>OU830594.1:86083290-91083290 GCA_917563855.2 Limnephilus lunatus | reverse complement strand
TCTGAAATAGCGTTTTTATTTTAGTTGCAAATTTTGCTTCCCTTTTTACAGTTTGATCTTTAAAAAATGTCGTTGGGAGTGTTGACCTAGAAATTCCGACGAAAAAGCTGTACGATTCATTATCCCGCAGCTAATCGATACAGAGTTTTTTCAACATCATGATTGCATAAATTTTCTTCTGTTCTTGTTGTCCATATATAAAACCTAGTGAAAACTGTTGACTTTTTTTCACCTTGCTTGTTTTCAAAACCGTGATCAAAGTCAAACCTCTCATCAGATGCAACAAAGTCACCAGTCTCACTGGTCGCAACAAAGTATCGGACACTTCAAACTCCTCTCAATAAAAGCCATAATCACGTTTGTATAATGTCAACACACCAACCATTAAAGTATGTTTTCGTAGAATGTCGACCTCCCTGACTTGTGACATTAACGCTGAATCCGCATCTGTCTTTAAAAACTTCCTCTCGATTTGACTTTATCACGACATAATCAAATATTAATTGCTGTCCATCAAATAAACACCAGTTGATACTTTGCATCATTAATAAATTTGAATATATATTCGAACCTAAAAGTCCTAAAAAATGTAAAAATAATATCTTTTCCTGTAATCTATTTTATTTGATTTCATTGCGTTTTAGAAAGTTCCGTTGTTTATTTTACCAACTTCCTGCCTTAATTATTATTGTCTATATTTTGGAAAGCCTCTCCTGGCCAGTTTTTGACCTCTTCAATGTCCAAGTAATGGCCTAATAGAGGAGAAACACCTGCTTGCACCTTGCTAATTTCAAAGGGTCATTGAATTATACAACTCTCACTATTGTATACACTTAAACATTTTTCTACTGAACCCTCCTACAGGGATAACCTATTACTGCAAATAGTGAAAATTTAACAAATAAAATTATATCTTCACGTGTGTCGACAACACAAGTTCTTAAAAATACGATGGGATAAAAAACTAGCTGACGCGGCAAACGTTGTTCTGCCCTATTCATTATTTCTATGTATGGTTGAACGTTCGATGAGACGGACGTATCGCCATCTATCATTCAACAACATAAATAATTTCGTTCTGTATAAAATACGAACGACTAAATTTGTTCATTAAAAAATGGGTTAGTCGCGATTAACAAATTGGAGGGTGGGGGTAGAAGGGTTAAAATTTGGGGTTTTCGGAATATTTGATTCCAAAAAAAAAATACAAAAAAAATTGTCAAAAAAAGAATATTCTGGATAGGGACACCCTATTCACCTATCGGTATGAATATACTTTACGACCTATTTTCATACCTACCAAATATTCATTTAAAAAAATAGTAAAAATCGGTCAAGCCGTTTTGGAGGAGTGCGACCACAAACACCGTAACACGAGATTTTTATGTATAAAAAATATAAAAGCAATACAATACATCATCTTGTTTGCATACATGCACATGTAATACCCTATTTAATATAGATGGAGAGTAATTCTCCGCACACAGTAGCAGACAACTATCCTATTAACAGGACAATGAGAAATGACATATTTTATTGTTTTTTATGATATATGTATTTTACTAATTTCTAACTTCGCCCGTGTGTCACTAAAAATATCCTCGTTAATAAGCTAATACGTTCGCCATCTCTCATATAATAGAATGACTCCTTGTGATTTTATTTCTGTTTCATTATCTCTGAAAAAAAACTTCTTCTATCCACCGCCAAACTTCTTTGATTATTTGCATTTTTAAACGACTTCGAAAAGGAGGAGGTTATCAATTCGACGGTATTTTTTTTTTTTTTTTATGTTTGTTACCTCAGAACTTTCTATTGGGTGAACCGATATTGATGATTCTTTTTTTATTAGAAAGCTGGTGCTTCCCGTGTGGTCCCATTTTAATGTGGTCCCATTGCTCCAGTTCTGACAATGGGATCCATGAGAAAAATATATATGTCTTAAATTTGCAATCAGTATCTGCGCGACAAATGGACGAATACCTCAATATTACGCCAACAGATTTCGATGATTCTTTTTTTAAAGTAAAACATCTTTACGCACGCTCGTCACTAAAAATCAAAAAATAAACAAACATTTTAACAAAACAAAAAACGACTTGAAAAATGCACTAAAAAGTTAAAAAATAATTTCGTACCATTGTTATTTTTGGAGTCGGTGTCAGCCAAGATCTCCACATCTCACCTATAACTACCTATGTATCTAGTTACCTTGGCTGACACCGACTCCAAAAATAACAATCGTACGATATTATTTTAAAACTTTTTAGTGCATTTTTTGAAGTCGTTTTTTGTTTTGTTAAAATTTTTGTTTATGTTTACTGGTAAAAATGAGAATATAAAACGTACTAACCTATGCATACTAACAAGCGACTCAAATTCTTAGGGCTGGTCATGAAATGATTTAGAATATAAGAAGACTATCAATGGGAAGATAATATTTGAATTTTAATGAAGCAAGCAGTGTGTGCTAGGAGAGAGGTGCCGTTCCTCAATAGATTTTTTTTAAATTCTTTTAGTTATCGAACAGTGATATAATGTCTGAGGGCAAGATTTCTGTCAAGCATGCCAATAATGTGCATGTACGCCAAAGATAACTTTAAAATCTTTTTTTGATTTTTCAACCGTTACCAAGCATTCATACTTTTAAATGACAAAATTTAATGCATGGTACATAAACCACTAGTTGGTGCTACATAAAATACTACTTGGTACATGGTTTACGTAAACCACTATAATAATAAAATACGCTTGTTGGTTGGCACAGTAGGTAGTAATTGATTAGTGTGGAGCATCTGCTCTCTAAAGGTCATTAGAATATTTCCCACATTCAATATTATTACTTTATAAAAAAGTAATATGATATCCTTGTCAGTATCTTTCCATGCTTTTTCTATCCATCGTACGACCTCTGCGAATTATTGTAAGTATACGGAAGATCATCAAATGGTAGCAAAACACCTGCTTCTCTCTTCTTTGAAGTCATTAGATGAGTCGCAGATTCATGGTGATTGATTTTTTACATGTTTTTTTAATTGATTTTCATGTTTGTACGCATCCTAGTAATTACTTGGTTTCTCTTATAAACTTGTTTTTATTCAGTGTCCTAGAATGGCAGTACTAAAGACAGTAAAACAAACAGCTGCTCAGAATGCTGAAGGCTTAAATGTTATTTCTTCATTCTTCTTTGGGTAGATAATATTATTGCTTATCAATATCTAAGTTTAGCCATTGTATGGACCTCTGTATACTCAATATACAGATGATGGTCAAATGATAGCAAAAAAACAACCTCCTCAAAGTTATTAGTTGATTTCCACATTGATAATGATTGCTTTAAATGTATTTTAATTGACTTTCTTGCGTATTTCCTAGCCACTTGTTTTTCTTCCAAGCGTCTTTTGACCTCCGCGAAGTGTCCTAGGCGTGTCGTAGATGGACTAATGACTGTGAACCACCTGCTCAGATCCCCGAAGGGTTATAATGTTATTCCCACATTCTTCCTTGGGTCATTCTGCTCATTAATGAGTGGACACGGCGCCGGCCGGAAATGTCTCACACACAACAGAACAACAGACATGTCCAGGCGGCGTTTCGTGAATTAGAAATACGTATTGTTATGTTAGTCCTGATTATCCGCACTTCGGTTATTCGGCATTCCGGATAACCAACCTTTGATTAGTTAACGTTCCGGATTATCCGGCTTCAACTAATTTCCAATTCGGATTATCTGTTGAACCCCGATTTAGTATGTTGGTAATATTTGTCTTATTGAATTAATGACTGGTGCCTCTACATCAGTACTCTGTACCATCTATACAAAAAATAGATATAGTCTGGTATTCTTGTAAACAAACTTGATTAGCGATGATGATGTCATGTTTTTTTCATAACTTATCGCAGTTTATGTTTGCTCTTTTGCAAATACTTAAATCAAACTAACACATCAGCTTGCGTTACGCACAATATTTAAAATTTCAAAATGATTTCATTAAAAAATATATATGTATTATATTCTATAACAATTATTATATTTAAGATAGTTACACGTTGACCTGTAGCCTAAAGTAATTGTCCTATTGATAATAATTTATACGTTTTTCACATTAGCTCCACCCAGGAGCTCTGAGGATAAAAATCTTCGGGATGCCGTGTGGAGGATCTTTTTATGGAAACGAAGGAGAGGTAGTTCTGGGAAGGAAAAATGTCGGTTATGAGGGGTGGAAGGGAACCTGGGTTCAATTTGTCCAGGAATTTTGAGGGTCGGAAAATCGACCGTTTTTATTTCACCTCCTTGCCGAGCGAATTTTATGCCTGTTACCCATAATCGTGGTGATTTAAGGCACACTAAGAATATATCCATTTTAGCTTGTTGCTTCCTCTAAAAACAGGAATTCGCTATGCTCAGTCAGTTAGACTGAATGCACATCGTTTGTTTGTGTTGTGTGGTGAAACGTGAGACACTCTTGGGAGGTCCTGTGTAATCTGTAATGTCTTCTCTGTGATGATATCAATTACATTGTTTATGGTTATCTGAATACATTCATTCAGCTCCTGAGCTAATTGCAGATTGATGGTGATTTTTCACAACTACCCCGGATGTTTTGTCACAGCTACCATTTCTTGAAGCTATAAAAAACGAATTGTGTTTTAAAAATCCGATGCTTTTTAGGCATTTGAATTTTGCTGCAGGAGAAAGATTTTGTAATACTTTTCACAATATTTTTATTATAGACTAAGGCACATAGTAATACTGTATTCACGCTATTCACAGTCCTACTCGCTATGCATAAATTCCTGTTCTAAGGCGAACTTTATGTAGATTGTTGTTTTATTCATAATTTTTGGATTTCCTCATCCTCGTGTTTTTAGACCTCATATTTGTGCTTGTTGAGTGTTTTGGTGTTAAAATTTTTATGATTTCCTCGCCTTCATGTTCTAGACCTCACCTTAATATTTGTTAATTTCCACGTCTCCATATTTATTGACTGTAGGTTGTTGTGTTGGCGTTAAATCATACTTTTTTTTTATTTTCCCCGTCTTCACGTTTGTTGATTTTCTCATATTCATGTTTGTAGACCTCACCTTCATGTTTACAGATTGTAAGTTGTGTTGGTGTTGGTAACATCATATTTTTTTATTATTTCACCATTTTCATATTAGCAAACTTCACCTTCATGTCTGTAGACTGTAGATTGTTATATTACTACTGCTATGGATTGTTTTTTCATATTCGTGTTTGTAGACCTCATCTTCATGTTTATAGACTGTAGGTTGTTGGGTTGGTGTTAATTTTTTTTTCTTTTACGACATCTGAATTCATTGGTTGCTATTATTGTCTTGCACTATAAGTTGATATTGATTTAAAATATATTCTTATTATATTGAATATGGCCGGGTGATTTGTTTGCTACTCCGCTGATCATTGCATAATATGCGGTGGCGTAGGCAGTCCCAAGTCAGCCAGAATTTAATTATTCGCCTTTTGGGGTTTGCTTTCCCCTTTCTGTTGCATTTTTTTTTTTTAAATATTTGGTTACCTTTAGGAACATAATATGTTCCTAAAGGTATATATGTTAATATGTTAAATATTATTTACGATTTTTTTTTTACAAAAATCATCAATGAATTTCGTCGAATTCTGAAGTGATAATTTTAATGTAGTTATCATTTCATTGCAGACAACATTTCCTGTTTGATAGAAGATACTGTTTGTACTCTAAGTTTATTTCAGTGCCAAAGCGTCATAAAGTAATTCAGCACATCGACGCCGGCTGATAACCATATTTAGCACGGGTCGATAGAATTGAGATTTTTATTGGTTTATTTCTTTTTAAGTTTAAAAATATTTTTCCTCTTTCCCCATCGCCTCCCTACTTCCTTTAACATACCCAATTAGGGCTGCTATAGACCACCGTATTTTTTTTAAATTTAATATTTTATATGAAGATCATCTCCTTTCTTTCCTTTAAAATACCCTCCACACAGCATCCCCAAAGATGACATAGGCCCTGATGGAAAATATTTTCATCAGGGCGCCTCCCTACTGTAAAAAAAACCTTATTGGTTAGTTTGTGGACGGAATGTACCCATCACTACCCTGACGATGATCGAATCAGTTTTCTGAACCCTGAACTCTTCAATTCAATGACCTTCAAAACTAACATTTTATCTATTTGATTAACTAATTCTACTCGCAATGTTCATCCTCGTGAAAGAAAAACACCCGAAGGAATTCATTTTTAGGAGTTGACCATGACAAATATATTATATTCTATACTAATCATAGATCTTTCCTGTTAATTCTCTTCAAATTTATTTTATAATTTAACATAAAATAGCCAGTCGTTTGCACAATTTTTGTGAACAATTTCGCACAAAAAGTTATCTTGAAATATGGCTACCTATGTATCGTAAGGCTTAACCAACCATTTGCAAAATTAAATTTGCATAATATTGCGTCATTCAAAAAACATGAATGAATGAAAAGTGAATGAACAGGCAGAGTTCCTGTAATACCAACATAACGTATACCCACGCCTATATAAATATTACACGAGCATTGGAAGACCACCTTGAAGTATTATGTATGTATTTAATTTCTGCATTCTTCAAATTTATCAAACGTACTTGCTGATAATAGTTTATGCCCATCTTTGCACAATTTACAACACTACTTTCGAAGTATTTTTTAAAGTAAACCTTGAAACTGATATTTTTCGTCTCTTTTATGACTTATTAGATAAAATATTTGAAAGCTCCCATAGCTTTTGATGGAAATGTTCATGGACGGAGCAACTTCTAGAAAAAAAACTGCTGATTTCATGTTGTCAGAGCTCACCCATCGAATGTTTTTTTCTGCCTTATCGCAGTTATATTCTACAATATTAAAAATTGGGTATGAATTTCCGTATTTTTATTTTGGATTTTTAACAGCTTACCACTAGTTGAAATGCGTCGGATGCGCGCGCATATCTTTGGGACTAGATCCAAAAAATATATAATCAGAAAATGTGGCTTTATCTTTGGTTTTTACTCGTATTTTTTTATGTCTTCTTATTTTATTTGGTTTAATTAAGGAAACAAACAGTTATATAATATTATAATTCATCAGTGGTTGAGTCCGGTCAGTGGTTGAGTGGGCATAGCGCTTGGGTCTCACCATCGAGTCCTCCATCACAACACAGGCAACATTTTCGGCTTTCTGTGGTGGTAGGGGGAGATTTTCAAACATTGTTGGGTTATTCGTAACCCGGAAATGTTTGTCTTTATTTTTTAAAAGAAACAAAAAAATCATTGTCTTCTTCCCTTTATCTTATTCGGGTCGTGGTCGTCGTGGACTCATTGCATTGACAAGTCTCCTCCATAGTCCCTGTCTTATGCTGCTTGTTCGGCCTCCGTCATTGGCAGTCCCATCCTCTTCTCACACAGTTTCTGGAGTTGCCTCGCCCAACTGTGTCTGAGGCTGCCCACTGGACGTCTACCCTCTGGAATCGCACTTAGTATTTTCCTAGGAATTCGGTGATCGGACATTCTTAGCACATGCCCAAGCTACCTCAGTTGCGATTTTTCTATGAAGGGTTATCTTCAATATTACAAACACAGAAAGACGTATTATCTGCTTTGAGAAAAGAAAAGGAAATCATTATTATATAAAAACAAACAGTACGTTCCTATAAATAACATCAATAGAATGATCGAATTATTAATGTCTGCCTCTGTGAATAAGAGAGCCATCACTTTTTGTGAGAAAATTTTACATTTTTCGTCCATAAATAATACTTCTTATCTGACAGTTTAAAGATTGAGATTTTCGTTATTTTTTTTCCATTCATATCAGAGGAGGTACCACTATTTATTAAGCGCACTACATATCCTTTTTCTAAAATTAAATAATCATAGATCCATTTTTTTCGATAAGGCATTTCAAGTGCGCCTAACCGAGTCTGGGAGAGTTCATTGTACCAATAACTTATTCAATTGTGTCAATCGAAAGGAAGGTGGTTTCTAACGATATTACTCTTACTTACTGATTAGCATATTGAAATGGATATTATATTTATGCAGTAACTGGACATTGAAGGATGAAAGAAATAAAATTAACGATTCCAGTCATGTACACAGGCATCGTAACTAGAATTGAGGCGAACATTGTACCTGTTCACATAATATATAGCCCATCATAAAATTTTGCTTTTGCTTTCCCAAACACGTTCATTAAAAAACAAATTGTATATTTTTATTAATTTAAATACCAGAATTAAATAAAAGCATTTATGATATCATGTCTTCCCAAGTATGTCCTCTGCGTGCGACCTATGTTGTAGGAAGGAGGAAAGACAGATGCCCACAGCCGAGCTGTTGAACTCAAGAACGAGTCGAAGAAACAACCCGTTCTCATTTGATTAATGTCAACCGTGTACATACGTTTGGCATGTTTCCCAACCATGCACCGGTGACGAAGAGATCAATTACGCTAGTTCCTCGGAGCATTTCCATTGAAATACCGGTAGAACAAGGATAGCATTCCCATCCGACTCCTGTGCTCTAAAGATTTCAATCCATTTGTTAAGATGGGAGACACATTTATCAAACAGACCGCCCGTTTCTGCACAGAGTCGAAAGTTTTTTCAGGTATATTTTGTAATTTTGTTTTGTACTATTAAAATATTTGCGGGCCCTGTACAGTACGCCCAGTTTCCGAGAGGGTAACTTATTAATATCTAAAGAGGCAAAGCGTCACCTGACAGATGATTTAGGGATAGTGGGATTTTTATGGGTTTATGTGAAATGTACCTAATAATTCGCTATTTTGATACGTTTATTTGATTATTAAACAAAGTAATTGTTTTATTTTATTTATGTCAAACCAATTAAAAATGACTGATTTCTTTCAAAATGTCTAATAATTATGTTGGTTGGTGTAGATCATGCATCATAATTAGTCTACGATTAGTTCTCACATTGCTTTAGTTGTCTGTGGGCTTTTCGGGTCACATGGTCTCGTTTACGAGATGTGCCGAAGGTAATCGAAGGTAGGTGTGCAGAGTCATTATAATCCTAGAGCTCCACAGACAAAACATAGCTTCCAATTAGAAAGAACATTAGTCCTCCGAACTAGTAGTATACATATTTATAAATTACGATATTTCAATAAACAGTCACTGTGATCTAAAGAACCTAAGTCTTTTAATAAGCATATGTTATACTGAAAAATACTGGTCCCAGTACAAATGTCTTTGGATAGAACATAAGAGATATTACAGTTAGTTAATTTAGTTTACTTTTTAATCTTAGTCTTCTAGCACTACAATGGAACATCACCTGCCACCATTGCTCTTATAATAATAATAATAAAATAATTGGATAATTTATAGAGCGCCGTTTTTGTGAAAAATCACCTCAAGTATTTTTATTCTGATTAGAATAGAACCGCGTGAATGAATCGATGGTTTCTGTTTCATCCTCACGCAGCGTGTTGTGAATTATATTGTTGACTGCAGCAATTTATTATATCATAATATATATATTTTATAAGGCAGGGAGGTCCATTGCAAACTGACACACATTTCCTTGAGCGATAACCCCGGATCACGTTGCAGATATTATTGTGTCTGTCATCTGTTTTTCTATATGCAATCATTAAAAATGATTTATTTGTATAATTGTCTTGTTACAAAGCTTAGCTCTGTTGATTAAAAAAAATAAACAATTTGTTATAATTTTTTTTTCTCAAGTTCGCTGCAGAATGTCGCGTGAGTGTCAAAATAGCCGCAGGTAAAATAACCGCTTCCAAACACATACACGCTAGAAATTATAACATCGAAATAGAAAATTTGTTTTCTTTTGTTAGCTGCGTGATGCCAATATTTTAAATACAAAATTGGACGATATTTTTGTAAGTACAGAATCCCAAACGTATGGAGCCGGTTCTACGACAACTCAGAAAAAACTACACTCATCACCTCTTTGAAATGTCATTAAAAGAAAACAACCTTTTTTCTAAGTTTTTTACTTAATACAGGAGGCCCGAGGAAAAAATTCCCGCAGGATCTGTCTTTTTAATAAAAAAATTATTATTATTTATTTAAATTAATTATTTATTATAAAGAAATGACAGGAAAATAAAATATTACGGAAAAAAGAAAAGACCCAATAAACTACTTTTAAGTAGATTGTCGATGGGTGCTTTTACTTTAAGGTTAAATAATAAAACTTACTATCCAGTTTGAAATTTTTTGTGTGAGAGTCTAATACAAACTATTTCTTTCGGCGAGCCAATTTTTCAATATGATATTTGTTTTTACATTATTAGTACATTTTTTTAATTTTGGTAGGTAACATATTTAAGAAATTAGATATCATATAGTCCAGCGTTCTTTGTCCATATTTGTTTAATTGCTTAGGTACATATGTATGTCATCTTTGAATATGCTGTTAGGATGATCTTTTTAAGGAGAGAAAGGAGTGAACATTGGTCTTGAAGAGATCCATGTTGTAGGAAGGAGGAAACACAGAGGACGGCAAATCGTTCCACAGTCGAGCTGTTGAAATCAAGAACGAGTCGTAGAAACGAGCCGTTCTCATGTTACAAATGCACCTACAGAGCAAATGCATAACTTTCCCGAAATCCGTGCAATTTGGTCGTACCTCGAAAACAGTCGGCACGCAAACACGTATTTCCCGTCTATCTATGGTGTTCTTGCTTTTATCAACAGCCTCTTACGTTAAAACAGCCTCATTGGTATCCTCCTGTTACCTGTTATAGGGCAACCGGCAAACACAACAAGAGGAAATTAACACAATGACCATCCCATACTATCTTTAACTCTCAAGTAAACCGCGTCACGATTCCCTCACCGCTAATAGATCACTTACCCTAAATCACTACTATTTAATCACGACCAATTTAAAGTAATTGCGAACAGAGATCCAATTCTTCCACCTTTTGTCCGCCTTTACGAATAAATTCTTTCTGATTTATACCAATGAACACTACGCGTCCAAAACAACTCGCACCAGGGCTAAATGCCGTAGGCTGTTTTGTCAGTTTTTGTTTAGATGTTAAAAAAAAAATATATTTTTTATATGGTTCGTAGGATATAATAGTATATCACGATATATTTCCGTGATATACATGGGGGTCTTTCCGCGTTTCTCCATGTTTAACTTTACTGGGATTCCTTGGGCACCGTCAAGTCGCGGTGTTTAGGAATCATTTTCAAAATACATTATACAGTACATATTACTGTTACGGTATTATTGGCTGGGGAGGAACATATGATAATATTTTAAATCCACTCAAAATAGTTCAAAAATCTTGAAAAAACCATCTGAATTTTCTACTGAAATTCTTTTTTCAATATTGAATACTTCAAATTTACAAAGAAATACAGTTGAACACTTGTAACTTACAATTCAATACATCAGCAAGATACCAGAAAACTATTAAAATCCCAAAATTTAATACTAAGCACATTCAAAATTCCTATCTTTATCTAGGCATAATCTATTATAACAACCTCCCATTAAAATTAAAAACTATCGTAAATATGCAGGATTTTAAGCCCAAATTAAAAAATTACCTTAAACTGCTGTAAGAGTCCCAAATATTTTACTTTTTATATCTTAAAGTCTGCTATTATTTAAATCGTTAATTCCTTCATTCTCTCTCATTTCTTAGTTTCTTTATCTTTGTCTACTATATAAATCTTGCATTCTTTTTTACATATTATTTACTCACTATTTACAATATTTTTTTTTACTAATTTACATGAATCATTAATTTGTAATGATTTTTTAATTTACATTATGAATTTTTTAAACTTATCATGATTTTTATTTTTAATTTTATATATGATTTTATAACCTCACTTATTACTTACAATAGCCGTTATTGCTAACTTAGACGATATTTTTAATTTACTAATTGAGCTAGAATTCCCTCACCAAACACAAGGGCATTGTCTCTTTATGGTGAGGAAAGGCAATTTTTTGTTTCTTTGTTAATAACTTATGTAACTATAATAATAATAATAATAATTGGATAATTTATAGAGCGCCGTTTTTGTGAAAAATCACCTCAAGGGCGCTTACCTATGTAACCGATGTAACTTTATATGTATGTTTAATCAGTATTGCCAAATAAATATAAAGAAAAAAGAAGAAAAAAAAAGAATACAATACAAAATACATACCTACTTGGTGTGGTGGAATTCTCTGACTAGTGATGACAACAGTCGTCATGGATGGTTTTTTTTCAAATTACTAACTATTTACGCTTTGTCTAGGAATATTTACATATTTTAAAAGGGCCTTCGACACTATAATTCGTAAAAACCTAACAAAGAAATTAGAATCAATTGGAGTAATTTCAAAAGTCTTAGCATGGATAAATAAAAGACCCCAAGAAGTAAAATTAATTGATGTTAGTGACTCTGAATGCAGTGAAATCTCAATACCTCAAGGGACAGTATTAGGTGTCCTTTGCTAATCACCAGGACGCTGTACAAATATTAGATGGTTAGTTCTTAAGCTCTATCTTATTACGTTTTAACATTGTTTTTAGAAGCATAAAAATAGTTTCCACACATTAAAATAATTACCACTGTGTCAGTTACACCTAAAATAACTTAATATAGGCGCTTTACACGATTCTATTTGGGTTGGTTCAGTGTTTCGTAAGGTTGTTAACTTTATAGTTTGTCATATGTTACGTAGATATCTAAATACTTTTTTTAAAATAATTATAAAAAGGCCGTAATATTATATGTTTACTGCTGATGCTTTCATGTGATCTGTGATTATGATCAAGATGTGTCATATTTTGACGATTTAGTTCTGTCCCAAAATATTATTATTACTTCTTTAAGAGGCCGGTATGCGAATTTCTACCGATTTTTTGCAAACCTCCCTTAAACATTTGAAGTTTTTAAGCTCTTAAAAAAATATATGTTATTCTCGAAGATAATATCTAGACATTAGTCGCGCCCAAACGCAAATTATGTAAAATTCCCTCGATAGAAAAAAATCGCAAAGTATGCTCCAAAAATTATTATAAACACGTGTGTCTCAGTTATTTTACTTATATGTATGAAAAAATTCACAGCGTTTCTTTAAATGCTGTTTAAGACAATTATCGCGAGATTTTTGCTCTATTTTAAACGAGTCGTGTTTTATTAAAGATTTTCATGATTTTTTCATCGATTTTATCGTTGTAAATGTTAGCGCGCTCTTCTAACATTCGTAATTTCATATCTCTCCGTCTTCTTCTTTTTGGGGCCGGGAACTGAGCCTTAATGGCAACTATAATATCTTAAGTACGAAAATAATGATTGATTTAGTTACGGTATAAGTACCTTTAAATATGGAATAAAACTTTTTTAAAGTATTACAAATTAATTAATTATTCAATGTTGACTTATTATATGATTTAATTTATTGTTTTTGGAGGTACGGTTACCGCCGCCCGGGGAACCATCTGTTAGATAACCAACTCTTCTGCCATAAGTCACCCGAAGTGGTTCAATAATTTCGCTGACTTAGCGGGGTACTAGGGTTCATCGGGTGAGGTGTAAGTCTTTGCGACGGATTCACCTGCCCTCCAGATGCATGGCGGGCCTTATCGGGAGAGGTTGGTTTAGGGAGACTCTTTGGCCTCTCCAGCTGCTCTATATCGATCTATCGCCTTTCACCGCAGATGGAGAGATGGATTCATACGTTTGCCACTGATTGACCAATAGATTCCTATCCACTCCTCATACCTTTTTCTTCCCAGCACTCCCTCTCCTTCCTTTCCTCCTCCGCACATCATCTCTAAAGATGACATAGGAAAATAATTTTCCTCATGGCCTCCTGTATATCGAGATTTTTTTTACTAAAATATACATTACCCTATAGGAAACAAAATGTAATCTATTTAAAGTTTTCAAAAAATAGTGAAATTTTTTTGCGTTCTTTCGATCATATAAAATAAAGATTTTGCGTATGGGTCCCGTGTGGTAGTTATTACCGTACAGTTTCCGTGTGTGAAAAAAAGTGTTCCATGCCAACTCAGAATCAAGTCAACTCAACACCTCTTTGAAAAGTCATTAAAAGCTACGAAAAAAAATAATTTACAAATAGCCCATAACCCTAATCTAACGTAACCTATTTAACCAATTTTTTGTATTTTTTTTTCAACATTCAAGATAATATCAACAAATTGTTAATTTGGTGTAGGTACCTAATGAAAATAGACGTTTCTGAAATATTTCAAAATGTCAAATAATTAGATTTTCTCGAATAAAAAATCCAGTTATCTTTAAATACTAGATTGATAAAAATGCTCTTGAGACATTAATACAGATTAAAGACTTAGTCATCACTTTTCTATCAAATCTTTCATTTGTTAACCACATAACAGAAATCTCTAATAAGGACTTAAAAATTTTAGGATTTATAACTAGGCTAACTAGAAATTTAACAATATAATGTTTGTTAAGCTATTATATTTTGGCTATGTTAGAAGACAACTTGAGTACAATTCTCCCGTC
Source organism: Limnephilus lunatus (assembly GCA_917563855.2). NCBI lineage: Eukaryota > Metazoa > Arthropoda > Insecta > Trichoptera > Limnephilidae > Limnephilus > Limnephilus lunatus. The sequence goes on along the minus strand of OU830594.1, from coordinate 91,068,756 downwards.
TGGAACTCATATCATAATATACATGTACAAGCAGTTGAAAGAATACAAAACAAATTCTTACGTTTTCTAAATTTTTAAATGGGTATTCCAGTATTTATGTTGAACTACAACACTGTTAAATAATATGAATATGCTCAAATTCTCAGACAGAAGAATTTTCACTGACTTGGTATTTCTCGTATTTCTATATAAAATTCTAAATGATTTAGTTGATAGTCCGGTATTGCTTGAATTGATAAGCTTCCAGATACCACTACGTAATAGCAGAAGTCAGGATTTATTTCAGTGCAGAAATTCTGGGACTAATTACCATATAAATTCTTCTTTGCCCAGAATACTGATGGAGGGAAACAATTATACCAAGTCAGTAGACATATTCAATTTATCTTTAAACCAATTAAAAAAAATTGTTACTGAGGCAGTTCAGTTATGTACCTACAATAAATAATGTATATTTCCTACCATTCATATGTCAAAGCCCCGAAAAAGGGGGTCAATCAATAAATAAATAAATAAAATTTTATTATCACTTTTAATGACTTTACAAAGGACGTCCTGAGTTGATTTCATTCTGAGTTATCCGGTCACCGAAATAAAGCATAGTATAAAACATCTATTAACCATTTTTTCTTTGATAAAAAGTCAGTGCGCTGACACACTCAGCAGGTGGGTAATACTCGTACTTTTGACGGTCGTGGTTTTCTCAACACCATAAAACACACCACTAAAAAATATCCACCCAACAACACTAAAATCTCCATGTACTTCACGCTTTATTTGCCCATTAAAATTATATAATAAAATTGATTATGTATTGAATCGTATTACATTATTTTGGAGTCCGACCGAAACCGAATTTTTAAGTTAGGGTTTTGGATTTTAAAATGATTTTTGTTGGTGTTTCTTTTGTGTTCTTAGGACGGGTTGTGTCGCAGAATTTGAACAAATTATGGGAGTATGTTTACATGTGGAAGGCGTATGGCAAATCAAATAAGTAGTTATCAAATAAATCGCTTAGAAATCTTTGTGTTTTTATTATGTTATTTTTTAATTATATTTTTATAAACCATAAGGATATATATTTTTTTCTTTCTATTGTTGGAAATGCTATGAACTAATGACACAATGAATAGTAACTTTTTTTCATGTCTTTGTTGTTAATTCATTTATTATTTTTTCTACAAATTTCCTCCATTTATCATTGTGATTTTTGAATTTTAAAAGGGCGATATTTATGTGTGTTACTTTTATTAAATTGTGAAATTATTAACCCCGATACAGGCGAACCCTAGTGGGGTTAATAATTACATGCTAAAAAAAGTATTTAAATAGTGAAGAAGGTATAAATAAATAGTTACAATAAAAATATACCTTTGAAAATAATATTAGTCCAGTCAATGAATGGTTCAAAAGGGAGTGTAGAGTGCGTGAGCGCAGGGACCTAAGCGATTACTTCAGAAACTTGTTCAGGGTGCTTAGGGTGTGAACATACTAAAAGTCCTGACGTCTAGGTGGTGAGCTAGGGGGGGGGGGGAGTTCCCAATTTTCGGTTTTCCGCTTATATCTCAAAAACGGTGCGTCGCAGAGGAAAATTTTCTGAGAATAATTAAAAGCTTAAAAATTATCTACAACTTTTAATAAATATGTAATTTTCTAAATCCCAGCCGTTTTTGAGTTATACGCTCCACATATGGTAGTAGGAGATTTTCAAACATTGTTGGGTTATTCGTAACCCGGGAATGTTTGTCTTTCTTTTAATTAAAAAAAATAAAAAAAATAATATGTGTTTCTCTGGGTCTCCTACCGCCCCCCTGAAAGTCTGAAACGCCCCCCCAATTTTCTCTTGGTCTTCTACCGCCCCCTGAAGGTCCGAAGGTTTCGGCCCGATTTGTAAAAAAGCATTTTCGGTCGGTCTCTAAACGTAGACTGGCCAATAAAATCGAAGCTGTACACGTTTCGATTGTTATTATTTTTCTCGACAAATATTATCTCCTGACGTCACGCACTTTATAAAATTAATAACTTGCAAAAATAACTATGTATGTATGAATGTATGGCACACTTAGTATGTACCATGTACAGTGTTATAAGTGTTCACGTCGAATCCCAAGGACGTGGTAAGATATTATATTGGAACCTGCGTTACTTCGGTATGTATTGTTTAATTTTTATTCTAGTCATCTTCGCTTCCATAAATAATATTGCATACCAAAGTGATAGGCAAAACAGATAATAATTTTGTACCTACTTGCATAATTTTCGAAATTCTTTTAATCGTTTATAATTATTTATTGTAATGATTTAAGGATTATCATCACATATTAGTGGTCAATCACATTTTAGGTAGTGGTAATCAGAGAATTTTGGGTTTTTTAATATTCTTGCTTCGGTCTGTCAGCGTTTGACCAAATTTTAGTTGAGTTCTTAGCTTTGCCGTCAAGCCTAACATTGTTCATCAATATTTGGCTACAGCTTTATTAATAATAAAAAAATAATTTATTCATTGAAGGGTCTGCCCATATTCTGCGTGGCGAGTCGGATCGGTAGAAACTGGTAAAGGGAGAAGATTTGGCCTCTCCAGTAGGACTTTCTCTACCCATCGCCGTGCACCGCGGCGGGAGAGATGGATTCAAAAGTCCGTCACTCTTGGTCCGCCACATTGACCCCCAGATTCCTACCCACCCCTCCCAGAACTTCCTCTCCTTCCTTTCTTTTAAATACCCCTCAAGACAGCATCACCAAAGATGACATAAGCCCTGAGGGAAATTATTTTCATCTGGGCCTTCTGTATGGAACTATTGTGAAAAAAAATATATGCATATATGGATATATGTACCTACATATATTTAAAATATTTTATTAATTTTTTTTACGCTTTAAGCCTCGCTTACATCGAGCGAGTTTACAAGCTATTAGCCGGCGGCTATCTGCTAGTAAACTCTCTGTTTAATCATATTTACTAGCTATGGTGAACAATCTACGAAAAAAGTTGAAAGGGGGGCTTCTTTGCTCGCTACTCGCTAGCTTGTGGGCTTGTTAGCTAGTAAACTATTTTTGTGTCATCATAGTTGCTAGTGAGCTAGCTGCGAGTATCTTGGTTTTCTACAAAATGTCTACAAAATTAGTTCGCGCGGGAGTCGTTATTTTAGCTCGCTCAACTCTGAGCTAGTGGAAAGTTTGTTGTGTCATCATCACAATCTCGCCAATTCGCCCGCTTTTAAACTTGCCGGCTAGTCGCTTGTAAATTCGCTTAATGAAATCGAGGCTTTACTTAGTATCCAGGTTTTTCATTCCATATACACGATAAAATAGAAAAAAACTTAAATACCGACCATTATACTTCCTTACTAAGATGTGTATGTATAGGCTAAGGTAACTCACCACTTATCACAGCAAAGCCATCAAGCAACTTCTCTACGCTGATCTTGAACCGATGCGAAACCGAAAGTACAACTTGTTATTTGGTATCTCATAGAACCTGCTCGTGGTTTTTATTCAACGAATATTCCAAGTACCAATAAACTTGTATCAAAACTCAAAACCACATACCTTCACGGTAGTAGCAAACTATCAAACACTCCCACGCGTGTGGCAAAAGTCTATTATGGGTTATATCATTTTATAGCACTATAATATTTAGTCTGCTGTGGTTTTCTTTTCGTTGCTTAGTCCAGGAGGTCTATTTTTTTTGTATCAATTTTTACGAACACAGTCTACAATTGTTAACAAACACATATTCCGAGCGATGATTGAAAAATTTTAGCGCGGCCTCCATATTATCAGATTAAGTAGTATAGTACATAGTATCATCTTAACTATCATCTATGGTCAGTTATCAATATTTGCGATCCGTCAACAATTGGCAGATATTCCGACCGACGATTGTTATACTCGTACTTTAGCCCGACCTTAGTATCAGATAAGTTTCGGTTAACTATCAATTTACACACATTTTTTTAATAGTGTCGTTCGTCATGCAAAATCACTAGCTTATTTAATGAAAGTATTGAACTACCGAAGCTCTAAGAAATGAAAGAAGTCAAGTACGCGATCCGTAGACTTAAATAATGCGTAATAAATTTATTCCGTTCGATCTTTGAAAAAACGAAAATGGTTGAAATATGAATAAAGACCTCACTAATTAAAAAAATCGAGTGCAGTTCACACGCGGTAGAAGTGAAACCTTTGCCACACAATCTCAACCAATAGAAGCCTTAAAAAGTGAGCTCATATCAAAGCGGCCAATGCGGTAAGGTTTCGTTCTATCTTATTCTCTCGCACGTCAATCCTATAGATGTATTTGTTTGTCTCTTTTTAGTGTAGTTTCGGTTTCACCGAGTTCAAAATCACAACGGTGCTAAAGAAGTTTCACTTCAATACGCCCATTTAGTATCAAAAGCAAATGCGGGATATTAATATTTCAATTCCATATTGCAAATTTATTAATATTTTCACGTAATTATTGGTGTTTAACCTTTCCGGTTGTGAATTCGTTGACATGTCCGCCAGCGTTGCCAGTGTATATCGTTTTCTCATTTATTCTCTGTCAATATCGGTTTGCCTATCAGCGGTGAAACCGTGCCAGGGCATCGATATAAAATCATCTGAAGTTACGCCTATCGATTTGATATTATTAGTTATCGATTTCACTGTGCTCGATCCAGTCGACTATTTGTGAATATCTACTATTTTAGTCGATGGTGAATTTTATATTGTTTCAAAATGTGTGCTGTTTTTATAATTGTTTAAGATTCTTCACTATGTGTTGGTTTTAATTGAAGATAACAAGATGAAAACACGCCGAGAGACGTGAGAGATTTTTACTGCACATCTTTGTTGGTAATTCTTACTGCAGCGAGATTGTAAAAAATGATTAAAAGAGGTTCGTAGAATCGTTTGAAGGTTTTTGAAGCAAGGAGTGAAAACCTCGTTTGTCTCCGTTTTTAACTTTAGCATTCATTTAGATAATCAATTTTCCTTACGACAGCAGGATTGCCTCCGTGGTTGAGGGTTTGGGTCCCACCCAGGCGTCCCGTGTTCGATTTCTCGGCTTGCTAAGTCCTCCATCACAACACAAGCAATATTTTCAGCTTTCTGTGATGGTAGTAGGAGATTTTCAAATATTGTCAGGTTATTTGTAACCCGGGAATGTTCGTCTTTCTTTTAAAAAAAAACTTTACAATCAACATCACAACCCCCAGATCTGACAACACCGATTATTAGGTAAATGGAATAAAAAGTCTATAATAATATTTGGGAGTTGTGTGGAAAAGAAACCCTCATCCTATTTATTCAAATATCAAACTTTTAAATGGATATTTTAAAGCTCCGCAGTTCATGATAGAAACGACATTATAAGCTGAAAGTAGTTGCAATGACCTGCTGATTCCAGACATAAAATTTTAACGATTTTCATGAGCTGGTCTTACCAAAACTATATTGTTTTAAAAAACACGTGAATTGCAGCAATTTATCCTATACCTAGATTCTGCCTAGAGTGATATAAAAATAGAGCTTAAAATACTTTCGAGCGTAGAAAAATCTTAATAGGTACATTATATCAATTTCTGAACGTTTATTATAATTTAATTAATAAGAGATAACTTTGTATAAACCACTTTTTTAATAAACAGTATCGACATGTTTCAATAACATGTCAATATTGTTTATTAAAAAAGTGGTTTATACAAAGTTATCTCTTATTAATTAAATAATAAATAATGCCACAAAGTTATTTTGCAAATATTGAAGAAGTTTATTATAATAGTTTGATGTCATTTGTATTAGTTACAATTTATGTCACTGTCTACCGGTAGATACTATTTTTTTCTTTTTTTTTGAATTTGGCGTATCGTTGTAATAAGCTTAGAAAAATGGTATATATATCAAAATTTGCTCACTCCGAAAGGTGACTTTGATTACCGTATTTTTTTTTACTCACCAAACATGTGTAAAAATTTTTAACAATATTTTTCGATATTCTGTGTGTGTGCAAAAACATTGTGACACAAATTATTTTATATATCTAACTAACCATCAAGCCGTTTCTCCGCAGGGGTAGGCAGAGAGGATGGACCGCCAAACAACTCGGTCACATTCATTCATTGTCTAATACATACTCTTCTATTATTCTGACTCTTGACATGGCCCGACTGACGTATCTAATTCACTTGATTATGCCTTGACGTCTTCGACCATTTACATTAGCGTCATATATTTTCCTTACACTACTTTCTTCGTTCATTCGCTCTACAGGCCCAAACCATCTGAGGGTCCCTTTCTTAATAAAAACAAAGCTATTTAGTTTCAAAGTCAATGTCACCTTATTTTACGGTACCTACATACTGAAACATTACGCGTGCATATTCTATAAAATTCAGTGACAAGTCATTGTTTGAACCAATGGCCGCGCGATAATGCCGGTTATTGTTTAGCTGGCTGCATTAAAAGCTGGCGAGAGTGTTTTAATCTTTCGCCCCCACTCGAAGCTCAGAGTAGAGTTGTTCTATATTATATGTGTAATAATATTGAGTGTGTTGTGTGTGGTACACCCATTATTGTAAACATGTTACTACTTCTCACTTCTCACGCAGAGTGGGGTCTTAGCAGTGATGCCATATTCCAAAAATGAAAAACCCCGTTTCCAGGGAAATAAACCCTATTTTATGTTTTGAAGGTTATAAAAATCATTATAATAAATGTTTTACCTAGACTTTTTATTGAGAATTTAAGTAAGGAAACAACGATACCGAGTAAATGAAGGAAAAAAGTGTTTTTAAAAAAAAAGATAAACAATAAATAATTTTACAAAAAAATCTAAAATTATTTTCAGTTTTCTTAAGATCTCCCTTAGACGAGGGAGAAGAAGTTTTCCCATATCGTTTTTTTTAAGTACCTGTTCATAGATTATTCAATGTAGGACCAACCTGCCAATTGTTCTAGAATAGAATCTCTTCCCTGATCGACATATTTAGCGTCAGTGAAGAGAGATTCAGAAATAATCTCTCCTCGATGACGAAATTTTCACCATTGCCGGATTATTTTTTCTTGAAATTGTTATATTGAAAAAAAGGTCGTATTTTGGTTTGTGTTTGAATTTAGTAAAAAAATATTATTAAATACATAACAAAACTTATTGGATTCAATCTAGTTTCTTATCTTGTCAGTCCGTCATACAGAAGTTAGATTAGATTAGGTAATGTTAGTTAAACATAATATCCATTTATAAAGCTGATGCCTTTGTTATCTTCGTCATTCTGTTCTTTAAATGCACCTTCTTTTATAAATTATTTGTTGCCTTCAATTTTTTACTTCGTATCGTCGTACTCATCATCATCGAACAGAAAATACCAAGCCCTATTCTGAGGTACTGTAATATATATATATAGTATATCGATTCGAATGAATACTGATGTCGCTAATTTAAGAATTTTTTTTAAATAATTCATACGAGACCTTTTAACTTGTAAGCCCCAGATACTCAGACAGGCTTAGGCCGATGGGATTGATTATCTGCTAATGAGAGAAATTCCTTATTTGAGAATGTTTGATCAATTTCACCAAAGTAAGGATAAATAAATTGATTTTTTACTGCAATCGCACGGATTGCCCCAACATCAAATGTACTAATTTCGGATGTGAGTGATTGCAACTCTGGTTCAATTAACTCGGAAGTGTCAAGAATGCAGTCAAGCGATAATGTGACCGCGATATTTTGATTGCCATTATCAAAATTAATTTCTATCGTTACAGTGTCAAGAATTCAGATACAATTTAATAACTTCCATAACTGATGATCTAGAAAAAGCAACATTTTTAAAAATGGTGTAAATATTATTCATGATTGATTGATTCCTTGCTCTGATGTATTCTTTACATAAACTTTTATCTTCCCAATTCCTGCAATTATGATATCTCGTGATTTTTCACGGGTCTACGACAGTATTTCTATGAATGTACTCACTTCAGTAATCATCATAATAGAATATATATTAAGTTGGTATATTAATTAGTCCAAAAATAAACCCCACTCCATCTCTATGACGCATTGCTTCTGAATCTCCTCCCATAACTGCATTTGAACGTAATTGATGTTTCAATTCTGTTTTAAGTGCCACCTTTCCTTCCTCTGACATTGCCCTATTAAGCCTCGTCCCCGGTTTACTCTCGACTCCTTGACTGTGGCAATGAAAGGATGAAAGCGAAAGGGGTGATGGACGTGGCGATTGCCACTATTGGTAGCTTCCTCGGCGCCTTAATCAGATTATTCATAAACAGTGCAACAGACCCCCAGACAAGCTGCTTGTCGCTTGATTGGATCATTTCCGTCCGCATAACCAGCAAAGTTAGACTGTCACTCTTGTGTCTTGTGACTGGTACTGTACACAATCAGAGGCGGATCATTGGACAAAACTATAAATAGGTATTATGGAGTTCACGATACGATGCGATTATACCACAGTTATAACAATGTGACCGGTACACCAGGAGGCACTGATTTTCTTGACCTTGGAACTCGTGTTCTAAGGACGTGAAGGAGGGTGGCAACCTAATAAGCCAATATTGGAATTTAAGATGGGCAAGAATAAAGGATTTCATTGGGTCGTTGTTTGTTTTTTTTTCATTACGCCTTACTTCTGCCTCTTTTTGCATTTTTATAGTTCTTCTTGACTCTTTTTGGCTTTTCTTGCATCTTATCAGAGAAAGGGAAGTTCTCACCCCTTTCTTGGCACTTTTTTCGCCTTCTTGCGTCTTTGAGTACGATTGGCTGCTGATAATGAATGCATCAAAGTAAAGTAGGTACTGTATAATATCCTGTTCTGCGTGTAGACTGTCTTTGCATTTCATAGTCCTATAACCTATTGTCATCTCAGAACCACTGAATTCATCTTCTTCATCGAGGAGTAGCTATCATTGGTGTGACCTTCTCCCAGATGACGGCAACTCCTGATAACTGCACTCGTAATTAAACATAATAACAATAATGATATTGTGTCTCTGTAGCGCAGTTAGTAATATTTATCAAGTGCACGTTAACAGTACCCACCTTGAGGAACTCATAGGTTTTATTAATTAGTTCCGATCACTGTACAGATAATTCTTGATCTATGGTTCTGATACTGAGTTTTCAACTTTAGTGGTATTCTTTTAATTAATCTGGAGCGCAACACCAATGATTTTAATGGTTTTTTCCTGTCTATTCTTTCAAATGCTCATTTAATGTGTAAGAATTGTAAGTTATTATTCTAATATGTGTAAGGCCAAATTTTACTTAAGTCTTGCTTATGGACGCTCCCTGGGTCTGGTATCGGGACAGTCTGTCGTCAGGTGTAAATTGAGCAGATTTTGTTTGATTTCTTCGTTTCCCAAGCTAAGGGATGCGTACAGAGAGATTGAGATGGTTTAGTTTAGAGGTTATCCTTTTGAAGTAACGATGTTTATGTGTTTGTACATGATAAAATTGTGTTCGCGTTTATTTATTCAGATGAATAGCAGATATACAGCGCGATTTGATTTTAGTCCCGAGCTCTTGACGGAGAACGATTAGCAAGAAATGAACACAAAGCTATTATAAACATGAGGAAGTAGCAGAACGACCGCAGATAAATGGGAACATAGACAAAATTGCGTAGAAATATTTAGAAGAAAGATGACAGACGTTGGTTAGGGTACAAGAGTCTGCACATGGAAGTTAGGAAAAATGATGAAATGTGAAATGCTAAGTACTAAATGAGTTTAAATATTGATGACACAACACTCAACAGCTTGGTCATCAATGTTATGCTTTTATCAGCTCTTAAATCATGATATCTATAAATAATATTTTGTGTATCTTTATCTGCAATACGTCCCTGCACCGCCGCCTCCTAATTGGTCTGAGGAATAATAATAATATAAAGTATGTCAACTTTTTATTGATAAATTGTCCCCGGGCAGCAGAGACCGATGGAGGCAAGGAGGGAACAGTGGAACGATTGTGCCAGAGGTCGCAGCTAGCGAATTGTTCCCATACGCCAGAATGACGCAATTTCTAAACTCGGCACCAAAAACCCACTAAAAAAGCGCACAAGCAGCTTTATGGGATTATGTTTATGGCCAAAAATATGATAATATTATTATGCAAGGTGATATCTTGTGGTATTATCTTGTAGGAGCGGTAGGAAGAAGTTAAAACTCAAAACTGATTGTGAGTTGCCGTCAAAACTTTAAAAGAATTTCTATAAGTAATAATAATAATTGATTGATTTGAGAAATCACCTCAATGGCGCTGTACAATTTATTGTGAATTTTTAGGCTCAATCTAATTTTATTATTTACAAATAGATACCGTAAATATAACTTACCTGGCAGGTGGCTTCTGATAAACACACTTTAATTAAAAAGTTTGTTTTGATACGACTGCAAGTGGAGGACATTACACTTTTCATAGTCACTCCTGAAAACACTGACCCCAAATTCAGAACCGCCGCCCCGGGAACCATTTATTGGATAGCCAACACCTCTGCCATAGGTCACCTTAAGTGATTCGCTACTTTTGGTCAGTTAGCAAGGGTGCCCGGCTTTACTGATTTACGAGGCGAGGTTTGTCCGAATTTTTGCGGCGGATGCGTTTGCCCACAAACTGCGTGGCAGGCAGAATCGGGAAAGACTGGTTGAAGGAGACCTTTTTCTTATCAACTCCAGCACTCTCTTGGAATATCGTCTTGCAGCGCAGTGAACGGGATTGATTCATACGTCCGTCACTCGTGGACACACTAACCCCTAGATTCTTACCCTTAAAAGACCCTACACACAACATCCCCAAAGATGACATAGGCCCTGATAAGAATTATTTTCCTCGGGGCCTTCTGAGTGGAGCTAATGTAAAAAAACTCCCTCTCCTTCCTTTACTTAAATAGACCCTGCACACAACATCCCCATTTATATTTAAAAAAAATAGAAATCTTAGAAATGTAAATGAGGACTTAAACAAAATTTTGCAATTTTTGAGATACCTGGTAGAACGATATCTTTAAAATATATTATTCTTCTATAGATCGACGGCCAGCCTACTATATTGTACACCTGTAGTCATAAATTATACAGATTGTTGTCGGAGCTTGCGAAGAGTTGTGGAATGTAGCGTGCTCTATGGAAGAGGCGAAGTCGGAAACAATGCTTTTCAAAGATGTAATCGACATCCACTCGAGAATTTATTCAATTTTTTTTGCTATGATTTTGAGATGAATGAGACACGATAATGGTCCTGTATCTACGGAATGAATTATGAAAATAAAATTACTGAAGACAAGTTAGTAATACTTCGTGGGTTTAGAATCGGAGAGGACTTTAAAAAAAAACGTTAGTTAGGTTCCTGTGATTCTAAGCAACTAGATTCTTATGGGCATCCATTTTTAGTCAGACACATTGACCGTGTGAATTAAAAAAAATAATCGCGGTACGAGATTTCGTAGGGACCTTTAGCTTTACCATTTTTCTTGCCGGTCACCATTTGCTCTTATATTGTTTTTTTGAATATTTATTTAGTAATTGTTCTTTATTTTAATCGCAGTTGTTGTTAAATATATGTGTCCGTTATTATCAAAATAGAATTCAAATTAGAATCATTTAAAGTCATCATATTGATTTAGCAATTATTTGTCGTCTTTGATCAGAATTCTATCAATTTGGAATGCGGGCGTAGGTACCGCGCCCCGGGAACTATTTATTAAATAACCTCTGCCATAGATCACCCAAAGTGGTTCGCTACGTTGGTAATTTAGCAGTAGTGCCCCGGTTCATCGGGTTAGGTGGTCTCTCTCCAATCATCGCCTTGTACCGCAGCGGGAGTGATGAATTCATACGTCCGTCTCTCCTGTACATATTGACCTCTAGATCCTTACCCATCCCTCATACATTTTTCCTTCCCACAACTTCCTCTCCTTCCTTTCCTTAAAATAACCCTCCATACAGCAACCATAAAGATGATATAGGCCCTAAGGGAAATTATTTTACTCACTGCCTCCTTTGTAGGGATAAAGTTTAAAAAACATATATACCTTCTTGCTCGGAGGAATGGGAGGACCTTGAGAATGTTAAGGAATACAAGTTTGACATGTGCCCCAATTCATAGTTGCGCGGATGACAGTACAGTCCATGATAGCTTTTTGTTTGCCAAGCCCCCAAAGGGCTCACAAACTCTAACGGCTCGGAGGGCTTTGAAGCAAAGAGTGGCCGTTTACCTCGGGAGTGTTTTCTCTTGGGGTAAAACTAATCTCGTTGAATTTAATGTTTCAAAGACCCTATCATGTCTGATTACGTCTAAAAGGGATCGAAATGAAAATCTAGTCTCCTCCAACGGAAGCAATCTTCCTTACAGGACCTCCATTGATATGCTTGGTGTAACTATATTATAAGCTCAGATATGGGGGCTCCATCGAAGCCAGAGTAAAGTTAGCCTTCCAAAAACTGGTCGTACTGTACAGGGCGTAAAAAAAAGTGGATGGAAGATGTCTGGAACGCCCCAGGAAGACATGACATAACAAATTAATCAAAACTTGAGTAGGGTCACATCAATAGTAGTTGTTATAACAGAAGAACAGACAATTTTTAATATAGAGTTAACTTCTTTATACCCTGTGTGAAAATTTTGCATGGCAGCTAAATTACTTAAATATGTAGAAATTGGACTTTTTCCAAAACGTTTGCATATGTATTTCTCTACTTTGTCTACCTATTTGGAATGAAGTGATGAAAGAAAACAGGATAAAGTTCAAATATTACGACGTGTATTGAAACAGGCACCTCTTGAAACTTGAATAAATCTCAATGTCAACACATTCCATGTTCTTTAAGCTCTTCACTATTGACACAGGTAATAATAACCAGCGATATCATAAAAACATCCAGGTTTTACTTTCTGCTAAGTATCCGTCCTCAAAACAGGCTTTTGACAAGATATCTTACGTATTAATTCACAGAGGCACTCAAGTAAAATCTATAGTTGGTCCAAATTCAACTTTGAATAAATAATACATCTCAGCTGTCTTCAAATATTTCAAAGACTGAAAACCAGATTTCTCGCCTGAGGCAGCAATGAAACGCCTATCAATTTTATTAATTTTTGGTACGAATTTTGTTGAAAGCTGTCAGTTGGATGTTTTGCTTTTAGCACTAACGATTTACATCCGATAGTCCCGACAAATTCCTGAACTTGATTTTGGAGTATCGGCTCATAATATAGAATTATATTGGAATTTTGCATACGCGACTGGGCCTATAACATAATTGAATCTGGGGTCAAATAATAACAATGAAGTTCGTTCGTACAAAACAAACATTTCTATTGATTTTGAATTGTGGCAAGGTATCAATTTGTATTATATTTTAATTAAATTTTTGTCCTTGTTTCTTGGTAAAAATCTCAAACTGGTTTACGTTTTTGCTCTTACGATCTCTGAATTGTCAAGTGTCTTTGCGAAGATGTGTTTATTTTTTATGTTACTTTATTCGGTAAAAACAAACTGGAGGACTTAGCCAGCCGAGGAATTGAACTCACGACTATCATCATCGCCATTGATCTTATTAATTTAATAGAATCTAGGTAAATTGTTACGGTTTACATCATTTTTAGCATGATAGCAAGCCATAAAGTAATTTTTTATCGATACTTATATCGTAATGTAAGATCCGGCGCTGGGCACGTTCGTTTTGAGATAAATGTGTAAACACAATTTTTTTAAAGAAATTAATAATGTGTTTTCAAGTTTTGTACGTACTCCCCAATTTCCTCTCTGGATTTTGAAACTAGTACGAACATTTTTTTAATATATGTAATGTCACTTCTTATAGGAACAAAAATCGTTAAAATTGCCTGGTTTGAACGTCATCAACAGATGTTCAGTAAATAAAGAATTCACAATAAAAAGCTGTGAAATGAGTTTCAGAAGGAAATGAATGCCAAAGAAATGGTTAAGTGAAAGAATTTTTTTGTACTAATCTCTGTTTTTCCGCTTTTTCGTTTTAATGTTTTTTCCATAATTATTATCTGTTTTCTTTTCTTTTTCTTTCTTTCTGTCATTTTCCTGGGGTACAGTTGTCTCTTTCGGTCAGTATTCGGGTAGGGGAGAGGGGGTGGTAAAAGCGACAGTGACAGCAACAGTTTGCTAAAATACCTATTATTCAAATTTCCTGGCGACCGTGTTTCCTCTTAATATTGTTAAATAAGAAGGCTTCTGGCAATTTGGACTTCTTTGATACAATATTTATACTCTTTGATATTATATCGATTGCATAAATTTGATCCAATACCCTTTTTACTCTCTTTCTTCTCCTGTTTCGCATGGCTTAAATTTCTAATTGTATTTCGCAGGTAAGGAATTTCTTTGTTGTTAGTTACACGTTAATGCCAGCCACAGGGTTGTAAAAAGGGGAATTTAGTTCCGACCATGTTCCAATTTTTTTTTGTATATTTGCAATATTTAAAAATATTAAAAACCTTATTCTACTCGTAATTTCGTTTCACGCATAAATGTTTCGCCATTTGCATCGACCTCCATTCGAGTTACATACTTCAAGTGATTTAAAATAACAATTATGTCATCTAGTCAACAAACGAGAGTAAAGTTGGAATTTTGCGTTGGTCATCGTTAAAAATACATTTCTTTGACTTTAATCTAAGCGTGTGCTTGAATCACTCACGTTTGATTGTATTATTTATAATATATGTTATGAAAAAAAATTATCCGTAGAAAACAATATTTTTTTACATTTATTTTTGGTTTTAGAGCTAGTTGCGCCATCTCTTGGGCCGGCTAGTAGCCAATTTCAAAGGATTGAACCTGAACTGATCCATGAACTGGCTATTAAGATCTGTAAACTTAAAAAAAATTTAAAATCGCATGACCGAGTATTGAACCTTCCTCCCCTGGGAAATAGTAATTTCGGTTGTGTGTTGTGTTTGTAAGTATTTGTTACTCTGGTTCATTGAATATCCCGACAATTTCATCAGAGCGTGACAACACAGCCTTTTTTTTATTTTTCCAAGAGGGACTGGACCATCCTACCAATGATCAGGCCTTTGGGGAGAATAGTTAAAGAAACTACTCTGAACACATTTCTTCGGAGATTTTATTTATTTTTAATTTAAACCAAAGTGTCATTAAGATCGTAGCAAATATTTAACATACCATTACATAATATTAATATTATTACTTCTACCTATGTAATTAAATGCATCTAATTAACTGTAAATTGTGAAATATAATATGATATACTTTATTCAAAATAAATTTAAAAATAAATAAATTTAATTTTCTTTTGAATTTAAGTATGTGTTGTTTTCTAAATTAGAACTGTTTGTGTCAAAAATTTTGACGGGCGATAAAGTACTTAATTACATGTAATTTGGTATTTTAATAAATTTTCTTTTTAAAAATTGGAAAGATGTGTCCAAAGAGTTCCATAAAATAATATTAACGAAAAATGTTATTAAAGAGTTGCTTCTGAAAAATTATAATTGCTCCATTTTGCAGCAATATTTTTTCTTGTTCTGGTGTGTTATTCTCGTGCTTGCTGTGATACTGCCTTATCTTTAGGTGCTTTAGCTTTAGTCATAGTAAGTCAAAACACTAGAATAAGTTATTGCATTAGAAATATCTTCAATAATTATTTATCAGCAGTCCTTCTTTAATTTATTTAGAGTCTTTGAACGCTAGCGTCGGTCTCCTCCTCTGGTGCATTCGCGAGTCCTCGGCCCTTTGCCCGCACCTCTCCTAGCTCGCACAAAGCGCGCTGGTGGTGTCTTTGAACCCTCGCGGGCCATCTGCCTCTCTGCCAGCCACCGGGGGGAAGGGATGTACGGTGAGCACCTACCACTACCGCTAGCTACTGCCGGGTCCTGTGTGACCCTACACCCTGCACCCTACACCCTGCCCCCTAGTTCAGGGGCTCTCAAAGGGCGGTTTTTAAAATTTAAATTAATATTTCACATCCAGATAGGCTATGGTTAAAATGGTGTATCGATCTATAAAAAAACATTTCGATGATGAATATATATTTAATTATAGCTAGTGTAATTAATTTGCCTTTGTAGAAGTCAACTTGAATACAACTCCCTTGTCTGGAACCCACTTTACAATATTCATCTACAATTCACCTATTGATAGATTAGAAGTTATAGTTTTAAAATGGGTATTCTAGCAATTTTGTTGAACTACAGCAATATTTTAAATGATAAGAATATGCTTATATTATCATACAGAAGGATTTTCACTGTCTGAGTATTTCTATATAAAATTTTAAATGATGTAGTTGATAATCCAAAATTGCTTGCGTTGATAAGCTTTCTGTTTCCACTACGTAGTACTGAATTTATTTCAGCCCATAAATTCTGACACTATCTACCATATGTATTCCTCTTTGCCCAGGGGGAAATAATATACCAAGTCAGTGGACAATTGGACATCTTCAATTTATCACTAAACAAATACAAAATTATTGTTGCTGTGGCAGTTCAGTTACGTATAATAAACTAGCTGAAGTCCTCGGCGATCCCCGGGCTTTACACTTGTTTTGAAGGTCACATGTGCAAAATTTCATCAACTTCGGCATAAAACTGTAGATTTGAATAGGCACAAATCAAAGCTCGTCCACCACATACCGATATTCTCTTTTATATTTCAAACAATTTACACAAAACCTTGACAAATTATATACCTAAACTTTTCTTATGAATCACTATATCTATTGGTGAAAACCGCATGAAATTCCGTTCAGTAGTTTTTGAGTTTATCGCGAACAGATAGACAAACGCGGCGGAGGCCTTTAATTTATAATATGTACAGATACTGTATATTTTTTTCTCTTCGTATGTTAAATCCCATAAAAAGGGCGTCAATAAATAAAATAATAAAGGAAGATATGACATGGAGGCGTTGCTACTGTCGCCGACTTGCGACCAATCTGCAAGGTTCACCAAGCGGCATAGCCAATGCAAATTATGCGTAAAAACAGGGGAAATGGACCATGAATAAATGAATATGCCACGATCTATCATTAGTGTGTGCAACAGCGCGCACAAATGTGTCGCCAACGTCGTTCACCCATATTACTGCAAATCTGCGTACAGCGGCGCCCCGCCATTGTTTCTACCTATGCACCGAACGCAATACTTTCATTGGCTGCACCGTTCTGATATTCCGATATTTGTTCGTTTGCATGCCATATCTTTCTCTGTTTCTTTTATCGGTATCTATCTATGGTTCTATTGTATGGGATGTCTGCTTTATTTAAATATTAATTTAATTAACTAACAAGTTATTAGTTAATATGGTCATTAATGTCGTTATAAGAGGGTTAAATAATTTGTTCTATGTATTGATTTGTTTTTTTTTATTTGTTTCAGGTAAGTTCAAATTCATTCTGTAGTACCTACGAGTATCTTACTCGTGAAGCATAACTTCAGAGGCGCTATTTGACTTGGTGAGTTTCTGTTTTTGTGTTTTATTTTATTTTATATCCGTGCATTACATACGCCGGATAGTTCTTTAATTTATCACAAAAAAAACAGTATTTCTTAGCAGTGAGACCTTATTATACCTACAGTGCCAGTTGTTTCACACAACCTTAATGTTTCTTCAAATATCAAATTAAATATCCAAGTTCTGCTACCATTCCATTATGGGCCAAATGTTTTACAGTCCTTGAATAATTACGTAAGTTGACATATAACAGAACTCTTGAATGTTAACTTTGAAATTTGATGATTTAAGTTCTGTGAAGCAACTACTAAACCTTAGATTTGAAAGCAAAAATAGTGTAGATTGAACATATTGTATAATTTTATATATATTGCCTAATATCAATGTCACGCAGTGTTTTTGTAGATTAAAAAAACAACATATACGAACTTTTCGGACGGCATCTGGTGATGTCATAAGAACCGTTCGAAGCATCACTGGACAGGGAGTTTGACGGTACATGACGTCATATCGCTCAGCCGTATTCGCGTCCTTAAAAAAAATTACAATTAATAATTTATTTTATCATGACTCCTTATTAGCTCCTTTTTTTCCTATGGGGGCAGTGCGTCTGTCATATTATATACTGGTTATTTTAGGACATGCCCCGACCCCAAAAACGATTTATAACCACTGTCCTACGCCCTCCGATAGTCAGCTTTCGAGGGGATGCGTTTATTTATTACATTACTTGCTGCATATCGGCGGCTCGGATCGCTTTATATTAGTTTATTATTATTTTTATAAGGTAGGTACCTATACTAGGCATAGTGAGGGTACAAGTTAGGCCGTGCGTAGGTACTGTGGGTAGGTACTTTAATAATGCATTGTGAACTACAACCCTAGCAGCGGGCTTGGTATCATACTAAGCTTTCTATATACTGTTTGCTGATGATGTATTGTTGGCTGTTTTGTTTGTTTTTGCTACGAATACAATATTTTATATATATACCTACAATTTGTTCCTGTAATTTTTTTTTTAATACATATATGCAATTTTTTTTTGTACATTAATTTACCAATTTTTTTGATAAAGTGGGCCTCTCCTGTGCCTTACCCATGCTACGTCCCAAATTTTACAATACAAAATTCAATAAAATATGAAATAATAAATTTAAAAAATTAAATTAAAACACATTAATTTTCTCAATGTTGCTAAGTTCAGAGAATTTTATGGTTTCGGGGGAAGGGGGGGGGGAGCTGATTGACCCTATTTTAGGCGAAATATCAACATCATTGCCAACACCTCAATAAGTTCTTGATTTCTATCGATTTAAAAAGTTTAAAGACAATTGAACATCACAATGTAACATCCTATGCTTACATTTCAATAGCGTTCGATGATTACAAGCAATTGAATGAACCTAAGAGGCATCACGCTCTAACCACAAAACGCATTCTTAAATGGGTATCTAAACCACTTTTAATTAAATATTTCTGTGGTGCAGACGGCTTTCATTAGGCAATGTATTCAATGAACGACTTCATTCGTAAGAAGTCAGTTACCCACAGAAACTATCATTTATTTAACTTAGTTTTGCAACTTAAAATAACGTTATAAATAGGTTAATATTAGCATTTAAAATATTCGCACCAATGTCCGTCATAGCTCTGAAAAAAATGAACGCATATCAAGAAAAACTGCCATTAAATAGAACAAAATTAAACATTTTCTGTTCCAGTTCAATCAATTTATGTTTTTTTTTTTCGTTGGCTGTTTTCCGCCCTAAATTAAAACTGGCAGCGGTAGAACGCATTTGTTGCTTGTAATTTTGAGACAACATTTTACATTTCAGAGTACAATCCAATAATGTTATCCTCACTCAAACTTCAAAACTTGCATTACATATAAATCGATTGAGATTAAACACAAAAATCACATTTCAACGTATATAAATGCCTACCGCCTGAACTAGTAATACATCGATATATATATATATATCGGAACACTTAACATCGACAAATAAACGCTTACTTTACCTGGCGAAGAAGACGGCTACGGAAAAAAAGCTAGCTTACGTATGGGTGAAAGCAGGACGCGTCTACGTACGCCAAACAACAGAATCACGAGCTATCCACATTACCTCTGAAAATATTCTTCTCACACTATGACTCACTAATACAAGCATACACATATTATTTTACTCAAACACCACACACACATCGGTACGTTCCCAAATCTTATCATTGTCGGTATACTTAAATAACTTTAAAAAAATATATATATATATAAATGATTCAAGTATCATTTGATATCCCCGAAGAAACCATGCTCACATGTAACAAAAATGTGATAGATAATCCCGAAGACATGAATAAATATTGTTGGGAATCGTACGGTCTGAAAATTATTCACCAGAACATAAGAAGTATTACCAACATTGATGACTTTCTCGTATTTCTTGACCAACTTAATTTTACATTTGATTTGCTAGTTTTGACTGAGTGCTGGTTAAATAAATACTTCACTTCCAAAGAGATACAAAATTATACTGAGTACCACACAACCAGTATAATAAATAAAGCTAGTGGTATTGTAATCTATGTCAGGGACGGTATACAGACACAAGTTGATGAACTCACTTTATCACAAGCAAACTGTCTAAAAATTGTGCTTAACAAAAAACTATGCATTTTTGCAATCTATAGATCACCATCATTCCACAACATTGATCCCTTCCTTAATTCACTTCACTCTATCATTAACAGCACAGATAACCCAGAACACCAAATAATCATTGGAGACTTGAATATTAATACTATTCTTGACAATCATCGCCAATCCGATGATTATTTATGTTTTCTCACCGAAAATGCTTTTACTCCGATAATTGACACCCCCACTCGAGTACAAGGCGCAAGTAAATCCTGTTTGGATCACATCAACGTTAAAAACATTGATTTCACAGACTCGTTTGTTATACACACAACAATTTCAGATCATTATACCATAGCGCTCGGCCTAAGAAATAAGCCTTCCTCTTCTCCTAAAAATAAATATATTTCTAAAATAAATTATCAAGCACTAATTGAGGAGCTGTCAACAGAAAAGTGGCAAAACGTAATAGACCAGACTGACACGGAGCAAGCAATGCAGCAATTTATCACTAAATTACAATACTACATATCTAATCACACTATTAACAAAGTTATACCGAACAAACAATTTAAACTCATGCCATGGATCACCCCTGGCCTAGTTAAATCCATCCACAGACGTAATCAAATTCACAAAAATGCTAAAAGACAACCAGATAATATTCTAGTTCAAGAACAATACAAGAAATATAGAAACTTATGTAAAAAACTAATTATTTCCACTAAAGAAAATTTCTACAAAAAAAATATATATGAAAGCACTATAACTCCAAAACGCTTCTGGGAAATATTTCGTAAAATTACCAAATCAAAAAATAGCAAATCGTCTTTCATACAATCATTGGATATTAAAAACACAAGTACTACAAACCCCAAATTGATGGCTAATTTTGCTAATCACTATTTCACTTCAGTAGGAACCTCTCTCGCCAATAAAATCCTTAAAAAATGTAAGAAAACTGAATCTGAACTAGCCAACATACCTACAACTGATCTTAATCTTAAAATAGACGAGATTCAAACAACGATTAATGAAGTCATGAAAATGATAGATGAGCTTAAGTCTTCAAATGCCTGTGGACCAGACAAAATTTCCTCAAATCTGCTGAAAGTATTGAAACCACTTATAGCGAGTCCTATTGCATACATTTGTAATCTTAGTTTTAAGACAGGCATATTCCCAAACCATCTAAAACAATCAGTTGTTATATTGATTCATAAAAATGGGAACAAATCGGATATACATAATTATCGGCCAATATCTCTACTCAACTCATTCTCAAAAATTATCGAGAAGATCGTAAAAAATCGTCTCACCCTCTATCTAGAAAGTCATAAAATCATATCTAATAACCAGTTCGGCTTTCGACCAGGTCTAGGAACAGAAAATGCTATTGCAAAGCTGGCGGATATTATTTCCAACAATATTGACCGGGGTAATAAATCCATCGCTCTCTTTTTAGATCTTGCCAAAGCTTTTGATACCATCTCGCATAAAATTCTTCTAAAAAAACTAAAGGCTATAGGTATTCAAGGACAGCTTTACAAATGGATGTGTAGTTACTTAACTAACAGACACCAAAAAGTTAAAATTAATGATACTGTTAGCGATCCGGCCCTCGTAGAATTTGGTGTACCCCAAGGGAGTACCTTAGGACCTATTTTGTTCAGTATTTATATCAATGATCTGTGTAACAGCAATTTTTCCAATCACATTATTACATTTGCAGATGATACTGTCCTAATATTTGAAGGAAGAACATGGTACGATGTACACTGCAAAGCAGAAGATGGAATAAAACAGCTTAAACTTTGGTTGGACCGTAATCTTTTGACACTCAATTCGGAAAAAACCAAATTTATACGATTTAGTGCGACAGAAGCGGGCCAACCCAAGGAAGCATATAACATTTTTATACACAAATGCACTGACTCAACTACCTGTAATTGCTATAAATTAGAATGCGTAGACAGTATAAAATACCTTGGTGTTATATTAGACAAATATCTTAGATGGGACGGACACATAGATCTAGTTGCCACAAAGGTTAGAAAGCTTACGTACATGTTTATGACAATCAGAAATATCTTACGTAAAAAAGAATTGAAACTCATCTATGATGCTATGTGTGGGTCACTTTTAGACTATGCATCCTTAGGTTGGGGTGGCTGTGCAAAAACTGTTTTGGACAAATTAGCAAAAGCTCAAAAATCTCTGCTAAGGGTAATTCTCAAAAAACCATTTAGATATCACAGCGATCCACTATTTGAAGAGTTCCGAGTTCTGGATGTTAGACAACTATACATGAGAAAAATAATTTTAAACACCCATCAACAACGCCACCTCTACCCATCTATTAACCACTTTTACGACACCCGCCACTCACGGAGAAATCCAATTGTACCACTCACAACTAAAACATCTCTCGCTCAAAGACACTTCTCATTCTTAGGTCCAAAACTATACAACTTAATGCCTGATGTTTGGAAAAAGGAAAGCACAGGTGTTGTTCGTAAATTGGCCACTAACTGGTTTCATCAATTAGGTAGAAAGGAGAGTGAACTTTTACTACACAAAAAATAAAATCAAACACAAAACAAAAACAACAAACCAAACTCAAAAAAAAAAAAAAAAAAATTTTATGATACCTTTATGTTCTAATCTTTATTAGTATGTGTATATATGTACCTACCTATTAAGTTAATATTATGTTTAATTTCATATTTTATTTTTTTTCTATTTCTTCTCTTTGTTATTTATACAAAATATGTTAATAGGCTTATGCAATGCAACACCAGTTAAAAGTACACATTATACCTATTATTTTAATACTATACTAATCAAACAACAGTAATAAGCATCTATTAAATGTTTGATTCATTTTATTGTTTCTGTTCTCTTTCTACTCATTTGTATAAAATGTGTATGTAGGACTAGGTATTATTATTTGAAATGCAAACACAAGATACAATCATGTTTTAATAATTTACTTTTAAGTATGTATATATTACTTTTATGATAATTTAAATAACTATGATAAGCAAAGCACGGTTATCTTTTCTTTTTTTGGTTATTACTATTATTATTATTACTATTATTTTATTTTTTTAAATTTTTTCTTTTCTCTTTTTTATTTTATTTTATACAACCCATCTGTGTAGGACTATGACATGCAATTCTTACACGTTTGTTCTATATCTATATGTTTTAATCCTCTGTAATTAAGTACCTACCTACGTAATTAATATTATTTAAAAAAAAAACTTTGCTAAGCAAAGAACAGTCACTTTGTTTTAATCTTTTATTTTTGTTTTGTTCTTTTATATTATTTACAGACCATGTTCCGTATGTTAATACGCATCCTAATTTGACTGTCCTAAAACGGGAATCCTCCTAGTTGGGCAGTCAAAAAAATTCTTAAATAATGTATATAAATGTATAATCTTTTACTAAATAAATAAAATAAATAAATAAAAAAAATAAAAATCTATTTTCAAATGTCTTTTAAAACTTAAAAAAAAATTTGTTTGATATACTTTGGAACCTTCTTTCTCGGTGTTCGGAATCAACCGCGCTACCTGCTTTTCAATTTTTAAAACCATATTTTATTTCGTTTATGAAATACGTATATTTTCCGAAAAGCGCGTATAAGTCTGTGTGTTTGTTAGTGATTGCCACCAAAAGTTGATGGAATGCGTTGTCATCGAAAACGAGTCTATGCCACGTTTCAGCTCGATCGGGTGTCGATAAGTGCGAATATCGCCTATATATGCACTCTACCGCTTTGTTCTTCATCACTTGACAGCAACTGATTGATTGCATTGCAGCGAAGATAGATGTGAATTAATATCTTTATTTCTTTATCTCTTATTTGCATTAATTAAAACCCTGCGTCTTCAATGTTTCAATTTACCATTTGCCCCACAATCAAACACACCCATTAACTTATATTTTACGAGCATGTCACCAAAAAAACTTATCTCCATGACAGATGGGTACAGTATTTTAAATTACAATACTTAGTTCGTATGGCATACATACAACGTACGCTATCGTTTCCTATTAGGAATTGCTTGGAGGTTAGGACTTGAAAGAGGCGAGTACTCATACGACGAAATGTAGAAAGGACTCTGAGCTAATTTTCTTTTTTTATTATTTTATTTCTTGCTAGAGCAATAACGATGAGTTACAGAACTCATTTTAGGGTGGGAGGAAATAGTTAAGTTTTACATCAGAATTTAGATATTAAAAATATAAGTTTCACATACAATATACCTATGTAGACGAAAAATAAAAGACAGGTTGAGTAGAAAAAACAACCACAGATAACAATTAAAGAAAAAAGGAACAAGGTTATTCAAATATGGATGATTACAAGATTCAAAATTATCAACAGTATTACTGACATAAACATTAAACAACCAACATCCCTTCCCGTAGACTCCGAAATAATCAATTGCTGTTCCTCAATCAACATTCTACTAATTATTGATACCTACCATTCTCCTTTAACCAGAATCTCGAAACAAATAAAGCATTGAATTTTTTGGTGTTAAGCCTAAAATGGTTTTCGGTAGTTAATACGCAATGTGTAAATTTTAAAGCCTTTAAATCCATCTTCACGCTTTGACTTGTAGTTATCTTCTATATGTACATTTTATATTATATTAGCTTTTACCCGCGGCTTCGCTCGCATGGTTTTAGGGGAAATCTATATATATATAAATCAAAATATGCTAGCTTCTGGGTTTGTAGTTCCCGGCATGCGTTGCTGTGCCACTTAATACTCTCCCGATTTCGCCTCCCGCTTTTCACACTTTCAGTCCCTGTACATTTAGTTTTCGAACAGCTCGCGTGCCACCTATTGCAATTTTTTATACAAATTTCACAATGCAAGTGCTCACCATTATATATATAGAAACCTTCGTTGATGTGCTCACAACTCACCAAAGTTTCATCGCAATCGGATGAACGTTTTAGCAACGCGTAATTTCATCCCCAAAGTTTCATCGCAATCGGATGAATGGTTTAGCAACGCATAGGCCCCATACAAATATACAAACCCAGAAACAAACATATTTTGATTTTTATAAAAAAAGATAGATAAACTCATTTTAATTTATACAAATTTCATAACGCCAGAGCTTTCAATTATAAATAGCCTATAACCTTCGCGGGTGTGCTTACAACAAATCACCCAAGTTTCATCGCAATCGGATGAATGGTATGGCAGAGCATAGCATACAAACAAACCAGCAATATTGATTTTTATATATCAAAAGAAAAGAAGATATTGTCATTGCTCACATTCATATTTAGTCTCCTTTCACTGTCGTCTCTGTTTCTTATACGTAACATTTATTGTTAATGGACTATTCTGTCCGGAAATAAAAATCTTTATACTTAAATCTTTATAAAAATATTTTCACCATTTTATTTTTATTAACCCCGCCGATTTGTTTGATCCTTGGGTGGATTTGTGTTTCTAAGGCAGTAAATCTTAGGCCCGGGGCGCAGAATCGATACTGCAATATTTCACACATCTGCATGTGCATCTGCAGTTATCGCGTCGAATGTGTGCAATGGGGGCACTTTGGCGCATCTTGGGGGCTTTGTGCTACTTCTTGTGCTGACTCGGTGACTCGAACCCCCTTTGCTTGTATTGCACGCTGTTTTTTTATGGTGTGGAGTCACTGGATATTGGTGTGTCAAAATCTGAAATAAGAAGGGTTTTGCACACTATTTTGTATCTCACTAAAATCGCTAACGGTGAGCTTGAAGTTTGCATAGATTTCTGTATCAGAAGCTATTTGGTCAATCAAACTATTTTCAGCCTCCTTCGTTTATTTACGCCGAGAGCTATGGAGCTGTTAAATATCCGTTTATTCATTGAAAATGAAAAGAAAATACACCATAATAAACTACACAGCCCCGTATTTAGGAACAAAATACGCATTTCAAATAATAATAATAAAAATTTGTTTGTTAAAAATATTGTATTATATGTAGGTACTTTATCTTTTATCTGAATTCTTCACAAATCAGTTCCAATTTTGAAAATGTCACTTAAATTAAAAACAAATCCGAGTTCATTGAACCAGTGTTACTATCGCTCAATCATGACGGCCGACGTAGCGCAGCTGTAAGGCACTTGAGTCGCACACCGAAGGTCGCGGGATCGAATCCCGGCGTGGCAAATAAATTTTATTTAATTAATTTGTGTAATTTCACAATTTATTCATTTAAAATAATATATAGTATATTTGCGGCACGTTCCAGAGTGGAAGATACTCCCGGTATCGCCCTGGTGTAAGACCACCATTCAGAATTGAAACGTTGCTTGAAATGGCATTAGCCGTGTTTGGTGACCAGATCTGAATAGCCAGGTACTTCCCCACCTTCCTCTTCCCTATATCCTTCCCTCCGCACTACCCTCAGTCTCACAACATACTCCAATTGGGGATGTCATAGTCTCACTGGCTTCAGACGGGAGCAGTTGGGACTCTTGCGCGGTATTCGTATAAAAAAATATACAATCCCACAACCGAAGTAAGATAGTTTTTTTTTTAATTTTCGATTGTGATGACAAAATATTTCCAAAAAAAATGTTCCAAATCGATCGAAACCGGATTTAAAAATATTTTTTGGTTCGTCAAAAACCAATCACCCTGTAAAGTTTAGGTTTCCTCCCGGGCACGCGACCCTGCCATCTGCCCTTTTAAGGTCTCAGGTAACGGGAAGAAGGTTCACTGTTCACTATACTAAATACATATTACTTCCGAGTTCCCCAAGCCAAACAAGCGGGCAAACACATACATAGCACATTGCACACTGCAGAGGTCTCGAATTGAGTATATGAGGTACCCCGAGTCTCAGAGGTAGAAGGTCTACCGTCTACCCGCCGAGGCGATGTCCTTTGCATGGTGTGGTAGTTGTTGTACGTTTTGGTAGACATCTGTCCCTTGCGTTTCTTTGAAGACGTGGTCAATGGCTTCATATATTTAGATATTGCGAATATAACGTTTGTTGTTATATTTCATTGTCCAGCACTCTTTCTGACTTACACTCGCCTGACACCGAAGGTCTCCATCCCATTTCAATTTTTTAAATAAAGTTTTGTATTGGATATTGATACCTCGATTAGGCAAACATTTTGGATCACGAAACACGCCCGTTATTGTTATTATATTTTTAACAGGCTGAACTCTGTCTTATGGTTTTACTGACTTTACGATGTTCTACCTTAAATTACCATTATTGAAGATTTGATCAACGTCTATAGGTAGTGGTTAACAATTGTAATGTTTCATTCTTCTAACGTAAATTTTTTGTCCGTACCATTCTGTCTTTTAGTTATTGAAATTTTATCATATTCCTGTCATTACGTTTATTTTTTCAATATTTGATCAATTTCATCTTATATTTACGAATGTAAATTTTAACACAGTTGTTTCATTGTAACACAAGATTTTGATAAACTAAACAGTTATCAAAACTGTTTTCGGATTGCAGACATTACGTTATCCTACCATCTACTATTATTCTTCAATCATTATCGTTTCTTTAAAGATTTGATCAGAATTTATCAAAATAACATTAGTTTCGAGTAGGTACGTTTCATTGAAATCCAAAATTTAGCCGATACGATATTATCTTTTGGTTGTTGATATTCTACCACATTTCTGCGATTTATATTTCTTTTGGTATTTGCTCATTTTTTCTTTTCCATTGTAATGCTAAATTGTTGAAAAACTGTTTTGTGGTCGTTATTGGCATTACTTTATTCTGTCATTCCTCTACTTCTCTAATTTGCTTTTGCTTCTTGAATTGATCAATATTCGCTTACTTTGTTTATGTAACGTTATATGTTATATGTTACCTACTGTTTCTTTTGGATGGTATTTAAATCATTTAAATTCTTCCTTCTTTAGAACTACCTTCTGGACATTCCTGAATAACCAGTTCTCGCCAATCAACTCTAATTAATAAAGTCGGATAAGTTTTTTCGGAAAATTAGACCCTAAAGCTTGGTAAAGACTATCACATAAACTAAGTAACTGAATACTACACAGAATTTAAATCACAACTTATCTTGATATTAATGTTTTAATTTACTAGTTTTGTAATGTGCCCTCATTTATGTTGCATGTTAATCTAAATTTTTGTAAGTTTTCTCCACAACTAACTGATTTAGTGGTAAATGTGGTTGAAGTTCTTCCGATAATAAGTTCTTACATCTGTAGCCTCTGTGATAATGTTATCGAAATTGTAAAACCCTATCTAGTGTTAATCTTTATATTTTATTCTTATGTTACCAATGTTTATTTTTCTGATGGGTTTATCGGGGTCGGTACGTTGACTTCTGTACACCAGGCTATCGACAATCTTCTCTAATCAGCCTCGCTACTTCTTCAAATCCTTCAGAAATACATTTTTTTAGTTAGGTTGTTCAACAGGATTTCGTCCAATTGGTTTCATATTCGTCAGGTTTCTTGACCTTAAAAAAGTTGTCCTTCTTGTTAGAATAAAAACTTTCCAGTTTGTAGCATGTTTTTTTCTGCATCCACATGAAATATAATTGAATTATTCGGTATAAAAAAAACATGTCCTGAGAACGTAGCTAACTAGATGAAAAACATATGTGTGTCGTCAACAATAGGTACGAATTCAGGCTAGCAATTTATGGGTTTGAGTTTTTTTATTGTGGTTAATTATGTTCATATCGCGCAAAATATAATATGCTCCAAGTGAGGTAAAAAATATACATATAGAAATAAATGAAGGCGAGACAAATATAGAAGAGGTACGGGGGTAGGTACGGCAGATGAAATAGTAAACCCGTCATTGGTGGAAACATTCATGCTGCCGTTTTTTTTAAATCTTAAATTATTTATTTTTTTAAAACAATTTCATTTATTATGATCAACAAACAATGTTTTTGAATGATACATGTAATAGTTTTACTGCACAAAAATATAAATAGAATACGTTAACCGCTCGCCAAAAATGATTATATAACCAAAAAATCTAAACCCTCTGGACGATTCTGAAGTCATCGGTACCGACCGGGATGTAATCAGAAATCGGACAATTAATGGGATTGACAGCTTATGTAGACAAGTAAGTGGTGCTGAACACCGCGCCATTTACCGCATTTGAAATTAATTTATCTACGAAAACATGCTATAAAATCTTAACCTTGATCTCCTCATTGTGCACGATTTATTAGACAAAAAATTCTGGACGATTTAGTAAATAAATCTTCAAACTTAATAAAGGAGTTCCATTTGTGTACAAAATAGTCATATTTGGCTATGCTCCTAATCTTTTCTTCATTTCTAATTAACTATCACGCCGTTTCCCGAAATGATACGCAGAAAGGATAGATCGCCAAAAAAATCGGGCTTGGCACAAACCATTGCTTCATTCATGTTTGTACACCATCTCATACATATATGGTTCCATGATTCAGAATCATACAACTACAACATCTCTTTGAAAAGTCATTAAGAATCATGAAAAAAATAGCCCATTACCTAACATAACTAACCTTTTAACCATTATTTTTTTTAACATTTAATGACTTTCAGAGGGGTGTTGAAGATGCATGATTCTGAGTTATCCGGTCACCCTCTTATATACCATTGTTTGATTCTGACTAAAACGGCCGTTCAAGTTCCGTACTCAAGTGTTGGTCCGAAATTTTGACTCCTCAAATGCGCTAATACGCTCCTCCCAACGTAACTCTCCGACCAACAGGCGAATTGAACATTACTAAACAAATCACTCAGATTTATCGATCGAAAAGTTGGTAACAACGGCGTAAGCTTGACATGGTCCGACTCCTTATTCCCAAGTATTGAATTAACTTACTCGTGCCATCGCTTTCTCGGACGTTCCGTACTTTTGATATCATTCAAATTCGCCTCATATCCTTATACTCCGTTCTTCGTTCATCCTATTTACATGTCCAAACCACATTTTCGTCATCGTCTTGTTATTTGGGAGCTGCGGCTTATCGTCCTCTTTCGCCATCTGTTCCATCTCCCTCCCTCGGACTAAATCTCAAAAGGTGTTCATTGATGCAACAAGGTCCCAGTTACCGAAATCAACCAGCTGTTCAATAATCGAACATCACCCCAAAGGATCTTGAGGATTTTGACCCCTTACGGTCTCTCCTATCTTATTATTTCATAAATATGTCCAAATTGGCTTCGCCGAGGAAATGCCAAGTATAATAATGGTAGAAAAAACCTCCCCTCTATCGAAAATTATGTGTTTCAACTTGAAAGGTGTTGTGCAATGGTAAGGAGAGGAATAAACAATTCATTATAAATTTATAGGTACTACAGCACATCTGCGGGTTACACATTTCAAGATAGATAGATAGAAGACTTGTTTAATAAAAAAAAAAAAAATTCATATCTTTTGTCCATTATTTTAATAAAAATGGATTTCTACCATGAAGATGAAGTGTTCCAAAAATTTTCAGAATATAATCTTTAAATACAGGTATAATCTGATTAAATTTTGGAAAATTAAGCATCGTTATAAAAACAAATCCAGAGAGACATTGAGGTTGCAGGTTGTTTTTGACTGGCATTTGGTTCATAAATCGTGCGTTACACGTGATATCTCATTACATCCCCCTCCCCCTTCCTTGTGATATTTCGTGATTTTTTCCGACTCCCCTCCCCCCTTTTGAGCCTCGTATAGACGACCCCTTATGTGCCTACCTTGTATCTTCAATATACTTCACATCATTTGGTCCATTCCTAATGATGTCTATTTCATTTTACTAACACCTTTGCCATAGATCACCCCGAGTAGTTCGCTGGTTGACTTAGCAGGGGTTCCCAGGATCATGGGGGTGAGGTTTGTCCAGGTCTTGGCGGCAGATGCGTCTACTTATCCACTGCGTGGTGGGCAGGATCGAGAGAGGCTGTTTAAGGGGGGCCTTTTATCCTCTCCAGCCAGAATCTCTCGACCCACTGCCTTGCACCGCAGTCGGAGGGATGGAATCGTACGTCCGTTACTCTTGGACACACTGACCCATCAGATTCCTACCCACTCGTTTATATTTTCTTCCTAGTACTTCCTCTCGTTCGTTTCCTTAAAAAAACATTCCACCTAGCATCCTCTAAGATTACAAGGCCCTGAGGAAAATTATTTTCATTAAGGCCTGTGTGGAGCTAAGTAAAAAGAAAAAATACATTTATAATATGATTTTTTCAATATTCATCATTTTCGTTTCATTATTCGTCTACCTGCTGTTTTTTTGTTATTTTATTTTTTCCTTGACACTTTTGAAAAGCACACTTTTAGATGAGCAATTTTTTTCGTTCACGTTCACAGCTTTTTGGCTGGACGCTTTGCAAGTTTCGCGCATTCGCACATCCATATCTTGGCACTTTTATTAGGGCCAAAGCCAGGTGCTACTTTTTACGAACTCCTGACGTGCAATTAATGTTATCGGGGGATTCCTTCAGGGGATGAATGTAATGGCTGATATTCGGAAGTAGATTCACACTTTGTAATTAAGTTTATGTGCTTATTGAAATTATTGGTCTTTATTTATTGAAAGGTTAGCTTACAAACATTGCTGACCTTATTACATATTCCTGGAAAAAAGCTTCGGTTTTACTTTTTAATTGTAAATACACAGCCATTTGCAAGTATACAGGTGTAATGTGATAATTATTGTATTGAATATGTTGTGACAAACACTGCTTGGCAGTCTTAAACTGTGAGAGGAGAAACCAAAATCCAATAAGCTCCAAATAGAAAAATCAGATAATTTAAAACTTTTTTTCTTGTATGGATTCAACTGTTATATTAATTATTGTAAGCAGTTGACTTTCATCACATGATAACGGGGCGTTTCTACGACTTGTTCAAGAGAGTTCAACAACTTGGCTGTGGAAAGATTTGCCGGCCTCTGTGTTTCCTTCTTCCTTCAACATGGGTCTTTTCAAGAGCCAGGTTCTGTCCTTCTTTTCCTTAAAAAGCATCCCCAAAGATGACATGAGGGAAATTACGTTCCTCAGGACTTCCTGTGTGGAGTTAATGTTAAAAAAAATCTGTCTGAAGCAAACGAAAGCAAAAGCTCTCGAATGGCGTTTTTAAATTATAAAAATTGTGCACCGTTTTCTGTCTTATATTTTTACGCTAAGGGTTTTGACCTCACATCTTTGTTTTTATCGTGTGCTATGGAGCTTTGAAAAAGACTAGATGCCGTATTTTTAATTCTGTTTCTCTCCTAACTAACTGCTTAACTGCTCCCAAGCACCTGGAGCCAGTGAGACTATAGCATCCCCAATTGAGTTATGTTATGAGGCTGAAGGTAAGTGGGGAGGGGAAGGAGATCGGAAAGAGGAAAGCGGGGAAGTATCCTGCTATTCAGATCTGGTCACCAAACACGGCTAAAGCCATTTCAAGCAACGTTTCAAGTCTGAATAGTGGTCTTACACAAAGGCAACACTAATTGAGTTATGTTATGAGGCTGAAGGTAAGTGGGGAGGGAAAGGAGGTCGGAAAGAGGAAGGTGGGGGAAGTACCTACCCTGTTATTCAGATCTGGTCACCAAACACGGCTAAAGCCATTTCAAGCAACGTTTCAATTCTGAATAGTGATTTTACATCTTCCATACTGGAACGTGCCGCAAACACGCTTAATTTTATTGAATAAAATTGTGAAATAACACACATCAACAAATAAAATTTATTTGCGCATGCCGGGATATGTACAATGTACATGCGTCCTCCGGATCGCTAGTCGCGAGCCTTGCCCCTCGACCACGGAGGCCGTCGATTCTGCTGTTTGTTAGATATTTTTATTGGATCCTTACAAACTTTAGTCTGAAATTTATCATTGTTGTTATTGGTTTGTTTTTTTTTTTTATTTTAACTATCAGCTAATCTATAATACATATTATATTTATTGGAGGCATGTTGTATATCATTTAAAGTTTCCGCTTTCCATCGTAATTGTAATTGTCTCGCATCCGTAATTAGTCAGTTAGGTAGAGTAATAACGGGGTAGGCAGAGCGGGCGTACGTACTCCGGGCACGCGTTCGCAGTTCACAGCCAGCACCTGGATCCGAAAGGTGAATCCACTGTCCGATATAAGGGCAAGATCTAAGGTATGATAAATTGACTTCCTTCGATTCAGGGGTCGGCAAATCATCATTAAAAAATTTTCATCATTCCGATAGGAACATCATTTTTTATGCCTCTGTTCTATTCCGCAAAAAAATTAATCTACAAAAATAAATCGTAAGTTTACTCCACTGTTGGATTTCGCAGCCACCTCTGGTCTGGAGTTCCAAATTATTAAAAAAAAAAAGTTTCATAGATTCTCCTACCTTAATAAACGATTTGCAATCTTCAGAGCACAGGTGTTGGTTGGGAATTCTGTTCTGTTTCTATCGTTATTTCAATAAAATAGGCTCCTAGTAGCTAGCTTCATTGATGTCTTCGACATCCGTGCATAGTCGCAAAATTTGCCAAACGCGCGCTCAACATTTTTTACATGATTACGAGTCGTTCGTTCGACTCACACAGCATCCCCAATGAAGACATAAGCCCTAAGGCATATATTTTCTTTACGGCCCCCTTAGTGGTTTCCCCGCAGGGGTAGGCAGAGAGGACTGACCACCAAAAAACTCTGTCTGGGCACACACTCCTTGCCTCGTTCATACTCATATACGTAAAAAAATACAAGTGTGCAGTTCACGCGAGGTAGAAGTGAAACCTTCGGAAAACTAAAATAGATAAGAACGTGGAGGCTATAAATCACCGCACAAAGAGGAGACTGATTATTCTGTCTCATTCTCTCGCAGGCTAAATCCTATAGATGTATGTGTTTGTGTCTTTTTAGTGTCGCTTTTTCGTTTCATGGGGTTTCAAATCA
Organism: Limnephilus lunatus; assembly: GCA_917563855.2. NCBI lineage: Eukaryota > Metazoa > Arthropoda > Insecta > Trichoptera > Limnephilidae > Limnephilus > Limnephilus lunatus. The sequence continues at coordinate 91,034,747 of OU830594.1, read as the reverse complement.
CAACTGTGCTAAAGAATTTTTCGCTTCAAAAAAATTTATTACAGTCTTAGACAATACTTTAATGTAGATCTAGTTATCTAGATCTAGTTTCTGTAGAAAATCTAAAGCGTGGCAGAAAGCAACTGCTCTCAGTTTATATTACATTACCCATGTGTTGCTAATGCTTACACGTAACAAATTTATCTCTTTCTCCCAAAGAAAACTCTCTTCAATAGGTATGCAACTTTTAATATTAAATTAAATAGTTGTTGTTATGTGTCGACCCCTGTCTCATTGTGTTTCTTGTTGGCTTCTTCCGCCGTCATGCCAGACGGTATGCTTCTCCGCAGATAAGGAAATTTTACCCTCGTGCCAAGAAACACGGGGACAGCTGTTGCGCCACTGGCGGGTGTCTTGTAAGGGGGACGGAATAATAATAGTAGTGAATGCAAGCAATTGGTACCTACCTTGTCCCTTGTATCTTTTGTGTTTTGTAAATACGTTGGTACCTTAGTTACTTCCCCGGTGCATTGACTCTACGTCCCTAGCTACTGCCGTATTTAACCTTGTTGTTCCAGAGGCTATTGAGGAAGAAAAAATATCGAATCACCTTTTAGTTTGTATGACAAACAAGACTCCCAATGCGAAAATTAACGTTAAATCACTATTTTAGATAAATCTTTACTGCGAATCAGTTTACATTATAAATTCAAAAAAATTGCATTGGATGTATTGAAGCTTTTTCTACCGTTTCCGTTGAGTAGAATTATAGTAACATAGTTAATTACTTTATAAAAAAGATATAAGCATAAACTACTAAAAATGTTGTTTTTTTAATTAGTCTTACAACATACCCCAATGGGGTATTTCCACAAACGAGGGATTCTGTTGAAAATGTACGGAATACTTAAAGGTCATTTTTTTGATTTTAATCATCTTACTAAAAATGTTTGTTTTTTATGTTTTCATTCAATATTATTGATATTAAAAACGATCTAAGAACTGACAAAATCAAAACGGCCCGTGGTTGGCAAATCGGTTTGTGACGTCGCAAGCGTCGCTCAGCTTGGCCAGCATAAAGAAACACTATCAGTGAGCATCCACGCTCATGACGTCACACCATAACCCCGCCCCAAAATATCGTTTTAGCGGTAATTCGGAAACTTTGACACGCTGCCGAAAATTTATTCGTCAAAATAAAAATAAAATAAAAATGCTATAATCATCGTAATTCTTTGCAATTTTTTTTTTAAGCAATAAAAAAAACGTGGAATACCCCATTGGGGATGCCATAGCCCCACTGGCTCCAGAATGGAGAAGTTGGGCTATGTGAGCAGTTGTGAGATATTCACAAAATGCTGGGAACATTTTTAATTGGAGTATCTACATCTACGCACATCCAAATGGCAATTCCATTAATGAAATAATTGTTAAAAATTTGTAAATGTTTCAAGCAATAAATAAACAAAATAGTGCGGTGTTTTAAAATAAACATTATATTTATTAATTCATGAGCCATCTATTTACGTATCAATTGCTAGATAAAGTACTCGTTCCTCCTATCGGCATTTATTTCGTACATCAAAAAATGATCTATTTATTTACTTTGCTACGAATTTCATTCACTCTTCAACAGCTGTTACAGATAAGTATCAATTATCTATCTTATTATATTTATTTTTTTATCTTTTTGCCCTAGTAGTTCCTTCCAAGGATATATTTAGATGATAAGGGCATTGATAAGAGCACAATCAATGGAATATATCTTACAAAAACTACTACGTCGAATCTATTCGTCTATTTAAGTACGACGTCATAATCGAACTTTTAATGGCCATGTCATAGATAATAGAAACAAGAGAGTTGGTCCAGGAAACGATGTTAGTTTGAAACCGGACACACAACGCGTTGGCACCAAAATTGGCCACTCCCACTACTGCAAGTCCCAGGACTCCACAATTTGCGCCCCACACACCGAACGCCCAAACGCTTAACTTTTATTCGCTCTGCCGCTGATCGCTGATAGTCCATGCAGTTTGGTCGTAGCTCGGCTATAGTCGGCAAGCTTCCATACCATATATCGACCATGTACTTCAAAAGAAACTTATCCGCATTTCTCAAGTTTTGAGAAAACGGTGTCCCAGGGTTGTTTTTCGAATTTTTAAATATTGGTCAAAAATCAAACAAATGCAAAATGTAGTTTTTGTTTTCTGCAATGAAGAAAGATGAATAAAGTGTGTGAAATGTTGTTACAATTACGAGAAACACAATATCTAACTATAACAGCGAAATTAGATTTAAAAAAACGGTCTTTTAACACAAATTTGATGAATGTACTGATGTTTCTGCGTTTATTGGGATATTCGCAAGTGTGATTCTTCTGAATTACACAAACGACATCTCACTTTGCTATTTTATCCATGGGCCATAAGAAGAACAAATTTAAAACATTTTCGAACATCATGGTATAAATATTGAAAAGACAAGAAAAAAGACTAACATGCTTGTAGTCTGGAACCTTACCTGTCTAAGTAGTAATTTGAGTTATAAATATGTATTATTTAGTGTGAGAAACATAATTTTTCTCTATGTTGAACCTATTGACCTAAAATTCTTCAAAAAAATACGGGATTCCCATTAAGAGATATCGGTGCATTAAATTCATATTTAAAATGCATGAAACTACACGTTAACATTAAAAGCAACGATGACTTGTAAATTCCCACCACGATTCTGTAAGCAAATTTTTTATTAATTCTGAATCTTTTTCTATTTTATTTGAGCTTCGTTTTACAGAGTCTTATTTACTATAAGATTTACATTCTATTTCCGCTTTTGTGAATTGTGCGGGTCAATTTTTAGCTTTTTAACAATTCAGGGACCAGCGGGTTTATATAATTTGTCCCAGACAAATGCCCACAGACACTTGCCAGCTTGATAGCATGCAAAATAAATTGTTAAAGTTTGATTTGAGCTACAACAGCCCTTACTGCAAACACATTCTCGTTTCACATTTGCAAAGTAAAAAACTCATATAGCCACACTGCTGTCAACTCCGATTTTACCTCTCCGTCTCTCTCATAAAGGAAGATTCTAAAAGAAAGAGTAGCTACAACGGAGCTCTAACAACGATACCATACAAATGTCCTTCCTCCTCTCAGATCTGCAAAGCAAAACACTTGTCATATATTTACACCGCTGATAGCTCCGATTTGACCTCTCCCTCTCTTTCGTAAACAGAAATTCTAACAGAAAGAGACTTTACAGCAGAACTCTGAGTGGCAGGACCTACATCGCGAAACGAACAAAAAGATCCTTCCTCGCCTCGTCAGACATAGCCAGTTCGCTGATGACTCCGATTTAACTTCTCCCTCTTTCCCAATAATGACAGATGTGACAGAAAGTGACTTTATAGCGGAGCTCTGAGCGGCAGGACCATACGACGCAAGACTCATTAGTTTCCCGGGCACACCCGAAGGTGAACGACACCGTCTGGGAATCTGCCGAATTCCTTTAGGTCCCGACCGGTTCCTGCCGAAACCTTGCGGGATTCTTCCTGGTCCTGAAACGGGGCTTCTGGTTTTCATGGGGAACTCTTCCACTCGGATTTAATTGTTGTCCTTCCGAGTTTTTGACCTCCCCACACCCTTTCTTCTTTCAGCAAACCCTTTTCGCACTGCGATGATGAAAAAATGTGACGAGTTTGGTTGTTTTTTTTTTTTTTTTTTTTTTTTTTTTTTTTTTTTTTTTTTTTTTTTTTTTTTTTTTTTTCTCTTGCTGCAGAACAGTCCCGTTGAGTTCCAAACCTTATTTTGGGACGGGAGGAATTTACAATGAATAATGGAGAGGTGATACAATTTTATATATTTAATTAAGACATTGATTTACATTAACATCTTTTTTTACTAAATAGAAGTTATTTCTAGTGTTCTTCTTAATTTTACGCAATCGATGTAAAATGAAGAAGAACACTAGAAATAACTTCTATTTAGTAAAAAAATATGTTAATGTAAATCAATGTCGCCCATTTAGCATAAGCTTTGTCTCTCTTTCGCTTTTATCTTCGTAATGATAGTGAAACAATGTTTTGCATGTGAAATTTAAGCAAAGAACGGTCATGCTTTTGAATTACGATTCAAACGTTCTTTATTCTATGAAAGATTGGGTCATACTTGGTATTAGTTTTGAATTCAATTTAATAGATCTTTAATTCATTTTAAAGAACTTAATCATTTGTTACCTAACCTATTTTAGGTGATTAATAGTTCGTATAGTAGCTCTACTAACAATTTTCCCTTTTTTAAATTATTAATTATATTCTCACACAATCGTTGTTATTATATGGTGTTCCGATTACGACAGAAATATTAAGCCAGTGTAGTTTTCATATTGTTTCTCTTGATAGTGCAGTTTTTTATGTTTATAAAATTTTGCCCACTTAGGGCTAAATGAAATATATACTTATGAACCATTTAAAAAAATGTATTTGTTGTGTACAGCGGTTCCTAGGGAAATTGGTTTTAAAAGAGTCATTTTTTTGGTAGTTACAACTGCTATATTTACAGTTTCATACTCCAAGATGGTAATGTCCAGACTCAGGCTCCTTTATCAGCATCCAGTCTGTTGGACTTTTAAGTCTTGGTCTTTTGACGTTTTCCTTTCATGGAATTTCACCCCTCTTGCGAATTAGTTTGCTCGCTCGTCTGACTCGTTTTTGCATAATTGCTATTTCGGCTGCCATTATCAGAGTGAAGTATTGTTAAAACGGAGACGGTCTGCACAACTACCGTAAGCGCTCGAGTAAAAAGCTCATTGTGTTTTTACTTTATTGTTTTGACAATAGATCAGTCCCATTAATGAAGTTCACCGGGTTTGTCATTGGGTGTTTGGCTATGTCTTCTGTTCCTCGACTTAACTCGTTGGGTATTTTGAGCCTTGTATTCCTCATCTACCATGTTTCAACTTTTACCTTTAACAGGGGCTGACTTTGTATTTATTTATACGCTATAAAATGGTTTTTGAGAATGTTGATAATATGGTTTATTTTTTGTTATTATTTATTTCTTTATTATTAATTAATTTTAAAGTAGCTATATGGGTAACGTACTGAGCCTGTATCGTTGGAAATACTTTGTTGAGAGCAAGCGCTTACAACACAGTGGCGTACCGTGGGGGGGGGCGGGGGGGGCGGCCCGCCCCCCCCCCCCGTAAAATTTCACAATCAATAATCATCTTGTAAAAATTTGGATTGGGGAAGTCGCGGGTTCTATTCTCGCGTCAGGACTTAAAAGTTTTTTCTAGTTTATAGTTTCTTAACATCTTTCTTTTATATACTGTTAAAATCAAAATATTAATGACAGACGTTTTGTTTTTATTTCTAACACATACGTTATTTTTAAATAAAAATGTAAATGGCAACAGTATCATTTTAGCTCTAATTGATAGTCGATTTGTGTTTTATATTCGTGAAGCTTTGTGCGCCCTGCTGAAAGCGCACAAAAAAGTACACTTATACGGTTTTCTTCCACGTATATATCACGGTGATATATTTTAAATTTATTATCACAGAAAAGTTAAATAGCTGACAGGTGTGTGCATACTTATTCGAATTGCAGTTATAAAATTCTAGATGCACACTATCTATGTGCTGCCAGAATCAAAGAAAAACCATTTTTATGTTCTGAGTGAAGTTTTAATTCACCGCATACATATTTAATTAAAAGCAGTTTTGTGTTCAAAATGTTTAATTCCAGTTGTGGATTCATCTAACGACACATTTCGAAGGAAAACATTATATTATTTAAAGTGCTTTATAAAATTCTTGCAGACAATTTATGTGCCGCCAGAATCAAAGAAAAAACATTTTCATGTTCCGAGTGTAGTCTTAATTCACCGCTTAGAGATTTAATTAAAACCCCTTTTGTGTTCAGAATGTAAAATTCCAGTTGTGAATTCATCCGACGACACATTTCGAAGAAAAAACTTATTTGAAGTGCTTAATAAAATTCTTCCAGACAAGTTATGTGCTGCCAGAGTCAAATAAAACCTTTTTCATGTTCTGAGTGTAGTTTTAATTCACCGCATACAGATAAAATTTAAGCCAGTTTTATTGTTCAGAATGTAAAATTCCAATTGTGTATTCATCTGCTGACATATTTCGAAGGAAAACATAACTTTTTTCGAAGTGCAAATATAAAATTCTAGTTGCAGACAATTTATGTGCTGCCAGAACCAAAGAAAAACCGTTTTCACGTTCTGAGTGTAGTTTTAATTCACCGCATACAGATTTAATCAATAAATATTTAAAAAAAAAAAATTAAAAAAAAAGGATCACTACCCCCCCCCCCCCCCTCCCTGAAGAAGTACCTATATAGGGGGGGGGCGGCAAAATTTTCCTCCGCCCCGGGCGGCTGATACCCACGGTACGCCACTGTTACAACATAATATTACAATCAAAATATTAAGTCAATCAAGTTTACAACACAATCGCAGTTTACAGCACAATACTTCAATCAAAATAAAAGTCGATCAACATCGTACCTTTGGTAATACATACTTATAAACTGGTTTAAAAAAAATCTTTGATGCCTGATCTGTTTTGGCTGGTGTTCCAAGACTTGGTGTCCAATTTATATTTAGCATAATTTGCGTTCTGTCTAATGGTCAGTGGAAATGCATTATATAACTTTCTTATGAAGTATCTGAAATTTCTTTGGACAAACGTTTTTTTTTAACGAAAATTAGAAGACATTATGCCCTATGGATCTAGTATCGTGAGCAGTTTAGACATTGTCGAATTGAGTTCTGTATTTGAAGTGGTATGATTTTTGCGCAAACATGCCTATTTTCCAAAATAAGATTTTACAATAGATTTCATCCGAAGTGCTCGTGATTCGTGATTCGTGATCGGTAGTTTTTTAATAATGTTGGAATGGCGATGTCTCCTGGTTCCATGACACAGCTTCTAAGGTATCTGGTCCTTTTGCCCATCACGGTTTGGCCCCCATATACTGATACCATCTAAACTATATAGATAATTATTTTTATTTTCTGCGCCTATTTCCTAAAACCAGGTATAGGTGCTTTCAACTTCTAACAGCTGCATGCATCTCCTAAGTTAGTACTGTCCTTTTATGTAATAGTCCTAATACTTATCGCAGAAAATTTCTTATCCATATTGATTAGTTTCTTGGCTCATTTGGTACTCGAGAGGAAGTATTACTAGAATTTACTTTTTTCTTAAGTTATTTAAATATTAAATACCGCATACTGTTGACTGATCGTTTTCTGCAAATGTTTAATTTACCTACGTCTTGGAATTATGTGTAGGTACTTGCTTTCTGGTTAAGAGATATTGCGGCTGTTATATGTGATAAAAATTACTAAAAATGTCAGAGTCTTTGCACGGATGTTCCTAGAATGTGCATAACGACAATCTTCGTAAATTCACTTTTTGTTTTTTTTTTATTAATACGGGTCAGGAATGAGCGTAATTTTTAGCATGGTTTAATTTAATGATGAGAAAGTTCACTTTCATCGCATTCCAATGAAAAGATTCGGTATCGTTGTGTAATGTAATGAAGTTGTAAACAGTGAATCCTTGGAGCTGGTGATGAATGGTTGTGTTTATTTGAAAAGCATGGTCGCGATTTACAAGGGATAATACAGGAAATTAAATAATTAATGAAGGAATGGACGCGGTATTCCCTTAACAAAAACGCTTGGAAAAGTCGTTGGAAAAATCGTAAAAGCTATGATAAAAATGATCGATAGTGATTTTTATTTATTTTGTGAATTATTTATAATAAGCCATAATTTTTTAAAACTTGTTTCTTACAACGCGTTCATAATTTGCTAATTTAAAGTGAATTATTTAGTTGTTAACGCTTACATTTTTTTAATGAGGGTAATCAACACTTTTATTTTAATTTTACTCAAGAAGGGAGGCGGGTATGGGTACCGTCTCTCCGGGAACCATTTATTGTACAGCCAACACCTCTACCATAAGTCATCCCAGGAGGTTCGCTACGTTTGGTTTATCGGGGTTGCCCGGGTTCATGGGGTGAGGATTGTCTAGGTCTTGGCGGCGAATTCGTTTTCCCACCTACTACGTGTCGGGCCAAACCGGGAGAGACCTAATTGAGGGGGACCTAACCTAGATCTCTCCAGCTGTACTCTCTCGATCCATCGGTTTACACCGCAATGGAAGGGATGGATTCAAACGTCCGACATTCCAGGACACATTAAACCCAGATTCCTGCCCACCCCTCATACCTTTTTCTTTCGCAGAACTTCCTCTCATTCCTTTCCCTGAAAATACCCTCCACACAGCATCCCCAAAGATGATATAGGCCCCCACGGAAATTGTTTTCCTGAAGGTGCATGTTAAAAAAAGTAACATCTTTAATTTGTCCAAAGCGTATTTTTTGGTGTTCGTTATAAAAAAAATTAATAGAAAATGCAAAATGTGTCGCCGCAGAAATAAGCAATAATAAATTATTAACGAATTTTTATTTATTTTTAACATTTAATTATTTAAAAAATTATGTTTAATTAAATTTTTATCAAAATGATATCCAGTAAAATGTCGCGCTGTAAATTAGATCCGCACAATAAATATATATTAAATATGTCGTATTCTAATAGTTACAATACAAACACTTCACTTCCTGTCAACGTTCGCATGTACATTAGACATACGACAATGATGTAACAAGACACAAGGGCCATATGGTCCGGGCTGTCTAAAACCCCATCAACAGTCATCAAGTCTGAGGCAGTCCATGGGAATAGATTGAGGGAAGTAGCGAGGTCCCTAATACCCCTATGAACACCACCTGACGTAAAGGAGGTTGAACCCCAACTCTATTATTTCCTTGTTCACTTATTGTACCGCGAGTAAAACAAAAGAATTACTCATTTTGTTCCCTTCTGAATTAAAAATTTTATTAATTTATTAACACTTGACGTGCTATGTATAGGAGGTTAGAATGTTTAATCGATTTTTAAGTGCACATCGTGTGGGAACATAGCTATATCGTTGGGGACCCCAGAAGGAATGGGGATAATCAAGAAATGCCTACTTATCCTGTTTTCTTCCTTGGCTTGTCTAATTCCGCTGGTTCATCACGTTCACAACTAAACTCACGATGGTTCTTATCTGTTTCTACACGGTCGAACAAAGGCTCCGTATTCAACACTCACAATATGCGTTGACAGGATGATATTTAATCTTCAACTGAATACTACGATAAGTATTTGGTCTGCATAAGGTAGGTAGGGAAAAAAAGTATTTTGTGGGTAGGAATTATAATTTTAGAAAAAGGTGCAAGGATGAATGCTAGATACCAACACATTTGTTTTTTTAATAATTTATTAATTCATTAATTAATCCTTGACTCTATGCAGGAACGGACGGTCTGTTTGATAGATTTTTCCATCTTATCAATCAGATTGCAATCTTTTGAGCACAGTGCTGCTGAATGTTTTTCCGACCTCTGTTTTTCCTCGATCTTATAAAATGCGTTTCTTCAAGAGCCAGGTTTCCTTCTTTCCTTTCCTCAAAAGACCCTCTACACAGCATACCCGAAGATGACACATGTCCTGAGGGGGCAGGGCTTCTTCTTCAGGGCCTCCTGTGAGGAGTTGATGTAAAAATGTATATTTAAGTATATTTCTACAAGTTCTATTATGTCTTCTCAGGTAGATACTAGTTCTTAGGTAGGCAGATTGCCGGTTTTAAGGGAGGCGTCTACTAATATCTACAGGAATTCCAAAAACTGAACAAATCGGACTAATATCTATGAGAACCAAAGTGAGGACGAATATCTTCAGCTCAAACTGCTAACTAATATCTATGAGAATCAAAGTGAGGACGAATATCTACAGCTCAAACTGCTGACTAATATCTATGGAACAGGTGATGTTGACGAATATCTACAGCCCTGACAGAGGTTGGATTTGCAATTATGTATACCGTATTGGCATAATGGAATATTGTGTATGCAGTTTAAAAAACTTAATTTATGTTAAGTTAGGTTAGGTTAGTATTACGTAATTGAAGTAATTTATGCTTTTCCGTACAACCTCTTGCTCAGCTGCCCTCTGTAGATATTAGTCCCATCTACGCTCCATAGATATTCGTTACCACTGGGACCGTCATAGATATTTATCCGACCTTAGCTCTGTAGATATTAGTCTTCACTCTGAAGTTCATAGATATTTGTCCAACTTATGAGCTGTAAATATTCGTCCGACATACAGGCTGTAGATATTAGTGTCTGGAGTCGTTCTAAGGAACCAAACTCTCCAGTTATGCATTGTGTATTATGCTGTTATTACGAGAGGTCTCTATTATTTTTCTTCTATCTATCTACGATAGGCCAGTTATTTCGCAGAACTTGAAAAATCAATTAATTTAGTTATTATTCTAGTTCTGTTAAAGTTCCATTCAAGTTCTGTGAAATAACTGACCCATGATGGAATAATTACGAATCTTGAATGTTAACTTTGAAATTTAATGAATTGACCAAGTTCTGCGAAACAACTTGCATTTTCTATCTTCCAGACTACTTCCCATGCGATATGCGTACAACGGTATATGCAATTATTATAATAGGACATAATACATGGTTCCTTTTTACTATTACTATTGCAGTCATCCCCTACAGATTAAGATAGTGAAATTGGGGCACCGCATCGCGCCTTATGGTCCCTTGTCCAATTCTTTGGTAATGTCTGACACTTTACAATAATTACCATTGTTAGTCCTGTTGCGCTCTGCATATTATTTATGGTGTGAAATTTAGTTTTAGTTCCACGGTAATTTGTGTGGGTACCGAATTATTGTAATAATGCTTCCTGTCTTCCTGTCATATTTAGTGTCGTATCCGATTATATCCGGAATTATTTTCGAAAAGTACTTATCAAATATTTTTATTTTCAATTTGTTAATACTGACTATGGAACATGTTTTTTTTTCATATTGGTCTTCTAAAATTTTAGAAAATTAGCAATCTCTTTAAAATCGCCCATTCTCCTAAAAAACCTCTTAACTTAATTTGCTACGCCTTTCGATAGTGTGTGATGTATAACTATTTTTTTAATAATATCATGGCTTACATTATTAAAATTATCAATACTGAGACATTTTGGCGCATTCAGATACTAAATTTTACAGCCTGGAGCCCCAAAAACCTGAAAAAAGCCCTTGAATCTGTCCACAAACGGGCAATCTGTTTGATATATTATTTAGAGCACAGGCGTCAGGTGGGTATGCTGTCCTTATTCTACCGGTATTATAATGAAAGACGCTCCGAGGAACTGGCGTCATTGATCCTCAAATTGAACGCCAAATATAAGTACTTGATTGACACTTGTTAAAACGGGTCGATTCTACTACTCTTTCTTGAGTTCAAAACCTCGACTGTGAAACGATTTGCTTGCCTCTGTGTTTCCTCTCTCAATATGGGTATCTTCAAGGCGCACGGTTTCTCCTTTGTCTCCTCAAAAGACCCTCCACACAGCGCCTTCAAAGATGATATTCGCCCTGAGGTGAATTATTTGCCTCAGTTCGTCCTGTATGGAGTTAAAGTAAAAAATATATTTCTATATAGCTGTAGTTTTGCATTGGTGAATAAGAATGTACTCGTAATGACAGTGACCTCTGCAAAGCGCCCTATGCTCTGTAAATTTTTTGCAATACTTGTATCTTTATTTTAATATTTAGGTCCCCAATGCCAGTTTCAGATCTCAGACTACGTGGCAGGACATTCAAAGAATGTGAACCCAGCGTGTTAATTATTCTTATTTCATTGCATATCGGGCTTTCCTAAATTGATTGAACAAATTCCGACAGCTTTCAGTTCTGAACTTGTTTGTTCAAAAGCTCAATCGTACCATTTTATTCGACTTTCTTCTTCTTTAGCCTTGCTCTACCCATTTATGGGTGCGTCTCTCCTTCCTGTCTTTCCAATTTCTCCTGTTTTGGCCAGTGGTTGTCGTTTAAGTCCTCCACATGTTTTTAAATCGTTGTCCCATCTCTGATTCGGTCTTCCTGGTGGCCTTTTTCTTTCGTGTTTCAAATTTTGCAGAGTTGTCCGCCATCAAACTTTTTTTCTTTATGTCATGGCTTACCAATTTCCATTTCAGTACCTTTTACTGTTCTTATTTTGCCAATACCTAAGACGTGGTTACGATCTCCAAGCTATATATGTAATATATATTTATTATAAAATCAACAGTGGAAATCATCTGTGTTTCCTCCCTTCTACAACATGGGTCTCTTCGAGACCCAATAATAATAACGTTATATTTGTATAGCGCAGTTTTGTCATTTCACTTCAAGTGCGCTTAACTATAATAAATTTAAAAAATAATCCTACAGTGCTTCTTACGAGTCCATTAAAAAATATTGATAAAATAATATGAAATAAAGAATATGCAGTATTTACAAAATAATGACACGAGAACAAAGATTAACAAAAACAGTGCTGTTATAGCACACATTGGACAAAACTAATAGACAATAACGGTGTTATTGTAGCACAGGACAAAACAATTAAATTAAAATACAATTAATAACTTCTGAAAATAAATTTGACATTAAATTCGGACATTAAACATAAAAATACAATCAGGAGGAAACCAAAACCAAACAATTACTGGTAACTTGAGAACATGGCTTATTACGTATATTGAAAATATATTAGGATTCACGAAAGGTATGATTTTTTAAATATTTTTTTTAAAGCCCATTTAAATTCAGCCAAATTCTGGATATTAGTAAGAGCTTAGGGAAGTTTATTTCAAATGACAGGGCCAGTTGCACGAAAAGAGCGATCATAGTAAACGGCTCGATTTGAACTAAAAAGTTCGTTTAAACCATAGATTCTCAACCTTTTTTTGCCCACCGCCCCCTTTGACAATATTTTTTTTTCTGGCGCCCCCCAACTGCTTTTACATACCATCTTGGGGGGGGGGGGCGATCGGTTATGGCTCCTATCCTATTTCTGAGAAGAAGATTGTTAATTAAAACGCGTATACTTAATTATATAGAGAAGTATTTTTATTAACATAGAAAAGGTATTGAATTTATAACTTATTTTATGAGATGGTTGAATTTGATGCGTTTTAAGAAGTTTGTTTATATTAGGCTCGATTTTACTTAACCGCGTTCAGTAATATGGAGCCTATTTCTCTTTTCGGTTACCAACGTTGCTACAGCACTGAATCCACGTTCAGCTAAATAGGACGATGGGAATGCTATTTAAAATCGTTGAACTATCGACCATAATCCTGGGTACAGTTTCGAAATCGGCTTCTGCAGCCAAAACTCTTGGTAGCCATTCTTAAATTTAATTTTTAATTCCTCATTTGTCGTCAGTTCTATTAGTTCTTCTTCTAACTGGAATGATCCTGCTGTGTTGACATTTGAAAAAGGATCCAAAACCCAATCTGGTATGTCCATGTTTAAAATATCCTGGAATCGTTGCTTGAAATCACTGTGGAGTGTTGACTGTAAACAAGCAAGTCGTCGTTCTTGAATGATATTGCTGATAAATTTGGGAAGTTATTAAATTCCCGTCTGCCGATATTTCTTTTGTATAATACCAGTTTGGATACAAAAGCTGCAAAACAATTTTTTGTCTTAATCAAATTTAAGTCGTCGCCTTGAAGTTGGAGATTGACATCATTAAACAATTTATACAGGTCTGTCAAGTACGCAATATCGTTCTTCGATGAGGTGAGGTTGTCGCGCAATTCTGTGTCTTTGTTTCCTAGGAACTCTATCACAGACTCAAACAGATTGTAAAATCGAGTCAAACCTGAACCTTTTGACAGCCAGCGCACCTCTGTGTGAAGCAGCAGTCGGTTGAAATCTTAATAATTGGCAATTCAAAGCTGTCCAAATAATCTGTCATTCAATGAGTTACTTCTGATTTTATTAACTGCTCTGATAACATATTGCAGTGATGTATGGAGGCGTTTGGGATGAATGGATCGGGGGCTAAGGGGCTGTCTTGTCGACGCATGTAAGCTCACTTGTTGACTCCCGAATGCATTGACGACATTGAGCAAGTTAGATCAATACACAGATAATACTGTCAATTCTTGCAGGATTGCAAAAATCCCGTTATTTAATAAAAAACGTTATAATTTAATAGCTACAAACTTTTTATTTATTAACAGGCTTTTATTAACTTCCGCCTGTATTTATGTATGTATGAGATATTTCACGTGAAATCGAAAGATTTAAATTAAAAATAATATATAATATTCTAATCAACAAATGAAAATTTTCATTCATAAAATTTAATTTAGATCTGAATGTAACGGAATCTATCGGTTCAATTTTCATTCACTTCCCGAATTCTCGAATGAATTTTCGCAAACGTGATAAAAATGATTAGAATACATACAATAACAGAAATTACCCATTAAAGTTTACTTTGCTCTATTAGTATGTGATTAGCGTGTTTTGTTTGTCTTTTTTAGACCATATTTTTTACTTGCCAACGCCCCCCAGTGCCATCTCAACGCCCCCCAATTGTCTCAGGATCTTCTACCGCCCCCCTGAAGGTCTCAAACGCCCCCAAGGGGGCGTTATCGCCCACGTTGAGAACCTATGGTTTAAACGATTAGTAACAGTAACCCAAGTTCACTTCTTCCTTTCCTAAAAAAGACCCCCCACACAGCATCCCTAAAGACTACATAGGCCCTGAGGGAAATTATTTTTTGGGGCATCTTGTGTGAATTTATGTAAAAATAAATATTCTTCAATATTTCTAGTACTTCTAAGCCTATCATCTTTCTATCCATAAAAAGAGCGCGCAGGAGCGCCGAGAAATTTTAACGATAGGTTCAGCCTATTCAGCCAGCGACTTCGCGTTCTTATTATTTCATTTACTGTTATTCATTTATTCCAAAAATTAAGTAGGTGCCTAGGTACATATTCGTAATAAAATAGCGAGGTCTACATTATTTAATATTGTATTGTACTTAACTTTATTATTATTATTACTTACTACAAATACATGTGACTGCCTGCTCCGAGCTCATCTTCTGCACACGCACAAGTCAATGAGACTTGTGGGTGCGTGTATACAGGTTGCTGCCTGCTGCAACAGATAAGTCAATACGCGTCGCGACTTGAGCGTGCGTATTCCTATATAATAGATATCTTCTGCGCTCATAGTTCATTCATCTTGTTACTATTAGTAAAGTAAGATGCACGCTGTTTTGGTTTAGTAATATCGGGAGATTCATACCATCTTTTTTTATAAAACGGCAGCATAGGCGCAGTAGGTACATCACGTACTTTGTGATTGTATAGTGTTTTTATTTTTCGCTGGCTGCATCACTCTACTGTTTTTGACTAGCCTTTTTACTGGAAACTATTCTACGTCAAATACAGACCTTCGAATTTTGACCCTGAAACCCCCTTGAATATTGAAATCTGTTTGGTCATTTCTCACGATTTACACATATAGGACATATGGTGAGTAGATACCTACTAAACTATTCATAAATTATTCATAAACTATTATTATAAACATAAACTATTCATTCATAAAAACTCAATATTACAACACAATTTCCTTTTTTAATTAAACATATAAATATCGCTAAAAATGTTGTTGTTTTTTGGCTCTCCCTGAATAACGTAAATTCATCAGTTTTGACTGTATGCATAAAGTGCATTAGTGCAAGTCGGTACATTTGTTAACATATCTAGTAACCTATAATAAATATTATTCTACGTCTTAGGCTGCGTATACACACGCCAGCCGAACAACGGATTATGGGAAAGGAACGAAGCAAAAGCAAACTGCCCGAAACGCTGCGCCGCTTGCGGTTGCTTCGTACCTTTACCATAATTCGTGGTTCGGCTCGCGTCTCTGTCCGCAAAGAGTGGCGTGCACTGATTTTTCAGTGGGCTAGAATCCTAAGATTGAAAATACGACATTAATGATGTTGTCGAAGCTGAAAATTATTTTTTTTCCGAAATTTCAATTTTCAAATTCTGTGCACGCCACTCTTCGCAAATATATACGTAGCATAAGATATGTGTATTTAGAAATTGAGTTACATAAAATCGACTACTATATTACCTACCTTCAACTCAAAAATTTTTTTCTTACAGATAAATAATGGGTAAAAGAAATGGAAACAAAGCGCGTTTGTTTTTATCTGCTAGACGAAAAAAACCGATTATTAGTATCAAACGACAGATTCATGTTGCACCACGTTCGACATCTAGGTAAGTCGAAATATCGCTTTCCTGTCACTCTTACTACTGAACCTTCCTAAGGTTACCTTTACGTACGTAAAGTTTTTTTTCCCGTAAGTTGCTCACATAAGAGAGTTATGGCAAAATTACCAATGGGTATCGTTTACATTGATAATTTTGCCATAACTCTCTTACGTGAGCGACTTACGAGAAAAACCTAAAGATTTATGCTATGAGAGCCGTGTATTATGTAGCATGTATAACGGGAAAATGGGATGGACAAATTTAAATAAATAAATCATTTGCATTTACAGGGATATGGATGTCATCGATACTACTTTATTATCAAAAATAAACAAAAACATCTCTGATTATCTCGTTCATAAAAAATAAATATCTTAGTAAAGAGAATAGTGAAATTCAAAGATACAATCTTAGTGAAAAATTATATGTTTTTTTCTAGAAAGTTATTCGTAATAAGCGTGTCCAGTCCCAACCGATATTTACCAATTATATATAATTATCTGTGTTCAATTTATGCAAATTAACAAAAAATAGTGATTTAAAAACTCGACTCGGTCGTTCCTGTATTGATCGCAAATCTAGTCGAGCTGGACTGATTGCCCACACTCGAGTTTTCAGGCGCAAAGCTGAATAACATCAATACTGTGTTTTAAATATTGTTATTTTTATGTCATAAGTTTGTGTTTAAAAAAAAAAACATGAATCGTCCTAAAAAACGAAACTTGAACACGATGATGTCTCCTAGTACAGATGATATGGGAGGAAAGTGCCTCATGATTGAGGATGCAGATGAAAACAACTCGGTTACGTCATCCAAAGGCTCAGACGTCACCGAAGTAGAATATCCTTGCGCTTCAGGAATAGATGTGTTAAACGAAGCTCAAGCACATTTGACGGCTCTACAAAACGTGTTGGCAGAGAAGCAATCAAAGGTCTCAAAAGACCAGCAGCTGAGGATTGCTAAATACGTATCGGAAGTCTTCAGATCCGTATCGCAGCTTTTATTGGAGCGCGAGACCATTCGTGCTGATTTAGCTACAGTGACCGCGCAACTAAAAATGGCAGAAATAAAAATCCGCCATGAGAAGAGGGAAAATCGACACCTAGAACAAAAAATAATTCAATTAGAATCTGATCTTGGACCGGTAATGAGGAGGGTGGCGGTGGCAACGGAGGCTACCCTCTCTTTTGCTGACATCGCCCGCAAACAACCTACTGATGCTCACCAACCCCCACCCATCACTCAACATGGACATCGCGTTGGACCACCAAGACCTGCCGTCTGCATCTTTCCAACGGATGCGGATGCCGCCAAGGACTCTGACGATACCAAAAAAATCATTGAGGACATAATTCGTCCATCTGAACTAGGCGTTCGGGTAACGGGAATCAAAAAAATTAGAAATAAAGGCATTCTGATAAACACGGCAACCGCGGGCGAACAGCAAAAATTACTTAATGCACCCTGCTTCGACAAATCGAGCAAACTTAAGGCCCGACTGCCGACAAAGCGACTACCGAGACTAATTTTCTTTAATGTACCCCGGGACCTGGCTGACGAAGAATTTTTAAGGATGGCTCTTACTGGTGTTCCCAACATTGAAGACATTGAAGGAACTATTGAGTCTTGCACATTAAGTCACTTGGCTGGTGCTCGTACAGGAAACACCTGCCATCGTATTTATTCAGTACCCGCTACCGTACGTAAATTTCTGGTGGAACAAGAAAAGGTATATATATGCTGGACTGTTTGCCGCGTCAGAGATTTCATTGGCCTTACTGTCTGCGCTAAATGTCACATGATTGGTCACTCATACAAATATTGTAGAGATACCAAACCAACATGTGGACACTGTGCCCAACAGAATCACACCGGTGAGGCTTGCCCGAATTCCTCCACCAAACCAGTTTGCGCAACATGCACCAGATTTGGAAAGCCTGCTGATCATTCAACTGGAGACAGGGACAACTGCCCGGCCTACATGGCTGCCCTCAAGAAAGACCTTGCTACAATAGATTATGGAGTGTAATAGATACGAACGCAAGTGCCTAACTATCGATGAATATACTCCTGTGAATAGCTGTCTTCGAATCATGTACATGAACGCGAGAAGCATTCGGAACAAATTTGACGAAATTGAAGAAAAATTCAGAGGAATACGCGATATTGTCCATGTCCTTGTCATCACTGAAACATGGCTTGATGTTGGAGAAGAAAAGTTTTTTGGGTTAAAAGGCTACAACTGTGCGTTTGCTTCTCGCCCCAAAGAGGGAGGAGGTGGTGTCGCCATATATGTACTGGACTCTATGAAGTACTCTATCATTGATAAATTTTCCAACGAAAATTCATTTTTAGGTATAAGTGTATGTAGCAAGGATAGGAAACCAGTTAACATTTATGCCATCTATCGGAAACCCAACCCTAACATACACGATTTCCTGACACATTTGGAAAAAATACTAGACAAAAGCAGACAAGATACATTAATACTCGGAGACTTTAATATTGACACTACCATAAACACATCCTCTTCTTTAAATTATCTCAACACCTTAGAAACATACAATTTCTCAATACAAAACAAATCATTTCCCACTAGAGTCACTAACACGAGCAGCACACTTATAGATCACGTCATATCAAATAGACTAAATATTCCAACTACCGTATCAAACATAGATGACCCACTTAGTGACCATAACATTCTTATTATTGATTTCAAGAATAACTTAAAAAAATGGTCTAATAACAGGGACAAGCCGCGCCTTACAAAACCTGTCATCAACAATATGGCAGTAAAATCCTATTTTGCAGCTAACAAATTCACCATCAATTCAACCAAACCAGAAGAGAGTTATAAAGATTTTAACGATTATGTCAAAAGTGCAATAGAAGCAGGTAAAACTACACCTAAAGTGAAAATAGGAAATCAACAACACCTAAATACACCGTGGTTCGACTCTAAACTGAATTCGCTAATCAAGGAAAGAAACCAGCTTCACAAGCAATGGAAACAAGACCCAGGTAATATGACTCTTGCAGTACATAAAAATAA
Organism: Limnephilus lunatus; assembly: GCA_917563855.2. Lineage (NCBI taxonomy): Eukaryota > Metazoa > Arthropoda > Insecta > Trichoptera > Limnephilidae > Limnephilus > Limnephilus lunatus. The sequence goes on along the minus strand of OU830594.1, from coordinate 91,015,457 downwards.
ACTGAGAAATTTAATTACTAATTATAGGAGAAGTTTGAAACACAAATATTATGTCAATAGCTTTCAAAAAAACCTGAATAACCCCAGAAAAACTTGGAAAACCATTAATTCAATTCTGTCTAACCGTGCACATAAACCCTCCAACACCATCGAATCTCTCATCATAAATAATTGTGAGGTTAGGGAACCCGGTCAAGTAGCTTCAGCATTTAATGAGTTCTTCTTATCGGTTGGAGAAAAATTGGCAGCTGCCATTCCATCATTCCCGGATGACTGTAATACTATTTATGTAGAACCAAAGGCACGTCAATCATTATATATGGCTAGGACAAATAAGGGTGAGGTATTAAGGATCATCTCGAAACTTAGGTCGAATGCAGCGGCAGGTATCGATGGAGTAACCCCGTGCATCCTTAAAACCTGTAAAGAAGAACTAGCTGGGCACCTAGTGCAACTTATCAATTCCTCTATAGGCTCGGGAGTATTTCCAGATCAATTAAAGCTAGCAAAAATTATACCAATTTATAAAGAAGACTGCAAAAAATGTATTTCTAACTATCGCCCAATATCGGTTTTATCAGTATTTTCAAAGGTGTTCGAGACTATTATAAAGGATAGACTTCTAAAATATATCTCTAACAACAATATCCTAACACCACAACAATATGGCTTTCGAAAAAACTCCAGTACCCAATGTGCCACCTTCGATTTCATCTCGAACATTCAGCAGTACATAGACCAGGGCGAATACGTAGCAGCTATTTTTATAGACCTAAAAAAAGCCTTTGATACAGTAGATCATGAAATACTCCTACAGAAAATGGAACATTTGGGTATAGTTGGAAAATCTTTAAAGCTTCTCCGAAGTTACCTATCTGATAGATTTTGCCGTGTCGACATCGAAGGGAACCTAAGCGACTTTGGAAAAATCACATGTGGAGTGCCACAAGGCTCGATTCTGGGACCCCTACTTTTCTTACTATACATCAATGATATAACTAAATGCGGCATCTCGGGAAAACTACAACTTTACGCTGATGATACCGTGATTTACTATCGTTGCAAAAATCTGGGGGAACTTGAATCTCTAATGAATAAAGATCTCGCAAAGCTAGCTAAATGGCTACGAATAAATAAATTAAGCCTCAATGTCAAAAAAACCCACTACCTCACTTTTGGGAAAAAAGATTATATGAGCATGAATATTACTCTTGGAAATGAAAAGCTCCAAAATGTACAAGTAACGAAATATTTGGGGTTATTCATAGATTCTAACCTGTCGTGGAACTCTCATGTTGAATATGTAAAATCCAAAATTTCCCCGATTACTGGTGTACTCTATCGACTTCAAGATGTGCTCCCCATAGCTTTACTGCGTGCCACATATTATGCTCTGATCCACTCTCACCTAAGTTATCTGGTTAGTATCTGGGGCACCATTACTAAGAAACAAATATCCGAAATACAAGTAATCCAAAATAGAGCCATAAGAAATATATACCATTTACCATGGGATACACATGTCAAAGATATATACTCACTGACACAAATACTTCCCTTTACCATTCTGCCAAAATATAGCATCACCACTGCCATCCTACAAATAATTCAACACTCCTCACACACCAACACTAAACCAGCCTTTAATTCCGATATACACCAGCACAAAACACGATCCCAAAATCAAATACACTTAGCATCATCTACCCACACAACTAAATTTGGAATTAAATCATTACAATATATTGCAAATATACAATACAATGCATTACCTAATGAAATAAAGCAACCAGTAGATAACAAAAAAAAATTAGTTAAAACGCTTAAAGAACATTTCCTGAAAATGTTTTTAAACCAGTGAATATTTGCTCGCCTTCATACGTTTTTTTTTTATTTATATGTTTTATGTTTATGGATGTCCTCAGTATTTCTAAAATCTCTATTCTTGACAATGCATTTTTTTTCCCCCTTTTCATGTTGTATTTTTTAAACGTGTAATATTTGTGTAAAATGTACTCTTATGTGTTTGTCCTTCCCGTAATGAGTTTTTTCTCAACTCATTGGGAATAATGTGTTACTCACCATGTTTTTGTAATACATTATAATTAAATAAATAAAAAAAAAAAATAAATAAAATACTTTTGGAAACTTAACTACATCTTCACTAATGCATGAAACTTCCATGGATGAATCATTTGCTCCAAATATAGACGAAAACGCAAGTTCATCATCATCAACAACGCTTGATGATTTGGTGATAGAACCAGACCATATTGATGAAACCGATAATTTCGAAGGTCGCAGAATTGTGGATATAAAATATTTGTTTTCGGAGATATCAAATATAAAGCACGAACACACCAACTGCACATTTTCCGATTTAAAATTTATGAAGGAACGACGAAATGGTCTTCTAAGCCAGTATGTTTTCGAGTGCAAAATGTGCAAGAAAATAGAATACATTCACTCCGAAGACCCGAAACGGAAAATGTCTATAAATACTGCTGTCGTCGAAGGAGTGATGTGTACAGGAAATGGGTATTCACAATGGAATGAAATTTGTGGGGTTTTAAATATGCCAAATATGGATTGTAAGACTTACACGAACATAGATCAATGTTTAGCGCCAACAATTGAAGAATGTGCCTTAGAAGAAATGATCGCAGCTGGTGAAGAAGAAAAAAGGCTAGCCATTTTAAACGGTGACGTAGACGAGGGTGGCTATCCTTTGGTAACGGTGGTTGCAGATGGCTCCTGGGCAAAGAGGTCGTACAAAAGTGGATTTAGCTCCTCATCTGGCGCAGGGTGCATAGTTGGACTACGAACTAAAAAGGTTTTATTTCTGGGAGTGCGAAACTCATACTGCTGCATATGTGCTAGAGCTACTAAACTACACATAGTTGCTTCTGAGCACAGGTGCTTCATAAACTGGCGTGACAGTGCTAATGCCATGGAAGCCCACATTATAGCAGAAGGGTTCTCGAGAAGCATGGAAATGCATGGATTGAAATTTAACAAACTAGTTGGTGATGGCGACTCCAGCATCATGAAAAAAATAATGCAACAAATGCCATATGGTCCTAACCTTATACTACAAAAAATAGAGTGCAAAAATCACTTACTCCGCAATTTTTGCAACAAAATGAAAGCACTTGGAAAAAAAACCAACAACGCTAAAGGCTTTGTACCAGTTCATATAAGGAAAAAGGTTGAAGCAAACGTTTTACGCAAGAGAAGAGCTGTAGTTGGAGCAATAAATTACAGGAAAGAGCAAGAAAACACAGTACAAAGTGATAAAATAAAAAATTTTGAAAATGGACATAAAAAATACCGCAAATCATGTGTTTGGTGATCATAAAAATTGTGCATCGTACTATTGCAAGCCGGAGAAGTATACTGATGATCCAAATTTAGTAAGCGATCTTCGAGATTGTGGAATATGGACTGATATCCAACAATTCTTATTGTCTCTAATAGCAAATGCAGAAAGTCTTATTATTGACGTGACAAATAACACTGTGGAGCAATTCAACAACGTTATCGCCAAATTTATAGGTGGAAAAAGGGTAAATTTTACTACAAGAGGATCTTACCAAGCAAGATGTTTTGGAGCAGTAACTTCGTGGAATAGTGAATTGGCAACCCATTCAAGAATACAAAAGAAAATCCAAGGCCACAGTCCCGGCAAATACACGAAGCACTTTATAGAGAGAAAACGACGTTCGAAGGAGAATAAACAAATGTGTCGAAAAAAAAAACTAAAGTATAATGAAAATACGATAGAAAAAAGAAAAAAAGTTACAGGGCCCGATGAAAATTATGGTCAATTGGAATTAGAACCAGATATGCCACCTGAAATATTTGAAACGAAAAAAGAGGAATTTCTCAAAGAATTATCTTCAACCAATAAGGAAGAGCTCGAACGGAATACGGTAGGCCAAAGCAATAACAATCTGTGGGCAATTGAAAGACGTAAGCGGATAACGGCGTCTAACTTTGGAAAAATATATAAGCTTCGGCAAAAAACTTCAGTTACGGGAGTACTAAACTCTTTACTGTACTCACAATTCAAAGGAACTATGGCCACAAATTATGGAAAAGAAAATGAAAGCCTAGCAATAGAGCAATTTAAAAAAAAAACAAGTTTTCAGGTATCCGCTTGTGGGCTATTTATCGATAAAACCAAAAACTTTTTAGCGGCAAGTCCGGATGGCCTTATCGGTGAGGATTCTATAATTGAAATTAAATGCCCTTATAGTATAGCAAATATGTCACCAGAAGAGGGAATTGCACAAAAGATAATTGATTACTGTAAATTGGAAGACCATTCTTTAACATTAAAACGGAATCATAATTACTTCTACCAAGTACAAGGCCAGTTACATATTACTCGTCGTAATTATTGTTATTTTGTTGTGTGGAGTCCAAAAGGTTTGCTGTATGAAAAAATTGAGAGGGACGATGAAATCTGGCAAAAAATCGTTCCACTGTTAGAAAATTTCTACCACCAATGCCTTTTACCAGAAATAATTGACGGTCGCATACCAAGAAATTTACCGGCGAGGGAAAGGTCTGGACCATAAATTGTTTTAATTTCATTGTGTAGATGTTAAACAGTAATTTTTTTTACAATAAAGCGTTTAAAAACAAAAAATATTAGATCATTGAAGAAGATTGAAAATGTCAAGTGATGTAGGAGGTATTCCCAAAAGTGCATTTTTCTGTAATAATATAACGTATTAAAAAAGTTAAATAAAAACTAAACTAGTTATGTGTATGTACCTAATATGTAGCACAATAAACAATATGGTGCCTCTTATACATAGATTTCAATATTCATTTGTATAATATGATATTATAATAACATAATCGATTCAACAACATGTGGTAGATGCATGTACCACTGAACATACGCTGTACCAGCATTCCATCAAACGATCAGTGGTGTATGTACTTACCATCACACATTTTCTTGTAAAATATAATTTTTTTGAAAAAAAAATCTAGAACAATATATATTTAGTCAAATATAAAAGTTTTTTTTTGGTTCGGTAGTTGTATCTTTAAAAAAGTGTCCTATAAAGGGATAATATTATGTTGAGTAAAACCTTCAAAAGTTATCAAAAAATATTTTAATTAATTTTTGTGTTCCATATCCAACTCGGCAATACGGAACGGAATCATCTCGGGGTCTGTCTGTAACAGGTGTTTTTTTTTCAATTTTTTTCCATTAATTTATTTGACGTAAACAAATTAAATTTGTCACAATAACTTTAGTAAATAAGCTCGGTAAGTATTGGCACACTCAAAATAAGTCACCAAACAGAAAAATAATTTTAAAAAAACATCGATAACTCGGGACATGACAACACTAGTGGACTAGTGTATCGATATAATTATTGAGAATGTCACATCACTTCGTTGACTGTATACGTATTCAACAAAACCCTCTCCGCCCCCCCTCACCCCCGAATACTGAGAGAAAGGGACACATGCACCTCAGCCTGATAATACCCAAATAAAATTGTCAAAATCGAGGTTTTGTAGTCCTCATTTTTCTACTCCAAAACTGAACCAATTTCCAAGATTTTTTTTACCAAATGTATTGGAAGAAAACATTCTATGTCTGTACCTTTTGCTTTTTTTAAAAATACATCGTCTAATTTGTATACTGAACGTTTGTTGATGGCGTTAAAAAAAGGCAATTTTAACAATTTTTGAAGGGTTATAACTCCTATAAAAAGTAACTTATCAAAAAAATCAAAACGTACCGACACGCTTGCGGTCAATATTCATATTATGTAAAAAAAATATTTTCTCTAGTGTCAAAATTCAGAGAGGGAAATGAGGAATACGTTTGTATGGAAAAAACACCACCCGGTTTCCTCTTAATGAATGCTGTAATCCCACCGGCTCTAGGCAGTGGGAACTCTAGTGCTTTATTTAGATAAAACATAACAACCTTTTCGATGATATAATTCTTTTTTCTTTAGAATGATTTTACCGAATAATGCTTGATATTGGATTTATTGGAGTGAAATCAAGCAGAAAACGAAAATCTTTCACAATACCGTTTGATCAAATCACGTTGTCGTTAGGACCCGGAAAATTTCGCGTTTTTTTCCATAGATATTCGCGTTATTTAGAAAAAAGGTGTGTATTTTTCATCAAAAGTGATGATATTTGGCAATAAAAGTTGTTAATTATAAAATTAATGTAAACTTTTTGGTAATTTGAAGCAAAACATGGTGAACGGTGGAAAAATGGTGGAACGCCGTTTTTTTCTTTAAAATGGAAAAATGAATGAAGTTAGCTGCGTTCCATTTAATGGCTAATCAAGCTTATGGAAACCATACAAAGGAATATTTAGAATTTTAAATATTAATTTTTATTTTAAAATACCAGAAAATCGCGTAAAAAGAAAGTTTGCCTTATTTGTCAGAAATTATGGATGTTGCGTTATTCTGGTGAAAAAGGGGTAAGTACGTTAAAGGATGAAACTATGCAAATTTTCTTGATGTGTTCTGTTCCGTCTTGTTTGCTTTTCACTCCATTCTTTTCATTTATTTGTAATCATCCAGCTTTGTATAAACTTGTTCTTTATTTTTAATTGTTTTCTATTGTTGTTTGTTTACTTAACCTGTCTCTTATTTTTCGTCTATACTGTGTGTGAAACTTATATTTTTAATATCAAAATACCTATGTAAAATAATAATTTTTTTCTCCCACTTCTATAATCATTAATTAACTATAATCACCTTCACATAACTGGACCTTTTTTTGCCTGATATCAATTTTAGGAAACGGATTTGTAATTGTTCTATTTTATTTAAGTATGTTTTGTACGTTAATCCGTAACTATTTATTCCGTATCCTATAATTGATTCTGCTAATGCGTTGTATATACAGTATAATATATTTTTATTAACAAAATTTTTTAGGTGGTAAAATTTTCCTAATATGGATCTTAATCTATTACATACATTTTCAATATGATTTGACCTATTTGATATATTTTTCAATATATCAATACTGGCCCACATTTTTTTAAAGTGTTCTTCAGAGTTGGTATTATGTTTATGTATTTTATATTGAATATTGTATTTTAATCGCTAAGCCTTATCCTCCCCCCTTCTATTATAATTAAATTCCTCCCCTCTTCATAAATAACAATATAATGGTTAGGCTATCGTACAATCTGCAAAATGAACGCACCAAAGCTCGAACCAAAATGCTGAAACTAGTTCACGCTTGTACTTTACAAGGTGCAACCAAATGCTCGTGAGTTTATGACGCAATTCCGCGTGCGATTGGCAGCTTTTAACAATCCACCCTATGAGGATGTGGACTGCATTGTTTAATTACTCCACGCTACTGAGAAATAAATGTATATTTTTAACATACCCTTGCAGAATGATATCTCTCAATGTTGATACAGTAATTATTTGACCTAAAGGTGGATTACCTTGCATCAAATGGGTTAGTTTTTAATGTTGTAAGTGAAATTCTTATGATAAATTCAAATTTTTGTTCGGATCTTTGTCAAAAGTCCAAAAATCTTTGAAATTTTGTAATTTATTTTAGGTTTTTGTCAATTTTAGCTAGCTTGTCCACCAGAATACCTACTCAGAAGCTGAAAAGCTTTGAAGCCACGTTTATTCTCGAAGTCACATAGAGGATAGAGCGCACCGGATCTTCGCTGCCTTACGATGATCACTGCTTCTTCTTCTTAAGTCGGTTGCTCATCGCTGAGGATCGCGACCCCTGCTCCAATTTCCACAGTCGACAAGACAAAGAAAACGGATAGATTCCCTCGAATTCCATGGATTTCCAGGATTCCATGGACAGCCAGATGCACAAATGTGTCCATCTTGGAAGAGTTAGGCATCCACTATAGGCTTTCAACTATCTGCCTACAACGTTGTTCGTTGCTCGCCAAATTGAGGACTTCAACTCGGAGAAAGTCACTGTCAAATAAAGTGTTTGGAGGGTCAATGGTCATCAATGCGCTGGAGTGGTCAAGTATCAATGGCATCCGGTACGTCGGTGTCCGCAGCTCCACCAAGTAAATTGGAGTATTGCTCACGATCCTCAGCAATGAGAAACAGACTTGAGAAGAAGAAGAAAGTCAATAAATACTTCCTTACGTAACCAAAAACCAATTTTACTGTCATACTTCAAAGAAATACTATAAATTAAAATAAAATTGACAATATTCTCACTCCCCACATATATCAGATCAAAAAAATCATCTTCATTATAGTGTCTAGGAATTTGCGCATCGCTTCATCCCTCTGTGCAACTTTTACCATACCTACCCACCGTGCCCTTATTCGGGGTAGTGTGGGGTAATTTCCCCCTGTCAGGACCCGTCGCGGTCTCCCGGTTCCCACCCCACCGTGGGAAACCCTCTACCCTCTTACCCATCGCGATGTTCTGTCCCTCTTCCCTCTTGCCGCTTGCCGCTTGCACCACCTTCCCCCGTCATGATTGCTATTGTTATACCTTATAAACTACCCAGTGCTGTGTGGAGTGGGGTGTGCAGAATTTTAAGGTTTTGGGAATGCAGATTTATGTTTTTGCATGGTTTTAAAAAAAAATTCACTGCATAGAATCAATGAAAACCAATCACTTTATGTACTCCTGTACATGTTTCGAAGCCAATGGTTACATCTTCGTGAATTTTTATTTTATCCTGACGAAACCATCGGTTTCGAAACAATTTTGCATAATTAGGTGTGTAAAACAACGATAATGGAGAAGTACCTGGCTATTTTGAACTGGTCACCAAGTACCTACGGTTAAAGCCATTCAATTAACGTTTCAATTCTAAATGGTGATCTTACACCAGGGCGAAACTGAAAATATCTTCCACTCTGGAACGTGTCGCATATACATACAATATATATTATTTTTAATAAGTTAATTGTCAATTAACACAAATTAATCAAATAAAATTTATTGACGCTCGCCGGGATTCGATTCCGCGACCTTCGGATTGCGAATCGAGAGCCTTGCCCCTCGACCACGGAGGCCGTCGATTGATGCATTATTAAAATCTTTTCACTTTTGTCATGATTTACTTAGTGATTTGTGGACCAAAACCCAAGGGACTTTCCACTCTAATGCGGTTGTGAATATAAAGTCAACATTTAAGATGATTGGACCAATAAATATCTAATCTGTATTATTTTATACAACAAATCCTCATTATTTTTTGGTTACCCTAACTGCACTTTCCTCGTAGGGTGACTCCACCAACAATGCTGTATTCGGGTGGCTTTCTCACGCACACATACCTGTCATTGTACCTACTCGTATATGTCATGAAGGTGCACGCAGACCATTGCGCATTACGCAAAACTAGGTAAGTTGCGATCATGATCATGGAGGGCAATAATCAACAACCATTTGCTTGCGAGCACTTTTTTCCAATAACAAAGGTGTCTTCGCCCGCACTAAAAAATATTGTTATTTTTAGTCTTTTAAAGGGTTTTTTAAATAAAATAGTCCGTAACATAATTTATCGTAAACTATTTAATCTGTTTTTTTTTCATTACTTTTCATGACTTGTCAAACCATGTAACCAATAAATGTACATTTTTTAAACATTTAAATTTGACTTTTTTGCCAGGTACTAAATTGACTTATTTATTTACGCATTGATAAACAAAATGCAGGAAAAATTTGTTTCAACTTTTTAAACAAAAAATCTGTTTGTTCGATGCAGCGATAACTCTGGAACGGTGAGCTCGGACGTCATGAATTTTGCACAGTTTTTTGGCAAATGTCTTCTTCAACACAATTATTATGTTCAGCTCACAAGGTCATTTCCATCAGAAGCTGTGAAACTTATACGCCATATATAAAAAAAAATTATTAATTTTAAATGCCTGATAAGCTTTCACAATATTATTTATTTTACACGATTTACTGAGGTGATATAAATTTATAAAAACTTTTTATAAATGAATATAATACGTGGTAGATATAAAGTTGCATTCAAATATCTAACACACTATAATAAAGAGGAAAGATTTGATTGTTTGTTTGTTTGCATTGAATAGGCTCCGAAACTACTCAACCGATTTGAAAAATTCTTTCACCCATAGAAAGCTACATTATCAGCTAGTAACATATGCTGTATATAATGGTAAGCTCTGGCATTATTAAATTTGTATACTTTTATATCGTGTATTTCACATATTTTAGCGGCAGGGAGGAAAGGCAGCGGGAAGGTGGGGCTCACGGAGAGGGAAGAGACGAGGTAGGGGGAAAGCGGGGAAGGTGGAAGGGAACGGGGACGCACGGGAAAGGACATGCAGGGAGAATCAATTTATTTCTTTGACTGGCATTTCAACGCATGCCGGGTACCAGCTAGTAAATAATATATTATAAAATAATATAAAAATAAAGGAGCATGGAAAAAAAAAAGAAAACAAGAAAAATAAATTTAAATTGCGATGACGTAAAAATAAAACAAAATAACATTATATAATTTACAAGTAAACAATAAGAAGAATATAAGAATACGTAATATTAACATTGATTTGTCAATTATTCACTAAGAAAAAATAGTATTTAGTGATTTTTTTTTTAATAATATTTCATTTAGATCTATATAGTTATAGTTGTTAATTTCTTGGAATCTTATTGGTAGATTTTATATCTAGTTTTTACGAAACTCAAAAGTTTCAATACCCCTAACATAAAGAAGCCCTGGCTTGGTAAGCCCACCTCAGTTGCACATGCACACGGGCATTATATGCAATTTGGGCATTACACATAAAGGTTACTTGTGCATGTTATATTGGCGCTCGGGAGAGGTGCTTGCACTATTGCCCGAGACCCACAATCGAATACAATAGAAATTTGTTTTCATTATGCTCAAGGAATCTCACGAGTTTGTCGAAAAAAAGTATGGGAATTTCTAGGATTCGATACAAATTCGATTGATTGGGTTACGTATTATTTTTGATAGACATTTTTTTTTTTTGTTGCTTTTTATATTTATGATGACATAATACCTAGTAGGGACTTGATGTGTCGAACATTTGATTTCATCTAGATTTTTGTAATAGATGAGTCTGCCGTAGGTCACCCCAAGAGTTTCGCTACGTTTGGTGACTTAGCAGGGGGTGTTCGGATTCATGGTATGAGGTTTGTTCGGGTTTGCCCATTAACTGCATGGTAGGCCGGATCGGGAGTGAATGATTGAGGGAGACCTTTTGACCTCTCCAGCAGTAATCTCTCGGAAAATCCTCTAGAAACGCAATGGGAGGGCTGGATCTATACGTCTGTCACTACTGAGCATACTGATCCCCAGATTCCTATCTACCCCCTCACATTTTTCCTTCTCAGAACTTCCTCTTCTTCCTTTCCTAAAAAGACCCTCCACACAGCATCCCCAAAGATGAAATACGCCCTGAGTGGAATTATTTTCCTGGGGGCCTCCTGTCGGAGAAAAAATCTTATCGAAGAATTGAGAAACAAGCAATATGATTTCATCATTACTTTTGTCCTGATGATGATCACTGTAACGCTGTCCGATGTATTGGCTAAAGAAGGAGCACAATACGACGTAATAACCCAGAAGTATCTATGGTAGTCCCAAATAAAAAATCGTACGTGGCGTCATCGTTTATAGTATATCTTCTGTGGTATTTTCATTTTTATACAAAACGAGTGAGAAGGAAGATTCTTCGTCACGTATGTACGATCTCTCTCTGGGACTAACTTTAGTTGATGTTTTCAATTAAATCTTCAAGTTATCGTTGAATTGAAACGACATTTCGAGCTGAGTGTATTTGTATTTGCAGAAAATCTCATCAGAATTTTCTAAAAAGACATATCGTTGAGTAATTACTAGTATTACTACAACTAAATATCTCCGAAATCAGCTTTGCTAGCAAATTGATTTATAAGATTGTAATTAATCTGATAAATCGGATGAGGTATATTTATAATGGTAAGTGTGGCGTACCTCAGATACACTGATTTCTGAGTTGAAGTAATTAACCCATGATATAATACCGAATGAGTTTTTTCTGACAAAATTCAAGTGAAATAATGAATTTAAAAAGTTGTCTAGTTTATGATATAATGTCTGATTTCAACTACCGTCGCCATCTTTGAGAATTATTGTCTTTATTGACAAATTAAGATCGCCAAGACGCAAATCAATTAAACGGAGGTACATAACCGCTGTGTCAAATTCATAATATTCTATGAGACGTGTTTGACTGTGTGTTGAGTTACGTTCAAGCCAATTGCTTTCCATGCAGTGTTTAAAGTCTATTGGGTATGTGAAATCTTCAACAACCTTAACAGCATGCCAATTACAATTCGATTCTAAAACAGTAGATACTCCTTTTTAGATTTTCACGGCCAAAAGCATTTTCGTTATTTGTTTTTGGGGTGTTATGCCGTGTTGTGCTACCAAAACAAACAAAAATTTGTACAAAAACGAATAAAGAAAAAGTAGATTCTCCTTTACATTCTTGAGTTTAAAACACCAGAAGTAACAAGCACGAGATCAGTTGTAGAAAAATACTATCACCAAATACAGAATCCATACAAGTGCTCCTAAAAACACTACATTTGACCATGTACTTGGTCGAGAGGTGAGGCTCTCGATGAGCAATCCGAAGGTCGCGAGTTCAAATCTTGGCGAACGCAAGAAAATTTTATTTGATTGGTTTGTATTATTTCAGAATTTATACATTTAAATAATCAATATATATTATAAAAGAAAGTCTAAAAAAACGTGCGGACCGCAAAAACTCTGAAACGAGTCCCGGTACGATCAAGGGAGTTATTTGGTGTGGTAGATCTCCATCCCCCCTAGGGAATAAGGGTACCCGTTTTTACCTAAAGGGCGTTCTTTTGAAGATATAAGGGCTGAAATTTCTAAGAAGACCCTAGAAATTTCAAGAAGACTTAAAAAAATTTCCGATAACTTGTAGAAGATTCGATAAAACTCTGGAAAATTCTGGAAGGGGTGGAGGAGTATGTCAGCGAGTCTAGAAGGTTCCGGAAAGTTCTATAAGGTTCGATAAAGCTGTAAAAAGTTCTAGAAGGAGTGGCGAAGTATGTCGGTGAGTTCAGAAAGATGTGGAATTTTCGGGAATAGGGAATCGGGGAAAATCAATGTGAAACATTCCTGAACACTCTCAAATGTTATCCTGAGCGAAGCCGGGTAACCCAGCTAGTATATATTATAATTGCCACATATTCCAGAGTTGAAGATACTCTCATTATTGCCCTTGTGTAAGACCACCATTCAGAATTGAAACGTTGCCTGAAATGGCTTTAGCCGTCTTTGGTGATCAGATCTGAGCCATGTACTTCCCCCCCCTCCCCTTCCTGATCTCCTTCCCCTACCCACTACCTTCAACCTTATAAAATATTCCAATTGGGGACGTCATAGTGTCATTGGCTCCAGACTCTTGCGGTATTCACATAAAAAGAACTACATAATACCTTTCTAATTATTTCAGTAACTTCGTATTATTAAATTAATCAAATTTGTAATATTTTTATTTCTATCAAACCTCACCTAAAATTGCCTTTCCGCCTTTCAAAATCTCATCTCTTCCAAGTCTGAACTCGACTCCAATCTTCCATATAATTTGAAATGTGCCCATTTGAATAATATTAAAATTCACCTTTCCTCTCTCGGTAATTTGAAATGATAGACTAGAACATCCTTGAAGGGTGAAAGCCAGATATATTTGAAAAAAAAAAATCAAATCCCAAGCTCGGTAGAACCCAGTGAGAATATCATTATCTCTAATTGTAACAAAAATGTTAAAATAATAAATCACTTATTATCATTATTCTGTTCATTCATCTCTTCCAACAACATGGGTCTCTATGTCCCAGGTTCACTCCTTCCTTTCCTTAAAAACACATTCCGCAATGCACCCCGATGTCGAAAAAAACACAAAATGCCTTATAATTTTTAAACTGACGGTCAATCCAAAAAAAAAAATCAGTCACGTAACCAATCAACTGAAGAGCATTTAGCGCAATTTCTACGCCGAGACAGCAGACAGCACCGCATCGATCAAATGTTTGCCGCTCGTCAGTCTGTTTGTGGTGCAGCCATTTGGCCGGGGATAGAGTTGCACATTATGCCGGAACTCGAGGAATGCCGTCCCGTGTCCTGTATGCTGTATGCAGTTTTCAGTGTGTGCAGTGTGCACTGTACAACACCGTATAGTGTTAAGTAAAGTCCCATAAGTAATATTCGCTGCACTTAGATGCAGGGGTCGAGAATGGTGATACTAGAGCAAGAATCGGTATGCTTACTCGACCTGAATCAATCTTACGGATTCTAATATTTTATTTATTTTTGTTATTGTACAATTACAGAATAATTTTGTCGCCGCATCAGTATTTAGGCAGGTGACTCTTCAATAATAGTTTTAAGGCATTTAGAGAACAGTCACTTACATCCAAATGGTTTGCAAGTTTATTTAACAGCACCACTCCCCACGTCATGTCATGGTGTCGACTCCAGCTGTAATTGTCTGATATATAAAAATCACATAATTTCAAGAGCAACGGGCTGGAAAATCGACGAAATTGTTCCAAATTTTGAAAGACATAATAGCTGGAATTGCTTTCCGCCTGGCTTCCAGACTCAGAGAATCATTTTCCTCAAGTATGTCAATATGGTAAATGAACTTTAACCTTGGATAGTTTCCATGCGTCCGCATATAGACTGACGTGAGGAATTGCTTCTGGATTTGCTCCAACATATCAATGGTATTTCTTCTGGTATGGTGTCCAAACATCGCTCACTTACTCCAGATTGCTTCTCAGTACTTCATCGAACAATAGCATAGCTTATTGGTTATTAAACTGCTTGTATGTCCCTCATCATGAACATAAACCCAATAAGTTTGTAGCATGACTGAGTGACCAGAATGTGATCAGAAAATGTCAGTTCGGGATCGTAGACGACACCAAGATCCTTCACGGATTTTACACATAATAACGTTTCGCCCTTTATCTTATAATCGTAAACTAGTACTTTGAGACTGATTGAAGGACATAGTGTACAAACACACATTTTCTCTGTAATAAAATCTAATCTGTCTGTCAGCGAAGATTCAGAGAGCGCATCCAGATCAGCTTGCATTCTAAGACAATCTTGTAACAAGGTTTTTTTGAGAAGAATGTTAAGGTCATCTGCAAATAATTGTAGACACTCGACTCTATCGAAGATTCGGATTCCCCACGAAGATTCTTTAGTATAGTCCTCTTGTCTAGAATTTACAAATTTTGCATTACTTTACTTGAATTGAGATCACCAATCGAATGATTTTTGACAACTCTTCATAAGATGTACCGTCTTCCATGAATTTTCCCCTTCTTCTTCTGTTGGGTAATCTTAAATTATGTATCGCATCTGATATTAACAAATTATTTCAGTTGTCTCCTTTGTTCTTATCAAATTTCTGTACTTATCGAACATCTGCGTTAGTCACAATATATTTCAACGGTATTTTGATGATGCTCCTGCAGGTCCGTTATTTCAATTCGTCAATTGCGTTTTCACTTTTCAGTCTGTTTTACGAGTTGTATCTTCAGGCCACTTTCTCTTTTATCTTCCTCTTGCTTTTTATGCTTCCCGTCTCAAAGGCTCCTTGGATCATATTCATTTTATTTCGCAGAAGCTTCGTTTACTTACATTGTTGGGTGATATTTTTGTTGCTCCTGTTCATCAGTTGACGATCCCTTGCCAAGGAGAGTTCTTACCAAGACTGATGAGTTTTTAAAAAACCTACTTCGAATCTCGGAGCTTCTTTCAGGGAATCCTTTCCTTTTATCCCGTAAATCCTTTTTAGTCGAGGCACTCTGGCGTCAACTTTTCACGTCAGCCGTGTCAAAGGACGAGAGGATGTCTCCACGGGATGAAAGGACTGCCTACAGTCCGTACAGGTGGAGTTTTAAATCATTATTGAGAATATGGTAACCAATAGAAATTTCAAAGGACTCGTCGGAATATGAAATTCTGTCGTCCTTTCATTGTAAAAAAAAACATTTTTCTGATTTGATGTGGTAAGAGTGTGGAAGATAATGACCACTTTTTTGTTATTGATATATGGACTCCGACGTGAATGTGTCAACAGCCATAATGCAGAATTCTATTTATCAAAGAAAAGGTGGGCGGGTCCGTCTGATTGACAATCTGTTGTCAACAGACGGATTGCCATCACTAATACACAGATACAATGTCCGCATGCTTGGTCTGTTCTACACGTATTTCAATGGAGCCTGCTCGAAAGAGAAAGGGTCGTTTTAGAGACTCGTTCTTGAGTTCAACAGCTCGGCTGTGGAACGATTTTGAACCTACAACATGGGCCTTTTCAAGACTCACTGTAACGGCCTTCGTAGCCGAGGGGTAAGGCTCTTAAATATCAATCCGAAGGACGCAGGATCGAATCCTGGCGTGGGAATTTTTTTTTTTTAATTTGGGTTATTTCACAATGAATTCATTTAAAAAAATATATATATAGTGTATTAGCAGCGCGTTCCAAAATGAAAGACACTCTCAGTATCGTCCAGGTGTAAGACCATCATTCTTAATTGATACGTTGCTTGAAATGGCTTTAGCCGTGTTTGGTGACAAGATCTGAATAGCCAGGTACTTTCCACCTTCCTCTCTCCCATCTCCTTCTCCCCACTACCATCAGCCTCACAACATACCCGAATTGGGAATGCCATAGTCTCACTTGCTTCAAACAGGAGCAGCTGAGACTGTCGCGAAGTATTCACATAAAATTATGTGCTACGCCAAGGCAAACAAAACGATTTACTATAACTACAAAATGTCTTTTTCATCTCTTCAGCACATTGTTATTTCGAGAGATTTGGTAATCACATTTGATACGCACCTAACATTTCACGTCCACATAGAAACGATATGCAACAAAGCGTTAAGAATGCTAGGATTTTGTGCTAAGCAACTCCAGACATTTTTGCAGCTCGGCCGCGATTCGTGTGCTATACTATAGGTAGTCTAGTACGTAGCATTTTGGAAAGTGGTTCAGTAATATGGGGACCAGTGGATTTAACTTACTCTCAAATGATAGAGAAAGTGCAAAAGAAGTTTCTGAGATATTTATATCTTAGAGACTTCGGATATTATCCCTGGTTATATCCATCAGCCTCTTTGTCCGGCATGCTGGGCATTAATAGCCTTGCCGATAGAAGGAAAACTGCTTTGCTGATAACAGCATATAAACTTTTAAACGGTAACATCTATATTCCCGATATAATAAAATTTGAGTTTTATGTCCCCGACAACTTCACAAGAGCGCGCAGACACAGAACTTTTGTTGTTCCGAGATGCAGAACTAACTTACCATTAGTAATGCCGCTCGGAAAACTGATTCTGTTACTAAATTACTTATCCCCTGATATAGATATTTTTCAACTGAATATTCGAAAATTCAAAAACGCTATTATTACTTAATAAAATACAATGTATGTTTATTATTGGTTATGCATAACTGTAAATGTGTATTTTAAATCAAAATAAATAAATAAAACTCCTTCCTTTCCACAAAAAGTCCCTCCAAACAGTATCTCCGGCACAGGGAAATTAATTTACTTAGGGCATCTTGTGTGGAGTTAATATAAAAAAAACGTTATTCATTAAAATAAGTTTAATTTTTACGTAATAGTATTTCTGATTAAGGTATTTTTTTAGTTTAAACATCCCGGTCTAGACAAGATGTAATTAATAACATCGAAAACCATCAATTATTTGAAATCCTCGCCAACTAATTGAGTGTTAAACAAGTGTATTTGAAACAATGGTCTCGTTTCAACAGAGATGTAAAGCGGTGTCCAAACTTATCACTAATTATTATATTATCTCCGTTGCTAATTGATGGCAGAATTGAGATCTGAAAGGAATGCCAACTTAATGGCTTCACGCTCAATGTCTTTGTGAATCATATGCACCGTGTATTCAGGGCCACCACCAAAACCAACGTCACTCCACTAATAAATACCATGAAAATATAATACCTAGTATCATTTATGAATCCATTAGTAAAAGAGCTTTTGCAAGCTTTCGAGATATGGCAAAAAGATTTAAAAATTATACATATGATATTTGGATATTTTTTACAACGCCTTTTTCAAGCAATAAATTTGGGGGGCGACTGTGGGTACCGTTGCCCCGGGAACCGTTTTTATTTTTTATTTATTTATTTCAGACACAAACAGGATATTTATAAAACATTTTTGCAGGTAATATAAAACAAATTGTAATACAAAATATAAATATCCCTAGACTAACTAATGTGTCTGCAGTAATCAAATTTGCATTTTCACAGAAGCAAACACATGAAACCAATGTAAGTATTATTTATACATAACTTAAAAACTAAAATACGAAATTTGAAAACTAAAATACAATATATTGAAAACTAAAATACAAAATGTGAAATCTACTATCTACTACTCTACTACACTATATAAAGAGGTAATATTTGTTTGTTTGTTTGTTTGTTTGTTTGTTTGTTTGTTTGTGTGTTTGTTTGCATCGAATAGGCTCCGAAACTACTGAACCGATTTGAAAAATTCTTTCGCTGTTGGGAAGCTACACTATCCCTGGGTGACATAGGCTATATTATATATTTTTTTTAAAATAGGCATCCTTACTAAAACTTCAATAATGTAACCCAGGGTGTAAAAAAATTACCTAAAATATTCTTTAAATCGCGTGCGCTGCGAAAACTATTGATGATAGAATAAAATAATCAGTTGGCAATTAATAATTTATGAAAATAAATCACCGTTTATACCTACCACTATTATTTAATCAAAATAATCTGCACGTTCCGGAACCAAAGCTATTATATTTTTTCGGAACCAGTGGTTTCTTCGTCGGGATAAAAAAATATTCAAGATATTGTTTGTCTATTCTTATATTTGTTAATTTTCATTATACGTTTATGAAGAAAGTATTGATTTCGAAACATTTCGATGATTTTTATTAAACAATGGGTGCACAAAGTGATTTATTTTCATTAAATTAAAATGACGCTACAAAGTGAATTTGCGATTATTGAACAATTTGTGGTTATTTATACTGAAGAAATGAATATTGTTTCGATGAGTTCGAGCATCCTGACAACGTAGGCATTTCCATTTGGTTTTAGAGACATTGAAAAACCACGTACGTAAAATTCAGAAAAAGATAATGAACAACAGACAAAAGTGTGCATTACAAACAAGTGCAGCACAGACGTGCCTTGTTCAAATAGGACCACAAAGGACGAACGAAGGTACGCACTGTGAAGGAGTTGAAGTATAGTTATCAGGGTGACAGAAAGCAGGAGATATAATAGTATTGTGATGTGTTGTGTCGCGAGAGGACATCGACTTTGGTTGAATGTCCTTCACAGCAATTACATAACGATTGGATGAGAACGGAAGAACGCTGACAGTCCTCGGCAGATCCGGTTAATGAATTGATTTAAAAAGAGGTTCAAACAGCCCTTGAAGTAATGCGGCTTTGAGTGCATTTTTTCCACAGTCTGTACTCGGTAGTCTCGGTACTGAGTGCGCTTTTTTCCACAGTTTATTATACTTTGTAAATCTTTATCTTCACGTCCTGAGAAATGAAGTTAGTTTAATGCTGATTATATATTATTATTTTTGTTGTGGTTTTTTTCCTGGCCTTCATATAGTTGTGTTTTATCTCATTCTGCATGTTTCAGAATCAAGTTGAATTAATTGAGAACCAATTTGTTTCTGGTTGATTGTCGTTTATTTGTTCACCGTGACAACGTCAAAACATTGGCCTTATTCTTCATTGTATTATTACGTCTCTTCTTTAACGTTCAATTTTTCGTAACTGTATCTTGTAAATGACAAGATTTTCTGAGAACAGCCTGAATGAAATTACTTTTTTATTTTAATTTCATGCATTATTAGTATGCCCGTTTTGTGCAATACCTACTCTCAAAATCGTAGTGCTTCAGTGCATTTCTTTTCAGAGAGCAGAATGAATGCATTTGAATACTTAATGTGTAGGTATATCCTTCTCCCGTACAATGACTTGTCAGTGATTTAAATTAAGTTGAATTACCATCACAACGGGTCCTGGCCGTGGATGCATTATTAACTGCACTAAATTCTATCAGTGCATCGGGCCTGTTTCTGATTTCATACTCTCAATTCTACACCGATAGAATGCTCTCATTTTTTAAGTGAGCACGAGTCCCAGCCATCCGAAGCCAGTCTCATCCCTAATTGGGGTGTGTTGCGAGCTCAAGGTAGTGGAAAGTAGAAGGAGATGGAGGAGAGGAAGGTATGGAAGTATCTAGGCTTTGGTTAAAGCCATTTCAAGCATAGTTTTAATTCAAAATGCTGGTATTTCACTAGGTCGATACAGAGAATATCTTTCGCTCTTAAACGCCGCAAATAATGTACTATATATGTATAAATTATTTTAATTAACTAATTGTGACACAACACAAATTAATTAAATAAAATTTACTTGAACCCGCGAACTCCGGATTCGTAATCGGGAACCATCCCCCAGGACCATCGAGGCCTTCCTCTCGCCTTCCATTATCGTCCCAATGTTGACTCATTTGTCTGCTTTCGTCGGTTTTCACGGTTCCATGCCCACTCAGAATGAAACCAACTTAGAACCACCTCAGAAAGGTATTAAAAGCTATGAAAAAATAATTTTAAAATAGCCGGTAAACCTAACCAAACTTAACCATTTTTTTTATCGAGGTGGTTCTGAGTTGGTTTCATTCTGAGTTGGCCGGTTACCGGTTTTCACTGCTGTGTTACTAATAATTATAAATTATCACTTTAAGGGCGCTGCACAGACTAAGTAACCAATACCTTTAAATTTTATTAGATTTAATTTTGTGGGTAAATACACACTTATCCACATTTATCGATATAATAATTAAATTATGACAGTTGGTGGATATTTACAGTCCTCCCTTAACAGACAGTTTTATTTATTTATTTTGTTTGTATGTAAACTATTAGAAATTTTCACGCTTTGCAGAATTGCGTAAGAAATTAAACTCGCTTCTTCCACGTTTAATTCTTATGGTTTTTCTAATGTATTCTGACCTCTGGGCAAAATATTACAATTTACGGACGATGAATTTCCCAGGTTTCTGAACTCTACATGTAGATCCCTGAGCAATTCCTGTCGTGCTTTATTGGGTATTCAGGCTTCGATTTGTAACTTCCCTATCTGGATCTCGGATAGATCAATTTTAATGATCCACGCATGTCTGATCTGCTGCTACTCCTACCACTGCTATTGTCCCTCGTTACGTCAACATCTCGAGATGGGAGTCGTTGATCCCATTGACTGGTTTATCTCTCGGCAACCCGCTTTTCCTTATTTCCTGCGGGATTCCTGTTCCGCTGGTGTTTTGTCCCGGAGTCCTTGGTAAACACACTCGTCAGGATGGAGCACTCGACTCTTGTCTTTTGTCACACGCTCGACTGGTGACGGTTGTATGAATCCCTTTACAGGACGCAGCAGAATTATGAAATCAAATGAGAAGAACGATTATGCAATTATTACCCTACGATTTCGTTATCTTGAATATGGTGAAATTCCCTATCTAACCCAAATCAAATTTCATACATTGCACGCTGGTATTTTTTCAATGCTATTTAATTACCCGAATGCATTAATTTTTTTTTTATTATTGTGATACCGCTAGAGCTGCCTGGCGTCTACAATAAGCTTTCAACTATCTGCTTACAACGTATCTTAAGATACTTTAGACTTGTTGCTCGCCAAACTAAGGGCTCTGAGAAACTCATGGTAACTGTAAAAGTGGATGGCAGAAGAAACAGACGAAGGTCATAAATGCGCTGGCGTGACCAAATATCACTGACGTCTGGTACGACGGTGTCCGGCAGCTCTCCACGCATCGCAGGAGGAGCCTTGAAAATTAGAGTAGGGGATCTTCAGCAACGAGGAACCGACTTGAGAAGAAGACCACTATAGAGCTGACAGTAGAGGGACTTTTATTGGGAATGCTTTGAGGTGGAATGTTTTGAAGCGAAGAAGTCAAAAAGGCGACGTATCCAGTAGGCTTGATTATTTAAATGTCTAATAATAGTTATAGTAATTTCGGTGACCGGGCAAATCAGAATCGTGCAACTTCAACACCTCCTTTGAAAAGTCATTAAAATTGATGAAAAAAATGGTTAAATCGGTCAAGTTAGGTTAGGTTACGGCAATTTTTTTTTTTCATAACTTTTCAAAGGGGTGTTGATATTGCGTGATTCTGAGTTGTCATGGAACCAGTAGTTTTCATCGTCTTTTCGGTTCTGCTCTGAGGTGCGACATGTATAATTACATTAATGTACGTGAATAAACTCATCACTCGACTTCTTTTTCAGTCTGCTTTTGATGTTAGTATATTTTCTATTATAAAATTAAATCTTTGGTTCAGCTTTTCATTTGAATTTTAAATGTGTTTTATGTTGTTGTAATTTTTGAAGGATAGTTTAATAGATGTCTAAGTACCGGTGTATGAAACTTTTTTGTCCAGATGTCGTATTCGTAGTTTGCTACGTTGTTGTTTATTGACGTTTTTTGACCGTGGGATCTAGTTTTTCTAATGTGCGTGTTTGTTGATATTTTTTGCATTTAGTTTAGTTATTTAGAATTTAAGATATTGAACATTTCGTCGGGGCTAATTCTTACAAGGACCGGCTGTTTTGGTAAGGAAGTTATTTTTATAAATTGATGAATTTGGTTTTATTAGCATTAAGTTTGAGTGAGTGGAAATCTAGATATTCTTCTGTTCTGTTTAGTGTTTATTTTGCTTTCTTAAATTTTTATGACGTATTACATAGTTCCTTCATCATCCCTCTCCTGGTGCGACTGTGTCTATATTTGGAATGGCATCTCCCGGGCATTGGCGCTATGCAGGTTACGCACTCCCAACAGACTCACTCACTTTGTCTCGACCCTGAATTATGGCTAATCGATCACGTTTCCTTGATATATAGAATATCCTGAATAGTCCTAGAATTATTTTTGTTCGGCTGTGTAATAGAATTTGCATTGAAATTAATCTCTAGCAACTACTTCGGATTTTCATAATAATTAGATTTTTTTAACATCTAACCTAAAACTAAACCATTTGACTTATAATAATATAAGAATACACGACGGCCTCCGTGGTTCTGTGGTTACGATTCTTGGATACGAATCCGGAGGTAAGAGTAAAGATTCTTTCAGAATCACCTTGGTAAAAGACCGTCATGGCTTAAATCGTGTTTGGTGACCAGACCTGAACAGCCAGATACTTCCGTACCTCCTTCCTCACCATCTCTTTCCTCTCCCCACTACCTTCAGTCTCACAACATACCCCGATTGGGGATGCCATACTCTCAGTGGCTCCAGACGGTTGAGGGCAGTTGGGTTTCTTCTTTTTTTACATTAGCTCTACACAGGAGGCCCTGATTAAAATAATTCCCCTCAAGGCCTATGTCATCTTAGATGATGCTGTGTGGAAGGTCTTCTCAGGAAAGTAAGTTCTGGAAAGGAAAAGGGTATGAGTGGGGGGGAGGTAGAAATCTGGGGTAATTGTGTCCAGGAGTGATAGATGTAAGAATCAGTCGCTTCCACTGCGGTGGAGAGTACGGCTGGAGAAGTCAAAGGGACCCCCTTAACTATTGTATATCGATCCGGGCTGCCATGCAGCTGCTAACCAGGTCCATCCGCCGCCAAGACCCGGACAAACATGATCCCGGGCACCCCTGCTAAGTCACCAAACGTAGCGGACCACTGGGGGTGACCTATGACAGAGGTGTTGGTTATCCAATAAATGGGGCGGGGTACCCATTCCCTCTTACCAAATTGTTATTCTACGGTACCTACTCACGTAAAAAAAAAAACATTCACCGTCTTATATTTTGAATCTGTAGTTACTGAAACAAATTAGAATTACGTTATTAAATGCTTAAACATGAATCTGTGAGTAGTACGATTTATAACAATCCTGAAAAGTAAAATTTTGTGAATTCGAAAGTCTGACTTAATTCAGCTTTTGTATGGTTGACAGCAGGAGTCCTGGAGAGGTAGAGGCATTTCCTAGACCTAGAGCCTGCCACGACTCTCCAAGGGTTATACCGGCTTTGATATAGATATAACAAAGGATTTCAATACAGAAAAAAAAACCCCTAGTCTTTTACAGATATGCAAATTTCTGACTACATCGAATGCTTCTTGATAATCTTTTGTTCCTTTAAAAATTGACATACTCAAAATTACAAAAGATATTTTGACACCCAGTTTATCTCAGCCAATAAGGAAGCCTTTTCAAAGAATCAAAGATATCATCAATCACAAATCTGTCAAACAACCAATCGTCAATTTTAAATTTTAAAATCTGCTAAAAGTACCTTAGTGTATGCCGTGCAACGCCACTGCGTATTTCCAAGTACTCAGCGTTCGCATCCCCTGTTGATTTTATCGCTCGCATACAAAAGGCCACCAGTGGCGTTCCGTGGCGGCGGCTCGCGGGGACAATGCGATATTATTGCAGTATGAATATTGAACATTCTCGTGCTCTTTTGTGCTCTCGGTGCGGGCAAATTGTCTTGCCACACCGCAAACGGCGCGCATTGTCGTACTCTCGTATTGTTTCGCGCGCAACATTTTTATTGACATCTTTGAATAGGATATTTAAATTACGGTCAACATCGCCCTTAAGTTATGTAGTTTTGATGACCCGAGGGCATTGCATGTCGAGACCTGTTGTTTTTATTAGTAGCTTACAATCAGTGTCCGTCAGATATTGCAGTATCTTCATCAAAAATGTCATTTTATCTCTCGTTTGTGTCACCTTTGTTGGATTCATCTTCTATCTCGTATAATTTGTGTTCATTGACTTTGAATCGATACGGCAGAAAGGATTCTTTCTAAGGTAGTGTATATTATTCTAGTTTGCAGTCCGAGTGGTCCAAAATTTCATATTTGCATCCATGCGTCGCAGGTTCACCATTATAATTATATGTTATTTATTTATTCCGGAATGCGGGGAGGATGATGCGATCCCACATAAAGTATATTGAATAATCATGTACGAAAGTACAAATTTCATCCTACAAAATTATGTAACGCCCTTCCAAGTGAAATAAAAAAAACATACAGATAAAAAAAGTTCACAAACGAAATATAAATATATTATAATAAAACAAATATATAACTTATTTCTACTTTCATTTATTGACCGTTTTCGGTTTCAGCTTGTTAAAGCCATCTTTAAACTGGTACAAATTATTCTTAGCCTCGGTTTATATACATAACATATGGGGGAGGGGGAGAATGAGAGGGATGGTTACAAGGATTTTAATCAATTATATTAATTAAATTTGTTACAACGTGGTCTTTGACTGTCGAATTTCTAATTATTTTGGTTATTCTAGCCTGATAAACGACCTACTTAGCGCGTAAAGAGGACAGTTTCCCATAATAAATTACCTTTCTGTAAATAAAGAGCAGTTTCCAACTCTTAATGACCTTGAAAAAAAGGACAGGGTCCCATTAAAAAGGGAAATCTCCCAAGGTAAATGACCTTACCGTAAAAAAACGGCTTCCTACGGTAAATGACCTAACCGTATAAAAAAGTTTTTATGGTAAACAACGTATAAGAATACCATTTCATGGTTTTATACCTTACCGTATAAAATAGTTTTTTATGGTAAAGAACCTTACCGTATAAAAATACGGTTTTATAGAAACATACCGTACCTTATTTAAAAAAATACTGGTTCATGGTACATATAATTTTTTTTTAAAACCTTACCGTATAAAAAAGTTTTTATGGTAAACAACGTATAATAAAGACGATTTCATGGTTTCATACCTTACCGTATAAAAACAGTTTTTATGGTAAAGAACTTTACCGTATAAAAAATACGGTTTTATGGTAAACATACCGTACCTTATTTTTTTTAAATACGGGTTCATGGTACATATAAAAACTTTTTTATACCTTACCGTATAAAAAAGTTTTTATGGTAAACAACGTACATATAAAAAAGACAATTTCATGGTTTTATACCTTACCGTATTAAAACAGTTTTTATGCTAAAGAACCTTACCGTATAAAAAATACGGTTTCATGGTATCATACCTAACCGTATAAAAACAGTTTTTATGGTAAGTAATCTTACCGTATAATAAAGACGGTTTCATGAGTAACATACCTTGCCATATAAAAACATTTTTTCTGATAAATAGCCTTACCGTACAAAAAATACGGTTTAATGGTAATAGACCTTACCGTAAAAAAACGGTTTCCTATGGTAAATGACTATGTTGAGGTAATTTTCCATAAGAAAGTGTTTTTACACAGTGAGGTAATTTACTATGAAAAGTTAAGTCATTCAACGTTAAAATCTGTTTTTATAGAGTAAGGTCATTACTATGGGAAACTGTCTTTTTTATACAGTAAGAAAAGCTGTTTTCATAAGAATATTGCTAATGTTGCAAATAAAAAGTCCGCCATGGAAAAAATCCCGAGAAAATACTCACCCGGACTAAACATAAACGCGACTAGCAGTGTAATATATAGCACTGTTTTAGCGAAATCGCCTGAAGAGCGCTGTACAAAAGAGGCTAGATTACAATTCATCTTGCAGCTACCACCAATATGGACGATTGGAATTCTAGACCCTTGTTCAAAATTTAAAGAGATTTTTTTTTTATTAAAAGAAAATTTAAACGAAATTAAGCAATGTATTACAGTAAAATTTTTTTTGACTAAAATTAGCCTGGATTTTACGAGTGAATTTACTTTACTTTTGGAGGCTAGATCACAACTCATCTTGCAGATGGATTATTGGAATTCTAGCCCCTTAATAAATTAAATAAAATATCTTATTAACTATTCATTTTAGTAGCCTCACACCAATAAATTGACAAGATAGTAGTGCTTTTTTCGTGTCATATTAGTGTTAGCTATTTTATATATTTATGTATTTCAAGATTACCAATACGTTTGTGTACGCGCATAAATTGTGTTATGTTTCTTTTCGGAAACAGGACATTTTGGCGTCCCGAAGCTGTGTTCGGGGACACCGGGACACGGTGCCCTAGTGATGGGACACGCTTTTGAAGGGACACATGTTTTACTTTGGAATAGGAATAATCTTATAATAGTCATTATACAAACAAAATACCCACATATTTTACTTTTTGAACATAAATTATGATGAAAATTACAATGGATTTGGAAGCGGAGACTTAGCAAATGATTCTAATTGTTTATTCATTACAAAGTTAGGGTCTGTTTTTTTTTTAATTAGACGAGTAAATTCTAGTGATTCTGAAAATTACCCGCCTAATTAAAAAAAAAATGGTTGAAGAGTTTGTTTTGCCTAAATTTATATAGATACATTATTTTACCAACGATAGAATAGCCTAGAAGGTGAGGCCCCCCTTCTGAGAATTGACAAGTCGATGTGCTCTGCTTGTCTAAACTTGTCCAAATGCAGACATTACACAAACTAACGAGTCGATAAATTCACATTTGTGCATTATGCACGCACGTGGGCTTTCAATCATACATTTGAAATGTGTTTATCGTAGCTACCGATGTGCACTAAATTCACCATCTATATATATAAAAATCTAAAAATGTTTGTACGTCCGCTATGCGTTGCTAAACCATTCATCCGATTGCGATGAAACTTTGTGGATTTGATGTGTGCATGCCCGCGATATTTTCTGTATACAATAGTGAGCTCTGGCATCATGAACTTACGAAAAATTAATTAATTCAATAAAAATGAATCGCAGAAATGTATCTATGTACGCGCGTAACTTCCGAACGACTGCACCAAATTGGATAATTATTTTTCTTGTTCGTTATTGTCAGGTCAAGGTTTGTATAAAACTGCTGGTGAGCTCTGGCATTATGAAATTTGTATTAAAATTTGCAATAGGTGGCACGCGAGCTGTTTGAAGACTGAATGTACCGGGACTGAATGTATGGAATGCGGGAGAGGGGTAGGAGGTTCGAGGGAGGGGGGAGGGTAACCAGGGATCAGGGATGGTAACCTCGGAGGAGGGAGGGGTGTTCGCGGGACGGGGGAAGGGGGGGGGAGTGGAGTGGGGAGAGGGAAGGTGAAGGAGGCGGAGTGGGAACGCGAGAGTGGAAGGGAACGCGGAAGAGGAAGGGGAGGCTGAAGGGCAACGAGACGAATGGGAAAGGACACGCACGGAGAAATAATTTCTTTATTAAATGGTATAGCAACTCGTGCCGGGTACCAGCTAGTAGTTTTATAAAATTGTTCTATAATTCGGCTGAGGTTCAGAATTTTGTTTTTTTAAATCTTAAAGCCTGTTCAGACAGACCTATCAACCGCGAGCAGATATCTGTTCAACCGCGAGCGCTTATATTTTGTACCATTCACATGACGCTATCAAAAATTTCTTCGTATGGTAGGAGAGGGGTCAGATGAATTTAGATAGCTCGATAACTGCCGCGAGATACCATTTCTTTGTAGATTTTGTACT
The DNA here is from genome assembly GCA_917563855.2 of Limnephilus lunatus. NCBI lineage: Eukaryota > Metazoa > Arthropoda > Insecta > Trichoptera > Limnephilidae > Limnephilus > Limnephilus lunatus. The sequence continues at coordinate 90,986,896 of OU830594.1, read as the reverse complement.
AGATATGAGAATTTGACAGCTGACATTCGCGCGTTTTCTATACTTGTCGACATAAATATACCAAACCACCCACCTTGTCGATAATGGATAAAACTTCTCGCATGTTACTTCTAGATCTGTTGGATAGCTCATTCTCAGATGACGACGCATCCATTATTACTCAGGTTTGAGGATACTGGATTTTGAGAAAAATAATAAACGGATATGGGTGGAGCGACACATAACCTTCAAAAGGGAACATGGCGAGTTTCACCTCTTCTACGAGCTCTCTGATTGGAATTTTTTTGAATTATTTCCGAATGAATAGAAAGACATTTCACCACGTACACTCTCTGATAGCCAACGACATTAAGAAAGTAGACACTAGTTGTCGTAAAGCCATCACTACAAACAAACAATTGCCAATTGCCCAAAGGAAAACACCAGAAGCTTCTCGTAAGAGTTTTTCTATGTCTATACGCCGCTCGCCGCTCACGTTTTGATGGGAACACGAAACTGAGTTGGGAGCTCCGTAATTAAAATTACCCCCACTTTTGGCGGGAGAGGGGGGTGCTTATCTGTTATATCGCGTCAGGAGCGGTTACGGCGTAAGATGTGCATTGTCTATGGTTAATGTGCGCATAAAGCGCTTAGGTGTGAACGGTCTGAAGGGATTGTATGGAGGGCGATATTTGGCATGCTAAGATCTTTTATATTTGATATGCCTGTCTGAACAGGCCATTAAAAAAATTATACTACCTTGTCTACTTCAAAGCTTCCATAGCTCAGGATGAAAATTGCGTTGCGGTCTTAAAATAGTTGCGTTGCTCTGCAAAATTTCGACAGAAATTGCTGGTCATAATGCTATTTCATAACGCCACAGCACACCGAGTTGCAGTTCTTTTTATATTATAAAATTTCTGCTTTATGATTATAATGATGATTTATTGATTTTGCTCGTTGATTCGTAAAAAATATAATCCGGTTAATTTTAGGGTATACATAAAGATGGATTTAATAAAAATTATACCTTTGAAATTCTCATGCTGGGGTCGTTAATTTCGTAAAGAAAGATGGGAACAATGGTTCAAAATTTAATATTCCCTTTAGCATACATAAAACCATGCAAATTTTATAGTTTTGTAGTTTATTGTGTGCAGGTCGTAGCTTCCATCGGGGTTGCGGTCAGAAAGTAGCAAGTAATAGTGCTTTTTTATTTATATTAAAATAGATCTTTTGGTTTACCACTTGTCTGCTTCTGCTAAAGTCCTCTGCTAACTAAGTCCACCGTCATTATACAAGCTAAAATAACAGTTTTTATAATTGGTGTTAGGATAATTCTAATTTTTTTCAGTTTGATCATTATCTTCTTCCCCTCTTGCCCTAAAAGAGTTGGGACCAATCGCTTCACTGTGCTACTTTTGCAGTCTCTGTCCATTGCTGGTCCAGTCTCTCTTCACACAGCCTTTGGAGTTACTTCTCTAAGATTTACCTGGATTTTGCCAGTATTTTACGTCGATATGTTTTTGTTCGCGAATACGGCGTTCTTGAAGTCACACAGGTTCTCCACGTCTACATTGTAGTCAATTATATCTGTTTTGGAATGTTCGGTTTTAGATCGTTTTTAAACTTAATAATTATGAATGAAAAAATATTACAATTACATATATGTATTAAATGCGATGATCAGAATCAGCAAAATGAACATCTCCACGGTACCTACTCATGGTTTGCAAAGATACCCCAATGAACAATAATGTATACTTAGTGTTTTTTATTGAAAAAATCACATTAAGATCTTAAGTTGGTCTTTCTATAAATAAAATAAGGTTGGTATAGTACAAGCCAAACTTTAATGCCGACTTGAACTTGATACGTACCATTCTCACGTAGGCATATGACTTTAAGATGCGTAAAACATACATGTAACAGATAAGGGCGTGGGCGGGGAGGCATGCCATTTTCCGGACCTTAAACTCGCCTATTGCGTCGATATTAAAGTTTAGCGTGTACTATACTTACTAAACTATAATTATTTATTAGTATTTACTCATAATTATTATGTACTTTATTTACTTATGTTTATTTACTTATTGTTTATTATTGTTTACTCATAATTATATTATATCTGTTTATTTTTTTATATTTAGATATATACTTAATACATTATATTTATTACATAAACTATATAAACTTATTACGTAATTGTTTATTATTATTTACTTCATATTATTTAGCTGTTATTATTTACCAATCTTTATTTTTATTTATTTTTTATTTTTTGTAAGACACAACAGGTACCTTGTATATACATATTTAGTTTACATGCAGTATAATATGAGTATAGTGTTATTGTTGTCGACAATGAGCATACTGCCCAGCTGTAATAATTATTAATTAGTATTTTTTTAATAACTGTTCTCAGTGCTTCTTCTTTAGGTTTATTATTATGTTTTTTTAATTTTTTTTATTACATTATTGTAAAACTACATATCTCGATACAGGAATGCCCTAGTGAGATGTGCAGCTTATGTTTTTATGTATTTCTAATTTTTTCAATAAATAAATACTTATTTTTGCCGCGTGATCAAAGCTCATTAGACTGTACCCAGCGATATTTTAGTTTGCCCGCATAAATTGTACTCGAAGCTATCTCTATGCTTCTGACAACCACACGCAATAATGCGGGCACCTCCAAGTGTTTATTTTTGCGTAACCATAAACAAACAAAAACAAAGCCTCGTGTTGTAACAAAGTGTGAAGACGATAGTGGTAGGAGGTTTTTATATGGGTGTTCATATCGCAAGACGCTTCTTCTTTTCGTTTGTTTTGGTTTTCTTTATGATCTTTCACCCCTATCGTACTTTTTCCACATTCACATACAGGTTTCTTATATAATTTGAACATTGCAACATTAGGTAGATATTTATTTTGTTTTTAATATATTTGTATTTATAATTTCTGTATTAAATACGAACGCTCATTAAAATTAAGTGATTCACAGAAATCAAATCCTAGTTTAGTATTTTCGTTCATGGAATTCTTCGCAGTAAAACAGGCAGACAAAAAACCATCGTTACAATAAATTGGTTACCTATCAAGATAAATATAGAAAAATTTATAGTTCTGCTGGAAAAAAATACTTTTTTTTTTCTTGAAAGGGCAATCTCGATGAGTTACAGAACTCATTTTAGGACTGAAGGAACATAAAATTCATGGGTGGGAGGAAGTAGTTACAATTTTATATACAAAATTAGATTTAAAAATATAACTTTCACATACAATATAGACGAAAAATAAAAGATAGGTTAAATAGAACAAACAACAATAGAAAACAATTAAAGAAAAAAGGAACAAGGTTATACAAATATGGATGATTACAAATTACAACTAAATGGAATATCGTTTAAAGATGAGAAAAGAAACAAGACAATTGAAAATGACAAGAAAATTACATGGTTTCATCCTTAAACGTTATATTAATATAGTAATCCGTTAATCGTTATAATCCTTAATCCAGAATGACCGATTCTCTAAAAGATCTAAAATATAACATGTGTTAACTTTGAGGCAACTAATTCATTCACATTTCTCCTCGCGAAGCAATAACTTTGTTCATAATATCAAATTTCTCCATTGAAAATTATAAAAAAAAAACCTTCTGGGTGAACTGAGTTGAAGCCATTGATTAAAAAGCTCCAGACAGCAACAAAAAAGGTTAATATTTTGGGAAGAGGCTTTTTTGTTATCAATTCAATTTTTTTCTGGGTTCATTGTGTTGTAGGATGTTTGGCTCGTGGAGTTCCTGGCTTACCACATGTTGTATTGTTTCCAGTAATATGTGTATTATTAAAACTCACTTTGATACACAAATTGAACACAGACACTTCCTCTTTTGTGTTATTTGTTTTTCTCCTTGGTAAATATTATATGTTGATGGCGTTCAATTTTATTTCAATACAATTATCATCTCTAAAGATTGGCAACTTGTTTTAGAGTGAAAAATACTATCATCTCTCATTCCTAACGCTAGTGCGAGGCCATAATTATTAAGACTCCAAGCGTTGAAATTGTTTGAAATAGCTTTAGTTACATCTAATATGGTGTAGTGACCACGTACCGGCAGATCGTTTTAAAGAGGACATATACGTATTTTTGCGGACCGATTGTATATGCTGTCTGGAGGGTCTTTTTAGGGGAACGAAGGAGCAGAATTTCTGGGAAGGAAAAGGGTACGAGGGGTGAGTAGGAATCTGGGGTCAGTGTGTCCACTGTGGTGCAAGGCAATGTTCCGAGAGAGTGCTGCGGGAGAGGTCCAAAGATCTCCCTTAACCAGTCTCTCCTGATCCGGCCTGCCACGCTGTTGGTGGGCAGACGCATCTGCCGCCAAGATCCGAACAAACCTGACTCCTTAAACCCGAGCACCCTGCTGATTCACCAAACGTAGCGAACCTCTAGGGGTGATTTATGGCAGAGGTGTTGATTATCCAATAAATGGTTCCCGGGGCGGCGGTACCCATACCGCCTCCCAAATAGAAAATATCTATGACTATTTTAACATGTGGGTTATTTTTGAAGTGAAAACTTCTTTATCACCATTGTGATTTGAAACTCGATGAAACGAATAATAGCGACACTAAAAAGAGACAAACACATACGTCTACAAGATTTAGCCTGCTTCGTAGCCTCCCTACTCTTGTCTACTTTAGTTTTCTGAAGGTTCGCTTCTACCGCGTGTGAATTGCACACTGATTTTTTAACTTACTTGAATACAATTTATGAAAAAAATATATATTGCAAATTTTTTTATACTTATTTGTGTTATTGGAATATTTTAATTGCGTACGTATTGTTGAAGTTTTTCTGATTTTAATAAATGCAATTTACCAAACGTTTCTTACCAAAGTTTTCCGTTTTTAATTAATTCAGGCGTTCCCTAAGGATCTGTACTGAGTCCTTCTCTGTTTTCCTTGTACCAAACCTTAGGATTATTGAAACATTATCAACAAGAATACTAATCACAAGACGATATTATTATTGAAATTAGGTAGCATAATTATATTTTTGTATTAATACATGCCTTCCACAGTGATATGTAATGGGACCGACCCTGTTTTCTTTATACAAAATTACAGAATCTAAGATTTTGCTATCTACATGCCCTATGAGTCAGCCCAGCGAGTGGTGAATTTCACATTGAATGAACCTCACCAAACATCTGCCTATCCCATGAATAGGAATTGATTATCGATTTTTCCTTTGTTGCCTGATACACCGAACGATAAAATTCTGAATATAAATTGATATTCTGACACCCCCGTTGAGTATTAACATTGCGGGTTGTTGATTTTATCAACCCTTACAATTTAACCCAATATAAATATTATATACCCACGCATCCAGAAATAATACGATTCTAATAAAACAGAACTTACGTTAAATTAATGTAGTGTAACCAGTATATATTTATTTTTATTTTATTTTAAATACATAAACGGCTATACTGCCTTTTATAAATAAACATATAATAGAGTACAAAAGTAAGAAAAATAATATCATTACATAATAGTAGTTTTAAACTTAAAAATAACATACAATCATTTTGTGTATCACAACAAAAATATAATTACAGATTTTGGGGACGTACATACTTGACTTACTTTAACCAGTGATTCATCCTCTTCCCTCTTCTCTCCGGACAATTTTTAGATAGTTTTTTTCTCAAAACCAAACAACAAAAAAATTCATGCACATATTGTCATCACTGGTAACTCATCCTCATCCAACTTCTTAACCCGATTGCCGACTATTGATATTGATCACCGGAATGCCACCAAAATTTCATTTACCTTTTTTACGTCAAATAATGTCTCGAATCACTGTTTTATCAGTTTAAGTCATTTTCAATTCTTTTAAGTCAAGTTCAGTCCCTTTACAACATCTGTATTATGTTTTCAATTTAATTAAAATCTGTATCTGCTATGATTTTTTGGTGAAGTTTTATTGGTTAATCAACGTTGGACCTACCTACTTACCAAACAATCTAAAAAGTAAAAAAAGGAAATTTAATTTAAATATAGTTCCACTTATTCCTATTCTCTAATGACCACGTTTGTGATTGATGTGGGTGGTAATGGATAAAAATAAAAATAATTTTATAATTAAGTATAAAATAACAACATAAAATGCTATATTTCTATTTAAACAAAAATGAAGCGAAAATCTCTTGGGATGTACTTCAAAATATACATTTTGCTCTCAAAAAGTAACTCTATGGATATGAGGTGTTCTGCTTATTCCAAATTATATCCATTTCAAATCTCTTTGCAAGACGGTGGTAAAGCTGGTTATTTATAAGAACTTATCGGCGTCATTCACGTGAATTAAATAATACCTATTCCTTATCTCGAAATATTCTTGTCGCTTTTGTTAAAAAAAACTTGATTGTTGGAAATATTTACGTCCTTGGTAACACTGTCGCTGTTATTATCTTGAGTACCTAGAACATGGTAACAATAATCATTATTCTCTGTACCACGTTGAACCTCGCAACTTGCACCTTTCCGATTCATGCACCCGCCCGCGCACGCGTGCAGCACGCAAAAAACACACAATGCACACTTAGAGAATCTATTTTGTGCATACGCATATTTCTATGAAACGGAGTTTTATTAACTTTAAACTTTATATTGACTGGGTTTCGCTCGGGCTGGTTAGGCGCATTGTATTTTTTTGCGCTTATGATACTTTTATGGCTGCCTTTTTATTACTTATTTTAATTGTGATACATTTTAAATTTTCATGAATTGTTGAATTTTTAGGAGAGTTTTCTGTTTTTATTTAATGCAGGCGTTCCTCAAGGATCTGTACTGAGACCTACTATGTTTTCTTTATACCAAACCTTAATGGTTATTGAAACATTGTTAACAAGAATACGAAACACAAGACGTTATTATAGTTGAAGTTGAGTAGCATATTAATATTTTTAATTAATGCTGGCTTACCACACTGATATTTATTGGGACTCACCATATTTTATCCATACCGAGTGATTGAATCCGAGATTTTGTTTTTGACAGCCCCCGACTAGTATAGACGAACTGAAGGTCTTGATTGTGTGATTTCTGTATAATAACTATATAACTGTACCTACCTATATATGTGACACACGTGACTGTATTAACTGTACTATGTTAAATGTAAATTCTTCTTTCATCCACAAGCAAATGGTTTTAATGGAAGATAAGTAGGTAATATTAGATATACCTAATAATATGTTCCATTTTTTAAGATCAATAAAAAAAAAGAAACATGAAGTAATGCCATGAATTCTAGTCAACAACAGCATGTCTACAAATCAAACGTCTCTGATTTCTGCTAAAAGAATGAATAACTGTTTATTACACCTTACTTTACAGGTACTTCCCCACCTTTCCCATCTGCTTTCCCTCCCCTCTACCTTCAGCCTCACAACATACCCCAACTGGGGATGCCATAGTCTCACTGGTTCCAGACGAGAGCAGTTGGGACTGTTGTGCGGTATTCATATTAAAAAAAAACATGGAGAATCTTCCTGAACATTTGTTCCATTGAGTTGCTTGGAGTTAAGTGGCGAGGATTTATTGAAGTTCGTGTAAATCTGTCTTCCTGAAATAGGGCGTTCTCTGTTTAAGTCTGTTGAAAAATGAGTATATTTCATATAGTTTAGTGTCCACCGTGACGCGGGGAGAGGCGGAGACCGGTGGAGGGGGAACGCGGGAGAAGGGGGCGTGGTAGGGAAATGAGGACGAGGGAGGGAAATGAGGACGAATGGGAAAGGGCACGCAGGGAGAAACAATTTATTTATTTAAGGGGCCTCGCAACGCACGCCGGGAACTCGCTAGTATGAAATAAATTATGTAAGAATTTTAACTGGAATATATTTATTCAAATTCCCGGAATTTCGCAATTTAATTTTTAAATTTACTGAAATATTGCGAAAACGCGAACTAGTTATGAATTTTTATGAAGTTTGATGAACCTGGTGATCTTTCAAATAAGAGCTACTTTTGCACGCATATTTATAATAAAAAAAACATCCCCTGAGAATACTATTATTGCTTTTAATTTACCGTTTCCCCTCACTAACAATGGCCAAAAACCCTTAACGCACTCACTCTTATTCACGCAATTATAAACCCTATTGCCTTCTGCACAAATGATCCAACTACGAGGACTGCATTTTCATTTTATTTTGCAGTGTCAGAAATGTCATACTTTTAGTTTGTTCAAAGCATGTTAAGAAAACACGCGATTATATCGCTTATTGCCTTATTCAGTAAGAACTAAAATGAAGAATAAAAACTTCAAATATGAGTGCGTGTACATTAATTTAATAATAATAAGGTCACGCTGCTGAAAAAAAATCGATTTCAATCTTTATAACTCTCTTACAAAGACAATAAATTAAGCTTATAATTTTATTGCGTATTTGCACTTATTATTTGTATCAAATCTCACTTATTTAAAGCATTAAAATTATTGATTATAATTAATAATTTAATAATACCTACATAAAAATAAATAATCTGTCCGACATTAATCCAAAACACGATTCTAAACTGTAAACCGTCTTTTAAAAAATATTATTCGTATAATTTGTGTGGAATTTATTTTTATTGCATACTTAATATATACTTATTTATATTAGTAATTCTCTCTTATCGTATCTTAATTCTAAGTGACCTAACTAACACATGCTATAAAAAAATCCAAGCTTACAAGCGTATAAGAGAGCTTGAATATCTGTTCTAATTTTAAAAAGCTTTTTCTAAAGCAAGGAGACGTAAGGAGCACGATCACGAATCAAATCTGACCGTGGCGGAGTGACCGTGGTCAGTGGATAAGTGGGCCCGGGCATCACGTGTTCGATCCCTCGGCTGGCTAAGTCCTCCTTCACGACTCAAGCAACATTTTCCGCTTAGGGTGGTGGTAATAGGAGATTTTCAAACATTGTTGGGTTATTCATAATAAGGAAGTTGAGTCCATTTTTTTTATTTTTTTTTATCAATGTTCGCATTCAAACTTAAATACTGGTATTTTTTTTTTTTTTTTTTAAAGTTCGTTTTCATAGTAAAATTAATTCTCAAAGTTTAAATTTTATTAAGCCCGCCAAAACGAGCGGATCCGAGCGGTAAGAAGCGGGGTGTGGGTGTGACGTCATTTGAACTGAGAAAACTCCGTCGCTTGGGCATTTTGTTTGGAGATTTTTTAAATTCTTCAATAAGGAATTCCAGTAATTTTTTTTATCAATGTTAAACGTCTATCAGAATTGATGTTATTTTAAAAAAAGAAAATTGATCAAGTTTTCATGGTTAAATTAATATTTAAAGGTAGAATTTTTGTTTCTCGCGCCAAAACTCTTCACAAACACGGTATTACCATCGCTGGCCGATCGCCGTTGGTTGAAGTATCACCCGCCAATTCAGGCCGCCGCGCAAAAAAGTAAAGACCGAAAGTAAGATAACGGTTTACAGCGCAGTTCACTGTGAGACTTTTCTGCGCAATCAATAAATTTAATATACTTGCACAAAACTAGTGAGGTTTACGGCGAAACATCAGATGTCAGATGAGTAGAGAATACGTAATGATTATTATTTATACTGAAAAAATGTATTGTACTTATTGTAACATACAAATGAACACAATTAATAATTTGATGTATTTACTTGGAAGCTTTAACTCCACAAATTTCAGCACTTATGTGGTCAGTATTATCTATTTTAAATATAAAATCAACATGTCAGAATCAACGATTTGTAGGTAGTCGGACTGGCCTTGAATATATCCGATTTCTGACATGGTATGTGGTTTTTTAAACAGATTTTGCATTACATAAACTTTGTTTACTAAACCATTAAATATACCAAACCACCCATTACTAAACTTAAAAAGACTTTTAGGGGATAGAATGCAAACCCGTTTGGCCCATAAGTAAACGACGTTTGGCCTATACACCTCTCTCATCATACACAAACCATCTCTCGTGTAATAGAAAGAGATGCACCGTAGACATTTCGGTGATCCGCTCTTTATACAAACTGAGGTTCCAATGACGTCAGAATTCTTTCGACCATTCATGAAGCGTTTTTAGTTCGTAGCTTTTTGATGGATTTTTAAGAAGGTTTAATTAATTCTAAGAATAACAATATAGAAATATATTTATATATTTAGAATCGATATTTTTTGATCTACATGAACATATTTTTTATAAGTCAAAATATTTTTCACTCAACTTCCTTATTCATAACTTAATCAGGCCACGTCAAGAATCAGAATAATAGAAGAGTATATGGTTACGCCAATACATATACCCACACATACACACACCTACATAGCACACATACATACTGTTACTGCTTGGGATTGGTATTAATATTGTTGCAAATCCTGTCCTACCTTGTTCCCAAAATCCGCACCTATAACTACCTTCACCACGTCAGTCTGCAATCAACAGCCCGCGCCGCAACATACCTACTATAGCCACCGTGCTCCCGCTATCTGTTAACCTAATTCCGCCGTGTTCGCCGTGTACACGAAACGCACGCTTATTGCTGTTTTCAGTGCCAATTGGACGGGGAGAAAGAAGACAAAATTGCCAGCATACAAGTTCTTTATCCTGTTTCGGTGAGTCCTTTCCTTTATATGCAGCATATGTTTTTCCTCGTTCCAAGCAGTAAACAGTAACACAAAATTCAAGGTCCTTCGTCAGTCAATCTTCGCAAATATCAAATCCACTCTACACACACACTATCTCATTCAGTATACATGAGACGATGTGTGAATGTGAATGAAGAAAGGATTGTGTGCCAAGACGGAGTTGTTTGACGTTTATTATTTTTGCCTACCTCTGCGGGGAAATGGAGTATTGGTTAGTTGTTTAAGTTTTGGAGAATTTTCAGTTTTTAATTAATGCAGGCGTTCCCCGAGGATCTGTAGTGAGACCTACTCTATTTTCTTTATATCATCCTTGGAGTTATTAAAACACAGTATACATACAAGAAAAATCTCTATTGTATGCATACTGTGTTATATGCATACAATGAAAACACAGCAGTTGCGACCTCTCTTTCTGACGAATGCATCATTACGAGAAATTAGGAATTAAAATAAATTAATGGAGAGGGTACTAGAACTGTGCTATCAGCGGCATTTCTTTGTCAATTTATTCTTGATTATTTATAGCTCATTTGGCTCGATTGCGTTTTTTTAGTATAATAAATTAAATAATGAGTGCCTAGGTACATAGTTTGTTTCAAAATTGGCCATTGCGATCTCGTGCCCAAGATAGATTATCGCGTGCCAGGTGTTTTTTTTTTATAACGTAGGCAAGGGCATGGGCCGATCGGGGGGCGACCCTATGCAGCTGTTGGCGCTGCAGATGTGCCGTAATGTGTAGTGGAACATAATAATGCCGCGATCAAACTTACCCAGCCTGGCGGTGTAAAATGATCGAGCTACGAATATGACAAAGTTTCTAGGCTGGCGCTATTCACCCCCCTCGTTTTCGTAGACACGAGTAGTCGCCCGCGGCACTTGAACAAATACGTGGATTATTTTTATAGCGCCATTTTGAGAGATATCACTTCAAAGGCGCGTTCAAAAACTAGAAAATATCTGAAACTAAGGCAAAATGAATCTAGAATTTCATCTAGAATAAAAATCAGATCCTCGAAGCATTACTATGTGTAATTCGCTGAGCGTATCGAAGTTCTATTTTAACTCGACCTTTTGACGTTTCACCTCTCTGTAAATTTGTTTGTGTGTTCCGTTTCCGTTTTCGAAAATCTGCTGCTTTCACTTTATTATTCAAGCAAGCCTTACTTTGATTAGGTGGCTTCGGTTTAGTGAAGATTTTATTTGTGCCTTCTTATTATCATGTTTTCAATATTATGGTACCTATTTGCCTATTTGAACAATAATTGTCCCTGAGATAGTGACGTTTCTTTTGACTAAACGTTTTATTTTATTAAATTGTGCAATTCCTTATTTGATGTAAAAAAGGTTACATATAATATATGGCTTATAATTAACTTGGTAGGTATTAAATAAATTACGTACTAGTACCAACACCAACTACTTTCCCAAAATCTTAAATCGAATGATTTCAGAGGAAATTTTGGATTTGATTTATTAAAGGAGTGAAAATTAAGAACATATTTTTTTGGACGCCAGGTCTACAGTTAACAGTACCTACCTACTATGAGTATGGTACCAACGTACTAAAGTTTCAACAATCACTGTGCCAGTCAGACTACGGCAAATCTGATTTGGGAAATGACGGAAAGACTGAAAAATATTCAGTTGAGAATCTGGTTTTCAGATCCGATCACTTATACGACCAATATCAAGAATATTTGGTGATTTGCTTTAGACTTTAGATCATGTCTATCCTTTCTTTTGTCTGTTTAGTGTGACTCAAAAGTTCATACCTAGCAATTAATTTACTCATATTGGGCTGTAAAAATTCCGCAGCATCTTGGTACACGATCAGACATTTTTATTTGCAGGTGATAAATCAAGACGAGGTTTTGGGTTTCAATCTTTACTGGTCCGTGATCTCCTTCAGCCTTCTAAATTAGAAGCCTAGTGGTTTATTAATTGCCATGTCACACTTATTATTGTCTCAAATTTTGTTGTTTCAAATGGCGTCTACTTAAGTTCCGGTCAACTTATTAACTACCCTGTCCAGTCCGTTAATTATGCCAACTTGCAGTTAAGAAGTAAATAATTAATAAGTGTACGTTCGGGACTTTTTTTAAAGCACCTACTTAGTTTTTTTATTAATTTTCTTTTTGTTAAAATTTTTATACAACGTAAGAGAGAGCCGCGGACGTCAAAACATCGGCAAATTCCTCTGCTTATTTTACGTGAGCACCGCACAGCAGTCAACCGATTGCAGGTCGAGAACCTTACCCCTCGATAACGGAGGCCCTCCTCCTGAGCATTTTTAGCACCACTTTTCGAGGGCATCTGTCCACTTACTTTCGTTGGCCCTAACTAAGCCCTTAGTATCCAAGAATCCAAATGAAGATCCTCTTTATAAATAGTACAATGTCTATGCTCTGCTCCAAACAGTCTTAATAATAATAAAAAAAGGTTTGTTAAAATTGATTAAAGACTGTCCAAGCTCAGATTCCATTTAATACTAGTAAAAAATATGCTCCAAAAGAGCTGGCAACGTTGCATTTTGGTATACTGTCACTTGAAATTTCCGTCTTGAAAAGGTGATGTTACTTGTGACCTAATATTTTTTAATTGATTCTCACCGCGTGAATTTAATAAGAATTTTATTAAAGTGATGTTTTTTTAATATCATAAATGTCTTACGCATGTGTGGGTAAATATAAAACCTAGAAATCAACGTTTATATTGCGCAAACAATTAATCCAAAATGTTTTTTTTTTTTTTTTTGGTTATTCTCTGGGAAATATTTTTTTTTTGTGTGACTATTTTCTTTCAGTTTTCCTAAAAAAAGGAATATGTTTTCCAAATCTCTATTTTTTAACATGTTCGACGTTTTGAGTAAAAATATTACGGGGACCGGACTTAACTCAATGAATGAACTCAACTCAACACCTCCTTAAAAAAGTCATTAAAAATGTGAAAGAAAATTGCAATAAAAAAATTTGGTTACTCGGTTCCGTTAGGGTAGGTTATGGGCTATTTTTTCAATAAAAAATCATTGCTTTTAATGGCTTTTCAGAAACGTGTTGAGTGTAGTTGATACTGAGTTGTCATGGAACCGAAATAATGCCGTCTAATTATTTATTTCCATGAAAATTTACATGAATTACTCCTCTTTATACTCGTAGAAGGTACACCAATATTTTTACCTTGTCTGACTTCGAAACGTGATCTCTGCGTGCGGAACCGTGAACCTTATTTAGTATAATATTCAAATTTAAGTACTGCTAAAAGTTAATAATTCTTCTCCGTAAAAGTGGGCAGTGCTCCGAATTCTTTACAACCCACGGATGTCTGTTTTGTCTTTCTTTTTATGGCTTTCCAATTCTCAAACTTGCTTAAAGTATTTTGTACTTTTCCCTTCATTCGATACTGTTCATTACCACTATAATCGGACCTCCGTAGTCCAGTGGCTAAGACTCTTGACTCACAATCCGGAGGTCGCCGGTTCGAACCCGGCGTGCACAAATAAATTTTATTTGATTAATTTGTGTTATTTCACAATTAATTCATTAAAAATAATATATAGTATATTTGCGGCACGTTCCAGAGTGGAAGATACTATCAGTATCGCCCTGGTGTAAGACCACCATTCAGAATTGAAACGTTGCTTGAAAATGGCTTTAGCCGTGTTTGGTGACCAGATCTGAATAGGCAGGTACTTTCCAATCCCTCCTCATCCCCACCTCCTTCCCCTCCCCCCTACCTTTCAGCCTCACAACATACCCCAATTGGGGATGCCATAGTCTCACTGGCTCCAGACGGGAGCAGTTGAGATTCTTGTGCGGTATTAACTGTAAAAAAAAAATACTCCTTCTCTTTGGTTCAAATTTTATACTAATTGTACAATCGTGTAGTTTTTCATATTATTCTTTGTTTTTTCACAGAAGAAATTAGAAGAATGTTCTATTCAGTTAATTTCAAATTGGGAGGCGGGTACCAATTTTTTTGTTCATATGAATATCGCACAAGAGTCCCAACTGCTCCTGTCTGGAGCCAGTGAGACTATGGCATCCCCAATTGGGGTATGCTGTTGTTATTTTTATTTGGTTTGTTTATTTTTATTGAAAGCATAGTTGTATAATGATCAGTAATAGTATAAGTATTGTATAAGTTAAATACAACATTTTGAGTAATTTCTTTTGTTTTGCTCATAATATGGTCTATGCAGCTTTGTGTGTCGTCCACTTTTCGAGTAGGAACATTTATTAGGCTTTCCAGTCCATGGGAGGCTAACATCTGCAGATATTGTATTTTTTTGGGATGTCCATTTTCTAGTATATTTATATTTACATCTCCAATAAAAAATATGTTTTTTGTGTCTTTCAGTAGGCAGAGTTCTTCGTCTATCGATTTAAGGAATGGGTCTATATTACTTGTTGAAGGAGACCGATAGACTGCTAATATAGCCTTTTCTTTACCGATTTTAATTTTTAAACAATTGGCATTTGCATTTGTTGTGTAGCTGAAGTTAGTGGGGAGGGGACGGAGGTAGGGAAGAGAATGGTGGGGAAGTACCTGGTTATTCAGATCTGGTCACCAAACACGGCTAATGCCATTTCAAACAATGTTTCAATTCTGAATGGAGGTCTTACACTAGTGCGATACTGAGAGTATCTTCCACTCTGGAACGTGCTGCAAATATACTGTATATTATTTTAAACGAATAAATTGTGAAATAACACAATTAATCACATAAAATTTATTTGCCACGCCTCGCGACCTTCGGATTGCGAGTCAAGAGCCTTACCGCTGGACTGCGCCAACCGGGTATGGGTACCGCCGCCCCGGGAATCGTTTATTGGATAACCAACACCCCTGCCATAGGTCACCCCAAGTAATTCGCTACGTTTGGTGACTTCATGAGGTGAGGTTTGTATGAGTCTTGGCATCCAATGCGTTTACCCATCTACTGCATGACGGGCCGGATCGGGAGAGACTGGTCGAGGGATAACCTTGCCCTCTTCAACCGGACACTCTCGACCCTTGCGCCTCAATGGGAGGGATGGATTCGTATGTCCGTCACTCATAGACGCATAGAACCCCTGATTCCTACCCACCCCTCACACTCTTTTTTTCCCAGAACTTCCTTACAAGACCCTCCACTTAGCATCCCTAAAGATGATAATAGGCCCCGGGAGAATTTTTTTTTATTAAAAACTTTTAGATCTAGTTTAAAAATATATATTTATATTTTTTTAATTATATTATTTTGTGTCGAGGTTTTGGCCAGTCATTATGCTTTTTAAATTCGTAGGTATAGCGATTTATCTAGAATCTTCATATAAACTTTTAATTTTAGATCTACGTCGCAACAGATAACTTTTTTAACATTGATAAAAAAGCTCCCACTGTGAATACAAAAAAAACTTATTATCTGTTCTTATCGTAAGTCGGTATCCTGAATTCTACATTCATTCATGGTCCTTTAGTATATTTACCTTACCTTCATATATTAAAAGCGCCACCAATTTTTTTTTAATTCTCAGTAGTTACGTATTAATATAATTTTCTCAGGCTTTTGGTTACAATATAATGTGTTTTTTACTACTATTTATTTACTTAGGTATAAATCATTTTCACTTTCGATGAAATTTAAAAAAAATCATGTAACATAATCTATTTTAGTTTTTTTTAAATCTACCTAATAAATATTACCAAATCGATTGTATTTTTTTATTTATTATCAGCTAGGAATCATGTAATAATAATTATTATTTTTATTTAACAACCTTTAAATGTTATTTACTTTCCACGAAAAGAACGACTTGGGTTACATACTTATGTAGTTATAAAAAATATCACATAATGTAATCATAAGTACATTATAATCGTAGGATTCTTGAAGTTGTTAATATCTGTAAAAGAAGTATTTGCCTCACGATCATTGCGGTCAAATAGCTGTCGGTCTGGTGTAGGACCACCGTTCAGAATTGAAGCGTTGCCTGAAACGGCTTTAGCCGTGTTTGATGACCATAACTGAATAGCCAGGTACTTCCCCACCTTACTCTTCCCCATGCCCTTACCCTTCCCCTTCCCCTTCCCAATATCAACTTCTCAAAATACCTCAATTGGGGATGCCGTCGTCTCACTGGTTCAGACGGGAGCAGTTGGGACTCTTGTGCGGTATTCTCATAAAAATGAAAAATTTACAAACCAAAAAATTACATTTTAAAAACACAGCAATGACAAAAATACAAGATATTATATTACAAAAGGTTGGTGACCGGCCAACTCAGAATGAAACCAACTCAGAAACACTTCAGAAAAGTCATTAAGAGTGATAATAAAAAAATATAAAAAATTGGTTAAATAGGTTAAGTTAGGTTAGGGTCAGGGGCGTGCACAGAAATTTTAGTTAGCTAGAGGGCTAAGATTGGAAAATACAATATTATTGATGTTGTTGTAGCTGAAAATGATTTTTTTTTTTTCAAATTTCAATTTTTTGTATGAAGATTTTTATCTAGCTTAGGCATATCTATAGGTATGCCTACCCTGAATAATAAATCTTCATACAAAATATTGAAATTTCGAAAAAAAATAAATATCATTTTCTGCTACAACAACATCATTTACGTCGAATTTTTCAATTTTAGCACTCTAGCTCACTAAAAACTCTGTGCACGCCACTGGTTAGGGTTACCGGCTTTTTAAAATTATTTTTTCATAGATTTTAATGACCTTTCTGAGGTGGTTATGAGTTGGTTTCATTCTGAGTAGGCATGGAACCAACATTTTTGTGCGATTAGTTTGATTAGGTGAGGACGGGTTGTTTAAAAAAATTGGACAAATTCATCAAATATTTGTGGTCAATTTTCAGTTTCTGTGAAAGTTCTGTTCAAGTTCTGTGATTATTACAATTTGTTAAGGGACGTACTTGCCTTACTTTAAGGGGGAATAACAAGACCGAACCGGAAATATGTCATTTTAAAATCAAATTTTAGACGTCCACAATTTTCCACAATAAACAAAAATTTTAACAAAACCAAAAACGACTTAAAAAAACGCACTAAAAAGTAAAAAAAATAATTTCGCACGATTGTTATTTTTGGAGTCGGTGTCGGCGTAATATTGAGTTATTCGTCCATTCGTCGCGCACATACTTATTGCAAATTTAAGACATATATGGTTTTCGCATGGATCCCATTGTCAGACCTGGACCAAATTAAAATGGTACCACACGGGAAGCACCAGCTTTCTAATAAAAAAAGAATAATCAATAACGGTTCACCCAATCGAAAGTTCTGAGGTAACAAACATAAAAAATACCGTCGAATTGATAACCTCCTCCTTTTCGAAGTCGTTTAAAAAAAATTATTTTGAAGACTGTTCTTTTATCTAGTAAAGCTATATTTCAATTCTTAGAAAATATGTTTATTTTAGTAGAATAAAGTTTTACCGTAGGTCATTGGCAGATTTGTTTAATTTTCAAACAAAATTTTGTATATTACAACACACATTTCAAATCATATAATCATGCAGTAAAATAAATCAATAAATTATCTGGGAAAGCTAGGTTTCAGAATTTTAATTTTAGAAAATCATTAAAAAAAAGATCCGCAAAAAAAGATCCTACGAAAATACTTCAGTTTGTCTATTTATTTACGGTCTTACAAACTAATGTATTTAAGATTTTTTACATTCTTATTTTGCTTAGACATTATTGAAAAATTATAAATACTTATGATCAAAAAATAATTACGAAAAGTACACAATTTCAATAGATTTATCATCACGAGCTTGACAATTTTTGAATTTTGGTATTTATCAAAGCAAATTGCGAATGAAATAAAATCGATATTGAGTTATTATGTTAAAATGCCGGTATGGAAAATAATTAATCTTTCTCATCGGAACCGCCCTGTACAGTTGCAAGGGTACGATCGCAAGATCATCGTTCGACGAAATTTAAATTCTCCGCCGCTGGTGATTCATCATCTTGCCTCTTCTCCCCGGTCGCTTTTTAGATTTTTTTCTTCTAAACCAAACAAAATAAAATTCTTCCACATGTCATCAATGGACACTCAGCCGAGTAGCCGAGTACCCGCCCAACCCCTCACCCCGATCCTACCTGTTAAATTCCCACTGATT
The DNA here is from genome assembly GCA_917563855.2 of Limnephilus lunatus. Classification (NCBI taxonomy): domain Eukaryota; kingdom Metazoa; phylum Arthropoda; class Insecta; order Trichoptera; family Limnephilidae; genus Limnephilus; species Limnephilus lunatus. The sequence continues at coordinate 90,968,101 of OU830594.1, read as the reverse complement.
TCTTATGTTTAAGTTTAAAAAAAAAGTCATCGAAAATGTCACTGGAGACCAAAATTTTATTTTGCATTTTTTACCCAAATAATGTCAGGAATCGAATCAAGTACGCCCCTTAACATTCTGTATATTATAAACCGTATAATTAATATATTTTTGTGTCATAAATAGATGAAATAATTTTAAAATATTGTGAATTTTGAGCATGTTCAAAATCGAAATTTAAATCTTTGTTTTTGCATATTTTTATTATTATCTGAGGAGCTTTAGATGTCGTAAAAACGACATTGATGGTTACAGTCGGAATAAGTCCAATTATGATATTTTTTAAATTCACTAATTTGATAGTTTACGTATTATAAACTACGATATAACGCGTTTGTTCACACGGATTTTAAATTTTACCACCCACCATTTTGATTTAACTACATTTTTAGTATTACCTATATCTGCTTTATATGTTTAGTTGTAAAGTGTTTTCTAGTAAATAACTATACGATTAATAGTCGAATTCTTTTTCGACCTGCTTAGTTTGAATATAATGTTGTTTTTACGTCTCTACATACGTTTGCTTTAACGTATGAAATAACATTATTGAAGTTTTCTTTTTTGAAAATTTTTTTAAAGTTATTTTTTGTTATAATATCTAACAGTAAAATAAAAATTGGCCTAGGAGTCGAAAGGTTAAAGCATCAGTCTCAGGCAAAGATAAAGCGCGAGCACTTATCTGTTGAACCACGAGCGCTTATGTGTTGTACCGTCACATGACGCTATCAAATATTTCTTCCTATGGTAGGAGAGGGGTTCAGCTGAATTAAAGAGCTGCCACAAAATGCCATTTCTTTGTACTGAATCTGTCAACTTGACGTCTGTCATCCGCCCGTTTAGGCAGATCCGTAATTAGAATGACCCCCTCTCCTGTTTACGGCGGAGAGGGGGTCGCATAAATTTTTGCATATTATCGCCTCCGGAACGGTTACGGCAGATTATGGCGTACAACTTTGAGCTTCGAGCACATCATCTGTTAAGGTGTGACAGGTCTGTATGGAGAGCGTAATTGTGCAAGCGATGATCTTTTATCTTTTATGGCTGTGTGTGACGCATGTCTTAATCAAATTTTCAGTTTTCTTTCAAATCAATATAGATTACACTTCAAACACACTATTATCAGTTTTTCTTCGATTTGCTTATTGATTAAAAATATAAATTGATCATCATTTATTTTTTGACATCCATTCTTTTCCTTCCTGTTTCTTATCTCTTACTCTTTACTCGTATCTCAAAAGAACAGAACAGGTAGTCAGTCACACAATCCTCCTTTTCCAAAATCCAAGATTGATGCCTTATCCTTTTATGGTACACCAACCAACCAAGTAGATACCACACGTGCGGCGAAAGTACTCGTATATCATGACTGCTCTTTACCTACTCAAGAATTAAAGTTATTGTTAGGAACTGGAACACTTTCGCTGGAGCGTATCGGATCTCTGAAATCCGACGCGGCCGGATGCACGATGCATCGATCGCCAACAATTTCAATAACCTTTCATCCTTCCTTCTTATCGTCAAGAACAAGAAGGCTCTTATCTATCTCAGGTTATACAATTTATTTTGTATCTGTGTTGGTGATAGCTTTTGGTGCTTCTTGGGGTGCATTTCTACTATCTCTGCCATATAATAAAAAAAGAGTATTAGAAATGGGATGTGAGAGTATTTCGTAATCCAAAAATAAGAGCGTTCTTCCATATTTCAAATAAATCGTTTATCATCATTGTGAAATTGTCATTTCGATCAAATTCAATGACGATATACGATGTCAGGCAGTGCAAGAGAGACATAGTGCGTTCTAAATGGGCTATAGCCTAAAGGTACTTTAGTTGCGACATCGATTTTCATTTGAATCTACTTAGGTATTTCCACTAGTATTGTCTATTCGGTGAATCCTACAATGAATACCTTAGTGTGTGACAATTTTTCTCGAAATTTTCATTTTGGTATTCCGCTTGTAGATCCCCTTTTTTTACATTGGCTCCACACTGGAGGCCCTGAGGGAAATTATTTTCCTCATGGCCTATGATGTATCAAAGGGCATGATGGTGTGTGGAGGGTCTTCTCAAAGAAAGGAATGAGAGAAAGTTCTGGGAAGGAAAAACGTAAGAGGGTTCAGTGTGTTCAGCAGTGACGGACGTATGAATCCATCCCATCACTGCGGTGCAAGGCGATCGGTCATGAGAGAGCAGCTGGAGTGGTGAAAGGGTCTCTCTAAACCGATCTCTCCCGATCCTGCCGCCACACAGCTGGCGAGTAGATGCATCCGCCGCCAAGACCTGTATACACCTCACCCGATGAACCGTGCATCCCTGCTAACTCGCCAAACGTAGCAAACCGCTTGGGGTGACATATGGCACAAGTGTTTGTTTACCGCATTCCAAATTGCAATCTCTCCATAGACATGTGAATATTAATATTAAGTATTAACAAAGTATTGTTATCTTGTTTATCTCTTTTTGGTTGTAGCTTTTAATCTTTGTATGTGTATCCTACATCTCCACCATAAATAATAGTTCACTATACTGTGATACTCTACTCTTTTTTTCACATGTCGCATTTAATTTTGATCAGTATTTCTTCTCTTTTGTTACTATTTAAGGTTCCTATCGATGTGACCATATTCATTTTTAACTTACCTTGTGATAGCTTTTGGCTTACATTTCCTCGCTCTCTACTCCACTTCTCGAAATGAATTATGGTAATCTCTATCTGTATTTCTTTAATTTGTGACTTTTGAACAAAATTTGCCGATGCAGGGTGTTCCATTTTTAACGATGGTAGCTTTTAATTTTGCGTTTCCTGGATCTCTACCATAAATAGCTCATTGTGTGATATACTTTTCGAAATGGATGAAAGTCATCATCGTCTCTATCTGTGTTTCTTTAATTTGTGACTTCTGGACAACGCTTGCCGATGTAGGGTAATCTATTTTTACATCTCCCGGTCGTAACTTTTAGGCTTGCGTTTCCTTGATGTCATCCATAATTTGTTCATTATGTAATTAATGAAATAATGGCTTGCCATCTCACTTATTTTTAGGTTATCATCTTCCCATTGAAAGATTTGTGTAACCTAAATATTATAATCTAATAAGTTATTTTGTAACTGTCAATGAATCTGAAATAAATAGTCTCCCTGAAAGCGTAGAGCAGGCACTCTGTTTTTACATAATTTTATAAAACCAAGATTTTATTTGTATTTTTTTTAACAATTTTAATAATTTCTTCGATAAGTGCAAATTCACTTTGCGACGTCATTTGAATTTACTGAAAATTTTAGTTTACGAAGAAACCATTGGTTTCAGAACGTGTCGATTAATTTGATTAAATTTTACTAAATATAAAGTGATTTATTTTAATTAAATGTTGTGAATTATAAAATTAGAAAAGAAGAAAGATTATATTGTTGATTGCTACCTATTAAAATTGATATGAAGAGTTATGCCGGATATAGGTATAACAAAATGTTTTCCGAATTTTGAACAAATGTTTAGGCAAACATTTCCATCGGTCTCGGAACCTCGCCCCAATGTTTTATGTTAGCTCAAATATTTGCTCAATGTTTTGAAAACATTTTAGTAACTTAATTATAATTTAAGAGATTTTAAAAAAATTTTGCTTTTTTGTATATATTAAATACTTTTGAGAAAGGTTTTCAATCACCGAGATTTTATCCATTTAAAATTGGAGAAAACTTTTTTCTTCTTTTTTATACCTGCATCCTTTCCTAACTGACCCTTGACCATTCAAGCGCAGCTGATTGGACTATACCCTTTTTCAGATATTCTTTCAAAAAAACCTCTGCATCCATTTTCCAGAGAGAAGGCCGAGCGTGGCCCTTTAACCCGCTACTCTTTTATTCGTGTATTTTTTATAGCCTCGTGTATTATTGGACACGTAATGAGTTGGTATATCACCTGTTCACCAGATGCTCCATTTGTCTTGGACCTTGGACCAATACCACCTTCTTGGGAGTCTAGGTATTAGCGATCTAGTCATTCTTTTCAAAATTATTTGTGTCCACCGAAGAGATAGACGGATATGGCAAGTTGTGGGCTTGTCGGTTTGCCCGAAATAAGCTATTTTTTTTCTTTTTTTGTATTGTGAAGTTGAGTCAGTGGAGGTCAAACGATGTATATATCCACATATTCCACACGAGAAGCTTTGAGGAAAAAAATCTCTCTGGGCGTATGTCATTTTTGGGGATGCTGCGTGAAAGGTTTTTTTAGGGAAGAGAAGGAAAGGAAGTTCTGGGAGAGGGTTGGGCAGGAATCTTTGGGTCGATGTGATCAGGAGAGACCGACGTATGAATTCATCCCACACTGCGGAGCAGGGCGACGGGTCGAGAGATTATGGCTGGAGAGGTCTAAGTTAGGTCTCCCGATTTCTCCCGATCCGGCCCGCCACGCAAAATTTGGTCAAACATTGGCCGCCAAACTAACCTCACCCCATAAAACATTACCTTTATTAAAAAAACATTTCTCTGAACATAAGTAGCTCTCCCTGGCATACTACGTAGAATAGATATAAAGGTATATTTTTTATATAAATGTATAAACACACTATCTGGTAACACGGTCCAAATTCAAATCAAGTAAGGTATTACGAAAATAGTGCCCGCCGGCGTACTGCGGACTGTTGAAATTTTGCCCCTGACATTCCAACAGGGGCGTGCACAGAGTTTTTGATCAGGGTAGGCAATTTCCATATTTATCAGATAATTTCAGAATTAAAGTACGACAAACATCTTTGAACCGACACTTAGCATATATGAAAGACAACTAAATGATAGAAATACATAACAACAGATGTTTTTTTCGTCAATGATTGCCATTTGCTAATTTTCTTCTAGAAAGCATTGCTTAATACTAACAAAAAAAACCTCATAGAAGCAAATTCAAAACGACAGTTCTACTCTATGCTTTTGTGCAGGGGTGTCAAAGATACGGCCCGCGGGCCGCATGTGGCCCTCGGGCCCTATCAATATGGCCCGCGACCATTTTAGTTTAGCACCATCCAGTGAATTGAACAGTTCTGCAATTTTGGTATTGGTTAGCGACTATATAGTGCACTTAACACACCCTCATGATATAGATATCGCACATAAACAATTATTATGCCTTGTTGTCGTTTTCTGTAGATTTGTCAACCTGGAGTGCATACCACGGTGATGTATTAATCTTCTCCAACAATTGTATCTCACTGTCTTCAGCTATTTCCTCAATGCGCCTAGTCACAGTGATAGCTGACAAAGTCACAAATCTTCCCCCCAAGCTGTCTCACCGTGGAGAAAAACCTTTTGTATGTTCCGATTGTAAATATTTATGTGCTAGAAGGGTGACTTTAAAAACTCACAAGTTTACTCATAGTGGAGAAAAACCATTTTCACGTTCCGACTGCAACTATTCATGATAACAAAAGGAACATTTAAGAGTCCACAAGCCGTCTCACAGCGGAGATAACCTTTTTCATCCGACTGCAACTGATCAAGTTGTCGAAACTACCACGAATTTGACACCCGAAATCAATGAGCTTATCAAAAATAAGAGAAGTCAGGTGTCCAGCTCAAGATAATTTACCATTTTACGCTCCTTTTTAACATTAATGAAAATTTATAATTACTAGGTACATATCTAGCTAAATAAAGATTTTAACAATTGAGTATGGGTTTTAATTTTTAGTCTGGCCCGCTTTCACACGCTAAATCTTATAAACGGCCCTTAAGAAAATTCAGTTTGACACCCCTGCTTTTGTGCATTTCGTAAACATTGAATTATGTCTTGTATGAAGTTAGCTCTAGTCAGAAATAATTCCTGCTTAGACCGCATTTTAGTGAAGCAGTCGGAGGGCGCGCGTGTAGAATCGAGTTACGGTTTATGCCGCGTTTGTAGTACCCCGTCTAATGTGGCGCTCGCGTAGTTTCGGTTGCTCAGCTTTTTCGCGTTTATTTTTGAAAGTGTTTATTTATTTTTAGCAATAATTTAATAAATTATAATATTATTTAATGCTTATGTTTTTCAAAAACGGCAGGGTAGGCAGTGCTTATTTGCCTATATGGAGTGCACGCCCCTGCATTCCAAGGGTTAATAATTGGATCGACAATAAGTTTACTTCCGTTGAAGTTGACCAAATATTTACAAACCTCGAATTTTTTAGCAATTGAAAAATTTTATGTAAATTTTCTTTCAAAATCCATAAGCATTGACACTTCCATGGAAAAATCTGTTCAGTGTTTGTGACCTTGAATACCGATTACTGTGGCCTTTCGAACTTAATTAACTTAAAAGAGATCTGCTAATGTCTTAAACACATTATAATTTTATATCGAAATAATCTTATAAGTATGTTGTAATATCTGAGTGACCTTAAAAATGTAATCATTATTCTTTTATTAGGAATTGAGATTTAAATTTTCAATTATTATTATTATTTTATTGGGTTAATAGCTTACGAAATTTAATAATGTTGGTCGATTGATTTCCGCGTTCGGCAGCAAATTCGACACATTCAACATATAGGTTTTGTTAATATCTTTTTGGGTGTCCCTGGTGAATGGCGGTCACAAATTGAGTTGGTAGATGAAGAAAGAAGCTAGATCGAATAAATCAGAAATGAGATGCCTGAGGCGGATGTGCGCACCACGTGTGACGAAATTGCGAATAATAATTATAAAGCAGGTACCAAGTAAATAATATCAGTCGTTTGGTTCATTTCTACAACTCGTTCATGAGTTTAACAGCTCGGCTGTGGAACGATTTGCCAGCCTCTGTGTTTCCTCCCTCCTACAACATGGGTCTCTATGGATAGCTGTTCACTCCTTCCTCTCCTGAAAAAGATTCTCCACACAGCATCTCCAAAGATTATTGAGTAAATCAATTTCTTAAAGCAGTTCATATCAATATCCAAATAATAGATTTAGTACATCACCAATTGTAATAGAATTGATAAAGATAAAATGATATTTTAAAAACTAACTTTTTACCAACTACTTACAAAATGAATTCATACATCGAGCCTGCCATTATCATAACACACACCTCCTATATATAGACATCTTCAATATAACTTTAAACAAATTCAAAGCAACACTATTAGAAAAATGTAATGCATCACAACACACCCCTTAACATCCATATTTATATTTATTATATTATTAATCAGATTTCTTTTCCTAATTTGCAATATATTTACATATTCCCTAATTGCATACATATAATCCTTATTTTCTTTTTTTTAATTGTACAACAGATTATTATCCAATTACCGTACAATTTTCTCATTTCGACAGTAGTCTTAACACCTAGGAAGATAATTATTATACATAAAAATCTTGAGGCTATCTAAAGAAGAGTTATATATATATATCTAGCGTTTCCGAAATTTCGTTCAACAACACCATTCCTCTTGTCATGCTATGCTGTGCTAGAACATCTGTTCTACCTTATGGTACCTTGAACAAGTCGTGTCGCCGACTACGGCTGAAATTTTCAGGCACGTATAAGCCATAACATTCCAAGAGGAATGGGCTGTCAATACGGTTATGGATTATGTTATAAACAAGAACTGCAAGATTTGCAAAACGTCTAGTTTCCAAGCTAAATCTATTAGTTGCCTCAAGCAAATCCATATGGTGCATGAATCTTGGATACGTTCCATGCATCCGCATATAGACATACCTAAGGAACTTTTTCTGGATTTGTTCCAGCATATTAATATACTTAGCTTGGTGCGGAGTCCACACACCACTAGCATACTCCAGCCTGCTTCTTATGACGCCATCGAACATGGCTATCATTGCTACTGGGTCATCAAATTGCTGTACTGCTTATACTCCTACAAGATCATAAGCTTACCCTTTATTGTGTTTTTCTATATTCTTTTCATGCATATTTAAGTATTTAGCTTCTCTTAAATATTTTTTTCTTTATGTTTTATTTATACTTCTCTTTACTATATTTTTTTTCTTAGTTTTTCTTTATGTTTTTCTTGTCTAGTTACAAGCTAGTTTAGTTTACTAAAAAAAAAAAATATCAGCGAAAACATGTTTTTAGGCTTACTGTTTTATTTTGCACTCTTTCTTTTTATGTATCTTTGTAAAGCTGTTTGTTTTCCAAATAAAAATATTATTATTATTATTAAAAGTGGTATCGACAATAATTTTATATTTTACTTTTTGGAAGTGGTAAGAATATTACAAAATGGAAGTTAAGTTAAATTAATCGGATTTAGGTTCCTGAAATACGTTCTTAAAACCTAAATTCCTGGATTTTTTGACAAATTTTAGTCGTAGATACTCTCAGTATCGCCCTGATGAAAGACCGCCATTCAGAATAGAAATGTTGCTTGAAATGGCTTTATACGTTTTTGGTGGCCAAATCTGAATTGCCAGATACTTCCCCACCTTCCTCTACCCTATCTCCTCCCCCCTGCATTACCGCACCTGACGTTTGACTTTCATAAAAAAAACTTTTAAAATAAGTTTTCGGCACTGAATAAGCAATGTTAAGGGTGTAAAAACGAAACCTTACTCTAAACGGGAGTTAATTAGTTGATGAGGTCTTTAGTCATATTTTAACCTTTTTCGTTTCTCAAAGTTAGAACGGAATAAATTGATTGCGTCTTAGATGCATTATTTAGCATCGCTTATGCGACTTCTTTCGTATCTAAGAGCTTCGTTAGTTCAATATGTGCATTAAAGAAGCCATAAATTGGCGTAACGAACGACATAAATAAAAAATATGTGTATATTGACATTGATAACCGAAACTTATCTGATACTATGAAAGCCGCGCTAAAATTTAACAACCTTCGGTCGGAATATATGTGTTAAAAATAATCGTAGACCGTGCTCGCAAATATTAATAACTAACCATAGATGACGGATTTGGTCAACGTATTGATACAGGGTTTTATTGATCGACCATGCCTAGACCTCCTAAGTGGATTTTAAAGTTATTTATTTTATGAATTCTGTCGGTATGCCTACACCATCAACTATGTACCAATATAACCCTTTTATTTAAATAAGTAGGTCAAGCGGGACAAAGCTTCTAAAGCATGTAAGACCTATTTATCTATTTCCAGTTTCAGTCGGAGGTATTACAAGATGCCTCGAGCACACAGCAGCCGTGAGATTTCATATTTCGTCTATTCATCCCCTAACCTGTTTCCTCAGTTAGGGATGAACTCTTTTTCCCACACATTGCACATTATCAGGTCCAATGCTTTGTTGCTTGTTATACTTTTAGGGATGTTTTTGGTCTTGTTTCTTTAGACTTGTCACAGAGTTTGTCACTGCTTTGTTTGGACATGGTAAGCAGTGATTCTTGACGATGCATTCAGCAATTTCGAGTTGCTCAGAACTAAGAATTCTTTGATGATCGGAATGGCATTGCCAAAGGGGTAAAGGCTCGTCTATCAGCTAATTAACCCTGCTTGTTATAGCAGCCATAATTCTTGTCTAATTTATAAAGTGCCTTTTTATCGGCAATATGCACGTCAACTATGATTCAGATTATTTTATAAATATACTAGCGAGTTCCCGGCATGCGTGGCAATGCCATATTCAAAGATTAATTTGTTTCGTGCGTCACCGTTCCCCTCCCTTCCTGCGTTCATCTTCCACCTTCCCCGCCTTCCCACCTCCCTCTCCCGCTCCACCGTCCCGCCAAGCCACCTCCCGCGTTCCATATATTTAGTACATTCAGTTTTCAAACAGCTCGGGCCCCACCTATTACATTTTTTTTTTAATTCAATTTTCATTCTTCGAATATTACAAATATTCATTTTTGTATATTATATAAGAAAAATCAAATATTGTAAGAACAATCAATCAAATTTGGTCTAACCTAGGTACCTATTTATAATATCTAAAATTCTTGATTCGATTCAAATTATTACTGTTATTATAATTAGTAAGTACTTCAAATTAATTCATTAATTTTAATTAATCGATTTCTGATTTGACAATAATTGTTTTGCAAAATGTCATTCTCAAATTTTTAACAGTGTCGCAAGAATTTTTGTGATGATTGAAAAACTTTTCATCTTAATATCGCAATACACAATACACTAAATTTGATTTTTGTACACATAGATTGTTTCCTTCTTAGATGTTATGTCGATACCCACTACTTTTAGACTGTCACCCTGATTTTGCCGTGTCCAGCATTGTGAAAATTGCCCGCGTACCTATACAACATGATAATAATATGATGTCGTTTATATTCAAGGCGTTGTCAAACGAAAAAAGAAAAACTCGTGAGAATGCCCACGTATCAACTCTCTCGACAAAAGCTCTCGGCACCTGATATTTGACTCCATTATGAACGATTGTTCTAGGTTATGATATTTTTCCAACCAATAAATACACTGGAATAATTATAAACAAGCGTTTACGGACTAAATGCTTTATTGTAATTTTTTTAAATATCTGCTACTTATGCATATTGGTAACCAAAAATAGATTTTATCAACGAATTGGTATTGAAATTATTATTGCTGCAGTTAAATACATTTTTAGTTCGGGTGACACTATTAGGAACATGGTAGATCGGTTGCAATGGTGTAGTCAATAAGGGAATCGATGATTTTAAATAATGAAATAACAAAAGATTCCAATCTTCTGTCGGAGAGTTTTATTTTGAAAAATCATTTTATAATACCATTTTGCGTGACAAACTAAATAAGTGAGTATTTATTTTTATTTTGAAGTTTATCAGTTTATCAAATTGTACCTAATATTAAATTAAATGAAGACAATATTAGCGAAACTCGATCGAAAATCTGGAGACGGAAAAATCAGAAAAAGATATTTGCATCTCTGGGACAGAGCTGTGGCCCGCAAAGTCAAAGGCCCTGGGTTCGAGTCCCAGAGGTGCCAATATATTTTTCTGTCTCCAGATTTTTGATTGAGTTTCACTAATATTGTCTTCATTTAATTAAATATGTGAGTACTAAAATTTCTTGCCTATTTGTTTATAATATTTATGGCAAGCACAACTTTTTGCATTTATGAACTGCATGCCACTGTATTTATACAGGAACAAAAACCGTCTAAGAATACTATGCTGCGTAGTAAAATATTTTTATAATACCTGAACCGTGACTTTGGACTTCTGTCCTCGATACCGGGTACCTAAAATTCTTCAAAACACCATCACATTACAGACCCCTTTTTGTCATTACCCGAACCGCGATGCTTCGAACCCTAAACGCCGTCTTCCTGCTGCACATCCTCCACCACGCCATAAATAATAACACAACCTAATTTCTCCTTTACGCACAAACAACCTTCGTACCACCGAGTTAAAAAATATACTCTATCACCATTAAAACGCCATCAAAAACTTCATACAAAAATTCATACCTTTTGTTACAAGCCTCAAAAATCTACATACCTTAAAAAAATTACATCACTTTTTGCCAATTTGTAAAAAGATAACATTATAAAACAATGCTTTTCGTTCACGCCGAGCTGATAAACTACCCCCTTTCACATTTCTTCTGAAATAAAAAATTCTAATTTAAAGCTAAACGTGCATTACTTTTCAACTTTCAATATTCTTAAAAAGCTCTCTTTAATAGAAAGGAAGCATTTACATTTGCTGGTTTTAACATCAACCCTTTTGTCGTAAGGGTTAACATAATAATTTCACAATTTGATATTGGAAGCAATTTTTGTTCCTACGGGCTGAAATTTATTATTTTAAGTCAAATACTTTTTGTTAAAATGTTCGTATCATTAAAACGTTTCGTAAATCTTTTCTTTGGTAAAGCTTTGTCCCTTTTATCGTAAGGGTTAAAATTCTTGTTAATAACGTATCGTAAATGAAATTTGAAACCTTCGATAAACTTTTTTCGTGTTTGTGTTTCGTATAAAGACCTCCCCTACAGCCTTTTTATTGTTACAAGTATAGTTAGTACGAAGGGTTGCGACAGGAATTCCGCTTGAAGGAACACCCTAAGTCTCCGTTTCCTACCCCCGAGCGACTAGGCATGGACACTTTGGATAGCCGGGTTGTCCTCCTTCCTGCCATTGTTGAGTTTTGTTAATTGATGACGTTTTCTTATTCTAATTGTTGGATTATAGAACTCCTACTATTAAAGAGAACAAATATGTAAGCTGTAACTATACCTAGTTTTATCTGAATGTTTGAAAATTAACTCTTCTCTTTTTTACTTTTCGCATTAAATTAAAAAATATTTATTTTTATGTAATTTTGGGTGTAGTTTTTCAAATTCTGGAAAGAATAATTATTTTGCATTGAATATTTAAGGGTATATATACTTAAAAGAATTCATAATATGCTCTTTTACAGGTAGCGTTAATTTAATTATTTTAAGAAAAACACTTTAAAATAATAAGATGAATTATTTGTTTGCGCCCGTACATACGGAAAATGAATATGAATGAATATAAAACTCAATTCTTTTTATAAAGGCATACAAATATCATATTTTTTAATATCTTAATTTTTCTCTTTGTGTTTTGTTATTTTCTTAGGGTACAGTTTTCTGCATGATGCCAATTTTTATCCACTTTGTCTTTTTTTTTTTTTCATTCAGACAGTTGTTCTTACTTACAAATCTGAACTCTTTCACTGTGGAGTATGTAAATATTATTTAATTTCCAGTTCTCGGGTATTGTGTGATAACTGACAACCAAAGAGCCTGATAACTATGTAAATTAAGATTTTTTGTTTTTAACCCGGGGATACTGCCTTGCATACCAGGCGACAAGAACTCCAAAATTCGAATTTTTACACTATTGTAAAAATGTTCTAAAAAAATCTTGCGGTGGTAATTTACTAAAAGACTCTACAAAAACTACCCACGTGTTGTAATCGAATAAAAAATATTTATTAATTCATTACGTTGTTCTTTCGTCATTTTTTTGTTCTATGATGTGTTTTCTTGAAATGACATGATCCGTCTTCCCCTGGCATACTAATTTGTCGCTAGATGGGGATGCAGATAAAGACTAAGGAAGGAAGTGAGAATAGGGAAATCAAAGTGTGTGACGCTACGACTTTGATTGTACAGGGGGAATGGCATTTAATGAGATAACTTTTACACTTATTTATATATTTTTTTGCTTAACATCTATAATTGCTATTTTTTGTATTTTTATTTTTATTTATTTGTTTGTTATAAAAATATTATAACAGTATAAGGACGCTTTGACTGCACAACTAGGAAGGTCTCCGGTTCTAGGACAGTCTAATTGACAGGTTTCATTTATTTAGGTAGGTACATGTTGATTCAATACGTATATGCAGTATTAAATAAAATTAAGATTCACAAATTACATTTAACTACATAATTATATAATATGGTACAGTTGAGTGTTATTTAATAACATTTAGTAACATTAATAACAGTGAGAAAAATCTATTTCAGTCATCGGAAGTGGAAAATAATCCTTTTTAATATCTATTTTATTCAAAATATTGATAATTTCGTTCCACGCAACTCTGAATCAATTCAACTCAACATCTCTTTGAAAAGTTATTTAAAGCTGTGAAAAAACCCATAACCTAACCTAACGTAACCTATTAAACCGTTTTTTTTTCATCACTTTTAATGACTTTTAAGGGAGGTGATGAGTTGAGTTGATTCTGAGTTGTCCGGTCGACGATAATAATATTAGACGATAATTCGACGTCTTTTGTTCACGCCATGTTAAGAAATAATTTTATGACTATATCGTTTACCACTGGACAAACTGCCCCCAGATTCCTGCCCACCCTCTCACACCTTTTTCCTTCTCAGAACTTCCTCTCCTTCCTTTCCTAAAAAGACCCTCCAAACGGCATACCCAAATATGGCATAGGAACTGAGAGGAATTATTTTCCTCAGTGCCTCCTATGTGGAGCTAATGTAAAAATATATATATTCGAAAATTAGTATTTTAGGCTAATTTTTTCTTATGTTTTTAAACACAAACTAAGAACCTAAGAAACTATTTAAGGTTAAAATTGTCTCATAAACCTTCGGTCACTCTGTACCTTTATACTCAACTGTATATACAGAGCGGAAGTCCATTCACACTTTTTCGTAGAATGAAAAGATTTTAAGCAGGTTATTTGATTTATCTCGAAGATTCGTTGATAAGAAATTAAATCATAATGTTATATACGTCGTTCAGTGAGTTTTATTCTTCTGTAGGTCTACAGTAAGTAGGTATAAATAAATTAAATTGTTATCTTTCTATTTTTATAAGAAAAACTTTCTTTTTATTACTTTTTTGAAGGTTATTTCCATCAGTGAAATATATCATTTTAGAATAAGTTAACAATAATAATCTAAACGAAAATATGAAAGAGAACAAGACACAGAAAAACAGAAAAAGACAATGGTCGCAACTGGGTCTCGAACCCAGACCTCTCCGTCTAACCGGGACGAGCGCGTTAACCAATTTCGCTATTGTCACCTTCTGTCAAAACATCATATTTGTCAATCTCATATTTTAAAATTTTTGTTTTTTTTGTTTTTCTGTGTCTTGTTCTCTTTCATATTTTCGTTTAGATTATTATTGTTAACTTATGCTAATATGATATATTTTACTGATGGGAATAACCTTAAAAAAGTAATAAAAAGAAAGTTTTTCTTATAAAAATTGAATATTCATGTAGACTTTTATAAAAAGTCAATTGTCCCATATAAATAAATTCGGATATATCTATCCGAGACGCTATCCAGGTTACAAACCAATTCTTAGAATGATTGTGTACAATGAAAAGGGTAGTTGCCCGTAATATGGAGAAAAATAATTAGTTGATAATAATGTTATTTCAAAAATTTGTAAGTAAATATGACGGTTTGACAGAAGGTGGCAATAGCGGAATTGGTTAAGGCGCTCGTCCCGGTTAGACGGAGAGGTCTGGATTCGAGTCCCAGTTGCGACCATTGTCTTTTTTCTGTTTTTCTGTGTCTTGTTCTCTTTCATATTTTCGTGTAGATTATTATTGTTAACTTATTATAATATGTTATCTTTCTGTCTCATCTCATTATTTATCAGAATGATTGTTTTATTTAGAAGGTTTTATTTTAGGAAAACACGACGACTCGCGACTTCCGAAAGTATATTATTATTACATACAAGAAGGCTACTTCAAAAAATGTTTATTTCAAAAAACTTAATTTCAAAATTATAAAAATGAAAAAATCTAAATTTTAACCAAATTCTAAAATTTCAAAAAAGTTTTTATTATTCAAACATCCCAATATCAAAGAATTCCAATTTCAAAAGCTTTAAATTTTCAAAGGATTCATATTTCAAAATTTCTTTAATAATTACCAAAATTTTAAATTTTCTAAAAAGATCAAAATATCAAAAAATTAAAAAATTCTAGGGAAGACGTATGAATGAGTCGGTGCGAACGAGTCCGTGTAAATGAGTCCGATATTTACATAATTCGTTTCTGAAAGCATCACGAAAAGAAGAACTATTTGCTACACCCTATGACCACTAGAATTGTTTTGTGCAAAAATCACATTTAAAAAAAATCGAGTGTGGTTCACACGCGGTAGAAGCGAAACTTTACCAAAACAATCTAAACCAATGGGAGCCTTGAAAAGTGAGGTCATAATCAAAGTGGCCAATTAGCGTCATTCCCGTTTCGTATCTCAACCAATAGGAGCCTTGAAAGCGGCCAATGAGCTCAGTTTGATACTTCGCAGGTGCTGTAATGCGTCATTTCCAGTTCATTTTAATTTCAAATCACAACGGGTCTAAAGAAGTTTCACTTTAAAAATAATGTATTGTATATGCATTCCAAAACCAACCGTAACACATTCTATCCCTCAATCAAAACAATTCTTAATATATTTTGAACGAATTAACTTCCGATCTCATCTAATATTCACCTGTTGCTCTACGACTCTACATACACTTATTTAAAAAGTAAAAGTCATAATTATGAGTTTACGTGTGACTTCCGTTTAGTGTGTTTTATGACTACAGTGTGATTAGGAAATCACGTAACTTGTAATTGTAATAACTAATAATATATGCTCATTTTTTTAAATAATAAGTACCCACTTGCTTAGCAATTGTTAAAAAAAACACTAGTTATTTGTACCGGGTGTCTCGTGTTTAGCTTCCTGTTCTTGTACATGTTTATGACTACACGGTGATTAGGATATCACGTACCGCAAATTCTGCGATGTTCTTCTTCAACATTGTAATTTTTTGTTATGAATTAGGATGTACAACATTGTCAGCTGTTAAATATTCGTCACTATTTATTACAATCCTGAGATCGTAGACATAGAAGTCAATAAATATCAAAAACAAAATAGCGTCAATTGCTTTGAGTCCCTGAAGGGATTAAACGATACGAGAGTGTTGCGGGCTTGTCAGTTAGAAGAAAGTAAGTTGAATATACGCATAATTTGGGAAGCATGTACAGTGTACAGGTACCGCCGCCCCGGAAATCATTTATTGGGTAACCATTGCCATAGGTCACCCCATGTGGTTCGCTACGTTTGGACGTAGTTCACGCAGTGAGGTTTCTCCAGGGCTTGTCGGTGGATGCATCTGTCGACCAGTTGCGTGGCGGACCGTATCGAGAGAGATTGGTTCACGTACGAAGATGGTTGTGCATAAAGCGCGACGTCAGGGATCTGCCTTTCAACCCATCGCCATCGCCTTGCAATGTAGTGGGAGAGATGGATTCATACGTCTTATCTAACCTGCGACTTGCGGATTCGTAGTCGAAGTCCGTATCCTCATTTTTTTACATTAGCTCCGCACAGAAAGCCCTGAGAAAAATAATTTCCCTCAGGGCCTATGTCATCTTAGGGGATGCGTGGCAGGCCGGATCGGTTGTTTGACCTCTCCAGCAGGACTCTCTCGACCCATCGCCTTGCACCGCAGTGGGAAGGATGGATTTATACTTCCGTCACTCCTGGACACATTGACACCAGATTCCTACCCACACATAATATTTTTTTTCCTTCCTAAACTTCATCTCCTTCCTTTCCCTTAAAATACCCTCCCTAGTCCTTATGGCATCCCCAAAGATGATATAGGCCTTTAGGGATGTTTTTCCTCATGGGATTCATGTGTGGAGCTAATGTAAAAAAAATAACAATTCTTGCTCGATTAACAATTTCATTAACAAGTCAGTTGACGTAAATATGTCACAACAGAATATTTCCCAACCTTCCTCTTTCGCATTTTTACCCCTGTAGTGTTTGTAAATATACATGTAGTTTCAATTTTCAATGTCTCTTTACAAATATCGTTAGAATAGGCGGTGATATGTAGTTTTTAACAGACGTTAGTTCTAACAGAGGTTAGTAAGTTATAGTTAGTATTAGTAGTACTACATGAGAGTCAACTGTCGCACGTTCGGGTCTAAAATCCGAATGGTTACAAAGATATCCGATAGTCAGGCGAGCAGCTTGCTGAGCAACATTCCGGACACAGGTCGACACAAAGTTTCACGGCCCGTCTCCCTTATTTCTACTATCTATGACTCTTTCATTGTAAAGTTAGTATCGTTTTGAATAATTCTCTTATTATATTATTATAAGGTAGGTACTATTCGCGTAGAATAGTTAATAAGGTAATAAAGTTTAGGTTATTTGTAATAAGTTAGAATTCGTATCACGTTCTCGTTGGCTATGAGTGGTGAGTCGTCCTTCTACTCAAATATTTCGTCCTTCTCGGAACGCGCCGATGGATTAACCTCTAGACCCGTGATAAGTAACCAGCGGCCCTCGAGCTTTTTCGTACTTCCCACGTGGTTAAATAGAATTTTGTGGTAAAGAATATTCAAAGGTATCTGTTGTTTTACATAACGATTTAGCCGAAAAATGACAATCTTTCTTGAAAGTTTTGAATCGCCCACGGCCGATTTTTCTTACTTAGGTATTTATTGTACCTACATTGCATTTAATTGACAATACTTTCTCGGAAGTAGTAGATGTATTCAACTGCACGGAATATCTATAGTTTTAAGAAGGTTTTAATAACACACCTCAATAATAAAATAATTAATGTTAGCATAATTTTAATAACACATTTTGTAAATTGTTCTATACAATTTAAATAGCACATATACTTAATAATTACTGTTCATCAAAATAATTATGTATATTACAATGGCAAAACTTATAGAAAAAAATATGTGTGCAGTTCACACGCGGTAGAAGTGAAACCTTCAGAAAACTAATCTTCGAGAGTAGGATTATTGTATGGTTTATTTATTATAATATTGTTACCAACTTTAAAAAATATTTTTAATATTGCACAGAGAGAAGGACCCCGACAGGCTACGAAGTACCGCACAAAGAGGATACCAATAAGTCTATCTCTTTCTCTCGTAGGCTAAATCCTATAGATTTGTCTCTTTTTAGTGTCGCTCGTTTCCGTTTCATCGAGTTTCAAATCATAACGGTGCTAAAAAAGTTTTCACTTCAAAAATAACCTTCGCAGGGCAGCGCAGATAATATTAATAACAATAATAATTGGATAATTTATAAAGCTGTGAAGCTGAAAGCCGTTTTTGTGAAAAATCACCTCAAGGGCGCTGTACAATTTATGAAGAATTATTAGGTTCTATGATTTATGTTTGATGCATTTTAAAAGTTTCCGTTTTACCAAAAGTTTTATTCGACTAAATTCTGTTTATCTTTTGGAATGACAAAAATCAACAGTAGTTGACCAAAATTGCGAGTAGCTATTTTTTCGTTTGTTTTTTAATATTTCAAAATGATAAAAATCAATAGTATTTTTGGTTTGCCCTTGGAGATAAAAGTTATATACGTTCTATAATTGTCTTATTAAAAAATACCGATTTATGAAATACAAATAGGTTTGCGACTCCACAGACTACAAATTTAGCAATTACCAGCCGCGACCAACCAGCTAAAAAATGATAAACTGGCCCTAGGCCATAAAAAAATGTCATCTGAGATGCTGTGTGGGGAGTCTTTTTGAGGAGAGGAAGGAATGAACATTGGAATGAGACCCATGTTGTAGGAGGGAGGAAACACAGAGGCCGGCAAATCGTTCCACAGCCGAGCTGTTGAACACAAGAACGAGTCGAAGAAACGACCCGTTCTCATGTGACAAATGTCAACCGTGTACATATGTTAAGCAAGCGTTTGGCGTGTTTCCCGACTACGCACCGGTGCCGAAGAGATCAATGACTCTAGTTCCTCAGAGCATCGTCCATTGTAATACCGGTAGAACAAGGATAGCATTCCCACCCGACGCCTGTGCTCTACAGATGGCAATCCGTCTGTTAAGATGGGAGAATCTATCAAACGGACCGCCCGTTTTTGCACAGAGTCGAGGGTATTTTTCAGGTATTTTGGAGCTCCAGACAAAGGTGGCTGCCAAATTCAACCTTGGGGCGCACTTTTAATTTGTACAGGGTTAGCAGTTGTGTACTATTAAAGTATCTGCGGGTCCTGTACAGTACGCCCAGTTTTTTACTCTGGCTTGGATGGAGCCCCCATATCTGAGCTGGTTACGGGTTACACCAAGCATATCAATGGAGGACCTGTTCGGCAGATTGCTTCTGTTGAAGGAGACTAGATTTTCATTTCGATCCCTTTTAGACGTAATCAGACTAGATTGGGTCTTTGAAACATTCAATTCAACGAGATTATTTTTACCCCAAGAGAAAACACTCTCGAGGTAACCGTCCATTCTTTGCTTCAAAGCCTTCCGAGCCGTTGGAGTTTGTGAGCCCTTTGGGGGCTTGTCAAACAAAAAGCTATCATGGACTGTACTGTCATCCGCGTAACAATGAATTGGTTCACATGACAAAAGGACGTTGTTGTGCAACAAAAACAAAGTCGGAGACAGAACCGATCCCTGCGGGACGCCAGCATTTATAGAGTGTGAGGAAGAGGTGAAACCATCGACTACCGTCTGAATCGACCTCTCCCTCAAAAAGTCGGCAATCCACATACACAAGGATGCGGGAAGTCCGCACGAAAGCAGTTTGTTGAAAAGTCCTCGGTGCCAAACCTGTCAAAGGCCTTGGAAATTTCCAGTCCAACCGTTTGGGTCTCACCGAAATGTTCCAGGCACCGCCCCCAAACATGCGTCACATACGCGAGAAGATCACCGCACGAGCGGTTCCGCCGGAATCCGTATTGACGGTAGTTAATAATTTTGTTCTTCTCGAGGTATGTGAGCAGATGATGCTGATGATGCTTGAGCAAAGCGAAACCAGTCGGCAAATGAAATCATTAAAACTCGTGGTTTTATACAAAATAAGTGTTTTATTTTTATTAAATATGTCAAACCACAAAGTGATTGCTTCTACGATAATATAATATTTGCCTAATAGAAAATAACTAGATTGCATGTATTTTCGTTATTTGTTTTTGGGGTGTTATGCCGTGTTGCGCTACCTCTACTTTTGGCCGTGAAAATCTATAAAAAGGTATCAGATTACATGTATTGTACAAGGCTGCCCAACCGGGTGAGGTGAGGTGTCACATAAAAAATAAAGTTGGCGGTACCTTCTCATAAATGCTAGAACCAACTGTACGGAATATAGTTACGAATAACCCATAATAAAATACTTCCTAAACATAGTAATGTGAGCTTATATTATTCTTTTTCATTGGTTTTATTTTGTAATTTCTGTAGCTTGATCTCTGTTCCACTAACTTATTACGTATTTCACATGTTTGCAAAAGTTCGTATGGGCGCATAATAATAATAAAAATAAAATAATTCAACATCGAATACATCACGCACGTTGTTAAAACTTGTGTAACGCTTTGGCGGAATTTTCGAAATGGTTGATTGCACCTGCAAACATTAAAAAACCTTGTTGACACGATCCAGACATTTTGCATTAAATTCATATGTGCTATTTGATTCGTGTTCTTATTTCATTCAGAATTTAATTTGATTCTCTCTACCTAGTTATGAATAAAATTTTATAAAATTCTATTTCAAACTTTTATTGTCGGTGTAAAATCGAATCCGCTACCCTCGGATCGTTATCAAGCCCTTCAACTTGAGTTTGAGAATTTAATTTGATTCTCTCTACCTAGTTATGAATAAAACTTTATAAAATTCTATTTCAAACATTTATTGTCGGCATAAAATTAAACCCGCCACCCTCGGATCGTAACCAAGAGCTTCAACCTGACCACGTGTGAATGGTCATAAAATTTTGAACATAAAAAATTACAATTATTTATTATTAAACCTTAGCGGGTCCTAAGAAATTCCCGGATGTGAAAGGTTAATCGTTTTTAAGTAAATTGACATCAAATAAAATTGAAGAGTGTCAACTTGGCATAATCTTTTTCAAATTTGCTTGAGGAAAATATCCGATTACACCACGTGGAGATGATCAAAAACTTTAGATTTATAACTGTATTTATCTTCTTTAGCCATCGTTTCGGACAGTGCTATAGTACCCATAATCAGGGAATATCTTTGTTTTAATACGCAATCGATCATACATAAGTTTTAGTTTTAAGCAACTAGTTATAAGACTTTGCTGTAAGTCACTGGCCATAAGTCTTAGGTCTACGTAACTCACTATTTATAGTTGTCTCAATAATAGTTAGTTGCTAGCTATAAGTGATAGTTTGTAGTTATACGTATCTATAATTTTAGTTGCTAGTTATAAGTCTTAGTTTGAAGTTATAAGTTTATAAGTCTCAACAATAGTTAGTTTTTAGTTATAAGTTTCATAGTTTGATGTTATAAGTTTCAATAATGGTTGGTTGCTAACTAAAAGTCTTAGTTTGTAGTTATAAATCTCAATAATAGTTAAATGCTACCTATAAGTCTTAGTTTGAAGTTATAAGTTTTTAATTTTATTTATTTATTTATTGTTTTGAAATATTTACAGAGTATTAACATAAAAAAAAGTCATTAGATTAGCACTGTAAAAAGCGTAGATGTTAATGGTCCACTTAAAAATGTGCACAGAATGCACAGTTTAATAGTTGTTTTTCGCTAGAAGTTAACAGAAATTATAAATAGCAAAATATAAACAAAGGTATAAAAAGAGATAAAAAAAATAGTGATGATAAAATATAGAAAACATAAAGATTAAAAAAAGATCGATATACGATGTAAAAAACAGAAAAACAAAAAAAAAGTAAGCTACAAATAGAGTAAGAAACAGCCATTCACATTAAAGTTCAAGATGAAATATAAGTATTTTCAATTCTCAATTACTTGTTAGGTTAGGTTAATAAAACTTAATTGCTAACTAAAAGTCTTAGTTTGAAGGTAAAAGACCCAATAATAGTTAGTTGTTTGTTTTTTAAGCCTTAGTGAAGGGTTATGGGATAAATAAATTAAATTATATATTTTAAGACAGTCGCAGGTCATTTGAAGTCATAATACGAATGGAGCAGTAACAATACTGCTCTATTTGTATTATGACTCGCAAGTACAAACTCGGTTATGAAAATAAGTATAGTTCTAAGTCAATATAAGTCTTAGTTGTAAGTCATTAGTTATCAATCTTATTTGTAAGCCACTTTTAGTATATGTTTATAGATTAAATGCATAAATGAATTTGAAAAGCGCCCTTGAGATGATTTTCTCACGAAAATAGCGCTATAAAAATTAGGCAATAATTATAATTATTATTATTATAAAGTGCCCTTGAGGCGATTCTCCCGTGAAAAATGGCGTTATGAAAATAATCCAATAATTATTTTTAATATTTTTAACAAAGAAGTACAAGTTTATTTTTCATCATTTCACTGTCTGGTCTGGGTATGGTAATGTTGACTGCTTTGATTATCACAGCTTTATGGAACACTAAACTTATGAATAATGTTACAAAAAAACTTAAATTTTAATTAAAATGACAAATAAATAAACCATGAAAGTACATAATACATACATTCCAAATGTATTTAAAAAAAAAACTTATAAATACCTAATTTATTCTTTCGGAGCATTGTTTTTATCGCCCTTATTTTTAAATTAATTGTTTCGCGCAGCTCAAACTTACATTCCTCATCATTTTTTCAAGTTAATGCCCACTCACAAAAAGTTCAAATCATAACCAAAAAAATTACATATAAACATTAAAAGACACGTACTTACACTACTACACTACTACGACTGTTCTTAAATTTATCTGCCAGTTAAAACGACAAGTCTCCCCCTCTACCCTTAACTTTTTTTTTTACTAGTTCTTGATCGGGTACAGTCCCTCGTTCGGGACGGGACAGGGGGGCTTTCAAATTGTTTAGTCCTTTGCGCGGTTCAGTCTGCTTTCGTTCTTTGTCGCGTGAGCTTGTGTCGAAACGCGCGTCTACTCTGCGGACAAGTGGACGAGTAGTTTAACCCAGTGAAACCGCGGGCTCGCAGCCCAGACCGGCTAAACAAAAAAAAATATCAACCAGTTCAAGTTAGTGTTTGTGAAAACGAAATGTGCCTAAATCCTGCGTAGTAAGTTTGGAATCTTTGACAAATAGATATTATTTTTGGTGTCCTTTTTGGAAATTTAGTTTTTTTTTTGAAAGTCGTGTTTGGATTTTTTAAATTTTGGTTTTTTATGAGGAATCGGACGCATGTATCCGCGCCTGTGCGCGTCATCACGTCTTGACTCCAATGGGGTAGGAAGTGAGGAGAGAACGCCATAGCTATCACAAATGCTACGACAAGAGATAAACATCAGGTTATTTTTTGATTTTACATTATTGCTACTTTATAATATAATTTGAAATTGTTTTATTATTTAATTTTATTTAACCTATTTTATTATGTTGTGTTGTGCAGATAACGCGTTACGTTTTAACTATAATTAGATCATATGTAATTAAATTTCATTTTCATTTTATCTTATCTTCATTTATATTATTATTTTTGTCATATTTTATTAACTAAGGAATACACTAGTGCCTCTTTATTATTATTTATAATATTTTAACGTTGTACGGTGTGTGGTTTACATTATATTATATTCATAAGTATTTATTGAAAGTTTTTATTTTTATTTTATAAAACATTGTAACTTCACTACAGAATTCTCCATGTGTTCGTCCCGTAAACAGTCAGCATCATTAATGTTTGAACAACTGAGCACCGATTTAGTGAATAACCTCAAAAATCATTTGTTCCTATGAACACAATCTTTGATTCTTTACCAGTTGATAAAAATATGTATATGTATTTTTTTTATTAAATGTGGTTACCGGACAAGAGTCCCAATTATCTGTGGGGCCGGTGCGACTATGGCATCCCAAACCGTGGTATGTGTACGATATGAGTTGTGAGCATGGACGTATATAAGGGAAGGTTTAGGGGGTTCACCCCCTCCCCCCCATTGACCTCAGTATTGCGTAGGATATAAGAGAATTATACTCGTAGATTACCATTCGTGAAAAAATCCATTGATGTTGTAAATAATAAATAAGTTTGGTAAATAGAGATCTAACACCCCCCCCCCCCCCCTCCTTAGGGTCGAATCCCCCTCCATGTGAAAGCTATGGTTACGCCCTTGGTTGTGAGGCTGAAGGTAGTAGGGAGGGGAAAGCCATTATTCAGATCTAGTCACTAAACACGGATGAAACCGTTTCAAGCAACATTTCGATCATTATTGGTCTTTCACCAGGGCGTTACTGAAAGTATCTACCACTTTGGAACGTGCCGCAAATATCCTCCTAATTATTTTAAACGAATAAATTATTGTGAAACAACACGAATTAATCAAATTTAATTCTCTTGCGGACGCCGCAGTTTGAACCCGCGACCTCCGGATTTGTAACCAAGGATCTTAACCACGAAGGCCACAACCACAAAATTGTAATTATCACTCAACCCATGACTTCGACTCAGTTTGATAAATTCTCCTATATCAACGAACGGATTGCAACCTCTAGAGCGCAGGCGTGGTGGGAGTGCTTCCCTTGTTCTACGGGTATTTCAATGAAGATGCTTTGTGAAACTAGCACCATTGATTCCTTCGGCACCGCTGAACAGTCGAAACACGCCAAACGCGCGCTCAACATTTGTACACGGTTGACATTTGTCACGTGAGAACGGGTCGCTTCTATGACTCGTTCTTGAGTTCAACAGCTCGGCCACGAAACGATCTTCTGTTTTTCCTCCTTCTACCACATCGGTCTCTTCGGTTCCACAAAAAGACAAAAGACCCTCCACACAGTATCCCCAAATATTATGACAACGATGATAATGTAAAAAAAATTCTTTTCATTTTTCATTACAAGTTCTAGCCCAGTTTAATGGAAAATTAGATAACCCAAAATGACCTGATTTCAAATGATGAAACATAAAAATTAGGTTATTTTATGTAGAGGTCCGAGGTAATGGAAAATTGTCTAGAACCCAAACACACCTTCGGGTAGGCAGTAGGCACTGTACCCAAACAAGCCCGCTAATTACATGCCTGAGTATTGAGGTACCTACCAAGGCGGGTTTTTTCAACCATATTTTGAGTGGTTTTTTTCTTCCCTTTGGTTAACCCAGGAAATATTGGTAATGTTTGTTTAATTGTTTCCAAAAATCACCTTTTAGAAGTTTTGAAATTTATCCGAGGTGAATATTATTAGTTATGATTTTCATTTCGTAATTAATTTTCGTATTAAGTAACAATAATAATAATGATATTTGGACGATTTGTTTAGCGCTGTTTTTGTGAAAAATCCCCTCAAGGGCGGTGTACAAATTTATAATATAGTTTTACAATCTTATTTCTAACTAGGTACAGACTAGACACAAACCATTATAACAGCTTATGGCTAAACAATTGCATCCATCGGTTCATCGATCATTAATACAAAGCTATACGTACAATGCATTTGACCAATGAACCTGTTATAATATAGAAAATATTCAGCACCATTCTTTCATGGGAGGTCACTTGAGATTAACACTGTTTGTTGTTTATTTAGACAAATTTAGATATAGTTTGCGCGCAGAGGACATCATTGGGAAATTGTAAATGCTATTACTTAATCCTGATACATAATTTAATAATATATAACATATTCTGTAATGAACGTGTTTGCGAAAGCAAAAGCAAAATTTTATGATGGGCGGTACAATAGTACCGCCCATGGATTTGATTAGAATATTTATCATCCTAATTTTTTTAATGTTTTTTTGCCGGTAACCCGGGCGTTTATTAACATCAATAGTTATTTACAAATCATGTGCGTTACCCGACTCACTAGACAATATATGTTATGAGCCGGGAGGTCATCACAATCACAATTATTGTGATTCGTCCCTCGGTCCAGGCTTCGCACTTAGTATTTTAACTATTATTATTGATAACAAACATAGAGATATATAATAAAACAAATCGTTTAAATGTTTACCATCTTCAGATTGTTCTATTAACATTTTTTATTTAATCAATCTCTATCAATCAGTTTTAGCAAGCCGGCAATCACTGTACATTTAGCTATCTATATTTGTTAGTTCATTTAAAAAAAATTGTCATTTAATTATGGTGTAATCTAATTTAATCTATGGACGGCTTTAGCTTAATAACTACCATCACGCCGTTTCCCCGCCTGTGTCTGTCTGTGTCTTCCTCGGGCGTCCTTACTTCTTCTACCATTCACATTTGCGTCATGTATTCTTCTCACACTATTTTCTTCGTTCATTCGCTCTACATGTCCAAACCATCTAAGGATCCCTTTCTTAATCTTACTCATTACGCTTACATCAGCCTTGCATTCTTCGCGGTTCTCCACACTTCTCACACGATCATACATGGTTTTACCACACACACGCCTCAGGGATCTCATTTCAACAGCATTGTTTTGTAAAATGGTCGATGGGATCAAATCTTCACAAGAAACACGATTTGCAGCCAGTCGGCTTTGTTTATACCCTCATTCAATTAAATTTGTCAATAATTTTCAAAGATGGAGGAATTCGAACTCATCTTTATCACCTGTCCTCTACTTGGGGCGCTTTTGGTTTCTTTGGTCAACCCTAACCTAATTTTACTTTCGTTTTCGCGCCTTTTTTGTGTAAGGCAATGTTGTCTATTTCTCCTAGCGCCTCTACTACGTCACTGCCTCTACTTACGTCACTGCCTCCTTTTCGTCGAGATTTTGGACTGTAAACATCAAAAACCACTAATCTGGCTTGTTTTAAAACACTTCCTGCTCTCGAGTGTTTAGTGAGGTGTGTGGTCCATTTCACAAGCAAAGATTGTCATATTATAAAATACATAATATAACATACTTGTCTAATTCCTAACCTAACTTACACTAACTTGTGTGACCGCACATTGTAAATATTATGTAACTATTTCTTTGTGTATGTTTGTGCAAGTAAAATAAGAATATGTTTCTTTTATCTTCTCTGTGCTATTTCCGTTACATGGTTAGTTTTAGATATACTACGTATTTTCCTTATGTTATTGATAATTACATACAAAACTCAAGTATTGTACGATAAATTTACTTAGTATGGATTTTACAAACACCAAATTACTTCCAACAATGTTGTCTGCATTAGTAATACCTACAGTTATTAGGTGATTTGCTACATACCTAATTATCAATTAATGAAGAAGAAATATGTATTATAAATCAGATTATTATTATTATGATCAGATATATTAAATTATGTAAATAGATACTTGTGTCAATTTGATAAACCCAACATTCGGGGTTAATGAATGATAAGAAATTCAAGTCTCACGAATTAAAGAAGTCACAATGATTCAATGTTGCATTTATGATAGCATATTAGGTACGTGATTATATTAATTACTATTACTAATGTGTACCTACTATAAATCTGCACAAAATTCCACCATATAGGTAGACGGTAGACGTTCTTGAAGAACAATGTCGGGTGTGCGATTTTGTAGTTCTGCAATTTGACTGTTTTTGAGATCAAGAAATACAGTGTTGTTTTCATATTTGGCGTTTCATTTCACTTCATTCAAAATTCTAGTTTCTGACTTTACAATGAACGAAAGAGAAAGATGCGCAAAAACATATAAGCCACAGAAAAAGGCATGGGGGCATGCCAATTTTTTGACCTAAAACTCGCCTATTGCGAAGATTTTTATTTTATTTTTTTATTTAAACGCCCATAGGACGTTGTAAATGTGTTTGTTTTTTTTTTTTTTTTTTTTAATTACTTTTGATTATTTTCAGGCCGGTCTTGAAATTTGGCGTGTACCTTATAGGAATAAGTGCTTGTTTTATAGCTTTGTAAAGACGCTATTTAATTAATATTTCACAAAAATAGTACTGTATAAATTATCTAATTAATATAGTAATTAATAATACTAAGAAACTCAACTACTGGCGCCTCCCATCTTTTATAACACGGCATTTTACCTCCCTGTAAAGTACACAAAATCATTCATTACGGACACGATTTTTTTCTATATTATAACAACAACTTGGTACTGCGGTGGCTCCGTAATATAACCTTTAGGATAGGTTCCGCGCCAATTCTTTTCAGCTTTTTTGTAAGAAAGATTTCGGTATTACAGTTTGGAAGGTCCGACCGGGCACATTCCAGATTACTTCTCGGAATCGGGCGGGCACAAAGGGCCTGGTCGCCTGGTGGAAGGGTCCTGGGACCACAGGTAGTTGGGGCATGTGAACGAGAAATTTGGCGGGAATCAGCTGTTTTCGAGATGGCGGCGATGAGAATTCACGCGAATTTTTCGGGTAAACGTCAAAAAACGCGGGAAGTTTATAATAAAGTGTTGGAAACATCAAATAAATAATTTGTAAAAGCCCCTATGGGCGTATAACAATAATAAATAAATAAATAAATATATTCTTCAAATAAAAAATAAAATAAAAAATTGTACTTTCTGTAAGCAGTAAGCATTTGCTTGTCTCCTATCTTAATTATATCGAATCGCCAAACAACTCGATCTTGGCACACACTCCTTGCCTCGTTCACATTCATACATCGTCTCATATATGCTCTTCTATTATTCCGACTCTTCACATGGCCTGATGACTCAAGTATCTGATTCACTTGTTCATGCCATGTCTTCCTCGGGCGTCCCCGACTTCTTCTACCATTCACATTTGAGTCATATATTCTCCTAACACTCCTTTCCTCGTTCATTCGCTCTACATGCCCAAACCATCTTGAGCGTCCCTTTCTTAATCTTACTCATTACGCTTATATCAGCCTTGCATTCTTCGCGGATATCCACATTTCTCACACGATCGTACATGTTTTTTTCCACACATAGGTACGCCTCAGGGATCTCATTTCTACAGCATTCAGTCTACTTTCATCCTTCCTCTGCCAGTTCCGTGCCTCACTGCCATACTTCAGGGTAGGTAACAGCACTCCATTATGGACGGCTAACTTCGCTCCTTTGGAAAGTTTTTTGTTGGCGCCAACGGCGTTCAGTCCTCCATTAATAGATTTGCCTGCATTTACCCTTCTTTCGATATTTCTATCCTATATGTTACTTGCTCCAGATTTACTTTGTAGTTTTGATTATGTTATAAATATTTTAAAATGGTTTTTATAGCAAAAATAATAATTGGGTAATTTGTATATCTCCGTTTTTTGTTTAAAAATCACCTGGAGGGAGTTTTTTTTACCGTTTGTAAATTAATTTGCTCACACAACGTAGGGAGTATCAGGACCTAAAGTCTGGAATGGACTGCCACGTGATTTAAGAATGATCACAGATTCGGCGGAATTTAGCGCTAAACAATTCACATTTTCAGACAGTCGTTGCCATAAACTCAAAACTCTAATAAAGTTAAAAAGAGCCTAAGAATTCACCCTAAATTGTACAGCGCCCTTGAGGTGATTTTCCAAAAAAAAAACTACGCTATACAAATTATCAACTATTATTATTATTACGTCTTTCTTTACTTCCATTCTCTTCCAAAAATTACCCTTTATCATTGGTTTTCTAAACCTTATTTGGTTAGCGCCATCTTATAATATCTTTTGTATAATTAGCTACGTATATAGCGTGTTAACCGAAGTGTTAAAATATACCTCCAATCATTACAAAAAAGTATTTATTGTTAAAAGCTTTGCAAAAATTACCACGAAGGTTTTGACAAAATGGAAAGATAACTAAGTAACATCGTTTAACTGCTGATCACACAGCTTAAATTTGTTGTCGGTTTCAACAGAATTGAAATGTCTCTTAGATAGAAAAGATCATGTGAAGAAAAAATCTGGCTTCAGCTAAATTTCTTCTGTTTCTTTTGATCTCATGCTATCTCTGAGGCCCTGGTATTGTACTTTCGAGTATATTTATATTTTCAACCCCACAGCCTACCTTTAAAATTGGTTTCGCCGACACAAGGCGGAGAGGCGCCCATCATATATTATTTATTATTATTCTGGCCGCCAAAAATCCTTCGAGGCTATCTCTCGGAGTATTCATTCGCAAATGGAATTTCTTAACGCGATGCGGGTTTGGTTGTATTAATTCCACATAGGAGGAGGTTTCCTTCAGGGCATGTCGTCCCATCTTTGAGGTTGTTGTGGTGATGATTTATGCGTATCGCAGAATTATATTTACTCAACGCTTTTAATTTCTAAAAAAACTTCAAAATCTGTCAGGAGTGTTTGTTTATCCCTGCGATTTTACCTCTAAAAACTATGGAATGAAGCTGTCTTTGGACTCTCAGAATCCCTGGCGAAGACCACCATTTAGGATTGAAACGTTGCTTGAAATGGAAAAAGCCAGGTACCCCAAACTTCCTCTTCTCCAGCTTCTTCCCTTCTCCATCTCCCTTCTGCCTCACAACGTAGCCCATAATTTGAAATGCTTCAGTCCCACTCTTTAGTTATTAAAATGTCGTCTTTGATAAATAATTGTACAAATCAGTTTATTCATTTAAAAATATATATTGTACGAGGGAAGTTCAGAAGGTAAGTGTACTGTGATCATAACGGGATGTATTTTTTTTTATTTTTTGGGGGTTGGCAGCAAAAATCCCGCCAAGTGCTGCGATCCGCTTTTTACTCACGGAAGGAATAACACCTACAAGAAAAAAGGTGGCTTTTTCATAGGTACGGATTATAGAAAATTTATATTTATATATTTTTAACAAGCATAGGTATTAATTTACTAGTTTATTTAGTACAATACCACTTTCAAACTTGTATAACAAAAGTTTTTATTTAATTATGTGTTTAGATCATAAGGTAGTAAGTTTTTACCATAATTCGTATTTAATATACGGCGTGGAGGATTAATTTGATGGTTTCTTAAATAGCTTTGGGAAATGAAATTTTTTTAGCTAAATTTCGAAATTTAAAAAAAATGCGTTCAACATTTCTGGTTTTGGATTCGTTAGTTCCTTTCCGTGATTACTTTTTTCAACAAGGTGCTTTTATTTACGTAGGAATATTTTATAAAATTACTAGCTGACCCGACAAACTTCGTACCGCCTCAGAATCAATAACTGTTGAATTATATTCAGTTTTTTTTACTAAATTAAAAATTACATAATGAAGCATTTATCAATGCGCAGCTGTCCGTGTTTTGATTTGTCAGTGTCAGAGATGTCGTTGTGTACGGTTTTTTTTTTGTGATTTTCCTCTTTTCCACTTAATTACGGGAATTTGGGAGGCGGGTACGGGTGCCGCCGCCCGGGGAACCATTTATTGGATTACCAACACCTCTGCCATAGGTCACCCTAAGTGGTTCGCTACGTTTGGTGATTTAGCAGGGGTGCCCGGGTTCATGGAGTAAAGTTTTTCCGGGTCTTGGCGGCGGATGCTTCTGCCCACCTGCTGCGTGGCGTGGCGGATCTAGAGATACTGGTTGAAGGATGCCTTTTGAACTTTCCAGCCGGACTCTCTCAACCCATTGCCTTCAACCGCAGTTGGAGGGATGGATTCATACGTCCTCACTCCCGGACACACTGACCCCCAGATTCCTACCCACCCCTTATTCATTTCTCCTTCCCAGAACTTCCTATACTCCCCTTCCTTAAAAAGACCCTCCACACAGCATCCTCTAAGATGACATAGGTCCTGAGAGACATAATTTTCCTCAGGGCCTCCTGTGTGGAGCTTATTTAAAAAAATGCGTTTCATTTCAGAGATTCATTATAATTATTGTATTTTTGCTTTGGAGGCGTTGCAGACACACTTCCACCGTTTGTCTCATTTTCGACTATTGACATTTAGTATGTAAGAAAGAGGGGCAGCATATATTAACAAATTTAATGCAAAACAATCAGCGCATTGACATTTGACGTTTTTGAATTTTTGGATCTCACTAACTACTCAATATTATAGGTACGTATCACAAAATTCCCGCAGCTCTTTCAAAATATTATGAGAATTCGTTCCATACAAAATGTATGGGGAAAATAATGTTCTTAATAACTATTTTTTCGTTAATTTTTGTGATGTTTTAATAGTTATCCGGGGCGGAGACAAATCCAACAAATCAGAGATCATCAAAATCTGCCCAACCGTTCTCGAGTTATAAATAGTGTAACTATTGTAACTAACCCGACTTTGTTTTATATGTAAAAAAGATAAACGAATATATTATTTGTACACAGCATTTTTATTACTTTTTTTATTGGCCAACGACAATCTTTTGCATTTTAAAGTGATAAATTGAAGATGTCCATTGAGAAATCCACAATAGGTATAACTCTCCAGGTATCTAGTCCCAGAATTTCTGCATTGAAAAAAAATCCCAACTTCTAGTAATCTGATATTTGTGGAAACTTGAAAATTAAACGTAAAAGTAACGGAATTGAGAGATTTTTTAACATTAGCTCCGCGCAGGAGACCTGAGGAAAATAATTCCCCTCGGAGCCTATGTCATCTTGGGGAATGCAATGTAGAGGGTATTTTTAAGAAAGGAAGGAGAGGAAGTTATTGGAATGAAAACGGTACCCATAGCCGCCTCCCAAATTGAAAGCATAAAAAAAGATGAAAACATGTACCTGTAAACTTTGGCAAAAATGCCCGCGTGCTTTCGGCGAAAATCGCCCAGCATGAAAGGCCTAAGCGTTCTCCCACGCTTTTAAAATCTCCGCGCCGAGCTTTTCGCTCCATTGTGAACGAGGCTTAAAACATAGGTAGGTGTGTCAAGTCCTCGAATATTATCTCTATACAAAACTATAGCCCGCGTGGCGTGCAAATTCTTATAATTTTAATATGTTCCTCTTCAAGAGATGCATTGTGCTTTTTAAATTATGCGCAATTTTACTGATTGGTGCGAATAATAGAATTTTGCACATCAATGGAATGAAGAAATTGAAAACTTTCAGAGGATCAATAAATTTTTGAAAAAGCTGCAAATTGGTATTCATTATAATATATTACATTTATTTTCCAGGTAATTTATATTTTCATTTTGTGGTGGTTTGGATGGTAAGGTTTGTACTAAAACTGAGGATTTTAACGTCTTTTCAGATAATTTGACAGCTTATTGATAAATGTAGCTTTGTTTCCCTTTGCTTTGTGGTTATAGTATGTGCTTACCCGTGTACGCTTTTCACAACTGTATAATTAGGGTGCTCTATTTTTCCCCTTTTCGGCATATAAGCGTTAAATTTTCAGAACTTTGAAAACACTATACAAGCAAATCAATCAATAACGAACACGATTGATATTTAAAACAACGACTTGCAACATTTTAAAGATGTTCAGATATCGGAGCAAATAACCACTCACGAACCCCAGAACCATTGATCCATAGTCCAGTTTCTTGTATACAGATGGGTGACATTTCGTGAATAATAGGTGACACACACAGCTATAAAAACGCGAGCATATATCTGTTGAACCGCGAGCGCTTATGTGTTGTACCTTCGTTTCTGCCTATGGTAGGAGAGGAGGTCAGATTAATTAGAGAGCTGCCACGAAATGCCATTTCTTTATACTGAATCGATCAACTTGACAGCTGTCATCCGCCCGTTTAGGCAGCAAAGTAATTAAAATGACCCCCTCTCCTGTTTTCGGCGGAGAAGGGGTCGCATGACTTTTCTCATATCGCCTCGACAGCGTTTATGGCAGATTACGGCGTATTAACTTTGAGCTTCGAGCATGTCATCTGCTCTAAATGGCGGGTCTGTATGGGATTGTATGGAGAGCGATATTGGGCGTGCGATGATCTTTTATAGCTGTGTGTGGCACCCGTATTACAGTGAAGCATATTATGTGGTTGTTACTGACGAACAGAGCCGGTCGCGAGAACTTGTGAAACAAATCCAATGAATGTTTTAAAATATCTCAACAAATTGGCCACATTTTGGCCAGCCAACCCTCGAGGGTGTTTATGTGATTCACGCATAATTCTATTATTTTTATAATAATAACAAACTTACGTTCACTTAAATAGCAGAAAGGAAACTTTACATTGCATTTACAATTGCAGAAAATTAACTATTTTATATTAATTTCTAAAAAAATGTTTTACACCACTGCCACCGGTATGTTTCTAGTAGTTGGGCTGCACAGAGATTTTAATATGTGGAATCGTGTTTTGAGTAGTGTTGTCACAATAATTGCTGAATCGTATACTGTAAGTCTGAGCCGGAATACGAATCTGCTTGTTGAACTCCTTTGTACAACTTATTTATAGAATACTTGCACCTACTTGTGTCGCGCCCGCTTATGTCTTTCATGCTCAGTTTTTTTTTAAATGTATGTACCATATTATTTATTTATTTATTTAAACGCCATAAATTTGGCTTTTACATTCAAGTGATACATGATACAATGGTTCACAGGAGGATATCAGTATGTTAAAAATAACAGAAATAAAATAGTTGAGCAATATTTAAATAATATGCGAGGTTTATAAAAGACCTAACATAAAAAAAAAAGTGAAGTATGTATGATAAAAGCTAGTATATACATAGGTATATGATACAAGTATTTGTTACAACCAAACAAATAATGTGGGCATTAACATTAAATTTGCGCAGAATAAAAATACGTAAAATAAAGGTGGCTTGTTGGTAAGTAGAATCGAGCAAAGTCTGATATATCATACATTCACACATTCGCATTTATTTGCAAATCTAGGAGTTGATTATAAATAGAATAATTTTGTAGAGTATTTAATGTTACCTTAAAAATTAACTTTGCTTTAAATGACTGGGCAGGTATAGATAGCAAATTAGCTCTTTGGTTTCAGGGCTGTCAGTTGGAGATTTGATAATAGTTATGGATTAAAAATAATAAATTTTATTAAAATAGTGCACTTATTAGCTATGACACTTGTGTCTGATGGTTAAGAGTAGTTCCGAATCTCTAGTAAAATATGATAAAGAAGCCTTACATATAAATATTACCATGCCTATCATTGATTATTATGATTGAGGTATGTTATTATAGCCTTCTTATAACTATATTCCGTGTATTATACTTGTTATGATGCTCCTGTACAACTTACCAATGTTACATCAAGGCGTAAATAAATAAATAAATAACAGTCCCAACAGCTCCCTGTTCAGAGCCAGCGGGACTATGACTCACTATGACATCTCAAGTATTTGTTGTGAGGTTGAAGGCAGTGGGAAGAGAACGAAATGATAGAGAAGGAGATTAAGAAATTCCTAGCTATTCAGATCTGGTCAATTAAATTATTAAAGCAACGTTCCTATTCTGAATGGTGATCTTTTACCAGGGTGATCAGAGTGTGCGAAAGCGTTATTACTTAGATCCTAATTTTTTATAACATTTTCTCATAATATGTAAATATTATCACTGATTAACATTCTATGCAATTTTGCCACTCCCAAAGTGAAAACATTGTAAAGTAACAAAATTTTGTAATGATCATATTTGGATATCAATTTACTTAAATGAAGTAGTTTAACCTCTGTGACCACAGCCTTATCAAGTATGTCATAATAAAATAGTGTGTTTAGTAATTACATAGATAAACATATGTATTTATATGGCAAATAATAATAAGTTTTTTTTACATTAACTCCACACAGGAGGCCCTGAGATAAATAATTTCCCTCAGTGCCTATGCCGTCTTTGGGGATGCTGTGTGGAGGGGTCTTCTCGTTGAAAGGAAGTAGCCTTGAAGAGACCCATGTTATAGGAAGGAAGAAACACATAGACCGGTAAATCGTTCCACAATCGAGCTGTTGCACTCAAGAAACGACCCTTGAATTTTTTTTTTCATTGATATACCGGTAGATCGAGGAAAGCATTCCCATCCGACTCCTGTTCTCTAAAGATTGCTATCCGTTTGTTAGGATAGGTAAATCTATCAATCGATCTGCTCGTTTCTTCACAGAGTCGATGGTTTTTTCATGTATTTTGTGGCTCCATACCGGAGGTGGCTGTCAAATTCTACCGTGAGGCGTAATTGCGATTTGTACAGGATTGGCAGTTGTTCATCATTAAAATATCTGCGGCCCCTGTGCAGGATATAATATTGTATCTTCTTCCTTACTCTGTACCAACACCAACTCATTGCCCAGGTAGGCTGTTGGGGTCAGCATCATAGTTCCATGGGGTCAGCTGTTCTCAGGCTATATCTTCTTCGGTTCTGGGTATTTCTGGCCATTTCTCTGTAAAATTTAGTCTCTGAGTATTGAGTCATCTAAGAGTTCTTTGGTCTTCCTCTGGATGACTGTCTGCTGTAATGTATGGTCTGATGGTCTCCGTCTTATGTGCCCATACCATCTCAACTGTCGTTCCTCCAGCTTACCGTTTATGTCCGTGTCACCCAGGCTATCACGAACGCGTGAACTTTTAATCCTATCTTTTAGTGATACTCCTGCCGACCATCTGAGAATTCGCATTTCTGCTGTTTCGATTTGCCTAGAGTGGGAGTTGTACATAGTAGGGGATAATATTGTATAATAATTAGGG
The DNA here is from genome assembly GCA_917563855.2 of Limnephilus lunatus. Taxonomy (NCBI): domain Eukaryota; kingdom Metazoa; phylum Arthropoda; class Insecta; order Trichoptera; family Limnephilidae; genus Limnephilus; species Limnephilus lunatus. Next base: position 90,931,279 of record OU830594.1, on the reverse strand, counting down.
ATGCCACGAATAGTGATTTTGCCGAATACCGAATATTCGGCAACCGAATATTCGGCGACACTTGCGGGTGATAGGTTCCGACCGGCATCATTGAAGTGCGTGTGGTAACTACGTATTTGTTTCATTTGCGAGTAGGTAGGGTCACATCGCGCATTATTTGTTGATTGTTACATCAAATTGTGTTACTTATAGTATGTATCACGTCTGCTTGTTCGCGAAAAGCTTTACAAAATGGCACCATTTAATAAAAAAATCACCTATTTGGGAATATTATGAAATTTGTAGTGAGGACAATAAATGTTAAATATTAAATTTATACGCATTTTTTCATCATTTGGTATTCGGTATTCGGCCGAATATTGCGAACCATTCGGCCACTTTTTTTACTATTCGGTATTCGGCCGAATATTGCGAACCATTCGGCCGAATACCGAATAGTAAAAAAAGTGGCCGAATAGGCCGAATACCGAATAGTAGCCGAATATTCGTGGCATCTCTAATAATAATTAAAAATATATTTAAATTTGGACAAATGCTATTACATATCAGGTCGACATTCTAAGCAACTTGCCTGTTCTAAGGAATGAAATGCTCAAGTTATTCGTTGAAAATTATTCTGTAATTATGTTATTGTTTTTCTTCAACTAACTACATACTGAATGTGTTATTAATTTTTATTTATGAATTAGGTATTTTAAGTGACATTTTTTAACAAGTTTTCAGGCTCACCTCTGACCAAGCCCATTAACCATTTGGTTAATTGACTACCAATATTAAAAATATATGTTTGTGGAAATTTGATTATACTATAATACTAGCTTATACCCGCGGCTTCGCTCGCATGGTATTAGTGGGAAATTACTGGCATAATTATTATTATTCTTGCTTTTTTGTCTAATAAAAAATAATTATTGTTTAATAGAAAATTTCAAAATTTGAGAATGAAATTTCGCAAATAAAAATTCTATTTTAGAAAATATTTTAATTTATTTTAAGTACCCACTCCCCTAATTTATTGATGATTTCGCCTCAAGTAGGAATTAGTATTTTATTCATATTTGAATCTAGAGTAACCTAAAGAAATAACAAAATGACAGCCCACGTCAAATAATTACATATCAACGCTATGCTTTTCGTCCGGACAATAAAAGTTTTTAGAGATAGGAAGATATTAACTATGACGCCAACAAAGCACTATTTTTAGGGTGAATTGACTAATAAAAAAAAAAAACATTGTTTCCAAGGTAACAATTTGTTTGACGTTTGCAATAACTCGATTTTATTAGGGACAGAAAACGTATGATAAATAATTGCATAACGCTACAGCTTATTCATAATGCCAGAGCTTACCAATATATATAGCCTATGTTATTCGCAAATAATGTAGCTTTCGATTATTGAAAGAATTTTTAAATTCTATTCGGTGTTTATTGCGTGAAAGAATAACACTCATCCATACAAACTTTCGCATTTATAATGTTAGTAAGATCTTTCCCAGATTAGTATATTTATGTATTTTGATACTTGGGACCATGAGATCCTTTCTGGTGTGTGACCTCTTGTGGTTTTAATATGTGGAAATAATCTTTTTGACCTCATTATATTGTCTAAGTACATAAATGTTTTCCAGTATCTATCTCCCGGTAGTAACTGTATTTAGTATTTACGTGGTGTCTGGTAGGTAATTTGTGTTCGCACGTTATCACTTACCGGACCGTAACTTTTAGCTGTGATTCACTGATTAAACACCGGAGGCGTGTTTACATCTTTACGGACAAAACGATTCAATTATACAGGCAATTTGATTATAATTCATGCACTTAGTTGAATGCGTTTGTTTCCGTCCTGTTTTATAAGCTGTATGATGTATTAACTATGTAATTCCCCTTTGAATTTATTCATGTAGCCGTCATTGTTTTAAAAGTGGTTAGGTTAGGTTAGGTTTTGAATTTTCCAAATTTATATTTAATTTGTTTCTGCGCGATCAGACAACCGACAGCCTGTATGCAGAGTGTAACAGCATGTACCCGAAGAATTTTAACAGCGATTCCTTGACATGACATGACATTTTCCGCTCTTATGTTTTTTTTTTAAATTAAAAACAATAGAAATGTTTTTCCATCACACGTCTCAACTGAGTAGTCGGGTGCAGCCAACACGTGTCACGCGAGGTGCCATGCCATTTCAGAATTAAACCAACTCAGAACCACCTCAGAGAGGTCATGAAAAAATAATTTTAAAATAGTCGATAACCCTGATTTAACTTAACCTATTCAACCAAATTTTTATATTTTTTATTATCACTCTGGTCCTGAATCGGTTCCATTCTTAGTTGGCCGGTCACCGTCACGTGATACGCACTGCGTTTCTTTCTAGATCGCTGTAACAGAGGAGATAGAATGCGTGTCACGCGATCCAGTGTGATATTGGCAATGTGGGATGGAAACATTTTTTGTTTATAATTGAAAAAAAAAAATCGGTAAGCAAAATGACATCTACATTTTTCAATGCAAATATGCTCCGGAATCGCTGGTTAAAATCCGGGTACACGCTGTTTTTACGTTAATAATAATATAAAATTGCCTGGCTCTTCATACCTAGTCTTATGGGATATATTAATTACGTGGGCAGTTATTCCTTCAATCTAGACCCCCCTCCCCCCTTGGTGAGATAAATTTGGGCCAAATCGTATATTCTTTTCAAGTAACGTGAGATTTTGCTGGACCCCCCTCCCCCTTTTTGAGCTCACGTATTTAACGTGAGATTTTGCTGTCCCCCTCCCCCTTTTTGAGCTCACGTATTTAATGTATGCCCCCTTACCAACAGAGCTTAAGCCATTTCAAATAACTTTGCCGATTCGGTATGGTCCATTCTATTAATATTTTTTTTTTTACTTTTAATACTTAAATGAATACTCGCTATCGATTTCCAAAGTGGAAGACTGACTCTTCTATCGAAAGATCAGTGATCACAATCGTGACCGTGCTTAAAATAACTATAATATTGTTTATTTAAATTAAATGAAAACTACTCGCTTTGTATACAAAACTTTAATCAAAATTCATTCAATATCTACAGTCTTCGAAAATAAGTGGTGTATACAAAGTGATTTTGTTTTATTTGAAAATAACATCTTACTCTCCGTGGTCGATGGTTTGGCCTAGCAAACGGTCGCGGGTTCTAATCCCGGCGTGCGCAGGTAACTTTTATTTGATTGAATTGCGTTATTTCACAATTTAATCATTTAAAATAATATTTATTTGTTTATGTTTGCATTGCGTTCTAGAGTGGAAGATTCTCTCAGTATGGTCCCGGTGTAAGGCCACCATTCAGAATTGAAGCATTGCTTGAAGCGGCTTTAGTCGCGTTTGAGGACCAAATCTGATTAGCCAAGAACTTCCACACCTTCCTTTTCCCCATCTCATCCCCATCCACTCCCTTTAGCCTCTCAACATACCCCAATTGGGGATGCCATAGTCTCACTGGCTCCAGGCCGTTAAGAACAGTTGAGACTCTCATATGGTATTCACATTTAAAAAATCAACGTTCAGTTCAGTGTGTTATAAAATCAATACTACTTAGTCATAAAAATCACAAAAATCTCACAGGTGACCACGTCCGTTATCTAATAACGATCCCATCGCTCGGCTGTTTTTAAACAATTTAACAACAATCCTTGTTTCTTTTTTATATATTACGATTTATCCCGTCCTAAGACAATTATAAGTATTTATTTAAATTCCATAATTTTTCCTTTATTTGATCTTCCAGTTCGTGTTCAATTATTTACAAAATGTTGGAACTATTCATTTGAATATGTAGTCATTTTAAATCGTAAGAGATTTTATTCCCACATACAAATTGCTAATTATGTTAATTTTATCGCGTCAAGGATCTTGCGTGAAATTTATCCAATATTATATTTTAGTATTTTTTTAAATTTGGATGAGTGTGTTTGCGATTGGTCAAAGTTTAGATAAATACTCGTACAACGCATCCAATGTCAAGAAAAAAAAACGTTCGTTATTTTATTTCTTCATAATTTGATGAAATTGTTATGTAGTTTTACGTTTAGATTACACTCGTTAGAAATATTTTCATTCAATATTGGATACATATTTGAAATCCATTTTTTCGTAATAAAAATGTTATGGAACGAGCAATATATATTATTATGAAATCGTGTCTTAATTTTTAACATTTTAATTGATATTTGAATATTCCACAACTCATGATGGAAACGACGTAGCCAGCTTAAAACAGTAGCTTTGGCATGTACATTACACTGTATCTAGCACGGTCAATCGATAAAGGTGACATCGGTATCTTGTCAATGTTCCCTAGCACAACTGCAGATCGCTAACGCACAAACAACATTTCATGTCGAATAAATTAAGAACACTGAGTGGTTGTGATTTATATATTGTTCGTTGGCGATCTGCAGTCATGGTCGGCAACGACGAAACCTTTTTGGATCGACTGGGCTAGATATCAAGGTAGAAAACGCTGTGCTAATTTCATGACGCTCATTACTTTTCAAACACCTGTCAAACTTGATTCTGCCACCGCGAGTTCCGTTGTAATCTTTCTTTCTATTACAAGTATGATTTATGAACGAGATAGAGCGAGAAATTACAAAAGATATATCAATGGTTTTCCTATTATTATAACCTTTATTTTTAAGATACCACACGGCACAACAGATGTTATAGCACAGAAAAACATGCCAGGAGGAATTATACTATTTAATAAAATTTCTAATATAATGGATATTGTTAATCACGCTTTAAATAATTTTGAAACTTTTTTGTAAAACTATCTTTATAAATGTTAAGAAATTCTTAAGATTAATTAAAAGTACAATCTTGTCCAAGATATGGGTAAATAATAATTTATCTTTCAATTAAAAAAATGGTTGATCATTGAAAAATTATATTCCGTAGTAACCCGATAGCACCTATGTAGCATCTAGAGGCGTATAAAACCATAAATAAATGCCTCAGGATCGTTTCCTTTTAAAAGACAACCATAAATTTTCCCTTCGAATGAAAAAATTAAATACACATTTCGATTGTAGAATTGTTAATAAAGTATCTTGGCACTTACATTATCGTTTCTCTGAATCGTTCCCTCAATCAGTTCCAATTTTGAAAATCAAAACAAATCCCAGTTTTTAGGTCAATGATCCGAAGTTACACAAAAATATCATTACCCTCAAAAATATCATTATAATACTTAATATTACTATTATAAAATTGTGGTGCTTGCAAAGCTGGAACAAATATAGTAGGACTATTTGAGATCTGCAGCACTGCCATTCGAATTACGAATTGTTCAGCGTGTGACGTCACAAGACACAATTGCATACATTTTACCAATTTTCATTTTGAAAGCTTTGAAACTTTGTCATTTTTGGATATACGGAAAAATCAATTTTACTGTCATCATTGATTATAATACATTTTCATTCAAATTAAAGAATTAGGAGACATATTTTTTTACAGAAAGATAAACATTAATTCCCAAAGAAAATATTATTATAACCCGGCATTATTTAAATCCCTCCTACTACCGTCATGTGTGAGTGCTTGGGCAATGATGGAGGTCCTAGCAAGCAGAGGACTGAGCCCGCGACGCCTGGGTGGGAACCCGACTCATTTGACAACTCGGATACTAACCGGTGTCGTATGATTTGACTATGAATGCATGAATGTTGAATTAATCATTTCTATATTCATGCATTATCCTTTGATAAACTATTCAAACCCACGCAAATACTTACAAAAGCTTATCAACCATTTGGTTTTTCCTCTCTAGTAGATTGCCTTTAGTAAAATGTTCATCAGGAAACACGGTCGCCGAGAAATTTGAATAATAGTATATTCTTCTCTCATGTAGACTCCACTTGTTGCATTATGTTTTTTTTGACAAGAAGGATTTTATTTTAACAATTTATTTTCTACCAGTTAATAGACAACCAGGCTAATTAATATGTTGCCGTATAAGCGTATTCAAATATAAACATATATTTGTTTAAGTATATTCAAACATTTAATTAAGCTTCCTTAATGCTTAGACCGTTATCTTTATAAGTTTATAATTCACATAAGCCGGGATAACACCTCATCTATTTCGTAGAATCTATGCAATAGATCAGTGAAAATGAGTTTTTTTTTGGAACAGAAACCCGAAGTTGAATGGACATCAATTTGTGCTTTAAATTGACCATAGATCCGTATTGAATAAATCAGTCACAAATGTCTCTGGAATTGCTGAATGTGTGCACCGCAGATATTGCACTAGTGAATGCGGCGCCCCTCCCCAGCCTCTCCATTCACATTTAATCGTTTGAATGATAATATTACAAGTATGTTGTTGTGATCTTCTGTGCGGTCTTCCGTAACACCTCGATATTAAATTGCATCTACTGATATTGTGTATTACACGCATAAGTTGTTGAGGAATTGGCGTCAGTATCTAATGTCTTGAGATAAATTCAATGCACGTTAAGGCGGAATGTAATGATAAATTATTTCGAAATAACGAAAATTTTATTTCGTAATACGATAAGTATAATGTTTTTATTGGGAAAAAAAAATATTTCGTATTTTTAAAATTTACCGGGGGTTAGCATTTATCAAAAATAAATCAGAAATCAGACCCTTTTCTGACCGCTCTTCCATATGTTTTACAAAATATTTTCAAATGATGAAGACCCTTAAAAATACTCTGGAGGTTTTTCTTTAAACCGACATACGTAAATTTAAAAAAAAATCAAGAATAGGGTTTTGGTTTAATTTTTTCATAAACCCTAAATTCAATGTTTTTTAAAATTCAAATTACAAAACGTAGGTTAAGTTTATTAGAAAAAACGAAATGACAACAACATATTAAAATCTTTCTCCATTTTTTAAAGATAATTTTATAATTTTAAACTACAATTTAACAATGACATAGGGGATTTTAAATTACTAGCAAATGCCCACTGTCGTGTGGCGCCGTTTTATCTTTCGGCTTACGGGACAATTTTAAACTAAAAGCTTTGTTCAAATTATTTCAAAAGATGGCAGTAATCAAACGCGGTGAGAATCTAAGATATTATTATGGGAGGTAAAAAAATCATAAAATTCGTGTGACGTAATTTAGGATAGCCCCTTATGAGGTATTCACAAAAAAAAATAAAAACTACTTTATTTATTTTTGTTATGTAGACCTATCACTAGGTATTTATGGGGTCTACATACATTACAATCTGAATTCTGAAATGTGGTATTTCAACAGGGTCATTTAGGTACCTTACCGTACACAATTCTTGCCATTGCCACGTGGTATGTTTGTGTTGTAAAAAAATGTTATTTTATGTATTTCTAGTACCTACGTCAAATGCGTTGAGTACCAATACCATATTTACGGCATATTCCAGAGTGGAAGATACCAGTATCGCCCTGGTGTAAGACCACCGAACAGAATTGAAACGTTACTTGAAATGGCTTTAGCCGTGTTTGGTGACCAGATCTGAATAGTCAGGTACTTCAGCCTCACAACAAACCCCAATTTGGGGATTATAATTGACAACATATCACAATCTCACTGGCTCCAGACGGGATCAGTTGGCACTCTTGTGCAGTATTCACATAAATGTTTTTTTTAAATCTTCAAAACGGTCAAGGTATAATTTGGGAGGCGGGTAGGAAAGGAAGGGAGGAGGTTCTGGGAAGATAAAGGTATGTGGGTTGGGTAGGAATCTGGGGGTAGTATGTCCAGGAGTTAGGACGTTTGAATCCATCCCTCCCGCTGCGGTCCAAGGCGATGTTCCAAGAGATTCTGGCTGGAGAGGATAAAAGGCCTCCTTCAACCATTCTCTCCTGATCTGGCCTGCCATGCAGCTGGTAGGCAGACGCATCCGTCGCCAAGACCCGGACAAACTACACCCAGACAAACCATGAACCCGGGAACCTCTGCTAAATCACCAAACGTAGCGAACCACTTGGGGTGACTTATGGCATAAGTGTTGGTTATCCAATAAATGGTTCCCGGGGCAGCGGCACCCATACCCACCTCCCAAATTTATTGGATAACCAACAAGAGGTTCGCTACGTTTGGTGACTTTGCAGGGGTGCCCGGGTTCTTGGGGTAAAGTTTGTTTAAGTGACGGATGCTTTTGCCCACCTACTACGTGGCGGGCCGGATCGGGACAGAAAGGTTGAGGGAGACCTTTTGACCCATCGCCTTGCAGCGCAGTGGAAGGGACGGATTCACACGTTCGTCACACCTGACTCCCAGATTCCTACCCGCCCCACATACCTTTTTCCTTCCCAGTCTGACAGTCTTGACAAATCGTGCAGTCCTAGTCGTGACAAATTTTAAACAACAATTGTATTTAAAAAAAAAAAACGCAAATGCTTTATTTTATTGGCTCCATGACAGTTGATATCTTTGACAGTTGGTCCCCGACAGTTGATCCCCCGACAGTCAATCCCAACAGTTGATCCCCTAAAAGATTATTTCTTCAAATAAGTATGCCATATGTCTCGCCAAGTGATTCTCTACGTTTGGTGAATTATCAGGGGTACCCGAGTTTTTAGAATGAGGTTTGTCTAGGTGTTGGTGGTGATTGCGTTTCCTCACCTATATTTGCATGTGTGTGTGAGTGTGTGTGTGAATCAACGATGACAACGTCTGCAGTTGAATATAAACATAACAAATGATACCACCAACGATAATTAAAACACATTTTTAATGGTTCCCGGGGCAGCGGCATCCACACTCGTTTCCCAAATTTATTGGATAACCAACAATAAGAGGTAATCTAAACGAAATTATTTAAAAATAATATATTGTGGAATAACACAAATTAATCAGATAAAATGTAGATAGGTACTTGCGCACGCCGAAATTTGAACTCGTGACTTCCGGATTCGTAGCCAAGGGTCGTAACAAGATTAGAAATAACTTCAACCACCAAGGTTTGGAATATCGATACGCTTTCAAATGTTCTAGGTAGTAGGAATGTATTATTATTATTTCGACCCTTAGTCGAAAGACTGACATGTGGTTATAGATATATACAATGCGGGTCTCAATGAATACATCAAATGTTTTTATGGTCCGTTTTTATTTTTAGTAATCGGCTAGTAGAAGTGTTGACTGGCGAGAGGATTTTGCACATGTATATCAATTAATAATAATTAAAAAATATATATATTTTATTACAATATAATATTATTACGCGAACCTTACATGTGAATATTTTCGTGATTTAAATTAAACACTTCTTGTTTATGTTTTCTTCTACTTTTATTTCAATAAATAAATAATATACCTACATATGTGGGTAGGAATCTGGGGGCAGTGTGCCACATACCCCAATTACCAAACACACAACATACCAAAATATATAACGATTATAATGACTTCAGACGGAAATATAAAATGTTATCGTTATCCGTTGTTAGTTTTTTACGAGTTTTTTTTGTCTTGAAAGCTGTTGATTTTGTCCACCTACTACGTGGCGGGCCGGATCGGGACAGAAAGGTTGAGGGAGACCTTTTGACCCATCGCCCTGCAGCGCAGTGGAAGGGATGGATTCCCACGTTCATCACACCTGACCCCCAGATTCCTTCCCGCCCCACATACCTTTGACCTTCCCATAACTTCCCCTTTCCCTAAAAAGACCCTCTGCACGGCATCCGCAAGGATTACATAGGCCCTAAGGGTTTTTTTTTCTCAGGGCCTCCTGTGCGGAGATAATTTAAAGAAAGGTCCCACGTCCTTCAGCCTCACAACATATCCCATCTGGAATATCGATAGGTACCTACGCTTTCATATGTTCTAGAATTATTACCCTCGGTCGGAATTTTGCCATGTGTAGGTAGACATGCGGGTACATGCAATTCGGGTTTCGATGGAGCCATAAAATGTTTTTATGCTCCCTTTTTTCCTTGTTTTTTAGCGACATCTTTCGAAAACAAGCCAAACTTTTTGAAACCAAAAATATTCCAAATTTATCGAAAGGACCATAACGTCCGCTAGAGGCTCTCGATGTAGTTTTGTGTGAAATATAGTACCGATTATAATCCAACTTAAGTTAGTCATTCATAACATCATAACAGCGTTAGACATTTTCCAGATGAGACGGAAACACGTGGTTTGAAGAAACACATGTGATGCGATATGGTTGCTAGTTTTTAAATGTTGTGTTCTCAAGCTTTCCTATTACTAAAACAGATGATCTTCAGATTATAATCATCTCCAATTTTGTCTTGTAGTAGTTACAAACCGGTTTCGCCCAAATTTGAACCTAATTTCTTATTGAATAATCTAAACTCTAAATAAAAAAAAAAATGCTTATTGTCTTATTTTTTTTACAGAAAATGGATGTTGTAAAACTTTGTAGGAATCTTATTAATTTCGTTGACCCAGAATTTTATAGAGGGAAATTTCACGACGCCGAAGCTCACCCTTCGTGTGAGTCAACAAAACAAACTATTTTTTCTTGTTACTAATAATTATAGTATTGCTGCTGTTTTCTCTCACTCTTTCTCATAAACGATGCGTAAGAGAAAGAGAGGTTACGATGGAGCTATTGGCGGTGTTCACGTAAGGTAATAAAAATATATAACATGACGATCAAACGAGTCACGAGCGTAGAGACCTCCCAATTCTTTGGAGACTAAACCTGCTTTCATACTGCTTTGGTTTTTTACCAAAATGAAACCATGGAATGCCTAGATATACTATAGTTGTTAACATAGTTTGCCTCTCTGACTCTTTCTCTCGGAATCTGGGTACAAGCATAAGACTATTGGTACCATGTAGAGCTTGCAATTTTGGAAGTACGTTAACTGGAGACAGAAAGACTTTACCGTCAATCAGATTACTTTTGATATGACAAGGACATTGGAAGAACAGCGAATCCATTAAACTTTTGTCATTGAAGTCTGGTACTAGACTAAATGTTGTAAAAATTAGATCTCTGAGGCGAATATGTAGTAAAACCACAAATGTCGTGTGAGAAATAATGTGGGTTTCCGAATGAAGACTAATGAATGAGATTAATAAAGGAACGTTTACACGGTTTGGACACGTAGAGCAGACAAAAGAAGAAAGGAGTGTAAGGAAAATATATTTATGATGCAAAATAGAATGGCAGAAGTCGCAGACGGCCCAGAAAGACGTGGTAATATCAAGTGAATCAAATACTTGTGTCGGTTCGTGTCAAGAGTTAGAATAACAGAAGAATTTTTGAGACTATATAGTATGATGAATCAAGGAATGTTGTGCCATGACAGAGTTATGTGGCGGTCTCTCTGCCTACCTCTGTGGAGAAACGGTAAGATGGTTAAGTTAGTTATGTTTAGTTCTTTGAATGCCCTTGAAAACCTTTTGTTTTTTACTGGACAGAGCCATCCCAACACCAATCCACTTGTTGGTACTGTGATCAAAGAAACCGGTCATGGAATGTGTATTAATATCCGATCTCTCCATTCTTATACAGATGTTTACTTATTGCAGCTGTTCTTATCTTGACGTTTAGGTAGTTACTGCAGTTGTTGATTTCATTATCTTGTGTCCCTTCTTATGTTCGTGTTTACCGACTTATTTCAATCTTTCTTATTTCAGTCGTTCTTGTATTTGTTTTGCAGTCGGTCTCAAAAGGGTGTTCTTAATATAGTTGTCGATTTTATTGTAATGTTTACTAGGTAGATATTGTTCTTGTATTCATGTCAAAAAATTTGTTATATTCATTTTAATTCTAATCTTTATTTGCTCTAATATTTCCCATAATTGCGTATTTAATTACTGCAGTCATTTAAAAGCATTTTGTAATTACTACAGTCATTTAATAATCATATTTTGCTTTTTGACTACTTTTTTGTGACGATATTTACTTTTGCAGCCATTCTCAAAAAAAATTTACACTTTTTCTTACATCAATATGTGCTTAATGCCGTTATTAATACTTTTTAGTTTTCATGAAGATATTTACTCTTTGAAGTCGTTCTTGGATACATACTGCATTCGTTCTCAAAATGATGTTGCACCATTCATATTCATCGGCTAACTAGTTGCAATGTCTTCATGATAAAGTGTATTTGTTGCAGTCGTTCTTCTAAACGACTTCTAAACGACTACGACTGTCGGTCTAATAAAGAGATTGCCGTGTTGCAGTCATTCTTATGCTAATGTTAACCTGTTACAATCGTTCTAATGCTCATGTTAACTAACTGCAGTCGTTCTTGTAACGACTTTTATTACTTGTTGCAGTCGTTCTTATGTTGATTTCGACTTGTTGCAGTCGTTCCGGCTATGACAGCGAGAGCAGCGAGGATCTATCTGACGACTCTGCGGCCACAGATGAGGCAATCTCCGCCAAGGGAGGAGCCAGCGCCAAGTTCATCAACAAGGGAAGATGGAGCAAAGAAGAGGTAAGAACACCAAACCAGTCAACAATTATGCCAGCAAATCTACAATTAAACAAATACTCTAGTTTAAAACCTTGCTGCTTTCAACAGATTTGAAAATCATTCTAAAACTTGCAGATTTGCAAAATTACCAAAATCTCGTCCAGGCCAGTTTCTCACAATAATCCTCACATGTGAGGAATAATTTTTTTCTTTTTTTTTTAAAAAGAAAGACAAACATTCCCGGGTTACGAATAACCCAACAATGTTTGAAAATCTCCTACTACCACCACAGAAAGCCGAAAATGTTTCTTGTGTTGTGATGGAGGACTTGGCCAGCAGAGGAATCGAACATGCGACGCCCGCGCTATGCACACTCAACCACTGACCGGTCATAATGTTCTGATAGTTTTTGTTCGTTTAATTCTCCTTGAGTTAAATTTTTGGACGATTTTGCTGTATCTATCAAAAATGTGGATGAAGGTACTGACTGTCCTAGAAGTGGATGTGACGGCTCCAAATTAAGGTAACAGTTGAGGTACTTAGAGGCCGTTAGAACCTTAAATCATACTAAATTTAGTTAAATATTTGGAATTGATTATTATTCGTCACCGACTCAATTAATTCGATTTATTTGCAATTTATTAAATGTAGTAAATGCCACGTTTATCCGCTAATAACTATTTTGGGGCTCCGGTATTTTGTGTAATATGCATTATAAAATAATTAAAAGCTCACATTTGTTTCGCTGAAAGTGCCATAAAAATCACCATCTTAAGTTTTTCCCAGACTAAAGTAGACAGTTCGCAATTTAGTGCTTGCATAAAGTAAAAATATATCTTTCCGTTGCCATTGCATGACATTCATCCTACTATTCTCATCCTTAACAATGGATTTCTCCTCTATTACCTATGAATGGAATAAATGATCATTCATAGCTTTCACAATTTTAGAGTTGTTAATCATAAACCAAAAAAGGGTTTGACGTGTCGGTACTTTGGGACATGCATCAATAGGGTATTTCCAGAAAAGAAGGATGGTGTTAAAGTGTAGATTTTTTAAAGAATCTTTTTCTGTTTCTTCTAGTTTCTCGTCTCAATGTTGTACATCAGGGTTGGTATGGTCTGTACACCATTGTCTATTGCTAGTGTCGCTTCTTTTGACAACTTTTTCCTGGCGACTGGCTCTTCCTGTCCTCTGTGCAATTACCCTTCTTTCAAAGTCTTCATCAGGTTTTCCGTCTCTCGCGATCTAATAAGTAGTTATGAAATTCATTCCACATCAGCCCTAATAACAAGACGTGTTCTTCAGTTAGTTTCCTTTCACCTTCTTTTATACAACCCGATGATTATTTTTGCAGCTTCACTTTACAATATATAATATCTGGTAGTTAGATTAACATGATTACATCCTTGTAAGTGTTGTACAATGTAGTACGTCTCATCAGACGTAGTTAGCTTCTAATTACATATGGGCTTCGCTTACTAACATTATAAAGAAGCGTCGTTTTTTAAATTATAAACAAAGTTGGGTACCCTAATTATCCAGTAGGCGTTTGCTAAGTAGTTTTTATTTTTTATTAAGTTCATTTTGTTCCATGGTTGAATTCTCTAACGAGGCTCCGTAATAAAGTATTCTTCTATGGGTGATCGTTCGCCGACATAGAATTAGAAAAAGCTATATACGTACTTTTCGTAATACCATTATAATGGTTTTGCTAACCGGTTTCGTTCATGATTTTAATTATTTTTTTATATTAATTACATATTTCCTCATCTTCAGAAGGTATTCGGAGTAAAAATCTTTTTGGAAAACAATATTCTGGCCATTTGTATTTTGTTTTACGTTACTATTAGATATTTCAAATCTCGATAGCTCATGATGAAATTACTTTTGGAGCTCAATAATATTGCGTTGACCTAACAAATCCAGGCGCAGGCGTTTTGCATTTGTTTTTAATGTGAATACCTCACGAGAGTCCCAGCTGCTCCCGTCTGGAGCTTGTGAGACTACAGCATCCTCAAATGCGGTATTTTGTGAGGCTGAAGATAGTGGGGAAGGAAAAGAGAAGGCGGAGAGGAAGATGAGAAAGTACCTGGCCATTCAGATCTGGTCACCAAACACGGCTAAAACCACTTCAGGCAACATTTAAATTCTGAAAGGTGGTCTTACGATTAGGTGTACTGGCAATACTGAGAGTATTTTTCACTCTGAAACGAGTCGCAAATTTCCTACATATTTCCAATTATTGTGAAATAACACAAATTTTAAATTTTCATTCCGCTACCTCGGATTGCTAGTCGAGAGCCTTACCCCTCGACCACAGAGGCACCCAATATTTTTGTTTTAGAAAAACACGCGAGTAAAGGGGTTTTTGCCAAACCTTTCTCTATCTGAATCTATGCTTCTAACCTCCGGGCTATCGCGACAATCTTTAATCATTAGTGCTTTACATAATGTTCTCCAATATCAATTTTTTTTATTTAAATTAAATCTAATTGCAGGTTTTACATGCTATATTTTGCAATCGCAACTCAGAATTACCAAGTAGACGCTGAATTTATATCAATTTTTTTCTTTCAAATTTTCCGCTAAACTAGACTGACCATTTTTATATTTCTTTAAACTTCTAAACCGAATATTTTATAATGTTGTTTATCACTTGCTCGCTGTGATTTATGAATGGTCAGTCGGATAGGCCGGTTTCCATGGTCACTAGTAACTATGGCCGGCCATGGGGGCATGGTATAATGTATATTGTGTTCGGTATCGTTTTGTCGAATTCGCCAAGTCCCAAAACACACAAACCTAAAAAACCGGTTGTATTCAGCAAGTATGTATTATTAGCTATACACTGTGTATATTCTCGTACTTATTCCGCTGAAACCACATGTTGGATATTCATGTTTTTAATGTTCAAAGCCGGAGGTTCTTCCCTGTTACTCAATAATATTATGTATAATATTTTTTATATATTTTTACTACCACCCGACTTTTTCCGAGTTTTAACACATTTTTTTAAATCTAATTTTTTAAAGTGATCTTTGAAAGTTCTATAGCTCATAATAGATATGACGTTACGATCACGATTGCGTCGACATCGACATAGACGTTGAACATAGTTGCGTAGACTTAGATCGGGTTGTTTCGAAATTTTTTAACAATTAATCAAATATTTGAAGTAATTTTCACTTTTTGTGTACCTATGTTCTGCTAATATATCATTAGAGGCCAGTTGCTTCATAAAACTGAAATAATCACAGAACTTGAATAGAACTTTCACAGAACTGAAAAATAACTTTAAATAAATATTTGATGAATTGTTCAAATTTTATTTTTAAATTGAGAGGCGGGTACGGGTACCACCGTCCAGGGAACCATTTATTCTTTGCCAACACCTCTGTCATAGGTCCCCAAGAGGTTCGCTGTGTTTGGAGACTTTGCGAGGATGCCCAGGTTTATAGGGGGTGAGGTTTGTCCGGATCTTTGCGGCGGATGCGCCAGTCCACCAACTGCTTGGCAGGCCGAGACTGGTTGAGGGAGACTTTTTGACCTCCAGCAGAACTCTCAGAACATTGGCTTGGAGGGATGGATTTATACGTCCGTCACTCCTGGACACATCACTCCTACCCACCTCTCATACCTTTATCCTTCCCAGAACTTCCTCACATTCTTTTATCTTAATAGACCCTCCACACAGCATCCCTAAATATGACATAGGCCTTGCGGCATGTTTTTCCTCAGGGCATTCTGTGAGGAGCTAATTTAAAAAAAAGATAATTATTTATAGATTAAAATTTTGTCTAATTTTATTAAATTTAAGTGATCGTAAATTCCTTCACCTCTGGTCAAAGTGAAACATTTTAGATTGTAATGTAAGGGGAAGCTGTGCAATTTCTTGATGCCATAGCTCGCCGTTTGAGAGGTTTCAGTAACCCACAAAAAACCGATTTTACATCAAACTCAGTTTTTTTTTAAATTTCACAGATTTTATATTATAAACCCTTTATACCCCGGTCAATAAAGCCTTCAGCTTTAAGGGTATCTAAATTACTATTAAAATAAAGGTTAATTACGTAAGCCATTAGGACACTGAATCCCTCCTATAATTCATGAAGGCTGATGCGAGAACCTGATTTGAAAACAACTCCGTCATTAGGTCTCCTGAAAAGGGATTAAGAAATTCTTGGATTTCGAAACTTTCTGAGGGCTTTGAATCTTGTACTAAACGAAACCATTAATGCTTTTAAAGCTGAATAATGTTTTGTTATCTATATTTTTCTTTCCCGCATTAAAACCCTGACACTAAACCAAGAATTGATTGAAAGACTATAGGCGCTTCCTTAAAAGAATATACCTTCTACGGAAGGAAATAAAATTAGATAGAGCCTAAGAATTCATAATAAATTGTAAAGAGCCCTTGAGGTGATTTTGCAAATTTTTTACAAATTGTCCAGTTATTATTATTATTATCCAAATTGATAGACTATCCCTTCAGAAATTTGGCGTATTTTTCAGATAGTTAAAATATTTCCGTTTTACAATCAAATTCCAATAATGCAATGTTTCTGACCACATCCGAAAAGTAAAAACTGATTTTGAAAGATGATGCAATACGCTTTCAAATTTTATAATTCGATATAAACCTATAATTTTTGAAATACAAATAACTAAAATTACTGATAACGAAAAAAAATAAAAACCCATTGGTTCTTATTTTATTATAGTTGCAATGCCACTTAATAAAGAAATTGCTTCTCCCTGCGTGTCCTTTCTCATTCGTCCCGTTCCCCTTCCGCCTTCCCTTCCCCTCCCGGGCCCTCTTCCCCTCACGCGCTCCGTACATTCAGAAGTATATCTCTATGACATTCAGTCCCGGCTCACCAAAGTTTCATCGGAATCGGATGATTGGTTTAGGGACCGCATAAGGGACAAACAAAGAAACATTCATTTTTATGTATAAATTGTGAAATAACACAGTTAATCAATTAAAATTTACGACCGCATATAGTCGAAAGCCTCACACCTCGACCACGAGGCCATAGTCTTACATCTTACATTCTATCACTAAAGAAATGAGGCTTTTATTTCATCCAAATACTGAATTTTTGCACCCATTCGTGCAGAAAATGAAGCTCCTAGACTTTTAAATACGAATTCCAAAGTTGTTGATTCGTCATCGCGTTTATTTTTAGCTTTTGAAAGGTAACGAGCATCAGGCAAAAGCCACAGCAACATCCCCTCCGCAATGATAAGTAAGGCTTGTCTCGTTCCCGCGGAAAGTGATAAACCACATTAGGCCGTGACAAACTGGTTTCCTTCACGTGGTCCACGGTTCGAACCAATCTGTACTCTGAACATAGGCTTTGTATTATTATTCGATTAAAAGCTTCGACTCCGAACAGCTGACATGGTTGAGTCAATAACTGGCTAATAAGTACGTACGTGCTGAAATACTGTGGTCCTGAAAAGACATAGACATACCATTGATGGATCTAGAGAAATTCAACCTAACCCTAACTTAATTTGACCTCTCCTTCTTTCTCATAAACGTGGCATGTTACCAGAAAAAATATGATACAAAGGAGTTCTCAGTGGTAGGATCATAAATTACTTTTACAGCGGTGACGTAAACCGTTTAGAATTTTTACAACATACCGACAAAATTGTCAAATTTGAGTCTTGAATAAATTTGGAAGGCTTTTTGTTCGATTTAAAGTTTTGACTCTAAACAACTGATATGTTTGTGTCGATAACTGGTCCAGCAAATATTATGCCGATCGTTGTATTTAATTGACTTTCAATCGGAGGCTAACGAATTAACATTTTTTAAATCCATAGATTTAAAAAATGTTAATTCGTTAACTCCTCCCTAGGCCGCCAGGAAAGTAAAGTGTGTTAAGCTGTACCACAATGCGTACGTGCTATATACTATCATTATGAAAAGCCAACGAAGAACTTTAAAGTTGTATGCCTGTTAAAGCGGTGACGTAAACATAGATTTTGACAATCCACCGACAAAAGTATGGCCATTTCTTAGAAGTAGGTCTTTTGGTCGGCGCTTTGGTAAGGATCATATTCAGGTTGGTTTCACTTATCTCTAACTTCTTAATATGTCTTTCTGAGCACCCTTTTGGCATAAATAAAGCCATTCTGAGAAGGAAAATGTTTTTAAGAATGATAGTTTAGTTTCTCCGTTATTTATGGTTAAATTATATGGCACTATAAACCATAGTTTCGCTTTGAAAATGCGTGCAGGACACAATCTTAAAAACACGCAAAAAAACAGGATTATGCAATCGCAAATTCCAAACACTGAAATAGCAAATTTATAAATTTCAGGAGAAGCAATAGAGTGTTTTGCTTCAGCCGCCAAAAATTCCTCGGTTCATAAAATCGACAGCTTTTTAATGGCATGTCGAGAACAAATGTCATTAGCTTAGCAAAACTGTTATCCAATACTTATTAGGGGGCATCTATTAATTACGTGAGCAGTTTTTCTTCCAATCTAGACCCCCTCCCTCCCCCTCGGTGAGATAAATTTGGGCCAATTCGTATATTTTTTTCAAGTAACGTGAGATTTTGCTGGACTCCCTCCCCCCGTTTGTGCTCATGTAATTAATGGATGCCCCCTTATTGATTGCAAACAATTTTTTGGAAAAAACATTACTTTGGACAACAGATTTGCTATGTTCTCAGCATCACATTAAAATCTTTTAACTCATAATAGATGGTGTACCTTTATGTTTTCACTAATTTTTTTCTTGCTCCAGGTGACCATAAATTATTATCGATTTTTTAACAGGCTGAACATTAATGAAATTATTTAATATCTTTTATCGCCTTCCTAAATCTCCTTTGCCTATTTACAAGACATAGTTTTTTGCATGCCTCTCCTCCCAGCATCAACACCAACAAAAGATTTGACTAGTCACGATCATATATTTTTATCCCACCAACATCCCCTCGAATCTAACCCTTTCTCGGGGCGAGGGAAGAATAATAATATCTAATGTAATAAATTATTACGTTACCTGCGTTTGGTTTTAGTTCTCAGGTAGGGGTAAACCCTGGGATTGGATGCACCGAATGCATTCACCCCAAATCTAATTTGGAATAGGGCTGGAACCTGTTCCTAAAATGCTAGGAGCACACTCATTATAATGCCTTTGGATTGTAATCTTCTTCTTACCTTTCCTGTGTATTCGTTTTAGGATCGTAGGCTCTAACTCTACCTCCACATACAAAAAATTGGGATTTGAATATGGTCGGCTCGCTGCTTTGTTTTGGTATTTTTTTCGTCGATATATTACTTAGTTACCTAGCCACCACGACTGGTTTTGATTTTAAATAGGTTGTTGTTCATTATCCATTTTGAAGCCTCGGTATTTTCGAATAGTAATGGGGGGCCAGGGTTATATCGAAAGGTAGATCGGATACAGACAGCATTACGTGAAATATTACATCAAGGGCGCCTATAAGCTAGAAATTTTGTTTAAATTAGGTTTGCAATTCTCTTCTCTTGAGTTTCGCTCTGAGTTTTGTAGTCTTATCAGTTTTAATTTATGAAGTACCTCAGATCAAAGGGTTCATTATCGTGAATTGGTGTTTTCAGGATTCATTCTACTTGCTTTAAATACCATTTAGCAATTCTTGAACAGGATTATTTCACGACAATCAACCAGTGAAGATGTCTAAGATGCTCTAAAATATATAGTGAATATGTATTTAGATACTCAGGTAAATTAAGGTAAATAATAAGTGCATTGGTAATTCGTTTGTTGGAGATCCACAAACTTGAATACTTTCTTTCTTTCATTTCTCTCCCTAAAAGAATAACCGGTCTGTTTGAAGTTTTAACTCCGCACACAGGTTCAAGTTTTGGCAAGTATTTCCACTTCAACAATAGTATTTATTTTACATTCAGTGAACATGATTTTACCATTTATCAACTCAACATAAGTTTACAGTATCCCGTTTATTACGTCCTATTTGGTTGCTTTATCTTCCCAACCAACGTTTTATAATTCGTTCAACCTTGTGAAGGGCATCGTTGCATATTTGTTTTTTCCGCTCCCACTAAATCACT
Organism: Limnephilus lunatus; assembly: GCA_917563855.2. NCBI lineage: Eukaryota > Metazoa > Arthropoda > Insecta > Trichoptera > Limnephilidae > Limnephilus > Limnephilus lunatus. Next base: position 90,910,786 of record OU830594.1, on the reverse strand, counting down.
TGCTGAAATTACTTTTTTAAGTCTATTTTTTTCTTATTTTTTGAAACAACTCTTCTGGGTGGATCATTCTTATAAAACATAATTATTGTTCTATGAGTTTATTTAAGTTTTTTGGACTGCTTAAGCCAGGCTTGCCAGAAATGGGTTAGTACAGGTCTGGAATCTTGAAGACCTTTGTTGAGGGAGGAAACGAACGATCTAGTTCTTCTAAGCATTGTATTTCCACCTAATGCCATGTTCTGGAGACTACAATCCGTGCGTACCATAGGCAAGACCCAATGTCTATTACTTCTTGTTTTTTATACCGAAAACCTTTTAATGATAATACATAATTGTATAATTTGTGTAGAGCCAATTTTGTGAAAAATTGATTTTTGTGTTTCTATTGATCGGTGTGTTTTCTGTTGTTTAGGACAACCAGCTCAAGGCTCTGGTGGATGAGCACAGGGAGCAATGGGACACCATAGCGTCTCACTTCACCGACAGATCGGACGTGCAGTGTCAACAGAGATGGACCAAGGTCGTCAACCCCGACCTAGTCAAAGGTCCTTGGACGAAAGAGGTCAGTACAAAACAAACTCCAAAAGACGATTGATTCATTGTTTTTAGAATTGAATACTAAATTAAACCTATTTGTGTACATTGTGTACAAACTAAAACCAACCTAAATAATGAACCCATAACGCACAGAGTTTGGAAGTCCACATAACTCTATCCCAGCACGAACTACTTTCATAAATGCTCTGGTATTTCGACCCTTGACTATCGTGACACGACGCAACCCTAGCGTTTAATCCATTCGATCGTGCAGTATTTTTTGGGAGGTCCGGATAATTCGTTCATCCTTTTGCGCATAATGCATCGCCTGGCAGGTATTTCGTCTGCATTCAACCTTACTTTCATCCCGGCTCTGCCAGTTCAAAGTCTCGCTATCACACATTCGAGTTGGAGTTGACACTAGTATTCCTGTTGTGGAATTCAAGCATGCATTACTTCATTTGACAACATTTTACTGGCGATCACAATTATTTATTGAATTCCTTAAATTTATCATTCTGTCAGTGGTCTTATCAACCATCAAGTCTCCCAAATATACCCCTAAGTGCCCAAATCCACTTGTTTCAATGATTCACCGTTTAGAAACTCTATCTAACAGTATCCAACAACCTAACTTTGCAAAAAATCTTTTTTTGAAGATCTCACGGATTAGTTGAATATGGTCTGAAGGTTTTCTAGCTTATTATTATTATATCTCAGTATCCAGTGAGACGTAGCATAGCAATCAGAAGTCAATCTGCAGATGGAAGTGTTTCAAGTGCTTGGAATATTGAACTTGCAGGTTCTCGCGAGCTTTTACCATATATTTACAGCTTGTAATCCGACCCCGCCATTTAATTTAGCAAAGCAGGTTACCGCCGGCATGAATGTGCATTTCATTTCTCGGCGTGGTCCTGCCACTTAAACCAGACTATCGTGACCAAAACACTTACTGGAGAATAAAAACCCAAGTCTGAAAAGAATCTGATAAAACTCAGCTTTTTTACCGCACATCTCAAGTGTATAAGATAACTTTTATAGATTTAATGCCATGGGTTGGTTCACCATCTTCAAAATCACGGTTTTTGGTTTGAAATTTCGATCACTTTGAATTGTTTTAGAGTTAATTAAATACCTATCTTGAACCTTGAGTTTCGTCTAACAAGCTGTAAAAATGATATGTTGTTAATTTTCTGCTTACGATCCTTTTTTGGATGTGGTTTTATTGTATAATGTGAATACTCAAGTTTTTTGGTATATGATTATACAAATTTTGTGTATGACATTGTTTTTTTGTAATTGCTTAGAATTCTAAGGTATTTTAGAAAATGTTTCGCCTTTCGCCTTCGGTTCGCGAATGCATTCAATATAAAATATGTCGTGAGGAGACAATACTGTCGAATTTAGAATTCTTTGTCGCAGCGATTCTGTATTTGTATGCAAATCCACCATTGAGCCTTCCATTATAATAAACAGCTCCGGAGACGTCCTACAAATTTCAATTCAGGATTTGCGGCGTGGCCAATGGCAAATAAATAATTGTTTTAATGATGTTTGACCACGCTGATACCCGGAGAACATAAGACCCAGGAACGTGGCTTGCTTTGTGATTTAGTTTCTCACTGACTCTCCCATTCATGACTTATGTAACAACGACTGTCTGATTTCCTGGGCGGCTTGGAATCTCATTCAACAATTTGATAAATCTCTGCAAGATGTCCGGCATTCTTTGTGCTGAATGCAAATTCCTGACGCCCACATCACTCCTGCCAGTTTGCACTCACTTATAACATGACACTATTTAATTTTGTCCTTTTTTTGTTGATGAAACGACTAACACCCACTCTCTCGATATGTAGATATGGCTATCTAACTAGCACTGATAGCTCGGGTCTAATTCCTTTTCAGCTTGCTGTACATCGTTGGCGATACAAATAGTCTGTGAAGTTATCCAATAAACCTCGCTTCAATTCAAGATTTCATTGACCGTAAAATAGTTGAGTGAAGAGTGAAATTAAATAGCTTTATTCCACTGAAAGTGAAATGATGACAAACCACTTTATATCACTTCCCAGTCTCATGTGTAGACGAGTGAATTGCAAAGATGGCGACTTTTTTGCATTCGATATTCGATAAAATCATGCAAATTTCTTGTCACTATGGATGGTCATTGACTCAAGATATTGCATATGGTGCCAGTTTTTTTTATTTATCCTGATTACGTAATAAAATAACGCACGACGTAAGATTTTAATCCGGACTTGGCGTAAAATTGTGTTAAGAGGTAATATGAAGAATCAATATTTGATTTTAGATGTATGAATGTAAATTATTCGACGAGTGTGTACCAGGACAGAAGTGTTTGATGTTCTACCCCTACTACTGGCTTGGCTACCCTAGCGAAGAAATAGACTGTTGATTACTTCATTAGTTTTTCTTGTCTAATTTCATGAATTACTCGATTTTCCACTTGAAAAAGTAGTACGTCGAGTGTGTATGTCGGCTTTTTCGTTTTTAAATACAATAAATTGTTAATATTAATGATGTTTTAAAATTTAAAAAAATCCATTTGCTTAATTGATCATAAATCTTAACATTAAATTCAGCGATCAGATACAATGGCCACCGTTCAACAACAGCTGGCATTCAGCAAGGATCTCGCTTTAGCATCCATTAACTTCATATTTTTTTCGTCCTATTCGTCTCGTAAATTTATTCAATTATCGTCATTCGTCTCAAAACAAATCTAATTAATTTCACCAATCTTCCATTATGTTGTAATTCTAGCCTTGTTTGTAACAATTTTACCTTGATTACTTTTTCTTATGCACACATTCAATTCACACCGTTGCATTAGTCGCGGCTAAAGATCTACCTAATCATATGTTTAATCCCACATCCGTTTTCGATTTCAATGTGCGAAATTGCTCAGCTTGTACTCTGTAAAAAATGCACAGTATAATCTAATTCGGTTCAATAAATACATCCCCAGTCTGGATTTACCACTTCTTTAATTACAAATGAAACAATTCCATCCTCACAAAAAAACTTGAATTATAGGCGGCATTTTTTTATCTTAAGGTGTTTCGAAAATGCGTGGATGTTTTTCTTTGGTCATTATAATAATGGTCTTCATACCGCCGATCCTTAGTGAATATTGTTTTTTACCATGATTTTTCGACCCTTAACCTCGGCAATTTACAATTTTGCTTCCACATTATCTCAGCGATGTGCTAAAGTATTGAAATTGGTCCTAATTGCTCCCACAATCATCTCAGCAGTCATAAATATTTTTCCTTACTCATCGTCCTGATTCCGTGAGAACTTGTAGTTCTTCACTCCTAAATTTTAATAATTCTCAAATTTATTTAAGCGTGACCTTCGGCTTTTTATTCATTTATTGATCCATTATTTTGAAGTTTCTCTTCATTTAGCACCTTTTATTTTTTATTGCACATTTAGGAGTGTGATTTTTAATATGTAATATTTTGTTTAAGCTCTCTAGGAATGTTGCTATTAATTGTTTTGAATGCCGGCATTCCACAAGGATTTCGTCATGGTCCAGATTAAAAAAACATACTTTAATCTTTCGTTTATCACAAATAGTAAAATACCGTCGCTTTATCAAAGTAACCCAACAATCCAATTCTAAAGCTAAAGTAGGCACGATTCGAGGAAATGTTGAAAACCTCCACGCGTTGTCCTTTGTCCTGGTTAGAAATAATTCATTACATAAAATACAGAATTCCTTTCACATGCCACGTCCTTTCGGCCTTTGTCGGTTTCCCTTATTTTTTCAAATAACAAATACCATTTAAAATCCTGTCTTGCTTCCCGTCGATCTTCATTACTTTGATTCCTTATTTCACACATCCATGCTTCATATTCTCTTTTGTTTCATTACCATGTTCTATATCTTACAATTTTAAATGTGGATATCCGCAAAGAATGTAAGGCTGATGTATGCATAATGAGTAAGATCAAGAAAGGGACCCTCAGATGGTTTGGGCATGTAGAGCGAATGAACGAAGAAAGCAGTGTAAGAAGAATATACGACGCAAATGTGAATGGTAGAAGTCGTGGACGTCCGAGGAAGACATGGCACGATCAAGTAAATCAGATACTTGAGTCGGGCCATGTCAAAAGTCAGAATAACAGAAGAGAATGTATGAGACGATGTATGAATGTGAGTGAGGCAAAGAGTGTGTGCCAAGACCGAGTTGTTTGGCGGTCCGTCCTCTCTGCCTACCCCTGCGGGGAAACGGCGTAATGGTTAATTAGTTAGTTACCATGTTCTATAATCTGTGTTAGCGCAGTATTTGGTCTTTGATGGTGAAATATTCTGTTAAATTATTAATCTTAATGTTTTGTCATTCGTTTTATAAATGTTTTTAGTATTTTATATTATGAACCTGTGATTTAACTTACATTATAATAAAACAAATATAAAACTTTTTTCCACTTAATTTTATTGACCGTAACCGGTTTCAGCTCGTTAAAGCCATCTTCAGACTTGTACAAATTACTCTTAGTCTACAACTTATATACATAACATAGGGGGGAGGGGGAGGGGAAGAGGGGTGCTCTACATGGATTTTAATCAAATTTGTTACTAAGTCGTTTGAGACTGTCTAATTTCTAATTATTTTTGGTAATTCCAGTCGGCTAATTACCTTGGGTTTGTAGCTCACTTCAATATTATTCAGGGAAAAACCTTACAAGAAATATGAATTATTAATGACGTAATTTTATTGTCAAATCGTTATTATATTTATGATGCATGGGATTTTTTTTATTGCTTTTTGAAGGGATACATGTTTACATTGGCGTAGGAATGGTCATTATATTGAATTCCGTAAGTCTAAACTTAAACTTTAGGGCTATTAACTAAATAATAATTATTAATTAATTATAAACTACATATTTTAATTTCGAAATTACAATGTATACAAAAGCGGAGACTTAGCAAATGATTCTAATTGCTTATTCATTACAAAGTTAGGGTCTATTTTTTTAGTTAAGCTGGTAATTTCTAAAGATTCTAGTCTATCTAGTGTTTATGACCTTTATTACAAGTATGGAGAACTTTAAGATCTCTGTAGTGTTTGTTTTCTAATAAGTGTGATGTTTAACATATTTATTGCATTCTCTGCAGATGAAACATTCCACATAGTTTTTACAAAGGACTTCCCAGAAGCACTTTGCATAATTTTTCCGGTGCTTTTTTACGGTCCACTCTTGAACTTTGTGGTGTTTTTCTTGGCGTAGTTTGCATAGGTTTTTAAAACGAATCACCACTCGATATATACCCGTGAAGCAGGAATAAGCATCTCGAGTATTCATATTAATTTTAAGTATGCGTTTAAAAAATGTGAGTTATTAACTCTCTGTTTCATTTGACAGATATTCTTAAAATTTGCTATAGCCAGACGCTTTTTTACGCCATGCCAAAAACGTACATAATTTAAAGCAATAATTTAATTTTGGTGACGCTTTTTTCATAATTATTTTAAAATTCACAGTTTTGTGATGTTTATTCTCTTTATATTACTTCTCTATATTTTTATATATACATATAACAATGCAGAATTTTGCCTTTATTATCAACTAGTAATAATTACCTACAATTACTTACCAGTTAAAAACCCGCTCCGCAGGCTTTTGCTTAGGCTGCGCCCAGTTTGAGTGTTGGTGACCATTTTATAAATCCGATAGGAACTGGTTCCAAAAAAAGCCGGTTCCTCGGATCCACTGTGATCCAGTTACAGCTAGTCACCGGGACAAAGTAACCGCTACAGGCAATGACGTCATATGTAAAATATAGCCGCCTGAGACTATTATTCACGAATCTAAGAATTACCGTCAATCTTTCCATATTCGGAGACATACTCAAATGTACAAATACGTAGTACTTATACCTGCCAGGGGCACGTCCTCATGCGATCTGCTAACGTAAGTGGTGCCATCCTTGATAAATTCTTGAATTCGAAACCGAATTACAACGGTAGCTTTATTTGAAACTTCACTAACACAGATGTTTATATGGCGCAACGTCAGAGATGCACTCAAAGCCGGGTTCTTAAATTTCAACCGTACAGACGTTACCCTATTAATAACGTTCGATTAATAAATTTTACAGCGCCCTTGAGGTGAATTCTCACAAAAACGGCGCTCTATAAATTATCCAATTATTATTATTATTACCATTTTTCACATTAGCTCCACATAAGTGTCCCTGAGGAAAAATATTTCCCTCGTGACCTATGTATATCTTTGGGGATGATTTGTGGAGGGTTTTTTAAAGGAAAGGAATGAGAGAAAGTTCTGGGAAGGCAAAAGGATAGGGGTGGGTAGGAATCTGCGATTCAGGTGTCCAGTTCATCCGCCGACAATACTTTGACAAATCTCAGCCCATGAACTCGGCCACCCCTGCTAAGTCACAAACGTAGCGTACCACAGGTACCACTTGCGGTGACCTATGACAGAGGTGTTTGTTATCCAGTAAATGGTTCCCTGGGCGGCGGTACCCAAATTATAAAGTTCACAAATTCCTACCAAGCCTCACCCATTTTGGAATAAAAGCATATTTTCTGTCTTTACATTTTAGCTAGGGTGTATTTAAAATGTCCATCACTCACGCTGTAGATGACGTAGGGAGCTGAAAGTAGTTGCATTTACCTACAAATTAAATTCATAATATTCTGTGAAAATTTCACTACGCAAGAGCTCACCGTTATAGAGTTTTTTTACCCATACAAACAAAACAGATTCAAAGCTACCCACTTCAGGCGTCAATAGAACAATATCATTTTTGTATAGGACGCCGACAGCAACAGGATATTTTAGTTTCGAATTTTTTCTTCAGCCCAACCGAACTTATTTGAAATGAGTGAATATCAACATCTATCAGCTGGACCGGTCTGGGGTCTGGGCAGGCAGTGACGTAAGGCCAGCCTCTAAGTCCTCCCGCCGCGCCGCAGCACACACAGGTCGTGTACATATTATTATTAGTTTTTTTTTCTCTTTCGTTCGGCTGTAGAGAAGAAGAGGATAAAAGGCATTCAATGAAGACGTGCCGATAATAAATTAACACCGGACATTCCTTGAATTTTTTTTTCGTAGTTCTGAACACACATCACATCGGTAGGTACCTACCGGGTAGTTAGATTGGTACTCGTGTTTTCATTCAACGTTTTTAGGGTGATGTGTTGATTCGCGATCCCAAGGAGGATTTATACCATAGTTTCTCAATGTGGGCGATAACGCCCCCTTTTGGGCGTTTGAGACTTTCAGGGGGGCAGTAGAAGATCAAGAGAAAATTGGGGGGGGGGGGGGGCGTTTTAAACTTGTTGGGAGGCGGTAGGAGACCCAGAGAAACCCATCCTATCATGCATCATGCCATGCCATTAGGGGCCATCCACCCATAACAATATTTTCCCTATCCCATTGCGCATCCTCCGTTGTAGCAAATGTAACCCCACCGCGGTATCGTGGTATCCCATTATGCCCCTTTCTTTAGGGGGCGCTAGAAATAAAAATATTCTCCAATTGGGCGGTGGGCAAAAAAAGGTTGAGAATCTATGATTTAGAATTTAGACCAAACGAGCATAGAGCTAGAGTTGGAGCAAGGGTGTTCTTTCTTGATATTTAGTGTAAACGGTAAATCATTTTCAGTATTTACACCAACATAATAACCATCTAACAAAAACTAGAACAACAAGAAGTAGAATTCTTGCAGAAGCTTTAGAAATGTTTTAGATCAGGCGAGCGAATGCTCATTGCTCATTCTTCAACAGTCAGTGGTATTGTTCACTACATCATATCTGTCAGTGAGAGCGATATTGTGATTTCAAGTGCTGGATCTATCATTTCAATCCATAATCAGTACAAATAAATCGACGCAAGTTCCAAGAAAACAAGAACACTTTGAAGAGACCGCCACGGGGAGCGATCGCGTCTGAACTCGGAACACGAAGGAATTCTCTCGGAAACTCGGGCGCGCTTACAGCGTTTATTACTTCAAACGAACGAGCATTCTACTAAATTTCGGCGAATGCACTCGGAGCACCGAATGAATGCTCTATAACTTTCATCAAAATAATTTGCAAGAGCAGACTAGAATGAGCATTTGCTCTTTTGATCTAAATCCACCTTTAGAACATGAAAATCATGTACAAATTAAACAAACACCAGTTCACAACTAGTAAATAAGCAAAAGGTGGTCAAAAAGACGAGCCTGTTGACATTTCATTCGGAAATATTCCGTTCTCAAGTCACAAATTAATAATAATAATTGTTATTATTAATTTGTGACTTGAGAACGGGTTGCTTCTGAGTAGTAGGACTCTTTCTTGTGTTCCAACAGGCCAACGATTGTACAACATGGGTCTCTTCAAGACCCAGATTTACTCAAAAAGTCCCAAAGATGACGTAGGTCCTGAGGGAAACAGTATAGCTCTTATTATTCACCTCACGGCTTCCTGTGTAGAGTTTTTTTTTATAAAAAAAAATAATCATATCAAACCTTCCGGGAGTACTCTCGTCCTACAATAACATTTATTATGAATTATTGGTACTATCGATCTGATTTTTTCGATGTTATCTTTTTACACTGAGCTCCAGCACAGCTGTCTAGGGGTAAATACATAGTTACATATCAATATAATGTAAATATTATAAAATTCAGACGTATTTCGAATATTTCGATTGTTGAACATTATTCTAACCGGCTTTGATCAAATTCGATGAACTAAATAGGTAAATAATGTTAATGTTCTACGAATGTAGCCCATTTAACTTTGGTTGAATATGTATCGATTTCAAAATAATATTTACTTTATTATATCTACGTTTGAGCTAAGGCTAAAAATATGTACTCAAATATGGAATTATTGTCACAATATTTTTCGTAATAAATACTTGAGTATAAGAAACATGTCAGTGGTGTTAAACATTTTTTAATGATGAATATGAAAGAGGAATATATTGTTCTGTAATATACAAGTTATTTAAATTATTTACTGGTGGTATAGGTCAGAGGCGGCTCCTTCCTCAGTGCATTTGTGCACTGCACTTCCAAACTTCGATATCCATCAGAAGTGTAAAATAGTACATCCTCTCACGAAGAATTCCCGCCAATTCGTTACAAAATCCATACCAATTGACTAGACTCCCTTCCATGAGAGAAAGGAATTCGTGCACATTTTGTTATGCCTAGGCGTGACGTCATATGAAGGTATATTTCTACTGGGGTCATCTCCAGATGCTGAAGTGCCCGTGCCCGTGAAATGAGCATGACAGGGATAGACCCATACGAAGATTGACGAGTGAAAGCAGAGAAGACATATGGTGCACGCGTGCATTGCCGGAGCAAATGACAAAACATTAAACTTGCGTAATGTGGTCCCGAACCTTTGGAATGAAATAGTTAAGTTTAACGAATTTAGAACTAATTTACAATGTTATGTTTTAACGCCATCGGCATTGAGTATTTTTCGGTATTGACAGCATTCAACGGTTTTCGCAAGTTTTATTCTGTAAAAAAACTTATTTAAAATGAGTGCTACTGAAAACATTGCGATTAACGTCGAATTTATCAAATTTAACTTAGTGGAGTGTTTTAGTGAAACGGTTAAACTTTTAAACATAATTTGTACTATTCCAATGACAACTGTTGAGTGCGAACGGTGTTTTTCTACGTTAAAACATGTAAAAAAATTTGTGAGGAACACTGTGTCCCAAGATCGGCTTCATGCTTCCACAATGATGAGCATCGAAAAAAGTTTGATATCTTCCATAATCACAATGAAAGAGCGACGAATGGATTTTCTCTACAAGTGAAGGTTTGTACTAGGTATGTCGCGCCCTTTAAATCACCTTATTTTCCCATGGTAATGCTACAATTTTTTTGTGAAATGCACTGCTCGCAAATTTTGTCACGGGCCGCCTCTGATATCTACCCATTATATTTTATTTAACCCACAGGCAGTTGTAATTCTAACTTTTTACATAGCAGACCATGTGCTACTACCTTACACAGGAGGCCCTAAGAAAATAATTTTCCTTAGGGCCTGTGTCGTCTTAAGAGATGCTGTGTGGAGGCTCTTTTTAAGGAAAGAGAGGGAAGTTCTGGGAAGAAAAAGGGTAGGAATATGGGGGTCAGTGGGTCCGTGAGTGAAGGGCATCCGCAAGGCGAGAAAGTCCGGCTGGAGAGGTCAAAAGGCCCCCCTCAACCGCCAGGCCGCCAAGACATGGACAAAGCTTACCCTATGAACCCGATCACCTCTGCTAAGTCACCAAACGTAGTGAACCACTTGGTGTGACCTATGGCAGAGGCGTTATTTATCCTATAAATGGTTCCCGGATAGGGTTCTGATACCCGCGTCTCCTGATTAAATTTTCCGTATTTTACAAAATTTGTTGCATTATTTATAAAACCCTGGAAAAATAATTACTTTGCGATATTTTACTTAATCAAATTATTTAATTTGGAAGTTCTGGAATTATTTTAGAGATTTTTACGTGACCAACCTGATTTGGCTGAAGAAAGTTTCTTTTTAATAAAAAAATACGAAGTTATGTGAGATTTTACTGGACCCCCCCCCCGTTTGTGCTCACGTAATTAATGGATGCCAAAATATATGTAACTAAAAAACTCACCAGATGTCGATAATTTCTCGCAGCCATTTGATAAGTTTCAAGTGCGATGGTAAAATCATTAAAAAAAGCGTCTTTCAAAATGGCGGTCTTTGTGACATGTCACAATAGTACAAACATTGTATTCATTCACGAATTTACCAACAATTTGTTTATTAGATCACATCAATCAATTACACGTAATAATACAAAACTTTTATGCAATATTATAATTATTGTTTTTTAAATTTTATCAGTGTTATAACCCTGATTTGCGATTCCATCTGACACCGCCGGCCTTGAAAAGTAACCGCCAAAGATTTTGCCGCCTTTTTCAGCTGTTTCGTTATAATTTTTTCGTTGTTCAATTCGAATTTTAAGTTTGAAATTTGAATTTTTCTCCCATTTTGACACTCGAAACGAATGTCTATTCTCAAGGTGCGATTTCTCAAGAACAATATTATTCAAGAATCTCCATCAATCTTCTAGAGTTTTTTTTGTTATATTAATTTTGCCTGGCGAGTGGTCTAAAGTCGGTATAAAAACATATTGCATAGAGATTCTTTTAGTAACGTATAATATTATGTACTCATATTATTTGATGCCTTGTTGCTTCGAATTTTAATGAATTTCAATTGCTGTTGCTTCAATGTACTAGGTAGGTACCTACTAGCATTAATAATTTTGTTGTGTCAATATTATGACTTCTAAAATAATTTGCAATGGATAGGGTTGCCAGAACTTGAAAGTGTAATGAAATAAACAGAGAAATAACTTAAAGTGAGGCTATGTAATTTGAACATATGAAAATGCAGATTGTACAAAACAGCTGATTGAATTACTCATGTCAATAAGATTAGAGCTAACATTCATATCCTGTCAGTTAAGATGACAGAAAATCAAACCAATCTGACAAAATATAGTTTACGGTAATGACAGTTTGTAAATTCTATGTATTTATATCACATATTATAGTACTTATGTACTATTATAGTACTTATGTACTATTATAGTACTTATGTACTATTATATTATTATGCACAAATTATGCTAATTTGAGAATTATGGGTGTCGCAGCCCTGTGAACCATTTATTGGATAACCAACACCTCTGCCATTGACCAAAGTGGTTCGCTATGTTTGGTGTTTTAGAATGAGTGCTCGGGTTCATGGGGTGTGGTTTGTTCATGTCTTGGCGGTGGATGCATATACCCAGATCGGGAGAGACTGGTTGAGGGAGATCTTTTGACTTCTCCAGCAGGACTTTCTCAGAATATCGCCTTGCACTGCAGTGAGATGGATGGTTTCATAAGTCCATCACTCTTGGAGAAAATGACCCCTAGATTCCTACCCACCCCTCATACCCTTTTCCTTCTCAAAACTTGCTCTCCTTCCTTTCCTCAAAAGATCCTCCACACAGCATCCCCAAATGTGTCCTGAGGGGAATTATTTTCCTCAGGGCATCCCTTGTAGAAATAATGTAAAAAAAAAATTGTATAATGAAATTATCAAATCTTCAATGAATTTTTTTTTCAAATGTTTTTAGCTTTCTACATTATTAGTGTCAAACAGTTACAGTAACGAACATAATAAAGTAATAATCAAATCAATTCAAAAATCATTCCTGGTCGTAGGAACCCTCAATAATGTGTTTCTATACCTCCTTTTTATTACCTCCAGGAAACCATGTGGTATTTAGTAGTTTTTAGAATTATAGCAAATTAGTTGCATTAGTGCAATATATGGTTTAATTTAAAAAAAAATTTAAATCCTCCACGCAGCTTTTTCAAAGATGACATAAGCCCTGAGGGAAATTATTTTCCTCAGGGCCTTCTGTGTGGAGCTCATGTAAGCATTAGTGCAATATATGGTTTAATTTAAATTTAAAAAAAACCCTCCACTCAGCATTTTCAAAGATGATATAGGCCCTGAGGGAAATTATTTTCCATTTAGATTGAGATTGGTTTAGTAAATCTTTTCAACAAATCTAACTTATTTATTTAATCTTTTCAGGAGGACGAAAAAGTCGTTGAGCTTGTCAACAAATACGGTCCCAAGAAATGGACGCTGATAGCGCGGCACCTGCGCGGACGGATAGGCAAGCAGTGCCGGGAGAGGTGGCACAACCACCTCAACCCCGGCATCAAGAAGTCCGCCTGGACCGATCAGGAGGACCGCCTCATCTACCAGGCGCACCGCCAGCTCGGCAACCAGTGGGCCAAGATTGCTAAGATGCTGCCTGGAAGGTACCTGATAACTACTAACAACAGTAATAACTCCTTGTAAATGTAGTGATCCTACAGGCTGTGCCAGTTTGTCTTTTGACTTATATTTAAATATTAACGCCTTCTTCACCACAAAACACTTAGTCTCTTTTTAGAATAGAATCTCTTGTAATCGTGAACCAGTAAATAGGATAGGCTGGAAGCCAACATTCTCTTTATTATGCTCTCGAAATCTAGACAGCTAGCTAACTATAAGCCCACATCTTTCGGTTCTGAGTATGGAGGGGCACACCAATATAACCTGTAAGATCTATCCACACTATAGCCTTCTATGTATTATAATTCGAACTATCACACATCCTCTCAGTGTTGCCATGGTGGAAGACAGTCATTCATAATCGAAACATTGTTGGAAATGGCTCTGGAAATGTTTAGTGACAGGTTCTGAATAGCAATTAGGCACCTCCCCATCTGCTATTGTAAAAATACCAAATTCTTCATCTTGTAACAGTAAAAAATAATGTTTCTTTCCCCTAGCCAAATTAAAAATATTGATTCTTTGCAATTGTTTTACTAAAAATATCAATTTTTTCTTATTACAGTAATAATTTATTTATTTATTTGGAATTTCACGCCCGGCTGGGCTTTTACATACATTATTTTTAAAACAAAGAACATCTAAATCTAAATGTGCATAACAAAATAAAAAACAAAATCATAAACAAAACAAAAACAAAATCAAAATCGAAATCCAAATCAAAATCAGAAGAAGAGCTATGCAGTTGGAATTATTAAATTTGTGGTTCTTCTTTCTGATATAAATTTTACTATGACTTGTTTATATTTAGTGAATGATGTGTTAAATATGTCAACAACATCTTTATAGTCATTAGCCAAATTTTGTATACGGCGAACAGGGGTATACAATTGTGATTCTGTGTTGGAGTTGTCACAATAGAATGGTAGATAGTGCCTCGATGTTGAATTGCGAGGTATATGGAAAGAAATCAAGTATAATAGTTCTGGGCTGTCAATTATTGAATTTATGATTTTATGTAAACATGTTAGGTCATATAATGTCAATTATTACCCTTATTACAGTAATAATTTCAATTCTTCCCCTTATTACAGTTACTACATCTATCCTTCACCTCATTACAGTAATAATATCAAGTCTTTCCCTTTATCAAAGTAAAATTTGAATTTTTTCCCTTATTACAGGACGGACAATGCAATCAAGAACCACTGGAACTCCACAATGCGCCGCAAATATGAAAATGAAGAATCCACCTACTCGGTGGGACGGCGGAAAAACTCGCGCGCCGCCAAACCGGCCTCGTACGCAAAGGCCAACACGTCTGCCAACAATGTGAATAGCAACACCAGCAATAGTACAAACGAGACGTTGTTTGCGACCCAGCAACTGATCGAGTCCAGCGGCTATCTGATTGATTCGCCGTATAGCAATTGCTCCAACGACGCGGTGCAAGTTGCCGTCGCCAACGGCAACTCGGTGGAGCAATTGACTGATTTGGACGGGTTCAAGTTGCTCGGGAACGTGGACACGGATTACCCGCAGTTTCAGAATAACATTGGAATGGGTGCTAGTGCTAATCAATCTGTGAAAATCGCTTACAGTGATGTTAGTTTGTTGTGTTTTTGTTTTTTTAATTATTTATTAACAGTATGGATAAAATGTAGGCTTTTTACAATTTCTCTCTCTCTGGAAAATTAAAGATGTCATAGAAACACTATTATGCAACTTTTTTTTATGAATCACTAGTAATTATTAGCTGGTTTTTTTTTTACACTCTTTTCCTTACTTATTATTTGAAAAATATGGAAACTCTTACTTTTCTGACAGTTTATTGAATTTTTTTAAATTCCATAGTTCATTGTGCAAATATCCCTGTGTTGCGTTGACCTTCAAATTTCAGATATATAAACGTGCGTAAATTTCATGATGCCAGAACTCGCTGTTTGGAGAGTTTTTGATGTTTCGGACCAACATACTCTTCCATTTTGTGTGTAAAATTCTTATGATCTATGGACTCCAATATTAAAAATCCTTGTACCTTGTGATTCTTATATCTGAAAACCAAGGTCTCTTCAAGACATGGATTAACTATTCACTCTCTCTTTCAAATAAAATTGAATTCTCCCATATTATATATAGTCTCTTAAAATAATTAACTTTTGAGCTTACATTTTATCCACACTATTTACTTATTTTTTGTGTTTTTGACCTTTATAATACCCACAAAGTTATCTAATTTCACACCACAAATCTTTCCATGTCTTAAATCCTCTATATATCGCAAGTGTGGTTGAATTTGGCAGCCACTTCTGGTCTGATGCCCTGAAATATTTGAAAAAAAAACCTTGACTCACATGCAGAAACGGGAGGTTCATTTGATGGATTTTCCTATCTTAATAAACAAATTGCAATCTTTAGAGTTCAAGCGTCGGGTGCAAATATTATCCTTGTTCTACCGGTATTCCGAAGAACTAGTGTCATTGGTCCTTTCATCACCAGTGCACAGTCAGGAAACACGCCAAACATTTGTATATACATAGTTGAAATTTGTCACATAAGAAGGTGTGGCTTCTACAACTCGTATTTGAGCTCAATAGCTCGGCTGTGGAATGTTTTGCAGGTCCCTGGGTTTCCTCCCTTCTTTAACTTGTGTCTCTTCAAAGCCCAGGTTCACTCCTTCCCCAAAGATGACATTAGTCCTGGGGGAAATTATTTTCCTCAGGACCTTCTGTGTGGAGTTAATGTAAAAAAAAACACTCAACCCAGAAAGTAAATCTCCTGATATTTGGGTATTATGAAGGTTAAACTCGTTGTTTATGAGTTTGTGTGATAAGTTATTCTATTTAAATGCTGATTCCTTTTTTTTCTTTATTCGCACATAAAATACATGTAAGGATGAAACTAGGAAACAGGATTTGTATAGTAAGACTGCCCTGTTTAAACTTTGAAATAATTAGAGCAAATTGCTCTAGAATATTTGCAAAACATGTATGTATTCGTGCTCTAATTTTTCATTGTTTAAAATTTTGTTTGTTTGTGTTTTAAAATTTGTTTTATGTGTTTAATTTTTTTTAATTCTTTTGTTTAATGTTTTCATTATGTTTTTGGTCACTAAAGTGAATTCACAGTAGACATGGGCAGATTCATTCCTAGAACTGAATCGATTCAGTCTGATTCCCCCGGCCTTTTGAATTGATTCCTTTTATTCATTCCTTTAATTCAAAAAAAAAAAAAAATAAAATAAAAAAAAATAAATAAAAAAAAAAAAAAAAAAAAAAAAAATCACTAAGAGGAAATTGATGATACGATCTCATTATATCGCAGATTACATCCTTTAGATGAATGTGTATATTTTTCGTTTCATCGCGTTTCAAATCACAACGGTGTTAAAGAAGTTTTCACTACGTATAGGGTGAATTTTGTCGTTCTGAAAAATTGTAGGTACCAAAAATATTATTATTTTGCAAAAAAAAATTTTTTTGATCAGAAAAATATATTTATAAAGGCTAGCAATTAAATCTTAAAATTCAACAATTTTTATGGTTCACTCTACAGTTTCACCAATTTTGTTTTATTTATTAAACTTAAAATTGTTTCACTTTACGTGATCTAAACTTCCCACTACCTTCAGCCTCACAAAATATCCCAATTGGGGATGCCATAGTCTCATTAGCTCCAGACGGGAGAAGTTGGAACTTGTGCGGTATTCACATAAAAATATATATATATACTATTATCACGCTTTCGTATATCCGATCCGGTCACCTGGAATAAGCTCCACTCAAATATATAACTGAGTTTTATAACTGGATTGTTCTCACGTAAGTGCGAACATCTGTAAAACCCAGTATAAATAAATATATTTTTAAATGCACCTACCTCAATGGTGAAGTAAAAACCATGCGTCAAATATAAAATTAAAAGTCTGAGCGACACGCGTCATACAATTTATTCCAAAAATAAAGGAACAAATCACTCGATTATCATTTATCACGGTACGACAGCGACTGATGTTTGTTTTGTTTACGGCTGTCGGCTAGATAGACAATATCATAAAAAAAACAATAATACATAAACATCGTTTTGTTGCTAAACGCATTGCATAATTTACGCACGTGTGAGGGAGAAAAATATAGGATTAACTTTCGGCTTTTTATTAGCAGAAGTTCAGAGTCCGAAGTGAGAAGTTTCGCCCTAATATGAGGCTTGGCGCGCGAGGACTAACGACGAACCGATTCTCTGCGGGCATATCAAGGAATAAATTAGGAACTTCTGACTAATATGTGCTGTTTGTCTTGCTGTGACTTGAATAAATTGCATTCCGCGGACCATAGCCTCGATACAACATATGGGAATTGAATTGTCGGCCGAATCAACTCGATACGTGGGACATGGGAATTGGGACAACGACGTCACAAATGAACAAGAAACAAATGTTTTGATTCCTTGAATAAAAATGAAACATTGATTGAAGTTGAGAATTGAACGCTACGGTCCGCGTAGACCTGTATGACTATGATGAATAGTGGGACCGGCACGCTACACTCGAATCTCAGAATTATTTGACTCCTTGCCTCTTGGCTCTTGGCTGATTCGGTTGGCGGTTATGTCGCTTGGATTAGTGACTCTATGGCCGACGGGGTTTTGTTGTGTGGATTTACTGCGCGGGGTGCGGGATACTTACTACACGTGATAGACAATTTCGCGGCGCGCCGCCTGTAGTAGGTGTAGATACTTGTACCTATCCGCGCAACAAATATGCAGAATAATATTTAAATAAATTCCTACGAAACACTACAATATTTAAAGAGTACATTATTATTTTCTTACCTCAATATAACATGAAATAATTTAACTGTAAAATAAATTAATACAAATAAAAATAAATATGGTGCAGTTAAAAAATCGTAGGATGCAAGGCCAAGAGTAAGGAATAAAGATTTAATTCCTTTTGAAAATGAGAATCAGATCAAGTGTGTTACAAGATTGAATTTATTCATTTAATTCAATCATTCAATTTTGCCCACGTCTAATTCACAGCACTCATTTAAAAAAAAAACATTGTTTGATTAACACTTTCAAATGTTAAAGTTTATTGGATTCATTCTACATTTTTGGGTTCATTCATTAATCGTTTGATGTTTGTCTAAATATTTTGAATGTTTGTGGCATTATTGGTAGCTGTTTGCACCTCACTTCATTTGTTGTGGTTGTCTCTTGCACAATTTCTAACCTTTCTTGTTTTTTTTTTAAATTAAAAGTGTAATGTTAATAACAAGTTACATTTTAATCATAATGATTTGACATGAACTAATCGACGCTGGAAAGGAAAAATGGCTTAACCACTCCGATATATCGTGAATATGCACTTTTTATGTCTTAAACGACATGTCAGATTTACGAAAACTTTATGTTATTTCCGCTTCACAATTAAAGCTCTATACATTAAACATTTCTGAACGTAGCCAAATACTAAAAACTGTTTTTGATAGGTAACAAAATAAGCTTTCAAATGTTATATTACAAATAAATATTAACATTTGTAAATATTAAAATTTAGAATGCAAACATTAAAAAATGTAAAAATGACTCACGCGATGTTTTTATGTGAAAAAGGTACTAAAATCACGGATTACATAAAAAACAATACTTATTCTATCGTATAAATGTAAAATAAACATTTTTGTCACCTCACATTTTTGTCATTTCATACAAGAATATTTAATAAAAAAATAACAATGTCTAACAGTGGGTAGGCAATTTGGCGGTCTATCATGTATCTGACAGAAAAGGTTTTTTTAATGTATTTCTATGGATAACTTGAATAGTGATGGGTAGCTTGATTTATTATGGAGCTTTTACTTTTTGTTTTATGGATGTCACTATAACAATAACGGAGTTATAACGATTTCTGTGGAAACATACGCGTTGACGTGAAAACACGCTTATTGTACTTAACTGATGTTGTCTTATTAACGTGTATATCTGCTTACTTTGCTGTGTGGTTAAGCGTCATACAGCTGTGACATTAAAGATGAACCTACACAATAAGCTATATTGATTCTGTAGAAATGTTCTGAAAAATTCTGGAAAACAAGCACGAACAAACAATATAGCTTATTATGTAGGTTCATCTTTAATTGATTAGAAAAGGAACGCTCCGATGGTTTGGGCATGTAGAGCGAATGAACGAGGAAAGTAGTGTAAGAAGAATATCTACTGGAGCACTTTGCCACAATATGTCACTATTTAATACCCCGGATTGCTTTGCTGCCAATTTTGGCAAATTTTCCCTTATTTGTAAGTAATTAAGTAGAAGTTTACTATTTTATAATACTTTTTTTATAAATCCTACGAATATGTGGTAATCATCAAAAGATAGGTGAATTTGTTGGCTTTTTAGAACTATAATCAGTTTGTATGTCTCCGTATTAAAATTCGGAGGTATGATTTTTTTTTAATGTGGGCGGAAAATATTCAAAATGATTACCAAAAAATTTCAAGCAATCTTAGAAAAAAGTTGTAAATTGCGCTGTCGCTCCAGTGGTTATATGACGCAAATGTGAATCGTAGAAGAAGTCAGCGACGCCCGAGAAAGACATGGCACGACCGAGTGAATCAGATTCTTGAGTCGGTCTATGTGAAGAGTCCGAATAATAGAAGAGCATGTATGAGACGATCTATGAATGTGAACGAGGCAAGGTGTTTGCCAAAACCGAGTTGTTTGGCGTTCCGTCCTCTGCCTACCCCTGCGGTGAAACGGTGTGATGGTTAGTTAGTTAGTTTTTTTCATCTTTAATGTCACAGCTGTATGGCGCTTTAGCCATTTTTCCTTTCCAGTGTCGATATTGATTCCTTTATATACGTAATTATACAAAAACAGTGTACATTTTAAGTCGATTTAATTAGTAGAAAGCCATAAAATCAACCTTTCTTTTGAATAAAACAATAAGAAATAAACACAAGTTTAAATCAAGTTATGGGCGCTTTACATAACTTATTTGTAGCTTTTTCTAAATTAGTTTGTTTTTATTTATCGTAAAGTCCTCAATGCTAGTCACCTTATACTATATGGCATTTCATTCAAAAAAAGATTTTTTTTGTCAATGGGTTGGATGCTCTTAAAATCTTATCAAAAAATTTTTAAAGAAAAATAATTGCATTTTAAAATAAATTTATTTCTTTTTCCAGGACTGGCCGATAGAATTCTACAGCAACGACCGTTCCAACAGCTGTCACAGCAATGCCTCAACTGAATCTGCCAACCGCTTGTCTTCGTCGATTAGCATCATCAACAGATCGTTGTCGAGCAACCATTCGTTGTCAAACCACGGCAACGGTGGCCACAACAACAGTCACCAGATGTCAGTGTCGAGCGGCAGTCAACAACACCAGCTGCAACAGCCCATGACGAATCAGCAGCAGACCACGAAGCAGTTCCTTCACTTCCGCGAGTTGTTGAGGAAGCAGATTGATTCGGTTGAACAGGAGAAAGCCAAGGAGAAGGTTGTTGTGCTGGAGACTGCGGGAAATTCTTCATTCAGGTCAGTTGAACATGGTTTGGTAAATATCTAATTTTGACGGTCTCCGTGGTCCCGAGGTAAGACTCTCGACCCACAATCCGAAGATTGCAGGTTCGAACCTGTGTTGTTTCACAATTAATTAATTAAAAATAATATATTATATATTTGCGGCACATTCAAGAGTGGAAGATAGTCTTAGTAACGCCCTGGTGTAAGACCACCATTCAGAATGGAAATGTTGCTTAAAATGGCTTTAGTTATGTTTGGTGACCAGATCTGAACATCCAGGTACTCCCCCACATTCCTCTTCCCCTTCAAATTCCCCTCACCACACACCTTCAGCCTCCAAACATACCCCATATGCCATAGTCTCAGTGGCTTCAGACGGGAGCAGCTGGGACTCTTGTGAGGTATTCACATTAAAAAAAAGTGTTTGAGAATTAATATTAGTCAGCTCTTACAACTACTTTTGATTTTGTAGTTTAGTAAATCTAATAATAATTGTATAGTAAGTATGTAATTCAGGTGTAATAAAGGTTATAATAAATCTGTATTGTTTTGTTTATAGCAGATATTCAAACCTCATGAACATTCTGGAAGACGAAGATGACACCGACACCCCGGTGAAGTCGGATGCACTGGTTCCTCACCCCAAGATCAAACAAGAATCTGAGGAAAATAGACTTCCAGTCATATCTCCAGGTAAATATTTAACCTTTAAATAAATTTATTTAAATAAACTTATTTCTATAATATTTTGTCTTCTGTTATTCACTTGCTGTGCTCCTGGTAATTTTCCATGGGTGTACAGCGAGTCCTTGAAGTGATTTTCACCAAAACGGCACTATGCGAAATTTTATTATAAAGGAAAAGAAAATAATGCCAAACTTCATTTTATTGCAATAAAAATTTACAGAAAAAATAATTCATTCATAATATTCATAGAGGTACTTACTGTACATCTGAATTAAAAAAAATTGATAAACAATATAAAACAATATCCTAATGTGAATGAAGCATTGCCTATCTATGTATTTAATTACGTATGTTACTTTAATTTCTTATATGGGAAACATGCCAAAATTTGTAAATTCATAGTTGAAATTTGTCACATGAGAACGGGACGTTTATGCCAATTGTTCTTGAGTTCAACTGCTCGATTTGCAGGCCGCACTGTTTCCTCAACATTCATTCACGCCTTCATCTTCTTAAAAAGACCCACACAACATCCCCAAAGATGATATGGACCCTGAGGGAAATTATTTTTCTCATTGTCTCCTGTGTGGAGTTAATGTTAAAAAAATCAAAAAATCATGAGAAGCAACAAACGCATGACTAGGTAAATAATTGGTCATCCAGGAGAAGATTGTTGAAATACATTGTAGAAGACTACATAATTAGTAGTTTGCAGGGTGCAGATTGCTCTGATGATTGCCTACCTCCAATAAACTACGAAACCAGAAGAATAATTCTGTTGTGATCTTCTAACCTCACTTTCTCTGTCAATGTCTTATTTGTGACTACTCCCTACAGTTTAGTGATGAAATTGTCTTGTTCACAGTAAAATACGAGGAGAGAGAGGTGCTGCCTTCAATAGCCGTATCCCCGGCCAAGAGTGGCTCCATGAGGAACAACTCTCCACCACCCATTCTCAGGAGGGCCAAGAATAAGAAGATTGGAGCAGGCTACGCCAGCTCTGTCAGCCATGCTTTGGTAACTTCATTTGTCTTATCAATACAAGGGTTGTCTCAGAAGTACCCAACCTGACGTACTTCTGGCGGTTGTTGCTTAAAAAAAAATTTATGGTGGAAAGCACCAACCTTATTAGGCTTAAGTTTCAAGTTTTAAGGTGCTGCATTGTTTAGTGTTTTTTTGGCAACCATCAATAGCGAACCCTCTCAGTTAATTTGTAAACATGGAAAAATTGGTCATCGTTATGTGATAAAAACTTTCATTTAAAAGGTCTAAGTCCAACCAATATCGAAGCTGAGCTTAGATTCTACTCTGGGGGAGTCTGCTTCTTCGTTTACAAGTAAAAATATTGGGTGGCAGAGTTTAAACGAGTACTGCCGAGAAGAACATCGCAGTGGTCGACCAAATGAGGTGACCACGCCAGAAAAGGTAAAGAAAATCCACAAAATGGTATTGTATGACCATCGATTGGAAGTGCGCGAGCTAGCAGACACAGTAGGCATTTCAAAAAGTGCTGTGTCTGCTAATTTAATTAAATTTTAATGTCATTTTTAGTTTTAAAAAGTGGTCATGATATCCAATGTACCTGTCCTCTCATCTAGAATCATATAAAAGAGGTATTGTAATTGGAGACTTCAACATAAATCTGCCTGAATCCACCAATACACATACTTTTAAATATACGAATACAATTAAATTTAATAATTAAGTTTAAAATAAAGCATTTTTATTATTACATTTAAGATAATTTATTCAATGCAATTGTTCCACCCCAGCCTGGAGTATTCCTGTATCAGTGCACCAGGGGACACTGCTTTTTAGAACTTGGAAAACATGCTCTGAGGATGGCGGCTGGGTTTTAATCTGCTGGTATACCAGTATTCTTGAACCAATATAGGACAGAGAGAGAAACAGGAATGGATAAAGCTTTGTTTTTTCTATTCATGTCTTCTTTCGTTTTGTCTCTTCTCTCCTCTTTGTGGCTCTTGTTGTCTTTTCTAGGTTTATGCTTAGTCTTCTTGCCAGTTCTGTGTAGGCTCTTCAAGCCTTTTATCTATTCTTGACTCTTTTTTTCACATCTTGTCTCTTTTTGCTTCTTCTTACTTTTCTTCTTGGCTCTTCTAGGCTGCTTGCTTCTTATGTGCAAAATATCTGACATTGTAATGTTGTTGTACAGATGCTTAGTGATGACACCCCCAACAAGCTGTTCCTGAGCACCACCCCCATCAAGCAGCTCCCCTTCAGCCCCTCCCAGTTCTTCAACAGCCCCGGCTGCCTGCTGCACGCCTTCCAGTCCCCCGTGCAGGCCACCCCCGAGAGGCGCGGCTCTCCCAGGATAATCAGGGTAAGAGACTAACTAACTAACTAACCATTGCACCGCCCCCCTCCAACCCCTCTTAGTTCTTAAAGCCCACACCTGGATGCTGCCTGATGAACGCCCTCAATCCCCTGTGCAGTTATTTGGTTGTGTTGCAAATAGTTGTGTAGTTTACATCATCAGGATAGTTGTCTTAGATCACATTGTTCGTTGATTTTACAACTACAATACGTGTTAGAGATAATTAGGATTTGGAGAACATGGATGGCACAAAACAAAATTACTCAATTTCAGCTTCAGAACATGATTTAACAAACACGTCACAACTACGTCAAAAATGATCGGAAATGCTTGTAACTCATTTGAAGACTCATCTTGCACTGACTTTATGACATTATAGTTTTAACCGCTCAGCAACGTAAGCAGATATACACGTTGATTTGACAATAGCAGTCAAGTACAATAAGCGTGTTTTCACGTCAACTCGAATGTTTCTACAGAAATCGTTATAACTCCGATATTCTTCTAGTGACATCCCTAAAACAAAAAGGAGAAGCTCCATAATAAATCAAGCTACCCATCACTATTAAAAGTTGTCCATAGAAATACAAAAAAAAGACCTATTCTGTCAGATATATAGTAGACCGACAAATCGCCTCCCGCTGTTAGACATTGTTATTTTTTTATCAAATATTATTGTATGAAATGATAAAAAAGTGAGGTGACTAAATTGTTTATTATACATTTATATGATAGAATAAGTATTGTTTTTTTTTTTACATAATTCGTGATTTAGTACCATTTTCACATAAAAACACCATGTGAGTCATTTTAACATTTCTTTACGTTTGCATTCTAAACTTTAATATTTACAAATGTTAATATTTATTTGTAATATAACAATTTGAAAGCTTATTTCGTAACCTTTCAGAAACAGTTTTTGGTATTTGGCTATGTTCAGAAATGTTTCATTTATAGAGCTTTAATTGTGATGCGGAAATAACACAAAGTTTTCGTAAATCTGTCATTTCGTTTAAGACGTATTATTAGAAGTGCATATTCGCCATAGATCGGAGTGGTTAAGCTAAAGGTTTTAGGTAGGTGCAGGAATTGGTAAGGTTAATCCCTAACCATATGTATTTTTTTTTCCAGTGGCAACCAACAATATAATGTGTATTTAATTTGAAATTGTGTTTTAATTTAGGAGAGTGGCATCAGTCCCCTCCACACCCCCACCCCGGCCATGTGCGCTCCCAGTGGCTCGCAGTCCAACTCCCACATCACCCCGGTGGGAACCAGAAGGACCCTTCTACCCTACCGTTCTCCGAGGTTAGTACAAAGCATTCACAATAATTCATTACAAAGACAAAAAGATGTAAATCATGCTCACAGTAAGTTCTGATAATAACAGTTAATGTAAGCTGCCAAATTAATATCCTCACTTGGATGATATTCATACTAGTGGTACTTTTTGCTACAAGTTCATCATCAGTTGTCAGTTTGACATTCATCCATTTGCTTTATGTTTAAGTTTTTTTTCTCAAATTTAGTCGGATTGCCAAAATGGTCTAATTCCATATTAATTTGTTTCCTTTCAATGAATTCTTTTGTCATTTTTTTTATTAATAAGTCAGGTGACAGCCTCCGTAGTCTAGGGGTAATGCTCTTGACTCGCAATCTGAAGGTCGCGGGATCGAATCCCGACGTTCGCAAATAAATTTTATTTAATTAATTTTTTATTTCACAATTACTAATTAACTAACCATCACGCCGTTTCGCCGCAGGGGGAGGCAGAGAGGACCGACCGCCAAACAACTCGGTCTTGGCACATACTCTTTGCTTCACTCACATTTATACATCGTCTCATTCTCTTCTATTATTCTGACTTGACATGGCCCGACTCGTATATGATTCACTTGATCGTGCCATGTCTTCCTCGGGCGTCACCGACTTCTTCTACCATTCACATTTGCATCGTATATTCTTCTTACACTGCTTTCTTCATTCATTCACTCTACATGTCCAATTTCACAATTAATTCATTTAAAATAATATATTACAATATTTGTGGCACATTCCAGAGTGGAATATACTCTCAGTATTGCCCTGGTATAATACCACCATTCAGAATTGAAACATTGCTTGAAATGGCTTTAGTCATATTTGACCAGATCCGAATAGCCTGGTATTTCCCCTCCTCACTACCTCCAGTCTCACAACTACCCCAATTGGGGATGCCATAGTCTCACTGAGATGGGAACAGCTGAGACTCTAGTGAGGTATTCCCATCAAAAAAGATATGCTCTCGTACATCATACGTACGTCCGGTAATGTTATATTATCGTGAAAGCAAGCTTATGGGTCCGAGTGGTTAATAAAAGCTATAACAATTATTAGTGTGTAACTCAAAAACGTTGATTTTAGAGTTACCTACATAGTTGCAGTAATTAATTACCCCAAAATGTAAAAGATCCACATAGTGAATTAACTTTAAAACTTTAATAATAAGAAATTAAATTGATTAATGTTTAATCAATTTATTTCCAGAACACCTACGCCTTTCAAGAATGCCCTCCTAGAGATGGAGAAGAAGTCCGGCCAGATCAAGTATGAGCCTTCCTCACCGGGAAACCTTGTCGAGGATATCACCGAGATGATCAAGCGAGAGGAGTCCTCCAACGGATCCCAGCTGAACGGATCCCAGCTGAACAGTTCCCAGCTGAATGGATCCCAGCTGAACGGGTCTCAGCTGAATGGTTCCCACATGAGTGACTCTCAATATTGTACAGAGGGAGAGACCAGCAGCATTGCCGGCAATGAGACTAGCTTCCAGAATGGTAGCAGCACCAGTCAGGTAGGATTATCAATCAATTTGTTCAAAGATAAAGGATTCAATCATTTTGTCCAAAGATCATTCTCTTCCAATAATTTCATAACAATTAATTAATAATGCTAATGGATATGGTTTAAGATTTTCACAGCCAAAAGAATTATAGCGATTTATTTTTGGAGTATTATGTCGTATCCTTCTTTAGCCTACGATTCGTGTAGCATTACAGTGTCCATCATCAGGGCATCATCAAACACATCATCATTATACCTCTGCCCTGACGATGGACTCTGTAATGCTATCCGAAATGTTGGCTAAAGAAGGAGGTAGCGAAACATGGCACAATACCCTGAAAATAAATTACTGCAATAATGATACTAATTTGTTTAATTAAATTTTATGCAATTTAGTCATTTTGGCAAAAAAAAAACACCTTGTGGAGTGTTTATTTGTATTTTATTAACCTTTTTTTTTCGAAGAGACTATATTTAATAATTTTTTTCAAAGATACACAATTCAGTAAAATTGTCTGCAAACACATGAATCAATAATTTTCACCAAGCATGCAAAAATTAACTTTAATTTTGTCGAAAGACACACCATTCAATCATTCTGTCCAAAGATTTATTAACTTTTTTATCCCTTCCAGATGCACTATGATTCGGGTATCTCAGCCTCGCTGAAGCGCAAACCCTCTGAGGCCCAACAGACCGGCAAGGAGAACGAGGTGCCGAGCGGGGGCCACAAGAGGGCGCGCAAGGCCCTGCTGCCCGCCTGGACCACCAGCACCCCGCAGTCCCACCAGGGGGCACCACCACCCAACCCGGAGGGACACAAGGTGCCTGACATGTTCATCATCGAGACACCGGTGAGTTCTATCACGTTTCAGTCATCCACACGTCAATGAGACCTAACCTAACCTACAAATTCTTGCGCATATCAGCCGAGTGATTCTATATCTTTTGTGGGTTCGTTAACAAGATAACGGATGTGATCTCCTGTCAGATTTCTGTGATTTATTTGCTTTTGCTATGTAAAACGTACATTAAATGAATAAATAATCATGCATTCTTGCAGGAATTCGTGTTTAAAACGATCTAAACTAAAATATGTAAAGTAGGTATATACGTAAAAATCACACAAACCCGTGATCTCATAACGATCCCACAAAAGATGTAGTAGATTGGCTCCTCCAATAAGGAAGTTGAGTGAAAAATATTTTGACTTATAAAAAATATGTTCATTTAGATCAAAAAATATTGATTCTAAATAAATAAATATATGTCTATATTATTATTATTAGAATTAATTAAACCTTCTTAAAAATATATCAAAAAGTTATGAACAACAAACGCTTCATGAATGGTCGAAAGAATTCTGACGTCATCGGAACCTCGGTTTGTATGAAGAACGGATCACTGAAATGTCTATGGTGCATCTCTTTCTATTACATGAGAGATGGTTTGTGTATGATGAGAGAGGTGTATAGGCCAAACGTCGTTTATTTATGGCCAAACGGTTTTGCTTTCTATCTCGTAAAAGTCTTTTTAAGTTCAGTAATGGGTGGTTTGGTATATTTAATGGTTTGGTAAACAAAGTTTATGTAATACAAAATCTGTTTAAAAAACTGCATACCATGTCAGAAATCGGATATATTCAAGGCCAGTCCGACAATCCACCAATCGTTGATTCTGACATGTTGATTTTATATTTAAGAGACAATACTGATTACATTAGTGCTGAAATTCGTGGAGTTAAAGCTTCCAAGTAAATACATCAAATTATTAATTGTGTTCATTTGTACGTTACAATAAATATAATACATTTTTACAGTATTAAGAAATAATCATTACGTATTCTACCCATCTTACATCTGACGTTTCACCATAAATCTCACTAGTTTGTGCAGGTATATTAAATTTATTGATTGCGCAGAAAAGTCTCACAGTGAACTGCGCTGTAAACCGTTATCTTACTTTCGGTCTTTACTTTTCTGCGCGGCGGCCTGAATTGGCACGGGGCACTTCAACCATTAGCTACGGCAATACCGTGCTGGGAAAAGTTATGGCGCGAGAAACCAAAATTCTACCTTTAAATATTAATTTAACTATGAAATCTCAATCAATTTTCTTTTTTTAAAATAACATCAATTCTGATAGACGGTTAACATTGATTAAAAAAATTACTGGAATTCCTTATTGATGAATTAAAAAAATCTTAATACAAAATGCCCAAGCGACGTTGTTTTCACAGTTTAAATGACGTCACACCCACACCCCGCCTCTTACCGCTCGGATTCCGCTCGTTTTGGCGGGCTTAATAAAATTTAAACTTTGAGAATTAATTTTATTATGAAAACGAACTTTAAAAAAAAAACTAAAAATATCAGTATTTATGTTTGAATGCGAACATTGATAATTTTTTTTTTTTTTAAATGTACTCAACTTCCTTATTGTGATCGGTAGTTTTAGTATAATCTTTATATGTAATTAGTTTCTGAGCTTTAAAGATTGGATCAACGGCAGCAGCGTGACACATAAAAGTTTGCTATGACAGATCGGTGCTGTGAGGCGTTTAACTTTTGAGATGACGAGTCCAATAATCAAAACCTTGTAAACCCCCTTCTAGTGATTAGTTTTATCAGATAGTATTGCGCCATTATCAATGAATCTTTTAATTTTCAGAGCAAATCCCTTGCCGACACCTCGGGCATGTTCTCCCCACCGTCCATCATCAAGGACACCCTCATGGGAGACGAATCCTCCAGCCTTCGCAGCATTCTCAGTCTGGACTCCACCCCCGGAGTCAACTCCTCCATTGAGGACCAAACAGCCATCATCCTCGCTTCCTCCAACACCAATAAGGTACAACACAAGGAACTATCCTGTCTCCCTTCACATCCCGACCCCACCTCTCATAGACCTGTCTATCCCAACGTTCTTGACAAGACAAGTAATATATTCTATACTAACAATAACTTTTCATTCGAAAATAACATAAAACACGAAACATACCATTTAGACAACAACGACTCTGGGGTCAGTAGCTTCTTCGTCATCAACGAAGACGTAAACAATACAAATCAATACACTTCCGAACAAAACGATTCTTCTACCGAGGCCAAACGTGATATCAAAAGCGAAATGTTTGTCGATCAAGCATATTACCAAGAAAATTCCCCGCCTGCCCAAAGTTTTTCACGTCTGAACGCCGAACGCTTTAAAGCTATTTCGACGGGAGCTTACGACGATTTCAAAGAAGTCAAACGGGAAAAGCAATGCTTGAAAAACATCACTAATCTGAAATTTGGTAACAGTAATGTTTTAGCACCGAGACAAACGTTAGCGAGTGCGTTCGCCAACCACATTTACAAAGTGACGAATCAAAAGCCTAGTACGTCCGCTATTGATAATATCCTATCGCAGAAGATGATGCAGAGCAAGATTGCGTCAAATGCGGGTCAAGATACGGAGAATTTAAATAGAAACTGGATAGAGAGTAATATAAGGCAGACGAATAATAAACTTTCTCAAGAAAATAATGAAAATCAGAATGGTAACGGATTCTGGGGTCATTACAATTCGCTTTAAATGACTTTTTATTTCATTAAGTTGACGTAAACTAATTGTAAATGATAATTGACTTTGCGTGTAACGATGGACTTTCGTTTACGCAGTCTTATTTTCCTAACTGAAATTTTTGCGGTTATTTTATATAAAATAGCGCATTATTTTTGTGAATTATGTAGTCTTTTAGGTTGTGAAATCAATTTAAAATATTGATGTATTACCAGAGTTTTTGGCCATAAAAATGTTGCCATTGTAAACACACTGTCAGAAAAGGATTTATTTATTTTTGTCTTTCACTTTGCTTTTGATGTTTATAGTATGTACCTAAGTTTTCTCAAATTAATGAGTGAGAAAATAACCTCTAAGATGATAGTACAAACACGTAAGCCATCTTAAATGTTCAAATTTGCGTAGAATATATCGTGGATGGTGAATTCCCAAAGTATTTGAACAATATTAACGCTTTGTCGCACATTATATAAAATCTGCAAAACACAATTATTAGTTCAACTAAATTTTAATTTTAACTGTACATATATTATTATATTTACAAATTGAATTTGATTTATTTAAAATTATTTACAATAATTTTAATTTTCATTGCGAAAGTATTTAGGCATATAATTGCATTTGATATTTTATTGCTTTTCTGAAATAAAAACTCGCGTGTTTTTGTATTTTACTTTAACCACTGGAGCGCTTTTTGCCACAATATGACACTATTTAAATACCTCGGATTGCTTTGCTGCCAATTTTGGCAAATTTTCCCTTATTTGTAAGTTATTAAATAGAAGTTTTCAATTTTATAATATTTTTTTTATAAATCCTACGAATATGTGATAATAGACAAAAGATAGGTGAATTCATTGGCTATACAGAACTAAATAATCAGTTTATACGCCTCCATATTAAAATTCGGAGGTGTAATTTTTTTTATGTGGGTGGAAAATAATCTACCAAAAAATATCGAGCAATCGTAGAAAAAAGTTTTAAATTGTGCTGTCACTCCAGTGGTTAAACATAGTTTTTGATCCGATGTACGTGTAACAGTTTTAAATTTTTTACGATTCGATGTAACACTTTTTGTACGCGTTGAAGAATATATTTTTTATGATTAATTTTATCGTTGTTTTAAATTATTTATACTGCATTTTTTTAATACCTAAGTTCTTTGATAATTTAAAGTATTTTATTAAGCTGTTGTTTTAGATTTTTGTTTCGTTAATTATTATGAATATGATTATGTCAAAACGCGTTCGCCGCCGGTTTTGTGATTTTACGCTAATTAAACAATATAGTTTTACAACGTCTTGTACCTACACACACAATGCAGTGAACTTTAGTCATAAAATGCACCAAATGCAGTTCTTGCACTTAAAGTAACTCTTACTTATCGTAATACGAATTCTCTTGTAATATATGTCATTGGTAATGTTTAATGATTTAACCTTTTAATGTACGCGTTCCAAATATGGAATGTGACATCGAGGTCAAATAAGTCACGTGTCGGTGGAAGGGTTAACAATGGAATAATTTAACCTTTCCGTTTTTAATGACCGTCATTAAAGATTTAAGTATTTGTACCATCTTAATATATTCTATTATAATACAATAATATAGTTTTTCTTATTTAATAATCAAATGGTAAACTGTAAACCAAAGATGTGAAACAAAATAGATTTAGAAATTATTAATATAAACAAGATTATCTTTAATTTATCACTAAGAGCCTCAGCAAATCTTGCATCCCAAAACGCTATTAAAAACACTAACAATATATATTTATTTTAATTGTAACAAAATAAAACGTACTTAATAACATTAAAAGTCGTAATTGATAAAATTTTCTCTTTGTGTAATTTATTTTTATAAAAGTAGAATTAAATTAACTAAAAATGCTTTTATTAGTCAGAAAAAAATTGAATTTTATTACTGACAACCAAAAACTAATTAAAACATATTCCTTATTAATTATAATAACTAACTTTTGATATTTTTTGGCCTGAGTAGTAACAAAACTAATAAACTTATATTGCTTGATATTTCGTTGTCTTTCGTTTTTTGTCTTTATTTTTTAAACATTTATAAATGTGTCAGCACAATGGAATTCTTGTATTATTTTTGTGAGAAAATCTCTAAAATTTAATTTTATTAAATTTACATTTTGTATTAGTAAAAATATATATTGTTATAATTTTTTTAATCTGGAAAAGGGATTCCATTGTAAAAATAACACTTAACACCAAATAACATCTATTTCAAAGTATTATAATAATTTAAACATTTATTTATTTTTATTCTATTTTACTTTATTCTATTCGATTTTTCAGTTTGCAATCACTAAAAACTCGGTAAAAAAAAAACAAATGTTTTACTACATATTAACCTTTTGCACGCTGTCGTAACAATATTGATACATGACCGTATCAATTCTTGATACTTTGGTGACCGATAATGTTCCGCGTGGGGGTATTGAAACACTTAAGCTAGTAACGCTGCCAAAAGGTTAAAGGACATATTTATGACTTTATTTAATGGACATTTTCAGGTATTTTGTGTGGTTACGACAATACTATATATGTAGCAAACTTTGCCGATAATTATTATTACATAATATATGAATTGTAATCCTTTCCTTCAAAATTCCACAATATTGACAGATAGATTCCGGTGTTGGCCTTAAATGAGTGTTTTTATGTTTCTGTGTTAAAAGGAACTTGTGTATTGAGATATAATATGATTTTATTATTTATTTGAGATTTTTATAATTTAATTTATTTTTAATTTAGTGTTTCTCTATTATTTACATATTTCTTTAAAAGTTTTGTTTTCCCTCCAATCCCTTTGATTTTTGATTTGTATAGTGTTCAAATTAACCTCATTTGCGATGGAAATGCTCTTAGTAAAGTGATCCCTTCTTGAGTAAAGTCTTTTTAAAGTGTTGTCTTCTGTCAATATTGTATTTTCCGCAAATATCCATATGTCCAAAATGTTCCACTTATTTATGTTATAAAATAAATTTATTTTTTCTAAAACTTGTCTTGTTGCTTTTGTTTTTATGTTTTGTTCTCATCTTCCTTTTCGTTTTGGTATCATTAACACTGGAAAGAGTATTATTATTTTATACTTTTATCAAATTAATCCTGTTGTATTTAATTTTTGGTTTAATGACACCCAATATATTCCAATAATTATTACTAATTTTCCAAAGTAAATTATACCAAATATTCCCAACATATTTTTTATACAAATGATTCATCTTATGTTAAAAGAAAATAGTTAAGTTCAATTATGTAAATTTAAAATTTTGTGTAAATATTAAAATTAAACCTTCTTACTACTGCTTTTACACACTTAATTGCACAGTAATTACTTTCTATCTACATGTATGTATACAATATTATGGACAAAGATTAATAGGGCATGTTGCTTATATGATACATGCCAACATTCATAATGCCGCCAGAATTTTGCCGGCAAAGAAATAGGTTATCAAGACGGATAGCATTGGCCAGTTGTACAGAATGCCTAGGTATTCTATATATTATCATTCTGCTCAACAATTCAAGCCATTATGAATAATGCCCGCCCTATTAATCATTAAAATTTGCCCCATAACATGTTCGTATATATATTAAAAAACACATATTTGGTACATTTTTCTGTAAAATTCACTCTGGGAATGCACTCAATTACTCTGTCACAATTTTGTTCACCTTTCCAATATGGGTAAAAAATACCAATGGTTCAAAAGTAAGCACAAACTTGAATTCATCTGAATAATTCATACAATGTGTTGAGCTGAAGCTTGAGTTGAGTGAAATTGTGTTCATGTCTACTGAAAAAACTTTTAACAATTTAATTTGCATGCAATCATTTTGTTAAATATTGATACATATTGTCACATTCAATTGAAACATCACCAAAAAAATGGCTCTATTTGCAGTGATTTGGAACTACTAATTGTTTTCATACTTATTCGCTTCGAGCCGGGCTCATGTTACATTGAATAAGTTTTCCCTAAAAAAAACACGAATTCTTCCGCGATGTAGACTTACTGAGGCTTAAACTAGCATTCACTAAACATCATGCCAATCTTGTCGAGTGAAACCATATAAGCAGGGCCCTCATTCTTATGGCCGTTATACACAACACCTTTTTTCAGCCCGATTCCAATTGGAGACAAAAGTCAACATTTTTCGCTTTACGCGATCGCTGTTTTCATCTCTATTTTCATATCTACGATTTCAGTAGGCATCACAACAAACAGTATGGTTCGTGTGTTGTTTGCAGTGATGACAATTGAAATCCTAGATATGAAAATAGAGGTGAAAATAGCGATTGCGTAAATCGAAAAATGTTGACTTTTGTCTCTAATTGGAATCGGGCTGAAAAAAGGTGTCGTGTATAAAGGCCATTACTCGATCAAATAAAATTGATGAATAAGAACGAATGGGCAAACTTGGCTTAAGATAACTGTAAAAAGTGCCATCTACATGGTAAATAATTCTATTTATCCTGACTGCCCTTATTAGATAACTAATATTTTGTTCTTTGCCTCATCATTTTTCTTTTAAAAAATCATATTTGTTATGTGACATTAACTTTATCTCCTTTTTTCAAATTGATTCATGCAAAATTGTTGCTTCTCCATGTCATTTTGTGTTGTTTTGTTGTTTGTGAGTGAGCTCTAACTCTGTATTGGGGTTGGAGTTATCTGTTTTGTGTGCCGCTTAACATTGCAACATTTGGTGTTGTTATTCTCTAGTGGCGTCGCAAAGCCCTCAACGCTTCCAGTCCCTTCCAGAAATCCTCAGCCGTTCGCTCCATCAAGTTTGACGGTCATAAAGTGAAAAAACCTGCGGTAAGTTCAAAGTTCAACAAAAAAAGAACCAAACTAAAAGTGACATCTTAGGATAGCTTTCACATCACCAGCTTAATCTCAGATTAGAAGTTAAATGAGACTTAATGCATTTCCTCCGTTAATGCCTATGCAAAATTTTCGCCACTCGCCAGCTGATTCTGTTTTCGTTATAACTTACTTGTTTTTTTGCGAAATTATGTTTTTGTTATTTGTACCCCTGTACCAAATATTGTATTTATATATTTATGAAAATAGTATATAATCTTCCATATGTTTATTTGTACAGCGCCCTTGAGGTGATTTTTCACGAAAACGGCGCTATATAAATTAGCCAAATATTATTATTATTATTATGAGTAGTTTCCTCAGGAGAGCTAGTTATATTCAGAAAAATATATTTTTTAATAGTATCATCAAGGATACGCTGGCGTTTAAGGAGTTAAGTATTGATTAACCCGTCGAATGTTAGATGGTATTTTGAAAAGCCATCCGCAAAATTCATATTATATTATTTAAAAATAATTCAGAATAGCTACAATAATCAAATAGTACCTAGGTCCTAGATTGATATTAGCACAAGTGATTCTGACCTTGTCCTTCATACAAAAGGGTTAAAATCGCATTTAAAAAAAAGCAAAAAAGTATTTTTTTGGCACGCCGGCGGGCTAATGACAGATGAGAGGTTAAAGCTTTTAAAATTGCATTTGGAGGTTGCGGATTCGATCCTGCCACTAGCACTATAGTATGTACCTATTGATATGGATTTTAAAATTTTCTATTTGGGTGTTGCCAGTCTGGATGTTGTGTTGATTGTTAACCTTTTCACCGCGGTAAGATATATTTTGTGCGTAATGCTGAGTGCACAGTTTATCCGCGCACATATATGTGCCTATAGCGGCGTAGAGGTTAAGTAATGGGACCTTACAAAATGGTTATACAGTGATAGTTGAAAATAAAGTATAATTTTACATCTTTCATGTCAAGTACGATAGGAATCTAGGATGCAATTAATTCTTAGAGTAGATGCTTCTCTTCTAGATATTCTTAGATTAGCCAGAACCTAACGAATTTATGATTGTTGAAATTATCGTTATAAATTTCTATCATGCCGTTTTGTTTATAAAATCACTTCATTCATTTATAGTTCATATAAAATGTATTTGCGAGATTAATATCGCTATGCAATAATTCATTTACTGTCGAACAATTCCACCCATCATCAGAAAAATGTATTTCTCTGATTTTATAATATTATCTCTTTAAAATCATGATTTGTAACAAAAGGAGCTCAAAAAACGATGTTCACTGAAATACAATATTACAAAACATCACTTATAGTTTGGTATGCAATGAACTATTTTTTTGAACACCAACTGTACAAATTCTAAAAAAGTGTTTTATTGTTTTTTTAATCACATTATCCAATGCTTTTTGTTTGTAATAATCGTATGTTTATGTGCTTTTGTAATACATTCTTCTCTTAAACCTGCTAGATTCTTTTCTCTAAAATTTTGCACACATTTCAAAGCAGAGCACAGTATTTCGTATTCTCTTCAAATTTGTTCATTTCATGTAATTTACCAACCTTTTGCTACTTGAAATCAAAATATAAATGTAATCTGCAACTGTCATTATTTTG
The DNA here is from genome assembly GCA_917563855.2 of Limnephilus lunatus. Taxonomy (NCBI): domain Eukaryota; kingdom Metazoa; phylum Arthropoda; class Insecta; order Trichoptera; family Limnephilidae; genus Limnephilus; species Limnephilus lunatus. Next base: position 90,873,918 of record OU830594.1, on the reverse strand, counting down.
AAGATTGTTTTATTTATTTATTATTATTGATTGCAGATTGACGACAAATGGCAAGTAGTAGCTTGTGGAAGGACAAAGGACCAACTGGACTTAACGCACCAGGCGTACCTTTACCTTAGAAAAACCGCCCTCAAACCTCGTTCCTTGAACTTTTTGTAAATCCTCCTTGAAATTAACCCTCATCCCTCGAAACAAACACTGAATCATCGAGCTTTTAGTAAAACCTCTTCTTTGAAATTCTTTTAACCTTATCCAAGCAGCTGTTGCATATGTGATCCATTGGCTGCTATCCAATGTTGCAAATGTGATACATGAAATTTCACTGAAATACATACATTGTATCAAAAGTATTACATGGTGGGATAAGTTGAATGAAAGACAGATGAAAAGGCTAACATTGAAAGGTTTAAAGCAGTGTATATAAATAAATATTGAATAACGATTCTATTTGGCCTAAAAACGATAAATACGAACAATAAAACACTGATTCAATCAAAATTTATTATTAGTAAAGTGTTTTGTCACAGTCAGTATATCCAGAAAACTGGACTTTCTACAAATGTGGCACTAAACCTCGGGCATTTAATCAAAACTAGTGGTAGAATATTTTTACCCTGAACAATTGGTACTTTCATCGTTTAAAAAGTTACAACAATAATTTTCCTGGATGACGAATTAAATTTTAAGAATTATTGCCATTTTGTGTTTAATTTAAGATTATTTTTATGGTCAGATATTTTAAAACATTTTATTTTAGGGTCCGGTATCATGAAGTCCAGATATAGGCGATAGAGAAAAATTCACAAATACCATAATCTGGTGGTATTGTAAAATTTTAATAATGTAGTTATATTCTGCCCCCTAACATGGTTCTATTGGGAAGAACTTCCTTCAGCCTCACAGTACACCCCAAATTGGATATGCTATAATCCCAATAGCTCCAGGCAGTTGATACTGCGGTATTGCATTCATTTTTTGAAGCGAAAACTTCTTTAGCACCGTTGTGATTTGAAACTCAATGAAACGAAAAATAGCGACACTAAAAAGAGACTAACACATAAATCTACAGGATTTAGCCTGCAAGACAATGAGATAGTATAATCGGTCTCCTCTTTGTGCAGTGCTTCATACATAGCCTATCGGTCTCCTCTTTGTGTGGTGCTTTGTAACCTCCCCACTCTTGTCTACTTTAGTTTTCTGAAGATTTCACTTCTACTGCGTGTGATTGCAAACTCTGTTTTATTTTAAATATTTTAATACCAGTCCTTATTTACTCAATAAATTCCGACCACTGGTTTCCAAACTGTACATAGAATTACAAATAAAATGGTTAGTTTTATAGATTAAATGTTTTATGTAAAATATTTATACTCTGTACCTTTCTAGATGGTAGTTCTGAAGGAGATATTATTAAAATAGACAAAATGATTTTTTTGTGTTTTTTGTTGTTGTATGTGTGATATTAATTTTCTTACATGAAAAGAATACATTTTTGCAATTTTATTTTGAGACTTTCAACCATTTATTAGCATAATATTTGTACGCAATTTAAAAGTAGAATTTCCCCATGTTTAGATTCCATCTACAGTAGTTAAATCAAGTAGAGATTTTATTATATCAAAATATTCATAGGAATTTATTGTATTTTTTGATTCATTGTAAAAAATTTCAGATATTTTAACCTTTTGACTGCATATGGGTCGTGAGTGATCAATTGGACACATTTGAACCACTGACATTCAGAGAGTTAATTTTTAAACAAATAGTGTATCAAATTTTTAAATGTTTTTAATTGCCTAAAATTATTCTTACTGATCACAGAAATTGTGTAATAATTGTGTGTTGTGTAATTCAATTTAAAATATAAGAGAATGATTTAATGTAAGTAATTTAGCTATTTTATATTTAATTCGACCACAACTCAATAATTAATGCGCATCGTGCGCGTTGATATTTTTTAGTTAAAATTTTTGTGTTAGTATAAGTTTTAGAGTAATGTCTTTTTTATTTAAATTAATTTATGTTGAATGTTACGATATTATATAATTTATTTCACCCCTTTTCAATAATTTTACAAAAATGGAAAAAAAAACATTGAAATTTTTTTACACATTTATTTTTTAAATATTTTTTTTATCACAACTATCTTCTGTATTTTTAAAGAGCATTAGTAAGGAAAGGAGCGGCCCTATTATTTTATAAGTATTTTGTAAAATAAGAACAGCCATATTAATTATAAACAGCCAAATGAAGATAGCATACTCTACGTTAATTTATAATATTTTATAAACAAAATGTTTATTCATATAATATGATATAAATAATAAATATGACGCTTATTCCACCAAAGTGTGTTGAAATGATATCTCATAAGAAGATAGTAAACTTTATTTCCCATCCATTCCCTTTATAACTTTTTTTTTGTTAACCTTTCAGACACCAATAATAATACAAATACATAAAATTACACAATTCCGTGTTATTTTACTCCCAAGTGCGCTTGGCTCATATTATAACATCTTCTTCTTATTGAAGTGAAAAACTTCTATAGCACCGTTGTGATTTGAAACTCGATGAAACGAAAAAGTGACACTAAAAAGAGACAAATACGTACTTCTATAGGTTTTAGCCTGCAAGAGAATGTGTTAGAGCAATCGATCTCCTCTTTCTGCAGTGCTTCGTAGCCTCTCCACTCTCGTCTACTTTGGTTTTCTGAAGGTTTCACTTCTACCGCGTGTGAACTGCACACTTGTCATTTTTTGTATGTTCTCTCTTATGGAAGATTGTTTGACATCAGGGTAATCTTTACCCTGCAGGCTTCAATCCTAACTTGTAAGGAGATAATAATCCTTAATTTCTTGTTATTGTGACAAAATTTTATTTTTCCATAACTTCTTTTCTGTTTTTCTTAATAATAATAATGTGAACAATTAACTTCAATAACCCAATCTTGTGTTATTTACCCTTAACCACTCGAGCGACAGCGCGATTTTTATTTTTTTTTTCCGATTGCTCGTGATTTTTAGGTGACCACTTTGAATATTTTCCGCCGATATTAAAAAAATCATACCTCCGTATTTTAATATGGAAAAATTAGAAAAAATATTTAATGCATCTAGGGAAAATTTGCCTAAAACTGGCAGCAAAGCAATTCATGGTATTTTAAATGGTGTCACATTGTTGCAAAAAGCGCTCCAGTAGATAAGCCACATTATTCAAATAACTCCGATTGAATTAAACAGTTTTCGACACTTTTTTTTAATTACACAATTACATGTGCATACCGCTTTTTAATATTTTTGATTTTACAAGTTTTCGGTGGATTGTTTTTAATTCACAAATTACAGAAATTTAAAAAATTTCAGATCCCAGTTTATTATTAGCTATATTTGATTTTTTTTCAAAATTTTTAAATATTTATGTTAAAATTATAAAACTGTCTTTTATAATATTATTTTTTGATAAAATATGTAAGATGTGTCTTCACTAAATATCAAACAATGTTTAAAGTACAAATGAATCAAGATGTTTTTGGATGTTTACACAACGAGTATGTAAATAATGGTGTAGTATATCTACAATAATTTTATCAGATCAATGTTCACACAATTTATAATTTTATTAGATAATCTAAAATACTAATATTTATATATTATTTGTTTTTAATTTCACATAAATATAACTAATGTTATTTTCTAACCCCCCTTTTGAAAACCTTGCGACTAATAAAAAAATTGTAATTAATAATAAAATCCCAATATTAGATTTGTATTAGATTTTGTATGTCTTGTGTCTTTGTGGAGTTTGCACTAGATTATAGTTGGAAAATAAAAAATATTTATAAAAAATATTAAAGTTTTTTTACTACTACAGTTTGCTTTATAAAAGAAAAATTGGGGAAAAATTAATTTAGTCAAATATATGTACAGAAGACCCGAGAAAAACAATTTCCCTCAGGGCCTATGTCATATTTGAATATGCAGTGTTGGGGGTCTTTTTGAGGAGAGGAAAAAGTGAGCATGGGTCTTGAAGAGATCCGTATTGTAGGAGGGAGAAAACACAGAGACACAATTCCACAGCCGAACTGTTGAACTCAAGAACGAGTCGTAGAAGCGGAGTGTTGGGTGCGTGTTTGGCATGTTTCCCGACTATGCACCGGTGCTGAAGGGATCAGTGATGCTATTTCCTCGGAGCATCTTCCTTTGTAATACCAGTGGAACAGAGACAGCATACATACCTGAAGCCTGTACTCTAAAGGTTGCAATCTGCTTGTTAAGAAAGGAAACTTTATCAAAAGGACTGCCCGTTTCTGTACAGAATCAAGGGTTTTTTTTCAGGTATTTTGAAGCTCTGGAACATAGGCAGGGCTGGGCAGTATTTGAATTACTTGTAATTGAAATACGTATTTGAAATACAAATACGTATTTTGTATTTGTATTTCAATTACTTTAGTGTCCGACCGAAACTAGTTTTTACGGCCGAAACCGAAACCGAAACATCCATATAAGGTCATGTTTTCGTGGAAAAAAAAAGTCAATCTTAATCAGTCAGCCTTTATTTTCAAATCATACGAGTATATTATTAATCATATTCATTCTCTGATATTTGAACTAAAAATAAACATAACATAATTTTATTATCACTCCTTATTTAAAATAAATTATTTATTCTTTTTGAAATCGTAATCGTAAATCGCATCGTAAATTATGTTAAAAAAATGAAAAGTATTACCTATTTGAACATTACTAACAAATAACATAAAATAAAAGGGAGGAAAACAAAATGACTTTTTTTAAACCTAATTTGTTTAGGTACCTACACTAAACAAAACATACTCTTTCATCTTGAGAACAAAATAATTTCTTATAAAATTAAAACAAACACTGTATTGAACCACATAACCAAATAATTTATTCTAAACTTTGGTCATATTGTATGGCACTCTTTTTAATGAACTACAACATATTGTTTGGCAAGAAAGTGTAGAAATTAATTAATTTGGAACTAAATTCTTTCATTACTATGGTAACACCGAAATACTCGTTTTGTCAATGACATTTTGTATGGCTCTTGGCTTTACTGACTTTAATCATGTAGAACACACTGAAAATCGGTCGTTTAGTGTTTTTTTTTTCATTGTTTGCCTGTGCATTGTTTGAATTGAATTAAAATGAACAAACCAATACGTAGTGGTGCAAGAGAAGTTGTAAACTGCGTGTTTCAACGCTGCCTAGCTGAATATCGTGCGAAGAAGCTCCTATCCAATTTGAAAGAAGTTTACAAACGAACTGCAGAAATGAATGGTACGTGGTATAGTTTTTTTTAATAAATTTCATTAGTATTACAAGATTTATGCCAATTTTTGTGCGATTATAACCATTACAATCTGATTTGAGGTTATGTTTAAAAATCCGAATTTGACATTTCCATTTGACAGTTAATATTAGGCCACAAGAAAAATGGAATAACTCAATTTAAAAAAAAAATAATAATATGCAACTTCTTTAAACTCATAGAAATGTAACTTGTTCTTAATTTTCTCTTTCTTTCTTTCTAAATGAATATTTACAGGTGTGCTTTTTTAAAACTACCTTCTATAGAATAATCATTTTAATGATGTTTTCCACATACAGGTAAATCTGAAAAGTAAGATAAATCTTCAAGGAAGGGAAAAGGCAGATGGAAAATTTGAAACACCGGGAAAACTGAAAATAGCATAAGTGTTGATGATTAAAAAAAATTGTTGCAAAACGTGATGAAAATCGAGGCAGATTATTATGCACGAGGAAGTACTCTTTATGATGATATAGATGAACTGATAAAACGTTTAGATGAAGATGAAGATATGGAAGAAGAAGAATCATATGAGGACTAAGACAATAATTATTACATGTCGGGTGTTGAATAAATATACTCAGATTTTTAAATACTACGTTTTTATAACAAAATAAACGCCCACTTAAAACCTGTTTTGTTTTATTTTACTTATATTAAATTATGTGTTTTTGTGCAAAATTTATGAAAATACAAACACGTTATGAAATATGCATTTTGGCTGAAGGGTTTTTTAAAACTTACATTCATTGTCTTATGAGCCATCACGGTGTTGCCATTTAAAACCAAGAAATCGATCGCAGCGCCATCATTTATTTTCTACACTTAATTGTCAAACTGTAATTAAAATTAAAAGTACTTACATACCTACAATTATAAAATATTTTTAATGCAAATAATAATTAAAGAAGCGTTTTCTCTCAAACTAAATGAAGAGCTTTCATCTTAAGGCTCCGCAACCGGGCCCAAAAAGAAGAAGATGGAGAGATACGAAATTACAAATGTTAGAGGAGAGCGCTAACATTTACAGCGCCAAAATCGATGCGAAAATTGCGAAAATGTTTAATAAAACACGACTCGTTTAAAATAGAGCAAAAATCTCTTAGGGAGCATCTTAAGTATCATTTAAAGAAACATTGGGAATTTTTTCACAAATATAATTTATAAGATAACAGAAACAGACTTGTTTTTAATAATTTTTGGAGCATACTTTGCGATTTTTTTCTATCGAGGGAATTTCATATAATTTGCATTTCGGCTTGGGCAGCATCTAGACATTATTTTCAAAAATAACATATATTTTTTTAAGAGTTTAAAAACTTCAAATGTTTAAGGGAGATATATAAGAAATCGGTAGAAATTCGAGTTGCGGCCCCTTAAGAGCAAAATAATTTCTAGGAATGGCACTCCCGAATTCAGTTTCGGTTTCGGCTGGATGGCTGCCGAAACCGAAACTAAGCCGAAACTCGTTTTTTGGCCGAAACTAGGACGAAACCGAAACCGAAAGTTCGGTCGAACACTAAATTACTTCCTAAAAATGTATTTTGTAATTGATATTTCAATTACCTGATGCTGAGGTATTTTGTAATTTGTATTTCAAATACTTATGGCTTCAAAATACATTTTTCAAATACATTTAGCGATGTAATGAAAATGAAAAATAAACTGACATAGATAATGCATAGACTAAAAACGCTAGAATCCAGAGCAATATAATATGTTAATATTATTTAGAGTTGACAACACTTGTACGTCAAACGTTTACATTGTCCTGTGCTATAATAGCACTGTGATTGTTCATTTTCTACCATATTTGTATCATATTATACTTGTCATTGCTTTGTATTATACATTTTTGTAGTATTAGATTCAGCACTATAGGAATAATTTGCCTGAATACTAGATTATTTTTAAGTTAATTAAAGTAGAGTGCACTTAAAGTGAAATAAAACAAGACTGCACTATACAAATGTCTTTTTATTATAATAATCAAACAGTATTATTACCGTAGTGCTGGGGTGCTCAAACGGTCGATCGCGAGTGCTTTTTGAGTCGATCTCGAGAGATATTTGCCGATGTAAATAGATCTATTCACAGTTTTTGTGTTAGTTGATTCTCAATTAGGCCTCAATAAGACCGCCCATTTTTCATGCCTTTTTGTTTATTATTTATTTGTAGCTTATATTGTCAATGGTCGCGCCTTTTTTATTATTTATTCTATCCTCATCTATGCTGTATGACGTCACAAGTCCCCATAGAAAAAAAAAACTTTTTTTTTGCATATTCATGGTGAAATATTGTCGAAAATTGCCCCTTTCAGAAGCTCGAAGTTATCGATCTAGTTTTTAGTGTGTGGTTTGGTTTATTTATGAGTCAGTCAGTCCGTGGTTTAGTATATTTATGGTCAGTCCGAGTTCGTCCTAGTTGTAACTTGAAGGTGAACCGAAGTTTATTAATAAATAATTCAAAATTATTCAAATGGTGAAGAGATTCACTCTTAATTTAAAACCAATTTTGTGATCAGAATGTAAAATTCCAATATATGTGCTGCCAAAATAAAGAAAAACCATTTTCATCTGAGTGTAGTTTTAATTCGCAGCACACAGATATTGTGAATTCGCAGCATACAGATATTTCAGTTCATAATGTAAAATTTCTGTTCGGAGTTGGAGGAAAACATTATCTTATTCGAAGTGCAGTCATTGAATTCAAGTTGCAGACTGTGTATGTGCTGCCAGATTCAAAGAGAAACCATTTTCATGTTCTGAGTGTAGTTTTAATTCGCAGCACACAGATAATGTGAATTCGCAGCATACAGATATTTCAGTTCATAATGTAAAATTTCTGTTCGGAGTTGGAGGAAAACATTATCTTATTCGAAGTGCAGTCATTGAATTCAAGTTGCAGACTGTGTATGTGCTGCCAGATTCAAAGAGAAACCATTTTCATGTTCTGAGTGTAGTTTTAATTCACCGCACATAGATTTAATTGAAACCAGTTTTGAGTTCAAAATGTAAAATTCCAGTTGTGGATTCAGCTGCTGACACATTTCGAAGGAAAACATTCTCTTATTCGAAGTGCAGTTATAAAATTCCAGTTGCAGACTATGCATGTGCTGCCAGAATAAAAAAATAAACATGTTCATGTTCTGAGTGTAGTTCAAATTCGCCGCATTCAGATTTAATTTAAACCAGTTTTGTGTTCAGAACGTAAATTTCGAGTTGTGGATTCTGCTGACACATTTCAAAGGAAAAAATTCTATTATTCGAAGTACAGTTATAAAATTCTAGTTGCTGACTCTTAATGTACTGCCAGAAGAAAAACCATTTTCATAATAATAATAATATTTGGATGACTTGTATAGCGCCGTTTTTGTGAAAAATCACCTCAAGGGCGCTGTACAAATTTATATTACGTTTATACAATCTTATTTCTAACTACAAACTACAAACTAGACAAACCACTACAACAGTTTATGGCTAAAAATTGCATCCACCGGTTCATCGATCACCGATACGAAACTATATATGCAATGATTTGACCAATGAACGCGATGCTGCTGTAAAAATGTACTGTTCAGGCAGAAAATATATACAAGACCATACTTACATACCTGGAGGGTCACTAGAGATTAACACTGTTATTGTTTATTTTGAGAAATTAAGGCACAGTTCGCACGCAGAGGACATAATTAGGAACTATAATATATAATATGTTCTGTAATGAGCGTATTTTGAAAACAAAAGCAAAATTTTATGATACTATCTGATAGGTATTTTTATAAGGGTATGAGAGCCCAAAAAGGTAAGTTTTTAATTTGGACCTAAATTCTGTTGGGCTTGTTATGCATCTAAGTTCCGGGGGAGTCTATTCCAAGCCTTAGGTCCAGACACTCTGAAAGTGCAATCTCCAAATTTAGTATTTGGCTTGCGTTTAGGTTCCTTTAGTCTGCCTATAGCTGATGATGTTGCTGATCTAAGGGTTGACTGCCTCGGACCAGTATTTTATGGGACACATAGTTCAGAGATGTAAGATGGGGCCATTTCATTAATTGATTTAAACACCATCCAGCTCAATTTGTACTGGATTCTTTCAGGGCACTTGAGCCAGTGAAGATTACGAAGGTAATCAAAAAAAGGTGTTCTGAAATGTGTGAATATTTAGAGGCTCCGGTTATGAGTGGAGCCGCTGCATTAAACACGGATTGAAGTTTGTCAGTTTGATATTTTGGAAGGCTAGCGTAGATGCCATTACAGTAATCGAGTCGTGAGACTACGTAGGAGTTGATTAGTAGTTTTGTTGCTTCTGTAGGAAGATTTCTTCGGACTGAATTGAGCTGTCTCAGGTGAAAAAACCGTTGCTTAGTCCTATTTATTTGCTTTTTAAGCAAAAAGTTTGAATCCAGATTAACGCCAAGAAGTTTGACTGTTGTCTTTGGAATAATATCGCTTCCGGAAATGGAAATAGGTGAATTGTCTATGAAATGTTGGCGTTTGTTAGTGGCCGCCCAGAGAAACTTAGTCTTAGATGCAGTTTTAGCTTGTTTGAAGACATCCAACGAGTTATTGCTTCTAGGCATTCAGCTACACGAATTTTGACACTGTTAACTTCATTTGGAGTGCAGAAAAAATAAACTTGCTAAACTTGATCGTCAGCATAGCAGTGGGTCGTGGGATAAGAGACCAAATGACTCGATTATTTTGGCGACATCATTTGTAAAAAGGATGAAAAAAAGTGGACCTAAAACGGATCCCTGGGGTACTCCTGAAGAAAGTGTTGCGAAGTTAGAGAGCTTATTTCCAAGCTTCATGGCTTATAAGCGATTGGATAGATATGACGCCCGGCCAATTTTTGGTGTCGGAAATCAAACCAAATGTTTCCTCCAATCTCTTAATGAGGAAGTCGTGATCAATCGTGTCAAACGCTGCGCTCATGTCTAAGAGTGAGATAAGTGCTAACTTACCTGACTCTATGGCTAGAGTTATATCTGATAGCATACAAAGAAGTCCGGTTTCTGCTGAATGAAACCTTCTATATGCGGATTGTCGATTTGTTAATAATTTATTTGTATTCAAATGACTGGTAATTTGGGCAGCAGCAATTTTCTCCAGGATTTTTGACACGAAAGGTAGATTTGAAACGGGTCGATAATTGTTCTGAGTGTAGTTTTAATTCACCGCATGCAGATTTAATTTAAACCAGGTTTGTGATCACAATATAACAAAAAAATTAAATAACAAGTTGCCGATTCATCGTGTACCGAGTGAATCTTTGCATTTGAGTTGCATGCCATATGCTGTAAAATTCTGAGAAATTGACGGTTCCGTGTGTAACTATTATTTATCTTAAGCAGAAGCAATCTTAAGTTAAAACCTCCCTTGTGCGATGAAGGTGCGAAATCGACGAAAAAGTATTTTGTAATTTATATTTTAATTACAGCAAAGCATGTATTTTGCCCAGCCCTGACCATAGGTGACTGCCAAATTCAACCGTGGGGCGCACTTGTGATCTGTAGAGGGTCAGCAGTTGTGTATTCTCTGCAGAATCTGCGGGCCCTGTACAGTACGCCTTCTGAGAGGCTAACTTAATTCTGGCTTTGATGGAGCCCCCGTGCCTGAGCTGGTCACTTAGTTATACCAAGCATATCAACGGAAAGCATGCTCATTGAATGTTTTGTTCAGTATGCGCAGTAAATTGAAACTAAAGCTCTTCTACATTAATGCCATCCAATTGGGTAACAAAAAAGTTAGTAATCATGGATCTATAGCACTCTCAAATGACTAACATTCTGGCTGGCATCATTTTTGAAGAAATGTGGTCATCCAGCCCCTAAAGCAACCAAACAGAAACTTTTTACAGATGTATCGGTTCTCAAAAATGACTTGTGGTTTTTCTTCACTTCAGAACCAGAGAAGACTTGGAAGCAGTGGCGGTTCGTGGTCTTTTTAACAGGGGGTTCAGAAATCCAAGAGAAGATTTATCTAATCAAAATTTACTTTCAGAGGAATTAAATTGTTTAAGGGTATTCTCAAAATATATTTAGAAACTTCACACCGATAGATGGCGTTATTTTCAATATTGTCGAATAAAACGCTTTTAACACGTTATGCCTTTTAATATTGGGATGAATTATTGGTTTGCGAACGTAGATAAGATATGGTAATCTGCTTAAATAGTTTTTTATACCTTTAATTTTATAATATTAGAATGCGGCTGAAAAAGCACAATTTTATTATAAAATTAACACGTAAAATACATTTCCTACAATCCGGCGCGCGTTCATAAAGAAATACCCAACCGAAACATATTTGCAAAAAGGGTGCATTTCATAAATTTAACGGTAGAACCAACGCGTTCAAAAGAGACGGAAGACTAGAGGTTTAATGGATCCAGTAAATTAAATCAACACCCGGGTAGATAGAATAATTTATAAAAAGGGCCGGCCTGGTTACAAGAGCGTATCTTGCGGTTGCTGGCGTGAACTGGACCTTTTTTTAAAGACCGCTTGCAAGATTTATTTCGCTGTGTACGATGTTCGGGCAACGGAGAAGTCCGTATTACATGGTTCCAGAAAACTGTATTGTATTTTTCTCTAGTGATTTATATTTTTTCCAACGAAAAGTTCCAAGTTTCATGGAGGTTTCCGTAAATATTATGTGCTGTTGTTGAAAATTTCGCACTCCTTCAACGCCACCTGTAGTTTTAATAACCCTCTTCCTAACGATACCTATCGTTTCAATAAAAAAATCGTCAACAGTATTTTTTTTCTTGCGTGGAAGTTGTTTATCCTTCAAAATAATGCACCAACCTTCACGTAAATTCTTCGAGATGTATCAGTAGCATCACTTGCTCAATGAAGAACGTTGTAGTACAAATTATATTTATTTAATAATTTAAAGTGCTTGCCCACGTAAGGGCCTCCAAATAAGTGCAGTAATTTTAATCAGTTTTAAATATTTTAGTTACTATAATAGTATTCAATGAGATCGCGAAGAGTCAGTATGTATAATCAATATTGATAATATAATATATGTATATATTATAAAAGAAAGTCCAAAAAAACTTGCGGCTCGCCAAAACTTAGAAACGAGTCCCGGTACGATCAAGTGAGTTATATGGTGTGGTAGATCTTTATCCCCCTCCAGGGTGACGGTTTCCGTTTTTACCTAAAGGGCGTGCTTTTAAAGATATAAGGGCTGAAAGTTTCACCCTCTTGAAATTGAATTATTGTTACTGGCTTACAACTAAGATTTATAATAATATAAATATTATAATAAATAATATAAATATAAAATAATATAATAATATTAAATTTAAAACTAGGATCAGAAAAATTTTGAAATGCAATCTATCTGCTAAAAATTTAGTAAAGGCGATAAATACTTGGGCAATACCTCTATTAACTTACTCATTTGGCATAATTAAATGGTCTAATACAGATTTAGATAGCTTAGAACGATTAATTAGAACTACATTAACTAAATTTCATTGCCATCATCCAAAGTCAGCTATAGAACGTATTAATTTACCCAGAAATTTAGGAGGTAGAGGTATAGTCAAAATAACATCTTTAAAACATAATCAGGTAGAAATGCTAAGAAATTTTTTCCATAGGAAAGCTGATAGTTCAGAAATGCACAAAATAATATGCAAGGCAGATAGAAATATTTCACCATTAAATTTATACGACGAGAATGCCAGCATTCTTATAAATATCAACCAGGAATTATTAGATTCCTGGTCAAATAAAATTCTTCACGCAAAACACTTCAATTATCTCAACCAAACATATGTTGACAAATTTTCGTCAAACAAATGGTTGAGTATTGGAGAGTTGAGCGCAGAAATAGAAGGCTTTATGCTTGCCATACAAGATAGAGTCATTAATACTAAAAATTATAGGAAGCATATCATCAAAGATGCAAATCAAATTGATGATTTATGTAGAAAATGTTTGGCTTTTCCGGAAACTATAGAACATATTATATCGGGATGTTCTGTATTAGCGCCGTCCGAGTATACATTTAGGCACAATCAAGTTTTAAAAATAATTCACCAAAGTTTGGTAATTAAACATAACTTGATTGACTGCCGTAATGTACCATATTATGAATATGAACCAAATTCATTTTTAGAAAATGAATTTTATAAAATTTATTATGATAAAACTATTCTGACAGACAGAACAATTAGTCATAATAGACCCGATATAGTTTTACATGACAAAATTAAGAAAATAACTTATATCATTGATGTCGCTATACCAAATTCTTGTAATATTCAGAAAACTGTTTCTGAAAAAATAAGAAAATATACAGATTTAGGAAATGAAATTAAAAGAATTTGGCATTCTCAGACTATAAAAATATTACCATTTGTTATTTCGGCTACTGGCATTATACCTAGCTCTCTCATTCAAAATTTAGGCGTATTAGATTTGTCAAAAAATTTGTACATAAAAATGCAAAAGTCGGTCATTTTAAATACATGTAGGATTACGAAAGATTTTTTAAATATTTATATTGAGGGATCAGTAGGATTTATCGGACCAGTTAGGATTTCATCAGAGCCGAACCCTCTGATATGAAAATATCTGGAGTCGGTGAAATATTTTCCCATTATGTTTCTGGTGGATTGACGTATTGTTCTTGTATTGTTTTATTCTTATATAGTGCAATTACATTGCGTTAATTTACTAGATATTCATTTGTGGAAAAGTGTGTGGAAGGGTTTAGTCTTTCATTTGGGAAAGATTCAACCCGGACATGAAATCTGGAGCACCGTAAAAAAAAAAAAGATTTATAATAATATAAATACCATACAGAACTATTCCACACGCTTAATTACAAGACTAATGCAGCAACTAATTCGCCAATCAATCGTGCTCTTCATGTATTCAATAATATTAATCTGAATTATAACATCGACATTTTCTCCGATTCACTGCCCAAATTTAAAAAGAGCATCATGTCAATCATATAGTTTAATGCGAATACTTACACACATTCATACACACACACACACACACACACACACACACACACACACACACACACACACACACACACACACACACACACACACACACACACCCTTATTTGTCCAATCCCGATTTCGAGGACTTCAACTGGCTACCCGAATTCGAGGTCCTGTTATATTATATAAAGTAGACATGTATTCTACACTTATCCGTATACTCAAGTTAATTGTGATCGTTGCTGTCTATTCGGTTTCATCATACACCCGGTAAGCACCTAGAAAACGGTCCTAAAAAAACCGGAATACACACCCGGTAACTGAGGACTTCCCATATCCGAGGCCTGTCCACGTATTCAGGATTACACTTACGTAAAATACACGGATCTCGGAAGGTCCTCGTTTTAGTGGTCTGTAGTTTTTGGAGGTCTTGGGTCCTCGAAATAGTGTGGAACGAACTTCTTACACGTATCTTGGAAGCAGGCGCGGCTGGTCCTAACGTTCACTCGTGCGGTGAACAGGCAAACAAAATTATACGCCTCATCGTATTCCTAAATATTTTATTTAAAATATAAATTTGCACAAAACTTAAAAAAAGGTTCACAATAAAATTGAATTGCCTATCTAAATATATGGATTTGGTAAGAGATCGTTACGGCTGACACCCGACAGGCAGTGCACCCCTCCACCCGCGCGCCCGGTGCAACAGCAGATCGGCTAGTAATCGGCGTTAGTAATACGAAAAGTACTGAAAACTTCCGAACTGTTCCGACGACAGGTCTCCAGCGAAATAGTATTCTTACTTATAGACTAGGAGGCGAGATAGGTAAACCCTACGTCATCGACTACAGACTACACGGATGAAACTACTTTTAAGTGATTATGGGCATTTAGAAAATCTTTAAAAAGCTGGTCTGCCGGTGCGCCTCTTGGCAGGAGCCGCGCAGTCATGGAAATAGTCAGCGATTTTTTTCGAAAAAATTACGTCATCGACTACACGAACGGGAATGGTTTCATATGATAAAGGTCGATTAGAAAATGAGAAAAAAGCAGATCTGCCAACCGGCAGCCTGGCAAGTTCGCAGGCAGCCGGCGTCAAAGTGGGGTAAAAAATATAAATTTTTATGTCATCGACTACACGAATAAAACCAATGAATAACTATAGTCCAGATCATTCCATATAAGAATTTCGAAGTCTGCCGACCAGCAGCCTGGCAAATTTTTGTGAACGATTTAAATTTTTTTTTTTTTTTAATTGTTCGTTTATCTTTATTATTATTTTTAATTTCAGTATAGTTTTAAAAACTTAGATTGCCATATTTTAAAAAAATAAGCGACAACGATAAAAAAAATATAATTTGAGAGTTCCGAGTGTACCCATCCATCGGGCGAGCCGTTCAACGCCAAATCACTTGCGAAACCTGCTGCGGT
Organism: Limnephilus lunatus; assembly: GCA_917563855.2. Classification (NCBI taxonomy): domain Eukaryota; kingdom Metazoa; phylum Arthropoda; class Insecta; order Trichoptera; family Limnephilidae; genus Limnephilus; species Limnephilus lunatus. Next base: position 90,858,177 of record OU830594.1, on the reverse strand, counting down.
GCCCCTCACCGCTGTCGCGTTTCCATATTGTTATTCAAATTTATAATAATAATTAATAGTCCTTTTAAGATTGCCGAATAGTCCATAGAAGGTTGAAAGTTCGAAAAACCAACGCACCGTCGCTGTAAGAGCTGCGTTCATCCGTAAAACGAACGGTTCAATAATTTTAATTATAAACGACTTTGTTGTCTTAATTTTTGTGTCAGACTACCTAAAAAATCATATTTTTTTAAAACGATTTTGTATGTTTTATTTGATGATAATGTTACTCTGCGTTTAGTAATTTTTTCAGTAATTTTTTCCGACTCTTCAAGATCCGCATTAATAAAACCCTTCCTACAGCTCCTCCTTAACCCGCTGGACAACATCACCCATCCAGGTGGCGATATTCTTCCCTTGTCCTTAATTCAGAAAGAGGCGTTTTTGTGAGGTGTAGGCAGGGCTGGGCAGTATTTGAAATACAAATACGTATTTTGTATTTGTATTTCAATTACTTCCTAAAAATGTATTTTGTAATTGGTATTTCAATTACCTGATGCTGAGGTATTTTCTAATTTATATTTCAAATACTTTTGGCTTCAAAATACATTTTAAAATACATTTAGCGATCTTAATAATGCAAATAAAAAAAATAAATTGATATAGATAATACAAAGACTAAAAACGCTAGAATCCAGAGCAAGATATGTTAATATTTATTTGTCGTTTTCATCGTTCGCGGTATTTATTCATGAATACGTGGGTTTATTGATAATGGATGAAAAAGATTATTTTTAATATTTAATTAAATGAAAACAATATTAGCGAAACTCAATCGAAAATCTGGAGACAGAAAAATCAGAAAAAGATATTGGTTCCACTGGGGCTCAAACCCAGGGCCCTTTGCTTACATAGCAAGTGCTCAATCAACTGAGCTATGGAACCCATTTCCAATTCGGTCACTTTTAATTGTATCATAGGTACTTCGACTAAGAATTACCAACATTATCTTCATTTTCTAAACGCACATATTGCGCATTATAGGTTGCTATCTTTATATATGATACTCAATTTGGGAACCTTTATTGGATAACCAACTCCTCTGACATAGGTCACCCCAAGTGGTTCGCTACGTTTGGTGATGGGGTGAGGGGTTCATGGGGTGAATTTGTCTAGGTCTTGGAGGCGGATGACCAGGACATACTGAACCCCAGATTCCTACCCACCCATTTAACCCTTTTCCTTCCCAGAACTCTCCTCTCCTTCCTTTCCTTAAAAAACCCTCCACACAAAATCCTTAAAGATGACATAGGCCCTGATTGAAATTATTTTCCTCAGGGCCTCCTGTATGGAGCTCATGTAAAAAAAAAAATATTGCAAGATTCAACCCGAACTAAATGCTATCTAGATTTTTAATACGCGACATCGACATTTCATACATACAATTTGGGAGGCGTAATTAGGATACCACCGACCCAGGAACCTTTATTGGATAACCAACACCTCTGCCATAGGTCACCCCAAGTGGTTCGCTACGTTTGGTGATTTAGCAGGGGTTCCCGGGTTCATGGGGTGAGGTTTGTCTAGGTCTTAGAGGCGGATGATCAGGACACACCGAACCCCAGATTCCTACCTACCCCTTAAACCCTTTTCCTTCCAAGAACTCTCCTCTCATTCCTTTCCTTAAAAAAAACCTCCACACAGCATCCCCAAAGATGACATAGGCCCTGAGGGAAATTATTTTCCTCATGGCCTCCTGTGCGGAACTCATATAAAGAAAAAAAAATCTATGGACCTTTTCTGCAAGTCTAGGATGAATATTTTTATTTTTATTCACAAAGTTAAAAATAAAAATAAAAAAATATTTTAAAGTTAATCACAGTAGAGCGCACTTGAAGTGAAATTAAACAAAACTGCGCACAAATGTCATATTATTATTATTATCTGACACCTGGGTCCTATACCTTTACAAGTGGAGCGGAGGTGAGATGCATCTTCTGAGCAATATGATTGGTCTATTTTTGCAAGTCTCTGTTTCACTCTGCTCAGCTTTGCTTCTATGAAAACGCACTCTTATAACTATAATACACGACACCTTTTTTCATCCCGATTCCCGCATAGAGACTAGACCATAGACAAAATTTTTCGCTTTTCACGATCGCTATTTTCATCTCTATTTTCATATCTATGATTTCAATTGGCATCAAGGCAAACAGCACATGAACCATATTGTTGATGTGATGCCAACTAAAATTGCTGATATGAAAATAGCGATCGCGTAAAGCGAAAATTTTTGTCTTAGGTCTCTTTACGGGAATCGGGCTTAAAAAAGTTGTCGTGTATTGTAGGCTTTAGAAAAGGGCACTTATGTCAATTTATTGCAGCCAAAGGTTCTACCAAAACCAAGTGTATTTTGTATTTGAAATAAAAAAAAGGTTAGAATACTGTATTTTGTATTTCAAATACACGACTCGAAAGTATTTTGTATTTCGTATTTTAAATACATGCGAAAACGTATTTTATAATTTGTATTTCAATTACAGCAAAGCATGTATTTTGACCAGCCCTGGGTGTAGGTAATAGGGTCGTAGAGCGGATTAACGAAGAATGGAGTGAAAGAATATATGACGCAGATTAATCAAATACTTGAGCAGGTGTCCTAATTTTTTTTATTGTAATATTTAATAACTTTCAATTATTAAATATTATAATACCGTACAGCGAATTAAACAGTATTACAGAACATAGTTCACAATACGAACTAAACGCAATATTGAATTTTGTTTCAACTGTCAAAAACTGAATTCCTTGTCCGCACAATCTTAATAGTGCAATACTTATTATATTCATATGCACGTATGAATTTCGAACGACGGGTCCTCGGTTTAGGGCGTAGGTGAGATTTCTTGACACTCGAGCTTGCAGCGCCTCCTGGTGTTCACATTCCGGTGATCGGCACCTTTTAACACGAAACCGAGGACTTTGAGAGAGTCCTCGGTTTAGGGTGTGTGTGATTTCCAGCATTAGCGGCGCCGCCCTGGTGGTCACACACCCGTACTAATGAAACACTAGCCAAATTAAACACGATATTTTTCACCACGAAAATGAGGACTCTCTCCGATTGGCCTAAATTTTCGACAGTTGACCAATCAGAACGCATAGATTATAGGTACATATTCAGTTTTTCGCATTTCGAATCCGAGGGCGTCCTTGGATTCGCGTGAGTCCTCGGATTCTGGGTCTAAAGGCCTGTGAAGGTCCTCGAATAAAGGTGCATACCAACTCACCCTCACCCTCTCACACCCTCACACACCCTCCCACAACGCACATCACCCGGTAAAAATTTAATATAAACAAGATACTTCAATGAAACATATCATAGGTACCTAACTTGAAATATACTTATTAACTGTAAACTTTTTTCACCAATGTAAATAATGTACTGTTTGTTTCTGTTAATAAATAAATAAATAAATAAAATAAATAAAATAAATAAAATAAATAAAATAAATAAAATAAATAAAATAAATAAAATAAATAAAATAAATAAAATAAATAAAATAAATAAAATAAATAAAATAAATAAAATAAATAAATAAATAACTAGTCACTTACATCTAAGCTCAAACATGATTGCAAACGCTGGTTATTTTTCTAATACCAGGCATCATTTTTCTGACAAGTTTTCAGTAAACTAAATGCTTTATCGTGTTTAACGGGCTCTTTCACCAAGGACGCAAGGCTCTATGTAGATACCCTCGCTCCCGCACGTGCTTGCTTTTTTCTAAGTTAGTCAAAAAGCAGTAAATGAGTGATATTTGTCAAAAGGTTAGGATCTATTCCTATATTTGTATGCGGCGCATTTATCAAACAAACAAATTGGTGAGTATTGCTATATCTGAGAAATGGTTTCTCGGTTATGGTACCGCCGCGCGCCGCCCCGGGAACCATTTATTGTAAAACCAACATACGTCACCCCAAGTGGTTAATTTTGATTGTGTTTGATGACTTAGCAGGGGTTCCCGCGTGATGGATACACAGTAAATAAATAAATTAGATGATAATTACAGTACCTACCTAGCAAATGTTTGTAAAAAGAATATGTAAGTTTTTTTTTTACATTAACTCCACACAGGAGGCCCTGAGGAAAATAATTTCCCTCAGGGCCTATGTCATCTTTGTGGATGCTGTGTGGAGGGTATTCTTGAGAAAAGGAAGGAGTGAACATGGGTCTTGAAGAGACCCATGTTGTAAGAGGGGGAAACACAGAGGCCGGTAAATCGTTCTACAGCCGAGCTGTTGAACTCAAGAACGAGTCGTAAAAACGACCCGTTCTCATGTGACTAATGTCAACAGTGTACAAATTTTGGGCGCGTGTTTGGCGTGTTTCCCGACTATGCACCGGTGCCGAGGGGATCAATGACGCTAGTTCCTCGGAGCATCTTCCATTGTAATACCGGTAGAACAAGGACAGCATTCCCAACTGACGCCTATGCTCTAAAGATTGCAATCCGTCTGTTAAGATGGGAGAATCTATCAAACGGACCGCCCGTTTCTGCACAGAGTCAAGGGTTTTTTTTAGGTATTTTGAAGCTCCAGACCAGAGGTGGCTGCCAAATTCAACCGTGGGGCGCACTTGCGATTTGTACAGGGTTAGCAGTTGAGTACTATTAAAGTATCTGCGGGCCCTGTACAGTACGCCCAGTTTCTGAGAGGCTAACTTAACTCTGGTTTCGATGGAGCCCCCATACCTGAGCTGGTCACTAAGAGTTACACCAAGCATATCAATGGAGGTCCTGTTCGGGAGAATGCTTCCGTTGAAGGAGACTAGATTATCATTTCGATCCCTTTTAGACGTTATCAAACATGATTGGGTCTTTGAAACATTAAATTCGACGAGGTTATTCTTACCCCAAGAGAAAACACTCTCGAGGTAACCGTCCATTCTCTGCTTCAAAGCCCTCCGAGCTATTGGGGTTTGTGTGCTCTTTGGAGGCTTGTCAAACAAAAAGCTATCATGGACTGTACTGTCATCCGCGTAACAATGAATCGGTGCACATGACAAGAGGTCGTTGATGTGCAACAGAAACAAAGTCGGAGACAGAACCGATCCCTGTGGGACGCCAGCATTTATCGAATGCGAGGAAGAGGTGAAACCGTCAGTAACCGCCTGAATCGACCTCCCCCTCAAAAAGTCGGCAATCCACCCACACAAGGATGCGGGAAGTCCGTAAGAACGCAGTTTGTTGACAAGCGCTCGATGCCAAACCCGGTCAAAGGCCTTGGAAATGTCCAGTGAAACCGTTTGGGTCTCACCAAAACATTCCAGGCACCGTCCCCAAACATGCGTCACATACGCGAGAAGATCACCGCACGAGCGGTTCCGCCGGAATCCGTATTGACGGTCGTTAATAATTTTGTTCTTCTCGAGGTATGTGAGCAGTTTGTCATTGATCACACGTTCCATCACTTTTGACAGAACAGATGTGATCGCTATGGGGCGGTAGTTGGCTGGGTTGGAGCGGTCACACTTCTTTGGAATGGGGTGAATGATCGCTTTTTTCCAACCAGAGGGCACAGAGCCAGTCTTCAGGGACATTTTGAAAAGCTTCGTCAAAATTGGAGCTATTTCTACAGCGCACCTCTGCAATACCAGGGCAGGTATTCCGTCAGGCCCGCTAGCTTTATTAACATCAAGCCCTCGTAAGACTTGGAGTACATCCCGATGCCGGATCCTCAGCTTTTTCATACGAAAACCGCAATGAGGAACCGACGGCGGGGTAGCACCTTGATCATCGAGGGTCGAGTTTTCCGCAAACATTTTGCCTAATAAGTTAGCCTTTTCGGCGGCGGTATTTGCTAGAGAGCCATCAGGTCTGGTAAGAGGTGGCAGACTGGATTTGCAGAAATTGCGACCTATTGAGCCCGCAAGCGACCAGAACGCTCTGCTGCCGTGCGGGCAGGCAGCCAGCTTACTGCTGATCTGCAGGTCGTGCTCGAATTTTGACCTGTTAATGATCCTCTTGCATTCCTTTGCCATTTTGTTATATACTGTTCTGTTTTCAGACGTTCGAGATGTGTTGTAGGCTCGGTAAGCCGCGTTTTTTCGTCGCACTGCTTCGGAGCATTGTCGACTGAACCACGGCTTTGAGCCCACACCAGTTTCTTTCACAGTGGATTGGATAAAGCCATCCATCGCGGATGTGATGACTTCACCAATTTCCTGGGCACATCTTGAGGGATCCGAAGTCTGAAAACAGACAGCTGACCACGGAAAGGCATTGAAATGAGCCCGCAGACCAAACCAATCTGCTGATCTATAGTGCCACACTTTTCTCTTCAGCCGCTCGTTTGGCGGTCTGAAGGTTACGGGGATTGATGTTGTCACCAGGCAGTGGTCGGACGATCCTAGAGGCGCTGTGACTTCAATCTTGTAGCCGTGTGGCACAGTGGTTAGAAACAGATCTAGCAGATTGGAGCGGTGAGTCTGGACATCAGGAACCCTTGTAGGCTCCTGAACCATTTGCTCCAGTCCGTAGCAAAGGGCAAAGGATTCCGCCTCTCGTCCAGCCGAGTCCGTTGGTCCTGAGAACTTTAACCAAGGTTCGTTATGAACATTGAAGTCCCCCAAGACCACAAACTCTGCTGTAGGGAAGCGGGGCAAGAGGTCATCAACAGTATTGCTTAGATGTTTGAAGAGTTCGGATGTATCTGAAACGCTAATGTTCGGTGAGCGGTATAAACACGCGTAAAACCTTACCGTACTGGCAAGATTGACGCGCACCCACATTACGTCGAATTTGGAGTTCTCCAGATTCAACAGTCGCACACAGTTGACGTCAGCTCGGCTGAAGAGACATACACCTCCTTTGGGTCTGAATTTGCCCATGAGGGTGAAACCCGGGCAATCCAGGTAGGAGGCGTTTGTAGGCTCAGCTATCTGCGTTTCGGAAAGGAAGAGAAGGTTGGGACTAGGGATGTTATGGATATGATATTTCGGATCTGGATACGGATACGGATATTGGAATAATATTATACCGGTTTCGGATATGGTTACGGATATGAAATTATTTCGGATTATCCGCTAGTTTCGGATAATTTCGGTTACGAATATTAGAATTTTAAAATTACTACTACATACTTACTACTATCATCCCAGGAACCTCTATTTTTCAAAGAGTCTATTATTGACAACTGTTTTTTACACTCTTATAAAGATGTTAGCTGTTGAGGTGGTTGTTGTTGTTTTTGTTGAGTATCCTTTTCCAGTAACAACCATATTTAACAATGTGTTTCGATATAAGATGAAGTTCCAGAGAAGTAGTGCCACCTCCTTTGCGTGAAGAGTTTTTACCATACAGTTTACATTTTGCAGAATCTACATTAATTTCTTCAAAAAATGTCCAAATTAAACTAGACTTAAAACGCATTTTGCTTTTTGCCAAAACTATAACAATTTATTTTCACAACTCTTTGAAACCAAGTAAGATGGTACTCATAAATAATAAGTTTTAATGTTTGTACACCCACAATCATAAAATAAATAATAAACAATGCAAATTGCAAGAGACACGCGCGTTTTGAGTTTGTGTGACAGGTGACGGCTCGGCCGGACAAAACAGACAAAATCCTGTCGTAACCTGTAATTTTGACTCCGCCTTTATCCGAAACTATCCGAAACTTTTATATCGGTTTCGGTTACGGTTACGGATATTTTTTTATTTCGGATATCCGATAGTTTCGGTTACGGTTACGGAGCTCCATAACATCCCTAGTTGGGACGTTGGGGAACAAGGTGGTGGTGGACTGAATTTAGATTTTTGTGCAGGCCGCGAATGTTGGTGAAGTTCACCAACAGTTTTGGCCTGCACCGGGGACTCCTGCTTCTCGCCGTTGTAAAAATGTTATTTATGTTTTTTTGTGAGTTCATGATTGAGTTAAGTTTTTTGTTTTGAAGAGGAGAAATGAAGATCTGGAAAGGAAAAGGTATAAGGGGTGGGTAGGAAGCTGGGGATCGGAGTGTCCAGGAGTGACGGACGTATGAATCCAACCCACCCACTGCGGTGCAAGGCGATGGGCTGGGAGAGTCCGGCTGGAGAGGTCGCCCAATGCGCCCCAAACGCAACTGCTGGGTCCCCTCCGGTCACGAACCGGCACAACAGCAGCGGTGGGGTTTTTGCACTCGTTGATGGGGCAGCCCACCCTCAGTCGTGAGCCTGAGGGTCGGGCCCCTGTACTACCGAGCGGCCCGGACAACGGTAACCGGTTGTAAAGGGTCTCCCTCAACCAGCATCTCCCAATCCGGCCTGCCACGCAGAAGGTGGGCCGACGCACCCGCCATCAAGACCCAGACAAACATTACCCCATGAACCTGGGCACCCCTGCTAAGTCACCAAACGTAGCGAACCACTTGGGGTAACCTGTGGCAGAGGTGTTGGTCATCCAATAAATGGTTCCCAGGGCGGCGGTACCCAAACCCGCCTACCAAATTAAAGCATGCCTAATGTTTTAGAATAACGCTAAACTGTGTTATGATAAAACAATGTTATTTAGGTATTTATTTTTACTATTGTAAAAATAAATAAAAAACATTATTTTCTCAGCTATGGCTACAATAGGAAAATAATTTCCTCCAGGGCCTATGTCATCTTTAGGGATGATGTGTGGATTGTATTTTAAAGGAAAGGAAGGAGATGATGTTTTGGGAAGGAAAAAGGCATGAGGCGTGGCTAGGAATCTGGGTTCAGTGGGTCCAGGAGTGACGGACATATGAATCCATCCCTCCCACTGCGGAGCAAGGCGATGGATCAAGAGAAGAGTGCAGGAAGGCTCAAATGGTCCCCCTGAACAAGTTCCTCGCTATCGGATTTATGAAAAGCTCAGCACCTCTAACTATATCTCTATGTCTTGAGGTAATTTTTCGAAAAAACGGCGCAACCAAGTGGATACATTATTTGAGAACGGTGAGTCGGAATAACAGAAGAGATATATGATGATATGAAGACCGACAGATCATCTGATCATGTTATGTGACAGAATGTATAAACTCACGCAGCTCGATCTATTCATTTTATTGTTTAGTAAGTCGCAACAACAAAATAACTAGGCAAGTCTCTAGTGATAGTTACATATTTACGAAAGTTATAAATTATTACAGTGGCCCTTATTATCATAATGTAGTTAATTTCGCCTCTTTTACTGCGTGCCTCTACCGCAAATATTCCCTGCGCCCAGAAACACTCATAGAAAATCAGAATAGCAACTTGACATTTTTTCGACAAATATCCAACTACTACACCATAGGAATATGCTGAAAGCGTGCACGAGACGGGCATATCGGGACCGCTCGCACAAGTTTGTCGCCTTCTAACATACTGATAAGTATTCCCGCGCCCCGCGCCCTGCAGCCGGTGTCGCGGATTTTAGCTACCTGTGTAGGCTAAATCTGATGAAAAATAATCACTTTTGTTAATGTAATAACTTGGTTATTATAAATCATATGACAGTGAAATTTTCGTTCGCGCTAATTACATTATTAGGGTCATTCCGCCGTTTCGTTCAAATTTGCCTGTTTCCGCGGAATTTTTTTTTTTTGCGTTTTTACTATATATTTTTATAGAAATGGGTTCCTGTACCTATCAGATGTAGAGAGGTGAAAAGGGCACCTTTGTGCGACACTTAGATACGAAGAAAATTGATGGAAGGTAATGAAGGGGTGGATGGTAATGAAAAACGGTTGGATGGTAATTTATAAATTTGGATGGTAATGAAGTTTGGTAATGAAACATTAATAGATGGTATTGAACACCTTGTAGGTTCTTAAAATTTCTGTGAATAATGAAAAATGAATTGAAATTGAATAATAAAATAGATATAAGTATCATTTGACCTGAAGTGATGAGCGGATTAGGAAAAAGGAAGAAAAAACGATTAAAGTGAAAAACTAAATGCTTTATTCAGACTTTTGAGCATTGGAGACAAGAAATACATTTTTTCATGCGTAATCAGTTCTGCTTACTTATGCTTGCAATATTTGTATGAATTGTTAAAAAATAATGGACAAAATATCAAAATACAAATGGAAAAAAACAAACTTGTCAATACTTCTGTCGCTGATCCTTCTGCAATTATCTTTGCTTTCTTCAGAGCTTTAATTAGAAGGTTAACGTTACAGTGAAGTTTGCATTGGCAAGTGTCTCGTTCTTTTTTTGGTAAAACAGTCCAGTAGGGTCTATATTTGCAAAAAGTCGAATAGCTGATTTTTTTTTGTTCTTTGCAGAATTTGTTGTGGAGATTTTTGAAGTTATCTGTAGGTAATATATCTTTTTTGTTTTTTTAAACCTTTGCGTTTCACAAATTCTTTTTTTCCGGGAGCTACCTGGCTATTAACATCTTCAAAAAAATCTTGTATCTTCCGTTTTATTTCATTTGTTTTGTTATTCTTGTTTTCAGCTAAAGTCTTTCTGATATGAAAGGGAACTTTGTTGAGGACTTTATATTTCTTTAGCTTGTTCTTGTCTCTCAGTATTTCATTCGCAAACTGTCTTTTCTCTGTTTTTTTAAAGCCTTGTATTTTTCATTTAATCCTCGAGACAGCGATTCACTGAAAACAATTTCTTTTTTACATCTTCGACTTTATTCATTGGGATGTATTTAGCTATGTCGTTTACTTTTTTCTCTACTGTATCTTCGATTGCTGTATTTGCATTTTGTAGCTGCAACGCTTCCATTTTCTTTTGTTCGTTTCTTTTCTCATTCTTAAGTTTGCTTATCTGGTCCTGTAACTTTTTAATGATTTTCATAGATCTGTACCTTAATTTCCTAACATTCGTTAGAGCACGCATGTTTTTTTGTGTGATTTGTCGTTCATTCTCGACTGTGAGGGGGTCAGGATCTACAGTGTTTTGCACATTATTGGGTAGTTTCGTGACATTTTCATGAATTGGAAGCATATTTTCTACTGTAAGCGTTTCTATTTTACTCTGCTACTCTTTTTTCTTCAAATAATTTAGAGAGTTCTTTCGCCATCTTCGTCTTTGCTCTCTCTGTGCTCTTTCACTCATATCTTCAATGCTGCAAATCTTTTTTTGCGCTTTTCGCATTAAGTATCTTTTTTTTCTTTCACTTTCTGAAGACTGTACAGTTCCGGATTGTTTTTAATCTCTGCAAATTTTTGTTGCTTACGTAGCCTGTCCTTGGATAACTTATCTTCTTTTTTCAGTTTTTTATTTAACTTTGCCATTGTGGTTTAAATTGTTAAGCCTGTAACAAATAATAAAGAAAAATTATCGTAAGTATCGGATTAAATGAGAAGTTGAAGAACAAAAATGAATAATTTCATAACTTTTACAAGAGAGCCTAAAAATTGTTACTGCTTTTACATATTTGTTTAATAATTTTTTGCCTAAATGATTGAAAATCTAACAGAAGTGATATCGTTTTTTAATCAAGAAATTTGCGTTGGACTCTTGATGCCCAGTTATGTAGATTTTTGTTTAAATCTGGATTTGTTTAGAAACTTGAAATTGTGTAAAAATTCATCAGTTTTGATAGACAACCGAAGGAATGAAACATCTTGTGACTGTAGGGGAATGTTAAATCATTTGTTTAATATATTCGTTTACATTTGAATAATAATATTATTGAATAAAAAATCGATTTTCAAATAAAAATTCGAAGGGTAAATTTTAACAGATTGTTTTTCCATATTAGAAAATAGATAAAATGAAAATATGTGTTTCACCAAACCCGAAAATGTCAGACGCTAGAACGCAAGAAACTGCTTTTATTAATAATATTAGCTTTTATTAACCCCAAACATGGTCCCATATGTACGTAAAAATAACCCTTACAAATTTTTCATTACCCTCCACACCTCTTCATTACCATCCAGCAAAAATTTTGACGATACGGAAGGTAATGAATCGCAGGGTAATGAAGTTTTGACAATATTTCCTCAATTACTCGCTTAATAATGACATTACAAATCTTTATGATTCAATCAAAAATAGTCCGACTAATTATAGTTTATAGATACACGATTCGAATTTTTAAAACATGTACTTACTTTAAAAAATGCTGGAAGGTAATGATGCCTGGTCAGTGACAAAGTTGTTTTCGAGCACTTAGATCGCAGATATTTCTTTATTCAGTGACATATGTCCTCCCCCGTCTGGATGTAGCGGTACACTGATTAGTAACGGAGGTGCGGGGCGGTGTACAGCTGACGAACAGGGATAAAAGCGGTCTCAATTTTAATTACCGCTTTCGCGGAAGACGACAACGATTTTCTCTGGACAAAAACAAAATCTCAATTCTTTCTATGATACAGTAGCTTTAAAAATAAATTAAACACAAATAAATATGCATAATTAGTTGTACATACAGGTCGATTAATGAATGTAGTGATTTTATTAGTGTAAACTGATTTTTATTATAGATCAATTTACCGGTCGCTCATTTGCAAAGGGAAGGTAATGAAATTTTAGCATGTTTTTTGTAAATCATGAAGCAATTAAGTAACAAATGCCTAATTCGGGAAATACTCCTTTTTCCTTTTTTAAATAGCTACATCTTACAATAAAATTTTCTTGATAAACATTAACTTTCATATGACTTTTTTGCGTGAACATGCGATTTGAACGAAACGGCGGAATGACCCATTAGTATTATTTTTCTGTACTAAAATAAATAAAATATTATCTGCAGTTTTCGAATGCGGCTGAAAACCAGATTGTATGAGAATTGTCGCTTCTGTTTCACCTTAATGTTTTTTACAGCAATGCACGTTGCTAATTATTATTGTTTTTACAACAAGAATAATTACGTAGAATATACATATATGTAAGTGGACGCGGAGGCCTTTTTATTTTCCAACCTTTTTTCATGAGTATTAGCATTATTTTTTATGTACACAACACTGCATTCAGCGATTGTGTAAAAAAATTATGACCGAATATTAGCGACAACGTGGGTGGGTGGGTGGTTTGGTATATTTATGGCCAAAACAATACTGAAGTAAGTTCAACACAAAATTACATAACTAGCGACTTGACAATGCGACGTTTGCCGAAAATAATCTAAAAAAGAGGAATATAAACGCTAGAAATATTTTGATTCTCACGCCTTCAAAATTTTAAATCAACCTTCTTTTTTGTACGAGGCAAGTAAGCGCCAAAGTGTGTTTTTATTTATTTTGTGCATAATTTTATAAGATTGAAAAAAAGTTAGATCATACAAAACGTCAAAAATAGTCTAAGCCATAAAGGGGTATTTTTTACAAATTGTTCCTCGTATTACTTCATAGTTACTTAAGTCATGAAAAACATTGTTTTAGTAGTTTAAGCTTATATTTTTTGTAACGTAAATAATAATTTTATTGTAATTCCAATCCATTCAAAAGGTAGTAAAAGCTTCAATTTATCCCTAGCATATTTTTTGATGTTCATAATGTAAACCGATTCGTAGTAAAGATTAATCTAAATAGTATCTAAATGGGAGTTCATGTATAGTTTCATCGTATAGTTGCATCCGGTGCAAAGGCAACTTGTCACTCTCCGACGGACTCGATCGGTAATACTCGTGAAAGATCGGAGATCACGTGATATCCATGACACGGGATCGCAGCGCACCAAGCGGGAATGAATTTGGCAAAGAAATGGATAGTTTCGTTCAAACCGTCAGTGGGATCTCTATGGGCCAGGATGTTTTTGTAAGGAGAATTTTGCGCGCAACCACATCACGCACCAAATGGACATAGGTACCGATTTCGACATGGTGCGCGGTGGCGCGAGTTTAAAATACGGTTTTTAATGGAGCCCTATTTATAATGTGATTATAAACTTGTTTTGAAATGATTCCAAACTTGTTTTATAATAATATTATTATAAAACGAGTTCGTTTTATTTTATCATCTTTTAATGGGGGTTCACTGCACAAACGCACTTTTAGAGAAAACAGCCACTGCTTGGAAGCCAACATTTGCCGCATTGTTATCAATATATGGCCCCAACTACTCTAAAATTTGACTTCCAGATTTTGCTTTATTTGCGTATACTCTAAATTGTATGAAGCCAATACCTTGGCCATTACTACTATTTTTATTTATTTAATTTAATTTTAAAATTCTACCAAAAAAAAGACACTTATTATTTAGAATCGTCCTGGCAAAAGAATCCAGAATCGAAAAGTTGATTGAAATGGTATTAGCCATGTTTAGTAATCAGATCTAAATAGCCAGGTGCTAACCAACCTCACCTCCTTCCCATCCCCTTCCCCCTCATAACTTCCCCCGATTGAGGATGCCATAGTCCCACTGTCCCACGCCTCGAAATGTGGTGCTGGAGAAAAATGCTCAGGATTCCATGGACAGCCAGACACACAATAGACGGCACAAATATGACAATACTGGAAGAGCTAGGCATCCACAGTAGGCTTTCTTCTATCTGCCTACAACTTTTCTTAAGATTCTTTGGTCACGTTGCTCGCCAAATGAGGACTCCAACTTGGAGAAACTCATAGTCACTGGCAAAGTGGAAGGCAGAAGAAGCAGGGGAAGGTCATCAATGCGCTGGAGTGACCAATTATCATTCTGCTCTCCAGGCAGCGCAGAACCGCCAGCCTTGTCCACCATGGAAATTGGAGTAGGGGTCACGATTTTAGAAGACATCCCCCTGTCTTCGGGCAGTTGCGCCTCTTGTGCAGAATTCGCACAAAAATAGTTTAGGGTAGACACAATAAATATATCGGTTCACTAAAATGCTTTTGAAAAATATTATTGGCGGATATTAAAAGGCGGACTATTTACCGAAATATATTTTATTTTGCCACAGATTTATACAATAATCCCAAAGCATTCTTAAAAAAAAGCAGTCAAACATAACCTTACTTTGCCATTCTTTAGCAGAGCTAAATTGCAACTATAATTTATGTAATTATAATTTCTCTTGCCTTTTTGCTTCTATTTTCTTTTTCATTCTTAGTATTTTATTTCTATAAGTTTTACACCTCAATCTGTACGTAGTGGCAAGCAGTCTAGATTTCTTCAACAATTCTTTATAGTCTTCTAAAGTTGTTGGTTTTGTCCGTTTAAAAGATTTCACTGTGTCCATTGGTTTCACGAGATTTACTTCTGGTCCTGATAGATCTGGACCTGTACAAGGCAATTCTAAACTTGTTGCCTGTGTTTGTTTAAATGGTTTGACTTCGTCCACAGGTTTCACTTGATATAAGTCTGGTTGTAGAAGATCTGGATTTTCCGAAGAAAATCTTGTTGGTTTTAGTTGTTCAGAAGGTTTTACTGGCTTTATGTCTGATTGTGAAAGATCTGGACTTGCAGAAGGACAATCTTCAATCATCATTTGAACATCTTTTTTCATATTCATTATAATATTTTCTTGTTGATTAATGCTCTCTACTTCTATTTTTATCATTTCTGTCTTTGGTTGGATCTCTGGCTTCTTTGTTTCGAGTTTCTTTCTTTTAGAGAGCACGGGACTTTGGCATGGAGAAGATTCTGGACTCGGTGAAGGACTAGGGCTGGAAAAGTAGATTGGACAATGCAGGTTGACCTTCATCTTGGCATTGGCATTACTAACTCCTGGTTCATCTTCTTCCCCGTGTATTTTGACCGATGGTACGGCACCAGGACAAACTCTGGAAAAATTAGAAAAAAAATATCAAATATCAATTCTTAGCGACAGTTGATATGGGAGTACAACACTGAAAATCCCTAGAAGTTTGATTTATCGTCTGTGCAAGTTCTATATCGTGTGCAAGTCAATAATTTTAAGTTATATTGATTGGTGCTTTAAAATTTTGAAATTGACCGAGGGACTGCTTGTACTCGGCCAAAAGTCAATACTGCAAATCAACTGTTAAACTGATTGTAAAAAAAACTGATGCCACCAGTTTAAATGGGGCCTTTCTAAGGCCTAACTATTCAACTAACCATCATGCCGTTTCCCCGCAGGGGTAGGCAGAGAGGCCGGACCGCCAATCAACTCGGTCTTGGCACACAATTGGCCCAATTTTTCCCACATATAAAGTTTTCCTGCTTAAGAAGTTTAATTTTTCTGGTCCTTTGGAAAACTTCTTAAGAGGGTTTCACTGTAGTTATGTTTCATCGTTTATAAAATTACATTTTTACAGTAAGCCTAACAACTTTTTTAAATACATTTATTCTCCAGAATCTCGTCATAAATTTTTGATCCAAACGCTGCAATGTAATTCTATTAAAATTTCTTGGTGAATATTTTTTTTAAAAACAAATTCATCCTCAAAGTATTTTGGCATTTGGTTAATTTAGCTCTTCTCTTTTTTGCATTTTCACCTTTCCTTGGTATAACATCTAATAGCTCTGTATTGAATAATTTCTAGCTTTTAGTAATACAAATGTGGAGCAATTATAGTTTTAAAAATGAGCTCTATAGTTTTTCTATTTAGTTTATGTTTTAGTATTCGAAGAAAATGTACTTTTTTGATACCTTACTTAGCACAACATATTACCTCCAAGTAGGTATTTACTTCTTGGGATCATCATCAGGACATGCAAGCAGTTTAATAACCAAGAAGCTATGCCTAGCATTGTTTGATGGCATACTGAGAAGCAAGCTGGAGTATGTGAGCGATGTTTGGGCACCGTACATAGACATATGAATATTACTAGACCAGAACAGAAAGGTGAGGGGTAGAAACCAACTACAGCGGGACGAAGAGCGGGAATTTGGTGATATGTGATTTGTCAAAACTCAATCTGACAGTATATAGGCATCTCGCATTATAATATCACCATTTAGTTCTTAAAAGTAAACTCTGCTTTTGAATGAATAGACCTTTTTACAAGGGAGCGCGAATTGCTCGCCGCGTAATGTACAAATTTGCGTCCAAATACGGCAAAGTAAGATCGCCTATTTTCGATTGAGTCCAATGTTTTGTTGCTGTATTTAGTAAAGACACTTTTACAAATGTTTCATAATTTACTTACCCCAGTAAACAGCGACGGGCACACGCCATCTATCTTGACTGATAGTACCTATATTACAAAAACGATCATATTATGTGATGTGAATTAGCTTAATAAAGTAAAATAATGCTTGCCTATGGAATGTAATACGACAATTGGATTTATTGTCTTTTTCATTTCTATTTTTACAAGCTTTTAAAACACAAGCCACTATTTTTACCGTGTTATTTCGTAAAATGCACCGATGAGTGCTCGACGCTGGCTTGCAAAAGAATGATGACGTCACATTTTTTAGATTAATGCAAAGCCATACTCGATCCCAGCCGGTTCCAATGGAAAGGGGAAATAATACGCTTTTATCACTTAGGGCAGGTCTAGTAATATTTATATGTCTATGGCACCATACCACCAGAAGTGTTGAATATGTTGGAGCAAATCCAGGAGAAATTCCTCGGGCATGTCTACATGCAGACGCATGGAACCTATCCTAAGTTCATGCACCACATTGACTTACTCGAGGAAACTGATTCTGTGAGTCTGGAAACTAGGAGGAAAGCAAGTCCAGATATTATATCTTTCAAAATTTGGACTGATTTTATCGATAGCCCATTCCTTTTGGGATGCTATGATTTATATATGTACCAGACCACTACAGCCCGAGTAGATACCATGACCTGTTCAGAATACTGTACGCCAGAACCGACGTCCTGGCAAAGCATAGCATGATGAAGGAAGTGCCACTGATAAAAGAGTTTGCAAATCATTTGGGTGTGGGTAACTGTTCCTAAACGATCTAAACTAACTATGAGGTGGGTTCGAGTCCCATCGGCGGCATGTATCTTTTCTTGAGAGATTTTTTCAATGTAGATGAGTGTTTCAGACTAATAATTATTACTTATAATAAGAGTCCCCTGCCTAAGTGCAGATACGGTGACTAAATTGTACAGTAATCGGAATGACATTCTGTTGTACAATAAAAAAATAACTTTTTCTTCACTAATTGTCAAATTTAAACCATTTTATTGCCTATTTCCCCATATATTTTGTTTTATTTATTTTCAGCCATTTTGCTAAATTATGAAGTCCTCATTTATTTTATTTATTGCATCTGTATATTCTTCACAAGAAACAAATTAACTAATCGTCTGCGAATAGTCTTTTGCAATTATTCTGGGTTTTAATTATAATATCATTTATGTAAATATTATGAATAAAATTGGGCCTAATAACGACCCTTGTGGAACCCCTAGGTTGTTTAGAGCTTAATGGCAGCAGAGCGGAAGTCAGTTTGAAATGTCAAAAGTTATATTTAGTGATTAGACATGCTTAGCAAGGTAGGTACTTCCCAACCTTCCTCTACCTCATCAAGATTCCAACAATTATTTTTAGCATTAGTTAAAGTCCCAACTGATCTGTTGGGAAAAACTATGGAATCCCCAATTTGGGGGATGTTGTCGGTTGAAGAAAGTGGAGAGGGAAGGAAGGTGGGAAAGTTCCTGACTGATTCAGGACTGATCTGTAAAGATAGATAAAGCTAGTTATGGAAGATTAGTAATGAAAAGAGAGAATATTAACCTTTTTATTCACAAAAAAATACAAAATTCTTAACAACAAAACTTAAAACTTAGCTCACAAATGATATCAAAGTTTTAGACCTTGTTCAGAAGGGGCAAACTCGCCGCGAATCATTTCGTGCGTATATGTGTGTACTTTACTTTTTAAATTCGCACGATGCTTGTGGACGCAATGTATTGGCGCCCAGTACATCACCATCGTATGTATTCCCGTGAAAAAATTTGTGGCGAATGCGCCTCTTCTGAACAAAGTCTTAGGTTCGGTTGTTTCAAGCTCTTGTCACATTTAATGAACATCAACAAAGCTTTAATGACCCAACCTGATCTAATGCAATTGTTGGTAATATGATTCTTATTCTCAGGCTCTAATTCCATTCCAGTTCTTTCAAAGACCTGAAAATCTATGAATCAATTTTTTTAAATTTATAGTTTTAGAAATCATCTATATTTTCTGGATTCAAAATATCTTTCAATTGATTTTTGCTTTCATGACCTGAGCCATTTTGAAATTATATCACAAATTGATATCAATTATGATGAATCAATAATTGAAATATTCCCATTCCCATGATTCTGAACAGAATCTGTTTATCGTAGTGGTTATTTATTGTTTCTTAATAACACACCTTTCAATTGACTTTTGCCTCCATGAGTTGAGCAATTTAAAATTTTTTGAGCCTTTTAAAATTTTGCACGCATGTATATCAATTATGATGTATTAATAGTTGAAATACATATTATTCCCATCTTCTTCTTTTTCAAAATACAAACAGAATCCTTTCATAGTGATGGTTTTGATCTATTGTTCCTCAATAATACACCTTTTCTATTGATTTTTGCCTCCATGAATTCGATTAGGTAAATCGGACATTTTGTCAAATTTCCACCTATCGTTATCATCAAATCCACAACAATTATTATTTAAAATGTCCACTGGATCTCCATCTATCAAACAACAAACATTATATTTATATGTCATGTTGAATTGTGGCAGTTTTGAGAAAGTCTGGAATCTCAACGAACAAAAGAGATTGCGAATTATAAATTTTGAATTACTTTCTACAACCAAGAGAAGATAATTTGTTAGAGAATTGTCTTTTAATGGCTGCATTTTAGAATCTCGGCATGAACTGGTTTTAGCTTTGATTTTTCGGCTGAAAACCAATTGAAGGCTAGGTCATGTTAAAGCATTGTAATCAGCTTTTAGCTTTGTGTATTGTTTTTCCAACTTCCTGCTTTTCTTCTTATATTTGCTAACAAGTCTGTGAACGTGAATTATTTTTGTGACAATGTCTTCCAAGCTCGGTGTTCGTTTGGTTTCCTTGACCTTGGACTTTCGCTTTTTGGGTTTGAAGGGTTCCTCTTTAGGGGCGGAAATTTCAGTTGGAACTGCTCCAGGGTAAATTCTGCAATAGAAAACTTGCTTACAATCAAACAAAGTTAATAAATAACTTGAATATTGGCCTGGTACAGCCTAAGATTATCATTCAGAATTGAAACACCCATTTTCTTCAAAACTCCTAATATTGGGTGCACTAAAGCTGCAAGCAGTTGAGACTATTGTGTGGATATAAAATTTTTCAAAAGTGACAAGTTCATAATGTAAACTTCTATTTTAACTACATAAAAAAAATACATACCAATAATTTATCAAGATTTTACACATGATTTGAATGTTCACAATCCAAATAAAATACGTAAAAATTCTTTGATATCAGTAGATAGGCTCGTCTAGTTTATTGTAAATCTATGATGTAGAAAATAGTACACAAAACAAGTTAAAATGACATGTCTGTAACCCAATCAGTATTCACGGATACTATATGCAATAAACAAGATGGCGCCGTGTCTTATTTTAAGACAGAAAAAGGGATATTTGAAAACTTCGTAGCTTATGATGGAAATAATGTTGCAAACAAAACATAACCGAGTTGAGCTAGAAATTCCTGTTAGAAAAAACTTCCAAATTTATGATACCAAAAATCAAACATTATACTATTTTCAATTTGGGAGGTGGGTATGATAATCGCCACCCCGGGAACTATTTATTGGATAACCAACACCCATGCCATAGGTCACCCCAAGTGGTTCACTACATTTGGTGACTTAGTAGGGGTGCCCATGTTCATGTGGTAAGGTTTGTCCAGATCTTGGCGGCTGATGCGTCTGCCCACTTGCTGCCTATGTGCCTATGTGGCGGTCACTTCTGGGACCTCCAGATTCCTACCCGCCCCTCATACCTTTTTCCTTCCCAGGACTTGCTCTTCTTCCATTCCCTAAAAAATCCCTCCACACTCAAAAGATGACATAGAGTTAAAGTAAAAAAAAGAAAGCTTTTGCCTTCTCAAAACTTCCTCTGTTTCCTTTCCTTAAAAAACCTTCCACACACCATCCCCAAAGTTGACACAGGAACAATTATTTTCCTCAGGGCTTCCTGTGAGATAATGTAAAAAAATTTACCTTAAGAATCTTAATTCAACTTTAGCCATGTTTAGTGACACGATCTGAAGGGTCGGGAATATCCCAACCTTCCTATAACCTTCCCACAGTGCTTAACATCCTTAAATAGTTACCAAATGTTTCCCAGATACTTCGGGCAGTTGGGTTAGGTTAGGTTAACAATACAAGATATTTATACATATACCCACCCTTGCGTCGGTTTGTTGTTATTTCTAAAGTCCTTGGTAGTGAAATGGTGCGAGCAGAGACTGTGGTTCTTGGAGATGTATTCTGGTCCCTTCGCTGCAAACATTTCACGCAGATCATCCCGCTTGCACTTCTCCACCCATTTCAGGCATCTGGAAGTTAATCATGTTGCAAAATATTAATAACAATATAATTAACACGTTCACGGGCAGTGAGTCACCCTACTTTGGCACTATTGACGCATGCTAAAGCATACGCCACCACGCGGGGTACGCCGAGCGAGCTGTAGGGGAAGGGGTAAACACTGTTTTATTTTTGTGTGCAGAAAAGGTCTCATGTGACAGTAAGCGATCTGTGGTTGTGTCAGCAGTGACAGTAAGAAATAGACTACCTATATTTTATAGGGATAAAGCAACTGCTCAAGCATATCTGACAAAAAAACTTCGAATGCTATAGCATCCGCTACATAATTAAACTATCCAATGCGAATGCTATAGCATGCTCGTCCGGGAACGTGTTAAGTAACCATCACGCCATTTCTCCACGGTGTGTGGTGTTTCATCTTCTCTGCCTACCCCTAGGCGGAGAAGATAAAACATTGTCATATTGTTGTCACTGGAGATGCGGATTAAGATCTTCAATTACAATTAATTAAATAAAAATGTAATATATTTGCAGCACTAAGTATCATTCTGTTGAAAACTACCATTCATAATCGAAACATTGCTTGAAACGGCAATAGCCATGTTTAGTGATCAGATCTGAATAGCCAGGTACTGAAACTTACTCTCCCCACTACCTTCAGTTTCACAACATACCTCAATCAGGGATGCCATAGTTCTGCAGGCTCCAGACAGTTGGGAGCAGGTGGGACTCTTGTGCGGTAATTAATATATAAAAAAAATCACCAAGACCTTTCGCAGAGACAGCCGATGCCACATCAACTCAACATTAAAACCGAGTTTTTGTGGATCAAAGAGGCAATAATATTATTATATTGTCAAACACATCCTTTTCTATCCAAGGTTTATCATTTTTTATCGATCAAATATAAAAAACAACAGAAAAACAGACATTTAAATTTATTCCACAGAGGAAAATAATTTCCCTCATGACCTATGTCAGTATTGGGGATGCTGTGTGGAGGGTTTTTTGTGGAACGCAAGGCGTATCTTAAAAAGATTATGTTGTAGGAGAGAGGAAACACAGAGGCCGGCAAATCATTCCACAGCGAAGCTGTTGCACTCAAGAACGAGTCGTTCAAGAATGAGAAACAACCTGTTTTCATGTGACAAATGCCAACTGTATGCAAACGTTTGGCGCGCGTTTGGCATGTATCCCGACTGTGCACCGGTGCCAAAGCAATTAATGATGCTAGTTTGTCAAAGCATCTTCTATTGAAATACCGGAAGATCAAGGAAAGCATTCACACCCAAAGCCTATGGTCTAAAAATTGCAATCTGGCTGCTAAGACAGGAGAATCTATCAAACGGACCGCCCGTTTCGGCAGAGTCGAGGGTGTTTTGCAGGTGTTTTAGGGCTCCAGACCAGAGTTGGCTGCCAATTCAGATGCGTATTCAGATGCGTATTCCACGATGCAGTCTGTTGCGGCAATAAATGGTAAACCAAGTGATAAAACTATCTAGAAATTATAAAATGTTCGCTTACATCTCCTTGTTCTTCGGAAATTTGTAGAAAGAAGGTCCATTCTTCATTTTTCTGTGATTAGGGCAGCCGAACATCATGCAGACACCTCCGTGTGGTTGCATATTGATTTTATATGCAGAACCGGCGCACTACAGAATGCAAGACCCCTACAGAGCTATTTTATCCACACCTCTGTCGGCGTATGGCCGTTATATACAATATAATATATACGTTTAATCAACAAAACACTATGAAAATACAACGTATAAGGATATAAATTACGTAAAAAACACAGGAACGAACGCGAACTAAATCTAGAACCGATTGCCGCAAAAATCACAAAAGCTTCGGTATTTTTTTTGACAGTTTAATTTACTCCCAATTTTGACGTTTAGAACATAAATGCAGCCGATTGCCGCTTCGCGCATTTTTCACTGCGGTAGAAATATGAACTAAATTGATAGAACGCTATCATTATTGTTCGGTAGATGGCATTACTTTCTGTTTATAAGTAAAAATCTAATGTAAGCTCATCTGCCAGCAGTCGTGGCCGAGTGGTTAAGGCGTCTGACTCGAAATCAGATTCCCTCTGGGAGCGTAGGTTCGAATCCTACCGGCTGCGAATCTTTTTGCCTTTTTTAATATTTAACTTATTTTGAATTTAATAAAACCCTAGGGCAGACACCTGAAAAATCACGGGATATTGTAATTGTAGAAATTGTAAAGTTAGCACCTTCCTTTTCAGGTAAAATATTAAAAATCTCTACATTATTATAAATTAGTCCTGTGCCGCGTCTGTCTGTTCGTGCATAGGCCTGAGGCCTGGCTGTGATGACATAGGCCCTGAGGGAAATTATTTTCCTCAGGGTCTCCTGTGTGGAGCTCATGTAATAAAAAAAATATATATATAAATATATAAGTATGGTGACTTATAATTTCCCTGATTTATTTTTGTAAGTGTTGTGCTAGCTGTTAAAAAAAAATTCACTTATACCTTATTCTATTACGATACATTTCACACATCCATTCACGTCTTCGTTTTGGCTGTTTTTGTTTATTTATTTGCATGTGTAATAAATAATTACACGCACATAAATAATATAAGCAAACTGTGTCGACCAAATCGTCGTCCATGTTATGTGAGGTCTACTTGAAAACTGTGAGCTCAAAGAAGTGATCAAATCTTTGAACACATATCTGGCAGAGACACACATAAGTGACCAAATGTGTGAGCACAGTCTTCAAATAAGTGCACACTTATTTGAACTCGTGTCTGGCGCCGGCATAATGCCCGTGTGCCAGACATGTGTTCAAAGAAGTGTTAAAATAAGTGTTCACATGTGTGACACGGGCATTTGATACTGTGTTCACTTATTGTGCGCTTTGCCGTTCCGTGTCGGTTTCTTTAGCGCACATCAAAGGGATCAAAGTCCAAATGTTTGAATGCCTGCCACACTGCGCGAAGCCCAGTAGCGCGAGCGTCGCCGTGGGGGGGAGAAGACTTATTTATGGAGAAGACATTCTGCAAAATTACTGAAGCAACCCACTGGTCTAGGCATCATTCATCAACAACAGTTCTTAAATAAAAACGACTACAGGGAAAACATTATCTTACCATTATTTTATATTCAATTTGGGAGGCGGGAATGGGTACCGCCACCCCGGGAACCTTTATTGGATAACCAACACCTCTGCCATAGGTCACCCCAAGTGGTTCGCTACTTTTGGTGATTTAGCAGGGGTGCCCGGGTTATGGGGTGAGGTTTGTCTAGGTCTTGGAGGCGGATGACCAGGATGCACTGAACCCCAGATTCCTACCCACCCCTTAAACCCCTTTCTTTCCCAGAACTTCCTCTCCTTCCTTTCCTTAAAAAACCCTCTACACAGCATCCCCAAAGATGACTTAGGCCCTGGGGGAAATTATTTTGCTCAGGGTCTCCTGTGTGGAGCTCATGTAAAAAAAAATATATAGATGTATGTACGGTGACTTAAAATTTTCCTGATTTTTTTTTGTAAGTGTTGTGCTAGCTTTTAAAATAAAATAAATAAAATTCACTTATGCCTTATTCTATTACGATACATTTCACACATCCATTCACGTCTTCGTTTTGGCTGTTTTTGTTTATTTGTTTGCATGAGTAATAAATAATTACATGCATATAAATAATATAAGCAAACTGTGTCGACCAAATCGTCGTCCATGTTAAGTGAGGTCTACTTGAAAACTGTGAGCTCAAAGAAGTGATCAAATCTTTGAACACATATCTGGCAGAGACACACATAAGTGACCAAATGTGTGAACAAAGTCTTCAAAGAAGTGAACACTTCTTTGAACTCGTGTCTAATGCTAGGAGAAGTCGGGGATGCCCGAGGAAGACATGTCACGATCAAGTGAACCTGATACTTAAGTCGGGCCATGTCAAGGTAATATAAGAGTAAGTACCATGAAACTATGCATGAATGTGAATGAGGCAAAGGGTGTGCGCCAAGACCGAGTTGTTTGGCGGTCCGTCCTCTCTGCCTATCCCTGTGGATAAACGGTGTGATGGTTAGTTGGTTGTACTGAAAACATTCACTATAATAGGAATGATGTATGTTAATGTAGAACGCCGAAAATTCTAGTTAACTGTCAACTAAATATTTTAAATTTATTTCTCCATTGTCTTTTTTCTACCCCTCGACATTATATTTTATCTTTACTCTTGATAACCCCATTTCTTAAAATCATAAAAGAAACCATTTTCACTATGACTCAAACATTTAAATGTCAAATGTCAAAACACCCCCTATCAACTATTCACACTAATTATCTGGAAAGAAAATAATTCATACCACGAAAAACACACAATAATATTGTATAAACCTTGGCCTTTCGGAAAGCGTTTCCCTCAAGCGGCAAACTGTTAAACTAACAAGTTTTTCTGACTAAATCGTTACGGCCAAAGCTTTTCTCAGAAAAACTCGCCCAAAGTTTTATTGGTTATAGTTTTACCGAGTAGTTTTCCGCGTAGCGTTAATTCTCGATATCGCCAATCTAGATGATTTTAAATTGATTAATTATTTTTTAATCAAATTGCCGATAAAAGGTAGGCGGTTTGTTGGCGCGGGTTTATTTACAAGGAAAAATGGATCGGCCCATAAAATAATGTACGTAGGTAATAGGGTAATAACTACTGTAATTCCGTAATACTAAGTTAAAATGATGCAGTGTATTTATGTTTTTTTTTTGTATTATGCTGCATTTATGAGGTAAATGTGTTACTCTTTGTGTAGTGGGTTTTACTGAGATATCGGGATGGCGGAGTAGGAGTAAATGGACAATGCATTATTTTAGAGATATTGATAATGAAGAGGCATTGGACAACCTTGCAAACAATTATATATGAAATTTGGGAGGCGGGTACGGGTACTGCTACCCCCGGGAATCATTTATTTGTTAACCAACGCCCCTGCTATAGGTCGCTTCAAGTGGATCGCTATTTGGTGACTTAGCAGGGGTGCCCGGGTTCATGGGGTGAGGTTTGCCTAGGACTTGGTGGCGGGTGCGTTTGGCTGCTGCGTGGCGGGTCGGATCGGGAGAGACTGGTTGAGGGAGACTATTTGACCTCTCCAGCTGAACTCTATCGATCCATCGCCTTGAAGCACAGTGAAGATAATGTAAAAAATGTACTTTTTGTCTCTCTGCTTATGCTGTCTCTCTCGTACATAGTGGTAGGGATGTATTCATTATCACTGTATGAAGGATTACCATTCAGAATCAGAAGACCAGCATTGAATACCACCTTCCTCAGTGGAAGACACTCTCAATATCGCCCTGGTAGGAAAACATAATCCAAAATCGAAACATGTGACAATTTAAATGGCTTTATGTATATTTATTGACTAGAACTGAATAGCCAGATGGTTCCCAACCGTCTTCTCCTTCCCATCCCCAACTTCCTTCATTAAATTTAATTAAAAATTTTGGATACCTGTTCCTTTTCTGCCTTTACTTTCCGACGTCCTTCCATCTAACTTTTTACATTCGGTGGTCACATAGCCCAACTGGTTTGCGGAAAGAAGGATTCTTATTTATTTTTTATTTATTTTTTATTTTTTTATTTTTTTTATTTAATTATAATGTATTACAAAAACATGGTGAGTAACACATTATTCCCAATGAGTTGAGAAAAAACTCATTACGGGAAGGACAAACACATAAGAGTACATTTTACACAAATATTACATGTTTAAAAAATACAACATGAAAAGGGGAAAAAAATGCATTGTCAAGAATAGAGATTTTAGAAATACTGACGACATCCATACACATAAAACATATAAAAAAAAAAAAAAAAAAACGTACGAAGGCGAGCAAATATTCACTGGTTTAAAAACATTTTCAGGAAATGTTCTTTAAGCGTTTTAACTAATTTTTTTTTGTTATCTACTGGTTGCTTTATTTCATTAGGTAATGCATTGTATTGTATATTTGCAATATATTGTAATGATTTAATACCAAATTTAGTTGTGTGGGTAGATGATGCTAAGTGTATTTGATTTTGGGATCGTGTTTTGTGCTGGTGTATATCGGAATTAAAGGCTGGTTTAGTGTTGGTGTGTGAGGAGTGTTGAATTATTTGTAGGATGGCAGTGGTGATGCTATATTTTGGCAGAATGGTAAAGGGAAGTATTTGTGTCAGTGAGTATATATCTTTGACATGTGTATCCCATGGTAAATGGTATATATTTCTTATGGCTCTATTTTGGATTACTTGTATTTCGGATATTTGTTTCTTAGTAATTGTGCCCCAGATACTAACCAGATAACTTAGGTGAGAGTGGATCAGAGCATAATATGTGGCACGCAGTAGAGCTATGGGGAGCACATCTTGAAGTCGATAGAGTACACCAGTAATCGGGGAAATTTTGGATTTTACATATTCAACATGAGAGTTCCACGACAGGTTAGAATCTATGAATAACCCCAAATATTTCGTTACTTGTACATTTTGGAGCTTTTCATTTCCAAGAGTAATATTCATGCTCATATAATCTTTTTTCCCGAAAGTGAGGTAGTGGGTTTTTTTGACATTGAGGCTTAATTTATTTATTCGCAGCCATTTAGCTAGCTTTGCGAGATCTTTATTCATTAGAGATTCAAGTTCCCCCAGATTTTTGCAACGATAGTAAATCACGGTATCATCAGCGTAAAGTTATAGTTTTCCCGAGATGCCGCATTTAGTTATATCATTGATGTATAGTAAGAAAAGTAGGGGTCCCAGAATCGAGCCTTGTGGCACTCCACATGTGATTTTTCCAAAGTCGCTTAGGTTCCCTTCGATGTCGACAAGGCAAAATCTATCAGATAGGTAACTTCGGAGAAGCTTTAAAGATTTTCCAACTATACCCAAATGTTCCATTTTCTGTAGGAGTATTTCATGATCTACTGTATCAAAGGCTTTTTTTAGGTCTATAAAAATAGCTGCTACGTGTTCGCCCTGGTCTATGTACTGCTGAATGTTCGAGATGAAATCGAAGGTGGCACATTGGGTACTGGAGTTTTTTCGAAAGCCATATTGTTGTGGTGTTAGGATATTGTTGTTAGAGATATATTTTAGAAGTCTATCCTTTATAATAGTCTCAAACACCTTTGAAAATACTGATAAAACCGATTTAACATTTAAAAAAAAAAAAATTATTATAGTTATCTTATCTTCTAATGTGAAATATGTGGCTCCACAAGGTTAGGCAGATAATACCAAGATTAAACCAGAATATTTTAATATGATCAGATAATGTCATAACGTTTAATCGATAACATTTATGAAGTGTTCATGTATAATAGGATTTTGTACAAATCAAAGCACAGATTAAACTGTTTATAGATCGACATTCTTAGCTTCGCAGTCGGATTTCTGTAGATGGATAAAAAAATGAGGAATTACAAAATAATTCGTTTATTCGTTAGTTCCTATTTTGGCCGCCGCCAAAGTATCCGGTTTTTCGAGACAAAAAAAAAACATTGAAGAAAAGCAAAGAAAAATAAAAAAACAATTCGGCAGGCGGTTATGGGTACCGCCGCCCCGGGAAATATAATGGATAATCAACCCCTCTTCATAGGTCACCCCAAGTGATTCGCCACGTTTGATAATTTAGCACGGATGCCCGGGTTCATGGGGTAAGTTTTATCTAGGTATTGCGGCGGATGCGTCTCCCCACCATTCACTCCTGGACACACTTACTCCAGATTCCTACCCACCCCTCATACATTTTTGAAGTGAAAACTTCCTTAGCACCGTTGTGATTTTAAACTGGATGAAACTAAAAAGCGACACATACATATAAAGAATTTAGTCTGCGAGAGAATGAGATAGAATAATCGGTCTCTGCTTTGTGCGGTGCTTCGTAGCCTATCGGTCTCTCCAACCCAAGTTCACACGCGGTAGAAATGAAACCTTCAGAAAACTAAAATAGACAAGAGTGGGGAGGCTGCGAAGCACAGCACAAAGCGGAGACCGATTATTCTGTCTCATTCTCTCGCAGGCTAAATCCTGTAGATGTATGTGTTTGTTTATTTCTAGTGTCGCTTTTTCGTTTCATCGAGTTTAAAATCACAACCGTAACGGTGCTAAAGGAAGGTGGAACGGTGCTAAAAGCTATATCAGGAAATGAACCTTTTGAAAATAAGAACGTTGTGCGAATATAACATATGTCTTTTAAACAAAATATAAAATGGACTTATACACAACACAACATTTATAAAAAACATCACAAGTACACGAACATTATACTAGACAACACAATAAATTGTACACAAATATTGTCAAGACTGAAAGTGCCAAGAAAAGTATTGGCCACGAAAGAGTTCACATATATAATCTCCTTCCAGATAACCTAAAAACGGAAAAGAATAAAAAAACCTTAAAAAAAACTATTTAAACTTAAGATGTCGGAACAAAATTAAAAATATTACTACTATACTTTATATGCTCTGTATTTAAGTTAAGAAAGCGAAATATTATGTTTCTTTTAACTTAATAATAATAAATAATTAAAAAAATAAGTTTTCTCTTCAAAAACAAACAACAAATCTAACTTAACCTAACTAATTAAAACAATTATTTTATCATTTTATATTTTGTCACCATGCTGTTTTACGTGGTTACCCTTTGTTACTTACGTTACCGGTACGATTACAGTTTCGTTTGAAATGTTCCCGGCTTCAGCCTGTTGGGTAAATATTGCCGCGATGTTAGCCAACCCCCGATATGAGAGGACCCTAGTAGAAGAAGTCCTATATTTCCATGGAAAAACGTAAAAAAAGATTAAGTAAACAATTAGACAGAAATAGATATTAATATTTTTCCACGAAGGCTGCAAAGACGAGCGGAAACTAAATGAGATTAAAGAAGCTAAGTGTTTTTCTAATAATGGCGCGTAATGGAAATAAGTTGGTAATTTATTTTTAATAGGGCTTTAATATAACGGCTGAAATTACTGCGATGTTAACAAACATTTGACTTTTAAAATAGATGTTTATAGCTTTTTTCTCTCAGTTATTTCGCAATGCTCATTATAAATTATTACAACTTAAGTCGGCTTTACGCAAAAATTTTTAGAAATTGGATGAAGTCAGTAATTTTCCGCCTATTTTGAACAAGTGCAGCAAATTTCATCAAGAAAAATACAAAATTCTGCTTAAAGGGGTGGGAAAAAGGTTGGTTTTTCTAAATCTCATGTAGGTAGCGACATTTATCCTATTTTGAAGGTCAAGTATGCAAAATTTCGTCAATTTTGGAATAAATCTGTAGATTTGTAATCAAATCAAATTCTCGCAGACCGCCACAGTACTTCCCTTTATTTATTTTTTACTACTATTTGTCAGGTGTTTTAGTCATTTTGTATACCTGTGCACTCAGTAAGCAGCGTTCCTAGTATCATTATCAAGGTCAAGTGTGCTAAATTTCATCAATCTCTGAGTAAAAATGTATATTTGTTTGAAAACAAACCTACTCCGGGACACCCATGTTTGTATGAATATTAAAAATATTAAAAAAGTGACAATTTTGAATTGAAGTGCTAACTTTAATATTAAACATTGGTTCTTGGCATTTTCTTTTGGGGACTAAACGGGAGTCAATAAAATTAGTTAATGAAATCTTTTGTCATATTTGAACAACATTCGTTCATCCAAGCTGGAAAGGAATCAATTGATTGGTGAATTAATTAAGCCTATGGATCGCTTTCAATTCTAAGAACTTCGTTAGTTCACCTCCATTTATTAATAAGGCAGTTATTTACACGACGAACGACATTATTAAAAAAGTTGTTCATATTGACAGCTTATCTGATACCCACTCGCGAGGCTGCGCCGAAAACGTCAGCTTTTGTCGACCGAATCTCGTTGGTCGGAATCATATGTTGACCGTGCTCGGACGGATTTAGTCAATATTGTATTGATATAGGGTTTTATCGATCGCCCGTGCCAGACCTCCAGAATCACATTGGGTTATCTACAATGTTTAACCATACTATGATTAGAGTTAGTCCAGTCCCTTTAACTTCTCATTAAGTGCTTTGTGATAAAAACACTTATTTAATATTATGTAAATATATATTTGCATATCCATTACTTTACTATTTTAGAATAAAAAAGCGTGTACCATTATGCTATGTAGGCCGTCAAATGATTTTAGTTCATCGAGTCACTGATTATAATAATTTGATTTGTCTCGTATTTATAACGTTTTCCTCTCAATGTATTTACATAAATAATAAATAAACTTTTTTACAGTACTAGTTTATATGAGTTAGGGAGTACGTTCAACATCACCTTGATAACTTATCCATAGGATAACGTACATTAATAAATAAATAAACAAATAAATGCTCGCATTAGGTAGCAAACTAATCTCTGATACCTGAACATCGCTTCGAATACCGATTAGTAAACTCGAAACTTCATAATTAACTAAATCATTAACGTACATCGAAAATACACGTTATCCTGCTAAGTGAAGTACCTCCTTAGTCGTATCGTTATTATACATAAAATTTAGCACAAATTAATGGCTCCACAATTTTGCAGAGAACGAACGAACGACGCAGATAAAATTCTCAGAAACTAGATTTCCTTTGTTGGTGACATTTAAGTTGGTGGATTGGTCCAAGGTATGACAAACGATTAGGTTTTCCAAGAGAAGTAGAGGTCGTGCATAAAGAGATGGGTTGACGACCTGAGGAGAAATTTCGGCCTTGGATGGGTGAGATCTGCCAAGAATCGATGAAACTGAAGGAATCAAGATTTGAAGGTCGTCTTTCAACAGTCTGTACGGGACATTTTATCCAAGGTTTGGCATGGAAGAGAAGCAGAGGTCGTCCATAAAGAGTTGGAGTAACGACCCGGAGACGATTATTGCCTTCGGATGGGTGATGGTAATCGATTAGACTGGATGTGATTTGAAGAACGCCGGACGTCAGAAGGTTTTTGAAGAAGAAAGCGGTTTGACCCGACACCTACCAAGTACCACTGCGGGCACACGTACAGAAAGTACACTATCGTCTTATAGTGATTGCACAATCGTAAATGACGGCCTCCGTGTCACGTGGTGCTGTGCCACGCGAGCGTGACATAAGTTCATTATCTCTAAATCTGGTGGTCTAGGGTTCAAAACCTGACACTGGCAATAATAATACTGACACTAGTTTTCTGGTGTAGATTTTCCTAATATCGGAGGAAAATGATTATTTCATTTGATCAAATTAATTTCAGTATTTTTGAAAATTGTTTTTAAAGTGTGTTTTGAAGAGTGTTTTCTGAAGATTGTTTTTAGAGAGTGTTTTTAGAAGAGTATTTTTGATGAGTGTTTTTAGAGTATTTTTGAAGAGAGTTTTTGACGATTGCTTTTGAGGAGTGTTTTTAGTTTTAGAGTATCTTTTAAGAGGGTTTTATATTGTTTTTGAAGATTGTTTTTTTAAAGAGTGTTTTTGACGATTGTGTTTGACGATTGTTTTTGAAGAATTTTTTTGAAGAATGTTTTCGAAGAGTGTTTTTGAAGATTGTTTTTGAAGATTATTTTTCAACCCTGTTTTATGGGCATTAGAATTTTACATATCATAATAATTCACATTAATTCCCACAGCACAAGGCACAAGCATAGATATAAGTATCTACCTAAATACCTACTTACCAACAATAATAAATCAAAACAATAAAATATGTACTATTAAATACAAGTGCGTTATTTAATTAATTATTATTTATTTAATTACTTTCCGAACCTTTTTTAACCAGTTAAAAAAGGTTCGGAAGAAAAATAATATCTTATGTTCATTCTGCATAACCGAAATTCAAATGTGGGACAATGTCACAAGACGTGACATTATAACTTATTTACATAATCTTTCCAACGGTGCATATTCGATACAGGTCATGTACGGACTTGTCTTATATATGTTTAATATGTCATGAAGGAAAAGAGGCATGACTGTCACGTGGTGGTTGTCGCGTGGTGGTCGTCACGTCGTGATAGCGAAAGTATAACTATTTTTACTTTCTAATTTGGTAGAGTGCCATCGGCGAGTATGTATTTCAGTATTTCAAGGTAATGCGCGTATTTTTACTTGTAACTCGTAACGCACATGTTGTAGATTTCTGGTATCAGAATATTTCGGGAAATGTGTTTATTTTTACATTCATTTTTACACGCAACTGCCGGCTCTCCTGGTAATTAAGAATAAAACAAAATTCGAGTATTTCTACTGTAGATAACGTGTTTTATTTTAGTTTATTAGGGAAACAGATATACACATTTTATGAAAATATTTACACGTTATGTAACTACCTATATAGTTGTACGAATCAGTTAAGTCTCCGCGTAAATTCATAATATATTCAAAAAGAAACAAATGATTAAAGAAAAGCATAAAGTGAAATTGATTCAAATAGAAAATCCTTTAAAAAACGCAGATTAAAAGTATATAGGAGAAAAAAAAATGTACGAAGTATCTAAATACGTACAAAAAATATACATATCACAAAATAATTTCAACAAAATTATCAAATATAGACAAATTGACTAAAAAAAAACATCATACTGAAAAAGAGAAAATAAACTTACGGCTGTTATTCCCAACTTTTGGTTGATACAGTAGGTACGCTGAAATAAAGCATAATCCATACCACCTTTGCTGATTCCTACAAATTATTGTAGCTTTGGTAATATGTAATTTAGTTTTAGTGATTTGTGTTGTCATTTTCAGTTTTACATCACTGTAATTTTCGGTAGCTTAATATATGATGTTCTTATAAACTACATAAAAAAGTATAATAAAATACACAAGAAAATGCCACACTTTCACCAGCTTTTCACGCTAACTTTCGAAGGGCGATTTTAGGACTAGATTATATACTTTATATTTAGATATTATCAACTGTGGGATCTCTGAGACGCAATCACCAAAGTTTTACTTTATATTGCGTGTTAAAAAGAATTAGATAGGTGTAATGAATGTACTGCGTACAAAATTAAAAATATTTAAATAAATATGATCAACCACCCTCTTGCCTTCTACTTCCCCTCCTAACCTACCTTTAGCCTCAAAACAATACAGGGACGGAAGTTTTTTCGGTGACTGGACAACTCAGAATGAAATCAACTCAACACCTCTTTTGAAAAGTTACTAAAAGTGATGCAAAAATATATGAAATATTGGTAAATAATACCTACATGAAATATATTTAGGGTTACGTTAGGTTAGGTTATGAGCCATTTTTCTTTTTTTTTCATAGTTTTTAATGACTTTTCAGAGAGGTGTTGAGTTGACTTGAATCTGAGTTGCATGGAACCATTTTTTCGATGAAATTCGCGTCATTGGCAAAATTAATTTTACTATTTTATTTAGCGATTTCCTCGTTAAACATTGGCTTCTGAAAAACGAAAAATCCTTTCTCGAATTCCAAAGGTTCTTTTAGAATTCGGAAAATATTCCAATTTTGAGGCGAAATCGCAATAATATATATTTCCAGAAACTATCATTGGCCGTTTTAGATGCAATTCAAAGAAATATTACAGTGCTAAAACAAAGTTACGGTGGACACAGCTTAATGTTAAGTTACTATTTTAGATTAATCTTTACTACGAATCGGTTTACATTATAAATACAAAAAATATGCTTTGGATAAATTGGAGCTTTTCCTACCGTTTCACTTCACAATAATGAAATAAGAAATGTATTTTTGATTAGAAATGCACGAACTCACATAAGAAACAGGTTTTTAAAAAAATAATTTTATGGATAAAATTATCTGTGACAGTTTTCATTGATTAACTTATTCTTTTTTATGAAATTATTGACAAAATAAATATAAAAAAAAACTACTTTGGCACTTGAAATCGTGATTTATATATATTGATAAACTCCATTTTCTAAGCGATTTTTATGCCTATTATCTATATTCGTTACGACATAAGGCACATTAAGAACACACATACATATTTGGCTTGTGCCTTCCTCTTAAATATTGCACATTTTAATGTATTTATGCCAATCGATAGTAGTTTAAATAGGTTCGAAACATCGACCAATATATGTATATCGATGATTCGAAATGCTTTTGAACACGCAGTCCCCTTATACCCCGCAAAGCTCCTACCATAGGTACTAAAGAACATCACTATATATAAGAACGAATTAGACTTACAGACTGTACAGTGTACAGACCTACGGCAACAAATTATTATAGTACCATATTATTACAAATATTCAAAGAATACATATAACATTACACATTACAGTCAATAGTCAAATATTATCTTCAAAGTAATACCATTAAATTTCATGACGAGCCAATATTTTTCGTAGAGTATTTTACCGGATCGATAAAAAGGCAATTAGGCCAATGACCATAAAAGGTCATGAACTCCATTGCAACTTCGCAGAACTAAACAAATAATATTTTGATTGGTTCATAAAATTTGGTTACGACGTTCAAAAGGGGTTAATTTTTACCACATTTTAAAGATAAGACTTATCTTTGATTTAGTTATCGAAAACAGGCCATTATCGCAATTTTTTTATGGTTACTGCTTGGATTTTTTTCTGTTTTTTTTGAGATTCTGATTGTCGCACAAATTTTCCATTTCAGACATGGAGTCCTTTTTTTCTTTCTTTTTACATTAACCCCCCACACATGTGGCATTGAGGAAAATAATTTTCCTCAGGGCATATGCTATCTTTGAAGATACCGTGTAGAAGGTCTTTTTAAGAAAATGAAGGAGAAGAAGTCCTGGGAAGGAAATGGTAATGAGGGGTGGGTAGGAATCTAGTAGTCAGAGTGTTCAGGAGTGACGGTCGTATGAATCCATCCGTCCTGCTGCGGTGCAAGACAATGGGTCGATAGAGACCAGCGGGAGAGGTCAAAGGTCTCCCCAAACCGGCCTCATGTGCCCCCCCCCCCGCAGCTGATAGGTAGGCGCAGACCTGGACACACCTCACCAGATGAACCCGGGCTCCCCTGCTAGGTCACCAAAAGTAGCGAACCGTTCATGACTCGACGGCGTCTTTCGTCCACAAGAACATTACAATCGCAGGTAACCGGATAAATACAACATGATCAGATAATAAGTTAATTAAATGAAGACAATATTAGCGAAACTCAATCAAAATCTAGAGACAGAAAAATCAGAAAAAGATATTGGTTCCACTGGGACTCGAACCCAGGGCCTTTTGCTTACATGGCAAGTGCTCTACCAACTGAGCTATGAAACCCATTTCCAATTCGGTCACTTTTAACTGTATCATACTTCGGCTAAGAACTACCAACATTATCCTCATTTTATTGGCTGCTAACTTTATATATGATCGCAAGATTCAACCCGAACTAAATGCTATCTAGATAGTGTCAAAGTTAGTTTAGGTGAGATTATGTTGGCTTAAGTTTATTGTTTATTGTTTATTTGTTCTTTTTCTCCACTTTTATTAAATGTTCTGATTTGTTATACCACTGTCCTGTTTAATCACTGTTACGTGTTTTCACTTTTTTTCTGTTTTGTTTCTCACCATTCTGTTTTGTTACTATCCTGTTTTCTTACTGTTATATTTTGCCAATGTTCAATTTTGTTAACCCATTTGTTTGTTTAGCCTGTTCTGTTTTGAAGCTGTTCTGTTTTGTCATTATTTTGTTATTGATTTTGTTATGTCATTGTTTTTTTATGTCATATTTTGTCATGTCATATTATTTATATCATTGTTTTGTTTAATCCAGTTTTCCAGTTTCTCACTGCTATATTTTACCACTGTTCTGTTTTGTTATTGTTATGTTTTTTCATTGCTCTGTTTTCACACCCTTATGCTTTTCCACTATTCTCTTTCGTTTATGTTTGTTTTTCCATTGCTCTGTGTTGTCATGGTTCTGTTTAGTCACAGAACAATATAAATAATGCTATAATTGTTTTGTCTCTGAATTGTTTTGTTACTGTCCAGTTTTATCACTGCTCTATTTTGTCATGAAACCGCTTCGAATCCATAAGGTATGAAATACTAGGCTGTTGGGTATTCTTGTATTTGTCACTATTATTAGAAAATCTTATCTCTCAGATAATTTTAAACTCACTTTATCGAAATAGCACGGAAAATTTTCAATAAGTAATGTACATACGTATCTAATTCTGTTTGTTGTAGGTAATCAATCTTTTTACAATTTCTGTGGAAAAATACCCCTTCTTCTACCGTAGATTGGGTATCATCAGGGTAACACACACAGGGCCTTCGGGCTACTGCCCGGAACAACTCAACGGAACTTCACTGGTACCAGTTAGTAGGTCAAGTAATTTGGATGCCACGAGGTGCGGCGTCTTCCTCTACTAATTGGGCAACTACTGCTAACTTGTATTTGTCGCTATGTTTGTGTGCTATAATTAGAATAGTGTGGTATTTTCACAACACTCAAATGTGTGGAAGATTTGAAGTTTTTTTTCTGATTCTGATCATTGTACTGAAAATGTATAATTTTAATATTTTCATTCATAATTATTGATTTAGTAATCGCACATTCTAAAACGGCTACAACACCGTTATGACATAGAAGACGCCACTAGCTGTCAATCGTAGTAATTAATTTTGTGGTGCCTACCAGCTAGAAAGTTTGAAAAAAGAATTGTCATTGAGACGGTGACATTTCTTTGGACAAATTGTATAATAATTATTTATTATAAATTTAAAAAAATCTTTCTTTATGCTTTATATTTAGCCGAGGGTTTAAGGCTCTCGGCTCACAATCCGAAGGTCGCGGGATCGAATCCCAGAGTACATTCCAGAGTGGAAAATACTCTCAGTATCGTCCTGGTGTAAGGCCACCATTCAGAATTGAAACAATGATTAAAATGGCTTTAACCGGATTTGTGAACAGATCCGAATAGCCAGGTACCTACCTACCTACCTCTCCCCCATCTCCTTCCCCTCCCCACTACCACTCATAACATACCCAAATTGGGGATGCCATAGCCTCACCGGCTCTAGACGGGAGCTGCTGAGACTCTTGTGTGGTATTCATATAAAAATGTAGATATTAATGTAGGTACCTACTTACAAATCTTACTATTATTACATTTTTTCTTTTCTTTCATTGCTTTGATTGTTACATAATTTGTGAATTTTTCGGCCACCATGCTAGGCACATGCCAGTGTTGGGGTGGTCGAGGTTTTATTATTATCCTATACTAGCTGGTACCCGGCATGCGTTGCAATGCCATTCAAAGAAATAAATTGATTTTACCTGCATGTCCTTTCCCGTGCGTCGCCGTTCACCTCCCGATTCCCCTTCCCCTCCCGCGTTCCCCTTCCACATTCCCCGCTTTCCCCCTCCCTCTTCTCCCCTCCCGCAAACCCCACCTCCCCCGTTCTCCTCCTCCTCCTGCCTTTCCACCCTTCCGCTAAAATATATGAAATACACACATTTTCATTTATAATTTCAATATGCCAGAGCTTACCATTATATATTTTATCCTTCTTGAGCGTGCGCACAACAAATCACCAAAGTTTCATCGCAATCGGATGAATGGTATGGCAGCGCATAAAATGCGAACAAACAAACAAATATTGTTTTTTTATATATATGATGATCATAAAATTATTATTTAAGATGAATTTTTGGTTTTGACTTAAATAAGAGGAAACTAAAAATATACATTTTTGTACGGGGGGTCTACTGTTCACAAAACTAAAATTAACATCAGATAAAGTTTGTTTACATTATCTTTTTTTACATGGAAAAAAACAGATTCCAGATACCACAACAGAATAATTAGACATTTTATCTTGGTTGCGTAAAATTCCGACTTAGCGTGTTTTACCCGGAGTTTTCCACATAGCATAACATAATAATGAACTGAACATTAAAACTTATTCAGAATGTTTACATTAATTAATCTTTTTACGTTGCCATGGAATAAAAAATATGCGAGGTCTAGCATGAATGATAGATAAAACCCTATATCAATATGATATTGACTAGATCCGTCATCTATGGTCGGTTATCAATATTTTCGAGCACGGTCAACGATTGATAACAGATCTCGTATTCCAACCGACGACTGATAAATCTTAGCGCGGCCTCCATGGTTACAAATAACTTTCGGTTGACTGTCAATATACACTTTTCTTTAATAATGTCGCATTCGTTTTTTCAAAATAACAGGCTTAAGGATATTTTTTTTACATTAGCTCCCCGCAGGAGGCCCTGAGGAAAATAACTCCCCTCACAGCCTATATCATCTTTGGGGATGCTGTGTGGAGGGCCTTTTTAGGAAAGGAAGAAGAGGAAGTTCTGGGTAGGAAAAGGGTTGTAGGGGTGGATAGGAATCTGGGGTCAGTGTGTCCAGAAGTGACGGACGTATGAATCCATCCCTCCCATTGCGGTGCAAGGCGATGTTCCGAGAGAGTACGTCTGGAGAAGTCATAGTCATCATCTTCAACCACTCTCTTCCGATCCAGCCTGCCATGCAGCTGGTTGTCAGATTCATCCGCCGCCAAGACCCGGACAAAACTCACTCCATGAACCCGGGCACCTCGGCTAAATCACCAAACGTAGCGAACCACTTGGGGTGACCTATGGCAGAGATGGTTAAATAAATGGTTCCTGGGGCGGCGATACCTATACCCGCCTCCCAAAATGTACTGGATTGAACCAACGAAGTTCTTAGAATTTAAAGAAGTCGTATACGCGATCCATAAACTTAAATAATGCATATTAGACGCTATCAATTTATTCAATTCTATCTTTGAAAAACGAAAGTGGTTGAAATAGTACTAAAGACCTCGTTGACTAATTAACTCCCGTTTAGTATCAAAAAGTGAATGCAACCTTCCAATGCATGTTTGGGTTAGTATTTCTATTCAACATTGCCAATTTTAAACAACTTCAACATAATTGTTTGGCGTTTGATGGATAAACACCTCCATTATTGCTAGCGTATACCGATTTCTTATTAATTCCCTGTCAATATTGGTTCGGCTCTCAACAGAGAAACCATGCTCGGTATATCGATGTAAAATCATCGGAAGTTACTCCTATCGATCCGATATTGTAAAATTGCGATTTTTTCTGTTTTGACCAGATATCACAACAATTATAAAATTCAGATTCCCAGCGTTTGTTCTTTGTTTTTACTGACAGATTGAAGGATTTAAACGCCGTCATTGTGAATAGGCACGCGTATAATCACTCATAAATAATGAATATTACTTACACGGTATGAGAATTCCCCCGGAGGTCAGCGGCCTCCATAACAGAACTATAATAAAGCATTTAATATTCTGTCTTTGGAAGGTGCATTCAGCAATTGTTGCCTTAGAATTTCTGACAGAGGCGTGCGAAATGCACTCAAATATTTTATTTTTTCGATCTGAACTAACCACAGAATGACTTAAGAACTCATTCCACAGGCATTCGTTAACGAATGATGTTATCCAAGTATAATATTGGGATCTAAATTATTTAAAACAATAAATAATAATTAGATTCTGAATAAATAAGTATTTTTACAGTAAACCTAATTTGTATAATTTATTAATAAATCGAACAAAAAACAACTAAACACTCTGGTCTCTGAGCTCATAGATAATCGATTTGTACGTCTTTGCGGAGGAGGTTGACGGATATGTGACGTCATCTGACGGATTTAAAAATTCTTTAAAACATTTTTAGATTATTAACGTTTTCACGTTTTAACGTGATTTATTTTTTGGATATTATGCCGTATTGTTGTAATGTTGTCCGAAACGTTGGCTAAAGAAAGAAGTAGCTCAACACGGTATAATACACCAAAAATAAATAACTTTAATACCTTTGGTCGTGAAAATCTCAAATCATATATTAGAATCTATGAAACGTGCTTTAAACATAGAGATATGTATATATATATATCAATGGCTTTAAAATATGATTCAAGTCAGTTGGTCGAAGTATCGGAAAAAATGAAAGACCAAGATTAGTTGGAAATGCGTACAACATATTGTGACTTATTTTTGGGGTATTACGCCGTGTTGCATTTCCTCCTTCTTTTCCAGTAGTTCGGATAGAGTTCATCATCAGGGCAGATGTTAAAAGGGCAGTTACCATGAAAATCTCAAATCTTAACTGAACACAACTACATAACTTTTTTTTTGGATGACGTAGTATTTTTGAGATGTTGGATATTGTTAGTCTTCATAAGTAGTCGAGTCTGCAGTACACAGGTACTTGGATATGCTGTAAATTTTTGAAAGCTGAAGTATTTTTAAATTGAAAAATGCAGTTGCATAGTTGCTTTGCAATAATTTAGTAAGTAGTATTTTGAAGTTGAAAAATGCAGTTTCATAGTTACTTTGCAATAATTAAGCTGAATGAAAAATCATTTCCACTACAGACCGGTTTATATAATATTTTGGAAATTAGTAACGTATAAAACGAAACACTATAAATATCTGTCCATCACTTGACTAATCGATAACAACACGCCAACCGGTTTCAAAACTGGTTAGCTCTAGTCAGGGCCAGGGTCAGTTTATATTATGTGCCCAGACGGAGGTTTTGTTGTAACCGACACCGGTTGGCGGGTTTTATTTTTAAAAAAATGACGCACCCAAAATTAGAGTCTTAAAATATAAATAGTATTCATTTCTCCGTAAAATGTCTGAAAAAACGCCACTGATACCAATGTCGTATATGCTTAGAATTTACGCAAGAGGGAAATACCTCGGTTAATTCTTTACTCAGGAAAACCTTGTGAAACAGATCCAATTGCTTGTACTCTGGAACTAAGCACAGCGAGTACAATGTTTATAATAATTATTGATAATTCAATAACATTAACACACGAGTTTTAAGTTGTTAGTGAATATTTAATTGCAAGATTATTTATTGGAACTCACTTACTAAATCTTTTAATCCTCATTGTACCTAGTAATATTTAATCATTGAGAAAGATAATATTAACAAGCCTCATTGAAAATATAAAAGAGACAAACGCATAGAATAAAAACATATAAATTACAAAAGTATATGAAAGATTAGAGTTGAGTTCAGACATAGAAGAGATGAGGTGTTGAACGGAGGGAGGTAATTATAGCTAAGGTGTGATAGAAGAGAGGATGTTTGTTCAGAGATTATTAATTATTATTTTTCCTATCTTTTTGGTGTAAATGAAAAGCTCTGCCAAAATAGTTTTAAATACATTTAGTATTTGGATTACGACTTTGTATTTTTTCATTTGAATGAACGCAAATCTTGGAAGTGGGAATTCACCCACTTCCCGACATCCGATCGTGGTGATATAGACTCGTTACCGATGACATACATTATACCAAATATGCAAGAGTCATAGTAACGGATGGTTATGTATGAAACAATGAATCAAGGGTTGTATACCATTATATATTTATTTTATATATAATATGTAAGGCGGGTATGGGTACAGCCGCCCCGGGAACTATTCATCGGATAACCAATACTTCTGACATAGGTCACTCCAAGTGGTTAGCTACTTTTATGACTTTGCAGGGTTGCCCGGGGTGAGGATTGTCTAGGTTTAACCTATTTACTATTTGACAGGCCGAATCTGGAGAGGCTGGTTGAGGGATTTATCACTCCAGCAGGACTCTCTCCATCCATCGCCTTGCACCGCAGTGGGAGGGAGGAATTCAAACGTCCGTCTTTCCTTGACACACTTACCCACAGATTGATACCCACTACTCAAACTTTTTTCCTTCCCAGATCTTCTTTTCCTTTAAAAAAAAACCCTCCACACAGCATTCCCAAAGATGACATAGGCCCTGAGGAAAATTATTTTCCATAGGCCCTCCTGTCAACCTTACAGCCAACGTAAAAAAGAGAGCGTTGTTTGACGGTCCGTCTTCTCTGCCTACCCTGCGGGAAAACGGCCTAATAGATAGCTAGATATTATTTTTAGGAACCGTCTTAAGTGCTACTTTTAGTGCGTGGAAGTTTCGGAATTCTCGTGAAGATGTTTTTTTGTAAACTTGTTATAATAAATTTGAATACTAAGTACATTAGTACACGGTAATGATAAACAAAAATTTCCAAAGACGAAAGGTATGGGTTGGAATACTTTGTTCGTTTTTTCCCCCGACGTCATTCAACAGAATTATGCAGATGATTTCGAAGTTATCAGTTTGTGTGGTTTTTTGTTTGTATTATGAATTGGGGAATTATATAAGTGTTTTGTAAAAATATAATAAAAGGTGTAAGTACCTATTTACATCGACAAAACAGAAAGAC
This sequence comes from Limnephilus lunatus, assembly GCA_917563855.2. NCBI lineage: Eukaryota > Metazoa > Arthropoda > Insecta > Trichoptera > Limnephilidae > Limnephilus > Limnephilus lunatus. The sequence continues at coordinate 90,814,610 of OU830594.1, read as the reverse complement.
ATAAAAAATGTATGTTTGATGGTAAAAAAATGTAAATATAGAATACAGAATTCCATACGCAGCTCTCGTTGCATATGTATATAACTTGACTCATTCGCATTCATACAATATATCGCATTATATTACACCTGGTCGTTAATTGAATTTACTTAATCTTCTTCGATAAATTACAAAAAAACCTATCTTAAATGATTGTGTAAAAAAATAGGACCAACATCGCATATATTTTATAGCTGTGTTATAAATTCTATACTGTAATAATTTTAGAAAAAACACATTTAAGAAATGCTTTTACCATAGTTGATTTTACTCGTACTAGCAGCTATTTTGCATGCAAAATGATAGCCTTCATGAGAAAATATCCAGTATTCAATTCATTGGCACTTTTTTTTTTCAATTTGATCATTACCCATTTTTTAACATTTACTTCGCATAGAAGGCTATTTGAAGTATTTGAAGATGCCATATTTGAGGAAGCTGTGTAAGGTGTTTTCAATTTGGGAGGCAGGAGTGGGTACCACTGCCCCGGGAACCTTTATTGGATAATCAACACCCTGCCAAGTGGATCGCTGCGTTTGATGATTAACCCCTTAAACCCCTTTCCTTCCCAGAACTCTCATATGCTTCCCTTAAAAAAAACCCTCCACACAGCATCCTCAAAGATGACATAAACCCTGAGGGAAATCATTTTCCTAGGGCCTCCTGTGTGAAGATCATGTAAAAAAAAGTAGGTAAAGGAAGGAGAGGAAGTTCTGGGAAGAAAAAATCTGTGAGAGGGTTGATAGAAATCTGGGGATCAGTCTGTGCAAGGCTTTGGGTCGAGTGAGTTCGTCTGGAGAGGTCAAAGGGTGTCCTTCTGTCGGCCTCTTCTGATCCCGACAGACACATTCGCCACAAAGACCTGGACAAACATCACCCCCATAAAACCAGCTTAGTTCCAAACGTAGCAAACTATTTTTGGGGTGGAGATATCCATATCAGCCTCCGAATTGAATAATGAATCAACTTAATCAATTAAAAATAATAATTTAGTTACTAACCTAGTCTTTGAGAAACAATACAAACAAATCTATTAATCAGGTGATATATATTTTTTTTATTTCTTTACGGCCTTATCTCTGAGTCACATTTCTTAATAGAATGAATCACCAAGAGTAGGTACATAGTGTCTGATTCATATAACAATTGGATGTGTGGCCGCGTAACCAATTGTTTGTTTGATCAGGCCCATTTACACCTGCCCATTTCCCATTACCTGTACACTTCGTATTGTGAATACGGCGTACATATGGCATGATGTGGCGTACAAATTCCTAAGCATTTAGGCAGGCTATGAAAAAGTATAGTGTGTTTAGGTGATTTGCATTTCCGTGCGTCTGTCAGTGGTTCTGCTACAAATGCGTAGCCCCGGGCAAGTTTCATACGATACATATCTGTTTTTACATTTAAAAAATTAAAACATTTTCTTACTTGCATTTAAGGCATTCCACGACGACGTGTAACATTTGGAATTGAATCGATTAGGTTGATGTTTAATTTGTCACCCCGCCACCATTTCTCGCCTCCCTTTTTTGCACACTACTTATCGTCCACAATAATCGGAAAATACTGTCTTCACCTGATTTCGGTAACCGTCCGAAAACGGGTTTGTAAATAGGAGATTTCGCACTTAAAAACATTTCTACACGGCCGATACTTCGTATTGTATCGCTTTAAATTTAGAGTGGAAAAGATGAAAATATTTTTGAGAATAATTCGTATTCGTGGGAATCAATCACTGCATTAGCCGCTTTTTTATTATTAGCTGTTCGATGGCATACCAATAGTATAATTTGTTCAAAGGTCTATAATAATCTCAAAAGGGAAATTATCTATATGAAGAAAAAAAATATACTTCATTGATCGAAGACTTCACACAAATTTTTTTTGAGCTAACAATGAAAAATTCTAAATTTTCTACCGCTCTAAAAATAGAGCGAGTACAAATTGGCGGTTTTCGTTTACTAATAATTGCTGGCATTACTACATTTTATTACACGTAATTTTAGTTAATGTTCGATTTTTATGTAATTTAAAAAAAAACGTGTTGTATTTTTTTTTAACTCATATACTTTATGATTTGTCGTTTAAAATAAAACGGGCCCTTACCAAATATTCTTTCAAAGTAAAGAAGCTATCTATGCATATATTATTTATTTACACATACGAAGAAGAGTGTCTGTGGCGGCCGGGCGACCTGGCTTTTTTATTAAAATCAATGGTTTCTTTTCGAAATTGATGAAATTTTGCACATTTGACCTTCAAAACAAGAGGAAGGTCAATGTCTATACCTGATTTCGAAAAACTCGGCATCCTGGCAACGCCGGGAGTTCAGCTGGAAACATGAAAAAACAACCTTTTTCAAATAATTCTATTTTATCACTTTCATAAATTGTATTACCTCACGTTTAGTTATTCTTCTAATATTATAGTTCATACAAGTACCTAAAACAATTGAAAATTTGGGAGGCGGGTATGGGTACCGCCACCTCGGAAACCATTTATTGGATAGGTCACTGCCATAGGTCACCCCAAGTGGTTCGCTACATTTGATGACGCAGGGGTGCCTGGGTTCATGGGGTGAGGTTTGCCCGGATCTTGGCTGCAGAAGCGTCTGCCCACCAGCTGTATGGAAGGCCAGATCAGGAGATAGTAGTTGAGGGAATTCCTTTAACTTCTCCTGCCGTACTCTTTCGGAACATAGCCTTGCACCGTAGTGGGAGGGATGGATTCATACGTCTTTCACACCTGTACACACTGACCCCCAGACTCCTATCCACCCTGAAACCCTGAAACTGAAACACAAAAACTTCCTCTCCTTCCTTTCCTAAAATGACCCTCCACACAGCATCCGCAAAGATGACATTATAGGCCCTGAGGGGAATTATTTTAGGGCTCCTGTGTGGAGCTAATAAAAAAAAAGAAAACAAAAGGCCTGATATGGAAAATAATAAGTAATTAAATCTAAAAAAGCTCGTGACCTCTGAGAGTCGACCCGTCTACCCACGCAGTATACACGCCACTGTATACACTTGACAGTATTCAAGCGTGTATTTACATGTGTCGTGTGTCCATGTGTGATGTGTGTGCTACTTAACCGTATTATATCTATTAATCTTTTTCTAAGTATACAAATTTACAAATATATATATTAGTCTGTGTTGCTGTGGTCTCCGGTCGCGTGGCTCGAACATTTAATTATTGGGAAACTGAATGACGCAAGTTGTACCCGAAATGATGTTGTTGACGTTTGGCGTACTTCACAAATCAGAAGCGGATCTTCCTTCCCAAGGCGACTGCGACTGATAATTATTCCTCTGATTGGATCCTATTTGCGATAGTTGTATTGACATTATTTAGTGTCGGTACGCACCTGTGACGTATTTACAACGCATGTTACAAAATTCATGATCTTTGGTCAAAAATTATTTGATGCGTAGAAAATTGGTATATTTGTGAAATAATTACTTTTTTATTCCTCTTTCGTAAATAATATGATTTTTTTATCGTAGCTGAATTATCTACCAAACAAAACAAAACAAAAAAACTGGAAACTTTTTTGATTTGAAAGGATAATAATATATTAATAGTTTTTTTTCGAAGTTATATAAAATTATGTAAATTTTGCAAAACTTTTTGAAGTAAAACTTCTTTACGCACGCTCGACTTGGGGGGTAAGCTGGTGAATGCGTTACGTAAAAGTGTAATTCGAACGGTAATCGATGCGAACGGTGATCGGTGCGAACGGTGATCGGACGAGTCGTACATACTGCACAACTAAGGTAAGGCGTACATACTAACCCAAGGTCGTAGGTCACTCCAAGGTCGTAGGTCACCCCAAGGTCGTAGGTCACCGAAAATCCGAAATTACTAGATAATTTTTTAAAAAATTCTAATTTCAATGGATTTTTTTTTAGTTTTGGAGGTAAAGGAAGTTGTGGAAAATTTGAATATCTAATGTGGGTATTTTAGAACTGTGCATTGGCAATCATGGATATTAGATTATTAGTGGCAACTTCAGGCCGCTGACTTATATCGACCTTCATGTGCAGTGCCCAGGGCTGGGCAAAATACATGCTTTGCTGTAATTGAAATACAAATTACAAAATACTTTTTCGCATGTATTTAAAATACGAAATACAAAATACTTTGAAGTGGTGTATTTGAAATACAAAATACAAAATACAGTATTTTAACCATTTTTTTATTTCAAATACAAAATACAAATTACAAAATACAAAATACATTTGGTTTTAGTAGAACCTTTCGTTGCAATAAATTTTCGTAAGTGTACTTATCTAAGGGTGCGTTTCCATAAAAGCAAAGCTGAGCAGAGTGAAACAGAGACGTGCAAAAATTGACCAATCATATTGCTTAGAAGACACATCTCATCCTCGCTCCACTTGTAAAGTGTTTTGGTATAGGACAAAGGTGCAGTGGCGTAGCTAGCATGGGTGGCACCCGGGGCGGATAGGGCGGGTAACACCCCCCCCCCTATTGACTTCATCAAAAATTGCTCCATCCTAGGGAGGGGGGGGGGTTGGTGGCTAGAGAATGGTGCTCTTGGGGGTGACACTCGGTCGGGTCCGTCGGACCGTCCCCCCTATCGCTACGCACTTCCCAGGTGTTAGATAATTATTATTTTAATAACAAGACATTTGCATAAAGCAGTTTTGTGTTATTTCACTTCAAATGTGCTCTACTGTAAATAACTTTGAAATAATTTAGTATTCAGCAAATTATTCTCATAGTGCTTGAGTGACACAAAAATGTATAATACAAAGCAATGACAAGTATAATATATAGTGACCGACCGAAGGTTCTGTTTCGACAAGTTTCGGCAAAAAAATCTAGTTTCGGCATCAGTTTCGGTTTCGGCAGAGAATCTCCCGAAACCTTCGGCCGCGCCGAAACTCTGCGTTCGTGAAATATCGCGCGTCGTTCGGCTGACATCGGGTGAGTTCGTGGCTCGTTCGCCAAATTTTTGTTCTAATAAGTAGTTAAAATATTGGTTAATTTTTAAATTTTTTATTTGTTTTATAACAGTAATGTACCGGTAATAATACCCGCCGCCCAAATTGGGAGGCGGGTAAGGGTACCGCCGCCCCAGGAACCATTTATTGCATAATCAACACTTCTTCCATAGGTCACCTTAAATGGTTTGATACGTTTGGTGTCTTTGTAGGGGTGCCCGGTTTCATGGGGTGAAGTTTGTCCAGGTCTTGGGGACTAATGCGCCTGTCTGCATGATACGTGGTGTGCAGTATCGAGAAAGACTGGTTGAGGGAGGTCTTTTATCATCTCCAGTCGGAATCTCTCGACCTATCGCCTTGCACCGCGGTTGAAGAGATGGATTCATACGTCCGTTATGCCTAGATACACTGACCCCCCGATTCTTACCCATACTTCATACCTATTTCCCTCCCAGAACTGCCTCTCCTTCCTTTCCTTAAAAAAACCCTACACACAGCATCCCCTTAGATGACATAGGCCACGAGGGAAACTATTTTCCTCATTGCCTCCTATGTGGAACTAATATAAAAAAAAAAAAACCTAATTATTTTTTCACATTCATTAATTTTGTTTTCTTTATTTCATTTAACGTATTCATTAAGAATATTGTGATTGTAAACGCAATTAAAATACTCAATTAATGAGGTCCTTCCTTTATAATGTGAGTGTTGATTATTGTCAATTTTTTGTTACAAGAAGTAGTTAACATGTTTTGTTAATTTTTGTTTGTTTTATAGCGGTGATATCAAAAAAATAAATAATATTTTTTTTACATGTACTTCAATAATTCTTTTTTATTTCATTTAACACGTGTTAATTGTCAGTATAAGTTTAAAAATAAGCCAAACTTAAATATACAATTGCTAAAAAAATAATCGGTTTCGGCCAAAACTGAGACAGATACCGAAGATTCGGTTTCGGTTTCGGTAGAAAGTCCTGTTTTGTTCAGACACTAATAATATAATAAGATACAAATAGTGTTGCCAACTTACTTTAATATATTGCGCTGGATTCTAACGTTTTTAGTTTATTTTTCATTATCATTACTAAGATCGCTAAATGTATTTGAAAATGTATTTTGAAGCCATAATTTAAAAAAGTAATTGAAATACAAATTACAAAATACTTCAGCATCGGGAAATTGAAATACCAATTACAAAATACATTTTTAGGAAGTAATTGTAATACAAATACAAAATACGTATTTGTATTTCAAATACGTATTTCAATTACAAGTAATTCAAATACTGCCCAGCCCTGGCAGTGCCTAGTATTAAGTATAGAAATATAGCGGTGAGTTTTGACTTGGTGATATCGGGGAAGAAATCCTCACAGTTCCTCCACGACTGTACCGGTGGCACATTTCCAGTGTTAACTCCCTTTTCTTCGTCTCCAGTAGTTGTTGCTATCGTAAATATCCCATATAATCACCCCAAGGTCGCGGGTTACCCCAAGGTCGTAGGTCACCCCAAGGTCGTAGGTCAACCGAAGTTCGTAGGTCACCCCACGGTCGTAGGTCACTCCATGGTCATATATCACCCCAATTTCATATGTCACCCCAATGTCATATGTTCTTTTATAAGTTAGTGAAGTTTTACTTCAGTCGTTTGGTCTAAAGCACACTCGTTTTTTTTTCATTAGACATCTATTTAAAAATTACAAAGTAAAGTAGTTTATTCACAGTCCACCTCACTAGAGATTCCTGTTTTGAGACGGATTGTAGGTTGTTGTATGGGTATGATTTCCTCTTTCCTTGAATGAACGAGGAAAGGAGTGTAAGGAGAATATATGACGCAAATGTGAATGGTAGAAGAAGTCGGGGACGCCCGAGGAAGACATGGCATGACATAATAATCAGATACTTGAGTCGGGCCATGTCAAGAATAATAGAAGAGCATGTATGAGACGATGTATGAATGTGAACGAGAAGGAGTTTGTAACAAGATAGAGTTGTTTGGGAGGCCGTCCTCTCTGCCTACCCCTGCAGGAACGGATTGATGGTTAGTGTGTTGGTTAAGGGACGTACTTGACTTAATCTACTATTTGGATTAAAAATGTAAATAAAATTTTGGTCTCCAGTGACATTTTTGCGTTTTTTTTTCATTTAAAACACAAAAAAAAATCAGTAGGTATTTGACAGTTAGGAACGGGGTTAGGGGTCTGGCGGTCTTTCGGCTGAGTGACCAGTGATCACATGTAGAAGATTTTTTGTTTGTTTTTCAGACCAAAATTTTACTTACATTTTTACTTTAAATATTAAAGTTCATCATATACCTACGTCCCCAAGCAATCTATTGACAAGTAGTTTTATCCTTGATGCAGTTGAATGACAATACATATATGTTTTATAATTTTGATATTCGACGGTATATCCTCTCTGCACACCCCCTTCGGGGACACTTAGTTATAATTTGTGTAAATAGGTATACTGCATTTAGTATGTAAGTAAGCTGGGGGTCACCTGTGGGGGATTAAACTGTCACTATTTGAAAGAAAACATGTTATTATTAGTTTTTTTCCACCATAAAAAGTTCTTACCTGCATAACTTTATCATTATAAATTAAACTTACGTCGCTTCAGGTTTATAATTAACAACGCCATTCAAATTAACTCCCAAAATACATCCTTTCATGAATTTGAAAATATTTACATCACGTCAACAAAACTCATCCACGTGATAATTTTTTTCAAGAACGCCTTCGCATCTTCCATGCACTGCGTTCTAATTCTGGCAATCCCCTAGGTACGGCTAAACAACAATGTAATTTATTATTGTTTTCATGAACAAACTATTGCGCAACTTTATAAAAATAGCAGCCAATCAGAAAACAGGATTATTCTCGGCCCACTTCTATTCACGTGGTGTTTCGCAGAGCTATAAAAGAATGCAAATGTTTGGTCAGCGAACAGAACAATATAAAAATGTTTTTCGTTTTTTGTTTATCTAATCGCAATCTATGGAGTTTAGTTGTTTAGTATGTTAATTACCTTAATTAGTTTCGTTATCTATATTAGTTAGATAAAATAAATAAGAAAGATAGGTTATGCATTAGATAGCTAGTATGAAACGCGTGTCGCCAATATCGTTCGAAATTCGGTACGCTTTCATTCAACAAAGAGGGATATGAGGTCTAGCCCACTCAATCAATAACTTTACAATATTCGATCGGTAGGCATAACTACCGACGATTTAAAATTGATATCCCGACCACGGTTTCATTGTTGACAGATGAACCGATATTGAAAGGGAGTAAATATAACATTCCGAAACGTCAAAAGCCAAAACAATTTCATAAAAAATATTAATAAATTTGAAATGTTGACCTGAAATACTAACCGAAATAAGTATTGGCAGTCGGGATGCGAATTTACTTTTTGACACTAAAAAGGGAGGTAATTTTCGTTGTTAGTTTTTGGGGTGTTATGCCGTGTTGCGCTACCTCCTTCTATAGCCGACGTTTCGGACAGCGTTGCAGTGTCCATCATCAGGGCAGATCCGGTATAGATCCGACGATGCGAGGTAGCGAGGGATCGAGGTAGCGCAACACGGCATAACACCCCAAAAACTAACAACGAAAATGCTTTTGGCCGTGAAAATCTAAAAACAGGGAGGTAATTGGTTGATGAGATCTTTAGTCAGATTTCAATACACTTTCGTTTCTCCAAGATCGAACGGAATAAGTTGATTTTTTTTTTACATGAGCTCCACACAGGAGACCCCGAGGAAAATAATTTCCCTCAGGGCCTATGTCATCTTTGGGGATGCTGTGTGGAGGTTTTTTTTTAATGAAATGAAGGAGAGGAGAGTTTTGGGAAGGATATGGGTTTAAGGGGTGAGTAGGAATCTGGGGGTTCAGTGTGTCCGAGTCATCCACCTCCAAGGCCTAGACAAACCTCACCCCATGAACCCGGGCACCCCTGCTAAATCACCAAACGTAGCGAACCACTTGGGGTGACCTATGGCAGAGGTGTTGGTTATCCAATAAAGGTTCCCGGGGCGGCGGTACTTATCCATTCACGCCTCCCAAATTGACTGCGTCTTAGATGAATTTATTAAGTCTACGGATCGCGGATACGAATTCTTGCAATTCTAAGAGCGTCATTAGCTCACCTCTATTCGTTAATAAGCCAGTTATTTTGCAAAACGAACGACATTATTTTAAAAGTTGTGTGTATTGACAGTTAATCGAAACTTATTTGATACGTCGGTTGGTCGGAAAATGTCTTATCAATTGTTATCCTTTTTTTACATCAGCTCCACACAGGAGGCCATTAGTCATCTTAGGGGATGCTGTGTGGAGGGTCTTTTTAAGGAAGGAAAGGATAAGAAAATCTGGGAAGGAAAAGGGTATGAGGGGTGGGTAGGAACCTGGGGGTCAGTGTGTCGTATGAATCCATCCCTCCAACTGAAGTGCAAGGCGATGGGGTCGAGAAGGTTCGGCTGGAAAGGTCAAAAGGCCTCCCTCAACCAGTCTCTCTCGATCCAGCCCGCCACGCCGCCAAAACACCGATGACCTTTGGCAGAGGTATTGGTTATCGATAACTGACTAAAAAATTTAATCAATGGAAGCTGTCACAGATATCTTTAGCCATAAAACTGTATTTTCAAAAAGTTTTTTCTAGCATTCGTTCTTACAATTAAAAAAAAACATGTATTAGTAGTTTACGCTTATTTTTTTAATGAAGTAATTAACAATTTTATTTTAATTTTACTCTATGGAAACGGTAGGAAAGGCTTCAATTTATCCAAAGCAAATTTTATTTATTTATTTATAATGTAAACCGATTCGTGGTAAGTTATTTAACATTAATTTCGATGAAGCCATACTAAATAATGCAAAATCTTACAAAATCGCATGTTTTTGTTTTGAAAATTTGACCGCTTAGAAGTATTATAGATGCTTCAATTAAATACTGCGTGTAGAACATACCTTGGCCCTTAAAAATATAGGTCATTTTTTTAATAAGTCTTTTAATAAGCTTAGAAAAAAATAAAGTATTAGGTCTATAAAAAACATTTTCAAGTGCAAACTTTCCTACTTTTAAACACTTTTTCGGATATGGTTTTATTGCATAATGTGGCAAATTCAGTTTCTTACATAATTATCGCAAAAAAATTTGATATTTACCCCCGAACTTGACAAAATAAAATATAATATGCATTTTCGCGTTGGTATTTTTGACATCACGGCGACAATACGGCAGTCGACGAATTTGTGACATCAAAGTGAACCTTATACCGTCCACCGAAGAACGACTGGCAGCGGCCCCTATTTTCGGTCACAACTCCTCCGGACGGAGCGGAGAAACAACGTGTTACGCTCCGCGCCGCTTGTTTTTGTGAAATCCATTTAAGAATTCCATTTTATTACAATAAACAATGCATTAAAAAGGAATTAATGTTTTTTACGGGCCTTTACAAAATCATATTTGTAAAAAAAAATTCTCAAATATCTTTTCCAACCTTTTTAAAAGCTTTTTCTCAAATATTGTTAAACTCCTCCCATAAAAGGGCGTGAATTCCGATTTCGATTTATTCCTGTACTAGTGGATCGCCTTAAGTTACACGTTTGGAGTTTAGGTAGAGACCCCCGGATACTACGACGCTTTGTACATTTTTCCTTCCCAGAATAGAAAAAAAAACATCCACACAGCATTCCCAAAGACGACAATGGAATTTCCAGATGGAAATTATTTTCCCCAGGGCATTTCTTTGTGGGATTTTATAGGTAGGTAGGTACTTTATCGCTTGTCCGGATTGAACAAAAAAATCTTTTTATAATGTCACTCTCGTGCGTAGAAGAAAATTAATGATTGTTTTGCGGAACATACACACAAAAAGAATTGCGTAAAGTTCAATCGATTTACCATAAGCCTGCGCCTATATCTTTAATTGCTCCCAATAAAAACCAGACGTATAAATTCTAATTAAATATTGTGCGTAAGTAGGTAGACTCCGGGTGAAGCCGTGAATGACGTCTGTGACGTGATATGTATGTCGCCTATGACGAAATGAGTCAATTAATATAAATCAATAAAGTTTTTCCTAAGGCGAGAAGGGGACATAATACAATGTTATATGGACTAGTACTGACGCAGAGAGCGCATTTGAGCGCATTTGGATTAGCACATTATGAAGCTCGTTTGGTAAAACCTGCATTGTGAATTATATTATGGCTAAAGGTGTATTTATCGTTAGAATTCATTTGAATAATTCGTGAGAATTGTGCGAACTTCGGTGTTGGACGTATTTTAAAATTATTATTACCTACTTCAATGCAATTCAGTATAAAATTTAGATTAAAACTAACGAGTTTGTGTATATGGTATGTATGTATGGGGTTTTTCTGTAATGATTGGATTCTGGTTCAATTATTATTTGTTTATAGTTACGCGGGTAAACCACATTTTTATTGATAATAGGTCAAGGACTTCTTTTAACTATCTATACAGGGTATTAAGGGAGGTACTTGATTTACTTTAACCAGTGATTCCTGACTTTATTTGGAGTAAAACATGTAAATGCAATTTTAGTCTCCGGTGACATTTTTGATATTTTGTTTTCCAACTGAAAACATTAAAAAAATTGGAAGGTATTGAACAGTTAGGGATGGGGTGAGGGGTCGGGCGGTTACTAGGCTGAGTGAGCAGTGACGATGTGTTGAAGATTTTTTTTATCTGGTTGATTTTGAAGCAAAAAAATTTTGAAGAAAAAAAAAATCGAAAAAGTCACCGGAGACCAAAATTTTGTTTACACTTTTTACTTCGTATAATGTCAGGAATCACTAAGCAAGTTAAGGGACAAAGGTGAAGGAAGGTCTGTGACCTGTGGCGAGCGAGCGGACGTCCGCGTGGCGGACACCGGGCGAGCAGCGTGGATTAGATGTTTGTACAAATCTACAGTTTTATTCCGAGATTGATGAAATTTTGCACACTTCACCGTCAAAATAAGATGAAAGTCACGGTCTAAATCTGATTTAGAAAAACTCAGCTTAAAGCCCTGGCAAGGCCTGGGACTTAAGACAGTAACATAATAAAAATTGAAAGCAAATTTGATAATGCAGAACGGTCAAGAAAAAATATTCACGAAATTGTAGTAAATTATAGGCAGGTACTTTTACAGGTTATCTGAATTCTTGAAACATCCGTTGAATATTACTTATTAGGTACATTATAAGTATCTTATACTTAATCGCTTTTCTGAATTCTTGAAAAAATCAGTTCCAGTTTTGAAAATTCAAAACAAATCCGAGTTCACTGAACTACAGTTAAAATCACATAAATACGCCAACCGAAATTAAAATGTTTGATGATGATTATTCCTATTATTTATGAGCCGGCGCAGCGCGGACTTCCATGTTGATGTGTTTTGTAAATTACTACAACAACAAATAAATGTTGTTTTCAGATATTTATAAATAACTTGTAGGAGATTTTGTTTATGGGTTTTTCTGTGATGTTTGTATCCTGGTATTATTATTATTTTAAGATTTTGATTACAGTATTTTGAGGGGAAGTCTTTAATACAGTAAATAATAACAATGAAGAATTCTGTGTTATGGGTTCTAGGGTGGTTATTTATTAATTCAAAATCAAAGATCAATTGAATTGTTACATTCGCGCCGAAATGGCATCCAGTCAGTGACTGTCTCCAGAAATCGTCTTCAGTCATTGATATATATGTATACATGTGTTCAGTCTGTCCAGTTTCCTTTCGGCAGCAGTGTTTGTCGCCATTACGACCAAATGTCCCAACCACCTAATTGTAGGCTTCCTAACACTGCTTCGTCCTGCATTATTAATTTACAGAACACTCTCCTCTTCGGTGTTCGGCTTTCTTCAAGGACATGTAGCATTGACATTCTCAGCAACCCGTTCAAATTTTATAAACCTATTATATTTAGTTGATATAGACGTATACTCGTAGCATAGTATTTGTACGTTGTAGATGAATCAGAAGAGGACATTTTCGTGTATGGCTTCAACGAATCGTTCGTAATAATTGATCTTCACCTACTTTCGATATAGGCACTGAATACCATCCAATTTTTATCCGAAATGAGCTCTATTGAAGACAAAATCTTTCCGGTCTACGTTTAAATTTAGAGTTCCACTACTGTTGAAAATCAGGTCAATCAGTGTTATCTTCAATGATTGAAGTAATCTTGGTCTAACTCTTTGGAGAAAATTGAATAAGTACTAAAGTTCTGCTGTTCTGGCGTTATTGTTCATCGAACTCGTAAAACAATACTTACACAACCACCAAATTGATTTATATAGGTACCTAGATACATACACCCATATATATCAGTGGCGTGCACAGGGTTTTTAATCAGGGTAGGCAGTAGGAAAACCGCCGAATTGATTCAAATAAATAAAATAAAAACTTACCACAGATAACTCCCTTCGTACAAGTTTTCGCTAAGTGTGCTTGCTGCTAGCTGCAGATGATGTAGGTTTGGATTATCTAAGATTTAAGCCACATCAAATATCCAAATAATAATAATAATAAATAATCACATCATTTATGCATATTATCACAAGCCAATTGGACATCCGAGGTGGCCTTGATAAAGGCCGTTGGCCGTTGTCTCATACTTCATACTTTAGATGTCATTCCACTGGTTGCCATTTGCTAATTTTTTTCCAGAAAGCACTGCCTAATACTAACAAAAAAACCTCATAGAAGCAAACTCAAAGTGACAGTTCTACTCTATGCTACGTGCATTTCGTAAACATTGATTATATCCTGTATAAAGTTAGCTCTAAGCAGAAATAATTCCTGCTCAAGCCTCATTTTAGTGAGGCAGTCGGAGGGCGCGTGTAGTTTCCACGTTTGTAGTAGCCGTTTGATGTGTGACGCTTATTATTGAAAGTGTCTATTTATTTTTAGAAATAATTTAATAAATTATAATATTATTAACATGCTTATGCTTTCCAAATACGGTAGGGTAGGCAGTGCTTGTGTGCCTATATGGAGTGCACGCCCCTGATATATATATATATATATATATATATAGGTAGGTATTAAGGGAAGTACTTGACTTACAGACTTTATTTGGAGTAAAATTGAATATAAAATTTTGGTCTCCGGTGACATCAATAGGTATTGGAAGAGGTAGGATCAAGACCAACATTTCATTGACATTTTACTCCAAATAATGTCAGGCTGCAGACAAGCAGCCATGTGGCAGCTTCGCGGGACTACCGATAAATTGTCAAAATTATATATTTATGTAATTTGTGTTTTTGTTGGAAATAAATTAAAAAAAATAAAAAATATATCACAGGTTAAATGAAGTCTACTTCATTAACACCCTATTTTAGTAATTTTTCAGTAAAACTGGATCAAATCACCTACTTCATCCGTCTTTTAGCATCCAGCTTTGAATAAAGCCTCCCAAAGTTTTTTCGATTCTTGGCAGCGCTCTTAATTTTATTTTTTATTTAGAAGACAGTTGTTCTCTTCATGTCAGCTGCAAGCTGCTAGCAATCTTTATTTCTCTTTCATAACAAATGACCCAATTACATGATGCATTTCTAGTGCCACATATACAATATTGGTGCATTATAATTCAACTTGCGTGTGAAAATTATTGTGACAGCAATATCGACTAGCTTGGTATTTCTTTTTATCAACTATTTTAATCATTAGTTTTCTTGAAAACCCAGCAAGGCCTTTGTTACTTTGTTTGTCAGAATGCAAATTTAAGTCCTTTGCTTCTAAGTTAGAAAGTTGCCTGTGTAACGTTTTTTTTATTGTAGTTGCACAGCAAGTTAGTGGCGCTCTTGCAAATATCTGTGATGAATTTGAATAGCTGGAAAATATGGAAATGACGTTTATGACATCATTTTTAAGTGTGTGTTTGGTAAGGTCCATAGCTCATGATGGTAATAGACGGCTTGATCTATAAATTCCAAACATAAAAATCTGTGAAAATTTGTGTGAAAATTCGGTGAATTTCAATAATTTGGAAAAGGGAAAACAATTTAAAAAAAGTTTTTTTTTATAAAATCATTTTATTTTTATCAGAACCAATTTTACAAGTCACTTGAATTTTAGAATTTTTATACATTTTTTAGCAAAATCGCTTCAATACAAAACCAGAAACTACTTTCAAAATTAATTATTATTTTGTATGAAATCTACATATTAGATAATAGTTTATTATTTATATTGCTTTTATATGTATAAATACTTTAAACATTAAATCCTACAAATATGTTAAAATTTATGCTGTTATTTGTTACATCTTATCAAAGGCAAATGTATTGCTTAATGACATGCCATTTTAGGTATTTGTACATATTTATTTATCAAATTTTAATTATCAGGAATTTTATCAAAATCTAATTAGACTAAATTTCCAGCAATTCGCTAAGTGTTTTTTGGAAATTTCTTTAATCTGATAAAAACAATTTTTTTAATTATAAATTCCATTAATTTTATCAAAAGATCCAATTACACAATTATGCCAAGAGGTTATAAAATGCAATCTAAAAAAATTATACATAAGCAAGAATTCAATATTTCATTTTTTACTAAAAGCTGCATTCTCCCAAAAGACGGTAGGCAGATAAAACAGGGCTTCATACACCTAGCTCGTGACATTTACAAATTATTCATCTACAATTTTTACTAAAATTTGTTACACAACTTTTGCAATTTTCTATAAACATTTCTTTAATGCGTAAAAAGCCCATCAATTGGAATGCAGAATTATAGGAACTAAATATAACGACACCGAAGCACTACTCAAAAGATGATTAAAAAGCATTTTAATCACAGCAAACCATAAATCGATGAGATTTCATCATTCAATGATTTTTACAGTCAAACCTTCAATTAAAGGAAGACACCTTTCATTTATCTAATTAATCTGTTTAAAATCTTATACAGATTCTGATCCTCCAAATTTTCTCGTTCATCTTTCCATAGAATCATCTACTATTCAATTAATACAATTTTCTCTTTAGTCAATAGTTTTATTGATTGGAGTAAACAATATTTCACCCTCACAACGTTATTCTGCGTGAAACTATCTTTTACAACATTATCATAAGAAGTTTGCGTGGCAACTTCAAAATCTACCAATCAAACATTACATTTATCATTCCTCGAAATATCGATATTACAATCTCCTATTACAATATCATCAATTATGATACTTGTGTCCAATAATTATTAGTGAATTAACTTCACCCATATAATCTTATTCATGCGTGAAACGCTTCCATCTATCTCTTACAACATTACCATAAGAAGTTTGCGTGGTAACTTCAAAATCTACCGATAAACGTTACATTAATCGTTCCTCGAAATAACAATATTATAATCTCCTATCATAATATCATCAATTATGATATGTTCAATACATATTATTGAATTATAATCTTTGATTTCAATGGCTCCTTCTGTAACGACCGAAAGGTTGTTCTAATCAACATTTATTTTCATAAATCCGTTTGATTTGTATTTTTTTTACGTCAATCAATTGATTTTCTTCACTGGTCGGGAAGTCTAATGATGGGGGTTGGTTGGACATCCCACATCATCTCGCAGTGCTCTGCCAGGAGTTTCTCCGGAGGGGAAAGATGGTCCAAATTGGATCGAGGACACCCATCGGAGAAGGGGTCGGTGAAAGGTTCGTGGATGAGGATGCAAGAACAGTCCCGGGAACTGGATCCTTGCACAAGGTCATGGAGTTTTTCTGCGCAATCAACCTGGGAACAAAGAATAAAACTTATTAGATTTCATTACATTTAACAGTTATTTTATGTTTTTGAATAGGTGCCTTCTTTGAAGATAAAATAATGGGTTCAAACACACACAATTTTTATCTTATACAAAATGCTGCGTATTATGTCTTATCTTTCTTTCTGTTAGTCTTATCAGGGTGTTTGGCAGAAGTAGTGTTTGTTTGGGAGAAGGTCACTAAATGGAGTGAGGACAGTTCTCAGAAATATTACATGAAAACACGGGTAGCTATCTTTTATCTTTAAGTTTAATTACCTTGCTAATACTGCAGTAGTTTAAAGTATTTGCATTGTACCTAGTAATATCCTACAGTAAATGTGATAAGACTGCTATTTTTGTATGGCTAACTTGAATAAGTCAGTAAAAGTAAAAGCAAACTTTTTTATTTCAATGTTTTGAGTTTTTTTTTCACTCATTTAAAGAATAACTAACTACAGACTAATTTTTAAGGGGTTATAAAGAGAAGTTTGAAAAAATTGAATGTCTTAAAGTTTAGTATGAAATTTATTATTACCTTCACAATATAGATGTCGTTTTCATAGCAGAAAGCCTCTAGCAGGACTTCTTGCATATGGTGGGCGGAGTCCCCAGGTCTAGAGGGGGCCAACAGGCAGAAAAGAGCCCCATTTCCCGTTGACAGCCTTTTCACACAAGCCGGGAGCCCTACAGTTAAGCGCTGACTCGCCTGAGCAGTACGAAGGATGTTCTTGATAGTAGAGCCCACACTGCTGTGAAAAGAAATAAACAATTATTAGTAAAAATATTATTAATGTAAAAAATTAAATAGATATAAAAAAAGAAAAAAAAAATCTCCCCGGCGGGGAATCGAACCCCGGTCTCCCGCGTGACAGGCGGGGATACTTACCACTATACTACCGAGGATAGTGACGGAGACGCCAATATTTCGCTTTATAAAACAGTTGCGCAATCATTTTCACGTTTTGATTTGTTTGTTGAAATAATTATTACACAGTGTTGTGAAATTATGTTACCAAGGCTTGACAATTTGTACTACTTTTAACTCATATGGAATTCATTATTTTATAATATGTAGGAAGCTATAAATTCTCATTGAAAAGGCGGAAATATTGGAAACAGTACAAGGATAATTAATTGAAGGTAAAACATTGCGCAATAATATTAAGATTTGCCATTATTCAAGGCAACGTGGAATGTTGTTATTGCAATATTATAAGAGAAAGTGTGGTTAATAATTTAAAGTAGATTACATTTGATCTAATTGGTTATTGAATATAATAATTACGGCTAAAGTTCGGTTTACTGGCCAAATTCCTAAAAATACAAACTAGTTATTTTTATACTAACTATGGGCCGGGGAATACGAATCTGAAAGAATTAGGCGGCGGCAAGCAATATTAACTGAATTATACGACTTTAAAAATTTTTTTGACACCTCTAGGAAAATGGCCATTTTGGAAACATTCTGATTCCTAGAAAATCAAACTAGTTATTTTTATACTAACTTTGGGCCGGGGAATCCGAATCTGAAAGAATTAGGCGGCGGCAAGCAATATTAACAGAATTACACGACTTTTAAATTTTCAATAAACACAAAGCATTTTAACACATGAAAACCATAGAAAAAGAATAAAGATGTTACATCACATAAAATTAAGTGTTGCCATTAAGCAGTAATATCAATAACGTAAAATGACATGTTTATAATTTAAGTACTTACTTTTTATAAATTTTACTCACTTTTGTATCACAAACCATGCTACCTAAACCTAGCGTAGCCGCTAAACTACTTGAAAACTGGGATGTTTTTTTAAATTGACGCGAGCAGGCGGTATAAAGGGGCACAAACCATGTTACACAAACCTAGCGTAGCAGCTAAACTACTTGAAAACTGGGATGTTTTTTTAAATTGACGCGAGCAGGCGGTATAAAGGGGCACAAACCATGTTATACAAACCTAGCGTAGCCGCTAAACTACTTGAAAACTGGGATGTTTTTTTAAATTGACGCGAGCAGGCGGTATAAAGGGGCACAAACCATGTTGGGTTAGGTTAGGTTAGATTAGGTTAGGTTAGGTTAGGTTAGGTTAGGTTTTATATAATAACATTGATATTGGTGACCGGTCTAGGTAACAACTTTTTAAGACTACGAATTTTCATACTTTTGGTTTAAGAATACGGCCGTTGAGATAGTCATAATTCATCAGGTTAATGTGTTATGTGATGAATTATCATGTGAAGAATTATCGCGTCGGAAAGTTTTACGTTATTGATATAATTAGTTTTTGATTTTGTTTTAGGGATGGCCACACTCAAATTGTTGTTTTTCTATGGTTTTCATGTGTTAAAATGCTTTGAAGATGGCTTGTGTTTATTGAAAATTTAAAAGTCGTGTAATTCTGTTAATATTGCTTGCCGCCGCCTAATTCTTTCAGATTCGGATTCCCCGGCCCAAAGTTAGTATAAAAATAACTAGTTTGATTTTCTAGGAATCAGAATGCTTCCAAAATGGCAATTTTCCTATGTGTGTCAAAAAATTTTTTAAAGTCGTATAATTCAGTTAATATTGCTTGCCGCCGCCTAATTCTTTCAGATTCGTATTCCCCGGCCCATAGTTAGTATAAAAATAACTAGTTTGTATTTTTAGGAATTTGGCCAGTAAACCGAATTTTTTCCATAATTACCATTTAGCAGAGCTGAACTTCTCTCTTCCATTGACAATAGCGGCAGCTTGATCTTCGAGGCACATTTTGGCTTCGTCTTCGGAGCAACTTTCACCACTTGAACTGCTGCGACTCAATACACTCAATGCACTGTATTTCTGCCTGTATGCTTCACGAGAATAACTTAGTTTCTCCAGCTTTTTACTTGTGGTCACAGGCAAATAAAGATCACAACAAATTCTCACAAAAAACAACTTATAAATGCGTAGCCAATCGAATTCACCAACAAACAAACACTTGTATAGTTATTGTTCCACTGTTTGTTATTGTTTTTATAACTTTGTTATAGTAGTACTAACAATTTCCGATAACACCAAAAGATCGCTTCGAACTATCACAAAACCGTATGAAAACTCTCAACGAAGCTAGTGAACGGCTGAACAATCTGAACGATAATGAAAATAAAATCGCCCAACATCGTTTTTATAGACTCAAGACTTGAGCCCGGCGCATGCGCAAAGCGGGTTAATAACTGGTGAGGATTTCCCAGAATGCGCTGCCTATGAAAATTTGTTGTAAGCGCCATTCTGTGAATCATTCCATGTGGATTGTAATGGTGTGCGTCTTATCGTGAAAAGGAGGCAAAACCACGCATACAATGGTAACCAATTGTAATGGTATGTGTAATCGTGGAAAGAAGGCAAAAGCGCTCATACATATACACAACATAATAGAATTTTGATGCTGTGTCTTTGAATGTACAGTGGAAAGCGGGCATACAACGATAGTGTTATTTCACAATCTTACTAAATAGCGTTATAATTTATACATTGTCTATGGAATTTATCGGACGCGCTCATTTCGGAGTTGGTTGGAATTTCCCGCGTTTACTCGGAAGTTTGCTTGCTGATTAGGGTTTTTACTGATCTCGCTGTTTGTAGTTTGTACAGGTTTTTACTCGTCTATGGTTCAGGTTTTAACACGATTTGTTGTTGGCTTTGCTGGGATTTTCATTTAGGGATGTTGTTGTATTTTGTTTTGTAAAATTATCAACAATATTGTCAATAAAAATAATGTAAATAACACGCGGATGTAGCCACGCTTCTTCTATTAAATAATACGAAAATAAACAATATTTACATATTTATTTATTTATTTATTTATTTCAAGACTTGTTTTTACATTAAAAAATGGTAACATTTGCAAGGTTAAACAACATTTTTTTTTAATTCTACTACTCCATAAGTTGAGCTCTGGGAGCTCGTGTTTATGGGAGGAGTATTTATTCACACGCAAAAAATAAAATAATAATAATGTTCTAATTAAATGTTTAAATAATATTCAAAGAACTTATGAGGTAAATACAAATATTAATTGACATTGGTTCGTAATTTAGGAAAAAAAATTGTTATACAAGGTCAATACTTTTTTTTTTTGAATATTAAATATTACATTTAAAGTAAGGGTAAATTAAATTAAATTAAATTAAGGGTACAATATATCATTATCCAATTTCAGTGACTTTATTTGTTTTTTGAATTGTTCATATTTCAATGTTTCAGTTACACTAATTTTGTTTTTAGATAATAATATATTGTACCATCTTACACCTAGATACAGATAGTGGTGCTGAGCCGTGGTAGTTCTAAGCATAGGAATGGCTATTAAGCCATTCGTTTTAAATCTATTGCTTATGCTATCAGAGGGGTGAATTTTTTTAATAAAATACTCTTTATAAATTTGATATAAGGCGTTTCTCTTATACAATTCTGTGATGGATGGTACATTAAATTCTCGAAATATCTCTAGAGTAGGGAAGTCGTATGGTTTCCTAAGGATGATTTTAATAATTATTCTTTGAATTATGATTATAGGTTGTAAGGAAAATTATTAATTGTTGAAAACAATGACAAAACATAATATTATTGACAATAAACGAATAAACCGTTAATTTTCTGACTAACACGGGATTTATTTGACGAAATTAGATATTCGCTATATAAAGCGACCTTGAGGTTATTTTTTCACAAAAAAGGCGCTCTACAAATTGTCCAATTATTATTATTATTATTCATAAAATGTATAAATTAGGTTAGGACAGTATTCGCATAAAAAAATAAATATTTCTTTGTTTGTGCCATACCATTCATCCGATTGCGATGAAACTTTGGTGATTTGTTGTGCGCATGCCCGCGAAGACTTCTATATATAATAATGAGTTCTGGCGGTATGAAATTTGTCTAAAAAATTTACAATGGGTGGCGCGTGAATTGTTTGAAAAAGGAAGTTTGAAATTTCATATAGTTTAGCGGCAGGGAGGGAAGGCGGTATGGGATGAGAAATCCGAAAGGGGTGAGGGAAACGGAGGTAAAGGGGGAGAGGGTTCGCTGGAGGGGAACATATGAATAAAGGACACACAGGAGAGGGGGATAAGGAAGAGGCAGAGGATGAGATTACAAAGGAGATATGATAATTTCAAATTTGCATAATTATTTACTCACAATCAAAAATATTTAAAGGTTTTCATCTAAACTTGTTTGTTTTGCGTCTAAGTTTTTTTTTTCAAATAGTAATGCATGCTGTAAACGAGGTTTTTGTTTGTTGCATTGTAAACTTTATACCTAGCATCATTGAGGTATATACCTACAATACATCAATGCCTAGCATAAGCACTATATTTTGAATCGACAAAACTCTCTCAGTTTTAAATTTATCTGTATACACTAATTGTCTTGTCAAGATTAACGAAAGAAATACACATTTCACATATCTATATAAATAATAACAAAATGATGTTTAAAGTATCACCTACATATCTACTATACAAATATTTACACATCATATAATAATATAATATATAATGAAAGTATGTATTTGGAATTTGCATTGTATCAACAATTGGGATTTTGAAGATATGATATATATATATCGCAGTTTATGTTTACATAGGAAGGGTCAACTATTATAAGTAGGTACTTTTCATCGCTTATCGGTTCCAATTTTGAAAATAACCCTTAGATTTAAAACAAATCCGAGTTCATTGAACCAGAGTTAATCACAGACCATTTCCGGAATTAATATGAATGAATTGAATTTCAATTTATTTTTTATTTTAAAAAATCCCTCAGGGCCTATGTCATCTTTGAGGATACAGTGTGGAGGGTCTTTTAGGGAAAGGAAGGAGAGGAGTGAAGCTCCTTTGAGGTGATTTTCTCAGGAAAATGGCGTTATAAAAATCATCCAATATTAATATTAGGAAAAAGTATGAGGGGTGGGTAGGCCCCCTAGCATAACTAGGATAACTTTCGGTAACTTCTCATCGTTCCCTAGCATGACTGCAGATCGTAAACGAATTAGTAACAGTTCCTAATGACTACGGACTTGTTCTTAATGTATTCGACGTCAACTGTTGTTTATACGTTAGCGATTTACAGTTGTCATAGGGAACGATGAGAAATAACCAAAAGTTATCCTATCAATCCTTATCGATCGACCATGCTAGGACTCCAGGAATGACGGAACGAATCCATCCTCACACTGCGGTGCAAGTCGATGTGTCGAAAGAATCCGGCTGAATAGGTATACTTAAGTTAAGTCTTCCTCAACCATTCTCCCACAATCCGGCCCGCCACATAATAGGTGGGAAAGACCTAGACAAACCTCACCCCATGAACCCAAGCAAACGTAGCTAATCACTTAGGGTAACCTATGGCATGAGTGTTGGTTATTCAATAAATGGTACCAGGGGGCGACTATATGATTGATGATGTAAAAGCTAATGAGATTGACAAAAATATTATTCTGTTATTCTGAACATATTCTCTTTAACTTAATCAACTAATACATAATACACGTAATGTTTTCAATATTGTCTACTTAGAGAGTATATCTAGCTATCTTCTTCTTCTTCCTAAATAAAAATGGATCGCTGAAATGTATGTACGCGCATAACTTCCGAACGACTGCACCAAATTAGATAATTCTTTTTTTTTGCGTTCTTTATTATCAGGACAAGGTTGTATAAAACTATTGGTGAGCTCTGGCATTATGAAATTTGTATAAAAAATTGCAATAGATGGCACGCGAAAACTGAATATACCGGGACTGAATGTATGGAATTCGGGAGGGGGGAGGGGAAACTCGGGTAGGGGGCTCGCGGGATGGGGAGGAATGGAACCAGGGAGGGGAGAGGGGAATCAGGGAAGGGGGAGGGGAACCAGGGAGGGGGGAGGGGATCCTGGGAGGTGGGGGAACTCAGGAGGGGGTTTTACGGGACGGGGGAAGGGGAGGAGTGGAGTGGAGAGAGGGTAGATGGAGGAGGCGGAGTGGGAACGGGACGAATGGGAAAGGACACGCAGGGAGAAACAATTTCTTTATTAAATGGCATAGCAACGCATGCCAGGTACCAGCTAGTTTATAATAAATCGCTGTGTCTACGTGCCTTTTAACAATCTTTTCTAATGATTCTGTTGTTTCCCATGGTGCAAAGTGTATCCCGTTCATTACATAATAATTGGCTAGTTATTTAAAATGTTCAGTCATTGTTATTGTCACCACATCGAAGTTGAACGTGTTGCTGATTTGAATATAATTAAATGGCTTGGCACCGTTCGGTGGTCAGAAGAACGGATATTAATATAAATACATGGGAATAACAAAAATATATCAGACGATTATGTAAATAATTTGATGGTGTAGTCAGGGGCGCGGTGACAGACTAGTGGGCTCCCAGGTCAGGCCTCGGGCCGATTTTGTTGGATGGTCAAAATATTTCCGCTTTACAATACAATCCAAATA
The DNA here is from genome assembly GCA_917563855.2 of Limnephilus lunatus. NCBI lineage: Eukaryota > Metazoa > Arthropoda > Insecta > Trichoptera > Limnephilidae > Limnephilus > Limnephilus lunatus. The sequence continues at coordinate 90,790,361 of OU830594.1, read as the reverse complement.
AATGGAATATTTGTGAACGTATCCGAAAAAAAAACTGTTTGAGAATGGTGATGAAATACGCTTTAAAATTATACAATTCAAAATAAATATAATTTTTTTTAATGCAAACATAAAAAGTTTTAATATTGGCTCACCTTATGCTCACCTTACGTTTTTTCTAACTAAAATTACTGATAACGAAAAAAAAACACATAAATTAGTCAGTTCACTTTTTGCTGTTTCATTTAAAAATAATTAATCGAAAATACCTTTTTTTTAAATTGCGGTTTGGTTTCATGAAAGTGTATATTTTAATTATTTTGTGGTTAAATTTTAGATTTTAATATAAAGCATGGTGTTTTCTCTTTCTAACACCGTTTAGATCATATTTCTATCATGATACTAAAGAAGATATAACGATTTCCATGAGGCCTATATGAGTTATTTAGAAAAGCCTCGGAAGTTAATAGATATCTTCGGGTATAAGTGTTTCCTCCCTCCTACAGTCCTACAGCAGGGGTTTTTTGTAGACCTGTAGGTTTACTCCGTCACACCGCATTCCTAAAGATGGCATAAGGCGCTTAGGGGTTTCTCCGGGTCGCGTATTTCCTTTTACGTGTTTAATGTGAGGCGACAATGCCTCGAAATCAACACGTGTTTGTATTTCGACTTCCAAACCCGTGTTCAATAGAAGGCAAGCGGCATCCAATTGTGTACGGGCTTGTAACATCAATTCTCTTTCCAAACACGTGTTCAGTACGAGGCACGCGTCTTCCAAACGTGTATTTTATATTTATAATTACTTTTTATATTTTAAAGTGTTTTTTTATTTATTTTATAAGTAAGGCTTTTGGCGTTTTATTGCCCATCTATTGAACACGGGTTTAGAAGGTGAAATGCTTTACAAACCCGTGTTGATTTCGAGGCGTGGTTGCCTCCTGTTGAACACGGAAAAGGAAATACGCCTCCGGGTCTCCTGTGTGACGTAATTATAAACTTTTATTTATTTATATTAGGTTGGGAGATAGAACGGAGATAACCATCGGGAACATAGTAATAAACGCTCTCCATGACTGTTAAATTTTCAAACCATTCCGCGAATCAGTCTGAATTTTGTATATATCCCTTCTAACTCATAGATGGTTCATTCCGAGCATAACCAAAAGAAATTAGATAGGATAGATAGAGCCCCGGGTAATAGCCATATTTCCTCATCTAGAGAAATCTCAGAAATTTCTTTTGAACTCTCTCCAACATCAGGGAATATTTTACCGAAAATGCTTTTATTTACAATACGCAGAAGGCGAAAATATTCTGTTCAATATAAACCTGCGATTTTCCCTCGTAGGGCCTTCAGGGAACCAATGGTAAGTGGACTTTCCGTCGTGGTGCCTTCAGGTAACTAAAGAGTTGACATTAGAGATGAGTCCGTCTTCCATTGTAGGGCCAAGGGCCAGGGAACCGAGGAGGAGTGGAGATAAACGACCCTCTTCCCTCACGGTGCCTTCAGGGAACCAAGGGGGAGTGGAGAGGAGAGATGAGACCTGGGAAGACAATTTTTTGAACCAGAAGATATATCCTCGTTTCTAGTGACAACCCTGGTGAACTTTATAAAAGGGACTGGGTTACTGTTAAAGTAATGAGGTAAAATAGGAGATAGCACAATGGGCCTATGGCCTAAAATGCTCACGGGAATTATAAGTAAACCGTATCCGCTGCTCCGCTCTTCAAAAAAAACTGCGATTGCCCAATATGGATCGAAGATGGTTGCTGCCACTGGATGGCATTGACAATTAATTTAAATGTAAACCGTTTTTATTAGCTGTTTTTTTTCTATTTATATTAGTTTGAAGTTTGAACTACATACGAGGTATTTGAATCTCCGCACCTTATATTCTCGATCGTTAGTATTTCCAGGCAGGATAGAGTTACTAATTACAGAAAACCAACTTTTTATATTTTTGTATTTGAATGTCTTTGTTTATTTAGTCTGCCTCCGTGACAGAGCGGTAAGCCCGTTGACTCAGGAACAGAGGTCGCGGGTTCAAACACCCGGCGAGGGCAAAGACAAGATTATAATCCATTAAGGTTTTACATGCGTTTATTCTCGTAATTAAATTGCACACGCTGAAGGCACTCTCAGTATGTCCCTGATGAGAGAATATTAATCGGATTTAAAACGTCGCGTTGCTTAAAATGGCTTTAGCTACTTTAGTGATCGGATCTGTGCCCCCGAATCTTAAGTACTCTGCTTCTTCTCCCTGCTTCCACCTCACAATAATATTTAATTTGGTGATGTCATAGTTCCACTGGATCCAAGCAGTTCAGATTGTTTTGCTATAACCCAAAAAATCGATCTAAAATAGAAACATCAATCAGAATTGGTTTTGGAATACATCTATTTTTTCGGCCCATCTCTTGGGTTAGCAAGTAGCCAATTTCAGACAAATGATTGTGTGATTGCTTATGCTTGAGTGAGTGCCTATGATAGGGAGTCTATCTGCCGAGTTTCACTTCGATCGGACATCGGGGAGTGGGTTGATTTCCACTTTCAAGATTTGCATTAATTTAAGAAAAAAAAAAAAATTAAATAGATGTATGTATTTAAAAAATGTATGGAATGATATCAGCCCTGTTTAGTAACTATACCTGAATATATATAGTATCTAGTAACTATACCTGAATAGTCGGGTAGATACCTTCCCCTTTGTTATCTCCTTTCTCTCATTACTCTTTTCAGTGTCCCCAAAATTGGGGTGTACTAGTTCCACTGGTTCTGGGCAATTGTGACACAATTCATAAATATGCATTGTGCTATTTTTACATTAAGAAAAGGCAAAGCTTTTGTGTGTGGGGCTTATTTATAGTAATACCTCACAAGAGTCTCAGCTGCTACCGTCTGGAGCCAGTGAGACTATGGCATCCCCAATTGGGGTATGTTGTGAGGCTGAAAGAAGTGGGGAAGGGAAGGCTGAAGGTAGTGACCAAACACGACGAAAGCCATTTCAAGCAACGTTTCAATTCTGAATGGTGGTCTTACACCAGGGCGATACTCAGAGTATCTTCAAATTTGGAACGTGCAGCAAATATACTGTACATTATTTTTAAATGAATTAATTGTGAAATAACACAAATTGTTTAAATAAAAGTCTTAAGGGCCAGGTATCAAACCGCGCTAACGCTGCAGTTAGGTATTTCTTGTACTTGTAGACAAACACGGCCGCAGCTGGCCGCCTGCGTCTGACTAGAGGAGATGTGGGTATACTAGACACTACGGACTTACGAAATAAAAATATACTTGCCTTATAAAATTAAAATTTAGTTTCTACTATAATGGATACAGCTTAACATACTAAGAATCATATTGTGGAATAGCGTGGATAGCTCATAGAGACATTTGCGCCTGGGTCAAACTGCCCATTCACTGCAGTTAGGTATTTTTGGTAGTTGCAAACAAGCTCGGTCGCCGCGAGCCGCGAGCCAGCCGCTCGATCTACTGTGTATTTCGGTTAGATTCAGGTACAACTGGTCAGCATTTAGATAAAATACGGAATAAAAATACACTTGCTTTATAAAAAAATTAATTTATTTGCAACATAATTGATACTGATCGACAGACTATAAATCATATTATGCAAGGGCAAGGATACATAGACTTTTTTTAGCCCCTAGACCTTTACAGACGTCTTAGTTTTTGACTCAATGTGACATAGAATCTCATGGTGTTTTGATGTGGAAAAAATTTCTGGTTCATATATGGTTTGTTTTCAATTGCAGCCAACACTTTCCTAAAAAAACATTAAATTTATTTGTAATAATACAACCCAGAATTTACCCAACATCGAAATTCATTCGATTTATCAATGGATCTGACAGCCGTTGTTTTCAATAAAACTTAGTGACTATTTAAACGGAATCGGTAGAGACCTCAAAATGGTCGTCGAAATTATGCATTTTGACATTAAATTCGAGTTCGGTGAACCTCAAACTCCTTAAACCTGATTTTGAACCAAATCGTCAAAGTACTTAAGATATTCAAGATGGATGCCGAAATTTTGCATTTTGACATTAGATCCGAGTTCAGTGCACTTCCAAACGCCCGAATCCTGATATTGAACCAAATCGGTAGATAACTAGAAAAATTCAAGATGGATGCCGAAATTTTCCATTTTGACATTAGATCCGAGTTCAGTGCACGTCCAAACGCCCTAATCCTGATTTTGAACCAAATAGGTAGATATTAGAGAAATTAAATATGGATGCCGAAATGTTGCATTTTGACATTAGATCCGAGTTCAGTGCACCTCCAAACGCCCTTATCCTGATTTTGAACCAAATAGGTAGATAACTAGAGAAATTCAAGATGGATGCCGAAATTTTTAGATGTCAAAATGCAAAATGACTTCAGTCCACCTTCAAACTACCTTTGATAGAAATCAGTAAATACCTTATTCTCCTTTTCTTCCAGTGGGTGGGTCTATTTTTATGGCACGGTAAGCAAGGCTTCCTTTATTTTTACCCATTTTGAAGGTACCTGAAGTTTAAAAAAAAAAAAAAATCTGTAAAACTGTAAATCAAGTTAAAAATAATTTATTATATAATAATAAATATATTTTATTTCTACTTACCCGGTTTCTGTAACACCTATCTCCTCAATGATTCTTTCAAAAATCAAAGACACAGCGAACAAAATTGCCGCGAAAAAAATATGCATGCTCCCACCGTGACCGCTTTCTCACAACTGAATGAATTCTGTGAAATTCAATAGACATTTAGACATCGCGCGGCGTATTATGCCGCGATACATTTTTGTATGGCGGAGGATAGTTGAAAAATTCAGAAAGTTTAGGCGAATTACAATAAAAATCTAGAAACACTGAAGTGCTTTAAATTTAATAGCGTGTTTTAACATAATGTTTACTCTGAGATTACGGAAGGATTTTTGTTAAAAACGTTTACAACAGGTTCAGGAGAGATAATCGCGAAGGCCTTTTTCAACGTTTTAACTAAAGTTGCAGCATGTATAACTTATAGAATTTGTAAGATTACAGTAAAAAAAGTTTAATCACTAGTAACTTTACACATTTTTCTAACTACCCCTATATAATTTTCTAGTATTGCTGCTACTAGATGCGGATGCTACTGATAATGCGGAGCGATGTTTTCCAAACCCTACCCTTAAACTAATATCAATAATAGATGTGTACCATCTATGAGTAAGCTCTTACTAATATCTAGGATTTAAGATTTTGAAAATCTTTAAAAACCTTTCCCTTTCAGTTATTAACCATTAATAATCTATACAAAATCATACCCAAGGCGTTCAATTACATTCACCTACCTCCACGGTGAGACGATTATAAATTGTTTACAGTAAAATGGGAGTTATCGTATCGTGTTTACTGACAAAATATCCTAAACTGATAAAAAGGTCAAATTCCCAGAAAGTGAATTAAAACTTGCAACGCCCATTAGTTTAGTAAGTACTATAATATTTATGTTTATTGCTATGAAGGAATTGAAACAAAAACATATTTTTCGTTGTAATCTACGTAATAAAATAATTTAACAGCTTTTCGTAACCGATTGCGCTGAAGGATAATGAAAACGAATAAATACCTACATTAATAATATTATTACCAGCAATTTGGAGAATTCAATTTAAAGGTAGACTAGCAGACCCGGACACACGTTGCTGTGGCTAACGAAACACAACGCCATCTACTGACAACGCTATTACCCAACCTTTATAACCAACGCCATCTGTTAAATACAGAATGAAATCCACACCACCCGCTTGCCAGCCCGCTCCCTTTATATATTATATATTTCAACCAATTTACACAAAACCTTGACAGCTTATATACCTAAACCTTCCTCATGAATCACTTACTATCTGTTGGTGAAAACCGCATGAAAATCCGTTGCTTAGTTTAACAGATCTAAGCGTACACACAGCGGGAGCGACTTTGCTTTGTACTATGTAAAGATATTTTCCCATGAGAAAAAAAAGGTTATTGACCTTTGGTAAATCGAGCCACTGTTTTAATCAACTAAGCTATCGAGGTAACCTATACATCCGCCGTGAGTAACTATAAAGGTCATTAAAAGCTATGAAAAAATAATTTCAATATACAATATAGCCGGTAAACCTAACCTAACTTATTTAACCATTTTTTAATATTTTTTATCATCACTCTTAATGACTTTAATGAATGGTTATGTCTGATAGCGGCTGGCACCGCTTCTAGCGAAGAGAGAGATAGAGCGAAAGAAGTATATAAGGGATGCAAGAAAAGAGTAAGTGTTGGAGTGAAAGAACGAAAGAAACGTCTGGAAGAGGAAGAGGGAATAAAAATGACAAAACACTTCCAAGAAAACATTAAACTGTTTTGGAAGGAGGTCAAAAGGTCCAGAAGTGGTTCAGAGAACGGAAGTGTGAAAGTGATAAAATCGAAAGATGGAAGAATGTTGACGAATGAGGAAGAAATAAAAGAAAGATGGATGAAATATTTTGAGGAAGTCTTCGAAAGCAACCCGGGTGACAGTGAGACCAGCGGTGAATCGGGTATGAACGATGACAGAGTGAATGTTACTAAAATCAGCGTGGATGAAATTAAAAAATCGATAAAATGCATGAAGAATGGTAAGGCTGTTGGTTTCGACAATATTGCTGCCGAATACTTTAAAGGAGATAGCCATATTATTCTCACATGGTTGTGCAAACTTTTTAACCAGTGTCTAGAGGAGGGTTACACGCCATTAGATTGGAGAAGGGCTGTAATCATGCCGTTATACAAAGGTAAAGGGTCGCGTATGGAATGTGGGAATCATAGGGCTATTAGCCTGCTAAGTTCAGTCGGTAAGCTGTACGGAAGAATATTGATTGAAAGGGTAAGAATGGAAACAAAGGATAAAATATGGGATGTGCAAGGTGCCTTTATGAGTGGAAGGGGATGCATGGACCAGATTTTCTCCTTGCGTATGCTCACTGAGAAGTTTCTGGCGAAAAACCAGAAACTTTTCTGCGCCTTTGTAGATCTACAAAAAGCATACGACCGAGTCGATAGGAAAAAGCTTTGGAAGGTGTTGTCCAAGTATGGAGTGAATACAAATCTCATACAGGCAATTGCGTCTCTGTACGAGGGAAGCGTTGCATGTGTTAGGGTGAACGGTGGTTTTACGGGGTGGTTTGACATCACAAAAGGTGTTAAGGAAGGCTGTGTAATGTCACCATGGTTATTCAATCTGTACATGGATAATTGTATGCAAGAATTGAAAGAAGTGGGATTGGGCGCGAAATTGAGTAATCTGAAAGTATGTTGCCTGTTGTATGCTGATGATGCGGTGCTGATTTCTAATACCATGGAAGATCTACAGTCTCTCGTATCTAGGATGAACGAAGTATGTATGAAGAATGAGTTAATGATGAATGTAAGTAAGTCTAAAGTCATGGTGTTTGAAAGAGAGAGTACGAAAACAGTATGTTGTATAGTTGTGAATGATGAATACTTGGAGCAGGTGGATGAGTTTGTGTATCTGGGTAGTATGTTTACGAGAGATGGGAAGGCTGATAGGGATATTGAAAGAAGGGTGAATGCTGGTAACTCCATTAATGGAGGACTGAATGCCGTTGGCGCTAATAAAAAACTGTCAAAAGAAGCGAAACTAGCAGTCCACAATGGAGTCCTGGTACCTACCCTGATGTATAGCAGTGAGGCATGGAACTGGCAGAGGAAGGATGAAAGTAAACTGAATGCTGTTGAAATGAGATCCCTGAGGCGTATGTGTGGTAAAACAATGTATGATCGTGTGAGAAATGTGGATATCCGCAAAGAATTTAAGGCTGATGTATGCATAATGAGTAAGATTAAGAAAGGGACCCTCAGATGGTTTGGGCATGTAGAGCGAATGAACGAAGAAAGCAGTGTAAGAAGAATATACGACGCAAATGTGAATGGTAGAAGAAGTCGTGGACGTCCTAGGAAGACGTGGCACGATCAAGTGAATCAGATACTTGAGTCGGGCCATGTCAAAAGTCAGAATAATAGAAGAGAATGTATGAGACGATGTATGAATGTGAGTGAGGCAAAGATTGTGTGCCAAGACCGAGTTGTTTGGCGGTCCGTCCTCTCTGCCTACCCCTGCGGGGAAACGGCGTGATGGTTAGTTAGTTAGTTAGTTACTCTTAATGACCTTTCTGAGGTGGTTCTGAGTTGGTTTCATTCTGAGTTAGCCGGTCACCGATTATTTCATAGAAGTTGGGATTAAATTTTTTGTAAATTTTACAAATATTATATGTATATTTTCACAACTCCCACAATAAAATACTAGCCACTGAAAAATCACAGCACACTTAAAACTCCCGATTTGGCTCTCAAAAACTTCCTGATTGGCGATTTGATAGTTGCACAGTATCTAAGTTTAGAATTTCTAGATCAAAGCTGCTATTTTCAGCTTACTACGACATTTCATTTGGAACCATTGTATTAGCATTTTCCTCTATCAAACACACAGATAGAACCAACCACTAAAAACTGACAAAACTCTGGATCGGGGATCTCTGGCATCTTGAAATTTGCACAGATACTCGTATTTCCGCTTGCAATTTGGGAGGCGTGAATGGGTACGTACCGGGAACGTTTATTGGATAACCAACACCTCTGCCGTAGGTCATCCCAAGTGGTTCGCTATGTTAGGTGATTTAGCAGTGGTGCCCGGGTTCATGGGGTGAGATTTGTCTAGGTCTTGGAGGCGGATGACCAGGATACACTGAACCCCAGTATCTTAACCACCCCTTAAACCCTTTTCCTTTCCAGAACTCACCTCTTCTTCCTTTCCTTAAAAAATCCTCCATTCCTTCCATTCCGAACTTTCTAGAACTTTCCGGAAGGCTGTTCTTGAAATTTCTAGAAGGCGAAACTTCCAGCTCGTATATCTTCAAAAGCAAGCCCTTTAGGTAAAAACGGAACCGTCATTCTGGAGGGGGATAGAGATCTACCACACCATATAACTCCCTTGATGGTACCGGGACTCTTTCTGAGTTTTTGCGAGCCGCACGTTTTTTTGTACTTTATTTTGTAATATATGTATATTGTAATATAATAATATATATATATTGATTATTTAATTGTTGGAAAAAGACCTTGAAAATCATGCGAAGTCGGGTTCTTAGTAATCATCTCGTAATTCGAAATATGAATATATTAAAATATATATATTTATGTATTTATACGCACTCTCACGACGAGAGAAATCTCTAAAAATAAAATGTTGCCAGCATCGACCTATAAATTAAATTTAATACATCAATGGGTTGCCCGAGGTTTATAGTTATGACGTATTTTCCGTCACCCTACGTCATCGACCCATCATCAGAAATAGCGTGGAATGCCAGAAACATTGATTAAATTACGTATCGTGGATCCTCTTACATAATATCGTGTATTGTAAAACAACATACTTACATTATGTCAGAGTTTGTTTACGCGTATCCTGTCAACAGTCAACAATGTAATTAGAATTTATGATTATGAGATTCGATATTGGCAATTTTACCAGGTTTTGTGCGTCTGCTTAAGTACGTCAAGCACTAGGTACCTACTACCCATAAATATTTGGCAATTATCACCCTGCATTCTGAATTTCTTCCGATTTATAGCATATTTTCCCTGAACACTATTCTTTTAGTTCTTAAAATAATAATTTGTGGGGCGGATATGGGTACCGACACCCCGGGAATCATTTATTGGATAACTTACACCTCTGCCATAGGTCCCCCCAAGTAGTTCGCTATGTTTGATCACTGCGCGGGTTCATGGGGTGGGGTTTGTCCTGGATTTGTCGGCGGATACGACTGCCCCCTGCGTGCCGGGCCGGATCGCCGGAGAGAGGCTTTTTGACCTTTCCAGTCGGACTCTCTCGACTCATCGCCTTGCACCTCATGTTGAGGGATGGATTCATAGATCCGTCACTCCCGGACACACTGATCCCCAGATTCATACCTATCCCTCATATATCTTTCCTTCCCAGAACTTTCTATCCTTCCCTTCCTTGAAAAAGACCCTCCACACGAATCCCCTAGTATGACCTAGGCCCTGAGGGAAATTATTTTCCTCAGGGCCTCCTGTGTGGACCTAAGGTAAAAAAAAGATTCTGCTTCCAACCGTTCCCAACAACTCTCAACTGTCCGGAGTCAGTGAGACCATGGTATCCCCATTTGGGGAATATTGTGGAGTTGGAGGAAGTGTGGCGTAAAAGGAGATAGTGATGAGGAAGGTGGGGAAGGGCATGACTAGGCAGATCTTGTCACCAAAAACTGCTAAAGCCATTTCAAGTGATCGACCAACATTCAGAGCCGAAATGAAGCATGAAATGGCTTTAGCCGTGTTTAGAGATCAGATTTGAATAGTCAAGTATCTCCCAACCTTCCTTTATCCTTTCCACTTCCCCTTCCAACTACCTTCAGCCTCAATAATACCTCTATTTAGGTTTCCATAGTCTTACTGTTTCGGAGCAGTAGCGCGGTATTACAAATAAATAATATACAGGGGACACTAATGAATCTATTTCACATAGAAAATATATATTTTTAAACTGTGTGAGTAGGTATGAAAATTTTATTATTTCCCCTTTTTCGGCAAATTTAGAGTTAAAAAAACTTTTATAACCGGGGTCTATGCTTCGACGGTGTCAGAGGAGGCTTCGACGCATTGAAAAAGATATTAAACAGCTGATATTAACTCCCTAGCTACCGATTTTTTTCAAAATTAACCTAAAAATTTCTGTTTTCAAAACGAAAGCTCAAGAAAAAAAATAATCCTACAAAGTCGGTTTCAATGAGGCGTAGATTCACTAGTTTCCCCTATTTTCCGGACACCCTAATAACAGTACAATCAATTAATATAATGGACAGTATAATAATATATTACATCTAGAAATATAATGGTTCTGCTATCTCCCTATTATCAAGAATTTGCCATCGTTTCAGACAGCCTAACACTGATCACGTCCAGAACCAACAGGCTTATTATTTTGTGTGGCATGGATAGGAACCGCTACACTGCAATTTCCCAAAGTCAAACTACATAACAGTCATAACAAATAACATTATTGGCCCTGAAAATATTAAATCATTTATCTACCTTGAAATAAAATATATTACGTGACTGTTACGTTGTAAAAAAAAACCGATTCAAATGGGTATTAGGTGATATTAACTTTGTAAATACATCGGCCTTCGACGAAGTTATCCGTTATTATTTTTATCATAAGACGAATGGGATCGCGGAAGTAAATTACTTGACAACTTTGCATCAAACCATCCAACGAGTAAAAATGAATATAGACATATTATGCATGTTTAAAGGCAGATAATTATAATTAGTATTAAAACATATGTGTATCTTTAAATTGAGGACATTCTTGACTCCCTTCTTTCTTTCCCAGATATAGGAAGAATCTTTTTTTTAATTTACGAGGGCTGTCCATAAAATAAGGTCTCCAAGGTGCTGCGGCCGCGAGAAACAATTTTACGCGAGATCCGGGAAAACTGTCGTGTAGCCTGGTTTCCCTACGGCAAATACCCACAAATCTGCACTCTCTGCCACACTTAGTCTCGGCATGGCAGCCGTTCGCGTTGAAGCTTTCGCTCGCCGCACCCGCCAGGTGTGAATTATGCTCTATAATTAGATTTTTTGTGCGAAGAACAAAACCCCGGTTGAAATGCATTCTCAACTATTTGAAGTGTACAGAAAACAGTGTACGAGTGCGAAAACGTGCGCAAATGGTGCAGAGAATTTAAAAGCGTGCCGGACGGTCATTGGTTTCAGATGAAACCGATTGCCAAAGTGTAAAAAACAATGATTGTAAATCGACAGGTGATAGTTCGGGAGCTCTGTGATATGATCCCTGATGTCAGTAAGACCACTATTGACAAGATTTTGACAAAAAATTTGGGAGACCACAAATTCTGTCCAAGGTGGGTCCTAAAATGCTCCCCGAAGATCACAAAGAACAACGGGTTGAAGCCGCCCGCAGATTTCTTGAGTGCTACGACATCGATGGCGAATAATTCTCGAACTCAATTGTGACTAGGGACGAAACCCGGATACACTACACGACCCCAGAGACAAAGGAACAATCCCAGTGGCATCATTCAGATATTCCGAAGCAAAGTTTAAAAGCGAATTACAGAGCGTAACTCACACCTGGCGGGTGCGGCGATTGGAAGTTCCACCGCGAATGGTTGTCACGCCGAGACTAAGCGTCACAACGGGATTTGACAACGGGAAACCAGTGTTGCAGGATTGCGCGTAAAATATTGGAGACCTTATTTTACGGACAGCCCTAGTAAACAAATCAGTTTCATTTTTCTGAAGGAGGGACAATTTTTTCGTAAACTAGTTCGATTTTCTGAAGACATCTAAAAAATGGCCCGAGTCCTATCCAATGAAAATGATTAACTGCTAAAAAGACATTTTATTCTTATTTTTAAATTAACTTCAAAGAGGAGGTAATTAGAAAAATAATTTCCCTCATTCAGTTCTGTAAAGAAAACAGGTATGAGGGTGAGTAGAAATCTGGTGGACAGTGTGTGCAGGAGGGTTGCATGAATCCATCCCTCCCACTGCGGTGCAAGTAGTTGGGTCGAGAGAAACCGCTTCTCCCGATCCAGCCCGCCACGAAGTTGACGGACAGACACGTCCGCCGCCACTTGAATTGAATTTGCAGAGGTGGTGGTTATCCAATGAAATTGAATTACGATATTTAAAAATTATTTTATCTAAACAAATTTAAAATTTGAAACCGGTATGTCAGAATCTGGTCGAAGGATTGATGTTACGAATTGAATAATAATTAATATAATACTACAAAGATGTGATACATTTTTGAAATATTACCGGATACACTTTGTTTTGCAATAAATTTTAAATTTTGTCGCTGAACACAGCTGCATTAGAAATCTAACGCAACAATTGCATATTATGGTTTAAGACGAGTTGACCTGAATTATTTAAATGAATTGAGCAAACAGTCACTTTTATTTACTGTTGACAATATTATTATGTTAAGACGTGATGAAACTAAACAATATTATTAGATCAGGCACGGGATAGACTAAAAGCCCAACGCTTATCAATCATTATTTGAACACCGTTGACAATAATAATAATAATCATTTAATTTATATCCTGATACAGATTTACATGACAAAATTAAAAAAATAACTTATATCATTGATGTCGCTATTCCAAATTCTTGTAATATTCAGAAAACTGTTTCTGAAAAAATAAGAAAATATACAGATTTAGGAAATGATATTAAATGAATTTGGCATTCTCAGACTATAAAAATATTACCATTTGTTATTTCGGCTATTGGCATTATATACCTAGCTCTCTCATTCAAAATTTAGGCGTATTAGATTTGTCAAAAAATTTGAATATAAAAATGCAAAAGTCGGTCATTTTAAATACATGTAGGATTACGAAAGATTTTTTAAATATTTATATTGAGGGATCAGTAGGATTTATCGGACCAGTTAGGATTTCATCAGAGCCGAATCCTCTGATATGAAAATATCTGGAGTCGGTGAAATATTTTCCCATTATGTTTCTGGTGGATTGACGTATTGTTCTTGTATTGTTTTGTATTTATTATACTTATATAGTGCACTTGCATTGCGTGAATTTAATAGATAATCATTTGTGCAAAAGTGTGTGGAAGGGTTTAGTCTTTCATTTGGGAAAGATTTAACCCGGACATAAAATCTGGAGCACCGCATAAAATAATAATTTATAGAGCGCCGTTTTTGTGAAAAATCACCTCAACTGCATTCTGAAGTCGCGGGTCAAAATCCAGCTTGCGAAAGCTTTTTTAGTGTTTATAAACGTATATTTTCAACACATTCCATAGTGGTAGAAATACTAGAAATGCATATTTGCATTTTTTCAGCACGTTTCATAGTGGTAGAAATGTATATTTGAAGGCTTTTCCATAGTGATAGAAAGGTATATTTGCAGCGTGTTCCATAGTGATAGAAAGTTATATTTGCAGAGTGTTCCATAGGGTTAGAAATGTATATTTGCAGCGTGTTCCATAGTGTTAGAAATGTATATTTGCAGCATGTTCCATAGTGTTTAACTGCAAGTTCGAAAGTGGTAGATAGGTGCCTATATTATCTACATGTTCCGTAGTGGTAGAAAGGTAAGTATATTTTCAGCATGATCCGTAGTGGTCGAAAGGTATATATGCTTTTAGTATCATCTTGATTAAAGACCACCATTCAGAACCGGAATGATACTTGAAATGGCTTCAGCCGTGTTTAGTAATCAGATCTGAATCTGGGTCCTTCCCAACCTTCCTCTTACTCATCTCCTTACCCTCCCATTCCATTCAAACTTTAAAAATATCCTGATTGGGGATGTCATAGTCCCACTGTCACCGGACAGTTGTGAGCAGGATTCTTTGAGAATGAGTATTTATGATATTGAGAATTCCTCTCTGTAATTAGTAATTAAGTACAATTAATAATTGTTTATGTTTTTTACTTTATGAGAGACGTGATATACATAAAAAGTAATTGAGTTATCCAGTGATTTTATGTAATATTTGTTATGGTGCCTTTTTGCAAGGTAATCAACTTATTGTAATAAGTTATTACAATTACTTATATACCCACTCAAGAATTTCATCGAAGTTATAAAGTTTTTCAATTATAAAATAAGTTGCAGTAGAATTAAAAAAGGAAATAAAAGTTTTATTATGTAAAAGAATTGGAGAAAGTTGATTTATAAAGGAAGTCGTTGAAAAATTACAATCTGACTAATTAAAAATCAGAATCGGCTTGTTTTTTTAATTATGCATATACTTAGAATTATTAATGAAAATGTTATGTCTGGGAATCAAACAACACTTTATCAATATTTATTTGGATAATTGTAATCTGAAATACCATGTAATTGATAACAAAAATTAATTTATTATGAATTTTGTAAAAGAGTCATCTTTTTCAAAAAATATTGTTGATCCTGTATTCGTAATTCAGAAAATTAAATTCATTCATCGATTGAAAAAGTTGATACGAAATGATCACAGGTGGTTATAAAAATAACACCGTTATCCAATGAGTCAACAGGTGCCATTTGAAGGCTTATTTAACCGCAAGTATTATTCTGATAAAATTCCAAGAATACTTGAAATCTTTTCATTTTATATAATGCCCAAGGCTTATCAATAAGTATGTTTATTATTTGTGCAGCATTAAGTCTACATATAGAAAATTTAAAAAAATGAGAGTTTCACCGACATTGTAAATGAATGTATTTTGCACGCAAGCATGTTGTTTTTTGCTTGAGCCAAGCATTTTGATCGTTTATAATGTTGGCTTGCAGCTTGAGCGAAGCATCTATGTGCTTTCTCCAACCTTATGCGGTTTTATACTTTTTTGATAAACTATATACAATCAAACAAAAAACAGAAGATTGAGTTGTAATTAATTGGTTATTAGTTAGTAGGTTGACACAAATACAAGAAATACTTAATCCTACGAACAAAACAAGAGATAAATGGAATTCTTTAGAGGAGGCCTTCACCTTCTTCTGAGAGAAGTGTTCTTGCTTATGAAATTTTTAATATACCTTTCTTACATTTTTCGTAAATTATACTTTTTATAACTCTGTAACATACTTATTTGCAAGATATAAAAGTCTTTTTATTTTATTTATTAGGTTCCACACAGGAGGCCCCGAGAAAAAGGGGGGATGTTGTGAGGGGGGTCTTTTTAGGAAAGGAAGGAGAGGAAGTTCTGCGAAGGAAAAGGTTTGAGGGGTGGGTACGAATCTGGGAGTCAGTGTGTTCAGGAGTGACGGACGAATCTATCCCTCCCATTGCTGTGCAAGTTGATTTTCCGAGAGAGTCCTGCTGGAGAGGTCAAAAGGTCTCCTTCAACCAAACATTCCCGAAACGGCCTGCCAAGCATTTGATGGGCATCAGCCGCTAATATCCTGACAAACCAGACCTCATGAACCCGGACACTCCTGTTAAGTCACTGAACGTAGCGAACCAATCGGAGTGACTCATGGCAGAAGTGTTGGTAATCCAATAAACGTTTCCCTTGACGGCGGTACACATACCCGCCTCTTAAATAATGCCATAGTCTTAGGAGACAGTTGACACTATTGTGCAGTGTGCAGTACATAATTACAAAAAAAAAAACGCCTATTCACTTTTCAAATTTGTAAAATCAAACAATAACGACGTTTCAAATTTCTATAACATGTAGATAATAAGTAGGAACTCAGTACTCAGTACTCGTGAATAATGTAGGTAGATACGCTTTGTGAAGCCTCTCAAAACAAGGTGACACATGTTTTTCAAGAGAATAAGAATAATTAAATTATACACACTAATAATATTTTCCTGTGAAACATGAAGATAATATTTTACGAGAAACACACTAATTAAAACAAAACTTATTTTTAAGAAAATCGAAATTAGAAACACCCAAATCAACGCTCCATAACTCTTGGTAGTAGTGACTTAGCGAGTAGAAAATAGATTCGTTAACCTAGAAACTTGAGACACAATAAGCTTCGTGATGATAACTTTCGTGATGCTAGAGCTCACTGTTCGAGAGCAGCAATGCACAAAATTAAGTACCAACTTCTTAATAATACCGTTTTATGGATGAAATTATTGTGATAGTTTCCATTGATTAAATTTTTTCTTTCTTATAAAATTATTCGCAAATTAAATTTAGAAAAAAACACATTTGCAATTGAAATTGTGATCTGTTTACCAAGCGATTTTTATGACTATTATATTCATGGCGATATAATCATCGATCAAAGACCCAATCATGTCTGACGTCTCAAAGGAATCGAAATGAAAATCTAGTCTTCCTCAACGGAAGCAATCTTCCGAACAGGTCCTCCATTGATATGTTTGGTGTCACTTTAAGTGACCAGCTCAGGTATGGGGGCTCCAGCGAAGCCAGAGTAAAGCTAGCCTCCCAAAAACTGGGTGTACTGTACAGGGCCCGCAGATACTTTAATAGTACACAACTGCTAACCCTGTACAAATCACAAGTGAGCCCCACGGTTGAATTTGGTAGCCAGCTCTGTTCTCGAGCTCCAAAATACCTGAAAAATACTCTGTGCAGAAACGGGCGGTCTGTTTGATAGATTCTTCCATCTTAACAGACGGATTGCAATATTTAGAGCACAGGCGTCGGGTGGGAATGCTATCCTTGTTCTACCGGTAATTCAATGAAAGATGCTCCGGTGAACTAGCGTCATTGATCCTTTCTGCACCGGCGCATATTCGGGAAACACGCCAAACGCGTGCTTAACATATGTACACGGTTGACATTAGTCACATCATGAGAACGGGTCGCTTCTTCGACTGTTCTTGTGTTCAACAGCTCGGCTGTGGAACGATTTGCCGGTCTCTGTGTTTCTTCCTTCCTACAACATGGGTCTCTTCAAGATCAATGTTCATTCCTTCCTCTCCTCAAAAAAACCCTCCACATAGCATCTCATATGACATTGACCCTGAGAGAAATTATTTTCCTCAGGGCCTCCTGTGTGGATTTAATTTAAAAAAAAAAACCCTACGCGCAAAATTCAACATCCGCCCGTGTGTGCGCCGTACAAGCTCGGCGAGCCGATTCGCCGAGGAAATTCGTGTATGAATTCTGGGCTTTACTTTACTAAAGTCCAATATAATAATTTAACATCATAAAATGTATTGGGAATAATATATCGTCGTATTATAAAAGCTGTTTGTTTCTTACAAATAAATAATGAAACAGGCAATATAAAACCAGGTTACCACGCGCGCCGACCGCGACACGTGGATTCTATTAAAAACAATCACCCTTGGATTTTAGGAGGTCAGTGTCGTGTCATATAAAACTTCCGTATCACGGGCAAGGCGTCTCCACCTGGACAAGAAAAAGATGCACCTGTTTACGCCATATTATTGCAACGTACAGTGCACACAGTTTAAAAATCTTTTTTTTTTATTTCATTTTATTTATTAGCGTTATAAACAGTCCTTACAAATTCATAAATTAATGACAGTGATATAATATGTATGTTATGACCAATAAAATAACGACAAATTGAAATTTAAAACCATAATTCAAAAATACACAACAATACCTATACCTGATATAAACAATTCTGATAAAGTGAATCTTCTTACTTAAATCTACAAAAAAAAGTTAAATAAAATTTTTCAAGCGTTAACATTTAAATTTTAATGGATATCAATAATATCAGAAAATGATTTTATATAAATTCGAACTGCTAAAAGTAGAAGAGAAAATGTAGTGAACTAAAAAAAAGAGAAGGACACAAATTAACGAAATATTAAGTTTTTAGTTGAACATGTGGCATTTAATCGAGTGCTATGTTTTTTTATGAATGCTGTGAATTTAGCAAGATTCGTGTTAAACACATCGATATTTGGGCATAATCTGTTAAATGTGCTACAGCTTCTTCTTATAAATACATTTTCAAGATAATTTGTGTTGAACTTAGGGATATAAAATTATGTGTCCAGAAATCGAGTAACTCTTAATGGACATCTGAAATGAATATTTTGTAGTAGGTATGTATAGGATATCAATGAAGTTATGGATAATCTTGCAGAGCATTATAAATTATTACTAAATAAATAATTTTTAATTAAATGAAGATAATATTAGCGAAACTCAATCAAAATCTGGAGACAGAAAAATCAGAAAAAGATATTGGTTCCACTGGGACTCGACCTCAGGTCCCTATGCTTACATGTTGGTAGTTCTTTGTCGAAGTATGATGCAGTTAAAAGTGACCGAATTGGAAATGGGTTCCATAGCTCAATCGGAGCAAGCAAAGGGACCTGGGTTCCAGTCCCAGTGGAACCAATAACTTTTTCTGATTTTACTGTCTCCAGATTTTGATTGAGTTTCGCTAATATTGTCTTCATTTAATTAAATAATTAATACAATCGTATTAATTATTTAATTAGTATTCGACCGGTGAGCGGTTGGCATAGCGTTTGGGTCCCACCCGGGCGTCACCTGTTCGATTCCTCGGTTGGCTAAGTCCTCCATCACAACACAAGCAACATCTTCGGCTTTCTGTGGTGGTAGTAGGAGATTTTCAAACATTGTTGGGTTATTCGTAACCCGGGAATGTTTTTCTTTCTTTAAAAAAAAATATATATTCTCACTGCCCGGAGCCTGTTGGACTATGGAAACCGTTGTTGTGAGGTGGAATGAAATTGGTAGGAAAGAATGGCTAAAATGGACTTAAACCAGACAAAATTGATAACTAAAGCCATATCAAACAACGCTCCAACTTCTCCCAACTAAACATGAACTCCCTAAAGACATGAATATAGTAAAAGTTACTACAGGCCTCCTCATCTACCACGGAGTACGTTAAATAAATATTTATTGTTTAAGAAATTTTGTTTTCTTAAATCAACGTTTTCTTATAATAAAAAAGAAAGATGGAGAGATATGCAATTACGAATGTTGGAGAGAGCGTGCTAATATTTAAAACGATAAAATTGATGCGAATATTGTGAAAATGTTTAATAAAACATGACTCGTTTAAAATAGAGCAAAAAGCTCGTGGGGAATGTCTAAAACAGCGTTAAAAAAACACTGAATTTTTTCATACATATAACTTGTAAAATAACTGAAACAAACGTGTTTATAATAATTTTCGGAGCATACTTTGCGATTTTTTTTCTACCGAAGGAATTTCATATAATTTGCGTTTCGGCGTGGGGAATGTATAGACATTATCTTTAAAAATATCATATACATATTTTTTAAGAGCTTAAAAACTTCAAATGTTTAAGGGAGATATGTAAGAAATCAGTAGAAATTCGAATAGCGGCGGCTTCAAGAGACCTTGCATTTCTGTACGATACGAAGCAGGTAAACAGCAGTCAGATAGTCTACGGTGATTACATAGCAGCTAGCTCGTAGCGTTTCCATAATATGAAAGCCTTTTGGACGATCTTCGATGACGTGCATCCGTCATCTGCCTGGGACTACTATATTGTTGCGCCTGGCTTTCTATGAAATCCTAACAATTAAGAGAACGGCTGGGAAGCATTTGTCATGCAAAAATAAATTGAAGCAAAATTCCAGAAACAATTGAATAATTTTACTGGTCAGTGACCGAGTTGGCATCGCATCTGGTTCTTATCCAAGCGTCTTGAGTACAATTCTCCATCGTCCTCCATCACGAAACAAGCAACATTTTCAGCTTAGTGTGGTGACAGTAGAAGATATTCAAATAATGTCAGGTTATTCGTAATCCGGCAACATTTGTCACTATTTAAATTTTGGATATCAAAGTTTAGCACATACTTTATATGGAACGCTTGTGAAACATATTATTATGTAATATAAAAATAGGGTACAACGGACCTCTCAGCTGCAGTTTTGTTGCATATTTTTAGTTTTGCTGTGCATATTATATCGGGGAACTCCCGGCGCGTGGCGGCTGCCCAGTTTGCCGGGGCGGTCGAAACGCTACTGAGTTAAAATATTTTTGGTGGAATTGCGCTTTTCTCTAATCTACATTATAAATAATATAATATTTATAGTAAACACTGTAAGATTATTTTATGAAACTAGTCGCACCATGTTTTGTTTATCATGTCGACTGATTGTACATAATAAAACTATGTACATTGGTAAATACACGTGTTTTAATGTTATCCATGGTCACATTAATAGTTCCTTATCTTATAAAAATATAATTTGAAAACTGTTGACGTGTTAACATAGTTAAGAACGGGTCGTTTTTATTCCTCATTATTGCGATCAATATTTCGGAGGTGAAATTATTATTAATGTTGTGTTTCTTTCTCTTACAACAAGGGAAGTTAAAAATTGTTCAATTTCCTTTAAAAAACCCTTCACACAGAGTTCTCAATTTTTGATAGATTTTTTTTTTTCAATATTTTTGACCTAGATACTTGCGGCTAACGGCCTCCGGGTCGAGGCTCTCTACTTTATGCTCTCTACTAGCAATCCAAAGGTAGCAATTATTTCACAATAATTAATGAATCCAAAATAATATGTAGTATATTTTCGGCACTTACAGAGTGAAAGATATTCTCAGTATCGCCCTGGGGGCCTAGTCTCTATCTTTTATTAACCTCAGTTAGCGAGTTAATTACGTCACAAACACGTATTTTGACAGTTGCGCTAATTAGCGTAACTGCCAAAATACGTGTTTGTGACGTAATTAACGCGCTAACTGAGGTTAATAAAAGATAGAGACTAGCCCCCCTGGTGTAAAACCACTATTCAGAATTGAAAAGTTATTTGAAATATCTTTTGCCGTGTTAGATGAACAGAACTGTATAGCCAGGAACATCCCACCTTCTCCTCCTCATCTTCTTCCTCTCCCCACTACCTTCAGCATTACAACATATCCCAATTGGGGGTGACATAGTCTCACTGGCTCCAGACGGAAGCATTTGAGAATCTTGTGCTAAAAACTTACAAAACATACAAAGTATTGCACATATACTTTTATAAACTTTCAATCTTAACACATACAAATTTTTGTTTTTCCCTTATATACGTTTCTATTGGTGATTTGATATAAACGGTGAGCTCTGTCATTATGAAATTATTTCCTATACCATTCATCCGATTGTGATATAAATTAAGTGAGTGGTTTTGCGCATCCCGACGAAGGTTTCTATATATAGGGGATGAGGGAGGGATTGCAAAGGAGACACAGTAGCGGTAGAGGATAGTAGGGAGGAAATTTGGAAAATCCATTTCAATCTCACGCGGACAGTGTGTGGCCTGTTCACGCATCGGAAAAACTGATTTATTCGTGTACGCACCAGACGAAAATCAAAAACATATTCCCGTGTATCCAAAAGCACTTCTTAAACAGAATTATAACAAAAATTCTTTATTATTTCTTTGAGTGGCAATGCAACGCATGCCGGGTTCTAATAAATAAATAAAAATACAGAATAACATATAAAAAAAAAATGTATGCACATTTTAAGTCAAATGTATGCAATATGATGCATGAAATGTATCACATTAAATTAACAGATTTTTTGTTGATAATAATCTAAATTGTTATTGACTGTTCTTAATAATTCAACTATAATCTCGTAAACAACAAATAATAGAGATATTAAAAACATATTAATTGCTTTGTTGTGGTGTGATTTCTTAAAGGGGATTTTCTGCTAATTGTCAGTTGCCAGTCGCCAGTTCGTTGATTATCGAATTCTGATGAAGATTTGAATAATCATATTGTGTTATGTACACTTCAAGACGGAATTCTTGTAAATGAGATAAAAAGATTAAGTACACTTATCTTTAAATATTTAATAATAGATGTTATCTTTATAGGAATGGGGGTAATAAGCCTCAATTACATTTTTTTTACATTAACTCCACAAAAGAGGCCCTGAGGAAAATAATTTGCCACAGGGCCTATGTCATCTTTGAGGATGCTGTGTGCTTATGCTTGTCTTAATTTTTGGTATTAATGACTCTATCTTGAATGGCAAACATAAATCCTTCTATTTCTGCGCTCAACTCTCCAATACTCAACCATTTGTTTGACGAAAGCTTGCCAACCTATACGTTTGGTTGAGATAATTGAAGTGTTTTGGGTGAAGAATTTTATTTGACCAGAAATCTAATAATTCCTGGTTGTTATTTATAAGAATGCTGGCATTCTCGTCGTATAAATTTAAAGGAGTAATGTTTCTATCTGCCTTCCAAATTATTTTGTGCATTTCTGAACTATCAGGTTTCCTATGGAGAAAATTTCTCAGTTTTTCTAACTAATTGTGTTACAAGGATGTTATTTTGACTATACCTTAACCTCCTAAATGTCTAGGTTAATTAATTCGTTCTATAGCTGAATTTGGATGATGGAAATTAAACTTTTTTAATCGTTCTAAGCTATCTAAATCTGTAATGAACCATTTAATTACCATTAACAATTTATTACACCTAATTTTAAAACAACTCAAAAGCAAAATCATTATATTTTCCAAGCCATAAAATACTTTAATAACCTCCCTTCTGAATTACGCTGTATCATCAACCAATCAGAGCTAATAAATAAAATTAAACAGTTTTTCAAAAAAAAATTTACAGTAAAAAGTAAATAATTTTATACAAAACATATTATAACTTACAACCTAAGTAAGAATCGTGGCTCCCTTATCAGGCACAAGAGCTCCTCTTTTCTGATAAGGTATACATGACCAATAACGACCGTTATTATAATATTCTGTAAAATATATATGTATATATGTAACTCATGTTTTATATTTCAATAAAAAAAAAAAAAACGTAAGTTAATAGAGGTATTGCCCAAGTATTTATTGCCTTTACTAAACTTTTAGCAGATAGATTGCATTTAAAAAAAATTCTGATCTTAGTTTGAAATTTAATCCTAATATCATTTTTAATACTAGTATGATCTAATCTAATTATGAAGTAACCTCATCTCCTTTCATACTTTTAATTTTGAAATTTCTAAAAATACCCTCGCCTCCATCTACAATTTTGCCTTTCTCTATATGGATCGTTTTACATTTATCTGAACATACCTATAGGGTTTACGCATAATGACTCTAATTATGGATTTCTGGGCCTTCACAAGCGGATCTAAATTTTTTCTTTGTGACACTCCCCAACAAATGCGATGCATTACGTTAAGATGGTGTTGCACAATCCGAAATATATTTTTCTTAGGTCTTGTCGTTTAATTATGTTTCGTAATGCAAAGAATCAATCAATTTTCTTACCCCTATTGAAAGGTTGTCTATGTGATATTTCCATTTAAGATGTTTGTCTAAAATAACACCTAGATATTTGATGTTTTTTACTTACACATTCCAAAGCTGCAGTTAGAATCAATGTTATCTGAATTACAAATAGGCTTATGTGTTTTTATTGTGTATGATGTACTAGGTTGTCTTTTTATAATTGAGTTTTTGCTATATATGTGTTAGTAGATTTTTGTCAAGCTACTATTCTATTGCATTTATTCCACTTAATGAGTTTGAGTCCATTATCACGTATATTATCACAAAAGTTTTTTTCCAAATTCAATTTTCTGTATGGAAAAATAATTATTCACTACGAAATTATTGTTTTGGCTAAACATAAACAGGTAAACTCACATTGTTTCTACCTAATCGGTATACGTACCTCAGTTGGTCAGTCTGACCATTGAATAACGAGTTGAGAAACAAGTAAATAAAAAAACTAGTTTCTTAGGTTAATCAAATTTTTGCTGTAGTGATGGCCAACAATTATTGTTTGAACAATTATTAATGTACGACTTACACAAAGGCTTTTTACTTTTCTGATATAGCTTTTAGCATTGTTGCACTCAAAACTACTTCCGAATTACGAATTTCCAAAGGAAACGAGACAAAATGGTATTTGCTATTTATAGGGTGATAATATATGTAGGAAAAAGAAGGTATGCAAGGAAAAGGGATAATCAATCATCCAGAATGTATCTCTGCAAAGGAGCTCACAATCACAATATAATTATATAGTTCCACAGGGATACCTCGATTTAATGAGTACAAAACAATAATATGTAATTCCGAGACGGTCAAATTCCCTCTTTTTGATTAAAACGAGAGTTTGTGCATGAAAAACACCAACAACTTGCTTCCAAGGTAGTTCCAAATCTTCTTCTGTTTATAAAACAAATGCATTCGAATTTTCCACTATTTTTCTTGCTATTGTTCCAAATTTCAATACTTTTCCATCAAGCTGATGGTAAGAGAGAGGTCGAAATCATATTCATATTGCATATGTATAGGCGCGAAGATTGACGGCCGCTGTTCCCAATCCTACTAATCAACTTCTAAGCTGAAATCTAAGATTCACCACTGCAATACGTAATTCCAACACACAATCATCGCTTAAGCAAGCCGGTCAGTCTTTAATCTTTATTAAGTTTTAAAGCTTAACTTGCAAAAAGTCTTTTTTTCCTTAAATAATTTTAATCGTGCCATCCATGAAAGAACAGATTAGGAATTCTTAACAATCACCATAATGCACCTGGAGGAGACTATAAGGGTATATTCACTATTCAGTGTAAAGCAGTGTGCTTGCAAATTGTAGACGTCTGTAATGTTGTTGTGTATGTGCTTCAATTAAAATTGTAATTATGTATTTAATATTCATTGGTAAATGCAATAATATCGCTGGCTGGGTGAATAACAGCAGTAAGCCTCCTCTTATAATTTATTTGATGGAATTACTTTTTTGACATATTCTTCGCTGTTTGAAGATTTATATTTTTTTATTTATTTAAGGAACATAATTACTCTTAGTAACAAAATATACATAAGAGGATGGCAAAAAACAGACCAATTATTAATATTCACAGATAGGTATTTAGAAACATAAAAGTAACTGAATGTAAACTAGAACATTTAAGAAAAACAAAAACAAAAAACAGAACTAAGCAGCAATTTAAAAAAATAATAATACAGATGTAAATTCAACAAGTGATAAACCTACAATACACAACATTAAAAAAAAATGCGATTATAACTATACTTAAATAGACTGAGATATAGGTATATGGGTTGGGACGGGTAAGGGGGGGAGAGGGATAAGGGAAAGTTGCTACGCAAGTAATATAAAATATTAGGTACAATTAACTTAATCGTCATGAATATGTGTTATTCGCACCTAGAATGTGATACAAAGAAATCTTGTAGCGACAGTAACTAGCAGTTAATATGTCAGCAAGTGTGCCTATACTTACATGTCCTTTGTATAAATTCATTTTGGTTGGAATTGGTGTTGCATCTATCAATGTAGAAAAGGGTATTTTGTCTGCTGATTGTGTTATGTACGGTTGATCCCCCGACACTTGACCCCCGAAATAACATTTATTATAAAATTATGTTTTTGTGTGCAATATTTACCAATTTAAACTTAAAATCGACTTAAAATACCTATGATAATAAGTTGGTAGGGACAACAATCGAATTTAGTTACGCTTATTTTTATGCTCATACGCTGGTATAGTATACATCAGTATTCAGAAAAGTAGTTTTTTCCTTGATGTATTTGAATGAAAATATGTTTTGTACTTTTTTTTTCGGGGGTAGATCCTTTTCGCACACACCTTCGGGGATACTTAGTTATATTTTGTGTAATTAGATACACCGTATAAAAAAAAAATATTGGATAATTTTTGTGAAAAATCATCTCAAGGGTGACGTACAATTTATTATGAATTCTTAGGCTCTACTTAATTGTAATACTTACAAGTAGATACAGAAAACATACTAACCTGGCAGGTCACTTCCGATAAACACACTTTAATTAGAAAGTTTATGCATGGAGAAGATACGGCCGCGGAGGACACTGCAAGATGCATACATTTGCTACCCCCATCACTGTCAGTATTCCATTTATGAGAAGATTAGTGGCAAAAGTATAGTTGATATTTATTTTGAAGAGCTGGATAATTTAGGACTCTTAAGGACCGGAGAATTTTTTTTATCTCTTCTAATCCGACTGTATATTTCACATAAGTATGCCAGGTCAACATATCAACCACAGTTGTATTGCATTAATTGACATAATTATTTTTGCCCTTACTGAATGTTTGTTTTCAACTTTACATGCACTTTTTATTTTTTATTAATTGCATTTTTTAATTACATAATTTGAGGATTTTTCGACCACCATGTTATGCACATTGCACATGCCTGTGTTGTGGTAGTCGATGTTGCAGTATACGTCCTCAGGCCAGTCAAAGGTGAACAACAGAACATAAAACTAAACCGCGCATTATAACTCATACCACAAACCACAACACTAATTGCACATAATCTTGCGGTATTTATTATGTTATATGAAATTCTCAGAATTCCCACAGTCAGAAAGAAAACATTTTTTCACGAACATTTATTAATATTAAATTGTAGATTTTCAGCTTAAATCGCTATGTTCCGAAAATCTACTAACTCAATTGGATTTCTTATGATATTATAACATCTTTTAAACCTTTAAAGCAATTCTGTTTGTCTGAAGCAGCCAAAACTCTGTAAAAAGAATTGTATTGAACTTTCTTTTAGATTTAATTTGATAATTTTTCTCAGTAATATTTTAACATAGGTATTTACTTGTATTTCAAACAAGAAAACTTGTACAATGTGTCCTTAGAACGGGGTACCCCAGTAAAGACACATTTTTCTCAAAAAAACTGTAAAACAAAATATATAAATATAAGTAAATCAGCTAAAGGTCAACGCAAACTATTTTCAGCCAGCAACACCGATACATTAGGTACTATAAAACAGAAGATATGTGTAAGGATTGTAAGGAATGAAAACCTGAAACCTCCTATGAAATAAATTAATTTTGAACCTCATTTTTATACATGCGTTTGTAAATTTTCTGATCTGGCTTGTTTTGTTACAATTGTAATATCAGGGAACTTAATTGTTCAAAGATCAACAATTTCCTCTTTGTCGTATTTCAATTGAGAATTAATTGTTTTTTTAGTGAATCTACTTATTAGCTGAAAAAATTACTTTGTTTTGATCCCTTCTTATATTTTTTACACGGTTGGGACGTACTTGACTTAATTTAACCGAGTAGATTTCTGACATTATTTGTAGTAAAAAAGGGGAAAGAGTCTACGACGACATTTTTGAAATTTTATTTTCAACAAAACAGTAAAAAAATCTATTGGTATTGGACAGTTAGGGGCGGGTGAGGTTTTTGGCGGTTTCTCACCCGCCAGTCACTAGTGACGATATGTGGAGAACATTTGGTGTATGATTTAGACGTAAGATTTTTAAAAAATAGACACCAAAAGTCACCGAAGACAATAATTTAATTTACATATTTTATTCCAAATAATGTCAGGAATCACTGATTAAATAAGTCTAGTACGTCCTTTAACGTCTTGTATTCTATTATGAGTATAATAATCTGGCTCGTTTGGTTAGAAGTGTAATATCAGAGCACATGGCAAAAACGAAACAGAGTATAAAAATGTGTTTTTTAAAAGAGAAATAAGTGATTTAACGCGTGCAAAGTCGGGTCATGGTTTCACACATTTTTGAAGGTTATATTCCATAAAAATGGTGGCATCTAAATATTTTATCGTTACTAAAACACCTTGGTTTTCCACACCTGCTTGCCTTAAAACACTGAGTGATACTTCTCTCAACAACAATATAGCCTTACTTACCATGTAAATTAATTTCCATAATAATGGGCAGCGTGCTCGTCAAGAATAGTGTTTGTTTGGCTTTGGAGGGATGCAGAGTGTCCTATAGTCTAGCCAGTGTCAAATTTCGATTTCATTTTAAAGATAACTTTTCCAATTAGTAAGTTATTACTTTAGTGGTGATTAGTTAAGTGGGGTGAGTTATTCTTTGACTTGAGATAATTTTGTGACTTTTATATTTTAAGTACATATCCACCTATTCAATTTGGTGGTGATTTGTTTAATGTAGTGTGTTATTCGTTGGCTTTGTTATTGAAATTATAGGAATAACTTAGTACTTATCTACTTAATCAAATTGGTGGTTATTTGTTTAATGTGATGTGTTATTCTTTGACTTGAGATAACTTTGTTACTTTTATATTAAAACTATCTGAAAAATTAAGTACTTATCTACTTAATCAAATTGGGGGTGATTTGTTTAATGTGGTGTGTTATTCTTTGACTTGAGATAACTTTGTTACTTTTATATTAAAACTATAGGAAAATTTATATACTTATCTACTTAATAAAATTGGCAGTGATTGGTTAAATGCGATCTGTCGTTCATTGACTTCGGGTAACTTTATTATTTTTATAATGGAATTACACGAATAATTAAGTAGGTACATATCTTCTACAATCAAATTGGCGGTGGTTTATTTAATGTGGTGTGTTATTCATTAACTCGAGATAACTTTGTTTTTTTTTTTTATTGAAACTATAGGAAAAATTAAGTACTTATCTACCCTATCAAATTGACGGTTATTTGTTTAATGTGATTGCTTTGATACTTTTATTTTGAAACTATAGTAATAATGAAGTACTAACTATGTTGTGGTGTTATTCTGTGACGATTACTTAGTATTTAGTTTTAGGTTACTTTTTGGATGTAGTAAATATCAAACTCTGTGGTGATTAGTAATGTGGTGAGTTATTCCTCTTTTAGATAATAAATTTGCTATAGTAATCAATTTGATGGTGGTGATTTAATTGTGGTAAGATCCATACTTGATTTATGATAACTTGGTTACTTTTGGATATTTTAAAGCTGTATTTATAGGTACAACAGAAATCAAGTTATATCGTGGTGATAAGTTCACTGTGATAAGTTATACTTTGATTGAAGATAGAATTGATCCTTGATAATTTTTCATATTGATAGAGTTATTAATGATTAAGCAGTGATCAGTAATTATGCTAAGAAGTCATTACCTACTATGGTATCAATTTGGTGGAGTTTTTATTTTTTTATTTTTTTTTATTTTAGCGACTATATAAAATAATTGTTACATACAAAATATAATAGTGAAATTAAGTATAAAATATTGTATTTCTTAGTCCTCCTCACTAGGGGGTCCTGTGCCGAGGCGGACTAAAGTTATTTAAATATGGTTTATTTGTCTTCTATGTCGTTTTTTACTGTCTTCATTAGGGTTTTTTCGTTGACCTCTTTTAGCCATATTTTTATTCTTGATTTGTATTCATTAGGATTTTTTATTAGTTTTATGTCTTGGGGAAGGATGTTATGGAGTTTTGATGCAAAATATGTATATTTTCTTTGTCCGAATGTGGTTTTATAACCTGGAATATTTTTTATATCGTTTTTATTCGATCTAGTGTTATGCATACATGGTCTAGTAGAGGATTCATTATTTTTGAAAAGCTTCAATAAAATATTTTTGGCAGATATTTTCTGTACATTTGGTACGTCGCGTCGAAGCTATTGAAAATTTCAATTGAAGGCTATACTTTGATTTCAGATAACTTGTTTACTTAGTGCAGCATGTACTCCATGAACTGATAGAATTATCATAAACTTTAAACATATTTTGGTCGTCTCTTATTATATTCCATTTAAGTCTTATTTACACATACAAGCTTTATTCTTTCTTTTTAATACTGTTTAAGTTTTTTACGTAACTTTATATGTTTATTTAGAATATATCGTTGATATTTTAAAAGTTAGATTTTTTATGCATTTCTGCGTGTATCTGATGCATTTTTAAAATACTTAAAAATTTTGTTTGTTTTATGATCTTTCTTACTTTTTTATACTTTATGATTATTTTGTATAAATTTTATGTACCTACCTAGTACTTTTAGAAAAAAAATATTATTACCTGTCTCAGAACAGACATTGTTTAGTGAGGCGGGTAACTTACTAGCATGATTAGAAAATTTTATCTCAATAAAAAACCCATAAAATAAAATTAATGTTTATTCATTCGATCTGTATTTAGCAATAGTATTAAATTTATTTTGTGGGAATCATTGAGTTTAGCTTGATTTAAATTATTATGTATACGCGTATTGCATTTTCATACTGATTCATTTATTTCTTAACAGTTTATGTCAGATTTTGATCAAATAGAATAGTTAGGTATCAGAAAATTCTATAAATTTTGCTTTATTTTAATGCCATAAATTCCTACATCAGATAATTTGTCGATACGTGTATCGACAAAATTGATAATATAATAATACAAAATATCTTCGTGAAGAAATCGACAAACGATATCTTTTTGTGCATAATTCACATATTTGCATTATTATCTCTGACATAATCAATACAGCTTGATAGGTTCATATTTTATCAGCTGTGGTGTTACCAAATTGCTAGTTAAATATATTATTAGGTAAGTACAGATTACATTATCAAACTACTTGACCTATACATACCACTATCGAAATTCTTAAATTGCATTATTTTAGCCACTATTAAATATAGGGCAGGAATTATAAATCAGGAAATTGCCTGTTTTATAACACCCTAAGCCCTTTTTATAAGTTACTTCTTGTAGGTGTTAGGACCTTCCAAAAGTCGCTAAAATTACCTAATTTTTTTTTGTTACATGAATACCGCACAAGAGTCTCAACTGCTCCCGTCTGGAGCCAGTGGGACTATGGCTTCCCCAATTGGGGTATGTTGTGAGGCTGAAGGTAGTGGGGAGGGGAAGAAGATGAGGGAGAGGAAGGTAGGGAAATACCTGGCTATTCACATCTGGTCACCAAACACAACTAAAGCCATTTCAAGCAACGTTTCAATTCTGAATGGTGGTCTTACACCAGGGCGATACCGAGAGTATCTTCCACTCTGGAACGTGCCGCAAATATACTATGTATTATTTTTAAATTAATAAATTGTGAAATAAGACAAATTAATCTTTTTTTTTGCCTCGCCGGGATTCGATCCCACGACCTTCAAACGGTATCAAACTAACATTGCCCCCTTGTCAGCCCGCTCGTCCACCACCTACATATTCTCCTTTATATTTCAACCAATTTACACAAAACCTTGAGAAATTATATACCTAAACCTTCCTCGTGAATCACTCTATCTATTGGTGAAAACCGCATGAAAAGCCGTTCAGTAATTTTTGAATTTATCGCGAACAGGCAGACAGACACGGCGGAGGACTTTAATTTATGATGTGTAGAGATGGCTAATTTCACTTGATTAACTATTTTTATTATTAAAAAAATATTCACAAAACAACTTAAAATCACTTTTGAGCTCAAATCAACCGTTTTTGTACTCCGTATGCTAAGCGATCTTCCGGGTTTGCTTCACTGTATAATTTGTAAAATTAAGATTTTTTGAGTCAAAATTTTAACTTGTAAACACGTTTTTCGGATACGTTTTTGCATAAATTGAAGCAGCTGAAAACATTATTGTTGTTATTTATTATTATTATTCAACAAATATAACACGTAGTCTTAGACCAACGCCAACACAGAAATAAAAAAAAAATATTTTCCTTATAATCTAATAGTCCTTTATTCATAAATGTGTGTTGTTGCGATTCACGAAAAAATATCACCTTACTTCCTCATAGCATGAATTAACAAAGGTCTAATTATAGAGCATCAATTTAGTGTTGTACCTACTTACAATTCAAGGGCCTTTTACAAAACCTTACAAAAAAACTTGAAACTACTGGAATGTTGTTTTTGTTAACTAACCTAAGTGATACATACAGGCGAAAAACGACCTTACAGAATCGAAACTTATTTGAAATGACATTAGTCGTTGGGTAACTTCCAACCTTTCACTCTCGTTTCCTTCCCCCTTCTCATTTCCGTCAGCCTTAAAACTTACAACACGCTCCTAATTAAAACACTACTACTAAACTTAATTTTCGATCAAAAAACAAATCTCAACTAACACAAAAAATCACTAACAGACCAGTTAGACAAGCGTACAAAGAAAACATTAAAAACTTCCTCGGTAAACATAAGCGTTGGACAAAGACATCATAAATACCAGGCAATAAAAGTATTCAACAATCTTTCACGTGACACAAAAATGAGGAAAACAAAAACACATTCAGATACAAAATTAAAAGATGGATTAAGGAAAAAAGGCAATATAACAAAAAATTTACGACATAAAAGAATCAAACATTTACACGTAAAGCCATTATAAAACTACATCACTACACACAATATTAACCCATTTTTTTCATTCCCACCTTCATGTATTATATTATAGTATATTACATCATCTTATTGTAAAATAGAGCCTCGACACGGGTAATCCACCCAGTGAGGCAACATTATCAAATTAGTTACATAATGAAAGTTATTGTACTAAAAAAACAATTGAGGAAGTCATAATCCTACTTAATCCAGCAGTTGGGACTCTTGGGCGATAATCACATAAATATAAAAAATAAAACAGCCAGATTCCACTAGGATTCAAAGCTACGCAACTATGTCTTGATACACACTCCTTAATTTATTCATATTCATATATATATATGTATTTTTATTTTTTTAAATTTTCTTTATTCATTTTGTTTGTGACAGGTTTGTTTTACATGGTTTTTCGACTATCAAGCTAGGCAAATGCCCGTATTGTGGTATATATATTATATATGCTCTTCTATTGTAATGACTATTGGCATGACCTTTTTGATTCACTTGATTTTGATATTTTCTTGTGGCATACTTATACTTACATTATTATTATCAATTCACTTGCTGCGTTAACCTTGCATCCTGTCTGTATCTCTTCATTTTTTAAGTTGAATTTCCTCAGTCTAAAATGTTTTTAAAAACTTGCCAAAGGGATCACATTTCTACAGCATTAAGTCTCCTTTCATCCTTCCTCTCCAAGTTCCATCTCTTACTGCCAGATATATCAGAATGGTATTTCTCTCCAACTTGGACCGCTAACCTTTTTATTAGGGACTCCTGTATTCAGCTTCTATCCTACAATCTTCCTTCTTTAAATGTCCTTATCAGAATTATTTGTCCACTGAATTAACACTAATGTTCTCCTTTCTCATGCGTAGTATTTCATTGTTTCAGTATTTGGCATTCAACAAAAGACCTGATTCAACAAAATGCTGATTGAAGTAGGATGTATTATAGGGGTTGTCGTAGCTATGCTGGCGTTTCTCTCGACACAACCACACCCTTTAGGAGCCTTCTTACGAGGATTGAAATTCCAAGCTCGCTCGGACATTGGTGGCTTAATTTCACTAGTTCTTGGATTTGCCATGAAACAATACAATAAAGTGGAAGAATATCCTGACAGAAAAGGACAAAATGCTGTCGTTACAGGAGGAGGAAGGGGATTAGGAGTATTCGTTATTAAAGGATTGGCTAAATGCGGAATGCATGTAACAGTTGGAGTAAGAAGGCCAGAACTTTGCGAAGAACTAGCAAAAGATATCGTAAAAGAAAATCACCCAGGAACTGTCGAGTTCTTAACACTTGACACATCGTCGCTTGCTTCAGTCAAAGCTTTTGCTGATAAAGTCAAAGAAAAACATCGAGAGATCCATCTCTTGGTGAACAATGCAGGAGTCATCGATAACCCATTCAAAATTACTGAAGATGGCTTTGAAGCCCACTTGGCGACTAATTACATTGGACACTTCTATTTGACGCATTTGCTGATGAATAATTTGATAATGGCTGGTAAGGTTGCAGGTCTTTTATCGAGAATTGTGAATCTGAGCTCATCTGCTCACGCAACCGTAAATATCGACTATGAAGATATTAATATGGAAGACGAATTTCATCTCCCTGCAGCATACTCTCAGTCAAAACTTGCTCAGGTTAGTTAAATTTTGTTTTGATATTAGCCGGTATTTCCGCCGTTATCTCTGGGTATATGGTACGGCCAATGGATGACTATTGCATCACCGAACGATGTCCTTGAACGGAAAAGAGGTGAGATGGGCTGATGACGTAATTTTAATATTTGGGGGAGGGTTCTGGTGAAGGAGAAGAACGAACGAATTGGTATTCTGTTTGTCGTTTTTTAAGTCTGACATACTACACTTGCACCTGTGGTATTTATCTTAATTTTTATACTTAATAAAAAATCAATCTTTCAAATTCGTCAAATAAAACTACTCTAAATGTTCGTTTAATATTTGATCAATGATGACGATGTAACACATTTTCTTTGCTTCTTTGTAAATTCGTATGCATTCTTCCACGTTTCATTTAATAAAATCTAAAAACGTCTATCAATATGTAAGCAAACTATACCAAACAAAATAAAGTTTTGTTTGGTATATTTTAGTAAAAATCTAAACGTTCTCTTCATTTACTTGAACAATTAATTGTCCATTAAGGGTTCCTAAATTTGCGTAGTCGAAGACAAACGGTGCCTTCAGAAGGACACTAATCTAGACAAAATGCTTTAGTTCACCTGAAGACTTTCATAAGTACTTTTTGAAAATACCTTAATGTCCAGTTTTTCATTTCGATTGGTATCCTCCCGAAACATATTCTAATCACTAATTTATTCTTCCAGCTGATGTTTTCAAGATACCTTGACCGCGAATTGGTATCTCGCGACCTACCCGTCAGGTCCTACGCAGTCCACCCTGGTATCGTGGACACTCAGATGACCAAGAAATACAAATCCAACTATACGATCGTTGGACTATTGATGAGGATGATGAAATCCCCTCTCGAAGGAGCCATCACAGTTCTGTACTGCTGCCTGTCTGATAAACTCGAAGGAACTGGAGGACAATTCATTAGTGATTGCAAGCCATACTTCTCTACTAGTTTTTCAAAGAGTATCAACGAACAGAACAGACTATTTGAGTATACCAAGAATGTTTTGAATATCAAAAATTTTGGTTCTGTTGAATAATAAATAAGATAAAACATTTACATTGTGGCTTTTTCCTCTCTATTCAAGGTGTGGTTTGGTATATTAAAGGTTGACAATGTAAAATATGTATAATAACCCAAATAATAAAAACCAAATCGACAATTTTAAATTTTGCAGATGGTCAAAGAAGGAACTAAAATTTCAAGATGTTTAAATGTAAGCGTCTTTTTGAAGGTAATTTTAGCCAAAGTTTTTCAAACATTGCATATTTTAACGGAAGTAGGCAGAGGCATATCGAATATATATATCGCATATTGACCGGTCAGTGGTTGAGTGGGCATCACGTTTGGGTCTCACCCGGACGTTCCGTGTTCGAATCCTCGGCTGGCTAAGTCCTCCATCACAACACAAGCAACATTTTCGGCTTTCTGTGGTGGTAGTAGGAGATTTTCAAACATTGGTGGGTTATTCGTAACCCGGGAATGTTTGTCTTTCTTTAAAAAAAAAAAAATATATATATATATAGAAATATATAGGCATATCGAATTTCGACAAATTTATAACATAGTTTTCATGAACACTTAAAGTTTTCAAACTCATAAAAAAGTAGATAGGTACTTATACCTACATGTTATTTTTTAAGAGTATCAACTAAACACTTTCCGAGCCGAAAATTACATAAAAATCCCTCGATAAAAAAAAATCGCAAAGTACCTATGCTCCGAAAATTATTACAAACTAGTTTTTTATAAGTATGTAAAAATCACAGTTTTTCTTTAAATGCCACTTAAGACATTCGCCAGGAGATTTTTGCTCTTTTCTAAACATGTAGTGTTTTTTTTTTTTCGTAGTTAGTTTTTGGGGTGTTATGCCGTGTTGCGCTACCTCCTTCTATAGCCGACGTTTCGGACAGCGTTGCAGTGTCCATCATCAGGGCAGATCCGGTAGATCCGACGATGTGTAATTGTTAGTGTAGAGTGTGTGATTATTTACTTGGAAGCGATACCGTGTCGCCAGCTTCAATCCACTACGAGCTGGTAGGTATTCCACTAAAATCGCAGTTCCCTTCTTACTTTTCGGTTTTTCAGCGCCACTAGAAGTGATATACCGCAAAAAAAATTCCATGCAATTCTCCAAATATTTACAAAATCGCGGCGTCTGCTAGTGTTGATTCAAAATTAAAAATCTTTCATCCAATAATTTCTTCTTCGGCCGCCTACAAAGTTAACTGCGTCAAGCTGTAAGGAAGATTAATTTGTTGTGATACTCGATGTTTTTTTTGCGTTTTTTTTATTCGTGTACTGAATATATTGATGTATCAAAATTGAAGTCTGGACATTGGTCAGTGACCAGAGGTCAATTCTTGGTCCATGCTGGTTGTGAAGTTCATCACATCAATCACCAATTAAAAAAAAGATTAGCAAATAACAAATCTCCATACCTCACTTGAAACAAAATATTTATTTTGTGAATGCCGTTAGTACTCGTATGTATCAACAGTGGTGATAACTGATAACAAACATTAGATATTTAGAAAAAAATACATGTATGATATCATATTTATAATATCATATATTGGTATATAAATGTGTTAATTCTAATTATGCAATTGTAAATGTTCTCCAAAATGACCTGGAAAGAATCTCATAATTGTGATCGCCCGAAAGAAACTATTCACTTATCCTGAATGCAATTATTGATGTAATTAAATGTAATGTCTCAGTAAATTCATTGAAAAAAAAAAATGACTTCATTTTCTTAGCTAAAATTTTAAGATCTAAATTGGACAGTTGCGAACTCCTGCAAGAGAGGTACAGTAGGTAGGTACCATAGAAACAGCTCGCTGCGGCGGTTTGGCAATGTGCGAAACATACTTATAATATATTAGGTTTAATTAGACATGGTTAATGTTGCAATTTTGCAAACCTATGATCACCTTTCTTTTAAATTCTTGTTGTTTATATTTGTATATATTGGATGTATCTTTTTAAAGGGGTCTCCACACGGTGCTGCCGCAGTAACAACTGCCGAAGAACTGACTACAGTCAACTAAAGTTCTGCAGCAGTTGGTGCTGCGGCAGCACCGTGTGGAGACCGTCTTATCGTACTGTATGGATAGTATATATCTCAGTGTACTGAAAAATTTTGTGGCTTATATGTTTATTTCATTTGTATACTTTTATTTTATTTCCATTGTAACTTTATTTAGTCTATTTTTTTCTCATATTAAAGATGTACCTACTGCCTTTATTATTATTTATATAAAAGCCCTCTTGGTGTAAATAAAATAAAATAAATAAAGAAACAAATAAATAAATTAAGGTTCTCGAAAACGAGCCTGAAAAAAATCATTTATCATATTTTGGCTCATAAATGTGTAAATTCTACTACTTAAGAAATTCTAAAAATTATAGTACTTTATAAAAGTACTTTATTAAAGCCATAAATTCACCGGGAATTCATATGTCATATATTGGTTTATAAACGTGTAAATTCTAATTATACAATTGTAAATGTTCTCTAAAATTGCCTGGAAAGAATCTCCTACTTGTGATCTCACTAAAGAAACCACTCATTCACTCTGAATGCCATAATTAATGTTCTCCAAAATAATCCTTAAAAAAAAATCACATTTGCGATTCTTTCAAAGACATAAAGAAACCATCCCTTCGTTCAGAAAACAAATTTGAATGTTCTCAAAAGTTGTCTTGACAGAAGCTCATTCCTGTGATATCTTGAACGAAACCATTCCTTTGTTAAGAATATTATGACCTAATATACAATTTGGCTGTCCTGAAACGGGTATCTTTCTTAGTTGGACAGACAAAGTATCATTTTGTAATGCATTGTAATATATATATGTATATATATATAATAAATAAATAACAACGTAAATAATTAAACAAGGCGTCGTGAGTTCTATTCTTTGACTGTCTAAGTCCTCCATCAATCTACAACCAACATCTTCCGCTTATAACGATGGTAAGGTAGTAGGAGATTTAAAATATTTTCAGGTTATTTGTAAATCTTTGTCTTTTTTTTTTTAATTCTGAACTACTGTCAATTTTATTATATTTATGTTGATGTCAGTTTAATCAGAATATAGAGTTGTAGGTATTCTCAGTATCACCCCTGCGATAAACCACAATTTAGAATAGATCTACCCTGATGTATGGCAGTGAGGCATGGACCTGGCAGAGAAAGGATGAAAGTAGACTGAATGCTGGAGAAATGAGATCCCTGAGGCGAAAGTGTGGTAAAACCATGTACGATCGTGTGGGAAACGTCGAGATCCGCAAAGAATGCAAGGCTGATGTAAGCGTGATGTGTAAGATTAAGAAAGAGACGCTCCGATGGTTTGGGTATGTAGAGCAAATGAACGAGGAAAGGAGTGTAAGTGACGCAAATGTGAATGGTAGAAGGACGCCCAAGAAAGACATGGCACGACCAAGTGAATCAGATACTTGAATCGGGTCTTGTCAAGAGTCAGAATAATGAGACGTTGTATGAATATAAACGAGGCAAGAATGTGTGCCAAGACCGAGTTATTTGGCGGTCCGTCCTCCCTGACTACCCTTGCGGGGAAACGGCGTGATGGTTAGTTTTAGAATAGAAAATATTGCAATGTTTTTAACGGTATTTGGTGACCTGATCCGAATAGTCAGATAATTCTAAACTTTACTAATTCGGTTC
Source organism: Limnephilus lunatus (assembly GCA_917563855.2). Classification (NCBI taxonomy): domain Eukaryota; kingdom Metazoa; phylum Arthropoda; class Insecta; order Trichoptera; family Limnephilidae; genus Limnephilus; species Limnephilus lunatus. The sequence goes on along the minus strand of OU830594.1, from coordinate 90,751,328 downwards.
TATTACCTGCCCTCCATCCATTCAGCCTTCACAACATGCCACAATTGGTAAGACATAGTACCTATTACTTGTTCCGTAAAGGTGGGAACACTTTTTCATAGCAAAATAATTTAATTAGATATTTTTCGTGAAAAAGTGAACTCCATACCAAAGCGGTGAGAGCATGTAATATTAATCAACGATATTATTTTTAAATCTGGAATAACTTTTGAATTTTTCACCTCATTCATTTCCCCCTCCATTTGGGCCTCCTGTGTGGAGCTAATGTAAAAAATATATTTATATTTATAAAATAATAATGATTGTAATATATCCATACTAATTTTATAATGCGAAAAATTTATTTTATAAGCGTGTGTTTGTTTGTTACGCTTTCACGCCTAAACCGCTAAACCGATTTTAAAAACTCTTTCACCAATAGAAAGCTACATTATCAGCGAGTAACATAGCCTGTTTATAATGGTAAGCTCTGGCGTTATGAAATTTGTATAAATGAAAATATGTGTATTTCATATATTTTAGCGGCAGGGCGGAAAGGCATGGAGAAGGTGGGGTTTGCGGAGAGGGAAGAGAATTTGTGATTGACGATGATAGTGAACCTTCAATAAGAGAAATGTTTCAGAAAAAGAAAGAAGAAGGTCTATATCTAAGAAAAATGGAGATAATGTTGGTGAAATAGTGTTAATGAAAATGACCTAATCGGATAGAGACACCTTAGTTCAGAGGTTAGAGCTGTCGCCCAGAAAGCGAAAGGTCCTGGGTTCGAGTCCCAGATGTGCCAATAACTTTTTATGATTTTTCTGTCTCCAGATTTTCGATTGAGTTTCGTTAATATTGTCTTCATTTAATTAAATATAACAATTTGAGAATTGAGGTTAGTTGAGTGTTTAAAGAACTGTTACGCACTTTTTATAATTTCAGAAGCCATTTTATTCATTTTCACAAATGTTTTTTTTTAGCGTTTGATGTTCTTGGATAAAGTTCAACAAAGATAAGGAAAATGTTTTTATGATTTAGTTACTTAACAAATTTGTACAAGCAGCTATGACGTACGATACAGTTATTTTAGTAGGTAACGGAAATTTACATCCTCAAAATTATTCTGCATTAACATCACAACATTTTTTATTAACTTTAGCTGTGTTTAATGACCAGTTCTGAATCAGTCAGGAGCTTTCCCCTCTCCTCAGTACATTCTTCAACGGACAACATCCCCCAAATTGGGGATTCCATAGTTTCGCTGACTGAGCAGTTGGGACTGTCGCTAGTCATAAAAATAAATATTTATTTTTATTTTAACGTAATGATTAAAATCTCAAATTGTACTAAGGGTGACAAAGTGGTTGCTGGATTTGGGCAGGACGGAGTCGGAAATGTTGATAAAAAACAATATCTAATAATTATATGTTACAGCGCCCTATATATATATCTATTTTTTCCACGCTTACGAAGCTTCTTTCGGATTTAGTTTTATTGTAATAGCTGATTAGTTCTTTAAAGTACGATTGGAAAACACTTTAAAAATTTTTGAAAACCTTTAATGCTAATGATTCTGATATTATTTGTGCACCTCTACTGAAGTATAAAGCTGTACTAATTAAACAATTTAGCAGTCCATATTTTAACAAGGTCGCTGTATAACAGGTATTTTCTGTTTATTTCTTCTTCACCGCTTTCACTAACTTTTATGACTATGTATTATTTTTCTTTTGGTTTATTTACAAGTAATCTTTTTGTTTATTTATGTATTATTTTTCTTTTGGTTTATTTGCAAGTAATCTTATAATTTTACATTTCTTTCTATATTGAAAAAAAATACGTACGTAAAGGACGCTGTGCACTGTGCCGTTACTTATAAATAATTAAATATTTTTGCCTGAGCTTCAGTAAGAAAGTTTTTTGGCGATGATTTTTTGATTTGTGTCCCAATATAAATCTGTCATTTGTAAATTAAATTTACGCCTATCAAAATGTTTCTGACAATTTGACTGTCCTAGAACGGGAGATTCATAGTTGGACAGTCAAAGCTTCTTTGTACTGATGTATTCTTTGTAACAAAAACAAATAAATAAATTCAATGAAGACAATATCAACGAAACTCAATCAAAAATCTGAAAACAGAAAAATCAGAAAAAGATACGGTCACAACTGGGACTCGAACCCAGGCCTTCGCCTTGCCGGAGCGCAACTCTACCAACTGAGCTAAGGTGTAGATACCTATCCGATTCGATCACATTTAACTGAATCATACTTCGACTAAGAACTACCAATATTATCTTCATTTTCTTTACGCATATTTTTATTGGCTGCTATCATTATGTACGATTGCAACATTCAAAAGCGAACTTTATACTTCTCATAATTTTTTATTTATAGTAAGAAATCCATTGCGTAAATGGACTTCCTACTAAAATGTGTAAATGGGGAAGGGGCGCTGGCCAATTTTACCGTGGCAAAGGGGGCGATTCTTTCAACAGGGTTAAGAAACACTGATCTAGATAGTGTCTTGGATGCGTCAAAAATATGTTTGCATTTTTTTTTTACATTAGCTCCTCGTAGGAAAATAATTCCCCTCAGGGCCTTGTCATCTTTGGGGACGCTGTGTGGAGGGTCTTTTTAGGAAAGGAAGGAGAGGAACTTCTAGGAAGGAAAAGGGTATTAGGGGTGGGTAGGAATCTAGCGGTCAGTGTGTCAAGGATTGACGGGCGTATTAATCCATCCCTCCCACTGCGGTGCAATGCGATGTTCCGAGAGAGTACGGCTGGAGAAGTCAAAGGGACTCTCTCAACCATTCTCTCCAAATCCGGCCTGCCATGCAGCTAGTGGGCTGACGCATTCTTCTCTAAGACCTGGATAAACCTCAACCCATGAAACCGGGCACCCCTGCTAAGTCGCCAAACGTAGGGAACCATTGGGGTGGCCTATGGTGGAGGTGTTGGTTATCCAATAAATGGTTCCTGGGGCGGCGGTACCCACACTCGCCTCCCTTTTTTATTAATTTAAATATAATTGCCTATAACACTAGAGCTGCCTTCCGTACAAATTTGAAAGGAAAGAATTAATTTAGCACGCAGACTGTCTCTCTTACACCAATCTGAAAATTTATATCGCCATCCCATTTGAATTTCGTAATCACGGTGAAACATCGTTTTGTATGGAAAGACTATTCTTTGGAATTGAAAACTTCTTTAGCACTGATGTCATTTGAAACTCGATGCAACGAAAAAGTGACACTAAAAAGAGACAAACACAACGTCTACAGAATTTACCACGCGAGAGAATGATATAGAATAATCGGTCTCCTCTGTGTGCGGTGCTTCGAAGCATCCCCACTCTTATTTACTTTAGTTTTCTTAAGGTTTCAGTTCTACCGCGTTAGAACTACACAAAATTTATTCTATGTAGGCATCGATCAATGATATCATACGTCAATGTATGTAGGTTTCTAAATCATAACTTAGTCACGCCGGTGATATTCTTGCAAACTTTTATACCAAAGAGGTTATCGTAATCGCCGAAAAGAACGATTAATGTAAATTTAATATTTTTCCTTAGTCGGGTTTAATGATTTATCAAAGAATTCCCCACAATCCTTAGGGACGGCGAATCCTGTTTTTGTATACTCGGCGGCTACTGATGTCAACAGCGAACATTCCACTTTTTATTTATATTTATAATACCGCATCTGTTTTTCTTTTCACCACGCTGCGATAAACGATTCGTAGACCTATTTGTGTAACTTGCACTCAATGGGACAAACAAATTAGTGCCCTTCATTTAATCATTTGTATACAGTTTACCTGTTACATAAGTAGGTACGCGTCATTTCTACGACTTCTTCTTGAGTTCAACAGCTCGGCTGTGGAACGATCTACCATCCTCTGTATATCCTCCCTCCTACCTAGGTTTCCCAGATCAAAAATTAATATTCCGTAGAAAATTCCTGAAATTTGATAAAAATTCCGGACTTTCTTGTAACTATAATATCAATGTCGTTATGCACCGTCCATGTGAATAAACGAAGCAAATTTCCGTTCGAATTGCCACGGTCGCGCGCGCGCGGGTCTCGTGTGTGTAACGGTTCCATGCCAACTCATAATGAAACCAACTCAGAAACACCTCGGAAAGGTCATTAAAAGCCATGATAAAATAATTTTAAAATAGCCGGTAACCCTAACCTAACTTAACCTATTTAACCATTTTTTATCATCGCTCTTAATGACCTTTCTGAGGTGCTTCTGAGTTGGTTTCATTCTGAGTTGTCTGGTCACCGTGTATAACACAATATAATTTTAAAAATATGACTTGCGAAATGTTCTACAAAACTATTATTAGATTTGGAAGTGTTGAACAATATTTCTGGGAGCATTAAATATCAGAAGTGATGTTTTTACTTTGATTTGTAATAAAAAATATTTTGGTATATTTAATTTTTTATCAATCTCCACTTAATTGTAGAAATTCCGGACTCTTAAGGATTCCCCCCGCATTCCGGACAAAGATCTATATTTCCGGAAATGTCCGGAAAATTCCGGACGTACGGCAACATTGGCAACCCTACTCCTACCTTGCATCACGCCCGTAAAAATTGTGATTTTTCACAAATTTAACTTTTTGCAGATTTTATGATTAACAAATTCATTGTTTAGTGAAATCACAATTTTTCGTAAAAAATTAAAGTTTTTTAATATTGAATACCGTACTAGAGTTACAAATATATGGAGTCATTTCGCATTTACCGATTTATAACATATTTCTCTTGAACACAAAGATTTTAAGTTCCTAAAAAATTTAAGTTATCTTTGAAGATAATATTTGTACATTTTTAAAGCAGAAATTGTAATTAATCGCTCGGTAGAAAAAAATCGCTCCGTAAATGTATGCTCCGAAAATTATTGAAAACACATATTATTCTGTTATTTAACATGTTATGGCTATGAAATTTTTCACAGTGTATCTTTATATGCAACTTAACCATTTGAAGAGAGATTTTTGATCTATTTTAAATGAGTCGTGTTTCATTAAATACTTCGCTTAAATATAATCGTTTTTTCTATATATTAGCGCGCTCCCTCTTACGTTTGAATTTACATATCTCCCTTTCTTCTTTTTGAAAGCTTACTATCGGGCCTTAATGAAGACATCTATATATAATATTTCTAGGCGGTCAAATTTTCAAAACAAAAATACTACATTATTTTACCTTCGCATTGCATCGCCACTTCCAATAGCCTTTTAAACTTTTAACCCACTTCATAAGAAGGTCATTTTAACAAAATGCAAAGTATTTCCCCTGATTGCGCAATAAACATAATGAGACCAAGTATGGACAGTATCCACTGAAGATATAAACCGATAGAAGTGTGATCGGGCTTGTTCTTGTACTCGAACTAAGCTCAATTTTTCCTCACTTCAGGTGAAAACGACAATTTTTTTTCGTGACCAAATATCGTTTTTTTTCTTCTTTTGGGCAGATAATCAATTTCATTGGCGAAACGACCAAACTGAACAAACCGTATGGCACAGCCATTGAAAGTTTTGCATTTGATGTGTAGGTAGAAACAAAAGCGGGGCACCGCTGTGTGCAGATGCGATTTTCAGTAGTATGTGTGAATGATATTGACGACGTTTTGTCGTGGGCAATATTTTTAATTTATTCATTTATTTATTTACACTGGGCTTTTGCAGGTGCAATCAAGTTATAAGAACTCAGTCAATACAAAAATACATAAATAAAATTACAAAAATCCACTCAGGCAAAGGATAAATTTGTGAACATCTACATAAAATAAAAATAAAAACAAATAAAAATAAAAATACAAAATTACATAAAAGGTCCCTCAAATGATAAATAATACAAAGAAAGGCAGGATGCACAAGAGATACACGAGAGACACAAGAGACATAAGAGAAACAAGAGACATAAGAGACACAAGAGATACAAGTGACTCAAAAGACGTAGGAAACATAAGAGACACAAGAGATACAAGAGACTCGAGAGACGTAGGAAACATAAGAGACCCAAGAGACACGAGAGACAGAAGACATACAAAAGATACAAGAGACACAAAAGACACAAGAGATACAAGAGATACAAGAGACGGTTCCATGACAACTCAGAACCACCTCAGAAAGGCCATTATGAAAAAATAATTTTAAAATAGCCGGTAACCCTAACCTGACTTAACCTATTTAACCAATTTAAAAAATATGTATCATCATTCTAAATGACGTTTCTGGGGTGGTTCTGAGTTGGTTTCATTCTGCGTTGGCCGGTCATCACAAGAGACACGAGAGACACGAATAGATACATACACTAGTGGACTGACACTTGTGTATGGACACTTTTCGAGATTACTTGTATCTTGTCGTTAAATGACTTATTCTGTTACGGAACCCTTCTAAGTTTTTTTTTCGTGTTCCTTGTGCTATTGTTGATTAAAAAACATACCATACGATATGCCATATGGTGATTCAAAATTCCTATCACTTATTATGAGAAATGGGAGCAAACACCTATAAAACAACCAATTTTTGAGAATAACGTTTTTGAGTTTTGGCAACTCTACAATGTCTTGTGTTCTATCTTAACCAACCACAAAGTGCAGAGGATCGTCGTGAGCTCCAATCAGAACACTTTAAGATGCAACACGAATAAGTTCTACCCCCGTGTTAGTAAGTCATCCATTGAAGAAAATTTATATAATTTTTTTTTAATAAATATTATTAAAATGGCTCCTTAGGTGCCAAAACGTGCCGATTGGTCACCCAAAGAGAAGCAGAGATGTTGCCATTTGTGTAAAAGGCTACGAATACAAAGAAATTGCAAAAATATTGGATGGAGGAGCTACCAAGTCTGGAGTAAGAAAGGTTTGCCAACACTGCAAGGAGACTAAAACTAATACAAAAACCGACCGAAAATCATCCAAAACCCAAAGTTTATACCACAAAATGAAAGAAGCATATGTTGCCTTACACTGCAGAACCATCGTCAAACGTCCAAAGATATTAACAAGGTCAATAAAGCTGCTGGACTCAATATTACAGATATAACATTTAGGAAGAAATTAGGTAAGAATAATAACAATCTAACCATAACATGAAACAGAGGTATAAACAACTGAAATGGGCTGTAACACATAAGGAATGGACTTCAGAAGACTGGGCAAAGGTGATATGGAGTGATGAGACCAACATTTTCACTTTTGAGGGTGATGCAATCAGATTTGTTCGTTGCCATCAAGTTGAAGTTTTTTTTTTTTTTTTTTTGGTAATTATTTATTATTTTTATTCATATGTTTTACATGTTGCTAAGTGATAATTTTACATCTTAGGTTTTTTACTACTTTTCCATTTAAAGCATTTGATAATAAACATTCCATAAAGATACCAGAATGCACTACTGCGACAATGAAACTTCCCCTGAGTGTCATGGTGCGAGCTTGCATGATAAGGGACAGTTTTGGATGTCTGGAAGTGGTAGAAGGCACAATTAAGGCTAACAGACATGTGATATGTGATTCTGGAGCCAAAATTAATGCCCAGCATAATGATTTGTTCGAGTGTAACCGTGGTAAATGCAATTTCCAGCAGCATGGACCCCCATGCCACATAGCAAAACGAACATGAAATGGTTTCACAACTACCATATTGTTGTTCTACCTTGGCCAGGGAACCACCTGGACTCGAATCCTATTGAAAATCTCTGGTCTAGATTGAAAATACTGGTTTCTCATCACAAACCCAGAAATAAAAAAGAAATAATTGAAGTGATTATTCAAGCATGGTTCCATGTCATCAAACCTGAAAACTAGTGACGTTTGGTGGACTCCATGTGTAGAAGAATTGAGGAAGTTATTAAACTTAAAGGATTTCCAACGAAAAAGTAACATTAAAACGTTAATTTGAAATATTATGCAAAATATATTATGCGTAATTAATAAATAATTTGTGTTTTGCCATGACGTTGTTTTATTCAGCATTTTTATTATTTTTCTAAACAAAACTTTTAAATCTATTCAAAATATAACAGTATAATATGTGGTTGAATTAATTAGCTAACAAAATTACTGTTAAACACCAACGTGATTTTAAAAAGAGCGAATGAACATCAAATACAAGAAATTTATAAAAAGTGTCCATACATAAGTCCACTAGTGTAAGTTGTAATGGGGTGCCACTCTTGGCTTTCGACTCCAATTGTGATGAACCCTACCTAGCTGATTTACTTTTCTAAGCTTCTACCTCGTAGTTTAAATCTCGTAGCTCCTGTCTCGTAGCCACGCTCATAATTCTACCCTTATGTCCTACTGATCACACCACTAGGTATGATGGCCTGACTCAACCCTCCTTTCGGTTTATTTCTACCTCAGGCTCGTGATTTCTAAACCCCTATACCTTATAATCTAGCTAAACCTACCCTATCTTCTTAAATCCCTGCGATTTTCTCACAGTAATCAAGATTTAAGATTTTTGTTCACATTATTTCTATAATCTGCGTTGTGTAATTTTTTTTGTTTTAGATTTTACATCTGTTTGCATACTTAATATGCACACATATGTAGAGAAGATAATGTATTACGTGTGGTAACCCATAGATTCTTTTAGAGAAAGGGTGAGAATTTTCCGATCAATTTATTTATTATTATTTTAGAATATTTAACCGAGTTTGATAAACTACCCCCGCCCTAAACCTTGTGTCTATTTGATTTCCATAGGAATTTAGTGTGTTTATTTAATTCTTCCTATCACCGCTGATACATCGATAACATAAACAACAGTTAATAAATTAAACATTTCAAGAAAGCAAACCTTACCTTAGGATGATCGAACTCGAAGGTCCAGTTTTCTCAATTGAAGTCCTTGTCTGCAACTTCTCCTAACATAATGTGTTTGTAGTCATAGTTAGTGCTATTGGTTAGTATTCGCAAAATTGTTGAAAGAGCAGGAATGGAGGGATATGGGGAGGGGATAATATGTTTGCTTAAAAAGTCGGCACCTCCGCTAACCAAGTGAAAACCGATGAACAACAATTCCAAACCGGATTCTCCCAAGTACGTTTGCTAAGCTTATCCTTAAGTCCGAGTTTTACTCTCTTCGACGAGCGTCTCTTGTTACGAAAGGGACTCTTCACGCCAGATGGGGGAATACCAAGTCTTCATGCCGTTTTTCTGCCTCACTCCGACTTCCATCTCCGCCGGATTGAATTTAACTCTACTGAGTCTAGAAGGGGTATTTCATGTCTTCCCTTATCATGCCTCTATCCGTTAAATGTGGCGTAAGCTTGTGACGGGCAGATCCTTCCTCCCACGTAACCGACCCAGCGTTACATTCCACCTCTGACTAGCTGACATAAAACTCACCTCGTGAACCTTATGTTTGCTTTCAGGTTCGACAAGACTCACGGTATGCAAATAACCTGTGGCTTTAATGCCGCGTCAGCGTACTGTCCGCATACGTCCTTCCTCTTCCCCGCATGCCCACCTCGACAATACCGCCACAAGATCAAAGCCGTCCGTTCGAGAAAGGTTGACACTTACATTTCCAGATGGCTCATACCTACATACAGAAGCCTTGAAGTTTACGTTCGAAGACAAGTTAGGATTCAGGACTGTATGAGTATTTGAACACCAGTGTTGTTTAAATGAGGTCACTAGCTCCTCGTGTGTTAGGTATTTAGGATAATGGGTATTTATGGGTTCTTGGATACCTACTTCCTATAAGAAAGATTTTAAAATGAGATAAATCAAGTCGTTTAGAATTGAGTGAATTTAAACGTCAATGTCGCCTTCACATATTGACCGCAGATTTCATCTCAAGCTATAATTGATAAACTTGTCCCTGACGTTAAGTTTTGTTTTGTTTATTCGTTAATGAATTTAGGTGACTGGGTCAATGGATGGCCTTGAACTCAAATCGTAATTTTGGTACACTATCGAAGGTCATACAACCATACCCTAATCGTGCTAGTGAAAAGAAACGATAGGTATTTGTCTTACAAATACGCTAAGATACCAAAATTGATTTAATGATGCGTTTCTATCTAATTATGTGTTAAGTATTTGTTTAGCAACATTTCATTCTGTATGGGAGGTGTGACATGCGAATGCTAATAAATTGGTTAATTATTTATTTACCCTTACTTGGCGTTACGTCCATCAGTGTCAGGATATCCACAGGAACCTGTAAAAGCTTAAATATTGTAAGGACTCACCAAGCTCTAATGTCTTAATTTCAGCTCCACCGGGTTACTATCATCGGCGAGAAACTTATTAGAGCATCCATACTACCTGTGTAACTACTCATCTCCTTCCTTTCTCCTTTGAATAGATCTCTGATGTAAAAATCCTCACGTTTTCCTTTAATATCTGCCGTTATTATTGAAGAAGAACGATCCTATCTAATTATGTTAAGTATTTTCCAGATTTCGGATCAATTATTATTATTGCGTTGTCACCTAACGATAATTAATATCTCGTAATAAAATTTCCAACTTTCGACCTAAACGTAAATTTTTTATTTAATGAAACTTATTAGACTGTAATTTTCTTTATATAACCTCGGACTAAATAACTCTATTTTAACCTTCATAGAACAAATTTAAAGCAATTCAAACACACTATATTAAACTCCTCCCGCATTGAATTTGTAATTAATTAATTAATTATTAGATTTTATTGAATCGGAAATTATTGCAAACACTGATTTTAGATTTATTATAAGATCATACACTCCGTTAAATTGCACGATTAACCCTATCCGGGCACTTCATTCCCTGTTTTATCAAAGTATAAACTGATTGTAGACTCTATTTTACCACTGAAATTTTTAAGTATAAAACTGATTCTAGATTCTATTAATTAATTACCAGGGTAATTCTCACAACATGCGCGACGTTTTAATCAACCTTGCCAGTTGTCGAAGGACCCCTTTTTTTATTTTAATGATAAGTTGAATTTATAAATAGATATATTATTATTCAATGCTGTTATAAAATTCTTTAAACACTGTTGTTTCTTTTTAAATTCGCTACACTATATAAACTTTTTATTTTAATGACAAGTTGAATTTATTGTAAAACTATATAAAACACTTTATTTAATTTTCAACACTCCACAGATTTAATCACGACCGTAATTTTTATAAGTCCCAGAATTCCCACTCCGAATTTTTCTAAGTCTCAAAATTTTACAACACTTAAGAAATTTTCAACTAATAACCGTTTTAGACGCTACGTCACGTAACTTCCACGTTTTAACCCGACGATTGGTCCCCGACGACTCCTTCACGACAACTAACACCGAAAACTGATCCCGATTCTTCTAAGTCCTAGGTTTTATATGTACCTCCAGGATTAGAACATCTTAATTACGCGTTCATTGATTTTCTAATTCAAACTCTAACAACTCGAGATTTCATATATCAATTCTGTTATATTCGTATCAACGTGTTAAGTCCGGCCCCTTTGATTTTAGAAATCTTCCGTCTCTTACGTAAATTGTTCCAGTGTCGAACCTACCATTATGTCAAATTTTGCCCCGTCGTTCCTTTGTCTTCAGGTCTTCATAATATGTTTTATAAACATGGTTTTAATCTTGTTTTTTTTTCCAATTTTGAACATTCCCATAAGTGATCTGCTAAAACTGTGTTTTAATTGGCATAAATATTAGGGAAAACGTAGATTCTTCGGTCTCCTAGTTTTAAACGCTAGTTGTCCTGTATAAATTTCCACGAAAATTATTTCTTTTCCCCTAGTCTACGTAAGCAATTATGTCTCAGAACCGTATTTCCATTATTTATGTGGCATATTCAACTTTTCCATTTTCCCACCTAATTTTCCTTCAAGTAACGGTGTTTTAACAACTATTCTTAAATGATTTTCCCTTCGTTGTTAATAAGGAATCATATCCTGGTTCCGTATCTACTCTACTTATAACGTTTTGAGTTTTTCCCATTTCCTTATCTGAGTTTTCCGGTTATGTCGGTTTTCCGTTCTCTCCCCCCACTCCTAACCCAATGATCCCTTATTGAAATTTGACGTTTGCCTTTTTGCCGTGATTCCATCTCCCGCTAAAACCCTTTTTTCCTTTTTTGATATATTATTTATGGTGTTTTCCGGCCCACTAACTATTCCTATCCTGGGATATCTGTCAAGTTAACTACTTCGATCAAATTCCGCCCAATTTTCCATCTCTCTCTTGTTCAAAATCCCATAAACTGCAAGCCCTGACGTGTGTATACATTACGATTTCTACATACTTGGCGATAAATCCATTTTAATGTGTTTATAATTAAATTTTACGGAAATTCTATAATCTCAATACTAGGTAAGAGCAATGTTAATTTTTATGACCCTTTTTAATGGATAATGGGCCTTAAATAAACAAAAGGCATGTTCGAATATTCCTTGTTTATATCAACAATATACATGTGGGGTCGACAACCTTTTTTTACATCAATTGCCTCAGCAATTTGTTCTATCGTCTATAGTATTTTCTCATAGCAAATGACGTAAAAACGATCCCTTCCTTTGAATTAATCTAACGTAATATAACTAGAATAACCATCCTATTTCAAATATATAACGATATCTATTTAAACTCGTCTGAAACGCAAAATTAAGTCGAAATCTTATATTGTTCAATAAATACTTCCGTTTAAATGTCCGTTTTTTTTATTAGATTTTCTTTTCAAATCGTTTTCCCTGACCGTATTGCTTCATTTAAAAGTGACATTCCTAATTTCCATCGTTTTTCTTTCTTTTAAATATCAAACGTACGTTTTCCTCTGAATCTGGCCTCCTTTTGTTCTTCACGTTCTCGTTATGCAATTGAGTATCCCTACAGTAGCTTTTCCCACGTTTTCCAGGTCTTTTCTTTAATCTTCCGTTCATTATATTTCCTTGCTATTTTATTGCATCATTTTTTCAACATAATATGGATTTATTTGTTCGTTAACTGCGGTTGTCGATTCCTCTGTTGTACTCAATATTTACCTTTAAAATTAGGGTCATTGTACCAAATGCACCGAACGTGGGATTGTGTTTATCTTAAAGCGTATTGATCTCTCGGGTTGATGATGATTTTTACCCCATAAATCTCAGACTAATGGTCTAGTCCAAAGTCCATCTCTTTGTCTTGAAAAAAGGTAACCTCCCCCTTCTCTGATTGGTAGATCAATCTTAAGTGTTTATAATTGGATCCCTCTGTGTTCTATTTATCAAAACTTGACATTAATTTAATAATTATAGATCTCTGCAGTCTCCATGGCCCAATCAAACTTAATCAGCTAGATGTCGCTAGTGTGTTGATTTCGTTATAATTCTGAATTATTATTTATTCATTCGTAAGGTGGAAGCTACTATATTTTCGTATCCACTGCGATTCATCACAGCCCCCCTATAGTTATAATTCCAGCGGTAAACACGCCTCCTAGTGTTAGTTGATGGAATTAAAACTAAACATAGGCAATCTAATTTTCTACAATTTTCTTTAAGTCTTCTTTATTCTTATTTGCATTTTTTTTTTTTTCGAAATTCTAACTGGTTGCGCGCCCCTACCTTTCACTATTTCATATCGTAGAATCCTGTTCGGTGTTCCTCTGAGCTGAAACCATTTTTCAATTTACTCTTGTCTACCCAATGGCCTATTTAAGTCGGCTAACTTACGTCAGTTGCTGTCCCTACTCTTTGTCCTACCCCCCTAAGATTCTTACCCCTATACCTTCCCCCCTATGACCCTTACTCCCTCTTCTTCATCGAGACGGTTTCCAACCTTTGATTTTCCTTATTCATATATTTTTTTTTTTTTTTTCGCGATTCTAGAATTCCACACGAATTTTTCTCGCAGGAACGTTTTAATGGCAACAATGCGCATATGAACATACACGTATTACACATATATGCACACATACACACCCTTTTTTTTTTTTTTTTTTTTTTGAATGGGATCAACTTTTATGTAATCTCTTCATATGCTGTTCTTATTTATCTTTTATCTGAGGTTTATTTGATCTATGTTGTATGTTTACTCATCCGAATGCACTCCATAACGTTTACTATCTCATTTTTTTTTTTTTTTTTCCACACCGGCTTTGTTTGTTTATTTATTTATTTGCACGTATACACAATTGTATAATGTACCTAAACCCCGTTTTAAACAAGCCCCCCCCTCCTAAATTCGTATGCGTTTTAAACCACTCCGCTTATTTGCTCTTTATTGCAAATCGGAAATAAACCGGTCACCCGAGAAATATGCCAACCCCCAGTAAGGCTAAATTTCTAATTTATTCAGCTGACATCTATGTAATGGTGTATCTAAAGGTCCAATCCACCCCTGTTAAATGTTTGAATGCAACGATTTGAAAAGCTCACTTTTATGTTTTATGTGTAATATTTTATTTTATTTTTATCCGTCCTTTGCTTTGTATGTTATGTTGATTTTATTTATTTTTATGTCGCCGTGTCAAAAGAAGTATTTATTTATAAAATCCTTCAACTCGAAGGAGCCAATAATACCCTCGACCACTATTAACATAAACAACGTCATTTTATTAACTATCTAAGTATCTCTTTATTATTTAAAGTAATATCTCGAGATGTTCCAATGCGAACATAACAAAGATTTATCTATTCTGTTACGAACATATTTATCAGTAAGACCACTTATGTTTGTGGCAACACAAACATACCCTCGCGACGGTGTCTATTCAATCGCTTGTTTACATTCGGGCTTCAGTCAATGAACCAATTTGAATGATAATTTTATTGATCACCGAAGGAATGCGCTTTTATTTATATAACGGCTTTTTTTTTTTTTTTTCCCAATACGCACCACCCTTCTAAATCTGGGTCAACATTCCTAGGCGTTATGTGATTTATGATTTTTATCTGGTATAAGGCACGTTTTTCACTTTTCGTTTTAAAATATTTGGTTTTTGAGTTATTATTTTTTTTTTTTTCCGACTGTTTTATTTAATGGTACGTTTTTTTTTTTTCACTTGTTTCACGTTTAATGAAGATGTTTTAATGGCACGTTTTTCACTTTTCGTTTAAATTATTTTTTTGATTTATTGTTATATTTCTACTGTATAATTTAATGATGCGAATTTTTTATTCCACTTGTTATATGTAATCTGAAGTTGTTTTAATGGCACGTTTTTCACTTTTCGTTTAAAATATTTTTTTGATTTATTGTTATATTTCTACTGTATAATTTAATGATGCGAATTTTTTATTCCACTTGTTTTATGTAATCTGAAGTTGTTTTAATGGCACGTTTTTCACTTTTCGTTTAAAATATTCACTTTTTTTTTCCAATTAATTATAATTTCATTTATTTGTTCATTCTATTTTATTTTTATAATATCTCAGAATTCTCTCAACTTGTAACCTTTACTCTCCTGGTCACGGCACCAGTTGTAATGGGGTGCCACTCTTGGCTTTCGACTCCAATTGTGATGAACCCTACCTAGCTGATTTACTTTTCTAAGCTTCTACCTCGTAGTTTAAATCTCGTAGCTCCTGTCTCGTAGCCACGCTCATAATTCTACCCTTATGTCCTACTGATCACACCACTAGGTATGATGGCCTGACTCAACCCTCCTTTCGGTTTATTTCTACCTCAGGCTCGTGATTTCTAAACCCCTATACCTTATAATCTAGCTAAACCTACCCTATCTTCTTAAATCCCTGCGATTTTCTCACAGTAATCAAGATTTAAGATTTTTGTTCACATTATTTCTATAATCTGCGTTGTGTAATTTTTTTTGTTTTAGATTTTACATCTGTTTGCATACTTAATATGCACACATATGTAGAGAAGATAATGTATTACGTGTGGTAACCCATAGATTCTTTTAGAGAAAGGGTGAGAATTTTCCGATCAATTTATTTATTATTATTTTAGAATATTTAACCGAGTTTGATAAACTACCCCCGCCCTAAACCTTGTGTCTATTTGATTTCCATAGGAATTTAGTGTGTTTATTTAATTCTTCCTATCACCGCTGATACATCGATAACATAAACAACAGTTAATAAATTAAACATTTCAAGAAAGCAAACCTTACCTTAGGATGATCGAACTCGAAGGTCCAGTTTTCTCAATTGAAGTCCTTGTCTGCAACTTCTCCTAACATAATGTGTTTGTAGTCATAGTTAGTGCTATTGGTTAGTATTCGCAAAATTGTTGAAAGAGCAGGAATGGAGGGATATGGGGAGGGGATAATATGTTTGCTTAAAAAGTCGGCACCTCCGCTAACCAAGTGAAAACCGATGAACAACAATTCCAAACCGGATTCTCCCAAGTACGTTTGCTAAGCTTATCCTTAAGTCCGAGTTTTACTCTCTTCGACGAGCGTCTCTTGTTACGAAAGGGACTCTTCACGCCAGATGGGGGAATACCAAGTCTTCATGCCGTTTTTCTGCCTCACTCCGACTTCCATCTCCGCCGGATTGAATTTAACTCTACTGAGTCTAGAAGGGGTATTTCATGTCTTCCCTTATCATGCCTCTATCCGTTAAATGTGGCGTAAGCTTGTGACGGGCAGATCCTTCCTCCCACGTAACCGACCCAGCGTTACATTCCACCTCTGACTAGCTGACATAAAACTCACCTCGTGAACCTTATGTTTGCTTTCAGGTTCGACAAGACTCACGGTATGCAAATAACCTGTGGCTTTAATGCCGCGTCAGCGTACTGTCCGCATACGTCCTTCCTCTTCCCCGCATGCCCACCTCGACAATACCGCCACAAGATCAAAGCCGTCCGTTCGAGAAAGGTTGACACTTACATTTCCAGATGGCTCATACCTACATACAGAAGCCTTGAAGTTTACGTTCGAAGACAAGTTAGGATTCAGGACTGTATGAGTATTTGAACACCAGTGTTGTTTAAATGAGGTCACTAGCTCCTCGTGTGTTAGGTATTTAGGATAATGGGTATTTATGGGTTCTTGGATACCTACTTCCTATAAGAAAGATTTTAAAATGAGATAAATCAAGTCGTTTAGAATTGAGTGAATTTAAACGTCAATGTCGCCTTCACATATTGACCGCAGATTTCATCTCAAGCTATAATTGATAAACTTGTCCCTGACGTTAAGTTTTGTTTTGTTTATTCGTTAATGAATTTAGGTGACTGGGTCAATGGATGGCCTTGAACTCAAATCGTAATTTTGGTACACTATCGAAGGTCATACAACCATACCCTAATCGTGCTAGTGAAAAGAAACGATAGGTATTTGTCTTACAAATACGCTAAGATACCAAAATTGATTTAATGATGCGTTTCTATCTAATTATGTGTTAAGTATTTGTTTAGCAACATTTCATTCTGTATGGGAGGTGTGACATGCGAATGCTAATAAATTGGTTAATTATTTATTTACCCTTACTTGGCGTTACGTCCATCAGTGTCAGGATATCCACAGGAACCTGTAAAAGCTTAAATATTGTAAGGACTCACCAAG
This sequence comes from Limnephilus lunatus, assembly GCA_917563855.2. Lineage (NCBI taxonomy): Eukaryota > Metazoa > Arthropoda > Insecta > Trichoptera > Limnephilidae > Limnephilus > Limnephilus lunatus. The sequence continues at coordinate 90,733,859 of OU830594.1, read as the reverse complement.
CTCTAATGTCTTAATTTCAGCTCCACCGGGTTACTATCATCGGCGAGAAACTTATTAGAGCATCCATACTACCTGTGTAACTACTCATCTCCTTCCTTTCTCCTTTGAATAGATCTCTGATGTAAAAATCCTCACGTTTTCCTTTAATATCTGCCGTTATTATTGAAGAAGAACGATCCTATCTAATTATGTTAAGTATTTTCCAGATTTCGGATCAATTATTATTATTGCGTTGTCACCTAACGATAATTAATATCTCGTAATAAAATTTCCAACTTTCGACCTAAACGTAAATTTTTTATTTAATGAAACTTATTAGACTGTAATTTTCTTTATATAACCTCGGACTAAATAACTCTATTTTAACCTTCATAGAACAAATTTAAAGCAATTCAAACACACTATATTAAACTCCTCCCGCATTGAATTTGTAATTAATTAATTAATTATTAGATTTTATTGAATCGGAAATTATTGCAAACACTGATTTTAGATTTATTATAAGATCATACACTCCGTTAAATTGCACGATTAACCCTATCCGGGCACTTCATTCCCTGTTTTATCAAAGTATAAACTGATTGTAGACTCTATTTTACCACTGAAATTTTTAAGTATAAAACTGATTCTAGATTCTATTAATTAATTACCAGGGTAATTCTCACAACATGCGCGACGTTTTAATCAACCTTGCCAGTTGTCGAAGGACCCCTTTTTTTATTTTAATGATAAGTTGAATTTATAAATAGATATATTATTATTCAATGCTGTTATAAAATTCTTTAAACACTGTTGTTTCTTTTTAAATTCGCTACACTATATAAACTTTTTATTTTAATGACAAGTTGAATTTATTGTAAAACTATATAAAACACTTTATTTAATTTTCAACACTCCACAGATTTAATCACGACCGTAATTTTTATAAGTCCCAGAATTCCCACTCCGAATTTTTCTAAGTCTCAAAATTTTACAACACTTAAGAAATTTTCAACTAATAACCGTTTTAGACGCTACGTCACGTAACTTCCACGTTTTAACCCGACGATTGGTCCCCGACGACTCCTTCACGACAACTAACACCGAAAACTGATCCCGATTCTTCTAAGTCCTAGGTTTTATATGTACCTCCAGGATTAGAACATCTTAATTACGCGTTCATTGATTTTCTAATTCAAACTCTAACAACTCGAGATTTCATATATCAATTCTGTTATATTCGTATCAACGTGTTAAGTCCGGCCCCTTTGATTTTAGAAATCTTCCGTCTCTTACGTAAATTGTTCCAGTGTCGAACCTACCATTATGTCAAATTTTGCCCCGTCGTTCCTTTGTCTTCAGGTCTTCATAATATGTTTTATAAACATGGTTTTAATCTTGTTTTTTTTTCCAATTTTGAACATTCCCATAAGTGATCTGCTAAAACTGTGTTTTAATTGGCATAAATATTAGGGAAAACGTAGATTCTTCGGTCTCCTAGTTTTAAACGCTAGTTGTCCTGTATAAATTTCCACGAAAATTATTTCTTTTCCCCTAGTCTACGTAAGCAATTATGTCTCAGAACCGTATTTCCATTATTTATGTGGCATATTCAACTTTTCCATTTTCCCACCTAATTTTCCTTCAAGTAACGGTGTTTTAACAACTATTCTTAAATGATTTTCCCTTCGTTGTTAATAAGGAATCATATCCTGGTTCCGTATCTACTCTACTTATAACGTTTTGAGTTTTTCCCATTTCCTTATCTGAGTTTTCCGGTTATGTCGGTTTTCCGTTCTCTCCCCCCACTCCTAACCCAATGATCCCTTATTGAAATTTGACGTTTGCCTTTTTGCCGTGATTCCATCTCCCGCTAAAACCCTTTTTTCCTTTTTTGATATATTATTTATGGTGTTTTCCGGCCCACTAACTATTCCTATCCTGGGATATCTGTCAAGTTAACTACTTCGATCAAATTCCGCCCAATTTTCCATCTCTCTCTTGTTCAAAATCCCATAAACTGCAAGCCCTGACGTGTGTATACATTACGATTTCTACATACTTGGCGATAAATCCATTTTAATGTGTTTATAATTAAATTTTACGGAAATTCTATAATCTCAATACTAGGTAAGAGCAATGTTAATTTTTATGACCCTTTTTAATGGATAATGGGCCTTAAATAAACAAAAGGCATGTTCGAATATTCCTTGTTTATATCAACAATATACATGTGGGGTCGACAACCTTTTTTTACATCAATTGCCTCAGCAATTTGTTCTATCGTCTATAGTATTTTCTCATAGCAAATGACGTAAAAACGATCCCTTCCTTTGAATTAATCTAACGTAATATAACTAGAATAACCATCCTATTTCAAATATATAACGATATCTATTTAAACTCGTCTGAAACGCAAAATTAAGTCGAAATCTTATATTGTTCAATAAATACTTCCGTTTAAATGTCCGTTTTTTTTATTAGATTTTCTTTTCAAATCGTTTTCCCTGACCGTATTGCTTCATTTAAAAGTGACATTCCTAATTTCCATCGTTTTTCTTTCTTTTAAATATCAAACGTACGTTTTCCTCTGAATCTGGCCTCCTTTTGTTCTTCACGTTCTCGTTATGCAATTGAGTATCCCTACAGTAGCTTTTCCCACGTTTTCCAGGTCTTTTCTTTAATCTTCCGTTCATTATATTTCCTTGCTATTTTATTGCATCATTTTTTCAACATAATATGGATTTATTTGTTCGTTAACTGCGGTTGTCGATTCCTCTGTTGTACTCAATATTTACCTTTAAAATTAGGGTCATTGTACCAAATGCACCGAACGTGGGATTGTGTTTATCTTAAAGCGTATTGATCTCTCGGGTTGATGATGATTTTTACCCCATAAATCTCAGACTAATGGTCTAGTCCAAAGTCCATCTCTTTGTCTTGAAAAAAGGTAACCTCCCCCTTCTCTGATTGGTAGATCAATCTTAAGTGTTTATAATTGGATCCCTCTGTGTTCTATTTATCAAAACTTGACATTAATTTAATAATTATAGATCTCTGCAGTCTCCATGGCCCAATCAAACTTAATCAGCTAGATGTCGCTAGTGTGTTGATTTCGTTATAATTCTGAATTATTATTTATTCATTCGTAAGGTGGAAGCTACTATATTTTCGTATCCACTGCGATTCATCACAAAGTGATACGTAATATAATTAGCATATCATACTTTTAGCCACAGCAAAACATTTTTTCAGAATTCCTATAAATTGTCAACGAAAATATCTGCTTCAGCACACTCAATCTAAATATAATATCTACAAGAGATACGAGAGACACAAATAGAGACATAAGGTTATATAATATAAACATATATTATTTGTTGTTTTTATAGTAAAGCCAATCACATGTTTAGTGATTATGATAATCATTCGGTACAGTGGCAGCATTGCTTACAGTAGTACTTATCACGCAATAACATTGCACAAGTATTTACTAAAATGGATTAGTTTTGCCCATTTGCCAAGCTTGTGTAGAAACTCGACTGTTGGGATAAACCCGTGATTTCTCGCTGCATTAGTCACTTCATCTCGTGTTAGGGCTTGTCGTCCTCTTATCAGATGGTACCAATCAGTACCAATGGCCTGTGTAGTGTAATAAAGTGTACACATTATACAGTTTTTACTTTATTTCACATAATAATAACTTTATTTCACATAAAATTGAACAATAAAACATATGTGGAAACTTTGACTAGCCAACTAGGAATGGATCCTGTTTTAGGCCAGTCAAATTGACAAATTTAAATTCATATTACATTGTTTACTAACATAACATGTTATTTATAGCAGGAAAAGGTGTTAATTATGTATTCCTAACAGTATATAATTTTGTACTCATAAGAAAAAGAAGACAAATTATGATATCTTAAAATCAAATTCAGATATTTTCCCCTAGAGCGCTTAAAAACAAAAACAAAAACAAATAAAAGATAAAAGATAAAAGATAAAAGATAAAAGATAAAAGATAAAAGATAAAAGATAAAAGATAAAAGATAAAAGATAAAAGATAAAAGATAAAAGATAAAAGATAAAAGATAAAAGATAAAAGATAAAAGATAAAAGATAAAACCGGTAAAGTAAATAAACCGGTAAAGTAAATAAAGCAAATACAAGCCAGATGGTAATAATAAGAAGCCTATCTCTTGGTCAACATATCTTCGCTTTTGACCCTCCCTAAATCAAGGAGCCAGTCGTTGATTAATTTGCGCAAAACATTGGTACTTTTCGTTTTCCAAGCATTAGGAATGATATTAAATAATTTAGGTCCTAAGTACGAAAATTGACGTTGTCCAAGGGACGTCGTGGTTTTTATTGAGACTATTGGATTGTTCCTTGAATGTCGGGTGTCGTGAAGGTGGTCAATGGAAGGGTAGTGCTGGCGTCGTTTTTGAGCATGTAATACAATCTTTCTAATATATAATTGTCTAACATCGAGAACTTTAAATTCCGTGAATAATGCATCACTGGGGTACCTGAATGGTTTTTTAAGGATGACTCTTAGTAAAGATTTCTGTGCTTTAGCCAGGGAGTCCAATATTGTTTTGGCACATCCACCCCATCCTAGGGATGCATATTCAAGTAAAGAATTACACATGGCATAGTATATTGATTTCATGTCTTTTACAGAGAGAATATTTCTGATGGTAATAAAAAGGTGAGTAAGTTTTCTGACTTTTGAGGCAGTTGAGTTAATGTGTTCTTCCCATCTCAGATATTTATCTATGATGATTCCTAAATATTTTAAACTATCAACGCATTCTAGTTTATTGCAAGTACAAGTGTTCGGTTCATTGCAAATGTGAATAGTAATATTAATAATTACCTTGGGTTGTCCCGCTTGTGTTGCACTAAAACGTATAAATTTGGTCTTATCCGTGTTAAGAGTAAGGAGATTATTGTCTAGCCATTGTTTGACATTGTTTATTCCAATTTCGGCTTTTCTATGCGCTTCGTACCAGTTTTTGCCCTCAAATATTAAGACCGTATCGTCAGCAAAAGTGATGATATGATCGGCAAGGTTACTGTTGCAAAGTTCATTGATATAGATATTAAACAATATCGGTCCTAAAGTACTTCCTTGTGGTACACCAAATTCGATATTTGCTGGATCGCTTAGAGTATCATTAATATTAACTCTCTGGCTCCGATTTTCTAAATAGCTTCGTAACCATTTAAGTAACTGCCCCTGTATACCGATTAGCTGTAATTTTTTCAAAAGGATTTTGTGCGAGATGGTATCGAAAGCTTTAGCCAGATCCAGAAAGAGCGCGATGCTTTTGATTCCTCGATCGATGTTATTAGAAACAACTTTAGTCAGATTGCCAATGGCATTTTCTGTACCTAAACCCGGTCGGAAGCCATATTGTCTCTCAGAAAGAATGTTATTATCTTGAAGGTAAAAGCTGAGATGGTTTTTAACAATTTTCTCGATAATTTTTGACACCGAATTGACCAAAGATATCGGCCTGTAATTTTGAATCGCAGATTTATCTCCATTTTTGTGCAGTAATACAACAATTGAATGTTTTAGATGGTTAGGGAATATTCCTGATTTGAGACTTAGATTGGAAATGAACGCTATCGGAGATGCTATGAATGATTTGATTACTTTAAGCAGATTTGTCGAGATTTTGTCTGGTCCACAAGCGTTAGATGGCTTTAGGTCGTCAATTATTTTCAGGACTTCGTTCGTCGATGTTTGTATTGTTCAGGATCTCAACTTCCGCTCTCCTGACAGAGCAATCCGGCGCGGTAACACCAGATTCCGAAAGGAAGTGTGGCTGGAGTAACTCTTCAATAATAACTCCAGCTCTCGAATATCGGTCTTTATTGAAACAATAAAAAGACCCGTAGGGTAGCTCATGTACGGTGAGCCCAATATTGCTATCTCTCTCCGCGGTTTTATAACCCACATGAAAGTGAAAACCTGGCAGCAGACGTTTTGCCAAAAACGACCCGCCCAAGACGGATGGTAACAAGAGAAGAAAGAAAAATCCGTGGCAATACGAAATCGCCCTGGCAATCGCCAACACAAAAAATGTTGCCACAACCATTAGGGTGACAATCACAAATATTAATATTTCAGTACCTGAAATCTTAACATATTCCCGCCCCAAAACGGATATTAAGGAATAGTCGTTTTTCATAAAATAATGTAGAAAGAGATTGCAACATTAGTACTCAGAATTTACCCAACGAGTTCACATACAAAAATAAACAATATTCAATATATGGATATCAAAATAATAACAAAAAACTTATAACTAAGTACATAACCCTATGTCAGACTTGTCATTAAAAAAAATAAAAGTCTAATAACGTAGAACCTTCTGGTGCGCTGCACCCACTTATGAGAAAATAGTTTATCACTTGGCACTGATGAGCCTGACAGCACTTTGATTTACACATCACATCACTTTTAGGGTTGTAATTGGTTCTTAATCCAGGTTGGAGGAAGGATCCTCCATGGGAAGTAGACAGAGCTGTGTCACGGCTCTTTTGGTGACACCTCTGGCCGTCCTCAAGGAGACGACGCGGACGCGTCCGTCTTGGCCAGGGTGGATCTCCGTCACTCGCGCCATCCTCCAGTACTGCGGAGGTAGCTGGTTGTCTTTGATGATGACCATGTCACCAGGCTGTAAACTGCGTTGACGTCCTTCTTGCCATTTGACTCGGTTCTGCAATTCTGCTAGGTATTCCCGGCTCCATCTGTGCCAAAAAGATTGAACAACAGTAGACATCTTTTGGTAAATATTAAGCCTGTTTGTAGGCAGATGATGGATATCAAGCTCAGGCAATGCTAACAGGTTGTCGCCAATAAGGAAATGTGAGGGAGTGAGTGCGTTTAAATCATTTGGATCTGATGTTAATGGAGTCAGAGGACGGGAATTTAAACAAGCTTCAATCTGTATTAGTATGGTATTCATGCCTTCGTATGTCAAAACAGTTGACCGCATTGCCTTTTTTAAATGTAACTTGGTCATTTTAACTGCACTTTCCCAAAGTCCCCCGTGATGCGGTGAGCGGGGAGGCAAGAAACTCCAGCTAATATTCTGCTGGGCTAAAAAATTATGGATTTCTTTATCGGATGCCTTCAAAAAATCAAATAGTTCAGTAAGTTCCCTATAACTTCCGGTAAAATTAGATCCATTATCACTAAAGAGTCGTGAGGGTTTACCCCTCCTAGCTATAAATCTTTTCAATGCATTCATAAATGCCATTGAAGTTAAATTAGTCACTAATTCTAGGTGAATTGCCTTCGTTGAAAAACAAATAAATAAACATATGTAAGATTTTACACTCTTAGCATTTCTGGTTAAACCAGACTTAATTAAAATTGGACCTGCATAATCTATGCCGGTTACATAAAATGGTCTTTGGATTCGAAATCGGTCAGCAGGAAGGTCACCCATGAGCTGGCGACACTCGCGCGGACGGACTCGGAAACATACAATACATTTATGCAGTGCTCGCTTCACTGCGTTTTTACCAAATATTGGCCAAAAACGTAAACGCAGTAATGCGAGCAGAGCATTACATCCTAAATGTAAATTCTCATAATGCAGATGGGTTATTATTAAGTCAGTCAACTTATGATTTTGTGGTAACAAAATTGGATGTTTTTGAGAGACCGAGGTAATATCTGATTGTGATAGTCGACCTCCAACACACAACAACCCATCCTGCATAAAAGGATTTAGTGCCTTTACCTTGCTCCGCCTAGATACAAATCCTCCATTACTCACAGACGCTATTTCATCATGAAATGCGAATTGCTGAGCGTTCAAAATCAATACATGCATGGCATGTTCCAGTTCGATTACAGAAAGCTCGTCGACCCGCATCGGTCTTCGTTTAGAACAGTTATGTATGAAACGTAACATATAAGCAACTACGCGCCTCAGTCGCCTTAATGAAGAATAATTATTAAATATTTCCCAATCGACAGGACTACTAGTAACCAAAACTATCCTCGCCGTTTCTGGCAATTCCGTGGGAGTATCAAATGTAGAACGTGGCCACTTATCCTCGTCGGACGTGAGCCATGGTGGTCCTGACCACCATAATGAAGATGTTTTCAACTGCTGAGATGTTATTCCTCTGGAAATTATGTCAGCTGGGTTTTCAGTTGAACAAATGTGACGCCATATAGCGCCATCACCTTCACGTTGTATTTCTGATACGCGGTTAGCAACAAAGGTAGTCCAACGGTACGATTCTCCTGCAATCCAAGCCAACGTTATTGACGAATCACACCACAAAGTGGTATCAACAGTTACTTGGAGAGCTGCCGTCACCCGCTTCATTAATTTAACTAATAATTGTGCTCCACATAACTCAAGGCGTGGTAACGATAAATTTTTTAGTGGGGCTACACGAGATTTAGCGCATATTAACTGTGATTGGTGAATGCCGTGTTCATCGGTAGATCTTAAATACAGACAAGCGCCATATGCTACTTGAGATGCATCGCAAAAACCGTGTAAGCTAAAAGATTTTTTATTAAAGCAGAAAATTTTCCTTGGTACCCGAATATGATTTGCTTTTCTGAGACTCAGCGTGTAAGTCTGCCAGGCCAATAAAAGGTCATTGGGTAGCTTGTCATCCCAGGATGTTTTTAGCTTCCACAATCTCTGCATAATTATCTTACCGACAATGATTACTGGGCCTACCAGTCCTAAAGGGTCAAACACCTTTGAAATTAATGATAAAACTTGACGTTTTGTTACTTCTAACTTTGAGTCTATGCTTTCTACCTGATAGGTAAACTCATCAAGTTTGGTGTCCCATATTAATCCGAGAATCTTAGCTTCATTGGATTCATTTGGCAATAATTCCAAATTTTCTTTAGAATCATTGATCGAGGGCGCATTAGACCTCCATTTTCTAATCTCCATGCCTGCTGTAGCAAGCGCATTAATGATTTGTGATTTAAGCAAGTGACAAGTATCAATGGAATCACTACCAGAAAGAAAATCATCTACATAAAAATTTTCCTTAAGGGATTTACTAGCTAATGGATGAGTAAATGAAACGTCATTACCTAGCTGATGCAGACAACGTATTGCTAAATAAGGCGAAGGAGCCAAACCATATGTCACCGTGTTTAGCGTATAGTGTTTCGAACAATCCTCCGCATCCCTTCTCCATAATATACGTTGGTAATTTCTGTGTTCCGGGTTGATATTAATTTGGCGGTACATCTTTGCAATATCTGCGGTGACTGCATATTGATGTTTTCTGAAAAATACCAAGTGACAAAATATATCATTCTGAATGGTGGGCCCAATCATTAGAGCGCGATTCAAAGAAATCCCTCGAGCGGGTTTAGCCGACCCGTCAAAAACAACACGAATTTTAGTAGTTGTGCTTGACTCTTTAAATACAGCGTGATGTGGTAAATAATAAGTAGTTTCATCGCGTTTTGGAGGTTCACATTCAGTCATGTGACCTAACGCAAGATACTCATCAATAAATTCCGAGTATTGTTCCTTTAACTAGGTTGTCTTAAGAATTTCCTTCCCATTGACACTAATCTACCTTTAGCAATACTAAATGAATCTCCTAATTGAGATAGGTTAGATTTAAACGGTAAGTTGACTACAAATCTACCGTTTGCATCGCGTTTATGCGTGCCTTCGAAAATCTTTTCACATTCACTATCTTCCAGAGAGTGATGCTTACTATTTTCGGTTTCTTCAACCTTCCAAAACCTTTCTATTTGGTTCTGCAAAGAATTTAATGAAATATGACAAACTTTAACTGGCCTCGTATTATGACGCCTCTGTACAGCTCCTGATATTATCCAGCCTAGCTCCGTTCGATGCAATGTAGGTTTATCCTTTCCTAACTGTATCTGATCCGTACGAAGCACCTGCCAGAACATCTCTGCTCCGATCAGCATATCAATAGAAGCTGGCTGGTAAAACTGCGGATCAGCTAACTGGATACCGTCTGGAATGTTCAACATTTTTGGGTTAATCAAGGTCTGCGGAAGATTGCAAGAAATCTCATCCAATACCAAACAAGATATTTCATCCTGGTATTGAGAACATAATGATTTAAATTTAATGTCAATTGTTTCCTTTACATGAATTAAATTATTATGCAAACCTGAAACAGGTATGTTCAACTTTGTACAATGCAAATTTAATCTTTTACAAGTATCCTTTGTAATAAAATTATCCATTGAACCCGAATCCAAAAGTGCGCGTATTTTGTGTGTTCCACCATACGCGTCTTCTATTTTTACTATTACGGTAGATAGTAAAATTTCTTGCCCGTTCATGTCGCTATGACATGCTAAATTTACTGGTGCCTCCGACTGACTCTTGCCAGTTGAAGTACCCGCTTGTACATTATCAGTATTGATATGTAACAGAGTGTGATGTTTTCGATCACAAACACTGCATTTTTCCTTACACCTGCACAACCTTGAAGGGTGCCCCGGTTTTAGGCAATTATAACATAAATTGCTTTCTGAAACGAACTTTCTTCGTGCCGCTGGTTCTTTGTTAACAAATATTTTGCAAGAATATATGAAATGACTGTCATTACACAGCATACAATTAACGTTGCTTGACGCTAACGTAACCTTATTTGTAGAATTCCTTTCCTTATAATTAAAAAACTTTGGTTTTGTCGCAACTGGTTCTACTTTCTGTTGCATTCCACCAATACCACCTTGGATAGTTTCCAGGATCTGAGACCTTTGTGAAATAAAATTACTAAACTGCTCGAACGTAGGATAAATTTTATCGCACTCTATTGATTCCCAAAGGCTACGTGTGTGATTATCTAACTTTGAGGTTAACATATGTATAATTAATGTATCCCAATGTTCTGTTGGAAGCTTTAAATTATGTAAAGCTCTCAAATGAATGTTTGCTTGATCAATTAAATTTCGTAATTCATGATGATTCTGTCGTTTTAACGGTGTAAAATTAAATAAGAAATTCAAATGTCTATTTGCTATAAGTCGGACATTTTCGTATCTAGAAATAAGCATAGTCCAGGCTGCACTATAATTATCCCCGGTTATTTCTAGAGAACTAATCAAATCAAGTGCGTCTCCGGACACATAACTAATAAGGTAATGAAATTTCTGAACATTATTTAATTTACTGTTATCATGAATTAAGGCAATGAACGAATTTTTAAAAGTCAACCATTTATGGTTGTCACCTGAAAAAACGGGTATAGAAATTTGTGGTAAATTTACTGAAGTACTTGGGACATTTTCAATCTTCTTAAATTTTGATAACATTTCCTGTCCTAATGCAATTACATTAAAATATGTACCTTCAAAATTATCCCTCGCGTCATCATCTTCTGATTTGTTCAATAAATCAATCTCCAGCTGAATTTTGGAGAATTCTATCAGAGAAGGTTTGATGGCATCTAACCTGGATGACAATACGCCAGGTCTAATATCTTTTTCGTTGCTTAAATAGGTTTCGAATCTCGTTAATGAACCTTTCAAAACCCCACGCCGTTTAATCAAACTGTCGAGTTCCATTTTTTAGAAACGAAATGACACAATAACTTGATTTACAAACTGAATACACAACACGGCAGTTTGACGTAAAGTAAAATCTATGGATAATGGATACTATGGATTATAGAGAAACCAATCACAATTCTATGGCATGCAAAGACGCAGCTTGCAAACGCGTGGCTAGAAGTGTAGGTAGGAGAAGCAAAGTTATTCGGCAGACTGAATACAACAATAAAAATTATTATCACCAACAAATTTATGCTATTTTGAAAGCATCTGATTATGAACACCCGAATATAATTCGATATAATCAATACGAAATAATGTGGCATCTACACAGATTTTTAGCTTTTTAAATGGAATTTGAAAGGACAATGAAAGGAAGGCTACAACCTGATTTGCTGTGCATGCGAGCGTCGTGATGAGGCTCGCTTGATCAATCCAATGATGGTGATGAGGACGCCGACTGGACCACTCCCGATGATGATGAGGCCTGACTGGGCCACTTCAAATAGTGATCTTCCGTCTCAAATGGATCAATCCAAATAATGATCATACGGCTCGAATGACCAATGTTCAGGATCTCAACTTCCGCTCTCCTGACAGAGCAATCCGGCGCGGTAACACCAGATTCCGAAAGGAAGTGTGGCTGGAGTAACTCTTCAATAATAACTCCAGCTCTCGAATATCGGTCTTTATTGAAACAATAAAAAGACCCGTAGGGTAGCTCATGTACGGTGAGCCCAATATTGCTATCTCTCTCCGCGGTTTTATAACCCACATGAAAGTGAAAACCTGGCAGCAGACGTTTTGCCAAAAACGACCCGCCCAAGACGGATGGTAACAAGAGAAGAAAGAAAAATCCGTGGCAATACGAAATCGCCCTGGCAATCGCCAACACAAAAAATGTTGCCACAACCATTAGGGTGACAATCACAAATATTAATATTTCAGTACCTGAAATCTTAACATGTATATTGTCTATTTTATGGACGAGGTTAGAGGTGACCAAGTTGGCAAGATCGTTTTCAGTTTTATTACATTTGTCGAGAATTTTTTTGGCAAGTGTGGATCCCACCGATGTGAAATAGTTATTAGCGAAATTCGCCATATTTTTAGAAATAGAAGAGTTAATGTTATCGATATCTAATGATTTGATTTCGGAAGACCTGTTGATTTTTGTTCTACTAATATTACGAAACGCTTCCCACATACGTTTTGGAGAATAAGAATTTTCGTAAATGAACGATTTATAATAATTTTCCTTCGTATATTTAATAATCTTTTTGCATAAGTTTCTATATTTCTTGTAGTGAATTTGTACTAAAATATCATCTGGAAACTTTTGCGCCCTTTTGTGGAGTTGGTTTCTTTTGTGAATCGATTTGACAAGGCCGGGAGAGATCCAGGGCGTAAGTTTAAACTGGCTGTTCGATATGCGTTTGTTACTACTATGTTTAGAAATATACATATGTGGAATACAAATGAATTCCTTCATCGCAATGTCAGTATCAGTTTGATTAAATACTTTTTGCCAGTTTTCTAAATGCAAGTCCTCAATTAAATTATTAAAGTTTAATCGAGGGACATACTTTATTTTGGCAGGTGGGGGCGGTTACTATATTCAGCTATTATTAGATTAGGCATGAGTGTGTCCAAAGTGTGATAACGGTACATGAGTTAACAGTCATACCATATGTGATTCGGCATTTGGCGGCATTCCAAAATCGTCAAGCATGTATTATTTTTTATATCATTCCAGGGTTCGGGGAACTTCATTGTTGACGATAATGAATAAGCGTGGTACTATTACAATTATAAATAATCGATTGAAATATGTAAATACAAATGTATGTAAATGATAACCTTTCTATTATCAATCTGAACACTTGATATTCCTCTATTCCCCGACAAGTATTTCGTTTATTTTAACTGATTGTCCCACGTCTTCCCGGGATGTCCCGGCTTTATTTTTACTTCTACTTGAGCAAATTTCTCTCTGTGGGTCAACTCTACACGTTCAAACAAGTCCTGCACTATTTTCGGAACACCGCATTTCATAAAATAATTATGCATGTTGCATGTTTAATTCATAAGCCCCGAGAATCTCATTTCCACAGCATTCATCTTGTCTCTGCAGATTATATGCATCACTGAGGTTTATCAGGGTTGGTTTTAGAACTCTATTAAGGATGGTTAACCTTGTTTTCTTTATTCATACTTACTTCTTTCAACATCTTTTCTAAGGAAGTACCTAGACAAATTCTTCCACTTGCTCCTAGGACTCCCCGTATACTCTTATATCGACCGTCTAGTTCTAGCTTATTAGTCAGACTTCTCAAAACATCATAAATTTGAACTTACTTAACACTAACCTAACCTAACGATACAAGCTCTGTATCATCAGCATTTATTTGGGAGGCGGTTATAGCTACCGCCGGCGCCGCCCCGGGAACCATTTATTGGATAACCAACACTTCTGCCATGGTTTAAGGAGCCTGAGTTCATGGAGTGAGGTTTGTCCAGGTCTTGGGGGGGATGCGTTTGTCCACCTATTGCGTAACGGGCCGGATCGGGAGAGACTGGTAGGGAAACTCAACCCATAGCGACTACCTCAGTGGGAGGAGTGGATTCATACGTCCGTCACTCCTGAACACACAGATTCCTGTCCATACCTCATACCTTTTTCCTTCTCAAAACATCCTCTCCTTCCTTTTACTAGAACTCCACACAGCATGTCCTAAGATAATATAGGTCCCGAGGGAAATTGTTTTACTCAGGGTCTCCTGTGTGAAGCTAATGTAAAAAAATACAACCTACAACAGTTCAGAGTTCAGATTGCTTATTTCTGCGTCTATGGACCTGCATATCGTTATTTTTAGTAATGGAGCAATTTGACGGACGTAATCTAATAGCGAACATAAAATGTAACTGACATACCGGCCCTATACCTACTCTTTCATACCCAGATTGAATAACCACGGTAATATTAAGCCTACACAGCCTTTCTAATTTTGGCTTTGATATTTATTAGAAGCAGGTAGGAACTTACTACGAACTAATAAGTATAAAATGCAATATACTAATGTTTACAGAAGAAATTAGTTAAAATTCGTGTCTTAATGCCAAACACTTTCCCCATTGAAACTCTCGCTGATTTTGGCAATGATTTCGCTTCATCACATGCCATGTCTCACGTCTGCGAGGATCCTTGTAGGTACTCCCTTGAACCCACGAATTTACCCCATGGTCGAAAGTTGAATAGAAACTTGAAACAAAGGCCATTATGCTAAGTGTTAAGTTTCTTAGAAACTCTTAAATGAACATAACAAATTGTTATTGCAATCTCTGTAAACAAACAATAATATCTTCAGGTAGAAAAGTGAAATTTTGGGTTGGTAATAATATTATGATTATATCAGGATTTGCAAATGAAATGGTCGTATTTACGAGCACACTAATGAGGTAACATTACATTATTGTATTCTTATCTTAATAAATAGATCCTATCTCTCCACATGGATATTTAGGATATAGGTAAACCTCTGAGTACTATCTTCAAAGAGAAAGTTATATAATAGAAGTGAAATCTTGCGTTGGACAAAAGTGTTTGTCGTGTTTGTTTTTCAGCATGGAATGTAGCAATTTCTAATCTAATTGTAGCAAAAATGCAACAGGAATTCCATTCCTCTGTTCAGTGTATAATTCAAGGTTGATTAATAGCGTGTTTGAAAGTAAGATATTTCGCAATGTATATATTGTTGATTGTTTGGGTAAGTGAAAAATGAATCATGAACTTGGGAAAATCTAAGAGAACAGTAAACCGCTGTTAAAAACTGTAGGTCCCAAATTCGTAATGAGTTGTTTGCCAAATGCCAAATGTGAATCAGATGACAAGACACCGAAAATCATGATTAAGGTGAAAGAGACCCAGAGGCAGGCCGAGGAAGAGGTAAACTGACTGCATAAAAGAATATTGGAGTAAGATAAGATTAAGGTTTGAGGACTAGAGCCAGTGGAAAGCATTCGTGGAAGAGACCAAATACAAACCTGGGATGTAGCACCATGATTTTGGCGATGTCTCAGAGCTAATACATTCAGAAGTAGTAAATGTAAAAATGCGTGAAATCTCTATCTTCACATTTCCCTTTCTTCTTCCCACATCCAATCTTACAGGATTACCAAAAATGCCATGTTATAACGTGACCCCATCGTATCTGGGCATTTGGGAGACATAACTTTGACGCAAAATATTATAAATTACAATAACTATCAAGATCGTAAAAGGGTGGTAAAATATTAGGATTTTGATGTTTTCATGAGTCAGGTAAAAATAAACTTCCATAAATGGAAAAAGATGTGTTAACCTAAATATAAACAGAATTGCACGTGTTTGTTGACTTTCCAATCAATTTCTGAATTCGCTGTAATCTGGTAATGTTCATTCGCCCAATGTAGTTTCGTGGGTATTTCAAATACATTTTCCGAGAATTTATTATCAGTACCGCCACTTATCATCAATGCTTATTACACCGGAGATAAACAGTGAACACTTTGAACACGGGCTCGTGGCGCCCTGCCTGTTAAAATGCATGGACAGCTAGACATGATACCAAAAAGATTAGAGAGATAAAGCCAAAATTCTGAAAAATCTGTACATCTTTATCGGTTGATTGGGTGATATGCTTTCTAATGACCATGAATCACGGATGCTTTATTTTTTTACGGTGCTCCAGATTTCATGTCCGGGTTGAATCTTTCCCAAATGAAAGACTAAACCCTTCCACACACTTTTCCACAAATGAATATCTAGTAAATTAACGCAATGTAATTGCACTATATAAGAATAAAACAATACAAGAACAATACGTCAATCCACCAGAAACATAATGGGAAAATATTTCACCGACTCCAGATATTTTCATATCAGAGGGTTCGGCTCTGATGAAATCCTAACTGGTCCGATAAATCCTACTGATCCCTCAATATAAATATTTAAAAAATCTTTCGTAATCCTACATGTATTTAAAATGACCGACTTTTGCATTTTTATGTACAAATTTTTTGACAAATCTAATACGCCTAAATTTTGAATGAGAGAGCTTGGTATAATGCCAGTAGCCGAAATAACAAATGGTAATATTTTTATAGTCTGAGAATGCCAAATTCTTTTAATTTCATTTCCTAAATCTGTATATTTTCTTATTTTTTCAGAAACAGTTTTCTGAATATTACAAGAATTTGGTATAGCGACATCAATGATATAAGTTATTTTCTTAATTTTGTCATGTAAAACTATATCGGGTCTATTATGACTAATTGTTCTGTCTGTCAGAATAGTTTTATCATAATAAATTTTATAAAATTCATTTTCTAAAAATGAATTTGGTTCATATTCATAATATGGTACATTACGGCAGTCAATCAAGTTATTTTTATTATTATCTATTGTATTATCATTGTTATACATAATTAGACATATTTAAAGGATAATCAAAACAGAAAATGAGGTGGCATCTTCGATATCATACGTCAATGGGTGGCATGGTCTGTTTTAGAACGATGAAATGATATAATTTGAGATGTACTGTGCAATTTAGATCAGGTTGAGAAGAGAATACTAGATTTACTAACCAATTTTAACTGGCATATTAGATAAGTAATACGAGGTGTACTGATCAATTAAGACGGAGATAGGACAGAATACGAGGTTTACTGAATAGTTAAAATGGGACTAGGAAACAGCGTGGGATGAACTAATAGAGGAACTAAAGGGAATGATAAAATCTATTAAACAAATCCCTCAATTAGAAAAACAAATATTAGAAATAAAATATGAACTAGATCAAAAAACAAAGAACTGATTCATGTGTGACGGAAGAGGCGAGAATACATTACAGATTGACCAATTTAGACAAGGGAAAGCAAATAATACGCGATAGATTAGCAAATTAAGAAATAAATAATAGTATATAACCATAAAATATGAGGTCGACTCACAAAACAAAGGTGAAGGGGGAATTCAAGATGACACGGTCTCATCGGGTAGAAGAGGTAATAAGAGATGGTCAGTATAATTTAGAGCAGAAAAGCAGAGAATACGAAATATCAACTAAGGGTACGTAATAAAACGACTGGCCAATTTAGAAATTGGAAATTTATTTGTATCGTTAGAAGCCAACGAGATAAAGTGTTCAATTTATAACAGGGAGAATAAAAAAGAAAGTTGTGTTACCGAAAAATGCTTAGGATAAAATTAATGAATATAAAACCAATACAGATTTCATTTCAGGGTTATTAGTTATTATAAGCACTCCTGGAGTTGAGACTACGATGAAGAAGATTCTTTGCATATTGCCTAATAGCATTTATACGGGTTTGAATTGGTTTTCTACTACAAGTCAGCAAATAGAGTTTTTTCACACAATGTCATGTTTGGACAAGTGCACACAAGTGGTGTATTTGATTCGCTTGTTACCTATGTAAACATAAAGAGATATCTTGTTGCTAACAAATGAAAAATACAGTTATCACATAATTAGCGTGTTTATCTAATATATCATTTATTGTCTCTGAAGGCAGAAATGAGGTAGAGATGGCTCAAACTTCACAAAAGTCTGGCCTGTGTTTGACTCATAAAAAAAATAATAATATTGTAACTGTTTTGAGTTTCTATGGAGATACTTTGTAATATTACATTGTGTTACGTGTGCCTAAGTCAATGTCACGGGAGTTGGTTTTGACGGACAGATTAATGTCGGATAAGGTAGTCGAAAAAAAAGGGAAAAATAAAAGATATGAGATTAAAGTTAGTTAAATATTGGAAATGATGCAACAATTGTTTTTGTAATCATAATAAATAATGGAAAGGTAAGAACAAATGTGACGGTAGTATGTGCAACTAAACAACTACAGTCTAGTAAGTAGAAGGAAAGGTTTTGGACAAACTTGTGATATAGATTATCTGACGAAGTTTGGCGCCATAATATTTCTTCAACAAGGTTTATAAAACTGGGATGGTTCGGTTGGGCAGGACACGTGGCAAGAATGGAATAATGCCAACCACCTAATATTTATTAAATGAAGGAGTGTTTGGAAGCCTAATCTTAGGAAACTGTATGGTGTAAAGGTCAATTAATAGCACAACCTTTTAAGAATAAGGAGACCGGTAGGATTTTTCTGGAAAGCCAAGTCTCACCAAGTGTTTTAGCATCAGTGATGTGTACATGTATATCTAAGAAGAAGAAACAGATCCCAAAAGGACGTCAGAACAGGTTTTCTGGTCAATTTAGATCAGAGAAAGGAGAGCATTTGTTTTCACTGGCCTATTTAGAATGGAAATAGGGGAGAATACTAGGATTGCTGACTAAAATGGGATTAGGAGACAGTATGGGATGAACTAATAAGGGAACTAAAGGGAATAATAAAATCTATTGAACAAAAACCCTATCAAAACACTTTCGAGGGTGCAATTTCGGCCATCCTGACAATTCAGCATTTGCCGAGCGCTTAGGAAATTGACACCGACTATTACTTTAGATTTGTTCCCGAAGTCCTGGAAAGAAAGACCCAAAACGCATCAAGCAAACTTAATTAATTAAAAATTAAATTTCTTTTAAGTTTAGGTATATGTATGTTTCTTTTTTTTTAAATTACTTTATTGTAAAACTGCATATCTCGATACAGGAATGCCCTAGTGAGATGTGCAGCTTATGTTTCTTATTTTTTTCAATAAATAAATAAATAAATTAGGAAAGCAATTGAAATCCACCAAACCAACAAGAGACGACAGGGCTAAGCTTAATGGTTCATGGTATCCGGTACTTGATGGCTACACCAAAATAAATGTCGAAAACCATAATCATTTAACGAATTATACAAAAAAATTCCGGTCCTAAGAGGATTGGATCTCAAAACACGGTCATAATTGCAATCTACAATCTACACATTTGACCTGATGATGGACACTGTAACGCTATCTGAGACGTTGGCTAAAGAAGGAGTAAATGCTACACGGCATAATAATCCAAAACTAAACAAGGATAAACTAAAATCATATCGGAAGAAGTTGATATATATATAAAATATCAATCCCACTATGTCCCAGGACATGACATTCCTGCATGATCAGCTGATGAAATACCCTGTTACAAATTACAAACGAAAGCGTAGGAAGTATATTGTCCACAAAACATGATTGAAATTAGCACCACATCTCTAATAATACCAGAACATGTTCCTGATTTACGATTACAGCCTTTATCTCTGGCAGACAAAAATCATAATATTGATGTCAAGTGCCGACTCAAATTAAGCCATTAGCGGATGTAACACGTTTGGTACAGGTGGAAGTTGGCGGTCGATGATGTTGCATCAGATTTGTTTAATTAATGCGCAGTTCCTTTTATTTGGCATTGTGTTGAAATTTGTCTAGCCGTAAGTCTGGAGATCTTTCGTAACGCAAATATTAAGATTTACAGGACAATTTAAAAGGGTAGAAGAAAAAGAGGAGAGGGAAATTTAGGTGACATCTAGCTTCCTAACCATGTAATATTGTCATTAAACACAACTTTTATATTTAACTTTTTCTAAATTCGGAAATGTTTGATTTCTGAATCATTGTCTAATATCATGGTGCCATGGCTAATTTATTTATTCTGGGTTTTACAGATGTTCTCACTTACGTGAAAGCAATAATTTTATAAAAACCTAGTTAATACGGCATCAAATAGATACATAATAGGTACAAACCTATATAAACTCATAGTTGTAAAATTGCATAAAAGCACGACTAAATACAGAAGGCATAAAGACCCAAAAAGAGGTTCACAAGTGATGCATGATAGGTGAACTTGTTTTTGAGCAGTAGCAGGAATTTTTTTAATTATTTATTAAAATGGACATATTTACTCCAAGTATTTTTGTCTGTTTAGGCTTAGATGGGTATGGGTATCGCCGCCCCGGGAGCAATTTATTGGATAACCAACACATTTGGTGAGGTTCAGCCGGACTCTGTCGATCCATCGCCTTGCACCGCAGTGGGAGGGATTCATTCGACCCCCAAATTCTTGCCCACCCTTCTTATCGTTTTCTTCTCAGATTTTCCTCTCCATCCTTGCCCTAAAAACCCTCCACAGAGCATTCCCAAAGATGACAAAGGCCCCGAGGGATTTTTTTCCTCAGAGCCAGGAACTAAATGTAAAGAAGATGGTTATATATATTATATGTATAAATGTCATCATATACTGTTAGCAATAATAAAACGCTAAGTTAATATTTATGATGAAATATATTGTCTCCACGTTAATTGACAATAACAACATTCAAGAATGAGCAAGATTATATTCCGTGTTCCGCCATTTGTAAATCCAGCCGTTGGCTGTCCGTGTTGTAGGTAGATCTTCTGCATTGCCGCCAGCCAGGAAGCGTCCCTTCTTTACCGACCGCAATAGCTGGTGTAGTTTCCTTGTTGGCCGCCAGAGGCGATAGCAGTACCTCTGGCGGCAGATGAGCGGCAATATTTAAATATGCAGCTAACACGGCCATACTGACCACTGCTTTGACCTCAAAGCAGGAAGCTAAAAGAAAAGAAAAAAAAATATTAGAGGGATTGAAATTTTTTCAACCCCACAATGGTACTGACAAACAGATTACCCTGCTCGCCCTTCCTGACCATTGCAGAAATTTGTTCATTTGGTCAATTCCTCATATTTTCATATGCGACCATCACTCTGTGAGTGCTGCCATTGGGTCTGGTACCCACCACGTCAAAACGATCGTTCGGCAAGACTTCTACCACCTTATAAGGCAAGCTCCGAAACCGACCTTTCAACTTTTGTACACGTCAAAACGATCGTTCGGCAAGACTTCTACCACCTTATAAGGCAAACTCCGAAACCGACCTTTCAACTTTCTGTACCCCGGATTTCCCCCAGAAATCCGTATTAAAACTGTATCGCCAACGCGATACGAAGGTTTAAATAACCGTTTTGCATTGAATTGTTTCATCTGCCGCCTTTGATCTGCATCAAAAAGCATGAATCGGTTCGAGTTGAACCGTTTCATCTACCGCCTTTGATATTTATCAAAAGAACCCTTGTCTCAGCACGCAAGACCATTAGGTCCTGCTACTCACCAACCTGTGAGTTTATGAATCGGTTCGAGATGAACCGTTTCATCTGCCGCTTTTGATATTCATCAAAAGCACCCGTGTCTCAGCACGTATGACCATAAGGTCCTGCCACTCATCAACCTGTGAGTTTATGAATCGGTTCGAGATGAACCGTTTCATCTGCCGCTTTTGATATTCATCAAAAGCACCCGTGGCACCCCAAAAAGGTACGCCATCGCCAAAATTGTCATGATGACAACTTTCATGCTTGTTTCTGCCTTTGCCTCTAATCGGCAGTTTTTTTCATGAAGCCATCCTGGAGAGCAATAACTCGCAGCATTCCGTTCACGCTCTTCACGAAAGATCATAGTAAATTGATCTACCTGCTCAACGCAACAGCAAAAGACATCTCCATTTTCTAAAAACCCCGGGCTCACATATCACATCAACCAGTATCTCATTTTCCAACCAACATTTAAAATAGTTTTTCACATATTTTGTGACAACATTCCTCTTCCATGGAAACCAGTATTTGTCCCGGACGGCAGCCAGTGTTTGATTAACACCTCGATGTCCAATCTCATCATGAAGAATCCAAAGAACGCCACACTTGACATTTCTAGGTGTTCACCATTTAGAATATCTTCGAACCATTCAACATCGAATCATTTTGATTATCTCCGAATCATTTCAAACCACTTTGAATCATTTCGATTAACTCCAAACCATTTCAAATAACTTCGAACCATAATACTAGGTTTTGACATAGAAAGTCGGCATAATTGTAATTCAACATGATTACAACTTCTTTTCGCCACACATAAACGGGCTTTAATTTTCGCAAACATATTTCCTTTTAGTTATAGCAATAAGGCATCTGCGATGTCCATACTCAAAAGCAAATCACCATATTGATCCCTTTTTGTCAGCTAGACGGCTACCAAGATCATACTGTCATCGCCGCGTAAACTTTCAGCATCGTAATTTTGAAACATTTTGAGGTTCCGAACATTTAACCAATTTCCATCAAGAGATCATATCCATCTGCTATCTTCTGGACCTGAAGTCAGCTTCTCTGATTCACCATGTATTTCAGTTTATGCGCTCAGCATAATGCTAGCGACTTTATTTTGACAGCCGTTGTTGGCATTTTGGACAAATGTCTTCGAGCATCAAATTAGGCTCACGATGATAAACACGAAAGGGAAAGGCCTTTTTGACAAACCCATTGAACCACAAATGAGTTTTCAAGCACCAAATTAAAATTTTCAATGCGGCCTTTCGGCGGAAACACGATCCACGCATTCCTCCGATATCGGGCATCAATGCATCTGTCATCACTGTAATTACGCGGCATTTTTACATAAATTCACAACAGAAGTCCAAACATTTCACATATTTTCAGAAGTCCGATACACAGATTGTCATTTAAATCACCGGCATCAAACATAAACAAACTCGAGAGACGCCATGATGGACGCCGTTTGTATACAAAACACGAGTTTTTGTCAGGTGAACGAAACAAAAGCCAATTAACACTTGCTTTTACGAATCCCACTTCTGATGTTAGCAATAATAAAACGCTAAGTTAATATTTATGATGAAATATATTGTCTCCACGTTAATTGACAATAACAACATTCAAGAATGAGCAAGATTATATTCCGTGTTCCGCCATTTGTAAATCCAGCCGTTGGCTGTCCGTGTTGTAGGTAGATCTTCTGCATTGCCGCCAGCCAGGAAGCGTCCCTTCTTTACCGACCGCAATAGCTGGTGTAGTTTCCTTGTTGGCCGCCAGAGGCGATAGCAGTACCTCTGGCGGCAGATGAGCGGCAATATTTAAATATGCAGCTAACAATACAGGTATTATTTGTAGAATATTGATTGGTCGACATCACTGGTTTAACTTTATTCGTAATAAAAAAGCAAAGTCCCTTTCAAAAGAATTCTGTTATTTAACCTTTTTTCTTTGGCCCTTGGCCCAGTTGGGTCTAGAAAGCGGTGTTAAAGTGTTGCGTTGAAACCGGGTATTCCCAGTGCAGTGGCGAAAGAACTGGATGTCTGCGTCACTCAGATCCCAGCATCCCGGTTCTCTGGTATTCCCCAACCGGGCGTCGCACACACTCTCCTATCCTGTTTCTACAAAACAAGTTAATGCAATATAATGTTACATTCTCGGCATTCCGGAACGATGAGCAACTTTGTGGTATTTGGTACAGATCGGTACAGAATGGTACCAAGTCCCTCGATCAATTTGAAATGAAATTTGATAGTAAAGTACTTTTATACTTCTAGGAAAGACAAAACATTTTTTTAATGGTAGACTAGAGTTTAGATTTTAGATGTCTAGAATAATAAAATGTTTTATTCAATATTGGTAAATCACAAAGTTAAGAAAAAATTATGGTATTTATTTATTAGGTCGGCAAAGTAGATACCTTCTTACAATATATATGTTCATCAAATACTAAAAACTCGCCGGAATCGAACGACCGACATCTGGATTCGCAGTCAAGAGCTTTAGATAATCAATAAGTAAAATAATACATTAAAAAAATATGAAAAAAGGCAAAATATCACTAATAATTAATAAAGTACAACAACAGTAAAAGCACGTGAAGGTTAAATAGGTAAGATGTGAATTTAATAAACAGAAATTGTGATGAATACGTAATGCAGAAATTTCATAAAATGTAACAAAAAATTAATAGTTTATTTTTAACTTTATGAGTAAAATCTCAAATTGTAATATTTAATTAAATGAAGACAATATAAGTGAAACTCAATCGAACATCTGGAAACAGAAAAATCATAAAAGATATTGGCACCTTTGGGACAGAACCAGATAGGACCTCTGGGACAGAACCAGACAGCACAGACCCTCCAGCTAGACCCAAAAGCATAAAGACTTCTTTAACTTTAGTTTAGTAGTATAAGATAAGTTTCAGTTAAGAGTCAATCACATTTTTCTTAATAATGTCTTTCGTTATGCAAAATTACTAGCTTATATTAAATTAACGGATAGAACTAATGAAGCTCTTAGAATTGAATGAAATCGTATACGCGATTCATAGATTTGAATAAGTAATTCATCTAAGACGCAGTCAAAAGTGGTTGAAAGAGACTAAAGACTTCATTAACTAATTTACTTCCGTTTAGTATCAAAAGTACATGCGAAGTGCCAATGTAGTTAGTATTTCAATTCGAAATTGTCAATTTATTAACTCGAGCAATTCAATAGTCAATTCTAATTTTAACGAAATCGTGTGACATTTAGGAGGGTAAATCAATATACAGATCCGCCAGTATTACCGTATTTAAACTATTTATTATTTATTAGCTGTCAATATTGGTCTGGCTATCAACAGTGCAGCCGTGCTCGGGAAAACAGTACAAAATGATCGGTAGATACGTCTATCGATCCGATATTGTAAAGTGCTAGGGACCCAGGGAGTTTGTTGCAAAGTCACTGCATAAAGAAAATTAAATTATCACTGAATAACTCAAAATTCATATTATTCGTTATGTCACCCATGAAGGCATTTATTGTTCGGAACACGCACTATGAAACATAATAATGTACTAGTAAACTAGTGTATAGTAGGTAGTCGACTGGTTAGAGGTAGCCGTCAGCTACTAAGTATTATAATAATAATAATAATAATTGGATAATTTATAGAGCGCCGTTTTTGTGAAAAATCACATCAAGGGCGCTATACAATTTATTCATTATTCTTAGGTTCTATCTAATTTTAATATTTACAAATGGATACAGAAACATACTTACCTGCAGGTCACTTCCGATAGACACTTTAATTAGAAGGTAGCTAGTAGCAGACAGAGGCGTGCATTACATATAGGCACATAAACACTGCCTACCCTTCCCTCACTCGCAAAATATACAAATAACATTAAAATTTATAAATTTATTGCAAGTAATCAATCTATTTCTCCTATCAAAAATTTGTTCTAAAATAAGTTTCAGCTTCGAATCGCAGCACCGCGCACACTCTACCGATTTCAAACAATAACGTGTCCAAAGCACAAACTATTAAGGCTCCGCAACCGGTTCCGAAAAAAAGAAGGTGGAGAGATACGAAATTACGAATGTTATAGGAGAGCGCTAACATTTACAGCGCCAAAATCGATGCAAAAATTGCGAAAATGTTTAATAAAACACGACTCGTTCAAAATAGAGCAAAAATCTCTTGGGGAGCATCTTAAGTATCATTTAAAGAAACATTGTGAAAAAACAATGTGAATTTTTCACAAATATAATTTATAAGATATTAGAAACAGACTTGTTTTTAATAATTTTTGGAGCATTCTTTGCGATTTTTTTCTGTCGAGGGAATTTCATATAATTTGCGTTTCGGCCAGGGCAGCATCGTGACATTATGTTAAAAAATAACATATTTATATTTTTTGAGAGCTTAAAAACTTCAAATGTTTAAGGGAGATATGTAAGAAATCGGTAGAAATTCGAGTTGCGGCCCCTTAAGTAGGTATGCTTAAAGTAGCTAACGTCAGACTCTGACAGACAATATTCAATGTTTACTTTATTAATAATAATAATAATAATTGGACGATTCATAGTATAATAATATATAATATATAATATATAATATATAATATATAATATATAATATATAATATATAATATATAATATATAATATATAATATATAATATATAATATATAATATATAATATATAATATATAATATATAATATATAATATATAATATATAATATATAATATATAATATATAATATATAATATATAATATATAATATATAATATATAATATATAATATATAATATATAATATATAATATATAATATATAATATATAATATATAATATATAATATATAATATATAATATATAATATATAATATATAATATATAATATATAATATATAATATATAATATATAATATATAATATATAATATATAATATATAATATATAATATATAATATATAATATATAATATATAATATATAATATATAATATATAATGTATAATATATAATGTATAATGTATAATGTATAATATATAATATATAATATATAATATATAATATATAATATATAATATATATAATATATGTATAATATAGTATTAATACTATTATATAGCGCCGTTTTTGTCTCAAGTTTATTTTGTTAGCTCACATCATCGTATGTGCTAATAATTTGAGAAATATTTATATGTATGCCAAATTTACAATTTTTTGCAAACATTATATACTTAACGTAAAATATTTTGGTTTGATTGTGTTCAATACACTAACAAAAACGTCAATATTTGAAGTAAATATACTTTCTTAATTTCTTTTTAAATTTAAACATATTTTCAATCTCAGTAATTTCAATCGGGATTTTGTTATAAAGTTGGACGGCCTGGTACATAAGCAGGGTTGCCAGGTTTTTTCAAAATATATACCGAACAGTGAGCAAAAAAAAAATCGAGATGAATTTCCCTAGATTTCGGTGGTTTTTTCGAATTTTCGGTCAAATTATTCGAATAATCACTTTTACGCAAGTACATAGTCACCATAGACTAAGTGATGATTAAGTGATGCTTAAGCAGTTTTGGGGCCGTTAGTCATTCTCAGTGAAAAATTGTACGAAAGTAGTGTTTTTCTACGGTTTTTTTCTAGTATTTTTTTCAATGAATTTGCTGCTCTCTCTTTTGCCTACCCTGATCCAAAAGTCTGTGCACGCCACTGGTAACAGGTAACCGTGAAAAGTAAGCCACAAACACAGGTAACATGACCTGTCAAGGCTGACGTAAAGTGTAATGGGTTAAACAGCCCGCATTCCGTAAGCGAACAATGACCTCTCAGTATTTCTCCAAGAAATTCAGATTAGCTAGCAAGTACAAACATGAATTATGTATGAAATTGTTAAGTTGGAACTGAATTGTTGGAACTTGGCTGGTCTTTCTGAAATTCTGATTAATATTGAATAATTAATGTTACCGGAAAAAACGTTGTGTTGTCTTTCCTTCTTTTGTTATTTTTTTTATGTGAGTACCACAAGAGTCCGAACTGCCCCCAACCGTCTGGACTATGGCATCCCTAAATAGGTTATTTTGGGAGACTGAACGTGGGAAAGGAGATGAGGAAGAGAAATGTGGAGTATTAGATACCTGGCTGTATAGATCTGGTCATAGAACATGGCCAAAGTCATTTCAAGCAATGTTTTAGATTCTGAATGGTGGTGTGGTTTCTACCCCTCTGAAACGGAGGCGTCTACTAATATCTACAGGAATTCCAAAAACTGAACAAATCCGACTAATATCTATGAGAACCAAAGTGAGTACGAATATGTACAGCTCAAACTGCTGACTAATATCTATGAGAACCGAAGTGAGGACGAATATCCACAGCTCAAACTGCCGACTAATATCTATGAGAACCAAAGTGAGGACGAATATCTACAGCCCAGGCAGAGGTTGGATTTGCAATTATGTGTAGCATATTAGAATAACGTAATATTGCGTATGCAGTTTGAAAAACTTAATTTATGTATGTATGTATGTAAAAATCCCTGATATCGGACTATTGAACACATTTAGCTGATTATTAAGGATTTGCCCTCTGTAGATATTAGTCCCACCTACGCTCCATAGATATTAGTCACCACTGGGGCCGTTATAGATATTAGTCCGACCTTAGCTCTGTAGATGTTAGTTCTCACTCTGAATTTCATAGATATTTGTCCAACATATGAGCTGTAGATATTCGTCCGACATACAGGCTGTAGATATTAGTACCTGGAGTCCTCTGAAACATGCCGAAAATATAACTAACTGTGAGAATGGTTTTGTGGTACACCCACGGACGTATGTCTATGGGTACACCTGTTTGCTAATGTACAAGAGCGAGACAGCAGATGCCAGGTATAAAAAGGAATGTTTGTTACTGCTCGCTCTCCTTTAGCTCCTTTAGCTAGCACTTAGCTGTACAACACATTCGTGTCCTAATTGTGCAATATATTATATATATGTATAATATATTGCATAAAATAACACTAACATTTATGTATTATTTATTTATTGATTGCTTCAGACTCGCGACTTCAGGATTCGTATCTAAGATTCAGAGGCCGTCAGACTACTTAGAGTTTATTTTATTTATCTATCTGAATTTCTATGTGAATCCCAACTGCTCCCGTCTGGAGCCAGTAAGACTTTAGAATTCCCAATTGAGGTATGTAGTAAGGCTGAAGGTAATGGGGAGGGGAAGTAGATGGGGAAGAGGAAGGTGGGAAGTATCTGGGTTTTCAGATCTGGTCAACAAACACGGCTAAAGCCATTTCAAGCGGATTGCAATCATTAGAGCACAAGCGTCGGTTGAGAATACTATCCTTGTTCTACCGGTATTTCAATGGAAGATTCTCCGAGGAACTAGCGTCATTGATCCCTTCGGCCCGGTGCATATTCGGGAAACACGCCAAACGCGTACCCAACATATGTACAAGGTTGACATTTATCACATGAGAACGGGTCGCATCTTCGACTCGTTCAACGTTGTGTTCAACAGCTCGGCTGTGGAATGATTTGCCAGGCTCTGTGTTTCCTCCTTCCTACAACATGGGTCTCTTCAAGACCAATGTTCATTCCTCCCGCTCCTCAAAAAGACCTTCAACACAGCATCGCAGATGACGTAGGCCCTGAGGGAAATTATTTTCCTCAGGGCCTCATGTGAGGAGTTAATGTAAAGAAAAATGTTTCAATTCGAAATGGTGGTCTTACACTAAGGCGATGCTGAGAGTATCTTCCACTCTTAAATTATCTTTGGGGATAAGCACTATTGAAGGGCTTAGCAAAAACGAGAGGCCAGCAAATCATTCAATCATGTTACACCCAAGAACGAGTCGTGGAAATAACCCATTCTCAAGTGACAATAAGAAAGAATGAATGTATTTAAAAATAAATGTTATGCTTACTGTAAAAATATTTAAATTTATCAAATGAAATGTTACATTGTGCTTATTAGTTTATATTCATGTAGCATAAACTAACTCAATAAATAATTTTAAAAATATATATATATATATATATATCAAACGCGTACAAGTTGGACGCGCATTTGACGTGTTTCCAGACTCCGCCATGCACCTTCCATTGAAATGCACGTAGAACAAGTACAATTCCTTTACGCTGCCCAATCAATTCCTCATTAAAATATCGGTATTTTTATGAACTACCATAATGTAAATAGTGGTTATAAACAGTAAATGCAGCAGAATTTTCCGTACCAATATTGTCAACCAACTTTTTTCCTTGTTTACCTTTCAATGACTGGCAACTTT
Organism: Limnephilus lunatus; assembly: GCA_917563855.2. Lineage (NCBI taxonomy): Eukaryota > Metazoa > Arthropoda > Insecta > Trichoptera > Limnephilidae > Limnephilus > Limnephilus lunatus. The sequence goes on along the minus strand of OU830594.1, from coordinate 90,703,884 downwards.
ACAAAATAATTAATAACCTGTTTCAAATAAATAAAACTTGTGCAGTGTTTATTTCCTAGCGCATGCTGTACGCTGTACGGTCATTATACCTAATTATTACTGTTAGTAAGTAACGCTGATATCTCATCATCGTCATCAGTGACATTAGGTCAATTTTCAAAAATTCCAACATCGCCATCAAAATGTAATATACGAGTACATTTTTTTTCCATAAAGCTTCCTAAAATCAAATGTAAGAAACGGAACCTAACAACGTTTGGAAGGCGGGTATGGGTACCGCCGCGCCGCCTCGGGAACCATTTATTGGATAACCAAAGAATCTGACATAGGTCACGTCACCCCAAAAGGTTCGCTAGTTTTTTTTTTATTAACTCCACATCGAGGAAATGAGGAAAATAAATTTTCTCATGGCCTATGTCATCTTTGGAGCTGCAACGCGGATGGTATTTGTAAGGGAAAGAAGGAGTGGAAGTTCTGGGAAGAAAAACAGTGTGTCAAGGAATGAAGAATAAATCTTACCTTCCCACGGTGATGCAAGACGGTGGTGTCGAAAGAGTTCGTCTGGAGAGGTCAGAATCTCCCTCATCCGGCCTCTCCTGATCTGGCCTACCACACTGTGTGGGCAGACGCATCCGTCACCAAGACATGGACAAACCTCACCCCATGAAACTTGAGTTTGGTGTCTTAGCTAAGGTGCCCTTTTTCTCAGGGTGAGATTTATTATGCATCGCTTTACACTACAATGGGAGGGCTGGACTTATACGTCAATCACCTTGGACACGATAACCCCTAGATGCCTACCTGTCAAACATTTTTACTTCCCAGAACTTCAAATCTTCCCTGTCCTTAAAATACCCTTCACCCAGCATCACCAAAGATTGTAAAAAAGGGTGCATAAACAGTGTTGAACACATCTATTACTTTCGACAAAAAAAAAGAATAATATCAGTTTATTATTGTAATTTAACATAATAATCTATGCACTAAGAACATTTAATTTTTTATATTTTTTGTTTTTTATTATTCATGTATTTTGTTCTCTACCGTCCATCAAAGATAACAGAGCAATTTTTCACAAGTAATTGTATTATCTATTAATTAGATAAGCTTTTAAAATGCAAAATTATAACATTGCTATCAAGAGAAAGTATAATGATTGGTAATTCAAAAGACAGATAAATCATTAAATGTGGCTTTAATATCATGTGATTGTAAATAGCGTGTTTACAATAAAACCGCAGCGACAAGACACGTATGGATATGAAATTATTTACCAGATATTATAATGAATATATATGGTAACATGGATAGACTTTTGATTCGGGGGATGACATTGATCATCGCGGACGTCTGCATATTTCTCGCTACCACTGAGAAATTACTAGCTTATTTTTAAAGATTTTTTATAATCGATAAATAATCTTCTTCTTCTTCGATGGGACTACAGCCCATATCGGCCTCCTGCAACATTCCAACTCCTCCCGTCTTCAGCGGCTGACTTCCAGTTTGGTACCTGGAGAAGCTGTGCTGCATCCCCTCTTACCTCGTCTTCCCACCTCAGTCTGAGTCTTCCAACTTTTCTCCTTCCACCTGGGTGTCCAGTTATATATATATATTTTTAATTTTTTTTCTTTATTCATTACTTACAAAATAGGGTTACATTATTAGATGATTTTTCGACCACCATGCTAGGCTGATGCCCGTGTTATGGTGGTCGATTCTTTTCTTTTTATTCTATTCTTTTTGGGACGCGTGTGTCCGGCATTCTCTGTACATGCCCAGCCCGTCTCAACCTGAGGAGTCTCACGTGGGCTAAGATATTAGGTTTCTACGTATATTCAAGAATACTTTCGACTTTTTGGATAAACACGGTTGCATCTGTCGCGGTAACGTGATGCGATAATAAACTCTAAAGTAGCGTACTTTAAATTTCATTATCGCATGACGTTACCACTATAGATGGAACCTTGTTTTTTTTTAAATTTATTATTACCCCACAAGAGTCTCAACTGCCCCCAATCGTCTCGTGCCAGTGAGACTATGGCATCTCCAATTGGGGTATGTTGTGAGGCTGAATGTGGTTCCGAGGGTAAGGACGAGGGAAGCGGGGGAGTACCTGACTATTCACATCAGATCATCAAACACAACTAAAGCCATTTCAAGCAACGTTTCAATTCTGAGTGGTGGTCTTACACCAGGGCGGTACTGAGAGCATCTTCCACTCTGGAAAAGCTGAATCTTCCAAGTCTGTTAAATTTTGGAGCCGTTTATTTTTTTTTAGATATTTTCCAGACACAAAAAAAAAACGTAAACACTTTTTACAAAATCCTCAACGATTATAATAGTTTTAGTTTTGAGTCATTTATTTTGTAATGTATATCAGTACCCATCGGCTTATACATATAATATTATATAACCTATTATTTGAAAATTCGAACTAGCATTTTTTTCAAATACAATTTTTTTGGGATTGTCGTATCGTTGAAACTTTTATCAAATCCCAAAAAATCAAATAAAAAGTTGTTCCACTCCTCCGAAAAGTTTTGATTCTTCTCTGACTTTGATCACCAAGTTTTTTTTAACTCTCCAAACACATATCATGCAGTTAGTTAAAAATGTTATATTTCGATGTATGGAACACATGCAATAAATATGACATAAAATTTTCCAACACAAATAACTTTATTAAAAAATGTAAAGTTTCAAAGTTGACAATTGATAAAAGTCACCCCATTTACGGTACTTTAGACTTATGGACGATTACCCGGATACAGGAAATTATGTTATGATTGATTTTATGATGATTTTGTTGATAACGTTATTGTTGTTAATATATCATTAGATTGATCAGACGTCGCGGGATCAAGATGACAAGTCTTGTACTGTAAACAACTGTAATTCTTTGTTATTTTTTCCTGACTTTATCTTTTGTTGAAATCGCTAAGTATAAAACCCCTGTACGACGAATGTCTCGTATTTAAGACATTTTCTCGTATCTGTATGTTAGAATTCAATGAACTGTTTTACAAAGTAGTATTTAAGAGTGTATTACCAGAGAAACCAGAAATATGTCATTTTTAAATCAGTGGTTAGACGTATTGACTCTTTTCCACAAAAAACTATAAATGGATTTCAAAAGATTGTTCTTTTATCTAGTAAACGTATATTTTAGATTTTGAGAAAAAATGTTTATTTTTAGAATAAAAAGGTTATACCATAGGTCGTTCGCAGATTTGTTCAATTTTCAAAAAAGTACATTTATTATACAACACCCATTTCAAATCATATAATCATGCAATAAAATAAATCAATACATTATCTGGTAAACGTATGTTTCAGAATTTTAATTTTAGTTTAAATAAAATTATTAAAAAATATATACGGACATGTGTTTCTTGACGAAAATTGGTCGGTTTGTGCACTTACAAACAAATATATTTCGGATTTTTTTACATACTTATTTTGCTAAGACGTTATTGACAAATCATAAATAATTTGATCGTAAAATAATTTCAGGAAGTATTTAATTTTAAATAATTTTGAACATCGCATTTCACCATTTTTATCGCAGCCCGTAAACACAAATTTCAGATTTCATTACGGGCCCAAACGCGGCCAGGAGAGCACGTCTTCGCGACGCTTTGAATAATAATATTTGGAAATGAAATTTGAAAACGAAATTTGAAATAAACACGAATTCCTTGATTCATGTTTGTTAAATCTACAGGGTTGCCCGAACGCAATTTTTCATGTTCATTGAATATTTTTATGCAAAAATTTTTATAATTTCGAATATTTTTTTTTATTTTAAATTATTCTTGTGTGAATACCGCACAAGAGTCCCAACTGCTCCAAAATATTTTTTGGGGTAAATCTTTTTTACGCACGCTCGACACTTGGGGGTAAACTGGTGAATGGGTTACGAAAAGTGGTGATTGTTACGAAAAATGACATGCGAACGGTAATCAATGCGAACGGTGATCGATTGCTCGGCGGGTCGGGCCTTTACGCACGCTTGTTTTTCGTATTATTGTTATATTGTTAATGGACTATTTGTCCATAAATAAATAAATAAATTATAAACAGCGGGTACCCGGCATGCGTTTCAAGGGCACTGTAACCTCGCGGTCAACTAAACTGGTTCCATCACAAGTCCCGGGAATTATAATGCAAGCGCCTGCACTATATAACATTATACACAGCGGGTACCTGGCATGCGTTGCAAGGCCACTCAAAGAAAGAAAGGGTTTGTGCGCTTTAATTCTGTTTGTTGAAGTGCTTATTATTAATTATGCACACAAATAAATATTTCAAAATGCGACATTTTTTACAATCCAACTGAATATTACTCGTTTTTTTCATGAATACCGCACAAGAGTCCCAACTGCTCTCGTCTGGAGCCAGTGGGACTATTGCATCCCCAATTTGGGGTATGTTGTAAGACTGAAGGTAGTGGGGAGGGGAAGGATATAGGGAAGAGGAAGGTGGGGAAGTACCTGGCTATTCAGATCTGGCCAATAAACACGGCTAAAGCCATTTCAAGCAACGTTTCAATTCTTAATGGTGGTCTTACACCAGGGCGATACTGAGAGTATCTTCCACTCTAATGGCCTTAAAATACAATTAAAAAACAAAAAACCAAAATATTAAAAAGAATATAACAAATTGTTTATTCATGTAGGTATCTACTTAATACCTACTGTGTTTACGCATTTCACTTGTATCTATTTATGTTTATGCACTTCGATATACAAATTACAGATAACTACTACTAATTAAAATTCTGGAAGCGAGAATAGTAATATAAAGTAGTAATAGTAGCGGGTAGCCCTAGCTCGCGTGAACAAAACCCTCAAAACTCGGATTGCCGCGGAACGAAATTTAGTTCTGAAAACGCCCGCTCGCGAGCCCTGATGTGTTAGCGCTAGTGTCGGAATCGAAGTTGTAATGTGCTGGTTATTCACTCTTAACAAATGGTTCGTACTATAAAATAAATAATAATGTCGTACAAATATTTACAAGGTGTCCGGAAAGTCGTATTACAAGCAGGAAACTGATGAATCTATTTCACATTATTAATTTGTAGTCGATTTTAAGGTAAAATATTTTTTGATTAAATTAAATTAAATTCATCTTTTTTGAGTAAATCGAGTCTAAAGGATTTTTTTAGGTCAAATTAAAAAAAAATAATGGTTGTTAGGGGGTTAATATGGACTGTTTAAGAGTAAACCGGGCGGCGTTTTGTCCCTACCAACAGTGTTGCCAGGTGTTCTGTATTCTACCGAACCGTTCGGTATTTTAACACCGTGTTCGGTATGACAAAAATACCGAAGTAACTACGGGCGGTTTGGTATTTTTTCTGATTAATTTTTCTCCCTCGTTCGTGCACGCGCTCACTGTTTTCGAGCCATTTCGCGGATAAGTGTTACATATCAGGTGACTACGTACTTGCGTAAATGTGATTATTCGAATAATTTGACTGCTTATATTGTTTCAAAGGTATCACCAAAATCTAGGGAAATTTCACCTCGAAAATTGTTTTGCTCACTGTTCCGGTATGTATTTGGAAAAGACCTGACAACCCTGCTTACAAACGTATTAACCAATTTTCTCTCTGGATTTTGTCACTATTTGAAAACATTTTTTAGTATAATGTAGATATAGACAACTAGGGTGTCGGTATGTTTTGCCTTTTTTATAAGTTACTTCTTGTAGAAGTTAGAAACCTAAAAAATCGTATAAAATTTCCTGGTTTGAACACCATCAACAGACGTTCATTATACAAACTAGACTATACCACGTAGACCTAGTACTAAATGTATTTTTTTAAAAGTACGTATATAGATTATTTTTTTATAATGCAGTTGGTAAAAAAAATCGGTCCAGTTTCGGAGAGAATTTAGAGAAGAAAAAAGGGGAGTACGAAACCTCGGTTTTATTCAAATTTCTCGATGGCAGTGATTCCTCTTAATATCTTTTAAAATCGTAGACTTTGCTCAACAAGTGTTTAATAGTATCTAATAAAAAGCAAACAAGAAAAAAAATCCGGACACCGATACTAAAAAAAAGATATAAGTTCATAATATAACATTACACATATAATTATGCAGAAAGTTGTTGTTTTTTTTTCAAGGTTACAAACTTTTTTATAATATAAACGTACGTACTCATTAAAATATCACGTGTGTATTGCGCGAGGATAAACATTATGAACGCTGACTTATCAGAAATTAAAACATGAACTTTTCCTTCTTTAATTTCCTTATTGGGTTACGTTTTTGATACCCGATAAAGCATTACTCGTGAAAGGAACACCATGCAAACCATGGATAATAGCACCATTTTGTGATATGGCATGGGTGCGTATACCGACCATCGCCAAGCTATTAGGGATGTGAAAAAATAATTGATTATGAAAAAAAACGATTTTTTAAGCGATTTAAATTTTCTAAAAATCGGTTATTTACAAATCTATTTTTCATGCTAAGAAAAAGAATCGATTATTAATAATCGATATATTTTATTTAAAAGTCACATCCCTACAACTTATGATCAAATTGCACGGATATCAAAGCTACCGGCCATTGAGGGTTAATGCTTTAGAAAAAGGCGGGGCACCGCTGTGCGTAGGTATAAGCTATCTGCTTATTAGTTTATGGTCCATTTCCCTTGTTTCTATTATCTATTTTTTAATCAATGACATTTAATGCATTTTTGCAATGCCAAAGATCAGTGAATATCTGGTCCAATTTGATGGGAGCACCCTCCCCAATAAAGACTCCAATTAATCCTTCAAGCTAATTTGTTTTTCTTTCGGAAGAACCCATACAAGTCTCATAGAAATCGTTGTGTCCTCTTACTATAATAGTGAGAAATATGATATAAACGGTGTTTGAATGAGAAAACTTCACAATTTATATTCAAAACCAAATATTCTACCACAAAAGTAGTCAAATTTTCACCTTTATACATATACATACTAGCTGGTTCCTGGATTGCATTGCTATGCCATTTAATAAAGAAATTCTTTCTTCCTGCGTGTCCTTTCCCAAACAACCCATTCCTCTTCCGCCTCCGCTTCCTCCCTCGCGCCCCCTCCCCCTCTCACGTTTCCGCCTCCTCCACCTTCCCTCTCCCCACTCCACTCCCCCCCTATCCCCGTCCCGTGAACCCCCCTACAAAGTTTCCCTCCCCCCACCCGTGTTCTCCTCTCCCCCTTCCCACGAACCCCCTACTAGAGTTCCCCTCCCCCCTCCCGCATTCCATACATTCAGTCCCGGTATATTAGGTTTTCGCCTATTGCAATTTTTATACAAATTTCACAATACCAGAGCTCACCAGTAGTTTTATACAAACCTTGTAAACAATAAAGAAAACAAAAAAAAAGAATTATCCTATTTGGTGCAGTCGTTCGAAAGTTATGCGCGTACATACATTTTGGTGATTCATTTTTATTTATATAATATAGAAGATAGATCGAAGATAAAAGAAAATAGATGACAGATAGATAGATAGATGGATTGATGCACATTCAAAGATAAGGTTTATAATATGATATTTTGACATAAAACTATTGCTATTGTCCTCTTCAAACTTGGAATATGAATATTCTGTGATTTTTCACGGGTCTGCGCTAGCAAGACAAATAATACACATCTCATTGTGAAAGTGAAAATGCACTCAATACCTTAATTCAATGTGATAATAAGACTTGATTACGTATTACTTTTGACCAACAAACACACTATCACTTTCGATAAAATATGGGTTACTTTCTCCCGTCTTGGCTTTGACCTTAAAACCGATGACTTCAATGTCAAATACCGACTAAAAAACCATCCAGCAATTTTGCTTAATCCATTTTCTTCGTAGGTATCGTATCGTATCGACCGAAAAACAAAAGGCGGCTGTCGGCGGGCGAGTCAACGTTGAAAGAGTAAAAGCAATCGATACTGACAAATTTTTTGGGGTCAGCATTTTATAATTTATTTAATCAGGGTTCCGATCGCTTTACCAAAGAAGACGACCGTAAAATGACACGCTTTACAGTGGTTTGTAGTTTGTACATGTAATAATGGGTGTGCCAATCGAACAAACGGTTAATTTTTATGCTATTAGCTATAACTAGTTAAACGGTTAATTTTTATGCTAGTAGCTCTAGCTATAACTTTGTGGGTATCCATTGTAATTAAATAAAACAATTTTGCTTTGTTTTAAACCAAAATATTTTTTTATTAACGCCGACCGGTTTCGGAACAACCTATCCTTCTTTAGTGCAAAATATATACTAACTTTATATAAATTTATTACAAAATTATCATGGAAGAACGGATTTTAGGTGTTGAAGTGGGGTTGGAGCGCTAATAAGGATTAGTGAAATTAATGTAGGTGATTTTTATGTTCTTAATGTAAATTTAAAGATTTTTAGTAAAAATGTGATGGTATTTGAAATAGAGAGCACGAAAACAATGTGCAACATAGTTGTGAATGATGAATACTCGGAGCAGGTGGATGAGTTTATTTATTTGGGAAGTATGTTTACGAGAGATGGGAAGGCTGATAGAGATATTGAAAAAGGGTGAATGCAGGTAACTCTATTAATGGAGGACTGAACGCAGTTGGCACCAACAAAAAACTGTCCAAAGAAGCGAGGCTAGCCGTCCATAATGGAGTACTGGTACCTACCCTGATGTATGGCAGTGAAGAACTGACAGAGGAAAGATGAAAGTAGACTGAATGCTATAGAAATGAGATCCCTAAGGCATTTGTGTGGTAAAACCATGTATGATCGTGTGAGAAACGTGGAGATCCGTAAAGAATGCAAGGCTGATGTAAGCGTAATGAGTAAGATCAAGAAAGGAACGTTCCGAAGGTTTGTGCATGTAGAGCGAATGAACGAAGAAAGGAGTGTAGATGACGCAAATGTGAATGCTAGAAGAAGTCGAGGACGCCCGAGAAAAACATGGCACTACCAAGTGAATCAGATACTGGTCGGGTAATGTCAAGAGTCAGAATATAAGACGTATGAATGTGAACGAGGCAAGGAGTGTGTGCCAAGACTGCCAAGACTGAGTTGTTTGGCGGTCCGACTTCTCTGCCCACGGCAAACGGCGTGATGGTTAGTTAGTAAAACCTAAAAATATGGGATGATGTGATATCTATGTGGACTCAGTGACTTTAAACCGCAGTAAACGGTTCGTATGTTTCCGTATTAATATTTGGAGGTATGGTATTGATAAAATCGAATGACCAAATCTCCATCGCTCGGGTGGTTTTTTTTTAATATTGTGTTACAGTTTTTAATTGTCTATACTGAGATTTTTATAATTGGTTTGTTTTCTCGCAGGTGCAAGAAATCCGTAAAAACGAGGTAAAATAAATAAATGAACAGAAACATTTAATATTATAATGTGAATATAATTTAGCAGATAAGTTTTTTTTTTTTAAACTTTTTCTATTCCCATTTCTTTGTACATAAAATGTATAATAGCAAATATTATATAATAACATAATATATAATAACAATTAGTATGAACAAGAAATGAAAACCCACTAAGGCACTGCCTGAGTGTGGGTAATATTAAAACAAAATACTATATTTCCAAGTACCCAAAGTATAAAATAGACTTTAAAAAAAAACATATAAAATATAAAGTTAGTATTACATAGGTTGAATAAGTGAAACAGGATTTTTTCAGCTATTATAAAAATTAAAAATATGGAGAAAAACATACTGATTTTTTTTTTTTTTGGTAATATAAAAAAATAAATAAACAGAAAACATATATGTTCTACATACATGTACTACAGTTTAGAAAGTTACAGAAAGTGAGTTGTAGAAGGATGGATAAATTTATAGAAAAAGCGTTTCAATATCTACATTATTCAACCATAAATTTTACCTCTTTTTACCTCTTTTTCATGATATTATTCACGGGTAGGTGGAAAATTTTGGAGGTACACATAATTTTATTACAATCTTAGCCAAGAAAACGAATAACACAACTTAAACTAATAAAAAGTTAATTTTAGAACAACATTTTATTTGAGACGAGATTTTATCAAAATACACTTTTGATAACAGTGTTCTAAATAAAGATTTTAAAAACTTTTTAGTATTTCTTATACCAAAATCAGTATTTTTATACAAAACATACAAATTTCATTTGAAGGTCTGTATCTCCATGAGTGGTTGTAAATTTATTCAATGAACTTATTCGAATGATTAGTTTTGTATTTTCATAAACGTTATTTTAAAAATTATAACTGATTATGTGAAGAATTCAGCCACGCGATATTTTAATAAATACCTTCCAACGATATTTTAAAAGAAAATTATTTTAATTGTTTTTTTCAAAATTAGAACTGATGTATCAAGAATTCAGACTATCCAGTGATTTTTCGCAGGTCTCTGCACTAGTTTCTAATAAAATATATTTTTTTAAATGATGCTGAATGTTGTGAAAATTAAAAAAAAAAAAAGTTTTATGAATTAAAACCACAATAAGATATGCCTACCATGGGGTTCGATGCGTTTGGTGATTCAGCAAAGGTGCCCGGGTTCATGGGATGAAGTTTGTCTTCTGATGTATTGGCGGCGGTTGCATTTTCCAGCCTACTGCTTGGCGGGCCGGATCGGGATGTACTGGTTGAGGGAGACGTTTGACCTCTCCAGCAAGACTCTCAGAACACCGCCTTGCACTGCAGTGGAAGGGATGGATTCATACGTCCGTCACTCCCGGACACGCTGACCATCCGATTCCTCCCCACCCTTCATACCTTTTTCCTTCCTTTACCAGAACTTCCCTTCCCTAAAAAGACCCTCCACACAGCATCTGCAAAGATGAAGTAGGTCCAGAGGGATTATTTTTCCCTTAGAGTCCCCTAGAGCTAATGTAAAAAATATATAATCCGGTATTTGATTGTATATTAATGTACTATACATAAATTAACATGCAAATTCTTCAGAAGGTGATTAAAATTAGTTATCAACCGGAACACTTCCTGGTTTTAACAGAATATTTCGGCATATCTACTGATTCCTCGGAAGGATCCATCCGGAAGACATTGAATAATTAATACATCAACGACGGAAGACAGAATTAAAAAACCGGAGTGGCGTTCCGGTTTTCTCCGGTTAAATCAAGCACTGCCCAGCATCCCAGCATGTTACAATATCTTCCGGTAAAGATAAGCTGGCATAATAAAAAAATGTTGATTTGGGATTTTAAAATAAGCCTGTGATATTATGGCACGTTCTACTGTGCAGATTTCACAAATACGTATTATAAGATTTGAAAAGGATTTGAATAAGAATTGAATTGAATATAGAAAATCACAAGTGTGATCTACAATGATTTGAAATAAAATTGATATCGCCAATTTAGACCCGATATATAATAAAAGGCGAATAACATATATTTTTTTAAATTTCGACATTTTGAAATTTAAATGATTTTTATTTTAACCTAACCTAACCCAACCTAACTTTAACTAACCTAACTCCCCACAGGACAAAAATATCTCATTTTGCAAGATGCTGTGTGGAGGGTCTTTTGAGGAGAGGAAGGAGTTAATACAGGTCTTGAATACACCCATGTTGTAGGAGGGAGGATACGCAGGGGCCAGCAAATGTTTCTTCGGTTCAACATCATCGGCTGTGGAACGATTTGCGGGCGTGTTCCCTCCCTTCTACAACATAGGTCTCTTCAAGACCCAGATTCACTCCTTTCTTTCCATAAAAAAACCCTTCACACAGCATCCCCGAAGATGACACAGGCCCTAAGGTAAATAATTTTCCTCAGCTTAGTAAATTGGTTCATGTAAGGAAATTAAAAATTAAACTGTAATTTGAACATGCGTAGTTTCACCACACACACGCCTCAGAGATCTCAATTCTACAACAATCAGCCTGTTCTGTGTATTTTCAGTGCCATAATACACAAAGATTGGGTCATTACTTCGGATGAGTAAAACATGTTTACACAAAGATAATAAATCAATAATTCGGATATAAATCTTTGAACTATGTCCCCGCACGGTTAATAAATTCGATCATTCAAAAGATAAAATATATTCAATATTGGTTACTTCATAAATCATCATTTAAATCTAATTCTAGGAAATATTGCTTCGATTGACATCCCTTTTTATCAATTTGTGATTTCGCGATAGGTACTAGAACAATGTAATTAATTATTTTATTATCACCAGCTGTGATTATGTGTTATGTACTTAACGTGGCAATTAATTATCATGGTGTGTTATTGTCTTAATTATAGTAAATCTTAATCCATATTAACTTTTACTAAATTGGTACCTACTACCTATTACGACAACACTGCTACCCACTGGAGAATATGGTCGAAAAGTGTACCACTTTTATTTTTCTGCGATTGATGGCGGTAGCAAATTGGACTACATTTTCCTACCATTCGTAAAACATTTATCGCAATTAATAACATTTCCACGGCCAGCCATTTATGTTAAAATGAAGCTATTGAAATGCTTTATGTATTATGGCCATAGATGTCGCAAATCCGAACTTCGTGGACTATTTCAGAACGACGTTTAGAATATTTATCTTAAATATTTTTTTCATGTCGAATTTTTGATCAGCTGTTTACGGTTAAAATGAAGTCCTTTTTCAATTATCAAGTGTACCACAGGTAACATACAAATATCGAAAATATTTTATGTTGACTCGAATAAGTACCTCTCACGGCAGTTTCAAAGTAACATCCCGCAGGATTCGCGCGATTATAAAGTTTACGAATTTGTTAACATTTTTTTATAAATCCTATAAATATGAGTTAAACAGTAAAATACAGGTTAATTCATTTTCTATATAGCACAATAATAATTTTTTATGTTTCTACTCGAAGGTATTTTTTTAATGTTAAAATTTAAAAATGATCTTCTGGGAAAACGCGGCAATCGAGTCAAATTTATTTATTACTTTTCCAAAAATGTATGTATTCATAATGTGTCTTATATCGCCACGAATATAGGTAATAAGCATAATAATTCCTCGACAAACGGAGTACACAGGTCACGATTTCAAGCGCTTTTTTTTTTCATAGTTATTTTTTATATCCGTCCATATATTTCGAGTAAAAAATACATTTTTAGTAGTTTACGCTTATATTTTTTATAAAGTAAGTTGAGTTGGGGTAAGAGAACTGTATAAAATGAATGGATGAAGTTTAAAGTAATCCCATATGTCACAGGTCACAGCATTATCCTATCGTATTCTAATTTTTATACAAGGAATATTACTCTATTCCGTAATCAAATTGTCTTATCATCAGAAGTTAATCTACTGTTTTTATTTGATTTTTAAGCATTTTCATCAAAAAAGTCTTGCTAGATCCACTTACCCCGCCTTCACTTATGTACTTAATTATTTTATTGATTGTTTGTTTATATGGCAGGTTTTATAGACTGGATTAATAATAATAGTAATTAGACAATTTGTAGAGCGCCGTTTTTGTGAAAAATCACCTCAAGGGCGCTTTACAATTCGTTATGAATTCCTAGGTTCTATTTAATTTTATTAAATAGAACCAAAAAAAATAATTAGAAAACATGGGTATCAAAGACAAGGAACTCCAACTATTAAAAAGTTATATGAGTAATAGAACACAACAAGTCAAAATTAATAACCCTACTAATAGCCAACCACTGCCGATTACATATGGAGTTCCCCAAGGAAGCATACTAGGGCCCGTTCTTTTCACTATTTACATAAATGAACTTACAGCATGAAAATAAACGGTGAAATATTTAGTTATGCAGATGACACAGTTTTACTCTTTAAATCAAAGGATAGCAAATTTAGAAATAACGCGAGTGAAAACATGGCTAGACTCAAACATACTTACACTAAACGTATCGAAAACAAAATTAACAACGTATAGTATAAAAAATACAGGACAACCAAGAAACAACACAAACACCATAAAAATACACGAATGTTTAAATACTAACATCTGCTGTTGCCCTTCTCTAGAAAAAACAGAACAAATAAAATATCTAGGAATCATAATTGACCATAAACTTAGATGGACACGTTATATCAAACAAATCACAAATAAACTCCTCAAAACAATACAAACTTTCCTAAACATAAGAAAAATATATAAAATAAAAAAATTAAAACAATATATTTTGCACTTTGTCAGTCAATAATAGAATATGGAATAATTATCTGGGGAGGAGCAACTAACTCAGTTATCGATCACTTAGAAATCGCGCAGAAAACGATCTTAAAGGTAATACTTAAAAAAACATAGACTGACTGATACAGACCAAATATTCAACAGTTGTGACGTACTAGATATACGTCAATTATATGTTTAAACACTGCTAAACTACATTTTTGACCAGAAATACAAATTTCAACAATCTCAAAATATCACTAACAGACCAGTTAGAAGATCGTACAAAAATAACATAAAAACTCCGACGGTAAATACAGGCTTTGGACAAAGGCACTATAAATATCATGCTATAAAAGCATTCAACAGTCTTACCCTTGAAAATAAAATGGAAGAAAACAAAAATAAATTTATACTCAAAATTACAAAATGGGTTAAAGAACAAAAAAGACAATATTACCAAAATTTCATAATAAAATAAGAATAAAACACATAGTAGTTTAACACGTAACACTCAAAACCAATATAAAATACACATCACTCACAAACACACAACACATAATGCATACCGATTTTAATTTTATTTAAGTAATAAAATAATTCATTTTACATATAATTTTAATTAATTAAAATTTTTAATTTTTAGTTTATTTTGTTTTATAAAATGGAGGCCTCAGCACAAGTGAGCTACCCAGTGAGGCCGACAATACTTAATTATATTTGAAATGTAAGATATTATACCAAATAAATAAATAAATAGATACAAAAACATACTTACCTGCAGGTCACTTCCGAAAAACACACTTTGTTAGAAAGTTTATGCTTGGGAAAGATACGAATTTGCACGAGAAAAAGCTTCAATTTATGCAAAGCATATTTTTTTGCATTTTTAATGTAAACCAATTCGTATTCAAGATTAATCTAAAATAGTGATCTTAATTTGAAGTCGTGATCTAATTTTATCTTTTGTAATAATAATTTATTAATGTATTATTAGGCGAGTCCGGCAATTGTAATAATCGAATTAAAAAACATCCAGTTTAAACAAAACGGTTCCATGACAACTCACAAGGTGGCATTTCAACACTCCTTCGAAACGTTATTAAAAGTTTTGAATAAAAAAGCTCATAACTTATAACCTAACGCGACGTATTTGAGGAGCGCTGAAGCGCCATTTTGTGGAGTTGTTCGGTCACCAAAAAAGCGAACCAACGTATGGTGTAATAAAATAGAGCGATTGAATAAATAAATTACGAAAGATCATAAAATCATAACGAAAAGGTGCAAAAATTTGGAGATGCCGGGGATCGAACCCGGGGCCTTTCACATGCAAAGCGAACGCTCTACCACTGAGCTACATCCCCATCTATTTAGGTGGCGTTATACTTTTTTATAAGCATTGTGTACATTATTTCTTTAGTTCGTATTTTTGTAATAAGGATGTGATAAATTATAATGATAAATTATCACATCCTTATTACAAAAATACGAACTAAAGAAATAATGTACACAATGCTCAGTGATAATCATTATAATAATATTATAATACTTTGTTGGCTATATTAGCTGCAATGCATAGGGGCTTTTCAATCAACAATGACATGAACCTATGTCAATTAATATTTGTATTTATCTCATAAGTTCTTTGAAAAAAATAATATTTGTATTTATCTCATAAGTTCTTTTTAAACATTTAATTAGAAATTTGTATTTATAAAAAAATAATATTTGTATTTATCTCATAAATTCTTTTTAAACATTTAATTAAAAATACAAATATTAATCAATTAATATTTGTATTTATCTCATAAGTTCTTTTTAAACATTTAATTAGAACATTATTTTTATTTTATTTTTTGCGTGTGAATAATAATACTCCTCCCATAAACACGAGCTCCCAGAGCTCAACTTATGGAGTAGTAGAATAAAAAAAAAAAAATGTTGTTTAACCTTGCAAATGTTATCATTTTTTAATGTAAAAACAAGTCTTGAAATAAATAAATAAATAAATAATAATCGTATCTATGCAATGTATTGATTTTTAGTCTAGTTGATCACCCTATATAAACTACGCAGGGGAAAAAGGGGACTCCAGAACCTGTGGGAAGTGAAACATTTTTGCATGAGACCACGAAAGTAATTTTTCTTTCTTCAAAGTGCTTTATGAACAAACAAAAAAGCTAAATTTTATTATGATTTCGTAATTTTTAAATTTTAAAAAAATTATTTCCAACACTAACCCAATTTACATACGTATATAATTGAGACAATTTATCGGTTGGTAGTCCCGCGAAGCTGCCACATCATTGCTGCTTGTCTGCAGGTTCTACCTCAATATAATATCAAAAATTGTAATCAATAAATTTATAATTATTCTCATTTAAAAATTTAAATTTTGTTGGCATTTTTATTTAAAATTACACAATAATTTCCAAAAATGCTGCATCGATTAAAAAAAAAGTATTTATAACAAAAACTACCTAGGTATATCAAGGTAGGTAGCGAGTTGACAAAAATAGTAGAGGTGCAATTATTTCATTCGACAAAAAAAATATTGTTAGGGGACACCCGGGTTTGAACCGGGGACCTCTCGATCTGCAGTCGAATGCTCTACCACTGAGCTATATCCCCGCATGTCGTCAGTGTAAAAATAATTGTACAAATTACTAGTTGAGAGTTCTAAATCGTCTCGTGCATAATATAATCATCGGAGGAAAGAAATGAGAGGCTCCATATGAGTAGGTAATTTTCATACCTCCGTGGAGTTCATAAATCCCGTTGGGAATGAATATTGAATGATATGCTGAAATAGGCAAAGCCAAATACCGCTGGTGTAATTACCTATACACCGCTGGTGTAGTTATCATAGTCACTAGTGAAAATTTATTTTTATTTTATCGCAAAATACAGGTAGGACCTGGGTACCTTCTACTTACATAATTTTTTTGGAAAAACTAATCTAATAAATATCTGGTTGTATCTATCATTTTTGAACTCAAATGTCCTAAAACCGTGCATGTTTCGATAGTGTTTTCAAAGATATAAATAAAGATGTGAAATAAAAAGTTTTAACGTCAGCAAACTAAATAATAATGAATAAAAAATTCAGCTAAAAAAATGCAAAAATAATCGCCCCCGGGTGGACTCGAACCACCAACCTTTCGGTTAACAGCCGAACGCGCTAACCAATTGCGCCACGGAGGCAGTTGAGCAATGCGACAAAATAGCGAATCATTTGAAATCGTCCTTATGAAAACTAACTTCAGTTTTTCAAGATAAGATAATATCATCAATAATAATAGAGTACGTGTGTTCGTATATGTTATATGTACATTATTAATTTTATTATTGGCTACATCGGCTGATATTATAATACCTAACTAACGCCATTACTGCATTACTCCACACACTCCACACTACTCCACAGATGCTCCACAGTGACAGGCAGATTGGCAGATAGGACGGACATGGGACAGACATGGGACGAACCTCCAAATAAAACTATGTTTTGGCACACATGTCGCTATTATTCGTCTTCTGCATGCAATTAATTTGTAGCACCCACAAATCTTCAAAACATGACTAATTTTCGTCGGATGTAGAAGCAAGTTCAGAGGTGTTTGCAGTAGGATAGTTGTTATGGCAGGTATTTCAGCACCGGAATGCAACTCAGGAATGTTATCAGTGGTGGATAAGTAGGTATTAAGTTGTTCAGAGAGCAACTTCACAAACATATATAGATAAAAGCAAATGTAATCCTTTCCCAGTGGAATGTGACTAGTTAAGGCGATCCACTAGTACAGAAAAAAATCGAAATCGGAATTCACGCCCTTTTATGGGAGGAGTTCAAAAAATATTTGAGAAAAAGCTTTTGGAAAGGTTGAAAAAGATATTTGAGAATTTTTTTTTACATGTTGATTTCGTAAAAGCCTGTAAAAAACATTAATTCCTTTTTTATGTATTGTTTATTGTAATAAAACGGAATTTTTAAAGTGATTTCACGAAAACAAGCAGCGCGGACCCTAACAACGGAGGAATACTGACGGAAGAATGGGGCGGCTGTCAGTCGTTCTTCGGTGGACGGTATAAGGTTCACTTTGATATAACAAATTCGTCGACTGCCGTATTGTCGCCGTGATGTCAAAAATACCAACGCGAAAATGCATATTATATTTTATTTTGTGAGGTTCGGGCGTAAATTTTAATTTTTTTTGCTATAATTATATAAGAAACTGAATTTGCCACATTATGCAATAAAACCATATCCAAAAAAAGTGTTTATAAGTAGGAGAGTTTGCACTTAAAAATATTTTTATAGACCTAATACTTTATTTTTTTCTAAGCTTATTAAAAGACTTATTAAAAAAATGAGCGATATTTTTAAGGGCCAAGGTATGTTCTACACGCAGTATTTAATTAAAGCATCTATAATAGGTACTTCTAAGCGGTCAAATTTTCAAAACAAAAACATACGATTTTGTATGATTTTGCATTATTTAGTATGGCTTCATCTTAAGTACAAAAATACAAATACGCAGCTGGCGGAGTGCAAACCAATAAATGCTTTCAATTTTTGTTTTTCATAGTCAGTATTGCAACAATGTACCTACCTCTGCATAGACAGAAATTTTTCTGTATTTTCTTAAATGGAAATCTTTTAGTATCGATTAAAACGGAAGCCTTTAAAACACATCAGCTTAACTATAAGCTAGCAGCCGAGTGGATACATGCGTTGGATTCCCTCCCAGGACTCCCGGGTCCCAGGTGTCATGTGTTCAATTTAAAACTAAGTTCTCCATTATTGCACTTTCCTCCAAGGGTCCCCCAGCAATTTTCCGCAAATATAAAGGTAAGAAGGTATATAATATGTTTTTCCAATCCTGTGTCGTTTTGGTACCTACCTTGCCTAGGCTTTTTTTGTGATAATTTCCGAGTCCTGTGTTCTCAGTGTGTACCTAACATTTAACTATTTATTGGATAACCAACACCTCTGCCGTAGATCACCCCAAGTGGTTCGCTACGTTTGGTGACTTAGCAAATAGCAACGGAGTCCGGATTCATGGGGTGAGGTTTTTATAGATCTTGCATCCACCCACTAACTGCGTGGCGGGCAGGATCGGGAGAGACTGGTTGTAGGAGATCATTTGGCCTCTCCAGCACGACTCTCGACCCATCACCCTTGAGGTAATTTTTCTCAAAAACCGCGCTACACAAATCATTCAAATTTTATTATTATTGTTCTGATTGAAGGATTCACATATCCGTCACTCTTAGACCTACTGACTTCCAGATTTCTACCCACCCCTCATACCTTTTTCCTTCCCAGAAATTCCTCTCCGTCCTTTCATTTAAAATACCTTCCTCACAGTTCAGAGCATCTCTAAACATGACATAAGCCCTGAGGGAAATTATTTTTCTCTGGGCGTCCTGTATAAAGCCATTGTAAAACCAATATTTTTTCACAGCATTTTCAAAGCCGACATAATGAACTTATTTCCCAACAGGGCCTTTTGTGTTTCGGGGAATTTGCTAAAATATGGCCACGTTTCATGTTATACCTAACGTGAAACGTGACCATTTATTTTTTCCCCCAAACCGGAACACCAAAAAAAAAATTTGGACAACTTATGTAGCGCTGTTTTCGCGAAAAATCGCCTCAAGAGGGCTTTACAAAAGAGGCTAGATTACAATTCATCTTATTCAGCTACCAATATGGACGATTTTAAGTCTAGACCCCTGTTCAAATTTGAAAGAGATTTTTTTACTAATAAATGCAATGACTAATAAGTTAAATTACGTGTAAATTCTGTAAAGTCAGATCAAAGAGCAACGAGTATGTTTTCTCGACATCTTTTATCTATGGTCAGATGTATCATAAGATTTAGTGCAAGCACTGCAAGCCCAAAATAGTACTAGATTCTACCGCCAGGGGTTTTTTTTTAAATTTACTGCATATTTCTTTTCGAAAACGGGACATTTTGGCGTCCCGAAGCTGTGTTCGGGACACCGGGACACGCTGCCTGAAAACGGGACTGTCCCGTTGAAAACGGGACGTCTGGTTTCTGGTCACATTAGTTATACCTGCTCTGATGCTTACTATTTCCATTACCTCAAAATAAATAAAAGAGTATTAGGAATTTGTTGGTAATTGTTGAGGTACCTAAGTATCTGCTATCCGCTGAAAAGAAGCCCATGAAATTAAGGCCGAAACATATAAGTAATTTTTTCAAAATTTTAAGTAATCCCGACACAAAAAAAGAGCCGATGACCTTGAAGCGCCTGAACAGATTTACATGAATGTAGCTATGAACTAAGAACTACTTTTCTCGATCACATCAGCTTTTAATCAACTACAAAAGGCATAATAGTCGGTAGGTATATTCGTTTAGCTACGATGCCACTGACCAACCACAGACCCACAGACACGTCAAACTTATGAACACCTCTCCTTTTTCGTCGGGGGTTAAAAATAGTAAATGGGTACCGGAGAAGTTGGTTGAGTTTCGACAATTTAGTAAAAAAAATCATCAGTACTTATAAAAAAACATCAAAAATATTTGTCAGAAGTGGGATTCGAACCCACGCCCTCAGAGAGGACCAGAAGAGCTCGATATCCCCGTATACACGGGTAAGGTATTCCTTGAGTCTGGCGCCTTAGACCGCTCGGCCATCCTGACACGTGAAAACGTGGCGCTAATGTCGTTTTTATTGTAATATTGTTAGAATGGAATAAAATACAGTTTTATTTTGAAATTATTGAAACTTTGGAATTTGAACTACCTACGAAATTTTAACGTCATAATAACACAAAAATTAACCACGTGAAATTTCAAATCAAAATTTGGCTAATTTTTCTGAGATTTCTCCGGGGTCTGCCGGTTTTGTTTTATTTATTTATTCAACGCCGAGAGGGCTTTTTAGAGACATAACTATTTAATTTCCCATCACGTCGTTTGTGTCGCCCAACAATTTATTTAATTTTAAATAAATATTATTATTTATTTCTCAGCTTGTAGGGTGTAGAAAAAAGAACGTCTCTGACTTTAGGTAGGTACCTATCTCAAATCTCAACGGTAGAAGTCCAGAAGTGGGAACTTTGAATTGATAACGTATACACCTATTTAATTATTTAACTTAAAATAGTTCCAGTTCACGTGGTCTCATAGATATTGTTTCTAAAAAATAATTGCCTCTTGCCTCTCTGTGACTTTTGTGAAACCAACACATTTTTATTTATAATATTTTATGTTGTTCGTTGTTGACTCCGAATAAAATGGACAACAGCGCCATCTGGAATTATTTCCCGAAATGTGTAATTTATTTATTTCCTTCTTTGTTGATATAATATATTTGAAGGTTTCCTTTTTCAGAAGGTTTGAAACTCCGCTGTTTCATTCATGTTTTTGTAACCAGGTGCCGCTAGTACGTTGTCCAAATCCTTAAATCTTCTATATTGAAGGAACTCGTCTATTATAATTACCTGACTTTCCTATTCAGATGATTATTTAATTCCGTTTTATGTTAGCAATCATAAGAGAATTGGAATCATAATAATAAAAGAGAACACATAATAATATTTTCCTTGCTAAAATATTTCACGGTTCGCGCATATTCACTAATTTGTATTTGATGAAAAAATTATTATCACACAACCAATCTTTATTTCCATATTTTGTAACTACCAAATTAATTGCGACTATGGATGCTCCGTCATGTAAAAATAAAAATTAATTCTTTCCAACTTGTATAAAATGGAATTTTACTAGCTGGGGTACCCGGCTTCGCTCAAGGAGTTGATATGAGATTGAATTGACGATCGAACCCATGACGGATCTTGCTTTATATACCCCTACCAATGGGTACCCAACCCATACAAACAAGGCTTCGAATGTTTCACAATGTTCCAGAACATTCCACAACATTCGAGAGTGTTCTGGAATATCCCACAATGATCTGAGATGTTCCCGACCGTTCCAGACCATTCCCGTACATTCCAGAATGTTCCGGGATGTTCTGGAATTTTGTGGAATGCTCTCGAATACTCTCGAATGTTCTGGACTGTTCTAAATGGATCTAACGTTTTTCAAGGATGGGGGATAGAGGGCTACCTAACCCTTGATCGTACCGCGACTCGTTTCTGAGTTTTAGCGGGATGCACAATATGTCAAAAATCATGACAGTCTGATTTCTCAAAATCATATTTGGGTTGACAGATGCAAGACCAAGTAACCAATGCAAAATACTGTCTGTTGAAAAATACCATTCTAACCTTTTGGAAAATATAGTAAATTTGCTACATTCTGAGCAAAAGATCAGCTATAGGTACCATAAATATACCAAACCACCCACAGCTATACACATAATGATTTTTTCAACAATCGTTATTTCTTTAAAAAAATATGTCTATAATATATAACATAATATATTATGCATAAATTTTCCGTTTTGCGGGATAACATGGTGCGCCGAGGTCGAAAACTTGGTATTACCTACATTGACTGGACTATAGGCAGGTACCTACCTACTTAATAGAATTGTTCGACCATAGATATATATAGTTATTAGTTATTACATACATCTATGTGTTCGACACAGGTGTGGGTTTCACCTCACAGCGATTTCGCCATCGCCTTGTGTTTATAATAATATTATCTCTCTATCTTTTTTTACTTATCTTCTATGGCCTATGCCCATAGACGCGTTCCTTTGGAATATTTCAAATGTGCAAAGGGGATTCCAATGATCTTTGATCACCGAAGGATAAACCGACAATGGTGTAATGTTGTCATGTATCTATGCCCGATTTGAGCTCAATTTTACCTTACGTTTACTGAAATTGTTAAAATATTTCAAGTATCGCAATTATTTTTTGACCACGTGATCAATTTTATTGGCCTGGGAGCCTGGGACCTCGGAATCGAAAGTTCTGAAGTGTAAATTGTTGACGTCAGCTTTCTTTAAAATGGGTACCTATAGTTTTTTTTTGTATTTCTTGGGCATTAACTATGAAACAGTTTCTAGACATTTTGTTTTGAGGAGTTGTATTTCACATATACATTTGTTACTTAATTTTTATTTTTCTTATATCAGTTTCGACACGTCCGTATCGCACACCATCAATCTTAAAACTAACCTAAAATTATACAAATACGGGAATGATTAGATGTATTTGTAATTTATATATAATTTATGTGTTTTTAATTTCTAGGTAAGTTTTAAGATTGTTAGTGAATGACATGGATGTGTCCAACCGGTAGCAGATAAATAAAAAATAAAGTATCAAATAAAGATGTGAAATTAAACTCTTCAACAACAAAATGGGTATTTATAGAATAGTTGTAAAAATTCTCAGTATCGCCTTGGTGAGACCACCATTCAGAATTGACAGGCAGCGTTGCTTGAAGTTCAGGAACAAATATTAAAATTAAAGTTTTCCGATCACAATCTAGAGAAATTAATTTTTCACGTTCCACAATAAAACCATATCCGAAAAGGGATCATAGCAGGTGAATTTACACGTTAATGCACGTGTTAGAGGCCTGAATTTTTTTAAAGGGGGAGTTCTAGGCCTTTGGGCAGTTGGAACTCTTGTGCGACATTGGCTAGGAATCTAAAGGTTTTCCATAATTTGACGACATTGTTCACATTTCTAGATACTAAACGTTCAGTGTCTTTGATTGAGTGTGGCCTCATTCAAGAATAATTTTCAACAGAGTTGATAAAAATGCACAGTGCATTATTGCCGTATTTGTCAACCACATACGGTTGACATTTTATAAAGCATTTATCAAATCAAATGTAATGAATCGTTTCATAATCAACGATTATTAAGTCTGCAGGTGTTCGTGGGTGACCACAAAAAAAAACAAATATTATTAGCATTGTTGATTGCACTGTTTTTATTTTTTTATTTGTCCAGTTACATAAATGTCCAAATGGACGTATTCGAAATAAGTCCAATTTAAAAACGTTAAAAGTATATATATATCCAAATGGACAATGTACAAATAATGAGAAAATGTCCAAATGGACAAAATTTTATCCAAATGGACAAAAATTGTTGGTAAGCCAAATCAAGCAACATTTCGTTTTTAACGTAGTCTTTCAGCAGAGCAGTTAATAAAAATATGAATAACTATATTAAAAAAAAAGTTTATTTGCTTATTGATTTGCTATTGTAAGGTTAATTTTTAATTACATTCTTCTTCAAAATAATTCATATTCAATTATAGATAATTCTAAATAGGTACTGCGATATATTTTGTCTGTCAATAGTATAAATTGCATCTTTATTCTATGCCATGATAAATTGAAAATCAACCAGTTTTCCCGCATTCTTACCTCTAGAGTCAACAAATAAAATCGCGTCGCGGAAAATTACCTTCTCGACTAATGGTAGTTTTATTCACCAGGTAGATTAAAAGCTATTTGATTATTGATTAGTATGTCACAAGAAGTAGTTGTCGAGTCCCAGTTACTTCTCATACATTAAACATCGTATCGCATTCTTGTGAGATGCACGAAAATTTTAAATGTGTTTTGGACGTTGAATTTTGGATTCAACAATTTACTAATCGGAATGTTCAATACTGATTTCGATGACAATTTTCTATGACGATCTTTTAAAGAAAAACTTGCACAGATAACACGGATAACTTTGCATTAGTCAAAAGAGGGTTTAGAGATGCCATATTTGTTGATATTGGTCTGTCAAATAATTGTCATTTGGTAACTATAAACTTAATTGTTTTTACAAGTTCACGTATTCATTTCATTTGATTTTATTATATTTAGGTATCAAATACTTATTTATAAGATGATAAAACTGTGAAATCAATATGAACTAAGTTAGTTCTATTAATTATTTATTTATTAACGCCATTTTTCGGGGCTTTTACATATGAATAGTAAGAAATATTATTGTACATAACTGAACTGCCTAAGTAAAAATGTTTTATATTTGAAAATGTCCACTGACTTGAAATAATTTTTTCTCACATTATTATTCTGGGTAAAGAGGAATTCATATGGTAGTTAAATTTTTGCACTGAAATAAATCTTGACTTCTAGTATTACGTAGCGGAATCCGGCTTATCAATTCGAGCAATACCGGACTATGAACTAAATCATTTAAAATTTTATACAGAAATACTGAGTCAGTGAAAATTCTTCTATCTGAATATTTGAGCATATTCATATCATTTAAAATAGTGTTGTAGTTCAACATAATTGCTGGAATACCAATTTTAAAATTTAGAAAACGAAAGAATTTTTCTTTTACTCTTTCAACAGCTTGTACATATATATTATAATATGGGTTCCAGACGGGAGAATTGTACTCAAGTTGACTTCTAACTTCTAACATTTGCAAAATATAACAGTTATCAATAAATCTATCAATTATCTAAATATACAGCAAGTGTCTAGTACCTACGGATATATCTTACTTTATTTATTTGTGTTTCAAACGATAAAATATCGGTTATTAAAGAAATTGTAATAGGTGGCCCGCTAGCTGTTTGAAAACTGAATTTACTGGGACTGAATACACGGAAGGCGGGAAGGGGTTTGGCGGGATGGTGGAGCGGGAGAGGGGTGAGGGAAGGCGGGGGAGGTGGAGGGGGAACGCGTGGGGAACTGACGAATGGGAAAGGACACGCAGGGAGAAAAAATGAAATCGTTAGTTGTTCATAAATTTTTGAAGATCGAATTCATATCTTCCCAGATCACACATCTAACACAAGAACACAAAATCTAATAAAAATCTTGTTATAAAAATATCTTTCATCCCACGGTTTCCGCAAAACTTCATTAATAAAAATGTGCATGTGCTTCTTTGTTAGTCCTGTAAGCGTTCCTATACTATTAATCGGATTGCGATGAAACTTTGGTGATGTGTTGTGTGCATGCCCACGAAGGTTTTTATATATAATGGTGAACTCTGGCGTTATGAAGTTTGTAAAAAAATTCACATACCTAGTTTAGCGGCAGGGAGGGAAGGAGAATTCGGGAGGGGGGGTTCGTGGGAGGGGGAAACCATTGATAATTTTGATTAAATAAGTGATTTGTCTATACAAAGTGATTTCATTTATCTATTTGCAATGACACCACGAAGAGAATTTAGGTTTGAGAGCATGTTCGTAAAATCACCCATTCCTTGGCAGAAATTTAATGGCTCATCTGCGGGCAAGTACGGAGACTGGAAATCACCTATTGTTCATGCAGAATTTATGACTTTTGTGGGAAACACATTATGATATTAGCATTATTCTATGGAGAGAATGGGATGTTGGTCAACACTGATGAGAGATTAAAAATGAAAGTGTTCATGAGGGTATTTTAAAACACGTGACGCGTACAAATTTTCTGTGAAATTATTTAGAGTCACTCTTTCATGTAGAGGGGCACACATTAATTACGTGAGTTAAAAAGGGGGAGGGGGGGGGGGAATATACGAAGTGGCCCAAATTTAGCTCACTAAGGGGGGAGGGGGTCTAGATTGGAAGAAAAAATGCACATGTAATTAATGTACGCCCCCTAGGATCCTACAGGAATAAATACCAAGGTTCGACAAGTCTCTCCGTTTTTCAGGAGTGAGACATATCGATTAGTTATCCGGAGATAGCAGGTTCAAATACCGGTGCGGCGAGCGCAAGCAAATTTTATTTAATTAATTTGTGTTTTTTCACAATGGCTTCATC
Source organism: Limnephilus lunatus (assembly GCA_917563855.2). Lineage (NCBI taxonomy): Eukaryota > Metazoa > Arthropoda > Insecta > Trichoptera > Limnephilidae > Limnephilus > Limnephilus lunatus. Next base: position 90,677,024 of record OU830594.1, on the reverse strand, counting down.
AACATAATTATAAAAGAAAGTCCAAAAAACGTGCGGCTCGCAAAAACTCAGAAACGAGTCACGGTAGGATTAAGCGAGTTATATGGTGTGGTAGATCTCTATCCCCCCTTTAGGATGACAGTTCCAGTTTTTACCTAAAGGGCGTGCTTTTGAAGATTTAAGGGCTGGAAGTTTCGCCCTGTTAAAATTTCTAGAATAGTCTTCCGGAAAGTTCTAGATGATTCCATAGAGCTCTAGAAATTTCTGGAAGGAGTGGCGGAGTATGTAGTGAAATGTTCAAGAATAGGGAATCGGGAACATCATTGTGGAACTTTCCAGAACACTTTCGAATGTTGTCCCGAGCGAAGCCAGGTAACCCAGCTAGTTTACAATAATTAAATGCAGTGTTTTTGGGGCACGTTCCAGAGTGGAAAATCCTCTCAGTATCCACATATATAGATAAGCCATCATTATGAATTCAAGCCAATTCAATTCAATTTTAGCCATTGATGACCTGGTCTGAATAGCCGGGTACTTCCATACCCTCCTCTTTCCCACCTCCTACACCTCACCACTACCTTCAGCCTCACAACATTAATTGGGGATTCCGTAGTCTCATTGACTCCAGACGGTCGGGAGAAGTTGGGACTCATGTGCGGTACCTACTCACATAAAAAGGATAAAGGGTTGAACGGAGTAGATGGGAGGGTATATTGAGTGATGTATTAAAGAGTGGCGTTGTGTATCGGTAGAACGAATACAGCATTCCTAACTAATTCCGTTAGTTCCACGACAATTTTGTTTTTTACTTTAAAATTTATTAACTTTTTTATTAATTTTAGAAAGTTATACCCATCAACGTAATACATATAAATGTTAAAAATTGATGTAGATACTAGTTCAGCTGTGCTGGCCTTTGTGTTTCCACCCTCCTACAACATGAGTCTCTCCAAGACCCAGATTCACTCCTTTCTTCCCTCAAAAAAGATCCTACACACAGCATCCCCAACGATGACATAGGCCCTGAGGGAAATTATTTTCCCGAGGGTCTCTTATGTGGAGTTAATCTAAAATAAATGTGTCCTAATTGCCGAGTTACATAAAGCGCTGTCCCGGTAAGACAAGAGATTCGGGGTTCGATTCCCAGTTGCGACCGTTTTATTATTTATCTGTGTCTTTTTCTGTTTCATGTTTAGATTGTATTATCTTCTTGCTCAATGACATTTTTTACTTTTTTTTTTTTTTTACATTAACTTCACACAGGAGGCCCTGAGGAAAATAATTTCCCTCAGGGCCTATGTCATCTTTGAGGATGCTGTGTGGAGGGTTGGGGAAAGGAAGGAGTGAACATGGATCTTGAAGAGACCCATGTTGTAGGAGGGAGGAAACACAGAGGCTGGTAAATCGTTCCACATCCGAGCTGTTGAACTCAAGAACGAGTCGTAAAAACGACCCGTTCTCATGTGACTAATGTCAACCGTGTACAAATGTTGGGCGCGTGTTTGGCGTGTTTCCCGACTATGCACCGGTGCCGGGGGGATCAACGACGCTAGTTCCTCGGAGCATTTTCCATTGTAATACCGGTAGAACAAGGACAGCATTCCCACCTGACGCCTGTGCTCTAAAGATTGCAATCCGTCTGTTAAGATGGGAGAATCTATCAAACGGACCGCCCGTTTCTGCACAGAGTCAAGGGTTTTTTTAAGGTATTTTGGAGCTCCAGACCAGAGGTGGCTGCCAAATTCAACCGTGGGGCGCACTTGCGATTTGTACAGGGTTAGCAGTTGTGTACTATTAAAGTATCTGCGAGCCCTGTACAGTACGCCCAGTTTCTGAGAGGCTAATTAAAATTACTGTATTCATCTGCACTTAAAACGCACTCTTTATGTCTTTAGAAGACTCACACAAACACGAAACGTAAATATTATTGTAGAAACCAAACAAAGCATTATCATTTGTTCTTGCCTTGTTTTTTCACAGCAAACAGATTATTGTTAATGAATTCAGTCAACAAACTCCTTTCAGACTGTTCCCCCGACTTCAAATCACCTTTGTTATTCAGTAAACGCTCTGTGGAGAGCATACACCATGAGGTTAGAATGCTAATGGGTGTAATAGACCGATTCATTTGCAGAACATGTCTGCGCTCGACAATATTGGAGAATGCGATCCGATTGACCTCTACGAATGGGTAAATCACCTAGATTCCATCTAGAGGTGTCACCCATTGTTGAAATCAGTGTCAAAAGGATGCGTGTGGTGGCATTTCTTTGTGATCCAAGATTCTGAATGTGGTTTAGATAAATCATAAATAGTCGTTGAACAATAGAATAAAAAATTAGCACCAATAATAAAATTTGGTGATATAACTTTTTTTATGTTAATTCGGCACAAAAGTTAGAACCGGTGGAAACAAGAGATTCCTAATCGGGGTATGTTGTGAGGCAGAATATAGTGGGGAGGGAAAGGAGATAAAGTGAGGAAGGTGGGAATGTTTTCATTGATTTTGTTTACTTCAGCTCCACACAGGAGGCCCTAAGGAAAATCCTCAGGGCCTATGACATCTTTGGGGATGCGTGTCGAGGGTCTGTTTAGAGAAAGGAAGGGGATGATGTTCTGGGAAGGAAAAAGCTATAAGGGATGGTTAGGAGCCTGGGGGTCAATGTGTCTAAGAGTGGCGGACGTATGAATCCATCCCCTCCACTGCGGTGCAAGGTGATTTGTCAAGGGGTTCTGCCTGGAGACGTCTAAAGACCTTCTCAATCAGTCTCTCTCGATGCGCCATGCAGAAGGTGGGCAGACATACCCCATGAACCTAGGCACCCCAGCTAAGTCACTAAACGTAGCGAACCACCTGGGGTGACCTATGATCTAGTACAAGGTGTTGGTTATCAAATAAATCCATACTCGCCTCCCAAAATGTGATATGTGGTCTTAGGGGAGCCAGTAAGACTGGCGTACCCAATTGGGGCGTGTTGTCAGGCTGGAGGTAGTAGGGAGAGGAAGGAGATGTGGAAGAGGAAGGGGGGAAGTATCTGACTATTATTAATCCTCAGAGGTGTGATCAATGCCATTTTTTTGATAGATTGTGATAGTTATTTACTAATGATATTGATAACGTGTTCACGAAAAAAATGTGTTATTTGAAAATATTTTTGCATCTTACACGCGAAAGTTTGTATGGATGTATGTGTGTTTGTTACTCTTTCACGCAAAAACTGAATGGATTTTAATGAAACTTTACAATAATATAGCTCATACATCAGAATAACATATAGGTTATAATTTATAAAGCTAGCTAGAAAGGGGATGCGGGAGGGGAACGGGGATTCACGGGAAAGATTATTCACGGAAAAACAATGTATTTCTTGAATATGGCATAGCAACGCATACCGGGAACCAGCTAGCATTTCAATATTTCTAAAGAGTTCACACTTCAGTCACACTGATACGTACACAACATACTTTTTTCGGTTTTTTTCTTCAGTGGCTTGAAAGCAATTTAATAATTTTTTGCGAAGTCAGGTAGGTACCAAACTTTCTTAACATTTTTTTCTATTTGCGTAATTTCACGAATAAGCACTTTTAATTAATTGTTACAAAGTGGCGTAGGTACCTACGCACTGTGGGAAAATATTGCGTTTCAATGACCACTATTCTTTTTTTATTATCTTTACATTTCACACGCTTAAATCATCAAGTACCTACTTAACAATGAAGTTATTTAGTTGATGGGGTTTTCCTTTTCATAATCGTCAATCATCAACTAAGTAAGTAGGTACTAGAATAATAAGTTTCACTCTAACAACAAACAAATATTGAAATTTGAAACCAGTATTTTTCAAAAATATGTAGAAAATGTTCGAAATTTCTATCCGCAAATACTCTAAAACAGTTGGACGGGTTGTTTAAAAAAATTTGATGAATTCATCAAATATTTGAAATTAATTTTTACGTTCTGTGGAGGATCTATTAAAGTTCTGTTATTATATCATTATAGGCCAGTTGCTGCATGAAACTGAAATAATCGCAGAACTTGAATAGAACTTATACAAAACGTGAAAATTACTCCAAATATTTGATGAATTCATCAATTTTTTTTAAACAACCAATCCTTAGTCGTGGCGTCAAGAATTTAGGAAGGATTGTTTAAAAAAATTGAACAATTTTTAAAGTTAACTTTCACGTTCTGTGTAAGTTGTATTCAAGTTCTGTTCTTATATTATTCATAAAACTGAAATAATTACAGAAAAAGAATAATTTGAAGAATTGTTAAATATTTTTGAAACAACTACTAAGTCTGTCTTATTGTGCAATGGATTTTTTTTAGATAAACGCTATGACCGAATCGGATGGGAATACATTAGATCAGTTGGTAGAGCACAGAAGAAGTATGTCTTAGGTACTGGGTTCGAGTATCTTTTTATGATTTTTCTGTTCCAGATTTTTGATCGATTTCCGCTAGTATTGTCTTAAATTAAATTAAAAAAAAATAATAAATGGAGTTCTACGAACTAAACACAAAAAAAATTAATAATTTTATTGCAATTCCCCTGAACAATGGGATAACTTTCAATTTATCCTATACCTACTTTTTGTATTTATAATGTTAACCGATTCATAGAAAAGATTAATCTAAAAATGACTTAGATTTAATTGTTGTCTGTATTTCATGATGTGGTAAGTTCGTTACAATTAATAAAATAATGTTTATTGATGTATCGAACGAAGCAATGTAGTAAAGCTAGTTATTAGTTATATAACATACGTAATGATAAAAGATAAAATACTATAAACCTCCCGGAATAACTAAGTCATATCTAAAGAAAGCATAGATAATAATTAATACAGGTACGTTTTTAAAATTTCCATGAAAAAAACAGTTTTGTAATTTGAAACAATTACTACGGTTGTTTGTAATCATAATTTGCCAAAACGGAAGCTGTAATTATAATTACCACGTTTTTGGCATTATCCCCGTTTAGTCGAGATGAATGGCTGTATTAGTATGTTCTTTGCTGTTTTATGCAAACACCGTGGATCAGGGTGTTGCCAAGAAATTCATGTATTTTATTTTTCTAAATGAAACAATTATAAGTTATGCCTTCCGACGTATTTTCGGTATTGGAAGGGATCGCATTATTGGCAAGTTAATTTGTGCTCATACCTACTTATGCGAATAATACCTTAGGAAAGCAGGTATTTTTTATTTATATACATTTATGTATTTTTTTATTAAATGCAAAAAAAAATTGTACAATAAATACATTTATTTTAGTATTATTTCACCTTTCATTACATATGTAGGTATATCCCTCTGTTATTGCCTCAAAAGTTTACAGATTGAATTTATATTTTTTTCATAAGAGAAACGGATGCGCAGGAAAAGGGTGCCCCCACGGTTGAATTTGGCAGCCACCTCTGGTCTGGAGCCCCAAAATACCCAAAAAAACATCGACTCTGTGCAGAAACGGGCGGTCCGTCTGATATATTCTCCTAATTTGCAAACGGATTGCAATCTTTACAGCACAGGCATCTGGTGGGAATGCTATCCTTATTTTACCGGTATTTCAATGGAAGATGTTCCAAGGAACTAGCGTCATTGGTACCTTCGGCACCGGTGCATAGTCGGAAAACACGCCAAACGTGTGTCCATCATACGGACATGGTTGATATTTGTCACATGAGAACGGATCGCTTCTTCGACTCGTTCTTGTGTTCAACAGCTCGGCTGTGGAACGATTTGTCGGCCTTTGTGTTTCCTCCTTCCTACAACATTGGTCTCTTCAAGACCAATGTTCATTCCTTCCTTTCTTTAAAAAAAGACCCTCCACACATCATCTCAGCTGACATAGGCCCTGAGGGAAATTATTTTCCTCAGGGCCTCCTGGGTGGAGTCAATGTTAAAAAAAAACAAAAACAAACGGTACGCGCCACGTATCATAAAAATCAAAAATTACTTTTGAAATCAAAAGGTATATCCAATGTATAGTAAGGATGTCTGTTTTTTATTTATTTATTTGTGTTTATTAGAATTAAAATAAAATAGAGGCCATGCATATTTTTTATATAATAATTAAATATTGAAAATTAAATGGGGAATGTGAAACTTGTCCGAAGCTTGTAAGTGGTTAGAGCAGCGGTTGTAAACCTTTTTGATACTGCGTACCTCTTGACTCTTACTACAAATTTGTTGTACCCCGTACCCTCTATCTAATGAAAGACGTGTTTCATTTGTAATTTTTTAATACTCTCATTATTACATTAATTTAACAATCAAGTCACACAAATGCAATTAATGAAATTTTATGCATAATAATAATAATATCTGAATGATTTATATCATAATCTAACACGACTTCGGGCATTTTTAAGCAGTGATTCTACATGCGTGCTATTGCGTACCACAGCTTGAAAATCACCGGGTAAGAGTGTAGAATGTATGGGTGTGATGTTCGACATACACTGTAGATGTTAGTTTTTTTAGAGGTATGGAGTTCGATGAGTTTTTTCATTAAATCGACAGAGAAGCCCCAACATAATTTGGGATCGGGAGAGATTTGTTGAGGGAGTCCTTTTGACCTCCCCAGACGGAATCTCTCATCCATCGCCTTGTGGGAGTGGGAGGAAGGGATTCCCTCCTGGAGACTCTGACCCTCAGATTCCGACTCACCGTACATTTTTCTTTTTTATTTCTTCTCCTTATTTTCCCTAAAAACACCCTTCACACAGTATACCTAAAGATGACACAGGTTCTAAGGCGGTTCAGGTTCTAAGGTTCTGGCGGCCGGCGTAGCGCAGCGGTAAGATGCTTGACTCGCGCACCGAAGGTCGCGGGATCGAATCCCGGCGTGGCAAATAAATTTTATTTGATTAATTTGTGTTATTTCACAATTTATTCATTTAAAATAATAAATAGTATATTTGCGGCACGTTCCAGAGTGGAAGATACTCTCTGTATCGCCCTGGTGTAAGACCACCATTCAGAATTGAAACGTTGCTTGAAACGGCATTAGCCGTGTTTGGTGACCAGATCTGAATAGCCAGGTACTTCCCCACCTTCCTCTTCCCTATCTCCTTCCACTTCCCACTACCTTCAGCCTCACAACATACCCCAATTGGGGATGCCATAGTCTCACTGGCTTCAGATGGGAGCAGTTGGGACTCTTGTGAGGTATTCATGTAAAAAAAAAAAAAAAAAAGAAGGGAAATTGCTTTCCTCAGAACCTTTTGTGCGCAAAAGAAACTCGGTGTACCTAAACAGTACTTATGCTTGTACAGTACTAAATGTACTTGAGTGTGCTGGTTGTACAAAGTACTTGTGTATAATGTAGTCCACCACGATTGTTCATAGTTGTTTCTTGGTTGATTATAGGTTCACAGTTTCCGTTGTTTCCGCAATCCTTAGCCAACCCATGAATAATAGAATAACTCCGTACTTAGCTGACAATGCAGGTAGGCCGAATGGACCGAGGTATTTATATAAAGTATTTGAATGCCCTTGATTGAAATTCCTTTTGATTAAGGCCGGTAATATTGTTTCAAGTAGGTTGCCAATAAGGTGATATTTCAAACATCAGGTTAATAAATAATTAGTGTGGCGATGTAAAGAATTCAAAGAATTGTTTATTGTTTGTTTCAGTTAAAATATTGTAATTGCTAAATATGTATTTAATATAATGTGGCATACAAAGTTTGTATTAAAATAATATGGATATATATGCCACCCTTGTTAACCCCTCTCCTCCAAATGCTGTATATATAATACATAGCAGGGGTATGTAAAAATAAAATTACTGGAAAAAGTAATCGGAATAATATATCAATACTTGATTTTTACAAAATATTTAAATAAATATCAAAATTTGACTAATTATAACAGAAATTCTGTAACAAAATAAGCCATAACATATAACTCAACTAGCTACTACATTTGGATACTAAAATCAATGTTTTATTCGACTTCTTTTACCATTTTTTTTACATTAGCTCAACACAGGAGGCCCTGTGGAAAATAATTCTCCTCAGGGCCTATGTCATCGTTGGGGATGCTGTGTGGGTGGTATTTTTGGGAAAGGAAGGAGAGGAAGTTCTAGGAAGGAAAGATGTATGAGGGGTGGGTATAAATCTGAGATCAGTGCATCAAGAAGTGACGGACGAATGAATTCATCCCCTCCTCTGCGGTCTAAATCCTGCTGAGAGTCCTGCTGGAGAGGTCAAAAGATCTCCCTCAATCAATCTCTCCCGATCCGGCCTGCCACGCAGTTGGTGTGCAGACGCATCCGCCGCCAAGATCCGGACAAACCTGACCCCATGAACCCGGGCATCCCTGCTAATTTACCAAACGTAGTGAACCACATAGGGTGACCTACGGCAGAGGTGATGGTTATCCAATAAATGGTTCCCGGGGTGGCAGTACCTATACCCGCCTCGCAAATTGTATTCTCTTTACACACCATTTTCTACATGCCTAAACCATTTGAGCGTTCCTTTCTTAATGTTAATCATTACGCTTACATCACTCTTGTATTATTTGCGGATGTCCACAGTTCTCACAAGATCATAAATGATTTGACCATACAAATGCCTCAGGGATCTCATTTCTACTCTGCCAGTTCCTTGCCTCACTGCCATAAATCAGGGTAGATTCAGGCTCTCCATTGTGAACTGCTCGCCTCCTTTCTTTGGCCAGTTTTTTGTTGGCGCCAACTGAGTTCAGTTCTCCATGAATGGAGTTACCTGCATTTACCCTCCTTTCATATCAGCCTTCCCATCTCTACTTAATGTACTTCCAGTTGGAATAAAAGGTTCTACTAATTAGAAAAAAAAAAAAACAATAAAATATATAACTATACTGTATTATAACAATAAAGAAGATAATTTCCAAGAAGATACATGAAACAATCTTCCTACTAAATATTATAACCCACAAAAACGATCACAAAAAGCAATAGAGATGCACCCCGTGTCTCACCAGGATGCTGTTATAATATCAATTTTACAGGAAGGGTTGTCTGTGGACTTGAATAAATAAAATAAATTCATCACATCCTTTTATAAAAACGTAATAATAAAAAAATAAAAATAAAATGAGAGAACGGTTTGTAACATCATAAAGGTAAAGAAAAGCTTATCCGATTAAAATATCTCAGAAGTATACAACAGGTGTTGATGTTACGACATTGGGTTTCGTATTGTGATATGATATCATATCGGTAATAAGAATAACGTTATAATAAAACATGTTATTTATCACATGTTTTACATTGTCTGACGATTTCGCACTATTTTTTATTAACAACATCGACATAATGGTCAGTCACATGTACCTACATATAATCAAGAAATCTGTACGAATATTTGTGGTGTATAGTTGCATTCTTTGATGACATGTAGTTTCAATGATACTTCGGTTCGTCAGGTTACGAGGCGTGTTTATTGTCGTCTTATTTACAATGAATATTTAACTGGACCCAACGCCCGCTCTAATGGATGCTGTGTGTTTTTCTGTTTCAGGGGAACTAATCACTTAAGGTGCCCTTCTTTCGATCGAATATCTCCGTAAACCGAACAGGCGACAGTTGACTCTCTAATACATTACACCTTTACTGACCTCTGTAGAGTGTCAAAACTACATATAACTACCTATACTAACGACAGGTGTTGAAAGAGAAGGAAACTACATAAGTATTTATACAATCCAATAAAATGTCAGACACGATGAGCTCTGGCGTCATGATGTTTGCAAAGATATTTTTTTTATGAATTTATGGATCAGTGCAAATATTTTCAGCTGGCGAAATCATTTCCATCAAGAGCTAAGGAGCTTTGAAACATTAACTAAACTGTCGAAATATAAGATAACGCTTCTTGTAGCACCGACAATTTATTTTTTTTTCTTCTAAAAATAGATATATTTTTTGCTTTTAATAAGACACGGGCGGTCCATTTCAGATTCCCCCGCCTTCTCAACAACCGGATTGCAATCTTAGATTACAGGTGTCAGGTAGATAATGCTGTTCCTATTCTACCGGTATTACAATGGAAGATGCTTCGATGAACTAGCGTCATTGATCCCTTCAACACCGGTGTGTAGTCGGCAAACACACGCCCTACATATGTACCTACATGGTACCCGGTTGACAGATCTGATGTAACAAGAGAATGAGTCGCTTCTACTACTCATTCTTGAGTTCAGCAGCTCGGCTGTGGAATGATTTGCCGGCCTCTGCGTTTTCTCCTTACTACACTCCTCCCTCCCCCCAAAAAGACCCTCCACAGAGCATCTTAAATATAACACAGGACCCGAGAGAAATTATTTTCTTCAGAACCTCCTGCGTGGAGTTAAAATAAAAAAATAGATAACGGGCGAAGCCGGGCACAAAACTATGAATTGATCTTCGGAAAAATTATATATTAAACTTCTTTTAACCTAAGCGTAAAAAGCATACTTACAAAGATTACAATAACAACTAACAGGCAAAACGTGTTTTTAGATTACACGTACCCATTCTGCATACACTCACAATACGGACTTCATCACCAGTCAGGCATGTGATAGAGTCCGGTTGGCTTATAGGAAAGTATTGGCTTGACTCTTGACCGCCTATTGAACATGTAGTATTATTAAATGTGTACGTCGAGTGTTGTTTTCTGTCCTTCAAGTAGTTGAGACAATGATGAAATTCCACAGATGTGGGGCAAAATTTCCCTAGTGTATTATCATTGAATCAAGATATCCCCCTCACATTAAATACTAAGAAATACCAAAATAAATCTAAAACAATGATAGTCATAGATTTATGTAAACTAATTTTGCTGTATCTACCGACATGGGTCTTGGCATTGGATGCGTCTGCCCACCAACAGTATGGTGGGACCTTTTGACCTCTCCAGCAGGGCTCTCTTGGAACCTAGCACCGCAATGGGAGGTATAAATTGATGACACACAGACCCCCAAATTCCTACCCACCCGTCATTTATTTTTCCGTCACAGAAAGTCCTCTCCTTCCTTTTCTAAAGATACCTTCCACACGGCATCCTCAAAGATGGCATAGACCTTGAGTGGAATTATTTTCCTAAAGGCCTCCTATGTGGAGCTAATATGAAACAAAAATTGTGTGCAGTTCACACACAATTCAGGTAGAAGTGAACTAAAGTAGACAAGAGTGGGGAGGCTACGAAGCACCGCACAAATAGGAGACCAATTATTCCATCTCATTCGCTCGCAGGGTAAATCCTGTAGATGTATGGGTTTGTCCCTTTTTAGTGTCGCTTTTTCGTTTCATCGAGTTTCGAATCATAACTGTGCTAAAGAAATTTTCACTTAAAAAAATATCAACCTTTTTATAGCGTCAAAAGCACCATTAATGGTAAAATGTATATTATCGTTTATATGTAGGTATACCTCTGAAAAGAGGCTTTATTTCGGATAAGTTAGCCGAGTTTTCCACTTGTTGCGATTTATTATTTTATTTTTGAATATACTTTATACTATGGATTGGAAATATCCCTACATCGGATAAGTCCGAGTTTTCTATCTACTGCGATTTATTTGTTTAATCATATACTTTATTCAATGGAAAAGCTATCAAGAGGATTGTTAAATACCCCTACATCGGATGAGTTAGCCGAGTTTTTTTACGTATTTACGTATTGCGAGTACCTATTTATTAACTTATTATGATGGGTTCTGACAGCTTATCGAGTTACAATGCCATATTATTTGAAAAAAAAATTATTGAAAGAGATCAATCGATGATTAAGAAGTTATAAAAACGAGATGTTTTTAATTGATAAAAATAATTTAAATCAACATTTTTTCCCTAAATCTTGAGAATTTTCCCTTGAATTACTTCACCTCGCTAGGCCGAAGCGCAAATCAGTGCCTAAGATAAAAGGCAAAAAAAAATAAATAATGTTTACAGTTTTTCAACGTCCATTCTTGCTTAGCACATCTACTCAAAATGTTATTGGCGTGAATCACGTCTGTCCCGGCGTCCATCGAAGCCTTCTAATGCTATTAAAGCCTCCATAAAAAGGCACCAGACGTTCACCTTTCATAGTAAAATGTTTTACAGGCGTGCTGGCTACCTTTGTATAAAATGCAGTTAATTTACCTGTGGATTAGATGTTTAATGTCGACGTTGCGCGGAGTAGAAGATGCAGTGGCGTGTAAAAGCAAATGCAATGCATGCAATATTCTAAGATAAGACTAATCTCCAGACTTAAAAATTAGACTTGGGCCAATAGTAGTTTATATTTTATAGATTTACATTGGAAACCAATAGTTAAATATGATAATATCATAAAACAATTTTAAACTTTTTCACTTAATTTATTTCAGACCGTAATCGGTTTTAGCCAATTATCTCCAGACTGGTACAATTATTCCTTAAACAATGGTTTAAACACATAAGATTTTGGGAGGGGGTGTGGCAACGAACGACACAGCTATTTTGAATGTGAAAATCATTCGTGTTGGCTTCTCACACGCTAATAGCGATCGCACCACATTTTCACCTAGTCACCGACTGCCGGTACAAATTAAGAGGAACCATTCTGTTCCAGATTGCCGACGACGAAACAACTTGTAAATCGCTACTTGTTCGCTCTCACGAACATTTTGTAAATATAAATTATGGTACGAATGTAAATTGTTATAATAAACTTCTAAGTACAGTGTTAATGCTTATTTGATTTATACGCAATCCACCCATCATATCCCCATAACATTGGTGGTATACAATGATTTTATTCAAATTATTTGGATTTTCGTTGTTATGTGAACAAGAATGAGAAAATGTGAACGAATATAGGAAAATCCATATAATTTGAATAAAATCATTGCATATCACCTATATTAACCTTCTCTACGGCAATTTAACCCGCGACTTTCTGATTCGTAGCCAAATACTGTCTGTATATGTATATGACTTCGAAAAACTCTTCATGAAGCCTGGGCAACGCGGGGGACTTTAACTAGCAACCTATAAATCATAATGTATAAAAATATATGTTTCTTTGTTTGCCCCTCATGCGTTCCTAAACAATTCGATAAAACTATGGTGATTTTTTATGCGCACGCCCACTTTATTTTACGTTTCTTCATATAATAGTGAGCTCTGGCATAACGAAATTTGCATAAAAATTGTACAAATTACACATGTGGTGCGCGAGTTGTTAGAAAATGGGGCGTATTACATATAATTTAGTGGCAGGGTGGAAAGGAGGGATTGCAAAGGAGACATAGTAGCGGCAGGGGATAGCAGGGGGTAAATTTGGAAAATCCATGCATTTCACACGGAAATGTATTGGTGCATGTTTTTTGGATTGTTTCAATGATGTAGGAATGCGATTTTGTGTATTTCGTAGGAATGATATTTCACCCATTCACGCTTCGGAAAACCTTTTGATCTATTCGTGTCCACACCCGAGGGAAACACAAAAAATATTCCAGTGTTTACAAAAGCACTTAACCACCCGGACCCATAAGCTTGCTACAGACAATTAATTGACAATACTAGACAATAGACCTACGTATAGTGTATGAGGCATACATGAGTTATTAAATAAACACAAACTTTGAATGGCATTGCAACGCTCACCGGGTACTCGCTAGTATTAAATAAAAAGATGTTTAAAAAGTCCCACGCCACTGGTAAGGCCTCACAAAAAGGTAGGAAAGCCATTCGCCCTACGAATGGCATTCTTCAAGCTTCAAGCCGCCTCCAGTTTCTCAGCGGCCAGCGCTCCGTTCGAACGCAGCGCGTTCTCGAATAGACTTAAGTCTCTACGAATATCCATTCTATTGACATACGAACAATTATTCAAACTCTACTGTATCTCATTTGACAGCAGTTCAAGAATTACTTCTGCATCATTCTTTATAAAAAAACTTTTGGTGTTTATCATTCATAGTTGAATTAAACTTTTCGCGTTATTCAATGTGGTACTTGTGTGTTACTTCTAGTGTTGTTTAGATACATTTTACAACAGTGTACGTCTTGGATAAACGTCCTTCACAACAGCTAACAGCGAACTTCGTGAATCAAAAACGTTATTATTTGTAAAAGTAAAGTTGTTTTTCGTGTAGAATTATATTTATAATATTGTTTTCGGTCGTGGGTTTTGTCAAAATACAGTTGAAATACTTTAAAAACAGTTTTAGTGAGAAATTTATGTGCTTTGTGTTTTAACATTATTTGGAGAAATACTTGTGGGTATTTTGCAAGACGTTGTTCAAGGTATGTTAAATTTGAATTTTTATAACGATTGTTTTTGTATTTCAACCTCCGTTTTTGTTTCTTTTTTTTATTTGACTACCGTGCAAGAGTCCCAGCTGCGCCCGTCTGGAGCCAGTGAGTCTATGGCATCCCTAATTGGGATATGTTGAGAGCCTGCACGTAGTGGGGAGGGGAATGAGATGCAGGAGAGGAAGGTGGTGGTGAATTACCTGGTTAATTAGATGTGGTAATCAAACATGGCTAAAGCCATTTCAAACATGTTTCAATTCTAAATGGTGATCTTACACCAGGGCGAGTATCTTCCACTCTGTAACTTGCCGCAAATTATGTATATAACATTGTTATTTCATAATTAATTGTGGTCGAGGGACAAGCCTCTCGACTAGCGATCCGTAGGTCACGGGTTCAAGTCTCGGCGTGCGCAAGTAAATTTTATTTTTTTGTTTTATTACTAACTTTGTTACTATTAGATAATAGAAATTATAATAGATCTGAATAGCCAGGTATTCCCCACCTTCCTCTTCCCCATCTCCATTCCCTCTCCACTTACCTTCAGCCTCACAACATAGACATAGGGGATGCCATAGTCTCATTGGCTTCATGCGGTTAGAGGTTAGGTTAGGTTAGGTTAGGTTAGGTTACTTTTGTGTAGACATAAAAAAAATCGAATAAAATTTATTTGCGCATGCCGGGATTTTAACCCGCAACCTTCGGATTGCTAGCCGAAAGCCTTACCGCTCGATCACGGTGGTCATAAAATTTTTATTGCTTGCATTAAATATTTGGCGCAGGTATTTAGATGTAGTTGCAATTTTCTTTTTTTATGTATTTTGTGCGGGAATGTTTTTTATGTATTTTGTTTAAGCTATGAGATATACTTTTTTGTTGAGTTTACATATTAGTTGGTATTGGTACATAATACTATTATGTATAGGGGACTTCAATGTAGATACTGGCACGATTGCCATGATTCATTAAAACGATGTAAAAATAAGACCAAATAATAAAAACTAACGGTTTTAAACTAGTATTTTTTAACACTTATTTTTTTACATTAACTCCCCACAGGAGTCCCTGAGGAAAATAATTGCCCTCAGGGAATATACCATATTTTGGGATGCTGTGTCGATGGTCTTTTTAAGGAAAGGAAGGAGTGTATCTGTGTCTTGAAGATATCCATGTTGTATAAGGGAAGAAACACAGAGGCCGGCAAATCCTTCCACAGCCGAGCTGTAGAACTCAAGAACGAGGCGTAGAAGCGATCCGTTTCGCGTGGCAAATGTCAACCGTTTACAAGTGTTCGGCACGCGTTTGGCGTGTTTCCCAACTGCGCCCGGTGCCGAAGAAATCAATGTCGGTAGTTCCTCGAAGCATATTCCATTGAAATAGCGGTAGAACAAGGGTCCAAATTAAAGAAGCTTACCATTCTCTGTGCAGAGGTCACCAATGGTGATTGTTGAATGTAGGTAGGTACCAATGGATTTGACAGGAAACGACTTTTCATTCATCATAAATAAAAATGTTTTATATCTTAAGTCATAAATATTAATTAAGATGCATTTTACTTAATAGTTAGGTACCTACGTACATAATTGTTTTTCAATAAAGAGTAATTTTTGTAATAAATCAACTCAAGGGCGCTCATAATGTATGAATGAACAATCTCGTACTAATTTATACAGCGCTGTAATAGAGCGCAGCGAATAGAGTCACAACTAAATAGAATAGAGTGGTTCGCTCGTTTAGCGACTTAGTAGGGGTGCCCGCGTTCACGGGGTTTGTCCGGATCTTGGCACGAATGCGTCTACCCACCAACTGCGTGACGGATCAATCGGTCCTTATGAGCGTAATACACGAGCCCGATTTTCAGCACGATTCCAATTAGAGACAAAAGTCAACATTTTTCGCTTTACGCGATCGCTGTTTTCACTCTATTTTCATACCTACGATTTCAGTAGGCATCACAACAAACAGTATGGCTCATGTGTTGCTTGCAGTGATGACAATTGATATCCTAGATATGAAAATAGAGGTGAAAATAGCGATCGCGCAAATCGAAAAATGTTGACTTTTGTCTCTAATTGGAATCGGGCTGAAAATCGGGCTCGTGTATTACGCTCATTAGTCCTCAAAACGGTTCGGGAAAGTGGTGGGTGCCCTCGTTTGCGCGACGGATCAGGAGAGACTGGTTGAGGAGGACCTGTAGACCGCTCCAACAGAACTCTCAAAACATAGCCTTATGAGAGAGATTGATTCATACGTCCGGAACTCCTGGACACACTGACTGCCGGATTCCTACCCACCCCTCATACCTTTTTCCTTCCCACTACTTCCTCTCCATCCTTTTCCTAAAAAGACCCTCCACACAGCATCCCTAAAGATGACATGCCTTATTATTACATACAATTATTTTCCAAAAAGCCTCCCGTGTGGAACTAATGTAAAAAAAACCGCTCGAACTGCCAGAGGAACGATGGCATGCAATAGGCCACTTGCACCACAATTTTTTAAATTTTTTTCCGGTTTAGTCAAATATTCTAAGACATTCCATATTTTTTATTTTTTTAATCGTATTTTTGAAACCCTGACGATTTTTTGAAAATTTCAATCCGAGAAATCAGACCATTTTTTATAAACCGGAAAGACGGGACATAATTTTATGAGTGCGAAAAAACGATAACTACATATCCGAAAATCATTTTTAAAAAAGAACTTTTTCCACACGAATAGCAATAAATTGTACGGGGTTCTCTTCGTAACATCTGTAAAAACACCGCCATCTTTATCAAAAAATGAAACCAAAGGATAAGTTCGCATAGAACAAAAAATAAATCTAGTGAACGTTAAACGAAAATTCAAAAATTCGCCGGAAATCAAAGTGTTGTCATATATAAAAAAAATAATCAGTGTGGAATTTTACTAAATTAAGGGAACATAATCGGAGACGGGACATTTTCATGTAGTGACGTCACGAGCTCAAATAATGGATTTATTTATTTAAAAATAAAACAAACTATACATTTCTAAAATTTTTTACTAACATTTTCGTAATCTTAGTAAAAAAATCTATCCATACGATTTTTTACAAGTCGTTATGAAATTTATGCAAGTGGCCTATTTATTTTTATTTTAGGCTATAGGAGGGAGTTGGGATGGGAAGAGATCGGTAAGTACCTGGATATTAAGATCTGGTCACCCAACACGACTATTGTCATTTCAAGCAACACGTTTCGTTTATGAATACCTAATAATTGGCTGATTTATAAAGCGCCGTTTTCGTGAAAAATCACCCCAAGGGCCCTAAAGTCTTTCACCAGAGAGATACTGATAGTACCTAGTAGTCTTACCAATGTATTTTTTTCTATGTCTTTGTATTTATATTGTTTTAATGATAACAGTGAAACAAATAATTTTCAAAATAGAATGAAAAAGCCCATTAGGGCGCGTAATAAACAAATGCAGGGTGTACAATTCACACGTGAAGAAATTCAGAATCCTAAAGTAGACAATAGTGGGAAGGCTACGAAGTACCGCAGAAAGAGGAGACTGAGTATACTATCTCATTCTCTCGCAGGCTAAATCCTATAGATGTATGTGTTTTTCTCTTTTTAGTGTAGCTATTTTTCGTTTCATCGAGTTTCAAATCACAACGGTGGTAAAGAATCTTTCACTTCAGTAAATAAATATTGTGTTCATACCACTATCAAACTTTCCGTAAATAGTAGATACCTGCTAATTATGTGAAATAACAAATAACAATTGCATAAAACATATATGGGTCGTAGAGATTCGAAACCACGACTTCAGGATTCGTATTCAAGGATCTGGAGGAAGCAACAATGTATTTATCCTTATGTGCCTTATATCGCCACGAATATGTAATAGAAATGAAACACAGGAATTCCTAGTGAGACAGGCACATCACAATCACCTATGTAATTTGATAAATAAAGATTATAATTTAAAAAATAGATGAATAATAATAATAACAACATAACAATAATAATAACATCGATGACAATAATAATCTCAAACGCAAAAGTATTTTTTTGAAAAAAGTTAATCAATGAAAATGTCACAAATAATTTTAGTCATAAAATTGTGGATTTAATATGCTTCTAATATGCGTTCCAGCTTTACTAATGAAATATTTTTTTATTTGTAATTTACGCTTATATTTTTTCATACACAATTTAATTTTAATTTTACTTAATGGAAACGGTAGGAAAAGCTTCAATTTATCCAAATCTTATTTTTTTGTATGTATAATGTAAACCGATTCGTAGAAAAGATCGATCTAAAATAGTGATTTAGCATTAAGCTTCGTCTTAACCATTCGGCCACGGAGGTCGTCAAATCTAACCAAATAAATTCGAAATTCGCAGGGTTAGACAGAGAAAAATCAACTAAACACATCTCTCTTCCAAACACGTGCTTTGTATCTTAAATATAAAAAGAGTAACTAGTTTATTATCATTTTTTATTTATTTTTGTCAGTCATCCATCTAAATCTGATCATTATTTTTTTATATTTGCAAGTATAAAAAAGTCTTATAAACCAGTGGAAGATTTAATTCGTCGGTATATTTGAGTCCGGGGTGACCTAGATTTCCAGATTTATTGTTTATTTATTCAATCTCTCGCCGTGTACCATTATTTCATTCTATACTTTCTTTTAATTCGTGTAAACCACCTAAGTCAATGGTTACCATCACCAGCAGTATTCCCGCTTCGTTACACCATTTCAGTTGAACTTGTTTTGAAAGGGCCTAATTCACATTTTGTCTTCTAAATAACGGAAGTAGTTACCTACTTATCCAAATAGCATATTTTTACCCTTTCAACCAAATCGTCATCCCCTGACCGGGCCCTAATATGACGTTCGTATTGTTACGCTTGCCAGCTGATAACAATTTTATCGTGATTTATTTTTGGGTTATTATTCGACTCCGTCTTTAGACACGGTTTCGGACAGCATACAGTACTTAAGGTATCAGGACTTAAGTGTAATTTGCCCCGATAAGGTAACACAGCATAATAATCCAAGAAAAAAAGAAGAAAAAATCACAATATTACTTTTGGCCGTGAAATCTCAAATCCTATAAGATCACAATTTGTTAAAAACTTGAAATGCACATAGAAATTCCTTTTGACTATTTTGAATGTACTCGTACCTACTAATTGCGAATTTTTATTAAATTGAATTATTTACAATATAATTTTTATTTGTTATTTTGAGTTTTGAACTGATTGTGGCAATTAAATTATTCAGACAACCGATAAAGTGCCTACCTATAATAATATATTTTTACAGAAAAATACTTTAATTTGAACTGGTGTGTGAAAAATGAAGAGTATCCTGTCATTTTTTACGGGTTTGTGCTAGTTATTCCTAAATACTAATATCTATTTATGAAAATCTATCTCGTAGAATATTTTCACGGAGTCCTTGAGGAGATTTTTCACAAAAGACGGTACACAAATTGTTCTACTATTATTATAATTATTGGTGATTATAATTTCGATGTCTGATCCTAAAAAGGATTGAGGAAGGAAGGATTTTATTAAAAGGCCCCGCATCCGCGCTCAAAAGGAAGAAGATTGAGAGATATGTAATTATGAATAGAGAGGAGCGCGCTAATATTTAAAGCGATAGAATGATGCGAAAATTGAAAATAATACACGATTCGTTTAAAATAAAGCAAAAGTCTCGTGGAAGGCGTCTTGAGTATTATTTAAAGAAACATTGTGAATTTTTTCACAACTATAACTTGTAAAATAACTGAAACAAACGTGTTTATAATAATTTTCGGAGCATACTTTGCGATTTTTTTCTATCGAGGGAGTTTTGGCGTGATTTTATTTTCAAAAATAACATATATTTTTTTGAGGCCTTAAAAACTTCAAATGCTTAAGGAGATATGTAAGAAATCGGTTAAGTTAGGGTAGTGGCGGCATTGATAGCTTTTGATCTGTCAACTGAGTTGGGGAAACTGGTGTCCTCCAAGCTAAAATCGATGATTTTTTAAAAGCGATATTGAACGTTATACGATTATATAAAGGATCTCTGTGAAAGGTATGATCAGAATCGGCGATAAATATCACTTTAGAAAAACTTTTCATTAGAGGTTTGCAGCTTCTCTAACGGCTTTGAAATAAATTTTCTGTTCATTTTCTGCACATCGTTTTTTCTCGAGGTCTCAGAGGTCCCAGAATCACCATGTTGAAGAGTTTATAACGTATTATTTTGTTTGTGGCACACATGAATAAAACATATTAAAAAAACCATAAATAACAAAAGTCAGTGAGGGTAAGGAGGATTTTAGAACGCGGAAGCCACGAATGGAAAGACATATCTGCGGGTGAAAGTACTTGCCTTACACGATTCGTGCCATTGGAATTTCATAAATAGGCTTCGTTTTCTATTCGCATGAATATTTCACTACCTGCTTATATTTACATGCTCCATCCATCAGTGTACACTGTACATGTACACTTTGCTGTACAATGGTAAGTAGTTAATTTATTTGTTTTACACGATTCGAACGCATATCTGTGCCGCGTTTAAGCGATAGAATAAAGAAGAACACAAGTACATTATTTGTAATAAAGTAGGTACATCGACTAAAAATAGTGTTGAATTTCTGGCGAATAGTGGTACTGCCACACATGATAGAAAGTAGTGGTACAGTCTACATATGCCCAAAAATAAGCATTCTTGTTAGCATGTTCTTCAACTGTACACGTTTGATCATAAATGAACACGCTTGTTTTGAGCATACCCATGAATAAGCATGCTCTCGGTTAAAATGGAAGCAGAGAGAACCATTTTGCAGGGAAAATGCGGAGATTCTGGACAGTTGATTATCCAACCATGTTGACAAATAATATTTACAACGATATATTTTTTTTACATGAATACCGCACAAGAGTCCCAACTGCTGCCGTCTGGAACAAGTGGGGCTATGGCATCCCTAATTGGGGTATGTTGTGATGCCGAAGGTAGTGGGGAGGGAAAGGAGATAGGGAAAAGGAAGGTGGGGAAGTTCCTGGCTATTAAGATCTGTTCACCAAACACGGCTAAAGCCATTTAAAGCAACGTTTCAATTTTGAATGGTGGTCTTACACCAGGGCGATACTGACAGTATCTTCCACTCTGGAACGTTCAGCAAATATACTATATATTATTATTAATATGAATAAATTGTGAAATAACACAAATTAATCACACAAAATTTATTTGCCACGCCGGGATTCGTTTCCGCGACCTTCGAGATAGCGAGAAAAAACTATAATTTAGTTTTCTTTGGCAGTAAATTAAAAAAATATGCATGTATAGAGCCAGAATGACAGAGAAAATCCGAAAATTACTAGATAATAAAAATAAGTTGCTAATTTCAACATAATTTGGTTTCATTTTCGAGGAAACTTTTAGGGATTTTGTAAGGAATTTGAACATCTATTGTGGGTATTTTGAAGACTATGTGTTCAAGAGACATTCGCGATTCTTATAATAAATCACAAAAAGCAAGATTTTTTCGTCTCCTCAAAGGGCCATTTTTGATAGTTTTGCAAAGAATGCGCACGCACAGCTGCCCGTTAACTGAGATCGAATCGAAACGAGCATGCTCATAAGCAAGCCTAGCGAATCAAGTAGCATACTCAATACTATCGACGTCACTGTCACACATGTCACTTACTAGCTTTTTCTCTTTAGTAGCATGCTCTCGTGCTACCAATGATCATGGCCTTCCGCATAAAATAATATAGGTACCTAAGTGGTTGAGTCCCCTTTGACTGTTACATAGTCACACATGTTGATATTAAGTTTAATAAAAAAATATTCAGTGATGTAAAAATATCAAAAAAATTATATAAATATCTCTAATCATTTGATTTTTATAATTTATGGCCAAAATGCATTACCGATAATAATAGCTAACATGTTCTCAGCGCTATTATGCGACGATAACGCCTCCACAAAATTAAATTTCTATACGATAACTTGTCGAAAAGATTGTAAAATGCAAATAATGACGAATATTTTGCTGATATTACAATGGACGTAAGAAAAGTCGTATTGGAATCGTATAACATTCAGAAGTCATTAAATTCAAGGTTAATTCTCAAAAAATACCCAAGGATTTGTCGGAAGAATTAAAATTCACAACTTTTCAGGTATTACGAATGTTTGAAGATACAACGATTTATCATTATAACCACTTATTTGGGTCTAGTATTTAGTAAATTATAAATTTTTAATCGTTTGTTTTTTTCAATCGGAATGTTGTACTGTCGGCAATTTGCTTTATTTTTCTGAATAGGTAAGTACGAAAACTAGTTAACATCAAATTTGATATAATGCTTTTTTGGTACCCCTAAGTGAAGAAGGATCCGACGCCTGTGCTCTAAAGATTGCGCAATCCGTTAGTTAAGAGGAAACCCGGTCACTGAAAAATAGAAAAAATAGGTATTTTAACGAACACTTGATGTCACTGTCGCTCTTAATCCTCCGAATACTGAGCGAAAGGAACAACTGCACCCCGGGCTGATAATACATAAATAAAATCGCAGTTTTGTATTCTCCATTTTTCTCCTCAAAACTGGAAGATTTGTATTTTTTTTACTAACTGTATTAGAAGAAAATACTCTATATATTGAGGTCTATTGATGGCGATCAAACTATGCAATTTTAACAATTTTTTTGAGGGTCCTAACTTCTACAAGAAATAACTTGCTAGTTAATGTCTACATATATTATATTTAAAAAAAGACATATGTAGTAGTGTCAAAACCCAGAGAGGAATTGGCGAATATTCTTATACTGCCTAATTAATACGAATAATAATTATACTGCCAAATTCAACCGCGTGGAGCGCACTTGCGATTTACAATTTGAATTGATAAAAAAAATTAAACCAATATAATAACACCCCCCATACACACAAGCCCTGCTTATTTATGGGTGTAAATCAAATATGTATATTATGTAATTAATTATTGTATAAAATTTATTGTAATTTATGTATCTTTTACTGAATAAAATATATATATATATATAGATACCTATTGGATTAGCAGTTGTGTACTATTAGTCTCTTCTTCAATAATCAAATAATTTGAAACGGTGGTTCTTGAGATCTTCGAATGCCGTAACTAATTTTAAAGGATCCTTATTTAAACAAATTTGAACTAACGACGCATTTAATGAAAGAAGGTCGCATTGTTCCAACTGGTTAAAAAGGCATTCTCAGCAAATAATAATTTGTCATTTCCGCATTGTATTTCTATCGTTTCAATGGAATAATATTACATTGCGATTTTTGTACGGACATTGTTACGGGTTGTGAGATTATTCGATAACATAAATAAGCAGTAATGATAAAAATAAAAAATCATATTTGCAATATCATTCGGATTTTGTATGAATGTTGATGTCGGTTGATGATGGTTGATGTATGAATGTGACTGAAGAGGTGTGTTGTAAGACAGAGTGTGTGGCGATCTATCCTCTCTTCCTTATCCTGCGATTGCCTTCTCCCATTTTTACAGTTCTGGAATTACACCCAGCAGACCCAGTGGCAAATTTTGTTTCTTTTATGATATGCGCAAAAAAAAATAATAATATACATTTTCGTGTTGTTATTTTTTTATAATTATTAATTTGTAATATCAAAGTGAACCTTTTACCGTCCACCGAAGAACGACTGGCAGCGGCCCCTATTTTCGGTCACAACTCCTCCGGACGGAGCGGAGAAAAAGCGTGTTCTGAAAATTCCGTTTTATTACGATAAACAATGCATAAAAAAGGAATTAATGTTTTTTACAGGCCTTTACGAAATCAACATGTAAAAAAAAATTCTCAAATATCTTTTTCAACCTTTCCAAAAGCTTTTTTAAACTCCCCCCATAAAAGGGCGTTAATTCCGATTTGGATTTTTCCTGTACTAGTGGATCGCCTTAAGTAAGTAATTTTGTAACCAGTATAAACAATGCCACTCTAAGAAATAATTTTTTTCTCCGTATGTGTCGTTTTCCATGCGTCTCCGTTCCCGCCCTCATTCCCCTCCGCGTTCCCTTCCCCTCCCGCATTTCCCTTCCACCTTCCCCTCTCCGCGTCCGACAGTCACATGGAATCTCCACCTCCCGCGTTTCCCTCCCCCTTGTATCTTTCCCGCCTTCCCACCTCCTTCGTTCCACCTCTCAGGAACCCTCCCCTCCTTTGTTCCCCTCGCCCTCCCTCCTTCCCTCCCTGCCGCTAAACTATAAGAAATACACCCATTTTGTAAATAACTCCCGCGCCACCTATTGCTAATTTATTGTACAAATTTCATAACGCCAGAGCTCACTATATATATAGAAACCTTCGCGGGCGTGCGCACATCAAATCACAAAAGTTTCATCGCAATCGGATGAAAAAAATAGGAATTTCATAACACCAGAGCTCACTATTATGTATAGAAACCATCGCGGGTATCCACACATCAAATCACCAAAGTTTCATCGCAATCAAATGAATAGTTTAGGAACGCATAAAGGACAAACAAAGAAAAAATCATTTTTATATATTAACAATCATTCAAAAGGTACCTATTTTAAATACCTCCATTTTTTTATTAGATTCAAATATTCGATTTGGGTGAGTACCATAGATGAGAACCTCAATTAAATTCATTAATTTAAGGAGTTTATTCTAAAATTGGACTTTTGATTGAACAATCGATGGTTTACAAAATGTCATTTTCAAAGTGTGACATTGTTGACAGTTTCGTAAGAGTTTTTGTAATCGCTACAAAACTTTTCAGACGTATTGTCGTATGGTAGTAATAATCCAGAAACCTTCGCGAGGGTGGAAAGCAGATATTTTGAAAGTTTCAAACATTTCCTATGCTTAATATAGCAATACATAAAGGTAAAACAAACAAACAAGTAAGCAAACATACATTCATTTTTTTAAACACACTAGCTGACCTGGCCACGCGATGCTGAGGCTAACGAAACACAACGCTATCTACTGGATGGTTACCCAACCAAGTGTTGTGTCGATAACTTAACTCTACCGCCATCTGTTAGAAACTTATGGAACTTACAAATAATTACAAAGCATTTCATTTTACTTTGATTTTTTATCTTTATTTTTAGTTTAAATTTATCTTTATTTTAAGTGTTTTTTCGTCACCGTTATATATTTTTTTTTTCAAACTGTAATATGTATAAATTCTTCTATTATAAAATGGGGGCCTCAGCACGGGTGAACAACCCAGTGAGGCCAACATTACTGGATTGTACTATGCAATTTAAAATATTGTATCAACAATAAAAAAATAAATAAATTAATTGTCCCATAACAAACATTTAATTTGCAATAATAAATATTGAGGTCAATAATCGAGATAAAAACTATCCTATCTTTTAAGTTCGACCAAATTACACACAATAAACAAAATTTCATCAAAATCGGTTGAGTAGTTTCGGAGTTCATCCCGAACAAACATCGTGACGCGAGATTTTTATATAAAGATTAAGATAACTTTGTTGCAAATTTGAATGGTATGAAGATTGTGTTCAAAATGTTCAGAAGTTTGTGCAATTAATATTATTTGGTTGGAAATATATTTTCCTAGTATTGCTGATTGTAATCGTCAGTTAATGAACTTCCACCACGATATTATGATTGATAATAAGATGTCAAACGTTGCTTCACCTCGGGCTTATTGACTTTAACATAATAATAATTATTATTGTGTAACGCGTAGTGGACAAGAACAACCTTGTCTTAGATAGAAATGGTTACGGTCAAGATATATACTGCGTTCAATGGACCATTATAATCAATGACACAGGGTTATTCTCACGACGTATCGAGGCCTGCAGTCAAGATTAAAGATTAATTCGTTTAATGAATCATCGAGATCTCATGATCGACCTTTTGCAACCTGTTTCCCTGGCACCGAAATTAATGGTTTGCTATATATATACGCCCTGATTTGCAAGGGGGTGAAATTACGCGCCGAGCATTTTATTGTTGGATTGTTGAGGGTTAGGCTTTTTTAAGGTACACCCGACAGTTGTTGTCAGTTTTACTTATATATCTGTAGGTATAATAAATGTCAGTTTTTTTTTGAGTGTCAACACTATTTTTTTCTAATTAGGTTTATATTGTATATCTCTATTGGCTTATATAAAATCTAATTGAACTAACAATAATTATTCGGCTTCGTGTACTTTTAAATACTTAAATAGGAGGAATGCGAGCGAAGCTGGGGGCAAAAGCTAGTATATAATAAAACTATTGATTTGGAACTGATATATGAAACTTTGAATTTGATACTTTTGATTAAATAAGTGGTGTACACCAAGTGATTTGTTTTCATTTAAATAAAATGACACTACAAAGTGAATTTGCGGTTATTAAAGAAGTGAAAACATCTATTTGAACATCGATTTTGTTTTCGTGAATCAAAGAATGCAAACCTTGGAAGTGGAAATTAACCTATTTCCCGGCATCCGATCGATCTGAAAATCGGCAGACTGACTCATTTTCTATGGCAATGCATTCTATCAACTTTTGGTGGCATTCACGAACACACCGCTCACAAATAAACATTTTTCTAAAATTGGATGAATTTATATATTCATTTTACACTATTAAATCTCGGCGTTATCCAATTAAGATTTGGTTCAGCAGTATTCACAATTTTTTCAGTATATCTAAGATAAAAATAATAAAAATCCATCGCATTAAAAGACTCCATATGCGAATGAGGCCCGACTCAATGCCAAGAACTATGAACGAGGAATGATTGCCCGAATGCCCAGGAGGCTATCAAATTATGGTAACGGTGCTAATGATTAAAAACCGTTAAAATTAGTTACACGGCTGTCACGAACGCAAGTCAAGTGTTTGTATCAACTCTGCAATTAGGTGACAATTACTTTGGTTGCGTTATAGGGAGTTACTTCTGTGAAGAACACAGTTGCTGACGACAGTCGGCACGCTTCAATGCCACATCTCTATCTGTTTCTATTATCTAATCTACGGTTTAAGTTCTCCTTGCTTTGCTTAGAAATTCGCAATATCTTCTTCTATTTATTTATTTATTTTATTACCTTTTTATTCTTCATTTTAAGCACCCGCTAAACTGCCAAAGCAATTTGTCAGCAGGTCAATTTAACAATACTAATATAACACTAAAACGTACGTACAACAAGAAACCACAATAAAGAAAATAGATACAGAAGAATAACTTTTAAGTAACTACAATACAAAAGCATAAAATATACAGACAGATAGATGTAACACTTACTCATACTCATAGTCATATTTATATTTACACAAGATTACAAACCAAATGAATATAAAAAGTCTTGATCTATTAACAATTATTCATTTTTTTTAGATCAGTGGTGTAATTTGATTTGATTTTTATGTTTATTGGCATCTTATTAAATATGGTAGGAACAAGGCAAGTGAATGGCCATTGCCCATATTTATTTATAATTTTCGCCAATATTTGCAGGAATCCAAAATCTATATCAACCTTTTGAGTGGGTATAATAATTGATTTGAATCCATTACAAATCTTGCACCGGGTTTATTTTTAGCTGTCTTTAGGTTGTTCAAAAACCCCTCTTGTGTATTATATAGGTACTGTGGTATACTGGTAAACAATACGATCGAAAATCTGTACTAATCTGCCAAGCAAGCTGCCAAATGGATATGATCGGGTATCTTCTTTAACGTTCGGCGTATAGAAGTTGTCTTTCACGTGTATTGATACTACTGACCTCCGTTGAAACACCTTAAAATTATGTATATAACTACCTGTAGGTAATAACGACATCTGTTAAGATACATTGAAATTACACACACATTCATAGTAATACTAGTGCCCTCCGTCGAAACACCTTAAAACTGCATATAACTACCCATACTAAAGACATCTGTTGCGATACAATGAAACTACACACACATTCACAATACGGACCGGTCAGTGGCTGAGTGGGCATCACTTTTGGTTCCCACCCGGGCGTGGCGTGTTCGATTCCTCGGCTGGCTAAGTCCTCCATCACAACACAGCAACATTTTCGGCTTTCTGTAGTGGTAGTAGGAGATTTTCAAACATTGTTGGGATATTTGTAACCCGGGAATATTTGTCTTTCTTTTTTAAAATTAAAAGAAAATACTACTTACTTCCGTTGAAACACATTAAAACTACATGTGTACCTATACTAACGACATCTGTTGAGATACATTGACATTACACGCATATTCTTCAGGCAAATTAAAGCAGTAAGGAGAAACCTGCCATCAGAGGCGACTAAATTACTAGTCAATTCGTATGTTGTTTCACGTTTATATTATTGCAACGGAATATATGCAGGTCTTCCAAAATATGAAATCAACAAATTACAATCCGTTTTCAACGCTGCGGATAGACTTATCACCGGCGTATCTAAATATTCCCATATTTCAGAGCATCTCAAAAATCTTCACTGGCTCAAATGTCCTGAAAGGATCCAGTTCCAGGTCCAATGGCTGCGGTTTATTTATCGGAATTGTGTATTCCAGAAAATTCCAACTCTCGACAGTCAACCCTGAGGTCAGCAGCGTCATCAGCTATCGGAAGGTTAAAGGAACCAAAACGCACACCAGATACTAAGTTCGGTGAGCGCGCTTTCGGAGTCTCAGGACAAAGCCTAAAATGGACTGCCACATTACTTAATTATCACAGACTCAGCGGAATTTAGAGCTAGACTTAAAACCCACCTTTTCAGACAGTCGTATCCATAAACTCAAAATCTTACACCTTCACATTCAATGCCCGCGACACTGTAAATAACTAAATTCTCAAGTCTTTTAAAATAAATATCAACTTTAAATTAGAAAGAACCTAAGAATTCTTAATAAATCGTACAGCGACCTCGAGGTAATTTTTCACAAAAACTGCGCTCTATAAATTATCCAATTATTATTATTATTATTCACATTCGATATATATTTCTATAACTACCTATACTAACGACATCTATTGAGATAAATTGAAATCACACACACATTCACGTACGCTACATATTTCTTCATTTAGACAATTTATAAATGTTGATATATTGATAATTTAACCAGTTTATTTTAAAATTTAACAGCAAAAAAGGACTGATGAAAAATTTCACCGAACATCGGAATTTTGAAATGCTTTAGGCGTTTTGTGAAACCGGCCTCAAAGAAATATTAATGTTTTACAAAGAAAGCGGACGAGGCGTTTTCATAGGTTTCTCCGGCGTTTAACATTTAATATTAGTTATTTCATTGTTAAAACACTAACATTATTGGCTTGTTCAATGTTTAGAATAAACGTTGCTTTGTGTTAAGCCACATTAAATAAAACAAGCTTTACGAGGGAAAGTTTCTTGAAATTCTTCGAACAATTCATTCAACTTAATTCTTATGAACTTTGTAGCAGGTGCATCCCCATTTATGGAATATTTTGAGGTTAAGTAATGGGCCTTTTACACGATGCTTTTTTTCGCCCAGTTTCCATATGGGTTACCTTTTTTATATATGGATTCGGGATGAAAATGAAGACGCGTTCTACTTTGGTACAGATCTTCGAACAGTTTAAGATGACTGTTATTTTTTTTAATCTGTTGTCTGCCATTGTTTTGCCTAATTATATATTATGTGGAAATGTTGCGTGTTTATT
The DNA here is from genome assembly GCA_917563855.2 of Limnephilus lunatus. Lineage (NCBI taxonomy): Eukaryota > Metazoa > Arthropoda > Insecta > Trichoptera > Limnephilidae > Limnephilus > Limnephilus lunatus. The sequence continues at coordinate 90,647,095 of OU830594.1, read as the reverse complement.
ACGTTTTATATTTAAAATATTGGCAAAAAACTATAACAGATGATTTTTTTTACGTAAGCTCCACACGGAGGCCACGAGGAAAAATATTCCTCAGGACCTATGTCACCTTTGGGGATGCTGTATGGAGGATCTTTTCAGGGAAAGGAAAAAGAGGAAGTTCTGGGAAGGAAATAGGTATGAAGGGTGGGTAGGAATCTGGAGGTCAATGTGTTCAGGAGTGACGGATGTAAGTGTACATCCCTCACACTGCGGTGCAACGTGATGTCCAGATTTTGACGGTGGATGCTGATCTGATTAGCTAGGTTTTTATCAACCAACCTCTTTTCCATCTTTTTACCGTCCCTACTCCATTCAGCCTCACAATATACCCCAATTATTAATTCCAACTAAATCTCACTGGCAGGAACTCCCCAAGTTTCTGTTCGGAATCTATTTATTCACTTTAAAAAAATGGGAAAATTCCAAATCAAGCTAATTTCATAACTCCTAAATAGTTGCGTTGTCCTAGAATTATTAGAGATTATTATAGATTAGGATTAGAGAATCAGAAAAAAAGTTTACAAATTTCATGACATCATGGTTTTGAGTTCAAAGACACATATTTTCTTCTTTAAAGATAGAATTTACTGTAATTTTATGTTTCTTTGTAAATACATGGTCAGATTTACCAAAAAAATCTTCATATTTGAAATTGCTCTCGAAAAGATCAACATCATAAATTGTAAACAAGGCTTGCCTTTTTACTAAAATTATGCAAATTTTGAGTTTTATTAATATTTGCCACCTACTGTAATGGCCTACAGCCTACTTGAGCAGTCTGACGGCTCTCTCTTTTGCCCAACCACTGTACCCCCAAAACCAGTTGCTTCGAGAAGAATCACATGTAACAAACTTCAATGAAGATTTTTTTCATTTGCAAGATGCTGTACGAAGATCCGCTTTTCGCACGAGCCAAAAATGTACCGAAGGTGAAATTGTTGTGATGAAATCTTTCTTCATGTTTGTATGGCGTATGGGGCACTGTGTGGGATGAACACTGAAGAATCTTGTTGAAATTAAACTTTTGCATGCCAGAAATTTATGCGATTTTTTTTTACAAATGAAACAGTGGTTGAATTTAAATGGAAAAAACCGGAACGACATATTTCGTATTATTCTTTAAGCATAATGTTGTTGTCGATGAAATAGAATTGACTCTTGGAAGTTAAAAAATGTTTATGAAAGTATTTGTTTAGACTGTACCGTAGACATTGATTTTTACTTTATTGCGTGCAAAATATTGGTAGTGTTAATGTATTTTTGAATATTACGTACATAGTTCAGTCGTTACAGTTTGTCCCATATGTCTGAACCCCTTCACAGCAAACGACATCTGTAAATATGCGCAGTGGTAGCGCATTTGCCCGGAAAGCGAAAGGTCCTGGGTTCGAGTCCCAGAGGTGCAAATATCTTTTTCTGATATTTCTGTTTCCAAATTTACGATTGAGTTTCGCTAATATTGTCTTCATATAGCTTAATTTAATTATTTAATTAATGAAGACAGTATTATCGACATTCAATCGAAAATCTGAAATAGAAAAATCAGAAAAAGATACGGTCACATCTAGGAATGTTGCTCAATTTAATTGATTATGCATATTGAACAATGTATTCATTACCATTCATCCGATGCAATATAGTGGGACGTTGGAATGCTGCATTGTAATAATATTGTTATTGCTAATAGCATTCTCTGCAATATAACTTTATGGCCGTACTTTGTAAACCTCTATTTAATATTGCACTGTTTATTAACAATAACAATGTTAGGTGTGAGGTTAATGGGTGTAGAGTCAGAGTTACAAAACTTAATATTTTATAATGAACTAAGGCATTGCAGTGAATTCACTGCCAACTGTTTAAATTATAAATAGCGTTATTTCGTCAGTTTTGTACAGAATGTTCGTGAAAAAATTGTAAAATCATGGTATATAATGATTGTGATCTGAAAGCTTTTGAAAGTATATATATATGTGTGGGTTAGTATTTTATGATAGTACCGAAAATATCGATCGTCCAGTTGATTAGACGGACATCTCCAAAAAATCGAAATTTGAGTTGAGTATGCTGTTCTGTATGTAAAAATGTACCTTTTATCCGGTACTCATATTTCTTTTCCGTGTTCAATACGAGGCAACTTTGCCTCGAAATCAACACGGGTTTGTAATTGCCATTTTTCCTCCAAACCAGTGTCCAGTAGAAGCAGTACCGGATTATCCCTAAGGCAGAGTAGGCAACTGCCTAGGGGCCCCGCATCGGCAAGGGGCCCTGCGCCCTAAGATTTTTTTTTTTTACATTAACTCCACACAGGAGTCCCCGAGGAAAAAAATACCCTTAGGGCCTATGTCATCTGAGATGCTGTGTGGAGGGAATTTTTAAGTCAACATAACGGCATAGGAATAAACAATGGTCTTGAAGAGACCCATGTTGTAGGAAGGATGAAACACAGAGGCCGGCAAATCGTTCGACAGCCGAGCTGTTGAACACAAGAACGAGTCGAAGAAGAGAGCCGTTCTCATGGGATTGTATTTTACTTTACTTTCCTTTTATTTGTTAAGTAGCATTACTTGGTATCAGGTAGGTGCCGAGTGTGGTTTTTATTGGCATTTATTTTGTTTCAGTTTTTTTTTTTTGCTTTTTGTTTCTTATTATGTGTTTAAAATATAAATGTTATACATTCTTCTCTCCACGCCAAGGTTGTCTGGAAGAGATCACAAGAGTGATAAGACCGCTCATTGTATTTTTTAAAAATATATTTTTGTTTCTATGTCTGTATCCTTTTATGCAGAATAAAGAATTATTGTATTGTATTGTATTCGTTTCAATTTCTTTATTGAATGGGATGATGGCATTACTTCGTAGCCAGCCGGCGCAGTCCAGCAGTAAGGCTGTTGACTGGCAATTCGAAGGTCGCGGGATCGAATCCTAGCGTGTCAAATAAATGTTTTTTGATTAATTAGTGTTATTCACAATTTACTCATTTAAAATAATATAGGTATAGTATATTTGCGGCACGTTCCAGAGTGGAAGTGGAAGATACTCTCAGTATCGCCCTAGTGTAAAACCACCACTCAGAATCGAAACGTTGCTTGAAATGGCTTTAGCCGTGTTTGGTAACCAGATCTGAATAGCCAGGTACATCCCCGATTTGATCTGGTTACCAAACACGGCTAAAGCCATTTCAAGCAACGTTTTGATTCTGAGTGGTGGTTTTACACTAGGGCGATACCTTCCTCCTCCCTATCTCCTTCCCATCCCCACTATCTGCAGCCTCAAAACATACCCCAGTTGGGGATGCCATAGTCTCACTGGCTCCAGACGGGGAGAGGACTTGTAATAGAAATTTTTTTTGGAGGTTAGAAAAAGGTAGGTAGGGGCCCCGAGACGTGCATTGCCTAGGGGCCCCGACAAGCTTAATCCGGCCCTGAGTAGAAGGCAAGCTGCATCCTACTGTGCACGGGTTTGTAACGCCAATTCCTTCCCAAGCCCGTGTTCAGTACGAGGCACGCGTCCTCAAAACGTGATTATAACATAAAAAAGGAAGTGTGTGCATACACGCACAATATAATGGACGGGCAATAAAATGAAAACAGCCTTGCTAATAAAATAAATAAAAATACTTTATAATATAATACTTTTAACAGTTTGTAGTACCAATCTTATAAAATAAATTCTCTAACAACAAAAATCAACGCGCATGTCATCATAATTTTTAAAAACATCCCAGTTTTTGAATGGATTGTTTGGCAAAGCAGGATTTGTCTAGCGGGTATGTCTAGCGGGTTATGTCTAGAGGGTATGTGTAATTATTCTAATACATTTCTTTCCATGTTCTGCTGTTATAAATACAGGTACAAACTTGTCTATAATGCATTCACTTAACACGCCTCGTACTGAACACGGGTTTGGGAAGGGAATTGGCGTTACAAACCCGTGCACAGTGTAGGATGCCGCTTGCCTTCCACTTGACACAGGTTTGGTGGATAAATGGCGTTACAAACCCGTGTTGATTTCGAGGCATGGTTGCCTCGTATTGAACACGGAAAAGTAAATACGCATCCGGTACAATACTAGTATTACTAATATACCGGAGCATTATGCCTCCCGGCGTTATTTTATAGCATATTTAATTTGCAAAAAAAGACACTAGTAAATAATATTTAATTTATGGTGATCATTCGAACATTGCTTTTCTCATTATCTCAAAACTTAGTATTTGGAGATGTTTAACTAATCCACTGGACAATCAATATCTAAAGAAACATAACGTGTTTTTTTTGGAATTTTCCAGTGCTCATATTGTGATATTTTAATAACCGGAGCTTTGACTTGTTTAGCGCCGCCTAGTTAAATGCGTATATTTATCTAAGAATCTGGCTTGAGGCTTTGTGATTATGAAATAGAAGAGCGGGAGTGAGGTAGTGAGAAAATCATAACCTTAACCATTTCACATAACTTAAAATTTCTGAATGGTAACATGGCAATCAGTTAACATTTCAATAAATCAGCCACCCTACTTAATTAGCAGTAGGCAAAGAGGGTGGAACGACTCAAAAACCTATCCAGATTCATTGTTTCATTCCACTTCTTAAAATCAGAATCCTTTCGCATTATGAGATATTTGTAAATGCGTAAACACCGGCTTTAGTGCACGTATTTTGCTGAATAAAGACGGACATGTTCGTTTGCAATGAAGCTACACCCGTCACAGTGTTACGGGCTGTTAATTATAAAACTATATTCACGGACCGAAACGGTATGAGTGACATTTTTTCACAAACCGGAGCGGCGTTCCTGTTTTCTCTAGTAGGACCGCGATTTGATTGAAATTGTAATGCCATTTTATTTACTATGATAGACCATATTATATGAAACCAATAAATAAATACAAGAGCTATTAAATTTTCCAAATCAAGTAAGGTTTTGTAATACAACCTTCCAAGTATTCTTAGGGCAATGCGCGCCTTGTAATAATTGTTATTTACAACACCATAATTAAAATGTAAACGACAACTTATAATGGTAATATTTGTGGCATTTTAGTAAGTGTAGAAGTGGGTTCGGAATTCGCAGTTTATATTATCATAATAATTCTATTATTACGAATTACGAACCACGCTTTACTAAAGCGTTTAATTATCATAATACGTGTCATAACCTTTACCCATTATGTTTTTATGATAAGTGATCTAATCCTTTGTAGAAATAACTCGGAACAAAACAATGTTTCGGAAAAGCTCATACAAATAACTGATAACTTTTTTGCCTATCGATAAAAGACTGTATTTTTTCTGTTTACTGATGGCATTCATTATCCTTAATCGGTTCTAACGTTAAATTGACGAGATTTTCAAAGTGAGAAACAGCTATCACTCTATGATTAATTATTATTAATCCCTCAGGCCTCGGGAATATTTTATCGGAGGGTCAGAAAATTTCCGCATTGAAATAAAATTAAATGGAATAAATTTTTTTTAGAAAGGTGATGATATAAGTTTAAAATTTTGTTATTACAAATAAACGACGACCTCCGTAGTCCAGTGGCTAAGACTCTTGACTCACAATCCGGAGGTCGCGGGTTCGAGCCCGGCGTCTGCAAATAAATTTTATTTGATTAATTTGTGTTATTTCACAATTAATTCATTTAAAATAATATATAGTATATTTGCGGCACGTTCCAGAGTGGAAGATACTCCCTGTATCGCCCTGGTGTAAGACCACCATTCAGAATTGAAACGTTGCTTGAAAATGGCTTTAGCCGTGTTTGGTGACCAGATCTGAATAGCCAGGTACTTCAACCTTCCTCTTCCCCACCTCCTTCCCCACCCCACTACTACCTTCAGCCTCACAACATACCCCAATTGGGGATGCCATAGTCTCACTGGCTCCAGACGGGAGCAGTTGAGATTCTTGTGCGGTATTCACTGTAAAAAAAAAAAAAAAAACACATAGGTAATATTTAAAGAATGAAAATTTTAAATACAAATATAAAAAAGTTTTTAAAATGCTTCACTTTACGTTTTTTTCTAACTCAAATTAATAAAAAAAAGTCCTCGGCGTTGCACGGACTTTACGCAGAGTTTTTATAAATCAGATGTAAACAGAGACTGGTTGAGGGAGAACTTTTTACCTCAAAAGCATGACGCTGTCGACACACCGCCCTGCAACGCAATAGGAGGATTGAATTCATACGTCGGTCACTCCTGGACCCACTGCCCCTAGATTCCTACCAACCCCTCTCACCTTTTTCCTTATTAAACATGTCTCTCCTCCCATTCATTAAAAAAACACTCCAAACAGCAACATCAAAGATGACACAGGCCCTGAGGGAAAATAATTTCGTCAGGGTTTTCTGTGTGGAGCTTATGTATAAAAAAAACAGTAATTTTCTTCTTATTTTCAACGTCAAGTGTGCTGAAAAAGCAAAAAGGAAAAAAAAACCTTTTTAATGATTGAGAAAAGGAGATGGAGTAAATTAATGTAGACAGTGACCTTCCTCATATTTTGAATGAGCAAAATTTCATCAGTCTCTGAATAAAAATATAGATGTGTATAAAAAACTAATCCACGCCGGGACACTCCTCTTTATATAATTAGGCGTTTGCCATCTAAAGCAATCGAAATTAACCTGTTATACCAATAAGGAAAAATGTCTACTACATCCCAACTACCTTTAAGTATTTTTATATACACAGTTAATTTATTAGTCATTAATATCGTAATAAAGATGATTGCATCCTTGAATAAATTACAAATAAATAATAACAGCGAGCAGACGCCGCTTCCACGTTGCAACAATAATAATAATATTCCCGCCTAAAACGGCCGTCACCGCCATTTTACCAATATGGCGGTCGCCGGCTTCCGTAAAGAGGTGATTGCACTTCCGCAAATATGGCTGACCGCGGCTTGAATGGCCAATAGTTGCTAAATAAATAGTACAGTTTTGCAAGATGGCTACGCGGAAGGCGATGTTTTACGTTTTTTGATTTTTTATTTAATATATTGTTTTGTTTATTCTGATTTCGTTTGAATTAAGAACAAGGTTAGCAACAAAATTAGGCTGGTAAGAGAAGAGATTCAGTTGTTTTCTTTAGAGTTTTGTATCGTGATTTGATATATTATAATGCTATTAAATGGAAACACCGAAGCCACTTGTCCTTACAATTTGGGAGGCAGGTATGGGTATCGCCGCCCCGGGAACCATTTATTAGATAATCAACGTGTAATGTGTCGTGAAATGAAGAAAGTATAAGTAATTTCGTACTGGTATTTATTGGGGAGCTGCTCGTAAGCAAAGGGGCCATTAATCAGGCATGCAATCCCTTTTATAGAATCTCACAAGCTTACTGTCTCGCTTGCTCTCATATACTTTCATACATACGCCACACAACACCTCTGCCATAGTCTGCATGGGTCACCCCAAGTGGTTCGATACGTTTGGTGTCTTAGCAGGGGTGCCCGATTTCATGGTGTGAGGTTTGTTTGGGTCTTAGCGGTGGATGCATTTGCCACCAGCATTGTGGCAGGCCGGATCGAGAGATGGGATGGTTGAGGGAGACCTTTTGACCTCTCCAGCAGGACTCTCTCGAAACATCGCCTTGCACTGCAGTGGGAGATGTAGGTGCATGCATCCGTCACTCCTGGAGAGTGACTCCCAGATTTCTACCAACCCTCATACCTTTATCGTTCACAGAACTTCATCTCCTTCCTTTCCTGAAAAGACCTTCTACATAGCATCCCCAAAGATGGTATAGGCCCTGAGGCGAATTATTTTCCTCAGGGTCTCTATGTGGAGCGATTGTAAAAAAAGACTTTTGGTGAAATTGATAAAAATTTCAGGTGTCGAAATGCTTTCTGGAACAGATAATCGATTTCATTAGCCTGTCTGGGGCTCAGGAGTCGACAGATCTAGTGTAACCTGGAGACGTTAGTATAGGTGACACTTCAGAATGCGTAACAGCTGTCACCCGTAAAAATTACTACATAGCGGAACTTTCTTTATTCCGAAAAGACTTAAAGAATCGTATTTTCTCACACTATGATAGGAAGAAGGTTAGATGTATTTTTTTGATAAACTTTTTTAACCATCGCTTTGGAAATAAAAAAAAATACTACTAATGAACTAATTAATTTCATAATCTAATTTCTTTGTGATTTCAACGCGTCTTATGTTAAATGAGTGCAGATCCATGAAAAATCACGGGATATAAAAATTTAAATTAGCGTTTCCATAAAACAATTCCCGCGGACGAGAATCGAGCCCTGATCTCTCTTTGTAAAGCAACCATACTGACACACCGACTACTTTACTATTGTAAGAACGGTGACAAAAAATAACTATACAAGGTAAATTTAAATTTTTATTTTTTTTTTACATATTTTCTGTAGGTACCTACACACGGGATGTGGAACATACTTGACTTTCTTTAACCAGAGATTCGTGGCATTGTTGGGAGTATAAAATGTATGTGAAATTTCCGTCTCCGGTGATATTTTTATTTTTGTTCAAAATAACCAAAAAAACTTCTTTAACATGTCGTCCGAGTAACCGTCAAACCCCTCACCCAGACCTACCTTACTATTTGTTTATATTTTTACGTGAAAAAAAAAATGTCGCGCGTCGAATCAAAATTCTTTTTACTTTTTTTTGCTCAACTGTCTGTCAAGCATAGAGATATACATACTAATCAATGCTGTCAAGTGCTTTGAAAACACATGCAATAAGAATGATTTATTTATTTTTGAATTTATATTGTTACGCACGTACCGACATCACAACCAAAAATTATAATGTTCAGTTACCTCCGCATTCTTACGTGATCATTGTATTACATTTTTATATCTACATATCTATGAACATCACAATTATAAACACCTAAACTATTGTTTGTAATTCATTCTAGAGAATAGTGTTATACATATTCCTAGTCTCGATTCATTAAACTTATTATTTCTGGTATGATAATACTGCTGGATTTAATAACACTCGTTAGGTTCGATTAACATTCTTCAGTAACACATTATTTTTCCATACGAAGAATAATTATACAATTAAAAGTGGAACATTTTTTAAACCATCGTATTATCAGAATGACCCTGAAGGGGAAATTAAAAGTCATTATTTTTTTAAGCTCAACAAAAAGAATGTTGGTATTTATCCTTCGCAATAAAACTGTTTAGGATGCAGCAGAATGTTTTTATAATTAATTTAAGATTATTGACATATCAACAATTATCAGAACCAAGAACGATCTGGTACTTTTATTCATGTTAGTTAATGGATCACTTGACGCATGTGACTTAACAAAACTAATAACATTCCGAGTACCAAATCGTGACACAAGACTTCCAGAGCAGTTCTTTGTTTATTCGTCTAAAACATAGATTCTCAACCTTTTTTTGCCCAACGCCCCCTTTGAGATTATTATTGTTTCTAGCGCCCCCTAAATCGCAAAGAAAGCAATTGTCGTCGTATATTTACCACAACGGGGGGGGGGGGGGGGGGGGGGCGTAATGGGATGGGGAAAGATGGGATATAATAATTATTTATATTAATTTCTTACACCATTACAAATTTGAGTTTATTACATATAAGAAATAACGCCATATAAATATTTTACAAAAAAATGTGTACAAATATTTATACATAAAAGAAATTCCAAGAAAAATTGCAATTTAAAAAAAATTTTAGGCGGTGCTGAAAATTTGGAGAAATTTTTTCAAGAATCAAAATAATTTCCTTTTTGAATTTGTCGTCACTGACGCCAAATGTATCAATCTCGGAGGAGATTTGGTTTAGGAGCAATATTCTCCTCCCTACCGGGAGAACCATTGGCTGGTTAGACCTACAGGCAAGAAGATAAAATAATCTATGATGACGCTGTCTAAGATAGTCATTTGGAACACAGAGACTCACGCGCTCCAAAATGGCTGAATTCTCAATATAGCCTCGCAGCAGTCTGAATAAATGGGTGGCGGCATACCCCTCTCTTCTGAGCTGCAGGGTGAGTCCCAGCATGCCCAGAAGAAAGTTCGTAGGGTAGAGCCGTATATAGATTTCGGGATACTTCCTCATGTAGATAAATCTTAGAAACTTTTTTGAACCCTCTCCAACAAGAGGGAGCACCCCACCTCATGTGGATTCCAAATAAGCGAACCACTCTCCAGCCTACTCGGACCAGGGTGAAGTATAAAATCTTCGGAGAACGGGTATCCCGAAAAACTCTGACGGTTCGGAGAACAAACCCTAATATTTTTAAGGCTGACTGGCAAACTCCTTCGATATGAGGGCGAAATGTCAAATTACTTTCATACATAATCCCAAGATCCTTTATATTAGAAACTCGTCTGATATTATGACCGAGCATAGTGTAACTGTCGTAGGTGAGACTAAATGCTCTGTTAAAAGTCAGAACTACGAATTTCAAGACATTGAAATGAAGCTGGTTTCGTTGACTCCATTCTGAAATATTACCAACCTCAGCTTGAAGGCGCAGGCAGTCCTCAATATTTCTCATTAGAAGATATAATTTTAGATCGTCAGCGAACAGCAAAAAGCGAGAAAAACGGATGACTCCAACAATGTCATTAATGAAAATGGATAAGAGAAGAGGCCCCAGGATCGATCCTTGGGGAACCTCAGAAAAAACAAGAAATTCAGCAAATTGGAAGATTCCGTGTGCGACAAATTGCTTTCTGTTCTTTAGGTAACTTTAAATAAACTTTAACATCTGAGGAAGTTTTGTGACTAATGAATTTTATGACTAATCGTGATTCACAGTATCGAAGACTTTGAAAAAGTCGTTATACTAACAGTCTACTTGGTATCCACTGTCTAGGGACCTAGCAACATAGTCGGTAAAAACCTTCAGATTGGTTTCAGTGGATCTTCCTTTCCTGAAACTATGCTGTTCCGGGGATAATGTCTGAGGCGTAAGGAATTTATGAATTCATTTTTCAAATAGTTTAGCAGGAGCTGATAGTATGGCAACTGGTCTATAATTTTCAATTAACTTTTTCGAACCTTTCTTAAAATAAGGATGTATTTTGGAAGTTTTCCATACTTCATGAAAAGTGGAAGTGCTAATACATAGTTAAGTTAAAGATAATACATAATGGCGTTTTTAGGAACTCGGCGAACCCTTCAATAAAAAAATACCTGTACGAAGTTTGGTCCGACGAAGTGTGAGTTCTTCATGAGACTTGTGGCACTCATAAGGTCAGATTCCATTAATATATCTAAATCGACGTTTGAAGCTCCTCTGGTATTAAATATAGCCGCATTATTAATGTCTAGAAGTGGAGGGTCTTTATTGTAGACCGATTGAAAACGATCAGCAAATGCGTAAGCCACACCCAAGCCACGAAATTCCTGATTACCTTTCATCATGGTGTATTCAGACCACCATCCTTCCGAAGGGATTTTATATAGTGCCAAAACATTTTGGGATCATGCATGATGTTTTCCTCGATTTCAGATACGTAAGCTCGATAGGCCACTCGAACCTCGCGCTTAACTAACTTTAAAAACTTAACAGATCGTATTCATTCTGAAGACCTCCAGCTTTCCAACGCCTATGAGGGCATGTTTGATATCTATATTCGAGATGACTTCTCTCGGGGACCACTTCGGTTACTTGCGACCACCACCACTGTCGTTAGCAAACGAAGCGCACTCGTTTCCTCGTTGATATCCATTAGGATAAACTTGTAAATGATTTTAATAATTTTAAAATTACGCGCGTGGCGAAAAAGATGTACGTCCCGCTGGCGAACTATCTGGAGCACTGATGGGGTGGGATGGGTTTCTCTGGGTCTCCTACCGCCCCCCTGAAAGTCTGAAACGCCCCCCAATTTTCTCTTGGTCTTCTACCGCCCCCCTGAAGGTCTGAAACGCCCCCAAGGGGGCGTTATCGCCCACGTTGAGAACCTATGGTCTAAAACTAACTATTTCATTAACGCCCCAATCCAAAGACTACATAGGCCTGGAAATAAATTCAGCCGTTGATATTTTCATTAATTCCTTACCTAAATTATTCTTCTAAAATTATTCTAATATTGTTTTTGTTGTTATTTATTTTTAATTCTGCTTCCTTTCTATTAGTGTAAAGGAAGATAAATAATACTATAAAATAATTAGTTATTTTATTGTTTATATTTCTATTACTATATTAAATGATTGGTGTAAATGCTCCAAGGGCGTAAATAAATAAATAAAATGTTCGTACTAAAAACTTACTATTGTTTAAAAAAACCTTATTAAAAAACTATTATTTATGCATTGCGTGTGAATATGTTTCAAAGTCTTTCAACAAATGTCGTTAATATACGTAGGTAGTTATATGTAGTTTTAAGGTGTATCAACATAGTACTTGTACTACATGAGAGAGACGACTACTGTTGCTCGTTTTTATTTATATGTAAGTTTATCAACACATATATATGTGATGACTAGACTACACACAAGTTCCAAAGTATTTTGTAATAATAAACGAGCGACTGACGTGAGAGAGTTTATGTAGATAGTTAATTACCTGTTTAATGGTTTTTGAAATAATAACTATTTCTTCACAATAAAATACTGTGTTTGTGTGTGATTTATTTAGACTAAAACCCAAATAATCAGGAACGAGCGTATGGGAATAACTAATTTCCTCTCTGTAATGCTCCCAAATTCTCTTCTTATCGAAACCTCTCGGCTTCCCGTACCTTGATACTTAGTACCCAACATGGAGGGGAGACCCTATATATACTACCGATATCTGATAACTCCATCATCGATAATTCTATAACTTCTATGATCTATTTACACTAGAACCATCTATGTCTCATAGCTCTTGCTATAACAATACCTATATAAGGCAATTCAGTCACCTGTTACAAGAGATAATACATTATTTCAAGTATTTCCTACCCATTTTCCAAAAATAATATTTTTCAAACTCCATCCTGCGAAATTTCTCCCTGTCCTCATTCATCCGAAAGAGCTCCTACTTTTACACCAGCTGTCCACTGGCAAAACATGTTTTACACCCATGAAGTTCTTCCATACGCCATTTGGTCTTTTGACTACTCCTCCTTTTATGACTTATTTTTGTAAAATAGAACACGTTATTCTATAACATGTGTCCAAGCCTACACCATTTTTCTTTTCTTTATACTCAACAAGGGTTTCTCGTTGAGCCCTTTTAACACCGGTTTTTTTTGCTACGTGTGACGCCCCCATTGGCAGATCAGTAAATTCCATCACACCTTACTTTTGCATTTTAGCTCCAAAACTTAATGTAATTGGCATGCCAACGGTTGTTCGAGTAAAAATTAAGTACATAAATTAGTTCGAGTAAAAATTAAGTACATACATTAATTAACTATTATGAATTTAACCATTTAGGTATACATAAGTTTACTCTTAAGTAAACTTTGCAATTTAAGAGACAGGGTCAAGGGTCAAGATATCGTCCTTGTGGAAAACCACCATTGAGAATCTAAATATCTGCTGAAGTTATGTTTAGTGACCAGATCTGAATAGCATATCCCATTTTTCGTCTTCTCCTTCTCAACATCAACCTCCCTCTTCCTCCGGCCTCACTTCGAATACGCCAAAAATTTAGATGTCACAGTTCCATTGACTTTGGGCAGATATTTCTCTTGTGTAGGTCTCAAATAAAACCATGTTTCCCTCATTTCTATATTCATCAATCTCCTACATAGCTACATCAAAAACTTCAATTTGATTAATTTCTCCATAAATTAGTAATGTTCACCACTGGCTTTGGTCCTTTGCCAATCGCTTCTCGTCTTCTTTCCTTCCCGTCCTACTCCAATCTTCTTTAATACAGTCCATCCACCTTCTCCGATCTGAATTTTGATCACTTTCCTCACGGTTTCTTTCATTTGGCTTCAAATTCCCAGTACTTCTTTAAAGTGTTTAGGTATTGCTACTAATTTAATATTAATGATTACAAATTGATAAATAATATAATGATAATAATACGCTTTTTTCTTTCCTCTTTGTCATTTTTGTAGATATCGTTTAACAGACCACCTGTGAGATTCTTCTAGCAATTAAAGCACGGCTAAGAATTAGCAACAAAGCGATGTCTTTTTTACAATGGCAGCAATTTAAAATAGATCAAACGTAGAAAAATGAGCGGATTCATTACATGCCATAATAAGCCAGGCACAATGGCATTCTCATTAGGTGAAGTTTTGTTGCAATGTTGCCAAAATGTAGCACCAAGCAATCCCAAAAGTTATAGTTCAAAGTTGATTCAGTGTAATTCTGGTAGGTATACGTAATAATTGTTTCTTTTTAACGATGTGATTTGGTATGTAGTTCGATAGCGAGTATGAATTTTGTTAAGTAAATTCCTTATCGATTTTCTTGATTAACCAAACGAAAATGTTAAAGGTTGGTTATTCTGTAGATATGTATTTATGTTAACTAGTCGAAGTTCTCGGCATAGCCGAAGCTTTAAGAAGTTAGCATTACGCTTTTTGAAAATAAATGTAGACAGTAATAATGTTCCTTTTATTTTGAAGGTGAAGTGTGAAAATTTCTCCAAGAAGTATCAACATTATCGAAGGGTGGGAAAAGGAGATTGGTGGTTTTTCGAAATTTTGTTTAGACAGACATCTTCCTCTTGTTTGGAAGGCTAAGTCTTCAAATTTTTATCAATCTCGGAGTAAAACTGTAGATTTGTATGATAATCATATTGGGTTTCACTTTGGATGCATCTTGATTTTGGCAAAATAAATTACGAACACTTACAGTTTTTCTTTATTCGTTGCTTGCAGGACTTTCGACAAGAATAATGACATTTTAGTGGTTTTAATTGGCTATTCAAAATGGTCTTCATCCCGGGTGCGAATAGGGCTTGTTTCTAATAAAAATGAACCCCCGCGTGTCCGACATTTATGTACGGTTTATGATTGAGAATATACTTAGTTCCTACCGGGATATCGTTTATCCAGTTCCTACCTCTCCCTAATCACATCACGTTTTGGAAATTGAAGAAGGATGGGATAGGGTCTGCCTTGAAACAGAGTTGTCAGTGTTTTTCCTGTACACAATTTCGTTTTTAAGAAAAAGAAGGAATTTGACCGTCTTGAAAGTTCATACATTATATCATTTTGTTCGCATTCGTTTTGTTGTGGCGATAATTACCTCGAGGTATCGCGGTGGAACTATATAACTATATTGTGGTTGTGTCGTGTGCTCCTTGGCAGAAATGCAGTGACATATTGACTGGTCTTTCCCTTTTCCTTCTATACCTTGTTCTTTCCTACACATGCTATCACCCAATTCCAGGAAACACCAATTAATCTCGTTTCTATTTTTAGTATTGTCCATTCAAGTGTATCTGATGCTGTAATTCGTAAGCAGTTTTTGATGCTTGATTTGAATCAATGATTTACCTAATCTAATGTTTTCTTCTTCCCACAACATGGGTCTTTCCATGAAACTTATTAAGCCATCCTTTCGTCTAGTAGAACTTTAACAGAGCAGCAGCATCATTGACAGAGTCAAACATATAATTATATCCACTTAGCTGTAAGTTCGGTTATAAATTCACTAAATTGAATGAGCATTTATTTCAGATTTCGGTACTGTAGTATATATTTAGTTTTAGATTTTTTTAGGGTATTTTTTTTGGAACCCGCAGTACAAATTATACATAGATAGCATAAAACATATTCAAAACAAATTTATAAAATATCTTACCTTCAAATTCAACAATAAATATGTATCCACATTTCAAACTTTGCAACAAAGACGAGTAATTGCTGATTTGACATTTATACACAAAAATTTAAATAATAACATCGATTGTACCGAACTACTTTCCTTAATTAATTTTAACATACCATTAAGACGTACACGCCATACTGAACTATTCCACACGCTTAATTACAAGACATTGCAGCAACTAATTCGCCAATCAATCGTGCTCTTCATATATTTAATAATATTAATCTAAATTATAACATCGACATTTTCTCCGATTCACTGCCCAAATTTAAAAAGAGCATCATGTCAATCATATAAATTGTTTAATGTGCATACTTACATACATACATACACACATATTTACACACACATACGCACCCTCACACACACACACACACCCTTCTCCCTCAATAATTTACTAATTTAATATAGGTAAAATTTATAATTTGTCACATAAAAACATAAATTATATAACAGCGACATGTCATTGGTACCAATTATTGTATTAATTCTACAACTTGTAACTACTTTCTAATATGTAATTATGTACTGTTTGTTTCTGCAAAATAAACAACGCCATGTTGCGCTACCTCCTTTATCCAAAGTTTCGGACAGCATTACAGTATCCAACATCAGGGCAGATGTATAATCAAAGATCGCGGTGAAGATTGTGCTTATGTATGTAGATGCGATACTGTGTTGTCAGATCTCTAAGAGCTGGCATTATAGTATAATTTAACACGGGTTTCTGCGTTTAGTTTTGGCGTAGACTGACTTGAGCTTAGCCCTTCATTAATGGGATTTATGTGAATTTCAATTGCCTCCGAAAATAAATGCTGATAATGGGCACTGAAATGATTTATTTGTTTAACTATTTGTCATTTTCATAATATTATGTAAACAAAAACCGAGATAACAACCACTCTGCAAATTGCCATCTCAACACAGGCGTTTCACACCTAGTGAGATGGGCAATACGTCATTACTGTAACCAAATGTAATATTAAAACAATGAAATTAAAAAAAAAAATGCTGTCCGAAACGTTAGCTAAAGAAAGAGGTAACGTAACACGGCTTAAAACCTCAAAAATAAATCACTGTAGCATTTATGTCGTTTCGAAATAAACTGTAATTTGTACATAAAAAAAAACATTTTGTCTTTTTTTAGTTAGTTGATGAGATACTTACTCTATTTTTTTCTAAAGCTCATTATTCAATACTATTACCAGCTTTTTTCATTTGTAGTTACAGCTATATAAAAATATGTACTTCTCAATCAAAATCGATTGAAATATAAATCAGGAATAAACCAGCGTTGTTGCTGAGTATGCGGAAAATAATGATGTGATATGGTAGGTTGTGCATTACGGCGATGTGAAAGTATACCACTGTGAATGTAGTTATGTAGGTACTGGTTATGTAATGTCTAACATCAGGTATGGAGTATCAGGTGTGGAGACTCGATGTTTAATATGAACGGATAGCAGGTTGTGTGAGGCTAGCACCTAAAGGAGATGTACTTACTTTCATTTAAGTATAGAATGCTGGAATAGGGAATATTATATTAATTTATTATTGGCATAGTTTTATTAAAATATTATTATTTTATTTTTATTTTATATATTTGTCTGTACGAAGAATAAAAAGTATGGATGATGAATGTAAGTAAGTCTAAAGTCTTGGTGTTTGAAAGAAAGAGTTGAATACTTGGAGCAGGTGGATGAGTTTGTAAATTTGGGAAGTGTGTTTACGAGAGATGGGAAGGCTGATAAATATATTGAAAGAAGGGTAAATGCAGGAACTCCATTAATGGAGGACTGAATGCCGCTGGCGCTAACAAAAAACTATCCACAGAAGCGAAACCAGCGATCCACAATGGAATGATGGTACCTAACCTGATGTATGGAAGTGAGGCATGGAACTAGCAGATAAAGGATTAAAGTAGACTGAATACTGTAGAAATGAGATCCCTAAGGCGTGTGTGTGTGGTGCATGATCGTGTGACGAATGTGCAGATTGGGCAAAGAATGGGCGTAATGAGTAAGACTAAGAAAGGGACCCTCAGATGGTTTGGGCATGTAGAGCGAATGAACAAAGAAAGAAGTGTATGGAGAATATATGACGCAATTTTTTTTAATATGAATAATTCACAAGAATCCCAGCTGCTCCCGTCCGGAGCCAGTGAGATTATGGCACCCCCAATTGGGTTTTGTTGTGAAGCTGAAGGTAGTGAAGAGGTAAGGAGACGGGGAAGTTACTTACTTACTTTTACTTTTATAAAGAAAGAAAAACATTCCCGGTTTACGAATAACCCAACAATGTTTAAAAATCTCCTACTACCACCACAGAAAGCTGAAAATGTTGCTCGTGTTGTGATGGAGGAATAAGCCAGCCGAGGAATCGAACATGCGACACCCGGGTGGGACCCAAGCGCTATGCCCACTCCACCACTGATCGGTCTTCCTGTCTATTCAGATCTAGTCACCAAACACGAATAAAGCCGTTTAAATTCTGAAAGGTAGTCTTAAGTCATTGCGATAAGAAGGGTATTTTTCACTCTGGAGCGTGCCGCAAATATACTGTGTATTATAAATTGTTGATTAACACAAATTAATTTATTATTAATTTTGGCACGCTGGAATTTGAATCCCCAACCTATTCCGGAGATTGCTAGTGGAGAGCCTCACCCATCGACCAGGGAGGCCTTCGAAGGTTCTATTTTAATGGAACCTACCCCTACATGGAAATTACGCATACGTGTACGTGTTTGTGGTACCTTTGAAAATGATAGTTATAAATAAAAATTGACCTCCATCATTCGACATTATTTGCGGAGAGTTCGCTCAATACATCAGCAATGCTTTAGTGAAAATTAACCTTACATGTTCGTTTACCTGTGTTGAGTAGCAGTATTCTGGTATTCAGTCCACTTGATCGTGCCAAGTCACTCTGTCAGATGTTCATTAGTTTCATTACAACCGGTATCGAACCAGTGACCCTTATCATAACTCACGCGCTTTCACTCTCCGACCGCCTTTTGATCTTAACATTCAGTTAAACCAGTGTTTGTCAACCTACAAAGTATGCCATAAAATTCTACTGGCTAAGCTACGTAATCTAGGTATTGATGGAAAACTTTTAGACTGGTTTGCAAGCTATCTATCTGATAGGGTACTACTTGTAAAAATTAATTTGTTCCTTTCCAATCAATTTGTAGCTACCAGTGGTGTACCACAAGGGTCTCATTTAGGCCCAATTTTATTTTTACTGTTTATAAACGATATTGTTGATATATTCGATAATGATGTAAATGTGTTGCTTTTTGCAGATGATTTGAAAATATTTAAAATAATTAAAACTGCCGAAGATTGTATCTGTCTACAAAATAATTTAAACAAGTTAATAAATTGGTGTTCTTTTAACAAACTTTTTCTGAACATAAATAAGTGTCATTCGATAAGATTTTACAGAATAAGTCAACCAATAATTCATCCGTATGTACTTGATAACTCTACCCTTACCCCTGTCGAAGAAATTAATGACCTGGGCATAATTTTTGACTCTAAATTAAATTTTATATCCCATATAAACACAATCAGTAACAAAGGAATGAAAATGCTTGGCTTCATTCTGCGAAATTCTAGAGGTTTTAGGAATATTTCTACTTTAAAACTTTTGTATACATCCTTAGTACGTAGTCAAGTCGAATATAACTCCTCGATCTGGTCCCCCCATTTTAAAATACATTCAGATACAATCGAAAAAATTCAACACAAATTCCTAAGACACATAAATTTTAAACTCGGTATTCCCATTGAAAACATAAACTATAATTACTTGATGAAAGAATTAAATTTAATAAAACTCTCAGATCGAAGAATTATATCTGACTTAATATTTATGTTCAAAATTGTAAATGGTAGAATAGACTGTCCTGATTTAACTAAGCTCGTCGACTTTCATGTACCCACTAGAGCAACTCGCTCCAAAATGCTATTTAAATGTAACAACACCAGGACTGAGTACATGAAAAACTCACTTGTACCTAGGTTACATGAAGTTAGTAATAGATACGCAGATGTGGCGGATCTGTTTAACTGCACGGAAGCTAGGTACAAGAAGGCTATTCTATCAAATATTTTCAATCAATAAGTATAAATTTTATTTTACACTAGTATTATATGTAATTGTAGCTCCTTGTGTCACTTCTCAACCAAATGCCACAACTAACTTATTCTCTCTCTTTTATTATATCTTATGTACAACTATGATATTGTGACATGTAATCTGTATTTATGGTATATTTATACCGTTAATGTTAATAAATAAACCTTATTGTGCCATGCCCCACTTGATTTCACAAAAATCCCTCCCAAAAAATGCTAACACCAACGTGAAGGGTTTTTCTTTA
Source organism: Limnephilus lunatus (assembly GCA_917563855.2). Taxonomy (NCBI): domain Eukaryota; kingdom Metazoa; phylum Arthropoda; class Insecta; order Trichoptera; family Limnephilidae; genus Limnephilus; species Limnephilus lunatus. The sequence continues at coordinate 90,626,912 of OU830594.1, read as the reverse complement.
GATTTTTAAATTTTTAAATTTTTAAATTATTTTTATATATATATATATATTTTTTTTTATTTTTATTTTTTTATATTTTCCTTCAATATATTACATCATAGGTAGGACGGCCGCCGTGGTCGAGGGGTAAGGCTCTTGACTCACGATTCAAAATGAAAGATACTCTCAGTATCGCCCTTTTTATATGAACACCTCACAAGAGTCCCAACTGCTCCCGTCTTGAGCCAGTGAGACTATGGCATCTACATTTGGGATATGTTGTGAGGTTGAAGGTAGAAGGGAGGGAAAGGAGCTGTGGAAGAGGAAGGCGGGGAAGAACCTGGCTATTCAGATCTGGTCACCAAACACGGCTAAAGCCATTTCAAGGAACGTTTCAATTCTGAATGGTGGTCTTACACCAGTGCGATTTTATTTTTTTTATATGAATACCGCACAAGAGTCCCAACTGCTCCCGTCTGAAGCCAGTGAGACTATGGCATCCCCAATTGGAGTATGTTGTGAGTCTGAGAGTAGTGGGGAGGGGAAGAAGATAGGGAAGAGGAAGGTGGGGAAGTACCTGGCTATTCAGTCTGGTCACCAAACACGGCTAATGCCATTTCAAGCAACGTTTCAATTCTGAATGGTGGTCTTACACCAGGGCAATACAGAGAGTATCTTCCACTATGGAAACTCGCGATACTGAGTAAGACAATTGGAGATGTCTTAGTCTCACTGGTTGACATAAAAAATAAAAAGAGCACCTACTTTATCGTTTGTCTGAATTATTTATCAAACTATTTCTGAAAATTTTTAAAATAATGTCACTTAAAACTTAAAATTGTACATGGTTAACTATAAACGGCACACTCAATAAAATTTTTGTATATATTTAATCTACAAAAAAAAAACAACAACATTTGTTTTTTATTTTTTACACAATACATTTTGGCATTTTTCACCAGCATTTGGTTCCTTAGAACAGGCAATCTGCCTAGCTAGGAACTAATATAGACATACAAGACATAATAACACTTGTACAAATTTTTAAAATCTACAGTTATTTTGAAATATTATTAATATGTAATTTTACTGTATAAATGTAACTAATGTAATAAAATAAAAATAAGAAACAATTTTGAGTTCATTGAACGCGAATAATTTCGCGCACGAGTAACACGCATCACAGATAACCGAAATTAGTAAGTTTGATTACGAATAATATATAATAGTACAATCCCACAAACTAACTAATTAACTATAGTTATGTCATCCCTTTTCCTCGGAAAGTCCTCGGAAAATTTTACGAAATAAAGTTTTTTTTTTCTAGGAAAATGTGTAAAACAAATATTTACACTATACATATTGCCCCCCCCCCCCCCCCGGTAATGCGAGCGCCTCATGTTGAGAAGCACTGAGTTATACCGCCATTCATGAAAAACCAATTATATTTTCATTTACATTTTGATATGTTTATTAGCTTGACCGGGTGAAATCACACTCTCGATCAAAAGGGATAATTAAAAAGCCCCAAAAAAGAAATATAATAAAATGATACAGCCCAAACGGGTCCAACGACCAACCTCCAACTGTCAATGAAACTTTGTCATTTCCTTTCGTACTTATTATGTTGCATTCCTCCTTTATAGCCAACGTTTCGGAGTTGGGCAGCAATACAGTATCAGTTATCAGGGCTGATCTGTAGACCTATGGTGAAGGGTGGGTTTATGTACGTTGAAGTGACGGAAGAAAAAGATGTTGGGGGTAGAGGACGTTTTAGAAGTTCATGATTAATTTAGAGTTTAGAGTCATAATAATTGAAGTTTAATTATGATCATGTAGCTAATAGACCAACTCGATTCAAATCGCCTTATTATTGTAACAGTACTGGCACTAATGCAGAACAAAATTTAATAACACATCGCTTGCATAGATTAAGCATTAATTATTTTAATATCGACAATGCCGGTAGTGTGTCCTCACTCAAAATTTGTCTGCAAGTAGTACCAAGTACCCATAATATATGGCAGGGGTTCCCAAACTTTTCCAAGTCGCGGCACCCTTAAAAAAATTGAATTTTTTCACGGCACCCCTGTCATATAATGTCTATCTGTGGTAGCCTCGGGACCGAGTGTCACCCCCAAAAGCACAATTCTCTAGTGTCAATTTTGATTTTTAGTAGACATCAGGGGCGCCTCGCGGCACCCCTGACCTCTGTCCGCGGCACTCCAGGGTGCCGCGGCACCCACTTTGGGAATCTCTGATATATGGCATAACCACCATAATACAACCTACCACTTGTTGCACAATCGAAAATTTATCATATCCAACTGTCATAATCCATAATACCTACCGATCAATTTAAGTTTAATTTTCACATTAAGAATGTGAGCTACTTTATTTATTTTTGTTTTAAATTATAAGATATAGGCCATTAAAGATTTTAGTGTTTCATGATTTTGGAGGCAGCTTAGGCAATTATTTGTGAGTAAATGAAAAAAACAAAAAAAAATACTATGTTTGTTTTAAAAACACAATGAAAAATAAAATACAAAATAAAAAATCTTAAAAATGCTTTTTTTGGGCAGTAATTTTAATATATAAACGACTATTTTTTATTCCAACGTTAATAGGTAATTTGTAATTTTAATTTACACCCATCAAAATGATTTTTTTTATAAATTTTTATTTTTTATTTTATATTTCAACATATGAGAAACAAAGTAAAATATTTTTTTTATTGTTTTTTATTTACTCACAAATAATTGCCTAGATCGCCTCAAAAATCCAGAAACATCAACATCTTTAATGGCCTATATCTTATAATTTAAAGTAAAAATAAATAAAATCGCTCACATTCGTACTAGATATTTGATATACCTTTTAATTATAAAAATATCTTTTTAGTTTGGTTGGGTATTTTGATCTCAAATCCAAATCTAAGGTTTGTATGAAACGCGCCGAAATGGGCCGCATACGTTCCCCTGTTCTTTGCCTTGTTTATTTTTGTATTAATTATATTTTTTACTTTTAATCTCTTTTTTAATAATTATTTTAGTTCATACATTTCACCTTCAACTCATTTTTATCTTATATTTTTACCGTTAATACTTTTGACTTATTAATTTTAACTTTTACTTTTTACTTTACAGTTATACTGTTACATTCTTTTTGTCATTATACTATTCATATGTTAATTTATTTATGTCAATGGCACATGTTGTGCCTTGTACATGGAAATAAATAAATATGTTTGCTTATTGGTCCGATTTTAACATTGCAACTAAAGACTAAATGTTATAATTAAAATGTTGCTGGATTTGACATTTGCGCTAGAATAACTTTTTTAGTGACCGGATTTGCTTAAACACGTAATCTCATGTTCACCAACTCCAATGAGCGTAATGTAGAAATTATTATATTAGTTTTCAAAACAAATATTCAATTCGAAATCAAACCTTCCGACAGGTGCTTAAAAATCTGTCTATTATGAAATTGAATCTATACAGCCAGGCACACACGATCATTCACCTCCCCTCTTCTTTACAACCCAAAATAATCCTAAAGATCTTGCAATGAAATCCTGGGTCTGTTGATTACTAACATGTTCTAAATAGGCACCTGCGCATAAAAAAATAAGTCATAAATTAATAATTTCTCGACCTGTCCAAATAATTGATATCCAAAAACACACGTGCAATTTTATAGACATGGTGATAATTATTTATAGTAAATGTATAATTATAAATTGTAAAATTTAAACATTATATTACTATTATTATTATATCCTAGCCTTCCACAATAATAAATAATATTGGAGTGATTATTCACACGCCAACACGTGGAGTAAAAGTCAAATCTGACTTGAGAATTTAAGATCAGGTCATTATTGAAATCGGCTTGAAGCCATTCGATATCAAAGATAACCCAGATTCTTTCCGAAGTGAGTCTGTATTAATGATTTCTTACTCAGCACTGGGTGTTCTTAAAGTAAGCAGTTTTAATTATGATTATTTTCATTTGTGTGCACGGTGTTTAAAAATCTGTACTGATCAAATCAAATTGACAAGCTAATAATAATACCTTTGCACAAAGAAGCTCTCAATTTTTAGCAGAATAGTTAAATAACAAATTAAACCAAAAAAATAACTACATTAAGTACATCAATTCTTGGATTTATTGGAAAACAGAACTGACCAGTATTTAAAAAACCACAGAGGTTGCAGAAAAAACCCTACCCAAACCACGAAGTTGTACTATAGAAGTCGCTGAAAACTATCTATTCAACAAAACATAGTCCCCCTCAGCACAGGATATCCTAGTGAGGAGGACTAAGAAAATATTCTACGTCTCTTTTACTCGTACATTTATATTTCATCTTCTTAAAATGTAAAAAATATAATCCAATAGTAATTTAAAATGGAATATTACTGGAAAAGTAACATCACGGTGACTTTTGATAATAAAATTTTACGAATGCTTAGTTCATGTTTCGCTCAAACGCATAGGTTATTTCCGAATTTACAACGCGACTGAGCTTAATTTTGAAATTATTTACATTCGTTCAAAAACTTCCGATTCTCGTTCAAAGTTTGTTAAATAAAACATCCAATAGCATTAATTATTTTTTATAAAATCCATAAACGAACATCGATTTTTTTTGGTCAAAGGCTTTATTCCTCACTTTTGGTGTAAGTAAACATCACGGTTAAATTATAAATAAATAACCATTGAAATTTGGAAATTTTTTATTTGATACATTATTTGATAACATTAAAAGAAAACAACATAAATTCATATCATGAAAAGTGAAAAAAAAAACTTTTTTAAATTCACTTTTACAAACAACGCTTTTAACCGAAAGGATTGGTGGTTGATTTTCATAAATTTGAGTGAACTGATAATTATGCATTCTAACAATAATTATTTCTGGTCTTGACAAGAATGAGGTTTTGGTAACAGTCCTGCATTAAAATTTGAACATGCGTTATAAAGACAGGATGAATGCAAATAAGGCTGTGTTTTATGACATTAGATGAACTGACAAACTAGATATGGCATGTTCTTTCTGGTATCTTTGTGTAGGATAAAGTGGGCCGATTTATCATCCCACTCTAACGACTCATCGTTTTTTATGCAATGAAAAGTTTTAATTGTGGTAGGTTGTTTCCAAACCTTTAAACGAAGAATTTTGACAGTGGGTGGTTTCAAAAGATTGCAATATAAAAATGCTTCGAGTATTTCTCCCACTGTTCCTGTGTTAACGCATTGCTACGACTGGTATTTGAAATAAGCAAACTATAAAACTATTTGATGTCGCTCTTTCACATCATTTTCTTCCCCATGACTTTTTCGGATTGGGACTCATCGCTTCGATAAGACGCCTTCCTGTCCTGAGGTACTTTGAAGATGGCATTTCAGGATATTACTAGATTTCAGGATGGCATAAAAGTAGTGTATTCTACTGATCATACAAATGGAAATACGAGTAATGCTTTTGGCGGTACAAAAACGCTTTCGCTCGGGTTTATCGACTCAATATACCAGAGTTTTTCAACATTAGCTCAACACAGGAGGCCCTGAGAAAAATAATTTTCACTAGGGTCAATATCCTCTTAGGAGATGCTGTGTGGATAGTCTTTTTAAGAGAAGTAAGGAGAGAAAGTTCTGGGAATGTAAAAGGTAAAGTAGGTAGAATCTGGGGGTCTGCGTGTTCGGGAGTGGCGGTCGTATGAAACCATTTCTTCCGCTGCGGTGCAGGTTTGTGGGTCGTGAAAGTCCGGCTATAGAGGTCAAAAGAGCTCCCTCAATCAGTCTATCCCGATCTGGCCCGCCGGGCAGAAGGTGGGCAAACGTATTTGCCACCAAAACCTACACAAATCTCACCTTATAAATGTAGGGGCACCCTTGATAAGTCACCAAATGTTTCGAACCACTTTACTTTTGGTGATTTGAGGCACGGGTGTGGTTAATCAATAAATGGTTTTCGGGGCGGCGGTACCCATACTAACCTCCCAAATTAAGTTGAAAAGTTTCATCAAGAAGTACAGAAATCAAGTTTTTTTTCTTGTTTATTCCAGATCTTGTGGAGGGTGATGCAATCCAACGAGTTACATTTTATAAATACATATCAATGTAAAAAAATAATAGTTTAGGGGGTTGGATAACGGAATGGGGATGGATTTGCGAAATCTCATGTAGACAGACCCCCTCCTCTTGTTTTGAAGATCCAGTGCGCAAAATTTCACCAATCTCAGAATAAAACTACATTTTTTTAAATAAAAAAAAACATCCATTTACATATTAAATAGATTGATTCGGTATTGTGTTGATGTTTATTTTCACATTTCAAGATGTCATTTTTCAAATCTGTATGTTAATTAATGTTTTAGCAATAGTGGTGCGGATGTACAATAATAACATGCAAGCCTACACTTTATAAATCATTATTAATATTTCTGTTGAGAAACCTGATCAATCAATCAGTTTCAAGGTCGTGTTTTTTCTCTCAGTGTTTCTATGAATATTCTTTACAGGGCTTCCTTGATTCATATTCATAGCAAGGCAAATAAATAATATAATACCTAATGTAGTTATTGTTATTCATTTATCATTCACAAGTAGTGTGTATGATTTTTATTTAAATATTTTATTTTAACATTGTGTTGCTGTGTAAACAGGTATATAACAAGAAAAATAGCAAAATCATGGTACGTCACTTTGTTAAAGGTGTAATTTTTTTATTCTTTGTTTTTTTGGATATGTTTTGTGATAGGACGAGGTAACAAGATATCAAAAATAGTATCGATCAAATCTTGTTCTTAAAATTTAGAATCGAAACGTAACTTGAAATGGTTTTAAAGCTATTATTTTTAGGTTATTATGCTGTGTGAAATATTCTGCCCTGATAATGGACACTGTAATGCTGTCCAAAACGTTGGTTAAAGTAGTAGAAAGCGCAACTCGGCATAATAACCCAAAAAAAAATCATGATTAGGCTTCATCAAATTTGAGAGGCGGGTATGGGTAGATACCTTATTTAGAACCATTTTTTGGACAACCAAAACTCCTGCCACAGGTCATCCCAAGTGATTCGCTACTTTTGGTGGCTTAGCAGGGGTGCCCGGTTTCGTGGGTTGAGATTTGTCTAGGTCTCGGTGGCGAATACGTTTGTCCACCTACTGCGTGGCGGCCTGATCGGGAGAGACAGGTTGAAGGAGTTAATAAACCCAAGATTTCAGCCTTCCCGTAATTTCTTCTCCTTCCTTTCCCTACTAAGATCCTCCACACAGCATCCCCAAAGATGACATAAGTCCTGAGGCAAATTATTTTCCTCAGGGCTCCCTGTGTGGAGCTAATGTAAAAAAGGCTTTAACAGTATTTTGTGACCGCATCTGAAAAAGGCAGGTACTTCACGACGTTCCTCCCCCCATCTCCTACCTCTCTCTATTCTCTTCAGCCTCAACACATTCCCAAATTTGGGGATGCCATAGTCTCTATGGCTTGGGGCAGTTTGGGATCTTGTGCGGTATCCATAAAGAAGGATGAATCCATTAACTAAATTAGGTTTATAATAATAACAGCACTTTATTTATTTTGGAATAGAGGAACATTAGTGCAATCCCACACATCTCATATATAGAGTGTATATATATATTATACAAGTACTTACCCCCACCTGGCTTCTGGCAGTTGTTACCATGGCGTTGTTAAAGAAGGTAGGTACATGTGTGAGCTCTCGACTTGAACGGTTTTAAGTGGCGTTTTTAGACACTTATAAGGTAGGCGTCTATTTGTTGATAGACAAATTAATAGACTACGAGTGTTGTTTTTAAAAAAAGGGCAAGAAAATGTCAAGGTTTTTAATAAGAATACGTCCGCTAAAACAATAAAGCCTTTTTGTTGTTTCTTGTGGGAATATTTATTGTTTTAAAGTTGACAGTGCTACCGGAAGATAAACTAGCATTAAACGACTAGAAATCATTAAGGAAATCCTACCCTGGAAAATAACTTTTCACGGATGTGTTTGACATTCAGCATTGCTTTCATATCTTCTTTAAATTTTAGTCAAATTTTTTATGAAAAAAAAAAAACATTCCGTTACTAATAACCGGATGATATTAAAATTCTTCCAGCTACCGTCAGTGCCAAAATAGTTGCCTTTCTTTTGAGATTTTCTCTATTTGTGTTTGGAAATCACCACAAAATATCAAAAAATCTTTTTACCTCCTACTTTATTTGAATGTAAAGCTCGCACTCATTTCTATAAATGATTAAATGTATTTTTATATAACGCCATAAGCAATTATCAGTTATTATACCAACCTACCACCAAGTAATTATTTGACTAATTTGTAATTTCATCAGTGATTTGTCAGACACGTTATATAAAGTAACAGATTTCAAAGCGTCCAATTTTCTAAAACATTGGAACTGGTGAATTGATGACGGTGAAGATCATTAAAATTCTTTAGAAAATACAACCTTGAGATGATCATTAAGCTGTTAAGTAACTTAATTATTACGTATTATTTATCAAAACCTACAAAATGCAGCACATGCTCCCAATTTGAATTATATCATTGAGGAGGATGTGGTATAACGTTGATAATGTGCAGAAATCAACTAGCGGGCATGTAGGTGCTCTAAGATTGTCTGGATACATTTTGTTAGTTACATGGGAGCACACTATTACATAAATTGCTTTTACTTTATGGAAAATAAATATTTATTTGAAAAAAAAAATTCAACCAGGTTCATACGAAAATGCGATATACTCGTAAATCAATTGTACCTATTACTCTAAATACCTTAACTTCACTAACTACATAACTAAACATCACGCCATTTCACGGAGGGGTAGGCAGAGAGGATTGGCAGGAAGCTCTGACCCGCATAGTGGCAATTAATAAGAATAAATAACTGAAACAATGTTTCTTTATTAGAATCACTTATATATTTTATTAACGCCGACCGGTTTCAGAACGACCGTTCCTTCCTCAGGGCAAACATATATTGACAATTACAAAACAGTGTGTGAGTATTACTAAGTGTTGTGGTAGGGGTGGAGGGCGTAGCTACGGAATTATGAAGAGTGGGGGGAGGAAACAGAGTGGACATTAAAAGGGAACATATTAGGACGGTAAGAAAATATTTTTGAATGGACTCATTATTATTAAGGGATTTTTTATTTATTTCTAAGGCTTCTAAGTTATCTAAGCGTTTTCCTTTATTATAATGTGAAGAATATTATATCCTATATTGTTTTCAACACTATGGTTATTTTCAGTGATATGGTTAGCGAAATCGGAAAAACTAATATTATTAAAACCTTAAATATTCTTTGATTCTAATAACGAAATTGGGAATTGTTTTCCCGATATAATATGAGGAACAGTCATTCCATTTGAGTTTATGATTCCGGAATTAGTCAATTTATGGTCTTTATCTTCAGCGTCCCTCAAACTATTTTTCTTTCATCTTTATAGTTAGGTATGTGCAGAATCTATCATACTAGTTGAACGTTCAAACTCCAAACCCCAGAATTCACAGCCTTGCGAAAGCGAAAATAAGTATAATGATCAATCTTTAGATTATTAATGATGTTAGTAAACACCGTAAAACCCCTGATTACAATTTTACGATGCTGAGAAAACTGCTTCAGAAATAATCTCTAATCTTGTGGAATGTCAAAATATTAATAATTAAAATGTTTAAAATCCCTGCTGTTTTTACTTAAGCCGATTTAAAATGTCGTAATTAAGAAAGATAACAGTAATTAGAATGTCTTAGATTTTTGCAATCTATGAAAGGCATTTATCATTCGATCTTTGAAATGCTTAATTGGTAGCCACCTCTGTTCTAGAGCTCCGATTTACTAGTTAACCCTCATTCAGTTGATTTGATCGCGTATGTGGATCGATTTGTCGGCATTCCTTCATTATGTAATCAGTGCCTCGCATTAACAAATCGCTAATCAACATTTTTGTTAATTAGTCACTAGACTAATTTAATTTATTGTGGTTGAAGCAAGGATTCACATTTGATTTACAAGGGCTTGATGGATGTTACATGTACTAAGATGTCATTAATTAAAAATGACTTATGAGATGAAACGTTTTTATTGAACTTGTAAATCTGATCAAGGATTTATATTTAATAGCTGATAGATTGTGATTACAGTAGTACCTTCATGACTATTTTACTTTACTAGTTACTAGGTTCCTACAGTCGAAAATAAAACTCTATGTTTTTGAGTGGCTGTGTTAACATTCTCAACCCAACCTAACATAATTCAACAGATTGATCTTTGTGATTATCAGCCAAATGGGGGAAATAAAAACAGGAAAGGAATACTGTTAGGTGAAGTGACAAAGGCACATATGTTGTGATTGTGAACGTGTCGATTCAGCCACGCTAAACCTTACAGTTTTATCCTAAAATAGAAGTCCCCAGCTTACCACTAAGTATTACAAAATCGTGTGTTTTTGGTTAGAAAATTAGATCACTTAGAAATAATTATTTTTAATTGATAAACTAATATTTAAGACAAGATTTTCATGCATAGCACAAAGGAAAAATGTAATAAGCAGTAATTGTTGAATGAAACACTAGTATATATTGAATTATTTGGCGGGCAGGAGATAAGCCGACGTAGCTCAGTGGATAAGAGCAGTTGACCGGAAATCAGAAGGACGCTGGTTCGAGTCCCGTCGGCGGCATGTATCTGTTCACGGGAGATTTTTTCAATGCGGATGAGTCTTTCAGGTTAATAATTATTACTTAAGAGCGTATAACCAGCTAGCGGCCGAAAATCCACATTTCGTCGAAAGAGGTTCTTATGATCGTACAGGGCGGTTCCAATGAGAAAGATTAATTACTCTCCGTACCAGCTTTTTAAAATTAAAACTCCATATCGATTTTATTTCATTTCATATTTGCTTAAATTTATACCTACATCAAAAATGTAGGTAAAAGCGTGTTGATAAAACTATTAAAATTATGTACTTTTTGTAATTATTTTTGATCATAAATATTTATCATTTTTCAATAATGTCTCTTCAAAATAAGAATGTAAAAAAATTGAAATATATTAGTCTGTAAGTGCGCAAATAAATACACAAACGGACCAAATTTCGTCAAGAAACACGTGTACTTTTTTATGATTCTATTTAAACTAAAATTAAAATTCTGTTACATACGTTTACCAGATAATGAATTGATTTATTTGACTGCATGATTATATGATTTGAAATGGGTGTTGTATAATAAATGTACTTTTTTGAAAATTTAACAAATCCACCAACGACCTATGGTATAACTTTATTATACTAAAAATTATCATTTTTTCTGAAAAATTTTAAAACCTACGTTTACTAGATAAAAGAACAATCTTTCTAATCCAATTTATAATTTTTTGTGGAAAAGAGTCAATACGTATAAACACTTATTTAAAAATGACATATTTCTGGTGTTCTCTGGTTATACGCTCTTAAGTGTATAACACGCCTTTGAAATAATCGAGTATTTTTTACTAGTTGTTTAAAGCCCAGAAAAAATAAACTATCAGGCCTATCAAAAGTGTTTTAAAATTAAAAATCTTCTACTTATGAACCCCTTTTTGGTTACAGTTTTATTGTATAATATGGAAAATTAGATTCTTAACAAAATGATGGTTAAAAATTTTGTCTGAATTTCTCAAAATGAAATAAAACACGCTTTCTGGAGATAATTTTTTCTTGTAGAAATTAAAACAGGCGGCTGGTATTAAACCGGAATTTAAACTTTATCTCCATCTACATAAGGAGTGTTTTTGGTTGTGATGGCTTGATGATTGGCCTGTTGTGATGCACCTGATCACTACATGGACATTTCGAAATCAAATGTGTAAAGTAATTTTCATCTTATTTTGAACGTTAGGTGTGCAAAATTTCACCAAAAGTATCAGGATTCCGCATTAAGGTGTGGGAAAAGAGGATGGGCATGTTAGAAACCTCATCTAGACAATGACCTTCCTCTTGTTTTGAAGGATAAGTGTGCAAATATTATCAATCTCTGAATAAAACTGTAGATTTGAGTAAAAATAAAGACATGCCCCACAGGCACTCTTTTTTTATATATAGAGATAGTAGGTATTTGGCGTCTGCCAATTGAGACCCATACAGATTACAGAAAATTTTACCTAAGAGGGAAATTGAAATATTTTTGATAAATTGAAATCAAAATTAAGATAATTACTTATCATACGGTCTTGTAGATTTGGGGTACCCTGTAGCAATCGGGTTCTTACTATTACAGGGCTTTAACTCAAAAAATTTAATAAGATCTTTTGACCAGATATACTGTCAAATTAGTATATTATTACGTTTTATCTACTCTATCCAACTGTCATAAAATGATAATAAATCTTTAAAGTGCGTAACATAAAAAAAATACTTTATACACGGCGTATAAATTAGGCAATGTCGAAGGTTTGTCGAAAATAAAATAAGACAGGTAGATACTAACTTTGCTTGTATCATTCATTTATTAAGAGCAGTGCCACCTGAACGTGAAATATAGATTAGCTAAGAGATAGGTTACGGTTATATTCTTGCAGGTATTGCTTACATAATAGATTTATAGCTAACGTTAAGTTATGGTACTACCTGCTGCTAATAAACACAACAGGTAGAAAACCTGCTTTGCTTTAGTTGAACAAATACCAAACGCAAGGTTGAAGTACATCTCGTGGTTTGAAATAATATTATATATCTACAAGTTTGACAAGTGGGTATTCCGCGCGGCGTAATTTTATTTTTATTTATTGTTTCATTATGACAACACTGAATGAGGCAGGTGTTTTTGTATTGCAAGCCTCCATATTTTATTTAATAATTAAATCATTAAAACAAGAAAAACACAATCGTAAATACTGCGTAAGAGACCAAATTGTCTCCAATTTTCTCGTGTGACCCCAGTTAGGGTATGTTGTGAGGCTGAAGGTAGATAATTTTATCGGATAACCGACACCTCTGACATAAGTCACCCCAAGTAGTTCGATACGCTTGGTGACTTAGCAGGTGTGCCCGGGTTCATCGAGTGAGATGTGTTCAGGTCTCGGCAGCGGATGCGCTTGCTCACCAGCAGAATGGCGGGCCGGATCGGAACAGGCCGTTTCGGGAGACCTTTTTTTTCTCTTATTACGCTGGTCATCTTGCACAGTAGCGGGAGGGATGGATTCATACTTCCGTCACTCCTGGACACTGTATATTCCTACTCATCCCTTCAACCCTTTTCTATCCTAGAACTTCCTCTTTTTCCTTTTCCTAAAAAGACCTTCTATCTAGCATTCCCAAATATGACAGGCCTCGAGGAAAATTATTTTCCTCATGGGCCTCCTACATGAGGTTTTTTTTTATATGAATACCACACAAGAGTCTTAACTGCTCCCGTCTGAAGCCAGTGAGACTATGGTATCCCCAATTGGGTTATGTTGTGAGGCTGAGGGTAGTGGGGAACGGAAGGAGATAGGGAAATGGAAGGTGGGGAAGTACCTGGCTATTCAGATCTGGTCACCAAACACGGCTAATGCCATTTCTAGCAACGTTTCAATTCTGAATGGTGGTCTTACACTGAGGCGATACAGGGAGAATCTTCCGCTCTGGAACGTGCCGCAAATATACTATATATTATTTTAAATTAATAAATTGTGAAATGACACAAATTAATCAAATAAAATTTATTTGCCACGCCGGGTTCGATCCCGCGACCTTCGGTGTGCGAGTCAAGAGCCTTACCGCTGCGCTACGCCGGCCGTTAAAGTAACTGTGTGGTTAAAGTGTTTTGGGTGGGAAGAGGAAGGAGATTGTGAAGAATGTTATCTAGAGGGTACCTGGCTATTCATATCTAAATATTTAAAATTGGGCCAAAGCCATTTCAATCCACGTTTTCTCGGAGATTCTGCGAAAAGAGATTATAAAAGATGGAAGCATTTTAATAGTACCAAGCTTTATAATCTCTACCTATTTAGAAGGTCACAAGTAAGTCGAACATATTTCACATGTACTGTATATCTATATATTATAATTGATTTATTCAAATTTTCAACACTTCAATGTTAATTTATTGTTATCAAGTTTAATTTGTAGAACTCCATTTTAATTTTTATTTATTTTATATATTCAATATTTTTATTATTAAATTAATAAAAACAGTTTATTTATAAACAAGTTCTGCTGGTAATTATTATTACGCGTGACAGCTGTTTCGCCTTCTGAGGGCATTATCAAACTGTGGTCATGCCACTTCAATATTAATCATTAATAGTTTTTGGAAAAAGTATTTTTTCGTTCATCAGGTTTCGCGCTTGACTCACCGTTCAGACACCGTCTTCGTGAAAAATAAAAACATTTTCGGCGAATGCAAAACAAATCAAAATTCCTCGACTATGACTTTACAACCTTAGAACCTACCTTCCATATATATCTATAATATTATTATCGATGAAGTATATATTGGAACAGGAATAGAAATGAAGTCATTCTGTAAGCATCCGAGTCCATGTTTCTACATACAAAATCAATCAATATGATAATACCTCGCAGGTGCATGAACAATGTGCAATATGCATACAAAACCATTTAAGATGCATCTACGGACAGTATTAATTCGTAATCATCACGGATATTACATTAAGTCATACGACGTGCATTGTGCGTTCTTATGAATTAATTTATTCATATTATTATGAATTAAAAAAAAATATTTTGCGCATTTTATAAAAGATTTAACTGTTTTTGGTTGTTGTTGTTATTTCTACCATATAACCTATGTATGTTGTTTTAACCCTTAACGTGTCAGCTAAAATGCCGAATGGCCTGCCATGCATTATATTTTGCGAAATAATGTTAATGTAAATTGAACCGTCTTAACAGATAATGTGCTTATATATTTATAAAAATCGTGTAATACTAAAGTCTAAAGTCATGGTGTTTGAAAGAGAGAGTACGAAAACAGTATGCAATATAGTTGTGAATGATGAATACTTGGAGCAGGTGGATGAGTTTTTGTATCTGGGTAGTATGTTTACGAGAGATGGGAAGGCTGATAGGGATTTTGAAAGACGGGTGAATGCTGGTAACTCCATTAATGGAGGACTGAATGCCGTTGGCGCTAATAAAAAACTGTCAAAAGAAGCGAAACTAGCAGTCCACAATGGAGTCCTGGTACCTACCCTGATGTATGGCAGTGAGGCATGGAACTGGCAGAGGAAGGATGAAAGTAAACTGAATGCTGTTGAAATGAGATCCCTGAGGCGTATGTGTGGTAAAACAATGTATGATCGTGTGAGAAATGTGGATATCCGCAAAGAATGTAAGGCTGATGTATGCATAATGAGTAAGATTAAGAAAGGGACCCTCAGATGGTTTGGGCATGTAGAGCGAATGAACGAAGAAAGCAGTGTAAGAAGAATATACGACGCAAATGTGAATGGTAGAAGAAGTCGTGGACGTCCGAGGAAGACATGGCACGATCAAGTGAATCAGATACTAGAGTCGGTCAATGTCAAAAGTCAGAATAATAGAAGAGAATGTATGAGACGATGTATGAATGTGAGTGAGGCAAAGAGTGTGTGCCAAGACCGAGTTGTTTGACGGTCCGTCCTCTCTGCCTACCCCTGCGGGGAAACGGCGTGATGGTTAGTTAGTTAGTTAGTTAGTCGTATAATACTATGTAGTTTCCCCAGTATAACTACTTACATTCAGATATAAATTTTTTTCTCTCTAATGTTAAAAAAAATATGAAAATTTTCATGGGTTTTTATTGTATTTTATAGCTAAATAATCGTTCTTAATTAATATAATACTAATTAATCAACATGTTTCTTAAGCAATGCTTACTTCATCAGGATTTACTTAATACTCAAGAGTTCGTTTTTTAATCAATAAACGTGGATTAAACTAAGTATTCTATTAATTTGAAATTAAAACGGCACTACAAAATACGTTTACTGTGTTTAAAGAAATAATCGTTTTTCACAATGAAAATAAGTTTTAAGTGGCTTTCCTGTAAATACACTACTTTAAATTTAAAAAAATGGAAAATTATGACATTTGACATGAAATTTTAAAAATCGCCTATTCATACGTAAAAAATAATACTTGCTAGTGGCTAAATGACAAGCTACAAATATATTAAGATACATAATTTCCTTGATAAATGAACACAATTAATTGTGTATTAAAGTGAAAGGCCAAATGATCAACTTAAAATGCATGTTTTTTAAAGTTTTTTTTTAGTATTATTAGATCACACCAAATTCAGAGAAGTCGTAAAACTTTCGGGTCACGCCTTGGGTCAAATTTATTTGATTTATTGACCAACGAAATCCGCGCCCATTCCCAAATTGCTTTATTGTGCGTTGCCATGGAAACAGAATACACTAGGTATATTTGCTGAACTGAATATGTAGGACGTTTTGTTCTGGGGTTTAAAGTGTATATATTTGAAAACAAAAATATCGAAAGCCACGTTAGTGAATATAATTAACGTTGAGTAAAGGTATAAATGCAGCAACTAACAATCGTGCTCTTCATTTGTTCGATAATATTGGTCTAAATTATAACATCGACATTTTCTCCGATTCACTGCCCAAATTTAAAAAGAGCATCATGTCAATAATATAAATTGTTCAATGCGCATACAAACATAAATAAATTCTCTCACACACACACACATCTTCCCACTACATACATCACCCGGTAATTTACTTAATATGCATACCATAAATAAGACAATGCAATGAAAAACATAATAGATACCCACTATGATATAATACTTATTAATTGTAAATTATTTTCACCAATATAACTAATGTACTGTTTGTTTCTGTTTATAAATAAATAAAAATAAAACTGTCTGTAGCGGGCTGCCTGATTTGTGTTTATATTCAAATCTACAGTTTTATTTGGGATTGATGAATTTTTGCCTACTTGACGCTCAACGCAAGAGGAATGATACTCTTGATATTCTTTTCCCACCATTAATGTACAATTTTGATCTTTGTTGATGAAATTTTACACACCGAACGTTCAAAATAAGTGGAAAATCATACCATCAACAAACTCTTCGAAATAATATCTAAAAACTCTTCGAAAAGCTCGGGTAGCGCTGGGGACTTCAACTAGTAAAAAAAATAGAGTTCTGCAAAACAAAAATAAAACAATAAATAAGGACACCTATTTTTTTTATTTGCCTATCCAGCTTTATGTAAATCAATGTATTTTAGATTTATTATTAAAACCATTGAGATAAACCAACACTTGGTCTTATTGCGTAACCAGGGCATCAGAATGTGAATCGTAATTTTGGATATTTTGCAACATTTGGGAGGTGGCCACATTTCTTCTCACGAAACCGAATAATGGCAAGTGGTCACAGGTGTGTTTGCTTTATTAATTCAAGTGTGTGTGCGTTTGTTTTTTGTCTGTGTTTGTTTTTCTAACGACCTAAGCGAGAAGAAATTAACACATATTATGCACGCACTATCCAGTGTTAAAAGGTTACTTGATTCAGAATGTATGCGTAGCATTGATCTCAATAATTTAATTTAATTGATTCCCTGGACTCTAGACCATATGGCATGATTAAGATAATGAAACACCTGAGACGGACAAAATTAGGAATCGTCATATATTATTTTTATGAAGGAATGAGAAAGAAGAAAATTTTTGGGTACATTTTGTGCTAAGCTAAGCGAAATAGAATCCTTCCAAGTTTTCCGATAAGGATACACTTTTTTTTTTAGTTAAAACAGTCATTAAAAGGTTTAATCTCCTGTATACATATAACTCTAAACCACTATTTGTTATATATACATTTTCTTTCAATGTTTCGGCATAATTTTAAAACTAAAATATGTATTTTTTTTTCCAGGTAAGCAAAGTGACTCTATAAATAGGACTAAGTAAAAGTGGTGACAAATCCGGTACGGTACGTAGGTAAGTATCTCAATTATATGCTTTATTGACAGTCTTTGTAAATATATAATGGACAGTTTTATCAAGGTCATTGACCAATAAAATAACAACGCATATTTTGAGGACCAAAAAAGAATAACAAATTATTATAGAATGGTTCTGATAAAGTAGCTAAGTGTCAATAATATTAATATAATATCTCTTATGTTCTCTCCAGAAACATTCTTTACTTAGTAAGTACTGGAACGTGCATTATCCAGTACTCTAGGATGCTTATTGAAAAGACTTAGATTCTATAACACAAGGGACTGTTTGTTGAAATATCGTAATTTATAATAAGGCTGAAAGCTATTTTTGATCCCCGGAGCTGCGGAACTCTAACGACTCCATACATTTACCTTCAATCACCTTCGGCACAACTCGGCAACGAGACCATGTGACCCGAAGGACCCATAGACAACTATAGCAATGTAAGAACTAAATCATATACTAATATAATACATTACAATAAAGGTGTCAAGGATGTAAAAATCTTATTTTTGTATCTTTAAAAACTTTCATAATGTATCTGAGAGGCTTGTCTTTTCGAAAAATGTTTTTCCTTTTCTCTGAAGGTTTTTGGATAATGTGATATAATAATTCACATTCCACTCAAAAGAATAACACCATGGAATGCCAATTTTAAGAACAATATTTAATATTTGCTAACAATACTATTAGTGTCGAAATCGACTCTCATTGTGCCCAAAAGTTTTCAACACATTCAGCCATCATTTTTTTCTTTCTCCATTTCAAATAATTGTTGTGTTAAATTACATCAAGATGTACCGAGGCGTAAGGTGATAGCCGCGTGTCGAAACTGGGAATCTTTATTGTTGGGAGGTGGCATTATTTGTTCTACTCACTTTTAGGTGGTTGTTATGTTGTTAGTTGTTGAACAAGCTAATTGAGATTGCATCACAACTGGCAACAAGTGTTAGAAGAGCTGAATTTAGTGGATGTTCATTATTGCCATTTTCTGAATGTTTTTTATATTTACGGTACAAGATTTATTATTTTAACATCCTTAACATTTGGCAATATACGGCAGAGATACAGAAAATAGTTTTAAGCTCATTGATTATTAAATATATTTGCTGATTTAGAAATTTCTTGTCATGCTATGCTGTGCTAAAACATCTGTTCTACCATCTTGAGTTAGTCGTGCTGTCGACTATGGCTGACGTTTACAGGCACGTAAAAGTCATAGCATAACAAGATAAGTCTTTTTCTTCATTCATCTTAATTAATTCTATTACACTTGGTGTGACTTGCCTGTCTCACTAGGAACTCCTGTGTTGAGAGCAGGCGCAGTTTATAAAAGAAGTAGGTATAACAACAAAATAGTATATTTACAATAAAAGACAATCAGCATCGTATCGTCGGAAACCCATACTTATAATTGAAGGTGCTGTTGATAACAGAATGAGCTCCAAATAAATGCTAAAACTATTTCAAAAGTTGCAGAACGTCTGTTTTAATTCTGGCTAAATTTATTCGTTTCCTCAAGTAATTCCATGCGGCACATGAACCTTGGATAAGTTTAATGTGTCTGCATGTAAGGTATACCTGGATTTGTTTCAGCATATTTAGTCTGGGGCGGAGTCCATACACTACTAGCATACTCCAGCTTTCTTCTAATAATGCCAGCAAACATTGCCATCATTACATCTTGGTCATTAAATTATTTAGATGTTCTATATGATAAACCCCAAGAATTTGCAGCAAGCAGAAGTGAGCCGAGATATATCTACCGAGAACTTTAGTAAGGGATCAAAGACGATATTGATACTATCTTCAATGCTATTAACCCGGTAAAATGTGTTTCTTTTTACGCTATACTAAAAAACTAACGGCTTCTGGACTTTTGGGAGCAAGAAGAGGTCATTATTATACATTTTATAAGTATTAAATTCTAACTTGTTTTTCTCTGACCATTCTGCTATGGCATCAAGGTCAGATAGCGTTTGTAAGCAGTCTTGGTAAGAGGTTATTTCCAAGAGATTTGTTTAGTCTCACGATCTTGAGAGTTAAACTTTGGAGCAACGATTTGTGGTATGTACAAATTTCACACATATCACTTGTGGATTTACCGTGAACATGTTTCAGTAAGCTGCAATAATGGCTGAGCAAATACAATTTTTATTTATTCTCACAAATAGAATTTTAATTTTTTCGAAAATATGGCAATCTTACAACAAATTATTTTACGAGTGCCATAAAACTCTGTCCTGGATAAAAATCTTTAAGCGTACCGTAAATCTACCTGCAACTTCCCTGAAATTCTCTTTTCTTCCGTCTTCTGGAAGATCATTATTTTTCTTTGTTCATGTGCTCTACATTTCTTTACAAGCTACAAAAGCCTCCCTTTCATATTTTTTTCATTTTGCATTCCAATGAGGCCAATGTCTCGCGATGTTTCCGAAACTTCGTTCGTAATTTAATAATAAACAATTTAACATAATATCTAAGGGATCTTCTTTCTGCTATATTATATCACTGCATTAATTCAGGTTTGGTTCTAATCATTAGGGTTAGGCTGATATAATTATTTTTTGTGATTTCATCATCTTCATATTTGCAGGCCTCATCTTCATGTTTGTAGACCTCATCCTCATGTTTGTTAATTTCCCCATCTTCATGTGTGAAGACCTCATCTTCATGTTTGTTGATTTCCTCATCTTTATGTTTGTTGACTGTCGGTTGTTGTGTTGCTGTTACTTCTTATTTTTATGATTTACTAATCTTAGTTAATTCACCCACATTTTGATGTTATTTTTAAATTTGATTATTTGTATAATATTTTTGATTTAATTTGGAAGGACATTATGTAATAAATCGTATCATAAATCCATAACTCCTTTTGAATTCTTGAAATGAGTGTCAGAATGGTACTGCCAGTCATAGTCATATCACACCTGACGGAACTGATATTATTTGCTCATTAAACCGATCGTGACAGGACAACGGATTTGCTATAATTTATGTCCACGTTTTAAAAAAAACTTCAATATTTATTTACGTTCGTATAGTGTTCACTGATTAATAAAGCTCACCGTAAACAGCAGGTACGTAGATCCCTCACGCATTTAATTCATGTGGTTCTATTGATGGTCCGATTTTTATTGGTTTGGCATTGGTAGATTATCGAGATGAACCAATTCATTTCAATCAAGGTTGATTTTGTAAAATCATGTAGTTTGTATTAAAAATGCTGTATATTGATATCCCAATGTCAGAGTTTTGAAAATCGGCCTATAAATAATTAGCAATAATGGCTTTTATTGTGTTTAATAATAAATACAACAATTCTAAGGTTGTACGTGGCATCGCAAGGTTGCAGTTTTATTTCCCATCGGAATTAAGCTTTTTCTGTCTGTAGCCGGTGGGAACTTGGCGTTTGAGGAATTTTAAGGAGATACAAGGAAATGAGAGAAAGAGAAAATGTTGTATTGTTCTTGTCATTACTACCTCATTACCTTACACCTTATTCTAACGGTATTCCAATGGAAGATGTTCCGAGAATCCCTTTCGGAAAACGATCCCTTCAGCACCGGCGCATAGTCGGAAAACCCGGCAAACACGCACCCAACATTTGCATACAGTCAAAATTTGTCACATGAGAACAGCTCGTTTCTACTCGTTCTGTGGACTGATTGTGAACTCTGTACTTTCTTCCTCCTAATAATTTTTAGTGAATGTAAAAAAATATGGCTGAAGCTAAACATATAAATGAAATGCGAACCAAGCGAGGATAGCCCAGAGTTAAGTGGCTGTTCATCCTATTTGCCTAATAAAAAGTCCAGGGTAAATAGAACACCTTGGACTTAATTGTATTGTGACAGCGGTTGGAAAAATGTGGACCCCAACCTTGAGGTTCCCACCTTATTTATGATACACTCTATCTCTACAATCTCGTCACAACCCCATCTATGGGTAACCTAATAGATAACTGGTGCCATCTATAATGGGTCAGCTCTTACGTTAATATCCATGATATTACATTTATTTCGCGAAAATCTTAGTTCATAACTGCTACTTACAGTTTAATTTTACAAACATTCCTTTCGCTCAGTCCGGCAATAAGATCTTTATAATTCTAAATTAAAATAATGAACAAAAAAATGCGCGCACGTTTTGCGCAAATTCGTGCCACGACCAATCAAAATGAACCGCGATGGTTAAACTGTTCGAGGTAAGATCGCATTCATTACCTTGCACGTGCCGCATAACAAATTTATTCATATGCGAACACGAATTATCTATCTTGATTTATTTCTCTTCATGGTACATTTTATAATAATTAATTACAATAAAATAACTTGGTTTGTAAAATATCTTTAAAATTATATAATAACCGGTTTCGGTTCAACCTGAACCTTCATCAGGGGTGTATAATAATAATAATAATAGTTTATTTCAGAATGTATTCAGGGATAGTGCAACGCAATTCATTCCATATTTCGAAATAACAAAAGTAAATACCCGCTTGACACCATCGGAATTCAATACTTCGTATGTGTGAAAGCCAAAGATATTCATAGACAAAAGTGAAAGCTCTATGAAACCGTATTACATTAGCTCCATACAGGAGGTCCTGAGGATAATAACTTCCCTCAGGCCTATTTCATCTTTGTATTTTTAAAGAAAGGAAGGAAAGGAAATTCTGGGAAGGAAAAGGGTGAGAGGGGTGAATAGGAATCTGGGGATCAGTGTGTCCAGGAGTGACGGAGGTAGGAATCCATCCCTCGCACTGCCGTCCAAGGCGATTATGCTGTCGGTCTGCAAAAGGTCTCCTTCATACCGTCCTTTCCGTTCCGGTCGGCCAGACCTAGAAAATCCTCAACCCATGAACCTGGGCATCATCATAATTTATTCCTATTCGGGTCGGGGACCCATTGCATCGACAAGGCGCCTCCATTCATCCCTGTCTTGTGCACAAGTTGTGCTGTTTGTTCGGCTTCCGTCCATGGCAGTTCCAACCTCTCCTCACACAGTTTTTGAAGTTGTCTCATCCAATTGTATCTGGGCGGCCAGCTGGACGTCTACCCTCTGGAATTGCACTCAGTATTTTCCTAGGAATTCGGCCATCGGGCATTATTAGCACGTGGCAAAACCCACCTTATTTGCTATTTTTCGATGGTTCGATGTCAACCCAAGCACCCTTGCTAAATCACCAAACGTAGCGAACCACTCGGGGTGACCATAGCAGAGTTATAATGAGGCAATTAAGTGAAATAGAGTCAGAGTGCATGCTAGATGGGTTAACACCAAATGGTATTGTCAGTGGCGACATGGTGACATTGGTTCCATCCAAGTCTACTTGGGAGGCATTTCTAGTGTGTCGTTAGGTACAGGCTAATCACAGTTTTGTATTTTTGTACTTCAAACATAATAAACACAAGTTTATGAAATATAAAATTATGTACAACCGCATAGTAGGTAATAAAATAATACGTTAATCACAACACAACTAGCTTTTCCATTTAGGTCGTCCTCTTCTAGCCACAAAAGTTTCGAAACAATCGTCTTCTAACTACTAATTACTATTCTATTACCTGGTATTATATGTGGAACGGTTCTAAACATCATAATCTACGAGGATCTTAATGATGTATGGCCTATTCTGTAGGTCAGGGCTGTCTAAACTCGGCCCCCGCGTGATTTGATGGGACCCACTTGTGGGTTTGAAAAAAAAAACAAATGAGCGTAAGGTACTTATTTTATTGATTGAGCGTTGCGAAGACCTACTAACCCGACTGTTTAGCATTTCATCTGTCTGTAAATTTGTTTGTTATGTTCAAGATGGTGGCCTTGTTAGATAGGAACTACCTTTTTATCCCGCTAGAGTTCGCATGATCGTTGTTCCTGCTATGAACTGTCATTTCGGAATAATTAATAACCAGTCTGATGAATGTTTGAAAAAGAATTGCCATAGAGTTGATGACATTACTTTCAATAATTGAATAATTTCTTATTCATGGTTAATAATTAAGTAGGTAGTATTTTAGCACTTACTTACAAATCTTATGATTTAAAGAGGGATTTTTATTTTGTATTGTTTCGTTCGTTTAATAAGATATTAGAAATGTACTTTTTAAGACAAAAAACTTTAAGTTTTAATTATTTTACAATAGGAAGGTACTGATAAATCTCCTTCAAAATTTCTGCGATAAGCAACTACTTCCAGCTACAAAACTACGAGAATTGATTGTGATACATTAGTGTTTTTATATTGGAAAAAAATATTATAAAATGCGTATTTTTTATTATTAATGCTCTACAGCACAGATGAATGCATAGTGTAGTGGACATTCTACTCTAGGTAGTTTATAAAAAAAAAAACTATGTTCCTTCGTTAAAATACAATTTTAAAGTATTCAACTCTTTTTGCGTAAGACCAGGAGTTTTAATTTTATTATATACCGACCAGTTTCGCTTTTCTCAAGCATTAACATGGTACAAATTAATACAAAATACACTAATTAATACTACACCATTCTAGTATTAATTTTTACCCTGATGATGCTTGACCAAAGCGAAACCGGTCAGTAAATAAATTAATGAAGGCTCCTAGTTTTACGCAAAATAAGTGTCTTGTTTTTATTTTTATTAAATGTCAAACAACAAAGTTATTGCTTTCTTCAATAATACTTAACTCTTTCATTAGAACCGTAACTTTTCTTCCCTATCAACATTTTGGAAGTGCATTGGCTAAACCCAATTAGTAGAAAAGGCGATAATTATGATCTACAGCTCAATTTGAAAGAAAAAAGAACTGAAATTCAACCCAACTTACACACGACGTAGAAGTTAATTATTTGATCAAGAAATAATTTGGACAGTTGGACAGATCTGCTGCCGACTCTTAAAGACCTCCTGCAATTCAATCAACGTACAATCGAAAAACAGTAACGTTTTGAAGTAACTAACAACGCATCGTAGCTTGTTTAATTAAGATTTCAATTAGGATTAGGAAAATAAAATAAAAATAGGTACAAAACTTTGAAGAGCTCCGCCACTTCTTTATTTTCATTAACATGACATCGGAACATGAATATGAATACTTAACGTCGATATCTTTCTCAATTGTTCCTAACATCTTCTAGCATTTACTGGTGCATCACATAATACTCTCTTGGAACTCGTTTCTCCATTCATCCGCTTCAAACCATCTAAACATTTTATTGTTCATATTTTTGGCACGACCAACTTGTGAATTTGATTCACTTGATTGCCACGCCATTCTGCGGCGTTCCAGACTTTTTCTTCCATCCACCTGTAAATCACGTTCCTATAATATCCGTAGTAAGCAAACCTTTCCACTGTGAACTTTTTACGGGGTTTTCCGTTAATCGCGATTTTCTATTGGAGTGTGCAATATAGGTATGATTGTTGAATATTTGAAGTTGAGTTTGTGTTTTGGGATGTATGTTCACGAGAGATGGGAAGGCTTATAAAGATATTAAAAGAAGGAAAAATGCAGGTAAATCTATTAATGGAGGATTGAATGCGGTTGGCATCAACCTGAGGCGTATACGGAGTAAAACCATGTATGATCGTTTGCGAAATATGGAGATCAGCAAATAATGCAAGGCTGATGTAAGCGTAATGAGAATGAGTAAGAAAGAAACGTTCAGATGGTCTGGGCATGTATGAACGGTAAAAAGGGGTGTAAGGAGAATATATGACAAAAATGTGAATGGTAGAAGAAGTCCAGGATGCACGAGGAAGACATGGCACCATCAAGTCAGATACTTGTGTCGGGTTATGTTAAGAGTCAGAATAATAGAACGGTATGTATGAGACGATGTATGAATGTAAAAGAGGCAAAACTGAGTTGGTTGGCGATCCGTCCTCTCTGCCTACCCCTGCGGGAGACGGCGTGATGGTTAGTTAGTTAAAATTCATTCACACTTTAATTAAATAGTTTACACAGCCTTACAACAGTTTTGTTTGACGGGTGTGATGCTTTCAAACTAATGATTAATTCAAAATCAACAAATGAATGTAAAACACAGATAATTACCTACCGTATAAAGGAAGGATAGACCGCCTTTGTTACAGACGACCTTCTGGCGGAGATTATTTCAGAGATTTCTAAAACGGCTGCCAGAGTGATAAATGAATATTTGTATGCATTAACACAATGCAACCAATTTGAAAACCTTGGAAAGGCAATACAAATTTATACGGACATGCATCTTGGCGATACTATCATGTAAATCGCAAATGTTTTTTCTTTGTAGACGGTGTCCGGAAAATCGTAGTGCAAGCGAGAAATAGTGAATGTAAATCTTTTTGCGAAGCTTTCCAGTGTGGTAATTATTCCCAATGACTTTTACGCCATTGAAGTAATAGTCACGTATTGTTTCGCTACGTTTGGTAACTTAGCAGGGGTGCGCAGATTCGTGGGGGAGGTTTTTCCGGATCTTGGCGGCGGACTGGTTGAGGGAAACATTTTAATCTCTCTCGAAACATGGTCTTACCGCAGTTGGAGGGATGGATTCATACGTCCGGCCCTCCCGGACATACTCCATGACCCACATATTCGTACCCACCCCTCATAACTTTTTCCTTCCCAGAACTTCCTCTCCTTGCTTTTCTAAACAGACCACCCACACAGCGTCCCCAAAGACGACACAGACCCAGAGTGAGATTTGTAGTGGCTTTAGTCGTGTTTTTTTTACCCAAAACTGAATTGTCAGGTGCTTTTCAACCTTCCGTTACCCTCGCATTTCGGTTTCAAAACACACATGCAATAGTTTCACTGGCTCTGGACATTTGGTACTCTTGGCCAGTATTCATTCAATTGAACCTATTTTTTTCATATGTATATTACCTTTTATTTACCTTTAAAATTCAACTTCAAAACCTACATTAAATTTTAATGAAAACAACCTTGTAGAGATTCTCAATGAAACTAGATATAAAAATTCTTATTTGGATGGTGTAACGAACGGACATCACGAGAGTTGTTTGTTATCGTAATCTGTAAATAATAAGATGATAATTCAGCAACCACTGAACCTAATATCCCTAGAAGTGTGATAAAATCAGATTTGATCTCTTTGTGTTTGACAAACAATACACGTTAGAATTATTGTATTAGAATCAGCAGTCGCTGTACGATATTCATTTTAAAAAATGAAGTCGACGGTGGTGGTTCTTTTTGCGATAATTTGTGCTGTAATTTCTGTGAGTGATGCCCAAAGCTGCAAGGATGAGAACAATAATGACGTTGACTGGTTAGTTAAATAATTTTTTTCTCAAATAAGTATGAAATAATTGTATTTTAGTGAGATTTTATAGTGGTAGATGCAACCACTGAACCTAATATCCCTAGAAGTGTGATAAAATCAGATTTGCAAGAAAATAAAGTGTGTTTTTGACTCTTTCCAGACAAGCCAACAATTTTTTTTATCTCGTCAGTATCCTTCAAAAAACCGTCAAGTTTTAAAGTTTTGAGAGAAACGTAAATGTTTTTTTTTTAAACGAAGGATAACAGATAGAAATATATAACACAAACATTGACGGCCGGCGTAGCGCATCGCTAAGACGCTTGACTCGCGCACCGAAGGTCGCGGGATCGAATCCCGGCGTGGCAAATAAATTTTATTTGATTAATTTGTGTTATTTCACAATTTATTCATTTAAAATAATAAATAGTTTATTTGCGGCACGTTCCAGAGTGGAAGATACTCTCTGTATCGCCCTGGTGTAAGACCACCATTCAGAATTGAAACGTTGCTTGAAACGGCATTAGCCGTGTTTGGTGACCAGATCTGAATAGCCAGGTACTTCCCCACCTTCCTCTTCCCTATCTCCTTCCCCTCCCCACTACCCTCGGCCTCACAACATACCCCAATTGGGGATGCCATAAGTGGCCTCCTCACCATGCGATTTCTAGTCACTTCTTGCTGTGCTGCAGGCTGTACAGCAGATTGACGGTTGCCACTACACCATTCAATTTGCAGAAAGGTCTTAGTTTTTGCGCTGTGCAGACGTGTTCGGAGCGCCCGCGCTGTGCGCAAACGTGTCATGGCTCCGTCACATCGATCAATACTTTCGAAATTTCAACGTATTGGACTAGCGTTGGCTTTATTGACAACAGAAAATAATAATCCGATTTGTAAAAGAAATTATTGAGCAAAAAATTATATATTTTTTTATTAAAAACAAAAATATTTGTGTTTTTCGATCACATGACGCTACTGATCCCATCACGATGGGATGGGTTTGAGTAAACTAGCGCTGTCTCGTTTGCGTAAAGTACCGCTAGAACGAGACGCAACGCTTGTCAAATGACCGCTAGGCCATAAACGAGTTCTCTATTGAATTATCAGTTGCGGCGTGTGATGGAATAATATTTTAAATGTTTTAATGAAAACACAAAATGATTTTAAATTTTTTTACTCCAAATAATCTCGGGAAAAAGGACTTAAGTACTATAAAGTACTTTAACTTTAGTAATCTGAAAGAATGTTGCCTATTGCATGCTGATGATGCGGTGCTGATATCTAACAGTATGGAAGATCTACAGTCTACAGTCTCTCGTGTCCAGGATGAACGAAGTATGCATGAAGAATGAGTTAATAATTTTATTTTATTTGATAAAAATCAACAGTTTATAAAAATAATGTTTGATGAAATACATATGCATAAAAATTTTACCAATAACAGGTTTTCACTGATGTATATAAAATTATTAAGTGAGTAGGTATAAAGAAAAATAGTTAAATTAGGTTATGTGGATGGGATGGTGAAAGGGAGGGGAAAGGGATGGATTAATTCTGTGTAAATAGTAGTATGTATTTTTAAATGTAATTTATTCATTTTAGATTTGAAAATGTTAGGTACTGTGTTAAATAAGTCGAATTCACTGTATGTCATGTTAAAGATGAGTGAAGCGCGGTGAATGATTGTATTTTGTTTAGAGTTAGTGTTGCATTGAGGAATGTATAATGCGTGGTTTTGTCTGGTTTGTCTGATATGCACACTTAGTTAAATTCTTTCTAGTAATTCACTCTTAGTTAATTAAATAGCTACCTCTATGGTAGATATAATAGAGGTAGCTATTTTTCGTAGAAATAGTACGTCTGCCAAATTTCAAAAGACGATATCGTGAATGTAAGTAAGTCTAAAGTCATGGTATATGAAAGAGAGAGTACGAAAACAATGTGCAACATAGTTGTAAATGATGAATACTTGAAGCAGGTCGATGAGTTCTTTTATTTGGGAAGTAAGTTTACGAGAGATGGAAAGGCTGATAGAGATATTGAAAGAAGGATGAATGCTGTTAACTCTATTAATGGAGGACTGAACGCCGTTGGCACCAACAAAAAACTGTCCATAATGGAGTGCTGGTACCTACCCTGATGTATGTCAGTGAGGCATGGAACTGGCAGAGGAAGGATGAAAGTAGACTGAATGCTGTAGAAATGAGATCCCTGGGGAGAATTTGTGGTAAAACCATGTACGATCGTGTGAGAAACATGGAGATACGCAAAGAATGCAAGGCTGATGTAAGTGTGATGTGTAAGGTTAAGAAAGGGACGCTCCGATGGTTTAGGCATGTAGAGCGAATGAACCAGGAAAGTAGTGTAAGTAGAATATATGACGCACATGTGAATGGTAGAAGAAGTCGAGGACGCCCGAGAAAGACATGGCACGATCAAGTGAATCAGATACTTGAGTCGGGCCATTTCAAGACCCAGAATAATAGAAGAGCATGTATGAAACGTTGTTTGAATGTAAACGAGGCAAGGAACGTGTGCCATGACCGAGTTGTTTGGCGGTCCGTCTTCGGAAACGGCGGCGTGATGGTTAGTTAGTTAGTTAAGCTGTTAATCGCTGGTTAAAATCTCTCGGGTACGTGCTTTTACACCCTGTATAATTTTCGAAATATAAAATTTTAATACGCAAAACAAAAAAAGGTTTAAAAATGTCCCTTTACGTCCTGGTATTTTTCTAACAAAAATTACCGATAAAGAAAAAAAAATAAAAACACAAGCATGTTTTATTAGGCAAATTTATTATAAACATTATCAACCACTCACATCTTTGTCGTTTCTTGTAAAAATAAAATTAATTAAAAAATTCCCACAATTTCACAAATTTTTTTCAGATTTTGGTTGGAAAGTTTAGTTTCATAAAGGTGTAAGTACGTTTTCTGTTATTTTGGGGTTAACTTTTAGATTCGAATATAAAACGCGGTGTTTTATCTTTCTGACACAGCACCGTTTAGATCATATTTATAATTGTGGTAGTAAGGGAGACACAGCGATGAGACCTATATGAGTTGTTTCAAAAGCCGAACAAATTAGCCGGATTTTATATTAAAAAAATAAAAACCCATACCTTCATATTTTATTATAAACGTTATTATCAACAACTCCATGGCTTTATTACCAATATCTCACCGCAAATAATTTTTGTCGGAAATATCCCACAAGCATCGAAGGTCCTTGTACAAGCCTTGTATAAATCAAAAATTCCTACCCAAACTTCTTTTTCCTCTTCAGGCGCGATGAGTAAAATAATAATATTTACTTCATACAAGGCGCTGTCAAGGACCGCGCGAAACGCTCTCCGACGAGAAATGAAGAAATGACGTGTCCTAACATGTCAAGTTGAGGGCGGACCTTCAGCGGCTGCAACAACAGCGAATTCGCAGCAGGTAAATAAAGGGGTCTCCACACGGTGCTGCCGCAGCACGTTCTGCCGCAGAACTGACTAAAAATCGCATGGTCTGTAGTCAAAACCGCCAGCCGTATTGTTATTATTCACCAACCGTATTATTATTTCCCTTCTGCCGGGCCCCCCCACTCCTTAAAATTGGGCCGTTAGTGGGCGGAACGCCTTCGGTATTGTTAAGTGGCCTCCTCACCATGCGATTTCTAGTCACTTCTTGCTGTGCTGCAAGCTGTACAGCAGATTGACGGTTGCCACTACACCATTCAATTTGCAGAAAGGTCTTAGTTTTTGCGCTGTGCAGACGTGTTCGGAGCGCCCGCGCTGTGCGCAAACGTGTCATGGCTCCGTCACATCGATCAATACTTTCGAAATTTCAACGTATTGGACTAGCGTTGGCTTTATTGACAACAGAAAATAATAATCCGATTCGTAAAATAAATTATTGAGCAAAAAATTATATATTTTTTTATTAAAAACAAAAATATTTGTGTTTTTCGATCACATGACGCTACTGATCCCATCACGATGGGATGGGTTTGAGTAAACTAGCGCTGTCTCGTTTTCTTAAAGTACCGCTAGAACGAGACGCAACGCTTGTCAAATGACCGCTAGGCCATAAACGCGTTCTCTATTGAATTATCAGTTGCGGCGTGTGATGGAATAATATTTTAAATGTTTTAATGAAAACACAAAATGATTTTTAATTTTTTTACTCCAAATAATCTCGGGAAAAAGTACTTAAGTACTATAAAGTACTTTAACTTTAGTAATCTGAAAGAATGTTGCCTATTGCATGCTGATGATGCGGTGCTGATATCTAACAGTATGGAAGATCTACAGTCTACAGTCTCTCGTGTCCAGGATGAACGAAGTGTGCATGAAGAATGAGTTAATAATTTTATTTTATTTGGAAAATCAACAGTTTATAAAAATAATGTTTGATGAAATACATATGTATAAAAATTTTACCAATAACAGGTTTTCACTGATGTATATTAAATTATTAAGTGAGTAGGTATAAAGAAAAATAGTTAAATTAGGTTATGTGGATGGGATGGTGAAAGGGAGGGGAAAGGGATGGATTAATTCTGTGTAAATAGTAGTATGTATTATTAAATGTTATTTATTCATTTTAGATTTGAAAATGTTAGGTACTGTGTTAAATAAGTCGAATTCACTGTATGTCATGTTAAAGATGAGTGAAGCGCGGTGAATGATTGTATTTTGTTTAGAGTTAGTGTTGCATTGAGCTTGTTTAGAGTTAGTGTTGCATTGAGGAATGTATAATGCGTGGTTTTGTCTGGTTTGTCTGATAGGCACACTTAGTTAAATTCTTTCTAGTAATTCACTCTTAGTTAATTAAATAGCTACCTCTATGGTAGATATAATAGAGGTAGCTATTTTTCGTAGAAATAGTACGTCTGCCAAATTTCTTCCACTTTCAAAATACGATATCGTGAATGTAAGTAAGTCTAAAGTCATGGTATATGAAAGAGAGAGTACGAAAACAATGTGCAACATAGTTGTAAATGATGAATACTTGAAGCAGGTGGATGAGTTCTTTTATTTGGGAAGTAAGTTTACGAGAGATGGAATGGCTGATAGAGATATTGAAAGAAGGATGAATGCTGTTAACTCTATTAATGGAGGACTGAACGCCGTTGGCACCAACAAAAAAACTGTCCATAATGGAGTGCTGGTACCTACCCTGATGTATGTCAATGAGGCATGGAACTGGCAGAGGAAGGATGAAAGTAGACTGAATGCTGTAGAAATGAGATCCCTGGGGCGAATTTGTGGTAAAACCATGTACGATCGTGTGAGAAACGTGGAGATACGCAAAGAATGCAAGGCTGATGTAAGTGTGATGTGTAAGGTTAAGAAAGGGACGCTCCGATGGTTTAGGCATGTAGAGCGAATGAACCAGGAAAGTAGTGTAAGTAGAATATATGACGCAAATGTGAATGGTAGAAGAAGTCGAGGACGCCCGAGAAAGACATGGCACGATCCAGTGAATCAGATACTTGAGTCGGGCCAAGTCAAGACCCAGAATAATAGAAGAGCATGTATGAAACGTTGTATGAATGTAAACGAGGCAAGGAATGTGTGCCAAGACCGAGTTGTTTGGCGGTCCGTCTTCGGAAACGGCGGCGTGATGGTTAGTTAGTTAGTTAAGCTGTTAATCGCTGGTTAAAATCTCTCGGGTACGTACTTTTACACCCTGTATAATTTTCGAAAAATAAAATTTTGATACGCAAAATAAAAAAGTTTTAAAAATGTCCCACTTTACGTCCTGGTATTTTTCTAACAAAAATTACCGATAAAGAAAAAAAAATAAAAACACACGCATATTTTATTAGGCAAATTTATTATAAACATTATCAACCACTCACATCTTTGTCGTTTCTTGTAAAAATAAAATTAATTAAAAAATTCCCACAATTTCACAAATTTTTTTCCGATTTTGGTTGGAAACTTTAGTTTCATAAAGGTGTAAGTACGTTTTCTGTTATTTTGGGGTTAACTTTTAGATTCGAATATAAAACGTGGTGTTTTATCTTTCTAACACAGCACCGTTTAGATCATATTTATAATTATGGTAGTAAGGGAGACACAGCGATGAGACCTATATGAGTTGTTTCAAAAGCCGAACAAATTAGCCGGATTTTATATTAAAAAAATAAAAACCCATACCTTCATATTTTATTATAAACGTTATTATCAACAACTCCATGGCTTTATTACCAATATCTCACCGCAAATAATTTTTGTCGGAAATATCCCACAAGCATCGAAGGTCCTTGTACAAGTCTTGTATAAATCAAAAATTCCTACCCAAACTTCTTTTTCCTCTTCAGGCGCGATGAGTAAAATAATAATATTTACTTCGTACAAGGCGCTGTCAAGGACCGCGCGAAACGCTCTCCGACGAGAAATGAAGAAATTACGTGTCCTTACAAGTCAAGTTGAGGGCGGACCTTCAGCGGCTGCAACAACAGCGAATTCGCAGCAGGTAAATAATAATACGGCTGGTGAATAATAACAATACCGAAGGCGTTCCGCCCACTAACGGCCCAATTTTAAGGAGTGGGGGGGCCCGGCAGAAGGGAAATAATAATACGGTTGGTGAATAATAACAATACGGCTGGCGGTTTTGACTACAGACCATGCGATTTTTAGTCAGTTCTGCGGCAGAACGTGCTGCGGCAGCACCGTGTGGAGACCCCTTTATTATTCACCAGCCGTATTATTATTTACCTGCTGCGAATTCGCTGTTGTTGCAGCCGCTGAAGGTCCGCCCTCAACTTGACTTGTTAGGACACGTCATTTCTTCATTTCTCGTCGGAGAGCGTTTCGCGCGGTCCTTGACAGCGCCTTGTACGAAGTAAATATTATTATTTTACTCATCGCGCCTGAAGAAGAAAAAGAATTTTGGTTGGAATTTTTGATTTATACAAGACTTGTACAAGGACCTTCGATGCTTGTGGGATATTTCCGACAAAAATTATTTGCGGTGAGATATTGGTAATAAAGCCATGGAGTTGTTGATAATAACGTTTATAATAAAATATGAAGGTATGGGTTTTTATTTTTTTAATATAAAATCCGGCTAATTTGTTCGGCTTTTGAAACAACTCATATAGGTCTCATCGCTGTGTCTCCCTTACTACCATAATTATAAATATGATCTAAACGGTGCTGTTGAATAATAACAATACCGAAGGCGTTCCGCCCACTAACGGCCCAATTTTAAGGAGTGGGGGGGCCCGGCAGAAGGGAAATAATAATACGGTTGGTGAATAATAACAATACGGCTGGCGGTTTTGACTACAGACCATGCGATTTTTAGTCAGTTCTGCGGCAGAACGTGCTGCGGCAGCATCGTGTGGAGACCCCTATAGTCTCACTGGCTTCAGACGGGAGCAGTTGGGGCTCTTGTGAGGTATTTATGTAAAAAAAAAAAAAAAAAAAAATATATAAAACCTTTACTTGTAAGGAACATAAAAACGAATTTGCTTTTAGTGCAAACAATTAACAAAAAATAACAAATAAACTAAGACTGTGGACACCATTTTGGAAATTAATTTATTTTTTGAATATAATTGAATATATTGTTAAGATAACACATCTGCCCTGATGATGGTCACTGTAATGCTCTCCAAAATGTTGGCTAAATAAGGAGGTAGCGCAACACGGCATAATACCACAGAAAATTAAAGTAATGATTTATAAAAACAATGAAAACAAACATAATGAAACACAAAAAAAGTGATTTATAGTACGTTTTTAACATATATGACGGGCTCCGTGGTTAAGGGGCAATGCTTTCGACTAGCGATCCTGAGGACGCGAGTTCAAATCCCGGCGTGCGCAAATAAATTAAATTAAAAATAATATAAGGTATATTTGCGGCACATTTGAGAGGTGATGATACTCTCATAATTGCCCTAGAATAATACCACAATTCAGAATTAAAACTTAAAACGGTGCTTGAAATGGCTTTAATCCTGTTTGGTGACCAGATTTGAATAGCCAGTTACTTCTCCACCTTCTTCTTCCAGATCTCTTTCCCTCTTCACTACTTTCAGCCTCACAACATACCCCAAATGGGTAAGCAATAGTCCCACTGGCTCCAGGCGGTTGGAAGCAGTTGGGACTGTGGTTCGGTATCACATACATAAGTGAGATATGAGCCATTACTTTAGGCACACGAACACGACCGCAGCTCACTTATATTACTTTATTAATTCAGTGTCAGTATTCATATAACCCAAGTTAACCTTAGTCTCAAATCTGTATGCCTACAGGTTTTAACGAGTGGCTTATTAGGTAATAAGTATTCCTTCTCCAGGAAGGTAGTTGAAGAACAACGTATGATGCATGCAGCATCTGCCTACCTTGAAGGTTTGTCACGACTTATGGAGGTACTTAAGCTTATATATTTCCTCCAAGCGAGATACCTACCTTGCAGGGTTCAGAAACCTGTAAAAAAATGTTGCAATAATGTTCGCCACTTGAGCGATTTTTGGCCACGTTTTGGCAAATTCGTAAACACCCTCGAGCGTTTGTTGGTCAAAATGTGGCCAATTTGAAATTATGTTTCAAAACATTTATTGGAATTATTCCGAAAATTCCCGCGCGTTGTGCACTTTAATTAATGACAAAGATAACTTGCTATTTTATTTCTTCAATAATAGATGTCTCACGTCTCTTCTGAATTATTTATTATTGAAGGCTTGTATTATTACCGTGACGATTAACGGTTACGGTACCGTGGCGGCATAAAAAGGCAATACACGTACGTTCCTTAAAACAATAAAGCTGCAGTTCTTTTAAAAGATGAGATACACAATATAAGTAGGTCTGCTTCCTCCACAGGAAAAAAGTCATCATTTTCTCACACACCGCAACGTGACTTCTCCGTAAACTACTACAATACTACTAGCCGTGACGATAATTTGGAAAGTATGGAATATAAGTAGTTACAGGAATAATTATTGAAGAAAAATACAAAAACGTCAAATGTCAATGCGCCGATTTTGATTTTGTTCTTAAACATATAATGCTGCAGCTCTTTCTTATACACTAAATAAAAACAGTCGAAAATGAGTTAAACGGTGAACTTATGTCTGCGTCTGCATCACCCCAAAGAAAACATATAATCATTATCTTACACCTCCCTCACACATATAAAGAAAATGAAAATGATTCCCGTCGCCGTGGCGGAGCCATAATAAGAAACGAGTGTATCTGTTTCCTTCAAGGGAAAAATAAGTACTTTGGAGGAAACTCACACACGTATTTTTTGTGTTTCATGTTTTGCCTCACATTATTTAATGTGCAAGAAAGAGTTGCAGAATTAAAGCGATGAGGTACGTATGTTTATTGCCTTTTGTAAACGTGGATCGCCACGGTAATAATAAAGGCACACAATAAAATTTCGAGAACCGAAATTATTGAAATATTTTTTCTTACAAATCATAGATCATCTGTTACTGTTAAAATATCGAATTTCAGTTTAAACCTGTGATTATCAACTAGTCTACAGAGAACATATAGAAATCATAATATTTAATATTATCCGAATAGAACTTACGCCAATAAAAGTAAATATACGCAGAATTCAGTGGTTTATAAATTTAAAGTTTTTTAAAAACTTTTTTATTAATCCTACGAATGTGGTATAGACTATGTACGGTTAATTGTAGGTGCATTTAATTGCTCTCTAACACTATAAGCAGTGTAATGTATTCATATTTAAATTCGGACGTAGTTTACACTAATATTTCTTAATAAGTAATTAAAAAAATATTTAAATTCTACTCCTGCGAAACTGTAGGATAAATTTCAATGTATCTAATGTAAACCGATTCGTAGTAAAGATTAGTCGTAAATGGTGACTTCACTGATAGTTTCGCCTTAACACTAAATTAATTGACGTGATTATCACAAAATTACCATAAATAATGCACTAAAATTAGTGAATTTGGTTGTCGACCCCTATTATACGCAGTACTGTGAATTGTTTGCATATCGCCTCTCACCATATTAGCATGCGAACATAAACATAACGCCGGCCAACCTACACGGAGATTACCTGTACACCATACACCATACTCCATACACCCATTCCTTTCGCAATACTGAGTAGGCAGAGAAACAGGTACTAGCAATCAGGGCCGCCTCTAGGGTTACCGCTACATTCTGCCCGTGTCTAAAAATAAAAAGTGAACTTTATTTAGTATCTGCGTATTTTATATGAAATTACACACCCCAGTCATTGATTACCATATAGTTCAACTTACTTGCATAAAGCAAGACGTAATTTTTTTTAATGTTCCAATAAGGCATACTTCGTCTATTCATATATAGAAGCCAACAGCACTAATGCAGCAAATAAATCACCAATTACTCGCACAATCACAGCTTATACCCAGTGCGAAAAATTATTAAACTTAGACATTTTTTATGATTGTTCCCTAACATATAAAACTAACTTATTAAATTTCTTAGTGTGATATAAATTATTTTTAAATTACTGATTTTTTAACTTTTTTTTTCTCCACACTTCCTATTTATTAATATTACTGATACGTTTATTAGTTAACTTTTAAGGACCGTTCACACCTCAAGCGAAATTACCTATTGATATTCCATGGACTTACGTAATAGGTACCTACTTTAACCATCTAATAATTTAATTTAATGTAAGCGATTTTTATATTTAAAATAGCAGTTGCCATGTTACAAAAAACTTTGGTTGGTGTTTATCAAAATTAATAAAATTTGATGTCCATCATCAAATCGATGATTGGCACCATTTTGCCATGATAACCGTCCTCTTTAAAAACCTGTTTTAATCAATTTGTCCTCAGAAATTGATCAAAAGCTCAAACGAACCGAGAAATGGCGTTTTATTGGGATCATTTAAATGGGAAAACGTCGGAAATCGTCGTCTTTAAAAGTGGAATTAAATAGTGGAAGTTTTTCATATAAAGCTCCGTTGCTTTATAATATGCTCAATGAAAAAATAAAAACTATTGGTACATCACATTTATTCAAGAAAATGGTCAAAATATGTATACTAACTGAGAGTGATGGTTTTGGATTACCCATGTTGTCGCTTATATCATAAATCACTATGGAATTAAGCTATATTTGATACAATCCATATTTAATTACTCTGTATGTACTTAACTTATTTATTGTTATGTACTTTTTAATTTGCTTATTGTTATAAGTATTTACTTACTATTATCTACTTCTTTCGTACCATAATTTACTTACTATACAATATTATAATTGTTTATTAGTATTTACTCATAATTATTATGTACTTTATTTACTTATGTTTATTTACTTATTATTATTAAATTGTTTATTATTGTTTACTCATAATTATATTATATTATATTATTTGTTTAATTTATTTATATCTACATATTTACTTAATATATTATTGTTAGTTTATCAATTAAAAATAATAATTAATATATTATATTTATGTCATAAACTTTATAAATTTATTACATAATTGTTTATTATTCTTTATTTTTTGTTAATAATTTAATGCTACTGTGGTATGATCACCCTCTTATTGCATCTGGTAAGCCACAACAGGTACCTTGTATTTACATATTTAATATTTAGTTTACAGTAAAATGTTATTTTTGTCAACAATGAGCATACTGCCCAGCTGTAATAATTATTAATTAGTAATGTTTAAATAACTGTACTCAGTGCTTCTTTTGTAGGTTTATTATTATATTTCTTTTAAGTTTAGGTATATGTATGTTTCTTTTTTTTTTAAATTACTTTATTGTAAAACTGCATATCTCGTTACAGGAATCCCCTAGTGAGATGTGCAGCTTATGTTTTCATGTATTTCTTATTTTTTTCAATAAATAAATAAATAAATAAATAGTGCACTACAAGGAAAACGTTATGCAACAAATTTGGAAATACATTCACAATACTTGATTGCCAATTTAAGGTTAGGGTTAACACTCATACGGACGCAACATAATAGGTATCTTTTTTTACTAGGCGGGGTAAAATTAATGACGTTATATTTAAATAGACTCGCCATAGTCTCACACACTCACAATATAATGTGGAAAGCAAGCAACACTCTTTTGTTTTCAGCGGTTTTCAGTTTAATTTCTAAATTCAAAACTTTATTCCTGTGTGATAAAGACAGACAATCAAAGAATGCATGGGAGTGAATGTCATAGATAAATGGTCGGGCAGCGTATTAATTTCTTCGCCGAATACTACTGTCACATCACGGGTGTGACCTATGAGTGTGACTGAGATAACAAGATACTCTCACTCGGTTACACAATATGACAGGGAAGGGTAAAGGCGGGTAAAACATGACACACGGGCAAATATTTTTATATTTATTATATGAGTTTTCATTAGTAATACAATATTGGTACTATTATAGTAGTATTGTTAAGTACATATTTTATTATACAGTACAGGTTATAGGTTCAAATGATTATACAAATGTATACAAATTAATAACACCTAGGACCGTTACTATTTACAATTTTCATCAACGACATTATTAAATTAATGAACGCGTTACCCTTTGTACGTTTTACCCCAACTTTCCCAATGGAATAAAACGAATGTTCACACAATAGTGTGAACCGACTTACTGTTAGTAGATTGTCCTTGTTATGCTTATGTCACTTTGTGATGCAATTTTCGCTGTCTCCTTTTCGACTATTTGCCGTGTAATTGAAGCATTTTCTCATCACACAGGAGCGCTTTGCAATACAATTTACTTACCGGCAAGACACGACCTCACTCGACGCGTAGCAGTTTAGTACAAAAGTACTAGAAATAGAGACAGCTACAATCGTCTTGTGTTTGGCTTCCCACTTTTAGATTTCTACCCCGCGTCCAGTATTAATGTCATTGGGTAAAATTAATTGCATGTGCTGCTGTCGCTTCTAAAACCTGCCGCCCTCGTGTACGGCACACATAATTAGCATGAATTGGTTGATGATGCGCCCCTGCTTGCACTCGAGTCGAGATCTGAGCGATGTTGAAGCATGAGTTACGAACCGACTTAACGCCCAAGGTGGAACCGTTTACTTAATCGTTTTGAGGTATCCATCATTTCTTGATGTTTAGTCGTTTGCTGATGATTATTGTTTATTATCCTTGTCCTGTCACGTCACTCTGCATCCTGTCGGCGTGAGGTTAGCCAGAGAAGATGAGCCTAACTGTTGTATAAATGTTACAAAATTGGCTACAATTTCGTGTATATATCATAATTTTGCTTGGCGAAGCTTAATGCTAAAACACTTTCCATCGTTTCCATTGAGTACAATCAAAATATAATTGTTAACTACTTCATTAAAATTTCAAGCGCAAACTATTAAAAAAACACATTTTTCATTATGAATTTACGAACGCGCAAAAGAAACAACTTTTAAATAATAAAATAATATGGCTAAAATTATCTATCAGTTTTCATTGATTAACTTTTTTTTTGTTAGAAACTTTTAAAAAAACAAATAAAAACCACTTTTGCTCTTGAAACCGTGACCTCTGGACTCTGTTGCCATGCGATTTTTGTGCCTATTACCTATGTTCGTGGCGAAATAAGGCACATTAAGAATTTACACAATTTTAGCTTGTCGTGGCTTCCTTTTATTTCGTCTTAATTCAAAATGCTCCGTTGGCAATAATTGTAACTGATTCTAAAATTCTTCAATGGTGAGCTCTGGCGTTTCAAAAAGTACGTAGCTTTATCCGTTTGGATTTTCTAGGCCAACAAAACTTCGTTTATATAATCATCGTAAGTACTTAAAGTTGATATTTAGCACTGGGTAAGTATAAGTATATTTGTTATCTAATGACAGCATTAAATTAGAGATATTTTTTGACAAAATTTGAGTTATTTTTCGACGAAAAGCGGTGGTATTTTGCAAAAATGGTGTGAATAAATATTTTGGGCGAAACTCGCGTTATTTTTGACAAAATTCGAGTTATTTTTCAACGAAAAGCGATGGTATTTTGCAACCAAGGTGTGAATGAAAAAAACTGTTATGTCAACGTTTTGGTATTTTGGAGCAAAAGGCGGAACGCATGTTTTATTTTTGAAATATCGAATTTAATACGAATGAAGATACAGCTTGACACAATATTCTAGAAAGTATTCAATTGGTACTTAAAAAAATTATTACTAGATATAGCAACCCAAAGCAATCCGTCTTTTATTTGAAATTTATTTTCCGCGTTCGAGTTTGACAGTTAGTTTTAAACAAACACAACAACTCGATTTCCTGCAACATTAATAAAATTAACAATGTTGTTATGTGAACTAGATTTCTTATTTTAAAGTATTTATTTATAACACAGTTACTCTTTAATGACGTATTGTAATTATGATAATACTTCAAAGGACAACGTCCTTCCAGGCTGAAGGCTAGTTCTGATCTGCCCATATACTACTATAGTAGAGTTAGAACTAAATCGTAGACTATTATGATACATAACACTTTCCTACTACTTTTTTCAGTTTTAATCTGCGATTCTGAATTTTTGCACACCAAATGATCTTGTTCGTAACATTTTGATATCGGTTGATTCACCATGTATCAAAACCGAACCACTGACAATGATTCTACCCAACATATTTCACAGGCAATGCCTTTTATCACAGACCAGACGTCTCATTTAACGCCCACGTGAAGAGAGACACACAAATTCGCTTGCATTATACATCAACATAAAATGACGGTTGCCAACATTGACAATAATATAATATAACTGGTTTTGTTACAAAAATGGTTTTTTTCTGATCCGCGTTTGATTCAAATCTATGATAAAAAAAACCATCTGAGAATAAAATTCTTTACAGTGAAAATCAGTTGTATTGTCGCTGGCCATATAACATAATGTTC
The DNA here is from genome assembly GCA_917563855.2 of Limnephilus lunatus. Lineage (NCBI taxonomy): Eukaryota > Metazoa > Arthropoda > Insecta > Trichoptera > Limnephilidae > Limnephilus > Limnephilus lunatus. The sequence continues at coordinate 90,584,815 of OU830594.1, read as the reverse complement.
AGTCACCAAGCAGAACAATAAAAAATCCTAACCTAACCTAAATGAACCTAACTTATTATCATTAAAAGTAATATTTAATCCTTGAAGACAAACACTCAACCGAAATTTTGGGCTTTACAAGAGCTCTACGAGTAATTTAACCCTATCCTTATTAATAACTCAACTCATTTAATCTCTCAAACAATTTCTAAAGTACCATTCTTTTGTGTGGGAAAAGAAGGGTTAATAATAAATAAATAAAGGATTTATTTATAAAGTGTATGAGTAGCAAGTAAAAATAAGGTACATATTTATGTAGTAGTTATGACGGTGGGATCTTAGAAAATGTCTTCAAGAAAACTCACATGGGTTTACTGTCTGTGTAAGGCGAGGGGAACTGTGTATATTTAGGCGAAGTTATCACGAAAATTAAGAACGAGGCTGAAGAAAAGGATTTAACGCTGGTTGATTTGGATTTCTATTTTCAAAGATATTAGGAATTGATCGAAGCTCGGAATAAATTTGGGAAGAATGCTGACAGGATAAGTCCAAAAAGAGGAACCTTTTCTCCAAGACGTGTTGCCGACATCATCTATGAACTCGTAATACGCTTGTTCAATGAGATCAATTTTGATAGAGTTCCTCCGCCAAGCGTTCCTTCATACCTACAATACATAATCCGCACGTCTGCGTTTCGTTTGTGCAATATTGATGTTAATTGATCTGTTGACAATGGATGATTGCACTCTTCTGAGTCTTCTGTACACATAGTCAAATAGCTTAAATAAATGTTTTTTGACTCCCACTTAGAGACTGCTTCTAAATTAAATTGTTGGGCGTATATTTGAGATTTGTCCAAGATCAGCAACCAGTCACCGTTTAAAATGTGATAGCCCTCTGCAGAACGTCTAGCTTTTCAGAAGGCAGTTGTTGTGCCTCAATTTTTAAGATGGCCTGCATTTGCATAAGAATTTGAATGGGGTCCTTGTTGGGGTAGATGTTTCCAACAAAGTGGAGTTTTGCCGAGATCAGAATTGTTTGAACTTCTGAGATGGTGAAGTTGGCCAAGTCGCGTCACCCTACCCTAGACAATTTGCACCATTTCCAGGTAATGGTCAATTCTGTTTCTCAAAACTTTTTAACGTGTCCGGACGTCAAAATCAGAATGGGTTTATTAAAAATTTAACTTTTGTAAAATTTTCTGACATCATTGTAGCTGCCGTGTTATTCGAATCTTCAAACGATAAATATTGAAAAATGTTAATTTGTATTATATATTTTGTACGACTGTAATAAAGTTACAGAGTGGATTTGTTATGTAGAATGCAACCTCGGAATTGAAATGTTTTATGTTAATTAAAATATGCACTTAATTAGCATTCGAAAAATATGAATATGCATCAGTAGCGTACAGTTCATATATGCTTAAAAGCTATGCTATACACAGGAGGCCCTTATGAAAATAATTCCCACGTCATCTTTATTGATGCTAAGTAAAGGGTCTTTTTAGGAACGGAAGGAGAGGAAGTTCTGGGAAAGAAAAAGGGATGAGGAGCTGGTAGAAATGTTGGGGTCATTGTGTCCAGCAGCGACGAAAGTATGAAAACATCCCTCCCACTGAGGTAGGTGTAAGGCGAGGTGCTGAGGGTATCGCGCTAGAATTATTAAATTTTACCCAAACTTGAAAAACTACAAACAACCTACCTTTGGTCGTAGAGAATCGCATGTTTCTGGTATTGATCTAACAAAATAATCCTTAAAACAATAGCCGGTTTACTAAATATTATAGATTCTTATACGCTTTAAGCCTGTTTAAAGGCCGTTTTAACCATACGACCAAGTTTTTCACAATTTCGTCCTTACGCTGCCCTTTATATCTACACTGCGTTTATAAGTAGGTGTTTATAGCAACATTGAATAGAGGTTTGACGTTTTTTTGCCATTCATTAATTTTAATAGACTGTATGCATTATTTAAAATAATATATTCAGTTATTAATGCTCTCGTAAAATCTGTCTTGCATAAATACCCGACGTTGCTCGAGAAACAGTAATGATATTCAAGTACTCGTAGCTAATGCTGGTAAGAATTTAATAGCGTGTGGTCTGTTTGTTGTTCTGAAACTCTTATTGTCTTTTGCTTCAGGGCTTAATCCTTTTTGTCAATGTTCTGATAACCTTTCTCATCCTTGTAGGCTTTCCTGGTTATACCATCGTGTGGTCTGTTTCGTTGTTGTTTCCATGTCTATTTTGTCATTGTGAAGTTTTCTTGTTTCTTTTCAAATATGTCACGTTGCATCAGTCTGCAATCTATAGTCCCATGTCCTGTATGAGAGATTGTTCCTGCTTGTTTTGTCATTTCTAAAACCTTGTTAACTTTGTGAATAATGCTTATTTACACCTGTTTACCAATTTTGTCGATAATGATTATACTATTTGGATGGCGCCATTTTGTAAAAAATCAGCCCAAGGGAGGTGGACAAATTTAGGATTTTTATTTTTTTATTGTAGCGACTATATAAAATAATTGTTCATACAAAATATAATGGTGAAATTAAGTATAAAATATTATATTTCTTAGTCCTCCTCACTAGGGGGTCCTATGCCGAGGCAGACTTAACTTATTTAAATATAGTTTATTTGTTTTTTTTTTTTTTTTTTTTTTTTTATTGTTTATTTTATTTAGATATAAAATTTGACATCTTATATCTAATGTTTTCTTATCTATGACTACTACAATATTATTTACTACTTACGGACTAAAATTTGGACTTTACAACATTAAGACATAATCCACGAAAAACTGCAAGACTTTTAGCCTCCTTAACATTTACAGGGAGTTCATTGAACATTTTAAAACCTTTATGATAAATATTATTTTGTGTTCCCGATAAATTTGTTTTAGGAAGCCTAAAATCGTTGCAGTTTCTCGTAGGATAACAATGAACTGTACTGTTGATTCTAACATTATTCGACATATAATCTGGTAACATTTTATTTTTTAACTTATAAATAAAAACTAGGGTATTGAAAACTAATCTTTGCCACACACTTAATATATTGAGTTGGCGTTGCATGGTTTTTATCCTGGTATATCTGCTACAGCACAATATAGACCTCATGCCTCTGTTCTGAATTATTTCCATTCTTTTAATTTGTGTTTTATTGCTCAGAAAGATTACACTTGAGCAATAATTCAGATGGGATGCTAGAGTTGTGTTATAGACCAATTTCCTAGTTTTAATGTCTAATTTTCCCTTTATTCTACTTAAGAAATTAATCTTTTTGGCAATTTTTTTAGTTAGGATTTCAAAGTTAGAGTTAAGTTTTAACTTATTATCGATAATGATTCCCAAATATTTAATTTCTTCTACCTCTTAAATATTTTGATTGTCTATATTTAGGGTAATAAGGTCATTTTGTTTTTTCCCCAATACCATGAATTTACTTTTCGTTACATTTAATTTGAGTTTATTTATGCTTAACCATTTAGATATTTCATTAAGTTCACTTTGTATTTTTGACAATGCATCTTCAATATTATTTGCTATAATATATAAAAGTGTGTCATCAGCAAACAGTTTGATGGAACAGTACTTTAGGCACTTCACTATATCATTAATATATATAATAAAAAGTAGTGGTCCCAAGACCGATCCTTGAGGAACTCCAAGGTTTACTTGTTGCTCTTCAGATATAGCATCTCCAAATTTGGTTCTTTGTTTTCTGTTTTTTAGGTAATCAGTAAACCACTGCAATTCTTTACCATGAATTCCCATGTCTTTCAATTTCATTATTAGTCTTTCTCTGTCTATCGTTTCAAAAGCACGTCTAAAGTCTAAGAATACTGCTATGATGATTTTCTTCTGATCCATACTTGTTTTCCATTCATTTATCACATAATTTATTGCTGTTTCACAGGAATATTTGTTTCTAAATCCAGATTGTTGTTTTACAAGAATATTATTTTTTTCAATAAAATTGTTTATCTGTTCTTTAACTATCGATTCTAGTAATTGTTCATATTTAGGTAATCCATTTATTGGTCTGAAGTCTTCGAAATTTTTAGCATTTATTATTTTGGGCACTGGTGTTATTATGGAAGTTTTCCATGACTGTGGAAAAATTCCCTCTAACAGAGATTCATTTATTAGTGCAACTAATCTGTCTCCTATAGCTGGCAGTGCATCTTTGATTATGCCTATCGTAATTCCATCCGTGGACGATTTTAGTTTCATTGCATTAAGAATTTTCATTAAATACTCGATGTTAATTTTATTAAACCTGAAAATATTATTATTCTCTCTTCTTTCCATTGATTGAGAAAATGTGTCTGTGACTAATGGAATGCTCTTATTTATGTTTTCGACACTGAGTATAAAATTTGTATTAAATTTTTGGGCTATTTTAGGTTTATCATCTTCAACTCCATCGGGGAACCGAACTTCCTTAGTATCTCCCTTCTGTTTACCGTTTATAATTTCTTTGAGTGTAGTCCACATTTTTCTTGAATCACTTTGAGAGGTAATTATTTTTTGTCTAATATACGAATTTTTAGTTTGTTTTATTTCTGTGCTATACATGTTTCTAAGTTTCTTATAGGTTTCCCACCTTTCTTCCGTAAATTGTATTTTACAGGCTTTATAAGCTGTATCCCTTTGTTTTTGTAGAAGATGTAGAGATTTTGTATACCAATTATTTGTATCTTTTAATATAATATTAGTTATAGGCATTAGCTCGTTTACTACAGTTTTCAGATGTCCTATTAGTTCATCGGCTTTTTCCTCCAAATTTCCTTGGTTATCGCAAGTCCACTTTTTGTTTTTTAATGCCGTACACAATTTATCCTTATCATAGTTCTTTTTATTCCTATACGTTATCTTTCGTATTTCCTGTGGTTTCGGACTACTATATCTAATTTTTGTAACAATTGTTTCGTGATCAGATATTTTGAGTTCTTCTACAGCATTAACTTCCGCATAAAAGTCATTTGAAATTACTAAATCAATCATTGTTTTAGAGGTTTTTCCTATTCTTGTATAATTTTTGACAAGTTGCTTCCAGCCTAAGCCATTTATGACCCTTTGTAGTCTCGTGCTTTTTGCATTGGGTTTCATCATATCGATATTAAGATCTCCACAGATTATTATTAAATCTCTTGTATTTATTTGTTTACGACACCATTCATCAAAAAAATCTAAGAATTTTGTATCATTTTGATTTGGGGAATGATAAATAGCTGCGTAGGTTCCCCTCTTAAAATCCTTTAGAATTTCAATAGCAAGCATCCAAGTATTATTTTTATCTAAAACCATATTTGTTGTGACTTTGTAAGAGATATTATTTTGAATTAATATTATAACTCCCCCCGTATGCCTGCTAAATGAGTCGCATCTAATTGTCGAATAGCCCTGAAATGTTATTTCTTGTAGTTTAATTTCTTCAGTAACACAAGTTTCACTCATCATTACCATGTGCGGTTTGTATTCTCTTAGCATGTCTTCAACTTCTTCGATATGTGCTAGTAAACTAGAGACGTTTAAGGAGTATATTGTTATGAAGTTTCGGTTTAATCTAAAAAATTAACCATTCTGTTCTCCTGTTCAATTTTTCGACAGTATACTGGACAGTCTTTGCTCCATACAGGGTGATTAATTTTTAAATTTAATTTTAGTCTTTCATTTGCCTTTTTGCAGTTAATGCAGGCATCACATCCTTCATTACAGTTTTTTGTCTTCTATGTCGTTTTTAGTGTCTTCATTAGGGTTTTTTCATTGATCTTCTTTCAACCATATTTTTATGCTTGATTTGTATTCTTTAGGATTTTTTATTAGTCTTATGTCTTGGAGAAAGATGTTGTGGAGTTTTGTTGCAAAGTATAAAAAAAAAAGTATGTTTAGTTTCTTTGTCCGAATGTGGTTTTATAACTTGGAATATTTTTTATATCATTTTTATTCGAACTAGTGTTATGCATACACGGTCTAGTAGAGGATTCATTATTTTTTAAATATATATTTCTGATAGATGATAGATATATTTCTACAATGCTCTATCTTACTTCTATCTACTGAGTATACAAACTATTATAACAGACTTCATCCTCTGGTTTGTCGATCACTATTTCAAAACTATATATGCAATACATTTGACCAATGTACGTGAAGCTGCGTTAAAATGTAAAAAATAAACTTGACCATACCTACCTGAAAGGTCACACGAGATTAACACCGTTTATTGTTTATTAGAGAAATTTATGTACAGCCTGCACGCAGGGACATAATTGGGAACATATGTTATTGTAAATGTTTTTACGTAATCCTGGTATATATTTTAAAGATAATTCTTAATATTTTTTGCAATGAACGTGTTTGGGAAAGCAAAAGCAAAATTTTATAATTCATTAGTACAAGGATTTGGTTAGATTTACTTTCCTATATGTGATTCGTTCCTCGGTAGGAGACAGATTGAGGTGTAAGGCTTCGAATAATATTGATCCAATGTTCCTGTGTCTCTTTTTGTTTTGTAATTCTTGTTGGTTACGATCAGCGTAGTGGTTTTGATACGATTCCAATGTCCCTTGTTGTATTTTTTGTTAATTATTTTTGATCGAGTCAGCTTTTTGAAATATTCCGGTATATATTTTGTATCTCTAAGCCTTTTTTGATCGCATCATTCTTCTTATGATTTGTTCTAATATCGCCGATGATTTCTTGACTGGTTTGAATATAAAAAAATATAATATTAATAACTTTATTGCTCACAGAAAACTTGTATAATTTCGAAACGGTGAAATTAGTGCTAACCATCATAAACGCCACTTGTAAAGTCAAATAAATTAGGAATTCGACAAGATTTCATAATTGGAAAGTGAGAGTGAAGTCACATTATTATTTCATAAACAAGTTAACTTTTTATTATTAATTTGTAGGCATGGTAAACAAAAACTCATCTTTCGAAAAAACACTTAAACATTCACAGTTAGTTGTACTGCTGGATTCACTAATTTAGACGTAAAACTTTTGTAAGTACCTAAGTACCGTCTTTTGTAATAGGTCGAGATATTATAATTTTTAATATCGATGTGATTACTTTGCAACAATCATTTGGACCTGAAGCTTGTTCTAAACGTTTGATATTTCATTAATAATGTTGAATTTATAATACGTCCTTCAGATGACATGATTGGTGTTGAAAAACATGTAATGCCCGAATAATCATGTTCACCTAATGAATATGTCAATCAATTAAGATTTCCATTTGAAGTTTAAGTGGTAGAATCAATCAATTTTTTTACATCTTTAATGAAAACATTTATTTTGAAGTAGCTATTGAAGTATTTATTGTAATTTGTTTGTCACTATGCTTTGTTGCTTGCCAGAACTGGTTTTCTTTATAATTGAAGAAGATTATTTCAATAAATCTAAATGAAACATGAAAAAGAATAAGACACAGAAAAACAAAAAGGTAACTGTCGCAGCTGGGAATCGAATCCAGGTCCTTTCACCTACCGGGACAACACTCTTATTTTTAACTCCTAATTTTTAAGTTAATTAACAATTTAAGAATAACCAATATTTTCCTCAAATTATTCCCATATATTTTTCAACTGTTATCTTTTTGTGTGGTTACAAATTTCTACCCGAATACTATTTTAAAATTATATAAGTTATATTTTACCTTCTCAGGGGACTCTCGTCAGGGGCTGTCATCTTTGGGGATGCTGTGTGAGGGGTATTTAGGAAAAATAAGTAGAATAAGTTCTGGTATGAGAGATGGGTAGAATCTGGGGATCAATGTTTCCAGGAGTGACGGACGTATGAATCCATCCCTCCCACTGCCGTGCAAGGCGATGGGTCGAGAGATCTAGGTTAGGTTTCCCTCGAACAATCTCTCTCGATCCAGGTCGCCATGCAGGAAGTGGGCAAAAGCACTGACCGCCAGATCTAGACAAACCTCATCCCTTGAATCCGGTCACCCCTGCTAACTCACCAAACGTAGAGAACCACTTTGGGTGGCCTGCAGGGGCATTGGTTATCCAATAAATGGTTCCCAAATTGTAAAAAAAAAACATGTGGAGTTAAGTACTACAAAAAAAAACTTTCGTTTCATAAATCCTTTTACAAAATCGAAAAATCTTTTAATAATAAAAATTATCCTGTCAAATCAACCAACAACTTAATGATGACTGAGTCGTTGTTTTACGAAGCGTATAAAATAATGAAAATATAATAAAACGTAATTACTATTATTATTATTATTACGTAATTCGACAAATTATTTATAAAATTGCCCAATAATCTGCCTCATCCAATAATTTCATCTGAGAGAGTGAGGCTAATCGTTGCCCCCGATACAGAAATTAATTTTTCGGAATATTTTGAACTCTTCTCTTTTTTTATTTAATATTTTTCCTGTAAATTCCGCAGATGATCTGTACCGCTTAAAATGTGAAATCGAAAATCTTTCACAATAATCATTTAATAGTTTATAATGACAGAAGACTCAGTGGTACCGATACAAACCTGCCCAAATTCGTATTTGGTAAGGCCGGTTCTTATTTCGTGTATTAATTTCTTCGATTTTCAGATATATGATTGTATGTCCGCATGTTTGTGCGTGATTGCCACTAAGTCGAAAGAATGCCTTTTCATTAAAGTGAGTCTTTCTGTCGAGTTTCAACTCGATCGGATATCAGGAAGTGGGTTAATTTCTACTTCCAAATTCCGCTTCGTTCATACATACAATCATTCAATCAAGAAAAGAAAAGTTAAATTCAAATAGATGTATTTATAAATTGTGAATTTCTATTCAATTTACATCAACTCCGAAATTACTTAATTTCAAATATTTTGTAAGATATCAGGTTTTGAAAAAATAATCTTTTGACTTTCTATGTTGTGTGATTTCATTGGAGATTTATTTCTTTTCAGGTCTTATGGTTACCGCCTGCATTTAGGATTTATTACGATAAACGTAAGTTTTGTACAATATTTTAATAAAATGCATGATTAATAGCCTAAGGAATCCCACAAATTACAAATCAAAAACAAAATAGAAACGATTTTTCTCAATTTATATTTGGCATTGTCCACTTTTGCATTGCTACCACCATACTAATATCGGGTTGTTTCAACCAAAAGTCAAAATTTAGCCAAATTTATAATGTACCCAAAACTTCATATTTGAACAATTAAAATTAAGAAGCATTGGTTAAACATTCTAAACGTCCAAGGATATAGTTTAAATATATATAACATAGTTCAAAAGTGAAGTTTAAATTAATCCTTGAGTTAAAAATGAATTAACCTCCATAGCCTTAACCTTAATTAATACGTTCGATGGAGCGAATGTAAGATATCTAAACCCCTAGTGAATGGATACAGACGGTGATTTAACCTGAACAGCTAGGTAATCACCGCTTTCAACTTTAATTTATAGTACTTCAGATATTTATAATATAATACAATAATCCGATTTATTTTATTTACCTTCTTGTAGAACAAACATTAGAAAAAACTCCCCAATTCCTTGTGTATATGCACAATATAATACAAAATTTCACAGCATTGACATTTTTAGTAACAACCTAAAGAAATATCGATATGAAGTAATGCGTACGATCGATTATTAATATGAGAATATAGAATATATCGTGAGCATCTCCTATCCTTTTCCTATATTCCTCTCCTCTCCCCTTCCTATAACCCAAAATTAATTATAATAATATAATAAAACTTCATTTCCGATGTACTTTAGCATAAGAAACTTCTGTGGATTGACTCCAGTTCAGTTATATATTTATCACTGTATATGTATTATGTAAAAGCTGTTTGTTTCTTACAAATAAATACATTTTTTCACCAAAATATTCTCTACGTAGTCTTAAAATATAAAAATGAATGTTTCTTTGTTTTTCCCCTATGGGTTCCTAAACCATTCATCTGATTGCGAAGAAACATTGGCGATTTGATGTGCTCATGCCTTCGATGGTTTCTATATATTATATTAAGTTTTTTTATTTTATTTTATTACATGTGAAAAGGCACATGTTAAAGTCTGTGAATGAGTGAATAGAATACTGTTCAGGTTCGTATGTCTAATTGTCTGTTTGGACAGGAACAAACAGACAATTAGATATTTTTCTAAAAGAAATTAATAAAATTAACAAATCGATCCAGTTTACAATGAAAATGGGGGGAAATAAGATTAACTTTCTCGACATAGGTATTGAAATCATTAACAAAAAATTAAAAGTTTCAATCTATAGAAAACCAACATATAGTGATAACATCATACACAATACATCTAGACACCACATTTCACATAAATTATCAATAAAATTAGGCCATTAATAATGCATATTACTTGTGAGGTTTTTCCCTAAACAATATTGAAGTGAGCTACAAACCCAAGGTAAATTAGCCGACTGGAATTACCACAATATTTTGAAATTCAACAATCTAAAACGACTTATTAACAAATATAATTGATTAAAATCCTTGTAGACCACCCCTCTCCCCCTCCCCCATATGTTATGTATATAAACCGAATTATTTGTACCAGTCTGAAGATGGCTCTGACGAGCTGAAACCGGTTGCTGTCAATAAAATTAAGTGGAATTTTTTTTTCTTATTTGTTTTATTATAATCTATTTATTTTATTTTGTTCTGGCGGCATGAAATTATTTCCTATACTATTCACCCGATTGCAATGAAACTATGGTGAGATGTTTCGCGAGTGTTTCCATACACATTGGTGAGCTCTGACGTTATGAAATTTATATAAAAAAAATTCCAATGGGTGGCACGCGAGTTGTCTGAAAAAAGGTGTATTCCATATAATTTAGCGTCAGGGTGTGAAGGAGAGAGGGGGAGAGAATCCGAAAGGGCGGAGGGGGGCCGTCGGAGTGGAAGGGGGGGGGGGGGAGCAAAAGGGGAACAGTAAAAAATGGGAAAGGCCAGGCAGGGGGAAATAATTTCTATATTTAAGTGTCATTGCAACGCATGCCGGAAACTCGCTAGTAGGAAATATATAAATGATAATAATAATAATGAACAAGTAAAAGAAATAAGAAATGAAATAAAATTTAAAGTGCCCATGCCCTTGCGGTGATTTTCTCACGAAAATGGCGCTAAAAAAATCATCCAATAAGTATTATCATTATTAAAAAACATATCATTGCTAATTGCAAATCAAATTCATTATTAGCTGCATGTATCGAGTATAAATTATATTCACATAACACCATAATACTGTGTTGTGTAACTTTGAGAGAGTCAGATGAATGTATGTATTACAAATTAGTTGGTGCAATAGAGACGAATAGGTCTCTGTAGTTCAGCTGCGGACACGTAAATAATAATTATTCTGAATTCTGCATAGTTAGTTTATCTGTGATTTTGCAATAGAAATTCCTCTAGGCGTACGGTTTCATGTTGGATTGAAGACTGAAAAGGATGCAGCATAACGATGAAAAATCTTAATTAGACGCAGCAGGGCAAATGTTTATTTTTGTTTGTGCATTTACAGTAGTTTTCTAGTAAAACATAAATTAACATTGGTAGAATTATGGAATAGTTGGCTATTTTTTGCCATTGGTTGCCTCTTTTTTGAAGCTTTTACACAGTTTTTTTTTTTATTTTTTTCGCATAATTGAACTGCCCCAGTCCAAATATTGTGTATTTATTTAGTGATCAATTGCAGATGTCCATTGACTCGTTTTAATTATTCCCCTCCATTTGTATTCTGGGAAATGAGGAGCACATTGTAGTAGGTAGTTAGTTACAGAATTGCTGCACTAAAATAAATCCCCATTTCTAGTTTTACGTACTTATTAATAGAGATGAAACGGATAGTTGTTTAGCCGGATACCGGATATCTGGCAAGCTGCAAGGCCGGATAGCAGGATATCTGGCAGCCGGATATTCGGCCCATTGTCTCGTTGCATGTAGTGACGAGTTTAGCGCCGCATAGGTGCGGCGAACGCGATCACATCTTTATTCACAATAATTTACCACTTGTTAATTTGGAGTATTAATTCAAAATATTCTCTTTGATAAGAAGAAGAACAAGAGGTATATTATGGTGCTTCAATGTCAGTATTTAATCATTTCAATAATCCCTTTGTTTTTTTACGATTTTTAGTTCACTATAATCGCGATTGTGATTAGTTAATCATGTTAATTTAAGTTTTCGCTACTCTGCGAGGTTTTTGTAAGTTTTTAGTTTTGATATTTAATATTTATGTATTTATCATTAAAGTGAAAATCTCAGAAGAAAATTTTAGTTTTTTGGAAGGCCTTATGGCTTTTTTGTAACTTTTTCGACTTTAAATAAAAGCCGTTATAATTGTAAGCCATTTTATTGATATTTACCTCACAAAGATTAATGCATTGCATTTTACTATAGGAAATTATCGTAGTTTTTTAATATCCGGTATCCGGCCGGATATTGAGTTACTATCCGGTATCTTTAATCGATTTAAAAGAAACATACGTTGTTCAATTCCTATGGGTATCCACTCGGTTGAAAGCATTCGACATATATGTCTTTATAGTTTTTGAAAGACATTCGATAAAGGGATAGCAATGAAAGAATTTAAACATGTTTTTAATTATTTATCATGGGTGGTATAAATTAATATTATTCTGGCTTCACAACAGAAAGATCTCAAATTTATTTATTAGTAGGTATATTTTGGAACAACCTTTCGTATTGTGAATTAGTATATTAGGTATGTAGCCTTTTTTTACTCATCAAATCTGGTGGAAGAGACCATTGGTAGGTTACTAATTTTCTATTGCTTTTTCTTCATTAGTTTCGCCCAACTATGTGAGGAATGTCGGTGAATTTATAGTAATTTCATTAATATTCTTGGTAAATTATGTATGTGTCATTTTATTACGTTCTCTCGACAAATACTAGCGAATAAATTCACAATACGAGCGACAGATTTGATAATGTGCGGGACGAATTCCACTGTAACAACTTTTTCAATTTCTACGTCTAAAATTCGGAATCGGGCGCAATCATGCATTCTTTACGTAGACGGCGATAATAATTGATTTCCCAAAGATTAATTAATAAATAAATAAGTATTGAATTGGCCTGTTGTGATTTATGCAAAAAAACAACGGAAAAATTTTAGATGTATGAACATTTTCCAGTATGCTACGCTTCCTCGAAAAAACATGAAAATCTTACAAAACATAAAATTTTGAAAAAAAAATCAAAGTGTGTAATTCACAAGCGGTACAAGTGAAACTAGAATGTCGGTAGATGTCACTTTCTTTTCTTATGCTTGTTTTTTTAAAGTGGTTTAAAAAATAAAAATGTTTTTTTTTTGGATTTCGTAGGATTCGAACCCCCTATGGCGGTTGTCGTGGTGTGAATATTGAAATTCGTAGGTTCACTTGATGTCTGTCTCTCTGGCTGCTGAGACTTGTCAGACACCTTGCCAACTACGCTATGAAAGGCACGTGCCGAGGTGCAAATTTACAGCATTATATTAGAACCGAGTAATTGTCTAGAACTGAGTTGTGACGCATTTCCGTTTCACCCGAATTTCAAGTCACTAACGGCGCTAAAGAAGTTTCACTTAAAAAAATGTTTTCAGTTACAAAAACATCAATAATATCAATTTTTCAATCCTACCATTCTAGATACTGTAATGTAACGGACCACCCCTGATAGGTAGCTACCTACGTCACTTTAGATCAGATTTTGGTAAATAATTTGATAGTATTTTTGTTCGAAATATTTGAAAAAATAAACTAGGTTGATCATTTTTGACACTCGGTCTATAATAATAATACGCAAACACACGCGAGCCGAGCTGCCTATCCTAACCACGAACCAGGAAAGGATCAAAACAATGTTACAGACATAATTTGTGGTTCGTCTTGTTTTGTTCATCTTGTTGCTCTTACACGCACCATTAGATGCTTGAAACAAAATAGCACCTTGGGAACCAAATTGGTTTCGAATGATCCGCTTTTCAACCTCGTAAAATTGCGTGCACAAATCGTAATCGTTTCTCGCTTCCAATGAATTCAATAATTTTGGGTACTCGTTTCAAAACGAAATCAATCAACTTGATCAGACTTGGTGTCTTTCTAACCTGTGACCTTTAAATTTCGATCTAAAAAATAATGTTTTTTTGGCTTTTTACGACGGTGAAAACAATACTGCAAAAACAGAACTGACGACTGCAGTAATCGCTGATAAAATATATCATTGGAAGCTAGTAGTCCATAATAGATTTATGGTATTAACCCTGATGTGCATGGGGCAGTAAGGCATATAACTAGTAATAGGAATTACAAAAGTAAATTAAATGCAGTAGATATGAAATTTCTTAGATGATTTGAGCGTGGAAAAACCACGCAGGGCCGTTAGAGAGATTAACACTAGAAAGACCGGGTACTTCTCCATACCTGTAAAGACCACGACCGTCATTTTGACGGCTGATCACTTTTTGCCAATTGGTAGGCGAATATGGGTACCGCCGCCCCGGAAACCATTTATCGGATAACCAACACCTCTGCCATAGGACAGTCCAAGTGGTTCGCGCTATTTTTGGTGACTTAGCAGGGGTGCCCGGGTTCATTGGGTGAGGTTTGTCTGATCTAGGTGGTGAATACGTTTGCCCACCTACTGCGTAGCCGACCGGGTCGGGAGACACTTGTTGAGGGAGAACTCATCTAGACCTATCCAGCAGGACCTCTCTCGAACCGTCACCTTGCACAGCTGTGGGAGAGATCGACTCATTCGTCTAAAACTCCTAAATACATTTACCAATTTCTCCTATTCATCCCTCACACCTTCTTCATTCATCCGTTACTCCTGGATAAATGAACCGTTTTTTTCCTATTCACCCCTTACACCTTCTTCCTTCCCAGAACTTCCTTTCCTTCCTTTCCCTAAAAACACCCTCCACACAGTATCCCCAAATATGGCATAGAGCCCGGTTTCTTTTCTTTTTTCGTTTACATTAGCTCCACAAAAAAAACCCTAAGGAAAATTATTCCCCTCATGGTATTGTCACCTTTGGGGATGCTGTGTGGAGGGTACCTAAAGGGAAAAGAAGAAGAATAAGTTATGGGAATCAAATGATGTGTGAGGGGTGGGTAGGAATCTGGGGATCAATGTGGTGACATACGTAAGAATCTATTCCTATCACTGCGATGCAAGGCAATGTTCTGAGAGTCCTGCTGGCGAGGTCAAACGTTCTCTCTCAACCAGGCACTCCCGGTTTGAGTCGTTTGAAGATCCGAACACACCTTCCCTGAACAAATTCCCAATTTGGGAGGCGGATATGGGTAATATCCTTTTCCTTCCCGGAACTTCCTCTCCTTCCTTTCCTAAAAAGACTTCCTACACAGCATCCCCAAAGATGACATAGGCCCTGAGGGGAATTATTTTTCTCAGGGCCTCCTGCTAGCTAATGTAAAAAAAAAACTAACCCCATGAATCTGGGCACTCCTGCTAAGTCACCAAACTTAGCGCACCTCTTAGGGAGGCCTATGGCGTAGGTATTGGTTATCCAATAAATGATTCTGCCAGTTCTTCAGGAGCTAACCCAGCTGGACCAACTCTGGTATATGTATGCATACCCTGTCCTTAGTTCTCTGACGAGCCATAAAATAAATTTGGGCCAGAGATATATTTTTTGTGGTATTTTTATAAATTATATGATACGCGATAGCGAAAGAAAGAGACAGACATATTAGTACTATCATGGTACTATCATAAAGGAGGAGGAATGGGCCTTTTGTAAACTTGGGTAAGGAAGGTTGTAAACAAAATCAGCATTATGGCCCAAACCGTCACATTGACGGCGGCGGTCTTTGTAGGTATAAGTCAATATATCTCAAAAACTAAATAAGACCCGAACCTTTTTTTTTCACCATAGTTGTAAAATCATAAATCATGAAATGTGAAAAAAAATCACACCAACACAATAATTATTAAGCATTATATCGTCACATTACTTCGGCCAGCCGTCAAAATGAAGGCTTCGGTCTTTCTAGTGTTAAATGACCTAGGTGTACCGAATAAGAGTAAGATACAGTCACATAGATTTTAGGGACAGAGAAATAATTAGTGTCCGGGTATTGTATGATGCATATGGAAATGAAAGAAGTCGGGGATGCCCCGGGAAAACATTTTATCATGATAAGTTAATCAAATACTTGCGTTGCATTATACCAAGAATTGGAATGATGGATTTATTAGACACATGTACAAAATTAAATGCGTATATTTTCTAAATGATATTTATAAAATCACAAAACGGTGGTTATCTCAGAACTGGGTTTTTGGTATTAGTGACTTCTGTTTGTATGCCCACGATTTTCTCTTTTTGGTTGGTTTTGTAATTTAGTGCAAACAGTTTCTAAATATTAATAGCATTTGTGAGGTTAAGCAACCACATGACATAGTCAACAAAAGTCAATAGACAGCATAAGTCAAGAAACAACAAGGTCAGCTGCAGGAATTTAGTCATGCAGTGTGCAATACAATGCAGCATGCATAAT
This sequence comes from Limnephilus lunatus, assembly GCA_917563855.2. Lineage (NCBI taxonomy): Eukaryota > Metazoa > Arthropoda > Insecta > Trichoptera > Limnephilidae > Limnephilus > Limnephilus lunatus. Next base: position 90,568,299 of record OU830594.1, on the reverse strand, counting down.
TATTGAAAATACCCACCTTCCTACACATATTATGTTTATTTGTAATTCTCGGAATTTCGTCTGCCTACGACGTGTTTGAGTTTTTTGATTTTCATGGTCGCTGGTTTAAGAAATCTTCGAATCAATCTCTTCCAGGTAGGGACAGAGTTGAATATATTTTGAGTATCACCTTGGTTAGGGATGTCATTCAGAAGACAAACCTTGATTGTATTGACTTTGATTTGGTGTAGTAATCAGGTATGTTCTGCAATAGCAATGTACTGTTTTACCTTCTTCTATCTTTCCTTCTGTTTTGACGCGTATTCTTCCAATTTATAGTAAGTGCTCCCCACTGATGAATTTGGTAGCCACTTCTGGTCCGGAGCCCAAAAATATCTGAAAAAAACCTCGAGTCGTGCAGAAATGGTCTGTTCGTTAGATAGATTTTCACATCTTAAGAATATTACAATTTGGGAGGCGGGAAATTTTATTGGATAACCAACCCCTCTGCCATAGGTCACCCCGAGTGGTTCGCTACGTTTGGTGACTAAGCAGGGGTGCCCGGGTTTATGGGGCTAGGTTTGTCTAGGTCTTGGAGGTGGATGACCAGTATACACTGAACCCCAGATCCATACCCACCCCTTAAACCCTTTTCCTTCCCAGAACTCTTCTCTCCTTCCTTTCCTAAAAAAACCATCCACACAGCATCCCCAAATATGACATAGGCCCTGAGTGAAATTATTTTCCTCAGGGCCTCCTGTGTAGAGCTCATTGAAAAAAAAGATTTCAATCTTTAGAGAACTTTCGTCAGGTGGGAATGCCGTACTTGTTTTACCGGTATTTCAATGGAAGTCGCTCTGAGGAACTGGCGTCATTGATTCCTCCGGCTCGGGTGCGCTGTTAGGAAACACGCCAAATTCACATGGTTGACATTCGTACACTGTTGACATTTGTTACATGAAAACGGGTTTCTGATTTAACAGCTCGGCTGTGGGAAAATTTGCCGGCATCTGTGTTTCCTCCCTCCTACAACATGGGTCTCCCGTTTCCTCCCTCCCACTTCATCCATTCCATGTTTTTTCCAAAATAATTTAAAAAATAAAACTTTTTCGTTTATTGTAAGGTCAGAAACTGAATTAGTGTGAGGTCAGAATTTGACGCGATTGATTTCCTAAACGGAGCCACATAAAATGAACCAAAAATTATTAAAATCATTTTACGTACATATAGGGAAACCATTGAAAGCCAAATACAAATATATGATACATCAGGATCTTTGTAGATTTTTTAATATTACCATATTTACCCTTTTCATAATAATTTTCGACGTTTGTCTGTTATACAGCGGTTTATAATATCTTTTTATATTATTATTTTTAATTGATAAACTAACGTTTAAAGAAGATTTTTATGCATAACACAAAGGGTAGATAACAAATATTATAATCAATAATTATCATCCTGAAACACTCATCTACATTGAAAAAATCTTCCGACAAAAGATACTGGCCGCCTGGCGTAGATGAGTGTTTCAGGCTGATAATTGTTGATTATAATATTTGTTATCTACCCTTTGTGCTATGCATAAAAATCTTGTTTAAACGTTAGTTTATCAATTAAAAATAATAATTAATATTTGACAAGTTAAAGTATTTCAGCAAAAAATGCAGACATAATTAGTCTCGACGCCACCTAGCGGGAGATTTAGTATTAACAATACCTCTCTCACAAAAATAAAGTTGGTTGTTTTCAGTTGGAAAAATGTAGTAATAAGTAATTGTCGAATAAAACACTAGTATTTATTGAATTATTTGGCGGGTATTAGATAAGCCGCCATAGCTCAGCGGTCAGAGCAGCTGACCGGCAATCAGAGGGACACGAGTTCAATTCCCGTTGGTGGCCAGTATCTTTTTTCGGAAGATTTTTTCAATGTAGATGAGTGTTTCAAGCTGATAATTATTCATTATAATATTTGTTATCTTTTTAAATGTTTATGCCATTGCCAATTGGATATTTGGTAACAAGTACCTTCCTCGACTATCCGTTATCAGTTATCGCGAATACGTAGGTGCATAATGTGTGTCCCAATATTGGGTCAAGCGCCGTTTCGGTCAGCGCTGCAAATGAGAACATGGCTGACCAAGGTGCCCTGCGGAGATTGATCATCAGCGCTTTGAAATAGTATTATTCTCATTACGGATTCCGAATTCGCGTTCGCTCCGAATAAAGGATAAAAATTCGCAACGCACTCACGTAGTACGTAAATCCAGGGGCGTTCGGTTTAAAATTGATATATGTACTAAATAATAACTGTACGGGTCCTTGTAAGTCTCTGGAGGTCTGAAGTCGGGCATAAATGGAGTGTCGATGCTTAACTTCTTCCGTCTTCCAAACAAGGGGTTTTCGCACAGTAGAGTTTGGAGTTTATCCTCGAATAATAAAATACTTTTGTTAGATTACTTGTATATTGATGAATTTCTTATAAATTAGTTCAGATGAACTTGCAGTCAAGGTGTTAAATGGAATCGATAACAATAGTTTTTAATGATTTGATAAATAAATAAACCACTGACATTTGGCACATTTGTACACGTGAAAGCATACATATGGGCCTTAGCACGGGTAAGCCACCTAAGTGAGGTCAACATTATTGAATTGTACTATGAAATGTAAAATGTTGTATAAAAAAAATGATGTAATTTTGATTTTTTAAATGGAAATAAAATGTGACAGACGTGAAATTGAAAGTAAAAGGGTTCGTAGATGGAAATGAAGTACGATAAATTTAAATATAATGTGAACATTAAGTTAAATATTGCGAATAGAACGACACAACACTCAATAATAACTATCCATGGTTTTAACAATTCCATAATGTTTCAAAAAATAAATTTCTTCACTCATTCGATTGAGAATAATTGGACATTGCTCCATTCCCTTTCACCTTTTTTTAAAATTCACGGGCTTTACTTTCCTGATTTTCTTTTCTGTAATTTAGATATGGCAACTTTAGATTCCGTATTTTTTGGTTGTCCCTCTAAAATAATATAATAATGTTCCTCTTTTAATCAAATTTTATCTAAAATTTCCCCTTCTTTCCGTTCAATATTTCATCTCTTCTTTATTCAAAACTCGACTCTAGTTTTCTTTGTATTAAAATTATGAAATTTTCCAATATAAAATAGTACACAGATTCGCATTCCCTCTCTCAATAATTAATTTGAAGTGATTTTCTAAAATACTCTAAGGGTTAATTGCAAAATACCAGAAACTCTGAACAAAAAATATAAAATAAATATTTATATTTATAAATAATTTTTAATCCGAATAAATCAAACGAAAATATAATTTTTTTTTAAATTTCAAAGTACCCTCGTGGCTGATTAAAGTAACATTTTCAAACAAGAAAAAATATGAATTTAATGACGCCAGAATTTATCGTTTTAAAGTTGTTTCTGTCCCATAAGAACTTGTTTCATTGAAAATTTTTCTATAACACCACAATTTTCAAGATCGGAACGTTGCTTTAAAAGGTTTTAGCCTCGTTTGGTGACTAGGTTTGAGTAGCCAAATACTTTCCCGCCTCTCCATTCTCCATCTTCCTTCCCTCTCCACTACCTTCAGCCTCATTGGCTCCCGACAGGTGCAGTTAGAATCTGTACGGAATAACAAAAAAACAGAGTGAGCAATTCACGTGCGGTAAAAATGAAACTTTCAGAAAACTAAAATAAACAAGAGTGGGAAGGCTACGAAGCACCGTAAAAAGAGGAGACCGATTAATCTGTTTCATTCTCTTGCATGCTAAATCCTATAGATGTGTGTATTTTTTCTTCTTTTCGTTCTTTATAGTCTCGCTTTTTTGTTTCGTCGAGTTTCAGATCACAAAGGTGCTAAAGAAGTTTTAACTAAAAAAATATATACATATATTTGGTACTTCACTGACAGATTCCCTGCACACATATTTATCACGCAGTCTTGGAATTCATGAAACGCGTTGACACAGAAATGGCGACAGTTTCGCAAAATGGACAGTGGTGGCTCGCCGTTAAGAAACGAAGCCGATTATGTTCATTACACCGCTTCGTATTCATAATGCAGTCATAATTTGTTAACCTGTTATGGAAGCCTCGCACACTTCACATATGGTCACTTTCTTATTCAATTGCCGCATATGTCACATATACATACAAGTCGCTAGCATACAGCATGGTATATTGAACATTATGACACTAAACGTGACTATAAATTATTCTTGGACATTGTGACACTAAACGGTATACGGATATTAAATACTACGCATACATTGTGACATTACGTAAGCCTCACTGCTGAATGGGGACATTGAAAATTATTCAAATAGATTTTTTGTAAGGGTTAGAGAATTTTTTCGACAAGCGTGAAATTTGCCGAGTGAATAACTTGACGTTTTTAATTATGAAAAACATGTGTTTGTTAACACGACTTTCACGAGAAAAATTTATACAAATATGTTGATTTTTTTCAATGAATTTCATTGAAAAGAACAACTGCAGTAGAATTTTGTTATAAGGACTCTACTTTTAAATCGAACACGTAGAATCTTTGAGGTGATGAACCACGTCTTGTAATATTTGGAATCGGTCCGCTAACAATAACCCTCCTTATGCAGACGGCGGTAAGGTTTAAATTCCAAGTTAACAACAGCCGCCTTTTTTGATTTTCGCATGAAAAAAACGAAATAGTGTATTTTATTATATTTTGCGAAGTTCAGGCACATTTAAAATTTTTACGAAGAAATTAGAAACTTATCGAAAAAAAAGTAAGAGATTTTGAACTTTAAAACGGTTTTTATAGGCCGGATACTGGCTTATAAAATACTTAACAAAAATACTCAATTATTTCTACTCGCAGCATTTAAGTAAATCATCTAAAATTCTTCTAAACGATCAAATTTAAAAACCAAAAACATAAAGAACCACATGACAGAAGAGCTATTAGTCAAAGAAAGCTCTTACTTTCGACCAAATCATTCCTTCAACATTTATAAAATAAATAAAACAGAAATTAATGAACTCATTCTATCACTTAAAACTCATTGCGCACCTGGCCCGGACAACATATCTAACCAAATCCTGATTAATCTACGAGAATATATCGGTATACCTCTGCTACATATATTTAATCAAAGTTTCTGCCAATGTATTGTACCTGACAAACTTGACAAAAATTGCCAGTATTATCCCGATCCATAAATCTAGAGACAAAACTTTAATCTCTAACTACAGACCTATTTCTCTACTTAACTCTCTATCAAAACTCCTAGAAAAAGCAACGAAAAAAGACTGCTATCCTACCTCGATAAAAACAACTTACTCTCAAGTCATCAATTCGGTTTTCGGAAAACAATGGAACAGGACAGGCAATTACTGAATTAACCGACTTCATTGTAAAACTCGTAGATAAGCGTTCTAAAGTAATTGGAGTTTTTCTAGATCTGGCTAAGGCCTTCGACACCATATGATATGCCTTACGAAAAACTTAAAAATATTGGCAATAATGGAAAACCGCTTACATGGTCCATCAGTTATACAAAAACTAGGAAATAAATAGTTGAACTAAATAAATGCTTCAGTGACACAGCAGAAATAAAGTACGGAGTATCTCAGGGTAGTATCTTAGGCCCTATTCTTTTTCTTATCTATATTAATGGTCTCACTGATATTAAAATTCCAACACTCTATTGCTATAATGTGATCTGCTACGCAGATGATACTGTACTTCTTAGAGCAATCATGGGAAAAGGCCTTTAAAAGCGCAGAATTTGGTATGAAGGAGATAAAAACATGGCTCGACAAAAATCCTCTTACCCTAAACACCTCGAAAACCAAAATTTTAACATTTAGTAAAACCAATATTGGGCAACCAAAAACCGTCCGCTTTTACATCTGTATCCATGTACTACATCACAAACCACAAACTGCGACTGCGAAAAAAATGGAGCATTCGAATAATATTAAGTATCTTGGTTTAACAGTGGATTGCAAACTAAAATGTGAACTTCACATAAATTCACTTTTAATGATAATCTGGAAACAAATATACATTTTTAAAACGATTAGAAACGTTATGTCACGTTAAAGATGTAAACTTTTCTATTTGACAAAGTATTTTAATTTATGGTATATTGGCATGGGGTGGAGCCGCAGACACATAAATTAAGCTACTTAATACAGCTCATAAATCACTTATTTGAACTATGTTAAAAAAACCATAGGTATCTTCATCCCACTGAAAATCTTTTAATTAAAAATAAAATACTTGATATCAGGAATTAAAAAAAAAATTATCCATCCAAATTGCATAAAATCGTCACCTTCACACATAACTCACTCCCAGAACACTAGAGCTAAATCTAACAATCATTTAAAAAAGTGCCAAAAATTAAATCCACTCTTGCTAAAAAAACATAAATCTTACCCCGGACCTTCCATATTCAACATTTTCTTAAAAGAAACACAACAAATAACTCAAACCAACAGAAAACGTACATATAAAAACTTATATACGTGGTTAATTAACAAAAAAAGAAATCGCATTAACAAGTTACTTCCAAACCGTCCGTGTTAATTTTTTATACGTTGTATATTGATATTTAAATATATATTTAAAAAAAGAACTTTCACACTAAAAATGTTCAATTATTTGATTCACACTAAAAATGTTCTAATATTTTTATATACGTATCTAAAATTTTATATTTAGATTATTTTATGTAGGAAATAATTTGTATTTTTACTTAAGTTTTTTTTTGTATTTTTTTTACTTTTATTTTTATTGATGTATTATGTAATGATAGATACTGCTACCCGGCTCAGAACAGATATTGTCTAGTGAGTCGGGTAGGGCACATGATTTGTAAATAACTATTGATGTTAATAAACGCCCGGGTTACTGGCAAAAAAAAAGTATTGCATTTCGTATTTCATAAAAGCGAGGATTTCTGCCTATCAACTGCTTAATTTTCAACATCACTTACAGAAAATCCATCAACCATCTTTTGACGCATGTTACAAAATAGAAAAACTAACCCCATACCTTTTTAAACTTGTATTTACCTCAAATTTGTAGTCTTCTCCGTGATATACTCGTACAACAGTTTTACGGAGAACATGAAAAATAATTAAAGGGTAACGGCTATTCGTCTATTCGTAATATTTTCAATTACTAGATATGGGAAAGCTGATAGAGATATCGAAAGAAGGGTGAATGCAGGTAACTCCATTAATAGAGGAATGAAAGCCGTTGGCGCCAACAAAAAAACTGACTAAAGAAGCGAAATTAGCAGTCTGGAACTGACAGAGGAAGGATGAAAGTAGACTGAATGCTGTTGAAATGTGATACCTGAGGCGTATGTGTGGTAAGACCATGCATAGAATGAGCGTAATGAGTAATAAGATTGAGAAATGGACCCTCAGATGGTTTGGGCATGTAAAGCGAATGGACGAAGAAAGTAGTGTAAGAAGAATGTATGATGCAAATGTGAACGGTAGAAGAAATCGGGGACGCCCGAGGAAGATATGTCACGATCAAGTGAATCAGATACTTGAGTCGGGCGCTGTCAAAAGTCAGAATTATAGAAGAGTATGTATGAGACGATGTATGAATGTGAGTGAGTGATGGTTAGTTAGTTAGTAAATTATCAACTAACCTTTCAATACATTGATGTGAAAAAACCTTAATTAAGGCATTAAATTTGTCTATTGCAGATATTATAATGTATTAGTTTGTTGTAAAAACATAGAAATGAACATTACAACATGCCATTTTCTTCTTAATAATCCCCTTGTTTATCCTGTGACTGACAATTATAAACATCATATTCTACTATGTACCTATATACTTTTCCAATGACGATTTCAGAAATCGAGGAAATGAGGTAAAGATGTATCGTAACCATTACACACGCCTTCGGTGACACGGATGATGTAAAAAATGCAAGTACGATAATACTTGCTTACGTAGTACGAATTGAATGTGCATTTAAGAATTTTCTTTCTTGGCATGAAACACTTCCTAGACTTGGTATTTTTATTACAATTTCATTTCCGCGTCTTCATTCGCTGGACATTCTATAAAAAGTGATTACTTTTTTGCTTATTGATAACTTTTGAATAATGAATAGCAATCAAACTATCACTTATTCATAACTTCAATACAGAGTGAGCGCAAGTTATTCTAACAGAAAACTACAAATATTTTCGTTTTGCAAGGTGTAAAAGAAGCAAATTTCAGATACACACTAAGATTTTCAATAGCGAATCACAATCGTCATCAATTCATAATTAAGTTTTAAACTCTGAAGTCGGATTGTTCCGCAGAATATGAACAATTAATCAAATTTCTAAGCTGAATTTCAAGTTCTGTTAATGTTTTTAATACTGGGCAGGTTGTTTCACAATCCGTGGATAACAACGGAACATAGATAAGACTTTCACAGAACTTCAATACTAACTTTGAAATTTGATGAATAGTTCAAATTCTGTGAAACCCGAGAACTATTTGAGAACTAACCAAAATTTGTACTAAAATTGTTTAATACAATATTTTTGCACAATTTCGTATTTTTTATTCTTAACAGTCCACGACTTCATGTATACAAATATATACAGTAAGTCATTTAGTTTTAGATATATTATAGATTTGAGGTGATTTAAATGGGATGATGCCTTTTTATAAACAATTTTATATCTTATGATTTTTATTAGTTTATAGTTGTATTTGGCTGAATTAGGTTTAAGTAAATATTTTATTAAATAAAGTTGTTAAAGTAGCTGCTGAAATTTGAGAAAGACGTGAATAACATAAGAATCTGTGAAACGCCAGTAGCCTGCCAAAGGGTTGATTTATTCCGGGTTGCAGCCTGCAGGGTGAAGATTTCACTGATAAAAACCATCCTCCGAAGGAGATGACACTAAAAGAAGGACAAAATAACATTTAAAGTAATAAAGAGTAAGAGGGGTTCCTCAGATATCTGATTATGTCTTAGAGGAGAGAAAATAGGCGTAATATTATTAAATCTTGGCTGCATTTATTTATTTATTTATTTATTTATTAATTTATTAACAGAAACAAACAGTACATTATTTACATTGGTGAAAAAAGTTTACAGTTAATAAGTATATTTCAAGTTAGGTACCTATGATATGTTTCATTGAGGTATCTTGTTTGTATTAAATTTTTACCGGGTGATGTGCGTTGTGGGAGGGTGTGTGTGTGTGTGAGTGTGTGAGTATGTTTGTGGATGTGAGAAGTGGTGATGTATGTATGTATGCGCCTTGAACAATTTACATTACTGACATGATGCTCTTTTTAAATTTGGGAAGTGAATCGGAGAAAATGTCGATATTAGAATTTAGACAAACATTATTTAACATATGAAGAGCACGGTTAATTGGCGAATTAGTTGCTGCATTTGTTTTATAATTAAGCGTGTGGAATAATTCTGTATGGCGTGTACGTCTTAAGGGTATGTTAAAATTAATTAGGGAAAGAAGTTCGGTACAGTCGATGTTATTATTTAAAATTCTGTGTATAAATGTTACATCAGCTATTGTTCTCCTTTGTTGCAAAGTTTGAAATGTGCATCCAAAGATATTGTTGAATTTGAAGGCAAGATATTTTATAAATTTGTGTTGAATGTTTTCTATGCTATCAATATACAGTTTGTACTGCGGGTTCCAAATTGGTGAGGCATATTCCAGTGTACTTCTGACTAATGCAAAATATAACATTACTACTGTACGCGGGTTACTGAATACTTTACTGACACGGAGAACAAAACCAAGCATTTTATATGACCTGTTAACGATTGAGTCGATATGCTTATTAAATATAAGTTTGCTATCAAGGTAAATGCCAAGATCTTTACATTCCTTTATAAAGATAACAGGTTCATTGTGGAGTGAATAAGAGTACTCAATTATATGTTTATTTCTGGTGAATGTCATAGTGTGACATTTGGAAATATTGATATCTAAACAGTTAACTTTGCAATACTTGCAAAGCCTATCTAGGTCACTTTGTAACGCTTCACAGTCAGAGAGAGAATGCACCACTTTGAATATTTTCATGTCATCAGCGTAAAGCAAATATTCGGAATTTTGAAAGCATGATCCAATGTCATTTATATAAATGTTGAACAAGAGCGGACCTAGGTGGGAACCTTGCGGGACACCAGATATTACCTCTATAGACTTTGAGAAGACGCCGTTGATTAATATTACCTGATTGCGATTACTAATGTAAGACTTAATCCATCTAAACAGGTCGCCATGAATACCAAGGAGGATGAGTTTTTTCAAAAGAATTGAGTGAATTACACGGTCAAAGGCTTTAGAGAAGTCTGTATACATAGTATCGACTTGCTCCTTATCGTCCATTTTGCTATGCAAGAAGTTAATGAAAAGGGCAAGGTTGGATGTTGTAGACCTACCTTTCATAAATCCGTGCTGATTCGGCGTAATGATTGTCGAAATAGTAGAGTACAATTGATCAAAAACAATTTTTTCAAGAACTTTACTTAGAATAGGAAGTTGGGAAATTGGACGGTAGTTTTTAACGTCATGCTTATCACCTGTCTTAAAGATTGGTGTGATAACGGCTGATTTCCATTTGAGAGGAAACGATCCTTCTGTCAGTGATTTTTTATAGATGGCGCAAACCGGAACACAGATGTATTTACTGCAGTTGCGTATAAAAATCCCGGGCAGCCTGTCTATTCCTGGTCCTTTGTTGATATCTATGCTTGAGAGATATTTTAAGGTGATTTCTTCATTTATTTTGATTGAAGATATTAATGTGTTGTTAAGAGGATCTACCGTATTATTAGTATCAGGAGTTGGAATTTCATTTGTAAAGACTGTTGAGAAGTAATCAGCAAAAAGGTTTGTAACTTCTTTGCTGTCGTGTGCCGTTGTGGAATGATATGTCATGTGTTCAGGTATAGTGGGAGATTTTCTTTGCGTCTTAACATAAGACCATATTTTTTTAACATTATTTTGAATATTAGATTCCAATTGGGCAATATAGGCTTTATGAGTAAGATTAGAAATCTTCTTCTGTCTTTTGCGGAGTAATGCGAAACATTGATAATCCAATGGATTCTTGTAGCGTTTCCAGGCACGAAAAAACTTTAATTTTTCTTTCGTTATATTAATTAAAGCCGCCGAATACCATGATGGAAATTTGACTTGAAAATTTTACAAAGTTTCAAGTTATATCAGATATCTAACCACCATTCCATGAAATGCTTTATTATCTTCCATTCCAGCTGCATTTTCAGCATTGGCACAAATTACACCTGTAATTTTAAAAGTACTCCATAAGTAAACACTAGCAGTACTTAACAATTAATACATAATAACACAGGTATTTCGTGCTTTCCCCTGTACCTTGTACTTACCGACATACACAATGAACTAGGAAACTATTTTTTTAAATCAACTCTATTCGAACCGATGATCATTGGTGCGTTGACATACTGAAGAAATTGTACGCTTATTATTCAGTTACATGTCTGTGAAATGTTAATGTGTTTATTTTTCCCAAGGCAAAAACTGTGCGTTGGTTCGTATCCGCTTTTTTCCAAGCCAGTAGCGTGGTAGGGTTGCCTACCATATTTGATTGACAGTTGTTCTAGAATTGAGCAGATCGTCACGTATTCAATATTTTAACATTTTTCTAAGGTTGGGTACTTTTCAAGTCAACTAGAACCCCTGCTCTTTAAAATGGTATTTTATTATACGAGTAAGTTGTGGATTTTAGAAATATGTACGTTTGAATTGAGAGCATGTTAACCCTTCGAATAATGTGAAAATAATATCTGCAAACTTTTGCCAGTCAAGGTTTTCACGCAAAAATTCTCAGTTTTCCCACGCATTTAAAATTTTCTTTATTGGTATTTTTAATCCTTTTGCAAAAACAATTTTTTTTCTAAAATCTTGATAAAATAATCTATCCGATATGATTATTAGAAATCAAAATTTTATTTCTAAATATTAAAATTTTGATATTGGAATGTAAATTGGCTTATAAATACACATCTACGAATATTCGCCTTAAAGTACTTAAAATGGAATAAACTTAAAATTTTCAATACAGATTTCTTTTCTTAAGAAAATTTTTAATAAAACTGTTACATTACTTTTTATCACTTTCATACAATTTTATTTTAAAATTAAATGTGTGTTACGTCACAAAAGGGCTCAAAGTAAAACCGTCACTTTATGATCGGGATTGTAAAATATCTGAACAACATAACGTAATGAGAAACAATATTTCTTTAGCTTAAAAAAACATTAAAAAAATCAGAAATATTCGCAAAATAGGAAGAGAGATATCTAACTTTTTATAAAGCACGGTTGCTCTGGGACAATCTCAGAATCCTGTTATTATAACGGTATATAAAAATGTTTTGGGACGACTTGGGTCTCCTGTGATTAGAAGGGGAACTAAATTTCGGGAATTGCTTCTGCAGAATTATACTTACAAAGAATTTGTTTTGGAAACATTTTCATGACACACCGGTTGGGGCTATTAATATTTATAAATGTTTTTAATTGACAATATGACGCACATAAATATTTCGTGAGACATAAGATGCATTTTTTTATGGAAATGCCGAATCTCCGTCGATTTTTGGGCTCTTTGATGGCTGTGTATTGAATTTTTTACACAATTTGTGTCTGGGATTCTGAAGCATAATATACCCAGATGGGGAAATAATTATTTTCTTGTAAAGTGAACATTTTTTATTGAAGCAGATAAATCGTTAAACATTATCAGGTATTGTTTTGATTTTGAAGTTGAGCCAGCAGGAATTCGGACTAGTTTCTGACATCTGAGACACACCTCAATCTCTCCATTTAATTATTCGTCCACTCCTTGATGACCTTGATGTCAATCAACCACCTCTGGTGCCAGGTCTTAACAATGCTTTTGGCATGTAAGAATGTCGGAAGCAGCACAAATATTAGAATTCTAAGGTATCATATTCGTGTTTGAAATTGTGCGCCCAGAAACATTCTTCGCTTGATTGGCATGTAAGCAACTCTGGCCTTGAGCCAATTGGCGCCTTGTGCAGCGTAAATTTTGGCCCTTGGAAGATTTTTTGGAATACTTATGAAGTGAATTTCACAAAGCAATATTAATATTGCAGTTAAATCAAATAATGGGCATTTACTAGAGGCACCGAGGCCTCGCTTATTTAGTCATGACCTCCATGACTAGCCCCATAGTTAATAGTTGATGTCTTGGACAACGGATTTCAAAAACTCTGTGTTAAACCCGGGCATCGCCGGGGACTTCAACTAGTGTAAAAAAATCTTTTAAACTTCGTTTATTCTTTCCTTTGTAGGTGTTGAAAGGCATGTTTAAAAAACAAACTAATAACAGGTGTGTCGACTGGAATTTTGCCAGCCCTATTGGGTCGAAGTCTGAAGTCACGAGAATAATCGATGAAATGGTCCATTTTCCATTGTGGCGTAGAGGTGATAACCAGATACGACACGTATTGGAAAGCTGGTAATTGTTGTGACCACACGTGCCAAAACGTGAAATCGGTTAGTTTCAACTGAGATTGGTCAATGATTTTTTGATTGATAGATAAACCTCATTGATACAACCTTTCGGTAAAACTAGGATATTTCTGTTGTTTTAACCAATTTCTTACCATTTTCAGGTTTTGAACCCTCAAAAACATCTAGAATTTATTTACTTGTACCTATTATCAATTTCTATTTTATGTTGGCCAAATGCTAATTTAAAAGATTTTTTAATGGATAGCAAATCACATCGTAGTCTTTTCATAAATAACACATTACGAAGTTCAAGCCTCCAAAGGTAATGACAAACAAATTATATTCGATATTTTGCTATATTAATTGTTTTTGGGTTAATTCCTAAATTCCACTTAATTTATTACAAACTTAATTTAAATCAAATTTAATAATATTATTAATAAGTTCTACAATTATTTTACCTTTTTATTATTGTGACAGTTGTTTCAGGTTATTTTTAAACTGTGGATAGGCCACTTTGAGATGACTTGTTTACGTGATTCTATTTACCCCGCTCAATTTCAATTTTTATGGTACCTAAATTAATTTATTATCGGTTAAACTGATTTACTGAGAAAATAATTGTAACAATAGATTCTATATTACGTAGATACTTTGAAATCTGTTTCCCCACATTAAATGTGTTCTTAATTGTTTAACAATGACGTGATTGCTTCGATTTATTTATATTTGTTATATTGTTTAGGTCTTGTGAATATACAGAGAAGTGAGGATTACATAATTTACCTTACTTTAAATGCAACATCTATGATATTTTACTAAGTATTCAATATTAATATTATAAATCTTGCAATCAAGTTGATAAAATGCCGATGTCAAAATAACGATCTCTTAGTAATTAAAAACAAATTCAACGATCCTAAAAAGACAATGTTCGAACAACGTAAATATCACCGAAACCACCACCAAACAGTATTCGTTTCTTTGTTTGTCATGTTTAATTATTATATTCACTTGCTTTTGTAATATATGTCTTTATTGAATGAGTGGGACTTCTTATTAATATTACAGTTTAAAAACATTTTTTGTAAGTTGTTCGTAGATAGATATGTCGACTTAAATCATCGTCCAAGTATGATAGGGAGTCATGAAACAATTATATCTATGAGTATGATATGCCGTATCTAGTATCTAGTAGTTTATATACAGAATATATCAATAAAGATGAAATATTTCTTGAAAACGGACAGTTTTTCTAATCTTTGTGGTCATGCCTGAGTTCGCTCTTCACTCTGTTTACCTGACTCTTGCAGCTACTCAGAATGTGCAAAGTCAATCATTTCTTTTTGTCTGCGCGCCTTGTATGTGTCTGAATTCCCTGTTACCACTGCTCAGTGATCATTTGAGCGTGTTTGCAGTTTGCATGCGACCAGTGCATAATGTAAGCGGCGCTCTCTTCATTTCACTTGGTTTCATTTCTCTGTCCCATCATGTCATTCACAATAATAATGGTCTGGAATTTATAAACAGTACCTAACAATATTGTGAAATTAACATCTGTAGTTACGATTGTGATCTTGAAAGCAGCAATTTTAAAATTGAAAACAATAACTATAAATTTAAAAGCAGTAGTTCTGATTTTTAAAATAGTATTTGATTTAAAAAGCAGTTGTTCTGAAAATATAAAAGCAGCATTTTTCATTTTGAAAACATAAGTTATGTTTTTAGAAATCGTAGTTTTCTAAGCATTAATTTATGCTTTTGCCAATAGCGGTTTAGATTTTGAAAAAAAAACTGTAGTTTAAATTACTTAAGATGTAGTCATACTAAATAATGCAAAATCATAAAAAATCATATGTTTTTAATTTTGAAAATTTGATCGCTTAGAATTATTATAGATGCTTCAATTAAATACTGCGTGTAGAACATACCTTGGCTCTTAAAAATATCGGTCATTTAATAAGCCTCTTAATAAGCCTAGAAAAAAATAGAGTTTTAGGTCTGTAAAAAAAACTTTCCAGTGCAAATTCTCCTACTTATAAACCCCTTTTCGGACATGGTTTTATTGTATAATGTGGCAAATTCAGTTTCTTTTGTAATAATCGCAAAAAAAATTTGATATTTACACCCGAAATTCACAAAATAAAATAAAACATGCATTTTCTCGTTGTTATTTTTGACATCAATCAATACGGCCCGCAATCTACGAATTTGGATCTTGAAGTGTGACCCTTGTGGCATGGGCCCAAGAACCATGCACTGGACACAACCCATTTACCCATTTCGTATCAGTCCATCACCATCAGTCGCGCCCCGGCCATAGCGGGAAATAGACGTGTAGCTCCGCGCCGCTTGCTTTCGTGAAATCAATTTTAAATTTTCGTTTTATTACAATAAACAATGGAATGGAACAAAAAGAAATTAATATTTTTTACAGGCCTTTACGAAATCAACCTGTAATTTTTTTCTCAAATACCTATTCCAATCTTTCCGAGAGCTTTTTCTCAAGTATTTTTAAACTCCTCCCATAAAGGGCGTGAAATCCGATTTCGATTTTTTCTGGACTATTGGATCGCCTTAAATGTTAGATACTGTTATTTTAAAAACTGTTATTTTTGGTCGTTTGGATCTAAGAAATCTTTTTCAGTGTTAGATGTTTGTTGATTGTTTGTTCCAGCAAATAGAAATAAGAAAATTTGGTCATCATAAATTGATGACATAATATAGATTTATCTGCATAAAATAAGATATGTCTGAAATCAGGGAACATAAGAAAGACATCAATGTTAATCTCAAACATTTTTGTGCTATGACGTAATTTACATCAGGATCTCCTAATTCAAAGATAAGTGTCTTAACCTCTGAACCGCAAACCACATACAATCATTAGCCCCCAAGAGCCAATCTCTACCATGCCAGTTTACTTCGCAGAAGATTCAATTAGACTTACCTTTACAAATTCATACCAACTTAACATTTTTACCAGTTCTTTTCCTAATTTGCTGAAATGCACTTGTTTAAGTCAACCGCTTTTTTATTTTAGTTCATTTGGTCAAACACGCGATGCCTTCAATGATGATGTTAAGACAAACATTCCACCATAGAAAGCCGAAAATGTTGCTTGTGTTGTGATGGAGGACTGTGACGGAGGCAGCCGAGGAATCGAACATGCGACGCCCGGGTGGGACCCAAGCGCTGTGCCTACTCAACCACTGACCGGTCGATAATATCAATCATTCTTCATTGTTGCTGAAAATCAACGGGCCAATTGTTTTAATTTTGATGATTGCCATTGTTGAAATTCAACCGTTGATTCCCCAATCATTCTAAACATTCACGAATTTTGAAATTATGGAATTGTAGGTAGCGATTATCATAATGTGCCTCTATTGGTGTTAAAATTATGTGACAAAATCACATCCATATGTAGCGAACCACTTGAAGTGACCTACATCAGGGTTGTTTGTTATCCAATAAATGGTTCCCGGGAAGGCATTGCCAAAGAATCGGTACCCATTCCCGAATCCCAAATATTTCTATAACAAAAATATGGTGACACGTGACACTGGGCGTTTTAGCTTAGCTATCGATCAGTTTGATTACTAGATTATTTAAGTCGGATTGTAGTATCAGTCGTTTATAAATAGGTATAGATTTGA
Source organism: Limnephilus lunatus (assembly GCA_917563855.2). NCBI lineage: Eukaryota > Metazoa > Arthropoda > Insecta > Trichoptera > Limnephilidae > Limnephilus > Limnephilus lunatus. The sequence continues at coordinate 90,551,105 of OU830594.1, read as the reverse complement.
AAAATGGTGTGATAAGATTGTATAATAATTATAATTAACCTTAATTTGAAATAAGCTGGAGGTTTGCTGATAACCTACGTTTGAAGGTGTGTTTAATGCATCTGAGCTAAATAAGGTATCTCATAAAAATAAATGTTTTTTTGCTGCAAAATACGTGTCGTAACCTTTCAAAGGTAAGCTCCATAAGTATTGCAAAGCCCCGCACCTGTGCACTGTACGTGTAATAACAATAATTGCACAATTAACATTAATCTGCTGCAAATAAATACCTTCGTATCTCTGTATCTCAGATCATAACGATATAGCACCATGTTTCAACAATCTGTGAAATTCTGTCTTACTTCCTTAATGCCCACGTTATCCTAAACCACTCCTAATAATCAAATTGTTTTTTTTTGTTTTGTTCATAAAGTGGTTCGGAATTCAACCCACGCGTTCAAATGTATTCATTTTGTAATTTTTATACATTTTTTTCGTTATAGAAAGTGTGCATTTGGAGAGCTACACAATTATAACATTATTAAAAAGAGCTATTCACGGACACAGAAAATACAATTATTGATTATAATAATTTCTTCATTATAATAGGTTCATCATTGCTAAGGATTGTAACCCCTACTCCAATTTTCATGGTGGACAAGGCTCCTCCACTCCTCACGGACTCTGACATGCTGGACGTCAAGGATACTTGGTTACTCCAGCGCATTGGTGACCTTTCTTTGCTTCTTCTGTCTTCCACTTTGCCAGTGACTAAGTGTTTCTCCAAGTTGAAGTCCTCAGTTTGGTGAGCAACTAGTCGTTGGCAGATAGGTGAAAGCCTATTGTGGGTGCCTAGCTATTTCAGAATGGACATATTTATGGACACATGGAATCCTGTGAATTTTTCTCCAACACCACTTTTCTACGTGTTTTTTCTTGTCTATTCACTTTCTTTCGCAGCTCTAAGTGTCCATTTTTCACGTCGTATTTGCAATGTTAGGCGTTTAACCAACGTGTTAAAATTCATGTGTTTAATATCTTTTCATTCTTGTTACGTTAATATGAATTTTCCGGTGCAATTTTTGCTGGGATATGGAATAAAAGGTACTTTAATAAATATACTAAGTAAGAAGATCGGCTGTGACCTTGGTTGTAGGCCTTTGTGTGAGAAGGTGTTGATTCCACGGGACACTGACAAACAGGCTAAGCAACTGACTGCGATGTTCATAATATAATCGACAAAACTGTCACTCTGACAGCCTCGGATAATTTTATTCCCATTAACAAGCGCCTATAAATGGATTTATTATGAAAATGGGTTTAGACTCGGTTGAATTCTGAACGAAATACCTTGTTTATTTCTTGTAGTCTGATTGGATGCAGTTTTCAATGGCGACTGAAAAGGCTTTACGACGAACAATTAAATGTAAACCAGTGCTTGGCTTTAAATAGGAGCAAACCGGAACGCTGTTCCGGTCTCATGGAATCTATCGCGAAACCAATGTTAACTTTGATAGGTATATAGCAAATTAAATGAACTTATTAACGGAATAACCCAGATTTGCGGAACATACACGTATGAAAATTTAACAAAAATCAACATTAATTAGTAATATAGTGATTTATTTTTGGGGTAGGTATGATGGGGTTCTGCGTTACCTCCTTCTTTAGCCAATGTTACGGACAGCGTTACAGTGTCAATCGTCAGGGTAGAGGTGTGAATAATATTTCCCCACCTTCCTTTACCTCATCTCCTTTCCCACCCCACTTACCTTCAGACTCACAACATACCCCAATTGGGGATGCCATAGACTCACTGGATCCAGACAGTTGGGAGAAGTTGGAACTCTTATGCGGTATTTATATTAAAAAAATCAGAATTTGAAACATACTCTCCAATTATGAAATTTGTAAAAATTCTCCGTCGATTGTATCTATAAAATTTAATGTCCACATAAAGCCGTGCTATTAGTGGGGATTAAATTCATTTCAAATTGCTCATGCAAATAAAAAAAATAACAATATTAGGGAGGCGGTATGATTTTTTTTTTTAAATTTAATAGTCCCAGCTTCAAAATCAGAACCGCGCGTTCCGGTTTATAATATCGTTTTTTAAGCCCTGGTTTAAACTAAATTATAAGCATTGATAAATGCCCATTTTGGCTGTTGATTATTCGAAGATCTCCTTATTAATCAAGAATGCATTCTAAAGATATTACGGAATGAAGGCCTTCTTTATTAGAACTAGAGCGATCTCCATATAAGCGATTGCATCAGAACAGCCAGAAATTTGTATCGTTAACTTCGTTTGATGTCTTGTGGAGGTGTGATCACCAAGTATGAACAATATTTTTGATGTCAGAAAATAATAATTTGAGTATAATATTGAAAACGCTGTAAACGTACCTATTGTTTTCTGAAGATTAATTTGACTGATTTATTTTTACATAATGTTATTTACCTTTGTAGGTACTTTGATTTTACCTTAAAATGTTGGTAAACTGCCACTATTAAAAAGATTATACGATAAGCTAAAAATTTCTGTGAACTCTGACATCATGAATTTTGCACACTTTTTGTCTGAAATTTCTAGAACGCTGTTACTTCTGAATATATTTCATTTCCATCATTTGCATTTATTGCATAACCACTACCTCTGCCTTAGGTCAACCCATGTGGTTCGCCACGTTTGGTGACTTAGCAGAGGTGCCCGGGTTCATGAGTGAGGATTTCCTCGGTCTTAATGGCCGATGCGTCTGCCAACCTACTGTGTGGCAGGCCGAATTTGGAGAGACTGGTTGAGGGAGACCTTTTTACCTCTCCAGACCCATCGCCTTGTACCGCAGTGGGAGAGATGAATTAATATGTCCGTCACTACTGGACTCACTGACCCAACATTTCTGCCCACCCCGAAAACCGTTTTTTTTATCACAACTTTCTTCCTAAAAAAACCCTCCACACAGCATCCCCAAAGATGACATAGGCCTGAGAGAATTCACTTTCCTCCGGGCCTCCTATGTGGAGCTAGTAAAAAAATGAGCAGTGGAGCTAAAAAATCGTTTCACCGAAAAAATAAGATGAAACGCCATATTGTTTTTTTCCATGTATTTCAATGGAAAAGATAAGGGGTTGAAAAACTTTTGCTAAATGGAGTAATAACTTCTAGTAATACACATAAGATATTACATAAAATTAGTTATATTGTGGGAATCGCCTAAGTTTTGTGGTTTGACGACAATAATATCATGATTTCAGCCGACTCTAATCAATATGCGTAGCTTTTAAGTGAATATAGCCTTTTTTGTTTTTCTCTTCAGACATAGCATAAGTACCTTCCTAATTCCTAACGACTCCATAACCGGCACGAGTACCCGGTCCATGGCAAATCACCTAGAATGGAGAGCGGCGGACTTGAACGAGATGAGACCACAATAACCATTATTGGGCAATATAGCTATTTTAAATGTAGGCAAGAGCTACCTCAGAATATTTCTCAATCAGTAAATTAGGTGACCATTTCTATTCAAGGTAAATAAAAAATAAATGATCTCTTATTTACGATTTTTTTGTATTTATTTCAATGTGATTTTTACTTGAAAACGTTTTTAAAAAGGCTCCCATGAATGGCCAAATATTTAAAAGTATCTCAGGCCAAAGCATTGTTTTTTTATGTGAATAAAAGTCCCAACTGCTCGTGGCCGTCTGGAACTAGTGATACTATGGCGGCGCCAATTGGAGTATGTCATGAGGCTGAAGGTAGTGGGGAAGGGAAGGAGATTGTCTTTTAACAATTACAGTAATCATAATGCTTCTTTTTAAGGTACCATCGACACTTTAAAAAAAAAAAAAAAAACAGAAAGATAAAATACAATGTCAACAGATTGCACAATTTAAAAAATAATTATACTGTGTCTATCAGCATTGTGGAAAACACATAAATATGCCCAAAGTTTAAACTGTGATGGTGGACTTAGCCAGCCGAGGAATCGAACACGCTACGCTTGCCAACGCGATGCCAACTCAGCTACCGACCGGGCATAATGCTGGAGAGTTTATTTTTAAAGTGGAGATTCACAATAAAAACAGTTTTTATGCTTTTGGTGTCAAGTTTCTAACATAATAAGTTGATAATAATTATAGTGATTTATTTTTGAGGTGTTATGCCATGTTGCGCTACTTTCTTCTTTAGACTGCCCCCGTGGTCTAGCGGTAAGGCTTTTGACTCACAATCCGATAGTCGCGGAATCGAATGCCGACGTGGGCAAATAAATTTTATTTGTTTAATTTTTGTTAATTCACTATTAATTTATTTAAAACAATGTATAGCATATTTGCGGCACGTTCCAGAGTGGAAGGTACTCTCAGTATCAGTATCGCCCTGGTGTAAGATCACCACTGAGAATTGAAACGTTGCTTAAAATGGCTTTTGCCGTGTTTGGTGACCAGATCTGAATAGCCAGGTACTTCCCCACCTTCCTCTTCCCCACCTCCTTACCCTCCCCACTACCTTCAGCCTCACAACATACCCCAATTGGGGATGCCGTAGTCTCACTGGTTCCAGATGGGAGCAGCTAAGACTCTTGTCAGGTATTCATGTAAAAAATGCCCAAAGTTTCAAAGAAGTAGAGGGTTGCATATTACCCCTCAAAAACACATCACTATTATACTTTTGTCCGTGAAAATCTCAAAACAGTTGGTAATAATAATAAGCCTCAATTTTTACAACTTCATACAAAACTTTCCATTTTATCTCGATACGCACTTTACATATCATTTTTTTTTGCTTAATGTAATTTAATATTTTTTAAAAATCTCTGTAAGCTTAATTGACTGTGCGCGTGTTCAATTAATAATCACATTCATCGTGTTCGCTTACACTTTCGTTCTCCAACTTTTTACCCACAGAATTTCACGGTCGTTTTGCGGATAATTATACAACTGAATACTTTTTAATAAAAAAACCATTGCTTGGGTTCTTTATGAATTTGGTTCACTGCTCCTCACAGTCGGTGAGGTGTGATATAAGAGGAAACGCGGGTATCGAAATTTTTGAATAATAATTATTTTCAATTTGGTGACATTAATTGTACAATAAAGTGACGATCTTCAACGCGATCAACTGTCAGATACAAACAAAATTTTGTTCTCAAACTCAAACTTTTGTTGGAAATAACCTGTTAACCCGGACTGCTTAAAAATGCAATCTGACCTTGATGCTATAGCTGAATGGACAGTAAAAAACAAATTAGAATTCAACATAAAATGTGTAACTATGACATATTCCCGCTCCCGGAAGCCCATAGTTTTTGAATACAACATTAAAGGGAAAACATTATGCCGAGTCAACAGCTTTAAAGATCTTGGTATCGTCTTTGATCCCAAACTGACATTCTCGGATCACATATAGCAGCTCACTCCAGCTTGCTATAAACTCCTGGGTTTCGTCATCAGAATATGTAAGCAATTTGATGACCCAGTAGCAATGATAGCCATGTTCGATGGCGTCATAAGAAGCAGGCTGGAGTATGCTAGTGGTGTGTGGACTCCGCACCAAGCTAAGTATATTAATATGCTTGAACAAATCCAGAAAAAGTTCCTTAGGTATGTCTATATGCGGATGCATGGAACGTATCCAAGATTCATGCACCATATGGATTTGCTTGAGGCAACTAATAGATTTAGCTTGGAAAATAGACGTTTTGCAAATCTTGCAGTTCTTGGTTAAAACATAATCCATAACCGTATTGACAGCCCATTCCTCTTGGAATGTTATGGCTTATACGTGCCTGAAAATTTCAGCCGTAGTCGGCGACACGACTTGTTCAAGGTACCATACGGTAGAACAGATGTTCTTGCACAGCATAGCATGACAAGAGGAATGGTGCTGTTGAACGAAATTTCGGAAACGCTAGATATATATAACTCTTCTTTAGATAGCCTCAAGATTTTTTTGTATAATAATCATCTTCCTAGGTGTTAAGACTGTCAAAATGAGAAAATTGTACGGTAATTGGATAATAATCTGTTGTACAATTTAAAAAAAAAAAAAAAAAATGCAGTTTGCAAAAGGTTCAAAGTGATGTCAGAACTTAGAACCTTGTAAAATAAATGGAAGTATAATGTTAGAACTTCACCACACTTCGTCACTTAGAACCCTATCCAACAAATATCACAAAACTGTAGTTGTCATTTTTTTTTACTTGAATACCGCACAAGAGTCCCCAACTGCTCCCGTCTGGAGCCCACGGCATCCCCAATCGGGGTATGTTGTGTGGCTGAAGGTAATGAGTAGGGGTAGGAGATGGGGAAGAGGAAGGTGGGGACGTACCTGGCTATTCAGATCTGGTCACCAAACTAGGATAAAGCCATTTTAAGCAAAGTTTCAATTCTGAATGGTGGTCTTACACCAGGGCGATACTGAGAGTATCTTCCACTCTGGAACGTGCCGCAAATATACTATATATAATTTTGAATTAATCAATTGTAAAAACCACAAATTAATCAAATAAAATTTATTCGGATTGTGAGTCGAGCGTCTTAACTTGGGACGGAGTTAACACGGAGCCGGCAAACAACGAGTATCTGTACCCTACTCGAATAGGTGCTGCCCGAAAGTGACAAGTGCATCTCCGGCCGATTACACCTAAATAAAATCATCAAAAACTATTTTTGTATTTCTTTGTTGTCTCCTCCAAAACTGTAACGAATTTTAAGGTGTTTTTCACCAACCATATACGAAGAAAATATTCCATGTCAGTACGTATTACTTTTTAAAAAATGCATTGTTAAATTTATATACTGAATGTCAGTTGATGGCGTTCAAACATAGCAATTTTTAGGATTTTTAAGGGTTCTAACTCCCATAAGAAGTAACTCATCAAAAAAAGCAAACGTAAGCATTATTACGTTAACAAATATTTCACTAGGGTCAAAATCTAGAAAGGAAATTGGGTAATACGTTTGTAATTAAAATGCCACCCGGTTTCCTCTCGATAATGTTCATAGAGAAAAGAGAAACGACTACCACAAACGGACACTTAAGACGTACCTGATAAGATCGCCGAGTTTATTTTTAAAAAGACGCACCATCCAGAATTACAAATAATCTAACAGTAACGGAAAATCTCCTTCTACCATCATTATAAGCGGAAGGTTGCTTGTGCATTGCTGGAGAAATTTGAATTTGAATTTTTTATTATTTGTTGGGTAGGTATTGCACACGAGTCTAAACTGGTCCCAGCCATCTGGAGTCAGTGAGTCCAAGACATCCCCTATTGGGATACGTTGTGAGGCTTAAAGTAGTTAAGAGGAAGGTGGAGAACACCTGGCTACTCAGATCTGGTCATCAGACACGGCTAAAGCCAATTTTAAGCAATTTTTGGATTATTAATGGTGGTCTTTTGCTAGGTCGATACACTTTACGATCAATTCATATTAGATTTTAAAAAAATCGAGTGCAGTTCGCACGCGGTAGTTCAGTGAAACCTTCGCCAACACAATCTCAACCATTAGGAGCCTTGAAAAGTGAGCTCATAGTCAAAGTGGCCAAAGCGGTAAGGTTTCATTCTTTCTCATTCTCTCACAGGCTAAATCCTATCGATGTATTTGTTTCTCTCTTTTTAGTGTCATTTCCGTTTCATCCGAGTTTCAAATCAAAACGGTGCTAAAGAAGTTTCACTTAAAAAATTATACATTTATAAGTAAACCATAGACAAAATTACGAGAAATAATTTACTAAAAATCTGCCTCAATACAGGTTCGCCTAGTGAGGCAGGCTATGCACAACTTAAAATATATATTATGTTACTTCTATATAACAGTCATTACCTCCATATTCTTTTTTTCCTATTTTGATACTGCTTTAAAGGAATCAATTATTATAATAACATTATTCTTATAACAATTGTTATTAACTTATAGATATTAACTTACTTACGCATTATTTATAACCTTATGTTTTTAACTTTGTAAGTAACGTGTTACTGTCTTTAAAATTATATTTATATTTTATATTTATATTTTATATTTATTAACGCCCTAGTGGGCTTTTACAACAGAAATTAAAAACATAAAAAAATTAAACATCATAAAAGAAATGAAATACTATGAGTAATAAGAAAAAATCAGTAATACGACCAGAAATACAATAAAGTGCAATGTGTAAAAGCTAGTTAGTAGGTATAAACAAACAATTATATGTGTATAATAATGTACGATGATAAAACAGAACTAAATTGAACAGCAAAATAAAATAAAATAAGGTTATAAATTACTGGTAAGATTTTAAATGAGAGGAGGTTTTATGAAAAGAACAAAAATAAGAAAAGTTAATTATTAACAGATAAAATAGAGATGAGTTGTCTCTTGAAAATTGCAAAACTGTCAACACATAATGTTATTATTACTACTGTGTAAAAGAAAAGGAAGAAAATAAAAAGGGAAAATATACTTAAAATTTAACCAATACACGACTATAATATGATATCATATTATGTATTTATATATTTTTAAAAAATATAAAAAAAATGCAAAGCATAAAATCCAGCCACCAATCGCCATTTCCAAGTTGATTTGTTGACAGTTTTTTGATCTCAATAAGTATTTTTGCATTACCTCACCAAAGTCTTACAAAATAACTTGATTTAACTATTAAATAATTTTTTATTACGTCAATATTAGGACATTAAATGTAAACTGGTCCCTCTATCTTATCTGCCTGCTCTTGCGGTGACTTTTAGCGATGGAAAGGTTAGTTTTCATTCACCGCACACTTGACGTAGAAATCTGAATTCTATTACAGCTCGTGAGAAAGTGTCGTAACGTCGAAAATTCTACGTTTTGTGATTTTGGTCTATATAACTCTAATATCGTTCAACCAATCTACTCGTTTCATTATTAATATTATTATACGAAACAGGATTTCTCTTTGCGGGTAAGTACGTTATTAAATATTGAATTATAAATAAATAATACGTAGGTATCAGTACTTAATAACAAATTATGTCGAACGTGACCATTTATAAAAAATTGCAATGTTGTTAGTTTATGAATTGTATGATTTGGACTATGAAGCTAATAAACATTTTTTTAAATCATAATATAAAGCATATGAATTACACTTGTACGTTAACATTTTACAAAATATCATGTTTAAGGTCATCATTGGTCATGCATACCTTATTAGAAAAAAGGAGCTCTTATGATAAGGGAGCCACGATTCTTACTTAGGTTGTATCTTATAATATGGTTTGTATAAATTATTTACTTTTTTTTTTGTAAATTGTATAATTTATTATTATAACTTTTTTTTATGTTCTTCATGAGAACTGTATATTAGTGTGTTCTTCCTTCATTTCATTACTTCATGAATTTTCTTATTTAACCCGACTAAAAACTTTGCATTTTCAGGTTTGAGTCCGTAGGTCGCGGGTTTAAATCCTAGCGTGCACAAGTAAATTGTATTAGATTGATATGTGTTATTTCACAATTTATTATTTTTAAATAATATATTGTATATTTGCGGCACCTTCCAGTGTGGCAGATACTTTCGATATCGGCCTGGTGGAAGATTACCATTCAAAATTGAAACGTTGCTTGAAATGGCTTTAGCCGTGTTTGGTAACCATACCTGAAGAGCCTGCTCCTCACTTTCCGCATTCCCCATCTTCTTCTCCTTGTCACTACCTTCAGCCTCACAAAAATTCCCTAATTTGGTTCCAGACGGCTTGGAGCAGTTGGTACTCTTATCCTGAACTCACATAAAAAATATATAGATCTTCTGACCGATGATTCATTTTGAGCTAGGTATACATAATAAATAATAGGTATATAAAATATCTGATAGTGAACACTTCTTTAGTACCGTTGTAATTTGAAACTCCATGAAACGAAAAATAGCAACACTAAAAAAAGACAATTAAATCTATCTAGGAATTAGCCTGCGAGAGAATGAAATAATCGGTCTCCTCTTTGTGCGGTGCTTCGCAGCCTCCCCACTCTTGTCTATTTTAGTTTTCTGAAGGTTTCACTTCTACCGCGTGTGATTTGCACACTTTGATATTTTTTATCTAATGACTCTGTACAGTTTGGATTGTTGTGAACTGAAGTGTCGCCCTCTTTTATTTTCATAAAGAACCGTTGAAGTTTCAAATAATAGAGAAAATGTCGCAAATAAAATTAACTACACTTGTTGACGTAAAACTTCTTTACGCACGCTTGACTTGGGGAGTAAGCTGGTGAATGCGTGACGAGAGCGTTATGAAAAGTGTGATTGGGTGAGGCGAACGGAAGTTGAGAGGGAGATATAAGTTAGTGAAGATAGAAAGAGAGAGAGTTACGTTTCGTATATTACTGTAGGGGCAAGAGAAAGAGGTGCGAGCACACATTTTCTTTCTCTCTTTCTCTCATAGCCAGTTACGTTTCGTATATCTAAGACACAGTGCAGGCTTATTGTCTGTAACACGCTGTAGGAGCAAGAGAGATAGAGCAGTGCGCGCGCACATTTTTTTCTTTGTTCCTATCATATAGATGGAGCTGAAGAAATTTTACTTCAGTCGTGTGGTCTAAAGCACACTCGTTTTTTTATTACTATTATGTGTACGAAACTTCAGTATTCGAGAGCTGAACTTTAAAATAGGTATACGATTGGTGGGTCCTTTTCATATGTTTTTTGGAAGATTTGACAATTCTATACTTCAATAACGCGCCCACAAATAGTTTTGGTGCCTATTTCAACCTTAGTGTTATTAATTTTCCGTATATAAACATAAAATATTAAAATCCACGAAATTACACCGTGACGATATTATTATTTCGTCAACAGAACATGGATCATTATCTACGAGGTAAAAATGTTTTTGTGCTGATATCAATTTAACACAGCTATTTTTTTTCTTTATTTAACAATAATTTCATATTTAAGTATACCATGTTGGGAGGTGGTATGGGTTCTGCCGCCCCGGGAATCCTTTTTTGGATAATCAACACCTTTGCAATAGGTCACCCCGAGTGCTTCGCTAAGTTTGGTGACCTAATATTTGTCTAATCTTGGCGGTGGATGCATCTGCCCACCATTTGCGTAGTATGGCAGATCGGGAGAAACTTGTTGAGAAACTTTTGACCTCTCCGCAGGACTCTCTTGGAACATCGCCTTACATCGCAGTAAGTGGGATGGATTCATACGTTCGTCACTCCTGGAGACAGTGCCTCCAAGATTCCTGTATACCCACCCCTCATACTTATTCTACTTCTATTCATCAAAAGACCCTCCATAGCTCAATCCCAAAGATGACACAAGCCCTGAGGGGAATTGTTTTCCTCAGGGACTCCTGTGTGAAGCTAACATAAAAAATACATGGTGAAAATTTGTCAGATTTTTTTACTGCACCGAGGGAAAAAGAGTGACGAATTAAAGAAAGTAGGTAAACCTGTCGGCACACCTTAGGGCTCCGTTGACATAATTTCAAGACAAATACACAAGTTACTGTGTTACCGTGTCACTTACTTTTAGAAAACCTTTTCCTGAAACAGCCTGTTTTTTATACTTATATTCTAGGGTAGACTCGTGAAAAATCACGGATAAACCAAAGTTTCGACAAATCTGTTCCAATTTTGAAAACGGCAATTAAAATACTTTCTATATTTTTTTTCTTTTTTTCTTTCTTTATATGATAGGTAGGTACTTTATTTGATTTATCGCTTAGAATTTTTTAAAATTAGCCCCACCCAGAAGCACTGAGGAATACAACTTCCCTCAAGGGATCTTTGGGGATGCTGTGTGGAAGGTTTTTTATGGGAAAGGAAGGAGATAAAGTCTGGAAAGGAAAAAGGTGAAATACTATTAGTTCCAATTAGAAAAATGACACTTTAATTAGGGAAAGCCTTGAACTAAGGAAAGCCATAAATACTAATAGTAAGGTAGTTAATAACCAACTAAATTTAAATAATAAAAATTTTCCCTGACAAAGAAAACTCCCGTTCCCTTCCCAATTCTCCATCTATACTTATGTCGTCTTCCTCCTTCTCTTGAGGAGTCCAGCCCATTTTGTTAAATAATATATTATCTATAACACATGTAACTTAATGTCATTAGAGTATTATACTGCCCTGAAGAAGCTACGGTTGTAGCGAAACCCGGTCGGCATAAAGTATATAAAATAAAAGTGGTGTTTACAAAGTTATTGTTTTATTTTAAATTATAATGTCACATCACAAAGTATCTGCTTCATGTGAACAAAAAAAACTTTTTTATTCAAAAGATGTACAAGTATTAAAAGAAAAGTTATATTGGCCATTAAAGAATTAAATTTTTCACGATTTTGGAGGCATCTTTAGCATTTTCTGTTAGCTTATTACAATTACTAAAGAAATAATATTACCCTTTTTGCTGTGTTCTGTTTATATTAAAAAAAAATAATAATATATTTGACATCATGACAATGCACTTCTTCGGGTAGAAATTTTAATTTGTTTACGACAAAGCTGTGTTAACTGCGTAAATCGGTAGTTTGTCAATTGATTTATTATTTTATTTTATATTTTATCATATTTCCACAGTAAATAGCAAAATTATTTTTTAAAATTATCAAAATTGCCCTTAGAATCATAAATTTTTTAATTATTTAATGGCCTATTTTTTATAATTTACAACACAAATAAATAAAGCTGCACACTTCCGAAATAGACATTAGCCACATCTTTTGATGAAAAAAAATCAGTTCGGTTGGGTATTTTGGCCTCAAATCCAAAATTAAATTTTAGTATGAAAATGGCCGCGCAGCCGTTCCCCTTAAAATATTGAACGTTTCGAAATGTTGACTAGCAGAATTATGAATAATTGAACACATCATCAATAATTACTATCCAACAGGTTTTTAATAGCGAATTTACACTAGCAAGACGTAATAAGACATTCTGAAATAGGTCAAAAGATCAATTGTACCAAAAAACACACTAGATTTAGAATATCGCGTGTCGTAATAAATTCTTTCTCAGGTTTTTTTCACTTTGAAATCGCTTTGGCGGGCTTTGTGGTATCCATACAATATAATATTTTGTGAAACTCTTTAGGCTGTATACAATATTCACAGGTAGCAATTTTATGACGTAAATTGAATGTATTCAAACAATAACTCGCCTTTTAATAACGAAGACATGTGAAATACTTTATAACGAAGTGCTCGTTTCGAAACTGGGTAACTGAAGTCTTTATGAGCAAAGTGTACGTGAGATTTTAAAGATACTGAGACGAAAGTATGAAACTCGCTTTCTCAAGAATATGACTGACATATATACATAATTTATTAAATGATGTCCCCGTGGAGGTAGGCAGTGAACTCATCGCAGCATCAAACAAGATTCAGAAGGGAAAAAAATTGCAGGAATTGTCACAGTTCTGTTTTCATGTTTAATTCAATTCAATTAAATTTTCATAATTGTACACCTTCACGGTCTCCTGGTTTTTGAACAAAATTCAACAGATTTTTTAAAAATTTTATAATTTTTTTTAATTGGTTTTTACGGCGGATTTGTGATAAATCATTTTTATTACGGATTTCGGATAGTTTGTGACTTGAATACTAAAAAAATCACGAATCTACGATTTATCCTTTATAACTTTTACAAATAATCCTCCATAAATTTTTGTGCGCTACCGAATTGATTTCTCTAATTTTTTTCGCTAAAAAAATATCTACAAATTTAAAAAAATAATAAAAAAAATTAATTCTATTAAAGGAAAATATGTTTATGGGATTTGTTTTAATTAATACTACGACAGTGATTAATCACTAAATATTTCCAAAATCTTACAATTAATATTTTTTAAATTGTTCGGTTTTTAGTGTACATTACGAAAAAAATGGAAATTGCATTTGTTATTTGGAAGCGTACAAAAAAGTTATAGAGGATTATTCTTAAAAACTGATTTCGTTTCAGCATCAAAGCTAAAAAACAATTTTTTTTAAAAGATTTCTTTCAAATTTTCATATTTTTTTTTATATATCCGCCGTCAAAACGAACAATTTGAAAAATAAATTTCAAAAAATTGGTTTTTCAAATTTTTTTAGCTTAAAAACTAGGGGACCGTGAAAGTATACAATTAATCTATTTTCTATTATTCTAAAATTAATTCAATTTATCATTAAAAAAAACATTACTTACCAACCAACTGATCATTACGCCGTTTCCCCAAAGGAGTAGGCAGAGACGACGGACCGCTAAGCAATTCGGTGTAGGCACACACTTTTTGCCTCTTTCATTCATCGTTTCATACATACTCTTGAAAGGGCCCGACTCAAATATCTGATTCACTTGATCGTGCCGTGTCTTCCTCGGGTGTCCCTTTAACTCATTTTTACCAGCGTTCTGGACTGCGTTACAGAGTCAGCGTCCATCATCAGAACAGGTGTGTAATTGATTGTGTTGAAGGTGTGCTTATGTATGTATGTACATATATGCGAAACCGTATTACCAGCCTCCAAGAGCTGGTATAACATTATTATTTGAAGTTGTTTTCTACGCTTAGTTTTGGTGTATGTTATCAAATTCATTGGTTTGTTTGGTAGGTACCTGAAAGTCGAAATGTCTTCAGACAACACTTCTTGGAATAATCTATTCAGAAATCTCCACTTTTTGCACATTGTCCAATCAATTAATTAATCAATTAATAATAAATTAAAACTAATTAACCATCATTTTTACACTACCAAATCAATTCCTTCCACCAATCAACTATCGTCATCTATCAATTGTCCAATTATCCATTTCAATTTGGGAGGCGGTTATAGGTACCGCCGCCCTGGTAACCATTAATTGAACAACCAACACCTTCACGTTTACAAAACGGCAACGGTACAAAAAAGGAAATAAACACACGTTCCTTATCCCCTTTCTTCCACATTATTAATGGTAATAAAAATACCACAATGCATGTATGTTTGTTTTCTCCAAAATACTGTTTTTTGCTTTGGTGGAAACAGACGTACGTACATTATGTGTTTCATCTGTTGTCCCACCATTATTTAAGGAGTTAGAAAGAGCTGCAGCATTACTGTGATAAGGAACGTATGTTTATTGCCCTTTTTTACCGTACCCGATCTGTAAACGCGAGAATATTAAAATCGCCTATTGGTCATCCCAAGTGGTTACCCTTCTTAGGGATGCCCTGCTTTATGAGGTGAGGTTTGTCTACTTATACATGGCGGACCAGATCGGGAGATACTGGTTTAGGGAGATTTATTTTTAGACCTCTCCAGCCGGACCCTCGCGAATCATCTCCTTGCACCGCAGTGAATGGGATGGATTCATTCATCGTAATTCCTGGACACATTGACCCCCAGATTCCTAACCACTCCTCATAGCTTTTTCCTTTCCTTATTTTCCCTAAACACAACATCCACACAGCTTCCCCAAAGATGAAATAGGCCCCGATCGAATATATCGATCGTCTTGTTGATTAGTCAAATATCCGAAAAATCTAAATTTGCATTGAGAATGTCGTTATATGTAAAAGTGTGCCTTCTATCTGATACAATTCTCAGATTACTCATAAACACCACCAAATCAATTTTAATGCAAAAAACTTGTAGTCAATCAAACAATATGCTGATGTTTTCTAGGTTATAAGTAGTACATATAAAAATTTCATACTAATGTACCGAACCGTTATACCTCCCATTTTTATTTTATAACACATTTAATATGTAAAACACCCACAAGTATAAATATTATTTAATTTATAGTGAGCATTCGAATATGGCTTTCCTTATTATCTTAAAACTTATTATTTGGAGATGTCTGACTAATCAACGGGATTATCGATATATTTATATATCGCCATCCATAAATTATTCCTGTAAAGGAAATTCACATCAAAAGGGAAGCCATTAATTTTACTTTTTCATACGCAACTGTTATCACTTTCCGTTGGAATGTTCCCACGACTTGATGAATGCAGTACAAGTTGCCTTTCTCTTTCCGTGTGTGAAAGAAATATATTAGATATTATTATGCGTAAGCTGTTTCACGGGAATTTGCATTGAAAATCTGGTGCGTAAATCATTTTAAGATATTGATAGGTTTGCACTTTAAAGCTGGGAATAGAAATAAATTATTCGATGATTCCTAAAAAAATTGTTCAGATATTATGTGTACCTATAAACAAGTGTATCAGCACGTATCTGAAAGACTTTTACCTGCCATTCCTGAGCAAATTTTGAGTTAAAAATGTAAATATGAATTTGCTGTCTGATGATATTTCTTTCTATAAAAAAATCATAATCTTCGGTGGCATCCAGGAATTGAACTCAGGACCTTAGTCTTGCTGGGGCTGTGCTCTAGCTACTCTACCCCTTTGGTCATATTTAAGTAACTGTATCATACTCCGATTAAGAACTACAAACACTATCTTCACTTTTCTTAAAGCATATTTTTATTGGCCGCTCTCTTTATATGTGATTGCAAGGTTCCTCAATTAAAATAGGTAAATTCAATTTAGATAGTTTCTTGGAAAAATGCATCAATTTTTTTTGTTTTAATGTGCAACCTGTGTTGACTTTTCTAGAACTCTAAAAGAATTTTTTTTAATAACTTAATGAGTAAAACCACAATTTGTAATATTTAATTATTGGAGACATTGGAGGTTACCACTTACCCGCCCTGGGATAAGTAACAGATGGTTATTCCTTCAAGGCTCTCGCAAAAGGACTCTATTTTTTTTAATGAACGAAGCCACATTTAGTTTAGAACGAATTTATTTATTTAATTATTGGAGACATTGGAGGTTATCCACCACTTACCCGCCCTGGGATAAGTAACAGATGGTTATTCCTTCAAGGCTCTCGCAAAAGGACTCTATTTTTTTTGAAAGAACGAAGCCACATTTAGTTTAGAACGAATTTACACCTCCATTGCCCCTGCATATGTTGTTAGTAAGCAGTATGCAAGTGCTTAGCGGGAAATACAAGATACAATATGTTTGTGTTAGTATGACAAAATATAGACAATGGGACAGGTTGGAATCACTGAAGACAATATTGGCGATTCTAAAACGAAAATTTGAAACAAAAATATCAGTAAAAGCTTCGGTCGCTCCTAGGAATTAAACCCAGGACCTTATCCTTGCTGGTGCTCTGCTCTTAGAGCCGAAAATAGGTTTTCAAACACAGCATCAAACAGGTGAATTACCACAGATAACCTGAAATCTGTAGCGCTATTATTTATGGGAAAATGTGTCCACATTTTGTTGTAAACCATAACCCTTATTATTTTATCTAAGTGATCAGCTCCGGTAATAAAATAACGATCTTCTCTTGAAGAGACCTTTTAATTTATGTTGTTTTTCTCATGGAATTTCACCTTTTCATTAGTTTTTCACTGTTTACTAAATCTAGAGCACTTAACTTACAGTAACAAAGATATTCGATAGATGGCATCACAATATTATAAAGATATTCTCATAATTATAAGAGCCAAATTATACACACGTATATTAATATTTCATTCGATAGATGGCATCACAATATTATAAAGATATTCTCATAATTATAAGAGCCAAATTATACATACGTATATTAATATTTCATTTATCTACGTTTCGTTGAATCATCATTTTTTGTTACGTAAATATACCGTCGAGTGTTCGGTTGGTTTCACTTGCATTATTTAAAATTATTTTTAGTTATGTTAACAATATGTTTAAGTAACTTAATCAAGTTATAACAATAGGTGTTTTGAAACGTAAATGAAAATAATTTACGGAAGGTATTATATAAATATTGTTAAACGTGGTGCGTCATAACTCAGTAATAAGAAATCTTCAAGTTGTATGAAAATGAATGTTTATTTTATTTAAAGTAGACAAACGGATTTATTTTAATAATACCTAATATTTACCATAGGGGACTAAGATTTAAAAAAAAAGTCTTTGAAACATCGTGCGTGGGACCGTGGGATGTCAGCTATCTTCCTACATGCCCCGACAACACGTTTAAATTTCACGGATATTCGGTATGCTTCCGAGGTAGTTTAAATGCACTATATAGTTCTTATTTTTTAAGTTAACGTAACGAAATGTACTATTTTAGAATCTAGATAAAATTATATTTGAGATTTTTGTGTTTAAAATTAAAATTGTGGTTTCCAAATAATATTATTTTAATATCAAACATGAAAATGTTTGCAAAAAAACTTTTCATAACATTTTGTCCGGAAACGTCCAAAATTTTGAATGATTCCATATTTACATAAAATATTTCTTTTTTTGTAGAGAATTAACAAGAAAAATGTCACTTTACTTTTTTTTAAGTTGAAAAAATATAAATATATATAAATTATTTTTAACTGTCAACGAAAACATCCCACCAATTTGTAATCATGCACTTTGACTTTTTTTGGATTTTATCCATATTATCAAGTATAAATATTTGAGAAAAACTGAAAAGAATAATTATTACTTCTCTCTTAAACGACGAAGAAATCTCACATCACAATTATAGAAAAAAAAAGATAAAAATACTTTTATAATGATTGGACGCCTGGGTCAGATCTGTCATTCAGGGTCAATAATAGAATATGATGTATGTGGTTAGTAATGTCCTTCTGATTCATGAAGGGTTAAGTTGGGGTATTGTGGCTGGTTAGCAAACTTTTCATATATCCCCATAAAAAAAATCAGAGGATGTGAAATATGGATTGCGGAAAGGCCGCGGAAATGCACCTATTCGCGAAATCAGTTTTTCTCTGAAAAACCCACCTGCGGCAAAAGCTAATAGCTGGTGACTACTATTGCAAATAACATTTTTATATAAGAAATATTTCATGTGAACGATAACCTGAAATTACTCAGATATTAGCAATAATATTTCATCACCGGTATTGTCGTTCATTTCGTGATTCATTTTGATTATATTTTGGTGTGAATTTTATTTACTTGGTACCTATAAATAAGACTCATTAGAGTAACTGGCATTTTAGGAATATCTTAGTGTGTAATTTTTGCAGGTACTTTAAATATGCAGGGTATTAAAGGACGTAATTGACTTATTTTAACCAGTGATTCCTGACTTTATTGGAGTGAGTTACTCACAGGAGCGTTTACGTATGCGTCCAACTTTTGGTAATTAATACTCACGGAAGTCGTTAAAATTTACTGTCAATTACGCGATTTTATAAATAAAGACGAAAAATCTCAAATAAGGAGTTGAAATTGAAGTTGGTTTGAAATAAACAATTCTCTTTGCGCTTTTATTCCGTTAATCGCTGAAATTTGATAAAATTCTTTATTTATATATGAATGACAGCTACTTGACAGCGACTAACTTCGAATTCACAAACGTAATGTCATATTCGGAAACATTGAGATTAGAAAAGATTGAACCGATAATTAAATAAGAGGATACTCTTCTTCAGAAAGCTTTTTACACATGAAAAATAAATGATATCTCTTCGATTTTTGGAGACAGAAAAATTTCTTTCCGTTTCTATTAGTTTTTATGGGTAGTGCCTATTGGAGTTTTGTCTAGTGTTATTTTTATATCGTTTTCGGAAGGAATCATCGTTAAGTAGTGAAGGTGGGTAAATAACCACTTAACCTAATCAGATTTTGGTTAAAATAATAAAATTACTTGCATTAATAGGGAAAAATTCCTACAAAGACAACTGTCTAATAATTTTTAACATTTTGCATCGCCGCATTTTGGTACCATTTCTTACGTTAAGCGTATCAATTTATTAAACTGATTACATAAGCTGAGAGAAGGCTGGAAGTTTATGATTAGAACTGTCAAAAAACTTACGTAAGAACAACTTCTATAGCTTGTTAATTACGGTAAGTAACTTTTGGTGTCCTTTACATTGGTAATTTTGCCATAAGTCGCTTACGTGAGCGAAACTTACGAATGTAAAGTTAGCCTTACATTAACAGCCTTACAGTATTGAGTTTGTTACTTGATTCAGCAAATTATTAATTCTTACAACCTGCCGTTACGATGCATCTGATGGTAATCGTTACATCACTTGTTAGTTGTCCGAGCGTAATATAATGTTAACCGTTAGATCAGGAATGCTGAATCGATTGATTAATTATCTGATTTGTTATGCGAAACTAGTTCTAGTTACAAGTTACAATTAATATCATGTCATGCGCGGGAACAGTTTATTAATGCGGTTCCGCCCTTGTTTAGGTAATAACTATGAACTTCTAATACCGGTTATGGGTCGTAGTACTAGTGATACACATGACCAAAAGGATTGGAGAGCAGTGGTGTATCTCAAATATTTGTTTTAGTGGATGTGAAAATGTATGTAGTTTCAATGTCTGTCAACTGATGTCGTTAGTGTACGTAGTTATATGTAGTTTTAATGTATTTCAACAGAGTTCAATAAGTCGTACTAATTGAGAGAGACAATTGTCGCTCTTTCGGTTCTAAAACTCCGAACGGTTACGAACGTAGTCGACCATATCCAATCTATAAGCGTGTTCCTTCAGTGAGCATTTCCACCGATCCAGATTATCAAACGACATTTAAAATCAGATAATTAAAATCATTAAACTTTGCCTGTTTAATGTTTTTAATATTAAACAGGCAAAGTTTAATATTAAAAAGCTCATGAAAATACTCCACATAAGTTAACATTCGTAATAACTTTAGAATATGTAATGTTTTTTTTTTTGTTGCTTTTTATTATTGTCTTATAGTTGAAAAATTATTATATTATCATTGGCATTATAGAGTGGTCGGTACTTTGAATATCGCCCTGGTTAAAGACATCCATTCAAATTGGAAACGTCGCTTAAAATGGTTTCATCCTGGTTTAGTGATCAAGTCTGAATGGCCGGGTACGACTCAATATTTCTCTTATCTTCAGCCTCACAATATACCTCAATTGGAGATGCCACTGTCCCACTGACTCCGGAAAATTGGAACTTGTACAGAATTCACAAAAAATTACTGGGAGAGACAAAAGGGAGACAATAATATGATACTGGAGAGTGATTTAAAGTTTTGGTTTTAAATTCTGAGAAATAAGTTCTGGAATAAGTTCTAAGAAGAAGTTGGCAGCGTAGTTCCTACATTTGAATCTGGCGTCGATATTCCGAGAGAGTGTTACCGAAGACATCAAAACGATTCCCTCAACCAGTCTCCTGATCCTGCCTGCCACGCAATTGATGGGCAGACGTATCTGCCAAGACCCGGTCAAACTTCACCCTTACGAACCCAGTCACCAAACGTAGCAAACCACTTGGTGTGACTTGTGGCAGAGGTGTTCGCTATCCAAAAAAAATTCTAAAGGGGATTATAATATCGATGATGATAATACTGACGCCTTACCGCTAGGCCACGGAGGCGCTCGTTCCCGTCTGGTGCTTGCAAGAAGAGTAATTACTGCAATAAGTCTAGTTGCGTTACAATCCTCGCAGATTATATAATGCCACGCCACACTAAATAAAATAAAAACAGTTGCGAAATATTATTTTTCGCCTAACGAACCTTCTGAACCAATTTGAACAGCAAATTAGTCGCGTTATGGATTCGCTTCGGTCGGGCGCTGAAATGTGTGAGGACTCAGTGCTCGTAAAAAATATAATTTCATAATATTATCATGTTATTTCTATGTACGAACTATAATATAAATTAATGAGCTGACCGTTACCGTTTTAGAATTTCACGAGCTCGGATCTTCGTGAAGTACAAATGAATTTTTTACATGGCAACAGGAGATCTAGCATTGGCGATCGATAATTAACCTTAAATCATATTCTAAAGGTCCCTTTTTCCAGTTTTTCGTTAATAACTCAAAAACTACTAACTCTAGCAAAAAAGTGAATAGAACCTTTTTTGTAGAAAATTTTATGTAAATAATTTAATCCGTGAACATTTTTTCGCTAAAAGTAGGTAGTATTTTTCGAGTTATTAACGAGAAACTGAAAAAGGGACCTTTAGAGACCCTCCCCACCCATAGCTCCACCCCCACCCCTTAGTACTTTTAGTATGTTGTTAAGGACACCTTTCCCTACAATTGTGCCAAAATTGGCATCTACATGAATTATTTTCGCTATTTGGTCTTTTTTGGTCTTCGTTGCCTGGACTTAGGCATCTTACTTATCCTGTATATTATCTGCATATAAGTAATGCAAAAAAATAATAATATGCATACGTATATATATTAGGGAATGCAATCTCGACTCGAGATCGCAAATTCGAGATCAAATTACAATCTCGCGAGATCTCGGAATTTTCGGGATCTCGTTAATTAAAAGAAAATATTATTTGAAAGCAAACAAAAACCTTTATTCCTTAATATTAGTTACTAAGTAATTAACAGTTTTTTTTAAATTTTAATACTCAAAAGAAAAAATATAGCTTAAGGAGATTAGAAAGTAATTACGGGTGATTTTGAAAGTAACTTCTTAAAAAACAAAGTGTATTAAGGGTGCTATCTGCTAAACGGCATCTAATGTCCGTTGCAATGTACCAAGCTGCTGAAAATGCCCTCCCCGACTCAACACTGAAGTATCTCCATACCGGTGAACGACTGCTAAACTCAACACACACTTGATCTGGATTATTTTTCGACATTTAAAGGCATTAACCACGTAAGAATCCAAACATTATGTTTATTTAACTCACATAAACAAGAAAAAATGCATAATTTAAGAAAAAGTAATGACCATAACTGCACAACTAAAACAAACAAATGGCTGCCTGCACGCACGCAAGTATCTCTTTCTCACTCACTCGACACAGTTTTATATTATCTGTCCCGCTCGTCATCCGTCGCTAATATTCGTAAATAGTCGGGTTAGTTTTCTTTATTCGATCGACGCTCCCGCCCGACCGTCAGTCAGTCAGCGCACCGGCACCACTCGCGCCCCGAGTGGACGTGTGTAACGTCGCTGACTAATGCCGCCCAATCCCGTCGATCTCGAACGGGATCTCGTCATATTATGCTTCGGGATTGATCCCGAAAAATGTCACGAGATCGGGATTGCATTCCCTAATATATATACACTTTAATGCAGCATCATCTACATTGGTCAAATGCATTATACCTATAGTTTTGTGTTAGTGATTGACGAACCGGTGGAGGCAATCTGTTGTTATGATAATTTGTCTAGTCTATGGTTAGTAAAATAGAGAAATATATGTATATTTGTTCAGTCCTCTTCAGGTGATTTTCAAGTATTTTTATTATAATTATTGAAGCGTCATTAAAATACGTTTAGCGAGATGGATAATTTTATGTATCTACCTACCTACGTTTGCGATACGATCGTACTTACCTATGATGGTATAATAATGTAAAAAACAGGATATTTCATATTTCGAAAAACACATAAGACAGTAAGGTTAGAAAGTTGAGCTAAATAAATTAGGCAGATATTTAAATAATTTTTTGCATGAATACCGCACAAGGCAGTGGAACTATGGAATCCCCAATTTGGGGTACTTACATTGTGAGACTCAACGAAGTGAGAAGTGGGAGAGGATTTCACAATATCCAACTCTCTAAGATGACTTGCTTCCATTTATTATAATTCTGTCTAATTAATATTGATGCTGGTTTTTTGTGTACATGGATTAGAATAAAATATCTGACATCAGTATCAAATTATTCAATGAATAATATGATCTCTCTTCTTGAAAACCCACCTCAAAATAAAATATGCAAGTACATAATGCACACTGCTCAGTACCAGACACGTGTGTTAATATTGGGATATGTTGTACGTATTTTTAAGGTAAAGGAGTTCCTAGAGAATTTCTGTCATCCGAATACAGTCATTTCAATTTGGGAGGCTGGTATGGGTACCGCATCCCCGAGAACCATTTATTGGATAACCAAAGCCATATGTCACACCAAGTGGTTCGCTACGTTTGGTTATTTAGCAGGGGTGCCGGGTTCATGGAATGAGGTTTGTCCGGGTCTTCGTTACGGGTGCGTCTGTCCACCAGATGGCACGCCGGATCGAGAGAGAATGGTTGAAGGAGTCCTTTTGACTTATCCAGCCAGAACTTACTCGTGTTAAACATATTTAATTTTATGGTTGAAGTTTTTTTCATGAATTTCTCCTTCTATTGTGAGTTAGATTTGAAATACCAGATTATGGAATCTGTGAACTTGACTCTTGCGATTATTTCGCTTAACTGAACAATAGCAAGTTTATAGCATTCGTGGTTTTTAAATGCTTTTTGTTATCGCACTTTGTGAGTTTCTCTAAAATAAAATCAATAGTATTTTTTCGTTGTCGAAGAAAGAATTTACTTTTTGGCATGTCATAATTACTATGTGAACTCATAAATTGATCGAAAATCGCGTTATTATTGCTTCGTCTCTAATACTCCTCCATCCCCTTTAATAAATTCCCACTTCAACACCTCAATATAATATGGATAGCGCAAATTTAAAATGCTGTTACGGAAAATAAATTAAAAAATGAGATAAATATTAAATTTCTCCGTTTTTTTTCTGTTTCGATCTGAGTCATGGAAATATTTCTAAAGCAATAAGTGCATCTTTTACGATATGCATTTTAAGAAGATTATATTTTCTGAGAAATTAAAAATGAATTAAATACATTTATAAAAGAAATTTAAAGGTGTTATAAACGATTTATTTTTTAGTATTTTATAATAAAAAAATCATAATTATTGGATAGGTGTTAAGGCCTTACTAAGCAAAACTTAAGCGGACTGTAATAGGTACATTTGAACATTTGATTGCGTTTTTTTCTATAACAGGACAAAATAGCACCAGCTTTTAATGTGATGATCTGGGGGTCCATCAATGGGTCACAGTTGTACAAGTTGGCACATTATCTGTAAAAAGTATCATACAAAAGTTTATATGAACGCAAGTTTCGAGAGAGAATCGAAAATTGCTGTTACAACAATTGCGACAATATTTCAACTGATATTTTAACAACGATTGAACAATAATATTTCGTACAGGCCAAGTAGGTAAGATTATAGACATCTTCTTTCTTCTCCCAATTAGGGCTTTTAAGGAAGGAAAGGGACAATGGGAGATGAATACATTGAACAGGACCTTGGGAAATGGATTAGTCTCAAAGCTTTTTCAAAACTTAAAATTAGGTCTACAAGAAAAGGAATAAAGATTTTTTGAAAAAGTAAAAAACTTTATTTTCGCTCTCCTGAACAAATGTAATTTCGTCCTTCGCAGCATTTCAAATTTCCGTGCTACAATACCTACCTAATTATGCATGCAAGTATTTTTCTACATGTGAAGTTATAAATTATATCGTTCCAGTTGTTGTGGCACCTACTATCGTTCCCATTTCACACGATTAAACTCCATACTAGAAGCAATTAGCACTACTTATAATTCCATTTACATATCTGGCAATAAAACCATCTCAGTGATTCTGGAGATAAATCGAAAGTGCACATACACTAATCGTACTCAGTACTACTTCCAAACACTTTCCTACGTAGAAATAATCGAATAGATGAAAGAATTACAGATGTTTAATATTAGGAGGCAGAACAAATAAATGTAATATTTAATGAATGAAGACAATATTAGCGACTCTCAATCAAAATCTGAAACAGAAAAATGACAAAAAAGATACGCTCAAGAACCCAGGATCTTTGCCTTGCCGGGGCGAAACTCTATTACTAAGCTAATGTGACCCTACCCGACTCGGTCATATTTACCTATATCATACTTCAATTGTTGGCAGTTCTTAGTCGAAGTATGGTACAGTTAAATACACAATAGCTTAGTTGTAGAGCTCCGCCCCGGCAAGGCAAAGGTGATGGGTTCGATTCCTAGATGTGACCGTAGCTTTTCTGTTTCAGATTTTCGATCGCGTATCGCTAATATTGTCATCATTAATTAAATATTTCAATTTGAGGTTTTGCTCATTAAGTTATAAATAAATAAATGTGACTTGTGAATTATTGTAATTCTGAAGGTTGTTGAGTAGGCGTTTACACTTTACCACAGTTTTCACTGGCTTCGTGTCGTAGCCCCAATGTGAAATGGCTTTAACCGTGTTTATTGACCAGATCTGATTAGACAGATACTTCCCAGTGAATCAAAAGATTGATGTGTTTTTCATGTCCTTTTCATAACGCATTTACGGGATTTTTGGCATTGGAAGTACATTTTTTAAGGTGATACTTAAAAGAATTCGAAATCTACTTTTACATAGATGACACTTTGATTATACAATGTCATATAATCAAAGAGATGACACGAGAATAATGATTTTAGGCTAAATCAATTTGTGCTTTAATATACTAAGAAGAAATATTTTTTTGCGCTCGTATATACGCAATACGAATATGAATAAATAGTTATGTCCATAAACGAACTCAAATCTTTCAAGAAAGGCTAACAAAACAACATTTTATGGGTGATTCAATCTAATATTGCATTTGTTAGACTTACTGAAATATTTAAGTTTGTTCACGGACAAAACTATTTATTCATATTCATATTGCATTTGTGCTGGCCCAAAGAATAAATTCATCTTAATATTTTAAAGCATAGCTTGTAAAAGATGTTTTCCATAAAATAATTAAACTTGCGCCATCTACGAAAGAGTGGATTGTGAATTATTTTAAATATCACCTAGAGCGGACAATTATAATGACTTGGACCCTGGATCTCTAACTTTATAAAATAAACTACAAACTGAATTAATAAAAAAAATAGGACCGGTAAAACAGTTATCAAAAACTCGAAGTTATATTTTCGATTATGTGCCAATTTATCTTTCGATTGGGTTTTCTTTAATGAAAAATTTCTGCATTATTCTTCATCTTCCACTCTTAATTATTAAATCATTGCAATTAATACTAATCAATTCTTATAAAGCCGACATCTTCGAAGCGTGAAGCCGAAAGTGTTCCTGCAGATAGCAAATAGCGAAGCGCGCTTCGATTTCGACGGACATCGAGCGACTCGAAGTAGTTTCTCTCTCTGATCGGAGAAGAATAATTAAATAATAAATATTATTATTTTCATTCTAGTGTCCGTAGATCTGGATTCGAGAACGAGAGCGTTCCCAACCAAGTGAGACTATCGCATCTCAGAATCCAAGTTGTAGGCGTTTTTATTGCTGGTCTTGTTCTAAGAATGTAGGTATTGTAGGTATTATATATCTATTTGAATGCGTTTTTTTGTTTGATGCGGTTAGAGTATCTTTGAAGTGGAAATTAACCCACTACTCGGCATCCCATCGAACTGTAACTCGGCAGATAGATTCATATTCGATGACAATGCATTTTGGTAGCAATCACGTACAAACACACGGATATACGTATAAGCATGTTTCTTATTAAAATATATTAAATCAATTTATATACGAGATGAATGTCGATTTTAAAAATCGAAATTTAGCAAGGTGGGTAGCGCGGTTGATTCCAATCACTGGGAAGGAAGGTTTTAACGGATAATTTATTAGGTTTATATACGTTTTTAGATTAAAAAAAAACAAAACTTAAAAGTTTTTAGGTTCTTCTTTTTCTACTTTGTGTGCCCTATTAGGTCCCCCCGACATTGGCGATCACTTTTGAAAATGTCTCTTTGTCTTGCGCTGCCCGGAATAGCTTCTCCTCGCTTCTAATGCCGGTCCACTCTCGTACATTTCGCAGTTTGGGTTAAATAAAAATTTAAAAAATATACTCAAAGGACTTCAATAGTAATGCACGAAAGATGGCCGTCACGTGAAAACGACGAATTTGTCAATTTTATTTTTGATACGAAGTGTTTTTAAAATAATTTATGCCTATCAAGAATGTCCAGTCTATCTGGATATTTACCGATTTCTGAATACTCATAAAAGTCCCAGGCGCTCCCGGCTGTCCGTAGCCAGTGGGACTACGCTGTCCCTAATCGGGGTACTTTGTGAAGTTGAATGGAGCGGGAATGGAAGGATATGGATATGGGAAAGGTTGAAAATTTCCTGGTTTTTAAGATCTCAAGCATGTTCTATATCATTCTTTACATGAACAATTTGCTATTGCACTATTATAATAAACCTGAGTTACACCTGAATTTACTTGTATTCCATTCTAATCTCTTCAAAACAATTAATAACCTCCACAATAGAGAAGAAATGTAAAGAGTAAGAGGCACCTTAAAATGGAAAGTTTTCGGTACAATCCTCTACCAGATTATACAAAGATTTGTTTAATTACTACCGAAGAATACCTTCAAAGGTTGTCAGCCATCTATTCATAGAACCGTCACATTATTATGCAAACTACCTTTAATACATAAAGGCCGGAATGCCCGGCTATCCAGTACTATCCATTACTTCTATTGCCGTATTATTTACTCAAATTTATCTTCATTATGATTATATGTCTGAAGTTGATGCAGCATCACTGTGAAATAATTTATTTTAAGGAAATCCACCTCAACATGTAACATTCGGAATCCCACGTCATGTAAAATTCGAGATAAGTTAACAACACTTAAACAATAACACTCCTTATGTAGAAAGCGATAAGATTTGAATTACGGTTTCACACCAGCCGCCTGTTTTGTTTTATTCAAGAAAAAAATCATCACCGAAAAGCGTATTTTATTTTATTTTGAGAAGCTCAGGCATAAATATTTAAATTTTTTGCAATCATTTTCTAAAAAAATATATTTTTCACATAATAAAAAAAAATATAATCGAAAAGGGGTTCGTAAGTAGGAGATTTTGAACTTAAAAGCAGTTTTTAAGGGACTCATATTTAATTTTTTAAGGGCTTATAAGAAACTTATCAAAAAACACTCGATTATTTCAAAGACAAACATGTGTTCTAATCACAGTATTTATAGTCACCTAAATCACATGATTTTGCATTGCTTAGTAGTGGATCACCTTAATAGACCTTAAAGACTTTTTAAAGGGTTTAATTAAATGGGTGGAATCTTAGCCTTTGAAATCAGCCATTAATTTTTTGGTAATATGTGTTTTTATAAAACTGCTTAAAAATGCAAAATATCTTGTTTAAGAACCCCTTTTTTGGTTATGATTTTATTGTACAATGTTTTTGCATACCTTCTAGTGTTAGGATTTAACCCACTTTTCAATATGTGTATACATCCTTTTGTTAAATTATTCCCTTCCCCTATAGTAACCCTTTTACATAGCTCCTTCGTTAAGTTTCTATTAATAAATAATCAACAGGTTCCTGACTGGTATGAGGTTTAAATAATCTGTGAGCAAATGTTACACATGAGAACTTACCAGTATATTTATTGATTTAGGAAACAATTTCAATCATAAATATTCTCTGCATATTTTTCATCATTCATCTTGCCTTAATGCAAGACACGTGGAATACGCGTATCTACACATTAAATATTTATCTGTGTGCGTAGCCGTATAATAACAGGTGTAACGGTGTGCGTGTGAAGATGTGGATGGATCAAAAAGTGAAAGTCATCTCAGCACAATGGCGCAAGGCGTGCTATGAGGCACTCGAGATTTTGATTCTGAAAGATAATATTCATTCATTCCTCTTCTGTCCAATATTTCCTTTATTTTGTTGTTAGAGTACCTGTTGCCCATTGGTCTGTTTTCTATTGATTGTTCTTTTCGATTGTCATCGTAAGCAGTTATTTTACGTGACGATTCTTCAAAGACCATTACGTACATATGTATTTAAATAATTGAAATGAAGATAATATAAAGTTTTTTTGTAATTCAAACCTTTGTGCTACCTAACAATTTAATTTTTGCCTTACGCCACTATGTTTCATAGGTTCAGGGTATTTCAAATGTCTCAGTTTTGCATCATAGAAGCGATCAAGCTTGATGTCTGGAGTCAAGCTTTGAACATATATGTATATCCAGTTTTTAAATCAATATTGGCAGCTCTTACTAATCTAAAGCCGATAAATATTATCGACCACCATAACACGGGCATCAGCCTAGCATGGTGGTCGAAAAATCCACTAATGTTACCCCAATTTTTGTATTAACTGAATAAAGAAAAATTAAAAAAAAAAAAAAAAAAAAAAGATCTTTTGGTTATCAGTTCATCCCTTTTCCATACTTTAGAATTCTGATAATTCAGTCTTTCTTGAGGAGGGTCTTGGCAAAAATGCTTAGTAAATTAATACTAACACCAAAATATATTAATGCGTCGATTATTAAAGAGTTCCCTAACGCCCTTACCAAACCAGATGTACGCCGTACCTATAATGTACCATAAGATGTTATGGTTAATTTTGTGACTCGCAGAGTTAAAAATACGATAAAATAAGAGGCAGGATGAACACAGGAAGGTCACACCTGCCTTAAAAGTATCCCAAAATTAGTTTTCAATGCACTGGAAGCGGTGTAGGACCTTGGTAAGCGAAGAAGCCTGCTTCATCTGAACATTTTGTTTGTGGGTTACGATCCTCAGCAATGAGAGAACGACTGCGATAGCCATTTTCTAAGCATTAAGTCGATGTTCTCGTCTTAAAGCCCATACATGGACCCACTTACAAGTCAATCTTCCAATCTCTACAAGCACTTAACATCTCCACAGCCACTCTTGTCATGATATTTGCGTAGCGGAGCGTGCGCACATTTCGTACAGACAATATTGGACATAACGAAATGTGTACATTGGAAATCATCAACGCCCACCATCCCAGCTCCATAGTCAAATATACTTTCGGCCCAGGGTTGCCACCAATTTTTGGACAATCTTATGCATAATAATTAAACCCAATCCTTTTGTTTCAGACTTAGTTTTACGGACGTTCGCTCGGAATGTTATAATTTCGGAGTATTTTAATAATATTATTATTATATTGCATTAAAGGAGTAGAATACTAAACATAAACCAATTAGTATCCCGCTGTCGATTTGTAGAGCTAGTTATTAGTTAACAGCTTAACAAGTACTAAAGAGGCTGGATTTATGTTATTATTGAATTAAAAATTGGCACGAATCGAACGCCCGCGGCGACTAATTTTTCAATCAAAAGTGTCACCAACTAAAGGACCGAAGATTGAAATATGTCCCTGTTTAAGATATACCTATAAACAGGTGCATGCTGAGGTGCTGCAGTAGTTTTGCCCCGTACGATTGCAGAATAATCTGACTTACTATCATGAAATCCCAACCAAGAAAATCAAGTAGATGTCACGTACTTTGATATCGAAATAGCTTTCGATAAGGTTGTTGATTTCAATGCCTTACTGAGGAAACTAGCAAATTTTAATTTTTCCACTTGTGTTTTATTATGGTTGTCGTTCTCCTGAATTCTTAGTTTTTTCTGGAGTACAGCAAGGACCTCTTCTGGGACCTCTGCTATTTTGTTATTTATCAGCGATATTAGCTCAATCACAAGCATTTGACCAGCCAACACTGAATACTAGATTCAATATATCACACTCTATCCTATATCCCGTGATAAAATGGATGCCTTTCTCATAATTAACTGAATTTCTCGTTCTCCACAGTGCTTCGATATTTAATATAGCAAATAAATAAAGAAAATGATGCAAGTACACTGGACACGAACACCCTGTAGCCGTCAATAAGTCATTATTTCTGCTTGTTTCTACTTCTTTCATCGTCAGCAACCCTGAAATCAATTGACCAATTTTTTTATTCATTTGGCAACCCTAATTATGGGTATATTCGAGCTGTAGAGGTGTCAATTAATACGTTGGAATAATTTCTAAAGTTCTGTTGTCATGTTGTCTTCCGAACCCGGAGAGAGCGGGTGAAAGTCAGACCCGTAATTGATATTGCCTTTTGTACTTATGATAATTTGATACGAATTTGAATAACTCGATTTTTCCTGTCGCAATGCAAATTTAAGTGAAGAGACTTGGGTTATGATTGTCGGTGAAGTAGCTAGCCGCATTAGAAATACCAGTACCGTCTATTATTGAGTTTTGGGTTTTGTTTTGCTGAGTGAGAAGTTGAGATTATGGTAATATGAAATTTACGATGAGAATATGTAAATTTGTTGATTGAAGCAGTGAGGTGATTCAAGTATTCAATTTTTTAGTTGATCTTAGTGGCGAAGTGATAAATTATCTCTACCTGGACTAGCGTATCATAATACTAGACATTGTATTTTCGATTATCACGGAGAGAGAATTAATTTCTCTGTTTCCGATGGTTACCTCCATTACTGACAGCGTAGACTCTTCTTATCTCGACCTGTAGGACTAACTTGCCAATGGTCATGCCAGTGGGGAGAGAAATCTTGTTGTTAAATAGAATCACTTCGTTTATGTTGATATAATAATCAAATAAGCAGTTAGTTGTGAATGCTGGGCTTTATTCTACGTACCGCAAGGAATTTTAAAGATGTCATTTAAAGATAGGCGGTTCTCATAATTTTATACAATTCCTTAGTAAGGAGTAGATTTGAAAGTCGGTGGGTTATTTGGAGTCCACACCAAATTAAGTATTCCCTCATGTTGGAGAGAATTTAGAAGATTTTTTTTCTTTTTTTTTTTTAATTTAAAGAAAGACAAATATTCCCGGGTTACGAATAACCCAACATGTTTATAATAACCCAACAAATTCTCCTACTACCACCACAGTAAGCGGAAAATGTTAATTGTGTCGTGATGGGGGACTTAGCCAGCCGAGGAACCCACCACGCGACGCCCGGGTGGGACCCAAACGTGATGCCCACTCAGCCACTGACCGGTCGACTTTTTTGAAGGAGTATTGCTGCTACCGTGGATCTATCCTACTGACTTTCCTTTAGTTGTGCTAGCTTTTGAATGAACCATCATCAGAAAATACGTACTTCATGTATTGCTACACATTTCTCCAGACTGATGCGTAGATGGTTTGAAAATTCGGTCATCATACAAGGAATTCATATTAATTTTCTGATGGTTTTTTCAGTCACCGAGAGCTTAGACTGTACTATCTCCCAGCCTGCATGACTAACTTGCCAATGGTCTGGGTCTGGTCTCATGGGAGCTATCTTGTTGAATGAAATCACTACGGATATCGCCGTAGTTAGCATCAACGTAGCTGCCTTTTTTTATTTTTCATATTTATTAATCAAATTAAATTGGTGATGTGCTGTGCTTGTCTCACTAAGAACTCCTGTGTTGAGAACAGTCGCAGTTTAACATAAGTAGTTTATCACAAAAATAAAAATAATAACAACGATTTTTCATGTAAAATAAAAGACAATCAGCGTCGTACCATCAGGAATACATACTTAAAAATAGCTTTTAATAAAATCGTTGATGTTTGATCTGTTTTGGCTGATGATGCAAGACTTGGTGAGGGATTTATATTGCAAATAATTTAAGTTCTGTCACTGGCCAATAGCTTTGTTATCTCAAATTTCTTTGTCTTAAAATTGTTTTAGCGAAAGGAATAAATAAGAGCTATGCCTTTTGGTTCTAGTATCACGAGCAGTTTTGGATATTGTCAAAAAAATCTCGTGTTTGAAAGCGGTATGCTAGTATATTTTTGATACAAAAGTTGTCTAATTATCCTATGTTGTGATCGGTAGTTTTAGAATACCTAATCTTAATAATTAGTTTCTGGGCATCGGATCAATAGCGGCAGCGTTTGCTCCTCCCCAGGCTATAATACCGAACTCGATTAAAGATTGACATAGTAAATGGTTTTGAGTTGATTCAACTTAAGAAAGTTGAGAGTTTGGTTAAAGAAGTGTAAAAATTTAAAAGGCAAGCCCTGTTGTTACTAGTATGACGCTAGTATACGCCCTTGAGGTGATTTTTCACAAAAACGGCGCTCGTGACGGCCTCCGTGGTCCCGAGGTAAGGCCCTCGACTCACAATCCAAAGATCGCGGGTTCAAACCCGGCGTGCGCAAATGAATTTTATTTGATTGATTTGTGGTGTTTCACAATTAATTAATAAAAAAATAATATGTAGTATATTTGCGGCACGTTCCAGAGTGGAAGATACTCTCAGTATCGCCCTCGTGTACGACCACCATTCAGAATTGAAACGTTGCTTGAAATGGCTTTAGCTGTGTTTGGTGACCAGATCTGATTAACCACGTACTTCCTTACCTTCCTCTTCCTCGTCTTCTTCCCCTCCCAGCTACCTTCAGCCTCACAACATACCACAATCGGGGTTGCCATAGTCTCACTGGCTCCAGACGGGAGCAGTTGGGGATTCTTCTGCTATATTCATATTAAAAACAAAAAATATTCTCTCAGTATCGCCCTGGTGATGTATCACGATTCAGAATCGAAAAGTTGCTTGACATGCATTTCAACCCTCTTCTCTTTTCCTTCTTCACTCCCTTCAGCTTCAGTCTCACAAAATACCCCAATTGAGGATGACATAGACATCGTACTAGCTCCGGTCAGTGACACAGAAGCAGTAGGGTATATTGCGGTAATCACACAAAAAATACAAATAAAATGTTGTTTCCCAAAAATGTTCTAAAATATTTGACCTTGAAAGGCGAGCTTTTGGGTATATGTAGGTATATTCATTGTTCGATCGTTTTTGCAACAACATTTTTAACCACACTCTGGCACGTCAAAGTATTATTTGTTCCGAGCCGACCTTTGCGTGCAGATTGTATTGCGGTTATTTTTATTTGATTTTATTTTAGATCTTCACTGCCTTTCTCTGCGGTGACACGCTGTGATGATGATACCCCAAACATGGCCACACCCAAACATACACTTTACATCAGGGCTGGCAAATATTTGATCTATTTTACGTAAAGAAATGGGATGCAAAATATATTTTTTTAACTTATCAATCTTTGCAAATTTACTTTGTGACGTCATTTGTAATAAAATGAAAACAAAACATTTTGTAAAATATTACCATTTAATAAAAAATATCTACACGTTTCAAAACCAAAGGTTTTGTCGTACGAAGAAACGAAGAAGTGGTTTT
This sequence comes from Limnephilus lunatus, assembly GCA_917563855.2. Taxonomy (NCBI): domain Eukaryota; kingdom Metazoa; phylum Arthropoda; class Insecta; order Trichoptera; family Limnephilidae; genus Limnephilus; species Limnephilus lunatus. The sequence goes on along the minus strand of OU830594.1, from coordinate 90,516,284 downwards.
GAAACATGTAAATAATTTGGATTAAATATATATTGGTGTATAAAAAAGAAAATTCGGTAAACGAATTTTGAACTGAATTGCAGTGTCGAGAATTTCAAGAATATAGGATAATTTTTCTGTGGACTAAAATACGTCTGAGGGTAAAGCGAAGTAACTTGAGCAGAGGATTCTACATGATACGAAATGTTGAGGATTCTGCATGATAGAATCGTAGTACACGTAATAAATGATAAATAACTATCCTCTAAAAAAAATTGTCCATGCAAAAAGTCACAACTTTTAGTGTAAGGTCGAACGGGGTGACCCGATAGTTGATCCCAAAAAAATTGCCCCCTCAAAATTATAATTACTATAAAAAAAAATTGGTGTATAAATTTCACCTATTAATTGCCTGGGAAGACCATGTTTAAGGTGGTGCGACAACGTCCTAAAAGATTTATCCACCTTGGAGATTGTTAACTGGAGAGAGTTGGCACTAAACCGTGACGAGTGGAGGAAGACTCTTGAGGAGGCCAAGACCCAGCAGGGGTTGTAGAGCCAACAGTGATGATGATGATGATTAATTACCAATTTCAAACCTAAGATCGATTTCAGAAATGCCTTTAATAATAAAATGGTATATACATACATCAAACGAATTTATTTAGTGTCGATTTTTTGTACTTGTACGCTGGTGTATATCTACAGTATATAGACAAGTAGTTTTATCCTTGATGGACTTGAATGAAAATATATTTTATTCGGCGGTTCGCATAGATTCACCATCCCCACTTGTAATATGAAATATGAGCTTCCGGATATTTTTTGTAGAATAGAGTTCTATGATGACCTCTTACCAAATTGAAGTGTAAAACAATTTTAATTTAGTTAACCATTTACTAAACTATTTAGCAGCCCTATAAATAAAGCCATGTCTACGCAAAGCAGATATTTTTACTCGTCGTTCCGCCCGGTCACCTGTATTACAATTATTCGCACGTAATACTTTTTGCGTCTTTTTTTGCGCTCGGAGAAATTGAGCCGATCTTAATGGCCATCTCTTATCGACGGGGGATTTAATAGCTTATCGTTGTCATGGCTGCCTTTATTATAATAATTATGAAAAGGAGAAAGTTTTTTAATATCAGCCGATACAATAAATAACATTGTGGTGATCTAACGTACTAAAATCAACCACATGATGAAATTATTGGGCCAGTGGAATCAGTGAGTTTTTTTCGCTGTTTTATTTTATTTCTCGTTCGACTTGTGCAGGAATGAGGTATTTATTGGAGGTTTTAGTGCTTTTACGATTTTGAAAGATTGATTCTTTTTTTTTGCTGAAAACGAAAATTTTAAGGGACATCTCTATCCTTAGGGTATTAAATAAAATATTCATTGATGGGGAGGTATGTAGACGAATAGATATTTTTATTAGATTTAAAAAAGATACTAATTTCTTTTTTTTTGTTAATAATAATATTTGGATGGTTTGTATAACGCCGTTTTTGTGAAAAATCACCCCAAGGGCGCTCGCTGTACACATGTATAATATATTTTTATAATCATAGGTTCTCAACGTGGGCGATAATGCCCCCTTGGGGGCGTTTTAGACCCTCAGGGGGGCGGTAGAATACTAAGAGAAAATTGGGGGGCGTTTAAGACATTCAGGGGGGCGGTAGGAGACCCAGAGAAACCCATCCCACCCCATCCTATCTTGCCTCATCATCCCATACCATTAGGGGCCATCCATCCAAAAAATATTTTCAGTATCCCACTACGCCCCCTCCGTTGTGGCAAATGTAACCCGATCGTGGTATCCCGTTACGCCCCCTCCTTTATGGCAAATATAACCCTGTCGTGGTATCCTATTATTCCCCCATCTACGAGTAAGGGGGCGGTAGAAAAAAAAATCTCTAAATGGGTTGTGGGCAAAAAAAGGTTGAGAATCTGTGCTCTAGGTAGAGAGAGATGGGGGTTATTAAAAATGCTGTTATTAAGAGAGAGAATCTACCTTGCTTACTTTAACCAGCGTTTCCGCAGGTTATTTGAAGTTAAAAATGTAAAAGTTTTGGTCTCCGCTAACTTTTTTTTTTCAGCTAAAACTATAATAGGTGTTGGATAATTGTGTACGGGGTAGGGGTGGTTTTTCATTCAATTTTAGCTTTGAAGGTTTATTTAAAAAAATATATTCGAAAAATGTACCTTATTTATCAAAAAGTAATCGGAGATCAACATTTTTAGTGATTTTTATTGCAAATAATGTCACGAATCACTGGTTGATGTAAGTTAGGTGCGTCTTTTATCAAAACCCTTTATGCACCTTTCTTCTTAATTTAATTATTAAAACTAAGGTGACCACAATAAAGTAAATAGTTTTTGCTGACTCGAGCAATAAAATCTCCAAGATCAAAGAATAACTTTTTTTAAACATTTGCCTTGTCAGCAGAGGAAAAACTGCTCGTACAAACGCCTATTTCAGGATTACAATGACCGCCCTAAAATACTCTCGTTATGAACTGCGTACACACGGCAGAAAATTATTAACACTATTTTAGTAGAAGCACTGGTGAAGTAATGCAAAATCATGTGATTTTGAATTGAAAATTAGATCGCTTTGAAGTTATTTAAATGCTTTACTTAAATACTGTAATTAGAACACATTTTGCCTTTTAAATAATCGAGTATTTTTTGTTTGGTCTTTTTATAAGCCCAGAAAAAATAAAGTTTGATCCCTTTAAAACTAGCTTTGTAGTCCAAAATCTTCTACTTACGAACCCGTTTTCGGTTATGGTTTTAATGTTCAATGTAGAAAATTAAATTCTTTTGGAAATGGTTGTAAAACATTTAAATATTTGTGCTTGAGCTTCGCAAAACAAAATAAAATAGGCTTTATGGCGATGTTTTTTTGTAGAATAAAACGAAATGGGCGGCTGGTGATAAACGGGAATTTAAACCTTGCCGCTATCTAAATAAGGAGTATTATTGTTAACGGTCTTATCCAGAATTTTACACGATGTAGAGCCTCCCCTTAAAATCCCGGATAAATCACGAAAAATCTAAATGAAACCGAGTAATGGTCACCCTAGTTAAATTTCAAACAATAACCACATTATTTGCAAGTTAATTACACATTCGCCGTATCTGTTATTATTTATTATTATTAGTTGCCAGACGTCGCTTATTAGTTATTACTTATTACCATACCACGGAATGTACGCCGACTGTACTGTACACAGTACTTTATTCATGTAATTGGCCGATCCCCTCCGAGGTATGCAGAGAAAGTGAACTGAGAACAACGAACTAAAAGAAGTGATTGTTCGATACTAGTCAATAAATGGCCGGTGCTTTTAATATGTTGAGTTTGATACGAACATTATCAGGTTTTGGAAGCCGGGCGGCGTTTTGACAGTACAAACGTATTATCCATTTCCTCTCTGGATTTTGATAACGACTGCAAATATTTATTTAATATAATATAGATATCAACCACTAGCGTGTCGGTGTCTTTTTTGAAGTGAAAACTTCTTTAGCACCGTTGTGATTTGAAAATCGATGAAACGAAAAATAGCGACTAAAAAGTGACAAATATCTACATGTATAGGATTTAGCCTGCGAAATAATAAGACAGTATAATCGGTCTCCTCTTTGTGCGGTGCTTTGTAGTCTCCCCACTGTTGTCTATTTTTGTTTTCTGAAGGCTTCACTTCTACCGCGCGGAAATTGCATACTCTGATTTTTTTTTGATTAGTTACTTCTTATAGGTGGTAGGAACATTCAAAAATCGTCAAAATTGCCGGGTTTGAACTTTGAACGCCATCAACATACATTCACCATATAAACTATGTAGACAATGTATTATAAAACTCAAAAATCCATAATGAAAATTATACTGAAAGTTCCTGTAAGAACTAGCACTGATGAAATCTTCAACAATCTTAACATCATATCAATTAAACAACTGTATTCTAAAACTATACTCATTTACATTCATAAGTACAAAACCCAAGAAATAACAACTTACACGTACATAAGAAACACTCATAGACATACAAATAACTAGACGAGAACTTACAGATGAGGGGTAAAAACCAACTATGGCGGGGCGAAGAGAGGAAAGAGACTTGTGATTCGCCAAGTCTTCTTCATTGTCTAAGTATGTGTTTCATAGACATACAGCGTCCGCGCGTAAAATGTACGACGAGAGCACGACATTGGTCCGGACACGCCCAGCCGGTTCCGAAAAATGGTTCCAATGGGAGGGGGAAATAACACGTTTTTTAACACGTAAGGGCATGTCCATATATTTTGTACGTCCGTGGAAACACTAGATCTCATGGTCAAAAACATATCCAACAAGTAACTACTAACACAACATTTGGGCAAAAAAGCTTCTTGTATTATGGTATTAAACTTTACAATAAAATACCACTCTCACTTAAAAACCTCAACAGTATAACATTTAAATCTCAAATAAAAAGCTGGATACTAAATATAGGGAGAACAGAAATAGAAAATAATACTGATAGCAAATACAGACTAAAACCGAATCTACTGAACGGAATTATAAAAAAAACACAATTTTATTTAATTTTTAATTATTTAAAAAATACTACATGATACGTATATGTTTATAACTAATTCATATTAATTTCTTATAATTAAATTATAATATGTAAATGAAATCCTCAGCACGGGAAATCCCAGTGAGGATATCATTATCTCTAGATGTTTGTAAAGAAAGGAAGACAATAAATCATTATTATTATTATTATTATTATTATTAAAAATAATTTGAAACGCAAGGACATTAATTATTTTCTTAAAATGCAGTTCGTAAAACAAATCTTTAAAATCGGTCCAATTTTGGAGGAGAAAAACAGGGAATACAACACCTCGATTTTGACTTTAGGTATTCTCAGCCTGATGTGCAGTTGTCCCTGGGAGGGGATAACAGCGACAGTGACAGACACAGTGTGGCAAAATACCGTGCTTCCTCTTAATTTTTGTGTTGTGTTATTGAAGAAGTACGGAATATGTGAAATATTTGGGTTCTACCGGTAAATTGTTACATTATTTACATAGATTAGAAAATGAAGTGTTTACCAGCTTTTTTAACCAACCAAACACTACATTTTATCCTAAACTAACCCTTACTTATACAGCTACATTGGGACACGGTAAAGAGGTATATTTTATTTTAAAAACACTTTGTTTCAGTTAAATATCGGTTCCATAATAACTCAGAATCAAGTCAACTCTATACCTCTTCAAAAAGCCATTGAAAGCAATTAATTTTTTTATTGAAAAATAATTCAAAACCTAACATAACGGAACCTATTAATATTTTATGTAACTTTTAATGACTTTTCAAAGAAGGTGTTGAGTTGATTTCATTCTGAGTTGTCCGGTCACCTAAATATCAATGCGAAACAATTATGAAATGGAAAATAAAGCACTAATTACAATTGCGTTCAAAATATCACATCTTTTCTTCTGTTATGTTTTGACATATGGTTATTATATTAAAATGGGTGGTTTAGACTAGCTTTTATAACATACAATTTATAGAATATTCAACGATAAATAAACATGAACGAAAAACTAGAGTCTTAAAATAAAATTCTGTGTGATTCTACATTTTTATGAAAGCATCATTAAAAAAATGGCATTCGTAGAAAACTCCACGTAATACCAAATAAAACAGATTAAACAAACTGATTCACAAATGAATTAATTCAATTACTTTCATTTACAAGTAAGATATTTATTCACAAATGAATAAATTTAATTATACATTATGTACACCTAAGAAATTGATTCACAAATAAATTAATTCCATTACATACATTTCTTCCCAAGATCAAAAAAAAATTCCATTACATACATTTCAATGCACGATATTGATTCATAAATGAATCAATTTTATAACATAAATTTACACACAAGAAATTGATTCACAAATATATAAATTCCATTACATACATCCACACAAGAAATTGATTCACAAATGAATAAATTTAATTACAAACAATTACTGGTAAGAAATTGATTCACAAATTAATGAATTCAATCACATACATTTATTTACGCGAATAAATGTGTAAATAATAATGATGCGTTTCAGAAATTTATATTTATTGCTTACAACTTCTTTATCCATCTAAATATAACATAAAGTAGATAAACAACCTTGTTTTTGCTTGTCAATACTATATCAATCTTGCTTACGCTTTCAGAAAATCTTTCTATCCTAAAATCCAATTAAAATCTTCAATTAATTAATATTAATGAACGCCTGACATCTCGAAATAATTATCTTTGATATCATCAAAATACCGAAACGGTTTTTTTCGATATTCTCAATAACAATTTGTGGGTCAATATTCAAAACCAGTTTCGAGCGAATCGGCATTTTTGTATATTTAAATTTCACCTAGCGGTGAAACCTTGAACTATCAATAGCTGGATTTTCATTGGTCGGTGAGATTATTATTAACATTCTTCTGTTTATTGTTCGCAGGTCGAGGTGTCGCTGAGCGGAGTACTGTAATTTTCAAAATTTCTTCCAACAAGTGATTTAATAAAAGATTTAATACAACATAACGCCATCCATAAATTAAAAATTGATTTAAAAAATTATTGTGACAGTGTTTTTTTGTGTGTTCTATAGAAAACTAAGGGCAGTTTTTTGGTAAACTGTCGAATTGATTGTTTTGTGCAAAAAATTGTTTTTTTTAGACAAATTTAATTTTTCTAAATGTTGTGTTTAAAAGTGTCGTGACTTCGGGGTGGTTGCTACTAAGCAACGTTGTTAACATCGAGTGTGTGCCATACGTATAAGTATGTCGTCGAATTCAAGGACTATGTGCCGTGTGGTGTGGTCGCTAGCGATAGTTGTGGCGTTTTTAGGGTGTTTCTTTTTGGAAAATGTCAGCGGTCACGTGGCTTTGACGTTTCCACCAGCGAGAAAGTATGATCTCGATTTTCTGGACAACAGCAGAACGAAAGCACCATGTGGAATGCCGAGAGGTAAGTTCAAAGAATCTTTTTGCAAGTTTAAATTGGTAAATGTTCCGCTATTGAGTCCACGCTCAAAACACACTTTAAAAGTTTAAAATAAATTGTAACAGGTAGATAATAGTTAGTAATAAGTAATTCAGTAAGCGGAATTGAAAAATATTGCGTTTTATTGGTTATTTTGTTATCTTTAAAAACGCGAAATGTCATTTTTCAAGGACCGCCATGTTATTAATTACGACGATGAAATATGCACTTTTTAAAGGAAAAATCACTTTTTGTCAGTTAGACCAGGGGTTCCCAAACTTTTCCATGTCGCGGCACCCTTAGAATCTATCTGTGGTAGCCTCGGGACCGAGTGTCACCCCCAAAAGCACAATTCTCTAGCCATCCCCCCCCCCCCCCAGGGAACTTACAAAGAAAATGCAAATATAATACAAGTACAAATACCGTGTAGTGCGACGGGTGAGCCTGCAGCTCGCTGCACAATTTTTCAACCTGGGAATAAGGCTTGATACAGCTACTCCTCATTTCTTTTTGAGCGATATTTGCTCTTTATAACCGCAACCGCTGAAAATCCAGCTTCGCACAGATATGAAGTAGCAAAGGGAATGAAGACCCTTACAGCTTTTCCACTTAGAATCGGATACTGGTTTCTGACTGATATCCAAAACTCCATCAAATCCAAACAAGCGTATTTCATTTTTAGGCTACTGTCGGTCTAGATAGAGGTCAATTAAATCTTCTTCTTCCTGCGTAGTAAAATCTTGGGGAGCTTGAGCACGGAATGGATCTTGGATCCATACAAACTTCTCCACTTGGTCTTTTGCGAAGTACTTGGCAAACCAGACAGTTAACTGTGATAGGTGCTCTGTGAAAAGGGTCAGCAAGTTATTTGAAACCTTAAATCCGCTATGGGCCATGTACTGTTGCAATATTGGAAAATAATCTTTGCCTCCATCATCACCCATTTTTCTCTTCCACACTTTTAGTAGTTTTTTCCTGAATGATGAAATCTTGAATTAAGAAACTACAAGTGAATGCGGCACGCGGCCGCTGCAAGCGCAGCACCACAACCATATCCCCACTCCTGTGCCTCCCACCCAATCCATTCCCAGAGCGCGGACCGGGCCACGCGGGTGATTTTTTATTCCATAAAATGTTTGTATTTGTTCATGTCAATTTTAATTTTTAGTAGAGACATCAAGGGCGCCTCGCGGCACCCCTGACCTCTGTCCGCGGCACCCCAGGGTGCCGCGGCACCCACTTTGGGAACCTCTGAGTTAGACAATAATAAGAAGTACGAATTGCAATCTTCGAAAATGATAAATAATGCGTATTAATCATTATTTTGTTCGGTTTCATAAACACGAAAAATCATTACTTATTACGCGCGCATGACGCGAAACGCGAGCCGCGAGCCCATATGAAATATGAAAATAATATGAAATTGGGCCACGTGAAACATTTACTACAATATGCAATTCGAAAATGAGCACCACCAACCTGAAAATATAAAAGCATTCACGAAACGAGTAGCTAGAAACGGTATATCGACAATATTATTGCGAAAATAACTGATTTGCCTAATTACGTAAGTAATTATTTTAATACCTAGAACGAAAATAAATAAAAGAAAACGCACGCGTTTTTCTTTTCAATAACACCCCAAGTTTTGAAAGGTTTGTACTGCAAGTAGGATTAGTATTATAGACAAGTTTGCACTTGTATTTATAACAGAAGAACATGGAAAGAAATGTATTAGAATAATTACACATATCCACTAGACAAACCCTGCTTTGCCAAACAAACCATTCAAAACCTGGGATGTTTTTTAAAATTATGATGGCATGCGAGTTTATTTTAGAGAATTTATTTTTTAAGTACTATATTAGAAATGTATTAGAATAATTACACATACCCGCTAGACAAACCCTGCTTTTAATTTTTTTATTCTTTTTTTATTTATTTATTTAGGAAACTAGGAAAAGCAAAATTTGCTTTGCCAAACAAACCATTCAAAACCTGGGATGTTTTCTAAAATTATGATGACATGCGAGTTTATTTTAGAGAATTTATTTTATAAGTACTTTATAATATAGTACTTATTTACTTATTTCAATTATCCAAATTTTTAGACTTTAAATTCTTAAAAATGTCAAATTTATTTCATTTCGTTATCATACTCCTCATTTAAGGCTTCGTTAAACAAGGTATGTATTACTCAATATTAGTGATGCAACGATTACGAGTCCGATGCATCGTAACCGCAGATTACACTCGTAAGAACCTTCAAGATTATCATAATCGTAGATTATCTTTGCGGTTATAATACGATATAAATAGTAAATAGGTAAAATGAAGCAATAAAAAGCTTATAAAAGGAACATTGGCTTAAATCAACGGATGGTGAATGTATTTCTTAATGAGATTTAACGGTAACTAGCTAAACAATAATGTAAAATCATTTTCTAAATTTAAAAAAAAAATAGAAGTTAAATATTATAGATATATATTTTTGTTTTGAACTTGATGAGATGATGAGTAAAATCTCAAATTGTAATATTTAATTAAATTAAGAGAATATTAGAAACAGACATATCAGAAGATATGTGTTTGTGTTTGAATCTTGCAATCATACATAAAGATAGCAGCCAATAAAAATATGCATTAAGAAAAATAAGATAATGTTGGTAGTTCTTAGTCGAAGTATCATACAGTTAAATATTACGGAATCGATTAGGAACTCTTTAGCTCAGTTGGTAGAGTTGCTCATAAGTTGACGAAACAGTGCCTGTTATAAGAAACTAATCACTTGTTGTTTAGTACATAATATCAAATTGCTAAGAGTTTTTGAATTATATAACATTAATTTATATGTATAGGTAACTAACCTTTGATTCAATGACCTTTTAAAAATCCACCAACGATTATTCAATAATCGTTATCGCAATAACAATAAATATTCGTTGTACCACTACTAATTAAATTTGTGATACCATAAGTAGGCACTAACGATTATTAAATAATCGTAATCACTATCACAAAATAATAGTTTCACCACCATTAATTACATTTGTTTTTATGATCCCATAAGTAGGCACTAACGATTATTCAATAATCGTAATCACTAGCGCAATTAAATCATTCCACCTCTACCAACTAAATTTGATTCAGTGATCCTATTTGAAGGCACAAACGATCGTAATCACTATCACCAAATAATCGTTGTACCTCTACGAACTAAATTAGATTCAATTATCCTATAAGTAGGACCAAAGATTATTTAATAATAGTAATCACTATCACAAAATAGTCTTTGCACCATTACTAGTCAAGTTTTACTCAATGATTCTATAAGTGGGCACAGACGATTATTCAATAATCGTAATGGCTATAAAAAATAATCTTTTTCACTTTTTCATTCAATGATCATATAAGATCGGCGGTACCCATTCCTGCCTCCCAAATTGAAAAGTCCGCATTCGAATAGGTACATCGAATAATCGAAGGCAATAATCGTAATCACTATCACAAGTTGCACCACTACTAACTAAATTTGATTCAATGAAGTAGGCACTAACGATTAATCAATTATCGTTGCATCAATACTAACTAAATTTGATTCAATGAAGTAGGCACTGACGATTAATCAATAACCGTTGAACCAATACTAACAAAATTTGATTCAATGAAGTAGGCACTAACGATTAATCAATAATCGTTGAACCAATACTAACTAAATTTTATTCAATGAAGTAAGCACTAACGATTAATCAATAATCGTAGCACGTCTATTTGCATAATTTTAAGATAGGTATAATGTATCCTAAGTTTAGCCCATCTCCAAACTAATATTATCCAAAGATGATAAGCAGGTATGCAAGTAACTAGTTGTCTTCGAGACCGAATCCCGAGAAAATTTTTTATCAACTCGTCTTATTATTCAGATTTTTTCCAAAACCTGTTCAGATTATGCAAGAATGTCGTCTTATTCACCGGCTAGAGGATTTGATTGGATTATTCGAGTGTGGATGTAATGTTTGAAGCTACCTAACCCAACCAGCCGGTAACTTGTATATTATATAACGGTAATAGAAGCCTTCCTTAGGTTTGACGGAGAGTTCGAAGTACATTCCTATATTATTTCAACTTCCAACAATTCGCAAATTGGCTGGTAACTTTCGAATTACAGGAGTTCTTGCGTACGTGTAAAAAGACACATAATATAGTAGGAAGGTATTTTCAAACTCAAATCCAATTTGTGTTTTCATGCACACGTAGATACGTCGACCGGCTTCGGAACAACCTAAGATTGAATGGACGGTGAAAGGGAACATGTCGAAGATAGGATTGTAAGATAATATATGGATAATGGACTCATTATTATTAAAGGATCACACTTAACCAATTCTTGGTAAGGTTCCCACCTCCACCTCGACACTTGTTATTATTGTATTATTAGTCTATTACAAATTAGTCTATTTTGCCCTGAGGAAGGAACGGTTTTTCCAAAACCGGTCAGCGCATAAAAATATAGTCTTCTTCCTTGCACTTATTGCCTAGGCTGTTGGAGTCGGTCCTCTCGTTCTCAAGCAATATCTTCTTCGGTTCTGAGTATCGCTTTTATTCAAGCCGTTTTTCTGTAATATTTTGGAGCATTGAGTCATTCTTTGGTCTTCCTCTGGATGATTGTCGATGAAGCTCCATAGACATTGCCTGCTTCACTGGGACCCATTGGCTCAGTTGATAGAGCTCCGCCCATGCAAGGCTAAGGTCCTGGGTTCGATTCCTACATGTGACATCTTTTTAGAGTTTCGCTAATATTGTCTTCGTTAATTCAAAATACATATTAGAATTTGAGATTTTACTTCATAAGTTTAAAAAAATAACATTCTTTTTCATTTATTTATAATAGATAACCACAAAGTTATAAAGGATGCTTTCAATAGTATAGATATATATATGTTTGACTACAGTTTGATATATTTACGTGAATAACTTACAGAAACTCAAAATAATCAAACTCAAATATAATAATACTTTATTGACGGTTAAAATCGTTGCATTTTTATAATTCAAGTAACGACCATTAGGTTACGCAACGGTCTGCAAAATAAATACTGCACTTGTAATTTTATGCATTTTTTGTTTCCTTATAATGTGTAATGACTAACGATATTGACTTCCAGCTCCAAGGTCGTTGTCATTAGTTTTTATTTCCGATTGTTTTTTTAAATTTATTTTATTCATAATAAGTAATGCTAACTTGCACTATTACATAATTTCGTCGCTAGATGGCAAACGTTTGTGGTTTTTTATGTTGGATAATAAATAAAACAAATAACCTTGACCGGACCCCGACGGAATTACTTAGGAATTTATTTATTAGTAGTAAATCAATAAATATTTATTTTTATTGATGCATCATTTTGTATTGGGAACCGTGAGTCAACCGACAAATTCCTGATCTTGATGAATCGCTTTTTTTAGTGCATATTAAATTAATTCCGAAAGTGATATCCTTGCCAAAAGTCACTGAGAAACAGCCGTTTATCTTACTTACGCCCATAGACATATGAATATTTGTACGTCCGTGCTTACGCCTATTTATTGTTTTTATAGTTATTCCAATGTTTTACAGTTGTAAGTCGAATTTAAAACACGCTCGAATTTGCAAGCAATGCATCTGGAAACAAGAAAACCAATCTTACAGATATAATAAAAATAACATAATATAATAAAAATTATAATGAAACTGATTGATATTCATTAATTAATTATTCCTTGTTAGGTAAAAACCAAATTAGCAATGAAACAAGGGAGGTCAGGATACTTTAGGTTAGCTGGAAGATTGGTGTTGAAAATTGCGTGGGCTGGCTTTGCGATTATTTAGCGAAATTTTAGACAAAATTTATAAATATAAAGAAAGAAAATTATAAATATAAAGAAAGAAAATTTATGAATATAAAGAAAAGTTTTAAAGTACGTTTACATATTTATAGGAACTCAACGATCTTTTAACACCCTTAAACTAAGAGCTTTAGAGACACAAAATTTGCATTGCTTTTTTTTGCATTTGCATTCAAATACTAGGTAAGCACAACTCTTTACAACTCTAAGTTCATTTCCATAACGTATCTATTATAAAACTTTGAAATGCGAAATTTTTACAGTCAAAATTATTATTTATTTTTGGGTTATTATGTGTTGCACTTCCTCTTTCTTCGGCCAATGTTTCGGATAGCTTTACGTTGCCAATCATCGGGGCAGATCTGTAGATTGTGGTGAGGTTTGTGTCTAGGCATAGGGCTACCTTCTGGAGCGCGTCAATCCTCCTATGGCCGGTATTTCAAAATAACAATTTTAATTAATGTGTATTTTGGCGTTTAGGTTTGGTGTAGCCATCAAGAATCATTAAGACGCGTTGTCTCTATTAATGTTAATAAGGTTAATCAATCGTTGCACCACTAAAAATAATCTACCATAAAAAGGAAAAAAATTAAGGCAATCATTGCAATACGTAGAGATTCTTTTTTATAAATAGGTGCATATTATATCCATTGATGTATTACTGACGAACCAACCTTTATCTGTATCCATTTGATTCGTTCACCGGTCTATAAAAAAGGCACGTGAGATTTTCAAACCGTGATGTCATCTTTTCTTTGTTCAGGCGCTATACAAAACTAAAATCTCGACGCCATAAAAAAGGATTTAAATTCCTGTGATCTTAAGTCATCTATAATATGCCGTATATTGTATCGTTATATTATTATTTGCTAATAATTTTATTAACTTTTGTGAATATTGGAATCAACTTAGGTATTCATGGATTATTTTAGTATAATATCTACCTCATGATGATGTTCATAACTTATGAATCATAAGCTAACTATAAGTACAGCAATCTGTTCGTCTGATGACTGCATCAGAAAAAACTCTCAAACGGATATCAATAGCGTCATTAAACTTGCACAGTTTTTTTTATGTTTGGATTTTTAAGGCAAATTCAACTATTTGCAGGTCCCTGCGTAATTTTGAGAGTGGAATTCTCAAATTCTCAATTCAGACTTCCTAATCCATATCAATGCTTTTGGGTCAAAAATTCCATTACTGAACCACAACAATTATTATTCAAAAATTCAATCTGCATTAGCGGTTAGTTTGTTGGTGATGTTCATATAAGAAAATTACAAGTGACTTTACAGTTAACGACTTGTTATTTCGTCTAAATCTTATCCTGTTTATAATATCAGTGAGATCATAAGATCGATTAGCAGGACGTCGAATGTCGATACAACGGTGTTTTGACAGCAAACAGTAGTGTTGATAGAGCATCGACAATCGATATTTTAAAATACTTCTCTCAACACGACATCTCTGTGTCATGTCTTTATGTTATTTTTTATGCTAAAATTTAACAACGGTATTCTCTAAAAATGATTCGACGTGATTATAGTTAGAAAAATGTCAATTAATAATTGGTCGGCATTGATGGTTTTATATTAATGTCACCAGTATGTTAAGGCTATGGTAATATAATTAGAAACAAGTTTATCCAGATTTAATAAATTACTATTATAAACTTGACTACATTTACAATAATCAATTATAACTAACTAACCACCAATACGTCGTTTCTCGCAGGGGTAGATACAGAGAACGAATCACCAAACAACTCGGTCTTGGCACATACTCCTTGCCTCATTCGTGTCCATACATCTCATCTATTACTCTGACTCCTGATATTTCCCGCATCTGATTCACTTGGTAGTACCTACCATGTCTTCCGCGGGCGTCCCCGATGCCTACCGTTCACATTTGCGTCATGTATTCACATCCTTACACTCATTTCATCGTTCATTTGCTCTACATGCCCAAACCATCTGAACGCCCTTCTCTTAATCTTACTCATCAGCCTTGCATTCTTTGCGGATCTCCACATTTCTCACAAGATATGAGTTTCATGCCTCGCTCGTAGGTACCAGGACTCCATTGTGGCTTTGCTTCTTTGGATAATTTTTTGTTAGCGCCAACCGCGTTCAGACCTCCATTAATTTAGTTACCTGCATTTACCCTTCTTTCAATATCTTTTTCAGCCTTCTCAATGATCGCAACTGGAAAAATTAACTAACGGTCGCAACTGCCCAGATTTGCAATCCCACCACGAAAATGGGAGCTAAAAAACGGAAATAATTGAAGAGGTTGTGTTGAAAAATATAAATATGAAATTGATAATACATAATGAGAATGAAGGACTGGATTAAGGTGGTAAAAGATCAGGATTCGAGTCACAATTATTGTAACCGTTGCCTTTTTTTATTGTTCATGTTTTGTCTGTTTCATATTTTTTCCATTGAGCGTGATGATATTATTATCTCTTTAATTATTAAATACAATGAACTAACCTAGAATAATAAATACTAGGTTATTGTATTTTAGCCAATTGCCGATTCTAGCAAATCAACATTGAACTAGCCTTTGGTTTTCTGTTAATTAACCCCTCCGATATATTGCGAATATGCACTTTTTATGTCATAAACGACATGA
This sequence comes from Limnephilus lunatus, assembly GCA_917563855.2. Classification (NCBI taxonomy): domain Eukaryota; kingdom Metazoa; phylum Arthropoda; class Insecta; order Trichoptera; family Limnephilidae; genus Limnephilus; species Limnephilus lunatus. Next base: position 90,500,729 of record OU830594.1, on the reverse strand, counting down.
CAGATTTACGAAAACTTTGTTATTTCCGCTTCACAATTAAAGCGCTACAAATGAAACATTTCTGAACGTAGCCGAATACTAAAAACTGTTTTTGAAAGGTTATAAAATAAGCTTTCAAAATTATTATATTACAAATAAATATAAACATTTGTAAATATTAAAATTTAGAATGTAAACATAAAAAAATGTAAAAATGACTTACGCGATGTTTTTATGCGAAAACAGTACTAAAATCACGGATTAAATAAAAAAAACAATACTTATTCTATCGTATAAATGTATAATAAACAATTAAGACACCTCACTTTTTATCATTTCATACAAGAATATTTAATAAAAAAATAACAATTTCTTACAGTGGGTAGGCAATTTGGTGGTCTATCATGTATCTGACAGAAAAGATTTTTTTTATGTATTTCTACTAATAGCTTGAATAGTGATAAGTAGCTTGATTTATTATGCAGCTTTTACTTTTTGTTTTAGGGATGTCACTAGAACAATAACGGAGTTATAACGAATTCTGTGGAAACATACGCGTTGATGTGAAAACACGCTTATTGTACTTGACTGATATTGTCATATTAACGTGTATATCTGCTTACGGTTCTCAGCATCGATCAATGAACGTTTTCAGCTATTTGAAGTGCAGTGTGAAGATTGCTATGGCAATGTCGACTACCTTTGTCTTGTTTCAAACCACCCAGTAGACTTTCAATCTTGGATAGACTGTTTCCAACTTTCCACGACATTTTGTGTGATGGCTATTTTAGTCACGTAGTTCTTGAAAGAGTTCATGATTGTGGTCCAAATAACAAATAAAATATCTAGGAATCATAATTGACCATAACCTTAGATGGACACATCATATCAAACAAATCACAAATAAGCTTCCCAAAAGAATACACATTTTTCTAAACATAAGAAACATATATAAAATAAAATAAATGAAAACAAAATATTTTGCACTTTGTCAGTCAATAATAGAATACGGAATAATTATCTGCGGAGGAGCAACAAACTCAGCTATCGATCACTTAGAAATCGCGCAGAAAACGATCTTAAAGGTAATACTTAAAAAACATAGACTGACTGATACAGACCAAATATTCAACAGTTGTGATGTACTAGATATACGCCAATTATATGTTAAAACACTGCTAAACTACATTTTTGACCAGAAAAAACAAATTTCAACAATCTCAAAATATCACTAACAGACCAGTTAGACAATCGTACAAAAATAACATAAAAACTCCGACGGTAAATACAAGCTTTGGACAAAGGCACTATAAATATCATGCTATAAAAGCATTCAACAGTCTTACCATTGAAAATAAAATGGAAGAAAACAAAAATAAATTTGTACTAAAAATTACAAAATGGATTAAAGAATAAAAAAGACAATATTACAAAAATTTCATAATAAAATAAGAATAAAACACATAAATACACGTAACACTCAAAACCAATATAAAACACACATCACTCACAAACACACAACACATAAAACATACCGATTTTAATTTTATTTAAGCAATAAAATAGTTCATTTTACAAATAATTTTAACTTAATTATAAATTTTAATTTTCAGTTTATTTTGTTTTATAAAATGGAGGCCTCAGCACAGGTGAGCTACCCAGTGAGGCCGACATTGCTTAATTATATTTGAAATGTAAGATATTATGCCAAATAAATAAATAATAATAATGTGATGAAGTAGGTATCTACTGTTAGTATAATATCTTTTGGAGTCCCGCAAGGTAGTATGCTTGGGCCAATATTGTTTCTAATTTATATAAATGATTTATGCCGTATTAATATTCCTGGTAACATTGTCAGTTTTGCAGATGACACTGCCTTAACATTTGAGGGAAAAACTTGGGATGAAACTTTTGACAAATGCAATATAGGTTTAAGAGTGGTAAATAGTTGGTTGAATAATAATGTTTTAACTCTGAACACACAGAAAACAAAATATATTACTTTTAGCATTTCATGTAAAAGTCAGCCTTCTGCAACTCATAATTTGATTATACATAATTGCTTGCAAACATGTAACTGCAACCCTTTAGAAAATGTAACCAACGTAAAATACCTTGGTGTAATAATAGATAAATTTTTGAGATGGAATGATCATGTCAATATGTTGGTAAATAATACTAGGAGACTTACCTATATCTTTAAAGAACTCAGACACATACTAGACAAAGAAAAATTAAAAACGGTTTATTTTGCAATAATCCAGTCTATGCTTTCTTATAATATTGTGTGCTGGGGATCCTGTCAAAAGACTCATATAGAACCACTTAATATTGCACAAAAACTGATTCTTAAAGTTATGCTCAAGAAATAATTTAGATATCCAACCAATTTACTTTATAAGGAATGTAATGTCATGAATGTGAACAACTATATATTACACAAACGCTTTGTAGATTTTTTAATAATATTGATAGTTCAGAAAGAACACAGCAAATTCGTATTACTAGAGTTGGCTCTGGTCTGAACTTTATGGCAATTCATACTAAATCTTCTTTTGGCCAAAAAAAAATATTTTTATCGGGCTCCACTCATATTCAATAGCCTTCCACATCATATTAAGTAATCTAATTCCTTGAGAATTTTTAAAAAGACTGTGAAATTATTTGTGTTAGCCGAGGATTGTAAATTGTTTTTCACTACTTTATCATTTCTAAATTAATATCATATTATTTTGTCTTAACTATTTTTTTTTCATCTTTCTCTTGCTAAATTAATAGCGCAAATATAGATTACATTAATATTTCTCAATTCTATGAAAATAAATTACTTAATTCTATGAAAATAAATATTTTTTTTTCTAAAAGTCAAATCTCAACATTATGGTCACTCTACATGCTTTAATTGTAATGTACTATCGCCTTCAGCTGATTAGGTACCTACTAATTATACTCATTATCTGTAAGAAACATACAACAATATTGTTCTTCAATAACTGTATTATTTTTGTGTTATTTTATTAAATTGAAGAGTTGTTAACCTCAATACAGGCTTGACCTAGTGAGGTTATAAACTGATTTGTTAACATTAGACCTATGTACCATGTAAAGTAACAAATAAATAAAAAAAAAAATAAATACATTAATTGAACACACGTGTACACTACAATCTATGGTGTATTGATTTCCTATTTTTTTTCTATATACCCTTTTTAGATTTTGAGATGCTAAGCTTTATTTTAGATTCTATATCTTCAAAGTAAAATTCCTGTACTGTACGCTACGAAGGATGTGCGGTATTTTTTCTACTTCATCTAAATCTTTGCTAAGTAATAAATAAATCTTTAAAAAATGTGTACTTACAGAGTTTCAAGAGCAAATGTGAATATTCTGGAAGACCTTGAAGTGGTTTGAAGATGAAATTTTCAGTGACCTTCATCCTGTGGTCTGTGGTTATCTTTATAAGTTCTCAATTTCCAATATATCAATGGCTTCGTTCTGTTTTGAGGTTTATCCGTAAAACCTGTTTACGTCATCTGGAATTTATTTATTTTATAGCTTCTAAAAATCATACCTAAAGATTGTTTATTTATGACTGTTTGATATCTTCATGATTCTTGCCTTCTGAAAATTATTAATATGGTATTCGTGATTATTTTCGACAATATGGCCTCTGTTACTAGATGATATTTAGCATCCAAACTTCGAAAGCATACCTATTCGTTGTGATCTAATACAAGGGGAAAAAATGGTTTCCGTCATAAAAACTCGCATAAATTTATTTAGCATTAAACTTTTGACACGCATTGACAGCTATTATACCCATATCAATAATCAGCACCTAACAAACGTGAACCTGAAAGCATTTGACTGACTCGCAATGATTTTGTGGGACTATGTAGGTATTGTATTTTGAGGTTATATTTCGGAAGTACCTATGTTTACGAGAGATAGGAGGACTGATAAGAGATATTGAAAGAAGGGTAAATGCAGGTAACTCAATTAATGGAAGAATGAACGTGGTTGGAGCCAACAACAAACTGTCCAAAGAAGCAAAGCTAGCGGTCCACAATGCAATACCTACCCTGTTAAATGGTTGTGAGGCGTGGAACCGGGAGAGGAAAGAATGCAGTAGAAATGAGATTCCTGAGGAGTAGTGAGGAGTGTGTGTGGTAAAACTATGTAGTTTGATAGAAAAGATGATTAGGGCATGTAGAGTGAACGAACGAAGAAATGAGATGAAACACAAAGGTGAATGGTAGAAGCAGTCGGAGATGCCCGAGGAAGACATAGCACGTTCAAGTGAATTAGATACTTGAGTCGGGCCATGTCAAAATTCAGATTAATAGAAGAGTAGATACGTTTGAACGCGAATGAGGCAAGGAGTGTCTTCCAAGATCGAGTGCTTTTAGAGTTGTTCTCTGTCTACCTCTTCGTGGAAACGGTGTTCAGGTTAGTTAGTTGAATTTTAATTTTTTATTTTTTTTTAGAAGAAATTGTCGAAGAAATATATACTCTTCCCCACCAAGAGAATCATCGCAGGTTGGTCCTAAGATGACGGATTATGCTGTCCTAGACAGTCATCAGTGACATCAGTCATCAGGGACTCAAGAGACCAACGCGTTCCAAAATATCCGAATTATTCTCTACACAGTCTCGCAGCTGTCTAATAAAGTGGGTACACCCCCTCTCTTCTGAGCTGTGGGGAGTGAAATCTGAGCATGTCATAAAAAAGTTTTTTTTGGATCTAGTTGGATGTTCTTGGATTACCAATGTATTTCTTGATTTTTGTATGAAAATCCCATAATAGAGCTATGGTATCTCCATAAGTTTTGTTCTGTGAGTCAATCGAAAGTGGGAAGCTCTTCTGTGTCGAATAAAAAAAAAAAAAATTACCTTGTAGTCTCTTAAATTACTGTCGCTGTCACTGTACCCCCCGAATACTGAGCGAAATAGTTCGAAACTGAGGTTCAATATATACATATACTGTTTAAGATCAAGAAATAAGGCATATGAGAAAATATGTATATTTGATTCCATTTCATTCAAAATTCTGAAAAAAAAACGACTTTTAAATAAACAAAAGGAAACTAAAATAAGCCAACAAATCGATTTTAAAATTTTAGCAGATACCGACATCGTGCTAAATGTTGACACTGAAGAAATCGGACGGTAAATATTATGTTTAACATATGAAATATTTGAAACGGCTAAAAATAATTTTCCAAAAACAGGTTCATCGCCCATGTCGTCTCAAATTTGACTTTCGTGCCGTCTTTAATAATTATTATTCGAGTACATAATAATAATATTTACCGTAGCGTTTAGAGACGCCCAGAGTTGAGCTGCATCTCCCGGCAACTGCGAAGGCTTGTGCTATTACATATTATTAAGTTATATAGTATAATGTATATATATGTAGATAGATCTATATATTATATAGATCTATAGATATATTTAGATAGATAGATATATGTTGTAATGATGTGACTGTGAGCCGCGGTGACCCTATGCAGGAATGTCGTCGACCTTGGAGTCGAGAAGCCTGTGTTTAACTCTTTGCGTGACACGGCTCAAATCTGGTGCGCAGTTAATGGGTTAAAAATCTAATTAGTAAAATTACTACACATCATCTTCACCTTGTTTAAACAAGATTCAAAATGTCATTTTTTTTCAAAAATGACCTTTTTATGCATAACCATTTCTTTTGCTCATTTCTATAACCAACATAATTTTCTGAGCCAATCTGTATTTCTTTCTGTAGATACTTTATGACGAAGTTTTAACATCAAGTTTTTAAAGATTTCATTTATTTTACAATGTTCCAACTTTACATAGAACCTTTTGCAATCACCATTTTGTTATCTGATAGTTAATCGTTGTAACGATGCGCCGTTTTTAATTCGTGACTTTGGTTCGGGAGGGTTCTAACTTCACCTCACCACGTTATGAGGTGTAAAAATTTGCGAAGACGGTTTGTCATAATCTATTCAGCATTTTTATTTATTTATTTTGGGGTTGAATCTTGTGAAAAGTATTTTAGTTTAACATATTTTAAAGGAAAATGTCCATACATAATGGATCCAATCAATGATGGATCGACATAAAAATTGACATTTGTACTAATTCCTTGCTTAATTCACATTGTTAGATCGTCACATTACCTAAAAATTTAGCTAAAACAGTAAATGTTAAGTACGTGTATCTTGGTACGAAAAAAGTCGGTACCAGCTGTTGGTATCGATATCGAGCTCTATCCACCTGAGTGCTTCCGAGCAAAGCATCGACCACTTAACCTTTAATATATGTTATTCTTATGATATACGAAATAGGTCCCACTATTGAAATTATACCCAATTAAAGTATTCGATCGTGTGTTGGGTCTTGAAGAGACCCCTGTTTTAGAAGGGACGAAACACAGAGGTCGGTAAATCGTTCCACAGCCGAGCTGCTGAACTCAAAAAGAGTTGTAGAAACAATATATTATCATTTTTCACGTGCCAAATGTTATTTTTTTTTATTTGTGGGCGCGCGTTTAAAGTGTTTTCCAATTATGCACTGGTGCCGAAGGTAACAGTGACGCTAGTTCCCCGGAGCATCTTCCATAGAAATACAGGTAGAAAAAGGACAGCAATCTCATCTGACTTGCGCCTCATAAATATGTGAACTCCAAACGTACCAATTTATATAAGAACAGGTCGTAAAAGCGTCTCGTTCTCATCTTGTTGTCAACAACTGTGAACAGGCGTTTCCCCATGGACAATCTAATTACTGTTCCCCGATAAAAAAAAAAAAAAACAAATTGTTCTCCGCGTTTTTGCAGCGTGTGTTGCACTTTTCACTTCTTTAAAGGTTTTTTCAAATTTTCAGTATTTTAGGTAGGTGCTTCCTTCACCAGAATATAGTATGTTTTAATTTATTTCATCGACAGGAACTGTTAGAATTATTATGAACTCCATCAACCGGAACAGCGTTCCGGCATGCTCCGGTTGAATCAGAGAATCATTCTTCACATTTCAGAATACCCGCTCAGTTGAAAGATTGGCTCATTTTTTTGCGTCAGAATACTAGATTCTTCAGTCTACGTACCTACTTGATTATTTATGAGGTATTTTTTTACCTTGATACCATTGTATTTTTTGTTCATAATCTCTTTAATTGGAGTAGTTAGTCATTGTCGTTGCTTTTTGTAAGTTTTTACATGCATAGTTTTTTCTTTTTGTTTTGTTTTATACTATAGTTTTTTCTTACACCTGCTTGGCCAAACAGTATTTATAGAATATCTTGTATGGATGAATAGGTGATTCTTGTGTACATTCAACATCTTGGCGGTACTCATCAATAGATACAGAGTTTTAAAAAATCACCTACATTCTACACTACCTGATGTATAATAAAATTTTCATATTTAATGCAATTAAACGGTTAGGCTTCAAATGGCGGCAAATCGAAATCTAAAGTTGGATAAAATTGCATCCCAAAAGCGTAAACACGTCTAATGAGGACAACCATGAAGCCGGGTAAAATTACGCGATAAGGCGATCCAATAGTCCAGGAAAAAATCGAAATCGGAATTCACGCCCCTTTTTGGGAGGAGTTTAAAAATACTTGAAAAAAGGTTTTTGAAAGGTTGGAAAAGGTATTTGAGTTTTTTTTTACAGATTAATTTCGCAAAGGCCTGTAAAAACATTAACTATTTTTTTACGCATTTTTTATTATAATAACAACGAAATTTAAAATTGATTTCACGGAACCAAGTGACGCGGAGTCAGTCGTCAATTCCCCGTCGCGGCCGGGGCGGAACTGAAATAAAATGGGTGTGGCAAGTCTGTAGTCCTTAGGTGGACGGCATAGGGTTCACTTTGAAAATCCAAATACGGCCGTATTGTAAAATAACAACGCGAAAATGCATATTTTATTTTGTGAAGTTCGGGCGTATTATAAAAAAAACTGAATTTGCCAAATTAAACAATAAGACCATATCCAAAAAGGGATTTATAAGTAGGAGAGTTTGCACTTGAAAGTTTGTTTATAGACCAAATACTTTATTTTATTCTAGGCTTAATAAAAGACTTAAAAACAAAATTATCGATATTTTTAAGCGCCAAGGTATGTTCTACACATAGTATTTACATAATTGAAGTATCTAATACTTCTGAGCGATCAAATTTTCAAAACAAAAATACATGATTTTGTATGATTTTGCATTATTTCGCATGGCTTCATCCTATAGGCAATGAAGTTACACAAACGTCATTAGCTAAAGGTAAATACTTGTAATGCACTTAAGCGTAAAATATAAGCGTGAATGGAATAGTCACACTTGGAAAAACTAACAGTTATTTTTAATAATTAAATTATTTTTTTAAAAACAGTTATTAATTAACATTTTGTTTCCTATAGTCTGACGAGTCTGATAGTAAATTTTAGTTAATTTAAATCATATTAGTGTAAATAATAATACGTTTACACTGTATACATGTTTTATAATCCCCTTTCCCAATATAAAATGTTTAAATAACCCAAACTAAGAACCCAATAATCTATTTTGTGCACGTTTTACATCTCAACCGAATTAATTTTTTTTAAACACGTGTTATTAAAAAAAATTGGGTGTGTGAGGCGGAATTCGGATTTTTTGTTGTTAAAAATGTTGTATTCTGTATTACTTGTGACGTAAATAAATAAATAAACAAACAAATATACCTACATTACGGTACCAGCAAATGCCAAATTTCTTAGGTAGACGTTGAATGTGACCTTAAAATAATTAAATATTGTTTATCTGATCCAGTTAAATCTAGTTTTAATTTATTCTGTCTAGGTACCAAACAATGGCTTCCGAAAACGGGTACTCTCCATTTTTTCGCTTAAATAATTAACGGTTCTATTTGCAGAAGTTGTAAAAGTAATTATATGTGCAAAGTTGCTCAACTTTTGCATAATTTTGCAAAAAGCGAAGGCTGTTAGAACAATAGATGAATTGTTGAACTCAGAATGCGAAACGAATAGGCATAGGTTGTGTTATTGTTAAACTTATTGAGAATTATTGCATGTATTTATATATTTACATAGATTAGCAAAGTAATTTGTTCCATCTGATCTACAACAACATGGGTAACCTAAAACCACATGGAATTACTTAGGTTTGCCTTTATCTTTGTATAATGTTGTATTAATCTATATAAATATCTAAAACAAAGTCGGGTTAGTTACACCACTTATACCTCAAGAACGGCTGGACCGATTTTGAAGATCTTTGATTTGTTGGATTTGTCTCCACCCCGAATAGCAGAATATCTATTGAAACATCGGTAAATTCACGAAAAAAAAATTATGAAGAAAATTTTTTCCTCATACATTTTGTACGGAACGAATTCTCATCTTTTGAAAGAGGTGCAGCAATATTGTGATAAAAATAATATTGAATAGTGAGTGAATTCCAAAAAAATCAAAAACATCAAATGTCAATGTGCTGATTGTTTTGCTTCTGTTCTTAAACATATAATTCTGCCCCTCTTTCTTACACACTACATGTTAATAGTGGAAAATGAGACAAACGGTGAACGTATGTTACACCACCCCTCCAAAGGAAAAATACAAAAATTATAATAAATCTCCCTCACACGTATAAAGAAAATCAAACGAAATTCCCGTACGTAAGTGGAAAAGTAAAAAAAATCACAAAAAATATAAATCCGTACACAACGCTATCTCTGATACCGACAAAAACAAAACACGGACAGTTGCGCATCGATAATTGCTTCATTGTGTAACTTTTAACTTATTCAATATTGAATTTAATTCAGCTAATAAGTGAACACAATTATGAACTGTATGATATATATATAAGGCCCCTAACATCTCAACCCACATGAGATTCCTCAGGCTGAGATGGGCTGGGCATGTACAGAGAATGCCGGATACACGCATACCAAAAAGAATTTTGACTGGACACTCAGGTGGAAAGAGAAAAGTGGGAAGACCCAGACTGAGGTGGGAGGGGATGCATCACAGCTTCTCCGGGTACCAAACTGGAAGTCAGCCGCTGAGGACAGGAGGAGTTGGAGGCGACTGTTGCAGGAGGCCAAAGCTCGATATGGGCTGCAGCGCCATCGAAGAAGAAGAAGAATAAGTTAACACAACTTTTATTGATTCTGAGGCGGTACGAAGTTTCCACGGGTCAGCTAGTTGATGATAAATTAATCATACTTTCTTGGGTGTTGTATTTATATGAGTATACGAGTATGTATGTGAGATGTATTGCTATATTAAGCATAGGAAATGTTTGAAACTTTCAAAATACCTTCTTTCCATCATCGCGAAGGTTTCTTTACTAGTACAACCACATGATAATACATCTGAAAAGTTTTTTAATCTTTACAAAAACTCTTCCGAAACTGTAAAAAATGTCAAAATGTGAGAATGAAATTTTGCAATTCTTAAATCAAAGTTCAATTTTCGAAACTCTTTAAATTAATTAATTTATTTGAAGTACTCGCCTAATACTTTGAATCGAATCAAGAATTAGATATTTCAAAAAGGTTCCCTATGTTAGGTAGGTACCAAATTTGATTGATGTCCAAATTTGATTGTTCTTATTATACGTATACAGAAATGAATATTTGTAATACTTATATGAAAATTTGAATAAAGAAATTGTGATAGAATGCACGCGAGCTGTTTGAAAACTGAATGTACTAGGACTGAATATGTGGAACGCGGGAGGGGGTTTGGCGGTCGGGGGAGCGGGGAGGGAAGGCGGGGAAGGTGGAAGGGAACGTGGGAGGGGAACGGGGACGCACGGGAAAGGAAATGCAGGAAGAAACAATTTATTTCTTTGAATATGGCATTTCAACGCATGCCGTTTAGTGCCGTTCAGTTTAATACGTAATAAAATAGTAATTAATAATTCAATGAAGGTAATCAATATAACTTATCTTATACGACGTAAATAAATTATTGTGCGCAACTTCTTCGTAAGGAATATGTCATGTACCTACTTACATACCTATCTGGAGAAGAAAAAAAAATGCATATAATAATATTATAATGATGTAGTTTTATACCGAACTTGATTTTCTTGGTATTTACTCATTTTACCGGTTTTGTATTTTTATAGAGACATAATGACGCCCCTCTTATCAGCAGTCGTGGCCGAGTGGTTAAGGCGTCTGACTCGAAATCAGATTCCCTCTGGGAGCGTAGGTTCGAATCCTACCGGCTGCGCATCCTTTTTGTTTTTTTTTACTTTTTGATAACATTCTTTTTTATAAAGCTATTGAAATTAGTTATTGAAATACTGGGAATTGGGTAATGGGAACTTAAACATTATTACTCGGAAATTCTGAGTAAAAATAAATAGATGTATTGAAGTATGATATTTTTCTTTTTGATTTGAACATTACGATTTCAATTATGCACAACTTAAAGTATTCTTTATTTTTTAACTCTCATTTTAAAATAATGCAATTAAATATTAAAAATATTCATTTTACACTCAACAGATTTTACTTTCTGTTCTTGAATTTCTGGGTCAATGCAATTTTCCGCCACGATTGTAATTTTCCATCATGAGCTATGGGGCCTTTGCTACTGAATGCTGATTTGGGAAAATTAGTTCTTACTTCCTTTTTGTGAATATAGTCAATAACATTTCCAACTTTCTATTCATAAGACCGTAGATGATAGAAATAAGGGAGATGAGCCTTACCAACACCTTTGTCATTAGTCACCCCAAGAGGTTCGCCACGTTTGGTGACTTAGCAGGAGTGCCCGGGTTCATGTGAGTGAGATTTGTCCGGAACTTATCGGCGTGTAGGTAGGTACTGTGGAGCTAATGTAAAAGAAATGTCATTCCCCTTGTTTCTAATGTTTCTGTTATATTTATATACCTACTCGTGTATGTATAGATCGGTACGTAATTAGTTTAGTATAATGGGATTAAATATGTTATTATTATTTCAGTTTATAGTGTATAATTTTAAAAATAAAACTCCGACTTCCCAGGTTTATCTAACACATGTTCCTGTGAAATTTAACACCTGCACACCTTGTACTAAGTGCCAATGACCCGAAATTATACCATTTTATCGGGAATCAATCGATTGAACGAATCATTTATATCCTTCCTCACGGCAATGGGTTAAATCAGTCATGTTCAACCTTTTTTATAATAAATACTGGGAAAGGAGAGAGTGTTTCTGGGTTTTAAAGATTTTGAACAGAAGTTTTAAGAATTTTGAATAGTAAACAGTAGGTACCCTTTATCTTCAGTAAGTTTCAAATACGAATGTTAAGCACGCTTTTGGCGTGTCTCCCAAATGTACATCGATACTGAGGGATTGAAAAATGTTAGTTCTTCTGAGCCCCTTCCATTGAAATACCAATTGCCACCCGACATGTTCTAAATACAGTAATCCATCCGTGTAGGTAGAGAAATCAATCAAACGGTCTGCCCGTGGGGTGGTGGGTTAGGTGCGCTTGCGATTATTGTTAACGTCTATAATTATACATCTGTGAAATCAAAATAAGTTTTCTACGTCAAAAACAGATTTTTTTCTTTCTTCAGAAATTACTTTGGCGGGATGCAAACTCTCAGATACATAAGAGAGAAAGAATAAAATTCCCAGTTTACGAATAACCTGACATTATTTTAGTTCGTCTTGCTACCATCATTATAAGCACATATTAAGCGTTGTTATTATTACCTTGACGATTCACGGTTACGGTTCTGTGACGACATAAAAAAAGGAATAAACATACGTTCTTTATCACAATTAGGTAAAGTAAATAAAGAAACATGCCAGATAATATATGTATAATACAATTATATCACCACGCTTTAATTACTGTTCAAGTATTCTTTTTCTCTGCAATGCAGAGAAAATGAAAAAAATGCAAATACTGCTAAATAAAGCAATGCGAATAATACTTACATATACACACGGATACGAGACATGCTAAAAGAGCTAAATGTGTTGACTGTGAAGCAAACTGTGTATTTGAATGTACTTATTTAATTTTACTAAAAAAAAAACTAACTTTATTTAAATTAACATGGGGATGATATCTAAGGAACTAAAAAGAAAAATACATTATAATAACGAAACACGTGGACACGGGACAAGAAATTCAAAGCAAATTAGACTGCCGACAAGAAAAAAATCAAGCACTAAGAAATCTCTGATGTACCAGGCCGTCCAAATGTATAACAACATCCCGAATGAAATTACTGAGATAGAAAATATAAATAATTTTTAAAAAGAATTACGAAAGTATATCTACCTCAATTATTAATGTCTTTATTTATGTGTAATATTTAAAGAATGATTGTGTTTGCCAACTAATGTAAATGTTTATATCTTTATAAAATATTAGCACACACAAAGATGTGAGCTAACTTAAGATTAATAAATAAATAAATAAAATAATGCTGCCAAAAGATGAGATACACAATGTACATATGTAGGTTTCCTCCAAAAGAAAAAGTAATCATTTCTTAGATCACCCCCACACACCGCACCGTGACTTCTCCGTAAACCCCTACAATACTTTCTAGCCGTGACGATAATTTTGAAAGTATGGAAAATAGTTATAAGGATAATATATTGAAGTGTGAGTGAATTCCATAAAATCAAAAACGTTAAATGTCAATGCGCTGATGGTTTTGCTTTTGTTCTTAAACGTATAATGGTGTAGCTCTATTTTACGCACTAAATAGCAACAGTCAAACAAATGAGACAAACGGTGAACATATGTCTGCTTTCCTCAAAGGAATCATGTAATCATTATCATACATCTCCCTCATACGTATAAAAAAAATGAAACTCAATTCCCATGCCGTAGCTGAGCCTTAATATATGTATCTATGTTTCCTTCAAAGCAAAAAAAGTTGTGCTTTGGAGGAAACAGTCCCACGTATTTGGTATGTCTCATCTTTTGATTCACCATTATTTAATGTGTAAGAAAGAGCTGCATCGCTTAAAGTTGCTTGCGCAATGATGTAGAACTCAGGTAGCAGAGGATTGAACCCGCGACGCCAAGGTGAATATGTAATACCTACTTTGGACCGCTCGAACTCAAACTAACTAATCTGGCAGTAATACAAGGTTAAATTGGGCCGCGGGTTGTGCATCGCTGAAGTAAATTACAGACAACTCTAATAGCTCTATGGCGACTTGTTGTCTAGGCGATAACTGCAAATTTAATGGTTTTGCATGTGCATTTTTAATGCAGTCAATGTGGAAACAAAGGGGTGAATTTATAAATAGAATAGGAAATGTAAACGAACTGCTCACGAATTCAAAATGCATGTCATTAAAAAATAAAACAAGCTAGTCTCGCACTTCCTTTCTACTGCACCAAATACTCAGTTTCACCTATTTGACTTGTTTTAAATAATTTCTTTTTGATTTTAAAATTTACTTGGTTACATATTCAAAATTCTGTAGTTTAATTTAAATCTGTTTAGGGCAGTGATGATCAACGTTTTCAGCGGGAGGGCCAATTTATCCTTTTTTAATTTGTTTGCGAGCCTTAATAGGTAGGGTTAAATTTGCAGACGGTGGTATGACAAACCTATTTGTATTTTCACAAACAGTAAATTCTAATCAAACAATTACAGCACAAAACAAAGCACCGCAGGCTAAAATTGTATATCTCTATCTATATGTATATAACAATAAATGCAGTTGATTTTTATTTAAAAAATATATATTTGCTATTTTAGGGAACTACAACTGTTAATTTTGGTCATTCGGAAAGTTAAACAAAATTTAGTCAAAAAACATTTGATATTTTATGAAACGGAAACCTTTAATGGTTAGCCCACACTGCGGCCAATGTTCCAACTTCAAACGTTTGGACGATCGTGTGGAGGGGTGTGCGTGCGTTGGAAGTTCGAGTTGGAAGGTTGGAGTTCGAGTTGGTCCGGGATCGCCTTAGAGGCGATCGCGATGGCCAACTCACACGAACCAGCCTGTCGCAGCATGGCCGCAGCTGTCCACACATCAGTCTGCGAACAGTAGGCGATCAAGACGGGCGTATATAATTATATGTATGTAATAATTGTAGGCAACTGATAAGATACAGAGTAGCTACAGCTGTTCCATGTCCGCCATTTTGAAGTTTGGAATTCGGGGTTGGAGGGTTGGCCGCAGCCACCAAACGATGGTGTGGAGGAAGCATTTTGCTTCCAAAATGCATTAAACATCTCAAAAAGAACATGGGAATTTAGTCGAAATACCAAATTTTGTCTTTATAAGGATATATAAAAAATATATTGTTTTGAGCGCCATTTTCAAAATTTTGAAGAAAGACTGAAGTTTTTCGCAAAACTCTTTTGCAAAACAATAAAAACGAACAAACAAAACAAACATTAAATATTCTTTACCGCCATTTTGTAAATATTTTATTAGACAAGTGGGAAGTACGAAAAGACTCGCCGGACAGCAAAATGACGTCAACATTTTTTAGCCCAAATCTTCGCAGGAATACCTGCTTAAAATCCTTTGGGTATGTGTTGTTAGGTAACGGTAAGCCCTGTATTATATAATACTAGCTTTTACCCACGGCTTCGCTCGCATAGTATTAGTGGGAAATTACTGGCATAATTTTGGCATAATTGCTATTTTGTCTAATAGAAAATAATTATTGTTTAATAGAAAATTTCAAAATTTGAGAACGACATTTCGCAAATAAAAATTCTATTTTAGAAAATATTTAAATTATAGAAATACAAATTTATTTTAAGTACCTACTCCCTTTATTAGTATTTTATTCATATTTGAATCCAGAGTAACCTAAAAAAATAATAAAATGACAGTCCACTTCAAACGCTATGCTTTATAGCAACGTTATGCTTTTTGTTCGGAGAATAAACATTTTTAGAGATATGTAGATATTAACTACGACGCCAAGAAAGTACTCTTTTTAATGACAACAAAGCACTCTTTTTAAGCCTAAAATTAAAAAAAAAACATTGTTTCCAAGGTAACAATTTGTTTGACGTTTGCAATAACTCGATTTTGTTAGGGACAGAAAACGTATGATACATAGTTTCATAACGCCACAGCTCATTCATAACGCCAGAGCTTACCAATTTATAAAGCCGTTGTTACTCGCAAATAATGTAGCTTTCGATTAGTGAAAGAATTTTTAAATTCCATTCGATATTTATTGCGTGAACGAGTAAGGACCATCCAACCATCCAACCAACCATCCATACAAACTTTCGCATTAAATTTATAATATTAGTAAGATTTATTTATGACTCGGTGATCTTTTTCTTCGTAACATTTATTACGTCGTTAAACAATTATTACGATAACGTACATAACATAAAAATAAGTAGGTACCTACTACCCAGAAGTAATATGTGATTTCAATAAAGATCGTTCTAGGGCCGGTATACGTATATATTTTTATTATTTCCTTTCATTTTTGAATTTGGTACATCGCTTGTGGCGTTATGCTTATTTTATTTTTCATAAATCGACCAATTTTTATTCGAATACATGTTAACAATTTATGAAAATATAAAATTACTTATGCATACCCCGAGGTTGATTCTAAAATGTACCTACCTATCTACACGTATTAAATATCTTATCTGAAAAGCAATGTATTTTTTTTATTTTTTTTTTTTATTTATTTAATATAGGTATATAAGTGTACAAAGGTGTTACATAAATTACATATCGGTACAGAAATTATTTAAAATTGCAATCTCATCAAAGAAGAAGCTAGTTCTTGTGCTTGATGAGCGAGTTACACTAATTATAACAGAAATAGAATAACATTATGCAAAAGGTAAGTATATAATACGAACAATTGAGCCTTCTGGATCATCAATATGTGTAGGTGTACATACATAGGATACGGTACGAAATTCGAAAAATCTAAATAAAATAGAGATGAATATAATTTATAATAAATGGAAAGAAAGAGAAAAACAGGTAATTATTTAGTTTTAATTATTCCTGATGAAGTGTAGCTTCAGTTTGAGTTTCAGTTTATTGATGTCTTTGGTTTTTTTTATTTCAATTGGAAGGTTGTTGAAATACTTTATTCCTAAGTAGATATAATTGTTTTGCATTAGTTTGGTATTAAATTTTGGTATTTTGATGTTGTCTTGATATCTTATTGATTGGTAGGTTTCAAATTTTTTGATGATATTATCTCAAATTATTATTTTATTAATTATAATAAGTACATAGTAATCTACCATAACATAGAGCATACGCAAAAATCAAAAACAAAAAATGTACGCTCTTTATACCACGAAATAAAAATAAAAATATCATTTGCCGAATTTATTATTGGAAACATTGTTTGAAGATTGGAAACCTTAATTTTTCTCCCTTCTAAAAATCGTTGACAATAAATATACAATAAAAAGGGTTGACAGATTATTTTATTCATGAAAGTGAATCCCTGTTTCAATAATCGATTTAAAAAATTTTTTTACGCATAAACTTATTGCGCGCACCTCGCAAAAGTCCTTGCGAGTACGTGCAAATTATGACGTTAGCTTTTATACGATAATATTGGCCAACGGGTTATCAGACCGTGTGGCCTAATGGATAAGGCGTCGGACTTCGGATCCGAAGATTGCAGGTTCGAGTCCTGTCACGGTCGCAACGACCTTTTTGAATTTTTCAAGCAGGTTTTTACTGGGAATTTAAAAGCTTTTATTCTCTTCGAATATTTTTTTCAAGCAGGTTTCTACCTAACAGGATTTCAAAAGCTTTGTCCATTTTTTACTTACTGAATGTTCCGAATTCCAAGTTCCGTGTTCAAAATTAGGTTAGGAGTAACCCTTGTTCTTTATAAGAACCCTTTTTTTGTTCTATTTTTTAATACACCATACCCACCTAGTTCAGTATTTATAAAGTGAAACTAATAATTTATTTTCCTTTGTTTCAGGGTCCATAAAGACGTCTCTTCTTGCTGGTTCAACGATAAACGTCACGTGGCATCTTGCGTACGCCCACAGAGTAAGTTCTTAACAAGTAAAACTGCCACGTAGCTCACCAGCCCGGCTAGCTCAGTCGGTAGAGCATGAGACTCTTAATCTCAGGGTCGTGGGTTCGAGCCCCACGTTGGGCGAATATTTTTTGCTTTTCATTTTTTTAAATTTATTATTTTTTTCTAGGGAGGATTTAGTTTACAAATTTTGGATGAATTGGATCGTTCTGCTTTAGACATCACTCCATTTGTTGCCGGATCTAAATTCGTCAAGGATGACGTCACGTAAGTAAAATAGAATTTATTCTTTTAATTTACCGATAAACGATTTAATATATTTTTTAAGTGACATCTTCAGTTTTTCTTGTACATTTAGAATATTTTATATCAAAACCTATTTTTAATTCAGTTATTAATTCAGTCAATAATGTTTTATGTCCATTTATCTGAATGTAATATTTCGAAATAATTCATCGATTCGTCATTCGGTTTATAAAACCTATTGATTGGTAACATAGATTGTTAGAAATACACAAGATTTCCAATTGAGAGGAGCCAAAATAATTTCAGAAAACGTAGGCCGTAGAGGAAGGTTGGGCTTTTACGATCTGGCCATTAAACATAAGTAAAGCCATTTAAAGCACGCTTGCATTCTGAATGGTGATACTGAAAGTATCTCTACTACAATGTTGTAAAAGAAATAAAGCTTGACAATGTTATCTTACCAATGTAAAACAATACCTGCACCAATTACTTTTGGATAAGTACATTAGTACATACCTCACCTCAGTTGGACGAGGTTCTAACTGACATTTTTCCAATGCTAAACCATTTCTTTTGCTCATTCATATAACCAAAATAATTTTCAGCGCCATCTTTGTTGTATTTCCGGAAATACTTGTTCAAGTTTTTAAAGCTTCGTTATATTTTACAAGGTTCTAAAATCCCTTTTCTGTTGCAATAGGCCACTTGTATCACATTTTTATTTTTTTTTCCGGTTTAGGCAAATATTCTAAGATATTCTGTATTTTTTTTTATCGTATTTTTGAAACCCTGGCGATATTTTGAAAAATTTCAATCCAAAAAATCAGACCATTTTTTATAAACCGGAAAGACGGGACATAATTTTATGGGTGCGAAAAAACGATAATTACATCCGAAAATCATTTTTAAAAAAATAATGTTTTCCACACGAATAGCAATAAATTGTACGGGGTTCTCTTCGTAACATATGTAAAAACACCGCCATCTTTATCAAAAAATCAAACCAAAGGATAAGTTCGCATAGAACAAACAATAAATCTAGTGAACGTTAAACGCAAATTCAAAAATTCGCCGGAAATCAAAGTGTTGCCATATAAAAAAAAAGTTAATCAGTGTGGAATTTTACAAAATTAAGGTATCATAATCGGAGACGGGACATTTTCATGTAGTGACGTCACGAGCTCAAATAATGGATTTATTCATTTAAAAGTTAAAATAACTATACATTTCCAAAAATTTTTTCTAACATTTTCGTAATCTTAGTAAAAAAATCTATCCACACGATTTTTTCCAAGTCGTTATGAAATCCATGCAAGTGGCCTATTGGCATTTTGTTTGTATCTGACAGTTGATCGTTTTGAGGCAAAGAGTTCTAACTTCACCCTACCATGAGGTGTCAAAATTTGCGAAGGCAATTTTTCGTAATCTATTGAACAATTTCTGATTTTGAGGTTCAATCTTGAGGTAGTATAGTTCAACATATTTTTAAAGGAAAATATTTTATTAGAACGTGGACAGCTGGTTGTACATGGTTCTATCCGCACATTTAGGTTTGTTCTAAAATGGTAAGTATACATCCTATTTAAATATCTTCCTTTATACTATGTACGTTAATCTAAAATATTTTAAACAAGATTCAACCTTAAAATCAGAACTCGGTAAATAAATTACCAGAAATTGTCTTTGCAAACTTTGACACCTCATAACTCTGAACAAGGTAAAGTGAAGTTAGAACACTGTTTAATCACAGCGACGATACAATAAATAGTACATCATCAGTAGAGATGGGTCAATCATTTGACACATCCCGGGTCGCTCTCAACCCACCGGAAAAGTGATCGAGGGTACCTCCTCTTCGATCGGGTTCTTTTATGTGTTAAAAATGCTATAGAGAAGATCGATTGAAGAAATTCATAGATCTACAGTCGCTCGCCACACTGGCACCCATCAAGGGAGGTGGGTGCTGACGATCGAATCTTTTTTGAAATTGGCGGTTTGTGGGCGGGTTACGTTGATCGGGTAAATTCATGATCGACCCAAGAGTACTCATTAGCAAAATAACAGAAGCTAAGAAAACTTTGGAAGGGTCTTGGTCTCCTTGGAAAACACATCCAAACCTGCAGGTTTCCTATAGTTTCCCTCCTGTTCTTAAAGCAGACCCAGAGAGAGAGCTCCTAAGCACGTCATCGACGATCATCCTTTTCCTTCTCACATGATTTGTATGAAAACAAAAAAGATTGAAGGTACTAGAACGATGAGCAACTTCTCTCTTGGACTAGTATAAAGCCTAAGGATATAGTGTTAGCTTCAAAATCATGTCACTTCCTAGTGAAACTCAGGCCCAACTCTCCTTATGGATTATTTTATTAATGTATTTAGCGGATTTAAGAAACGTAATGAAATAACTTATTTTTTCCAGCGCACAGTCATTCCAAGTGCGATTACCTTCGGACTTTACTTGCCAAAACTGTACCCTGCAGCTTCAGAGGCAGGCAGATGAATGGAATACCAACTATAGATTCTGGTCCTGTGCTGATGTGGATATTCTTACCAGTAAGTTACATTTGTATATTACGCTACACGGGGTGTATCAGCACATTCCCAAAAGACTTTAACCTCTAGGGGTCTACAAGAAACTTCAATAAAAAAATACATATTTTTGTTAAAGCTAACATGACAATACAATACTTAAAAAAAGAGAGATTT
Organism: Limnephilus lunatus; assembly: GCA_917563855.2. NCBI lineage: Eukaryota > Metazoa > Arthropoda > Insecta > Trichoptera > Limnephilidae > Limnephilus > Limnephilus lunatus. Next base: position 90,479,810 of record OU830594.1, on the reverse strand, counting down.
TTGTCTTTTACTAACCCAGTAGAGGTAATATGTATTACACAAGGCCAAACTGCAATGCAGCCGAGCTGTTGAACTCAAGAAAATGTGAGAAATCTCAATCATGTTGGGCATGCGTTTGGCACGCTTGCTGACATTGTACCGGTGCCGAAGGGATCAATGAGTTCCTCGGAGCATTTTTCATTCAAATACTGGTAGAACAAGGACACCATTCCTCTAAGTTGGTCAAACATACCGCCTGTTTCTGTACAGTTGAGGGTTTTCTTCAAGTACCAAAGACGTTATATTCATACTAATTTAAAATAAAATTTTGCACCCATAGGACAGCCATTCAAAGGTAAAAATGCGTACAAATTAAATAGCTGTATAATATTAAAAATAATTGGCTAATTTGTATAGCGCCGTTTTTGTGAAAAATCACCACTAGTATGTTTACTGCACCTAGTTCTAGTGTTGGGTAGGACGTAGGACACAACATCAGGATGAGTTTGTATGAGGTACTCAAATACTGAAATGAGGTGTGACAATATTTTAGCTTACGGGCGCGATGGGGGGGGGGGGGGGGGGGGGGGGGGTGCGAGGGGGCGGCTGGAGAATTTCAGCAACGTGATTTGAACCTGAGGAAAATAATTCCCCTGAGACGCATCCGCCGCCAAGACCTGGGCAAACCTATTAATTTACAATAAAAAATATTTTAAAAAAAAAAATAATAATTTGGGGCAGTTGGGACTCTTGTGCGGTATTCACATAACAATAATTTACAATAAAAATATTTTTTTGAACAGTTGGGACTCTTTACTCGGAAAAAATATTTAAAAACAACAAAAAAAAATTCGTCTCGCCATCTCACACCTCACGGATCTAATACAAAAATGTCATGCAATACAAGAATTAACTCACCTCACCACCTCATACATTTGTACCAGTTTACACCTCACCTCACATTTGTCCCATGCGTGATAACGTGACATGACATGTAGTCAAATACACCAACACCTCGTACCTTATATTGTCTCCCCTTCATATTTGTCCCATACGTGACTTGACATAAATGTACTCTAATACACTATCCACCTCACACCTCATATTTGTCCCCCCTTCATAATTGTCCTATACGTGACAACGTGACGTCACCGGCCGGCGTCCCCATGTTCACACTCTGCTCCGCCGCCGCTCGCCATTTATAACAATAATAATAAGAAAAAGAGTTGGTACAAATAAATTTTGTGAGGTGGGGGGACATTTTACATTTTTGTATGGGACATTTGAGGTGCCTCTTGTATAAGGTACTCAACACTACCTAGTTCAGTGAAACCACACTGAATCTTGATGAAATCTTCAAGCAATTAATTTATCTAAGTCTGGATCATTGATTTAACTACATCACAATTTTCTTTCTTTCCAGAAAAAGAGTACCGAGAGACTTGCAGTGGACACGGACGGTACATCCTGGCGCGCTGCAAGTGCGATCGCCTGTTCCACGGGCCTCGCTGCCAGTACCACGAGGAGTGCCAGGAGAACTCGGACTGCGGGGACCATGGCGTGTGCGAGGATATCGACGCCACATCAGCCCCCTCCCGACAATGCTACTGCAAGCCGGGATTCTTCGGGGCCGGATGCAAGAAGAGTAAGTTGACGGCTTAAATATACAGTTAACAAAAGAATACTGTTTGAAATTTGACAATAATTTTGACAGGGATAGAATTTGCAATTAACGGGTCCGTTCAAAAGACAAAAATTCTACACGCTGATATTAAGCTATCCTATCAAGTGCGAAGGGAGTTTAAAAAATTAGGCTTTAATACATACTGTAGAAAATTAAGAACTGAATGTGTATTGGATTGTTGTTGAGCATTTAATACTTCAAAATAATGTGACAAACTAGAGCAAGCGGTGTTGAAACATGTTGTTCTAAAAAATGAACATTCTAACAAGTTTTCGGCATTCTGTGGATGAAAATAAGTGATTCTGGCAGAGGAAGGATGAAAGCAGGCTGAGTGCTGTTGAATGAGATCCCTGAGGGGTACGTGTGGTAAAACCATGTATTATTGTGTGAGATATGTGGATATCCACAAAGAATGCAAGGCTGATGTAAACATAATGAGTAAGATTAGGAAAGGGACCCTTAGATGGTTTGGGCATGTAGAGCGAATGAACGAAGAAAGTAGTACAAGAAGAATATATGACGCAAATATGAATGGTAGAAGAAGTCGGGGACGCCTGAGGAAGACATGGTATGATCAGGTGAATCAGATACTTGAGACGGGCCATGTCAAGTCAGAATAATAGAAGAGTATGTATGAGACGACGTATGAATGAGGCAAAGAGTGTGTGTCAAGTCCGAGTTGTTTGGCGGTCCGTCCTCTCTGTCTACCCCTGCGGAAAACGGCGTGATGTTAGTTAGTTAATTAGAATGGTCTTAAAATAACACTCACAAAATTGCTGTACATATTGCAAAAAGATGTATGTATTGCATGCCAAACAATGATTTTTCTTTTGCATAGTTTATTTAAATACAAATCATCACAAGTTTTACATTTTAATACGTGCATGTATAATAGAATAATAATTTATTATAGTATCTGAGTTCTGGAAAATTTGTACAAGAAAATTGATTGCATCGTAGTTGGGTCAATTTCTTATAAAATATAAATTAATGTAATTAGGTTTGTATCGGAGAGCAGAGCTTCTTGATAAGATTCTTGTCACCGTATACGTGATGTAGCCTTTGCAAGGTTAAATTGCTCGCATGATAAACTGTGGTTTAATAAAATTTCGGCACTATAATGACTGTATTGGTTTCATCCAGGCTCACACGCAATTCTTTCAGATAAGATAATAACTAGCCCACTTGACATGTGTAGACGCTGTACACAGTTAGCCCAATAAATAAGTAAGCAACTGACCCAATCAGACATTCGTGAAGTCTATGTTTCATTTGCAAATCTTTACCCAAGGTACCCTCAAGAGGAAGACGGTAATTTACAGTCAATGTCACTGGCGTTGCGTCCAGTACAAGGTTAAAAAAAAATCCGCTGGAAAAAAAATTGACTGATTATTTATTGTAATGAAATGAATATTATTGTCTTTCCAGGATCACCATTCAGATCTAATGCACTGGATCTCAGTATCTACACCACCAGGGAACTGTCGAAGGACTTCAAACTGCACTGGAGGATTCTTAAAGAAGACAAGGAAATTGAAGTTGTGATGGTCGTCAATGGAACATCTTACGCAGGTACCCAATTACATATTAATACAAAATAATTAAACTATCGAAGTATGTACTACTAATCAATTTAAGATTGCCCACAGGAACATTAGGAATTAAGATAAGGTTGTTACTCCATTTACGAGGAATGGATTGCCTCACAACTTTCTTCATTCTTTTTCCCACATGTATTTTATTTGTTCACATATTATAAAGTTATAGATAATTTTATACACTAATTTGGTAAGTATCGTTAATTCATTGAGTATTTAGTGATATTGAAGGTTTCGAAGAACACATTGAATTTGACATCCGATCGTCGGATTTAGATAGAAGTTTGTTCTTGTGACTTATTCGACAATAAATATAAAATTTTGTGGCGACATCTCGAGTGTGAGACTTACACAAATAGATTCGAAATAATTTGGGCCAAAATCTCTCATCGTATAAGATATTATCTCATTTGCACTCCTAACATAACTAGACTCAATAGTTTGATTAATATGTGCATGCCATCTCATCTTTAGAAGGTTCCCAACATCTCCTTCATCAACTAAGATATAATTGAACCTCACTTCTTTACTAGTGTCAAATATTCATAGGCTTTAATCCTGTTTTTAGGTCTGGGATGGCGATCGAGGCATTTGACAGCTGCTTGCAGAAACTTCCCTGTTTTAGGAAGACCCTTGGATGGTAAGATTGACTACATAGAATGTAAAATAAAGCATAATCTTCTAAAATGAGTTTAGTACTAATTTATTCATTATTGCTTTTGTCTTTTAGGACCAAATGCCAAACCCGAACCAGTTAGCGAACCAGAACCTAGTTCTGAACCCAAAGCCGAACCCCACTCAGTACCAGAACCCAGTTCTGAGCCAAGCTCCAAACCAGAACCCAGTTCTGAGCCCAACTCAAAGAAATCACCAGAAAGCCAGGCGGAACCGAGTGCCGAGCCTGAACCAAGTTCTGAACCGAATTCAACACCCGAACCAAGCTCTGAGCCAGAACCCAGTTCTGAGCCAAGTTCCAAACCAGAGCCAAGTTCTGAACCAGAACCCACAACTGAGCCCAGTGCAGAACCCACCACAACCAAAGCGAATAGAACCGATGTTAATAAGAAATATAAGAGGGTTGCTTCTAATACTCCCGGAGGGTTCAACTTCAAAAGGTTTGGTGATGATGTCACAGTTAAAACAAGCATATCCTACAAAGTTTCTAGCAAACAAGGTAAATCATTGACAGATTAATAAATATTACAAAATGTGAACATGGCAATTAACAAAATGTTTTTCACCCTACAAAGTATGTAATAATTAAAACATTTGAACGAATATCAAATCAGAACAGTTTGCCATATTTGATTCTAGTTTGCTCCTGTCTTTTTAATATAGACTTACTCTCCAAAACTATCAAAGGAAGACAATTACAGTATATTTCAGTAGAATGTATAATCAATAATTTACAATCATGATATACTAGCTCCAGCGTGAGCTCGTACAAACTTCATCGATGCTCGTCTTTTTCCTTCTCTAATCTAATGCCTTTTATCAAAATGAAAAGGACAGAAGATACCAGAACAATGATGTCACATACGAACTCTCAATGGGACAAGTATAGGTTATGATCAAATGTGATTGTAATTTTTTTATGAATAACATAAGCCCCCTAAAATTTTTAATCAAAAGCAAATTATTGAAGCAAATATTTTTTAATTTCAGGACGTAGAAAGAGGGCCATAAATTCAGAAGAAGGTAAGAAACTTAAAATAAAAATTAACCCCCACAAAAATGCATGAATTTGGACACCCACAAAAATAATTTTAAAAATAAAAAAATTATGTAGTTATCATAAAAGATGTTGTACAATTTCTCACTGGATTTCCTAAGGAACTTTATCTTTTGGTTTGACACAATTTTTCCACACTCTTGAGGAGTAAGAGCGATCCGTGGTTTATTAATTAACGTGTATTCAACATCTATTTACATTAAAAATGTCAAACTTGTAAAGACAAAAGACTATTTGCAAAAATGAGAGCTTCTTCTGATAGTCTGATGACTTTTGCGTGACCTTTTACATTAAACTACATCTAATCACAAGATTTGCAAAACATTAGTTGAATTTCACCCAATGAAACCTCTACACTTCCAAACGAAGTACACATGTAAAAGCCAATACATACTTAACCCGTCTGCTTATTTAGGAATAAATACATCCCAAAACACGTAATCGCGTTATACTTTCATAAGACCAAAAACGTCCCAGAGCGACCTTACATTTCACTCTTTCGCATCTGTCTTCCTCTCATGCAAATACATATATGTATTTTTTTTTTAACCAGAAGGAGAACGAAATAATGCTTCTTATTGTCTTTGAAATATGAAAGCTATCTTGTATAGATATTTTACAATCTCGATCCAAAGTGATGGTTTGACTTCAGTTTGACGAAACCGAGGCTTCCGGATTGTGAGGTGTGAATATATTGAACCAAGCAAACGGGCTAATACATTTCAATATGCTTTACGTGATACATATAATTCTGTTATAGATAATTATAATTGATGTTTTCTGACAGGACTGGGTCACAATCAAAATGATCAAAATAAAACAACATATTAAGTAATAATGATGATCCATGGGTTTATGAATGTCTTTTGGTGGTTTTCAGGAATATAGAACATTGCCTTTAGCACAGATGTAATGTACATACACTTGCATCGCACTATATGTATGGATTTTGTTGCACCAATATAATAATTATTTGTATTTCCCTTGAAAGTATTTAGAATTACTTTCAATATCTTTATAATATAGGTGGAAGGTTTATTTTGCATGTGTTTTCTTTCTTATTTCTCAGATGAACCAACAGTGAAACCGGAACCTTCATCAGAACCCAACTCCAAACCAGAACCCAGTTCCGAACCTAATTCTAAACCAGAACCCAGCTCTGAGCCTAGCTCGAAACCAGAACCTAGCTCTGAGCCTAGTTCGAAACCAGAACCTAGTTCTGAGCCTAGTTCCGAACCGGAGCCAAGTTCTGAACCCAGCTCGAAACCAGAACCTTCTTCTGAGCCTGAGCCAAGTTCCGAACCCAATTCCAAGCCCGAACCCAGTTCTGAACCAAGTTCCAAACCGGAACCTAGTTCTGAACCGAGCTCCAAACCTGAACCTGATTCCAAGCCTGAGCCAAGTTCCGAACCTTCCGCAAAACCCGAACCTGAGCCGACGTTCGAACCATCAAGCATTAAAGCCGATGCAGAGGGTATACTATTCCATCAATAATTATTTTAATAGATAACTTGATATATAACTCCATTACTTGACTATTTATTTAGCTGAATGATATATTTTTCTCAAAATATTAATTAATAATATTGAATATTGTCAAAATTTTGTTGTAAATAATATAATAAAAAAGTAATATTTTGGTAAAAGAGATATTATCTAACCATAAAGCACAGCACACTAATAAAACAGTAAAGAAAGTATTGCTTGAGAAATTAATTCATATTGGTACGGGAAAGGAAAAATGGCTAAAGCGCCATACAGTTCTGCCATAGATGAACCTCCACAATAAGCTATATTGTTTGTTTATGCTTGTGTTTATCAAATCAAGTTTTCGGATGTTTCCCACATCTTCTAGGAAACTCTAGAAAACATTATTTGATGAATACAAGCACATTATTATTGTCCAGGTTCATCTTTAATGTTACAACTGTATGGCGCTTTAGCCATTTTTCCTTTCCAGCGTCAATATTATGTAATGCAAAGTTCACAAGGAGCAGTTAATTTAATACAATGTTTTATGCATAATACTTATTTGTAGATATTTTTATACTGATACTGATATTAAAAATAAAGAAAAACAAATACGGGCCTTTGCTCATGGAGAAACTGAAAAAAAAACACAGTTGCCGACGCAATCGCAATCAACGTGACGGCGATTGCTTTGACAACCATTTTTTTTTTTCAGTTTCTCCATAAGTGAAGGCCCTAATACTTAAAATCTGAACAATGCCTCACATTTTATAGTCATTGAATCCTCAAAAAATGGATAAAATAAACAAAGGCAATGCATAATTTGTTTTACAAAATAAAATGTAGCTGCTAACAAAAAATGTATATTTGGTTTATTGGATAAGGCAAATTAATATCAAACTTTTGATTGACATGAAATGATTATAAAGCCCATCTTCCACAGGTATTCCGCAAGTATTCGATAAATAATCATATTGGGTATTCTCGTCTCAAACAACTTGTCGTGCATGGTCCATAGAAATAACGAGACCTGCGTCACAAATTCACGCAGTTTCGATAATTCAATCATTGTTGTATTCTCGAATCGTCAAAACTAGAATGCTTTCACAACCTACGTCACAACCAAACAGTTTTCATTTTAATATCCTGTCAATCTTTGTTGACTATTTTGTTCCTAGCATTGACCTAAAGCACACACATTGTTACATATTGTCTGACACAAGTGATGCCATGTTCAAAGTCTCGATGATGTGAGTCATCACATCATCGGCTGGTTGCCAGAGACTGGCGCTCGCCACTTTGTTACAAGTTTGAATCGTTAGTTAGTGGTTGCCTAGCTGATTTGTTGAGTATCGGATAATTGCGTATCCCTATGGAAACAGGGTATAACCCTATATCCAAAAGTCTTGAAGATATTGAAATTTATTTATTAAAATAAAACAATTTGCTTAGTTGTTTATAATTTCGGTTGACCTATTTATTTTAGGTTATTTCCCGAAGCACGCTTACACTCCGAAGCATGATTTCAACCCGATGGACTGCACTGATTTGGTCATTGGATCAGCCCGTGGAAAGAATTTCAGAATCATGGACTATTACACGAGAGACAGGTAATTAAACATAAGTTCCCTGGAATGTAGATGACATATCCCTTGGGTTAACTAACCCGACGCAACTTACATTGAATTTTTTCTCATCATATTTAAAATTCAAAAACCAATTTGTTTCGGTTAATGGACAAAACCATAAAAAATTCCCAGCGCATTCTGGGATTCACCAAGGGTCAAATCTCGGTCGTCTGTGGTTTATAATACATTGGACATATATATATACATATAGGACATTGGAGGTTATCCACCACTTCCTCACCCTGGTGTAAGTAACAGATGGTTACTCCTTCAAGGCTTCTTGATTCTAATTTTTTCGTTTAAATGAAGCTATATTTATTTATTTTGAGCGAATCTAGACCTCCAGTGTCCCTGCATACGTTGTTAGTAAGCCGTATGCAAGTGCTATATGTGGACGCACAGAACTTATCTAAGGTTCACGCACCATATTGATTTACTTGAGAAAATTGATTCTGTGAGTATGGAAACAAGGCGTAAAGCAAGCCTAGCTATTACGTCTTTCAAAAATTAGGTCAATGTTATCAATAGCCCATTCCTTTTGGGATGCTATGATTTATATGTACCAGACCTACTGCCAGACTCGATACCATGAATTGTTCAGGGTACCGTTAATTGAATGGTGCTGTTAATTGAAAACGCAAACCATTTGGATGTGGGTTTCCTGTTCTCTAAATGCCATAAAACTACTTTTGAAGAGTCTCTTGACTAAATGCTGATATAATCTAAAATCCTCGGAGAGGTTCTGGCAGCCGCCAAGAAACACCTCTACTATGCTGGCTTCCTGCTGTTTCCCCCAGTTCGTAATACAAAACCGTTTATTAATTTAGTCCCCATAAGTAGTCTGTATCTAATAAAAGTGCTGCCTTGTTGAGGAAAAATTTGAATACATGTCAAATGAAGAATTCTTCGTTATTTTCAGATCCACTCCTCGAGTGGACAGCTTCTGGGGTGGAAATGACGATCTGACTGGAGCCATGGGCTTTGAAGAAAATGGAGTTACTACCATTGCATTCCGCAAAAAGTTGATGGTGATTATTTTTTCTATTAAAGTATATTTTAGGGAAATTCAGGAAACTCTTGAATCAAGCAGGAGAATGAGAACTGGAGAATGAGAACTCTTGAATCAAGCATTGAGAAGGAATGTCTTAGGAAAAAAGAAGTTTAGACAATCCTGACCATCCAGTAATAAAAGAAATCCACTGTTACTAACAGAAACATAATAGAGCTATGCCTACCACATATATAGTGCAGTCATTTTGGACAAATTTCCATTTAAATTCACATACTAAAAGCACACATAAAAAGGTTTACTTACACATTAGTTGCTGAGTTGACAAGACGCGTCTGGTTCCCAATTTAGTTTGCTTTTTGTTTCAATTCCTTTCCTTGCTTAGTCCTCCATCTTTGAACAAGTAACATCTTCCGCTTAAAATGATGAGAGTAAGAGTTTTAAAAAAATTGTCAGGTTATTTGTAACTGGGAATGTTTGTCTATCTTAATTTTGTTTAAATAACATAATATACACGGTGTAAATTTGAAAAAAAAAAAATCTAAAATGTTATCGTTGACCAAAATATTGTTTACATTTTTTACTCCAAATAAAGTCAGGAATCACTGGTTAATGAATGTCAAGTAACGTCCCTGTGTAATAATAAAAATATTATATAATGTATCCGGGGATAAAGTACATTAACCTCTGGAGATGTTTCTGCATGATATTACACAAGTAAAAAAGAATAAGGCCGTTTTCGAAATTCTAACATTTTAACGTAGTTTTTAGGTTAAAATTTGAAAAGATTGCATAGGAAAAAACCAATGGAATTTCGAAAAAAATCAATATTTTATTAAACTTTAACCATTACGCAGAACCATCTCACGAAGATATTGCATTTTACCTCTTGACGTCCTGTATAATATGTACATTATGTACACCCAGTCTAATAATATGTATATTATGTTGTCTCCAGGCTACCGAGAATACTGACCACTCCATCGAGAACGACCTGATGCACGTGATCTGGGCACGTGGTCAGGAGCCAGGGCAATACAACCATGTTCCCAAATCTGGCTTGGAGAAAGAAAAGGCATCCGAACCTGACTTCTATCGGCAGGACGAACTCAAGTACCACGGGCACGGCGCTCAGAGAGGTGTTGCCACCATCAACTTTTACGGTATTATCTTTTAACAATTACCTTTCCTATACTTTTTCTTCTGGTGTCTTCTCCTGTTGGAGCTTGGCTATCAATTTATACAAACAAACCCATCTGCAACTGACAAGATGAAATATAATGTGCCATTATTACCATATGGGTGATGCACTATGCATGTCTCACTAGGAAATTCTGTTTCGAACAGGCACAGTTTAAAACGGTGACCGGCCAACTCAGAATGAAACCAACTCAGAACCACCTCAGAAAAGTCATTAAGAGTGATGGTAAAAATTTATAATAAAATGGTTATGTTAGGTTAGGGTTAATGGCTATTTTAAAATTAATTTTTTCATAGCTTTTAATGACTTTTCAAAGAGGTGTTGAGTTGACTTGATTCTGAGTTGGCATGGAACCGTTTAAAACAGATCAAGTATAATCAGAGAGGTTTTATAAATTGTCAAATATATAAAAAATCTACTGAACTTTCTGTAGCATTGTTATATTGTTTCTGTATCAGAAAGTCATGTAGGAAGGCGGGGCAAGACGGGGTTTGGGGCAAGATGGAGTTTTTGTTATATTGCTTTGTCGAAACCTACTATGATTCTGATAATTCGTCCATATGTGCCCCCACCGCACTCCGTGCCACAAATATGGCCCGTGTCAAAATATGGACCACTTTTATTTTTCTGTGATTGACAGCATTCCAAAATATGACCATATTTTTTTTATAAATCCTACAAATGTGTGATAATCAACAAAATATAGGCGAATTCATTGGCTATATAGAACTGTAATCAGTTTGTATGTCTCCATATTAAAATTCCAAGATATGTTTTTTTTTAACGTGGGCTGAAAGTATTCAAAATGATCTTCAAAAAATCACAAGCAATCGGAAGAAAAAATCGCGCTGTCGCTGGAGTGGTTAGTACTGCGACTGCAGTCATCCTGTGTTGTCGTAAGGGCTGAGCAAAATTAGTTTTTTCATGTTAAACACACAAAATATGCCCCCAACATTTCACATTAGCCGCACAATAATGGTTTGCTTCTATCACTCAAGGATTTTTGTGTTCAACAGCTCGATTGTGAATTGATTTGGCATCTGTGATTCCTACAATAAGGTTTACTTCTTCCTTCCTCAAAAACCCTTCACACAACACCCTCAAAGAATTCTAATATCTTATATTTCTTCACAGAGGAAGTTAGTCGAGGAACCGCAACATCCGGAGAGATTGGAGAACTGGCCGATGGGCGATGCGGAGGAGAATGGAAGTTGCCCCGAGACTGCAACGTGGCCAAGGGGGAGTGTGAGTACGCAGCCTCCTGGGAGTACCTGGGGGCCAAGAGGGGCAAGGACGGGGTCCACTTTACCATCCACACCAAGGATAACAATAACAAGTGGACGGGGATTGGGTTCAGCGATGATATGAAGATGGTAAGTCATTGCAATGGTTGAAGTTATTTCCCATTATTATTATTATATTTTCCATGACTGCTGCTAACTTTACAAAAATATCAGAGGCAATTCAGCACTACTTACCTACTGCCAGCAAATTTCTGTTTCGTTCAAAATACCTTTTGTTTAAATTTCTCATGTAGATCAAAAGTTGCTAAAACCATGAATTAATGTGAAAAGTAGCCATTTTATTATTTATTCTATGTCATAAATAAAGGGGGGAAAACCAGTATGTATATGAGAGGGAACCGATTTGACATTGTCATTATTAGTTTTTGTGACCTTTTGTTTGTGTGAATTTTTGTCACATATTGCAAAATTCACTCGGTAAACCCCGCGCTCATTGACGTATCCCGCGCTACAAAGAGAAACGTTTACGGTGTGTTGTTATTGTGTTATTATTCATTTTGTAGGCGGTTGGCGGTGGCAAAACAAAGATTGAGGCGAAACAATTAAATTATAATTATTTAACCGGTTAAATTTGTTTTATGGGGCTAACAGTCTTAGCTATAATAGATAAAAGATCATTTAGTTTTGGCCTATTTCAGCATATCGCTCGCCATACATTTTGCCTCCGTCAGCCGCCTACTAAATCATTATATTATAGAAATATTCTGATATCGCTGTTTATATATGTAAATAAATTTCCTCGCCTTTTTAAAATTAGTGATGGAATAATAAATATAGACTATATTAAAATATATATGAACCATGAAAATAAAAGCAGAATTATGGCCAATGGCCCGCCAAAACTACATTTAATTATCAATTAAGATAGTGCCTAAATCCGCAAAGAAAACTTTGAAATGGATACTTTGTACAGCGTTGTTTTTTTGTGAATAATCACCTCAAGGGCACTGTACGAGTTATGAGTTACTAGGCTGTCTAATTTTATTTTTATTTTACGTTTTTGATGAATTACTCGGTGAACCACCAAAAATTTAAGGCACCGGCCGCGCCTGGTTACGAGGGGGGCAACTTATATATGTAGTTGCCTCCCAAATGACATTAAAAACGAAAAGAAGCTGGGCAAATTATTAATTATTATGGATAATTTATTTAAAAAAAAATTATTAATATTTATTCTTGATAAACAAAATGATGAAAGAGAATAGCTTAATTTTTTTTTTAACTGGAATAAAAAAATAAAAAAATAAAACAGTGGGAGGAGTAGTGGGAGGAAGTAAAATATTCTCAGGTTTAGTAACCCGGGAACGTTTTGTCAGTTTTTATAAATGTTTTGCGTACATTGTTGGACATTTATTCCAATACACAAACCAATGAGACTGCAGTCAAGAAAAGAGACTTTACTTTGCTTTGCAAATATTTTGAAAATTAATAAATACCACTGGTGTTTATGGGTCTACTGGAAAACTTCGATATTAGCAAATCTCTTCATAAGTCTAGAAACAAAATCATTAATAGACAGCCTTAGAAATGACTCGAAGTGTTTGTTTCAATTATTTTAATAAAATTCAGGCCAAAGTTTCAATTTGTCATCAAATTTTTTGTTCATTTCGTGACAGGTGGTTCATGTTTTTATGCGGAAAATAATATCAGTATCGCCCTTCTAGAAGACTACCAATCAGTATTGAAAAGTTACATGAAATGGATTTATCCGTGTTTTGGTGACCATATCTCGAGAGCCAGATCCTTTCACGCTTTCTCCTTTCCCCGCTACCTTCAGCCACACAGCCAGTCGGTCTTTCCCTCAGGTCAATTGGTCAAAAACCTCCTAAAATTATAAGACAACAGTAAAACATAATGTTATTTTGAAAAATTACGCAAATCAAAACAACTGGTATTATTCTAGTGAATTTGAAATGCACCTCGAGATAGCAGGCAGCGGCAAGTAGTGACATCTAACGTCTTAAACATAAGCTTTCTTTCACACGCACTATGATTGGCTGGGTCAATTTATCAAATGTCCCAATATCATGTCTTCTGTCACTTCACGTGCCATGCAATAAACGAGATGGCACTATGTTCCCTAGTAAAATAGATTTCGGATTGTGAAGACAGTTTGGGTCATTCACACCTTCCACTTCGGGACCCCTAGAGCCGCCTCTGCTGACAACGTACCCCAATCCGTGATGCCATAGTCGAACTGGATCCGGACAGTGGGGAGCAGTTGGAACGCCTAAATTTATTATTTTTGTATATTTATTTTTCAGTCTCAAACCGACGTAGTTCTAGGGTGGATAGAGAAGTCGGGGCGACCATTCCTCATGGACACGTGGATCAATGGTTACAGCCCACCCAGTTTAGACACCAGCCAGGATATATACGACGTCACTGGTAACACCAACGATGGGGTGACAACACTGGCTTTCACAAGGAAACGTGCCACCAATGATGCCAGGGTAACCATAAGAATTAATATTTTTATTTGAAATGATGAGTCTTTTCATTTGGTTAGGTAGCAGCAATTAAATGAAGCCCTTACAAATCTGCCCTTACAAATAATTAGATTCAAAATAAACTTACTTGCATAAACAACATCTCCCGGCAACTTCTGAAATAAGCGAACTTCCAAAAAGCATTTTTTACAAGTTTCGATGGAGAGGTCACACCGGATCTATTGATGTCTTAAATGCAGGGGCGGATTTAACTCAACAACCATTTAAATCATATCTAACTTAATAAGTGTTGAAATTTATAAATATTCAAGAGTACGCTTTATATTTCTAGTACTTAGTTTAGTATTCTATATTTCTTGTCACACTGAAACTATTTTTTCCCCCAGGATCTCTCCTTTACCGACAGCAAGTGCCTCTACCTCATGTTCCCAGTAAAAGGAGGCGCCTATCACGAGGTTAGCAAGAAGACCAAGAAGCACACCGCCATTCCGGCTATTTCCTCCAGACGTGTTTGCATCAAGTCTTGCGGACCAGGTAAGATTGGTTGTAACCCAGATACATAATAGATATTTCATTTTTTAATTGTATTTGTTCCTTTTTTTATAAACTCCTCCCTTCCACTCTCCTCCTTCCTCTCACTTTCCCCCTTCCTCCCACTCTCCCCCTCCCTCTCACTCTCCCCCTCTATCCAACTCGCAACCCCCACTACCTCCACTACCCCCACCTAGCAATATCTGATTATTTCAGAACTTTTAAGTTAGTATGAAGAAAAATTTTTACTGATTCAGATGTATTGAAACCGGTAGCGAAATATTAAAAAAATAAGTACCAAAGCATGTACATTAAAAATAAATATATATTCTTCTAAAACCAAATAAAGTGATCATTATTTTCTCAGAATTGTAAGAATGGTTTCCATATTTATAATTAATATGCACCAGATAATCAAGTTGCTCTTGCTTATATTCTCAGAACTGGAAGACGTAGTCCCCACGGAGCCCAACATCCCCGGTCTGTCAGCGTACATGATGAAGGTGAAGATAGTGAACCTGGCAGAGAACTACAATGCCCCGAAGAAGGGGTCCAAGGAATTCGAAGACCTGGCCAACACCATCGCCAAGAGCTTCTCCGGAGTGCTGGACAGCCACGCTGGATATCATAAACTGTCTGTGGAGACTTTGGAAGAGTGAGTTGATTGATGCACTGTTTTGTAGATTATATTTTGTTACAATTCCATACTTTCAAATCTGTCTGACTCTGCTGCTTAGAGTTGCGTTGTAACCTCTCTGATATAATTTGGGGATCAATCAAAGAAAGATAAACCTTCCCAAGTTAAAGACGATAACTTGGCTAACTTACTAACTAACTAAAACGTAATTTTGCAGATATGCTGAAAAGATGAACACAACTCTGTCTTGGCACATGCTCCTTGCTTCATTCAAATTCATACATCGTCTCATACATATTCTTCTGTAATTCTGACTTGATATGACTCAAGTGCTTGATTCATTTGGTTGCATTCCTCAGACATCCCCAACTTGTTCTACCATTTACTTTCAAGTCAAACTCATACATTTAATTTTTTAATTCATAATTGTAAAACTCAGTTGGGAAGTTAATCTATTTATATAATAAGTCTGTGACGGGAATGAACAGCTCTATTCTGCGGTTGATGAAATTTTGAACGCATTTGGCATTCAAAACAAGAGGATGATGATTGTGACATTGTCTACTTTAGATTTCGAAAAACTCTGAGTAAAGCTTGGGCAACATCGGGGTCTTCAGCTAGTGTACAATATACCTTTGTGTTTATTTCTTGATTTTCCCAACTAACGATCATTTTAATTCATTACAGCCAAGCCGGCAATCAAATCCTCGCTGAACTTCTTCTGCAAGTGGACGAAACCAACGAATTAGAACCTTCGATCACCGCGAGGACCCTTGGAGCATCGGTAGGTGGCATCGGTGGCTCCAGCAAGGGCGCTGATAGCAAGGTTGATAGCAGCAACATAGTTGGGAACTCCACCAACAGATGGCAGCAGGCGTTCAGAGATACCTTGCTTAGCGGAAGGGTGGGCGCTCTCAACGTTGATCCAGAGTTTTTCGTTTTTGAGCCGCAGGGATGTGAGTTAAATGTTTTTATAAATAATACATTTATTTTAAATGGTAGAAATTCTCTATTTGCGAATAACCTAACAAGTATTGGAATTTATCCCAGTACCATCATAATTAGTTTAAAATGTAGCTTTTACAATGATGGAGAACTTATCTAGCACAAAATTTCATGTTATGCAAAAATATATCGTATTAATTGAACAAATGAGTAAAATGCTAAAGATATGGAGTGATAGAGGAAAAACAAGATGAGACTCGTTGAGACATTGATTTTCCCCATATTTTTATACGTGGAAACATGGACACTTAGAGCCAGCAAAATAAAGTAGATAGACGCCCTCCAAATGTGGTGCTGGAAAAAAATTTGCAGGATTCCTTGGACTGCCAGACGCACAAATGTGTCCATTCCAGAAGAGCTAGGCATCCACAATAAGCTCTCCATTATCTGTTTACAACATATTTTAAGTTACTCTGAACACATTGCTGGCCAAACTAAGGATTCCGACTTGGTTAAAATTCTTAGTGACTGGCAAAGTGGAAGGCAGAAGAAGCTGAGAAACGTCATCAATGCGCTGGAGTGACCAAGTATGTGAGCCTTGTTCACCATGTGAATTGGAGTAGGGGTCATACATGTGTAGTAATAGATTATAATATTTGCAGCCGGCCGAAAAGTGTAGAATTGCAGCACTGCCGTTGGAATTACGATTTGTACTACACGAGAGACAATTGCTTATATTTTACCTAAGTTCCCTTTGAAAACTCATAACTTCATCATTTTTGGAGATATCGAAAAACTAATTTTTCTGTCATTATTATCTCTCTAAATTTAATCGATTTTCATCAAATTAAAAAAAAATGGGGAAACCCAACTTGAATTTACTAGTAATATATCATAATAAATGTTTATTTAATTTTTGCAGTGGTCTCCACCCTACCAGTGGAAGAGACGGATTCCAGTGCCCGCATGTTCTTTGGTTTGTCCGAGACCAAACTCTACATAGTCCTCGGTTGTGTCTGTGCACTGGTCTTTGTGGCCATTGTACAGGCCGGTTGCACCATTTACAAAAGCGCCAGGACAGTGCCATCTGTTAACAAGGTGAGAAACTAACCATCATTATCTGATAAATACGTCTATACATCTCCTTGCCTTGTCCTATTCATGTCCTCTTTGTAACAAAAATGGCAATCCTTTTAGCGGCTGTCATTGGCCGAACCAGTTGCAATAGAAACTCTTTAATACTAAATAATGCTGCTAACAATTTAGAGATATTCTATAATCACAAGAGTGATCTGCAATATGTTGAATTATTTCAACCTCGAGAGCTACAAAATTTCTAACTTTCAGTTTGGAAATTTCCCGCTCTCGTTAAAAAAATCATACCCTGAATTTTAATATGGAGACATAATATAAATTGCTTATAATATTAGAGAGCCATTAGATGCAACCATATTTTATCGTTTATCCCATATTTTTAGGATTCATAAAAAAAAAATCCAAAAAAAAGTTGTAAAAATCTCTTCAAATTGTCCACATTTTGGCCAGCAGACGCTCCAGTGGATATAATAAATTTATAATAGACAGTAATCTATTATTAATAATGGCCCTGCTTTTGGATTTAATCCTTTTACCACCTCCAAATATGCAAAGCTGAATTTATTGAAATTTTATAACTTTTTTTTATTATAATATTTTTTTTGTTTATTTATTTGCTCTGGGTAAAGCTACCGCTGACAGACCCTAAAGCTATGCCTTCAGGCCAACAAAGCAAAGGAACACACAAGGTGAATAAACAATTCTCATTAATAAACAAAAACTTCATCAAACATCTTACGCAATTTGATGTTTTGGTAAACCTTTTATATCCCACCAATTTGGTGATCTGAATTTTGAATAAGTATTAAAAATTCTTCTCATCTTAAGCCTTGATGACATTGAGCGAGTTTAAAAGCTATTATATGGGAAATTCACTATCTGTTAGTAAACTCGCTCAGCGTAATCGTATTTCTTGCTAACTAGCAGATTGTGGACAATCTACGAAAAAAGTTGAAAGGCAGACAACTTTACTCGCTACTCGCTCAAGATGGCGGCCCATAGCGTGTGGCGCTAGCTGCGACCTCATGTTTTTTATAAAATGTCGACCGAATTGGTTCGCGCGGAAGTCGTTATTTTAGGTGCTACTGAGCGAGTAGACAGTTTTGTGTGTCATCATGACAATCTCACTCGTTGATTCACCTGCTTTTAAACTTACCGGCTAGTAGCTTGTAAACTCGCTCAATGTAATTGAGGATTTAGTTAAAAAAATGTCAACTTAACAATAGGCATGTACAAAAATATTATTTAATGTTAATTTGTGGTTGATTTTTGACACAGAAAGTATGTTAAATTTTTGGTGGAATTATTAGTTACTAAACAATATTTGATGTATAATAATAATTGAAAGATGACTTCCTGGGCTCTATCTAATTGTACAGTACATGACAAACTTTAATGCTGACTTGAACTTGATACGATATATTCTCGTGCTTGTATATGAGTTTACAATGATCGTAAGCGAAAGTGCGACAGAGAAAGAAGTCAGCGGGGAGGCATGTCGCATGTTGCGACGATTTCTGCATCAACGTCAGGTGGATATTAAAGTTTGGCGTGTACTTTACAAATAGAAACTGAAAACATACTTTCTTGGTGGATCACTTCAGATAAACACAGTTTTATTAGAAAGTAAGTACAAAATTATAATAAAAATGTATTGTTTTTTCTAAAGGATCAGCTGATTCCCAATGCAGCCTGGAAGGATTACTCTGTGGCCAACACTAATTATGCCTTTGAATCCTTTGAGAATGAAGAAAAGTTTAACGGAAGCACCGCAGGAAGAGATAGGTATGTTTTAATTCATTCACTCCGCTCCTAGGTACAAATCTTCTTCTGGTTCGTATGGTTGGAGAGTTGATGCCTGCTGCAAGTAAGAGAACTGATTCATAGCGTCAAGTCTTTCAAATCATATATGTAAAAATAAAATATAATAAACATACAACAAACTAATACATTTTATTCAAGTTTTCCCAACTTTCAAAATAATATTGCATTACCAGTTAAGTTTTGATATGACAATATGTTTAGTTGTTACTGGGATGTCATTTTTCTAATTCCTAGCTCTCCCTAAGCATCATCTTGGTTGAAAAGTATTTGAAATTTGGAAGAATGCCAAGAAAAATAGTGAAAATTCTAGTGCATTAGTTTTGAAAATAGAAGAAGATTTGGAAATACCTTGGAATCAAGTTGTTGGTGTTTTTCATGTACCTAATCAATCTCGTTTTTAAGTAAAAAGAAGGAATTTGACCATTTTAGTTCATAATATTGTTTTGTACTCCTTTGTTTTGTTGTGGCGATAACTACCTTGAGGTATCGCGGTGGAACTAGATAACTGTATTGTGATCATGTTGTGTGCTCCTTCACAGAGATACAGTGGTAAGTGATCAGTCATCCCCTTTTCCTTCCATACTTTTTTATTTCCTACACATACTACCACCAAATTCCAGCAAATGTTTTGACTCGTTTCAATTTTAGTATTTACAGTCCAATACAAGTCCATCTGAAGCTGTAATTCCTCAGGAGTTTTGGATGCGATAATACCAAAGAAAATACGAACGCAAACTTATTTGTTCCTAGTAAGCCAATTTTTTGGCAATTTTGCTATCAGAGAAACATTTCTCTCACACACTTTATCACCTGTCCCGAAATTCATTCATTACCCGTGGTCTACTATCACCGTATAATTTTTTTTCTCCATCTAGGCTTCATAGTTAAACCATTGCCACATAATGTAATAATTTTAAAACCTACAATGTTTCATTGGCATTAATATAGTAATTGTTTGACAGCCGAGCCAGCACCATGCCCGCTGGCAGCAATGGCCACCCGCGCCACACCAACGGCAGCAGTGGAAACAATGGAAACAGTCGGGGGCCCCCGCCCCAACACTCACAGTACCAAGATACCCGCTCCCTGCAGAGGCCTAGGGCTCCTGCGGCCTACAAGTAACTAACTTACCTTATATAGTATTTAATAGGGGTGATGCAAACCGATCATCAGAATTTGGAACTCCACGATAAAAATTAAGTTTTCACACTGAAATCTTCGTAGATTTGATCACAAACTCCCATTCTCTCTTGGAAGCCTCTGTTTTTCCATAGATCTAGGGAAAAATCCTTAGAATTTTCAGTGCTGTTCTGGACTCAGTTTGGGCATTTTATTTTATTTTTGTGAATTTTTTTGCACAGAATTAAAATAAATTAAAACACATACGTTTTATAGATATTTGCACTTTATTTACGAGTGGATCATGTTCTCAATACAGTCCATTTAATAAGATGATATTTGTATAAATTTTTACAGTGTCCAGCTCAGGTATTGAGGCCACATTGAAGCAAGAGTCAAGTTAGCCTCTTGGAAGCATACAAAAAAAAAATAAAGCACATGCATGAGCATAGTTAGTTTGGGCCCGCAAATACACTTTAATAGCATACAAATACTGCTATTAAAGTATCTGGCTTATCTATCTCTGCTCCTGCATATAATCTGGGCCTCTTCAAGAACCGCATTTAAAAATCCCTTTCAGAAGCCCCTACCTTAAAACTTACCGGTTTTTATTTCCACAGGGGCACCTTTGAGAGATGTTTAGTACATATAACCTAAAAATATATTTTTCTTATCTAGTTATCCGTCCGCCAACGAACGAGCAGCTTACTCCCTGCCCCGCCAGCCGGGACAGGGCCGGCCCAGGCAGCCCCACCAACATTCCCAGCACACCCAGCCACGGGATCGGGACCGTGAACATTCCCAGCAACGGGATCGCGAACATTCCCAACATCGGGACCGCGAACATTCACAGCCACAACACCACCCGCATGGGGCTCAGAATGTCAATCCTGACTTCTATTTCATGCCATCGCAGAGGAAGTATGAGGGAGAGGTAGTTAGGGTTTACGTGGATTATAACAATCAGCCTAAATAGTGAAAAAACAGAAGATTGTTCAATAGATAGTATATGTATTACCAAAACAGTATATTTTGTGAAATGGATTTGTTCTTGTAATTTTTTGTTGTTGTTTTTTTAACCCTTCAAAAATATAACGTGCATTATACGCGTCATATTTATAACACACGAGAGAGTTTAAAAATGTACATATATAGTAGTTGTTTCTACGGTGGAAATATGTGTTTTACGGGACAGTTTTGAAGGAATTTAATGTTTTGTGGCAAATTCCCGAGTAATGTCACAATTTATATTTGTTGTAAAGTCATAGAGTCATATATATGTAAAATTTTGTAAAATATATATGTATAAATGTTACTCATATTATTTATATTACAATAAAAAAATAAATAAAAAAAACTTTGAACGTTTTAACTAAAATTCCAGTATTTTACCTAAAATTAATTAAAATTTCATATGGAACTTAAAAGCTCAGTTCATGAAACTGGAGCTCACTGGAAATCTACAGAAATTTTCCTAAAACACCGATATAGGTTTTACAGATAAGTCATTCATAGTATTTCTTGCATTTTTAGCAGATTTCAAAGTGCAAATTTTTCGGTGCTAATAAATCACATGTGTAAGGGTGATTTCAAAGATTATTTATATTTTTTGTGATTTTTTATTTAAAATTGCTCTCCTGAACAATTGATTAATTTTCAATGACGTAGCACTTTTTGTGTTCTTTTGGTCGATATGCTGTTTTGGTAAAACTTTAATCTTCTATGTTTAGAAATAAAATAATTATGTTGTGTATGTTATTAATATGTGACTGTGCAATCAAGTTCATTGAATAAAGACAATTTAATTTAATTAATTCTAAGAGAAGTTTACAACGAAGTAATTACAAAATAATTGTTAATGAAGAATTACCTTAGATATAAGTACTTAATGTTGACATAACTGTTTGATCAAATTATTATTTTTTTAATTTAGTATAAAATTTTTTTTTTTTCATAAATATCTTTTAGAGAATTGAAAATGGTTTTGTGCTAATAATTTCTCTAGAAGTGTTCAAGTGTTCGAGCCAATATAGTGAAATCTTATTTGAAATAAGAAATTTATGGATAGAAGAAATTACTCTAAATTGTATTGTAAATAATATAAAATTATAGTAGGTAGCTATAGTTTTTTTTTCTTCATTTAATGCCAAGGATTCCGATATGACCTAAAAAAAATTGGTTTTACTTTGTACAGGGTGTCAGGGGGTAAAGTGCTTTAATTTAGGGAGATGAGAGGAAAAAAGATTGACAACTTTTTTAAAAAATCCAACTCTTTTTTCCCATACAAAAGACATAACTACTAAAAATCCTTAGTGTGAGGTACAAACTAACGTGATAAATTTGCCATGACCTTGTTGGACGCCATTGTGGCAACTTTGCATGGTTGTGATTGGCCCATATCGTAACAGCGGAAAATAATAACGCTTGCCACACGCACCGGATTAATTTTATCTTTTTACCAAAACAGTACTCCTAAAATTTGAATTTCTTAAAAAGTTGTTATCTTTTTACTAATACTGTCATGTAGAAACACCTTCTGAAGTTAATGCCCTTTACCCCCGTATTCTCTGTATATATATTTTGTGGATTAGTAAAGATTTCTTGAGTAATTTTATTATTTTAATTAACAAGCTGAAAAGGAAACAATATAATTTCATAATCGAATTTAAAGCCGTTACCACATACTACTTTCATAAGTAAGTCATTTTAAAAATTTGCATATTTAAATATATTTGTGCACATGGTTAGTATTGAAAGTTTCTAAAAAGTTTTTGGAACTAGTTTGGAACTACCCGCCCGCAGTCCCCTCTTACCCCGTAGAAGCCCAAAGAAACTGGGTGCACAGCAACATTTAACATTTATAATGAACTTACTAACGAACTTTTAGAAGTATACAATGTAAATTTAGATTTGCAATTCTAACAAAAACAAAAGTTAAAAATCAACCTTAGGCTCTACCTCAGTTTCTCAATTACGTTGTGGTTTTTTAAAATGAGTTGACTGAGAGAAATAAGCTGTATCTACCAGCCACTTGGTACTTACTTTACATTTTAATTTTTTTTTTTGGTTTGAATTCATTTTAAACCAAAAAAAAATAAATACGAAATTAACCAAACCTCAGGCATTAAAAACGAACCTACATAAATAATCATTTTGTCCATCCAGTATACCACTTTTCAAGCTAGAATCTTTTAAAAATGATTTACCCGTACTTACGTATTGTACATTCCATTATAATTAAAAGTAATTTATTTAAGTTAACACTCCATTATGCGCGCCTCTATTTGTGACATTAGTGCTCGCACGCTCTACATATGTAGAACACTTTTAATCTAAGAGTTTTTAAAGGAAAGTTTTTATAAACAGAAAAAAAAACGATTGTCATGTTTATAAAGGCTTTAGCTAAATTAAATCTTAAAATCACAATTAAAAATCAGACTTCTTGAACTAAAAATCATACTTCTTAAAAAACTTCAAATTATTATTTGAGAAAATTTTGGTCCTTTTAGTTTTAATTTTTCTATTCACTCATATCCTCCACTTCCATTTCATGAATTTTGATTCACTGCAGTCCGGATATAGAAGAACCTAATGGTGCGGACAAATCCTCTTATTGCATGTGTAACACTGTTTCCTAGTGGGCTTCTTCTGCCACAGACAAAACATGTGATGCCAGTGCTCGCGCCCTCTACTATTGTAGAAATTCACTTTTGGGGCGTAATTTCTCCGGCATGCAGTCGCGTCAGTCGCCGCAAGGACACTAGTTATGTTTATTATTTAGTTGTAGGGGAATACTGTAAGTGTGTGCAAATTCTACGAAATGCATGTACATTCTATAATGGTAGAACGCGCGACTACTAGAGTGTTAACGAAGGGAATACAAATAAGTAATAGGGAAGCATTTAAAAAATAAATGAATGAAATCAGTGTTTCAAAATATTAATTTGACTTTTTATTATTACCAAGATGTTTAGACTCTGAAAAGTAAAATAATTATTAGGTACTCTAAAATTTCATAAAATCATATGTACTAAAAATGTAACAAAGTTTTTTTTCTTCGCCAATATCATTTGCCTGTTAGATGTCACAAATATGTCTTTAACCCTTTAGAGACACGGGGTTGGAATACAATGGGTAAAAAAGGTTTCAATTAAACTTGGAGAAAATACATTTTTGGCCCTTTCAGCATATTTGACCAAACAAAATAAAAATATTAATTTGACAAAGAAATGTAAAGTTCTTCTTTTCCAACATCATTTGCCCGTTAGATGTCACAAATATGACTTTAACCCTTCAGAGATAAGGGGTTGGGATGCAATGGGTTAATAAGGTTTCTATCATACTTGGGAGGAATAAAATTTTTGACCCTTTCAATTTAATTAATCAGACAATATAAAAATATTCATTTGGGCAATGTAAGATACCTAAGCAATTTTACCATTTATCTAATACTCATAATATTTTTAGTATAAAATATTGTTTAACACAAAATTTTTGAAAATTTACATCGACGTTATGTTCTATTTAAAAAATAAATATTTGTTGATTGTTTTAAAAAATATTTATTCTAAAGATTCCGTTGGATACAGATTCTAAATATTTTATAATTTACATATGTTATTTTTTGTAATACTTTTAAGAGCTATATAAATAAATGCTTTTATTAAAATATTTTTAGTCAGTTGATAATAAATAATTATATTATAAAATGTAGAATATTAATTTTGTCAGTATATTTAGCATTTCGGAATTGATTTATTAGTCGATTCTTTGGATATGGATCCAATGTCTTTTAAGTTCATAAATAAATGTTTTACCACACAGTTTTCTAGAATATGGGCCATTTCGAAATGGTTAATCATATTTGGTACGTTAACCCTTAGATCACAACTGTCTCAAATATGAGACTCACCATAAATGCCCAAGGCTCTTATATGATACATACCAATTATGTCACAAAATAATATTCTTATGGTGAAGAAAAGATTAATTAATTAAGATTTCAGCCGTCCATTTTTAAAGGTACGAAATTAGATAATATATATTATAAATGACTCAAAAATGAATCTGTTCATGTATTATTGTATTATAATGTTTATCGACAATTAACAGCCAAATATATCATGTATAGGTTTCTTATATTTCAAGTCTACCTCAAGGATTTACAGAGTGTGTTCTGAAATTGTTAAATATTGAAATATTATAAAAATCTCGTTAAAATGCTTTGAAATTTCTTGCTTTCTACGATAAAAAGCTTACATATAAAATATCATATAAAAAAAAAAACGTTGAAATATATTATACACATAACATCACAAACAATGCTACAATTTTGTATTTCTAGATATAAATTTTTCACTTACATATAAATTAATATTGCATTTTGCAAAACATTTTTTCAAAATATTCATTACGCATTGTATTAATTTAGAATAATTACAAAATATTTAAGTTTATCGAATATCTTTATGTTTTAAACATAAATGAAGATAAATATTGTATGATATTATTATTATATAACTTTTTGTTGTAAATATACACCAAGTGAAATGTAATTATTTGAATAATAAATAGGTCAGTAAAAAAAAAAGAGATTATTTTTCTTCTTTTATATTATGTATATGACAATTATAATGCACTAGCAGACCCGGCCACACGTTGCTGTGGCTAACGAAACACAACGCCATTACCCAACCTTTATAAAATCCGCACATCCCGCTTGCCAGCTGCCTGCTGCCTGAATTGAATATTTGAATTTCTTGGCTTTTCTCTACTATAATAAGCATGTATCATACTATTAGCAATAATAAAACGCTAAGTTAATATTTATGATGAAATATATTGTCTCCACGTTAATTGACAATAACAACATTCAAGAATCAGCAAGATTCCGCAATCCGCCATTTGTAAATCCAGCCGTTCGCTGTCCGTGTTATAGGTAGTTCTCCTCCATTGCCGCCAGCCAGGAAGCGTCCCTTCTTTACCGGCAGCAATAGCTGGTGTAGTTTCCTTGTTGGCCGCCAGAGGCGATAGCAGTACCTCTGGCGGCAGATGAGCGGCATATTTAAATATGCTGCTAACAATACATATAAACCTTCCTCTTGAATCACTCTATCTATTGGTGAAAACCGCATGAAAATCCGTTGCGTAGTAAGATCTAAGCGCACAAACATTTTGAGCGACTTCATTTTATACTACGTAATGATAAGTCCAGAAACTGTATACTATACTGTTATCATTCTAAAATCTTCTATCTTTTTTGTTTTCAAACAAGACGCATGAGAAGGAAGAGTAAGAAAGTCAATGTCGTCAATACAAGCCCTTGCTGGGACTAGTATACTATAAAAATGCTATACATTCACAGAGACGAAAAAATTGTAAAACTAGAAAAAAAAAATTAAAGTTTGAAAAATTATAAATCTAACACTTAAAAAATAACATAATTAATTGTCTGGCTACTTTATTTTTTGAAACACAAATACCAGCATCTATTTTTTCTTTTTTTTTTTACGGTGCTCCAGATTTCATGTCCGGGTTGATTCTTTCCCAAATGAAAGACTAAACCCTTCCACACACTTTTCCACAAATGAATATCTAGTAAATTAACGCAATGTAATTGCACTATATAAGAATAAAACAATACAAGAACAATACGTCAATCCACCAGAAACATAATGGGAAAATATTTCACCGACTCCAGATATTTTCATATCAGAGGGTTCGGCTCTGATGAAATCCTAACTGGTCCGATAAATCCTACTGATCCCTCAATATAAATATTTAAAAAATCTTTCGTAATCCTACATGTATTTAAAATGACCGACTTTTGCATTTTTATGTACAAATTTTTTGACAAATCTAATACGCCTAAATTTTGAATGAGAGAGCTAGGTATAATGCCAGTAGCCGAAATAACAAATGGTAATATTTTTATAGTCTGAGAATGCCAAATTCTTTTAATTTCATTTCCTAAATCTGTATATTTTCTTATTTTTTCAGAAACAGTTTTCTGAATATTACAAGAATTTGGAATAGCGACATCAATGATATAAGTTATTTTCTTAATTTTGTCATGTAAAACTATATCGGGTCTATTATGACTAATTGTTCTGTCTGTCAGAATAGTTTTATCATAATAAATTTTATAAAATTCATTTTCTAAAAATGAATTTGGTTCATATTCATAATATGGTACATTACGGCAGTCAATCAAGTTATGTTTAATTACCAAACTTTGGTGAATTATTTTTAAAACTTGATTGTGCCTAAATGTATACTCGGACGGCGCTAATACAGAACATCCCGATATAATATGTTCTATAGTTTCCGGAAAAGCCAAACATTTTCTACATAAATCATCAATTTGATTTGCATCTTTGATGATATGCTTCCTATAATTTTTAGTATTAATGACTCTATCTTGTATGGCAAGCATAAAGCCTTCTATTTCTGCGCTCAACTCTCCAATACTCAACCATTTGTTTGACGAAAATTTGTCAACATATATTATGTTTGGTTGAGATAATTGAAGTGTTTTGCGTGAAGAATTTTATTTGACCAGGAATCTAATAATTCCTGGTTGGTATTTATAAGAATGCTGGCATTCTCGTCGTATAAATTTAATGGTGAAATATTTCTATCTGCCTTGCATATTATTTTGTGCATTTCTGAACTATCAGCTTTCCTATGGAAAAAATTTCTTAGCATTTCTACCTGATTATGTTTTAAAGATGTTATTTTGACTATACCTCTACCTCCTAAATTTCTGGGTAAATTAATACGTTCTATAGCTGAATTTGGATGATGGCAATGAAATTTAGTTAATGTAGTTCTAATTAATCGTTCTAAGCTATCTAAATCTGTATTAGACCATTTAATTATGCCAAATGAGTAAGTTAATAGAGGTATTGCCCAAGTATTTATCGCCTTTACTAAATTTTTAGCAGATAGATTGCATTTCAAAATTTTTCTGATCCTAGTTTTAAATTTAATCCTAATATCATTTTTAATACTAGTGTGATCTAATCTATTTGATAGCGGATATCCTAAATATTTATAAACCTCACCCCCTTTCATACTTTCAATTTTGAAATTTCTAAATATACCCTCGTCTCCATCTACAATTTTACCTTTCTCTATATGGATCGTTCTACATTTATCTAAACCAAAAGTCATTTTAATATCATCTGAAAAAATTTTAACTACTTTAATCATTTTCTCTAAATTTGGTTCAGAATTTGAATATAATTTTAAATCATCCATAAATAATAAATGAGAAATTATATTTCTCTCTCTAGTATTACCTTTAATTTTTATTCCAAACTTGCTTTTAATTAACATTTTAGATAGAGGATTTAATGCTAAGCAAAACCAAAGAGGACTCAATGAGTCTCCTTGAAAAATCCCTCTTTTTATTGAAATGCCCGGTACTATAATTTTCTTATCTTTCAAATTCAAAAGCAAATCGGTATTCCAAAATGCCATAATTTTTTCCAAAAAGCTAATAATAATTGGGTTAATTTTGTATATATTTAAAACTTTTATCAGCCACGAGTGCGGGACACTATCATAAGCTTTTTGGTAATCTATATAACAAATATGTAAATTACGTTTTTGGGTTTGAATCTGTTTTAGAATTACAGAATCAATAACTAATTGTTCTTTACATCCCATATGTTTTCTGCGACAACCTTTTTGTTGTTCAGATTATAATTAAAATGCTTTTACACAAGTTTTTCTTTTTTAAGTTCAAAGTTTTGTTTTTTTTTTTTTTTGCTGTGACAGAATAAAAAAGATAATAAACATATTATGTTCCTAATACAATAATGCTGCAGCTCTGTCAAAATATGAGATACAAAATGTACCTATATAAGTCTGTTTCTTCCAAAGGAAAAAAGTCATAATTTTCTTGCATCTCTCTCACACACCGCACCGTGATTTCTCCGTAGACCCAACAATACTACTAGGCATGATGACAATTTTTAAAGTATGGAACATACATAGTGTTATAAAATAATTTCTTGGAGTCCGATTCGAGCCGCGGTCTACAGTGGTTGTGTGTACCTTACCTATTTAGTGCCGTTCGCCCGTTCCTGTGCCTCATACAGATAAGAGATTATTGTTACATTTTATTTAATTTTGTTTATCGTATACCTATTTGTTTGCTTTCCTACTTACGGCTATTCCGTTTTTGTTTGTACAGTCAATGAAATAGACTGCGTATTCTTTTTTCAGTTTAATTTTTAAAATTTGTTCATATGAAGCAGTTACTTTGTGATGTGACATTATAATTTAAAATAAAACAATAACTTTGTAAACACCACTTTTATTTTTATACTTTATGCCGACCGGGTTTCGCTACAACCGTAGCTTCTTCAGGGCAGTACAATCTCTACTAAACACACATGTAAATTAATTTTAGTAGAGATTGTACTGCCCTGAAGAAGCTACGGTTGTAGCGAAACCCGGTCGGCATAAAGTATAAAAATAAAAGTGGTGTTTACAAAGTTATTGTTTTATTTTAAATTAATTTTTAAAAGTTAAGTTTTTTTTATATAATGGAAGAAGACGAAGATAGGCCTCCCGACCCAGGGTCGATATTAGATTTTTCTGATTCGGAATCTAATACTAGCCAGGTTTCTATTACGCTCCCATCTCGTAAACGACGACCATCGCATAGCCTTCACATTCCATCGAAAGTTAAATCTATACCGCCGATTCAACAAACCTCGACCTCTAACGACCTTAACACCAATAGTAACATCCAGAAAACTACTTTAACTAGCGATAATACAAAAAGTACTGACTTACTTTATCCCGCTTCCGCTTCCGGTCCTTTTATCGTTATTGTTCAGAGAACTGAACAAGGAAAACTTATTCATCCTTTAGATTTTGGTAAATTCTTATTTGACTCAAAAAATAATAACCTTGGTATTGTTAACGGTTCAATTACACCGGAAGGGCGATATAAATTATCTATTGAGTTTAATACTGCCGCTTCCGCAAATGGATTTGTAAAAAAAATTGACTCGCTCTCAAACCATAAATATAAATCTTTCATCCCGACATTTAACCTTACGAGAATGAGTCTTGTGCGAGGAATTCCCGCGGAGATCCCAGAGGCCGAAATTGTTGATGCTTTGAATAATTCCCACGGAACCCCGAAAGTATTAAAAGCACGTCGACTGAACTACAAGGATTCTACTGATGGAAACACGATCTGGAAACCTTCCCAATCGGTTGTTATTACGTTTGAGGGACAGTCCCTACCGTCTCGTGTGTTTATTTATTATTCCTCGCTTCCAGTCGAAGTTTATAAATTTCCGACTATTCAATGCTTTAATTGCTGCCGGTTTGGGCATTCAAAACCCGTATGCCGCTCCCCCCCACGTTGTTACTTTTGCGGAGAAGGTCACCCATTTGATCAATGTCCGAAATCTTCCAATGATCCCATTTGCATTAACTGTTCGGGTGCACATACCGCGGTCAGTCTAGCCTGTCCGGAATTATCAAGACAGAAGAACATAAAACATAAAATGGCTACCGACAACATTTCGTACTTCCAGGCCTCAAAGTTATTCTCTCCTGCGAAAAAATCATTCGCAGAGATGACATCGTCCTCAACTCCTCTCCAAACAACCACCTTTTTAAATTCAACGTCATCTTCTCACAGAGAAACCATTCTCAAGCCAGTCAAACCCAATCCAAAATATACTCCTTACCTTGATAAAAAACAATTGAATAACATTTTGGTCAGCCCGAATGGGAATGCCAAATCCCACACGCCCAATGGGTGTGCCATTAATGGTAATACTTCCCCTCCTGCTCTCCCCGAAATAATGAATAATAATTCTTTTATACAAACTTTAATTACCCTTTTAATTTCTATCCTTACAAACAACAATACTGTACCGTCCAACGCTGCCGATTACATTAAATCTTTATCATCTTGCCTCCCCAATGACTTCGAAACTGTACAAAATTCTTCAGTGGAACAGTAGAAGCCTCTTCGCCAACAAATCTGACCTAATTCAATTACTCGACGAACACGACGTTTCAGTAGCCGCCATTTCTGAAACGTGGTTAAAACCCTCCTTTCACTTAAGAATTCCAGGTTATTATTGTCTCCGACATGACAGACCGGATGGTAAAGGCGGCACGGCTCTGATAATCCATAATTCTATCCCGTTTAAACAAATTAATATTCATTCTCCCTCCGACGATATCCAGATAATAGCAGCTGTCTTATCTGATATCACAATATTATCAATATATATTCCTCCCTCTACGACTTTTATTGAAAATGAATGGGCACCAATCTTAACTCAGATTTGTTCCCCTTATATGATCCTTGGAGATTTTAATGCACATTCCCCTTCTTGGGGTAGTAAAATAACAAATCGTTCTGGCCGCAATCTTTTAGATTTTATTGATACCCATAACCTGTGTTTTTTAAATGACGGATCTCCAACCAGATTCACCCCCCCTCATCAACGGAAAAGTGCTGTTGATTTATCTCTTTGTTCGTATTCGTTAGCATCTAAATGCTCTTGGGACATCCTAAACGATCCCCTCTCTAGTGATCATTTCCCAATTATAATCCGCTTCCACCATCAATCTAACACTTATCCCCCCCCAGTTAAAAATAATCTCAAATTTAGAACAAAAGATGCGAATTGGAGCACTTTCTCTTCTGAACTAGATAACCTTATTAATTTATCAAAATCGTCCCCGGGAGACATTAGAATGCAATGTGAGACGTTTCCGTCTATGGTTATAAATGCAGCAGAAAAATCCATCCCGAAACGCAATGCGAACATTAAAATGAAACACTCTACTCCGTGGTGGGACGAGGAATGCACTCGCTCCGTCAACTCTCGTAAAAAAGCAATTTCCTCTTTTCGTAAGTGTATGACTCTAGAAAATTTTTTATCAGTTAAAAAAGCTCAGGCAGAAACCAAACGAATTTTGAAAAATAAAAAACGCGCTGGATGGCGGAAATTCTGTGAGAACCTGTCTCCGGAAACTCCCCAGTCTTCAGTTTGGTCTAGCTTAAAAAAATTCGGATCATCGTATTCTCCGCCGAGAACCAAACATATATCAGAAGAAATTCTTATAGGATTTGCGGATAAAATAGCCCCCCCATCAGTGGCCGGATGTGAAGAAATGCCTTCTATTAAGCCATATCCATCTCATTCTAACTGGCTAGATGCCCCTTTCTCCATTGATGAGATGAAACGAGTAATAAGAGCCCTTTCTGACTCTGCTCCGGGTCCCGATGGAATATTTAATAGTTTTATTAAATCATTTTCTGATATGGCGGTTGAATATTTCTTATCTCTTATTAATAATATGTTTGAAACAGGACTAATTCCGGATGATTGGAAAACTCAAAAAATCATTCCCATTTTAAAACCTGGAAAAAATCCATCTGAAATTTCGTCTTATCGGCCTATTGCTCTTTCATCATGTTTGATGAAAGTAGCGGAGCGTTTGATAAAAAACAGATTAGAGTGGTTTGTTGAAAGTCAAGATATTATCTCACCAAACCAGTATGGTTTTCGGAAAAAGAAATCTACAATGGATAATTTAAGTTTGTTCACAACTGATATCCGAGTTTCTCAATCCCTTAATTCTTATACATTGGCCACATTCCTTGACCTTTCATCAGCCTACGATGATGTTTTACTGAATGTTTTGAAAGAAAAGCTAATTAAAAAACAAATCCCCCCGAAATTAGTCCAATTTATTATTAATTTGCTCTCAGATAGGTCCATTATTATTGAGTCTTCCTCTAAATGCTTAAGGCGCAAACTATGGAGAGGTTTGCCCCAGGGTTCTGTTATTAGTCCTCTGTTGTTTAATATTTATTTAAGCGACCTAGACTCAGTAATTCCTTTTTCTATCAAGCGACTTTACTTTGCGGATGATATCCTTATATATTTGTTACATAAAAATATTATTCTTGCAGCTAAGGAAATGAATTTGGCTTTACAATATATTAAAAGCTGGTTGTCAATAAATGGGATGAATCTGGCGACATCTAAAACAAGGGTCGTGGCTTTCACGCGCAAAAGAAAAATTCCCCACTTCTCAATCTCTTTTGATAATGTGCCTCTACAAACCTCTACTCAAATCAAATTTCTTGGCCTTCTTTTAAACCATAAACTTTCCTGGCTTCCACATATTCAGATAATTTCTACAAAGTGTGAAAAGGGACTTAATATGATGCGAGCAGTTTCCAGAGTATGGTGGGGATCTCATCCTACCACTCTTAAAATAATGTATAATTCCCTAGTTCGGAGCCACTTGGATTATGGCTCATTCCTTTTTGACCCACTCCCTAAATATTTAGATAAGAAAATGGAAAGAATTCAATCAAAAGCCCTCAGAATGATCATTGGAGCTATGAAGTCTTCTCCAATTAATGCGCTTCAGGTGGAATGTGGGGAGCCTCCATTATATTTCAGAAGGCAATTCCTTTCCAATAAATATATTTTCAAGGCTTTATCGTTATCACATCATCCTATTAAACAAAGTCTTAATCGGTTAAGTGTTAAATTGAATTCTAACAAAAGATTGAGAGAAAAACAATGTTTTCCTCTCTTAATCAAAAGTTTTCATCTCTATAATTCTCTATCATCTTCCCTACAATATCTCCAAGAAGTTCCCAATCTCCCTATATATAATATTCCATTTAAGGCAATCACTTTTATGCCGAACACAATAACATCAGTCTTTCGGAAGGATATTTTATCTTCCCTAAATGAATTTCAAAATGTGGATGATTGTTTTATAAGCATTGTGGCTTCAAAATTCCCTGGATTTTCCATCCTTTACACTGATGGTTCCAAATTTGAAAATAAAAGATGTGGAGCATCGATATATAGTCCAGAATTCAACATCAATCTCACTTATAAATTACCGAAAGAAGCTTCCATATTTACAGCTGAATGCTTTGCAATTGAACAAGCGCTAAATCAAATCCAGGTTCTCAACATTCATCGAGCCTTACTATGTACTGATTCGCTAAGTGCCTTAACTAAAATTAGGTCAAATATTCTATGTTATCCGGAAGACAATATTATATGTAAAATAAAAAATCTTCTCAATTCTCTGAGTGAATCTGGGTTTGAGACGATATTGGCCTGGGTCCCTGCCCATTTGGGTATCGAGGGTAATGAGATGGCCGATTTTCTCGCCAAATCTGGTTCAGATTCCGGAACTATCCCACTAAATTTTAGAATTCCTATCTCCGATGTCTTCCCGATTCTTAAATCCAACATGACTCGTGCCTGGGAAGAAAATTGGGCAGTCTCCAAAATAAGAACTGGATCTTTCTATGCTGGAATTCAAAACCATATCCCTGCTAAGCCATGGTTTCACGGTAAAAAACTTTCAAAACGATTCATTTCATGTATTTCGAGAATGAGAATTGGTCACTGTTCAATTGCATCGCACTTGTCTAGAATTAGAGTTTTAGATGACCCGGTCTGCCAGTGCGGTGTGGAAGAGGAAACCCTCGACCACGTTTTCTTTAACTGTAAAAACCATTCATCTTTCAAGAACATATACCGCCGGCTTATTAAAATCACACACCAGTCCCCCCTTAACATTTCATACCTTTTATCTCATAACAATTCTCGTGTTCATACAGCTTTATCTAAGTTTATTAACTTGAATGAATTCAATATTTAATTTGTTTTGGTGATCTAAATGAGTCCAATATTTAATTTGTTTTATTATTTCCCCAATAGATTAACCGAATTTTTTTATCCACTTTAACTATTACCGGCACAAAGCACTCTTTTCAGGGTGAATTGCCTAAAACCAAAAAAAAAAAAAAAAAATTTCTTGAATGTTTAACTCCCAATCCCCACTTTAAGATGATTAGCGTCAGGTACTGGATATATAATATTAGTTGTCAAAAGTTGGCAACATTGGCTAGATGTGCATTGATTGGCTAGGATTTCGGTGTCCTGAAAGGGGTAGGAGCGATCAGCCGGGGGCTGACCGAGGTTTACCCGCTTCTGGTTTTAGTTTTTCGACAGGTCGGTCATGGTGCCTTCGCCTAGACCCTAGACCCTTTGTATTCCAACAGTTGTTAGCAACACATGTTTTAAAAATTCGAAATTCGTCTGCCCAGGTGTGACTCGGTGAGGGATAACGTACGTAAATCTTATATAATTATGCATTATATAATCAGCCCTTTTATTGTATTTTAAAATCAGTAACTTGCAGAGTTCACATGGAGATTTAAGGCTTTTTCCCTAGAAGCGTCGAATCAATCTAAATATATCCATAAGATAATTTTATCATAAACAACAAGAGATCTTTTCATTTATTATAAACCTTCCTGCATTTATTCTATCAATAACTAAGCCATAATCTTCTTGAATTGAGTCTGTAAACGAACTGCGAACACGAGACCTTCCCGATTGAGCTAGCATTGTGGAGTTTTGTAAGTATATAAGATGGTTTTGTAAGTAGGTATATAAAATTATCATTGTGTGTTTATTTATTAATATGTCTATAAATCTGTATTCGATCGGCTCGAAACCGACGTTACATGATAATAGTCACAACGATAATATTGAAGTGTGAGTGAATTCCAAAAATTCATAAACTTCAAATGTCAGTGCGCTGATGGTTTTGCTTTTGTTAAACGTATAATGCTGCAGCTCTTTTTCACACACTAAATAACAATAGTCGAAAATGAGACAAACGGTGAACGTATGTCCGCACCCCCCAAAGGAAACATACAATCATTATCATGCATCTCCCTCATACGTAAAAAGAAAATGAAACACATTTACCATCGCCGTGGCCGAGCCGTAATAAGTTATATCTGTTTCCTCCAAGGGAAAACTAAATTTGATGTAGTTTTATTATTCTCATTGCCTTGTTTTGGAGAATTTGAAACTTATTTTGTTCTCGTTTGTTACATAGGAAAATGATAGTTGAGCAATAGTTAAAATGTGTAATAAAAAAATAAAATATTTAAGTACTTTATACAAAAAATACCACATGAAAAATTAAAAAAATTACAAATTTAAGCAAAATGTCCGAAAATTGAAAAAAAAATTCAAGAACGACCAGTTGTCCAAAGAATTATAAAAATTACCAAGTGTTGAAAAACGACGAACTGGCAAAATTTACGACAAATGACTTGAGGTTATTTTGACCTTTTTTGTCACATTGGGTAATTTTTGTAACAATGGTATGTTTGGTATTATTCGTCCCAAGTTTTTCACATACCAACCTAATCTACGTATCTGAATACATTTAGGGGATTAAAGATGCTGAGAGAATAACACACGTTTAAAATAATAATATTATTGTATTATAATTTTTCGTATTTTTCCAACCCAGCGCCATAGCCCAGCGCATGTATTAGCAAACCCATCAATAAATTATGGTAAAGTAAGAATGATAAATGGCTGTGCTCGTCTTGGGAGAGGAAATTGTTTTCCCTTAAGGCTTAAGGGATGTATGGATGGCAACAGACCAGTGGCAAAACAACGATGCGAGGGACCCAATGAAGAAGAAACACGATCACATTGAAATGAGCGTTTCTTTGAGGAAAAAGTAAGTGTTTGACACGAAGAATGGATTATTGGATTAACCTTAGATTCATTATCTACAGTGCATGAGAATCATAAAATTTCTAACTGTAGAATGTGAATATATAAATCAGGAAAAAACAGGTAGTAATAATTTTGAAAAATCGTTTGAACTGAATCGCGTACTCCTTACGCAGGTGATGATAAAATTGTAATTGACATTTGATGCCGGTCGCCTTTTTCGATTTATTGCAAATAAAAAACCGCCAAATTTGTGAAGCTCAAATACAAAACATATTAAAATACCCATGGAACTAAAAAATACCCGTCGGAGTGTAAAAACTTTATTTGCGACCTATGTAATTCATCTGCATATTGGATAACCCTGATATATATATCTATAACCCCCCTCCTGCGAACCTCCCTCCTTCATTCCCCCCCCCTTCCAAGATTTCCTCCCCACACTCCTTCTCTCCATACCACTTTAGGTACTATATGAAATACTTTTTGTACATATTTCGTAACGCCAGAGCTCACCAGTATGTAAAGAAACCATCGCGGGCGTATGCCCGACAACTAACAAATGTTTCATCGCAATCCGATAAGAAAGGAAATAATTTCATAACGCCAGAGATTACTATTATATATATATATATAGAAACCATCGCGGACATGCTGCGCACATCAAATCACCAAAGTGTCGTAGCAATCGGATGAATGGTTTAGGAAAGCTTATTAGGGGGCATCCATTAATTACGTGAGCACAAACGGGGAAGGGGAAAACGGGGGGGGAGGGGGTCCAGCAAAATCTCAGGTTACTTGAAAAAAGTATACGAATTGGCCTAAATTTATCTCACCGAGGTGGGGGGTCTAGATTGGAAGAAAAACTGCTCACGTAATTAATGGATGCCCCCTAAGGGATAAACATTCATTTTTATATGTTAAGAAGTTAAAAATAATTGTTATTGTTAAACAAAGAATATTTTTTGACAGTTAAATGAGAAATTCAAAGTTATATTTATTATTAATATCATGAACTCATAAATTTTGTATTCTGTCGTCAGAGCTTAAGAGTTTTTGCTGCTTCCAAAAACAGATTTGCGGCTTTAAACACCAACCAGAAACTTTTTCCGATAATTCGAAAAAAATCTCAGCACGTCCTCGTGAAAAATTCAACGGGAATATATTGTAGTCAGTATCCTCAGCACGCATGCTACCAAGTTGGTGTACATAAATTGACGTGAGTGATCAGTTGAAATGAACAGGGACGTAGTTCTTTCACAGAGATGTCGAGTGCGAAAAAAAGTCACGTTATCTACTTTTTGAAGAACCTGGGTTTAATTCTTAAATGCGAAGGTATCTTTTTCAGATTTTTCTATTTCAAATTTCTTCTTTCAGTCTTCATTTAATGAAATATGAAAATTAATAACTTGTTGGCCATTCTCAACATCTTCTTTTGAAGAGTTTTATTTCACGTGTACAATTGTTACTTAATTTTTATTTAGCTGCCACTAGTTTCGACATATCTGAGTCATTCACTAGCATTTTTAAAACTTAAAAAATGTAAATGGGAAATACATGTGTACATTCACAATCTTAACAAATGTAAATGGGAAATACATGTGTACATTCACAATCTTAACAAATGTAAATGGGAAATACATGTGTACATTCACAATCTTAACAAATGTAAATGGGAAATAAATCTCTTAAAACAATATTCTACGTTTAGATATTGTTACATAACTAATGCCTAAGAAATACAAAAAATTAAGCCGCGGCATTCCGCATTTCCACCGATTTGTAACATATTTCTCTTGAACACTTTCAGTTTTTAAGTTCCTAATTTAGATATTTTCGAAGATAATATCTATGTAATATCTAATATCTAAGAGTAGATCGTCGAGCTGAAACGGTAATTATATGAAATTCACTAGATAGAAAAAAATCTTGAGGTCTTCTCAGAAAATTATTAAAAACACATTTTGTACTGTTATGAGTCGTATATTATTAAATATTTTCGCTTAATTAAAATCTTTTTCCACTGGAGCGACCACGCGAAATAAATAAATTTATAAATTTGCCTCGATTGCTCGCGATTTCCCAAAAGCCCATTTTTTTAATTTTTTGCCAACATTAAAAAAATCACATCTTCGAATTTTCACACAGAAACATAAAAAAATATTATAGTGCTATATAGCCAATGAATTAACCTGTATTTTACCGTTTATCTCATATTTGTAGGATTTATAACAATTTAAACAAATATAAAAATATCGTAAAGTTTATAACCGCGCTATCCCCGCGTGTTGTTGCTTTGAAACTGCCGTGATGGGTACTTATTCGATTAAACATAGAATATTTTCGATTTCTGTATGTTGTCTATGGTATATTTGATAATTAAAGGTGCATATCTATGGAAAAAGAACTTAATTTTAACCATGATTGGTTTATTTATGATTTTAACTGTAAACAGCTGATCAAAAAATCGACGTGAAAAAATATTTAAAAAGATATTTTTAACATCGTTCTAAAATAGTGTACGAAGTTCGGATTTGCGACATCTATGGTCATAATAGATAAAGCATTTCAATAGCTTCGTTTTAAAATAAATGGCTTGCCGAAGAAATGTTTTAAACAATTACAATAAATGTTTTTCGAATGGTAGGAAAATGTGGTCCATTT
The DNA here is from genome assembly GCA_917563855.2 of Limnephilus lunatus. Taxonomy (NCBI): domain Eukaryota; kingdom Metazoa; phylum Arthropoda; class Insecta; order Trichoptera; family Limnephilidae; genus Limnephilus; species Limnephilus lunatus. The sequence continues at coordinate 90,440,357 of OU830594.1, read as the reverse complement.
TTTTACCATACTCGCTCCAGTGGTTAATATTAGCGCGCTTCTCTTACATTCGTATTTACATATACCCCCTTCTTCTTCTTTTTGAACACTTACTACCGGACCTCTCAAATTTGAGGTTTATTGAAATTTACTTATTTTCAAGACAACACATTATCAAAGACTAATACGATTATTAATTTGCAAATGTATTCCCCACTCTACAGTTTGATATTCAAAATAAAGATGAGAGTAATTTATTATAATAAATAATTTATAAATGCTAATAAAATTGTTTTAAATTATTGAAATTCCTTTGTTCAGATTCCTTGACAGCAAACAAAAACCAACTATCGGATAAATTTGAATAATAACTTATTCACTTGATAAAACTTACATCTTTCTCAGTGCTTTTACATATTTAATCGGATTTGACTCGGGCAAGTGATTTAGTGCAAAGATCACAAATAACTTATACAGCCCTTTTAGAAAAACGATAGTTATGTAGCGGAATACCTTCCATAAATGATAAATTTTATATGCTAACCACAAAAATATTAAAATTACCATAAAATTACGTAGGCATGGAAATAAATTTTCCTAAAATCTAAATCCAGATCTTTAAAGAAAAACCAGAAACAGAGAAATAATCATTGTTTTTTAAAAATATATATTTTTTAACTAGAATACCTTACCTTAAAAAAAACCTCGACCCAACATCCCTTAAGATGACATAGGTCCTGATGGAAATTATTTTCCTCAGGGCCTCCTGTGTGGAGCTAATGTAAAAAAATCACACCCTCAGTGCTTTGACATAAAAAAAAGATTTAAGGGGGGAAGTTGGTCAAGCCGATCCAAAAAATTTACCATATTTTCATTGCCTAAAAATCTATTTCTATCGATGTGGAGAATAAATTCCCAAAGCATTTCATTCATATAGCATCAACTTCGACCTTTAAATAGGTATAGTTAGGAGCGGTGCGCGCCAAGCGCAGGTAGACCTGAATACGTACTGGAAGAACGAAAAGTTGGCTGGAATCGGATCTCATCGAATTTTTATGCGATTCACTTCATTCAAAGTTTAACAAAATTAAATGTGTATACGGATGGACCTCGACTAATGACAAATTATAATCACAAGACAAATTTATTGCAAAATTAAGACCGTTTTCGGATATAAAATTTGTTACAAAGCTACTGTCGTGTCGCGCGGTGCCCACGGGGCCTAGTAGTTTTTATCTACTAGTGAAATTATAATTGTTTAAGTAAAATTCAACGCAAATCAAATTTAATAACGTTATAATTAAGTTCTCCAAGCATTTTAGTTTTTTTAAAATTATTATTTTGGTCATTAGCGGTGAAATTATCAATATTAAGTATTAAAATATTATTATTCAAAAACATAATAAAACACATAATTTTTTTCAAGTTTCAAAAACTTCTTTGTTTTTAGGAAAAAATAAGAAATATACATTGCGACCATTATCTTTTTCTATTTTTCTGTGTCTTGTTCTCTTTCATATTTTAATTTAGATTATTATTGATATCTTCTTCTTCAATGATGTATTACATTTATGGAAATAACCTCCAAAAGTTATAAAGGAAAGAGATTTTTTCTTCTAAAACATTTAATATTCATTTAGACTTTTATAAAAAGTCAACAGTTTCATATAAATAAAATCGGATATATTTATCTGTGACGCTCTCTAGGTTACAAACCAAGCTTCTAATAAAAAGGGTAGTTGCCTATAATATGGAAAAAAAAAAGTTGAAGATAATATTGTTAATTCTAAAATTTGAAATATGAGATTGACTAATATGATGGTTTGGCAGAAGGTGGCAATAGTGGAATTGGTAAACGCGCACGTCCGGTTAGACGAGAGGTTCTGGGTTCGAGTCCCAGTTGCGACAATTATATTTTTCTGTTTCTTATTCTCTTTCATATTTTCGTTTAGATTATTATTGTTATCTTCTTCTCCAATGATATAAATATACAGAACATTTAAAAAAAAAACATTGGAAAAATTGCAAAGCGTGAAAATTTTAGAAAAGCCAAAGCGTATTAAATTACATAGAAGTATGTACGATCGTATTATTTGCTTATCCCTTGGCGAGGTTAAATCACAAAATGGGCCACCATATAACTAGTACCGCATTAATCCTCTTTCGTAATTTACGCCAAACGAAATTATTATTTACCAAATCTCTCTCGCAAAACCACACCGCAGCGAATGTAATTAAAATTTTAATTACATTCTATTATTCTTAATTCAAATCCGAATCAATTTCAAGCGCCGCTTGATTGGAACAGTTCAATTTAAATTGTCCAATCCCATAAAAATGGTGGGAATGATTTATATACTCGAATCCCAAACGGACGAGCGACATCATAAAATTGAAACTAACCCCGTTAAATACAACGTCACTTTCTACTTTCTACTGCCAAATGTATGCGAAAAGGTGCTGCATCTGCCCCCTAGCACAGTCGATCAATAAGGATTGATTGGCTAACTTTCAGTAACTTCTCTTCGTTCCCTAGGACAACTGCAGATCGTTAACGTTCGCTCAACAGTTGGCGTAGATTAAATTAAGAACACTTAATCATGTTAAACTGTTACTTGTTTGCTGGGGATCTGCAGCTATGCTAGGGAACCAGGGCCGTATTATCCATAAGGCACCGTAGGCAACTGCCTAGGGCCCCCGCATCGGCTAGGGGCCCTAATGCTTTCCGAAACGTTGGCTAAAGACGGATGAAGCGTAACACCTTAAAATAAATCACCATAAAAATAATTGATTATTTCCATATAAATATTATGTGTTTTACTCGCAGTATTTAATCAAAGCATCTAAAATATTTTGTGCAATACGGTATAGGGTGTTCCAAAACCACAACATTTTCGTCGTATTATCTATTCTCTGTAATTTAGTGTGTTAACTGATCAGTAAATGTCACTCATGTTTCAAATATCGGCGTGTTTATGCGCCTGTGTGTTTGGTAGTTGTGGCGTGTGTAATTTAATTGTGATTCGTAAAATGGTACAAAGTAGCGAGGGAATTGTAATTTGGGAGGCGGGTATGGGTACTGCCGCCAACCAACCAAATAGCCAAATAACCAACACCCCTGCCATTGGTCACCCCTAGTGGTTCTCTACGTTTGGTGACTTAGCGTGGGTGCTTGGGTTTTGTTTACGTCTTGGCGGTGAATTGGCGGCGTTTGCCCACCCTCTGCCTGGTGGGCCTGACTGCGAGATACTAGTTGAGGGAGACCTAACCTAGATCTCCCCAGCCAGACTCTCTCAGCCCGTGGACTTGAGCCGCAGTGAGAGGGATGGATTCATACTTCTGAACACATTGACCCTCAGCTTCCTATCCACCCCTCATACCCCTTTCCTTCCCAGAACTTAGTATCCTTTGTTTTCCTAAATAGGCCCTTCACATAGCATCTCCAAAGATGACATAGACTTTGAGGGTTTTTTCCCTCAGGGCCTTCCGTTTAGAGATAATGTTTAAAAAATATGTTTTTCGTATTAGCAATCGGCGGACCTATTATTATATCCCCATAAAACTACATTTAACTAACTATACTAACAACATCTGTTGAAGGTTGTTGAAACTACACAACTAATCCTGCACACAACAATTAGATAGGCCATTTCATCAAACTAGAACAACCGACAGAGGTATTCATGGCATTCAAATGAGGGAAGTTTTGTAGTACTTTCTGATATCTAAATCAAATTACCAAAAACTGACATGGGCAAATTTAGCATCATCCCCTAGATTTAGATTAATCTAGTCACACCTAAATTATTTAATACAAAGATACGGAAACGCATACATTACGTACTTAAACAACCTACAAATAATACGGAACAAAGTTATTAAAAAAACTCAATTATATCCTAGACGTTCCTACAAAAAAACTATACCAGGAAATGAAACTTCTGAAAATAAGAACGTTGTATGAATATAACTTACGCCTCTTAATCTATAAAATATAAACTGGACTTATTCACACAAACACGACATTTATAAAAAAACGTCACAGGTACACGAACATTATACTAGACAACATAATAAATTGTACACAAATAATGTTAAGACTGAAAGTGGCAAGAGAAGCATTGGCCACAAGGGTGTACAAATATATAATCTCATTCCAGACAGCCTAAAAACGGAGAAGAGTACAAATAAATAATTTGTAAAATAAAACCGTATAATCTTAAGATGTTAGAGCAAAATTAAAAATATTTTTATTTAAAAAATGTTTTTTTATTTTTATTTCGTAGGATTTGAACCTCCTTTCGCTTGATATCTTTCTCTCTGGCCGTCTTGTCAGCGTCTTGCCCACTGCGCTATGGGAGGCACGCGCCAAGGTGCGAATTTACCCCATTATATTAGAACCGAGTATTTGTGTAGAACTGAGTTGTGACGCATTTCCGTTTCATCCTAATTTCAAATCACTAATGGCGCTAAAGAAGTTTCACTTCAAAGAGATTATCATAATTCTCGCCACATTTAAAATAAATTTCTTCATTTCTTATGAACTTGCAGCACACTATGAAATACTGATCAATTTTTAAAATAATTTGGGCATTTCCCTCGGCTGTAGCGACTTTTGTGTGACAAATAATATCGGCCGATTTCCATTATCGATACGGACTCCCAGGATAAATTGGAATGGAAAGCGACCCGACCCCCAACACACGACACCCGCTTATACGACGTCTATGTACGACGAACGAACCGTATATTAATATGTATGTAGGTTAACGTTTTGTGGAGGAATATCAGGGGAAAACGTAGATTTATCCAATCGACTCGAATGGAGCTAAAAAAGAAGCCATCCAAGAATCATTTATAACCCCTATTTTGTCGGAAGGTTAAAATGTTTCCGCTTTGCATTAAAACGAACGCAACCGAAAATTGAAAACTGTTTAGAACTGCGATGAAATCTGCTTTCAAATTTTAAAATCTTAACTAGCTGACCCGAAGAACTTCGTACCGCCTCGGAATCAATAACTATTGAATTAAATTCAGTTTTTTTATTAAGTTAAAAATTACTCAATGAAGTAATCATCAATGCGCAACTGGCGGTGTTTTGTTTTTGTCAGTATCAGAGATGACAATGTGTACGGATTTATATTTTTTGTGATTTTCTTATTTTTCCACTTACTTACGGGAATTTGGGAGGCGGGTATGGGTGCCGCCGCCCCGAGAACCATTTATTGGATAACCAACACCTCTGTCATACGTCACCCATAGGTCACCCCAAGTGATTCGCTACGTTTGGTGATATAGCAGGGGTGGCCGGGATCATAGGGTGACATTTTTCCGGGTCTTGGCGGCGGATGCGTCTGCCCATCCGCTGCGTGGCGGGCCGGATCGAGAGAGACTGGTTGAGGGAGGCCTTTTGACCTTTCCAGCTGGACTCTCTCGACCTATCGCCTTGCTCCGCAAGATTCGCCGATTCCTACCCACCCCTCATACTTTTTTTACTTCCCAGAACTTCCTATCCTTCCCTTTCTTAAAAAGACCCTCCAAACAGCATCCTCTAAGATGACATAGGTCCTGAGGAAAATAATTTTCTTCGGGGCCTCATGTGTGGGCTGATGTAAAAAAAATGCTTTTCATTTTCTTTATACGTGTGAGGTATTTTTATAATAATTATTGTATCTTTTCTTTGGATGGGTGGAGACATACGTTCACTATTTATTTAATTTTCGACTATTGACATTTAGTGTGTAAGAAAGAGAAGCAGCTTTATATGTTTAAGAATAAAACAAAACAATCAGCGCATTGACATTTGACATTTTTGAATTTTTGGAATTCACTGACTACCTAATATTATTTTAAAATATGAGTATTCGTTCCATAAAAAATGTATGGGGAAAAGAATTTTCAAAATAACTATTTTTTTCGTTAATTTTTGTGATGTTTTAATAGTTATTATGTTATCGGGGGCGGAGACAAATCCAACAAATCAAAGATCATCAAAATCGGTTCAACCGTTCTGGAGTTATAAATATTAAGATATATAAAACAAAGTCGGGTTAGAAACCTACACCATTTATAACTCGAGAACGGCTGGACCGATTTTTATGATCTTTGATTTGTTGGGTTTGTTTCTGCCCCGAAAAGTAGAATAGCTATTAAAACATCGGAAAAATAATTATGAAGAAAAATCTTTTCCTCATACATTTTGTATGGAACGAATTTTCATCTTTTGAAAGAGCTGCATCAATATTGTGATAAGTATAACAATGTGTAGTGAGTGAATTCCAAAAATTCAAAAACGTCAAATGTCAATGTGCTGATGGTTTGCTTTTGTTCTTAAACATATAATGCTGCTCCTCTTTCTTACACACTAAATGTCAACAGTCGAAAATGGGACAAACGGTGAACGTATGTCTGCACCCTCCAAAGGAAAAATACAATCTTACTAAAATTATAAATGCGAAAATTGTATGGATGTATGTGTGTTTGTTACTCTTTCACGCAAAAATTACTGAATGGATTTTAATGAAACTTTACAATAATATAGCGCATACATCAGAATAACACATAGGCTACATACAATGATAAGCTCTGGAGTTATGAATTTTGTATAAATGAAAATGAAAATGTGTGTATTTTATATATTTTAGTGGCAGGGAGGAAAGGCAGGGGGAAGGGGAACGGGAGAGGTAGGCTTTGCGGAGAGGGAAGAGACGAGGGAGGGGGAAGGATGGGAAGATGGAAGGGAACGAGGATGCGCCGGAAAGGAGATGTAGGGAGAATCAATTTATTTCTTTGAATGGTATTGCAACGCAACGGAGCCTTGTCGATGCAATGGGTCCCCGACCCGAATAGGACAAGGGGAAGAAGATGTATGTATGTATGTATGGCATTGCAACGCACGCCGGGGACCAGCTAGTTCAAAATAAAAATACATCGTTTGAAATATAACATTTTTCTCAGCTCACGTTAGGTATTTTCTATCTATATAATAACTTCTATCTATATCTGATAACAAAAAAAGGCACACAGATTTTATTAGGCAAATGTGTTATAAATGTTATCCACTTTTAGTTGATTCATGTAAAAAATCCAAAAGTTTCCTAATTTTTTTCAAATTGGGGTTTTAAACTTTGGTTTCATAAAGGTGTACATATTAATTATTTTGCAGTTAAATTTAAAATTTGAATATAAACAAAAAAATACACCATCTGAAATCCCCGGCGTCGCCCGGGCTTTACGCAGAGTATTTCGATATCAGGTGTAGATAGTAATTTTTTCTTACTTTTTTATTACTTTTTATTGACGATTTTATTAAAACTTACGAAGTAAATTAGTTTGTTCGCAGTCCTCCTCACTAGGAATTCCAATTTCGAGGCGGCCTGAAGATTGTTGTATGGGTATTAAATCAGGATTTCCTTTTCTTCATATATGTTGATTTCCACAAAATAAAGAATAAATAAAAAATAAGAAATTCAGTTTGTTTCCTGTAGGTTGTGTTGGTGTTACTTCATAATTTTAATGATTTCCTCATCTCCACGTTTAGTTAGCCATATTTTAATTTCGTTTTTATCTCCATGTTGTTTTCAATATACAATTTTGTAGTATGAAAATTCCGGTTTTTCTGTTAAAATATGTATTTAATTTTTTGGATCTTCAGCCGATTTTAGGTTTTCGTTCTTGTAGTGTAGGTGTGTGGGTTGGTTAGGTACTCATTTATTCCTTTGAATTTGAGTAGAGCAATGTTTTAGTAAAGTTTTTGTAATTCTGAAAACAGAAAAAATTGTTTTGATAGAGTTCTCGTGATTATTTTGAGGATTATTTTTATTATAACTTTGATCATAAAGTTTGCGAAATTTTACCAATGCGAACCAAAATTCGGATTTAAGGAGTGAGGGAGGGGGATGGGGATGGGGATTGAGGGTAGACAGTAACTATTCTCTTCTTTGAAGATCTGAATATAACCGTAAATTTGTATGAACATTGACATTAATGATGTATGGCATTGACATTAAACATGTAAGTTGATTATTTACTGAACTAACCATCACGCCGTTTCCCCGCAGAGGTAGGCAGAGATGACGGAACGCCAAACAACTCGGTCTTGGCCCACACTCCTTGCGTCCTTCACATTCATACATAGTCTCATACATAGGTACTCTTCTATTATTCTGACTCTTGACATGGTTCGACTAAAGTAGAACAAGACGTCCTCGATTTGTTCTACTATTCACATTTGCGTCGTATATTTTACTTAAACTTCTTTTTACGTTCATTCGCTCTACAGACCCAGACCATCTGAGTTTCCTTTCGTAATCTTACTCATAACGTTTACAACAGCCTTGAATTATTTGCAGATGTCCACATTTCTCATACATGGTTTTACCACACACATGCCCCAGGGATCTCATTTCTACAGCATTCAGTTTACTTTCATCCTTCCTCTGCCAGTTCCATGCCTTACTGTCATACATCAGGGTAGATACTAGCACTCCGCTGTGGACTGATTGAAGCGAATAATTGTTCAAAAACAAAATAAATAAAAACTTCTCATTTTCGAGTATACAAAGTTGAACAACTTCTAATTGAATCGGTCAGATTGAAAACAACACAAGCCTAAATTGTCATCCTTTTTGATTTATGATGAAATGGTTGAAAAACTTTGTCGATTCGTGTAACTTTTCCATCGTAATAATTAAAAGACATCACCCGCTTTCCTGGGAATAACAATTTGATAGTGAATTTGAGTTGATTAATTCGTTTTCGGAGAAATGGATAAATTTTCAGAATTAATTTAATGAAATTACTAATGTGGGCGGAAGAAATGGTATAAGTCAAATTGTTTTAGTTATCTCAAGATGAATTTATTAACTAAATGATACCCGTACATTCTGAAAGTTAGATTTGTCAGGAGACATACGTAGCGTTTGCACGTATCGGCAAAGCTGTCTTAAGATTTTGTTAGGGTTCGAATTAGGAAACTTTATAATGTTTTTTTAAAACTCTAACGTTTATTTATATCGATCTTGTTCCGTCTGTTCTTAAAGATATATTGCAGTGACTTTTATGTGAAAATCTAAATCGCTTCTATGAAATAAAATTCTTCACAGTGTTTATGAAGTTTTTTTTTTACCGTTTAATTACACAATCTATATTCAAGGTGACGATCTTGGTGTCCGAGTGATAATTTTCGTTACCACCCGAATCCAGTTCGAGATCCAGCGTATAAAATAACTTTTCTTTTTGAAAATATAATCATTTTTATGACATAGTAAAATTACTCTAACATAATTAAAAAAGATACCTTACAGGATTTTTACAAACAATTTAAAAAAAATGTATGGGCACCTAGTATAAATTTGAGGCGGTAAAGTAGCTTGGTTATAACTTAATTATTTCAAGAAACCACTATTTATGTCGTGGGAGATGTTAAAGGTCAATCAAAGTTAAGTTTTAAAGTTAGGAAACATGCATAAATTAATTAAATAACCCAAACTAATTTATTTATTAAACGGCCGTAGGGCTTTTGCAGACGTTTATATACATTTATTAAACACATGTCTATATTTTACAAACATACTACGTATTATGATAATCTAATAATGTTATTTTTGCTCGTTTAACGTATAATCCAGTTAAAATAGATGTTTCCAGCCGGAGTTAATATTGTAATGGGAAGAACATTGTGGTGCCTATGGCAGCACTAGTGTGAATAAATAGATCACCAAGGAAACTATAAATAAAGATATCACCATGGAAACGAAAAATAACAAAGCAGTCAAAATAAAATCTGGGTATAGTTAGATGACTGTAAAAATAAATAAAGCTGTATTAATGTAAATGGAATGCAAATAAATAGTGTGACTGAAAATCGTGTTGTTTATATTAGTTTGTGAACCCAGAACAATATTAAAAACGTAACAATTGGTGTCAGGTGTGGGGTACCAAAAAAAAAAAAAAAAACAAACTGCAACAGTGAGAGTTCGGATCAGGATAATAAATTGTTTAACATTATACGGTGACAAGAAAAATGGCAACCAAGAAGAACAGATTGATGGACTTAAAGGTAATGGAATTAAAGCGGAAACTTGAGGAACGTGACCTGGAGACAACGGGGACGAAGAGTATACTGCAACAACGGCTACGGGTGGCTCTCGCGAACACTGGTGAAGATCCAGAGAGTTTTTCTTTCGAAACGACTGGCGGAATGGATGACCTCTGTCGACATATCGACACCAAACTGGAAGCAACCTCCCAAAGCATCAGTGACATGAGGACGCAGCTGGAAGGGAAGCTAGACAACATTTCTCGCTGCTTCAATGAGAAAATAGTCGACATGGAAGAACGCATCCGGAGAATAGAGGAGCGACTCCACGCGACTGGTGGTGAGAGCACCGTCATGGATGTAAAGAATTTATCAAGGCCCTCAAACTCTAACGTCGAGGAAAGGATGGTCCTGACCCAGTTGAGAAACGACCTACCCACCTTCGACGGAAAATCTTCCTGGGAGGAATACCTGACGCTCTTTGAGACCGCGGCCATGATAAATGAATGGCCAGGTATCAAGAAGGCGTCGATGCTGTGCCTGTCGCTGCGGGGAGATGCAGTAAGGGTATTGCAAACTATTCCGCTGACAGAGCGCCAGGACTATGAGCAGTTGACGCAATGTCTGGAAATGCGGTTCGGTCATCGTCACATGGAGCAGATCTACCGCTCGTAATTGAAGAACCGCTTCCAAAAGCCGAATGAGACGTTGCAAGAATTCGAAGCTGACATCGTCCGCCTGGTTAGAGGCGCCTACCCAAAAGTGACTGACGATGTCTACGAGAGTCTGGCCATCGACAGATTCTTGGATGGACTGCGGGAGGGTGAAACGCAGCAGGCCGTCGAGTTGGCACGTCCGAAGATGCTGAGAGAGGCGTTGACGCAAGCTCTGGAGTTCGAGGCAGTGAAGCAGTCCGTGAGAAGCCAAGCTCGGGTACGTGCTCTGGAGACCACGGGGGAAGAATCGCAACCATCCATGGAGGAATTAGTGAAGCGTGTCCTGGAGGCTTTGAAGGTACAGAAAAGGGAGATACGCTGCTGGAACTGTGGTCAGACAGGACACCTTCGTAATAAATGCCCAAAACCAAGGAGAAAAACCTCGGAAAACTAAAAAGGGTTGATGGGAAGGGGCAACCATCGATCCGTACTACCGAGGCCCTTGAAACATCCGTAACTATGGCGACACTTGGAGGGGGATCTAACGGAATTTACATAGAGGGTCTGGTGGATGGAAAAAGTCGCAGACTGTTGTTGGACACAGGAGCAACTGCATCGATCATAAGACCAGATATTGCTGCCTCCGAGGCAAGGATCGTGTCGTCACGATGGAAACTACGTACGGCAACAGGGGAGTTGGCGTGCGTTCACGGGGAGACAGCCACCCTTTTCGAAATTGGCAACACCACCTTCAAGCATCAGGTTCTAGTCGCTGACATAGAGGAAGAAGTGATCTTCGGGATGGACCTGCTGTCGAAATTGGGCTGTAAGCTGGACCTGAGAGAGGGAGTCATATGGATCAACAACGAGGAAGTGGTACTGCAAAAGGGGGGTGGCGAAACGGTGTCTGTGATCCTTAGTGCGGATACTCTGCTACCCCAGTGCAGTGAGACACTGATTACAGCGTGTCTAGATACATGGAGTCCACCGGGGCAAACTGTTATCTTGGAACCCGAGAGGGACGGTGCGGGACTCGGACAAGGAATTTTGGTCGGTAAGGCGCTAATCCGCACCCGTGAAGAAATACCCATCAGGGTAATGAATGTCAATGACTACCAGGTAATCCTGAAGAAAGGCACTCGGTTAGGGCATGGTTCACCTGTTTTGGCGGTTGTTCGGCAAGTTAACAACATGACCGTGACATCGAATAAGCTTCCAGACCAGCTAAAAGATCTCGTTGAACGGGCCAGTAGGGGACTTCCTGCCAGACAACGGAACGCTGTCGAAACGCTGATCAGCAAATATCAGAATGTCTTCGAAGGCTCGAACGGGTTGTTAGGAAGGACCGATGTCGTACAGCATCGCATAAGAACAGGGAACGCGGACCCTATCGGACAAGTCCCTAGGCGATTACCATTTGCGAGACGTGACGAAGCTGAACAGATAATCCGGGACATGGAAAAAGGGAAGATAATTGAGCCATCAAACAGCCCATGGGTTTCACCAGTGGTACTGGTGAGGAAGAAGGATGGGACCACACGTTTTTGTGTGGATTACCGACGACTCAACGATGTGACCAAGAAGGATAGCTACCCTTTACCCCGGATCGATGACACGTTGGACACCTTGGGAGGCTGTCAAGTATTTTCTACTCTGGATTTGAAGAGCGGGTATTGGCAAGTGGAGTTGGACCCAAGAGACAAGGAAAAGACGGCTTTTTCTACCGGGACGGGACTCTGGCAGTTCACAGTGATGCCATTTGGACTTTGTAATGCTCCTGCTACGTTTGAGCGGCTGATGGAACATATATTAAGAGGACTATCCTGGGAAACATGCCTGGTCTATCTGGATGACATCATCATCCTTGGCAAAACCTTTGAGGAACACCTGAAGAACTTGGAACAGGTGTTCCTGCGTTTGCAGTGCGCCCACTTGAGACTTAATCCCAAGAAGTGCAACCTTTTTCAAGAACAGGTCAATTATCTCGGTCATGTGGTATCCGAAAGGGGAGTCTCAGTCGACCCAGAAAAAATCCGTGCCGTCAATGAATGGCCAGTACCGAAGGACAAGCACGATTTGAGAAGCTTCCTTGGCCTCTGCACTTACTACCGACGGTTCGTCTATGGGTTTGCAGATATTGCCAAACCATTGACAAGGCTCACCGAAGAGAAAAATTGTTTTGCCTGGGACTCTCACTGCCAACAGGCGTTCGAAAACTTGAAGCAGAAGTTAACCGATGCCCCTATCTTGAGCTATCCCAAACCAGAAGGGAAGTTTATTTATTTATTTATTTAAGGAACATAAACAGTCATAGTAATAAAATATACATAAGAGGATGGCAAAAAAAACAGACCAATTATTAATGTTCACAGATAGGTATTTAGAAACATAAAAGTAACTGAATGTAAACTAGAAAATTTAAGAAAAACAGAAAAAATAAAAACAGAACTAAGCAGCAATTAAAAAAAAAATAATAATACAGATGTTAAGTCAACAAGTGATAAACATGTTATAAACAATAATAAAATAATTAAAACAATACTTAAATAGACTGCGAAATAGGTATTTGGGTTGGGACGGGTAAGGGGAGGAGAGGGATAAGGGAAAGTTGCCACGCAAGTAATATAATAATATTAGGTACAATGAATTTAGTCATGAATATGTGTTATTCGCACCTACATAGAATGTAATAAAGAAATTCTGTAACGACAGTAACTAGCAGTGAATATGTCAGCAAGTGTGTCTATATGTGCAAGTTTATTATTATAGTATTTACATGCCCTTTGTATAAATTCATTTTGGTTGGAATTAGTGTTGCATCTATCAATGTAGAAAAGGGTATTTTGTCTGCTGTATCTAGTCGGCGTGTGGAAATTTATTTTATTTAGCAGCTCCGGGCAGTCAACTTTTGAGTTAATAATTTTGTACAGGAGCATCTGATCAGCGACAAGCCTCCTATTGAGCAGTTTCGAGATTCGAAAATGTTTCTCGATTTCGTCGTAAGAATTGTATATGTTGAATGATTTAAAATTGAGAAATTTGAGAAATCGCTCCTGAACTCTTTCTAACCTGTTAACATAAACAATATAGCGCGGGTTCCAAACCTGTGAACAGTATTCCAGGTGAGGACGAACATGTGAATTGTACAGAATCAGATAAGTCTTAGTATTTTTGAAAAATTTGCATGTTCTCAGTACAAAGCCTAGACTCTTTGTTGCTTTGGTGACAATATTGTCAATGTGTTTATCAAAAGTAAGTTTAGAGTCCAAAATAACCCCGAGGTCACGCATATAATCTTTATTTGTTAACAGAGATCCAGAAATGGTGTATTCATGCAGTATTTTTTTATGGTTACGTGTGAATGTGACTTTGCAACATTTGGAAATATTGATAAAAAGCTTATTTCTGAGACAGTAATCCGTCAGTCGGTCAAGATCTTCTTGTAAACGCACAGAACAGTCATGGGAGCTTATAGGAAGGTATATTTTCATATCGTCGGCAAATAGTAAAATTTGAGCATTGTGAAAACATGTAGTAATATCATTTATATAGATAGAGAAAAGCAAAGGACCCAAAATGGACCCCTGAGGCACACCAGAAGTAATGATTTTCCAGATGGAAGAAAATCCACCTACTGTCACAGCCTGGGACCTGTTTGTTATGTATGAAGATAACCAACGAAGGAGATCTCCATGAATACCATGATTAGCAAGTTTTCTAAGCAGGATCCTGTGGTTGATCTTGTCAAAGGCTTTGCTATAATCAGTATAAATTGTATCAACTTGCACACGTTTATCCATAGAGGCAGACAAGAAATTTAAAAATGTTATAAGATTTGTAGCAACAGAGCGACCTGCAAAGAATCCATGCTGAAATTCGTTGATCGAATTCTTTACCACAGGGAATAACTGGTCATAGACTATGTTTTCGAACACCTTTGAAAAAATGCAGAGCTTGGAAATGGGTCTATAATTATCTGCTTCGCACTTAGTTCCCGATTTATGAATTGGTGTGATGTAGGCTCTTTTCCATATATCTGGAAATGTACCAGTCTTAAGCGATATATTATACAGTATTGATAGCGGAATTGACAAATGATTTGCACACTCCGTAATGAACAGTGGTGGGATACCATCTGGCCCAGCACCCTTGCTGGAATCGAGCCGTTTTAAATATTTAGATACAAGATCAGCATCGATAAAAACTGATCCTATCTCACAAACCTGATTAACAACGGAGTCGTGGCAGGAAGTCCCCAGAGGGTCAGCCGGTTCATAGACGGAATGAAAATATTCAGCAAATAAATCACAGACTGCCTGGCCACCCTCGGCTGTTAAATTCTTAAGATTTAATACGCTAGGAATAGATGCTGATAGTTTTTTTGATTTAACATATGACCAGAATGCCTTGGGATCTTTGGCGATATTCTCTTCAGCATTATTAATAAAGTCTTCATGACACTTCTTAGCCATTTTTTTCTGTCTGGTGCGTAGCCTAGAAAAAGTAATGTAATCGGAAGGGTTCTTATAAGTAGTATATAATCTGTGAAATTTCTGCTTTTCGCGAATAAGTTTTATTAATGATGAGCTATACCACGGGGGATAGGAATGTTTACCAGAACGCCTCAATGGAACCTTATCAGAGATCAAATTATTAATAATATTATAAAAATGTGATAGTGCAGGATTGACGGAATCGGTTAAGTTAAGTGTGTTCCAATCTACTTGCGCCAGGCTGTCTCTTATGTCATCGTAGTTAGCTTTGTTGAATGAAGGCCTTTTAATTGAGTTTTCCTTTATGACCGGGGGTTCAACAAACTCAGCAGTGATAATGATAGATTTATGGTGAGTATCCTCAGGAACAAACGGGTCGTTCGCGGGAGCAACGCGTACCGAGAAATTACAGAGAACGAGATCAAGAATTCTTCCTAACGTATTTTGAACACCATTATATTGGTGGAGGTTACAGTAATTAATATTATCGATAAATGTTGAACTTATTGTAGAAGTATAGTTGCAAGGAATCATGTTTACCTCATCCACAGGAAGAGACCAGGTAATATCAGAAAGGTTAAAATCTCCCATAATAAGAAACTTGTCGTTAGGTTGATTCAAAAGCTTAAAACCTAGATCATTCGAAAAGGCGGAGATTCGAGCATTGAAATTGAAGCTTTTGGACAGGTAGATACAACAAAGATGAACGCTAGTAAATACATTGGCACGTGGGATGCGAAGAGTCACCCAAATGTCTTCATCCGTAGAACACCACGAGTAATTACAAATAGCATTGAGTTCCTTTTTGACAGCCAAGAGCACCCCACCACCCATTGTTACACCTTCGATACTTCTGTCGCGTCGGAAAACATTGTATCTTGAGTCAAAAAGCTCCCCATCTAAAATAGAATCAGTAAGCCAAGTCTCTGTTATACCAATCACGTCATAATCACCGCTCGTAACACTGCGAAGAAACGTGTCATTTTTTGTTCTCAGTCCACGTACGTTCTGATAAAAAATACTTAGAGGCAGGGACTCTTTTTCAGTTTAGTGTCAATAACAAAAATATGCAGAGAATGTGTGAACATAATATGAGGTGTAATATGTATAGACACTTGAAATATGGCCAAGTATGTTAAAAATAAAAAATTGAGTACAGAAAGTTAGAATATCTTGCAGTTGACAGGAGTTGAGAACAGGAAAATATAATAAGGTAATGTAGTGCGAATGTAATAAATAAATATAATAGTTATGCGATGGCAATGTGAGATGCGGGATAGGCGGGCGTGTGGAGGAAGAGGAAGGAGTATGCAATAATAATCGGATGAGCAGTAGGTATTTTCTTATGTTATTTTCTGGAGGTCGTCTTCCCTCGTGACTAAAAAAGCTGGTGAATTTTCATTTTTTCTCACCAAGATCTTGCAGTCTTTTACCCAAACAAATTTAAAACCTGCTTCCCGTGCTTTGCTTTTAACCTTTGAAAGCAGAATCTTATTATTAATTGTTAGGTGGTTGTTGACATAAATTGTAGTTTCTGGTCCAGAATATTTCAGGTCGGTGCTGCTTATCTTCCTGGCCTTTTTGGATAAAGCGAGAAATTCCTCTTTCCTCCGTCTACAAGCAAACCGGATGATAATTGGCTTAACCTGGGTCGTCTTGGTAGCCACTCGCGTCACGATGTCTACATCTTCTGGCTGTAGCACGAAACCAATCTGCTCGCCTATTTTCTGGGCTATACAGAGTAAATTTTCCCCTTTCGTTAATGGAACGTTCTTAATCTCCAGATTTTTCATACGGGAGAGCTGATTCCGCTCATCCAGTTCGTACCTGAAGATGTCCATGCTCTTCTTAATTGACGCCACCTCCAAAACTATCTGGTCGACGGTCTCCAGTCTCTTCTCAACCACCTCCACCCTCTTTTCCGTATCGGACATGGCTGCTAGTGCGAATTCGAGGCTCTTCTTTATGTCGGATATCTCACCCCACATTGGCTTAATGCGAGTGAGCTCAACATCGATTTTATTCAACTTCTCCATAATCTTTATATTGGATACAGACGCCAGCAACGTGGGTATGGGAAGCGTTCTGTCGCAAGTCCAGGAAGGGGAGGAGAAAGTCATCGGGTACTTCAGCAAGGTACTGTCTAGACCTGAGCGCAACTATTACGTGACGCGAAGGGAATTACTGGCAGTTGTTAAGTCGGTAGAGCATTTTCACAAGTACCTTTACGGGAGGAATTTCCTGCTGAGGACAGATCATGCGGCGCTCAAATGGCTCTAGCACTTCAAAAATCCCGAGGGACAGGTGGCGAGATGGATTGAACGGTTGCAGGAATATGATTATGAATCCGAACATCGAGCTGGAGTTCTCCACCGGAACGCAGACGCTCTATCCAGGAGACCTTGCGTGGAGGATTGCATCCACTGCTGGCGGATGGAGGAGAAGTCAGCAGTAGTGTGTAGAACAGGAGTCATGGATGAGGATTGGGAACCTGCAGAAATCGGGAAGGACCAAGAGGCTGACCCCGAACTGAAATATCTGGTGGAGTGGAAGAAGGCGATACAGCGGCCAACTTGGGAGAACGTCGCTTCTTCTTCTCCAAACGTCAAATCATACTGGGCTCAGTGGGATTCCATTGAATTGGAAAATGGGGTTCTTAGAAGGGCATTGGAAACGCAGGATGGAGAACCACGTAAGTTACAGATGCTGGTTCCAAGGAAACGCATTCCCGAAATCCTTCGGTTGTTGCACGATGGAACCTCCGGTGGGCATTTGGGAGTCAAGAAGACCCTCGAAAAGGTCCGGGAACGCTTCTACTGGGTGAACTGCAAAAGAGATGTCAAGGATTGGTGCAGAAAGTGCGTGACTTGCGCCACGGCCAATGGACCGTACAAGAGGAAAAGAGCACCGATGCGACAGTACAACGTAGGTAGCCCGTTCGAGAGAATCGCTGTGGATATAGCTGGACCGTTCCCTACAACCGAAAACCGGAACAAGTATATCCTGGTCGCTATCGACTATTTCAGCAAGTGGGTTGAAGCCTATGCACTGCCCAACCAGGAAGCAGTTACCGTAGCGGAGGCATTGGTCACGGAGCTAGTCAGTCGATTTGGTGTGCCTCTGGAGCTACATTCGGACCAAGGACGTAATTTCGAATCTGCAGTGTTCCAGAAAATGTGCGAGATCCTGGGAATTAGGAAGACGAGGACTACAGCACTGCACCCACAGTCTGATGGAATGGTTGAAAGAATGAACCGTACAATCGGCAGACATCTGGCGAAGGTTGTCTCGGATCACCAAAGAGACTGGGACCGACACCTGCCCTTGTTCCTGTTGGCTTACCGATCGGCGGTTCATGAAACTACGGGGCAGACGCCTGGAAGTGTGCTCTTTGGACGAGAGTTACGACTGCCCTGTGACCTGAAGTTCGGATGTAAACCGAAAGAAGACGTAGCTGGTGAGGACTACGTGTCAGACCTTCATAGGCGTCTGGATGATGCCCACGACCGGGTCCGTGTGAATATCGAGGCTGCTAGTGACCGGATGAAGGAACATTATGATGTCAAGGCAGAGAAGGGGGGCTATCAATCTGGCGAACTAGTCTGGCTCTTCGACCCCCGTAGGCGCCAAGGTTTCTCCCCAAAACTCCAACGGTCTTGGGATGGTCCCTATGAGGTGCTGAAGCGGATCAACGATGTGGTCTACAGGATAAGGAAGAGGCCCAAAGGGAAACCACGGATCGTCAACTTCAACCGGCTTGCTCCCTTCCTGGGTGACAATCAGGATGATCCGGAACAGCATGTCCGAGTCTGCAAGGTCCCTGAGGAGGAAATTACTTTCGAACAATTCATGTCCCAGGCTAGCGAGGGGCACAAGACCCGACATGGAGTGACACAAGAAATAGCGCAGGACCTGTTCGGGCTTTCAAAGGAGCATGCTCTGGCCTTCTGCGTGGCACACGACTTCG
This sequence comes from Limnephilus lunatus, assembly GCA_917563855.2. Classification (NCBI taxonomy): domain Eukaryota; kingdom Metazoa; phylum Arthropoda; class Insecta; order Trichoptera; family Limnephilidae; genus Limnephilus; species Limnephilus lunatus. The sequence continues at coordinate 90,421,223 of OU830594.1, read as the reverse complement.
ACATGTCACGGGGAATTTCAAGGGTTTTGCAGCATAAGTTTCTAGTGAAACAGGAGTTGGAGCGGCAAGCACCAGCTATCGGAGAGGTGGCGCAACTCAACAGGGAAGGACCACCAATCTTCTGCTTGGTGACCAGGGAGACAACCCAAGTTACGCCTGAGTACCGAACCATTTGGGACTGTCTGATGGTTTTGAGGGACCGCTTGTTGCAGTCTGATATCAACCGGATAGGGATCCCGAAGCTCGGTGGCCGTGGGATTGGGCTGGACTGGAGGATCTTGCGGAGCATGTTCGAAGAGATCTTCCGATACACTGGCATATTGGTTCTGGTATGCTGTTACCACAAAGGGTCAGAAGCAAGTGATGGTAAAACTGTAGCTTGTCATTTCTTTGCGTCGGCTCGATGCAATCGAGGACTAGATTGCCGATACCTTCATGAAGAGAATTCGGGGCCTGTTCCGGGACGAAACAGCCCTAAGGAGGGGGCAATGTAATGGGAAGAACATTGTGGTGCCTATGGCAGCACTAGTGTAAATAAATAGATCACCAAGGAAACTATAAATAAAGATATCACCATGGAAACGAAAAATAACAAAGCAGTCAAAATAAAATCTGGGTATAGTTAGATGACTGTAAAAATAAATAAAGCTGTATTAATGTAAATGGAATGCAAATAAATAGTGTGACTGAAAATCGTGTTGTTTATATTAGTTTGTGAACCCAGAACAATATTAAAAACGTAACAATATGAAATCAAGTGTTATTTAAAAAAAATTGTGCGTGAGGCGGAATTTGACAACTTTATCTTCGAGCTTTCTTCGAGAGCGGTATACTCTCAGTATCTTCCTAGTTAGAGACTATCATTCAGAATAAACATCTCACTTGAATGAACGCTCGCCACCATTGTAAGCTGTGCGCTGTAAGAGGAAATAATTAGATTAATTAAGAAAGGATGGCTGTAAGTTGTAGTACGTAGGAAATATTCGTGGCCAAAGAACATTTATCAAAGAACAGGCGTAGAAGGCTCGGGGGAGCTGTTATAATTATCTGAAAACTAGGATAAGTTGAACTGCAAATAAATTGGCTGTTGGTTCAAATCCGGTTCGAAGGACCAATGTTTCGGTAGCCAGTCCTCAGTTCTGCCCCAAGGGTTGTAAATCCAGGAATTCGAATTGAAAACTGAAGTCACTTGATGTAAATATGTGATGGAGGATGATCTTAATTAGATTAAACAACTTTGTTGGTCAAAATTGTTTATATTCTGATGAATAATGTAAGTATATAGTTTATGACATATTTCTTAGAGCAAAATAAAGGCAGTTGGTTGTTTATTGACGTCGAAGAAAAAGGAGTTAAATTAAACTCGGTTATTGTTTTTATAATATTAACAGATGATCACCATAGAAAAAGTGTATGGCTTGCATAATAGCTTTATGGCTGTTAATTTCAAGGTATTGAGTTACATTTGTCACGAAAAGTGAATAAAATCTTACTTAATATTATAAATGCGAAAGTTTGTATGAATGGTTGGTTGGATGGTCCTTACTCTTTCACGCAATAAATATCGAATGGAATTAAAAAATTCTTTCACGAATCGAAAGCTAAATTATTTGCGATTAACAACGGCTTTATATATTGGTAAGCTCTGGCGTTATGAATGAGCTGTGGTGTTATGAAATTATGTATCATACGTTTTCTGTACCTAACAAAATCGAGTTATTGCTATTAGACAAATAAATAATAACAATTATGCCAGTAATTTCCCACTAATACTATGCGAGCGAAGCCGTGGGTAAAAGCTAGTATTAAATAAGTAGAAAAAGTAGAAAATAGGTTGCAATACATGAGATTAAATGGCAGTGAATATTAAATTAACTCAACATGAAATTCAACAGCATGGTCTTCAACAGTGGTATTTTTAAATGATAAGTTACCATAATAAGAAGACATGAAAATAAAACATAATAGCCACGACCTTATAGTCGTTTAAATAACAAAGACAATCAGGCTCAAGCGTAGCTAAAAATACTTAGGCTCTGAACGCAGGAGATTATATCGTCATTTCACATTATCACAATATTATGTTAAGCATAGTTCCAATTTTTTCTCAGAAATGTCGTCTTTTAGTCGTGCCTCTTCCTTGAATTGCAAGACCTTGTACCTGCCTCTAGGGATTTAACCAGCGACAGTACGAAAACAGTAGGCCTATATAATTAAATGGTGCAGCGGTCGGCAAATAGTTATGGTGACGGGCCGTATCAATATGTTTTATTTTTGGGGGGGAGCAAGTGAAAGGTGAGCCTGCTCAGTTAATGAATGCATGGTCAGTGTGCTTGTGTCTGCCCGTCTGATCGAACTTCGTGCATCATGCTTCATGCCGTGCTGTGCATCTATGGCGCAGAGGATCCCATATTTATCTTAACAACATTTTTATTCAACGCACCCCTCTCTATGCATAAAAAAATAAGACAGAATATACGGGAGAAGCGTCGCAAGCAAAAAAGAAGTGAAATTCATGTTTTGAATATGATATCACGACCAAGTGGTTGGTAGCGTGGTAGTTATTGGTTCCCATTCGGGAGTTGCCAGTTTGATCCTCTACTAGTTTTGTCCATCAACATCTCAGAAACCACATTTTCTACTTATAATGATGAAAATGGGTGAGTTTTCAGAATTTTGAAATTATTTGTATAAATTCGTATGATAAGACGTACGGAAAATGCGCCGCAGGCGAAAATAAATTAGGAGGTCATTGTAAGTTTTCAAATATCACGACCAATCAGTTAGTAGCGTGGTTGTTATTGAGTCTCACTCGAAATGAAAAAAAAATGATTGAAAACCGCTGGTGTGCCAAGTATGGTGGAAAAGATTAATTGTCCGATCGGGGATTCTCCTTGCTGGCCTTGTGGGTCGCATTTGTTTCGCGGGCCGCCAATTGCCGATCGCTGAAATAGAGCCTTCCACAGCATCGCAGGTGTAAGGCTGCCACGATAATATTTCTGTAAATGAAATCGTTGCATAAATAAATAAATTTTTAGCTGAGTACCGGATATATTCATGGCGCAAAAATATAAAAGGATTACGAGAATATTTATAAGGGCATTATAAACTGGATCCACTTTAACTCCGGGCTCTTCTGCCGGCTTTTCGGAGCATTTCCCTTTTATTATTAATGCCCCAATATTTTACAAAATAATAATGGCACAGCGCGTTTTTCTTTTAATCGCCCAGCCGGTCTTATTACAATTTTTTTAAAGGGAAATAAATTGTGGTCTCCCGATGACGTCATCTGATGAAATTTTTTTTTGTCTTTATCTTTTATTTAGTGATACCGCTTAAGAGTTCCAACTGCCGGATGTCAATGAATCTACGGCAACCTCGTTTAGCGAATGTTGTCAGATTCGGGGGAGGGTAAGGAGAGTGGAAGGAGAATGGAAAGAGGAAGGTTGGGTGTACCTGGCTTTTCAGATCTGGTAACTTAAGTCATCGCTAATGAAATACCGAGAATTGGATATAAAAATAGGAAAAGCCTGCGTCAGGTTAGTCTGGTTAGACAATTTAGAAAAACGCTTCAATTTCGGAATTTACGCAATTAAATGTAAATGCCCACATTTACTAATATTTAAGCCAAGGGCATATTCCAGAGTAAAAGATATTCTAAATATTACCCTGGTGTAAGACCAAATACAACCATTCAGTATTGAAAATTAGCTTGAAATTGTATTGGTCGTGTTTTGTGACCATATCCGAATAGCCAAGTACTTGACACCTTCCTCTCCCCCGTGTCTTTCCGCTCCCCACTACCTTCAGCATCACAGCATACCAAAATTGGGGATGCCACATTCTCAATGGCTCCAGATGGTTCAAAATTTTGTGCGGTAGTCAATAAAAAAATTAGAGTGTGCAATTCACACGCGGTAGAAGTGAAACCTGCAGAAAACGAAAGTAGATAAGAGTGGGGAGGCTACGAAGCACCTTACAAAGAGAAGACCGATTATACTATCTCATTTTCTCGCAGGCTAAATCTTGTAGATGTAAGCGTTTGTCTCTTTTTCGGTTCGCTATTTTTCGTTTCACGGAGTTTCAAAAGCAACGGTGTTGAAGAAGTTTGCACTTCAAAAATGTTAAATTAATTAAGAGAATTTTATCAAATTTCAAAATATTTGAATTGGGAACATCGCTCGACATTGGGCGACCTCTGTCTATAAGTAATAATACAATAATCATAATTATATCCTACTTAAGCCGTTAGAAATACTCTCCAAGTGCCCGTGGCATTACTGGCCACTCCATAGATATGCAAATTCGGTAATTAAGATGAAAATGAGCGGTCTAAAATATGGGGATTTCTATGGACAAAGCTGTTTATGGAGGGGCTTTTGCCTTTGTACCAGAAGGGTGTTCGGGGTTATTAATGTAATAATTCTGTAGATGTGATTGTACTCTACATTTTTAAAGGCCGCAGAGGCTTAGTTGTTGGATTTAATAAGACGAGACCAAATGATAGAACGGATCATTGATTTTGTTATATTTGGAGGATTTTTTTTGTTTATCACAACAACTCTCTTTTTATATCTTTAGAAGAGTAACCCCATCAATTTTATATATTATTGAAGAAAAAAGATAACACAAATAATCGAAACGAAAATGTCAAAGAGAACAAGACACCGAAAAATAAAAAAAGATAACGGGCAGCAGATAAAAAGTACATAGGTGAGCAGATGGATCCCAGTGAACCCGGGTACCCCTGCTAATTAATCAAACTTAGCGAACCATTTGGGGTGACCTATGAAAGAGGTGTTGGTTATCCAATGAATGGTTTCCAGGGCTGCAGTACCTACCCACACCCGCCTTCCAAATTGGAAAGATTTGAAAGCTGAAGAATGGAAAAACAAAAGCATTAAATTACGATGTCGAATTGTGCACCCAATATCTTTGAGTATTTGTAGGGTAAGAGAGGACAGAAAGTGGGTGTTTTAAACTAGTTAAAATAACTTTTATGGAACTTTCGATACTATTGGAGTACACAAAAACGTCCTCTATAAAGTTATTAGCATGCATGCTAATATACAATGTGCAAGGTGCATTCTTGTCCCGATATGGATTCGTGCTTTTTATTTCAACCAGAGTCGTTTTGGGTCAGTTAAATTTAAGAGTTAGTTGATGCGTGCGTCATTTAACACTTCAATTGTTGGCACAACGTTCATGTACAAGCGTACGTAGAGAAATATTGAAATCAATAACCTTTAATTTTCAAAACCTTTTGTATAGGTAGGTACCTAGAACCGCGAAAACCGTCGAGTGAAGAGTGTTGATAGAGTATTGACAGTTTCAAGTATGGCTAAAATGATAAGAACACTGTGGTGTATAGGATTATACATGTAGTTTCAACATCCTTCAACAAATGTATTTACAGATAGTTACATGCAGTTTTTAGATGTTTCAACAGATGTCAGTTAAGAAGTAGGAACTTTAGAAGAGGGTCTTCAGTTGTCGTTCGTGTCTGATGCACGAATGGTTACGGAAATAACCGAAGGTATATGACAGACCGCTGGACTTCTATAAGGTTTAGGTACCCAGCTCTAGAACAACTTAGAGTTTCCTATAGTAGGGACCTCTGGTCTAGTTAAATATTCATTGTAAATCTTACGATAACGTAAATAAAGCAACTTATAATCTCGTTGAACTCCGATTTTTGTCGGAGTTTTCCTGAACATATTTCAAGTAATTTCAATCACTCGGATTAATTATAAATATTAAATGTTTAAAACATTTTTGAAGATGCACTTTTAGGATTTTCTTCTCACCGATGTTAAGCCTACCTTGACACAGGTATATCCTAGTGAGACAGGCATTGGAAATCCTAATGTAAACATACTTTATATAGGTAAATACATAAAATAAAATAAATTATATATTCTTAATTCTAGCAAAATTTGTGTATGGAAATCCGCAATAATTTATTAGGGAATTTCCTCCAAGAAAATTCATACAGCTTGTTTGTTTTTTCCAATCTCGACGGCTTTGAGCAGTTTATAGTGCATTAACCTGGATGTGTGCCACCACCCTGCTGGCAATCGTTTAGTGTCTGGAAATTAGTTTTTCCGGTTTTACAGAATTTTCTGGAATTTTCCAGAACAAAAGATTTCTCTTGGTATTTTTATACCTGCTCTCACATAATGTTTTACGTTTAAGAAAATAATTTTTCAAAGAGACGGAAAAGAATGTAGCCTGAATGCCGTCATAAGAATGGTGTTTGACGTTTCTACGGAGAACATGAAAAAAAATGTGTCCTAGAGTAACGGACGTATGAATCCATCCTTGCCACTGCGGTGCAAGGCAATGGGTCGAGAGAGTCCTAGAGATCTAGGTTCACACCCAAACGGTGTTAAAAAGAGAAAATACCACGCTTCAAATTCAACTTTAAAATTAAAAATTATGAAGCTTTGGGAATTTTTTATTAATTATTTTAAAATGAAACGTTAAAAAGTAAGATGGCTATAACGTTTAAAATACATTTGCCCAATGAATTTGTGTTTTTTTTTCGTTATACTTAGTAAGCAAAAGCAAGGTGGGCCGTTTATAAAACTTTTTATGTTTGCATTAAAAAAAATTTAATTTAAAAAATTTGGTTATTTCGAATTACAAAGTTTGAAAGCGTATTTCATCACCTTTCAAACACATTTTTTAGTTTTCGGACGCGATAAGAAATATAACATTTATTTGGATTTTATTGCAAAGCCGAACTATTTCGACCTTCCGACAAAATAAACCCAAGATCTGAGAGGCTAAGGAACATTAAATTTTTCCAAAGAAATATCAGCATCTCAATTACAATTCTTTGTCTCAACTTTCTTCAGGCAGATATCACCTACCATAATATTGATTAATTAATTTTACCACTCGTAGTAGGATCCATGATCATGCGAATAAAAGCGGAATAAAGGGTAGAATCCAACAAGGTCACCATAACCGGAACGAACGTAACAAACACATTTACAGAGAGGTGAAATCCCAACGATCGAGTTAAAACAGGACAGAAACTCTACCACTGAAAGCAAACAAAATCATATTTGTTCAAATATCACATTAGATCACGCATGTAATTCATCATTCTAGATACATATCAGTTTCTGGATATACATAAATATATATTCCTAGATAATAAATACATCACCTCGTAGGTAAGGAATGAACTCGCATATCACCTAGCATATATATCAGTAGAGTGGGATTGTCACCGACCCTGGGACTGATCGGCTGGCATAAGCGGTAATAAATTTCCATCCTGATTTGGGAGGTCTACGACTCTATTAAAAACAAGGTTGTCACAACCGTAAACTGAAAAATAATGCTAAGAACAATAATAAAGTAATTATATTTGAGAGGCAAGGAAGGTACCGCCACCTCGGGAATCAGTTTTTTGGATAATCAACCCCTCTGCCACAGGTCACCACATGTGGTTCTTTACGTTTAGTGGGTTAGCAGGGGTGCCCGGGTTCATCGGGTGGGATGTTATAATTATAAGAATTTTATGATTTCGTTACCCAAAAGCCATTTATATACAGGGAAATGAAATCTTATCAGAATATTCCTGTAAAAACAAGTCATTTTTGTAACGTTGTTAGATTTAAAAAACAAAAAGATAAATGGAAAGGGAGAAAATATGATTTAACTTCTGAGATAAGAGCGTCGTGATCTAATTTAATTTTAATCTTGGCTATAAATCAGTTATTAATTTTCAAGAGCAACAAAAACTCTCAAACGTTGAGCGCTGGCTTCATGGAGTTCGCTTAAGTTGTGCGCTGTGTGGAATATCAAGTTCAATACATCTTTATTTTAACCCGCAATGCCACCTTCACCAGGATTCACTGAACTTTGAAATTGAAATATCCACTTAACCGTCAATATATTATATGATAAGACGCCATTTTTTTTAAGCAACTTTCATTTAAAGTCTCACAATGGGGTAATCTCAATCTCACAAACTGTAAATACTGTTAAAAATGTCTGTAAGATTTAAAGTTTATTTTTCTGACACTGATCATTGTACTAGAAATGTAATAATTGTATTCATAATTACTTACTTCAAAAACCGTACATTCCGAAACGATTCCAACAGGATACAAAGTCATTACGACACAGAAACCGCCACTGACTGGTAAGACGGCTGCATAAATATACCAAACCAACCACGACGGCTGCAACCAACATTGCCCGGCGTGACGTCAGCGCCGCCGAATTCGCGAGTAAAAACGAACATTTCGTTTTGGCGGCAAGTCCAAAAATTCACATTGTAGAAAATTTATTCGTTAACATAAAAATAAAATGAAAATAAAATAAAAATGCCTTCAACATCGTAATTTTTTTTTTTTTCGAGAATAAAAAAAAAACGGTGAAAACACCCGTTCAAATGACTTTTGATTACAGTTTACCTCAATCTCAAATCCTTTTGTGGACAACGCTTAAAATTACACATAAATTTGACCATTGTAATTCGTTGAATTCTTTCAATAGGTTTATGATGTGAACCCTGATCCGCACTTCTTCTCAGTGGAGGCGGTGGGGTGCCTCATCCTTGGATTTGCATAAGCTATGGGGTTTTGTCTTGCTTACATTCAGGCTGTGATTTATTGATGGCGCTCTCGCGTATATATGTTGTGTGCCCCCGAATAAAACCAGATCGCGGTGTGGCCGCCTCATATCCAGGGTGAAACATTGCCAAAAGCAACAATTATTACAACTAACTTGTTAACCTAACCTAAGCAATACTCCATTTCCTCGTAAGGGTAGAAGATAAGAAAGGGGTAGGCAAATATATAAATAATTCTTTATTTGCCCGCATTTCTTGCTTCATTCAAATTGTCTCATGTATTCGCTTTTGTTAACCTTGCCAAATACACCTTGACAAATACAGTGTTAAGAACGATCCCATCGTGAAATTGATGTGCGTTTTAAGAAATCTTTATAAACTTTTTTTTCGACAGTTTTAAGTGAATAATTTTACTCGAAATAAATACTAAATATTAATCTTTAAATGCACTTTCACTTCTGTTTGACATAATGAATAATAAAAATTTTCAATTCATATTTCAAAAGCTTATTTCACTTTGAAGAGCTCATTCGTTTTTGAAAAGCTCATTTCATTTATTAAAAACTCAATTTCTTTTTGAATAGTTCAATTTATTTTTGAAAAGCTCAATTCTATTTTTTGAAAAGTTTAATTGATTTATGAAAATCTAAATTAATTTATGAAGAGCTTAATTCATTTTTGAATAGCTCAATTCATTTCGAATAGTTCAATAAATTTTTGAAAAGCTCAATTCATTTTTAAAAAGCTTAACTCATTTTGAAAAACTCAATCCATTTTTGAAAAGCTAATAAATTTTTGAAAAGCTTTTGAAATTCATGCATTTTTGAAAATTCATCTTTATTTTGAAAAAATGTTGAATTTTTACTATGTAGAAATATCGACGTATCTACATTAAAAAAATGTTTTCACTCACCGAAATCTCTTGCATATTAATTAAAAAAAAAAATTATTGTCATTCATAATTTAAAAAAAAAGGATGTTAATATTGTTGAATCTATCAAAGTACCAACTAAAAAAAATAATTAATAAAATATCTGTACAATAAAAATAAAAAAACTTACGGTTAAAACGTAGATACAAACAACTGCACAAGTAATACTTAGGCAAGGTTTTTGATACGGCATTACCAATTTTAAGTATAGCTGGGAGCCTATTCAAATATAAGTACTGAAATTAGATATTAATTGACCTTTTACATTACATAACTATCTAGTTATTTCTCTTTTAGATAGATGCAGTTCACAGATGTTTCTTATCATGAAAATTTATCATTTTCTAATGTATATAAATATATTGTTTAAAAAAATCTGAATTATCCATTTTATTTTGTAGAAATTTATCTTTGTTAAAACGCTCCACAATTTCTTGACACGGTTAGGTTTATTCTAGTACAATTTTATACGCTTCATTCTCGTACATAAGACAGTTACAATATTTTTACAACACCAAGAACCAATTAAATTAAATTCAATCAAGTTTTATATGATTAATTTTATATAATTAATAACGCTCATTTTCTTTTTACCTTTATTTACATATATTTGCTGGAAGTAATAGTAGCATAGTAATTGAGAGTCAGGTGCAAACAGTGCCAATAGTGCCAATAGTCATTGTGGATAGTTTTATATACTGCAAATCTTACCTTTTCAGCCGGACATCCATTTGAAATCCGCTCAAAATAAAAAAATCCCAAATGGTAAACCATGATGTGATTTGTACTGCTTTTCTCTCTAGAATTTCTAGAACAGAACAAAATCTAAGCACCTTCCAACTAGAGCTATTATAGATCTTTAAATCATATTATAACACGGTTAAAATATAACTAAAGTCGACATATTTTGATTTCATTAAATATTTTTTTTTAGTTTTCAAATTCTGTTAAATGATTTAAATTAAAACCCATACTGGTTAATCTACTCATTTTCTAGAAAAAAAAATTATGTGTTTAACAGAATCTCACCCTGTAGGTCCTACCGATAAAATCAAACAGTGATATATGAATACAAAGCCAAACTTCCCAGCCAGTACAAGACAATGAAAACATTCAATTTCACTGGATTTACTTCGATTATTTATTGTTCGATAGCTTCTTTAGCATTTTATGGCTTTTCAAGTACATCATCATAAGACTGTTTGTAAAGTTTTTGAAAGACTTTTTGTAGACTGTTTGAAATTATTTGTCAATAAATAATGTTGTGATGATCTTGCTGATATGATGGATGTAAAAAGTTTGTATTCATCATTCATTCAAAAGCGGTTAAGACTTGCGACAGTACAACACATTGATCTTGGCGAAGATTCTATAATAACTCAATCATCATGTTTGATGTCTCTAGAGAGGGCACAATTATTTTTTAAAGGATAAAATCCTGACGGGTGACAATTAAAAATAAACACACATCTCTACATTATTATAAATTAAAGTCCTCCCCGCGTCTCTCTGTTCGCTTAAAAAAACTCAAAAAATACTGAACGGATTTTCATGCGGTTTTCACCAATAGATAGAGTGATTTATGAGGAAGGTTTGAGTATTTAATTTGTCATGGTTTTATGTAAATTGGTTGAAGTGTGAGAATGTTTGTACGTGGTCGACATACAAATATTCGGCAACAAGCGGGAGGTGTGGATTGGATCTGTGAGAAAATTAACAGATGGCTGTGTGTGTTAAAAGGTTGTGCAACCATCCATGGCGTTGTGTTTCGTTAGCCACAGCAATGCGTGGCCGAGTCAGCTAGTATTAAATATTTTTTCGATAATCGTTTACTTACTAAACCTGCATCTTAGTAGTTCTTTGTTTATATCTTCGGGACCACAGCTTTCAGGATGTTGTTTGTAGGGTGTCGGTCATTTAAGGATTTTAACAATTTCAGCATTAAGGATTTAGTCATTCGAGAACATGACTCGAACCCAAAAGGTTTCTGATCGTTATTTTTCTCTAATATCTGCAGGATTAGTCTTCGATATGTAGGACTTTTTGACATTTGCTTTCGGGATTGGATAGTTGAACATCGGCTTTTGAGATTCCGTTGGATACCGGCTTTTGGGATTCCGTCTTCCGGGAATCAGGCTTTTGGCTTCCGCACCCGAAATTTCGACTTTCGGGAATAAGGCTTTCCTGGATTTTAGCATTCGGCAACATAATTCGAACCCCAAGAATTTACCTCAATGAAATTACAGATATTGAAGAAAATCAATAAACACTTCCCTTCATAAGCAAGATTTTTTTGGCACTTTCATTACGTCTTTCAAATCAAATAGCCCCATTGCCATTGGCATGTTTCCATGTATTTTTTTTTTCCATTAGCACCACACAAGAGGTCTGATGAAAATAATTCCCCCCTAGCAGGGCCCATGTCATCTTAAGGGATGCTGTGTGGAAGTTTTTTTAGGAAAGGATGGAGAGGAAGTTCTGGGAAGGAAGAAAATATGAGGGTGGGTAAGAATCTGGTGATCAGTGTGTCCAGAAGTAACGGAAGTACGAATCTATCCCTCCAACTGCAGTGCAAGGTGATGTTCCGAGAGAGGTCATAAGGTTTCCCTCAACCAATCTCCCCGATCCATCCTGCCAAACAGTTGGTGGGAAGGCGCATACGCCGCCAAGATCCGACAAAACCTAATCCCATGAACAAAGGCACCCCTGCTAATAATCAAGCACAGCAAACCACTTGGGGTGACATATGAAAGGGGTTTTTGTTATCCAATAAATGGTTTCCGGGGGTGGCAGTATCCATAATAGCCTTGTAAATTAAAAAGAAATTCCTTGAAGTCGTCCATCCATCAACTTTCTGCCTTATATCCTATTACTCTTCTTCCAGAGGTATCCGAAGAAGGCATCCCACTTTTACATTTTCCATAAAAAACCTCTCAGTTTAACATCATAATTTCCACTTTGCTCGAAAATCACGTTAGAAAGCCAGATTAGTAGGCCATTCTTCCAAACATCCTTCGTGCAAATAAAACGATTTGTAAACATGGTTGTTTTTCCCTGGAACGTACTTAACACATTTGCTCCAACAAGATCGTAAGACGTATAGCACTTAGAGAATTTTCCCACAGCGAGATGAATAACGGGAAAATTCGCCTTTCCCGGGAAAAATAAGAGGTTAGAGCGAAACCGGGGCTCATTCTCGCACAAAAGAAAATTTTCCACATTACTTTGAATGGCCGCACTGTTCGAAGGAAACTGTGGAAAGATGCAAAGTTTTGTAAAAGATAACAATTTGTTTCTGGGGAAACGTACAATATCTTCGTTTATAAATTGCGTGAGAACTTTAGCAACTTCGTAAAGCTTTCGAAGTCCACGTTTTCTCATTGTATTGCTCAGTAAAAAGCAGTTAATCAAAATAAAATTAATAAAAAAATAAAAAAATAGTAACCGGTTAGTAGCTGCGCTGACAAATGAGCCTGGTTTCCAACCAGTTGGTTCAATTCAAAGATATTGAAATTTAAGAGATGTGCCATCTGCAGTTTTTACTGGGTGGGACTGTGACACACACCTTAAAAAAATCAACTAAATGAAATGAATGTATTCAAACTATTCCCATTAGGTAGCAGTCCACCGACAGTCAGGAGGCTTTCATAGCATTTCCCTTGTATTTCATTATCTCAAGTTCAATTTCTTTCCTAGCTAAGTTTTCCACCATTGAACAATTAGCTCTACACATGACATCTTTGGGGATGCTGTGAGGAGGGTCTTTTTAGAGAAAGGAAAGAGAGAAAGTTCTGAGAAGGAAAAAGGTATGAGGGGTGGGTAGGAATCCAGGGGTGAATGACGTGTGAATCCATCACTCCCGCTGCGGTGCAAGGTGATTGGTTGATATAGTCTGGCTGAAGAGGTCAAAATATCTCCCTCAACCATTCTCTCCCGATTCGGCCTGCCACGCAGTTGGTGGGCAGATGCCTTGCAGAAAGTGACCCAATGCATCTTCCACCAAGACCTAGACAAACCTCACCCCGTGATCCTGGTCCCCCTGCTAAGTCACCAAACGTAGCGAATCACTTGGGTTGTACTTTGCACAAGCGTTGTCTGGTTATGCTTACCCAGGAATATAAGTCTTTCTTTTTAAAGAAAAGAAAATAAAACTGTTCTTCTTTGATAAAGAACGTAAAAATATATTTGTACAATTTAGTTCTGTGATATTGTACATTTTTGCATCAGTAGCTATGTATATACCTATCATAGAATTAAAATGGTGGCTTTATATATAATATATTTTTTCTTGGATTTTGCAGTGCGAAGTTTTGCGTCATTTTTTTATCTCCTTTTTGATTTTCGAAATCAAATTGTTTCAAGTCCTTATTGATGCTCGAAATGGAAACTTTTTTGATACCTTGAAATCTATTCAAAAAGTTGCCAGCCTGAAAATACAAAATTACGTAGCAGGGTGGATCTATAGGCAATTTGGTCGAGCATTCGGTTCAACGTAATATATAACAACCCATCAACAAAAATATTTAAAAAAAAGTGTTATTTGAAAACCTAACCTAAAATCTAAAAAATATCCATAAACAGATAGTCTGTCGATATTCCAGCAGTGTTTGGAAGATATCTTTTCACATTTGATGAGTTGAAGTATTGTGGCATAAAAGTATATTGTGCAAAATGAAATAAAAACAGTGTGATCAATTATAATTTTATTCAATATCAAGGATATTCTGTACATCACACAAATAATCTTAACGTAGATTTCTTAATATTACATACACAGTTTGCTATTAAGATACACAAATACACAGTTATGGCAGATACGTACATTTTATTTTATTAATGATGATGTCTTTAACATATTATGATATTAAAAAGGTAAAAATATTATATAATTAAATAAAACAGTTATTCGAATTTACACATTTTAGTTATTCGGAGTATATTGCAAAAATGTTAAATGAATGAGAAAAATGTTCTTAATTAATATTTTATCATGGACAAACTTCTAAATACAGTATAAAAAATTAACGTCTTATAATGAATCAGCAATAAGATTTTTTCGTTTAATATGACAGTTACTCTTTTTACATATATATTCCTTAAATCTAATTTTATAACACGAATTCATTCATATTTACATGAGTATTTTTTAACCGGCATACTCTTGGGGTTTATTTAGCAATAAAAAGGGAAAACTTATTTTACAATGCAAACGCTGAATAAAAAAAATCACAAGAAATACGTAAAAATGTTTTACAAATAGAACAACAGAGGCCCCAATAAGGAGTCTTGAGGTATGCCTGAAGGAATGGCAATGAATTTGTGAAAGGTAACCTTAACATAAACATCTTCTGGCTTTGTGTTTTCTATACTATGATCCTAAACCCTTTTTCCGATTTAAACCACTTTTCTAGTCAATATTTAGGACCAAGGACCATTCCAAAAATAGTACTCTCTTTTCCTAGCCGCCCCACTTTCTTCGTAGTAAAATATGAGACATTGTCCTGAATTTCTTCTAATAAAGTGTGTAATTTTCTATTGAATGCCTTTCATTAAAGTGTGTAATTTTCTATTGAATGCCTTCCATTAAAGTGTGTAATGTTGTATTGAATGCCTTTTATTAAAGTGTTTAATTTTATATTGAATGTCTTCTATTAAGAATGTATTGTTGTATTGTATTCCTTCTAATAAATTGTGTAACGGTGAATTTTTTTTCTTTTAGGGGTCTGATTGTGTCATGAATGTCTTTTATAAAAGTGTGTAATTTTGTATTTCATGCTTATTAAAGTATGTAAAGTTGTATTGCATTCCTTCTGATAAATTATGTAATATTATATTAATTTCATTCCAGTGTAATGTTGTATTGAATGCCTTCGATTAAAATGAGTAATTTTGCATATAATGACTTTTATCAAAGTGTGTAATATTTTATTGAATTCCTTCTGTTAAAGTGTGTAATGGAGTATTGAATGCCTACTATTAAAATAAGTTTACGCTGTATTTAATGCCTTCTATTAAAATAAGTAATGTCGTATCGATCGCCACAACACGGGCATGTGCCTAGCACGGTGGTCGAAAAAACCCCAATGTATGTAATGAAAAATCTAATGAATAAAGAAAACTTAAAAAAATGCCTTTATTTAAGTGTGTAATGATGTATTGCATTCCTTCTAGTATTATTTTTAATTTTTTCCATTAGAGGGTGTATTGTATTAAAATGAGTATTGTTGTATTTATTGCCTTTTATTAAAGTGTGTAAAGTTGTATTGAGTGCCTTTTACGAAAGTGTGTAATGTTGTATTCAATGCTTTTTATTTATGTAAAAAATGATTCGTAAAAAATAAAAGGAAATACCTAATGATACTTTGAGGATAGCACTTTGCTAAAATCGCTGGTTTCAGTATCCCTTTCCTTTGTCAGGGAAGATAAGTTTCTTTCAATTCATTGCCCTAATGAAGTCAAGATTGTATTGTTATAGTTTTGGATTATGGTTTTAATAAAGTTATACACCAAAGTTACAGCTTTTAATTTAATAATAGCCTAAAGTTACTAATTTGTGGGGAGCATAAACAACGTAACTTTAAATTAACATTATTTAAGGATTTAAGAATAAGAGAGCAATAATTAATCAAAACGATACATGAAACAGAACAAGACAGAGATACATAAAAAAAGGTAACGTTTGCAACTGAGAATCGAACTCAGGATCTCTTTCTTGTCTTACCGGGACAAACGGCTTAATGAACTCGGCCAGTAAGCAATTGCGACCGTCAGACATTGTTGGGTACAACCTTAAAAAACTAAAAATTTAAAAAAATATGTTAAACAAAAATTAAATACATAATGAGATATGAAACCATTTCAAAAGTATCTGAATATCTTTAAATAATTAAAAGACAAACAAATAGTTTACCTAACAATATTAATTGAGCGACTTAGAATCGGACAACGCCGGGTTTTAAATTATAATCCATTAAGTTATTGGAACGAGTGCACTTCTTTTAAAAATTTAAGCAAACATATTTATTATAAGCCAAAAATGCCTGCAAATATAATTTATTCAAATAAACCAAGCTCATTAGAAACGTTTTATATGATTAAATAAGAACAATCTTATATGTTTATACTATATACATCACAATGTAATCATAAACTTGTTCATTTTGAATGTTTTAAAAATCACCATAATTTTTTTTCTTTTTTATATCACCAAACTGATTGATTTTGGAAACCGTGATCAGCCAGTGATATTAATTGTCAGCTGGCCATTAGAAGAAGAAGAGGTGGAATAAAGAGTGAAGCGCAGCCTCTCTGCATTGCCAGGGGGTTTTCTCCTGAAACAAAAAAACAAACAAACCTTACAATTGGGATAAAACAAATCTTACAAATCAAACACCACGAATCTTGCAGTAGATGAAAATAAATATTGCGCAGTGGTCAGCGCATTTGCCCAGAAAGCGAAAAGTTCTGGGTTCGAGTCCCTGAGGTGCAAATATCTTTTTCTGATTTTTCTGTCTCCAGATTTTCGATTGAGTTTCGCTAATATTGTCTTCATTAAATTAAATATTACAATTTGAGGTTTTACTCATAAAGTTAAAAAAAAAATACATATACATATGTATACCTTAAATATATAAACCTTAAAAATACACATATATATATATGTATATTTAAGGTTTCAATTCAGACCTAACCTTTATAAAGATTGTGTGTTCTTAAAGACTGTGTTTGTTTCAGGAGAGTATGTTTTTGTGCAGCCCTGAGGAAGGTACAGACTGAACCGAAACTGGTCGGTAATTTATATATAAATATATATAATAATATTTACGAATATATATATTTACTATACGTATTACGTATATATTTCGCGACTGGTATGGGTACCGCCGCCCCATGCACCATTTATTGGATAACCAACATCCATCCCAAGTGAAGACTAACAACCCGACAGCACTTAAAAAACTGCTACTACAAGCGCAATGAGTGAAAATGTTTGCTTGTGTTGTTATGGTTAGCTAGCCAAGAAATTGAACCCACGATGGCAGGTGAGAAACCACTCAGATACTAATCAGATAAATTAAAAAAATTGCCGTTTTCACAAAAAAAATCAATGTGAGTTTTGCGCTTCTAATGGATCCCTTAAACCTTAAACCTACGAACTTAAGGTGTAATGAAACTGTTTTATCCAATAAACCGTGGAGGCTCTATTTTAAAGCAATAACAATTAATTCTCCTCTGACATATTGAATTATCTCGATTAACCGATATTATCCTCTTAGATTCCTAATGTGAAATGAATTGAAAAATAATGTTATCTAGGCCTATTATAAACTTTCGATTAAAACTCGATCTATAAATTATTATGAAGTAAAATTTACTTCTTAATATATTATAGACAACCTTCAAAGTAAGCTAATCATGTCAGTGTATATTATTGTATATACATATTTAGTAATCTTCTGAAATTTGTATCAATATCTTGAAAATTCTACGTAGACAAAATCAATAAATAATGATACAGGGAGTGGTGTTGACAACTTCCTACTTACTTTAATTTTTCTTCGAACATATTATATTGTGTGCCACTTTTAAACGCTAAGTCACTAGTGGCGTGTCTTGACATTTTTATTTCGGGTTTCCGAAGAAAACGTTTTGGCTCTTTTGTATAATAAATATAATTTAAGAGAATTTCCAATAAAATGTGTTCCCAATTATGTCCTCTGTGTGCAAACTGTATCTAAATTTATTTAACAAATAATAAACAGTTTTAATTTCAAGTGACCTTCCAGTCTCAGGTTATGGTTCTTGTGATATTTTCTAAATATTAACCGCAGCATCACGGTAATTTGTCAAATTAATTTTATATATAGTTTTATATTAGTGATCGACAAACCTGTGCATGCAATTTGTTACCTTTAAGTTGTTATAATAGATTGTCTATTCTGATGTTAGTAATAAGATTGAGCATTGTAGAAATATATGATAAATTTGTACAGCACCTTTACATGATTTTTCACAATAACGGTGCTATACAAATCTTCAAAACGTTAGAAAAAAACTAATTTTACAAATTCTTGTACTAACGACATATTAATCGATACTCCAGACCAGTTCTATGTGATTCTATTCTCTGTGATTTTATGAATCTATTGTTGTAATGTTTTCAATGATGTTGGCATATATTATGTTAGTCAGGATATCTTGAAAACTAGCCCACATTAACAAATTCTAAAGGGTTGCGGCTAGCGTTGGATAGGACACAAGTTTAGAATGAGTTTATATGCGGTATGAGATACTCAAATACTGAAATGAGAAAGAAAGCGCCAAAGAGGAGCTAAAATCTTGTAAAGCTAAAGTATATTTTCCCCAAAACATTTTCATCTCTAATACAAAAATGTCGCATACACGAAATGTAGCACCATTACACAAATACCTCGCCACCTCAAACAAAAAAATTGTAGCAAAACA
Organism: Limnephilus lunatus; assembly: GCA_917563855.2. Lineage (NCBI taxonomy): Eukaryota > Metazoa > Arthropoda > Insecta > Trichoptera > Limnephilidae > Limnephilus > Limnephilus lunatus. The sequence goes on along the minus strand of OU830594.1, from coordinate 90,402,234 downwards.
AAATATTTGTATTAACAAAAAAAGAGTTTGGGCATAAATATTTTGTGAGGTGGTGGGATATTTAACGTTTTTATATAGGACATTTGTAGAGCATCTCGTATGATGTCAACTTATCAATACAATGGAATGGTGGAAAAATTGTTTTGAAGCGTCTAAATCAACGCCAAAACTGAAGTTGATTAAGATTACGAGGTAACAACCCATAAATTCTCTAACAAATCAGTAACACGCACTAGGAAACCATAAAAGCTTATATTAACATGTATATTGAACATTGCGTGTTCATAAACGTTAAAAGATTAATGAAACAGATTAATACAACATTAAACCACATTATTACGTTACAATATTAATAACCTCAACGAAATGAAAATAAGTAAATGACTAAACATCACGCCATTATTTCTATGTTGGCACACACCCCTTGCTTCATTCACGTTCATACATCGTCTTGCACATACTTATGACTGTTGACATGATCCGACTCAAGTTTGTGATTGACTTGATTGTGCCTCGTCTTCCTGGGGCATCCCCGACTTATCTTTTATCCACTTGTGCGGCCTATATTTTCTTCTGTTTTTTTTACAGTAATTCCTCACTGGAGTTCCTTAGGACCTATGTCACCTTTGGAGATGCAGTGCGGAGGGTCTTTTTAAGGAAAGGAAAGGGAGGAAGTTATGGTAAAGAAAGAGATATGAGGGGTGGGTGGGAACTAGGCGTCAGTGTATTCAGAAGTGACTGATGGATGAATCCATCCTTTCCGCTGCGGTGAAAGACAATACGTCAAGAGAGAGCAGCTGCAGAGTTCAAAGGATATCCCCAAACCAACCTCTCCTAATCCGGCCCGCCACGCAGCTTTTATTTCTGATAATTTCACATTATAATTGTTATCATTTAAAAATTTTTCACATTTTTCCAAGTGCACTGTAATGTAAGAAATTATTTTTACTAACCTATTGTTTATTACTTACCCTTGTGTAAAAAAATGTTACCATTATGAACCAAACAAAATAACCCAACGGGCCCCAAAAGAGTAAAATAAATAAACTAACTACCAATTTACTAATTTTAAAATTTTTAAAATTGAGTACTTTTAGCAATAAGTTAATTACAATATTGATTGTAAAGAATTTGTTAATGAACGAAGCATTTTATTTATTTATTTACGCCCTTTTTCGGGGCTTTTACATATGAAATAAGAAATAATTTTATAATCTTTATTGATTTTTGAGGTATTATGCCATGTTTTGCTTTCTATTTCTTTAACCAATGTTCGGACAGCATTGTTTATTATCCGGGCACTGGGCGGGCAGGTGTGTGGATGTGGTGAAGTGTGTTTTTATGTATATAGGAGAGATACCGTGTCGCAAACGGCAAACCACTTTGATTGAACTCTAATAATTCCTTATTTTTTACATTAACTCCACACAGGAGGCCCTGAGGAAAAAAAATTCCCTCAGGGCCTATTTCGTCTTTGGGGATGCTGTGTGGATGATCTTTTTGTGGATAGGGAGGAGTGAATATGGGTCTTGAAGATACCCGTGTTGTAGGAAGGAGGAAACACAGAGGCTGGCAAATCTTTTCGAACGAGTCGTAAAAACGACCCGTTCTTTGTGTGCGCGCGTTGGCGTGTTTCCCGACTCTGCACCGGTGCCGAAGGAATTCATTACGCTAGTTCCTCGCAGCAACTTCTATTGAAATACCGGTAGAACATGAACAGCACTCCAACAATCTATCAAACGGACCGACCGTTTCTGCATAGAGTCGAGAGTTCCCCAAAAAATAATACGAGAAAACAAAACTTTTAACAATAAGAAAACTACTTGAATATAATATATGTTTCTTAATATAGAAAATAAATATTTAACTCATTATATGTGTCGTTCATTGTAAAAGTGGTGTAACTCCAAATTTTTAAAACACCTTTTCCTTTGCTTAATGGTATCACATTTAATCATATCAAGTTACTAGAAATTATTTTATGTTTCATTTGTATTGAATAATAAATTTAGAAAACATTGAATGAATGTTTGAATTTTTTTCTACACTTTTGATACGTAAAAAGCTCGCTATTTAAAAAAATTGTTAAAAGGAGATACTTCACTTACAATGAACGACACTTATACAAACACATAATTCATAAAAAAGTCGAACACCATACATCATACGACAAGCCTAAAACATACAAACATCATACATTCACGATGCGGACCTCAAACAATTCGGTCTTAGCATACACTCTAGCCTCATTCACATTCATAGATCGTCTCATGTATACTCTTCTGTTATTCTGACTATTAACTCAATTTGTTTTACTTGATCGTGTCATGTCTTCGTCGGGCGTTCCCGACTTCTTCTACCATTCAAATTTGCGAGACATATTCTTCTTACATTACTTTCCTCGTACATTCTGCCTAAACCATCCAAGCGTTCCTTTCTTTAACTTATTCATCTTCCCAGTGTTATTTGCGAATCTTTCCATTTCTCACACGATTTTACCACACACCCTCCTCAATTTAAGTTTAAATAATGAAAACGCATTCATTCAGTTTAAATAATGAAAAAATATGTTTTCATGTTGAAGAAAAAAATCACCAACAAGTTCAAAATTTCACTTACGTTTTTGACTTCAAATAATGTCAAATTACTGGTTTAATTACGTCAAGTACGTCCCATAACACCCTGCATATATATTTACAAAGGCTCTAATTTTTATAGAGAGATATATTTTAACTGCCATTTCGATTTTCAACATAACTGTGATATTTGATTTAACATCATGGCAATGCTAAAAGTAATCCATCGATAAAGTCTCCTCTCATTATACGTCAAATTCAAAATAAGACGCGCATTTTAGTAATTTTCCAATTTAACATTTCTAAGCCTTCCTAAGCCGCGAAACTCGAGACATAAAGAAGACTTTGATAAGAAGGACCTTCTTCTAGTAATAATTCTACTTTTGAAGGACATTCCCCCATTTCGCCAATCGACTTAGCATCTCAACAGAACGGAGAAAGTTGTATGATTTCTTGCCGCGGGCTAATTTATAATTTGTGCCTTCTACGGATAAGAAAGTTATTATTATTATTAAGGGGAGTTGACAAAATAGCACAGTTAAAGTAGCTTATGGACGAAACGGCTTTACGACACAAACTTTGTAGATATAACAAAGTACTGTTTTTGTTTGAAAATGTGTTTTAATTCGTTGATAGATTATAATCATTTTTACTAAGTATACCTAAAGGAGAAATATTTTAAATGTGATGTTTGTCTGAAGCAGTAAAAACCGAACAGTGAGTTTTGGGGTCACGAAATTCACAAAACTTTTATATCTTGAATTTATATGTAAAATAATCTAATTTCAGCTCCGCTGAATCACTTCCACCATTCCACCATGAACTAGAAAGATTTAGCAAAAAACAAGTCATTGGTCATGCCAGTCGGGAGAGCTGCCTTGTTGTTAAATAGAATCACTTCGAATTTCGATATGTTTAACATCAATGAAGCATAATTTAGACGGCAAGCTCTTTTGCTGTTGGTTTAAATTTGATTATCTTATCTTTTTCTCACTTTTAAAAACGCATTGAAATGTATAACGCCTTTTTCCATTACAAATACATTTCAAAAGTTCTAAGAAAATAATATTTATTTTGAAATCTGTGTCGAAACTGCTTTATAAAAACCGTAGCTATAGATACATAACGAATATTATGGTATTTTAATTTGGACGGGTATGGTTACCGCCGCGCCGCTCCTCAGAAACGATTTATTGTATAATAAAAAAACAACTCTGCCATTGGTCACCCCAAGTGGTGTGCTCCGTTTGATGAATCACAGGGGTGGCGAAAGCGTTTGCCCACCAAATGCGTGGCAGGCCGGATCCTGAGAGACTGGTTGAGGGAGACCTAACCTAGACCGGACTCTCTCGAATAATTGCCTTACACCGCAGTGGAAGGGATAGATTCATACGTCCGTCACTCTTGGAAACATTGACACCTATATTCCTACGCACCTCTAATAATATTTTTCCTTCCCAGAACTTCCTTTATCTTCTTTTCCCTAAAAAGTCTCTCCACGCAGCATTCCCAAATATATCATTGGCCCTGAATGGGGATATTTCAAAAATAAAGTAACCTACTAAACCATGGTGACCTGATAAAAAAAACAACCAGAAAAAATTGGTTTATAGTAAAAAGAAATGAAAACAAATAAAATAATGTAAAAAAGTTGATAAAAAGCAGCGCAACGTCAAAACGCGTTCACAACAAAAGTAATTATTTATAATTACGGTCTGCCTTTACAGGCTATTTTGTCTGTTGCTCTTTTTTTCAAATATCCTCTTACGACATAAATTTGTAAAAATATTTTTCTTAATTCACGAACCAAGTTAAATACGAGATTCGTGGTTAAGACAGTAACTTTTTAAGAGGCGGTTCTCCGAATTTCAACCGATTTCTTGCAAACCTCCCTTAAACATTTGAAGTTTTTATGCTCTAAAAAAAATATATGTTATTTTTGAAGATAATATCTAGACATTTATCGCGCCGAAACGCAAATTATATAAAATTCCCTCGATAGAAAAAAATCGCAAAGTATGCTCCAAAAATGATTAAAAACACGTTTGTTTCGGTTATTTTACAAGTTATATGTATGAAAAAATTCATAGCATTTCTTTAAATAAAATTAAAGACAATTATCGCGAGATTTTTGCTCTATTTTTAACGAGTCGTGTTTTATTAAAGATTTTCATGATTTTTGCATCAATTTTATCGCTGTAAATGTTAGCGCGCTCTTCTAACATTCGTAATTTCATATCTCTCTATCTTCTTCTTTTTGGGGCCGGGAACTAAGCCTTAAGTCAGCATTAAAAGTTTTTATCGTAAATGTAAAAGTGAAATGTATTATATTATATAGGTAAGTACTTTGATGTTTTCAACGAATTAATCATTTTATGATCTTCGTTCACATTTGATTCACCGTAAGCTTAATTTTTGTTGTCGTATATAAAAGTCGTTTTCGGGAAAGCTGTTTTGTGTTCAGCTTATATCGGATCAAATAAATAGTTTGGTGAGGTTTTCGTTTGACCTTTTTAATTTTTTTTCATATAGCTTTAAAATTTGGCGTGTTTTAAATGGAAAAATTAGAGTGTACAAGGTTCATGGTAATGAAACGGCTTTCACAATAATAATAGGATAGTTTTAATATGAATTAAAGTTTTCGTGAAAAGTGTTCTTCATGGCGCTGTATAAATATGATATCCTAGGCTCTATTTAATTGTTTTCGAAAAGAAACCAAAGATATAATTTTCAGGCAGGACACTTCAGAAAAACACAATTTTATGAGATACCTACTTTAAGCTTGGAGATAATATGACTGGTCTCAGAATGGATATGTAAATTGGAACGGTAACCTTATTTTCAGCATATTATTATATATTTTTAATATATTTTATTGAAATGGATTTCCACCACTATACAAAGGAGGCCTTGAGGAAAATAATTACCATCAGGTCCTAGGTCATCTTAAGGGACGCTGTGTGGAGGCTCTTTTTAAAAAACGACGGAGTGGAAGTTCTGGGAAGGAAAAAGATTTGAGTGTGGATTTTAGGAATTTGGGTTCAGTATATCCAGTTTTAACGGACGTATGAATTGAATTCTCCCATTCGGGGCAAGATGGTGTGCTGAGAGAGTTCTACTGGAGAGATTGAAAGATCTCACTCAACAGGTCTCTTCCGATCCGGCCTGCCACGCAGTTGGTGAGCAGACCGGACAAGTCCCGGACTAACCTCTCCCCAGAGACCCGGGCACCGGGCACCTCTGCTAAATCACCGAACCGCCAGTAGTGAAAGCAGCATTACTGCACTCTGGCGGTTGAGTGGCGAACCAAGCATTAACGAACTTTCACTTTTTACCGATATTTCGGTGAATTCGACAGTTTGGTTTCTAGTGAAGATAATGTAGCTCCCCTTTTGACTGACAAGGTTATAGTTTTCCTTTTTACCTCCAGCGCTATTGAAATCTGGCGGTAGAACCTTTACCTCAAGTGGTTCGTTATGTTTGGCGACTAGCAGGGATGCCCGGGTCCATGCAGTGAGGTTTGACCAGGCCTTGACGGCGGATACGTTTGACAGCCAACGGTGCGGTGGACCGGATCTCTCGAGCTTTTCTCTCGACCCGTCTTGACGATCGTCTTGCACCTCAGCGGGGGGGATGCATTCATACATACTCCTGAAAACACTGACTCCTAGATTCCTACCCATTCCTCATACCTTCCCAGATATTACTATCCTTCCTTTTATTAAAAAGACCCTCCACACAGCATCCCCAAAGATGACATATGCCCTGAGAAAGTCTTTAGAATACGACAAAAGCCCTAAAAAAATAACGGCGATCAAAGGGTCGTAGAAATTCTCTTTTTTATCGGCACTTTGGTGAAACATACATACATCCAGATATACACATAAGATTATTGTCACCTCTGAGCACGTGCACGGATACGGTGGTGGCGGACACGTCGTCAAGCGAGCACGTGTAGTTGCCGGAGTCCTTGCGCGCCGCGTTGGCTATGTACAGTCGAGACAGGGCGCCGCTGTTCTGCAGCTCGGTCTTCACACTGCAACGGAAATACATGTTGTTAGATAAGTTACACGAAGACACACATAATACATCGAGGAAGAATTAGATTATTAGATTATTAATATATTTTCAGTTTCCATCAATAGATGTCGATAGCTTAGTTTGTAATACGAAGATCTGCTATATCCCAACAGATGGCAGTTGAGTTGGAAATCAGAATCATTCACATCGCCGTTCGCGTCTTACGCTACGAAGAGAGTCGGTGAGATTGAGCGGGCTACTACAGTCTGCTCGCCGCAGCGGCAGAACTGTTTAGGAATTGAAGATAACTGATTTTTTTATTTGAGAAAATCTGACTATTGGAAATTTTGAGATAATTAAGTAAAGTCTATTTTCACTGTACCAAAATAACAATTTGTTGATATTATCTTGAAGAATGTTGTAAAATTTTTTTTTTTATAATAATAAAAAAATTGAAGTCATCAGCATAAAGTAATATAGATGCATCATGAAATATCATTTTTAATAAACAAGATTAATAAGATTGGGCCAAGATGTGAACCCTGTGAAACTCCGCTTGTTGCATAATTTTTTTCGGACAGGGAGGAATTTATTCTAACAATTTAGTCTGCCAGTAAAATAGCTCTCTCACCAGGCTAATATATTGCTACGTATACCAAGCTTTCTTAATTTCCAAATAAGAATTTGGTGGGAAACTGTATCAAAGGCTTTTCTAAAATCAGTATTAACAGTCTACTTTATTTATTTAGGGCGTGGCTTAGTAAGGTCGTCTGTCCAGTTTAATAATCATTGTAAATATTATTAACAATCTTCACATAAAACAAAGTCAGGTTAGTTACACCATTTATAACTCGAGAACGGCTGGACCGATTTACATGATCTTTAATTTGTTGGATTAGTCTCCGCCCCGAATAACAGAATAGCTATTAAAACATCGGAAAAAATCACGAAAAAAAAAATTATGAAGAATTTTTTTTCCTCATACATTTTGAATAGAAAGAATTCTCATCTTTTGAAAGAGCTGCAGAAATATTGTGATAGATATAATATTAAATAGTGACTGAATTCCAAAAATTCGAAAACGTCAAATGTCAATGCGCTGATTGTTTTATTTTGTTCTTAATCATATATTGCTGCCCCTCTTTCTTACACACTAAACACAGCATAGCGCCCTTGAGGTGATTTTTCACGAAAACGGCGCTATATAAATTAGCCAAATATTATTATTAAACGTCAATAGTCGAAAATGAGACAAACGGTGAACATATGTCTGCATCCCTCCAAAGGACTAACTAACTAGTATCAAAATAGGAAAAACGATATGGAGGTAAGAACTGTTATATAAAAGTAACATAATATATATTTTAAGTTATGCATAGTCTGCCTCGCTAGGCGAACCTGTATTTAGGCAGAATTTTTAATAAAATTGTTTCTCGTAATTTTATCTATGGTTTACTTATGAATGTATAATATATGTTCTTATACAGCTCCTATATCCTCGGTCATCCCAGATTTCTTCTACCATTCACATTTATTCCTCATAAAGGGTCGAGAGAGTCCAGCTGGAAAGGTCAAACTCATCAAGTCTCTCTCGATCCGGCTCGCCACGCAGCAGGTGAACCCGGGCACCCCTGCTAAATCACCAATCGTAGCGAACGAGTTGGGGTGACCTATGGCAGAGGTGTTAGTTATCCAATAAATGGTTTCCGGGGCGGTGGCGCCAGTACCCGCCTTCCAAATTCCCGTAAGTAAGTGGAAAAGTAAGAAAATCACAAAAAATATAAATCCATACACAACGCCATTTCTAATACTGATGAAAATAAATCACGGATAGTTGCGCATCGATAATTGCTTCATTGTGTCATTTTTAACTTAAAGAAAAACTTTAATTTAATTCAACAGTTATTGATTCTGAGGCGGTACGAAGTTCGTCGGGTCAGCCAGTGACTAAATAAATCAACTGGTAATCACTTCAATCTATATCTTATTTGGAAGACACCAACACATCTTAAGTTATCTTACCTTTGAAATTAAGAGACATAACATCAACTCTCTCTTCGTTTAAGTAGCGAGAAAATTCTTTAAATTCTCACTCATCATTCGAAGTCCTTCACAAACATAGATTTTGTTAGCAAAATGGATTATTTTTTTGAGGAGGACATGGTAAAGAATGAAGACCAAAACTCAGTTCAACAAATAACAGAAATAAATTATATTGTTTGATCAGATACAATCAGAGATCTGTTAAAAGAGGAGTCGTAACGTGGGCTCTGTCTACGCTGCAATGATGGGAGAACAACCTGCGGGCGGCTTTTGTTTCCCCTTCGCCAAGTTAGTATTGTTGATCATTTGTAAATCCAATAGGAACTGGTTCCTTTTGGATGAAAATTAGCCCATGTAGCCACTATCAACAGTGTCAACCAGTGATGGCAGTGGCAGTGATGGCAAGTCACGGCGAAAAAGTAACCGGGACAAACGATGACGTCATATGTAATGTAAAGCCGCTTTATACAACTGAGAATTACCGTCAATCTTCCGAAATCCGGGAAATACTCTAGGTTCACAATTTCGTAGAAATTATACATAGGAATGGAACTTCCCTTTGCATTTTGACGAATTCTTGAATTAAAAATCGAACTAAAGTAGCAGCTTTGTGAGAAACTCCACGTACACAGATGCTATTTCAGGCGCGGCCGTTACCCACCCTACCTCTCAATATCATTCTTAACGCGGAGTATGTTACAGTGAAAATATTCGCACACGAGGTTAAAAGAAGTTACTTCTTCAAATTTTTAATAATACTATTTTAAATTTTAAATAATACTATTATAATTGAATCAAATATTTTTCAACCTAAGTATACAATCAAGAATTCCCTATGATTAGTTGAGCACTTTAAATGTTTGGAAATCCCCGATAATGCATTATTAGTATCTTTTGACGTCGTTAACCTGTTTCCAAGTATCCCAGTTGAAGAAAGCAAAACAATTATAAATAACTTACTTAATTCCTCAAAATTACCTAATGACTTAGCCCAGGATTTACTTAAATGTCATGTAGTTTTAAACAAAAATTTCTTTCCATTTAATAATAACATTTTCAAACAAAAAGACGGTTTGGCAATGGGGTCAAGTACCAGTGGCTTGGTAGCTGATATATTTTTAAACCATATAGAAAATAAAATCTTTAATAGTTCTGCCTTATTACTTAAATATGTGTATTTTTATAAACGTTACGTAGATGATATTTTTTGTATATGGACCGGTACCAAAAGACAACTTCAAATGTTCCTTGATTTTTTAAACAAAATTCATAAAAAACATTAAATTTACATTAGAAATGGGAATTAATTGTAGCATAAATTTCTTAGATTTAAACCTAACTGTAATTAAAAATAAGATTGAATTTAATATTTTTCGAAAAGAAACATACGCTGATATAATTATACACAACTCATCTAACCATCCATTTTCACAAAAACTCTTAGCTTTCCATTATTTGATCAATCGATTAATTAATATCCCGCTATCCCCAAATAATTTCAAAGCTGTACTTAACACAATTAAAATAATTGCATCTAATAATGGTTATAACCCCAAATTAATAGACGACATATTGAACAAAAAATATAAGAAAAAATTTCATATGTCCTACATTTACCCATTGCTTAGTGATAATATTAAAAAAAACAAAGGAGAAAAATATTTTCGTTGTTAGTTTTTGGGGTGTTATGCCGTGTTGCGCTACCTCCTACTATAGCCGACGTTTCGGACAGCGTTGCAGTGTCCATCATCAGGGCAGATCCGGTAGATCCGACGAAAAATATTGTTTGTAAATCATCAAACCTCCGATTTAATCGGAAAAAAAAATCCCTAATACAATACAGCCAGCTTTTTATACCAATAATAAATTGAAAAATTATATTTTAAATAACAAGGACAAAGACCAAAAAATGAAAAAATCCAGAGTTTACCAATTGAATTGTAATGATTGCAATCATTTTTACGTAGGTAAAACTTGCAGAAATTTTGAAACGAGGATTAAGGAACACTTGAGATGTCTAAATAGCAATAATTATTCGGAATTTGCTAACCATCTAATAGAATTTAACCATTCATTTGATATAAATACTTGTTTTAAAATTTTATACACTAACGTTAGCGGTTATCAATTAGATCTTTTAGAAATATTAAAAATTAGGAAAAATGTCAATAGAAATTTAAATATTATTAATAACCAAATTAATTTTGTGAATTACCCTATCTTAAACATATTTCCATTGTAATTTTGTCTATGATCTTCTAAGCAACCCCCTCCCCCCCTGTCTATTTGCTAAGCTCCTCCTCTTTCCACCCCTCTCCCCCCCTCCAACTAATTCCATTTCCACCCACGCCTGTCTTTCTATGCTTGATAATTTAGTTTTAAGTACATATAATGTCCTGATGAAGAGAACATCGTTCTCGAAACATGTCGACTTTTTAAATAAAGATGATTGTGGTAGAAACAAAGCGTTTTAATTATTTAATTATTAAAAGAAGTTAAGTTGGTTCTTGAAAAGAAATATGAAAAATTTCAGACTTTCTTATTAGACGGCGATTGATGTTGATTTTGATTGTGGTCAAGAGGGAATATTCTACATGGTTATTTATAATGATTATTAAAATAAATTTAATGTATTTTTTGTAACGACGTTCATCAAAAAAGTCATTCTACTCTTATTTGGAATGTTATTTATTAAATCTACTTTTACTTTGAAAGTCGTTTGTGCAAAATTTCATTAAAAAATGTCAAAATTCTCAATAGGCATAATTCTCAATTGCATGGATTTCATAACGACTTGGAAAAAATCGTGTGGATAGATTTTTTACTAAGATTACGAAAATGTTAGTAATTTTTTTAGAAATGTATGGTTTTTTTATTTTTAAATAAATAAATCCATTATTTGAGCTCGTCACGTCACTACATGAAAAAAATCCATTATTTGAGCTCGTGACGTCACTACATGAAAATGTCCCGTCTCCGATTATGTTCCCTCAATTTTGTAAAATTCCACACTGATTATTTTTTTTTTGATATGGCAACACTTTGATTTCCAGCGAATTTTTGAATTTGCGTTTAACTTTCACTAGATTTATTGTTTGTTCCATGCGAACTTATCCTTTGGTTTGATTTTTTTATAAAGATGGCGGTGTTTTTACAGATATTACAAAGAGAACCCCGTACAATTTATTGCTATTCGTGTGGAAAACGTTATTTTTTAAAAATGATTTTCGGCTATGTAATTATCGTTTTTTCGCACCCATAAAATTATGTCCCGTCTTTCCGGTTTAAAAAAAATGGTATGATTTTTCGGATTGAAATTTTCGAAATATCGCCAGGGTTTCAAATATACGATTAAAAAAAAAATACAGAATGTCTTAGAATATTTGCCTAAACCGGAAAAAAATTTAAAAAATGTGATTCAAGTGGCCTATTAAGAGGCGGAAAGAAGGGGCGGGATAGTTTTCCGGAATCAGTAATCTTCCTCATATTTTGAAGGTCATTTTGAGAACAAAGTTTTACGAATATCGAAATAAAATATAGATTTGTATAAAAACATTGCCAGGCTGCCCACCACAGACATCGGTAAATAGATAATAGAAGAAGGACTTGAAAACCAAATTAGCCGAGACGCAAACCAGCCCATTCATCGACACTGCTGTGATTCGTGAGCTCAAGGATCAAGTTTATGGCCAAGAACAACATTTTCCGTATACAATATAGACTGATTAACATTATATGAATTATTCATTTGCCCCGGATTACTAACGGAAGTGTAGATTCCTAGCACAAACCGCCCACTATAATATTACGTAGTAAACTATAATATACCATACCTAACATATAGAGCGCTTTTATTATTACTGTGACGATTCACGTTTACGGTACCGTGACGGTAAATAATTAAATTATACTTTAATTATCGCTACAGTGCTGCAGCTCTTTCTTAAACATTAAATAATGTTGAGACACACAAAATATGTGTGTTTGTTTAATCCAAAGTACTACTTTTTCCTTTGAAGGAAAAAAACATTTCTTAATTCGTTTTGGCGTTTCATTTTCATTATACGTATGAAGGAGATGTATGATAATTATTGGATGTTTCCTTTGGGGAGTTGCAGACATACGTTCACCGTTTGTCTCATTTTTGACTGTTGTTATTTAGTGTGTAAGAAAGAGCTGTAGCATTGTATGTTTGAGAACACAAACAAAACCATCGATGCATTGAAGTTTGACGTTTTTGAAGTAAAACTTCTTTACACACGCTCGACACTTGGGGGTAGACTGGTGAATGCGTTACTAAAAGTGTGATTGTTACGAAAAGTGTGATACGAACGGTGATCGATGCGAACGGCGATCCATGTCATTAAAAAAGCAAACGGAGCATGCAAAAGAGAACGGAGCAACTTTTGCCCAGCGAAAAAAAGACTCATGAGTGTGTACTACTGAGCGAAATGCAACAAACCGTATTGTCTGGAATGTCAATATCAATGTCACCCCAATGTCATATGTTCTTTTATAAGTTAGTGAAGTTTTACTTCAGTCGTGTGGTCTAAAGCACACTCGTTTTTTTTGAATTTTTGGAATTCACTAACACTTCAATATCGTCCTTGTATTCCATACTTTCGAAATTATCGTCACTGCTAGTAATATTGTAGGGGTCTACGGAGACGTCACGGTGCGGTGTGTGGGAGTTGCAAGAAAATGATTACTTTTTCCTTTGGAGAGAACAGACCTACGTAATTTGTGTATCTCATCTTTTGAAAGAGCTGCAGCATTATTGTGATAAGGAACGTATGATTATTGTATTTTTTATGCCTTCACGGTACCGTAATCGTGGATCGTCACGGTAATTATAAAAGTGCCCATTCTATAAATGCCACATAACTTTATGATTTGGATACTTTATGACTTGAACAGCACTAAAAATGGAAAATGTAGAAGTCTAACCAAAAAATATTACACACCGAAAAATTTATACGTAACTTTTTGGTATAAAATTCATAACGTGTTCCCACATAAATTTGTATTTTTTTTCTGAAATGGTTGAATATTGGTTATTTGGTTTTTGTACCCTTATGGCATCGAGGGTAACATTAATAATGTATGAAAATGTACGAAATGAAGAACTGTTAGAATTTTGATCACCCAATATACAATGGAGAATGATTAATTCCGTAGGCACTGCTGGCCAAGTACAGCCTTATTGTACTTTACCTCCCATGGCGCAACTAACAGAAAACCACATCAGGCGCGTATTTATAAAGCTTATACCATTTCAGTCATGGTGACGACTGAAATAGAGTAAGGTTTGTAAGTAAGTCCAATTCAGTTGCGAATGCGACTGTAATAGAGTAGTTAATCTCTAACGATTGCCTATATCTTTTTAGTAATGGTTACGACTGTAAGAGAGTAGGGTTTGTTGAGAAAAATCATCTAACATCTTGCGGAGGCGACTGTAATTAAGTACCTACGTTTGGTTTGGGCAAAATCGCTTACGATTGACTATATCATTACAGTCATGGTGACGACTGTTTATTACTACAACATGTTTCTGCAAAGTCATCTACAAAGCCTAAACCATTTTATTCATGGTGAAGACCATAATTAACACGATAGCTTTAAAATATCTATTGGTGCGTAATTTGACTGAAATCGCATAGACTTTACTGATTTTTACTAACAACCATTAAAACTTTAATTGACTTCCTATCATGAACATTTTATTTGTCTAATTAGTTCGTAGCTAATTAGAATATAATTCCGTAATTTGGTCACCTCACCATAAAATTCATATAATAGTTTAATAAAAAAATGGTATTATTTTTGCAAAACATAACTTAAAATGCATGATGTATAATTTGATAGACCACCTTTCTCACCTTCCTCTCCTCATCGTCTTCCCTCTTTACCTCCATCAGTCTCATAGCATAACCTATTGGGAGATGCCACAGTCCCACAGATTTCAGATGGTTAGAAGCAGTTAGGACTCTTGTGACGTATTCCTGTGAAAAAGCTAGAGGTGCAATGTCTTTTGCACTTTTCCATGATCTGCATGATTAACTCATTTTATTTTAGTCAAACAGCGAGTCAGCACCTTTCCATTCAAAGTCGATCTCTTCTCACGTCTTTTTCGGTTTTACTGCATTCTCGTGTTATTTGTTATTTTACCTCCTCCCCCATTCAGCTAACACTTTAATATAAAAGCTCTCACCGGAGCGTTCAGATCTAAACGATGGTTTAGTTTTTATGAGAGCGACTGAACACTGAACACTTCGCGTGCGGGATGTGTCTCAGGCGTTAAACGATGATCTCTAAGATAAAAGTTACCCGGAAAAAAGCATAACCTCCCTCGCGTTGGTGTAAACAACAACCCATGAGATAAACGACGAAAGAATCTTACTTAGCATGCTCTGAAGGTCGTGTTAGAAATTCATAGTCTTAATAATTGGGAGTGCCACATTAATGCGAAGCTCAATTTGAAATCATTATTTTAGATTAATCTTAACTACGCACGAATCGATTAACTTTATGAATACCACAAAATATGCTTTAGATCAGTGATGAGCAAGTTGCGGCCCGTGAGTTTTTTCGTCCTGCCCATTTGGCTAAATAAAATATACAGAATTGCTGTATAGAATATTCACTGGTTTCTGTTATATGTTATGTTTTACATAAGAGGGTTTAGTGGAAAACTTCAGTATTTCTTCAAAGTTTTGAATCAGCTGCTGAAAATAATAAGATTTTTCTTTTTTACCTATTGTTAAAACGGCAAAATTTCATGGTTCCATCTTATGTGTAGAAAAAATTTCTTATGTTTGATGCTTTTTAAAGGTTTTCGTTTTATACAATACGAAAAGTTTTCTTGACTAATTTTTACATTTCCTAACGATAAAATCATTTTGGAGAAACGAAAGTCGTTTAAATATTATTAAAGATTATAATTCATCAATTCCCGTTTAGTCTCAAAAAGTACATGCGAAACGCCTATATAATATTGCAGTTAGTATTTCAATTCAAAGTTGTCTATTTATTAGTATTTTTAATTTTTTGTAGCCGTTTGATATTTACGAAAGTAAAGCCAGTGTTGCCATCGTATTCTATATCGATTTCTTATTGATTTCCCGTCAATATCGGTCTGGCTATCAACAGTGCAGCCGTGCGCAGGGATGTAAAGTAATAGAATTCACTGTGATAAAGAAGCAAAGAAGCGGAACATGGACTTGGTCTACTGCAAAACTGGCTTAAGAGAAATTCCCTTACACTTAATGTCAATAAAACAAAATATCTGACATTTTCTATAACAGCCAGAGGACAGCCAGAGGATGACTTTAATCTCAAATTACATACATGCCAAGAAAACTATCAAAATTAAGGCTTATTATGCCACTGTCCTACCATAGCACACTCCAAAAGTATCAAATATCTTGGTATTGAAATTGATGATAATCTCCGATGGAACGCACACATTGAAGTAATCACAAAAAACTCACCAGGTACATTTACTTCTTTAGAGCCATCCGTAACATCATCAACATAAACGACATTAAGAAAGTGTACTACTAAATCACAAATAGAGTACGGGATAACTGGATGGGGATCTGCCTTGAGCACTCACATGGACCGACTCAATATAGCCCAAAAAGGAGTACTAAAGAAAATTTTGAAATTGCCGGTTAGAACTCCGACAGAAGAATTGTTTCAAAGCATTCAAGTCTACAACATACATAAACTTTATGCAAAAAATATTTTATTTAAAATAAAATAAAAACATATCGGATTACTCCACTGTCCAACATAGATACACAACCAGGGCAATAAAACAAAATATTCTAGCTACAGCCAGTTTGAAAACATCTTTTGGACAAAGAAATATGAAATTCAATGCGAAAAAACTATACAACGCTCTACCAACTCAAACAAAAAAAATAACGGAAATAAATAAATTTAAAACAAAAGTAAAAATATGGTTGAGAGAACAAAGTGAAAATGAACTATCAAACATACTGAAGACCATGTAAAGACAACTGGATACTAAATACAAATGTGGAAAAACTACAGGCCGCCTCAGAACAGGAAACCCTAGTGAGGAGGACTGTGAAAAAAAAAGTACTTTATAATACCTAAAAAAAATAATGTACTTTATAATACCTTAATGTAATAAAATTTATAAATACATTATGTACAAATTTTGCTATAGATACTAATAAAAAAAAAGCCCCTCGTACATAAAACTTAACAAAATCCTAATTATTATTTTTTAATTGATAAACTAACGTTTAAACAAGATTTTTATGCATAGCACAAAGGGTAGATAACAAATATTATAATCAATAATTATCAGCCTGAAACACTCATCTACATTGAAAAAATCTTCCGAGAAAAGATACTGGCCGCCAACGGGAATTGAACCCGTGACCTTCTGATTGCCGGTCAGGTGCTCTTGACCACTGAGCTATGGCGGCTTATCTAATACCCGCCAAATAATTCAATATATACTAGTGTTTCATTCGACAATTACTCATTATTACATTTTTCCAACTGAAAACAACCAACTTTATTTTTGTGAGAGAGGTATTGTTAATACTAAATCTCCCGCTAGGTGGCGTCGAGACTAATTATGTCTGCATTTATTGCTGAAATACTTTAACTTGTCAAATATTAATTATTATTTTTTAATTGATAAACTAACGTTTAAACAAGATTTTTATGCATAGCACAAAGGGTAGATAACAAATATTATAATCAATAATTATCAGCCTGAAACACTCATCTACATTGAAAAAATCTTCCGAGAAAAGATACTGGCCGCCAACGGGAATTGAACCCGTGACCTTCTGATTGCCGGTCAGGTGCTCTTGACCACTGAGCTATGGCGGCTTATCTAATACCCGCCAAATAATTCAATATATACTAGTGTTTCATTCGACAATTACTCATTATTACATTTTTCCAACTGAAAACAACCAACTTTATTTTTGTGAGAGAGGTATTGTTAATACTAAATCTCCCGCTAGGTGGCGTCGAGACTAATTATGTCTGCATTTATTGCTGAAATACTTTAACTTGTCAAATATTAATTATTATTTTTTAATTGATAAACTAACGTTTAAACAAGATTTTTATGCATAGCACAAAGGGTAGATAACAAATATTATAATCAATAATTATCAGCCTGAAACACTCATCTACATTGAAAAAATCTTCCGAGAAAAGATACTGGCCGCCAACGGGAATTGAACCCGTGACCTTCTGATTGCCGGTCAGGTGCTCTTGACCACTGAGCTATGGCGGCTTATCTAATACCCGCCAAATAATTCAATATATACTAGTGTTTCATTCGACAATTACTCATTATTACATTTTTCCAACTGAAAACAACCAACTTCATTTTTGTGAGAGAGGTATTGTTAATACTAAATCTCCCGCTAGGTGGCGTCGAGACTAATTATGTCTGCATTTATTGCTGAAATACTTTAACTTGTCAAATATTAATTATTATTTTTTAATTGATAAACTAACGTTTAAACAAGATTTTTATGCATAGCACAAAGGGTAGATAACAAATATTATAATCAATAATTATCAGCCTGAAACACTCATCTACATTGAAAAAATCTTCCGAGAAAAGATACTGGCCGCCAACGGGAATTGAACCCGTGACCTTCTGATTGCCGGTCAGGTGCTCTTGACCACTGAGCTATGGCGGCTTATCTAATACCCGCCAAATAATTCAATATATACTAGTGTTTCATTCGACAATTACTCATTATTACATTTTTCCAACTGAAAACAACCAACTTTATTTTTGTGAGAGAGGTATTGTTAATACTAAATCTCCCGCTAGGTGGCGTCGAGACTAATTATGTCTGCATTTATTGCTGAAATACTTTAACTTGTCAAATATTAATTATTATTTTTTAATTGATAAACTAACGTTTAAACAAGATTTTTATGCATAGCACAAAGGGTAGATAACAAATATTATAATCAATAATTATCAGCCTGAAACACTCATCTACATTGAAAAAATCTTCCGAGAAAAGATACTGGCCGCCAACGGGAATTGAACCCGTGACCTTCTGATTGCCGGTCAGGTGCTCTTGACCACTGAGCTATGGCGGCTTATCTAATACCCGCCAAATAATTCAATATATACTAGTGTTTCATTCGACAATTACTCATTATTACATTTTTCCAACTGAAAACAACCAACTTTATTTTTGTGAGAGAGGTATTGTTAATACTAAATCTCCCGCTAGGTGGCGTCGAGACTAATTATGTCTGCATTTATTGCTGAAATACTTTAACTTGTCAAATATTAATTATTATTTTTTAATTGATAAACTAACGTTTAAACAAGATTTTTATGCATAGCACAAAGGGTAGATAACAAATATTATAATCAATAATTATCAGCCTGAAACACTCATCTACATTGAAAAAATCTTCCGAGAAAAGATACTGGCCGCCAACGGGAATTGAACCCGTGACCTTCTGATTGCCGGTCAGGTGCTCTTGACCACTGAGCTATGGCGGCTTATCTAATACCCGCCAAATAATTCAATATATACTAGTGTTTCATTCGACAATTACTCATTATTACATTTTTCCAACTGAAAACAACCAACTTTATTTTTGTGAGAGAGGTATTGTTAATACTAAATCTCCCGCTAGGTGGCGTCGAGACTAATTATGTCTGCATTTATTGCTGAAATACTTTAACTTGTCAAATATTAATTATTATTTTTTAATTGATAAACTAACGTTTAAACAAGATTTTTATGCATAGCACAAAGGGTAGATAACAAATATTATAATCAATAATTATCAGCCTGAAACACTCATCTACATTGAAAAAATCTTCCGAGAAAAGATACTGGCCGCCAACGGGAATTGAACCCGTGACCTTCTGATTGCCGGTCAGGTGCTCTTGACCACTGAGCTATGGCGGCTTATCTAATACCCGCCAAATAATTCAATATATACTAGTGTTTCATTCGACAATTACTCATTATTACATTTTTCCAACTGAAAACAACCAACTTTATTTTTGTGAGAGAGGTATTGTTAATACTAAATCTCCCGCTAGGTGGCATCGAGACTAATTATGTCTGCATTTATTGCTGAAATACTTTAACTTGTCAAATATTAATTATTATTTTTTAATTGATAAACTAACGTTTAAACAAGATTTTAATGCATAGCACAAAGGGTAGATAACAAATATTATAATCAATAATTATCAGCCTGAAACACTCATCTACATTGAAAAAATCTTCCGAGAAAAGATACTGGCCGCCAACGGGAATTGAACCCGTGACCTTCTGATTGCCGGTCAGGTGCTCTTGACCACTGAGCTATGGCGGCTTATCTAATACCCGCCAAATAATTCAATATATACTAGTGTTTCATTCGACAATTACTCATTATTACATTTTTCCAACTGAAAACAACCAACTTTATTTTTGTGAGAGAGGTATTGTTAATACTAAATCTCCCGCTAGGTGGCGTCGAGACTAATTATGTCTGCATTTATTGCTGAAATACTTTAACTTGTCAAATATTAATTATTATTTTTTAATTGATAAACTAACGTTTAAACAAGATTTTTATGCATAGCACAAAGGGTAGATAACAAATATTATAATCAATAATTATCAGCCTGAAACACTCATCTACATTGAAAAAATCTTCCGAGAAAAGATACTGGCCGCCAACGGGAATTGAACCCGTGACCTTCTGATTGCCGGTCAGGTGCTCTTGACCACTGAGCTATGGCGGCTTATCTAATACCCGCCAAATAATTCAATATATACTAGTGTTTCATTCGACAATTACTCATTATTACATTTTTCCAACTGAAAACAACCAACTTTATTTTTGTGAGAGAGGTATTGTTAATACTAAATCTCCCGCTAGGTGGCGTCGAGACTAATTATGTCTGCATTTATTGCTGAAATACTTTAACTTGTCAAATATTAATTATTATTTTTTAATTGATAAACTAACGTTTAAACAAGATTTTTATGCATAGCACAAAGGGTAGATAACAAATATTATAATCAATAATTATCAGCCTGAAACACTCATCTACATTGAAAAAATCTTCCGAGAAAAGATACTGGCCGCCAACGGGAATTGAACCCGTGACCTTCTGATTGCCGGTCAGGTGCTCTTGACCACTGAGCTATGGCGGCTTATCTAATACCCGCCAAATAATTCAATATATACTAGTGTTTCATTCGACAATTACTCATTATTACATTTTTCCAACTGAAAACAACCAACTTTATTTTTGTGAGAGAGGTATTGTTAATACTAAATCTCCCGCTAGGTGGCGTCGAGACTAATTATGTCTGCATTTATTGCTGAAATACTTTAACTTGTCAAATATTAATTATTATTTTTTAATTGATAAACTAACGTTTAAACAAGATTTTTATGCATAGCACAAAGGGTAGATAACAAATATTATAATCAATAATTATCAGCCTGAAACACTCATCTACATTGAAAAAATCTTCCGAGAAAAGATACTGGCCGCCAACGGGAATTGAACCCGTGACCTTCTGATTGCCGGTCAGGTGCTCTTGACCACTGAGCTATGGCGGCTTATCTAATACCCGCCAAATAATTCAATATATACTAGTGTTTCATTCGACAATTACTCATTATTACATTTTTCCAACTGAAAACAACCAACTTTATTTTTGTGAGAGAGGTATTGTTAATACTAAATCTCCCGCTAGGTGGCGTCGAGACTAATTATGTCTGCATTTATTGCTGAAATACTTTAACTTGTCAAATATTAATTATTATTTTTTAATTGATAAACTAACGTTTAAACAAGATTTTTATGCATAGCACAAAGGGTAGATAACAAATATTATAATCAATAATTATCAGCCTGAAACACTCATCTACATTGAAAAAATCTTCCGAGAAAAGATACTGGCCGCCAACGGGAATTGAACCCGTGACCTTCTGATTGCCGGTCAGGTGCTCTTGACCACTGAGCTATGGCGGCTTATCTAATACCCGCCAAATAATTCAATATATACTAGTGTTTCATTCGACAATTACTCATTATTACATTTTTCCAACTGAAAACAACCAACTTTATTTTTGTGAGAGAGGTATTGTTAATACTAAATCTCCCGCTAGGTGGCGTCGAGACTAATTATGTCTGCATTTATTGCTGAAATACTTTAACTTGTCAAATATTAATTATTATTTTTTAATTGATAAACTAACGTTTAAACAAGATTTTTATGCATAGCACAAAGGGTAGATAACAAATATTATAATCAATAATTATCAGCCTGAAACACTCATCTACATTGAAAAAATCTTCCGAGAAAAGATACTGGCCGCCAACGGGAATTGAACCCGTGACCTTCTGATTGCCGGTCAGGTGCTCTTGACCACTGAGCTATGGCGGCTTATCTAATACCCGCCAAATAATTCAATATATACTAGTGTTTCATTCGACAATTACTCATTATTACATTTTTCCAACTGAAAACAACCAACTTTATTTTTGTGAGAGAGGTATTGTTAATACTAAATCTCCCGCTAGGTGGCGTCGAGACTAATTATGTCTGCATTTATTGCTGAAATACTTTAACTTGTCAAATATTAATTATTATTTTTTAATTGATAAACTAACGTTTAAACAAGATTTTTATGCATAGCACAAAGGGTAGATAACAAATATTATAATCAATAATTATCAGCCTGAAACACTCATCTACATTGAAAAAATCTTCCGAGAAAAGATACTGGCCGCCAACGGGAATTGAACCCGTGACCTTCTGATTGCCGGTCAGGTGCTCTTGACCACTGAGCTATGGCGGCTTATCTAATACCCGCCAAATAATTCAATATATACTAGTGTTTCATTCGACAATTACTCATTATTACATTTTTCCAACTGAAAACAACCAACTTTATTTTTGTGAGAGAGGTATTGTTAATACTAAATCTCCCGCTAGGTGGCGTCGAGACTAATTATGTCTGCATTTATTGCTGAAATACTTTAACTTGTCAAATATTAATTATTATTTTTTAATTGATAAACTAACGTTTAAACAAGATTTTTATGCATAGCACAAAGGGTAGATAACAAATATTATAATCAATAATTATCAGCCTGAAACACTCATCTACATTGAAAAAATCTTCCGAGAAAAGATACTGGCCGCCAACGGGAATTGAACCCGTGACCTTCTGATTGCCGGTCAGGTGCTCTTGACCACTGAGCTATGGCGGCTTATCTAATACCCGCCAAATAATTCAATATATACTAGTGTTTCATTCGACAATTACTCATTATTACATTTTTCCAACTGAAAACAACCAACTTTATTTTTGTGAGAGAGGTATTGTTAATACTAAATCTCCCGCTAGGTGGCGTCGAGACTAATTATGTCTGCATTTATTGCTGAAATACTTTAACTTGTCAAATATTAATTATTATTTTTTAATTGATAAACTAACGTTTAAACAAGATTTTAATGCATAGCACAAAGGGTAGATAACAAATATTATAATCAATAATTATCAGCCTGAAACACTCATCTACATTGAAAAAATCTTCCGAGAAAAGATACTGGCCGCCAACGGGAATTGAACCCGTGACCTTCTGATTGCCGGTCAGGTGCTCTTGACCACTGAGCTATGGCGGCTTATCTAATACCCGCCAAATAATTCAATATATACTAGTGTTTCATTCGACAATTACTCATTATTACATTTTTCCAACTGAAAACAACCAACTTTATTTTTGTGAGAGAGGTATTGTTAATACTAAATCTCCCGCTAGGTGGCGTCGAGACTAATTATGTCTGCATTTATTGCTGAAATACTTTAACTTGTCAAATATTAATTATTATTTTTTAATTGATAAACTAACGTTTAAACAAGATTTTTATGCATAGCACAAAGGGTAGATAACAAATATTATAATCAATAATTATCAGCCTGAAACACTCATCTACATTGAAAAAATCTTCCGAGAAAAGATACTGGCCGCCAACGGGAATTGAACCCGTGACCTTCTGATTGCCGGTCAGGTGCTCTTGACCACTGAGCTATGGCGGCTTATCTAATACCCGCCAAATAATTCAATATATACTAGTGTTTCATTCGACAATTACTCATTATTACATTTTTCCAACTGAAAACAACCAACTTTATTTTTGTGAGAGAGGTATTGTTAATACTAAATCTCCCGCTAGGTGGCGTCGAGACTAATTATGTCTGCATTTATTGCTGAAATACTTTAACTTGTCAAATATTAATTATTATTTTTTAATTGATAAACTAACGTTTAAACAAGATTTTTATGCATAGCACAAAGGGTAGATAACAAATATTATAATCAATAATTATCAGCCTGAAACACTCATCTACATTGAAAAAATCTTCCGAGAAAAGATACTGGCCGCCAACGGGAATTGAACCCGTGACCTTCTGATTGCCGGTCAGGTGCTCTTGACCACTGAGCTATGGCGGCTTATCTAATACCCGCCAAATAATTCAATATATACTAGTGTTTCATTCGACAATTACTCATTATTACATTTTTCCAACTGAAAACAACCAACTTTATTTTTGTGAGAGAGGTATTGTTAATACTAAATCTCCCGCTAGGTGGCGTCGAGACTAATTATGTCTGCATTTATTGCTGAAATACTTTAACTTGTCAAATATTAATTATTATTTTTTAATTGATAAACTAACGTTTAAACAAGATTTTTATGCATAGCACAAAGGGTAGATAACAAATATTATAATCAATAATTATCAGCCTGAAACACTCATCTACATTGAAAAAATCTTCCGAGAAAAGATACTGGCCGCCAACGGGAATTGAACCCGTGACCTTCTGATTGCCGGTCAGGTGCTCTTGACCACTGAGCTATGGCGGCTTATCTAATACCCGCCAAATAATTCAATATATACTAGTGTTTCATTCGACAATTACTCATTATTACATTTTTCCAACTGAAAACAACCAACTTTATTTTTGTGAGAGAGGTATTGTTAATACTAAATCTCCCGCTAGGTGGCGTCGAGACTAATTATGTCTGCATTTATTGCTGAAATACTTTAACTTGTCAAATATTAATTATTATTTTTTAATTGATAAACTAACGTTTAAACAAGATTTTTATGCATAGCACAAAGGGTAGATAACAAATATTATAATCAATAATTATCAGCCTGAAACACTCATCTACATTGAAAAAATCTTCCGAGAAAAGATACTGGCCGCCAACGGGAATTGAACCCGTGACCTTCTGATTGCCGGTCAGGTGCTCTTGACCACTGAGCTATGGCGGCTTATCTAATACCCGCCAAATAATTCAATATATACTAGTGTTTCATTCGACAATTACTCATTATTACATTTTTCCAACTGAAAACAACCAACTTTATTTTTGTGAGAGAGGTATTGTTAATACTAAATCTCCCGCTAGGTGGCGTCGAGACTAATTATGTCTGCATTTATTGCTGAAATACTTTAACTTGTCAAATATTAATTATTATTTTTTAATTGATAAACTAACGTTTAAACAAGATTTTTATGCATAGCACAAAGGGTAGATAACAAATATTATAATCAATAATTATCAGCCTGAAACACTCATCTACATTGAAAAAATCTTCCGAGAAAAGATACTGGCCGCCAACGGGAATTGAACCCGTGACCTTCTGATTGCCGGTCAGGTGCTCTTGACCACTGAGCTATGGCGGCTTATCTAATACCCGCCAAATAATTCAATATATACTAGTGTTTCATTCGACAATTACTCATTATTACATTTTTCCAACTGAAAACAACCAACTTTATTTTTGTGAGAGAGGTATTGTTAATACTAAATCTCCCGCTAGGTGGCGTCGAGACTAATTATGTCTGCATTTATTGCTGAAATACTTTAACTTGTCAAATATTAATTATTATTTTTTAATTGATAAACTAACGTTTAAACAAGATTTTTATGCATAGCACAAAGGGTAGATAACAAATATTATAATCAATAATTATCAGCCTGAAACACTCATCTACATTGAAAAAATCTTCCGAGAAAAGATACTGGCCGCCAACGGGAATTGAACCCGTGACCTTCTGATTGCCGGTCAGGTGCTCTTGACCACTGAGCTATGGCGGCTTATCTAATACCCGCCAAATAATTCAATATATACTAGTGTTTCATTCGACAATTACTCATTATTACATTTTTCCAACTGAAAACAACCAACTTTATTTTTGTGAGAGAGGTATTGTTAATACTAAATCTCCCGCTAGGTGGCGTCGAGACTAATTATGTCTGCATTTATTGCTGAAATACTTTAACTTGTCAAATATTAATTATTATTTTTTAATTGATAAACTAACGTTTAAACAAGATTTTTATGCATAGCACAAAGGGTAGATAACAAATATTATAATCAATAATTATCAGCCTGAAACACTCATCTACATTGAAAAAATCTTCCGAGAAAAGATACTGGCCGCCAACGGGAATTGAACCCGTGACCTTCTGATTGCCGGTCAGGTGCTCTTGACCACTGAGCTATGGCGGCTTATCTAATACCCGCCAAATAATTCAATATATACTAGTGTTTCATTCGACAATTACTCATTATTACATTTTTCCAACTGAAAACAACCAACTTTATTTTTGTGAGAGAGGTATTGTTAATACTAAATCTCCCGCTAGGTGGCGTCGAGACTAATTATGTCTGCATTTATTGCTGAAATACTTTAACTTGTCAAATATTAATTATTATTTTTTAATTGATAAACTAACGTTTAAACAAGATTTTTATGCATAGCACAAAGGGTAGATAACAAATATTATAATCAATAATTATCAGCCTGAAACACTCATCTACATTGAAAAAATCTTCCGAGAAAAGATACTGGCCGCCAACGGGAATTGAACCCGTGATCTTCCGATTGCCGGTCAGGTGCTCTTGACCACTGAGCTATGGCGGCTTATCTAATAATAGTATATATTGAATTATTTGGCGGGTATTAGATAAGCCGCCATAGCTCAGTGGTCAAGAGCACCTGACCGGCAATCAGAAGGTCACGGGTTCAATTCCCGTTGGCGGCCAGTATCTTTTCTCGGAAGATTTTTTCAATGTAGATGAGTGTTTCAGGCTGATAATTATTGATTATAATATTTGTTATCTACCCTTTGTGCTATGCATAAAAATCTTGTTTAAACGTTAGTTTATCAATTAAAAAATAATAATTAATATTTGACAAGTTAAAGTATTTCAGCAATAAATGCAGACATAATTAGTCTCGACGCCACCTAGCGGGAGATTTAGTATTAACAATACCTCTCTCACAAAAATAAAGTTGGTTGTTTTCAGTTGGAAAAATGTAATAATGAGTAATTGTCGAATGAAACACTAGTATATATTGAATTATTTGGCGGGTATTAGATAAGCCGCCATAGCTCAGTGGTCAAGAGCACCTGACCGGCAATCAGAAGGTCACGGGTTCAATTCCCGTTGGCGGCCAGTATCTTTTCTCGGAAGATTTTTTCAATGTAGATGAGTGTTTCAGGCTGATAATTATTGATTATAATATTTGTTATCTACCCTTTGTGCTATGCATAAAAATCTTGTTTAAACGTTAGTTTATCAATTAAAAAATAATAATTAATATTTGACAAGTTAAAGTATTTCAGCAATAAATGCAGACATAATTAGTCTCGACGCCACCTAGCGGGAGATTTAGTATTAACAATACCTCTCTCACAAAAATAAAGTTGGTTGTTTTCAGTTGGAAAAATGTAATAATGAGTAATTGTCGAATGAAACACTAGTATATATTGAATTATTTGGCGGGTATTAGATAAGCCGCCATAGCTCAGTGGTCAAGAGCACCTGACCGGCAATCAGAAGGTCACGGGTTCAATTCCCGTTGGCGGCCAGTATCTTTTCTCGGAAGATTTTTTCAATGTAGATGAGTGTTTCAGGCTGATAATTATTGATTATAATATTTGTTATCTACCCTTTGTGCTATGCATAAAAATCTTGTTTAAACGTTAGTTTATCAATTAAAAAATAATAATTAATATTTGACAAGTTAAAGTATTTCAGCAATAAATGCAGACATAATTAGTCTCGACGCCACCTAGCGGGAGATTTAGTATTAACAATACCTCTCTCACAAAAATAAAGTTGGTTGTTTTCAGTTGGAAAAATGTAATAATGAGTAATTGTCGAATGAAACACTAGTATATATTGAATTATTTGGCGGGTATTAGATAAGCCGCCATAGCTCAGTGGTCAAGAGCACCTGACCGGCAATCAGAAGGTCACGGGTTCAATTCCCGTTGGCGGCCAGTATCTTTTCTCGGAAGATTTTTTCAATGTAGATGAGTGTTTCAGGCTGATAATTATTGATTATAATATTTGTTATCTACCCTTTGTGCTATGCATAAAAATCTTGTTTAAACGTTAGTTTATCAATTAAAAAATAATAATTAATATTTGACAAGTTAAAGTATTTCAGCAATAAATGCAGACATAATTAGTCTCGACGCCACCTAGCGGGAGATTTAGTATTAACAATACCTCTCTCACAAAAATAAAGTTGGTTGTTTTCAGTTGGAAAAATGTAATAATGAGTAATTGTCGAATGAAACACTAGTATATATTGAATTATTTGGCGGGTATTAGATAAGCCGCCATAGCTCAGTGGTCAAGAGCACCTGACCGGCAATCAGAAGGTCACGGGTTCAATTCCCGTTGGCGGCCAGTATCTTTTCTCGGAAGATTTTTTCAATGTAGATGAGTGTTTCAGGCTGATAATTATTGATTATAATATTTGTTATCTACCCTTTGTGCTATGCATAAAAATCTTGTTTAAACGTTAGTTTATCAATTAAAAAATAATAATTAATATTTGACAAGTTAAAGTATTTCAGCAATAAATGCAGACATAATTAGTCTCGACGCCACCTAGCGGGAGATTTAGTATTAACAATACCTCTCTCACAAAAATAAAGTTGGTTGTTTTCAGTTGGAAAAATGTAATAATGAGTAATTGTCGAATGAAACACTAGTATATATTGAATTATTTGGCGGGTATTAGATAAGCCGCCATAGCTCAGTGGTCAAGAGCACCTGACCGGCAATCAGAAGGTCACGGGTTCAATTCCCGTTGGCGGCCAGTATCTTTTCTCGGAAGATTTTTTCAATGTAGATGAGTGTTTCAGGCTGATAATTATTGATTATAATATTTGTTATCTACCCTTTGTGCTATGCATAAAAATCTTGTTTAAACGTTAGTTTATCAATTAAAAAATAATAATTAATATTTGACAAGTTAAAGTATTTCAGCAATAAATGCAGACATAATTAGTCTCGACGCCACCTAGCGGGAGATTTAGTATTAACAATACCTCTCTCACAAAAATAAAGTTGGTTGTTTTCAGTTGGAAAAATGTAATAATGAGTAATTGTCGAATGAAACACTAGTATATATTGAATTATTTGGCGGGTATTAGATAAGCCGCCATAGCTCAGTGGTCAAGAGCACCTGACCGGCAATCAGAAGGTCACGGGTTCAATTCCCGTTGGCGGCCAGTATCTTTTCTCGGAAGATTTTTTCAATGTAGATGAGTGTTTCAGGCTGATAATTATTGATTATAATATTTGTTATCTACCCTTTGTGCTATGCATAAAAATCTTGTTTAAACGTTAGTTTATCAATTAAAAAATAATAATTAATATTTGACAAGTTAAAGTATTTCAGCAATAAATGCAGACATAATTAGTCTCGACGCCACCTAGCGGGAGATTTAGTATTAACAATACCTCTCTCACAAAAATAAAGTTGGTTGTTTTCAGTTGGAAAAATGTAATAATGAGTAATTGTCGAATGAAACACTAGTATATATTGAATTATTTGGCGGGTATTAGATAAGCCGCCATAGCTCAGTGGTCAAGAGCACCTGACCGGCAATCAGAAGGTCACGGGTTCAATTCCCGTTGGCGGCCAGTATCTTTTCTCGGAAGATTTTTTCAATGTAGATGAGTGTTTCAGGCTGATAATTATTGATTATAATATTTGTTAACAAAATCCAATTTTGAACCAGCTTTTCAATAATTTATTTTACCATTATCATCCATGACTTTATAGTCCAAGAGCCCGTGACGATCAGACATTAGTTATTTCATAGAACCTGAAAGTTTCTCTATGTATGTCTCTAATACAGGTAAAGACGATCCCCGACTATGAAGTTTGGATCACGGTGACTTTGAAAGATATTATATTAATTAATTATAATTGTACAATAAAAACACATATAAATTTGTTATTGACCACTTTTATTTTATAAACACTCTACCGGTTTCAGAAGCAACCTTCCTTCGTCAGGAGAATATTATAACATTCTATAATATTCATTTTATTTTATTTATTTTATTTATTAAAAGTATACAATACAGAATATAGTATATTATATAAAGCATTGTACTCCCAAGAGTTAATAAACTAACAGTCATTATATCATTATATAACGTTATAATATTCTCCTGACGAAGGAAGGGTGCTTCTGAAACCGGTAGAGTGTTTATAAAATAAAAATGGTCTACAAAAAATTTATACGTTTGTTCATAAAGTGCAAAAATTTATTAATACGGACAAATTTGACATTCTACCTAAAGACCCTACTACCAAATTCCAAGAAAATATTAAAAGTGCTCTAAGATCATGTAAATCCGCAATCTTCCAAGACAACTCGTATCAACAAGTTAAATTTTTTACAAAAAATCCAAAAGCCCCTAAATTATATGGTTTCGTAAAACTCCATAAACTTGACAAACCAATCAAGCCCATCGTATCAAGTTGAAATTCCCCAAATTTAAAAATAGCATCATTTATAACTAATGTATTCAATAACTCAAAAGTTTTTGCTCCAAAATACATTGTTAGAAATTCATTTGACTTGATTGACGATCTCGAAAACTTACTTATCCCCACAAACTTAGTCTCCTTCGATGTTATTAACGTTTTTACAAATATTCCCGTAACCGAAAGTAAAAATATATTGTCTAAATTACTACAAAATTCAAAGTCACCAAATAATTTATCTAAGGAATTATCTAACCCATAGGTTCTCAACGTGGGCGATAACGCCCCCTTGGGGGCGTTTGAGACCTTCAGGGGGGCGGTAGAAGATCCAGAGACAATTGGGGGGCGTTGAGATGGCACAGGGGGGCGTTGGCAAGTAAAAAAATATGATCCAAAAAAGACAAACAAAACACTGTAATCACATACTAATAAAGCAAAGTAAACTTTAATATTGGTTAATTTTTGTTATTAAAAACCCATGTCAGAAGTTAAAAAGAAGATACGGCAATATGGTGTGGATTATATTAAATACGGATTTATCGAAGAACCCACAAATCCACGCGATGAAGCCTTTTAGGTTTCAAGATCATTTTAACAAAATCCACCCGGATAAGAAAGACAAAGATGTGACATATTTTCAAGACATAAAAAAGAAGTACAAAATTTAGCCAACTAAATGAAAATAATTTTCAACAGCTTCTAAGCATGACGATGATGGACTTCTAGCTTCGTACAATATCTCATTGTTGATTGCTATAACAGGCAAACCACATACTATTGGGGAAGATTTAATATTACCAGCAGTAAAAGAAGTAATTACCACTGCGCTCCATAAACCAGCTGCAGATATTATCCGAAAAATTCCTTTGAGCAATAGTTCTGTGAAAAGAAGAATTGATGAAATGGCTGAAAACATTGAAGAATCATTGTGCAATCATCTGCAGTCTTGTCGATTTTCAATTCAGCTGGATGAGTCCACTCTACCAACCAATGAAGCATTGCTATTGTCATACGTGAGGCTCATCAAAGATGAGAAAATATGTCAAGAACTATTGTTTGTTACAAATTTAGAAACAGATGCAAAAGGAGAAACCATATTTAATACACTGGAAAAGTTTTGTGACGAAAAGAAAATTCCTTTTAATAATACTGGGGTTTTGGATCCTTTTTCAAATGTCAACACAGCAGGATCATCCCAGTTAGAAGAATAACTAATAGAACTGACGACAAATGAGGAATTAAAAATGAAATTTACCAGACTGGGTTTTGGATCCTTTTTCAAATGTCAACACAGCAGGATCATCCCAGTTAGAAGAATAACTAATAGAACTGACGACAAATGAGGAATTAAAAATTAAATTTACCAGACTGGGTTTTGGATCCTTTTTCAAATGTCAACACAGCAGGATCATCCCAGTTAGAAGAATAACTAATAGAACTGACGACAAATGAGGAATTAAAAATTAAATTTACCAGACTGGGTTTTGGATCCTTTTTCAAATGTCAACACAGCAGGATCATCCCAGTTAGAAGAATAACTAATAGAACTGACGACAAATGAGGAATTAAAAATTAAATTTACCAGACTGGGTTTTGGATCCTTTTTCAAATGTCAACACAGCAGGATCATCCCAGTTAGAAGAAGAACTAATAGAACTGACGACAAATGAGGAATTAAAAATTAAATTTAAGAATGGCTACCAAGAATTTTGGCTGCAGAAGCCGATTTCGCAACTGAACCTTGGATTATGATCGATAGTTCAACGATTTTTACTAGCATTCCCATCGTCCTATTTAGCTGAACGTGGATTCAGTGCTGTAGCAACGTTGGTAACCAAAAAGAAAAATAGGCTCCATATTACTGATGCGGCGACTTACGTTTGTTTTTAAGTAAAATCGAGCCTAATATAAACAAACTTCTTAAAACGCATAAAATTCAACCCTGATTAGATAAGTTATAAATTCAATATCTTTTCAATGTTAATAAAAATACTTCTCTACATAATTAAGTATGCGTTTTAATTGTTCTCATTAAAACAATCTTCTTCTCAGAAATATGTTAGGAGTCATAGCCTTTCTTACGATTACGTAATATTACAGTGTAATTACACGTTTAAATATAATCGTGACAATAGCTGTTTCAGATTCGCGACTATTTTTTACATATTAGGTACCTAGTATGTAAAAAATAAAAACGGACTTTCAGGAAACCTATCACCCCTCCCCCCCCCCCTATGAATTAAATAGGTTAGATTCTAACCTATTTAATATGTGTCATAACCAAAACTACTTC
Organism: Limnephilus lunatus; assembly: GCA_917563855.2. Taxonomy (NCBI): domain Eukaryota; kingdom Metazoa; phylum Arthropoda; class Insecta; order Trichoptera; family Limnephilidae; genus Limnephilus; species Limnephilus lunatus. Next base: position 90,369,413 of record OU830594.1, on the reverse strand, counting down.
CAATACAATGAACGTTTTTATCAACAAAAATAAGGACTGGCAATGGGGGCACCGACATCGCCGCTCATCGCTGATACATTCATGGAAGATTTAGAAAATAATATCTTTATCTGTAATTCACCATTATTAAAAAACTTGCTTGTATGAAAGAGATTCGTTGACGATGTGTTCTGCGTTTGGATAGGAACCGAGCGACAACTCAATTCCTTCCTGCTACTAATAAACTCCTTCCATAAACAAATAAAGTTCACCATAGAAATAGGAACCAATTCTGCCTTAAATTTTTTAGATCTTTCATTATCAATCATAAATAATAAAATTGAATTTAAAATCTACCGCAAACCGACGTTCACTGATATTTCGATTCACAATTCCTCTAACCACACCAATTCCCATAAACATTCAGCTTTACATTCCATGATACACAGATTGGTTACAGTCCCTTTATCAAATACCAAATTTGCATTAGAACTATCTTCGATCAAACAAATCGCAATAAATAACGGTTAAAATCCAAATACAGTCAAAAACATTCTAAATAAAAAAAATATTCACAAGTAAATTCTTATACAACAGTTCCACCTCATAATAATAATATACCAAGTAATAATAATCAAACTTAGCAATGGCGTAGAATCTTGTAGATCAATAATTTTTCTCAGAAAAGCGTTAAAAATCTCCCATCAGATAACAAACCAGCATTTTACACTAATAATAGTATTGGTAAGCTTTTAATGAACTGTAAGGATAAAGATAGTCTATCTCTTTTGGGAATTTATTCACTCCAATGCAGCGACTGCCTCTTTTTTTACATTGGCAAAACAGCACACAACATAAACATCCATGTCAAAGAACATCTTAGATGTTTACACGGCTCTAGATTTTCGGAATTTGCAAAACACTTGATCGAAAAAGACCATAAATTTGAAAGAAACACAGGCGCCACCCTAATTCATAAAAACAACAACGGTATAAGGTTAGACAATTTACAGGCACTTGAACTAAGGAAAGCCATAAATACTAATAGGAAGGTAGTTAATAACCAACTAAATTTATATGAAAGTCCCGTACTAAGATTGTTCCCTATTACTAATTCTCCATCTACACCTACACCTCCTTCCTCCGTTACTTGAGGAGTCCAGCCCATTTTGTTAAATCATGTATTAACTATAACACAAATGTAAATTAATGTTAGTAGAGTATTGTACTGCCCCGAAGAAGCTACGGTTGTAGCGAAACCCGGTCGACATAAAGTATAAAAAATAAAAGTGGTGTTCACAAAGTTATTGTTTTATTTGAAATTTTTGTTCTAAATTTATATGTGTTTTTATTGTAAATTATGGCGAGCCACAAAGTTAATGCTTTTTACAAATATGAATTATTGTACTTACGTTACGTTAAAAGCTGAATTTTATATATGTTACTTGAGGAACTATCAACATATGTTTTCTCAGTAATCAGACAGTTTCGATGGTTCCTTCACCTTGTCAGACACATTAAAAGTCTTCCGTAGGTGCGAGCGCAATATATACATGCGAAATTTCTGCGCTAGCAGACTACTACTTTGTAAAGGTGCGAGCAAAATGCTCTTGAAATTGTGGTACCTTTGCAACATTTCTTGACAAAAAATCTTTCAAGGCCACCGTGATCCAAACTTTAAAGCCAGGGATCGTCTTTACCTGCTGTATTAGGGACATAGACAGAGAAATTTTCAGTTTTTATAAAATAACGATGGTCTGATCGTCACGGGCTCTTGCTCTATTATTAATCAGTATAATTACTAATAAGCAATTTAAACAATAATACGGCATTGGACAAAGTTCGTTTTAATTTTCAATTAAAATATTGAACCGCAAAGTGATTGCTTTCCAAAGATATGTATTATTCAAGTCTGCTTGTTTGGTGGGTGCAATTTGAAATTTGGGGTAAAATCATTGGGCTAATTGAAAATGGGGAAAGTAATTTGACAATGTATTTTCCCATCATTTCGGATGCTTTCTAATTATAGAATTCACTTAACAAAATGTAAGTATTTTGTTTCATAATTTATTTTTTTATTTAAAAAAAAAAAACAAACATTCCCGAATAACTTGATAATATTAGAAATTATCGCACTACCACCACGTTAAGTGGAAAATGTTGCTTATAATATGTTGTGATGGAGGACTTAGCCAGCCGAGGAATCGGACATGCGACGTTTGGGTTGAACCCACACGCGATGCTAACTCAGCCATTTAAACCAACTCCTCATAAGCCATTTCTTCTGGAGCCAATGGAACTATAGCATCCCCAATAGGGGTATGTTGTGAGGCTTAAGGTTGTGGAAAAAGGAATAAAACGGGGTAAAAGAATGTTGATAAATACCTGGCTATTAAAATCTGGTCATTAAATACAGATAAAGCCATTTCAAACAACGCCTCGATTTCGAATGGCGATCTTTCACGAGGGCAATACTTAGAGAAGTGGTTCTTAACCTTGTTGGAGGTACTGACCCCCACCAGTTTCATATGCGCATTCATCGAACCCTTCTTTATTGGAAATCGAATCAAATCATACGTGTCGGGGATGTGTCTTGACCTTCGCCGAACCAGCGAGACTGACTCACTGAACCTCTGGGGTTCGATGAAACCCAGGTTAAGAATATATACTGTGATCATGATTTATTTTTCCAAATTTAATTATTCGAACCCTTCTTTATTGGAAATCGAATCAAATCATACGTGTCGGGGATGTGTCTTGACCTTCGCCGAACCAGCGAGACTGACTCACTGAACCTCTGGGGTTCGATGAAACCCAGGTTAAGAATATCTACTGTGATCATGATTTATTTTTCCAAATTTAATTATCATACTTTATTTTTTAAATGAAATTAAAAATAATAATCAATAATAAATGGTAAAACAAAACAAGGCAACCAAAAACTAAAGTTCTACCAAAAAGTAAGGAAGAAAACCAAAATGTCATGTAAAATGTTTTGGCGTACAAACAATTTGAAAATTCCATTGGCTACGAGTTGGCGATGAGGCCAGGGGGGGATTTTTTTATTTATTTTTTATTTGAATACCTCACAAGAGTTCTAGCTGCTCCCGTCTAGAGCCAGTGAGACTATGTCATCCTTTATATGTTGTGAGGCTGAAAGTCACGGGGAAGGGAAGGAGATTGGGAAGATAAAGGTGGGGAAGAACCAGGCTATTCAGATCTCGTCACCGAACACGGTTAAAGCGATTTAAAGCAACGTTTGCAGCCGCAAATATAATATACATTATGTTAAATAAATTAATTGTGAAATAACACAAATTAATGAAATAAAATTTATTTGCCCAAGCCGGGATTCGATCCAGCGACTTTCAGATTGCGAGTCAAGAGCCTTACCCCTCGACCACGCCGGCCGTATTTGATTATTATTAATATGATATTAACAAAACAAAAACTTTCGGTATATTAAAAACATGATTACTTCTCAAATTATGTTTAACAAATGATTTTTTTTTTATTTTTTCTGTTATGAAAAAAAAAAACAATTTGATGGTAAATATAAAAAAATCATTTAAAAAGCAATCAAGACAAGCTCCCTATTAACACATTCTACTACCCCTGTTTCTAGTTCATTTCTAATACTAACCAAATAGGGGGAAAATGCGGTGATAAGGAAATTTGTCCAGGCGACTCGAAAACTGAAGCGCACCATGAGTTTTTTTTGGAAAAAATAAATGTATCGGAAAATGTCTTTTCTCTCGAAATGGTGAAAGTGTATCGGAACGGGAGCATGCTAGGTATAATACGCTTACTTAAGGTGATGCACCGCGTCATGTAACATTCGGAATCGGTCCACTAACAATAACACTCATTATGTAGATGGCAACAAGGTTAAAATTAACTTCAGCCGCCTATTTTGGTTTATAATATATCAAAATAAAACATTGCCACAAAGCGTGTTTTATTCTATCTTTTGAAGATCAGGAATCAAATTTTAAAATGTTTTCCGATCATTTTCTAAAGAAGTTAGTTTTTTAAATTATACCTATAATAAAACCTTAACCGAAAGGGGTTCATACATAGGAGATTTTGCACTTCAAAAAGTTTTTATAGGCCTGATATTTTAATTTTATCTGGTCTTATATAGATACTCAATTGTTTCAAAAAACAAAATATTTAATTAAAGCTTCAATAATGTTTTTAAGCGTTTTAAACAATAAAAACCTTGATTTTTCATTACTTCGTAGTGCTTCGCCTTAAGCACTAAAACATATTAACAAAAAGCGATAATAAATAGATAATAAATTTTGATCTTAAGTATTCTCTGGACCCCTTGCACAGTCGATCGATAAGGATTGTATCGATAACTTTCTGTAACTTATCATGGGTTCGTGATGGTTCATGGTAACTTCTCAGCATGACTCCAGATCGTCAACTAATAAATAACGGTTCACAATGACTAAGTGTTTTTAATATACTTGAAGACAACTGTTGTTTCTATGTGAGCGATCTATAGTTATCCCAGGGAACGATGAGAGGGTACCGAAAGTTATCGATACAATCCTTATCGATCGACCGTGCTAGGGGTCCTGTTCTTCACTGTATTATAAAATATCCTTCTGGTAAAAGGTTGAATCATACTTAAATACTATGAAAAAAGATTAAATACTCGCTGAACTCGATAGTTTCGAAAGGTTTTCTCCAATTTCCAGTGATTAAACTAATATTGATCAACGAAAAGTTAGGTACATTGCGACAAAACTTTACTAGATTCTTCCAGGTAGGACATAAACGTCACTGAAAAACAACATTGTTCCTTTTTAGACGTTCAAACCTCCACGATAAAAAAGTAAAGAAAACAAAAGAAAAGTTATTCCTGAATTTCCATATGAACGACTTTGAATATCGAATCATCGTCGTTTAAAATTCAAATTTCGATCGGTATGAACTTAGCTACTTACAAAAATTGCTGTGGACTCTACGGATAATTTCCTTAAGCCCTTAAATATGTCGATTAAATGAGTTCCCTCAAACTCATTTGAAGGAAGTGTGAAATTTGGGAAATTTTTTATTTTTTATTGGTTTCGATTTTGAAATTTTCTAGCTCTCGAATTCTCATTTTTATTGTCAAGTTCAAATATTTTCACGTAATAGTTCAAAGGCAAAAAGACACTATAGCAAAGATTTTTAAAGAAAAATGTTACTTAAATGTAATTTTTTAGAATTCGGGTACGCGATAAGGTTGTGTAATCGCTTCAATTTCAATGCCAAAACGTCAAACTGACAGTTAAACTCCAATCATTATTTCAGACAATTTTGAAATATGGAATTGCTGTGGCTATTACAGTGATATCTGAAATGTAAGGGAAAAATAGCACTAAAGAGAAAAACATTTGGAAGTGTGCGGTGGTGGTTTGCGTGTGCCTTTTGTTAATTTCATTAGAAATTGATCAAATGTTTTCAAATATCGAAATTCTTTTTTGAACAAATTATCATTTTCATTGGCCGGTTTGGGGCCGTGAAGTCAAACGGTTTTTTATAATTTGATGACATCAGTCTTCTTTCAAACCGGTACATAACATAGACATATGAATATTAATAGACCTGCCCTAAGTGATAGAAGCGTATTATTTCCCCTTCCCCATACTGGTTCCACTGGAACCGTCTGAGATTGAGTATGGCTTCGCGTGAATTAAAAAAATGTGACGTCATCATTCTTCTACAAGCCAGCCAGCGAGCACTCATTGCATTTTATGAAATAACACGGCAAAAATAGTGGCTTGTATTTTGAAAACGTGTAAAAATAGAAGTGAAAAAGAGAATAAACCCAATTGTCGTATTAAATCCCATAAGCAAGCATTATTTTACTTTATTTTAGGCTTATTCATATCACATAATATGATCGTTTTTGTAACACATACTAACACTCGAGATACATGGCGTGTGTGCGTCGCTGTTTACTAGGGTAAGTAAATTATAAAACATTTGTAAAAGTCTTAACTAAATACGTCAATAAAATGTTGGACTCTGAAAATAGGCGAACTTTTCATTGCCGTATTTGGACTTCGCTAATTTGTTCATTACGCGGCGAGCAATTCGCGCTCCTATTTAAAAGGTCTATTCATTCAAAAGCAGAGTTTTCTTTTGAGAACTAAATGGTGATATTATAATGCGAGATGCCTATACTCTAAATATAGATATACCTACTGTCAGATTGAGTTTTGACGAATCACATATCACCAAAGTCATCTTCCTGCTCTTCTTCCCGCTGTAGTTGATTTCTACCCCTCACCTTTCTGTTCTGGTCTAGTAATATTCATATGTCTATGGTACATAAGGACTATACTTCTTGGGATTTTATGTTTAGTGGAAACCATCTTCCGTTTACTATCTATTTATCGACGAACTCTATCCTCTAATATGTAAAGAAGAAAGTCTGTGATGGCCGGGCGGACGGCTTGGATTTGATTTGTATGCAAGTCTTCAGTTTTATTTCGAGAATAATGAAATTTTGCAAACTTGACCTATACAATAAATAAATCGCATTGACCTATAATAAAAAGAAAGGAAAAGGTCACTGTCTAAATAAGATATACATCTGATTTTGAAAAAAATGCGTTAATCCCTGGTAATTCCGGGGCCTTGCTATTAGCTTATAAAGATGTCTTGAAAATATATTGTACTGAAAACCCGAAAAGTGCTTATTTAAGAAAAAAGTTAGGGGCGCTACAGGAAAACATAGCACGATCAACTGATTTTTTGTCGAGAAGTCGTTTTGGTTATAGAATTAAACTTTGTATTTTTAATATCTCATTATTACCGCAAAAGAAAATAATTTTGGTTATCTATGAAAATGTTGCTAAAACTCAAATTCGATTTGAGTTTAACTGTCATTTTCAAAAATGAAACTGATTGCGTGAACAATTCGTACAAGGGATAAAGTTTCTACCCATAAACTAACATTTTTAACCAAGTTGATTTAATTTAACAATTCAGATAAGCGACAAAGTACCTGCCTTTAATATAATATTTTTAACAGAAAATTATTTGATTTGTCATTTTCAAAATTAAAACTGATTTGCCAAGAATTCAGACTATCCCCTTTGTTTATTTTATCTGTGGACTATCCAGTGATTTTCACGAGTCTGAGCTAGAGTATTAATAACGACTATTAAATATCTCTATAATCTAAAACATAACTCAAAGCTTTATTGCTTTTATTTAATTTATTCACCAAACTACTACATAATAAATTGCACGCAAATAAAATATTTGCCCATTATAAAAATATACCCGAATAATTTTATGAATTGTGTGTTAACCTTCACTTTTAGTTTCTAGTAACTGTGTTGTTGTGGTTAGCGAAAGTTACATAATAAACGTAATATTAATATCTACGACAGAACACTTCATTAACCGTATGCTGGAATGTAGAAAAAATAGGAGTGAAAAGTTCACATTTACGAGTCGTAAAAATCTCACGCTTCGCAAATAGGGTTACCATCCAATAGATTGAAATTTTGAAAAATCACAGTATTATCAAGAATAATGTTTTATTATTATTTTTTTAAATGAGGCCTTTAGGAAAAAAAATCCCCTCAGAATCTAGGCCATCTACTGCATCAAGCGTAGAGGGTCTTTTTAGGAATGAAAGGAGAGGAGTGAGTAGGAATAGTCTGGCAGGTCTGCCCTCCAACTGCTTGGTACGCCGGATCTGGAGGGATTGGTTGAGGGGAACTTTTGAACCTCTTCAGCAGATCTATCTATCACCGCATTGCATCACTCTCGGTTACACTGATTTACAGATTCAAACTACAGGCGGCGGAACCCATTCCCGCGTCCTAAATTATCCCTTATTATTATTTGATCTTAAAAGCTTCTAAAGCAGCGAAATTAATCTCTGAAAAAAAAACAGCAGTTTTTGAAGACAGTTTTGGCGTTAGGAAATTAGCAAAGTTTTTTTGTTAGGATCTTCTAGAGCATAGATTCTCAACCGTTTTTGCCCACCGCCAAATTTGAGAATATTTTTATTTCTAGCGCCCCCTAAATCGTGAATACGACACAGCAATTGACCACGACGAAGGGGGCGTAATGGTATACCACGACGGGGCGTGATAGGATAGGGAAATATTTTTGTGAATGGGATGGGGCAAGATAGGATGGGTTTCTCTAGGTCTCCTACCGGCCCCCTGAAAGTCTGAAACGCCCCCCAATTTTCTCTTGGTCTTCTACCGTCCCCAAAAGGTCTGCAACGCCCCCTGCATTATAAATTGTGAGCATGAGGTGTGTAAATTCCCCAAGCTCTCTGGGCTTAATACCCAATATACGATTAGGAAATCCTAAAATGAAATTCTACCTGCGTGAACAAATATATCACAAAGGAACAGAGCAGTATTACACTCCAAGAAAAATAACAAATTCACCAACCTTGATTATGCAATTCTCTGCAGCTCGGGAGGCCTCCAAATTTCTGATCAATCAGTGTAATCCTTTTGTCTTGAATCGCGCAAGTAATTAGTTGTCCATTACAACATGTTCAATTTCACAATTAGTCTGTTGTCAACATTTTATACAACAGAAATCAGTTTCTTGTCAATGTTACAAAAAGGAATTTTCCATAATGAAAAAAATAACAATCTTCAAACAAACGCACAATGACAGTTTCTTTTTCAGTTTCAGTGCCGGCAACCCGGGCGTTTATTTAGTATCATGGTTATTTACATTGTTTTCTTTTCTTTTACCCGCCTCACTAGACAAAGTCTGTTCCGAGGCGGGTAAATCACATCTATGTTTGTTCCAAAAGAAATGTGTTTAAACAAATATATATATGTATGTGGAAAGATAAAAAAGATAAATTATATGTTGGTATATTAAATATTTACATACATACTTTGTTTTTTTTTTATTTTTTATTTTTTTTTATTAGTTACATTTCCATGAGAAGATTGCATATGTTATATAGATAAAAGTAAATTAAAATTTTGTGACAGTTGAATATAGCGGTTACATAATAATTAAATATTGCAAAATTGCAGTTTCTCGTGTTTGTTTTATTTGAATATTATATAATTTCGTGAGAACTTGTATGAAATGTTATTTATTTAGAATATTTTGAATGTCTGTTCTTTCCTTTTCATTCAACCATATTATAAATCTTTTGAACAGCCAGTTCAAATTATTTGGGGTGACGTAAGTTTTTGTTTGTGTTAGGAAGGTATTGAAAATGTGTGGTGCTAGGTAAGATTCGTGTTTTTTTGCAAAAGTTGATTTGATATGGGGAACTTGAAAGTGCTTATTAATTTTTGCTCTTGTGTTTTGCGAGTGAGGTATGTGGAGATGTGAAGTTTTGATACAGTTTTTGTGAATGATCTTCCTTATGAATAGTTTATTTACGTCTAGTAATTTGTTTTTGATCATTAGCTGTTCCGTCGGATGTTGGTAAGGTTTTTTTAAACATAATTCTAATTATTGTTTTATGATTTATTTTAAGAGAATTGAGGTAAGTATCTGCTGCTCCTCCCCAAACTGAAATTCCATACGTTAAAATACTTTGACAGAGTGCGAAATATATATTTTTTAGTTGATTTAATGACATGATGTTTCGTATTGTTTTGAAGATGTATGATAATTTTCGTATTTTTTTTGATAATATATTAATATGGAGATCCCATTTTAGTTTATGGTCAACAGTTAAACCTAGATATTTAATATTGTCTGCATAAACAATTTTGTCACAAGTACAGCATGTGTTATTTGACGAAATATTGGTGCAGGGGTTAAGATGTAGTTGTGGTTGGCTATGTGGTTGACCAGCCTTTGTTTTGCTAAAAGTTAAATATTTGGTTTTTGAAATGTTCAGTGTTAGTAGATTATTTTGTAGCCATTTATTTACTACAGTCATCCCTGTTTCTGTGTTTTTGAATACCTTTTCCCATGATTGTGCCTTGAACAAAATTGCAGTGTCGTCTGCATAACTGATTACTTTGTACTCAATTTTTCCTAGGTTTATCTCAGTTAGACTATTTATATAAATGAGGAATAGTATGGGACCCAAGACGCTGCCTTGCGGTACTCCATACCTGATATCTGCTTTGTCACTGCTGTATTTATTTATTTTTACTATTTGTTGTCTCTTTTCAATGTAGCTGACAAACCATTTTAGCGGTTGACCAGTTATACCGATATTTTTGAGTTTTTGTTGTAGTAAGTTATGCGAAATAGTGTCGAAAGCTTTTGCTAGGTCTAAGAACACCCCTATCACCTTTGATCCGCCATCTATGCTTTTCACTATGTAGTTGGTTAATTCTGATAAAGCGTCTTCTGTGCCCATTTTGGCACGAAATCCAAATTGGCGGCTTGAGAGCAGGTTGTGTTTTTCAAGGTACGCAAGTAATCTTTTTTTCATGGCTTTTTCTAGAAGTTTAGATAGTGAGTTTAGCAGAGTGATTGGTCTGTAGTTTAATATCAGAGTTTTGTCTCCCGATTTATGTATTGGAGTAATACATCCTATTTTTAAATGATCAGGGACAATTCCGAGCCTAAAACTTTGGTTGAAAATGTGCTGAAGCGGTATAAGTATGTATTCTCGTAGATTTATCAGTATTTGATTGGAAATGTTATCCGGTCCCATCGCGCAATTTGGTTTGAGAGATTTAATAAGATCCGAGATTTCCTTTGTATTTACTTGATAAGCATTGAACGAGTGATTTGGTCGTATGGAAGAGCAAAGTTTGTGTAAAGAGTCTTCTGATGTACAGTTTTTTTGAAGAATTTTTTCCGCTAGGGTAGAGCCAACTTTTGCGAATTCTGTGTTAATAAAATTAGCTATTTTATTAGGTTCATTGTTTGTTAAGACTTTGTCTCCGTTTATTAATAGTTCTTTGATATGTGAATCTTTCTTCGGAGTGGAATAAGTAATATTTCTTACAATTTCCCAAATTTTTTTTGGATCATTTTTTGCGATTTTTATTTCTTTTTTGTAATATTTGTATTTGGCTTGTTTAATTAACTTATTACACAGGTTTCTATACAGTAAGTAATCTTGCTTTAGTTTGTTATCATTCGGGTTTTTGTGGACTCGCATATGCATTGCATCTCTTTTGTGAATACTGTTGACTATTCCTTTCGTGATCCATGGTGTTATTTTTTTTTCTTTATGTGTGTAGTTCTTTTGTGGATTTTTTGTGGTGTGTTTGGTTATGTAGGTTTCAACCGTATTTATAAATGTGTTCAGCGCTGTGTTCGGGTCTATTTCATTTAGTACATTAGTCCAAGGTTCATCGTGAATATCCGATTTTAGGGACTTAAAGTTTATTTTGTCTTTCATGTTGTCATTTTTTTTTTTACTTTGTTCTTTGTTAAGAAGTATGTTTAATGTAGTTGTGAAATGGTCAGTGACAGTTGAGCGAATAATGGATGAAAAAGTTTTTTTTCTAGTTTTAGCAAATATGTGATCGATGCAGGATTCGGAGTGTGATGTAGTTCTTGTTGGCGAGTTTATTGTAGATTTAAGTCCGTAGTGAGTAAAAACATTTAAGAATTCCATAGTTTTTGGTTGGCAGTTTAATATGTTAATGTTCATGTCACCAGCAATAATTATTTGTTGAGTTTTTTTATGTTTTTCAAGAAGTTTATTTAATGAATTTAAGAAAGGGGTGAGATTGTTGTAGCATGGTGGTCTGTATATAGCGAATATAGAAAGACATGGGCCAAGTGATATTTGAATGCAGTTTGCTTCAGTTATGTTAATTTCTGATATGGAAGATTTAATTGTGTCTTTGACAAAGATTACTATACCATCATTTTGATTTTGGTGTCTTGTGGTCTGGAATGTGGTATAGTCCTTTAAGTTTAAGTTGGTGTGAGAATCACCTAACCAGCATTCACTTAGGATAATGATATCGAAACTTATATCTATTTCATTTAGTAGGACACAGAAACTATCAAAGTTCTTTTGAATGCTTCTTATGTTTTGACATATTATGCTTAAACTGTGTTTTCCTGAGACAAGGATTTTGTATTCTTTTGCTTGGTTAAAAGTGTATTCTGTGTTATTTATTGTTTCTAAGTCAAAATTCAGTGCAGAAACCATTTATTACAGAATGAAAATAGAAGTTTTGGATGGAAAGCCATACATGATAACGTACATAAGATTTGGGAATGTTTAGGGTTATTATTAAGTACGAAGTAATATAAGGATACAGTTTGGCGCCTGTTTCAGGAACAGTTTCTGGTTGGTCTTCCTCTAGTTGTTCTTCAATGAGGTTGGTGGTATTTTCTGAGTTTAATTGAGTTGCTTGCGAGTCGATTGATCGAAGGCGAATATATACTCGCCTTGTTGTACTCCATAAGTAGGAGAAAAGGTAGTTTCTTGCAAATAGTTTGTAGAGATATAGTCTTCTTGTAGTGTGGGTGGCTAGATGTTCATTTATGTGTATAGGTTCATGTCGTCTTTCGTATCCTGTTTTGTTAATGTTCCTTCTCTCTTTATTTTTCTCTGTTTTTTTATTGCAATTTTTATCTGTTTCCAAAAACTCATCTCGACCATTTGTATTTTTAAATTTGATTATAATCAGTTTTGGAGTTGCATTTCTCAGAGATGCTAGTTTTTTTGGTATATCAGGTATTGGTATATTACGGTTAATTACCGTTAAAAAATTGGTTTTTATTTTTGTAGAAGCCATAATAAACATAATATTGAGTAAATAGTGCACTATTTTTTTTATTTTTTTTTAAATCATCTTTGTAGGTAAATCGTTTAGGTGTCTTATTTCAACCACCTTTGAGTCATTTGTTTTCCTTACCAAAATTTTTCCCGATTTTACCCATACATACTTGAATTCTTTTTCTTGTGCCCTTTTTCTGACATTCCAGTGTAGATTTTTATAATAAGGTGTTAGTGCTGCATTGAGGTAAACGAATTGGGCTCCTTCCCCGTTAAATTTTTTTATCGGATCACTATATCTAGCAGCTAACATGGTGTTTGCTTTTGTGATGTCTGCGAAATTAATCGTGATTTTTTTTTGATCATTTAATTTGTTGGTTATTATTTTGTAGGTATCCTCTGGTGCCATTTTGACGCCCGCGAGCTCCGCAATCCGCGTCACAGTATGGACTGGGGATAAGTTGTCTTGAAATTTTATACCGTTTATTTCTATACTGTTCAATAGTGCTGATTGTTCCAGATCTGCCAGGTGAACTTCTACTGCAGCCAATCTTTTTTCTTTTTCGGCTAGTTCTTCCTTGAGTTTATTTACTTGATTTGGTGTATCCATGATTTTTGACAGTTTGTGTATTATGTCATCGTATTTTTCGTTAACGAAGTTAGTAAAGCTTTTTATTTCTTGTAGCTCTGATGCAATTTTGTTGAGCATAACTTCCTTCATTTCTTCAAATTTGGAATTGATAAATTCCAAGATGGAGTCGCTGTCAATGTTAATCATCGACTGATGAGCCTCCGACGCAGAGTCCATTGTGCCAGGCGCGTTTGTTAGTGGTGATGATGTTGTCAGTACTTTTTTCACATTCGAGAACTTGCTGCGAGATTTGGACATTTTCTTGATGTTATATTTAATTATTTAATTCGTAGGAAAATTTCAATTTTTTGTTCATAAATGCCCCTTATTAAAATAATTAAAATTTGAAATATATAATTTAGTTGTTTAGTCTATGACAAAAACGGCACTTGTTTTTCACAAATTCAAAATCCATAAATTGTCTTTGGTTAACAATGACTTGTAATTTGGCATATATTTATTTTAACAAAATGTGTAGTTATTTTACACTGCCACTACCGGATAAACTGTCACTTTGTTTTACGTAACACTGGTTTTTTGGTTTTTATTGGATTACTGTGTTGATTTGCTTAATTGTCACTTATTTTGGTATAAAGTTTGGAGCTGTCAGAATCAGGTGTTGTTTGCTTACGGTTATCCATAGAAGGTATTTTTGTTTTATTTGCTCTATTTTTGAAAATCAATCCATTTCAGGTTCCTTGTTAATTTCAAAGAGCGAGTAACTACCGTTCCCTGTGATAAAAATATATTTAAATATTTTTTCGAACAAACAATAAAAAACAAATTATAATGCTTAACCATGCTCCCCGTCTTGGAAGTTCGCAGAACTTTCAAAGAAAAAAAAAAAAAAAACTCATTGAATATGACAACAAATAAAGATCAAATCACTAAGTAGAAACATGTCTTGGCTAAGTCAGAAACAATTAGATTATAATAGAATATTAACATAAAATAAAATAAAATAAAGACAAAATTATTGCGTTGGGATGGGATATAATTTAACAACAGGACGTTTAAAGAGTCCATATCTAGTCTTTACCGTCGCAACGCGAATGATTTTATCAGTTCCAGGATGAACATCCGTGATTACGCCTAAAGGCCAATTTAACGGAGGCGAATCCTCCTGTCCCATAAGTACGACAGTTCCAACCTTAATAGGATGGTCAGTGGTAGCCCACTTCTGCCTGACTTGCAACGTATGCAGATATTCCAAACGCCACTTCTTCCAGAAGGATTGAACCATGCCGTCCAATAATTGCTTGCGCTGAGCAAAGTTTATTTTAGCGTCTGTCAAAACAGAAGCAGGTAAGTACTGTAAAGGAGTCGACATTAAAAAATGTGCAGGCGTAATAACTTCCGGATAGGGTTCGGAAGACGCGATTGTGAGTGGGCGCGAGTTCATTATACACTCTATTTGAACCAGAACGGTCTGTAGTTCTTCATAAGTGAGGAGCTGAGTTCCGATTACACGGTACAAATGAGTCTTCATACTTTTTACATTTGATTCCCATATACCCCCGAAATGGGGCGCGCGTGGTGGAATCATTTTCCACTCAACCCGGCGATTAGCGAGTTCACGCTTTAAAGCGGGCTCGAATTCCGACTCAACCAAAAACTTATAGAGATCATCTAATTGTGCCTTGGCACCAACAAAATTGGTACCATTATCTGAATACAAGCATGACACAGGGCCACGCCGAGAAATAAAACGGCTGAAAGCAGCCAGGAAAGCATTTGAAGTTAGGTCAGAGACCAACTCAATATGAATGGCCTTGGTTACAAGACATACAAAAAGACAGACATATGCCTTTTGTGAATGTTGTCCTCTCCGACGAGCAAGCGTGATACGGAGGGGACCTGCATAGTCTACACCGGTATGAACGAAAGCCTTTGCTTCTACAACACGATAGGAAGGTAAATCTGCCATCTTCGGTATAGGATGCGACGGATTTAAGCGGAAGCAGAAATTGCATTTCCGTACCTTTGCCTTAATAACAGTCCTGGCATCTAATATCCAATAGCGCTGCCGTAAGATGGACATAAGAAGTCCAGGGCCTGTATGACAGTTCATGACATGGAAATGATCGATGATAAGATTCACAACACAGTCATTTTTAGGTAGTAAAACCGGATGTTTAACCTCAAATGGTAAATCCGATTTAGAAAGCCGCCCACCAATACGTAACAAATTATCCTCATCGAGAAAAACTGATAAATTCCTAAGCTTTTTTGAAGGCAATTTGCCTTTCTGGAGTGCAGCAATATCTTCTATAAAATGAATACTCTGCACGGAACGAATCACAGCCTTTTCAGCAGTCATAAGATTATTGACCGTTCCAGAAGAGGGTGATACCTTTTTTGCGAATTGGAGGACAAAAACGACAATCCTTAAAAGTTTATTCCATGTGGATATACGCTGAGCCAGTTCACTCAGGACCGATTGTTCACGCTGAACTATTGCAGTGAGCACATTAGTTTTGTGCTCAGGCATTTCACCGATATTTGAGAAATGAAACGGTCTTAATGGCCATCCCGAGGGTGGGCTGCGAATCCACAATGGTCCATTCCACCATAATTCGTGTGAAATAAGCTGGGAAGGAAGCATGCCACGAGAAAGGCAGTCACTAGGGTTTTCACTACCGGCGACATGATAAAAGTTTTCAGGAGATAAATTCTCCTGACATTGAGCCACGCGATTACTAACAAACACCGACCATCGATGAGGCGACGAATGTATCCATGAAAGCGCAATGGTAGAATCTGAAAACGCATAAGTCCCTGCAATAGTAAGACGCGAACGATAACTATTTTGAACCGTCCGAATTAGTTTGGACATCAAGACCGCGGCACACAGCTCCAAACGAGCGAGTGTTGTTACTTTGGTGGGAGAGACCTTTGATTTTGCACACAACAATCTCACGGTTATATTCCCAGACAGATCAGTTGTGTGTAAATATATCACACAGCCATAACCATTCAGGCTCGCATCGCAGAAAGCAACGATGAGCACTGTACTGTCTTTTAGGACACCTACATGACGCGGGATTTTTATCGTAGAAATTAAAGGAAATTCCTGTGTGAGTGCCGAGAACCTTTGAATAACGCTCTCAGGGGGAGTATCATCCCAACCAATGTTGCACAGCCATAGCTCCTTAATAAGCAATTTAGCGTACAGAATGGAGGGGGCGACCAGGCCGAGGACATCAAATAAGCGGGCGACTATAGACAGTATATTCCGCTTTGTACACTTCTCCTGGACATAATAAGTCGTAAAGAAGAAGCTGTCATCAACTGGTTCCCACGAGAGGCCTAACACCTTAGAGGTATTGTTAGAACCAACAGTAAAGTCCACCGTACTGCGGTGAGAATCTGGAAGGTTTTCAAGTACAACTTGAGAATTACTAGTCCATTTGACCAAATCAAAGGCACCGGACTTGAATAACGAGATTAATTCTCGAGAAAGACGTACGGCGCTGGATTCATCTTCAATAGAATAGACCAGGTCGTCCATATACAACTTGGACTCTGCCACATTGGCAGCATCCGGTAAATGTGGTCTCATATCTTGGGCTAACTGACGAACAGTCCGCATTGATAAGTATGGACTTGCCGTTAGTCCGAAAGGGACCCGATTAAATTGAAAAGTCCGTATGAGATCGTTGTTGGAGAATCGAAATAAGATTCTCAAATATCTACGATGCTTGCTTGGAACTTCAATCTGTAAATACATTTGCTTTATGTCCGCAGTCATAGCAATGGGAAAAAGACGAAAGTTAAGTAAAAGCAAAAACAAATCAGCTTGTAGATTGGGACCAGTATGCAAGATGTCATTTAGTGAGAGCCCTGTATGTGTCTTAGCACTAGCGTCCAGCACAATCCAAGGCATAGGTTTATCAGAACGAATGACGGCGTGATGCGGGATATAATATCCATCATCTATAATATCAGACTCTGGGACTTCTGACAGGTAATTGTTTTCAATATATTCACTGATAACTTTATTATAATTCTCCTGTAAAGAAGGCGATTGTTTAAATTTCCGCTCCAAGGCCATAAATCGACGCTGAGCGGTAGTTCGAGAATTCCCCAATTGGTTCGGGTCTTTACAGAAAGGTAAAGCAACAGAATACCTCCCATCGTCAGCGCGAGAAATAGATGAAGTAAACAGATTCTCACATTCCGTCTCCTCTGGACTCAGAAATTGTATGTTAGGTATTTCTTCTAACAGCCAAAATTTTTGCACTAAATCATTTAGCGCGAGTGCGGAAAATGACATATTTGTATTGGTCACTTTATGAGGGTAGTCACCCATTAGAACGAAACCAAACGCGGTCGATAATGCGGGGGGTGCACTAGTCCCTGATTCAACCCTGTCCCCTAAATAGATATGTGGAAATAATTGTGCCCCTAAGACGACATCTATATTCCCAGGAATATTCCACGTTAAATCAGCGAGGGGTATGCCCTCTAAGTACCTCATATCACCATTTGCTATATAGTGATTAGGTAACTTATCGGTAATGCACTCGACAACGAGCGCATATATGTTATATTTATTATTTGGGTATACGCGAGACTCAATGTCCAAATAAACGTAACCAAAAATTGGTCGAGATGCTGAACCAATTCCTTTAACAAAAGAATTACTCAAAGGAATTATTGGCAAATTCAGCGCCTTGCAACAATCAACCGTGATCAAATGATTTTGTGAGCCATTATCAATTAGACACCGAACAACAATTTTATTTCCATTTTTAAGTTTTGCATACACTTGAGCTGTTGATAGTAAAATTGTAGTATTAGGTGCTACTTTAGCTGACAATGAACACGAAGAGTTAAATAGCGAGGACTCCTCTAGTATCGCATCACAATTATCCGTTCCACTGACGCTGGATGGTACCAAAGGGGGGGAAGACTGCTCCTCATTGGTAAGTACTTCTGACGTATGTACATGAGTATTGGTTTTCAAATTATTCCCACTACCAAAATGAAGTAAGGTATTGTGTGGTTTTTTGCACAAATCGCACATAAGCGACGATTTACAAGAGCTTACAGCATGTGATGCGCTAAAACAATTTATACACAAATGTTTTGATTTTATAAAATCAAAACGGGCTCGTGGAGAACTTAGCCCTTTGAACCGAGAGCAAGCAGTAATTGCATGATCAGTTTTTTTACAAAACATACAAGATTTCGGGGGCGGAGTTGGTACTCGAGGTACATTCTCATTACTCGCGACGAAAGATTTATAATTGTTCGAACGGGATGAAGTCGCTGCAGGCGGCTTATTCATGGCACTTGATGACCCCTTTAAACGCTCTAATATTTTCACTTGATCTTTCACAAATGAGATCAACTCATTGTATGCAGGGATTTCTTGAGTTCTAATTGCCATTTCAAAATTCTGTGACGTTTGGGAATCAATTTTCCTTAACGCACAGTGTAATAATATGAAGTCAGTTAAGTCTTCAATATCTAACTGTTTTAACGCCAAAACAGATGAAGAGTATCTTTCAACAAACGTATCAAGACTAGCAGATGTATTTGTACAACCCTTTATGTCCAGAATATTATTCAAATAAAATGTGCCTAGTGCACGCTTATCTTGATATTTAGATACCAACGAATCCCAAATAATCCTGTACGTCTCTCCAGTAGGTATAATACCCGCAGTAATCTGCAATGCGCTATGCGTTAATTTACCTACCAAATACTGCACACGTTGTGAGTCATTCAGCTGTGTATTATTATGGATGTTCGATTTGAATGACTCATAGAATTTCGCCCAGGTATCCATTTTACCGTTAAAAGAGGGAAGCTCTATAGGAGGAAGTTTGATGACCGGTTCGCGAGAATCGCGGACTTTATCCTGTGACATTATTGTTGTTGCATTTTTAATTTTGTCACGTACGCGTTTCACACTACCAAATAAATCCTCAAAAGCATCTAATTGTTGATAATCCGGTACAAATGTCGGGTTTGATATCAATTGGACATCATTGATATCATCAATGACTTTTTCAAAGTCGTTACGCAACTCTTCAATTCTCTCTGACTTAGACAAGAAGCTTTCATTTAGCCTTGATTCAAAGGACGATATGTTCTTCGCCAAATTAAACAAATCGTTTAACCTGGAAAAAAGCCTTTCCTTTTTAGCTGTCAAAATGACCAACCGTCTAACGGTTTGGTCACTCGACTCTTCCGTAGTCAAGGGCATTTTAAATAAAATTATTTAAAAAAATGTTCGTCACTTAATTTTCACAAAACTATAGGGTATTTCGTAAATTACCAAAGAATACGTAATCACAAACCTTTATTTGAGTAATTATGAAAAATGAGCAACCAATAAAAATTTTTAAGTTCTGCTTCAAATTTACCAAAAATATACGTAAATGACGCTTTATAAATAATTCTATAAGAGGTAGGTATTTCGATATTTACCAAAAAATTACGTAAACCGAATTTCCCCTCTTATAAAATTTATGCTGTATAATCAGTCTAATTATAACCAGCAAAACAATAATATATGTAGGTATTTCGATATTACCAAAATTACGTAAACCGAATCTCCAAATTATAATATTATTTTGCCTATCCGGTTATCAGAAGGATCATAATTATGCCAGCAAACAATAAAATAGGTATTTCAAGAATATTACCAAAAAATTACGTAAATCTGAAACCTTTCAAATTATATTAACTTTGCTGGAACTTAATCTGGCGAACGAAGGACCATAACTATGCATTATAAATTGTGAGCATGAGGTGTGTAAATTCCCCAAGCTCTCTGGGCTTAATACCCAATATACGATTAGGAAATCCTAAAATGAAATTCTACCTGCGTGAACAAATATATCACAAAGGAACAGAGCAGTATTACACTCCAAGAAAAATAACAAATTCACCAACCTTGATTATGCAATTCTCTGCAGCTCGGGAGGCCTCCAAATTTCTGATCAATCAGTGTAATCCTTTTGTCTTGAATCGCGCAAGTAATTAGTTGTCCATTACAACATGTTCAATTTCACAATTAGTCTGTTGTCAACATTTTATACAACAGAAATCAGTTTCTTGTCAATGTTACAAAAAGGAATTTTCCATAATGAAAAAAATAACAATCTTCAAACAAACGCACAATGACAGTTTCTTTTATTTGCTCTATTTTTGAAAATCAATCCATTTCAGGTTCCTTGTTAATTTCAAAGAGCGAGTAACTACCGTTCCCTGTGATAAAAATATATTTAAATATTTTTTCGAACAAACAATAAAAAACAAATTATAATGCTTAACCACCCCCCAAGGGGGTGTAATCGCCCACGTTGAGAACCTATGTTCTAGAGTCTTCTTGGTCTAGAATCTAGACCAACTTTTAAATTAATGATAGTTCACAACTCGAAAAGGAGGGCGATTCTAATTGACAATCCGTTGTTAGTTTTTTAGGATTTGGATGTCATTATTTGCATTTTTGATATTATACATATTTTTTTTACTTCTAATATTAACGAGTGAATATTGGAGTGGAACCTGCAGACAAGCAGCTATGTGGCAGCTTCGCGGGACTACCGATAAATTGTCAAAATTATATATTTATGTAAATTGTGTTTTTGTTGGAAATGATAAAAAAAAAAAAAAAAAAAAACAGATCGATTGCCATCTCTAATCCACATCCACAATGTGGGCTGTTCTATAGGTATTTTAATGGAGCCTGCTTTAAGAAGCTAGAAGCATAGACCCCCGGTGCACCGATGCACGTGAAACACGACGGACACGAGCGGAACACCCATTCAATGTTGATATTGGCTTCATGAGAACGGGTCGTTTCTTCAAATCGTTATGTGTAAGTCGGCTAATATGTGGAACGGGCTACCGGCATCTCTTTTTCCTCCTTCATGTAATCCGAGCTTCTTTAAGACCCGCATTTATAAATTCCTTCCACACTCCCTATCTTCTCACAGAGATACTTGCCATATCTTTGATTTATACAGGTAGGGGAGTTCTTATGAGGTGATGCAAAAATATCAGTTAAGAGCCTTGAAAACATTGTCTAATAATCTTTTTCTTATATTCTTACTCGTTTTAGGCCAATTTGTGTAGTCTATGTGTTATTCTATGCAAGGTCTAGTTCCGCACAGCTGCTAGGGGCGCGGGCGGCCCACTTTACATAAATACATGCTTTACGAGACGGGCCGATGAAAAAGCGCTCGGATGTGTAAGAAATATTTAATAATAAAGCCAAGATATTCGCGGGAAAACGTGAAATGCTCACAGACTAAACAGAGTGCTCCAAATATAACAAAGCAAAAAACTCACGTTTCTGATATTGTAAGTATCGCACACTTTAAGGGAATCGAGCACAACAGTCTGATATGTGCATTGCTTACATAAAGCGTGTTTAATACTTATAAGAATTTAGAGAAGAAAATTGCAATAAAAAATAACGAAAGATCCCTTTAAATAAGACCATCTGTTGAATTTTTCGACTATTTAAATTCGTTGATGGAATACAGTTCTTGTCCCTTTCTGATAAAAACAATAAATGTTCATTAGTCAGACCTATTTTTCAGTGACGTTTGACGTCACTGAAATATGAGAAGTGAAAGCTCGCATTAAATAATATTTTATCTTCTTCTTAATTCGGTTTATCATTGCTGAGGATTGTGACCCTTAGTCCAATTTCCATGGTGGATAAGGCTCCTCCACGATGCCAGTTATTCTTGGTCACTCCAGCGCATTGGTGACCTCTTCTGCCTTCCACTTTGCAGGTGACTATGAGTTTTTCCAAGTTGGAGTCCTCAGTTTGGTGAGCAACGTGTCAAAAGTATCTTAAAGTACGTTATAGGCAAACAGTTGAAAGCCTGTTGTGGATTCCTAGCTCTTCCAGGCTACCTATATACATTTGTGAAACTTGATTTTTCAACGAATCGTGAAAAATTTTCTCCAGCACCAATTTACATAAAATCGAAGAATTTTTGTAATTTTTTTAGAAGTTCATAAAAGTTCTATTGTTAACTGTTTATTATTGTTGTTCGAAATCCATTTTATTTTAATTTTATTTTCAAATACTTAACTGTTTACCACCACATGTTTTCCTGATTGAATGCCGCGGAAATTCGGCAGATAGACTCGCAGTTGATGATGCATTTTATCAACTTTTGGTGGCAATCACTAACAAATGAATGGACATACACGCATTTTTTTCAGAAACTAAAATAAATTAAAGTAATTTACGAAATAAATGTAAAAAACATTAAAAGTTGAAGAAGAAGTAGGGTTGATTTTTTCTTATGTCCATTAATCACGTGAGGCTTGAAAGGGGGGGGGGGGGGGTTCGGAAAAAATCACGAAATATCACAAGGATGGGGTGGGGGGTATATAATGAGATATCACGTGTATTAATTTTTCGTTGAACGCACGATTTATAAACCAAATGCCAGTCAAAAACAACCTGCAACCTTAATGTCTCTCTGGAAAATTTTATCACTTAATTTTACAAAATTTAATCAGATTATACCTGTATTTAAAGACAATATTCTGAAAATTTCAATATACAAAAAAAATACACGTGATATTGGGTAGGGGGGTGGGGGGGGTAGTCTAAAACTTCACCAAATATCACAAGGGGGGGGGGGGGGGGGGTTAAAAAGCTGCTAAAAACATCACGTGATTAATGGACGACCACTAAACATCATTTATCATTTTATACGAAACTAATACGCTCAGTTAGAGAAACGTTTTTTTAACTTTTAAACGCGGAGAGATAGCTTGGTATTCTCTCTTTCTAAATCTGTTTATATTATATATATGACCTTAATAAAACAGGATATATAATGTGTTTTATGAGAACGAGTCTTATGGCGACAGATAAAGCACTACGTGACCCGAGAGTTTAAAATAATATATAAAAGTTCAATTTTTGAAAATGTCATCATCTTACACACAAGGAAAACAGATTGTTTAATGAAATTGGTACTACGACAGATGAAAAAATATTTAAAAATTCTTGCCTCGTAAACCGAAAACGCCATTAAATTATGCGTTAAAATAATACATTATGTCTAGCATCCAGTTTCCTTGTAAATTTGTTCACGAAACCGCCGACCACAAGGGGCTCAGATATTTAAGTGAAAATATATTTTTCAAGGCTTTTATTTTTGAAATATTTATTTTGTAACAGCCCTGACACCACTCGATATTTCATTTTTGGGAAAATATGTTACTGAACACAGGCAGTAAACATAAATTCACGCCCCGTAAAATATTTTCTCATATTTTTGTATAAATGAAGGATCCACCATCCACCGTTATACCTAATAGGCACTTGTCTTGAATTTTGTGGAGAAAATATTATAAAATTTGGAATTTAACAGTTAAAATAAAACATTCCAGACTCATGTTCCATAGTGGAAGATACTCTCAGTATTGCCCTGGTGTAAATACGCCATTCAGAATTGAATCGTTGCTTGAAATGTCTTTAGCTGTGTCTAAAATCAGTTTAGGTTCAATTTCATCGTGGGCTGATGAAAATAAATTATTTTAATTACAAAATTTTGAATTCAACATACACTGCAATTTGGGAGGCGGGTATGGGTACCGCCGCCCCAGGAACTATTTTTTTGAATAACCAACACCTCTGCCGTGGGTCACCCCAAGTGGTTTGCTATGTAAGGTGACTTAGCAGGGGCGCCCGGGTTCAATGGGTGAGGTTTATCAAGGTCTTGGCGGACGATGTGTGTATATACCTGCTGCGTGGCGAGCCGAATCGAGAGAGGAGGTTGAGGAGGTCTTTTGACCTCTCCAGCGAGAATCCCTCGACCCATCGCCTTGCACCGCAGTTGAAGGGATGGATTCATATTACGTCCGTCACTCTTGGACACACTAACCCTCATTTTTCTATTCATCCCTCATATTATCTATTTCCTTCCCACAACATCCTCTTCTTCCATTCCTTAAAAAGAAATACCTTCACACAGCATCCCATAATGTGATATTGGTCCTAAGGAAAATTATTTTCCTCAGGGCCTCTTGTGTGTATCTAGTATATAATTTTTTTTAGTTTATGTTACATGTATAGTGTAAATGGGGGCACAGTCTGTAAAACACAAAAAAAACTGAATAGCCAGGAACTTCTACGCCTTTCTCCAGCCCATCTTTTCCCTTCCCCAATATCTTCAGCCTCACAACATACCCCAATTGGGGATGCTATAGTCTCTCCAGGCGGTCGGGAGCAGTTGTACTAAACGTGATCTCTAGACTCTGCTCCTAAAGCGATTTTTAGGCCTAGTACCTATATTCGTGGCTACATAAGGATCATTAAGAACACATACATTTTTAGCTTATGGCTTCCTTTAAATCGAGTTACGTCAAGACACTAAATAACAGAGTTGTGGCGGTCTATTCTCGCTGCCTACCCTTCTGGACAAAGGATTGCCGGTTATTTAGTGTCATGGTAATAAAATGTGACAGACCCTGAAAAATATGAAACAAACCTTCAAAATTTATAAGTCGTAAAACAATATAAAAAAGGTTCTTATAATAATCGGGAACAATAATGATAAAAAAAATGGTGACTTTAATATTAATAAGGTTTATTACTTAACATAAAAACGTTACGCTTTTTGGACAGTGATAAGCTTTGTATGGGCCGACTTTTTATTATTTTAGTATTAGAATTACCTCCTTGCGTGTGCTCTTGTAAGTGGGATGTCATGTTCCGGGTTGGTATGAATATTAAAATTATGTTTAATTACCGGAGATAACGTACATTTAATGTAAAGGGTTAAACCGAATGGGTAAACACAGATTCAAGGGACATGAAAGGGAATGAAATAAAATGATGCGAAATTATAAAGAAAAAAAAAATGTTGTCGCATCTGTTGGAATACCAAATAACATTTTAACTGATGCCAAAAACCCACACTTAAATTTTTTAGCTGTATTTTATTATTCTGCGTTAAAATGTGTAGCTCGAATGGCCAAAGCGTTTGAAAGTGTATTACATATAAAAATAAGAACATTCGTCTTTTTTGGTCGTGATAACCGATTATTATATTTCTATTATGTTTAAAAAGATCCGCTCATTCGCGGTGTTTAATTTTTTTATGATATTTTTTATAGGAACCATGTCTGTTTAAAGAAAAGAGATTTTCGATAGTTAAAAATTTATGCTGTAGAAATGAGATTCCTGTGAAAACATGTGATGTGTCAGACCATCTACTGCGTGGCGGGCCGGAATGAGAAAGACTGGTTGAGGAGGTCTTTTGACCTCTCCAGCAATAATCCCTCGTCCCATCTCCTTGCACCGCAGTTGAAGGGATGGATTCATGCATCCGTCACTCCTGGACACATTGACTCCGAGATTCCTACCCACCCTTAATACCTATTTCCTTCCCAGAACGTCTTCTTCTTCACTTTCTTAAAAAAACTTCCACCTAGCATCCCGAACGATGACATAGGCTCCAATAGAAATTATTGTCCTCAGGGCCTCCTCTGTAGAGCTAACGCAAATAAAAAAGCGTAATGAGTAAGATTAAGAAAGCGACCCTCAGATGGTTTGAGCATGTAGAGCGAAGCAACGAAGAAAGAAGTGTTAGGAGAATATACATATGATGCAAATGTGAATGATAGAAAAAAAATGGGGACGCACGAGGAAGACATGGCATTATTAAGTGAATCAGATACTTGATTCGGGCCATCTCAAGAGTCCGAATATTAGAAGAGAATGTATGAGCTGGTGTATGAACAAGGCAAGGAGTGTGTGCCAAGACCGAGTTGTTTGGTGATCCGTCCTTTCTGCCTACCCCTGCGGAGAAACGGCGAGATTGTTAGTTAGTTTACCTGATTCCTCCCCTTTTGGTGTCATAGTTGAGCTGGCGTCCCTGATGCGCCCAGAGCACCTGCCCGCTGGGTTGAGGCACGCGCGTGATGACGCAGCGCAGTTCGATGATGGAGCCCTCCTTGTAGAACTTGTCAGATACGGATACTCCTCGCTCATCCACTATCTCCACTTTAGGTACTGCGGAAGAGGAGAAAAGGTTTAACTTTATGTTCAAAGTGAAATAAATTGGGTCATTTGAATAAATAATTAAATAAAGAATGCGAGACGTGCATGTAAGGTGTTTAAGAATTAGAGAGTAGAATGTGTAGGTATGTATTATGAATGAAATAATGTATTGAAGATGTAAGTTCTGCGTTATTTGTTTTTTGAAAGTAGAGTCGAGTTTCGGTTTTTAAGTTATCAGGCAGAACGTTGAAGATTTTAGGAGCTAGAATATTCTTTATGTTGGTGGTGTAAGACAGTGTTTTCCCTTGATTTTTTTTTTATTTTATTAGGAATATTTCGATATACGATGTCAATATAGCATACGTTACCAAATTGTGCACCCTGCCCCTGGAACCATTTATAGGATAACCAATACCTCTGCCATAAATAAGTCACCCCAAGATGTTTGTTAATTTAAAGATTTAGCAAGGATACCCAGGTTGCGTATTTACAATCCCTACCGCGTTTCAGTCGCGCTATAGACTGAAACGAGTTAGGAATTATATATATTCCATATATCTTCACCGAGGATGATTTTGTAGACTTAGAGGGAAATGATTTTGATCATGGTCTGCTGTATGGAGATAATGTAAAAACAGTGTAACCTTTTGTTATTATTTTTAATTGATAAACTAATGTTTAAGACAAGATTTTTATGCATAACACAAAGGGTAACAATTATTATAATCAATAATTATTAGCCTGAAACACTCATAGGTCGAAAGAAAAGAGGTCTTAAACCAATTATTGTAGTCTGACGATGATAAAGATTTTGGCCACGCTATCAGTAAAAAATACTCTTTTTAATTTACTTATAACACTCGTATCATAGATCAGTTGTACATGACACGTCCGTTTTGAAATTGATATAAAATGTGATTGGTTTGACTCGAATTCCGTTGAAACAGTTGACTTTGCGATTTTAACAGGGACTTATTGACATTTAAACGAAACCCAAGCTGGATGTGTGCCCTATTTCCGCATCACAAGAATGCCGACTATTTGAGTGGTTTCCACATAGTTTATTGATAAAACTACATTCTTCGCAACCCGACCGATAGGTAGCTATTTGTCAACATCTTTAAACAGTGCTGACAGCATTTCTGGCAACTATTACTTGCTCAGATAGTTTCCTAAAGTAAAAACCACATTAAAGTCACAATATAATGCTCTCAACTTATAAACCAGTACGATTCTGACATATTGGAGACCTAATATTTTTATTAATTTAGTGGCAGTTAACTAATAGTTATTTTTTATTTTGATTTTGCGTTTTATTTCGAAGGATTTTTAAAATATCACAATCCTAAATTTATTAAAAAAAATGATTGTGTAGTTAACATACTGCTTCGTGATTCATGTTTATTGAAAATTATAATTAACCACCGCGTCCTTTTCCCTCTGGTAGTAGAGAGGGTGGACACACCTCCTCAACTTCCCCACCTTTCCCACCTTCCCCTTTCCAATCTCATTTCTTTCCCTACTACCTTCCGGCTCCCAAAATACTTAAATTTTCGAAATTAGACGTAGACAGTAATTTTTTAATTAATTAAAAAGCGTGCTAATAGAAAGAAAATTCTACTTTAAGGGGACTTAGGGGCTTTAAGGGGACTTAGGGGCTTTAAAAGGACTTAAGGGCTTTAAGGGGACGAATGGGGAGGTTTTTCAAAATATCACGTATACTATACAGTGACATTCTTCATCAATACATCTGTAGATTTGTATAGAAATCAAACCCATGTCATCCGCCCGGTGTAAATAAATAACCAGCTGAAGTGCGCGGTGTTGCCCGGGCATTGCGCAATTTTTTTCAAAATCAAGTCTTTTGAATTTCATCGAAATTCTGCTTCAGGGGAGAAGTTTTTATGAATATCGTGTAAACTGTAAACAGTCGCTTACCTCATATTTTAAAGGTCGAGTGTCCGAAATTTCCCCACTGTCAGAATATCTACTATCACACCCCTCGCCACAGTGCTATTCTTTATATATTACTAGGTGTTAAGGGATTGCCTTTACTTACTTTTTAAAACAGTAATTCCTGAATTTTTATGGAGTAAAAATTGTAAGCGATATTTTGGTGGTCTCCTGTGACTTTTTTTTGGTGAATGTTTTTTTTCAAAACCAACTAAAAAAACTTCCTCATTTTGTCATTGGCAAGTAACCGCCCAACCCTTCATCACGACCCTACATGTCCAACACCTACTGATTTTTGACGTTTTAAGTTGAGAGAAAAAAATTACAGCGTTACTCCAAATGTCAGGAATCACTGGTTACATATATATAGATAAATATTATATAGATTCATGTTATTTTATTTTTATAATTTTTTTTTGGATACAATATTTTACATTTCATAGTAGAATCCAGTAATGTTGGCCCCACTGGGTGGTTTACTCCCATTTTTTAATATAAGTGATTATACTTAATACATTACGGAAAAAAAATGTTGGTGACGAAAAAAACACTTAAAATTAATTAAAAATAACTTGTGGGCAAAAACTTTAAATTAAGATTAAGATTAAAATTAAATTGAAAATAAATATAAAAAATTAAAGAAAAGGTAAAAAATATAAAATTAAATGAAATCGGCATAAATTATGATATGTGTGTTTGTGAGTGTTGCATGTATATGTTTTATTCTTTTATGTTATAAAATTTTGGTAATGTTGCTTTTTTGTTCTTTAATTCATTTTTTAATTTATTTTTGTTTTTCTAATTTTTAACATATAATTGGCGTAATAAGAACGTCACCATTGTTGAATATTTGGTCTGTATCGGTCAGCATATGTTTTTATTATTAACTTTAAGATAATTGTCTGCGCGATTCCTATTAGATCAATAGCTGCGTTTGTTGCTCCTCCCTAAGCAATTATTCCATATTCTATTATTGATTGACCAAGTGATATGATATAAATTCATTAAGATATTACATGGATTCATTAAAGTAGTGTATTAATAAGTGGGTTTATATATTAACATAAAACTAATTTATTATGTGTGTGCGAATGGCACGTCCCTGCCACCCAAACATCAACTTCTTCTACGAGGGTAGCTTAATCTTCGTGATCTACTGGAAGTTTTTTGCTCTACTCTCAGTAAAATATCTGCTTTTGCAATCTTTACAAAAATCACGAACGATCTGTCAGTTCATCAGTCTTACTTGAATTTGGAAAAACTTCGGTTTTGTAATTTCTGTCGATTCACTGGAAGCAATTGATTGGAAAAATTCTAATTTAAATCCTCGGTACTATTATTTCAGTTATATTTTTTTCAAACCATTGGCGTTGCTTTGTTTAAAATAAATTATAAAATTCCACGATTTTGGTCTTTCGAGAAGAAACAAAATATTTCTGGAATTTTTTTTTTAAATATATTCGTGTATGGTAGAGGTGCATAATCTAATTTACATAGCTAGGCTAGCCGGCCAGTATATATCTAAAGTCATTTGTGAAATACTAGCTGAAGTCCCCGGCGATGACCGGGACTTCAGCTAGTATTTTATAAATGGTTTTACAGAGAGTTTTTGAAATCAAATGTAACCTTTAACCTCGGCATAAAACTGTAGATTAACATACAAATTTCGTTGCAGACATTCAATTAACTGTAATTCATTCATCGATCAACAAGATATTTAAACCTTCCTCGCGAATCACTCTATCTATTGGTGAAAACCGCATGAAAATCCGTGCAGTAGTTTTTGAGTTTATTTATTTATTTATTTACGCCCTAGTGGGCTTTTACAACAGAAATTAAAAACATAAAAAAATTAGACATAAAAGAAATGAAATAGGTACTATGAGTAATAAGAAAAAATCAGTAATAAGACCAGAAATACAATAAAATGCAATGTGTAAAAGCTAGTTAGTAGGTATAAACAAACAATTATATGTGTATAATAATGTATGATGATAAAACAGAACTAAATAGAACAGCAAAATAAAATAAAATAAGGTTATAAATTACTGGTAAGATTTTAAATGAGAGGAGGTTTTATGAAACGAATAAAAATAAGAAAAGTTAATTATTAACAGATAAAATAGAGATGAGTTGTCTCTTGAAAATTGCAAAACTGTCAACACCAAATATATCTATAGATTCACAATGTTTATTTGCAAGGCTATGCATTCTAGGGATTGGTGAATTAATAGAATAGTTAGTATTGAGGGTATTGTTAAAATTGAAAATATCTTTATTGCGAGTTAGTCTAGCAGGTACATTAATACAGATTAATTCTAATAAATTAGGGCAGTCAACTAAAGATTTGATAATTTTGAATAAAAATAACAAATCAATTAACACTCTTCTATCTGATAATTTAAGGAGTCTGGTTTCTGCGCGTAAGTTATTATAATTTATAAGTTCAATTGGAATTTTCATTTTAAAATTAATATACCGAAGGAATTTGTTTTGTACCTTTTCCAATAATTGAGAATGGATTTTGTAAAATGGTGACCAAATAGTGGAATTGTACTCTAATTTGCTTCGTACTAACGAGCAATACAGATTTTTTAATGTTGATACATTTTTAAAATTTGCACCCATTCTCAAAATAAAACCAAGAATTCTCATTGCATCACTTGTTATTTCATCGATGTGAACATTGAACTGTAGACTCTCATGGAATATGATACCAAGATCACGAATCTGTGATACACGAAGAAGATTAACACCATTCAAATCATAGGAAAACTTAAGAGGATTTTTACCTTTGTAAAAACTAATAATCTGACATTTACCAATGTTTAGTTGTAAATCATTGACAGAACACCACGTAAATAGTTTGTTCAGGTTCAACTGCAGAATGGCGCGATCATCATCGTTTTTGATTGTTCTATATATCTTCAGATCATCAGCAAATAACAGAACTTTAACATTACTAAAAATATTAACTATATCATTAAGTTAATCGCAAACAGACAGACAGACGCGGCAGAGGACTTTAATTAATAATATGTAGAGATTGTTTATTTCGTGCACTGGTGCACAAATGCGTCCACCTTGTCTACCACATATATTTTTATATCCTGATCTAAGAATGAAACCAACCCAGAACCACCTCAGAAAGGTCATTAAAAGCTATGGAAAAATAATTTTAAAATAGCCGGTAACCCTAACCTAACTTAACCTATTTGACCTTTTTTATATTTTTTTCATCACTCTTAATGACCTTTCTGAAGTTATTCTGAGTTGGTCGGTCACCCTGTCAGATATGTGTGTCCATTATTTTCAGCTTTTCATTATATTTTGTTAGTTTCTTGATTTATACAGTGCCCTCGAGGCAAAAAATCAGAAAAGAGAATTGATACTTGATAAATATGCTGAATTTATTATTTAATTTTTCAACAGATCAAAACCAAATTATTTTAATTAAAACGTTCTTTAACGTCATTTTGATTTCAAAACGTTCTCCAAACCAAACGTTCATAAGTCAATTTACAAGAATCAAGTTTTTTATGAAAATGAAAGAAACAAAAACAAAATTTTGTAATTTATTGTTTCATAAATGATGTAACCTTAAGAATTATTTTCCTTTGAAATTAGTCCCCCAGGCGGTGGCCGATATAAATTAGGCAAAAGTAGGTTTAAAGGTACGACAAGGGTACAACATGCAAAATGTATGCCGAAGGCACTGATATAGAAGGCACTAGTTTGTCTGTGATATACACAGAATTACTTTGCCTTCCACTCCGACCCATAAGTGTGTTTACACGATGATACAGTCAAGTACAATAAGCATGTTTTCACGTTAAGGCGTGTGTTCCCACAGAAATTAACTCTGTTATTGTTCTAGTGACAACCCTAAAACAAAAAAAGTAAGAGATCCATATTAAATCAAGCTTCACATTTCTATTCCAAGTTGTCCACAGAAGTACATAAAAAGATTTATTTTGTAGAAACAGTTCACCCGTCCAATCGCCTACGCGCCATTAGGCATTGCTAATTTTTTTTATATGAAAAAGTTCCTGAGACTTTAAGTTAGCCAACCCTGAAAAATAATTCGATCAAATTCTAGATAAAGGTTGAAATAACTTTACGTCGATTTCATCAAAAAATATTATTATAAGGAAATAATATTATTGAAGAAGAATCTATGAAAGAGAACAAGACACACAAATAAAAAGTTATGGTCGCAACTATGGTCGCAGATAATGGTCGCAGGCCCTGAGGGAAATTATTTTCCTCAGGGCCTCCTATGTGGAGCTCACGTAAAAAAAAACTGGGACTAGAACCCAGAACCTCTCGACTTACCGGTGCACACGCCTTACCAATTGGGCTACCGAGATTTCTTATTTAAACGTCATTTTTGTCTCAATTCCATATATCAAATTTCAGAACTAACAATTTCCGGTTCTTCCCAGTAAGATGAGAGGTTCTGGGTTCGAGTACCAGTTGCGAATGTTGAGTGTTGTGTTGTCCTGTATCAGATATTTAAATTCATTTAGTAATTGGCATTTTATATTTTATCATTTTGCTTAAATTCGATGGGTTGACTCTTTTACTCATAATTTTAACGTCTGTGTCACCTTCCTGCTAAATATTTCTATGCATTTTTGTCTATGTACTCATTTATCTGTGGTAATTCCGTCAACTTTCACTTATATGTTTATAAATGTAGAATTTCATTTCTCGCAATTTATTCTACAAATTGAAACCCCAGTGCTCAGATTAGAATCAAAACTCTGTAAATTTGCAATTCATCTGAATAATTAAAGTTACAACAATATCCATTACAAAAACAAGTCAAATCATAACCTCTCTCTGTACGGAATCCCTTGGTTTGGAAAACGAAGAAGTCTATTTAAACTGCTCAACTTAGGTACTACTGACAGACGACTGTCTGGAGACCATACCCTGGGACCCTGCATCGACGGTTAACTAGTACTTTCTGTATCTTGTTCTCTTTCGTAGTTGTGTTTAGATTATTAGTTTTAACTTATTCTTCAATGATAAATTTTTATTCAACTATAAAATAAACGAAAAATATTGCATTAGGAAAATGTCTAATACAAAACGCATGCATGTTTAGGTCTAACTTCATACAATTTCCAAAACTCTCGACCAACTAGGCAATAGCAATTCAGTTAACAGAGTAATTTTTATCGTAATCCGCATATCTTATTATGTTATTATTAACGCGTATTCAACATTTTCCGCTCATAATAATGATATTAGGATTTTTTTTAAATATTGTCAGGCTATTGATAACATCATGGAAAGTATTATTTTAATAACATCATTTTTTCTGTCCTTTTTTGAGGGTTTTTTATGAAGGAAATGTCCAATCTATGTGATTTTATATCAACAAACATTATGACGCTAATTCACCTAGGCCCGTAAAATCCTCTTTACACGGGAATTTGCGCCTTAGGGTATAATTTCATGTCGTTGACAACTTCCTTATCTCTGTTTAAAAATAATATAATCTGAGATTGTTCTTGAAGTTCCTACTTAGGTCTTGCACGTGGAGATACTTCCTTACAAGGGCGGTATTAAACTTCCGGCGGTTCCGACCTCCAGACTTTTAAAAAAGTTTTAAAAGCTTGATTTTATTTTTAGGTATAAGTGGAACGAGATTATGTGAAAGTTTTTCTTTTCTTTTTATATTCAAATGTTATTCTCTGATGAAACAATATTATAAGCCGGTAGAATTTAAAAAGAAAACTACAACATTTTCTTCTGAAGAATTTCGTTCGTCGTATTTATTTTGTTCATTTTTAACAGTTAAACCGATATAAGTTTGACGTTGGTGTATCTATTTTGGTTGCAAAACAGTTGATCCCTCGATAGTTATCACCTGAAGTTGTAATTATTATAAAATTAAGATTATTTTTACATTATTTATCAATTTAAAAATACAGTCCTTTTGGTGTCTCTTAAAACTCTTATGTTAACACCGATATTTGATCAAATTATTATTAACCTTCAGAAAACTAAACTTCGAGAGACGACGAGAGAGCAGAGTATCATGAGAAGGATAGTTGTAGGGTTTATTTATTATAGTATTGTTACCAAGTTTAAAAATTATTTTACATTTTATTCGACGAATCACCGCACAAAGAGGACACCGATTAGTCTATCTCATTCTCTCGCGGACTAAATCTGGTAGATTTACGTGTTTGTTTCTCTTTAGTGTCGTTCGTTTCCGTTTCATCAGTTTCAAATCACATCGGTGCTAAAGAAGTCAAAAATTTGTCATTCTATAAAACAGAAATACATATTAAAATATATTTTTTTTAGTTTTATGACGCCAAGTTTCCAAACAGTATTTTAAATATTTTAATTCGTTAAACTCTCAAAGAATTTATTATCGTTGGGATAAACTGATAACAAATACACAATTAACTTTCTTTAAGAAATGTTTTAATTTTTCTAAAAGTAAAAGAAATAAAAGAAAATAATTCTTGTTATCCATCCCTCTGTGGTAAAAAGTTTGAAATTTAAATCGTAAGCAATTATTTTTCCGCCCTTTCCGAAGTAGGCCCTCTTTCTTTTGATAGGAAAAAGTTTTTTGAGATCTTAAGTTAGCCAACCCTGAAAAATAATTCGATTAAATTCTAGAAAAATGTTGAAATAACTTTGCATCGATTTCATCAAAAATATTATTATTATTTGAATGTTTCTCTAAAATGCAAGAATGAAATAATATTATTGAAGAAGAAGATTAATCTATGAAAGAGAAGAAGGCACACAAATAAAAATATAATGGTCGCAACTGGGACTAGAACCCAGAACCTCTCGTCTTACTGGTGCACACGCCTTACCAATCGGGCTACTGACATCTCTTATTTAAAAGTCATTTTTGACTCAATCTCATATTTCAAATTTCACCATTATCAATACTGTCTTCGACTTATTTTTTACATATTAATGGCAGTTACCTTTTTTATTGGAAACAAGTGTTTCAAGAACTGGTTTGTAACATAGATAGTGTCTCGGATAATTATATCCGATTTTATTTATATGGAATACGTATTGACCTTTTTGTAAAGGTCAAAATTCTAAATGATTATTCAATTTTGTATAAGAACCCTTTATTAAAAATTTTGAAAGATATTTCCATCAACGTAATGTATCATTGAAGAAAAAGATAACACTTAATAATCTAAACGAAAATACATGAAAGAGTACAAGACACAGAAAGATAAAAAGATAATCTGTCATTTGGAATTCTCAATACCAAACTTATATTAACTGAATTGAAAACATTCAAACAAAATTTTTGAAATACCTTTCGTATCGTTTTGAAAATCATCAGTGTAACCCTATCGCTCTTTACAAACGGAGGAAATTTTTTGATGTACTGTTTCTGTACAAAATTGTAAACTGCCTCATTGACTCCTCAGCCTTGTTAGAAAGGATTGCATTTCGTTGCCCTGAACGCAATACCAGAGCGAGTATCTTATTTTATATACAACATTTTAAATCGAAATACGCACAAAACTCCTTTTTTGGGCTTATCTGCAAAACTTATAATGCCCTAAGAGATATTGACATTTTCCATTGTACCCTTTGTAATGTGTTAAAATCTTCAAGCAAATCTTGGGCAACGCAAACCATATCGGAACGAGTAAACAAACCCCTTATTCCGCTCCTTCCCGGTTCGCGCTAGGGACAGAATCACGCGACCGTTGGATGCATCACAATATGGAGCAGCGCATTGAAACAACAGGAAACTCCCCGCACCTCTCCATACTTCAGTCAGAACTAGGGAGCGAATAAACAAACCCTTCACCCCGCATCTTACTTTGGTTCGCCACAGGGAGCGATCACGCGGCCGTTAGATGCATCACCAATATAGATCACGCGACCGTTAGGTGAACAATTAAGCAACGGACAGGAAACTCCCCACGCACTCCTCCATACCTCATGGCCGAACTAGGAAGCAAGTAAACAGACCCCGACGCCCCACTCCTTCCCCAGGTATGTCGCAAGGGGCAGTCGTCACGTAGGCATAATTGCGGGTATATAAGCTACCCGAGCGTCTGCTTCAAGCAGTTGCGCCCAGAATTCCAGATAAGAAGGACACGTCAGTACGTACCGCACCTCCGCGTGCCCGGGGCACGGAGCCCCGGGCTGCCGCCTAATTTCATTACGAAGAGTCGCGCCCAGAATCCCAGATAATATGGTCACGTCAGTACGTACCGCACCTACGCGGGCACGGAGCGTAAGCTCCGGGCTGCCGCACAAACTTGTTACGAAAAGTGCAATGTGAGTGTTATTGTCCCAAGCACCGGCAAAATACGAACCTCAGTTAAGTGAACCGACCATTTAATCGGATCGATTTCTTACTCGGTCAGCGCGCACATATACCTAGACTATTTACCCAAGTGATAATAAAGTGATTTCACCAATAATCCATTCACAGAAAGACTCTGATAAACGATTTAATAATAAAGACTAATTCGTACGCAAACGTTCGTGTAAATACCTAAGGCCGACCAAAGCTCAACGAACCGGAGGGTCTGGTCCCGGTTGCGAGCTCGCATGGACACTTCTGCGTCACTGGCGAGGTGACCTCAGCCACTCACATCCGATGTCTGGGCGCCCAGCCTGCAGTCGTCGGCATACCGCCTCAGCCATTCTCGATCGCTACTGGAACCACCAAGAAAGGACCACGGCAAATCGTATGGTTTCCCCATTAACGTTATTGTATAGAATTCGTGTTGAGCCAATATAGGTAGGAACACTTTCATACCTGTCATACATTCAGATTTGCAATACATGTTTTAAAGAAAATAACCTGTTTAATTTGACAATCACCTAACCTGAACAATGATATGTGGGTTGAGTATCCGCCCCTGAGAGATTCATAGCCTGGGAGAGAGTTTCTACATAATAAGAAAGATGTTGAAGGAGATAAGGTAAGAATCCCATAACGTTACACCTTAAATCGTTTAAAATCAAACTAAGCTTACAATGTACTAAAATGAAAACTATTATTTCTTATTTATTATTTTCTTTTTAATAACTTTTTACTTAACACTATTTAGGTACTATTATTTTAAACAACTACTTGAAACTATTATTTCTGTATTGATTATTATCTCCTTTTTGATTTTTTTACAACGTGCTTACACCCTATACCTACTATAATTGTTTAATAACCACTTGATTCGTAATCACATAATCACTAACCACAACTAAATATTATAAATGGAACTTAACTGGTTTAAATTATATTCACTATTTACGAGAGATGGGAAGGCTGATAGAGATATTGAAAGAAGGGTGAATGCCGGTAACTCCATTAATGGAGGACTGAATGCCGTTGGCGCTAATAAAAAAACTGTCAAAAGAAGCGAAGCTAGCAGTCCACAATGGAGTACTGGTACCCGCCGTGATGTATGGCAGTGAGGCATGGAACTGGCAGAGGAAGGATGAAAGTAAACTGAATGCTGTTGAAATGAGATCCCTGAGGCGTATGTGTGGTAAAACAATGTATGATCGTGTGAGAAATGTGGATATCCGCAAAGAATGTAAGGCTGATGTAAGCATAATGAGTAAGATTAAGAAAGGGACCCTCAGATGGTTTGGGCACGTAGAGCAAATGAACGAAGAAAGTAGTGTAAGAAGAATATACGACGCAAATGTGAATGGTAGAAGAAGTCGGGGACGTCCGAGAAAGACACGGCACGATCAAGTGAATCAGATACTTGAGTCGGGCCATGTCAAAAGTCAGAATAATAGAAGAGAATGTATGAGACGATGTATGAATGTGAGGCAAAGAGTGTGTGCCAAGACCGAGTTGTTTGGCGGTCCGTCCTCTCTGCCTACCCCTGCGGGTAAACGGCGTGATGGTTAGTTAGTTAGTCACTATTTAATGTACAATTACTAGTATGTTTCCTAAATAAACAAAAATAAAAAATAAAATAAAATAACTCCCGCAACAGGAACTCGAAACCAGAACCTCTTATCTTCTTCTTCAATATATACTATATAGTATTGTCTGGTTTTTTGAAAAACTCACTTTTTTCTTGACGGGAAAATCGACCGCACCTCCCCTTAAGTTTCACCAACCTCAAGGTTCACTTTCGGGTGAAGAACTTTAAGACGGCCCTTGCACGCCAAAACGACCTCCGGGCTGTTTGAGTTTCACCCACTCTAAGGTTCACTCTCCCTCAAATACCCGTGTCCGGTAAAATGTATGGGAAATTTGTATGAAAAATTCAGCCAAAAAATGTGTCGATCTTCTCAAGCCAGAATGGACCTCGGCGCTCGGTATTTCGGAACAATTTAAAGATCACAATCCTTTGAATTCGTTTGGCACTAGCAATTGTTTCTGAGAGACCGTTTACTGAGGAGGTGAAATTCAATCGCGGAAATAGAGTATTTTTGTAGACAAAATTAACGTCGCTAGCGATTTATTCTCTCATACGAATTAACGGCGAAAACTGGAACTTCTCATTAAATCAACCAATTCGGCTCAGTTATAGTTCCCGCCGACAGGTTCGCATTAAAAAAAACAACCACAAATTAGGCCTTAGTTTCAATGCAATGGAAAATACTAGAGAGAATGTTGATACAGGTCAGTTATCAGTTATCCGAGATGTCAAAACAAAACGGATCTCTCAGCGGTTTGGGTTGTTGTTTTTCGGGAAACGGCATTGCGGCCGGAAAAACGATTCCAGCTTGGATGTTTTTGAAAAATACGGTACCCGACAATATAAGGCAACTTTTAACACTAAAATTTTGTGTCCGTTCCATGTAAAAAATTTCAGGGTCGCCGAAAAACCTATAAAATTTTCCGAAAAAAACAAGAAAATTGGTGTCCATAGATTCACTTCAGTAGGGTGGATATTTACCGGCCAAATTGAAATGTTATTAATTCAGGGTAGGTACCTACTTATCTCGGTAGTATTGCAAATATGATGAGAAAAGCAAAAACATTGCCGGAATTTTGTAAGGAAATGCGCCGGTACCTGCCGGAATGGGTAGTTGGACAATTATTTAGGTTTTTGATGCAATTTAATTTACTAAGGTAATGTTGTTTCCACGATACTGAATAATTTAACAATTTTTTAATGTTCATTTTCACGTTCTGTGTAAGTTGTGTTTTTTTATCAGTAAATGCCAGTTGCATCATAAAACTGAAATAATTACAGAACTTGAATAGAATTCGAACCGAACTTTTACAGAACGTTAAAATTGACTTGAAATATTGAAGAATTTTTAATTTCGTTAAACAACCCAGCCTAAATATGAGTTCTTTTTTACGTATGTATGCAAGTACCTATACTCAGAATATAAGTAGGTTCCTACCTGCACATAAACACTCGATATCATCCGACGATATTGCATACGTATTAGTTTTCTAATTTTACAATGAAATTACTCGAAGTTGAACAGAATATTTTTTTAAAAGTATTAAATTCATATAGCGCTTTATTTTAAGCAGTAAATCTACTGGTGAGTTCTGGCATTATAAAATTTGTATGAAAATGTACGTACGCTCATAACTTCCGAAGGACTGCAACAAATTGAAAAATTCTTTTTTTGTTGTGTTCGTTATTGTTAGTACAAGGTTTGTATAAAATTACTGGTGAGTTCTGGCATTACGAAATTTGTAAAAAAAATTTATAGGTAACGCGCGCGAGCTGTTTGAAAAATAAATGTACCGGGAATTAGTGTATGTAATGCGGCAGGTGGGGGGGGGGTGGAAACAGGAAGGGGGGAGGGGAGCCTGGGAGTGGGGAGGGGAACTCGGGAGGGGGTTTACGATACGGAGAAGCCTAGGAGTGAAGTGGGGTGAGGGAAGGTGAGGGAGGCGGAGTGGAAAGGGGAAGAGGACGCTGGTGAGGAAGGGGGGTTGGAAGGGGATCGGAACAAATGAGAAAGGACACGCAGGTAGAAACATTTTCTTTATTAAATGGTATAGCAACGCATGCCGGGTACCAGCTATCTTCTATATATATAAAAAACAAAAAAATGTTTGCATGTATGTATGTCCGCTATGCGTTGCTAAACCATTCACCCGATTGCGATGAAACATTGGGAATTTGATATGCGCATGACTGCTATGGTTCCTGTATACAATAGTGAGCTCTGGCAACACGAAATTACGCATTGCTCAACCGTTCATCCGATTGTGATGAAACTTTGGGGATTTGATGTGTGCATTTCTACAATGGTGTTTATATACTAACGTATAGCAAGTTTTTGCTGCTAGGTCCTGCGGACGGCTTTATACATGGTTGTATGTTTAACTGCTAAGCGTTTCTAAACCATTCATCCGATTGCGATAAAAATTTGTAGATTTGATGTGTGCATGCCCACGACGGTTTCTGTATATAAAAGTGAGCTCTGGCATCATGAAATTACGCATTGCTAAACCGTTCATGCGATCGCGATGAAACTTTGGGGATTTGATGTGTGCATGCCTACAATGGTGTCTATATACTAACGTACGGCAGATTTTTGCTGCTAGGCCATGTGGGCGGCTTTATATATATTTGCATGTTTAACCGTAGGTACCTACCCGCTTACTACGAAATATTTTTTTTTCTGTTAGTAAGTCAAGTTAGTTTTAACCCGTTAGTTGCTTTGCAACGGGCAAACTTCTAGTTATATAGTATTGTCTGGTTTCGATCGACCGCTCACTTTTTCTGGCACGCCAAAATCGACCGCACCGCCCCTTAAGTTTCACCAACCTCGAGGTTCACATTCGGGTAAAGTCGATTAAGACTTTTGATGGATCCGAAAGTGACCTCTCCGCTCCTCGAGTTTCAAAGACCGCAGAGACCATTTTCGGACTCAGGGTAGCGTGCTCAAATCGTGTCCCGATTTAGGACCATTTTTCATACAAAAAACCCGTGCACGGTTTACAGCGCACCAAACGGCGAAAACTATAATTAAATCTCTCACCTACGAAGAAATTCGGCCTTAGTTCTATTTCCTGCCGCTAGGTTCACCCGTTAAAAACGTCGCATTTTTCCCGGAATGTAATTAAGTTTTTTTTCCATACAAAACTGATTTTGCCAGGAATTTATACTAAATAATTAAACGGCTTCGAGAAAATTCTTGAGAAAAATTGACATTTTACAGGGGCATTACGGAATTAAAGATAACGTTAAAAAAACACCTTCCGGCGGACATGTTTTTGATTGAACATAAGCAATACAAGTTTTATAAACTTTTAAATCCACGACATGTACCGCATTTCATTCAAATACTTCACAATTTTGCATCAAATATTGAAATAATTCTGACATTTGTTGAAATTAATCTGTCCTCGACAATGCAAATCTTTGCGGCCAGTTAAAATGAATTCTAGGTAGGTACCTACCGGCGTTGAAAGGCGAATAATTTACTTGCAGAAAATAAATCGTAGTAGTACCTACTACGAACTAGAGAGAATGTTGAGACAGGTCAGTTATCAGTTATCCGAGATGTCAAAACAAAACGGATCTCTCAGCGGTTTGGGTTGTTGTTTTTCGGGAAACGGCATTGCAGCCGAAAAAACGATCCCCGGTTAGATGTTTTTGAAAAATTCGGTACCCGGCAATATAAGGCAACTTTTAACACCAAAATTTTGTGTCCGTTCCATGTAAAAAATTTCAGGGTCGCCGAAAAACCTATAAAATTTTCCAAAAAAAACAAGAAAATACGTGTCCATAGATTCACTTCAGTAGGGTGGATATTTACCGGCCAGTACAAATTATGTTATTAATTCAGGGTAGGTACCTACTTATCTCGGTAGTATTGCAAATATGATGAAAAAAGCAAAACCATTGCCGGAATTTTGTAAGGAGATGCGCCGGTACCTACCGGAATGGGTAGTTTAACAATTATTTAGGTTTTTGATGCAATTTAATTTACTAAGGTAATGTTGTTTCCACGATACTGAATAATTTAACAATTTTTTAAAGTTCATTTTCACTTTCTGTGTAAGTTCTGTTTTTTTTATCAGTAAATGCCAGTTGCATCATCAAACTGAAATAATTACAGAACTTGAATAGAATTCGAACCGAACTTTTACAGAACGTTAAAATTGACTTGAAAAATTGAATAATTTTTAATTTTGTTAAACAACCCAGCCTAAATATGTGTTTTCTTACTCACTCTTTTTGAACTCGGAATTCAGGTAGGTACCCATCTGCACATAAAAACTCGATATCATCCAACTATATTGCATACCTATTAGTTTTCTAATTTTACAATTAAATTACTCGAAGTTGAACGGAATATTTTTTTAAAAGTATTAAATTCATATAGCGCTTTATTTTAAGCAGTAAAACTACAGGTGAGTTCTGGCATTATAAAATTTGTATGAAAATGTACGTACGCTCATAACTTCCGAAGGACTCCAACAATTTGAAAAATTCTTTTTTTGTTGTGTTCGTTATTGTTAGTACAAGGTTTGTATAAAATTACTGGTGAGTTCTGGCATTACGAAATTTGTAAAAAAAAAATTATAGGTGGCGCGCGAGCTGTTTGAAAACTAAATGTACCGGGAATTAGTATATGTAATGCGGCAGGTGGGGGGGGGGGGGTGGAAACAGGAAGGGGGAGGGGAGCCTAAGAGG
Source organism: Limnephilus lunatus (assembly GCA_917563855.2). Taxonomy (NCBI): domain Eukaryota; kingdom Metazoa; phylum Arthropoda; class Insecta; order Trichoptera; family Limnephilidae; genus Limnephilus; species Limnephilus lunatus. Next base: position 90,326,580 of record OU830594.1, on the reverse strand, counting down.
GGGGAGGGGAACTTGGGAGGGGGTTTACGATACGGAGAAGCCTAGGAGTGAAGTGGGGTGAGGGAAGGTGAGGGAGGCGGAGTGGAAAGGGGAAGAGGACGCTGGTGAGGAAGGGGGGGGGGGGGGGGGATTCCTGGTTCCTGTATACAATAGTGAGCTCTGGCAACACGAAATTACGCATTGCTAAGCCGTTCATCCGATTGTGATGAAACTTTGGGGATTTGATGTGTGCATTTCTACAATGGTGTTTATATACTAACGTATAGCAGATTTTTGCTGCTAGGCCCTGTGGGCGGCTTTATATATATTTGTATGTTTAACCGTAGGTACCTACCCGCTTACTTTGATTTTTTTTTCTGTTAGTTAGTAAGTCAAGTTAGTTTTAACCCGTTAGTTGCATTTGCAATGGGCATAAGCTAGTTATATATTATTGTTTGGTTTTTCAAAAAACTCACTTTTTCTGGCACGCCAAAATCGACCGCACCGCCCCTTAAGTTTCACCAACCTCGAGGTTCACATTCGGGTACAACCGATTAAGACTTTTGATGGATCCGAAAGTGACCTCTCGGCTCCTCGAGTTTCAAAGACCGCAGAGACCATATTCGGTTCACGGGAAACTCACATAAAATCGAACCGCTACATAATTGACAGCGCCAAATTACGCAAATCAGCGGCGAAAACTAGAACCTCTGACTAAATCTATCACCTTTGGCCTCGGTTATATTTTCCGCCGACAGGTTTGCACTCCAAAAAAGGCAGAGAAAAATTAAGACACTCATTTCCATACAATGAGAAATTTATTCTTATTTATTGTACGGCGTTTTTGAGAAAAAATGACATTTTAAACGTGCTTTGCGGGATCGTATATTACGTAAAAAAAACACTTTCTGCCGGAGATGTTTTTTAATAAATATAAACATTACAAGTTTTAAAAACTTTTAAAATCAAAACATGTGTAGCTCTCCCTTGAAAATGTTTCACAATATTGCATTCAAATTCGACATTTTTCTGACATTTGCGAAAAATTCACTTTCATCGATAAATGCAAATCGTTTGCAGCCTGTAAAATTGGCTGGTATATTAAAATTTTATAATTTTTCTCGAACTTTGCAACACTGAAGATGGAGTCGTGATGGCGTTAAAATCCACTACCACCTTAAAAAAAGCAGACCCCGCCCTAATAGGTTTTGTATGAAGAATTTTTTTTTTAATGGCGGATTTCAAATTGCATAGCTCGACAGGGCCTAAATTTAAGCAGGATTGGTACAAATTTGTGCATCGGTCTTGCCTGTGTAAAAAATATTATTATGGAATATTATCTGTCTGTGTATGATATATGTAGTAGGTAAGTACCTAATACAAAAGCGCTAGATTTACCCGCGCTTCAACAGCAAATTAAAATGTCAAAAGAAAACGGATCTCTCAGCGGTTTGGGTTGTTGTTTTTCGGGAAACGGCATTGCGGCCGGAAAAACGATTCTGGCTTGGATGTTTTTAGAAAATACGGTACCCTGAAATATAAGGCAACTTTTAACAGTAATATAACGTGTCCGTCTCATGAAAAAATGTTCATGAGGATATGATAAACATATAACATTTTCCAAAAAAATGAGGAAAACGCTTGCCATAGATTTCAGAAGTGGAGATTTTTACTGGCCAGTTTAAATATGTTCCTTCAGGGTAGGTACTTATTTCAGTGGTATTGCAAATATGATGAAAAAGCAAATATTGCCGGAATTTTAGTAACAAATGCGGAGGTACCTACCCGAATACGTAGCTACACAATTAAATGCAATACTTAGGTTTGGTTGTTGTACAACGATACTGAATAATTCAACATTTTTTTAAGGTTCATTTCCAAGTTCTTCGTAAGTTCTATTCAAGTTTTGTTATTTTATCAGTACATGCCAGTTGCATCATAAAACTGAAATAATAACTGAACTTGAATAGAATTTGAACCGAACTTTTACAGAACGTTAAAATTGACTTGAAAAATTGAAGAATTTTTAATTTCGTTAAACAACCCAGCCTAAATATGTGTTTTTTTTTACGTATGTATGCAAGTACCAGCACGCAAAATTTAGGTAGGTACCCATCTGCATATAACAACTCGGTATCATCCGACTATATTGCATAGTATTAGTTTTCTAATTTTACAATGAAATTACTCGAAGTTGAACGGGATATTTTTTAAAAGTATTAAATTCATATAGCGCTTTATTTTAAGCAGTAAAACTACTGGTGAGTTCTGGCATTATAAAATTTGTATGAAAATGTACGTACGCTCATAACTTCCGAAGGACTGCAACAATTTGAAAAATTCTTTTTTTGTTGTGTTCGTTATTGTTAGTACAAGGTTTGTATAAAATTACTGGTGAGTTCTGGCATTACGAAATTTGTAAAAAAAAATTATAGGTGGCGCGCGAGCTGTTTGAAAAATAAATGTACCGGGAATTAGTGTATGTAATGCGGCAGGTGGGGGGGGGGTGGAAACAGGAAGGGGGGAGGGGAGCCTGGGAGTGGGGAGGGGAACTCGGGAGGGGGTTTACGATACGGAGAAGCCTAGGAGTGAAGTGGGGTGAGGGAAGGTGAGGGAGGCGGAGTGGAAAGGGGAAGAAGATGCTGGTGAGGAAGGGGGGGGGATTCCTGGTTCCTGGATACAATAGTGAGCTCTGGCAACACGAAATTACGCATTGCTCAACCGTTCATCCGATTGCGATGAAACTTTGGGGATTTGATGTGTGCATGCCTACAACGGTGTCTATATACTAACATATGGTAGGTTTTTGCTACTAGGCCCTGCGGGCGGCTTTATAGACATTTGTATGTATAACCGCTAAGCGTTGCTAAACCATTCATCGGATTGCGATGAAACTTTAGGTTTTGATGTGCGCATGCCTACCATGCCTTTATGGCAGTAGATACCTACCCGCTTACTATGAATTTTTTAAGTTAGTTTTAACCCGTTAATTGCATTTGCAATAGGCATAAGCTAGTGATATATTATTACATTGATCGGAATAACCTTCGAAAATTATAAAAAGAGAGTTGTTCTAATGAAAATGGAAATAATATTATGTTATGTAAGTAAGTAGTTGTGGAGTACATAGAATTAAAATATTTGTTTAAATTGCCAGCGAACGCGAACAGTGCCATTGACTGAAAAAGTACTCATCTATAAACATAAAACGAGTTTTTTCAATAACTTTTTTTAGAGTCATAATTTTTTTTTAAAAGTGGATATGAGAAAATATTATTTTTACTATCCAAACAACGATTTATTAGTTCACTATATACTGTGGTATGAAATATCTTTACATCTTAATCTTCTTATCTTTTTAAGTGTAAAGCAAAGTCGCTTCCGATGTCTGTACGATTAGATCATTTAAACTACGCAACGGATTTTCATGCGGTTTTCAACAATAGATGGAGTGATTCATGAGGAAGGTTTAGAAATATAATTTGTCAAGGTTTTGTGTAAATTGGTTGAAATATATACTAAATAAGAGGGCCGTGTGGATTTGATCTGTATGCAAATTACCAGATGGCGTTTGTTATAAAAGTTGGGTAATGGCGTTGTCAGTAGATGGCGTTGAGTTTCGTTAGCCACAGCAACGTCTGGCCGAGTCTGCTATTCACTAATAAAAAGTCATTCTCTAAATAGGAGGCCCTGAGGTAAACAATTTCTCTCGGAGCACAATGTCATCTTTAGGGATGCTGTGTGGAGCGTATTTTTAAAGATATAAAGAAGAGGACTTTTTGAAAATGATGAAGGAATGAGGATTAGATTGAAATCTGGAGGTCAATGTGCAGGAATGATAAATGTATGAATCCATCCCCAGTCCGGCTGGTCTAAAGGTCTCTCAGCCAATCTCTCCCGATCCGACCCGCCATACAGTAGGTGATGTACAGTAAAGTAGACAAATCTTTCCCAATGAACCCGGGCACTTAAAGGAAGCAAACCACTTAAGGCAACCTACGGCAGGGTTTGTTGGTTATCCAATAAAACGTTTCCGAGGCGGCGGTACCCATACCCTCCTAGCAAATTGCAGATGTTCCTAAATTAATTTTGTAAAAAGTAACTGAAAAATAAAATTATTAATATAAAACACTCAAAATTAGCAGTGCGTAGTTCGTCATCCAAACTACCAAACCACGATTATTTTAATTCGGTTCACTGAGGATTGATAAAAAATATTTTCGGTTGAGCAGTCAGGGCCAAAGCTAACCGTTTTTTAAAATCTACTACCCGCCATCAATCAAAACGTGATATGCCAGATATGACTTGTGTAGTGTAGTCCAACCATTGTAAGCTATCCAATTTATTTATTTTTACAACGTCTCCAAACAGGAGGCCTCAAAGAAAAAAAATTCCGCTTAATGTCATCTTTGAGGACGCTGTGTGGAGGGTCTTTTTGAGAGGAAACCTGGTTGCCGAGAAATTTGAAAAAAATGGTATTTCAGCAACTGTTGCTGTCACTGTCGCTCTTACTCCCCCGAATACTGAGCGAAAGAGAAAACTGCATCTCAGGCTTATAATACCTAAATAAAATCATCAAAATCGAAGTTGTATACTTTTTTTCCATATTTCTTCCTCAAAACTGGACCAATTTTTAAGATTATAAGCATTAGAAGAAAATAGTTATATTAAAAAATATTTGCAGTAATGTCAACATCCAGAGAGGAAATTGGGAAATTCGTTTGTGTGAACAAAACCACCCAGTTTCCTCTTAAGGAATTTGGGAGGCGGGAATGAGTACCACCGCCCCGGAAACAATTTATTGGATAACCAACACCTCTGCATAGGTCACCCAGAGTGGTTCGCTACGTTTGGTGATCAAGCAGGGGTGCACGGGTTCATAAGGAGTGAGGTTTAAATTGAGGTTACACTAAACCCCAGATTCCTACTCACCCCTCAAACATTATTCCTTCCCAGAACTTCCTCTCTTTCCACACAGCATCCCCAAAGATGACATAGGCCCCGAAGGAAATTATTTTCCTCGGGGCCTCCTGTGTGGAGTTAACGTAAAAAAAAGGAAAGGAAGGAGAGGAAATTCTGTGAATGAAAGAGGTATGAGGGGTGGGTAGAAACCTACGGGTCAGTGTGTCCAGAAAACTTTAGAGGAAGGGGAGGAAGGTAGGATGAGGAGGGGAATAAGGGTAAGCGGGAGGGGAAACTCGGGAGAATAATTTTGAGATCGGGGGTGGGAACCGGGACGCCTGGGAAAGGACACGAAGGGGAGTCCTTACGAAAGGGCGGGGGTTGAGAGAGGGATTTTAAAGGAGACATAGTAGCAGTAGGGGATATCAGGGGGTAAATTTGGAAAATCCATACACCTAGATACTAACACAGATAATAAGTGCTAGCTATAAAAAGGTTTTCATCGTTAGAATTGCTATTTAAAATAAACCAGCTGGCAAATGTCAAAATTGAACAAATACTTTAGCAAATAAGATTCACTTGATTACTAAGAAAAAATAATTGGTTACGCTCTTAAGGTTTGCGTAATACTTGAGATTGAAGGAGGGTCTTTTATAATCCAGGAAAATATTGTATAGGTACTGCGTAGAGTCCGTAGATATTTGGGTTAAGTTATGCATTGTGTGTGGATAAGAAAGGTTAAACATATTTGTGTATTTGGGTGAATAGAAAACGAAGAAACCTTTTTAAATTTACTTTTTAAGCTTTCATAGAATTTCAAAAGGTTGTTGATAGCGAGGAGTTTATGGCCATTAAAGATTAAGTACAAAATACCGAGGTTGACTTTGCTTTCACTTACCTGTCTGTAAAGTACCTACATCTGTTATATAGGAGAGCAACACTAAAAGTAAAAAATCTGAAAAATGTGGGTAGTAAATTTATAGATGAACCTTGTAGTCAGACAAGGTGACTTGATGTAATTTTTTGTATATCACCGCGCAAGTATTTCATATACATGGAAATGTGACATATTACTAAGATTTTATGTCCGGGTTAAATCTTTCCCAAATGAAAGACTAAACCCTTCCACACACTTTTCCACAAACGATTATCTAGTAAATTCACGCAATGTAAGTGCACTATATAAGTATAATAAATAAAAAAAAAAACAATAAAAGAATAATACGTCAATCCACCAAAAACATCATGGGAAAATATTTCACCGATTCCAGATATTTTCATATCAGAGGGTTCGGCTCTGATGAAATCCTAACTGGTCCGATAAATCCTACTGATCCCTCAATATAATTATTTAAAAAATCTTTCGTAATCCTACATGTATAATGACTGCCTTTTGCATTTTTATACATAAATTCTTTGACAAATCTAATACGCCTAAATTTTGAATGAGAGAGCAGAGCTAGGTATAATGCTAGTAGCCGAAATAACAAATGGTAATATTTTTATAGTCTGAGAATGCCAAATTCTTTTTATCTCATTTCCTAAATCTGTATATTTTCTTATTTTTACAGAAACAGTTTTCTAAATATTACAAGAATTTGGAATAGCGACATCATTGATATAAGTTATTTTTTTAATTTTGTCATGTAAAACTATATCGGGTCTATTATGACTAATTTTTCTTTCTGTTAGAATAGTTTTATCATAATAAATTTTAAAAAATTCATTTTCTAAAAATGAATTTGGTTCATATTCATAATATGGTACATTACGGCAGTCAATCAAGTTACGTTTAATTACCAAACTTTGGTGAATTATTTTTAAAACTTGATTGTGCCTAAATGTATACTCGGACGGCGCTAATATAGAACGTCCCGATATAATATGTTCTATATTTTCCGGAAAAGCCAAACATTTTCTACATAAATCATCAATTTGATTTGTATCTTTGATGATATGCTTCCTATAATTTTTAGTATTAATGACTCTATCTTCAATGGCAAGCATAAAGCCTTCTATTCCTGCGCTCAACTCTCCAATACTCAACCATTTGTTTGACGAAAGTTTGTCAACATATACATATTATTTTATTATTATTATTATTTATAATGTTTAGATGTTGGCAGGAAAAAAGAAACTCAACCCTCGGATGGGCAATGTGGCCTGGCCAGGCCATTTGGATGTTCAAAAGTGAATATCTTTTTTTCCGTTATCTTTTTAGCAAGCGCTATGAATATACTATACAACTCGGCGAGCTGCATCAAATGGTGCTATTGCCGACAAATTTGCTTGTAGTTGGTATAACTGTAGTTTAGTTGGTATGACTGTACCATGTCGAATGTTGGTATGACTGTACATCGTCGAATTTAATGTTTCAAAGACCCAATCATGTTTGATAACGTCTAAAAGGGATCGAAATGATAATCTAGTCTCCTTCAACGGAAGCATTCTTCCGAACAGGACCTCCATTGACATGCTTGGTGTAACTCTAAGTGACCAGCTCAGGTATGGGGGCTCCATCGAAACCAGAGTTAAGTTAGCCTCTCAAAAACTGGGCGTACTGTACAGGGCCCGTAATAGTACTCAACTGCGAACCCTGTACAAATCGCAAGTGCGCCCCACGGTTGAATTTGGTAGCCACCTCTGGTCTGGAGCTCCAAAATACCTAAAAAAACCCTTGACTCTGTGCAGAAACCGGCGGTCCGTTTGATAGATTCTCTCATCTTAACAGACGGATTGCAATCTTTAGAGCATAGGCGTCAGGTGGGAATGCTGTCCTTGTTCTACCGGTATTACAATGGAAGATGCTCCGAGGAACTAGCGTCATTGATCCCCTCGGCACAGGTACATAGTCGGGAAACACGTCAAACACGCGCCCAACATTTGTACACGGTTGACATTAGTCACATGAGAACGGGTCGTTTTTACGATTCGTTCTTGAGTTCAACAGCTCGGCTGTGGAACGATTTATCGGCCTCTGTGTTTCCTCCCTCCTACAACATGAGTCTCTTCAAGACCAATGTTAACTCCTTCCTTTCCTCAAAAAGACCCTCCACACAACATCCTCAAAGATGAAATAGGCCCTGAGGGAAATTATTTTCCTCAGGGCCTCCTGTGTGGAGTTAATGTAAAAAAAAAAAAAATGTGGCCCGGACAGGCCACAACGCATTTATTATTTTTCGTTGTCTGGAATATTCTTTTTCTTAGCAAAAATCACGTTCAAACAAGTTTGGTTTGGTTACTGGGTACATCAGGCAGCATGTATACATACGCAGCTACTCAATTCGGGTTAGTCATTCGTTTTGTACAGAAGAAAATTTTGTGTGTTTTTTATGTATATTTTTGTGTTTTTTAACATTTATTTGGTTTTCTTAGATTTTTTCCGAAATGGAATCATTAGACGGATTGTTAGCTAGTCGTCGTAATTGCCTGACTTGTGTACAAATTCGCGATCATGAGGCAATGTTGATCGAATATTTGACGGCAGATAGTAAGGAAGAGGATCAACAAACCGATGGCCATTGACCAGATTTGATAACATTCTGGATATTAGTTGTTTGGCATCATACATCATCAATAATCATTTGCAGGCAGCGAACAAATCTGATAAACGCAGGTCAATTATTATAGAATTGGCAGAACAATTGGTCATCCAAAACATGGAAAGATGTGCTACCAATCCAATGGTATATGGTAGACCAGCAATCAAATCGACATCACTCTGCTTAAGTCACACACACACTTTTATCACACTAATTTATATTCTACCTCTTTACATGAACCACTAACATCTCTTCAGGTATCAATATCAGCAGTTACTGCAAGACCAGTGAGCTCACGGTATCGATCATTATGAAATTTGATTGCAACCATTGATAAATTTCAACGTAAAATCCAGTTGATTTGCCACCGTTTAAATGATCCAGTGTGTTTGACACACGGCACGGAAACTAAAACGTAAACATACAACGCCTCTGTGCCATTCTGTGTGGCCAGAGAATTAACAGATAAATAAATGTTCTTCTTTAAATATAATTTCAATAATACCTATTATTTTTCACCTTTTTCAAGTTAAAAAAAATTCTGCCTGAATAATATTTTTTTCTATTATATAGACAAACAAAAGCATCATATATACACACATTTGTATATAACGTACCAACATATAAAATACTATTTGCGAACCTGATTGTATCTAAAACTAGTTTAACAGCCCACCAACTTACGTGGCCTGGCCAGGCCACATTGCCTATCAAATACATTGCAACTAAAATATACAATGAACTACCTGACAAAACAAGACAATCGAATAACATTAACAAATACAAAATTCTGATCAAACAATGGATCATCGAAGAAGGTCGTGCAATAATTAGTCATCTCACCCAAATATAATGCTTTTATCCCATTATTGTTACCACCAACCTGAAATTTTTCGTCAAATATTTTTACTTAATTGAAAAATGTATTTTATTTATATTTAAAAAATATTTGTAAACTAGTCTGTCTCGACACAGGATTTCCTAGTGAGACAGGCAAGGCCAAAAAAAAGTAAAACTTTTTATATAGATGCATAAATAAAAAAAATAAAAAAATAAATAAAAAGGGGGTAAAAGTACATTGCCCATCGGAGGGTTAAATAATAATAATTTTATTTCAAGTCTAGCGATTTCCCGGCATGCGTTGCAATGCCACTTAATAAAGAAATTGCTTCCCTCTGCGTGTCCTTTCCCATTCGTCCCGTTACCCTGTCGCCTTCCCTCTTCCCTCTCCCGCTTCCCCCGTCCCGCGAAACTCTCTCCCTACTCCCACGTCACCCCTCCAACTCCAATCGCGGGAATGCGTACATAAATCCCCAAAATTTCATCGCAATCGATTAATGGTTAGTAATGCATAATTTTATAATGCCAGATCTCACTATTGTATATAGAAACCATCGCGGGCAAGCGCACTTCAAATCGACAAGGTTTCATGGCAACCGGATGAATGGTATGGCAATGCAAAATAAACACACATACAAACATATTTTGATTTTTATATAAACAGATATGTGAAGGATAGTGCAATCCCACATATTGCATAGATATTAATAGTATTATCAAATAAATAAATAATAAAAAATATTAATTATGCGGGGCGAGGTCTATATGTATGAGTATAGTGAGCTATACGTATGAGTATATTTATATATACTAATATATTTCCGAGTAATTACCGTGTCTGGGTCTGTCAAATTTGGACCTGCGTCACCGGCTCCCATGCCTGGGAGAACTTATAGTGGTTGGGGAATACCGGAAGAACGAAATACACCGGAAACAGAGAGAAATAGGCCAATCAACTCCTCGCAGGAAGTGCGAAACGTGATGCTATTTCCGCCGGAATTCAGATCGCATCCGCGTAGATAAGGCTTGTTTATGTGTAGGAAAGCAAAAACTTTCTTTTAGAATTCTACGTTTGCTGTTATTTTATTACTAAACTCATATGTGTAAAAGTAAGGTTTTTTTCAATGCAAGCTGTTTCAGGTGTCTACAATAACAAATATTTTGATCGTCCAATTGATTAGTCAGACATCTCCGAAAAATTGAATTTTGAGTTGAGTGTTTTTTTTTTATATGAATACCGCACAAGAGTCCCAACTGCTCCCGTCTGAAGCCAGTGAGACTATGGCATCCCCAATTGGGGTATGTTGTGAGGCTGAATACAGTAGGGAGGGGAAGGAGGTCTGGGTTCGAGTCCCAGTTGCGACCATTGTCTTTTTACTGTTTTTCTGTGTCTTGTTCTCTTTCATATTTTCGTTTAGATTATTATTGTTAACTTATTCTAATATGATATATTTCACTGATGGGAATAACCTTCAAAAAAGTATAAAAAGAAAGAAGGTTTTTCTTATAAATTGAATATTCATTTAGACTTTTATAAAAGTCAATTGTTCCTTAAAAATAAATTCGGATATATCTATCTGAGACGCTATCCAAGTTACAAACCAATTCTTAGAATGATTGTTTCCAATGAAAAGGGTAGTTGCCCGTAATATGGAGAAAAATAATTAGTTGATAATAATGTAATTCTAAAATTTGAAAATATGAGATTGACAAATATGACAGTTTGACAGAAGGTGGCAATAGTGAAATTGGTTAACGCGCTCGTCCCGGTTAGACGGAGAGGTCTGGGTTCGAGTCCCAGTTGCGACCATTGCCTTTTTATGTTTTTCTGTGTCTTGATCTCTTTCATATTTTCGTTTAGATTATTATTGTTAACTTATTCTAATATTATTGAATTCAATATTTTTACTTTTTTAAATTTCTTTTGCGTCGGAGCTTTCAAATTTATTAGTACCAATATTCAAAATCGATTAAATGAACGCACGAATTAAAAACTACGCAACTTCAATTTGCTGCCCTAAATAAATTTTTGTTTTCATTAAACACATTTTTCATCATTACCAGTGATGTGTTGGAAAAACTCTCATAAAAATCGAGGATCGTCTAGATTAAGTTTTAGAATTAAGATTACGATTAGGTTTTTTGAGGATTACAATTAATATTTACCTGAACCTCCATCCTATTGGATGATGTAAGTAATTCTGAAGTCAGAGAACCCGACACTGAAGGAGACCAGGTGTCCATCGTGTATCATCGGCTATTTCCGTAACCAATCGTGCAGTAGACACGAACGACGATAGTCACCATTCCAGTCGATTGAAACAACTCAAACTACATATAACTACTAAGGTACTAACGACATATGTTGAATTAACGCCTATTTTATTATTGATGATCGAAGTATGGTTACTGGCTTGATAAAACGATGTTTATATGTTTACTAGCTTGCTCACCGATAACTTTGCCAAAGCATTATTTTCGCGTCATTAGAAACGCCTTTACATCTTTAACAATCCAAACAATCCAGTTAGCATAAATTTTAATGATGAGGATAAATCGTGTATTTTGCTAAAAATGCTATGAAAGTTTAATGCCTTCGTCAGGTTTAATGATTTCGGGAGGTAAACACATAATATGTGATTGATGTTTCGTCGTCACTGCTGACGGGTCAGGAATAAGCCATGGATTGTATAGCGGATTTAAGGGAGTTCAGCAATATGATCGTTATGATATTAATAAATAAATAAAAAAGTATTTTGTAATCCAGTCGCGGTCCCTTGATACATGTTTTGGATGCTTCGCATCCCCCATGATCTATATCTCAGATAATAAAATATCTCAGATATACTGAGGCATCGACCAAAAAAGTCTAAACAGGGCATGGGGATGATAAAAATGGCACCGAAGTCAAAATTAAGGGTTACTGGGTTACGAAAACATTTATTAAAAGGAAAGTGCATTATTTAACAGTATAAAAATCGCAAGAAGCATTGTTTTCATTATATTGTTGGTCTGCTAGGATCAAATTTGTTTCGAAGCGAGGCGACGGAATCACATGTTTAAAAATTCAAATGGTTGCTGACTAACTGACTTGCTGGTCAACGACACAAAAATACAGTCGATAGAATTTACAACGAAAGGAATACTCACTTACGTTTGTGATAATTTTGAATTTTAATATATTATTTGCATTAATTTGAATTTTGACTATATACGACTAAATAAATATAACTAATATACGACTTAATAAATATCATAATAAAATAAAATACTTTTTTGTTTAAAACCACGAGTTTTATTAATTTTTTGAACCGACTGGTTTCGCTTTACTCAAGCATCATCAGGGTACAATCCTCATTTTTCAAAGATCATGGAAATGAATTGATTTAATACTAAACAATAAGTCATAATGTGTGCTTATATAAAACAAAATGAGACAACATGATACAAATATATAACAAACACACTGACTCGACGGCCATAAAATTCATTAACCTAAGTGCAGAAGTAATGGAAAAAACCGAACGATAGTTATGTGACTAATTGGTTACAATAATAAATTTGGAGAAATAAAGCATCAACTGGCATGGTGGTAAGGAGCACTGGGAATTCCCATTTATTTTATTATAATATGTCAAACCACAAAGTGATTGCTTTTTACAATAATAATAAATATCAGTTAAACAAACACAAAATATTCGGGAGTCTGCAATTTGTAGAGGAAATTGAACAATTATATCAACATTCGTATATGCTTGACATTTGTCACATGAGAACAGGTCGCTTCTACGACTCGTTCTTGAGTTCAACAGCTCGCCTCTGAAACGAATTGCCAATGTCCGTGTTTCCCCCCTCCTACAACATGGGTTTCGTCGAGACCTAGGTTCATTCCTTCCTTTCTACAAAAATACCCTCCACACAGCACCCCTAAAAATTACATTATTTGAAGGAAATTATTTTCCTCAAGGCCTCATGTGTTAATGTTATAAAAAAGTATCTGCGGATTCTTCGATGGAGTTAAAAATAATATTTAACCTTTTTTTAGTTACCTAATCATCTCTATAATTATTGGAAACTATTATGTACATATTCTCTTTAGTTATTCAATCATCAGAAATACGCTGTCAGAATGAGCGATTTTTCAAGTCAAACGCTTCCGGTTCATGTCACAAATTTTTACTTCCGGGATATGTTTTTTCACGCCAATTTTATTATTTTCGTATCTCATCGTTTCAGAGCTGGCGTGTACATTAAACTCCATATAAAATAATAATTTCACCAGCGTGTATTTTTTTAGGATGGTATTCACTTTTAACAATAATTTCATATACCTACATGGTAATGTGTGGGTCCAGTTTTATTTGAAGCCTGGTGAAATTTCAAGAAATGTTTTATGTACAAGTATAAAATATATTTGTCAAGTCATTGTATGTAGTTCATGTATGCCTTAATATAAACTGGGATCGTGAAAGAAAAACTTAAGTAACAATATAATTAAGTGATCCATTTAATTAATAAGGCTTGAAACGTTATACTTTTTGCGTCTTCTCCGCAATTTGTGGTTAGTCGACCCTTTACTCAGGGTTGTCAGAACTTGTCTTTAGAATAAATATTTTTTTCTATTTCTGTAATTATATGATTATTTCATGGTAAAATATTATTTACAATATTTTATTTTTGTAGGTACGTGAAATCACTCAAGTTGTCCAAAGAAGCGAAGCTAGTAAACTCCTCTGCCAATTTCGTGTCAAACGACAGTGAAGCATGGAATTGGCAGAGGAAGGATGAAAGCCAACTGGTTGGTTTAGAAATGAGATCGCTGATACGTACGTGGAGTAGTTATCAATTATCAAGTAAGAAACGTGTAGAGATGTGCAAATTATACAAGGCTGATGTAAGCGTCATAAGTAAGATTAAGAAAGGGAATCTTAAATGATTTAGGCACGTAAAATGAATGAACGTGAAAAGGAGTGCAAGTAGAATATATGACGCGAATGTGAATGGTAAAAGTCGGGGAGCCCAAGAAAGACAAGGCATGATCAAGTTAATCCAAATATTTTGAGTCGGGCCATGACGAGAGTCAGAATAACAAAAGGGAATTTGTGAGACGATGTATGAATGAGAATGAAGGAAGGAGTGTGTGTAAGCAGAGACAGAGTTATTTGGCGGTCCGTACTCTCTCCCTACTCCTGCAGTTAACTTCGTGATGGTTAGTTAGTTAGATATACATATCTGAGATTGTCTCCCGCGCCAACAAAATGCTTAAGTTTGTTAATGCGAGATAATTTACTAATGGAACAGCAAAACGGAGAACAAACGAAGTTCGAAGCATCATGGAATATAGCTCCATTATTTGGACCCCTTCTGAACAAAACCATATCCTATAAATATAAAAAGTACAAAAGAGGTTTATGCGTTACCTGTATATGAGGAAATATACGTACTATCCATTCCTGTACCAATCCTCGTTCTTAACAGTTGTGCTCAATTGAAATAATTTAAAAGCCCACCGAAAAATATTTTTATGTAATCATTTTTTGAAGTTAAACTGTTGAACTATACTAAATCCGCCTATGTTGAGAGAGGTAAATTTATATGTCCCTAACAAGTATACTTGTACAGATTTTTTATGCTCCGAAAGCGACGACTTCCGCTTAGCACCACGCGCCAACAAAAAAAACGACTCAACTGAATTGACCATCGTCATTTTCAACGTCACTTGTTATGAAAATAAACTAATTCTTATGTATTTTCAAACAAACTCAAGTAAGTACTGGGATTATTTTTGGTTAATAATTGTCTTTGGTCGATATTGTAGTCGACAGGAAAACGGAAATGGTTCATGGTCACTTTCCGACGGCGGCTTCCCGAGGGCAGTTGGTCGCCGTCGGTAGTCAGAAAAAATCTGTTATGTTTTAATTTTAAAAGTGTGATCGAAGGTGCAATTAGTTGTCCCGGTTCTGGGATGTATTCATGGGAATCCGATGTAAAGAATTACCCGCAGTAAAACGGAGTGATGAAACTCGTGAAATTGTGTTTCGGGCGTGATTTTGCATAGTCGCCGGCTATAGCGTATTAAGCCGAATCCCATCGTAGATCGTAGATGGATACTCCTGTCTCGCCTTGCAAACGCTGTTTGACCAAACGCCTGTAGACGCTGGTTTTCATCGGCCGTGATTGATATTTATTTGGGACAAGCTCGACAAACATTCCCCATTAATCCCTCCACGTTGTCTGGGAGTCTGAAGTTTCCTCGTCATAGGCTGTCTGGATCACCATCACATCATCAATCCATCGTCATGGAAAGCCCTGGGCCGGTTTTCGTCCAGGCGTGGACTGAACGCGTTACCCGCTACTTCCTGGTGGACTGAAAGCTTGGACTGGCTTTCATCCTGGGACGGACCTCTCCAGGGATCATCACCACGGCATTTAGTTAGATAGTTTATTTCACAGTAAAACGGTCTGGTCGGAGTAAGCTGTTTTAATAATTTAAATACAATATATTTCACTTAAAACTTATTTTCTTTTATTACATAAACATACCAAGTTTCACCCCAAATACCAGGATGAATCATCTTTCCCATGCCCCCATGAGGTAAAGATTTTTATGATACTTTCCATAGCTATGCCAGCCCAACATATTCTGTTTTAAACAGAATTTGGCGCTCAGTGAAAACTGAAAAGTTGAGGCCGTAATTATATATTGCAATGCACCTGGCAAATGCGCTTTGCTAACCTGTATACCTATCACACTGACAGACAATTCAGCAACTACCTTTTGACACGTGTCAAAAAAAGTGCTCAAGTATCTGTTTAATTTGTAATCTTCTCTATTACATATTGGTGTGTAATTGTTCTAGGGACAAAATGAAAAAATAAATAAATAAGGCACAAATTCTAATCCATTTGTTAAGATTAGAAGCACCCGGCTTCCTCATTAAGAAAAACAAGAAAATCCAAACAATGCACATAAGTTAAGAAAATAAAGGCTACTATTTCCATTAAACATTTTCTACTTTTGGCACACCTAATTTATCACTCTTGATCGTCTTTTTTGATATATTCCATTCGCTTCAGTTGCTCTGCCAAAATTTTCTTGCCCACTATATTATGTCGTTTGGACATTTGTCACATTTATAGCATTATGTCGTGGATAATGTTACTAAGCCAACATTGCGCGATGTGGAATATAATTTCTCTACAAAACAAGTGACAAATATCATAAGTACCGGATGACATAGTTCATAAATTAAATAATAAACGAATTGGGGGAAAAAATAAAATAAATACTACTCAATTTTTTTCTAATGGTAAAAAAAGGTAGCAGCCATCAGTAAATTATAATAGTAAAATAGGACATATGGCATGGAAGCGTATCACACAGGCTATAAAAGCGGTTGCATTTGGTGACAAAGCAGGGGTTCCCGGGTTTATCGGGAAACTTGTGTCCAGGTCTTGGCGGCGGATGTGCCTGCCCAGATCGGGAGAGGCCCGTTTGGGTGAGACCTCTCTAGATGGTTTCTCTCGGCCCATTGTCTTGCACAGCTTCGGGATGGATGGATTCGTACGACCGTCATTCCTAGACACACTGACCCATAGATTCCTACCCACCCCTCAAACCTTTTTCCTTTGCAGAACTTCCTCTGCTTCATTTCCTTAAAACAAACCTCCACACAGCATCCCCAAAGTGAGGGTAAAATCTTGTATGGAGATAATGTAAAAAAAATAGCATAAAATTTTCTAGCTATGAAGTACGTAGCAAAAGCGAATGGAAACGACTGAAGGGGTTACAATGAAAATGTAACATTATTTAAGCAGGAATATAATGTTACCTTTTTAAGCAAGTTAGCCTTGAAAGTGGCATTTGAGCGATAGCCTTTACGGTCTCAGGAATCTAAGAATTGCCAGGAACGTCCGGACCCTAGATCCCAGATATTGACAAATGGTTCCCTTTGAACCCCGAGGTTCCATCTGTCATTTTTATGAAGCTGAGATATTGATGTTCAAGGTTTGAATACCGAATAAAATACTACAAATTGGCATTTATGGAAAATGTGAATATGAAGAAAGTAGATACGTAATAGAATTTCTGCGTTCTGTGCAAACAACACACAGCCTATAGCAAAAAATACCATGTAAAATAAAACAGATAGAACCTGAATGCTTCGGAAATCTGAAATATGTAGTCAGAGCAACAGGGATCTCTCTGATTAATTAAAATTAAATTTTGCATAGAATGTTCTCAAACTCATAATATCGTTCATAAGACGATCTACATATTCTCTTATTCATACTTAAGTGCAATTTTTATTTATTTTTCTCAGTTTCACGCAATTGGCAAATGGAATCTTGTTGTCTCAAATAAATGGTCTCTAAGTACAAAGCAAATGTTGCTCTAAAAATATTTTATCTAAGTTGCCTGCAAAATTTTCAAATAAAACATTGTTGTTCTGAAAATTAAATCTTAAATTTTGACTCCTCAGCTTAAGTTATTTAGAAAAAACTCATATAAATCATAGAAATATATAAACCTTACCTAACCTAACCTAACATTACATAACCTAACCTAACCTAACCTAACCCAACCTAACCTAATCTAACCTAACCTAACCTAACTTGTGTCATAGAAATCGTTGTGTCTCCCTTACTATCATTGTTAAAAATATGATCTAAACTCTAAACGGTGTTACAAAGAAAAAATACCAAACTTTAAATTTAAATCTAAAAATTTACCGCAAATAGCTTAATATATAACCGGGAATAATTAAAACTTGGGAATATTGTAATTATTTTTACAAGAAACGCCAAAAAGTAAGTTGACTATATAAAGTTTATGATACATTTGACTAATAAAATATGTGTGTTTTTATTTTTTTTGCTATCAGTAACTTTAGTTTGAAAAAACTTTAGATGGGTCATTTTTAAAACTTTTTATTTTTGCAATAAAAAAATTTGCAATTGAAAAATTATGTATTTTTTTAAATCATAAAATTTTAAAGCGTATTTAATCAACTTTCCAGATTAGTTTTTAATTTTTGGATGCGTTCAGATATAGTCCATTTTTTTGGATATTATTGCAACAAATTTTTACCTTCCGACAAAATAGGTTCGAGGCCTGAGGAATTAAATGGAACTTTGTGCATGATTATCTGCAAACTAATATGACACTTATACATATTTTAAATAGAATTTTGAGAAAAAAAGGAAGAATACTGATGAAAAATAATGGATTCAGGCCAAAATGCCATATGGAACCTTTTTTCTTCAAGGGATCAAAACGTAGTATATATTAGTATACTATAAATGTACCACGAATTATTTCATTAGAAGAATACTGAATTAGGAATCAGTGAGGACGGTTCTTAGTATTAGGAATTATGGGGAAACTGGGATCCATTGTGAGGCTCTCCATTAATATGAATAATAACGTATTTATGAAGGTACGTTTTGTTTGATTTCGAAGTCTGATAAATACGCGGAGCTTTAAACGTCGGGGACGCTTATAGTGCCTACTGTAGAAAAATATGGGAATTTGGCTTGTTAAAATGATAATGTGACTGTATAATAAGACTTACAATTTGAGAGGCAGGTATGAGTACCGCCGTAAGTAGCCGCCGTACTATTTGGCTAGTGTTCATCACGACGCTACGCGTCAAATATGCGTTGAATTGACGTCGGTTTCCCGCTATTGACAGTGCTGGCAAAAATGGCATCCGAACATCTTTAGGTGGGAAAAAATCCAAATTTACATAACTACAATTAACTGGAATACGTAAAAAAGGAATTAGCGGGGAAGGCATGAATTGAGTTTAGAAAAATAAGTCAATTTGAAATCTTTCTCATGCAGTTTCTTGGCGGCTACGAATGGCCTACAATTATTATTTTTTCCATTTCAAATAAGTACTCCACAATTTATTTACAGTTTTACTTTAGACATGACTTGTACTGATGGAATATGATCCCAGACGGCCCGGTCCCGGGGATCTAAGACTCTCCTAGTTCGTTGGTTGCTTTCATGTAAAAAGAGGGAAAATTATAGACGCACATTGTATTCATAAAAAAATGTTAGCGAAAGAAATCTACACAATGAAAATTTAAAACAAAAACACTACTGTCAACGAGACATAACCAGCTGTATTAGGTATCTACTTTACTAACTGATGATTAGTTATTAGAATATATAACAGGGGTTCAGCTAAGCGCCGAACCATTTTTAAACAATGTTATATATATAATATGAATTTTATTCCAAAGAGGAAGTAGGTTATTGCTTTAATTTAAACAGTATTGTCGAATCCAAAATCTTATTTTGGATTTTAATTTTTTAAACCTGTAAATACGCTTATTGTCTTTGTCTCAAGAGTCACAAGAGACATCATATTAATTCCATGGTTGAAAAAAAAGGTTCATCATGTTCAGCATATTCAGGGTACCGCCATGGACGTTAACCATCATTAAAGAGTAGCATATCGGTAGGCAGTCTCGTATCTTGTGTATCTCCATGTACGGTGAAACTTAGTCTGTCCATCAGTTTCATTCGTCCTCGTACCAAAATCATCCATAATAAGTGAGGCACGAAGATTGAATTTATCATTTTGTTAGATAAGTTATTGCCAGCTACCAATTGAATTATTCCAACCAACTATTGTGTTCCACAAATAAATGATAAAGTAAGAGTGCTTTGTATAACAAAGGCTTCTGGAATCACTTCAATTTATGTGGCATTCTTCAATTCACTTTCATTAAAACTTACACTATTTATTAATTCATATTGATTATTTGAAATCATCTACATAAGTAAAAATGAAAGTTTCATTGTTTGTCCCTTGTGCGGTCCCTAAACCATTCATCCAATTGCGATGAAACTTTGGTGAGTTATTGTGCGCATGACCGCGATGGTTACTAAATATAGTGATGTGCTCTGGCGGTATGAAAGTATTTAATATACTTTTATTCCGATTGCGATTAATCTTTGGTGAGTTGTTGTGCGCACGCCTGTGAATATTTATATATGTATGCTTCTCGATCACTAGACCATCGGGTGTCCACGGTGTAAAATATTACTGCGTTATGTACTCAAATTTATTTGAAAAGTAAAAAATTGGACCTGATTGTGCGAATTCACACAAACGATAAAATACTCTTAGTGCATGCCTATAATCAGAAAATCAATGTAAATATTTATGTACATTTCTTGGAATAATATGAACGAAACCTGTCAATTTGTCTGTCCTGGAACGGGAAACTTTCCTAGTTGGACAGGCAAAGCTTCCTAATATGTAATTTGTACTTTCTTTTGTATCTATAATAAATAAATAAAATAAAATAAATATCAATTTAATTAATACTTCTTAGTAAACAGTAACTTATGTCTAAATGTATTTATTGGGCATTAACTATGTAACAATTTCTAGACATTTTGTTTTGAAGAGTTTTAATTTTCAATGTACATTTGTTACTTAAATTTTAAATTTTCTGCGACCAGTTTCGACACATCCGTGTTTCGACACATCAGTTTTAAGTTTGCTTGTGAATGACAAAGATTAAATCATAAAGAAAAATGATTTTTTTTTTTTTTTTTAAGGCAATGTGTTTTTATTTTTTTTATATTAGATCGACAAAGGAGGCCTTTAGTAAAATAGTTTCCATCAGGGTCTATGTCATCTTTGGGGATGCTGTGTGGATGGTCTTTTTAAGGAAAGGAAGGAGAGGAAATTCATTTAAGTAATTGTGCACATATTATATTATTAGTGATTATTGAAATGGTAGTAGAAATCGGGGATGACCGATGAAGACATTATACGATAAAGCGAACTAAATTGTTGAGTTGGGGCTATGTCGAAAATCAGAATAACAGAAAATGTATATGAGACGATGCATAAATCTGAGTGAAAAAGTAGTGCGGTGGTTTATCCTCTCTGCCTACCTCTTTGGACTTTCACCAACCTGTCCCATTGTCTTGTCTGTATTTGTCATACTAACACATATTGTATCTTGTATTTCCCGCTAAGCACTTGCATACTGCTTACTAACAACGTATACAGGGACATTGGACGTCTAAATTGTTCTAAACTAAATGTAGCTTCGTTCTTTCAAAAAAATTAGAGTTCTTGCGAGAGCCTTGAAAGAGTAACCATCTGTTACTTATACCAGGGCGGGTAAGTGGTGGATAACCTCCAATGCCTACGTCTACGGAGAAACGGGGTGATGATTAGTTAGTTTCTCCTGCTGCGTACAGTGTACATGGTACATGGCGGAAAATGGAATTTGTGATTTTCGGTCTCATACGAAAAAGTCTGCAATTAATTTCCGATCAACTTAGTGAGTTTCTTTTCTGACAGAATTTCAATACTTATATGAAATTTACCTTTTATAAACAAAAGCTTTATTATATTATAGATTATAGATTTTCACGGTCAAAAGTATTAACATGATTAAATTTGGGTTATTAAGCCATGTGGAGCTTTCTATTTCTTTAGCTAACGTTTCGGACAGCATTAGAGTGTCCATTCTTCACATCTGTACTGATAACACAGTAACGCAATCGTAACGTTGGCCAAGGAAAGAGGGACGCAACTCGGCAAAATAACCTACAAATTATTATTGCGTAGGTTTAATGATTTATTGGTGACATTTAAACATAATTTCAATGCTAAAATCCAGGGTTGTAATAATGGTTCCATTTTACCCACTGAATAAAAAATCTCTGAAAGTGTGTACTTGTTTATAAACTGGTGTGACTAATTCGCTAATGACTTTCGATTCCTGGGGATCTAGGGAGATCAAATTGGAAAATTAACGATATCGGATCGATAGGCTCAACCTACGACGATTTTATATTGATATCACGATGTTTACAGGGAATAAATAAGAAATCGTTGTACGATGGCAACACTAACAGATTTGTTGGATTTACAATAAAAATTAAAAATATGAATAAATTGGCAATGTCGAATTGAAATACTAGCTTCAATATATACAATATATACATTGGCAGTCCACATGTACTTTTGATACTAGAAAAGTCGTTATTTATTATTATCAAGTTTAATTTGTAGAACTCCATTTTAATTTTTATTTGTTTTATATATTCAATAATTTTATTATTAAATTAATAAAAACAGTTTATTTATAAACAAGTTCTGCTGGTAATTATTATTATGCGTGACAGCTGTTTCGCCTTCGGAGGGCATTATCAAACTTTGGTCATGCCACATACAGACAATCTATTTATAGTATTTTTGGATAGGTTGGTACTATGACTCATTTTTAATTTCTGATTAAAAATGACTGAAATTATATTTCCCTTTTCGACTGAAAGTCGTTAAACAATCTAATTGTGAGTCTTTCACAAATGTTGGCTCATGGTTTTCTTTTCAAGTATAATTAGTTATTTAAAAATTGATTTTGAATACATCTAAAAGCGGAGAGTGTATTATATTTTTTTGTTTATTTATTAAAATAGCTTTAGGATTATTATTATGTTTGTTAATTTCCAGCTGTTCTAAAAGATTAAGTTTACGTCCTTTATTTTGGATGTGTAAAGGAGTTGGCTTATTATCATCGCTAAGTGAGTGATTCTCATCGAGGAGATGTTTGGCAAATTGTGATTGAATTTTATTATTATTTTTAAATGATCTCATGTGTTCTTTGAATCTAATATTAAAGGCCAGTTTGTCCAACATAAACAGAGTTACATTAATTTTTTCAGCGTTACATTAAGTTTGTCCAACATAAACAGCGTTACGTTAATTTTCTCTTAAAACATTATACTAAATTCTCTCCAAAACATAGTGTTAAAAATTCTCTGGAAGTTATACATAAAATTCAAAACTTAGATCTCCCACATAACTGCCAATTTTTATCTTTAGACGTCGTAAGCCTTTTTAGCAATATCCCTATCCAAGAGTGCCTTAAAATTATTGAAGATATATTAGACAAATCTAACATAAACCCAATTATTAAAAATGACTTATTAGACCTATTTAAAATATGCATGAAAACCAATTACTTTATATTTAATGATAAATTCTATCAACAAAACGACGGCTTGCCCATGGGGTCACCGCTGAGTCCACTTCTTGCTGAAATATTCATGGACTATATTGAAAATCAAATTTTAAACTCAATCTTTAGCAAATATATAATTTACTATGTGCGTTATGTTGACGACATTTTGATCTGTTGGAAAGGTACCAACAGACAATTAGACCTTTTTGTTACATTAGCTAACTCCATCAACCGTAAAATCTGCTTTACGGTTGAAAGAGAGTGTAATAATAAAATTAATTTTTTAGACTTAACAATCGGTAGAAAAAAAAAAAATAATAATAAAAATAATAAACATACATTCGAAATTTTCCGTAAACCTACGTTTACTGATACGACCATTCATTCTAAATCATTACACCCATGGTCACATAAATTGTCTGCCTATCACTCAATGATACACAGACTTACTAACATCCCTCTTGACAATAAAGCATACGAAAAAGAAAAAAATATAATTTTATCCATTGCACAAAATAACGGCTTCAAGGGTAGTGATATTGATAAAATAATTAGTCATAAAAAATAAAAAATTAACCTTAACTCAATTTACCCAGCGATTAATAATAAAACTAATAATAAATTTGCGTGTTTAGAATTTGCAGGACCTACATCTAATAAAATTGCTAAAATTCTCAAAAATTGTGGATTAGACATTGCCTTCCGCACTAACAATAATTTGAAATCATCTCTTAAAAATTCAAAAAGTAAAACACCCAAACTTAAAAATAGCGGCATTTATAAACTCCAGTGTGACGAATGTAACGCTGTTTATGTTGAACAAACTGGCCGGTCCTTTAATATTAGATTCAAAGAACACATGAGATCATTTAAAAATAATAATAAAATTCAATCACAATTTGCCAAACATCTCCTCGATGAGAATCACTCACTTAGCGATGATAATAAGCCAACTCCTTTACACATCAAAATAAAGGACGTAAACTTAATCTTTTAGAACAGCTGGAAATTAACAAACATAATAATAATCCTAAAGCTATTTTAATAAATGAACAAAAAAATATAATACACTCTCCGCTTTTAGATGTATTCAAAATCTATTTTTAAATAACTAATTATACTTGAAAAGAAAACCATGAGTCAACATTTGTGAATGACTCACAATTAGATTGTTTAACGACTTTCAGTCGAAATGGGAAATAACAGTTATTGAGAAAATAATAACCATTAATAATTTCAGTCATTTTTAATCAGAAATTAGAAATGAGTCATAGTACCAACCTATCCAAAAATACTATAAATAGATTGTCTGTATGTGGCATGACCACAGTTTGATAATGCCCTCAGAAGGCGAAACAGCTGTCACGCATAAAAATAATTACCAGCAGAACTTGTTAATAAATAAACTGTTTTTATTAATTTAATAAAAAATTATTGAATATATAAAATAAATAAAAAAAAAAGAAAAGAAAAGTCGTTCATTACTTTAAGGTCTTTAGTCATATTTGAACAACTTTAGATTTTCCAAACTGGAAAGGAATCAATTGATGGCGTTTTAGATGTATTTATAAAATCTATGGAGTGCGTATCCTATCTCTTTCACTTCTAAGAGCGTCGTTAGTTCACCTCCATTCATTAATAAGATAGTTATTTTGCACAACGAACGACATTATAAAAAAAGTGTATATTGACAGCTTATCTGTCACTCAGAAAACTGTGGTAAAAAACAGCGGGCTTTTGTCAACCGAGTGTCGGAATCATATTATGTTGACCGTGCTCGTAAATGTCGCTAACTGACCATAGATGACGTATTGATAGAGGGTTTTATCGATCGCCCGTGCTAGACCTCCTGGGCTTCAGAGTGTTTAACAATTTTTATCTTTTAAAGGAAGAATTGCGATATTTGAACGTCTAAAATATTTAAATATATAGAATCGTACTAGAATATAAAAAAAAAACATTTCCTCTCTTTGAAAAACAAAAATAATTAAACCCCTGACAGAAAGATATCCGATATCATGATTTTTTTTGTCATAATAATATTTCTGTTTATTAACCTATATAAATGTAATAAGATGGGAAAAGAGTTGAAAATTTTCCCAACGGAGGACATTTCATTCCAGAAACAAAGTTAATTTGAAAATCATTTCTAATTTTAGACGAAATTGTATTTTTCTGTGCCAACGCAATTTAGGGGGAATTTTGTTTTTTTCGGTAAACCGCGAGCATTTAATTTTGAACCAAAAACAAAAAAAAAACAACTCTATTTAAAATAATACGCTACTGAAAAATATAACACAATTGAATATTGTTATTTTTTTTTTTTTTTTAAATAATATTTTGATTTTGTTGGAATGTTTTTTTCTGAATAAAGTTTATTATTTCCTGCAGCTAGTACCGTAGCTCAGTTGGTAAAGCACTTGCCGTGTAAGCAGAGGGACCTGGGTTCGTGTCCCAGAGGTGCCAATATCTTTTTATGATTCTTCTGTTTTCACATTTTTAAGTTTCGCTAATATTGTCTTCATTTAATTCATTATTGATTATTTCCCCTTTTTACGGCTTTTTAGCTTAAAAAGCTATTTATACCTTTACGTATCGCATTCAGAGTTGATACGAACACGGGACCTTCTCCTAAAAATGCGTTGTTTCCTTACAGCACGTTTCAATCTAGTTATTCTACATCCAAAAATCTAATTCTATAATTTAGGTAAAAAAAACTACCAAATAAGTGATTTTTTTTAATGAGAACACTTCACAAGAGTCCCAACTGCTCCCGTCTGGAGCCAGTGAAACTAAGGCATCCACAATTGGGGTATGTTGTAAGGCTGACGTTAAGTGGGAGAGCCACGAGATAGGGAAGAGGAAGGTGGGGATGTACCAGGAACCAGGATATTCAAATTTATTCATCAAACATGGCAAAACCATTTCAAGCAACGTTTCAATGAACGCGTAAAATGCCGCAAATATAGGTACCTAATATAATTTTAAAGGATTAAATTGTGAAAAATTTGTCAAATAAAATTTATCTGCGCACGCCCGGGATTTGAACCCGCGACCCTCGGATCGCTAGTCAAGAGCCTGGCCCCTCGTCGACGGGGGCCGTTATAATGAATTTGGAATACATAATTTTGGAAATGCATTCTAGATAGAATATTATTAATTTATAAGGATATCAAAGTTGATTTTCTTTTCAAGGTTAATTAAATTACCAGTTCAAACACATATTTTTTTTTACAGACACGAAACATATCATTTTTGTATCGGAATTTACCGTCTTATTATGGTACACAATATTGATTCAGCATTTATCTGACTCTGAATATAAGAGGAAAGTGGAACACGAACGTAATACTGGGTTCATAAAAAATTAAGGAATGTTTGTTCAAAAATATAACAACAAATAAGGACAGTGAACCCTGGAATATAACTAGCCCAAACTATTGAACTTGTTACCAAGTAATATAAAAAAAAGTGATTAACCAAATAGTTTCAGATTTGTACTGAAAATATGGTTAATAAGTAGAGCTGATCTATACTAATTCATGCGTGTTGACAGTGACAGTTTCTATAGTTAGGTTATAATTATAATAATGTACACGTTTACATTGTAATTGAACTAACAATTTTAATTTGAACAAACATTGTTATTGAACAAGCATTATAGTTGAAAATACATTATAATTGAACAAACATTATAATTGAACCAACACTGTAGTTGAACAAACTTTATAATTGAACATTAAAATCCATAATTTTAAACATCATAAATGAATATAAAAATCCTGTTGACTTAATGAATGCTTAATTGCGATTTAATGAGATTGTACTTTAAAAACAATAAAAAAGGGATAAATTTCGTCTACATTTTTTGAAAAAACAACTTATGCCTATCTGCTAATCTTTTTTTCAATAACACAACCGTCAGAGAAAGAAAAAAAATGTGCGAAGAAGAAGCAAAATTAGTATCAAAAACTTAATTTTTTTCTCATTATGAACATAATGAAAAGGTGCCCAAATTAAATTTTAATAAGTTCCACTTAAAAGCACTCCATTAGGCACCTATCACTTAGTTCATAAAATTTTCTTAGAAGTTGAACTCTATGTCAAGTATGCGCGTCTTGCTTTAAATTTTATATATTGCTAGTTCCAAGCTAAAAGAAAGTGCTTTAATGTATGCATCATTACCAGGAAATGTTAACGTAGCTGAGAATCAATGTTTACCGGGGTTTCTTGCATTGCACACAAAAAACGAATTACAGAGCGTAATTCAACCCTGGCGCGTGCGGGGAGTAGAAGCGCCATCGCGAGCGGCTGTCACGCCGAGTGTCGCAGAGAGTGCAGCGTGGTGGGAATTTGGCGTGGTTTAACCAGGCTATACGCCAGTGTTGCCGGATCATTCGTAAAATCGTTCGTAGCGATTGCAGCCCCTTTGAGATCTTATTTTACGGACAGCCAAAAATATACATTATCCTATGAATAATAATAATAATAATACATCAATACCCGTTCAAAATTTCACTTTCACAAACCTACCTTACACCAAACATAATAGATTTGAAAGATATATTATCTAAAAATATTTTCAAAACATATCTACCTTAAATGTAAAAATGTTTTCAATTTTTTTTTTTTTTTTTTTTTTTTAAAAAGAAAGACAAACATTCCCGGGTTACGAATAACCCAACAATGTTTGAAAATCTCCTACTACCACCACAGAAAGCCGAAAATGTTGCTTGTGTTGTGATGGAGGACTTAGCCAGCCGAGGAATCGAACATGCGACGCCCGGGTGGGACCCAAGCGCTATGCCCACTCAACCACTGACCGGTCCTATATTATATATATATATATTATATATAATTATACCTATTATGTAAAAATGTTAAAAATTTGGTTAATATTGTAATATATAGAAATTACTAAAAATAAATAAAATATGAATAGTGCCTTTGAAAGCAATCACGAAGGTAAAATACTCCCTAAATCTTAATTATTCTAACTTAGTTAACCTATCCTAAACCAAACTAGCGCATCCATTTCGAAACGTTTACACAGATTTTGAGTATCTAGGTTTTACGGGTGATACGTAACATAATATGAAAGTCATGAATTTTGGGCTTTTAAAATTACGTATATGCATGTTTTAAATCACTCATTTCAATTTACTTAACAGTAATTTCAATGATTTCTAATGTTTAATTAGATTTTCTGCTTTATTTTTATCAAGCAAATCCATTGAGACCAATCCTCAAAATAATTATTAAAAAACAAATTCAAACCCAACAGGACCAAATTACAGCAATGAAACTTGAAACTTTTCGCGAATCGTCAGGGATTAATTCAAATTTGATTAAACTTAAAAACTTATCCTTGGCAGGATGTTGTTTCGGTTCTAAGTAATAAAACTCACAATCCCTTCTTGTATCCCCATCCGATTCATTCCAGAAAGTAATTAAGGGGAATTAGGGTTACTGTCTTTAAAATAAAACAATAGATGGTTCTAGAAAGGTAGCAAAAGATCGGGAGAGGTAAAAAGTTTCGGTGCGTAAATTTTATTGGCAACGTAACGGATTTTTACGTTAAAGTCTGTTTGGAATAATGTACGTAATCGGTGGATTTTTTTCGTACTTCACATATCCAATCTTAAATAAACCTTCTTAATCTTACTTAACCTAACGTTACAACGTATTTTAACAGTCCAAAGGGTGAGGATTCGTTGTACACTCCGACATTATGAACATTTGGTGTACCCTTTTTGAATTTGGATTCATAGAAAAATAGGCGAGACATTGTCCGATAAAGTCTTAAACGGTCATATTGATTATTCAGCTCTTTTGTCTACACTAAATATTAGTGTTATAAGCAAAAAAACCGGAGATCATTATTTCAAATTGAAATTGCTTCAAATTAGTGAAACACAGGCAAAATTCTTTCTTATTAATCTTGCGATCTTTTGTCGCCTTAGTTCATTGTCCTTACGACCATTAGAAAATTTTACAGAAGGTTAAGGTTTTCTTTCATTATTTAAATTAAATATTAAAAGAGGTGTTTAAGATAAAGCTAATTCCGTAAAGGTAAAGGTCTCATTACTTTAAATAATTCTTAGTTAAGTGATTAACTATGATTTTTAATACTTTATTTTTAATTTTAAAGTGAAGATTGAACAAAAACTAAAATAATCGTTTGGACAATTAAAAACCAGGGGCGACGCGACGTCTTGTAATAAAAAAATGTGTTGATGCATATTTTGTACTTTAGGATTCTTTAATCAAGTTATTAATAAATCTTTATAATAATTTTATTTGCTACGTGACTTAGCTTCATTATTTAAGAGATTAATGGTACAATGTATTGACAATAAAAAAAAAGAATAAGGGAAAAAATAAATAAAGATATTTAATCATTCGAGACAAGATTAAGTTTAAAAAGGAAAAACAGAAAAAGATTCGGTATCATTAAGGAATTGAATCCAGCTCTGATCTAACCACTGAGTTAATTCGACCCTATTCGCTTCGGCCATATTGTATCATACTTCGACTAAGAACTACCAACATTATCTTATTCAAGAGACTTCTTGTAACTTTAAAACATTTCTCTGCTAGATCCACGCCGCCTGCCATACATTTTACCGCAATTTTTAAGAGATTTGATGTGTTAAAATTATTATAAAACCTAAATGCTATTATATTTTATTTCTTTATATCTATCTACCTATCTATCTATATAAATAAAAATGGATCGCCGAAATGTATGTACGCGCATAACTTCCGAACGACTGCACCAAATTGGATAATTCTTTTTTTTGTGTTTGTTATTGTCAGGACAAGGTTTGTATTAAACTAATGGTGAGCTCTTGGATTATGAAATTTGTATAAAAAAATTGCAATAGGTAGCACGCGGGCTGTTAGAAGGCTGAATTTACCGAGGCTGAATGAGGAGGGAGGGGAACTTGGGTAGGGGATTTACGGGAGGGGGGAGGCATTTATCAAGATAGCGAAAGACAGAAGAGACAAGCAAAAATAACAAACATTATTTTTTACATTTATTAATAAATTATAATTCATCCTTGTAGCAATGTTACGTAATGTTATTCCATACAGTCTCTTTTCCGGAAATGTTCAGCTTAACATAAACATACTTGGTATTACCTTTACCGACATTAACACCCCCTTGCCTAGGGTGGATTCACTACTATAATTAGAGTTATGACTCATAACAATGGAAGCCTTCGTGCATATACCAAAACAATATTTGCCATTTCCTCAATCTCGGTTGAGGCAACAGTGCGAAGGCGCACACGCGTACTTTGCTAATGGATTTCACTGTATCATGAATACACCTGGCTCAACTATAATGTACTTTAACCCCTCCGGTGTTTTTGGGCCTTTTAGTCATAAGTACATCGACAAGGTGATCTGACGGTTGATCCACCGAAAGATGGCCTTTCGAAGTAATAATTATTTATTATAAAATTATAATTTTTTTATGCATTATTAACCGATTTCAAACCTGTAATCGACTTAAAAAACCTTTAATAATAAATCGGTATGGATATCAAACGAATTTGTTTACAGAATCGATTTTTTGTATTTGTACTATGGTATATACAGTATATAGACAATCAGTTGCATCCCCGAAGCTTTTGAATGAAAATATGTTTTAAACTTTTATTATTCGGCGGTAAATTCTCCCTGCACAATCTTTTGAGAGTATTTTGTGCAGGTATAGCGTATTTTCCCTAAACTGACTGCATATTGCGTAGAAGTATGCTCGGGATCAAATGTCATGGAACCCATATCGATAGCATTCTTTTTATGCTCTTTTCAGCACAAACTTTCATACTCAAAAAAGTCGTTTTTTGTTAATACAACACCATAATTGGTGAGATTAATGATTTGGAGCAATAATAGAAAGACGCAATACCACGCTATAAAAAGTCATTGACCACCCTGCCTGCTTGTAATTTTTTTATACAGGGTATAATATTTGGAGTTAATAATGTAGATGTCATTTTGCTGTCTGAAGATATTTTTTTAAAATAAATTGGTAAATTTCACGCGTACGTGAGCTGTTTCGTATGTTACCGTGCCTCTAAAACGAGATGCGACACTCTAGGTTATAAACGCACTACTCTCTTAACAACATGAATAGTTTTTGATTTTAAAAAATTCATCGAACAGCAAAATGACGTCGAAATTTTTTACAACAAAAATATGCTCAGGAAGTGGTGGATAAAATCCTTCAAGTACGTGGTGTTACATCCTGTATAGAATGAAACATTAGTCAAGAGACAGTAACTTTAATATTTCTTTAGGATTGGCGTATCATAGTGGTGAGTTTATCAAAAATAGTTTATCAAAGTGGGTACATTTGTATTACGGCTAATCAGGCTCCCTATAACCAAATTGAACAGTGACAAAACTGAACAATGAAAAAACAAACCTAGCCTATTAATTTACTGTGTTCTGTGTTATCATTTGTGAATGATAACACCGAAATCTTTCATTTGTGAACCACATAACAGAAATCTCTAATAAGGGCTAAAAAATGTTGTGATTTATTACAAGGCTAACTAGAAATTTTAACAATATAAAGTGTATTAAACAATTATATTTTTCATTTGTTAGAAGTCAACTTGAGTACAATTCTCCCAGAATACAAAACAAATTCTTACGTTATCTAAATTTTAAAATGGGTATTCCAGCAATTATGTTAAACTACAATACTGTTTTAAATTATATGAATATGCTAAAATTTTCACTGACTTTCTATTTCTATATTAAATTCTAAATAATTTAGTTGATAGTCCGGTATTGCTTGAATTGATAAACTTCCGGATTCCACTACGTATTACTAGAAGTCAGGATTTAATTCAGAGCAGAAATTCTGGAACTAACTATCATATGTATTCCTCTTTGCCAAGAATACTAATGGAGGGAAATAATTATACCAAGTCAGTGGACATCTTCAATTTATCGTAAAGAAAATACAAAATTCTGTTACTGAAGCAGTTCAGTTATGTATAAAAAAATATATAGTATTTGTATCTTTATTGTAATTTTTAAATTTCATATGTAAAAGCCCCGAAAAAGGGCGTAAATAAATAAATAAATCACTATTCTTCGTTATCCGATTACCTGTACTTATTACAAACTGATGGTCTTGTATCATGTATTTAAAAGATTTTAAAAAATCCAATATGATAAAAGAGATACTGCTAATTTCATCACCAAAATTACCACCGTTAAATTAGAACGTGAAATCGCGCTCTAATGATAAAAATCTACCCCTTTATGCGCGTACAATTTAGCTTGCCAATCGAACGTATTTCAACCCCTGGTAGCAAAAAAGGTTAAATTGTCACCCCGTAAATACCTTTTGTTTTCCTCATTTTCCGTTACGTTTTTTATCTCGCCGCACAGAGCCATAAATATCTGAAATCGTGGATAAAAATACCTACGGTTCGGGTATAGCTTTCAAGCGAAAAAGTACCACCAGTACGAACGAAACGCAAAAAAAATATTCATTTCTAAAAGTCTGTCGTAAAGTATCAATGGCAGTATTTCACGTCTCATTTTTTTGCCAATATTATATTGACTGGAGGGGAAAAGTATTGGCATTTTGGACAGGTTAATTTCACGATTTATATTTTACGCACTGACTCAAATTGCTAATTGGAATGACGAAAGTGAATGGGATTTTTTATGTGCAGAAATCATGATAGAGTTAATTAATGATCACTAATGGAATTAAATGTGGACTTTTGTGATTTTTGGTATTGTTGAAGTGTTGTAATACATAAAGGTATATAGTGGAAATGTTATATCGAACTTATACAAGTGTATTGCATGTGTCAGCTTATTGTATAGACGATTTCGGAAAATTCAAAATCTCTCCGTCCTGAATTAAAGGAAAAATAGTGTAACAATAAATGTTTAACTAACTGATGTACCTACTCCCTTTACCTTATAATTGTTCTACGTGTATTATATTTTTTAAAAGCTCTACGGGTGTTCAATAAATACAAGATTAAAATATAATGCTTAAAAAAAAATTCAAATGGTTGTTGCAATTTTTTAACATTATTTTTTCTGAAATAATTGTTCGCGAGAATTGTGTTTTGATTTTTTCTCAATTATCTTGACACAGGTCAACGTCATCTTTGGGGATGCTGTGTGAGGCGTATTTTTAGGGAAGGGAAGAAGAGAAAAATTTGGAACTAAAAAGTTGAGAGTTGGGTAGGAATTGAGGAGTCAGTGTGTTCAGACGTGTCGAACGTATGAATCCTTCCCTTCCACTGCGGTGCAAGGCTACGGATTGAGAGAGTCATGCTCGAGAGGTCAAAAGGTTTTCCTCAACCAGTCTCTCCCGAACCGGTTCGCCACGCAGTATATGAGCAAAAGCATTCGCCGCTAAGACCCGGACAAACCTCACCCCATGAAACCGGGCACCCAAGTTAATTTACCAAAACAAAAACTTAGCGAACCACTTTAGATGATCTATGGCAGAGGTGTTGGTTATCTAATAAATGGTTCCCAAATTACATTACATTACCAGGAAACATATTATAGGAACTCACCATGAAATATTATTTAATTTATGTAAATTGTTTCATCTATGTAACCAGCAATGTACAAAGAATACAAAATAATGACATGATGAAATTATGAAAATGAAATTAAAAAATAAATCCATCAAAGTCACCAAGCACATGCAGCCTGACGCGGCGGACCATGGGCGGATGTGTGGAGACCTGACACTCGTAGCTGCCCTGATCGCGGGCGGCGACAGGGCGGAGCACCATGCGCCAGTCCGACGGCGGTACCGCCTGCAGGGTCCAGCGCCCGTCGCTGGCCAGCGTCAGCCGCCCAGCAGACAGCAGCACCAGGCCGTCACCGTGTCGGCGTACCCAGGATATCTGGAAAAACAAAGGCGACCTATTAAAAAACATAATTTCGGTGATGCTTCTCTGCGTAACTCCGGTTCAAAGACCACTAGAACTAGGATTTGTTTTGATTTTGAAAATTGGAACTGATTGCCCGAACTCAGGCCTCATTCTGTCAGTAGATTAGAATATTTCCGAAATACAATAAAATCCAAATTAATGGAATGTTTTTGAACATATCCGAAAACTAAAAACTATTTTTGGAAAGTGGTGTATTATA
The DNA here is from genome assembly GCA_917563855.2 of Limnephilus lunatus. NCBI lineage: Eukaryota > Metazoa > Arthropoda > Insecta > Trichoptera > Limnephilidae > Limnephilus > Limnephilus lunatus. Next base: position 90,292,144 of record OU830594.1, on the reverse strand, counting down.
TAGATTAACTGGAATACTATAAAGTTAAAAGACGTACCTAAAATAAAAATCGTTTTTGTGTTTAATTCGCCGAACTAAAATTAATTTTTAAAAATATAATTTAAATTAAATATAACAATGTTATTATCAATTCTTCAAGTACTTTAGTTTTTATTTTAGTTATAGCTGTTTCGTCTTACAAGGCCTTTCTTAAACAGCGGTTAAACCACTTTGAGATGTCCTATTTATAAGATTTTAATTGACAATTTTTGAAGGTCTCTAAATTGATGTAATACCGGTTAAACCAATTTCCTGATAAACTAATTGACCTGAGGGGTCGTCCATTAATCACGTGATGTTTTTTAGCAACTTTTTTACCCCCTCCACCCCCCCCCGGGTGATATGAGGTGAGGTTTTAGATACCCCCCTCCCCAAATAACGTATTTTTTTTTTGGACAAAGTATAGGACGTTCACCTTTAGAAATTGTGCGTTCAATGAAAAAACTCATACAGAACCACTTAATATTGCACAAAAACTGATTCTTAAATATTATTTTTAATTGATAAACTAACGTTTAAACAAGTTTTTTTAGCACAAAGGGTCGATAACAAATATTATAATCAATAATTATCAGCCTGAAACACTCATCTACATTGAAAAAATCTTCCGAGAAAAGATACTGGCCGCCATAGCTCAGTGGTCAGAGCAGCTGACCGGCAATCAGAGGGACACGGGTTCAATAGATGAGTGTTTCAGGCTGAAAATTATTGATTATAATATTTGTGATTCTTAAAGTTATGCTCAAGAAAAAATTTAGTTATCAACCAATTTACTTTATAAGGAATGTAATGTCATGAATGTTAAACAACTGTATATTACACAAACGCTTTGTAGATTTTTTAATAATATTGATAGTCGATAAATTATTTGTGTTAGCCGAGGATTGTAAATTGTTTTTCACTACTTTATCATTTATAAATTAATATCATATTATTTTGTCTTAACTATTTTTTTTGTCATCTTTCTCTTGATAAATTAAGAGCACAATATATAAATTACATTAATATTTCTCAATTCTATGAAAATAAATGACTTAATTCTATGAAAATAAATAAATAATTTCTAAAAGTCAAATCTCAACATTATGGTCACCCTACATGCTTTCATTGTAATGTACTATCGCCTACAGCTGATTAGGTACCTACTAATTATACTCATTATCTGTAAGAAACATACAACAATATTGTTCTTCAATAACTGTATTATTTTTGTGTTATTTTATTAAATTGTAGAGTTGTTAACCTCAATACTGGCTTGACCTAGTGAGGTTATAAACTGATTTATTAACATTAGACCTAGGTACCATGTAATGTAAAGAAACAAATAAATAAATAAAATTTATACAGCAAAAATTTACAGACAAAAAATTTATACAACTTAAAAAAAAAAAAAAAAAACAAAACAAAAATAAGTACACGTGATATCTTATTTTACCCCCCATCCCTCGTGATTTTCATCCAACCCCCCCCCCTTTCGAGCCTCACGTGATTAATGGACGACCCCTGATATACTTTACCAGTGATTCCTGAGGTAGTTTAAATTAAAGGACAGGTAGAGGTAGGGCGGTTAATCGGCAGAGTGACCGGTGACGACATGTGAATTAAATAGTTGATAATAAATGAAAAAGCCAGACCAAAAAATGACATCGGAGACATTATTTCCATTCCAAATAACTACTTTCCCTACTCCACATAATGTCTAGAATCACTGGTTAAAGTACGCCAAATTCGTCTCTCAACGGATTGTTTAGTTCATGGTGACGAACGCGTCTGACCACCATTTGGAGAGACTGGTCGAGGGAGACCTTTCGAGCAGGACATTCTCGACCCATCATCGCCTTGCACCGCAGTGAGAGTGTAAATCAACATTTTAGCTTCAGTAAAGCTGCCATTAAAAGGCAAGCTCTATTAATGCTAGTATAGTTGACATAACTACTGCTTATGTTTTTATGAAATACAGTTTTACAATTAAAAAAATGCACTAAAACTTACAAACATTGAAAAATAAATAAATTGAATTGAATTGAGACCTGACACACCCCTCATATCCGTTTACTTCCTATATCTTTCTATCTTTCCTTTCCTCCTCTGTTTCCTGAGAGAAATTATTTTGCTCAGGGTCTTCTGGGTGGAGCTAATGTTAAATAAAAACAGCCTATATAGCATGCGTCGCGTTTTGCTGGGACATTGTTTCTGCACAAACTAAATACTATGCTTGTTGTACACAAATTTTCAACAAACACTCGAGGATCTCTATTCAAAGTAGTTTACAGTCTCATAGTTTAGACAAAACATTAGGCCTCCTCTGTTAGAACGTTTATTCCAACGTTAAATCCAACATGTTAGCGTTTTCTGTCGGAGTGGGGACGATATTATGTGTACTGCACATTAGCGAGCCTTACTAACTTAACAAGGCCCTTCTCTAATGAACTTAGCCCAACTAATCTTGTCAAATCGCGTTCCCAGCCTAATGCCAGGCAGATTGTATAGCACTCTAATGGAAGGAGTATTGCAATTTACATAATTTAGCGTCAACACTACTACAGGCTAAAGCACAGTTGGGCATACTAACAGATTAATGGAGATAGGGTTACAAGCAAAGGCGGCTCTAGGGGTCCAGAAGTGGAAGGTCATTTAAAAAAATGATATCATGATACAACATCAATTTAAATATGAAAGTATTCATTTGTAGGTACCTAACGAGTTTGACAGTAAAATTTATCTACACACGTCAAATTACATTTAATATACTAAATTATTTCACGTGACAAGCGTAAAATATGCAAAATCCACCTACGTTTATCAAACCATCTCTTTCAGACGTATAATATTCAGCATGTTCTCTCTCCCTCACGGCACTGACCCAAACTGTCTTCAGAATTTGAAAACTTTTTACTAAGTGACATAGTGCCATCTCATTTATTGTGTGCTGCGTAAAGAGACAGAAGAGATATCGGGCATTTCATAATTTGACCTAGCCAATCATAGTGCGTGGGAAAGAAAGCTTCCATTTAAGGCATCAGATATCACTGCTTGCCGCTGCCTGCTATCTCGCGGTGCATTTTACATACATTAGAATAATACCAGTTGTTTCGATTTGCTTAATATTTCATAATAATATTATGTTTTACTGACATCTTATAATTTTGGGAGGTTTTTGACCAATTGACCTGAAGAAGGACCGCCACTGGTTACAAGAAAGTTGTTGAGAACTGAACTTCATCATAAATCTTAGCACTTTGGTGTATTTCGGAAGCTATCAGAACAATATTGGTTTAATTCTTGGCATTCGTCGTGTATGGTTAAATTTAATTACATAACACAATTCGCAGAAGATTGACATAACTTTCATTGGTGGAATTGCTAACTTTATGATAACAGTACAAAGAGTACCATATTTCTCAGTTAGGGTATGCAGTAGGCATACATGATGGGAAGCTTCACAACTTTATTACTGCGACAACTCATATAATTTTCTGTCATCGCGGATCTCGGTATTATCTACAAAATAAATGTATAATATGGTCTCTCAGAAGCTGGGAGTATTGTGCAAGTTCAATGTACAATACACGGCCCGTAGATAATTTAATATTACACAATTGCTGATCCTGTGCAAATCGCAAGTTCGCCTCGCTGTTGAATTTGGTAGTTATCTCTGATCTGGAGCCCCTAATTTGAAAATGAGAGGTCCGGTTGAGAGATTCTCCTATCTTATCAACCGATTTTTAGAACACATGCGTCAGGTGGGATTGCTGTCCTTATTCTAACGGTGTTTCATTTGAAAATGTTCAGAGGAACTAGCATCACCCGTGCGAATTCGCGAAACCCGCCAAACTCGTGCCTTACAACAAATGTAGGGCATGAGTTTGGCGTGTTTACACGGTTGACATTTGTGTAGTTCATTATAAAGGTGGTGTAACTCCATATTTTAAAACCCCCTTTTTCTTGCTTAATTGTATCATATACTAATAGGTAATAATAATAAAACGTTTATTCATCATTTAATAATATTGAGCGAATTCAAAAAAAAAAAAATCTGCGTTTTATAAATTTTAAATTAAATATCCCACTAGAAGACCTAAAATATAATCTATTACTAAATATTCTAAAAATACACACACTAGAAGACAGACGTAAAATAAACGACTTGACATTTTTATTCAAAATACTTAACTCTAATTTTGACTGTTGCGAACTCCTACAACTCATAAACTTACGAATACCGACAGTAACCACACGACAAAACACACTATTCTACTGCAGCATTCATAAGCGGAACTACATTGCCCACTCTCCGATACAAAGATTTCACACTATGGGAAATCAGTACTTAAGTGATGTTGACATATTCAACATCAACTTGGCAAATTTTGTGGATCTTGTAAAAAACTTATTCCAAAACTATTCTTAAACATATATGTAATTTTTGTAAACTTATCAAATCGCTGTATTTTTGTATTTTTGTGACTTGTGTGTATTTTTATCTAATTTTATTCTTATCATTTCTCTATCTGTTTAAAAATCATCTGTCATAAACAAATTGTACTACTGTAAAAGCCCTCTGGGCGTTGAATAAATAAATAAATAAAATCAAGGGATTTTTTTACAGTTTTACATATCTACTTTGTTATTTTTTCATTGATTCTATTGACGAAAAGGTCACTGCTCAGCTACAATTTAGGATTTCTCGTAGAACGCAGTTGCGTCTATTCATATCAAGTCACATGATGTGTACTAAACAATAAACATAGAAAATATTGAATGAATGCTTGTATTTTTTTCACGTTTTCAAAAAGCTTGTTATTTAAAAAATGAGTAAAAATGAGATATTCATTTGATGAACGATAATTCGATACATAATGAACGATACATTTGTCACACGAGAATGAGTCGTTGAAACCTGCTAGTCGTTCTTGAGTTCCTTCCTCCTACAAATTGTGTCTCTTCAAGACTCTTATCAAGATCCATATTCACTTCTTTCTCTTTCAAACCCTCTACACAGCATCCTTAAAGATGAAATAGGCCCGAGAGATTTTTTTTCCAGGTCCTGCTGTTTGGAGTTATTTAAAAAAAAAATTGAACACATAATGATGTGACTCATTGTGATTTATTTATAGGGTATTGTGCCGTGTTGCGCTTCCTCCTTTAGCTAACATTTCGGACAACATTATTGTGTCTGTTTGTTACCTACCCTGATGGTGGACACTATAACCCTATACAAAAAATTGGTTAAAGAAGGTGGAAGCGCACACGGCACTATGCCTCAAAAATAAATGACAATAACTCCTTTGCCCGTGAAAATTTCGAATCATTTCCATAAAATGACAATTTAATATTCAGTTTTATTCTGCAGTTTTCACATGTAACGGTTTAAAAATGTAACCATTTTTTCCAGTATACTGATGAAATAAATTGATTGCATTTTTACAAGGTAATTCAATTAAATGGTATGGTGTTTGGAAAGCGTAAAACAAATTCAACAAAAAAGTGCTGCGGTTTTAAATATCTGTTGAAAACATACGATTCAAAAGATAAATGTTGGATAACTCGTCGAATATTCAATAGATTAGTTTGCATTCCGTTTTATTCAAAAATTAATCAAATAAAATTACTCACCCACTGAAAACTGTGGAGAGAATATTCCTGAAAGTTTATTTTATTTATTTATACAAAAAATAATTGCATGAGTCAGTTAAATACGCGTATTAATTCTAAAGTTTTTTCAAACCAACCTCAAGAATGACACGATAATACAATAAATATTGCGAACATGAAGACTTGGATGTATTTTCGAATTCAATTTTTATCTTCAGATGGAACTAATACTTACATAATCCCTGATGATCTCCTCACCTAGAGCTTATAATATGTGTATAATTGTATATGTGTGTGCGCGTTTGTTTGTACATGTATGCATATGTATATATATGTCTGTGTGTAGAGTGTGCACACGTATGCATATGGAATATGTATATGTGTATGTGTGTACATGTACACGTAAAGTATGTGTATGTATGTATTTTATAATATTTGATGCTTATTGTTTTAAGCACGTACTTGTAATATAATTTATTATTATGTGTTACAACATATTAAGAATGTTGAAATGAATGGTGTGTTTATCTTTGATTGGAATTGTCACTCTAATCATATTAAAAGTGTAAACTTAATATAATAATTATACGTGTACTCTGTTGGCGAGCCAACAAACATAATAAAAATAATATAATTAAATAAAAGTACTGTAAAATAGTTTTAAAATAATACAAGCTCTTGAAAGAAGTAAATGTAAGAGATACGCTTGCATACAAATTCATATAATTAGAATAAGATTCAATGAATTTTGTAGTACAACCTTCATTACTCAGATCACATTTTTTGACGAACCCTGGAAAAATATTTAATATGTTTCCCATTAATATATAAAAAAATGCGATTCTACTAATAGATTGAGATATATGTTGAATCAATGTTTACTAAATAGAGATAGTTTATATTAATTCATGTGTATTAACTATGACAATCTGTATAGTTATTGTAATAATATTATGTATGCATATTTTAATTGTAATTGAATCTTACTAATCTTATCTTCCTACCAACATTATAAATGCGAAAGTTTGTACGGATGGATGGTTGGATTTTACTCTTTCACGCAATAAATATCGAATGGAATTTATAAATTCTTTCACTAATCGAAAGCTAATTTATTTGCGAGTAACATGGGCTATATATATTGGTAAGCTCTGGCGTTATGAATAAGCTGTGGCGTTATGAAATTATCTATTATACGTTTATTGGCAAAGCGTGTTACTAAGTAAACGTTTGACGTGGGCTGTCAATATTATTTCTTTGATAGCGAAAATTCAAATATTAGTATTCTAATATGAATATTTAGTGTAGGTAGATACAAATATAAAATAGGTACTTATCTAAATTTTGACCTAAGCCAACAGCTATACTAATATTATGAATGCGAAAAGAAGGGTATTTGATTGTTGATTGATTGGGGGAGAGGGAGTGGTAGTGCGGGAGAGGGGGGGGGGACGAATATGCGAGCGAAGCCGGGGGTAAAAGCTAGTATTAAATAATTAACATGCAGTTAGGAATAGATCCGCCACAGTAGCTCTAGTAGGCGTATGAAATTCAATGAGGTTAATTAAATCAGGACTATCTGTTCTGCCATTTACAATTCCGATCATAAATATTATTTTAGATATAATTTTTTGATCTGAGAGTACGTACTAGTAAATTAAAAAGAGAGTTTAAGTAAATTTGGAAGTGTGGTCTATTCGATTTGTTAGAAACTACTTAGACTCCTAGGTCCCAGATAGGCCAATAAAATTGTTATTTTCAAGAATAGTTCAACTGAAAATCAATTTCCACCGAAGCAGGTAGGTTAATAATGTATTTATTTTAACCCAGATAACTTCACTAAATTACGAGTTTTGTAGGTTTGTTTCTCATGCAACGAAAGACTTACGACGGTTATTTTTTAGATTAACTATACATATGTTATAAAATCGTAAATATTTTCGTATGCCGTGAATTGCATTTTTTATGTCTCTTTATCCATATGAATACTGCCCAAGAATCCCAAATGTATGAATTAGGTGGAACTACGGCTTCTCCAATCAGGATATTTTGTGGGGCTGAAAATATTGGGGAGGGAAAAGAGATTAGGTAGAGAAAGGTGGAGAATGACTTGGCTATTCAGATTAATTACCAAAGACTATCTCTCAACTGAGAGAACTAATACAGACTGAAACCAAAACCACGCGGAACTAAAAATTCTTCAAAATCAATATATATAAGTAAAAAAAAAAAAAAAAGAATGTCTAAAAAACGTGCGGCTCTCAAACTAGTCCCGTTACAATCAAGGGAGTTGTATGGTGTTGTAGATCTCTATCCTCCCTCTAGGATGACGGTTCCCGTTTTGACCTTAAGGACGTACTTTTGAAGATATAAGGGCAGGAAGTTTCGCCCTCTAGAGATTTCTAGAACAGTTTTCCGGAAAGTTCTAGAAGGTTCCACAGAGCTCTAGAAAGAGTGGCTGTGTATGTCGTGGAATGTTCGGGAATATGGAATCGGGAATATAATTTTTAAACATTCCAGAACACTCTGGAATGTTGTCCTGAGCGAAGCCTGGTAACCCAGCTAGTATTTTATGTTTATAATTCTTTCAGGAACGTCATATTATTCAAATGATTTAAATTGAATATGTAAATTTTGACCTCAACAAGGAAGATTCCCGTGAGGATGTAATAATATCTATAAAAAAGAAGATTTCAGTCTAAAAAAGTATGTCAATATGTAATTTTCTCTCAATAAATCAAAACAAAAGTGTCCCCTAAAACTCAAGATTAAATCTTTCTGTTTTATATTTCATAAGATTCCTTAAAATTAACTTCTTTAATAATTAAATATTACAATGAGATTTAAACGTTTTTATAACAAATCTTATTTAAAATAAGTGCCTAAAACTAAACTTATTACCAAACCTTATTAAAGCATTAGGTACGTTTATATAAATTTAAAAAAATATATCCCAAATTTAAGCAAACAAGACATATGAAAAACATTTATGAGTTAAATGAATAAAATTACTGATGCACATAAAAAAAAAACTTGCCCACACAAAAGATCGAAGTTAATCCTTAGATAATACAGCAAAGGGTTTATTCACTAATGTCCTAGAACCGACAGACAAAAAACTTTGTGATTTCCATATTTATCTTTTTGCTCGAAGAACCTTAACGAAAACGGGCTTGGCCAATGTTTGCAAACAAAATAGATTTAGGACTCTGACCTCAATAAAAAATCCAATCTAGATTAATAAATTATCATTATGGTTTCCGAAAAACTGCAGTTAAAGCTTCAGAATGGGCTAATACAAAAGTAAATATGCAATTAGCTATAACGAATGGCAGTTTTTGCCTTTGACATAGCAAAACAACTTATTTCCCTTTCGGTAGAACGGAGTTTTTCTTGAATTATAATATTTTAATAAAACGATGAAATGGTGGAAGTAAGATTACGGGATTCGTTGTTATTTTCTGGAAGTTTGTAATGCTTTATTTTACGACGATTGGGCGGCATAGAATTAATAAAAGGGTGTATTGAATTATTTATTTAATGCATATTGAATTATTTATTTAATGTATATTAATCCTTTGGAATACAGGAAACCATATTTGTCCTAGCTTACATAGGTCTCATATCTCCCTTAATGCCGTGGCGAGAAATATGATTTTAACGGTGTTTGAAAGAGAAAACTCTACGTTTTATATTAAAATTTAGAAATTTAGCGTAGACAAGTTTAAACGACACCAAAGCTTCAAATGGTTCGTATCGGAATTCGAAAAATATTTTTTTTGAATATTTACTTTTTATTTTTATACGTAATGACAAAAATGAGGTGACAGTAACGTTTATAATACATTTTTCTAATAATATATGTATTTTTTTTTATATAGATTCAATAATTTTAGTTGAAAAATAGTAAGGCGAAAATAGTAGTAAAACAATTTATTTGTACAAAAAATATAAATACTTTAAAAGTTATACATTAATTTATAATAATAACATTTGATAGCGTATTTGATCACCTTTCAAAAACGGTTTTTAGTTTTTGGGTGTTCCGAAATATTCAATTTTTTTATTTTATTGCAATTCAGAAATATTTTTACTGATCTACAAAATACGCCAGATTTTTGAAGAGTAAAAAGGAAGAATGAATAATTATTAATCGAAGGAGGTTATGTGGAACAATATAAAATATATTTAGTATGAAGAAGCCAAAGTCAAAAAACTTAAAATTAGGATTGAATTAAAGATTCTAGTACTTGGAGATGCCAGACTAACCACCTGGACGATCAATGTGACGATTTGGGAGTGTTGAAAAATTTAGTACGCCAAATGAAATTATCTGGTTACCTACCTATTTTCAACTATGTTCTGCAATTCTTCTGTTTTTACGTGAAAATTGCAAATCGTATCTGATCAGTATACAAGTTGCATGAAATTCACACTTAAATAAAAAAAGAGTATCGATATTTCGAAATATCGATCTAACACTAACTTGACATCATTATTCCAATACTTCCTTGGAGTCCATTATTTGTACAGTAGTAGCTGGTTTTGAAACCATACATTTAGCCGAACAGACATTCAGTGCCGGTCCCGATACAATCCATATGAAGCAATGGCGATTAACGCAGTGTGACCATATGAAATATTACTATCTATATTTGCACTGGCGCTTGATTTAGTGACCTGTGTCGTTGCACTGCACTGCGCATCTCTAGTAGTTCAGGGGTTGGTACTTTTACTAGAGAGGTGTTTTTCCAGGAGGTCGGTTGTATCGAACGACTTTAAAAAAAGAACTAGTTTTTATAAACCAGTTTAGGGGAACTTGCGTCCAAAAAATGTTATTAATTTTCTCTAATTTAATAAATAAATTTAAAAAAACTAAAATTTCCTCTGAAATCATAAGAATTGTAAGGTGCTAATTAAAGTTTCACCTACTGTTTTTTTTATTTATTTTCTAATATGATTTTTTGGTGTTCTATAAAAATTACGTATTTTGTAGAACACAAAAAAAATCATATTAGAAAATAATAAAAAAATTGTCCAAGAAACGTCACTATTTAAATGGAAATCATTTTTTCAATCTTTGTTCAAGTAGGTACTATAATATTTAAAAACATATTTGAAATAGAATAACATATTTTATTTATTAACGCCATTTTTAGGGGCTTTTACATACGAATAGTAAAAAATTATATAATATTTATTGTACATGACTGAACTGCCTCAGTGACAATATTTGGTAATTGTTTAGTGATAAATTGAAGACATCCACTGACTTGATATAATTATTTCCCTCCGTTAATAATCTGAGCAATGAGGAATTTATGTGGTAGGTCAGAATTTTAGTTATTTAGGTCAGAATTTTTCATCCCGACTGAAATAAATCCCGACTTGTGGAATCCTAAAGCTTAACAACGCAAGCAATCGTAGGCAAGCTCAGACCTAAAGGAGGTGTCTGTCTCTATATTCAAGCTGACGTCAACTGTGTGCGACCTTTGAATCTGGAAATCTCCAGATTCGACGTAATGTGGGTGCGCGTCATTCTTGCCGGTACGGTTAGATTTTACGCGTATTTATAACGCTCACCGAATACCGAACATAACGAACCTTGGTTGAAGTTCTCAGGATCAACAGACTCTGCTGGACGACAAGCGGAATCCTTTGCCCTTTGCCACGGATTGGAGCAAATGGTTCAGGAGCCTACAAGGGTTCCTGATGTTCAGACCCACCGCTCCATCTGCAAGACCTGTTTTTAATCACTGTGCCACACGATTACAATATTGAAGTCACAGTGCCTTTAGGATCGTCCGACCACTGTCTGGTGACGTCATCAATCCCCGTAATCTTCAGACCTCCAAACGAGAGACTGAAGAAAAAAGTGTGGCACTACAGATCAGCAGATTGGTTCGGTCTGCGGGCACATTTTAATGCTTTCCCGTGGTCAGCTGTCTGTTTTCGGACTTCGGATCCCTTAAGATGTGCCCAGGAAGGGTGAAGTTGGTGAAGTCACCACATCCGCGATGGATGGCTTCATCTAATCTACCGTTAAAGAGACTGGTGTGGGCTCAAAGCCGTGGTTCAGTCGACAATGCTCTGAAGCAGTGCGACAAAAAAACGCGGCTTACCGTGCCTACAACACATCTAGAACATCCGAAGACAGAACAGCCTACAACAAAATGGCAAAGGAAACCAAGAGAACCATAAATAGTTCAACATTCGAGTACGACCTGCAGATCAGCAAAAAGCTGGCTGCGTGCCCGCAGGATCGCAGATAATTCTGGTCGCTTGCAGGCTCAATAGGCCGCAATTTCTGTAAATCTAGTCTGCCACCTCTTACCAGACCTGACGGCTCACTAGCTAACACCGCCACCGAAAAGGCTACCCTATTAGGATAACTCAACCCTCAATTACCAAGGTGCTATCCCGACGTCGGTTCCTCACAGTGGTTTTCATATGAAAAAGCTGAGGATCCGGCATCGGGAAGTAGGTACCCCATGTTTTACGAGGGCTTGATGTTAATAAAGCTAGTGGGCCTTACGGAATACCTGTCCTGGTACTACAGAGGTGTGCTGCAGAAATAGCTCAAATTTTGACGAAGCTTTTTAAAATATCCCTGAAGTCTGGCTCTGTGCCCTCTGGTTGGAAAAAAGCGGTTATCCATCCTATTCCAAAGACGGGTGACCGCGCCAACCCGGCCAACTACTGTCCCATAGCGATCACATCAGTTCTGTCTAAGGTGATGGAATGTATGATCAACGATAAACTGCTCACATACCTCGAGAATAAGAAAATTATTAACGACCGTCAATATGGATTCCGGCGGAACCGCTCGTGCGTTAATCTTCTCGCGTATGTGATGCATGTTTGAGGGCGGTGCCTGGAACGTTTCGGTGAGACCAAAACGGTTGGACTGGCCATTTCCAAGGCCTTTGACCGGGTTTGGCACCGAGGACTTGTCAACAAACTGCTTTCTTACGGACTTGCCGCATCCTTATGCAAATGGATTGCCGACTTTTTGAGGGAGAGGTCGATTCAGACGGTAGTCGATTTTTTTTTCGAAAATTTTTCCTCAGGGCCTCCTATGTAAAGTAATTATAAAAAAATAAAAAAAATCCCGGAAAACATTTTTATAGAAATTTCAAGTCAGTGAAAATTCTTCTGATTGACAATTTAAGCATATTGACACATTTCAATGAGTATTGTAGTTCAACATAATTGATGGAATGCCGATTTTAAAATTTGGAAAACTTCAGAATTTAATTTTTATTTTTTCAATAGCTTGTAAATTCCAAATAAACTTTAAGAATTCATCTTGTTGCTTCACTTAATACTCAAATAAATAAAAAAAAGAATTAAAATAGGAAGACTAAACTAAAGAAACTCCCTTCACTGTTACCAGTTTAATTGTGATGGTGTTTTTAAAATAGCAAACTGTGCTTGCAAAAAACCTAATCCTTTTAAGCATACAACATTATTATGAAAACATTATTTATATTAAAATAACGTTATTTTGAAGAATATGTTGAGGGTGTCCACTTTCATTCCAAAATCCGAATGAAATACGGAAACTATCAATAGATTGATTTAATATCCCTAAATTATACGAGAATATCGATGTACTAAATTATCCAGTAATTGTGTACGACATAAGGGAATTTCGACTTGCTCTGTCTCACTTATTAAACTTATTTACTCTTCGGTAACAAGGTTTAAAGACACCTACATACTTTGATTTGTATAAATTCTCTCCCTGAAAAAAATACAATAAGAATATTAATGCGAACACACAATATTCCATGCACCTACAGGATAATGGATTACAAAGTTTAAAAAAAAAATTGATAACATTGTGTAATTCTGCCGGTAGGTAAAAGAAGATTAGTATAAGTTTACACATCCGGTAATGCTGTGGAATATTGAAGAAAGTCGTGGCAAAAGAAGACGACGCTAGAGAAAATGAGAGTAAAATTGAGTAAAAGATGGGATAAACGAAGATAAATTTAAGTTTACTCATCTGATAATGTTGTGGAAGATTGAGGAAAGTCGTGGTAGAAAAAGACAAGATAAGAGGAAAAGTGGGTAAAACGGAGTAAAGATGATATAAACGAAGATAAGAATAAGTTTACACATCTGTACATGCTATGGAAGATTGAGAAAAGTCGTGGTAGAAGAAGACAAGATAAGAGGAAAAGTGGGTAAAACGGAGTAAAGATGATATAAAAGAAGATAAGTATATGTTTACACATCTGTAAATGATATGGAAGATTGAGGAAAGTCGTGGTAGAAGAAGACGAGATGAGAAAAAAATAGGGTAAGACCGAGAGAAACGAAAACAGAAACAAAGTATAAATTTACACATCTGGTAATACTGTAGAATATTGATAAAAGAAGAGGTAGATGCATACGGGAGGTGAGAGACAAAAGAAGAGAGCAAAATATAGTAAGAGAGCGTGAGAGTAAAATATGAGATAATAGAGGATGACTTTAAGTTTACCCATCTGATGATCCAGTGGAAGTTTGATAAAAGACGTGGTAACAAAAGACGTCGAGACGAGAAAGATCACTATTCAATTGATAAATGATGCTCAAAATGTCTTATGCCATATTTAGTGAGCAGATCTGATTAACCTGGTACATCGGTGCTTTTAAACTTTCTGCTTTTTCTTCTTCACACCTTTCCTTTTTCTTCAAACCTAAGGAAAAGTGGGTAAAATTATCTAAATTTATTTATCGAAGATACCATAGTCCAACTGGCTTTGAGATTGTTAGGATTAGGAGTGGAGTTTCACTGACTTTTCCCTGATGAAAGCCAATCTCCGATATGAGAGGGCACCGGAATCTATCACGGCCAACAATTAATATAAAATTTACCTGCAGTAAGGATAAAATAGCCCATCTTATTTAGCGAACCCCTTGGGTGTAAGTTAAGCTTTGGTTAACTGTCAATACACACAGTTTTTTTTTAATAGTATCGTTCGTTATGCAAAATGACCGTCTTATTAATGAATCGACCAGAATTGAATCGAAGCTCGTGGAATTGGATGTCTTCATACAAGCAATCAATTGAATCCGTTTGTGCTCGGAAAAACGAAAATCAGAAAGTTTCTATCATTCAGAATACCACGAGTTACGGTTAAATGAGTCATTTACCAATTAACTCCTCTTTCAGTGCCAAAATGTACACGCGGACTGCCAATGTATAAAGTGAGCTAATATAGGTACTGTTAATGTTTTTCAAATCAACATTGTCAATTTATTGAATGTAAGTAGCCGTTTGACGTCGAGGAATGCCGATACAAAGACAATTCCCGCTGGTGTTGTTTCTATTGTGGGTCGATTTCTTATTTATTTGATTGTCAATATAAGCTTGGCTATCTAAACGTCCAACGACCGCAACCGTGCTCGGGAAATCAATATAAAATGATCGTCCTGATATTGCAAAGTTTTTGGTTTAACCGCGCCAGACCACCAGGAAAAAAGTGATGAAGGAAAGGGAGTAGATGATACAAACCAAAAAGTCAGATTTTAACCATATTACCTCCACGAATTACAGCTTTGCAACG
The DNA here is from genome assembly GCA_917563855.2 of Limnephilus lunatus. Taxonomy (NCBI): domain Eukaryota; kingdom Metazoa; phylum Arthropoda; class Insecta; order Trichoptera; family Limnephilidae; genus Limnephilus; species Limnephilus lunatus. Next base: position 90,276,950 of record OU830594.1, on the reverse strand, counting down.
AGGTTTTATAATTTGCACCGCGTAAAAAAACTTTTGAAACCGTTGTAATAATGTTTGAAGAAACTATAAACAGTTTCACACCCTTCAATCAGCGCAAACATCCCTGTTTAACATACTGTCGTAACTCTTGAGGAGGCGTCGCATCAGTACAGTAACTACGAGATCGTAATTTACATTAATCTGCCGTAAAACAGTAAGTGCCTAACATCGCCTCGGTGAGATATTACTGTTTAATAAACAACCACTTGGTTTCACACTGCGTAGCTACTAGCTACTGTCTATTACTACTGTCTACGTATCTACTTCTAGTACCTGATCTTGGATGGTTACAAGAAGGAGGCTTGATGTTAGGGGTGGATAATCTTTGCGGGACACTGGTTTGGTTTTAACATGATGTATAAAAGGTTTAATTACCCACATTATCTACGTCATAGCTCCCGAGAGCCCTGTAGCCCGAACAAAACCACATTAATAAAAGTTTTATCGTAAATATCAATTATTTGTCAATGTTTCCGAAGAAATTTATTATATAAAATATATATGAAATACATTCCACTAACCTACAACTAAAAGGCCTTTTGGACAAATAAATATGAAATACTTTTCTATAAAATTATTCAATACTAGCTGTTTCCCGGCATGCGTTGCAATGTCATATTCAAAGAAATAAAATGTTTCTCCTTGCATGTCCTTTCCCGTGCGTTCCCCTCCAGCGTTCCACTTCCACCTTCCCCGCCGCCGCTCTCCCGCTCCCCCATCCCGTCAACCCCCCTTCCGCGTTCCAAATATTCGGTCCTAGCCGGGTATCATAGCCGTACTGTACCGTACGGTACCGTATTTTACCGTAGCCGGGGATCATAAACAAATCGAAGGGGACTTATTATATCACCAAAGAATCGGTTGACTTTTTGGATCGGAGTTATACCCGCCTGGCTGCGCGGCACTTAATTTCTTGACTCCTCTCCCGCCCGGCCCGTAGCCAAGCGGGGTGACCGTGACCACGCAACTTTTTTCTAATACTAACATTTTTAAACTCGTGATATCTTTCGAATGAAATATCCGAATTGAATAATTAAAAAAGTTAAATAAAGGTCTTGTATATGATGTAATTTATTTTGATAAGGATTAAAACCAAGATACAAATAAAGAGCCTTTTAAAGCGGTGACATTTTAATTAAATTTTTAAAATAAAAGAACACTTATTGTGGCATAACTATATTAGTTAGACATATTCTGTTGCAAATTTTTTTGTAAATAATAATGTGTTCTACAAAGTCATTGTACATTATTTTATTCTATCATCAATAGTTGTTGCAGCGCTTGCGATGTAAAGAATATTTTAAGTAATTTTTAACACCTTGGGTTACATTTTTGGAGTTTTAGTAAGGGCCCCTAACTTTTTTCAAAATATAATATAGCCCATGTCACCCGGGGATAGTGCTTTCCAACAGTGAAATAATTTTTCAAATCGGTTCAGTAATTTCGGAGCCTATTCAATGCTAATAAACAAACAAACAAACAAATCTTTCTTCCTTATGCAGTGTGTTAGATGTTAGATAGGTACTCTCTCTCTTGCAATAAAAACTATAAAAAATAACCGACTTCAAATAAAGCATTAAGATATGGATTATAGACGTGGAACGGAAGAATATAGATTCAATTTTGCAACCTAACAAAAAGATTGATGGTTGTATTGTGCTTTCGTTTAGACATAACTTTATAATTTTCTTCTTATAATAATTTAACATAGGTATTTACTTATATTTAAAAAACAAAAAAAAAACACGTAAAAAAAAATGCAGTCTGCAAATAATCGATATCGTCAATAAAACCTTTATGAATCTGAATGTGCTTGAATCTCTCACGCCTTGAGGGTCTTTGTTTGATTTTTTTCATGTGTTACTTCATAAGATCTCTAATTACCCGAAGGATGTGACTCTACAGCATTTTCTATTAAGGCAATGGTTTGAGACTGAAGGAAGAAACAATTGGAGATGGGGAAGACGAAAGTTGGGAAGAAACAAGATAACTAAATATGGTTAAAGTCAATTCAAGCAAAACTATTATTTTGATTCTGAATAGTGTTTCTGAAAGAAGAAAAAATTGGAGAAAGTTGGTAAGAAACAAGATACTTAGATCTGATAACTAAATATGATTAAAGTCAATTCAAGCAAAACATTTTAATTTTGAATAGTGTTTCTGAATGAAGAAAAAAATAGAGGTGGGGGAGAGGAAAGTTGGGAAGAAACAAGATACTAAGGTCTGATAACTTAGTATGGTTAAAGTCAATTCAAGCAAAACTATTATTTTGATTCTGAATGGTGTTTCTGAATGAATTCGTTGAGTTGGTAAATGCGTCGCTCCCTGATATTGTGGAGATCCCGCGTTCGAACTTCAGTCACAATTTAAGTTGTATTTTTGTTTTTAATGACTTTCTCTATTTTAAAAATTCCTTTAATGGTGTTGAACTGATCCAAAAGTCATAAAATCATTTAAATAAGACTTTGACAAAACAATTTGAGGCTTCCAGTGGAGTTCCACATGATTCTCACTTGGGACCTGTATTATTTTTAATATTATATTTTTAAAGGGAAAAAATGCACTTATTTGCCGGCGATCTTAAGATTGTCAAAATAATTACCTACATAAATGATTGCAATATTCGTCAATCCACTCTTGATATGTTTTTCTTATTTTTTTAAATGTGAAACCGCACAAGGGTTTTAGCTGCTCCTAAACATCTGGAGCCAGTGCGACATTGCAACCCCAATTTGGGTGTGTTGTGATGCTTAAGGTAGTGCGGAAGGGAAGGAGATGGGGGTACATATAGGTGGGTAAATTGTGAAACAACATATAAACAAATCTCTGACCTCCAAATTGCCAGTTGAGACATTACCCCTCGACCACGGAGGTACAAGAGTGGTGGAATAAATTACAAAAAATTCTTTTCAATATTGATTAGTTTTAATTTATATTTCTTTGGAGCATGTTAAAATGAAAAAATCATGAATTCAATTGAATGAAGCCAGATTTAAAAAACGTAAATTTTATCTTTAAAAACATTTTATTGCTCAGGTTGGCTATCCCTTCTTGGTACACATGGTACACAAGACAGTTAACTATTGTTCATGTTAAGACCAAGTATGTGCTAAACATTTCAAAATATATTAAATCCACTCGAAAATGTATGTTGTTTATGGAGGCACTCGTCAAATGTTGGGGTTGTGCGTTACGGATAATATTATCTCTTCTGGGGGATTGAATCCAGGGCCAGGGCCAGGGCCAGGGGAGGGGCGAATTATGCGGCGGTCTGTAAGGAGCTTATGAAGGCATTAAATTAAATAAATTAACAATGCTCCGCTGAGAGTGTAGGTTTTATTCTGATCCATGATGCGGGTCAGATTTTCACCTTATTCATGTTCTTTATCTATTCCCTTTTCCCTTATTCTCGCTTACACTATTTCACACGCCCTTTTACTCAAGGATGGTTTTGGAAATTTAAATCCGGGTATTTTAGTATCTTCTGTGGTACAACTTTTGTAATGCATTTGTATTTTTTTACATGAATAGCGCACAAGAGTCCCAACTGCTCCCGTCTGGAGCCAATGAGACTATGTCATCTCCAATTGGGGTATGTTGTGAGGCTGAAGGTAGTGGGGAGGGGAAAGAGATAGGGAAGAGGAAGGTGGGAAGTACCTGGCCATTACTACTACGCTTGATGATTTTGCGGGGGTACCCGGATTCATCGGGTGACGTTTGTCCGGGTCTTAGGGATTGGGAGAGACTGGTTGAGACAGACCTTTCGAACTCTCCAGCAGCACTCTCGGAACACCGCCTTGCTCAGCCATATGAGGGATGGATTCGTTCGACCATCACTCTTGAACACGCTGACCTCAAATTTATCGTAATACCCACCCCTCACACCTTTTTCTTTCCAAGAACTTTCTTTACTTTCTTTCCTAAAATACCTCCCCCCACACAGCATTCCCACAGTGTCCCTTGTGTGGAGCTAATGTAAAAAAAGTCATCAAATAAAATTTTTGCTTCAAGATTTTTAACATATTTCGGGGAGCAATAATTGTCATTTCCTTGCCTTTTGTGTGACGGCCTTTTATGCGAAAAGTTATTGTAATAATGGAATGGCGAAATAATAGTCAAATGATTATAATTAACAAAATTATATCGAATGACTCTTAGAGGGGTCGTTATAGAAAGTGTAGCTCCAGGGTTATTGGAATTTTTAGTGGGGCAAATTCTAAAATATTCTTGTTTTTTGAACAGCAGCGGTTTGCGCAAATGTAAATAATACAAACGAATATTATAATTTTACCAAACTTTCAACAGCGCGCTTTTCAAAAGACTGAACCGGACTCGAGACAGAGAGTTATAAATAAATCCTACACGTGCGTTCCAAAATAAGCGACTACGGGACCTTTTGTTCTAAGAAATAGTTCATACAAAACATACTCGTGGCGCTTCAGCGGTAAATCATGCAAGTGTGCAAATCTTGGTAATATGTAAGTTGCAAGGGTGCGCAGCGGCTGAGATTTATTAATACCAAATTGGCATCTACGGAACCTTTTTTGGCAAATTTTTTTTACTTACTGAAATTTGGTTAATTACTGAATATTATTTTTTTGTAAATTGGCCACATCATACGGCTTAATGAATAGCTCTTCTTATGTTAATAAATCTTGTTAAGTAACTTGTTCTAGGTTTCTAATCTTTGTTGCAGTAATATGATAAAATTCCTTTAGATCGAGAGAAAAAGTGAGTATTTAATATACTTATGGAAAGGCCATCGTAGATTTCATTCAGATAGTTTTTTCTTTTTTTTTCTCTCCGATTGAGCTCCTAGATTACAAATCACCAGTGCTTTGGAACGATGGCCTGCAGTATTTCAGATTATATTTAGAGCTACGTTTGGTTTGCTTATTTTAAGTTATTCTTGTTTTATCCTTACCAAAGTTCCGGAAAAATTGTCAACCGTTTGTTTTGATCCGCACCGAAACCATATTTGTCTAATTTTATTTTTGGTGTTTTTCTAAGGGACGCTTTTTTTTTTAAAATTAACTCCACACCGAAGGCCCTTTTAAGGACTTGTAGGAGACGAAGTTTTGGGAAGGAAAAAGGTAAGAGAAGTGGGTAAGAATCTAGGTATCTGTGTCAGAAACGACAGACCCATGAACTCATCACTCCCGCTGTGATGCAGCGCCATGGATGGAGCGAACAAGTTGGAGAGCTGAAAGTATCTCTCCAACTGCCTTTCTCCATCCGGCCCGCCCCGCAGCTGGTGGGCGAGGCATGGACACACCCGCGATCCTCTGCTAAGCAATCAAACGTAGCAAACCACACCTATGGCACGGCTATTGGTTATCTAATAAATGACAGTACCCTTACCCTTACCAGCCTCCTAAACTTATACAATGTTTCAAAGAGTTAGGCAATAATTGAAACTGTAATAAGCTTATTATAACTAATTATGAATGTCTATAATAATGTATTATATTATATAAAAAATCATGTTTGTTACCGTTTTATCTCCCAACTGCTCGACCCTACAGCTCATGGAGGCTCTGCCCCCTAGCTGCGCAGTGACGTTAGCCTCCTCCCCGTCAAGGAACACGGGCCGGGGCTCTGCGGGGGTAGTGACAGGAGGCAAGGTGCTTTCCGCCGCGGGGTGGTGGAACAGGCTATCGGGGTCCAGCTCGTGCTCCGGGTCCAGGTCGTCGTACGCCTCCGTGAACAGAGGGAAGTCTTTCCAGAAGTCTTGATCGGAGTGGAATTTTGAAGGGTCTTTTTCGGCAGCTGGGGAAAAGAAAGAAAATAAATTGTTAGTGATTTTATCCTACAAAATTAAAGCAAAATCAGTCAGCAGTGAAAAAGGCAGTTTGTGATAATTTGAGCCACAAAAGATAGACGGATCTAGTGTAGATACATTTTAGAGGTTATAGACTTTTCCGACAGATGTCGGTAGTATATAGGGTCACCTCTCCATGTAAAACTCACAGTAGGTACCTGAACAATAATAATATAGGATGGACCATAAACATTTGCACTTTTGAAATAATCATGAAAAAAAACGGAATGCATTTAAATAAATGATTAATGATGAAAACAAAAATATGCTCGGGTATGTTGACCATTTCTTGATTAATACTCTGCGATTATTGATGTGAATGAAATAAGCGGCTAGCATCATTGTGTTGCAAAATAGAATTGAATCATTGTTGAATAGAAAAGAACAAAATCATTGTTTTTGTAAAAATATTTTACATAGAAAGCGCGTTGTTCTCCCATAAAGCCATTAAATGTGACTAAATTTCCAAGAATCGAGGACCCACGCTCAAGTGACCCCGCTTTCCTCCCCCGTACGGAATCCCCGCTAGCATGGTTACAAACGAGCAAATGTTTATGGCCCACCATATACATTAAATTGAAAAAATTTATCATCATAACTTCTAAATTTGTTTTTTTTTTAAGTATCTACCACAATTCAATTAAAAGATACAAAATATATTTTGTTAATATATTTTAAATATTTTCTCTTTCCAGAAGACAAATATCATACAAAAAAAAAAAAATAATTCAAGGAACAATACCAAAATTAAAAGTCTGTTGCAGCAAACAAAAAAAGAAACAGAGAGTCAAATTACATTATTTGAAAACCAAAAAGTTTGATGGTCACAAAGAAAAGCTTGATTTATATAACAGAGGACTTTGCAAAGATATTGACAAAATTTATGAATATTTTACACTTTAGTTAATGTATTTTCATCCATCACAATCTAAAAAAATCACAATCCATAAACCCGGTTTTTTTCCAGTTCGTAACCCACCGCACAGATTTTCCCAGAAGCGACGGTTTGCACCCTGCATCAAAATAAACTGAGAAAAAAACTATGGCATTCAAAGTTCGCCAAGTCCTAGTCGGGCGCAATGAATAATTCAGCTGCATAAACATGCCGGCTAAATGTTGTCTAGAAGCGGGCTCTTGGATAACATATAATTTCAACAACTCCCTAAGCCTCTCAACACCGACCCCTAAGAACATTTTATATGCAGGGGAGGATTAAGATATTTTGGGGTAGTGTCACATGAGATGCAGTATAATATATTCTAGAGTTCCGAGCTGAGATTGTTGGTTTGGTAATTTTGGGCATTTTCTCTAAAGGTTGTACATGTTTTTATCATTTTTATGCATTCCAGTGTAAATGGTCGGGATATTTTTCAGTGCAGAAATTCTGCGACTGGCTACTATAATATTATGTACTTGTCATTGCATGTTTAAAATATACTAATGGAGGGAGTAATTTTTTATTTTATTTTTATTTAAGTGACTTTAAAAAAAAAATCCATAAGTATACAAAATATAATGGTCAGGTAAGGTAAAGATATTGTATTTCTTGGTCCTCTTCATTAGGGGTTCCTATGCCGAGGCGGACTAAAATTGTTTAATTATAGTTTATTTGTCGTCTCTGTCGTTTTTAGTGTCTTCATTAGGGTGTTTTCGTTGACCTCTTTCAGCCATATTTTTATTGTTCATTTGTACTCATTAAATTTTTTTATTAGTTTTTGTCTTGGGAAGAATGTTATGGAGTTTAGTTTGCAAAGTAAGTTTCTGTATCCGAATGTGGTATTATAGCTTGGAATGTTTTTTATGTAATTTTTATTCGATCTAGTGTGATGGATACACTGTCTAGTAGAGGATTCAGTATTTTTGAATAGCTTCAAAAAATATATTTTCGGCATATTTTCTTTGTACATTTGGTACGTCAAAGCTTTTGAATATTTCAATCGAAGGCGTTCTAATAGGTACTTTCTGTATGGTCTTTATGATTCCTTTTTGAACATTATTCAGGTTTTGTATGTATTTATGTGTAGTAGATACCCATCCTATAATTCCATATTCAATTCGAGAATGACATAACGCGTAGTAAACGTTTTTAAAATCCTTTTTATTTATCACATTTCTTAGATTTTTAAAGAAATATGTAAGGCTTGTGAGTTATTCGGTAATACCCTTGATGTGTAGGTCCAATCTAAGATTTATTATTATTATTACTAATTATTACTCCGAGATATTTTACGTTTTGTATTTTTTCTATGACTGGGCAGTGACATTGAACATTATTTCTATAGCATTCGTGTAATTTTAACTCTAATGATTTTACCGGTTGGCTCCTTGAATTCATTGAAAAAGTTATATATTTAGTTTTGCTTATGTTAAAGGTAAGCGAGTAATTATGCCGAGTCAACCTTTTACTTGAGTCGGTCCCTCATTGCAGAGGATCGTGACCCCTACTCTAATTTAAAAGGTGGACAAGGCTCCTCTGCTCTTTGTGATTCTGCGCTGGGTAGAGAGCCAACGACAAATACGTACCGGAAATCAGTGATACTTGTCACTTGATACAGTGTAACTTCAGCGCTATTATTTGACTCTTCGTCTTATTTTTGTGCTTATTTTTTCTTCCACTTTGCCAGTGACTATAAGTTTCTCCGAGATAAAGTCCTCAGTTTGGCGAGCAATGTGTCCAAAGAACTTTAAATACGTTATTAGGAGATAGTTGAATCTCTACTGTAGATGCCCAGATTTTTCAGCAAATACATATTTGTGCGCCTGGCTGTTCATGGAATTTTGAGCATTTTTCTCTAGCACCACTTTTCGATTTCATATATCCACTTTCTTTTGCTGACTCTAAGGGTCCATGTTTCCAAACTTTAAAAAAAATGGCAAAAATCAACGCCCGGCCCAATAAGTGCACATCTGGAATTAATTTATCACTTATAAATTTTAAAGATTATCACAGTTTCTTGTAAAAAAAACCTGTATATGTCAAATCCCCTAAAAATGGCGTTCATACATAAATAAACGCAGTCACAGAATGGAGGAGATTCAACATTAGAAATGTGATGTTGGTCATTAATATTTTTTTGATTTTAATGTATATTTTCATATCTCGAATTTTTTACGAAGTCAGATTCTGTTTAATTGAATGAAGAATGATGAGACATGGTAAAAATTGACTACCTTACGACAGCTGTGTTTAAGGGGGGAGTGTTGTAAAAGAAATCAACTTTCCCTTGTTGCCATAAATCTTTCTATACACGTGGAGAATAAATTCCCAAACTTATAGCATCAAATTCGACCTTTAAATATAGTTAGGGGCGGTGCGCGCCAAGCAGGTAGGACGCAAAACGGAGCGGCTCGGTTACAAGCGAAAAATTTAAACGCGTTTTTCTCAAAATCATATTTTTTATATTTTACATATTTAATAGATATATATTATATCATACTAGTAACCCAGAAAATATCAATATTTGGTTTAATTCACTGCAAGCTTTTTGCGATATAATTGATTTGGTGGTGTTTATGAGTAGGTAATGTGAGTATTGTACTAGAGGGTACACTTTTACAAATAACTGCAAACTCAACTCAAATTTCGATTTTTTGGAGATGTATGACTAATCAACTGGATGATCGATAAAGTTTATATATATGTTTAATATTTTTTTAATTATTTTAATCCGTATTTAAGATATTCACTATTTTTTAACGTTTCTAGTCCATTAGATGTATAATTTAGTTTTGGATTCACCCCTGCCCTTAAGAAGTTGGAAGCCGCCATTGTGCATTGGATCCATGGAAGTTGTGCAAGTAAATTGGGATTCTCGTTGGAGTAAATCCTTTTGTTTTCCGCCACGCGCACGTCCCCTACATGTCTTACTTAGGAACTTGTTACGCCACTGGCGGCAGCCTGGAGAGTGGAGAAGGCCATTAACAGCACACTTACGCGGGAGGATTTATGGAAATAAACACCCACATGTTTTTCAAAAAATTAATGGCGACGTATAAAAAAAGCTCTTTTCCAAAAATCGCCAAATTTTCATCTTTTCACAAAGAATGTGGAATTCAAGTCAACTATTTTTTTACAATATTTTCAGGATTTTAATTTTTTTTATTAAGTAAAATAATTACCTTCATCCATGTTATTCCATGTAATCTTTGGGGATGCTGATAGAAAGTTCTCGGAAGAAAAAAGATATAACGGGTTGGTAGGAATCTCGGTGTTAGTGTGTCCAAGAGTGACGGACGTACGAACCTCTCTCTCTAAGGTTTCCGATCAATCGGCTTGAACCAAACACCTAGTTTTTTTGCTTGAGCCAAGTATTTTGATTGTTTACAATGCTTTATTGATGCTTGAGTCAAGCATTTAGTGATTGCACGAAGATCTTTGTTTCTTCTATAACAGCAAACTTATTTTGTGGCACCATTTTAAAATTAATAAAATACTTTAAAGTGGTAGAAACTAAATATTTCATTTTTTTCTGATAGCCAGGCAGCCCTAATGGCACTGGAAAGTAACCGATGCGACTCCAGACTGGTAATGGAATGCGGAACTATTCTTACAGAACTCGCTACCATCAATAAAATAACCCTGATATGGGTACCAGGACATAAGCGGGCTGACAGACTAGCAAGGAAAGGGGTGAAAGCGCCACCATCGGAGCAGGCCGTAGGAGTAGCAGCTTGCCACACCAAAATACATATTGAGAGGTGGGTCAAATCCCAACACTGGAAGGAATGGGAGAGGGCACCCGGAATGAGGCAATCCAAAGTACAAATAAACGGATCGGACCCCAGACGGACCAGGAAACTACTCGATATGGACAGAAACTCGCTGAGGGAACTGATAGGAGTACTAACGGGACACTGCCATCTCAGGAGACACATGCAGATATTGGGAGTGGAAAGCACCGATAGATGTAGAAAATGTGAAGAGGATGAAGAGACTCCAATTCACTTATGGTGCCAATGTCCTGCCCTGGTGGGAAGGTGCAAACTAGGCCCAGATACCTGGGGAGACACAATGTAGAACCAGAAGACTTAGCCACTGTAGCCACATATCCAATGACAACTCTTGTGAACTTCATTAAAGGGACTGGGTTATTGTTAAAGGACTGAGGTAAAAAAGGAGATGGTACAATGGCCTTATGGCCTAAGTACTCACGGGAACAAATTGTAAACCGTCTCCACAAGTAAAAAAAAAAAAAAAGTATTTTACTAATTTGGATATTTGTTTATTTAGCTCGCGGTTTTATGTCTGTAAACTCTTGTTTACAATGGATTTTTTTTTCGCTGGGTTGTCTCTGAGGGCATCCGACACCGTCAAGCGGCTTGATCCAAGCACCTAGTTTTTTTTTGCTTGAGGGAAGAATTTAAGTGATCGTACAAAGAGGATTGTTCCAAGAGGGTTCTGCTGGAGAGGTCAAAATGTTTCTCTCAATCAATTTCTCCCAAACCGGCCAGACACACATTTTGTGAAGCCACCAAGATCCGGACAAACCTCACTCCATGAACCCGGGCACCCTCGCTAAGTCACCAAACATAGCGAACCGCTTGATGTCACCTATGGCAAAGGTGTTGGTTATCCAATAAATTATTCCCGGAATGGAAATACCCATACCCGCCTCCCTTTTAATAATACGAGGTACAAGTAATGTCGTTTGGTATGCTATTTTTTACAGTTAAATGGGTTTTTTAAAGTTGAAAAATCCAAGATGTTTCACTCGGAACTTTTATTTATTTTTATTTTTTATTAATTGTGAAACATCTATAGAACAACAAATACAACTAGCTTTCATAAACAAATAAAATAACTGGATCAAGTCAACAGGAAGAGATTTCATAAACAACAAAATAGAAAGTAGAGAATAACACAAACATGGACCACAAACAAAAAGCAACTAACAGAAGTAACACACTACTCTTTGATTATTATTTCATTGGAGGTTCAAATTACCGTAGAATAACACGAAATAATAATTGTAATATGTCGAATTCCGAACAGGTGCCTAGTAAGCTCTAAACAGATAACTAAAATAAACAATTATTATTAACATATTAAAAATATAATGATGTCTTGCATATTTTAAAGAAGTAAAGGATTTTTTAAAAGCCCCGTGTCTTTATGCAAATAAAATAGGGTTTTATAATAGGTGAGATCCTAAAATAATAGTAGAAATTGCCTAGATATTTCAGAAGATTTTTCAACTTGGGAAGCGGGTACGGGAACCATTTATTAGATGACTATCACCTCTGCCTTCGCAGGGGTACCCGGGTTCCTGGAATGAGGTTTGGCTAGGTCTAGGCCCACCTACTGCATGGCGTACCGGATCGGGAGAGACTGGTTGTGGAAGTCCTTTCGATCTCTCTCTAGCGGGACTCTCTTGGGACATCGCATTGCACCCCGGTGGGAGGGTTCGATCCATACGACCATCACTCCAGGATACAGTGACCCTCAGAGTCGAACCACTCCCTCATACCTTTCTCCTTCCCAGGAATTTATCTTCTTCCTTTTCTAAGAAAAAACTCTCCACATAGCAACCCCAGATGATAAAGTTCCTGAGAAATAAATATTTTCATCAGAGCCTTCTGTGTGGAGTTAAATTAAAAAAGATAATTAAAAAATTAATAAAATCTGTGCAATTTTCATGGTGCCATAGTTTATGATTCGCAACTTACAACCAGCGATCAAATTCTTGGGTTCAGCTGTTCATCATTAAGTATTTAGCGAACGTAAATCTCTACATTAGTAGCGCCTGTCTATCTGTCTGTTCCCAATAAACTACTGATATTGAAAGGGTTTTCATGCAGTTTTTACTAATAGAAAGAGTGATTCATGAGGAAGGTTTAGGTATATAATTTGTCAAGGTTTTGTGTAAATTCATTGAAGTATATAATTAAAGGAGAATAGCTTTATGTGGTGGACGAGCGGCAAGCGGGTGGTGTGGATTTGATTTGATTTGTATGCAAATTAACAGATGGCATTGTGAGTCAACAACACTAACAATCTTGTAGATGGCGTTGTGTTTCAGCTAGTTAGAAAATAAATCAAAGAAATCTATGGAAAACGAATTATTTTATATATTTTTTTTTTTTTTTATTTATATTCTCACCATACATTTTGTTGTTGTTGTTTTTTTTTACATAAATTAACCTCACTAGGACTAATGCCTGTATTGAGGTTAATAATTATAATTTGAGGATGCATTTTACATACAAAACACAATATAAATACAATACTTTCAAAACACTAATATTACATACTAATTACCCATCTATAATTACCATTTAAATAGTTTTATTGACTTACTGTAATATGATAATATAATATAATAATATGAAGACCAGATGGGTTATTTGAGAATGATTTGTAACAATATTTTATACCTGCCAAAAGCAAAGTAAGTTCAAAAGAACTAAGGTGACACTTCGATTTGTGCAACTGGAACTCAAATATCTTATTATTTAAAAAAAAAACTTATTATTTAAAAAAAAATCTTATTATTTAAAAAAGGACAAGGATGAAAATATAGTATGCCAATCCTCAGTCAACATAAATTTCTTAACATTATTTTTAAATTTAGTTAATGAATTGGAAGACTTAATGTAATCTGGCAGAATATTAAACATAAGTGGAGCCTGATATAAATAGTTTCTTTGGCCAAAAGATGTTTTAGTATGTATTGCCACAAAGTTCATTGTTGAGCCAATTCTAGTGGTATGGGTTTGTTGGGTTCTTTCTGCAGATTTAGTATTGATAAAAAATCTACAAATTATTTTTATGATGTACAGCTGTTTTATACACATAACATTAGATTCCTTGTAAAGTAGTTTAGATGGATAACGAAATTTTTTTTTGTACATGACTTTAAGAATTAATTTGTGAGCAATATTTAGTGGTTCTACATTGGAATTTAGACAGGATCCCCAGCATACTATATTGTAAGAAAGTCGAGATTGGACTAAGGCATAATAGACAGATTTTAATTTCTCTTTATCCAATATATGACGAAGTTCTTTAAAAATATAGGTAAGTCTCCTGATATTTTTTGTTAACATATCAATATGGTCGTTCCATCTCAAATATTTATCAATAATTACACCTAGGTACCTAATACAGTCTACTCTTTCTAAAGGGTGGCAATTACAATTTTGCAGACAATTGTGTATAGTTAGATTATGAATGTAGGATGGCTGACTTTTTGATGATATGCTAAAAGTTATATATTTTGTTTTTGATGTATTCAAAGTTAAGATGTTATTATTTAGCCAACTCTTTACTATTCTTAATCCTGAATCACATTTTTCAAAAGCATCTTTCCAGGTTTTACCCTCAAATATTAAAGCAGTGTCGTCTGCGAAACTGACAATATGACCTGGAATATCTAAATTACATAAATCATTAATGTAGATTAAAAACAATATTGGTCCAAGTACACTACCTTGAGGAACCCCAAAAGAGATTTGTTTGCTTAAGCTTAAATTATTATTTATCTCTACTTGTTGTGTTCTATTGCTAAGATATGATTTGAACCAACTTAATGCTGTACATTGAATTCCAAGAGAAAATAATTTTTTGAGGAGTAATCCATGGGAAACCGTGTCAAATGCCTTTGATAGATCTAAGAACACAGCTAAGGCTTTGTTTCCATGATCCAGGGCTCTAGTAACTTTCGACAATACCATCAATACTGCATCACTCGTTCCTTTATTTTCTCTGAAACCAAGTTGATTGCTAGAGAGTAATTTATTTATTTCTAAGAATGATACCAATCTCGACTTAGCCAATCTCTCTATTACTTTTGAAAGCGTGTTGAGTAAGGATATAGGTCTATAATTATTGACATCTAGTTGATCTCCACCTTTAAAAAGAGGAATCACTTTAGCTTTCTTACAGTGAGAAGGGAACATTCCACTCTTGAAGCTAATATTAATGATATGAGATATGGGACTAGCTAATTCGGATACATGGAGTTTATATATCATAACACTTAAAGAATCAATACCGCATGAGAAAGACATTTTTAAATCATTTATCACATTTGTCACTTCATGAATGTTAGTTGGTTTAAAAACAAAATTGTCCCCGGTAAAATGAAGTTCAGATTTAAAATCATTCACAAGACGCGTCTCACTTGTTTTATTATCACTGCACAAATTGTTAGCGAAACTTGGACCAATGTCTCTGAAGAAGTCATTCATATGATTAGTAATTTTATTTGGACTCTCTTCCATTGAAGTAATAATATTGTTAATTCTCATTTTTTTTATGGTAGTTTGCTCTTTTTTAAGGTTTATAGCCTCCTTTATAATGTTCCACTGTTGTTTAATGTTGCCATTGACGTCATCTAATTTTCTTCTGAAATATGCTTGTTTTGTTGATCGTATTATCCTAGAACACCAGTTTCGATATCGCTTATAATATTCAAGCAGTTCCAAGTTAAAGATTTCTCTTCTGCACCTGCTGTGCAATTTATCACGTGTTCTGAGGCATTTGATTAATCCAGAATTTATCCATGGTTTTAGCTGTTTCATGATATGTCTCTCTTTTTGTACTGACGTACAACTTTGCACATGAGTTTTCAAACATTTAATGAAATTATCAGTTGCCAGATTGACGTCATTTGTTGACAGAACTATATCCCAGGATTCCTCCTTTAATTTGGTCTTCAAGAGGTTGTTGTCAACAACAAATTTAGGTTTTGCATTATTATTTGAAATATTATGTAGATTTAAGCTCATAAACTTCATTAAAATTGCATAATGGTCGGTTATGTCAGTAGTAAAAGCCGCTCCCTGTGGTTTAAATTTAGATTTTGCCACAATATGATCAATGCAGCTTGATTTGTTAGGAGTTACTCTTGTTGGTGAGTTTATTATGGGCTTCATACCATGAAACGCCAGAAGTGATAGGTATTTCTGTGTTTTTATGTTCTTCAAATCAAGTGTATCAATATTTAAGTCTCCACATAAGATAATCTCCTTATTTTGCAAGGATTCAGATGCAAGGAATTCATTCAATGAGTCAAGAAAGTTGTCTATTTTAGTCTGGGATGGAGATCGATAAACAGCTATTAAACATATGGTATTGGATAATTGCATTTTCAAGCAGTTTGCACTGGGGAGAGCAATTTCCTCCACAGTAACCTGAATGTTTTGCCTTACGTAGATAACTACTCCATCATTTTGCAAATTGTTTATCATTGTTTTGTAGACTACGTACTCTGGAATGCTAGGCATATTAATTACACTGCTCAGCCAAGCCTCTGTAAAGACTAGTACATCCGGACGATGATTAATGCAATCCAGCATAGAAACAGTTTCATCAAAATTCTTGCTGATACTTCTAATATTCATGCATAGTAAAGAAAATTTTGAATCTTTCAAAAAATGTTTGCAAGATAATGAATCTTCAAAAATTATGTTGGGTTCAATATTGTCAGACATATTAATTATGTTTTCTATATCATCCATTTTTTTTTTTTTTTTTTTCAATAAAAATGTCAGACTTTGGGAGATGATTACGACAATTTATTCAAATCATCTTCGTGTTTGACGATTAGAACTCTTGAAGATAGTTCTGGGTTCTTTTTCACACAAATTTTATTGTTCCGAAACCATACAAATTGAAATTTAGCTTCTTTAGCTTTTTGTTTAGTTTTCCAAAGAAGGGCTTTGGAATATGATGATAGAACTTCTCCAATGAAGATGTTGCTGTCCTTCAATTGCTTTATACTTTTGCGTGCGTTGAGAAATTCAGATTGGGATTTTTCATCTTTGAAATGGATGATCATCCTCTGAGCTCCGGGTTTATTAATAGTTTTATCAGGATATTGAGTAACTTTATTTATTCTACCTGGTTCAATCCGAATGTCAAATTTTTTTATGAATCTTTCCACGGTTTCCACGGAATTTTCATTCATCAAGGTTTCCAGGCCAGACAATTCAGCACAATTATAGCTTACATTTTGTTGTTCCATGTCAGCAAGACGAATTTCTAAATTTTTTATTTTTAAATCTTTGATAGAATTTGCGTTTTCTAAGTTATCCACATTTTTTTTTAATTGCATCATATTTCCGATGTTATTAGTTATTTCATCATATTGTTGACCAATAAATTCAATGCTTTTTCTCATGTCGGATATCTCAGATTCGAGATTTTTTTTCAATGTTGATGATTCAAGTTCAATTTTTGCAAAAACTTGTTGCTTAAATTCGTCCATTTTTTTATCCATATATTTTACAATTTTTCCAAATTGATCCTCGTTTACTGCTGGAGAATCCGATGCCTTAGACCTAGTTTGCACTAGATTCTGATTGTTGGGCATTGTAAATGATTAACTTAAAGAAATAATGACTCACAACTAAATGTTGAATGGTGGTCACCCTACAACACACTTTATGATCACTGGTAAACGGAATGTAATATAGTAGGTACAAACTTATTGTTGTGAATACTAAGAGTGGTTAAGCAGTGGAGTATCACAAAGCAGACGTCCTCACTCAACAACAGTATTGTTACGACTCATATATATTTGATTTGTAAGGCTACTTTTTGTCTTTTTTAGCGATTTATGGTTTATATTTTCGATTGAATAACAATTTCGCAAAGCTTTTATTTCCATTTCATAATAAAACACAGCATTATTTCCTACTTCTCTATTTCTTCAGTTTAAGTTGCCAAATAACTCCACAATTTTATATGTAGGTACTTATAAATTTACTTCATATACGGTTAAAGCATTAAATTGTCCAGTTTTTATCATTTCCATTATTTTCCTCATGGATTCGTATAAGTCTTGCTTAAAAGCTCGCTGTTGGACCGACGCCATATTTTTTCGGAACCATCTGTAATTGTTGGACGTTTGTTCACTGTTTGTTTCGTGGGTGAGTTTCTACGTCTTTATGACCTACTAACGGCTGAATGAACCTGTTTGACCTGACTGTTGTTTTGAGCCAAATAATACCTGCAAGTCTCACTAGGTCGTGAGACACTAGTCGTAATTAAACTATAAATAAGTTTTAGCAAACAAATCAATTGCATTAAGTAATATTTTTTCTCTTTTTTTGCATATTTTTTTGAAATGTATTTATTTTCTCTGTGCCTTTAATATTTGTGCATCTATTTTAGTTTTTAGATGTTTTTCTTGTTTTGAGAAGAGTAAATCATAATACTGAAATTAATTCTGGTGGGCAATAGTTTAAATTCTCGTGTGCATATTTTTTATTTTTATCTACTCGAATTTAAGGTAATTAGGATGTGACAGATGACATATAAATAAATTAGTTACTATTCAATGACACAAAAATGCTGTAAAATTTTTCTTGTTGGTTTGGCCATCTCGTTTAACTTTACGACTGTGAAATGTAAATTTGAAGACAAATGGCTGCCATAGGTTATACCAAGTAGATCACTACGTTTAGTGAATTAACAGGAGTGACCGGGTTCATGGGATGAGGTTTGTCCGGGTTTTGGCGGTGGATGCGTTTGTCCACCAGCTGCATGGGAGGCCGGATTGGGAGAGAATGATTGAGGGAGGTTTTTTTACTTCTTCAGAACATCGGAACATCGAATTTCACCGCAATGGGAGGGATGGATTCTTACGACATCACTCCTGGACGCACTGACTCTTAAATTCCTACCCACTCTTCATACCCTTTTCTTCCCAGAAGTTGTTCCTTCCTATCCTTAAAAATGTCAAGTAGTTAGATTTTCTCGAATAGTTAGATTTTCTCGAATAAAAAATCCAGTGATCTTTAATTATAACATTGATAACGATACTCTCGAGACATTAACACAAATTAAAGACTTTGCGGACATTGGTTCTGACCATGTTTTGTTAACTGCCGATATTGTTTTATGCTTAAAACAAATAAAAAAGCCCAAAAACAAAATTAAAATGGATATCTCGAAACTCCAAGAAGAAGTGATCAGAAATAAGGTATCTCAGACTTTGAACGATAATATTAGACTACTCCCTCGTGATCAATCAATAGAAATACAAACACAGTGGGATAACCTGAAGTCAGTTATATGTGAAACCTGTGATACAAATTTGAAAGCTGATAAGCAAATTAGAAAAAATAATTGGATGACTAACCACATTTTGAACTTAATGGATGAGAGACGTAAACACAAACATAATAAGACACAATATAAAAACTTACAAAGAACGATTAGATGTGAAATTAAAAAAGCCAAAGAAGAATGGATGAAGTCACAGTGTGAAGAACTAGAGTCGTACAGTCGTGGTCACAATGCATTTAAACTTCACAAAAAATTGAAGGAAATTACAGGCACTTCTAGAAGAATTACTCCATCATGTTTAGTTGACGATTCCAATAAATTGATATTGGATGAAAAAGATATTTTACAAACGTGGGAAAAGTATATTCATGATACATTCAAATATATTAGACCTGACATTAATATTTCTAACGATCAATTGCATGGACCATCGATTTTAAAATCAGTAATTCTTCATGCGATAAAGACTTCAGAGCATAGAAAAGCGTGCGGACCAGACGATATTCCAGTTGAGGTGTTGAAGCTCTTTGATAATGAAAATGTTGACTACCTGTTGAGGTTATTAAACTCTATATATGAAACAGGGAATATACCCCAAGATTAGCTAAAATCTACCTTTGTGACATTACCTAAAAAACAATACCCGAAGAAGTGCAGTGACTATCGATTAATAAGCTTGATGAGTCATGTCCTTAAATTATTCCTTAAAATAATACATGCCAGTATACGCGATAAGTGCGAGCAGGACTTGGACGACACTCAGTTTGGCTTCAGAAATGCGTTCGGTACGCGTGAAGCATTATTTTCTGTCGACGTACCTTTGCAAAAGTGTCGTGACCAAAGAAAGGAAGTCTTTGCCTGTTTTATTGACTACGAAAAGGCATTTGACAGGGTAAAACATGCTGACCTAATGAAAATGCTTGCGGATTGTAACGTTGACACCAAAGACCAGAATTTCATTAAAAACCTGTATTGGTTCCAAACAGCAGAAATAAGACATGGGAATGAGAGATCTAATGCAATCGCCATTCAGCGTGGAGTACGACAAGGATGTATCCTATCGCCACTATTATTTAATCTTTATTCCAACTATGTCTTCAAAAGAGCCCTAAGTAATACCCAGAAGGGTCTCAAGATCAACGGAGTTGTCATTAATAACATAAGATATGCAGATGATACTGTATTACTAGCTGACAGTATCAGTGACCTCCAAGACCTATTAGATCTTGTTAATAATGCTGGTGAGCAACTGGGCCTAACAATCAACGTCAATAAAACTAAATGGATGACTTTTGGACGACTAGATCACTCTGGATCAATGATTCAGTTAAATGGTTGTAATGTCGAAAAGGTGGAGAGATTTAGATACCTCGGCAGTATCCTCACGGAGACTCTTGACCCAGATATAGAGATTAGGTGCCAAATTGAAGCAGCAAGAACTGCATTCATTAAAATGAAATCCCTCTTCTGCAATGACAATATAAGCTTAAAACTAAGGCAGAGAATGCTAAAATGTTATGTGTGGTCGGTCTTGCTGTATGGTTGTGAAACATGGACCTTGAAAATAAATACCATGAACAGGTTAGAGGCTTTCGAAATGTGGCTTCACCGGAGAATGCTCAAGGTCCCATGGACCGACATGATCACCAACATAGAAATTCTCAGGCGGGCTAGAGCAGATAGGGAACTGCTTACATTAATTAAAATCAAGAAAATTTCATATCTGGGTCATATACTTCGAGGGGAGAAGTATCACTTGCTCCATTTAATATTGAAAGGCAAGATAGAGGGTCACCGAGGGCCTGGTTGGAGACAAATGTCTTGGCTGCGAAACATACGAGAGAGGACCGGCATTAGAAGTGTGGAGGAGCTATTCCGGGCAGCGCAAGACAGAGAGACCTTTTCAAGAGTGATCGCCAACGTCGGGGGGACCTGATAAAGTACATAAAGAAGAAGAAGTAATTTTTAAAATGTATATGTAAAAGCCCCGTAAAAGGTCGTAAATAAAAAAAATAAAAAAATAATTAAAATAAAAAGACCCTCCACACAGCATCCCCAAATATGACAGAGGCCTTGAAGGAAATTATTAATAGCAAAAAAAGGTTTTAAGAAAAAAGTTTACCGCTTTATAATTAAGATAGTGAGATGCATTCTTTTATATACCCTATAACGCGTGCATTCAACCGTGTGAAAGCTCCCATCAAACCATTTTCCCTGTACCAACTGTGAAAGATTAAACTTATACCGTTTATGGTGACGTGTCTAATTACATCCACGGTGTATAAGTTGGGAGGGGAATTTCTTTAGTATACAGGAAACCACCCTAATTAACTATTAAGGGTCGGAATAAGGGTGGTTTTGCTCATAGGTTCACCCCAGTCGAGTTAAGGGAGAAGTATGCCCTTAAAACTAAGAAATACTTAGGTAATTAGTTAATTAGTTTCATTACAAATTGAGTGCAGGAAGGTGGTGTTTGGTAGAAGGGTTGGCATTGTAGGCAAATGCGATGTTTATCATAGCAAAATGTTTGATTCTGTAGTCATCTGGTGTATTTTTAAACTACAAACTTTTTTCTACGTTTTTTAAAGATTAAATTTGATCATTTGCAATTATATATCTGATAGTCTGGCAATAATTTTATATAAATATAAATTACAAGGTATTTATAATATGAATAACATCATTGTTTTCTGATTGATTCATAGAAATTTAATTAAAATTAAATTTGATAATGTTATTTTCAAATTTACAAACTTACAAGTCGAAACGCTGTAACTGAAAAACATCCTAAAGTACTTGCAGAACTCGATAATAACATTATCAAATTTAATTTTAATTAAATTTCTAAAAATTAAAATGGAGTTCTACGAATTAAAAACAAACACAATTAATAAAGTATTTGATTCACTTGAACGTTCCACGTCTACCTCGGGTGTCCCCGACTTCTTCTTCCGTTTACATTTGCGTCATAAATTTTTCTTACACTCATTTATTCGTTTATTCACTCTACATGCTCAAACCATAACTTTTTCTTAATCTTACTCATTACGCTTACATCAGCCTTAAATTCTTTGCATATCACATATAAGCCTCAGGAATATGTATAGTATATAATATATCTATAACGTCCGTATAAGTACAGTACAATTGTTTTCTTTAGTGTGTAACAATTGAATGTGACGTTTAAATAAATAAAAAAATACATTTTTATAGGCACATACATAAAATGAACATGCATTCCACTGTGTCGCGTTACGTGAAAAAACTGTCGCTTTGTTCATCGAATAAAGCCTGAAAATGGAGCCTTCCGAGCGTTTTACGAAGACGAAAAACAAACTTTCCGTTTTAACAATGAGTGATTTGTCCTCAAGGCTGTATAGCACAAATAAACGACGCCCTACTAGAATTCCATTCAAATGGATATTACAGCAATTGGAGGCTGAGCGGGAAGGTTTTAAAAGATCAAAGTTTGAGCTATTCTTCGCCAATGTGGCCTGGGGGTGTGTTTCGGAAAACAGGCTAAAGTGTTTATTGTATTTTTTTTCTGTTGTGAGCGGCGTACGTGTCGAATGAAGAAAGGCAGAAAAAAAAATTGTGTTTTAACACCAAAGAGAAATATATACCGCCACAATTTTCACAATATTCTGCCACAATTTTTGCAGAAATTGGAAATTTCAAATAATTATAATATACCTATATATTTTTAATACTTACATATAATTACATTGGCCTCTATTGGGCCCAGGAGTTGAGAGGAGTGAAAATACTGCAATTCAATCATATCTATGAAGAGATTAACCAATAGACAAAATATAGGGAGGCGGGTATGGGTACCGCCGCCCCGGGAACCATTTATTGGATAAGCCACACCTCTGTCATAGGTCACCCCAAATGATCAAATTTCGCTACGTTTGAAGACTTAGTAGGGGTTCCCGCGTTCATAGGGTGCGGTGTGTTCAGGTTTTGGCCGCAGATGAGCCAGCCCACCAACTGCGTGGTGGGCTGAAAAGGAAGAGGCCGGTCGGCAGAAACCTCATGACCTATGTAGTTGGTCTTGCACCGCAGCGGGAGGAATGAATTCATCATTTATCCAGAACATTTTTAAATCAGGAGATCCAACATTTTAACTCTAAGCCATCGAAATGAAAGATCGTTGAGTTGTTGAATATTTTATTTGGCTTGTCTGTACCCTAATATTTAAAGGTTGTATTTAAAAGCAAACAAAAATACTAGGACTATCCTTTTTACTCAGCGTATTTGAGAATGTAGTGTAAAGAAATATGTATGTAGTTTTAATTTCCTTCAAGAGATGTCGTTAGTCTAGGATGTTATATGTAG
The DNA here is from genome assembly GCA_917563855.2 of Limnephilus lunatus. NCBI lineage: Eukaryota > Metazoa > Arthropoda > Insecta > Trichoptera > Limnephilidae > Limnephilus > Limnephilus lunatus. Next base: position 90,253,737 of record OU830594.1, on the reverse strand, counting down.
TTTTGATGTGTTTCAATACTATTAGTATAGTAGTAGGTACTATATAAATACATTCGCTGGCTGGGCACCTTCAGGGCCGCATTCCCTTGCTTCAGAATTACAAAGAGCATCCAATAGTTCGGACGTTTGGTCCGGTTAAACACTCAAGATCATTAGAGATTATAGATAATATTATAATTTAAAAACAGATGAGGCAAAAAATGACAACATTGTGTGAGTCAGAAGCCTCGATAATATACATGATTTAAAAAAAAAAAAAAAAAAACCACGATAACGTAAACAAACAAGACTTCTAATCTCGACGAACCACGAGCTTTATTGACAATTCCCGAACATACTCGTACATAAAGTAAATCCAATTACTGGGACTGAAGAACATTAGAGAGAATATTGTATTTTTGCATAATTTATTTATTTATTTATTTATTTATTTATTTATTTATTTATTCAACGCCCAGAGGGCTTTTACAGTAGTACAATTTGTTTATGACAGATGATTTTTAAACACATAGACAGATGACAGATGATTTTTAAACAGATAGAGAAATGATAAGAATAAAATTAAATAAAAATGCACACAAGTCACAAAAATACAGTGATTTGATAAGTTTACAAAAATACATATATGTTTAGGAATAGTTTTGGAATAAGTTTTTTACAAAATCCACAAAATTCGCCAAGTTGATGTTGAATATGTCAACATCACTTAAGTACTGATTTCCCATAGTGTGAAATCTTTGTATCGGAGAGTGGGCAATGTAATTCCGCTTATGAATGCTGCAGTAGAATAGGGTATTTTGTCGTGTGGTTACTGTCGGTATTCGTAAGTTTATGAGTTGTAGGAGTTCGCAACAGTCGAATTTAGAGTTAAGTATTTTGAATAAAAATGTCAAGTCGTTTATTTTACGTCTGTCTTCTAGTGTGTGTATTTTTAGAATATTTAGTAACAGATTATATTTTAAGTCTTCTAGAGGGATATTTAATTTAAAATTTATAAAACGCAGAAATTTTTTTTGTATTCGCTCAATATTATTAACGTGAATTTTGTAAGATGGAGACCAAACTACCGAGTTTACGAGAATTTGGCTTCTAACTAGAGATACAGATAATAGTTTAATGGCTTCTATGGAATTAAAGTTTTTAGTTGTTCTTAAAACGAAGCCTAGTGATTTCATACCTTTGTTCATAATTTGGTGGATATGATTGGCGAAACTTAGTTTTTCATCCAAAATGATTCCAAGATCCCTCATTTCCGGGACTCTTTCTAAAGCTGTGTTATTGATGGAATATTCGAATAAAACAGGATTTTTATTTCTGAAGAAAGTCAAGGTTTTACACTTTTCTACATTTAAAAATAAATTATTTTGAATGCACCAATCTTTAAACTTACTAATATTTGACTGTAGTATTTGGCAATGATTTAAATCAGTTATTTTCTTGTATAGCTTGATGTCATCAGCAAAGAGCAAAATACCTCGACATCATTGAAGCAATTGGTTATATCATTGATGAAAATGAGGAACAAAACCGGGCCAAGGTGACTGCCTTGCGGTAGGCCACTAGTAGCCCAGAAAGCTTTCGACATCCAAGATTTTATTTTGACGAACAGTTTACGATTTAATAAATAGCTAGTAAACCATTTTAGCATGTTACCCCTTATTCCTAGAGCAACTAGTTTTTGGATTAGTAGTTTATGGGATACTTTGTCAAATGCCTTCAAAAAGTCTGTATATATGCAGTCGACTTGTTTGTTTTCTGAAAAAGATTGTAATATGAAGTTTTGAAATATTGTTAAGTTAGTTGCGGTAGATCTACCTTTGATAAAACCGTGCTGTTTTTGGTCAATTAATTTTATTAATTTGGGATAGATTTCTTCAAGGACCAGTGATTCGAAAAGCTTAGGTAGTATTGACTGTATACAAATGGGGCGATAATTGGCTATATTAGTGTCGTCTCCTTTTTTGTAGATAGGTGTAATGAAGCTAGATTTCCAGCGGTCTGGAAAGTGTCCAAGGGTTAAGAGACGGTTGAATAATAATGTAAGTGGTTTAGATAATGTATTAGAGCATTTTTTGAGGAATATTGGTGGAATGTTGTCTGGGCCAGCGGATTTGTCAGTGTCTAAGGAAAATAATTTCTGTTCGCAACATTTTTGTGTGATATGGCAATGTGTTAAGTGTGTAGTCTTGCTAAATTTGTATTCAGGTATGTTCGTATGTATTCCATGAAAAAACAATATTATGACATTGATATGTTCATTAAAGCGAATCAGTGTGCAATTCACACGCGATAGAAGTGAAACTAGAAAGTCGCTAGATGTCGCTTGTTTATTTTAAAGTGGTTTGAAGATTGGAAATCGATATCACAAAAATACATATTTTTTTTTTGGATTTCGTAGGATTCGAACATCCGTTCGCTGGATGTCTGTCTCTCTGGCCGCTGACACTTGTCGAGCGCCTTGCCCGCTGTGCTATCGGATTCTCGCGCCGAAGAGGGAATTAAAAGCATTATATTAGAACCGAGGATCCGCCAAATAATAAATTTCAGTAACGCATTTCCGTTTCGTTCGAATTTCAAATCACTAACGGTGCTAAAGAACTTTCACTTCAAAATTAAAAAATCTTTTGTCTTAGAAAACGAAAACCGTACGGATTTATGCTTAATAAACCTATCATATTTCATTACCTTATGATAACAAACACCACTCATGGCTTAATTAACGAGCCAGTAGTTCGACAAATTAATGGTGTAATAATATAATTACTAAACAAATATGAAAGCAGCACTAAACAAAGGCAAAGACGCGATTGACGAGGAAAGGATATTCACTCAACTATTAGTAATAGAATAAACACAAAGCAAATATTATGTTTCACGGACGATTACGCATAAAATATTTCTAATTTACGATTACCTACTAAAGAAGCTTTCATAAAATATAAGAATCAACTCGGATTTTTCCACTATTTATTTTTTTCATTAAATTCAATTTCATGACTTTGTTTTTCTTAAATAGCAAAAAACTAGTATTTATTTTCTGTTGGGACATTTTTGATGCTGGAAAACTGAAATTTTCTGAAAAGATTTCTTCTGGAAAAGATTAGGTTGGATATTTTGGTACGTTTGAAAATGTCTAAAAATTTTTTCCGGAAAAATAGAGAAATCGTAAAAATGAGCTGGTGACACCGGAGGATGCCATAATATCACTGACTCTGAAGAGCTGGGGGCAGTTGAGACTCTCATACAATATTCACTTCAATTTTACACATAATATTGAATTTAATTAAGAATATTTATATTTAATTTCAAAACTTTACGCTCCCCAAAAAGCTGATAAATAATATTCAAGTCAATATCATCCAATTTCAAATTCCGTAATAAATAAGTAACTATTTCATCACAATAAAACTTGAAAAACTCAACAAAGTTAAACTGATTTGTAAAGAATGGGAAGAATAAAGAGAATCTACCTAGAAAACATTAAAAAATTTCGAATTGAAAACAAGTTCAATTTATGTTTGATCGAATTGCGACAAATTTGTTTCAACTTTTTACAATCAATTTTGTAAGTCAACATTATTTATTACACAAAATAATATTGGTTTATCTGTTAACGACGATTTTTTTAAGGGAATGCCCAAAATACACGGAAAAACTTTTGTTAAAGGAGAAAGCCGTAATGATAGCAAGCTTTTGATAAGACATCGAACCTTGGAGATAAGGAGAAACATTTTAGCACGATCGCTTTTTTTTAAATAATACACTTTTCTCTGTTTGGTGAAGTCCAAACCAAATATTGGCAGCGCAGTCTTGCAAGTGTTGGAAATCTTTCTTTGGTGCCAACCTTTTGTACGGTATACTTATAATCATTATTATATACCTATGAACCATTATGACTGGTATCACATTTGTTGGCAGACATGTGAGCTTTATTAGGAGAGTCGTAGAAGTTTATTTAAATATTATACTTGAACTAAACAGTGCCAGGCAAGTAGAATAAGCTACAAAGAGAATATTTATTCATTGAAGACAAAATTACCGACTCAAACGAAAATTGAGCGCAGGAATTAGCATTGCCGGGGCTCTACTCTAACCACTGAGCGAATTTCATCTTCTTCGATCATATTTAGATGTTTCGTACTTCGAGTAAGAAACACCAACAATATTTTTATTTTCTTAATGCATTTTGCTTATTGCCTACTTTATGTAAGATCTGCACGAACCAAATGCAATCTAGATAGTGGCTTGGTGAAAAATGTTCATGCTTTATTTTAGTATTCGACATTTATTTTGCCGTCGCAGATTAAATGTCGAATACTAAAATAGTACGTTAAGTTAAAAAAAAAACTCAATTTTGTAATAAAAAAAGATTATATTCTTTTCGATGTTATCGCAATTTAAACGCTTTTGTTAAATAAAGATCGAGTATTCCTGTTTTTATAAGTAAATACTCGTATACAGTTCCTACGTTAAAATTGACAGTTGTGCATTGAATAGACCACATTTAACCGTTGCTTGAAATTATTTTTACTGCATTTGGTCACTAGATCTATATAGTCAGGTATTTTCCGAATTTAATTTTCCCATCTCCTTCCCCTTTCCACTCCTTTCGCCTCACGATATACCCTAATCGGGGATGCCATAATCTTAGTGGCTCAGAGTATTTACGACTATTGTGATGTATTCACATTATGCTTGCAGGCATTTTGAAAACGTTCACAATTGGTGGGCAAAAAAGAATACATACAGATAAATTTAAGTAAAGATAAGGCATTCAAATAAAAGAGAAAATTTTAGCGTTACAGAGTGCATAGAAATAAACTGGTATGTTAGTAATTACAAAATTTACACGTGATTGGCTAATTGTGATGTGTGTGACAAAATACATAAAAAGATACAAAAAAAGAAATCGGGAACAAGTTTTTATATCGTTCAATAATATAATAATACTGAAATATATGCAATAGCCCTTATGTGATGCTCCTAAATATCAAAATATGCTACATAAAAAAACATAATTCAGGTATTTCTTAGATAACGGTAAACTCCTATTAAATACATCTATATATGAGGTGAATTTGTTTCCATGTGTATGAAGTCGAGGAATAGGTAGGTACGTGTATGTGGTAGTTGGTTCCAGAATTATTGTTGCAGAATTATATGTTTTGCCTTGTTGCTCGATTGGGTACCTTAAAATCGATAAGTTACAGGTGTTCACAACAGTCTAATTCGGAGTGAATAATTTTAGACAAAAAGTTAGGTAATTTATTTTTCTCTGTTTTCCAGGGAATGCAATTTAAGTGTATGTAGTAAGAATGTAGGTATAGTTAATGTGTTGAATAGGTATAATATTTTAATACTATGTCTATTTTAATGACAAACCATTTTAGCCTTCTGCTAAAACACAGTCCACGCTATTAAATACATCCGCTGCCGTTTCGAATGAAATACATAGTTTATTTTCTCCCCTAGTAGGCAAGTACCTGGAGTAATTATGTATTAGCATTTTCAAGAATTGAAACGTTTCGTTATAGGGAAGTAAAAAGTAAGACTTCAGTACGTGCAATTATTTAAAAATTTGGCACATTTATAACAGTCAGCAGATGATCCCAAAAGTACATACAAATATATATAAGGTATAAATTAGGATGTCTCAAAATTATATAAGATTTATGGTTTTACCGACAAGATCGGAATGTCCAGTAATATTTCTACAATTGCTCTTATCAATTCTTATAGCTTCTTGCTGCATTATACCCTTAAAAAAATTACCTTATCGGGAATGCCATAGTCCCTCTGAATTCAGGCAACTTGATCCTTATGAATAAAAAAAATACAAGAATTAATCTCGTACCTTACAGACTTTGCAGGCCGCAGAATAAGTTTAATTTGGGAGGTGGGTATGGGTAAACCAACACCTTTGCTATAGGTCACCCCAAGAGGTTTGCTACGTTTAGCAACTTTCCCGGTTTCATGTGGAAAGGGTTAGTCCGGGTCTTAGTGGCGGATGCGTCTGCCCATCAACTGCGCTGCAGGCCGGATCGGGAGATACTGGTTGAGGGAAACCTTTTGACCTCTCCAACAAGACAATCTCGGAACGTCACTGAAGATACTGACCCCTAGATTCCTCCCCACCCCTCATACCCCTTTCCATCCTTCCTCTCCTAAAAAAGTTCCCAAACGGTGAAATTATTTTCCTCAGGGCATTCTGGGAATGCAAAAAAAGAAGTCACTTTTATTTAAAACCATAGTATTACGTATATGTTTCCACAAATTATCCATTAGCAATTGCGAAATTAAGTCTGTCAAGCTGTAGTTAATCTTTTTACACTATACCAGAGTACATTTTTAAAAGAATGAGAGTATAAAAGATATCTGAGTGATGTTAGTCCGGTGGGCATCAGATATTCCGGCAATCAATTTCAATAAAACGTAATTATTTGTTCCGGAGAAAAACAGTATGAAGGAAAAAGCGAACGGGAAAAATAAATGAGAAATGGATAAGATACATTGGAGCGGCCAGCAGAAGTATTCTGTTCATACTCTACCAGTAATTATTGTTAGGTAGGTACTTGTATAAAAGAAAACATAGGTGAACACTCAATAAAATAAATACTAACAAGCGTAGCCGATATTATTTGTTTAGGTTCGTTGTTAGTTATAACTAAGTAAGTTAAATTATCATCTCAAAATCGCATGAAACCAGAGCAGGCTTTCGTATTAATATATATTATATTAATATGCATTATATATTATATAATTTAAAAAACTGTCTGTTTTTTTAATATATGTTATCTGTTCTTCAGTGTATATATGTACGCTAATAAATTGAATGTATATAGTATTAATTATAGGTATAATTCTAGAAATTAAAAAATCTTGTAAAAATTCCCTCCCTACACACGAGTTATTCTCAATCAGGGAGGTATTAAATTAAATCAAGAAACATGTTATATACTTACCAATATAAATATAAAAATGTTACATTAAAAAGTTGTAAACAATATGAATTATGTACTATGTTAATATTTCTTTAAATAAAAAAAAAAAAAAAAAAATAAAAAAATATTTTACGCTTCAATCACATAAGCTACACGGACGACATGATTTTCCTAGCTCGGCGATCAAATAATTGAGAATATTATTAAAAATCTGTGAAGAATATTCAAATGAACACAGCATGATGGTACAATCCCAAGAAGATGGAAAAAATCGCATTCAACTACGGAAGAAATTCCGAGAAGATGCTCCCCTCACAACTTAATGAGGTAAACACAAAATACATCCAAGAACGTAAAATACATTGGTCACATCATAACTGAAGACCTCTCGGATGATGGTGCTATTGAACGACAAACGAGTAGTATCAGGTATAGAATATGTCTAAAATGACTGCAAACAGAGTGTACAATTTACACCTGGTAAAGGTGAAACCTTCAGAAAACTTAAGTAGACAAGAGTGGGAAGGCTACGAAAGTACTGCACGAAGAGGATATTGATTATACTATCTCACTCCCTAGCAGGCTAATCCAATAGATGTCTGTTTTTGTGTCTTTTTAATGTCGCTATTTTTCGTTTTATCAAGTTTCAAATCGCAACTGTGCTAAAGAAATTTTCACTTCAATAAATCATCGCTTAATGTGTTTTGTACTAGCCTTGACATTTATGAAATATGGTGTCACTACCGAATCAATTCGAAGAAACGACTTCGGAAGGTAAAGCTTCGCATCGTCGTTATTTACAGAACTAGGACTGAATGGATTCTCCAGCCTGATGAGACACCTTGTCGTGGGAGTTAGGATGCGGCTAATGGCCTTCCAGCACCAGCGCCACTCCTGAGTGAGCGCTGGCCCGAGCTCACTCAAGACCATGCCCTAGATAATAAATGATTTATTTATCTACTCCACAAGCTTACTTTCTTAAAATTTACTGTTTTCACATATTACCCTATAAATATGTACACAAATAGTAGGTCCTTACATATGAAATTGGCGTTTTGTATGGGAAGAACTTTGTATGGGAGCTTATGGGAGTTTTGTATAGGAGCTTTTTCACCTTCCCAATTTGCTTCAAGTGGATTAAAACAGTTTTATCACTAACACCGCTGCCTGCAGCTAAACTCGGACGTGGTTTGCGATGGATCCGCTTCCACAATAGCTTTCAATTCTTCATTATCAACTTTGGTCTCCGGCCGTCCACGGGGCTTGTTCTGCAGGTCGAAATTTCCAGGGGGCCTAGTCCCTATCTTTTACGTTTTACTAACAACCTGTTAGCTTAACTTGGTGGTTTGAGCAAAGTTGTCGCAACTGGCTAGAAATGGTAGTCAGTAACTTTTCTGTTTCTTTTCTGTCGGTTGCGACGAAAAAATAATCTAAACCTTAACAGAAAAGTTACTGACTACCATTTTTAGCCAGTTGCGACAACTTTGCTCAAACCACTAAGTTAAGCTAACAGGCTGTTAGTAAAACGTAAAAGATAGGGACTAGGCCCCCAGAACGAAAACGTTGGAACCAAAAACGCACTGTGTTTTCTTTTGCGGCACCGTCGCCATACACATCATTAATCCTTCGAGCCATTTCTGCAGCACTGGTGCCACGGTGGAACTCGTACTCGTAAATAACGCGATATTTCAAGTTTTCCATTTTGTAAACTAAGTGACGCAAATAAAAAAAACAATTAAGGAAAAAAAAATGAATTATAATTTCCGAAACACAAATACATGAGTAAATAGCTGTGAAAATTTGAATTTGGAATTCCTAACCAAAGAGAAGAAATTTGAGATCAAAGTTGTCAGTACGGCAAAACTCCAATTTCATATGTAAGGACCCAATATTATATATAGGTCGTGGGATTGAACTATGCTCTCCAAATCCTAGAATAATTAAAAAAATATATATATTATTATGAAATACGATTAGATTACTGCTTGAGGAAACGCACCAGATTCGCGCATATCTTCAAAAGCAAGATTTAAGCTGTGCTAGGCATTTGAATAAACTTAACCAAACCATTTTGTAAATTCTGATTTTATGGAACATGGTTTAAATTTTCTTATTTTAGTTTAATTATAAAGCTCCCTTCCTCCATTTTGTTTAAATGAATAATGGATACATAATAATAAATGCACTCGCACGTATCGTATGTACGCCAAAAAGTAGAATTTTTGTTGGTCATGTTCCTTTCATTTTATTCCTGTTATTTCCGTCTCAGAAATAACTTACTGGAATCACTCAGGTTTTTAAAAGGCTTTATCTAGTCTAGTAGTTATGTCAGCATATAAAGCAACCATTGAGAAGCCTTGAACATCTGAGAATCGCAGATCAAGATAAAATACAGAATGTTACTGTTGAAAACAGTAAAATTTTACACAGTTTTATTTCGAAAGATGTGTAAAAACATTTATTAATTTTCATCATATGATGAAAATTAATAAATGTATTTACACATCTTTCGAAATAAAACTGTGTAAAATTTTACTGTTTTCAACAGTAACATTCTGTATTTTATCTTGATCTGCGATTCTCAGATGTTCAAGGCTTCTCAATGGTTGCTTTATATGCTGACATAACTACTAGACTAGATAAAGCCTTTTAAAAACCTGAGTGATTCCAGTAAGTTATTTCTGAGACGGAAATAACAGGAGATACGATCAAACATGAGGCATTGAAAGTGTGGTGATATGTGACAAGTCACAAATCACAAGCATTTGTTACTACATACTGTCGAGCATCATTATAACAAACCGGAAAACCTTTCTTAGTGATCATCACGTATTGGAAACAAATTGAGGACGTACGGCAGGACGTCTTATGTGAGGTTTAATTACGTAGATCATAATGAGGCAAGCGCGGAGAAAGTTCAATAAGGCCAATCATACAACATAGAATACTTAATTATTATTTTTAATTGATAAACTAATGTTTTAGACAAGATTTTTATGCATAGCACAAAGGGTAGGTAACAATCAGAAGGACGCGGGTTCGAGTCCCGTCGGCGGCATGTATCTTTTCTCGGCATATTTTTTCAATGTAGATGAGTGTTTCAGGCAAAAAATAATTATTACTTATAATAATAATCAACACAGAATACATTCTAATCCTATAAAATCCTTATTTTCATTTACATACATACATTAGCTTAGCGTTAGCTTCACATAGGAGGCCCTGAGAAAAAAATCCCTAAAGGCCTTTGTCATCTTTGGAGATGCTGGAGTAGAGGGTCTTTTCGAGGAAAGGAAGTGTACGGAGTTCTGGTAAAGAAAAAGTATGAAGGGTGGGTAGGAGTGGCGGACGTATGAATCCATGCGGTGCACCTAACCCCATGAACCTTACTAAGTCACCAAAGATAGCGAACGATTTGCAATATTTTTTTTAACATTAAAGTATTTGAAGAAATGTTTTTTTTTTAACTGAAAATCTTCCTTAGAATATTAAGGACAAGGCGGGTATGGGTACCGCAGCCCTGGGAATAGTTATTGGATAACCAACACTTTTACCATAGGTCACCCTAAGTGGTTCGCTACGTTTAGTGATTTAGCAGCAGTACCCGGGTTGATGAGGTGAGGTTTGTCCAGGTCTGGGCGGCGGATGCGTCTGCCCACCTGCTGCATGGCGGGCCGGATCGAGAGAGACTGATTGCGCTTTTGACCTTTCCATCTCTTAACCCATCACCTTGTACCGCAGTTGGAGGGAAGGATTCATGCGCCTGTAACTCTTGGGCACATTGAACCCCAGATTTCTACCCACCCCTCATACCTTTTTCCTTCCCACGATTTCCTCTCCTTTCTTTCCCTTAAAAGACCCTCCACACAGCATCCCCAAAGATGACATAGGCCCTGAGGGGAATTATTTTCCTCAGGGCCTCTTTTGTGGAGCTAATGTAAAAAAAAATAACTTTACTACAGGTCATCCTTAGTGGTGTGCTGTGTTTGGTAACTTAGCAGGAGTGCCCGATGCCCAAGTTCATGTAGTGAGCATTGTTTAGATCTTAGCGGCGGGCCGGCTCGGGATAGCCCGGTTGAGGGAGACCATTTGGCCTCTCGTTGGTTTCTTCCAAAGATATTGAAATATAAGAAGATGTGCTATCCGCCGTTTTTACTAGGTGAGACTGCGCTTCCGGGTGTCGCCGGTGTTGTTTACCAATTAACGAATACACTAAACGAACGAATAATTAACGAATAAACTAAACGAACGCTAAACTAAATGAAAAAATTCTTTCCGTATTCAAACTATATTGTTAACCAAATATAATGCACACCTTAAAAAAATGAAGAAAATGAACAAATTATTTTTGTATGCAAACTATGCGCATTAGGCCGTAGTTCGGCGTCAGTCGCGCGAATATCATAGCATACAACATCTCCTTCCTTTCCTCAAAAATACCCTCCACACAGCATCCTCAAAGATGACATAGGCCCTGTGGGAAATTATTTTCCTCAGGGCATTCTGTGTGGAGTTAATGTAAAAAAAAACTCTTTTGTATTTGAATATCTTTGGTCTCTTCAAACCCATCATCTTGTGCCGCAGTGGGATGTATGGATTCATACAACCGTTACTTCCGGACTCAATTACCCCCAGATTCCTATTCATCCTTCATACCTTTTTCGTCCCAGAACTTCCTCTCTTACCTTTCCTTTAAAAGATCCCCCACACAGCAACCCCAAAGAAACGTAACCCTCGAGGGAAATTATTTCCTTCGGAACCCTCATTGTGGAACTATTGTAAAAAAAAAACGTTAATAAATACTTGCATGGCCTTTCCCTGGCTTGGTGAAATTGGTATTTCTGTGTGAATACGCTATGTGCATGATTAATGATTGTGAGTGGAATTGGTTAAAGCTAGCTTAAATGAGTGTTTAACTAACAATCACGCCATTTCCCCCAGGAGTAGATGAGCAGAGCCAAACAACCCAGTCTTGGCACACACTTCTTGCTTCATTATCTCTCATATGTTCTCTTCTGCTATTCCGACTCTTGACATGACCAGACTTGTAAATATATTCATTATGTGTAATATATATTCCCATGGCACTTTTATCTACTGAGCCTGAAAATTAATAATTAATACATATTATATGTTATGAAGATTTTTTATCGTGGTTACGATTCTTGGCTACGGCTTTGGAAGTCGCTGGTTCAAATTCCAGGAAGTGCATTTTTTTTATTGATTTGAATTTAATTTAATTTTTAAATTTTATTCCGTAAAAGTTTTAATTATCCTGAACTGCAATTAAGTTGAAATTTTAGGATACGTGGGATGCCATAGGTCACCCCGAGTGATTCGTTACGTTTGGTGACTCAGCAGGGGTGCCCGGGTTTATGGGGTGAGATTTGTCCGGATCTTGGCGGTGGATGCAGCTAACCACCAGCTGCGTGGCAGGCCGTATAGGAAGAGACTGGTTGAAGAAGACCTTTTCCTCCAGTAGGACTTTTTCGGAACATCGTCTTGCACCGCAGTGGGAGGGGTTGATTGGTACTTCAGTCACTCCTGGACACACTGACCCCTAGATTCCTACCCACTCCTCTTGCCTTTTTCCTTCCCAGATTTCCTTTCTTTCCTCAAAAGATCCTTCACAGAGCATTCCCAAAAATGACGTGGGCTGCTAGTTATTATTATTAATATCACTACTTCTTAAATAATAGCAAATTCAATTTGTGGTGTCAATTTAATTAAATAAAATTAAAACTCTTTGTTTACCTTTTTTCTCGTTATTTGTTTTTGGAGTGTCATGCCGTGTTGCGCTACCTCCTTCTTTAGCCGACGTATCGGACAGCGTTGCAGTGTCCATCATCAGGGCAGATCCGACCGATTAACCATTAACCCTCTCTGTTAACCATTTATTTAATCAAGATTATCAACATTTTTCGAAACCAATTGTTTCTTCAACCGGAGAAAATGAAAAAGTACAAAAAATAACACATTTACAAGGAAACCATCGGCTGCAAAAAGTGTGGAAAACTTTGATAAAGGAAGTTTGTTTTTATTTAACTAATATTATTATATTATAGTATCTGAATCTGGTTGGTAATTGATAATTTTTGATATTACTTGGTAGCAGGTTGAATAGTTTAGGTAAGTTGTATTCTGGGGTTCGTTGTCCGTATTTATCGTTATATTTTGGTCCCTTATGTTATTTCACAATTTATAAAAAAAAATAGTATAAAGTATATTTGCTGCACGTACAAGAGTGATAATATCTTTCGGTATCGCCCTGGTGAACAATCACCATTCAGAATCGAAACGTTGCTTGAAATAGCTTTTGCCGTGTTTGGTGGCCAAATGTAAATAGCCATGAACTTCCACACCTTCCACTTCTCCATTTTGTAACCCTTTCCATTCCCATTATCATCACCAGGGCTGGGTAGTATTTGAATTACTTGTAATTGAAATACGTATTTGAAATACAATTATGTATTTTGTATTTGTATTTTAATTACTTCCTAAAAATGTATTTTGTAATTGGTATTTCAATTACCTGATGCTGAGGTATTTTGTATTTCAAATACTTATGGCTTCAAAATACATTTTCAAATACATTTAGCGATCTTAATAAAGATAATGAAAAATAAACTGACAAAGATAATACATAGGCTAAAAACGCTAGAATCCAGAGCAATATACATAAACATATGTTGAAATTTAGAGTTGACAACACGTCCTGTGCTATAATAGCACTGTTATTGTACATTTTCCATCATATTTGTAACGTATTGTATTATACTTGTCAATGCTTTGTATTGTACATTTTTGTGTCATAGTATCAGATCAAGCTCTATAGGAATAATTTGACTGAATAGTAGATTATTTTTAAGTTACTTAAAGTAGAGCTAGTACAGTAGTTAATTACAGTACAGATCATCACAACGTATCCCAATGAGGGGGATGCCATAGTCTCATTGGCTACAAACATTTGATTTGGCGCTCTTGTGCGGTACTCGCATTTTTTAATTTTTTAATTTTATTGTTGTCAAGATACATCCCGTTAAACCGCAATAAAACAGTTTGTCAACAGGATGTTAATGTTCAATTACAATTTAAACATACATACATATTATTATTACTATAACTATACAAAATGTCACAATTAACACACATTAATTAATATAAACAATCTCTATTTAGTAACCATTATTTCAGCATATATCTTAATCTATTTGAAGAGTCGCAATTTTTTATATTAATTGGTAACATGTTAAATATTTTGGCACGTCGGTAGTTATTATTATATTTTGGAACAAGCCTTCATTCTTTGTGAACCTTGTATTATGCTCATGTTCCACTTTCTTCTTATAATCAAACTCAAATACATGCTGAATCAATATTTTATACCATAATAAGGTCTGCATCAGTAAATTCCAATACAACAATGAAATGTTTCGTCTCCGTGAAAAAATATTTTTTTGAACTAATAACTTAATCATAGAATTTTGTACTGATTGTAGGTGGTTTAAATTAGTTTTGCAAGAGTGCACCAAAGAAGACTGACAGGGGAAGACGTTTATATTTTCAGAGAGTCACCAACTTTATTTAGCAAAAGTGATGAAATATTGAGATGCGCCCACAACAAAATTGAGATTGAAGCCATCAAACTGGAGACGGGAGTGTTATAGGGAGAATTATACCATTAATGCCACGCACACAATTACATATGCAACTATGTCCAAAATACAGGTTCAAATCTCACAAACACAACAAACCCATACTGTTTGCTATGCGCCCGAAATAATGAAGGAAAACACGTCGTTAGCGCTTCCCTCGACAGATGTCGCTAGTGTCGGGACGCGCACTGAATAATAATTATTTATTTTAGCCGAGACGCGCGCGCCGTGCCTTCGGAAACCAAAATGGCCGGTGGCGGGGCCATCACGCCAAAATGTAGAACGTAGCAGATAAGAGACGTGATTACTTCTTTTAAGCGAAGGTTTCAGGGGTCCGGAACTTTGGTACTTAACGTATTACTTGAATTAAAAAAAAATCGAGTGCAGTTAACACGCGGTAGAAGCGAAACTTTACCAAAACAATCTCAACTAATGAAGAACCAAGAAGCCTTGAAAAGTGAGGTCATTTTGCTAAACTTGTACCAACACATCCTAAAAATAAAATTAAATACAATGTTAATGATTGTATCGGATCAAATATCGACCCATTTAATAATCATGGGTTTACAATTATTATGACATCAACGAATTAAAAAAAGTTTAAAAAACATATAATTAATTCATTAACAAATACAAAGGAAAAATTTAAACTATGTAAACGGTAATCGATACTGTGTTTCTAAATAAAATCCTAAATAATGAAATAATAGACTTTCCTGAACTTCACCGAACTTGACCGAGAGTTTACAGCAGAATGATCGGTAGTTTTGGAGGACGAGCGCGTATATTAGGAAAATTTTGTCACCTAAAAATTTTTTTTAATAAAAATATGTTATTCTGTATATACAATGCATTAGCAGAATCAATTATAGGATACGGAATAAATAGTTACGGATTAACGTACAAAACATACTTATAAAATAGAACAATTACAAATCCGTTTCCTAAAATTGATATCAGGCAAAAAAAAAGTCCAGTTATGTGAAGGTGATTATAAAAAAATATTCTCCTTGTGTAATGTCCTCTCTATACACAGTAAGGTAAATTACCAATTAACGCTAGATGAATTCTGGAATACAGAATTCAAAAAAACCTGTAAACCACATCTACCCTACTAGGCATAGAGAAGCACAAATGTTTATTATCAATAAATCTCAAAATGTATACGGAGATAGAACAAAAAGGCATAAAATTCCGGAAATATTTAACGCATTACCTGAAAATATCAAAAAAGAGAAATCTTATTCAAAAATCAAAACAAAAGTTAAATCTTTCTACCTCCGAAGAACATGAAATCAAATAATATAGTTCCTTTCTTATGTTTTTCTCACCGTATGTTTGTACTGTGTAAAATATTTTTACTACAACGCAATTCATAAACATTATAAAAATTAGTTTGTCGTAATAATTAGTATTTTAATATTAAGTATTTTATTTAGTATTTACTATGTAAAACTGAAAAGTATACTGTATTAAATAATTAGAAAAAATGAGAGATTCCTTACAATCAAACCGATTGATCAGTTTCGTAAGATTTGTAAAATAAAATATTGTAAAATTAAAACTGAATAAACATATAAAAAAAGCAATTTCGCTATTGCCACCTTCTGTCAAACCGTTATATTTGTCAATCTCATATTTTTCAAATTTTAGAATTAACATTATTATCAACTAATTATTTTTCCATATTACGGGCAACTACCTTTTCATAGGAAACAATCATTCTAAGAATAGGTTTGTAACCTGAATAGCGTCTCGGGCAGATATATTCGAATTTATTTTTATGGAACAATTGACTTTTTATAAAAGTCTAAATGAATATTCAATTTTATAAGAAAAACTTTCTTTTTATAACTTTGTTGAAGGTTATTCCCATTAGTGAAATATATCATATTAGAATAAGTTAACGATAATAATCTAAACGAAAACGTGAAAGAGAAAAAGACACAGAAAAACAGAAAAAAGACAATGGTCACAACTGGGACTCGAACCCAGACCTCTCCGTCTAACCGGGACGAGCGCATTAACCAATTTCGCTATTGCCACCTTCTGAGTAATTTTAAAACAGAATTAAATACTATTAAACAAATTGCAATTAATAACGGTTATACTTCAAAATTAATAGACAATATGTAAAACAAAAAATATAAGAAAAAGTATTTTAGGTCTTTCGTTTATCCACACGTTGTTGAAAATGATAATAATTGGAGAAAAATTTTATTTTTAAATAATAGCATTTCAAATTTAATAATAAAAAACATGCCAAATAATATACAGCCAGATTTTTATACAAGTAACAAATTTTAAAAAAAATATATTCAATAATAAGGATAAATGTGATTTTTTGAACAAATCTGGGGTATATAAATTAATTTGTAATGATTGTAACTTTTTTATATTGGAAAAACTAACATTAGAGTTAAGAGTGTATTACCAGAGAACACCAGAAATATGTCATTTTTAAATCAGTGTTTAGACGTATTGACTCTTTTCCACATAAAAATATAAATTGGTTTTGAAAGATTGTTCTTTAATCTAGTAAACGTATGTTTTAAATTTTCAGAAAAAATCATAATTTTTAGTATAATAAAGTTATACCATAGGTCGTTGGCGGATTTGTTAAATTTTCAAAAAAGTTCATGTATTATACAACACCCATTTCAAATCATATAATCATGCAGTAAAATAAATCAATATATTATCTGGTAAACGTATGTAACAGAATTTTAATTTTAGTTTAAATAAAATTATTAAAAAATATATAAGTACATGTGTTTCTTGACGAAAATTGGTCCGTTTGTGCATTTATTTGCGCACTTACAGACTAATATATTTCAGATTTTTTTTACATTCTAATTTTGCTAAGACATTATTGAAAAATGATAAATACTTATGATCAAAAAATAATTACAAAAAGTACATAATTTTAATAGTTTTATCGTCACGCCTTTCAGCATTTTTGGATGCAGGTATAAATTAAAGCAACTTTGGAATGAAGTAAAATCGATATTGAGTTATAATTTTAAAAAGCTGGTACGGAGAATACCTTATCTTTCTCATTGGAACCGCCTTGTACGATCGTAAGAACATCTTTCGACGAAATGTGGATTTTCGTCCGCTGGCTGGTTATGCGCTCTTAAGGAACATATAAGATGTTTAAATAATAATAATTATTCTGAATTTGCCAACCATATTTTGGAAACAAGTCATTCTTTTGATATTAATACAGGTCTTAAAATTTTACATACTAACACTACGGGCATACAATTGGATAATTTAGAAATTAGAAAAAGCATTTATAGTAAATTAAATATTATAAATAACCAAACATTTTTTAAAAATAGCCATCTTTTAAAATTATTTTCTTATTAATAATTACAATAATTATAATTATTTAATTTTTGATTTAGACTAATTATTTTAATTGTTTGTTCTTAAAAGTTTTTTATTATCTAAATGCAATTTTATTTTTCTTTAAATAATTTTTATATTTAATTTTGTTTATCTATTTTTATGATTTTTAAGCAATTAATCACCTCTACTTTTTAATATTTTGCCTATGTTCTAGTTTATTCTAATTTGTCTATACTTGTTTGTCATTTATTTTTCTTTATATTAACATATCCTGATGAAGATAACATTGTCATCGAAGCATGTAGATATTGTTTATAATATAGTGGTTTATACAAAGTGATCTGTTATTCATTATATAATTAATGATGCCACAAAGTAATTTTGCGAAGTTTGAAGAAGTAAAATGTTTTTACTCCAAATAATGTCAGGAATCACTGGTTAATATAAAGTCAAGTAGGGTAGACTGGGGATGGTTGAAACACTTTTACTTTAACTAGGTGTAGTAATATTTCTTTTGTAATTATGGATAAGATGTTTATACCAGATGTTCTATGATCTATCGATTTAACAAATTAAATTTATTGGATGGCTACAACTCGTACAGGTAAGCTACAATTACCACTTAAAGACGATTGGGAAAACTGTTTCAATTATCCCCATAGTGTGGACGATTGAAACAGTATATGGGGATAATTGAAACACTCTAAATATCTATGGAATAATTGGATTAATTTTAATCAATTTTAAACATTATCATTATTAAAACAGTACTCAATGAGGTCATGAATAGTGATTAAACATATCACAAGTACTTTAAAAATTGTAAACATAAATGTTTTGAAATGAAACAACTTTAAATATATTTTTTATTATTAATGTTTACGTGCTCTTAGTTATACTTATTATGAGTATTTGGCATAATCAACAAACTTTTACTGCGATATTATCCTGGAGCAGAACAGAACGGTATTAAAAATAAGTTTTTTGCTTTCATACAAAAGTGCTTGTTTCAACCATCACACTGTTTCAATCATAACAATGTAGAATTTACCTCTGAATTAAGAGCATTTTTTCTATGTAAAATTCAACAATTAAGAAGTCGATAAAATAAAAATTTATTGAATTTATGGTTTGGGATGTGACATCATTATACAAAATATCGCAATATTTTAGATTTTTTTTTTAAATAATCTGTTAAGTGGCATTAAAATCTATTAAACAAGTAAATATTATCTATTAAAAGCATTGACGTATCGAAGATTAAAAGAAAAGAAAAATCTGGGTGTGCAATTCACATGCGGTAGAAGTGAAATATACAGAAAACCAAAGTAGACAAGAGTGGGGACTACGAAGCACTTTTTTAATCAATGTGAAGGGTGATTTTTTTCTTCATATTTTTGTCCTCGGATTCCAGTGCACCTTTTCCTATACATTGGTCATCTTATTTGTGGTTTCTTCTTCGGAGTCCCTAGGTGTAGTTTTTTTTTGCCTGTTCATTTTGGAATGGTTTGAAGACTAAATATTGGTTTTACAAAATAATGTTCTTTTTTGATTTCGTAGGATTCGACCGCGATGAATGATTATCAAGTTATAAAAGAACTTTGCGATCTAAGGGCAAAATGGTGTATTTTTGAAAATGAATAAGAAATTTGGTAAAATCTTCTTATTGCATCCAGACAGATTTGTTCGTGGTACCGATACTACCAATCGGACTATCTTTTAAGAAATGGCTTAATTGATAAGTAGAAATGTGAACATCGGCGGAATTGAGTTGCCAATTGCATTTGCCGCTACATACAGTTATGAAAGTACCTCGTTCGGCCGACGTTACTGCATCTACTTGCCGAGTTTCTCTCCTGGCTATAAACCGATTAGGTTTTTGAACAGTTGTGACACCGGTCTCATCTACGTTATAGACGTCCTTTGGTTCAAATTTAAAACTATCCATAACATTCGCTAAATTGTTGAAAAATTCATCAACATTATGTCAATTAAAACTTGTTGCTTGTGCCATACTCGTGGCTTGGGCACATCTAATAGATAATAAATTCTGGATGGCGCGCAAAAATCCTCGGAGCCATTCTATTCCGGCCATCCCATTTGTGTACCATGAATCTGGCCTTGCCAGGTTGTACCGTGTGGTCAAATCAAATGCCAATTGTCTTAAATCTTTTGAAGATAGCCCAAAATAGGTAAATGTTGGCTGTTTTTTTAGCGTAGTTTGCAACCTCGGTTTCTTGAGAAGGGGAACACACTTTCTTCATAACATAATTTTTTTCTCTGTTGTTTTGTACTTACATAATTGATAAAACAATGTATACTATTAACGTTGATTTTTTTAAAATTATAAATGTAAAAAAAATCAATAAAGATGTTATTACAAAATTGTCACGTGAGGGTGTGTGACGTCGAATGTGGTCGAATGAGATCGACTACATCAACCAAGATCACAAAAGTTCACCATTCAAGATCACAGAAGTACATTAGACTTAATGATTTGAATTTAAATAATACTTAATGATTTAAATTTCTGACCTTTTTTCATTATAACTTTTAAATTTTCTCTCAGTGTGGACGATTGAAACATGGTTATGATTGAAGCGTTGCAATCATCCCCACACGAGTTGTTTCAAACATCCCCACGCTGCATTTTCTTCTTCAAAGTCAAAAACATGCCTTTTAAATAGACATTAACGCCACGCAAATGCATTATAAATACTCTTAAATAGATAAAGAAGAGAATGTAATGAAACATTTCGTCGAGCTGCGAGAGAAAAATGAGTTATAAGATAAGCAATAATGTCTTAAATATTTACGTTTTAGTGCGAAATCCAATAATGTCCCCTATGCACGATTGAGTCACTCGCCGGCTACTGCGCTTTTGTAGAAACGTCCCAACAGACCTGACGGAGTTTCGAGTATTGTATCACACTCTTAGGTATTATAGTTTTCGAGTAAATTGAGATGTTTCAATCATAACGTGTTTCAATCGTCCCCAGTCTACCCTACGTACCTCAACACCATTATATGAAATGTTTGAACACCTCACCAGGAGAACCTATATTGATGTGTGATTGTTTTGATATATTATTTTTGTGAAATGATTTTATTATTATGTTCGTTAAACAATAATTATTTATTTTTATTTTGTGTCATTAAGTTGTGAATAATAATTATGTTTTTTTTGTTTTCATCCCGACGACCGAAACATTAGTATTGTTGTATTCTATGTGGATTATTTCAGTGATATTGATTTTTGTCATTTTTCATTGTTCAAACATAATCGTTTTAAAATTGAATTAGTTCTATTTGTAATAGAACGATGGCTGTATTTTTACATTGCCTAGCAATCAAAACAACCTTTTAATACAAACTCAAATAAGTTAAGCATTACGCTACAGGGATCGCCTGTTTATAGTAGATATAATAGGCCACTTGCAGCACATAAAAAAAATCCCAAAGTAAATATTCTAAGAGATTCCGTATGTTTTTTTAGCGTACCTATTTTTTAAATCCTGGCGATATTTTTAAACTTTCAATCCAAAATATCTAACCATTTTTTATAAACCGGAAAGACGGGACATAATTTGATGGGTGCAAAAAAACAATAATTACATAGCCGAAGAGATTCCGTATATTTTTTTAGCGTATTTTTGAAATCTTGGCGATATTTTTAAACTTTCAATCTGAAATATCTAACCATTTTTTATAAACCGGAAAAACGGGACATAATTTGATGGGTGCAAAAAAACCATAATTACATAGCCGAAAATCATTTAAAATAACCGACGCACTCCACACGAATGGCACAAGAGAATAACGAGGCGTACCGAAAATATAACATCTTATAAATATTTTTTTCCTTGATCCATCTTTTTGATCATTAATCAATATAATGTTCAACGTCTATATATGACTAAATCCAATATAATAAAATTGTACTTGTAAATTATAATTATACATAAATTATAATTATATTTCACCATTAAATTTATACGACGAGAATGCCAGCATTCTTATAAATACCAACCAGGAATTATTAGATTCCTGGTCAAATAAAATTCTTCACGCAAAACACTTCAATTATCTCAACCAAACATATGTTGACAAATTTTCGTCAAACAAATGGTTGAGTATTGGAGAGTTGAGCGCAGAAATAGAAGGCTTTATGCTTGCCATACAAGATAGAGTCATTAATACTAAAAATTATAGGAAGCATATCATCAAAGATGCAAATCAAATTGATGATTTATGTAGAAAATGTTTGGCTTTTCCGGAAACTATAGAACATATTATATCGGGATGTTCTGTATTAGCGCCGTCCGAGTATACATTTAGGCACAATCAAGTTTTAAAAATAATTCACCAAAGTTTGGTAATTAAACATAACTTGATTGACTGCCGTAATGTACCATATTATGAATATGAACCAAATTCATTTTTGGAAAATGAATTTTATAAAATTTATTATGATAAAACTATTCTGACAGACAGAACAATTAGTCATAATAGACCCGATATAGTTTTACATGACAAAATTAAGAAAATAACTTATATCATTGATGCCGCTATTCCAAATTCTTGTAATATTCAGAAAACTGTTTCTGAAAAAATAAGAAAATATACAGATTTAGGAAATGAAATTAAAAGAATTTGGCATTCTCAGACTATAAAAATATTACCATTTGTTATTTCGGCTACTGGCATTATACCTAGCTCTCTCATTCAAAATTTAGGCGTATTAGATTTGTCAAAAAAATTGTACATAAAAATGCTAAAAGTCGGTCATTTTAAATACATGTAGGATTACGAAAGATTTTTTAAATATTTATATTGAGGGATCAGTAGGATTTATCGGACCAGTTAGGATTTCATCAGAGCCGAACCCTCTGATATGAAAATATCTGGAGTCGGTGAAATATTTTCCCATTATGTTTCTGGTGGATTGACGTATTGTTCTTGTATTGTTTTATTCTTATATAGTGCACTTACATTGCGTTAATTTACTAGATATTCATTTGTAGAAAAGTGTGTGGAAGGGTTTAGTTTTTCATTTGGGAAAGATTCAACCCGGACATAAAATCTGGAGTAATATACCTAGATATTATAAAATTTGATTTTGTTGAAAACAGCACCAATACTATTACGCTCCTAAGACAGCCGCTGCGGAAAGCATCTGTACGATGTTCACTTTATAACATCTTTCAAAACGTCAAACAATGAAGCTAGTGATTTTTAAGTGTCAAATAAAAAAAATCGCCGGAAATCAAAGTGTTGCCATATAAAAAAATATTAACAAAATTAATTGAATATCACCGGAGACGGATCAGTTTTATGTAGTGACGTCACGAGCCCAAAAAAATGTTTTTTTTTTTTTTAAGTATAATTTTCTAAGGATACCGATACCTTTAAAGAAAACGTTTGAATGTTTGAAAAGAATTATAGTGTTCAGGGAAATTAAGATTCATTGAAGACTTTAATAATGGATGCTTTGTAATAAAAACAGGCAAAAACATTTTTGGAATGATACAAAAAATACGAAGAGAAGAGGAGAAAAACTTTAATATAATATTTACGGAGTTTCGGCATATTTCCATAGGAATTGTTTACGACGCTTTGGTAAAGCGGTGTAAGTGAGTTTTCACTATTCATATATTTTTTAAACCAACTTAATTAGAATTTTTAATAACAATTTTACAGGAAATTTTTTGTCCGCTTTAATTTTATTGTCATCTTTGGGGATATGGTGTGGAGGGTACGTTATACGAGAAAATATCTTTAAAGGTGCTTAGCTTAATATTAGTTAACAAAATAAACCAATTCTTCTGTATATAATCTACTACTAGGATCTTAGTTTTTGGACATAATGTTTATAGATTTTTAAGTATTTCTAACCGATTTCAAAAACATGCAAGCTTTTTCATACTCACTGATATTTATCAACTCTGATTTTCTAGACCAGTCTAAAAACTTGCATAACTGAGTCTACATTTTATTCAAATTAAAATAAATTTGTTGTTATGGTTCTATAGTTCATTACGGAAATGACATATATCCTGATATCCCAAACAGAAAATTGCTCTTCATTTAGGCTGTTTCTGTTGTTATTTCCTGATCAAGCGATTGATAGATCACACTTGTGGTGACCTATTGTTTTCTATGATGATCAATATGACTCCGATATGACGGTTTTATTATCATTTATTTATTTATAATTAATATTTAACTGAACTTAACGTCCGTTCTAATGTATGAACTGTGTTAATCTTCAGAATAGATCGGATATCATCGGCTATCCTCGTAACCCTTCGGGTATGAGACCCGAGCGGGTGACAGTTATCTTTCTCATAGAGTACAACTTTACTGACTTCTATTAAAACTAACTATAACTACCTATACTTACGATTTTTGTTGAGAGACATTGATAATATATACATATTCATGAAAACTACAATGTTATTTTGACACAGGTTTTTTGCTCACCTCCCAAAGTTAATGTCCTTAACCCCGAACACCCTGTATACTTGTGTAGGTAGTGATATTTTCTTTCAAACCAACTAATTTTAAATAATATCCCGGATGAGTATGGAATATCCAAAGCTTTTATTGAGAATTCTTTTAAAAATGCAAGACTTCACATTGTTAATACCGAAGATAAAGAAGTCGTTCAAGATTATTTAAAGAACAGGAGAAATACTTCAAATTTTCGTAAGCACTTTTACAGAAGTAAGTAGAGTATGAAATATGTATATTTCTTTATAAAGTCTTTGTTTTTCTTAAAACCTCCATTACTTATAATGTTTTGAAAGAAAATAATTATTTTGGAAGGTTTTGTAGGAAAACAGAAGAATCGCTAATTTTTATCGGATTAAATAATTCCGTATAAATAATTAAGCTTTTGCAACAACTTTATCTTCATTTTTCAGTGATATTTTGAGTTCATTTCTCTACAGAAATTTATTTCAAAATCTAAATTACGATATTTAGGATGATAAGAAGATCTCTTAAAAATGAGGTGAATTGTATTATTTGAAGTGTTACTTAAAAGGCCGAAAAATGGAAAGCGGCTCTAATTAATTTAATCTACGATGGCAATATTAACGATTCTCAGTTGAAACAGAAAAAACGAAGGCCTCCATGGTTGAGGGGTAAGGCTCTTGATTCACTATCCGAAGGTCGCGGGATCGAATCCCGGCGTGAGCAAATAATTTTTTTTCATAAATTTTTGTGATTTCACAACTAATTAATATAAAAAATTATCTAATTAATTAAAAATAATATGTAGTATATTTGCGACATGTTCTATAATGGAAGATACTCATAGTATTGCCCTTCTCTAAGACCACCATTCAGAATTGAAACGTTGCTTGGAATGGCTTTAGCAGTGTTTGGAGACCAGATTTGAATAGCCAGGTACTTCCCACCTTCCTCTCCCCCATCCCCTTCCCCTCATACCCCAATTGGGCATGCTATAGTCTCACTGGCTCCAGATAGGAGCAGCTGGGACTTAAGAGTCGCTAAGATTGCTATCAATGATTAAATATTACAATTTGAGGTTTTACTCACTAACTTATAAAAAAATGATAATTGAGATATTCACGGCCAAAAGTATCGTTTTGATTAATTCTTGGGGTATTATGCCATGTTGCGCTATTTACCTCCCTCTTTAGCCAACATATCGGACGCGTCACGGTGTCCATCATAGGCCAGATGTCACAGCATAAAGAAGGAGGTATATAGAACAACAGGGCTTATTACCTCAAAAATAAATCACGATAATCATGTAGCTGTTTGAAATAGCGTTCATTAATTAAGCGAAATTTTAATCTCTATTAGAAACCTGCATATAGCAATATAGATTTTATTTATCCAAATTAATTAAATAAATAAAATGTGGATAATTCCAAAAACAATTTACTCGATTTCGCCGCAGTAATAGACATATATTATAGAAAGCCACAAATTTTCTACAAGATATTAAAAAATCACAAAACGCTTGAAAAAAAATTCTCTTTTTTGTTTTGTTGTGTTTTTTCATCTTTGTGGGCTGCTGTATACAGAGTCTTTTTTAAAGGAAAGAAAAATGGTAAAAGGGGGAGGTAGGAAAGTGGGGGCTTGTTTGTCCAGGGGTGATAGACATACGAATCCATTCCTCCCACTGCGGTGCAAGACGATGGGTCGAGGGAGTGCGGATGAATAGGTTAAATGGTCTCCATCAACCGGCCACTCCCGGTCACGCCCGCAACGTAGTTGATTGGCAGACGCATCCGATGCCAAGACTTGGATAAACTCACTCAAGAAGATGGGACTAGCTGGTTAAGTCACAAGGTCTTCCTAAACTGGTCTCACCGGTTTCGGCCCGCCGTGCAGGAGTATCAGCCGCCAAGACCTGACCACACATCACCCGATGACCCCTGGGCACCCCTGATAAATCATCAAACGTATCGAACCATTTAGGGGCGCGTATGGCGGAGGTGAAGTTGAAAACAAATAAATGGTTTCGGGGGTGGTAGTACCCCTATCCGCCTCCTCAATTGAAGGATTTATGAAATCGCATTAAATAGTCTGGGCGTCGCGTCTTCGATTCTTAGGCTGGCTAAGTCCTCCATCACGACACAAGTAAGTTTTTCCGCTTGCTGTGGTGGTAGTAGGAGATTTTCAAACATTGTTGGATTATTCGTTATCCAGGAATGTTTGTCTTTATTTTTAAAATTAAAAAAAAAAAAAAATAAATAAAAATAGTCAATGTAAAAAAGGAACATGACATATCACTGTTAACATTTTCATATTTTCAGACTTATCTCATTTCTCTCTTAACCCTTCACTATTTGTTTGGGACTCCCACTAGCGCGGTACAAGATTTATGAAGACATTTTATTTATTGTTTTGGCTACGTGATGTGATAAACTTATACAAAATGTCACTTTGAAAAGGGAAGACAGCATTCTTTGTGCTAACGTTGCTTTCCCCACACAACCCGGGAAACTGCTAACTACCCTGGGACTGACTATGATGAAAATTTCACTGGTTTTAGAAGAAAATGGAATTTCTTAATCAGGTACTGCAAACACGTAAGCATTTTGTACATGTGAGTATTTTATTGAATGAATTCGGATGAAAATTATACAGTAACAAAATACCCTCGTTTGGTAACAAGAGGTAGACTGGTACTATTATTACCGCCTTGTAATTCACTCAATGAAGGGAAAAACCATCATAAGTCACTCACTCTTAGCCACACTGACTTGAGAGTTTCCAAATGTGTCATATGGACCTGAGGGTTAATGTAAAAAAAATGATAACATGTTGGTGGCAAAATAATTGAGCACGTACGCTTGTTAGGTGCCATATACACCATAAAAATACCATAACTTTATACCATAAAAAATACCGCAAACTTTAAAGAAACTCAACTGAAAATATTTTAAAAAGCATGTATGACATATTTACTTCTTTTCCTTGCGGTCTGTAAAATTATCCACGTGCAGAACACTGAATCTAGTGTGTCTGCTGAAAGTATTTAAAAAATAGTAGAAAATGTTTTTTTTTATTAGATGAACAATTCAAAAAGATTTCTCTACAATTTATTATCTGTTTGTTACTTTTATCGAGCGTACTCTCATGAGATATATTTGTGGTTTATCTTCCTATAATAATCAATACCACAGATGCATATAAAAATATTATTGAAGGGCGAACATAGTATTTTTTAACATTAGCTCCACACAGGCGAAATTGAGGAAAACAAGTTCCCTAAGGGCCTTTGTCATCTTTGGGGGTGCTGTGTGGTGGTGTTTTAGGGAGAAGAGGAAGTTCTGGAAAGGATAATAGTATGAGGGGTAGGTAGGGTTGGCTCTTTGATGAGGTACTAAAAAAACTCGAATAGAATAATGGTACCAGAGTAGTTTGAAGATACTTTCTGTGATTTTAGTTTCCTAATTTAAATAGGCATGTTTTCCCAAAATATTTGTGGTGTAATACAGTCCCATAGATTCGGGACAGTCCAGCATTTGCGTGCATAACAAAACAAACTATAATCTACAGTAGATGATACTCAACGAAACCGCTAACTTTATTACTTGTTATTTTTTTTATAATAGCTTCATACGCCGAGGAATATAATTACCCTCAGGGTCTACGTATTATTTCAGGATGCTGCGTGGAGCGTCTTTTTATAAAAATAAGGAGACGACCTTTATGGAAAGGAAAGTGGTACGAGGGTTAGTGGTGATTCTGGGGGTCAATACGTTTAGGAGTGACGGACGTATTAATGCAACCCTCCCACTATGGTCCTTTCTTTTCCACAAAGATCCTCCACACAGCATCTCCAAGTGAAAAACGGAGTAAGGGATACATAAATCCAACACTCCTGCTAGAGAGATCAGAGGGTCTCTTTCAATTATCCTGATCCCGGTCGAGAACGCAGGTGGTGGGTAGATGCATCCGCTGCCAAGACCTCGATAAACCTCAACCTGGGGTCCCTTGTCATGTCATAAAACTTAGCCAACCAGATAGGGTGACTTGTGACAGAAGTCTTGCTTTCCCAATAAACGGTTCCCCAGGGGCGGTACCCACACCCTCCTCCCAAATTATGAAGAGTAACGCAAAATCAACTGCGGAAAATTGAACAAAATTCAAACTTACCCCTTCCTAGCAAAACCGTTTAAGTAAACTCTTTACCGTAACATAATATAATACATGAAAGATTCTTTAATGCTGCAATTCCCGTAGAACCATTACCGAAAGCTTCGATCTTCGTTTAGAGACATCAATTTTTATGCTTTTCCACATGACACTCTGAAAGTATCTATGGTATCACGTTTTAGTACCTTTTGAGAGTAGGTACTTGAAATCAACGAATGTCATCAAAAGTGTATTTATACAAACACTATCACATACTATTATAGAGTACGCATCGAACTTGTGATAGCGTTTAACATCGCTCTGTTATGTTCATAGCATCAGACAACCTCGTTTGTAACGTCACCATGTTGATGACTAGAATTAATATTCCTCTGTATTCCATGTTTGTATCAACATTATTTTAGTTGAAAGCTTAGCGTGACATGGTTTTAGAGAGTTTACAGTTAATTGGCTAGATATGAATTGCGAGGTTTTAACATGGATTTCCCGTTAGTTAGAAAATTAACATACCTGGATTTCCTCGAAATGGTAGAGATTGATGCAATGTAAATTTTAACAAGTTTAGGTACAATACTCGTGTGTACATCTATAATAAATATCTCTACAATTTGCGATTCAAGAAATCATTTTTTTATGCATGTTAATAATTGTTTAGTGTTGAAACAGCTTTGGAACTAAACCATTTCTTAAGGTCCTGTTCAATGTATTCTTCTTTCATTATCCCTATCCTTCCTTAAAAGCCATACCTGGGAGAAGACAGAAGATGGCCACTAATCCTATCAATGTACTTGGTAAATTTGAAATATTATTGTTGGTTGAAATATTGTCGCGCTGGTGATAAGAGTAATTATTGATTCTCTTTCGAAACTCGCGTTCATATGTTTGTATGATACTTTTTACGGTGTAATTGTGCCAACCTGTATAGCTGTGACCCGTAATAACGTAAAGAGAGAGGCAAATGAAAAATATTTCAAGATCTGAGATTCAAGATTTTCAAGAAATTTAAGACTATCGAGGAATTTTAAAGAACTTCGTGAATTAAAATTTTTATAATTTCAATTATTTTAAGAATTTCATAAATGCCAAGATGTTCGAGGATTTTAATATTTTTATTTAAAGAATTTAGTGAATCTTCAAAATTTCAAAATTTACAGAATATGGAAAACATAAAAAATAACTGTCTAATTAAAAATCTAAAATTAATAAAGCTGCCAGACAGAAGATTAGTTTCGGTTATCATTTTTCTTTTTAAAATCATTAATTTCGTTAATGACAGCCCTGAATTATTACAATTGATTTCATTTCATGTTCCTAACAGAGTTACACGAACTTTTTTTATTTATTTTTTTTATTATTTATTTATTTTATACACTTTACAAATACAAGACAAAAAGTCCCGATAAACTACTTTTTAGCAGTTTGTCTAACGGGTTCTTTACGTTAAAGATCTTATAATAGTGATTTAATAGTTACATTTTTACAATTATATAAAATAAAATTGAATTTTTTACAGAAATATAGATAAAAATAAATTTTTGAAAACATAAATAACATTTTTAAAGTCTTTAGAATAATGTCATTGTAAGCTAATACAAATTAATTCTTTCCATAAGCCAAGTCTTCAGTAAATTCATCAATTGTTTGTTTTGGGCACAGTTTTTAATTTCAGCAGGTAACATATTTAAACAACTGGGAATCATGTAATTTAACGTTCTTTGTCCATATTTATTTGTATGCTTAGGTACAATTAGCCCTTCATTAAAGTTAAAACGAGTATTATGGTTGTGTTCCAGCCTGTTAATATATAAAGGATTATTTATGTGCTGAAATATAATTTTGTACCACAGAATTGCTCTCACTGAAAGAACTTTGAGACTCTGATAAAAGTATGGAATATTATGCCTTTCTTTGTACAAATTTTTTTCAGCCAATAATTTAACCAATGAATTTTGCACTGATTGAACATGGTCTATATTTGTTTTACAGGAAAATCCCCAAGCTGTTATTCCATACCTTATAACAGATTCAGCTAGAGATAAATAAATTATTCGAAGTGTGCAGATAGGAACAAAAAATTTTAGTTTATACAATCTGCTTACAATTGATCTTAGTCGTGCACAAACTTTGTTTATTTGTATATCCCACTTGAAAAAGCAATCAATAATAACACCTAAATAAACATATTCTTTAACTAGTTCCATATTTTCACATGTACACGTTGCAGGAATACCATTGTGTAAGCAATCTGATGTATGTGTCTTTATTTCAGGTGTAATATATACCTTAACATTAGGGGATCTTATATGTAACAATTTAGTTTTTTTGGCATTTATGACTAAGCCAGAGTCATGAGACCACTTTAAGAGTTCAATGTAGTCTTTTTGTAAAAGATCTATACAAGTTTGCAAATCACTGCTAGAAATCACTAAAGCAGTATCATCCGCGTATACAAAGTACTTTACATGTCTAAAAATTAATTTAATAAAAGATACATATATAATATACAGAATTGGACCTAATATGGAACCTTGAGGAACGCCGGCAAAAAACTTCTTTTTTTTACTTACTGAAGCTATCTTTTACACTGCAACAATCATGTTACTACCAAAATTTTTATGAAATCTCTTATACCACGCATATACGGCTTATATGGGATATTTTCAATAAAACCGAAAAAATTTCTATAAATTCGTAAAAACATTTATTAGCTCATATTTTTTTTCCAAAAAAAATATTTAAATCATTTGCTTATAATGTATAATTGTTTTGTAATCCATTTTTTAAAAGTATTCTTACCGTAAATAACTAAATCTATACAAAGAATTTCAAAATTTCAAGAATATCGAGGGTTACAAAAAGATAGAAACTCCTCACTTAAAAAAATGTTCACATTTAAAATCTAAATTGTTTGGGTTCTCTTTTTGAATGCTGATTTAAATTTGATGAAAAATATAAATTCAGAACTATCGTAAGGGTCATCAACAAATGCAAATGCGTATAATCTACGTGCTCGCGTTCCATCATTATAGCGCCCCTAGCCAAGAGATAGCGACGAGAAACAAGAAAGAAGAAGTCGTCAATTATTTATTCTCTGCCGCGCGGGGAATATATTTTTGTCAAAAACATCACGCGCTGAAACGCCATTAAAAACGACAAGGTGTTGTGGGGCCTAAATTATAATAATGGCGAGTAAGAGGAGAAATAAATAGGAGGGGGCTGGAAAGGTTCTGAAATACGGGGTGGCACTTGATTATTTGCTCTTCTTATTCTCACTAACTCAATTAAAACTAATAAAATAAAACAAATGTTTTGTTTTTAACCATGAAATTTATTTAATTTATTACGACCGACTAATTTTGCTTAAAACAAGCGTTATAAGAGTTCAAAATTATACTAATAAAAAAACCCATGATCTGAGCTTACATATGTATTCAGAAAGAGTCAAAACATAATAATCAAGGTGGGTGGCATGAAATTAAAATCTAACATAGTAACAGAGACAAAGAGAAAGATTTATACGTAATGGGATACCATATCATATCTAAAGATTCACAGCGTCAATTGAACACTTGAGGATAATGGAGTTTTCATGATTTTATGGAAAATATACCTAATATTGGGCTTTTGGACACATTTAATTGATTATGTCCCCAATTGCATCGTCAAAAAGAAAAAAATTCCTAACTGGTATTCAGCTCTTCTAATTAAAATTATTAAAGCAAAACAAAAACTTCACAAAAAATGGAAATCCTATAATAATTCAATAGATTAAATAGAGTTCACTATCAAACGTACACAACAAAAACACCTACAGAAGCATTGCTATAATCAATATTTAAGTTCGGTTGAATCTATATTCAGAATAATAATAAACAACTCTGGAATTACGCTAAAAACAAAAGTAAAACAACCGGCATCCTTAAATACGAGTCAGGCACCGGCGCTCATCAAGTATGCGAATTATTCTCTAAACACTTTCAGTCCACCTACGTAAGCGATATGAGCACGAACAATACTAGCACAATTGAGAGTTCTACGTTTGTAAATAATCATTCCTTGATTGGTAACGTAAATATTGACAATCTAATGATCAATAAATACCTGAATAATTTAGATGTTATTAAGGGTGCTGGTGGTGACGGTATCTCGCCATATTTTGTAAAAAAATGTGCCAAAACTCTTTCTTACCCTTTAACTAACATATTTATAATGTCACTAAAAGAAGGTAAATTTCCCACAAAGTTTAAAGAAGCAATTATAATCCCTATTCATAAAACCGGCTCAAAAATTAACATTGAAAATTACCGCCCAATCTCAATACTCACGGTATTTAGTAATTTTTTTAACGTGTTGTCTACGATCAAATTTACTCAATAATTATTCGCAATATACAAAACCAACAACACAGATTTCTTCAAAAAAGATCAGTACCAACAAACTTGGAAAATTTTACGGAATATTTAACGCAATATTTAGAGCAATATGGACAAAAGAAACCAAGTAGATGTAATCTACACTGATTACTCTAAGGCCTTCGAAAAGGTAAACCATTTAATCCTTATTCAAAAATTAAAACAGTTAGGCATCCGTGGTGACTTACTCCGATGGTTCACTTCATACCTTTGGAGTAGATTTCAAAGTGTCTCAATTGGGGGAACAAAGTCCAGCTTCTTTTCTGTGCCCTCCGGTGTATCTCAAGGTTCTCATTTAGGCCCATTATGTATATACATATATGATATTTACAAATGTTTTTTAAAAGGTAATTACCTAGCATATGCAGATGATAAAAAATATATTTAGTTATTAAATCAATCAATGACTGCATTAAACTCCAACAAGACCTCAATCGTCTTTTTGTCTATTGCGAATTAAAGAAACTTGTTATTAACATCTCAAAATGCAATAAATTAACATTTACACGTAATAAATATATAATTTCCTTTGTCTAAATTCTGAACGGCACACATATCAATGAAGTGAAATATATGAGGGACCTTGGGGTAACAATGGATGTCAAATTAATCTTTGTCCAACACACTGATGAAGTAATTAACAAAGCCAATAAAATGCTGGGATTTATAATTCGTATAGAAAACCCTTCCACAACATAAACACTCTATATTACCTTTACACCTCATATATTCGCCCGCACTTGGAACACTGCACACTGATCTGGACTCCTTTATACCAAGCCCATATTGAAAGAATAGAAATAATTAAAAAAAAAATTAAACACTTAAATTATAAATTCAAATTACACTTCTCAAATTATACCGAATCAATTAAATTTCACAATTTCAAATCCCTCCAAACACGATGTCTAATTTTTTATCAAATCCTATTGTTTAAAATTCTAAACAATGGCCTGGACTCACCAGAACTTACCAATTTAATAAATTTTCATATTCCGTCAAGATCAACTCGGCAATCCAATTTATTTTATTAACCCTCTTGTAGAACAAACATAAGAAAAAACTCCCCAATTCCTCGTGTATGTGCACAATATAATACAAAATTTCACAGCATTGACATTTTTAGTAAAAACCCAAAGAAATATCGATATGAAGTAACGAGTACGATCGATTATTAACATGAGAATATAGAATATATCGTGAGCATCTCGTATCCTTTTCCTATATTCCTCTTCCTCTCCCATTCCTATAACCCAAAATTATTTATAATATAACAAAACTCATTTCCGATGTACTTTAGCATAAGAAACTTCTGTGGCTTGACTCCATTTCAATTATTTATTTATCACTGTATATGTATTATGTAAAAGCTGTTTGTTTCTTACAAATAAATAAATTATTAAGACTTTGGTATTTTGTTTCAACGGCTCCTAAATTATTTAATCTATTGATTGCGATGACTATTTTTGTGAATAAAATTAGCACCGGGGCTTTGATTGAAGGTATGATCTTTATCATTGAAGATCGGCGAATTCCGAAAAGCCATTATTATTTAAACATCTAAGATGCTCTTTAATTCTAATGTTAGCATTGCATATAGTTTTACCAATGGAAGAATGCCGAACAATCACTACCATCCAATTCATAAATTGCCA
This sequence comes from Limnephilus lunatus, assembly GCA_917563855.2. NCBI lineage: Eukaryota > Metazoa > Arthropoda > Insecta > Trichoptera > Limnephilidae > Limnephilus > Limnephilus lunatus. The sequence goes on along the minus strand of OU830594.1, from coordinate 90,219,076 downwards.
AGTGACTAATTTTTTTCGTCTTTATCCTTTGAATTGATTAGATTGTTTAAATTATTGTTTGCATAAAATGCCGTTCTCAAATATAATTGTCGAGTTTGTTGCTAATTACCAACTTTTTTCAGAGGGGTAGAATCTTTAAGTATCATCTCCATGAAAAACCTTACGCAATCGAAATGAGAAAACGGCTTTAGAAATTCGTGTTTGGTATCCAAATCTGAACTGCTATCTATCTTCCCGATCTCCTTCCTATCCACACTCCTTTAACCCCTCCTAATTTGTTCATTTTTGGAGCTCACTCACTAAATCATAAAATTATGATACATTACAAATAATGATACGTTATTTTCACGGCCAAAAGTATTTTCGTTATTTGTTTTTGGGTTGTTATGCCGTGTTACGCTACCTCCTTTTTTAGCCAACGCTTCGGACATTGTTGCAGTGTCCATCAGATGTGATCGGCCCTGATGAAGGACACTGCAACGCTGTCCAAGATGTTGGCTAAAGAAGGAGGTATCGCAACACGGCATAACACGCCAAAAACGAATATCGAAAATCACACTTATTGTTCAACTTACAAGTTAAACACGGACAAATTAAAATGAAAATGATTAATTAAATTATAAAACCAAAGTTTGCCAATATGAAACAAAATTATGAAACTTTGTGAATTTTTTAATAATTATTTTTATGAAACGCAAAAAAGTGAGATAGTATATAAAGTTATATATATATTGACCTCTTCTCGTAATATGCTGATCCAGTAAGAAGTTATTTGACAGTGTTGATCCACCTTTAACACCGAATAACTTGGCTTTAATGGATTACTTCTGTATGAATTTGCAACAACGTTACATTAAATAGCAAGGTTGCCAGTTTCCCAGTAAAAGTAAACGAAATACTACACATAAAATTTTCGATATTTGTATGGAAATCATACGCTTCGTAACTGTTGATCCGCCCAATTTACCATGCGTTGATGATCCGCCCAAATTGCCATGCGTTGTTGATCCACATAATCGTATATCTTATGTACCTATATGTGCTTTTACTATAAAATTGTTGATCTGACAATGACCAATCAGAATGGCGTTCAAGATGGCGTTATGAACGAAGCCTTCTGATTGGTCATAAAAAAACATATACCTATATCTGGTTTTACTGCTCATTGGTTGAGGCGATATGGAAGTTGCAAAACGTAATATTATAACGGCCGCGGCACCGACTTGAAAAATATATCTTTCTGTATTTTATAAAATTCTAATAATATACTTCCGCGGGTTTTTGTTGCTAGGCTCCGCAGCCCGGGAAACATTTATTGGATAAACACATCTGTCATACGTCATCCCAAGTGGTTCGATACTTTTGATGACTTAGCAAGGGTGCCCGGGTTCGAGGGGTGATAATGCGTTGCATTACGATCTTGGCTACGAATTCGGAAGTCGCAAGTTCAAATTTTGGCGTGCGCAATAAATTTTACTTTGATAAATATATATGATTCCTCGATAATGCATTGCATTATGATCCTTGACTACGAATTCGGATGTCGCAAGTTCAAAATTGGCGTGCGCAAGTAAATTTTATTTTGTTAAATTTGTATAATTCCTCGATAACGCGTTGCATTACGATCTTGGTTATGAATTCGGAAGTCACAAGTTCAAAAATAATAAACTTTATGTTGGTAAATATTTAGATATAATTCCTCGATAATGCGATGCAGTACGATCTTGACTACGAATTCGGAAGTCGCAAGTTCAAAATTGGCGTGCGCAAGTAAATATAATTTTGATAAATATCTACGTATGATTACTCAATAATGCGTTGCATTATGATCCTTGACTACGAATTCGGATGTCGCAAGTACAAAATTGGCGTGCACAAGTAAATTTTATTTTGATAAAAGTCTATGTATGATTCCTCAATAATGCGTTGCATTATGAACCTTGACTACGAATTCGGATGTCGCAAGTTCAAAATTGGCGTGCGCAAGTAAATTTTATTTTGATAAATATCTATATATAATTCCTCAATAATGCGTTGCATTATGATCCTTGACTACGAATTCGGATGTCGCAATTTCAAAATTGGCGTGCGCAAGTAAATTTTATTTTGATAAATATCTATGTATTATTCCTCAATAATGCGTTGCATTATGATCCTTGACTATGAATTCGGATGTCGCAAGTTCAAAATTGGCGTGCGCAAGTTAATTTTATTTTGTTAAATTTTTATAATTCCTCGATAACGCGTTGCATTACGATCTTGGTTATGATTTCGGAAGTCACAAGTTCAAAAATAATAAATTTTATGTTGGTAAATATTTAGATATAATTCCTCGATAATGCGTTGCGGTACGATCTTGACTACAAATTCGGAAGTCGCAAGTTCAAAATTGGCGTGCGTAAGTAAATTTTATGTTGATAAATATCTATGCATGATTCCTCAATAATGCGTTGCATTATGATCCTTGACTACGAATTCGGATGTCGCAAGTACAAAATTGGCGTGCACAAGTAAATTTTATTTTGATAAAAGTCTATGTATGATTCCTCAATAATGCGTTGCATTATGAACCTTGACTACGAATTCGGATGTCGCAATTTCAAAATTGGCGTGCGCAAGTAAATTTTATTTTGATAAATATCTATGTATTATTCCTCAATAATGCGTTGCATTATGATCCTTGACTATGAATTCGGATGTCGCAAGTACAAAATTGGCGTGCACAAGTAAATTTTATTTTGATAAAAGTCTATGTATGATTCCTCAATAATGCGTTGCATTATGAACCTTGACTACGAATTCGGATGTCGCAAGTTCAAAATTGGCGTGCGCAAGTAAATTTTATTTTGATAAATATCTATATATAATTCCTCAATAATGCGTTGCATTATGATCCTTGACTACGAATTCGGATGTCGCAATTTCAAAATTGGCGTGCGCAAGTAAATTTTATTTTGATAAATATCTATGTATTATTCCTCAATAATGCGTTGCATTATGATCCTTGACTATGAATTCGGATGTCGCAAGTTCAAAATTGGCGTGCGCAAGTAAATTTTATTTTGTTAAATTTGTATAATTCCTCGATAACGCGTTGCATTACGATCTTGGTTATGAATTCGGAAGTCACAAGTTCAAAAATAATAAACTTTATGTTGGTAAATATTTAGATATAATTCCTCGATAATGCGATGCAGTACGATCTTGACTACGAATTCGGAAGTCGCAAGTTCAAAATTGGCGTGCGCAAGTAAATATAATTTTGATAAATATCTACGTATGATTACTCAATAATGCGTTGCATTATGATCCTTGACTACGAATTCGGATGTCGCAAGTACAAAATTGGCGTGCACAAGTAAATTTTATTTTGATAAAAGTCTATGTATGATTCCTCAATAATGCGTTGCATTATGAACCTTGACTACGAATTCGGATGTCGCAATTTCAAAATTGGCGTGCGCAAGTAAATTTTATTTTGATAAATATCTATGTATTATTCCTCAATAATGCGTTGCATTATGATCCTTGACTATGAATTCGGATGTCGCAAGTTCAAAATTGGCGTGCGCAAGTTAATTTTATTTTGTTAAATTTTTATAATTCCTCGATAACGCGTTGCATTACGATCTTGGTTATGATTTCGGAAGTCACAAGTTCAAAAATAATAAATTTTATGTTGGTAAATATTTAGATATAATTCCTCGATAATGCGTTGCGGTACGATCTTGACTACAAATTCGGAAGTCGCAAGTTCAAAATTGGCGTGCGTAAGTAAATTTTATGTTGATAAATATCTATGCATGATTCCTCAATAATGCGTTGCATTGTGATCCTTGACTACGAATTCGGAGGTCGCAAGTACAAAATTGGCGTGCACAAGTAAATTTTATTTTGATAAATATCTATGTATGATTCCTCAATAATGCGTTGCATTATGATCTTTGACTACGAATTCGGATGTCGCAAGTTCAAAATTGGCGTGCACCAGTAAATTTTATTTAATAAATTTGTTTTATTCCTCGGTAACGCATTACAATACAGTCGTAAGTTCATATTGTATTTTATTTTGATAATATATGTATATGCTCGGGTTCAAGGGATGAGATTTGTCTAGGTCTTTGCGGCGAACGGGTTTGCCCACCTACTGCGTTACGGACTGGATCGGGAGAGACTGGTTGAGGGAGACCTTTTTTCTTACATTAGCTCCACACAGGAAGCCCTGAAGAAAATAAATCCCCTCAAGGCCAATGTCATCTTTAGGGATGCAGTGTGGAGCGTATTTTTAGGAAAGGAAAAAGAGGATGTTCAGGGAAGGAATGGGGTAGTAGGTGTGAGTAGGAATCTGGGGGTCAGTATGTCTAGGAGTGACGGACGTGTGAATCCATCCCTCCCATTTCGTTGCAAGGCGATGTTCCGAAAGGTTCCATGTCAACTCAGAAATAAACCAACTCATTATAACTCAGAACCTCCTTAGAAAGGTCATTAAATGCTATGAAAATATAATTTTAAAAAAGCCGGTAACCCTAACCTAACTTAACCTATTCAACCTATGTTTTCTGAAGTGCTTCTCAGTATGTTTCATTATGAGTTGTTCCACCGTTCACCGTTCCGAAAGGCGATCATTCTAATCTAACACACTTCTACTATCTACTACACTATAAAGAGGTAAGATTTGTTTGTTTGTTTGTTTGTTTGTTTGCATTGAATAGGCTCCGAAACTACTGAACCGATTTGAAAAATTCTTTCGCTGTTGGGAAGCTACACTATCCCCGGTTGACATAGGCTATATGATATTTTCAAAAAAAATTAGGGATCGTTACTAAAAGTCCAATAATGTAACCCAAGGTGTATAAAAATTACCTAAAATATTCTTAACATCGCGTGCGCTGCGAAAACTATTAATGATAGAATAAAATAATGTAAAACGACTTTGTAGAACACATCATTATTTACAAAAAAGGTCGCGACAGCATATGTCTAACTATTATGGTTATGCCACAATAATTATTCTTTTATTTAAAAAAAATTATTAAAATGTCGCGCTTGAAAAGGCTATTTATTTGTATCTTGGTTTTAATCCTTATCAAAATAAATTACTTCATATTCAAGACTGTTTCAATATCTGTATACAACTTTTTGAATTATTTAATAAAATCTTTCTTTTTTATTGCTTTTTTGTGATATAGGTATGCAATAATACTTCAAACCAAATTTTTTTTACCAAGGTTTTTCTAATAAAGCACCGATAAAAATCGTCATCTATGAAGACCTATCTTTTTTAATTTAAAGACAATGTACTTAAATAAAATAGTATTCAAGCGTACGAAAACACACAACTTTTGAATAAAAAAACATGTTCCATGGATAAACCGTTGGTAGAATGCCAGTTTACTCCCTCTCTACATTTTTTTTATAATACATTACTAAACAACCTTTAGGCTAGTAATTCTGAGGCAAAATGAATTGGGATATGGAGGACATTTTTTTAAAATCGATGTGGACGGGGAATAATTTTAAATATGGGGAGAAATTTTAAATCGATGTATATGGGACGGGGTAAATGAAATACAGTTAATTACAAATAATAATATTATTTTATTTATTTATTTGTTTACGACTTGATGGATTTTACATGTGATTAAATTGTACAGGAGCATTATAACAAGTATATAGCATAATAAGAAGTACATAATACATAAAATAATAAACAGAGCATGAGAGACATAAGTAGGCACAACACAAGTGTTTATTTCATAAAAAAATATTTTGCATTATGATAAACTAATAATTATTATCTACTCTAAAAACAAACTAAATCTAAACTAAAAGCTACGAATCCGGTGGTTGAATTCCTTTGTACAATTCACTTATCGAATACTCATACCTCTCATACACAATGAGTATTCGATAAGTGAATTGTACAAAGGTTGGTTGAATTCCTTTGTACAATTCACTTATCGAATACTCATTGTGTATGAGAGGTATGAGTATTCGATAAGTGAATTGTACAAAGGAATTCAACCAGCGGATACGTAGTTTTTAGTTTCGTAGTTTTAGTTTGTTTTTAAGGTAGATAATAATTATTAGTTTATCATAATGCAAAATATTTTTTTATGAAATAATCCCTTGAAAAGAAGTTTACCAAATTTAGTCTCAATAAAATAATTAATAATGTGCAATAAAAGCGTCGATCAAGTATAAAGTATAATAATTTTTTTTTTTAAATGTTACACAATCAAATACGGGTACTGTAAAAATGTAATTATATAAAATAAGATTCCAAATATTATAATCAATAATTATCAGCCTGAAACACTCATCTACATTGAAAAAATCTTCCGAGAAAAGATACTGGCCGCCAACGGGAATTGAACCCGTGACCATCTGATTGCCGGTCAGCAGCTCTGACCACTGAGCTATGGCGGCTTATCTAATACCCGCCAAAGCCATAAGCCGCCATAGCTCAGTGGTCAGAGCTGCTGACCGGCGATTTGCCTACAGCAACACATTTGAGCTACAGCTCAATTCTTATGAACTTTGATCGGTACGGTACTTGAACTACATTAAAAAATTGGTTTGGTTTAAGTCAAACCGGTAAACTACTATCCGGTGAACTTTGGTTTAAAGTGAAACCGGTAATCTACAATAATTTGATGAACTTTGGAGTCACACCGGTAGTCAAACAGTTGAGCTTTCACACCCTTCAGCCTCACAACATATCCCAATTAGGGATGCAATAGTCCTACTGGCTACGAGCATTGGAGGTTATTATCCACCACTTACCCGCCCTGGTATAAGTAACAGATGGTTACTCCTTCAAGGCTCTCGCAAGGACTCTAATTTTTTTGAAAGAACGAAGCTACATTTAGTTTAGAAAGAATTTCACAAAAAATCTAAAACACGATCTGGTTTGGGAGTGTACTTCATAGTATTATTCATTTACTTATAAAGTTTTTCAGCCACGCAATATGTTGTATGGGGACACCGTAGTTCAATTGATAATAACCGGATAATGATTAATTGTTAAAATTATTAATCTTTTATGCTGACGAAGATAACATTGTTTTTGAAACATGTCGATAATATTAATAAAATAGTGGTGTTTACAAAATTACTTATTCTCATTGAAGCAATAATGAAGCCACAAAGTTTATTTGCGAAGTTTGAAGAAAAAAAAATTACCTACACTTCATATTTGATTTCGAATGTGCATCATGCACTAATTAATATACACGATAAACAGACGTCATGATTACAGACATTGCCAAGTCTGGCGGTGATTATAACACTATTCACATTGATTAATATTATAGTTTTCCCATAAGTTTTGGAGTAGAAAACTGTATTTCCTGTAAATGTTCAACAGAAATTATGGTCACCTCTGGTCGGAAATCGTTTGTTTACTTTTAAAATTAATATGTATCACAATATTTTAACCACTCAGGTATTTTGCGATTATGCAAGTTTTTTGTCTTAAACGAACTGCCAGATTTATAAAACTTTGTGTTATTTCCGCTTCACAATTAAGGGTCAATAAATGGAACATATCTGAACGTAGCCGAATACTAAAAACTGTCACACATCTGCCGGATCTGCCCTGATGAAGGACACTGCAACGCTGTCCGAAACGTCGGCCAAAGAAGGAGGTAGCGCAACACGGTATAACACCCCATAAACAAATAACAGAAAAAAACTAAAAACTTGAAACGTTTGTTTGAAATAAGGTTTCAAATTGTTATATTACAAAAAAATATTAACATTTATAAATATTAAAATTTAGAAAGCAAACATAAAAATATTGTAAAAATGACTCACGCGATGTTTTTATGTGGAAACGGTACTAAAATCACTGATTATGTAAAAATAACACTTATTCTATTGAATAAATAAACAATTTTGTCACCTACCTTTTACCATTTCATACAAGAATATTTAAAAAATTAATAATGTCTAACAGCGCGTAGGTGATTTGGGGGTGAAAACTGTTTCTACAAAATTAGTATTTTTTATGTACTTCTATGGACAACTTTGAATAGAAATGTGAAGCATTCAATATGGATCTTCTACTTTTTGTTTTAGGGTTATCACTAGAACAATAACAGAGTTATAACGACTTCTGTGGGAACACACGAAAAAACGCGCTTATTTTACGGCTATTGTTATATATATTAACACGCTTACGTATCCGAGTGGTTGAAATATTCTAAAAACCATTGTATTAAAGACCGGATGTCGGTAACTTGATATATTCATGTTGCCGCTATTTAAAAATATATCTGAATATTATTTTAAATTTTTAGCAAATCTACAGTGTGGTAACAAATTCAATAAAAATTAATCAATTTTTACGATTATGTTTTATGTTAAAACTTATTTCACAGTAGCCTCATTAGTATTAATTAATGAAAATGTGGGCCGAACTGCATTGGCAAATTTTATTTATTACATAAACATAAAATTTCAGGGACAGAAAGAATCGACTGTGTACCAAGTTTCATCTCGATTATGTGACGGAAAGTGGATTTTTTAGACTTTTGAGACTCAAACAAACTCAGAATTCCAAGTAAATGTGATACTTAAGAGGAATATAAACGCTAGAAGTATTTCGATTCTCGTGCCTGCAAAATTTGCAATCGAGCGTCTTATTTGCGCGCGGCAAGTAAGCGAAAAAGTGGTTTTTATTTATTTTGTCCATAATTTTATAAGAGTGAAAAAAAGTTAGAACATAGAAAACCTCAAAAATGGTCTTACCCATAAAGGAGTATTTTTATAAAAATGTTTCTTGTATTACTTCATAGTTAAGTCATGAAAAAACATTTTTTTAGTGGTTTACGCTTATTTTGTTTTTGTTATGTAAATAATAATTTTATTCTAATTCCATTACATAAAAAACCTAGTAAAAGCTTCAATTTATCCGTAGCATATTTTTTGATGTTGATACTGTAAGCCAATTCGTCATAAAGATTAATCTAAATAGGATTTCACGTATAACTTCACCTTAAAAGAACGCCTCTATATTATATGTAGATGGCGCGAGTTTAATTATTTTAGCGTAAAACTTTTTTTTTTAAGTTGTGCTTTAAAATATTAAGATGAATTAATTGTTTGCGCCCGTACAGTTGCAATATGAATATGAATAAATAGTTTTTTTGGTTTGAATAAATCTTTCAAGAAAGGCGTACAAATACAATAATGGATTGAATTACCGATACAATATGGTATTTGTTTGCCATTTTTGAAAGATTTATTTAAACCAAAAAAACTATTTATTCATATTCATATTACGCATGAATGGGCGCTAACAATTCATTCATCTTAATAAGGCACTACTTGTAAAAAGCGTGTTCCCTAAAATAATTAAACTTGCGCCATCTATGAAAGAGTAGATTGTGAAATCTTTTTAATATCACTTTAATATAAAAAGGCGGCTCCTTGGCCGTCGCCGTCGTAAGAAAGTATTAATTATGATTTCTAAAATATTTTCTTAAGTAAGGTAAAAACAATGATATAATTTTTTTTTTTTTTAATTAAGCTAGTCATTCCCGAGATAGTATACTTTTAGTTAAAAACTAGCAGACCAGGCCACATGTTGCTGTGACTAACGAAACATAACGCCATCACAACGCCACGCCACTACCCAACCTTTATAACCAACGCCATCTGTTAAATCAAATCGACACCGCCCGCTTGCTGCCGACTGCCCGATGCCCGCTGCCTGCTTGCCAGCCCTATTTCAGCCAATTAACACAAAACCTTGACAAATTATATACTCTAAAACCTTCCTCATGAATCACTCTATCTATTGGTGAAAACCGCATGAAAATTTGTTGCTTAGTTTAAAAGATCTAAGCGCACAGACAGCGGAAGCGACTTCATTTTATACTATGTAAAGGTAACACAATTTTTTGCCCAAAAAAATAACATAATAAATACCTACTCTAAAGAACTACTTTTCGAAAAAAATGTCCTTACTTATTAAAACGTGCTTTATTTTTTAAACAACTGATAAACAAAAATATACCACACATAATTTCATTTTTCTCAGTTAAAACGCAATTTTTAGTAATGGGATATGCGATTAGATGTTTTTAAATATTTAAAAAAGCGGGATTTCAATGGTTTTTACTTCGGGCATTCTTCATTGAAGTTCAAAGTTGATAAGCTTTTAGCCATTCCAAATAATAAAAACATCTATATAAATAAAATAATTAAAAAAGAAAAAATCGATAATTATTTTCTTCCAAACATTTTTAAACACCCAGTTTGTTTTGAACACCTGCACTCATGCCTAACCAGAAGTGTGAACGGGCTCTACCACCCACAATGATAATCCACACTATGGAAACTATTTTCAAGGCACTCCGTAAAAAATGATACCGAACGAGTTGGTTTAATTTTTACGTAAAAGTAAAGAAAATACATTGCTGTGAACCGTTTTGAAATATTTGACATTTGTAATCCATTGAAGATATGCATGTTACATGATGTATGTTTTAAAATATTTTTGGCAGCAATTCAGCAAACCTACATACATTAATATTATATTTTCGTTTTTTGTTTTGTGTTGGCTACCTCCTTCTTTAGCAGACGTTTCGGACAGCGTTGCAGTGTTCATCGTCAGGGCGGATCCAGCAGATCCGACGATGTCTGCGACAATCTGCCGGATCTGCCCTGATGATGGACACTGCAACGCTGTCCAAAACGTCGGATAAAAAAGGAGGTAGCGCAACACGGCATAACACCTAAAAAACAAACAACGAAAATGCTTTTGGCCGTGAAAATCTAAAAACTTATCATTAATATTATAGGTATATTGGGAAGAGGATTACGCACACCACCGCCCCGGGAACCATTTATTGATTAACCAAACCTTTGCCATAGGTCATACCAAGCGGTTCACTACTTTCAGTGACTTAGCAGGGGTGCCCAGGTTCAAGGGGTGAGGTTTGTCTAGGTCTTTGAGGAGAATGTGTTTGCCCACTTACTTCATGGCAGGCCAGAACGGGAGAGACTGATTGAAGGAGACCTAACCTAGAACTCTTCTATTGGACTCTCTCAACCCAATTTGGGAGGTTGAGAGAGTCCGATTTGTTCCATCGCCCCGGGAACCATTTATTGGATAACCAACACCTCCGCCATAGGTCACCGCAAGAAACTCACTACGTTTAGTGACTTAACAGGGATTCCCGGTTTTAAGGGGAGAGGTTTGTCCAGGTCTTTGCGACGAATGCGATTGCCCACCTACTGCGTGGCGGGCCAGGTTGGGAGAGACTAATTGAAAGAGTCCTAACCTAGAACTCCCTCAACTCGCCTCTCAACTGGGAATAACATGGGAGGTGGATAAGTGTATCGTCGCCCCGAGAACCATTTATTGGATAACCAACACCTCTGCCATAGGTCACCCCAAGTGGTTCTCTCTGTTCGGTGACTTAGCGGGCGTGCCCGATTCCTCGGGTAAGATTTGTCCAGGCCTTGGCGATGGATGCCTCTGCCCACCTGCTGCGTGGCGGGCCGGATCGAGATCGAGAGACTGGTTAAGGACGGCCATTAAATTTTCTGCAAGTCTAGGATGAATATTTATTTTTATTTCGAACAATGAGTTAAACTTCAAATTGTAAAATTTAAATAAATGAAGACAATATTAGCGAAACTCAATCCAAAATCTGAAACAGAAAAATCAGAAAGAGGTACGGTCACATCAGGGACTCCAAGCCAGGACCTTCGGCTTTCCGGGCAGCAGCTCTAACCATTGCGCTAAGCTAATTAATTAGTCCCCATCCGATTCTGTCATTTTTAACCGTTTCATACTTCGACTAGAAACTACCAACATTATCTTCATTTTCGTAACGCAAATTTTATTGGCTGCTATCTGTATGAAAGATTGCAAAATTTAACCAGAACTAAATATAATCTAGATAGTGTCTTGGATAAAGTTATCAATTTTTATTTAATATGCGACGTCTATTGACTTTTCTGCAAGTCTAGGAGGAATATTTATTTTTAACTATGAGTAAAACCTCAAATTGTAATTTTGTAATATAATCAAATATTTTAAGATAATTTTCACGTTCTATTGAAGTTCCGTCATTATATCATTATAGGCCAGTTGCTCTATCAATCTGAAATAATACAGAATTTGAATAGAACTTACACAGGTCGTAAAAAAATAATTTCAAATATTTGATGAATCCGTAAAATTTTTTGAAACAACCCGTCTTTAGTTTCATTAGCTCCAGATAGAAGAGAGCATCTGGGACTATTGTGCGGTACATTCATAAAATACCTATATTAGTCCCTCGACCCGTCTCCCAACAAAGGAATATCAATTTGGAGGCGGATATGTGTAACTCCGCCCCGGGAACTATTTATCGGATAACCAACATCCTTGCCGTAGGTTACTCCAAGTGGTTCACAACGTTTGGTGACTTAGCAGGGGTGCCTGGGTTTAGAAGTTGAGATTTGTCTAAGTCTTGGCGGAGAATGCGTTTACCCACCAACTGCGTGGCGGACCGGATGGATTATGAATTCTCCAATCAGACTTTCTCAACCCTTTCCCCAAACGGGGCTATTTTTAAACTCGTGGTAACTTTAGAATAAAATGACCGAATTGAATAATTCAAAAAGTTAAATAAAGGTATTGAAGCAGTCTTGAATATGAAGTAATTTATTTTGATAAGGATTAAAACCAAGATACAAATAAAGAGCCATTTGACGCGGCGTCATTTTAATTAAATTTTTAAAATAAATAAACACTTTTTGTGGCATAACTATAATAGTTAGACATATGCTGTCGCGAAACTTTTTGTAAATAATGATGTTTTCTACAAAGTCGTACTACATTATTTTATTCTATTGTTAATAGTTTTCGCAGCGCACGCGATGTAAAGAATATTTTAGGTATTTTTTTTACACCTTGGGCTACATTATTGGAGTTTTAGTAACGATCCCTAATTTTTTTTTGAAAATATCATATAGCCTATGTCAACCGGGAATAGTGTAGCTTCCTACCAATGAAAGAATTTTTCAAATCGGTTCAGTAGTTTCGGAGCCTATTCAATGCAAACAAACAAACAATCAAATCTTTCCTCTTTAAATAGTGTTAGATTGGTTCCATGCAAACTCAGAAAGAAACCAACTCATAATTCAGGTCATTAAGATGAAGCCATACTAAATAATGCAAAATCATACAAAATCGTATGTTTTTGTTTTGAAAATTTGACCGCTTAGACGTATTATAAATGCTTCAATTAAATACTTCGTGTAGAACATACCTTGGCCCTTAAAAATATCGGTCATTTTTTTAATGTCTTTTAATAAGCTTAGAAAAAATAAAGTATTAGGTCTATAAAAAACATTTTTTAGTGCAAACTCTCCTACTTATAAACACTTTTTCGGAAATGGTTTTATTGCATAATGTGGCAAATTCAGTTTCTTATATAGCGGAGAAACAACGTGTTAGGGTCCGCGCTGCTTGTTTTCGTGAAATCAATTTAAAAATTCCGTTTTATTACAATAAACAATGCATAAAAAAGGAATTAATGTTTTTTACAGGCCTTTACGAAATCAACATGTAAAAAAAATTCTCAAATATCTTTTCCAACCTTTCCAAAAGCTTTTTCTCAAGTATTTTTAAACTCCTCCCATAAAAGGGCGTGAATTCAAATTTAGATTTTTTCCTGTACTAGTGGATCGCCTTAAAAGCTATGAAAACATAATTTTAAAATAGCCGGTAACCAGAGGCGGCCCCTGCCTTGTAGGCCAGTCAATAAAGGCTCAAAATGAGACTAACCCAAACATTAATTCCTCCGTCGATGAAATTTTGCAGTTACAATAAAAAATAAAAAATAAAACCAACCTTTATACCTTATTTTATTGTATTTTTGTTATATGTTTATGGTCAGTTAGTAAATGATCTTTGATGTTAGTTTCGCAAAGTAATGTTAGTAAAATGTTAAACTTTTTTCATATTATAATATATTTTGATATTATAATATGAAAAATGAACAATAAAACGATAAAAATAAAAACTGATCCCAATTGCTGTCATTTGTAAATACATAGATATTATAATGTCTTATAATTAATATTATTATTCAACAACAGTAACTAATTTTCAATCAAATAAATAGGCATTTGTCAAAATAATTAATTAGTTAAAATAACATTGTATTACGTAAGTATTTTAAAATTAAAATGAATATAGAAGCTTACGTCTATTTCATTGATTTTAACAACGCTTTCGGAATTGCCTGTTTGTGTTGATTTCTATTGAGAATTTGAGTTACGAAAAAACCTCATTTACAATGCCACAATAATTTAAAAATAGACATTGAGTTATTTTATATTGCACTTTTATAATCAAAATCAAAAGTCAAAATCTAAATCTAAATCGAAATCGAAATCGAAATCAAAAGTCAAAATCAAATTCAAAATCAAAATCAAAATCTCAAACCAACACCAAAATCAAAGTCAAAGACCAAATCAAAATTAAAATCTCAAACCAAAATCAAAATCAATATCCGAACTTGCGACATCCGAATTCGTAGTCAAGATCGCACTGCACTGCATTATTGTTGTATTATACAAACGTTTCAAATAAAAATTACCTCCGCACGCCACAATTCGAACTGGCGACTTCCGAATTCGTAGCCAAGATAGTGAGGCAGTGCATTATCGAGGAATTATATGTATTTATCAAAATAAAATTAACTGGCGCATGCCATTTAAACTTGCGACATCCGAATTCGTAGTCAAGATCGCACTGCACTGCATTATTGTTGTATTATACAAACGTATCAAATAAAAATTACCTCTGCACGCCACAATTCGAACTTGCGACTCCCGAATTCGTAGTCAAGGTCGCAATGCCCCTTAGATATCGTTGAATTATACATTTAAATCAAAATAATATTTACTTTCGCACGCAACAATTTGTTCTTGCGACTTCCGAATTCGTATTGATCGTAATGCAATTTGTTCTTGCGACTTCCGAATTTGTAGAGATCGTAATGCAATGCATTATCGAGGAATCATACGTATTCCCCGATAATGCATTGCATCCCCAAAGAAGACATAGGCCTTGACGGGATTTATTTTCTTCAGAGCTTCCTGTGTGGAGCTAATGTAAAAAAAAATAAGGTCTCCCTCAACCAGTCTCTCCCAATCCGGTCCGTAATGCAGTAGGTGGGCAAACCCGTTCACCGCAAAGACCTAGACAAATCTCATCTCTTGAACCCGAGCAGCCCTGCTAAGTCACAAAAAATCAGTCTCTCCCAATCCGGCTTGCCACGCAGTAGGTGAGCGAACGCGTTCGCCGCACGGACCTAGACAAATCTCACTCCTTGAACCGGGCACTCCTGCTAAGTCACGAATGTCACTGCAAAGTGACATATGACAGAGGTGTTGATTACCCAAAAATGGTTCCCGGGGCGGTGGTAATCATACCCGCCTCCCAAAATTAAGGTATACCTTAAGTGGTTCGCTATGTTTGGTGACTTAACCGGGGTGCCCAAGTTCATGGGGTGAGGTTTGTGCGGGTCTTAGAAGCGGAAACGAAAACAAAATCAAAAGTCAAAATCAAATTCAAAATCAAAATCAAAATCTCAAACCAACACCAAAATCAAAGTCAAAGTCCAAATCAAAATTAAAATCTCAAACCAAAACCAAAATCAAAATCAATATCCGAACTTGCGACATCCGAATTCGTAGTCAAGATCGCACTGCACTGCATTATTGTTGTATTATACAAACGTTTCAAATAAAAATTACCTCCGCACGCCACAATTCGAACTGGCGACTTCCGAATTCGTAGCCAAGATAGTGAGGCAGTGCATTATCGAGGAATTATATGTATTTATCAAAATAAAATTAACTGGCGCATGCCATTTAAACTTGCGACATCCGAATTCGTAGTCAAGATCGCACTGCACTGCATTATTGTTGTATTATACAAACGTATCAAATAAAAATTACCTCTGCACGCCACAATTCGAACTTGCGACTCCCGAATTCGTAGTCAAGGTCGCAATGCCCCTTAGATATCGTTGAATTATACATTTAAATCAAAATAATATTTACTTTCGCACGCAACAATTTGTTCTTGCGACTTCCGAATTCGTATTGATCGTAATGCAATTTGTTCTTGCGACTTCCGAATTCGTAGAGATCGTAATGCAATGCATTATCGAGGAATCATACGTATTCCCCGATAATGCATTGCATCCCCAAAGAAGACATAGGCCTTGACGGGATTTATTTTCTTCAGAGCTTCCTGTGTGGAGCTAATGTAAAAAAAATAAGGTCTCCCTCAACCAGTCTCTCCCAATCCGGTCCGTAATGCAGTAGGTGGGCAAACCCGTTCACCGCAAAGACCTAGACAAATCTCATCCCTTGAACCCGAGCAGCCCTGCTAAGTCACAAAAAATCAGTCTCTCCCAATCCGGCTTGCCACGCAGTAGGTGAGCGAACGCGTTCGCCGCACGGACCTAGACAAATCTCACTCCTTGAACCGGGCACTCCTGCTAAGTCACGAATGTCACTGCAAAGTGACATATGACAGAGGTGTTGATTACCCAAAAATGGTTCCCGGGGCGGTGGTAATCATACCCGCCTCCCAAAATTAAGGTATACCTTAAGTGGTTCGCTATGTTTGGTGACTTAACCGGGGTGCCCAGGTTCATGGGGTGAGGTTTGTGCGGGTCTTAGAAGCGGAAACGAAAACAAAATCAAAATAAAATCAAAATCAAAATCGAAATTGAAATCGAAATCGAAATCGAAATCGAAATCGAAATCGAAATCGAAATCAAAATCGAAATCGAAATCGAAATCAAAAATCAAAATAAAAACAAAATCAAAAATCAAATTCAAAATCTCAAACCAAAACCAAAATCAAAATCAATGTCAAAATCATAATTAAAATCTCAAATCAAAACCAAAATCAATATCAAAATCTCAAACCAAAAGCAATATCAAAATCAAAATGAAAGTAAAAATCAAAATAAGAATCAAAATAAGAATGCAAATAAAAATTAAAATCAAAATCAAAATTAAAATCTCAAACCAAAATCAAAATTAAAATCTCGATCCAAAATCAAAATCGAAATCCAAATCAAAATCAAAAACAAAATCAAAAAAAAAATTAAATCTTAAACCAAAATACATTAAAAAAGAAATGAAATAGAACGAATTGAAATAAGAACGTACAGGTACCTACTAAAAGAAGCTAAAAAGTACGACAGACGGGCACCTTTGTTGGCGGTCAAAACTTGGCATTTATATGGATCAACAAAAAAAAACGTGTAAAATGTATAAGACACCGAACAATGGGCGTGGCTTACAGCGAAATCTTGATGGTATAAATTGATCCACATGGATCAGGATGTGTATGCCAGCTTGTGTAATGGATCAGCATATCCGGATGGATCAACACGTCCGAACGGATCAACTTAAAACTGGTGTACCGTCGCGCAAGATCAACGTTTTACGAGAGGAGATAAATATATATATATATATATATATATATATAATAGGTTTGACCAAAAATATGTTTGTGTTTATCTTTTTTTGGTATCAGTTATTTTTGTTAGAAAAATGTGAGGTGAACCGTTTATAAAACTTTTTTATGTTTGCATTTAAAATTTTAATATTTAAAAAATTAACAACATCTGAAAGCGTATTTCACCGCTCTTCAAAAATTGTTTTTATTTTTTTGATACATTGTGAAATAGTCCATTCATTTAGATTTTATAGCAAAGCAGAAATTTTCAGACCTTCTGACAGAATATGTCCGAGGCCTCAAATTCAGAAACTGCAGTAAAACTGTAGCCCTAAAATCAACAAAAATTTCAGCCAAAAATATACTGCAACCAAAACTACATTGTTTATTGTAGGCATCGCTTCATCACAACTCTCCATCAACAAACATGCGCATCTCTGCTGTGTGTGTGTTTATCTATGTAAAGTTTATAAAAACGCAAACATAGGTATCACTGAGCATTTTTAGTATAACAGTTCCATCATATCATCCGCGTAATGTAATGATTCGGAGTATTTGAAGCATTTGCCTACATCATTGATGTAAATATCAAATAGTAATCGTCCCAATAAAGATCCTTGAGTCACACCTGACAAAAGTCCGATTTAAAGCCATCCACAATACTACATAATTAAATAAATAACAGTTGGCGTATGAAATCATTCCACTTTAAATAGTTAATTTCCTTGTATTATTGACTTTAATAATTACTCTGCAGAACTCGGCATTTACAGCATAGGTATTTCCTAACTATACTCAACAATAATTATTGTGGGTGGAGGGAAACTGGAGAAAGGAATTCCGGTAAGTGAGAACCTATGAGCATATTACTCATTCAGGGGTGAAGTAAGCCTCGCCCATATCCGACTTCTGACCATTTATCTTTTCTGAAGCTAGAAAAGCTGGGACGTATGAAAATACATTTAATATATTGTTTGATATTTTATGTTTTCTTTTCATTATGGAAGAATTTCCGGCGTTTTGTGTGGTACTCGAAAAATCGATAAATCTTTAATGAATATTGGCTAAGTCAGCTAAAACAATTTATAAATATATTGTTCTTTTTTAATCAGCTCTTCTTTTTCTTGGATAGTTCCTCTTGATCTTCTCACAGATTTCTAGGTGATGCTGATTAATTTATTTTTTGGTTACGAAAATATTTTTCATGAACATAAATATTAGACGTCCCAACTTTACTATACGATCTAACTCAAGGTTATTAAATAAAAATTAGCTGCTTAAAAACAGGTTACAGCTATTTTATATACCTAATTATAAAGTTTAATGGGGAAGCAATCAGTTGTGAGTTGCGTGGTGAGTTAAGAAATTTGTCAACTGAAAAAATCGATTTTTCGAAAAATAAGTTTTCCTTATAATATATAAGTCTATTTTCGACGTAGTTGCGCCATCTCTTGGGTCAGTTAGAAGCCAATTTCATTGAGATGTATTTGATTTTTTTTGGTTTGATGAGGATTGAACCTTCTTCTCAGGTACTGATTAAGAAGATACTTAGCCAATTCCTAATCAGATAGAACCGAAATTAATTTGTATCAAGTGCTGTGAATTTTTAAAATGTCGAAAAGTTGATTGTACTTTTTATTTTAGGGTTATCCAATTTCATAAAAATGCGTGTGTGTGCGCGTATCTGCTGAATTTCAACTCGACAGGATGTCGCGAAGTGGGTTCATTTCTACTTCGAAGAATTGCTTTCATTCATTCATGAGACGGCCAGCAGAGTCCAGCGGTAAGGCTCTTGACTCGCACACCGAAGGTCGCGGGATCGAATCCTGGCGTGGCAAATAGTTTTGATTTGATTAATTTGTGTTATTTCAAAATTAATTAATTAAAAATAATATATAGTATGTTTGCGGCACCTTACAGAGTGGAAGATACTCTCAGTATCACCCCGGCGCGGCGTAAGACCACCGTTCAGAATTGAAACGTTGCTTGAAATGGCATTAGCCGTGTTTGGTGAACAGATTATAATAGCCAGGTACTTCCCCACCTTCCTCTTCCCTACCTCCTTCCCCTCCCACTACCTTCAGCCTCACAACATACCCCAATTGGGGATGCCATAGTCTCACTGCCTTCAGACGGAAGCAGTTGGGACTCCTGTGCGGTATTCATAAAAATAAAAAAAATAGAAAATCAAATATATGTAATAAAAAAACAAATAAATGGTGTAAAATGTGCATGTTTAGCACAGCAACTTTTATTATTTTTATCTGGACTTGTGCTACAAAAATTCTCATTAAGTAATTTAATCTACCGATTGTTCTTAAGTAAATTACAAATCTAGATAAAAAGTGATGTTTGTTCCATGTGAATGGAAGACATCAACTGTTTTTAATATATAATTATACTCCATACTCCTAGCTAGATAAATAACAGATGCATAAATTAGCCCTACAGTCCTTGGAGAGTTAAGAAAAAATTCCAACGCCACCGGTTTCCTACCGTATCCCTTCAGTTTGTTACACGTTATGCCTGCAGCTGTTGCTTCCACATTATTCAATTAATTAATATTACGCCTTATGCTATTCCTTCGTCCTTCAGGATTCTTCTAGAAAATCTCTTTTAAAGGCGTTACCTAAATTCATTTAATATTTTCCCACACTTTACTTTTTCAGATCACCCTGTTGTGCTTCCTGAGACCATAAATTTTGATCACGTAAGGTATAAATGGCTTGAAAACTTTCATAATCGAACTTATTCGTGATCCTTTCACAGAAAAACACATGAATTTTAGATGAGGGTACTAATTCCCGAAGCAGCACGAGCCTTTCCTTTTTTATAGGATAATTTAACCGATAACGTCCAAGTCGTCGACCCCGAATTTAGGAAAAAGCACGGCATAATAAGTAATAAGTCACCATTTCCGGAACTTGATATTGTTTGGAAATTTTCTTTTTTATTACATTAAATCAAAATTTGACTTCTTTAAATCCATATTATACAAGTTTTTGACAGCGGCTTCGCTCGCATGGAATTAGGGGGAAATTACTGTATGGAAACCTTTGCGAGCTTGTTCACAACATCTCACCAAAGTTTCCACGCAATCGGTTGAACGGTTATCAATGCATAATATCATGACGCCAGAACTCATATATATTAGAAACCATCGCGGGAATGCGTACATCAAATCCCCAAAGTTTCATCCCAATCGGATGAACGGTTAGCAATGCATAATTTCATGATGCCAGAACTTACTATTGTATATAGAAACCATAGCTGGCATGCGTACATGAAATCCCCAAAGTTTCATCGCAATCAGATGAATGGTTTAGCATTCATCCGATTGCGATGAATTTCATCATTTTTTTAAGCATTTGTACTTGTGTGTGTTAATACCGGGTTAGTCTACTTACAATTTGACGTTGAGTAACAATAGGAATAGACGCTTTATTCCTCAACATAATTAGATCGATTGCAATTATTTCACGTATTTCTCACAGAAGGATCTTTTCTACTGGATAACCACTGCAAGTCATTTCTAATTCACAAATAAGTATTATTATTATTACGTCCTAATAAGTTTGTAACATATTGTCTTTTAATTTTTCTGGGCCACCAAACACAGGACATAATGAAAAATTTTTCTTGTTTTAGGCATACTACAAACAAATCACAATCAAGTTTGCGTGGGTATTTCAACAAAATTTCGCTCCGAGTTGATGTCCGTTTTTTTACTGATTAAGTGAATCTGTTATACCACAAAATAGTGTCAAAGGGTGGGGGGAAGAGGGATAAGTTAGATGGGTGAAAATAAAATCTATTTTGTAACGTTTAAACAAGATTAGATGAGGTGTTTGATACAATTTTTTTTACAATATACAATATACAATACATAATTTTCTTTACAAAGATACAATATCACATGTTAAACTAATTCAAAAACTAGAAAAAATCGGCATTACGGACAAAGAGCTAAACTTCTTTAGAAGCTATTTAAATGGACGCAAACAACAGGTTAAAATACAGAATACCCTTAGTGATCAGCGCTCAACTGACTATGGAATTCCACAAGGAAGGGAAGGAAGGGACCGGCTCTGTTCTTACTGTATATTAACAACTTTTGCAACCTTGAAATTCAAGGAAAAATTGTTAGCTTTGCAGACGATACGGTCCTATTGTTCGAAGACAACAATTAACCAGCGGTATTTAAAAAAGCTGAAAGAAATATATCTATACACTATACACTTACACTTTATCTACTATATCTACTATACATACAATATATAAAGAGGTAAGATTTGTTTGTTTGTTTGTTTGCATTGAATAGGCTCCGAAACTACTGAACCGATTTGAAAAATTCTTTAACTGTTGGGAAACTACACTATCCCTGGGTAACATAGGCTATATTATATTTAAAAAAAAATAGGCATCCTTACTAAAACTTCAATAATGTAACCCAAGGTGTAAAAAAATTACCTAAAATATTCTTTACATCGCGTGCGCTGCGAAAACTATTGATGATAGAATAAAATAACGTACGACGACTTTATAGAACACATCATTATTTATAAAAAAAGGTCGCAACAGCATATGTCTAACTATTATGATTATGCCAAAATAAGTATTCTTTTATTTTAAAAATTTAATTAAAATGTCGCCGCTTAAAAAGGATTACTTCATATTCAAGACAACTTCAATACCTTTATTTTACTTTTTGAATTTTTCAATTCGGATATTTAATTAGAAAGATATCACGAGTTTAAAAATGTTAGTATTAGAAAAAAGTTTCGGCTTCGGGCCGGGCGGGAGAGGAGTCAAGAAATGATGTGCCAGGGGGGTTAGCGGGATGGGGGAGCGGGAGAGTGGTGGCGGAGAAGGTGGAAGTGGAACGCTGAAGGGGAACGCACGGGAAAGGACATGCAAGGAGTAAAATTTTATTTATTTGAATATGGCACTGCAACGCATGCCGGGAAACAGCATAACATAAGAGGTAATAATATAAAATAGAAATATTGTGTAACGATATTGTCTCCTTTTGTTGGTGGAATTCAAAAAAGCGATTCTTGGAATGAATTAACTCTAAAATATATCAAGTTTGCATGACAAAAATATATAATGCATATGTGTGACATTTTTTATTTATTTTTTTATTTTTATTTATTTATTTATTCAACGCCCAGAGGGCTTTTACAGTAGTACAATTTGTTTATGACAGATGATTTTTAAACACATAGACAGATGACAGATGATTTTTAAACAGATAGAGAAATGATAAGAATAAAATTAAATAAAAATGCACACAAGTCACAAAAATACAAAAATACAGTGATTTGATAAGTTTACAAAAATACATATATGTTTAGGAATAGTTATGGAATAAGTTTTTTACAAAATCCACAAAATTCGCCAAGTTGATGTTGAATATGTCAACATCACTTAAGTACTGATTTCCCATAGTGTGAAATCTTTGTATCGGAGAGTGGGCAATGTAATTCCGCTTATGAATGCTGCAGTAGAATAGGGTATTTTGTCGTGTGGTTACTGTCGGTATTCGTAAGTTTATATTATTTTTATTTTGGTACATACTTGGATTTGTTGGGACGCTCCTCAGTAGGGTGATGCAGACTGCATACACTAGGCACTTGAGCACGGAGCACATTACGTCACCATTATATTTCACTACTTTATTAACTTATAGGCCGACCCCCATTTCAATACCGTACCATCATATTATATTTCCACTAATTTATACACTTCTTGAACGATCCTCACTTCAAAATTTTACACTATGAAAACTATTCTCTTATCTTAAAAACTTTAAGGATGATCCTCATTAAAAACTGAAAAAATAGAAATAATCACAATAAATTCAAAGTAACCTATTATTTTAGTTAAATTTAGTGGAAGGCTTAATTAATAAAGGTATTTTGTATTGTTCTTTCACTAAAATTAAGTTTTCATCTTGTTGAAAGACAATAACATCTATATCATTAAAACTTTTTTTACGCGTTTATTTTAGTTCACACTATTATAAGAAACTTTAAACTTTTTGAACGTCCCTTATTTTAATTAATTTTCTCGCTTAGGAAAAATGAATTTTAATTAATTTACTGAACTAATTAATCGACAGATTAATTGACCATTTTATTCGTTTTAAAAAAAAATTCCTTCTCAAAAATTCTCTTCCAAAATTTATCCAACCCCTAAGAGATTTTTTATGAAGTGTCTGTTTGAAAAACTTTTTTTTTGAAAATCTTTAGTAACTGCAGAGTAATAAAAAAAATATTTCAAAAGGATTAAAGGCTATTCAAAATTAAAATTATTTCACATAACACGGGCATCGGCCTAGCATGGTAGTTGAAAAATCCACAAAAATGATGAACCATAATATGCAAAGAAAAATTTAAAAAAAACCTATTTTTTTTTATAAAGAAAAATACTTGAACAGATTCCATTATTATAATCTTTGGGTCTGTCTTTAATACCTTTCTCGGACGTCACCGATTTATTATTCTATTCACTTTCACATTTCTTTCTCATAATGTACAGGGTGATTCAGCACGTACAGATAAGATTTTGATAAGCGATTCCTGGGATTATGTCATCTTTGGGGATGCTGCGTGTAGGATCTTTTAATGGTAAGGAATGAGAGGAACTTCTGGGAAGGAAAAAGATATGAGGGCTGGGTAGGAATCTTGTCTTAATGCGTCCAGGAGTGACGGACGTATGAAACCATCCCTCCAAACCATCGGTGCGATGGGTCGAGAGAGCCCGGCCGGGGAGATCGAAAGGTCTCCCTCAAGCAGTCACGACTCAGACAAACCTCACCCCTTGAACCCGGGCACCTGTGCTAAGACACCAAACGTAGGGAACCTCCTGGGGTGACCCATGGTAGGGGTGTTTATTATTAAAAACATGATTACCGGACCGGCCGCGGCGCGTCGGTACTCTTACTCACATCCCAAATTGAATCGCGTGTCTGATGATATATTTTTCAATTAAATATTTTCTATCACACGATTTCACTGATCATTGATCATACTACCACGTAAGTGATCATGTGAGCTAGGCAGTAATCTGTATGAAGGAGAAAAAATATTGAATAAAAACATATATTCTCCGACAGAAATGACATCTACATTTTTTTCTCCAAATACGCTCAGGAATCGTTGGTTAAAATTCTTCAGATATGTGCTTGTACAGTACACCCTGTATTATGCTAATTGTTTTCAATAAATTAATTTATGCATTCTTTTCAATTGCATTAATAGAACTGTTCGTATTATTCGGTCTCCAGTGTTTTTGGTTCCCCTCGCTCGTATTCCAATTTTATGATCCATACCTCTTAGGTATTGAATTTGATTTTACCTAAATTTTAAATAATAATCTGCGTTTTGGGTTCAATTTTAATTGTTGTGTTAATACCAGACTTTAATTCAATTTGAATGTTTTTCTAGCTTTAATTTATAATTTTGAGTTCGTAAGTACACAAACTAAAGATAATTAAACTTCAAAGTTATTGTTTTACGTTGGTCAAAATCTACTTTGTGGTATCACGAAAATTGTGTTTTAGATACCCATCCAAAATAAATCTGTTATCGAAGGTTTAAATTTCAAAATGTTTTTGTGTGCACGCTAAATAAATTTTAAGTTAAAAAAAAAAAACAATCGTTATGTTAGGTTGGTTTTTTGACGTGTGAAATTCCTGCAAGTGTAATTTCAGCAAATATAATTCTCTTTATGTTTAATTATAGCAGTGTATTGGAACACGAAATCACGCTTGTAATTTATTACGCCACGTTTAAAATAGTTATTATTGTAGCAGTTATTATTTTGGTCATTTGAATATGGAAATCGGTATTCTTCGCGTAGCTTCTGGGACGTTTTCTCGAACAACCTGGAAAAAAGAAAAACAGAAATTAGTTTTCTCAAAATAACGTACTTAAAAAAACTAAGATTGCCAGCTGAAAATATTGTTGTTACTAAAATGTATGTGAATTATAAATATTTTAGAATGATGAATGAACCAGTGAAAAAAAAAGTAATTGTTAATCCCACACGTTTTTAGGATTAAGATTCTAGATTTTCTAGAAACGGAACATTTTTAGAGAGAAACGTAGGAATTTTTTCTTACATTACCCTTATTTTTACATGGAGGGGAAAAGGTCTATAACATATATTTTTTAGAAAATTTTATTTATTTATTTAATACATGAAAAATCGAAAGTACATACATATAGTTTTTTTTATGATATTTCATCCTACATGCTAGGGATGACCCTGTGTTATGACGGGTGAAGTTTACAGTTTTCGGATTACATTCATTAGTATTGGTTGAAGATGTTCACTAATTAATACTATGCACACAGATTCTTCTACAATAAGAGAGTTTATGTTGGTATTTTGGATTATTAGAATAGGGTAAAGAAGTTAAAGAGTTATTGGAAAAGAGAAGTTATTATTAATATATTAAGTCACAGTAATCAGTCTTATACATACATACAAAGCTGCTTAGATAGTAAATAAAAATATGTAAAAAATTTATCATGTTATGCCTGCTCTTAATACTATGCACACAGATCTTCTATAAGAAAATGATATATAGTTAGGTTGGGTTACAAGAAGAAGATGAGGAAGTTAGAGAATTCTTAGAAAATGAAAAATTTGAGGAGTTGTTAGATATATATCACACTAATTTATTTATTAATTAAGTTAAGTTATTGATTAATCTTGTACATACAATGCCGCTAATTTAGAAAATTGAGATATATTATGTTTTGTCTGAAAGGTGATTAAATTGATGGAGTGTAAAGTGAATGGGTATTAAAATTGTAATGTATTCCATGTGTAAGGATCCATCTCGTTATTTGTTTTTTAAAGGAATGGGGTTGGCTCAACGTTTTTAAGTTTTCAGAGATAAGGTTAAAGGTTTTAGGAGCTAGGAAGAAAAATTGTCTTTGAGCTGTCGTGGTGTGTAGTTTAGGTACATTGTAGTGTCCGCTGGTTATTGTTCTGGTGGTGTAGTTAAACTAGTGGTGTAGTAAAGCTTTACTTGCCTCTTCTTAAGTCTATAACATCTATTTATTATAAAAGCTTTACTTGACTCTGCAAAACAAGCAAACTCTCCGTAAAATATCAGGAATCCAATAATGGATGCTCTAAGTAATTCTGAAGCTAGAGAGCAGCAGCTGTCTATTGTGTATCGTCGGCTAAATTCACAACCGTTCGTGTATTAGACACGAACAACGATAGTCGACACTCTTTTCAGGTACTACTTAACTGACATCTGTTGAGTCGCCTTAAAACTACAAATAACTATCTAAACTAACAATATCTCTTGAAGGATGGTGAAACTACACGTATAATACATTATTTTTTGGGTATTTGTGTATTTGGGCGCTAACTATTTTTTACTTTTATTTGGGCATTTGGGTATTTGGGCTCTTACTATTTGGGTATGTATTACCTATCAATACTTATGACTAACTTAACAAAAAAATATGTTTCGCGATGGTAAACTTAGCCATTTTAGTCATTTTCTGAATTAAAAACTTATAACTCCTCCACGAAAGGTTTTTCCTTAAGTAACTATCTACACTTTCCAAGTATTAGAAACCTGTTCTATTTTCAGTTTCATTCAAATTTATTACAACCAGAAAACCGCAAACAAATTACAGTATATTTAGACTAAGTTCAAACTCGTTGCTTTATCCCCTCCAGTCCACAACAACGCGTTATACTGTATTCTGGTCGGTTCGTTTTGGATAAATAGGAGGAACGACTTCCCTGTCCCGAGGATTTCTGTTCACTGTTTAGTATTTACACCGAGGGATTTACTCAAACCATTTACAGGTTGTCTTATTTATCCTGCAGGTTAACGCGAATTGCAGCAGTGTTTTGTTTGGACTACCTGTTAACTGACCAAGTTAAACTAACCTAACCTTAATCTAACATCTAACACAACCTTTACTGACAGTGCTTTATCAAGTCGTAATAAAGAAAATGGTCGAAACTACGTTGACTTTCCTCTTGAATTTGAGCACCGGATATGGAAGTGTTAAAATTTAACTAACAAGTTTTTCCTCAATTTAAAAATTGGGCTGAAAAAAATAGTACTAAAAAATGGTTACCGTCGCCCCGCGAACCATTTATTGGATAACCAACACCTCTGACATAGGTCATCCCAGGTGGTTGATATGTTTAGTGACTTAGCAGGGGTGCCCGGATCATGGGGTGAAGTTGGTGCGGGTCTTGGCGGTGTATGCATATGCCTACCAGCTGTATGGCAGGTCGGATCGTGGGAGAGTGGTTAAGGGAGTCTCTTTGACTTCTCTTGCTATAGTCTCTCGCCTTGCACCGCGGTAGGAGGGATGGATTCGTACGTCCGTCACTTCTGAACACACTGACCTCCAGATTCCTAATCACCCCTAATAACATTTTCCTTCGCAGAACTTCCTATACTTAATTTCTTAAAAAGACCCTCCTCACAGCATCCCCAAAAATGATACATCCTGTGTGGTTCTAGTGTTATTTTTTTTTTACAAATTACTACGATAGTTAAACTGTATTTGTTAGTTAATCATTAAAGATAATATTAGCGACTCTCAAACAGAAAAATGAAAGAGAAAAATTAGAAAAAAACACAGTCGCATCTCAGAATTAAATACAGGCCCTTAGTCTTGCCAAGTATCTGTTCTAACCATTCAGATACTTCGACCTTAGGGTAGGGTTCCAGCAAGGCTGAGGTTTTGTTTTCAATTCCTTAATGAGTCTGTTTTTTTTCTGATTTTTCTGTTTCAAATTCCGATAACGGCTAACACGAATAACAATAATTATAACTCAAAAGAAAAATCCTTTCATCCTCTTGAATATGCAGTGTTAAATCCATAAATTAAATGCTATTGAATCCATTAGACAATCCGTTAATCCGTTAACGACCCGTTAACGCGGACGCCGATGTTAACGAAGCCGTTAACAGTGCATAATTCTCATTAAACGACACCTGTTGGGTGCGCTAAATGCGACGGATAAAGAGAGTTATGAATGTTTCCAAACTGTTGTGAAACCAATAATACTCTTATCAAATACCCAATATAACAGGGAATATTATTTGAAAACCACAAAGGACGTTTTAAAAAGCTTAAATTACTTTCAAAATAGGTAACACATCAATATACTGAAATGTACACAAACAATGATAAAATATGCGTGTCGACGCAACTATGTATGTATATGTATTTCATCTCAGTTCTTTAATATGGACTACGCTAAGAAGCCTCTGTGCAACGATTGTAAATCTAGTGATCTCTCAGTGTGCTTGATTGGACTCTGTTAAAGGGACTGGTAGCAGTTATCAGCTTCTTGATACCTTGGTTCTTTAATAACGATTTGTGCGGAGATTGTGCATGTGCTCAGCCAAGTGATTTATCGGTGCCATAATAACAAGAACCTAATAACGTACTAGTATTCTATTTTATTTATATTTGGGAAAAGTTGACAGCAAATCATAAATTACACAATAATACAATTATTAAATCAAGCCATTTATGAACTTTCCACAGATAATAATAGTTAATTATAATGTGTGACCTTATAAAGGTGTTTACTTAATACCTAAGTTTATTTTTAGTTAAACTATGTGAAGGTGGGGGGGGGGGGGGTGAGGAGAAATATAGGATTAGGATTAAAAGGAAGGGTAAATATAGGGGGAGAGGTAGATTGAACTTCCTAGTTTGAGTCATGTTGCTTAGTGAGATTTCGTTTTATGTCGCGTAACGTCTAGTTAAAAAAGCCAATGTGGTAATAATTTAAGTAAAATGAATGTGGGGATCTGTAGATAAGTGAGTTTTGTTTGGAGTTGGTCTTGAAAAGAGGAAGATTAAAAGTAAGCGACTGTCTACTGTTACGATTTGGAACGTGGAATAATAGGTGTTGAAGAAGATCAGGACTATCGATTAAGTTATGTGTAATTTTAAATAACATTACCGAATCTGATATATTTCTTTGACAAGTTAACATCTGTATTTTGAAGAATTTTTCAGAGTCTTCATTACTTAAATTAGATAAAAAAGCGGAAATTGAGGTAACTTTAAAAATCCATTTTGACAACTTTCAATTCTATTTTTGTGTACTACATCTACATAGCCTGGGTTCCACACTTGAGAAATACACGTTTTGAAAGTAATAAGGTCTAACAAGAGCATGCTAAGGGAAATCAGGTGTCAGATTCCCCTCCAGTTTCCCTTTTTCACATATCCCCGAAGTTATGTCACAATGTCACATTGAAACGTCATATTTTTTTTATTAAATTCTTAATTATTGATTACAGTCCGATTGATTTTCAATCTATTTGCGACGACAATGAGTATTTGATTGAAACAGCTAAAAAATGAATCAATTTATGGATTATGATTAAATTTATCGTATTTTTATCGCGTCATGGTTATTGTTAGTAATCTGGGGAGATTTTCACAATTCTGTGGATTTAAACAAAATAGAAACTATGTTCGCAGGAGTAAATAATTTCTTAAGATTAAAATGTTGTAAATATGAACTAACATGTAATAACGTTCGTATTATCATTGAATAACAGTATAATACTAACAAATCTAAACGAAATACACAAACAGAACAAGATACATAACAAAAATGAAAAGCTTACGATCGCAACTGGGAATCGAACCCACGATCTCTGTCTTTCCCGGACATCGCTTCATTACGCTAGGTCATTTTTTTTTTTACGTAAAAGGACCCTCTACACAGCATTTTCAAAGATGACATAGGGCCAGAGGGGAAATTTTTTCCTCAGGGCCTCCTGACTGGAGCTAATATAAAAGAAACCATGAACAGATTATATTATATTGGCTTTTGAAATGTCGCTTCACCGGAGAATGCTCAAAGTCCCATGGACTGACATGATCCTAATGCAAAAAAAAATCCCACAATCAGTTCTAATTTTGAAAATGATTCTTAAATTCAAAGCTAATTCAAGCACATTAGTTCGTTGAACAAAATTGAGATTGAGAATCAGAACCGAAAATAGTATTTTTATATGTAATTATTATAATAAATAAAATAAATGTATTAAATCTAAAGTAATGCGATTGGTTTTAAGCATCCGTACATTTATCGTTTGGAGTGCTTCTTACTGATTTATTCATTTTTGAGTATATTCTCACACCGTATTCTCTTTATTTTGAAAAACAAACGGTTACGCCCGACTTACTTAGAGTTTACTTCATTACACGTGCATCTGTACACACTGCACTTAC
Organism: Limnephilus lunatus; assembly: GCA_917563855.2. NCBI lineage: Eukaryota > Metazoa > Arthropoda > Insecta > Trichoptera > Limnephilidae > Limnephilus > Limnephilus lunatus. Next base: position 90,188,314 of record OU830594.1, on the reverse strand, counting down.
GTTCAGCTCTCTCCCAGCGAACCCGGACCCTCGCCTCGCCCATCATGCAATTAGGGGCTAAGCCCGTGCGGAAGATAACCGTTGCGGCCGGTGATAAATTCCAGCATGCAAATTAATGGACCAAGCCAGCTTACCCCGACCCTATCCCCTATAAATAGATTAAAGTGAGGACTCGTGCGACTGAGCAACTTTTGAGGCTGCCGTGTTACGTTGTGTGAATTTCAACACCTACTGGTACTCGTATCTTATTATGGTACTCGTATCAACTAAGGGTACGCGTATCTTATTACGATGCGTCATGAACTTTAACCTTAATAATATAAAGTGATAGAAATAGTAAAGTTTAAGTGATTTATTTGAATGAATGTGTTGTGTTTAGATTAAGCGTCTAGTTTGAGCAGTCTGCAATATAAATTATAAGGTGTCGTTAGTGTAGTTAGTTAGATTGTCAGTACAGAAGTTTTGCCATACCCCAAACTGTAGTCAGTTGAGTAAGAGGGAATAACCAGACAAAACCGGAAATATGTCATTTTTAATTAAAATTTTAGCCGTGTTGACTCTTTTTCACAAAAAAAACATAAATTGAATTCGAAAGATTGTTCTTTTATCTAGTAAAATTATGTTTAAAATTATGAGAAAATATGTTTTTTTTTTAACATAATAAGGTTATACTGAAGGTCGTTGACAGACTTGTGTAGTTAGATGTTGTGTAGTCAAAAGTTTTGCTGTATACCAAATACTGTCGGTGGAGTAGTATGTCAGAAGAGTACCATCTATCGTCGTTGGTGTCTCGTTTTTTTTACGTTAGCTTCGCAAAGGAGGCAGAGCCTAAGACAACTTTGGGGATGCTGTATGGAGGGTCTGTTTAGGGAAAGGAAGGGGAATACCACCACAACACGGGCATGTGCCTAGCATGGTGGTCAAAAATCTTCAATTTATGTAATAAAAAAAATCAATGAATAACGAAAAAAAAATAACAACTTCGGGGAAAGAAAATGTGAGGGTAGGGTAGGGAACTGGGGATCAGTGTGTTCAGGGGTAAGGGATATATGAATCCATCCCTCCTACCGCGGTACAAGGCGATGGGTCGAGAAAATCTGGCTGAAGAGGTCAAAAGGTCTCCTTTGAACAGTTTCTCTCGATCTGGCCCGCCACACAGTAGACGTTCAGGCACAAACGCCGCCAAGACGTAGACGAACCTCACTCCCATGAACCCGGGCACCCCTGCTCACTTGGGTTAATCTATAGCAGAGATGGTAGTTATCCAATAAATGATTCCACTAGCGGCGGTACCCACACCCGTCTCCCAAACTGAAAATCATCTATTTATAAATAAGAACTGAAAACTTGCGACTGAGCGACTTTGGAGACTTTTGTTACATATCTCTTTTTCTTGTGTCAATAGTTTGATTCTCTAAATTACAAAGTAAAAGTAAAATTAATAATAATGATAATTTTTTTTAAAAGTGTAAACTGACATTTTCAAACGGAGAACCCCAGGAAACTCTTATCTCATTTTGATATCACTGGTTTGTGCTACCAAAATACAAATCGAAACTCGAAGCCACGGACAATTTCATTTCGTCGCCCTTCAGTTTAGACTCCAGAGACCAAAATTTTGAATTTACAATACGATAGAAGAAGAATTTATTCGGATTTTGATAAAGTGGATTTTCGAGAAAACTTAAATTAAATTGTAAAATGGTTATTTAATGGAGTTCCAAGTATTCCAAATATATCCAAGTGTTCGAATATTTGTGTTACACAAATGAAACATTTTTTTATAAGATAAATTAAAGCTTTGAAAAAGTATTTTTGCAAGGGACGATCCGTGAATGACAAATAAATATTGACAGTTTATTAATTGTTATTGTGTTCAATTCGTAGAACTTCATTTAAATTTAAAAATGTGATTGTATTTTCCCCCGCATTCAATTTTTATGTTGCAAAAACACATTTATTACCGGTTAAATTAATTTACTGATTAAACCAAGATTCACATACCTAGGCTTCCTCATAATAAACAAGAATAATACCACATAGGAAATCACTGTTATTACCGCCTACAAAACCAAATAATATCCAGACTGCTGTCCATAAATACCAAGATATTAGTGTACAAAACACTTATCAGACCAGTACTCACATACGCAGCTGTGACTTGGGTACTAACTAAGAGGAATCAGCGAGTACAGATGTTTTTGAAAGGAAAATTTTGAGGCGTATCTTCGGACCGGTTCCGGCAGACTTTATAACAATGAGCTATAATATACTCCGTTTAAGAGTGTATAACTAGCCAGCGACCGAAAATCCACATTTCGTCGAAAGAAGTTCTTACGATCGTACAGGGCGGTTCCAATAAGAAAGATTAATTACTCTCCGTACCAGCTTTTAAAATTATAACTCAATATCGATTTTATATCATTCCAAATATGCTTTAATTTCTGTACCTCAGAAGAAAAAGGTCGGTTGTCACATTTTTTAAATTGTTCAGGAGAGAGGAAATAGTAAAATAATTAGTCTATTTATGTAATTTATACCTACATCCAAAAATGCTGAAAGGCGTGTTGATAAAACTATTAAAATTATGTACTTTTTGTAATTATTTTTTGATCATAAATATTTATCATTTTTCAATAATGTCTCAGCAAAATAAGAATGTAAAAAAAATAATAATATATTAGTCTATAAGTGCCCGAATAAATACACAAACGGACCAATTTTCGTCAAGAAACACATGTACTTATATATTTTTTTATGATTTTATTTAAACTAAAATTAAAATTCTGTTACATACGTTTACTAGATTATGTATTGATTTATTTTACTGCGTGATTATATGATTTGGAATGGGTATTGTATAATAACTGTACTTTTTTGAATATTTAACAAATCCGTCAACGACCTATGGTATAACTTTATTATACTAAAAATTATCATTTTTTCTGAAAATTTAAAACATACGTTTACTAGACTAAATAACAATCTTTCGAACCCAATTTATAATTTTTTTGTGGAAAAGAGTCAATACGTCTAAACACTGATTTAAAAATGACATATTTCTGGTGTTCTCTGGTAATACGCTCTTAAGGATCTAAACGTCACAAAATTTATAAAACTGGGAAGACTTCAGTGACTGGGACATGTAGGGAGAATGACCGAGCATCAAGCACCAAAGTTTCTGCTGAACCTGGGAAAGCCTGGGAACACCAAGTTTAAGATGGAGCGACAACGTCCTCAAAAATATTTCCACCTGGGAGATTGTAAACTGGAGAGATCTGGCACAAAACCGTGATGAGTGGAGGAAGACTCTTGAGGAGGCAAAGACCATCAGGGGTTGTAGAGTCAAGAGTGATGATCATGATGATGAAAACAATTTAGTGAGAAAATAATTGTGACAATATATTCTCTATTCTGTGGTGTACTTTGAAACATGTTTTCCCCACATTAAATAGTAATGTTTTCTTAATTGTTTAATAATGAAATTACTTCCATCGACCTATTTAAATGTCTTATATTGTTTAGGTCTTGTAAACAAACGAAGATGTGGGAATAATTTCTTTAAATGACCTTGAATGCCGAAACAGCTGAGTGGGGTGCTGGTATCTACCCTGATGTACAGCAGTGAGGTATGGAACTGGTCGTGGAATGGAAAAAGTTGACTGAATGCAGTAGAAATGAGATTTCTGAGGAGTGTGTGAGCTAAACTAAAATATGATCGTGTAAAAATTGTTGAGATCCGTAAATAATGCAAGGCAGATGCAAGCGTATTGAGTAAGATGAAGAAAGGAACGCTCAAATGCTTTCGGCATGTAGAGCGAATGAACTAAGAAATAAGTGCAATGATAATATGAAGCAATAAGAATAATAGAAGGGTATGCATGAGACGATGTATGAATGTGAACATGCCAAGACCGAGTTGTTTGGCGGTCCGTTCTCTCGGCTTATCTCTACGAGAAACAGCACGATGGCTTATTAGTTAATTAGCTTAACTTACTAATATACCTACACATTTTTAATAATGTATTGAAACAATTTTGTTTTTTTTTTCTTTAAACTGAAGTTGCATATCACCCTCCTACAATGAACGTATACATAAACCAAAGTTTAAGGAATCATTGTACCAGTTATAGATAGCCATTATAAGATGAAATCGGCAACGACAACAAAAAATTAAAAAAGTGGAAAAAATTATAAAATTGTTTGTTTTATTATAATGGAATTCAACCAATAATTGTCAGCGTCACTGTATTACACTTATTTTACTTTATTATTGTTTGAATTGTGTTAGGTTTATAAAATACCCAGAGGCAATCAATTCATAAATATGATATTTCAAATATTAGTTATGATCGTTCTATCATCGTTTTGTGGTTTATGCTAGGTTCAGGTAACATGGTGTCGGTTACGACGTGTGCCGAATACAGCCGATCAGAGAGAGGCAAGTCATTACTTTTTGCGAGAGCTCGCTAGACAAAACCTTGCTAGCGAGTTACAAGGATATGTGTCTTCCTAAACCATATTTAAAATGTGCGTAATAACAATAAACAGACACTGTGATTTCAAAGAACCAAGTCTTTTAATCAAATAACATAAAATGCAGAGCTAATAATAAAGACAAATTAATATCTCCGTAAAAGATTACAGAAAGAGAAACATTACAACATAATATTAATTTAATTATGTTACAGCCTTTATTAAAGGAAGTTAAATGCCTAGCCTAAAATATCTCAAATCGTATTTTAGTTAAAAAAAACTTTCCAATAAAAAATCTTGTACACCCCACTGAAAATCTGAATAATGACTGTAATAGCTTTAAGAATTATAAATTTGCACCAATTTCTACACGTGTCTGTTGGCATTTATTTCTGTAACAATGAGACTATAAGGGTTCTTTGCAGGAATAACTTAGAAGGATTAGGGAACGGGAGTGATTACTCCTCCAGCAAGGAGTCTGCTTCTAAAGATAACTCCAAGGCAGATCTTTGTCAATGGAAAGATTGTGTGCTTAAATCCGTTGGAATACGTGAAAATACACACAGCACAACTAAATGTATCCACTTCGGAATGAAACGCAAATAATTTGTGACATTAAATTGTTTAAGTTGTTCGTATGAACAAAACAATGGGTATTACGCTTACGAATTTAGTGACATAATAAATCACGGGTAAGTCATAGAGGCGCTATTGTGTATCTTATATCTCGTCGTAACGTGTTCCACTATTATCACGTTAGAAGCAGTATGCTAGAACCGGATTCGGTAGATTTTGGTCGCTTGGCGTTATAGCGTCGGAGGATAATTAGGCAAATTGCCATTTTTTTCGCTTTGTGTTTCATCTAAGTATAATTATTTTTTTTAAACACGAGTTCTCGACACAGGAGGCTCTTAGGAAAATATCCTTCAGGGCCTTTGTTATCTTTAAGGATGCTGTGTGGGGGATTTTTTATGGAAAGCAGAGGAAGTTCTGGGAAGGAAAATGGTAAGAGGGGTGGGTAGGAATCGGGGGTCTAGGAGTGACGGACGTATGAATCTATCCCTCCCACTGCGGTGCAAGGCGAAGGGACGCGATAATCAAAGAACAAAAGGTCTCCCTTAACTAGACTCTTCCGATCCGGCCTGCCACGCATTAGATGGGCAAAAGCCTGTGCCGCCAAGACATCGACAAACCTCACCCTGTAAATCCGGGCACTGCTCCAGCCAAGTCGCGATTGTTTCCGAAAGTATTGGGTTTATGAGTACATTTTTTTGCGTAAAAAATAAAGTTACAATTTTCACTTACCTGGGATTTCTAGAAAGTACAAATAATTGTGATTTATTTGAATTATTTCATTCACCTGATTTCAGAAAGCTTTTTATTAATTTACGGTCCGTTTGATAGATTTCCCCATCTTAAAAAAAGGTTTGCAGTATTTGACTTTAATTAGGGTGGCCTTGTTCTACCGGTATTCAATACTTCTCTGAAGAGAGTCATTGGTCACTTTGGCACTGGTTCATATTTGAGAAACACACTAAACGTGCATACAACGTTCAATTTGTGCACGGTTGACATTTGTTATACATTGTAACGGTCGCCTATTTCGGGCCTGGGTCATTTTTAGGGCTGCTGTGTGTAGGGTCTTCTAAGGAAATGAGAAGAGATTCTGAAAAGGAAAAAGTTATGAGGGGTGGGGAGGAATCTAGGGGCAGAAAGTACAAGGGTTTAGGAGCAGTGGCGGTTTTCTCTAAAGTGCGTTTGTGCGGTGAACCCCCATTAAAAAGATGATATTATTATTATAAAACAATAAACTTGTTTTATAATAATATGTATAATACTTGTTTTATAATAATATATATATCAAGTTTGTAATCATTATAAAACAAGTTTATAATCAAATCCGTATTTAAAACTCGCACCGCCACCGGCACCGCGTCGAAATCGGTACAAGTTCCATTTTGTGCTTGATGTTATTGCGCGCAAAGTTCTCTATAGGAAAACATTCCGGCCCATACAGATCCCTCTGACGGTGATTTGAACGAAACCATGCATTTCTTTGCCAAATTCATTCCCGCTTGGTGCGCAGCGATCCCAAGTCATGTGATCACGTGATCTCCGATCTTTCAGGAGTAGTACCGATCGAGTTCGTCGCGAGTGACCGTTGCCTTTGCACCGGATGAAGCTATAGGTGAAATCTTATTTAGATACTATTTAGATTAATTTTTACTACGAATTAGTTTACTTAATGAACATCACAAAATATGCTACGGATAAAGTGAAGCTTTTACTACCTTTTGAATGGATTGGAAATACAATAAAATTATTAATACATAACAAAAAATAAAAGCGTAAGCTATTAAAAAAAATGTTTTTTCACGACTTAAGTAACTATGAAGTAATATGAGAAACATTTTTTTTAAGTACCCCTTTATGGCTAAGACTATTTTTGACCTTTTTTAAAATCTAACTTTTTTTCATTCTCATAAAATTATGCACAAAATAAATAAAAACCACTTTGGCGCTTACTTGCCTCGTGCAAAAAAGACGCTCGATTAAAAATTTTAAAGGTGTGAAAATTAAAATATTGCGTTTATTGGTTGTCGCTAATATTCTGTCATATATTTTTTTTAAATCGCTGAAAACAGTGTTGTGTACATAAAAAAATAATGCTAATACTTATGAAAAAAGGTTGGAAATTAAAAATAAGAGGCCTCCGCGTCCACTTATATATTCTACGTAATTATTCTTGTTGTAAAAACAATAATAATTAGCAACGTGCATTGCTGTAAAAAACATTAAGCAATTTAATTCCTTTAAAAGTAAATTTTGATTAGATATACCTTCTCTTGGATTTCTGAACCCGCCGTTATAAAGGCCACGAACCGCCACTGTTTAGGAGGGATGGATTCATACATTTTCCAATTCCATTCTCTCCTTCCTTTCTTTAAAAAGACTCTCCACATAGCTTTTCATAAGATGCGACAGGCCCCGAGTGAAATAATTATCCTCAAGGCGTCCTGTATGGAGTTAAAAAAATAAATAAAAAATACGCGGCCAAGACTTGCGCGAACCTGACCCCATGAAGACGGGCACCCGTGCGCCCTTGCTATGTCACCAAACGTAGCGAACCAATTGGGTGACCTATGGCAGAGGGTATTGGTTATCCTTTAAACGGTTTCCCGTGCAGCGGTATCTACACCTGCTCCCTAAAAGGATATGTGGAGATAGTATTAAATTTTAAATACAAAATTTAAGATGTTTTAACGCCATTTCGTGGACAGAGTTAAAATAAAACCTATTCGATATATTATTGTATCGCGTGGTTATGCAATATACATCACGTATGTATATTGTATATGTACTTACAGCAATATGTGTTAACATGAACACGCAATGGGGTGTGGCGAACACCGTTCACAAGCTAGATTGATGGCAAACTGTCAATATTAAGTAGGAGCCACTTAGCCAACAAGGATGTTAAATATGTTGGCTTATGCTTATATTATTTAAAGCTTATGTTGCTACTTGCTCTTATTTTGCTACTCGCGCTTATTTTGCCGATGTATCGATTGACGTTCTGCTTCACCGATTTTCGCGCAAACAAGTTATACCAGACAGATGGGAGGGCTGATTTAGGTGAAGTGTATTTTATGCGGTAAGAAAGGGTTGTTGGTTTTGCTCTAAGTTTTGAGGTAAACCTTACGTAAAACACATTGGTTCTGTACATATATGAGGGTTCAAATCTTATCGCAAAACAAAAAAAAGGAAATTGAACCACACTTAAATCACAGTCCTATTCTAGACATATCTATCTTCTTCTTCTATATAAATCTATCTATCTATCTTCTTCTATAGAAATAAAAATGAATCGGTGAAATGTATGTACGCGCATAACTTCCGAACGACTGCATCAAATTGGATATTTTTTTATTATGGCATTATGAAATTTGTATAAAAAATTGCAATAGGTGGCACGCGAGCTGTTTAAAAACTGAATTTACCGGGACTGAATGTATGGAATGCGGGAGGGGGTAGGGGGAGGGAAAGAGGGAGGGGGGAGGGAAAGGGTTATAGGGGAGGGGAACTCGGGAGGGGGGTTTACGGGACAGGGGAAGGGGGGAGTAGAGTGTGGAGAGGGAAGATGGAGGAGACGGAGTGGGAACGCGAGAGGGTAAGGGGACGCGGGAAAGGAAGGGGAATGGTATGAATGGGAAAGGACACGCAGGGATGAAACAATTTCTCTATTAAATGGAAAAGCAACGCATGCTGGGAACCAGCTATTTTCCAATAAACCTCTCTGTTTTATCCAAAATTCACCCCAATTACCCCTTCGAACTCCCTCTCTAACACTTAAATATTAATGTTATCTGTCTGTATTTTGGATAAGTTTTTAGATTTTCACGGCCAAAAGCATTTTCGTTGTTAGTTTTTGGGGTGTTATGCCGTATTGCGCTACCTCCTACTATAGCCGACGTTTCGGACAGCGTTGCAGTGTCCATCATCAGGGCAGATCCGGTAGATCCGACGATGTGTAATTCTTAGTGTAAAGTGTGTGATTATTTACTTGGAAGCGATACCGTGTCGCCGGCTTCAATTCACTACGAGCTGGTAGGTATTTCAGGAGAAAGGGAACTGCGATTTTAGTGAAAGCGCAGTATTTACGTTAGCCTGGGGTCCGTCCATGTGAGAATTGCCGACGAAAGTGGCGCCATCCTTATTCTAGAATTAGACAACAGAGTTCAAGTGGTTAAAGCGAAAGTAGCCAATATAAGCAAAAAAGGTTTTATACCTTTATATTGTATTATTATATGATATTACAATATACTTAGACATGGTATTTTTTTGCGTTTAGCTTTGGTGTAGCCGTCAATTACCGGATACCAAGAGCTGTTGAGCTTAGCTCCGTCGTCTCTATTAATATTAATTGGATTTTTGTAGATTTCGATAGCCTCCGTAATCAGGCGTGATCTGTAAGTTTTGGGTCTTCCCAGGACCTCAGGAACGAATCCAAAGTAATGGCCGGTCTCAATTAAGTGCTCGGCGATTGCCGATCTATCAGGGTGGCCGAGTTTACAAGCACGAAAATGTTCAGCTATCCTTTTGGAAATCGTCCGCTCTGTTTGGCCTACATAAACTTTGTCACATCCGGAACAGCTGAGTTTATACACTCCATCTGCTTCCAGAGGAAACTTGGTCTTTGCAGACCTCAGTAGGTCGTGGATTTTAGTAGTGGTTCCGAAGACAGTCTTGATGCTTTCTTTTCTCAACAGCCTGGCAATTCTGTCTGTCACATTGTGAACGAAAGGCAGGAAAGCACAGGCTTTTGACTCTTGTTCAACTCTGTCTTCGTTCGGTGTAGATTTGGCTCTTATAATTTGCCTTGTTTGACTTGCCGGGTAACCGTTGCGCTCCAGTGCATCGGTCAGCTTTATAAGTTCTGCTCCAAGTTTTGTTTCTTCACATATTCTGGTCGCTCGGGTCACCAAAGTATGGATAAGTCCTCTCTTCTGCGCTGGGTGGTGGTGCGCATCGGCATGTAGATACCGATTTGTATGCGTTGGTTTTCTATATACTGTATGTCCTAGATTACCATCTTCTTTTCGCATCACCTCCACATCTAGAAAAGGCAGGATTTTATCGTCGTTTTCCAGCTCCATTGTGAACTTAATTTTACTGTGGAGTGAATTAAGATGATCCAAAAATTTGTTTAATTTTTCTCTTCCATGAGGCCAAATGGCGAAGACATCATCGACATAACGCCACCATACCTTGGGAACAGCCGAGGCTGTGTCGAGTGCCACTTCTTTAAACTTCTCCATAAAAAAGTTAGCTAGTACTGGCGACAACGGACTGCCCATCGCAACTCCTTCCACTTGCTCAAAAAGTTCATCCTGGAATGCAAAATATCCCGTTTTGAGGCAGTGTTCAAAAAGTTTGCAAATGTCTTCCTCATAGATCTCCTTGAGCATTGTCATGGAGTCTTCTAGTGGTACGTTTGTGAAAAGGGACACTACGTCAAAACTGACTAAGATATCTCCTTCCTCAGTCTTAACCCTTTTGAGCTTACTGATCAGATATGCAGAATCTTAATCCAGGATTCAGTTTTTCCAGTTTGCATCTGTAGTAATCTCGAAAGGTATTGGGAAAGTTTTTACGTCGGTGCATCAATAGCACTGACAATCGGTCTCATTGGGATATCCTTTTTATGTATTTTTGGAAGACCGTACAGGGCAGGAGTTCTGGAGGCTTTAACGAAAAGCCCAGATCAATCCTCTTTCCTAATACTGGAAGCTTTTATTAACTCCCTTGTCTTCAGGTCAATTTTGTTGGTGGGATTGTTTTTAATCTTCTTATAGGTGCCGGCGTCGCACAATAAGTCTTCCATCTTTTTAATGTAGTCTACCGTATTAATCACGACAGTGGCATTTCCTTTGTCGGCTGGCAGAACCAAGATATCCTCATTGGCGCGCAATTCTTTTAGGGCCGTAAACTCTCCTTTTGTGATGTTTGGGCGGGGTATTTGAGCCCTTTTCAAAATATGGCAAGTCTCTTGTCGTATGTTCTCTGCTTGCGACTCTGACATTTTGTGGACTTTCATCATTGTATGTAGTGCTGTCTCCACACCACATACGATAGCCACCCTGATAAATCGGCAATCGCCGAGCACTTAATTGAGACCGGCCATTACTTTGGATTCGTTCCTGAGGTCCTGGGAAGACCCAAAACTTACCAGTACACATCCGAATTAAAAGACATATCGCATCCCGGAAAGCCGAGAGGGTGTTTCAAAAAGCAGAAGCAGCGCTACTAAGGGAAAGAATCCATAATGTGCGCAGCGAACTAGATGGAACATCTCGGGACCTTTTCAATTTACACCTGCATCTGAGTGCAATCCTTATCGAAGAAGATTGGAAGAAAATTGACAATATGACTTACCAACAAGCACTAAGATGTAAGCAGTCAACAGATGCGAGACAGAAACATAAGTTCGAGAGGCTCAACCAAGCCAAAAAAGGAGATCGAAAACAACTTGATCAAAATAAAGTTGTTATTAACATCTCGACCCTTGCGCTGAGCCCAGATGCAACTTCAGTGCTTGCTAAGGGGATGAACTACGCAGTTGCCCCCAAAAAGAAACCTGTGGAATCTATCGTATGTGGTGTGGAGACAGCACTACATACAATGATGAAAGTCCACAAAATGTCAGAGTCGCAAGCAGAGAACATACGACAAGAGACTTGCCATATTTTGAAAAGGGCTCAAATACCCCACCCAAACATCACAAAAGGAGAGTTTACGGCCCTAAAAGAATTGCGCGCCAATGAGGATATCTTGGTTCTGCCAGCCGACAAAGGAAATGCCACTGTCGTGATTAATACGGTAGACTACATTAAAAAGATGGAAGACTTATTGTGCGACGCCGGCACCTATAAGAAGATTAAAAACAATCCCACCAACAAAATTGACCTGAAGACAAGGGAGTTAATAAAAGCTTCCAGTATTAGGAAAGAGGATCGATCTGGGCTTTTCGTTAAAGCCTCCAGAACTCCTGCCCTGTACGGTCTTCCAAAAATACATAAAAAGGATATCCCAATGAGACCGATTGTCAGTGCTATTGGTGCACCGACGTACAAACTTTCCCAATACCTTTCGAGATTACTACAGATGCAAACTGGAAAAACTGAATCCTGGATTAAGATTCTGCATATCTGATCAGTAAGCTCAAAAGGGTTAAGACTGAGGAAGGAGATATCTTAGTCAGTTTTGACGTAGTGTCCCTTTTCACAAACGTACCACTAGAAGACTCCATGACAATGCTCAAGGAGATCTATGAGGAAGACATTTGCAAACTTTTTGAACACTGCCTCAAAACGGGATATTTTGCATTCCAGGATGAACTTTTTGAGCAAGTGGAAGGAGTTGCGATGGGCAGTCCGTTGTCGCCAGTACTAGCTAACTTTTTTATGGAGAAGTTTGAAGAAGTGGCACTCGACACAGCCTCGGCTGTTCCCAAGGTATGGTGGCGTTATGTCGATGATGTCTTCGCCATTTGGCCTCATGGAACAGAAAAATTAAACAAATTTCTGGATCATCTTAATTCACTCCACAGTAAAATTAAGTTCACAATGGAGCTGGAAAACGACGATAAAATCCTGCCTTTTCTAGATGTGGAGGTGATGCGAAAAGAAGATGGTAATCTAGGACATACAGTATATAGAAAACCAACGCATACAAATCGGTATCTACATGCCGATTCGCACCACCACCCAGCGCAAAAGAGAGGACTTATCCATACTTTGGTGACCCGAGCGACCAGAATATGTGAAGAAACAAAACTTGGAGCAGAATTGAAGTACGAAGTAATGCACCAATTTCACCAAAGTAGCACTAAATCAGGTACTATTTATTTATATTCATAGTTTCTGTTTCTTAGTTTGTATTTCTATCGATATTTATAGGGTTTTTTTTTGTGACATGAGCGCGGTGTGTATTCGTATTGTCGTATAATATAATATGTTCTGAAAACTTGTTTTAAATCAGTGAAAATAATCATGTTTGCACATAATTTATTACATACTGTAGTTACAACGCTTAAAAAAAATCATATATATTATTACATGCATAAATTATATCTAATATTGTAAATTTTATTGTAGTTTCTCCTATAAGTGTACTATCCATTAAAAGTTCACACTTCTAAAAACATAATCTAACATAACTTCATATCTTTGTTGTAAATCTTATTGTAATTATTCCATCTTGTTATCAGGTACCTGGTTTACACTTATCAATACTACCATAGAGTAAATACTACTAACTTACCTACACATCATACTCTGTAAATCTGAATATATTATATGTTACCAGGTTAATTCGGTAAATCCGATTATTATATACCTATGCTATCAAATTACTTTTTCTACATTGTCAAAAAAATGTATGTACATATATTTGTTATTATACATTTTCTTTACTACATAACTTACTTTCAGAGAAAAATGAAATTTTTTGTTTTTTTTTTTGTTGTTTTTGTTATGTATTTATGTACATTTCTTGGAATAATATGAACTATACCGTCAATTTGTCTGTCCTGGAACGGGAAACTTTCCTAGTTGGACAGGCAAAGCTTCCAAATATGTAATTTGTACTTTCCTTTGTATCTATAATAAATAAATAAATAAATAAATAAATAAATAAATAAATTTATAAAGCTGACCGATGCACTGGAGCGCAACGGTTACCCGGCAAGTCAAACAAGGCAAATTATAAGAGCCAAATCTACACCGAACGAAGACAGAGTTGAACAAGAGTCAAAAGCCTGTGCTTTCCTGCCTTTCGTTCACAATGTGACAGACAGAATTGCCAGGCTGTTGAGAAAAGAAAGCATCAAGACTGTCTTCGGAACCACTACTAAAATCCACGACCTACTGAGGTCTGCAAAGACCAAGTTTCCTCTGGAAGCAGATGGAGTGTATAAACTCAGCTGTTCCGGATGTGACAAAGTTTATGTAGGCCAAACAGAGCGGACGATTTCCAAAAGGATAGCTGAACATTTTCGTGCTTGTAAACTCGGCCACCCTGATAGATCGGCAATCGCCGAGCACTTAATTGAGACCGGCCATTACTTTGGATTCGTTCCTGAGGTCCTGGGAAGACCCAAAACTTACAGATCACGCCTGATTACGGAGGCTATTGAAATCTACAAAAATCCAATTAATATTAATAGAGACGACGGAGCTAAGCTCAACAGCTCTTGGTATCCGGTAATTGACGGCTACACCAAAGCTAAACGCAAAAAAATACCATGTCTAAGTATATTGTAATATCATATAATAATACAATATAAAGGTATAAAACCTTTTTTGCTTATATTGGCTACTTTCGCTTTAACCACTTGAACTCTGTTGTCTAATTCTAGAATAAGGATGGCGCCACTTTCGTCGGCAATTCTCACATGGACGGACCCCAGGCTAACGTAAATACTGCGCTTTCACTAAAATCGCAGTTCCCTTTCTCCTGAAATACCTACCAGCTCGTAGTGAATTGAAGCCGGCGACACGGTATCGCTTCCAAGTAAATAATCACACACTTTACACTAAGAATTACACATCGTCGGATCTACCGGATCTGCCCTGATGATGGACACTGCAACGCTGTCCGAAACGTCGGCTATAGTAGGAGGTAGCGCAATACGGCATAACACCCCAAAAACTAACAACGAAAATGTCTGTATTTTGTTTCTAATGTTACTTTTAATATATTCCCCGAGAAGGAAAGGCACTTATAAAAGCGGTGTTATTAAAATAAAGTGGTTTGAAATAAATGTATGTAGGTATTGTAAATATTGTAAAAAAGCGAATATTTATTTACCCTTTTGAGAGACCACGAATCATCGTTATTGTTTGATGCGGCTTTGGAAATGTATAGTGACACTAAATTTGAATTAAGTTAACGCATTCCTTAAATCTCGCACTGTCTTTTTCAAGTAATGTCAGGAATCACTGGTAAAAGTAAGTCAAGTACGTCCCTTGACACCTTATTTAGATATTAAGTGATAACAATAGCAAAAGATAATTTCTCTAAATAAACAATAACAGTGTTAATCTCTAGTGACTTCCCAGGTACTCGTATGTATGGTCCTGTATATTATCTTACATGTTTACGCAGCTTAGCGTTCATTGGTCAAATCATTGTACATATAGTTCCGCATCGGTGATAGACGGACCAGTGGATGCAATTTTTAGCCAGAAGTTGTTGTAGTGGTTTGTCTAGTCTGTAGGAGTACAATTGTAGAAATGTATTATAAGTTTGTACATTCAGTCAGTGATCTGGAATGGTTTTACTCATAACTGTGAATAAATAAACTGATTAAAGTTAACTTTTCCGTGTATTTCATTTCAATGGGGCAAAGATCCGCAGCTGCGGACAATTGCCCCGCATCTGCGGACGTTTACCCCAAACAGTGGGGCAAAGGTCCGCAAAGGCAAGGTTGTCTACCTTTCCTTTTTTTTCCTAAATGGTGCTTATTTCGCTAGTAATAAAATGGTATATTGTAGCACATAAATTAAGATTTCCAGTGAAGCCAAAACCTGCAGGACCTTTTACTTATTGGGTGAGAAAAAAGGTTGAAACCTAAAATTGCGGATCTTTGCCCCACCCTTATCTTATTTTAAAGGCCAAATATGCAAAAATTTGTTGGTCTTGTAATAAAACTATAGATTTCTACACAAATCAAATCCACGCCACCTGCCTGACTGCCCCGAAGCCATAAACAGACTTTACTCTGCTTTATGAATTAGAACAGCGGTTTTCAACCTTTTTGAGTCTGCATACTTCTTGACTCTTACTACAAATTCGTTGTACCCCCTACCATCTACCTATCCTGTGTACACGTATAATGAAAGAAATATTTCTTTTGCATTTTTTAAATAATCTAATTATTACACGAATTTAACTAAAATGTCGCACAAATATAATTAATACAGAGTGTAATTTGACGTCGCGCATTTTTAACCAGCGATTCTACATGCAAAATTGAACTTTTTTTCCACGTCTTTTTATTTCAAAGAAAAAAAATTAACGTTTTCCATACACAACTTCCGCTCGCAAAATGTATTATTTATTTTATTTAAGATTTTATTTCAGCAGGACTAGGAGGATATCCGCCATATTACATAAATAACTATAAAAGAAAAATGAAATAATTAAATTCTGATTTCGTATTAGGTACCACCTAATTAAAACATAAAATGAAAATAAAATTCGTCACATAAATAACAAAAAATAATAAGCATTAAATTTATATAAAATTAAACAGAATAAAAAGTTAAAACATTTAAAAATATTTGAAATATAAATAAAAATAAAAAATTTAAACCAAAAACCGAATGTGCTTTGCATAGACCACACGACTGAAGTAAAACATCACTAACTTATGCCGGGTAACCGCTGTATAAAATGTTTTATAGTGCAGGCGCTTGGATTAAAATGTAGTTTTCCGGGACTTGGGATGGAACCTTTTCAGTTTGGTTGACCCCGATGTTACAGTGGCTTTGCGACGCATGCCAGGTACCCGCTGTATATAATTTTATATAGTGCAGGCGCTTGCATTATAATGTAGTTTCCCGGGACTTGGGATGGAACCATAACAGTTTAGTTGACCTCGATCTTGACCTCCTTATTTATTTATTTACGGACAAATAGCTTATTAACATTATAACAACAACACGAATAAAAATTTTAACAAAAACGAGTGTGCGTTAGACCACACAACTGAAGTAAAACTTTTGCTCCATCTATAATCTATATGATAGGGAGAGAGGAAGAAAATGTGCGCGCGCACATATCTCTCTTGCCCCTACAGTTAATATACGAACCGTAACTCTCTCTTTCTATCTTCGCTAACTTATATCTTCTTTTCAAATACCGTTTGCCTCAATTTTAGTAACGCTATCGTCACGCATTCGCTAGCTTACTCCCCAAGTCAAGCGTGCGTGAAGAAGTCTTACTTCAAAAATGTATTTTCTCCTCGCCCTATCACCTTTCGCATCGATTACCGTTCGCATTACACTTTTAGTAACATCACCACTTTTCGTAACGCATTCACCAGCTTACCCCCCAAGTCAAATTATTGAGAGATGAATTTTTTAACCTTGAAAAATTTTTAGAAAAAAAGTTTCTCGTGTTTCGGTAGTTGCAATAAAAGCCCGATTTCCTGTTACACCTTGTAGTCTGGTTCAGCATTGAGGCGATTGCAATATTTATTTTTAATAAACGTATATGAAGAAAATGCTTTTCACACAAATACGTGCTTGTGAACGGTATTAATATTTTTAGAGCTATTGAAATTTCGAGAATTTCTATTCCTTTGAAATTTCGAGCCAGAAACCTATCTGAGACATTTTTTCAAAGTAAGTTTTGAGCTCAAAAGTGGTCGCATCTCGCACAGATTTTCCACTTCTTACCGCCGAAATTTGAAAACGCTGTGCCAAACCGCGTACCCCCAATCTGGCTTCGCGTACCCCCAGGGGTACGCATACCACAGGTTGAAAACCACTGAAATAGAAGATAGAAGATAATATTAATATCATTAATATTCATGTCTAAGATTAACATAGATCTACTTTCCACAGTTTCCGAGCAAACAGAGGTTTATTTTTGTTTAAACCCACTTACCATAATTAAAAATTCTCTTTCAACCTATCTCAAACAAACGAGTAAGACTAAACATTTTTAATATTAAGTAATATCCTATTTTTAAATGTTTATTTTTACTGAGGAAGCTTTTCCAAGATGAAAAAGGATTAAAAAGAAAACAAAATTTAATATTATGAAGTTTGGAACACGAGTTGTGAGAATATTAAAATAAATTAGAATATAAATGAAGATAAAATTATGCAAAGGAAAGTAAAATAAAACATACTCACCTTGAATCTTCCATAATACAAGACGTAATTATAGAGAAGAATTTTTGATAAATGTGGAGTACTGAAAGAAAGAAAGATTTAGTTTCAGAGGTAACAATAAACATAACAAGAACAACAGAAACTCTAATCGCTAGAGTAATAAGATTGAATTGTTTACTTGTTAATAATATAGGAGAATTTTTATTGTTTACGTTAATGGTGTATGCGGTACTTAGGGTTATTTATTATTACTTATTTTTTATTAATGTATATTGATACAAAGTAAAGTTGTTTATTCACAGACCTCACTGTGGTTTCTTGTTCCAAAGCCGATTCTTGTTAGTCGTGTTGTTGTTAGATCAATTTTTCCTAATATTCATGTTTGTTAATTTCCTCATCTCCACATTTTTTGATTAAATTTTTTGATTTCCACGTCTTCCAAGACTGCCAAAAAAGTCAATAGATGCGCATATTAAATGAAAAATGGAAAATTATTCAAGACAGTTCTATCTATCATTTAGTTCGTGATGAATCTTGTCGTACATGAAGATAAAGCCAACAGTAATAATGTGCGTTATGAAAATGACGATAATGCTGGTAGTTCTTAGTCGAAATATGGTAAAGTAAAATGACCAAATAGGAAAGGGTCGCGTTAGCTCAGTAGAAGATCAGCATCATGGCAAGTTTCAGGGTTTGATTCCTATCCTAGATGTCCCCGTATCTTTATCTGTTTCAGATTGTCGATTGAGTGTCGCTAATATTTTCTTCATTCATTTACTATTATTTAGTATTCAACGAGCTGTTTCATGTGGGTATTTAAGGCAGATCCCCTTTCTACAATTTCGCATATTCTTAACGTAATAAAAATATATTTTAGGGTAGGTGTCTATCTAATTATGTTATAATAATTGATTTTTACTGCTTGGGTTTCAAGCAAACAACTTGGGTCCTTTTTAAATAAGTATTTTTACTTCATCGTACATATATCGCGTAACTACACATTATACTTTCCTGTCCGTTGTTCGTAAATGTCTCCCTAACAATCGTTTTAATAAATAGCGGAATGATGTCAAAAACAGACAATTCTTCTCAAAGAACTGTTCGGATATAAAACGGACAAGTTTTTGCTAGCGATAGGATTTTAGTGGACAGATTTTGACTCACCCCTCACTAATTTTTTATCAATTATTGATTAGGCAAGTCTCTACTGTTAGACTAATATATTTTTCTGTTTTCTATTTCACATATTGCGAATACCCTTGCAAAATACCCTGGTCTTATTTAAGGCGGGTAAGAATCTGGAAGTCAATGTGTTCAGGAGTGACGGACGATGAATCCATTCCTCCCTTTACGTTTCATGGAGGAGTCGAGAGAATCCGCCTGGAGAGATCAAAAGATCTCCTTAATCAGTATCCAAATCGGCAAAGACCTAGACAAACCCCACTCAATAAACTCGGGAACTTCTACTAAGACACAAAATGTAACGAACTTGGGGTGACCTATGGAAGGGTTGTTGGTTATCCAATAAATAACACCCGGGGCGGCGCAACAATTCAAGGTATCTAGCTCGACTTTATTATAAAATCCTTCTTTTATTTCTTGATTTCATTTTAATTTAATTGGGTACCTAAATGTCTCATCTTGTAAGAATTTAAAAAAAAAAAAAAAACATTTTAGCTGCTTGAGACCTATGGCACCATGGCAAATACGCACTACCTTGAAACTAAACGCTCTTCTGCTAAAATGAAATGCTGTACATTTTTGAGTCAATCCATCGATTACTTTCCGAGATCTGCGAAGCCAAACATACGGAACCTAAATTTTTATGTATAGATTGCTGTAGGTATTAAAAACGACTGTATCAGATCGATTCGGACAGCATATAATTTTTAACAATTTTTTTCATATAATGATAATTTATGTTGTCCAAAAAATAAACTAAAATGATAAAGTCGAACTAGATACTCAAAATTACCAACTGTGTGGCGGTACCCGTATCCACCTCCCTAATTGAATTATTAACGCAACTGAGGTTTTCAAACGAAATTTTAATAAAAATAATAACACTAATGGAACAAGATTGATGCGTCAAATCGGCTAATCCTTTCTTAGGAAATCCCGAATACACTATTTAAAAAATAGATATTTTACCCTTTTTTCATTTATTTGCCAGTTGGGAGCGGCTCAGTGCGTCGCACGGGCATCGTCTGGACGTAGCAATCAAAGAAACTCATTTGAAAATATTTTTAAACCCAAATTACAATAAAAAAAGCATATTTAGTTCCCATGTTGACAATCTGCATAGCTTACTTTGTAAAACTGGATTTTTAAAGGTTGTTTATTTTTTGTGAATCCTTTTTTTAAATAGGAACAAATCCAGCATTCACGTTTTTCATAATGCCATTTTCTACAATTTCATTTAAAAAGGCACCTAACTTTTTTATGAAGCAATCTTTGACATCATTTTATAGCAAGTGTCTTTCATTTTCTCCTATCTCTACGTCCCCGTTGTAGTTGAATATATTGTCCTTGTTCTAGAAGAAACCTTAACTTGATAGAGTTAAAGTTTACTGCCAGCAGACAGACGATATGTTCTTAAATAATTGTGCAATTACTTTGTGTTTCCGTTGTATCTACATTTTCACTGGTAGTATATGTTATTTAATATCTAACAATGCTGTCCACATTTCTGTCATAAAACTGTAAGACGTATTACGCACTCAACAAAAAAAAATTTTATTACAAGACTTCATTATTAAGTTGTAATTCCCTTAACAAACACATGAACCTTGTTTCTTAATGGCGAAGAACTGCTGTATTAATACTACACTGTGTTAAACATATTTGGTGTAGGTATTTACTGTTATTTTCTCTGGTGAACAATACAACTCTGATGATCGGCAGTTTTAATGGTACTTACATCGTTTTGTCAGGTTATGAGTCGTGTTAATCATCGTCTTATTTACAATGAGTATTTAACTGGACTTAACGTCCGTTCTGTTGGATGCTCTGACTTGTTTAGCGTGGTCACTGAATGTGCCCAGCTGTCGATCGGATATCATCGGCTGTATTAGACCCGAACGGATGACAGTTGACTCTCTCATATAATACAACTTTACTGACCTCTGTTAAGACATATCAAAACTACATAACTACCTGTAAACTACATTTGTTGAAATACATTGAATCAATAATCATACTACAACATATAACATTAATTGTATATATCAAAAAACGTAAATACAGAAGAAAGGGTGGAATTTAATAAATTTATACATATGTAGTATTTTTTTATTAAAATATTTTTATTTGTTGCTTTATATTTTCATAAATTTATAATGCTGGATTGCATATCTATCTACTATTACATAAATATGATAAAAAATGTTTTTTTACCCAAGCTCCACACAGGAAACCATAAATAAAATAATTCCTCTCAGGGCAAAGGTATATCATCTTTGGGGATGCTGTGTGGAGGGTATTTTAGGAAAGAAGGACAGAAAGTTCTGAAACGCCAAAAGGAATGAGGAGCGGTTAGGAATCTGGGATTCAGTGTGTCTAGGAGTGACGGACGAATGAGTCCATCCCTCCCACTGCGGTACAAGGTGATATTTCGAGAAAGTTCTGCTAGAGAGGTCAAAAGGTATCCCTCATCCAGTCTCTCCCGATCCGGCTCACCACGCAATAGGTAGGCAAACGCATCCTTCACAAGACCTAGAAAAACCTCACTCCATGAACCCGGGCACCCACGAAAAAGTTCGTTGGTGCTAAGCCACCAACGAAGCGAACCACTCGAGGCGACCTATGGCAGAGGTGTTTAGAGGCGGTACCTTTACCCGCCTTCCAAATTGTAAATTTGTTTCTGAAGTAGTAAAAACTAACTAACGGTGAGCTCTGGCGTCGCGGAACGTTCTCTTATTGCAAATTTTTCTCTCTCTGCAACTCTTGTTACCTTATTTTCATAATGTAACATAATGAGCGAGCGTTGAAAATTTCTATTTATTTATCGCCCGTCAAAGCAAGTTGTTTATTGCATATTTTTTAATTGTTCATTAAAAAAAATGTGTTAAAACTCGAGCGAAGCATATGAGTAAAGCAAGTTTATTACATTTTCAAACACATCACTCCCCCATAAATGTGTAAATTTGTGCTTTGAGCACGGCTTTAGCAATTTCGCTGCATTTCAAAGAGATTGCAAATCATATTTAGTTTAATTGGAATTTGTTACAATCTTTCTGCTAACACTGTTTCAGCTAAGAGATACTATCTCAAGTCATACATTATTATTTATTCATTTTGAAAATTCCATCGGACATATAACCTATCATAAAAGTCTAAATCGTGCCAAAAATGAGATTGTATTGGAATGATATTCAATTATAATTTTATAAAATCAGCAAAATCTTTTCTATTTATACTATTTTAGAGAAAATGCATTTAACTTGTATGGATCCATCACTTCTAACTTTTTGTTGAGTTTTTACGGTAGAATTAATGAAAAAATACAAAAAAATCCTATTTATGAAGCATAAAATCTATTTGTTTATGTAATATATAATATAGTAATAATTTACCTTCGAATGCTAGTGGTGACGGAGTTCTGACTTCACAAATTTGCACAGTTATGTTATTTAAATTTTAGAACTTCTTGCTTGCTTTATTGTTCGTAAATTTAATAATATTAGACATATTCTATATATTATTCATAATTTAACGGCCTCCGTGGTCGAGAGGCAAGGTTTTCGACTAGGAATCTGAAGGTCGTGGGTTTGAATCCCGTCGTACGCAAGTACATTTTATTTGATTGATTAATGTTATTTCACATTAAATCGTTTAAAATAATATACGGTATATTTGCGTCACGTTCCAGAGTAAAAGACACTCTCGGTATCGCCCTGGTGTGGTTCCGCGACTTTTCATCTCGCAACAAAATATCCCCGACATAATATTCCCGACAAAATATCGCACGGACAAAAAATCTAACCTAACAAAAAAATGGGATAAAAATAATACAGACATCCTGTAAAGTTAGGTAAGATTAGGTTAGGTTTTGGTATAGGGCCAACATTCAGAAAAGATGCTTTAGTCATGTTTGGCGACCAGATCCTAATAGCCAAGTAGTTCCCCACCTTCCTCTTCTCTCTCCTTCCCCTCCTCACTACTGTGAGCCTCACAACATACCCCTATTGAGGATGCCATAGTCTCATTGGCTACAAGCAGTTGTTGGTAGTACGGACTATTGTGCGGTATTCACATAAAAACGGGTGCAGTTAACACTTGGTAGAAGCGAAACTTTACCAAAACGATCTCAACCAATGAAGAACCAAGGAGCTTAAAAAAGTGAGGTCATAATCAAAGCAGCCAATGAGCGCAGTCCTAGCGTAATTTTATATATATCAAACGATATGAGCCTTGATAGGAGTATGATGCTTCGCATGTGCTGTATGCGTCATTTCCGTTTCATCTGAATTCCAAATTACAACGGGGCTATAGAAGTTTCACTTCAAAAATCAGAAGTTAACCAATGTTTTAAAACGTGGTTTTCCATGTACGTTTCTGTGAATTTTTCCGGATGAACGAGTTTTTGTCATTCGTCCGGAACATCCGTGAACTAGCGTGCAATGTCCAATAGGTGCATTCGTACGGAAAGAGCGGTACCTATTTGAAATCTTTACATCACGAGGCCAATGTGCAGTTTATATTTCGAGATGTCAGACTTTAGTCTTTTGATTCGCTATGATAGTAGAAAGAATTATTATGAAACATACATGGTACTCGTGAAAAATCACGGTACGTAAATAATTCAAAGCATTAATTGTTATTTAAATGTTTTTTTTTAAATTTAATTTAAATTAAATTTAATAATTGTATTATCAAGTTCTGCAAGTAATTTAGTTTTTATTTTTGTTAGAGCTATTTCGGCTTACAAAGCCACCATTAGACACCTTAAAAAATTGACATTTAGAATCCTATACAAATGTCGTCTCAAAATGGTTTAATCACAGTTTTAAAATGGCTTTGTAAGCCAAAACAGCTGTAACAAAAAAAAACTTAACCACTTACAGAACTTGATAATAATGTCATTTTAAAAAATCATTTTAAAGAATACAAAAATAAATTAGCTTCTCTCATAAAAAACACTAAAGAAAAATATTATAAACATAAACTTGATGACTCCGAAAACGACAGCAAAAGAGTTTGGATTAAAATAAATGAAATCCTGGAAAATAAACAAAAAAATAAAAATAATCCCATAAAATGCATAATACAAAACAATAATATAATAAACTGTATTGAGGAACCTAAAAAAGGAGCAAATGTATTTAATGATTTCTTCGCAAATGTTGGAAAGAATTTAGCAGAAAAAATTTCAACAAAAAAAAAAATTATATTGAAAATACTCCGAATACAGAAAATAAACTAGAACTTTTTGAACCTACTAATCCGTCCGAAATTATACAAATTATATCAAAAATGCGAGGTGGTTCTGCTCCGGGATTTGACGGCCTTTCCGTAAATATATTAAAAAATATTAAAAATCTTATTTCTACACCAATCTCTCATATCATAAACAATAGTTTTAAAACAGGAACTTTCCCGAGCACATATAAAAAAGCAATAATAACTCCAATTTTCAAATCCGGTAATCCGGAGGACGTCTCTAATTACCGACCAATTTCGCTTTTATCTAATATATCCAAAATTTTTGAAAAAATAGCTAAAAAAAGACTAACTGCATTCATAAAAAATAACTCAACCATAAATAAAAATCAATTTGGATTTACAGAGGGAAAAAGTACCCAAGATGCAATCGCAAAAATATCGTCAAGTATCCAGAGTACCCTAGACAAATCGAATAAATGTATAGGAATTTTTATCGACTTACAGAAAGCATTTGACAGCATCTCTCATGAAAAACTCATATTAAAATTAAAAGAAAATGGCATTGACCATATAGCCCTTAAATGGATAAAAAGCTACCTAACAGAGAGACCTCAAATTGTAAAATTAAACCAATCATTTAGTACATCATTAACAAGTAAATTTGGCATCCCTCAAGGTACCGTCCTCGGACCATTATTGTTTCTTATATATGTAAATGACATTTTCCAACAGAAAATTAAAGGCGAATTAATCTCTTATGCAGATGATACTGTATTATTAATAAAAGGTCAAACATGGGAACTAGTTAACAAAATTGCAAACGAAGATATTAATATCTTAAAATCATGGTTTGATAATAACCTTCTCACACTTAATGCTAAAAAAACAACATATGTCTTATTCTCCTTTCAGAAAATACCTAACCAGAAAGTTAATATTAAAATCCACGATGAAAAATGTGACAATGTAAGCTGTAAACAAAATGATCCTTTTTGTACTGTAATTAACTCTTCTACTGAAATTAAATATCTCGGTGTAATTATTGATCAAAACCTGAAGTGGAATAGTCACATTGCAGAGCTAGTAAAGAGAATAAGGAAATGTATATATATATTTGTTAGATTACGAAATATATTGAATGTAAAAATAATCAAAAATGTGTACTATGCCCTTGTTCACTCTTTGCTTATCTACGGAATTTTAGGTTGGGGAGGTTCTTACAAAAACAATCTAAACTCAGTAAAAGTTTCACAAAGAACCATCATTAAAGTAATCCTTAAAAAAAAACCTACCTTCTCAACAGAATCACTATTTAAATTATTTCCAGTACCAAATGTCGATGACATATTTAAGCAAGCTTCTATTATTAAAATGTGTAAAGAAAAAAATAATAAAGAATATGAAGAATTTTACACATTAATGAGAAATGGAAATCAATTTATTACACCAAATTTTAAAACAACACAAATGCACAACCATTATATTTACCAAGCTATAAAAAACTACAATAATCTTCCTTCTGAATTGCGCTGTATTTTGAACCAATCAGAACAAATAAATAAAATTAAACAATTTTTCAAAAAAAACTTACATTAAAAAATAAATATTTTATACAAAATATATTATAAAATGTAACCTAAGTAAGAACTGTGGCTCCCTTATCAGGCACAAGAGCTCCTCTTTTCTGATAAGGTATACATGACCAATCATGACCTTGAATATGATATTTTGTAAAATATGTATAATTAAAATGTAACCCATGTTTTATATTAAATAAAAAAAAAATAAAAAAAAAATATATAATTTAAAATAAATTTAAAAAAATTCAAAGCATTTCTAAGTTCTGGTGTTAATTGAACCGGAGTTCAATAATAATTGGACAATTTGTAGAGCGCTGTTTTTGTGAAAAATCACCTCAAGGGCGCTTAAACTGCTCCCTGAGAGACTATTGCATCCCTAATTGGGGTAGGTTGGGGGTTGAAGATAGTAGGGAGGGGATGTAGATGAGAAGAGGAAGCTGGGGAAGTACCTGGCTATTCAGATCTGGTCACCAAACACGGCTAAAGCCATTTCAAGCAACGTTTCAATTATGAATAGTGGTCTAACACCAGGGCGATACTGATAGTATCTGCCACTCTGGAACATGCCGAAAATATGCTATATATATTTATTAATTTAATTAATTGTGAAATAACACATACTAAACAAAAAAAAATCCCGCAACCTTTTGATTACGAGTTAAGAGCCTTACCCCTCGACCACGGAGCCCGTCAAAGTTTGCTATCGTAGGTGACAAACATTCAATCCTTGTTAAGTGTGATGACAATATCTGAACAGCTAGGTACTGCCCAAACTTTAATCTTTCCTTCCTTTCTTCAAACTAAAAGTGGTAGATGCTCCCTGTATCATCTCGATGAAAGATCATCTTTCAGAATCGAAACGTAGCTTTAAATGTCTTTAGCCGGGTTTAGTGACCTGAATATCCAGATTTCTCTAAACCTTCCTCTTCCACACTTCCTCTTACACTAGCCTGCCCACATGTTCCTACTAATCCCCATCAAAGATTATGTTATGTTTCGACTTTGTTCAAGGGACTCTTCCGCGATTTAATTAAATACGCTAAATCAAAAACGCCCAGTTACAAAAAGACGTTAAATGAAAAAAACAAAATCGCAATAATCGACTAAATTTTACGTTCATTAGCCTGATATGTAAACCGATTCTTCGATGTTTGGATTTACCAACTATTTTCCAAACACTTCGTACTTTAATATTAAACATACTTTATTACCAGTTTTTATTTACCATTAAAACTACTCTATAAAAGCTCTCAGCAACAGGAGGTAATGTTTTATATTTAAACCTGAAAGCTTAGAATACGAAAATATATTCTGATATTTTTAATCAAAAGTTACCCAATTTTATTTGGGCGTATTATAAACATGTTCAAAATCCAAAGTAACGGTCTATCATAACAATTATTTAAAAGGTAAAGTAGTATATTTTCTGGCGTTTCATAGCGAAAGCTTTGCCAAAAAGTAATTGTTGGAATATAACCTTCTTTATTCCCCTAAAAGCCTTTTTACCTTCCCTTAAACGAAGTAAAAATAACGTAATACATAAATATTGATAAAAATGCGAACCCTAGTAAGTGCCCATTTCTACGGGGTCAGGAAACGATTTTTCGAGAATATTAAAAAAGTTTTTTTCTCAAAGGAATATACAATAGTATTTGGTAGGGGCTATTTTATTTGAGTAATAAAAAGATTTTGTAAAAAGTGGTTATACATTTTTTTCCCTTTGGAATTTTTCAACCCATAATACTTTGCAGAATGATTTCCGTAGGAAGTTATAAGTTATAATATTCTATTTTTTTTTATTGATTTTGTTTCAAAATTGACTGTACAATGGTACATTATTTGTAACAGATTTAACATTCGACTCGATTTTGTTTACGTTGTCTTGGCACTTCAGATTTTTTTTAAAATGGATGATAATGGAGAGGCGAGGGAAGAGGAAGTTTTTGTTATAAAACATAGTTATGGCCATTTAAAACATATTTTCGCTTATTAAAATAGCATATTGGTCCTATATTTTTCGCCTTTTGTGCGCTATTAAAATTATTCTCTTATTTATTTGTAAACATCCAAATGTACTCAACCGTGTTTGGATGCGTGTATAATGATGCAGGAGTACTGATTTATACATATAGTGGAGTAGCAAATTTTCAGATTAATTCTAGCGAGTACCCGGCAAGCGTTGCAATACCGCTCAAAGAAAACTCCATTCCCTTCCGTGTTCACCTCCCCGTCCCTCTCCCCCCTCCACAACCCCCTTCCTTCAAACCCCTTCCCATCATTCCTTCCCTCTCTTCCGCTAAGCTACATGAAATACATTCATTTGTCAAACCCATCGCTACCTGTTGTATGAAAATTTCATAACGCTAGAGCTCACTATTATATGTAGATATCTTTAGGGTGTTCGCATAACAAATCACTAAAGTTTTAACGCAATCGGATGAATGGTATAGGAACGCATGCAGGACAAAGAAAGAAACATTCATTTCCATATATTTATTTGATCGTGGAGAAACTTTCATTATTTTATTAATTTAAGTTTGCAAATGACTAATTTATTATAACTTAGAAACTATTAAATTTTCGTATGTTTAATGTGGTTTCCGCAATTCACCTTGAATCTACCAATTTGTGCAGACGTTATCGTTTTTGGCAACGCATTACAATATATCATCCCTTTCTAGAAAAAATTATTTAATTATTGACTTGGACCTTTTTGGTAGTCTGATTTCATTACATGACATTACAGCCTTCTTGTATCTAAATGCCCTGCAGTTGAATTCATAATACCAACTATCTATGACCATGTATTAAATAGATAAGTTTTTTATTTTTATTTTTTTTTAGATTTTTAGATTTTTATGATGTATTAAATACTTTATAATGATTTTTTCTTAGTCGTTGCCTAATTTCAAAATGCAACCTACGAACTTAGAACCGATCATCGTACCGATTCACCCCGAGACCGTCAATTTTAATCAGTTTTGAAAACGTATAAAATATATTCATATTTTGTTAGAAAGCAGTAACTTTGTGGTTTGACATATTAATTGAAATAAAACAATAACTATGTTTGTAACAACGATTTTTAAATCGTGATGTGTTTAAGATGATTGTTTTATTTCAATAAATATATTTATATAATATATAATGATATATATAATATTAATCTTACCGTTGTTTCGATAACGAAGAAAACTTGGTTGTCGAAACATGTTTATAATGGTTCCGTGCGCTTTTATCCAGCGACAAAATATCTCAGACTAAGCATCCCCAAAAAAATATCTACTAAAACCTAAACTAATCTAAGCTATCAAAAAATGGGACAAATATAATGCAGACATCCTGAAAAGACAATAAATTATTATCATCTATATTATTTTGTCCCGTTTACTATTTTTGAACATTAATTTATTGTTCTAACAGAATGTCTGTATTATTTTTGTCTCTTTTTTTTTTGTTAGGTTGGGTTAGGTTAAATTTAAGTAGTTATTTTGTTGGGGATATTTTGTCACGGGATGAAAACCTGCATTACCGTTGATAATATTGATTAAGTGGTTTTGACGTAGTTATTTGCTTCCATTTAATTAAAAATGATACCACAAAGTATATTCGCAAACTGTGAAGAAATAAAATATATCTATGTATATATTTTGTTATTCATAAATTTTCCGTAAGTTTCAGATAAAAAAAAACATATTACCAAGCAAAGAGATAGAAAATATATTTTATCGGTTCCTTCAAACAGTTCCTTCATAAAAGTTTTTGATGTACGTAAAACGTTATATTTATGAAATGAGTACCGTGAATTCAAAACTTTCATTTTATCTTCGACGCTTATAATTTTTTAGGGGTGTTGAAATGTAAGTGGGGTAAGTTTTAATCGGAGTTATATTATATTTTAAAGTGTGGAAGTTGGTAGATAACACTTTATTTAGTAAGTTGAGACGCGTGTCGACTTCAAGGCATTAGTAGGTGGATTTTCGTCATGCGTAAAGCGTGTAGAATAAGCTCGCTAATCCGCTTAGAGATTTGGGACTTGCGTAAGCCTGGATTTGAATAATGTTTGGCGTTATTGTTACTTGGAGATGGGAGATACTCGTAATGCGAATAAATAAAACACGTTACTGTGCTTTGACTAGATCATTGACTGAATCATATAGAGGAATTTAAAACAATTCAAGAAAAAAATCAAAGTTTGTTGAAAAATATTGTCAACTGTTTATAATATTCAAGTATTATCAAATTGTAGTAGACATTCACCTAAATAATTGTCATAACCACATTTGTAGACCTCTTTGGGATAGAGTTAAGCTTTTTGGAACCGGACCGACGTCATGGGTTCAACACCTGGTAGGAAAATTGATTGATTCTTTTTTGTGGATTATCTTGAACAAAAAAAAATTGAAGAAGAAGATACCACTAATAATATAAATAAATTATGAAAGAGATCAAGACACAGAAAAAAGAAAAAGATAATGGTCGCAACTGGAACAACAATATAATGCTATTTTACATTAATGGGAATAATAACCTTCAAAAGTTATAAAAAGAGAGTTATTTAATGAAATTAAAAATAAAATAGATCATGCACAATTTTACACATCTGCCCTGATGATGGACGCTGCAACGCTGGCTAAAGATGGATGTAGCGCAACACGGCATAATACCCTAAACACAAATAACGAAAATACTTTTGGCCGTGAAAATCTAAAAATGTATCAAATATAGATTAGTTCCATGGAGGTGGCCTTGAAGAAAATAAATTCCCTTAGAACCTGACTGTGTGGAGAGTATTTTAAAGAAATGAAATTGAGGATGTTTTTCAAATGAAAAACTATAAGGAAAGGTTTGAAATATATGAATCAGTGTTACCAGGAAAGACAGACGTATGAATCAAGGTGTAAGGCGATGGGTCGAGAGAGGCCGGCTGGAGTGTCCGGCCTCTTTCGATCCGGCCCACCATGTAATACAAACCTCACCCCATGAACCCAAGCACCTCTGCCACGTCACCAAACGTGACATCAACAAAATAAAATTTCAACATAAATATATGGGGCTTTCGGCAGTAATACTCTCAGTACGCCCTGGTGTAAGACCACAATTCAGATTATAACGTTTCTTCAACCTCACATCATACACCAATCAGTCTCACTGGCTCCAGACGGATGGGAGTAGCAAATAATAGAGTAGGATAATATTTTATTCATGATAAGATTATAGAAATCTAAAAGTATTGATCGCAGGTAGTGGGGCTCAATGGCTGAGTATTGGTTATATCAGATTAATACTTTGTTGTATTTCCCATCAATCTTTTCTAGTTGTATATTAAATGATCGAGAATTCCTGTTAAAAACAACGATGGATACAAGAATGGGTGGTATGTATATTCCCTCATATACAGGTAACGCATAAACCTTTTTTGTACTCTTTCTATTTCTAGGATATGGTTTTGTTCAGAGGGGGCCCAAATAATAGAGCTGTATTCCAGGATGCTGCGGACAAGTGCTTCATATGTTCTTCGTATTGCAATTCCATTAGTAAATGATCTCGCATTACGAAGAACAAATCCGAGCATTTTGTTGGCGCGGGAGACAATGTCAGATATGTGGGATTTGAAAGAGAGATTTGCTTAAAAAATAACGCCAAATATACCAAGAAACCACAATATAAAAAATGGATACAGAATAATAAATTTTAAGTAACTACAATACAAAGACATAAAATATACAGACGGACAGATATATAACACAGGCAAATTAATCATAGTCATATTTATATACAAGATTACAAACAATATCAATATAAAAAGTTAGGACTCTTCAGTCGGATTCACAACAAAAAAATTACATATTTTATTATACCTACGTAGGACTGGTACCTAAGACATACAGCCTGTTTGAAGGAATTAATTTTTTGGAGGGTATCAAAATATTGGGTAGAGTTTTAACGTATTTAATTTTGGTAATTTATTATTATGAAGATCAGACATTTGAAAAGCCGTGTACTTCCTTTTTCACAATAGCTCCACACAGGAGGCCCAGAGGAAAATAATTTCCCGTTTTTTACATTAACTCCACACACGAGGCCTTGAGAAAAATAATTTACTCTGGGCCTATGTCATCTGGGATGCTGTGCAGAGGGTCTTTTTGAGGAGAGGAAAAAATTAACATTGGTCTTGAAGAGATGCATGCTGTAGGAAGGATGAGACACAGAGGCCGGCAAATCGTTCCACAGACGAGCTGTTGAACACAAGAACGAGTCGAAGGCACAACCCGTTCTCATGTGACAAATGTCAACCGTGAACACGCGTTTGGCGTGTTTCCCGACTATGCACCGGTGTCGAAGGGATCAATGACGCTAGTTCCTCGGATCATCTCATCTTCCATTGTAATACCGGTAGAATAAGGATAGCATTCCCACCCGACGCCTGTGCTCTAAAGATTGCAATCCGTCTGTTAAGATGGGAGAATCTATCAAATGGGCCGCCCGTTTCTGCACAGAGTCGAGGGTATTTTTCAGGTATTTTGGAGCTCCAGACCAGAGGTGGCTGCCAAATTCAATCGTGGGGCGCACTTGTAATTTGTACAGGGTTAGCAACTGTGTACTATTAAAGTATCTGCGGGCCCTGTACAATAAGCCCAGTTTTTAGGAGGCTAACTTTATTCTGGCTTCGATGGAGTCCCCATATCTGAGCTGGTCACTTAGGGTTACACCAAGCATATCAATGGAGGGCTTGTAGGGCAGATTGCTTCCGTTGAAGGAGACTAGATTTTCATTTCGATCTCTTTTAGACTTAATCAGATAAGATTGGGTCTTTGAAACATTAAATTCAACGAGATTATTTTTACCACAAGTGAAAAAACTCTCGAGGTAACCGTCCATTCTTTGCTTCAAAGCCTTCCGAGCCGTTGGGGTTTGTGAGCCCTTTGGGGGCTTGTCAAACAAAAAGCTATCATGGGCTGTACTCTCATCCGCGTAACAATGAATTGGTGCACATGGCAAAACGTCGTTGATGTACATATAAAACAAAGTCGGAGACAGAACCGATCCCTGCGGGATGCCAGCATTTATCAAGTGTGAGGAAGAGGTGAATCCTTAATTCCATAACCTTAACTCCTTTTAACATTAACTCCACACAGGAAACCCTGAGGAAAATAATTTCCCTCAGGGCCTACGTCATCTGAGAAGCCCTGTGGAGGGTCTTTTTGAGGAGAGGAAGGAGTGAACTTTAATCTTGAAGAGACCCATGTTGTACCATATCTCATCATTGGGGATGCTGTAGGGAGGATTTTTTAAAAGAAAGAAAAGGTAGAAAGTTTTGGGAAAAAAAAGGTTATGAGTGGGTAGAAATATAGAGTCAGTGGGTCCAAGAGTGACGAATGTGTGAATTCATACCTCCCACTGCGGTGCAAGACGACGGATCGAGAGAGTCCTGCTGGAGAGTCCAAATGATCTCTCTCAACCAGTCTCTAAACAGTTTTGAACTCTGTCAACCGATCCGGCCCGCCTCGCAGTAAGTCGACAAACCAATCCTTCGTCAAGACCTCGATAAATCTCATCCCACGAATCTGGGCACCTCTGTCACCACTAAACGTAGCCAACAACCAGGGGGGACCTATGGCAGAGATGTTTTTTAACCCTTCGCCATACCCGCTTCCTAATTAAATCATTCATTCAACCTCATCACATCCCTTAATTAAAGGAAATGCAATTTTCCCACTGGTTCTGAGTAGTTGGAACTAACTAATTGGCTTAATTTGGCTATAAAACATCTGAAACCGTTCCTGCACGTTGGAATTTCGATACGATTCTGAAATTAACTTTTGCCTCTCGTATCGGATATCTGAAATTGTATATTTCGATGAAAAAAGTGCAACGTGATTATTTGTGTCGCGTCAAACTAAACTCGTTAAGAAAGCTGATAAAGAAGTAGCGAAAGAACATCAAACTTTAATTAATTCGGATCCCATTACATCTCAATAAACTCGTTGCGGAATACGAAGTTCTTTTCCGCCGATATTTTTTCACGAAAGATTTGAGGAGAACGTGTTATATTTGCCCTATGCAAACTCTTTAGGGAGATACAGTATTTTTAAAGATCTGCCATACAATCCGGGAACAATTTATTGGATAACCAACACCTTTGCCATACGTCACCTCGAGTGGTTCTCTACGTTTGGTGACTTAGCAACCCGGGTTCAAGGTTTAGGTTTGTCCTACTACACCTACTGCATGACGGAGAGAGACTGGTTGAGGAAGGCCTTTTGACCTTTATGATTATTTCGAAGATAATTTAAAAAACATAGATAATATGCTACATTTTTCAGAGCAGCAGATACTCTCAATATCGCCCTGGTGGAAGACCGCCATTCTGAACTGGCATTAGCCGTTTTTAGTGACCAGATCTTAAAGCCAGAAACCTTCCTCTTTCACACCCTCTTCATCTTTCCATTCCTTTCAGCCTCTTCATAAACCATAGAAAGAGAGCCCAACTTTCTTCGATCAGTGGCGATTTGAGTATTGAACAGTTTATATTATTGAAATGATGCTGATTTTAAATATGGTCAGTC
Organism: Limnephilus lunatus; assembly: GCA_917563855.2. Classification (NCBI taxonomy): domain Eukaryota; kingdom Metazoa; phylum Arthropoda; class Insecta; order Trichoptera; family Limnephilidae; genus Limnephilus; species Limnephilus lunatus. The sequence continues at coordinate 90,153,898 of OU830594.1, read as the reverse complement.
CTTCAGATTCTCCGTCTGCAAAGTTAACTAAGTCAAGATGTGCAATTGATATCCTCTTCGCTTCCTGAAAAGTTTTTTGTCAGAAATATACCGTTTCGCCTATGTCTTCCACAGTTCTGCGTCTACCGTACGATTGCAACATTCGTCCGGGTAACTTTTCAGGAAAGCAACTCTCTCGGTAACAATCGTATCCCACTGCGATTTCCATCAGGATACTTCGAATGGATAACATTTATTCTTTTCACTTCTTTTTCTATTGAAAAGTCCTACTTCCTCCGCATTTACGAGGATCCGCTTCCAACGAGACAATATCCATTCGCGGAATGGAATATTAACAAAACGACAAAATATCATACTTCAGTATTAAAATGCTTTGTAAGTCTTCTTGTGATCATACTATCGTTTCCAGTGACTTAACTACCTGCGTATTACAATTTCTTATTTCTTGTTGAAAATAAAAAAAAAAAAACATTTTGACGACAAACAAACAAAATTGTTTTTAATAGTATTTCTAAGGCTTCTAAGTTTCTAAGGGTTTTTTAGGGTTTATATTTATTATTAATACGAAGAATATTTTTCCCAGAATTTTTTTTGAAACTGTGATATTTGCAATGATAAATAAATAATCATTATTTTGTAAAATATACAGGGATGAATAAATATTATTCATATTAATAATAAAGGAAAACGCTTAGATAACTCAGAAGCCTCCGACATAAGCAAAATGCTTAATAGTAGTGATTCCATTATCAAAAAAAATTACCTTATAGTCCGATTTTATTTTTTTTATTTTTATTTTTTTTTTATTCAGAGAAAGATACATAAATTACAATAAATTCAATATAATAATTAATTACATAATATGTGTACATATTTGATTTATCCCCATAAAAAAGCAGGGCTTGTGTGTATGGGGGTGTTATTATATTGGTTTAATTGTTTTATTTTTTATATTCAGTTCAAATTTTCGGTATAATTTTTAAGGTGAGTTTTAAATTTTTTGATATTACTGTTCATGTTTCTGATTTTTTCAGGAAGTGAATTAAAAAATTTACTCCGAGATATTTATGACTTAACTGTCCTAGTGTTTTTTTACATTTTGGAGTAGGAAGTATTGATGTTTGTCTAAGATTTCTGTTGTTTTTAAATGGTGCAACTTTATTTTGAATATTATCTTTATAAATTTGTAATGTTGCATGATAAAAATATATTGCACTTAATTTTCTGACTTTAAATTTTTGGAATAAAAGTTCTGACGAATATGAGTAGGGTTTTTTTTAAATTGTTTTTTTCTTAGTTTTTGTGATATGTAAATTGTTTGTGTTTGATTTGTATATGTATCGCCCCATCCTATAATGCCGTATTGTATAATTGATTGACAGAAAGCGAAGTATGTGGTTCTAAGTAATTTTTCGTTTAAAGTATCTCTTAAACATCTATATATATACTAGCTGACCCGGCGAACTTCGTACCGCATCAGAATCAATAACTGTTGTGTTAACTTATTAGCTGAATTAAATAAAGTTTTTTTATTTTGTTCAAAATTACACAATGAAGCAATTATTGATGCCTAACTGTCCGCGTTTTTTTTCAGAATCAGAGATGGCTTTGTGTACGGATCTATAATTAATGTGATTTTCTTACTTTTCGACTTACTTTCGGGAATCGCGTTTCATTTTCTTTATACGTGTGACGGAGATTTATTATAATTATTGTATTTTTCCTTTGGAGGGGTGTAGACGTAGACATTCGTTCATCATTTGTCCCATTTTGACTGTTGACATATAGTGTGTAAGAAAGAGGGGCAGCATTATATGTTTAATATCAACAACTCTTTCCTCTTTCAATTCTTTCCTCTTTCAACTCTTTCCTGAATGCATCCACAAACTTCTATCGCAATGAATCTCTCCCCTTATACTCATATCCCTATGAAAGTCTTACTTTCTATCCAAAGGTGCACCAATCTAAAGGAATACGTAAAAAAAAAATATAAAAAAACTCAGCCCAATCCAGTAATGCAGAATTCAACAAAATTAATGAAAATAACTGGCCAAATTATATAAAAATTTTCACAGACGGTTCAAAACTCAGTTCGGACTCCCATTGTGAGCCAGTATCTTTACAGGAAATTGTGTTTTCCACGCAGACCTCCCAAATAGTGTTCCATTTTCTCTGCTGAATGCATAGCTCTCGTATCATAGAAGCTTTACGACTCGTCAAATCTCCCAACATTAGAAATGATCTCATCCTTTCAGGCTCACTTAACTCACTACAAAAAATAAGCGCATTCCTTCTCAATTCCAGTAGTGACTCTCTAACCTGCTCTATCCGAGACCTCCTGCATGCCATGTCGCTGGCTCAAGCGTGTTAGTGGTCTTGGCCTGAATCCCATGACACTTTGGTATTGTTGGAGATGAAAAGGTTGATTCTATTGCTAAGGAATCCATTGTCCATGGTCCATTAAGTAGTATACATATTCAGCTATTTTAAAAAATAAGGGACAACGCTAATAGTCCTCTGAATGGAAATCATCCTCTTTGATAAAAGGTCACCAGTACTCATTAATTCAACCTTCTCTTCCTGTCAAGCCCTGGTTTCACAAATACACTTCCATTCCTAAAAAAATACATCTCTTCCATAACTTGAATTCTTCTAGGTCATACTTGTTGTCTTAGCCATCTGGCCTGATTCCACATAGTCAATTCGCCTTATTGTGATTGTGGTTCAGATGACAGTTTAGACCATAATTTTTTTGAGTGTCCTATAAATTACCAATTTCCAAACTACATACCTACATGAATTTGTAAAACCTAAAATTGAATTCTTTACCAGTGTACCCTGCCTTATTAGTATCAACTCTCCTGAAATTCACTATTTGTTAGCAAAATTTATTTGTAAAAATGGCCTTAAAATTTAAGCATCAATCACATTTCTTTCTCTTCCATACGTATGCATTTGTTCCTGCAGTATTATTAGTACAATTGTACAGGTTCCTATTTTTTGGAACCTGTACATCTTCCTACTCCACTATTTTGTAATTATTATCAATACCAACTCTGTATATTAGTACAACTTGCATAATCATATGAATATTTGTCTTAGCCCATTGTCTATATTTGCTAATATAATTTATCTATTCCATGTAAAAAACTGAAAATGTAACTACTTTAATAAACCTGAATATGTCACTAATTTTAAAAACATTGATAATGTGTAAAAAAAATGAAAATGTGAATAATTTTTAAAATAAAGAAATGTCCAAGGACACCCTTAATGGGTGAAAGCCAAATAAGTAATTTAAAAAAAAAAAGTTAAATAACAAAAGCAAAACAATCAGCGTATTAACATTTGATGGTTTGAATTTTTGGAACTCACTCACTATTCAACATTATAGGTACTTATCACAAAATGCCCGCAGCTCTTTCAAACATGAGAATTCGTTCCATAAAAATGTATGGGGAAAAGAATTTTCTTAATAACTATATTTTTCGTTATTTTTTGTGATGTTTTAATAGTTATTATCCTTTCCGGGGCGGAGACAAATCCAACAAATCAAAGATCATCAAAATCGGCCCGACCGTTCTCGAGTTATAAATAGTGTAACTAACCCGACTTTGTTTTATATATTAAGATTTGTTAGTTTCCTTATTCTGTTGTTCAAAATATTTATGTGTGGGGACCATTTTAAACGCTGGTCTATTGTTATACCCAGGTACTTAATATCGGTCTTGCTTTCTATGTTTGTACATAATATATTGCATTTGTGGTTATCTGTATTTGTCACGGAGTGGATTATTATGTTTATTTCTTTAGGTGTTTCTTGTTTTTTAATGAAAAATGGTAAATAATAGGTTTTTTTAGAATTTAAAGTCAACAGGTTTTTATCAAACCATAATTTTAGTGCATTGATATCTGTATTTGCCATTTTATTTAATTCAGACCAGGTGTTTGCTTTTAGTAGTAGGACTGTGTCATCAGCGTAGGATATAATGTCTCCAAATTTGGAAATATGGAATATATCATTGACATATATAATAAATAACAACGGTCCCAAAACTGTACCTTGGGGTATCGAAAAGTCGCTATATTTTGAGTCGCTGATTTGATTGAGTAATTTTACTTGTTGAGGTCTTTTGTGTAAATAACTAGGTATCCATGATAATACTTTCCCATTAATTCCTATCGATTTTAATTTATTTATTTATTGATTTGCCCTACAACTTTACAAAACATTGTACTGACCCACTGTTTTGTAATTGTCAAGTCGTTATACGTTTTCCCTGAAGAAGGAACGGTCTTTTTGAAACCGGTCAGCGTTAATAAAATATATACATATGTGGTTCTAACGAATAAATATGGTATAATTTATTTATACTTTAAAAAAAAAATTATACCTCACAAGAGTCTCAGCTCATCCCGCTGGAGCCAGTGAGACTATAGCATCCCCAATTGGGGTGTGTTGTGAGGCTGAAAGTAGTGGAGAGGAAGGAAATGAGGGAGAGGAAGGTGGGGAAGTACCTGGCTCTTCAGATCTGGTCACCAAAAACGGCTAACGCCATTTCAAGCAACGTTTCAATTCTGAATGGTGATCTTACACCAGAGCGAGACTGAGAGTATCTTCCACTCTGGAACGTGCCGCAAATATACAATACATTATTTATTTAATTGAATTAATTTTGAAATAACACAAATAATTCAAATAAAATTGATTTTACCGCGGATTGCGAGTCAAGAGCCTTACCGCTAGACCACAACGGCCGTCAGCTAGTTCTTGGCATGCGTTGCGATGCCATATTCAAAGAAATACTATTTTTCTCCCTGAATCACCTTTCCCTTCCCTTCCTAGCTACCTTTATAAATTATAACCTTTATGTAATTCTGATGTATGGGCTATATTATTGTAAAGTTTCATTCAAATCCATTCAGTAGTTTTTGCGTGAAAGAGTAACAAACACACATACATCCATACAAACTTTCACGTTTATAATATTATATAAGTAAGATGGACAACCACAAAGTTATAGCCACATTCAAAAGTAGAAAACATTTTTATTTGTTTTCAATGATATTTTCACTAAAATAATACCATTTTTCTTTTCAGTATTTTACATTCAACCCACAACCAGGGTTACATATATCTAATATATATTTAAAAAAAATGTTTCATCGTTCCCATGTACTGATGAATTTGACAGGCAGAAAGCACGAAATGTCGTTGAATTTTTGATTATAATCCAATGTCAGTCAAATGTCGTCTAGTCTTATAAAAGTTGACGAAATTTTATTACAAATTTTGGTATAGATTCAATACGAAACTAAGTTAGTATATGTGTATGTGAATAGCTGTTGAAGAAATAGCAATTTATTTACAAGTTTTGGTATGACATCAATTTTAGGATTCTTATTTATAAAAAAGGCAGCTGTATAATAATTAACATATACGATTTATTCGTACACGTGTTTTGAGAATTGCTATACTTTATCACATGCTTTTTACGTAGATTTATTTTTCCCTTTTAAATGAATAACTTGAACGTAAAAAATCTAATCAAATATTTAAATCCGCCTCTCTATAAATGTTGTTCTCGAAGCTCACAGCTGAATGATACAAGTAGCAGTTGATGATTTAAATTAAGTGACAGTTCATTTCAAAAGTGCTATTGCACGGATTGTGTTGATATACAAAACTGCAGTTGAAGGGTCTCGGGAGAAAACAATGAGATTCAGGGCAGGGTTTGACAGAGTTCGAACTATTCGTCAAATTTAAAAATTGATTTTCAAGTTCTGTAAAGGTTACATACAAGTTCTGTTATTATATCGCTATTGGCCAGTAGTTTCACACAATTGAAATAATAACAGAACCTGTAAAGAACTTTCACAGAAGTAGGTACTTAATTAAATTTAAAACAAAAAGTTTTTTTCACAATTTTCTAAAACATTATATATTGTTTAATTATAGCAATTTCACTTTGTAGCATCATGTTAATGACATGAAAACAAATCACTTGTCCACATCATCATTCAATTTGAAAACCGAAGAAGATGTGGAACTATCTTGGAGGCAAATTGTTCGTGTTTTTTGTTTTACAATATCATTTTTAAGTAAAAAGAAGGAATTTGAATATCTTTGATAAGAATAATACTAACGTATTTGGGGATTTTCCTCAAAGAAATTGATAGCTTATCTGCTGGTGGTTCAAAACCGAGCTCTTAGAAAAATTTTTGGACTTCCATGGGACACCCATGTCATAGACATCTATTCAGTTTCTGGTATTCTTCCAATCATAGAACTTCCTAAACATGAAATCACAAGCATCATCCTACAAATTACTCAACAATCAACTCACACTACCATCAAGCAAATTTACATGATTGTATACTGCACTCACAATGCTCGAGATAGCAATAAAATCGGCTTACCTCAAACACACAAAAAAATATGGGATTATTTCTCTGAACTATATTGCCTTTACGCTATATAATTCGCTTCCAGATATGTACAAGGGAATCCAGCAAAAAAAAATCAGAGTAATGCTTTAAAAGAGATGAAACCATGTAATTTTCTTGTCATGTTTTTTTCTCTTCTTTTTCCATTTAGTTATAATTATCCATACTTTTAAAACCTTGTTTTTTTTTTCTTTAATTGTTTTCTATTGTTATTTGTTCGACTATACCTTTATTTTATTTTTCGTCTAAATTGTATGTGAAAGTTATGTTTTTAATATCTAAATTCCTATTAAAATTTATTATTTTAATAGGAATTATTTATAAATTAGCTATTTCCTTTCACGTCCTAAAATGAGTTTTTCAACGCGTCTTATTGCCCTAGCAAAACATAAAAAACAATCAAAATAAACAAAATAAAAGAAATAATATCGTTTTTTTGTGGCGATAATTACCTCGAAGTATCGCATTGAAACTATGTAACTTTATTGTGGTAAGTGATTGTTTATCCTTTTTCCTTGCATACCTTGTTTTTCCTACACATATTATCACATTTACGGCAAGGACCATTTCGTCTCGTTTCTTTAAAAAGTAATTCCAGTAGCAGTTTTGGCTGCAACATTTCGTAAAATATTCGTTAATTTAACAAAACAAGAAACCTTTTATTTTCATCTCGTACTGATCTTGGCCACGTTCTATTATTTTTGGTCTATTTCGCTTTTCTCTGACATAGATTGGAACACCCTTTCTTCCTGAAATATAAAGGAGAAATATACACGTACGAAAATATCACGCAATAGACAATATTTCCAATGTGGGAAAACTAGACTAGACGTAACATATTGAGTTATATTCTATTGTGATTGACGAGTACAGCTTAATTCTATTGTGGGAGAGAGAATTCGGTTTTCCATTTTGCTAAAGGTAGTTTACCACTGGAATTGAATAAACTAGAGTATCCAACATTAATCAAAGAGCTCGCATTCAATACTGAACCCACATGCTTCTATTTTTTTACACTAACTTCAGGCCTTTAGGAAAATAATTCCCCTCGGTGCCTACGTCGTCTTTGGGGATCCTGTGTGAAGGGTCTTTTTTGGAAAGGAAGGAGCGAACCTGGGCCTTGATGAAACCAGATGTTGAACTCAAAACGACCCGTTCTCATGTGAAAAATGTCAACATGGGCGCGCGTTTGGTGCGTTTCTCTTCTGTGCACCCATGCCAAAGGAATCATTGACGCTAATACCTCGGAACATTTTACATTGAAATACCGGCAGAAAAAGGATTGCATTTCCACGGCGCGCCGCTTGTACCCGACGCCTTTACTCTATAGATTGCAATCCGTTTGTTAAGAATCTATTAAACAAACCGCCCATTTCTGCACAAAGTCGATGGTTTTTTCAGATATTTGGTGCATCAGATCAGAGGTGGCTACCAAATTCAACCGATGGGCGCATTTACAATTTGTTCATGGTACGCAGTTGTGTACTATTAAGGTATCTGTGGGCCCTTTAAATTACACCCAACTTCTGAGAGCTAACTTAACTCTGACTTGAATGGATGGTCACTTAGAGTTACACCAAGCATATAAATGGAAGAACTGTAGGAAAGATTGATTACGTTGAAGGAGAATTTTAAACATTCTTAAACACTACACAATTTCACGCAGCATAAAATCATTCAATGTCGATATATTTTATAAGAATAAATTTAAACAAGTGGTTTCCTCGTTTCGTTCAACTCGGTTCGCTTGTGCCTGAAATTCCATTGGGTAAAAAGTAATACACTTTTGAAGAAAACACCCAATTGTGATTAATATTGAAATTACTGAAAGCACACAAATCTTGCGAAAAACTTTAGGTACTCCAAGCGGCGCAAAGGCACGGGGCAATTTTTGTTAGTAAAAAAGATAAAAAAACCTGCCGTTAAGTAACTGCAATCCATCGAACATGCAAATAAAAAAAGTGCAATCAGTAAAGTTATGTAAACAAATAAAAGTACCACGAGAAAAAATATCACCTTTTCATTACTTATTTATTTATATTATATACCTATATGGGCTTTTACAGACATTTGATACAAATGGAATACAAATCATGAAGTAAAATATACTAATTAAATTATACAGAACCCGTGCAAAATAATAATGGGTATTATGCTGACATTGGTTATTATTGAAATACGTTATTGTAGAATATTTGAAACTATAGTCCGTGGAGTTGAACCAATCAATCATAAATATAATTATATTTATTATGTATTTCAAATTTTGTAATTTAATTTTCAAGTTATGTATAAATAATACTCACATTGTTTTTCAAGTGTTTTCTTCTGTGAATATGCAATTGTGATTACTGCAGACACATTAGTCTAGGGATATTTATATTTGTATTTTAATTTGTTTTATATTACCCACAAAAATGTTTCATAAATATCCTGTTTGTGTCTCTAATAAATAAATCAAAATAAAAGCTAGTATCTAAATGACTTGGTCGTGATATTGTTGTTGCAATTAAAAATGTGTTTAGATCAAGTAGTTCTTATGCTATACGGAAGGTAATTAAGCTTAACGAATTTTGTACCCTGATGATTTTTTTTTACCCAACTGCTCCCGTCCGAAGCCAGACTATGGCAGCCCCAATTGGGGTATGTTGTGAGGCTGAAGATAGTGGAAAGGGGAAGGAGATAAGGAAGAGGAAGGTGGGGAAGTACCTGGCTATGATCTGGTCACCAAACATGGCTAATGCCATTTCAAGCAACGTTTCAATTCTGAATGGTGGTCTTACACCAGGGCGATACTGAGAGTATCTTCCACCCGGATGATGCTTACGTTACGCGACACCTCCTTCTTCTTGTTGTGCCCTGTCCGTTCAACGGACGTTGGCTATGCGGACAATTTTTACTGTGGCCCGAAACAGCTCTACATAATAGTAAAAAACGAAATTTAAATAAAAAATTGGATTTAATTTGTTGAGCGAAACCGGTCGCTATTAATAAATTTAATCAAGTTTCGCGGTTATAAACAAAGCCATTGTTTTATTTCATTAATATGTGAAACAACAATTTTTTTTGTGGATTCCTCACAAGAGTCCCAGCTGCTCCCGTCTGGAACAAGTGATTACTATGGTATCCACAGTTGGGGTATGTTGTGAGACTGAAGGTAGTGGGATGGGAAGAATATGGGAAAAAGGAAGGTGGGGATAACCGGCTATACAGATCTGATCACCAAACACGGCTAAAGCCATTTCAAGCAACGTTTCAATTCTGAATGATGATCTTACATCTGGGCGATACAAATTTACCTACTAAATATTATTTTTTAAATTAATTAATTGTGGAATACCACAAATTGATCAAATAAAATTTATTTGCGTATACTGGAATTCGTTCCCCCGACTTTTGGATTGGGAGTCAAGAGCCTTACCCCTCGAGCATAATGATTGCTTTCCACCAAAATACATTACTATTGAAATTAACAGCAGTTGTTCTCATAAAACATTAATAAAATCGCTGAATTAATAATGTATAAATATGAAAACAACCAATTTCATACCTCCCCTCAATTTATTTTTCCCAATTATAAAATTGCGTCAAATCCCATTTACTTTAATATTAATTTCGGCCGTTTTGTTGTACAAAAAAACCTCCGTCGATGTCCAGAGTTTAATAAAATTGCCTTTGGTGGACAAAGCGACAGATACATTTATCGGATTTAATAAAACCCCATCTGACGGTCAAAGCTAAAAGACATTGAAAGGTATTATTGGAGGTTTCACGGAATTGATATTGAATCTGACAAGTTGGTGGGATTAAATTATTAACGTCATTTCATTTAATCAAAAACACCCTCAGAAAAATACAAAATTGATTACGGAATAAAATTATTCTACAGTTCCAAGAATAAGAATTTTGATAAATGGTTTGATTGATAAATTAATTTCTTCAAATAATTAGAAATATTATTGTTTTCATTAATTTCGAAAAAAAATGTGTTTTTAAAGCCAAAATATTTCGTGTCTTTTTTTGGCGTGTTTAAAAGATTTTTGTCTATAATAAACATCCATATTTATCTCTTTTTTTAGGTGAATACCAAACAGTAGTCTCAGCTGTTCCCGTCTGGGGCCAGTGAGACTATGGCATGCCCAATCGGGGTATGTATATTTCTAGAAAAATGTCATTTTAATATTCAATGGTTAAATCAGGTGTGGCAGCTGTATGACTATTGATGATAGAGAAACGCTGCGCGTTAAATAACTTAGGAATAACACCCGGTAAGTAAGAGCAACAAATATGAATATTCAAAATGCGATGTTTAGAATATCTTAATAGTAGTGAGATCCATTTATCCTCGGCTTCTGAAGTCCACGATTTTCGTGATAGAACTTTAAAATCTTTTTTTATACCTATAACAACGTCTCCCCTTTTAGTTTTACCTGTAAGAGTAGTATCTCTGTCGTTTCTGTATACGTTGTACCAGCAATCAAAAAGCTCGTCAACGGATATGCTGTCAACTAACCACGTCTCGCTAATTGAGATTATGTCAAATTCGTTGATCAGGACATTTTGATAGAATTATTTGGTTTGGGACCGAAGGCCTCGTGCATTTTGATAAAAAAAATTACGATGGTGTCATGCATTGTTATTTATTTATTTATATAATACATGTTACATATATTTGACATTTCCATAGATAAGATTTATTAAATCACCATACTAGTCGAATGCCTGTTTTATGGTGATTAATTAAGGGTAACTTTGAATGTAGTCCAGTGAAAACACATGGTTAAATTGGTAATGTTATAATAAAAAATAGAAAAGAGAATAAGAAGTGCGTAAAACAAACATGTAAATAAAATAAACCTGTAAACATATGGTACTAGTATGTAATGATGTTGAATATTTATATCTCTATCTGAGTATATGAAACAAGTTGTAAACACTGTCATAGTCACTTATCAGAAGGTCAGAAGGGCCTTTCTGAAAGTGAGATATTTGGCTTTAGACTTTATTTCAATTGATAAGTTAAATTTTTTGTTGAAATGAAAAAATATTATCTTGTTACGATTTGAAATAAATATAATAATTAGTAAAAATTAAGCATTAGTCAAAATGAGGGTACTATGATTATATCGGCCTTATGTCCTCTATATTGACTGTAAAATACGGGTGCTGGTTTTCTAGTCGGCGGGCTGCTGTGCACGCTCAGGGCCTGGTCCGGTTGCTGTGAGTATCCGAGGAGAGAGAATTCAGCTATCCAAGGAAGTGCAAGGTCGGAAGTCAAAGACAATTGTAGAGTTCAGGCAGGGAGACGCGGTCCAAGAAGATAGAGGCGGTGAGAGTAGACGCGACGATGAAAGTTCGAATGAGACTGATTTGAACAGAGCTTGACGCTCTATATATACGCTGCCGCGTGGCCGTGCCCAATATTGGTTCGCATTTGACAGGATTACTCCTTGAACGTTGCTGCATTTCTTTGCAGCTTCGTGTATCCTTATATAAGAATGGAATGATAGATCTCGCAACAATAACATTTGGCTGTCAACAGTTTTTTTTTTGTTTTGCTCTTTCAAAAATCATCTTAAACCAATCTTTTAATTGTTTTTTGGCTATAAAAAGTGTAGTGTCTTGAGGACTCTTCTCCCCCTGATCTTCCAGGAGTCACTTCTTGCTGCTCATTTTCAGATATTTATATACTTTTTTTTTTACTTTTACTTCTGTCACTTTTTGTACTTCCTGCAACTTGAACAATGGAGGAGTATTTCCCTCCTTTACCTCCTACAAAGCCCCCAGATCCCCCTCCTGACCCTCCAGATGGAGACATTTCGGACATTTCAGAACCCTTAAACATTTCAGACCCTTCAAACATTTCAGACAGTGAATCTGTCATCCTAACCTTAATAAAAAAAAGAAAATTCAATCCCTCTTCCCCAAAAAAAAAAACATGATTCGCCTTCGTCTTCACAGTCCCCACCAGCTCTTCCTCAACCTTCTCCAACAAACTCTTACTCTACTCATTCCCGTGGCCCCTTCATTGTATATGCGCAAAAAACTGAACAAGGTAAAACCATACATCCTCTTGAATTTGGTAAATTCCTTTCAACCAACAAGAACCTTTCGATTAAGCCCGGAGGTGTAAAAGCCGAGGGTTGCTTCCGAATCTGTATTGAATTCCTCTCGGGTTCAGCCGCCAACAACTTCATCAAAAACATTTTTATTACATCTAATTCTAAATTCAAGAATCCAACTTTCAATGTCACTCGAATGGGCCTGGTCAGGGGTATCTCGACCGATCTGTCCATTCCAGAAATTCTGTCTTCTCTTTCAACCCCCCAACATATCGGCAATCCCATAAAAGCCAGGAGGCTAAATTATAAGGACACCTCTGAGGGCATCGTTTCCTGGAAGCCCTCCCAATCTGTTGTGATCACATTTAAAGGACAATCCCTTCCCTTTCATATCTATTTATTTTTCAACTCCTTACCAGTTGAAATGTACACTTACCCCACCACCCAATGTTACAATTGCTGCCGTTTTGGTCATACTAAAGCTGCATGCAGATCCCCTCCCAGATGCTTCAAATGTTGAGAAAACCACACGGCTGACCAATGTTCTTCTCTCTCTTCACCTAAATGTTTGAACTGCTCAGGCGCTCATTCCACCATTCACTCTTCTTGCCCTGAACAATCTCGCCAAAAAAATATAAAAATTTCCATGGCCTCTGAGAACTTGTCTTTTCTGCAGGCTTCTAAACTATTCCTGCCTGTCAAAAAATCTTTTGCCGAGGTTTTATCCAGTAACTTTCCATCCAACCCTCTCCCCTTCTCCTCAACATCTTCTCGTTCAACTAAATTTATGTACAAACACCCTGTCTCTAAACCGGCTCCTGGATACGATCGGCAACAACACAACTCACTTCTCTTAAATCCCAATGGTTCTCCTCTTTCTAATGCCACAAATGGGTGCGCAAACAACTATAATTCGTCCTCAATAAACCATCAAAAACTTTCTGAACAACTCTCACAAGATAATTCTTCATTTGTACAAACCCTTATTATGCTTCTAATTGACCTTATTTCTTCTCAAACTAATCTACCGTCCAACGCTGCTTCTATTATTTCCACGTTAAAATCATTTGTTCAAAATGGCACTTCAAGATGTCAGAATACTTCAGTGGAATAGCCGCAGTGCTGTTTCTAACTAATCGAACCTTCTTAACCTATTAAATTCAAACCTTGTTTCTGTGGCTGCTGTCTCGGAGACATGGTTTACTCCATCCACCCACTTTAATGTGGGAGGGTACTCACTCCTGTCTCCGTGATGATCGCCCGGATGGTACGGGCGGCGGTGCTGCCCTTTTTATTAAAAAATCCTTTCCGTTTTACCCAATAAATAATATCAAACCCCCCAATGCTGACTTTCAAATGGTTGCAGCTAAAATAAAGGACACATACTTTGTTTCTATCTATATTCCCCCATCATCGCACTTCAATAAGCAAGCTTGGTTACAAATTGTCCGTCAACTAAGCCCTTCATTCTTTTTATTGGGCGATTATAATGCCCATTACCCCGTCTGGGGTTCTGCTTTCTCTGATCGAGATCGTCGAAATATTATGGATTTTTTAGATTAATCCAACCTTTTCCTTTTGAACGACGGATCTCCTACGAGAATCTTTCGCCCCAACACAAACCCCAGTGCAGTGGATCTCTCCATATGCTATACAAATCTGGCACCTCTCTCCTCGTGGGTGGTGTCCCCCGATCCTTGCTCCAGTGATCATTTCCCGATCACCATCACTTATCAAACTTCTTTCCGTTCAGACAAGTCCCATATTTCGACGAAGATTAAAACAAAATACACCAAATGGGACGAATTTAACTCGCACATGGATAAGTTTATACAAAATTTACCCTCTTCCGATATATTATCTGTCAAAGATGACTACGATAACTTCAAATCGATGCTCATTACTGCAATAAATAAATCAAATCCTCCCCCTAAAACCAAATCTCTTAAAAAACTCCCTCCGACTCCCAGGTGAGATGAGGAATGTTCTAAGGTAGTGAGAATTCGGAAAGCTAAATCTCTTTCGTATCGTCACAATATGACTATGAAGAACTATCTTATATACAAAAATGCCGAAGCCAATGCCAAAAGGGTATTGAGGTCAAAAAAAAGATCCGGGTGGTTCAACTTCTGCAGTTCAGTATCTCCGAATACTCCAATTTCGGAAGTTTGGTCTATGATTCGAAGATTTCGATCCTCCTTCAGTTCAACATCTCCTCGAGCGTCTCATTCTAAATGGATAGATGAGTTCTTGGACAAAATTGCCCCCCCTTCTGTACCTAACTTAGATGAAATAACTCCCATCCACAACACTCCTATGTCTGATCATTGGCTAGACTCTCCATTCACTTTAATTGAATTAAAAAATTGTTTATCAACAGTCAAAGACTCATCTCCAGGCAGAGATGGTAATAATAATAATAATAATTGGATAATTTATAGAGCGCCGTTTTTGTGAAAAATCACCTCAAGGGCGCTGTACAATTTATTCATAATTCTTAGGTTCTATCTAATTTTAATATTTACAAATGGATACAGAAACATACTTACCTGCAGGTCACTTCCGATAAACACTTTAATTAGAAAGTTTGTGCATGGAAAAGATACGGCTTTGCACGCGGAGGGTATTATATTTAAAACACTGGACATTGCATTGCTACCCCCATCACTATAAGAATTACATTTTAAAAGATTAGTGGCAAAAGTGGAGTTGATAATATCAAAATATGTATTATAAAAGACTGGAGAATTTAGGACTCTTTAGAGCTGGAGAATGTTACTGAAATGACCTTTAAAAACGCTTACAAATAGTTTTTTTTTTTTTTTTTTTTTTCCCCTACATTTTTAGGTTAGTTATTTACAGTGTCGCGGGCATTGAATGTGAAGGTGAAAGAATTTGAGTTTATGGATACGACTGTCTGAAAAGGTGGGTTTTAAGTTTAGCTCTAAATTCTGCCGAGTCTGTGATCGTTCTTAAGTCATGTGGCAGTCCATTCCAGGCTTTAGGTCCCGACACTCCGAAAGCGCGCTCACCGAACTTAGTATCTGGTGTGCGCTTTGGTTCCTTTAACCTTCCAACAGCTGATGACGCTGCTGACCTTAGGGTTGACTGTCGAGAATTTGAATTTTCTGGAATACACAATTCCGATAAGTATGCCGGAGCCATTCCGTTAAGGGACTTAAATACCATCCAGCAGAGCTTGAACTGGATTCTTTCGGAGACATTTATATGTATTCCTTATAGCATTATCAAAAATAGTAATGATAATGTTCTAAATCACTTCCTAAGCGTCTTAAATAAAATCTTCCAGTCTGGCATAATGCCTGATGACTGGAGTTCTCAAATAATCATCCCAATCCTAAAATCAAACAAATCACCCAATTCTGGATCCAACTACAGGCCAATTGCTCTTTCATCCACCCTCAGTAAAATTTATGAAAAATTAATTAAAAACCAGTTAGAATTTTTTGTCGAAAGTAATCAGCTTCTCTCTCAATTTGGATTTAGGAAAAAAAATCTACGCAAGATAACATTGCCATCATCAGCACTGATATTAATTTATCCATTTCTAACCATGAAGTATGTCTTGCAGTCTTTATAGACATAGAAGGTGCCTTTGACAATGTTTCCATCCCAATCCTTAAAAAAAAACTTTTAGGCCTTGGCCTTCCCCCCATGTTTGTCCAATCTATTGTTAATCTATTTCTTGATAGAAAAATTTTCATTAAACTACCAGATGTTACTCCTCAGAGTAGATCAATTTGGAAAGGCTTACCCCAAGGCAATGTATTATCCTCTATACTGTATAATATATACACGTACGATATGCATGTCTCTATTCCCCCTCAAGTAAAAGTTATTGAGTTTGCAGATGATTTAGCTTTCTTCTTATGATCCAAAATCATCCCACTTGCCGTCAAATATCTTAATGAAGCCATGGATGCCCTTTGCACATGGCTCACTTTAAATGGTCTGGAACTTTCAGTTCAAAAGAGTCAGTGTGTCACCTTCTCAAACCGTCATAAAAATCCTCCTGTTCAAATTTTATTTAAAAACTCTCCAATTCCCAACGCCTCTGAAGTAAAATTTTTGGGAGTAACATTCGATAGGAAACTTAAATGGTCTTCCCATATTCACAATATAGTTACTAAATGTGAAAAAAATTTAAATATCATCAGATCATTGACTGGCGTTTAGTGGGGTGCTCACCCTACCTGCATTAAGTTGCTTTACAATGCACTTATTCGAAGTCATCTCGACTATGCCTGCCCACTTTTTAGTACTGCCTCCAAAAATGCACTCAGTAAATTAGGCAAAATTCAATCGAAGTCATTGCGAATAATAACTGGAGCGATGCAGTCGTCACCCATCAATTCCCTCCAAGTGGAATGTTCGGATCCCCCACTTTATTTAAGGCCACAACTGTTTGCTGACAAATTTGTTCTTAAATTTTTAAATTCTAAATGTCATCAGGTTATTCCCAAAGTTTCGTTGTTCAAAGACTCAACACATTCATCTACAATCAGAGCTCGAACTAAACCTCAGCCTGCCATCTGTAAAAAATTTTGCTCTCTCCCAGAGCTTCAAATTATCCAAAATGATCTTCTTCCACTATACAAATTAAAATATAGTCACGTCACCCTATCCCCAACAATTTTGGAAGGGATCGGCATCCTTAAAAGTCATTCCAATCTCCCAGCCCGTACTGTTAATAATATGTTCAATCACATTATTTCTTCTAAATGGCCCAATTCTTCTCTTTTATTTACTGATGGCTCTAAATCTCCTGACTCTCCTAACTGTGGTTTAGATATTAACGTTTACCACAATAATTCTAATGATAGAATATTTTATTCAATTTCAAACCAATTTTCAATATTTTCTGCTGAGTGCATTGCAATAATTGAAGCACTAAATAATATCTACAATATTTCAAAAAAATATTTCCAAAAGCCCGCCCGCAAAGTGTTAACACGCAGTGATAATATACACACATATAATACGTACTATAATTGCAAATGTGAAGTGTATTCCCAGCGCCAACATTATTGTTATAATTATTACTACCTCAAAATGAACGAATTTATAATAAACGCAATAGATAACTCATATAAAATAGACGAAAGGATTTTAAACACGGTAAATAAAACAAACGATTTTAATGATATAAAACCTACAGTCAGCCTAATAATAATACACATTATGAACGTTAGATCTTTGGAAAAAAAATTCGAAGAATTTCTAATAACTATTAAACAATTAAATAGAATTGACTCTATAATATTATCAAAAACGCATTCATCGAATGAAATTAATTATAATATACCGAGTTACTTGTACTACGCAACAAAATATATAATTAACAGAAATAACGGCGTTGCCATATTTATATCAAATATTTACGCTGTCACAAGTGTAATTGAAATAATGGTGAATATTGTCAATTTATTAAACTTAGAGATAAATTTAATAAATTATTCATTTAATATAATTATTATTTATCGGACACATTCTTCTGCTTTAACCACATACATAGAAGAACTAAAAAAAATATTACAATATCATAAAAACAAAAAAAAAAACAAACAACTATGGATGACTTCGTAAACACGCAACTGGACAACTGCTTCAAAATCAGTGAATTCAATAGTCAAAGTGCAAAAGAGTGCAACGAAATCATCACTGACAAATTCTCTGGTATACAAATGCTCCATCTTAACATCCGCAGCCTTCAAAAAAACATAGAAGAATTTATACTCAATATAAATAATCTTAATGTAAAGCCGGATGTTATAGTATTAACTGAAACATACACAAACAGTGACTCACCACATTATAATTTAAGTGATTATATCTACATACAAACAAACACAAACATAAATAAAAACAGTGGCATTGCGATATTCGTAAGTAAGAAATATAATATTGTTACACATTTAGAACACAACTTAGATTCATCAAACTGCATAGAAATCCATCTTAACCACAACAAAATCAATTATTATTTGTTAGCAATCTATAGAACGCATGAATCGAACGCTTATTTATTTATCGAACAAATACGAAATATAATATCAAATTTAAAAAACAAAACTTGCATAATAACAGGGGATTTTAATATCAATATTAACAAAAATATAGACAATAGAATTAAACATGAATATTTGAACTGTATGACTGAAAACAACTAAATCGTGTATAAATGAAAATACGCGCGAAATTCAAGGTCAGAAACCATCTTGCCTAGATCATTTTTGGACGAATATTAACATAAAAGATCTTCATAAAATAAAAACCATTGTCTGGAAAAATAACATCACCGATCATCATACGTGTATATTTTTGTACGAGGAAGAAAAAACAATACAAACAAAAAATAAATCAATAAAAAAATCATATACCAAAATAAATCTGCAAAAATTAATTGAAAACTTGAAAACGGAACATTGGCAACCTGTAATCAACTGCGAAGAAGTTGAAATATGCTCAAAGTACTTTGAAAATATTTTATCCAAACATGTAGAAAACTCAAAAACAGATATTTCATATCGTAATTTAGATAAAAATAAATACTTAAAACCATGGATCACACCGGGTTTATTAAATTCAATCAAAGAAAAAGGTAAGCTTTACAAAAAAACAATAAAATTCCCAAACGACAAAAAACTAGAATTTAATTATAAAAAATATAAAAATAAATTGACACGCTTAATAAAAATTAGTAAAGATGAATATTACAAACATAAAATAATAAGTTCTGAAAACAATCCAAAAATAATCTGGCAAGCAATTAACTGTGCAATAGATAACAATAAACAAAAACATTCAATCAAAGTAATTGTAGACGAAAATGACGTAAAAATAAATGCAGAGGAAAACCCTAAAAAATGCGCGGATATATTCAACTCCTTCTTCGCGAAAGTTGGACAAAACCTCGCTAAAAAAATTAATGTAACAAAGGGAGCGACAACTCAACAAATTATCGAAGATATACACAGTGTAAACTCACTGTCCCATTTTAAAATGATCAAGGAAGTAGATATTCTAAACATTATTGAAAATATGAAAGGAGGGTCGTCACCAGGTTTTGACAACATAACTGTAAATATGTTAAAATCTATTAAAAGCCACGTGATAAAACCATTAACTCACCTAATTAATTTAAGTTTAAAAAATGGAATATTTCCGTCTAATTATAAGAGGACAATTATCTCACCTATATTCAAAAGTGGAAACGCACAAAATGTAACTAACTATCGACCAATTTCCCTCATTTCAAATATTGGAAAAATATTTGAAAAAATCGTAAAATCTCAACTAATGGAATTTATTGAAAATAACAAAATACTTCACGACAATCAATACGGATTCCGAAAAGCGCGCAGCACACAAGACGCGATTGCAAATGTCACATCACGCATATATAAAAACCTTGATATGAGCAATAAATGTATAGGTATTTTTATAGATCTGAGAAAAGCGTTTGACAGCATATCCCATAAAAAACTTATGAAAAAATTAGATAATTTGAACATTAATGAAAACGTAGCAAATTGGATAAAAAGCTACCTAAAAAATCGCCCTCAATGTGTCAAAGTAAATAACATTTATAGCGACGAAGAGACATCTGAATATGGAATTCCACAAGGTACTGTGCTAGGTCCTATATTATTCATCTTATATGTAAACGGTATATTCTCACAGCCACTTCATGGTAGTATAACCTCTTATGCCGACGATACAGTACTTATTGAAAGTGGAATCACATGGCAAGTTGTAAAACAAAAAGCAACAGAAGACATAAACATACTTAAACACTGGTTTGATATAAATCTACTATCTCTTAATAGTGAAAAAACTCACGTTATACCATTTGCAATAAAATCAAAGGACGTTCCGGTAAATTTTGATATAATTATACATGATAATTCTAAAGATCACAAAAAAATAACTGTAAAATAAACTGTTCCACATTAAAAATTTCGAATAAAATCAAATACTTAGGAATAACAATAGACAAAAACCTGAACTGGAAAGATCAAATCAACCTTACCGTTAACAAAATAAGGAAATTAATTTACATATTTTTAAAAATCCGAAACTTTCTCTCATTAGAAAATCTAACATCAGTCTACCATGCTATAGTACAGTCAAATCTCCAATACTCTGTAGTAAGCTGGGGAGCTGCATACAAAACAAATCTACTCCCTGTTGAAATTGTGCAACGTCTAATTATAAAAATTATCTTGAAAAAACGAAGAGATTATCCAACTCACCTTATTTTTGAAGAATTTAAAGTATTAAAATTTAATGATCTAGTTCGAAAAAATATAATAATCCAAATAATAAAAGAAAAACAAAATCATAGCTTTTTAACTGAAAGTCGTACTCGTCAAAAGCATATATTTCCAACACAAAAATGTAACACCTCATTTGCACAACATCATTACACATATCTAGGAAAAAAATACTTCAATAACCTACCTGAAAAAATAAGAACAATCGAAGACGATAAATGCCTATTAAAAGCAATTAAAGAGCAATTTAAAGTAAAAATAACAAATTGATAAAATTTATCATCATAAATTATATAATTTGTAAATTTGTTTTTTTTTAAGTATCTACCACAATTAAATCAAAAGATTCAAAATATATTTTGTAAATATATTTTTAATATTTTTTCATCCCGATACTCGTCCCTCTTCTAATCACAAGCGTCTGCTTCTATAGAAGAGAAATATCATACAAAATAAAAAATAAAAAAAATCAGTGAAAATTTATTATATAGTTTATTTGTATCAAAAAAAGATTATTTTGAAATATAAATATTATATTTTATATGTTATTTTTGCTGTATAAATAATGTATCTTCTGTAATAAATAAATGAAAAAAAAAAAAAAAAAAAAAAAAAAATATATAATCAAAAATAATTGTGAACATTCCCTTGTTCTCTCTGACTCTCTCAGTTCCCTCCAAAAACATAAATCCTGTCCTCTTCTTCATCCTGATGATCACTTTGTTTATCTCATTAGAGTGCTGATAGCCTCCATTCAAAGCTCTGGAAAAGCCGTAATTCTTGTTTGGATCCCTGGACACATTGGCATGGTGGGTAACGATATTGCAGATTCTTTGGCAAAACAAGGAGCGTCCAACCCTATTGTTACCCTCGTAAACCATATTCCCCTATCTGATATTTTTTCCATCATCAAAGATAGATCCCGCAATGTTTGGACAGAGCATTGGAACATTGCCAGTCAATCCAAGGGAGCTCGCTACGCCTCAATACAAAGGACTATCCCATCAAAACCGTGGTTTCAAAAATTTCCCCATTTTTCCAAAAAAGAAATTTCCTCACTTATTCGAATGAGAATCGGTCATTGTTCCGTTCCATCTCACCTTTTTAAAGTTCACACCCTTGACTCCCCAGATTGTACGTTCTGTGGTCTAGATGTGGGCACTTTAAATCACATATTTTTTGGTTAACCCTCTCTAAATAAATATCCTCTCTTCTATCAAGCGTTATCTATAATTGCCTCCCCTCCATTCAACATTTCATCTCTTCTAAGTCTGAACTCGACTCCAATCTTCCATATAATTCTGAAATTTGTACATTTTAATAAAATTAATATATAAATTCACCTTTCACTTTCTCTGTAATTTTAAATGATGGCCTAGAACACCCTTGAAGGGTGCAAGCCAGAAATAATTGAAAAAAAAAATGGAATGATGAAATTGAATTATATAAGCCAAACTACTCTCTTTGCCGCTCTATCTCATGTAAACCACTTCATTCTAGCAGTTTTATTAAATTCAGTAAAAATTGTACAATGTTAACCAGTGGGGTTTTAGCCCGATGTCAGTATGAAAAAACCCTTATATCTATTTAATGGAAACATTCACATATTTAATTTTGTCGTCACAGTATGGACGCAGGTCCAGCCTTTTAATCTATATACTTTTATTTTAAATAACTCTAGCAAACTTGCATAAATTCAATATTAATCTTACCCAAAAATGTTCATAAGAAAGCCGCCTTGCAGTTGTTGGCGGCCATTTCGAAACAAGCTTCGTCATTGGCTGGCCGTTCTAGAGCGAAGTAGTGGGAGGGGGTAGGGTCAACGCACGTCCCTGCGGTTGGTCAGCAATGGTCAAGGTGGGAGTAATTGCGTAAATATCCATGGAGTTTTAGAGACGCCATCATTGTCCATGCGCCAATCGTAGAGTTCACATAACGGTGTTTGTAAGTGATATGACATAATGGTCGGAGAGAGGGTAATGCCATAAATACATATGGCGTCTTACAATCGCTACCATTCCTCTCTCGGGCGGCCATTGAAAATGACAAATAAAGCTGTTCGCTGTTTATTGGTAGATTACACGTTCGATATAATGATAATTATTAATCAGCAGCCCAAAGTCCACTGGGGTGTGCATATTTGTCAATCTACGCAGAAATGAATGCAAGTGTTTGTGATGTATTGATTGAGAAGTTGAGTCATGTGTGTGTAAAGTTGAGTGGAAAAATGGTACAAGTAGAAAATCTTAAATAAAATATAATTTAAATTTTAGAAAAATTACTATGTAAAATTGTTTAGAAGGGTTTGACCAGATACAAGGACAAAACTTATAAACTTATTATAGGCGAAATCGCGTTGGAGGCAGAATAGAGAGCATTTTTGATAGTTATCTATCAATTATTACTACCACATGCTCTGAAGCAGTAATTATGTTTCTAAAATGTTTATATATTATTTTCCCACATTTTCTAAATTTTGAATGGAATCGAAATGGTACTTTTCATAAAATGAAAAAAAAAAACTGTGATTTCTCATAAGAGTCGTAAGCCTCAATGTTAAGTGAAAAAAAATCACAAAGTACAATATCTTTTTACTGGTTCTCTGAAGTTTTTCAAAAATTTAACGAGATCATTTAATAATAATCTATCTACTTATGTGCCAAATTTGAGAAAATTTTATACCGTAACTCTCTGACCGACAATACTACCTTAAAGTCGTGTTGCAACCTATTTTATTTACATTCCAAAGGTGGTAAAATTTGTAGCTAGTTAAATATGAAGAATGCTGGTCAGGGTCCGAGGGCCCCTGAGCTTTGTGGCCCGGGTTCCCGGCCCCTCAGACCTTAAAGTCATGTTGCAACCTATTTTATTTGCTTTCCATATGTGGGAGAATTTGTAGCCAGTTAAATATGAAGAATTTTGGTCAGGGTCCGAGGGCCCCCTGAGCTTGGGGTCCCGGTCCCCGGCCCCTCGGACCTTAACGTCGTGTTGCAACCTATTTTATTTACTCTACAAAGGTGGGAAAGTTTGTAGCTAGTTAAATATGAGGTATGCTGGTCAGGGTTCGAGGGCCCCCTGAGCTTGGGGCCCCCCATCCCTAGCCCCGGTCCCTGGTCCCTCGGACCTTAAAGTCGTGTTGCAACCTATTTTATTTACATTCCAAAGGTGGGAAATTTGTAGCTAGTTAAATCTGAGGTTTCCTGATCAGTGTCCGGGGGCCCTCTGAGCTTGGGAGCCCTTGTCCCCGGCCCCGGTCTTCAGCCCCTCGGACCTTAAAGTCGTGTTGCAACCTATTTTACATATATTCCAAAGGTGGGAGAATTTGTAGCTAGTTTAATATGAGGTTTGGTGGTCAGGGTCCGGGGGCCCCCTGAGCTTGGGGGTCCCGGTGCACGGCACCCCCTAGCACCTTAGTAGCTACGTCACTGAACTTAACCTACAGACAACAAACATAAATACTTTTTTATTTTATTTATTGTTCATTGTGTGAAAATCAACAAAAGATGAGGCAATAATGATCAGCACCCTTACATCAACATACAGTCCGCCTCGGAACAGGAATACCTAGTGAGGAGGACTAACCACTTTACTTTGTATGTTTACTTATTTTGTAACTTTACTTTATCTTATATTGTCAGTAAATAAAAAATAAAAAAATAAAAAATTTGAAATTTTAAAAAATGTATGAAGAATTCAGATAAGCGATAAATAACAATTATTATTTTGGATGACTTGTATAGCGCCGTTTTTGTTAAAAATCACCTCAAGGGCGCTGTACAAAATTTATAGTACGTTTATACAATCTTACGCAAACCTTTCTCACAAGTCTCACATTAATTAAATCGACTTCATGAATTTAAAATACCGTCAGGTTCATGGTACGTAGGTCCATGAGTTCACTATCACAGTCTCGGTACGGCAGTAGGGCGTTGCGGGGCGGGCGATGTTATTATTTGCCTGGTCGCCTCTCCGTTCTCCGCTTTCCGCCCTCCACTCTCCTCCCTCCGCCCTCCGCCCTCCACTCTCCGCCCTCCGCCCTCAGGTCTCCGCCTGCCGGAGAACTGCCTTCGAACACATAATTCATTTTGCGCGCGGGAGATAACTCGACACGTGATAATTTCCTCTCGCAGCCATGCAAAGGCGCACATGTGAGAAAAGTCGCAAAGTTAAATAACGGTAAACCCTCAAATTAGACTGGGGTTTTTATTATACAAGAATTAAATTAAATTTATTTTTAATAAATACGCAGTAACTTTTAATATACTATGAAAATCATCTAGTTTTTTTTTTACTAACGATGGCTTGGTGCTTGGTTTTGGCGAAACCATGCTTTATTCAAAAAAGGGCCTCTATGTACATAAGTCCTCCGTGGTCGAGGGGAATGGCTCCTGACTCGCAATCCGAAGGTCGCGGGATCGAATCCCGGAGTGCGCAAATAATTTTTATTTGATTAATTTTAGTTATTTAGAAATTAATTCATTTAAAAGAAAGATATTATAGAAAGGAAGATACTCTCCATTTCGCGCTGGTGTAGGACCACCATTTAAAATTGAAACGTTGCTTGAAATGACTTCTAACCATATTTGGTGACCAGATCTGCATAGCCAGGTATTTCCCCGCCTTTCTCTTCCCAACCTCTTTCCCCTTCACACTACCTTCAACCTCATAATATACCCCAAATGGGGATGTCATAGTCTCATTGGCTCCAGACAAGAGCAGCTGGGACTCTTGTGAGGTATTCACATTAAAAAAAAAATACACTGCATATATAATTTACTTTATACGTATACTAGCTAAAAAACACGCGGCCCGGACTTGAAGCAGACTTTTTAGAAATCTCCTGCAGGCACTGTCGACAGTGACCTTGCCATTGGTTTAAAGGTCAAGTATTCAAAATTGAATGTGTTCATAAGGAATGTGTTCATTATTCCACAAAGACTGATTCGTGGATTCGTGGTTCGTGGTTCGAAATCTCGACTTTCATGGAGAGCATTAGTTATCTAGTTGGTTATCTCCGTCACCGACAGCATAAAATGTTTTATCTCCCGGCTTGTAAAACTAATTTGCCAATGATCATGCTAGTTGGGAGAGCTGTCTTGTTGTTAAGTAGAATCACTTCGAATATCGATGTGTTTAACATCAATGAAGCACAATTTAGACGGCAAGCTTTTTTGTTGTTAGTATAAATCTGATATTATTTCTGTTAACTCTTAAACGCTTTGACATGTTAATTTTGCAACATGCTAAATTCAATTGAATTCGATAAATAGATAGGTAGGTATATATTTTTACAGGTTTTTTTTCACTTTTTTTTCAGATTTTAAACGATCCAATAAAAATAAACAAGTTATAGAGTAGTTGTAAGTACCTACTAAAATAAAATAATTCAATTGAATTTATTTAACCCCACATTGAAACTAAAGTGTTAAGATGTTATGAAGTAGTAAGTTCCGACCATTTTGCATGATGCCCTGTCACTGTTTTTGTTAGAGGTAAAACCAAGTAATTGATATCAAGTATTTAAACATGAACAGTATTGTACTCCCACTATTATTTATTGTACTCAGAGAACAATTAATTATCGAAACTAAACTCGTTTAAACAAATTTCATGATAATGGTATTTAAAGGATAGGTAGACATTGTAATTAATGGGATTGTGGCAAGTATATTGCATTGGATAATATACATTTTCGGGTTGTTTGTGTATAGCAAAAAGTGTCTTGCAAGGAAAAGGGACGACAGTATGGGAGTTTGGGTAGTAATAAATAAAAACCCACGAGCATGCGGAAGAAATCAAATGAAATTTAATTGCTTTGATGAATTTAATGATATTTTAAATGAACTTTATGAACTACTTGTAGACATAATTTGATTTTATCGAGTTGAATTTTCTATGAATTCTATAAACTACTTGTAGAGATAACTGGATTTGCCTGAGTTGTATTTTTCTATTAGTTCTATGAACTACTTGTAAGTCAATGGTTTTCCTCGAGTAGAATTTTTCCGAAATATTTTAAAATAATTGAAAATTTATTTGTAAATAAATTGAACAATATTTTTCGTTTAAACCACAATACTTTTTATATACGCCGACCGGTTTCGGAACAATCGTTCTTTCCTCAGGGCAAAATATAATAACTTGACATCACAAAATAATGGGTGAAAATTTAATAATACAGTACTCTGCGTTGATGTGGGGGTGGGGGAGTGACCACGGATTAGTGAAGCGTGGGGGGAGGAAATAGAATGCACGATGAAAGGGAAAATGTATAAAATGGGATTCTAATAAAGAATGATTACTTCATTTATTTATGATGGATAACCACAAAGTTTTAGCCGTGGAAAATGTATTTAGTTCATTAAAAAATTATTAATGACCACCTATTTAGGCTTTTTGATTTTATAACAAAATTTTGGATAAAAATATGGATGTATTATAAAATAATGCAGAGGGCACATAATACTAATAAGAAACAAGAGTAACAAAAAAGACTGTCAAAAATGGCATTTAATACTATGCAAATAATATTAATGTTTGTTAGATTTTCAATACCCTAGGAGCGATTTCATTACGTATAAAAAATGTTCTTAACCTTATAATTATGACCGACTTTTTCCCTTCTTTTCCAGTTCACTTGAATAACAGCATAAAAATCGTTAATTTTAAGGTTATTTAATGGCAATTCCCTTTACTTAAATGGAACCGAAATGTGCCTTGTGTGTAATATCAATAATGTAATTATTTCCTGAATTATGTAGTACACTCATGAAAAAAATATTTTGCGTTAGTACCTATATTGTTACAATAGTAAAATACCTTCAGACGAACCATTTGATTCAATTTTCAATTTGGGAGGCGCGTATTGCTGCTCCGTGAACTATTTCTTGGATAACCTCTTCCGTAAATCACCCCGCTAGTGGTTCGCTATATTTGATGACTTAACAGGGGTACCGGATTTATAGGGATGAGGTTTGTTTGGCTTCTGACCACCTACCGCGTAGCGGGTTAGGTCGGAAAAAACTTTTATATTTATTTTTTTATTCATTCATATTTATTGAATAAATTACATTGGTGATGTTTTGTGCCTGATTCACTATAAACTCCTGTGTTGAGAGCAGGCGACTGGTTGAGGGAGAACTTTTGACCTCTCCAGCAGGACTCTGTTGACCCATCGCGTTGCACCGCGGTGGGAGTAATGGATTCATTCGTTCGTCACTCCGAGATTCGAAATTACGAATGTTAAAGGAGAGCGCTAACATTTACAGCGCCAAAATCGATGCAAAAATTGCGAAAATCTTTAATAAAACACGACTCGCTTAAAATAGAGCAAAAATCTCCTGGGGCTGTCTAAAACAGTATATAATGAAACACTGTGGATTTTTTCATACTTGTAAAATAACAGAAACAGAATTGAAAATAAAAAAAATTTGGAGCTTACTTTTCGATTTTTTTCTATCGAGGGAATTTCATATAATTTGGGTTTCGGCATGGGGAATGTATAGATACTATCTTCAAAAATAACATCTATTTTTTTAAGAGCTTAAAAACTCAAATGTTTAAGAGAGGTTTGCAAGTAATTGGTAGAAATTCGGATAGCGGCCTCTTAATGTAAATGAAAAAAAGAACAACGCGTTGTGCGTTGATTTGGTGTTGATGGAACTGTGGAGGACGAACAAGGTCACCGAGCTGTAGTTGCAAGCAATCCGATTGGTCCCCCATACACCGATATGAATCAATCCTTATCACAAGTCAATCTCTCGCGCTGCAACGAAGATCATCCAAATCATTCTACCTTAAACAGACGAATAATACACTGTCTTGTAAATCGTGCTTGTTTGCTCTCCACTTTCATAAACAATTGTTTGTATTTAAATGTTAAATTATGGTGCGTTATAATTTGTTAAATAAACCTTTAAGTATTGTATCTACGATCTACTTATTTGATTAACCACACATCACACAAAAGTAAACATAGCCCCCATAGAACCATTGATATTTTCACGGTGTTCTTTGAGAATTTTATTTTATTTTCCGTGATTTTAAAGGTGCTTTTTTCTTTTCGGTACAGATCCTGCCACTTTTAACCTGCTTATCCGGTCAAAAAATGTCGTCTTAATAAATTCAGACGTAGGTACTTCCCATCAGAAATTCATTTAGAAATTTCTATTCCAATCACGAACTCGATGTCATTTCCCGAATACCCGTTTAATTCAGTGACTTGGAAGTTATTGAGCGCCAAAAATAATGAGACCGCCTAATACCTTTAGTACGTTCCCACAGCCTTTTCAATAATTTAATGCGAATTCGATTTTCCTAATGATGCAATGAATGCAGTGGATTTCTGAATCTCTTTAAAATTCTTAGAAATGTTTTCAGAAAGGTTGTTTATTTTTCTGTTTACTTAATAATTGGCTTGCTTGAATAGTATTTATAGAAATGGGAAAAGAATTCTTGATCTTATCTTATTTATTTTTAAATCATTAGAGTCTTGACTGAACGCGAATCCTACGTACATAAATCTATACATAATCTATATATTTATTGTTATCAAGTTTAATTTGAAGAACTCCATTTTAATTTCGATTTCTTTTATATATTCAATAATATTATTTTTAAATTAATATTTATAGTGCCTTCAGAATACAGTTTGATAATGCCTTCAGAAGGCGAAACAGCTGTCACGCGTAATAATAATTACCCAGCAGAACTCGTTCATAAATAAACTGTTTTTATTAATTAAATAATAATATTATTGAATATTTAAAAGAAAAAAAATAAAGAAAATAATATATAATATAAATCTATTGGTCAAAATGTTGGTCCCCGAGCTTCTATTTTTCATGTTGTACCTAAGAAGAATTTGAGAAAAGAAACACACTTATTTTAGAATTTTTTTAACTGTTTTCCTAACTTATTTATTTCTATAAAATACATATGTAAGGCTGTATATTTTAAGATGGGTTTAAAATAATGGAACTTAAACATGGTAAATAATATTGAGCTTGAGAAAGAAATAACAAAAATAAATTTTCGAGAGGTAAAAATACATACATAAAGTCAAAATCTAAGAAAGAAACAAAAAATACATTGGTCAGACGGGTTTTTAAAGAGACATCCAAAGATTAAAGGACAGGTTTTAACTATGATTTTTAAACATATCAATATCGCGTAAGTATTGATTTCGCATAGTGTGAAACCGTTGTATGAGGGAATGGGTAATATAGTTTCGCTTATGTATACAACAGCAGAATATTTTCACTATGCCAGAGCTCACTGCTCGACACAACAAATATCGATAAAGAGTATTGATTTTTCTAAAGTTGACGTTGGTGATGGCTTAGTTATTAATTACTTAGCGTACGTGATTATTATTAACATTATCTTATTAAGGGCCATTAAACAGTCAGCGGCCGACGATTCATATTTCGTCGAAAGATGTTCTTACGATCGTACAGGGCGGTTCCAATGAGAAAGATTAATTATTCTCCGTACCAGCTTTTTAAAATAATAACTCTCTATATAGTTTTTACTTCATTCAAAATTTGCTTTAATTTATACACACATTAAAAATGCTGAAAGGCGTGATGATAAAACTATTAAAAAATGTACTTTTTGTAAATTTTTTGGTCAATTGTAACTATTTATATATTTTTTAATAATCTCTAAACTAAATAAGAATGTAAAAAAAATCTGAAATATATTAGTTTGTAAGACCGCAAATAAATAGACAAACTGAAGTATTTTCGTCAAAAATACGTGTGAGGTGGATCTTTTTTTAAATGATTTTATAAAAACTAAAATTAAAATTCAGAAACGTAGCTTTCCCAGATATTGCATGATTATATGATTTGAAATGTGAGATGTAATGTATAATGAAAAATTTTGTTTGAAAATTTAACAAATCTGCCAACGACCTACGGCAAAACCTTATTGTACTAAGAATGAACATATTTTCTCAAAATTTAAAACATAGCTTTACTAAATAAAAGAACAGGCTTTCTAAATCAATTTATAATTTTTTGTGGAAAAGAGTTAATTCGCCTAAAATTTATTTATTTATTTATTATTTATTTATTTATTTATTTATTTCAAGACTTGTTTTTACATTAAAAAATGATAACATTTGCAAGGTTAAACAACATTTTTTTTTTATTCTACTGCTCCATAAGTTGAGCTCTGGGAGCTCGTGTTTATGGGAGGAGTATTTATTCACACGCAAAAAATAAAATAATAATAATGTTCTAATTAAATGTTTAAATAATATTCAAAGAACTTATGAGATAAATACAAATATTAATTGACATAGATTCGTAATTTAGGAAAAAAATTGTTATACAAGGTCAATATATTTTTTTTTTTTAATATTAAATATTACATTTAAAGTAAGGATAAATTAAATTAAATTAAATTAAGGGTACAATATATCATTATCCAATTTCAGTGACTTAATTTGTTGTTTGAATTGTTCATATTTCAATGTTTCAGTTACATTAATTTTGTTTTTAGATAATAATATATTGTACCATCTTACACCTAGATACAGATAGTGGTGCTGAGCCGTGGTAGTTCTAAGCATAGGGATGGCTATTAAGCCATTCGTTTTAAATCTATTGCTTATGCTATCAGAGGGGTGAATTTTTTTAATAAAATACTCTTTATAAATTTGATATAAGGCGTTTCTCTTATACAATTCTGTGATGGATGGTACATTAAATTCTCTAAATATCTCTAGAGTAGGGTAGTCGTATGGTTTCCTAAGGATGATTTTTATAATTATTCTTTGAATTATGATTATAGGTTGTAAGGAAGCTTTAAAGGCCCCTCCCCACCCAATAATGCCGTACTGTAATAAGGACTGAATTAATGCAAAATATACAATTTTTATTTTTTTTTTTTTTTTTATTTTATTTGATTTAACAATTGACATATTTCCGGTTTTGTCTGGTTATTCCCTCTTAAGGCTTTGCAATTAAAGATTACAGAGATAATTGCCCTTTAAAAATACGAGTTATGCTAAAAAAAACAACAAAATATTGATTAAAACCATTGTTTTACGGATTATTAAAAATAAAACTACTAAGAAAACAATTGAGTTGATAAAACCTTTTTTTATTAATTAATTTCAACTTTTTCTGAAACATTTTTATATCTATATTCAAATTTCCAATAAAAGCGGCTAGCTCAATCCACAAATTAAATATTTAGATATGATACCCAGGGAGGGCAAAAATAACGCTATCCGTCTTGCGTTAACGCTACGAATAATACGTTATTTTTTAACTTTACCGATGTAATACCACTACGGGCAGGGTGTTAGGGACCGTTAGCGGTGTAAGGCCACGGCGTCTAATGCATATTGTATGCTAATTTAACGATTCTACTTGAGAATTTTTACAGTTTTTATGGCAGTTTTGCCGCGGTCTCACGAAGATCATTTTATTATTAAATAATTCAGATTTATCTTTCCACTTAATGTTTGCACACCTTATTTAAAGTGACAAATTGTAACAACAGTCGTTATGAAAGTAACACTTCGTAATTTTGAAAATTAGGTCGAGGACATTCAAGAAGATATCGCGGAAGTACTCCCTGTTATGATATAATGACGTACAGTGCAGAAAAGATCTTCCTTCGTGCTTCGACTTTTTATGATCCTTAAAAATTAAGGTGAGTTGCATTTCTACAATACCGTTACTATTTTGGCAAAATTTTTGTAATTTTTAAAACATCTAAAGATGACTTTTTGAAATAATGGCATACAGAGCTCCGGGCCAAAAAGACCCCTTCTCTTTGATCATGAATTTATAATTTATGGTTTTTGAAAAAATGTTTTTATTTTGTAGTGTGTTCAAATTTATTTGCAAGGGGACATGGCTGCAATACGGTGAGGTTAATCTTTACGGAGGATTTGTTTAGGTTTTTTATGTATGGTACGTAGGTTTTCATTGTACTGGGCAAGGCAGTTTATGGACGCGTTTTCGTGGGTGGGAATTCTCGCATAAAATGTTTCCGCGAGATTTGAGATGTGTTTTTTTATTAAGGGGATTTTGGAATCTTTGTGGAGTTGGGATACCTTTATCCATTTGGGAGCACTCAGGGCAATGCTTATGGCTTTATTCTGGAATGTTTGAACTCTGAAGAGATGAGACTCTGAAGCGTGGGACCAGATGGGGTATGCATAAGTTAGTTTTATCCTTATCGTTGATTTATAAATTAGGAGTTTATTTTAATATTTCATTTTTATTTTGACTTTTATTTATGAGTTAAACCTCAAATTGTAATATTTAATTAAATGAAGACATTATGAGCAAAACTCAATCGAAATATTTCGTAATCGGTTTATAAGTATTTCGAACCAATCAGAACAAATAAATAAAATTAAACAATTTTTCAAAAAAACTTACATTAAAAAATAAATATTTTATACAAAATATATTATAAAATGTAACCTAAGTTAGAACTGTGGCTCCCTTATCAGGCACAAGAGCTCCTCTTTTCTGATAAGGTATACATGACCAATCATGACCTTGAATATGATATTTTGTAAAATATGTATAATTAAAATGTAACCCATGTTTTATATTAAATAAAAAAAAAATAAATAAAATAAATAAATATAGAAACAGAAAAATCTGGGACGCCAATATCTTTTTCCGATTTTACTGTTTCTTGATTTTCGATTGAGTTTCGCTTATATAGTCTTCATTTAATTAAAAGTTTAAGTTTATAGCTTTTTTATTCCTTTTGCATAACATGAGGTAAAGGGCTTCATAGATTTTATTTGCTGAGGCTAGAGTTTCATTGATGTGCTTTTTCCGAGCTAATCTACTGTCAACGGTTATTCCGAGATATTTAACACCCTTTTCCATACCTCAAGATTCACCTGACAACGCACGAATAACTTATGTTAACCTTTCCATTGCGGAGTTGCAGACTGAATTTCGAGACTCTTATTTAACCCCCCTCCCCGGTTACGCTCGATGACGTAAGCACACCAAGAAGCAATTGACAATGACATATTATAAAATAATAGTACTCCAATTGGCGCCACAACCCTTGGGCCACAAGACATATTTAAATATTTGACTACAATAGGAATATTAATTTTTCGGTAGAAAAAAAAAAACAATTTTGAATTTATTCACAACAAAACATTTACATGATGACTTCTTTAATTGCTTCTTAGATGAACTCCGACTTGGCCCCCTGTATTTCTAAAGCAACTGCTTGCCCCACTTGCGAATTAGAAAGAAGAAGGATTTATTGCTTTTATAACTCAATCACTCACCATTCAGAATTGAAACGTTGCTTGAAACGGCATTAGCCGTGTTTGGTGACCAGATCTGAATAGCCAGGTACTTCCCCACCTTCTTCTTCCCTATCTCCTTCCCCTCCCCACTACCCTCAGCCTCACAACATACCCCAATTGGGGATGCCATAGTCTCACTGGCTTCAGACGGGAGCAGTTGGGACTCTTGTGAGGTATTCATGTAAAAAAAAAAAAAAGGATTTAAAAAATAATATTACCATTACACATGATCTGACAGTGTGTTTACAAATAGAGCTCATAATAATAGTATTCATTACCGATTGAGGAAGAAGTGATTTATCATCTTCTTCTTTATGTGCCTTATCCGGTCCCCCCAACGTTGGCGATCATTCTTGAAAAGGTCTCTCTGTCTTGCGCTGCCCGGAATAGCTCCTCCACACTTCTAATGCCGGTCCACTGTCGTATATTTCGCAGCCAAGACATTTATCTCCTACCAGGCCCTCGGCGACCCTCTATCTTGCCTTTCAATATTAAATGGAGCAAATTATACTTCTCCCCTCGAAGTATATGACCCAGATATAAAATTTTCTTGATTTTAATTAATGTAAGCCATTCTCTATTTGCTCTAGCCCGCCTGAAAATTTCTATGTTGGTGATCATGTCGGTCCATGGGACCTTGAGCATTCTCCGGTGAAGCCACATTTCGAAAGCCTCTAACCTGTTCATGGTATTTATTTTCAAGGTCCATGTTTCACAACCATACAGCAAGACCGACCACACATAACATTTTAGCATTCTCTGCCTTAGTTTTAAGCTGATATTGTCATTGCAGAAGAGGGATTTCATTTTTATGAATGCAGTTCTTGCTGCTTCAATACTGCACCTAATCTCTATATCTGGGTCAAGAGTCTCCGTGAGGATACTGTCGAGGTATCTAAATCTCTCCACCTTTTCGACATTACAACCATTTAACTGTATCATTGATCCAGAGTGATCTAGTCGTCCAAAAGTCATCCATTTAGTTTTATTGACGTTGATTGTTAGGCCCAGTTGCTCACCAGCATTATTAACAAGATCTAATAGGTCTTGGAGGTCACTGATACTGTCATCTAGTAATACAGTATCATCTGCATATCTTATGTTATTAATGACAACTCCGTTGATCTTGAGACCCTTCTGGGTATTACTTAGGGCTCTTTTGAAGACATAGTTGGAATAGAGATTGAATAATAGTGGCGACAGGATACAGCCTTGTCGTACTCCATGGCGATTGCATTAGATCTCTCATTCCCATGTCTTATTTCTGCTGTTTGGAACCAATACAGGTTTTTAATGAAATTCTGGTCTTTGGTGTCAACGTTACAATCCGCAAGCATTTTCATTAGGTCAGCATGTTTTACCCCGTCAAATGCCTTTTCGTAGTCAATAAAACAGGAAAAGACTTCCTTTCTTTGGTCACGACACTTTTACAATAGTACGTCGACAGAAAATAATGCTTCACGCGTACCGAACGCATTTCTGAAGCCAAACTGAGTGTCATCCAAGTCCTCCTCGCACTTATCGCGTATCCTGGCATGTTTTATTTTAAGGAATATAGCAAGTAAATTAACTGAAATGTCAGAAGGGTTTATTCAAGCTTCGAACCTAATGTCTTTGAGTTTTTATTCTATAGATAACAATGGTAGTTTAAAAAAAAGTATATTGCTGTTTTAAACAAAGAGCATTTTATCGCTAACTCTGGCGGCACATTTGTATGATACCCTTTGTTTAAATCGTTTTCACTTCAGAAAAACTTTAATATTAAAATTTAACCTTAAAGGGGTCTCCACACGGTGCTGCCGCAGTAACAACTGCCGAAGAACTGACTAAAAATCGTATAGTCTGTAGTCAACTAAAGTTCTGCAGCAGTTGGTGCTGCGGCAGCACCGTGTGGAGACCGTCTAACAGAGCCAATCTAGTATGCTACCTAGTAACGGAGAGCAGAGCCTTTAAGACGATGTACGAAGCCAAGCCATCTGGGACCAGGCGCTTAGACAGGCTAAGACATAGCTTTACGGACAACGTGTTGGTCAAACTCCCCAGGGGGTGAAAGGAAAAAAAGGGAAATGCATTTTAAAGCAGGCTGAGGCTCTCCTTTCTCTGTAAGAGTCGTATGGCTGTAAGAAATAAAGATAAATTTGTACGGAAAATATTGAATTGTATAGTTTTTGAATTTTTTAACAGTGTCTGCAAGTTTTTTTATAGATACTTTCATATATGTATTTTGTTTGAGTTATTTTTAAATAAAAGAAAATACAGCATGACAGAAAATAACTGTACTAACTAACTTTATACTAACCGAGCCCTGCTAAGACCAACCGTCGTGTTATGTATATATAATAGAACAATATATTACGCGCAGATACTCTCAATGCCCTTTATCTTGAAGCGATAATTATCTTATATATTAAATTATGATATTTTTTGATGGCAACCCTAAAATCGAAATCCCTCCAAAATAAAATTAAAATCCTTCAGGTCCTATGTCATCTTTGGGGATGCTGTGTGGAGGGTCTTTTCAGTGAAAGGAAAAAGAGGAAGATATGTAAAGTACGAAAGTATGAGGGGTGGGTAGGAATTTGGGGGTCAATATGTCCAGGCTAGAGAGGTCTATGTAAGGTATCCCTCAACCAGTCTGTCCCAATCCGGCCTGCCATGCAGTAGGTGGGTTAAAGCAAACGCCTCCAAGACCATGATAAACCTCACTCCATGAACCCAGCCACCCCAGCTAAGTCACTAAAAGTATCGAACCGGGGTGCATTTGGGGTGATCTGTGGCAGGGGTGTTGGTTATTGGTATCCTTACCCACCTCCCAAATTGAATTAATTATTAATTTATTGATATCTATTTGAAGGGTGTTGTCCAGTACTATTTAACTTATATTATTAGGGGCTCCCTATAAACCACCTTTACCAACCTGGTTTTGACCCTCCCCCCCCCCCAAATCTCCTCTTCCACTTCCTTCACCTACATTATTATTTATTTAATTTTATACCGGTATGATTTTGTAATCTTGTAAGATAGCTTTAAAACGCTAGTAATTGAATGTGCCGCGAAAGTGCCTTAATTAAATAATTGAATCATAAAATAAAGCTTTTCAAAAACAAGATATCTAAAAAGTGTAAGCATAGTTAATGCCGAAAAGAGAAGTTTATAAAATTACCTCCCTTTAACTTTAAGTAATTCCATCTGTCTGCCGGAATATCGTCACAATTAGCGGGTCTTCAACATCATATTTTTTCAATTTTCAAAGACGTCATCACGTTTATGTTAAAATTTTACAATTGTAAAATAAAGCCATATTTTAAAAATAAACATACAAAAGTGGTTTGGAAAGTTTTCAATTAAATTCGTTTTTGATCATTTCCGAAGAAAAATAACATCATGTTTACACTGTGAAAAATCCCCTCAAGTGCGCTGCAAACGGCTAATCATTCATCCTTGAACGTTATCTTATAATGTGAAAATGTAATTATTTTATACAGGTTCACAGTTTAACTTAATTTTTTCTATCCCACAGCTTCATTTCTTTC
This sequence comes from Limnephilus lunatus, assembly GCA_917563855.2. Classification (NCBI taxonomy): domain Eukaryota; kingdom Metazoa; phylum Arthropoda; class Insecta; order Trichoptera; family Limnephilidae; genus Limnephilus; species Limnephilus lunatus. The sequence continues at coordinate 90,116,247 of OU830594.1, read as the reverse complement.
GTATATATGGTTATTTTTCTTTTTTTTTCTACCACTTTATGTTTTCTTTAATGTTTTAATTTGTGTTTTTATACTATAAATTTACTGTCGAAACTTCGCTGGTTAATGCAACCATTTAATATGTAATTACCTTATAATATGTATAACTGTTGTTTCCCTAATAAACTAAAACAAAATATTAAAAATTTACCATCAGAAAGCAGAGCCAGTTATTTTGTTTACAGAGCGTTTAAAGAGACACATTAAAGTAGTTTTTAAAGCGTCGTAAAATGTGTGCATAGTTTCTTGATGAGCAATATAGGCTAATCGAGCTCAACCGCGAGACTTTTCTCATTAAAAAGCAATTTAAAATTAATTATGCGGCTGCGAGGAAATGAGGCAAAATGAGGGAAATATAAATTATATGGTTTACGGTGCAGCACGCCACCCCAAGTGTGTTAACATGAACTAAAGCCCCGGGAAACGATGTCGGGATGTGCCGGGATACAACGAAATGTCCCGGGATACAGGTAAAGGTGTGTTTATACCCCACAACTCTGCCCAGGATAACAATTAGGGAAACAAAGAGCAGAACTTCCGACAATGGACTAACTTGACGGATAAATCAAGGCTCCGAGGGATGCTGCTGATGAAGGTGCGGTAGATCGGCAGGTACACGCACATTGCATTAAGTTAACAACAAAATAAGATTCGCAGAGAGTTCTTAAGGTGACCCTTAAAAGAATTAATAACCTGTTCTTTCGTAGATGGCGTGAGCTTAATTATTTTAGCTATTCTTTAAAATATTAAAATGAATGGGTGGTTCGCGCCCGTACACATCTATATATATATAAATCAAAATGTGTTTGGGAATTAGCGAATTGTGTATTGCTATATTAAGCATAGGAAATGTTTTAAAATTTTAAAATAGCCTCTTAAAACCCTCGCGAAGGTTTTTGGATTATTTCAACCACATGGCAATCCACCTGTAAAGTGTTTTCAATCACCCCAAAAATTCTTGCGAAACTATCAAAAATTTGAGAAGGACATTTTGCAAAACAATGATTGTCAAACCAAAATTCCATTTTCAAAACTCTTTAAGTTAATGTATTAATTTGAAGCACTTACTTACATAATACTTTGAATCGAAATAAGAATTATAGATATATTAAATAGGTAAGGTACCAAATATGATTGATTATTTTTTATAATATTTGATTATTTTTATATAATATACAAAAATGAATATTTGTAATATATGATAAATGAAAATTTGAATTTAAAAAAATTGTAAAAGGTGGCACGCAAGCTGTTAAACTTAATGTACTGGGACTGAATATATGGAACGCGGGAAGGGGGGGGGGCGGTTGTCGGGACAGGGGAGTGGGATAGGGGAGAGGGAAGGTGGAAAGGGTCGCGGGAAGGGAACGGTAACGCACGGGAAAGAACATGCAGGGAGAAACAATTTATTTCTTTCAATATGGCGTTGCAACGCACGCCGGGAACCACGTACAATATAAATATGAATACATAATTTTAATATTCATAAACAAACTCAAATCTTTCAAGAAAGGCTTACAAATGCAATATTGGATTGAATCAACGATAAATTATTGTTTCTATAAGCCACTTTTGAAATTTTTTTGTTTGTTTACGGATAAATCTTCTTCTTAATATATAAAAGCAAGAATTTGTAAAGTGTTTTTTCCTAAAATAATTAAACTAGCGCCATCTACGAAACGGTGAATTTTGAAATTAAGTATTACCTTGACGACTTTATAATATGAATTTAACTTCGATCACAAGTTGCAGACGATTTTTTATAGTAGACTATTTTCTTACTTTGCCCGAGGTTCATCAACATTTCATATAAACGATTTCTAATAATAAACAATAATTAAGAACATTTGGATTTAACAATATGGTATATTTTTAACCCCCGACGCAAGGAGCGGTGTTATAGGTTTAATTTTCTGTGTGTCTGTCTGTATGTGGCATCATAGCTCCTAAACGAATGGACCGATTGGGAAGCGTTTTCTTTTGTTTGAAAGCATACATTATCGACATGGTTCTTATCTACAATTGATGAAAATCTGTTCAGGCGTTTCAAGGTCATCATTTCAATGTCGGGGGTTACTAAATTAAAATTTTGAAAATTTTAATTATGAAATGCATCTATTTGAATTTCGATCTTGTTTTATTGAAAAATGCATTTTATAAACTTACTGCTACTACCGACCCAAGAGATGGCGCAACTATGTCGAAAATGGAAGTATTGTGGTAAAAAACGTTTGCATTATGAGTTGTTTTTTTTTTACATTGGTACTCCCTGAAAATATTACAAAAATTTTTTTGAATGCTTCAAACTCTTAGTAAAGATTTCTGGTGTAATAAAAAAAACACTTTTTAAATTTTCCTTTTTTTATCCAAATTATTTTTTTTGGTCGTAAAAAATATATACATATTCTGAATATGCTTAGTTATAAAAAAAACATAAAAAGTTGGCCGATTTTTCTTGCAAACACAATAGAGGAAAATGCTTCCAAAAAGTATCAATGATCGACAGTGCTTTTTCAGATATTTCTGTTTGTTTGTTTGGCGTCGGTTGTTTCTACAGAAGAGTGTGTAAATCACTTAACAAAAATCATATCTTTATCATCTATACAAAACGTTTGTGATTCTGATCGACTTAAAAAAAATTAAAATAATAATAATTTTTCCAACTGCCTCGAACCACCAAGGAATAGCGAATTTGGAGAATGTTGTAAAGTTACAAATAAGAGGAGGAGATGAGATAAAGAAGAGGAAGGTAGGGAAGAACCTGACAATTTAGAAGACGAGATTCTTATAGCCGTTTTAATAAATATTTCGATTCTTAATAGTTGACCTTCACCAGGATGGTGCAGGGAATGTCTACCACCATTTTGTATTATTTATTTGAATGATAGGTTTGCACGATGACCAATGTAATTAAAATAATAAAAAATAACAAATAAAAACTCTTACGCCGGATTTGAAACTTTTGGCGGGTATGGGTACCGCCACATCGGAAACCATTTATTGAATAACCAACACCCCCGCCAAAGGTGTTCTCAAGTAGTTCGCTAAGTTTGGTGACTTTACAGGGTTGCTCTGGTTCATGGGATGATCAATTCAATGTTCTACGTACTGCGTGGATTGAGAGAGACTGGTTGAGGGAGACACCTTGGTCTCTCCAGCCGGACTCTTCCGACCAGTCAACTTTGTGAAAGAGATGGATTCATACATCCGGCATTCCTGGACACTTTGGCTCCAGATTCCTAACAACCCCTAAAATCTTTTTACTTCCCTGAATTTCCTCTCCTTACTTTCCATTAAAAGACCCTACACACAGCATCTCCAAAGATGACACAAGCCTTGAAAGATTTTTTTCCTCAGGGCTACCTGTGTGGAGTTAATGAAAAAAAAATCATTCCACCATGAAAGTTGTTGATAAAAGGTGAAAAAAGGTTTAAAAATTTGTAGCGTCTCGTTTATGGAATTATCATCCCTTATTAATTTCTTCTTAGAATTCTTATACATTTGTTTGTGGGAAGAACATTAAAATTCATGTCTATTTTCACAAAGCCAGGTTAAAAATGGAGGGGTTTAAAGAACAAAATCATCAGCATAATGCAAATGCACTTTAGAGAGAAACACTCTTGGATATTATTTTTTAAACAAGAAAAATACTTCATGTTTGCTCCGGGAGTTTATGTTATCTCGTGTAATTTGTTTGTGTGTTTTAAAAAAACATGTTTATGCAGAGTAAATAAATAATAATGTTAGACAGTTTGCTGTTACTGAAAAATTATGAGCCGTTTGTCTAGTTTTAAAAATTACATATCTTCAGACACCAGTTGCAATAATATCCGTAGACATTGCAATTTCAAAGAAGTTTTAATTTTTCAGAATAGCTTATTCCTGACGTTTTTGATTATCACTATACTAACAAGATCAGCGGAATAATGTTGATGAGGAATGTTTTCAAGAGTGGTATTACGAGTTTACTTTCAGTATCGCCCTGGGTAAAGGCCACCAATGAGAAGAATGGGGAGCTCGTAATACCGGCAGCGGATATTGCTAGAGATCGTGAAGGATACGAGTATACGAAAAGAACTGGAATTAATTAGTGTTCTTAGTTTAATAACTTAATTAGTGTTCTTAGTTTAATTATTTAATTAGTGTTCTTAGTTTAATTAAATAATGAGAGTTCTTAGTTCAATTACTTAATAAGTGTTCTTAGTTAAATTACTTAATTAAGTTCTTTTTACATTTTTATATGAAACATGTTAGGTATATATATAAAATAGAAATTGTATTCGTAGTCCTCCTCACTAGGAGATCCGGTGCTGAGGGGGACTTCTTTGGAAAAGTTTTCAGCGACTTCTATGGTTTAACTTCGTGGTTTGGATAAGGTTTTCTAGAAACTTCTAGATTCGACGATGTTTTAAGTATTCCTACTAGTAAGTTCATTTTCCGATAGTTCCTTCAGCCAATATTTATTGTCCTTAATGTAGCTATTTTTTGTTTTAATTTGTTTGATACTAAGTGGGAGTTTGTTATATAACTTTACTGCCAAAAATTAGAACTTCTTTGTCCAAACGAAGAGTTACACTTTGGTATATTAAGTATGTCTGTTTGTTTGGCTCTGGTTTTATGAGCATTTGAGGTATCTGCTTCTGAATCATTTTTGAGGTGATGAATTAGAATGTTTTTGCTGAATTATGTTATTAAGTTTAGTGTTCTTAGTTTAATTACTATGTCAGTGTTCTCAAGTTTAAAGTTCTTAGTTTAATTGTTTTGTTAGTGTTCGAGTTAATTTTTTAAAAAATAATTATTTAATTAGTGTTTCTAAGTTTAGTGTTTTAAGTTTCTTTCGCAGAGAGAAACAATAAAATTTTGTTTTAATTTACATTTATATTATCATTTGACGGCCTCCGGAGGCGAGGCGTAAAGCTCTCGACTTGCAATCCGTAGGTCGCGGGATCAAATCCCGGCGTGGGCAAGAAATTTTCATTTCATTGATTTGTCTTATTTCATAATATAATCATTTGAATAATATGAGGTTAATTTGCGGAACATTCCAAAATGGAAGATACTCTTTGTAACGGCCTAGTGTAAGACCAAAATTCGAAATAAAAGCAATGCTTGAAATGGTTTCAGCAGTGTTTTTTGACCACATGTATTTTTAAATTTTCAATATTGTTTAAGCAAAATAGGAATGTAAATTTTTAAAAATTATATTACTTTGTAAGACCGTAAATAAACAGACAAACTGAAGTATTTTCTTCACAAAACACTTGTGCGGATTTTTAATGATTTCATTTAAATAAAAATTAAAAACTGAAACATAGCTTTCCCAGATCATTTATTGATTTATTTTACTGGATAATTAATTATATGATTTGAAATGTGTGTTGTATAATACAAAATTTTCTTTGAAAATTTAACAAATTTGCGAACGACCTAAGGTATAACCTTATTTTCTCAAAATTTAAAAGATTCTTTTGCTAGATAAAAGAACAATCTTTTGAAATCAATTTATAATTTTTTGTGGAGAAGAGTCAATACGTCTAAAATTTGATTTAAAAATGACATATTTCCAGTTTTCTCTGATTATTCCCTCTTAAGATTAACTAGAATATTATTATTTGCATTGACGACGTAAAATATTTCTTCATTGCTTACTTCATAAAAATAAACAAGCTTTCAACCAATTACTGATAAAGCTTAACATTTTCTCTGAAAACCTTCAAATACAAATTATTTCGCAAAGAACTTGATAGGTAATTAATATTTGGCTCCTGCAGGTAAGCCAAGATTAGCTGTGTGAAATTTATTTTAAGCCAGTGGTTCTCAAAAGGGGTGATATCCCTTGGGGGGGGGGTGTTGGAAGCTTTGTGGGGGTAGTAGTGTGCAGAATACAATATACAAATTGTATACGTACATGGTTCCGGGATTGATTCCCTGTAGACTTAATTTTATACGACTCGGCACAGATTTTTGGTAGTGCTGGATTACCGTTCCACTTTTATTTTTAAAAATAGAACTATAAAATTTATATGGGTAAACCCGAGAGAGTTTATTTTTGCAACTGTAAATGCTTAAGGGAATTTCGTTGTAATATTTTGATTTATAATCTTTACAGCTTGGTTTCATTTATTTAATTGAGACCAATTTTTAGAGTTTTTCAAGACTTAACCAATTCGCATCTTCAGATTAGTCTGTATCTACAAACATCGCACATACTCTTAGAACGACCCTGGTAAAAGACAATCATCCCTTTTTTAAAGTTTTGTGTGTTAAAGGCGGCCCAGGCGCTCGTGCGACACACGCCGATAACTCAATTTTTCATACATGTAGCTGGCGTGCCGCGCCAGGGATGTTTGAGATATTGCATACAAAAACATAATTAATTTCATTTGCATTCGGTCTACACACGCGATCAGGCAACTTCGCGTGGATTTTTGAGAATTCGCTCTCCCTGATAAACATTCATATTATCATTCAAAGATTTTATATTTTTCGGTACGATATTATAAAGTAATTTTAGGCGACATAATTTACCAGTGCTGTACACGAACACACTGTGCAGTCAGCCGCCCTTGGTTTTGAAGAGATCCGTGTCTTTAAACAGAGGAAACACAGAGACCGTAAAATCGTTTCACAATCGAGATGTTGTCAATCAGATAAATGTGAACCGCGGACATAATATGTTATGCGCGCGTTCGGCGTGTTCCCCGACTATGCCCCAGTACCAAAGTGATCAATGAAGCTAGTCAATCGGAGCATCTTCCATTGTAATATCGGTAGAACAAGGACAGCATATCTGTCTGATGCCTGTGCTCTAAAGATTGCAATCCGCTTGTTAAAAATATAGTGGAATGGATCAAACGGGCCGTCCGTTTCAAGGGTTTATTTGAAACGTTCTAAGATCTAAGTAGCCGAATATTTTCCTCTTTCACATCTATTTCCCTTCTCGCTTCCTTCAGCCTTGCAAAATACCCTTCGTTGGGGATTTCTTAGTCTCACTGACTCCAGACAGTTTGGACTCTTGTTTAGTATTCACTTGAAAACCAATAAAATCGCTTCTGTCTTCCATGTATTACATCCCACATATCCTTGTACTACTGCACCGCCCACCATTAAATGTTGCTTTTACTTTCCAAAATACACTCATTAAAGACTAAATTATATATTAACATTAAAATATTTTTCAGGATTAAATAACAAGTGTTCACGATTATTTTTAATTTTTTGTATTTCTTGGGCATTAACTATGTAACAATTTCTAGACATTTTGTTTTGAAGAGTTTTAACTTTCAATGTACATTTGATTGCGCTTGGGCAAATGTACATTGAAAATTAAAACTCTTCAAAACAGAATAATTATTTTTAAATAGACAATAAACAGTGTTAATTTCAAGCGACCTCCCAGGTAAGTATGGTCCTGTATTCATTCATTTTTAGGCAGCATCGCGTTTATTTGTCAAAACATTGTACATATATTTTCGTATCGGTGATCAATAAATCGATGTATGCAATTTTTAGCCATAAGTTGTTTTTAATTGTTTGTCTAGCTTGTAGTTTTTTTAGATTTTAGAAATGTATTATAAGTTTGTATAGCGCCCTCGAGGTGATTTTTCACAAAAACGGCGCTATATGAATACTCCAAATATTAATATTATTATTCTGCATTAATAATATCATCAAGTATGTAGAACTAGCACACTATACTTGATTCCCAACATCACTTTCAAAATATTTCCCTGAAGAGGTGTTGTTGTAACTGAGTGCGCTTGTACTCATTTATAAGGTAAAAATGTTGTTGGAAAGAAGGTAAGACCAAAACCGCGTTCTTGTCGCGAGTTTTGCTGACTGGAAAATAGGGAAATGATCTTGAAAGGGGGATTTCCTAGTAGAGAGAGCAAAAATTCTCGATAAACTTCGTTCCTTGGTACTGAGTCCTACTTTATAATGCATTTCGTTCAAGGTGGGCGGAATATTTTTGATGTTTTCCAACCCTAAAGTGCACCATTCTCTTTGGAGTCGCCCACCGTACAAATCTTTTGCACAAGTTGATTTTTGCATTAAGTGATTTTGATGTTTGCCTTGATTTTTGAAGTTTTAAAATAAACAAATATATAATTTTTTTTTTAAATATTTATTTAGTAAAAAATTATACTTTAATTAAATGAAGACAATATAAGCGAAACTCAATCAAAATCTGGAGACAGAAAAATCAAAAAAAGATATTGGTTCCACTGGGATACGCACCCAGGTCCTTTTGCTTTTTTTTCATTAACTCCACACAGGAGGCTCTGAGGAAAAAAAATCCCTCAGCGCCTATGTCATCTGAGATGCTGTGTGGAGGGTCTTTTTGAGGAGAGGAAGGAATGAATGATACAGTTAAAAGTGACCGAATTGGAAATGGGTTCCATAACTTAATCGCTAGAACACTTGCCATGTAAGCAAAGGCACCTGGGTTCGTGTCCCAGTGGAAGCAATATCTTTTTCTGATTTTTCTGTCTCCATATTTTAATTGAGTTTCGCTAATATTGTCCTAATTTATTTAAATATTATTATTTGAGATTTTACTCATAAAAGTTAAAAAGAATATTAAACATTTGTATACACAGTTTATGAAATGTTTTGACTGCCCAACTAGGAGGATTCCCGTTTTAGAACAGTCAAATTAGGATGGGTATGAACATATTATGGAACATGATTTGTCCAAAAAAAATAAGGAAAAATGAGGAAATAAAAGAACAGAAAGAATACAAAATAACATAAAAAGTTTAAGACATAATAACTGTCATTTGCTTAACATAGTTCTACTGTTTATTTTTATTTTAAAACTTTTTGATATCACAAGAATTTCGAAAATAACAAAAAAGTATTTTCAAGATCGGTTAAATTTACTATCACGACAATGTGTATAGTGCTAATACATTTCGAAATATATTTTCTTCTGATTTCCCTCTCCTATCAAATTAACTCGAAATTATAAAAAAATAAATTCACTTTTCAAAAAAATTGTGTGAACACCGCACAAGAGTCCCAAGTGATTCCGCCTAGAGCCAGTGAGATTATGTCATCTCCAATTAGGAGGGGGAATTCTGGAAGGGAAAGAGACGGGGAAGATGCAGGTTTGGGAAGTACCTGGCTATTGAGATCTGGTAACCAAACACGCTTAAAGCGATCTAAGGCAACTTTTCATTTTCGACGTTACAGGAGGGCGATACTGAGAATATCTTCTATTCCGAAAAGTGCAGATGAACATTAACCAATTAATAAAATTTATTTGCGCACGCTGGAATTTGAATCCGCAACCTTCGTATTTCTAGTATATAGCCTTACCCCTCGACCACAAAGCCGTCAATGTGTTAACGAAAAACAAACAAAATCTCCTTGTGTACACCTCGTACTATCATTTGACAAACTCTGCGGTAGGGTGGCTAATAAATATCCTTTGTTCTAGGCTGGACAAATCCCAGTGAGATCAAATGCAAGCTAACTAAAAAGAAATGGGATAATTAAATTTTGCAAAAAAGAATATTTACTAATTTACATTTTTAAACGACTTCGAAAAGGAGGAGGTTATCAATTCGACGGTATTTTTTTTATTTATTTTTTTATGTTTGTTACCTCAGAATTTTCGATTGGGTGAACCGATATTGATGATTCTTTTTTTATTAAAAAGCTGGTGCTTCCCGTGTGGTTCCATTTTAATTTGGTCCAGTTCTGACAATGGGATCCATAAGAAAACCATATACGTCTTAAATTTGCAATGAGTGTGTGCGCGACAAATGGACGAATAACGATTTCGATGATTCTTTTTTGAAGTAAAACTTCTTTACGCACGCTCGTCACTAAAAATAAAAAAAATGAACAAAAATTTTAACAAAACTTTTTAGTGCATTTTTTGAAGTCGTTTCTTGTTTTGTTAAAATTTTGTTTATTACGTATTCACTTGTCTATCTTGCTGGAACATTCTCTTCCAAACATTACTAACGGCTTGGTTAGGGGAAAGACTTGACTCGCAATCCTAAGGTAGCGGGATCGAATCCAGGTGTGGGCAAATAATTTTTATTTGATTAATTTGTGCCATTTCAAAATTAATTAATCAAAAATAATATGTAGTATATTTGCGGCACGTTTCAGAATGGAAGATGCTCTCAGTCTCGCCCTAGTATAAGACCACCAATCAGAATTGAAACCTAGCTTGAAATGGCTTTATTCGTGTTTGGTGTCCAGATCTGAATAACCAGGTACTTCCCCACCTTCCTCACCCTCATCTCCTTCCCCTCCCTACAGGTGAGACTCTTGTGAGGTATTCACAAAAAAAATTGTAGGGACGTTATAATCTCACTGACTCGGAGCAGTAAAAACTCAGTGGATCCCTTTTAATTCCATTATTTCATAAAATTAACAAATTATGACAAGTACACTGCTCGAAAACATCGTAAAGCACAACTAGGTCAAACCCCGCAACAATTATTAACAGCCATAACAAATAGAATAACTTTAATGAAAACTAGTTCTAGTTACACGATAGTACGTCAAAAACTAACTTTATTCTGGTATAAACACCACTTCATCTTTTAGAAAGTTTGCCAGAACAGTGAGTGTGAATATTCATTAGGAATCACGGTACTATGCGCCATGCATTTTGCTATAATTTAGTGTTGAACTTTCAGTGAGACTCTAACGTAGAAATAAACTACATATTTTTTAAGTGAAAACTTCTTTAACCCCGTTGTGATTTGAAACTCGGTGAAACGAAAAATAGCGACACTAAAAAGAGACCAATACGTGCATCTATAGAATTTAGCCTTTGTGAGAATGAGATTAAATAAAATATTGATTTAATTCACGGGTACTCGGTTCCAATATAATGCGATAAATCCACAGTCCCGTCTCCTTTAATGTAGTGGTATAGTGGTATAGTATATAGCGCCTGACGAACCTCTGCAGACATTTAGCAGACCAGGGATCGAATTTCACGAAGTCCAAAAATAAATATTTTTAATTTTGTAAAATCAATATCCAATCTTCAAACCACTCCAAAAAGAACAGGCAAAAGAAAACACAAAGGAAAGTGACATCTAGCGACTCCGAAGAAGAAAACATAAATACTAATAAGATGACAAAATGTGCCGAACAATTCTACGACCAAAATATGAAAAAAATCATTCTTAACATTAATAAAAAAGTGCTTCGCAGTCTCTCCACTCTTGTTTAGGTACATTAGTTTTCTGGAGGTTTCGCTTCTACCGCGTGTGAATTGCACCCTCTGATTTAAAAAAAACCTTAATTCCATACATATTTTTCACAATAATTTCCCTCACGGCCTATGTCATCTTTGGGGATAATGTGTGGAGGGTCTTTATGTGGATATGAAGGATTAAACCTGGGTCTTGAAGAAACCCGTATTGTAGTAGGGAGTGAAGAAACCGTGGCCGGCAAATCGTTCCACAGCCGAGCTGTTGAACTCAAGAAACGATTCATTTTCGGAAAGTTGCTTTTAGAAGTAATCAGACATCTTTGAAACATTAAATTTTACAAGGTAATCTTACACAAAGAGCGCACTTGAAGTGAAATACATCAAACTGCGCTATGTAAGTACTACGTTGTTATTATTATAAAGAGGAAACACTCTGTTATCCTTAGGAAATGAATATAAGCTTCAGTAACAGGTCACAGAAAGTATTATTTAAACTAATCTATGTTAAAAAGATTAACGTGCAGTTCATACACACAAATCCTTGTTGTAAATATCCGCAGAGCCCCCTTTCGGGAATTTTTCTGACATCTTTTCTGTTATCTCGCCACGCCGTGCGTCGCTTTGAATTGTTTTGACCATACAAACTTATTTACCGAAAATGATATAAGATTTATAAAAGCTTTATAACTGATACGACCCAAATATTTCCCGACGTCCTAATAAAAAGACACAAAAAACTTATAGACATCGCAATCGAAAATCGTCTGCAAGTAATAAAACGGCGAAAACCATAGTTCTTATGAGAGAAACAAGCATTTATGAACACCAAAAGTGTATTATTATTGCACCATTATAAATTATTGGATAGATTAAAAAAAAGTTTTTTTTTTGCATTTGGTTGGAGGCTATTTTTTTAATTCTTAATGTTTAAAAAAAGTTATGTTTTAAATAATATAATTTTGGATATGTTTATGTAGGTATGTAATATTCTGAAATTCATAAATACATACCTATTATTTTCAGTAGGCACCATAAACATATGAATATTAGTAGACCTGCCCTAAGCGATAAAAGCGTATTATTTCCCCCTCCCATTGGAACCATTCCATTGGAACCGGCTGGGATCGTGTATGGCTTCACGTTAATCTAAAAAATGTGACGTCGAGCACTCATCGGTGCATTTTACGAAATAAAACGGTAAACATAGTGGCTTGTGTTTTGAAAACGTGTTAAAATAGAAGTAAAAAAGAGAATAAACAAAATTGTCGTATTACATTCCATAGGCAAGCATTATTTTACATTATTTTAAGCCAATTCAGATCACATAATATGATCATTTTTGTAACATACACTGTCACTCGAGATACATGGCGTGTGCCCGTCCCTGTTTACTGGGGTAAGTATTTTATGAAACATTTACAAAAGTGTCTTCACGTTATACAGCAACAAAATATTGAACTCGACCTTATAGGCGACCTTACTTTGCATATTTGGACTTCGCAAATGTGTTCATTACGCAGCGAACAATTCGCGCTCTTATGTAAAAGGTATATTCATTCAAAAGCAGAGTTTACTTTTAAGAACGAAAGTGTGATATTATAATGCGAGATGCCTATATACTGTCAGATTGAGTTTTGATGAATCACATATCACCAAAGCCGTCTTCCTGCCCTTCGTCCCTCTGTAGTTGGTTTCTACCCCTCACCTTTCTGTTCTGGTCTATTAATATTCATATGTCTATGGTAGGCACATATAATGCATTTATGCCGCCGTTCTGAAAATACTTGGTGGTGCAATGGTCAGCATAATTGCTCCCTCTCTCTCACAATTTCACGCCTTTTCGTATATTATTTTAATTTTTATGAAATGAATTTGACTGTTTATCTTTTTGTCTATGCTTTCACAAGAAGCGAAAGTGTTAAGTCATGAATATTTTGTCATCAAATCTTTCCTAAAATTCAATCATTTGAGTGTACAAAAAACGTGCAATAACAACACTAAATGTTAAAATTGAACGAATATTACATTTAAACTACACTGCAGGATGTAGGCGGTTTTAAACAAGGAGTTAGCTATATTTAATCGGCCACCGCCGCGAACGCAAAGCTCTCATAGGAAAGCTGTGTGTGAATTTCAAAGTTTTGTTACTGAAAATGAAGCTCAAGGTGTGTGAACAGATGCATAGAATTTCCAGAAGGTTTTAATGTTAGCGTTTTTAGTTTTTAAAGCTCACAAAGTGGTGATTTTTTAATATTTTTTTAACTCTTTGACATTGTATGATCAATCAGATACATGAGTCAAGTCATACAGAATAATAGAATAGTGCTTAAGAGACGATGTATAAATGTGAATGAGGAGAAGAGTGTGTGACAGGGCCAAGTTGTTTGGCGGTGTTGGTTAGTTTAGCATCGTTATTGGTAAACGACGCTATTTGGTACTTTATTGATTTCACATTTTATATACACCGTGTATTTAAAAAAAACATATCGATGAAATTGAATACATTTATACGTCAAATTGAAATATTACCCTACAATTTGGTTAAAAAAATTGATAAATTTTATTTAAAATAATGAAATAATTGTTTATAGCTAGAATCATTAATTGACCAACTGTGCGGCATCTCTTCTTGTAGCACAGACGTGCCCCGGAAACTGGTAGAGACTCCCAAACAACACGCTCAGTTGTTTAACTTGTTTCCCTTTACACAATAAGATCAAACTGATTGTATACTAACTTGGACCTATTCAGGCCCACAAAAGTTGTAAAAATATTACGATGCTTCTTAAAGTTTGTTACTAAACTTTATCTTCTTAAAACATTGTTTATGACATTCTATATTTTGTTTCAGACATTGTGAGATGAGGAAAGTAACGTTTTTTTTTAAATGTGAATACCTCACAAGAGTCTCAGCAGCTTCCATCTGGAGCCAGTCAGACTATGGCATCCCCAATTGGGGTATGTTTTGAGGCTGAAAGTAGTGTGGAGGGGAAGGAGGTGGGTAAGAAGAAATAGCAAATATCTAGTACGGATATCAGCTACTTTATTTATTTTAGCGATAAATTACAAAATAAAAGCCATTAAAGCATTTGAAAAAAGCTGGATATTTTATAAACATATAAAGCCTTCGATTCTTATTTGTTCTAAAGCTCTCACGTGAAGTCATAACAAGGTAGTAAGTACGTTATACACGATTTAACGTGATATTTACAGGTCGTCGTGACAAAAATTAACATCAAACGTGGTGTAGATTCATAAATTTGTCGTTTCCGGACGCCGTGTACACAACAATCTAAAAGTTAATATTTTTCAATTTGGGAACCCTCAAGTTTCGGTCCTAAGGGAATCCCCGTCCACTCCCAGCCTCTGATTGAAGCCTTAAAGTCTCGTAAAGGATCTAACCACTGAACAAAAAATACCCAGAAGTGTGATTTTTACAGATTTGACAGAAAATCTATATCGTCAATTTACAAAAGACCTTTTAACTCCTAGGCCTACATAAGATCAAAGTATCGCCCCAGTGACAAGACAGAACTGGTGATTAACAATTGAATTAGCTTTAGACACGGTTAGTAAACAGCCTATAATTTTTTTTTCTTCCCTTATACCACAAAAATACCCAAATAGAATATGTAGTATTTTAGTAGTAAGGATGGTTGTGAGAATATACACTACGCTACGTTAGTGCTCGGATCTTTCGGTCTTACTTGCAATTCGGAGTTTCCTCATTCTCCCCTATTCTCGTAACGAAAAACGGGCGAATAAATCAATTGTCTACTAAATTTGAAAATATTTTATCAATTTCATTGGAAGTAAGGAACCATAGAGCTTATTTTGAACACACGGATACGCCTACAAACACTTCTCTTCAGGGTTCATAAAGGACACAACGCGTTGACGCGGGACCCTAAAGTTTTCGACCTTTATGTCCGGAATGTAAGGAGTACCTAAACACTTCAAGGTTACTAACATCGTGAAAAATCTACGATAAAATTCCACTAGATGATTTAATTTTGAGATTTGTATTAATCATGGTAGTAGCGGAGTTAGGTTAAGTTAAAAAAATACCCTCCACTCATCATTCCCAAAAAATATGCCCTGAGGGACGTAATTCTTCTCAGTACCTCCCTCGTAGACGTGATATTAAATAATAACAACATGGCGTTCATATTATATTCAGAGATCATAATATAATACAAAATGAGTAAATTAATCGCTTCATTATTGTAAAATGGAGCCAAGTCACTAAGGCCTTACGAAGATGTCAGTTATTGAATAGTCTATCCGTTAGGCCATAATTATTTCAGGAGGCATCTATCTCCATGGCGTTGCTATAAATCTTCCAGACAATTTCTTAATTGCACAATTTAAGATGAGAACATCTCGAACAAGACAAGTGGTTCTCAATGTAAAATATTAGAGTTTTGATATTTTTGTCACGTTCTTGGAAGCAGGTGATATTATGTTAACGGTGGAGGCTTTGTTCGAAGGTTCTATTATCACTGCCAAAAGGTACTACGAAAGAGGCTTTTATGACACTTCGACTCTGATAGGAAAATGTAAAGTAACGGTGTAATGAAATTTAAAAAAAAAAATAACAAGTGGATATTTTATATTGCTTTGTTTTCGGGGGTGGAATAGGTAAAATATCAAAAGTCGAAGATAATATTGTAGATTCTAAGTTTGAAAATATGAGATTAACAATTGTAACGGTTTGATAGAAGGTGGCAATGGCTGAATTAGTAAAATCGCACGTCCCGATTATCCGGAACCTTTATAGGATAAACAACACCTCTGCCATAGGTCACCTCAAGTGGTTCGCTACGTTTGGTGATTTAGCAGGGGTGACCGGATTCATACGGTGAGGTTTGTTTAGGTCTTGGAGGCGGATGACCGAGACACACTGGACCCCAGATTCCTACCCACCTCTTAAACCCTTTTCCTTCCAAGAACTCTCCTCTCCTTCCTTTCCTTAAAAAACCCTCCACACAGCATCCCTAAAGATGACATAGGCCCTGAGGGAAATTATTTTCCTCAGGGTCTCCTTCGTAGAGTTAATGTAAAAAAAAGACGGGAGGTTCTGGGTTGGAGTCTCAGTAGCGACCATTACCATTTACTATTTTTCTGTATCTTGTTCTCTTTCAAATTTTCGCATATTTTACTAGTGTAATCTTCTTCTTAAATGATAAGTATTCCTTCTTTCATCCTAACTACTTTCAAAAGCTATCCTGTCTGACAATATGTGACGATTACTGTTTACCTGTAAAATTGTGGAACATTAACTCCCAAGGAAGAATTAGTCTTTTTGTGTTGTGCGATGTTCACCACAGTGATCTGTCGGTGCATTCAATATCAACTGTTAAAGAAGTCTTTTAAGAACCAGTGCAATGATCAACTCGTGTAGGAGTTGATCTCTCCATTCTTAATATCGAAAAAGCCTCTGTGCATAAATTACCAATCTAGTGGTCTCTCAGGGTGTTTGATTGGAGTCTGTTAAAGGAACTAGTGCAGTTATCACCTCATTGATACCTCGGTTCTTTAATATCGGTTCAAACGGAGATGTGCTCAGCCAAGCGATTTATCAGTGATATATTGAACCTCACAAAAACATAACAAGAACGTGCTGTGGGCAAACAAGGGAGTCCCTTCTAGTGTCTACTTTTCACATATCCTCATAGTTGTGTCATATTAAAACGTCTTATTTTTTTATCAAATTCTAAATAATTGATTGCAGTTCCATTTGATTCAAAATCTATTTCCGACTACAACATAAAAATATCTAATACCATAATGTGTATGAATGTACTTTTTAATATATTAATATATATTATTTATTTACTCGCCGATGGAAAACTTCTTGGCTTTACCGAATAAATTTAAGCAAATTGGTGAAGGACTATATTCCAAAAGCCACACTCCCAAATGAATATCTTCCCGATAGACAAACTTCACGAAAACTTAGTTCCTCAAAGCGGATATTACGTTATCGTTTGTTAATATGGAAAAGGCATTAAGCAACATTTTGATATTGGGTAGTTTTATTTTTTTTTTATTTCGACAGAAGTTAGGTTAGATTGACTAAATCAAGTTACACAATTAATTTGTTTTTTAATAGTTAACCATTCCGACCCCAAAGCGTATTTAGAATACAATATAATAAAAGCAGTCATGTTCAATAAGCTTGTTTTCAAGCTAACGATTGTGTCCCCACGGAAATCATTACAATTCCGTTATTGTTCTAGTGACTATCCTAAAATAAAATAAAAGTAGAAGATCCATAATAAATCCATAGAAATACACGAAAAAGACTTATTTTAGATATTGTTATTTTTTTATTACACATTCTTGTACGAAATGGAAAAAAGAAAGATGAAGAAATTATTTATTATACATTTATACGATTAATTTAGTATTTTTTTTTACATAATCCAGGTTTTTAGTACCGTTTTCTCATAAAAATATCACGTGAGTCATTTTGACTTTTTTTTTGTTTGCATTCTAAATTTTAATATTTAAAAATGTTAATATTTATTTGTAATAATACAGTTTGAAAATTAATTTTATAACCTTTCAAAAACAGTTTTTAGTATTCGGCAAAGTTCAGAAATATTTAATTTATAGCGTTTTAATTGCAAAGCGGAAATAACACGCTTTTATAAATCTGACAGTTCGTTTAAGACAAAAAACTTGCTAAATGGCAAAATACCCGAGTGGTTAATAAGCTGTTTTCCTGTTATTTAATATTTCATTCGGAAACTTGGCCTTCACGAATTTGGCTTTTGAGACGATGCTGATAATTTACTCGATTTTAAGCGGATTTTAAATTTGGTATTTAGAAATCTAACCTCATTTATTTTCACAAATAAGTTGAGACCAAAAATTTCACAACTACACTTTTTAACTTTAATTTTAATAATTGTTAGTTTATCATAATAAAAACCTTGCAAACTTCAAAATTGAATTAACACAAGCTTAGCCATAATTTTTAAAGAGTACAAACAAGCAATAACACTTGAAAACTTCCGTAGTTCTTGCATAAATAAATTACCCACACTGTCCAAACAAAAGAAATTGCCTGAGAATACGGGTGTCAGATGATAAACGTTTGCAAACTACACAACTTTGAGTGCCCCAGCTCTATGCAAGGGTTTTAATTTCAGCAGATTTTAATTTAATAATATACAGCATCTGCAGTTAAAAGTTTGCCGTTTAGAATATGGTACTCTACTGGATGCTTCACGAGCCACTATTTGTCATAAAGTTATATCGTTAGATGAATTCACAAGCCGGAGGGAAGCGGACGTGTTAAAGAATACGTTACGAGGACATTAAGACTTAAGAAAAACTTGGATTCGGTTGAAATGAGAAAAGTGATATAAATCTAGTTCTTTTTTGTTGTTGCTGGAGGAGTCAGTGATTAATTTTGATTTTCTTCTGAGCATGAGTCCATAGTAATCAGAAGAAATACACTGTGATAACATTGTTATATTATGGAACAAACAAAATGGATTTTCGCCGGATTTTGAAGTGAAAATTTCTTTAGCATCGTTGTGATTTGAAACTAGATGAAACATTAAAGCGGCACAAAAAAGGCAAATACGTACATCTATAAGATTTAGCCTGTGAAAGAATGAGTACGAATAATCGGTCTCCTCTTTGTGCGGTGCTTCGTAACCTACTACTTCTACTTTAGTTTTCTAAAGGTTCACTTCTACCGCTTGTCTCTAGCTTGCCATTGAAATTGAAGTAAAATCATGTATTGGTTTCATAGTGCTTTCACACAAACGAAGTATTGAAATCCGTAAGTCTAAACTTAAACTTTAGGTTGTGAACTGCACACTTGTAATTTTTCTTAAGTGAAAACTTCTTATGAAATATTATTATTTTCTTGAAAAATAGCGACAAACATATATATCTAAAGGATTTAGCCTGCGATAGAATATAGTGTGATCGGTCTCCTCTTTGTGCGATGCTTTGTATCCTATCGGTCCCCTCTTTGTGTGGTGCTTCGTAGCCTCCCCTACTTTAGTTTTAGTTTACTTTAGTTTTTACTTCTATCGCGTGTGAAAAGCTGCAATGCATACCCCGTTCTTTTAACGGCATTCTGAATTTCAACCGTTTTACAACATATGTTCCTTTAACACCTAATGTTGTTAAATACTTACAAAATATATATATTAGCTCTTTTGCCGAGCCGAAACGGTAGTTATATGAAATTCCTTCGATTGAAAAAAATCGCTGCTAAAGTAATAAAACGCACATTTTGTTCTGTTATTTGAACATGTTTTAAATTGAACAAGGGTTCTGTGGTTAGTGTTTTAAAGTAAACCGTTAAGACTACATTTTTATGGATCATCAAATCGTTGAGTTCTTTTCAAGTAGACAATGTGAACGATTTCTTCAACCTTAAAATTTATCACAATATAATTCAAATTAAGTAATTTGAGAAAATAGATCATATTTATAAAACTTATAAAATCATTACAATTACGAGAGAATAACCAGGCATAAACGAAAATATTTAATTTTTAAATCAAATTTTAAAAGTATCGACTCTTTTCCACAAAAAATATAAATCGATTTAAAAAGATCGTTATTTTATCTAGCAAAGTTATGTTTTACATTTTGAAAAAAGTATGTTTATCTTTATTATAATAAGGTTATACCGTTGGCCGATTTCTTAAACTTTCAAACAAAATGTTTTGTTACCCAAAATTTAATATCAAATCATACAATTATACAGTAAAATAAATCAATAAATTATCTACGAAATAAACTTTTCAGAATTTTAATTTTAGTTTAAGTAAAATCATTTTAAAAAATTCGCATTTAAACTCACAAATTAATAAATTTCAATTGTTTTAACACGTTTATTTTCCTTAGACATTGTTAAACAAAAGGGAAAACTGATGACGAAAAAATAATTTAAAAAGTACTTACCTAATTTTAATAGTTTTATGTTTCGAGAATTTTTATTGCTAACCTGAATGTATGTACATTCTAAAAAAATTTTTTAATGAGATAAAATCCATTTTAAGTTATTAGATGAAAATGCTGGTACCGAGAATAATCAATCTTCCTCATCGGAACCGCCCCACACAGTTGCTTGGGTACGATCATGAGGCCATCTTCCGATAAAATTTGAAAACTCGGCCTCTCTTGCCATTTTTTTATTATTTGCGGTTCACCGGATTTTGAATCTGAGAACTATGTATTCAAACTAAAATCTCTTTGTTATACTGCTGAGCTCTACAAAATAAAAGCGGGTCACTCGCCACAGTTGACTAGTGTTTTATAATATAAAATGCTCAAATAAGAAAGATAGTCAACATTATTTCGTCTGTGATGCGACTTCTAAGTATTTGTTTGACATGTACAGGCTTTGGGAAGTCTGTGATTGATTGGGTTGTTTTGAGCGATCGTTATTTTTATTTTATTCCGTCACGGTTCAGTGAACGGGGTCAAAAGGGATAAGAAAATTGGGAAATTTTGTTGATATGATAAAAAAAGACTTACGTAACCGGCTTTAACGATTTTGCTATGTTCGAGGGAGGTGATTTGACTTTTTTCCCGGCGAAATATCAGTACCTACTCTAGTAAAGTTTTTGCAGTTTTTTTCATGAAAAACAGATTTCTTCACATACTTTGTCCATGAAACAAAAAAAAAAAGTTTTTATATTTCGCATGAAATTCACGCCTGCCCGCAGATAGTGGTGCTAGGGAATTCCGTATGCAGCGTGGTGGTAATCAGATGAGAGGGGAAGGTTTGAAAGTACGTGGCTATTCAGATCTGGTGACCGAACACATCTAAAGCCGTTTTATGCAAAGTTACGATTGTGTACGGTCTTTTACCAGTGCGTTACTGATAGAATCTACTGCTCTGATTTTAGAACATCGTTGCGGAGTTGAAGATACTTTTGCTACCTGATTTTGAGACCTTCTAAAACTATTCTGAAAGACAGCATTCCGATATTTCGAATTAAACGTTTCTTTCGGAGGCTTCAACGGGCTTGGTGACCACATCTAAATACAGTACTGTGCGAACTAATGTGAATACATGATAATTAGCACAATCATCTTGTTTTTAGAAGTTGTATGCAGCATATTGTAATAGCGGACATTTTGTGTTCTTGTACAATCATTCAATGAGTTTTGAGACACACCAAACTACATATGCATTAAATTTTGTAATTTTTTAGAATTACAGTTTATTTGCAGAGGTAAATTTACCTAAAGTATTTGTTTCTAATTTTTGAAGATGGGTATTTCTCTTAAAAAACGCACCAAGATTGTTAATATTTCAAAGACAAAAAAATACATACCTTGAATAGCCAGGTAACTCTCCGGATCTTAAATCCAATTGAAAATCGGTGGGTTATAGTTAAATCAAGACAAGCACTACAAAAACCAATCTGATTGAGACAGTAATTCAGATATGGTTTAGAGACATGCAAATATAAGAAAATTGTTAAAAAAACTTGCTGATTCTATGCCAAACCGTGTACAAGAAATTAAAAAAGTTAAGGGAGGACACACTTGGTATTAAAAAAAAAATGTGATTGTTGCTCTATTTTTTTTCCTCTATAAAGAATATTTATTATTTTATTCAATTGATCACTTGTGTTCACATTAATTCGCACAGTACTGTAGCGAGGTACTTCCCAACCTGTCCTCTTCTCTTCTCCTTCTCACTCCATTTAGCCTCACAACATACCTTAATAATTGAGGACTGGCTCTGGAAACTTTTAAAATGATTTTTAATTGAAATGCAAACTTCTTTAGCACCGTTGTGATTTGAAAACCGATAAAAAGAAAAAGCAACACCATGAAGAGAAAAACACATATACATCTATAAGATTTACCCTGCGACATAATGAGATACAATAATGGGTCTCCTCTTTGTGCGGCGCTTCGTAGACTATCAGTCTCCTCTTTGTGCGGTGCCTCGTAGCCTCCCTACTCTTGTCTACTTTAATTTTATGAAGGTTTCACTTTTACCGCGTGTGAACGCACACCTGTATTTTGTTTCTTATTTAAAGAAATACAAACATCCTCGGTTTACGAATTACCTTATAATAATTGGAAAAATCTCCTGCTACCAACACAGTAAGCGTAAAGTGTTGCTTGTGTCGTGATGGCGGACTAAACCAACTTAGGAATTCAACTCAAATGGGACATAGATATACCTAATGCCAAACAAGCGACTGTCCGGTCAAAAATTTTTACAAAAGTTTTAATAGTAGGTACTACGAAGGCAGTTGTTTTCTGTCGTTCTTTGGAATTATTACTCAAAACTATACATACATAAGTTTGTTCTTAAAACAACTTAAATACCGTCTTTGAGTGTACAGCGTATAGTGCAATGACAGAAATATTAGCCGTAATCCAATTCAACGCATTTGAAATAGACCCAATTATCTTTGTATTTTCACTTAGAAGAAGCTCGTGGCCTTTTAGATCTTTTCACAAGATTTACATACAAAATTCTTGCCACCCTGTATAGGAATGTCTCTATACAGGGTGGCTTTATTACATTAGGACGAGTCTGAGACATTTTCCTTCAGACGGAATCAGTATTTTGAAAAGCTCTACGTACGTGATACTCCGCTCTGAAAAGTGCATGTTTTAGGAAATGTATCTTGTATGGAAATTCACGACATTTTTCCGATCGGAATGTTTGCTTTCAGACGGAATTCGACTTTATTTTTAAAAAGTTTTTATTTTATTTTTATAATAAAAGTATTATGAAAAATAATACTAAATTCGATTATGGCTCTTTCTATGGGTGATTTTAACTCTGGTTCAATGAACTCAGATTTGTTAAGAATTTAAGATTCATTTTTACAAGAATTAAGAAAATAGATTAAGTACCAACTTGTAATGTGATATTTTAACTGAAAACGGTTACAATTAATATTTTTTAAATTGTAAAACAAAAAATTCACGAAAAATATCATTGTGAGTTACTGCCGTAAAAACTTCTCTTGATCATTCTGCAGCAATTGTATTTGCTCTTTTTTTTTCTTCGTCAGACCAGTAAAAAAGTTATATATGTACACTACACAAGTTATAAATATATATTATTTATTTTTTTATCACACAGGAAGCCCCGATGAAAAAATCCCTATGGCCATAAGTCATCTTTGGGGATGCCGTGTATGTTTTTAGGGAAAGAAAGAAGAGGAAGTTCTGGGACGGAAAAAGGTGTGAGAGGTGTGTAGGAATCTACGGTTCAATAGGTTCAAGAGAGACGAAGGTACGAATCCATCCCTCCGTCTACGATGTGAGGTGATGGGTTGAGAGAGTCTCTCCCGATCCACTCCGCCACGCAGTGCATGGGCAAAGGCATCCGCCGCCAAGACCTATACAAACCTCACCCCACGAAACCGAGCCACTAAGTCACCAAACGTAGCAAACTATTTGGGGTGACCTATGGCAGGGGTGTTGGATAAAATCTATAAGTATTTTTTATTAATTTGTCAATCACAAATTCCTGATTGCTACATCCACGATTAACAAAAGGGTCATAAATAAATGAAACTATATACCTTTGTTAGAAACACTTATATTTTATTAGCGCCGACCGGTTTTGGAACGACCGTTCCTCCGTGAGGGCAAACGTATACTGACTTGACAATTACAAAACAGTAGGTGGATATGGATACAATGTATTATTACTAAGTGTTGTGGTAGGAGTGGAGGCGTGGCTAGGACTTAATGAAGAGTGGGTGGGTGAACATATCCACGATTGGGCTATAAGAAAATATTTTTTGTTTATTGATAATGGATCAATTATTTTTAGGCGCTAAAAAAATATGAGTGTCTAACTAAGATAAATTGTTTAATTTATTTATAATGGAGAGCCACAAAGTTATAGCTACGTCCAAAAGTATGAAAGGGTCATATTTTAATAATTTCTAGGTATGTTTAAATCTGCAGAACAGATCCCAATTAAAACGAATTTCCTAGTTTTCTCTTTAGCTAATGGAACGAAAACACTGTTTGAACAAAGGATATTATGAAATCTAGTTTTCAGGGATTTAGTATGAAATTTCCCACATAAACCACTCTCCTCCTGTTGGAGCCATAGTGCTTTGAGAATTGTGCCGAAGTTCGAAATTTAATGGAAGTAAGAATATATCAACATTCATTATTTATATGTATATTGTGATAAAATACAGCTGTATCTTTGAACCATATATAAGGTGTTGTGTAAGAAAAAAAAATAACATTTAGTTAACACATTGGACGTTTGAATTTATTTCAAAGTTTTTTTTTACCTTAGGAGGCTAAAAAATAATTTCCCTCAGGGCCCATGTCATCTTGAGGGGTGGTAGGTGGAGGGGTTTTTTTAAGGAGAAGAAGGAGAGGAAGTTCTGGGAAGGAACAAGGTATAGGGGGTGTCCAGAAGTCACGGACGTATGAATCCAATCCTCCCACTGCGGTGCAAAGCTATGGGTAGAAGAATCCATCTGTAGAAATCAAAGGTCTCCCACAACCAGTCTCATCCAATCTGGTCCGCCACACAGAAGGCGAGCAAACGTGTCCGCCGCTAAGAACTAGACAAATCTCACCCCATGAACCCGGACACCCTGCTGAGTCACCAAATGTAGCGAACCACTTTGGGTGATCTATGAAGGGGTGTTGGTTATCCAATAAATGGTTCCCGGGGCGGCGGTACCCGTATCCGCCTCCCAAAATAAGAATTGAGGAATATAGCGTGGTAAAGAATGTACTTGATTTATTTTAACCAGTGATTCCTGATATCATTTGAAGTAAAAAACGTGAACCAAATTTTGGTCTCCGGTGATTTTTACGATCTCTTTTAAATGTTTTAAATTGAAAAACAAAACAAAAAAAAACCACAATATCTAAACCAAAAATTTAATTAACATTTTTTACTCCAAATAACTTTATAAATCAGCGATTAAAATAAGTCAAGTAAACCTCTCAAAAGCCTGTACATAAACATTTCAAAGATGTTTTAGTTCGGTTCTAAACTTGCAAAGCTCATCTCCTCAGAACAAAATATACAGTTGATTCTATTTACAGTACAAGGAATCGAGGTTAGCAGACTACTGAGTTCTACCGTACCTGATGTACGCAGTGATGGATGAAATTGATAGAGGAAAGACGAAAGTAGACTGAATGCAGTAGGAATGGGATCCATGTGGCGTATGCATGAAACCAAGTACGACCAAATTACAAATGAGGATATTCTCAATACGCTGAATGGGATTCTTAGACTTTAAATCAGGGGTTGGAAACCTTTTTGTTGTCGGGGACCATTTGGATGTTTGCAGTGACACCCACGGGTCGTACATAGATTTAGATAGTCGAGATCAAATCCCGGCGTGGGCAAATAAATTTTATTTGATTGATTTGTGTTATTTCACAATTAATTCATTAAAAATTTAACCAATAACAGGTTTTCACTGATGTAAACAAATATAAAGTATATTTGCGGCACTTTCCAGACTGGAAGATACTCTCAGTAGCGCCCTGGTGTAAGACCACCATTCAGAATTGAAACATTGCTTGAAATGGCTTAAGCCGAGTTTGATGATCAGATCTAAACAGCCAGGAACTTCTCTACCTTCCTCTTTCCCATCTCCTTCCCCTCGCCATTAATTTTAGCGTCACAACACACACCAATTGGGGATGCCATAGATTCACTGGCTCCAGACGGGAGCAGCTGGGACTCTTGTGAGGTACTCACATAAAAAAGCGCCTGAGGGGGAAGGGGGGGGGGGGGGTTAGAACTCTCAACATATTATTATGACCTCATCTTACCTTATTTTTTTTTAACATCATATATGACAAGATTTTTACATTAACCCCGCACAGGAGGCCCCGAGGAAAATAATTTACCCCCGAGCCTGTGTCATATTTGGTGACGCTGTGTGGAAGGTTAAAAGTCTCGATTAAATTTCCCTAATACATAATAACAAGAAAATAAATTAAACCATAAAGAAATGCATTTAGTGACGTAGGTACACACGTAAAAAACCAGCTAACAGTTATGTTAAAATTTTCTCTGGGTTTTGTACTAATTACTTAAAAATGTAACTGAAACACCGTGGAAGAAAACTGTTCTCGCGTTTTGGGTTTTTCTTTTGGTGCTTTCAGAAGGCCGCATCAAAAAGCCTCGCGGGCGGAATGAGTAGTTTCATTACCCCTGCTTTTCCTTTTTCGTTTGGCGAGGGTAATATGGGTGGCTAGAGTCAATTGGTATCGTATTAATTCCACGTTTGTTTTTAATGATAAATTTCAGCAATTTCGTGAAGCGCCGTGCACGGAAATCAACATTAAAGAGTAGCATACCGGTAGGCTACTTGTGGTTGCGTCACAGACACATAGATTGTAATATATCCAAGTTCGAAGGTCCTTACATTGAGCGCTTTTAGAATTACCGTGATGATTCACTGTTACTGTACCGTGAGAGAAAACATGGCATTTAACATACGTTCCATATCACCATAATGCTGCAGCTCTTTCTTACGCATAAAATAATGATGAGACAAAAGACGAGATACACAAAATACGTGTGACTGTTTCCTCCAAAGTACTACTGTAGCCTTGCTTTTCATTTTTTTTACACGTGTGAGGGAGATATATTATAATGAGAGTATATTTCCTTTGGGGGGATTGCAGACATTTGTCTACCGTTTTTCTCATTTTCGGCTGTTGTTATTTGTTCAGTGCATAAGAAAGAACTGTAGAATTATATGCTAAATAACAAAGGCAAAACCATCAGCGCATTGGAATTTTTGGAATTCACTCACACTTCAATATCATCCTTGTGACTATATTTCATACTTTCTAAATTATCGTCTCGGCTAGTAGTATTGTAGTGGTCTTAGAAAACGTCACGGTGAGAGAGTTAATCGATATTTGAAATTTTAGTCCCGAATTGTCAGACTTTTGGATAGTGAAACACGCCCACAACACATTTCTAGTATTCTTCTTTATTCTTTGGCTTACCCTGTACCTTAATTCAAAGTCAATCCCAGAAGTCCTTAGGAGTAAATACATATTTATTTTATTCCTTCATTACCAAACTCCTTGTAAATTAATTACATCATTCCTCTGAAGTCTAAAACAACTTCGAGATGACTTATTTACTTGTCGTTACAATCTGTTCCGTGCTTTTAGGCTGTATAACTTTATTTAGGGCGGCGGAACCGGTTCTGATGTAGGTATATTTTATCTAACAGCAGTAGACGAAGTGATCTTGGCTCTATATCTTTCCGTTCTGTAACACAATCACATTTTTAAACCCCCTTTTTCTGGCTTAATGGAATCACATCTATTCATATTGTTACTAAAAATTATTTTTTCTATGATTTGTATTAAACAATAAACATAGAAAACATTCAATGAATGCTTGTATCTTTTTTCCTACACTTTAATAAGCAAAAACCTTTATTTAAAAATTGAGTAAGAAGTAGATACTTCACTTTTACAATGAACAACATATGTATTAGAGTGAAATGGTTCAACCAATTAAGACAAAAACCACAAGATATGTGATGTGAACGTTTCGTGATCGAAAACTTTATCCAATAGGCCACTTGCATCACATTTTTAATTTTTTTTTGCGGTTTAGGCAAATATTCTAAGACATTCTGTATTTTTTTTAATCGTATTTTTGACACACTGGCGATTTTTCGAAAATTTCAATCCGAAAAATCAGACCATTTTTTATAAACCGGAAAGACGGGACATAATTTTATGGGTGCGAAAAAACGATAATTAGATAGCCGAAAATCATTTTAAAAAAGGACGTTTTCCACACGAATAGCAATAAATTTTACAGGGTTCTCTTCGTAACATCTGTAAAAACACCGCCATCTTTATCAAAAAATCAAACCAAAGGATAAGTTTGCATATAACAAACAATAAATCTAGTGAACGTTAAACGCAAATTAAAAAATTCGCCGGAAATTAAAGTATTGCCATATAAAAAAAATTAATCAGTGTGGAATTTTACAAAATTAAGGGAACATAATCGGAGACGGGAACATTTTCATGTAGTGACGCCACGAGCTCAAATAATGGATTTATTTATTTAAAAAAAAAAAAAAAAAAACTATACATTTCTAAAAACTTTTACTAACATTTTCGTAATCTTAGTTAAAAAAATCTATCCCCACAATTTTTTCCAAATCCATGCAAGTGGCCTATCGGGCCTTAAATATTAAATTCAGAACTGTGTTTCAAGAAGTTTATGAAAATCTGAGGAGAACCTGAGGAGGAAAGCATCCCTTAGGTCCTATGACATCTTCTTGGAGATGCTGTGTGGAGGGTCTTTCTACGGAAAAAAAAATACAGGAAGATCTGGGAAAGAAAAAGATATGAGGAGTGTGTAGGAATCTGGGGGTAATGTGTCTCGGAGAGACGAACATATGAATTAATCTCTCAAAAGATGGGTCAAGAGAGTCAGCCTGGAGCGATCAAAAGGTCTCCCTTAACCAAACTCTCCAGATCCGGCCCGCCACGCAGTAGGTGGGCAAATGCATCTGCCGCCAAGCCCTATACTCACTTCTTTTTCCTTCTCAGAACTTCATATCCTTCCTTTCTCTAAAAATAACCTTCACACAGCATCCCAGAAAGATGACACAGTTATAGTTTTATCCACTATGTCATCTTTGGGGGACATCTTTTGTTTTCCTCCTAAGTGGAACTGATGTAACAAAAAACCTAGCCATAAAAGTACAAACTGAAATGAAATGAACTCAGAGTGATACTATCAGTATCGCCCTGGTGAAATTTCCACGTACTTCAGAATAGAGATTTAGCGTGAAAAGGTAAATAGCTGTGTTTCATTACTGAAAACCAATATTTAGGTAACTTACTATTTAAAAACAGCGTATTTTACAAAAAATTAAGCAAAAAAATATTAAAAAATATTGGTTTAATTTAGAAAGTAATTTAGGATAATAAAATTTAAGTTATAGCAAAATCATTTTATGTCATCAAGTAACAATATCAAGTTTAGTGAAGTCAAAGGTATAAACTGTATTCAATTTTTATTTGTCTTCGCCAGGTTGTGAGACCACAGCGTTTGGGTAGTCTGCGAAAGAAGATAGTGGGTTACAAAGTTATTCCGGCAGAAGGCTCAGATATATAAATATGTAAGGATTTCGCGAGGATATTGTGATTGCTAGACACACCAGAAGGCCGTGCGCACCGTTACCCCAAAATTCGGCATCTCAAGGAAGCTAAAATAATTCCGGAAAACTCTTCAGTCAAGCAAATAGATGAAGCTTGTCATTTTTTTTCATTAGTACCCAAATAAAAGTTGTATGATTTTTTTTTCGGTTTACAAAGCCTTCATATTACCTTGAATCCTTTATAGTCTATAGTATTACTAAGCCAGCAGTCTGTATGGTTGAAATAAAATTTAAATACCCGTCTTCGAATTCATCTCTGACGCCGCGCCTTATGCAAAACCATATTCGTATTTGAATTCGAGCAAGTAGCAAATAATGCCAAAAGATGGCGCCGTTTACATTAACAGATCGCGGAATTAACATCCTCTGGCAGGCGTAAGTACTACGGATTTGTAATTTGTGATATGATTTTTATTGTAACAGTTGTGAATAATAATACCACGCGGCTATATATTACATATGACGT
This sequence comes from Limnephilus lunatus, assembly GCA_917563855.2. Lineage (NCBI taxonomy): Eukaryota > Metazoa > Arthropoda > Insecta > Trichoptera > Limnephilidae > Limnephilus > Limnephilus lunatus. Next base: position 90,086,378 of record OU830594.1, on the reverse strand, counting down.
CATTGCCGCGGTTACTTTGTCCCGGTGTTTAGCTGTCACTGGATTACAGTGGATCCGAAGAACCGGCTATTTTTAAAACCTGTTCCTATCGGATTTATAAAATTGTCACCAATTCTAAAAAATGGGCATAACCAAACCAAAAGCCGCCCGCAGGGCCTAGTAGCAAAAATCTGCGGAGCGGGTTTTTAACTGCTAGTAATAATAATTTATCCGTGATTGCTCGGTTAGCTGTTCTAAAAATTATGTTGATTTTGAATTTGAAACTATTTTAAATATTTATCTTTTGAACATGTTTCAAAGTGAATATACGCTGTTAGCATGGCGTTATAAAATCCGAACGTATGCATTATCTACGACTCCCAAAAGTAAAGCTACCTTTTTATACAAAAAAATTAAAAAAAAAATTGTAAGTCAAATTACATTGATGAAAATACTTAAATAGAATATTTTTCTTAGATCTTATATATTATTATTTCAATTTGGGAGGCGGGTATGGGTACCGCCACCCCGGGAACCATTTATTAGATAACCAATACCTCTGCCATAGGTCACCCCAAGTGGTTCGCAACGTTTAGTGACTTAGCAGGAGTGCCCGGGTTCTTGGGGTGAGGTTTGTCCGGGTCTTGGTGGTGGATGCATCTGCCCGCCAGCTGCTTGGCGGGCCGGATCGAGATAGACTGGTTGGGAGTAGCATTATGACTTCTCCAGCTTGACTCTCTCAACCCATCGCATTGCCAAAATACATCACTCCTGGACACTGACCTCCATATTCCTACCCACCCCTCAAACCTTTATCCTTCCAAGAACTTCCTTTCCTTAAAAAACCTTTCACACAGCATCCCCTAAGATGAATGGCCCTGAGGAAATTATTTACCTGTTTAGAGCAAACGTAAAAAAAGGAGGCCCATAGGTAAAAAAATTCTTCTCAGAGCCGATGTTTACATAGAGGGTATTTTTAGGGAAAAGAATTAGAGGACATTTGGTGAAGAAAAAAGGTATGAGGGTAGGGAAAACATCTGGGACGCAATGTTCAGGAGTGACGAACGTGTGAATGCATCCGTCCTACTGCGGTGCAATACGATGGAAAGAGAGAGTCTGACTTGAGAGGTCAAAAGGTCTACTCCAACCAGTCTCTCCAGATCCAGCCCTTAGTGAGCAAAAGCACCATATGTCATAGATCACAGTTGATGTTTTTAATTGGCATCAACAAATCGGTTCCCTTTTTTGCAGCTTAATTTTCATGTTGGTTTTTGGATATTGTTTGTTTATTAACTTTAATATGGAATACTAATATAATTATGCAACGTAAAAGCTCACTGGGAAGTTAATAAATAAATAAACGCACTTTAAATTGCATTACTGTTTAAGTTGTGTTAATAATAAATTTATGGATGCATAGTGTTTTGTCGAGTACAGAGTTCACTAATACTTTTGTGCATTTTAAATTGAAACAATGATGGAGCATGAATCTACTATTTTATTAAAGTTATCATTTTAGCTTTAAAGCCAATTTCATCAGACTTGTTAATCAACAAACAACATTGAAAACAGAATTTATTATTATGCCTAGGTATTAAAGTACTCTGATTGTCGGATTGTTGTTGACTGGAAGACCGAACCAAAAAAATAATAAATTATTTTATGAATTTCGTCAAAAAACAGAGTGATTGCGTTCAATGAGAACAATAGAATTTTCCCATTAACTACTCATGTTTTATGAAGAGTTATTTCATCTGCAAGTAATTATGTACCCCTTAGTCCTCAGACCTATTTTGTCTATGTTGAAAAAATCTAAATAAATAATACTTATATTAACTTAAAATTAATTTCGAACGCGTCCGAAAAAACTAAAAACTGTTTTTAAGGTGATAAAATACTGATAAAATACGATTATTCAAAATCAAAGGATGACGATCCCCTCAGAAAAAATATCTTCAGGTGATCATCTTTAGGGATTCTGTATGGAGGAATTTTTTAGGGAAAGGAAGGAGAGGATATTCTGAGAAGGAAAAAAGGTATAAAGAGTGGGAAGGAATCTAGGGTCAATCTATCAAGGAGTGACGAACGTTTGAATCTATCCCTCTCACTGCGAAACAAGGCGATGGGTCGATAGCGACCGGCTGAGTAAATGCATTAACCGCCAAGACCAAGGCAAACCTCACTCCATGAACCCGGACACCCCTGCCAAGTCATCAATTGGGGTGTCCTATGGCAGGGGTGTTTGTCATCCAATAAATGGTTCCCGGTGGGGCGGTACTCATACCTGCCTCCGCTTATCTTTACATATTATAGAATGAAGTCACTCTCGCTGTCTGTGCGCTTAGATCTTTTAAATTGCGTAACGGATTTTCATGCGATTTGCACCAATAGATGGGAGTGATTCATGAGGAAAGTTTTTAAGTATTTAAATTGTGAAGGTTTTAAGCGGGCGGTGTGGATGTGATTTAACAGATGGCGTTGGTTATAAAGGTTAGATAATTGGATAATGGCGTGGGGTTGTGTTTCGTTAGCCACAGCAATGTGTGACTGGGTCTGCTAGTAATTTATATAAGTAGAAGTACGAAAATTAACAGTTTCATAATCTACCCACAAGATTAATTGTTACTGCTTTCAAACTAGAAATTTACTCGGTGATCGATCGACATATTTTAAAACGAGCGATCACCACGCTAATGAACTAGAATCTATGGAATAATGATCGATCGACGAACAAAATGTAATGACATAAAAATTCCTACCACATTTTACGTAGACTAAAAATTATAATATGTATTTCTCAAACACAGCAAACATATTTCATGGTGCTATTTTAATTCAAAATTAATAGAATACCTAGTTTTAACCACGTTTATTGATAATATTTTTCGTAAAGATACATATATGTATTGTACATATACAGATATAATTATCCACATGGTATTTGTGATAAGTAATGTTAATGTAGTTTCAAACAGTAACTATTATAATCTTACTAATATTATAAATGCGAAAGTTTGTATGGATGGATGGTCCTTACTCTTTCACGCAATAAATACCGAATGGAATATAAAAATTCTTTCACTAATCAAAAGCTACATTATTTGCGAGAAACATAGGCAGTAATATATTGGTAAGCTCTGGCGTTATGAATTAGCTGTGGCGTTATGAAATTATTTATTATACGTTTATTGGCAAAGCGTGCTGCTAAGTAAATGTTTGACGTAAGCTGTCATTTTGTTTATTTGTTAAGGATACTATGTAGATTTCTTTATGAATATTCTAATATGAATATTTTAATATGATACAATTATAAGCCAACAGCTATACTAATATTATGAATGCGAAATGGAGCGTATTTGATTGTTGATTGATTGGGGGAGGGGGAGGGGTAGTGCGTTGGGAGAGGGGGGGGGGGGGGGGGGGGGTGGTTGGGGGGAGTGAGGGAGGGGGGGACGAATATGCGTGCGAAGCTAGTAAGTAATAATTATTAGCCTGAAACACAAATATACATTGAAAAAATCTCCCGAGAAAAAAAGGACGCGGGTTCGAGTCTCGTCGGCGGCATGTATCTTTTTTCGGGAGATTTTTTCAATGTAGATGAGTGTTTCAGGGTAATAGTTATTACTTATAATAATTGTTTCCATTTGTGCTATGCATAAAGATCTTGTATTAAACATTAGTTTATCAATTAAAAATAATAATTAGTTTCAAAGAGCTCAGAAATAATTAGTCTAATTGAATTGCTTTCAAATTTTCCAAAATATCAGCTATTACTCTATAGTGCAGATATTCTAAGAATCAATTTTTAATTTGAATTATTAATAAATGAGTTTTATTAGTTTTATGAGTTTTTTTTATTTAAAATTATTAATAAATGAGTTTTTAAATAAATTATTTCCGACAATTTACCGAATAATGGTTCTTATCTCATCACTTTGGATTAATTATTCCAGAGTAATTAGATTCATGGCCCATGGTAGCTTTTAAATTATTGAAAGTTCAAAACTAAAGCTAAAACTGAAAGTTAACACACTTAGGGAGAAACTTTCCACATTACGCGCTTTCCTAGGAGCCAAATTAACATATTATTCAGATTCTCACATTCACATTCAAGTTGTTTATATCGAGGCTGTGCAAATGTAGACGATACAGTAGGACCTTTTAAACAAATATGTAATGTGGCAAAGAATTTATTTGTTATTCAATTTATTTACTTATTTATTTATTTATTTATTATTACATTTATTACATACAAGAAATAACAATGTAAAAGGAAGCTTTGACTGCCCAACTAGGAAGGTTTCCCGTTTTAGGACAGTCAACTTGGCAGGTTGCGTGTACATAATTTCACATTAGTGGATTCAATAATAAATAACAATAATGGTACATATTGGGGGAGTTACTTAGATATTAGGTACAATATCGGATATAAGTTGTGTTATTCTAGGTATACAGCAGTAATAAACAATAAAATCCAGATAGGTACATGTAAAATATAAAGTAGAACTAAAATATAACAAATGTAAGAAAGAAAAATAATAAAAAAAAGTTTTTTTTTTTTTATGATAATACAATTTAGTAGTAATAAGCAATAAAATCCAGGTAGGTATATGTAAAATATAAAATAAAAATATAATATATAAATATAAAAAAGAAAAATAAAAAAGAAAAAAAAGAAGAAAATAAGTTATAGGAAAATACAAATACAAAATCGAAGAAATCAACTCAGACTACGTTTTTTAATAATTTTTCGGAATCTGTCCTACCTAAGTCTAATAACCATTTTGTAATTTTAGTACCGAAGGATGATAATTCACACAGTTTCAATTGAGAGGGGATTTTGTTGTATATTTTTGGTCCCAGGTATGAGAAAACTTTTTGATAAGCCGCAGTATTGCTTGTTGGAATAGAAAGGTCGTTTCTGCTTTTACTTCTGGTTTGATGATTATGATCGATTGTTATCGTTTTGTTTTTATTTTTATGGACGCAGATTGTTATTTTTTTTATGTAACATTGTCGAACATCAAGCACCTTAAACTCCTTGAAGAGAGCGTCGCTCGAGTATCTGAAGGGTTTCTTCATAATGACGCGTAGAATGGATTTCTGTGCCTTCAGTAGGGGGTATAATGTTGTTATACCTGTTCCACCCCATCCAATGCAACCGTAGGTTATGACGGAGTTACAGAGCCCGTAGTATAATTTTTTAATGTCTTCAGTTTTTATAATTTCCCGCAATCCTATAAATATATAAATAAGCTTGCGCACTTTATTAGCTGTGTTTTCAATTTGTTGTTTCCATTTAAGGTGGTTATCCACTATTATACCTAAATATTTAATAGATTTAACACATTCAAGGGTTTCGCATTTACAAGTATGGTTATTATTTCCAAGGCTACACTTAATATTATGTATTGTGAGGTGATGAGGTGTTTTGGGTTGACCTGCAAGGGTAGCGCTAAATGTGAGATATTTTGTTTTTTGTATGTTTAATGTAAGCAAATTAGTGTCCAGCCACTGTTTTACTCTGTTTATACCCGTGTTCGCAAGGTGGTGTGTTTCTTTCCAATCATCTCCTTCAAACAAAATAACTGTATCGTCAGCGAACGTGATAATTTTGCCACCAATGTGTTGGTTACAAAGTTCGTTTATGTATATAATAAAGAGAAGGGGCCCAAGTGTACTTCCTTGTGGTACCCCAAAAGTGTATTTTAGTGAAGTGCTAATAGCCTCGGTAATTCTGGTTTGTTGAAATCTATTAGATATATAACTTTCTATCCATTGAAAAGCTTTTCCTTTTATTCCTATATTTCTAAGTCTCTGTAAAAGAATTTTATGAGATATTGTGTCAAATGCCTTGGCCAGGTCCAGGAAAAGGGCAATAGTTTTCTTGCCACGGTTCATATTCCCTGCAATTATTATTTATTTATTTTACGCCCAAAGGGCTTTTACATGTTTGGTAGTACAATTAATTCATGACAGATGATTTTTAAACAGATAAAGAAATAATAAAAATAGAATTTGATAAAAAAGCACACAAGTCATAAAAATACAATAATACGGGGATTTCATAGGTTTAAAAAAATACAGATATGTTTGGAAAAAGTTTTGGATTAAGTTTTTTACAAGATCAACAAAATTCGTCAAGTTTATGTTAAATATGTCAACATCAACTAAGTAATGATTTCCCATAGTGTGAAATTGTAGTATCGGAGAGTGGGTAATGTAGTTCCGCTTATAAATGCTTCAGTAGAATAGTGTATTTTGACGTATAGTTACTGTCGGTATTCGTAAGTTCATGAGTTGCAAAAGTTCACAGCAATCAAATATAGAGTTAAGTGTTTTAAATAAAAAATATTAAGTCATTTATTTTACGTCTGTCTTCTAGTGTGTGTATTTTTAGAACACCTAATAATAAATTAATGTAACGTTAAGTCTTCTAATGGGAAATTTAATTTATTTTTATAATTACATGTGTTTCCAGACTATTATCCAATAATAACACAGTAAAAAGCAAATAATAAGAACTGAAAAACAATAGGAAAGAATTGTATTACTAGTTTACAGATTATTATAAAATAATATTCTATATAATAATAATCGAAAAACAGAAGAAATTAACTAAAAAATAGCAATAGGTACCTGATTCAAATTCAAATGCAATCACTACCCTTTGAAGAAAGTTTTCTTGCATATACATCACGATCTCCTTACTTAGATCCACATGAGAGGGTTACATGGGTCTCGTAGCAAAGAAAAAGGCATATTTTATCGATATTTAAAAAATTTAATATATGAATTATTTTATTCAAAGTGTTGGGCACGTAAAAAAAAAACTTCTCAAGAATGTTGAAAGGAATTGCCTTAAAAATATTTTGGAAAATTCAGCCTGTGGGGCCTGATTTCCGGAGACCCCTAAAAATTGTCCTCACGGTAGGCAGGATAACTCATGATAGCTTTATATGAAACTAAAAAAAAACAATTTACTTCCGTTAGTAGAGAGCAATCCTTAAACGAAGGATTTCTTCTTTACTTCAGTTGCTCAATGCTATTTTGAAGAAGTGTACCAAATTTCAATGAGATCGGTTCATTGGTTTCTGAGAGATCATGCCTACCGACTTCAAAAATGGTGTTTCGAGATAAACGCGATAGAAGTTTCAAGTTTCAAGGACTTTCCCAACGGGGCGGTGGATTTGCAAAGGTTTTCTCGACCTAGACTGTGACTCCGATTGTGAAACTTTTGGAGGATATTCTAGACATATTGTACTATTAGGTTAATGGAAAAAAAACAATTCTTCGGACCCATGTAACCCCTTAATAATTATTGTATAATTCACCTACTTAAGCATTGGTTCCATAATACATGAATATGCGTAAATGTATGTGCATATTATGCATGTGTATGTACGTGCATAAACGCATATATATGCGTACAGTGTACATACATACACACAAGTATGTATTTACTATTATATGATTTTGATGCTCTTAGTTTTATGTATTGTAATTTATTTATCATTTTTATAACTTGTTGTTAAACGAATAATGTTGAGATGAACGTTGTACTCTGTTGTACATATAATTAGAATCATCATTATAATCACAATGAAAATATAAATTTCAGTAATATTTATTTGATGTATTATGTTGGCGAGCCAATAAATGAATAAATATGTAAAATAAATAAAGCAATGACAAATTGCTCAAAAAGAAACGTCAGTAGTAATATTATGATTAGTGTATGTGATTTTGGTGAAATACATAATTATCGCACAAGAGTCTCAACTGCTCCCAACCCTCTGGAACCATTGAGACTATGGCCTCCCCAATTGGGTACATTATGAAAGTGGTGGGGAGGAAAGGTGTTAGGGAAGAGAAAGGATGGGGATTACCTGACTATTCAGATCTGGTCACCAAACGTGGGAAGGACCATACTTACCTGAGAATAAAATTGTTTGTCAAAGAAAATTAGATATACTTTGCAGAAGAGGTAGGTTATTGAGAAGACGTGTTATTGGAAATGCTATTATTTAATCCTGGTATATATGTTTATAATAATTTCTATATGTAATGTTATTTATGAGTTTATTCCAAGCCTTAGGCCCAGATATTTCTAAAGCGCGTTCTCCAAACGCAGCATTTTAGGTTCTATCATTCTAACCAAAGATATTAGAAACCCGAGATATGCTATGTTGGCCGCCAGACCGTGGACGGACTACGGCCTACGGAGCGGAGTGTGAATACGGAAAGAATTGGTTCATTCAATTGGTTTTGTGCCGTAACCGCGTACAGTTTGTGCCCGTTTTATTCAAAATGCCGTTTTGTTCAGTGCAACTATGCAAAAATAATACAAGAAATGTGAACTTCAAGATAAATGGAGTTTCATTTCACCGGTAAGTACAAAATTAGAGTACGTTATCAATTTTTAATGATTATTCGAAGTTTTTATTGACATAAGGCCCCATTAAAACAAACATCGCCGCCATTACGATGCTAGTGATGGGGACGCGAATTCTTTTAAATACCGACCATCGATATTTCGTAATATTAGTAGGGCTTTATAAAAAAAAATATAAATATGTATAAACATATTATTTTTGTAGATAATTATTGTTGTAGATGCTGATTGGTGGTAGAAACAAATACAGTGCTTTTCTTTTAAAATCATTATTTATAAAAATTAATCTTTCTTTGTTCCGCATGCGTTCGTGTACCATTTATTCGATTTTCAATGGAACTTTGGTGATTTTTAGTGCCGGAGCCCATGGAGGTTTCTATATACGAGTATAATGGTGGGCTCTAGCATTATAAAATTATTTCCTATACCATTCATCCGACTGGGATGAAACTCTGGCGTTTTCGTGTGGGCACGCCTGTGAAGGTTTCAATATATATAACGGTAAGCTTTGGCGTTATAAAATTCATAAATTTTTTGGCGCATGATCAGTTTGAGAAATGTGCGTGTTTCATATAGTTTAGCCTCAGGAAGGGAAGGAGAAGGGGAAGAGAATCCGGGACGAGGGATCTGATAGGGGGAGGATTATGTGGGTGGAGAAGGGAAACGAAGGAGGGGGTTGGCGGTGGTGAGGGAGTGATGAGAGGGGAGGGGGTTCGCGGGATGGGGAGAAGCATAACAAAAAAGCGTGATAATTTATTTATCTTAGGTAACTTATAATTTATATCCGTTTTTAAATGCAGTAACTTATAGTATTTTAATTATTTCAGATTTCCGAAGGACGGAACAATTAAAGAAAAATGGATTGACGCAACGGGGAGAAAGGGAAACTGGTTTCCGACTCGCCATAGCATCATTTGCTTGTCTCACTTTGGCCAAAACGATTTTAAACCAGCAACCTGGCCTTTTTTTCCCTTCAATTGATGTTATAAACATTTGCAAAACAATGGAAGTGATAATAAAGAACGCTATTGTAGATAAAAATAAACTGAAAATTAAAACAAAAAATAATATTAAACAGGAACTAGTAACCAAAGCCTTACGACATTTCGTTGGAATCAAAGTATTTGAAAATATTTATTTTCATCAATATGACCAATCACCAATGAATAATCATTCAGTTCAACTCACTAAAGTCGTTTTGGAAAAATACATTGATATCCGTACTTAGTTAAAAACGTAACACCAAAATTATCGAAGCGACAAGTATCTCCAAATACAAATATCTCCACTTTACCGGTCAATAATATGTTTATATTTTTTAAATGTTTGTTTGCTAAATGAAATACCTCTTGTACATACATATTTCTATATATTTTTGTTAATTATACCAAGGTGGGTTTTTTATTTAAATTTTTTTATTTACATATGTTCGAGATTGATGAAAACTAGCACATTTGACATTCAAAAGAGGAGGAAAATAACTGTTTACATATTATTTTAAAAAACTGCCTGTAAAACACGGGTAATAAATAGATTATGAAACAAAATATGAAATCGCAAAATAAAGGCCCTAACACGGGTAGAGCACCCAAAGTTGCCCAAAATACTTGTCATTATTATTGTAAAGACCACCATTCAGAACAGAAAGGTTGCTTTAAATTTATTAGCCGTGTTTAGCGACCAGATCTAAATAACCTGGTACTTCCCCACTTTCATTTTCCTCGACTTCTTCCACTCCTCACCATCTGAAACCTCATAAAATACCCCAATTGCGGATGCCCTAGTCTCACTGGTTTCAGATGGTTGGGAGCAGATGGGACTCTTGTGAAGTACTCAAATACAAAATAAATTAAAATGAGTAAAAAATGAGAGTTTCTTTTTATGGATTTTTACAACAACAAAAACACACTGTGAGTGTTATTGTGATTAAAGTTATTGAACAAAACCAAAAACTGTTAAAATTCAGTTATCTAATTATAGATTAGAAACAATTGATTTGGATTTGTTACAAATGGGACACGTTAAACGTGCCCAGAGTCCAGATCACACTTGTTTCGATTTATCGGTTCTGAGAATAAGAATTTTTCATCAAAATTTTAACTGGAACCATTTTTTAACTAAAATGTCGATCTCTGTCGATTTGTATTCTTGTAAGCCTTATTCGTCATCATTTCTATGTATTGCTAATTGCGAATGCGTTTGGAACGTGTACGCATAGAAATCTTTTCTAAGTATTAGTGCCAACGAAAATGACAAGTTTTAAGTGTGAGTTCGAATAGGGGCGTATACTTTAGCGTAAGCGAAGGTGTGTAATAGTATTGGTTAATAATATCGGCGACACGAGGAATTACAGTTTCACAAGGTTTAAACTGCCCATAGCATATCTCCCTTTGTTTATATTATCTGTGATTCTAACATAAGTGTTAACTGCCTCAAACCAGTGTTTTCAGGAATGCATATTTCTGAAAATTTAATGGTGGGCAATATCGTTAATGGATTTAAACACCATCCAACACAAACTGCATTAGATTAAAACAGAGCATTGAGCCATTGAACGTTACGGTATATCTAAATAAGTTATGTTATATTATATTATTTAGGGTTCTGTGTTATTTTTCAAATCTTAACAAAAATATTATTTAGTGGTTAAATAAGCTTGTGGAAAGGTAAAAAAACGCATTGAGCTTGGTAGAGGACGGAACCACTGCACTGTACATCGTGTATAAAGCCAAGCCATCTAGTAAATCTTCTATGCAGACAAAGAATCGTTCGTTGGACAATGTGCTGGTCAACTTGGAGAGATCGGAGAAAAGATTTCTAAGAGTGAAAAGCAATTATTGAATGCTGGAAGTTGAAAGGCATTTTCAATACGACCAAAGCTCTCTATAGAAGCGCTATGGCGAAGTGATTCGAATTATTTTTTATTCGTTATTTGTTTTTGGGGTGTTATGCCGTGTTGCGCTACCTCCTTTTTTAGCCGAAGTTTCGGACAGCGTTGCAGTGTCCATCATCAGGGCAGATCCGGCAGATCCGACAGTCACATCTGTGACACTGAAACATCGGCTAAAGAAGGAGGCAGCGCAACACGGCATAACACCCCAAAAACAAATAACGAAAATGCTTTTGGCCGTGAAAATCTAAAAAACGTACATTATTTTAGATTATGTGGCATAAAATTTGATTATGTTGGTAACTTCAAATATTTTCTTTATAGTGACTCATTTCAACACACGTTGGACTTTTACATTCGGTACGTTGAAACGTTTCCAATTTTCAAAAATTTTCCAAAGGTTTCTATCCCCTGCATAATTAACTATTTTTGTGTTCTCTAATAATTGAAGTCAGCTTAAACCTATTTAGGAGTGGCGTAAAAATTATATATATATTTTTTAAATTATCAAAGTAGCTTTTGGATTATTATAACAATAAGTTTTTTTTACATTAGCTCTCCACAGGAGGCCCCGGGGAAAACAATTCCCCTAAGGGCCTATTTGGCCTACACTTGGGGACCTTGGGGTAACCTACGGCAGGGGCGTTGGTTATCCAATAAATGGATCCTTGAGCGACGCTACCCATACCCACCTCCCAAATTGTATAATATAAAAACTCTTTCGAATATTTTGCCAGTTTACCAGTTTTTTTCTTCCAACAACCATGTAATTCCCTATTTATCTCTCCCACTCCTACCCCTACCACATCTTCATCTATTCTTCTGCCGATTTGGGTTTGCCACTCCCCCCTTTCCCCGTCATTTAACTGGACTCCCAAAGTTAATTATGTTTAATTATTAGTACATCATAAAAAAAAAAAAAGCTTAAGTGGAAGTGGTCAGGCCACGCAACCAGAGGAAGTGAAAAATGGTCAAAATTAGTCATGAATTGGTTCACAAGTGACAAGAAGAGAACACGAGGTAGACCATTTAGACGGTGGGTTGGCGACATTGAAGCCATAGCAGGTGGTACATGGACAAGAGTAGCTAATTATTAGCTTAGAGTAGATAAATAGCGACAGTTGGAGGCCTCAACTAGTGGAATACAGACAGGGAGTCGATACATGATAAGTGTTATAAATAATTTAGTGTAATTTACTGTCGAATGAATAAAGGTTTTTACGGTGCTCCAGATTTTATGTCCGGGTTAAATCTTTCCCAAATGAAAGACTAAACCCTTCCACACACTTTTCCACAAATGAATATCTAGTAAATTAACGCAATGTAAGTGTACTATATAAGAATAAAACAATACAAGAACAATACGTCAATCCACCAGAAACATAATGGGAAAATATTTCACCGACTCCAGATATTTTCATATCAGAGGGTTCGGCTCTGATGAAATCCTAACTGGTCCGATAAATCCTACTGATCCCTCAATATAAATATTTAAAAAATCTTTCGTAATCCTACATGTATTTAAAATGACCGACTTTTGCATTTTTATGTACAAATTTTTTGACAAATCTAATACGCCTAAATTTTGAATGAGAGAGCTAGGTATAATGCCAGTAGCCGAAATAACAAATGGTAATATTTTTATAGTCTGAGAATGCCAAATTCTTTTAATTTCATTTCCTAAATCTGTATATTTTCTTATTTTTTCAGAAACAGTTTTCTGAATATTACAAGAATTTGGAATAGCGACATCAATGATATAAGTTATTTTTTTAAATTTTGTCATGTAAAACTATATCGGGTCTATTATGACTAATTGTTCTGTCTGTCAGAATAGTTTTATCATAATAAATTTTATAAAATTCATTTTCTAAAAATGAATTTGGTTCATATTCATAATATGGTACATTACGGCAGTCAATCAAGTTATGTTTAATTACCAAACTTTGGTGAATTATTTTTAAAACTTGATTGTGCCTAAATGTATACTCGGACGGCGCTAATACAGAACATCCCGATATAATATGTTCTATAGTTTCTTATTATTTTTTTTATTATGATTATTTACTTAATTAAATGAAGATTATATTAGCGAAACTCAATCGAAAATCTGGAGACAGAAAAATCAGAAAAGACATTGATTCCACTGGGACACGAACCCAGGGCCCTTTGCTTACATGGCAAGTGCTGTACCAACTGAGTTATGGAACCTATATCAAAATCGGTCACTTTAAACTGTATCATACTTCGAATAAGAACCACTAACATTATCTTCATTTTCTTAACGCACATATTATTGGCTGCTATCTTTATATATGATTGCAAGATTCAACCCGAACTAAATGCTAGATAAATATTTATCCATTTTATTTTTAATACGCGACATCTATTGACTTTTTCTGCAAGTCTAGGACGAATATTTTTATTTTTAACTTTATGAGTAAAATCTCAAATTATAATACTAACCCGAACTAAATGTCTAGATAAATATTTATCCATTTTATTTTTAATACGCGACATCTATTGACTTTTTCTGCAAGTCTAGGACGAATATTTTTATTTTTAACTTTATGAGTAAAATCTCAAATTATAATACTTAATTAAATGAAGACAATATTAGCGAAACTCAATCGAAAATCTGGAGAAAGAAAAATCAGAAAAAGATATTGGTTCCACTGGGACACGAACCCAGAGCCCGAACACTATCTAGATAGCATTTAGTTCGGGTTGAATCTAACAATCATACGTAAAGATAGCAGCCAGTAATATGTGCGTTAAGAGAATGAAGATAATGTTGGTAATTCTTTGTCGAAGTATGATACAGTTAAAAGTGATCGAATTGGAAAAAGGTTCCATAGCTCAGTTGGTAGCACTTACCATGTAAGCAAAGGGCCCTGGGTTCGCGTCCCAGTGGAACCAATATCTTTTTCTGATTTTTCTGTCTCCAGATTTTCGATGGAGTTTCGCTAATATTGTCTTGATTTAATTAAATTTATAATTTGTGATTTTTCTCTAAAAAGTTAAAAATAACAATATTATTATTTATTTTTAGTAGTATATCCTGACGAAAATAACATCGTTCTCAAAACATTTAGATTCTGTATCTACATAGTATAGTGGTGCAAAGTAATTTCACTTCAATTCATTACTTACGTCATCACAAAGTTAAAACCTTCCTTCACCAGAACTATTCTTCGAAACATAAATATTTGCTAAGGTACCGTAGTAAAAGAAGCCGTACCAAATATCGGCCTTTTATTTTAGGTGTGAAAACCCCTCTGGACATTTTTCTAGATGACAACTGCTGTAGCAATAACGTCGGCCGTAGGCGAGACCTTTTTATGACGCTAATAATTAAGGCTTGGATTTTTTTTGATAATCAATTGCATGATACCAGATTTCAAAACCCAAATATTACTTAAGACGACATTATACCCTAAAATATATTCAGAAACCCCTTCAAAAAATTTACATTTTTTTCGGTTGATCAAAATATTTTCGCTTTACAATAAAATGCAAATATTTGGAATATTTCTGAGCACATTCAAAAACTAAAAACTGTTTTAGAAAGTTGATGAAATACGCTTTCAAATTATATAATTCGAAATAAACATATATTTTTTTTAATTATTAAATTTTTGCACACAAACATAAAAAAGTTTTAAAAATGGATCATCTTACGTTTTTTCTAACTAAAGTTACAGATAATAAAAATAAAAAAAAACACATACATATTTTATTAGACAAACGTATAACGAACACATATTGTTATCTCAGTTTTTGTCACTCTACGTAAAAATAATTTATAAAAAATTACCGAAATTAAAATTTATTTTTTCAATTTGCGATTCAAAACTTTGTATACATAAAAGTGTACATTTTACTTTTTTGGTGGCTATTTTTTAGATAGGAATATAAAGCGTGGTGTTTTCCCTTTCTAACATCGTTTAGAACATATTTCTCACTATGATAATAAGGGAGTTACAGCGTTTTATACGAGACCTATGTGCGTTGGGACAAATATGGTCTCCTGCCATTCTAAGGGTTAACAACGTAAGTAAAGAAACCGTGTATACAAATTACGACTCGCGACCCGTGTATTGGACGGACCTACTATCGAATTTGCCCGATCACAGAAAAGAAGAAAGATACTGTGGGAATCTTAACGGTAAGTGAAAAAAGCGTGTAAACAAATATGCGCCCGCGGATCGGCGTATTGGATGGACGTACGGTCGATTTCACCCTAGCAGACTTGGAGATTCAACCTTTCCGCTAGGTTAATTAAAATTAATTCTGAAGAACGTTTTACTAATATTTAAGATGTTTCTATATGAATACCTACCAAAGTTATTAACTCATCGTTTATAAAACGAAATTCTGGTGTTACAATTTTTTTAAGGCGTTGTACGTTAAAAAAAATTATGGCAACGTACTGTTTTTATTAATCTAAAACATAAATAACTCACATCCCTTGTGAGGCATTGAAATAAAAATGATAATTCAATTACGAATTCGCCGAAATAAATTAAAATGTGAGCCTAAGGCAAACCCCCGATAAACGTGGTCATATCTCGCCTTCAATTAAAGAGTACGGAGGCGCGATATCTAAATTATTTTAATGTTGGCAGATGAATATGAATCAATAATACAGTTAAATGGTTGTAATATCGAAAAGGTGGAGAGATTTAGATACCTCGGCAGTATTCTCACGGAGAATCTTTGCCCAGATATAGAGATTAGGTGCAGAATTGAAGCAGCAAGAACTGCGTTCATAAAAATGAAATCCCTGTTCTGCAATGACGATATCAGCTTAAAACTAAGGCAGAGAATGCTAAAATGTTATGTGTGGTCGGTCTTGCTGTATGGTTGTAAAACATGGACCTTGAAAATAAATACCATGAACAGGTTAGAGGCTTTCGAAATTTGACTTCACCGGAGAATGCTCAAGGTCCCATGGACCGACATGATCACCAACACAGAAATTCTCAGGCGGGCTAGAGCAGATAGAGAACTGCTTACATTAATTAAAATCAAGAAAATTTTATATCTGGGTCATATACTTCGAGGGGAGAAGTATCACTTGCTCCATTTAATATTGAAAGGCAAGGTAGAGGGTCGCCGAGGGTTGGTAGGAGACAAATGTCTTGGCTTCGAAATATACGAGAGTGGACCGGCATTAGAAGTGTGGAGGAGCTATTCCGAGCAGCGCAAGACAGAGATTCCTTTTCAAGAGTGATTGCCAACGTAAGGGGACCTGATAGAGCACACAAAGAAGAATAAGAAGATGAAAGGGAAGGAGTAAAAAAAATACCGCAAGAAAAGGGGTTCGAAAGCGCTAAAAAACAACTTCCTAGTTCGCCCCTGGTCTAGTTAAAACGTTGTCATGCACCATGATTGATTTTAGCAATAGAAAACGCATCGATCACAGTTCGGAACTGGCATTTTTTCACAACAAAACCATGTCAAATTTAAAATATGGGGAGAGTGCTCAGACAAAATAGAAACGTTTTTTTTAAGCTGAGCGTTGCCGAAAGCATGTCTCACTCTTTTTCCGACCTTTCTTCCCCTCAATAATTCAATGGATAAATTCAGAAATAACAGAAGATGGACACAAGAAATATGTTGATAAGATGTATAGTAATCACGGACGTACAAAATACATGGACTTGCCCTAAGCGATAAAAGGCGTATTATTTCCCCCTCCCATTGGAACCATTTTTCGGAACCGGCTAGGCTTGCGAGAGCCACGCGTCAATCTAAAAAATGTGACGTCATCATTCGTGTCCGGACCAGTGTCGAGCTCTCATCGTAAATAACACGATAAAAATGGTGGCTTGTGCTATAAATACGTGTAAACATAGAAGAGAAAAAGAGAATAAACCTAATTGTGGTATTACATTCCATAAGCAAGCATTATTTTACACTATTTTAAGCTAATTCAGATCACATAATATGATCGTTTTTACATACACACACTCCGAAATACATGGCGGGTGCCCGTCACTGTTTACTGGGGTAAGTAAATTATGAAACATTTGTAAAAGTGTATTAACTAACTACAGGAGCAAAATATTGGACTCGACCTTATAGGCGACCTTACTTTGACGTATTTGAACTTCAAATTTGTTCATTGCGTGGCGAGCAATTTGCGCTCCCATGTAAAAAGGTCTATTCATTCAAAAGCAGAGTTTACTTTTAAGAACTAAATGATGATTTTATAGTGCGAGATGCCTATATACTTTCAGATTGAGTTTTGGCGAATCACGTATCACCAAAGCCATCTTCCTACCCTTCGTCTCGCTTTAGTTGGCTTCTACCCCTCACCTTTATGTTCTGGTCTATCAATATTCATCAGTCTATGATAGTTATACAAGATAATACGTCATGATTTGAAGAAACATGTACGAGGTGATAAAATATAACATGAAAAATATTTTCACCAGCGATTTATTTAAATGATATTACAGTATAATATATTAGTCAAGTACCTACATAACATATAATAATTGTACATTTTTAATTAATATAACTAGTGCAGATCTATGAAAAAATCACGGGATACTCTGAATTCTTGACAAATCTGTTCGATTTTCACACTCTTGTACGGTAAATCAGTTCGATAGTTTAACTCTTATATCGTAAATTGAGATGTCTGCTCTTCTTACATTCAGACATTAAGTGAAGTGTTGGGATTTTACAATAAATATAAGGTATTATATTACAAGTTGATTTATTCATTATCGTGTATATATTTACAATGTTATATTGTACTGGACAGACGTCCGCGTCCGACTGGCCAGGAATTAGATCTGAAGCTGTCCTCCTAGCAGCTTACTCTACCGAAACGTACGTGGACATCTGTTGGTATGCGGCAGAAGTTTAGCATGTATTAACAGTAACTGAAACTCCGTGTCTTTCCAAAACACTACATAAATATTAACCCATATTATCCCAAGCATATCCAGACTTATCCGATTTTGATGAAAAATTGATATTAGCACGTTATAATGTATGCCAACTTTTTTATTATTTCTTTTTATTTGTTGAGTTTTTACACCAATCGATTAGTAGGAATGTTTCCAAACGTGTTGTATTCATAAGTATGTTATTTGTTATGAAATTAAAAAAAACTGTGTATGTATCGTACTTTATTATTATTTTTTTTAGTTGTTGCCTCGACAATTTATTTATGTGGGTATTTTTTCTCGTCACCACTATCTTCGTCACTTTTATCATAACTATCCGGTGGTGGTGGTGGTGGTATAAATTTCAACCGAAAAAATATTCGTGTCACCTTCCAGAAGCGAAATAATTTAATTTACTGGTAAACAGTAACAAAAACAACAAAAATATCTAAATAAAAGCATTATATGAATGCTTAACGGCACACGGGTAATAAACTACTAATCGAATAATCAATCACTTTATAAAATATCTTTTTTTTTCCCCCAAACAATTTATAATAATTTTAATGTGTTAGAATATTATGACATACATTATTCTTACTATAAAACCAAAAACATAAGTAACATTAAATTATAATATACCGAAAATACTTACATTTTACGACGAGACATATTTTTGAAGAAAAATTGCCTTCCAAACATTTAAATTGAAAAAATTAACGCGTAATTGTGAAACGTCAAAAATACTGTTTGACAACTGTAAATAATAAAATACTGTATCAGGTGTACCAACACAAAAAAAAAAACAATGGATGCTTTGAAAATTTGTCTTCAAAAAATAAAGTGCCAACCGATCGAATAACCGATCAGTAGGAAGATATGGGTTTTTAAAAAAAGCAATTTTTTGAAAATAAATTTAAATAAAGGACGCACCGTAATAAAGACTAATTTAATATTGAAAATTGTAATTCAAAGCATTATCAAAGATATGAATCTTTGATAACATTCCAGATGATTCGTATTGAACTAAATCATACCCCTTCGCTATTCCGATCTCTTCTTCGTTGTTTATTCTTTATATCTTTGATATCTTCTTTATTAAATACGGACGTGTTTATCTTCTCAAGTATTGAAAGCAAACAAAACCGAAGATAAATAATATTTAGATGAAGAAGGAACAAAGTAGAAGAATATAATTTGAATGGGAAATGAAGTCAGGGAAAAACAGAACGGAGCATGGCTTAGTAATTATTAATGAAATGGATGAATGCTATATGATGTGACTACCGAAGAGGTGTTTATACCGATAGAAGTATTTATTGTTTGTTGTTTTCGTTTTGAAGAACTTCATAACATAATATTTGTTTACAAATTAAAATACAGTTTGTCAACAAGAGTAGAAAACATAGAGGGCGCCACTGTTATTCAAATGGCAACACTAAAAATATAACATGGTATAGCCTACACCTAAATTAAAAATTAAAAAGGCATTAAAGTGAAAAAAAAAATTTTCATTGCAATATAGATACCCACTGATCTCAAAATTAGAATTGCATATATGTAGGTATATTATGATTATATATTTCCAATGTTATGTTAACATAATGAAGAATAACGATATTGTAATAAAATAAAAAGCACACTATAGAAATTGCTCACATTTATTTAATATTAGCTTAAGTACCTAGCATTGCCCGGGCTTAACTACTAAACACTACTGTTCTACTGTTAAATTAAAATTTAAAAACAATTTAATCAAATTTATGTCATTTAGTAGATGATACCTTAACAACAGTGCTTCATCGATTAAAAAAAAAAATTCAATGTGTGTAAGTATAGTGTTCTGTATTTTCAGGGTCATTGCACTTTAAAAGAATATATGACAGGTAAATCGGTGTTGCCAGCCTAAAAAATTTATAGTTCTTTTTTTTTATATTTTTCTACTCTTATTTGACAGACTTATAAATCAATTTTAGTACTTGTATAATGTTATTAGTTGGGTTACTTACTTCTTTTATTTGAACGCCGAAACAGCTGCCACAATACAAATTTCCACAATAAAACGTTCTGAAGTCACTCAATTTTAATTTCCCTCCCTTAAACCCACTCCCCCTTCATTCCCCTATCCTCCTTCCAGCTTCCCCCCTCTCTCTTTCCCTACTTACTGCTAAACCATATGAAAACACACATTGTATATTTTTATACAAATTTTATAAGGCTAGAGTTCACAATAAATAAAAACCTTCAAAGGCGTGCGCATAACAAATCACAGATATTTCATAGCAATCGAATTAATGGTATATGTATAATGGCATTCATTTCTATGTAAAAGATAATTATAAGTCACACACGTACAACTTGATGAACTTGCTCTAACATTAAAAAAATGGGTTTGTAGTTACATTTTTTGCGTAGCCAGCAATTTGAACCTTTGTTGAACATAAGGTCAATTTGTCTATTTGCGTGGGGGTGTTCATGATTCTTAAATACCATAAACAAATAGATAAACCGTCCTAGTTTTTTACAAAACAATTTTTCAATGCGAAATAAGCACAGAATTACCACTAAATGGTAATGTTGCTTTAATTTTCGATTTTCACTGACATTATTTGTTTTTCCCCGGTGGTAGCCATTTGTTAAGTGTTTGTTCTTGGTGAAATAATTAATGAAATTTTTTTGCATTAGTCAGAAGTACACTGGAATATGCCTCACCAATTTGGAACCCGCAGTACAAAGTATACATAGATAGCATAGAACATTTTCAAAACAAATTTATAAATTACCTTTAAATTCAACAATAACTTTGAATGCACATATCAAACTTTGCAACAAAGGCGAGCAATAACTGATTTGACATTTAAACACAAAATTTTAAATAATAACATTGACTGTACTAAACTTCTTTCCCTAGTTATTTTTAACAAGCGATTAAGACGTACACGCCATAGAGAACTATCTATCTTTTTTATTTATGTTTTACTGTTATAAATGAAATTTGTCTTCAATAAATAAAAAAAAATTACATTAGCTACACACAGGTGACGCTTAGGAAAAAATCCCTCAGGGCCTTTGTCATCTTGGGGATGCTGTATGGAGGATTTTTTAATGAAAGAATAGAAAGGAAGTTCTGGGAAGGAAAAAGGTGTGAGGGGTGGGTAGAAATCTGGGCTGTCTCGTACCCGTTATTTAAAGCGGTTAGCTTAATGGTAGATAATTCCATATACAAATAATTAAGTTCTATCGATGAATCATGGAGTGGATAGTGATCCCAAAAACATTCAGTTTTTCTTCTTTACAAGGAAAATTCATGTGATATATGTATGTCTGTATGTAATTATCTTTAGTTAATATAATAAGCCCCGATGAAGCTTGGGCTAAGCGAAACCTGGTTGCTATTAATAAATAATTCAAGTAAATTATTACAAAGTGTATTGTAAGTACACAGTGTAAAGTTTAGTACAAAGTGTCTTTTTATTTAATATTCAAACTATTTCTCTGCATCGATAGGCCAAGAGAACTAAACGTCTTACTAGTTCTGACTTCACCTCTTCTCCCTGAACTCTTTTATACAGTCTATTTATATGAAGTGCTTTTATCTACTAATTTAAAACATTATTTTTTTTAAGTATCTACTTCTGAAACTGTATTTCTCATATTATTAACTGAAGTATAAAATGTTACTCCATAGTGATACCCCCACTCAACAGACCAATTTAAATAAATATTTGTGGAGCGACGTACAAAACAGAGCTTTTGTTTGTTCTGACGTCAAGTACATTCTTTGAAAATCATTTAAATAAAGTAAAATATTTCATATTAAAACCATTTCTAATCTCAAATTTTTGATGTTGAATTCCGTGCGGTGAATTTGCCTGTAAAATATTGACTTCTCTTTTAAATACATATAGACCAAGAGCCCGTGACGATCAGACCTTAGTTATTTTATAAAACCTGAAAGTTTCTCTATGTATGTTCTAATACAGGTAAAGACGAGCCCCAACTATGAAATTTGGGTCACGGTGGCTTTGAAAGATATTATACTAATTAATTATAATTGTACTTACGTTAGAGTATAAAAGCTGAATGTTATATTGTAGCGGAGAAATAAAAGAGAATATCTACTTTTTAAATAATAGCATGCTTATGAAGTGATGCTATGTAAGATCATGTAGGTACCAAGGAAATATGTTGTAAATCAAAACCCAGAGCATGAGATATAAAATTTAATTAACACTATTAAATCAAAGTCCAACATAAAATATTTAATAGAATCTACAGGGCGTGTCATTCACTCGAAGAGTCAATGATTAAGTATTTCTGAATGTTTAAACGAAGTAGGTAGTTAATAGTTTAAGGAATTGAACGTGGTAAAGGTTGAGCGCCATCTTATTTTGTTGCGAATAAGAAAACAATCAGAATCAGTTAAGGATAAACCATGGTAAATGATAATAAAGCTAATTAACGTTACGTGTTGAATTGCGATGATAAGGTTACAGCATGACTCTTCCGCAGGAGAATTCTGTAGGTCCGGCAACCAGACGCGATCCTCCGCTCGCAAGGTGGGTGTTTCTTCACTCGTTCCCAAATCCAAACTCGCCGGTGTAGTCGCCAACGCCACTAGGAAACGCACGCTGGT
Source organism: Limnephilus lunatus (assembly GCA_917563855.2). NCBI lineage: Eukaryota > Metazoa > Arthropoda > Insecta > Trichoptera > Limnephilidae > Limnephilus > Limnephilus lunatus. The sequence continues at coordinate 90,063,573 of OU830594.1, read as the reverse complement.
CACATGGTTTGTTGTGACCTAGTGATGAGCATACAACAAACTGTAGGGATGGGGAGCCGAATCGCTACATTACCCCCTTCCCAAAGAGAACATTTCCAGCAGGAAATGTAGGCCCTCCAGGCGCCTATTACAGTAACAGCAACAGGAACATTGTTGAAGTTCCATTTTTTCAGATGATCAGGAGGAGAAGCCATCAACAACCCTTGAGACCAGGTTAATGAGGTATCCATCCCGAAGGCTGCATCCAAGGTACTGATTCAAGCAGGAAGAAAGCCAATTGTTAGGGTTAAAACTTCTGCCTTTTCAAGAGCAACTTTAAGTAGGTTGACATAATAAATGAAGGTCCAGGAAATTTGACGAACCCAATAGTGCTGAAGTCCAAATGTAGGAGTTAAAACTTCTGCCTTTTCAAGAGCAACTTTAAGTAGGTTGACGTAATAATTGAAGGATCCAAGCAGGATGCACTGTTGCCAAAATAGTCCATATCTTCTTTGTTAAGAGCCCATGACATGACAGGAGGTGGAGCCAGTATTTGAAAGAAGTGTGAATGGTCCAATTTCTTGATGAAGGAAACCAAAATGTAACAGGATGAAACACCAGAATGATGAGAAGCTGTGTAACGAGTCCAATCTTCTTGATGTTCTCTACAGCTAAGACTGCCTAACTTATGGTTTATCAGGAAGGAAATTGAAATAATAAAATACAACATCGTTTAACCAACAATTAAAAAAAATTAAAGCGCTTTATACCAATCTAAATAAAAAAGGTCTCCCAAAATACAGGAAAAACTATGAATCATTTGACCTCAACAAATGTGAAATGCTAGCAAGCGATTAAAACTGCAAAATTGAAAATAGAATTTTACCAATAAAATTCAAAGTGACAAGCCTATCCAAGCCTATACATAATGACTTAAAAGTTATCACAACAAAATCAACAAATAATTAAACAAACTCAGGCATACAAAGCCTAATCATACCGAATATGTGAGAGAAGAATTCTCAAGGAATAATTACATCATAAAATTAAAACCCGAGTTATCAAATTACCGATATTATGTTTAAATATAAATTTTAGCAAAGAATTAAATTTAATTCAAATATTAAAAACAAAATTTTTACTGAAAATTTTAATCTGCCAAAACATTAAAAATACAGTGTGTAATCCACTGAAATATATGTATTATATCCTTTGTAAGAAAATTCAAAATTAATACCAACGGTATATGCAAGTAATGATTGAAATCAACAATCAAAGATAAATTATATCTCACGTAAGAAGAAATTGTTTTATTATTGATCTTTTAATTCATATATAAAAAAAAACTCGTCAAGCAATTTCACTAAGATAGGGGAAGTGCTTAAGAAGATGAACACGAAAACATGAAATAAGGATTGTTCAGATAATCACCCAAATAAATGTTCATAAAATATGACGTCAAGAACTGTACTAAAATATCATCCCGAACGATAATGCATTACGCAAAAACTACATTCCCATATAATCTTTTAATCCAAATTAATTATCTGAACAAAGTAAAACGACTGTTGAACAACACAATTTGCCCAACATTTCCATTTAAATCCTCAGAATGAGATGGAAAACCGGAAAATCCCTGAACACCAATACCTGGAAAATCATTTCCCAAGAATAACGTGAATGTTGTATAAAAACCCCAAAGTGTGAACAAGTGTTATTTAATACCATTTGAACAAACTTCCCATATAAATCCTCATAATGAGATGGAAAACCCGGAAAACTTCCTACTATAACGAACCGTTAAAACGTCTTCAATATTAACGTAATAAAATAGCAAATAGAAAAGGACAACAGGCCTCCCACCACTACAGGAATAAACATCTGTATCAGTAGGTCCCCTGTCTTCCTGCGATTGAAAAGGAAAGGAACACCCCAATCCATTTCCGCGAAACGATTTTTTAAAAAAATCGCGTCCGAGAACTCAGAGGTTAAGAACATAGAACCCGAGACTAACTACTCACGAACTCAGAGGTATTAAACATGGAAAGCTCGTAGTTATTCGCATATCGCTTCCAAAATGCCGAAATACCGGAAAAATTCCCGAGCGCCAATATCTGCAAAATCATTTCCCACGAATAACATAAATGTTATAAAACCCCAAAGTGTCTCATTAACGAATGAAACAACGTTGTTCAAATATCAATTGAACAAACTTCCCATATAAATCCTCATAATGAGATGGAAAACCCGGAAAACTTCCTACTATAACGAAACGTTACGTCGTCTTCAAGTTTATCGAAAATAAAAAAACCCATGGCAAATAGAAAAGGACCACAGGCCTCCCACCACTACAGGAATAAACATCTGTATCAGTAGGTCCCCTGTCTTCCTGCGATTGAAAGGAAAGGAAAACCCAAATCCATTTCCGCGAAACGATTTAAAAAAAAAATCGCGTCCGAGAACTCAGAGGTTAAGAACATAGAACCCGAGACTAACTACTCACGAACTCAGAGGTATTAAACATGGAAAGCTCGTAATTATTCGCATATCGCTTCCAAAATGCCGAAACATTCCCACCGAAAGGAAAGTTATGAAAATTATGACCCGAAATTAGAAAACAAAAGAAACATCACATGGACGCCACGAAAGGACAGACAAAAAAACAAAACAACCATTCGAAGTTCATACTCGTGTTCATATATGAACGTCGAATGTGTGTTCTTTAGAAAGAATAACATCCCTCTTCGTGCCGGACAAAGTGAAACGCTGCTCCTTCCAGTACCACCTAACCGCAAATAAAGTGAAACCGCTCAAAAAAAAAAAATTGAAAGTCAAAGTAAGGAATAAAATAATCCCGAAATACGATGTATATCTAACACCAAAATCAGACCTAATAGCCATTATAGATTCCGACTAAAATCTTTTATGAACAACTTAACGTTGCATAAACTCCATACAAATCCAACATAACAGTTGATATCATAACGTTGATCCTACAACAAAAAAAAAATTATGTGTTCCCGCAAAATGAAAAAAAATTCCGAAAAATAAATTTACTTATGCCATTATTAACCGAAGTTTGTTCGAAGACAAAACGGTGATATAACAATTCTTAAGCTTCTGTTAATATTTGTATAAAACTTTTGAAAAAAAAAAAAAAAATTTATAGCAACCAACAATGCTGTATCAAACTTCCATAATAAATCCAACATAACCGTTGATGAATGTTTAATAATAGCAAAACTTGAGTTGCCAAAGAAAAATAATTAAAGAGATAAGTATGTTAACTTATTATAAATCTCTCAATTATCTGAAAATTTTCTAAAAGAAAAAAATAATTGTAAAAGAAGATTTGAGTATAAATCACTTCCAAGGTTGGTATATTGTGTTTCCGAAACGAAGCATTATTTATTTTATTTAGAAATGATGTATCTGGTTTAAAATAAATTAAATGTTGAATCCCAATAAAGTATCTGTAACCATTTCATATATTTATTATTTGAAAAGCGCCGTAAATAATTTATAAAGTTATTAAGTTCTCATAAGTAAGCAAAGCCTCGAACCAAAACTGCAATACGAACGAGGAATCATTAAGGTGTATGAATATTTTAACCTGACGCGCGACGTACAGATGTCGTTAAATGCGAAAATTAATTATAATAATTACTTAGCAATTGCACAAACCTAAAGCTGAGAATGAACAAAAACAAATGTATTTAAGTTAAATAAATAATATTCAAATAAACTGAAATTAAAATTAAATTTGAAACATTATAAATTTACTAAGACAAAATAACGATTCAAACATACAATTGATTGACAATAAAATCCCATAAGGTGAACAAAGAATCGAATGCTAAAACTGCCATAATATCTGAAAAAATAAAGTAGCTTCCTACTAATTTAAATATTAATGTTATTTATATTTATTTGGAACCGCTAAGCTTGAAATTATTAAAGGAGAACGGTGAAATATTGAGAAAAAGGATGATATATTCAAATTTAATAAAAATTCCCAAAAAAACACTGAATTTCAAACTAAAAATTTAAGTTTTGTTCTAATGTAACAATATCGAAAAAAAAAATTCTACTATAAAATTTTTAGAAAACCCCAAAATTGAGCTTAATGTTTTCGAAAAGAGAGAAAATTGTTATATGTGAATGATCCATCAATAAGTTAAATAATTCCCACAATATAATTCTAAAGAAGCTATTAAAATTATCAAGTGGGTAAAGTCGATAAATTTAATACTGCCAGGAACCAAACTATAGAAAAAATCAACCCAATTAACACGCGTATTATTCAATTCAATTTTTTTTTTTTTTTTTAACTCAGGATTAATAAAATTAATTTTAAAAATTAAATTAAAATTAACGCAATTTTAAACAACATACATGAGCTCAGGCATATTGGATAGAATCGACAATAATTCGACATGATTTGACTGTGACAAAATGCCAATAAATTCCTCATTAATAATAAACAATTAAAGTTATTGAAGAATTCCAAAAAAATTAACACAACTATTTACAAAATATTTCTGTAAAATCAATCAACAACTCAACCGAAAATTAAAATAAGTTATTTGAAAAACCTTTTATCCATGAAGCAATGTTAAACTGGACTCGGCAATTTCCATTGAATAATAGACGTCTCTCATATCCAATAGTCATGTGAAGAAAACCAGCAACTCTGAAACGCATGATTTGACGCATTTGAAAATAAAGTAAATTAAAATTCCGAAATACAGGAAAATAATTCCTAAATTACGATGTAAATAATTTCAGTGTAACAATTTTTGCGCAATTATTAACGCGTAGACAATAACATTTACAACTCCATTGAAATTAGTACCCATCAAACTGTAACAATACTACACATGAAGGTTAAATGTAAAAAATTCCTTAAAATTCGTTGCAAGATAAACTCAAAATTAATAGGAAAGTAATTATCAATCACATCAATAACAAAAATTAATCAACTTGGAAATCCATTAATATAATCTGAAAGAAAGATTTAATACTGACATAGATCGACCGTCCCTCATAATAAAATGTTAAGCAGCATAGCGTTCAAAAGCAAATTTTATCAACCAGATGTTGCAATAAAATTATGAAGGATATTGGAACGCCATAGCATTATTAAATAATGAAAATTCACTCAAAAGATAGAATATAAAATTGAAATACACTTACGTAGTACAGCGCGTGCCATTATGACCGTAGGTACATATTTGTTCCGATCGCAATCAATAAAGTACATCGTTAATAATGTACGGAGCTACCGGTGATAGCTAATTATATATAAACCTGCAACATTATTACAAAAGGAAACCAACCAACATTATTATGCGAATCAAAAATAACCGCTATTATATATTGAAACCTGTGAAAATGAAAGAACCGTTGAAGTATTATTTTTTTTTTTGAAAAGGGAACACATGATATAAAATTAATATAATGATTAAAGTATCTTCGTGAGCGGTTACACTTATGACGAAACGCATACAAAAAAAATGAGTTTGGATGTGGGAAACAATGAATATAAAAGTTTTAAGGAAATTATAATAAATAAAATATAAAACACACTCACCCCACGAACAGAAGATGCGCATGGAACCCACAGAATCTCAACATCGGAGTCATACCAAAAAAAAAAATCCTACCCAATGAAAAAAAAAATAAACGAAACAGAAATTACTGAGGTTAAACCACGTTGCGCGCCATTTAGTAGCGGGGAAATAGAAGCGAATATCTACTTTTTAAATAATAGCATGCTTATGAAGTGATGCTATGTAAGATCATGTAGGTACCAAGGAAATATGTTGTAAATCAAAACCCAGAGCATGAGATATAAAATTTAATTAACACTATTAAATCAAAGTCCAACATAAAATATTTAATAGAATCTACAGGGCGTGTCATTCACTCGAAGAGTCAATGATTAAGTATTTCTGAATGTTTAAACGAAGTAGGTAGTTAATAGTTTAAGGAATTGAACGTGGTAAAGGTTGAGCGCCATCTTATTTTGTTGCGAATAAGAAAACAATCAGAATCAGTTAAGGATAAACCATGGTAAATGATAATAAAGCTAATTAACGTTACGTGTTGAATTGCGATGATAAGGTTACAGCATGACTCTTCCGCAGGAGAATTCTGTAGGTCCGGCAACCAGACGCGATCCTCCGCTCGCAAGGTGGGTGTTTCTTCACTCGTTCCCAAATCCAAACTCGCCGGTGTAGTCGCCAACGCCACTAGGAAACGCACGCTGGTCACATGGTTTGTTGTGACCTAGTGATGAGCATACAACAAACTGTAGGGATGGGGAGCCGAATCGCTACAATATATGTTACTTGAGGAACTATCAACAAATGTTTTCTCTTAATGCAATTAGACAGTTTCGATTGTTCCTTCACCTTGTCAGACACATTAAAAGAGTACCATAGGTGCGAGCGCGATATATACATGCGAGTGGAGTGAAATAGTGCGAAATTTCAACGCTAGCAGACTTACCTCGTAAAAGTGCGAGCAACATACTTTCGAAATTCGGGTGCAATTTTGTACACCTTTGCTACCTGCCATCTTTTTAGGCCACCGTGTTCCAAACTTCGTAGTCGGGGATCTATTTACCTATATTAGGGACGTACACAGAGAAACTTTCAAGTTTTATAAAATAACGAAGGTCTGATCGTCACGGGCTCTTGCTCTATTATATTATATGATAAATTAAATTTATGATTGAAAGAACAAAGTAGATTGTCAAATAAATTTGTCGAATAAAAACTATTGTTTTGTAAATCGTCCCGCTTAATGAATTCACTCAATTTAATACAAATCCCCAAAATAAAGCATTTATTTTCACTGATATCAAAGAAATTCTAGGAAACGGGGATCCAATAAACAAAACAATTTGTTGAAAGCCTATTAATTTTTTTTTTTACTTAATTTCAGTTCTACGAACAGGAACGTTTTTTGAATTACGCTTTTTTTCTATAGTTTCCTTTTTTTATATTAGCTCCACACAGGAAGCTTTGGGGAAAATAATTCCCTCAAGGCCTATGTCATCTTTAGGGATGCTGTGTGGAGGTTTTTTTATGAATGGAAGGTGAGGAAGTTCTGGGAATGAAGAGGGTATTATTAGGGGTGGGTAGGAATCTCGGGTGAATGACGTATGAATCCATCCCTCCTAATGTGGTGCAAGGCGATGTTCTGAGAGACTACAGCTGGAGAAGTCAAAGGGAGTCCCTTAACCATTCTCTCTCGATTCGGTCTCCAATGCAGCTGGTGGGCAGACGCATCCACCGCCAAGATCCGGACAAACCACATCCCATGAACCCGGGCACCCTTGCTAAGTCACCAAACGTAGCGAATCACTTGGGGTGACCTATGGCAGAGGTGTTGGTTATCCAATAAATAGTTCCCGGGGTGGCGGTACCCATACCCGCCTCTCAAATTGATTGACTTTTAATGTTTATCCGCGGTAATGCCAAATAGAGAGCACCTTACTTAGACTTAGCAGGGGTGTCCAGGTTCATGGAGTAAGGTTTGTTCAGGTCTTGGCAGCGAATGTGCCTGCCCACATGCTGCGTGGTGGACCGGATCAAAAAGACTGGTTGAGGGAGGCCTTTTGACCTTTCCAGCCAGGCTCTCTCGAACCATCGCCTTTCACTGCAGTTGGATGGATTCATACGTCCGTCACACTGACCCCTACATTCCTACCCATTCTTCATCCATTTTTATTCTCAGAACTTCCTATTCTTCCCTTCCTTAAAAAGACCCTCCACATATCCCCTAAGCATCCCCTAAGATGACATAGGCCCTGAGGGAAATTATTTTTCTGAATCAAACATTTAAAAATAATAATTTTAAAAAATTCAACAAAGTAGATATCATGTTGAAATATAGTCTAAAAGGCTTTTGTGATGCTAAATTTCAAACAGAAAGAGGGTTGAAAATTTCGTTGGGTGCAATAATTAAATTCATGGAAAGTTTACAAAGAGTGAAATTGTTTGATAATTACAAAGTTGTTTGGACAGTAAATATTTCCATTTTCTCCTAAAAATGAGTTTTTCATTTGTCATTGCATTTTGTGTGCACCAATTAATGTTTTTGAAATAGTAGAGAGAATCAGTATTTTTGGAAACCATTTGAAAAATCCATTGCCATCGTTCGTCGGTTGAATTATATATCATTGTGCTTCGTTTTTTTTTCGGAGAAAAAAGTTTTTTGGTTTAATATTGTATTTAAAATAATCTGACCATTAGTGACGTAGTCGTTTTGTTCAACGCGGTGAAGTCGTTTATAACATTTAAATTTTACATTATTACAAGTAAAACCTTCTTATAATTCTGCAGTAGTGCAATGTCAATGGGGACAGTGTTTCATGACTAATATACACGACAACGCAATTAACCCTCCGATGTGTGAAATCCGGGATGCGATAATCCTTGAAACAAGGTCTGTGCTGACCTTATACATGAAAACACGTTCTAAGAAGCATCCAATCACTATAGCACCCTTTGACTACCTGCAAAATATTTGTTAGGTCTGTACAGACCTTATAGTGTCTTTCACGAAAACGGCTTTGAAAAAGAAATTTCAGCACGAAATTGTCAAGTCGAGATATTTATGCGCCCATTATGTTAGCCGCAATCACTTTGGAAAATTTATGTAACTTTTTGTTCTAACAAACCAGAAAAAAGGCAAACAAGATCTGGATAGACCTTGCCTCTCATCAGAGGGTTAAAAAGTTACAAAAAAAACTCTTAGATGGTTTGGACACGGATAAAACATTAATACCTTTTATAATGCTGAGGTGTATCGTTTTGTAAAAAATAGCTGTAAAATCCTCACAAAACCAGTTCACCAGCAACACTCACCTCGCTTACACCTCTCAGAGCTCGACCCGCTCTATCTCACTCCGACAACTGCTTCTACTCGCCTTCTTTCTCTACTGAAATTCACCTCACCCAGGACTATGGACTTCTCTACCTCTCTTTGGACCAGACCCAGCTACGTCAAAGGAAGCAGCACATTAGACCAGCTCTCTAGCGTCAAAACATACCACGTTCTCCATTCACAGGTGATAAAGGGTGCGACATCTTGGGCCTCCGTGAATTGCCTATTTCCGTAGTACCTACATATGGGTCTCATCCTGTCTGGCTTTACATAATATATCAAAAACGCTTTATACCAAAAACTCGTGCGCAGTATTTTTACAACTCTCCAATTATTTTTCGATACAAGTCTTTCATAAAAGTTAAACTATTTGCGTGATGAAATATAATAAGTGATCAAAAGAGCGATAAAACATCGCACGGAACAAAACAAACTCTTATATTATTTGACCTAAAAACATAAAGAAAACACTGGAGATTTCATCCAAACACAACTTTCCTAGTATTGATCAACTAATTATTGCTCCTACATCACAGCAACCATCATTAATATTATCTAGGGAAACTTTGAACCCAGTTAAATTAGTTTGAACTTCGTATCGTTAAAGAAAAAACAAAATAATATTTTAAAAATAAAATCTCTTCTTGGAAAACACAAAGTGTACCTATGAGAAAAAAACTGATTTTTTTTGCTATTTATGTAAGTTGTGGAGTTATATTGATTGAGAAACGAAGTGAGAAAGGGGTCCTAACTTTTTCTCTACATAAAATACGATTTTTTATAATTGAATTATTTTATATATTTACCAGCAAGTTCCCGGCATGCGTTCAGTGCCACTTATTAAAGATTTTGTTCTTCCCTGTGTGTCCTTCCCATTCGTCCTGTTCCTCTTCCGCCTCCCCTTCCCATTCCGTGACCCTTCCTCTCACGCGTTTCTCCTCCACCTTCCCCGTCTTCCCTCTCCCCTCTCCCGCTTATTCGCCCCGCGAACCCTCCTCCCGCGTTCCCCTCGCCGCTCCCGCGTTCCATACATTTACCCCCGGTACATTCAGTTTTCAAATAGCTCGCTTGCCACCTATGGCAATTTATTTATGCAAATTTCATAATGCCAGAGCTCACCATTGTATATAAAAAAACGAGTGTGCTTTAGACCACACAACTAAGTAAATCTTCTGTTCCATCTACATATATGATAGGAAGAGAGAAAGAAAATGTGCGCGCGCACTGCTCTCTCTTGCTCCTACAGTGATATGAAGCGTTCGCCTCACTTTTCGTAACGCTCTCGTTACGCATTTGCTAGCTTACTGGTTACTTACGCTAAGTCAAGCGCGCGTAAAGAAGTTTTACTTAAAAAACTTCGCGAGTGTGCGCACAACGGCTCACCAAGATTTATCATAATCGGATGAATAATATAGAAAATAATTTAATAACGCCAGAGCTCACCACTATGTAAAGAAACCATCGCGGGCGTGCGCACAACAACTCACCAAAGTTTCATAACAATTGCATGAAAGTTCAGGGACCGCATAAAGACAAATAAAGAAACATTCATTTGTATGTATTAAGATTTACGTCTAACATTATTATAAGGAAGGTGTTTGGGAGTGTGATAATGCCTATTACATAACACATAATAACCAGAATTTGAAAGATATAAAAAAGTACAACACAAGTAGGTATGTAGTTTAATTAATATGTTAAGTTATATAAAGGAGTACAATAAGTCTAAGAATATTTCGAGTAAAAAATATGTAAGTACTTTCGATGCTATGAAAATAGTTTCAGAGCAATCAATGTATAGTAACATAGTAACATTGTTGATATTATTATAAACACAAACATGAATAGTTGGTTGTAAAACAAGTTTGTACATATGTACTAAGCAAACATTTATTAGACCCGATTGGATGTTTTACGGAACATAGCCAAAATAATATTATAACGATAAAAGTGCAGATCTCGCACCCAAAAAACATACGTTTATAATTGTCTCTCATTTAACATATGCAAATCCAAATTTTCTTCGAAAACGTTTGTTGGGATCAGTGCGGAGTTATTGTCAACAAACTCCAGAACATAAGTTAGAATAAAATTTCACTAAAGTTTAGTCAATTTAAAATAAAAAAAAAACGCTGAGAGTTTTATTTTCAATAGATGTGACAAACTAAAAAGTCAAATCTTCAATTTTATTGAAGCGTCAACAATCACAACGAGAAGCTAATAAAAGAATATGAACTTGTTATATAAGTTTTAACGATAAGGACCCTTTTAGCAATAAGTTTATTGAAATGGTACTTTCAAAAAGGAAAAACATCCCTTTCCTTGAAATATTCGATAAAAGCAAGTTATGGAAAACTGTAAACATTCCCTAAATTTGTCACATTAAAAAGGTACCGTATCGTAAAATGAACGCACTAAGCTTTTTTCATTAGTCCTAGAAAACTTTTTAAGTACACGTAATATTTTTTTATTGACACCCTCCATACTCGCAAACTCTTAAATTTCAATCCGACCAACTTGCGAACTTGTCTTAGATTTGGCGAAAGTTGATCGGAAAACTTCGACAAAGTTCGGGAAAGTTCGACTAAACGAGTGAGGAAAGGAAGGTACTCGAGGGCAGGAAGGAAATCCGAGTGGATAAATGCTACCATCTTAATACATGGAAAATTGGATTTAATAAGAACCCGTATGTGTAAGTTATGAGCTGAATAAGACAAAGTTTTCATGTACCTTCAGTTGAAATGTACCAATATGTGTAACTTACTTAGTTGCTGTCTGCATACTCAGTAGCTTTGCTCAGTTGTTTAGAAAGTCTTTCAATATGTGGAAGATGGAAGATCAGATATGTAAGAAGGGTTTTTTTTAAATGTATTTATGTGTACCAATTTATTTATATATTGTTTGAAACTTTTATTGTTGACAATTATTGCATTAAGCCATGGAAATGTGTGTAGATATTAATATAAAAATTAAAAATGTTCACAGCCTCGCGTAAATCAAGGTTACGTTGTTACTAAGTGGAGATGCTCCTAGTGAAATATCAGAAATAATATTTAGCAAAATAAAAAATAAATCATAGTAAGTAAACAGCACAGAGAAAAAGAAGAAATAAAGAGAGAAAATACATAATCATAAGGAAAATAAAGCAATTATATAATTTTTAGTTTATATGTTACGTTCTATGGCATTTTACAATCTAGATATATATTCGAGACATCGAATTGAAATGAACAATGTTGTTATGTAGTAACTCAAGATGAAGCGTTTTATAACTCCCTAAATAATATCTGTTAGGAACTTTAATGTGAATATTATTTGTCAATGAATTGTTTGAAGTTTGTAGTGAATAATTTTGCGTAAAAATATTGAGTCAGTAAATTGTCTTCTTTTATTCTAATTAAATAAAGTTAATAGTATTGTAGCTGTTCCTCATAAGATTGCATAATTAAAAATCATTAAAGGTTATAAATAAGTTAATTTAGAAGTCCTTTTAAATAAATGTTGGTATAAATGAACTATTATTGCGTGAGCATAGAAATATACAATCTTCCTATACTTCTGTTCCTCTGCCATTTACTTACTTATTAGTTTTAAGGCATAAAATCTATTACAAACTTTAGTATAAGGAACTTTAATGACTTTACAATTTACCTTTAACCAATACATAATTATGGCAAATATATTTGTATTGTAATAGATATTTGTTGGTAACAAATACATATTTATTGGTATTTCAAAGATATTAAAAGATTCCAGAATAAAACCCTAACTTATAGGTAAGAATTTATCTTATTTCACAAAATAAATACAACATTTTATAAAATCGGGAACGAAATTATTATAAATAAATTAACGATGTCTTAAATTAGCAAGGATTACCAACCTCCCATTTTGAACAAGGGCTTATTTACTGTATTAATATTAACGTCATGACAAAAATAATTAAAAATAGGTAAATTGTTTTTTCCCAATTTGAAAACATTCGTTTTTATAGTCGTAAATTACGTAATATTTTAATTAAAATTATTCCGAACCCTTTTAAATATCGCAAGGAGTTTTAATCGACGGGTTTACTACCGTTCATACAAGCAGACTTCATTATTTATGCACAAGATTTGCCAATTTGATCCTTTTGACTGTTGTTAGTTGATCCGAGATCAAGTTTTCTCGAGGAAAGTTGATAAATGGTGTTTTTTTTACATTAACATAATAAATAAAACGTGGACAAAGTATTCAGCCAAGTCCTTCCAGGAAAATAATACGAGAAAGAATATTTTTCATTTATAAAAAAAAACATTTTATCGTCGGGCGGGAGATTGTAACCGAGGCGAGATTTTGTATATTTTAGGTTTATGGAAAAATGCCACCCAACTTAATCTTATTTACGAAAAAGGGTTGAATTGAATTGGTTTAAAAATAAATAAGAATAAAACAAATATTTATTTCTTGGTTCCGGCCATTTTAATGCAGGTAAAAAAATCTGATGTATTTTTTACTAATAAAACCAGCGTACATAAAACCACTTGAAAAATTTTGTTTTTGACATCGCTTTGGGACGTAAATTATTGAACCACTTAAACTTTGTGTGCAGTATTCCAACCGGGTTCACCTGAATCTTTTTTTTTAAATTTGGTTCCCAAATGCCCGGAACCGTTAGGACTTTATTTATTTATGTATTTATTAACGCCCTTTTTAGGTGCTTTTATATATGAAGAGTAAAAATTATAAAATATTTATTGTACACAACTGAACTGCATGAGTAAAAACACTAGTATTTGTTTAGTGACAAATTGACATCCACTGAATTGGTATAATGGAATACATATGGTAGTTAGTACTAGAGTTTCTACACTGAAATAAATCCCTACTTCTAGTATTACGTAGTGGAATCCGAAATCTAATAAATGCAAGTAATTCTGGAATATCAACTACGTCATTTAATATTTTATATATGAATATTATTATGTGGGTTCCAGACTGGAGAATTGTATTCAGGTTGACTTCTAACGAAAACATTATTGTTGAAGTTTCTATTTAAGCTAGTTATAAATCCCAACGTTTATAAATGTTTACCTTATGGTACCTACATTATGGTACTTATTGAATATTGATGTGTTTGTGAATATTTATGTGGTTTCAATGTATCTCAACCGATGTCGTTAGAATATTTAGTTGTATGTTATATATAGCTTTAAGGTGTCTCAGTAGGTGTCATTGTTATTATTACATGATATAGACAACTGTCGGAGGTTTAGGTCTAATGCGGTTAGGAAGATTGCCAATCATATCCGATCTACAGGTGGGCATCTTCAGTAAGCGGTTGCCCCGCCGTAGATTAACAGAGATGCATCCTTTAGAACGGACGTTAAGTCTAGTTAGATATTCATTGTAAATACCATGTGATAATAAACAAGACTCGTAAAATAGTCGAATCAAAATATTATTAAAATTTTCATTGTTTAAGTTTGAATTAACTGAACACCACATATATGTTGCGAGGACAAAGGAAATATGGAGAAAAATGAGATAAAAAAGAAGATGATTCGAAAATAATTATCTATTCAAATCTGCTCAGTAAACTCTGCTAAAGCCGTTTCAAGCGCCGAATTAACTCTAAAATGTCTTTCATCAAGGGCGATACTGAGAGTTTGTAGAACACTGAGTTCAATTTTCCTTTTCTCTGAAAGCGGTGAGCTAAGTTAAATTTCACAATCTCTATATTTTATTAACCTTTTCTCTTGAAAACCAAAAAATATTTGAAACCATCACTAAAATAACGTTTCGTAAAAAATTTCTGCATTTATTTAGTAATTTTTTTGCTCGAATGAATTTTACAGTCTTCCAGTTTTTTTGCTGGCATTGCATATTAGCTTAATTTACACACGACACAAACTGCCGTTGCAATTTGAACGTTTTTGTAAGGCTGTTTATTTTGATATTATTTATTTTTGGAGTAGGTACTGGGAGATTACTCGACGAATTACGTCAGACGAATTTTTATATTTCTTCTTTGTTTAATGTTTTTTTAAGAATTTTGTACAATTGATCTCAGAGGAATCACATTTTTAGCGCAAAAGTGGTTTGTATTTAATATATGAATATTTTCATAAGAAAGCAAAAAAGTTTATCATAAAAGTTTATGAAACTATCACAAATATTGTGACAGTTTGGCCATAATATTGTATGGTTAAACGTTGTTTTTTTTTTATATACGTTCTAATCAATAAACATCTACTTAATGGAAACGTTAGAAAAGGCTTTAATATATCGTTTTTATAAATTAAAACCCGATTCTTAGTAAAGGACAATCAAAAATTGTAACTTCACTTTAAGCTTCGCAACTTCTATCCAATGCAACGAAAAACAATCAGAACGTTGCGAGTCAATCATCTAACGTTGGATCAAAGCAATATTATAAGAAGAATGAAATTATTGCCATGACAAAAGATAATTGAAACAAAGTGAGATGAACGTGCAGACTGTCACCGAGCTACGACAAAAAGGCACGGACCATCAAAACGGCTGTGAACGTTTGGTGAAAGAAACAAAGGCCGCTGGGCGATCAATATTTGTTTGATTACTAGTATGCATAACGATGCTATGTTGGCAACACGCGGTATACGTCATCGGTTTCAATTGAGGATCATTTCACATCTTCCATGTTTCGATTATGGAGAGCTGAACCCGAAAGAATGCTCTCACTTATTTATTTATTTATTAACGGACTTCGGCCAATTTACAAAATAATAATACGAAATTAAATAAAAATATAAATTAATTAAATATAAATTAATTTATTTACCCAGAAATTTAGGAGGTAGAGGTATAGTCAAAATAATATCTTTAAAACATAATCAGGTAGAAATGCTAAGAAATTTTTTCCATAGGAAAGCTGATAGTTCAGAAATGCACAAAATAATATGCAAGGCAGATAGAAATATTTCACCATTAAATTTATACGACGAGAATGCCAGCATTCTTATAAATACCAACCAGGAATTATTAGATTCCTGGTCAAATAAAATTCTTCACGCAAAACACTTCAATTATCTCAACCAAACATATGTTGACAAATTTTCGTCAAACAAATGGTTGAGTATTGGAGAGTTGAGCGCAGAAATAGAAGGCTTTATGCTTGCCATACAAGATAGAGTCATTAATACTAAAAATTATAGGAAGCATATCATCAAAGATGCAAATCAAATTGATGATTTATGTAGAAAATGTTTGGCTTTTCCGGAAACTATAGAACATATTATATCGGGATGTTCTGTATTAGCGCCGTCCGAGTATACATTTAGGCACAATCAAGTTTTAAAAATAATTCACCAAAGTTTGGTTATTAAACATAACTTGATTGACTGCCGTAATGTACCATATTATGAATATGAACCAAATTCATTTTTAGAAAATGAATTTTATAAAATTTATTATGATAAAACTATTCTGACAGACAGAACAATTAGTCATAATAGACCCGATATAGTTTTACATGACAAAATTAAGAAAATAACTTATATCATTGATGTCGCTATTCCAAATTCTTGTAATATTCAGAAAACTGTTTCTAAAAAAATAAGAAAATATACAGATTTAGGAAATGAAATTAAAAGAATTTGGCATTCTCAGACTATAAAAATATTACCATTTGTTATTTCGGCTACTGGCATTATACCTAGCTCTCTCATTCAAAATTTAGGCGTATTAGATTTGTCAAAAAATTTGTACATAAAAATGCAAAAGTCGGTCATTTTAAATACATGTAGGATTACGAAAGATTTTTTAAATATTTATATTGAGGGATCAGTAGGATTTATCGGACCAGTTAGGATTTCATCAGAGCCGAACCCTCTGATATGAAAATATCTGGAGTCGGTGAAATATTTTCCCATTATGTTTCTGGTGGATTGACGTATTGTTCTTGTATTGTTTTATTCTTATATAGTGCACTTACATTGCGTTAATTTACTAGATATTCATTTGTGGAAAAGTGTGTGGAAGGGTTTAGTCTTTCATTTGGGAAAGATTCAACCCGGACATAAAATCTGGAGCACCGTAAAAATAAAAGGGTAAGGGATGGTTTATGAAAACAAAGATAAAAAACCGATATAAAAATAAGACAATAGACGTCAAATCGAAACTTAGCTAGAAGACAAAATATTTATAATATGTCTTCACTTGTTTAATGACCGACAAAAATCATTCATACTTATACCAGAAAAACCAGGTCTTGACTTGAGTTGACCAGTCCACACATTCTGGACAATGGTGAATAATATCCATATTTAGTCGAGTGTTGATTAAGGAAGAGCAGTTCATTATTTCTAAATCCGCGTTAAGGTATATTGAAAGGGATGAGATGTAGCAAAGTATGTGAATTATATGAATAATTTTAAAGACACAAATGAAATCGTTTTTTTACGACGGATTTCTGACGGAGAGAGGTTTTGAGTTAGTTAAATTGATCATACGAGTAATTGCCTTTTTCTAATCTTGCCACACCTATTTTTTGTGTTATGAATTTCACTAATCATTCAAAATATGTACAAAGATTTTTTTCTAAAACTTCTCTATAAGAGAGATAAATAATTTGTAGAAACTGGAATCCATTCCAATATGTGCTTTGTTTGTTTATTTACAAAGTTAAGGATATGTTTTTAGCAAGGGTCAATGTAATTAATACAACTATTTGTACAATTACAATGAATAGGGTTATTAAACACCCCGCAGACCGGATTGAGGGTTGGAAGTTTGGCAACACAAATACAATAAAAAAGTTTGGCTTTGTTCGGAGCTTTCCCCGTTTCCGAGACGCTTTTTGCGATAAGTTCTTCACTCGAACGAAATCCGTTTAGTTTCCGTCACGCCGTATTTCCACCAGAAGAGTTCAAAGGAAGTGCTCCATTGATGCAGAAATAGCTGGTTGGGAAACAAAGATTCAGAAACACCGCATCAGACATTCAAAACTATATGTTTATTTTCTTTTTGTTTTTTATTTAATTCTTTGCAGCAAGCTTTCAAAAGTCCATTGGTGCGATAAAAGCTAATTTGGAAAAAGGAGTCCGAAATAATTAATCAAACCATCAAAGTACGTTTTCTTTCATTTGTGTCAAAATTAAAATCTTTTTGTTATTTATATATTATTACTAGTGAGTTCCCGGCATGAATTGTTTCTCCCTGTGTGTCCTTTCCCATTTGGTCCGTTCTCCTTCCCCTCACTCGTCCCCACTCCACCTTCTATCCGCCTTCTATCCCCCCTTCTCCCGCTTCCCCCGTCCCGCGAACCCCCCCCGCAATCCATACATTCATTTCCGGTACATTTAGTTTTCAAACAACTCACGTGCCAACATTGCAATTTTTTTATACAAATCTCGTAATGTCAGAGCTCACCAGTATATATAGAAACCTTTTTGGTGGTGCTCACAACAACTCACCAAAGTTTCATCGCAATCGGATGAACGGTTTAGCAACGCATAATTTCATGACACCAGAGCTCACTAATGTGCATAGAAACCATCGCGGGCAAGCGCACATCAAATCCCCAAAGTTTCATCCTAATCGGATGAATGGTGTATCAACTCATATACACCCAAGCAAGCGTATTTGCATAGCATGGTGGTCGAAAAATCCCCAATTTATGTAATAAAAAATTCAATGAATAAAGAAAACTTAAAAAAAAAAATTATGTACATAGATTTTCTCTCATATTAGGGAAGTTAGATTTATTTTCTTGTAGCAAATTAAATCGTCTGACCCCGATTCCTGTTGATCGCAGCAGATAGATCGCCGAACATCTCTAGGTCAGTGTGACAGCCAGCCGCTCGGTAAGAGAGCTCCTTCTATGCTTTAGTTGGTATTTAACAGGCTATCTCTCGACCCATTTCCTTGCACCGCAGTTGGAGGGATGGATTCATACGTAGTTTCCTACCTATCCCTCATAACTTTTTCCTTCCCAGAACGAACTACCCTTCATTTTCTTTAAAATACTCTCCACACAGCATCACAGCATCCACAAAAAAATTTAGTCACAATTATTGCTTCATGTACTTCATTTTGCCATTTCGACTTTGACGTCTAAGTCTGTTCACAAATTAATTGAATTTTTACATAAAAAAATAAATACTTATTGTTTAATCGTTCTAACAGAGGCCGTCTCATGAAAGTTATATCACTGTGCCATAACAAGAAAGGCCCTGAGGATAAAAAATATGATTACAAAAAATATATCCAGTACAAGAAAATATGTATATCTGGTTATAAATAATCGAAGGAATTGTCGGGACTTTAAAAATGATTGCGACTTTTTGTCAAGGAGTCTGCGGGTAATATTGTATTATACAATAAATTTACTTTGTTCAACGATGTGTTCGTACAATTGAGATAAAACCTTAAAAGAAATCTCGGTTTTCTGTCTATAAAAATAGATTTTTTTTGAAGAAGTAAAATGTTATTTATACGGTTTAAGTGTAGAAGGTACCTACAATGTGAAATTTGAACAATCGTGGAAGACTTTTTGATAGAGAAACCATCGTGAAGCATGAATTTAAAATAATAATTATTTTTATGGAACTTCACACGACACGTAACATTTTACATTAAGCGATGAAGAGAAGATGAAAGTGACAAAAAACTATTCAGTTTTTTTATCAAACTAGTGCAGACCTTTGAAAAACGCTTAATTTGAAAATTTGTCAAAATTAACACTAAGAAATTTAAATGAAGTTTTATACACATGTATTATTTATGACACTAGCTCCATACAAGAGGCCACGAGGAACAAAAACTCTCTCAGGGCCTATGTAATCTTTGGAGATGGTATGTTGAGGACCTTTTTAGTAAGAAAAGGCAGAGAAAGTTCTGGGATAGAAAAAAAGGTATGAGGGGTGGGTAGGAACCTGGCGGTCAATGTGTTCAGGAGTGACAGACTTATGAATGCGAGGGTCGAGAGAGTCCAGCTGGAGAATTAAAAAAGGTCTCCACCAAATAGTTTCCTCCGAATAGCGAATGGGCAAAAGCATCCGCCGCCAAGACCTAGATTAATCTTACCTCATGAACCTGGGAACCCCGGTTAAATCACCAAATGTAGTGAACCACTTTGGGTGACCCATGGAAGTGGTGTTGTTATCCAATAATTAAGAAAATATAATGTTACAAGCAGCTAGGCACTTTATCGCTTGTCTGAATTCTGGAAAAATTAGTTACAATTTTGAAAATGACTATAAAAATAATTTTCTAATAAAATATTATATCATAAGTAGGTACTACTTCGCATGGTGGAATTCTTGACACAATAAATTAGAATTTTGAACATGAGAATTTAATTCAAAAGGATCCGAGTTAACTAACTAACCATCACGCCGTTTCCCCGCAGGGATAGGCAGAGAGGACGGACTGCCAAACAACTCGGTCTTGGCACACACTCTTTGCCTCACTCACATTCATACATCGTCTCATACATTCTCTTCTATTATTCTGACTCTTGACATGGCCCGACTGAAGTATCTGATTCACTTGATCGTGCCATGTATTCCTCGGACGTCCCCGACTTCTTCTACCATTCACATTTGCGTCGTATATTCTTCTTACACTACTTTCTTCGTTCATTCGCTCTACATGCCCAAACCATCTGAGGGTCCCTTTCTTAATCTTACTCATTATGCTTACATCAGCCTTACATTCTTTGCAGATATCCACATTTCTCACACGATCATACATTGTTTTACCATACATACGCCTCAGGGATCTCATTTCATCAGCATTCAGTTTAATTTCATCCTTCCTCTGCCAGTTCTATGCCTCACTGCGATACATCAGGGTAGGTTTATTAGCGCCAACGGCATTCAGTCCTCCATTAATAGAGTGACCGGCATTCACCCTTCTGTCAATATCTCTATCAGCCTTCCCATTTCTCGTAAACATACTACCCAGATCCGAGTTCATTGAATAAATATTCTAAATAATTTTCTAATAAAATATTATATCATAAGTAGGTACTATTTTGAATGGCGAAATTCTTGATATAATTAATTACAATTTTGAACATGAGACTTCAATTCAAAAAGATCCGAGTTCATTCAGACAAACCTACAACCAAAACTAGTATATTTTATTTTATATCCACGATATGGATTAAAATATACCAAAATAAACAAAAATATATTAACGCCAACAGACTCTATAATCACATTCTTACAAGATTGAAACAATCCACATATAATACACCGATAAGAATAATCAAACATAACGTTTTGTTCTGGATAACAACAATATGTACGGAAACCTACAGAATTAAGAACTATAATTTATCAAAAACAAGTGAACACCTCAGGGCAGGTTCTCATAGTGAGGTGTTTGCGAAACCTATTGTAATAAATCATATTAAACATCTCGGATTCATAATTGGCCATAAACTCAGATGGCCACATCATATTAAACAAATCATAGATAAACTCTACAAAACAATACATGTTTTCCAAAACATAAGAAAATAAAAGCCCTCTGGGTGTAAAATAAAATAAATAAATAAACAACTAATTAAATTAATGTTCTCGAAAACGATCGTGAAAAAAATCATTTATCATATTTTGGCTCATAAATGTGTAAATTCTACTACTTAAGAAATTTGAAAAATTATATTACTTTATTAAAAGAACTTGTAACGGTGTAAATTCTAATTATTCAATTGTAAATGTTTTCTAAAATGTCCTGGAAAGAATCTCCTACTTGTGATCTCACTAAAGAAACCACTCATTCACTCTGAATGCAATAATTAATGATCTTCAAAATAATCAAAAATTCTTTCAAAGACATAAGGAACCATCCCTTCGTTCAGAATATAATTTTTAATGTTCTCAAAAGTTGTCTTGGCAGAAGCTCATTCCTGTGATACCCATCTTGAACGAAACCAATCCTTTGTTAAGAATATTATGAACTAAATATACAATTTGGCTCTCCTGAAACGGGTATCCTTTCCAGTTGGACAGACAAAGTATCATTTTGTAATGCATTGTAATATATATAAATATATATGTGAATAAATAAAAAAAATAAAAAAAAAGAACTGAAATAAATAAAAACAATGTATTTTGCACTTTGTCAATCAATAATAGAATATGGAATCATTGTTTGGGGAGGAACAACAAAACCAACTATCGGTCATATTTATAGAGATAGATTCCTTAAAAAATATACAATTGCTGACACAAACCAAATATTCGACAGTTATGTTTGACGTACTGGATATACCGATTATACATAAAAGCAATACTAAACTACAATTTTGACCAGAGAAAAAAAATTTCAACAAGCACGAATTATCATTAAAAGACCAGTTAAGACAAGCAAACCAAAAAAACATAAAAACTCCGACGATAATCACAAGTTTTAGACAAAGACACCACAAATTCTAGACAATAATAGCATTCCACAATCTTTCACTCGATACAATAATGAGGAAAACAAAAAACATTTCAAAAACAAAATTTGAAGATGGATTAAAGAACAAAAGATGGAATATCACAAAAAAATATATAACGTATATGAAAAAACATTTGCAAAACTCAGGTTTTTAATATATATATTTCATTTCCACTTTTTTTGTTTTATTTATTTTTATTTTCAACGATATGAGTAAAATCTCAAGACAATATTAGCGAAACTCCATCGGAAAAAATCTGGAGAAAGAAAAATCAGAAAAAGATATTGGTTCCACTGGGACACAAACCCAGGACCCTTTGCTTACATGGCAAGTGCTCTACCAACTGAGCTACGGTACTTTTATCCAATTCGGTCACTTTTAACTGTATCATACTTCGACTAAGAACTACCAACATTATCTTTATTATTTTATTTCACTACAGATTTATTTTAATTAATTTCAACGCATTATTTCATTTGATCTCTTTATTAAATTTTATAACTTAATTTTATTCAGCCCGGGTAAAGAACCCAGTGAGCACCACATTATCGAATAATATGAGTATAATAAATTTGTTAATTTATTGTATCAAATAAATAATATTAAAAATTCATTAACGGAATAAAATATTATCATTCTTACTTTTCACTACTATAAATATTCTATACAAATAATCAAATATTATTAAATGAATATAACTATAATATTATTTAATAAATCAAATTAAAAAAAAAAAAACATGCCACGATCATATTCGTGCATTGAAAATAATGATACATTTGATGATGACATGAAGGGATTTTGGTTTCCAGGGAAAATCCTAAAATAATTTCAAATCCATTACGTCTCGCCGTTTTCTTGGTGATTTGGTTACTTGACACTCTCCTCGCGGAAAATACGACCCTAGTCTCGGCTAAAGGTGAATTCAACCCTCGTTTGAGTATAAATTTTTGCCGTGTAAGAATAGAGATACGAATATAAAGGTTTTTTGTAAAGGTTGAAAAATTTAAAAAGAAATATAACTTTCACGCGAGTAGGTTAATTAATGGCACAATATGCTCTCAGTTTATATTAGACCACCATTCAGAATTGAAACGTTGCTTGAAATGTGTTTGTGTTTGGTGACCAGATGTGAATAGCCAGGTACTTCCTCCTCTTCCTCATCTCCTCCCCCTTCCCACTACCTTCAGCCTCACAACATACCCAAATTGGGGATGCCACAGTCTCACTGGCTCCAGACGGGAGCAGTTGGTGAATCTTGTGCGGTATTCGTATATATATATATTTTTTTTTTATATGTCGATGTCTCTAGAGTGTTAGAGTCGCAACTGCTCCCAATTATCCAAAGCCAGTGGGATTATGTCACATTCAATTGTGTATTGTATGTTGTGAGGTTGAGGAGTCGCAGTCAGGGGGAAGGAAGAAGATGATGAAAAAGAAGGTTTGGAACTGCCTGGTTATTCAGATGTTGTCATCAAACATGGTTCAAGCCAGTACAATGCTGCGCTTCTGAATGTGGTCTTTCAGCGGGCCGATACCGATGAGAATTGTGTGACAACTCACAATCATGCAATTTCGATATCCCTTTAAAAAATCATTAAAAAATATTATTAAAAAAAAGCCCATAACCCAACCTATTTAAATATTTTTTTTCATTACTTTTTATGTCTTTCAAAGGAAATGTTGAAAGTGATGATTCTTAGTTTTCTGATCACGGAACTGTATAAGTATAACGTAACGAGTATACGCCACTATAGGGTGGGCTGGTTTTGACACGATGTGAGCTTATGATGAGTAAATTGTTTATCGCATTAATTAGCAAAATATATGTGGATTTATTTTATCTACCTGCAAAGATAAAAAGTCGGTCATGGGAAGGTTTTTTACTAAAGTAGCATTCTGAATTGCAGAATTGCAGAAACCTCTCTCTGTTCCAAATATTTCCACCAAAACGGGTATAAGAAGATGTTTATATTACAAAAAGTCTTTGTACCCTCCTGCATAAATATTTAATTTAAATATTTGAGTGTTCGAGGGCCCCGGGACAAAGAGACAGAAACAAATATCAAGCAGAATATCTGGCAGACAAACTGGCGTAGTACGAAATGATGCTTAATCGAAATGTATAATTAAATTTTGAAAATTCCTCCCTGAACTCTTGAATTAAGAGGAGTTGGTAGGTACTGTCGGCGTTAGGAATTTAGATCCTGCGACAAACACACTCAAAAGTTAAGAAACTAACGAACTTGTAGATACTTTGCAACAAAGCTTTACCTTTACAAAGCTACACGTTTAGATATTTTGTAACAAAGATGTACATGACCTGGCTGTAGTGGCCATTAGACACATCACATTTTCTTCATGCGATGGAGTTTAAAACTCATTAAAAAAAGCACACGTTCTACGTACTTAAAATGTTATTTTGAATAATTTTAATGTCAAGTCAAACATATCTTTATTAATTAAGTGGTCAGTAGCTGAGATGACAAGTGTGTCGTTTTACCTCCCATGTATCGTGGATTAAATTCCTTTGCTGATTGAGTCCTTTATCATTGCACAGGCAATACCTTATAATGATAATATAATAATGTCATTCTTCCGGTACTTCAATGGAAGATGCTCCAAAGAACGAGCGTCATTGATTTCTTCGGCACCTGTGCAAAGTTGGAAAAGCGCGCCGGAGATTATCTATAGTACATTGTTGACATTTGACACCGGGACGTTTCTCGTTTTTGAGTTCAACAGCTCGGCTGAGGAATGATTCGCCGGCATCCGTATTTCCTTTCTCCTACAACATGGGTCCCTTCAATAACCAGGTAAAAAAATTAGAGATGCCCTGAGTGAGATTATTTTTATAAGGATCTTCTTGTTAGAATGGGGATTAATGTAACAAAAATATTATTCAAATTATTAAAATCCGGAAAATTTCGTTTTTCATACAAAAAAAAAATGTTCGCAATTCGTACAGTTTTTATTAAATAAAATATTTCATTGCCATGAAGCTCGGGTGATAATCTTTATATAAAAAAATCTCGCGTCACGTTTTATGTTCGAGATAAATTCCGAAACTACTTGACCGATTTTGATGAAATTTGATTTATTATGATATATGATATTTGTGTAATTTGGTCCAACTTAAAATATAGGATAGTTTTTGTCTCGATTATTGACCTCAATATTTATAATTGCGAATTAAATGTTGATTAAATGTTTGTTGTAGGACTATGCTTTTTAATTATTTGTAAGTTCCACAAGTTTCTAACAGATAGCGGTGTGAGCGAAACAATACTTGGTTATCTAGTTTGGGTAACCATCCAGCTGATGGCGTTGTGTTTCGATTTCACGTCACAACAACGTGTGGCCGGATCTGCAAGTATAGATATGAATATGTATAATTAGTTTTTTAATCTTTTTAATTTGCAGAAGTCATCACCGCTTTGCAGAAGTGTTCTATTTCATAGAATTGTCTCCGTAAAACGGGGGTAAGAGACAAATTATTACCAAGGCAAGAAGTTTGAGTTTGGCAAAATGGGGAGACTTGAAAAAGACTAATTCGCGTAATTAGTGACTTTGCAACGTTTTAAAAATGCCAAGAATAATAAATGGGACGTAGACTTGTAATTGTTTCAGAATTTATATTAAGTTGTGTTGTTAATAATTCGCAAGTGAAATACAAAATGTTTCATCGAGATAATGAAAAAAGAAATGAAGATTTTAAAAGAAAATAGGATTTTTTAATTCAATAATGGTCAATATTTATTTATTAAAACAGATCGAATATTTTAGTTTTGGTTAAAATTAGACAAGAATGGTGGTAGTACTCTCAGCATTGCCCTGGTGAAAGATCCCTAATCAAAATAAATGTTGTTCATAGTGGCTTCTGCTGTGTTTGGTTACCTAACCTAAAAAGTTGTATGGATATTTCTCAAAATTTGTACACATCATCTCCTTTTCTTTCTGATTTTATTTAACATGACAACATTTTCAAATTGGAAATGTCATAGCCCACGGACAGTTGGGACTCTCGTGCTTAACAATTTTCGTTTGAGAGTCGCTTATATTGTCTTCATTGCCTAAATAATAAAAGTTATTCCAAAAATATTTAGAAAAAAGTTTATAGATGTCGTACATTAAAATATATATTTATCAAAGACACTATCACTACATTGAATTAAGTTCCCGTAGAATCGTTAAATCCTACTAATATTATAAAGGCGAAAGTTTGTATGGATGGATGAATGGATGGATGTATGGATGTTTGTTACTCTTTCACGCAATAAATACTGAACGGATTTTAATGAAACTTTACAGTAATATATCTCACACATTAGAATAGTCTATAGGCTATAACTTAGAGCTCTGGAATTATGAAATTTGTATACAATTATACGTTTATTGTCCAGACGAAAAGCAAAGCGTTGTTACCTAATTGTTTGACATGAGCTGTCATTTTTGTTATTTGTTTAGGTTGCTATGGAGATCTTGATCCCTTTGATAGTCAAGATTTACAGCGCGTGTTTGATTGTTACGTTGAGGGGGTAGGGTTAGGGGGGAGGGTGATTGGGGGGGGGGGGGGGGTTAGGGTGGCAGGGGTGGGAGAGGGGAGTGTTGGGGGGGGGGGGGGGGAGTAGCGCTTGCGAAGCCGGGGGCAAAAGCTAGTCTTAAATAAAGAAAGGTAGGACCTAATAAAAATGAAGATAATGTTGGTAGTATAATGTAATACAGTTAAATTTAACTGAAGGGGATAGAGCCGAATAAGTTCAAAGGTTAGAGTAGAACCCCGGCAAGGCTAGGGTCCTGGGTTCAATTTATAGATGCGAACATATATTTTATTCATTTTTCTATTTCAAATTTTAGTTTGAGAGTCGCTAATATTGTCTTCAATATTAAATATTACAATTTGATGATTAACTCATCAAGTTATTAAAAAAAAGCAAAAACAAATTGTCAAAGGTTGTAGCCCATATGGTAAAGATTGGCCTGCTAATAGTCAACCTCCGATATGAGAGGAAACTGTAATGAAACGAATATCTAAGTGTAAAAAAAGAGACAACCGAATATGAATGAGACAGCATGATTGTGTATACCCGAATAAAAGCACACGACTGTTGTGTTCCTAGTATTTATCAACCTCAAGAGTAACATCTTGTCTTTGTGCAAACTATACCAGTCTAGATTTTAGCCACAAAAATATTTATTTTAAAAAATTGGTGAACTTTTCGTACATTAATCTCACACAGGAGGTTCTCGAGGAAAATAATTTCCCTCAAGGCCTATGATATTTGGAGATGCTGTGTTGAGAATTTTCCAGGAAAGGAAGGAGGGGAAGTTCTGGGAAGGAAAAAGGTATGAGGTCTGGGTAGGAATCTAGGGGTCAGTATGTCTAGCACTGATGGACGTATGAATCCATTCCTCCCGCTGCGGTGCACGACGATGGGTCGAGAGAGACCAGCTGGAGAGATCAAAGGGTCGCCCCAACCAGCCTCTTCTGATCTCCCGCCGCCAGTGGCGGAACGTGTGTTTTCAGTGAGCTAGAGTGCTAATATTGAAAAATACGACGTAATTGATTATGTTGCAACTGAAATTTTTAGATTTTTGAAAGTTTTTTTTTTAATTTCAATATTTTGTATGAAGATCCAGATTCAGTTTTGGGATGCGCCACATCATTATGAAAATCTTCATTCAAAAAATTAAAATGTAAAATTCATGTATAACAACATTAATAATGTCATATTTTTCAATATTAGCACCCTAGCTCATTGAAAACTGACACACACCTCACCTAATGAACCCGGGCAGCCCTGCTAAGACACAAAACGTAGCGAACCACTTAGGTGACTTATGGTGTTGGTAATCTAATAAATGGTCCTGGGGCGGCCTCCCAAACTGAATCACAATATTCCTAAAACTAACAAGAAATAGATGATGTATAAACATAATATATTTAGGTATTAAATACATACGCTTTTAAGCAATGTAATTTAATTATAAGTTTAACTAGTTTAGGATTAAATTTTCGATAAAATAGTTTCTACTGAGCAATAATTCATCATCTCGAAAGTTGGACACAGTTCCAAGAATAGTTTTCAATTAGTGCTTCAAATTAGACTGACTGAAATTCGACCAAAGAGCTTTCCAGTTAGTTTTTGTCTAGATTTTTCTATGTAGTACCTTTAACATTTTCAACGTGCCTAGACAGGTGAGTTTAATCTGGATGAACGTTTTCATTAAAATGTTAATCTACATCCTACTTTTGCGCCTGTCTCGAAGCATGAAGTATTCCAGGCGGACAGGATTAGTATCCATTTAAAAAATATGTATTTACGTACTGCTTCCTATTCGTCCCGAGTCGATCATGATCGACCCGATCATTTTGATCCAACCACAAACCACTAATAATCGAAGAAAAAAAATATTCGATCATTTGATTGATGAGCTGTCAACTCAGTCAGCACACGTGTTGGGCGTAACGAGCGACCATATTTATGTAGATGAATAAATTTAGTAGACCGGGGGCGTCTCGAATCTAGTTCTTAAAAACAAAATAGAAATGATAAATTACCTTAAATCTGCAATAGAAAGTCATTGTGATTCCAGCCAGGAACTACAGTGATAGGTCATTTTAGATTAATCATCTCTATTTTTATGTCACGAGAACAATACTTAAGAACTTGAGACGCCCTTATCTCCATGACCTCGATCGTGATCGACCCGAACATTTTGATCCAATCATGAATCACCAATAATCGATCAGGTCACTTTTTTATAAATATTCGATCATTAAATTTAATCGATGAGCTGTCAACACAGTCAGTCAACGTGTTGGGCGTGACGAACGACCACAGATGAGTACATTATAAAGACCGGTGGTCTTTTATTCCATCTATTATGTGTATATTCATTATTTTATTTTCTCATGCCATTGTTAGAAGTCAACTTGAGTACAAATTAACTACTCCGACTTAAGTTTTAACATGGGTACCTAATTTAGCAATTTTGTTGAAATAGAACACGCCTTTAAAAGATTTGGATGTGCTTAAATTGTAGGACAAAAGTATTTTTACTCACATAGTTTTTCTACATAAAATTCTAAATGACATATACGATAAGCTTTGGGAACCAGGAGCCAGGATTGCTAGTATTGATAAGTTTTGGGTTTCCACCACGTAACACAAGAAGTCGGGATTTATTTCAGTGCAGAAATTCTGCGCCTAACTACCTACATACCTGTTTTCTTAATGGCTTCAAATTCAATTTATCACCTAACATACCAAGAAAATTGTTACTGAGACAGTTACCTATAATGAATACCGTATTATATTTTTTACTATTCATACTTAAAAGCCCCTAAAAAGAGCGTTAATAAATAAATAATAATATCAAACATGTAATTTGTCATGGAAAAGGTTTACTGTATGAAAAAGCCTCCCGGGAGTTTTTTTTTTTTTTTTTTTTTCAATTATTTCTGGCTTTCACCCTTCAAGGGTGTTCTAGGCCATCATTTAAAATTACAGAGAAAGGGATAGATGAATTTATATATTAATTTTATTTAAATGTACAAATTTCAGAATTATATGGAAGATTGGAGTCGAGTTCAGACTTAGAAGATTTGAAATGTTGAATGGAGGGGAGGCAATTTTAGATAACGCTTGATAGAAGAGAGGATATTTATTTAGAGAGGGACAACCAAAAAATATGTGATCTAAAGAGCCCACATCTAGACCACAGAACGTACAATGTGGGCACTTTAGATCACATATTTTTTGGTTGTCCCTCTCTAAATAAATATCCTCCCGGGAGTTATATGAATAAAATCTTCTTATATGATTATAAGGCATTCTACTTGACGTAACTACTTCAAAAAACATTTTATTTGTGGAAGGTATAAAATAAGAGAGAATAGCTAATAACCTAATTAAATTACATGCGGATCTTACATATATATACTATGCATATAACAGGCTAACTTGCTTGAGTATCCTGGCCTTGGTGAAGGTTGTTTCAAATAAATATGGATAGTTTTATTTCTAGACCATTTTACGTCACAATATTTTTGTCCCGTCTATAAATTGCGGTCGTGCGGCAGAAATCGCAAAACACCGTTTCATCTCCGGGCCGGGGGCACGAACGTGCTAACTGGATCTACGTGGTTTTGCGAGGTGGCGACCGCTGAATAGGACATTCGAAAATACACACAAAATCCATACAAATGTAGAAATTGGTAAATTATTCACAAAATAACGGGGTTGTTTTCCAGGAAGTTGCCATTTTACGTGAATTTGGCCTTTGTTTTGTAACACCTGCAGTATTGTTTTGCTAGCGCTTATTTTCAGGAATTGCGCGATTAAAAGGTCACGTACTATTTCACCTCTTGCTCCTTTATCGCAAATAATGTTTAACATGGTTTCATGGCAGCCTCTGTTGTCGAGGGGTTAAACTTTCGGTTCCGCGACTTTTCATCCTACGACATAATATCCTACGACAAAACATCCTAACCTAACCTATCCTAACCCAACAAAAACTTTCAGCGCCAAATTTAAAATTTAAATTGAAACTTTAAGATCCTTGCTCTGTCTCCTTCCTTCCTTGTAGGGGGATGTTTTGTTCGCAGGCTATTTTTTCCTGAGGATATTATGTCGAGGGATATTTTATCGGAGGATGTTTTGTCGGGGATATACGACGTCCGGTACCGCGTACAAAAAGTCCAAAGGAGGCGATTTTTTAAGCTATTTTTTTAATTTATGTATTTAATTCCCAGAGGGCTTTTAAATATTGGTTTTTTAAAATTTGAATATAACAGATAATTTAGAAACTTAAAAAAAGAAATAATAAAAATAAAATTACGTAAGACAAAAAATACACGGGTACAAGTCATAAAAATACCAAAACTAAAACTGAAAAATACAGCGATTTGATAGGTTTACAAAAGTACAAGTTGTGTTAAGGAATAGTATTGGAATAAATATTTTGCATGATCCAAAAAACTTGCCAAGTTGATATTAAATATATCAACATCACCTAATAATTGATTTCCATTAGTGTAAAATCGTTGTATTGGAGAGTGGCAATGTAGTTACGCTTATGAATGCTGCAGTAGAATAGTGTATTTTGTCGTTTTTTTACTCTGGGACTCTGGGTATTCGTAAGTTTATGAATAATTCACAGTAAATAATTTAAATGTTTAATTTTGATAAGAGTTGTTCAAAAGATGTCACTGCCAAAGAGTATTGTTATATAAGTACGTGATTAATGTGTGTTATTATAAAATGATGTCATTAAAAATATTAAAGTAATTCCAGAGTAAAATATTCTTCCGATATTGCCTTGGTGTAAGACCACCATTCAGAGTTGAAACGTTGCTTGAAATAGTTTTAGCCGTGGTTGGTGGACAGATATGAATAGCTAGGTACTTCCCCATCTTCCACTACCTTATCTCTTTCCCCTTTCAACTACCTTTAGCCTCACAACGTACCCTAATTGGGGATTACATATTCTTACGGTAAGAAGCTGTTGGGACTCTTGTGCGGTATGCATA
Source organism: Limnephilus lunatus (assembly GCA_917563855.2). NCBI lineage: Eukaryota > Metazoa > Arthropoda > Insecta > Trichoptera > Limnephilidae > Limnephilus > Limnephilus lunatus. Next base: position 90,031,744 of record OU830594.1, on the reverse strand, counting down.
CAAAATTACAAAACAAAATTTTGAAACAGAACCTTTCGGCATTGTTTTTTTTCCTTTACCATTTAGAGTTTCTTTTAGTCAGGACATTAAATAAAATAAAAGTGTTTTTCTCGAATTCAAGCAATGTTTTTTTTACTTGCGTTCAAGAGATAAATTGATGGAAGATGATGGAATATTTCACAAACAAATATTTTCAAAATAAAAACCACTGAATCGTTTTATGTTTGCAAGCCAATATCGAGTTCCTAGTAACCTTATATTAAATACAACAATTACTTTGCTCACAAAAATATTCTGTGAATTATAACAATTTTGTTTATTATTTTCTTGCTACGTAAATAATAATACAAATTTACCTACCGGTTATGAAATGAATTTTCGAAAATATTTATATTGTGGTTAACTAATTGTAATATTTTATGAGTATAAATTCAAGAAAATATCGTATGTTGTTGATGAAATTCTTATATTACTTTATTGCGCGCATGTAGACAATTTTTTTCTGTAACGAACTTTTTTTTTGTTGAACTTATGAATATGAATAAGTTGAAATCAGTTGCGGTTTTCTCTAACGCGCATTTGTGCAGTAAATTCCTTTAAAAAGGAGATAAGAAAATTTGACGCAGTTATATTATAAGTTTACTACACTTTAAGCTGTGCGCTTTGCAAATTCCGTATTAAAAATCCACCCGTGTTCGCCAGAGAGCGAGTCTTAAATGAATCCCGTACGTGCGTATCAAAATCAGCGACTATGAGAATTTCTGTTTTGTGAAATAGTTAATAAAAAACAAGCTCGTGGCGCTTCAGCGGTAAACCGTGCAAGTGTGCAAACCTGAGGAAACTATTAGCTGCACGGGTGCGCAGGGACTATGACATTTTTGAACCACATATTTGAATTTTTTTATTTTTTTTATTCTTCAATTTAAGTACCCGTTAAACCGCCAAAGCAGTTTGTCAGCAGGTCAATTTAACAATATTAATATAACACCAAAGCACAAATATAACAAGAAAACACAATATACAAAATAGATACAGAAGAATAACTTTTAAGTAGCTACAATACAATGGCATAAAATATACAGACAGACAGATATAACACAGGCAAATTACTCATAGTCATATTTATACATAAGATTACAATATCAATGTAAAAATTTTGATCCATTAGCCATTTTTAATTTATTTTTTTGAGATCGGTGGTGCAATTTGATTCGATTTTTATGCTCATTGGCATCTTATTAAATATGGTAGAGACAAGATAAGTTAGAGCCCGTTGCCCGTATTTATTTATAATTTTCGGAACAGATAAACCCTCATTTTTACTAAATCTAGTGCCATGTGCATGATCAACTTTTTCTTTGTATATTGAATCCGACAATGGGTTTTGGCATACAATTTTAAACCATAATATCCCTCGAACAGGTAATATATTAACTGACTCTAATAATTATTCTATGTCTCTTCTTTGTGCATAAATACTTTTGCTTACCAAGAGCTTAGTCAGAGAGTTTTGAATTGTTTGAATGTAGCCTATATTTGTCTTGCACGAGTTTCCCCAAGACGTTATTTCGTATCTAATAGTAGATTTCGCTAGTGAATAGTTAATGGAATAGTATTTTGCAAGAAGCAATAGATTTTTTCTGTGATTATTGTGTATTAAGTTGTTAAGTCAATTACTGAAGATGTTACTTTTTCATTAAAAAATGAACAGTTTCTTGCGGAGATTGAGATTTTAGAATTTAGAACCACTTTTAATGATGCCCTAAAGAAGTCACTGTATTACTAATTGGAATTCACATTACAATTTATAACTTTGTAATATCTCATATATGTACCAGATGTACCTTATCTTTGACACTCCTTCCTTTCCATCAAAAGACCCTTCACACAGCATGACTAAAGATGAGGGAAATTATTGTTCTAGAACCCTTCTTTGTGGAGTTAATTTGAAAAAAATTACCTACCATTCACATCAATGAGAAAATGAATCTATAATATATTCATAAATATTTGATAATGTAGGTACCTACTACCAAATCAAACATAATTTTTGGATTCTAAATTGTGAAATGATGCATATTATTGTCTTAAAATCAAAATTAGTTGGACTAGGATTTCGTTCGCGAGTTATAATTAACACAAGTTCTGTATAGATTCTCCGATCCATGCCAATCCCAGCAAACCTAAATCTAATAATTGGAGGATTTCCAATATTATTTTACAACTTACAGCAACTACAGCTAACTAGCAGCGCTTATAAATTACTTTGTATTGACAGACTATGGAAATCTATTTGAAAAGTTGCAGATTCGGCTAGAATATTTTCAGTATCAAAAATTTGATTATGGTAGGAATGTTTGCCAATCCAAACAACTATTTTAATTTCCTCCACCTGATTTGATATTTTCACGGGCAAAAGTATTATCGAGCTTATTTTTTGAGTATTTATGCCGTGTTGCGCTACCTCTTTAATTAGCCGATCTCTTCTTCAGTAGCCAATCTTTCAATCATTATTTTCACCATTTCGGATGATGCACCCTGTAAAATTATAATCAATATTTATTTAATGGCTTTTAATAGATGCGCGGGATATCCAAAAGATGATATTCATTGTTTTATTTCACAAAAATGTGAAAATTCTATTTTTATTTTCATCTGAAACCTCAAAAGAACGTCCAAAATTGTACGGCTTAAAGGCCGGGGAACTATGTCGCCATCAGGTTGGACAGGGTGTGCTAGGGTGCTAATATTTAATAAATGACACCATAAATATTGTAAATTTTTTTTTTTTTTTAACCCTCGACCCGTCGCGTGGGGTTTTAAAAGCCCAGGTTTTACAGGAATGCTATATATGTACATTTTAAATGTTCCCACTGATTCCTCACTTCAGGTAGCTTCCTAAAAGGGACTAAACTTGACGCTGTCGCCGCCAACATTCAGTGTACGTATATGCGATGTGAGAGACAGACTTTGGTTTCGGCGTGAGGCTCAAAAAAATCATCAAAATACAATGAAAAACCAAGTTTTTATGTTTTTTCATTGCTTTATGTCGATTTTTTTTGTAATAATAATAATAAGTCTGTATCAATCTCAAATAATTATAAGTTTGATAGAAATTGGTTAGATTTAAGTATGATTAAAAATTTAAAAAAAAAAGTTCCTTGTTGATTTTTAAGCTTTTACATTGAAAATAAATATCTGATTTCCAATATTTCTTTTTATTTCAATGCAGTCATTATCACCTGTCTATAATCAGTTAAAATAACACATTAAATGTAAGCTATTACAAAAAATTAATCATAATTATTTTTGGGGTCCTCAGCGACCCCGCGTGACACCTCGCATTAAGAAAAATACGTCATGGGCGGAGGGTTTAATGACTTACCTTAATGCACGTTGATATCGGGGAGAGAGAGAACAGTTATCGCTGGGGTTGGTTGTCACACAGCTAATAACACTGTAACGTTATAATATAATTATAAGAGAAACGTGATTGATAAAAGAGTGACACATGGTTGACTCAGACTGATGACGGAGGAACGAGGGGCGGTTAGGAGGTTTTCCACGCCCGAATTATTTTTTGACGGTTTTTGTGTCATATGTGTTTTGATATGTCTTGTCTCAAGATTTTGAGATTGTTGGTATTAAACTGATTCTAACAATATTAAATGGAATAATGTTGTGTTATGAAATATTATATATACGGCTCCATGACAAAATAGAACACAATTTAACCTATTATTTTACGATGTTCTGTTTTGTAATTTTTTGTCTTCCGTTTACTAAATTATAGTTTTTATTTACATTAGTTCCACATAGGTGGAACGGAGAATAATAATATCCCTTAGGGCGTACGTCATCTATGGGGATGCTGTGTGGAAGGAAGTTCTAGGTTTTTTAGGAAAGGAAGTTCTGGGAAGGAAAAAGGTATGGTGAGTGAGGTGAGTGGTATTCTGGGGGTTAGTTTATTCATTTGACGGATGTACGAATCCATCCCTCCCACTGCGGTACAAGACAAATTTCCAAGAGATTCCTTCTGGAGAGGTCAAAAGATCTTCCTCAACCAGTTTATCACGATCCGGCCTGCCACGCAATTTGTGGGCAGACGCATTCACCGCCAAGACCTGGACAAACTTCACCCCTACGAACCCGGGCACCCCTGCTAAGCCACCAAACGAGGTGTTAATTATTCTATAAATGGTTCCCGGGGCGTCGCTATCCATAACCGCCTCTCATATTAGATACAACTTGATATGTCATTTCCGCAATGGTTTCATTTGGTAGATATTGTTGTTTCATAAGACACCCGTCTCCATTGAATTTTTTTGGGAATTTGTATAATCAAACAATTTAATTAAACATCGTATCGATAACTACATACAAATACCAATATCCCGAGCACGGTTTCACCGTTCACACCCAAACCGATATTGTCAGAAAATAAATCAATCACCTTAAAATGCATTTGCAGTCCGCATTTATATTTTGACACTAAACGAGAGTCAATTAATTAATGATTTCTTTAACTATATTTCAACCATTTTCGTTCTCAAAAGATGGAACAGAATAAATTGATCGCGTTTCAGATGAAATATTTACGTCTATGGATTGCGTATGCGACTTCTTTTAATTCTAAGAGTTTCTTTCATTAAAATAAGCCAGTAATTTTGCATCTCTTCAAGTCGGTTCCTCATTTATCATCTCTTATGAATTGTTAACCGTGCTCGCAAATACTAAAAATTGACTATAGATGATGGATTTGGTCAATATCGTATTGATAAAGGGTTTATCGATCGTCCGTGATAGACCTCCTGTTAAGAGGCATTCTCTTGGTATCAGAACGTTACTTTTTATTGGCAATAGTTTTGTTTCGTTATAGACTCAGGTACTTTCAAAGTTCCTAGTTTCCGTCTGATCCCTAATTAATTCAGAAACACACATTTTCAAAATTGGGGTTTAACGCTTTTAGATGTGCTACCCTCAAATTATCAGTATTTCCAAATGCTAAGCAGCCTCATATTTTATTAATTCACATTTTATAAAATTAGCAAACTTTTGAACATTTTACAAAGTCATTCGGCGTATGATTTTGACAGGTTATTTTCCTGTCATGCATACGTACGAGGAAATTGTATTTTATTAAATGTTTTGGAAAATTCCTCGAAATTTAATAAGGATAGCTGTACTTAGTAATCTGTTATGATTTTATGTTTATGATTTTATCTTTGATCTATTCTGGCACGTAGATTAAAAATAATCCGATACATTAGCAATTATTTTAAAATGAAGGTATTTTCTCTGAAAAGGTATTATTAATATCTTGAAATAAAACCTACCTACCGATAAATACAAATTTTATGCCGGAGGGCGATTGACAAAGTATTACTTGCTTTGAATATCAGAAGTGAAATAAGTATTTTGAAAACTGAAAACTCGTTACGATTTGAAACTCGATGAAACGGAAACGAGCGACATCTAAAAGAGAAAAAACATAGGTACCTCCATAGGATTTAGCCTGCGAGAATGAGATAGAGTAATTGTGTCCTCTTGGTGCGGTGCTTCGTAGAATAAAATAATTTTTAAATTGATAAAAATATTATAATAAATAAAGCTTACAATTATCCTATTACTGATACTCTGCATTCGTGTCATTCTCTCGCGTTTAGTTTTCTGAAGGTTTCACTTGTACCACTTGTGAACTGCACAATGTAAAATAAATGATTACCTTGATTTTTTAAATCATTTCTCCACAAATTGAACCCATTAAAATCTATGGGCATACTTGAGTGAATATCTGCTCTTTTATAAACGGCGCGTGCTAATTTAATTATTTTAGGAAAAAACCGCGTTTTGGAAGTTATGCTTTAAAATATTATTGAACCAAAAAGAAAAATTAATTACAAACACGGGATAAAACATGCAAAGCAAATTAGATTGCCAACAAGAAAGAAAGCTAACACCCAGAAACCATTTATATATAACAGATTGTTCAACTTTATAATAATATCCCGACAGAAATTATTCAGATTGAAAATATATTTAAATTTTAAAGGAATTATTAATTATTAAAAAGGATTTTTTTTAATTGAAAAAAAAATTAAGATTGTACAATTGCACATCTACCCCAAAAATTTAGATTTTCTAAATGATTTAATATTTATAAATAAATTAAAAATATATAAAGTTGGATTACGTTTGTCAAAAGTTGTAAATTTTTCTGTATATTCTTCATCATCATCACTCTTGGCTCTACAACCCCTGGTGGGTCTTGGCCTCCTCAAGAGTCTTCCTCAACTCATCTCGGTTTTGTGCAAGCTCTCTCCAGTTTAGAAGCTCCAATGTAGATAATCTTTGAGAACCATAATAAGGATCATAATCTTGGTCTTCCCAGGCTCCTTCCTCCTATCGGTCTGGAGTTTAGCAGGGACTTTGGTGCTTGATGCTCGGTCATTCTCTCTATATGAATCAGCTACCGAAGTCTTCCCAGTTTTATAAATTTTGTGATGTCTAGCTCCTTAAACAGAGTTCATAGCTCATGTATTAATATTAATAAATAAATAAATTCTTTTAAGTGTTCTCTTAAATTCATTTTACAAAACGCATGCAGCCTTCATTACATGGTACCTGATTCATTAAATCGCATATATAAAAATGGCCCTCCTTAATGACTTTTCATTAAATTTATCCACTCTTTGTCACGTCGTTATACAGTTCATTAGCGCTATTCAGTTTCACGCCTTTCACGTTCATTTCTATACGGTTCACTTGTTCACAGTGAAAAGTTCATTGTTTGGACTAAGGGGCACGTATTTATGAAAACAATACAGATTAATTGCAGGCCATATATTCAGCGATGATACAGTTTGGTTACGAAGCCTTCTGCTCTTAAAATCGGTTCCGCGACTTTTAATACCGTGAAAAATATCCTCCGACAAAACATCCCGACCAAATATCCCACAAAAAAAACATCCTTCAATAAAATATTTACTAAAATTTAACCTCACCTAACACGTGGCTAACTTGTTCACACTGAAAAGTTCTTTGTTTGGACTAAGGGGTAGATTTTTAAGAAAACAATACAAATTAATTGCAGGACATACATTCAGCGATGATACAGTTTGATTACGAAGCCTGCCTCACTTAAAATTCGGTTCCCCGACTTTTCACCCCGCGACAAAATATCCCCCGACAATATATCCCGACAATATATCCCACGGACAAAATATCTCCGACAAAATATCCTACGGGTAAAACATCCTTCGATAAAATATCCTACGGACAAAACATCAACTGAGAAATTATCCTACGGACAAAACATCCTCCGACAAAATATCCTACCTGCAAAACATCCTCCGACAAAATATTTTACGGACAAAATATTCTCCGACAACATCCTCGGACCAAATATCCTATCGACAAAATATTATCCAATAAAACATCCTACGGACAAAATATCCCCCGACAAAATGTCCTACGAACAAAACACCCCCCGACAAAAAATTCTATTCACAAAAGATCCCCTCACAAAATATCTATTAAAACCTTATCTAACTTAACCCAACCTAACCTATCCTAACCTTATAAAAAATGGGACTAAAATAATATAGACAACCTGTAAAGACAATAAATTATTCTTCAAAAACAGTAAAATGGGACAAAAATACTGCAGACATCTTGTAAAGACAATAAATTATATTAAAAAAAAAATGTAAATAAGGTTAGGTTGGGTTAGGTTTTAGTATAAATTTTGATGAAGGATTTTTGTCCGTAGGAGGATATTTTGTCCTTGGGATATTATGTCGAAATGTCGAGTGATATTTTGTCAGAGGATATTTTGTCGGGAATATTTTTAAAACGCACGGTACCCTTAAAATCAGTAATAGAAGCCTTGGGGAGACTCTTCGTAGAAGTAGTGCTTTGCATTTAAAATACACGCTTTGCGACTATGGCAAAATCAATATGTTTAAGTGGGTACCTAAAAGGTTTACTAACCTTAACGATCTACGTGACAACGCGTGGGGAGACTGTAGAACTGTTGTAGATCTTTGTCTTTGGACCCAGAGGTCGTTGGTTCAAATTCTTGCGTAAGTAAGAAAAATAATGACGGTTTTCACGCTATATATGCTTGTTTTTAACCTCTCTGCGGAGGGGTGTGTAATGAGCATTGGTCTGGTGGGAAACCGCTGAAGAGCACCGAATAATTGCTTCAAATTTTCTAAAACATTATTTAGATATCTGGTTCAAATAGTATGGTATAACTGAACCTTTATCTTATTCGTCACCTTCTTTTACCTTACAAACTTCATTAAAACTTGTGTTGTAATCAAATAGCAAAAAAAAACTGTCCTTTAAAAATAATGTGCCTTTAACGGAGGAGTTTTGATAATGTGTTTTATTACATAGTTCACCAAAATTGGTCTGCTCCCTTTGGTGATTAGCAAGAGTGCCAGGATTCGTGGAGGGTGAGATTTGTCCAGGTCTTGGCACCGGATAGGTCTGCTTACATGCTGCGTGCCGGACTGGAGACCCTTTGATCTCTCCAGCTGGACATTCTCGACTCATTGTCTTGCATTGCAGTAGGAGGGATGGATTCATACGTCCGTCACTCCTGGACACACTGAACCCCAGATTCTACCCACCCCCATTCCTTTCCCCTTACCAGAACTTCCTATTTTTGATCTTTGCTCTTTGAGAAACGAAAGTGGTTGAAATGTGACTCCTAGACAATCTGATTCACATATTCCTTCCCACTCCTCATACATTTTTCGTACCCAGAACTTCCCGTCATTTCTGTTCTTAAACAGAACCTCCCCCCATCCGTAAGATGACACAGGTCTTGAGTGAAATTATTTTTCTGATAGCCTCCTATGTAGAGTCAATTTTAAAAAAATCACATTCGTCAAATCGACAGAAATGTATCAGTGTGTACAACTGTACATTGCACGAAACAAATTGAAATGATGGATTTCCTTCTTGTGATTATTATATAAGATATAATAATATAAGACACGAATACTTATAAAAATTTAATTAAATGATATATTTTCAAGACAAAATTACCTCATGAAAAAAAACAACAAGATAATGTTAGATAAGATGGAAGGATTATACTAAAGAAATCTTTCTCTTAAAGAGTTCGGGTGTTGAGAACTGATCGTGTAATCACCTGTAAAAGATTTAAAACAATACTTTTCAATGTCAGCAGGCCGGTCGCTCAGGCAGGTACCTTTTATCTTTTCAATTCCAAAGCTACCTTTGCAGAGCGGGAGAATGGAGGTAATCTCGTATCAGTCGTGTATGCCCAATGAGGCAATTGCTAAAGTGTAAGGTAAGCATGAATATTGTAATGATGAAAGATATACAGAAGATTTGTTCTGTAGACGAAACTGATAAAATGTCAAGAAAAATATATCCCAGTTACAATATAATATATTATGTCTGGCTAGTCCACAAAAGTAAAAAAAAAACACTCAGGACCCATCAACATTATAGCACGTTCCTACAGATCCAGGAAAGAATTTCTTCATTTTCAGAGCCCAAGAAAAAATTTCATCAAAAAAATCTTACGGAAATAAAAATACACGTACTCTTTGTTCTGAAACATTGATGAGATTAAAAAGTAGTTTACTGTACGCTAACGATACATTATTGTACCACGGGCAACATTTTAAAAGAAAAATTTTATGGTTGGCATAAGTACCACCGCAAACCCGTAAAAAAAACGGGATGTTGTGATTGTAGGATTAGTGATTTCGAAATTTTGAGCCAATCAAAGATAAATTTTGTCAATTGTCTTTAAAATATATAATTATACATTTTTCTTGACAAATTATTAATTAGAAAAACCACCAGAATTACCTTTCTAATGAACGCCTTTAAACTTGAAAAATCGTTAGTGATTTAGATTTAAATCTCACAAATACTTATACGAAAGAAATGCACATTTTCAATAAACTATCAATTAAGAATACTTTTCTCTTATTTAATTTGTACTATTCAGTTCCAATTTTGAAAATTAAAAACACATTGAAATTGAAAAATTTTACGCATTACGCAGGAAAACAATTTTAAATCACGTGTGCACCCATGTACTGACAACCATGTATGTTTAATGATAAAAAATAAAGAATTGGACTCAAGATTCAAACGTTTATTATTTTTTTAATTTTATATGTTTATTTATTTTTTATTATTTAAAAGAAAGAAAAAAAATCCGGGGTTACGAATAACCTGAGAATATTTGAAAATCTTCTACTACCACCATAGTAAGCGAAAAATGTTGCTTATGTCGTGATGAAGGACTTAGCCAGCCGAGGAATCTAACACGCGACGCCTGGTTGGGAAATAAACGCGATGCCAACTCAGCCACTGACCGGTTGGTATGAAGTGAATAATTTCCAAGAGAATGAAAGAATGTTAGAAATTCAGAAATTCACCAAATGATATTTTTAATGGCGTCATTTTTCACCCGATGCGCGATGGATCAAATTCACACAACAAAAAATCATTTGCTCATTTCTTTGACTGACGCGGAACACTAGTGATCAAAATTACTGAAAAAAAATTAAGGTGTCTACGTTTTTTTCATCCTTTTGGTTTGACAATCTTAGTGCTAATCACACGTGAGACATGTTTTAACACGTACAAGGGACGCACGTGTTACCTATAGTAAAAACCTTCATTTCAATGGAAGAAACATCTTTATAGGCGTAATTTGGCTCCAAAAGGAAACGTTTTATTTCAGACAAGATTATATGGAAATATTGTGAGGTGTGACCAGCACACTGCTTTCACCGCATTTTCAAATGTGTTTGGCTAAAGAAGAAGGAAGCGCAATCGAATAGTATTAATATGGTTGCGTCTGCGTGGTTGAATTTAATCACCCGGCTTTGAACGCATTTTTGCCGCCGCACAGTACCCGCCGCACCATATAAACATCTGTGTACGTGAAATTTCAGACAAAGTTACCGTTGTAATTCAGTTTCGAATTCAAGAATTCGTCAATAGATGGCGCTACTTCAGTTAGCATGTCAATGGGGACATCCCCGGGCAGATGTAAAGTACTACAAATTTGAGAACTTTTAGTATATCTCCGGATATGGAAAGATTATATATATATCATATGACGTCATGGCCTGTCCTGGTTACTTTGTCCCGGTGACTAGCTATAACTGGATGACAGTGGATCCGAGAAACGGGCTATTAACTGCTAGTATTGGATTATTATTGTTTAAAATTAAACGTCCGTTCTAATGGATTTTCTGAGTTTATCTGAAGCAAGAGAACTATCTAAGAGTGGTTCGGATATCATCGTCTATTTCCGTAACCGTTCGGGTAGAATATTAGACGGAATCTGTTGAGAAACCTCAAAACTACAACTACATATAACTACTTACAACAACCAACACTATTGACATCTTCTGAAAGATATTGAAACGCAACATTTATAAACGTACTTTATTTATTTATTTATTAATTTTCAGAAAATCGACAGTTAACATTTATTTTAGTTTGTACATAATATTAAATAGCCAAAATAAAACCAATTATGGATTTCCTCCTTGTGACTTTACTTGTACTGAGACAGCATAATAAGAATGTAAATTAATTTTATAAAAAAGCAATATGAATCCAAAAATTATATAAAACAAAAAACAAAAAACAAAAAATATAAAACAATTTTTTTCTTATATAAAATGAAACATTACTAAACAAAAAATCTATCAATACATTGGTAGCCATGGAGAGAGGTTGTACGTATAAATCAAATCATAACAGAAATATAAAACAGTAAAAACATAACATTATTCGCGTAAAACATAACATTATTCATAAAAATTTTAATTTCACAAAATTTTTTATTTCACAAAAAAAAAAAAAAAAAACATTATTCACCATCAGAGAAATATTCTTTTACGGACCTCTTATATTTGGTAAGTTTGCAATTGAAAATGTCCACATTGGATAATACGTTATTATAACTATTGCATAGTCTGTTCAGGCAAGAATTCCGCTTACAGTTTGTCTTGCATTGATCCACCCTGAACAGGACAGAAGAGCGTGTTGAACGTGCAGGTACATTGAAATGAACTTTATTTAGCAACTCTGGGCATTGAATATCATTGTTAACTACTTTATACAGGAATAGTGCATCCATATGATGCCTTCGTACACTCAATGAATCAATTTTAAAGTGTGAAGCTGCCTCTGCATAGTTATTAAATCTTACAAATGACTTATAACAAAGATATTTTAGGAATTTGTTTTGAATTGCCTCGATTTTGTTTATGTGGATTTTGTAAAATGGAGACCAAACAACTGATGCAAACTCCAGATGACTCCGTATATAGGCAAAATGCATATTGATGCTATTAAAAAGTTTTGTGTTTCTTATGATGAAACCTAACATTTTAGCAGCTTTATTTGTGATTTGTTGTATATGAAGGTTATATTGTAGTTTACTATCAAGGGTTATTCCAAGATCACGAATATCTGAGACTGTTGCAATGTTGTTGTTATTTATAGAATAAATAAATAATGTTTTATTTTTATTTCTTGAAATGGTAATGTGATGACATTTTGAGACATTTAGAAATAGTTGATTTTGTTGGCAATAGGTAAATATATTGTTTAAATCATGTTGTAAATTGACACAATCATTTTGACTTTTTATTGACTTGTATAGCTTGGCATCATCAGCAAATAATTCTATTTCAGAGTATTTAACAACATTGACCAAATCATTGATTTACAAAATAAAAAACAATGGTCCGAGATGAGAACCCTGTTGGATTCCAGAGAAAATTTCACTAAAATCTGATTCGAAGCCGTTTATTGCTACTGCCTGTGATCTCTTAAGTATATAAGATGTAACCCAACGAAATAAATTACCACGTATACCTAATGACCAAAGTTTTCTGAGTAATAGTTTTTGATTAATTTTATCAAATGCTTTGGCAAAGTATGTATATACGATATCTACTTGAGTGCGGTTGTCCATGTGATCGACAATGAATTCAGTAAGAAGAACGAGGTTACTTTCCACATTTCTGCCTTTTTATAATTGAAACAACTGATAGAAAACCTTTAATGTACGGTAAATGGTTGTTTACCATGTGCAAAATTTAGATGTGTAAAATATGTGTGTTAAAGTCGGTTCGACGATAACTCAGAATTAACATAGCTTAAAAAAATCGAAAAATAGCCTGTAACCTAAACTATTTAACAATTTTTTTAATATATTTTACATCCCTTTTAATGATTTTTAAAAGGAGTTGTTGAGTTGAATTCATTCTGAGTTTTCCGGTCATCGTTACAAATGAGATGTGTGCGTACCATATTGGCGCCACTCTTATTTCAAATTTTGTTAAATGATAACAGTATTTTTGAACCTTAATGATGAAAACTTCTTATACGCAAATGACACTGCAATATTTTACTAAAACATCTATAATATACGACAACCAGCACGATTTGGACCATTAAAATGAATTTAGAATTCAACTCGGAGCAGAGAAATTTATTTTCCCGACAATCTAATAGGACACCCAATAAAAGTGAAATTGAAGGGGGCCCCAAGGGGGAGGAGAACTATTTCGGTGGATAGATTGAAGAATGAAAAAAATATCGAAAGAATATTATTTATTGGCAATGGGGGGTAGTTTTAAGGCCTAGAACCCACCCTTTTTATTATGTCTGGCACCATTTACTTTTACGTAAAATTTAATATATTTTTATATATTGGCAATATACGTACATAATGAATAACTTATACGCTTTGTTTCATCTGTGTAATAAACATATATTTTGTGTTTATCTAAATAGATCAGTGCTTCTCAAACCTGGGGTCGCAGTCCCATGTAAATTAACAAAACAATTGTTTATTTTGTTTTACGTTGACGTAACGTGTACGAGTAATTAACTATCTAACCATCATGCCTTTTCTCCGTAGGTAGATTACTTTGGAATACACTCCTTGCCTCATTCACATTCATACAACGTTTTGTATATAATCTTCTATTATTCTGACTCTTGGCTTGGCCCGAATAAGGTATCTGATTCACCTGAGAGTGCTATATCTTCCTAGAGCATCCCCGACTTCTTCTACGTCTTACACTCCGTTCTTTGTTCTTTCGTTTAAAGCCCAAACCATCTGATCGTCCCTTATTAATCTTACTCATTGCGCTTACATCAGCCATGCATTCTTTGTGGATCTCCACATTTCTCACACGATTATACATGGTTTTACGAGATATACGCCTCAGGGATCTCATTTCTACAGAATTCAGTCTATTTTTTTTTCCTTCCTCTGCCAGTTAGGTAGGTCCTATACACATATGCCTCAGATATGTATTTTCTACTGATCAGAGAAATATATAAAAGCTTCTATTTGCTCCTTTTTTTATAAAATGTTTTTAGTTTGTTGAAAAATCATTGTCAAAATTTTACAATGAAAATAAGACTGCTGCATTGTTTTATTACGTACGTACCATTCATTCATATTAAAAATATTAATTTATAATTTGTAGATTAAAAAAATCACCTAATTTTAATACTACTAATAATATCTTTTTAAATATTTATATCGAGGGATCGGTAGGATTTATCGGTCCAGTTAGGAGTTCTACCGAGCCGAACCCTCTGATATGAAAATATCTGGAGTAGGTGAATTATTTCCCCATTTGGTCTCTGGTTGATTGACGTATTGTTCTTGTTTTGTTTGGTATTTATTATACTTATACAGTGTACTTACATAGCGTAGATTAACATTTGTCGAAAAGTGTGTGGAAGAGTTTAGTCTTTCCTGTGAGGAAGATTTAACCCGGAAATAAAATCTGAAGCACCTTAAAATTATATTTCTCATCGGAATTTCAAGCTGGCTTACATCGTAGCGCCTGATTTTCACACAAGTGCAAGCTCACGTGTATATACCTCGAACGCCCAAAATTTCACACTCTTGAACTTCATTGCACAAGAATCTAAGGCACGCGTTATTCAGAACGTCAGGCTCATGCATGATATTTAGCTGGAATCTCACGCACGTGCATGACGTTTCGACAGAATCTCTCGATAGTGAACATCGTTGCGTCACAGTTTCACACACAACAAATTAATTTGCCCAGAATCTCTCAATAATACATGTACTCGTACTTGTGGCTTTACCATAATATCACGCTCATTCGCATCGAGAGCACAGAACTTTGTCGAATCAGAAATTAACGATTGTGAATACCTCCCGAATCTCTCCGTAGACTCTCAAGTAGGTCACAATAACGTGTATTTGTAATCATTCTTAGTAAGAACGGATATCTATGCACATTTTTGGATATACTCTTTGCCTTTGTTTCTTAATTGTCCAAACGAACATTAGAAAATTTTACAGAAGGAGAAAGTTTTTTTCATTGATAGGCGTTGTTTCTTTAACTAAAAGGTCTCATTAGTTTAAATAATTCTTAGTTAAGTGATTAACTATAATTTTTAATACTCTATTTTAATTTTTTAAGTGGAGATTTAACAAAAACTAAAATGGTCGTTTGGACAATTAAGAACTAACGTGACGAAACGGTAAATATATCGATCCACCAGTTGATTAGTCAGAAATCTCTAAATACTAAGTTTTGAAATAATGAGGAAAGCAATATTCGAATGCCCACCATAAATCAAACATTATTTAGACATGTCTGTGTTTTACATATTAAACAAGCTATAAAAGAACATCGAGATGCATCGAACGGTCCGGTACTTTAGTATGACATTTTGAAATATTCTACTAGTGACCCAGAAAACATCAACATTTTGTTTTATTCACTAAAAGTTTTTCAGCATTTTAATTATTTTGGCGGTGTTAATGAGTAATCTGAATACTGTACCAAATAGAGGTTACTCTTTTAAATATAACTGAACTGAAATTTCGATTTTTTTGGAGATATCTGACAAATAAACTGGACATGTAATTCTTCTTTTTTTTGGAAATTTTATTCAAATTGTAAAGAAATTACACGATCAGGCTCATCTTAAGCTTTCTTATTGGCCTGAATATACGTTGGAGAGAGTAAAAAAAAGGTTTTTTCCTTGGACCACGCGTATGTTACCAAAGGCAAGTTATTTAACTTCACTTATTAAATTCGGGGGTTGTGATTGGACAATTTCATCGCTTATTATGTCCAAGTTCCGTTGGGAGGCAGAACACCCATATTACAGTAGGAGGCGTTAACAATATTACCTACAACTGAAGAGACACACGAATAGAAGTGAGTCTGTCTGCCCGAAGTAAGCTTAATTTTACATTGTTTATGAATCAAATAAATTCATTTGTTGACACGCTTTCTTGAACACATTTTCAATCTTATCGTCAAGTCTGGAATTTGGAATCCGAAAAGTCTCATGTACAAAAGTTGAGCGCATCTATACGCTAAAAGTAAAGTAAATCCCCTTGTTTATTTAAAATTTAAACCAACACAAAAATCAGCAGTACAACGAGCGTCGAAACAGCCGCTGCCATTTGCAAATTGTCGTGGCTTGATGACACTGACTTGTAACACGTGCACTGTACGCCTTACCTAAAATTGTCACTCTAAATTGGTATAGATTTTGTATTGTAAAACATTGCGGTGTCATCTGCGTGTAAGAAGATCTCATAATATAGGTTTAATTAACGGTTCCATGCCAACTCAGAATAAAACCAACTCAGAACAACCTCAGACAGATCATTAAATGACATGAAAAAATGATTTTAAAATAGCCGGTAACCCTAACCTAACTTCACCTATTTAACCATTTTTTTATCATCGCTCTTAATGACATTTCTGAAGTGGTTCTGACTTGGTTTCATTCTGAGTTAGCGGGTCACCAAATAAACCGATATCATTTATGAATTTTTGGAATATTAGTGACCCCACTATAGATCCTTGAGGAACTTCATAGATTATGCCCTCGAGTTGACTGCTTTTATCTCCTCTTCAAACATATTGAGGTATGTTGTGCGGCTGAGAGTAGTGTGCGGTAGTAAGAAAGAAAACCAGTACTAAAGAAAGGTAGCGAAGTACCCGGCTATACATATATGGTCACCAAACACGGTTGAAGTCATTTGAAGCACCATTTCGATTCTGATTGTTGGTCTTTCATCAGATGTCACTTCTGTTAATTGTCTGATCAGTGTCGGTAGGCGTGTACCGTTCTGTACATTACGTCCCCCACACTGTGTCCAAATTGCTGACAAATCGAGTAAAATCACGTGAAATAGCGTTAGAAAGCGTAAGCCCGCGTAAACTGGCGATATTGCCTGTTTTCGAGCTTAAAGCACCCACAGTAAAGTTTGTTTGTGACTGCCGCGGGGAGGTAAATAACCCCATTAATTGCGTGATGGATTTTTTTATGGGTAGTTTGTTCCCCTGATTGGACAATTTACAAACATAATGCATGCTCTAGGGGGGTGTAAAGTAGACTTTAGTTCTTTTTTTGCTGTAACCTAAACCTAAATTAAATTTAAATTACTTTAAGTGCAAAGTTTGTTGAAATAAAAAAAAACGATGTCATTTTATTGTCCGATGATATTTTTTTCAAGTAAAAATAATTACTATCACACATAGCAACTGAGTATTCCAGTATAGCTAAGCGGGTCACGTGATAAGCACTCCGTCTCGTTCCAGCAGGACGGTAACACACAAAATATGTCACACCGTGAATTGTATGAATGTGATCAGTGGCAAGAAATGTTTTCATAGAAAAAAATGGCATCGCACAGCAAAATGTCAACTACTATTTTACTCCAATTATGTTCAGGAAATGCTGGTTAAAATCCTTCGGGTACGTGCTGTTACACCCTGCTTATAATGCATGTACTTTTAAAAGAGTTGATGATTTTAAATATAAACAGTTTGTTATTTATTATTTTAATATTTCTTTATATTTTTTGTTTTATTCTCTTTTCGTCTTAATTGCTTCAGTTCCCTACACATGGTATATTTTTATTTTCACTACTTTAAAACTACATTGTTACAGTTGTTAATACATCCATAAACTATTGTGATGTATCTACTAACCGGATAAATAACATAAAATCACGACTTTATCTAAAACATGCGAACACCTTAGAACAGGTTCACCTAGTGAGGTGTTCACAAAACATCACTTCTTAACCATTTACATATAATTACTGATACTCTACTACCATGTAATACATTTTTTTTGTATTACTTCCACTTATCTGTTTATTTGCATTTATTTACCTGTAATCTGGTAAAATAAATAAATTGAAAACAATTACTGCACCAATTCTAAACCTCCTCGAGACATTACGTAAAAGCTACATATAAAGTGTCTTAACGCGAAGAAGGAATAGGTATAATATCCGTACTAAACTGCAACAGAGCACTCCAGCGGTCAGAACGGCCTTTATCATTCATTTTGAGATTATTTTGTTTTCAAAAAGTTTCGTTAAAATCCGAAAGATGCCACTAGAAAAATAAATATTATTTATTTTATTATTCAACATGTCGCATCTGGTTGCATCATATAATTCGGGCGACTAGCCGGCCAAGGGTACTATGCACGTGTCAATACAGTAAAGTTTTGAGAAAAAACTACCTGAAGTCATTATGGCAACGTCGCGTCGTACGTCAGCTGTAGCTAGTGACATTTCTGACGCTTGGCCAATTTATCGTCACCCAAAATCTCAAGATCACGTGGATCACAGAATGATTTGTGCTTGTTCCTTTTTTGCATTATCTCGATACAGGAGGCCTCAGGAAAAAAATTCTCTTAGGGCCTATGTCATCTTGAGGGTGCCGTGAATAGGGTATTTTTAGGGAAAGGAAGGAGGGGACGTTCTGGGGGGATTAGGAGTGACGAACGTGCGAATCCATCCCTTTCACTACGGTGCAAGGCGACGGGTCAAAAGGTCTCCCTCGACCTGTCACTCCCAATCCGGCCCGCCATGCAGTGGGTGGGCTAAAGCCTTCGCCGCCAAGACTTAAACAAACCTCACCCCAAGAACCCGTGCACTCCTGCTCACCAAACCTAGCAAACCTTTGTTGTTGGTTATCCAATAAATTTGGGAGGCGGGTGTGGCTGCCGCGCCCCGGGAACCATTTATTGGATAACCAAAACCTCTGCCATAAGTCACCCCAAGTGTTACGCTACGTTTGGTGACTCAGCAGGGGTGCCCGGGTTCATGGGGTGCGGTTTGTCGGGTGTTGGCGACGGATGTGTCTGCTCACCTATTGCACGGCAGGCCGGATCGGGAGAGAATGATTTTTTTTTTTTTTAATGTTCTTTATTCAGTAAAGTTTATATATTACAGTAAATGGGTAAATTTTTGGCCATCACACTAGGCACATGCCCGTGTTGTAGTGGTGTTGTTGAGGGAGATCTTTATCCTCTCGAGTCGGAATCTCTCGGAACATCGCCATGCACCGTAGTAGGATACGTCCATCGCTCCTGGACACACTACCCCCGGCCCTGAGAAAAAAAAACCCTTAGGGCCTATGTAATCCTTGAGGATGCCGTGCAGTAGGTCTTTTTAGGGAAAGGGGAAGTTATGGAAAGGGCAAAGGTATGTGAGGCGGGAAGGAATCTGGGGGTCAGGTGTGATGAACGTGTGAATCCATCGCTTCCACTGCGCTGCAGGGCGATGGGTCAAAAGGTCTCCCTCAACCTTTCTGTCCCGATCCGGCCCGCCACGTAGTAGGTGGAAAAAATCAACCGCTTTCAAGACAAAAAAACTCGTAAAAAACTAACAACGGATAATGATAACATTTTATATTTCCGTCGAATTCGTCGGAATTAATTATTAGCAAGGAGCACGGACGTATATAAGGGGGGGGTCTTGGGGGTCCGGACCCCCCCCATTGCACCGCGCCGATTGTAGAAAACACAGTGCGGGGAGCGGGGGAATGGGCAGTGCCCCCGTCGCGGCGCGCCGCCGCCGCCCGCGTTACCTAAGAAATAAAATGGGCGACGAAAGACTTACTGGTCTGGCTTTAATGAGCGTACACCGAGATCTGGCGGTGCAACTTGATTCCGAAGAAATTATAATCAGTTAGCAATTAAACGTAAAAGACTAAATGTATTACTTTAAAGTAGTGTCCGACCGAACTTTCGGTTTCGGTTTCGGCCTAGTTTCGGCCAAAAAACGAGTTTCGGCTTAGTTTCGGTTTCGGCCGCCATCCAGCCGAAACTACGGCCGAAACCGAAACTGAATTCGGGAGATTTCGTCCTGCGGTCGGACATGTTCGGTGCACTGAACTGCGAGCCACGAAAACACTTTTTATTTTCATTATATTCAAATAAGTATTATTGTATTAAAAATATTTTGTCATTGTAGGTAGGATGGTACTTTTTAATTTTAATTATATTGTAGTTCATTAAAAAGAGTGCCATACAAAATGACCAGAGTTTAGAGGAAATCATTTTGTTCTTAAAATGAAAGAGTATTTTTTGTTTAGTGTAGGTAGGTACCTAAAGAAATTAGTGCACCTAAAAAAGTAATTTTGTTTTCTACCTTTTATTTTATGTTATTCGTTAATAATGTTCACACAGGTAATACCTAGATACTGTTTATTTTTTTTTATATTATTTACGAAGAAGTTATAACTTATTTAAAAAAGCACAACCATTTATTTGAAATAAGGAATGATAATTTTTAATTAATAGTAGTTGTAAAACAATGAATCTCGTGTCAGTTTTTTTTGTTTGAGAGAAAACTACATTTATTTTCATGTATAACTTGCATTTACAATATTTTGTTAGTGTTACTGTAGGTAGGTAGGTAGTTTTTAATTTTAATTATATTGTAGTTCATTAAAAAGAGTGTCATAATAATACGACCAAAGTTTAAAAGAAATTATTTTGTTCTTAAGATGAAAGCTCTTCATTTAGCTTGAGAGAAAACGCTTATTTTTTTCATACATTAAGTATTATTTGCATTAAAAATATTTTGTTATTGTAGGTAGGATGATACTTTTTGATTTTAATTTTATAATTGTAGTTCATTAAAAAGAGTGCCTTACAATATGACCAAAGTTTAGAATAAATTATTTGGTTATGTGGTTAAATAAAAAGTGTTTCAATTTTAAAACAAACTATTTGTTCTTAAGATTAAAAAGAGTATTTTTGTTTAGTGTACCTTAACAAATTAGGTATAAAAAAAAGTTGTTTTGTTTTCCACCATTTATTTTATGTTATTTATTTTTTTTATGTTATAAACGAAGCGATTTTATTTAAATAAGGAGCGATAATTATGTTGTGTTTATTTTTAGTTCAAATATCAGAGACTGAATGATTTATAATAATAATAATAATAATAATAACTTTATTTCACATAAAATTGAACAATAAAACATATGTGGAAACTTTGACTAGCCAACTAGGAATGGATCCTGTTTTAGGCCAGTCAAATTGACAAATTTAAATTCATATTACATTGTTTACTAACATAACATGTTATTTATAGCAGGAAAAGGTGTTAATTATGTATTCCTAACAGTATATAATTTTGTACTCATAAGAAAAAGAAGACAAATAATGATATCTTAACATCAAATTCAGATATTTTCCCCTAGAGCGCTTAAAAACAAAAACAAATACAAATAAAAGATAAAAGATAAAAGATAAAAGATAAAAGATAAAAGATAAAAGATAAAAGATAAAAGATAAAAGATAAAAGATAAAAGATAAAAGATAAAACCGGTAAAGTAAACAAAATCGGTAAAGTAAATAAAACCGGTAAAGTAAATAAAGCAAATACAAGCCAGATGGTAATAATAAGAAGCCTATCTCTTGGTCAACATATCTTCGCTTTATTTATATATATATTTATATATATAATATTTAAAAATAAAGGCTGATTGATTAAGACTGACTATTTTTTTCACGAAAACATGACATTATATATTTTTTTTAATTTGCGGACCCCCCCCTTATCAAAGCTATATATACGTCCGTGGCAAGGAGTTATGTGTCAAGACAGAGATCCTATACCTACTGATTTATTATCGTTTATGAATGGTCAAACACCATGCACAATGATTCTCAAATGGTAAAACACCGTACACAAACAGAGAATTTGCTTCTGCGGAGAGAGCTTATGACTAAAGCTGTAATTTATGGCAGAATCAACGAAAAGACTGCGATAAATTTATACGAGGAAAGACATAAGGTAAAAGTATTGCCATGTGGTCTTTTTTATATTTTTTTTTAGTGAATACCGCACAAGAATCTCAACTGCTCCCGTCTGGAGCCAGTGAGACTATGGCATCCCCAATTGGGGTATGTTGTGAGGCTGAAGGTAGTGGGGAGGGGAAGGAGGTGGGGAAGAGGAAGGTTGGGAAGTACCTGGCTTTTCAGATCTGGTCACCAAACACGGCTAAAGCCATTTTCAAGCAACGTTTCAATTCTGAAAGGTGGTCTTACACCAGGGCGATACTGATAGTATCTTCCACTCTGGAACGTGCCACAAATATACTATATATTATTTTAAATGAATTAATTGTGAAATACCACAAATTAATCAAATAAAAATTATTTGCGCACGCCGGGTTCGAACCCGTGACCTCCGGATTGTGAGTCAAGAGTCTTAGCCACTGGACTACGGAGGTCTATTTGTAAGAAAGGAATGGCCATACTTGGGGGCAAGTCCAGATGGATTGGTTGGAGAAAATGGTTTGGTGGAAGTAAAATGCCTACCCTCAATTGGAAATAAACCCGTTTTTGACGCTGCTCTGGAAGACAACATCTTCGTCGCCGTGCAAAACGGAATACTTGAATTGAAGTAGTCACATAATTATTCATTTCAAGTTCAAGGCCAATTGTTCATTACAAGAAAGGACTTCTGTGACATTATAATTTATTCTGAAAGTGGAATAGAAGTAATAAGAATATATCCTGACAATGATTTTGAGCTGAAAGTGTTACCACGTCTGACAAAGTTTTTCAACGAATCACTATTGCCAGAGTTAGCGGATAGCCGAATTCAACGCGGTATGAAGATTAGAGAACCTGAACATGTTATAAATGCTCAAAAACCAAAATGTTCAGTGTGATCAGATGTATACAGCTATTATATGTATATCAGATATATATGAAGTTATTATATTTTGTGCGTAGGCTTGTCTTTAATAATAATAATATTTGGCTAATTTATATAGCGCCGTTTTCGTGAAAAATCACCTCAAGGGCGCCGGGCTTTATTGGATTCTTTGTGTTAGTTTGTGTTGGTTGAAAAATTTTATTTTGGTAAAAAATGTATTTAATTTTATATATTTATAGTACGTCAAATGTGTTGAATACCAACTTGATCCATGTCAGACATTCGTTTTGTGTAATCTTATAGATATTATAAAGGCGAAAGTTTGTATGGATGAGTGTTATTCTTTCACGCAATAAACACCGAATAGAATTTAAAAATTCTTTCACTAATCGAAAGCTACATTATTTGCGAGTAACATAGGCTATATATATTGGTAAGCTCTGGCGTTATGAATAAGCTGTAGCGTTATGCAATTATTTTTCATACGTTTGCTGTCCCTAAAAAAATCAAGTTATTGCAAACGTCAAACAAATTGTTACCTTGGAAACAATGTTTTTTTTTTAATTAGGCAATTCACCCTAAAAATAGTGCTTTGTTGGCGTCATAGTTAATATCTACCTATCTCTAAAAGTGTTAATTGTCCGGACGAAAAGCATAGTCACTTTTAAAACTTTTTAATATTTGCATTCAAAATATAAATATTTCAAAAATAAAATGCTTACTTCTAATGATATAATTTGAAAGCTTATTTAATCACCTTTCAAAAACAGTTTTTAGTTTTTGGATACATTTAGAAATATTTAAATTATTTTGATTTCATTGAAACGCGGAAATTCTCAAGAAATCGCTGGCATTTGACAGGACTTTTATGAGCAGTATCAATAATATAACTCAAATCTTGAAGGGTTAAACAATAATTATTTTTTATTAGACAAAAAAGCAAGAAAAATAACAATTATGCCAATAATTATGCCAGTAATTTCCCACTAATTCCATGCGAGCGAAGCCGTGGGTAAAAGCTAGTACTTTTATAATAGTTTTGATGTCCGATTTTATTACTATCTATTGCTGAATTTATTGTTTCCATTATTTGATGTATCCATCTGAGATTATGATCAATCATGATATAGACTACTACTAAATATGAAAATATAGATTTCAATACTATATATATTATAACATTGCTTTTTAATACTTCTGCTAGTTCTGCTGCCCCGGGAACCATTTATTGGATAAGCAGAGGTGCCCGGGTTCATGGTTTGTCTGGGTGTAGTTAGTCCGGGTCTTGGCGACGGATGCGTCTGCCCACCAGCTGCATGGCAGGCCAGATCAGGAGAAAATGGTTGAGGGAGGCCTTTTATCCTCCCCAGCCGGAATCTCTTGGAACATCGCCTTGAACCGCAGCGGGAGGGATGGATTCAAACGTCCTCACTCCTGGAAATACTGCCCCCAGATTCCTACCCACCCCACATACCTTTTTCTTTCCCAGAACTTCATCTCCTTCATTTCCTACCCGCCTCCCATAGCCGCCTCCCAAATTATACCTTGACCGTTTTGTAGATTTAAAAAAAACATTTATGTGAATACTGCACAAGAGTACCAACTGATCCAATCCAAATTCAATTGTGTTCGGTGGTCTTACACCAGGGCGATACTGGTATCTTCCACTCTGGAATATGCCGTAAATATGGTATTGGTACTCAACGCATTTGACGTAGGTACTAGAAATACATAAAATAACATTTTTTTACAACACAAACACACCACGTGGCAATGGCAAGAATTGTGTACGGTAAGGTACCTAAATGACCCTGTTGAAATACCACATTTCAGAATTCAGATTGTAATGTATGTAGACCCCATAAATACCTAGTGATAGGTCTACATAACAAAAATAAATAAAGTAGTTTTTTTTTTTTTTTGTGAATACCTCATAAGGGGCTAACCTAAATTACGTCACACGAATTTTATGATTTTTTTACCTCCCATAATAATATCTTAGATTCTCACCGCGTTTGATTACTGCCATCTTTTGAAATAAATTGAACAAAGCTTTTAGTTTAAAATTGTCCCGTAAGCCGAAAGATAAAACGGCGCCACACGACAGTGGGCATTTGCTAGTAATTTAAAATCCCCTATGTCATTGTTAAATTGTAGTTTAAAATTATAAAATTATCTTTAAAAAATGGAGAAAGATTTTAATATGTTGTTGTCATTTCGTTTTTTCTAATAAACTTAACCTACGTTTTGTAATTTGAATTTTAAAAAACATTGAATTTAGGGTTTATGAAAAAATTAAACCAAAACCCTATTCTCGATTTTTTTTTAAATTTACGTATGTCGGTTTAAAGAAAAACCTCCAGAGTATTTTTAAGGGTCTTCATCATTTGAAAATATTTTGTAAAACATATGGAAGAGCGGTCAGAAAAGGGTCTGATTTCTGATTTATTTTTGATAAATGCTAACCCCCTGTAAATTTTAAAAATACGAAATATTTTTTTTTCCCAATAAAAACATTATACTTATCGTATTACGAAATAAAATTTTCGTTATTTCGAAATAATTTATCATTACATTCCGCCTTAAGGGAAGTACTGTACTTTTTTAACCAGTCATTCCTGACTTTATTTGGAATGAAAAATGTAAATGAAATTTTGGTTTGTTTGTTCGTTTCTTTTCAACTTGAGAAGAAAGTTTGTTCGTTTCGTCATCACTAGTCACTTAGCCGAGTAACCAACGAACCCCTCATTCTGCCCCCAAATGTTCAATACCTATTGATTTTTTAAATATTTTTGGTTTTTAACATCAAAAAGTCACCGGAGACCAACATTTTATTTACTTTGTTACTCCAAATAATGTTAGTTATCACTGGTTAAAGTAAGTCCCTGCGTATGAGGAAGGAACGAGCTCCTTTACATTAAGTGTCTTAAAACTGGCACCTTGTATTTTAGCAACAAATTGGTTTCTTGTAGGTGTGAAATGAGGTCGTCATTAGTCTGGGTCTGGATGATGGGACTCTCTCCAAGCAGACTAGCAGTCAGATTAGTCTGGATGATGGGACTCTCTCCAAGCAGACTAGCAGTCAGATTAGTCTGGATGATGGGACTCTCTCCAAGCAGACTAGCAGTCGGATTAGTCTGGATGATGGGACTCTCTCCAAGCAGACTAGCAGTCAGATTAAGTTTCAATCTCGCAGCGGGTACCGACTCGGTTACTTTCTCGGAATTAAGAAATTATTTTTTGCAAATTTTAAACCTTACCTAAACTAACCATTAGCTATTGATATCTTGATAATTAATTAGATTGCGATTTAATCACTGGAAACATAAACCTATGTAAGAATATTATGAGCGTTTTCGTTTGCCTAAAATAAGCAGAACATTTCCTTATTGTGGTGAAATTAATCAATCAATTTCCAATATCGAAATTATTTCTTGAACTGTTTAATTTGATGGACGCGTAGTCAAACCGTCTTATACTACTCCCATAAAAAGCTCGTACGTACGTCATCGGCGGTTGTCCTTTTCCTTCTCACACGTCTTGTATAAAAAATATGTCTTGTAAGCGAAAAAGAAAATTCTGGAACGATGACATCACGTACGACTTTAGGCTGGGACTAGTATATATACACTGGTGACATGATTATCTGTTAATTTTAGAATTATCTGTTAAAGCGGGTCCCCTGCGACAATTAAAAAAAAATTGTAACTTTTACACAAAACAAATCCTTACCAAAGGCAAAAACAATGCATGTAGTCGCATCCCAATGTGAAAACATTTTGTGCGCAGGAAACCCAGCTTTAGTGGGCTTAATGAATTTAACATTCTCACAATAAGATGAATAAAAACTTTTTCTTCGGGAAGAAGATTAATTTATTTTATACTACCGATTTCCCGGCATGCGTTGCACTGCCACTTAATAAAGAAATTGCTTCTCCCTGCGTGTCCTTTCTCATTCGTGCCATTCCCCTTCCGCTGCTACTTTTCCTCCCATGTTCCCTTCCCCTCACACGTTCCCCCTCCGCCTTCCCTTCCCCCTCTCCCGTTCCCCTGTCCCACCAACCCCCACATTCGCGACCATATATTCAGTCCCAGCACATTTGGTTTTTTAAGAGCTGGCGTGCCACGTATTATAACTTTTTAAATCAAATTTTAATTTTTCGTATATTACAAACATTTATTTTTGTAGATTATATAAACAATCAATCAAAATTGGTACCTTTAATTTTCTTATTGAGTACTTCAAGTAAATTCTTTAATTTAAAGAGTTGAATCGAAAACAGGATTTTGATTGAAAAATGTTTTTCAAAATGACATCATGAAAATGTGACATTTTTGACAGTTCCGAAAGAGTTTTTGTAATGATTTAAAAGCTTTTAAGATGTATTGTCAAGTGTTTGTAATAATCTCGAAACCTTCAAAAGGGTGAAAGAAGATATTTTGAACGTTTCAAACATTTCTCACGCTGAATATAGCAATACATAAACAATATATACATGTATTCATTTAATCAAGCATATTTTTATTATTATATAGATTTTTACTTTATTTTGTGTAAAATATGAATGTTTCAGACACATTTACACATAGACACATATTAATATTTTGTAACATACCCTGTTTTTTATAAATGTTCTGTTTGTCTCCAAGAACAAATAAACGATTTTTATTCCAATTTTTGGCTTCCAGCTTTTGCGATATTGCCTTGCATCTACGCAAAAATGTTTACAGTAGGTACAATTTAAAATAAAATAAAAGCTGGTATTTCAACTCTTTTCTCCGCGAAATAAAAAAAATCATTTCTTTGAGATTGCTGAACAATCTGACGGGTATTAGACATTTATTAGACTGGCGTATTGCGTTTGAAAAACCGAAAAAACTTCGGCATTATATTTTTTCTCGTATCGTTTGAAATAGCTAAATATAACACCAAAGTTTCTTATTAGATTTTTTCTTGGGGTGAGACAATCGAATTGTGTGTTGTTCGATTTGTTTGTTTCATTTTTGCGCATTGAAACAGAGTGTAGTTTCTTTGGTACTACTGGTACGAGTAGCGCAACAGTTTATTCAAAACTAGCTGACCCGACGAACTTTGTACCACCTCAGAATCAATAACTATTGTTTTAACTGATTAGCTGAATCAAATTCAGTTTGTTCAGTTAAAAATTACACAATGAAGCGATTATTGATGCGCCAATGTCCGTGTTTAGTTTTTGTCAGCATCAGAGATGACGTTGTGTACGGATTTATATTTTTTGTGATTTTATTACTTTTCCACTTACTTACGGGAATTGCGGTTCATTTTCTTTATAAGTGTGAGGGGGATATAATATAATTATTGTATTTTCCTTCGGAGTGGTGCAGGAGTGAGCGGTTTGTCTCATTTTCGACTTTTGACATTTAGTCTGTAAGAAAGAGTGGTAGTATTATATGTTTAAGAACAAAAGTAAATCAATCAGCGCATTGAAATTTGACGTTTTGAAATTTTGGAATTCACTCAATATTCAAAATTATACCTGCTGCAGCTCTTTCAAAAGATGAGAATTCGTTCCATATGAAATCTATGAGGAAAAGAATTTTCTTCATAATATTTTTTTCGGGGCGGAGACAAATCCAACAAACCAAAGATCATAAAAATCGGTCCAGCCGTTCTTGAGTTATAAATGGTGTAACTAACCCGACTATGTTTTATATATTAAGATTTTCTTTAAAATTTGCATTTTGACTGACTTCTGTTTCGGTACAAAAACTTAATATTATACATGTATAATGTGTTAACGCAACTACATATATGCATGTCTCCCTCTTACCTATATTCCCTTCTTCCTCCGTCCTACCTTTTATCACTGAAAACATAAAGTACCTGTCCCTATCTGACAGTGTCTGACTTTTGCAATAATAAACCATGGTACAAACAGTTGTTAGTGAAGCTTGTGCAGTGAAGAAAAGATTTATCTCTCAGTGTAATTTGGCAATTAAGAAATCTGGGCGGCAACTACCTGGTACTCCCTCGGTGTGTATAAGTTCGAATCTCTTATGTGTGATTGTGCAGTGAATACCAACAGTATCCCTCAAGGCCATAAGAACGATTCTTATCAACAAGGATATGAGAAAGCAAAGAATAAGAGAGTCTTTTAAAATATCCCAATCTTTATCAACTCCCACAGTTATGACAACTTGAAACGTATTTTTATTGATCTCAGTCCACAAATTGATTCTCAGAGAATATTGCGACTACACAAAAATTCATTTTTATTTTAAACCTTGTTATTGGTGTTGTAGACAGCTCTGATTTATTAAGCTTAATTACCTTCCACATTCCAACTAACAGCAAAGAACTACTCGATCTAAATTCTTTTTAATGTTAATGACAATATCACGATTGAGTCATTAAGATACCCGTTTTTGTCTAGATTGCATATAGTTGGCAATACTTTCTCAGAAGTAGTAGATATGTTCACCTGCATGCAATATAGTTACAGACAGGCTGCAATAATATACCTCAAAACTAATAATCAATGTTAGAAAAATACCTAGGTACTATTCTTCTGCATGGGCTCTTCACAAAATTATTTCGTAAATTACATGTTCGTAAAAGCTCGTTTAGGCGCATATGAACACAAATAAATAAGTAAAATACGTTTTCTGAATATTTTTGTCATTATTTTGGGAAATCCTTCTTTTTTCTGAATAGATGAATATTTAAAAAAATATTTTAGATTTTCTAAGACCTACAATGTTTTTCTGTCAGATAACAAAACTGAAAATGCCTTCAACATATTTTGGAAGGCGAAAAAAGCTGTCAAAAATAAATACAAAAACCTCTTTAAATTTACCTCTACTCAATTAGCGGTGTTTTTGTAAGTTAGAGTAGGAACATAAAATTAAATAGTTTTTTTTACATACCTCAAGAGTCTAGATCACTGCAACAGTTTGTGAACCATTTTCGAAACCTGTAAAAAAATAAGAGATTTAAAATTATGTACAAAATAAAATAAACGTAAGTTCGATGAACTCTTTTCACAAATATCACATCGATCAGCTGTTTAAGGGACTAAGTCAAATATTTTTTAGAAAAAACATGTCTGTACCTGAGAAGCATACGGATGCAAGTCCAAAATATGAAGAAATGAGTTTTTGATGCAGACTTGAAGTAAATTATCATAATTATTAGTGTCGGAAAGATAAAGTCCTATCATGAAGAAAAATAGAATTTTCAAAAATGTATACGGATGCAACTAGCTTTACTTGTTAGAAGCAGAAAGATGTATACGGACTTGCATCCTTCTGCCTCTAACATTACTGCGCTTTCTATAAAATTAACATTTGAATTTAGACTCAAGTCCATATTGCATCCTTCTGCTTCTAAACTATCTGTTCTCTATGCAACTAAACACAACGCTCAGAGTGCTCAGAGCTGTCCAGAGCTGTCAGTTTTTAACCTCAAAATTGTGACCGGTGTAAAATTTCTTTTTCACATTTTTAAAGCATTGATTTTTCTAAGCCCTATATTGCCTGACTATATAAAACAATTAAAACTTCCATTTAAAAGTATTTATTTTTTTATTTTTTATAATTTAGTGAGTAAAACCTCAAATTGTAAAATTTAATCGTTGAAAACTATATTAGCAACTCTCCAATAAAAAATTGAAACATCAGAAAAAGGTAAGAACATATCCAGGAGTTGAACCCGGGAACTTATCCTTGGCGGGGTACCTCAATAGCGCAATGGTTAGAACAGGACCCCAGTAAGGTTAAAAACATTCGAATAAAATCGCTAATATTTTCTTCAATGATTAAAGAAAATATCAATTCATAGCAATTGCATTTAAAAATGGTTTCTTGCACAATATGATCCCCGCGGCTACTCTCGAAGAAGCTCATTCACTCACTTTATCGAGCACTGCTGGCCGCACGTCACAAACAATATTGACTTCCAATACATGAATAATTTAAATCAATTGGCTTATCAACCGACCGGTGAGTAGCTTATCGTAGCGTTACATACAATCGAGAGGTGACAAATTGCACGGCTTTAGAGCCCAATTCATGAAATCAACTTTTCCAAAATTTTGATTTCAATAAGTCGATAGTTGATGTCGCCGTATGGCGTAGCTAACTAAAACTAACTAATCATCGCACCGTTTTTCCACATGAACTTCGTTCTTCGTTCATTCGCTCTACATATATGCCCAAACCATCTTAGCGCCATCTTATTAATCTTACTTCATTACTACTTTCTTAATCTTACTCATTACGCTTACACCAACCTTGCATTATTTGAAGATCTCCACATTTCTCATACGATCGCACATGGATTTATCACAAAAACGCCTCAGGGTTCTGTTTACTTCCATCCTTCCTACGTCAGTTCAATGCATCACTGCCATACATCACGGTAGGTACACTGATGTATGCCAGTGGTACGGCGAATAGCGTCATTGCAACGCTCTCCATTGACTGTGATGCGAGCTTCGGCCTCATTTCAAAAGAAATATGGTTCAATAATACCGCCAGCTTACATACCACATCAAACAGCGCATTTTTATAGATGTATTGGATGTCGAGTTTTTTCTGGGTTACTCTCAATTTCACATGTGGCAAATTGGCTTATTAATAAATCCATTAAGCCAAAAATCCGCCTCTTTGATGATTTTTTTAGCGTTGTTCAAAGGTGTGTCTTTTCATGATAGTTTTCTGGACTATATCATTGTGATGAATTTATGAATATGCATGATGTAATAACACGTATCCGAAGGATTTTAATTAGCGATTTCTAAGCATGGAGTAAAAATGTAGACTTCATTTTACTGTCCGATGATATTTAAAAAAACAAATCTACATCACTTCGACATTAATCACACTGCTATACATCGTGACTGATCATGCGATACGCCCTCTATCTCTTCTCTTCCCCTGCTACTGGAACAAGATCTAATGCGAATCACATGACACTCTGGACTGTACACAACCACAGTTGGCGTACAAGTGGCTTTAAGTGATGGAAAAATGTGTTTTCGTAATTGAAAAAATATCCTAACATAAAACAAAAACCAAAACATGCCCAGGAATCGCTGATCAAGATCCTTCGGGTGCGTGATAAGACACTCTGTATGCAAGCAGCACCAAGTTTGGATTATGCTGTGTAGGTTGAACAAGGACACCGATCTGCAGTCTCACGGCAATACAATTGGTCCCCCATACAATGGGTCACCAATAGGAATCAAGCCTTATCTCAAACCACTCTCGCGCGCTGCAACAAAGATTAATCAAACCATTCTACTCTACCTTAAACTCCCGGTCAATAAACAGCCTTGTAAATCATGCTTGTTTGCTCTCCACTTCATAAACAATTTGTTCATATTTAAATATTAAATTTTGGTGCGTTTTGTTCGTTTGTAATTTGTTAAATAAACTTGTAAGTATTGTAGCTACGAACTACTTATTTGATTTACCATACACCTTCTAAACGTAAACAATCACCCCTATAATACGCTCTATCTAATTATTAAACTAAAATCTGAATTTAAAAAAAAAACCATCCGTTTTTTTTAAATGTGGTTTTGAAAAATAATGAAAAAAACAAGGACAAAATGATAAGTTTTCGTTTCACATGCGATGTTTTATTTACGATTTAGATTTTAATATATTTCTCGTAGAAATAAAATTTGTATTTGATATCTATCCTCAATATCATAGTAAGATGGCGAAAGAAGTTTAAAAACGCTGGTTTCCATTTACGAGATTTATGATACAAAATGCAGATATTGTATTTACGACAAAGTGCTTTGCTACGAACGGTATGAAATATTAAAAGCTTTGTCAGCTCCCTGCATTTTTCACTTTAGCATTCTGGATATTTATTATCCCAGTAAACACGTTATTATTAATTACTCAGAACGTGATTTATGACCTCCGTGGAAGAGCTATAAGATTCATGGCTCTGGACTAAGATATTCAGTGTTTAAATTCCGAACAATAAAAAACTTTTAAATATATTTGGGTTAATTGACAAAATAAAACAATGTACTTTCATCTCGATTAAGAACAGAATAGTTGTTAGGTGTTCATTTCGATCCCTTTTAGACGTAATCACACATGATTTGATCTTTGCATTTGCATTTTTAAATTCGACGAGTTTATTATAACCAAGAGGAAAAATTATCGAGTAACCGTCCATTTTTTTTTAGCTTCGAATCCGTCCGAGCCGTTGGAGTTTGTATACCCTTTGGGGACTTTTTTTTTTTTTTTTTAACTTTATTTATTCTCATTTCTTTGTACATATAATGTATAATAGCATATTATAACATAAAACATAATAACATATAGTATAAACAAGAAATGAAAACCCACTAAGGCACTGCCTGAGCGTGGGTAATATTAGAACAAAATACTATATTTCTAAGTACACAAAGTATAAAATAGACTTAAAAAAAAAAAAACATATTTTATTTATTTTATTTATTTTATTTATTTATTTTAACGCCATAAAATGGCTTTTACATTAAAGTGTTACATGAGATTATAAGTATACAGAGGTACACAGGAAGGTGTCAGTATTATATTAAGAACAAAATAAGAATGTACAAGTATACAAAAATAATATCGCTGAAGTGATACAGTTGTTATTGTAAGTACAATGAGATAAAATTGAAAAGAAATACAAAATACATATGTAATCGTACAATAGTAAAAGAATATACTAGGGTTTTAAAAGACCTGACATAAAACAAAGTGCCAAGTAAGCTATAAATATTGAAATTGGATTATTGAAATACGTGTTAGTAGGTATCCAAGTAATGTTATAGCAAGTTATTGCAAAAGGTATACATTATTTTAATTCTAATCTGTTATTCACAGTTAACTAAAAACAATGTATTACAATTTCTCCTGCAACGTAGATAGAACAGGTTGTGAAATCTATTTAACCACGTCCTTGTTCATGGATACTGATATCCGTCTAACATTGTTTTAGTGGAACAATAGATAAAACATTGCCAATACAGTTTACATGGCGGCATGAAATAATCTATTCGCACGCACAATATTGTAACTGCAGAAGGAAGCAAGCCAGACAAATGGCCTAGCTAGTTATTAGGGGTCAGGCTACAGTAGATACAGCAATTATTGTCACAATATTACACAAAACATGATTACTTGATTACAAACATACTCTAAGCATACCGGTTGGCAGTGGTATAAAACATTTTAAAACATATAATTTCATTTATATATTAATCGTAAAATATATTAATATATCTGCATACATATAAGCTTTTTAAAGGGAGCGATGTTTTTATAGAGAAATATGTCAGTAGAGCAAGTTTCATTCCCCACACGATGCAATCTTTGAATACAAGAGTTGAACATAAAATTAGTGCGAGAAGCAACTATGTTAAATGGAGCATGGAGTCTAGTGTTGTATTTATTGGGTACTTTATAATTTATCATATTCACTAGTTCAGGGCTATCCAAATATCCGTTAATGATTTTAAATAATAATAAAACATCACTGATTTTTCTTCGCTGTGATAATTCGGGTAGTCTAAGCAATTGCATTAAATAATTATAATTTAAATTTTCTAAGGGAATGTGTAATTTGTAGTTTATATGCCTTAAAAATCTATGTTGTACTCTTTCGATTTTGTGTGAATGTACATTGTACAAAGGTGACCAGAGAGAGGAATTATACTCAAGATTGCTTCGGACCAGTTTTATGTATAGTGTTTTAAGTGTATTAATATACATTAGATCTTTGCACGTTCTTAACACAAAACCGAGACATTTAAGTGCTTTATTCGTGATTGCATCGATGTGGGGGACGAACGTCATCTGGTTATCAAAAACGACACCCAGATCTTTTATTAATGTTACTGTAGAAAGATTAACATTGTTGATGTGATATTGAAAGAGTATTGGATTTTTATTTCGAGAAAAACTTATAGATTGACATTTGTTAATATTTAAAAATAAATCATTTGTGTTACACCAATTATATAATCGATCCAAGTTGTTTTGCAATACAAGACAGTCCATCAAATTTCTTATAATAGTGTAAATTTTCAAGTCATCAGCAAACAATAGGAAATGGATACCTTCAAATATTGAAACAATGTCATTGATAAATAGCAAAAAAAGAATCGGACCTAGATGAGAACCTTGTGGTACCCCACTTGAAGCTTCAATTTCGTGTGATATATGGTTAAATAGTTTAACGTATAGTTTTCTAGATGTTAAATAGGTCTCAAGCCATTTTAGTAGCTTTCCTTTTATCCCATATACTTCTAGTTTGTTTAATAAGATTTTTAGAGAAACTTTATCGAATGCTCTGCTGAAATCTGTGTAAACTGCATCCGTTTGCAATCTTGAATTTAGATTGTCTGATATATATTTTTCGTATATAATTAAATTTGTAAGTGTAGATCTACCGGATATAAATCCATGTTGGTGAGGGGAAATGATTTTACGAGCCTGTAGCATAAATTTTGATAAAAATACGGATTCAAACAATTTA
Source organism: Limnephilus lunatus (assembly GCA_917563855.2). Classification (NCBI taxonomy): domain Eukaryota; kingdom Metazoa; phylum Arthropoda; class Insecta; order Trichoptera; family Limnephilidae; genus Limnephilus; species Limnephilus lunatus. Next base: position 89,996,204 of record OU830594.1, on the reverse strand, counting down.
GGTATTGCTGATTGTATGCAGATAGGTCTGTAGTTAGAAGCATCCGTTTTGTCACCTTTTTTATAGATGGGACTAAGGAAACTGATCTTCCATTTTTGTGGGAATAGGCCTGATGCTAATGATAAATTAAATATATTGGTTAGGTGGCCTTTTAAATTAGATACACAGTTTTTTAAATAAATTGCAGGTATGGTATCCGGGCCAGCGGATTTCTGAGTATCTAATAGTGTAATTTTACGCTGAACATCGATTTCATCAATAACAAGGTCATTGAAATCAATAGAAATATTTGAGTTGAATTTAGGTGTTTGGTTATTGGATGGGTTTGAATCATATACTTCGCCAAAGCATTCGGCAAATAAATCAGTAATTCCTTGGGGTGTATCAGCAATTTTACCATTGTAGTACATAATAGACGGAATACCAGATTCATTTCTATTAAGATTATTTGCGAATTTGAATAAATTTTGAGGTTTATTTTGTAACGATTGCTCAATATTTTCCAGATATTCTTTGTAACATGAGATCGATATGTTTTTCACCCTTTTGCGTAATTTAGAAAAAATTAGATAGTCATTCGGAGCTCGAGATATTTTGAATGTTTTATGTGCAAGTTTTTTTGACTGGATTGTACAAATTAGCTCTTTGTTAAACCATTTGGGGTAATTAGATGTCCTATATTTTGTAATAGGAACGTAAAGTTCAATTGATTTGTTAATTATACAGTAAAAAGATTCTATTATATCATCAATATTATTACAATTACTAATAAAGTTCCAGTCTGATTTGGCGAGAAACTCGTTAATCTTGGGATAATCAGCTTTATAAAAATTTAATTTTTCTTTAAAAGACTCTAAATTTAAATTTTTTGTAGATATATGCTTAACAAAAAGTGGTGGATGATAGTTATCAATTGTTGAAACATTATCATTTGCATGTTGTACACTTATATTGTGGGAATTGCTGAAAATTAAGTCTAATAGATTATTATTGCAGTTATATATAAAGTTCACTTGTCTAAGATTTAGGAAACATGACATTTCTATAAGTTCAGAAGATCCATTATATAAAATATAAAGTTAGTATTTCATAGGTAGAGTAAGTGAAAAAGGTTTTTTTCGACTATTATATAAGTAAAATAAAAATATGGATAAAAACATACTGATTTTTAATATTTTTTTAAATATATATTTTTTTTTTTAGTTATTAGAAAAAAAAATAAACAGAAAACATATTGTACTACAGTTTAGAAAATTAAAGAAAGTGAGTTGTATGAAGATGGATAAATTTATAGAAAAAGCGTTTCAATATCTACATTATTCAACCATAATTGTACCTCTTTTATATATTTTATCATTTTATTTATCATTTGAGTTTGTAGTGGTAGAAGGTTAAATGTACGAGGACCAATCAAACTGCTATGTGTCTGTAATAAAAAATAATAATAAAGATATTGAAAAAAATTATTTAAGAATTAAAAAAAAAAATTAAAACTTTAAAAAATCGTACCCAAAAAACTGCCTGGCTCCTGGTAGCAGACCAAAGAAGTCATGAATAAGATAATCTAGACTACAGTTTTTCATTAGTTTCGATCTTGTATTCGATGTAATCGGTGCAGCAGGGCAAGCGAAACCGATATGAAACGAACGGGGTTTCAGAAATTTCCGTCGTTTTACGGACGAACGCAGCTCTTACAGCGATGGTGCGTTGGTTTTTCGAACTTCCAACTACTATGGACTATTAGGCAATTTTAAAAGGACTATTAATATTATAAATTTGTACAATAATATTGACACGCGACAGCGGTGAGGGGCACCGCGGCAGGTTTCGTAAGTGGTTTGGCGTCGAACGGCTCACCTGACGGATGGGTACACTCGGAACTCTCAAATTATTTTTTTTATCATAATCGTTTATATTTTTAAAATATGGCATTCAAAGTTTTTAAAAATATAATGAAATAAAAATAATAATAAAGATAAACGAAAAATTTAAAAAAAAAAAAAAAAAACTTTAAAAAATCGTACACAAAAATTTGCCAGGCTGCTGGTCGGCAGACCAAGAAATTCTTAAACGGAATGATCTGGACTATAGTTATTCATTAGTTTCATTCGTGTACTCGATGACGTAAAAATTACTATTTTTTACCCCACTTTGACGCCGGCTGTCTGCGAACTTGCCAGGCTGCCGGTTGGCAGCCCTGCTTTTTTCTCATTTTCTAATCGACCTTTATCATATGACACCATTCCCGTTCGTGTACTCGATGACGTAATTTTTTCGAAAAAAAACGCTGACTATTTCCATGACAGCGCGGTTCCTGCCAAGAGGCGCACCGGCAGACCAGCTTTTTTAAGGTTTTCTAAGTGTCCATTATCACTAAAAAGTAGTTTCATCCGTGTACTCGATGACGTAGGGTTTACCTATGTCGTCTCCTGGTCTATAAGTCTATAAAATATGTAGGTCAGATATCTTAATTTAGAAGTGATTTGATTAATATGTGATTTCCAATTAAGATTTATATCTATTGATACTCCTAAATATTTTATATTTTCGACATAAGTGAGTTCGTTGCACATGAAGCACATTTCTTGATTGCAACTAGTATTATGGATTCTAATTTTTAGGTTGTCTTTAGGTTTATTTTTAGTGGTTTTATAAAAAGGTAAGTAATATGTTTTGCTATAGTTTAAAACGAGTTTGTTGTATTTTAGCCATGTTGAATCCAGTGAAATACAATCAGTTGCTTTCGAAAAAGTTTCTTTCCAATGATTACCATCCACTATTATTGCCGTGTCGTCTGCGTAAGAAACAATTTTACCAGGGATTACAAAATTACATAAATCATTAATATAAATTAAGAATAAAATCGGGCCAAGCACAGTTCCCTGTGGAACTCCATTTTTTATCTTTGACTCTGAACTATAATCATTCCCAATTTTTGTTTTTTGTGTTCTGTCTTTAAGATAGTAGTTTTAGTGTGTCTTTTTTGAAGCCTAGTTGATTTATTTTTGTAATGAGTATATCATGATTTACGGTGTCGAAAGCTTTTCTTAAATCTAGGAATATGGCAAGACATTTATTTTTTTTTATCGATAGATGAGTATATCTTTTTTGGCAATTCATATATCGCACCCTCGGTGCTTAGGTCTTTACGAAAGCCGTATTGGTTTTTCGATAGAATTTTATATTTTTCAGTGTTCAATGACTCTAAACTTGATGCATTTTTCGAATATTTTCGAGAGATTTGAAACAAGAGATATTGATCTGTAATTGTCTAATTTATTCTTATCTCCAGATTTATGAATAGGTATTATAGTGGAGATTTTAAATTGCTCTGGAAAATGACAATTTTTGAGGCATGTATTAAAAATATGTTGCAATGGAATTAGGACATGTTGTTTTATTTTTTTTAACGTATCACAAGATAATCCGTCATTACCCTTAGAGTTGGATGGTTTTAGAGAATCAATATATTTTTCAATTTTATTAAATGTAACAGGAGAAAAATATTCTATAGAGTTAATTGAGTCATTATTTGAATTTAATTGAGGAGAAGTCTCCATACGAGCATCATTAACATTAATGCCGGATGATTCAAGTACTACGTCTACTACATTTGTAAAATAGTTATTAAAGCTTTCTGCAATGGTCGATTTTTTAGTTATTATTTCATTATTTATTATAACCTCATTTACAATATTTGAAGACATACTTTTTTTGTTGGCAATTTCATTTATAATATTCCAAGTTTTTTTAGTATTATTTTTAGCATTTTCAATTTGTATACTATAGTATTTCTTTTTGCAGTTTCGTATCAGTCTATTAAGTAAGTTACGATACATTAGATATTTTGTTTTCAGATAAGGCGTTGTTCTGAGATAATTCTTTTGGCAATCTATTTGATATTTAAACATTTCTCTGTATAATTTATCTCTTTGTTTAATTGATATAATTAATCCAAATGTTATCCAAGGCTCAATTTTTTTATATTTATTTTTAGTGACAACTATTTTACTTTCACTTTTTAGAGTATGATCTCTCAGAGTTTTATAAAAATTCTCTAGTGCGAGATGTGGATTTTCTATTGATATCACATTTTCCCAGTTTTCTGACCGAAGTAAAGAGTTTAGAGTTACATAATCAATGTCTACTTTTTCTAGATTTTCAGAATTTTGGTTTAGAGGAGTATTTTTGAAATGGCGTCCATAAAAGGTCGGGTAATGATCTGTGATATTCGTTTCGAGAATTGAAGAGATGATATTAACCGCCTTGTGCGACTTGACAAATATGTGGTCTTAACATGCCGAGGGACTTAAGGTTACTCTTGTTGGTGAGTTAATATATGACATATGTCCAGAGCTTGATAAACAATCAAGATACTCATTTTTACAATTCACATTTGTATTATTATCATTAATATTTATATTAATGTCTCCTGTCACAATGGAAAAAAGTGAAATTGTTTCTGTCAAGTTTACTAACAAAAGATTTTAGTTCTTTTACAAATAAAAAATCATTTGATGAAGGGGATCTATATATGGCTAGTATGTGATATTTATAGTTGTTTTGACAAAAGGTTACTTTTATTGCATTGGCTGTTTTAAATTCAATAAATTCAGCGGCAACATTTTTCAGAGTATTATGACAGAAAACAGTAACTCCATCATGACCAGTATGCTTACAGGCAGATGAAATTGTTGTATATTCTGGTAAGTTATATGGAATTACTTGTTTCATTTGAGTTTCAGTTAAAACAATTACGCTTGGAGAAAAATCTAGGTTATTAATAAGTACACAGAGCTCATCGAAGTTTTTCCTTATACTCCTAATATTCATGTTTAAGATCGAGAAATTAACATTTTTGAATAGGTGATTTAGCCCACATGGGTTATTACATTTATAATTTTCGTATGTATAGTTTTCTTCAGACATTTTGAAAGGTTAATAGTAGTTTGCTATGTGGTTTTATTATCCTTTATTCGGAGGGGATGTCTTCTGGAGTTCTTATGAGAAAGATTGGAGATGTTTCATTTTTTCTCATCCATATTTTTCTATTTTTTGCCCATATAAATTTGTACCCAAGTCTTGACGATTTAGCTAGGTATAGTAGGTGTTTATTAAATTGGGTCAGTTGTTCGTTAATATATATAGTGTTGTTTTCTTCAAAATTCATGTTTTTTGCGTATAAAATACCATATTTTTTTTTATGTGCTATAATTACGTCTTTACTTTCTTTGTTTTGTAGGGATACTACTATGGCAGTATTTTTATTCATCGGGTTTTTATTTTTGCTTCTGAAAATATTTGACACGTTAATCGTTTCTTTATCACATTTGAGGATGTCTATTATATTATCAAATACATTTGTGATATTTTCATTTTCCTTAAAAGGAACACCCTGTATTTCATTATTGTTTTGTTTTTCATTTTGCTCCATCCTATTAATGTGTAGTTTTATTTCTTTATTTTCTGCCTGAAGTTGTTTAGTCAGTATTTCTTTATTTTTGTTTTTTTCTTCATATTCGTCTAATTTCTCACAGCAAAATTCGACGGACTTCTTAAGTTCTTTTATCTGTTCATTAAAAGATTTCATAAGTTGATTGGTTAATTCATTAATTTTTTTTTCAATGCATTTAATCATTTTATTAGTCATTGCGTCTTCTTCTTCCGAGTCGCTAGATGGCGCCTTTTTTTGGGGTTTCTTCTGTTTATTCATTTTGAAAAATGGTTCGAGGATCGGATATATATTTAATTTAAAAATAAAAATTAAAAATATTTTTTTCTGTCGGCTACAGTAGGATTCGAACCGAGGTCGCCAGAAAATGTCTGCGCAAACTTAGTCAGTTGTTTACACCACTGACCCACGAAGACCTTGAAGCGATCTGTGAATATACCGGACTATAATAGGAACTGAGCACCAAAGAAATAAAAATAATTGCTTATATTATTGTTGTGTTCACTGATTGCTGTTAATGGTGAATGATCACTTCACAGTTGTTCAACTGTCACTTCACTTTATTATTAGTTCACAAATGTTTATTAATATTTCTTAGTATATACATTAGTTTAAAATTGAAATCCTTCACTGTAAATACTGCTAAAACTTTTTACTTTGTGTTTCATGGATTATTAACCATATATTTTTAAATGTTTGTTCGGAGCGATTAAGATGCGTGTATACTGTGAATACTTGTCAAACAAAAAGCTATAATGTACTGTACTGTAATCCGCAAAACAATGAATGGTGCACATGTCAAACGGTTATTGATGTGCAACAGAAACAAAGTCGGAGACAGAACCGATCCCTGTGGGACGCCAGCAATTATCGAATGCCAGGTAGAAGCGAAGGGTGGATCAAAAAATATATATGTTCATGTTTTCACGCACATAGTACGTAGTATCATTAATTCGAAAATAATTGCCAAAGTTGTCTCTAATATGGTGAAAAAAGATTTCTATAATTGCCTTTAATAATTTATAATTTGAAACAAATACATATTATAATAGCGAAATATTTGCTGTACCTGTGGATTTAAAACAAAATAGTTTTAGTTTTGCGAAATATTTTGGAGTCAAATCCAAATTTAATTTTTGTATTAAAAAGGCCGCACAGTATTTTTACAGCATAATTAATTTGACATTTTCACGAGCATTTGGTTTCATAGAACAGGCAACCCGCTTAGCTAGGGAAGAATATAGACCGTAAAGACATAATAACACTTGTACACATTTATTTAATCAATATATATTTAAAAAGAAAGTCTTGCGGACCGCAAAAACTCAGAAAAGAGTCCTAGTACGATCAAGGGAGTTATATGGTGTGATAGATCTGTAACCCCCCTGGGGAATAAGGGTACCCGTTTTTATATAAAGGGTGTGCTTTTGAAGATATAAGGGCTGGAAGTTTCGCCCTCTTGAAATTTCTAGAACAGTCTTCCGGAAAGTTCTAGAAGGTTCCATAGAGCTCTAGAAATGTGGAACATTCCAGAACACTCTCAAATGTTGTCCTGGGCGAAACCGGGTAATAATAATAATAATAATAATTGGATAATTTATAGAGCGCCGTTTTTGTGAAAAATCACCTCAAGGGTAACCCAGCTAGTATAAAATAAAACGCGCTGAGGACCATATTGTAAAATTGTTGAATGGGATTAAAAAAATATAAAGAGCATTAAGTTCCTCTACGAGTATAACTACTTCTTCATATAGCCTCATTCAAAAAAGCATTCATTTTTGTATATTTAGTGGATGGATGACTCAAATTATAGCTAAAAACATTCAAAAGAATAAAATATTATCTTTAGTTGCTTTTAATTATCGTTTTCTTCCCAAACTTGATTAAAAAGTAAAAAAAAATGATTTTGTTTTCTTCTGTAGGTACTTTATAAGTTTATAAAATTTTATAATGAAACATAATGAAAACGAAAATTGCAAATGTAAAAAAAAACATAAAAAATGTTTTACTCGCATTTTGTGTTATAAGTAGTGTTATAACTTAAATTATCTTTGAACCAAACGAGTAATACCATGTCGCCCACTTAAAATCATAATCATGTGAGCAGTTAGTACCGAGTACTAAAAACTGTATTAAAAAAATGTAACATACTGCGCCTCGAATTACCCGACTGGGGTTGCCAGGGAATAAACGAAAAAGCTATGAAAAACTTTTTTATTTTGATATGACCACATTGGACTTATTCTCATTTTGTTTGTTCGTTTTATTGCCTGGTTTAGTGGAAATGTAAAGGATGCAGAATTAGAGTGATTTTTAAATTTTTTAAAAATATTTTTTATGTGAATACCGTGAAAGAATTGCATCTGCTCCCAAATGCCTACGAGAGATTTCGCTATGGAGAGAGGAAGGCTAGGAAGTACTTGGCTATTCATATCTGGTCCCCAAACACAGCTAAAGCCATGTCAAACAACGTTTCAATTCTCAATGGTGGTTTTACATCAGGCCGACATTGAGAGTACGAGTATCTTCCGTTCTGAGATGTGGCAAATATACCATGCATATTCAATTTTAATTTAATAAATTGTGAAATAATACCATTTAATCAAATAAAATTCACTTGCGCTCGTCCGGATTTAAACCTTCGGATTGGCGAGAACCTAATCCCGCGACCTCAGAGATCGCCGATTAAAAAAGAGCTGTTTCGATCTAGATGCTAAAAATAACTGTATATAGACCCTAACTGCAACTAATCTTTGATTTATGTATTCGATACTGCCGCCATGGGTCGACTCACAGTGCCCTTCTTGACAATATCAAGGCGGTGTTTACGGTGTTTCTACTTATGTCGACAGAATAGCACTTATTCCCAAACATGAGAAAACCTCAGCACAGGTCTTAAAAAAATACTACCACTAACCTATTTACATACAGTTACGGATCGTTTACATTTTTTTTACTTATTACTAAACTTATTATCTTTGTATGTAAACCAATGTAAAAATCTGTTAAGTCTTTGTTCTAGAATAGATATAAATAAAAATAAAAAAATTTAATGGGAATTCTGTAGAAATATAGAAGAAATAAATTTATTTGTGTTGTGATGAAACGAAATTTTGAATGATGTCTGTAAATTGTACCAGCCGTTTGCTGTGCTCGTGGTTTTCCACAAAAAATGAACGGTTGAGGGAGGCCTTTCAACCTCTCCTGTCTCTCGAACCACCGCCTTATTCCACAGTAGGGGGGATGGAATCATTGAACCACAGATTCCTACTCTCCCATTTTTGATTCCCATTTACTCAATTAGAACTAAATAAAATCCAGACTGCTGTCCAGAAACACAGATATTTGTGTACAAAACACTCATTAGACCAGTACTCACGTACGCAGTTGAGACGTTAGTACTAACTAAGAGAAATGAGCAAGCACTGTTCATTTTTTAAAGGAAAATTTTTAGGCGCATCTTCGGACTGGTTCTAGAAAATGGATTTTGGTGCAGACGTTACAACAATGAGCTATATACTCTGTTTAAGGAGCTAAACGTCACAAAATGTATAAAACTGGGAAGACTCCGGTAGCTGGGTCATGTAGAGAGATTGACCGAGCATCAAGCACCAAATTCCCTGCTGAACTCCAGACCGATAGGAGGAAGGAGCCTGGGAAGACTAAGATAAAGATAGGTATCTACCTTGGAGCTTCTAAACTGGAGAGGGCTGGCGCAAAACCGAGAAGAGTGGAAGAAGATTCTTGAGGAGGCCAAGACCCACCAGGGGTTGTAGAATGCAGAGCCAAGAGTGATGATGATGATTGGTTGCGGCAATTAATTTAAATCCATTCATTTTTGCGGATGGTTTCATTAACTAAATAATAATTCACTGAACTGCTTAAATGCCTTGAGAAAGTGGTAGGTTTCAAGGACAGAATGCCAAAGACCTACGTTGCTTATCTTATTCTCCTGGCTCTTAGGCTGCTGGTTCATCAAATGTCTTTATTCACACTTAAAATAGTTCACACTGGGACACTGGTACAGATACTAGTATTTCGATTCACATTACAGCGGCAAAATGCTTCTCAAGGCGTCCAGTGGCGAAAATGTATTAACGATACGTACGGCGTTGCGGACATTTAAAACACAAGTGAATAGTGGGCCAAAACGATTAACAAATTACACTGCAATTTACATTAGACACAAAACGATATGCGAGATGCAGCGGCGCTAATTCACTTGTGATCCTTGGCGATTTCCGCGGTGCGGGCATTGATATGTATACAGGTGCGGGTCAAAACGAATACAATTAATACACGGCAATCACGTTGCTTTTGAGTGGACAGTCCAAACATAAATATACCAAACAGTCCAAATTATAATGCTACAGATAGCGGCGGGGAGTTTTCAACTCAAGGCAAGCTTGGTAACAATATTATGCAGTCCAAATTTACAGGCCTTTGGCAAATAGGGAGCGGAAATAATTTTGGACAGGAATGTATAAAAGGAACAAAGCAGTTAAGCAATAGACCAACCAATGATGATAACTCAATTAGAACAGGGCTCATTCATCGTTCTTTCATCAGCTTGGTAAATGTAGAACACTCTCTAAAGTTTTTACAGCATTGTTTATAGCCAAAAGCTGCGAGTGACTCCCTCGTATAAACAACGCACCGTGTCGGAGTTTAACCGCCCGCCAAAATCTGCTAAAACTTTTTCTTTCGCGCGCTTTTTCAACCCTCATAAAAATGCTTTTTGATTTCGCCGTGGCGGATTTATATTTCGAACGTTTTCCTCTTTTAGATAATGGGATACAAAGGGAATAATATATTTTAATCCCAATTAGAGCTCGAATGTGTGTCATAATGAAGCATTCCGATTAAAAGTTAATCTCGCTTGACGTAATATTGAATGGTGTCATTTTATTAGTATTGATTCATTAATAAATATGTGGAATCGATTTAATAAAGGGGTTGGTGAATATTTTTTTTGCGTACATAAGTGTCTACTGTTGAAATAATTATTAATATGTAAAAAAAAAATTGTATGAATCCAAATAAAATAAAATTAGTTGCATTATAGGTCTCCGGCTGGACTCTCTCTTTACATCGGTTTGTACCGCAGTGTGAGGGATGAATTAATACGTCCGTCACCCCAATACATACAGACCCCCAGATTCCTACCCACCCCTCATATATTTTTCCTTTCCGGAAAGTCCCTCCTTCCTTTCCCAAAAATATCCTCCTCACAACATACCTAAATTTAACAAGGGTCCTGATGATTTTTTTCCTAAAGGATTCTTGTTTGAGGTTAATGTTAAAAAAACTAATGCAAATGATAAATAATTATTTTGATAAATAAAATTTGCACAATAAATAACACGACAGATTTATTTTATTTAATTTGTTAAAATATTTGTATTTTATTTAACAAAATATTTACACAAAATCAAACAATTAGACAAACTGCTAAAAAGTAGTTTATCGGGACTTTTTGACTTGTAAAGTGTATAAAATAAATAATTAAAAAAATAAAAAAATAAAAAAACAAAACAGAACTAAAATATTGTAAAAAAAATCTTTGTAAATATCTCAAATTATTGAGTTTATGAGTTGTTCTCAATAAATATCTACAATTAAAACTCGGTGCACGCAAACTTGTTCATTAAATTACCTTATGACATAATTGTACTTCTTATGATGTCCATTTGTCAGCTTTTATAATATTTATTTATTTATTTAATACAGATAAAAAACGGTTTTTTATTAAAAATGGGTTGCAAAACAATTATACAGTGTTCGGATAACTAACATAATTTAAGTTATCTAAAATTAACAATCAGGGTGTTAGAAAGAGAATGAAAACTAATAATGATAATCGGATAATTCGTAGAGCGCCGTTTTCTGAAAAATCACCTCAAGGGCTTTGAAAAAAAACTATTTGAAATCATTTATTGTAAGTTCATTCGGTGCTATTAAAAATATGTAAGCTACTTCCGCATACTCGCTACCTAAACAGCGTACACAGCGTTTTTTAATTTTATGTGTTTCTTTTTTCATTAGAATCCGAGTGAATCTTATAATGCGGTGAATAAATAGGTGAGTTTTACTCAATTTGAATATGGACTAACGAAGTATACAAAAAAAATTAAAGTAGATATATTACAACAGTCTTAATTTAATAAACCTTATTGTGAAACTGAGCATTTTCATTGCTTTGTTCGTAATAATATTCTAAAGTGAAAAAAAAATTATAATCAAAGACCAGTATCCCTAAATCCTTCATCCTCCTACTTTCAAAATCTGTCCTTTTATATTTTTTATTTAAGTCCTATCCGACAATCTGTGCCAATATTACCTTCCTGCAATACTGTGGAACAATAACTTCCAAGGAAGAACAATCTGAAATGTGCTGTGCAATGATCACTACAGTGATCTCTCGGTGCAATAAATATCGACTGTTAAAGAAGTCTGTTAAGAAGTTGGAACCACTGCAATGATCAACTCATAAGGGAGTTGATCTCTCAGTTCTTAATTCGACCATGCTAAAGAAACCTCTATGCAGTTTAGTGATCCCTCAATGTGTGTAATAGGCCATTTGCATGGATTTCATAACGACTTGGAAAAAATCGTGTGGATAGATTTTTTTACTAAGATTACGAAAATGTTAGTAATTTTTTTTAGAAATATAAAGTTTTTTTTATTTTTAAATAAATAAATCCATTATTTGAGCTCGTGACGTCACTACATGAAAATGTCCCGTCTCCGATAATGTTCCCTTAATTTTGTAAAATTCCACACTGATAATCTTTTTTTTAATATGGCAACAATTTGATTTCCGGCGAATTTTATAGTTTGCGTTTAACGTTGACTAGATTTATTGTTTTTTCTATGCGAACTTATCCTTTGGTTAGATTTTTTGATAAAGATGGCGGTGTTTTTTCAGCTGTTACGAAGAGAACCTCGTACAATTTATTGATATTCGTGTGGAAAACGTTCTTTTTTTTTAAATGATTTCGGCTATGTAATTATTGTTTTTTCGCACCCATAAAATTATGTCACGTCTTTCCGGTTTATAAAAAATGGTCTGATTTTTCGGATTGAAATTTTCAGAAAATCGCCAGGGTTTCAAAAATACGAATAAAAAAAATAAAAAATACAGAATGTCTTTGAATATTTACCTAAACCGGAAAAAAAAAATAAAAAAATGTGATGCAAATGGCCTATTGGTGCCTATTGATGTAATTCATGCAAAATTTACCTCTTAGATACATTTGTTCTTTAATATCTATTCAAACGGAGACTTGTGCATATGCTCAGCCTAGTGATTTATCGGTGCCTTAATAACTAGAACGCCCTTAGGGAAGTCAAAGTGAGTCAGATTCCCATCCAATTTTTTCTATTAACATTTTCCCATAATTGTCATCTTGAAATGCTACATATATTTTTTTATTACATTCAAAATTATTGATTTTAGTCCAATTGATTCGCAACTTATCTTCGCCTGCTAGTTAGGTAACTCATTATTATAATTAATATTCTTTAGCGTGAATTCTCAAAATATATATTTCTTTTGCAAAAAATATTATACAACCTAAAACTACTAATCTTAATTCCGCTGCAACATCCTACAAAATAAGGCATTTTAGCATCGGAGTAAAGGTTTCTTTCCAGATACAGCCACAGGGTGAACGGTGAACACGGAGTTGGCACTCAAATAAATTGCGGATATTTCCGCTGTGGTTTATATTACCCACTGACGCCATTTAACCGTTAAAACTTTAAGGCCGTTTGATAAGTTTGTCCGTTACACATTAACACATAGAATAACGATGCTATTTATGAGGCGTGACTGGTATTAAATCGTATGTGATTTGAAATATTCACGCCTAAAAATATCATCGTGATTTATTTGGAAAATTATATTCGTGTTTATTCCATTTTTAGCCAACGCGCAACGTTACGGACAGCTTTACACTTTCCATTATATTTATATAGCAGATTGAGTTGGGTTGGGGTGATGTATATAAGTATGTAAATGTGATATCGTGTTTCGCGCTCATGTCTTAGGGCCGTTGTTGGAGTATGATTATTAGTCAAATTAAAATGGTTTTCGGCATTTAGTTTTGATGTAGCCCTAAGTACAGGACGCCAGAATCTACTAAGCCTAGCTGCGTCGTTCTATATTCGAGTATATTAGTTGGGTTTATATGGATTTCAATTTTAAGAATGCGTGCTTGATTCGTTGATTGAAAATATATATTAAAAAAAACACGCATAAACACATTTAGCGAACATTTCGAGCTCACCATGGAAAGAACGTTACCAGTTACAAGAGTTAATTTAATCTGTGAACAAAAAGCGATGCAAATTGAACGACGCCAGGCGTACTGAATTACACGAGAAAACTTTTTTTTTTGTGATTCGACCTGTGTTTAAAAAGAAACCCGGTTGCCAAGAAATTTCGCACAATGGGTATTTTACCAAACTGTTGCTGTCAATGTCGCTCTTTCTCCCCCGAAGCGGAAGGGACAACCGCCACTCAAGCTAATAAATCCCAGACAAAGTAATCGAAATCAAGGTTTGGCTTTTTTTCATCTCCGAAACTCTCCCAATTTTGTCCTCCAAAACTGGATCAATTTTAAAGATTTTTTAAAATTAACTTACCACTGTTGATGGCGTTAAAACCAACACTTTTTAAAGATTTTTGGAGGGTCCTATCTCCTATAAAAAGTAGTTTAATTAAAAAAGAAAAATGTTCCAACATGCTAGTAGTAGATATCTTTATAATATTAAAAAAATATTTGCAGTAGTGTCAAAATCCAAAGAGGAAATTAAGAAATACATTTGTATGGACAAATCGCCTCCCGGTTTCCTCATAAGCTTATTTCCTCATAGTTTATACAGCTGGTGCAGTTGAACGAAATTGATTTTAATAAACTTAATCGGTTTTTATTTGAAAACGTATGAATCCAACAAATTAAATATTTTATTTTAAAGTATGTTTAAGGTACAATAACTGTAATAAACAGCGTCATTACTCCTGTTCAGACATGTAACTTTTATGTGTTAATTAATTTATACCACGTAATTTTAACGACGAATTCTAACGTTAGTTGACAAAATTTACTTCAGTTTTAACCGCATTAATTCATCTCTTTAGTACATTCATAAAAATAAAACGAAACATTAAAAACTTTTTCTTAATTTAATTTTCCTCAGTTTTACAAGAAAGAACTTTTAAACCCATAACATTTTAACAGCTAGTTAATTATAACTACTGGAAATAAATAATATTGCATCAGGGTTTAACAATTAAATATACGAACACCGAACATCACTTCAGGAAGAAAATAAACAAAAAAGTTTATAATCTTATATCAGAACTAACTAGGGATGATATTTGGCAGGAAAGATGGTTATCCAATAAATGGTTCCAAGGGCGAGATACCCCATAATGGATAAGATACTTGAGGTGGTTTTAAAGTAACCTTAATAAATCATTGAAGAAGTAGATAACAATAATAATCTAAACGAAAATATGAAAGGGAGCAAGACACAGAAAAAAAGAAAAAGATAATGGTCGGAACTGGGACTCGAACCCAGACCTGTCATGCTCCTGGGGTTCCTGAGTCTTGTTCTCTTTCATATTTTCGTTTAGATTATTATTGTTATATTCTTTTTCTATTTACATTATATTGATGGGAATAACCTTCAAAAAAGTTATAAAAAGAAAGTTTTTCTTTAAAAATTAACCTTAATAAATTTGAACGTCATATGAGCAGTAATTATTGTGTGTATTTAGTAACGAAATTTTGGTCAGATAGTTTTCAACAGTCAAAATATTTGAAAGATTTAAAAATAAAGGAAAAGCAAAATTTATTCTGTTTAAGGTACCTACTGATTTTAAGACCAGAATATTTTATCTGGCTACCTTTATTAAGTTTAAAACATTGGTAATTACGGTACTATAAAGTCGATAAAGCTTTTATTTAAGGAATGGGTCGGGAAGAGAACTTTTATAAGTCAATAGGCCATTGATACAAAAGCAAATGAAGAGTTTAATTTGATTTACTTTTGAGGATCGTAAAAACTGCTATCTGTAATGTATCATATTAGTCTATGATTTAGTTCGTACGTTACTTTTCATCGAGTTTTAAATCACAACGGTGATAAAGAAGTTTCACTTCAAAAAAATTGTGTGCAGTTCACAGGCAGTAGAAGTGAAACCTTCGGCAAACTGAAATAAACAAGAGTGGGGAGGCTACGTAGCACCGCACAAAGAGGAGACTGATTATTCTATCTCATTCTCTTTCAGGCTTAATCCTATAGATTTATGTGATTGTCTCTTTTGGGTGTCGCGTTTCCGTTTCATCGAGTTTCAAATCACAACGGTTTTAACGGTTTCTAAAGGAGTTTGCACTTCAAAAGCCGTTTGTTTTTTATAGATAGGTACATAAACAAACATAAATATAATAGGAAGTATTAATAACACACAAGAACGTTTTAACTTACTACCCGACTTAGTTCGAAGTTTCAAAATCAAAACAGGCTGTCTGGAGTCAATTTGACGAAAGCATCCTCCACAAGACTCCATTGAAATGCTAAAGTATCGGGGATCCATAGAAGCCCGAGTAAGTAATTTTGTCTTTTGAGAAACTGGCATCTTGTATAAGATATACTTGATTCTGTGCAAAGGATACCATCCGTCTGAAAAACCATCCGTTGTTAACAGACCGATTGCCATCTCTAATGCACAGACGCAATGTAGGCATACTCAGTCTGTTCTGTGATATTTTAATGGAGCTTGCTTTAAGGAGTTAGTAGCATTGATCCCTGTACTGTTAGTGAAACTCGACAAATATGAGAAACTCCCGTTCAGAGTTGGTGTTGGCTTCATGAGAATGGATTGTTTCTTCGATTCTTCAAGACCCGCCTTAATAAATCCTTTCATACAGTCCTTCCCTTAAACCGCCTCGCAAAGATGTCCATCCTGGTTCCCCTGAATTAACACCTTAGACACAAGGGCGATCTTGTGAGGTGTCACATAAAAATGAGGCTTTGGAAAATGCTCATTTTTATTAAAATTTTAAACTGTTTACATAATTTCATTAATATGAGAATATATCGTGAGCATCTCCTATCATTTTCCTATATTCCTCTTCCTCTCCCCTTCCTATAACCCAAAATTAATTATAATATAATAAAACTTCATTTCCGATGTACTTTAGCATAAGAAACCTCAGTTCAATTATATATTTATCACTGTATATGTATTATGTGAAAGCTGTTTGTTTATGTTCACTGTATAATATGTATTATGTCAAAGCATCATAACTAGACAAACTAAATTGTACCAGTTGCATCATGCCACAGATCACGGTTCGAGAGTTGGGCTAAATCAGATGCATAGAATATTTATGATTTACTGGTGTACCAGTAAATTGTTTTACTTTCGTTTATCCCTAAACGTTCATCTAGTTAATATTGCATCAGTGGTCTTCTCGCTTGATGACTTTAAACTGATCGTTAGTGAGGGTTATCTCCTTTAATGGTAAAAGTTTAAATGTTTTAAATGTACGTGATACCTTGCCAATGATTTGACCAACTTTTCATACGAAATTATCACCGTTTATATTATCTTTCCTTCTCTACAAACAGAGGTGAGTGAGTTTTTATTCAAATATTTGACTGCCTGATTGATAGAAGTTTCAGGTATTAATGATGTTATTGTATTTTTAATTTAAGTTATTAAAAAAATTTAAAAAACAAAAACATAATAGCAGTGTTTAAAATAATCAGTAACTGTATGTAGATGGTTAAGTAGTAATGTTTTGCGAACACCTCACTAGGAGAACCTTTTCTGAGGTATTCGCATGTTTTAGATAAAACGATATTGTATATTAGGTTAGCAACAGTTATCAGCAAATCACAATCTTACATAGACACAGTAATATTAGTAAAAATGTATTAAAAATGCAAGCAAATAAGACTAAAATATTAAATTAAGAATAAAAAAAACTAACAGGGGATTGAAGTTTTTATTATTACAATAGTATCTAAATATTAAGGATTTACAATTTATTTATTCAATAAAAATCTCATTTTAAAGAAGATCTACTTAAGGACCTACTAATTGTATTATTTTATTTTTGGTTTGGTGTAAATGGTATTAGAAAAAACAATATAACTCTGATGATTGGGAATTTCAATAAAAGGAACTTTGGTTTTGCTAGATTACTAGTCGTGTTTATTATCGTCTTATTTTCAATGAATATTTAACTGGTCTAAACTTCCGTTCTAAAGGATGCTCTGTATTAATCTAACGCAGGGGAAATGGTCACTGAAGAAGCCCACCTGTAGATTGGATATGATCGGTTGTCTTCGTTACCGTTCGAGTAAGATCCGAATGGTTGACAATTGTCTCTCTCACATAATACAACTTACTGATATCCAGAATACTACATATAACTAAATATACTAAACAACAACTGTTGAGAGACGAAACTGCATGCATATTCATACACACTACAATATTCTTTTCAATGATTGCATATAGTGTATATTATAATAATACATAACAACGAGGTTTATCTTCAAAGCGAACTTTTTGAGAACCTCTGTTACCATGCGTGTATCTATACTAAACTTTATACTAGTATAATAATCAGGTTGAAACAACCAGTAGGTATATCTTTAGCCAGAGATAGCCAAGCATTTTTTACCCAGTGGGCGGCCGCAATTACTAACGAAGTGGAACATTTAATTCCCATTACGAGTGCATAAAGCGGCCATCATGTAAAAGGAGAAAATAGAGAGCTCGCCATACTAAAACAAGGGGATTTATGCTCTTTGTAGGTAACGTTATCTTTTCATATTACTTGTGCAACTTCAAAATAAATTTTTCTACCACCTGTGATAAAGTGGGTTTCATGGAAAGTAACTTTTTATGTGATAGTTTTATTTTCTTTTTTTTTTCCTGTCTAACTTACTAACCATCACGCCTTTTCCCCGCAAGGGTATTTTTTTCTGCTTCAGGCAATTCAACCTAGGAAGAGTGCTTTGTGAAGGGTATGTTAGAATATAACAAAATAATTATGTGTAAACATTTTTCATGACTTATACTGACAGCACGGGCAGTAATCATATCAATATGTGTTAATAAATGTAAATAAGTATGTTAGTCGTAAATAACTAATTTTAAGACAGTTGCAAGTCATAATACGATAATAAAAATACTGCTCTATTCGTATTATGGCAGTAACCATTACAATATGTAATTGTAATTAAACACAAAAAGCCGATTCATATATGATACGTTTATTGACACTGTTAACAAGTTCAAGGTTATCTATCAAGTGAGTTGACAGACCTGCCAACTATCAGAATGTGACAGCTGATGCATACTATTACCAACATAACATCCTTCCCTCCTTCCATTTTTTTAAATTTTATTTTTATATAAAACCAAATACAATGACAAGGAAACTTAAGAGTAATCACTATGACTAAATCGTACAGGAGGTTTCACAACTCTGCCAGACCTAGTTATAACATCATTATTTCCACTAGTGCTGGGTAAAGGTTCAATAACAATTTTATTTTACTGACTTCTAACGTCTTGCCATTTATCGGGATTCTCATAACTTGACTTTGACTTAGACAACTTTTTTTTATTTGGTTAACATGAACCTTTTTCACCTCTCCTCCGATTAATTGAATTAAATACACCCATGAACTTAATTTTAATTTAACAGTTCCCTGAAACCATTTCATAGGACCTTTCACATGTCTTAAATAGACCAAAACATTATCATTTTCCTTAAACTCTTTCAATGTATTTTTTCTCGATTGTTTGACATTTTGTGATTGTTTACTTTTATTGACATGATTTTCTTCAGACAAAATATGTAGTGGTGTACGTGGCTCATATGAAAATATTTTAGCCATTGGAGATACACCCGTAACAGAAGTAGGAGTGGAACGATAACTATACAGACAATCTATTAGACGTTGAGCTGGCGACAAAAATTTAGAATTTTTCGAAAACATAAATTTAATTAATATTTTTTTGAAAGTTTGCACAGACCGTTCTGCTAATCCATTTGATTCAGGATTATACGGTGGACTAAATAATAATTTAATTGATTTTTCTTTACAAAAAATAGAAAATTCTTTGCACGAAAATGGAGGACCATTATCACAAACAATAGTTTTCGGAAAAGCGAATCTGGAAAAAACTTCACTTAATTTAGATAACAAATCCGAATATTTAGTATTTTTCATGTAAAAACATTCTATCCACTTTGAATATGAGTCGCAAACTAATAAGTATTTAGAACCTTTTAAATCAAAAAAATCCAAATGGACTCTTTCCCATGGACTTCCAGCAATAGGCCAACTATGGCGCACATTTTTGTTAGCATTTTGTACAGACTGACACATTTCACATCTAGAAATAACATCTTCAATATCTTGATTCATACCTAACCACCATACATATGAACGGGCAAGAATTTTTGATCTGACTATACCAGGATGACCATAATGTATTAAATTTAGGACTTTGGACTTAAGAGATTCTGGTACCAAATAAAAGACATTTTCCTTTGACTGACAGTAAATTTTTAAACTTAAAATATTTTTTAATTTCTGGACTTGACAAGTTTTCAATCCAACCGATTGAAACATACTTAATGACTTTACATAATATTTCATCTTTTTCAGAATGACTTTCAACTTCTGAGAATGGAATTAAAGGTGTAGACATGTATACAAAATTACATTCCTCAGTATTGAATTGTTGTTTACTTGGTAAACGTGACATTACATCCGCTTGAGGAATTTTCAATCCTTTTTTATATTCCAATTTATAATTGTACGCAGACAATATTATAGACCATCTTATAAGACGTGATGCTGCTAAAACGGGGACTTTTTTGTTTTCAGCAAATAAAGACAACAATGGAGCATGATCAGTATATATCGTAAAATGACGACCAATTAAATACTTGTGAAATTTCTTTATTCCAAAAATAATTGCAAGGGCTTCCTTGTGCAACTGACTATAATTTCTTTGAGCTAAATTTAATGTTGCAGACTCAAAAGCTATAGGAAATTCTTGATTCTTTACGACATGACACAACCGACACCGTATGCACTGGAATCGACAGTTAGACACAATGGTTTTGACGGATCAAATAAAACTAACATAGTTTTATCTGACAAAAGAGACTTACTATTTACAAATGCCTTTTCGCATTCATCAGACCAACATCATTTTACATTTTTTCTTAATAAATTATGAAGTGGTTCTAGCATTGTAGGACACATAGGAATAAAATTCCTGTAAAAATTCAACATTGACAAATATGACTTTAGTTGAGTAACATTTTCTGGACACCCAGTAGACTTAATTTTCTCAACTTTCGACAAAGACGGACTTTTGCCTTGACCTGACAAAGTGAAACCTAAAAATTCAAAAGATTTCACAAAAAATTCACTTTTTGACATATTAATTTTTATATTAAACTCATTTAATTTTGACAAAACTTTATCCAAAGTATCAGAACACTCCTTTTCGTCTTTACCACCTACACAAATATCATCAATGTATGCAGCACAGTTCTTTATGCCACCCAAAACTGTATCAATTACCATTTGAAATACGGCAGGAGCCGATGATAATCCGTTAGGTAAACGATTATAGACATATAAACCATGACATGTATTAATTGTAAGTAATTCTTTACTAAAAATATCCTCTGGACGTGGAATAGGATATTGATCAATTCTCAATTGTGGATTGACTGTAGATTTCAAATCTGCACATAAACGTAATTTTCCATTTTGTTTAGGTACACAAACTATTGGGGAAGACCAATTACTATATTTTACTTTTGAAATAATGCCTTCGCTTTCAAGACGACTTAGCTCTTGGCAAACTTCAGCACGAAGTGCGTAAGGAACTTCATATGCTTTGTGGAAAACAGGAGTAGCATTATTTTTTAAACTTAAATTCACAGAAAATTCTTTAATTGGTAAATCGTTATTAGTAATCGAAAAAGAATTTAAATATTTTTGTGACAATTTTTTGATAATATTTGATTTATTTTTCTCGCTGACAGACACTGAATTTACAGTATTTTTATTCATATTTGACACTAAAGAACTTATGAAAGTATTTTCCCAAGATGGATTAAACACTTTTAACCAATTTCTACCCAGAATAGCATCAGACGATAAATTTTTTATTACCAATACTGGCAAATCTATTATAACATTAGAATCAACAACATTTACTTTTGCCATAAAAAATCCAAAACACAATAAATTTTGACTATTTGCTGTAAACAAATTACCGTAGAATTGCTTTAACTGACAAGTTTTGAATAATTTTATGTACATTTTATGACTTATTAATGTCGATGAACTTCCTGTGTCAATCATGAAAGAAATTTGGATACCATTTACAATTAAATTAATTTCCGCTGTATCAGATACTGACATATTTAATACATTTATATTATTGACACATTTTACGTGATTGATGATTGATTTTGCACTTGGACAAAATTTCGACGTATGACCGTAAATATTACATTTGTAACATTTCCACTTTTTTGACGGACATAACTCCGGTTGGTGAGTTATAAAACACCTCTCGCATCTTCTGGACCCTTGACGTGATGGAGATGACGGATGACTTGATGACCTTGAACTCCTTTGACCCAGATGAATTCGCCTACTCGGACTATGCTGACGTGAAGGGCGATCCTTTGAGACATGACATGTTTTTTTACGTGACATTTTTGACTTGACTTCACAAATTTCCGATGTATAATTTTCTTTGTGTAAAATTTGCTCTGAGCTGTGACTTACTGTCTCAATGTTCTTGACAATTAATTTTGCTTTTTCAAAAGTTAACGTTTCGTCTTCAGATAGTAATCTTCTAGTCATTGCATCGTTTTTTAAACCACACACCAATTTGTCTCTCAGAGCTTCGTCTAGAAAAGCACCAAAATTGCATGATATTGACAGACTTTTTATATCCGTAATATAATCATCGATTCCTTCGTTAGAATGTTGTTTCCGGTTATAAAATTTATATCTTTGGGCAATTGTACACTTTTTTTCTTCATATTTACTCTTCAGTGTTGTTACCATATCGTTGAAAGTTAAATCTTCTAGATTTTTCGGATGCACTGTCTCTTTTAAAATTTTAAATTTTTCTGCACCGATCAACATACATAAGTAACCATTTTTTTCTTTCTCTGCGATATTAATAATCTTCAGATAAATTTGAATGCGTTCCAAAAACATATTGAAACTTTCGCAATCCGGTTTGAAATGAGGCACTGGCAAATTACTATTCGACATGTTGAAAAAAATGTTTTTTTTCCGCGGCGAAATCACTGTTAATTACTGACAATATTATTAACACACGTTTTTTATTGTTTTACTGATTTTCTCGTCGCCAATTATAATGTCTGAGGTTTGTAATTAAACACAAAAAGCCGATTCATATATGAGACGTTTATTGACACTGTTAACAAGTTCAAGGTTATCTATCAAGTGAGTTGACAGACCTGCCAACTATCAGAATGTGACAGCTGATGCATACTATTACCAACATAACAATAAATGTAAATAAGTATGTTAGTCGTAAATAATTAATTGTAAGACTGTTGAAAGTCATGATGCGAATAGAAATACAGCTCTGTTCGTATTATGACTTGCAAGTACAAGCTCGGTTATAAAAATAAGTATAATTCTAAGTCACTAGTGATATAAGTCTTAGTTGTAAGTCATTATTTATCAATATTAGTTATAAGCCACTTGTAGTATATATGCATACATTAAATGTATAAATGAATTTGTAAAGCGCCTTTGAGGTGATTTTCTCACGAAAATGGCGCTATAGAAGTCATCCAATTATTATTATTATTATTAATATGTTACCACTCACGCCATCTGGGATGTAATATTGTAACTGTGTATTGACAATAAACGCCAGTGTATCGAAAACCTCTCTGCTGTTTTATTAGACAGATAGAAAAATTAGAAAGATAGACCGGTCAGTGGTTGAGTGGGCATAGCGCTTGGGTCCCACCCGGGCGTCGCATGTTCGATTCCTCGGCTGGCTAAGTCCTCCATCACAACACAAGCTAAATTTTCGGCTTTCTGTGGTGGTAGTAGGAGATTTTCAAACATTGTTGGGTTATTCGTAACCCGGGAATGTTTGTCTTTCTTTAAAAAAAAAAAAAAAAAAATTAGGTTATGGGCCCAGCATGCTTCCGCTGCGCTTCTATTTCTAACAAGGTTTAAATCATATTTTTTACCATGACGGTAAGGGAGACAACGATTTCTATGGGACCTGTATGAGTTGTTCTGAAAACCGAACAAATAAGCCTGAAAGATTAATCACAGAAAACAAAAATCAGTAAATCTCAATCGAAGATTTGTAACAGAAAAATCAGAAAACATGATACTAGATGTAGAATGATATAGAATGTCCTGAGTTCAATTCCTAGATATGACCGTATCATTTTATAATTTTTCTGTTTAATTTTTTTTTATCGAGAGTCGCTGATATTGTCTTCAGTGATTAAATATTAAAATTTGAAGTTTAAATAAAAATATATTTATATTCCTTTCTTCGTTTATTCAGTATTCATGCTCAAATAAAATTCTGGTATGGGTACAGCCGGCCTGGGGATAATTTATTTTAGAAATATGAAAAACTACTAGGGTCAGTCAAAAGTAATGCCTCCTATTTTTTTTGTACTTAAATAAAGTTAGTTAAGTAAAAAAAAATAATTTTGTGCAATTCTTCAAAACTTCTTCTACAATCTGCCGCAGTTGTAACTTTGTGCGACAATAGGTGGCAGCACTGCAGTCATTTGCAAAATGGCCGACATCGATGTTCGTAATAGTCAGCTTTCTGATGTTGATTCTTGACCGTAGAAGGTGAAACGCACATTCGCAATCATAAAAGACTGAAAAATATCTACCATGATGCAACAGTGAATGTCAGCATTGCTAGACGATGGGTTTATCGCTGTAACGAAGCTGAAGAAAACACCACTGACTGACGAAAAGTGGAGCGGTAATCCGTTGATTGAGGTGACCGCACGCAACATAGAGCGAGTTGATGACAACATTTGTGGTGACCCCAGATAAATACAAATGACGCAATCTCTCTCCCAGTAAATGGAGTGTGATGACAATTATTCGACACCTGATCGTTCAACAAAAGTTTGTTAAAGGTGTGTACCAAGAAAGTTAACCGGCTAGAATAAAGAAACAAGAAGAAAAAAAATCCCCAAAAAACTTGGTTTCTGGAAAAAATATGACCGGAGATGAAATATGGGTTCATTTTCTTGAACCTGAATCAAAGAGGCAGTGAATGAAATGGCATCACACAAACTTACCTACGACAAAAAAATGCAAAACTGTGTGATCGGCGGGAAAAGTAATGGCGATGATGTTCTGGATGTGACCGTGCTTTTTACAACACTGTGATACATGTCCTTGTTGAAAGATAGACCAAAGCTGTGGAAATGGACGGAGATTGAATCGAAAAGTAACAAATCTATCGTCTGCATGCATTTGCATTTTTTACATCTTGACAATTAAAGGAGAAAAAAAATACTAGGCATTACTTTTTGACTGACCTTAGTATTAAAAAAAACTATTCCATAAACCATTTTTTTATGAGAAAGGAAAAAAGTTTATTGTAAATCCTGATTAATTCGTGTAATTCATTACAAGAAAAACAGTCAAATTATTTTCATAGGTCAATGTCTCCTCCAAAGGTTAATCCAAATTAGAAAATATTTTTCAATTTGTATTTCTTATGCTCTTTAAAATTTGCTTATGCCTAGAACTTATTACATAATGTTAAGACAGCATGAAATGTAAAATTAACTCTAACAAAAGTTTAAAAGCAAATTAGTTGATAGAATCTTTTAAAATGAAAGCCTTGGCTCTCTACCCAGAGATCGTGGGTTCAAAGCTTGGCGTGGGGTAAAATCATTGATATGAATGTTTTGTAGAAATTATCTTGTACCTCCTTTCAAAGTGGAAGATATTCTCAGAATCAGGGTCGGCCCTAAACAGGCGTAATTGGAGCAGGCCGCTCCGGGCGCAGACTTCATAAGGCCCAAAGGAGTCAAGGATGCGCTGATAATAGCTAAGTACACTCGTACACAACATTCTCGAGGTTTTTTTTTAGCGACAGTTCTGTTGCCAACCGTTTAGCTAACGGCCGGCGCTGCTCAAAATTATCCAGTCTAGATTCCATCATTCAAAATCGTCACATAGCTATGACCTGAATAATATCTGTTTAGGGAGAAAATTTGATAAGTAACTACTTCCCAACCTTACCAAAATTTTCTAAAATTTTAATTTTGTACTAATGCCGATAAAATATATTGCTTTTTATTTTTATTTTTTATGGCCATTCACCCTGAGGAGAGTGCTATGTGATATAATATATTGTGTTGGTTGTTTTATTAGTTTCAGCTTCCTTCAGTAGATGTCGATAGCGTAGATAATAATTATAAGTTTTGCTACATCCCAAAAGATGGCAGTTGAGGCAAGAAGAGTACAATCAATCATCGTTCGTATCTTAGTTATAATGATTGCCGAAAGCATCGGCGATTTGGTGGCCACCTCCAGTCCGCCGGCGGGTGTGGAAGAACTCAGCCTAGCCTAGTAAGGACATCTGTCCAGTTTAATGTTCATTGTAACATTAATAAATCAACTAGTAATCTCACTTACAACTTATTTCGAAGATATCCAGTTGTATTAATATTTGAAATTAAGAGATACAATAAATGAAAGAAAAAGTTAAAATTTTGATGATTTGTACAGCGCCATTTTTTATTAAAAATCACTTCATGGGTATTGTATAAACATTTTTTTAATATGAATTCTTCACAAGAGTCCCAACTGCTCTGGTCTGAAGCCAGTGAGACATCCCCAATTGGAGTATGTTGTGAGACTGAATGTTAGTGGGGAGGGAAAGAAGATGGGGAAGAGAAAGGTAGGAAAGTACCTAACTATTCAGATCTGGTGACTAAACACGGCTAAAACCATTTCAAACACCGTTTCAATTCTGAATAGTGGTCTTACACCAGGGCGATACAGAGAGTATCGTACACTCTGGAACGTGCCGTAAAAATGTATATTATTTTAAATGATTAAATTGATAAAACAAAAATCAATCAAATAAAATGTATCTACGCATGCCACCCATCATTGAACCCGTGACCTTCGGATCGGTATTAAAGAGCCTTGCCCTCAATCATGGAGTCGTATATGGAGTAGAAAAGTATAAAAACTTTGCGGATAACATTTGAAATTGCAATCATTGGTAGGATCGAGCGAGTTTACAAGCTACTAGCCGGTTAGTTTAAAAGCGGGTGAATCGGTGAGTGAGATTGTCAGGATGACACACAAAACTGTTAACTCGCTCAGTAGCGACAGTAGCAGCTAAAACAACGACTCCCGCGCGAACCAATTCAGTTGACATTTTGTAAAAAAAACTTGAGGTTGCTGCTAGCGCCACACGCTGGCAAGTACAGGGTGCGGCAAATCAAACAGTGCAGTTTTCAAAGGTCGGTACATCCCGTGTGGTGGTAGTAGAAACCTGGGAGTAGTCTCATTGTGTCGGGAGGGTCATGCCTTTTTTAGTCGTTTGGTTCGGACAACACCGGGGCTTTGCCGTCCGCACGTATCTTGAAAATGACCAAAAATGGCAAAGCGACGAGGCCCACTTCCATCTCTGTGGAGCGGTGAATAAACCAAATTTTCTACTGGAATGGTACTGGACTGAAAATAACTTGAGGCAACTTCACGATAGACCTCTTCTCTCCCCAAAAGTGACCGTGTGGTGTGCAATTTCAAAATTTGGAGTGATTAGGCCGTATTTTTTAGAGGAAAATGGATGAACCGTGACTGTCAACGCTCAACGTTATGTTTCCATGTTAGAATTTTTTTTGAACCTCAATTTGAAGAAATAATGGAGGAAACAGATCTGGGAGACATCTTGTTTCAGCAGACACCGGTGCTACGGCCCATACTGGTCGAGTTTCAATGACGAAACTGCAACAGATGTTCCCTGCGCGCCTCGCCTCTCTAAGGGGTGGCCCGCGCGCTCACCTGATTTAAGCATTTGCGACTTCTTCCTTTGGGGCTATCTGAAGGAAAAAGTTTTTAAACATCGGCTTCACACCTTGGAAAAACTCAAGGATCGAATTAGGGAGGATATCACCACTATGCCAACCGAGATGTGCCAAAATGCAGTCGAAAACTTCAAATATCGTCTTCATAAATGTATCACTGCTAGGGGCCATCATCTTTCTGATATCATCTTCAGGACTTGATGTATATAATGGCATGATGTACCGAATAAAATAAAATAAACCCCGTTTCTGTAAGTAACGACGTTTTTTTTAACAGCCTTTCAAAACTGCACTGTTTGATTTGCCGCACCCTGTAGCAAGAAATACGGCTCCAGCGAGAACTAATTCTGACAGTAACAAAATCAGCTGTTGATGGGCCGCAATCAATCGCAAAGTTGACTAACCTTGAACTTTTTTCGTAGATTGTCCACAATCTGCTGGTTAGCAAGTAATACGATTACACTGAGCGAGATTACTAACAGATAGTGAATTTCCCAGATATCTTGTAAACTCGTTCAATGTCATCGAGGCGTTAACAATTTATCATATTTTGTTAATTTTTATGTTTTTGTTTTTTCTTAGTCCACTTCACTGGAGGATCCTGGGCTGAGGTGGAATAAAGTTATTTAATTTCTGAAATCGTTATATACTTCCCTGCCAATAGAACGGCTTACTCTAAAACAAGTAAAATTGAAAAAATATGATATTTATTTATGAATAAAAAATAGAAAAAATAACAAGGTGCTTTTACACAAAAATCACCGTTGCCCAGCATCTGCTCTCCACATTTTTGTTTAAAGTTTTCTCGTCCCGTGTTGGACGATACCCCGCAATTTTGATTTTTAAAATCAGCGAGCTGTAAAGTTATCTCCCCGCGTAGTTTCAAATTCTGAAAAAAAAATAAAAGTGCTTTCCAGTTTAAAAAGTTTTATGCTCCATGAAACTCAAATATTTCAGAGTCACTTTACCATGCAAAATCTTCGTTGGATTTTTGCGCTGTAGAGATAAACCAGTTAGAAGTGTGTTGTGGGGGAATCTGTGATCCCGATTTGCGGTCAATTTTTTTCTTACATTTATTTTTATTTCTTTTTACTTATTTATTCAACGCCCAGAGGGCTTTTACAGTAGTACAATTTGTTTATGACAGATGATTTTTAAACAGATAGAGAAATGATAAGAATAAAATTAAATAAAAATGCACACAAGTCACAAAAAATACAGTGATTTGATAAGTTTACAAAAATACATATATGTTTAGGAATAGTTTTGGAATAAGTTTTTTACAAAATCCACAAAATTCGCCAAGTTGATGTTGAATATGTCAACATCACTTAAGTACTGATTTCCCATAGTGTGAAATCTTTGTATCGGAGAATGGGCAATGTAATTCCGCTTATGAATGCTGCAATAGAATAGGGTATTTTGTCGTGTGGTTACTGTCGGTATTCGTAAGTTTATGAGTTGTAGGAGTTCGCAACAGTCGAATTTAGAGTTAAGTATTTTGAATAAAAATGTCAAGTCGTTTATTTTACGTCTGTCTTCTAGTGTGTGTATTTTTAGAATATTTAGTAATAGATTATATTTTAAGTCTTCTAGTGGGATATTTAATTTAAAATTTATAAAACGCAGAATTTTTTTTTTATATTCGCTCAATATTATTAACGTGAATTTTGTAAAATGGAGACCAAACTACCGAGTTATACTTAATTTGGCTTCTAACTAGAGATACATATAATAGTTTAATGGCTTCTATGGAATTAAAGTTTTTAGTTGTTCTTAAAACGAAGCCTAGTGATTTTATACCTTTTTTCATAATTTGGTGGATATGATTGGCGAAACTTAGTTTTTCATCCAAAATGATTCCAAGATCCCTCATTTCCGGGATATTGATGAAATGTTTTCATATTTCATTCAAATTTTATTAATTTTATTGGTTTAATTGGGGCCTAGGTGGCTACTGGTTTCGTAGGAACTGCGATTTTTTAATACTGGCAATGTTTATCGAATTACCACGCCACCGCGCATTTTCAATGACGAAGCGGTGTAAAGAACCAAACGTCATTCTGTGTTGAATGTCGCCTGCAAAAACTTTCTTATTTCTATAGATTATTTTAACACCCGTGTTTCAAACCTTGTCTGATAACATCGCGTTCGGAAACTAAATGAAATATTTTTTAAACATAAAACGTCATATGTAAATTGACGACATCAGTTTTCGACAGGCTTTCTAATTGGTAGAGATCTTATAGGGATTTCTGTTAGTTTTATTGTTGGCTGTCTGTAATTTTTTAAAATACTTAATATATAAACGCTAACAAAATAAGTTCAAATTCTTTCTTTCATATCAAGATAAAATCATTTGAAGTTTCCATAAAATTTCGATAAATTTTTCAAGAAAACATAGCTGATGTACTTAGTAGATACTTACCCATTGAATTTTTATCTGAAGAACACAACATTTTTGGCTAAATGTACATAGGTACAATTATTCAGCTCTCAGTACCACACGTCATTGTAGCTAACTGTAAACCAAGCTTATTTTACAAGAGCTTCATATAGGAGGCCCAGAGGAAAATAATTTCCCTAAAAGCTAATGTCATCTTTGGGGATGCTATATGGAGGGTCTCTTAAAGGAAAGGAAGGAGGGGTAGAACAGGGAAGGAAAATGGAAAATATAAGAGGGATAGGTACGAATCTGGGGGTCAGTTGGTCTAAGAGCGACGGACGTACTAATCCATGCCTCCCACGACGGTGCGAGGCGATGGGTCAAGAGAGTCTTACTAGAGAGGCAAAATAATCTCCTTCAACCAGTATTTTCTGATCTGGCCCACCACGCAGTAAGTAGGAGAATGTCCTCATTTTATTACTTTGAAAAAGAAGTAATGAAATAAGAAAATACAATTTAACTAAGTAATTACAAGATTGAATTAAAAAAATCTATCAAGCACGAGTATTGTTTTATTAACGATAATATTAATTGTCTCAGTAAATAAATATAATACGTAAAGCCCACTGACACAACAAGGTACCTACCCTTTCAAATAAAATTGCTCTGACGTTCATTTTGTAATTGACTTATATTGGTATCATTATTACACGGTTGGGTTGTTTGACAAAGTTGTGGGAATTATATCACTAATAAATCTTTTTTTAATTTCAAATGGTAGTGGTTCATGAACACTAAAAACATGAATACTTTCCACTGATATAAAAAATACTAAGGACGGGTTGTTTAAAAAAAATTGAACATTTGAAAACGTATTTGAAGATAATTTTCACGTTCTGTGTAAATTCTATCCAAGTTCTATAATAATATCATTATAAGTCACTTGATACATAAAACTGAAATAATCACAGAACTTAAATAAAACTTTCACAGGACTTGAAAATGAACTTTAAATAATGATGAATTGCTCAATTTTTTTTAAACAACCCGTTCTAAATTAATTTTACCCCTCTGTTATTATTATTTTAGTGAAACTTCTTTAGCATAGTTGTGTTTTGAAACGCGAAAATGAAAAAGCGACACTCAAGAGACAAACACACTCCTGTATATAAAGCATTAAGCCTGCGAGAAAATGAGATAGACTAATCGGTCTCCTTTGTGTATTGTGCTTCGTAGGCTCCCTATTTTTGTCTCTTTTAGTTTTCTGAAGGTTTCACTTCTACCACGTGTGAACTGCATATCAATTTTTTAAACATATTTTTTAAAAGTACCTAGTAGGTACTTTCGCACATGTTTTTTAAAGTTTGCTTAAAAATTCTTTAAGTCCCAAAAAATAAGAAGTTCCAATGGCAGAGTTTATTAAGGCGTTACCTTTTTTATGGGTCTTGTTCTTTTTTATATTATCATTTAGATATGTTAGTATTGTCTTCTTCTTCAACAATAGTTTATTTCTTTTTAACTCAACTTAAATATTCTTAACATTCAATTTCAAAATGATTTTCTGTTTTTGAATGTTTTCCAAAATGGAAAACTGTTTTAAATTTCAGATGAGACTTTTCCAAAAACAGTATTTTCTTGTAAAAATTTCATCTTTTGTACTATTACACAGTAACTGCTTTTAAATTTCTACAATAAAACTATCTAAAATATGCGAACACCTCGGCAAATGTTCTCTACGTGAGGTGTTCACAAAACATTACTACTTAACCGCTTACTTACCGATATTGATTATTCTATACTCTACTATGTTTTATTCGGAATTTGTTTTCGTATTACTTGAACTTATCATGAATTTACCAGTAATCTGTATAAAAAAAAAAAATTAGGTCAATTCCAGTACCGTAATGAAGGTAAGTAGGTGAAATTCTCCCCACTTGAAATTTCGTCCATGCCTAATTCCATCTGTTATTTCAGCAGTGTAATTTTGATTCGTGAAATGTACGCTGGTGTATTTGATCATTTAATTGGTAATAAAGATGAACTTCTTTCATATTTATTATACCTTCGAATATCTACGTTTCTTCAATATATAATTGTTCGCATTCATACCAATTCTGTTTTTTATTTAATTATTCTTTTCAATAAATTCTTGAATGTTAGGTGTCCGGTGTATTCATTATAATTGAGGGGTGATTGAAAATGGTAATATAAGTAAAATGAACAAATAACTTTTAGAAAAACCCACTTAAAATCGAGCTTATCTGGTGTATACCATCTTAACTGACATTTGTGAAAAAACTTTTGCTGTCTGTTTTTTTTATGTCTTCTTTCTATGGAGATCACATTCGTAGTGATGGCACTCAAGTTTACTAGAAAAGGCGTTTAACAAGGCTAGCTCATACGGGAATTTTTCGAAAAGAAATTCGTCGGGCCGCTTTCGAAATTTCGAACGTAGCTTGAAGCAAATCACTGCCAATTTTATTGCAGTTAATTCAAATCTCCCAGTGGAGCATGAACTTCAAGCTTAGTCACCAATTTTTAGCCAATCATCACTCCACCTCCTTGATGAGTTATCCTAGTTAAACGCATTTTCTACGAACCTTGGATAGCACAAGATGATTTGAGATGTGTAATCTATGGTATCCGACATACTGTTTCAACTGTTTCAAGTAAAGAATGGTAAGTGGTCCAGGATGGCGGACAGGCAACACTTGTCACTTTCTGAGTCATCATAATTAACGAATGAAGTGATTGAAAACAAAATAAAAGGACTACGAATTCAAAATGATATATCACAAAACTTGTTTTTGTCACTTAACATAAATCTACACCCAAGCAGCTCAATTCAGATTTTATCTGAAAAATATCTTAAAACTTTGTGATTTCAGAAAAGGTCATAACATATTTTATGCTTAACAATAAAAGTGTACCTACTATCGTAATAGAATCACCTCCCAAAGTCATTGCACTTTATCCCGTTTACCTTATAAACCTAACCGTCTTTGTCACGGGAGGAAATATCTGGACAAAAATTTAGGATATATAAATTTGGCTGAATACTTATGGGAAGATATCTTCAATTTTTCCACAATAGTGAGATTTATGCATATTGCTTAAATCATCATTTACAATAAGTGACTAGCAGTTAAAAACCCGATCCGCAGGTTTTTGCTGCTGGGCTGTGCGGGTGGCTTTTGGTTCTGCTTCACCCAGTTTAAGTGTTGGTAACCATTTTATAAATTTAATAAGTTCTTGTTCCAAAATTAGCCGGTTCCTCAGATCCAGTGACAGCCAGTCACCGGGACAAAGTAAGCACGACAGGCAATGACGTCATATATAATATATAGACGCGTGGTAGAAATCACAACGTGGTATTATTATTCGCCACTGCCAGTTACAATAATAATCAAACCATCCATCTCTCCAAACTGGTTTAAAAAATAGCTGGTTTCTCGGATCCAGTGACAGCTAGTCACCGAGGCAAAGTAACCGCGACAGGCAATGACGTCATTTATAATATATAGACGCGTGGTATTATTATTCAAAACTGCCAGTTACAATAATAATCATATTATTGTCGATCTTTCCATATCGGAGAGATTAACGAAATTACAAATCCATTAATACTTACGCCTGCCAGCCGATGCTGTTTACGCTATCTGTTAACTTAAGTGGCGCCATCTTTTGAAATTGCTTTAATACGGTGCTTTTACAAAAGTATATTTGTAAACAAACTCCAAGTACGAAAACGGTTTTGCGTCGGAGTTGCATTCTTAGTCGGATTCTTAAATTTCATTCGTACAGTCGCTAGGCTATTAATACTGTTTGATGATGATTATAAGTGGTTGTTGATTCCAGAATGACGATATCATTTCTGTGAAACTTATCGAATTATTGTAAATTTTGGTGCCGCGCTGACCCATCTTGCATCTTCTATTATGATCATTCTGGAATAATTTTTAATAAATCCATAAATTCGCTTTATGTGATAGCTGATTCATAAAAACATTGGATAACAATAGAGAATATTAATTTACAATGAATTTTATTAAAACTGCTGATGCGTTATATTATGACGTGACATAAAATAAAATTGAATGCATAATAATTAATATTGCAGTATCTGAATTGAGTGACTTTCCGGCATGTAAAAATAGTAAAGTTATTAAAACGGGATTATTGTGTTTACCGGAATTAGGTTAAATATTTTCGACGCATGAAAAATCTGATATATTTTTAAAAATTTAGTTTTTTTTTAAATTTATATTTTCTATTCCAATCAAATCGATATATTTATATATTTTTGTATTTTTTTTTACCAATTCTACTGATCTATTCATTTCTCTCGAGTAAAGGTTCAGCAATTTATTCGTGACGTGTTCCGGAGTTGTAGATTCGCTTAGCAACGCCCTGGTGAAAGGTCACTATTTAAGAATCAAATCAAAATTTGAAATGGCTTTAGATGTGTTTAGTGACCAATTCTGATTAGCCAGCAACAATTTGTCATTAATTTTTCCTATATAATTCGCCTCCTCACAACCTTCAGGTTCCATAATACATATTAAATCATAAATTTGAGATTACAGGCATTTAGGACTTTTCTTATGTGAATACCGCACAAGCGTCTAAAACTGCTCCCGTTTGGAGCCAGTAAATTATGGCATCCCCAATCGGGGTAAGGTGTGAGGCTGAAGTTAGTGAGGAGGGGCTTGATATGGCGAAGGTGGGGAAGTACCTTGCACATTCAGCCTGATCACCAAACACGGCAAAATGCATTTCAAGCAACCTTTCAATTATGGTCTTACACCAGGACGATACTGAGAGTAACTAACTAACTAACTAACAGGTAGGTAGGCAGAGAGGACTGATCGCCAAATAACTTGGTCTTGGCACACATTCCTTGCCTCGTTTACATTCATACAACGTCTCATACATGATCTATTATTCTGACTCTTGACTTGGCCCGACTCAAGTATCTGATTCACTTGGTCGTGCCATGTCTTTCTTGGGCGTCCTCCACTTCTTCTACCATTCACATTTGGGTCATGTATTCTCCATTTATGTATTCTCTTGAGAGTATTTGCAAATATACTAGGTATATATCATTTAAAGTTTATTAATTGTGAAATAACCAAAATTAATCAAATAAAATGTATATGCGTACGCCGGAATTAGAACCATCGACTCTCGGATTGATAGTTGAGAGCCTTACCCCTCGACCACCGATATCAGTGGGATTCCATATGTTGTTCCGAAATAAAAAATAGCAACAACTTTCAAAACAATTTACGTTTCTCCGTGTACCTATCTATGTATATACTTCTTAACCATTACCTTATTTATATATTGCACTATATTATAATACAATACTATAAAAAACTAATGTAATACATTTATGGAATGTACAGAATCACACTAACCTCCCCATATTCCAGAAAAAATAACTAAAGAAACTAAAAAAATTGACCACTTATAACCTGATAATAATAAAACCTGATTATAGAAAAGGGTATTTTCACAGAACTGTTTAAAACATTTACAAAACAGCCTGAGAAAAATTTGTACCTTGCAAAGTTCCGCTTACAATATCTGGCTACCACTTATCAAGATCTTCTTAGCACTATTTGGAAACTGCACCATTCAGTGCAACAATAACAACTATTACAGTAGTGTTATCGTATTTCACAATCGGACAGCAAAATGCAGCCTCGCCGCGGCACTGCCTCTTCCGGTTTATTAATTCCGGTTATGCCCGGAAACGCCGCTATGTTTGTTCTACCACCGTATGTTTGTTAAACAAATGCCCTCTTTGGAGTAATAAAAGTAAATTAATGCCCCCGGGCAAAGGAAGGCATAACGTATTATACCTTTTAAAAGGAGCACTCTTTTTGGGAGGGGGACGCAAGCGAGTTTCGGCACTGTTTTTAAATTCGACACACAATTTTAACGTTTTTTTACTTACTTATATTTATAATTTCAAATATTTATTACATTTAATAACCACTTTAAAACAAATTCCTAAAAATTATTTCATTTTCAAGTCTACTTAAAACTTTAATTTTCCATTTTTATGTTTTTTCGGTGCTACATTCAACAAGCACTCTAGAAAAAACGGTTTATTTTTTTGGTTTTAGTTTTCCATGCTTCAATATAAATATGTTTCATAGATTGTATGATATTATGTTTTGTAGATATTTCGTAGAATACTGATCATGGCGTACTCTAAACGGAATTTAACTTTATTTTGATTTTAGAAAAGATTTAACAAGATTTTGTTTTTTTAGTTAGATTTATTTTATTCGCAAACTTCAAGTCTCCATTTAATGCAAATACCCAATATATTTATTTATATGTCGGTTAATCGAAAAGAATTCTATAAAATTAAACCATTTCAAGTCATACCTTTTAAAATTTTACACTTTGACACCGTCGGAACACTTTACTAAAAATCAAAAAAAAAATATATTTATTTATTTAAGTTTTTATTCCAGCAGGACTGGGAGGGTAGTGCAATCCCAGTCTGCCATATTGATAATTCCATGGTTTTTTTTGTCGTAAATGTACAACACACCACACGTAAGGTACAAAAAGCCACTCTCGAATGCTTCTGTAAAAACTTATCATTCACTTAACTAACAGTATATAAACTGCTAACCGTGTAAATTTACAACCATTTTTCATCAATCATTCATTCGACGCCCTTCCTATAATTTTCGATACCGGTCTCGCGAAATTCGGCACTCACGTCTTCCCATCACTATTCGAGAAAAAGTTTTTGTTTGGTAAGCACCGACTAATGGAGTAGACGAGTCCAAGAGTTTTCGTCGTTCCACCGTTTTTGATATTTCCACAATTGTTGCGTTTTTTACATTGTTAAAACATTTCCATGTTTGTAAAGTTGAATAATTTGTCACAAAACTTTAGTCATTTTTTACATCCGTTTAAAAACGTTGTTTCCACAATTTATATATTTAATATGACGTGATATTTCAAATTT
Organism: Limnephilus lunatus; assembly: GCA_917563855.2. Taxonomy (NCBI): domain Eukaryota; kingdom Metazoa; phylum Arthropoda; class Insecta; order Trichoptera; family Limnephilidae; genus Limnephilus; species Limnephilus lunatus. The sequence goes on along the minus strand of OU830594.1, from coordinate 89,959,197 downwards.
TAATGAATGCGTAATTTAAAATATGTTTCTTGGATAAAATTCATGTTCTTGGAAAGAATTCAACTTTTTTATGGTAAAAACTGTTTATTTTTTTATCGATAAAAATAAATGCTATAAATGGTACAGGCAACGATGGACTCGGAATCTATGAAATTTGCTAAAGCCCTTCAATTTGCTAAATTTGAATTCCAGTTTATTACGAAAAATTCTTGGAAGGTGTACTTTTGACTGCTTTTTAGATGGCTGAATTTTTAAAATTTCAAAATAGACGTAATTTGTGAAATGATAACGTTTTTTGGAAAAATCTTAATTCAGGATAAAATTCTTATCACGCTTCTTGCAGAGAGCTTTAAATTCTTATTCAGCTAGCATTCATTTCTTTATCTATCTATCATGTATTTATGTACCTATTTTATTTAAGCGAAAAAGCAGCCAACAATAAGAATGGTTTATTGCTTATGCTATCTACTTAATTGCGAAACCACTTAAAGAATTCGTTTTTATACAAAAACACTGTACCTAATTAAACTATGTATTAACAAGAATTGTTATTGGTTAATGATTAACCAATAACAATTCTTACATTTATATAATTATATATTCATAATTCGACTATCACAATACGGGCATGTGCCTAGCGTGGTAATCGAATTCAATTGTAAAACTGTATAAAAAATGATATGATGAATAAAGAAAAAAAAAAAATTAAATTAATATGTCCTTCCGGATATGACCAATGTCCGGTTGGATTTAATGATGCGAAGAAATGAAATATGACTCCCGCTAAATCAGTATTTTTTCTGCTTTCTATTAATATTTTTGTTTTTGTGTGATCTAAAAATACTTTGAAGAAGTGTGCATGATAGGGTGAGACACACAAGTACTGTGAATAAAGACCGGGGTTTCCAATCCATGGAGGCGCAAGATGTCGCTCCTTTAACAACGTGTAAAGGGAGAACGTAGTCTCTTGGCGCTATAGAGCTGGTCCATTATGCTCGAGAGGCTGCTTCCTCTGACGTAGACTGGTCTGGTCCAGAGAGAGATTGGGTAGTCTGTGGTCCAGTGTGAAGCGATTCTCAGAATAGAAAGAAGGTGAGTAAAAACATGGTCGAAGTGAGGTAGAGGGGGCAAGCAGATAGAGAAGCGTAGGTGAGGGGAGTGTTGCTGATAAATTGATTTGTAAGGGTTTTGTGGCCCGTATTTAAAAAGGGTTTATGCCCGTGGTTGAGACGAGTCGTGCCTTGGGCTTGCGTTCCCTGTTGTGACCATGTCATAAATGATCACATGGTCACACGGTCAGCATGTCCGTTACAATAAGCGTGATAATATTATTGTCTGTGCTCTTGAGTTTATATGAAAACATAATTTGTTTTAAAGTATAATGTCCGATTATCTTAGAAGGGCAGTATTTACTAAATTTTTTCTATTTGTGTGAATACATCGACTTATTTCAAACAGAAAACAGGTTTTTACCAATGCTTTATATTGCATGTCGGATTTAAAAACGTAGATAAGTTGGTTTAATAAATAATTTAAAAAATAATGATATGTTCCGTGAACTTATTTAATGAACCTCTAAAAAATTTCTCTATGAATACCTCCTACAGAGAACTTGTTCTTTGTTTAACAAAGGACATACTCTAAACTACAAAGCAAAAATCTTTGGATTTGAATCCAGAGGTTATGAATTGAAATCCTGCGTACACAAGTATGAACTAAAAATGACTGTACTATTTTAAATTTAAAACGAATGCAAAATACTATTGAATATATTCGTTAAAAGTTTCAGAATAATTGATACTTATAGAATCGCCCTGGTGAAAGAAGACTATTCAGAGGCTATGCGTTACTTGACATGGATTTAGCCACATTTCACCCTCCCCTCCCCGCTCTCCTCAGTCACACAAACTTCAAATATTTTGAACTTTTGGGCCAAATCTACAAAATTATAAAAGCTTTTACGGATTAGCAAATGCTCATCTCGAGTTTTTTTAATTACTGACCTAAATAATTTAATGAGGAAATTACCTCAGAGAAAAGGAGTAAAAGTCCAAAACATTATTCAAACAGTAGCTTTAAAATAGCAGATAGGATAACAATCAAATTAGTCTCGAGACCGTAAATTACGAGTGCTTTATCTTCCTTTTCTTTTTGTTCGTTTTAATTTCATACCTGGGGAAAATTAAGAAAATTATTTTTACCTCAACCCTTAATAGGCCATTTTTGTCTGAGTAAAAATAAAATTTAAAGAATTTAGATTCTTTCCGACTTAGGCAGAGTTTGAAGAATTGAAAAACACATAGGTAGCAATTAATATTATCTTAAGGGATGCTACGTGGAAAGCCCATTTAAGGAAAGGAAGGAGTGGAAATTCCGGGAAAGAAAAATGTATTTGGGGCAGGTAGGAATCTAGGGGTCAGTGTATCTATGAGTGACGGACGTATGAATCTATCCCTTCCGCTGCGGTGCAAGGCGATGAAAGAGACTAACCGGAGAGGTTAAAGTGTCTCCCTAAATCAGGTCTCCCGATCTGGCCTGTTATGTAACACGCAAAAGACCAGAGTACACCTGCCAAAATCACCGAACTTGGGGTGACCCATAACAGCTGAGTTGGTTATCCGATAAATGGTTCCTTGGGTGGCGATTTTCATGTATTCAAATTTATTTCATACCACCTCTGCCATAGGTCACCCCATATGGTTTGATACGTTTGGTAGGGGGGCTGGGTTTATGGGGTGAGGTTTATCCAGGTCTTGAAGCTACCAGCTACATGGCAGGCTGGATTGAGGAAGAATGGTTGAGGGAGTCCCTTTGACTTCTCCAACCGTACCAGAGATGTATTTATATGTTTGTCCCTCCTGGATACACTGACCTCCAGATTTCTACCCACCCCTAATATCCCCTTCCTTCCCAGAACTTCCTCTCCTTCATTTCCTAAAAAGACCCTCCACAAAGCATCCTTAAAGGTGACGTAGGTCCTGAAGGGAAATATATTCCTCAGGATCTCCTGTGTGGAGCTAATGCAAAAAAACTTGGGACGATATTTGATTCGTCACAATCCAGAAGTGTGAAGTACCTGGCTTTTCTGAACTGCTCACTCAAAACGGCTAAAGCCATTTCTAGCAACAATTCGATTGTGAATGTGTGAAGAATTTATTTCTTTGCTTCCAAAATACCCATTTTAATTTCGTAAAATTGCGTCAGAGGCGAGAATCGATACAATGCTGGCGGCCATTATTTTTCAACACGTGCCTGACCCTACTTGACACAGGCTTATTTGTCGGCAACCGTGCGTAATGGGTCGGACGATTTGCTTTAGTCATGTCCACCCTTTCCTTGGTCACTGGATACGGAAGAGTTTAAAATTAGACGATGATTGATTGTAGATGAAACAAAGGGGGAATGTTATTACGACGTGATCACCAATTTAGCATCTATTTTTTTCAGAATTGCATCAAAAAGTAATCACGGTTGTGCCTCTGTCTGTAACATTAACACTAAATAAAAAAATAAAATTTCAAAATTTGAAGCGTTTGTTTGGAGAGTTTAATAAAGTACCTACCCATAAAATAATATTTTTAACCGAAAATTATTTTAGTTTTGAACTGATTTGTCGAGAGTTAAGACTATTCCATTAAAATGAGACACGGAGCGTAAATAAGAGTGTGCAATTCACACGTGGTAAAAGTGAAACTATAAAGTCGCTAGATGTCGCATTCTTTTCTTTTGCCTGTTTATTTTAAATTGGTTTGAAGATTGGATATTGATTAAACAAAAATAAAAATTAAAAAAATTTTAAAGTTGGATTCGAACCTCTGTTTGCTGGATATCTCAGGCGCTTTATGCCGCCGCGCTATCGGAGGCTCGCGCGGAGCCGTGCATTCACCGCATTATGTTAGAACCAAGGACTCGTCAAATAATATATATTTTATTTATTCTCATAAACATAAGAAACATATACAAAATACAACAAATGAAAACAATATACTTTGCTCTATGCCAGTCTATAATAGAATATGGAATAATTGCTTGGGGAGGAGCAACAAACTCAGCAATCGAACACCTGGAAACTTCACAGAAAACGATCTTAAATGTAATACTCAAAAAACATAGACTTACTGATACACATCAAAAATTCAACCGTTGTGACGTACTAGACATACGACAATTATTCACACGTTAAAAAAACCAATCTTCAACAAATACAAAATATTACAAACAGACCAGTTAGACAAGCATACAAAGAAAACTTAAAAACACCGACGGTAAACTCAAGCTTTGGACAAACACTACCAATATCACGCTATAAAAAGCATTCAATAGACTAACACTTGAAAATAAAATTGAGGAAAACAAAAATAAATTAAAAACACACAAAAACAATATAAAACACAATCATTCACAACATCATTACATTCACAGTGAGGCCAACATCATTGAATTGTGTATAAATTGTAAATATATTGCATCAAATAAATAATAAATAATAATAATTGACGCACTTCCGTTTCATCCAAATTCAAATTATAACGGGGCTAAAGAAGGTTTCAAAAAAGATTTCACTTTTTTATCTGTAACTATAATTGGTCGAATCCGGTCCCCACGCACTGCTACTCGCGTGATAATAGTGGAACATTTCGACAAATTATTAGTACGTAATAGCACTTGTTATACACAATGACTTCCCGTGATTTTTCACTGGTCTGCACTAGATGATATAGTTTGGGAGACGGGTATGGGTACCGTTGCCCCAGGAACCATTTGTTAGATAACCAATACCAGTGCCATGGTGGTTCGCGACGTTTGTTGACTTAACAGGGGTGTCCGGGTTTGTGGAGTTTTTTTTTTTTTTACATTAACTCCACACAGGAGGCCCTGAGGAAAATAATTTTCCTCAGGGCCTATGTCATCTTTGAGGATGCTGTGTGGAGGGTCTTTTTGAGGAAAGGAAGGAGTGAACATGGGTCTTGGAGAGACCCATGTTGTAGGAGGGAGGAAACACAGAGGCCGGTAAATCGTTCCACATCCGAGCTGTTGAACTCAAGAACGAGTCGTAAAAACGACCCGTTCTCATGTGACTAATGTCAACCGTGTACAAATGTTGGGCGCGTGTTTGGCGTGTTTCCCGACTATGCACCGGTGCCGAGGGGATCAACGACGCTAGTTCCTCGGAGCATTTTCCATTGTAATACCGGTAGAACAAGGACAGCATTCCCACCTGACGCCTGTGCTCTAAAGATTGCAATCCGTCTGTTAAGATGGGAGAATCTATAAAACGGACCGCCCGTTTCTGCACAGAGTCGAGGGTTTTTTGGATTTTTTGGAGTGAGCTTTGTCTGGATCTTGGCAGCGAATGCGTCTGCCCACCAACTGCGTGGCAGGCCGGATCAGTTGAGACTGTTTGAGGAAGACTTTTTGACCTCTCTATAAGGACTTTCAAAACAACGTCTTGCACCACAGTGGGTGGGATAGATTGATAAATATATCACTCCTGAACACACTGACTTCAAGATTCGTACCCTCCCCTCATACCTTTTTCCTTCCCAGAACTTACCCTTCTTCATTTCCTAAAAAAATCCACTACACAGCATTCCCTAAGATGACATGGGCCCTGAGTTTTATCAATTATTTTCCTTGTGTCCTCCTGAAACTAATGTAAAAATAAATTGTACCTGTATATGATAAGCGTTCAAATAAATTTCTAGTCAAGTAAAATTATGACAATGATTTCTTTAAAGGTGCTTTCGATTAACAAGTCCTATTCGACCGGTTGGTCGTTGAGTTGAAAATGCGTCGAGTTCAAACCGACTTCCTGGGTTCAATTCCTGTGATAATGAAGTTATTCGTCACTTCATGAGCAGTATTTTCCGCCTGTAATGACGGTAATACGAGAATTACAAATATCGTCACAGATAACGCTTGTCTTTCTTTTAAAAAAATCATATATACCGTGAAACAAACAAAAATAAAACACTTATGACTGATAAAATTTCACAGGAAAATTTAAATATAAATCACGTTCTTTTTACCAACGTTGGTAATAACTTTTATTTTATGCTGTAGGTTTAAATAACGAAGGTTATTGTTTTCAAATAACCCCGCCATACTACAGGTAAGTTATGGAAATATTGGAAAAAAGGTAATATTTCGCTAGTTTATGGGGTTACACCATAACTCACGATCTCATCGTATGAAATATTTCAGGGAAAAACCCTAATAATATTATGGGAAACAAAAAAATGGGCTTTCGCACCCAGATTTATTTATCGTTTTTCTAACTGTATATTTTTTATTCAGAATCAGATCGGTGATATGTCTCTCAGAGCAGATTTATGGAGTAAAAATTGTTGGTTTTATAATTACAGTATAATATTGTGTGAAATATTTATGGTACCTACTTGATTATTCAACGGTTTAAATTTTAAATGGACAAAAATATTGACTTTCCACAGGGTACATAAAGTAACAAAATATCTATGCTAATTTGGTGTTTTTATTAACACCGCGAGAGTCCCAGCTATCCTAAAAGACTGGGAAGTAAGTACTTGATTAATAAGAGCTGATGACCAATGAATGTGTTATTGACCACCAATTCTAAAACCCAGTGTATCATAATGTTTGTAACAGATCTACAAATAATTTGCACGTGCATATGTTTTTGTTAAATTAATTTAGCTTGTTCTGTAAAAATAGAGCTTAATAAAGTTTGCTACGAGTAATTTATAAACATGCTTAACAACAAACTATTCACGTTTAAGTTTTTAATAATCTCCACAAAATTACTACGCATTGCTCTGTAACTACTTTCATGGCACCGTAATTACTTCTTTTTTTATCTTATTTTACTCACACTTAACAAACTCCTTTGTACATTTTATTCTTTATTTTTTTATTTATTTAATATGTGTATGTTTTTAAAATAATTATACTATTTTTTTACAAACAGATTTGTAATATGAATATAATAAATAATAATTCTTCACCATAAAGAGACAAGGCTCTTGTGTTTGGTAAGTGAATTCATGCTCAATAATGTTATCATTTGAGTAAGTGAATAATAATATTGCAACTATTAACATTAGACTAGCTTATGCCTGTTGCAAATGCAACTAACGGGTTAAAACTAACTTGACTTACTAACAGAAATTTTTTTTTTCATAGTAAGCGGGTAGGTAACTACGGTTAAACATACAAATATATATAAAGCCGCCCGCAGGGGCTAGCAGCAAAAACCTGCTATACGTTAGTATATAGACACCATTGTAGGCATGCACACATCAAATCCCCAAAGTTTCATCGCAATCGGATGAACGGTTAAGCAATGCGTAATTTCATGATGCCAGAGCTCACTTTTGTATACAGAAACCGTCGGGGGCATGCACACATCAAATCCTCAAATTTTCATCGCAATCGGATGAATAGTATAGCAACGGTTAGGGGTTAAACATACAAATACATATAAAGCCGCCCGCAGGGCCTAGCAGCAAAAACCTGCCATACGTTAGTATATAGACACCATTGTAGGCATGTACACATCAAATCCCCAAGGTTTCATCGCAATCGGATGAACGGTTTAGCAATGCGTAATTTCATGATGCCAGAGCTCACTTTTGTATACATAAACCATCGCAAGCATGCGCACATCAAATCCCCAAAGTTTTATCGCAATCGGATGAATGGTTTAGCAACGCTAAGCGGACATACATACATACATGCAAACATTTTTTGATTTTTTTCACATTTATAAAAGATACCTGTTACCCGGCATGCGGAACTATGCCATTTAATAAAAAAATCTTCCTGCGTGTCCTTTCCCATTCGTCCCGTTCCCCATCCCCCCCCCCCCCCTTCCTCTCCCGCGTCCTCTTCCCTTCTCGCATTTCCACTCCACCCCCCCCTTCCCCCCCTTCACATCACCCCCCCCCCCCATCTCCGTCCCGTTATCCCCTCCCAAAATCCCCTCCCCTCTCCCTGTTTCCCCTTCCCAGAACTCCCGCGTTTCATACAATCATTCCCGGTACATTTAGTTTTCAAACATCTCGCGTGCCACCTATTGAAATTTTTTGTACAAATTTCTTAATGCCAGTGCTCACCAGCCAATAACCAACACAACATAAAAAGAATTATCCGATTTAGTGCAGTCGTTAGAAAGTTATGCGCGTACATACTTTTCGGCGATTAATTTTTATACAAATTTCATAATGCCAGTTCTCGCAATTAGTTTTATAAAAACCTTGTCCTAACAATAACAATAACTACATAAAAAAAAAATCCAATTTGGTGCAGTCGTTCAGAAGTTATAAGCGTACATGCATTTCGGGGATTCATTTTAATACAAATTTCATGATGCCAGAGCTCACCATTAGTTTAATACAAACTTTGCCCTAACAATAACGAACACAACAAAAAAAGAATTTTCCAATTTGTTACAGTATTTCGGAAGTTAGGAGCGTACATAAACTTCGGTAATTCATTTTATTCAAATTTAATAATGCTAGAGCTCACCGGTAAATTTATAAAAACCTTGTCCAAACAATAAGGATCACAACGTAAAAAGAATTATCCAATTTGGTTCAATCGTTTGGAAGTTATGTGCGGACATACATTTCGACAATTCATATATAATAATAATATAAATAAATACTCGTAGATATAGTTTATCGGGTCCCTACCTAGTTCATCTCAATATTCTAAAATTATTTTTTCAATGCTGGCAAGACCAACTGAAAACATTGTCAAAAAGCACCTCAAACCAAGCCTGAAAATCGAATAAAGGCATCGTTTAAAAAAAAAAATCCATACAAATAAGCTGTCCTGGCCTTGCCGAGGGGTTGAGGTGGTATGTTGGGAATTGGAATATCATTCCATTTTCAGTGTTGCACAGTTGGGGAAAATTTAAATATCTGCCGAATTTTATAAGCGATTTTACAGGCTGCAACCAATTAACATTATCTATGAAAGTGAATATTTGAAAAATGTCAAAAAAATGTTGATTTTGAATGCAATATTGTGAAATATTTGAATGAAATTCGGTACACGTTATGATTTTAAAAGTATCTAAAACTTGTATTGTTTATGTTTATTAAAAAACATCTCCGCCGGAAGGTGTACTTTTTACGCAATCTTTAATTCCGTAATGCCCCTATAAAATGTCAATTTTTCTCAAGAACTTTCTGGAAGCCGTTTAATTAATTAGAATAAATTCCTAGCAAAATCAGTTTTGTATGGGAAACTAACTTTTTTTTACATCCCTTCTCGATCCGACGTTTTTAAAGGGGCGAACCTGTCGGCGGGAAATATAACCTAGCCGAATTGAGTGATTTTATGAGTAGTTCCAGTTTTCGCCGCAAATTTATATAATTTTTCGCTCTTAAAATGTGTCAGTTCAATTTTATGTGAGTTTCCTGTCTAGTCTATTTTTTTTGTGAAAATCGTGAAGCTAGCGTATTTATTTAAATTCAGACGAAGCTGCCATTTCGAACGGATGAAAATAGAACTACAATAGTATTCGATAGACATTTGATTTTTTCTAATGTGAATAATCCATACTTGTATTCCGCACCGCTAGAAGTCTCCCGTAAAGTTTTGGCAAACATATTGATAACGATGAAAAATGTTTCCCCTAACAAAAACGAAACAAAAGCTAGTGGCTGGAAAATAATCGACTCTTCGAAGGATTGTGAACTTTGAAGCGTTCCAAAATAGCGAGCGCTAATGTCCATTCTCGCGTGTCAGGCGTCGGGATAATTCCCTTTGAACAAAATTGAACCTTGAGGTGTGTGAAACTCGAGGATCGGAGAGGTCGTTTTGGCGTGCCAGCGGCATTTTTGCGTCGCCAAGCCAAAGTGAACCTTGAGGTTGGTGAAACGCGAGGGGCGGTGAGGTCGATTTTCGCATCAAGGAAAAAGTGAGTTTTTTCAAAAACTGAGCATTAATATATAGTATTTAGTAAGATAAACTTGTGATATATCAATTAACAGATTTTAATTAAGTGAAATGAAATATTAATAAAAGTAATCAACTCTTACAGTTGTTTCAGGCAAGTTTTTAATTTAATTTGAAATTTAAGTTTATTTTCAATAATTTTTAGTTTAAATGAGAGTTTGTTGAAATAATTTTTAGCAAAACACAGATAGGAATTTTGGATGTGCTTGGTATTAAATTTTTAGTTTTTAATATTGTTTTGATATCTTGCTGATATATTGAAATATTAATGATACTAAATACCTACTTTTATTATTATTATTTTACCCAGTCATATATCTTTCATAAGATAGTATTTTAGGTGCTATAACTTATACGCCTAGGGGGCAGTTCACCATCCTCTCGAAAGTTAGTTAAAATAAAAATACTTTATTTATCTCTATTTACGGTAAAGGCAGTGTTCCTGTGTTTGCGGCGAATAGGCGAGCGGCGTGGATTTGATTTGTATACTAATCTACGGTTTTATTCTGAGACTGATGTAATTTTGCACACTTGATCTTCTATGTAAAAGAGAGGTCACTGTTTTAGCAAAATTTCGAAAAACTCCCGCTGAACACCAACTTTAATCAACCACTTGGGATGACCTATGACAGGAGTTTTGGTTATCCAATTTTTGTATTCACAAGTTGTTGTATAAACACAATTAGGTTCTCCAACTCGTCTAAGAGGGATATTGCTTCTTTGGAATAATAGAGTTTTTTATGTTATTCTGGATTTATTAATTGTGACTGCGAGTAGGCAACTTTACTAGAAGCTTGCTGAAATATATCTGAATTATGTGAGCTCCTACAAACTGCACTCTTTTCCCTCGGCCCCCCTGTTGCATATACCCGCTTTTTACATCAGTTTACATCAGTGAAAACCTGTTATTGGTTAAATTTTTATACATTTGTATTTCATCAAACATTATTTTTATAAACTGTTGGTTTTCCAAATAGAATAAAATAAAATACTCCGAACTAAACTAAACGCCATCTTGCGGACTTTAGGAACAGCTCTTAGCACTGCCCTTTATGTAACAAGCTCGGAAGCTTTTAGATATACAACACCAATAAATCTTTCCCGGGGCGGCAGTGCCCATACCCGCCACCGAAGATGGTTGTCATATTACGAATAGTGCTTTCGACAGTTATCAAGAATATGGTCAAATACTCCCCTTAATCTGAGAATTGTTTTTTCGATTCGTAAACAACATGCAAACGGGGAAAGTTTTAATTTCTAATTTCGTAACAGTTAATTCATATTGAAGTACTATTTTAATGTTTTTTTTAAACAAATGTACATAAAATTGTATTAATAAAAAAACTAATTTTAAAATTGTTGTTTAGAGCTTGGGTCATTAAAATCTCTCGTTTATATTATGTACCAAATCAAAACAATATTTCATCTTTGAATCTTTGACTGTGTAGTTTGATCTTCGATAGTCGAATGCAACGAAGCGAATATCTTTGCCCTTGATCTTAAATATTTCATGTCGGGTTGTCGAATAAATCCTGCGTAGGCTCGGATGGGAACCGGGAGGCTTTGATATTATTATGAAAGCCTTCCATTTAGTTCTAAAACCCTCCGTCTGGTGGAGATAATGGATGTCGTATTGACAGGGGTAAAGGGTTTCTTTTGTTTGACATGCATTGATTTGCCGTCGAGGTGGGCCTTGTAATTCATACGTTATATAATATTTCACAAATTATTTTAATATAAAACGAGAATTTCACGGGAAAAATATTACAGAAATATTTTTAAAATACGGTTTTTTCTTCGAAGTTTCAAGCTTAGTTTTACGTACAAAATCATTGGATACCTAACAGAATCCTATACATACAAATATTTTAAATTAAAAATTTTAACAATTATTTTAAGCAATAATTATTGGCCTGAAACACTCATCAACATTGAAAACATCTCCCGAGGAAAGATAAATGCCGCCGACGGGACTTGAATGTTTCATGCTAATAATTATTGCTTATAATAATTTTTACCCTTTGTGCTATGCATAAAGATCTTGTCTTAAACATTAGTTTACCAATTAAAAATAATAAAAACTTTAAATTAAAACCCAATTTTCGTCCAACGATTTCTGTATAAACTGTTCTTGTAACACTTTTTTATTATTCACAGAACCAAGTGCAAAATTAGCATAAATTTAAGTTAACTCTACGTATTAAATACCTACGACTTTACCAATAATAAACTATTTAATCTTAAAACACCACTACTACTACATTTCACGACGAGATTTGTTTATTTTATTTTATGTACAGGAGTCCCAAATTCACCTATCTGGAGTCTGTGAGACTACGGCACCCCATTTTGGGTATGTTGTAAGGCTGACGGTATTTGGGAGGGGAAAAGATGAATAAGAGAAAGTTGGGGAAGTATCTGTTCATTAAGATCTTGTCACTAAGCTCGACTAAAGTCATTTCAAGCTGCTTTTAATACCGAATGATAGTCTTACTGCACCGAGGCAATACTGAAAGTATGTTCCACTGGAAAGTGCCGCAATTATGTTATATTTTATTTTAAATGAATAAATTGTGATTAAGTTGTCATTTTAAATTAACAAATTAATCAAAGAAAATTTATTTGCGCACGACGTATTTTGAACCCGGGACCTTCGGATTGCTCGCGAGAGCCTCACATCTCAACCACAGAGGCCGTCAAAGGGCTGGCCGAAGAAGAAGAGAACATATATCCAGAAACTCTGGGACTAACTACCTGTATTCCTCTTTGCCCAGAATATTAATGAAGGGAAATGTTTATACCATGTCGGAGGAAAACTTTAATTTGTCACTAAACAAATATATAAGTAAAAAACCTTTCACCTTCGATTTCCACGTATCTCACACGATCGTACATGGTTTTACCACACGTTCGCCTACGGGATCTCATTTACATGGCATTCAGTCTACTTTCATTGTTCTTCTGCCAGTACCATGCATCACTGCCAAATAACAGGGTAGGTACCAGCACTCTATTATGGTCAGCTAGCTTCGCTTCTTTGGCAGTTTTTTGTTGGCGCCAACGGCGTTCAGTCCTCCATTAATGGAGTTACCTGAATTTACCCTTCTTTCAATATCTCTATCAGTCTTCCCATCTCTCGTAAACACACTTCCCAAAAACACAAATTCAAGTATTCATCATTCACAACTATGTTGCCCATTGTTTCCGTACTATTTCTTTCAAATACCATGACTTTAGACTTACTTACATTCATCATTAACTTATTATTCATACGTACTTCATTCATCCTAGACAGGAGAGACTGTAGATCTTCCATACTGTTTGAAATCAACACCGCATCATCAGCATACAACAGTCAACATACTTTCAGATTACTCAATTTCGCGCCCAATCCCATCTCTTTCAATTATTGCATACAATTATTCATGTATACTCGTAGATTGAATAACCACGGTGACATTACATTTTATTATATTTATTGCATTATATTTCTAGCTGACACAAATATTTTTATTCGATCAGTAAATAATCAAACTGAACGAATACTCAAATACACTGTACAAAAAACTTTATCCATTAACCTTCGAACGAAACATCGCAATAACTTCAACAATTTTAATATTCCTGCTAGCAATAAAATTTAAGTTCGACGATAATTTATGTGACAAATCAAAGTAGGGCGGCGTATCATTAGCCCAATTCGAAAATTCCGTAAAAAACTTTAGATAATAATTTATCCTGGGATCATTTGGCGCGAGACCCGTCCGGCGGGCGGCAGTTACGCCACTGTGCGGCCCGATGGGCCTATACATCAATCGGGAAAGGATTTATTGACTTATATACTTATCTCGAGGGATAAAAGGCAGTGTATTGAGTTGGAACTTTATTATTATTAAAACTACAAAGAAGGTACATGCCTTCGAAGATCTGGTGGCAAGATAACTCCTTGATGGAAATTGATAACGATGAAAGTACGGAATTTTTATTGTTTATTTTAATAAGACAGTGCACCATTTGTAAAAATAGCTTTAGAGAAAAAAAATCCCTCAGAGACTAGTTCATGTTTGGGGTGTGCTGTGTGGAGGATCTTTTTATGGAAAAAAGAAGGTGGGTATGAATCTGAGGGTTAATAGGTCCAGGAGTGATGGACGTATGAATCCACCCCTCCCACTGCGGTGCAAGGCCCTTGGTTGAGAGAGTCTGGCAGGAGGGGTTAAAAGATCTCCCCCAACAGTCTTTTTCTAGAGTTTCTTCAACCTAGACAAACCTCACCCTCTGTTTCCACAATTATATATTATATACCTGACATATTAAATTTATTCCACGAAAACATCAGCCAGTAAAACCGGTGAGTGGTTAAGTGGGCATCGCGTTTGGGTCCCACCCAGGCGTTCGGTATTCGATTCCTAGGCCGGCTACGTCCTTTTCAATGACATTTTCGGCTTACTGTGGTGGTAGTAAAATATTTTCAAATATTGTCGGGTTATTCGTAACCCGGTGTGTTTGTCTTTCTTTAAAAAATAAAACAGGAGAATATAAATGTTATTTCTTTAGCAATATTACTCAACTTTCGAATGCAAAATATCGACGCGTGAAGCTATTTCTACATTTCAAGAGGAACATAACTTTTCTAAAACTCTTTTCTCTGCGTGAGCTTTGTCATACTTCCAGAAAGCCATACGGCTAGCGAAGAAAAGGCTCGAGAAATACACTTTTATAGAAAAAATATTTCTTTCCTGAGAAATGATTTACTTCTCTAATAATAATAGTAATAATAGAAGCTTTGGGAATATCGAATAGCTGCGTGGTAGTAATATTGACCACCTATTATAGTTGGCACACCATGGAAATTTCTTATAAACTCCCTTTTTGAACATCTCCGTAGCCAAATTCATAAATAATAATTACAAATCGCCTTACGACTTAACAGTGACACCAAAAATGAATGATTTTAGCCATCAAAATTCATATTTTGATTACAATATTGTGAAAATACTCCCTTTGCTAACACCGGACCGTAAACAAAATTAGATTTTTTACGGCGAACAAAATTTATTGCGATAATTTTTGTATAAATCTTTCCATGTTTGGTTTTCAGCGTAGTATGTAATATTTCATAAATGAGATGTGTCTAAAACGTTTATTATTGTTTTTTTTTAAATAAATTTAGGACACTTAGAAATAAGCGATAGGAGATGAATATAAAACAAAAAAATATGGCGATTCCTATTATGTCACACATCACCACGAATATGTTTATAGGTTAGAAAATTAAAAATTGCTTAACTGATTAAAATGATTACATGCTTTTAAGTAGTTTTTATTAATTTCGTGAACATCTTTATAAGAAAGAAAAATTATAGGAAATTGTTACAATAATCTTATCCATAAAATACGGTTATTGAAAATATATATCGTAAACCAAATCGTATTAAAGATTAATTGAAATAATGATTTCACTGATGGTTGCACAAGGAGTCGTGTCTTGTGTGATTTTTATACAATTGCTCCACACGGGAGGTCTAGACGTCTAAAGTAAAATAGTTTCCCTCAGGGTCTGTGTGGATGCTGTTTGAAGGGTCTTTTAAACGAAATGAAGGAGAGGAAATTCTGAAAAAGGTATGAGAGGTGGATAGGAATCTGGGCGTTAGTGGGTCCAAGAGGGACGGATGCATGAATTCATCCCTCCCACGGCGGTGCAGAGGGTCGTGCTGGAGAGGCCTAAAAAGCTATCTCAATAAGCCTCTCCCGATCCGGTCCGCCACGTGGTAAGAAGTCAAATGCAAGAGCCACAAAGACCTAGAAAAACTCCTGCTAAGTCACCAATATAGCGAACCACTTGGGGCAACCTACGACATAGTGTTTTTTTATTAAATAAATGGTTTCCGTGGTGGCGGTCCCTACACCCACCTTCCAAATTGAAAAGAAACCCTGTTGTGACAACAATTTTGCTCGTATATTTAAAAATAAGTGACCAAAGAAAAAAATAATAATTAAATACCCATGTTAATTGAAAGATTCAATAAGTTTCAGTTTCAAGTGCATCCATTTTATTTTTATAATCCCAGCCCAGTCTAAGCACCAACATCATCACTCTTGGCTCTACAACCCCTGGTGAGTCTTGACTCAAGAGTCTTCCTATACTCATCACGGTTTTGTGCCAGCTCTCTCCAATTTAGAAGCTCCAAGGTAGATAGATACATATATCTTTGAGGAATTTGTCGCTCCATCTTAATCTTGGTCTTCCCAGGTTCCTTCGCCTTGTCGGTCTTGAATTCAGCAAGGGCTTTCTTGCTTGATGCTCGGTTATTCTCTCCATATGACATATGACCCAGCCACCGAAGTCTTCCCGGTTTTATAAATGTTGAGACGTTTAGCTCCTTAAACAGAGTTTATAGCTCATTGTTGTAACGTCTGCGCCAAAATCCATTTTCTAAAACAGGTCCGAAGACATGCCTCAAAATTTTCCTTTCATAAACGTTCAGCCTAAGCACCCAATATCGAAATAAACCGGTCAAGGTTTCGGAATGAAATGAATCGAATGTGATGTTAATTTCTGCCTAAGGGTAGAAATGCATGAAATCGTAAGAGTACATTAAAAACCACTTACGTGGGTCATGCTGACCATACAATTAGGTACTATATTCGTATACCGGATGGCAATATGTATCATTTATTATTTTTTCATTACATTTGTTTAAAGTCTTTTATGAACTTAACTTATTATATTGTATGATTACATATACAGGGTGTCCGGGGGTAAAGTGCTTTAACTTCGAGAGGCGATTCTACATTATAGTAGGAGTAAAAAATATTAATAATTAATTCAAACTTTTTTTTCCCATACAAAAAGACATACTTACTAAAAATCCTTAGTGTAAGGTTAAAATTACTCGATGAAGTTGCTGTTAGCTTGCCGGGCGCGAATAATGCTGCCCGCACACGCCGGTCTAATTTGACTTTTTTACCACAAAACTACCCCCAAAAATTTATACTTATACGATCATGTAGAATCACCTACCGAAGTTAATGCACCTTAGCCCCGGACATCCGTATAATTGATTTTTTTCTGAATAGTTAAATGATCCAGAAGAAATGAAAAACATGTTCGATGGCTTACAAGAAGCAAGCTGAAGTATTCTAGTGGTGTATGGACTCCGCACCATACAAAAAACATTAATACAATGGAACAAATCCTTAGGCAGCTAGCTATATCTGTGTGCAAACCAGTTGGTTTTATTTGAAGCAACGAATAAATTTAGCCTAGAAACCAGATGTTCCGTAACGCCGATTGGATTTTGACAGGTTCGTTATGTTCCCGCCAATAGCAGGGTTAGATGTCCGACAAGTAAAATCGGATTCACACAATGGGTAAAAGTTTTTAATGTTCCCATCGTATGGCATTACATACCGCCAATGCCAATTTTTATCGTTATTATCGGTATAAGCCACTTGAATCTGCAGTTGATTACCTAAAATATGCAAGTTCCGACCACGAGGAATCCCAACCCACAAAAAGCAAGATAACTTACCACGATTAAAAATGCTTTAACCGATATAATCACAGGAGAAGGGATTAAAACGGTGTTAGAAGAAAAAATTCTACGCTGTATATTCAAATCTAGAATTTAGAAAAAAATAAATATGCACTTTTATGAAACAAAAGTTTCCAACAGGAATTTCAGAAAAATGTAAAAGTTTCGAAAATTTTACGTTAATTATATTTTTATGAAACGACGAACATTGAAGCTTTCACCCACCTATTCCCACCCCGGTATAGGCGACTTATGGTCGCCCCTTCGGAGTTCTCGCAAGAATCTAATTTTTTTGAATGAACGACTCTACATTTAAAATATGTAACGATTCTAGAACTTCAATGTCCCCGCATACGTTGTTAGAGGGCGGTATGCAGGCGTACCTACAGGAATGTACTGTGATGGTCAATTCTACAATTCTAAAGCCCATGAAGGTAATCACTGCTAAAGCAATGAGCCCCATGGACAGTCAAACAAGGTGTTAGTAACAAAACTAAGTAATAGAGAAAATATAAGGAAAAACAAAATGAACGACAACCGTCATGAGTGGGAAGCTCATGGCGGCGAAGGACCACACAATGATCTAGCAGGCAGCACCGTGCACTGTACATAAAAAAAGGAAGAAAAAATAAACATATATACAATGTAGAACTGGTGATACCGAAATCCAGCCACCGGCAGTCCCAGAGACAGTGAAAAAGGCTGGTTGTCAGGCCTCCCGATAACCGGCAGTGTCGTCCGTAAGCCAGCTACCCGGTGGTGCCTAGACGAAGAGTGTGTGGAAATCAAAAAGAAGACCCTAGGGAGAGAAGCGTCGGGTCGCTGGAGGCGGGACGGACAGCTTTCGGATGACGTTTAGCCCTCTCCCCAACCTCTTCATGTCACGGGGGGTAGCGCGGTGGCCGGGTGCAGCCCCACCAGTTCCAAGAGATCGGCCATGGCACGTACACGGGGACACGTTCTAGGGTCCGACCCCTTAAATGGGGATAAGGACGATACAAAACGGGCAACGGAGTTCAGTTCTCTCACGTTAAACAAAACTAAAAGAAATTAAAAAAAAAAACAGTAAAACAACCAAGAAAACCAAAATAATATGAAATAGGCATGTGCGTTTAATTACGCTATATGTATCCGGAACCAAAAAAAACTAAATTATAACTAAAAATGGCAAAAAAATAAGTGTAAAAAAAAAGAAGACAAGAGCGTAAAATCACGCGGACATGTGTGAACATAATAGTGCTAATAGGAAAATCAAGATGTAAAAAATAAAAAAAACAGCATAAAGTTACATATGTAAAAAAAAGCAAACTGTAAGAAAAAACATTAAAAATATACATACTGTACAGTATTAAATTATAAAAGTCGAGGGTATAAACAATAAGCATAAAAGTGTAAAATACAAAAACAAAAAAAAACTGTCATCCTTGGCAAATTATGATGATAGAGTAATATGGGATAGTCCGTGGTAAAACAGGAACAAGTACACCTGGTGTCAAAGTCAACTAGTCAGCGACTCTAAGCTCAGGCCATCTCTCAACCCAGATCCTTGCAAATTTCTTCAGACACTCGAAGTTCGTCTTATTCGAAACCAGATCAGTATTCCATACTGGTCTGATAGGTACATCCAAACCATCGAGCATTTCCTCTCTCGCATCCGTCAAGATCTCACAGTGCCACAGAATGTGCTCGGCTGACTGGTTCGTCGATCCGCATGCGCAGTTGGGATGGGGAGACAGGGCGAGGGTGTGAAGTCTCCCCCTGAATTCCCCATGCCCGGACAGAAGCTGGGTGATGTGGTGGTCCAGTTGTAGATATGCCCCTTCCATTCTGATTTTAACTGATGGGAAGAAGGAGAAGGTCCATCTTCCCATATTCGACCTATCCCAACGGACCTGCCACTCTTGGAGCGACAGATCCCTCATTTGACGGAGCAGTCCAGGGAGAGTCCCCGGCCCACCCGGTGTCAGAACAACACCTAGGTGAGTGGCCGGGGTTCCTCTGGTTAATTTCTGCTTAATGAGCACTTCCCTAATTTCCAGATCGATTGGCAATATGCCAGCCAAAACGGGTAAAGCGTCCGAAGCAACGGTTCTATACGCACCAGAGAGTGCCAGCAAGGGGGTTCGTTGGCCACGCTTGAGAGCTAAGAGAATCAGAGAGTTGTCCAGGCGGTGCTCCCACACAGAGGCGGCATACGAGACTTGCGCCACGTACACAAACGTACACAAACGACGAACACGTGAGATGACAAAACTTTTATGATTCATTTGCCTAATAAAAAAGAGAAGGTTTTTTTTCAGAAATTTGAGATAGAAAAAGAGAGCCATTTTTAAAACTTATTTATATTTGCATTAAAAAATTTAATATTTTAGAAATGAGATGTTTATTTCTAATAAAAACATTTGAATGCGAATTCTGTCACCTTTCATAAACAGTTTTTAGTTTTTAGATACATTCAGAAGTATTCCATTGATTTGGGTTTTATTGCAAAGCGGAAATTTCCGGAATGGAACTGATCAATTAATTGCTTTAAGTGAATCCGAAAAGTAAGGAACCTATTTCTTATTCTCTTTCACAGTCATCTTCCCTCCTCCAAGCCTACTACTTTCTCTTTGTTCCCAAATTGGGGATTCCATAGTCCCCTCGGTTCCTGTAAATTAATGAGAGATAGATTTATACATGTATAGTGTGAATAATATAGTATATTCATTTTATAGGACTGTATCGTGTAACGGGCTGTTTTTTAGGTCTTCAAATATTTTAAAATTTGCAGACAGGCTTTTAAGATTTAAAATGTGATTTTTTAAATTGTAATCAACATTAATTATTATTAATGTACCTTTATTGTAGATTTCAAATAGGGACGCTCTTTTTAACTGTCTAGACCATTTTTTTAATCAAAGGTAAGTGCTTTGCTTAAATTATGTTTTATTGCAATCTATATATATTGTTTTTTGTGTTGAGAAAGCATAAAAAACCGTTAAAAAAAACCAAAAAACGGTTGACATCGCGAACAAACTAGTCTAAGTAGCGTATTTTGCTCAGAATTTATAAAATAATGAAGAAACTTTGCCAACGGCAAAAAAATGCGTTCATCCAAAATTTTCAGAATCTAATAGCTGTTTTCCATTAAAAAAAAATCATCATTTATTCAACATTCAGTTTATCAATAAACATCAAACTACGGGAACCAAATATTGATGTATTGATTGATTCTCATTACGAAATTATTTGTAAAGCTTTTCTTTCTTGCTTCTGTCACAACAAAGCACTTTTTTTTAGCCTAAAATTTAAA
Organism: Limnephilus lunatus; assembly: GCA_917563855.2. Lineage (NCBI taxonomy): Eukaryota > Metazoa > Arthropoda > Insecta > Trichoptera > Limnephilidae > Limnephilus > Limnephilus lunatus. Next base: position 89,938,422 of record OU830594.1, on the reverse strand, counting down.
AAAAAAAACATTGTTTCCAAGGTTACAATTTGTTTGACGTTTGCAATAACTCGATTTTGTTAGGGACACAAAAAGTATGATACATAATTTCATAACGCCACAGCTCATTCATAACGCCAGATCTTACCAATATATAAAGCCGTTGTTACTCGCAAATAATGTAGCTTTCGATTAGTGAAATAATTTTTAAATTCGATTCGATATTTATTGCGTGAAAGAGTAAGGACCATCCAACCAACCAACCAACCATCCATACAAACTTTCGCATTTATAATCATCATTTATTCAACATTAAGTTAATCAATAAATATCAAACTACGGGATCCAGATATTGATGTATTGATTGATTCTCATTACGAAATTATTTGTAAAGCTTTTCTTTCTTGCCTCTGTGCAGATACGGGCGGTCCGTTTGCTAAGTTCTCCTATCTTAACAAACGGATTGCAATTTTTAGAGCACAGGTTTCGGGTGGAAAGCTGTCCTTATTCTACCGGTATTTCAATGAAAGACCAAGCTTCAGAGGAAAATTATTTTCCTCAGAGTTAATGTGAAAAAAACATCATTTGATAGGCAGCATCCGTATTAGAAAATTAAAAAAATATATTTTTTTTTGTTTTATAAATTTCGAATAGTAATGCATACGAGAATATGTGTGTATAATACTTCAAAAAAATTAAACTCAATGCTTAAAATATTACATAAGAAATAAAACTGAACGCTATGTTTTAAGGGGGTATTCTGGAAACAGAATTTCGGGCGTTCTTTGACGGTCGCTAAAAAACATTTATATTTGAAATACACTTTTTTTTATAATGTATTTTAAGAATTTACAATTTTTTTTTTTAAATGTATATTTAAAAAGAAGGTGTCCATCTTGTCATGATTTCCACCCTTCTGGTCATTTGAAAATTTAAAAAAATGTTGATTATTTATCAGTACAAATTTCATTACGATAGAAACTATTAAAAAATTCTCGTCAAAAAATTGCGGCTACTAAAAAAAAATAATGTTTTTCAATTATTTTTTTACTTTTTCCAAATTTTTAAATATAGAAAAAAAAATAATGATTATTTTTTCTTAGTTCCTGCCATAGAGGAATATGTAAAACAAATTCATGCCTAATTTCAAGAAAATCGGGTAATTAGAAGATGAGGTATTTTTGACAAAAAATGAGAAAAACGGGTTTAAAGTACATTCTTCTTAGATTCTAGTCAGATTCCGTATAAACCATTTGAGTTGCCACGACACTAAAATGGCTATAACTTAAAAAATATTTCGAATTTTGAAAAATCCTTTTAAGGCGATATTCTTGAATATTTATAATATCGAAATATATATTTTTTGTTTCTTCTCTAGAATACCCCCTTAAGTAATCTTTTTAGTAAAAGCGTGGTGAGCTTAACAAGAAGATTATAAAAACTTTTATTATTAGATCCTTAAAATTTCACAAACGGATTTTATTTAACATAATTAATGTCACGAACCGTATACGGAAACTGGCATACATCTTTAGAGCATTACGAAACATATTAAACAAAAGAACACTAAAAACAGTTTACTTTTCTCTATGTCAATCATTTATATCTTAAGGTATAATTGTCTGGGGAGGATGCTCTAAAACAATATTAGATCCGTTAATAAAAGATCAAAAACTGATAATATGGACTATTTACAAAGTGCATTACATTCACCCCACGAAGGAATTATTTAGTGACCTCCTAGTACTTAATATAAAATACTTGTATATAAAATACATATCTACCTATTTTAAATTTAAACTTATGAAAAAAAAATTTGTGAATCAAACTACAGTACAAGATATTCCAAACAATCCAACTTCATTATTCCAATAACAAAAACCTCAATGGCCCAGTCACAGTTTAACTTCCTTGCCCCGAAAATCTTTAATAACTTACCAACTGAAATAAAGACGGTAGACCAATATCTTGTTACAATATCACTTTCAGGAATTAGGAATTTTTTGAAGAGTGAAAGTAACAGTGCCAGTGGCCTGTTTCTCGTTCTCTATATATATACATATATAGAGAACGAGAAACAACTGTATATATATATTTTTAAAAATATTTTTTATATCTTATGTATATGTGTGTGTATGTGAATGTATGTGTATGTATATGTGCATTTATGTGTGTACATATATATGTATACATATATGTGTGTGTGTGTGTATTCATATTAGTAGGTGCACATATGGGAATGTATATGTTTGTTTATACCCGTACCAGTATAGATATGTGCACGTGTGTATAATATGAAAGTGTGCACCGTATATGTTGTGCTTGAATGCACACACATTTAAAAAAAAAATTATGTACGTTTGTTATATCTGTATAGATGTGTGCACCTACGTATATAGTTTGTGCTTGCATGCACACATATTGAAAAGAAGTTATGTTCCTTTTTTTAACCTAATGCTTATTTACTTCTTTTACCCTTTCTATTTTCTACTTTTTATTATAATGTTTTCAATTTTTAGCTTCATTTATACTAAATCCATATGTTTACACTAGACTTCATATTTCATACAAAGTAACAATACTCCATTGGTCACCATGAAACAGGCGGCCGCCTAGTATGGTGATCTAATATATCTGCTCTATGTAAATGTCTTAATTATGTATCATGTGTTTTATTAATAAATAATATTGTTTTAATTTTTCAACATCAACGTACTTCAATACGTGATAACCACGTCGTTGGAAGGCAAAAACCACATTAACCAAACAATTACACTCCATAATCACACCCATACGATTCCACTGAACGTAACTTAATTAATTTAAATCTGTCACAAGCAAGTATTATTAGGAACAATTATTTCTGAAGTAAAGCCGCCATCAAGTCAGCACTAAAGAGGCTCTTCCAATTCCCAGAAGCAAAATGCTCCACTTTCAACCGCCCTTCTTTTCTATCTATTTATTTGCCTACCTTACTCTTTCCAACTTGGAGGAAATATACTTAAGTTGTTTTTAAACACTCAAATGAGTGATATCAAGGTCTACTCTAAAGATATTTACCACACGTTGCTGTGGCTAACGAAACACAACACCTTCTACTGACAACGCCATTACCCAACCTCTATAACCAACGCCATTTGTTAATATGCATACGCTGTCGGCCTGCCAGCCCGCTCCCTTTATATATTATATATTTCAACCAATTTAAACAAAACCTTGACAAATTATATACCTAAACCTTCCTCATGAATCACTCTATCTATTGGTGAAAACCGATGAAAATCCGTTGCGTAGTTTATAAGATCTAATCATACAGACAGCGGAAGCGATTTTGCTATGATATGTAAAGATTAGGTTTAAAATAGCTCCCGAAACTCAACATTTTTCTTATATATTATTGCATATATTATACAATTATTTTTTACACTTAGATGACCTACGTGGTCAAACGGTTAAGATATTTAACTGTGGGTCTTGGGTTCTGTCCAGCAAAACTCTGGTTCAGTGAACTCACATTTTCATTGAATTGAAGTTTTTAAGAAATATTTTATATCAAAAATGAAACAAATCATTCGAATAATTCTTAAAGCGATAAAGAACCATCTCATAATTATGTGTATACGTATATATATTTTTACACTAACTCCACACTTGGAGAGCTGTGTGGAGCTGTTGATCTCAAGAACGAGTCCTAGAAACGACCAGTTCTCGGTGACAAATATCAACCGTGTACACCTGTTGGGCACTCGCTTGGCGTTTTTTCCGACTACGCACCGGTGTTGAAAGGATCGATGACGCAAGTTTCTTTCAGCATCTTACATTTTAATACCAGTAGTATATTGATAGCACACATACCTGACGCTTGTGCTTTAAATAATGGAACATTATAATTAAAATCAAAACAGAAATGTATTTTTGTCATTTTCCAAATTATAACTGATTTGTCTATCCCGTGATATTTGCGGCACGTTCATTTGGATGAAAGGTAGATAATGTCAGTATAACCATCAAGGAAGACCACCATTTATAATAGAAACATTACTTGAAATAACTTTAGCAGGAGGCGGAGGTTTTTTTTGTGTTGATCTGAGTGGTCAGTTATTTTTACAATTTTTTTTCTTTATAGCATTTTTTCCCATTACACTCTTTCCAGTTTCACAAAATCCCCAATTTGGGATTATCATAGTCTTACAATGGACAGTTGTAACTCTTGTGTAGTAGTCACAAAAACAATAAAAATATGAATCGCTCAGAATGACAAAATTCCTGGAAGCATAATATTTCGGATGCCTCTAATATTTCGACGCCAAAATATCAGTGTCAAATATTTTCTTAAGAAAGAACAATATTCAAGTAAACAAGATAATTTCTTAACGTACCTCGAGTCTGGTCGAGGTGTATAGGAGTGTAAGAAACGACGGATTATCACGTCGTACGTAACCTCCTGGGCTTGATTTATACTTTGGACTCTTGTTCAGAAGTCTAGGTCACTGCGCAAAATAATAACTCGCAAGTTTCCCCTTAGGAGCTGCTATTTATTTAGGGGTATGTTTCTCCTTTTCATCTCCAGTCAAGGTTATTTCGTCTATTAACCTAACCTTGCTTGTTATAGAAATAATATATAACTGACACACAGAGCATAAAGTACAACCAAGAAAATAAAATGCCTCAACTCTCACGTTGTTTATAATAGTGATAAATATAAAAAAAATATTATTTTTCTAGCATGAGGGGAGGTTAGTACAAACCCAAACATCCCATTTTGTTTATTTCGTTTATCAGTTTATTAAGACTTACACAGTACATAATTATACAAATTATAAGGAACATTAAATGAAATTATTACATGGTTATTAACATATTCACGGTAGAATATCATTATGTAATTTCGCCTTGGATTTGAACAGTTCTTAAAATTTAACTAATGAATGAATAGGTAAAGTAATATAAAGGAAGGTTGTGTATGAAGATAAAGAGACATATTTTTAGAACAGGAATTAATCGCTCACGAAAAGTAATTAAAGTTTAATGAAAAGATTAATGTTTTTAGAAAAAGAATTACATGCTCACGAATAGTAATTAAAGTTTAATAAAATTTTGCATTACCTATATTTTTTTTTATTTTTATTTACGGTGCTCCAGATTTTATGTCCGGGTTGAATCTTTCCCAAATGAAAGACTAAACCCTTCCACACACTTTTCCACAAATGAATATCTAGTAAATTAACGCAATGTAAGTGCACTATATAAGAATAAAACAATACAAAACAATACGTCAATCCACCAGAAACATAATGGGAAAATATTTCACCGACTCCAGATATTTTCATATCAGAGGGTTCGGCTCTGATGAAATCCTAACTGGTCCGATAAATCCTACTGATCCCTCAATATAAATATTTAAAAAATCTTTCGTAATCCTACATGTATTTAAAATGACCGACTTTTGCATTTTAACACAGTAGTGTTTTTTTTTGTTGAGATTTATTTAATTTCAGGGGCATTACCTAACTGAGCATTCCCGAATTGCCAACTCAAAACTAGGATTGCAAAGTAGGCAATTACTCTAAACCTTTCTCCTTTGGAAGGCTGTCGGAATAAAAATGATCTCATTTGTTTCCTCAAAATTATCAATTGTACTAGTAGATTCACCTACATTTCTACAAATCATTTCTATCAATATACCTTATACGTAGATTCAGAAATCTTCAATATAGTCGAAATTGCAAGATACGTTATTTAAGTTATCGTGAGGTTTACAATGAATATTTACACGAATATTTACATTAGACACTGAAAATGCCCTACTGTCGATTGGATATCATCCGAATCAGAAACGAACGGTGATAGTTGCCACGTTACTAAGGCACTACTTAATTGACATCTGTAGACACATCTCAAAACTACATATGTATAGGTGAATTACCTATACTTATGACATATTTCGAAGGATATTGAAACTACAAACACAATCCTAAACACGACAGTTTTGTTATAACTTTATTAAACCTTGGGTATGGGTTTATTTATTTATTAACGTCTTTTTTCGGGCTTTTTACATATATGCATGTTAAGAAATATACAGTTTTTATTGTACAAAAACTGAACTGCTTCAGTAACAATAATTTATATTTGTTTAAAAAAAAATTGAAGATGTCCACTGACTTGATATAATTTTTATAATCCTGGGCAAAGAGGAATACATATGGTAGGTACTCCCAGAATAAATCCTGACTTCTAGTATTACGTAGTGGTATCCGGAACCTTATAAATTAAAGCAATACCGAAAAATCAATTAAATCATTTAGAATTTTATATAGAAATTCCAAGTCAGTGAAAATTCTTCTGTCTAACAGTTTGAACATATTCATATTATTTAACAGAGTGTTGTAGTTCAACATAATTGCTGGAATAGCCATTGTGATTTGTTTTTATTCTTTCAACAGCTTGTACATGTATATTATAATGTGGGTTCCAGACGGGAGAACTATACTCAAGTTTACTTCTTACATAGGCAAAATATAACAGTTTATTACACTTTATATTGTTAAAATTTCTAGTTAGCCTAGATATAAAGGGTTACGGGCATGTAGAGAGGAGATACGCCAGGCAAGTATTGTAGTAGCAAGTAGTTCGATGGTTTGACAAATAAGAGACATTACAACGCAATATCTAAGTACCTACAATACACCTGCATAAATCCAGATATGTTGGAGAGCTAAATCTGACAACTGAACAAGATTAAGAATCTTCAAAGCTTTCTCCCTTATGGGAAAAGCGCACATTAAGCATCCGTCACGCTGATAAGTCGGCAACAAGTGTTTCTATTCTGGCTAAAATGTCTGAAGGATTATCACACACAATGCGCACATTCTTGTGAATTTTAGAAATATGGTACTCCACAGGACGACAAAAAAGAAATTTCAAAACAAAAATATCAAACCATAATTGTTAAAATGAGGTTGCCTCCTACAAGGTAATTTCATGTTAATTTATAATAGCTGGTACCAGTTTTGCGTCGCAATGCCATTCCAAAAATAAATTTATTCTCCCGTGCGTCCCCGTTCCCTTCCATCTCCCCCGCCTTCCCCTTTCCTCGTCTTTTCCCTATCCGCGAACCTCATCTTACACCTGCCTTTCCTCCCTGCCGTTAAAATATATGAAATACACACATTTTCATGTATACAAATTTCATAACGCCAGGCTTACCATTATTTATTTATTTGGAATTTCACGCCCGGCTGGGCTTTGACATGCATTTTTTTAAACAAAGAACATCTAAATCTAAATGTGCATTACAAAATAAAAAAATAAAAAAAATCATAAACAAAACAAAAACAAAATCAAAATCAAAATAAAATCAAAATCAAGATCAGAATCAATATCAAAATCATAATCAGAATCAGAATCAATATCAATATCAATATCAAAGTCAAAATCATAATCAAATTTAAAACAAAAATAGAGTAAAAAACAAATTGAAATAAAAAAAAATAAAATAAAGAAAAGTACAATACATATGAAATAAATCGAAGCAGAGCTATGCAGTTGGATAAATGAAATTTGTGGTTATTTTTTCTAATATAAATTCTACTATGGCTTGTTTATATTTAGTGAATGATGTGTTAAATATGTCAACAACATCTTTATAGTCATTAGCCAAATTTTGTATACGGCGAACGGGGGTATACAATTGTGATTATGTGTTGGAGTTGTCACAATAGAATGGTAGATAGTGCCTCGATGTTGAATTGCGAGGTATATGGAAAGAAATCAAGTATAAAAGTTCAGGGCTGTCAATTATTGAATTTATGATTTTATGTTAACATGTTAGGTCATATACTATTCTATGTTCGGATAATTTTAATAAATTAAGTTGACAACGTAGATAATCATAGTTGATACATTCGCTTGTAGTACCCATTCTGAAATTAATATATCTTAGGAATTTTTTTTTAAATTCTTTCTATCGTGATTGAATGATTAGCATAACTAGGTGCCCATACTGTCGAGTTGTACTCGATTTGACTCCTAACCAATGACATGTACAATTTTTTAATGGTTTGAATATTTTTTAATTGGCTGCAAATTCTTATTACAAAACCCAGCATTTTCAAAGCTTTATTTGATGTAATTTCAATATGATTTATAAATTTCAGTTTTTGATCAAAGTTTACACCTAAATCATTCACCTCGGTTACAGCTGTTAGTACTAAATCATTATGTAGAACCTATATTACTCTCCGATAAAGTAGCTTTCTATTGGTGAAAGTATTTTTAAAATCGGTTTAGTGGTTTAGGCGTGAAAGCGTAACTAATTTTAGTATAGATGTATTGTATTAATTATTAGATGCTGAAGACAGAACTATATTTTATTTGAAATATCCAAGATATTTATTATAGGCCGTAGACCTATTATACTATATCCCAAGTTTTAAATACCCCAGCCTTTGAGTTCATAACGGTTGCATTACGGTATTAGGTTTTTTTCCGGTTCCACGGCCCGTCTGGGGGTAGAGCACGGTGAAATCTAATATTGGATCGATAGGCGTAACTTCCGACGATTTTATGTCGATATCCCGAGCACGGTTTCAGTGTTGACACCCAAACCGATCTGGACATGTACCGAGATTCCGTAACGTCAAACGCTAAACAATTATGTAAAAATATTAATAAATTGGCAAATGATTGGCAGTCCGCATTTAGTTTTTGACACTGAAAAAGGAGGTACTTAGTTAGGTTCAGTTTGACTTATCCAGCCGTACTCTCTCGGAACATCGCCTTGCACCGCAGTGGGAGGGATGGATTCATACGTCCTTCACTCCTGGACACACAGGACCTCAAATACCTGCCCACCCCTATTACCCTTTTCCTTCCCAGAACTTTCTCTCCTTTCTTTCCTAAAATAACCCTCCGAACAGCATCCCCAAAAACGACATAGGCCCTGAGGGCAATTCTTTTCCTCAGGGCCTACTGTATATATTTATTTATTTATTTACACCCTTTTTCGGGGCTTTTACATATGACATTTACAAATTACACTGTGATTAAATAAAATAAATTATTTATTGTACATAACTGAACTGCCTCAGTAACAGTATTTTGAATTTGTTCAAAGATAAATTGAATTAGTATGTAGCTAACGTAAAAAAAATATGGAGCCTCCTGAGGTGGGAGTTGCCGGAATCACTTTGAAAAGCTTAGGTTAGGTCTTTAAATATGTCGCACCAAACGTAAGCTCAATAATATAACCTAACCCAATGAAAATTTTCAGAAAAAAGTAAGTCTAGTAGGTAGTTACTAGTTTTTAAAACAATTACGAATAATTTCATGTAAGTAGGTATCCAAAAATGTCTATTGGAAGTGGAATAAAAACAGAATCTTCTTTTGATGTTTTGTTCGGTTCACCCAGTACAGCGGATTGTGTGGGAAATTAGAAGTAGTAGAAGAAGAAGTAAGAATGGTTAGAAGAGCTTGTCCTTCCGAAGGAGAAATGCGCACTGAACACAATAGGGCCGGCTCAATGGGATATGTAGGGATTGAATGGTAGAACGAGCCGCAGATTCCGACAGAAATGTGAGATTACAGCAGCATCATGAGATAATGTGAAATTATTTAAAAAAAAAACTATAAAAAAAACTGAAATATATATATTTTTTAAATAAACGATTCTCAGGCGCTGGCTTAACTTATTGTAATCTTTAAGTTAATAATTATATTTATTTAGAATTCAAATAAAATAAAATAAGATAAGTGAAACCTTACATCTTTGGGGATGGTGTGCGGAGGGTATTTTTGATAAAAGGAAGGATAGGAAGTTCTGGGAAGGAAAAGGGTAAGAGGGGTGGGTAGGAATCTAGGGTTCAGTGTGTCAAGGTCAATCGCCGCCAGACCCAGACGAACCTCACCCCATGAACCCGGGTAACGAAGCACTTGAGCCACTTGAGGTGTTGGTTATTCAATAAATGGTTCCCGGGGCGGCCGCACCCATTTCTACCAATTATCGCCTCCAAAATTGAAACATTATTATGTACGAAAATATTCCTCTTGAACGCTGTGCTTTAATCAGGTTTACAGAGTTGAGGCGATGCACCATGACGTGTAACATTTAGAATCGAGCCGCTAACAATATTACTCCTTGTGTACACGGCAATAAGGTTCACATTTCTGTTTGACACCACAGCCTCGGCACAGGCACAACATCGGCAAAACGTATGATTTATATACAACAGCCGCTCCTTACCAGAAAAACTCAACATTCTAACCAAACAATGTTCGTAAAATAATAATTCTTGCTGTGCAAAAACAAAATAAAAATAACTGTTATTATTTAACGAACGCTTAATATTCACAACCGTAATAAAAAGAAGAAGACAAAAGTATGCCCTTCAAAAAAACATAAAATTTTCAGCTCGAATCTATTATCTTTAACAATGTTGGAAACTCAATCAGCAAAACTTTTTTGGAAATTTAGGTGTTCCGTGGACACACCTCAATAAATTAAAAGTTTTTTTATGAACAAGATGCAGAGAGTTCACCGATGAGTATATAATTGAGATTAAAGTGTTTGTATACTTTATAAATATTAATAATAATGTATTGCAGTGGATCACAAAGTTTACCAACTTGCGTCAAAAGATGGAATCAATGCAAGAATCATTTGCAACGAGTGTTCAAACTTTTGCATGTAACTCTGTCTGTGTAAAACCGACAAAAACTATATTTACTCTAATGTATCATATTAGTCTATGATTTAGTTGCTATATATTACTATAGTTGTCTATTGTCTCTTTGGATCACATGGTCTCGTTGCCGAGTTGTGTCGAGGCGACCGAAGGTAAAATATACGGTGTCATTAGAGATAAAAAATACCTTTCAGCCTGGAAGGGTGTTTGTCTTTAGAAGTATTATTGTAAATTACGATACGTAAATAAATAGTCACTTAGTTGTAAGAACCTAAGTCTTTTCAATAAGCGTCCAATTGTTACTAGAGAATACGTGTCATAGAACTTACAACATTATGAATGTCTCTAGAGAAAACGTAAGAGATATTACATTTACAAAGTATCGAAAGAAGGAATTGGAGATACCAAAAAATGATGGCACCAAAAACAACTTGTTCACGTTTAAGTTGTTATTGCAACCAGCTCCTCAATTATTGGCAACACGTCTTTTAAAGCTTTTGTATCCGGATGTAGGAACTGCGTGGTAGTCAGAGCCAAATGGAATTGTTTTATAGCGAAGAAAATCGCCCGGCCCCAGCATTAAAGGAAACTGCCTATTAGGGCGGATCCCCCCTCAACCCTCCCGTTCCACCCATTTCAGTTATTTCTTAGATAAAACCCCACTGAATTCTTCCATAACACACTTTCAAAATGGGGATAACCAATTGAATCATTAGATATAAACGTGTTCAAATTTTCTCAATTTTCCGTCAGAAATTTTTAATAATACCTATGTACGTTGAATTCGGTAGATGCTATAGAGATGAAAGTTTCAATGGGAATGAATTATTTAATAAATTGAGGGTTCAATATTATTATTGATTTATTAATTTATTTACGCCCCTTTTCGTGGCTTTTATATATGAAATTTACAAATAACACTGTGATTAAATAAAATATTAATAAAGTTCATATGAAGCAGTTACTTTGTGATGTGACCACATAATCTACTTCTGCTTCTACTACACTATATAAAGAGGTAACATTTGTTTGTTTGTTTGTTTGTTTGTTTGCATCGAATAGGCTCCGAAACTACTGAACCGATTTAAAAAATTCTTTCGCTGTCGGGAAGTTACACTATCCTTGGGTGACATAGGCTATATTATATTTAAAAAAAAAATAGGCATCCTTACTAAAACTTCAATAATGTAACCCAAGGTGTAAAAAAATTACCTAAAATATTCTTTACATCACGTGCGCTGCGAAAAATATTGATGATAGAATAAAATAATGTACTACAATTTTGTAGAAAACATCATTATTTACAAAAAAGGTCGCAACAGCATATGTCTGACTATTATGATTATGCCACAATAAATATTCTTTTATTTTAAAAATTTAATTTAAATGTCGCTGCTTGAAATGGCTCATTATTTGTATCTTGGTTTTAATCCTTATCAAAATAAATTACTTCATATTCAAGACAGCTTTAATACCTTTATTTAACTTTTTGAATTTTTCAATACGGATATTTAATTAGAAAGATATCACGAGTTTAAAAATGTTAGTATTAGAAAAAAGTTTCGGCTACGGGCCGGGCGGGAGAGGAGTCAAGAAATGAAGTGCCAGGGGGGTTGGCAAGACGGGGGAGAGGGAGAGCGGTGGCGGGGAAGGTGGAAGTGGAACGCTGGAGGGGAACGCACGGGAAAGGAAATGTAAGGAGTAACATTTTATTTATTTGAATATGGCATATATTATTATAAAAGAAAGTCCAAAAAAACGTGCAGCTCGCAAAAACTCAGAAACGAGTCCCGGTTCGATCAAGGGAGTTATATAGTGTGGTAGATCCCTATCCCCCCTAGAGAATAAGGGTATCCGTTTTTACCTAAAGGGCATGCTTTTAAAGATATAAGGGCTGAAAGTTTCACCCTCTTGAAATTTCTAGAACAGTCTTCCGGAAAGTTTTAGAAGGTTCCATAGAGCTGTAGAAAGTTGTGGAAGGAGTGACGGAGTATGTCGTAGAATGATCAGGAATAGGGAATCGGGAACATCATTGTGCAACATTCCAGAACACTATCTTATTGTTCTGAGCGAAGCCGGGTAACCCAGCTAGTTTAAAATAAAACAATAACTTAACCCACACAACACCACTTTTATTTTTTATACTTTATGCCGACCGGGTTTCGCTACAACCGTAGCTTCTTCAGGGCAGTACAATCTGTACTAAAATTTATTTACATGCGTGTTATAGATAATACATGATTTAACAAAATGGGCTGGACTCCTCAAGTAACGGAGGAAGTTATTGTTTTATTTTAAACTTTATATTTCTTTTACAAAGAAATACAAGGTATTTATTGTACGTAACTGAATTGCCTCAGTAACAGTATTTTGTATTTTTTTAAAGATAAATTGAAGATGTCCGCTAAACTAACTAACTAACCATCACGCCGTTTCCCCGCAGGGGTAGGCAGAGAGGAAGAACCGCCAAACAACTCGATCTTGGCACACACTCCTTACCTCGTTCACATTCATACATCATCTCATACATGCTCTTCTATTATTCCGATTCTTCACATGGCCCGACTCAAGTATCTGATTCACTTGGTCATGCCATGTCTTCCACGGGCGTCCCCGACTTCTTCTACCATTCACATTTGCGTCCGAGATGTCCGCTGACTTCGTATAAGTCAAGATGTTAAGATGTCCGCTGATTTTGTATAATTATTTCACTTCATTAGTATTCTGGGCAAAGAGGAATACATATGGTAGTTAGTTCCAGAATTTCTGCACCGAAATAAATCCTGACTTCTAGTATTATGTAGTGAAATCCGGAAGTAGTGGAATCGTTAAGTCCTTCATCATTGCACAAGTGTTTTTTGCCGACATCAAACAATCCGTTCCAATTTTGAAAATATTGAAAAAAATCTTAAATTGTAAAAAAATTCTTCAACGTGACGGCCGGTGTAGTCCAGTGGTAAAGCTCTTGACTAGCACTCCGAAGGTCGCGAGATCGAATCCCGGCGTGGCAAATAATTTTTTTTGATTAATTTGTGTTATTTCACAATTTATTCATTTAAAATAATATATAGTATATTTGCTGCACGTTCCACAGTGGAAGATACTCTCATTATCACCCTGGTATAAGACCACCATTCGGAATTGAAATGTTGCTTGAAATGGCTTTAGCCGTGTTTGGTGACCAGATCTGAATAGCCAGGTACTTCCCCACGTTCCTCTTCCCTATCTCCTTCCCCTCCCCACTACCTTCAGCCTCACAACATACCCCAATTGGGGATGTCATAGTCCTACTGGCTCCAGACGGGAGCAGTTAGGACTCATGTGAGGTGTTAATGTAAAAAAAAAAATTCTAGAGTTGATTTGACCGGAGTTATAGACAGAATCACAACCGAAATTAGTATTTAATAATATTTATACTTATACATCGGTAATTTACTGAGTTTCATTTTTCTCTAAAAATTATCTGGAAGGAATGGCTAAAAACTCTTCGTTAAGAACTGTAATCATATCGACTTCAATATACTTACAGAATTAAACAAATTGTTATCACAGACGATGCTGAATAGTCATTGTTGTGATCTCCAGGAATCAAACTAAAATTAATATTATAATTAACGTAGACAAACATATTGTGTACCTCAGACGCCTCACATGTAGCCACCCGGTTGGGCAGGGTTATGAGGCGTTTTAAGGCAGCGGCTGCGGGAAGGGATCTGTAGGGAATGCGGGACTTGAAGTGGCTCTGGTAAATATGAATGGGGAAAAATATTATTCACATTAAATATTCATTGTGTTATTTTGTTTGTATTTCGGTATTTGTATTATTTTATAGCATACAACACGAATGTAGGTACTAAATAACAATGTAATTTAATTTGATGGAAAAGTCTATCATGATTTATGAGATATCTGTTCCGAAGTTATTATTTTAAATTGAAATCAAAACGGAATCCTTGAAATCAAATAACTCCATCATAAATCACTTTTATAACTAATATAAATTGTTTTTATGGTAAGGTTTATGGCAAGATGAGAAATAGAATTGATAGTAACTTCAGTACAATATTTAATATATTACATCGTTTCCTCTCGCTTTGGCCCTTTGTGATGGGATGAGGTCATTTACACCCGTTTGATAAGAAATAAGGAAAGATTTGTAGCACTAATCTGCCATTGTGGGAAGAAATGTTCGCCGTTATTGTTACGTAATATTGAAAGAAAGGAAACTATTGGTTTTCTTTGAGAAATAATAATACAGTGCGGAGTAATAAACCGTAAACATTTGATGAACTAGCTGGGTAGTAAAACACTGTACTGTTGGGTAATGCGCGTTTTCATACCTCTACAAAATATCCCCGATAAAATATCCCACGGACAAAAAATCACCTTTCCAAATATCTACTAAAACTTAACCTAACCTAATCTAACAAAAATGAGACAAAATAATACAGACGTTCTGTAAAGACAATAAACTATTGGTCAATAAGTTAAATTTTCAAAATTTTAAGCAACCTCCGACGCAAAAAAGAGCTGATAACCTTGAAACGCCTGAACAGAATTCATGAATTTTTAAGAACCATTTCGATCACGTCGGCTTTAAAAAAAAAACACATCACATTCGTTCGGGAGCTACGGTGCCACAGACAGACAAACAGAGAGTCAAACTTATAATACCGCTCCTTGCGTCGGGGGTTAAAAATAGTTAAATGGGACAAAAATAATACAGAAAACAACAATTTACTTTACAGGATGTCTGTATTATTTTTGTTAGCTTTTAGTAGATGTTTTGTTGGTGATTGTTTTGTCCGTAGGATATTTTGTCGGAGGATATTTTGTCGGGGATTTTTCGTCTCGGGATGAAAAGTCGTGGAACTGTACTGTTGTGAATAGCTAACAGTTGGTGGATATCGATTATAACATGATAATAAATCAAAGTAAATTGTTTTTTTATTGAAGACAATATTATAAACCGCTCTCAAACGAAAAATGTGAAACAGAAAACAGGGAAAAAGATTCGGAAGCATCTGCGAATTGAACCCAGGATCCCTAGCACGGTCGATCGATGAGGATTGATAGGATGACATTCGGTAACTTCTAATCGTTCCCTAGCTTGACTGCAGATCGCCAACGAATAAATAACCATTCACAATGACCAAGTGTGCGACGTCAACTGTACTTTTGCAATTTGCAATTGACCTAGGGAACGATGAGATCCTTATAATCCTTATCGACAGTGCTACGGGTCCCACCACGGTAAATCGATAAGGATTGATAGGATAACTTTCGGTAACTTCTCATATTTTTTTAACGTGGTTTAATCATTTTATTTTTTTAAACAATAACCCTAGAACTAAGAACGGGTTGTTTGAAAAAAAAAATCATCATATATTTGAAGTTAATTAGCACGAATATTGTAAGTTCTTTTCAAGTTCTGTTATTATATCATTGTAGGTCAGTTGCTTCATAAAACTGAAATAATCTCAGAACTTGAATTGAACTTTCACAGGGATCGTCAAAATGAACTTCCAATATTTGATGAATTGTATATTTTTTTTAAACAACCCATGTTATTAATTTTGAATTAAAATTGTGTCACAAAATAAGTTTGCTGTGTTTGAAGAAGTGTGTTTTTTTCTATTCATGCTACGCAATTTAGAGATACCCAATTTTAACTTTTTTTTTAATATGCTAATTTTGACATCTCTTCCCGAGTCAACTCGATAATATTAAAATTAACATTGGTTAGTATGTATTCCAACACTAGTGGATATTATGCATTGATTTTCACGGGAAAAAATGTTACAGTGATTTATTTTTTGGGTATTTTGCCGTGTTTTGCTATTTCCTTCTTAAGCCAATGTTTCGAAAGTATTACAGTGACCTTCATCAGAAAGAGGTGTGTAATGGTGTACGAGCATGCGTAATGTAATGGGTGATGTGTAATGCACATGTGTAATGAGTACCTAATATACTAGGGTAGGCTGAAAAGTAATACACACATGGTTGTAAAACACGAACAAAAACAAATAACAAGATCTGGCAAAAAGTATGTTAAAGTACGCGTCAACATTGTCACCGTTAAGACCAACGCATTTCTCCCAACGTGTAACAAGTTTTTTCATTACGTAACTGAACCTTTTTTCCTGCATTTCTCGAATCCCGGACTTGACGGTTGCCTTCACCTCATCGTCCGAGGTGTAATGATTATTCTCGAGGTGTCTCTTTTGAGTAGAGAAAAAAAAATTGCAAAGTGAAAGATCGGGGGAGTGAGAAGGGTGTAGAATCCATCATCCACAGATTTTACGGTATCCTAATTGTTCAATAATGAAGCCGACATGTTCCTTGAATATTCCAAAATGGTTTGTGATACGCTTTTGAGTTATTCGCCGGTCATTTTAAATCAAATCGTTGAAGATTTTGGATTGTTTATCGTCTGTTCGAATGATCAGACGTTCGCTGTGTGTTTCATCAACAATTATTGCTCTTCCAGGCTCACAATCATGAAATTTTATTACTAATCGATTTACAGTAGACCTATCAACAGCATCGTCACCATAAACATCCTTTAAACGATGATGAATCTCAGTAGGAGTCACTTTTTCAGCAGTTAAAAATTTAATATCAGCAAGCTGTTTACCTTGCATTTACATAACACTAAAACACGTCTCCATACTTCCGCTTCAAAATACACTGGATGAATTCAATGACCTCAAACTTGTGCGTACGTGTAGAGGAGGAATGTCACTTCCATATTCCACCTAGCGCACTTCTAACGGTAATTTTGTTCGTGCCGTACAAGCATGTGTGCATTACTTTTCAGCCTACCCACGTACATCTGCCCTGATGATATCTGAACCGATGGCTAAAGAAGGAGGTAGTGCAAAACGGCATAATATCCTAAAAATAAATAACAATAAATTCATTATTTCAGCTAACTTTTTACTTAGAAGCGAAAGACAACCAAAAACATGTATTCTATTTCCACAAACATTTGTTAAACTTTTTTTTAGACAGTTATTTAAGATAACTTAGGCCTGGAAGAGTTATTGTTAGTTGTTTGTAAGTATATAAGCCAAGTTTTCTTAGTAAATAAAATAGATATTAAATATTAATGTATATATTATGTTGTAAAACTGTAACCTTGTTATATTTTTAAATAATTAAAAAAAAACAAAAAAAAGATGCTCTTTGATTACTATTTTAATAATTCTACCTAAATAATCGAACGTTATTAATGTGGAAATGAATTTCAGAACCCGGCTTCGAGTGCATGTCTGACGCCACGCCGTACGCGCCGCGCCACAAATAACAATTTCACGTCTGTGGATGTGAAATTTCAAATACAGCTACCATTGTAATTCGGTTTCGAATTTAAGAATTTGTCAAAGATGTCGCCACTTCCGTAAGCAGATCGCATGGGGACGTGCCACTAGTAGGTATAAGTACTACGAATTTGTGAATTTGAGTATCTCTTCGGATATGGAAAGATTGACGGTAATACTTAGTTGTGAATAATAGTATCAAGCGGCTATTACATATGACGTCATAGCCTGTCCCGGTTATTTTGTCCTGTTGACTAGCTATCACTGGATGACAGTGGATCCGAGGAACGGGCAATTTTCGCAACTAGTTCCAATAGAATTTATAAAATGGTCACAAACATTAACTAGGCGAAGCCAAACCAAAAGCCGACCGCGGGGCCTAGCAGCAAAAACCTGCGGAGTGTGCACAAAATTAGACTTGGAATAACAACACAGAAGTTTCCTTGTGTAAAGTACAAAAGTTTATATTGCGTTAGGATACAGAGTCGTAAAACCAGTCTAAAGAGGCCGTAGGTAGATTTATCTGTACCCTGTCTCAAATTGGATCGTTCTCACATCGTTTCCTTTATCACTGTGTGGATGCGTTCTATTCGCTTTTAATAAGAATTATCCACAGCAAATCCTTTTACTGCCTGAAGGTTACGTTGGCGTAACGAAGTTGTAGAAAAAAGGTTAGGTCTTATAACCTTTCATATAAATACTCTGCCAGGATATAAAATATACAAGGTGGACCTTGACGCTAACGTGAAACAATTATCCGACGGTTTCCGTGGTCGAGGGGCAAGGCTCTCGACTAGCGATCCGGAGGTTGCGGGTTCAAATCCCGGCGTGCACGGATAAATTTTATTTTGATTTATTTGTTTCTTCACAATTTTAAGTAATATAAGGAACATTTTCGGCACATTTCAGAGTGGAAGATACTCTCAAAATCGTCGGAGACCGGGTTTAAACGTTGCTTCAAATGGCTTTAGCCGTGTTTGATGACTAGACTTGAATAGCCAGGAACTTTCCCATCTTCCTCTTCCCCATCTTTTCCACTCCCCTCTTACCTTTAGCCTATATATATAAACCCCAATTGTGGATGCCATAGTCTCACTGGCTCCAGACGGGAGCCGCTGGGACTCTTGTGAGGTATAGACAAAAACTGATAAACTCTTAATATAATTTTACGTTAAAACGTGTTTGACTAAATCAGAGAAAATAAATCATCTGAATTATGTAGTTCACACCTTGCGTTATTTTCCACGTATATTATGACAGTCTTTTTAAACTGATTTTTCTTTTTTTTTTACAGGTGAGTTTTACCAAATTTATTACCCCAAGGTTTCCGACTTTTCGTTCCTGATTGGGACATTAGTTTATTTTGAATTAAAAATGGTTACAAATAAAAGTTGAAACAATGTAACAAGGATGAAATGATATAGAAAAGAAGTTAGGGAGGTCTAAGCTTCACTAGGGCCAATCTTAAGTTTTCTATGTCGATGTTTAGAAGTTATTTGCAGTACTAATATATATGGTGGTTTCAAATTGGAAAACCTTAGGAGGTTTAAGGTTTTAGTAACAGTTCTGTTGTGAGAGCTTTATGCTTCTATTATGCATGGGCCAAGTTCAAAAACCTCTATATTATTTATTGCAATTATTAGTAATTATAGTACTTCTTAATTAAAGTAATTCTTCTTCTTCTCGTGCCCGGTCCGTTCAACGGATATTGGCTATCATGTCGGCTATGCGAACTCTGTTTACTGCGGCCCGGAACAGCTCTGCAGTAGACCTGCCAAACCACTGTCTCAGGTTTTTCAGCCATGAGGTTCTCCTTCTAACAGGGCCCCGTCTTCCGGCAATCTTTCCTTACATTATGAGATGCAAGATCTCAAACTTCTCTGGATATCTCATCAAATGTCCAAGATATTGAAGATTTCGAATTTTATAGTTTTAATAGATTTTTTTACTTTATTCATCCGAACCATAACATCTTAACTCGTAACCCTGTCCATCCAGCTTATTTTAAGTATTCTTCTGTCAATCCACATCTCGAATGCCTTAAGTCACCTAATTAGTTCTTCAGTAAGCGTCCATGTTTCCATTCCATAAAATAGTATCGAAAACACGTAGCATCTGACCATTCGCATTCGTAATCCAAGGTTGAGATCATGACTGCCGGACATCAAAATAGTACACCTAAGATTATTAACTTGTACTTTCAATAAATGTTTTTATTTAATTGCTATAACCTTATCCCTCGATAACATATTATCATAATATATTAATATAGAGTATCAAACGAATATCCTGTTATAGTTCTGCTATTTATGTTAATTATTCTGATCCCTTGTAAAACCCTTTGTTTAAATAAACATTTTGTAAGATACAATTTTTATCGAATGTATGAAAACACAAAGCTTTATATTGTTATAATGAGGATATCATAAACATTGTTGGATGAATAAATAAATTTTCAATTGTTTTAATATAAACGACCTGGATTAACAAATAATCTACTAATCCCTTAGACTTGGACCTTTATGTAGTATTGTAAACCTTTCAAGGTTTTCCATTCAAAATATTTCCCGGAATTACAGAATAAAATTAATGTTGTTAATTTTCATTTGAATAACTTTTTAGGTCTATAAGAATAACTTTTCTATGAATTAAGTATTTTATGCATTGAACCGTAGAAAATAGGCTTATAACTCCATTATAATATGGCTAACAAGAGATGTGGTATGGTTTACGATATCTACTACTCACAAATAAGTATATTGAATAACAAAATAATGTAAATATTCAACTTGTTGCAAATACCAACTTATTTGATGTCTCTTTGTTATAAAACACTAGCTGACCCGGCAACGATGTTCTGCCATGTAAATTATTTCTAGTGGATATTTTGGTTGTAAAATAAAAAATAACGAATGTACTGAAAGTGTGTGTGGACGAAAGTTAGATGAGTCGGACGTAGCGCCATCTGTCATTCAACAACATAAATAATATCGTTCTTGTTGATATACGAGCGAAACACGGTTAAATTTTTTCATACAATAATACAAAAATTGCGATTAAAAAATGGGAGGGTAAGGGTAGTAGGGTGAAAATTTAGGGGTATAGATATTTTTTGATAACAAAAAAAAATTAAAAAAAAAAAAAAATGGAACAATAATAGAAAAAAAATCTGGATAGGGATATTCTAATCACCTTGCGGTATAAAATATACTTTACAGCCTATTCTCATACCTACCAAATAAACATAAAAAAGTCACAAAAATTGGTCTAGCCGTTTCTGAGGAGTGCGACCACAAACACCGTGATACGAGATATTTATATTCATAGATTACGCATAAAAGCGTTTCTATTTTTGAAACTGAAAAAATTTCAATAAAATTCCATTATAAAATCTGAAGTCTGAAAATGGTCACGATAGGCTGAATCCGGTAACGGTAAAAAAATAAATAAATTGTTAACTAACTAACCATCACATCGTTTACCGCAGGGATAGGCAGAGAGGAAGGACCGTCAAACAACTCAGTCTTGGCACACACTCTTTGCCTCATTCGTGTTCATACATCGTCTTATACATAGTTTTCTATTATTCTGACTCTTGAATCTGATTCACTTGATCATGCCATGCCTTTCCCAGGCGTTCCCGACTTCTTCTACCATTTACATGTGCATCATATATTCTCTTTATAATCCTTTCTTTGTTCATTCATTGGTAAGGTTTATGACTCGCAATCCGAAGATCGCGGGATCAAATCCCGGCGTGGAAAAATAAAGTTTATTCGATTAATTTGTGTACTTAAATATAAAAAATAATATAAGTATATTTGCGGCACGTTCCAGAGTGAAAGATCTAGTATCGCCCTGGTGTAAGAACAGGTTCTTCCCTACATTATCTACCTCTTCCCCAATCCTTCCACTCCCCACTACCTTCAGCCTCACAACATACCCCGATTGGGGATGCAATAGACCCACTGGCTCCAGACGGGATCAGCTGGGACTCTTGTGAGGTAATCATATAATTTTTTTTTAAATTCGTTCTAAATGCCCAAACCATCGGAGAGTCCTATTTTAACTTTTAAGTTCATGTTTATGTCAGACTAGATTTTTTTCTTATCTCCACATTTCTCATGCAATTATTCATAGTATTGCCACACACATGCCTCAGGGATATCAGTTCTACATCATTTGATCTACTTTTATCTTTCCTCTGCCAGTTCCATGCCTCACTGCGATAAATCAGAATAGATACCATCACTCCATTGTGGACTGCTCTATCTTCGCTATTTTGGACCTACAATTCTGGAATATTCTAGTATTAAGAATAGCTATTTAATTTGATGACCTCCGACGTAAAGCGGTTAAAAACTTGGCGTAACATCCAGAGGTCGCGGGTTCAATGCGATGTTGGGCACTAGCATTTATTTCAACTTTCATCGTTATTTCTCTTCGTCGTTCTACTTAATCATTTTAAAACTATCCATAGGTTACTCCGCCATCATTATTCTTGAATTTTTTTGTTCTTATTCGCTGGACTGAATGATCAATTTCTTAAAAAAAAATCGGAGTGTGCAATTCACACGCAGTAGAAGTGAAACTAAAAAGTCGCTAGATGTCACTTTCTTTTCTTTTGCCTGTTTATTTTAAAATGGTTTGAAGATTGGATATTGATTTTACTAAAATAAAAATGTTTGTTTTTTTTTGGACTTAGTACGTTTCGAACTTTCAGTTCGCTGAATGTGTGGGCGCTGAGAGACAGGCGCTTCATACCGCGGTGCTATTGGAGGCCCGCGCGTAGTCGTGAATTTACCGCATTATATTAGAACCGTAGACCGTCAAATAATATTTTTTGTGACGCATTTCCGTTTCATCTGAATTTTAAATCGCTAATGAGGCAAAAGATCACTTCAAAAATAAAACCATGAAACACTGAATGCCCATGTGACTAATCTGTACGTATAACACTAGGTGGAAATTGCTGGATTTCATTCCAAGAAACGTACAATTATTTCCTAGGAGATTATTTTATGAGTTATGGTTTTCGGAAACGAACTCTATAAAATAGATGGCTCTGCGTACAGAATGCTAGAGAAAGGGAAGATAGTGAATTCCAACCCATTATCTTTACTTATAGCCGAGACGATCTCTTTTAAGGCGATTGACGTATATTTTTCAACCTTTGCCTATTTTGGAGACAATCGCGTAAGGGGTGCAAAAATATGGGTTTTTATTATTTTATTCAAATACCATACCTTTAATTCCTTAAAACAGGCAATTTGCACAGCTAAAAATTATTATTATCGACCAGGCAAACACAAAAGCAACTTTAAAGTACCTACATTTCAATATATATGTAAATGAAATTATTTCCTTTGTTTTGAAAAAACAATTGAAAAATACATATATTTTGTCAATGTATAATAATTCTTATTTTTTAACATTAGCTCCACTCCTTAGGCCTCCTTCAGGGCCTGTATCATCGTCGTTGGAGTTGGAGTATGGAGGGTCTTTGTAGGCAAAGGAAAGAAAGAAAGTCCTGAAAAGGAAAAAGAAGTGAGGGGTGGCTAGGTATCTGAAATAGTGACGGACGTATGAAACCATCACTCCCACCTGTGCAACTCGAGAATCCAGGTGGGCAAACGCATCCGCCGCTAAGACCTTAGCCCCTGCTAAGTCACCAAATGCAGCGATCCACTTGGGGAAACCTATGGCTGGGGTGTTGGTTATCTAATAAAGAGTTTCCGGGGCGGCGGTACCCATACCCGCCTCACAAATTGAATAAATAAAATAAACTATAAAACAGTTAAAAAATGGGTTATTATAATGAAAACACTTGAAAACTTCAACAATCAAAAAATTAAAAAATTTGACCATTTTTTCACACAATGACGAAAAGGCGTACGAAAAGATACTAATCGTAGATATTAATTTATTAAAAATCTGGAATCTATTAATTGAAGTGTAATGATTGTGGTTTCTTTTATATAGGTAAAACTTCGAGAAACTTTGAAATAAGGATTAAAGAACATATGAAATCTTTAAACAATAACAGTTTCTCTGAGTTTTCAAACCATTTGTTGGAAACTAGTCATACCTTTAACTTCAACAGTGGAATAGAATTAATGCATTGTAATGTCAATAATATTCATTTGGATAAACTTGAAATTTTAGAGATCAGAAAGAGTGTGATGCGAATTTGAATATTGTTAATAATCAAAAATGATCCAATATTAAACTTATTTCCTCTGTAAATTGTTCCATATTGTCCCTACCCATTTTAATTTTTTCCATTGTTACCATTGTCTATGTTTATTATTTGTCTATGTTCCTCCTCCTAAACACAAGCTCTGGCTTTATAAGGAGAGTATATAAAATATGTAATATTAGAATGAAATAAACTTATTGTAAAAAATTTACTCAATAAAAAAAAAATTAAAAAAATGTTTGTTATTTTTTCTTTGACACTACGTTCTATGTCGATATTTTAAAAAAATAGTATTATTAAAACCCTGATGAAGTAAGCTTGGCTTACGAAACATGTCGGTTTTTTATAATCAATTATAATGGTAAAAACAAAGTAATTTATTAATTTGTATTAATTTATTGTTCATTTCAAACAGAAAGCAACATAAATATTTACGTATTAAGCTAAGTAATGTATACATGAATGTTGAATTGGATATAATATGTACGACAAGTACAATGTACGTCGAGGATAAGCTGCAATACCATTATGATTACATTATGGCCCGGTCAATATTAGTTTCTAGCTAGGCAGTGTCATTCCAAGAAACTAATCATGACATCAATTTTAGTTTTTTGGTATGTAATATTAAATTTTAAAGATTTTTTAATAGAAGATAATAGAAGAAAAATAAGGAAAAAAATACATATTATGAAAATTAAATTGAAGAAACATACAGGCACTCGTATAAATTAACATATGACGATTTTTAAATATATTTCTGAATCTGTCCTGCCTAAGTCTAATAGTCCAAGAGCCAGTGACTATCAGACCTTCGTTATTTCATAAAACCTGAAAGTTTCTTTGTGTATTTCTCTAGTAAAGACGATCCCCGACTACGAAGTTTGGATCACGGTGGCTTTGAAAGATATTATATTATTTAATTATAATTGTACTTACGTTAAAGTATAAAAGCTGAATTTTATATATGTTTCTTGAGGTACTATCAACATATGTTTTCTCAGTAATCAGACAGTTTCGACGGTTCCTTCACCTTGTCAGACACATTAAAAGTCTTCTGTAGGTGCGAGCGCGATACATACATGCAAGCGGGTGGGAGTGAAATTTCGACGCTAGCAGACTACTACCTTGTAAAAGTACAAGCAAAATGCTCTTGAAATTGTGGTGCAATTTTATATACCTTTGCAACCTGCTATCTTTCAAGGCCACCGTGATCCAAACTTCATAGTCGGGGATTGTCTTTACTTGTATTATTATGCCCGTGCCAGACATGTGTTCAAAGAAGTGTTCAAATAAGTGTTCACATGTGTGGCACGGGCATTTGACACTGTGTTCACTTATTTGAGCACTTAAGTGCGCTTTGCCGTTCCGTGTCGGTTTCTTTAGCGCACATCAAAGGGATCAAAGTCCAAATGTTTGTATGCCTGCCACACTGCGCGAAGCCCAGTAGCGCGAGCGTCGCCGTGTGGAGAAGACTTATTTATGGAGAAGACATTCTGCAATATTACTGAAGTAACCCACTGGTCTAGGCATCATTCATCAACAACAGTTCTTAAATAAAAACGACTACAGGGAAAACATTACCTTAACATTATTCTATATTCAATTTGGGAGGCGGGAATGGGTACCGCCACCCCGGGTAACTTTATTGGATAACCAACACCTCTGCCATAGGTCACCCTAAGTGGTTCGCTACTTTTGGTGATTTAGCAGGGGTGCCCGGGTTCATGGGGTGAGGTTTGTCTAGGTCTTGGAGGCAGATGACCAGGATGCACTGAACCCCAGATTCCTACCCACCCCTTAAACCCCTTTCTTTCCCAGAACTTTCCTCTCCTTCATTTCCTTAAAAAACCCTCCACACAGCATCCCCAAAGATGGCATAGGCCCTGGGGAAAATTATTTTGCTCAGGGTCTCCTGTGTGGAGCTCATGTAAAAAAATATATATAGGTGTATGTACGGTGACTTAAAATTTTCCTGATTTATTTTTGTAAGTGTTATGCTAGCTGTTAAAATAAAATAAATAAAATTCACTTATGCCTTATTCTATTACGATACATTTCACACATCCATTCACGTCTTCGTTTTGGCTGTTTTTGTTTATTTGTTTGCATGAGTAATAAATAATTACATGCATATAAATAATATAAGCAAACTGTGTCTACCAAATCGTCGTCCATGTTAAGTGAGGTCTACTTGAAAACTGTGAGCTCAAAGAAGTTATCAAATCTTTGAACACATATCTGGCAGAGACACACATAAGTGACCAAATGTGTGAGCAAAGTCTTCAAAGAAGTGAACACTTCTTTGAACTCGTGTCTGGCGCCAGCATTAGGGACATACACAGAGAAACTTTAAGGTTTTATAAAATAACGAAGGTCTGATCGTCACGGACTCTTGCTCTATAATAACCATTTACTATTTTTGGATTACGTACTAAGACAATTAATGGATAGAGATGCATTTCATTCTAAAGTATTTAATCCGTACTGATTAACATTCGTTATTAATTTGTTCTAATATTAACCCGTCTTATTTATACCAATGTAAGTCGCCGATAATTTTCAATTTGACAGGCGGGAATGGGTACCGCCTCCCTGAATACCATTTATTTGATAACCAACGCCCCTGCCAGAGGTCACCCAAGTGGTTCGCTACGTTTGCAGGGAAGTCCGGGTTCATGGGGTGAGTTTTGTCTATGTTTTGGCTGCGAATGCGTTAGCCCACCTATTGCGCGACGAGTCGGATCGGGAGAAACTGTTTGAGGGAGACCTAAACTAGACCTCTTTAGCCGGACTCTCTCAACCCATCGCCTTGACACTTGTCTTATATCCTTGGATATTAAGGGAGCCTTCGACAATGCATGGTGGCCTCATTTGCTATTACAACTTGCCAAAAAAGACTGCCCTGCCAATATAAATAAGGTTTTTAAAGACTACTTATCAGACAGAATGGTAGAAACAATATACGCTGGCGCCTCTGCTCAAAAACAATCAAATAAGGGCTGCATTCAAGGTTCGGCGTGTGGACCTGTTCTCTGGAACGTAGTCATAGATGAACTCAAATTTAAATTTCAACTCAAATGTACGAATTCAAGCGTTTGCTGATGACGTTCTACTCTTGATTTCTCATAAAGAACTAGTTGCTCTAGAGCAAATAATAAAAGATACATTGCAAGTAATAACGGATTGGGGAAATAAAGTAAAACTCCAATTTTCTGAAGAAAAAACAAAAGTACTCTTCATCACAAAGAGAAAGTCGCCACCACCTGTAGTTATAATTAATGGCAAAGTTGTCCCAATTTCAAAAGATTGCAAAATACTGGGGATCGTCATAGATGACAATCTAAACTGGAGCAAACATATGGACATGGTATGTAAAAAAGCAGAAAATATTACCAAGAAACTTGCGTTTATGGCTAAACCCACATGGGGTCTCAGCTCAGAAATTTTAAGGATCATATACATAGGAGTAATTGAATCAATAATTACATATGCAGCAACCGTTTGGGCCTCTGCTGCTGCAAAAAAAAAAAATATCCAAATTAAACTCAATAGAATACAAAGGGCAATCGGGAATAGAATTTGCAAAGCATATCGCACCACGTCACTAACATCTGTACAAGCAATAGGTGGCCTGACTCCATTGGACCTCAAGCTTAAAGAACTTCAGTTAATCGGTGAGACCAAACGAAGTGGAACGTTACACCTACTACCAAGTGACCGGAAATACCAAGGAATAGTGAAGGTGGCTCTACTACCTCACCCGAGCAAACAAATTGGGGAAAACGTAAGCTTTCCCGAAACGCATAAAAAAGTATCCTTTGAAGAAAGTGAAACAGACATCTACACAGACGGAAGTAAAGCTGAAGGAAATGTTGGTGCGGCCTACACAGTTTTCAACACAAGCGGAGAGATAAAGGCAAAGAAATTACCTATGACTGACAACTGCACAGTATACCAAGCTGAACTTTTCGCTATAATGAAAGCACTAGAGTGGGTCAGTGAATAACAGCGACATTGGTACAAAATGAATGTACTAACAGATTCGCAGAGCGCTGCTCACGCACTGGATTGTGGAACACCTACCAATCCGATAGTATTCGATATACAATGCTCTTCTCTTACGTTTAAAAGATAGAGGATCTTTCTGCAAGTTTATGTGGATCCGAGGGCACAATGGACTACATGGCAATGAAAGAGCAGACGAGTTAGCAAAGGACGCAGCTCAGAATTTCCACTAAGTTATGCGAAGCTCAAAATAAAGGAAACAATTCACGAAGAATGGGATCAGAGATACAAAAACTCTGACACAGGAAAAGGAACCCGACTATTCTTCAGAAGTATAAGCGAAGCCAAAACTTTTAGAAAGAAGGCAATCCCTACGTTCGAGCTCACCCAAATTCTCACCGGTTACGGAGCAAATCTATCCTACCTCCACAGGTTCAAAATAAAGGACAGTCCAGCGTGCCCATGCGATAAGCAATCGGAACAAACAATACAGCACTTGCTATTAGATTGCCCAATGTTTTCTTAGGAAAGGTGGCACCTAACAAAAGAGAGCCAGAGGAGAAATATCAATATAAGCAATCTCCCGGATGTCATAGCAAATGGATATCTAAGAAAAATCTTTATCAACTACGCTAAAAATATAGTGACTAAAATAAGAGAGCAGAACAAATAACACAAAGGAACGTACAAAGTAAAATCACGCGTAGAATTAGTAATTCGCCAATAACATCTTAAATGCACCGAATGCATAAAATTAAAATAACGTACAAACTAAAAACACGCGCATTATGGACTCGTCAATAAAATTAAATGTATCGTAACTATAACTATAAACTAGACTAAAAACTTACGTTAGTAATACAGAAGATCACTTCTCTCAATTTCAATAAAAATCACGTCAGCAAAATTAAATGCACCTTAACTACAAAATTAGAATCAAAACTTACCTAAGCAAATAAGAATACTTCCCTTCCCAAAAATGGGCAACTTAAATAATTAGATATTCAAGCAACACTAAAATAAAGTAATGTCAACAGTAAAATCACGCATATTTGAACTCGTCAATAAAATGAAATGCACCATAACTTCAAAACTAGAACCAAAACTTAAGATGGTAAATAAGAAGAACATTTCCCTTCCTAAAAAATGGCCAAGTTAAATGGATAAGAAACTATCCACTTAACGAGGCATCCAAATTTTTATTACAGATTTTCAACACTGCTCCAGCTGAGGTTTTCCATGGTTCCCTCCAGCTGTAAAATAAATATTGGAGCAGTTAATAGCCCATGTTAGGATCCTTACCCGACCAAATCCTTCCCCTCATCCTCAAGTACTCATGCGTACTAAACACCCACCCCTCTCCCGCATGCAAAGTTATAAAGTAAACACAAATAGTAAAATAAACTCATAGATGAAAATAAACCTTGATAAATAATAAGCAAGGTAAATAATAGAAAGAACATTCAGGAAAAAAAAAAAAAAAAAACCATCGCCTTGTACCTATGGATTCATAGTATACGTCCGTCACTCCTGCACATATTGAACCCCAGATTCTTACCCCTCATACATTTATCCTTCTGAGAACTTCCCCTTATTCCGTTCCCTAAAAAGAGTTTCCACATACCTTTCCCCGAGGAACTTTTTTTCTCTGGTCCTCCTGAGGAGCTAATGTAAAAAAGCGCTTATTTGAAAATATGGTGAAACGTCGTATTTGGACAACAGAAATGAGGCGATATCGTTCCTCTTAAGGCTCCGCATCCGAGCTCAAAAAGAAAAAGATGGAAAGATATAAAGTTACGAATGTAAGAGGAGCGCGCTAATATTTGAAGCGATAAAAATGTTTAACCCTCAACCCGTCGCGTGGGGTCTTTAAAAGCCCAGGCTTTACAGGAATGCTAATTATGTACATTTTAAATGTTCCCACTGATTCCTTACTTTAGGTGGCTTTCTAAAAGGGACTATACTTAACGCTAGCGCCACCAACATTCAGTCTGCGCATATGTTATGTGAGATACAGACTTGTATTTCTGTGTCAGGTTAAAAAAAAATGCAATGAAAAACCAAGTTTTTTTGTTTTTTCATTGTATTTTGGTGATTTTTTTTTGTAATAATAATAAGTCTGTGACAATCTCAAATACTTATAAGTTTGATGTAAACTGGTTAGATTTTTTAAAAAAGTTTTCTTTTAAAAAAAGTATGATTCAAAATTTTAAAAAAATGTTCCTTGTTGATTTTTAAGCTCTTTCATTGAAAATAAATACCAATGTTTTAATTTTTCTTTTTATTTCAATGTAGTCATTATCACTTTAGTCATTAAAATGTAAGCTATAACAACAATTTAATAATATTTATTTTTGAGTCATCAGCGACCCCGCGCGACACCTTGCGTTAAAAAAAGACGAGACGGGCGGAGAAACACGACTCGTTTAAAATCTCGTGGAACGTATCTTAAGTATCATTTAAAGAAAAGTTGTGAATTTTTTCACAACTATAACTTATAATTGAAACAAACGTGTTTATAATAATTTCCGGAGCATACTTTGCGATTTTTTTCTATCGAGGGAATTTTATACAATTTGCGTTTGGGCATAAAACGCGTCAATATATTATCTTAAAAAATTACGTATATTTTTTTAGAGCTTAAAAACTTCAAATATTTAAAGGAGATATGAAAGAAATCCCAAATTTAAAAAGAGCATCATGTCAGTAATGTAAATTGTTCAAAGCGCATACATACATACATCACCACTTTTCATATCCACAAACATACTCACACACACACACACACACACACACACACACACAAACCTACCCACAACGCAAATCATCCGGTAAAAATTTAATATAAACAAGATACTTCAATGAAACATACCATAGGTACCTAACTTGAAATAAACTTATTAACTGTAAACTTTTTTCACCACTGTAAATAATGTACTGTTAGTTTCTGTTAATAAAAAAAAAAAAAAAATAATAAAAATCGGTAGAAATTCGGGTAGCGGAGGCCTAAAATGATATAACTTCGTTAAGTATTGCCTTAGGACAAACAGCCACATCTTTGAATAAATTAAGTGGTTCGTTTTAATCATGTTGATACTCGATATTCTACTAAGAAGAATTTGTTTACCTTAGTACCCACCATCATCAGAGCAAATATAGGATTTAATTTATTAATGGCAGACAATTCAATAGTACAAGTAACTCATAAAATAAATTCGAATGATGATAGACTATCTAACAATCTGTTCATGAATAATAAATATAATCAAGCAGACAAATCAGATAATTTTATGAATTTATTCCTTAGAGTTTTTTATGGCTCTGCTTTTAAATTCATTTGTCGGTTCTCTTAAACCCGAACAAATACCGATGCTTCTTAATCCAGTTATTAAAAAATACAATTTTATTAAGTACAAAAAGTAAAAATAATATTATATAACTAGCGAGTTCCCAGCATGCGTTACAATGCCACATAAATAAATTGTGTTTTTTTGCTTTAAACAAAAGTGCGTGTCTTTCCCATTCATCACCGTCCCCTTCCCATTCTCTTCCCCTTACATTAAGTTTCAAAGCCTTATTCCTATGATTAATAGTTTATTTCTAAGATTTTTAGATTTTTTTTGGTGTTTTCTCACATTGATAACAGTAACAATGCTCGTAACGAAAAATATTAATTTCCTTGAATAGATACTGAAATGTGTGACATTGTCTATTCCGGTAACAATTACCCGGCCCCCACCTCCGTGTAACAATTTTCCACCCCATCTCACCGGGTTAAGTGTCTGTGCTAATTAAAAATAAAATAAAATTATGACTTTCTTTCAAAGACAAATATGACCTAAATAATTCAAATAAATATTGCATAATCACTTCGATATCTAAAAGCTCATGGTATAATACAAATTGCTTCCCGCCTTCTTACACTCCTAAAATAGGTTTCTTTCCCACAACGGGATGTTATTCATAACACTTAGAAACAATAGGTATTGAACAAATCCCAAAAATACGTTAAAACCGCAAACTCGTAATGAGACCCCATTGAATAAATATTTTCCTTTTAAATTTAAAGCATCCGCAAAAACAAAACAGAAAATGGTAAGTATTTCTCATAATAATTTCGCTGAAAAAATCTGCTTATTGTTTATTTACGGTACGGTTGCTTCGTTATGAAAGGTTGTCATATTATTTGACTTGAGCATAAATAACAAATTTATAATAAAAATGATAAAAATATTATATCACAATATCAAAATTAAATGAAAAACATAGGTACTTATTAATAATTGAAAACAAAATCCAGGAAGCTTGGATCGACATTTTTGTATATAGGTACTGTTGTTTACTACACGTGTTGTGTTCGTTAATATACGTTTTCATCACGCAGCACAATTGATAATTTGAGGTATCTAACGTACCTTTATTATTAAACCCAAAGTTTCTTTCTGGATTTCATTTTATTTTAATTGGGTACCTAAATGTCTAAAGCACTTTAAAAAAACCAATTATTTTAGCTGCTTGCGACGTATGGCAGCATCGCAAATACTCATTTTTCATCGACTTGTAAAAGTGTATCCGGCAAAAATTTGTGTTTTCTGTGTTTATTGGATATTAATGTGTCAAATTAACTTTAGTTTTGTGATGTATTCAGGCTTAACTTTAACAACTTTTATTTTTTGCAGCATCAAGGCGATTTTGTTATACAAATCGATATATACAAATTTCATAACGCCAGAGCTCACCATTATATATAAAAACACTCTTCTGCTAAAATACAATGTTCTGTAAATTTTTTAGTCAATCCATCGATTACTTTCCGAGATTTGCGAACGCTAATATAAGGAACCTAAATTTTTATATATATAGATTTCTGTAAGTATTAGAAACGACTGAACCAGGTTGAATCGCTTAAAATATATTTGTTAACAATTTTTTCACATAATGATAATCTGCATTGTCCCAAAAACATACTAAAATAATAAAGTAACGCTAGATACTCAAAATTACTAACCCTGCAGTAGGTACGTATACGAAATGATTCAACTAGGCAAAATATTATTTTGATTATCACTTTCCTCACTGTATTCCGTTGGGACGCGAATTTTGGTTACCGTGTTGACATAATTGATTCAACTGTAAGGCAAAGCTTATCGCTAAATCACTATTTTAGATATCATCGAAGAAAGCAATTACTTTGTGGTTTGACATATTTTAATAAAATACTTTTTTGTTGAAAACCACGAGATTTATTAATTTATGAACCGACCGTTTTGGCTTTACTCAAGCATCTTCAGGGTACAAATTCATATAGGGTACAATACTTCAGGGTACAGTAT
Source organism: Limnephilus lunatus (assembly GCA_917563855.2). Taxonomy (NCBI): domain Eukaryota; kingdom Metazoa; phylum Arthropoda; class Insecta; order Trichoptera; family Limnephilidae; genus Limnephilus; species Limnephilus lunatus. Next base: position 89,904,896 of record OU830594.1, on the reverse strand, counting down.
TAATTTGTACCCTGAAGATGCTTGAGTAAAGCCAAACCGGTCGGTTCATAAATTAATAAATCTCCTAGTTTTAAACAAAAAAGTATTTTATTTATCAATATTTTAGATTTTATTTAGATACAAGGAATGGGCTTTGTATAAATTGAAGTTTTTAATACCATTTTCATTGATTAGAATTACAGCAAAATTATTGATTACTTTCTAAAAATATAAGAGGTAACCATTGACGGGCTTAACTGATTGATGGAGGTAACTAATAAAAAAGGCATTTTTAATTGAAATGCATGAACGCATATAATAAACAACTTTTTTTTAAATACAATTTTATACCTAAAATCATCGGTGACAGTTTCCATCGATTAACATTTTTTCTTTTTTTTTAAATTTTCACAAAAAAATTGTCATCATAACCTCTAGATTCCGTTTGCCAAACACACACTAAGAGTAATAACATTTTTGGCTTATGGCTTCCTCTAAAGAAGAAATAATTCGTATTATTAAAAAAAATTAAGAAAAATAATTTATTATGTTAACATAGCGTTTAGGTATGCATTGCGTATGGAACTATTTAAACTAATTGAAAATAAATTTCAACTATTGAACATAATTTTCTATTCTATTTTATTATAAAAGTTTTAGTGTGTAAAATTAAAATTAGATTAAATATAAACGCTCCTGTTTGGCTTTGACGCCTGTATCATAATAAGTTATTAGGTATATAAAAAGGATTACCCACTTGGGCAGCCATTGAAGCATATTAATAATCCTTGGGAAACATAACCTTTTCATTTTCTTTAACAGCAGAGCAGAATATCTCGTCAGGATGGTGGGATGAGAAATACAGGTTTCTTATTTTGTGAGGTTAGATTGAATTAAAAGAGTTCAGTTCAAAATAACAAATGTTAGTATACTTAACTAAAGAACGAGAGCTGAGAGCTGAGAGCTGAGAGTTGAGAGTTGAGTTGAGTTGATGGGGATGTTGAGGGGATGGGGATATTTTTATTCCTGTTATTGTTATATTGTTAATGGACGGCATAAGTTACTGAAGTTTTACTTCAGTCGTGTGGTCTAAAGCACACTCGTTTTTTTTTTTATTACTAGCTTTTGCCCCCGGCTTCGCTCGCATTTTCGCCCCCCCCCCCCTCCTTCCCCCTCTCTCCATCCCCCACCCCTTCCAAACATAAATGAACAATAAAATACGTGCCGTTTCGAATTCATAATAGTGGGTCAAAATGTAGATTAGTACCTATTTTATATTTTTACACTAAATATTCATATTAGAATACTCGTATTTGAATTTTTGCTATCAAAGAATTCTCCACAGTAACCTAAACAAATAACAAAATGACAGCCAACGTCAAACATTTACTTAACAACACGCTTTGCCAATAAAAGTATAATAAATAATTTCATAACGCCAAAGCTTATTCTTATTCTTATTAACGAAAGAGATTGCCAATGTATTATGCCTACTAGCTATAGCAAATAATGTAGCTTTCGATTAGTGAAATAATTTTTAAATTCCATTCGGTATTTATTGCGTGAAAGAGTAATGAACACACATCCGTACAAACTTTCGCCTTTATAATATCTATAAGATTATTATGTTCCATTTATCGAAAATCCTGCAAGAGAAGAAAAGATTCTGAATTGAACCTCAAAAGTCAAAAGATTTTTAACGTAGTTTTCAGGAAAAATGATTTATGTACAAGACCTTTTTCTACCTCCCAAGACGGTATCTACAGGGTGGTAAAAGACAGTTTTCTCACAACAACGCTTTGTGTTGTAAGGTCAACTCTAAAGGTCAAAGGTCGGAGGTCCTCGCAGTGTTAGAACCCGTATACACATCTCTTGAATGATTTTTATGTATTATGATTTTTACGTATTATTATTCTGATATTACGATGATAAAAAAACAATGAATGTACGCAATTTAATGATGTACCGCCGGAATCATTTATGTATAAACCAGACCTCTGCCATAGGTCACCTCAAAAGTGATTCGCTAAGTTTGGTGACTTAGCTAAGGAGCCCGGGTTCATGGAGTGAGTTTTGTAAAGGTCTTGACGGCCGATGAGTCTGCCCACCTGCTGCGTTGCGGGCCGGATCGAGAGAGACCGGTTGAGGAGGTCTTTTGACCTCTCCAGCCAGAGTCCGTCGACACATCGCCATGCACTTGAAATGGCTTAAGCCGAGTTTGGTGACCAGATCTTAGTCAGGAACCACCCCATCTTCCTCTTACCCATCTCCTTCTCCTCCCCACTACGTTCAGCCTCAAAACAATTACCCAATTGTGGATGCTATAGTTTCACTGGCTCCAGGCGGTTGGGAACAGCAGAGACTCTTGTGCGGTATGAATGATTAAATTGTGAAATAATATAATATGGATCGCTACTCGAGAGCCTTACCCCTCGACCACGGAGGCCGTCAAATTGTGCTAACTGCATTTTTTGATTATATATTTTTTTTAATACCATCGTGCTGATTTCATTTTTTGATTATTATTCCGCCATCCCAATATCACAGTAAAATGTCATTATTCATTATACCTACCAAAAGCTTATACATTACAATAAAAAATGCATTTAAAAGTTTATAATTGCCTTCCATGTCATGTTTGTGTTATTATTTACCGTTGTAAGTGATTCTATATTAAAAACGAACAAGATTTCCCAAAGGATTTTTTGAAAGGAAATTGATGAAAGACGTGGTTGAGGAAATGCTGCAAATAGTAATAACATGAGTGCGGTTTTAATGGGATATTTAATACTGCAGTCCGCATGGTAAAGAAAACCCATACGGTAATCGGAGTGTTTGTAAATATATAATAATATTGTGGTTTCAACGTATATCAACAGATGTCTTTGAGTTGTAGTTTCAATGACTCTAAACAGATGTCACTAGTCTATTTGGTTTCGCATAGTTTAAAGATGTCTCAATAGGTGTCCGTGGTAGTCCCGCATGATAGAGAGTCGGTGGAGAGAGTGTCGGCCTTTTGGGTCTAATACCCGAATGGTTACGAAGATAGCCGATCATTTTGTATCTACAGGTGGGTATGTTAGGAAGATTAGCACAGAAATTTAGAACGAACGTTAATTCCAGTTAGATATTTATTATAAATACGACATAATATTTAACAAGACACTTAATCTCTGACGAATAGAAGTATTATTGAAAACTTCCAATCAACAAAATTGTATTTTCAATTTTGCTTTTTTACTCTTATTTTGAGCAATGCACTGGATTAAGAGAGTGACTTTATGTTGGTACACATATCCTGATCCAAATACCTAGGTGCTCGATCGTCAAATTGCGAAGTCAACGCTGTAGCTAAATAAACATCACTGGTTAAAATAGTCCATTCACCATGTACATTTATATGCTTCCGCATAGGCTTGTATAATATATGTACTTGCGGTAAAACAACAAGAAAATTAGCAGTAAAACGACCATCAGTGTTTGAATGATATTTGACGCGTAAGTGGGACATCCCAAGATAACAAGGCTCATTCAAGTAAAATAAATGGTTGAGGCAGGCCATGTCAAAATTTGGTATATCTGAAGAGCATGTGTGAGACGGACAATATTCTCGTCTACTTTTTTTCTTCCTTTTTTGTTTTGGACAGCAACGTTTTGATATTAAAACAACTTCTATTTGTTTCATTGAATAAATGCGTGTTGAGAACTTAAGACAGTTTTAATATTAAGAAACCAATATATTATTTGCCAATCCAAAATTGTTTGTTGGAAGATTCGAAATATAAATAGGGTTTGATAAATGACAAAATTCTTGTCTTAGAGACATGTTTTTTTTACTAAAAATCTGTCGTATCTCACCAAATGGGAGTGGTTTTATTCAAAGTTGTATTCTTAAATTTCAACCGTACATTTGCTAGGCTATAAATACTAATTGATTTTCATTATGTGCCTTGGAAACCCTTAAATAACCAAAATAAATAAATCAGAAATTGATTTAGTCAACAAAATAATATCACAATGTAAGTCATATTTGTCGACCACGTTTACTTGACATATCGACTCCTCCCCCCCCCCCCACAAATCATCACTCTTACTACCCTTACTTAATAATACCTAATCATTTCCGTGCTTGTATTATTTTCAAGTTAGTTTTAAGAACGCTGGTGAATGACATATGTGTGTCGTAATCGGTAGCAAATAAATAAAAATAAGTACCAAGACAAGAGTACATTCTGAATAAAAGTAATTATATCTTTCCTGCCTATTAATGCTAATTAAAAAATACACTGGTGGTTAGATAATTATATCATAGACTTTTTCCAATATTTCCTAGTAATCCTTTATCCCTTCATTTGCATGATCGAAGAGTGATACATGGCTTACTGACAAGTGGATTGATAAGGAATATTAAATAGTTTGGAGGTAAAGACTAGATTAATAAGCGTGCCTAAGAGATAAGTGCTTTGCTAAGGCGATGGGATGAGTCTTATGCGAAGAATGTTGAAGATAGTTTTTCAACGTCACCCAACCAACCTTCAAAGAAAACATTAGTTCGTAAATATTTTTTGACATAAACAAATATCTCTGTCAAATTCTGCTCATCGTAGTTTGACGGATACGGAAAATGGTTTCCTTGTAGAATGTAATCAGATTTTTTGATGGTTGAAATAATATTTTTTTTGTACATTAGCTCCACACAGAATTCCTAGAGAAAAATAATTCCCCCTCAGGACCTTTGTAGTCTTTGGGGATGCTGTAAAGAGGGTTTTAAAGGAAAGGAAGTAGAGGAAGTTTAAGGAAGGCAAACGGTATTAAGGGCGAATAGCGCATTGTTAAATTTGTATTTCGCCAACTAAACAAAAGGAAAGTAAATTAATTGCTTATGAATTATTGCTTAATAATTATTCGGAATTTGCTTACCATCTAATTGAATTTAACCATTCATTTGATCTGAATACCGGTTTTAAAATTTAACACACTAAAGTTAGTGGTTTTCAATTAGATCTTTTAGAAATATTAGAAATTAGGAAAAATGTCAATAAAAATTTAAATATTATTAATAACCAAAATAATTTAGTGAATAGCCCTATCTTAAACATATTTCCATTGTAATTTTGTCTTTGATCTTTTAAGTAAACCTCCCCCTCCCCCTCCCCCTTGTAACTCTGGTTCAATGAACTCTAGAACCCGGATTTGGTTTGAATTTAAGTGTGAGTAACAAAGCGCTAAATTGACATATAGTACCCACCTACCCTTGTACTCGTATAACTTAATATTTTTTTAACCAGATTAGTTTTTCTTGGAACTATTTTTACGAAAAATTAAGAGAAGCGATAAAAATATGAATATATTACAGAAAACTATTTTATTTGGTTTTTTTTAAATTGGAATTGTAATATACCATGATTTTGAGTTAGTGCTATAATAACGTTCCTCGTCACGAATATTATTCGCTTCCGCCCTTTGTATATGTAGTTGATACGAAAATTACAATTGGAACTATTGTATTGCATCTCGTTATGAATTATTGTTACATTTATAGTTCTGTATAATATCGGCTTGTTGTTGATAAAGCCACGTAAACAATATGCAAATGGACGAAACTAATCAACAATTGAAATTCCAAAATTCAATGTGATTGGTTTTACACACTGCGCCTAATCGAGCAATAACACGACTGTGGGCTTCATTAGCGGAGTGCTGGTATTTTTCGTGTCAAGAATCTAATTGTTTACATACTCTGGGTGCAATTATTGCTACAAATAAATAATCAAAGTGTGCAATTCACACGTGGCTCAAGTGATACCTTTAGAAAACTAGAGTAGACGCACTTTTTTTATCAATGTGAAGGATGATTTTTTCTGTAAGTTTATTTATACAATTACTGTTTCAGAGTGCTAAAATTTTACCTGTTAAGGCAATACTATGGCACAAAATTATGATTCAGTATATACTTACCCAGCAGCATAAAGAGAAATTAGAACATAAATACAGCACTAGATTCACGCGCAACGACGGGTTAATAGTTCCGAAAATTAATAATAAGTACGGACAGAGAACGTTTGAATACAACATACCGAAAATATTTAATTTATTACCTGATACTATAAAGCAATGTAATTCTATGAATAAGGTTAAATATATGCTGAAAAATTGGCTATCTGAAAAAAAAAATATTTTTAGATTGATTTGTATGAATAATGTTGTATATAAGATGTAAATTTATAACATAGATAATTTATATGTAACTTAATTATAAGCACTTGCTGACAAGTTAATTGAATTGGCTTTGATTTTGTGATTTGTAATAACTATTCTTACAATAATAAATAAAAAATAAAAATAAAATATTCCTTTTTTAGCTTTTCCTATAAATTTGGTCATTTTAAAGTGGTTCCTCAAGCGCTTCAAACCACTAGTGCAGGGGTTCCCAAACTTTTCCAAGTCGCGGCACCCTTAGAAAATTTGAATTTTCTCACGGCACCCCTGTCGTATAATGTCTATCTGTGGTAGCCTCGGGACCGAGTGTCACCCCCAAGAGCACAATTCTCTGGGTGCCTCGCGGCACCCCTGACCTCTGTCCGCGGCACCCCAGGGTGCCGCGGCACCCACTTTGGGAACCCCTGCACTAGTGTATTGTTAAATAATAGTTTAAAATTACTTGAGATTATATTAGCTATAAAAATATCTGTTACCAGAGATCCTCTGACATTTTTAAACTAGCATTGCACTCATATTTTCCAAGTCTAACAGGAAATTGTCTATATTTTTACATTCAATTTGTTTCCTTGTTAAAATGCATGTCTTAACATTGTGAGATTCTTGGATGGTACGAAATAAGTATCGAATTTTCTTTTTACTTGCTCTAATGTGACATCTTCCATTTTAATGTTGAAAGAGTTAAAAATTTCCATACCTTTTGTGCCAATTGAATAGAGTAAAATTGCAATTTACGCTTTTTTCTGTAACGTCTTCCAGTCCTGACGCTATTAAATATAATTCAAAACATTTCCACCACATTTTCCATTTCCCATCATTATTTGAACTGTCCGTTGAAATGTTCAGAGTTTTTATTGCATTGAAATCACGCAGTATGACTAGCGATTTTGTGAATCTTTCGACATCTTGAATTAGGATTAAAGTTTTAAGTTAATTTTATTATTTTAATATACATCCCACTTCTGACAACCATGTATTATTAATTAATAGACTTAGATGACTTAAAGAAAACACTAATATCTTGGTGTATTCATAAGAAAGAGGACAGAGGTCTTCGAAATTTGGTGCTTGTATAAATGCTCAGGAATTCATGGATAGCCAGACGCACAAATGTGTTCATTCTGGAAGAGCCATGGATCCACAAAAGACTCTCAACTATCTGTCTACAACATATTTTAAAGTTTTTTATTTGTTTTATTATAACTTTGGAAGCGTTATACTAGTCAAACTTAGGACACCAACATGGAGAAATACGCAGTCACTGCAAAGTGAAAGGCAGAAGAAACTGAGAATGGTCACCAATGCGCTGGAGTGCCAAATCACTGGCATCCATTACCTCGGTGTTTCTAGCTGTGTCGGTATGTCCCCTCTCAGCGCAGGATTGGAGGAGTAGAGGAGCCTTGTCCACCATGAAAAAGTAGTTGTAAAAAGATATATTAATAAAAAAAACATTGTCGACAGACCAACTTTACTGTTGTTAGCAACATACTTCTTCTTCTAGTGCCCTCTCAAATTGGTGGTTGTTCTATCGTCTATGTCTTCTTCATGCAAGCCAAACCTTTATTAATTCACAGAAACTGCACTTGTACTGTGTATTGTATAGTACGGTAGGTTTCAAAGCCGCGAGATGTGTTCTTGGAATGGTATGTCCTTTTAAAAAATTACAATCATTTCCAGAATATGAACAACCTCACAATTATCATGTTTAATGTTTGGGTTAATATGCCGTACGCCCGTATTCAACTTCATACTTTTTTAATCCACGTTTTGGACAGCATTACCGTGTCCATCATCAGAGCAGATATATGGATTGTGATAAGATGTGTGCTTACGTATGTAGAAGTGATGTTTTGTTGCGCACGTTAATCCTCTAAGGAGGGAATTTCAGCATATAATAATTAGTTAAATTAATGTGGCTTTCGGCGTTTAATTTTGTTGTAGCCGTCAAGTATAGAATTACAAAAACTATTATGCTTTATACCGCGCCCTCTCTATTTCCGTCTTTTCTAATTTTACAATGCTTGAATTCCTTGTAGCTATAATCATTTTGATGAATGGAACTTTTTGCTTGAGCAACGATAAAGAACTGAGCTCGCCAATGATTGAATACGCGACGCCTGGACCGCATAGTCACCAATTGGGCAAAAACTATAGCCCCTTGTGAAGAAAAGCAATAAGACTTTTCACTTACAAACGAGCGTTAATTTCCAAGCTAAAAAGTATGTTCGCTGAATATTTAAACCCTCTCTGAACGCGACTTAACAACTGCATTACACGGCTTTACTTAGAATTAGCATAATTTTACTGAATATTGTCCTTACGAGCGTTATGAAAATGAATATATGCAAATTTATTGAAAACAAGCGTTATCCCGGCATTGTTTATTATTGTTCAAGCCACTGGACATGAAATCACTGGAAGGGTGATCTATTATAGCGATTTAAGTGAAAACTAATGCACTCAATAATTATTAATGTCGATCTTTCGATTGTTGCACTGAATAGCGATTCTGTTTTGTAGAAACGGAATCGATTATCGATTATCGTAATCACCTGTCAAACTTGTGTTATTGACCATGGCTTGAAATTGCCCTTTCACCTAGTTTAAAACATGAAATGCTGCAAGTATAGATGATTATATTGTATATTTACTTATTTAATATACGCTTAAAGTTGTACAGCATGGATTTGACATTTGCGAAGTTTCGTTTCAATCTAAATATGCATGAATGACTTAGTTTGCCCAAATTATTAATTTAACACTAGAAAGACCGGGTACATCTCTATACCTATAAAGACCACGACCGTCATTTTGACGGCTGATAACTTTTTGCCAATTGGTAGGCGAAAATGGGTACCGCCGCCCCGGGAACCATTTATCGGATAACCAACACTTCTGCCATAGGACACTCCAAGCGGTTTGCGTTATTTTTGTAACTTAGCAGGGGTGCCCGGGTTCATTACGTGGGGTTTGTCTGATTTAGGTGGCGAATATGTTTGCCCACCTACTGCGTAGCCGACCGGGTCGGGAGACACTTTTTGAGGGAGACCTTATCTAGACCTCTCGAGCAGGACCTCTCTCGAACCGTCACCTTGCACCGCTGTGGGAGAGATCGATTCATTCGTCTAACACTCCTGAATACATTTACCAATTTCTTCTATTCATCCCTCACACCTTCTTCATTCATCCGTTACTCCTGGATAAATTTACCATTTTTTCATATTCACCCCTCACATCTTCTTCCTTCCCAGAACTTCCTTTCCCTAAAAACACCCTTCACACAGCATCCCCAAAGATGGCATAGGGCCCGGTTTCTTTTCTTTTTTCGTTTACATTAGCTCCACAAAAAAAACCCTAAGGAAAATTATTCCCCTCATGGCATTGTCACCTTTGGGGATGCTGTGTGGAGCGTACCTAAAGGGAAAGGAAGAAGAATAAGTTATGGGAATTAAATGATGAGTGAGGGGTGGGTAGGAATCTGGGGATCAGTGTAGTGACATACGTAAGAATCTATTCCTATCACTGCGATGCAAGGCAATGTTCCGAGAGTCCTGCTGACGAGGTCAAACGATATCTCTCAACCAGGCACTCCCGATTTAGCCTGCCACACAGTCGTTTGGTAGACGCATCCGCCACCAAGATCCGAACACACCTTCCCCGAACAAATTCCCAACTTGGGAGGCGGATATGGGTACTGCCGCCCTGGGAACCATTTATTGGATAATCAACAACTCTGCCATATGTCACCAAAATTGGTTCGCTACTTTTGGTGAATTAGTAGGGGTGCCGGGGTTTATGGGATGAGGTTTGTCCGGGTCTTGGGGGCAGATAATAATAATATTTGGCTAATTTATACAGCGCGATTTTTGAGAAAAATCACCTCAAGGGCGCTGTAAAATAAATATGCGTCTGCCCATCAGCCGAATGACAGGCCGGATCGGTAAAGATTGGTTGGGGAGTCCCTTTGACTTCTCCAGCCATGCTCTCTCGGAACATCACGGATGAATGGATTCATACGTCCGTCATACCTGGACACACTGACCCCCAGATACCTACCCACTCCTTATATCATTTTCCTTCCCGGAACTTCCTCTCCTTCATTTCCTAAAAAGACTCACTACACAGCATCCCATAAGGTGACATACATAGGCCCTGAGGGGAATTATTTTTCTCAGGGCTTCCTGTTAGCTAATGTAAAAAAATACCTGGAATGAACCTGGGCACCCCTGCTAAGTCACCAAACTTAGCGAACCTCTGAGGGGGGCCTATGGCGTAGGTATTGGTTATCCAAGATTCTGCCAGTTCTTCAGGAGCTAACCCAGCTGGACCAACTCTGGTATATGTATGCATACCCTGTCTTTAGTTCTCCGACGAGCCATAAAATAAATTTGGGTCAGAGATATATTTTTTGTGGTATTTTTATGAATTATATGATACGCAATAGCGAAAGAAAGAGACAGACATATTAGTACTATCATAAACGAGGAGGAATGGGCATGTTGTCAACTTGGGTAAGGAAGGTTGTAAACAAACTCAGCAGTATGGCACAAACCGTCACATTGACGGCGGCGGTCTTTGTAGGTATAAGTCAATATATTTCAAAAACTAAATAAGACCCGTACCTGTTTTTTTCACCATAGTTGTAAAATCATAAATCATGAAATGTGAAAAAAAATCACACCAATACAATAATTATTAAGCATTATATCGTCACATTACTTCGGCCAGCCGTCAAAATGAAGGCTTCGGTCTTTCTAGTGTTAAATAATAATAATAATAAATGTTTATTCCGGTATGTGGGGAGAATAGTGCAATCCTACACATTCCATAAGGGTTATAATACATACCCAAAATATTTTAAAAAGAGAAGCAAGTGAATATGATTGTACATGAAACAAAGGTAATAACAAAATAAAATCATAATAATTAGCTTTTAGGATTCTGTGACCACATTAGGAGCCAGTATTTTTCTCCAGTTTGCATCAATGCTGGATGATGGACTGAGGCGGGCTTCTATGACGAGGATATATATAATATAATAATTAGACTATAATCCGTATAATTCTTAGGTACGATAATGATCTTTTTTTTGATCTGGGCACCGGGATTTTTCATTGTTAGGAGGACGAGGAAGGTACTTTTTCGAAGTTGAACTTCCTACAATATGAAACTTGCCGTCAGATTCTACTAAGAAATCTAATAAGGATATTGAAATTTCTGCTTCTAAGAAACTTATTAATCCATAGGAAGATTATTACAATCCAAAGACCGGCTTCCGAGTAAATTTGGCTTCCAAGAAACTGAGCGTCTTGTACGGGGCTATCAGATTCTTCGATGGTAACCAGCTGCTAACCCTGTATAGATCTCAAGTACGCCCAACAATCGAATTTGGGAGCCACCTCTGAACTTAAACCCCAAAATACTCAATGATAAACTTACTTGATTTCGTGCAAAGGAGGGAGTCTGTCTGATTGATAATCCGTCGTTAATAGACCTATTGCCATTTCTAATTCAAAGGCGCAATGTGGGCATAATCCTCGGTGCACTGGTGCACAAGCGTGAAACTGTAGAGTTACGACGGGAACACTCGTTCACATTTGATTTACGCCTCATGAGAACGGGTCGTTTCTTCGACTCGCTTGGTACACGAACGGAACATTGTCAGCTTTATTTAGTCTGGTGCATCCATTGAGCCACTAACAAATTTGTTAAATACCTATTTGGTAATGGTTCGTCTGCTAGATAAATTAGTTTATCAAGTAATTTTATTAAATTAACTTTGTAAATTTGTTCGATGGATAGTCAGTAATTGATAACCTTCAAAATTTGTGTAGAACTCTCGAGGGAATTTATAACTTTTTATATTGCGATACCTGCAATGCGATCATGTACAAAAAGGAAACCAGGTAGCTATTTGCAATTGTCATGTTCTGATGTACGAGTACCTTATATGTGTCGATAAACATGAAAGGTCTCGAATTTCAGAATGTGACTTTTGCAAATTCCTAACTGGCTTTTTGCTTGTGACGGCAATGTGAAAGTGAGCCTATACCTTTGTAAGGCTGTTTTTCACATAATTGTTTTGAGTTCAGTTACCTGCGTGGGTGGTATAAAAACTGAGAGGGTGCCGTATGCCAGGGTTACTTTGGTTCAATGTTTTGTAATTTTTTACAATTGTTTTAAGAGTGGTAATAGAGTAGGTAATGTAAACATCTTTAAAACATAATCAGGTAGAAATGCTTAGAATTTTTTTCCATAGGAAAGCTGAAAGTTCAGAAATGCACAAAATAATTTGCAAGGCAGATAGAAATATTTCGCCATTAAATTTATACGACGAGAATGCCAGCATTCTTATAAATACCAACCAGGAATTATTAGATTCCTGGTCAAATAAAATTCTTCACGCAAAACACTTCAATTATCTCAACCAAACATATGTTGATAAATTTTTGTCAAACAAATGGTTGAGTATTGGAGAGTTGATCGCAGAAATAGAAGGCTTTATGCTTGCCATTCAAGATAGAGTCATTAATACTAAAAATTATAGGAAGCATATCATCAAAGATGCAAATGAAATTGATGATTTATGTAGAAAATGTTTGGCTTTTCCGGAAACTATAGAACATATTATATCGGGATGTTCTGTATTAGCGCCGTCCGAGTATACATTTAGGCACAATCAAGTTTTAAAAATAATTCACCAAAGTTTGGTAATTAAACATAACTTGATTGACTGCCGTAATGTACCATATTATGAATATGAACCAAATTCATTTTTAGAAAATGAATTTTATAAAATTTATTATGATAAAACTATTCTAACAGACAGAACAATTAGTTATAATAGACCCGATATAGTTTTACATTACAAAATTAAGAAAATAACTTATATCATTGATGTCGCTATTCAAAAATTCTTGTAATATTCAGAAAACTGTTTCGAAAGATTTTTTTAAATATTTATATTGAGGGATCAGTAGGATTTATTGGACCAGTTAGGATTTCATCAGAGCCGAACCCTCTGATATGAAAATATCTGGAGTCGGTGAAATATTTTCCCATTATGTTTCTGGTGGATTGACGTATTGTTCTTGTAATGTTTTGTATTTATTATACTTATATAGTGCACTTACATTGCGTGAATTTACTAGATATTCATTTGTGGAAAAGTGTGTGAAAGGGTTTAGTCTTTCATTTGGGAAAGATTTAACCCGGACATAAAATCTGGAGCACCGTAAAAATTGAAATTTAATGGTAACACTTTTTTTACATTAGCTCGTGAGGAGGTTTAGGGAAGGAAAAGTATATTAGGGGTGGGTAGTAATCTGAGGGTCAGTGTGTCCAGGAGTGACGAACGTGTGAATCCATCCCTCCCACTGCAGTGCAAGGAGCTGTTCTGAGATGCTACAGCCAGAGAAGTCAAAGGGAGTCCCTCAACCATTCTCTCGGCCTACCATGCAGATGGAGGGCAGATGCATCCACCGCCAAATACCCAGACAAACCTCACCCTATGAACCCGACCACCCCTGCTAAGTCACCAAAAATAGCGAAGCAATTATGCGGTAATTTTTTTTCTTGTTTTAAGCGTGTAGTTTTTTAAATTAGTTATAAAGTAAGCAGTTTTTTAAATTATGTACAGTAACTTATGAGGGAATGACTTTGCATCACTTTTGTATTTCATTATTATCTTATTGGCTACCGCATTCTAAGGCAATGTAACGCTATAAGTATTTTGGCATCCCTAATGTTAGTTTTAGTTGTTATTTACGCAAAGTTCCCCCGTAAGATGCAAAGTAACCCCGGTTTAAGGTAGTGACCTACGCCTACAGTTCAAACTGATAGCAATCTCTTTACCTTTTACCTTTTCTACCCACATCTTTCTAAGAAGGTTTTTATCTCCACAATAAGAAAACTAAACACGCATATATAAGTTTTAGTAGTCTGGCCCTGAAGCATGTTAAAATCAAAGCTTCACTTAAAAAAGCAAAGTGGAAAAAAAATCTCAAATTTAAAATTTTACTAAATATGAAAAGCGTTACGTAAGAACCCACACCAAGTTTTGTTTTTAGACTTTAGTGTTACTATTAGAAAAAAAATTATATCATTAAAGTTTTTCAGTCATCCGAATTGTTCTCATCGCGAAGTGTAATGCAAGAGCCATACGAGGATAATATTTCAAACCAGTTTAGAAAACCACTGAGCCGGCGTCCTATTCTTGCAAAACCCTGGCTAATAACCTGACTTGGCACAAGCTAGAGCGGTTTACACGACGTTGGGAAAGTTTTAAACCAGTATCATTACAATGACTAAAGTAGTAACAAAATTATTGAAAATTGATTTTGAAATTATCAATTAAGTGTGCCGTCATTGCATACGAAAAAAAATAATCGTACCTACTCGTAGAATATTTTCCTCGAAAATACAAACAATATTATTTGCACCACCTCTCTGAACAACGTTTTTTTAAAGTTAGCTCCCCACAGGCCCTGAGGAAAATAATTTCCCTTCGGACGATTGCCATATTGCCATATTGTTGAACAACCTTAAAATATTATCACACATAAATTTTCTCCACTGCCATTACCGAGAGTCGCCCTTAGCTCAGTGCATGATAATGCATTATTCCGGTTCTTGCACCGGCCTAATTCGGCCGCTTTACCTTCCCTACGGTTGTTAAGTTTCTAGCTCAGTCTTTGTCAAGTTAATTGTACAATAACGTTTCTTGTAAATATATTTGACCAGTATAACCGAGTGTTTTTATTGGCAAAATTTCCACTACACCACGGAGTTCAGTTTACAGATCTTGAAAGGGCTGTAAGCTGCAAATCCTGACCAGGATTAAATATAAAATCACCCTTTCTACACCATCTTGGGGGATGCTTTATGGAAAGTATTTTTAAGGATAGGAAGGAGAGGAAGTTATGGGAAGGAAAAACGTATGAAAGGTGGGTAGGGATATGGCGATCAGTGTCCAGGAGTGACAGACGTATGAATCCATTCATTCAATTGCGGTGCAAAGCGATATGTTGAAAAAGTTCAGCTGGAGACGCCAGAAGGCGTCCCTCAACCAGTATTTCTCAATCCAGACCACCACGCAGTAGGTGGGCAGGCGCATCTGCCGCCAAGACTTGCCCACCACTGCTAAGTCACCAAACGTAACGAATGTGAAGTAAATAATAAGTTGTTGTAAGTAGAATTCCAAAAAACACTTTTTACAACCCCCCTTCCTCCTTTTCTATTTTGCCCTGCCCCTAGGATTGCACCCCCCCCCCCCTTAGATTCGAACTCCCACTACATGAGGGATTTGACATTTAGTGCTTAATTATGAGCCGGAAACAATTTACATGCAAATGTTATATTTAAATAATAATAATTATATCCCTTGTCTACAAGTATGCAAAATACGCTATGAAAAACTTTAGATAGAGTACCTACCCTTTCCACGATGGCGTACGTGCAGATGATATTTATTGATGTTTTAATCAAAATTTTCAACAAATTAGGGATTTTCACGAACACCCTAAGGTCCGGCCGAAAGTTATTACTGAGCACTCACCCGGAATAATGTTGTATCGGACAAAACTATCAATATTGAGTAATCGCTGGAATAATGTTGGTAAATTATCATGCATATTTTAAGATAGGGACTTTGTAAATAACAAAATATTTTGGCCTGTAGTGTGGCAGAATTTTAAAGATTTTGGTTTGTGGAAGAATATTGTATATGTTTTTTGTCAAAATCAGGTAAGTTTAATTCATGGAAATAAAGTTCGAAAACCGACATCTTATATTTTCACTGGAAAGGCATCAAAGCCAAGAAGCTGAAGGTTACAGGAAAGTAGTCTTTGTCCAGAAAAATATAATACGTGCATTTTTAACCTGTCGAAACAAGTTTGTTGAATAATGGTTTTTGGGTTGATCTCAAGCGGAATCTCCGACCGTGAATATGAAGATTTGCTTGCACATTTGCTTACATTGGCAACGGGGGCGTGACCATTTTTTTATGCGTCTGTAGTAAGGTCACGCCTCCATTTCCAATGTTTATATTAATGTTCAAGCAAATGTGTAAGTAAATGTTTATGTTCACGGTCGTAGGAGACTCCGCTTGAGATCAACATCACGAACGTTCTTTGTTGCTAAACTGAAATATCTCAATGAAATGTGTGAATTTACTAATTGTTTTTGTGTTTAATTCGTAGAACTCAATTTTAATTTTTAGAAATTTAATTAAATAAATTTGATATGTTATTATCGAGTTCTGCAAGTATTTAAGAATGTATTTTAGTTACAGCTGTTTCGACTTGTAAGGTCATTTTCAAACAGTTTGAAAATGACCTTACAAGTCGAAACAGCTGTAACTAAAATACATTCTTAAATACTGGCTGAACTCGATAATAACATATCAAATTTATTTAATTAAATTTCTAAAAAAAAAAAAAAAGTGTGAATTTACGTTAGAATTTGTGTACATTATCTCCACACGGGAGGCAATAATTCACCTTACGGTCTAAGTCATCTTTGTGGATGCTGTGTGAAAGATTTTTAGAAAAGGAAGGAGATGAAGTTTGTGATATACCCCTTCTATTGTCTCTTCTTTTCAATTTTACTATTTTTGAATTCTTTCATCCTTTCAAGTTTTCTTGAACTTTTCTTTTGGTTCTGATCGGTATCTAATTTTCTAAGGCTTTATATGTATGACACACAAGCCTTCATGAAAATGTGATCAAACTTAATCCGCTAGGTGTCGCTAGTGTGTTGATTTCGTTATAATTCTAAAATATTATTTATTCATTCGTAAGGTGGAAGCTACGATATTTTCATATCTACTGCGATTCATCACAAGTTAAGGGAAGGAAAAGGTATTTTTTTTATTTCATTATATAACTGTTTTTTATGATACTTTCAAGTAATTAATCACCTCTCCTTATAATATTTCTGACTATAGTTCTTATTTGTCTATATTTGTTTGTGTTTTGTTATTTTTACTAATATTAATCTTATCCTGACAAAAAAACCTTTGGCTTCGAAACATGTTGGTAATTTTGATTAAATAGTGGTGTTTTAAAAAGTTTTCATTTTATTAAAAATGACGTCACAAATTTTTAATTTTTGAGTTGATTGTCTCAAGTGGCGTCGAAATCATTTGACATTTGAGAGTTCTCCTAATACTCCAGTCAAGATGTACATCCGCGCTTACAAAAGGTCCCGTCATTCTGGATTTAATATTTGACGTGGGATGCGTATTTTAGAAAATATTTTACAAAATAAGTGAAAATTTCGAAAAATTTTCACTTTTTGGATAAAATGGCCTATTTTCGAAGAACTGTATCTTGGAAATTAATGGTTGTATATAGCTCACTTTGGTCTCATATTGTAGCAAATTTAGTTTACTTTAAAAGCACATATTCCAACTATATCAATCCGACCCTTCCTTCACTGAGATATTGAGCAAAAACTGAAAAAAATCCGAAAATTGCCTGGTTTTTTGGATTCCCCGCCGCTCGCACAGCATTTTCGAAGTTGCAAAATTTTTTTTTTAATATTGGTTTAGGTCCTAACAACATATAAAAAATCCAGAATGACGGGACCTTTTGCAAGAACAGCCCCCTTTTCATGTTTAACTTGACTGGACTATAATTAATAGTACCGTCTGCGTATTTTGTAGCACCTAGCGGCAAAAATCGTGCGAATGCAAACCATTGTACCCAGTCAAGTAATGCCAGGAGTAAGTCCGCAGGCGGAATTTTTTAATATTATTTTTATGCATTTTCATCTTCTATTACCCTTGGGCTATTACTCAAGTCGCCTGGTTGTTATTACTACACGTCTTTTATTTTTGTTATTATTTCACGTTTACAGCTTGTTAACTAGAAGTAATATTCTTTTCTTGTACGGAAATTAAAAACGAGTTTTCCGTGTTCTTTGCCTTGTGTTACAATAATAGGAAGAATGGGAATAGCAAAGGTTCCTATATAATAGGTTCATGGGATGAGGTTAACTTAGTTCTTGGCAGCCAATGCGTTTGCCAAGCTACTGCGTGGCGGGCCGGATCGGGAGAGATTGGTTGACCTAGACTTCTTCAGCAGGTTCGATCCATGCCCTTGAATCACCGTGAGAGGGGTCGATTCATAAGTCTGTCACTCCTAGACACATTGACTACTAGATTCCTACCCACCCCTAGTACCCTTTTCCCTCCCAGAACTTATTCTCCCTTCTTTCCTCAAAATACCCTCCACATAGCATCTCCAAATATGATATAGGCCCCAAGAGATTTTTTTCCTCAGGGCCTCCTGCGTGTAGCCAACATAAAAAAAGAAAACGTTTCTAAATGATGTCTCTATACATAACATCGATGAAAATTTTATATTATATACCAGCTGGTACCCGGCACGTGTTACTATGCCATTTAATAAAGAAGTTATTTCTCCGTACGTGTCCTTTCCCATTCGCCCCATTCCCCTTCAGCCACCCCTTCCTCTCCCGCGTTCCCTTCCCCTCTCGCGTTTAAACTCCACATCCTCCACCTTTCCTCTCCCCACTCCACTCCCCCCCTTCTCCCGTCCCGCAAACCCCCCTCCCGAGTTCCCCTCCCCCCCTCCCAGGTTACCCTCCCCGATCCCTAGTTCCCCTCCCCCCCTCACTCAAACCCCCTACCCTAGTTCCTTTCCCCCCTCCCGCATTCCATACATTCAGTCCCGGCACATTCAGTCTTCATACAGCTCGCGTGCCACCTATTGAAATTTTTTAATACACATTTCATAATTCCAGAGCTCACCAGTAGTTTTATACAAACCTTGTCTTGATAATAACGAATACAAAAAAAAAGTATTATCCAATTTGGTGCAATCTTTATGCGCGTACATACATTTCTGCGATTCAATTTTTTAAATTAATTAATTTTTCGTAATTTCGTGAACCAGAGCTCACGTTTATATACAGAAACCATCGCGCACATGCACACATCAAATCCCCAAAGTTTCATTACAATCGGATGAATGGTTTAGCAATGCATAGCGGACATCGCAACATTTTTAGATTTTTATATATATAGATGGAAGATATATACCTACGTACGTAATATAATACTATTTTTTAATACATGAATAAAAATAAAAATACAGCCGTTTTACAATTTGGGAAGCGGGTATGTGTTCCGATACTCCGGGAACCATTGATATGGATAATTAATAACCAATGGATGATCAACGTCTCTGCCATAGATCACCCCAAGTGGTTTGTTACGTGTGGTGACTTTTGGAGCAGGGATACCCGGATTCCGGGTCTTAGCTGCGGATACGTCTGCCTACCATTTGTGTGGCAGACGGGTTCGGTAGAGTGAGATGTCTTTTGACCTCTAGCAAACCTCTGTCGGAAACTCCTTCCCGGAACTTCCTATCATTCTTTTCCTAAAAAAACCCTCCACACAGCGTACCCAAAGGTCACATACAGTGGAATTATTTTTATCAGGGCCTGTTGTGTGGATTAGGCTAAAATATTACCTTAAATTTGATAAGAAATGATGTAAAACTTAATATTTCCGAGAGTCAGGTAGAGAAAAATCTTTAAAATATGGAATGGGATTACACCTGTGCTGACACCGACACTACGTAACGACAAAATTATCCGAGTTTTGACCACAAAATCTTCAACAGGTGCTTTCTTACCATAACACTTCTCATTTGATTATGTGATACGTTTTTTGTGGTAAAAAATAATCAAATTTTTATTATTTCTTACCAATAATAATTTTTTCCATTAAAACGCTATTAAAACGCATCCTCCGACAATATATTCTACGGACAAAACATCCTCCAAACAAAATATCTACTAAAAACTTACCTAACCTAACTTAACATAAGAAAAAAAATGAGACAAAAATACTACAGATATCCTGTAAAGACAATAAATTATTATACAAGCAACAAAAATTTATTGTCCTTAGATGATGTCTGGATTATTTTGTCCTTTTTTGTTAGGTTATGTTAGGTTATGTTAGGTTAGGTAATGTTAGGTTAGGTGTTAGTAGTTATTTTGCTGGGGGATGTTTTGTCCGTTGGATATTTTATCGGGGATGAAAACGCGCGGAACCAATATTTCCACCTTAAAATTACACCCAGTTTGACAGAATTCGCAACCTAGTAACTTTACTCCAAAACCACAATGATAGATAATATAAACGGCCTTTCTACGTGTTTTGTAAACACAAGTGACTTATTTCACATCCAGTAGTTAGGTAATTCACAATATTTTTTGTAATTCTAAGCAAAAATCCTTTTACCTCCCTCCCTGTCAGTTCGGCTTACCCGCATATATCAAGACTGACATCTCTTTGACACTTTGACAGTTCAACGCTCTGCGAAGGTTTATTCATGCAAATAGTTAACTTAACTTTAAGCGTACCACTGTGCAAAAATTACGCCAGTTTGAATGACACCGAGATGAGTGCGTTTGAGCCAAAATTTTGTGACCTCATCCCTCAGTTTGATTGGTGAAATCGATCGTAAAAGATTTTTCTTCGTCATCGTTTTTCTCTGAAAAAAAAAACATTCGCAAACCAGAATATAAATATGATGGAATGCACTGAACTCACGAACCCTAGAAGTGTGAACTTTGCCGATTGAATTAAAACTTATGTCGCCATTTGGCACAAGACCGTTGAACTCCTTGGCCCCAGATAGGCTAAATACTAATATAATAAGTTCACTATATTCTTCAAGGCAGTATTATTCAGGGCAGTATTATACTGCCCTGAAGAAGCTACGGTTGTAGCGAAACTCGGTAAGCATAAAGTATATAAAATAAAAGTGGTGTTGACAAAGTTATTGTTATATTTTAAATAATAATGTCACATCACAAAGTATCTGATTTATATGAACAAATAAATACTTAGTATTTGGTAGAATTTAATTTATTTTAGAAATTAATAAATAAAAAAAATATTTATTAGATAGGTTAGAAGCTTTCAGAACAAAGTAGGTATTTGCATCAGTTTCATCAGAAAATTTGAGATATTTTTAGCCACCAAAACATGCCCACAACCCACAACTAGAATGTGATTCAATTTGGGAGATGGGTATGGGTACCGCCGCCCTGGGAAACATTTATTGAATAACCAACACCCCTGCCATACTTCACGCTAAGTGATTCGCTACGTTTAGGGATTGATTCACACTTCCGTCACTCCTGAACACATTTCTCTCCAGATTCATACCCACCTCTAATACCTCTTTCCTTACTTCCTCTCCTTTATTTCCCTAAAAAGACCCTTCACACAGCATCCCCAAGGATGATATATATTTTATTCCTCAGAGTCTTCTGTGCGAAGCTAATTAAGAAGAGAAATATTTTTCGTTTTGGACTAGGAGATTAGGAAACAAGTTATTGAAGTGATGCAATGCGAAGTAATTAAAAATCATATATTTTTGGTTAAAAATATTAATCACCTACAAAAACATTATAAATTCTTTAATAAAATAGTGTTAGTAGAACACACCCAGCCCTTTGATATAATCAAGTATTTTTTTGAAACCTGTTTTTTGCCTAGAAAAAAAAAAACAAAATATTAAAATAATGCTTTTAACCCATCTGCTTGGTTCAATATATTTGCACCTCACAATCCGGAAGCCTCGGTTTCGCCAAACCGAAGACAAACCGTCACTTTGGATCGAGATTGTAAAATATCTATGCAAGATAGCTTTCACATTTCAAAGACAATAAGAAGCATTATTTCGTTTTCTTTCTAGTTAAAAGAAAAACACATATTATGTTACAGTTGCATTCAAATGCTACAACACTGCGGTGGTATATTTTTGTATAGTGCACTGCCTCGGATACCGTGTATTGTTATTCGCTTCATACCCAAAGTACCTCGCCCGTGCGGGTGGGTATTAGAAAGAACATGGAGGACATTCTCGAAGACATTAAGAGTGATATCGCAAAGATAACATCTGTTAAAGATTCTAGAATAAAACTGAGTTTGGAAAACAACTTAAAGAAATTAGAAGAACAAATAAAAACAGAAAATCTTCTCTTACAAAAAAAAATCATTAATCTACAAGAGCAAATTATAACAAACAATGAACACTACAGTGAGAAATTAGAGAATTTCGCGACAAAAAATATAAAAACATATGCGCAAGCCGCTACAATAATTAATAAAATCGAGAAACAAACTCCACAAAAACACGCCATCATTATTTCAACAACTAAAAACTTGAAGGCTGAAGAAATGAGAAAAAGAATCGAAAAAAACATAGATGTAACTAAAATGCAAGTCGGTGTAGCTGAATTTAAAAAAATTGGTGATCAAAAACTCATAATCTCATGTGTAAAAAAAGAAGACGCACAAAAATTGGTCACAAAAATAAATGGAACATTCGGCGAAGACATTAACGCTGAAGAAACAAAAAAGAGAAAACCAATAATGATCGTAAAAAGATAACAATCAAATTTAACAGAGGAAGAAATTGTTTTAGGCATAACCCAGCAAAATGAGGGTTTACAAAATTACTGTAAAGATGATTTTAAACTCATAAAAGAAATCAAACTCAAAAAATTTGACCAACAAAAGACGTACTTACAAGACGTTTCACACTACTTAATACAAACATCAGGAGCCATAAGGAAAATCCTTCTTAACTTTGAAAAAATAAATATAAAATACCAAAGAGTCCCAATTGACGACGTTAGCCCCCTGACGCAGTGTTACCACTGCTTGAAATATGGACACACTGCCCTAAGATGCCTAAACAGAACACAGCCACCTACCTGCCCCCACTGTGCACAAGACCATACCCTAGAAAAATGCACAGAGAGAAACAACAAACCAACCTGCTTCAACTGTTCCAGCAACAATAAAAAATTCAGGGCGAACATCTTGGAAGACCACCGTGCTGATAACATCAATTGCACATACAGGCATAAAATGCTTCAAATTGCCAAAGAGAGAATAGATTATGAATGAAACAACACAACTTTTATTAATGATAAAAAAAAAAACACAAAGGCTTTCAACAAATCCGCCCTCCAAAAAATCCTATCCCATCAGTGCATTAAACAAGTGTATTCATGGCCACTAATGCATTCATTATTATTATTTCTTCGAAATGGATGATTTTGTGATAAATGCTATAGATAAAACCATGTCAATAGACGAAAGAATTTATACATCAGTGAACGATACAAACAATATTTTAGCGATGAATCCCGAAGTTAGCTTAATCATATTTCATATGAATGTAAGAAGCATCGAACGACATTTAGACGAAATCCTGGTAACAATAAAATCACTTAATAGACTGGACTGCATAATATTAACAGAGACGCACTCATCGAGCGATATAAACTATAATATTCCGGGTTATACATACTATGCAACAAATACCCGAATTAATAAGAACAGCGGAATCGCAATATTTATTTCAAATAAATATGTTGTGACTTTTAACAGAGAAATTCAAATGCACAATGTAAACATCCTAAATATGGAAATCAGTTACCAAAAGTATACATTTAGCATATTCGCTATATATAGAACTCACGCCTCAATATTACCAATATATGTAGATGATCTAAAACGCATTCTTCTTGCGAACAGAAATAAGAAAACCATTGTTGTCGGAGACATTAACCTCAATATTGCAAATGATTATTCGTCTAATGATAAAGATAATTATCTTAATATGATGGCAGAATTAAATTATATATCGTGTATTAACTCATTTACGAGAATGATTCCAGGTCAACGACCTTCGTGCATAGATCATGTTTTCACAAATATTCAAGACATAAAAAACATAGTATCTGCAGTTATACAAACGACAATCACAGATCATTTCGGGTGCATTTTTACCTACAATTACGAAAACAAATATTCACCATTACCAACCCAAACTCCGGAGAATGAAAACAGCCAACGCAAAATGCTCAACATAAATGCCTTAGTACATAATCTAGATAAAGAGAAATGGCTCGATATTTTTAATTGTAATGATACGAACAAATGCTTCGAACTATTTGAAGAAAAACTATCAATGCACGTAAGTACTGCATATTCTATTGATTCCAGAAAACAATCATCAAAATTTAAACCGGTTAAACCATGGATAACTATTGGATTAATTGTATCAATCAGACACAAAGAAACAATATACAAAAAAACAATCCGACAACCTACAAACGAAACCTTAAAAAAATACCTGTAAGCATACAAAAACAAACTTACGTATTTAATAAAAACCACAAAAGATAATTATTTTCGGCAAAAACTAGAAGCAACGGAGAACGATGCAAAAAAAGTCTGGAATATTATAAATGAAATCATAGACAAGAAAAAACACAAAAAAAATGAAATACATAGTATTACACATAACAATATCAAAATACGATGCAAAGAAAATCCATCGGCTGCCGCTAACATATTTAACAACTTTTTTGCAAATGTAGGCAAAAACCTTGCAAATCAAATTAAAAAAATACCGTCTAATGACGAACAGAACATTAACGCCAATATGTTAAACAAAATTAACATGTTTCTTCTCACTTCAGCACAGGAAATCGAACAAATCATTTCAAGCATGAAGGGAAGATCAGCACCAGGTTTCGATGGGGTTACTGTCGAAACACTGAAAAATATCAAAAAACATATTTCAAAACCATTAACACATTTAATCAACACTAGTCTTCAAAGCGGAATATTCCCAACGATATATAAACAAACCATCATCACTCCAATTCATAAATCTGGCAACCCAGAAGAAGTGACAAATTATCGTCCAATATCGCTGATTTCAAACATTGCTAAAATCTTTGAAAAAATTATCAAAAAAAGATTGACTGAATTTATTAACAAAAATAGCATAATACACGACAACCAATATGGATTTATGAAAAATAGAAGTACCCAAGATGCGATTGCCAAACTATCGAACATTATCCAGAACACATTAGACAAATCTTTGAAATGCCTCGGAATCTTCATAGATCTTAAAAAAGCTTTCGACAGTATTTCTCATGATAAACTTATTAAAAAATTAAACTGTATTGGGATAAACGATAAAGCTCTAAAATGGATAAAAAGCTATTTATTTGAACGACACCAAGTAGTCAAGATAAACAACTTTCTAAGTCTACCACTAACAAGTAATTTCGGGATACCTCAAGGCACAGTCCTAGGCCCCCTACTATTTATAATTTATGTCAACGACATTTTCAAACTACCAATTAACGCAGACATAATATCATATGCCGACGACACAGCTATCATAGTGAATGGGATCGACTGGGATATAGTAAACGAGCAAGTAAATAATAGCATGAATACCTTAAAACATTGGTTTGATACAAATCTTCTCTCATTGAACACTAACAAAACATACTACATACACTTCTCAATTAACAAACTAAAAACACTCCCCAACACTAAAATAATTATCCACAATAACAAATGTAATAAAATCACATGTATTCAAGACTGTTCAACGTTGAAATCAGTATCAGAAACTAAATATCTCGGAGTGATAATAGAACAACATATGAAGTGGAAGAGCCATATCTGTGAATTGGTTAAGCGTATCAGAAAGTGTATATATATATTCATAAGATTAAGAAATATTTTAAAACTCAACAATCTAAAAAGAGTATACTATGCACTAATCCAGTCATTAATTCAATATGGAATTATTGGATGGGGAGGGTCTTACAACAATATTCTAAACCCGATCAAAGTGATCCAGAAGCTAATCATTAAAGTAATCTTAAAAAAACCCTCCACATATCCAACAGAAACGCTTTTCGCAGATTTTACGGTGCCTCGAGTAGAGAATATCTTCAAAAAAAATGCAATTATCCAAATTTACAAAGATAATATCATCAAAAAATTTGAAACCTACCAATCAATAAGATATCAAGACAACATCAAAATACCAAAATTTCATACCAAACTAATGCAAAACAATTATATCTACTTAGGAATAAAGTATTTCAACAAACTTCCAATTGAAATAAAAAAAACCAAAGACATCAATAAACTGAAACTCAAACTGAAGCTACACTTCATCAGGAATAATTAAAACTAAATAATTACCTGTTTTTCTCTTTCTTTCCATTTATTATAAATTATATTCATCTCTATTTTATTTAGATTTTTCGAATTTCGTACCGTATCCTATGTATGTACACCTACACATATTGATGATCCAGAAGGCTCAATTGTTCGTATTATATACTTACCTTTTGCATAATGTTATTCTATTTCTGTTATAATTAGTGTAACTCGCTCATCAAGCACAAGAACTAGTTTCTTCTTTGATGAGATTGCAATTTTAAATAATTTCTGTACCGATATGTAATTTATGTAACACCTTTGTACACTTATATATCTATATTAAATAAAAATAAAATGTTTGCATGAGAGGAAAAGAGATGCGAGAGAGCGAATCTGATTACGTGTTTTGGGATGTATTTTTTCCCAAACAAGCAGACTAAATATCCTACTTACGAAATTCTTTTTAAATATGGTTTTATTTGTATAATGTGACAAATATAGTTCTTTAGTCTAGGTTTAGATCTGAAAACATTTTGTACCTGAACATCACAAAATAAAATGAACCATTTTGGTGATGTTTTCTTTCTTTGCATAAATCAAAACAAGCGGTAGGTGAAGTCAACCTTATCGCAATGCTGACATTACCTTACAAGATGAGATGGAGTGATTTAATTAACGTCAAAAAATACAACCGCATATTTTTGAAGTTACGTAAAAAAATATTACTGTGCGTTTTACGAGATAATGTTATGTACTCACGTCGAAAAATACAACCACTGTTTTTTTGAGATACGCTAAAAATCACATTTCCTGAGCATGTGCTCCCATAGAAGATAACAAATTAACATACCTTTGGAAATTGCTTAAAAAATTACATATTTTCAATATTTTCTGAATTTATGGCCGTTTCTCAAATATTGGAGGATCCTCGTGTCATAAATTATTGGCTTCACTTTGCCCATTGGCGTGTGTTTGATTTTGGAAGGAAAACCGGCCGCCATTTTGTATTGGGCTGTATTATCGATTAGGGTGCCATCTAGCGGGATTTCAGAGCAGGAAATAAAATTATGCTTGGTAATAGGACCGTTTTATTATGGAAGAGTTTATGGACAGCGTACTGATTTATGTTGGGATACCAGTGATACACTCAACACTAGATGACACTTTTGCTTCCATTTATTTTACTTTATTTGTTGTTAAGACCTTATCACCTAGCACAACTTTTACTCGAAAGGAAGTAAGTTGGTGCCTGTTGTGTGTATCGAGCTATGTATGTCTGCCCGACTGGCAACCAACGTTCTACCCACAGAGATATAAAACCAACCACAGTAAGTTAAAAGTAAGCTCTGTTTTATTCATTTTTATTAATTACTATTTAAATGCAACGAATATTTTACTCGCAGTCCTTACTGGTATTTTCGTTCCAGTAAGAGTGTAAGGAGCTGTGTTGGTATTACATCATGATTTCCTTATCTTTTTATTTTTTGTTTTCATGATCATTGGGTTCGTCGATTTCATAATACTCATGTTTGTTGATTTCCACATCATCATGCTTGTAGCTTCATGATGGTATCAATGTTACTTCATGTTTTTTTATGATTTTATAATCTTCAAATATAATTAGCAAAATTTTTATTTTTTTAACAACATTTGATGGCGGGGTTTTTCATTTACTGATGCATTAAATTTTTTTTAAAGTTTTGTGTGTAATGTCATTAAAAAAATTGTTTTTTTTTTGGTTATATTTGAAAATACCGAACCCAATATGTAAATATGTTTGAATAACGATATTATGTGATTGGCAAAATTTTTCAAATAATATGTTGTCACTTGTGGTTCCTTGCATTTTGGTACATGATTTTTCTAAACAGCAGTCCCGATGGGAGAATAATACTGATTTTATTACGGGAAAACTAATAAATATTAATTTGTTAATAAAATTATCTTAAATATACCTAAGTGGGGGGTAATATAATTATTCAAATTTAATATGTATGTCAGATAGATAATTAATATAAGGAAAAGTTACAAACAAGTAGGACAGATGAATAAAAAACAAGAAAAAATGAACAATTAACATATGTATAGATATAACAGCATATATAACGCACACACCTAATGTAGGAATCAACTTCATTTTTAATTTAGATTTTTTGTTTGTTAAAAAGTTTGTATTTCCTCTATACATAGACGTTTAAAGCTTATCTTAAGGTATTTAGTTGTCTAGCGTTTGTGATAACAATAAATTACTCTTATTCCAACAGGTACTTTTTAAAATAACCACAAACTAAGTAACCATTACACCGTTTCTCCGCAGGGGTAGGCAGAGAGGATATACCGCCAAACAACTCGGTCTTGGCACGCACTCCCAAACATTAAATAATACCTCAATAACTAAATATTTTTTAAAGAAAATGAAATTACTGCGCATACCGTAGAAAAACGTCGGAAGTTTAAAAAGATAATTTTACGTTAGAGCTAAAACAAATGTTTGAATAATGAACAAACGGTTCCGTTGAAAAAAGATATAAGCGACATCTTGCGGAGATGGAGCGATCTAACTTAAATACTGTTTTCGTTTGACTTGAAAAATCGCATTCACTTTACTTTTTAGAGATAAAACGTAAAATAGAAATTTTCGACTTTTTTCGAAATTTTTCTATGGTTGTGCAATATAACCTACCTATTGTAATATTGTCCTCGATGCTGAGAGCTCACAGTGTTACGATTATATTTATAGATGTATATAAAATTGAGTAAATTGGAATTTATCCCTGGTACAGAACAATTTTTGCTGCTCCGATGTCCAATCTTGTCAATTTCATGTCAATCATAATTGGACGGACCAACTCATTGGTACTAACTACATTGTACGCGTTTTAGCTTTCCATTTGAAAAAATAACTGGGAAATAACATGAAACCGTGTTATTTGATATCAACTTTTATGGGATGTCCAACTTAAACGCATTTAAAATCCATTTATGAAAATCCAATATGGATGCACATCAATAAAATAAAATATGCATCTGGTTTTTAAATCGAAAAGGTAAGTTCTTTTTCATTTGTGACATATTGAGAATTAAATTACTTAATAAATATTTTAAAGATTTATTTGACCATAGTGTATTGTGTCGTAAGCAAACTTACGCGACAAATTAGTGTTCCCCGTTGTACAAATTTCGTTAAGAGTTTTTATATACACAATTGATATATATTTTATATTTATATTTATATTAGCTCTACACAGGAGCTTCATCTTTGGGAATAAGTGTGGAGAGTCTTTTTTGATGGAGGGGAGGGGAAAGGAAGGAGAGAGAGATCTAAAATGGAATGAGGGGTGGATAGGAATCTGGGCTCATCATGTCTAGGAGTGATGGACGTGCGAATCCATCCCACCTACTACGGCACAAGGCGATGTATTGAGAGAGTCTAGCTGGAGAGGTCAAAATGTCTCCCTCAACTAATCTCTCCCAATCCAGCCCGCCACACAATACTTGAACAAAGCATTGGCCGCCAAGACCTAGACATACCTCACCCCATAAACCTGGGCACCCCTGCTAAGTCACCTAAAGTAGCTAACAACTTGGAATGATCTATGGCATTGGTTATCCAATAAATGGTTCCCGGGGCAGCGGTACCTATACTAATAGGGTAGTGTTGCTAAACTACCAAACATTGTTTACCTAAATAAAATACATAAAATTGCACTGTATTCCAGCGTGAAGCGGTCTTGTAACTTTGTCTCTTTCTCGCATAGTTTTCATAAATAATAGGATTTTTTTGGTACAAATCTTCGCTTCGTCTAGTTTACGAGTTGTGGTTATTTTCTCCTTATTTACAATAAATATTTAACTGGACTCAACGTCCATTCCAAAGGATGCTCTGTGTTAATCTGGAGACAGAAAAATGGTCAAAGAAGACTATCTTTGTAGCCCGTCGGGTATTAGACCAGAATGGGCAACAATTGTCTCTCTAATATAGTTTAACTTACTGATCTCTATTGAGACAAATTAAAACTACACATCACAATCTGTACTAACGACATCTGCTGAGAGACATTGAAACTACATACATGTTTACACGCACTAAATCTATCATATTCCTCAATATTTTGCAATATGTACCTGTCACATTGTAAAGTTTCTTTATTAAATCACAATCTATAAACAAAAATTTATATTTTCATATCTTCTTCACTTATAGCACCTCTTAAAAAAAATTGACACACATTTCTTTATCAGGGCGGTAGTCATTAATACAGATTTATTTTTTGGAATAAACACGTATAATTAAGGCCGTAAATTCAAGATTCCGTCCACTGTTCGAGATTTTTCCGATATTTTTTTAAGCGAATAAATCACTGATGGCCAAATCGAATGATTCATGTTTGGACCCACTCCACTGAATAAATTAATTCTAGAAGTATGATCCATAACGATTTGAAAGATTCCTGACGTCCCCAATTTACAATGTTGGCCCAGAAATGCTATCAAAATTGACCACCGTAAAATAAAGAATAAATATATATAAAAAAATTGATCGATTTCTTCAATAGACTTTTATTTGGTTTTATCTTTATATTCCGTGTCCACTCAAACGTTTCAGAAATAAAACGAAAATATCAAGGGTTTCAAAAATAATGATGCTATCTTTGAAAATCACAATGAATACTGATTTTAAAGGTTGAAGATTGTCTTCTTTGGCAGGTACCTGATGTATGTTTCTTTTTACATGCGCTTGACGGATACACATGAAATTTTGCTTTATTTTTTCATTTATGCAACTGCCATGTGACGAACATCGTCATAATAAAGGGTGTCAAAAGAAGAAAAAATACTGCATTAAAACACATCGGTGAAGCCTATAAATAGCCCCAACAAATGCTGACGTTATACCCTTAGAAAAATATAACAAAAATGATTTATGTAAATTAGTTTTCAACCCAAAAATTATGGTCAAGCATTGCCTAAACATGTAATGAAAGGTGCACTCATCTGAAGGCAATGCCTTCCTGCATTATGATTATATCCTCGTAAATCCATCAAATCATAGTCAGCAATTCACAGTCGGTAGAAGTAAAACCTTCATAAAACTAAAGTAGACAGGTATGGGGAGCAGTGGCGGCTCGTGATGTTTGGGTGTGCTAATATTAACAAAATGGCATTAAGGAAGCTGTTGCAGGCGAAAAAAAAAGTTGGCCAAACCGAAACTTCCTGAAATTTTTCACACAAAGCTACAACAATATCAACATATTTTTAAAATATAAGCACTCCCAAAAGTCACGAGCTGCCACTGGTGGAGAGGTTCCGAAGCACCGCACAAAGAGGAGATCGATTATACTATCTCATTCTCTCGTTGCCTAAATCCTATAGATGTGTGTGTTTGTCTCTATTTAGTAGCACTATTTTTCGTTTCATCGAGTTTCAAATCACAACGGTGCTAAAGAAGTTTTCACTTCAATTATTAAACACCGATAAATAGGCAGAGAACAATTCTTATATTTAATAATTTTACATCCAAAATTAGTGATACAACAGAACTCCGCTTCTGCAGAAGTTCCGCAAGTTTTTTCACTTCCGTTTCCGTTTCTGGTTCCGCAAACTTTATAACAGAACTCTAAACGAAAAACAAATATATGAAGAACACCGAAACAGATTCAAAGGTGTAAGCAAAATTACTTTTTAATAAATATAATTTACCTCTGTTTAATTTCGAGTACTGAAAGTACAAAATACAAATTTAATTTAAAAAATCTTGAAATATAAAATTGTGCTTTTTCTTCATAGTATTAACACTTTCGGTTCCGCTTCCGCTTCCGTTTCCGCTAAGATTTACTTTTGACATCTGTTTCCGTTTCTGCTTCCGTTAAGACACTTCCGTTGCATCACTATCCAAAATAGATTAACTGCCATTTGCCTGGCATTTGCTTAAGTACCTACCAGATTAATCATGCCATTTGCCTAGCATTCGGTTAAGTACCACATTATTATACATTATAAATGCATTCAGGCATGAAACCCAATCTCTGTCGGTTATCTTCGTCAAGTCGGATGATCCGACGCTCTGTAGGGAACCCTTTGCACAGCGCTGGTGTCAACTGTGCGAACTAAAGTTTAAGTGTAGACTTACGGAATTGAAGACTTCGATTAAAGCACTATGTGAAAGCACTAGGAAACCATATACAAAGAAAAAAATATCAGAATGAATCATGCGGTAGAAGTGAAACCTTCAGGAAACTAAAGTAGACAAGAGTGAGGAGACTACGAAGCACTTTTTTTATCCATCTACAGAAAGATTTTTTCTTCATTTTTGCAGTCGAATTCCAGTGCACCTTTTCCTATACATCTCCTTCGTTGGTTATCTTCATACATAACAAACAGGTCCCAGGCTGTGACAGTAGGTGGATTTTCTTCCATCTGGAAAATCATTACTTCTGGTGTGCCTCAGGGGTCCATTTTGGGTCCTTTGCTTTTCTCTATCTATATAAATGATATTACTACATGTTTTCACAATGCTCAAATTTTACTATTTGCCGACGATATGAAAATATACCTTCCTATAAGCTCCCATGACTGTTCTGTGCGTTTACAAGAAGATCTTGACCGACTGACGGATTACTGTCTCAGAAATAAGCTTTTTATCAATATTTCCAAATGTTGCAAAGTCACATTCACACGTAACCATAAAAAAATACTGCATGAATACACCATTTCTGGATCTCTGTTAACAAATAAAGATTATATACGTGACCTCGGGGTTATTTTGGACTCTAAACTTACTTTTGATAAACACATTGATAATATTGTCACCAAAGCAACAAAGAGTCTAGGCTTTGTACTGAGAACATGCAAATTTTTCAAAAATACTAAGACTTATCTGATTCTGTACAATTCACATGTTCGTCCTCACCTGGAATACTGTTCACAGGTTTGGAACCCGCGCTATATTGTTTATGTTAACAGGTTAGAAAGAGTTCAGGAGCGATTTCTCAAATTTCTCAATTTTAAATCATTCAACATATACAATTCTTACGACGAAATCGAGAAACATTTTCGAATCTCGAAACTGCTCAATAGGAGGCTTGTCGCTGATCAGATGCTCCTGTACAAAATTATTAACTCAAAAGTTGACTGCCCGGAGCTGCTAAATAAAATAAATTTCCACACGCCGACTAGATACAGCAGACAAAATACCCTTTTCTACATTGATAGATGCAACACTAATTCCAACCAAAATGAATTTATACAAAGGGCATGTAAATACTATAATAATAAACTTGCACATATAGACACACTTGCTGACATATTCACTGCTAGTTACTGTCGTTACAGAATTTCTTTATTACATTCTATGTAGGTGCGAATAACACATATTCATGACTAAATTCATTGTACCTAATATTATTATATTACTTGCGTGGCAACTTTCCCTTATCCCTCTCCTCCCCTTACCCGTCCCAACCCAAATACCTATTTCGCAGTCTATTTAAGTATTGTTTTAATTATTTTATTATTGTTTATAACATGTTTATCACTTGTTGACTTAACATCTGTATTATTATTTTTTTTTTAAATTGCTGCTTAGTTCTGTTTTTATTTTTTCTGTTTTTCTTAAATTTTCTAGTTTACATTCAGTTACTTTTATGTTTCTAAATACCTATCTGTGAACATTAATAATTGGTCTGTTTTTTTGCCATCCTCTTATGTATATTTTATTACTATGACTGTTTATGTTCCTTAAATAAATAAATAAATAAATAAATAAATAAATGTGGTATTTGTGTTTTGTATTTTTTGGAGTCGCTAGATGTCACTTTTCTTCTTTTGCCTGTTGATTTTGGAGTGCTTTGAAGATTTGAATTTACAAACATATATATATTTTTTTTCTTGATTTCATAGGTTTCGACCTTGGTTCCCTGGGTGTCTGGCCGCTGAAGTTCAACAGGCGCTTTATACACTTGGCACTTTTACTACACTATTGGAAGCTCGCGTGGAATCGTGTATTTATCGTTTTGTATTATAACCGAGTACCCATAAATAAATATTTTATTTATTTATTTATTTATTGAAAAAAATAAGAAATACATGAAAACATAAGCTGCACATCTCACATCGTATTTTCTCGCAAGCTAAATCCTATAGATGTATGTGTTTGTCTCTTTTTAGTATCGCTCGCTTCCGTTTCTTCGAGTTTCAAAAAGGCGCCAAAGAAGTTTTCACTTCAAAAAGAAAATTTTGAAAATTCGAAATATTTAACATAAAATAAATATCAATAAATCATTAAAACATAATCTTTCGTAATTCTTAACGTGAATTTTATGTTGGGGTGACCAAACACCTGAATTATACTATATTTGGCTACGAACTAACGACATAAATAAAATTTTCACTATAGATTTAAAGTTTTTTATGGAATTTAGCAAAAAATTCTAATATGTTCATACTAATATTTGCAGTGCGATTCATGCCATATGCATAAGTTTAAAGAAAAAAAAATATCTACCCATATTTTAAAATTATTTAAAAAAATAAATTTATGCATGCAAAAGCCTACCTACATCCTACATATATATTTATTTAGTGAAGTGTTGCCTGAAGGGTGATGATTGCTTTAACGATTGTTCAGTAAAATATATTTAAACTTCATAGCTCAATGGTCCATGCTTTTGATTTATCAAGATATTGCGATGAAATTCAAAAACAATTTTGTGACGGACTTTCAACCAATTTGTATGAATATTTCATGATTGAGGAACTACGCTTGATCAAACCGTAATGACAGTAGTTTAGCGACCGATGTGGCCGTAATTTGCACAGTTGACTTGTAACTATTTACTTCCATAAGTCGAAAAAACGAAACTAAATTGGTAATATAATGGGATAATGTAGTTTGAAAAAGTCCCGAACTTTTCCAATTCTTTGGTTGCTTTTAGTTTCATCAAAAATCTTAATAAGACCACCTCAATCAACACCTTAACATTCGCTTTAAAATAACCAGCCCTTCAACATTTTATTAGAACAACTACCGGAGGCAGCTAATCTTAAAAGTTACCCGAAAGAGTCGTCTTTCTGAAAAAGAGATGAAATCTTATTTAAAATGGGGCAATAATGTAAAAAAATCAGAGATGCGGTAGAAATGAAATCATCAAAAAACTAAAGTAGATAAGAATGGGGAGGCTGCGAAGCACAGCACAAAGAGGAGACCGATTATGCTATCGCGTTCTCTCGCAGAATAAATCCTATAGATGTACGTGTTTGTCTCTTTTTAGTGACGCTATTTTTCATTTCATTGATTTACGAATCACAACGGTGCAAAAGAACTTTTCACTTTATAAAAAAAACATTTTGTACTAGCCTATATACGTGTGAAACATGGTATCACTGCCGAATCAGCCCGATGAAACTATTCCGGATCCATTGCAATAACGCCTGCAGAATTATATTTGGCTACAGAAGGATAACAGCGCATCGAAAATGTTTACGGAGCTAGGACTGAATGGATTCGTCTGCACCGGATTATTGGAGCCGGATGCGGTTAATGGCCTCCGATTACCGTGACGAAGCCTTCCAGCACCAAGTGCCACTCCTGAGTGAGCGCTGGGCCAGAGCTCACTCAATTCCACGCCCAACATAATTTATTATTGTTTTTTTTGCTTTTTTTCCTAAAATCTTTATCATTATTTTTAATAATATGGGACGTAAAGGGAAAGCAATATCTTTCCCACTTCCTGAAATAAAATTATTATTTTTAAAATATCTAAAATATTTTTTTTTGTAAAACAGTTTTAGATAGTAGGTGGCATCTGTTATAAAGAAAGAAACTAAACATCAGTCACTAATTTGGATTATGTTAAATATTGTTTTTAAATCTGAAAAAAAAAGAAAAATTTTAAACATGCAGATGGGTAAAGAACGTGGAATTAAAAAAAAATGTCTGAATAAAACTAAATATCAAAGAAAATAATCAAGACTTCTTAAAGCAAGGTATATTCGAAACCTGGTACATTGGTAAAAAAACATACATATTGAGTAAAATTAAATTAGGTTCACTTAGACAATTGTAGATACTAGGGGAATCTCTTTGATAAACCATAATTCAAAATGGATGCGCTCCTTGAAACGTCTTGCGCTAGTTACATAGTTTCTCTTGGTAATTGGTTCCGTAAAATGGGGTGGCTTTTATCAATTTTCAAGTTTGAAACTAACTAACCATCACGCCGTTTCCCCAGGGATAGGCAGACAGAACGTCCGTCAAACAACTCGGTCTTGGCACATACTCTTTGCCTCGTTCAAATTTGTACATGCTCATCATCTGAAATATACTCTTCTATTATTCTGACTCTTGACATGACTCAACTGAAGTACCTGATTCACTTGATAATGCTACATATTTCTTAGACGTCCCAAACTTCTTCTACCATTCACATTTGCGTCATACATTCTCCTTATACCCCTCTCTTCCTTCATTTTTTCTACATGCGCAAACCATCTTAACGTCCCTTTCTTAAAATTACTCATTACGCTTACATCAGTCTTGCATTCTTTGCGAATTTCAACATTTCTCACACGAGCATGAACCGAACCTCAAGGATCTCACTTCCACAGCATTTAGCCTACTTCCATCCTTCCTCAGCCAGTTCCACGCCTCACT
This sequence comes from Limnephilus lunatus, assembly GCA_917563855.2. Classification (NCBI taxonomy): domain Eukaryota; kingdom Metazoa; phylum Arthropoda; class Insecta; order Trichoptera; family Limnephilidae; genus Limnephilus; species Limnephilus lunatus. The sequence continues at coordinate 89,868,003 of OU830594.1, read as the reverse complement.
GCCAAACATAGGTTAGGTATCAACAATTAAATTTTGGAGACTGCTAGCTTCGCTTCTTTAGGCAGTTTATTTGTTATTGCCAATCGCATTTAGTCCTCCGTTAATGGAGTTACCTTCATTTTCCCTTCTTTCCATATCTCCTTCAACCTTCCCATCTTATAATTTTTTTATAGAAACATTTGTGTCAGAAACCTTTATGTTAAATTTACAGCTCATGTTTAAACCGACGAAACATATTTTTTAAAAATGTGTACGTGTTTGGGGAGTAAAAAAAACAAATTCATCAAAGTCACTTTATGGATTGGTGCGATATTGAATTTTTAAACGCTTGTTACAAATGTTACATCAATACAAAAAAAAAATTTAATCTCATTATTCAATTCAAGTACAAACACGATATGCTTTACAATTTGAATGTTACTTACACACATTATATTTTTTTTAATAATTAATAAAACGTATTTAATATTGTTTCTGTCTGAAATTATATGAAAAAACCTTTTAACCGACAATATTATGTATGCATATAATTAGAAACTGACTAAATTGAAACTTATTTTCGACGCAATATTATATTCACAATGCCTGAAAAAAAACGAGTCGTAGCAAGAATTATTTAGATATTCAGGAAGATCTCGATACTCCCCGATTCAAAGTTACCCTGTGTAACGGTAGATAATTAGTCATGTTAGAGACTAACTTCTTAACTCCCGAAATAACCGACGCCACGTCTAATAGCTGCAATAGGTTTAGAGCGAACATCTGAATATCTGAGTATTTCCTTAACTTCCTCATCTCCCCTTTCCTCCCCCTTCACTAATTTACTAAACGTTATTAATGCCATAGTCCCATTGGCTTTGGGCAGTACAAAATCAAGAAATTTATTAGCAAAATGTGAAACTGGATTATTTTTCAATAATTTGGTTTGTTAGGGAAACCAACAGTTACACGTATTTTATTAAGATAATAATATCGTGGGTAAATTACTACAACAATGTTACTCCGAAATAAGGAATTTAGAGTTAGGCACTAATAGAGCAAGAGCCCGTGACGATCAGACCTTCGTTATTTTGTAAAACCTGAAATTTTCTCTGTGTGTTTCCATAATACAGGTAAAGACGATCACCGACTATGAAATTTGGATCACGGTGGCCTTAAAAGATAGCAGGTTGCAAAGTTATATAAAAATGCACCACAATTTCAAGAGCATTTTGCTCGCACTTTTACAAGGAGTAGTTACTCCCGCCAGCTTGCGTGAATATATACATATATCGCGCTCGCACCTACGGAAGACTTTTAATGTGTCTGACAAGGTAAAGGAACCATCGAAACTCTCTTCTTACTGTGAAAACATATGTTGATAGTTCCCCAAGTAAAATATATAAAATTCCTTTTTATACGTTAACGTAAGTAAAATAATAATCAATTAATATAATATCTTTCTAAGCCACCGTAATCCAAACTATATAGTCGGGGATTGTCTTTACCTGTATTAGAGACATACACAGAGAAACTTTCAGGTTTTATAAAATAACGCAGGTCTGATCGTCACGGGCTCTTGGATTATAAAAGCATAAGTCTTTATTTTATTTTTTTTTAAAAGAAAGACAAACATTCCCGGGTTACGAATAACCCAACAATGTTTGATAATCTCCTAGTACTACCACAGAAAGCCGAAAATGTTGCATGTGTTGTGATGTAGGACTTAGCCAGCCGAGGGATCGAACATGCGACGCCCGGGTGGGACCCAAGCGCTATGCCCACTCAACCACTGACCGGTCAAATATCCTCGTATTTGAGTGCTATAAACAGAAAGGTCGTAGCGTATTGAAATCATCAAGTTATTTTTAAATGTTTTTTGTGGTTATTTTCAATTTTTTCATTTAATTGTTTGATTAATTCTACAATAAGGTAACTCTAGGTACCACAAGGGTTTTTCCGTGTTTCAATTGGGCTACTAGGCTTAGTTGGTTGTAGACAAAGATATTGGAAATATAAGAAGTGTGCTATCCGCAGTTTTTACTGGGTGGGACTGTCCTTCCTGTTGTCGCCGATATTGTAAACCAATACTACTCTTCTCCTTCAAAAAATCAACTAAATGAACGAATTCTTTCCGTGTTAAAACTATGTTCTTGACTTATACTACTGCACACCTTAAAAAAATTAACTACTTTTCGTATTCAAACTATTGTTATTCTCATCAGGAAGTAATCTGCCAACAGTCGGGCGGACACAATAGCATATCTTTTTTATTTGAGTATCTTTGGTTGTTGAACAAAAAACAATTATTTTCAGTATAAATATACATCAACTGATCTATCATCAAATAAAAAAAAGAAAACAAATAGTTTAGTATATAAGACAGATAGTGTGAAATTAAACTCCACTTACATAAAAATAATACATATTAAAATCGTAATATAATATTCAAAGACAAAGTAGATAAAAAAAGAAGAAAAAAAAACAATTGAGAATGACAACCCACAACAAGAGTACAGGGATCGTAATTAAAAATTTCTTTAATATTTTTCTCACATTCATTCCATTTTGGAGACGGAAATGGGTACCGCCGCCCCGGGAACCTTTATTGGATAACCAACACCTCTGCCATAGGTCACCCCAAGTGGTTCGCTACGTTTGGTGATTTAGAAGGGGTGCCCGGGTTCATGGGGTGAGGTTTGTCTAGGTATTGGAGGCGAATGACCAGGACACACTGAACCGCAGATTCCTACCCACCCCTTAAACCCTTTCCCTTTCCAGAACCCTCCTCTCTTTCCTTTTTCCTAAAAAAACCCTCCACACAGCATCCCCAAAGATGTCATAGGCCCTGAGGGAAATTATTTTTCTCAGGGCCTTCTGTGTGGAGCTCATTTAAAAAAAATCAATAAATCGACTTGAGGACTGATGGAAAATATCAGCGCCTGAAAAGTTATAATTGTATCTTGTGCACGTCCTTCTGAGAAATGAACGCTGTGTGTAGTTTTTGGAGAGACTATGCTCTTTAACCCGACCCAATGGGACAGAACGGACAGAATATTTGGATGTTTGCCAAAATTGATGGATTGAATATCATTGAAATACAGTGCGAAGTATATTGATTTTCCAATACTTTTTTTTTATTTGCCGGCAACCCGGGCGTTTATCGAAATAACATTATCTTATACAAATAAGTAAGTAACCCGCCTTACTAGATGAAGTCTGTTCTGAGAAGGGTACAAATATATGCATACATATACACATACATACATACACACATACAGATATGTATACGCATGCTTGCATATAATCACATAAACATAAGTGTGTAAAATCTAGGTAAAATGATTGGAAATTGTTATCTAAAAACCAAAACACTGAAAAGAATTTTTGATAATTGCTAATATCAAGGGATGTACAATTAGTGTCATAAAATCAAAAAATATGTCTAAAAAGAATTATTGAAAATTGTTTATTAAGTTATCATGTACATTGTACATAGTATCATAAAATCAAAATCTTAAATTATTAGATATTGTTATAAGTTCATTATGGAATGTATAATGTATGTATATAGTTTCATAAAATCAAGAATTTTACTTACGTGCTTTGACTTTGAAAATCAGCCGTAATCATCACCACGACTCTTTCAAGATACCACAAGGCAGAACAGTTTATTTTTATATACCTTTCTTCCAAAACGACGTCCTCCGTGGTCGAGGGTTAAGGCTCTCGCCTAGCAATCCGAAGGTCGCGAGAGTATTTGGGAAAATTGTACGGTATTCACATTTAAAAAAGGTTAAGAATGTGGGATGACATTTTCAGCACCTATTGTCTTGACAAGATTCCAATTCTGTTGCTTAAAATGGTATCAGCTACGCGTAGACCAAAGATCCAGGTAACTATTTCCTTCTCCTACCTATCTCTAAAGCTTTAATACATTCCTCAGATTAGGAATGCCATTTGCTTGGTGTACCAGCCAGTTCGAATCCTGGCTATGAACTACATTCCTCGTTAAATCTGCCCCTCAAGCCTTGATAAGCCATAGAATAGTTTCATTTTTAGAAGTTGAAATCTACGTAAATAATATTGAAATCTCACCGAAGTTTATATAAATGGCCTGATTTTATAAGTTTGGTCTACTTTATTCATCTAGCGATAAGGAACGTCGATGTTATCAATTGATAATAAACAATCTAAAATAGTCTAATTAGAGATTTTAAAAGTTTCAAAGTTGAGACAGTTTGTTTTCAGCGCTTAATTTCATGAAAAAGGCATGAGCTTGGCAAAAAAATACTATTTATAATTAGTTACCTCCCAGATAGCATCATGCTGATTGAAGTGAGGAACTTTATCAAAAATAAACTAGGTATTTTAGATTCATGAAATAATTACCCGACGACAGTAGAAAGTATAGATTTATCATTCACGTAGGCAGTAGTGTGGTTATCATAAGAAAAAAACACGTTCCTTTATTAAAATCATAGATTTTATCCGTGTAATACTTGTAAGATCTAGACTTGCGACCTCTATACGTACTATGTTCCAAACAGCTCTAAGCTCAACATTCATATCTAGTTGAGCTTAAAATCAACTGATAAGCCGGGCCATATTCCGACCGGCTATCTAACACATTGTTTGAATTTCTAGACTGGAGGAAATAATGCTGAAACATCGGAACTAAAGATCAGTAATATTATCATTCCCAGATTAATTATTATCTCTCGGAATTTAATGAGGTATGTACATATTAAAAAGAGAGCAGTTTTAGCAAAAAATTGTCGAAGTATTTTTTATGGTATTCGATGAAAAACAGAAATAAAATTGAATAATAATAACAATTCAGAATCGAATAGAATCAGGCGTCGTTTTAGGTTGGTGTAAGGTTGGGTCCGGATCAGATAGGGGTAAAATTGTCGAATGGGGCGAAGGAAAATAAAATTCACTTTCACATGAGAAAACGCTTCGCATCGAGGGGATGATAATTTATAGACGCACGATTCTTATATATTTTTATATTGTTGGTTTCTTTACAATTTCTCGAGAGTTTACATCGTTCTTGAAAATGTTTATTCGAGTGAAATAGCGTTGTAGACTAACCGACGTGACCTTGAGTGGCGATATTATTTATGAGGGTTTAAAACAGCGTTTTTTAAAGCGTTCTTCAAGGCTATGGTAATGGATAACCTATATTTTAGTCGTATTTTAATTCTACATACACTTTTTTTCCATTTGAAACTTGTCAGCCTTCTTGTTAGCAGGAGCATTGATAAACAAATAATAAACATGGAATTTACAATTCACTACAAAGGAGGAAAACATATTTATTTCAAATTAACAAATTGAATTCTGAATCCCTGACTCTCGTCTTTTGAGAACAGAGGAAATGATCTCCCACGCACACGAGGCTTTACTTTACCAAATATATTTTTATTGATATTCTGATCAGAAATGCTAGAAGTCTACTTACGAAAATCTTTCAGAAAAAAATATCTAATTAGGGTTAGTTGGGGTCAGGTGTAATTTTAAAAAAAATAGCTTGCAATTCTAACGCGGTAGGAGAACCTTAAGAAAACTACACAAAGTAGACGAGAGTGGAGAGACTACGAAGCACTTTTTTTATCAATGTGAAGGATGATTTTTTCCATATTTTTTGTCGAATTTCAGCTCACCTTTTCCTGTACATTTGCTCAACTTATTAATATTTTGGTTTCTTCTTTGAAGTCACTAGACGTCACTTTCTTTCGTTTTTTCTTTTGCCTGTTCATTTTGGAGTGTTTTGAAGATATGATATTGATTTTACAAAAATTAAAATGTTTATATATTTTTGGTTTCGTAGAATTCCATCCTTGGTCCACTTGATCTGCAGAGGTTCGTCAGGCACTGTTTACCACTACACCAAAGGAGAACTTGTCTGAGCCAAAGGACTGTGGATTTGTCGTATTTTATGGGAACCGAGTACCGGCGAATTTAATAAATATTTAATTGCTATCTCATTCTCTCGCAGGCTCTATCCTGTAGACGTATCTATTTGTCTCTTTTTAGTATAGCTCGTTTTCGTTTCATCGAGTTTCAAATCACAATGGTGTTAAAGATGTTTTCACTTCAAAAAAATTTCTGTACTTTGATTTGAATTATGTGTGGCGACCAGAACGGTCGCCCCCTTTAGCCACAATACAGTCACGCCACTGATACAGCCAGCATATTCTCGAATTATACAATCTACCTACAGTTGTAGTGTTTCACGCCGCATATGGCTACACATTCGGGAAGCGCATCGAAAGGCCTCGACTCAACAGCCGTCACATTCTTATGGCCGCGGAATGTTCCAGAGGCTTCTCCGCTTTGCGCGGGCGCTCAATATTATTTGGCAGCACGGGTAGCTACTCCCATGGTCGGCTATATAAAGCGCAGCGACACAACGCTAGTCAGTCAGTCAGTTCCAGACTCTATTATCAGTAACATCACCAACACATAGACAGTGCATCAAGTGATAACGTTCCAGTGCGGTAACCGCCAGGCCCACAGCGAAGTGCTGGATCCTGTGCCGGTGCATCATCAACCTTCGAGAACGCAACATCTCTCAAGAGACACAATTGCCCACGACAAGTCCCACGGCGGGCCTTCTTGTCACGCAGGCAGCAACTTCTCAGCCACTGAGACTTCATTCTCCTCAGGTTCACCGCAGCTCATCTTCGCGACTCACTGCGTCGATCCTGGACGTCAAGGTCATCTCCACCAACACGGTGCGCAACTACATGGGGACATGCAGACCCGAGGTCTGCTACACCACTGCATCATCGACCTTCATCACAGCATCACCTACGAGCATCATCATCATCGCTCCGGTCTACCCTGTTACTTCACTAAATTTACCATCGCTACGTAGCAGCAATAAAGACTGACTCCATACATCGACTGACGCCTTTCATTCAATCGTCCCCCGTCTCTGCCGATCGCTGCCCGCTCCCTCATATGCATTTGAATAATAGCGGGGTCTTTCGATAAAATGTTTATGTCTTTCAACTCAGTGTTGGTGAACATTTCTCCTGCTCCATATATTTACAGAGCATCCTTTAGAAGGTAAGTCAAGTCCAATGAAATACTCATTATGATTAAGACAATAATAAACCCGATTCGTAATTTAGATGAAAAGTATAATTGAAACTACCGATCATCAGTGTTGCATTGCTCAACAGAAAAAAAAAAACACGTTACACCATTTTTCCAACCATTAAAACTCTCTCCTTGCATGGTTTTTTTTTCACGTCTTATTTTTATTAAGGTACTCCCAAGACAGCATCTTCTACCTGTTCAGCAGGCATTATCTGAGAAAAGTCATTGTCAAAGAAAGCCACTCAGGTACCAAACCATTTGAAGTGCGTTTACCAAAGACCGAAGTGGATAAATACGAGCTAAAGTAAGTGGAAAAGGTTCCCAGCTCTACAAATAATAAACTGATATCAACGATGTAGCTTCCGATACGTGTTAAAAAATAATGGCCTCTGGTATTATTTCAACGCTCAAGCCCGATTGTATGGGAGTTTTTTCAACGAGTTACTACTAATGGTTTTTCAGGTGCTGCAAATGCTTAAAAATATAAATAAAAAGTGATGTCATGGCAAATTTTATTTTTATGTACGAGATTTTATCATTAGCTTCATACAGGAGCTGAGCTGTGTGGAAGATATTTATAAGGAAAGAAAGGAGAGGAATTTCTGGAAAGGAATAAGGTATAAGAGATTGCTATAAATCTCAGGGTTGGTGTGTCCAGGAGTGGTCGTACGAATTATAATTAATTAATAAAATTTAATTGCGCAATACCCCTAGCACCACACAAAAGACCCCGAGGAAAAAAATCTCTCAGGTCCCTGTGACATCATTGGGTATAATGAGTGCCGGGTCTTTTTGAGGAAATGAAGGAGAGTTAGTTCTGACCTATGATAGAGGTGATGGTTATCCAATGCATGGTCCCCGAAACGGCGGTAAATCTGCCTCCCAAATAAAACAAAATTTACATTATTATGAAAACTCCAAAAAAAAATTGAAGAATTGTACGTAGGCAGGTAATCACATAAAAAATATACCAATTAACAAAGTTACCATAAGTAATTAATATTCACACAATATGGAGAAGGTTAACCGAATTACCTATAACAACCTCTGACAGACCAGTCGAAATAATAATGTAGGCCGTTCCTAGGCATTGTAATATTTTATTCAGATAATTCCAATCTATCTGAAATCTATCTACCTACTACCTACCTATCTCAAGATACCATCCAAATATTCTGTGTATTGTTCATAGTCATGTAGGTAGGTTAAAGAGTTCCAACTGCTACATAAAGCCTGGAGCCAGAGAGATTATGGCTTCCTCAAGTAGGATATGTTGTGAGGTTGAAGGTAGTGGAGGGGGGAAAGAGATAGGAGAGAGGAAGGTTAGAAAGCGCCTGGCTACCAAAAATTGCTAAAGCCATTTCAAGCAACGTTTCAGTTCTGAATAGTGGTCTTTCACCAGGACGATACTAAGAGTATATTCCACTCAATATACTGCATACTATATTATAATACAATTTGGTTGCGCACGCCGGGATTTGAACCCGCGACCTTCGTATTGCTAGTAGAGAAACCTTACCCATCGACTTTTTAGGCCGTCAAATATCACATCATACAAAACAGAGAAGTTCAGATATACCTAGTTCAAATTGTGAAAAAAGGTTTTGAATAATAAAAATAACTAATCGGTAATAGGCCACGTGCATAGACTTCATAACGACTTGGAAAAAATCGTGTGGATAGATTTTTTTACCAAGATTACGAAAATGTTAGTAGAAATTTTTAGAAATGTATACAGTTTTTAATTTTTAAATAAATAAATCCATTATTTGAGCTCGTGATTTCACTACATGAAAATGTCCCGTCTCCGATTATGTTCCCTTAATTTTGTAAAATTCCACACTGATTAATTTTTTTTAATATGGCAACACTTTGATTTCCGGTGAATTTTTGAATTTTTGAATTAATGTTCACTAGATTTATTATTTGTTTTATGCGAACTTATCCTTTGGTTTGATTTTTTGATAAAGATGGCGGTGTTTTTACAGATGTTACGAAGAGAACCCCGTACAATTTATTGCTATTCGTGGGGAAAACGTTATTTTTTAAAAATGATTTTCTGCTATGTAATTATCGTTTTTACGCACTCATAAAATTATGTCCCGTCTTTCCGGTTTATAAAAAATGGTCTGATTTTTCGGATTGAAATTTTCAAAAAATCGCCAGGGTTTCAAAAATACGATTAAAAATAAATAAAAAATACGGAATGTCTTAGAATATTTGCCTAAACCGGAATTTTTTTTTTTAATTATGATGCAATTGGCCTATTAACCGCGTCTAATCAGTAGGTACTCTTGTCCAATTCCCCTTATCAATTCTCTACTAAATAAAAACATATCCATGGTGTTTATTTATTGTGATGTCCCATTTTCAAATTAATTATGTACAAAATCATTCAAAGGTGATTTTAAATTTCTTTTAACATCTATAAAAATAATACAAACACGTATCTTAAATTGAGGATGTCAAATTTCCGTTGGCTCACAGCAGATCTCTTATGCGATATTTACATAACTATTTTTCCCTGCGAAGATGAATTCATAAATACATCGTAAGATGGATACATATGTCTTTTTTCCTAGACCCTCTGGTTCCCAGATTTCTATCCACCCCAGAAACATGTTTCCTTTCCGGAACTTCTTCTCATTCCTTTCATTCAAACGATAACTTATAATCGATAAAAATATTTTTTTTTTTTTACCACTCTGGTGAGATAAAATAGTTTTTTATTACTACTGGAAATTGCAGTACCGCTGCGCTGTGGAGATATCGATGGAATTTTTTACCACTATGGAGATGGTGACGGTATTTTTTTTACCGCTGTAGAGAATGTAGGTATTTAATTTTGGCTCCATATTGAATAACGTAGATAAATCATGAAGTAAAATATGGGTCCATTTTAAATTCAAAATCAAAAAGTATGTTTTATAAAACAGACAAACCGTAGGTTGGTTTCATAGATTAGAAAATTCCTCGAATTCCTCTATCTGTGTGAATTTTGAAGAATACTTATTAATTGTTTTTGTGTTTAATTCGTAGAAATACTTTAATGTATTTCTTGGGCATTAACTATGTAACAATTTCTAGACATTTCCTTACGATGTTTCCAAGTAATGTTGACTCCTCCTACCGTTCTCCCCCTCCCCCAAAATCTCCCCTCCCACTACCCCTACCTAATTAATTTTTGTACTTGTGTAGAATTTTTAAGTTAGTTTTAAGTTTGCTCGTGAATGACACGGATATGTCGAAACAAAGTAACAAATGTACATAGATACATTGAAAATTAAAACTCTTAAAAAAAATGTCGTAGATATATGTTTAATTTCAAAAAATGTACATATAAATTTATTAATGTTATTGATTTAGAATCCCATAAAAAAATCGTCTCAAAGTGGTTAAACCACATTATAAAATTGATCTTGTTAGCCGAAACAACTATAACAAAAATAAAACAGCTAAAATACTTGCAGAACTTGGTAATAATATTATTATTTTTTTTTGTTTAATTGAAAGAATACGATAACCAATTGACATGTACTATGACTCGAAGACATCACGGAAAGCCACAGAAATTGATTATAATAACATACATTACCATAACACATTCTAAAAACATAAAATATCTCAGCATTGAAATCGATGAAAATCTTCGATGGGACTCCCATATAAATAACATCACAAACAAACTTACAAAGCTTGTATACTACTTGTTACGATACGCCCCTGAAGCGACTAGAGCACAGAACGCAGCAAGCCCACAACAATTCCTCCCTCCCCCCTGTTTCCTGTTTCACCCTGCTCCTCCCCGCCAGCCCTGCCACTCGGCAGTCCGCTCCACTCCACAGAAGAGATTTGTGCGCCCTTGCGAACGGACGTACGCGGCCCGCTTTCGAGCGGCGGACCGAATTCATTGTGGCCACGATGTATTATTGAAATACCTACAAGTAGATTCGGCCTTGGCCGCACTAATAGTTCGGTCTATTTAGAATATGAAAGTGCCTGATGGAACTACCACATGAGACGAGGTTCCTGCCAACCCACATGTAAGCTGTATCTTGATTTCCTCTTTTAAATGTGTCCGTAATCAGTGAAATGTAGGGCCCCGCGTAAATCACCACTCGGAGAGTTTCGTTTTGAGAAAGAGACAGTGAGAGTTAAACACTTTAGCTAGGTTTGTGTAATTTGCATTTCTTGTATTGAATTGTACTGTAGAAACCTATGTACCGTGTTTGAGTTTACAATACATGTCTTAATGATTTAACTTTGTTATTATTCTGCTACGGCGGGAGGATTGTTGACCAGTGTGGATCCCGTGGGTCGCCGGAAGATAGAGAGAAATTCCATAGCTTTGAGCGGCTCACCCCCTGAATAGAAAGTACCATTATTCCCGCTGAGAGCTAGCCGTGGGACATGTTGGTGTGCTGATGTTGGTTTAGTAACCGATATCGGGGTACCCTAACATACTTTAGAAACATACGCAACATACTTAATAAAAATGAACTATATAAAGTATACTATGCTCTTTGCCAATCAAGCATAGAATATGGAATTATAGGATGGGGAACTGCCTCAAACATCATTCACATGAAACAGCTAGCTAAAACGCAAAAGGCAATAATAAAAACAATCATAAAAGTACCCATAAAAACTCCATCAAAAGAAATCTTTAAAAACTTTAATGTGTTCAGCATTATTAAATTATACTAAAAAAATGCACTACTCAAATTTAAAGAAAAATATGAATACCCTGTGGACCAACACACCTACAATACAAGGTGAAGTCCACAAAACTACTTAACATCCCGCAATTAAATACATCTTTTGGCCAGAAAAACCATACTTTCCATTCGACAAAATTATACAATGCCCTTCCAATTGAAACTAAGAACACCATGGAGATACAAAAGTTTAAAAAAGATATCAAATTATGGTTAAATAAACAGGACGATGAGGAAATCATTAAAATTATGAAGTAACCCCAATGCAACCTGCAGACAACAAACTAATACTTTTATTTTTTTTATTTGTTTATTTTGTTTATATTGTTTATCTATAATCAAGAAACTAAAAGATGAGGAAATAAAGATCAGCACCCATTCAGCAACATACAGTCCGCCTCGGAACAGGAAAACCTAGTGAGGAGGACTGTAAACAAACCACATAACTTGGTATTTTTACTTATTGTGTAATTTTACTTTATCTTATATTGTCATTAAATAAAAAAATAAAAAAAATACATATGTTCAAGGAAGAATTTTAACCTTTCAAAATGTTTGTTCATTTTCAACAGATGTAAGGCAAAATTGAGCTCACTTTGGACACATGCCCACAACAAAAATACATTTCTATAGATTTATTTCTCTTGCGGTTACCATACCTTTTTCGGTGACGAGAATATCAACCGAATAATGTACACAAATAGAATTCTTGAGTATCCCATTAAAATCCAGCAATACGTCTTTTCTCCTTACATTATCCTGGGTCAGTTAGCAGACTCTATGTATATTATTTTTCTTTTGAGTTAGGCCCTTTGGGCAAGAAAAGATAAATAAGAGAATTGTTTTTGCATGTTGTTCCTTTGTAAAACATTTTATACGAGCGTCAAGAAAAGATAAAAACTTCCCACATTTATTAAAGTGTGCTTTATATTGTGCTTTTTATAGAAACAAGGTAAAAAGAAAAGAAAAGAATTATTTTTTCGGCGGAATTGTTTTGTGAATATTTTAACTTTCGTAAAAAAAAAAAATCAATCCGTATCCGTGGTTTGGTGGTTACGACCCTTGGCTATGAATACAAAGATCACGGGTTGTAATCCCGGCGTGCGCAAGTAAATTTTATACGACTAACCAACTAACTAATCATTATGCCGGTTCACCGCAGGTGTAGGCAGAGAGGACGGACCGCCAAACAACTCGGTCTTGGCACACACTCTTTATCTCATTACATACAACATATCATACATACTCTTCCATTATTCTGACTCTTGACATGGCCCATCTTAAGTATTTAATTCACTTGATCGTGCCATGTCTTCCTCGGGCCTCTCCGACTTCTTTTACCATTCTTATTTCCGTCATGTATTCTCCTTACACTCCTTTGAGGAAAGGAAGGAGTGAACAAGGGTCTTGAAGAGACCCGTGTGATGACGCTAGTTCCTTGGACCATCATCTGGCACCTGTGCTCTAAAGATAGCAATCCGTCGGTTAAGATGGGAGAATCTATCCAACGGACCGCCCGTTTCTACACAGAGTCAAGGGTTTTATTAGGTATTTTGGAGATCCAGACCAGAGGTGGCTCTAATAACACGGGTCTCTTCTTATACCTTTTCGAAAAAACCCTCCACACAGCAACCTCAAAAGCGGCTTTTATGTCAATTATTTTCCGCAGGGGCTCCTACGATAGTGTTAATGTAAAAAAATGTTTCGCAACCTTCACCTTTAATATTTCCCTTCCTTTGGCACTTCTACCAGCCTTGTGATATACCGCAATAATATTGAAAACGTCTACTGAACAGACAATTCCCAGAAGTGTGGTCAAATCCGATTCGAAACAAACCTGGTTTTCTCAATTTTTCATAAGACTTTTTGACCTCTTGACCCCTCAATTCATTTTAATATTTAATGACTTTCCATTTTTCATAGCATAATCTTAAGTTTAAGACGTAAAATATAATAAAAGACAAATGCTTGAGTAATGGAGAGTTCTTACGAGCGTGCAAAAACGCAGGTGGTAGGGAAATAGAAGTTACGAAGTTTTTTATTGCTCAACACAGGAGGCCTTGAGGAAAATAATTTCCATCAGAGTCTATATCGTATTTAAGAATGCTGTTTGGCGGGTTTTTTAAAAGATAGGAATATCTGGGAAAGATAAATGCATTAAGGGTGTGAAGAAATCTGGCGGTTGGTGTGTCCAGGAGTGACGGACGTTTGAATTCATCCTTCCCACTGTGGTGCAAGGTCGAGAAAGTCCTACTGGAGAGGTAAAAAGGGTATTTTTTAGAAAGAAAAAAAAGAATAATACTAGTTTGCACAGATTTATTTTTTGCATTGAGATATGTTATCATAACCTTTTTATCATCTCTTGCACTCATTTAGATAAAGTATTGAGAAATGCGTGCAATATAGGTACAAAGAGAATCTAAATGAATCAGTTCTCTTATTGTTATTCAAACAACAAATAACAACAAGCATTTTGCCAGATGACAATGATAATAAAAACCAGATAATTAAACTAAAGTTAACTGAGATATCCAGTGCTGAAATCAGAAAAGTAATTTCAACCCTCAATGCTAATAAATCATCAGGAGATGATATATTCTCCAATAAAACAATAAAAGAACTACAAAATGAACTAACCTTTTCTTAACTTGATCAATCTGTCTATTTCTACAAATGTCTTCCCTTCATGTCTTAAAAAAGCCACAGTTATACCCATCCACAAAAGTGGTAACAAAAAGGATATATATAATTACCGACCCATAAGTCTCTTAAGCTCCTTTACAAAAATCTTGGAAACTGTCATGAAGAAGCAAATTGTTCAATTTCTAGAAAAAAACAAGTTATTATCACCATCCCAATATGGCTTTTGGGAAAATCTAAGTACCAATGATGCCATAGAAAATCTAACAAGCATAGCCATAAAAAACATAGATGATGGGAAAAAATGTTTGGCTTTATTCATAGATCTCCAGAAAGCTTTTGATACGATAGACCATGAAATATTACTATCAAAGCTAAAAAAATAGGATTGGCCGAAACAATGAACTTATTGAAGTCTTATATAACAGGGCGTGAACAAAAAGTACAGATTGGCAAACAAAAGAGCAAACTACTACCTTTAAACTATGGCGTTCCCCAAGAAAGTGTTATGGGACCGATTCTATTCATTATCTACATAAATGATTTAACAATCCTTCAGATTAAAGGAAACATAATCAGTTTTGCTGATGATACTGTATTTTTATTTTAAGAAGAAAATTGGACGGAAACATTTAATGTGGCTGAACAGGGGCTTAGCGCACTTCAAAAATGACTCAAAATCAACTCGCTTACCCTTAACATAAGCAAAACTAAATATATAACTTTTTCAATGAATTCAAAGGGCCAACCACCAAAATCACTAGAGTAAAAATTACACAAATGCTATAGAAATAATGTTCAATGTCACTGCCCAGTCATAGAAAAAAACACAAAACATAAAATATCTCGGAGTAATAAATGATGAAAATCTTAGATGGGATCTACACATCAAAGGTATTACTAAAAAACTCACAAGCCTTATAGATTTCTTCAAAAATCTCAGAAATGTAGTAAATAAAAAGGATTTGAAAAAGGTTTACTACGCGTTATGTAATTCTCGAATAAAATATGGAATTATAGGATTGGGATCTACTACACATAGATACGTTCAAAACCTGAATATAGTTTGTGATAAACCCCCCCCCCTACGAAGTAAAGGCTATACTTTTGATTTCCAAATGCTGCTACATTGCTACAGCTACAGGCGCAACCCCGCCCGTCCTTTAAAAGCTCGTAGCTCGCCCGTTCTCGCGTCTCTCCCCTGCATTTCTTTTGCAGCGCCTTTTCAACCCCATCACGTAATACTTTTATGCAAACGTGACGAGATGCTCTTAATTAATCAATTGTAATTAACCCCACAACGTTGTGTATTTTTTGTTTTAGTGGTTTGGTATAGTTAATCCAATTTAATTAATAATTTGTTTGTGGTAAACCCTTGTTCTTTTAGGTATGGCGTGTTACAATTTGCAAGGCTTCGAATAACAATGACTGGGTCTGACTAACTTGAAAAATAACTAGTTATCTATCTATATTCAACCAGCTTCCTCCCCTAGCACCTGTTATACACCTATGCTCATCGACGACTATTTTTATTGAAGTAATCTGCATTTTCCCTCCTAGCATCTAGTATATAAATTTACATTCAAACGGCGAATTGAGAAGATCCTACCTTTCGATGCGATGTCGCGTACTCTCTGCGGCTTTATAAAATGCTATCATGAAAATAATTTGACATTTATTTATATTCTAACAAAAGATTTACACTCAAAGCAGTACGGAGTGAAATAATTCTACACTCACAGTTCTAGATGCAGTTTGTTAGTTAGCTAGCTTGTTTTATGTTGTTAATTTGATTCTACGGGTAGGTATTTTGAATTAACATGAGACAGAACATGTGTTGTTTAAATAATTGGACTCCTCCATAGCCCAACTGATAAGGTGATGGTCATAGACCGCCGAATCAGCTTCCAATTCCAACGCCTCCGGAGAATGTTACGGTCGCAAGCGACGAATGAAAATCGACATGTTTTGCCTTCTGTCGGGAAAGGGTTTGATGTGTGTTTCTGGATCATAGAGTGGTAATGGGAATATTATCGACCAATAAGCTGCCAAATTATAAATATGTTGATGATGATGATGAGAGGTCATCTCATACCGTTTGATATGAGGGTCTGCTCCGATTAATGGCGTGATAGCCGATGTCAGGAACTGTTCAGGAAATGTGTGGGTGGCACGAGGTTTTGGAACGTGACATCCTACTCTGGATTGATGATGATGTTGAAGTTCTTCAGCATGCCGATGACTTGAGTTCCATTAACTCCTAAAGCACCGGCATAAACATTAAACCGAAGTTGATTAGACAATCGGCAATGTCAGGAGATCGGTGGGGCCGCTCTCTCCTCTGATCTGGCGATGTATGAATTTAATTAAGGAAGATTTTGATGTCACCGACCCTCGCCTTGGCAGTCACTCATGTCCTCAATAGTCCCGTTCTCCGTCCAGCACGCCGCCTCGAACCAGTAGAAATAATGATTACGTTTTTCCTAGGCACGCTACAAAACATGCGCCAGCCTGCAATCGCGATGGTCATCGGTATTTGATTTGAATGAAAAATACGTCCTCTCGCATAACATACACAAGCGTAACTTGGGTCCTTCCCCTATATTTGTCACGGGCATATGCTCTACGATAGGCGTACCCCAGGCTCAAACTCAAAAATCAGCTCAAAGAAGGAATGTCAAGCTCGGTTTCCAGGGTGCCGGGTCCGAGAATGAAAGGCACCAGGTCGTGAATCTGGCTTCCTTTCCTTCTATTTCCCCTGCTGCGCTTTCGTCCAGAGTACATTCCCACCCTGATGCTGGATGATTCCTATTCCTAGTGTGAGGGAGTTAAGAAAACTTATCCGAATTCCAACAAAGAAACGTCGAACCAGTAGAAATATTGATTACGTTTCTTCTAAGCACGTTACAGAAACATGCGCCAGCCTGCAATCGCGATGGTCATCGGTATTTGATTTGAATGAAAAATACGTCCTCTCGCATAACATACACAAGCGTAACTTGGGTCCTTCCCCTATATTTGTCACGGGCATATGCTCTACGATAGGCGTACCCCAGGCTCAAACTCAAAAATCAGCTCAAAGAAGGAATGTCAAGCTCGGTTTCCAGGGTGCCGGGTCCAAGAATGAAAGGCACCAGGTCGTGAATCTGGCTTCCCTCCCTTCTATTTCCCCCGCTGCGCTTTCGTCCAGAGTACATTCCCACCCTGATGCTGGATGATCCCTATTCCTAGTGTGAGGGAGTTAATAAAAAGTTTGCTACTTATGTAGGTGGATATAACGCATTACGCTTAAAATATGAATACCCACCGACGGCTTCATTCAACCGACAATGTGAAAGTTTTTGCTAAATCGAATATCGAATGAAATATACCTACCTAAGCGTAAACCAAAGGTGAGGATTATACGATAATTTTATGTATAGTCCTATGTAATAGACTTGTTGTGATACCTAAAGTTTGGAATAAGGTGTGGGAAATTTTTGGAATGGGAATTCAAATATGTCAGATTTTGTTAGTAATCAAAAATGCCCGTGCTACGCACCCTTCATAAACCGTTATATTACCCAATGCCTTTTCAAAAAAAACCTTCCTGAATATAGTCCCCTAGCTACGTTTAAAATATTATTCCGAGACTCGAAAATAATGATTATCACCTCAAAGGCGCTTTACACATTAATTTATACCTACATTCTATACCTATGTATTTTGGTACCCGTTATGTATTGGAGAATACCCAGTAACCTAGTTTTCTAGATCACCAACAAAGCACTTTTAAAGGATTTTATTATTGTTTTGTGGTTTCAAAATCCCGTCTTTTAAATGAAGTCTCTCGTCTAAGATTTATTGCCCGGAAGCGCACTTTGTGTTTCAAATGCTATTTAGTTAACTAAATTATTATTTTACAACGGTCTTGTCTCAAGAATAACTTCACCCAACAAAGGTACTTGCTAGCCGGTCAACCCGGAAACGTGCAAAGCTCCGCTCGACAAAAAAAAGGTCCTAGATTCCTAAGGCTTGTATATAAACCCTAATTGACTCTTTCCTGCAAGGCCCGTACTAAATATGTTAATAATTTTATACAAACTTACCAAATTCGCCTTGATGCACAAAATAATTTCACAAATCAATTCACTACAATAATATTTAATTCAAACAAGCACTTCTAAAACACAACCCGTCATGCAGTTATTTATTCCAAGATGCAGCCGTCGAACACAATTCTCGCGTTGATTTGTTTTATCCTGACTCTGCTAAGTGCCCCGTAAGTACGTCCCGACCGCCTCAATTTACAAATTATATTATCTAACTTCACAGATATGAACTCGCTAGCCTCAATCTCTGACTTCCTTATTCGCGTGGACTCTTTTTTGTTTAATAAAACGGAATTTCCTTTGTTTAATTAAAATGAAATATCCCCGATTTAGGCGCACCAAACTGGTCTCCTCGCGACTATCGGACCTCGATCCCTTAATTTAAACCTTGCTTCCCAACGAACAAATCTTGACTCCCCTCAATCGCGTGAACTATTATCCTTTAATTAAATGACTTATTCCCGGTTTAGAAGCACCAAACTATTATTCTACCGTTTATCAAAACTCGATGACTTTTAATCCCGACCGTGCGTCTCCAGGTTCTTTCCCCGACTGTCCCCTAACACTTCCCTGCCCCGACTCCCCTGTTCCAACTCTCTGCCCCCTGACTCCCCCCCCATCTACTTGTGTGGTTTCAATAATATATTAGCCACTTCTTCAAATCTTAAGTGATAAACACATCTCCCAATATGCATATTTCAATCGTTTTAATAGTGTTCTGTCACATTAGGTCCCAAATTCCAAGAAATCAGTGCAACTTTCATGTTTGCTATTTTTTTGTGTGTAACCTTTAGATAACAGAATACAAACTAATTTTGTCTGCGCCGGAGTCATAAATTATCCCAATAGCGCTTAAAAGAAGAGCTCAGTGGCGTACTTCAATCTAATACTCTTTCTCATTACTTGCGTCGACTTTATTGGTTATATAATAACATTATATAAGCATTGTCTGTACACGTTTTCGTTCTTTCCGCGTGCGTCACTATTTAACGAATTCTGCAATCCTATTTCGATAAATATGTTAAATATTTTAACCCCTAATCGGCGCGTCGCTCTAGTATATTTAAATGCACCAAGATTAATCTTTATTGCCTAGTTTTCAATTTCCTACTGCCATAGAAAATGCACAAGACAATTGTTTCGCAAATCAATTTGCTCGCGTTAAAGTCAGTCACCACTCGGGCAAATATCCATCGGCCGCCCCTGACTTGATAATGAACCTGAAAAAATCCCTCTAAATGTTATTCTGGGTCCCTTCTTAGTTCTGTGAAGAATGGCCTTTGCCGGGGCTCGCATGCACTTGAGCTACGCAAACACATGTGGTTATTTAGTGGTAAGGACCCATAAATCACCCCCATGAATTGAAACAGAGAATCGTATGCTGAAACCATTCCATGTTACAAAAATTAAATATAATTCTAAATTGATCTCTCAATTTTAAAAGAATTATTTCGTAGGCCCAAAGGCGAGATCATCACAAGTTCTAAAAGGAATCATAAAGACCATACTGAAAGTACCAATTAGAACGCCTGCGATTGAAATTTTCAAAAGCTTTGACGTACCCAATGTACAAAGAATATATGTCAAAAATATATTATTGAAGCTATTCAAAAATACTGAATCCTCTACTAGACAACATATCCATCACACTAGATCAAATAAAAATGACATAAAAAACATTCCAAGTTATAAAACCATATTCGGGCAAAGAAACTACACTTATTTTGCAATTAAACTCCATAACATTCTTCCCCAAGACATAAAACTAATAAAAAAATGTAATGAGTACAAATCAAGAATAAAAATATGGCTGAAAGAAGTCAACGAAAACACCCTAATGAAGACACTAAAAACGAGATAGAAGACAAATAAACTGTAATTAAACAATTTTAACAATTATTATAAGCAATAATTATTAGCCTGAAACACTCATCAATATTGAAAAAATCTCCCGAGAAAAGATAAATGCCGCCGACGGGACTTGAACCCGCGTCTTTCTAATATCCGGTCAACTGCTCTTTTATCCACTGAGCTACGTTGGCTTATTCGGCTCGGGAGATTTTTTCAATATTGATGAGTGTTTCAGGCTAATAATGATTGCTTATAATAATTGTTACCCTTTGTGCTATGCATAAAAATCTTGTCTTAAACATTAGTTTACCAATTAAAAATAATAATTAAACAATTTTAGTCCACCTCAGCACAGGAACCCCTAACCCAATATCTTTACCTTACATAAATAACCATTATATTTTGAATTCTTATGGAATTATTTTATATAGTCGCTTAAATAAAATAAAAAAAAAAGTTTACATAATTTTAGGTCGAGTAGTTCTTGTTGGTACATGGTAGGCATTGTAAATCAGGGATGACTATAAAACCATACATAAATTAATAATTTTATCAATAATACAATAATATACTCTTTGATCATTTTATGACTTGTGATAGTAACGTGACAGAGCATCGTCTTTGTACCGGAATTATCGGTATACGAAAAACCGTTCAATCAATTGACTTAATATGCCTATCTGTCATACCGCCAGGGGAAATTCGTTTTCGTCAAAATGATCACAGCTTACATTTTTCACCGGTAAATGGAACCTGATGAGCTAGATATCCGCCATTACTGGTCACAATCTTCACACTCAAGTGGAACCGTATGGTGTGTAGCACGGCCAATATGGATGACGGGTGGGATTGAATCGTCAACCAATGGTGTTAATGGTTGCTAAAAGAAACAGAGGTCACCCGTGAATGGGTTTGCCGACCATTTTCAGAGTTCTGCTGGCCTTAAATGTGTGATGATAGAAAAGGAGTGGTGATATTGCAGACTTCTGAAGGATGCTTCTTTCAGAATATAAATCTTGATAGAAGGGTGTAGAAAAAGGATGAAAAAGAAGAGCCAGCTGAGGGCTAAATAGTTTGACTCTTTTTTTTAAAGCAATTTTGAACACAAGAAATGCCTCGTGGGCTTATTTCGTTATCCAAAAGTCTGCTCATTTTTTGCTTAAATTTCATAAACCTATAGTATTTACGGGCGAGTATGACGTAAAAGGGCGAGCGACAAGTTGTCGGCCGGACAGATATATCCACACAAACAGAAATGCTCCTGTGAGGGCATTCTCGGCCGGACGAGTCCGTACGTGAATAATATGCTTTACTAGAACTATTTTTCACTATCATTATAACATTCAAATGGGATGGCGATACAAGATGTCAGGCAAGCGGGTGCTAAATGGTCTAGGACCAAAAGGTGTTCAGTGGCGACCAAACGTAACAAATCAATCATCTTTCGTGGTGACATTAGTTTCCATTCAAATCTATACGAAAGGCATTTCCAATGTTTTTCTTTATCACACACCAATAAAGTATTTTCATTTTAAAAGTTTTGCTAACTCGTCCATAAGTATCTTTTTGGGATAGGGGCTATAATTGGAGAGATTAGGCATATATATTGGAAGATACTCTCCGTATACCATCACGGTAAAAGACCACCATTCAGATTTGCTTGAAATGGCTTAAGCTGTGATCGGTCAGATCGGATAGATCTGAATAGCCAGCTACCTCCCGCCACCCTCTGTCCCATCTCCTGTCCCTCCCCTCTACCCTAAACCTTACAATAACTCCAATAATTTTGAGGATTTCACAGTCCCATTTATTCCAGACGGATGGAAATGGTTGGAAATCTTGTGCGGTATATAATACAACTATTTGATCCCCTCTCTTTAAAATCCGCTCCTATTCCAGGGCAAAACTTCAGAATAAATTCCTAAGATATATTAACTACACACTAGGTCTACTTATAAAAACAAAAAAAATACAATAACTTGATGAGAGAATTAAAATGATTAAAACAATTAAAGCTTTTTTGTCGACTTTAAAAAAAAAAGTTGTTGATGGTTTTGTCGACAGCCCTGATTTTTAAAGCTTAATTACCTTTCGCGCACCAACAAAAACGACTCAATATAAAATTATGCTTAATTGAAACAACAGTATCAGGACTGATTCATTGACATACTCGGTCAATAACAATAATAATAATTGGATAACTTATAGAACGCCGATTTTGTGAAAAATCACCTTGAGGGCGCTGGGCGATTGTACCTAGATTGCATGCAGTTGGAAATGATTTCTCAGAAGTAGTAGATGTGTTTGACTGCATGGAATAAAGTTACACACAGGTTATAATAACCAACTTCAGTAATTAATGTTGGTACAATAGGTACCTACTATTCTTCTGCATGTAATTAAATTAGCAAAATTTATCTGATGATTACCGTTCCACCAAATGATTACATGAATAACATGATTTGTATATATTATTTACAATCTGGTACCCGGCATGCGTTGTTATGCATTTAATAAAGAAATTATTTCTCCCTGCGTGTCCTTTCCCATTCGTCCCGTTCCCCTTCCGCCTCCCATTTCTCTCCCGCGTCCCCTTCCCCTCTCGTGTTCCTACTCCACCTCCTCCACCTTCCTTCTCCCCACTCCACTCCTCCCCTTTCCCTGTCCCGCGAAGCCCCCTCCCGAGTTCCCCTCCCCCCTCCCAGGTTCCCCTCCCTCCCCCTCCCGCGAACCCCCTATCTAAGTTCCTCTTCCACCTCCCCACTCCCGCACACATAGATACATTCAAACCCGGTACATTCAGTTTTCGAACAGCTCAAGTTCCAACCATTGCAATTTTTTTTTTACAAATTTCATAATGCCAGAGTTCACCAGTAGTTTTATACAAACCTTGTCCTGACAATAACAAACACAAAAAAAAAGAATTATCAATTTGGTACAGTCGTTCGGAAGTTATGCGCGTACAAACATTTCAAATATTGATTTTTATTTAAATATGTATATTAGATAGATATAGTTTACGATCGAGGCAACTAGATAAATAAATGATTGGGACAAGTTGTGTTGCAAGGATGTAGAATTTAATAAAAAATAATTAAATAATATATAAATAATAAATATACCAGTTAATTAATAGTAGCATTGTATTGATTTTAAATTTCCAGCTGGTTTTCAGTTTGTTGATTGTTTCGAGGAAAGTTTTCGTTTTCTCATTTGACGTATTTATTATTTTTACAATGCTTTGAAATATTCTGAATGCTTTTTTGTTTGCTTATTTAACGAGTTTTCGTAACAAGTGTACCCCGGAATAAGTTTCTTGCTTTTATTTTGGAGTAAAATAATTGTTAATGGGATAGTTTGTTTTTTTTTTTAAGTTTGATTGAGATCATTGCTGTTATTCTACACACAGCGAAAACAAGTATAGCATCGTTCAGGTGTAAGAAAATCTTGATGAAAGAAAAGAAAATTCTGAAATGATGACTCCGTGGAAGAGCACCTAGATACATTGGTCTTGGATGCTATAAGCACCATCATAGCAGACCTGTGGATCCACTACACCTACAGTAGAATGTACAAGAGTTAAATTCAACAACGCTTATAGACAATTATTTCGGCTACCGAGGTCTTGCAGTGCCAGCGAAATATTTACGTCACCAGGTAGTGTCAATAATTGAACGTAGTTAAATAGAAAACAGCCCCCCACAAGACCTCAAACTGAGATAAAAGAATGAGATAAAAATGAAAGAATAAAATGTACACGATACCTTGAATGTTTTTTTCATAAAAAATATATAAATAATAGATAGACACCATTTCTATTTTTGAAACTGATAATTCGTGGTGGAAGTCCATTATAATAGATTATAATAAAACAAATAAAAAACTTTATTTCACTTAATTTTATTTGACCGTAACCGGTTTCAGCTCGTCAGAGCCATCTACATATAAACTACATTGAGCCAGTAAAACTATGACATTCTCAAATGGGATATGTTGTGAGGTTGATTCCTGATATAAGCCATCAAATTTCCGAATTGATCTAATGAAAGTTACATACGGTTGGTAATTCTCTAAATTTTTTTGACCCACTTGTATAACTTTTTTACTATTTAATTTAGGTACCTGAACTTATTTCATTTCACTTTTTTTGAATTTTTAATGTTGATTTATTTCCTTTCTTTCTTATTTTTTTAATATTATGGATGACGAAACATTCCAAAACTTATGCAAAAAATATTATTGACTGAGTGTAACGAAGCCCTGTTTTAGGTTTACAGTTTTGCATTTCGTCTGTTTGTAATTTTTGTTTTGTAGATTTAGTTTCTGTTAAGATAGAGGGCATTTGAATGGTTCTCTAAAAATTTCGATATAAGAATTGTCGTTGAGGTAGTGACATAATGTTTCTTTGTAAAAATTATATATTTTTTATTAAGATAAACAAACATTCCAAATAGCTCGACAATATTTGAAAATCTCCTACCACCACCACAGTAAGCCGAAAATCTTTCTTGAATCGTGTTGGAGGAGCCAGCCGAAGAATCGAACACGGAACGCCTGAGAAGGACCTAAACGCGATGCCCACTCAACCACTGACCGAAACTAAAAAAATTACGTAAAATGAATAGTTTATAATTAAGGAGGTAGGCATTATTGCTTTACTATAAATACCTACGACTCAACATTTAACATGCAAAACGAATAAAAAAAGCCCGCGTTAACATCAGCATTTTTTACCTAAAGAAAGAGCAACGTAACAAAAAGCTAATAAATATAAAAGATTTTTATTTCTTTTATTTCATTGGAATTCGTGGGTTACGTTGAGTATAGCAAAATATTATGATGAAAAAATAAATATTGTATGAAAAATATCTTATTGACTTTTTGAAAGAGTCACAAGAATAACATGATACAAACAAAAGTCTAATAATACCAAGGTGGCTTGCTCGTATTGTTTACACCGGTAATATTTTTGTATTTGTTTTCTCTTTTCGTTGGTAGAGACAAGTAAATAATCTTCGGATCCCGTTTCTCGTTAGATAGTAAAACTGTAGTTTTTGAGGTAGAATGATGTCGATCGTATTTTGGTAAAACTCTTCAAGACCAAAGATATTAAAATTTCAAGATACATTTTTTGGGAATACTACCTTTTAGTGGTTTCATGCACAACATTGTAAAATAATTTTTGATGATTAGGACATTTTTAAAGCTAAAAACTAAAATTAATGCATTTTTTTTGGTTGTTTCGTAAAAAACAAGGATGAAATTACTCAATCCTCAAATTAGGTTCATTGAACCAGAGTTACGCAGACAGACAGACCCACATCTGAAATCAATTTTTTTCATGATGTTCATCATCAGTCTTGGCTCTACAACCCCTGGTGGGTCTTGGCCTCCACAAGAGTCTTCCTCCACTCATCTCGGTTTTGTGCCAGCTCTCTCCAGTTTAGAAGCTCCAAGGTAGATAGGTCTTTGAGGACGTTGTCGCTCCATCTTAATCTTGGTCTTCCCAGGTTCCTTCGCCTTATCGATCTTGAATACAGCAGGGAATTTTGGTACTTGCTGCTCGGCCATTCTCTCTGCATGACTTAGCCACCGAAGTCCTTCCAGTTTTATAAATGTTGTGACGTTTAGCTCCTTAAACAGAGTATATAGCTCATTGTTGTAACGTCTGCGCCAAACTCCATTTATGATGTTCATTGGAGGTAAAATTAGTGGTCCCCTTCTGGAGTTTGATACATTTTAAATTACACATTACGTATTGAAAAATCTTTCATCCTTTTGCAGATATCCACGACTTCAAAGCACTGTAATATGATTGGTTTATATTGTCAATTTCTTTTTGTTTTATTTTCTTGTCAACTATTGACATTATGGTTGACATCTTGGCTGAATGGCTTGTTGGCAAACACATCATTGTTGGCAAAGGACTGCATTAATAACATACCATTTTATTTTAACGTTCCGCGTAAGGGGGGAAAATATCACAATAATTCAATAGTGAAAAGTTTACATAATTCTTGGTGAACTTGGCACCACGAAAAGACTCTTCAATAACCTATTTTAAGGTTTTTATGTGAGTACCGCACATGAGTTCCAACTGCTCCGAACCATTCGGAGCCAGTGAGACTGTTATCCCCAATTGTAATGTATTGTGTGGTTGAATGTAGCGGGGAGAAAGAGACGGGAAGAGGACAGTGGGAAGAACCTGTCTATTCATACCTGGTCATCAAACACCGCTAAAGCCATGCCCGTACCATTATAATAAACATTTTTTTCCTTTTTTTATTAGCTCCAAATTGGAGGCCCTAAGAAAAATAAATTTCCTCAAGGTCTATATGATCTTAGTGTATTCTGTATGAAAGGTGTTTTTGAGGAAAGGAATTTCTGGGAGGAAAACGGTATAAGGGGTGGGTAGGAATCTGAGGGTAGTATGTCCAAGAGTGATGGACGTGTAAATTTATCCGTCCCACTGCGGTACTAGGCGATGGGTCGAGTGAGTTCGGCTGAAGAGGTGAAAAGGCCTACCCCAATCCAGTCAGCTACTACGATGGGAAGATGCATCCGCCATCAAGACACGGAAAAACCTCACCTCTATGATCCCGGAAACCATTGATAACCAACGGATGTTGGTTATCCTGTTTGTCCTGATTTAAGGGAACAATTATTTTGATGAATTTGCGTTAACTTATTATGTCGGTGATATTCGCAAAAATTTAAACAGAGATATATTTTTTGTAATAGTTCAAGCTACAATACATAGTTGGATTTAGTATAGATAGATTTTAAAGGTTATAAATTTGTCCGGTTTGTGTCAGTAGTATACAGAGTTGTCCATTTATGGTAAGTACCAATTTATGGGGAACCGTGAAGATTAAACCGTGAAGTCACAGACGTTTTGAGAGCACACAGTCTCCAGGCCATCCCATACACTCGTTCCTGATTATAAAAGTTTTTAGTCTTAATAAATTGCTTGTTGCTTGTTGTTAACAAAGAGTTATTATTTTAAAAATCAAGTCACAACATTTAGTTTCTCCAAAATAAAATAAAAATAATGAATTCTGAATTACTTTATTGTCCGGGAACGTCGACATTTTAGATTACTATCTAGGGTACATTGAATTATTTTCGAATTGCAGCTTTTTTCTGTTCCAGATTTTCTGTCATTCAATAAGCTATCGAGGCTTGGCACACAATTAGGTCACATGTAGTACATATGGTGTGATATTTACAAATTAATTAATGAAAGGAAAAACGAAAACGAAATAGAATAATGAGAACAGAAAAAAAACTAATGAACCAAATAATGTCCGATGAAAAAAAAAAGGAATACGTTTTCGGTGTTTTTTACAATTATGTACAATTTTATAATCTTGGTTATCCATTTTTACCTCATCAGTAATGCCTTACAAGGCCTATGGGAATAGCTTCATTTTTTTAAAGTATAAAAAATTAATGCCATTCAATAATTAGGTATTCATTAAATAATCACCACAGTTTCTTTTCATTTATTTCTGAGCAAAGTATTGGATGAAATAAATGTTCAAATCAGCAAAATCGTTTTCCAAATTACTAGCAGATTTTCCCGATTTCATCAGCGAAAAGAGTTAAAATATTAAGAAAAATCAGATATTAAGTTAGTTAATAATATAAAATGCTCTGACTTAACCCAGAATTTGAGATAGCTAGGAAATTTCAACGAAGCATTGAGAACACAAAAGATCACATTCTGAGAAAATTTACGAGAGAATTTCTCTCAGGAGGACAAAAACAAAAGACGTTTAAATCATTTTCTTAGATTCGAAAAACCTTTTGAAAATATGAGGTAATGAAAAAAATGTACAATACATAACTGGTTTTCTCCGAACTCGTTTACTTAGTGTGTCGTCCTCAGGAATTGAAAGTTTTGCGATCGCTCCAATCCACTTAACTTGTCACAGGCTTTGAAGTGATTCAATACGATATTACTCATTTTGATTGTTCCGTAAGTTACGAAATATAAGAATAGATTTTTTTAATACGGTTGGTGGACTTCATCAGTTATTTTATTGGGAAATTGGTTTAAGAGACTTAAAGTAAAATGCTTTGCTTGATTCTAGTTAATTACTTAGATTATATGGATGTCAACAGATGTATTCCTATCAACATCTTAACTTTCATCATATTGCGGAATTTCAAATATAATTTTTTCCCCGGGATTTTTTTAAAGTTTAAATTTTGTTTAAAATGAGATGTTTGAAGCATTTGTACCGTTAAACTAAGTAGGATAGTATTAAAAACGTGGAGATAAGGACAAAAGTAATGATATTAGAATAAGTTAACAATAATAATCTAAACGAAAATATGAAAGAGAACAAGACACAGAAAAACAGAAAAAGACAATGGTCGCAACTGGGACTCGAACCCAGACCTCTCCGTCTAAATCTATAGTCCCAGTTACGACCATTGTCTTTTTCTGTTTTTCTGTGTCTTGTTCTCTTTCATATTTTCGTTTAGATTATTATTGTTAACTTATTCTAATATGATATATTTCACTGATGGGAATAACCTTCAAAAAATTATCAAAAGAAAGTATTTCTTGTAAAAAAAAAAAAAACAAAATTAATGGCTGATGTACCCAATCAATAATTGGAATGTAAGTAAATATAAATTTATACCCTTTTACTAATACCTAAGCGTATTTTGAATTTTAAACAATTGATTTTTCAAACAAATTTTAAACAATCATTAACCACACAATAATTTTAAGGTGAAGGGTCAGAATGGAAACCAATATCCTCTCAGCGCAAATGACTATCTGTGATTCCCAATGAATTGAATGTCACCCACATACCAACAGCAGAGTATCTCCAAATGGTACTTACATCTGTTGATATTGCGATGTTTATTCTTGGGACTTCACATTTATAATTGTATGTGCAGATTCTTGAATTCTATGGTCTTGGTTGACTCAAATAAAAGCGATAGTTAACAAAAACTTTATTGTATCCTGGGAACCCCCACGGATGTCAGGAATTAAATAACCATGTACTATTTATTCTACGGCGGATTTTTCGGAGATACAAAGAATTTTATAACGGTGAAATTATCACACGCCATATTTACTTTACATTGAAACTGTTACAACTTTATATCAGGACAGGGCCCAGCAGTACTTGATAACGGCGATAGTCCTCGGTGGCAATTAACACGCGTTAGAGTATTATGGCGTAAGAGATCGAGAAATCCTTACTTAACGATCAATCAATCAATTGGTAGTACCTATGCATTATGCAGATTAAACCTTATCATAAAATGCTTGCTCTGCCATTGGCGGAAAGAAGAACAAACTTTTAGGTCCACTTCTTTTCATCCTTTTTATAAATGATGTCGCCAAAATAATTTTTGTCATTTGGTCTCTTGTCCCACTGCTACGCTGACGATCAGCAAGTTTATTTTTACTGCTCTCCAAACGATATCAATAGTCTCAAAATCCGCATAGCTGAATGCCTAGAAGCAATAACTCGCTGGATGTCTTCAAACAAGCTGAAGCTGAATCCATCTAAGACTGAGTTTCTTTGGGCGGCCACAAACAAACGCCAACATTTCATAGACAATTCACTTATATCCATTTCCGGCAACGATATTATTCCAAAGACAACAGTCAAACTTCTGAGCGTTAATTTAGATTCAGACTTTTTGCTTAAAAGTCAAATAAATAGGACAGTAAACATCGGTTTTTTTCACCTAAGACAACTCAAGTCAGTTCGAAGAAATCTTCCTACAGAGGCGACAAAACTATTAATCAACTCTTACGTAGTCTCACGGCTTGATTACTGTATTTACGCATTACGGCATTTACGCTAGTCTTCCAAAATACCAAACTGACAAACTTCAATCCGTGTTTAATGCAGCGGCAAGGCTCATAACGGGGGTCTCTAAATATTTACACATTTCAGAACACCTTCGTAACCTTCACTGGCTCAAGTGCCCTGAAAGAATCCAGTACAAATTGTGCTGGATGGTATTTAAATCAATCAATGAAATGGCCCCATCTTACATCTCTGAATATGCGTCCCGGAAAATACCGGTCCGAGGCAATTAACCCTTAAATTGGCAACTTCATCTGCTATAGGCAAACTAATAGCACCCAAACGAAAGCCAAATACTAAGTTCGGAGATCGTGCTTTCGGAGTATCTGGGGCTAAGGCTTGGAATAGACTCCCTCCGGAATTAAGATGCATAAAAAGCCCAACAGAGTTTAGGTCCAAACTAAAAACCTACCTTTTCGGGCTCTCATACCCAAAAACTTAATTTAAATATACCTATCTGAGAGTATCATACTTGTTTTGCCTATGATATGTCTTAATCACACTTTTCTTACTGAATTAAAATTACTCGAAACCTTACTCATCAATCTGTCTCTAGGAAGATCAAATCCATGTACTACTGCACCGCCCACCATTAAATGTTGCTTATACTTTCCAAAATACACTCATAAAAGAATATATCACATTTATATTAAAATATTTTCAGGATTAAACTACATGTGTTCACAATTATGTCCTCTGCGTGCGAACTCTATCTAATTTTCTTTAAATAGACAGTAAACAGTGTGAATTTCAAGCGACCTCCCGGGTAAATATGGTCCTGTATTAATTCATTTTTAGGCAGCATCGCGTTCATTGGTCAACAAATTGAACATATATTTTCGTATCGGTGGTCAATGAACCGGTGTATGCAATTTTTTGCCATAAGTTGTTTTTAATTTTTTGTCTAGCTTGTAGTCTTTCTAGATTTTAAGGCATGTATGGTAAGTTTGTACATCGCCCTTGAGGTGATTTTTCACAAAAAAGGCGCTATATAAATCGTCCAAATATTATTATTATTAAAGCTGTCAGGGCTCAAGTTGCCACGGAACAAAAATAGTTGTTCATTAGTTATGTAAAATTTAAAACACAATTATTTATAAGACCCTAACATGAAACCCTTTAAACGCTGTAAATATATTCCTCTTTTCACAATACATGCAACACGTATTATTTCACATACGTGGCTTTAACATAGAAATAACATATATATTACAAGTAACTCACATTGCGACAGAGCTTTTTTGTAAATGATTGTCCTACAAATTGCTAAAAGGGCGGGGAAGGTCCTAGAACGATATATTCGCTAAAGTAATTATTACTTGTTAAACTCGAACCACTGTTACTCATCCCCACGCCAGCCCTTTTCCTACTAAACTACAATCTAAGGGTGTTTTGTATCCAACCCCTATTAATCTGAACGAATCACAATGCCCTTTACAAGTCTTTAACACGAGTTATGTATTCTTTTCGGAAAGGTCAAAAACCCGCAGAATGACGGTTTGCAAGAATGATAAAATGGTTTGCTGTACCTGTTTTATTAAATTCTAAGATAAAGCATTTTATTACGCTGATTTTCTTTCCATTTTGTTCAAATTCATATTGAATATGACAAGATAAAGGTTATAAAAGTATAATGGAAATCTATAAATTATAAAAAATATTCTTGTAGCGAAGGATGACGAAAATATGGTAAAGAGATATTGAACAGAAATAAGAACGATAATGGTCATCCACACCAGCGACAACTTCCTAGTAAAAGTATTATTACTTACGAAATCTATGACAAACCTGAATGTAGCTCTGTTAGGTACCTGCCTTGAATTTAACCCCTCGGGCTTAAAATAATTAACGTCATCAAATATAAAATTTCAAATATATGCGCTATTTTTTAACGTATTCCGAAATGAAATCGGTCCAGTTTTGGTGGAAAAAAACAGGGTATACAAAACTTTGATTTTGTTGATTTTATTTAGGTTTTAGAAGCCTGAGGTGCAATGGACCCTTTCACTCAGTATTCGGGGGAGTAAGAGTGACAGTGACAACAAAATTAAGGTAAAATACCCATTGTTCAAAGTATTCAGCGAACTAGTTTCCTCTTCAGTAATTATAATTAATAATATAAAATAATAATTGACAAATAAAAAATTATATAATATTTAAATCGTCTTAAAAAATATTTATATGCACTATGTATTTTCAGGATTATGTTAGTGAACAAGATATGCATTTTAACATGTGCGCGATTCGTAGCTTAAATCTTCGACTAACAGCAAGCATTGGAAAATACATTTTAACGGATTTGATCGCTCGAGTGGAAGTCCTTTGAGAATTTCCAAATTGTTATGATCTCCCGTCGTTTCTATCGATACAAGGATGAAGTGAAACGTTCCTTATGTCGATATTTTGGTGTGAACAAGTACACCTGTTGGCTCAGATCTCAGAATAGTAATATTAATATTTTTCTGATTCGTAAGCTCTCTAATTAAAACTTTGGCTAATACTGAATAAGGCATATATTATCTATTAATATTTTTCTCTTTGGGCAACTGGTTAACGTCCACAATAAATGAAAATACTGTAACGTTTTGTCTATGTTAATAATTATGCGAGGCTTTACGCTAGCTCTTAACAGATTCAATTCCGAGAACCATCAAAAGTTTACAAAATGCATCGTCATAGACAACGACTGTATCTGCCTAGTTTCAGCTCGATATGATGTCGTGAAGTGGGTTAATTTCCACTTCCAAGATTTGCATTCAAATTTTTATTGCATGTATTATTATATGTATTTAAAAAAAACCTAACAGAAAGAGAAATAACACAATAAACAAAACAAACATTAAAGAAAGTGAAACTGCTTTTGAAAACGTACCCTCAAAAAACTAGAGGTACCTAACAGAGCTTTAAAAACTTTTTAATAAGAGATAATATCATTTCTGAAATCGGATCTCTTTATAACTTTGGATGTACTGAACATTTTTTTCAGTTTAATACTCGCAAATTGAACATTTTTTATCCAAATTTAGTACCTACTAACTAAATTTATAATCTTAATAAATTATTATAATTGGAACCTTGATAACCCTGTCACATAAATCTACTGCTACAGTAAGATCACAAAGAAATGACTCCCGCGATCAGATCTGTGCTGACGCCAGCTAATTGAATATCCTATTAAGAGATTTACTACTTTTCCGAGTTACCCAGTAGCCTGCCGAAGTAATGAAGCAGGGACGAGAAGAAAGAAAGAAGGGCAGAGGAGGGATAATAGAAGAAGATAATGAATTAAGGGTACACAGTGATGAAGGAGCATATTATACCGCTCTCTTTGTATAAACTCGCCTTATGAAAGTAATGGTGATAGGATGCATAGCTTAATTAAGCCTCCAGCTCAATACAAGAAAGAAGACTTGAAAAGATGGTATTTTTCTTATGTATATAATTATCAAAGGATTAACATCGTTTGCGCATTCGAGTTTTTTTTTATGTATAGACATTTTTTAAATTTGTTCATGAACAGTTTTTATTTCTTTTATTATTTACTGAAAATAAGCCTCTCAATTTAGCTGAAAGTATTTACTATTCGTATGTAACTATTTATTCAAAGTCCCTCTCACTAAGAATTTCTCTTCTGAAGCGTATTGCGTGTAGTTGTGTTGGTGTAACACTGAGATTTCCCCATCTTCATGTTTCTTGACTGTAGGACTGTAGGTTGTGTTGGTGTTACTTCATAATTTTTATTACTTCCTAATCTTCAAGTTTGTTGAATGTCGGTTGCGTTGGTGTTACTCCCTTCTTCTTTTCTTCTTCTTTGTGTTAAATGTATCTCTATATTGCGCTACCCAGAATAACACCTTCACTCTTCTAATACCGGTCCACTTTTGCACATTTCGCAGCCAAGACATTTGTACTTTTGTTGTTTTTTTTTGTTCTATTGATGTTACTTCGTAATATTTATGATATCCTCATCTTCATGTTTATTCACTGTAGGTTATGTTGATTCTACTTCCTATTTTTTTTGATTTCCCCATCTTCGTGTTTACTAGCCATACTTCAATACTTTTTTTTATACTTGTTTATTTCCACAGTATTTAAAGAAAGGTCTTCATATATTTTTATAGGATGGAATTAGTTGTTTTCTGGCAGAAATATGTATTTAATTTTGTGGATATTCAGTAGATTTTGAGGTTATCATTTCAATTTTTTTTTTCATTAAAATATTTTTATTATTTAAACATGTGATGATGGGTCATCAGCCAATAGCCCAATATAAAAGAGCCCATGATTAGGCAACAAATAATTTAGATCACGAAGGGCACGAGTAAAAGAAGAGAACTGAACTTAGAGAAACAGAATATTTGATTCCGCTGTTATCCAACATGACATATTCGGATTGGCCTACCAAAACCCAGGCACCCAAATCCCTCATTTACCAATAACTGGACAGTATTCCAAGTAATGGAACGGAGATGTCGAATAATAAATACATGTTTTTTTTACGTCAATACCACACAGTGAGGCAATTAAGTCTTCGATTAGGGTACATTCTGAGGCTGAAGACAGTGAGGAAGGGAAATCGATGGAGAAGAGACAGGTGGAGACGTTCTGATCTGGTCACGAGTGCGTGGGAATATTTTTATTAAATTAATAAACGATGTACTAATATTTTATCAAAAATATTAGTATATTACACAGGGTATGCTGAAATTGTGTAGGTAGGCACCTTAAAAAAATCTAATTTACGTTTTTAAAGTAGGTTTGAAAATGTCACTCATTAGAAGATTCTTTCAATATCGACGTTGTGAAATACCACCATACAAAATAGAAACATGAAAATATTTTTGTCGTTATTGGTGACCAAACATGAATAACAAGAAGCATCATAATCTCGGACACAAAAACTCCGTCAATACGGTGTCCGGTTGCACCAAAACGAAGTACTGAAAATCACAATAGTTTCAATAAATATAACACCTCAACATTTATAAACAAACTCTTCAACACAATCTACACCTCTGCTCTGAAGGACACTGTACGTTTGTCAAAAACGTTCATTAAAGAATAGGGAATGCAACAAAACATAATGACCCAAAATTCAATCATGATAAAAAATAACATATATACCTTTTTACCTTAATGATCCTGTCACAAATTCCAATATTAGCGTGATAGTGCGCAGTCGTTCGTGTAAAGGAGGAGAATGTAACGATAATAATTGTAAAATCCTGAAAAAAACCCCAGATGTCAAATATCTAGGGATCACTATAGAAAGTAACATGAAATTTAAGAAACATATCGAAAACTGTGTAAAAAGAATTAGAAAACTTACTTACATTTTTTTACGATTAAGAAATATCCTAAATCTTTCAAATATTAAAATGGTTTACTTTGCTCTTGTGCAGTCAGTTTTGCAGTACGGAATAATCGCATGGGGAGGCATCTATAAGAATAATCTGTGTCCGATAGTAACAACACAAAAAATGATCATCAAAGTTATTATTAAAAAACCAAGAATTTTTCCAACCAAAGAACTTATTGACAAATTAAAGGTCCTACCGGTTTCAAAACTGTTTCAAAGAAATGCTATTTTAAAAGTTTTTAAAGAATCTGAAATGTCCTCAATGCGAAGTATAAGACCTAGAACTTCTGGGAACATATATGTACCTAGATGCAACACGACAGCTGCACAACACCATTATGAATATGTAGGCCCAAAGTTATTTAACGATTTACCGGATACAAAAAAAGTGAGAAAAACTATTTTAAATTTAAAAAAAAACTTTCGTTGTACTTTTACAGAAAAGATTGACTTAATTTGAAATAGATATTAAAGATATTCATATGACAAAAAATGTTAATCTAAAAACCAAAATTTATACTTGGATATTCAACAAAGGCATTGTATACTGCGGGCAGATAACTTTTACAAAATAACAACCAACTAAACGCCTATATCTTTCTCTTTTCCTATCAAATAATAATATTTATTTTTATTTTTTTGTATTTCTTATTATTCTTAAATAATTATTTTATATTTTAATATTTCTTATTTGTTATATTTCTCATCACTTCTCTTTTTCTTTTCTTTTTATTTTCCCTTCATTCAATTTATCTTTTCAAATGCAAATTAAATTTTTTATTTAATTTTATCCTACAAGATAAAGTAATCAAAATTTCATTAAATTCCTGCCACCTCGGAACAGGCTCAGCCTAGTGAGGTGGTATATACCAAAAAAAAATAATACTTAAATTAAATTTGTAGGTACTTCAAACAGTAAAAAAAAATTTATTTTTGTGCTTATATTATCTTGGTTAATAAATAATTAAAAAATTAAAAAAAAAAAAAAAAATTTATCGATGATTTTCAGATATATTCTGTTGCTATTATTTTTGTTGATTTCTGTTGATTTTTTGATGATTTTTGTTGATATTCTGTTTCTATAATTATATGTAATTTTCTTACTGTACAATATTTTGTAATATTTTGCAGTATTTTTGAAAATAATTTTTTTTCCATTTTTTTAACTATACATATTATTATCTATATATATAATTACATAGACTAGCTCCCCAGTTAGACCCGAGAATATTTCTCTACTAATTGGGTAACCAAAAAATGTGATGTCTGATATGAAATGTAATATGTATTTATTGTGAATATTAACTTGTTTTCTAAATAAAAAAAATAAAAAATAAAAATAAATATTTCCGTTACTCACAGTTCGTTAGAATAAACTAATCACACGAAAACACTTCACATCAATAATAATTAATGGTCGGTGTGTAACAAATTGATCAACTGTTAATTGGCCTAGAATAATACCCAATTACTCTAGGACACTCTATGTTCAATAAATCGAAATAATATCATAACACTAAGTGTTATTTCACCATTAGTTTCTGTCAACATCGATACTCTCACAAGTAATCAAAGTACCTACTATAGTAATTGAATATTAAATATTTGGGCGTGCGCCAATAGAAGAAGAAACTGAGGATGAACTAGAAAGATATTTATGGCATGATAACAGGAAGCCAATTTGGGAGGCGGGTACGGATACCGCCGCCCTGGAAATTTTGTTGGATAACTATCACCTCTGCCATAGGTGGTTCACTATGTTAGGTGACTCAGTAGAAGTGCCCGGGTTCATGGGGTGAGGACTGTCTAGGTCTTGGCGACGGACGCGTCTGCTCACTTACTGTGTAGCGGGCAAGATTTGGAGACACTGGTTGAGGGAGACCTTTTCACCTATCGACTCATCGCCTTCCCTCACAATGAGTAGGGTTGAATTCATACGTCCCTCACTCCTAGACTCAGTGATGTTTTAGATTCCTACTCTCAAGTCTTTTTCCTTTTTAGCACTTCCTATCCACCTTTTCTTAAAAAAAACCCTCCACGTAGCAATCTCAAAGATGACATAGGCCCTGAAGAAAATTATTTTCCTGTCAAGAGGAGCAAGTGAGGCATGGCATCCCCACTAGGGTATGTTTTGAGGCAGAATGTGGAGGGGAGGGGAAGGAGATAGAGAAGAGCAGTGTAAAGAAGTTTTTTTTCTTTATTCATCAAATTTCTTTTTATACAGTTTTTACAGGTGATTCGACTACCATGCTAGGCACATGCCCGTATTATGGTAGTCGAGTACCCGGCTATTCAGATCTGGTCACTACTAAAGCCAATTCAAGCCACGTTTCAAATCCGAAAGGTGACCTTGGCTATACTGAGAGTACCTTCCATTCTGGAACGTGAAGCAAATTTACAA
The DNA here is from genome assembly GCA_917563855.2 of Limnephilus lunatus. Taxonomy (NCBI): domain Eukaryota; kingdom Metazoa; phylum Arthropoda; class Insecta; order Trichoptera; family Limnephilidae; genus Limnephilus; species Limnephilus lunatus. The sequence continues at coordinate 89,830,003 of OU830594.1, read as the reverse complement.
AATTTTATTTTAATCAAATAATACTTATTTGACACTGCGACCCCTCGATTTAAGACACCGTTGGCCTAAAAATGATTTTAACATTTTAATATTATTAAGTGGGTTATGATGTTCATTACAAAGAAATAATCTGATTCCATTTGGTTGATAAAATGCATTTATGCTTGGATATAACAGTTCCTTTCAACGTAGTAGCAAGATTGATTCACAATATAAAACTTCGAAAGGGTCATAATCAGTTTTATGTGAATTTTATTGTTATTTTGAAAGGCCACTAACTATTCGACCGATTGTCCAAAAAATAACACTAACGTTCAACAAATCGACACAATATTGTCTCAACACTGAGGCTGTTATTCCATTAACTTATCGACATCGAAAATATCCCAAGTCAAAGCACTCAGCCATCGCGCATCGGAGTGTGAACGGAGAAAATTGTCAACGAAACTTTTCCTGAATTCGGCTTCCGGGTCTCCACACTTTTGTTGATGTTTTTCGGCTCACTTCCCGCGTCTGTTTTCAGTTTTTATCGCGCGGCACAGCCGTACACTTGAATGGGAGGAAACTTTTTACAAGGGGATGGAGATTATGGTGTGGAAAATGCAAAAATGGATCCGCGAAAAATAAAATTCGCCGCGTGTATTTTTCGCGAAGTTCCGTAAAGAAATTTTGATTTACGAGGATTTTTTTATTGAGAGTTATGTAGCTAAGTTGATTTTTTTATCGAGGGAGATGAATTCGTGAAAGGAAATTATTATATAGCTTCATGTTGAACGTGACCTCAAAATATTGAAAAGAAAGATATAATATCGAACCAAAATTGAATCACGGTTTTTGAAATGTGATATTCGTATTTAAGTATCTAGGACATTGCTATTAATTTAATTATAATTGTTGACAACCTAAACGGATAAAACACTGTACGGATTTCTAAAAAATCGTCAATGGCGAGCTATGGCATCCTTAAAATTGTTATTATTTGTTAAGTGTTAACATTATTATTGGTCTGGAAATTAAAGAACGACGAAACTACTTCAATATCGACAGTTCAAAAATACTAAAATCTTAAATTTTACTCCTTTTTAAGCCCCTCATGCAAATTTGTTCCCCCTTCGGAACAACTCAATTAGATGTTATGAAAATTGTCGTGTCTCCTTTACTATCACGGTGAGAAGTATGATCTAAACGCTATTGAAAAGAATAAAAACAACAAGCTTTTTATTCAAATCTAAAAGTTACCCACACAATAGTTAAAATTTACACCTTTTTAATGGAACCAAAGTTTTCAACTACATTTTGAAAAGAAAAATACAAAAGGTTGTGAATTTTTTTAAAATTATTTTTTATTGAAATACAAATATCAATGATAATAATAGTTATAACATTTATTGAATACGAGTACAATATATTTTCGTATGTGTTTTAATTTTTTCGTTATCAGTAATTTTAGTTAACTTTTAAAAACTTTTTTAAAGTTTTTATTAGAAATTTTTATACTTAAAAATATAACGTATTTATTTGTAATAATTTATTTTGAAAACGTATTTCATAACCTTTAAAAAACAGTTTGTAATTTTCGGATATGTTTAAAAATATTTCAAATATTTGGATTTTATTGGAAAGTGTAAATATTCTGACCTAATGACAGAATATGGTCGAGGCTTGAGGGGTTAAATATATACAAGTATCTCAATGGTTGAATGTACAGAAACATCGTAATAAGGTCTATTTGTACTTGCTTCAGCATTTCTTCTTATCCGTAAAACTAATCCTGAAAGCCTAGATTGTTTCAACTGGTATTTCTATGTATTTTGCTGCTGACACATAAATTACTATCGGATCTTGCTAAGTCCTGTTGGAAGTAAAAATCTTCTCCTAAGGCTCTATTCATAGGGAGGAGGTTAAGATGGATTACTCGCCCGTTCTAAGGCAGTGTAAATTCGGCTTTATTATACAGTGACGTCACGGTTTTATTTTATTATAGTGGATTGTTCTGTCCATCTAAAGCCAAGAGTATAGAAGCACTTCAGACAGTCACAAAGGGTTTGGCTCTATCAATCGGGAGGTTCAATTTTTCGGTGAAATGTACAAGTATTACTTATTTATTGTTATCAAGTTTAATTTGCAGAACTCCATTTTCTTTTATATATCCAACCAACTGACACAATGACCTCTAGTTTCCTACCCGGAGAGACCCTCCACACAGCATCTCCAAAGTTTACATAGGCCCTGAGGGGAATTATTTTCCTCAGGGACATCTATTCGGAGCTAATGAAAAAAAAACTTTGGCATTTCGAATAATAAAGACGATTACAACGCGACGTGATTAAAGCTTTTTTTTATAAACGCCTTAACTTTTTTAAATGCCTTAACTTTTTTAGATTCTTTGCATCTCTCGACCATATGCAGTTGACAGTTACTTTTTGGCTCCTAGGAACATCTCATCTGTGAGTGATACGTGTTTCTTTCACACAATAGAACACTAGAAAGTTGTGATTCATGCTTAGTATGGTCTCACAGGAGCATGATTATCTTGACGATCATCAATATTAGTGACAGTAGTCAATATTTATTAGTTACAAAGGAGTTACAAGCCAGGCTATTTTTGTGTTACTCTGAAAAGAAAGTCCTAAAAAATACAACATATTTAATTAATTCATTAACAGTAACATCATTCTTACACAACTAAGAAAAATTTACCATTGAATGTGGGGAAAAGAGATTTCAGTGTACCCCATGGAACAGAGATTCTATCGTCACGATTATTTTCTCAGTAAATCGGTTTAACCGGTAAAAAATCATTTTAGGCATTATAAAAATTGAAATAGGGCGGGGGTAAATAGAATCACATAAATAAGTGGTCTCAATGAGGCCTAAAACAGTTTGAAAAAAGGCCTTGAACGCCGAAACAGATATTAAAATAATAAAATTCTATAATTTGTAGAACTTTATTAAATTTGATTAAACTTTAGAAAAATTAAATGCACAAAATTATATTGTCTTACTTGAGCAAGAAAAATACGATTTTGTTTCACATTATGTCCCAATTGGGTTAAAGTTGGCAAACAAAAAGCATTATGCTTTTTCTGTTGACTTTATAAGATTATCTCCCATCTATGAGAAGGTAATTATTTACATCCATGAGTTATATTTTGCGAATTCCTAGAAATAACGTGATGTGATTAATTGTTTGCTCAGAATTTATTTTGACGTGAAGGAATGTTGACTTTTGCTTGAGGAGCATTTAATTATTACTGAGTAATTAAGTCTCTTAACCTACTTAAACAGCGTTCTAGACTTTCTATAGTTAGTAGAAATAAAAAATAATTCAGTGCATATTTTAAGAAAATCTGTTTATTTAAACTATTAAGTTAAATTGCCTTGGTATTGTGGTAGATTCTGGACCCAAAGGTCAAGGATTAGATATTCTTGGAGATTGCTAATCGTTTATTTATTGGGGATAAATCGTACTTTTGATTTTGTTAATGGTGTAGACTGTGTAGAGTGTAGAGATTATGTAATTTTCGTAAGATCTCTAATTCAAATGAAAAGCACTCCGTTTTCGAATAAGTATTGTACAATTTTTTTACAGTTTTACGTTACACATGCCTTGCATTATTCTATGACTCTACATGGAATATAATCCACGACGGCTCTGTCCCGGGGATCCAAGACACTTGTTCGTTCGTTGGTTGCTTCAGGTATTTATAAAAAAATGCCAGCAAACGATACCTACACAGTTATAACAATCAAAAATCAACGTGACATATACAGCTGAGTTAGGTATCAACTTTACCAGATGATAGTTAGTTACTAACATACACAACAGGGGTTTAGCCAAGCACCGAACCATACTTATATGATGTTATATTTATTATGAGTTTCATTGCAAATAGGACAGTATTTTCAAGTTATTGATTTGAACAGAGATTATGCACTCTAATATTAATGTCAAACATTTAAATAAAAGGGGTATTCAAGAATTTAAATGTAATTAATAATGATGAAATATTTTTAAATGACTTACCGTTTGTAAATTTCTTCCCAATGTAAACTATGCAAATATTACCTCCCCCTCATCATTCCTTCCTGCTAAGTATTAGACAATTTACTTTTTAGTAAATCAGTTGCGTAATATTGAAAAAACAAAAGTTTAGTAGGTAGTTGCCCTAGTGAAACAATTCAAAATTACCACCGTAGCTGTAACCTATTTTTTGTTGATCCTTCTTCCACTGGTATCTTCTCCTATTAGTTGATCATCATCAGCTCAATCTTCACCTTTCCAACTGTAGTCTAGAACAATTCAGAGGAACTGCGCTGTCCTTGTTTTAAAAGTTTCCTTAACAAAGGTACTGCAATCCTTGGAGTTCAAGTATCAGGTGGGAATGCTGTCTTCAATCTACCAGAATTTCAATGGACGCGCGTCTAGCATTTGTACTTGGTTGGCAGTTGTCATATAAAAAATGGGTCTTTTCTACGACTCATTCTTGAATTCAACATCTCGGCTGCGGAACAATTTGTCGGCCTCTATAGTTCCTCTTTCCTACAACCGGGTACCCAAGACACCTTCCTCGTCTCAAAAATACTCACACCCAATAATAATATATATTGTCCTCATTAATAGAGTTCATATTGGCACAAAAAGGTTCCATCAATTCTTCCCTAAGCTCAGTTAATCTCGTATTTTATAATATCACCATCGTGATGTACGTGTATCTGTAGTGTAGTGTATATGAATGTACACATTCTTACACAGTTTCAAGGTCTCTCAACAGATGTCGGTAGTACAAGTATAAAAAATTATGAGGTGTCTAAATAGAGATTGGTAAAGTTGACGAACGGTTACGGAAATCCGATCACATGCGATCGACAGCTGGGCATCTTCAGTGACCAGTTCCCCGAGTCAGAGAAAAACAGACCGTCCTTTATAACGGACGTTTAGTCCAGTTAAATATTCATATTAAACAAGACGACGACAAACACGACTCGTAATCTGACAAACCGAATACCATTGAAATTCCAAATCATTCATCAGGGAAAACAATATAACACCATACCATCCCATAAAAATCTTTTAAGTTAATTATCCTTTTTTGAAAAAAGTAAATAAAAAACTGTTGAATCAATTTTTAGAAATCATTTCTTGAATGCAAATAAATTACATTGCATTTATAAATTCTGTTCAATAGACTTCCGCCTTCAGTTTACTTTGAAAATCTTTAGTCTGGGGCTCGTTCAATCAAAGTAGAATATTATTTGGATTGAGTCCAATCAACTTAATCGAGCCATTTCATCTATTGACTAAGTCGGAAACCGGAGGTATGGAATAAATTAGGTATCTCCAGGAAGCGAATATAATAGAATTTTTTACATGAAACCTTTTTTAGTTGGAAGTCAACGAAACGCATTTGTTTTTCGCTGTTGCAAAATTTAAAAATATATCTAGTGGCTCAAGGGTTGTGGCGCCAAAAAAGATGATTATAATAAATAGTTTAAAGGGTAATTGAGTAATAAAAGTACCTAAAATGGTTTGGTGTTAAATCTTTTATTTTGTTCAGACAAACAGGTCTTTAACACATCTTGGGAGGAGATTACTGTTTTGGAAAGAATAGAGTTCTTTAGTGTTAATCTGGGATTTATTTAATAGTTCGCGTATACAAGTGGTGACCACGATAGTCGATCTAACTGGAAGTTGCTTAGATGGAATCTGAATCGAATGACTGCATCCGGGCCCTTGGCCCCCCTGGTGCCCAAAATCCGAACTAAACTAACTGCCATCTAGCGGACTTTCGGGTCAGCTCTTAGCACTGCCCTCTATGTGACAAGCTCGGAAGCTTTTAGATATACCACATCTTTGTTAGTCAATAACTTTTAATAGCAGACATTTCTTTGTTGGTTTGAAATATCAAAAGGCCGAGAAGCAGCTGCGTAATATTTTTCATACAAACCTAATTTTGGATTTGAGACCGAAATTTCAAACCAAACTGAATATTTTTCTAAATAAATACCTGGTACGGATTTAGCGGTTAACCGTCATAAAATAATTTTCCTTTGTTTTTCTGATTTTTTTAGTAAATGATCTATTTTATCTCATGCGTTTAATGTCGAGTTGTTTGTGAGATGTTGTAATTGGATGTATCCAGTATCCAGTTTGAAGATCACCAATAAATAGTGGTTTATTAATAATTATGATAAAAAATGGTGTACTAAGAATAAGAAAAGATGTCATATTGTTTGTTCCAAAATTTCTAATGTTTCGATTTAAAAATGTGTTGTAACAAAAAACTCACCTTGCTGACACTATGTATTCATGGCCAAGTAATGTGGATAAACAAGTAGTAATAGTTCAAATTACCTGAAACAAGTAAAACAAGAATAGGTTAAATTTTGTTCAGTTATATTTCACAAAACGCCGCAACAAACACTTTCATTTTTTATGAGTACACAAAATGCAGAATAGGATTTGGTACAACCGTAGCTCCTTCAAGAGAGTACAACACTCTACTAGAAACTAAAATCTGCAAGTTTAGTAACATTTGGTATAAATACATAATACTAGCTAAGGTACCCGGCTTTGCTCAGGGAGTTGATTTGAGATTGAACCGGTTACGTTCGAACCCACGACACACCATGCTTTACATACTCCTACTGATACCCCACCCGTACAAAAAAGGCTTCGAATGGTTCAAAACGCTCCAGAAAATTCCCCAATATTCGAGAGTGTTCTGGAATGTTCCACGATAATCTGGGACGTTTCAAGATGTTCCCGAACGTCCCAGACTATTCCCGAACATTCCACAACATTTCAAAATGTTCTGGGTTGGAATGTTGTGGAATGCTCTCGAATACTCTCGAATGTTTTGGACTATTCTAGAAACTTCTAGAGGGTGAATCTTTCAGCCCTTGTATCATCAAAACCACGCCCTTCAGGTAAAAACGAGAAACCTTCCTCATCCATGGGAGATAGAGGACTACCACACCAAATAACCTTGATCGTACCGGGACTCGTTTCCGAGTTTTAGCGGGAGGCACAATTTTTTATTTTATAATATATATTGATTATGCTTTCACAGTGGGTTGCAAAAAATAGGCTGAGTTTAAGTGAGGAGATAGAGGTAGGGATAAACGAAGGATAAGAAAGAGAGTGCTCTTTCAAAATAGGGAACAACCTAAATATCGTACTTTTATTTAATTTACATTTTACAACAATTTGATTGTTGACAACTCTGCTTTTAATGTTTTCGGCTTTCTTAATGATTCTAATTGTTTACGAAAGTATTCATTTATTTCAAATACATATAATATATTACTAATACTTCGATATCTCACTGAAAACAATACAAAACGCTTTAATATTATTATTTAAATTTACAATAACTTTCAGTTTTGAATTGATAAGAAAACTTTATTGCTTTCGTTTATTCATAATGATGACTTTTCTAATATAAAAGAAATCAAACAAGCTCAAGCTAAAATAGTTGGGCTACAAGAATTCAATAACAACTTTGCCAAAAGTTTTTATTTTTATTTTTTTGAAAAAGTTTGTGATATCGGCAATCTCATTTGTTTCTTTGTGAACTCAACATGAAATGTTCATACTTACGTAAATTGGACAGAATTGATCTTCAAGCCATAAAAGACTGATTGAGTTACAGTATTAAATTTGTAACACGTTCTTAAAGTTGTATTTCGTTGTCATCCTTTACGAAAATTTAATTTTGTGCGTTTTCAATATATGGTGAGATACCAAAGTTTAATGAAGAAATTTCCTAAAGTTATTGGATATTGTTTATTGGGGTTTGTTTAAATCTAAGTATGAATTTAAAGATATCGTTTAGTTATTGTTAAGATATCGTTAATTATCTCAGTGAAGAAATTACCTTCCCACTGACACACCTTATCAATCAATCTATAACTAAAAGCATATTTCCCACATCCATTAAACAAGCTTATGTTATACCTACATATATATAAACAAGGATCTAAAAATGATATCAATAACTATCGACCAATAAGCCTACTAAGTATATTTTCTAAAATATTGGAAAAGTACTAAAAAACAACTCGTGGTATACCTAGAAGAAAATTATCTAATATCTAAATCTCAGTAAGGTTTTAGACAAAACTTGAGTACTGCCGATGCCATAGACGATATCATAAACACAATTACGAAAAGCTTATACAAGGGAAATAAATCTTTGGCAATTTTAATAGACCTGCAAAAGGCGTTGACACGATAGACTATAAAATCCTTTTCAAGAAACTTAAAATAATTGGGATGTCAAATACAACTTGAAATATGCTCATAAGTTACAATTCAGAACGATCACAGTATGTTAAAATTGAAAAGCGTAAAAGTAAACCTCTCCCAATCAATTACGGTGTACCGCAAGGAAGTGTCTTAGGACCTTTATTATTTTTGATATTTATTTATTTATTTATTGATATATATAAGGGATGTTTACATTATACTATTCAATGTCTGTCTCGCTAGGGTATACCTGTGTTGAGACAGGCGTTATAATGATATCTGGAACTTACACACCAAAGGAAAAATCATTAGTTTTGCCGATGACAGTGTCATTTTATTTAATAAAAGTGATTGGATAACCACTTACAAAGAAGCTGAACACGGGCTTGTACTCCTGCAAAAATGGCTTAAGCAAAACTCACTTACACTTAATGTTAACAAAACTAAATATTAAACTTTTTCTAAATTACATGATTGTCAAGGAAAAAATTGTGGAAGATATGCCCCACTATAACATATTCTAGAAACATAACATATCTTGGCATTGAAATCGATGAAAATCTTCGATGGGACTCCCACAATAATAGCATCACAAAGAAACTTACATAGCACATGTACTACTTTAGAAACATACGCAATATACTGGATAAAAATGATTTGTATAAAAGATATTATGCTCTTTGCCAATCACAGATAGAATTTGGGATTATAGGTTGGGGACCTGCAAACATCCAAATGAAGCAGCTAGTTAAAATGCAAAAGGCAATAATAAAAATAATCATCAAAGTACCCATAAGAACTCCATCAAAATAAATTTTTTAAACTCTAATGTGTTCAGCAATACTAAACTATACTAAAAAATGTAATTCTCAAATTTAAAGAAAAATATGAGTACCTTGCTGACCAATACACCTACACTATAAGGACAAAATCCTCAAAACTACTGAACATCCCGAAATTAAATACATCTTTTGGCCAGAGAAACCATAATTTCCATGCTACAAAACTATATAATGCAATTCTAATGCTTCCAATTGAAAAAAAACATCAAATTATGGCTAAGAAACTTGAAGATGAGGAACATGAGACCGGTCAGTGGTTGAGTGGGCATAGCGCTTGGGTCCCACCCGAGCGTCGCGTGTTCGATTCTTCGGCTGGCTCCATCGGAGTCCTCCATCACAATACAAGCAACTCGGATTGCTAGTTGTGAGCGTAACTCCTCGACCACGTAGTAAAACATTCCACGGGGTTAAATTTAAACATTTCGTTTAACTGTTTAAAAGCCAAGAAAACCGGTTGAAGAATAATGGATAAAATTATAATATATGTATGTAAATGAATATATTAAAATAATTTGGTGGCTGAAAACGAAACGTTTGTTTCATTTAAAACAACAATTAATGTTTTCGTTGCTTTTATCATTTCCATCCTAAAATACAAAGTATTATCTAGCTAGACTGTAAACCAATTTAATGGAATTGAAATTGGATAAATATATTATTGTAAACATACCGTACTAAAGTCTCGAGGATACAGAATGCAAATTATTCTCGTTTTTTGGAGAAACAAACAAACCAATTTGTTTGAAGGATATTTATTCAGCCACATTCAAACATTGCCCCTTTTTAATGAAATCATACAATTCATGTTGCTAAACCAACACATTAATGAAACTCAAATAAAAGTAAAATATGAATTTTATCCTTCATCCATTCAAGGTACGATAAAAAGTTCACTAGATGTGCTTCTGTGAATGTTACGAAGCCATTTATTGGATCGTACATTTTTTGGGTAGGTTAAATAAGGTTTTGTACAATAACCATAAAAAGTAAACAGCTCGCATCTGCTATGTGCAAGGGTGCATCTTTTGGAAGACGATGACTTTTCCATGTGGGAATAGTCTATGTACTTATTAATTGCAAACCGTCAAGAAATTCCGGACAGAAATAAACAATCAAAATCCAGGATACTAAAACTACTTTCAATAGAAAATTGAGTGCGGTTTTCCTATTTGTATCTTTTCCATTGTATACTTTTTGTCGTTTTTCAATATTCAAAATAAAAATTGTGTCATTTCCTAAGAGGAACGCCCGTGTGAGGAAATAGGTGCCCCACGATAAAGGAGGCCAATGTGAGGAAAAAAGAGTTGAGGTGTCGAGATGTCCTCGACTTGGTTCACCTGCGGCTAGCTCGTTGGCAGGGTTGAGCGCTCGCTCTCCTGGGTCGAAGGTCGGCACAGCCTCATTTTCAGACCACACCAAATCAAGGGTCAAACATCTCACTTAAAACTAGTACCGAAATGAAAAGAGTGTGGCTACTTGGACTTAGTTTATTCATAGAAAAGGCATTTACATCGTCTTGACTTACAGTAAAATACTATGGGAACATAAATTAGGGTATCTTATCTAGTTTCCCTAAATCTCTCTGGCTCTATAAAGTTTCAATTAGGTAGTTATTTCAAGTAAAGAAGCAGCACAAAGGGAAAGGAATACTTTGGTATTGCTTATTGCGTAGCTCTGAGTGAATTCGGTAACCTTGCGTGGGGTCTCGCGAGGTTCATGGTTTAGATCACACGGATCCAAGCTCCAACAAATGCACTTTATTGGGATGGTTTCTCCCATCGTGACAAAAGCGTTGAGTTACTTTCTCGCGTCAACACATTAGCTTTTAAAACAAAAATCTGCCAACAATGGCGTTCTCGGCACGGCGGATCGCAACGGTCAAGCAAAGCGGGCGAGTCTCTCTCTGCGCGGCAAAACTCGGCGTGCCCTGCGCGACAGACGTGACTTATCGAATATCGTCAATTTTAGGCGATAATTTGAAGAGTACGCTGCTAGATGTGCAACGTAACACCATTGACACCTTTATATCTACGTCTAATATTTTTTTTTAAATAGGCAATTCACTCTATAGAGAGAGCTTTGCACCGATAAAATTACGAAATAAAGTTAAAATTTGAAGATAATTACGTCTAATGTAGTAATAAGTTTTAAGTACACCCCTATGAAGTAAGCATTGCTTACGAAACATGTTGGTTTTTTAAACAATACAAGTGGTTACAACTATGTCAGTATTTAATAATTTGGATAAAAAAGTTTTGTTAATTCCATCCAGGATGCTCTGATCATAATAATTTCCCTCAGTCCCCATGTCATCTTTGGGGGTGTTGTATGGAGAGCTTTCTAAAGGAAATTATGTAGAAGAAGTTCTGAGAAAAAAAGGTATGAGGGGTGGGTACGAATCTGAGGGTCAATGTGTCCAGTTGTGACCGATGTATTTATTTATTTATTGATTAACAACCTTTTTTGGAGCTTTTACATAATATGTAAAAGCTCCAAATTCATATCATGGTAAGAAATATACAGTATTTATTGTACGTAACTGAACTGCCTCAGCAATAATAATTTATATTTGTTTAAATATAAATTAAAGATGTCCACTGACTTGGTATACATGTTTCTCTAGTATTTTGGGTGAAGAGGAATACATATGGTAGTTAGTCCCAAACCTTCTGCACTAAAATGAATCCTGACTTTTAAATAAATTCAACTTATTAATTTAGAATTTTATATATCCATCCATAAATCCAAATGAATCCATCCCTCCCTCTGTGATACAAGGCGATGGATCGAGATGTCAAATGGTCCGGTATCTCCCGAACCGGCCGCCATGCAGTTGGGAGGTAGACGCATCCGGCGCCAAGACTTAAACAAACCTTACCGCAAGAATCCGGGCTTCCCTGCTAAGTTACCAAACGTAGCGAACCGGTTGGGGTGACCTATGGAAGAGTTTGTACGTTTATTCTTTCTGCAGTTTCTATATGCAAGCAATTTACAAACAGTACTGCTTTCGAGGAAAAATACAAACCTAAAACAAAACAGTTTTGTTTTTTAAAATAAAGTCAATCTCTCAAAGTCTCTTTCAATGTTATGTTCCAGGTAAAATTTTCACAATGCACTAAGATAATGTCACTCGGAACAATGGTTTTGCAAGTAATACGAAGAGAATTTCTAGAAGACACGAGAAGATGTTATTAATGCATTGGGTCGTCGAGAAGTTGCCTCAAGTTTTGAATTATCTAAATCTAAAAACACTCTAATTCATTCAAAAAGTTTAATTTCCACTAATTTGGACAACTCAACCGACAGTATATTTGTATTATATATATATAAATCAATAATTTCTGATGGCGTCAATGATAGAAGGGAAAGGCTCTCAACTAGCAATCCGAAAATCGTGGGTTTCTAACCCGTGAGTGAACAAATAAAATTTAATTGTTTAATTTGTGTTAAGTTTATTGCAATTTATTCACTTAACATAATATAAAGTATGTTTGCGGCACGTTCCAAAGTGGAAGATACTCTCAGTATTGCCCTGGTGTAAGACCACTATTCAGAATTTAAACGTTGCTTGAAGTGACTAGCCGTATTTGGTGACCAGGTCTGATTAGCCAGGTACTTACCTGATTTTTTTCCCAATCTCTTTCCCCTTCCCAATAACTTCAGCTACACAACATACCCCAATTGGGGATGCCGTAGTCGCATTGATTCTAGGCAGTTGGGACTCTTGTGTGGTATTAACTTTAAAAATAAAACAATAATTCCCTTAACAATTGTCAGGTTATTCGTAACCAGGGAATTGTGGGAATGAGACTTCTTAGAGGTCGTCCATTAATCACGTGATGTTTTTTAGTAACTTTTTGACCCCCTCCCCCCCCTGGTGATATGTGGTGAGGTTTTAGGCTAACCCCCCCCCCCCCCCCCCAAATCACCTGTATTTTTTTTAGTACAAAGTATAGGACGTTCACCTTTAGAAATCGTGCGTTCAATGGGAAATAAATACACATGATATCTCATTTTACCCCCCCCCTTCGTGATGTTTCGTGATTTTTTTACGACCCCCCCTCCTTTCGAGCCTCACGTGATTTATGGACGACCCCTTTTTAAGGCTCACAACATTACCAAATCATTTTATCGACATGATTTCAATAGCCTAGATCTAGAACAATCGAGCGAATTATTACAAATATACAGGAATCGTAATTATTATTTATATCCCAATAAATAAATTATATTTCCAAGTAAGTACCGGAATGTTGTTTGGACATTTCGTCGAAAAAAATCTGTATATCGACTATTCCGGGTCGCTCGACGCGCTTCCTACCCACGTGTTATCGACCACTTCCATTTTAAGTAATTACATCCTAACTTCCCTTTTACCCTTCCTCTTCCTCATCGTTTCCTTCCGCCTCATAACTCCCCAATTATTGCGGGTCCCATTTGTCCCACGACTTCCGGCGGTGGGGTTCTTGTTTCGTGTCACATAAAATAAATACATTCTCATACAAGTATAATTTATTTTTTACAGCATTAGAATTCGAGTCCTGACACATAAACCAGAAAACTTGTGCGGTATTCACTTAAAAAAGCCCATTTAATAAATTTTTAGTCAATATTTTTATCTATTCTTTTGAAACATTTCTTCATAATCATCATCACTCTTGGCTCTACAACCCCTCAAGAGTCTTCCTCCACTCATCTCGGTTTTGTGCCAGCTCTCTCCGGTTTAGAAGCTCCAAGGTAGATATATCTTTGAGGACGTTGTCGCTCCATCTTAATCTTGGTCTTCCCAGGTTCCTTTGCCTTATCTGTCTTGAGTTCAGCAGGGACTTTGGTGTTTGATGCTCAGTCATTCTCAATAAATTTTGTGACGTTTAGAACCTTAAACAGAGTAAGTATATAGCTCATTGTTGTAACGTCTGCGCCAAAATCCATTTTCTAAAACCGGTGAACATTTACAGAGACCAAGATCCACCAGGGGTTGTAGAGCCAACAGTGATGATGATGATGACAGTTTAAGATTTTTAAATTTTTCTCTTTGTATTTTCATATCTGTACAAGATATTACGAAAAAATAAAACATAGATTAAAATATGATAAAAAAGAGGTTTATAGAGTTAATAATAACTTTTTACTGCCCGATTGGCAACTTAAATGGACTGTAAAACACTTAAAAAAACGAAAGAACATTTGATTACATTTTTATCACTAAAAGAAAGACGGGAGAAAGCCTTACCTTCAAATATGTTTGAAGGCTGGTCACTTGGCACAGTGGCACCCGGTGGTGAACACAAAGTATATCATATAAGATGAATATGAGAGCGATTTTGCGAGAGTTTCAAATAACTGGGGTGGTCACGATCGAGACAATAATTCTACTGAAATGTAGATTTTTTACCACATATTTGTAACATATTATAACCGGCAAAGGTTGTTAGTGTTTTTTGTCATATTCTTCTATTCGGCTTCCCAGTAAGGCTTTGTGAGGAAAGCAGAGGGATAATGGGAGATGACAATACATTGATCATGACCTTGGGATATATATAGGGAAATCCCAAAGCTGTTTCAATACTAAACAACAACCATTCACATTCGAGTTGAAATATATTTATTCCCCATGACATGTCATATTAGTAGATTGCTAATTTGCTTCATAAAATTTGCGAGACTATTTGCGTATGTATCCATATAGTCATACTCAATAGTATTAAACAGACGACACATGTGAGACAGTGGATTGAAGTAGGCAATTTTGTTATTAAACGATTCAAGATGGAAGATATTATTACTCCTTAAATAACGTTTATTAGGAACTTTGATGTGAAATTGATCAGACAACGAGTAGTTTCATGCTTATCATGAATAATTGTGTGTAAACACAATCAGTAAATTAAAGTGTTGAATTAGATTGGAGTAAGGCATTTAGTCCAAATGATAATAGTCTTGGAATTTTTTGTTTACACAAATCCAATAGTTTTTTTAAATTTTGTAGTGTGGGTTTCAATCCCATACTCAAATAACACTCCCATTACTTAAACTTATTAAATAAAATTTTAGGTTAAAGTGGGTAGAAACTCACAAAAGAATTAAAAAAATATAAATCTGATTAAAAAAATCTGATCGTTAAAAGATATAATACCACAAATTTAAGCCTACCATCAATAAATTCTTTCAAATGATCTCTCCAATCAGAAAAATTCGAAACTGCCATTAATCAAAAATCCGGCGAGTAGTAATCCGATACGCCTTAATTATTACGGCCCAGCTATTTGCATTCTGATCCGATTTCTTCCAGTCTCCAGTATTAGTCTTGAATTACATCTGCGAGTCTCAATGTGCGGGAACATCTCCCGGACCAATTTAATTACATTCCTTCAGAAAAATAAATTCACTGGTGTGGAGCTCACTGAATTTTCGGTGTAAAAACAATTTTTATATCTTCATATCGAGATATTTTTTTATCTGGCACGAGTGTAGTTCCAAAGATTTTTTTTTAAATTTTACAACAGATAATAATAATTAATAATCCAATTCCCGTACAATTTTCTCATTTTGACAGTCTTAACATCTAAGAAGATAATTAGTAAACAATAAAATCTTAAGGCTATCTAAAGAAGAGTTATATATATCTAGTGTTTCCGATATTTCGTTCAACACGATATTCCTCTTGTCATGCCATGATGTGTTAGAACATCTGTTCTGCCATATGGTATTTTGAACAAGTCATGTCGATGACTACGGCTGAAATTTTCTGGCACGTATAAGCCATAGCATTCCAATAGGAACGGGCTGGCAATACGGTTATGGATTATATTAAAACTATGGAGATCGTCATAAAAGTAAAGAACTCATATTTATTAACCATCCATAATATCATTCATTGCACTGACGATTTCCAGCATTAGCGCCACAAGCGGCCGGCCGACGAACTACCATCCTGACGTCTGAGATCAAGCGAACCCGCTACGCACTTGCTCTTGTGAATTCCAGTTCATTGCTCATCGTTCATTCCTTATTAACTTGCTTTTATCACGATCTCGTGTAACTAAAAACCCTTCCGATGTCGAGTCATGTACCACGGCAAATCATTTCAATAAATTTGAGTTTTCAAGTATTAACCGAGTATTATTCATCCCGTGGTCTCTATGGTTTGTGTCAATTCAAGTAAAACTTATTCACACCACGACAACTATATTAATGTCAAACACCATAAAACTAAGAATTGCAAAATTTGCATAACGTCTGGATTTGTTCCAACATATTAATATATTTAGTTTGGTGCGGAGTCCACACACCACTAGCATACTCTAGCTTACTTCTTATGACGCCATCGAACATGGCCATCAAATTGCTTATTGTTCCGGACTATAGCATATGAAAGTGACTGTGGAAGTGAAAAAATGACGGTAGCCGTGAAAATTTTTCTGATGATATCCGACCAGCAATTGACGGGTTTTTTTAAGAAGAAGGAAAAACAGATAACATTTGTTCTTTGTTAAAAAGTGCCAGATTTACGAGTATTATGAATTTGATAGTGGCCGCAAATCAAGCTAACTTTGAATAAAATAAGACAATATCGACGCTGGAAAGGAAAAATGGCCAAAGCGCATTAAAGCTGTGACTCTGTGAATACAATGGTGGAAAGTTCGCAGTTATAAGTTTATTTAGTTCGCCAAAAAAATAAATCCAAAAAAGTCAAATAAGAGCCTTTTAACAGGATGACCACCTTCACTCCAACTCTTCTTTTTATAATCTACATAAATGAGTTATGCGACCTAAAAGTAGGCGGAAAAATTATTACATTCGCTGACGATACGGTAGCTATATTTGAAGGAGACGACTGGACTCAAACACATAAACATGCTGAAAGTGGAATCAATGCGATAAAACAATGGCTTGACAAAAATCTACTTACATTAAATATAGCTAAAACTAAATACATAAGATTCAGTTCAACTATAATAGGACAACCTAGTACATCATACACAATAAAAACACATAAGACTAACTGTAATTCCGATAATATTGATTCTAACTGCAACTGTGAAGCTTTGGAGAGTGTGAAAAACATCAAATATCTAGGCGTTATTATAGACAATCATCTTAAGTGGAAATTTCACATCGACAAACTTTCAATAAGGGTAAGAAAATTGATTCATGTATTCTTTGTATTACGAAACATAATCAAACAACAAGACTTAAGAAAAATATATTTCGGATTATGCAACCCCATCTTAACGTATGGTTGTATTGGTTGGGGAGCGTCAGGTAGAACAATTTTAGATCCATTAGTGAAGGCCCAGAAATCCATAATTAGAGTCATTATGCGTAAACCCTATAGGTTTTCTAGCGATCAGCTCTACAAAAATTTTTATGTACTTGATGTTCGTCAAAACTATATAAAAAAGGTTATTATCCACGTACACAAAAATGTAGAAAATCTTAAGAAAATTGACCATAAATATATAACAAGAAGTCACACCAGAAAGGATCTCGTGGTCCCAGGGAGCAATTCGGCAAAGTTTCAAAAGACATATACATATATGGGACCGAAATTGTATAATAAAATCCCACCAGAATTAAATATTAAAACATGTAAAATGGCATGCATCGGTACAATAATAACTAAATGGTTGATAGACTTAGGTAGGATTGAGTCTGAAAAATTATTAAATAATGTCATTTAAAACTTAAAATTACACATGGCTAACTATTAATGGCACAATCAATAAAAACTTAGTATAGTATATTTAAACTTAGTATATGTATATTTAATCTACAAAAAAAAAAAAAAAACAATATCTTGTTTTTTTTTTTTTTTACAGAAAACATTTTTGGCATTTTTCACCAGCATTTGGTTCCTTAGAACAGGCAATCTGCCTAGCTAGGAACTAATAACGTACAAGACATAATAACACTTGTACACATTTTAATATCTACAGTTATTTGAAATATTATTATTATTATGTAATTTTGCTGTATAAATGTAACTAATGTAATAAAAAAATAAAATAAATAAAACTAAATTGTTTGTTTATGCTCGCGATCATTAAATCAAGTTTTCCAGAGTTTCCCACTCCAAAAAAAAAGATCTTAACGATTCTTGTTGGTATCTTACATGTCATTCGCTAGAGTAAAAATTATACCAAATATCCAAAATATGAGTTTCTCTGTAATAACACATCATTTTTTTAGTCCATGGAACCATTTTGGCCGCATTGCAAACATCCTCGATCTTTCGCTGGCCAAAATGCGGCCAGTTTAGAGAGATGTTTTAAAACATATCTATTGGAATTATTTCAAAAGTTTCCGCGCATTTTATATAAGATAACTTAGTATTTTCAATTTACAGAAATTATATATATAAAATGCGTTTAAAAAAATACAAGATAATCTTTTATATAATATAATATCTTGTTGGAGTAAAAATACATGGAAGGAAAATATTAATTATTGAAAATATAAACGGAGACCGATAACTCTCAGCTTTTTGCCTTTGAAAATGGATCTTTAAAGGGCACTCAAGTATTATTAGATCTATAATTTATCAAACGACCCTATCACGGGGCTTGTTTGATATAAATCAAATGTTAAATCTAATGGCCGTTTGATGTAATCTCCCTTACAAGGGTTGTTTGTTCCACAGTTCCGCTGCATTTACCCACAGATTAGGGGTGAGAGCTGGTAGTGTTGGAATTTTTAAGGTATTTTCGTCATTTAAGGCTAGTAAGGTCTTTATAATATAAGTTTACAAATTTGTTACATAGTTAGTTATAAAGTTCGTACAAAAAATTAACATAACTCTGTTGTTTATTGAATAGTTTATCTTCGTAGCGATTGTACGATAATAAATGAAAACAAATGACTTTGTAAAACACTATTATTTAATCAAAATTATCTGCATGCTTCAAATGTTTTTCAGGGTGAGATAAGCATTTTAATGTTAAGTAATTAATTATTTCACATGTTTATCTTATTCTGACGAAGAAACCTTTGTTTTCAAAACATGGACACAATTTTGATTAAATTGTGGTGTTTTACCAAATGGTTTGTTTTCACTTGATGCCACAAAGTTAATTTGCAAAGATTGAAGAAGAAATTATAAGTTTTTATCTTTATCTATTTAACTGGGGCAGCAAAAAGGGTAACTCCGATATTAGGAAATTAGTTTGGATGCCACAGACAAGCTAATGAAAATGTTTATTGATTTCTGTTAAAGAAAGATTTTAGATTTTTGAATTTCAAAATGTCTGATCAATTTTACCAGTAGGAAGTAAAAGTAGTCTTACTTTGAGCATACTGTCACGCCCACAACATACTGAACACGTCATCTTATATTTTGGTCAAAATTAAAGTTTTTGCATCAAATTTCTCAATTTTTTATCTCCTTAAAATCCTGTTTAAAATATGTCTAAATTTCATGTAAGTTCGCAGATTATTATGGTTTCATTTTGCAAATTTTACGAGCAACTTAGTTCTATCTGCTTCATATAAAAAGTGCGGTGTATTGCAATTGAAGTATTTTTAGGTATATGAACATTCTAAGCAAAGGAAGTTTGTATTTAGATAACAAATACTAATTAAAGATTTATTTTATTTTTTATTTATCTATAAAAAATATTTATTTACGTTGGTTTTTTTTTCACAGCGCTTGGATAACTGAACTTTAATGGGATTGTTGATATCGATATACAGAGCTTGAATTTTAACTTTGAAATTTGGTGAATCATTCAAATTCTGTGAAACAACCCGTCCTTATTATTTCTCCAGGTTAAGTGAGATGTAGAGAAAAAAAACGTATAATTAATGTTAAAATATATATTTTTTAAACTTCTCTTTCCCAGCAAAGGAGAAAGCAAAATCACTCGCAGAAAAACGAATGAAAAAGTAGGAATTTGTTTGGGAATAAAAAAATAATATCGCGTATTCGATATCGAGAAAATGCAATATGATTTTGTACATTCTAATATCATCCGGAGTTGAAAAAGGCATCTGAATATTGGTATTTTTATTAAATTTCCAGTAATGAACTTTACAGGCAGAGTACGAAGCGGGCGGTGATATTCATATCGTATCCACGTGAAATGCAGTTATAAAGTAATTGCAGTTTGGATACCGGAACCAAGAATTCATACAGAAAATTATTTACAGTTTTTATTTTGACATTGCTGATCCAATAATGGCTGTGAAAGACATGCTAAATCGGTACCTATAACATTTCTGAGTTGCAATATTAATACAAAATGAAACAAGTTCTTTGTTTAAAACCACTTTATATTAATTTATATTTGTCGACCGGTTTAGATTGATCTCAACCTTCTTCAGTATAATAAACATAATGTAAACTAAATCATAATACAGTACAGACAACGAATAAACATTTAAATAAAGTGGTTTTAAACAAAGAACTTTTTTCATTTTGTTAAACGACTTCGAAAAGGAGGAGGTTCTCAATTCGAAAATTTATTTTTATTATTTTTTTATGTTTGTTACCTCAGAAATTTCGATTGGGTGAACCGATATTGAAGATTATTTTTTTATTAGAAAGCTGGTGCTTTTCGAATGGGATCATATATGTCTTAAATTTGCAATAAGTATGTGCGCGACAAATGGACGAATAACAGATTTCGATGATTCTTTTATTGAAGTAAAACTTCTTTACGCACGCTCGTCACTAAAAATAAAAAAATAAGCAAAAGTTTTAACAAAACAAAAAACGACTTCAAAAAATGCTCATCTCACCTATAATTACTTATAGTTACCTTGACTGACACCGACTCCAAAAATAACAATCGTACGAAATTATTTTTTTACTTTTCAGTACATTTTTTAAAGTCGTTTTTTGTTTTGTTAAAATTTTTGTTTATATAATGTCAAGCCACCAAATGTTTGCTTTCTTCGATAACACGATATTAATTTTTTTTTATTACTGATTCAATAACTTTATATATCTATTACTACATATTTTAAACATTATTTTATAATTTGGACCTCACTGGGCGCTTTACCATATTATAATTAAATAAATCCAAGAAATTAATGAATGAATAAATTAAAGTAAAAATAAAATACAGGGATACATAAATAAAGGTATTTAGTTCTGAAACAGCTTATCAACTGAAACCCATTTTCCCAAATTCCTTGCATTGTTATTTTTCTTCCTTTGTCCTAATCCTTCCATGGAAGGCCCTACTTACTTACTAGAAGAAGAGGAAGATGATGCCTAACTACTTGGAACACACGTCCAGTATTATTGCACAAAATTGAAAATTATTCACATTTAAGTCATTCGAAAATTGTCGGGAAGTTGAACATAGCTCTCTCTGGAAATCTCGCTTAAAAGTCGTAAAAAATACTAATGAATAAAAAAGTGACGGTAAAGTGTAACCACCCTTATGCGATCATCTTGGAAGACTAGCCACCACCAATATTGGACCACCACAAGCAGCATATGACCACAGCAAAGGTAGGGTTTTTTCTTTCAAATTGCCAAATCCTGTGATTGATTATAAAAACGCCCTCAATTGTCTAATCATAATAACCTCCAGATTTACAGTCCATCCCCGTTGACAAAAGGCTCTAAAGATATATTTTTTTAATACTTTCGTTATAAAATTCTTGAAATTTAACTTGTTTTGTTCTTTAATCCTCTATTTTGCCTGTGAAATGTTTTTGTTTCCTCATTTTTTGTATCGACTGAAAGATTGTTGAATGTTTTATTGCATAGTATTTCTGGTGTCTTTGTCCAAAGCTTGTGTTAATGTTTTTTTGTACGCTTGTTTAACAGTCTATTAATGATAGTTTGTGTTTTGAAATTTGCTTTTTGATCAAAAATATAATTTAGTAGTGTTTATTTAGCAAATATCTTCAGCACAACAGAGGTGCGAACATCATAAACGAATAAGTTAATTATATTAAAAAGATTTATGCTATGCCCGTTTTTATCACAACACAGTTTTTTAAAGTTAATATCTTTTCTCAACCGTAGAAAACTAAACTTTATATTGGACATCAATAAACATACAAGAGTACAAAAAACATACATAATTAGCTAAAAAGGCGTTGTACCAATCGTTCAGTTAATTAGTCACACATCTCCAAAACAAATTCAATTTGAGATGAGTAAGCATACCCATTACCCATACACAAAAGTACTCCTTAACTTGTACAGTACTCAGATTACTTCTAAAGCAACAAAATCAAGTATAATGCAGAAAACTTTTACTGATTTTAACAAAATGTTGTTGTTGTTCGGTCACTAATAGAATATTTCAAAATGTTATTATAATATACGGACCGTTATGCCTCCTGGTGTTGTTTTATAGTGTATTTAATACGTAAAGCACAGACAAGTGTAAATAATACTTGGTTTATGACGAGCATTCGAATATTACTTTCCTTATTACTCAAAATTTTGTACTTGTAGATATCTGGCTAATCGACTGGCAATCACTTGGGAGGTGGGTATGGGTACCGCCGCCCCAGGAACCATTTATTGGATAACCAACACTTCTGCCATAGGTCACCCAAAGTGGTACGCTACATTTGGTGACTTAGCAGGGGAGGATGGGTTCATGGGGGTGAGGTTTGTCAAGGTCTTGGTAGCTGATGTGTTTGCTCACCTGCTGCGTGGTGGGCCGGATCGAGATAGACTGGTAATGGAGATTTTTTGACTTCTCCAGCCAGAATCCTTCGACCAACGCATCGTCTTGCACCGCAGGTGAAGAGATCGATTCATACGTCCGTCATTCCTGGACACACTGACCCTCATATTTCCAACCTCCCGTCATACCTATTTCCTTTCCAGAACTTCTTCCTTTCTTTCTTTTCCTTTCTTTAAAAAACTCTCCAAACAGCATCCTCTAAGACGACATAGGCCCTAACGGAAATTATTTTCTTCAGGGCCTCCTGTGTGGAGCTTATGTAAAAAAAATCGAAATATGATTTAAAAATTTTACTGAGCCCGCAGCCTCTAGTTTTGGAGGCAAAGCAATCTCACCTCTCTACCAAAGAGATCGTCATGAATCATCACAAAGAAAAGTTATTTTGAAATCATAAACAACCTCAACGGGTGCCTTAAACCGACCGAATTAAAGTTTTCTCATAACATTAGCTTTTGAGCAAGTGTACTATAATGAGGCTATATTTATAAAAGCTGACACATAATAAACGGTAAGTGACGGTCCGGGCGGCGTTTTCACCGCATCGCATCGCAGCGGGAGCCCGTAATGGTATCGCTCTGTACAGATTTATCTTGTAAATATATGTACATAATATCGCTATTGCTGTTGTTGTTGTTGTATTACTTTAAAGTAGGGTTGTGCAATAATTGTATACAATTTTACCGTGGAAGGTAGCAGAAATTTTATATGAATTTGAAAACATAGATTATTATGTTTATCTTTGGGACGCTCGTTTATTTGGGAATGAAGGACGAATGAACGAAGAAGGGGGGTGACCCGATAGTTGATCCGCCGACAGTTAACCCCCCCCGAAATGATATCTTAATATATAAAACAAAGTCGGGTTAGTTACACCATTTATAACTCGAGAACGGCTGGACCGATTTTTATGATCTTTAATTTTTTGGATTTTTCTCGGCCCCGAATAGCAGAATAGCTATGAAAACATCGGAAAAGACAACGAAAAAAAAAATAATGAAGAAAATTCTTTTCCTCAAACATTTTGTATTTTGTTACAGTTGCAGGAATATTGTGATATGTATAATATTGAGTAGTGAGTGAATTCCAAAAATTCAAAAACATTAAATGTCGATGCGCTGATTATTTTGCTTTTGTTCTTAAGCATATAATGCTGCCCCTCTTTCTTACACACTAAATGTCAACAGTCAAAAAAGGGATAAACGGTGAACGTATGTCTACACCTCTCCAAAGGAAAAATACAATAGTTATTATAAATCTCCCTCACACGTATAAAGAAAATGAAACGCAATTCCCATAAGTAAGTGGAAAGTAAGAAAAACAGAAAAATTATTAATCCGTATACAGCGACATTAACAAAAACAAAACAGGGACAGTTGTGCATCGATAATTGGTTCATTGTGTAATTTTTAACTTAATAAAAAAACAGAATATAATTCAGGTAATAAGTTAACACAACAGTTTTAGATTCTGAGGAGGTACCAAGTTCGCCGGGTCAGGTTTACTATAAAATAAGATTTTTGTTCATTATTTACAAATATCAAATGTAAAATCGAATTAAAAAATACCCTTAATAATTAGTTGATATGAATTTCGTTAGTTTAATTTATACACAAGTATAATTAGTCTCAAAACATACCCCAATTTGGGATGCCGTAGTTTCACTGGATCCAGGCGATCGAAAGCATCTGGGACTCGCAAGTATTCACACTTTAAAAAAGTGAGTTTACAGAAGCAGTCTGATTCTTACCATCAAGTAAAAATATATGTTTGCAATCGAGTGTGCAGGTAGTGCAATATGATATTAAGTGTGTTAAGATTATATAAAAGTGTGTAATTTAATTAACCACCTGACCAGAGTTCATTCTCGTAAAGCTTTTGGCTCTATTAGATTTAATGGTCTCTGGACTCAAATCAGAAAAAAAAATAAAACTTTAATTATTTGGCACTCTCCACCCTGTTACGGTCTAGTCGGTGTATGAACACAACCATACGGGACAGTTTGCAGTTTGCAGGTAGACACTTACCAGATATATAGGGGATGACGTCGCACGTCGTGTTCGAGATTGCTGCCCTTAAATATTACGACTAGCAAGCGCAGTGGGGATATTGCTTTGTTTTCAGAATAGATGAACTGTCGCTGAATTTTAAAGACGAATCCTGATTTATTTTTAAATTAATGAAGTCAGTATTAGCGACTCTCAATCGAAAATTTGAAACTTAAAAATCATTAAAAGGTACGGACACATCTAGTAATCCAGGACCTTAGCCTTGCCGGGGCGATTTTTTTTTACATTAAGTCCACACAGGTGGTCCAGAGGAAAATAATTTCCCTCAGAGCCTATGTCATATCTTTATTTGAAGATGCTGTGTGGAGGGCCTTTTTGAAGAAAAGAAGGAGTGAACGTGGGTCTTGAAGAGACTTATGTCGCAGGAGGGAGGAAACAGACAGGCCAGCTAATCGAACTACAAACGAGCTGTTGAACTCAAAATCGAGCCGTGGAAACGACCCGTTCTCATGCGATATGTGTTGAACACATGGCGCAGTCGCGTTTGGCATGTTTCCCGACTATGCACCGGTGCCGAGGTATCAATGACGCTGGTTCCTCTGAGCATCTTCCATTGTAATACTGGAATAACAAGGATAGCATTCCCACCTGATGCCTGTACTCTAAAGATTGCAATCCGTTTGTTAAATAAACTCTTTCAAACGGATTGTCCGTGTCTGCACAACGTGGAGGGGTTTTTTCAGGAATTTTGAGGCTCCAGATCAGAGGTCGTCGCCAAATTCACCAGTGGGGCGCATTAATGCTGAGCTAATGAGACCATTGTCCTGGATTCGACTTCTGGTTGTGAATTAAAAAAATATATCCACTGAATATGTAATATACTGAATATATAATATGTAATACATATAAATATATACACGTAAATTAAAAATATATATATAGGTAATATATACACTGAATATGTAATATACTGAATCTTCCCGAAAACCAAGTTTCCGAGATACAGTATCGCTTCTAGGTTTCTCTATACCTACCCAACAATCAAAACAGAAACAAGACTTATATTACAACATACAATGTTTGTTTAAATTAATATTGTTAACACGTCAGCGGTCCCCAAGAATAATGTCGGATATTTAATTTGAAATAATGCAGTAGAACTGTACAAAGTTTCTTTTCCGCATTTTTACTGTTTTTGAAATAAAGAAATAAAAGTTAAATAAACACCCCAAAAACAAATAACGAAAAAGAAATAAAGTGTGTTTTTTTTTTTATATTTTGCATTACATTTAATTTAATTCAAAATTCAGAAAATATAGACTTTTAAATCATCAAAATGAAAGTGAAAAAAGCCAAAACAACATTTTATATTTTTAGCAAATCGGACTTTTTTCTTAGGGACCGTCGACATTATTTTTTTGTGATCCAGATGGTAAGATGGTCAGTAGAAATAGCTCATAAAAAGTCACCCTCCAAAATAATAACTATCTAAAGCAGTTAAAGTTTTCCAAGTTATTCCAATACAGGAAATCCCGATGGGAAAGCAAATTATTGATGAACGATAGCTCCATGGGGTGCTGAGTTTCCAATCCTTTGATCAAACACCGGGTACTTTTCCTCTACGTTAGGAAGGCTGTACTCAATTAATTAACCCATTTGGCTGCCTTCTGGAATGTCCTGTAATGAATTGTTTTGAAATATCCCGAAATGTCATGTGATGTCCAGTGCGGCCCCGCTGTATCCCGGAAAGCTTCTGCGTGTTCTGGATGGGACGCAAAAGGCCTTTATGAAACCCTTTTTGAAAGCGGATGTCTGTTACTGAGGACATCCGTGACACAGTGTGTTTTTGTGTTTTAAAACAATGGATGTAATTAGTTTATTACTTCAACGACAAGATAATAGAACTGAATTAAAACATAAAATAAAAATATGAATTTATAAACCCTTATTTACAGATGCAAGCACTTCCAGCAAACAGACCCAATAACATTTTGTTTTGAAGAGTTTTATTTCAAATGAACATTTGTCACTTAATTTTTAATTATTTGCTACCGGTTTCGAAACATCCGTGTCATTCGCTAGCAATCTCAAAACGTAATCTTGGTGTCGAAACCGGACCCAGATAAATAAACATGTAATAAATGTACATGTGAAATACAAAATACCTATTGACACTCAATTTCACACAAGTGTTGAGCAATATTTGATTGAATTGAAATTAAACTTAAAATTTTTGATTTTTGTCTTAAAATTTCGGATCATGCATAAACAATGGTTGATCTGTAAACATGAGAGTTTTTTTTTCCATTCTATTTACATCTATTGATTTTGCATCAATACGTAATTTTTAAATATTTCTATTTTAATTTCACTTTGGTTTTATTGATTGAATGGATGTATGAATGGAGTGAAATCTTGGAAAATAACCCAATCCCCGACATCTAGGTACTTACCCAATTAAATTAAAATAATACAGAAAGAAACTTGGAGTTTTATAATAAAGTCAAGGTATATACCTCAAATTACTAACTGTGCGATGTGGGCAAACACATCCTTCGTTGGGATCTAGACAAATCTCAACCCATGAACCCGGGTACCCCTTCTAAGTCACCAAACGAAGCGAACCACTTTGAGTGACCTTCATATGGCAGAGGTGTTGGTTACCCAACAAATGGTTACCCATACCCGCCTCCCAAATTGTGAAATTTGTGCATATTGTACGTATAAACCAAAATTTAAGAATACTATCACTGTGTTCACAGTCCATCTCACTAGGGTTTTCTGTTATGAGGCAGCCGATTAATAGATTTATTTTTTTATTTACTTTATTTTTATTTTATTCTTTATTTATGTTTATTTGGGAAGCATACAGTTGTGTATAAAGTAATTGTACATTAAATAGTGAACATAATTTAAACCAGTTAAGTTCCGTTTATAATTCATATTTCGTTGTGTTTTAAGATTATGTGATTATGAATCAAGTGGTTATTAAATAATTATAGTAGGTAGTATATGGTGTAAGCACGTTGTAAAAAAATTATCAAAATGGTGATAATAATTAATACAGAAATAATAGTTTCAAGTAGTTGTTTAAAATAATAGTACATAGTGTTAAGTAAAAAGTTAGAAAAAAAAAAAAAAACAAGAAATAATAGTTTTCATTCAAGTACCTTGTACACTTGTACAATTAGTTTGATTTTAAACGATTTAAGGGTACAATGGAAAATTTCAATATCTCTTAAGGCATTATAAATTTTGCAGATACGCCCGAGCAAGGAGTTTGGTGCATATTTCGATTTAAAATGTTGTATATGAAACAAGATATTCGATCTGGTATTGCGTTCAGGGCAACGAAATGCAATCATTTCTAACAAGGCTGGGGAGTCAATGAGGCAGTTCACAACTTTGTACAGAAACAGTAAGTTCAAAATTTTCCTCCGTTTGTGAAGAGCGATAGGGTTACACTGATGATTTTCAAAACGATACTACCTACGAAAGGTGTTTCAAAAATTTTGTTAAATGTTTTCAATTCGGTGAATATAAGTGTGGTATTGAGAATTCCAAATGACAGATGCAAATTCGAGATGAGATCTTACATGCGCCATATATAGTAGTTCAAGTGTAAAATGTTTATTGAATGGTTTTGTGATGCAAAGAATGAAGCCCAGTTGTTTGTAGGCTTTTTCTAAGATGTGTTCAATATGATCTTATTTGTAAATAGTTTTACAACTTTTTTGCACTTCCATAAAGCGCTTAAATTAGGCAAGACATTTTTAATGGAATATTCTCGTACATATGTTAAATAATGCAATCACTCTGGTTGCACTACCTGTAAAAAAATTCTTCTTTATTAATTGCTTTGATGGTTACATTATTTGTGGATTGTCGCAATGTGAACTGCAATGATTTAATTTTACCACATATAAAACCTTCACAATTGGAAGAAAATTTGTGAAATTTGTATGTCGTTACATTGAAAATCGGTCGGATAAGGCTGCCATTAAAAATTCTCTCTTAATTTTTCATTATTGTCTAATGCTAAGGGTTTCAACGAATTTCCCGAAACGTAAATTTTTAATCCTATAATTTTTTTTTGATTAGCTCACGAAGATAATCTGGCCGTATTCGGGCTAAAAGAAGGATTATTTTTTCGTCAACGATGTAATTAGCCTAAAATGAAAACGAAGCAGTAATTGCCAAAAAATATCCGATTTTAAATTCTCAGAATATAACAACCTTAACAATATATTAAATTTACATTTTTACTGGGTAACTTCATGTTCACGTAATTCTGATAACCTAATGAATGAATAATATTTACAAAGGTGCATTTGTTAAGAATGGTCGCATTAAATTTTTTAAGGAAATTCATAAAATTGGAGGAGATACAGCATTTTATTTGAAACAGTTTGTACGTTGAATTATCCTTCAACAAATTTTTAAACGCGTTTTTCTGGAAAGAACTTTTTACAACCTGGTTCACAATGACAACATATTTAAAAATATATACATCTGATTTGCATGGACAATGTCTTAAGCTGTTCGAAAATCTTATTGATCATTACTCATTTTAATGTTCAACGTCTATATATGACTAAATCCAATGTAATGTACCTGTACTTGTAAATTATAATAATAATAATGAATTTTATTATTATAAAATTTGATTTTGTTAAAATCAGCACCATTACCATTACAATTCTAAAACAGGTACAAAAATGCTCGGGGTTCTCTTCGTAATATCTGTCAAAACGTCAAAACAAATGATAAGTTCGCAGAGAACAAACAGTAAATCTAGTGAATGTTAAATGTCAAATTCAAAAATTCGCCTGAAATCAAAGTGTTACCATATAAAAAAAGTAATCAGTGTGGAATTTTACAAAATTAATAGAACATTATCGGAGACGGAATATTTTCATGTAGTGACGTCATGAGCCCAAATAATGGAATTATTTATTTTAAAAAAAACTGTTCATTTCTAAAAAAATTTACTAACATTTCCGTAATCGTAGTAAAAAAATCTATCTACATGATTTTTTTTCAAGTTGTTATGAAATCCATGCAAGTGGCCTAATAGGCCATGAATGTAATTTATACGGAAATTTCGTTCGAGTATATGTAGATAAGAAAGTTCAGAGTTTGCCCCATGGATGGGGTAGCATGAGCAAGGATGTGGATGTGTTATCAATAGAAAGAATAAACTCAATATTGTTACTAAAACTGCATACGTCTACAATAATAATCAAACAGCAGTTTATAATTAAGTATCTCATGAAGTTTCTTCTCTCAAGTTGAGCAAATGCTACACTAGTAGCCCCGGCCTGACATTTCGAAAGTAATGTTATATTCTCCTCCCTCAGCCCTTATTTCCACCATTTGAATCATAGTCGTGTGAGTTGTAGTTTTTGAGCTATTTCAATTGCACAACCTATGTTCAACTAGCCCCACCCTACCCAACTAACTACATGTGTAGCTAAATCACAAAAAGAGTTCGGATGATAACAAATGAATCAAGAATCTAAGGAAAATATTTTAGTATCGAAGATAGCAATAATTATTTTTATCCTGACGTTATAGTAGACTAATTTAAAAAAAAAAAAAAAGAATCTGTCATTATCACAATATTACGTAAAAAAATCTTCCTAACAACCACTGCGTAAATTACCATTCAACTGCATTCAACACAGGCCGTTCACACCAGACCTATTGAGATCGGCAATAAGTCATTTCTGTAATTAAATTTAATATTAAAATAGTGAAATAAAAAATAAAAAAAAACATAAATGAAAAATATTTGTTTTAACCAATTTATTATAATTTAAAAATTATGTTTACTAGTTTTGGATATTTCCTATTCTTCTCCAGAACAGTATTATTACAATCTAACCTAAATATAGAAATTTAAAATATCTTCTATTTATATAAAATCTCGGGTAACGGGTGTTTATGGTCGTACTCATCCGAAACAGCTCGACCGATTTTTATGAAATTTTCTATGTATATTTGGTAAGTATGAGAATAGGTCGTAAAGTATATTTCATACCGATAGGTGATTAGGGTGTCCCTTTCCACAATTTTTTTACAATTTTATTATTTTTATTTGGCATCCAAAAATACCTACCCCAAATTTTCAGCCTCCAACCCCCACAATAATTTTTTTAATAAGTAATAATTTATATGTTAGAACAACATTGCCGGGTCAGTTAGTATATTATATAAGATTCAAATAAAGAGAGAGAAAGCATGTTAGAAGACGACAGAGCATCCGAGAGGTGATGAAAGATGGTTATGGGGAGGAAAGTGGTCAAATAGGAGAAATTATTCTGTAATGATGTACTTAAAAGAGTTTTTTAACTTTTGATAAATGAAACAATGTTACTTTGTTTGAACCACTTGTATATTTGTTTAAAGCCGACCGGTTTCGGAACGACCGTTCCTTCCTCAGGGCAAACGTATACTGACTTGACAATTATAAAATAGTAGGTGGGTACAATATATTATTACAGAGTGTTGTGGTAGGGGTGAAGGCGTGGCTTGGGATTAATTAGGAGTGGGTGGGGGAACATAATAATAATATTTAATATTTCTTGTTTGTTAATAATGGGTTCATTATTTTTAAGAGATTTTTTTATTTCTATGGCTTCTAAGTTATCTAACCGTTTTCCCTTAGTGTTAATGTGAAGAACATTTATCCCCGTATTTTTATCAAAACTATGGTTATTTTCAATGATATGGTTAGCGAACTCGGAAAAATTATTATTGTTTAGACACCTTAAATGTTCTTTGATTCTTATTTTAAAAATTACGAGTTGTTTTTCCAATATAAAATGAGGAACAGTCATTACATTTGAGTTTATGTATTCCGGAATTAGACAATTTATGTTCTTTATCTTTAGCGTTCCTCAAAAAATTACCGATATTATTTCTTGTATAAAAAGCTGGTTTAATATTAGAAGGGAAATTTTTGCAACATTGAACTGAAAAATTATTAATATATAAAATTTTACGCCATTCTTTATCATTATTATTATTAGAATTGTATAGATATTTATTTATTGAAATTTTCTTAAGTTTTTTATTTAAAATGTTATCAATTAAACTTGGTTCATATCCATTATTTACAGCAATTTGTTTTATTATAGAAAGTTCAGAAAGGAAATTATTATTAGACATTGGGACATTTACTAGGCGATGTATCATGGAATGGAAGGCGGAGTGTTTTTGTGAGACAGGGTGGTTGGAGGTCTTATGAATTACTATGTCAGCGTATGTGGGCTTGCGATATATACTAAAATGCATTTATTATTTATAATAGACAAAGTTAAATCCAAAAAGTTTAAGTTTTCATTGCCTATTTCTATCGTAAATTTTAAATGATTATGAAAGGAATTTAAAAGGTTAAGAAAGTTATTGAGTTGGCGTTCCGATCCTGTCCAAATGACGAAGATGTCGTCCACATATCTCTTATATAGTAAAATATTACTTAAAAGAGGGGATTTTGAATTAAAAATAGTTGTTTCCAAATCATTCATAAAAATATCAGCGATTAGAGGGCTTGTAGGAGCCCCCATCGGAAGGCCTTCTTTTTGTTGATATATTACATTATCATACTGAAAATAATTTTGATTTAAAACTAAGTTAAATAAACGAGTTAGGTCACTAGACAGATCTGTAGGTAATTTAGAATCCTTCAATAATTTGGAAATAATTACTTTGCTTTCAGTAATAGGCACATTAGGTTTTTTAACGTTATTCCATTTTTTTTCAAATCTAACCCCTACCCCTCCCAACCTCTCTCTTCATTTTACGCAATGACAAACCACTAAAAAGTAGTTTATTGGGATATATAATTTTTATTTGTCTTTTTTTATGTGTGGATAAATAATTTTAAGAAAACCTTTTTACCCATACTGTGCGTAAATGTCTTAGATTTTGAAAATGTAAAACGCACTCACTAGGAAATGATACTGTTAATGAATACCATACCCCAAAATAGACAAAATTTCGTACAAAGTATTATTACACTTCAAATGCAGCTGTGAATACTGAATACTGCTATTTTATGCATTCGTGGTAAACTTTGGCTTCCCTTCTCAATAGACCCATATGCTTTTAATTCTGTGTTCAAAACAGTTTTCTCATTCAGAGTAAGTTTCAATCAACTGAAGCTTTTAAAGTTTCCCAGCATGCAGTTCGCTCAACACACGTTTGGCATTGTGTTTGGGAATTGTTTCATACATTGTGCTGTTTTCAAACTACTATAATCTTTGTTTTACGTTCGCTAACTTTAAATTGAAGGTGAATTCAATTGTACATTGGATGTGTGAGTAAAATTACGAATTTAATACCTGCACTCGTTCGTGTGCGTCAGAACTATTTTGTATTTTGAAGGCATTATCAAACTCTTTACAGATAGCAATAGCTTTTGTTGTTTTATTTAATTTTTTGTATTATTTTTAAAAATGGTACCCATATAATAAGCACTGCAAAATGCCAAAACGGTGCTTTTCAGAAATTGGTCTGACAGACCCATAAACACGACCAAAGCACGCTTCCCTTCATTATAATGTCGAGAGCTGGATTGGCTCCAGACACCAAAGTAACTCGCCGCGGTCAACTAGGTACCTACCTACTGGCCTCTACTCGCCGCTAATGACCGCTTCTCGCGCCCTCGAAAATGAGTTCACCACTGACACTGCGGTATTCTTGTGTCTGCATAATAAAGAACTAAAAGAATTTTTTTAAATGTGGCTTATATATTTCTATATATATATATATTCTTATTGACCAACAACGCTGCGGTGATAATGCAGAGGTGTCTGATCGGGAGAGACTGGTTGAGGGAGATTTTTTTAACACTATCGAATTTTCTCGACCCATCGTCCCATAGATTTCTACCTACCCCTCAAACCTTTTCCATTCCCAAAACTTCCTCTCCTTCCTTTCCCTAAATGTATAAAAAGGACCATTAAAAGATCCCTCCATACAGCATCTCCAAAGAACAAAAGCTCTTAGAGATTGTTTGCCTCAGAGTACCCTTTGTGGAGCTAATGAAATAAAAAATTAAAATAAGTACTGAAAATAAAAAATAAAACAATAATAATTGTGTTACAATATTACGTATAATGGCACGAACAACCAAAATAAAATTGTTTAATATTATTGTTATTTTCTTATCTTTTATTGCCTATAATTCTGAAATGTCGTCATTTTATTTGTCAAGAATATATCTTTCTTAAAACCGCCAAGTATACATTTAAAAAGACTCTTTATGAAACAAATATAATAAAATAAGAATAAGACAATAATTGCAAGATGCTGACAATAATTAAGACTAGACACTTGTTAAATATTGCATTAATTCTTAAACGGATCATTCTCAAAAAGCTTTGTAGAGCTTTAAGGCCACAGCAGACTCGAACAGAAGCTTTAAGCTGTCACCAATTGCGGGAGACAATGGAGTAAGTGAAGTAGCAAGATTCCCGATCTTTGATAATTACAGGTGAAGCCTTTATCTGAGTAATTATGGTTCAGGGAAAGTCAGAACTTGAGTGAATTTTTATTATTATTATTATTAACTTTTTTTTATGTGACACCGCACAAGATTTCCAATTGCTCCCAACCGTTTGGAGACAGTGAGACTATGGCATCCCAAATTGAGGTATGTTGTGAGGCTGAGGGCAGTGGGGAGAGAAGTAGTTGGGGAGGAGGAAAGAGGGAATAAACTTGGCTTTTCAGATCTGCCAAGCCATTCTATATCTTTTGTGTGATCGAGATCTCCTGACGCACGAGATCTCCTGTCAGATTTGTGTGATTTTCTATGGCTGTTATTGGCTTTTTTTATGGGTATCAGGCCAGCTTCGCCGATTTAAAACGATATAAACTAAAATACGAGACAGCTCACAGTTGAAAACTGACATCGGAGCATAGAAAAAGCAAATAACAGCCATAGAAAATCACAAAAATCTGACAGGAGATCTAGTCCGTCAGGAGATCCCAATCTCACAAAAGATATAGAAACGCGCTCTGATCACTAAACAAGATCAAAACCATTTCAAGCAAATTATCAATTCTGAATGGTGGTCTTACCAGGGCGATACTGAGAGTATCTTCCACTCTGGAACTTGCAGCAAATATACTATATATTTTTTTTTATTGAATTTTCGTGAAATAACACAAATTTATCAAATAAAATTTATTTGCGCACGCCGGGATTCGATTCTGCGACTTTCGCCTTACCCCTCGACCACGGTAGCCGTCATGGACTAAAATGCGGAGTTCACAAAAATAAAATATCTGACTTTATTTTTTTCATAATATAACATTATAATGGTTGTTAGTCTATGTATTGAGATGATCCTTGGTAAGGTTGTATAGCCCTTACAAATTGGCCCAACAGCTGTCCTTGGCAAAGTTCATGCATAAATAAAAAAGCACCATTAGCAAGAATCTTTATTCCGAGAAATAGTGCGGATAACTGAAGAGGTCCAGATAACTAATATCTCAGGAGTGATGTAAAGTTCT
This sequence comes from Limnephilus lunatus, assembly GCA_917563855.2. Classification (NCBI taxonomy): domain Eukaryota; kingdom Metazoa; phylum Arthropoda; class Insecta; order Trichoptera; family Limnephilidae; genus Limnephilus; species Limnephilus lunatus. Next base: position 89,794,719 of record OU830594.1, on the reverse strand, counting down.
TGACGTATCCGAGATCGGCCTAACATGGGTACGAAAAAGGTTCACAATTCGGGTTAGCTTCGTGAGATTTGCCTTCGTCGAAAAGGATGTTGGTTAAATAACGTTTCATGCTTTTTGTATCTGGTGTTATTCTTTGAGTCAAAGTCAAGGGTGGCAAAGGTCACATTTAAGGATCTATCAACGCAGAACTGGTCGCGAGCGTGACGTCTATAAAAGTTTACTATTTTGATAAATAATATTTTTTTACATTAGCTCCTCACAGGAGACCCTGAGGAAAATAATTCCCGGAAGCACTTATGCCATCTTTGAGATGAAAAGGGTATCAGGGGTGGGTAGGAATCTGGGGGTCAGTGTGTCCAGGAGTGACGGACGTATGAATCCATCCCTCCCAATGCGGTGCAAGGCGATGTTCTGAAAGCGTGAAATGAAACATTGCTTGAATGGCTTTAGCCGAGTTTGGTGACCAGATCTGAATAGCCAGGTACTTCTTCACCTTTCTCTTCCTAGTTTCCTGCCCCTCCCCACTACTTTCAGCCTCACAACATACCCTAATTGGGGATGTTCCATCACTGGCTCCAGTTGGGAGCAGGATTCTTGTGAGGTATTCATATAAAAAAACAACTTCCAACTGTCTACAGCTATTTGGGACTAAGGCTTCTCCGATTAGGGTAATTTATGAAGTTGGATGTAGTAGGGAAGGTATCAAATGAGGAAGGGAAAGGTTAGGAAGAACGTGGGTATTCAGAGGTGGTCACTGCGCCTAGATTCACCTAGATTCTGTATGATGGTTATTCACCAGAATTTTTTTTTTACTTTTTTATCTCCGAGATATTTTAAACTTAATTTAGAAGAGCATTGCATAATTTTATAGCATGAAATTTATGGTTTTCCAGGCTTAAAGGTGTTCTTAAATTGGAAAATTAGTAGAGTTGAGGTTTTGGTCGTTGTAAGTATTGTAGGTGTAGGAGACGGCCTTCATAGTCAAGAGATAAGACCCTACACTAACAATCCGAAGTTCGCGGGTTCAAAACTTGGCGTGCGCCGATGAATCTTATTTAATTTATTAGCGTTATTTAACAATTTATTAATTTAAAATAATATTTACTATATTTGTGGCCGTTCCAGAGTGGAAGATACTCTCAGTACCACCCTGGTGTAAGACCATCATCTATAATTGAAAGTTGCTTGAAAAGGCTGTGGTGACCAGATATAAATAGCCAGGTGGTTCTCCCTTTCATATTCATTAATTTATTTCCCTCCCCACTACCTTCAACCTCACAACGTACCCCACAACATACCCCAATGGGGGATGTCATAGTCCGACGAGCTCACATTTAAAAAAAGGGATCCACATTTAAAAAAAGGAATATTCAGTAAGGGATCTACTTATATTTTTCATTATTAAAGCTAGAAGAATAAATCTTTTCACAATAATATTATATTACCTGTCAGGGTGATCGAACTAGCAACCTCCAGACTCTAAATCAAATGCTTTTGAGGTTACACGTTTGAGCCGATCTTTCAAAATGAAATTATTAAATGAATTTCTTGATGGTTTTCAATTACTTGGGAAAATATTTTCAGAAAATACGATTTATCTTAATTAGGGATGGATTTTTTGTCATGTTTTCAGTTGAGTGGCTTTCCAATGAATGGCCTTAGTCGATCGCTCGAGATATTTCTCCTTTCCACTTCATTCCATTCTGGAATTTAATGCAACTAGACACTCGGCTGAATGCTCCTTTACCGACAATTAAATAGGTAAGTACCTAGGCGTTTTACAAAGAGGTATACGAGGCAACAGAATTATGAAGAATAATAATTATTGTTTTTATATTTCCTGGACTTTAATAATATGTAACAATTTCTAGAAATTTTATTTTGAAGAGTACCTTCATATACATTTGTTGCTTAATTTTTATTTATCGTATCGTATCGTAAAGTTGTATCAATTAGTTCGAAAAGTAAGTGTAAATATAAATAAAAGCTAGAGTTAAGTTGGCCTCTCAAAAACTGGTGTATTGTACAGGGCCCGCAGATACTTTAATAGTACACAACTGCTAACCCTGTACAAATCACAAGTGCGTCCGACGGTTGAATTTGGCAGCCGCCTCTGGTCTGGAGCCTCAAAATACAATTTAAAAAAACTTGACTCTGTGCAGAAACGGGCGGTCCATTTGATAAATTCTCCTAACTTAACAAACGGATTGCAATCGACACAGACGTCGGGTGAAAATGCTATCCTTGTTCTACTGGTATTTAAATGTAAGATGCTCCGAGGATCTGCGTCATTGAACCCATCGGCACCGGTGCACACTCGGAAAATATGCAAAAACTAGCCCAACATATGTACACGGTTGACATTTGTCACATGAGAACAGGTCGCTTCTTCGACTCGTTCTTGTGTTCAACACCTAGGCTGTGGAACGATTTTCCGGTCACTATGTTTTCTCTTTTCTACAACATGGTTCTCTTCAAAACCAATGTTCATTTCTTTCTCTCCTCAAAAAGACCCTCCACACAGCATCTCAAATGAAATAGGCCCGAGGGAAATTATTTTCCTCAAGGCCTTTGTGTGGAGTTAATGAAAAAAAAAATAAGGTTTGAAAGTTGAAATAAAGATTTTGAAGGTTATTCCCATTAATGTAATATATCATTGAAGAAGAAAATAACAATCATAATCTAAAGGAAAATATGAAAGAGAATAAGACACAGAAAAATAGAAAAAGACTATGGTCGCAAACTTGCAAGTAGTTAAAGATAATATTGTTAATTCTAACATTTGAAATATGAGATTGACCAACATTATGGTTTGGCGGAAGGTGGCAATTGCGGAATTGGTAGTATTGTTAAGTGGACGCTCACGTCCCGGTTAGACGAGAGGTTCTGGGTTCGAGTCCCAGTCGCGACCATTATCTTTTTCTATTTTTTGTATCTTGTTGTCTTTCATATTTTAGTTGAAATTCTTCAATGATTTACTTTTTTTTAAAGTTTTATTCACATGTACCTAAATGTGTTACTTCATATTTTTTGGGGGGAGGGGGAGAGTATTGGGAGGAGTAAGTAAAGTAAAAATACATGCCCCAAAAGTGAAATGAAGATAGTAATAAGCTGAAGATAATTATCACCCTGGGAAGACGTGACATAATAAATTGGCGGAGTGAATAATGCAATGACTCCTTTTTTAACGATATACTAATGATGGAAAGGACGCTACGGGAACATAATAAGTAACAACTTGCTGCATTATGATGTCAGAGCACGTAAACAAAGCATAGTTTCTTCCTTATATTTTATAAAAAACTGACAGATTAACAAGCATCTATAAGATAAAAGGTGTTCTTTCCTCTTTAGCAAAAATGCACTTTAAATCATAGCGACAGGTGAGAAACAATGTTTTCCTCGACGGCAACACTGTCTCGACATCGCGGCGCGACAGAACCAATAATCTTATCGGGAGTTAACAAACAATAAACATAAATACAAAGACTTCGGCGAGGTAAATAACTTTTGTATAATCTTTGCCTAAGGTAATAATACTTTATCAAGAAAATTAAAAAATATTTCATACAAGTAATTACATTATCATACATTAGAAAATAAAGTAGTGGTGGGATAAATGATAAATGGTGATCCGATTCACAGCCCAAGTTTAAAAAGAGCATCATGTCAATAATATAAATTGTTCAATGGGCATACATACATACATACACACATACTCTCTCACACACACACACACCCACGCACACCTTCCCACTACACACATCACCCGGTAATTACTTAATATGCACGCCATAAATAATACGCTACAATGAAACACATTATAGGTGTTTTCATTTCACAAATTGTTTTCATAAATGTGTCAATGTACTGTTTGTTTCTGTTTATAAATAAATAAATAAATAAATTGTCTTTTACAAATGTAAGCGTACGGCAATAAAATAGGCGTCCATTTTTTAAACGAAACTTCTTTAGTCTCGATGTGATTTGAAATTCGGATGAAACGGAAGTACGTCACAATTTTTTTTTATTTGACGGTCCTCGGTTCTAATGTAATGCGGTAAATTCACGACTCCGCGCGAGCCTCCGATAGCGCAGTGGCGTAAAGCGCCTGATAAATCTCAGCTGTCAGAGAGGCATCCAGAGAACGGAGGTTCGAATCCTACCGAATCCAAAAAAAATAAACATTTTTTTTTTGTAAAATCACAATCCAATCTTCAAACCACTTTAAAATACACAGGCAAAAGGAAAGAAAGCGACTTTCTAGTTTCACTTCTACTACGTGTGAATTACATAGTGCCACTCACGCTCTTATTTTATTTATTTATTTTTTTATTTTGCTTACTAATGTATACCCAGTAACTTCAATTTTTATTAGAACATCACTCCTTTTATAACCATTGAAAGTCATTCCTGTCAATATAATGTATATCTTTGAAGAAGCGATGACCGTTCAGTGGTTGAGTTGGCATCGCATTTGGGTCACACCCGGAAGTCGCGTGTTCCTCAGCTGGCTAAGTCCTCCATCATAACACGAGCCACATTTTCCACTTACTGTGGTGGTAGTAGGAGATTTTCAAATAGTATAATAAATATATATAACCCGGAAATGTTTGTCTTTCTTTAAAAAAAGAAAAGAAAAAGATATTTTAATCTACCGAATTGGTAAGGCGTTTGTCCCGGTAAGACAAGAGGTTCTGGGCTCGAGTCCCAGTTGGTTCATCCATTGTGTGTCAACCTTATCAACACCTCAACAGGGTTCAACTTTACGTTCAATAGATTGATAATAACTGCTCGACCAAATTGAAAAAGACCCTCCGTACAGCATCCCCAAAGATGAAATAGGTCCTGAAGAATTTTTTTCCTCGGGCCTCCTGTATGGAATTAATGTATAAAAACTAATTACGCAATTGTAAATGCTCTCCAAAATGACCTGGAAAAAATCTCAAACTATAATAAAGTGATCTCCCGACAGAAACCATTCATTTGTTCTGAATGCAATTATTAATGTTCTCCAGTGCTGTCAACAATTGGAAAATTTTTTGAAATGATATTTGTGATAAAATCAGTCCGCAAATCGCGCCTTTTTTAAAGAGAAAATGAACATGGCTTCTTACCGAGGAAAACAACGGTAACAAACTTACTCTCTTTCTCTTAACGAGTAGCAAAAGGCCTAGATGGTAGGAATCAGACGGACATAATCTACACGGATTTCGCAAAGGCATTTGACCGAGTAGATCACGACGCACAAAATAGATTTTAATCCACCCCCACCGATATATTTTGCGTCATATTTAAAAGATAGAAGCCAGTATGTAAATGTAAATGGAAACGACTCCCATAAGTTCGTAGCTCTGTCAGGAATTCCTCAAGGATCGAATCTTGGTCCCATGTTATTCCTTATTCTGATAGATGACATTCAGGACTGCATACGTCATCGCTCTAGTCTCCTATTCGCGGATGACATGATGATGGAAATCGAATCAGATGACGATAATTCCAAACTGCAAGCTGACCTCGATTCAATCGTGATATGGTTGTTAGATAATAAATATAGTTTCAATACAAAAAAAATGCCTCGTTATGACTTATAGTCGTTCACAAAATCCGTTATTCTACCAGTATAGAATGAATGGAGAAGTACTAACACGCTTAAATATCATCAAAGATCTTGGGGTGATCTTTGATCCCAGGCTGACATTTTCAAATCATATAGTGCAGCTTACTTCGGCTTGCTCCAAAATTCTTGGTTTTGTAATTAGAACTTGCAAACAATTCAATATCATAAAATCAATGACCGCCATGTTCTAAGGAGTGGTCAGAAGCAAGCTGGGGTAATCTAGTACTGCCTGGATGCCTTATCAACTTAAATACATAAATATGATTGAACACATTAAAAAAAAAATCCTAAGATATGTCTACCTACATGCGATCACACGGAATATATCCGAAATTCATGTATCACGTGGAACTGCTAAAGGAGACAAATTATCAAAGCCTGGAGATCAGGTGTAATGCCTGACTCATGGTATTTGAATTAAAGTTTCAAAAAACCTTATCGATTGTCCATATCTCCTGTCATGCTGTGGCTTATTCGCTCCTGATATATAATGTCAAACTATTCTACATACCGCAGGGTCGGACAGATATCATGGCTCAACATAGCATGACAGGAGTTATGACATTGCTTAATGCTCTCCCAACAGATATAGATGTGTTTAATGTCACTATACCATGTTTAAAAAAAATTATGTACATGTATTGTTAGTTGTAAGAAAATTGTACCATAATTGGATCTACCTGTCTGTCGTACAAAATAAAAAATAAATAAAAAATTTAAAAAAATACCTTTGTTAATAATATTATGAACTAAATATGCAATTTGGCTGTCCAGAAACGGGAATCTTATAAATAAAATAAATTAAATAAATAAATAAAACAAACAACATCAAAAATGTCCACAAACAGACCCTCACCACAGGATCCCCAAAGATGACTGATGTCCTGAGGGATTTTCCCTCAGGGCCTCCTGTGTGCAGTTAATGTAAAAACATGAATACCTATATGTAAATATTACGCAAGTAATATTCCCAAATGATATCTTATCTGTTCTGAATACATAAAGAGATTCGATATTGATCTAGGTATGTTTGCCAAAAATCGCATTATTTTATTTTTATTCCATGAGAGAATTTCGCAGAAATTTCCAAATTCGTGGTTTGTATTGTGTGCGAATTCCATTTCAATATACCACGTCAATGAATATTGGCCATTAAATTAGGCAATTTAGCGTGTACTGGAATAATATGCTTCAAATATCCCTATAATATACCTGTTCACATTTCACCACAATCAACTGTCAATATTTGCGGGTCGACCGAATTGAAACAGACCTGACGTTAAATGTGATACAAAATTTCAAAACTTGACATTAATGATTACGAGAGGAATCGTGTAAAATATTGATTATAAGTTGAGTGTGAACAAATGCGTCGGATTCCTGATGATTCCCGGAGGCGCTGAATTTCTGTGAATTACGAACCAATATTAAAATTTTACATAAATCTAGCACTTTCATTTTGAAGAAATAATGCCTGTCTCTTATTACGGCTACACATTTACACAAATATTAATCTAAATAGTGATTTAATGTTAACCTTCGCCAAACACCTATCCATCACTGCAATAGTTCAATCTCCATAAATCTCATTTCTGTAACTTCGTTAAGGTATAAAATAATTGAAAGAATAACAACGTTTTGCGTTGATCTTATATCTCCTGATAGAATCGAATTCACTTAAGAGGCGAAAACAAAGTAAACACGAACTCCATCCCGGAAAACTAGGCCTCTTTCACAAACAAAGATTTGTATATTTTCTTATGGTGCTTGCGACAAATTAATAGTTGATGACTTTTGTGTTGAGTGAAATGCTTTGAAAAATAAACTCATTTTTTTACCTACATAAAATACATGTTGAAACTAAAATTGTTTTAAATTAAAGAATAACATTCAAAAGAACCACACCTAAAAGTGCTGAATGTCCCGTCGGTACGCAATTTTCGATATTGCTTTTTTTTATAACAAGCGAAAAACCCAAAAAAAAACAATGGCGACTTGTTAAATCTTTTAACTGGTAAACTTAGACTTGAAAGCTAAAAACTATCTTGATATCTACACACATTCCGAAATTTATTTTTTGTTTGATTAACTTTCTTTTAATGTTGATCTTTACAAAAGTGTAAAGACAAAGTGTTATAGGTACCTGTACATTGCAAATAGTGGGGAACTACACGTACATCGCCACTCGTTGGGCAAAGTTGTGAGGTGAGTTAAGGTAGGGGCTGTAAGCAGGGATTTGTTAAAAAGTCCCAGACTATACAACGAAAAAGGAAGAACAAACATTACGAGCTAATTTACACAATAACGAGTGGAAGAAACGACGCATTCGTACAAAGCTAACATCAACTGTAAATTAGTGAATTATTAGGAAATATTTAATCTGTGTCCGCTGCAGTACTGTAATCACTGTTAGTTTTTCAGATCAAGTATCTCTCGAGAGTAAATATCGATAAAGGCGGAAGGCAAAAACCTTGAGTGATCTTCAGCCATTAATATTGACTGAGCTGATAATAAGTTGTTTTCCTCCAAAACTAATACTCCGTGAAAACTGTCAGCAAGGAGATAATGGGACATACAAAATGTCCTTAAATTTTGTGATGGAAATCCTTTGACTAAGCTGTGCTATTGAAAAATGAGGATGGCGATGGAGTATAATTTTAATTTATTTTAAGTCATTTAAGAAGAAGATAAAACTAATAATCTTAACGAAAACATGAAAGAGAACAAGACACAAAAAAAATAGTTAACGGTCGCAACTGGGTTACAACCCCAGAACCTTTCGTATTACCGGGACAAACGCCTTACCAATTCGACCACTGCCATCTCTTATTTGAACATCGTTTTTATCAATCTCATATTTCAAATTTTAGTTTATCTTGAACTAATTTTTTTTCCACATTATTGGCAACAACCTTTTTTTTTTAATTAAGTGTTCCAAGAACTGGTTAGTAACGTAGATAGTATAGTTCTTTTTCATAGCTTAGTTTAGCTTTATATTATTACTAGTGTTATCTTCTTCTTCAGTGATAATATACTACATTAATTAATATAAATTTAATTGTAGACGAAAATAACTTTTTTTTAATTTAAAAGAGATAGAATGTATTTCTACTTGCAATAAGTCAGTGAAATGTTATGTGTAAAACCGTTTTTGAATTTAAAGTTATACAAAAAGATATAATGAAAGCAAGTAAGGATAACATTGGAAATGCCTTTTTTTGAAAAAACACATAACGTTCTCATATCATCAAAAATACTATTTTCGGGTGTCTGTGCGTCCTGTGTAACTCTGGTTCAATGAACTCAAATATGCTTTTAATTCAAGTGTCGGTCTTACAATAGGAACTGTTTTTGTGAATAAGAACAGTCGAGCAATAAAGTAACTACATATTACTCAACATTTTAAAGAAGAAAAAAAAAACTTTCGGTTTCAAAAATGGGCCCGATTTTTCAAGAATTACTAGAATACTTCATGATTTTTCACGAGTCTGCGATAGTTATTTATAAAATTGTACATAAAATAAAGATCCTGATAATAAATAACTGTTTCCGATAAAGATTATTTGTTTTGAACAATAAATTATCTTTAATTTTTGTTTTTATCAATTTCACACACTTATATTTCTCAATAATGAGTTCCGCGTATTATTCAGATGAAAAGTGATATATAGGCATATTTTCACACAAGTAACTACCTAAATATCATCTTAGGCGCTTTTATATCAACGGTAACAGATCAAAACTTATCGCTTTTATCGTTAACACGAATATAATGTGAAAACAAATTTCTTGGAAGTTCCAACACCCCTCTAAGACTTGTAAACAAGCTTTGTGCCAGAATTTCCACGTATAATTCGAGTGACAAATATCTCAACATTTTGCATAAATTATTGTATGTATGGAATACATTATTACGTATTATGGATAAATCGCTTCTCTGAAAATGGACTTGTTTTCTGACAAATCAATCAACATTGCCGTAATAACAATAATTAAAAAAATATATTTGACTTACAGAAAAGGTCAATTGATGTCTTAAATTAAAAATAAAAATTGATAAAAATTTATTCAAGAAACTATCTAGATAGCATTTAGTTCGGATTTGAATCTTGCAATCGAACATAAATACAGCAGCCAATATGCGGTAAGAGAATGAAGACAATGTTGGTAGTTCTTAGTCGATGTATGATACAGTTAAAAATGACCGTATCGGATAGCGAAACATTAGCTCAGTTGGTAGAGTTAGTAGAGTCCCAGATGTGACCGTAAATTTTATTCTGGTTTTAGGGTTCAGATTTTTGATTGAGTTTCGCTTATATCATCTTCATTTAATTAAATAACATATTTGTTTTATTATTGAAATTTAATTTAAAGATGTGAGGTTCGAACTTTGAGCCGTTTTTTAGAATCTTTTTATGGTCTATTAACGAAAACAATATTTTTTTATATATCGATCCTATTATGTAGATCAGTTATTTACGATCAAATTGTTAGGGGATGTCATATGTTTATCATTGATAGTATGCTGAGGTATAACATTTTAGGAAAGCTCTTATTTTGTTTCAATGTACAGTACGGTCTCATACGTTGAGCTATATAAAGTAAAATTTTCAGTAAAACTATGTATGATGTTGCAAATGGTGCAAAGATGTTCCTGCCCGAGAGGTCAATATGTCTCCTTCAAGCAGTCTTTCTCGATCCTGCCTACCACGCAGTTAACGGGCAGCATGTTAACGGATCTGCCGCCAAGCTCTCGACATACCTCACCCTATGAACTCTGCTAAGTCACCAAACGTAGCGAACCACTTGGGATAAACTATGGCAGAGGTATTGGTTGTCCAATGAATGGTTGCCGGGGCGGCGGTACCGATACCCGCATCCTAATCCATGAATGATGTAAAAAACAATTAAAAATATGTGTAATTTGTATCGTGAGCTACCATCAAAACAGTAACAAAAGGGTTACAACATACCTGGGTACGTAGTAAAATATGAAATACTATTAATTAATAGTATTAATTAGTATTATTTGTACCCTGAAGATGCTTGAGTAAAGCGAAACCGGTCGGTTCATAAATTAATAAATCTCGTGGTTTCAAACAAAAAGTATTTTATTTGATTAAATATGTCAAACCACAAAGTGATTGCTTTTTAAAATAACTTAAATTTTGTGTCACAGAATCATCAGGACCATTTAATTAAAAATGTATAAACTTGCTTCTGTTACCTACAGCTGCTGTTATCTGAATTTTGTCTCATGAATATCTCTTTAACAGGAATTAAAAAAGTTACGAAGAAGTTTTAACTGGCAGGATAGAATTTTTCTTATTCTTATTCTTCTTTGCTATTGGCGTAGTTTAAAATTAAGTGAGAAGTGTGTGATTTTCTTCTAGTAAAGTTTAAAATAAGATATCTTGATTAAGTTATTGAGTTTTATTTGTTAATTACTAATTTATTTATTCACGTTCTCCATGAAACTGTTACACACCATTATATTACGGAGAAGATTACTGATTAGAAGTACATATAAGCATGACAGTTGATGGGAAAAGTGTCACTATTTTGTTACATGCGTCAAAGATAGTTGTTGAACTGTATGGAAGTGTTCCTCCAGAGTTCTCTCCAGACATTCGTAATTTACTAAGTAACTAACTAACTAACCACCATGCCGTTTCTCCGCAGGGGTAGGCAGAGAGGACGGACCGCCAAACAACTCGTTCTTAACACACATTCCTTGTATGGTTTTAATTTTTTTTAAGTTTTCTTTATTCATTGATTTTTTTATTACATAAATTGGCGATTTTTCGACCACCATGCCCGTGTTGTGGTGGTCGATTCATACAACGCCTCATACATGCTCTTCTATTATTCTGACTCTTGACATGGCCCGACTCAGGAATTTGATTCACTTGGTCGTGCCATGTCTTTCTTGGGCGTCCTCGACTTCTTCTACCATTCACATTGGCGTATAATATTGTCTTTACACTCCTTTCCTCGTTCATTCGCTCTACATGTCCAAACCATCGGAGCGTCCCTTTCTTAATCTTACACATGTAATGTTTTGTACTTTTGGGTATTTAGGGTGACTCATGGTCACGCCTAGCAATTGTGATGATTTGCTTTTTGCTTCTTTTAATCCTTTCAAGTTTTCTTTAACTTTTCTCTTGGCTCTGATCGATTTTTAAATTTTTCTTTTTTTTCTCTTTATATGTGTGAAGTATGGGCGGAAAATTTCTCCCCTACGACACACGAGCCATCATGTAAATTGGACCCATATTTCCCTTGATAACTACAGAAAGCTATTTAAAGCTCCCTTGTACTTCATATCTTTATAGACATAAGTACTTAACTAAGTAATACGTTATTTACGACCTTGAACGTACATTTTTCGTATTTATGTTGTAAATAGATTCCACCAAATGAATATTAACAATTGCTCTCGTAATCCATCAGTTCTGTGTTCGAAATTTTTATATTTAAAAACAAAATAAACGCGCGGGTTGGCTTAAATAAACACCGTCTAGGGTCGATAACCGTTCGATCGTTTGTCTCGATTGGTTGATAGCTCCGTTCGTTGAACTCTACTTTTTGTGAGAATAAATCCAAGGTTGCAGCGGGTCTAATTCGTAAGGTGGAAGCTATGACATTTTTTTGTTTCGCTGTGGAATAACGCGTTTTTTCACATACATCACGCTTACATCAGCCTTGTATTCTTTGCGGATCTCCACGTTTCTCACACGATTGTACATGCTTTTACTACATATTCGCCGCGGGGATCTCATTTCTACAGCAATCAGTCTACTTTCACCCTTTCTCTGCCAGTTTGATGCCTCACTTCCACACATCAGGGTAGGTACCAGTACTTCATTGTGGCCGGCCACTGCGACCTATATTCTCCAGTACGTAATATTGGATGCTTTTTAAAAAGACTTAGGTACTTAAAAGACTGTTAATTGACATAATATCATAATTTATAAGAGTATTTTGGAGGACAAACGTCCTTCCTGGTTGAAAGCTGGGTTTAACCTGCGGAGCTCCTGAACTGTAATGACTTGGCACATTTACCTTCGGTCATCTTCGGCTTAACTCGGCAACGAGACTTTGTGACCAGAAGAGCTCACAGACAACTATAGTAATGTAAGTCTTACTCTAAGGTCTTACCTAAGCTACCTACTTACTCTAAGGTCTTACTATGATCGCTCTTTTCGTGTAACTGGCTCTCTCATTTGGAATAAACTTCCCTCAGCTCTTACTAATATCCAGAATTTGGCTGAATTTAAACGGGAAAAATTATTTAAAAAATCGTTCCATTCATGAATCCTAACATATTTTGAATACACGTAATAAGCCATGTTCTCAAGTTTCCGGTAATTGTTTGGTTTCGGTTTCCTCCTAATTGTATTTTTATGTTTAATATCCGAATTTAATGTCGAATTTATTGTAAGAAGTTAGTGTAGGTATTATATTTTAGTTTAAAAGTTCTTGATTTGTTCTGTGCTACAATAAAACCATTTTTGTCTATTATTACTGTCCTGTACATGCTATTAACAGCACTGTTTTTTTAAATCTTTGGTCTCTTGTCTTTGTTTTTTATATACTGTATATTCTTTATTTCATGTATTATTTTAACAATATTTTGTAATGAACTCGTAAGGAGCACTGTAGGATTATTTTTTAAATTTATTATAGTTAAGCGCACTTGAAGTGAAATGACACAAAACTGCGCTATACAAATTTGACTTTATAAATATTTATGGGAACTAAATCATAGACTATTATGATAAATTACATTAAGTGATGTTGAAAATGACAATGGTCAATGCAGAATTGGTCGCTTTGTTGATTGGCGCATTAAAAAAGTGCATGCGATCTCTTTCGAGCATTAAATTTTACCTCTTTGGTCAAAGAGAAAAGCTCTTGACTCGCAATCCGAAGATCACGGGATCGAATCCCGGCGTGTGCAAATAAATTATGTTTGATTAATTTGTGTTATTTCACAGTTAATTCGCTTGAAATAATAGATAGTGTATTTAGAGATTGGTGTAAGACCATCATGCAGAATTGAAACGTTGTTTGAAATGGCTTTAGCCGTGTTTGGCGACCAGATCTGATTAACCAGGTACTTCCCCATTCTCCTCTTCCCCAATTCCTTCCCCTCCCTGTTACCTCAGCCACACAACGTACCCCGATTGGGGATGCCATAGTCTCACTGGATCTAGAGGGAACATTTGGAACTCCTGTGAGGCATTCACATAAAAAAGCGGTGGAATAATTTCGATTGGGGCGGTGGGTATGGGTACCGCTGCCCCGGGAACCATTTAATGGATAACCCACTGCCCACCAGTGAACACCTTGACCCCCTGATTCCTACCCCTAATAACATTTTTCTTTCTAGAATTTCCTCTCCTTCTTTTCCTAAAAAGACCCCCACCCAGCATCCCCAAAGATGACATAGGCCCTGAGGGGAATTATTTTCCTCCTGTGTGGAGCTAATGTAAAAAAAGATGTAGAGATTAAATAAAAATATATATTTAGAAAGATATGTGTTAATAACGCAATTCTAAATTTAATAATCATTTTTCTAAAATCAAAACTATAACATTTTATTTTGCTGAAAAATTTTAAAGTATTTTTTAGACGTGATTGAATATTTCCTAACCTGAGTTGCTAAGACTGCTTCAATTCGAAGCAATCCTTTTGTGAAATTCGATAACAAAGGTTATCAACATGCGAGTATACCGTCGGCTCCTGTTCACTTGATCGAGCCATGTCAACATCAATACGCTGGAAATGTGGAAATACAAATCTACACACCTTTTCATGTTTGTATAGGGAAGAAAAACGATTATATCGGTTTCAAAGAAAACAATCCGAGCAAGTCTTTCGTTAATGCAGATCTACAATGAAAAAATTGAAAGATTTTAGGGAAATTTTGGTGAATTTATTGGCGAAACCACCTGGAGCTAGTTTATAAGCGAAACAGTGACGTTCCCAATTGTTCCCAAATGATATGTTACGAGGCTGAAAGTATTAGGATGGGAAAGGGATGGGATAGTGAACGGTGGAGAAGTACCTGATTATTCAGATAAATGGTAAAAGCCGTTTAAAGTAATAGTTCGATACAGGGAATGTCTTCAATTCACAAATGTAGATACTGTAATATGTTATTTTAAATGAATAATTTGTGAAATAACCCATGCCGTCATTACGACTGCTCAGTTACTGGCAAGGTGTTAAAATTAAAATTAAATTGTAGATTAATGCCATTCCGAAAGATCTTACAATTTTCACCCTGTTTTGGGTAAAACTCGATGCGTGATTTTGAATAACAATTTTTCTGTGTTCGTGCAATATTAATGACTAAAATTGGTGTAGGTAATGTTGCCAAAAATAGCAATTTAAAAAAAAAATATTTATGACCCAATTTTCATTTACATTTTTTACTCTAAATAAAGTCAGGAATTACTGTTTAAAGTAAGTCAAGTACGTCCCTTAACCCCTTATATATATAATAGAACAAAGTTGATGTTGATCAAATTAGGGATTGTAATTCTATCATGCTTTCTGTCGCATTGATAGCCTGTTCTCACTGATATATTTCTTATTTTCTATGAAATAGATCATTGATTAGATCAGGTGGGAACACGACATAACGTGATGTCAAATGTTGTATTATTTATTTGAGCAACAAACACCTTTTAAATACGCATAAAACTGTCATTAGTTTTTTTATCGTCAAACCCATCCAATATTCGCAAATATTAAAGATAAAACTATGTTAAAGGTTTATTTAATATTGTTTTAAATAATATATAATATTTAACTGCCAAAAAATAGCATTTTTCAAGTTATTAAATTTTCAATATAAATCGCTAATGAAACACATCCTCCAAATTTCAAATAATTTTCTTCTTCCAACGACAGACAGAGTACAATACAATTCCACCGTTTCATTTTCATTTGATAAATAAATAAACAGAGCATTGTTCTAGCTGAACAAATAATATGCATTGATACATCTGGTTAGGCAAATCGAAACAATAGCTCTTTCTCCCGTCAGGCGGGTGAATATTTTAAATGAATTCTGCGGTCCACATTACCTTGAGTCTGGAAATATTTTGTTTTAGAAATTGTTAGGAATGAGTGGAAAAAAACGCAAAGTCTTGTATCACAAAAATTAAACAGAAATTAAAAATCAAACCATCAAAGACAAAGTTTTTTTAGTAAAATACATTTTTTTTCTCTTGGTCCGACTAGTACCCAATATCAAAAAAAAAATTGGTTTGACTGAAAACTGAACCTTCCTTATCAGGAACTGACTAAAACGAGTGAACACCTAAGCCAAATCCTAATTGGATGGTACCGACATTTATTTCTTAAATTAACTGCTTTAAATGTTGAAATATAAAGTCATTCAATTTCAGAAAAAAATCGTGAGTACCATCAAAAGAAAGAAGGCTTTGACAATTGACATCGACAACGAGTCTATATCTCGAGTTTCAGTACAATCGGATATCGGGAAGTGGGTTAATTCTTCTACTTCCAAGATTTTCTTTAATTCATTCACGTCGTAAACAATCCAAATTCGTCCACGATTTGATTCAAAATGACCGGCGAATCACTCAAAAGCGTATCACAAACCATTTTGGAATATCCAAGGAACATGTCGACTTTATTGTTGATTAGTTAGGATACGTAAAATTTGTGGACGATGGGTACCACTCCGTTTCACAGACGAAAACAAATAGCGTCGATTAGAACCTCTGCAAAGTCTGAAGTTTGAACCGATCCCACACCTTTTTCTGTCCCACAATCTTTCGCCTTGCAATTTAAATTTTTTTCCTCTACTCAAGAGACTCCTTAAAGGTAATCATTACACCTCAGATGATGAGGTGAAGGCAGCAAGCTGTCAAGTCCTGGATTCGAGAAATGTCGGAAGAATTTTTCAGTTATGTAATGAAAAAACTTGTTACAGGTTAGGAGAAATGCGTTAGCCTTTACAGCGACTATGTTGAAAAATACATATATATTTTGAAGCTTAAGAATCGACTTCAATGTACTTTTGCTCAATCTCGCTTTTTGTTTTTGTTCGTGTTTTACAAGCGTGTGTGCATTACTTTTCAGCCTACTGTTATGGAAATATAAAATATTGAATAACAAATTAGAACAGGTAATGTGAATAATAATTTAATATTGTCTATGAGTTGTACAGCGACCATATATCGGGCGACAAAGCAAGTAGACGGATATTCGGTTTTTGAACTGGAACTTCTTGCAGGAGCCTTGTTGGGGACCGGGACTTGTGCAGGGCGTCGCCTTGCACCGTGTTGAAAAACTCAAATATTGTTTTCGAGCGATGTGGATCGTTACTTTTATAAAACTAATTTCCGTACCGGTATAAAAATGAACTGAAGTTCTTTTAAAATTCCTCGTCAAGTAAAGTGGAATACGCAAAAGGCGTACGATGTGTCGCAAGTGTTCACTCTACCTACATTATGGGTCATGGCGGAATAAAACCTACCGAGATTACTGAATCGGATTTATTTTCGACGATCCGCGCTCGCCCTATAATGGTCTTAGTCGGCTAGTAACGGTATTCCGTTAAATTAACATCGGCCCCGACTCATATTTTGATAATTGAGATTCCACCTCCGACCACGAGTGTAGATCGGCTTTCCCATGGGCTGGGCTTGCTATATTTCCTCCAGCCGCCACAGCAATTCGTACTGACTCCCGAAGGAACGAGTGATGGCAACATCCTGTCGGGCTGGCCACCCGAGTTGCGGATCTGTCTAGAAGACGTACTGGATTCCTTGGCGGGGCTGCAGAACCAGTCACGGTGGAAAGAAAAGAAGTAAGTAAGACAGGTTTAGGATTAATCATACGGTCTGATTCTGTGGTGAGTTTACTATATTTTATATCATGTTGTTCCCAGCAAAAAAGATACAATAGAGTTTGTATATATGATCGTAATCTATGCCTTTAATTTCTATAACCTTAATTCTCCTTAAGAAGTTATATATGGTACATGCCCACACCTTGTGGAAGTCTCATGCTCCGAAGGAAGTTTCCTCCATGATACATAACCTTCTTACAGGTTCTGGTGCGTGGGCCCCCCAAAAAGCTGGTAATCATGACGGAATCTCCTCCTTCCAAACCTCAGCTCAATATTTAATTTATGACCTCTAGGTTAACCATGGCATTGCATCTGACAAGATATTGTCTAAACGTAAGTATTAGATGGTGCATTGCCTACATAATTACGCTTACCTCCTAACTAAACTACATGACAATGACCCCAACGTGAAAGTTATTCTTTCACGAAACAAATGACGCAAGTCATTCCTAATTTACCTAACACGGTAGCCCACTTATCAGTACATTCATAAAAATTCGATTGACGGAATAATTAATATTAAATATATGGAAACCATATATTTAGGCAAATATTTAAAAAAGATGAATATCTATGGGACCCACCCATAGATATAAGGCTGTATTTTTTCAGAGTTTAATGAAATTTTGAAAATTATTTGATCATCAATGTGTGTTAAAGGTAGTTTTTAGTGAAGTTATGATAGTTAAATATGACCGAAAGGGATAGGATCGAAGTAGCTCAGTGGTTAGAGCAGAGCCTCGGCAAGGCTAAGGTGCTGGGTTCAACTCATGGGTTTGAGAGTCGCTAATATTAAAATTTAAGGTTTTACTCACTAAATTTATTGCAAAAAATAAATACAAGCATGTATTCATATCATTCATTTAACAGTCAATGAATACGACAAGCTTTTTATTTAATATTTTTGATCTAATCAATCAAGTTACTCAATATTCGCACAACGAAAAATCTTTGGCAAAGTCGCACGCTGGAACAAGTTATTATTTAATAAAACAAAATCATTTCTTTTCCACGTTCAAGTTCCAAGAACTATTTTTATACATTTACTCGGTAGCAGACAAATATTGTAGAGACAAGACATCTTGAGTTCTCAAGACTTCAATTTGTTTCAATAGAAAACAAAAATCTTCAGAACAATATAATGGTGCTCATTGCGGTGGAAATACTGATATATTTACATAACTCGTCAAAAATAACAAAATTCCTTAAGATGTTTATTGCGAGAACTCATTTGCCTGTTTCAACTCTGAAAAACAATTATTTAACACTATTATTATTGTGAAGAAACAATTCACAAAGGGTGTGGATTTAATAGGAAAACTGTTTTGTGTGGGTTTGGATCCTTTTTCAACTTGAAAATAACGAAATGAGTAATATAATATATATAAACTTCACCTCAATGCGAAGAATTTTTTGTGTCCCCTCTTGGATTATGTTCTGAGGCTGAAGGTAGAGGGGAGGGAAACGAGATGGGGAAGAGGAAAGTGGGGAAATTCCTTGATATTCAGATCTGGCCAAAATCATTTAAAGCAAGGTTTAATTCTGAATAGTGGTCTTACATCAGGGCGATACCGAGAGTATCTTTCATTCTGGAACCCCACCGCGACATGCTAAAATATAGATGATTTTATTTATTTTTTCTGTTTACACATTGGTGCAGATTACGGAATGATGGACACTCTCAGTATCGCTCTGGTGAAAGAACACCAACATTAATCGAAACGTTGATTGGGTTGGCTGTAGACGTTGCCATGTTGCGCTTCCTCTCATTAACAACTTTCTATTATTAACAACTAGATGATTCCCGGCATGCGTTTTCATGCGCCATTCAATAAATAAATTGATTCTCCTTGCGTGTCGTTCCGCCTCCCCTTCCTCTCCCGCGGCCCCTTCCTATCTCGCGATCCCATTCCACCTCCTCCACCTTACCTCTCCCCACTCTACTCCCCCCTTTCCCCGTCCCGCGAACCCCCAACCCGAGTTCTCCTACCCCCTACCCCCTCCCGCATTCCACACATTCATTCCCGGTACATTCAGTTTTCAAACAGCTCGCGTGCCACCTATTGCAATTTTTTGTACAAATTTCTTAATACCAGAGCTCACCAGTAGTTATATACTAACCTTGTCCTGACAATAACAAAAACAAAAACAAAAAATTATCCAATTTGGTGCAGTCGTTCGAAAGTTATGCACGTGCGCGTACATACATTTCGGCGATTCATTTTTATTTATACATAGATAGATTTGACTCACATCAGGGCAGATATGAGTCAATTGCTAATAGTAATGTGCGAATAAAAATATTTTACCCTGTACTTTTAACAGATTTTAATAAAATCTCAAATCATGTCTGGCACTTCTGATGGAATCTGATACTTCTCGAGGAAATGACGCACGCTTGACTTTCAAAATAAATGTAAAATTACTGTGTAAGTCCATTTTATTTCAAATAATATATAAAGCTAATATATAATATAAAAAATAATTATATTTTCGGGGATCTTAAACTTGTACGTGATAAATGAGGAGAAGAATTTGATTCAGTTGCACGTCTTTGCTTGAATTTAACCTCTAACTTTAACAAATTATTAATTTATTCCTATTCAAATTGAGCTCCCTGGAACAAAGAAATTTTCAAGCCGCCACTGCTTTTAAGCAGAATAATAATAATTATTCCCCGTCATGTTATAATGTCATGATATATTATCTTATTTCTAAGGCTTGCATGAAGGACATTAAAATTCTTAAGGGTGTCTGGTAAGAAGTTTTGCATGTTTAAGCATGGAGGACAAAACTCACCAACCCTTAAATTTCAAATGTGCGTGGGTATGTAGGGCTTATAATTCTCAAGGGTAACACTAATTATAACTACGCAGAGAGGATTGTCTTGGCACATACTTATTACTTCATTCACATTCATGCATCGTCCCATACATACTCTTCTGTTTTTCTGACTCTTGATGGAGCCTGATCAAAGCATTTGATTAAATTGGTTCGTGGATCTCATTTCTCCAACATTCGGCCTAATTTTGTCTTTCCTTTGTCAGTTTCACGCCTCACTGTCGTAAAACCAAGGTTTTTTTTATATGAATTCCTCACAAGAGTCTCTACAGGGTCCCAGGGCCTGGTCTCCAGACATTCTACCGTCAGGTGTAAGTTGAGCAGTTTTGTTGACTTCATTCGTTTTCCAAACTCAAGGGGTGTCGTACAGAGAGGTTATGATTTGGTGGTTTGAGGTTATCCGTTCTTAGTAAAAACTCTTATGTTGTATACTGGATATTGTGGTAACTTTAATTTTGATGAATAGCAAGTTTACAGAGTTTAGATTCTAATCTGAGCACCGGGGCTTCAATTTGTAGAATGAGTAGCAAACAATGAAATTGAGAATTTATAACCAAAAAGAGAAAGCTGCCAGATGACCACAGACAAAAGAGCGCATAGACACACATGTCAAAATTATGAGTAAAAGGGGCCTTACATGGAAGTATAGAAAAATGATAAAAATTTAAGTGCTAAATGAATTTAAACATTTGATATAGGATAACCCAACACACAACAGTCCCAACTGCTCTTGTCTGGAGCCGGTGAGACTTCAGCATCCCCAATTGGGGTACGTCGTGAGGCTGAAATTAGTGGAGTGGTGTAGAAGACGGTGGACATTGAAGAATATTCCCATATTGGCATATATTGTCAGATAAGTTTAGGAATGGAAAGTAGGTTGGATGGAGGAACGACATCTTAGACACGAAGGACAGTAGATTTACCTAACCGTTAGATATCAGCACCATGTCATCAGCATACAACAAGCACAGCCTTTCAAAAATTGCTTTTCCAAAAAGAGTAACTGTTTTATGAAAAATTATGATTTTTCGCTGGCTTGGTGTAATTCCTAACTTGTTTTCTCTCGGCGGATTTATTCATGCGTTCGGAGTAAGTTTAATAAATCAGCGTGTGTATAATGTTAGGTTTTTCATGACTTTGCTCTGTCATCCTCATTTTAATGGAAGTTTAACGCTCTAGTTAATCGATTGCTGGTCAAATTAATTTTATACTAAAAACTTCTTAGTTTTAAGTTACGTACCCGTATTTAAAAATCAGGTCTGGCCTAATGGGTTGGTTCGAAAGTATTCCCCAAAAATGATTTATTAAAATGTTACTTAAAATGATTTACGAGCTAAATTACATCATCATATTATTTTGTTTAAAACCACGGAAACAGCAAATGGTATTGAGATTAAATTTTTGAATTTATTTATCATTAGGTGTTCAAAAATTACTGCATAAAAAATGTTTGGAACCAATGGGGCTAAGACATTCTCAACACCGTGAAAATTGGGATAGCGTTAGATATCGATGGTAAGATAGCATTAGTAGGTGAGTAAGACTTGTGTCTTTCCTCGAGGTAATAATTTTAATAATTAATTGTAATTATTAGTTGAAATGATTAATTGGAATAATTATTTGTAATAATTTATTGCAATAATTAATTATAATAATGAATTATAATAATAAATTATAATAATTAATTGTAATAATTAATTGTAATTATTAATTGTAATAATTAATTTGTAATTATTAATTGTAATAATTAATTGTAAAAATTAATTGTAATAATTAATTGTAATAATTAATTGTAATAATTAATTGTAATAATTAATTGGATAATTATTTGTAATAATGAATTGTAATAATTAATTGTTAAAATTAATTATACTTAATCATTGAAGACAATGTTAGCGACCTTTAATCGAAATTTGGAACAGAAAAATCAGAAAATGATTCGGTGGCATCAAGGAATTGAACCCGGAACCTTAGCCTATGCTCTAACTACTGAGATAATTCGACCCTATCCCCTTCGGTCATATTTAACTGTTTCATATTTCAACTAAGAACTACCAACATTTTCATCATTTTCTTTTATATTTCTTACTTTTCCAAAAAATAACATAAAAATATTTTTTAATTATTGAAGACAATATTAGCGTAACTCAATCAAAATCTGGAGATAGAAAAATCAGAAAAAGATATTGGTTCTACTGGGACTCGAACCCAGGTCCCTTAGCTTATATGGCAAGTGCTCTACCGATTGAGCTATGGAACCCAATTCCAATTCGGCCACTTTTGTAAATTGTACATCATATGCCTTAATCCTTCCTCCTGGCTTCTTATGAGGGCTTCAAAACAAGGAACTCGTCCCTCCGTTAGCTTGTTGGAAGCACTGCAGTATCTGAGAAGTCCCAACATCATGCGGAAGACGTTGTTGTACTGCACGTAAAGCCATTTCCATGTTGATCTTCTTAAAGTTGGTTTAAAGTTTGCAGCCAAAGTCCAAAGCTAATAACATAGCCATTCGAAAGTTTTATTCTCTACCTTAGTTTTTTTTTTAGGTAATCCTGGAAAAGTTGCATTTTGCTGGAAAGGGCTACATTCCTTTTCCCATTTTCCATTCCTTAATGATTGAGGCAATATAGTAAAGATTAATTATGAAAAACTTGTCATACAAGTCAAAAACAAAACCACGGACAGCAATACAAGAATGCTTACATTATCTCCTGAAACATCTACAGACGATGGAACAAAAGTACAGGCCAACAAAAAAAATAAAAAACAGACAAATAATAAGAACTTCTAGCCTGTCCTGTAAGAAGAACTTCTAGCCTAGAATTATGAAACCAAGCATGCTTAACTTATTAGTAAATAAAAAAAATTAAAAACATGCCCGGCGCTCAGTGTAACAAAGGCGACAACTTGTAGCAACTACCGCCGCCCTCCGACATAGGTAACATAAAAGACAACAATAAAAACCAAACCACATCTCCCAACCCGACTGGTAACCATAAAAGATCAAGACCAAAACCCTCTGAAGAAGAAATTCTAAACTTCCTCAAAAATATAAGAAGTGACACAAACACAAGAAATACTACGAACAAAACAAGAGATAAATTGATTTTTTTAAGAGGAGGCCTTCACCTTCACCTGAGAGGGGTTGTTGCTTATGAATAATTTAAGATACCTTTATTAAATTTATCGTAAATAGCATTAAGTATACTTTTTATAACTCTGTAACATACCTATTTATAAGAAATAAAAGGCTTTTTATTTTTATTTTATTTTGATGATTGACTGCTGGACGAAAATATACGTCTTCCAGTGAAAACTACTAACAAATGTGCAGTTCCCACGCGGTAGAAGTAATACCTTCAGAAAACTAAACTTCGAGAGAATGAGGAATATGATAATTATAGGGTTTATTTATATAATACTGTTACCAAGTTTAAAATATATTTTACATTTTATTCTACGATGAACTGCATAAAAAGGAGGCCAATAGGTTACGAAGGAACGCAAGAAGAGGACACCGATTAATCTATCTCATTCTATCGCAGGCCAAATCACTGTGTATGTGTTTGTCACTTTTAAGTGTCGTTTTTTCGTTTCATAGAGTTTCAAATCACAACGATGCTAAAGAAGTTGTCACATAAAAAAATACAAATGTGTGGGGAGGCTACGAAGCACGGCACAAAGAGGAGACCGATTAATCTATCTCATTCTATCGCAGGCTAAATCACTGTGTATGTATTTGTAACTTTTTAGTGTCGTTTTATCGTTTCACGAGTTTCAAATTACAACGGTGCTAAAGAAGTTTTCACTGCAATAAAAAAATTTATTGAAAAGAACCGTTTTTTCAATATTTCGAAAGAGTACCTACCCATGGAGGTACTTGGCCTTAAATTTATAGCCGTTTGGCGTCTGGTTCCCGTTTTGATCAATGTGCCCCTAACCTTAAATCAATGAGTTAGTTTATGCAAATATTTGTACCCGCCAAGTGGTAAACACGCCCTTACCTATTCAAACCAATAATTCTCTCCATAAACCAATACACATAAGCACCACAAGGACATGGTACTTGCTTAGCATACCACAGGTAAGAAATAGGAACCAAAATATTTAACATTAGCTGAAGTCCCCGGTGATGCCCGAGCTTTACACAGAGTTTTCGACATCAAATTTAGACAGTGACCTTCCTCTTGTTTTAAATGGTCACACGTGCTACATTTTATCGGCATAAAACTGTCGATTTGCAAACAAATCAAATCCACACCGCCCGCTTGCCAGCCCCCTCGTCCACATACAGACATTTTCCTTCATATTTATTTCCACCAATTTAAACAAAACCTTGAAAAATTACACTGGTCAACAATGGTTTTGTTGCCCTTGATATGAAAGTGGTTCTGAATCATTTTATGCCTACAATTTATGAAACTATGAATGATTTTGGAAAATTGGCTCTAGTTTTTATATAAATCTACATTTTCTTATTACACTACAAAAATCAAAATGAAATTACTAGTATATTCTTTAATTTCAATTTTTTATTGAAAGAAATTACGAATTGTTCTGTTTTAGTGTTTAATTAATATAAGTAAAAAAAAAAAGAGAGAAAACATTATAAAGCATACGTTATACTTCAAGGAAACACCTTTTCTAAGATTTTCTTCCATATTTTGTTTAAGGGCAATTTCTTTTTAAACACCAGCAGTAACCTGCCATCATGCGATGGCCCTATCTACCCTTTGAACTTTCCTCCATCACTTTAAACTCCTGGTGGAAGCACTCTCCCTGTTCCTCAAAAAAAAATTCACCACCAGCACAAAACTCCTCCAAGCTTCACCTTCAAAATCAGTCACAACTTTTATAAAATTTGTATCTTTCATTAATGTCCGAATTTGAGGACTATCGATTATTCCGGCTTTTAAATTTTCCGTACTCAGCTTAGGAAATGTTTTACAAATGTATTTAAAGCATTCTTCTTCCTTGTCCGACGCTGTAATGAACTGTTTCATCATACGTAACTTGATATGTAGTGGCGGAAGTATGATTTTTTCTCTACGCTCATTTATTGTATTGGTTTTACCAACACTAAGGATTCTCCATATAAGGCATGCGGGGGGCGGGGGGTCAAGTGATGTCTGTATAAAGCCGCAGAAAGCGAATTTTACCAAAAAACTACTCTTATTAATAACTCTAGTTCTGAAGAGCCAACTTACACTGTTAATTATCTTAAACTAGCAGACTCAGCCAAACGTTTCTGTGGCTAACGAAACACAACGCCATCTACTGACAACGCATTTACCCAACCTTTATAACAAACGCCATCTGCTAATTTGCATACATATCAAATCCACATCGCCCGCTTGCCAGCCTGCCGCCGCTGCCCGCATATATTATATATTTCAACAAATTTACTCAAAACCTTGAAAAATTATATGCCTAAAAACCTTCCTCATGAATCACTTTATCTATTGGTGAAAACCGCATGAAAATCCGTTGCATAGTTTAAAAAAGATCTAAGCGTACAGACCGCGGGAGCGGCATTTCTTTATACTATGTAATGATGATATAAGATATGCCAAAATCATAAAAAAACAGAGCCAATTCAGTACTTTCATGAATGTATCCGTTAACTGGGTACTTGAAAGTATAAAAATCCGCAGAAATATCCAGGGCAACAAAAAAATTCCATTTTTTGTTGAGCTGTGTTATATATCTAAGTCTTCCTCATAAATCACTCTATCTATTTGTGAAAACCGCATGAAAATCCATTCTGTAGTTTTTGAGTTTATCGTGTGCAGACAGACTTAAAGACACGGTGGAGGACTTTAATTTATAATATGTAGAGATGTAGAGGTACTATATGTATACAATAGACAGTACATGTATAGAAGTTCACACAAAATTAAAAAAAAAATAACAGTTATTAGAGGGTCTAGTAGAGTAATTCAAATAAATGTAGCTTCGTTCAAGAAAATAGAGTCTTGACGTGTGCTGTGAAGGAGGAAATCATATGTATAACGCCATTGTAAAAGTGGTGGGGTCCTCTCCAATATACACGTATGATATTAAATATTCATAAAAAAACTGTGTTCGGCCAAATGTTGATTTTCCTTTGTGAAAACACGCTCAAAATTTTGTACTGTCATTGCAAACAGCACCCTCAATTCGGTACTGTCATATCATACGACAATACAGATACCTACTAGAAATGCATGTACAGGTACGCCGCGCATACAGATCTCCCATCAAAGGCCCTAGATTTCCTTGAATGTACAAGTATTATCTTGCAATAGACGTGCCGCAAGCCAGTAGTCGAATAGGAATAAATATTACATGCATACCTCATGTCAAGAAGAATATGATATGGGAAAAATTTACGTTGCTAGAATGTGAATGTCAAAGGAGAGACTGCAGGTTCATAGATGTAGCATTTTGTCGATAAGTGTGTCATAACAATACGTAAGCCCGAGATGTCTTAAACAACCCAAAACTTGATAGGTATTATAACCTAAGAAATATGGATTGATGAAACTCAGACAAATGTACAACAAAATACGCTAACCTTATAGAGCTATAGTCTGCTGCATAGGCAGCCTTTAGATGGTTTTCACAAGTCATAATCATAAATTCAAACAATTGTGTGACAGAAAAAAGTTAGGTTATCAAGTTGATCCAAGCAAAATTCCCAATGATTGCAGGTTTGAGTTTTGATGATTTGCAAATTTGAGTTTTTCGTGTCACGATAAAATTATTTGAATAATTCAAATTTCGAATTCAAAAGGACTTCAAAGGGATTCTTGAATGCTATCTTTTGTCCTTTTGCGATCCATCCGCAGTTCAACGGGCACAATATATTTTAACATCCTTGAAAGTACATAGAGACCGCCAAATAACCATTTTTATGATATAAATATTTAAAATTAATTTGAAATCAAAACACATATAACGATGGCTATTAGCTAACCAATAAGCTCACAAATTTTGTTTTCTCTGGGCCATCTAATACGAATGTTTTCTTATTTTTAAGCTTTTGCGACTAAATTTTTGTCAGAAACTATGTAAAATCGGACTTATTTGTGCTTAGTGGCGTCCATAAACGTCGTATTGTTTTGTGTATTTCCGAATGAAATTATCTTGTAAAATACAAATGCATATTTATGTACTTATAGATTACAGCGCCCTTGAGGTGATTTTTCACAAAAACGGCGCTATATAAATCATCCAAATATCATTAATAGTATTATTATTATTAGTGTGAAATATTTTAATTTTAAGTATAAAGGCCTAGGACCAGCAAGTGAAAGGGTTAAAAAATTTGAGGTTTTTCTTTAATGAAGCAGGGATTTATTATTTAAATAAATCGAAAATTTAAGATATTATTGAATGCATAAATGAATTATGTTTTTTTAGAGGTAATCGATTGCCTCCGTGGTCGAGTGGTAAGGTTTTGGACTAGCAATCCGAAGAATATATCTCCTCTCCTAAACACAAGCACTAGCTTTATTAGGAGAATATATAAAATATGTAATATTAGAATGAAATAAACTTATTGTAAAAAATTTACTCAATAAAAAAAAAAAAAAAGTATATATATATATATAATATTTTTATATTTGCGGCACACGTTCCAGTGTGGAAGATGCTCTCACTATTGCACTTGTCTAAGACCACCCTTCAGAATTGAAATCGTGTTTGGGGAGACCATATCTGAATAGCCAGGTACTTCCAAATCTTCCTCTTCTCCATCTCCTTCCCCACACCATCACCTTCAATAAAAGTTTAAAACAATAAGTACGTATAAAAATTAAATATTTTAAAATTTGCCACGGACATCAAACCCCTATCAACTGTTTGAATGGCAAAAAAGTATAATTATTTGCAGATACTAAAAACGTAGTAAGGAAATTTAAACAAAAGAAATCTGGTAAAAACATATTATATCATGGGTAAAAAGTGAATCTATGGCTTATTATAATCAGCCCCAATTTTGAAAATACACTAAATTAAAAGTTCTGAAGTTCTTTGAACCAGAGTTACAAACAGACGAACAATCGAAATTAATGTTTATATGGTTAAATAATTTTTAGTCACTTCGACGGGTTTTAGCCATCCAGCAGTCTGAATAAATTTCTAAGTACTTAATATAACTATATTTTAAACTGTTAATGTTGTTTAGTTGCTTGCCCCACTTTATCCTTGTTTACTTTGTCACTTCTCCTACTGTACTCACACACGTAGAATACGGGAACAGTCAACCTACTCCCGGCGCCGCAAATGACGTCATCAACGTGACAAATGAAGGGGCAGGTTCCATGTGTACATTATGTATTTTCACAATCTGTCAGTCTGTTTAGGCGGGGATGGTAGAGTAGGCAGAAAACTCTATTATTTGTTTATATAATAAAGCATATAATTAAATCCTTTTTTAGTCGTTTAATATCACGAGAAAACTTTCAAAATAGCATTTTTTTGGTTTTGAAGCGAGAATATGCCTATTTCCTATCGGGATGTTATTATTATTCCAGTTCCAACCTCTACGAATCCCTGCTGGAAAAAGTTTGGAATTTTGGAAAATAACACTTGCAAGAAAATAGTGCTAATTCGAGTGCGGTCGCTTCGGAAACAGAAGGAGTCGGGCTAGCTTGGAAGCAAGTTGTTGACGTTGTTCTTGTAATTTATTCTCGTTTTTCAGTAAGAAGAAAGATTCGGACTATCTTCGAAATTCTTATATGATTTTTTTCAGGTAGTATGGATTCAAAAACGCTTCGAATATAAGTTTCCAATTAGTAAATTTCTAGGAACATTCAAACGTATATTGTGGGGGTGTTTTTGTTGATCTGTTCTAGTAAAAAAAGGGCATTTTATAAAGATATCAACTATCATAATAGTTTTGTGTATTTAATTTATATTTTAAAGTATATATGTAAGTGTCTATCGATTTATTTATACAAGGTGTCAAGGGACTCACCCGACTTGCTTTAACTAGTGATTTCATATATTATTCGAAATAAAAAATAAAAATTCGATGTTTGGGCTTCGGTGACATTTTGACGTACCTACTTTTAAAAAGTTTATCTTCAAAGTAAATTCTTCCACGTGTCATCACTTGTAAATCGCCCGAGTTACCGCTCCAATCGTCCCACCTTACCCCTAACTGTCCAATGCCTAGAGATTTTTTTAGGTTTTAGTTAAATAAAAAATGTCACCGAAGAGCAAACTTTCATCTATGTACGTTACTTACTCCAAATAATGCCAGAAATCTCTTGTTAAAGTAGATGAAGTAAGTCCCTTAGCAACCTGTACAACTTCTTGAATATTAGAACAGGTATTTTTTAACTATGTTCTTATTAGATTGTTTTAATAGGTTTATAAAATATGGTGTATCAAAGTCGGCCCACTCCTAAGGGTTACTTTAACCAATCTGTTCTTTTTTATTTTCTTTTACTTTCCTACGTTTTTGTACAAACATATTTATAATTAAAAAAAAATACATTTTGAATGTGACGCAAAATTAAACTTGAGAATTGGTGAAAATCACCCCATTTTAAGGTTTGATTGGTTTGATCACCATTGCGGATGCCATAGTCCCACTGGCTCCAAAAAGTAGAGAGCAATTGTGTCTAGTTGAAAAACTTAGGATCTGATTCATATACCAACATGAGTGGAGGCGTTTCCAAGAATGGATTTAATGTACACAAATGATTTCATGTTTCATATAGGTTTTCCTGGTACCTCTCAACGATGTTAACCTCAACGGAAGATCCTAGAATATTGAAGGAGAAGACGAGAAACTCGGTGGGAATTAATCTTAGGGCGTGATTGTATGCATGTTTAATATACAATGTGCTGTTGAAATTACAGAGGGATCTGAAGATGTGATATGAATATAATATTATTATTTAAACAGAAATAGTAATTTTGTGCCAAAGAGCATATAAGATATCTTTGTAATAATGACTTCTCCGAAATTGCGAAACACGTCGCATAAACAGACTAAAAAAATAAGAATTATAAGGCAAAAATGCGATAAAATGGAATAAGTATTCGACTATACAATTGAGAGGCATTAGACAAGTACAAAACAGAAGATATACAAACAAATTACAGCGTTAGATGATTGCACCGATTTGCAAAAATACTTAAATCACTTCACGAACAGTGCACAATAGTAATCTTTTATTCATTTTTGTTATGACATTTTTGTAATGTTTTTTATTTTCTTTATTCTAACTTTAAATATTGTGATTTTTGTATTTTTTAATGCATTAATACCTCACAAGAGTCCCAGCTGTTCCCGTCTGCAACCAGTGAGACTAAGGCATCCCCAATTAGGGTATGTTGTGAAGCTGAAGGTAGTGGCAAGGGGTAGGAGATTGGGAGAAGAAGGTGGGGAAGTACCTGGCTATTCAGATCTGGTCCGAGTTTTAATGTGATGTTGAAATTTGTACAAAAATCTTAATTAAGGTCCGATAATTAAGTTCTTCTTTAAAGATAAAGAGCACCAACCTACTTCAATTCCTCCTTCAGATTTTTTGTGATCTTATTTTATTCTAATATAAGAAAATTTTTAAGTGATTGATAGATTATCACAATTGAACCAAAATGTTATCCCAAACGTTTGAGAAAATCTTGACTTGAAACTTTAAAGCATTATCGTTTTTAAATTAACCCAAATTGTTGGGCTTTGTCAAAGCTATTTCATGATGAAATTATTGCACAAGTGTGAATTTCACGCATTTCTTTAATTCAAGAAATTACCTCAGGGATTGTAAACGCATCTGTAACACGTGTATAGATTTTAGTAAATTACTAGCGAAGAACAGTGAAAATGGAATAGTCATAGAGGCGCTGTTGCGTACTAATACCTTTTCGAACGTGTTCCACTTTTGTCATGCGGGTAGCGGTGTGCGGGGATCGAATTCGGTAGTTTCCGGTTTTTCGGAGTTAGAGTGTTGGAAGTTATATTGGACTAATTGGAGGTAAAAAAAAGTGTAATTTTTTTTTTCGTTTTCTGTCTCATCTAAGCATAATAAATCCTTGGGGATACTCTTTAAGTTGTTCCACAAATCAGATCCGATTTTGAAAATGGTAATTGAAATAATATTCTGTTAAAAATATTGTATTGTTGGTAGGAACTACAATATTTTTAACCGCTTGTCTGAATTCCAATTACGGCAAGTAAAATAAAAAATTTACGCATAATTTCTAAAGTTTATTGAACTCGAGTAACAGACAGAGTCTCAACCGAAACTATAATTAATTTAATTAATATGCTACGATGAAACTAAGGTGGTAGCAAAACCTAATAGGCAATATGTATTTTTTTTAAATGTGAATACCACACAAGATTCCCAACTACTCTCAACCTCCCGGAGCCAATGAGACTATGGTATCAATTGGGTTATGTGGTGAGACTAAAAGTAGTGGGGAGGGGAAGGAGAAGAGTTAAAAGTTATTATTTTATTTAAAATGTCACATCACAAAATATCTGCTTTGATATGATAATAATATATTATTAACCTATCATATTTCAAACAAAATTACATCATTTATTATTGATTTACGATTATTGTGATACTCTTAAGAAGAATTAATTTCTCAGAATAAAAGTTAAAACAATATTAATAATAAGCGTGTCAAAACACAAGTATCTTTTAGATTTCATCATCAAAAGAAACCAGGTTACCTTAATTTCATTTTATCTACTCGTTGAAAAAGATGGGGAGTCGCAATTTTATAAGAGTACCTATTGATTTTTCATACGGCCTGGATTTGCAATTTCATTAAATTAATCTCAAGCTTAGCACAATTTTGTTAATTAATTCGTTAAACAAGGAAGATCTCAAAAGGACAAAATAATATTTTAATAAAATTAGGGATAATGGGGTAATTAGTACCTTTTTCTAACTGATTGCGATAATGAGGCAAAAATATATAAATATATAGTTTCACATCATTAATTATTTATTGAAGTTCTCGTGCGAAAGACCAAACAAATTTTATCCAGCGATATTATAATGAAATAAGTATTATCATTCGTTTTATTATTCAGTGTAACTGGTTACTACAATTTTATTGTAGATATTTATGTAATTTATTATCTACGCAAACTGAAATTATCTGTAAACTACAGACTGTAACACTACTTATATCGGAAAGACGGCAAGGGCATTATCAACTAGAAGAACATATAAGATGTTATAATAATAAATGTGCTATTTCAAAATTCACAGAACATCTTAGTGAATAATCACGTCCCACTTAACAACATTAAGCCTAAATCCTTACATATAGAAAGAAAGGGTCTAAGATTAAATTTACTTGAACAATCGAAATCGATAAATGAACGAACGATCCTAATTTAACATTAATTAATAAAGTAAGAAAAAAGTATTTACTTCCCGCTTCTCAGTAGTTTAAAACACCTAACACATTTATGTAAGCCAATAAATAGCTGTCACGTCATTATTAAACAATTAAGAACACATAAACCATAAAAACTGAACGGTGGTAAATATAATAATCTTAAGAGCGTATAACCAGCCAGCGGCCGAAAATCCACATTTCGTCGAAAGAGGTTCTTATGATCGTACAGGGCGGTTCCAATGAGAAAGATGAATTACTCTCCGTACCAGCTTTTTAAAATTGTAACTCAATATCGATTTTATTTCATTCCAAATTTGCTTTAATTTATACCTACATCAAAAATGTTAAAAGGTGTGTTGATAAAACTATTAAAATTATTTACTTTTTGTAATTATTTTTTGATCATAAGTATTTATCATTATTCAATAATGTCTCAGCAAAATGAGAATGTAAAAAAAAAATTTAAATATATTTATCTGTAAGTGTGCAAATAAATACACAAACAGACCAATTTTCGTGAAGAAACAGATGTACTTATATATTTTTTAATGATTTTATTTAAACTAAAATTAAAATTCTGTTATATAAGTTTACCAGATAATGTATTGATTTATTTTACTGCAAAATTATATGATTTGAAATGGGTGTTGTATAATAAATGTACTTTTTGAAAATTTTACAAATCCGCCAACGACCTATGGTAAAACTTTATTATACTAAAAATATCATTTTTTCTGAAAATTTAAAACATACGTTTACTAGATAAAAGAACAATCTTTCGAAATGAATTTATAATTTTTGGTGGAATTTCACGGTTAAAAGCATTTTCATTGTTAGTTTTTGGGATGTTATGTGTCGGATCTAGCGGATCTTTCCTGATGATGGACACTGCAAAGCTGTCCGAAACGTTGGCTAAAGAAGGAGATAGCGCAACATGGCATAACATTCCAAAAACTAACAATGAAAAAAGAGTCAAGACGTCTAAACACTGATTTAAAAATGACATATTTCTGGTGTTCTCTGGTTATACGCTCTAAATTATAAAAATTGGAAATGACCTTGAAAGCCGAAACAGGTGTAATAATAATAAAAAGCTTAACTACTCCCAAAAGTTAAAAATAACATTATTAAATTTGATTTACATTAAATAAAAAAATAAAAATGGTGTTCTAGGAATTAAACACAAAAACAATTATAATTAATGAATATAAGATTATTCATCTCGAAAAGCGTACATTTGCATGGATGGCCTGGTACATTTGATTGCCTACGAAAGGTTACTGATGAAAAGGTTTTATTTCAAAATTGGTCAGGATTTTTTTTAAAGATATAAATTAAAAACAGAAATGTAAAATTAAAATATTATTGCAGGTGAATCCGAGGTAGGATATAAAAATAATTTCTGCGGCAACTTTTAGCTTCTTGAGCTATGATATAAAATTGCGTATTATAATGAGCATAGTATAATTAATGCATTTTGAATAGCGCAGAGGGCATTAACTTGTCAGTTTCATTGATTCAACAACACCCCAGCTGGCTGTGCCAAAACGTAACATAAATAATGAAAACGGTTTTCAATATGGCGGGAAACGAAGCCACCATCTCTTTAATCAAAATAAAAGGCAGATTTGCAGACAGTTTAGCAACAAACATCTTTCTAGAGATGCTACAATAGAACTAAATGTTTGGTGTTAAATATGTGACATTTGCACAAAGCCTCACCTATCTCCATAAATAGTTCGCCCCAATGACCCGCATCCCTATCACAATCAATGACAGCAATCACGATTGTCACATCATGTGACAAAGAACGATTGATCGTACTCTATTGCGGGTACTATAATTACATACCCAAGTTGTTTCCGCTTTTGTTGTAGTTGCAAAATCACAGGGATCAGTGTTTGTACCTAATTTATTTTATAATCTTTATTAGAAAAAATATGTGAAAAGTTATAACGTTGCCTTCAAATGAATTAATGTTAATGTAAATGCGACAAATTTTCAGAAAATAAATAAAAGGGGAATGTTTACGTTATTACGATTTTTTTCTTCAATATGAATGAAATTCAAATTACTGTACGGCAATGTGAGTTTTCTTCAAATTACCCAAATAAGAAGGAAGAAGTTAGAATTCCTGCAATCATTGTCATTTATATTAAATTTTTTGAATATGAAGCTGTATGTGCTTTACAAAAAATACAATTAAGATCTTAAAAATGCTTATGTAATGTATGCATTGACCTTTCAATCGTTATTTTCATACTTAATGATAAGTTTCTGAAATCTCAGTGATTGTTTATTGTTATTACACACAATACAAATATAGTAGACACACGTGACTTATAACTCGCTAGCTAGATTTGATCTGGCGAGTTTTCGAAATTAGAATGACTTGTCTCTCTCTAATTGGCTATCTTCTGCACACGTCGTAACCGACACCATGTGACCCGGGCACAACACAAACAACAGAACAATCATAGAACTGATAATAACTATTATTTCAGAAGATAACGTCGATTGGTAGACAATGTTTATTACATGCAATATAGTGCAAAATGATATTTATGGTTTGAATTCACTATAACTTTTTGTATTTATTTCAGGTGCAGTTTTGAAAGTACAGTTTACAAATGATGAATTGACCTATATTATATTTTATACTCTGCTTCTCACTCTCCTGATTTTTCCGACACATTTTCCATCACCTTTCGCAATCAGGTGTTATGGCACGAATGCCATCGCGAATGTTGGTTTTCGGTTAGATGATGGTCGCTGGCTTGTTGGTGTACACTAGTTCTTTCAAATAGGCCCAAAGAATACAGACGGGAAAGCGGCGGCAAATTGAAGTCACCAATGCGAGAAATAATGTACATGTCGAAGATGAGCCGTAATATAGTCGATGACATTCGTTCGTTGTTCACTTGAGTAGCGTTCCATTTGAAATTCCCCACAAGTCTAATTGACAAAATTCTGAAATATAAACGTTGGTAATAAAAAAGTTATTACGAATTTAAATCATAAAGATCATTTAGCGCCACCCTGTAGATGTCAAATATTGTATAGCTGTAGTTATAGGTTGCACAATCAGAGTTGAGGTGATTGTGCGCATTTGTATTGTGTATACCTCTGCAGAAACGGGTAGTTCGTTTGATAGATTGTCTTATCTCAGCAAGCGGATTGCATCTTTGAGCACAGGCGTCAGGCATCGTTCTTGTTCTACCGGTATTAAAAGGTCCAAGAAATGAGATGATCCGAGGAAATTGTGTCATTGATCATTTCGGTACCGGTGAATAGTCGAAAATACGCTAAACGCGCGCCCAACGCATGTATGCGACTTCTACGACTCGTTCTGGAGTTGAACAGCTCAGCTGTCGAACAATTTGCCGGCCTCTGTGTTTCCTCTTTTCTACAAAATGGGTCTCTTCAAGACCTATATTCACTACTTTCTCTAGAAGAAAAGAAAAGAAAAAAACCCGCAAAGAAGAAGAGGCATTGGTGCATACGTTTAACAACAATTCCGACAGCACTGTCGCTGCTAAATGTCCCTAGAAATAGCAGTTTGTCTTCCTGACGCCAAATTAACGAAAAAACGGATAACAAGCGTATACTTTCGACATTATATTTTGAAAGTTCAGTTAAAATCATGTTTGATATATATGCTGTGTGCAAGCTATGTATCTTTGTAATTAGGTAAATTGTGTTGTGTTTTGTCTGTTGTGATTGTCCTATTTCAAATATTCAACTTCATTTTACCACTGAGCATTTCTAATTGTAGCATTTTAATTTTTTTAAATTTAATTAAAATTATTTGATAATGTTATTTTCGAGTTCTGCAAGTATTTTTGTTACAGCTGTTTCGGTTTTTAAAAAATTTCAAAAATTAAAATGGAGTTCTACGAATTAAACACAAAAACAATTTATAATTTATCATATTAGAATAATAATCTAAACGAAAATATGAAAGAGAACAAGACACAGAAAAACAGAAAAAGACAATGGTCGCAACTGGGACTCGAACCCAGACATCTCCGTCTAACCGGGACGAGTGCGATAACCAATTTCGCTATTGCCACCTTCTGTCAAACATCATAATTGTCAATCTCATATTTTCAAATATTTTTAGAATTACATTATTATCAACTAATTATTTTTCTCCATGAATTGGTTAACCGTTAACCCATTCCCGGGTTACGAATAACCCAACAATGTTTGAAAATCTCTTACTACCACCACAGAAAGCCGAAAACGTTGCTTGTGTTGTGATGGAGGACTTAGCCAGCCGAGGAATTGAACATGTGACGCCCGGGTGGGACCCAAGCGCTATGCCCACTCATCCATTGACCGGTCTTATATACATTCTACAATTTGCAACTCTAGTGCTCAAAATAGGATCAAAACTCTATTCAACTTAAAATTTATCTGCATAAAGTAAAGTTCACAACAATATTTCAAGTACAAAACAAAGAGTTTTAACTTACACAAAGGATAACCTCTCAAATCATCACCTCTCACTGTATGTTTCCTTGGTGTGGAAACAAAGAAGTCCAGAAACTGCTCACCTTACATCTGACGGCGGATTGTCGGAAGACCACACCCTGGGACCCTACGCGCATTGTTCCTGATCGATTCCTGAAGAGCGTGTAACCAGAGAACACCAGATATATGTCGTATTTAAATCAGTGTTTAGACGTATCGACTTTTTTCCATAAAAAAAATAAATTGATTTCGAAAGATTGTTCTTTTATCTAGTTAACATTTGTTTAAGATTTTGAGAACAAATGTTTATTTTTAGTATAATAAGGTTATACCATAGGTCGTTGGCAAATTTTTTAAATTTTCAAAAAAGATTTTGTATTATACAACCCCATTTCAAATCATATAATCCATGCAGTAAAATAAATCATTATATTATCTGGTAAACGTATATAACAGAATTGGAATTTTAGTTTAAATAAAATCTTTAAAAAATATATAAGTACACGTGTTTCTTGACGAAAATTGGTCCGTTTTGGTATTTATTTGCGCACTTACAGACTAATGTATTTCAGATTTTTTTACATTCTTATTTTGCTCGGACGTTATTGAAAAATTATAAATACTTATGATCTAAAAATAATTACACAAAGTACATAATTTTAATAGTTTTATCAACACGTCTTTCAGCATTTTTGGATATAGGTATAAATTAAAGCAAATTTGGAATGAAATAAAATCGATATTGAGTTATAATTTTAAAAAAGCTGGTACGGAGAGTAATTAATCTTTCTCATTGGAACTGCCCTGTACGATCGTAAGAACGTCTTTCGATGAAATGTGGATTTTCGGCCGCTGGCTGGTTAAACGCTCTTAATAATTCCATGATCTGAGTTCTAAATGGGGAATGACTAAGAGAAACTATGTTAAACTAATGAATTCCTTTATATCTTTCGGACATTCATTTAAGTAGAGCCATTTGGAGGTGCCTTTCATGACCAGGCTTAAAGTAAATACTTTTCCAATGTTTAATGTGTAAGTTTTTAGATGAAAAGTGTTGAAACACACTCCAAAGACATACCATCGTCTTTTATTACCCAAGATAAAGACGAAAATTATAGAGGATTCCATAGAAATCATCTTTTATGGAAGGATTTAAAACAACTCAAGACTCTTTCGGCGGTGTGGGCTATTGATGAAATAAGAAATGAAGATTTGTAATAATTTCATTTATTTGGCCAATTTCCAAAAGCCACCAATTTCAGGTAAAAAAGGGTTTTCATGGAAATTGGAATAATAAATTCGCGAATCAGTAAAATAATAGGGTGTGCGGTTATAAATACATTCTGTAACAATTCAATCAAAATTAAATGTTGGCATTAATATTGATAGCCTATGCTTTCAACGCAAATTTTTCTCACCGTATAATTATGGTTAATTTTTTAAAAACCCGTTTAAGAGGATCGGCTGCGCAGTATTTTTCACACAAAATTTAATCTTGGAATTTCTGCTTAAATACCCAACAACACTATAAAATAATTTTTTGTTGTTAGTTTTTGGGTTGTTATGCCGTGTTGCGCTACCTCCTTCTATAGCCGACGTTTCGGACAGCTTTACAGTGTCCATATTCAGGGCAGATCCGGTAGATCCGACGGATCTACCGGATCGTCGGATCTACCGGATCTGTCCGAAACGTCGGCTATAGAAGGAGGTAGTGCAACACGGCACAACACCCCAAAAACTAACAACAAAAATGCTTTTGGCCGTGAAAATCTAAAAACTTATCTCACTATAAAATAATATTTTTATTAAAAATGTATTAATGGATGGTCTCCGTGGACGAGGGGTAAAGCTCTTGAACCGCATTCCGAAGATCGCGGAATTGAATCCCGGCGTGATAATTTGTGGTACTTCATAAATAATTCAATTAAAATAATATATTTGGAGATTATTATCCACCACTTACCCGCCCTGGTATAAGTAACAGATGGTTACTCCTTCAAGGTTCTCGCAGGGACTCTACATTTAGTTTAGAACGAATTTAGATCTCTAATGTCCCTGCATACGTTGTTAGTAATCAGTATGCAAGCGCTTAGTGAGAAATACAAGATTCGATATGAGTTAGTATGACAAAATATAGACAAGACAATGGGATAGGTTGGTGAAAGTCCACGAGGTGGCAAGCGCTGGGTGATTGTATCCAGCGTATCCTACAAGCTCCTGTTTGGGAAAAAGACACAGTATGTTATTTCCCTTCCCCTCTCGCGTTCCCCTTCCACCTTCACCGCCTTTCCCCTTCCTCGTCTACCCCTCCCGTGAACCCAACCTCCTACGTTACCCACTCCCTGCAATCCCTCCCTGCCGAAAAACATATGAAATACAGTCACTTTGAAACCACTCGCGCACCACTTGTAGTCAATTTTCATACAAATTTCATAACGCCAGAGCTTACCATTGTATATATGTAGAAACCTTGGCGGGGGAGCGTACAACAAATTACCAAAGTTGAACGGTATGGTAGAGCAAACAAATAATTATTTTTATATTATAAGATTTCGTCGCATTTATATAGTAAATAGTGTAAACATATATTTTTTAAAAATTATCAGTAAGTCACCAATAATAAATAATTTTTAACGTTATTTAAAATTAAATTCTTCAGTGGCCTATATTTTATAATTTAAAATACAATCAATTTAGTGATATTAGATATTTGCTTTACCTTTTGATTACAGAAATAATTTTTCAGTATGGTTGGGTATATCGGCCTTAAATCCAAAATTGAGTTTTGTATAAAAAGTGCCGCGCAGCCGTCCCCCCTAAAAACAAATTTTACAATTAAAGAACACCTCTGCAAAATTTTACTTGTCGACATCTTATGCTAGATACCTAAGTTTTTTTTTTATTTATTTGTAATATGAATGTAATTACTTCCGTACATATAATTTCGGAATATTTCTGCTCGATCTCAGTAACGGATACGTACATTACATACTCACATAAGCAATCAATCATCCCATGAATAAATACAGGAAATTCAATTATCGGAAGACTGATTGCAGTAATTGCTAGAAAAAACAAGAAAAAGGGAAGAGAGGCAAGTTCGTACCTACCACGGGTATCAGTGAACATTGTTGAAACGTCTCTGAAATGTAAAGTGCTAATATGTGTAATAAAATTGAACGAATTGCGAGTGAAAGGGTCAGAAAACAATGAAAAGCCGACGGACCAAGGAGGTATTGTAAAATCGAACCATTCGAGATTTTGGAAATGAAGAAAGGAAGAATGGAGAAATTTGTGGTAGGAGAATATAATTTGTAGCGCGATTAGGTGCAATATATTCATATTAGAATTTTTTCATTTTGATGGAGGTGAAGATCATTTTTTTCAATATCTAGACACTGGGGGTACAGAGAAAAATAAGGAGCTATATCGTCTCGAAAAATCAGGGTTGAATCTATGTCATCTTTGTGGATTCTGTGAGGAGGATCTTTCAAAAGATAGGAAGGAGAAGAATTTCTGGGAAGAAACAGATTTAGAGAGGAGGGTAGAAATCTGTGGGTCAGTAGATCAAAGAGTGACAGACGTAGGAATCCATATCCCACACTGCGGTGCAAGTCGATGACATAACGAACCACTTAGGGTTACCTATGGTATAAGTTTTTGGTTATCCAATAACTAGTCCCCTCAAAGGCGGTACCTCTGCCCCAGGAACCATTTATTGTATAACACCTCTTCCATAGGTCATCCCAAGTTTGGTGACATTTCTGGTCTACATGATTGAGGCATACCGCTCCTAACTATATTTCAAGGTTAAATTTGATGCTATAACTCTGAGAATGTATTCTCCACATGTGTAGGAAGATTTTTAGGTAACAAAAAGTTTATTTTTTGGATCGGCTGGGCCAGACTCCCTCCTTTAGCAACATTTCATCCTGTCAAAAAGGAGGGTTGATTAGTTAAATGATTTCATCTCTCTTAAGCGTCCAGTAAAGTATTTATGCTCTCTTAGTTACAATAATGTTGACATTATAGGGAGATAATCGCAACTTATTGAAACAGAATATTCCAATGAAAGAGCTTCGCCTGAGGACACTAGATGGCACTTGACTTTTAAGTGTCCCTTTAATGTGTAATGGAGTAGAACGGTACGTATTATTTAATCTTTCATAATAGAGATCTTACTCAATTTGTGTGTCAGTGACGTAAAAAAAGTAAATTATTGAACAAAAATATAAATAATAATACAAGCGAGTACCCGGCAAGCGTTGCAATGCCACTTAAAGAAAATGTTTGTGTTTTAATTCTCTTTGTTGATAAACAATACTTTTTGTTTTTTCCGTCTGGTGATCACGCCATATACAGCTGTCAGTGTGAAAAGTATGGATTTTAAAATTTACTTTCCCCTAACGTTACTATGTCTCCTTTACAATTCCTCCCTGTGCCTCTTCGTCGTTCCCAACCTCTCCATCGCCTCTCACCAGTGTGTCCTTTACTATGCGTCCCCCTTCCCGCCCCTGTTTCTTTCCCACGCCCCCCTTATCCCCTGCGTTCCCCTTTTACCTTCGCCGCCTTCCCCGCCATCCCCATCTCGTGTCCCCCCGTCCCACGAACCACCCCCTTCCACGTTCCCATCTTCCTCTCCCGCGTTCCCCTTACATCTTGCCCGCCTTTCCACTCCCTCGTCCTCACACTCTCACGCGAACACCCCTTCCTTCCTCCCCCTCCCTCTACGTACTTCTTTCCCCGTCGCTAAACTTTATGAAAACACACGATTCTCACAGCTGTCCATGTGAGACGCATATGTTTCCTTTGCAAACCTTCCTTCTGCTTCTCCCTCATCCCCTATACCTCCATCACCCCTCCCCAGCGTGTCCTTTCTCTTGCACCCCCGTTCCCTCCCGCATCCTCTTCCCCTCTCACATTCTCCTTCCACCTTCCCCATTTTCCCGTTTAAAAAGTTACAGTTTACAACATAA
Organism: Limnephilus lunatus; assembly: GCA_917563855.2. Classification (NCBI taxonomy): domain Eukaryota; kingdom Metazoa; phylum Arthropoda; class Insecta; order Trichoptera; family Limnephilidae; genus Limnephilus; species Limnephilus lunatus. The sequence continues at coordinate 89,752,550 of OU830594.1, read as the reverse complement.
TATATATAATTAATATTCTAATCACTCTCCTAATAAAGCAGCTGCTTGTGTTTAGGAGAGGGAAATATATACAAACATCCGCGGGTGTGCGCAGAAAAACTCACCAAAGTTTCATCGCAATCGGATGAATGGCATAGGAAGTAATTTCATAACGCCAGAGCTCATAATTTAATTAGGTGGGGGTAGTGGGAGGGGTGATTTGGGGGTAGGGCAAGAAAGGTGGGAGGAGTCGACATTTACTAACTAAATTATTATTTATGTTTATTTCCAAGGTTTCTAAGGCGCACACATTAAAATATTTTAAAATTATAATTTTTTTTTTCCTTGTTGAAGCTAAGACCTTTCTCTATTAAATGGTTAGCAAACTCGGAATAGTTATTATTTCTTTGTTTACGAAATTTTATCGTACTGAGCGTTGTGTAGTGGTTTTTTTAAATAAAAGATTTATGACTAAATTACTTACTACGCGTTGGTTTTTAGGTTTTATCTACATCAAAAATAATAAAAATAATATGCTTATAATATGAACCATCCCATTCCGAAAAATCTTATAAAGAAATTCTCAATCTCCCGTTTCTGTAAAAGAGCTACAAAACAGCCGACCCTAAACAAATCTAAAAGACTCCTTGAAGGGTTGGTATGTTAGTATAACTGCGGATAACGCCCTTTTCCAGCCCTCCTACCAAAACTTGACACTGATGTATTCAGTTGACTTGGGAGTTACGCCACTGGACTTGTTTATTGGAGTTCTTGCGATCGGTTTAATTAAAGGGTCTTAAAAACAACCCTTTTACAAATTAACGAGCACAACAAGTATTCGAGAGCTTGTAGACATATTATGCAAGGAAGTAAACATTTCCAGTAATTTTGGAATAAGATTTTCTAATATAAACTGTGAAATTGTGCCAGAACAACAAATTTAAAAAATATATATATTATTCTAAGTATTTTATCACCAAAATTTTTAAATTTTATCCACTTTATTTATATCTGACCATAATCGGAATTAGCCTTATTAAGGCCATCTTCAGACTACTACAAATATTTCTTAAACTATGATTTATCTACAGAAAATTTGGGGGAAGGGGGTTAATAGGGATGATATTCAAGGATTCTATTATAATTAGAAAAATTTTCCCATATTCTTTGCTATTAAACGGTTTGGGAGGCGGGCATGGGTACCGCCACCCTGGGAATAATTTATTAGATACCCAACACCTCCGCCGTAGCAGAAGAGCCCGGGTTTATGGAGTGAATTACTCCACAGTGGGAGGCATGGAATCATTCATCCGTCACTACTGGATACACTGACCCCCAGATTCCTACCCACCCTTTTCATAACTTTTCCTACCCAGAACAACATCTCCCGTTCCTAAAAATACCCTCCACATCCCCGAAGATGACTGAGGCCCCGAGAGAAATTGTTTTCCTCAGGGCCTCCTGTGTTAAAATATTGTAAAAAAAGAACTGAAATTCCAGTTATTTGGTTTTTTTGCATAATCACCTCTAGTTTATAGATTACTTAAATATTTATTTGGGAATACCTTACATGAATTATTACTTTTTTCTACTGTTTTCGTAAAGGTTTTTTTTACATTAGCTTCGCTGAGGATAATAATTTCCTTGAGGGCCTATGTCAAGGGGATGCTGTGTGGAGAAGTTTTAAGAAAAGGAACAAGAAGAGTTCTGGGAACGAAATAGGAATGAGTGCCGTGTAGGAACTGGGGGTTAGTGAGTCCAGGAGTGACGGATGTATTAATCCATCCCTTCCCAAGGCGAAGAGTCGAGGGATTCTGGCTAAAGGGGTCAAAAGATCTCCTCAACCAGTCTCTCTCGATTCAGCCCAATCAGCAAGTGGACAGACACATCGGCCGCTAAGACCTTGACAAATCTTACACCTTGAACCGGACAACCCTGCTAAGTCTCCAAACGAAGCGAACTACTTGGGGTGACCTATAGCAGAGGTTTTAGTTATCCAATAAATGGTTCACGGGGTGGCGGTACCCATACCCGCCTCCCAAAGTTTCTATTAATATCATTATTATGTTTTAACAAACATCATTATAATGCAACTCCAACACGAATTGTCAGCACCTATCAAAGAGAGAAATATTATTTCATAACTATTGTTTGTTTCTTTTATGTGTAGGTCTTAAAATTTTGAGCAATTGCCAACTGTGAACTACTATCTTCTTACTAGATAGAGTCCGAATTCGTACAATTTAGTTATTAATAAAATTTTGTTCTTAAAAAAATTATTTTCCGATTAAACCACGTCATTTCTCCTAATCAACGTGGTTTCTCTACTAAAAAATCTACCCTTACTAACTTGTTAACGTAACAAAACTATATATATCTGATTCCATGTCTAGTAAATGTCAAGTTGACTCTATTCATACCGATTTAAGTAAGGCGTTCGATAAAGTTAATCATGAGTTATTGCTGAATAAACTGCATAAATTCGGAATAGGTTGTTCACTATATGGATTAGGAGTAACTTGATCAACAGATAACTGGCTGTTAAAATTGATGGTACATTTTCATACAAATTCACTGCTACGAGTGGTGCTCCCCAGGGGTCACATTTAGGTCCAATCCTGTTTTTATTATTTTTTAATAATGTGTTATATATTTTCAATGATGTTCAAGTATTATTGTTTGCAGACGACCTGAAATTATTCAAAGCAATTAGAAACATTAATGATTGCCATATATTGTCAAATAACTTGTTGAGATTTATTATATGGTGTCATTATAACCGCTATTAACTTATCGTAAGCAAATGTCAAATTATGAGGTTTTATCGAGTAATGAATCCAATATTTTTCGATTATTCCATTAACAATATGTCGTTAGTATCTGTCTCGGAAATCAATGACTTAGGTATTTGGTTTGAAACGAAACTCGACTTTATCAAGCATATAGAAATTATAACATAGATAGTCTATGGTACCGCTACCGCTACCGGTCGTGTTTACAACCGCTCTATTAAAATGTCAACAAAATGCGAGTGTCACGTCGTAATTAACGAGTTGCTAACATTCGTTCAAAATAAAGTGGATGTTCTAGACCAGAGGTGTCAAACTGGATTTTATTAAGGGCCATTTATAAGATTTAACATGTGTAAGCGGGCCAGACACAAAATTAAAACCCATTCCATTGGGGAAAGTTTAGCATCAGTAATAAAAACTTCAAATACTGATGTAAACACGATTTACACGGAACCTCAAGCAAAACAATCTCTTAACATGATCAGGACAAATAAAAATGAAATCCTACGTGTCATATCTAACCTTAAGTCCAAAGCGGCAGCTGGTTCCGATGGGATAACCTCTCTCCTTCTCAAAAATTGCAAGGAGGAACTGGCGGATGATCTTGTATTCTTAATAAATCTCTCTCTATCAAAAGGTATCTTTCCAGACAGACTAAAGATTGCGAAAATAATTCCTATTCATAAATACGAATGCAAAAAAAATGTCCAAAATTATCGTCCAATCTCTATACTTCCAGCTATCTCTAAAATTTTTGAATGTATCATTAAAGAAAGACTATTGAAATATCTCGAACACAACAAAATTCTCACGTCAAAACAATACGGTTTCAGACGACGATCTAACACTAAATGTGCAGCTTTCGATTTTATATCAAATCTACAGAAACATATTGATCATGGGGATTTTACGGCGGCAATATTTATTGATCTAAAGAAGGCGTTTGACACGGTGGATCACAACGTATTGATCGAAAAACTGAAACATTTGGGTATTGTTGGTCCTCCTCTGGAACTTTTCCGATCTTACCTATCAAATCGCGTTTCGGCAGTAGAACTGGGAGGAGAAACGAGTGAGTTGGGTAAAATAACATGTGGAGTGCCACAAGGATCAATTCTTGGACCGTTGCTATTTCTAATCTATGTGAATGACATGACAAAGTGGGGTATTAAAGGAACTCTACAACTTTATGCGGACGATACAGTAATTTTTTACAATAAACTGAACCTAGCGGAGCTTGAAACGGAAATGAATGCTGATGTTTCTAAACTCACAAGCTGGTTAAGAATAAACAAACTAACTCTTAACGTAAAAAAAACTCATTATATACTTTTTGGTAACAAGAAAAATTTCAGCCTCAATATCAAAGTTGGTGATAACTGCCTCGAAAAGAAAATGAGCACAAAATATTTGGGCCTGATCGTAGATTCCCAACTCTCGTGGGATCTCCACATAAATCATGTAAAGGAGAAAATTACCCCCATAACTGGTGTACTATATAGACTCCAAGGATTATTACCCATTCCTTTACTAACATCAGTGTACTACGCCATGGTACATTCACACCTTTCTTATCTCTGCTGTATCTGGGGATTTGCCTCAAAGAAATTGATAGCTGATCTGCAGGTGGTTCAAAACCGAGCTCTCAGAAATGTGTTTGGACTTCCATGGGACACCCATGTCAAAGACATCTATTCAGTTTCCGGTATTCTTCCAATTACAGTCCTTCCTAAACATGAAATCACAAGCACCATCCTACAAATTACTCAACAATCAACTCACACTAACATCAAGCCACTTTACAATCAAGACATTCACACTCACAATACTCGAAATAGCAATAAAATCCGTATACCTCAAACACACACTACAAAGTATGGGATAAAATCTCTGAACTATGTTGCCTATACACTATATAATTCGCTTCCAGATATGTACAAGGGAAACCAGCAAAATAAAAAAGTTCAGAATAATGCTTTAAAAGAATATTTTTTAAATACGTTTAAGGATGAAACTATGTAAATTTTCTTATCATGTCTCATTTGTCTTGTTTCCTTTTCTCTTCTTTTCTTTTCCATTTATTTGTAATCATAATCATCCACATTTGTATAACCTTGTTCTTTGTTTCTTTAATTATTTTCTATTGTTGTTTGCTCACTCAACCTGTTTTTATTTTAAATTTATTTTTTGTCTATGTTGTATGTGAAACTTATATTTTTAATATCCATTTTCCAAGTAAAACTGTAACTATTTCCTCACACCCATGAATTTTCCTCCTGTCCTAAAATGAGTTCTGTAACTCATAGGGATTGCTCCAGCAAGTAATAAATACAATAAAAAAAAAAAAAATACTCAATTGTTAAAATCTTTATTTAGTTAGATACGTAACTAGTTATTATAAATTTTCATTCAAGGTAAAAAGGAGGGTAAAATGATAAATTATCTTGAGCCGTACACCTGACTTCTTTTGTTTTTGGTAAGTTCTTTGATGTCAGGTGTCATTATTTGTGGTAGTTATTTTAAGAATCGATTGGAGATGTTCAACCGTAAGCCTTGTTATTATTTATTTTCAAAACAGAAAACATCTGCTCGCATACATAGGTACAACCGAACATACACAGAATACGTGCTGTATGCTTTCTTATATTCGGGTATATATTAACAACAAATTTAATGCCATTTTTGTAGGTTAACATTTTGGCAAGTATTAAACTTCAAACTTCCTTTAAAAAAGATTTTTCTCCATTGTGAGACGGCTTCTGGACTTTTAAATGTTCCTTTTGAGAACATGAAAAGTTGCAGTCGCAACATGAAAAAGGTTTTTCTCCACTGTGAGATGTCTTGTGGACTCTTAAATGTTCCTTTTGAGAACATAAATAGTTGCAGTCGGAACATGAACATGGTCTTCTCCACTATATGTAAACTTGTGAGTTTTTGAAGTCTCATTTCCAGCATATAAATAATTACAATAGGAAGATGCAAAAGGTTTTTCTCCACTCTGAAACGGCTTGTGGACTTGAAAGATGTGTGGCTTTGTCGGCTATCACTGTGACTAGGCGCATTGAGGAAATAGCCGAAGACATTGAGAAACAAATGTTGGAGAGGATTAATACATCACCGTGGTACGCACTCCAGGTTGACGAATCTACAGATTGACAACAAGGCAATACTACTTGTTTATGTGCGATATCTATATCATGAAGATGTGTATGTGCACTAAATTTGGCGACCAATACCAAAAATGGAGAACTGTTCTAGTTACTGGATGGTTATATATCAGGAAAACTAAAATGGTCGCGGGCCATATTGATAGGGCCCGAGGGCCACATGTGGCCCGCGGGCCGTATCTTTGACACCCCTGTTCTAGACGAAGTGAGCATTGTACAAATATGCTCCACAAGCTTTCAAGAGGACGAAATTGAAAGTGCCAAATGCCTTCTGTTAGAAGCCGTCCCTGGCCGTCGCGTCACGAGAAAAGGCGATGGTAAAATAACAAAAACATTGCAAGACATAATAAAGATCGTCAAAGAAACAGATCCAGACCAACTACCGACGTTTGTGGCCTGAGATCTCAACAAGTTGCCACCAGTTACATTCGACCACATCGACGTAGGTTTCTTAAAGATTTGACATTGCTAAAAGCCGAAATAGCCGGAAAGGCGACAATATGCGAGACAAACGCCTTAAAACAGGAGTTCTGTGAATTAAAAGGAACTGTCAGTCAAATCACACAAGAAGGGTTCGGTTTAAATAATAAAAATCCAACACCGAAGACGAATGCTAGCCAGGGAAATAAGCAAACAAATACACAGCACCAGCCATGGCGCATTACGCCTCACGGACGACCATTACCGACATCTAGCGATCCGGGCTGTGCTCGAGATTCAGCTGAACAGGCCCGAAGTAGAACGGAAAACGCCGAACGCGCCCGAATGCCACCGCTAAATGTAAACAATAACAATAGCGACGATACTGATGAACGAAATGCGCTGGATTTTACAGTGGTTGTGAATAAACATCGTAAAAAGAGACTTTTAAATAATCGGGGCACAGGATCCAATGCAGGAAACTTAAAAATAGCAAACCTTTCGATAGGGCTATATGTATCTCGTTTCGCACTTGAAACGAGCACAGAAGATGTTAAGTCTTTTTGCGATAATAAAGGTTTAAATACTAGTAAAATTGAAATCCTTAAATCTTATAAAGAAACCCCATTTAAGACATTTAAAATAATGATTCAGCAAAGTGACATTAAAACTGTAATGAACCAAGATTTCTGGCCGCGAGGCATCGTTTTCAGAAGATACAGAGAAGCCGCTGAGCGAGTTACGAAAGAAACTAAACAAAATGAATAAGCTCAACATCACTTCGATCAATTGCCGATCTGTAAAAAGAGTAGAAAAATTTATTTTCGATCTCTGTACTATAAACGATATTATTCTATTACAAGAGACATGGCTTATACCGACCGATTTAGATTTTCTCAGCGAAATTCACCCTGAATTCATGAGCTATGGTAGTTCGGCGGTAGATATTTCAAATGGCCCACTGCGAGGAAGACCATACGGCGGGCTAGCCATACTATGGAGGAAATCATTCAAGGCAGTGACGATCGACTGTGAAACTCCCAGAATCATAGCGATTGATATCACACTCGACACTGGAACATTACTTGTCATGTGCGTATACATGCCAGTGGAAAACACTGATAATCTACCAGAATATTTATCCTGTCCCTCGAAATTGCACACGATAATCGAGAAAAGGGACAACCCAAATTGTATACTTTTGGGAGACTTCAATGCTGATATGAATTCGCCATTCGGGCGTGAGCTTATATCGTTCTGTTCAGAACATAACCTCCAAATTGCGGATGTTGACATTCTCCCGCCTGACTCGTACACATATGTAAGCAATGCTCATAATACAACTAAGTGGCTCGACCATTGTCTCGTAACTCAGGCGGTACATAATATAATTGAAGACATGTATATTGACTACCAGTCCGACTGGTCTGATCACAAACCAATGCACCCACTTTACGAACTACAGGGCTACCTACATATACTACAAGTTCTTCAATAGTAGGAGATCCATGCAGATGGCGACCCAAAAGTCAAAAACAAGTGCAGTCCTACTCCAGATACGTCCAATTATCAATAGGTCAACTTGAGATAATTCGTGGAACCGACATTGCAACTGACAGCATGATGATAAATGAAAAACAAATCGATGATCTATATAAAAACATTGTACAAGTATTACGTACCTCAGTAATATCTGCGTTTAATATAGAGAGAAGGCCTACGACTGGACGAAGATGGAAGACTGTGGCTGGTTGGAATGAGAAAGTTGCCTTACATTATGAAAGATCAAGAAATGCGCACATAAAATGGCTGCAGAATGGACGACCCACTAATGGTCCCATTATAGAAGCTCGAAAGCAAAGTAGATCGTTATTTAAGAAAGAATATAAGAAATGCCAAAGAAACTTCGAGCAGAACAAAATTGATAAAATAGCAAATAGCCTACAATGCAAAAACTTTTCATCTTTTTGGAACAAAACTAATGCTATATTGAAAGCAAAACATACCGCACCGACCAATATTGATGGAAAATCTGAAAATAAAGCTATAGTTGAAGTTTTCAGGAATACTTTTTGCTCCGCACCAGTTCAACCACAAACAATGGATGAAGAGTTTTATACACCATTGCATCAAACAAAACAACAGCCGTCCATTGTCATCTCTCCTGAGATGATTCAGCGAGCAATACGCAACATGGCAGGAGGTAAATCTGCTGGTCACGATGGACTTGTCATAGAACATGTAAAGCATGCGGGGGGATACTTGACAACACTGCTCGCCTCTCTCTTCACTGCCATGGTTGGGCTTGGACACATTCCAAAAGAACTGACCAAAACCATTATAGTACCGATCCCAAAAAGTCGCCAACTAAACCTGACATCCTCCGTTAATTACAGGCCCATATCTCTTGCCACCATAATAGCAAGAATATTTGAAAAGGTGATTTTAAATTTAACGGAAGACAAGCTCATTACAGAGGATTCCCAAATGGGCTTCAAAGCTGGGTGCTCTACTGATACAGCAATATATAGCATGAAACTATCAATAGAATATTACAAAGCCAGAAAAACATTGGTTTATGCATGCTTTCTAGACCTAAGCAAAGCTTTTGACATGGTTTGTCATGATAAATTATGGAAAAAACTGACGGACCGACAATTACCACCACAAATTGTAAATATATTGAGTATATGGTACAAGCAACAGGAAAACTTCGTCAGATGGAATGACAGCCTGTCAGAAGCAGCAAAATTAAAGTGCGGCGTTAGGCAAGGAGGCTCAATGTCCCCAGTGCTGTTCAATGTATATATGGACGAACTTAGTAAAATACTGAACAAAACAAGAATCGGATGCCACTTTGCCGGAGTATGTATGAATAACATAAGTTATGCAGATGACATGGTCATACTAGCCCCATCAGTAAGGGCAATGAGAAAACTTCTTGCCATATGCCAAGCATACGTCGATAGTCATGGTTTGATGTACAATGCCAAAAAGTCATCATTGCTGGTGTTTAAAGCAAATACTGGTGCTACTGTCATTCCACCTATTCTCCTCGGCGGAGACACTGTCAAAATCTGCAGGGAAATAAAATATTTGGGGCATGTCGTCACTGATGACCTAAATGATAAAAATGACATAGAACGCCAAAGAAGAGTACTCAGCGTTCGAGCCAACATGCTCGCCAGGAGATTCAACAGGTGCAGTTCTCCGGTGAAGAAGCAAATATTCCAGAGCTACTGCATGAGCTTTTACACCAGCGAACTTTGGACAAGATACTCACAAGGCGTCATGAACTCACTTGGAGTAAAATACAAAAACGCATATAGGGCGCTATTCGGCCTATCTTGGCGATGCAGTGCCTCGCAGATGTTCGCAGAAGGAAGGGTACATGGGTTCGCCGCCTTGATGCGCCACAGAATAGCCGGGGTGAGTCAGCGCTACCAAAGATCGGAGAACACTTTCGTCCAGGCCGTGGCCCAGTGGCAGGGCGCGCCTCTTCACCAAACATGGAGAATTCATCTGAAGCCCCCGTAGTAGATATACGATTACCTACTAAATATTTAGATGTATATATTTTTTAAAATCTTTTTTATGTTATTTTATTTTTTATCTGGTAAATCCATTTTATTTAATGTATACTTTTTTTATGGCTGACAGAGTATTGCACCCACCGCTCTGTTCGGCTGAAATAAACAACTTATTATTATTATTATTATAACCAATAAAGCTTTGAAAATGCTGGGATTTATTTTAAGGGTAACATTATATATGTCACTAGAAGGGAGTCGTATAGAATACAATTCCACGGTTTGGTCCCCAAATTATGAAGTTCATTCACATGCGATTGAAAGAATCCCAAATAAATTTTTAAGATTTGTAAATTTTAAAATGGACATTCCTTGTGAATGCCTAAATTACGATACCGCATTTTGTTCATTAAATTTAATAAAATTATCTAATCGTAGAATCATTTCCGATTTAACCTGTTTGTATAAAATCATTAATTCAATGTTGATACCCCTGATTTATTATAGGAATTCTCTTTTTATACTCCAGGCAGGTCAGTAACAAGACAGTACCTACCATATTATAAGTAAATATTTTTACTTTATATTTATTTTTGTGCAATTGTTTTAAAAAGCCGTTTCCTGCACTATTTATGAGTAGAATTTTGTAAATATTGATATACATATATATATGTAAAAGCCTTAATATCGTGCTGCGTTAAAACGCAGTTTACTTCAGTAATACAGAGTAACTTACTACATATTTATCCTTGCTCCATAAAATATTTACTCTAAAAGTATTTTCATATTTACTTTTCTGATTTAGGTACCATTTTAGTCGAGCAGTATTTTCCGGATCGTATTTACTTTTCTCGTATTTTGTACTCACATATCAAAAAATGTTGGTATTTCTGTGGCTTGCTCCAAAAAGGGCCAATATCATGTTTTCGATGAATGTTTTTTTGCTATTTCTCCTCAAAATTGGGTTGTCTGCTGAATTCTAAAACAATGGAAAATAAGAAAATCGTTAGTTAAAATTAAAACTAGCTAAAAAGATCAAATTCTACATAGGCCTCGTGAGATTTTAAAATTTTTGATTTTGGTCCTTTTAGAACCATTCAACAGTTTTATTAATACTTCTTTTAAAATGCTTACTCTGAGGCGCAGTTTATGTATGTATTAGTAGCTGACGTGTACCCGGCGTTGCTCGGGGCTATTTATGGTTTAGAGTAGAATTTTGAAGTTGTGAAATCTTGTGTATCTAATTGTATTAGTTGTTCGTGCCATCCTTGGGCGTTCCTGACTTCTCTGACCATTCACTTCCACGTCACGCATGGTCATTACACATCTTTCTTCGTTCATCACGTACGCCGAATTTACCACAAATAATTGCACCTCGGACGTCCCCGACTCTTTCTGCCATTTAATTAATATCGTATTATTAAATCCACATTGTTGAAAAACTATTACAATACGAGGACTTTAATTCGACTCCGTACCTCATTCAAGTATAGTGATAATGTGTCAAGTCTTACTCGGGCGTCCCCGACTTTTTCTACCATACAATATTGTAGTAGGTATACCATGTTTTCACTGTTAAAAAAACAACATTATATCGACTTTAATGTGACTAAGCAGTTTTATAAGTTAATTATTCCTCGAGCGTCTCCGACTTCTTCTACCATTTAAACTGATCTCTAAACACTCCCGATACCAATATAAACCATCTTAGAAATTTTAAACAAAAAGTAGTTTTTGTCGAGTGGTTTTTGATTTCATAGAGTACACACGTATGGATATTGGCCCTTATTTATATGGAGCGAAGTATACAAGGGAGAGTTTGAAGATTAACTCAGATAATCGACGCGACTTTTGAAATAACTTATTCCGCGTTTCTTGACATGATTTGAATGGTACCTAACTACTGGAGTGATTTTGGTCCAAAAATAGACTACTTTTATTTTTCTGTAATTGATAGTGGTCAAAAAATGCACAAGATTTTCCTACCATTCCTAAAACATTTATTGTAATTAATTCAAAGATTTCCTTGGTCAGCCATTTAATTTTAAAGGAAGCTATTGAAATGCTTTATCTATTATGACCATATATGTATGTTGCAAATTCCAACTACGTAGACTATTTTGAAACGAAGTTGAATTTTTTTTTAAATATTTTTTCCCGCTGAATTTTTGATCAGCTTTTTACGGATAAAATTAAGTCCTTTTTACATAGATATGCACCTTTCATTATCAAGTCTCCACATATAACATACAGAAATCTAAAATATTCTATGTTGACACGAATAAGTATCCCTCATGGCAGTTTCAAGTAAAAAACATGCGTAATTCGCACGATTATAAACTTTACAATTTTTCAATAATTTTTTTATAAATCCTACAAATATGATATAAATGGCAAAATACAGGTTAATTAATTGGCCTCTATAATATTTTTTCATGTCTCAATGTTAAAATTCAAAAATTTTAATGTTGGCGAAAAATTAAAAAAATGTCCTAAGAAATCTCGAGTAAATTTATGGGTTCCATAGCTCAATCAGTAGAGCACTTGCCATGTAAACTAAGGAACCTGGGTTTGAGTCCCAGTGAAACCAATATTTTTTTCTGATTTTTCTATCTCCAGATTTTGATTGAGTTTCGCTGATATTGTCTTCATTTAATTTAATATTATAATTTGAGATTTTACTCAAAGTTAAAAATAAAAATAAAAACATTCATCCTAGACTTGCAGAAAAAGTCAATAGATGTCGCGTATTAAAAATAAAATGGATAAATATTTATCCAGACACTATCTAGATAGCATTTAGTTCGGGTTGAATCTTGCAATCGTATATAAAGATAGCAGCTAATAATATGTGCGTTAAGAAAATGAAGATAATGTTGGTAGTTCTTAGTTGAAGTATGATACAGTTAAAAGTGACCGAACTAGAAATGAGTTCCATAGCTCAATCGGTAGAGCACTTGCTATGTAAGCTAAGGGACCTGGGTTCGAGTCCCAGTGGAACCAATATCTTTTTCTGATTTTTCTGCCTCCAGATTTTGATTGAGTTTCACTAATATTATCTTCATTTAATTAAATGTATTTATTTCGCGTGATCGCTCTGGTGGCTAAGATAAAACCTAACTATTTTATATCTAACCTAGGTTTCCCTATGATGTCTAACAATATATTTATAATCTACGTCGAACTGGTTCCGGGCAGCGGGACTTTTATGTTGATCACGTAAAAAAGCTTCAATTCCAATCAACTTCCATTTGACGATGAGCCAACGATTTAATTAAATTTCACAAAACCATCAAAATAGGAAAAACATCTTTGTGCTGTGAACGTGAATGTTATTTTGCTCGCTTAAGCTAGTTGTGTGTTTGCAATTCTCTCTGCTTCTATGAAAATGTTAATTAGATTTACAAAAAATTCTGTCTGATAAACGGAAAAAGAAGAAAATTATATTTTAATTATGTTGGCTCTTTGGTCTGAGTTTGCAATACTCTTTTGGTGTGTTTGGCCGAGAGATGTGAAATTCCAACGTGAAAAATAATTATAAATTATTTTGGTTTCCACGTTCTTTTTAACAGAGAAAAAATTCCATGCGTCATGACGTGTAAATTGAACTTTGCCTTTGGAAAATTGTACGTACTCACTTTTAATGATTTTTTTTTAAACATTTTAAATATTTTCGGTATTTATTTTTAAGTGTTATGCCGTGTTGCTTCATCCTTTTTTAGCCATTTTTTCGAACAGCGTTACACTGTCCATCATCAGGGCAAATGCATCCACACATATGCCTCAATGATCACCACAGTAATCCTATCCGAAACGTTGGCTAAAGAAGGAGATAGCGCAACACGACATATCAACCCAAAAATAAATAGCGAAAATACGTTTGGCCGAGAAAATCTTAAAACATGATATAATTATTATTTTACATCTACTAACTTTGTAGGTACCATGTTGGATAGTTCAAATATATTTATAAAACAATTTGACCTTATTTTAGACAATTGTGTTGATCTTTCATAGCTTCATTCCACATGGAATTGATATTGAGAACTTAAAATGTTTTCGATGGTCCAGAAATTACAAACATACTAAACTTTGCAAAACTCTTGATACCAGATATTACCACCATTGAGTGCTGCTTCAACACACATGCAACTATTTATTCTAGTTTATAGTTGGTTGACAAGGTACATAAAGTTATACATAATAATATCAAGCTGTTATTCGAAGGTTTTTTAAAACTATGGCCACACTGGAAGCCCGGAGGAATGTTATTTCCTTCAGGGCCTATGTCATCTTTAGGTATGCTGGGTGGAGGGTTTTTTAAGGCAAGGAAGGATCTGGGAAGTAAAAAGGTACGAGGGGTGGTTAGGAATCTGCGGGTTAGTTTCTCCTGGTGTGACGGTCGTATGAATCCATCCCTTCCACTACGGTACAAGGTGATGGGTCTATAAAAAGCTCTCCCTCAATGAGTCATAGATTACAAATTAAGTTTTTTGAATTCTGATCAAAAATTTTGTCCTTTTCGAAAATGTATTGTGAAGTTACGTTTGAATTCGTTTAAACCACTTTTCATTTTGGTTATATATGATGTGAAATTTTCCCGGCCAAAAGTAGTATCGTGATTAATTATTGGGTTATTATCTCGTGTTGCGCTTCTTGCTTCTTTTGGAAATCTTGACAGCATTACCAGTGTCCATCATCGGAGCAGATGTGTGGATTTTAGTGAAGTGTGTGTTTATTGCGTAGAAATGATATCGTGTTTCAAGTTTTCATCCTTTTAGTGAGATTTTCTGCATTTAGTTTTGGTGTAGCCATCTAACACCATACGAAAAACCATTAAGCTTGTCATCTCTAGCTAGTAATGTTAACCTTTTTATTTTATTCCGATGGTATTTACCTCCATAGTTAGGCGCGCTCAAAGCATTTTCATTTCTATTATAATACTTTTTATATATCTTAATTTATAAAACAAAGTTGGGTTAGTTACACCATTTATAACTCAAAAACGGCTGAACCGATTTTTTATGATCTTTGGATTGTTGGATTTGTCTCCACGCCGAAAAGCATAATAGCTATTTATTCTTTAAAAAATCGAAAAAAAAATTAATAAAATTCTTTTGAAAGAGCTGCAGCAATATTGTGATAATTATAATATTGAATAGTGAGTGAATAGAGAACTCTAGTGTAATTTTTTTAATGAATAATGACCCGCTAACTTAAATAACAGCATATTTAATTTTATTTTTAGAGTTAGTTTTAATATTTAAAATAATTTTCAAAGTTTTGATTTTTCAAGATCCCTCGAAAACTACCATATCTATGGTTCATCGTGTGGCGTCATCACGCTATCGATAGTTTTATTCGCTTTCAACAGTTGCTGTCATTTTACTCATTTTATATTGAAAAATCCATGGACGAATGACTTTAGGTGTTAGAAGTCGAGGCGTTTTTATTCAAGATTAACTGCTTTTAATATAGAAAAACATTAGGTAAAATGTCAACATCTCATCATCTTTTTTATTGCAAATACAAATGACATCTTAAGCAATCAATTGTAAAAAGTAAGTAAAAAAAAAGGAAAAATTGTGATCATATGTGTTTAGGTGTGACTTTTGCTTTAACATAATACATTGTTTTATGTATAACACATACAGAAACATTGGTATTTATTTATAATACACTGATGATGACTTGTATAAAAAGCCCTTGATAATAAACCAATTCGAAAATACGATCGATGTTATGGTAAACAAAATGTCAAAATTGACACGAGTTTAACCTCAAATAGGCCACATTTACTGTAGATTATCAAAAAAAAATTTTTACAGTTTACTTACTACGACTTTCAAAAACAACTAATAAGATGATTTATTTACTTAGTAGCTTTTAACCCACGAAATTCGGCACTTAGGTACATAGTCCCTATTATATTTGAATAACATTATCCTGGAAATATCAGATTGTCCGCAAATATAGCCCTTTTCCGTCATGATTTTAATTGTGAAGGCCTAAATACTGTTTCAATAAACACAACAACTATTATTTAAATCTCTATTGACAGTATGTAAATAAACCAAATGAAAAACACGAAATGTTGTGTTTGAATGGCTTGCCCTATACATTTTAATACAAATTCAAAATGCCATCACTAGGTGAATCTTACATCGTGACGTCACCACACAGCATTACAGAGCATACCAACTTGACGCTGTGTTTTAACGAGAATTTTAAAAATGCATTTTCTTATATTTTTTTAAAAACTTTAAGTTTAATATTATTAAAAAAAACTTTTATATTCAGAATCAGCGTTTATTGTACTATATGAACTTTTTTTTTCAGCCATAATATTTTTCACTGGAGTTCCTTATTCCAAAAATTCAAAAACGTCAAATGTCAATGCGCTGATTGTTTTGCTTTTGTTCTTAAACATACAATGCTGCCCTCTTGTTTACACACCAAATATCAATAATCGAAAATCAGACATTAGGTGAACGTATGTCTGCACCCCTCCAAAGGAAAAATACAATAATTAAAATAAATCAACTTCACACGTATAAAGAAAATTCAACGGAGTTCCCGTAAGTAAGTGAAAAAGTGAGAAAAATCACAATAAATATAAATCCGTACACAACGCCAACTGACAAAAATAAAACACGGATAGTTGCGCATCGTTTAATTTTGTGTAAACATCATATAAGTTTGTGCATCATAACGTTTATGTAATTTTTAACTTAATTAAAAAACTGAATTTAATTCAGCTAATAAGCTAAAATAACAGTTATTGATTCTGAGGCGGTAAGAAGTTCTCCGGGGCAGCTAGTTTGAAAAAAATTTTGATTCCATTTTCCTATCTCAACTTTTTACCGTAAGAGAGTATGCACTTTGAATCATCGAATATATGTATATCTAGCGGTGTACAGACACAACGGTGTCCAAAATAACATTTTACGATCACTCTTGCTTTTTCCTCCGCAAACAAAAATCACTTTATTTCGTAAAAGACAATCAACAAGAGACCCGATTCTGGCTTATATATATATTGGAGACCAGACACGAAAATACGAACGATATAAACACTCGTAGGCGGAAAACCCAATAAGTTAAGAGAACATAACACGTTTTACTACGTGATTATTTTTGATTTAGTTGTTTCTTTTCCTTATAAGGAGGTAAATAAAGTATTTTTTCAAAGTCTATTGAACTCGAGCCGGATATTATAAGTCTTTGATAGTTCTGTGAGACCCGAAAACGAAAATAAGAAGATAAATATTAGTAGGTGGACAGCACGACAATTCGCAGGAAATAATAAGAGAGTCTTTATTTAAAAATTATTCTGTTTTTCTAAAATAGGTTTCTTGTTCAATTTACTTTAGTGGAACCGAAAAATACAGCAGAAAAATGTCTAAAAACGTTTTCAATGATTTTTAACTCAGTGTAATTAATAAAAATAAATGGCATTTCCAGGAGAAAGATCAGGGAAGGAAAAGGGTATGAGAGATGGGTAGGACTCCATTCCTCCCGCTGCGGTGAAATGCTATGGGTCAAGAGAGTCCGGCTGGAGACATCAAAATAAATCAATTCATTAAATCAAGAGGATTCAATCTCAACCAGTCTCACCTGATCCCTATAGTTAACGGTATGTTTTTTAATATGTTTTTTTTTTTTATTAGGGTATTAAGGGTATATTTGCGGCACGTTCCAGAGTAGAAGATACATTCAGTATCGCCCTGGTGTAAGACTACTATTCAGAATTGATACGTTCAGCCTCACAACATACCCCAATTGGGGATGCCATAGTCTCATTGGCTCCAGACGGGAGAAGTTAGGACTCTTGTACGGTTTTCATATAAAAAATAAAATTAAAAAAAACCTGGGGTGCACGGAAGACTAAGAACTACCAACATTATTTTCTTAACGCATATACTATTGGCTGCTATCTTTACGTATGATTGCAAGATTCGAACCAGAACTAAATGCTGTCTAGATAGTGTCTTTGATAATTTTTTACCAATTTTTATTTTTAATATGCGACGACTATTGATATTTCTAGATAGAATTTAGTTCTAGTTTGAATCTTGCCTTGAAAAGGCTTTCACATAGATTGAGACGCGCATTCATTATGACGACGAAAATTTATAAATAAAACCCAAGATATTATTTATGATGCATTAACAATACTTTGGTACTTGTGCCGACGCGTGACGGAGTCACGTACAAGTAACTTTACTCTACTAAAAATAAGTAATTGTCCCAGCAATTGTATTCTCAAATCTGGTTGAAAACAATTGGTACATAAAAATAGTTTCCATGACAACTCAAGTGGCAACACTCCTTTTAAAAGTCATAAAACTTTGTGAAATATATTTTTTTTTAAATAGTCCATAACGTAATCCAACGCAACCCATTAAAACCAAGTTTTTTCAAATTTTTATAATTGCTTTTCAAAAAAACGATTTTAAAACGCGACCTTTCAAAGAAGCGATTAAGTTGCACGTTGTCGAGTAGTTTCGTCTCCACCAAAACTACACTATACGCCAACGAAATTTTAAATATAAATTGTTTTTCACAGGCTTAAAGTAACATTAGCGAACCGCGTCCTTTCCTGGGATTATGTTTTAAAGAACAAAAATTATATATTTTTTTAGTGTTCCTTTGAAATATAAAAATGTATTTTAAAAAATATGCCAGATAAATCCACCACCCTAGATAAATCACCAAACCAACAAAGCAAATTACAAAAAAGGACGTGAAATAACAAAAATCGAGAATTTAGCGGTATTCAACATTGACTTATTATAGTAATTAAGGCTTCTTTATGTTTTTAGCACTTTTGTGCTAAAAGAGAGTGACCAAACATTCATTATGTTGTGGAATGGATTGAGTGCTTATTGCCAAAAAAAGAGCTTTATTTCTAACAAAAAATATGTCTCTTCAATGTGAATTCGACACAAGGTTTGACTAGAGAAAATATCTCAAGTCTAACTAACTATAACGCCGTTTCTCCATAGGGGTAGTCAGAAAAAACGGACTGCCATCAAACTCTTTCTTGTCTCACGCAATGTGTTTCATGCTCATTCATGTATCGTGTCATACATGCTCTTCTATTATTCTAAATCTTAAGATGACCTGACTAAAATACACTGAGATTGTTCTCAACTGTTGCTCACTCTCATTCTATCTTTTCATATCACTTATGTGGGTTATTATTTCTCTGAAATCTTAATAGATATATATTATTGGTTTAACGTTAATTGACAAACTGCTGCTTCAGAAGAAACAGCCACGTTATTGAAAAGTGAAATCAGGATTTGTGCAGCACGTCGAAGCTTTTTTAATTTAACCTGTATCTATTCCTTATATTATCTAAATGTTTTACCTGCTTTTATTGATAAAGAAACAAAAAAATCAGAGTGTGTAATTCACACGCGGTAGATGTGAAACTAGAAAGTCGCTAGATGTCGTTTTCTTTTCTTTTGCCTGTTTCTTTTAAAGTAGTTTGAAGATTTCACAAATAATAATGTTTTTTAATTTTATTTCTTAGGATTCGAACCTCCATTCGCTTGATGTCTGTCTATCTGGCAAACTGGTCTATGTTTCACTGCAATAAATAAATATGCATCTACGTAATGAATTATCAAATCACTGTCAATCACTATGAATGAGTGGGCAATCACTGTAGACATTTGGCTGATATATTTGTTTAAAAGCAATATATGCTTACAAACCAATTAGGTGCCATTGTTCTGTAGAGTAAAAACTTAAATGCATTAGGTTCGGAGCTTGACTAGAGTATTATTGTGAACTAAAAATAAAAAAAAAACATCACGTTCAAGTATTATTGAAAAATAAACTGAATACTTGTACAAACGGAGTGTGTTTTTTACTATATGTGACCTGAAACGATAACAATATTTACATGACATTTTTTGAAGTGAAAAATGTATTATTTGACCGGTCCTCGGTTCTAATATAACGCGGTAAATTCACGGCTCCGCGCGGTCCTATAGCAGCGTAGCGGCGTAAAGCGCCTTAACAATCTCAGCGGTCAGAGAGATATCAGGCGAACATCGTTCGAATCCTAACAAAAAAATAAAAAAATATATTTTTGTAAAATCAATATCCAATCTTCAAACCACTTTCAAATAAACAGGCAAAATAAAATAAAGCGACATCTAGCGACTTTCTAGTTTTACTTCTACCGCGTGTGTATTGAACACTCCGATTTTAAAAAAATCACTTACAATGCCTTTCTCACAAAAATAAAGTTGGTTGTTTTCAGGTGGAAAAAATGTAATAAGCAGTAATTGTTAAGTCGATCCACTAGTACAGGAAAAAATCGAAATCGGAATTAACGCCCTTTTATGGGAAAAGTTTAAAAATACTTGAGAAAAAGCTTTTGGAAAGGTTGGAAAAGATATTTAAGATTTTTTTTTACATGTTGATTTCGTAAAGGCCTGTAAAAAACATTAATTCCTTTTTATGCATTGTTTATTGTAATAAAACAGAATTTTTAAATTGATTTCACGAAAATAAGCGGCGCGGAGCATAACGCGTCATCTCTCCGCTCCGTTCGGAGGAGTAATGACAGAAAATCGGGAGGCTGCCAGTCATTCTTCGGTGGACGGTATAAGGTTCACTTTGATATAACAAATTCGTCGACTGCCGTATTGTCGCCGTGATGTCAAAAATACCAACGCGAAAATGCATATTATATTTTATTTTGTGAGGTTCGGGCGTAAATATCATTTTTTTTCGCGATAATTATATAAGAAACTGAATTTGCCACATTATGCAATAAAACCATATCCGAAAAAGTGTTTATAAGTAGGAGAGTTTTCAGTTAAAAATGTTTTTTATAGACCTAATACTTTATTTTTTTCTAAGCTTATAAAAAGACTAATAAAAAAAAATGACCGATATTTTTAAGGGCCAAGGTATGTTCTACACGCAGTATTTAATTGAAGCATCTATAATACTTCTAAACGGTCAAATTTTCAAAATTAAAACATAAGATTTTGTATGATTTTGCATTATTTAGTATGGCTTCATCTTAAATGAAACACTAGTATATATTGAATTACGAGTATTTGGCGGGTAGGAGATAAGCCGACGTAGCTCAGTGGATAAAGATCAGTTGACCGGATATCAGAAGGAGGCGGGTTCAAGTCCCGTCGGCGAGATGTATCTTTTCTCAGGAGATTTTTTTTAATGTAGAGGAGTGTTTCAGGCTAATAATTATTGCTAATAATAATTGTCACCCTTTGTGCTATGCAAATCTTGTCTCAAAGATTAATTTACCAGATAAGTTTTTAGATTTTCACCACCAACAGCATTTTCATTGTTAGTTTTTGGGACGTTATCTGGTCGATATCGTCGGATCTACTGGATCTGCCCAGATGATGGACACTGCAACGCTGTGCAAAACGTCGACTAAAGAAGGAGATAGCGCAACACGGCATAGCATCCCAAAAACTAACAATGAAAGTTAGTTAACCAATTTAAAAAAATTATTGTCATTTATGCGTAATGTAATCGATGGAAGGATTTGATAGTTAATCAATTAAATATAATGCAAATATTATATTGTTTTCCAGGTAATATGCTGGGTAGGACCTATTATTATTATGTAGGTGAACGGTATTGTTGAATCGTGTCATGTCATAGATCGTAATAACGTATGAGATTACCTCCGAACGGCAGGTATGCACGGGGACAAAGCAAATATTGTGTGTTATGTGACAGGACCTAGTTAATTAGATGAGTTACACTCACAAGAGCAAAATTGGTGTTTGGTCCCTGAAATTGGGGAATGCTTTGGGGCAGAAGGATATGGGGGAGGGCGAGAAGGGGAATGTTTCACGAATGGTTTATACTAAACCATTGGAGAGATAGGCCAATAGAACCGGATATTTTGGGCCTATTCAAATGCACGATGTAGTTCAAATTTTCCTTACTTCATGAATCATAATTGTTGAGTCTGGGGTGTGTAAATATCTCCAAACTCAATCTAAAAATTGATTTTTTTTTCGCTGGTACAAAATATATAACAAAATGGTAATCAGCACATCTAAATCTACATCAAAGACACCGACCGACCTTATAGAGTGATGTTTGCTGCGTAGGTTGCCCTTTAGATGTTTTCCAGTCCAAATTAGAATCACACGCACATTATAATAATATTTGTGATAAACACCGATTAGGTAATCAAGTTGATCCGGAGAGAGTAAAATCCAAAATGATCAAAATTACAATCATTTGGCAGTTGCGTTTCTTCATGCCACAATAACATTTGAATAATTCACAGTCTTATTCAAAAAGACACTTCAACGATGTATGTGGTCTTTGGTGGTCTATTTGCAGTTCAAACGGGCACAATACATTTCAGTATGCCTGAAAGCACACAGAGACCGCCAAACAACTACTTTGTAATATAATTTTTTTTTAAATTTATAATCGAGATAAAAAAAATACGTGTATATATTATGATGCCTAAACACTTCTTGTGAAAAAACATATTCACACATCAATTTTTATTCTTGTAAAGAAAATCAAGAACTCTCTGGGGCGTCGATAGGTATAAATTAAATGGTGATATTATTTAGTATCTTTCAAGTTGGTAGAGTTTATGTGAACTTCAGTTTAAAAATATATATATTTTATTTTTTTTAAAGAAAGACAAACATTCCCGGGTTACGAAAAACCCAACAATGTTCGAAAATCTCCTACTACCACCACAGAAAGCCTAAAATGTTGCTTGTGTTGTGATGGAGGACTTAGCCAGTCGAGGAATCGAATACGGGACGCCCGGGTAGGACCCAAACGCGATGCCCACTCATCAACTGACTAAAGATAGAAGAATTATGTCTTTACCCGTGTGATGATCTCGCCTTTGGGCCTACGAAATAATTCTTTTAAAATTGAGAGATCAATTTAGAATTATATTTAATTTTTGTAACATGGAATGGTTTCAGCATACGATTCTCTGTTTCAATTCATGGGGGTGATTTATGGGTCCTTACCACTAAATAACCACATGTGTTTGCGTAGCTCAAGTGCCTGCGAGCCCCGGCAAAGGCCATTCTTCACAAAACTAAGAAGGGACCCAGAATAACATTTAGAGGGATTTTTTCAGGTTCATTATCAAGTCAGGGGCGGCCGATGGATATTTGCCCGAGTGGTGACTGACTTTAACGCGAGCAGATTGGATTTACGAAACAATTATCTGGTGAATTTTCTATGGCAGTAGGAAATTGAAAATTAGTCAATAAGGATTGCTCGTTGGTGCATTTAAATATACTAGCGCGACGCGCCGATTACGGGTTGAAATATTTGACATATTTGTCGAAATAGGATTGCAGAATTCGTTAAATAGTGACGCACGTAGAAAGGACAAAAGCGTGTTCGGACAATGAATATATAATGTTATTATATAACCAATAGTCAACGCAAGTATTGAGAAAGAGTATTAGATTGAAGTACGCCACTGAGCTCTTCTTTTAAGCGCTATTGGGATAATTTATGACTCCGGCGCAGACAAAATTAGTTTGTATTCTGTTATCTAAAGGTTACACACAAAAAAATAGCAAACATGAAAGTTGCACTGATTTCTTGGAATTTGGGACCTAATGTGACAGAACACTATTAAAACGATTGAAATATGCATATTGGGAGATGTGTTTATCACTTAAGATTTGAAGAAGTGGCTAATATATTATTGAAACCACACAAGTAGATGGGGGGGAGTCAGGGGGCAGAGAGTTGGAACAGGATAGTCGGGGCAGGGAAGTGTTAGAGGACAGTCAGGGAAGGAACTTGGAGGCGCGCGGACGGGATAAAAAATCATCGAGTTTTGATAAACGGCAGAGTAATAATTTGGTGCGCGTAAACCGGGAATAATTCAGATAGTAATATATAATAATAAAGGCAGTCGGGGAGAGATTCTGGAGACGCACGGGCGAGCGAAAAATCATCGAGGTTGAATACACGATAGAATAATAACTCTGTGCGCGTAAACCGGGAATAATTCATAAAATTAAAGGAAAATAGTTCACGCGATTGAGGGGAGTCAAGATTTGGTCGTTGGGAAGCAAGGTTTAAATTAAGGGATCGAGGTCCGATAGTCGCGAGGAGACCAGTTTGGTGCGCCTAAATCGGGGATATTTCATTTTAATTAAACAAAGGAAATTCCGTTTTATTAAACAAAAAGAGTCCACGCGAATAAGGAAGTCAGAGATTGAGGCTTGCGAGTTCATATCTGTAAAGTTAGATAATATAATTTGTAAATTGAGGCGGTCGGGACGTACTTACGGGGCACTTAGCAGAGTCAGGATAAAACAAATCAACGCGAGAAATGTGTTCGACGGCTGCATCTTGGAATAAATAACTGCATGACGGGTTGTGGTTTAGAAATGCTTGTTTGAGTTAAATATTAGAGTAGTGAATTGATTTGTGAAATTATTTTGTGCAACATGGCGAATTTGGTAAGTTTGAAAAATTGAATTAATTATTAACAACATTGATGTTTGGATTTCGTACAAAGCAGGGTTAAAACAATAGAATCATCATTACTCCCCGAGTATTTTAATTGTTTATAATTGTTCGTCTAGCTTGTAGTTTTGCTAGATTTAAACATGTATTATAGGTTATATAGCGCCCTTGAGGTGATTTTCCATAAAAGCGGTGCTATGTGGATCGTTCAAATATTAGTATTATTATTATAGCTACTTTAATGAGGCTTTTAATAAGGAACCATGTCATCTAAGTCGGATGATTTAATCGGAAAATTATAACGGTAACATTTAAAAAGCTATCGGGTAATTATCGGTAATCGTAAAAAAAGGAGCGTTCCCTCCGTAAGTCGATCCGGAGCTGCCTGATGTTGACCGGCGACGATTCTTGAGACAATACCGTTGTAAAATAATAATTTGGGGTTCAATGAACTAAAATACCAAAAAGCACAAAAGACACTTTCGGGCAATAAATCTTAGACGAGAGACTTCATTTAAAAGACGGGATTTTGAAACCACAAAACAATAATAAAATCCTTTAAAAGTGCTTTGTTGGTGATCTAGAAAACTAGGTTACTGGGTATTCTCCAATACGTAACGGGTACCAAAATACATAGGTATAGAATGTAGGTATAAATTAATGTGTAAAGCGCCTTTGAGGTGTTAATTATTATTTACGAGTTTCGTAATAATAATTTTAAACGTAGCTAGGGGACTATATTCAGGAAGGGTTTTTTTGAAAAGGCATTGGGTAATTTAACAGTTTATAGAATGGTGCGTAGCATGGGCATCTTTGCTTACTAACAAAATCTGACATAATTAAATTCCCATTCCAAAAGTTTCCCACACCTTATTCCAAATTTTAGGTATCACAACAAGTCTACTACATAGGACTTTGCATAAACTTGGTTCGATATTTTATCATATAATCGCCTTTGGTTCACGGTTAGGTATATTTCTTTCGACTTAGCAAAAAACTTTCATATTGTCGGTTGAATGAAGCCGTCGGTAGGTATTCACATTTTAGCGTGATGCGCTATATCCACCTACTTAATTAACAAACTCTTTTTCTTCAAACTTAATTGAGCGGGTGACGACTCGAGAATGGACGGCGGTTGTCGAATGGATTAACGGGTCCGGCTTTCCTATTCCACCATGAGGACGTATCTCACGCGACTTTATCGGGGGCGATGTGATCGAAATGCAGGTAGGCTTACACTATTTTTCTAATGTGGAGGCGAAGTAAGCGATGGTCGTGTCTGGTCCGAGCAAATTGGAATCCCTTGTGATCACATCTCGGTAACGTGGATCTCGTACCCGCTCTAGACTGGATTGGAAGCGTGGCCGGAGCCATTTCATGATGTCGACGTATGTACGTCACTAAGGCATTGGGGGACTTCAGGAGAACAAAGGACGTGCACCCATTTCGCCCTCCCTCTACCGCCGCTCCGAGGTACCAGCGGATAAAAGTTGTCGTCGCGGGAGGCCAGTTTGATGCAGGACGAAGATTACGATCTGGCCGGACTACCTTCGTCATGGGGGAAACGAAGTGACGAAATTTGCGTGGGCTTCACTACCTTTTAGGTTACGCTCGTGTGGGGTCTGCCTTGTCGGCGGAACGAAGGGAACATGACATATGGAATCGTTTGGCAACCGATCGGCGGTTCTTTGTTGGAATCCGGATAAGTTTTCTTAACTACCTTTTGGTTTAGGATTTAGGTATATCCCATTCGATATTCGATTTAGCAAAAAACTTTCACATTGTCGGTTGAATGAAGCCGTCGGTAGGTATTCATATTTTAAGCGTAATGCATTATATCCACCTACATAAGTAGCAAAAGTTTTCTTAACTACTTTTTGGTTTACGCTTAGGTAGGTATATTTCATTCGATATTCGATTTAGCAAAAAACTTTCACATTGTCGGTTGAATGAAGCCGTCGGTAGGTATTCATATTTTAAGCGTAATGCGTTATATCCACCTACATAAGTAGCAAAAGTTTTCTTAACTACTTTTTGGGTTACGCTTAGGTAGGTATATTTCATTCGATATTCGATTTAGCAAAAAAACTTTCACATTGTCGGTTGAATGAAGCCGTCGGTAGGTATTCATATTTTAAGCGTAATGCGTTATATCCACCTACATAAGTAGCAAAAGTTTTCTTAACTACTTTTTGGGTTACGCTTAGGTAGGTATATTTCATTCGATATTCGATTTAGCAAAAAAACTTTCACATTGTCGGTTGAATGAAGCCGTCGGTAGGTATTCATATTTTAAGCGTAATGCGTTATATCCACCTACATAAGTAGCAAAAGTTTTCTTAACTACTTTTTGGTTTACGCTTAGGTAGGTATATTTCATTCGATATTCGATTTAGCAAAAACTTTCACATTGTCGGTTGAATGAAGCCGTCGGTAGGTATTCCTATTTTAAGCGTAATGCGTTATATCCACCTACATAAGTAGCAAAAGTTCTCTTAACTCCCTCACACTAGGAATAGGGATCATCCAGCATCAGGGTGGGATTGTACTCTGGACGAAAGGTCAGCCGGGGAAATAGAAGGGAGGGAAGCCAGATTCACGACCTGGTGCCTTTCATTCTTGGACCCAGCACCCTGGACGCCGAGCTTGACCTTCCTTCTTTGAGCTGATATTTGAGTTTGAGCTTGGGGTACGCCTATCGTAGAGCATATGCCCGTAACACATATAGGGGAAGGTCCCAAGTTACGCTTGTGTATGTTATGCGAGAGGACGTATTTTTCATTCAAATCAAATACCGATGACCATCGCGATTGCAGGCTGGCGCATGTTTTGTAGCGTGCCTAGGAAAAACGTAATCATTATTTCTACTGGTTCGAGGCGGCGTGCTGGACGGAGAACGGGACTATTGAGGACATGAGTGACTGCCAAGGCGAGGATCGGTGACATCAAAATCTTCCTTAATTAAATTCATACATCGCCAGATCAGAGGAGAGAGCGGCCCCACCGATCTCCTGACATTGCCGATTGTCTAATCAACTTCGGTTTAATGTTTATGCCGATGCTTTAGGAGTTAATGGAACTCAAGTCATCGGCATGCTGAAGAACTTCAACATCATCATCAATCCAGAGTAGGATGTCACGTTCCAAAACCTCGTGCCACCCACACATTTCCTGAACAGTTCCTGACATCGGCTATCACACCATTAATCGGAGCAGACCCTCATATCAAACGGTATGAGATGACCTCTCATCATCATCATCAACATATTTTTAAGTTGGCGGCTTATTGGTCGATATTATTCCCATTACCACTCTATGATCCAGAAACACACATCAAACCCTCTCCTGACAGGAGGCAAAACATGTCGATTTTCATTCGTCGCTTGCGACCTTAACATTCTCCGGAGGCGTTGGAATTGGAAGCTGATTCGGCGGTCTATGACCATCACCTTATCAGTTGGGCTATGGAGGAGTCCAATTATTTAAACAGCACATGTTCTGTCTCATGTTAATCCAAAATACCTACCCGTAGAATCAAACTAACAAAATAAAACAAGCTAGCTAACTAACAAACTGCATCTAGCACTGTAAGTGTAGAATTATTGCACTCCGTACTGCTTTGAGTGTAAATCTTTTGTTAGAATATAAATAAATGTCAAATTATTTTCATGATAGCATTTTATACAGCCGCAGAGAGTACGCGACATCGCATCGAAAGGTAGGATCTTCTCAATTCGCCGTTTGAATGTAAATTTATATATTAGATGCTAGGAGGGAAAATGCAGATTACTTCAATAAAATTAGTCGTCGATGAGCGTAGGTGTATAACAGATGCTAGGGGAGGAAGCTGAACGAATATAGTTAGATAATTAGTTATTTTTCAAGTTAGTCAGACCCAGTCATTGTTATTCGAAGCCTTGCAAATTGTAACACGCCATACCTAAAAGAACAAGGGTTTACCACAAATAAATTATTAATTAAATTGGATTAACTATACCAAACCACTAAAACAAAAAAGTACACAACGTTGTGGGGTTAATTACAATTGATTAATTGAGAGCATCTCGTCACGTTTGCATAAAAGTATTACGTGATGGGGTTGAAAAGGCGCTGCAAAAGGAATGCAGGGGAGAGTCGCGAGAACGGGCGAGCCACGAGTTTTAAAGGCCGGACGGGGTTGCGCCTGTAGCTGTAGCACTGTAGCAGCATTTTGAAATCTAAAGGTAGACGTTACTTCGTAGGGGGGGGGGTTTATCACACCCGGTAGGGCAGCGTTGTGAGGCGGGCTAAGGTAGAGGCTGTAGGACGGGATCAAATAATATGAGTCTTGAAGAGGTCCGGATTATATGAAGGAGGAAAAACGGATGCCGGCAGCTCGTTCCATATATACTTTCACAAAAAAAGAGTCGATCGAATCATCCATTCTCACGAAGCCAAAATAAGTTGTGAACGGATGTTCCGCTCGTGCCCGTTGAATTTCACGCACGTGCAGCTGTTATGAATGCCGCTAGCTCCTAGAAGACTATATTAAAATACCTGTTCAACAGACTCAGCAAGTATACATTGCGTCTGTGCATTAGAGAGGGTAAACGATCTGTTAATGACGTGTTGTCAATCAGAAAATACTTGAGATTTGTTCAACCGGTCGCTAATGGAGAATCTGCTAGTACTATACAAGACGCCCAGTTTCTTGGAAGTCAGATTGACCCGGGCTTCTATGGAGCACTGTTACTTGAACCGGTTTGACATACACACGTACATTACATACTCCAAGAATTTCAATGGAGGTGGGTTTACAAGCTATATTCAAAGAAAGATTTAATTTTATGATATTGAAAGTAAAAGTAGTGAATTCATTAAGCACTGGAGGGCTATATGCCACAATATGGCAATATTTTAAATACCCTGGATTGCTTTGTTGCCAATTTTGGCAAATTTTCCCTTATTTGTAAGTAATTAAGTAGAAGTTTAGGATTTTATAATTTTTTATTTTATTATTCCTACGAATATGTGGTAATCGATAGAAGATAGGTGAATTCATTGGCTACATAGAACTATAATCAGTTGGTATGTCTCAATATTAAAATTCGGATGCATGTTTTTTTTAATGTGGGCGGAAAATATTCCCAAAAAATGATAACCCAAAAACCAAAAAATCGAGCAATCGGAAAAAAAGTTTTAAATTGCGCTGTTACTCCAGTCGGTGGTTAAAGCGAAGCAATTATTTGTTGATAAATTAACTACTATTTATTAATATACCAACTACAACCCACCATAACTATTTTTTTAAATGTTTAAACCCCTTTTCGACGATTGCTGTTAATTTTTTTAAATATAAATGAGTCCGCAACTTTATTCATAGATCCAGCAACCAGGGCTTTATCAGTTGCTCTCTTTCTGGGAGGTAAAGAAATTTATAAAAAAATGTTTGACTAAATGAATAGATTCTGTTTACAAATCAAAATTATTTTTATTATTCCGTTGGAAACGCAATGCAAATTTGTTTGAAATTAAAATCGTGAAGTAAAGTTTCTTTGATGTGCTGCGAGTAGGCTAATGACGATAAAACTGAGGAGAAACGGCCACCTAGAAGTTTTAATGGTTCAGTAATTTTCAATTGTGAAATCGTCGTGCTTAAAGAATTCGCATTTTTTCAATAATTGAGCCCTTGCCCGGAATAATGTTGTATCCAACAAAACTATCAACGTTGAGTTATTGATGGAATTATGTTGGGCTTATCGATATGCATCTTTTAAGGTAGGGATTATGGTAATGAATTTTTTTTTAGCCTGTGGCAGCCTTTTAGAGTTTGTTTTGTGGAAAAATGTTGTATAATACCATTTATCGAAATAATGGCGCTTGGTTTAATTTTTAGAAATAAATGGAGAAAATGAACGTCTTATGGATTCAAAGTCTAATGAAATTGTTCAAAGCCAAGAAGCTAAAAAAATGCATGAAAGTAGAATTTTTCCAGAAAAAATATTATTAAGCCTTCTTTTTAGCTGTTGAAATAGTTTTGTGGAATAATGTCGTACGTTGATCTCAAGACAATATCTAGAACGTTTCATTTATCCACATCATTTTTTGATTTTTAAACTCAAATACATCAATTACAAGTGCACATTTATGTTAGAAGAGCATGTTGCTTTCTGTAAGGTACTTAACGAAGAGTAAAAAAAACGTTTTGTGGAATAACGTTGGGTTTGAAATTTTTGTTTATATCATAATTTCACAAATTCAGCGTAAATTCTAGTAATAAACTCTATTTTAATTGCTTTTCTAGACTTATTTTCATTTTAAACTCTTAAGAATTGTGTGTTTTAAGTATTTTAAATATAAAATGTTAAATATTACTGGTTTCGTTTTTTCAATTGTCCTCTGAACAAGAATATTGTTGGATACTACATTTTTCCGGGCAAGGGCTCAATTATCATACCTACATACCTGAAGAAAGTTAAAATAAAAATTGTTTTTGAGATCGTGACGTTTCTTTTGAATTTTTTTTTTCTGAATAAATCTTTATTTGAATTTTTTAGGCATTAAGTTTCTACTAAAAATTTCGTGATTTAAGGGGAAATTACGGTTTTGATTTATTAAAAATGATAAAATAAGAAAAGTTCTTGTCTGGACGCGAGGTTTAATTTAACACAGTATTCTAGTTTTATTTTTTATGAAGAGCCATCCTCGTTTCTTTTCTAATAATGCATCGTCTTCACAGATCTCCAATTAAATTACTGGAGACAAGAACTTATTGTCGAGGAGTCGCAATCAAGTCGAAAGTGTCCCAACTTGAACCTTATATTTAGATAGCGGGCACACTTGAGGAAATCTGACCGAGGGTAGACACTCGTCGCTTGACGCTACGGCACAGAGGAATGGCTACGGTGCTACGGTACTATGGTGCTATGGTGCTACGGTGCTACGAGCCACTGTAGCCGAGTTAGATCTCGTTAGGGCACTAATTGAAATAGGACCTTCTAGATGGCATAAATTTCAAAAGATAACTAAAGGTACGACAAACGAACTAAATAACGGTGACTAGAAATAAAGATTTTTATAACAATTTTGTATTTATGTAGTACCGTACAAGAGTCACAACAGATCCCAACCGTCTGGAGCCAGTGAGTCTATAGTCCTTCCGATTATGATATATTGTGATACTGCCGGTAGATGGGAGAAGAAGATAAAGTGGTGGGGCCTAAGTCATCTTTGGGGATGCTGTATGGAGGGTCTTTTTAAAATTTATATGAGGGGAAGTTCTGAGAAGGAAAAGGATATGTAAGTGAGTAGGAATTTTAGGTAAATGTGTCCAGGAGTGATGGACGTATAAATCCATCCTTCCCACTGCGATGAAAAGTGAGCGATATAATCCGGTTGGAGAGGTCTCCCTCAACCAGACCCTTTCAATCCGGCCCGCCACGCAGTAGGTGGATAAACGCATTTAACGCCGAACACATTAAGACAAATATGAACGAACCTGACACCCCAGCTTAGTAATCAAACGAAGCGAACCACTTAGGGTGATCTATGGCAGAAGAATTGTTTATCCAATGATTAAATTGTAAAGGCTAAAGTTTATTTTTAAACATATTTTCTTTATTCATTGCTTCGAATGTTTACATCATTTGTGAATTGTTCGACCACCCATGCTAGGTATTTAAAGCAGTGTTCCAATTCAAAATGGTTGCTTTTCAGGTTGGTTTCCAACAGGGTGAAACTGAAAGTATCTTACACTCTGCAACATCACGCAAACATACTCTTTATTATTTTTAAAAAATAATTTTTGAAATAATAAATGCAAATTAAATACATTTTTCTTGCGGATGCTACCTTCGGATTCGTAGCCGAGGATCGTAACCATTCAACCATGGAAGCTTTAATGCAAACATAATTTTTGTTTAACGGTTTTTGTCATTTATTGCAATGATAATAATATATATTTTTCAAATTTAGTAATACATTTTTTTTACGGTCCTGCTAAGCCAAACATATTATAACATATATCTTATTTTATAGCTTGTCAGCCTATAAATTATTCATAATAAAAGACATTCGTAATGTAAATTCATTTTGGGAGGCGGGAATGGGTACCGCCGCCCCGGGAACCTTTATTGGATAACCAATACCTCTGCCATAGTTCACCTCTAGTGGTTCGCTACATTTGGTGATTTAGTAGGGGTGCCCGGGTTCATGGGTTGAGGTTTGTCCAGGTCTTGGAGGCAGATGACCAGGACATACTGAGCCCCAGATTCCTACCCACTCCTTAAACCCTTTTCCTTCCCCTCTTTTTCCTTTCCTTAAAAAACCCTCCACACAGCATCCCCAAAGACGACATAGACCCTAAGGGAAATTATTTTCCTCAGAGCCTCCTTCGTGGAACTCATGTAAAAAAATAAATAATAATAAATAACTTTCTGTATATCACTTTATTTTGTACACAATCTACATGTTTCGTGAACAATTTTCACATCATCAGGAGTAAATTTAATGTACATTTACTCCTGAAGATGTGAACATTGTTAACGAAACACAAAGATATTTTATAAAATAAATTGATTTAATATTTGTCTTTTAAGAAAATAAATAATGCCATCACAAAGTGAAAACCTGTCAGAAGAAATCTTCTTCGAAAAATTTATAAAAATAAAATGGTATCTCAAAAAAGAAACTATCCTCGTTGAATTTCACCCACGAATACCCACGAAAGCAACTTGTTCAAAATCCTGTTAAATTGCAACACCAGGACTGAGTATACCAAACACTGGCTTGTACCTAGGTTGCATGAAATTAGTAATAGATACGCAGATGTGGCAGATCTATTTTCCATCAATATAGTTTTATTGGTACCATAGAATTTTGTATGTAATTGCATCTCTGGTGTACGTCTCAATCAATTGCCACAATTAACTGTGAGTCATTTTTTATTATTTATCCTATTTCTTATTTAACTATGATTTTGTGAACAGTATTTATGATAGATTTATACCGTTGATATTAAATAAATAAAACTAAACTTGGAGAGAATGAGACTAATGCAGAGTATCAGAAGTAGGACAATAGTAGGTTTAATTTATTATAATATTGTAACCAAATTTTAAAAATACGAGTGTGCAGATGATCGGTTAAATTGAGAGAAACTGAAATTGTGTTCCGATGCGTCGATAATTTTTTTTCTTTCTTAAATCATGTGAAAAACGTACACAAATTTTGGATGTGTTCCTTGCATTTCGCTTGTTTTATTCTCATTACATCTGATCCTCAATAATATTGAAAAGTGACCATGAGGCGATTTTTGTGAAAAAATGTGCTACAGTAGAATTCCAATAGAAGTATTTTTCGTCGAAATATCGATTGGGTCTGCAGTTGCATTTCTGACTGCGCTGAAGAAATTTGCAATTTATTGCCGATTTCTGATTTGGAACGCAACATTGCAATCTGTTGCACGAATCGATAATAGTTTAAACGCTCTTTTATTCATTATGTTCATGGAAAAGTTATTTTCTGAACGAAACTGAGAAAAAAATCTTTCAAACAGAGGGAAAAACAATTTAGTTTCTATCTACGAATTTAATGTCAATCTGGTAATTAAAAAAAAAATCATACTTTTTTCAGTGCGTTTTTTGCAACCTCTATTATAGCTAAGCGGTTACGATTCCAAGTTCACGGGTTCGAAACCCGGTGAGCAAATAAAAGAAATATATTTTTATTAGAAAAACTCACTTTTTATAACCTTTGATGGTTATTCCCATCAATACAATATATCATTGAATAATGAGATAACGCTAATAATCTAAACGAACATATGAAAGAGCACAAAACACAGAAAAATAAAAATGACGTATACATAAGAGGTCTCTGTAGCCGAATTGGTAAGGCGTTTGTCACGGAAAGAGAAAGGTTCTCGGTTCAGGTCTTAGTTTCGACCGTTATCTTTTTATTTTTCTGTGTCTTGTTCTCTTTCATATTTTTGTTTCGCTACGTTTAGTGACAAAGCAGGGCTCAAGGGGTGAGAAATGTCCGGGGGTTGGCCGCGGATGTGTCTGCTCATGCATGTCAGGCCGGATCGGGAGAGAATGGTTAAGGGAGACCCTTTGTTTTTCCAGCCGTACTCTCTCGGAATATCACCTTGCACCACAGTGGGAGGGTTGGATTCATACATACGTACATCACTCCTGAATACTAACCCCCAGATTCCTACCCGCCCCTTATACCTTTCTCTTTCCCAGAACTCCCTCTCATTCCTTTCCTTTAAATACCCTCCACACTATGACGGCCGGCGTAGCGCAGCGGTAAGGTGCTTGACTCGCACACCGAAGCTCGCGGGATCGAATCCCGGGGTGGCAAATAAATTTTTATTTGATTAATTTGTGTTATTTCACAGTTTATTCATTTAAAATAATATATAGTATATTTGCGGCACGTTCCAGAGTGAAAGATTCTCCCTGCATCGTCCTGGTGTAATACCACCATTCAGAATTGAAACGTTACTTGAAATGATATTAGCCGTGTTTGGTGACCAGATCTGAATAGCCAGGTATTTCACCACTTTCCTCTTCCCTATCTCCTTCCCCTCCCCACTACCCTCAGCCTCACAACACACCCCAATTGGGGATGCCATCATCTTACTGGTTTCAGACGGGAGCAGTTGGGACTCTTGTGTGGTATTCATATAAAAAATAAAAAGAAAATAAAATAAAACACATCATCCCCAAAGATGACTAAGGCCCAGAGGGGAATTGTTTTTCTCGGGGCCTCCTGTGTGGAGGTAATATAAAATATAGATATATATATATAAAATTAATTAATTTAATAATACGCGTTGATTTACGTAAGTAAAATAAAACATAA
The DNA here is from genome assembly GCA_917563855.2 of Limnephilus lunatus. Taxonomy (NCBI): domain Eukaryota; kingdom Metazoa; phylum Arthropoda; class Insecta; order Trichoptera; family Limnephilidae; genus Limnephilus; species Limnephilus lunatus. The sequence goes on along the minus strand of OU830594.1, from coordinate 89,717,327 downwards.
TCTAATTCAATGATTTCCGCAAGTTCGATGTTCAATAGTAATAGATAATTTTAATATCGCTCTACCGAAATACCTCCAATCAACACTGAAAAGTTGCTTTAAATGGCTTTAGCCGTGTTTGGTATCCAGAACTGAATAGAAAGGTAACCAACCTTGCTTTTTACTGCATTTATTTTCTTTCCCAACTCCACACTGATTTTCAAAATACCTTAATTGGATAGACCCACTAGCTCTGGGCAGTTAGAATTCTTGTGCGGTGTTCACAGAAAAAATATTTTTTAAGATTTTGACTTGAAAGTACCTGGATATTAATCAGACGTGGTCATAAAAAAACAGTCAAGTCAACCTTTCCAATCCGGATAATTTTGCAAGGGCGATAATGAGCGTGTCTACAACTCTGAATCTAATTCCAACCAATTATTCCATTTTTTATTGAGAGGAATCTTCAGAAATACATTTCTAATGAAAAAAAAGTTTTTTTTGTAATAAACGCAAATTTTTAAAAATAAATTTATTCGCATTTTTATGTTATTTCCACTCAAGCGAAATGATGGTAAATTCCTCAATTTATCCAAAAATTATTGTTTGGTAATCATTTTGTAAATCGTTTGCTAGTAAAGATGAAACTAAAATAGTAATTTCACATTGAGCTTCCCCTTAAAATGATTTTTTTTTCGAAGGGTTTTAAACCTGCGACCTCTGGACTCAGAGGCAAAATACGAGTAACTTACCACTCATGGATCACGGTAAAGGAATACACCATAAATTCGAGTAGCTTACCACCCATGGATCATGGTAAAAGAATACACCACAAATACGAGAAGCTTACCACTCATGGATCACGGTAAAAGGATCAAATCACATAAATACGAGTAACTTACCACTCATGGATCATGGTAAAAGAATACACCATAAATGCGAGCAGCTTAACACTCATGGATCACGGTAAAATGATAAAATCACATAAATACGAGTGGCTTACCACTCATGGATCATGGTAAAAGGATCAAATCACATAAATACGAGTAGCTTACCACTCATGGATCACGTTAAAAGGATCAAATCACATAAATACGAGTAGCTTGCCACTCATTGGTCACGGTAAAATAACACACCATAAAAATTGAAAATCAAAGTAAGATTGATTCTAATAAATTTCAACAATTCAGAGAATTCCGATAACTAAAAATGGACATTCCAAGAAATAAGTAGGACTTCGTAACCAAAGTTCCCTCGGCTAAGTCGAGTTGATTGATTATCCCACACATAACTTCGGTTCATTCCAATAGTACTTGCGTAATAAGGATCAAGGGTACAGAATTGGATCCCGCTCTATACAATCTCCGGTTGAAAGATCATCAATGAATACGTTCCACATTACGATTTTTTTTTAAACATTGTTTTGAAATTAAAAATATTTTTTTTACATCATAAGCTTTGTCCAGACGATCCACACGACACATGTGAGTCATTCTACATTATCTCCACACAGGAGGCCATGAGGATAAAAAAATCCCGCAGGGCCTATGTCATTTTTAGGAATGCTGTGTGGAGGATCTTTTTAGGGAAAGAAAGTATAGGTAAATCTATGAAGGAAAAAGATATGTGGGGTTGGTAGAAATCTGGGACTTAATATGTTTAGCAGTATTGAACGTACGAATCCATACTTCCCACTGCGGTGCAAAGCGATGGGGGTAGAGAATCTGGCTCGAGAGGTCAAGAAGTATCCCTCAGTCATCCCCTCCCGATCCAAAGCAAAGGATTCACCGCCAAGACCTAGACAAAACTCACCCATAAACCCGGGCTCCATTGCTAAGTTGCCAATTTTTGCGAACCATTTGGCGACCTATAACAGGGGTGTTGGCTATCCAATAAATGGTTTCCGGGGCGGCTGTACCCATACCCGCTTCCCAATTTCAATAATGAGACCCAGAAATCGCCCATAAGTTATCTCTCGGAGGAAATTTACATATAAAATAGTAATAAAAATGCACAACAGTTAATATAATATCGGAAACAGAACGATTAAATATTTAAGATAAAATAGATAATCTGCCAATATCCTCAAAATCAAAAATATTATAAAAAATGTACAATATTGTTATTTGTTCTAATTTATAAACTAGGAGACATAGTTTGCACGTACGACGTTTGCAGTTTGCCAAGTTCAAATATCCATAATCATTCAAATATTTGTTACCAAGACTGTATAAACGTCATACTGGGGAATGCAAACTGTAGTTGAAATGAGATAAACATATGCATACATATGTCGTTTGTTTAGATACGTGTAGGTTTATTAAATGCAGGAGTTCACAACAATCGAATTTAGAGATTAACAGGTTTAAGATAAGTGAGATATTATATTATCATAATTCATGAGTTTACACGATTCATTGACGATGGAATTTCCAAATTGCCAAGTAGTACAATGCTTGAAAAAAAAAATCATAAATATTTTTTCGTTATTAATTATTAACGAATTATACGACAAAATAAGTTATCGCTGAAATCGGATTTGAATGAAGATATTCACTGCTCATAATAGAAAGATATAAATAGTTATTTACCGTTGAAGTTATAAGAAAATATTTATATCTTTCTATTATGATTTTACATTTATACACATCAGACTTTCTCATTTTTAGAAATTCTGTCTGTATTCTTACTGTGTCTTCGAAAGGGGAATATAAGTGAGTATATGTCAATAACTCCTTAGCTCCGGAATATTTCCAGATTTGTGGAAGATCTCCAAAGTCACAACATTACATAAAATTTTTGATAAATCTTCGGTCTCTAGCTACTGACCAGCGACGATCCTATCCCCTCCAGCCAAATTGTTTAATCTAATAATACATAAATATTTTTATGCCGAAGTTCAAACCTTTATAAATGACCAGCAGTACGGTTTTAGGTCTGATAGATCTACTGTGTCGAATCTAATGGTTTTTACAAAGTACGTATCTCAAGCTCTTTATAGTAACAAACAAGAAGACATATATCCGCTTTTCTTCTAAAAAATCTCGATCAGTTTGGATTTTCAGAGAAACTTTTATATCCCTTGCTAAGTTTTTTCTCAAATAGACAGCAAAACGTAACATAATATGGTATTTTTAAATATGTCTAACACTTTATTGGTGTTCCACATGGATCATTTCTTGGACCTTTATATTCTCTTAAAATTTCCCTTCTTTCCGGATGATATTAAACGATTCAGTTTATTAAAAACTTTGAAAAATTTCTTGCAGCTCTAAAATGATGTAAATTCTTTCATTGAAAAGAGTCACACCGATAAATTAGGATTTTATTTTAAGAAATGCTCCATTATGTGCTTTACCAAAGCAAATAATTCGATTCATTACAAAATGTATATCTAACTACGAAATGTTTTATTAATCTCTTAAGCACATTCTTATTTCGAAATATTTGGGAATCACATTTTATAAGCACCTAGCATTTCTTGTCAACATATAGACGATATGCAGTAAAACTTTGGGAGTGCTGGAATTCGTGCTAACAACTCCAGGCATTTGTGCAGCTCGGCCGCGATTCGTATGCTACACTGTAGCGTAGCATTTTGGAAATCATCGCAATAATACGTGATTTTACTACAAAGGTTATAACCAACAGCTTTTATTTCCGGTATGATGGCTATTAGTAGACTCGCCAATAGAATGAAAACTGATTTTCTGAAGCAGCATATAATCTTTTTTAAACGGTCTGTATTTCTGATAAAACACAAAAAAAATGGTTTACATTCCCAACAACTTGACAACAACTCGCAGACACTGGTTTTAGTTGTTCCGAGGTGCAGAACTAAGCTATCAGTGTTAATATTCTTCAGATGTAATGTACATTAATTTTTTTGTTATTATAAATTAAATGTAGATACTTATAATTAATATAAATAAAATTAATAAATCAATACAAATATGTTGACATTTATGATTGTAGTGTATTTACTGTAACACGACTGTATAAGTACCCCACATTCCGAATTTTTACCGATTTATAACACGATTCCCTTAAACATTCCTTATTTCTAAGATCTTCAAAAAATATGTTTTACTTTTGAAGATAGTATCTGTACATTTTCCGAACCGAAACGATAATTATATGAAATTCCTCATAGAAAAAATCACAAAGTTTGCTCCGAAAATTATTAAAACTGTTAATTAGCACGTAAATTAACCGTATTTCATTAAATATTCGCTTTTATAATAGTTTTTTTTTAATTAGAGCGCTCCCTCTAACGTAAGTACTTACGTATCTCCATATTTCAAACTAGAATACTACCGGAATTTAAGTCTCAGTTACTGTTATTCAAAGTAAATTCAATGTGTGGTGACAGAAAATATTGGTGAAACATTTATGAAATTACAACTGTCGTTTAAAAATATCTCACTGAGCATTTATACACGGGGTACATAGTAGAACTATGTAAGAACCTAACATTGTTTCCAGAATCTTTTTTTTGTAAGTAAATTTAACATAAGCTTTTAAATTATTATTTTTAATTGATAAAATAATGTTTAAGAAAAGATTTTTATGCATAGCACAAAGGGTGACAAATATTATAAGTAATAATTATAAGCCTGAAACACTCATCGATATTGAAAAAATCTCTCAAGAAAAGATACACACCGCCGACGGGACTCGAACCCGCGTCCTTCTGATTCCTGGTCAACTGCTCTTATTCACTGAGCTATGTCGGCTTATCTCTTGCCCGCCAAAAATAATTCAAAATACACTAGTGTTTCATTCAACAATTACTGATTATTACATTTTAAAATGTTGGTTCGAGTCCCGTCGGCGGCATGTATCTTTTCTCGCGAGATTTTTTTTAATGTAGATGAGTGTTTAAGGCTAATAATTATTAAAATTATTATAAGCAATAAGTATCAGCCTGAAACACTCATTTACATTGAAAAAATCTTCCGAGAAAAGATACTGGCCGCCAACGGGACTTGAACCCGTGTCCTTTTGATTGCCGGTCAGATGCTCTTGAAAAAGCGTTAGTTTATCAATTAAAAATAATAATTAATAATTATTACTTATAATAATTGATAACCTTTTTACTTCTAGCATCGTCCATGCTGAATTCTATCCTCTATTTATTAGTTGAATGGAACAGGAAAGTTGTCCTCCGTCGCCTCGACAAGGACAACCCGTCAAGTTTAATTGACAAAGTTTGACAGACAAAGTACGTAGAAGGTTGAAGACGGTCAATGCATAACGAATAAGAAAATATTATTCCAAATTTTGATATTTAATATCCCATTTCTCTTACAACAGCTGTGTACCGCCATCCCACCATTCCTTTGTTCAGATGTTCAACTAAAAATAACATGCCTTTTCAATTTTGATGTTTTGGAAATTGAAACATTGGTAAGCCTTTCTTAACACTAGAAAGACCGGAGCCTTCATTTTGACGGCTGGCCGAAGTAATGTGTCATATAATGCTTAATAATTATTGTATTGGTGTTATTTTTTTTTACATTTCATGATTTATGATTTTACAACTATGGTGAAAAAAACAGGTTCGTGTCTTATTTACTTTTTGAGATATATTGATTTATACCTACAAAGACCGCCGCCGTCAATGTGACGGTTTGGGCCATAATGCTGAGTTTGTTTACAACCTTCTATACCCAAGTTTACAACATACCCATTCCTCCTCGTTTATGATAGTACTTATATATCTGTCTCTTTTTTTAGCTATCGGGTATCACATAATTTATCAAAATATCACAAAAAATATATCTTTGGCCCAAATTTATTTTATGGCTAGTTGGAGAACTAAAGACAGAATATGCATACATATAACAGAGTTGGTCCAGCTGGGTTAGCTCCTGAAGAACTGGCAGAATCATTTATTGAATAACCAATACCTCTGCCATAGGTCACCCAAAGAGGCTCGCTATGTTTAGTGACTTAGCAGGGGTGCCCAGGTTACTGGGGTTAGGTTATTTTACATTAGGTAACAGGAGGCGCTGAAAAAAATAATTTCCTTCAGGGCCTATATTGGGGATGCTGTTAAGAGGTTCTTTTAGGAAAGGAAGTAAAAGGATATTAGGGGTGGGTTGGTATCTGGGGCCCTGAGGGGAATTATTTTTCTCAGGGCCTCCTGTTAGCTAATGTAAAAATACCTAACCCCATGAACCCGGGCACCCCTGCTAAGTCAACAAACGTAGCGAACCACTAGTGGTGAACTATGGCAGAGGTGTTGATTATCTAATAAATGGTTCCCGGGGCGGCGGTACCCATATCCGACTCCCAAATTGGAGATTGGTTTGGGGAAGGTGTGTTCGGATCTTGGCGGTGGATGCGTCTACCAAATGACTGCGTGGCAGGCCAGATCGGGAGCGCCTGGTTGAGAGAGATCGTTTCACCTCGCCAGCAGGACTCTCGGAACATTGCCATGCAGTGATATGAATAAATTCTTACGTTTGCCACTCCTGAACACACTGATTCCCAGATTCCTACCCACCCCTCACACCTCATTTCCTTCCTATAACTTATTCTTCTTCGTTTCCCTATAGGTCCCCTTTACACAGCATCCCCACATATGATAAATGTTCTGAGGGGAATTATTTTCCTTAGGGTTTTTTTTGTGGATCTAATGTAAATGAAAAAAGAAAAGAAACCGGGCCCTATGTCATCTTTGGGGATGCTGTGTAGAGGGCGTTTTTAGGGAAATGAAGGAAAGAAAGTAGGTGTGGGGGGTGAATAGGAAAAATTGGTTATTGTATCCAAGAGTAGCGGAAGAATGAAGAAGGTGTGAGGAGTAAATAGGAGAAATCGGTAAATGTATCCAGGAGTGACAGACGAATGAGTCGATCTCTCCCACAGCGATGCAAGGCGAGGGTTCGAGAGAGGTCCTGCTGGAGAGGTGTAGATTCGGTCTCCCTCAACAACTGTCTTCTGACCCGGTCGGCTACACAATAGGTGGGCAAATGTATTCGCCGCCTAGACCTACAAAAACCTCACTCAATGAAGCCGATTACCCCTGCTAAGACACCAAACGTAGCGCGAACAACTAGGAGTATCCTATGGCAGAGGTGTTGGTTATCCAATAAATGGTTTCCGGGGCGGCGGTACCCATATTCGCCTAGCAATTGGAAAAAAGTGATCAGCCGTCAAAATGACGGTCGTGGTCTTTATAGGTATGGAGAAGTATCCGGTCTTTCTAGTGTTAATAAATGATTATTTGGGATGATGAATGAAGAATATCGACTTGATTTTATCTTCCTGTTTGGTTTTATCTGACCGTACTCACATTAATTCAGAAGAAATGGATTTAAAGCTTTTGTGGATATATATATATATTTTTTTTTCGAGTTATTTTTAAAGTGAACACCATAAAAGACTCCTAATCACGTCATTAAGTGGATATGTTGTGAGGTTGAGGTAGTGGAGAGGGGATGGAGATAGGAAATAGGATGGTGGGAAAGAAACTGGCTTCTGATCTGGCCACCAAACACGGTTAAAATAATTTCAAGCAACGTTTCAATTCTGAATGGTGGTCATACACCAAGGCGATATTATTGGCATATTCCACCCTGTAACGTGCCGCAAATATACTGTAAATGACTGAATTATTAAATTACACAAAAATTAGCTAAAATTTACTTGCGTATGCCGGGATTTGAAGCCGCAACCTCTAGATTGCTAGTCGAGAGTCTTGCCCCTAGACCACGGACGTTGTCAATAGTACCGCACAATGGTCCCAAGTGCTCCCAATCACCTGGAATCAGTGAGACTATGGCATCCCCAATTGGGATGTGTTGTGAGGCTGAAGTGGGAGGCAGGGAAGCACTTGACTATATGATCTGATTACCAAAAACGACTAAAGCCATTGAAGCAATATCAATTCTGAATTACACCAGAACGATACTGAGAGCATTTTCCGCTCTGGATAAAAAATAAAAAAATATATACCTTAGGTATGTTATTTTAAATGACTAAATTGTGAAATTACACAAATCAATCAAATAAAATGAATAAAGGGATTTGAACCTGTGACCTTCGAATTGCCGTCGATAAAATACAAAAATCCGAATCAAAAGACAGAAATCTAATTATGTGAAGCAGAACTTTCTTATTAATTTTGAGCTTTGATCACAATAAATTTTGCATGGTTTTTTCTGTCTGAGAATTTCAGATTAGATTGATCGCAATGAAAGTTTGTTAATAAGCCAATGAGCAAATATTTTTCTTTTGATCGTAATAACTTCACCAGTTAGTAGCTGACTTGATAAATGTGTCGTATTTCCATCCAGGCGTCATGGGCTCAATTCTCCAAAGTACTCCACAAGCAAAAACTTACACTTACAGTTTGGTAGTAAAAGCTTTTAAAAGCATTTTCTTAAATTTGTAACCTGAGAATGTTTGCCGATCATTATAAGAAAAATAACTAACTATAAAACAATTTTTTTTCTTCTTTATTAGGAATATACGTAATTAGTATTATTTTTATTTTATTTAACAAATACGCAATATATCTCTACACAATTATTTAATATCATCCCTCTTGCAATAAAAACCATTTAAAAAAGCCGACTTCAAAAAAGTATTAATACATGGATAAAGGACAAGGGGAAGAAGAATATAAATACAATATTGCAATATAACAAAAATTATCGCTTACATTATGTTTTCTTGTAGATATGACTTTATAATTTACCTGTCTTTAAATTTTAATACACTTAAGTAAATTAATTTAAAAAATGTACTGTGAGAGATAAATTTCGAATCAATTGAAGTTTAATCAATAATTTTGAATTTTTTATAAAAATATGGTGTTTCAATATGAAAAAACTTGGGGAAATGTAAGCAGGGGACATTGGAAGGGAATCTGACTCACCATGGACTCACCTTGAATTCCTTGAGCACGTTTTGTTATATTATTATGGCACCGATAAATCACTTGGCTGAGCACATGCACAAATATTCATTTGAATCGATATAAAAGAACCGAGGTATCAATGAGATAACTGCACTAGTTCCTTTAACATACTGTTTCTAAGGATTTATTGTTCCACAATGCCATGAGTATTGCCACATATTAGGTGACATAAAACAGGATAGGTTTTGTAGGTAGGATGAAGGAAGGTGTACATATACATAGTTGCGTCAACATGTGCATACTTATAGAAATAACTTGACCTTTATAATTCATACACAAAACTACGTACAATGTGATCTTGGAACAGGTTACCCCAATAAAGTTACTTTTGTAAAAAATAATATGAAAAAAAAACAATGAAAATAGTTTTACAACATGACCAACAGATTTTTTATACTACAATGTTGTGCTTTATTATATTGTTTCCTAAAGTCAACTTGCGCTTGTTTTTAGGAAAGGAGTTTTAGAATATAACCAATCAGTGAAAATAAATTTTTAAAAGTTCATACAAAGAAGCCAAGTACTGAGTACGCAGAAACACAAATTTTACAATTTTAAAGAATTATAAAAGTATGTAGTGTAGTTAAATTTGTGTTTATTGATTATTATTTAAAAACAAGTTTATTAGCTACTAACTAACTAACCATCACGCTGTCTCGGTCAACACTCTTTGCTTCGCTAACATTCGTAGATCACCTCATAAATAACTTTCTGTTGACTTCTGACTCTTGACATGGCCCTACATATCCTTATGTTGACTTCTGACTCTTACCTTGCCTACTCAAGTATTTGGTTCACTTGATGATGCCATTTCTTCTATTTATATTCGCGTCATATACATATATATATATATATATATATATATATGTGAAGCGCATGGTTTGAGGTCATTTATTCTACCTTGCCGATACTTCAGGGACATTTGTATACTTTGAGGACAGGCCCAAAGTATCTGACCCCGAAGTATCGTTTTGCATTATATATGTAATGCATAGTTTGAAGCCATCTTCAAAATTATACACAACGCATTCTTTGGGCCATAAGTTGTAAAATATGTAATAGATGTCACTAGCGTATCGTTCTTTGATTTTGGAATTTTCGATTGGAAATGAACTTTGCTAAGAACCTAGATACATACCTACTTTACGTTTATATTCTTTTTTAGTTTATTTATGTCGGAGAAATTTGCATTTTCAGAACAATTTTATTTTTTTATTTAGTTAAATCATTTTTTCTCATTAGATATTTATATGAATAAATTAACATGGTATATAAAAAAAAAATTAAATAATCCAATAAAAATATTTTATATTTTGCTTTGTGCAAATAATAATCTCGAAAGCACAGACGCAATATGGGCTTGCTGTGTCTGTTCTACAGATATTTCAATGGAGCCCGCTCTAAGGAGCTTGCAGCATTGATCCCCGGTGCACCGGTGCACGTGCGTGAAACTCGACGACGCGGGCAAAACACCCTTGCACAGTTGATGTTGGCTTTATGAGAACGGCTCGTTTCTTCTATTCGTTTTTGTGTAAGTCGGCTCGTATGCGGAACGAGCTAACGGTATCTGTTTTTCCTCCCTCATATAATCCGGGCCTCTTCAAGACCCGCATTAACAAATCCCTTCCTACAGCCCCTACCTTAACCCGCCTCACAACGCTGCCCAACCGGGTGGTGACATAGTTCCCCTGTCTATACAATGTAAGGACGGGGGCTCTCTTGTGAGGTGTCACATAAAAAATAAAAGTTTTGTATGATTTTTTTTATACATAGGTAACATTAATAAATGACTTTTTTTAACATTAACTCCACACGGCCCGGAGGAAATAATTTCTCTCAGGGCCTATAATATCATCTTTGGGGATGCTGCGTGGAGGGTCGTTTTGAGGAGAGGCAGGAGTGAACATGGGCCTTGAAGAGACCCATGTTGTAGGAGGGAGGAACCACAGAGGCCGGCAAATCATTCCACATCCGAGCTGTTGAACTCAGGAACGAGTCGTAGAAGCGACCCGTTCTCGCGTGACAAATTTCAACCGTGTAAATATGTTGGGCGCGCGTTTCCTGACTATTTGCCGGTGCCGGTCAAGGGTTTTTTGAGTTTCTTAAGGAATTTTGGGGCTCCACCCCAGGAGGCTGACATATTTTATTATTATATAATATAATTAATCAATTTGTTTCAAAGTATATATAAATGAGGGCACACGCCACACACACCAATACACAACCCAGAAATTTGTCATTCGTCATAATACAACCTGAACCTACAACACGCGACAGGAGTGGAGGTCGTGGAGGGTGGAGGAATCCCCAAACAAAAACATCCCAAAAATCAGTTTGTAATTGTAATACTGGTCCAGATACTACACTTTGATCTTAGCCAACAGGCCGAGAAGAGAAGCGATGTTTGACGGCAAAATTGGAAAGCCGGGTTTAAACGTACATTCTGAAAGCGTTCGTGGCGAGATGCGAACGGAAGTGGCGCCATCTTTGAACGGCAATATATATTATAATTTTATTTGCTTGAATGATTGGACACTGGACAACCTTATTATATTATAAACTAGCTGACCCGACGAACTTCGTACCGCCTCAGAATCAATAACTGTTGAATTATATTCATTTTTTTTTATTAATAAAATTTCATAATTACACAATTAAGCAATTATCGACGCGCAACTATCCGTAATTTTGTCAGTATCAGAGATGGCGTTGTGGATGGATTTATATTTTTTGTGATTTTCTTACCTTTTCAACTTACGGGAATTTGGGAGGCGGGTACGGGTGCCGCCGCCCCGGGAATCTTTTATTGGATAATCAACACCTCTGCCATAGGTCACCCCAAGTGGCTAGCTACGTTTGGTGATTAACAGGGGTGCCCGGGCTCACGGGGTGACTTTTGTCTGGGTCTTGGCGGCGGATGCGTCTGCCCACCTGCTGATCTTTTGACCTTTCCAGTCGGACTCTCTCGCCCCTTTTCCTTGCACCGCAGTTGGAAGGATCGATTCATACGTCCGTCACTCCCGGACACACTGACCCCCAGATTCCCACCCACCCCTCATACCTTTTTCCTTCCCAGAACTTCCTATCCTCCCCTTGACCCTCCTCACAGCATCCCCTAAGATGACATAGGTCCTGACAGAAATTATTTTCCTCAGGGCCTCCTGTGCGGAGCTTACATATTTAAAATCCGTTTCATTTCTAGTCACTAATAAGAGGCCACTTGCATTGATCTCATAACGACTTGGAAAAAATTGTGTGGATAGATTTTTTTACTAAGATTACGAAAATTTTAGTACTTAACTTTTTTTAGATATGTATAGTTTTATTTTATTTTTAAATAAATAAATCTTATATTTGAGCTTGTGACGTCACTACTTGAAAATGTCCCGTCTCCGATTATGTTCCCTTAATTTTGTAAAATTATTTGTAAATTTCAAATACTTACGTATTTTGTATTTGTATTTCAATTACTTCCTAAAAATGTATTTTGTAATTGGTATTTCAATTACCTGATGCTGAGGTATTTTGTAATTTATATTTCAAATACTTATGGCTTCAAAATACATTTAAAAATACATTTAGCGATCTTAATAATGATAATGAAAAAAAATAAATTGACATAGATAATACATAGACTAAAAACGCTAGAATCCAGAGCAAGATATGTTAATATTTATTTGTCGTTTTCATCGTTCGCGGTATTTATTCATGAATACGTGAGTTTATTGATAATGGATGAAAAAGATTATTTTTAATATTTAATTATGGAGACAATATTAGCGAAACTCAATCAAAAATCTGGAGACAGAAAAATCAGACAAAGATATTGGTTCCACTGGGGCTCATTCCGAAACTAAAGGGGTCTCCACACGGTGCTGCCGCAGTAACTGACTACAGTCACTTAAAGTTCTGCAGCTGTTGGTGCTGCGGCAGCACCGTGTGGAGACCGTCTAACTGCTAACTGTACCTCAGATGGGCACAGACACCGTCTACGATTGATTGTATTTCGAGTCGAAATCGTCGAATCTGTCGAAATTTTCGACAGATTATGGGTGAGGTGTCACGTTGCGCACATATTATTTATTACGAATATTACTTTGAAGTTTTGTTTTTGAAGAGCAACGAGTTATTTTGATATCAACTTTGATAGAATTATTGTCTGATATGGACGAAAAATATAACTATATCTTTCATCGGATTTTTCGGAACTGGCGAAATATCATTATCAATATAATATAATGAAGCGCGCTAAAAATTGGATATACCTATGTATTTTTAAATCCGTTGACATATTTCCGGAATACATGTATAATAATAACATATTTGTATTAAAGCATAATTATACATAGGTACATACCTATCGTATAATTTATCATCCGCTTCCTTGAAAGAGGTGTAATAAAATATTTTGTAGGTAAGTCGGTGCCAGTCACGGCGCGCTAGGGCTAGGTTTATTATACCTACTGACTTATGCATATGGTTTCTGTTTCCGCCACGCAAGTAATTTTTGTTTAGGCAAGGAATATTACCTATTTTTTGACAAAATATTTTTCTTGCGATCTACGATTTTTTCACATTTTTTTTTTAAATGCCAACTTATGTATTAATCCTTTGCGCAGGAATACGTAAAATCTTATCAAAATATTTCAAGTATTTTAGTTGATATAAGGAGGATAGTAATTTTGGGTACTACCTTCGGCCCCACTTGGCTGCGGAAGAGTTAAAAAACCCTCCACACAAAATCCCCAAAGATGACATAGGCCCTGATTGAAATTATTTTCCTCAGGGCCTCCTGTGTGGAGCTCATGAAAAAAAAAATGATTGCAAGATTCAACCCGAACTAAATGCTATCTAGATTTTTAATATGCGACATCGACATTTAATACATACAATTTGAGAGGCGTAATTAGGGTACCAGGTACCACCGACCCAGGAACCTTTATTGGATAACCAACACCTCTGCCATAGGTCACTCCAAGTGGTTCGCTACGTTTGGTGATTTAGCAGGGGTTCCCGGGTTCATGGCGTGAGGTTTGTCTAGGTCTTACAGGCGGATGATCAGGACACACCGAACCCCAGATTCCCACCCACCCCTTAAAAACTTTTCCTTCCAAGAACTCTCCTCTCCTTCCTTTCCTTAAAAAAAACTCCACACAGCATCCCCAAAGATGACATAGGCCCTGAGGGAAATTATTTTCCTCATGGCCTCCTGTGCGGAACTCATATAAAGAAAAAAAAATCTTTTGACCTTTTCTGCAAGTCTAAGATGAATATTTTTATTTTTATTCACAAAGTTAAAAATAAAAACAAAAAAATATTTTTAAGTTAATCACAGTAGAGCGCACTTGAAGTGAAATAATACAAAACTGCGCACAAATGTCATATTATTATTATTATCTGTATAATATATTTTGCATATTTTTTGTTGTTGTTCACGCATCCGGTCCAAGGCGAGCAGAAAGTTTGTTTCAAACGTACCATTTCAACTGTAGATAGGCGACCTTTATTACGCGGTGCCTTCAGAAGCTAGACAGGGCACATTCAAATAACACGTGATATTCTGCGGAAGGACTCCGTGCTCCGTTGCAGAAGAAGAATTCTTACGGTAGTATAATTATTATTAATAATAAGAATTAATAATATATTATTGTAACATATTGTATTGTACTTCTTCTAACATAAAAGATAATTTCGAAAAAAAAAACAATGAGTAGAATTAACAGGTACCTACCTACTAACCTAACAAGTAATAAATATATTTGGAAATATTATAAATATAATAGGTACGTATTTTCAATTTGGTAGACCAGCATGGGCACCGCCACCACCGCCCCGGGAACCATTTATTGGATTATCTACACCCCTGCCATAGTCCGCCCCAAATTATTCGCTACGTTTGGTGACTTAGCAGAGATGCCCGGGTTCATGGGGTGATGTTTGTCTGTTTCTTAATGCGGTGGATGTGTTAGCCGACATTATTTGTGGGGAGGGAGGGAGGGAATTTTGACCTCTCCAGCCGAACTCTCTTGCTCTTGACCCATCGACTTGCACCGCATTGAGAGGAATGGATTCACAAGTCCGTCACTACTGGACCCACTGACCCCCAAAATCCTCCCAACCCCTCATACTTTTGGCGGGTATGGGTACCCCAAGTGATTCACTACGTAAAGTCAGCTTACGTAGCAGGGTGTCCGAGTTCATAGGATGGGGTTTGTCCGGGTCTTGGTGGCGGATGTGTCTGCTCACCAGCTGCGTATGTATGAATCTGTCCCTCCCACTGCGATACAAGGCGATGTACCGAGAGAGTTTGCTGGAGAGGTCAAAAGGTCTGTCTCCACCAGTCTGTCCTGATCCGGCATGCCACGGAGTTGGTGGGCAAAAGCATCAGCCGCCAAGATCCGGACAAACCTCACCCCCTTGGCGGCCCTTGGTCCTCTGCTACGAGTAAGTCACCAAACATAGCGAAACACTTAGAGTGGCCTTTGTATGGGTCTTTGTTATCCAATAAATGGTTCCCGGGACGGCGGTACCCAAACCCCCAAGCTAATTTGAAATGACTTTAGTCGTTTTGTTACTAGATCAGAATAGCCAGGTACTTCCCCACCTTCCTCTACCTATCTCCTTCCCCTCCCCACTTACCTCGAGCCTCACAACATAACCCAATTGGGGATGCCATAGTCTCACTGGCTCCAGGCGGGAGCACGTGGGACTCTTGTGCGGTATTCACATTAAAAAAAACTATGGAACATGAAGCAATATTATACTACGACAAAGATATACATATAGTATAACTCTATGTACTACGAGCATCATGTTATTACCGAACAACGAAACCGAAGCTTTTCGTATGACAACATTATAATATAGGATATTTTATAAAAAATAGCGACATTAAAAAGAGACAGACACATCCATTTATAGGAGTTAGCTTGCGAGAAAATGAGAAAGTATAATCGGTCTCCTCTTTGTGCGGTACTTCGGTAGCCTCCCCACTCTTGTTTACTTACATAAGTTTTTAGAAGGTTTCTCTTCTATCGCGTGTGAATCGAACACTCTGATGTTTTTTTGTAAATACCTACAAACATAAGAGTCACAACTGCTCCCAACCGCCTGGAGCCAATTGGGATACTTACGAGTATGTTGTGAAGCTGAAGCAAGTCGGGAGGGGGAAGGAGATGGGGAAAAGAACAAATTATTTTTCATTAAGTATTCCCAAAAAATGCATTATTTGTTAAATTAGAACGTTTCCTATCGTTTTTTGAGTAGAAAAATAATTGTGTTTTTTGTGTAGGTACTTCAGAAAAAATATAAGCGTAAAATACATTTTTTTATTATTTAGAAATGATTTTTTTAACACAGGAGGACCTGGGGAAAATAATTCCCTTTGGGACCTATGTTATCTTTGAGGATGCTATGTGGAGGGTCTTTTTATGAAAGGAGGAAGAAAAAGATATGGGAAAGTGAAATTTATAAGGGGTGGGTAGGAGTTTGAGGGTCAGTGTTTAAGAGTGACGGGTATATGAATCTATCCCTCCCACTGCATTTTTAGAAGCAGTAACTAGCAGTTACGAGAGATGAGAAGGTTGATAAAAATATTGAAAGAAGGGTGAATGCAGGTAACTCTATAAATGGAGGACTGAACGCCGTTGACACCAACAAAAAACTGTCAAAAGAAGCTAGTCCATAAAGGAGTGCTTGTACCTACCCTGATGTGTGGCAGTGAGGCATGGAACTGGCAGAGGAAGGATGAAAGTAGACTGCATGCGGTAGAAATGAGATCCCTGAGGCCAATGTGTGGTAAAACCATGTGCGATCGTGTGAGAAATGTGGAGATCCGCAAAGAATGCAAGACCGATGTAAGCGTGATGTGTAAGATTAAGAAAGGGACGGTCCGGTGGTTTGGGCATGTGAAGCGAATGAACGAGGAAAGAAATGTATAGAGAATAAATTATGCAAATGTGAAGAAGAGGCAGAAGAAGTCGAGGACGGCACGTGATATATGGCCGATGTAACAGTAATAAAACGAAGGGCCGCAATTCGGCTCTCGCTGCATCCCGCATCCGCATGAACTGTACATCATAATTATGAAGTTATTCATTGATATCTTATTAACCGAATGTTTAATTATATCATTTTTAAATACTTGTTGTCGTGTTTCTTTTTTTTAATGTAACCAAAACGATTTTTAAACCAGATAGGTATATTTATGTTTGAAATACTGAAGTTGCAAAAAAGCATCTGCAGCCAAGACCCCGACGGACCTCACCCCATGAACCTGGACCCACTGTTAAGTCAACACAACGCCATCTACTTTAATAACGCCATTGCCTAACCTTTATTACCAATGCCATCTGTTAATTTGCATAAATGTCAAATCCACACTACCCGCTTGCCAGCCCGCTGCTCGCTGTGTTCACCAATTTACACAAAACCTTGACAAATTATATACCTAAACCTTTCTCATAAATCACTTTATCTATTGGTGAAAACCGAGGGAAAATCTGTTGCGTAGTTTAAAAGATATAAGCGTACAGACAGCGGTAGCGACTTTGATTTATAATATTATACGTCAATGATACTATGTAATAAAGTTATTAAAAAGTTAAAGTTATTAAAGTTATTATTAGTTATTAAATATCTTTGGAATAATTGGAGTAATTTTAATCAATGTTAAACATTTTCATTATTGAAACAGTACTCAATAAGATCACGAATAGTGATTAAACAAATCACAAGTATTTTAAATATAAATTGTCTTGAAATATATTTTTTATTATTTGTATTTAAGTGCTCTTAGTTATACTAACTATGAGTATTTGGCATAATCAACATAGTTTTACTGCGATATTATCCTGGAGCAGAATAGAACGGTATTAAAAATAAGTTTTTTGCTTTCATACAAAAGTGCTTGTTTCAACCATCACATTGTTTCAATCATAACAATGTAGAATTTACCTCTGAATTGAGAGCATTTTTTCTGTGTAAAATTCAAGAATTAAGAAGTCGAAAAAATATGTGTAATTCCCACGCGGTAGAAGAGAAACATACAAAAAACTAAAGTAGACAAGAGTGGGGACTACGAAGCACTTTTTTTTATCAATGTGAAGGGTGATTGTTTTAATATTTTTGTCCTCCGATTGCAGTGCACCTTTTCATTCTATTCCGGCCGTCCCATTTTAGTGCCGTGAATCTGGCCTTGCCAGGTTGTACCGTGTGGTCAAATCAAATGCCAGTTGTCTTAAATCTTTTGAAGATAGCCCGAAATAGGTAAATGTCGGCTGTTTTTGTAGCGTAGTTTGCAATCTCAGTTTCTTGAGAAGGGAAACATACTTTTTTCATATTTTTTTTCTCTGTTGTTAACTTTTTGTGCTTACATAATTGATAAAACAATGTATACTATTAACGTTGATTTTTTAAAAGTTATAAATTCAAAAAAAATCAATAAAGATATGTTATTACGAAATTGTCACGTGAGGGTGTGTGACGTTGAATGTGGTCGAATGAGATCGACTTCATCATCCAAAATCACAGAAGTTCACTATTCAAGATCACAGAAGTACATCTAGACTTAAATACATAATGATTTTATGACTTTTTTGAATAATACATAATGATTTGAATTTCTGACCTCTTTTCATTATAACTTTTAAATTTTCTCTCAGTGTGGACGATTGAAACATGGTTATGATTGAAACGTTGCA
The DNA here is from genome assembly GCA_917563855.2 of Limnephilus lunatus. Taxonomy (NCBI): domain Eukaryota; kingdom Metazoa; phylum Arthropoda; class Insecta; order Trichoptera; family Limnephilidae; genus Limnephilus; species Limnephilus lunatus. The sequence goes on along the minus strand of OU830594.1, from coordinate 89,698,718 downwards.
ATCATCCCCACACAAATTGTTTCAAACATCCCCACGCTGCATTTTCTACTTCAAAATCAAAAATAAGCCTTTCAAATAGACATTAACGCCACGCAAATGCATTATAAATACTCATAAATAGATAAAGAAGATAGTGTAATGAAACATTCGTCAAGCTGCGAGAGTAAAATGAGTTATAAGAAAAACAAAAATGTCTTAAATACCTATTTACTTTTTAGTGCGAAATCCAATAATGTCTCCTATGCACGATTGAGTCACTCGCTGACTAGTGAGCTTTTGTAGAAACATCCCAACACACCTGATGGAGTTTCGAGTGTTGTGTCACACTCTTAGGTATTATAGTTTTCGAGTAAATTGAGATGTTTCAATCATAACCTGTTTCAATCGTCCCCAGTCTACCCTATTTCAGGAGATTATATAATACGGAAGATTGATTTGCGATACAAGTCAGGGAAGATAGAGGAAGTCATGGCACGATCACCTGAATCAAATTCCTCATTTTACAGTTTAGTACAGGTTTAGTAGTTTGACGGCCTCCATAGCCGAGTGGTAAACGGTAATGGTAAGTGGTTCGAAACCCGGCGTGGGCAAATACATTTTATTTGATTAATTTGTGTTATTTCACAAATTCCTCATTTAAAAATAATATAAAGTATATTTGCGGCACGTTCCAGAGTGGAAGATACTCTCAGTATCGCCCTGGTGTAAGACCACCATTCAGAATTGAAACGTTGCTTGAAATAGCTTAAGCCGTGTTTAGTGACCAGATCTGAATAGCCAGGTACTTCCCAACCTTCCTCTTTCCCATCTCTTTCCCCTCCCCGCTACATTGAGCCTCACAACATACCCCAATTGGGGATGCCATAGTCGCACTGGCTCCAGACGAGAGCAGTTGGGACTCTTGTGTGGTATTACATATCTACTAAAAAAAAATTATAAAAAAGGATGCACATAATATTATACATTGCATTTGCATACATTGCATACATTGCCCCAAACAAAATACCAGATCGAACGATTTATTTAGAATACCACACAATAAATCAAAATACGCGCAAAACTCTGTAATAATACGTATCTAAAAATCTCGGAGTTAATTTTTTTAATTCACTACTTGAAAAATTAGAAACGTAAATAGTAATATAAAAAAAAAATTAAAACTCAGCTTAAAAATTAAACTGAAAATTTAAACTGAATAAAATAAAAAATAAATAAATAAATAAAAATAAGAAAAAAAAATTAAACCAATATAATAACTTTTCATGGGTTGAAATTAGTGATTGTCAACTTTAATAGGGGGGGGGGGGGGGGGGGGTGACACCAACCGCGTTATCCATGTATGTATATTATGTTATTAGTTATTATATAAAATGTGTTGTAATTTATATATCTTCACCGATATTCTTATAATTATTTATATTCTTCTCATAACAGAATCACTAAGTTGAATAACAAATCATTATTATGCGGATTGCTTCGGTAGGTAGGTATGTGCACGGCTGTACGCACTTCCGAGTTCCGAATAAGATGCTAATAGGCAGTTAGAAACTAGAAGTCTAGAAGACGCACAATGTATCACAGCTGTGCGGGTGAGGTGTAGGGATTGGTCGAGGACGGGTGGGGTTTCCGGCCGGCAGTGTGTCACCAAGTGTGTGTGCGCTTATTGTTTTGATTTTCTAAGTGTGTGTGAACTTGGTTCGAGCGGGACAAAGCAGATATTATGAAATACCTAAACGTTCTGCGTTCGGTGCGAAATCTATCCTCTTAACATAACCTATTTAACCAAGGTTTTATTTTATTTATTTACATCACTTTCAATGACTTTTCAAAGGGCTTCTGAATAATAATAATAATAATTGGACAATTTGTAGAGCGCCGTTTTTGTGAAAAATCACCTCAAGGGCGCTTTACAATTCACTATGAATTCCCAGGTTCTATTTAATTTTATTATTTACAGAAAGATACAAAAACATACTTACCTGCAGGTCACTTCCGAAAAACACACTTTATTAGAAAGTTTATGCTTGGGAAAGGTACGACTTTGCACGTGGAGGACAATATATTCAAAAAACTGGACATTGCATGACTTTACTTTTGCTACCCTCATCCCTGTTGGTTTTACATTTATGTTTATACGAAGATTAATGCCAACGTTGAGTTAATATTTATTTGAAAGACTGGAGAATTGTAAGAATTTGAATAATTTTTACAAAATTAGTTATTTACTTTGAAATGCCGCGCGTCTGAGTTAGCCGGTCACCATATTAACTACGTGTTTCGCAATCAATGATTTCTTCATCAGGATAAAACGAAAAATATTTAGACGCGATTTAAATAAAAATGTTTGCTTATTAATTAAGTTATTTGTTTATTGAATTGAATTGAAACGTTGCTTGAAATGGCTTTGCCCGTGTTTGGTGACCAGATCTGAATAGCCAGGTACTTCCACACCTTCCTCTTCCCCATCTCCTTCCACTCCCTAATACCTTCAGCCTCACAACATACCCCAATTGGGGATGCTATAGTCTCACTGGCTCCAGACGGTTGGGACTTTTGTGCGGTTTCACACATACAGACGTACACAGTATCTACAGTATGATACAGTTAAAGGTATGTTAAAATATGACCTTGCTATTGTAACTATTATGTATGTCCATAGAATATCATTAGGTAATTTCGCCTGAGATTGTTCTTAAAACTTAACTACATTATACTAATATAAGGGAAGAAAGTGTACCTAGCGTGACTAAAGAAACTGGAAACGACTGGCGAAAGTGTGTAGTCACGCTAAGTACCTACACTTTCTTCCCTTTTATTAGTATAATCTAGTTAAGTTTTAAGAACAATCTCAGGCGAAATTACCTAATGATATTCTATGGACCATAATAGTTACAATAGCAATGTCATATTTTAACATACCTTTAACTGTATCATACTGTACTGTTTTTTTTATTTTTTTTATATGTAATACCGCACAAGAGTCCCAACTGCTCCCCTCTGGAGCCAGTGCGACTATGGCATCCCCAATTGGGGTATGTTGTGAGGCTGATGATAGGGGAGGGGAAGGAGATGGGAAAGAGGAAGGTGGGGAATTACCTGGCTATTCAGATCTGGTCACTAAACACGGCTTAAGCCATTTCAAGCAACGTTTCAATTCTGAATGGTGGTCTTTCACCAGGGCGATACTGAGAGTATCTTCCACTCTGGAACGTGCGCAAATATACTTAATAAATTATTTTAAATGACTTATTGTGAAAAAACACAAATTAATCAAATAAAATTTTGCGCACGCCGGGATTCGAACCCGCGGCCTCCCGTTTCATTGTCCTGAATCCTACCACTGGACTATGGAGGCCGTCGTCTTTATGTGTGAAACCGCACAAAAGTCCCAACCGTCTGGAGCCAGTGAAACTATAGCATCACCAAATGGGGTATGTTGTGAGGCTGAAGTTATTAGGGAGTGGAAGGAGATGGGGAAGAGGAAGGTGTGGAAGTACCTGGCTATTCAGATCTGGTCACCAAACACGGGCAAAGCCATTTCAAGCAACGTTTCAATTCTGAATGGTGACCTTACACCAGGGCGATACTGTGAGTATCTTCCACTCTGGAACGTGCCGCAAATATACTTTATACTATTTTTAAATGAAGAATTTGTGAAATAACACAAATTAAACAAATTAAATTTATTTGCGCACGCCGGGTTTCAAACAGTCAAACATACACAGTCAAATAAATAAATGAATCTCTGGCTTGCCATTGAAGTAAAATCATTTATTATTTCATAGTGCTTTCACACAAACGAAGTAGGTATTTAAATCCGTAAGTCTAAACTTAAACTTTAGGTTGCACAGTTTACACCCGCGCTGTGCAAGCGGGCATCGGATTCCCTACAGAGCAGAGCATCGGACCTTCCCATATACCTACTTACATATATTTGTATATTATAGTTAAAACAACTCGACAAAAAATCTCGATACAAATTATAATATATATTGCCGTTCAAAGATGGCGCCACTTCCGTTCGCATCTCGCACACGAACGCTTTCAGCAGGTAAGTTTAAACCCAAAATTTCTTAGCTTCTTCGGCCTGTTGGATAAGATCAAAGTGAACTAGTGAAGTATCTGTTTTACTGTTTTTATAATTCTTATCAGCTCAGGCTCAATGCTCAATATCTGATAGTTCGCGCAATGCGAGACCGGTATATCAAACTGATTTTTGGAATGTGACGAGTGTGACGACTGACGACTGACGGGATTTTCGGGGGGCTTGCCCCTTGCCCCACTCCCTACTCCTAATTTTGTATCAATATTCAATTGGGACGAAGTTCTGGGTTGTGTGGTGTACCGGGTACCCTCATTTACATATACATTTAAACAAATTAATAACAAAATATATGTCAGCTTCTCAGTAGCCGGGCCTACAAGGCCTACTGTACAGGGCCCGCAGATAAATGAATTTGGCAGCCACCTCTGGTGTGGAGCTCCAAAAAACCCTTGACCTGCACCGGCAAATAGTCGGGAAACGCGCCAAACGCGCGCCCAACATATGTACACGGTTGAAATTTGTCACGCGAGAACGGGTCGCTTCTACGACTCGTTCCGGGTTCATCAGCTCGGCTGCGGAATGATTTGCCGACCTCTGTGGTTCCTCCCTCCTACAAAATGGGTCTCTTCAAGGCCAATGTTCCCTCCTGCCTCTCCTCAAAATGACCCTCCACACAGCATCCCCAAAGATGATATAGGCCCTGAGAGAAATTATTTCCTCCGGGCCGGGGAGTTAATGTTAAAAAAAGTCATTTATTAATGTTACCTATGTATAAAAAAAATCATACAAAACTTTTATTTTTATGTGACACCTCACAAGAGAGCCCCCGTCCTTACATTGTATAGACAGGGGAACTATGTCACCACCCGGTTGGGCAGCGTTGTGAGGCGGGTTAAGATAGGGGCTGTAGGAAGGGATTTGTTAATGCGGGACTTGAAGAGGCCCGGATTATATGAGGGAGGAAAAACAGATACCGGTAGCTCGTTCCACATACGAGCCGACTTACACAAAAACGAGTCGAAGAAACGACCCATTCTCATAAAGCCAACATCAACTGTGAAAGGGTGTTCTGCTGGCGTCCGTTGAGTTGCACGCACGTGTACCGGTGCACCGGGGATCAATGCTGCAAGCTCCTTAGAGCAGGCTCCATTGAAATATCTGTAGAACAGACACAACTAGCCCATATTGCGTCTGTGCATTAGAGATAATTATTTGCACAAAGCAAAATATAAAATATTATTTTTATTGAATTATTTCAAAGCAAAATATTATTTTTATTTAACATTTTAAAGTTTGTTCTTAATATACCATGTTAATTTATTAATATATTATTAGGTCTATTGGTTAAATCGACTAGTTAAGTAGACTTATAAAAAAGCAAAAATATACCTATATCAGAAACAAAAAAAAAATGGCCAAGAATTACAAGTACGGTCTATGCTTGGCGACAGTCGACACTCTTCCATGCCATATGTCTATGGTTAAAACATTGTAGCTATCTAAGAAAGGAAAAAAAGGGTTTCTAAATTTGCAAGCCTATGATTAATTTCAAATTGTGTAGGTATGTATTAATTGAAAGATTTGACTTGAGGACGAAACTAGACATTTTTTATCATCATAATTATTAGAGTCATCTAGCGACAAGATTATAATGACTTTTCATTTATGCAATAGTAGTTTCCTACTTACCGTAGGTCTCAAAGTATGCTTTACATACACGAATCACCTCTTTGTGTAATGCATTCTTTGAGACCACGAGTCAGTTTATACATAAGGCATAGTTTGAGGACAGTCCCCAAACTATCGTGTATATCGAAAATCGAAATGTCTTCAAACTATGCGTTAGATATATGTTTCGATATATATTTAAAACGGAACATCATAGACGTATATAGCTGTGTGGGGGTGGTTTTTAAGGGCGGCTGCAACAAAATGGCGAAAAAAAAAAAGTGTATAAAAGTGTATATAATTAGGCTCAAAGTATGCGTTACACAAATATATATATATATATATATATATATATATATATATATATATAATGTATATTCTTCTTGCACTACCTACTTCGTTCATACGCTGTACATGCCCATAACATCTCTTTCTTAATCTTCCTCATCACAGAGGTTTGCAAAAGCCTTGCTATATTAATGAATCTCATAATTTCTTAGTCTAATTTTTATCTATAGTCTAATTTCATTATTTATCTGCCAGTTCCATGCCTCACTACAAAACATCAGGTGGGAAGTAGATACAGAGATTCAAATGTGGACTGCTATGGACACTTCCTTGGACAATTTCAAGATAATATCTACATAACAACGCGACGGTCCCGAAGAACAATATTGGATCTGATAAAAAAAGAAAATAGTTTTATTTTAAAATGTATTATTTACATTTCTTTTGTGTTATATTTATTGATCTCAAAAACAGTAAAAGGCAGAAACGTAACTTGAACAGCTCTCCTGCAAAACCACAAAATCACACATCAGTCATGGTTCTTCGGGACCGTCGATACATTTTTATATATTTGTAATTTTCATCGCATGCTTCATAAGTAAAGTTAAAATATTTAAAAATTTTGTGGAAAATAAAAGCACAACATCCAACTCTTGTTCGTAATAATTTTTCATGAACGTTTGAAGTAATATCAACAACAAAAAAAAGATAACTAAGGTACTTAAGTATCTGTGGACCAAACCAAACGCGTTATAGGTACAATTCATTAGAGGACGTTATCGGGGGTACGATAAATTATAGAGACAGCTTTTCCATTGAAAGCTTTCCGCTTTGTTCTGCTTAGAGTTTCGAGTAGCATTATTTATTAAAGAAAAATTACCGAAAGCTTCAAATCAAATGAATAGATATTTTTATTATAATAATTTTTCTAGAAAAAAATTTAAAAATTGTGTTCCACGCAATTTAAAAAAAAATACGCCGTTAAACGTTAATTTTGTTAGTGCGCTGAAAAAAATGCGTGCGATGATTAACCGTTGATGGGAAAAAAATAAAGTAATTGAAGAGGGAGACGACATATTAATTACTGTAATTGGAATAGAGTAAAGTGAAGTTTTTCGGTTCCGTGACTTTTCATGTCGCGACAAAATATCCCCGACAAAATATCCCCCAACAAAATATCTACTAAAAACTAACCTAACCTAGTAAAAAAATGGAAAAAAATAATACAGTCTTCTGCAAAGACAATAAACTATTGTTATCTGTATTATTTTTGAACAATTATTTATTGTCTTTACAAGACGTCTGTATTATTGTTGTCCCCTTTTTGGTAAGATTAGGTTATATTTAGTTTTAGTTGATATTTTATTTGGTTATGTTTTGTCCGAGGACATTTTAGAAATAAAAATATTGTTTATAGCCTAGTTGATAATCACAGATATAAATTAATTTATATAATTTATTTTCACATAGATTTATTTAATAGATATAAATTTAAATCGAAATATGCAGTTTTTTTAACCTGAAACAAATGTTTAATGACTTAAAAATATTTTAATAATTTCGGTTCACTAAATGTCAATCTTTACATAGTAAAAAATGAAATTGCTCCCACTGTCTGCAAAAGATTTTCATGCGGGTTTCACCAATAGATAGAGTGATTCATGAGGAAAGTTTTTAGGTGTATAATTCGTCAAAGTTTTGAATAAATTGGTTGAAATATATAAATTAAGGGAGCGGGCTGGCAAGAGGGTGATGTGGATTTGATTTAACAAATGGCGTTGGTTATAAAGGTTGAGTAGTTGCATGGCGTTGTGTTTCGTTAAGCACAGCAACGTGGGGCCGAATCTGCTAGTAATCAATAATACAAAACCGATGCGAGACATCTCTTGTTGAAAAGAAAAATACCAAGTTTTTTTGATTAATCGAAGTACACAACGAGCGGTAATTTTTAAATAATTTTAATAAATGTTTTAAAACAGCATTTTATGTAGATGTCGGCAAAACTTTCCAGTAGCTAAGAAAACTGTTAATACTATTGGCTATCCCTTTGAAATACGAATGTCACACATCGACTTTTCAGAGGTCCCAAAACCCTTAATGACTAGAAGGCTCCGGAGTCTTTCATTCAGCAATAGATAAAGAATGATGGATGATGATGACGTAAACGTACCAAATATTACATTTAATATTGACCACGAAAGGCGGAAGAGAATATCAAACTCCATTTGCGAAAATCACTTATTAGGGCTATTAGAAATATTCGATTTTTGATATAAAATAAATAACATGTAAAATTATAAGTATTTAAATCCAGATGTTTGAAGCAGGCAAACTTCTTGAGCTTTAGTGTCACAAAATTAAAGCAGAGTACTGGAATTTTTACATCAGATTTTTAACGAACGTAAAAGGGAATAAGTTGCAAATTATAAAAAGTTCTCCTACCACCATGAGCATTCGAAGTGTTGGTTACTTGAAATGGTTTTAGCCGTGTTTCGTGACCAGATCTAAATAATCAGATTCACGTGCTTCCCCTTCTCTATCTCATACCCCCCACCGCTCAATAAACTAATACTTACATACCCCGTTTTAGGGAGGATCCTATTAAAGTTCTACTGGCAGTTATTATGGTTTTCGGACAGTTGAGAGCAGTTGGGTCTCATGTATAAATACAAAAATAAAAATAATAAAAAATATTTTCATTTCAATAAATTAAACTCACAATAAAATCTCTAAAGAAAGTACGTAATTAACAGTTTCCTTGAATTAGAAGTGCCGCCTTTTTTACCGGCACAAACGATATAAACATGTTTTATAATTACCACTTTTCAAACAAATCTTTCATTTGTAAACTGGACAATGAAAATCTTTAATAAGGACTTACACGGTGTTAGGTTTTATAGCCAGGCTGATTGAAAATATCAACAATATTCAGTGGATTAAACTATTATATTAAATTATTAAACTTTTATATTAAATTAAGCTATTATAGTTTGCTTTTGTTATAAGGCAATTTGAGTACAATTCTACCATCTGGAACCCACATTAAAATCTTTATGAACAAGCTATTGAAAGACTACAAACTAAGTTTCTACGTTTCCCAATTTTAAAAGTGGGTATTTCAGCAATCTGGTTGAACTACATATACTGAATATTGTCAGACAGATCCATTTTCACTGGCTTGGTATTTCTATATGAAATTCTAAATGCTGCATTGGATAGTCCAGAATTGTCTGCTTTGATAAACTTTCGGATTTCACTGCGTAAGACTAGACGTCGTGATTTATTTCAGTGCAAAAATTCAGGACTAACTAACATATCTATTACTCGTTTCTCAGAGTATTTACTGGGAATAATTACGCCGAGTCAGTGGATATCTTCCATATACCATTACACAAATACAAAAGACTGTTACTGAGGCAGTTCAGTAATATAAAATACTAACTGCTCAATTTTTACTATTCCTATTAATACTTTTAACTATATCATTGAAGAAGAAGATAATACTAATAATCTAAACGAAAATATGAAAAAAAGACAAAGAAAAATAGCAAAGAAAAAAAGTAACTGGGACTCGACCACAGAACCTCTCATCTGATAGGAACCTATCGCCGCCTTCCAACAAACCGTCATAATTGTCATTCTCTTATTTTCAAATTTTAGAATTAACAATACTATCTTAGATTAATTTTTCCGTATCATGTGCAACTACTACCTTTTTTTAATTTGAAACTATCGATCTAAGAACTGGTTTCTAATCTAGATAAATTCTACGAACTGGTACAAGCGCATGTCCCGGATAGACGAGAGGATCTGGGTTCATGTCCCAGTTGCGACCATTATTTTTTTCTATTTTTCTGTTCCTTGTTCTCTTTCATATTTTCGTTAAGATTATTAGTGTTATCTTATTCTTCAATGTTATGTATATATTGATGGGAATAACTTTCAAAGGTTATAAAAAGACAGTTGTCCTTATAAAAAAAAAATAATTTAACTATCATAAATAAAAAATAAATGTACATGATTTAATTCTCTCTACAATTTAACAAGTGAGATTGATTCTATCTGGCATTTTCCTACTCATTTCCGATATCAGAAATTCTGAATTTATTTTTAAGGTCACCTGAAAACCGGGTTCTATTGTAAAATTTAAAAAAAATCGAAAAATTCCTGACAACAGCTTAGTTTCGTTATGTAGAGAAAAATTGGATCCTATTTTTAAGCGAGTCGTTATACTTGACAAGTGTTTTTATGGTCAGCATTAAACACATAAAAGCTATAACTCAGCTCGGGGTGGTAGGGGGGGGGGGGGAGGAGGAGGCTTGGGGTGGCTTGGTTAAGCTTGGCATAGGTTGATGGGTGAAGGCTGTCGGGATGAGATTAAAAATCTCCTGTCGCATGTACGTCACCTCTTTGCGTACAGTTGATCTTTAAGGGTTGTTGCATGCGAAACTATATTATATGTGAATTGCATAATTTCGGAAAAATTTAAAACAAAAACCAAAAAATCGAGTTCAGTTTACACGCGGTAGAAGCGAAACTTTAGCAAAAGAATCTCAATCAAGAGGTGCCTTGAAAAGTGAGGTCTTAATCAAAGCGGCCGATGAGCGCAGACGTATCATTTCCGTTTCATATCTCAACCAATAGGAGCCTTGAAAAGTGATATCGTAATCAAAGCGGCCAATGAGCACAGTTTGATGCTTCGCATGTGATGTAATGCGTATTTCCGTTTCATCCGAATTCCAAATTACAACGGGGCTAAAGAAGTCTCACTTCAAAAACGAAGTGGTGTTTGGTGGAATTGAGTGCAAATTTTTAATTTTTTTTTTAAATATTATCTTGACACAAGAGGCTCCCGAGGAAAATTACTTCCCTTAGGGCCCATGTCGTCTTAAAGGATGCTGCGTGAAAGGTTTTTTAAGGAAATGAAGGAGAGGAAGTTCTACGAAGGAAATAGCTTTGAGGGGTGGGTAGGAATGTGGGGGTCAGTATGTCCAGGAGTGACGAACGTTTGATTCCATCTCTCCAACTGCGGTGCAAGGCGATGGGTGGAAGAATTCTGGCTGGAGAGGTCAGAATACCTCCTAAACCAGTCTCCCTCGATACGTCCCGCCACGCAGCAGGTGGGCACATGCATCGGCTGCCTAGACCTGGACGACTCTCGCCCATGAACCAGGGCATCCCTGCTAATTTACCAAACTAAGAGTACCACTTGTATTACCTACGGCAGAGGTATTGGTTAAATGGTTACCGGGTGGCGGTACCTATACCCGCCTCCCAAAAGAAATATTCAAACAATTAATTTTAGATAGGAGTACCAAAATCCTTGATAAACCAACTTGATTCTGTATAAAGGCGGGTTGTCCGTCTTATTGACAATTCGTAGTTAACATACCCATTTCCATCTCTAATACACTGTCATAAAGTTGGCATGTTGAGCCTTTTCTAAAAGTATTTAAATGATTTTACTATTAAGCTTCAAGAAGCCATCACCAAAATGCCTGAAAATTTTGATAAAAACTTTAACATAGAAATCTGAAAAAAGATGACTGGCTCATATTATGAGATTAAATTTAGGTATTTCAGGTACGAACTCAAACATCAAAGTGATTGCATTCTCTGAAAAATTAATAATGTTTTGCTAATTTATACAGCCTTTTGTGAAAAACCACGTCAAGTAAGTTTAACGTCTTATAAAAGTTACCTCACCTTCCTAACCGTTATCAACATGAAATAAATCGGCAACCGGACTAAATAGAACAGTGACAAAATAGAACACTTTTTAAAAGCAACGGAGAAAAAAAAACTTCTTTTCTAGGTAAGGATTTGGTTAAATTAGATTATTTTTTTGACACTTTTATTGAATTTTTATCAATTTTAAGTATGTAAGTTACAGAACTCATTATCCGTAGAACATTGAAGATTTACCAAACAATACCGACCAACATAATAGAAAAATAAAATTTGTTAAAAATTAAATAAGACATGACGAAATATGTGAAGCGTAGCTAATTCACTAATTAATCATCACCCCGTTTCCCCAAAGAGGTAAGCAGAAAGGACGGACCGCCACGCAACTCACACCGCTTGCTACATTCGCATTTATACATCTATTCTGTGACATGGACCGACTCAAGTATCTGGTTTTTTTGCTAGTTTAATGTCTTCCTCGTGCATCCCCGACTTCTTTTACTATTCATGTTCGCATCATATATCGTTTTTTACGTACATTAGCTTTCTATGCCCAAACTATCTAAGCGTCATTTCCTTAATCTTAGTATTTACTGTTACATCACCCTAGCATTCTTTGAAGATCTCCACATTTATCAACCGATCTTGTTTTAGCAATTCGTATTGGTAATTTGTAATTTTAAATATCTACTATTCTTAGTTTATAACTTAAGTAATATATTTTTAATATTATTTGTTGTTCATGTTAACACACGTTATGTATATTTTAAGTACCTAAAATAGATAATATTTTTATTTTTCCATTGTTTAAAAAGGTTTTTTAAAAACTTTGTAAGCTGTGTAATTCGTTTTTTACATTTGCTCCACACTGAAGATCCTGGGGAAAACAATTTCCCTCAGGGCTTATGTCATCTTTGGGGATGCTATGTGGAGGGCCTTATTAGAGAAAGAAATTTGAGGAAGCTCTGGGAAGGAAAAAACGATATAAGGGGTGCGTAGGAATTTAGGTGAGGGTGTCCAGGAGTGACGGACGTATAAATCCATTCCGCCTGTGGTGAAAGGCGTCAAGTGAAGACAGTTGGAGTGATCAAAAGGTCTCCCACAACTAGTCGTTCCCGATCCGACCCTCCACACAGTAAGTCTGAAAACGCGTCCGCTGCCAATACCTAGACAATCCTGCCCCGTGAACATGGCACCACTGCTAAGTCACAGATTCATTTGGGGGTGACCTATGACAGGAGTGTTGGTTATCCAATAAATGGTTCACCGGGCAGTGATACGCATACCCGCCTCCCAAATTGAAATTATTATTTCGCCATCAGAAGGTATTTTATAACTGTGTTGAAGTCATTTTCAGATGATGTACTTATTCAATAAGTAATAATAATATTTTTAAATTAAAAAAAAAACTTTACTTAAAAAAAGTTCTAAAAATTTTACTTGGTGAAAAGTGATATGAGTGACTTTATATCACTTTTCAGCAGAATTCTGTATTGTCACAGTTCTGTTTAGTCATGGAACCAAATAAAATATATAATCACACTTTATAACGGAAAATTGTTTTTGTAATAATTATGTACATCACAAACAAACTTGTGGTTTCTTTGTTTCTTTACCTGAGATTTCAAAATCAAATTTTGTCGATTAATAACACCTAAGTATTTATCGCAACAAAGTGTTTTATGGTTGAAAAAAGCTGTGTTATTTGCGTTATTATAATTTATGGTATAAAAAATTACATGTCGAACTCATTATTTATTAGGGACTTTTTAAGTGAATGCTGCACAAGTGTTCCAACTGCTTCCAGCCTCCTGGATCGAGTGATAGGCGAGACCATGATATCCCCAATAGGATGTTTTGAGGCTGAAGTTAAGCCAGGATGGGAAGGAGAAGAAGAAGAGGATGGTGAGGAATCCCTGGCTATTATAATGTAGTCATCAAACACGGTACAGTAATTTCCAGCAACGTTTCAATTCTGAATGATGGTCTTGCAATAGGGCGATGCTGAGTATTTCTCTCACCCTGGAACGTGCCGATTTATTTTTATTTATTTAATTATTTTCATAATACATTAGGTTATAATAATGACGTATTGCCCATCTCACTAGGTGTGAAACGCCATGTGATGGCAATTTACAGAGTGGTTAATATCTATGATTTAGTTTTATTAATATTATGAACATGACAGCTTGATATAAATTTTTAATTTTTTAAATTTAAATATACAATTCAAGTATGTTATATAGAAGATTGCAGTAGGTACATGGTTACATATTTACACACAGTAGGCGTAAAGGTAAGTATGTTATTAAAAATACTCCTGATAGATATGTTTATTTGAGGTGATCAATGATTCTACTTTTAAATACACTTTTGGTTTGGGTATTTCTTATTTCAGTAGGTAGAGAATTGAAGAGCTTTGTTGCATTATATTTAAAAGTTCTTTGTCCATAGGAGGTTTGACAAACTGGGATGTTAAAAGATTTTACATTTGACTCTCTTAGGGCTCTAGTGCTTATTCGTTCCTCGAACATGTGAGTATTTTTAAATTGGTGAAGCAGGATATTTTTTGAATACAGTTTTTGCAGATTAGGAACATTTAGTGTCTTAAAAATAAAATCAGTGCCCGTTCTCAACGGGACTTTAAGAATAACCTTCAAAATTAGTTTTTGAATCTTTACTAAAGGCTCCAGGCAAGTATTTGTGGCACTTCCCCAGCCGATAATACCATGTTCCCCAGCTGATAATACCATATTCAATGAATAATTTGTGAAAACACAAATCAATTAAGTAACATTTTCGAACCCTTTATATTTATCCCTTCTACCTACTCTCTATGTACCTATCCTTTCAATAATATGTGCCAATATTTCCTAATGACAATTTGGAATAATAACTTCAAGGAACAATCAGTCTGTTCAAGTAATTAGCTCCTATAGTATCTCGCTGACCTTAAGATGAAGTCATACTAAATAATGCAAAATCATACAAAATCATATGTTTTTTGTTTTGAAAATTTGATCGCTTAGAAGTTTTATAGATGCTTCAATTAAATACTGCGTGTACAACATGCCTTGGCCCTTAAAAATATCGGTCATTTTTTTTATAAATCTTTTAATAAGCCTAGAAAAAAATTTAGTATAAGGTCTATAAAAAACACTTTCCAGTGCTCTCCTACTTATAAACCCCTTTTCGGACATGGTTTTATTGTATAATGTGGCAAATTCAGTTTCTTTTATAATATAAGCAAAAAAATTATGTTTACGCCCGAACTTCACAAAATACAATAAAACCTGCATTTTATCGTTGATATTTTTGACATCAATCAATACGGCCCGCACTCTACGAATTTGGATCTTCAAGTGACTCTTATCCCATGGGCACAAGAACCAAGCACTGGACACAACCCAATTCGTATCAGTCACGCCCCGAACATAGCGGGAAATAGACGTGTGGCTCCACGCCGCTTGCTTTCGTGAAATCAATTTTAAATTTCCGTTTTATTACAATAAACATAAAAAAATAAAGTTTTTCACAGGCCTTTACGAAATCAAACTGTAAAAAAAATCTCTCAAATACCTATTCCAACCTTTCCGAAAGCTTTTTCTCAAGTATTTTTAAACTCCTCCCATAAAGGGCGTGAAATCCGATTTCGATTTTTTCCTGGACTGTTGGATCGCCTTAACATCAATTTGTACGTAAACTTGCGCATTGATCAACTCAATGATTCCTCGGTACTATAATATCGATTCTCACAAAAACGTGCCGTATAAAATTAAGGTAAGTCAGATTCCTTCATAGTGTCCACTGTTTACCAAACAATTCCCATGGTTGTGTCGCGTATGAAAAACATTACTTTGTATCACAGTTCATTGATTTGCAGTCAATTTATCTGACAAATACATAATATATTATAATTTTTTTTTTTTATTTTTTTTTTTTTATTTTTTTTATTTATTTCAAGACTTGTTTTTACATTAAAAAATGATAACATTTGCAAGGTTAAACAACATTTTTTTTTTTTAATTCTACTACTCCATATAATCACTTCATATAATTCACAGTTAAATGAACCTCTAGTAAGAATATCATTTTCTCTATTTGTAACAGAAAAGGCAGAAAATAAAATATACATAATTACTATATTTTCACCCCCGTTTTAGAATTGTATTCATACGTATCAAAATAAAATGCACAAAAGTAATGATTAGAGAGTACTGTAAAAATCACAAAAAAAAACTATTCAACTCGTCTAGAGAAAAGAACCCTTTGATAATACCACTAGTTCAACATCGTTAGTTGGAGGCTTCACATTGGCTTCCGACATTTCTTTTTACGAAACTCTTTGCACTGTCATAACTTTTGTTTAAAACTAACTCTACATTTTCACCCACATGAGTAGTGGTAGTGTACTTATTAAAGCACCCTCACAACTTACATGCAAAATTTGCTCTATATGACCAAACTGTTAGAGATAATTTTTTATGATTTATGAAGGAGTTTGTCTGCGTCTCTTCGTCTTACACGCTTGTTCCTGTTGTTAGTCTGACACGGTTAATTTTTCAGTCGGTAATGTCGTTACTGTGTATTTCAATCAAAACAAATCCCGGTATGTAGGCTCATTTTGGAACAAATTATTACTGAATTTATAATTATAATTTTTAAAAAAGCAAC
Organism: Limnephilus lunatus; assembly: GCA_917563855.2. Taxonomy (NCBI): domain Eukaryota; kingdom Metazoa; phylum Arthropoda; class Insecta; order Trichoptera; family Limnephilidae; genus Limnephilus; species Limnephilus lunatus. The sequence goes on along the minus strand of OU830594.1, from coordinate 89,682,355 downwards.
CCGTAAAAGGCAAAGATTTTTACTGTAATACAAGGTTCGCAGAAAATGCATTTAATACGGTTAGCTCATACGGGCCAGTTTATAAAAAAAAACTCGTCGGGCCGCTTTCGAAATTTCGAACGTGTGACGTTGCTTAATATAAAATACTGCCAATTGTATTGCTGTTAAATGAAATTCGAACTAAATCCCGAATTTTTAGCCAATCGTCGGTATTCCCCCTCGATGAGCTAACCTCGCTAAAAGCATTTTCTACGAACCTTGACTATGATGCATATATTTTCAAATGACTTTTAAAAGGTTTAAAAAATATATTTTTGGTTAAACTGAAGTTTGAACCTTCCTTCTCCGGGATCAATGGCCGGAATCAACCGAGCTAACCACAATGCCAAATAGCTTTGAGCGCCAAAGAGTTTGTTAGACTTACATTTATTTAGTATATTATGGTTCTTATTGTTGAAGCACAGGATATAACGGCATGTTTTTGTTCTAGCACAAGATATAATGGTATTTTATTATTCTGGCAAAATATATAATCGTATTTTATTGTTCCAACACAAGATATAATGGCATGTTATTGTTCTAACACAAGATATACATAATGGTACGTTATTGTTTTGACAAAAGATATAATGGTATATTATTGTTCTAGCACGATATTTATTTTGATGTTATTGTTCCAGCACACTATACGATAGTAAGCTATTTTTCTATTACACGATATAATGGTATTTTATTGTTCTAGCACAATATATAATTGAATGTTATTATTCCTGCACACGATACAATAGTACCCTATTTTTCTTGCACTAGATATAATGGAATATTATTGTTCTAGCACAAAATGCACTTAAGGGGTACGGGGCGATCTTAAGAGTATCTACAACATTGAAAAATAAAACGATTTGAAACAATCAAATATCATAAAATTTAAAATTAAACTAGCGACAATGTGGAAATATCAGATCAGTTTTATAAATTTTCATTTCCATCCATGTAAGCCATTGTGTAAGCCAAAACCTGCAGGGTAATGATGCGTGCACAATTTTTCACGTTTTTTTCAACTTAATCGCTTTTATATCAATAATTATAGACCAATTTACGTAAGAATTAAGAAAATCTCTCTGTTTTTAATTTTTTTACCAATTTTACCCGAAATAAGTGAAAATTAGCTTACTTCAGGCACACCAACACCCTCACTACACGCATCGATATAATATCCTTTCAGTGAAAAATTCTAATTTAAAATATGTTGACAGTTAAATATTAAAAACGTTGTTTCTTTAGTGCCCATATCAAAATTTCCGTCCATTTTACGTAATCATTAGTCGTATCCAAGGGTGGGTTGTTCCTACTTTATTCATAATGATCTTTAATTCCAGGGCTTACGAAAAAAGATTCAGCGCCGTCTTTTTCTATCCGATGACAGCCACTAAAACTGTCTACACTGTTTTCACAAAGTGCTGCCATCGGCGGCTTTGTGTATTTTCAGAGTTTTTCTGGAATCAGATAAGAAATGCTGAAGAACTTTTTATTCTGAAGTGGACAAATACGTTAAGATTGTACGTAACTCTATTTTTGGTTTCATTGTTTTTAGACAATGATTCATATCAATAGACGAAAATTGATTTTTTTATGTGAATACCGCACAAGTTTTCCAACTGTACGGAGCCAGTGGGTATATTGTGAAGGTTTAAGGTATGGGGGAGAATGATTTCGATAGTAAATCAAATAAGATATAATAATAATAGGATAGGTTGCTTAAAAAATAATTGAACAATTCATCAAGTATTTGAAGTTAATGTTTACGTTCTGTGTAATTACTATTCAAGTTTTGTCAAATTAAAAACTTAAAGATCACAGAATTTGAATAAAACTTACTCTGAATGTGAAAATCAACCTCAAATATTTGATGAATTGTTTAAACAAATTGAACAATCTATCAAATATTTTGAAAGTATAAGCTCTATTCAAGTTCTGTAATTATTTCAGATTTATGAAATAACTTGCTTATAATGATATAATAACAGAACATAAATAGAATTTTCACAAAACGTGAAATTTAACTCAAATTTTTTTATAAAATGATAAAATTTTTTTAACAACCCTTTCTTGGAAATACAAATTTAATTTAACAATACCCATCATAGATAATTTAATTTTACTACAGAGATTAATTTATGAAAATTGGAAGCAAATACTGTATCGATTCGTGAGCAGTTGAATCAACGGCAATCGGAACCAGAATGAATTCCTTCGAGCTTTCTCGACTAGTTGAGATGCTGGGTACTAATGTAAACCAGCACCAGTGCCCAGCTGATCTGTGACTGTCTCTTTACAGGAACTTACCAAACTGATGATACTGAGAGAATGTAACTACTCTTTATAACATGCTTCGTCTCGTTCACCACTTAAAACATTCCACAAATGTGATTAACGTTTCCCGAGATTTGTGTTTTTGGAGACGTGTAAAATAAATTATATTTTGATCAAATATGTTTTCATTAAAGTTTATAGGAATGTGCTCGACGTTTGGAACGTACTTATAAAACACGAGTACGAGTATGTAAATTAGTTTTAAGGTTTTCAACGACAATATCAATATTACAACTTTCAATAAATGTCTTATTAGATTACCCGTTTAGCGACTTAATGCTAATGAACATGCATAATTCAAACAGGCTTAAACTACTATGATGGTGTTTCGAAATACTCAAAAATTAACATTCTTAATTCCTTATTAGCTATTTGTGAAAGATATACTGAACGTACAGCGCCCTTTAGGTAATTTTTCACAAAAACGGTGCTATATGAATCAGCCAAATATAAGAGTGCAGTTTTTCTGTCATATCTTCACAGCCAAATTCTTTCCATCTATCCTTTTCGCACCTCCCCGATATCTTCAGTCTAATAACACACCTCAAATTTGAGTTTCTATGGTCACACTGGCTCGGTGCAGTTGGGACTTTTGTGCTGTACATAAAGGCAATTTCAAGCAAATTAACATTTTTTTTAAATAATATTTTTTGAAGAGAAAACTTCTTTAGTACCGTTGTGATTTGACTGTTGACCGTTGGGATTGACTCGATAAAAATAGCGACACTAGACAAACACATATATCTATAAGATTTAGCCTGTGAGAGAATGAGATAGTATAATTGGTTTCCCCTTTGTCCGGTGCTTTGTAGCCTCTCCATTTTTTGTCTACTCTAGTTTTCTGAAGGTTTCACTTCTACCGCCTGCGAATGGCATACTATTTTTTATATGAACAAAGCAAAGCTCGGTATCGTAATAAAAATTGCGAAAGACTTTTGTAATATGTATATACTTTAAAAATTTTATGTACTTCATTAGTCCGAAGCCAAATTGAGTATAACTCACCTATTTGGTCACCGAATTAAAAGGTTCACTCAGATCTTTAAAAGGCGTAAATTATAAACTTGACATTCCTATTGAAAATGTAAACTATAACCGTATAATGCAATGTCTAAAGCTGTCCGACCAAAGTTATCTGTTATCTGATGTCACTTTGTTTTTAATTATTACTTACCTTATTGACAGCCTTGCATTATTGCAATTGATTTCTTTTCATGTTCCTAAGAGAGTCACACCAACTAAAAATTCAATACCAACAAAAAAAGTATGTCTTCAAATATTGTAAATGAGGTTATAATAAATAATGAAATAATAACTAAAAAATCGACCATTGCAGAAAGCTTTAATAACTATTTTACAAATGTAGTAGACGTATTACTTGAATCATCCGGCATTAATGTTAATGATGCTCATATGGAGACTTCTCCTCAATTAGATTCAAATAATGATTCAATTAACTCTATAGAATATTTTTCTCCTGTTACATTTAATGAAATTGAAAAATATATTGATGCTCTAAAACCATCCAACTCTAAGGGTAATGATGGATTATCTTGTGATACGTTAAAAAAAATAAAACAACATGTCCTAATTCCATTGCAACAAATTTTTAATACATGCCTCAAAAATGGTCGTTTTCCAGAGCAATTTAAAATCTCCACTATAATACCTATTCATAAATCTGGAGATAAGAATAAATTAGACAATTATAGACCAATATCTCTTGTTTCAAACCTCTCGAAAATATTCGAAAAATGCATCAAGTTTAGAGTCATTGAACACTTAGAAAAATATAAAATTCTATCGAAAAACCAATACGGCTTTCGTAAAGACCTAAGCACCGAGGATGCGATATATGAACTGACAAAAAAGATATACTCATCTATCGATAAAAAAAAGAAATGTCTTGCCATATTCCTAGATTTAAGAAAAGCTTTCGACACCGTAAATCATGATATACTTATTACAAAAATAAATCAACTAGGCTTCAAAAAAGATACACTAAAACTACTCTCTAACTATCTTAAAGACAGAACACAAAAAACAAAAATTGGCAATAATTATAGTTCAGAGTCAAAGATAAAAAATGGAGTTCCACAGGGAACTGTGCTTGGCCCGATTTTATTCTTAATTTATATTAATGATTTATGTAATTTTGTAATCCCTGGTAAAATTGTTTCTTATGCAGACGACACGGCAATAATAGTGGATGGTAATCATTGGAAAGAAACTTTTTCGAAAGCAACTGATTGTATTTCACTGGTTTCAACATGGCTAAAATACAACAAACTCGTTTTAAACTATAGCAAAACATATTACTTACCTTTTTATAAAACCATTAAAAATAAACCTAAAGACAACCTTAAAATTAGAATCCATAATACTAGTTGCAATCAAGAAATGTGCTTCATGTGCAACGAACTCACTTATGTCGAAAATATAAAATATTTAGGAGTATCAATAGATATAAATCTTAATTGGAAATCACATATTAATCAAATCACTTCTAAATTAAGATATCTGACCTACATATTTTATAGACTTAAGGAAGTTCTAAACATTGAGAAATTGAAAATGATCTATTTTTCCCTGGTGCAATCTTCAATCACTTATGGCATTATAGGATGGGGTGGTGCACTTGATACATTTATTAAGCCTCTACAAATAATTCAAAAACACATAATTAAAGTCATATTTAACAAAAATAAAACATTCTCGACAGACTTATTATACAAAGAAACTAAAATATTTAATATACGTAAATTATTTATATTACGAACTTTGAAATATGTATTTAAAAACAAATATAATTTCGAAATAAATGAAAACAGAATGAGCAAAAGAATAAATAATATATTTTACACCCCACAAACCAATACTAAATTATTACAGACACATAGCAGTTTCATTGGTCCTCGTACATTTAACCTTCTACCACTACAAACTCAAATGATAAATAAAATGATAATATATATAAAAGAGGTAAAATTATGGTTGAATAATGTAGATATTGAAACGCTTTTTCTATAAATTTATCCATCTTCATACAACTCACTTTCTGTCACTTTCTAAACTGTAGTACAATATGTTTTCTGTTTATTTTTTATTTTTTTAATAACTAAAAAAAAAAAAAATATTTTAAAAAATATTTAAAATCAGTATGTTTTTATCCATATTTTTTATTTTACTTATATAATAGTCGAAAAAAACCTTTTTCACTTACTCTACTTATGAAATACTAACTTTATATTTTATATGTTTTTTTTTTAAAGTTTATCTTATACTTTGTGTACCTAGAAATATAGTATTTTGTTCTAATATTACCCACACTCAGGCAGTGCCTTAGTGGGTTTTCATTTCTTGTTTATACTATATGTTATTATGTTTTTATGTTATAATATGCTATTATACATTATATGTACAAAGAAATGAGAATAAATAAAGTTTAAAAAAAAAAAAAAAAAAATACCTATTTGTTTATGAATTCCCTTTTACCACGCATACACAGCTTAGGTAACCAGTGTGAAGAAGTAGCAGATGTTTTCAATAGCACCAAAAGAGCTTACGAAAAAAAGTTGTCATGAATAAACAAAAAAAAAGTCACTAGCTTACATTTTGTTTCCAATTGCCTGTTGTAAGTTTTAGTTAATGTAAATCATATTAGTATGTTTATTCTGTATACATCGTTTTTTATTCCGTTTTATGAAAAAAAAGGTTAAATATACCGGGGGTAAAGTGCATCAACTTCGGGAGGTAATTCTACATGATGGCAGGAGTAAAAAAGATTAACAACCTTTTCCGAAATTCCAACATTTTTTTCCCATATAATAAGATGTACCTACGAAATATCCTTAGTGTTGGGTACGATCTTACTTGCTGAGTGCCTACCGGGCACGATTATGGCAACATTACATGTTTGTGACTGGCCCACACGCCGGTCTATTTTTATCTTTTTACCACAAAAAACCCATAAAATTTGGAATTTCGAAAGAAGTTATTTATCTTTTAAAACGACTTCGAAAAGGAGGAGGTTATCAATTCGACGTTATTTTTTTTTTTTTTTTAATGTTTGTTACCTCGGAACTTTCGATTGGGTGAACCGATATTGATGATTCTTTTTTATTAGGAAGCTGGTGCTTTTCGTGTGGTCCCATTTTAATTTGGTCTAGTTCTGACAATGGAATCCATGAAAAAACCATATATGTCTTAAATTTGCAATAAGTATGTGCGCGACAAATGGACTCAATATTACGCCAACAGATTCTTTTTTGAAGTAAAACTTCTTTACGCACGCTCGTCAATAAAAATTAAAATTTAACAAAAATTTTAACAAAACAAAAAACGACTTCAAAAAATGCACTAAAAAGTAAAAAAATAATTTCGTACGATTGTTATTTTTTAAGTCGGTGTCAGCCAAGGTAACTACATACATAGGTAATTATAGGTGAGATGGGGAGATCTTGGCTGACACCGACTCCAAAAATAACAATCGTACGAAATTATTTTTTTACTTTCTAGTGCATTTTTGAAGTCGTTTTTTGTTTTGTTAAAATTTTTGTTTATTTACTTATAATATCTTGTAGAATCACCTCCCGAAGTTAATGCACCTTACCCCCGGATACCCTGTATATACCTAAATGTATTCATACGAAAGTAATCTGATTTTATTATTTCTACACAAAACTGAATAGGTACGCAAGAAGAAAAAAACAATTAAATTGAGTTTTCAAAGAAATAATGTCCTTTACAATATTTTGAAAACGTTAAACTTTGATATTTCCGCCATTGACAGCTGCTAAAAGTGACACGCAAAGCCATAGAAAATTCATTTAAACTTATTTTGAGAAGCTAGATTAATCAAATGGAGTCACGTCAAGAAAGATACTGGCGCAAGCGATTTTGAACCTATCCTTCATGCAGTTTCTTTCATAAGGGTTAAAATCGCATAAAAAGAAATGCAAAGTTTTTATTTGTGCCCGCCGGCGGGTAAACCACAGATGAGAGGATAAAGGTATTTGTACTGTTAATAAATAAATATCCCGACAAAATTTTAATTCACCCTACTTCCATCATTATGCGGAAAATATTACTTGCGCTATGATTGGGGAATCAGTTAGCAGACGAATTCACCAGGTTGAAGCCAATCCTGAACATTATATATTTTATGAAAATATTTTTAGTCGTGGTTGTTTGCTTAGCAAAATTTAATTAATCCCAAGAATTTTGTTTGATATTCAAATTCATCAGCTGTCACCTGCAGCCTTGTCTTATTTCAAAACCAGATACATAGCGGGCCTATCAAAACGATACACACACGAGTTAATTACTGTTGTTATAATAATTTGTCTGACACTGTAGTGAATAGGGGAGGGCTGGGCTCTTACGTCATCATAGCGATAATACCACAATACCATAGGGGAGGGCTGACATATCATCTGTTTAAGACATAATGGTGGGATCGGCTGGTAAAAACTAAAGACAGCGTAATTGCAAAGTTATGAATTGTTTGCGAGAATTTCTGAGAATTTGATTATGATTTTTATTTTGGTCAAATTATTCACTACACACATTACCCGTTAATTCTTCAAAGTAGCTACCACAAATAAATTACTACAAGGAGACATGTCATAAGTAGCCATTGTGAAATATTTTTTACGTGCAACGCTGTTTTATCACAGGAACCAATATAAAGTATTGTTTCAGTAATAGATATGAATTAAAAATGTGATAGTTTGAGCTACAACACATAGGTGGTTCTGATGTAAATAGATCATAGAGATTATAAACTTTTAAGAGTTCTTAGTTCTTAGAAAAATAACCCCCCTAACACAAAAAAAACTCTTCTCAATAGTCAAACTGCGATTTGGTTATAAAGACTACACAAACTTAGATTCGAATTCTTACTGATGAAAATGTCTTTAACTGGCTGCGAAAGAGTTGACACCGTCGCATTTTGGCAGACTGATGGATGGAGATTGCCATCTTGAAAAAGTTAGGTTAACTCTGACTTATTGTTTTTTAATTGACGTTTACCGAGTGAATTTAACAAGAACTCCAAGAAAGTGATGTTTTTCAATAATATTAATGCCGTGTATAGGTAAATATAAATCCAAGAAATTGTTTTTACAAACGAGTTCAAAAGTGAGGTGATAGTTCTCTTGCAGATTCACTATTATTGTTTTCTAAATATAGAATTCTTTATAATTTTTCAACATTAGGAGTAAAAAAAAATTGTAGTTTTTTTCATACTGTTTCATATTTTTAATTTAAATAAATGTATTTAGTTTCTAACATGGTATTTTTTTACGACATCTTCGTAAAGAAAAAAAAAAATAACACATTTAAAATACCTTAAAAATACTCCGAAATCCAATGAGAAGTTTCAAGTTTTTTACGACAAAAAAACTATCCTCTTCCGCTGTATAAATAATGTGTATACATTTTATAAATGTTGATTATCAATTTAGTCAAATTGAGTTTATTAAAAAGGTTTTTAAATACACGATTGTTTATTAACTTATTGTATAACACTTTCACCGCGTTTATTAGTAATTTAAGTGTTTTGTCTTGAATGAGTTACTTATTTTAATAACCATGCACAACAAAAAAAAAAATAGAATAAAGTTTACTACTAATATTGCAAAAGCGGCTCTCAAAGAGATCAGTTGACAGTTAATTTCACTTCTTTCGTCTATCTCCGTTGTTTTCTCCTGATCTTGCAAATTGCTTTGGTGATTGGCTGTCAGGGATATCGTACGAAGGAAGAAGGAAGAATGCAGGACACTCCAATGTAATGGGAGACTGAACGGGGTAGTTGTTAATAAAAAAAAAGTCGTTCAAAGAGACGAGAATAGCAGTACACAAAGGAGTGATGACACCAGCGCTATTTTTTTACATTGACTCCACACAGGAAACACTGAAAAAAAAATTCTCTCAGGAAGAGGAAGTTCTGGGGAAGATAAAGGAATGATGAGTGGGTAGAAATTTAGAGGTCTGTAGGTCCATGAGAGACAAACTTATCCCTCTCTATCTCACTGCGGTTTATAGAGTCCAGCTAGAGAGTTCAAAGGATCTCCCTCTGGACCATGTGGACAAGCCTGCAAAGTCATCAAACGTAGCGAAACTTCAGATGTATTGGTTATCAATTAAAGGTTCCCGGAGCGGTGGTGTTGACAACCACCTCCCAAATTGATATAGTATATGGAATTACTTCCATATATAACTATAATATCAAAGGAAGGATAAAAGTGTCCTGAACACTGTTGAAATAAGATGCCCGAAGTGTATGGGCTGTGAAATCATGTCTGTTCATGTTGCAAATGTAGAGATCCTTATAGAATGCAAGGCAGATGAAAACGAAGTGAACAATATTAAATAAGGGCCGCCTAGGTGATATGAACATGGAGGGTGGATAAACGTAAAATGCAAAGAAATGGGCTGACTAGAGAACAGGCCTGGGGGCGCGTCCACCAAATTACAAAGTAAGTGACCCTGAGGAAAATAATTTCCCTCAGGGCCTATGTCATCTTAGAGGATGTTGTGTAGAGGATCTTTTTAAGGAAGGGAAGGGTAAAAAGTTCTGGGAAGGAAAAAGGTAAAGGGGTGGGTAGGAATCTGGGAGTCAGTGTATCCAGGAGTGATGGATGTATCAATCCATCCCTTGAACTGCGGTGCAAGGCGATGTTCCGAGAGAGTACGGCTGAAGAAGTTTAAGGGACTTCCTCAACCATTCTATCCCGATCTGGCCTGCCATGCAATTAAAAGACAGACGCATCTGTCGCCAAAACCCGGACAAACCTCGCCCTATGAACTCAGGCACCCCGGCTAAGTCGCCAAACGTAGCGAACTTGGCATTCGAATTGTTAAACATAAATATCATTCGAATTGTTTTGTTGGCTTAATGCTGAATCACTATTTTAGATTAACCTTTGCAACGAATCGGTTTACATTATAAATACGCTTGAATGCTTTGGATAAAATAGAGCTTTTTATGCCGTTCCGTTATGTAGAACTAAAGTGAAATTGTTAATTACTTAATAAAAAATATAAGCGTAAACTACTAAAAAGTATGTTAAATCTATCAATGTATGAACGCGTATAAGAAACAACTTTAAAAAATATAATTTAATGATTCAAATTATCTGTGAGAGTTTCCATTGATAAACTTTATTATTTTTAAAAAATTAAATATAAAATAATAACTACTTTTGCACTTGTAATCGTGACCTCTAGATTACCTTTTCAAGCGATTTTTGTGTATTTTACCAATAATAATACCACGTTCCAGAGTGGAAGTTACTCTCAGTATCAGCCTGGTGTAAGACCATCATTCAGAATTGAAACGTTCCTTGAAATGTCTTTAGCCGTGTTTGGTGCCTAGATCTGAATAGCCAGTTACCCCACCTTCCTCTTCTCTATCTCCCTTCCCTCTCCACTACATTCAGCCTCGCAACATACCCCAATTGGGGATGCCGTAGTCTCACTGGCTCCAGACGGGAGCATTGTGCGGTATTCAAGTTAAAAAAATAATAATAATCGTAGCGACATAAGGCACACTAAGAATACATACATTTTTGGCTTGTGGCTTCCTCGTAATAACTTTTAATATCTCAGCAAATAAAAATAATTAAATAATATACACATACCTATATTAGTTAATCATTTCTGATAACGCCTTTAACATAACGACCACTCCAAAATTAATTTAGAAGAAATCTATGAGGTAAAAGTTACACACATTTAATATTACATTTGAACTCTTGACCAGTTACATTTAGCTACGGAGACATAAAATTTCTGTCAATTAATTTAAATGATAAAATAAATAAATAATCTCTTACCTTGACGAAGAATCTCGTGCTTTTCTTAACTTGAGGGTGGTAGAAAAGTTTTAGGTCCCACAAAACTTATCGTTATATTATTTAAAATACGTCGAATAATTTAGAAAATATTTTTAATACGAAACCAAACTTTTATCACCTTATTTTAATATGAAAGGATTTAAACAATTGAATACGAAAAACACAAAAATATATTATCAATATCATGAGAAGATATTAAAAAGTCATCTTAAAACCACGATTTAAATAATATTATACTAAAAACATTTTTTTACATTATTACCTTTTATTTACTAATCTACAACCTTAAGTTCAATAATTTTTCATTTAAACCCGAAGATTTCGATTGAAAAACTTTTCACACAAATTCTAAAACTTCACTCGTAGCGTATAAATTGAATGGCATAGAGCTTCGGCGTAGCACTCGCTAGTTCGGAGGGCACTTTCCAACTAATGCTACGCATCCCCGTAGCGCGTACGTTCGGCTGTTTCCGCCTGACTTCGGTAAACTCCGGGCAGAATCTGAATCTACTGAGATGTAAAGGTGCATGCGAAGGACGAAATTATGATCCCACTCTATATTAATACTCATCAGTCATTTTTTATTTGTTTGTGGTAGTATTTTTTATCTCACTGCTAATCATGATGTTATAAAGCATTTATCTTTAAGTTGTGGAAATCAAAAATTGCTATTTGTTCCACGATTTTTTTGTAGCCGTAAATTTTTTTTTTAATTTGTTACACATTTTTCTGGTTTACATTCAGTCATTTTACATCAATAGTTTCAAAACGACTTTTGTCTAAGGTATTTGGAAGGATAATTTTGATCTTAGAAGAGTTCTATGAAGAAGATAAATATAAAAAAAGAGTTTTCTCGAAATGGAATTTTTTTAAATGGGAATTCTTTGAAACTGAAAGTTCACAGGTTTTTCAGTTACAGAGATGGGACATATTGTCCCTTGAGTTGTCAACGTAGATTCTTATTGGTCCCATTAGTCTTGAAGTGCATAGTCGTACGTACGGGCTGTGAAGTACCATTGAAGTACATACTTGTCTTTGGGAATTTAAGGTGGAGGGTCTTTTTATGGAAAGGACAGAGTGATCCTGAACCATTTGTAGGAGGGAGGAAACACAGAGGCTGTCAAATTGCTCCACAGCCGAGCTGTCGATATCAAAAAAGAGTCGTGCAAGCGACCCGTTCTCAGGCGATAAATGCCAAATATATGGGTTTATCATTTGGCGTTTTATTGTTTTTTACATGAATACTGCACAAGAGTCCCAACTGCTCCCGTATGGAGCCAGTGAGACTATGACATCCCTAATTGGGGTATGTTGTGAGGCTGAAGGTAGTGAGGAGGGGAAGGAGATAGGGAAGAGGAAGGTGGGGAAGTAACTGGCTATTCAGATCTGGTCACCAAACACGGCTAAAGCCATTTTAAGCAACTTTCAATTCTGAATGGTGGTTTCACACCAGGGTGATACTGAGATTAACTTCCACTCTATCATTTGCGTATTTCCAAACTGTGGACCGGTGGCGAAGAAATCAATGCCTCCAGGTTTTCGGAGCTTTTTCCATTGAAATACCGTTAGAGCAATAACAGCATTCCCAAACCGACGCACGTGATCTAAATATTGCAATAGGCCACTTGCATTTATTTCATAACGACTTGGAAAAAATCGTGTGGATAGATTTTTTTACTAAGATTACGAAAATGTTATTAAAATTTTTTAGAAATGTATAGTTTTTTTTATTTTTAAATAAATAAATCCATTATTTGAGCTTGTGACGTCGCTACATGAAAATGTCCCGTCTCCGATTATGTTCCCTTAATTTTGTACAATTCTACACTGATTTTTTTTTTATATGGCAACACTTTGATTCCGGAGAATTTTTGAATTTGCGTTTAACGTTCACTAGATTTATTGTTTGTTCTATGCGAACTTATCCTTTGGTTTGATGTTTTGATAAAGATGGCGGTGTTTTTACAGATGTTACGAAGAGAACCCCGTACAATTTATTGCTATTCGTGTGGAAAAAGGTTTTTTTTAAAAGATTTTCGGCCATGTAATTATCGTTTTTTCGCACTTATAAAATTATGTCCCGTCTTTCCGGTTTATAAAAAATGGTCTGATTTTATGATTGAAAATTTTAAAAAATCGCCAATGTTTCAAAAGAACGAATAAAAAATTAAAAAAATACGGAATGTCTTAGAATATTTGCCTGAAGCGGAATTTTTTTTTTTAAATGTGATGCAAGTGGCCTATTTGTTTGTTAAGATAGGATAATCCACCAATCGGACCGCCCTGCACAAAATCGAGAATTTCGATACACAATCGACATTTTTTTCAGGTATCTTGTTGAAGAACAGAGGTGACTGCCAATTTTAACCGTGGGGTGAAAAGTTGGTGACTTACAGTTACACCAAGCATATGTCAACACAAAAACAAAAAATGTTTATTTTTAATAATGTAATATTGTAATAATGTCGATTGCTTATTCAAAAACAGATTTCATAATAAAGTTATGGACAACTCAATACTGTGAAACTTCAATGCATCTTTGAAAAGTAATATAAACAAAAATACTAGAGAAACAAAGTACAATTGTCGAATTCTATCAAAAAGTGTTTTAGAGAAATAATCAAGGGAAAAACTGCTGTTTCCCCTATTTCAACATACAATAAAAACTATAGCTGTTTTTCTTTTTACTGAGTATATGGATATTTTTGTTTTTAAGTTAAAGGGTCTTGATTATGTGATTTCTGTATATTAACCATATATTAACTGTACCTACCTAAATATGTGACATACATGACTGTATTAACTGTATATATGTGAAATGTAAACTCTTCTTCCATCCACAAGCAAATGCTTTTAATAGAAGATAAGTAATATTATAATGTATTCCATTTTTTAATATAAATTATTAAAAAAATAATAAAAAAAAAAAAAAAATATTTATATATATATATATATATATAAAAATGTAAAACGGTGATAAAAAGTCCAGAAAAAAAATTGTCCTTAATATACGTAACCCATTTTGCCTAGATTTTTTTTCATCACCTTTCATGGCTATATTTTTCAAAGGTATGTTGAAATGCCACAGTGTTGAGTTGTCCGGTCACCCATATTTCCCAGTGGCGACCGTTACCTTTTTTATTTTTCTGTAACGTGTTCTGTTACATGTTTCGTTTAGATTTATTAGTTTTATCTTCTTCTTCAATGACATATTTATGTATTATATACAAAGAAGAAAAATTATGGAAGATAAAAACAGAATATTAAAGAATTTTTCGTATAATTGTCAGATAGAAATGGTGAAAGCATTTGTTTGTTAATGATTTCTTAACCGAGTTAAATATATTTGTCTTTTATGATTTGTTGTGGTAATTTATTAAAGAAATTATTTTTCTTGGTGGGTACAGGACAATATAAGTTCAAATCAAGTTCAATTTTTAATTATGAATGAGAATTTATCTTTTTCTTTTATAATTTTAATAATAGAATTTTCACAAATACTGGTTCATAGCCGGGACCACCCGCTATAACCTAAGTCTTCATGAGGAAACTTATAACGGGTTGTTTAAAAAAAAATGGTTTGAATAGAAATTACTTGATGAATTTTTAAAATTTCTTGAAACAACCCATCATTAGAAATATTCGAATTGGCATTCAACGGGGAATCTAAAGTTTTTTTAGTATATTTTTTAATATGAGTTTTTGATCAATTTCTCTGGGGATAGAGTTATTTTTGTAAGCTGCTCCCCATCTGATAATGGCATATTGGAGACTGATAAAGTAGACTGTACTAATGCATAATATATTGAGCAGAAATTTTTCTTAGAAAATAAATTTGTATTTCGTAAGAACACATGATTTGATAATGAAGAAATTTTCATTATCGTATGGCTGACATGACCTTTCCATTTTAGATATGAATCAATATTATTCCTATTGGGGTAATTTCCAGATAATTGAATTATAAGACGGTAATCAATCTAATAAATTGGTTGATGTCTATTTTTACTGATAAGTTTTGTCTAAATGGAGATTGATTTGTTGGGAACCGTAACACTTCTAATGTGGAAGAAATAAAATGGCCAATCATTTGTACGTGTGCATTTACAAAAAAGGAATGACTAACCTGGCTGTTACATTCAAAAATGCAACGAAAGAAACTTAAGCAATTCCACAAATAAGTGCTAGAACCAGTTAGGTCTAGCTGCCTAATTTAAATATGAAAAATATTTGTGATAACTAGAGGTACCCAATTAGGAATAAAATTAAACTATAACGTTTTTTGGAGGAACCTACAAAAAACATATTTAAATAACTCGATTCTAATGCATTACTACTTTCCTGTAAGTCAAAAAAGTTTGGAGTAACTCAAAAACGCTCATTCCGGAGTTACCTAGTTTTTTTTTGTATTTATTTTTTTTATGTGAATACCGCACAAGAGTCAATTCGTGAGAAATAGTTTGGGTGCAGGTGAGTTCTCTAGTTATTGTTTTGTATATTCTTGTCAATTGATATCTGTATCTGTATTTTCTCCTTAATAAATAATAAAAAAAGAGTCTTAATAACTGCTCCCGTCTAGAGCCAGTGAGATAGTGGCATCTCTAATTGGGGTATGTTATGAGGCTGAAGGCAATGGGGATGGGAAGGAGATAAAGAAGAGGAAGGTGAGGAAGTACCTGGGTATTCAGATCTGATCACCAAACACGGCTGAAGCCATTTCAAACAACGTTTCAATTCTGAATGGTGGTCTTACACCAGGGCAATACTAAGAGTATCTTTCACTCTGGAACGTGCCGCAAATATAAGTACTACCTATACATTATTTAAAATGAGTAAATTGTGAATAACGCAAATTAATCAATTAAAATTTATTTGCCACGCCGTGATTCGTTCCCACAAACTTCGGATTGCAAGTAAAGAGGCTTACCGCTGGACTACGCCGGTCGTTGTGGTAATTTTGTGGTAATTAAAATGATGTGTAATTTTATCCACTGTTTTCTGAGATGAACATTTTGATCAACAATTATTTGGATCGTATTGTAAGAGATAATGAAAATGTACGATTTTTTTAGAGTTTTTTATAAGTATTATTTTCAAGTGTGATGATCAATCGTTGTTTCGTAGCTCAAAATATCCCTACAAGAAACCCTACAATAGTCAGCATTTTTAGGATGCTGTAAATGAATCACACTTCAAAACTTCTATCCTATTCTGAAATCACGCATTAAACCTAATTTTAAAATGGTTTAGATCGAATTTACTCTTTGAAACTTTAGTCTAAGACTCTTGATTTCGTCGAACGTGCAATGTAATTGTAATAATAATAAAAATAATAAATATTTCTTATGGTATATGGGGAGGTTAACTCATTCCATAAGCGTATACAATCACAAAATATTTGAAAAAAAAAGAAAAAGCAGGTGAATTTAATTGGACATTAAAAAAATATAATAAAGTACGAGTAAGTTCTAGTCACCAAGAAGATGAGGTAATAATGATCAAAACCCATACGACAATATACATTCCGCCTCGAAACAGGAATGCCTATTGAGGAGAAGTGTGAACAAACTACTTTAGTACTTTTACTTTATATTGTCGTTAAATAAAAGTGTTGTAAAAAAAACGAAGCTTTTGGGTTTCTGTGACTACATTAGGAGACAATATTTTTCTCCAGTGTGCGTCAATGCTGGATGATGGACTAAAGCGGGCTTCCATGACGAGGATATTTCCAGAGCTGCTTATCCTTTCCCTCATTCTTGCCACCCTAGATCTAATAACGGCTGCATGGGAACTCGCCCCTCCGTGAACATCCGGGAAGCGCTGCAATATCTGGCGAATCAAAAATTATGCAGAAGGCGTTATTGTACCGAACCCTAAGTCTTTTTATACTACTCTTTTGTGGTTTGTCCAAAGTTTGCACGTATAAAGCGTTTCGCAAAAGGAAAGGAAGAGCCTCCTTTTTACAGCGGTAGGTACTGCAAAAGCGGAATCTTCTACCGAACATGTTTGCTTTTACGCTGAGAGCTCATTTTTCAATCGATGACGTCATCGTCCATCACATTACTGGTGATTATTTTTCCAAGGTATTTAGTTCCTTCAGTCACCTTCAGTTCACACCGTTCAAGGTAGCTGGAGGAATATTTTTCCCCCTGTCCATGTCTTATGACCAGTAATAATAATAATATTTGGCTGATTTATAAAGCGCCGTTTTCGTGAAAAATCACCTCAAGGGCGCTGTATAGTACCTACAGTACACGTATAGTACAGTAATGTACCACAATAGTCTATGATCTAGTACATACTTTACCATATAAGTCTATGGGCTCCTCGGGTCACATGGTGTCGTTGTGCTGAAGGTGACCGGAGGTAGTTTTACGAAGATTTTAGGTTTTTGAGAGCTCTTCAGGTCAAAACTAGCCTAAAGAAAGGACGTTTTTCCTCAGAAGTATCATTATAATTAACAAGACGACAATAAACAGTCACTATTATTAAAAACTTAACTCCTTCAATCAATCATCATATATTATAGTTTATAAGGATAACACAAGAACTGCATAATACAGAATATCAAGGACACAATAATAACCAAACTATTTTACAAAACGTGTGCATGCTGTAATAAAATCTACACCCACTTGTCGATTGGCGCAAGGCTTCTTACGATCAAATGAGAAAACGCTTCAAGAAAGATCCTTTTCCCTACCTTCAGTCTCTCTATACTAAATCAGAAGACTTGCGTACTCTCAATATAAGGGAGTGTTGGGTGTGTATAGACAAAGGAATGGAGGACACAAAGGAGTAAGGGAAGGAGTGGGAATCAAGTTTCAATGATTGCCTTTCGCGAGAGCAGTACTGAGAGACTATTGCATTATTTACAGGTATTCAAAAATCGTCCTGGGATGAAAGTGAAAAACTTGCAAAGGACGGTTACTATGAGAATGCTTAAAATATAGCAATATCAACTAAAAATAATCATTTGGTGGCGTCTGCGTAACTTAACCCTAGAACTGGCTTTTAGATGAGTTACATTGTTAATGTAAATCGCCCTTTTTAACAATGTTCCCATATACTGTTAACTTCTCCTACCCCAAAATCACCCCTCCCACACTACCTCCACCTAATTAAATCTAATCATTTTTGGACTTGCATAGAAATTTTGAATTAATTTAAGTTTGCTAGTGAATGACACGGTTGTGGCAAAAAAAATTAAGTAACAAATGCACATAGAAAATAAAACTTTTCAAAACAACTATATCTAGAAATTGTTACTAGGGTAACCCGAAAATTGGTCCGGCGACAATTGAACCTACGACAGTTGGTCCGCCGACAGTTGGTCTGGCCGACAGTTCGTCCGGTCGAGAGTTGATCCTTCCGACAGTTGGTCCGGCTGACAGTTGATTCTTTAGAAGATTTTTCTTCAAGTAAGTATGCAAAGTGGATATACGGCCGTACAACCAAAGTCGATATACTTTTATCTAACGGCATCTTAAGTAAAAAAAATCCGAGGTAATAATATTTTTACACGTTGACATTTTTTACGAGGAACGGGCTAATTTTGGAACCAGATCCTATTGGATTTACAAAATGATCACCAACACTATCTGGGCAAAGGCGAACCAAAAGCCGCCCGCAGGGCCTAGCAGTAAAAACATGCTCCACAGGTTTTTACTGCAGATGCATCTGTCGGATCTGCCAGATCTGCCCTGATGATGAACACTGCAACGCTTTCCGAAACGTCGGCTAAAGAAGGAGGTAGCGCAACACGGCATAACACCCCAAAAACAAACAACGAAAATGCTTTTGGCCGTGAAAATCCAAAAAAGTTTATGTTCACTAATTCTAGTTTTAAAATTTCTAGTTGTCATAACTTCATACTGCGAGTCACAATCATTACATTGCAAAGTGTATATCCCGTTTTTTCGAATTTATGAGAAACTACCCTGTTATTCGTTATTTTATTTTGGAGTTTGTACATAAATGGAATACCAGTACACGCCACTGCACCCATCTAACACTCCGTTCGTACGTTGCGCAAGTCTTATGTATTTATTAATTTACTAGCTGGTTCCGGACATGCGTTGCTATTCAATTTAATAAATTGTTTCTCCCTTCGTGTCTTTTCCCATTCGTCCCGTTCCCCTTTCGCCTCCCCTTCCTCTCCCACGTCCCCTACTAACAGCCTCCTTCTTCCCCCTATAAAAATTACTTAGGCACGCCGGAATTCGAACACTTATCTATCAGCTATCTATTGAGGTCGTATAGTTAAAATTTATTTATGAGTTAGCATTGCCAATGGTAAGAAAATGGTTGTCTTTTATTTTAAATATTACATTGCGTTTGTTTGGTTTAAATTGATTATAATAAGTATTATAGGTTTTAAACTGCGCCTGCTCTCAACAATGGAGTTCCTAGTTATACAGGCATAGCACATCATCATCAAATAAAATAATACGTATTAAAAAATTACGTCACGAAATATTTCATGAAATCATTAATTTTATTAAATTTATTACTTAAACACCAGACTTTAATTTAATTAAATAACCCCTTAAGAATAAACCACGATGTTTGATAATTTATTTCCAAGTCGCTTCCTCGAGTTCTTCCCAGGCAAGACAGTTCAAATAACAGCAGAGAGCTTTTGCTTGTAAAGCTTTTTACGTCTTTAAAAAAGGTTCGTCGATTCTGATAAATCCGGCGGCCCGACAGAACACCTTGGCCACGGCTAGAACAAACAACGCTACTTTGTGTTTATTTATATTATTGTTCTAGAGAAGTCAACTTCATTTTGCTTCAATGCGCTGAAATAGGATACCCGGAAAATAGGTCATTGTGGGTTAGCAACGCATCAGGCAGGTAAGTAATTAATTATTTTACGCGGATGGCATTTCACAATAGAGTGGGGAAACCAACCCTGATGTGTGATAGAGGCATCAAATTAGCAGAGGATGAAATTGAGTAAGTGCTGTAGAAATGAGGTAAAACCACGTATGGCCGTACTATAAATGTGGTGTACGAGACCTCTAGGCCTGCACAAAACTGTAGATAATAAGCGCTGGCACACAGAGACGCCCGACAGTCTTTCGATAGAGATGCGCTCTCGCATAGACATATATATTTTGTACGTCCGTGCGCTCTCGCCTTGACAGCTGTTAAAGTTCCGCAGCATGGTCACAAGCGTCTATGCTGGACGGGCATCTTCCACCGTGCATTGTGAGATGGAATATTCTTGCATCGGAGCATGTAGGCTGCGGTGGACGCTGATTGCTAGTAATCGAGACGGGCTGCGCCCCAGATGGTATATGTTCTCGTGGATTGCTGCATATCTGGCATCAGCATCCAGGGGGTGGTCGCAGCAACTCACATGTTGTTTAGTTTCAGGATAATCGGTCTGCTTTTATTGGGCAGGCTGCGGGTGTATAGCACGCCTTTCCAAATGGTGTCATCATTTGACAGGCGTGGCGTCATCATCAGGTAGGTCTTCATCATCAGGTAGGTATGCTATTGGGGGTAGCGGGACTGCTGGGGCAGTCGCAGCCACTCACATGTTGATTGGTTTCAATATAATCGGTCTGTTTTTTATTAAGCGTGGCGGGAGTCTTTATCGTGTATCTTACTTAGGCGTTATCATCAGGGCAGAGAGATGCAAGGCCCGATGCAAGGGAGCCCCAGGCTAGCAGCTCGGAGCAAGATGGCCAGGGGTAGCGCAGCGTCTTCAAGGGCTTGGTAAGAATCAGCAAGTTCAAAGGAGCCCGAGGGTGATCATGGGGCTCAGGCATCAGCGTTTTGTAGGTATTATTTAGACACATCGGCAGGCGATGTCGCTCGGACGAATTCTTGAGTGAAAGAGACTGCAGTCATGAAGTTCCAACTGGTGACGACGATACTGACGTCTTGAATCGAGTAGGCGGTCTAAAGAGACTTCAGTTTTGAAGTTCCAACTTGTAACGGCGATACTGACGTCTTGAATCGAGTAAGTTCTGTAGAATTATTGCCACAATAACTGATGACTGGTGACTGAATGCAGCTGCCCCCTTGGTACCGGATTTTATAGTAGGTCAGGTGTCAGGTGATTCATGTTTTAAATGTTGCGACATCAATATTTTCGTACCGCCACGTAATGCAGATATAATAATGCAAGAATGATTTGGCTGCGAGTCATCTAGATTGCATCACACGTTCGATACATGTGAAGATAATATTATTTTACATTAACTCTGCGCAAGAGGCCCTGAGGAAAAGTATTTCCCTTTCTCGTATTTTGTGCAGCAGTGTGGACCTTTTTTTGAGAAAAGGAAGGAGTGAACGCATTGTTCGAGGGTGAAAACATAAGATTTTTTACCAACTGTATTGGAAAAAAATATCCTACGTCCGCAGATTCGCTTTTTTCTTAAACGTTCATTCAATCATCTTTGTTGATATCGTTCAAACCAGGCAATTTAAAAGATTTTGGAGGGTAATAACAAGATGTAACTTCAAAAAAAGTCAAAAGTACAGACATGCTAGTGAACGGTATATATATATATATTATTTATTTTTATGATTTTATGTCCGTGTTAAATCTTCCCCACAGGAAAAACTAAACCCTTCCACACACTTTTCTATAAATGTTTATCAAGTCAATCCACGCTTTGCAATAGCACTATATGAGTATAATAAATACAAACAATACAAGAAAAACATGTCAACTTACCAGAGACCAAATGGGAAAATAATTCACCGACTCCAGATATTTTCATATTAGAGGGTTCGGCTCGGTAGAACTCCTAACTGGACCGATAAATCCTACTGATTCCTCAATATAAATATTTTAAAAAATCTTTCGTAATCCTACATGCATTTAAAATGTTTATAAAATTATTTGCATTAGTGTCAAAATCCAGAGAGGAAATTGGGGAATCCTTTTTTCCACAAAACGCCGCACGGTTTCCTCTAAATTGTTATATTTTATAAAGAGGTGTTTTTTTCTGTTATATATTAACATCCCAAAGGACGCAATTATCCACGAACACAGATATAAAATAATTGTGATAGTTATTATGATACCAAGTTTTCCGTAATATCTCTATGACCTAGAGTCTAAGACTCTAAACCAAAACTAGAAAAGTAATTAACATGTAACATCATTATCAGCTTCGTAATAGAACGTGTTAAATATATATATAGTTATCGAAGTTTCTATTTTTTGCGTAATTCAAACTGGTTGGTTAATATCATAACTTTGTACCAAGTGACGATTAAGAATTATATTTGAGAATCTTCATAGAATCTTCATCTGCCTTGTGAAATCTTGTGAAATTATCTCGTTGAATCAGCAGTTTAAGGGTGACCTTGCGTTCTCCGTGTTTTATTTGGTAGTAAAATATAAGTATAAGTTGTCTTTCTAATCAGCACAAATATATTTTGCAGTAAACAAATTTTAATTAGCTTTTTGATGTGTTCAAACATTATATTGCCTGCTTGATTTGTTGTTATGAATACCGCACAAGGTACCCTCTACTAGAACTATCGTGCTATCGAAATGGTTAGGAGCCTCATTTCTCCTTAATTTTCATGGTTATTGACTTCTTATATCTAACAAGAATTCTGTAAGAATTTGTAGCTTTATCTTCTTTTTCGTTATGTAAAACTGCTTCATTATCAGATAAGCACAAATCTAGCAACGCAAATCTGTTCTAAAATCATGAAGTTTATTTTATCCGTGGTTGAAATGCTTAAACATGAATATTAAAATCTATCGTTTCTTATTATGTAAATGGGTACATTTCCATACAATTTTTGTATTCAAAAATTTCATTCTCGCTGCGCACACTGACAGCTAACAGATTCTTGAGGTTTGCAAGCTCGCACGATTTACCGATGTACATATGTAGCAGTAGAAAATTTGTGTGTGAACATTTCATGTTACAGAAAATCCCACGGTCACGGTCATTATTGGATTGCACTAAAATAAATATATGTAAACTAAGTTATTTGTGTTTTTAATAAAATATATAATGCCATCACAAAGTGAAAACCTCGCAGAAGAAGTTTTCTTCGAAAAATTAATATATATTTTTTTAATGTTAACCCCTCATAATAAATGTGATAGTTCAAGCTACGTGACATATGTGACTCTAGTGTAGATAGAACTAACAGGTTTAATACTTATCCGACAGATTTCGGAAGCACATGTTCCATTTTCAGTTCCGAGGTAGGTTAGCCGTAAGGATTCTACCACCAGAGACCAAAATAAATAGAACGTTAGATCAGGGGTCGGAATATGCAGCTCGCGAGCTTCGTGCTGCTCTTTGCCTAGGCGTCTGCGGCTCTTCAGACATCAATTGCATTTTTACCTTTACTCAATCAGCCTTATTTTTGCATTCAGGACTCAAAACTTGATTAATTTAATGAGAAATTTATGCGCGAGTCTGTTTCCAGAAACATTTAAATGGGCAGAAGTGTGATATTACAGTAAGAATGTAGGTATCACAAAGCAAATCGAAAATATCGTTCCACCACATTTACCCCCCCCCCCCCCCTTCCCCGCCCCGTTTAAATATGGCAGTCTGATATATTTGTTCCCTGTTTTTTTGACAAATTGGCTCTTCTCACTTGAAAGTTTGCCAACCCCTGGTCTAGATGAAAGCAATTTTGTTTTATTGTGAAGAAGTTGTAATATTTAGAAGATTCATTTGCATCACTATTTGGATGTTCTGTGTGGAGGTGACTGTATTGAAGGAGGGAGAAAATAATGAAGAAAACATTCGAACTCTGTAACTCCACTCTATCGAAGTAAGCGACCGGCGTAGTCCAGCGGTAAGGCTCTTGACTCGCACTCCGAAGGTCGCGGGATCGAATCCCAGCGTGGAAAATAAATTTTATTTGAATAATTTGTGTTATTTCACAATTTATTTGTTTAAGTATATTTGCGGGTGAAAGATACGCTCAGTATCGTCCTGGTGTAAGACCACCATTCAGAATTGAAAAGTTGCTTGAAATGGCTTTAGCCGTGTTTGGTGACTAGATCTGAATAGCCAGGAACTTTCCCACATTCCTCTTCCCTATGTCCTTCCCCTCCCCACTACCTTCAGCCTCACAACATTCCCCAATTGGAGATGCCATAGTCCCACTGGTTCCAGATGGGAGCAGTTGGGACTCTTGTGCGGTATTCATGTAAAAAAAACTCTTATGTTACTGTGCTACCGACACCTTTAGATTCAAGTTAATGTCTCAGAATCAATGGAATCTTTTGATTTACTGTTTTCTTACTTCGTTTCAGAATTATTTATATTTTTTCATTAACAATCATATTATAATTTATAAGGTTTCACTTACACGATACAATAACGAAAAAGTATTTCCAAAAATAAACGCGTTAAATGTATTTATACAGCTATTCAAATTGAAAAACAACGCAATCACGCTGAAATAAGAATGTAATTAGTGTTCTTTTATTAACACAACATAATATAATGTTTGTAAAAATATTCGTATGGAGGTATAAATGAATTCATGCTACTATTACGTTATTAATTGATTTTTTTAAATTGTTTTTTTCGTAGCATATTCAATATTTACCTATAAAAATGTGTAATTAATACCATAAGTTTGTTTCTAATTAATTACTGATTAGTCAGATTTACCAATGCGTGAACTGTAACATTATAACTGTGATTTTTTTTTACATTTGCTCCACGCAGGAGGCTCTGAGGAAAATAATTCCCCTCAAGGCCTATGTCATCTTTATGGATGTTGTGTAGAGGATCTTTTTAGGAAAGAAGGGAGAAGATGTTCTGGGAAGGAAAAGGATAAAAACGGTATAGGAATCTGGGGGTCAGTGTGTCCAGGAGTGATGGAATGAATCCATCCCTTCCACTGCGGTGCAAGGCGATGTTCCAAGAGAGTAAGGCTGGAGAAGTTAAGTGAACTCCCTCAACCACTTTCTCTCTATCCGGCCTACCATGCAACTGGTGGGCAGACGCATCCGCCGCCAGTTCCCTGACAAACCTCACACCATGAACGCGGGCACCCCTGCTAAGTCACCAAATGTAGCGAACCACTTAAGGTGACCTATGGCAGAGGTGTTGGTTATCAAATAAATGGTTCCCGGGAGGCTGTATCTACGCCCGCCTCCCAAATTGTAAAGTTAATTATTTTTTCGGTTATTAATTTCCTTAAAGAATTGCAGTATCCATCTTGAAGGCAGATATATGTTGTGGCAAAAGAATTAAATAAGTTAAGTTTTTCAAATAAGCATTTAAAACCTTGTACGAAGCCGGGTTAGGTTAAGTTAGGATAGGTTTATGTGTCACGTCTCCAAAATGAAGCTCTCGTATTTTTAACGACTTTCGCATTATGCTTTCATGCGGAAGTATTGTTTTATTTAAGTGGTTCGACGTCTTATTGCGACTAGAAAGCTGCCCCGAGACACGGGACGTGTCCGAGCCTTTATTAAGGAGCTTTTTACAGCTTTTATAGCTAATGAACGAGGCACGTACGAATACTGTATCGGAAATTTCCGGGGAAAGTTGCTCCAACTTAAGTCGAAATAAATACGCACTGTGACAATTCAATTCAATGCTTTTAATCTCATTGACTTTAAATAAGGCGTTTGCTTTTTTTAGGCGATTTTATTAAATACATTTTGTTCGGAATTCTTCTCCTTGAAATATCTGAATGGGGGTATTTCGCTATACTGACAGTTTGTTATAGTTTAGTTAAAGTAAATATAAAAAAATGAATTAAATATTATTTCTTCGTTAGAATCACAATATTTCATTTACGCTGACTGGTTTCGGAACGACCGTTCCTTCCCCAGGGCAAACATATAATAACTTACGGACAGTGAAGTACATCTATATATATATACATATAAATGATTTCCTGTTTCACTTGGTCACGCCATAACTTCAGAACGACTTTACCTATTTCATTCATCTTTTTTAAAGTTTTCTAATACTTTGTAGAAATTTCTTACGGAAAGAAAAATTAAGAAAATTGCGCAGAAAATTGGATGATTTCAGAAAACTTAAGGACTATTTTGACTTCGCACGTTTGACAATTCGTTTTTTTATTAAAAGAATTGTCTATGGATTTTTAAAATTATAGTTATTTTAAATAGGTGCTTTTGTTAGGTACCAAATTTGATTAATTGTTCTTATAATATACAAAAATGAATATTTCTAATACGCGAAAAATGAAAATTTGAATAAAAAAATTGTAATTCGTGGCACGCGAGCTGTGTGAAAACTGAATGTACTGCGACTTAATATAAGGATCGCGGGAGGGGGGTTTGAGGGACTGTGTAGCGGGAGAGAAGAAATAGGGGATGCGGGAGGGAAACGGGGCCGCACGGGAAAGGACATGCAGGGAGAAACAATTTATTTTTTTGAATATGGCATTGCAGCGCATGCCGGGAACCAGCTAGTTATCAATAAATGAAAAATATTATCTTATACTCCCATCTTAGACATGTTCCCTTTCACTCTCCGTTCTATCTCCAGACATGCCCACAATACATTTAGTAATATATTGTGTTCGCCCACTGCTTTGTAATGTCAAGTTATTATATTATGTTTATATTTACCCTGAGGAAAGAACGGTCGGTCATTCTGAAATCGGTTGGCGCAAAAAAAATGTGCAGTGGTTTTCGTAAAGAAAAATGGTTTATTTATTAATAATGGATAACCACAAAGGTATTGCTACATTTAAAGTATAAATATAATATATAATATTTATTAGGTATACCTGTCGTCCATTTAAGAGTCTTACATCTCTTAATGCCAAGGATAATGAGAAAAGTAATAATCCAATGCTCACCACAAATCAAAAGTTATTTGTACTTACCTGAGTTTTACTTATGTCAATAGGTATCTAAATATTCGGTTATGAAGAAGAAGAATTCTTAATAAATTGTACAGCGTCCTTGAGGTGATTTTTCACAAAAACCGCGCTCTTTGAATTATCAAATTATTAATTATATCTTTAAAAACAAAAACGAAACCATCCAAACACCCTCAGTATGGTTAGATGACAGGAAAATGAATGTTTATCACAGCGTTAAGTACCTGGGACACATCATCACAGACGACCTTAAGGATATCGAGGATATGGAAAGGCAGAGAAGAGCGATATCTGTTAGAGCGGGTATGCTGTCAAGACGTTTTTACCTATGCAGCCCAAAAGTAAAAAGAATATTGTTCAACGCTTTCTGTACCTCGCTGTACACATCAGAACTGTGGGTTGACTACTCTGCATCCCAATGAAACAAGTTAAAGGTTGCTTACAACAACGCATAGCGTCAACTTTTCCGCCTACCGAGATACTGCAGTGCTACGGAAATGTTCCTGGAGGGACGAGTGCACACTTTCCGAGCACTTCTCCGCCACCACATGGGAAGTTTATGGCGCAGACTACGCCAATCGAAGAATGCAATCATCACCGCCATGACTACCTGGTTGGAGTCCCCCCTGATGGCCCTCTGGAGACGGGAGACGATGAAATACCCTCCGTAAACAGCTGCACGAATTAATTTTACTGTTTATTATTATTTTTCTCATGTTTTTCATGTTTATTCGTTTTTTAATTTATTTATATGTTGTTATTTACTTTATTTTTATTTTTAACATTAACCCATTTTTTGTTTCAAAATATGGAATGTATTGCATTGCACTACCCCTGCACTGCATACACTCTAGAATAAACTTTATTATTATTATAATAAGTTTATTCCAGAGTGTATGCAGGGGTAGTGCAATGCAATTATTATTATTATTATTATTAAGCTGAGTTACAAGCTTTTTCTGACATATCTGTTTATTGAGGATTCAATTTGTGAAACGGGATGGGGTGGGGTTTGTTCGGATCTTGGTGGCGTATGCTTCTATATGGATTGGGAGAGACTGGTGAAGGGAGACCTTTTGACCTCTCCAGCAGGACTCTCCCGGAACATTGTCTTGCACTGCAGTGGGATGGATAGATTCATACGTCACTCCTGGACACACAGACCCCCCAGAGTCTTACCCACTCCTTACACGTTTTTCCTTCCCAGAACTCCTTGCTTTTCTAAAAAGACCCTCCACACCAAAGATTATTCTCCAAGGATGACATAGGCCCTTTTCCTCAGGGCCTTCCGTGTGGAGCTAATGTAAAATAATAAAATGTACCGAATTTTGTTCAGAAAAAAATTATATTTGTTTCAATCATTATTCCGCATTGTTTCGGTAATCACCCAGAAATTTGTTTTGAAAATTGATCTTATTTTGAAATAGTAAATAAAACAGAGGAATCTTTGTATTTAAATTGTATTAAGCTTTGTCCATTGCGCGGGCAAACGCCAGACTTTTGACAGTCCAACACAACAATCAAGGTCATAAATGTTTAATTTTTGCCAACACTCAAGGCCATAACTTTACACCAACATCGTTTGGGGTGAAGTTCGCGCGGTCCACACAATTTGACAAGTGGTCTGAGGTACGGACGTGTCCACGGCACGCACACTTGACGTTTATATCAATATTAAAATGCGTTCTGATGACAAAAGAGATGTATCAGGGAGAAAACACAGATATTTTAATAGATATTTATTTATCAGGAAAGATTTCCGACTAATACGCACGACCTAAAGTTACTATTTATTAAGAATTTAGAGTGAATACGTTTTGTTGCTACGTAAATAATTACGTAGCATCAAAAATAGAATATCGACTTACAATGGTCAATTTCTCCCGTGTCTCTGAAACCGATTAATAATTTAATAGACTTTATTTACAAGTGAGTTCACGAAAGAAATAATCATCCATTACGACAGTGTGTTTATTTACAACTTAAAATCATAATTATTAGGTCCGCGTACCAAAAAATTTGACGTTTATCGTTTGCATAAATGTTAAAATGCGTTCGATGTAGAAAAAATGCTACCTGCATCAGGATGAAAACACAGATCAGGGTTTATCAGGAAAGATTTCAGACTAATATCGATTATTGCACCAATGACATTATATAATAACTGTTAGGAAATGAAGTAAATAAAACAGAGTAAAAGTTTCTGTGCGCCTGACACAGGTGTCAGTAGTAATTAGTTGAGGTTCCGTGACATAGATGTCAGGAATGGCTATATTTTCCCCCCAACAGACCCATAATGTAGGTTATAAATTCAATGTTTCTCTTAAATTCTACCTCTTCTGCATCAGTTTGCCTTTAAAAGGAAACACTACATTATCGGTCCGTTGGGGGTCTTTAAGGGAGTTTTATACATTTTGTTGGTTACAATAAAAACTATCTTTGATGTACCTGGTGTTATTGTTGAAACTAAAAGTCCTAAAATCTTACACAAACCAAACTCAAACAATAACGTCATTTTATTGCACGACTTAATTTAGAACTATAGAATCTAAATTCTATTATCTATCTAAAATCTAATTCTACTCTAAAGTACATAAATATTTACGTCAACAACAGAATAATTATAAATATTTGATATTATATTATCAAATATTTCTATTATTATATTATATTTAGGTATAATAATATTTTAAACTCGTGATTATGTTCGCTCATACATAGCACATAACCAAAAAAATCCGTTCCGATTTTTCTACATACACGGACCGCACCGCGCGACTTCTGTCAAAAAATGAATTCTCCCCCGCCCGCTGGACCCCGCCTGCCTTCCCGCTTCACCCGGGATGAGATGTTTAAGTTTTGTTTTCCGCCGAACACGAGAAGCACAAACACTGCGGCCTTGAGTGTTGGCAAAAATTGTGACCTTGATTGTTGTATAGGACTGTCAAGCAAAATTCTGGCGTTTGCCGGCGCAATGGACCCCGCATTAAATTTACAAGAATCAACTGAATCATAAACAGTACAGTAATGGACCTGAAATGCGTTATTCCATAATGTCTGTTGTTGAAAACCTGTTTCCAAATGTTACCCAGGCAAATTTCTTAAACTACTTTACGAATGGTGTTTGTGATAAGTGTCAAAAATATTCACAGGAGCATGTAAAATCACAGGTTTCAACCCAGGGCAATCAAAACGAACGTAGGAACCATAAGAAACACGTCTTCTTTCGGATGAACATTGTATAAAAAGTGAGAAAGGATAATAAGGTTTTCACTCGCCTTACAAAAGAGATCTTCCCTGACCTTACAAAAGATAGGAAAGGTAGGAAAAATAAGAGAAGGTAGGAAAGGAAGGGAAAGAGGGTGAAGAAAGAAAACTTACCTCTCAGTTACATTGCGAAAGGCGAGTGGAAGATATTTACCTGGGCGCCAATTGCTTTGCATTTCATTGCAACAAAGTGAGTCATTTATATCTACGTAGAGAAGAGACCGTTTGTAACATTCCACGCAGATTGTCAACCGTTATTGAAGTTATAAAAGTAGTTTTATAATTTATGTTAAAAAAACGTCTGCAAATAATAATGTTTAAATTTTGTCTGTCCTTTTCTTTCAGTGAATCTTTAAATAGCAATAAAATAACAAGAAATTGCTAATTTACATGATTATTAAGGAGCGTTTGACGTTCAAATCCACTATCGGTATTTTTGATTATCTCCAACGATTTCAGCATTTAAACTTTTGTTAAAATCGTCACCGCGTCAGTAGGATATGATCCAACTGGCATTTTTTTTAAATGACCTTTTGTATACCAAACCATTTCATTCGCTTATTTCTATAATCAAAACAATTTTCAGAACTATACTCGTATGTGTTGTATTTCCGTAGATACTTGTAAGAAGTTCTAACATCAAGCTCTATTTTCCACCTTTTAAAACCTCCATTTTGTTTATCTAACAGTTGATCGTTATTACTACGCGCATTATCTATAGTTCGTTGCTGTGGTTTGATTGTGTTATAACATTTACTTAGCATGTTCTGAGATATCAAAGGTTGCAAAGAAGAATTTTGGTAATCTATTTTACAACATCTGATATTGAGGTTCAATCTTGTGTAAAGTTCTTAAGTTTATCATATTTTAATGAAATTTTTTTAAATAATCCATAGACTTAACTTGGAATTGCACCAGGGAAATGTAATTAGAACCTTATTTATTTATAACAGAAACAAACAGTACTTTAGTTACATTGGTGAAAACAATTTACAGTTAATAAGTATATATCATGGTGGGTACCTATTATGTGTTTCATTGTAGTGTCTTATTTATGGTACGCATATAAAGTAATTACAAGGTGATGTGTGCAGTGAGAAAGTGTGTGTGTGTGTGTGTGTGTATGTGTGTATGTATGTATGTATGCGCATTGAACAAATTATATTATTGACTTGATGCTCTTTTTAAATTTGGGCAGTGAATCGGAGAAAATGTCGATGTTAGAATTTAGACCAATATTATTGGACATATGAAGAGCAAGATTGATCGGCGAATTATTTGCTGCATTTGCCTTGTAATTAAGCTTGTGGAATAGTTCTGCTTGAATTAATTATTATGCTCTTCCTGGTTGCGTATGATATGACATGTTTAGATATTTTCTAAGGTGGTAAGCATACGCTCAATTTAAATTCAAAAAATGTTCAACTAAAGTATTTTAAACAAGATTCAACCTCAAATCGTCTGTTCGTCGATTAAGTATTGTAAATGTTACCTTGTCTTCGTATTTTCATGCGATTCCACTATAAAACCAGTACTCATAGCACAAAGGGCAATTTTAAAAATTGTACTAAGAGTACCCATCAGAACTCCTACAGATTACGTTTTTAAAGCACTGAATTTAATGTCACTGAAACAATTATGTACAAAAGATATTCTAATGTACGCTTTCAAAAACTAGGATAACTTTTCACAGACAAACTCGGGACGATACACAAGATCTACATTACAACATACATTCCACCAACCTTCAAATAAAACGACTTTTGGATGAAGAAATATGCAATACTTCTCTATAAAATTAGTAAATATACTCCTTCTTGCAATAAAAACCTTAAAAAAATCACCGACATCAATTCTACCGATTTCTTACATATCTCCCCATTTAAAGTTTTTAAGCTCTTAAAAAAATAACTGTTATTTTTGAAGATACTATCTAGACGCGTTCCACGCCAAAACGCAAATTATATGAAATTTCCTTGAGAGAAAAAAATCGTAAAGTATGCTCCGAAAATTATAATAAACACGTTTGTTTCAGTTATTTTACATGTTATAGTTGTGAAAAAATTCACAATGTATCTTTAAATGATTTTTAAGACGCCTTCCACAAAATTTTTGCTCTATTTTAAACGAATCGTATTTTAGTAAACTTTTTCACAATTTTCACATCGATTTTATCGCTTTGAATATTAGCGCGCTCCTCTAACATTCGTAATTTCATATCTCTCCATCTTCTACTTTTTGAGCGTGGATGCGGTGCCTTAAGATATGGATTAAAGACATGGGAAGGAAGAATATAGATTCAATTTTGCAACCTAACAAAGATTAATGCTTGTATTGTGCTTTCTTATAATTCTTCTATTGTAATATTTTAACATAGGTATTTACTTATATTTCAAACACTAACACATGTACAATGTAACCTTAGAACGGGGTACCCCAGTAAGGTCAAATTTTTCTACAAAATTATAAAACCAAGAACAAAAAAAAAATTTACTTTTTTGAACAAAAATTTACTTTTTTTCAACAAACTCCCATTAGAAGTAAAAATTATTGAAAATAAAAGTAAATTCCAAACTTAATTAAAAAATTACCTGAAACAACTGTAAGAGTTACATTACTATTTCACTTCATTTAAATCTGTTAATCGACACATCTCAAGTTTCTCTTACTATATCTATTGTTAATAGTTGCAATATTATTATTCACCTACTCAAATGATAACATTGATAACATAATTGAGTAAGAATTCACTCACCAAACACAAGAGCCTTGTCTCTTTATGGCGAGGAAAGGCTTTTATTACATTAATATTACAAATCTGTTTAATATGTAAAAAAAATGTATAATTATTGTAAAAACAAACAAATATTAAATAAATAAAAAAAATAAAAAAATAAAATAAAAAATTGAAACTATACCAGTTACTCGTACTCGTATTCGGTGTATTCTAGACTGTTTAAAAAAGTGGATGATACTTTTGCATGAAGCTTTTGTCAGTATGAGTCACTTTGAAAATGCTGTTCTATTTTTGACAATACATAGCTTTAGAAAGCTCTCAATCTGACTCCACGGTGATGATTATGGGGATTGTGGGTGAAGATACGTATTTCTTGGTAGCTCTTGAGTCTTCACGTTTCTACAGCATTTTATTACATAATATGTCGTGTCCAGGATCATTGTAGTAACTCAATTTTCCCACAAGAATACATATTATTGGATCTTTTAGAGTAATTTCCCACGATCTTGGACTTTACATAACATTGTTTCATATTTATAGACAGGGGTGTTGAAGTGAAAACTTCTTAAGCACCGTTGTGATTTGAATTCTTTGAAACAAAAAATGACACTAAAAAGAGACACACTCATACATCTCGAGAAAATTAGATAGAATAATCGTGAATGTGAAATGCGCACATTTTTTCTTATTTATGTGAATACCGCAA
Source organism: Limnephilus lunatus (assembly GCA_917563855.2). Taxonomy (NCBI): domain Eukaryota; kingdom Metazoa; phylum Arthropoda; class Insecta; order Trichoptera; family Limnephilidae; genus Limnephilus; species Limnephilus lunatus. The sequence goes on along the minus strand of OU830594.1, from coordinate 89,648,586 downwards.
AAGAGTCCTAACTGCTCCCGTCTGGAGTCAGTCAGGCTATGGCATCTCCAATTAGGGTATGTAGTGACACTAAAGAAAGTGGGGAGCGGAAAGAGACGTGATAGAGGAAGGTCGGGAAGTATCCGTTCATCCCTGAACTGATAAAATCATTACGACTGTAAAGACTACATTTGGAGTTTTTAAACATTCCAACGCAAAAAAATAAATTACATCCCATCCCAACGCAAAAATTTTCTCCTAATTTTATCACACTTAGTAATAATTTAATTACTATACATATATTTTTTTAATTCTTTTGTTTTCCAATTTTTTACATTTTATATATATATATATTTTTTGAAAATCATATGAGTAATGGGGCCCACTAAGGCGCAGCCTGTGCATGGGTAATATAGTTAAATATATTTTGTTGTACCTAGGAAAAATTGTTTCTGACTTAGCCGTGACAACTTTTCCAAGCAAGTTAACTTAGTGCTTTGATCTTTATTATGTTCTGCGAACTTCCAAGGAGGGGAGCATGGTTGGGCAATATGATATGAATAATTTTTTTCGTCGCGATGTAATTTTAAATATATAAATATTTTTTTATATCATCAAGATTAGTTGTCTGGCCTCTGTGTATTGTAAATATCGTTAAATTAATGGTGTCCGTTGAGATGCACCAATAATTTGTATTTTTAAATAATGTGACAAGAAGAACACACCCACAATTCAAATATTGTGAATTTTGCCCTCGTCTGGTCAACTTGGGAAACTGAATTTGTTTTTCTCACGAAATATTATATTGTAATTGTCAGGTGTTTTTTAACTAGTGGATGCCATCTGGAAGAGCAGGTTCTAGTCCTTTTGGTACATTTAGGCAATAGTGGATTACCATTTTTTATATGCTTTTTGTGCGCGAAGTAAATTCACAGGTACACTATTTTTAAGGGTAAAACGCCCATTAACTATTGGGGCTATTAATACGCCCCAGGCTGTATGGAAATAATATATATTCTAAAAATTAAGGGTTTTTTTTATTGGAATTAAGCTGACCAACATATTTAAAACAGACATTTCTAAAGTATAAAATAGAGCTTCTCTTTTTAAATTTATGATCCTGTTTGAATTTCCGTCACATTCGGCGATATCAGTCATTTAACGTTGTCGTAGTCGACGCTATCATATTTGGCGGTCTCACACGTTTTCACATTTAAAGTTGCAACATTTGAATTCTTCACTTTTGATTTTGTCAAATTTGATGCAATTACATTTGAAGTTGTCACATTTAACGGTCTTTCTTTTGACGGTGTCAAATTTGATGCTGTCGCCATTAATAGTATATTATGGTCGATGGCCGTCACATTTGACATTGTCACACTGTTTTTCGATGTACGTCATGCATTACTTTCTAGGCCCCATGGATGAATTCCGATACTTAATCACCGTTGATCAATTCCTCCAGAAATATTTCGTAATTAAAAATAAGCTTACTTAAAACACAGAAACCGCCACAACATGTTTCTTTTGGTTCATCTACTCAGTGGTTCAAAGGTTTAAAATATCTGACAAAATGCTAGTTTTTTTTTTGTTTCGTACTGTCATTTATATCCTTTATGTAAAAAATGTCTAATAATAAAGCCAAGCCTTTTAGGAACGAAACGGAAAGCCCTGATTAGGGATTCCGAATCGGAAACGACAGGAAAATGCATGGCCCAACAATTTCTTGGCAAGGTAAAGTACTTAAAGTAAGAGTTAAAATCCTATTACACGTAATAGTTTCGAATTGATATATACTCGGCTTTAGAAATGAATTGATTTTACTGTAAATATTTATTTAGTATATTAAAGAAACTTTTATATAATTATTTATTATTTAAAGAGAAGACGCTTAAATATATTTGTGCACACTGAAAGAATTACATTGATTTGTTTGCTTACATGCCAATAAATGTAAATCAAGAGTAACACCTACATATATAATGCAAGTTTATATTTTACAAATTTTCAGAAGAGACCAGATGCTAATTCCGTACAAATCTCAAGTACCCCCATCAATTGAATTTGGGAGACACCTCAGGGCCAAAGCCTCACAATACATGATAAGCCTACTTGATTATTTGCAAAGGAGGGCGGTCTGTCTGATTGACAATCCCTCTTTAACAGACCTATTAGCCTCCCCAATGTACAGTTGTACAGATGCAATGTTGGCATGCCGAGTCTATTCTTCAGGTAATTTAATGTAGCTTACTTTAAAGAGCTAGCAACATTGATCCCAAATTGTACCCAAATTATCTAATTCACTGAGCATAGCAAAGACCTATATTAACATTACAAAGATGAGGAAATCACACAAAAGTATTATTTAACTCTACCACATCCTGAAGTCAAAATACATAGATGTGGAAATTCATGAAGATGAGAAAATCACGATGTAATACCAATATAACTCGGAACAGTAGGTAATCCCTAGTGAGAAGGACTGTGAAGATACTACAGTGAAAATATAATTTTTTTTGGAAGAAAATGCATAACCACTCCAGTGATTTTTGTCATATTATGGTAAGTTAGTAAAACAACTAGAGCGATTGCTTGCCTTCGTTAATTAAAAAAAAATATATTACCTACCTTCCCGTGATCTACAGTTTGCGTTAGTAGAAAGCTGATATAATACTATCACATTTTATCAGTATAAACATCTTGTGACCGGTTTCAATCATTATTTTAAATAAATAAAATAGTTGGTAGGTATTAAATTACGTTTTAACAAATTTTGGTTTTGATTTATTAAATCATTGAAAACTAGAACCATACTTTTTTGGACGTGGATTTACAGTCAGACACAATTAAATTTTTCTGCCTATTTTTACTCTTTTAGAAACATTTAGTTAGTTTTTGGGTATTATATATTATATAATACCCAAAATTATATTATTTATTAATTTTCTATTTCCCATTTCCAGCTTTCTTCTAAGTATGAGCCCGACCAGTCATAACCCATTTTTTTATATTTAAATCCAAAAACCATTCGTTTATATTCCCTCAGATCCAAAAGTCAAAGCTTATGAGTACCTTCGTGGGTTCACACAGTTCACAGACATAATCGCGGGGTAAAAATCTGACTACAAGGATCGCAAACAAAAAAAATGGTACAAAGCGTGTCCCTCTTTGACTCTGGATGCTCTCTTCTCGGAAATAATATTCCGAATGGAGGGAATATTTCCTAGCTTCGCCTCAAAGGCTGGACCACCATTTAATATGCGAGGAAAGGGTTGTAGGGGATTAAGTTTGAGTTTATTGCGAACTAATTGTAAATAAAAGATAATTTCAAATACAATAGGGTAAGTTTTGTGTCTCGCTAATTGAAAATTGGGACAGCATGTGTTGCTTCTATTTAATTTTTATCTCTTTAATTTTCCATTTTTACTGCGAATTCTCTGTGGTTTTACCTTTTCAACGACCATGTTACTTAACCAATCTAACCTTACCTAACCTAACATAACTTAACCTAACCTAACGTTATTTAAGTGGACTGCTAGATTGATTTTATAAAATAAATAATAGTGTTTTAGCAACATTATTGTACGAGTATATAAGCGAAAAAAACTCTTTTAAATAAAAAAAAAAACTCACGTTGTATTTTTACGGATAAGCAACAGATTGACTTATTTTTTATCGATGATATTCAGATATATTTATTTATACTGGGTTTTACAGATTTTTACACTTACATGAGAACAATCCAGTTATAAAACTCAGTTATTAGACAATTATAAAAATCTTCAATTACATACAATTAAATACAAATAAATACAATTATTCTATTGCTAATATCTTGTTGATATTTTATTTATATAATATATGTATTTTTCTTATTGTACAATATTTTGTAATGTCTTACATTATTTTTGAAAGTGTTATATTTCCATTTTGTAACTACACATATTATCTATAAGCAGTTCTAAATAAATAACATAAGTACATAGACTAGCTCCCCATATAGATCCGAGAATATTTCTCTACTAATTGGGTAACTGATGAATGATATGTAATGAAATGATATATTATAATTGTGAATATTTACTTTTTTTTCTACATAAAAAAAATAATAAAAGTATATGAGGAATACACGCAGTTTTCTTTTACAATACATTGTTAAAAAAGAATGTGTTCATTTTTTTAGAAATAATTTTATAACCACGAAGTAAACATAACATCAAGTGACTGCTAATTCCAAAAGAAAGCTTCAATAGTTAGTAGTATGGTTGGTTTACGTGATCTACTGTTGTTACCAATGGATCTTTTACGGTGAAAACGATAACTTTACAAAATCGGATCGATAGGTGTAACTTCCAACGATTTTACATCGATATACTGAGCACGATTGCACTGTTGACAGCCAAACCAATATTGACAGGGAATAAATAAGAAATCAATATACGCTGGCAACAATGGCGGATCTGTCAATGAATTTATCTACATTCCTAAACGTCAAACCACTATAAAGAATTAACAATTCTAATAAAATGGCAATTTCGAATTTGAAATATCAAATTTAATATATATTGGCAATTCGCATATATTTTTTGACACTAAACATGAATTAATTTGTCAATGAGGTCTTTAGTCAATCTTGAACCACTTTCGTTTCTCTAAGATCGAATGGAATAAATTGATCGCTTTTTCGATGAATTAATTATGTCCATGGATCGCGTATATGGTGTCTTTCAATTATAATTAGTTAGCGCGTTAGTTCACCTCCATTCATTAAAAAACCATTTATTTTACAGAACGAACGACATTATTTAAAAAGTTATGTATATTGACAGTTTATCTGACATTCAGGAGGCCGCGCTAAAATTGACGGCTTTTGTCAACCGGCTGTCGGAATTAAATGCTGACCTCGCAAATAAATGCAAATGGATATATGAAGAATTTAGTCATAGAGCTTTACCGATCAACCGTCCTCGATATCTAGAACAAAACAAATTACGTATTTTTGAAACCCATGTAGACCATAATTTTTTTCAGTGTTGTGTTTTTCTTTTTCTGTTGCATGGCAGACAATTTTTTTTTGCAGTTAGGATATATTAACTTTTTCGGTATTTTATTTACATGTAAAACAAAAAGTCAAGAAGAAAATTCTGTTTTCCGCCCAAGGCATAAAATAAATTGATATTTCAAAAACACGCACGTAATTTTACAGCGGGGAACCGTAAAAATAATTTTAATTTCAGAACGTTAAAAAACATTCGAATCCGTAGGTAAAAAAAGTTCCAAATAAATTCAGTGATGCTTTTACCGTTTTATTTAGATATTCTATTCTAAAACTACTGAAAAACTATTCTATTACCTACGTACTAAAATTTGAACTTTACAACATTGAGATCCACGAAAATTTGAAGACTTTTAGCTTCCTTAAAACATTTAAAGGATGATAAAACATTTTAAAACCTTTTTAATAAATATTGTTTTGTATTCCCGAAAAATTTGTTTTAGAAGGCCTAAAATCGTTATATCTGTTTATAGGTTAGCCGTGAACTGTTTATTTATTTATAAAACACATATTACGTAGTTAAGAAATTTACATAGATTAGATACATTAAATCACCATACTAGGTGGGTGTCTATTACATGTACTTTTAATACTAAAATCTTTTTAACATTTGGTAAAATTATATATTTTTATCTTATAAATAAACACTTGGGTATTATTGACGTTGCCACACACTTAAAAGTATAAATAGAATAAGTATTAACATATTGAGTTAGCGTTGCATTATTTTTATTCTAGTAAATCTGCCATAGCAAAAGAAGGCCACATGCCTCTGTTCTAAATTATGTACATTCGATTAACTTGTTCAAATTAATTATAGCTGTGGGAAATAGCTTAATTATTGGATATTTTTAAGACTCTATAAAATCAGATGTTTGTCATAAACAGGGCAATGTTTCAAAACGGTTAGATAATATGTTTTTCTCTAACAAATCTCTAAAGTTTGCCCAATTCAAGGGTAAACATTAATTGTTGTGTTGGGTATCTTCAAGAATAAAAAGGTCCTTGTCACAATGAGGTTTATTATTGTTTTACATGTTTAAAATATATTATATTTCTGAGACACACGACTGATCTTAATTGGCTACGAATTGTGTCCGTCTGGCTGACGAGCATTGACCGCTCCCTGCAGCCATTGCCGGTAGTAGTCAGGGAACCCCTTGTGGCATCTGTCGGAACTTAAGAGAAGCTCTAATCCTGACGATATCCATTCCTTTGAATGCTCACTTTTATCCCTAGAGTCTTCAGATCTTTCCTCCTTTAATCCCAACACTTCACCGGGGGCATACCGGGAAGCCGGCTTAGGGGCGCGGACACCCAGTCTCGCTTGCGACTAGGGTTTCCAGATCAAAAAATCAAAATCTCGGAAAAAAATTCTGATATTTGATAAAAAAAATCCGGACTTTCGAAAGTTACGAAATTAACAAAGATATGCTCTTTTCCTTAATGGGAACCCAATGGTAAAAAGAAAGGAATAGGCTTTCTATAGAGTCTGTTAAGTCGATTCTTTTAATACAGTATAATTTAAAAAATATGACTTGTGAAATGTTCTATAAAATTATTATTGAAGATTCGGAAGTCTTGAACATTATTTCTGGGAGCATTAAATATCAGAAGTTATGTTTTTACTTTGATTTGTAGTAAAAATAATTTGGTTTATTTAATTTTTTTATATCAATCTCCACTTAATTGTAGAAATTCCTGACTGTTTAGGATGCCCCCCGCATTCCGGACAAATACCTATATTTCCGAAAATTCCGGACGTATGGAAACCCTACTTGCGACTGGATTGATGGCTCCCTTTATCCTCAGCGGGACTGTCAGACGACTGCAGCTCAGCTGCTTTGGTTAAGTCATACAATCTCATCATAATAATATGTCATTTTTTTATTCTATTAAATTTCCCTTCTTTAACATTAATAAACTTTTATTTCAGCTATATAAAATGGTGGAGATGAGACGTGATACTGTGAAATAAATAACTAACATCATTTACGCACTCTCATACCGCCTACTAACAATGTATGCCCGGACATTGGAGGTCTAAAGTCATTTTTATAAGAAGTAGCTTCTTTATTAAATAAAAATTAGAGTCCTGACGTGCACGGTGAAGAAGGAGACCTGTTTCCTCGGAACGCCGTGGGAAAGTGGAGTGCAACCTCCAATGACGATTTTCATTGACATCAACAAAAACTAAGTGTCTTCTCAAAACACCACAAAACTTCAGCTGGATTTGTTAGGTGTGAAATCTTATTTACTTATTACCCCTGATGGAAATTGGAAGTATAATATATATTTATTTTATATCCTTTTACAATTTAACACAGTGTTTGCCATTCAAATGCTTTCAGTAATCCCAGTCTAGGTGCTTCGTAAATTTGTGATCAAACTCTTGATAGTCTAATGCTCTCCCACAAAAGCAAGTCAACAGTTATTAAGCCCTAATAATTTACTGGTTAGTACACTTGCCACTTTTCTATGATATTGCGCCATATAAAGGGTTCAATATTTTTGGCTAAAACCGATGCAAGTCAATAAACGTCAAAACAAATGGAAACAACGGTAGTTCACTTTTGATAATAGTTGAATTTACTTGAACCGCTATCAGCCCATCCTCGCCCGGAAAGTGGTAGAGCTAAACCGAAGAGGGCGCCATCTGTGAATAAAATTAAATATTTCGCCACCTCGTTAGTTCTACTCGGGCCGAGTACTTAGTATTGCCATCGGTTAAATAGTTGGTGTGGATGCAGAGAATAAACTAAAAATTGAAAACAGGAAGATTATGAAAAGCTTTTGCAAAAAAAAAGTTGTGAGGCTGAATGACTGAAAGGGTGAGAATCTGGTTATTCAGATCTGGTCACTAAACATGGCTACAGCCTTTAAAGTTGTAAACGAACAATATCGTGATACGAGAGGAGATGGACCGTAAATCTTTATTTGTATGAGACAAGACAATTGATGGCGTTTTTTAGAGTCAATCACAGCATTTGGCAATTGGAAAGGAGAACGCCCTACCTTTGCTGTGGTCACATGCTGCTTTATTGGTGGTGACTGGTCTTCCACCATGATGGAACATAGGTTGGTTTCACTTTACTGTCACTTTATACAATAATTAGTATTTTTACGAATATTAAGCGAGAATTTCATTAAATGTTGATAATTTTCGATTTTGTGCAATAATAATGGGCATGTGTGCCAGGTAGGTAGATATCATCTTCCTCTTCTTCTAGTAAGTAAGTAGGGCCTTCAAGAAACGAAAAGGACAAAGGGAGAAAATAACAATCTAAGGAATTTGGGAAAATAGGTTTCAGTTTTCGGTTCATAAACTGTTTCAGAACTAAACGCAAATAAAGTTTCGATTCTGAAAGGCTGTCATTCACTTTCCCAACTACTCCCAACAGTACGGAGCCAGAACGACTATGGCATCTCCAATTGGGGTATGCTGTGAGGTTAAAGGTATTGGGGGAGGGGAAGAGATGGGGAAGAGGTATCTAAGGAAGTTCTTTGCTATTCAGATCTGATCCCCAAACGCAGGTAAAACCATTTGAAGCAACATTTTAGTTCCAAATGGTGGTCTGTCACCAGGCCAATTCTGATAGTTACTTCCACTCTGAAACCTGCAAAAAATATAAACTATATGATTGAATTTATTGTGAAACAACACAGATCAATCAAAAAAAATATACTCGCACACTGGGATTTGAACCCACGATCTTCAGATTAATAGTCAAGAGCCCATCTCAAGAGACAATTTTTTCACTGCTTTGATCTTAGGGGGAGAGTTATGTATACACCACGATATACTTTCTAATAATCTTTACAAACAATAAATTTTACAAAATACCTACATGTTTTTAAAATTTTAATAAATAACTGGTTAACAACCATTTAAGATGCATTTATGATTTTTATCAGCTTTTTAAAATTTAAAACACGTTTATTAGAAAAAAGTAGACTGAATGCTGTAGAAATGAGATCCCTGAAGCGAAGGTGTGTAAAACCACGTACGATCGTGTGAGAAACGTGGAGATCCACAAAGAATGCAAGGCGTAATGTGTAAGATTAAGAAAGGGACGATCCGATGGTTTGGGCATGTAGAACGAATGAACGAGGAAAGGAGTGTGAGAAGAATATACAACGCAAATGTGAATGGTAGAAGAAGTCGAGGACGCCCAACAAAGACATGGCACGATCATTTGAAACAGATGCTTGAGTCAGGCCATGTCAAGAATCGGAATAATAGAAGAGCATGAATGAGACGTTGTATGAATGTAAACGAGGCAAGGAATGTGTACCAGGACGGTGTTGTTTGGCGGTCCTTCCTCTCTGCCTACCCCTGCGGGAAACTGTGTGATGGTTAGTTAGTAAATTAAAGTTTTTCGATAATCGACAATGAACTTGATAGGTTGTATGTGTATCTACGTTATTTTAATTTGTTGAAAACGACCATCGATAGGTATCTATCGATAGGGAAACTGTGTGATGGTTAGTTAGTAAGTTAGTTAGTTTATTAGAAACACCCTTCTAAATGTTTATTATTGCACAGCACAAGATATTTCTCGTAGCCAGAATTTGCAAGTCGGTCTCTTATATTTCTAAGGGTAGATATACGATGTGGATTCATTTTTCGGTTTGAGCTTAAAATCACAAATGGCAATTTTTTTTGGTTTATACCATAGTAGGTACCACATCTTCTATTGTTCTTGCCTTAACTGAGCTCAGTGGATATTCGAAAAGCCTTGCATTAATATTAACGGGTTTTAACATTATTATTTATTTGGCAGCCATGATTAAAAGAAAATACTTCAGGTTTATTTTAGGTCCGTTGAAATTATTTTTCAATTTAAATCTGTTCATAAAGTCGCTACATTGAATGGCTTTATTTTATGCAACATAAATCATTGGGGCGATTTTATTTTGATTTTTTTTTACATCAGCTTCAGACAGAAGGCCCTGGGATCCCCACAAAGGGATGTTATGTGGAGATTCTACATATTGATGGAAAGGAAATAGAGGAAGTTCTGGGAAGGAAAACGGTATGATTTAGTTAGGTATCTATGGTCAATGTGTCCAGGTGTGTATCGTATGAATTCATCCCTCCAGTAGAGCGGTGCAAGGCAATGGGTCGAGAGCATCCGGCTGGAGTGGTCTAAAGCTCTCCCTTAACCGGTATCTCCCGATCCGGCCCGCCACGCTGAAGGTGGGCAAACGCATCCGCCGCCAGGAAATAAACAAATCGCACCCCATGAACCCGGGCAGCCCAGCTGTACGTCACCAAACGTTGCGAACCGCCTGGGTGACCTATGGCTGGGGTCTTGGATATCCATTAGATGGTTCCCGGGGCGCCGGTACCCATACCCCCTTCCGAAAGTTTCTCACTTATACTTAGGTACATGCATATATGTCAGATTTACAATCTAATTTGTGCAGGCTGTCTGAAACCTATTCATTTTCAATATTATAGTATAAAGTTTTATTTTATTTTATATATTCAATAATATTATTACTTAATTTATAAAAACAGTGTTTCCTCCATTATATCATCAAAACATATAGTTACTTCTTCTTCTTCTCAAAAATACCATTTAAAGATGACATTGGCACAGAGAAAATTCATTTTCCTGATTGCTTGCACTGCGGAGTTAATGGTATTTAAAAAATATATATTGTTTGTCAAGTAATTGCCAAGCGTACATACACAATGATTCCATATCAGTTGATTCCCCGATAGTTGCCCCCCCCCCCCATACTTACATAAATTTGCAGTCGGTTTAGGAAAAACATGGTATTCCTCCTTACACAAAATATAACTACGTGTCACCGAAGGGACAGAGAGGATGTACCGTCAAATAACAAAAGTAAAAAAAATATTTTCATTAATAAATGCTTAAAAGATACAACCACTACTTGTGTATATTGTTTCGTATATAACTGCTAAATAAATTAATTTTATATCCCTACCAACTTATTATAAAAGGTAGTTTTGAAGTCAATTTAAGGCTGAGTATGGTTAAAAGTGCCCAAAACTCACCACATGACATGACAATACTTTCTGCTTCAACGGTCTTCTATAGCTGCTTTTGTACCAAAATGGGAACAAAAAAAATAATGTATTTTCTTTGATAGCGTTTCTGTGGTGGAACTTTCTTAAATTTTTTTTTATTTTTTTATTTTTGTATTTATTTTTTTTATTCATAAAATACATGTAACATATTATATTAGACATTTACATAGATAAGATTTATTAAATCACCACACTAGACGGCTGCCTGTTTCATGGTGATTAATTAAGGATAGTTACATTGAGTATAGTCTAGTGTAAACACATGGTAAAGTTATAATAAAAAATAAAAAAAGAGAAAAAGAAGTGAATAAAAAAAACATGTAAATAAAATAAACCTGTAAACATATGGTACTAGTATGTAATGTTGTTGAAAATTTATATCTCTATCTGAGTATGTGAAACATGTTGTAAACACTGTCATAGTCACTCATCAGAAGGTCAGTAAGCGCCTTTCTGAAAGTGAGATATTTGGTTTTAGACTTTATTTCAATCGATAAATTATTAAAAATTTTAGGTGCAAGAAAGTTAAACTGGGACTGTGCCATTGAAGTTTTTGTTGTTGGAATAATATAATTCGATTGGTTTGAATATCTTGTGTTTTATTTTGCATTTTTAATATATTTTTTTGTAAATTTGAATTTAAAATAAGAGGTAATATTTTTTACATATATGGATTTTATATTAAGAACTTTGAAGTCCTTAAATAGGTCTTTCGTGGGGTGTGTTTTAGGCATCCTCCCCAGACAATTAAACCGTACGATAAAATTGATTGACACAGGGAAAAGTATACTGTTCTCAGTGTATTTTTTTTAGTATATTGCGAATGATCTGAAGATATATGCCAGTTTCCGTATACGGCTTGTGACATTAATTACATGATCTTCCCATCGAAGTTTATTATCAATTATTACGCCTAAGTCAAATAATCCATGGAATCTACTCTTTCCAATGGATTGCATACACAGCTGGATATATAACAATAAGAATGTATTTTTAGTACAAGATTACTTGAGGGTTGACTTGGATTGTTTGTACTGAATGTTAGGTATTTGGTTTTAGTTATATTTAGCGTTAGTAAATTTTCATCCAGCCGTTGTTTAACATTTTGCAAAATTAGTTCCGCTTTATGAAAAGTTTCTAACCATCCATGTTTTACTTTTTAGTACTAGGGCAGTGTCATCGGCAAGAGTGATTATGAATTTTGATTATGTAATTATTATTATATAATAAATATCTCGTGGATACCTTAACGTTACTTAGAGTAACTTATTATAAGTTTTTACTTAAGTAATACTTAGCGTTGGTCGAGCACCGTAATAATTAAAAGTTAAGTTGTGATAGTTTCGTGCGAGTTTGTGAGTTGTTTTTCAGTGTAAAAACACGCAGGCCGTAGATTCTCAGGCAGTGCTTTGGCTTGGGGCTACTGAGAAAAGGTTTTAATAAAAAGAAATCTAAGGTTTAGTGAGATTTGGGTTCAACTACAGGATGAATCATTAAAGGTTCGAATTAATCTTATTTTTTTGGAAATTCTTCGACGTTTTTATTGCTTCTTGTTCTAACCACTTTGAATGATATATGACTATGAGAAGGGCAAATCTTTGGATGTATAGTTTAATAACGATATATTGACTTTTATCACGAACGATCAAGAAAAATATATACCAAAAATTTTGTGGCACCAATCATTTTGAAATACATCTATTTGAAATTAACTTTTTGTTTGAATCAAGTTTGATTTGAATGCTGGAAGTGAAATTTACCTACTTTCCGACATCCGATGGAGCCGAAACTCGGTACAATGCTTTATATCAACTTTTGGTTATAATCACGCACAAACACAGAGATATATAAATAAAAATATATCCCTGAAATGTATATACGTACACAATGCATGTTATAGCTATGTAATTTGTACTTTTAATTATGTAATATATTTTCTAACTTGGTGCTTACGATCATTTTAAGTTATTCGGTAGTCCTGACATTGGTACTCACTCTTTTATTTATTTTACTCATAAATATTTGTTTTCAATTTGAATCCGATATTTGAAAAGATACGTTCAGGAGTTGTTCCAATCGCAATCCACCCCCTTACGGAGGACCCCATACCAGTATTGTTTTAACATTTACTGGGAGTCTGGCTTTCATTCTAGCTTCCGGTGATCCAGGTTTTTATGTAGGTTCTGTTTATAATGACAGCCATTTATATCGTTTTGGGAATGATTCTGGAATGACATTGGAATGATAAGAAAAAAAAAGGAAATTGATGATTATTTCAAATGTAGAATGCGAAAAAAGTACGTAGCAAAGAGCTTAAATTCTGAATTATTAATAGGTATTTCTATTTTTGAAACTAGCAATTCGTGGTGGAATTCCATTATAATTGATTTATAATAAAACAAATACAAACATACTTGCAATAAAGGTCATATACTAGATAGACTAGAATCTTTAGAAATTACTCGCTTAACTAAAAAATAGACCCTAACTTTGTAATGAATAAACAATTAGAATTATTTTCTAAGTCTCTGCTTTTGTATCCATTGTAATCTTCATAATAATTTCTAAATTAAAATATGTATTTAGTTTAGACCATTCCTACTCCAATATAAAAATGTATCCCTTTGTAAAAGTAACTTTGTAATTAATAAGCTATTTGAATCATTTGCTAAGTCCCTGCTTTTGTATCCAGTATAATTTTCATAATAATTTCTTCAATGTAAACATGTATCCCTTTAAAAAGCAATTTAAAAAATCCCGTAGGTACATCGTAAATATTTATAATAACGATTTGACAATAAGATTAGGTCATTAATAATTCACTTGTGAGGTGTTTCCCTAAACAATATTGAAGTGAAACCCAAGGTACTTAGCTTACTGGAATTCCAAAATATTTAGAAATTCGACAATCTAAAATGACTTAGTAACAAATAAAATTGATTAAAATCCTTGTAGATCACCCTCTCCCCACCCCCAAACGTTATGTATATAAACCGTAGATTAAGAATTATTTGTACCAGTCTGAAGATGGCTCTGACGAGCTGAAACCGATTACGGTCAATAAAATTAAGTGGAATAAAGTTTTTTATTTGTTTTATTATAATCTATTCTGAATTATTGTTGAAATTGTGTTGTATGCGTGTTCATGTATTATAATAAACATCTTATTTATTGTATATGAGCAGAAGAAATCGGAGGAAATTTTGGTTTTTATATTTAATACATAACAGTTAATATAATAACACTTTTTAGACGCGAGGTCGACCGTTTTCAGAACTATTATTTTTTTTTAATGTGCGAATTTATTTAAATCTCAATATTATCTCATTTAATTAACGTTTAACGTTTAATTTAGAGAAAGAAATTTACGGAACTTTTACTTGCATAAACATGATGATCTCCTCACTTAGAGCCACTTCGTGATCATTGTATCATGTGACTATCTACGTGCTGGCTCTATAATATCTGTATAAATGTATATGTATGTCTATGAGCGCGTATATACATGTATATGAATGTGAGTTTTTGTGTGCACATATATATATATACGTAAATGCACCTGCATAAAATTACTAATATTTGATTGTGGTCCTCTTTGTTTTATGAGCTGGTAATTTAAACTTATAACATAATAAACAACAATTAGTGAAATACTTTTTAGATTTTCACTGCTAAAAGTATTTTCGTTATTTGTTTCACCACTAATAATTACACATCTGTCCTGATGATGGAAAATGTAACGCTGTCCGAAACGTTGACTAAAGAAGGAGGTAGCGCAACACGGCATAGCACCCCAAAAATAAATAACGAAAACAATTAGTGGTTTGCTCACTTAAAATGTTATTTACTGTAAACATTACGTGATGTATTCTGTTGGCGAGCCAATAAATAAAGAGTAATTATTTATAATAATGGCGAACAATCTAACTATTTTCTTAAAAAAATTATTTAAATAAATTAACTAATGCAAATTGGCACACTAGGCCATTTTCAAACCTAGTAAGCCGAAATAGCTTTAACAAAAATAAAATAAATAAAAAAGTACTTGCAGAACTTGATAATAGCATTATTAAATATATACTTTTTTTAAATAATGGAGATCTACGAATTAAACACAAAAACAATTAATACACCTATTTTGAATTTGAGTTCATGATGTCAAAATGTCTATCTTTCATATAACAAAGGCCTGATACATGATGGTGATCTATTATTCTTCAGAACCTCTTTCGAAAGCCAATTTTATGTTAAGGGTACGTCTGGGTGTATGTATCTTAGTAAAGCTTGAGTTATTGAAATGGAAAGTCGTATTGAAATCATTAATGTGTATAAAAAACCGCCCAAAATGGCATAACATGAAAATAGTGAAAATTGTTTGGGGAGGTTTTATGATGTGCTTTGGTGATACTTACACGAAATAGGGCATGTGTAATACGTAAGGGTGGTTATTTGTTATGGCGGGATAAGCAAAAATGATGACATGTTTTTGGTTATATTATTAAGTAACTACTAGTATTATATTTAATGATTTTATTATGGTGGTGTACGATATTGACCTTCTATTATTTAACGCTTCTTTTTCTATACTTTGATATCATCATCATTTGAAGTGTAAAATCTAAACCGTCAGTCACAAAGTCTAAGAGTCATGAAGAAGTAACATTTTGTTTCTTATATCTAGGCAGTAAAGCGGTGGGACTCCAACAAGCACGTAAACTTTGTAGAGGACGAACAAGGACACCAATCTGCAGTCGCACGACAATCCGATTGGTTCTTCATACATCTACAGGAATCAATCATTATCACAAGTCACTCTCTCGCGCTGCAACGAAGATCATCCAAATCATTCTACTTTAAACTGACGGATAATAAACTGTCTTAAAAATTGTACTTGTTCGCTCTCCACTGTACAATTGTTCATATTAAATATTAAATTATGGTGCTTTATGTTCGTATGTAATTTGTTAATTAAACCTGTAAGTATTGTATCTACGATCTGCTTATTTGATTTACCTATCACACAAACGTAAACATACCCTCATAACTTTAAAAAAACAAGAGGAAGTTTAAAACTGATTTCAATGTAAAGTCCAGGCATCACCGGGGATTTCAGCTTGTCTACAATAATAATTGCAAATTCACTTTGTGGAATCATTTTAATAAGACGAAAATAACAAATATGTATACTTTTTTTTAAAAATATTGCGTATTACATATTACAATGTTCTTTGGCTATCCAACTAGAAAATTTACCCGTTTTAGGAGAGTCAAAATGAGCAGATTTTTTTTTTTTTTTTTTTTAGTGGTTACTTAGTTACAGGTTTTATGAGAATTACAAGATGTATGATAAGGTATATAAATATTTCATCTGTTTGTTCTTAGTCCTCCTCACTAGGTGGTCCTGTGCTGAGGCGGACTGGTAGATTTCTTTGATTGTCCGTTATTTAGTTTCTATGATGTTTTTAGTACATTCTCTAGTATGTCTGCATTAATTTCTTTCACCCATGTTTTGATTTTTTCCTTAAACTTATTTATCTTTTCTAACTTTTTCAGACTTGGAGGAAGAATGTTGTAAGTTTAGTTGCCAGATATATGTGGTTTCTTTGGCCAAAACTTGTCTTGAATTTTGGAACATCTCGTATATCCTTTTTTGAGGCTCTTGTGTCATGTACCCGAGTTTATAGTTTATACGTGTACTTTCTACCCTGATGAAGAACCGGTTTCCATGTTGATAATTTTATGTTTTTGTTTATTAAGACATACATAGACGCCCAAATATGTCCTTTTTGGAAGATCTAGGAAATTAAAATACACTTTCAACTATCTGCCCAGAACTTGTCTTAAGATACTTTGAGGACTCCAACTTGGAGAAACTCATAATCACTGGCAAAGTAGAAGGCAGCAGAAGTAGAAGAAGGTCACCAATACGCTGAAGTGACCAAGTATCATTTTACTCGCTTTCACCATAGATATTAAGGAGTACGAGTAACGATCCTCAACAATACGGAATCAACTTGAGAAGAAGAAAACATACACAGTACATTATGATACAAGATCTAGATACATGTATTAAATTTAATTACTACACCTAGCGAAGCGAATTAAGCGAAGCCACGGACGTATATATAGCTTTGATAAGGGGGGGGTCCGCAAATTAAAAAAAAATATATAAGGTCATGTTTTCGTGAAAAAAATAGTCAGTCTTAATCAATCAGCCTTTATTTTTAAATATTATATATATAAATCATTCAGTCTCTGATATTTGAACTAAAAATAAACATAACATAATTATCGCTCCTTATTTAAAGAAAATCGCTTCGTTTATAACATAAAAAAAGAAATAACATAAAATAAAAGGTGGAAAACAAAATAACTTTTTTTTATACCTAATTTGTTAAGGTACACTAAACAAAAATACTCTTTCATCTTAAGAACAAATAATTTGTTTTAAAATTGAAACACTTTTTATTTAACCACATAACCAAATAATTTATTCTAAACTTTGGTCATATTGTAAGGCACTCTTTTTAATGAACTACAATTATAAAATTAAAATCAAAAAGTATCATCCTACCTACAATAACAAAATATTTTTAATGCAAATAATACTTAATGTATGAAAAAAATAAGAGTTTTCTCTCAAGCTAAATGAAGAGCTTTCATCTTAAGAACAAAATAATTTCTTTTAAACTTTGGTCGTATTATTATGACACTCTTTTTAATGAACTACAATATAAAATTAAAAATTACCTACCTACCTACAGTAACACTAACAAAATATTGTAAATGCAAGTTATACATGAAAATAAATGTAGTTTTCTCTCAAACAAAAAAAACTGACACGAGATTCATTGTTTTACAACAACTATTAATTAAAAATTATCATTCCTTATTTCAAATAAATGGTTGTGCTTTTTTAAATAAGTTATAACTTCTTCGTAAATAATATAAAAAAATAAACAGTATCTAGGTATTACCTATGTGAACATTATTAACGAATAACATAAAATAAAAGGTAGAAAACAAAATTACTTTTTTATGTGCACTAATTTCTTTAGGTGCCTACCTACACTAAACAAAAAATACTCTTTCATTTTAAGAACAAAATAATTTCCTCTAAACTCTGGTCATTTTGTATGGCACTCTTTTTAATGAACTACAATATAATAAAAGTACCATCCTACCTACAATGACAAAATATTTTTAATGCAATAATACTTATTTGAATATAATGAAAATAAAAAGTGTTTTCGTGGCTCGCAGTTCAGTGCACCGAACATGTCCGACCGCAGGACGAAATCTCCCGAATTGGTTGTGCTTTTTTAAATAAGTTATAACTTCTTCGTAAATAATATAAAAAAATAAACAGTATCTAGGTATTACCTATGTGAACATTATTAACGAATAACATAAAATAAAAGGTAGAAAACAAAATTACTTTTTTATGTGCACTAATTTCTTTAGGTGCCTACCTACACTAAACAAAAAATACTCTTTCATTTTAAGAACAAAATAATTTCCTCTAAACTCTGGTCATTTTGTATGGCACTCTTTTTAATGAACTACAATATAATAAAAGTACCATCCTACCTACAATGACAAAATATTTTTAATGCAATAATACTTATTTGAATATAATGAAAATAAAAAGTGTTTTCGTGGCTCGCAGTTCAGTGCACCGAACATGTCCGACCGCAGGACGAAATCTCCCGAATTCAGTTTCGGTTTCGGCCGTAGTTTCGGCTGGATGGCGGCCGAAACCGAAACTAAGCCGAAACTCGTTTTTTGGCCGAAACTAGGCCGAAACAGAAACCGAAAGTTCGGTCGGACACTACTTTAAAGTAATACATTTAGTCTTTTACGTTTAATTGCTAACTGATTAATAATTTCTTCGGAATCAAGTTGCACCGCCAGATCTCGGTGTACGCTCATTAAAGCCAGATCAGTAAGTCTTTCGTCGCCCATTTTATTTCTTAGGTAAGTTTTTAACCTTTTTAAGGTAGAGAAAGATCTTTCAGGGGTTGCAGTGGACACTGGGAGTGTGGCTAAAATAATGAGAAGCTTTTTTATTAAAGGGAAAAACTGATCATCGCAGTTATCGATGGCGTCGATCACAGTTGCAGGTTTTTGTGCTACAGATTTCCAGTGATTGTGCCATATCTCATATTCACTCAGAAATATTGTGCCTTTATTTTCCCCACCCAGAAATGTTTGTGCAATCTTGTTAAGATTTTCTTTTATCCTGGAGTCATTACTGGTTTTTTCAGGTAGCAGCAATTGAATTCCTTCGATCGTCGATTCATGTGGTTTAAAACGAGCGTCGAGTTCTGCAATAACATGATCAATGAAAGGGTAAAACGCGGGCGGCGGCGGCGCGCCGCGGCGGGGGCACTGCCCATTCCCCCGCTCCCCGCACTGTGGCGGACTTAAGCAACTATCGTTTTCTACAATCGGCGCGGTGCAATGGGGGGGGTCCGGACCCCCAAGACCCCCCCCTTATATACGTCCGTGAGCGAAGCTAGCAGTCCACAATGGAGTCCTGGTACCTACCCTGATGTATGGCAGTGAGGCATGGAACTGGCAAAGGAAGGATGAGAGTAGACTGAAAGCTGTTGAAATAAGAACCCTGAGGCGTATGTGTAGTAAAACAATGTATGATCGTGTGAGAAATGTGGATATCCGCAAAGAATGTAAGGCTGATGTAAGCATAATGAGTAAGTATTAAGAAAGGGATACTCAGATGGTTTGGGCATGTAGAGCGAGTGAATGAAGAAAGTAGTTTAAGAAGAATATACGACGCAAATGTGAATGGTTAAAGAAGTCGGGGACGTCCGAGGAAGACATGGCACGATCAAGTGAATCAGATACTTGAGTCGGACCATGTCAAAAGTCAGAATAATAGAAGAGAATGTATGAGACGATGTATGAATGTGAGAGGCAAAGAGTGTGTGCCAAGACGGAGTTGTTTGGCGGTCTCTGCCTACTCTTGCGGAGAAACGGCGTGATGGTTAGTTAGGTAGTTAGTTAAATTACTACACCTATTACGGATGTCCATGTCATTAGGCGATTTCGCCTGAGATGTGAATGTTTTTTAAAACTTAACTGACGAAAGTATGAGTAATAGTAATAAAAAAGATAAAGGTATGTGGAGAGATGATGAGAAATTTTGATTAAATGGCTTTTTAAACAAACTTTGTTATTTTCATTTAATCTACAATTATTTGATTGCGTGAATACCAGAAGGGAATGTTTTTAATATAATAAAAATCCACCAATTTTAATTACGTACGTATTCAAATTCTTTAATTAAATTTGTCGTTTTTTCTGTCGGTTTCGTGGGTTAACGCGCCGAAACGCCCATACTAATTCTGCGGCCACCTCGGATGTTCGGATCTTCCGACCCCAGTAGGAGTGGGAAGGAATTCGGGTGCGGGTCCGACCACAATAAAGCTATAAAGGCACGAACAAATTGGTCGGAGAATTTTAAGAGACTGAAATTTCGGGGTTTTCGGCATTAAGAGAGATAAATTCTAAAGCTGTGAAGATCGGGGACTTTTAGTGCAAAGCTCAATTTATGATAGCCAAATGGTTTGGTGGAATCTTCGACAACCATGTTATTAAAAGCTGTTACATTTTGGTTTGCTATAATTATAATTTAAAGCGATTCACCACGACGTTCATCGAACCTTATGTAGATGGCGATAAGGTTTAAATTCGCGTTTAACACCAACAGCATGTTTTGATTTATTCAAGAGAAAATCTAGCTAAAAGGCGTTTCTTATTTTATTTGGCGAAGCTCAGGCAGAAGCATTTAAATAGTTTAGCATAATTTTCAAAATAATTTAATTTCCCACACTATACAATAAAACCATAACTAAAAAGGGGTTTGTAAGTAGGTCACAAACAGATTTTCTTTAGAATTTTTATTATTTAAATGTTAATTTCAAAGTGTCATTTAAGTACTGTTCACTTTTCAGAATGAGTGTTATAGATTGAACTTTAAAGTGGTTTTTTTAGGCCTGATACCTAATTTTTTTGGACTATTAAAAAAATACTCGATAATTTCAAAGGCAAATATGTTTCGCAGTATTTAATTAAAACATCTTTTTTTTTCTAAATATTGTTCTGCAATATTTTTTTATTTATCTTTATTTTTTACTTTATGAGTAATATTAATTGAATGAAGACAGTATTAGTGATATACATAAAGAGAGAGCAGCCAATAAACTATGTGTTAAGAAAAATGGAGATAATGTTGGTAGTTCTTAGTCGAAATATGATATAGTTAAAAATAACCGAATCGGATAGAGACACGTTAGCTCAGTGGTCAGAGCTTTGAAAGCGAAAGGTCCTGAGTTCAAATCCCAGAGGTGCCAATATCTTTTTCTGATTTTTCTGTCTCCAGATTTTCGATTGAGTTTCTCTAATATTGTCTATTTTATTATTAATAAAATTACATTAATAAATTTGATTAATACAGTAAATAGAGTTCTACGAATTGAACATACACACAATAAATATTTAAGTTCGATTTTAATGAGGGGTGTAATCCTAGTAGGTGCAATTTAATTAGGTGTATTTTTCTCTCATGAATAATTTCTACCCTGCATAATTCTCTCTGAATGTAATTCTGGCAGTGTTAATTCACGCCTATATAATCGTAATTTAATCATAAGCAAGAACCCACCCTCCCCAGAATTGGCTAAGGGTGGTTACTTATGTGTTCCTAAAATTATTTCTTACTAAAAGTTTTTAATCATTTGTTTTTATTCTAATGTCCTCTTCCAACTGAGTTTGGCTTTCGTCAACACAATCTTCACCAAATGGATTATAGCCCAGAACACCTCAGCGGAACGACACTCGTATAAATTTAAAATAAATTTCTGCTATTTGGGAACAGTAAACAGTTAATAGTAAACATTATTTACACCACCTATTTAAAGAAGTTGTGAATACAAAGTGTTTTTTTTCTTTTCAATGACGCCAAAAAGTGAATTTTTCAATTATTGAAGAAAATACTGTATAATTACCAAATACGAAATATTCTGAACGGCTTAAATTATTTTCCTGAGTCAGACCAATTGAAAACTTTCTCTCTAGGCAGTGTATAATCTGGTAGTACAAGTTTTGCTTGTGTATATCGTAGACGCTTTGGTTTTCTTTGATTAACAACACTTCTCAGACTATCAGAGTTTCAATAGTATTCGATTAGTCAAGTTACGAGTCATGTTTTTTAATCGTCTTGTTTACAATTAATATTTAACTGTACTAAACGGCCGTTCTAACGAATGCTCTGTGTTTATCTGAAACTTAAAACCTCAGCACTGAAGGTGGCTAGCTGTCAGTCGGATATTATCGACTACTTATTTATTTATTTATTTGTAAGAAACAAACAGCTTTTACATAATACATATACAGTGATAAATATATAATTGAACTGGAGTCAAGCCACAGAGGTTTCTTATGCTAAAGTACATCGGAAATGAAGTTTTATTATATTTACGTAACCGTTCGGTATTAAACACGAACTGGCAACAGTTGACTCCCTCCTATAGTTCGTATCGGTATAGATACCTCAACACTACATATAACTACTTAAACTAACGGCGTCTGTTGAAATATATTCAAATTACTAACATATTCATGTATACTACATGATACACCAAAGACAAAATCAACCCGTTTGTTCCTAGCATCACTTTAAGCAGCCTAGAGTCGACCATCCAAGAATCAATATTCGTACACCCACATTTAATGCGAAAGATTTTCTCAATGAAGCCATATTATCCATCTTGGATGGTTTCATGTCAATTTGAAAAAAATAACACACACAACCTTTCTAATTGAAACATTCCAAACTAAATAAGTACCCAATAGTTACTTATTTAGTTTGGAATGTTAGAATTTATTTGAAATTACCCGACAGAATAATATTTACCAAACATAACTTCTACAATAGAAAATTCAATTTTAATGTGACCAAATTACGGATATAGATGTATGTAGAGTAAAAAGAAAATGTATGCCTTCATCTGAGGCCAGGTATCAAATTTCTCACACACCATACGCCACAGATGATTGTTAAAAGCCTTAACAAAGGTTTCTACCGATGATGGAAGAACTATAAAGGCTACAATACATACCTACTATTGTTTTCTGACTTAAAATATTTGATTTTATTTAAAGCTTTTGGTATCACTGTATTTAGTTTATTAATTTGCATTCAAATTAAAGTAGATAAATTCGTTTGCCAAACGAATCACTAGACAGTTAACAGTTTAAAAAAGCATTAAAAATGAGAGGTATTTTAAAAATTCCAATGATTAACGTGTTTCCCAATTCAAATGATTAATTCATATGCCCACCCATCAGATTCAACTCTTGCTTTCATCATTGGATAGTTTGATTATGATGAACAATAGAAAGTTTACTGAAGCAAACCAGTTCCTTGTAAACTTTTAGAAACTAAAATATACCCCTTTCAATTTTATCCCAAATTCGAAAAGGACGAATCTATTTCAGGTAGATTTGTTTTTGGTTGTATGTCTCCGTTAAAATAATAAAATAATGATGCGTTTGAATACCTCCCATTCTTAAGGAATGGTAATCACAATAACCAGTTCCTTGTCAACTTCTAGAAGTGAAAATATACCTCCAGGCTTTCAAATTCGGTTCCCTGACTTTTCATCCCCCGACAAAATACCCCCCAAAAAATACCCTAACCAATAGGTTTTCAACGAGGGTGATAACGCTCCCTTTGTTTGGTAATATGTCCCTGTTAAAATAATAAAATAACGAAGAGTTTGAATACCTCCCATTGTTTATAATGAATGGTATTCACAATAATATATTTGTGTCCGAATAGGTACTGGTCCGAATTCAAGCGCTCTTCCTACAACACATCGTGAAATATATTTACGAGGACTGACATTTCTATAATCCAAGTTTCCCGATAATATTTCCCTCTCAAACTCGCCTTGCACTCCTTTCTAAGCAGACGAGCGATTCTAGAATCTCTACCAAAAACAATATCGCAACGCTAATCGAATTTTGACTAGTCGAATATATCATTCGATTCGTCAGAAAATTCACTGGGAAAATCTTGATTGAAAAAAATTACTTAGTATACACCTCAAATATAAAAACCTTTTAATTTAGATATCTTTTCATGATGCATATAAATAAATACATCTTAATATATACGAACAAAAATTAAGAAAAATAATATACTGTAGTATATTTTCGTAATGTTTAATACCTCAAAATAAAAAGGTGGAGCTAATAATGAAATTATTGTACTTTATTTGCTACCTGATTAAACGAATAAAAAAGCTTCCCGGGAAAAGACCATTTTGTTGTTTTGACGGTTGTCTTTTGACATCAAAATAATGGTAATAAAAAATAATTATCCTGGAGAACAGGGCAATCCCACATATCTCATATATGAGAATACAGTAAATTTTAAGAAAATAAACAAGTGATATAGAAAAATAGACGGTAAAAAAAACGTGTTATTGAGTGAGCTCGGGCCCAGCGCTCCCTCAAGAGTGGCGCTTTGTCCTGAAAGGCTGCGATCACCACCGTATTGTAGGAGGCCATTAGCCGCATCCTGGATCCAGAAACCCGCTGTCATATTAAGCGAATCCATTCATTTCTAGTTACGTAAACATTTTTGATGTATTTTGTATACCTTCTGTATTCAAATTTTATTCTACAGGCATTATTATATTATGGATCCGGAGTCGTTTCATCGAGCTGATTCGGTAGTAGACACCTAAGTTACACACGTAGATAGGCTATTACAAAATGCATTGAACACTGTTTTTTTTATGTTATTGCATTTTAAATTCACAATCTTCGGGCAATCATATTAGACAGTACGCTGATTTTTCTCCTTTGTCGTTCATTATCACCGTCGTCCGAGAGGTCTTCATTAATGATGGTTCCATGACAGTTGATCCTGCGACAGTTGGTCCGCCGACAGTTGATCCTTCCGACAGTTGATCCTTCCGACAGGTGGCCTGGCCGGCAGTTGGTCCGGCCGACAATTGATCCTTCCGACAGTTGTGTAGAAGATTTTTTCTTCAAATAAGAATCAATTGTCGCTGGACCAATTGTTGGGTCACCATTAATGTATTTAACTTTTTTAGATGTATTTAAGTGTACCTCATTAAGATGTAAAAACTTCCTTCTTCTTCTGACGCTTTGGAGTGATTCTGGCGAATGTATGATATTTATAAGATGTTTTCAAGTATTTTTAAATGTAAATAAATATGTTAGTTATAAATCTCTAACTTTAAGTCATAATTGTAAATATATTTGTCATTGAGCTCAGTTTTAGGTCAGCTTTTATATGTCTTAGTCATAAGTCACTAGCAATAAGACTTAGATGTAAGTCACTAGTTATAATTGTTAATCTTAGTTGTAAGCCAGTAATATTATTTTTTATGTATTTATTTGTACAGCGCCCTTGAGGTGATTTTTCACGAAAACGGCGCTATATAAATTAGCCATATATTATTATTATTATTATTATGTACGGGGAGTATCTTCTCAAGATTTTTTCCGTACTGGTATGCGACTAGTTTCGTCTTCTTAGGATTGGATATTATTTGTGGTCATTTGCAATGAAAGGTATGCAATTCAAGACTTCGAGATACAACGAATTAATCACTTTCGTTTTGTAGCTAAATCTCATGCTACTTTTCCAGTAAAGCGTATACGAATTTCAATATATTTGAAGAATAAGGTTTCTGGAATCCATTCCAGGCAGGACTGGGAGAGAATAGTGCACGCGCAGTGTAAACGTGTATAGCTCACTTTATGCCGGTTTCAATGCAGAATCCCCGATGTATGCGTCCTTTGTTATTTCAATTGTGGAGCCTTTTCTTCTTCCTTTTGCGTGCGCCACTTTGAATTCGAATTTGGAATTTGGAACATTCCGCTGGATATGATCGATGACTTTTGCGAGAATAAGAAGAAAATCGCTAGACGGCGCCTTAGTCGAATAATTCATATAATTTATATGGCATCATTTTGCACTGTAGAGCCTTAAATTTAAACGGTTTAAATAGAAATTTAAATGAAAACTTATGGTAAACAAAAAAATATATAAGCTCTTTCTTTGTATATTTGTATTTTTCATATGCACACATGTGGAAAGACACCGATAAAGGGCGTGTACATGTATTTATGTTTGTATATGCAGGGTGCGTAATAACTATGAATAAAGCAAAGAGCTTTTAGCGAGGCAGAGTTGTGTAGCGGTCCTTCCTATCTGCCTAACCTTTCGTAGAAACGGTGTAATGGTAACGTAGTAATATCTTATATAATAACTAGTAGTTCTGTGAACAGTGGACCACGTGTTTAAAAACATGATGATTCTAATTCATTTTTTTTAATGAGAGTAACGCACAGGAATCTCAATTGCACCAGTCTAAATTACTCGAGACCATAGCTTCCCCATTTGAGGTATGTTGTGAGGATGAGAGGTAAATGGGGAGAGAAAGGAGGTAATGAAGAGTAAAGTGGAGAGTTACCTGGCTATTCAGATATGGTAACCAAACACGGCTGATAGCAGTTCAAGCTACTTTTAATTCTGAATGGTGGTCTTACAACAAAGCGATACTGGGAGTATCTACCACTCTGTAAAGTGCCGCAAATATGCTATACATTATTTTAAGCGAACAAATTGTGAAATAACACAGATTATTTCAGTAAAATTTATGTTCGCCTGTGAGAGTGCTAGTCGAGAGCCTTGCCTCTAGACCACGTGGGTTGTGTTATTTAATAAATCAAAACAATTTTTTTCTTTAAAATCATAAGATTTTTAGGTAGGTACTTATATATGAGCCCTTGAGGTGATTTTTCACGAAAACGGCGCTATATAAATTAGCCAAATATTATTATTATTATATAATTTAGATGTACTTGTACATATATACATTCATTAATTTAAGTACATTTTATTATAATTTACTTAAAAACATTTAATTGTTAACCGTGTAAACGTTATATTAAATTTTAATTATAAACCATGTAAATGATATATTGTACATTTAATTATTAACCATGTTAAAAATACTAATGTTGTTTCAAATAATGAATAATACAATTTGTCCAAAGCAACGTCACTATCTATTTCAAACTTTTTTCAGGCAGGTAGATATTTCCCACGATATTAATTATTCCAATTTGATAGCTCGTAGAATGCGATGTTTGGTGGGAAAAATAGGCAGTATCTAGAACGACCACTATCTTTAAACCTGAACGGAACGCACAAACAAATTTAAAGACAGACAAAATGCACAGCAATCGAGTTAACGCATGACTTCCCTACACTCGTTCAATTATTAAAATAAAATGATAATGATGTAATGAAAATAAAATGGAATAGTAAAACATTTTTCCTTCAGTAAAGTACTTATCTACCTATTTACCTACGTAAAAATAAACTTCTCTACTTCTCACTGTAGGCGTTAGTTCTCTGACTAAGTCCCTGAAAGCTCTCGAATTAAGAGACTTACTTTACGGAAGCTTTTATCAGAAACGGATTAATCCAATCTCTAAAATAAATCTAAGCTTATCTTAATATGAAATAGAAGAAGTCCCCCTGTAAATGGGTAATGTAACAACATTTAATGCAAACGTAAATACCTAAAACGTTGGTTTAACAGTATTATTTTTTTATGTTTTCATAAAATTTTAATTTATCTTATAATAAAAACATTGGCTCTATTGCTCGACTTGAATAAATCCGTCGAAAATATTTAACACTAATACAGACCCGTGAAAAATCAAGGGATATGATGATTGTAAGATTTGTGAGGCGGATGTGGTTGCCGCTGCCCCGGAAACCATTAATTGGATAACCAACACCTCTGCCACGGTTCTTGGTGACTTAGCAGGGGTGACCAGCTATGTGCGTATTCTTGGTGGTGGATGAGCCTACCCATCAACCGCGTGGCGGAACGGATCAGGAGAGGCCATTTGACCTCTCCAGCTAGTCTCTTTTGGACACACTGACCCCTAGATTGCTACCCACCCCTTATGCCTTTTTCTTTCCCAGAACTTCATCTTCTTCCTTCCCTTAAAAATATCATCCTCACATCATCCCCAAAGATAACATACGCCCTTTGTGATATTATTTTTTCCAGAGCCTTCTGCCTATTTACTGTAAAAAAAAATACAAAAAAATCACGGGAGAACAAATTTCATTCACATTTTTTATTCCGAATACGTCTGGAATAAAAAATGTGAATGAGAGTCAAATAAAACACGCCAAACTTTAAGACTATCCTGAAAATGGAATGATCCATTCTACTGTAGTTACTGACTTTACAATGGACGTGGGCAAAATAGAATGAAGCGTACGCCCACGCCTTTCTCTGTAGCACATACGTGACAGAGAAAGGCGTGGGCAGGGGGTGGGGGGTATGCCACTTTTCTCTCTCTCCTTAAACTCATCTATTGCGACGATTTCTGATCAACATCAAACTGTTCTTAAATTTTGGGTTGTTTCTAATACACGTCTCTTAAAATCCCCATTATCTTCATGATTCCTGCGTAGGTATAATTAAAATTGGTTAGTTTGAACATTGATAAAAGAATCTAAAGAATTATTCGAATGTACATAACTGCTTGGGTAGATACTTACCTACTCACGACTGTAGAAAGGCTTTGATTTCAAGATCAATACTTTCTATGGAGATAAGAAGGTAGTTTAGGTAGGTACGGAAAGCCTTAATAAAGCTGTGCAAAAAGGTTTTACAATGAATCAATCACAATTACGGCAAATGCGATGAAATTTCGCACGGTCAACGAATGAAATATTCGTAAAAAAACGTTTTTCTAATACAGACAAAATGTATTTGGTAAGGTTCATTGAACATTAGATATAATTTGAGATTTTCAGCGTTAAAAGTACTTTCATGATTGATTTTTGGGTTACAACGATTTTCTACATTTAGTTTAGGTTAAGCCTTCTAATACCGGATACCAAGAACCATTATGTTATGTTATATAAATTGAAATCTCCAAAAATTCGTTTTTTATTAAGTTTAAAGTACGACCAATTAATCGTCCGTTTACAGTAAAGGGTTTCTTATTTAACATTCTGAACATTTGGGGAGATATGTGTACGAAAAATTTTTAATCCCTCTGAAATAGGGCGTATTATATCAGAAGGTAAATTTTTTTTTTTACATGAATACCGCACAAGAGTCCCAACTGCTCCCGTCTAAAGCCAGTGGGACTATGGCATCCCTAATTGGGGTAAGCTGTGAGGCTGAAGGTAGTGGGGAGAGGAAGGAGATAGGGAAGAGGAAGATGGGGAAGTATCTGGCTATTCAGATTTGGTCACCGAACACGGCTAAAGCCATTTCAAGCAACGTGTCAATTATGAAACGTGGTCTTATACTAGCGCGATACTGAGAATTTCTTCCACTCTGGAACATGCCGCAAATATACTATATAATATTTTTAAATGAATAAATTGTGAAATAACACAAATTAATCAAATAAAATTTATTTGCCACGCCGGGATTCGATCTCGCGACCTCCGGAGCTCTAGTCTTACTTACAGTCTTTCTTACTCTCCAGCCTTACCACTGGACTACGCCAGCCATCATATATTTCCGCTTTGCAGTAAACTCCAAATGAATGGAATATTTCTGAACATACCCGAAAACTAAAAACCTTTTTGAAAGGTGATGAAACAGGCTTACACATGTTATCATTAGAAATAAAAATAGAATTTTTTAAATATAAAATTTTTTAATATAAACATAAAAAAGTTTAGAAAATAGCTGACCTTACTTTTTTTTCTAAAGAAAAGCATCCACACATTTTTCATTTCATAAAAAATTGTCGAAATCTTATACATTTTTATCAAATTGCTATCGATGGTTTCATGGAGACACACATTTAAATTTTTATACGGTTAAATTCTAGATTTTAATACAGAGCTTGGAGTTTTCTGTTTCTAACACCGTTTAGATTATATTCCGCACCATGTCAGTGAGGAATATATAATGATTTATATAAGACCTACGTGGGCTGGAACAAATTTGGTATTGTGATTAAACGAGTTAAGGTTATTTAAAGAGTCATTAAATTATACATAACTATTTTAAAATTTGCATTCAACAGCACCATTCATCTTTTAATGATATACTGGGCTAGAGGACTTGTTCTGTCGTATGGACATCTCAGATCGTAAACACTACCCTTGAAGTAAAAGCCATGTCAATTCAAGAGGAATGAGCTATAAATAAAGTTATTATACAAAGAATCACAACATTTGTAAAACGTCTTGTTTCTATGCTAAACCTCGGATAAGTTCCGTATATTTATATAAATGTATTTAGTTTGGTGCAGAGTCCACATACCACCAGCATACTCCAGCTTGCTTCTTAAAACGCAACAATACACGTTTATCATTGCGTTTGGATCATTCATCCATTTATCTGTTCTTGTAGGCTAGTTGATGGTTTGAATTAAGGTGATTGAATAGCCTTAATTATTCTATTCCTTTCCTTGACTTTGACCACAGACAACAGTCAGATCGTTGTCATTCGTTGTTTGTGATCTGTTCCGCATCGTCATTACAACATCACGCTTTTTAGTTGATATTTAGTGATATTTATGAATACCCGCAAAACACTTTTTTTTTGTGAATTGTCAGTTGTGATCGGCCTTAGTTCAGGGATGTGTTTTTATGTCGTTATTGTGATGAATTGTTTATGTGTCATGAGAGACAATTATAATACAAGTTTGACCAGCATCTGTAACTCTTTGAAGCAAATCAGAGAAGAGACTAGATGAGTCTATGGACTTCTTTCCAAACTTTTTCTCTCCTAAGCATATAAAGAAATTCAATGTATTATTTGTTTTTGACGCAATCCACAGGGAACGGCAGTGTCTAAAAAACTCGCGCAAACATAGGCTAATATCTACTAAAGATAGGTTATGTAATAGCTTCAACCTGCAAAAGGAAAATAAACATTTTAGGGCACCAATTACAGAATTCCAGTAATAATCGTTACATTAAAAGATTTGTACATCTCATGCATGTAAAAGCGGTCGTTCAAATCACGAAAATTCAATCCGTGCAATAACCCCTTTATCAGTAAGGCAGTGGTTGTTTTTCTCGTTACAGTAAAAAGGATGCCGTAATGATTTATTTTACAGCGAATTTCCCAACAAAAGGCCGGACAATCTGGCCACGGTTCTCGTAACAATATCCCAAATCCACCCCCCGTCGCAATATAAAGTGTTAACTTGTCCTGAGCGGTTGGCCGGATATACCAACCCACCCCGACAGAACTACCCTTAACCCTAAACGAATGAGGGGTCTTTCGTTCAATGCCTACTAAATTTACCTTTTTATAAATTAAATAAAAAATTAAGTTTTAAAGGTCATTGATTCAAGAAGAAACCTATATATAGTGTTATTTTTTTCACGTAAATGCTACAATGAATATTTATTCATTTATTGCGTCTTCACAATTAATAAACATTGTTTTGTATGTAATTATTAACCCCTCTAGGGTTCACCTGCATCGGGATTAATAATTTCACAATTTATTAATAGTAAAATCCATAAATATCGGTCATTACCAAAGAATTAACGACGGCTGGCGTAGCGCAGCGGTAAGGCGCTTGACTCGCACGCCGAAGGTCGCGGGATCGAATCCCGGCGTGGCAAATAAATTTTGTTTGATTAATTTGTGTTATTTCACAATTTATTCATTTAAAATAATATATAGTTTATTTGCGGCACGTTCCAGAGTGGACGATACTCCCTGTATCGCCCTGGTGTAAGACCACCATTCAGAATTGAAACGTTGCTTGAAATGGCATTAGCCGTGTTTGGTGACCAGATCTGAATAGCCAGGTACTTTCCCACCTTCCTCTACCCTATCTCCTTCCCCTCCCCACTACCCTCAGCCTCACAACATACCCAAATTGGGGATGCCATAGTCTCACTGGCTTCAGATGGGAGCAGTTGGGAATCTTGTGCGTATTTATATAAAAAATATTTAAAAAATTAAGTAAAAGCAGAATAATAAAGTTTAAGATGGTAAAACCACAGAAAACCGGAAATATGTTATTTTTAAATCAAATTTGAGATGTATTGACTCATTTCCACAAAAAATTATAAATTGATTTCGAAAGATTATTTTTTTATCTAGTAAACCCATGTTTTAAATTATGAGATTTTTTTTAGTATAATAAGGTTACACCATAGGTCGTTAGCAGATTTATTAAATTGAAAACGAAAAATCTTATTTTACAAGACAAATTTCATATCATGTAATCATACATTATTGAAAATTAATACGTTATCTAGTAACCGCATATTTTTCAAAATTTTAATTTTAGTTCAAATAAAATCATTAAAAAAAATATCCGAACACTTATTTATGACGAAAATTTCTCTATTTTGTCTATCTCTTTACGATCTTACAAATTAATATATTTTAGATTTTTTTGAACATTTATTTTGCTTAGACATTACTATTATTAATAAATACTTATGATTAAAAAATAATTATAAAAAGGACAAAATTTTAAAAGTTTTGTAATAACGCCTTTTAGCATTTTTGGAAGTAGGTAAAAATTAAAGCAAATTTGGAATGAAATAAAATCGATATTGAGTTATAATTTTAAAAAGCTGGTAAGGAGAAGATTTCTTCTCATAATAATCTTTCTCATTGTAACCGCCCTAGATGATCGTAAGAACATCAAATGTGGATTTTCGGCCGCTGGCTGCTTAAGGGCCCTTAAAAATAACAATGGTAAATGGAAGAAATTTGTTGAAAAAAATAATATCTATAATATGAAGTAACAACAAATTGTTGAATAGTCAAATAAAATATATTGTAGCGATTTGTATTTAATATACAATATATAATTCATACAAAAATAAACAATGATAATAAAGGATCTGTAACTGCTAATAAGGTTTACATTATAACAGTGCACAGCGGTTAATAAATTGAATGTACCATAGAAAATAATACGAGTAAATAACAGTAAAAACAACTAAATAACTAAAACAAACTAACCATCACACCGTTTACCCGCAAGGGTAGGTAGAGAGGACGGACCGCCAAACAACTCGGTCTTGGCACACATTCCTTGCCACGTTTACATTCATACAACGTCTCAAACATGCTCTTCTTTTATTCTGACTCTTGACATGGCCCGACTTAAGTATCTGATTCACTTGGTCGTGCCATGTCTTTCTTGGGCGTCTTCGACTTCTTCTACCATTCACATTTGCGTCATATTTTCTCTTCACACTCCTTTCCTCGTTCATTGGCGCTACATGCCCAAACCATCGGAGAGTCCCTTTCTTAATCTTACACATCACGCTTAAATCAGCCCTGCATTATTTGCGGATCTCTACGTTGCACTCACGATCGTAAATGGTTTTACCACAGATTCGCCTCAGGGATCTCATTAAAGTAAAAACGAACTTATTATAAAATTGCTTTTTGGTTTGGTAATTTGGAATTTGGGTAAAAAAAATAAAATTAATAAAAATAAATACTTTGTTTACTGCATAGTTCTGAAAAACCAGGCACCTTTGGCTTACCCATCTCCTTTCCCTCTCTACTTCTTCCAGCCTTACAGACTTACCCCAATCGGAATACCAAAATCCCACTGGCTCACAACAGCTGAGAGGAGTTGGTTTATTGATATAATATTAATTGTATTTATTAATCAGAAGTCTTGATTTGAGCATGCATTTATATGTAAAAGTACACCCTCTGTTTGGTACAATACTCAGACTACTTGTTCTTGTGAATTAAACAAAATGTTCAGAAGCACTAGTGGAATATTTAAACCTATCATATCAATTTACCCAATCGTTACGGCCCCGGTGTTGTGTTATCTACATACGTATGTAAAACAAAAACACACATAAATATAATTTGTTTTATTGTGAGTATTTAAATATTGCTTTCCTCATTGTCTCAAACTTATTACTTGGAGATACTAATCAAATCTGTTTAATGAGGAAAATAATAATTAAAATCCTGTTTAGTAAAATAAAAAAATCACGTTTTCCAATAACAACTTTTATCGCAGCAGATGTTTAAATCTCCAAAATCAATTAAAACAAAGTTGATCGTTGAACAGCAGAATTCATAACCATTAGCGGTCGATTACGTAGGTGGTTGGTCGCTTGGCAGATGGGTTCATATGGTGAGAGTCGGGACTTATCCCCTCGGGCTGAAACCACCCCTATTTTTTCAGTATTAAGAAGGATGAGAGACGCCACCAGTGGGGTTGAGAAGCTCCACCGGAAAGGGCGAGAGACACGACCAGTTGTACTTAATTCATTCAAGCGGGGAAAAATCTCTGAACCCTCACGTAAGCCTTTGAGGATTAGTAATTTTCCACTAATTTAGGCGTTGATATTCTAAGAATGCTTTATGATGTGAAAGCAACCCTTGGGGTAACCAGTCTCTAAAACATTAAGGTATGTGAAATACGACGAATACTTGACACTGACTTCAAGGGCAAGGTTTTTGTTTAATTTTCCGATGACGATAATAGGAATATTAACCTGTAATTCGGTTCAATGAACTCCAGAATTTGCGTTGAATTCAAGTACCATTTTCAAAATTAGAAGTATTTGTTTGGAGAATTCAAACTAACGATAAAGAACCATTTGTTGAATTCAAGTACCGTTGAATTCAAGAACCATTTTCAAAATTTAATATTCCTATGCCTATGATTTAATATTTTTAACAGAGAACTATTTTTTTACTATTTGGAACAGATTTGGCAAGAATTCGGACTATTCGTGATTTTTGTACGCGATTGTTCTGTAATATTTAAGTCGGAATTAATTTTTCACTATTTAACGAAATCTTTTTTTTGTATTTATAAGAAGAAGCTGTAGCACATTCAATAAATTATGTCCAAATATCGATGATCGATGTGTTCAACACTAACTTTATAAATTCAGAGTATTCATTAAAAAAGAACACTCGATCGAATACCTGTCTACGATTGATGTCTAAAAATTGCATTCTTTATTTCTCTTTCCCTTTTTTAGTTCACCTTTTTTTAGATTTATGTAAGAAGATGCACTTTATCAGAATTGTTTATATCAGGTATAGGTATTGTTGTGTATCTTTGTATTATGGTTCTAAATTTTAATTTCTCGTTATTTTATTGGTCAATGACATACATATTCCACTGTCATATATGAATTTATAAAGACTGTTTATAACGCTAATTAATAAAGTAAAAATAAAATATTTTATAATAAAACCAAATGGAATTTTAAAACAATCAGTTCAATTTTAATACAAAATATTACCGAGTATCACAAACTAATATACCTAATGCAACAATGACCCTAAAAAAATATGAAGTGTCCTCAAGGAAGCTACCAATTTAAATAAAGCCACCGACACCTTAAACTCTCTCAATATCAATGGTGTAACTGTAGACTTTACATCGAACATCAATTACATAAACCATTACTTTGCAAATATAGGTCCGGAACTAGCGAAAAAATGCAAATAAAAAACGGTACGCTTGGTCCAAGTGACCACGCGACTAATAATGATTTCCCAACCCGCTTTGTTCTTAAAGCGATTACAGAGAAATAAGTTTCTTAAGCAATAAACACGCTCAAAAACTCTTCATCCACCGGCATTGATGAAATACCTAACAATGTTCTTTAAAAAATGCCCCTGGTATAATTTAACCATTAACGCATCTACTTAATATTAGCATCCGCCAATGGCTATTTCCCACCATTCTAAAACAAGGTCTCAATATCCCTATTTTCAAAACAGGCTCCTAACTTGATATTAGTAATTATCGTCTATTACGTTGCTTAATTCCCTCTCAAAAGTATTCGAAAAGATCGTCAATAATATTCTCATCGAATACCTGGAAACCAACAACTTAATATCGCCGCGGCAATTTGGATTTAGAAAACATAAAAGCATCAATGATGCTATAGCCACGGTCACTGACCTTATTTCTGGCCACCCGGATAAGGGCTCGAAATGACTATCGGTGTTTCTCGACCTATGCAAAGTATTTGATACAATCTCACACATCAAATTAAAACGCAAAATATTCAATATAGGTATTAGGAACAAAGAATTAGGCCTCCTCTCCAGCTTTTTATCTGATAGATCCCAATGCGTTAAACTCAATACAACAAAGAGTCAGAATTTTCCCATTAGTTACGGGGTCCCACAAGGCAGTGTTATGGGTCCAACGCTCTTCTTACTATATATTAACAAGTAATGCAACCTAGATATCGATGCCACTATTGACAGTTTCACCGATGACACTGTCCTACAAAAATATTGGCTTGAATCGAACACATTATCTCTAAATGTACAGAAAACCAAATACCTGCTGTCTAGTCTCACCAATATTCCAAAGTCAAACCTAACCCAACCATTAAAAATACACGAATGTAAAAAATCATCTCTAAACCGGAACTATGACTGCCCGTGCCTAGAGCAAGTAAACATTATCAAATATTTAGGAGTAACCTTTGACACATACCTAAATTGGAAGCAACATATACATAACACTACAAACAAAATCCGTGAATTTATATACTTTTTCAAACAAATACACGCAATTTCCTTAACCTAAAACTTTTAAAAACAGTATATTACTCCCTGTACTTATCTCACATCGAATACCGAATTTTAGCTTGGGGTAATGCATATTCCAATACCCTAGATCCCATCAAGGAAGCACAAAAACTAATCATAAAAATTATTTTCAAAATGCCTCTTACTACCAGCACTGATACTATCTTCAATTCCTTCAACGTTATGGACATAAAACAGCTCTACTACAGATCCATATTAATTATTTTACACAAAAACAACAAAATACTATACAAAGCTACAGAAATAATACACAATACCCGAGCCAAAAACAATGAACCTCTCCAAACTCCTTTTTTCAAAACCACTTTTGGACAAAGACACTCTAAATACATATCTTGCAAACTATACAATACACTTCCAGCTACGATCAGACAAACTGACTCCTTCATAAAATTCAAACAAGATATAAAAAATTGATTATAAGAATTGGACGCCACAATATTACAAACGTCTGTAAAATAAATCACACATAGAGTGAAATAACTATTCACATACAACCTAACCCATATAAAATAAACGAAAATAATGGATAATTAAATGAAGACAATATTAGCGAAACTCAATCAAAATCTGAAGACAGAAAATTCAGAAAAAGATATTGGTTCTACTGGGACCTAGTTCTAGTCGCGTCCCAGTGGAACCAATATCTTTTACTGATTTTTCTGTCTTCAGATTTTGATTGAGTTTCGCTAATATTGTATTCATTTAATTAAATATTATAATTTAAGTTTTTACTCATAAAGTTAAAAATAAAATTAAAAAAGAAAATAATAGAATACTGTCAAATGTAACTACATAAATAGATTAGGCAGAATTTAATTCTTTACTTTATGTCCAAAATCTATAAAATAACTCTCTTTAAAAGATTTACCACCCTTCCAATCACCTTTCTGTTTCAATTCTTTTCAAAGCGATACGTATTTTACCTAAAATATTCTTGTAACTACAATATTCATTAATATACCTGTACGCCTGTCTCGACACAGGTATATCCTAGTGAGACATGCATAAAAAAAAAAACAATGTAAATATATTCTGTTATAGATAAATAAATTTAAAATATATATATAAATGCAACCTAGTAAAATGAGTCACGGAAAAATGAAAGCGAAATAAGTTCCACAATTTGCTGCTGAAATGTGGTTTTTAGTAGCAATTCAAGCCAATTTCGAAAAAACCAAAATATTTTGGTTTTGGCACGTAACATTGGTTTACAGATTATCTCTTAATTTCCGCATAAAATTTGATGCCCGTATATTTATTTTCAAAAATATTACTGTTGGGGCAACAACTCGTTATTATTTTGATACAAATTGATCGCTGGTTAAAAATGACCACTGTCTGTATAATACCTATTAAACAGTTCTTTCCATTCGCAGATACTAGTTCTTTCTGTATATCGTGGTACGAGAACACCAGGATGGAAGTCAGGAAAACACTTCTTCAATACAATTAATTTTAAATGCAATGAGATGCAAATGGTATATTTTTCCTTTGCTTGGGTGATTTCCACGATCACACAAAACTGACAAAGAAGAAGGGTATACATAATTTCTCTTGATCTCTACACCGTCAGTTTTTGAACGCTCAACTGCAGGTTTTACAATTCTTCTGATTATTATTATTGTCATCGAGCGCTTTTATAATTACCATGACGATTCACGGTTATGGTACCCTGACCGCAAAAAAGGCAATAAACAAACGTTCCTTGTCGCTATAATGCTGCAGCTCTTTCTTATACATTAAATACTGGTGGGACAAAAGACGAGACACGTTATGACCGTGACCGTCCAATGAAAGTGACCGTTTCCTCCAAAGTGCTACTTTTTCTTTGCGTTTCATTTTCTTTATTATATGTGAGGGAGACGTATGATAATAATTGTATGTTTTTTTTGGGGGGTCAAAAATACGTTCACCGTTTGTCTCATTTTCAACTGTTATTATTTAGTGTATAAGAAATAACTGCAGCATTGTATGTTTAAAAACAAAAGCAAAACCATCAACTCATCGAAATTTGTTTTTTTTTTAATCTTTGGAAAGCACTCACATTTCAATATTATCATTTTAACTATATTCCATACTTTCAAAATTATCGTCGCGGCTAGTAATATTGTAGCGGTCTATGGAGCGGTATATGAGAGAGATGCAAGAAAATTATGACTTTTTCCTTTGAAGGAAGCAGACCTACGTGCATTGTGTATCTCACCTTTTGAAAGAGCTGTTGCATTATATTATTTTGTTTATTGACTTTTTTGACCTCCCAGCTTCAGCGCAACTACGAGTAGGTACGTAACTTACTTTACATAACCATCGTGGTCATTTAAAGTAAAAACATACAATAAAAATAAAACGGTACATAAAAAGCAGCGTAAACCATTTAAAGCAGCGCAGCATATCGGTTCTAAATAGTCTCTTACCGATTTTGAATACTTCTTAGCCGTATTGCTAGAGAAAATCCTTTTGGTCCAACACCAATGCAAATGCAATGTAAACTTCCATTGATTGGTTAGTAATTTCCTTTGCTTTATTCGAGTAAAGCCAGAGAATTAATTGCTCTTTGCTCAAATCCGCTGAACGGTCGGAACAAATTATATAAAACACATTTTACATGCAAACGTTAACAAGTTCATTGGTACGGAGGATGCAGTTCCAATTAGATTCAACTGCAATCTCACACCGGAAACTTTATTGGATTCATCTAATTCATGCATCCGTTGGGACTGTGGAATTCAGTATAATTTAGTGGAATGAGCGGTCAAAGGAATTCTAATGCTACTGCTGCGAAGAGGTGACCTATTTGTTGTTTTTATGTAGTTTATGTGAATACGGCACAAGAGTCCCTGCTGTTCTCAGCCTACGCCAGCCAGTGGAACTATTTCACATTCGTTGGTGTATTATTAGGGTGAAAAGA
Organism: Limnephilus lunatus; assembly: GCA_917563855.2. Lineage (NCBI taxonomy): Eukaryota > Metazoa > Arthropoda > Insecta > Trichoptera > Limnephilidae > Limnephilus > Limnephilus lunatus. The sequence continues at coordinate 89,608,903 of OU830594.1, read as the reverse complement.
GTGGGGAAGCCAAGGAGATGCCCATCACTCATCTTTTTCTCATCATCTTCCCCATGGAAGAAGAAGGTTGAGAAGTATCTGGCAGTATTAATTTACCCTTTATCATGTTCCTACTATTTCTCCACTAAATTATTTCAAATTCAAACGCACCTGGACGAGTGAAATTTTTGCAATTCTTCCCTGATTATTAGTGTTATTGGTATTTGCATCGCGAATTCAAAATAAAACAATTGTTTTTTGTTTATTATGTGTGTACTTAAATTTATTTATTGCTTATAACGTTAAGAGCATTGAAACAGCCAGCGGCCGAAAATCCACATTTCGTCGGAAAATGTTCTTCCGATCGAACAGGGCGGTTCCAATGAGAAAGATTAAATATTCTCCGTACCAGCTTTTTAAAATTATAACTCAATATCGATTTTATGTCATTGCAAAGTTGCTTTAATTTATACCTGTATCCAAAAACGCTGAAAGGCGTGACGATAAAACTATTGAAATTATGTAATTTTTGTAATTATTTTTTGATCATAAGTATTTATCATTTTTAATAATGTCTAACCAAAATAAGAATGTAAAAAAATCTGAAATATATTAGTTTGTAAGTGCGCAAATAAATACACAAACGGACCAATTTTCATCAAGAAACATATGTACGTGTATATTTTAGAATGATTTTATTTAAACTAAAATTAAAATTCTGAAACATACGTTTACCAGATAATGTATTGATTTATTTTACTGCATGGTTATATGATTTGAAATGGGTTTTGTATAATACATGTACTTTTTTGAAAATCTTACAAATCCGTCAACGACCTATGGTATAACATTATTATACTAAAAATAAACATTTTTTCTGAAAATTTAAAACATACTTTTACTAAATAAAATAACATTTTTTCGAAACCAATTTACAAATTGTTGTGGAAAAGAGTCAATACGTCTAAACACTTATTTAAAAATGACATATTTCTGGTTTTCTCTGGTTATACGCTCTTAAAGTGAACGGTCTAAAGTAGAAATGTTTTAAAATGAATTAGGTAGCTGGATTGTAAGGGCTTGAAGTTACAGTAAAACGATACCGAGATTGAAGAATTGAGGAGTGCTTTAAAAGTGTTCAAATCATTAGATTTTTTCACTTTGGACGCCTTTGCCATTGACACGTACAATTTAAACGCCAAATTAGAACGACAAATGTTCAATATAGCCATTAGGAATAAAGAATTAAGCCTCCTCTACAGCTTCTTATCTGACAGATCCCAATATGTTAAACTCGGAGCTAAAAAGTGTCAGAATTGGCCTATTAGTTACGGTGTCCCACAAGGCAGTGTTATAGGTCCAACGCTCTTCCTAATATACATTGACGAGTTGTGAAACCTAGATATCGATGCCACTATGGTCAACTTTGCTGACAACACTGTCCTACTATTCCAAGCGAAAGACTGGCCTACCGTATATTCGCAAGCGGAAAAAGGAATTCAAAAGGTTAAATATTGGCTTGACTCAAACATACTAACTCTCAATATACAGAAAACAAAATACTTACTCTCTAGTCTCACCAATATCACAAAACCAAACCTACACCCACAATTAAAAATACACGAATATAAAAATTCATCTCCAAACCTGAATTGTAACTGCCCATGCCCTGAACAAGTAAACATTATCAATAAAGTTACATTTTTCATGTTCTTCGTAAAATAGTTATACACCAATTTATCACGAAGCATATTACAAATTCGGAGCATAAAAAGTGCATAAGATCTCCCACTAGTGAACTTGTTATGTTCATAACCTCTTTTAACTTAAATGGATTAAGTCTAGTTCCAGAGATTAACTTAAAAACATGTTTATTTACCTAAAAATATTTTTCAATGGGCTTAAAAGGTGTTAAGAACAAGAATTGATATTGATATAAAGGTAAAGCTTTTTTGTACTATTTCTAACTCTGTAGAGTCTTAACACCCATACCCCGGGAAAATCCAATGTTGGTGGTATTTTCGATACTTTCATAAATAGCAAAATTCATTTCTCAAATTTATTGTGGAACAGAAAATGCACATGAAGCAGTTAATACTAGATCGATGAGATCTGGCATCTTGAAATTTGGACGGCTTGTCTGGGTCAAAAATCTCGTTCAACAAAACTTTCTGCCTATTTATTTTTCAACATAATTTTTATCACAAACCATGAAGATTTTATAACTATCGATGGTTGTTTTCAACAAATTAACGTAGATACACATACAACCTATCAAGTTCATTGTCGATTATCGAAAAACTTTAATTTATCATGCCGTTTAACCATCATGCCGTTTCTCCACAGGGGTGAGCAGAGGGGACGGACCGCCAAACAACTTGGCGTTGGCACACACTCCTTGCCTCATTCACAATTCGTACATCTTCTCATACATCTCTTGTATTATTCTGACTCTTGACATGGCTTGACTCAAGCATCTGATTCACTTGGTGGTGACATATCTGGTATCCCAGACTTCTTCTACCATTCACATTTGTGTCGCACTGCAAACTTTATATTTACAAACTTTATAAATAGCAAATTATACGCAGACAAACTCGAAAAAAAATAATTTGTCCTTTTATGAGAGAAGCATGTCATAGAAATTACTTCATATGTCTAATATTTTTGTAATAGTCATGAACTCCCGTAGCATTAAAAATAAAATAAAAAAACACACAAGATAGGTTTTTTGTGGAAGGCAGTATGTCTAACGTTTTTTATGGTCATGGATAACCCCTTTTACAGAGTTAAGTCCACCCTATGTTCACTTAAAAAAGAGAGTACCTACTGCGTCATTTTTAAGTAATATAAATTACATTAACTACTGAGCGCTTAGATGTACTCGAGATGAAAAATGACCCCTTTTTGCTTTAGTTTCTGCGAAAACATTAAATGTACCGGGCTTTTACCATCATAAATAATACGTTATTTAGTATGGGAACAGAAATGCGCAAAGATTGTAGCTGAAAGTTTGCAACGTTTTTCTGTCATGAGCTATGGAGTTAAGATTTAAAAAAAAAAAACAAGTATCATAACTGAAGTGTGCAGAATCAAACGCAGAAACCTCCATTTTTTTTAAATGGACTAACATTGCAACTTTGTTAATGATTCACCCTCTTACTTCCAATAAATTTAGGTGTGCATCAAAGGTTAATCCTAAATATTTTATAATGTTTACTTGTTCAAGGCATGGGCAGTTACATTTCAGGTTCGGAGATGAATTTTTACATTCATGTATTCTTAGATAGAAAAGCAGTGATTTGGCATTGAAACCAGCTCTTTATACTTTTATAACGTTATGAAGCGTTTTGCTTTAAGTTTTCACAAAATAACGCATTTGGAGGTTGCTGCATTTGATTCTATACACCTCATATACTCGTATATACCAAATTTTTCCCACAATAGTTCGTGATGCGACTTTTGTGCGGAAATCCGAAAGCTGTAGGATTGTGACCGTTTTACTGCACAAACCCCAATTGGGGTACGTTTTGTGGCTGAGTGTAGTGGGAAGGAGAAGGGGATGGGGAAGTACCACGCTATTCAGCTCTGGACACCAAACACGGCTAAAGCCATTTTAAGCATTTTTTGATTCTGAATTGGTTTTCCACCAGTGTCCACAACTGGTAAACATTCGACATATTATTTAATTGTAAAATAATATAAATTAATCAAATTTTCTTACGCCCGCCGGGATTCAACCCCATGCGACCTCCGGATTCGTAGCCAAGAATCGTAAACACTTAACGGTTTAAATCTAAAGAAAGTTTCGTCGAAGGTCGAAGAGGGTTGGGAAGGGAAGGAAACGAGGAAAAATAAAGGTTAGGATTAACCTGGCTATTCAGAACTGATCATCGAACACGGCTAAAGGCATTTCAAGCAACGCAAAACATCTATTCTTAGAGGCAGACTTTCACCTGAGTGATTCTGAGAGTATCAAACTTTATCTCTGTAATCTATGCCTAAAATATATTTTTTAATAATATATCAGATGTCTTTTGTGCCGGTAACTCACTCGTATATAAGTTTTAATTAACATTGTAAATAAAGTTTTGCTACCCGTCTCACCAGACATCCCCTGTTAAAGTAAATGGGGCGTGTAATGAAATATTTATTATAATTTGTTAAATTTTGTTACTCATAAGTTGTCAGAACTTTATTTTGAATTGTAGTAACTTAATATGATGAATTTACAGGCACTTTAACACGCGAAACTTACAGATTTCTCTAGAAAATTACATCCAAATATTTTATTTTGACCAAAGAATACAGTGTTCTTAGTAGTACTTACTCATTATTTATTTCTCAATGATTCAAAGATATAAATTCCACTAGAGCGACCACGCGAAATAAATAAATTTTCCTCGATTAATTTTTTTGATTTTGATTTCGATTTCCAAGATAATTTTTTGAATTTTTCGTAAACATTAAAAAATCATACTTCGAATTTCAACATGGAAACATAAAATATTATTAGAGTGCTATATTTCCAATGAATTAACCTGTATCTTATCGTTTATCTCATATATGTATGATTTATAAAAAAATTGTAAAGTTTATAACCCCACGAATCCTGCGTGTTTTTTTTACTTTGAAACCGCCGCGCCTTGAGGGTAGGTACTTATTCGTGTCAATATGGAATATTTTCGATTTCTGTCTGTAGTATAGGTACTTGTAGTAATGAAAGGTGCATATCTATGGAAAAGGGACTTAATGTAAACCGTAATTAGATGATCAAAAATTTGGTGGAAAAAAAAAATTAAAATTTTTATTTTTAACATCGTTCTAAAATAGTCTACGAAGTTCGGATTTGCGACATATATGGTCATCATAGATAAGGCATTTCAATAGGTTCGTTTTAAAATAAATGTCTGGCAATGTAAATGTTTTAAATAATCACATTAAATATTTTACGAATGCAGGAAAATGTGGTTCAATTTTGGACCGCTATCAATCGCAGGAAAATAAAAGTGGTCCATTTTTCAACCATAATCGCTCTAGTGGTTAAAAAAATAGACTCGCAATTACAAATATTTTCCGTTATACGGTAAACATTATTAAATGAAAATGTGTCACTTACGTACAGTAAACAATCAGGGTTTATGGGGTGAGGTTTGTCCGGGTCTTGACGGATGCTTCTGCCCAACAACTGGATGGCAGGCCGGATCGAGAGAATGGTTAAGGGAGTCCCTTTGATTTCTTCAGCCGTACTCTCTTGGTACACCGCCTTGCATCGCAGTGGGAGAGATGGATTCATTCGTCCGTCACTCCTGGACACACTGACCCCAGATTCCTACCAACCTCTCATACCCTTTTCCTTCACAGAAATTCCTCTCTATCCTTTCCTAAAAAGACCCTCCACACAGCATCCCCAAAGATGACAAAGGCTCTGAGGGAAATTATTTTCCTCAGAGCCTCCTTCGTGGAGCTTATTTAAAAATAAAATATAATTTTTTTCTCTGTAACTGAAGAGATAAAAGCCTAAACATAATTCCTCATAATTCTATTCAGAACAATTATGAAAATAGTTTTTTTTTTTATATTAACTCCACACAAGAGGCCATGAGGAAAATTATTTCCCTCAGGGCCTATATCATCTTTGAAGATGCTGTGTGGAGGGTCTTTTTGAGAAGAGGACGGAGTGAACATGGGTCTTGAAGAAACCAATGCTGTAGGAGGAAGAAAACACAGAGGCCTGCAAATCGTTCCAAAGCCGAGCTCTTGAACTCAAAAACGAGTCGTAGAAACGACCCATTCTCATGTGACAAAGTTCAACCGTGTATAAATGTTGGGCGCGTATTTGGCGTATTTCCCGACTATACACCGGTGCCGAGGGGATCAATGATGCTAGTTTCTCGGAGCATCTTCCATTGTAATGCCGGTAGACAAGGACAGTATTCCCACCTGACGCCTATGCTTTAAAGATTCCAATCCGTTTGTTAAGTTAGGAGAATCCATCAAATGGAACGCCTATTTCTGCACAGAGTAAAGGGTTTCTTTTTGGTATTTTGGGGCTCCATACCAGAGGTGGTTGCCAAATTCAACCGTGGGGAGTACTTGCGATTTGTACAGGGTTAGCAGTTGTGTATCTACCATCTGCAGTATCTGCGAGCCCTACGTACGGGATTTGATAAAGCCCATATGCCTGAGCTTATTCCCCATGCATTAATTGTTCTAGAACTCCTAGGTTGTGTAAACTTAGAAATTCAAGGACAATGAATATAATTAAAGTTTCAAGACACCAGAACTCACCGTTAGCTCTCATCGTAGAGTAAAATTTTTCCTACATTTTTGTTCGTTACTGGTTTAGTTTTTTCGCATAAGCTCCATACTTTCATTGGACACTGACAAATCCGCTGGCCCAGACAACATTCCACCAATATTCCTCAAAAAATGCTCTAATACATTGTCTAAACCACTCACATTATTATTCAACCGTCTCTTAACCCTTGGACACTTTCCAGACCGCTGGAAATCTAGCTTCATTACACCTATCTACAAAAAAGGAGACGACACTAATATAGCCAATTATCGTCCCATTTGTATACAGTCAGTACTACCCAAGCTTTTCGAATCACTGGTCCTTGATGAAATCTATCCCAAATTAATAAAATTAATTGACCAAAAACAGCACGGTTTTATCAAAGGTAGATCTACCGCAACTAACTTAACAATATTTCAAAAATTCATATTACAATCTTTTGCAGAAAATAAACAAGTCGACTGCATATATACAGACTTTTCGAAGGCATTTGACAAAGAATCCCATAAACTACTAATCCAAAAACTATTTGCTCTAGGAATAAGGGGTAACATGCTAAAATGGTTTACTAGCTATTTATTAAATCGTAAACTGTTCGTCAAAATAAAATCTTGGATGTCGAAAGCGTTCTGGGCTACTAGTGGCCTACCGCAAGGCAGTCACCTTGGCCCGGTTTTGTTCCTCATTTTCATCAATGATATAACCAATTGCTTCAACGATGTCGAGGTATTGCTCTTTTCTGATGACATCAAGCTATACAAGAAAATAACTGATATAAATAATTGCCAAATATTACAGTCAAATATTAGTAAGTTTAAAGATTGGTGCTTTCAAAATAATTTATTTTTAAATGTAGAAAAGTGTAAAACCTTGACTTTCTTCAGAAATAAAAATCCTGTTTTATTCGAATATTCCATCAATAACACAGCTTTAGAAAGAGTCACGGAAATGAGGGATCTTGGAATCATTTTGGATGAAAAACGAAGTTTCCCCAATCATATCCACCAAATTATGAACAAAGGTATGAAAACACTAGGCTTCGTTTTAAGAATAACTAAAAACTTTAATTCCATAGAAGCCATTAAACTATTATATGTATCTCTAGTTAGAAGCCAAATTGAATATAACTCGGTAGTTTGGTCTCCATCTTACAAAATTCACATTAATAATATTGAGCGAATACAAAAAAAAATTCTGCGTTTTATAAATTTTAAATTAAATATCCCACTAGAAGACTTAAAATATAATCTATTACTAAATATTCTAAAAATACACACACTAGAAGACAGACGTAAAATAAACGACTTGACATTTTTATTCAAAAAACTTAACTCTAAATTCTACTGTTGCGAACTCCTACAACTCATAAACTTACGAATACCGACAGTAACCACACGACAAAACACACTATTCTACTGCAGCATTCATAAGCGGAACTACATTGCCCACTCTCCGATACAAAGATTTCACACTATGGTAAATCAGTACTTAAGTGATGTTGACATATTCAACATCAACTTGGCGAATTTTGTGGATCTTGTAAAAAACTTGTTCCAAAACTATTCCTAAACATAAATGTATTTTTTTAAACTTATCAAATCGCTGTATTTTTGTATTTTTGTGACTTGTGTGCATTTTTATCTAATTTTATTCTTATCATTTCTCTATCTGTTGAAAAATCATCTGTTATATCTGTATTACTGTAAAAGCCCTCTGGGCGTTGAATAAATAAATAAATAAATAAATAAATAAAATACTGGAAGCCTCGAGGAGAACAATTTCTCTTGTGACCTACGTCATCTTTGGGGGTGCTATGGGGAGGGTCTTTTTAGAGAAAGGAAGGAGAGAAATTTTCGGAAAAGGAAAAGGTATAAGGGTATGAGTACATATAAATAAAGTTGGTTGTTTGCAGATGGAAAAATTGAATGAGCAGTAATTGTTGAAAGAAACACTAGTATATATTGAATTATTTGGCGGGCAGGAGATAAGTCGACGTAGCTCAATGGTAGAACATTCGACCGGACATCAGAAGAACGCGTGTTCGAGTCCTGTCAGCGGCATGTATCTTTTCTCGGGAGATTTTTTCAATGTAGATGAGTGTTTCAGGCTAATAATTATTGCTTATAATAATTGTTACCCCTTGTGCTATGCATAAAAATTTCATCTTTCAAAATTCGGCCACCTTGAAAATAAATAATTATGCTAAAACGGCCATCTATTGACAAGTTTTTTAAATGCCATGTGAGACATAGATTCTCTACTATTTAGTTTCCAATAGCGATAATAGGTGGCTTTGCACGGTTTGGTTATGTGTTTGACAATTGCCAGCGAATTGTGGTTTTTTGTGATCTCCGACTTTAAAGTGAAATATAACGGTATGTATTTCGATTTTTTTTTAATTTCTTATGAATTCTAGTGCCCTTGTATTTCATTTGTTGAATTATCAATAAGAAATGTCTATAAATATAGTATTTTTTTGTAAAATCGAAATTTTTTGGTGGTTTTGCTTTTCGACCACCGTACTTGAGGTAATTTTTTTAGTCTTACAACATGGTTATTCTGATTTTATAATTTTACAGATACACCATGCCGAAGAAAGGTCTTCGCCAAGAAGAAATCGCAGGAATACTTTTAGAAGAGATACCTTCTGATGATGACAGTTGTTATGGGTGCTCAGACAATGAGGAAGAGGATCTACAGGAGGAGCATCTAGCAAATGTCACAGTTAGCGCCTCTTCGGACGATGATGATGATGAACTGCCTCTATCTTGTGTGAGGAATCAAATCCCGGCGTCTTCTTCATCTACCACACTCGATCACCCTATAGCAGGCACATCCAGCCCTTCTGGTTCACAATCACCATCTACTTTTGATGTTCATCTTTCGCGTACGCGTAACCGACCAGTATCGTCTTCTCCATCTGCCCAGTATAGTCCTAATATCTCAATGTCCGTTTTGTCATCCACCGCTGCTGTTCCAGGCACAACTGCATATACACCTGTCATACCTGCGATTATAGTCGTGCCTAAATGGAGCCGTACATTCAATACCGCCCTCCCTGGTGAATTCTGTGAAGAAACAGGACTACATAATGACTTTCTTACGATGGAAAATCCCACACCTTTGGAAATTTTTCTGAAATTTTGGACTCCTAGTTTGATTGAAAATATCTGCTTCCAGACCAATCCATACGCACAACAAGTCGGGAAAAATCACCAACCCACAACCGTTCAGGAAATTAAAAAATTCATTGCACTAAATTTAGTAATGGGAATTAAAAAATCCCCCAGTTATAGAGACTATTGGTCATCGTCCCCTGATTTATACGACCCCTATATTTCAAGATTTATGACAGTCCATAGGTTTGGCTGGCTGTCGTCAAACCTTCATCTCAACGACAATTCATTGATGCCTGCTAGAGGTCAACTTAATTTCGATAAATTATATAAAATAAGGCCTTTTTTGAACTGCTTGTCAGACACCTTTGATCGAAATTACAAGCCATCACCTACTTTGGCAATTGACGAGAGCATGGTCAAATTCAAAGGCCGCAGCACATTGAAGCAAAACATGCACAAAAAACCCATTAAAAGAGGCTATAAGATCTGGATGATGTGTGCAGAAAATGGATACAACTTAAAATTTGAAATATACACAGGAAAAATTGGTGACTACGCTGAGTCTAACTTAGGGCCAAGAGTTATCTTAAATTTTTGTGAATCTATTCAAGGTCGTAACTTCACAGTTTACTTTGATAATTATTTTAATTGCTACCCCCTACAAAAACAGCTGAAAGATATGAATATTCGCTCATGTGGAACTGTCCAATCAACCAGAAAATATTTGCCTAAGATGAAGGATGATAAAAACCTAAAAAGTGGTGAATATGACTGGTACGTGAGTGATACAGGAATTTCCATGATAAAATGGAGAGATAGAAGAGCTGTACACCTCCTTTCAAACTTTCACAACCCAAAGGATGCCATGCATGTCAACCGTAAAGAGAAAACTGGTGAGATCACAAGGGTGCCATGTCCGTTGGCTCTAAATAATTATAACAACTGCATGAATTATGTGGACAAGTTTGATCAAAAGAAGGCGGTTTACTCGATAAACAGAAAGTCTAAAAAATGGTGGCATCGTTTATTTTTCCACTTTTTAGATGCAACAATTGTAAATTCTTACATTGTTTACACAGAGCTCTGCAAGTTGGGTAAGGCTGACAAAGACAATCCATTGAGGCTCAAAGATTTCAGGAGGCAAGTTTACAGAGGACTTTTGGCTGAAGAGGAGCTGAAATGCACCAAAAAGCGTGGGTCCACATCGGAGGTGGTGGAAATTAAGAGACATAAGCCTTACGTGGACCCTGAAATACGTCTGAAAAATAGCGCCCACCGGCCAGAACATACTACTTCATGTCGTTGTGCGAATTGTAGTACAAAAGACAGGCCCATACGTTCCAACTGGATATGTTGTGTTTGCAAAGTACCCCTTTGTGTAAAAAAAGATAAAAACTGTTTTGAAAATTTCCACAATTAGTCATATAAAATGGCCTTTTTTATTTCTAATAAACTTTTGATTTGAACCTAATATTTTTTTCCCATGTGTACTGTGGTATAAAATTTTGACCACCTCATTCCTGAAAAGCCTTCAGTCCAATTTTTTTAAAAATATTTTTTCCTCTTTATTATAAGTTACATCAATTGATTAAAAAAAAAAAAAGATAAAAAATAAGAAAAAAAAGTTCGTACCTCAAGGAGTTAAACATTAGTTTATCAAATGATAAATAGTTAATTAAATAACAGAAATAAAATACGGAAACTTGAGAAAGAATTTAATAAAGAGAGAACATCAGATGAGAGCTTGAACCGAAACACGTCGGCAATACGTATGTATGAAAAAGTGGTAAAAGAAAATATTTTCTCACCTATTTTACAATATTCCCTGATTCTTGGTGTTCAAATCTCCAGCCGAGCCAAAATCGTACCATTTTCTTTGAGAGTTAAATCTCTTTTCATTAACCGCGTTCATTTTAATAGCCATAATATCTCCTTCATTATCCCTTAGGGGTTCTTCTATATTTGCGTCAGCTTTGGCAAATATTTACTCATACGCGCTTATAGAATTGCAGCGGAAACAGGCAATATTTGAAGCTTATACTTGGAAGAGTGCCAATCCGCTGTGCAAAGATGGTTGCTCGTCAATTAGTTAGTTGAATAGTGTGGTATATCTAAAAGTTTCCGAGCTTGTCACATAGAGGGCAGTGCTAAGAGCTGTCCCGAAAGTCCGCTAGATGGCAGTTAGTTTAGTTTGGAGTAAGGGCACCAGGGGGGTCAAGGGCCCGGGTGTGATCTGCAGGAGCACATTAAATTCAGATTTCATTTAGCCAGCTTTCAGTAAGGCTGACTAACGTAGTCACCACTTTTACATGCGAAGTATTAAATAAATCCCAGATAAAAGAACTCTATTTTTTCCAAAGAAGTAATCTCCTCCCAAAACGAGTTAGAGAACTGTTTGTCTGGACGCAACAAATAGTATCTTCGTTGATTTAATTATTTTAATTTTCTAACACCAGATAAACAATTAGTAGTTTTTTTTTACATATTACGAAAAGGGTCATAGATTAAATTTATTTAAACACTTGGATATCAATAAGCGAACGAATGGTTGCAACATAACATTAACGAATAAACTACCAAAATAATTTCTTTTCCCATTTCTCAGTACGTTCAGGAGATCTAAACAATATGATACATTTAAATAAGTCTACAGCAGTCACGTTAATATTAAACAATTAAGAAAACATTATCGTTTAACGTAGAAAAACAGATTTCAAGTAGCCGAAAGTAGCCAGAATAGAGAATCTATTGTCGAAATCTTATTGTCATTAAATCGGTCCGAAAATGAATCAATTTAGGCATCAAAAATATTTAAATTGGACGGGGGTAAATTGAATTATATTCATAAGTCTCCTCAGCGTGGCCTAGCCACAGTTAGTAATGGCCTTGAACGCTGAAACAGCTATAACAATAAAAAATTAAAATACTAGCAGAATTTAATAAAAACGTTGATTAATTTGATTTATATTAATTTTTTAAAAATATAAATCGAGGTCTACGAATTAAACACAAAAACCATTAATATCTAATTGTTTAATTACTTGGTACATAAAAGGTAGAAAGTATGAAGTATTCCAATATTTGGTGACTAGTAAAATCTAGTAGATTTTCACCAAACAGAATGTATTGCAACATATAAATCGTTACTTAAGATTAATTTGTAAATTCGATTACTTTGGTTGGGGTGTTTGGATTGCTAGTATGATATGAACGTTTTTTTCCGATTAGGCGCTTTAGCTCACTTAGACAAATATTTTTATTAATTTTGTAAATTTTATGATTAATTTGTTCAAATGGACAATTTTTATGGATAAACTGCCTCTGTTGGAAGATATTGCTCGAATACTGTTTAAGAATACTTGTTATTGAACTTTTTTTATTGCGCATATTAGCAAACAAGATCACCTCAATGGCTATACAATTGATGCTTGCTGAAATTTGCTTCTCTTTTATTGGTTGATTTCTTGACTTTTTCGCTTGTCTTTGACTTCTTTTCTTAATACATCACTCACCTCAGTTATCTCACTTCTACATTCAGTCTTCAACCTTCCTTTACCAGTTTCATTCCTCTGGAATTGTATAATTTGTTGACACTGCATAGTTGGCTGCTATCCGCTATACTGTTTTCTTTGACAACTTACAAAGCATTAAAATAAAACACCAAGTCTTTGAGCTTTGACAGCCTGTAGTTCTTTCATCACTTCCTTTAAGGTTCAATTTAAGCGTTCGGGATGAATTTTCCTTTTTCTCCCTTCTCTGTGTCTAAAACACATTCATTTTTATAGTCAAAATGGCTATTTGGTAACATTCTTTAGCCGTAAAAAGGGGAGAAGGGCTGAAAATATTCTAAGTGGAATATTCCTAAACGAAACGTTAGATTTTATTGTCCATTTCTGACAGGTTTTCCGTTTTGTTTATGGTACTTCTGGTATCTCGTATATACTGTTAATCAATTGATAAGACATGACTATTATTGAACAATTATTATCGAAAATTTTGTTTAAATATTTTGAGTCATATTCTTACAAACATGCCTACTTCCTTTATTTAATTTTTGATATTTGTGGATGTGGATAGATTGTGAACGTTTATCCACTATTTTTATAAATTTTACCATAATATACAATGCCATACCACAATTCAAGTCCTTTAACAATCCATTAAAAATCTATTTCGATAAAAAAAACTTTTTTTTAAATAAATATAATAGCTTCACTTACACTTTTTTTATACATTAACTCCACTATTCGTCTTTGGGGAAATTTTGTGGAGGATCTTCTTATGGAAATAAAGGAGAGGAAGTTCTGGGAAGAAAAAAAAGTATAAGGGATGAGTTGGAATTATAGTGGTAAAGGTGTCCAGGAGTGGGGGACGTATGAATCCATACCTCCCACTGGTGCAAGGCGATGGGTCGATAGAGTTCGGCTATATAGGTCTAGGTTGGGTCTCCATCAACCAGTCTTCCTAGATCCGGTCCGCCACACGTTCGCCGCCAAGACCTAGGAACACGAACCTGGGGTAGTATTGTCCAAATTTTAATATAATATATTATCGGGTTTTACCATGTGTTCACAATTTTCACAAATGATTTGATCAACTTTGAATAAATATTATTGCATATTCAGTGAAATATTTGTCCATTTAAATAATTATTATAGAAAACTTTCCTTTGTTGGAAGTTGTTTCAATATACCGGTTTGTTTAATCAATAATATTTATCGTTATAACTTTCCACACTGCAAACACTCTTATTCCACTAATAATCAATGAATCAATAATCACTATTAATCAATCAAAAATTAATAATCAATTAAACATTCAACATTGTTCGGTATCAACATATCGTACCTGCCGTACAATTTCATATAAATATTCTATTGGCATAAACGAAAAAAAAAATCTGTTCTTTTTTTCAAAATTTATCCGATATTTAAAAAGATGAAAATAACAACACCATGGACATTTTATTAGTACCATTCTTACTAAAGTATCTAGGCGAAAAGGACAAAAGTACCGACCTATTTACATTCCTGACATTCTTGCAATGCCGTAAGTACATTAGGTTTATCAGTACTTTCAGAGTAGTTAGTGAGGAATTTGTAAGTGGGAGAAGGTGAACGTGTTGAATCGCAGAGTGTAGATAGTATGGGATATATACATTATACTGAGAACCAAATGCAGCATTAGAAAAGAGATTCCTAGACGGATATTAAACGGTCATGTGGTGGAAATGTACAATGTAAATGCTCTGTGCGATAGGATTACAAATGAGTTGTAGAAGAGAAATGCGGAGTTAGTTAGAGCGATAAGGAGAGAATGTTTAAGTGTTAAGATGTTGAATGATGGTGATGTCTGAAGTAATTGCATTTTTATTTTCAGTTTCAGAGCGACATTATATCCAAATCTCAAGTTGGACTTGAAAATGTACCAAGTGTAAGCACACATTTTACCGAATAATACAACTTTTTTATTTACTTGGTCTTACAAATTATTCACACGTTAATCGCTCAGGTCTCGGCCATATTTTGTCACAGTAAAATCCAAATAAAAGGAAGATTTCTGAACGTATCCGAAAACTAAAAACTGTTTTCGAAAGGTGATGAAGTACGCTTTCAAATTTTATATATCAAAACAAACATATCATTTTTGAAATACTAAAATTTTGCATGCTAACATAAAAAGGTTTAACAACGGCTCACCTTACGTTTTTTTCTAACTGACATTAATGACACCGAAACAAAATAAAAATACGTACATATTTTGTTAGAAAAAATTTATTATAAACCTTACTGTCGCCTTACCTTTTTGTCGTTCTTAACCGTTACCTTTTTTACCGTTTCGTTTTTATGTAAAAATAATCAATAAAAAATTCCCAAAGTGTTTTTTTTTTAATTTTTTTTATTGCGATACGAAACTTTCGTTTCATAAAGGTGTACATTTTACTTGTTTTGTTGTTTACTTTTAGATTTTAATATAAAACCTGGTATTTTTTCTTTCTAACACCATTTACATCATATTTCTCACAATGATAGCAAGGGAGACGTAACGATTTCTGTGAGACCCGTATGAGTTGTTGAACAAATTAGCCTGAAGGGGGATCAACTTGAACGATTTAGGAACAGTATGTTTTCGCCAGATTGAGTTAATAAAATGCTCTTGTCACGACATGCCTAATTAATTGTGAAGTAAATGTGAGACTATGATGATTGTAATAGAAGCAAGCATGCTCCACTCTCTCCTCCTACCTAAGACAGTAAAAATACCATCCTGCAAAAAAATTTTTGTTAAATATAAACCCTTCTCTTCGCGATAATATAATTTTATTCCCGTAGATTTGTTCGTTTTATCATTTTCTTCACATAAAAGCTCGAGGTAAAGCTCAACATTTAGCAGCTTAATTTTATTTCTAATCTCGAGATTAAAATAATCTTAGAGCGGTGCTTCGACGGTGACTACCATAAATGCTATAATGTCCAATACAGACCTGAGATACCAATCTCTCGTTTTGCTAAGAATGTAGGGTAGAATTAAAGGGGGAGGACGAATAAAAGGAAACAAAACGTATTCAAATTTTAGAAGAAAATTATTCATCGGATAAAAGGGATTACGTAAAACTTCGATTGAAGTTTTGTTTTTTTCTTTTTTGATTCGGGAATAGTTAGAGATTATAAAGCTTGGTATAACTTATACGAAGTTAATAGTTAATTGGTTTTATTTGAATAAAATTGCAAGGATTACAATCGACATAGTTACTTAGTCATTATTCTGAGCCAAAAATACTTTTCAGGTCAAAGCGAATATTTACATTAATTTCATAATATTGAGTAAATAATATATGTAGGTCAATTGGCTTTGATATAAATTTTTGGAAATACTGAATTTTTTTATTTTGTTTATGTGAGTACCGCACAAGAGCCCCAACTGCTTCCTTCTAGAGCCAGTGAGACTATGGCATCTCCAATTGGGGTAAGTTGTGAGGCTGAAAGTAGTGGGTAGGGGAAATTTGGTGACCGAATAACTAAGAATGAAACCAACTCAGAATCACCTCAGAAAGGTCATTAAGAGTAATGACAAAAAATATTTAAAATTTCGTTAAATAGGTTAAGTTAGGTTAGGGTTACTGGCTATTTTAAAAATATTTTTTCATAGTTTTTGATTACCTTTCTGAGTTGGTTTCATTCTGAGTTGGTATGGCACCGGAAAAAATATGGCGCATACTGGGATTCGAACCCGCTACTTTCGGATTATTCACTATTCGCCCACGTAGTGTCAGATAGCCATTTAATATATCATTATTGATATAATATTATTGTACTTGACTTATTTGGCCTCCAAATATTTTAACACTAATCTTAAACATACGTTAATAATAGATTATAATAAAACAAATAAAAAACTTTATTCCACTTAATTTTATTTGACCGTAACCGGTTTCAGCTCGTCAGAGCCATCTTCAGACTGGTACAAATAATTCTTAGCCTACGGTTTATATACACAACATATGGGGGAGGGAGAGAGGGGTAGTCTACAAGGATTTTAATGAATTATTTTGTTACTGAGTCGTTTTAGACTGTCGAATTTCTAAGTATTTTGGTAATTCCAGTGGGCTAATTACTTTGGGTTTGTAGCTCACTTCAATATCTATTGATTAGGGAAAAACCTTACAAGTAATTTGAATTATTAATGGACTAATTTTATTGTCAAATCGTTATTATACATATCTATGATCAATGGGATTTTTTAATTGCTTTTTGAAGGGATGCATGTTTACATTGGAGTGGGAATGGTCAAACCTAAATACATATTTTAATTTCAAAATTATTATGAAAATTATACCGGATAAAAACCTGGTGTTTCAGTAAATGATTCTAATAGCTTATTAATTACAAAGTTACTTTTTGAAGGGATGCATGTTTACATTAGATTAGGAATGGTTTAAACTAAATACATATTTTAAATTTCGAAATTATTATAAAAATTACAATGGATACAAAAGCGGAGACTTAGCAAATGATTCTAATTGTTTATTCATTACAAAGTTAGGGTCTATTTTTTTAGTTAAGCGAGTAATTTCTAAAGATTCTAGTCTATCTAGTTTATGACCTTTATTGCAAGTATGAAGAACTTTAACATCTCTGTCTTTATCAAACGAGTGTTTATTTTCTAATAAATGTGATGCTACATTCGACAATTCTCCTTTGTCATTCACCCAGTTAGTAAAGTGTTCTTTAATTCGGGTTTTGAATGATCTCCCTGTTTGACCAACGTAATACGATGGGCAGTCAGCGCAGTTTACTTGGTAAACGCCTGAGTTTTCAAGTTTTTCTCTCTTATCTTTATTATTGATTAAAATTCTCCCTAGAGAATTCACATTATAAAAAGCTGTTTTGCATTTATCATTATTAGTTAATCTGGATATTTTTGTTGATATTTCGCCAATATAAGGGATTTTAACCCATTGTTTAGTGATATCTTTTTCATTTTTAAGGCCTTGTGAAATAATTGTTAATGTAAGTTTTTTGTCCTTTTTCTTTAATAAGTTATCAATAGTTTCGCTTTTGTATCCATTGTTCTTTGCTATGGTTTTTATTATATTTAATTCATTATTATAATTTATATAATTCAAAGGCACATGTAAAAGTCTGTGAATGAGAGAATAGAATACTGATAAATTTATGTGAAATATGGTGTCTAGATGTATTGTGTATGATATTATCACTATATGTTGGTTTTCTATAGATTGAAAATTCTAATTTTTTATTAATGATTTCAATACCTATGTCGAGAAAGTTAATCTTATTTCCCCCCATTTCCATTGTAAACTGGATCGATTTGTTAATTTTATTAATTTCTTTTAGAAAAATATCTAATTGTCTGTTTGTGCCTGTCCAGATGATTAGAACGTCATCTACATATCTCCGATAGAAGGCAACTTTTTTAAACGATTTTAATTTTTCGATGGATTCTTCGATATAATCCATGAAGAACTCAGCTAACACCGGCGAAATCGGGCTGCCCATAGCTAACCCACTAGATTGGATGTAATAGTTATTATTGAATCTAAAGAAATTTTGTTCTATGCATGTATTTAGTACTCTTGTTATTTCTTTACGTTTAATTAAATTAATGTTTATTTTTTCCATGTAATTATTAATAATTATTTTTAATTCGTTTGTTGGTATATTTGAGAACAAACTAACAACATCAAATGAAACTAGGGTAGTTTTTTATTTGTTTTATTATAATCTATTATAATGGACTTCCACCACGAATTAACAGTTTCAAAAATAGAAATATACGTTAATAATATTTTTATTTGACTGTAATTTAATTCAAGTTGTTCTTGTTATGTGTATTCTAAAGACAAAATAAATATTTTTATTGTCATTATGTAAGAAGACTGCGTGCTGCATTATAAGATTAGAGTTGAGGGAACGGACTCCGGATCGGCAGAGACATGGGACGAAATGAAAGGCATCAGGTTGAAGTATTGAGTCAGTCATTATTGTTGCTACGTAGCGAAGGTCGATGCGGAGTGATGTGACAGAGGTGTAGTGAGTGTTGCTCGGAGTTGATGCGTGATGAAGGTCGGTGACGCTGAGGCAGTGAAGACCACGGGTCTTCAATGATGCCAGCATTTAGCTCTGCACCGTGGCGGTGGAAAAGTGACCTGATCCAGGCGGTCGATCGACGTCTTGATGACGGATATGGCGGCTATGTGTCCTTTGAGTCGGCGCACATACGTGACGCAGGAAAAAACCTTGTGAGGCGATGAGGATGAACTCTGCAGCGAAACACGACAGGATTCGGTAGCTGGAGATCGGGTGCTTCTCATGTCGTGGTGCGATGGTCCGGACAGCGAGACGGTGGTTGGAGATGGAGGCCACGAAGGTGTTACGGAGATATATACATATATATACTACACTGTACTGTTATCACTTGC
Source organism: Limnephilus lunatus (assembly GCA_917563855.2). Taxonomy (NCBI): domain Eukaryota; kingdom Metazoa; phylum Arthropoda; class Insecta; order Trichoptera; family Limnephilidae; genus Limnephilus; species Limnephilus lunatus. The sequence continues at coordinate 89,589,561 of OU830594.1, read as the reverse complement.
TCGGTGTGTGTGAGTTGACCGTTGGATAGACTAGACTAGACTAGTTTCAGCCGGCAGTGCTTGCTGCTTATAGGCGGCCGGTAAAGTATTTACTCGAGCGCCTAGTAATGTTGCGAATACAGGCAAAGTGAACAAGGCCCTCGAAAATTCTGCTGCCGTAACGATGCGACGGCTGTTGACTCGAGGCCTTTCGATGTGTATCCCGAATATTGCGCGGCGTAAACAAATGACGTAGGTAGTTATCCCGTCTGGTATCTTCTTTCAGAACCAGTGGCGGCGCAGTGAATTTACTATAGGGCGACCTTTTTGGTCACCACAGAGTATAAAGCCTACAGTACACGACATCTTTTTTCAGCCTTATTCCAATTAGAGAATAAAGCCAACATTTCTCGCTTTACGTGATCGCTATTTTCGTCTCTATTTTCATATTTATGATTTCAATTGGCATCACAGCAAACAACATGGTTCATGTTTTGTATACAGTGATGACACTTGAAATTGTAAACATGAAAATAGAGATGTAAATAGCGATCGCGTAAAGTGAAAAATGTTGACTTTGGTCTCTAATTGGAATCGGGCTGAAAAAAGATGTCGTGTATTGTAGGCACTTGAGATAAAATTTTATTCATTGATCATCAATTATCTCTGTTAGTAAATTAAAGAAATTAAAAATTATATAAAATCAAGTGATACAATAATTATTATTGTGTTTGCGAGTATGAAACTATTTAAAATAAAAAAAAAAACCTCAGGATATATGTAGGTCAATTTGACTTTCAAAAGACAATCAGAAATTTACTTTTCGAATAATAAAAATAAAACAACATTTGCGCTGCGCAATTTTGTGTTGTTTCACTTTAATTTCGCTAATAGTGAATGTTAGTAAACTTTGAAAATTACGACATCATCAAAAAATTACCAAAATAAATACACATTTCAAATATGAAAATATCAAATCGTAAATTAAATTTGATATTAATTTATATATTTTTTTTTACATGAGCTCCACACAGGAAACCCTGAGAAAAATAATTTCCCTCAGGGTCTATGTCATCTGTTATTACAATATTTATTCTCTGAACTTTTGCCACAATCAGTTCCAATTTTTGAAAATCAAACAATTTCACCGGACACGACCCGAATCATACAAAACACATCACTGAAACTATTATTTTTAATTATCTACCTTTCTTTACCTAAGTAATAATAGATTCCTTTCCTCGTGTTCAATAAATTACGAAACATGGAAACACAGTTTGTATACATATTTAATATCGCATTTTAGCCATACTGTCTTCTGAAGGTATTGTCAATCTAAAATGCTGCTTACTGAAATCTTTACATTAAAATATATATCTAATACCTTTTATGACATTATTTCCAAACAAATAGGGGATCATTATTAATGATAACCCCCTTGCCTACTATATTTCCAAGCAAAATGCTTACTGATAAGCCGTGAATGTATCCTTTTGTTTAAATTGTTGCTACGTCCAACATTGACGAGAAGTCGTTATTATTAAAGGCATTGGTGCTTCAAATTTCATGACAATATTGTATTGAGAGAGTATTCGGTATCGATTTCTGATCCTATTGTTATATTTTGAACGGTTTTCTCCTTCAGTCTAGTGTAAGGGAAACGGCTGCGCTGCCATTTCATAGTAAAATTAAATTTGGATTTTACTCCAAAATCCTTGTGACCAAACTGAATAATTATTTTTTAACCACAATCCAGACCTCGCCATTAAAAAGTGTTTTATAAATATAAATATAAATCTAAAAACGTTTGTATGTATGTCCGCTATATTAAGCGTAGGAAATGTTTCAAACTTTCAAAATACCCTTTTTCCAACCTCACAAAGGTTTCTAGATTATTACAACCACATGACAATACATCTGAAAGTTTTTTTAATAATTAAAAAAACTCTTTCAAAAATTAAATTTCAAAATTTGAAAATGACATTTTTCAAACATCGATTGATCAATCAAAATTCAGTCAAAAATTAATATTCGAATATACTTTGAATCTAATTGAAAATTACATTATTTTAAATAGGTACCTATGTTACGTACCAAATTTGATTGATTGTTCTTATAATATACAAAAATTAATGAGTGTAACATGTAAAAAATAAAAAATTGCAGTAGGGGGTACGCGAGCTATTTGAAAATCTGAATGTACCGGGACTGAATATATTGAACGCGGGATCGCAGCAGGGTGGATTGCGGGAGAGTGAAGAGGGAAGGCGGGGATGGTGGACGGGGAACACGTGAGAGGAAGTGGACATGGGAGGGGAAGGGGAAGCGGAAGGGGAACGGGACGAATGGGAAAAGACACGCAGGGAGAAACAATTTCTTTATTAAGGGGCATAACAACGCATGCCGGGACCTCGCTAATACTATATCTATAAAAAAGACTGTTTCCCATTGTATTTGACCTTCCCATAAAAAACGGTATCTATGGTAAATGACCTAGCCGCGTCGTGAAAAAAGGTTTTTATTGTCACTAACCATTCCGTTTACAAAAGACCTTTTTGTTTAAAAACCGTTTTAATGATAAATAACCTTACAACAGTTTGAATGATATATGCAAATAATATATAAATAATAGTATATAAGCACCATTACATATCCATTGATTGTTATAAAGTGAGGTCCGAGGTAAATGATTTTCCTCGAGGCCTACATCATATTTAAGGATGCTCTATGGAGGGTCTTTCTAAGGAAAGGAAGGAGTGAATCTGGTTCTTGTGGAGACCCATGTTGTGGGAGTAAAGTACAGCAAAGAACAGCGTGTCAAAACTAAAGTAAAAATTTTGTTTTAAACCTGACCATCAAATACATAAAAGAAAATTTGGTAATTTTTATGACGCAATTTTCAAGCGAAAACCACTTCAAGCCCACTTCTAATAATAACTTAAATCTCGTTTCTAAATATTATGTCTATTGTATTCGCAAAAAAAATCTAATTAAAATTTTACTGTTTATCAAAATTTCGGGGTTCTACATCATTAACTCAATTTTTTCAGCGTTCCCTTCTTTCAAAGAAAATTCCAAGTTAACCGGCACTCGGCGGAAGCTTTTTATTACTGTTATTTCAGTAGTTAACCGCTTTACACGCTATAGTTAATAGTTTGCACGCGTGTTTGCTAATATCGTTTGCACAAAGCACCCTGTTAAATAGACACAGTTAAAATTAATAAGCTTAGTTCCAGCAGTTACTAAATAACTTGGAGATTGTTGGGATAATGTATTACGAATAATGGATGGAGATGGTCTGAACAGCCGAGTTTGAACGCGAAATTTTGCGTAGTATAATTTGCGGGAGATTCCCCAGTAATAAAACTTGCAAATAACGTCGTTAATTTTAGCCGAAACATTGAATTTATTTGCAAACGCAGTGGCGCATTTAGATAATAAATCCAACAGCTTTATTTAGGATAAAACTGTATTAGTATCTACCATCTGTACTAAGATTAATTTTAATGATTTTTGAACAAAAATATCATTTAATCATCAAAGACAATATTTGCGACCCTCAAATGAGAATTTAAAACGGAAAAACCAGAAGTTGATTCATTCTTATCTACGAATTGAACCCAGGACCGTCTTGCCGGGGATATGCAGATGTGGCAGATCTATTTAACTGCACGGAAGGTAGGTACAAGAAGGCTATGCTAACATATTTTTTTAATCAATATTAATTTTATTTGTATTATAGATTTTTGCATGTAAATGTATCTCTGGTGTCACTTCCCAATGAAACGCCCAATTAACTGTTATACATACACTTCTTTTTATTATTACTTATATTTTTCCTATGATATTTTGACATGTAATTACTGTTTATAAGCATATTTTTGCGGTTTATATTAATAAAATAAATTTTATTCATTTTCGTAATAAACTTTTATTGTCTGTGTGATGATCTCGCCTTTGGGCCTACGAAATAATTCTTTTAAAATTGAGAGATCGATTTAGAAATATATTTAATTTTGTAACATGGAATGGCATACAATTCTCTGTTCCAACTCTTAAGGGTGATTTATGAAACCGGGTCATTACTAGGAAAAACACGTGTGCCAAAATACTTTGGTTGGAGGAGGAATTCTAATGGATATTTCAGGTTCATTATCAAGTCAGGGGCGGCAGATGGATATTTGCCCGTGGGGTGGTTGATCTTAACGCGGGCAGATTGGATTTACGAAACAATTATCTGGTGAATTTTCTATGGCAGTAGGAAAATTGAAAATTAGTCAATAAGGATTGCTCGTTGGTGCATTTAAATATACTAGCGCGACGCGCCGATTACGGGTTGAAATATTTGACATATTTGTCGAAATAGGATTGCAGAATTCGTTAAATAGTGACGCACGTAGAAAGGACAAAAGCGTGTTCGGACAATGAATATATAATGTTATTATATAACCAATAGAGTCAACGCAAGTATTGAGAAAGAGTATTAGATTGAAGTACGCCACTGAGCTCTTCTTTTAAGCGTTATTGGGATAGTTTATGACTCCGGCTCAGACGAAATTAGTTTACACCACAAAAAAATAACGAACATGGTTCCTTCACAAAATTCTCTGAAATAATAGTTAAAGTGTGACATTTTGACTATTAAAGTTGATATATGCATATTGGGAGATGTGCTTATCACTTAAGATTTGAAAAAAAGTGACTAATAAATTATTGAAACCACACAAGTAGATGGGGGGGAGTCAGGGGGAGGGGGTTGGAAGGACAGTCGGGGTAGAGGAGTGTTAGAGGACAGTCAGGGAAGGAACCTAGGGCCGCGCAGACGGGAAAAAATCATCGAGTTTTGATAAACGGCAGAGTAATAATTTGGTGCGCGTAAACCGGGAATAATTCATAAAATTAAAGGAAAATAGTTCACGCGATTGAGGGGAGTCAAGATTTGGTCGTTGGGAAGCAAGGTTTAAATTAAGTGATCGAGGTTCGATAGTCGCGAGGAGACCAGTTTGGTGCGTCTAAACCGGGGATATTTCATTTTAATTAAACAAAGGAAATTCCGTTTTATTAAACAAAAAGGGTCCACGCGAATAGGGAAGTCAGAGATTGAGGCTTGCGAGTTCATATCGGTGAAGTTAAATAATATAATTTGTAAATTGAGGCGGTCGGGACGTACTTTCGGGGCGCCTATCAGGGTCAGGGTGAAATTTAAAAAAGAAATCTACGCGAGAATTGTGTTTGACGGCTGCATCTTGGAATAAATAACTGCATGACGGGTTGTGGTTTATAAGTGCTTGTTTGAATTAAATATTATTGTAGTGAATTGATTTGTGAAATTATTTTGTGCAACAAGGCGAATTTGGTAAGTTTGTATAAAATTATTAACATATTTAGTGCGGGCCTTGCAGGAGAGAGTCAATTAGGGTTTATATACAAGCCTTAGGAATCTGGGACCTTTTTTTGTCGAGCGTTGGGGAACGAGGAGCTGTGCACGTTTCCGGGTTGACCGGCTGGCAGGTACCTTTGTTGGGTGAAGTTATTCTTGAGACAATAACGTTGTAAAATAATAATTTTGGGATACAATTAACTAACTAGCATTTGAAGCACAAAGTGCGCTTTCGGGCAGTAAATCTTAGACGAGAGACTTCATTTGAAGGACGGGATTTTGAAATCACAAAACAAAAATAGAATCCTTTAAAAGTGCTTTGTTGGTGATCTAGAAAACTAGGTTACTGGGTATTCTCCAATGCATAACGGGTAACAAAATACATAGGTATAGAATGTAGGTATAAATTAATGTGTGAAGCGCCTTTGAGGTGTTAATTGTTATTTACGAGTTTCGTAATAATAATTTTAAACGTAGTTGTGGGACTGTATTCAGGAAGGGTTTTTTGAAAAGGCATTGGGTAATATAACGGTTTATGAAGGGTGCGTAGCATGGGCATTTTTGATTACTAACAAAATCTGACATAATTGAATTCCCATTCCAAAAATTTCCCACACCTTATTCCAAATTTTAGGTATCACAATAAGTCTATTACATAGGACTTTGCATAAACTTGGTTCGATATCTAATCATATAATCACCTTTGGTTCACGTTTAGGTATATTTCTTTCGACTTAGCAAAAAACTTTCATATTGTCGGTTGAATGCAGCCGTCGGTAGGTATTCACATTTTAGCGTGATGCGCTATATCCACCTACTTAATTAACAAACTCTTTTTCTTCAAACTTAATTGAGCGGGTTACGACTCGAGAATGGACGGCGGTTGTCGAATGAATTAACGAGTCCGGCTTTCCTATTTCACCATGAGGAAGTATCTCACGCGACTTTATCGGGGGCGATGTGATCGAAGTGCAGGTGGGCTACACTATTTTTCTAATGTGGAGGCGAAGTAAGCGATGGTCGTGTCTGGTCCGAGCAAATTGGAATCCCTTGTGATCACATCTCGGTAACGTGGATCTCGTACCCGCTCTAGACTGGATTGGAAGCGTGGCCGGAGCCATTCCATGATGTCGACGTATGTACGTCACTAAGGCATTGGGGGACTTCAGGAGAACAAAGGACGTGCACCCATTTCGCCCTCCTTCTACCGCCGCTCCGAGGTACCAGCGGATAAAAGTTGTCGTCGCGGGAGGCCAGTTTGATGCAGGGCGAAGATTACGATCTGGCCGGACTACCTTCGTCATGGGGGAAACGAAGTGACGAAATTTGCGTGGGCTTCACTACCTTTTAGGTTACGCTCGTGAGGGGTCTGCCTTGTCGGCGGAACGAAGGGAACATGACATATGGAATCGTTTGGCAACCGATCGGCGGTTCTGTGTTGGAATCCGGATAAGTTTTCTTAACTACCTTTTGGTTTACGATTTAGGTATATCCCATTCGATATTCGATTTAGAAAAAACTTTCACATTGTCGGTTGAATGAAGCCGTCAGTAGGTATTCATATTTTAAGCGTAATGCGTTATATCCACCTACACAAGTAGCAAAAGTTTTCTTAACTCCCTCACACTAGGAATAGGGACCATCCAGCATCAGGGTGGGAATGTACTCTGGACGAAAGCGCAGCCGGGGAAATGGAAGGAAGGGAAGCCAGATTCACGACCTGGTGCCTTTCATTCTTGGACCCAGCACCCTGGACGCCGAGCTTGACATTCCTTTCTTTGAGCTGATATTTGAGTTTGAGGTTGGGGTACGCCTATCGTAGAGCATATGCCCGTGACATTTCGGGGAAGGTCCCACGTTACGCCTGTGTATGTTATGCGAGGGGACGTATTTTTCATTCAAATCAAATACCGATGACCATCGCGATTGCAGGCTGGCGCATGTTTTGTAGCGTGCCTAGGAAAAACGTAATCATTATTTCTACTGGTTCGAGGCGGCGTGCTGGACGGAGAACGGGACTATTGAGGACATGAGTGACTGCCAAGGCGAGGATCGGTGACATCAAAATCTTCTTTAATTAAATTCATACATCGCCAGATCAGAGGAGAGAGCGGCCCCACCGATCTCCTGACATTGCCGATTGTCTAATCAACTTCGGTTTAATGTTTATGCCGGTACTTTAGGAGTAAATGGAACTCAAGTCATCGGCATGCTGAAGAACTTCAAAATCATCATCATCATCATCAATCCAGAGTAGGATGTCACGATCTAAAACCTCGTGCCACCCACGCATTTCCTGAACAGTTCCTGACATCGGCTACCACGCCATTAATCGGAGCAGACCCTCATATCAAACGGTATGAGATGACCTTTCGTCATCATCATCAACACATTTATAATTTGGCGGCGTAGTGGTCGATATTATTCCCATTACCACTCTATGAACCAGACCCTCATATCAAACGGTATGAGATGACCTTCCATCATCATCATCAACACATTTATAATTTGGCGGCGTAGTGGTCGATATTATTCCCATTACCACTCTATGATCCAGAAACACACATCAAACTCTTTCCCGACAGAAGGCAAAACATGTCGATTTTCATTCGTCGCTTGCGACCTTAACATTCTCCGGAGGCGTTGGAATTGGAAGCTGATTCGGCGGTCTATGACCATCACCTTATCAGTTGGGCTATGGAGGAGTCCAATTATTTAAACAGCACATGTTCTGTCTCATGTTAATCCAAAATACCTACCCGTAGAATCAAATTAACAAAATAAAACAAGCTAGCTAACTAACAAACTGCATCTAGAACTGTGAGTGTAGAATTATTGCACTCCGTACTGCTTGAGTGTAAATCTTTTGTTAGAATATACATAAATGTCAAATTATTTTCATGATAGCATTTTATAGAGCTGCAGAGAGTACGTGACATCGCATCGAAAGGTAGGATCTTCTCAATTCGCCGTTTGAATGTAAATTTATATATTAGATGCTAGGAGGGAAAATGCAGATTACTTCAATAAAAATAGTCGTCGATGAGCGTAGGTGTATAACAGGTGCTAGGGGAGGAAGCTGAACGAATATAGATAGATAATTAGTTAATTTTCAAGCTAGTCAGACTCAGTCATTGTTATTCGAAGCCTTGCAAATTGTAACACGCCATATCTAAAAGAACAAGGGTTTACCACAAATAAATTATTAATTAAATTGGATTAACTATACCAAACCACTCAAACAAAAAAGTACACAACGTTGTGGGGTTAATTACAATTGATTAATTGAGAGCATCTCGTCACGTTTGCATAAAAGTATTACGTGATGGGGTTGAGAAGGCGCTGCAAAAGAAATTGAGGGGAGAGACGCGAGAACGGGCGAGCTACGAGCTTTTTAAAGGCCGAGCGGGGTAGCTGTAGCAATGTAGAAGAATTTGGAAACCAAGTGAAGGTTTTACTACTACTTCGTAGAGGGGACGTTATTACTATTACTTCTTAGGGGGGGGGGGTTATCACAGTTTTGCTAAGTGACCAGGAGGTATGGTATTACAAAGTGTTGCATTTTGCTGGGTTTTATACAATGACTTTAACAAGAATAGAAAAAAAAAAGTAATACAGTAGGTATAACGGTTCGCATGTCATCCGAAAATGACTGAAAACACAACGAAAAAAAAGTAAAGTACTAGGAAAACAGATGTGTAGCAGAGGAATTAGCAATAACGTTTACATTAGCTTAACTAGATAAAGAAGGAGAGATAAGACGATGATGCCCAACATCCGACAAGACGCAGATTAAAGATATCATATTTTGAGGGAAGGAGCTCCGTACGGCTATAAAAAGTGGAACAAAACTTAACAAAGAGTAGGTACTTCAACTTATGCATAGGTTCATTTGCTAACTAGATAAAGATAGGAGAGATAGGCCGACGATGTCCAACTTCCGATGAGACGCAGGTTAAAGGTATCATATTTTGAGGGGAGTAGCGCCATACGGCTATAAAAAGTGAAACAAATTTATCAAGAGAGTAGGTAGTTCAAGAATGTACACATTAGCTTAACCAGATAAATTTAGCAGAGGTAGGTTGATGATGTCCAATTTCCGATAAGACGCAGGTTAAAGGTATCATATTTTGAGGGGAGGAGCGCTGTACGTCAATAAAAAGTGTAACAAAATTAATCAAGAGAAATTGATGATATCCAACCTTCGATAACTATTAGTGAGAAAGGGTGTTACGTTATTAGGGGAGATAGTCCTTCAATAATGCATTCAATATCAAATCGCCAAGGTGATAATATCGATGTTAGTCAACTTTCAATTGGGTTTGAACGTTGGGTAAATTGGATACCGGACGATTAGTTAAAATAATAAAAATACAAAACATCGAGGAGTAGTTCTGGTTACCGAAGTAAACAAAACATTACAATTGTAATATTGATAGGTATTAGTGTCCTTTAGTGTCAACAATAGAAAAAAGGGTCTCTTTCATTTTGAGGACAGATCATTTAAACATTTAACGCTCAGTGTGGAGAACAAAAAAAAGGGAGGTCATTAAACCGAGTGCCGACTAGCGGAGATATGTGTCAAATAGGTTTGTGCGTTTAACGTAACGGTAAATTGAAACCCTCCCTACAGCCGGTCATCACAAGAAGTGGGTGACAGTCGGAATAAAAGCATTATTTTGAAACGTAATTACAAAATAATCTGTACAGGATTAAACGAAATTAGTTTAACTAAATAGTTCAAAGAAACAGAATCTGTTGAGAAACAAAATACATGCAGAATAAACATTAGTGACGTGAACCGGATTAGGCGTGAAGACAATAAAACCAAATTAAAGATAGGAGAGGTAGGTAAAATGTAAGGCAACCTCCGATAAGTATAGGGAATAAAAGGTATTCCGATGTGAGGGGAGGAAGTCGGTTCTTGATGGCAAATTAAATTTTAAAAATAAATTGTTTGCTAATATTCAACCCGACTTACAGAATGAACGTATCCAAAACGTTTAATTCTAATAATGCACTAGATTTAAAGGACTACAATAATAATTACGTACTCAAACGTATGAATCTGGAGAAATAAAATGACTAGGTACCTACTGTAGACAATTGGCATTTTTTAGCAGTTAAATACTTTTATGATGATATTGGTCCCCAGTACCAAATTGTTAAATTTAGAACAACGGTCAGGTCCATTTTGGGCAAAGTTCCGTAAGCGAAAAAAAAAAAAAAACAAACAAACAACAAGAAAGGTCGGTCAGACTTCGTATAATTACGGTAGGGATATTTTGGAGAAAAAAATGCAGACGGACCTTCGAGACGGCCATTATGTGAAACCGAAAGGAGCTTTTAAGGGGAGAAGTACCGACTTAAGCGATCTATGCTAGAATATGCTTGCCATTTTGTAAGGGAAGTTGTATGGGTGAAACGTCACCTGATCGCCTCTTAAAACCAGATAGCAGCGGCTAAGCAAATACAGTTTCAACAGTGTTCTGAAAATGGGGAACATAGACAGAGCAAGCTTACGAGTGATAGTCGTGTTACCGTTAACAATGACAGGGCCGAATTGGGGAAAAACACTTCGGGTTATTTTATAGAGAAAAATACATTATGAATTTAGACACAGTGAGATGTGGAGCATTGGAACATTTACAATTTTAGTATTAGTTTGTGGAAGGGTTTGCGAATTGCGCAAACAGAGTTTATTGTGAAGCGGTGGGTATTTAAAATCAGCGTAAATAGGTGATAAAGTTAGGCAGAAATTAAAATTTGGATTAATTGGTTTAGAGGCAATAATAGATACCTAACTGCTCACATACTATATTGTCGGCTTATGTGGGGAGTACAATAGGAGACAGTTAGGGTACCATGACTAGGTACCGTTGTAGGTGGTAACCGGGACAAATTCCAGGAAATATGTAGGCGTAACGCAAGGTACATTGACCGTAGTTTCAACATTAGACAAACATTGGGCAAGGCCGACGAAGAAACGGAATAGGGAAGGGATGCGATGACGTACAGGACAGGGCCGGATTAGGAAATATTCATCATTACAATTTTGGAAAAAAAGGGCACAAAGATTTAAGGCGAGTTCAAACGGGCTGACTACTGCTGAAGTTCTGGAACAAAATAGGTGATTGTAGTTTGGATTTCTATCTACCTCCACTATTTTTTTCCATAAAGGGGAGACTGTGATGATCTCGCCTTTGGGCCTACGAAATAATTCTTTTAAAATTGAGAGATCGATTTAGAAATATATTTAATTTTGTAACATGGAATGGCATACAATTCTCTGTTCCAACTCTTAAGGGTGATTTATGAAACCGGGTCATTACTAGGAAAAACACGTGTGCCAAAATACTTTGGTTGGAGGAGGAATTCTAATGGATATTTCAGGTTCATTATCAAGTCAGGGGCGGCAGATGGATATTTGCCCGTGGGGTGGTTGATCTTAACGCGGGCAGATTGGATTTACGAAACAATTATCTGGTGAATTTTCTATGGCAGTAGGAAAATTGAAAATTAGTCAATAAGGATTGCTCGTTGGTGCATTTAAATATACTAGCGCGACGCGCCGATTACGGGTTGAAATATTTGACATATTTGTCGAAATAGGATTGCAGAATTCGTTAAATAGTGACGCACGTAGAAAGGACAAAAGCGTGTTCGGACAATGAATATATAATGTTATTATATAACCAATAGAGTCAACGCAAGTATTGAGAAAGAGTATTAGATTGAAGTACGCCACTGAGCTCTTCTTTTAAGCGTTATTGGGATAGTTTATGACTCCGGCTCAGACGAAATTAGTTTACACCACAAAAAAATAACGAACATGGTTCCTTCACAAAATTCTCTGAAATAATAGTTAAAGTGTGACATTTTGACTATTAAAGTTGATATATGCATATTGGGAGATGTGCTTATCACTTAAGATTTGAAAAAAAGTGACTAATAAATTATTGAAACCACACAAGTAGATGGGGGGGAGTCAGGGGGAGGGGGTTGGAAGGACAGTCGGGGTAGAGGAGTGTTAGAGGACAGTCAGGGAAGGAACCTAGGGCCGCGCAGACGGGAAAAAATCATCGAGTTTTGATAAACGGCAGAGTAATAATTTGGTGCGCGTAAACCGGGAATAATTCATAAAATTAAAGGAAAATAGTTCACGCGATTGAGGGGAGTCAAGATTTGGTCGTTGGGAAGCAAGGTTTAAATTAAGGGATCGAGGTTCGATAGTCGCGAGGAGACCAGTTTGGTGCGTCTAAACCGGGGATATTTCATTTTAATTAAACAAAGGAAATTCCGTTTTATTAAACAAAAAGGGTCCACGCGAATAGGGAAGTCAGAGATTGAGGCTTGCGAGTTCATATCGGTGAAGTTAAATAATATAATTTGTAAATTGAGGCGGTCGGGACGTACTTTCGGGGCGCCTATCAGGGTCAGGGTGAAATTTAAAAAAGAAATCTACGCGAGAATTGTGTTTGACGGCTGCATCTTGGAATAAATAACTGCATGACGGGTTGTGGTTTATAAGTGCTTGTTTGAATTAAATATTATTGTAGTGAATTGATTTGTGAAATTATTTTGTGCAACAAGGCGAATTTGGTAAGTTTGTATAAAATTATTAACATATTTAGTGCGGGCCTTGCAGGAGAGAGTCAATTAGGGTTTATATACAAGCCTTAGGAATCTGGGACCTTTTTTTGTCGAGCGTTGGGGAACGAGGAGCTGTGCACGTTTCCGGGTTGACCGGCTGGCAGGTACCTTTGTTGGGTGAAGTTATTCTTGAGACAATAACGTTGTAAAATAATAATTTTGGGATACAATTAACTAACTAGCATTTGAAGCACAAAGTGCGCTTTCGGGCAGTAAATCTTAGACGAGAGACTTCATTTGAAGGACGGGATTTTGAAATCACAAAACAAAAATAGAATCCTTTAAAAGTGCTTTGTTGGTGATCTAGAAAACTAGGTTACTGGGTATTCTCCAATGCATAACGGGTAACAAAATACATAGGTATAGAATGTAGGTATAAATTAATGTGTGAAGCGCCTTTGAGGTGTTAATTGTTATTTACGAGTTTCGTAATAATAATTTTAAACGTAGTTGTGGGACTGTATTCAGGAAGGGTTTTTTGAAAAGGCATTGGGTAATATAACGGTTTATGAAGGGTGCGTAGCATGGGCATTTTTGATTACTAACAAAATCTGACATAATTGAATTCCCATTCCAAAAATTTCCCACACCTTATTCCAAATTTTAGGTATCACAATAAGTCTATTACATAGGACTTTGCATAAACTTGGTTCGATATCTAATCATATAATCACCTTTGGTTCACGTTTAGGTATATTTCTTTCGACTTAGCAAAAAACTTTCATATTGTCGGTTGAATGCAGCCGTCGGTAGGTATTCACATTTTAGCGTGATGCGCTATATCCACCTACTTAATTAACAAACTCTTTTTCTTCAAACTTAATTGAGCGGGTTACGACTCGAGAATGGACGGCGGTTGTCGAATGAATTAACGAGTCCGGCTTTCCTATTTCACCATGAGGAAGTATCTCACGCGACTTTATCGGGGGCGATGTGATCGAAGTGCAGGTGGGCTACACTATTTTTCTAATGTGGAGGCGAAGTAAGCGATGGTCGTGTCTGGTCCGAGCAAATTGGAATCCCTTGTGATCACATCTCGGTAACGTGGATCTCGTACCCGCTCTAGACTGGATTGGAAGCGTGGCCGGAGCCATTCCATGATGTCGACGTATGTACGTCACTAAGGCATTGGGGGACTTCAGGAGAACAAAGGACGTGCACCCATTTCGCCCTCCTTCTACCGCCGCTCCGAGGTACCAGCGGATAAAAGTTGTCGTCGCGGGAGGCCAGTTTGATGCAGGGCGAAGATTACGATCTGGCCGGACTACCTTCGTCATGGGGGAAACGAAGTGACGAAATTTGCGTGGGCTTCACTACCTTTTAGGTTACGCTCGTGAGGGGTCTGCCTTGTCGGCGGAACGAAGGGAACATGACATATGGAATCGTTTGGCAACCGATCGGCGGTTCTGTGTTGGAATCCGGATAAGTTTTCTTAACTACCTTTTGGTTTACGATTTAGGTATATCCCATTCGATATTCGATTTAGAAAAAACTTTCACATTGTCGGTTGAATGAAGCCGTCAGTAGGTATTCATATTTTAAGCGTAATGCGTTATATCCACCTACACAAGTAGCAAAAGTTTTCTTAACTCCCTCACACTAGGAATAGGGACCATCCAGCATCAGGGTGGGAATGTACTCTGGACGAAAGCGCAGCCGGGGAAATGGAAGGAAGGGAAGCCAGATTCACGACCTGGTGCCTTTCATTCTTGGACCCAGCACCCTGGACGCCGAGCTTGACATTCCTTTCTTTGAGCTGATATTTGAGTTTGAGGTTGGGGTACGCCTATCGTAGAGCATATGCCCGTGACATTTCGGGGAAGGTCCCACGTTACGCCTGTGTATGTTATGCGAGGGGACGTATTTTTCATTCAAATCAAATACCGATGACCATCGCGATTGCAGGCTGGCGCATGTTTTGTAGCGTGCCTAGGAAAAACGTAATCATTATTTCTACTGGTTCGAGGCGGCGTGCTGGACGGAGAACGGGACTATTGAGGACATGAGTGACTGCCAAGGCGAGGATCGGTGACATCAAAATCTTCTTTAATTAAATTCATACATCGCCAGATCAGAGGAGAGAGCGGCCCCACCGATCTCCTGACATTGCCGATTGTCTAATCAACTTCGGTTTAATGTTTATGCCGGTACTTTAGGAGTAAATGGAACTCAAGTCATCGGCATGCTGAAGAACTTCAAAATCATCATCATCATCATCAATCCAGAGTAGGATGTCACGATCTAAAACCTCGTGCCACCCACGCATTTCCTGAACAGTTCCTGACATCGGCTACCACGCCATTAATCGGAGCAGACCCTCATATCAAACGGTATGAGATGACCTTTCGTCATCATCATCAACACATTTATAATTTGGCGGCGTAGTGGTCGATATTATTCCCATTACCACTCTATGAACCAGACCCTCATATCAAACGGTATGAGATGACCTTCCATCATCATCATCAACACATTTATAATTTGGCGGCGTAGTGGTCGATATTATTCCCATTACCACTCTATGATCCAGAAACACACATCAAACTCTTTCCCGACAGAAGGCAAAACATGTCGATTTTCATTCGTCGCTTGCGACCTTAACATTCTCCGGAGGCGTTGGAATTGGAAGCTGATTCGGCGGTCTATGACCATCACCTTATCAGTTGGGCTATGGAGGAGTCCAATTATTTAAACAGCACATGTTCTGTCTCATGTTAATCCAAAATACCTACCCGTAGAATCAAATTAACAAAATAAAACAAGCTAGCTAACTAACAAACTGCATCTAGAACTGTGAGTGTAGAATTATTGCACTCCGTACTGCTTGAGTGTAAATCTTTTGTTAGAATATACATAAATGTCAAATTATTTTCATGATAGCATTTTATAGAGCTGCAGAGAGTACGTGACATCGCATCGAAAGGTAGGATCTTCTCAATTCGCCGTTTGAATGTAAATTTATATATTAGATGCTAGGAGGGAAAATGCAGATTACTTCAATAAAAATAGTCGTCGATGAGCGTAGGTGTATAACAGGTGCTAGGGGAGGAAGCTGAACGAATATAGATAGATAATTAGTTAATTTTCAAGCTAGTCAGACTCAGTCATTGTTATTCGAAGCCTTGCAAATTGTAACACGCCATATCTAAAAGAACAAGGGTTTACCACAAATAAATTATTAATTAAATTGGATTAACTATACCAAACCACTCAAACAAAAAAGTACACAACGTTGTGGGGTTAATTACAATTGATTAATTGAGAGCATCTCGTCACGTTTGCATAAAAGTATTACGTGATGGGGTTGAGAAGGCGCTGCAAAAGAAATTGAGGGGAGAGACGCGAGAACGGGCGAGCTACGAGCTTTTTAAAGGCCGAGCGGGGTAGCTGTAGCAATGTAGAAGAATTTGGAAACCAAGTGAAGGTTTTACTACTATTTCGTCTTAGGGGGGGGGGGGGGTTATCACATCTGCTAAATGGATAAATCGAAAATTTTTATTTGACATGATGCATCTATTGACTTTTTTGCAAGTATAAAATGAATATATATTTTTATTTTTACGAGTAAAACCTCAAATCGTAACATTTAATCAGCAACTGATAAATATGACCGACGGGAATAGAGCACCATTAATTGTTTAAAACCACGAGTTTTATTTACCGAGTGGTTTCGCTTTGCTGAAATATCGTCAGGGTACAAAATTAAGACGACAATATACCCTAAAATATATTCATAATCTTAACGACGCCGACGTAAGTAAAGAAGCCGTGTATACAAATTGTGACCCGTGTATTGAACGGACCTACTGTCGAATTTTCCCTATCAAAGAAAAGAAGAAGACAAATAATGTGGGAATCTTAACGACGTCAGTGAAGAAAGCGTGTAAACAAATATGCGCCAGGGGCACGGCGTATTGGACGGACGTACGGTAGAATTCACCCTAGCAGGCCTAGATTCGACCTTTCCGCCTCTTAATTTTAATTAATTCTGAAGAACGTGTAACAAATATTTAAAGTGTGTCTCCATGTCGCACTCCAAAAGTTATTAAATCATCGTCTAGAAAGATAATATCTGATGCTTACCGCTAATTTTATAGTAGGTAATTATATTATTTATTTTATATTAAAATCGTTGTACGTAAAATATATTAATGGTTTTATTAATCTTAAATACAAATAACTTACATCCCCAGGACAAGATGTGAATAAAAAAGTTATTATAGTTACGAATTCGCCAGAAATGATTAAAATGTGAGTTTTGAACAATTATTAGGGTTGTGTACGGCCTTAATACTTAAATAATACAAATTCATACAGTATTGAGTTGTACCCTGATGATGCTTGAGCAAAGCGAAATCAGTTGGTAATTAAATTAATTAAAACTCGTGTTTTTACACTAAATAAGTGACTTATTTTTATTAAAATATTTTTTTACCCTATTTAAGACACAACATCTTCTAGTTAGTTAAGTCAAGAAGATTTTCGCTTTACTACGAAAGTAACTTGGTTAAACAATTTAGGTTACCTAGTACCTACATTCTTGAGAGATTGGCTTATTTTGAAACAAATTAAAATTTTACTTACCCTTATTCTCTGAAAGTAGTTTTAACTACTAACCTAACCTGGTTTCTGAAGGACAAGACTGATTGAAAATGGAGAGACCCTTTGGATCTCTGTGAGCAAACATTCAATATTTTCTCGTAGAAAACCGACAGCGCCCGACTTTAATTTTCCAAGTACCATTACTTCTAAGAATACTTGTGTAAAAAGGAATTGCGTACTATTCCACAAACTGACTGTTTGCAGTCTCCGTAGATAGGTGGTTACGATTCTTAGCTGCGGAGGCAGCGATTTCAAATCTCATCGTGCTCGTGTTTTTTTTTTTAGTAAGCAGTCACTTTGTGTTATCTGTTTTAAGCGAATCCGGTCGGTATAAAACAATTAAATATGGTTACAAACAAAGTTATTTTTTTATTTCAGTTAAATTTTATTTCATTAATTTCTGTTATTAATAGCGAGTCGAAGATAATATTGTCAGTAGGCATCGATCTCTGCTGTAAGACCACCATTAAAAATTAAAACCTTGTTTGAAAAAGTTTCTATCGTCTTTGGATGCCAAACAACCAAGGTCTTCCACATCTTCCTCTTCTCCATCTCCATCCCCTCCCACTACTTTCCGCATCATAATATATCCCAATTGGCGATGCAATAGTACAAATGGTACCTGACGGTTGGGAGCAGTTAGGACAGTAAAGTTGTGCAGTAATCACGTAAATAATAATGTATAGAACGTTTTATTGTGATAGGTACTTTCAATATCGTCTTTGTAAAAGCCGAACAGATCTAAACAGTCGGAAAGAATAGACGCACGTTTATAATATACTTGGGTATAAGATAGTTTTTTTACCTTCCTTGCTTAATAAATTCACCTACATTCAAAAAAATTATCAAAATCACTCCACTCTCTTGAGTCCTGTTGGATAGGTCAAAAGGTACCATAACCAGTGTCACCCGATCCGGCGTCAAGACCTAGACAAACCTCATCTCATAAATCTGGGTATCCCTGCTAAGCCAGCAAACGTAGCGAATCATATACCCATTCCTGCCTCCCAAATTGAAAGACAGCTTACATTTCTAAAAGGCTTGTTATTTTTGCTCTAAAATTGTTGTTTTTCAGACGCTTAGTTAGAGCAAAAATTTTGAAAAAATTTCCCTTATTTTTTTAAATATTATGATTATTTACATTACCCCATTAAATTTTGAACTAAACCCCTACTTTCAAGGAAAATTTTATGTAGTGCTTACAGTAATAAAAGCACAAAATACATAGTTGGAAAGTTTTAGATTTTTTTACAAGTTAAGCGATCTCATAAAAAATCATACACACGGGTCATAACAAATTTTATGGCCGAAATAACTCGCTAAAGTATCTTGTTTAAAGACTGGGGCGCTCTTTAATTTTTAATTGGAATCTAAAATTTGAAACTAAGTTTCGAGATAAAACGTGAAATAAAATATTAAAACGTTAATTTTCTAGTAGTTACTGTCAGCGTCTCCCTTATTTTAAAACATTTTTGCAATATTTATTTTATTTTTATTTAGAATTTTGTTGAAAAATATGGTACAATCAACGTAGAGTTGGCTAATTTAAAGAACAATTTAAACAATTTCATGAAAAATTCACACAATCTTTCAATTTGGGAGGTGGGTTTACTTAAGGTCGCCCCGTGAACCATTTATTGGATAACCAACATCCTTGCCACAAGAGACTTAACTTCCAAAGTTCATGGGTTTGTCAAGACCTTGGTGGTAGATGCTTTTGCCCACCTACCGCGTGGCGGGTCGGATCGGGTGTGGCTTACTAGGGGAGACCTTTTGATCTCTACAGTCGGACTCTCTCGATTCATATGTTCATCGCTCCTTAACTTGACCCCCCGATTCCTATCCACTCTTCAATAGATTTCAGAAGAATTATGCCACGGGCTGCCACATTTATTATTATTTTGTATTATATTAATGAAAGTACTTGCATACTGCTTTCTAACCCCATATGCATGGATATTGGAGGGTCTAGAATCATTCAAATAAATGTAGCTTCTTTCAATAAAACGTGTGCAGTTAAGGAGGAAACCATAACGCCGTTGGGAAAGTGGTGGGGTCCCCTCCAATATCCACCCCTAAAACTTTTTTTCTTCCCAGAATTCCTCTTATTTCTTTCCCGAAATAGAGCCTCCACACAGCATCCCCAAAGATAACATGGGCCTTGACGGAGAGTTCTTTGCTAGTTCTCACTCAATCAGTCTCTACCATACGGCCTGCCACGCAATAGGTGGGCAAATGCAATCACCTTCAAGACCTAAACAAACCTCACCCCATGAACCCGGGCACCCCTGCTTCGTCACCAAACGAAGCGAACCACTATGGGTGAACTACGACATGGGATACACTATGAACTACATCCGACAAATAATGATTTAAATTGAACTTTTTATTATTTTCGGTAAAAACAGATTTACTTAGAAAAGCGATAGTTGAATTAAGGCTGGGACGGGGTGAAGGGAAAAAGAGAGGGAGTGAAGGGGCATAGACTAAAAATATAATAAAAAAGTGAACAATTAGCTCACATTGGTTGGGAACCTCTGTGAGTCCATTTGTTGACTCTAAATGGTTCTAAAATTATTTCTTCATTCATGATATTATTTATTTGCTGTATGAAAATAAATAAAATGCTGAAAACTGGTATAGCCCATACTGTCAAACAAGGTCAGAGGAAATTTTACCGTTTAAAGCACCAATTTGCATAATTCTCTAAAAATAGGTCCGAATTCCTTTTAAAAATAAAACAAAATGCAAATCGCTGGTCGCGGGAGTAAATAGAGAGGTTAATCGAAACTCGACACTACCATGTAATACAATTCTCTAGGTAAACCCCTATAATTTAATTTGTCTTAAATTTATCATAAATCAATATATATTGAATACTATGTATTTGCTAACACAACTGTATTACTTATGTTTCTATCTTGTAAAAGCCCAGTACGGCGTAAATAAATAATTGAGCCCGCATTTTTATTTTCTTTAAAAAAAACTGTGTGATAGATAATTTTAGTATCAAATTGGATAATGACTGAATATAAACGTAAACCTTAAGGAAAATAGTTTCCTACGGGGCCTATGTCATCTTAATGAAGGAAGAAAAAGGAGGAGAGCAAGTTTTGGGAATGAAAAAGGCATCAGGAGTGGGAATCTGGAGGTCTGTATGTCCAGGAGTGACGTGCGTATGAATCTATCCCTTGAACTATGGTGCAACAGGATGGTTATTTTTTTCGCTCTTTAGTCTCATATTTCATCCTCTCTTATCGAAGGTTGGTTATCATCAGTACAATCATTGGTTGTGATCTTTACAATTTCTATGTTGAATCTCTGTTCCACCAAACGTCGTCACTGAGTAAGTTGGATAGAACCAAGCGAGCGAGTCACATGATACGCATTTTTTTATAAATGAATACCGCACAAGAATCCCAACTGCTCCCGTCTGGAGCCAGTAAGACTATGGCATTCCTAATTGGGGTATGTTGTGAGGCTGAAGGTAGTGGGGAGGGGAAGGAGATGAGAAAGAAGAAGGTGGGGAAGTACCTGGCTATTCAGATCTGGTTACCAAACATGGCTTAAGCCATTTCAAGCAACGCCATCGTTCCAATTCTGAATGGTGGTCTTACACCAGGGCGATACTGAGAGTATCTTTCACTCTGGAACGTGCCGCAAATATACTATATATTATTTTAAATGAATAAATTGTGAAATAACAAAATATTCGCCACTCTGCACAGTTAGTAATTTGAGGTATATAGCTCGACCCTATTATAAAACTCTAAGTTTCATTCTGGATTTAATTGAGTACCTAAATGTCTAATATTTTTATAAATTGAAAAAATAACATTTTAGCACCATTTTAGCAATTTTGTGATGTATCCAGGGTTTACTTTAACAACTTTTAATTTTTTCAGCACAAAGGCAATTTTTGATATACGGAGCGATATTTACAAATTTCATAACGCCAGCGCTTACCATTTTATATAGAAACACTCTTCTGCTAATTGCAATGTTCTGTAAAAATTTTGAGTCAATTTTTTATTATTTTTTTTTAAATTATTTTTTATTTTTAATAATATGTTTACATGTTAAGTAACGATAATTTTATATCTTAGGTTTTTTACTACTTTTCCATTGAAAGCATTTGCTTGTGTATGGAAAGGGAGTGTACATAAATGTGGTTATTACTTAGTACTTATATAATTCATTTATATAAATATATGTGTGATGTAGTATTTATTTTGATATAATATTATGTGTTTAAAGGGTTAGTTAGTTAGTTAGAAAGAATGTTATGGAAAACTAAGGATATTTGTAAGATTAATTAAGTGGCAGTAGTTTTTTCTTCAGAATATTTTTTAAATGTTTCTTGACAGAGAGCAGTATTTGGGTTTTATCATTAATGCTTCTGATTTCTTCTGGTAGACGATTGAAAAAAGTTCTTCCCTGGTAAGTGTAATGATGTTGTGCAAAAGACGTATTTATTTATCGATTACTTTCCGAGAATTGCAAAACGCAAATATACGAAACCTAAATTTTTATATATATAGATTGCTGTAAGTGTAAAAACGACTGTACCAGGTTGAATCGAGCAACATATTTTTTGACAATTTTTTTTATATGAAGATAATTTATATTGTCCAAAAAACATACTAAAATAATAAAGTCGAGCTAAATACCTCAAATTACTATCTGTGGACTGGGATTTGGGATATCTGTGCGCTGATCCCGCGACCTTCGGATTGCGAGTCAAGAGCCTTACCGCAGGACTACGCCGGTCGTCAAATCTTTCAATCGTATCATTCCATCAGCACGGTAAGACGAGAGAGAGCTTGTATCACTTGATCCGTCACGGCGCGTGATCAGTGGCGATGAATGGTAGAAAATATATCATTGGCAGCAAATTGAAATGTACGTTTTTTACTCTAAATATGCTCAGAAATCGCGGGTAACAATCGTTCGGATACGTGCTGTTACCTGCATCTTTTACAAAATATTTAATAGTATTATGAAATTAAAATCTTAAGTATCGTATTTCTATAAAATGTAAAAAGCTTTAAAAAAAACTTCAAAAGGCAACATTTCAGCCAAAGCAATGGCACCCAGTGCTTGAAGCCTGAATGGTGGGTTGCCTTATTAACTGCGAGCTGGACGAAACACCAGCCCCTTACCTAAGCAGATTATTCGATATTTCAAATAATTTAAAATTAGAATTATACAGCCCTCCCTCAGGCTATTTCAACCAAATAGCAATCAGCGCCATGAGGGGAAGGGTAGAAGTACTTAATTAATTCGCTTATGGAAAGGGTTGAACTGTCGTCGAGTGGCAGGGCATTTTGCAGGGATATGAGAGCTTCCGGTTCGAATAATAAAACATTTAAAATTTCAACCACGGGCTATTAATAGCATGTGATATTATGGTTTAATACACTTATTTATATAGGTCAAGGGGGTCTTAATTAGCAGTTGAAACCTTCGTTTTTATTTTAGTTTTTAAATAAATACTTTTTACATTGTGTTTTGAAGAGTTTTAGGTATGTCACATGCATGTACATTTGTTTCTTAATTTTTATTTATCTGCTACCAGTTTCGATACATCCTTTCCACTAGCAATCTTAAAACTAAGTTAAAATTTATACAAGAGTGATACAGAAATGATTAGATATTATTAGGTGAGGGTAGTGGGAAGAGTGATTTTGGGGGAGGGGGAGAAAAGTTAGTTTTAAAATTGCTGGCGAATGAAACGGATGATTCGAAACAGGTAACAGATGAATAAAAAATTGGCAACGTATTTTTGTTATTTATTTATGGAATATATTATGCCTTGTTGCGATGCCTCCTTCTTTTGTCAACTTTTCGAACAGTATTACAGTGTCATATCTGCCCTGATGATGGATACTTTAATGATAAAAAATGACGAAAATACTTTTGGCCGGGAAAATCTAAAATCATACCAAGTGACGTATGTACGTGTGAAATAAAACTCCAAAAACTTCAAAACAAAATGTCTGGAAATGACCGGTCAGTAGCTGAGTTGGCATCGCGTTTGGGTCCCACCCAGGCATCCCGTGTTCGATTCCTCGGCTGGCTAAGTCCTTCATCACGAATCAACCATCATTTTCGGCTTAGTCTGGTGGTAGTAGGAGATTTTTAAATATTGTTGGGTTTTTCGTAACCCGGGAATGTTTGTCTTTCTTATTAAAAAAAAAATTGTAACATATTGTTAATCTTCAAGAAATACTAAAAATAAATATAGATTTTGTTTTCTCGAATGAATGAATGCAAATCTTGGAATGAAAATTAACCCACTTCCCGACACCGGATCGTAAAAAGTTGTTAATCAGATGAATAAATTTAAAACATGTTTATTAGTAAGTGGGCTAGTATTTATTTTTTGGATGAATATTTTATTTGTTTTTTTTTCTAATCAACCTCTTTTAGCTCTTGAGTCAAATACACCTTTTCACACTGTCCGATAACAATAAGAGAGTCCGAAATTTTAAAATGATTCGTTTTATTCGATTCTCGTATTGTACTGAGCGAAAACCAAACTAAAGTGAATATAATTATACCATTTTTAAAACGGTCTTTAGAAGTTACACAACGGTGTAATCCATCTTAACAAAAATAAATAAACAAACACAAAAATACAATTCATTTGCTGTCAAAAAACTTTCTGACGTCAAACAATTTGCTTGAAAAGCTTCCTTTGAAAAGCTACCATTGAAAGGGCGCTTTATTTTTACCCCAAGGCAATGAAGAGTTTTAAATATGCAGGAACAAATTGCTGGAATTCTGAGGTTTGTTCGTTATTTTCAATATTTCATAACTCCTCCAACTTTGCTCAGTTTTTGAGGTAATTATTATTATTATTTATTATTATTTATTTATTCAACGCCCAGAGGGCTTTTACAGTAATACAGATATAACAGATGATTTTTCAACAGATAGAGAAATGATAAGAATAAAATTAGATAAAAATGCACACAAGTCACAAAAATACAGCGATTTGATAAGTTTACAAAAATACGTTTATGTTTAGGAATAGTTTTGGAACACGTTTTTTACAAGATCCACAAAATTCGCCAAGTTGATGTTGAATATGTCAACATCACTTAAGTACTGATTTCCCATAGTGTGAAATCTTTGTATCGGAGAGTGGGCAATGTAGTTCCGCTTATGAATGCTGCAGTAGAATAGTGTGTTTTGTCGTGTGGTTACTGTCGGTATTCGTAAGTTTATGAGTTGTAGGAGTTCGCAACAGTCGAATTTAGAGTTAAGTATTTTGAATAAAAATGTCAAGTCGTTTATTTTACGTCTGTCTTCTAGTGTGTGTATTTTTAGAATATTTAGTAATAGATTATATTTTAAGTCTTCTAGTGGGATATTTAATTTAAAATTTATAAAACGCAGAAATTTTTTTTGTATTCGCTCAATATTATTAATGTAATGAAACTCAAATCTTGTGCTCTCCAAACTTTTCATTTGAGATATACCTAAACGACTGGCAAATGATTTTGCTTCTTAACCCCTTAGGCCTCGATCATATTTTGTCAGAGCGACTGCAATAAAATCCAAATAACTGGAATAAGTTAATAAATTCCTGAATTACTTTATGGAGAACGAACAAGGACGCCGCGCAAAGGCGCATCGATCTGCAGTCGCACGGCAGTCCGATTGGTCCCCACACACCAATAGGAATCAATCCTTATCACAAGTCACTCTCTCGCGCTGCAATGAAGATCATCTTAATCATTCTACTTTAAACTGCCGGATTCCACTGTCTTGTAAATTGTACTTGTTTGTTCTCCACTTTCATACACAATTGTTCATATTAAATATTAATTTATGGTGCGTTATGTTCGTATGTAATTTGTTGAATAAACCTGTAAGTATTGTATCTACCACACATCACATACATCTAAACATCACCCCCATTACTTCAATTAATCAACATCCATATTCCCAAAAGATCTTGCCGACATTTACTACTCTTACTTAAACAACACCAGGACACTATCTTACCGAAATTCCCCGATTCCGAAACTTCACAATCTCGGAAATAAATATTCTGATCTTAGAGATACATTATTTCGCCTTAAGAATAACCAGTATAAACATTCTTTATTCCAATTCATTTATAAATCTAGACACAATTAGTCTAGGATAATTTCTGCAGTTTTTGTTTATATTATTGAATATCTTTTTATGTGTGACTTCTTATCAGTTTTACCAATGTATTTTATTTTACATTATTTGCTTTTGTTGTTACATTTTTTCCATCCAATTATATTTTCTTTATTGTTTTAGTTTTAAGGTATTTAAAATAACTGTGATACTTAACTTATAAACAAAGAATATAAAAGCCATTAGGGCGTGTAATAAAGCCGCAACCGAAAAAAATAAACTGTTTTTGAAAGGTGATAAAATACGCTTTCGAATAATTTTGAAATATAAAAATATTTCGTGCAAACATAAAAAATTTTAAAAATGGTTCACCTTACGTTTTTTATAATTAAAATTACTGATAATGACAAAAAACGCATATGTACATATTTTATTAAACACATATATTACAAACGTTATTGTAAACTCAATTTTTTGACATTCCATACAAAAATATATTTTTTTAAATTTCCAAGTTTAATTTTTTTTTCAATTTGTGGTCAGAAACTTTTGCTTCATAAATATGTAAATTGAATTGTTTTGTGGTTTACTTTTAGATTTGTATATAAAATGTGGTATTTTCTCTTTCTAACACCGTTCAGATCATATTTCTAACCATTATAGAAGTGAGATAAAACTATTTCTATGAGACCTACATGAGTTGTTACGAAAAGCGAAAAAATTAGCCCGAGGGGTTAAATTAACTGGTTTATTCTTACCATACTAAGTTAGAGTGGGTTATAAACATAAATTTTAAATATATCTAGGACTTTGATTGGATATTGGTTTAGATTTTCAGGATTTCCTTCAAAAGCATTTTATATACTTTGCGAAGTCGATAGCTGTCGTCAAGTATGAACTTTCTTGAAATTCGCAACTGTGAAAATCTAATAACACCAAACTACAGTTATTTAAAACTGTTGAAACTACGTCTTTCTCTCAAACTGTTTAATAATATAGACTGTTTTCAGTGAAACATTCTTGGAATTATACATTTAACTATTAAATAAAGTAATTAAAGTACTAAATTAAAGGAATTATTTAAAACTTCGGATACAACGATATCGCAACTATTAAGTTTTAAGTTTGGATAATTTGATGAGTGGATGATAGAGAAAAACATCACAGAATAATAATACACAAGTAAAACGAAAGATGTATTTAAAAAATTAGGCAAAATACCTGTCTTGAAAAATTGATCATCATTCTGAAAGAAAAATATGTATTTGCCAAAACCGGGTAGTATAACTGAAGAACATCTTGTTTGCTATTATTCGCATTTTAACAATAAAAAAGTGCAATAAACTGTTATATTTGCTATGTTAGAAGTCAACTTGAGTACAATTCACCCGTCTGGAACCCACATTATAATATACATGAACAATGTACAAGCCGTTGAAAGAATACAAAAAAAATTCTTACGTTTTCTAAATTTGAAAATGGGTAATTCCGGCAATTACGTTACTACAAAACTCTTTTAAGAGTGTTTAACCAGAGAAACCAGAAATATGTCATTTTTAAATCAGTGGTTAGACGTATTGACTCTTTTCCACAAAAAACTATAAATGTATTTCAAAAGATTGTTCTTTTATATAGTAAACTTATGTTTTAGATTTTGAGAAAAAAAAAATATTTTTAGAATAATAAGGTTATACCATAGGTCGTTCGCAGATTTGTTCAATTTTCAAAAAAGTACATTTCTTATACAACACCCATTTCAAATCATATAATCATGCAGTAAAATAAATCAATACATTATCTGGTAAACGTATGTTTCAGAATTTTAATTTTAGTTTAAATAAAATTATTAAAAAATATATACGGACATGTGTTTCTTGACGAAAATTGGTCGGTTTGTGCATTTATTTTTGCACTTACAAACAAATATATTTCGGATTTTTTTACATACTTATTTTGCTAAGACATTATTGACAAATCATAAATAATTTGATCGTAAAATAATTTCAGGAAGTATTTAATTTTAAATAATTTTGAACATGGCATTTTACCATTTTTATCGCAGCCCGTAAACACAAATTTCAGATTTCATTACGGGCCCAAACGCGGCCAGGAGAGCACGTCTTCGCGACGCTTTGAATAATAATATTTGGAAATGAAATTTGAAAACGAAATTTGAAATAAACACGAATTCCTTGATTCATGTTTGTTAAATGTACAGGGTTGCCCGAACGCAATTTTTCATGTAAATTGAATATTTTTTTGCAAAAATTTTTATAATTTCGAATATTTTTTTTATTTTAAATTTTTCTTGTGTGAATACCGCACAAGAGTCCCAACTGCTCCAAAATATTTTTTTGGGGTAAATCTTTTTTACGCACGCTCGACACTTGGGGGTAAACTGGTGAATGAGTTACGAAAAGTGGTGATAGTTACGAAAAATGACATGCGAACGGTAATCAATGCGAACGGTGATCGATTGCTCGGCGGGTCGGGCCTTTACGCACGCTTGTTTTTCGTGTTATTGTTATATTGTTAATGGACTATTTGTCCGTAAATAAATAAATAAATTATATACAGCGGGTACCCGGCATGCGTTTCATGGGCACTGTAACCTCGCGGTCAACTAAACTGTTATGGTTCCATCACAAGTCCCGGGAATTATAATGCAAGCGCCTGCACTATATAACATTATATACAGCGGGTACCCGGCATGCGTTGCAAGGCCACTCAAAGAAAGAAAGGGTTTGTGCGCTTTAATTCTGTTTGTTGAAGTGCTTATTATTATTTATGCACACGAATAAATATTTCAAAATGCGACATTTTTTACAATCCAACTGAATATTACTCGTTTTTTTTCATGAATACCGCACAAGTCTGGAGCCAGTGGGACTATTGCATCCCCAATTTGTAGTATGTTGTAAGACTGAAGGTAGTGGGGAGGGGAAGGATATAGGGAAGAGGAAGGTGGGGAAGTACCTGGCTATTCAGATCTGACCACTAAACACGGCTAAAGCCATTTCAAGCAACGTTTCAATTCTTAATGGTGGTCTTACACCAGGGCGATACTGAGAGTATCTTCCACTCTAATGGCCGTAAAATACAATTGAAAAACAAAAAACCAAAATATTAAAAAGAATATAACAAATTGTTTATTCATGTAGCTATCTACTTAATACCTACTGTGTTTACGCATTTCACTTGTATTTATTTATGTTTATGCACTTCAATATACAAATTACAAATAACTACTACTAATTAAAATTCTGGAAGCGAGAATAGTAATATAAAGTCAGTAGCGGGTAGCCCTAGCTCGAGTGAACAAAACCCTCAAAACTCGGATTGCCGCGGAACGAAATTTAGTTCTGAAAACGCCCGCTCGCGAGCCCTGATGTGTTAGCGCTAGTGTCGGAATCGAAGTTGTCATGTGCTGGTTATTCACTCTTAAATGATATGAATATGCTAAAATTGTCAGACACAAGAAATTTCACTGACCGTATTTCTATATAAAACTCTGAACGATTTAGTTGATAGTCCGGTATTGCTTGAATTGATAAGCTTCCGTTTTCCCCTACCTAATAGAAGTCAGGATTTTATCTTGTGGTAAACATATTTACTTATTTGTTTCTTTACATGGTACCTAGGTCTAATGTTAACAATTCAGTTTATAACCTCACTAGGTCAAGCCTGTATTGAGGTCAACAACTCTACAATTTAATAAAATAACACAAAAATAATACAGTTATTGAAGAACAATATTGTTGTATGTTTCTTACAGATTATGAGTATGATTAGTAACTAATTAGCTGAAGGCGATAGTACATTACAATGAAAGCATGTAGGGTGTCCATAATGTTGAGATTTGACTTTTAGAAAAAATATATTTATTTTCATAGAATTAAGATGAGAAATATTTATGTAATTTATATATTATGCTATTAATTTAGCAAGAGAAAGATGAAAAAAAATAGTTAAGACAAAATAATATGATATTAATTTAGAAATGATAAAGAAGTGAAAAACAATTTACAATCCTCGGCCAACACAAATAATTATTTTGACAGCCTTTTTAAAAATGCTCAAGGAATTAGATGACTTAATATGATCTGGAAGGCTATTAAATATGAGTGGAGGCCGATAAAAATATTTTTTTTGACCAAAAGAAGATTTAGTATGAATTGCCATAAAGTTCAGACCAGAGCCAATTCTAGTAATACGAATTTGCTGTATTCTTTCTGAAATATCAATATTAGTAAAAAATCTACAAAGCGTTTGTGTAATATATAGTTGTTTAACATTCATGACATTACATTCCTTATAAAGTAAATTAGTTGGATATCTAAATTTTTTCTTGAGCATATTTTAAAGAATCAGTTTTTGTGCAATATTAAGTGGTTCTATATGAATCTTTTGACAGGATCCCCAGCACACTATATTATAAGAAAGCATAAACTGGATTATTGCAAAATAAACCGTTTTTAATTTTTCTTTGTCTAGTATGTGTCTGAGTTCTTTAAAGATATAGGTAAGTCTCCTAGTATTATTTACCAACATATTGACATGATCATTCCATCTCAAAAATTTATTTATTATTACACCAAGGTATTTTACGTTGGTTACATTTTATAAGGGGTTGCAGTTACATGTTTGCAAGCAATTATGTATAGTCAAATTATGAGTTGTTATGTTAAGAAGGCTGACTTTTACATGAAATGCTAAAAGTAATATATTTGGTTTTCTCTGTGTTCAGAGTTAAAATATTATTATTCTACCAACTATTTACCACTCTTAAACCTATATTGCATTTGTCAAAAGTTTCATCCCAAGTTTTTCCCTCAAATATTAAGGCAGTGTCATCTGCAAAACTGACAATGTTACCAGGAATATTAAGACGGCATAAATCATTTATATAAATAAGAAACAATATTGGCCCAAGCACACTACCTTGCGGGACTCCAAAGGAGATGGATTTAATAATGCTTAACACATTATTTATCTCTACTTGCTGTTTTCTATCACTAAGATAAGAGCTGAACCAATCCATTGCTGTATTATCAATGCCTAAGGATAATAATATTTTAAGGAGCAATTCGTTGGAAATAGTATCAAATGCTTTTGATAAGTCCAAAAACACCGCTATAGCTTTGTTGCCATAGTCCAGAGCGCTTATAACATTAGTCAGTACCTTTAATACAGCATCACTCGTACCTTTATTCTCTCTGAAACCGAATTGATTGTCGGAGAGTATTTTGTATTTTTATAACAATGAAACTAATCTTGAATTAGCCAATCTCTCTATTACTTTTGAGAGAGTGTTAAGCAAAGATATGGGTCGGTAATTGTTAACATCTAGGTGGTCTCCACCTTTGAACAGAGGTATAATCTTAGCATTCTTACAATGAGAAGGAAATATGCCATTCTTAAAACTAAGGTTAACAATAAGTGATATTGGACCAGCCAGTACAGAAACATGCTGTTTATAAACCATGATACTCAAGTCATCAACCCCACAGGAAAAAGTCATTTTTTATTCATTTATTACTTTTGTAACTTCATTAGTGCTTGTAGTTTTAAAATCAAAAGTAACTCCAGTACCAGGTATAAAATTGTTTGCAAGACACATTTCGTTAGTTTTATTTGCACTGCACAATTTTTTGGCGAATCTAGGACCAATATCACTGAAAAAGTTATTTACGTAATTAGTGATTATATTTGGATTCTCCTCCATTGAGATAATATTGTTATGTATTTATATTTTTTTTATAGACACTTGTTCCTTTTGTATATGTACAGCCTCGTTTATAATTTTCCACTGTTGCTTGGTATTTCCATTGACGTTATCCAGTTTCCTTCAGTAGTATGCTTGCTTTGTATATTTTATAATTTTTGTGCACCAGTTTCTATATCTTTTGTAATAATTCAGCAGTTGAATATTATCTAACTCCCCTCGACATTTGCTGTGTAATTTGTAACGAGTTCTTAGGCATTTAACAATTCCACCATTTAACCAGGGTTTTAAATATTTCATGTTATGTTTTTCACTTTGTACAGACGAATAATTTTTTTTAAATTTTCAGTAGCTGAATTGTCATCTTCCGATGACAGGACTGACTGCCATGATTCCTCCTTTAATTTTACCTTCATAAGATTGTTATCGATGACGGTTTTTATTTTTCAAATATATATTTTACTATCTCACTAAGGTTCTTTTCTTGTATCAAAAATATAATAAATAAAAACACATTAGTCAAACTGAAACCTGAAAGATAATCTATTTAAACGAAGCAATCTTCCGCCATTGTGGGGATAACTCCAAGAGATAGCTTCATTGATCATAGTGGTTTTTTTTCCCAAGAGAACCTAAGATAATCGAACCCACTGAACAGATTATCCCCAGAAGTGTGATGTATACTGATTTAAAAGAAATCTCTTGTTGTCTTTTTACATTTGTTTTTACAAAATGTTTTTTCTTCCTCTCAATTTGTGTGCCAAGTAAAATATTGTTGAATGATTTTATTGCTTAGTTTTTGTCCAAAACTTCTATTTACCATCGGAATTTTCAAGTTTTTTTACGCTTATCTGACGGGTCTATTAATGATGGTTAGTATTTGAAATTGACTTTTTTTGTCAAAAATGTAATGAACGGCTGAACCGATTATTATGATCTTTGATTTGTTGGATTTGTCTCCACCCGAATAGCAGAATAGCTATTAAAACATTGGAAAAATTCACGAAAAAAAAAATTGAAAAAAATTCTTTGTGTATAATATAATACTGAATAGTGAGTGAATTCCAAAAATTCAAAAACGTCAAACGTTGACTGTTTTTCTTATTTTCTTAAACATATAATGCTGCCCCTCTTTCTTACACACTTAATGTCAAAAGCCGAAAATGAGACAAACAGTGAACGTTTGTCTCCACCCCTCCAGAGGAAAAATACAATAATTATAATAAATCTCCCTCACACGTATAAATGAAATGAAACGCAATTCTCGTAAGTAAATGGAAAAGTAAGAAAAAAAACAGAAAAATGTAAATCCGTACACAGCGCCATCTCTGATACTAACAAAAACAAAACACGGACAGTTGCGCATCGATAATTGCTTCATTGTGTAATTTTTTTACTTAAAAAATTTAAAAACTTTAAAAAACTTAACTTATGTACCTTAAAAAAACTGAATTTAATTCATCTAATAACTTAACACAACAGTTATTGATACTGAGGTGGTACGAAGTTCGTCGGGTCAGCTAGTATATAATATACATACATATATCTAATATCCACATTTTCTCCGATTCACTGCCCAAATTTAAAAAGAGCATCATGTCAATCATATAAATTGTTTGATGCGCATACTTACATACATACATACATACACACATATTCACACACACACACACACACACCCTTTCCCACAACACACATTACCCGGTAATTACTTAATATGCACACCACAAATAAGACACTACAATGAAACACATAATAGGTACCCACCATGAATTATATTTATTAATTGTAAATTTTAACCAATGGATAATATGTACTGCATGTTTCTGTTTATAAATAAAATAAACATAAGTCAAACATGTTGAATATTTGGGTTGTGTCAGTCATTCTATGTTTTTTAAGTATAAACTTTAAGATGGTTTTCTGTTCGATTTCCATATGACCGATAGCTGAGTTTGTTTCTCCACCCCAAACATTGATTCCGTATTCTTTTATTAGGTTCTCTGCTTCACACAGAAGACCCTGAGGAAAATAATAATTTCCCTCAGGGCCTGTGTCACCTTTTGAATGCTGTGTGGGAGGTCTTTTTAAGGAAAGGAAGGAGAGAACCTGTGTCTTAAGGAGACATCCAGGTTGTGAGAGGGAAGAAACACAAAAGGCGGAAAATCAATCGACAGCCAAGCTAATGACAAAGTTTGGCACATTTCCCGAATATGCCCGAAATAATCTATGTTAGTTCTTCAGAGCATCTTCCATTCAAGAACTGGAAGAAAAAGTTGATCATTCATATTTTTCAGAAGTAAGGAAAAAACATGCTTAATTCTGAGACGGAGACGCTCTCAACAAATGACTATCGCTGTATACTATATCCAGTGACCAACCAAACCAACTAACAAACACAGTCACACACGTAGGCACAGGCAAATATACGAGCTACATTAAATTACATCCTCGTAAATACAGCTATATAGATACCTACTAGCATAAATAACACTTTAAGGTAGATATATTATTAGTTCTTCTGATCCGGGTGGCACGTCTCACCGCAAGTCTCGGTCGGTCTGCAAAGGTTGAATGGCATTTTCATTAAGTATACGGGGCTCCATTCTGTTACAGCTAAATTGATTTCATTAATTTATAAATACAATTAAAATCGATATTTTGCGGCTTTCCTGTTGAATGGAAAATATTACTCCGGCAGCTCAAAAATAGAATTATGTGACCCAACGAGTTTAAATACAGGTCTAATTTGCAATCTAATTTGCGAACCAAAATAGTATAAGTTATAAAAAATAATTTTATAGTATAAGTTATAGTTAATAAATGTATTATATTTTAGTTAATGATAAGTTGTATTTTAATCGTTTTTTGAAATAATTAACACACGCTTTCGAGCTGCCAGATAAACAAAATAATTAAGAAGACCCATATTTCAGGAAAGTGTTGAGATATTTAAAAGCCCCATGTAACACGATGGGAATGATTTCACTAGGTGAAAGCCTTGTTTTGTCCTAGAAATTAAAATACTTTTACGTAATTCCAGATAATTCAATTCCGAGTAGTGATAAAATTGGGTTGTGTAATCTTAGGAATTACAGACAGTGAACAAAATTAAAGTTTCACGACACCAGAACTCACGGTTAATTTTTCTTTATTGAGATATTATTGTTCGATGGTAGTTTTGCTTGACATGCTTTTTCTACATTAGCTCCACATGGGAGGCCCTGAGGGAATTTTTCTTATGTCATCTTTGGGGAAGCTGTGTGGTGGGTCTTTTTAGGGAAATGACGGAGAAGAACTTCCGGGAAAGAAAAGTTATTATTTTTTTTATATAAGCTCCACACAGGAGGCCCTGAGGAAAAAAATCCCTTAGGGCCTATGTCATCTGAGATGCTGTGTGGAGGGTCTTTTTGAGGAGAGGAAGGAATGAACATTGGTCTTGAAGAGACCCATGTTGTAGGAAGGAGGAAACACAGAGGCTGGCAAATCGTTCCACAGCCGAGCTGTTGAACACAAGAACGAGTCGAAGAAACGACCCGTTCTCATGTGACAAATGTCAACCGTGTACATATGTTGGGCACGCGTTTGACGTGTTTCCCGACTATGCACGGGTGCCGAAGGGATCAATGACATTAGTTCCTCGGAGCATCTTCCATTGTAATACCGGTAGAATAAGGATAGCATTCCCACCTGACGCCTGTGCTCTAAAGATTGCAATCCGTCTGTTAAGATGGGAGAATCTATCAAACGGACCGCCCGTTTTTGCACAGAGTCGAGGGTATTTTTCAGGTTTTTGGAGCTCTAGTCTAGAGGTGGCTGCCAAATTCAACCGTAGGGCGCACTTGTGATCTGTACAGGGTTAGCAATTGTGTACTGTCAAATTATCTGCGGGCCATGTACAGTACGCCCAGTTTTTGGGGGGCTAACTTTACACTGGCTTCGATAGAGCCCCCATATCTGAGCTGGTCACTTAGGGTTACACCAAGCATATCAATGGAGGACCTCTTCGGCAGATTGCTTCCGTTGAAGGAGACTAGATTTTCATTTCGATCCCTTTTAGATGTAATCAGACAAGATTGGACCTTGAAACATTAAATTCGACGAGATTATTTTTACCTCAAGAGAAAACACTCTCGAGGTAACCGTTCACTCTTTGTTTCAAAGCCTTCCGAGCCGTTGAAGTTTGTGAGCCCTTTGGGGGTTTTTCAAACAAAAAGCTATCATGGGCTGAACTGTCATCCGCGTAACAATGAATTGGTACACATGACAAAAGGTCGTTGATATGCAACAAAAACAAAGTCGGAGACAGAACCGATCCCTGCGGGACGCCAGCATTTATCGAGTGTGAGGAAGAGGTGAAACCATCGACTACCGTCTAAGTCGACTTCTCCCTCAAAAAGTCGGCAATCCACATACTCAAGGATGCGGAAAGTCCGTAAGAAAGCTGTTTGTTGACAAGTCCTTGGTGCCAAATCCGGTCAAAGGCCTTGTAAATGTCCAGTCCAACCGTTTGGGTCTCACCGAAACGTTCCAGGCACCGCCCCCAAACATGCGTCACATACGCGAGAAGATCACCGCACGAGCGGTTTCGCCGGAATTTTGTTCTTCTCGAGGTATGTGAGCAGTTTGTCGTTGATCACACGTTCCATCACCTTAGACAGAACTGATGTGATCGCTATGGGACGGTAGTTAGCATGGTTGGAGCGGTCACCCTTCTTTGGAATAGGATGGGTAACCGCTTTTTTTCCAACCAGAGGGCACAGAGCCAGATTTCAGGGACATTTTAAAAGGCTTCGTCAAAATTGGAGCTTTTTCTACAGCGCACCTCTGCAGTACCAGGGCAGGTAATCCATCAGGCCCGCTAGCTTTATTAACAGCAAGCCCTCGTTAAACATGGAGTACTTCCCGATGCCGGATCCTCAGCTTTTTCATATGAAAACCGCAGTGAGGAACCGAGGTCGGGACAGCACCTTGGTCATCGAGGGTTGAGTTATCCGCAAATATTTTTCCTAATAGGTTAGCCTTTTCAGTGGCGGTGTTTTCTAGTGAGCCGTCAGGTTTGGTAAGAGGTGGCAGACTGGATTTGCAGAAATTGCAACCTATTGAGCCCGCAAGCGACCAGAATTGCCTGCTGCCATGCGGGCACGCATCCAGTTTTTTGCTGATCTGCAGGTCGTACGTCGTTATGAGGGGTGGGTAGGAATATGGGTGTCAATGTCTCCCGGAGTGACAAACGAATGAATTCATCCTTCCCATTGCGGTTCAAACAGTTCAAGAGAGAATCTGGCTAGAGAGGTCTAGGTGAGGGCTCCCTCAACCACTGTCTCCCGATCTGGCCTGCCACGCAGTTGGTGGGTAAACGCATTCGCCGCTAAAACCTAGATAAACCCCACCCGATGAACCCGGGCACCCCTGTAAAGTTACCAAATGTTAGAGAGTTGCACTCTTCATATCCGTCTGAGCAAGAACTGGTTTATCATATATAAAGATCCTAACAGAAATGACAGCAGGTTTTAGTCAAGCTCAGAACCGAATACCTTTGAATTTTACCCTATAGAGGGCAATGGTAGTTAATGTTTAAGCATATTCGGTTTTTAAATAGATGGGATGTAGCGAACATGAATTAAAAAGCAACCCAATTTTGTAATACTAAAGCAAAATCATTATTGTTCATCCCTGCCATAAGCCATTTAGCTGCTGACTAATCAATGATATGAAAACTTGTCTCACGAAAAGGGCGTTAAATAATATCTTAATTTTAAAAAGAGCAAAGAATACTTCTTTCCGTTTGGAATATAAATTTAATAAATCCGATCTGAAATTATTATGTCAGTACAAAAAATATATCACGGATCATGGAAACCATCAATCATGTTATTATTAGGATATAATTATGTTTGCTGGTATTCTCTTGGTTTTCTGTGAAAATAAGATTTTTTTTTTCAATATCTACAATTATAATAAACTTTTTGTTAAGAATAGTGTATCTACCTTCAGATAAAAGCTTTAATAACGTTTTTAATTATTTTGGTTGTTTACTGCTTATGAATGTTTTTCTTAAAGCAAGAAAGATCTCTAAAAAGTGACAGGAGAGAGAAACTTTTTTTTAAATAATGGTTTTGAAGATTACCCTGATGACATCTAGCCTGTGATAACATAAAAGAGTTCAGAAAAAATAACAAGTGGTATATGCATATACATTATAGATAGTACCTACTGCTTTAGTCAAAGACCAATTTTTCAGAATTAAATAGATTGAAAGGGGTATTGCTGTGTTCAGTTACTAGATTAGTAGTTTCGCTTTTTCATTTGACTACCGCACTAAAATCCACGAACCCCTACTGTCCCCACTCAGTGGGACCATGGCGTCCCCAGTTAGAGTGACTGAAGGGAGTGTGGAAAAGAAGGAAATGGGTAAGGAAAGGGTTAAGAAATACCTGGCTCTTCACAGTACGGTCCATCACAGGGAAAAAGGTAGATACCTTTAGAATATCGGATCGGTAGGCGTAACTTTAACTCTCGGTGGGCGTCAAATGTAATCCTTAAATAAAGCAGGTGGACGTCAAATTTAGTTTTTGTAGCCAATCATGACAGGACGTCAAAGCAAAACATTATCATTTATTGCATAACCTACAAAGGGTTCTGTAGTTCGTAAAAATAAGCAGTAGAGCATAATGAGACTCCGGGCAGGTTTATGGGGAATTTGATTTTCTACAGAAAGGTTATTAATCATGGTTAAAATAAAAGAGTAATGTCTAGGTGACAGTTAAATGTATATTTTAATACATAAGGCATTGTTATCGTGGAACAGACCAAGGAAAAAAATATTACCAAAAATGAACGGTTTACCATAGTGCCAAAATTTTAAACAAATTATAACATTGTATAGTACCTGATGGAATTGAGAAATAACTAATTTACGGTATCACCTCAAAACAGACTGAGCCGCGCGCCAAAACAAAACTCATCAAACAGGTACGAGAATACCGCCATGATAAGATTCGCAACCTCCTTCAAAAGGGGAACGGGACATCCTTCTGAGTAGGGACATGGGAATTCCGCCAGAGTATGACTCCGCGCTGTCCTTGCAATATTGCCAGAAGGCCACGCATGAAAGGACCTCCGTAGGAGACGCCTATCTCGTGATCTTAGTTCTTCCAAAGAGCCACAAATATATGGATCAAAATCTGACCAATGCCACAAAAAGCAACTGCGCATTCACCTTTCGGTTCGCGGAATCTGAACCTCGTATCCGGTCTGCCTGATCACCGACTAACTCTCAACATGACTGCCGGGCGATCCGCGTCGCTCCACGTCGTCTCTGGATACTCACTACTTCTGATGCTATCTTTATACTCAATTCATGCTTAGTGTTTATATGTACATACATTTTTTAGAGTAGGCAACCTACCTACTTTTGTTTTTCTTTATTATTTCCATCACCTAAAAGAGGTCTAGGTAAGCTTTTCATTATACTATCCTTAAATACTAAAAATTGTACATAGTAGCAGTTGCATACTGCTGACTAACAAAGTATGCAGGGATATTGGAGGTCTAGTTTCGTTGCCAAATGTAGAGTCGTTTTTTACCAAAAAAATAGAGTCCTTGCAAGAGCCTTGAAGAGAGGTAACCATCTGTTACCTATACCAGGGCGGGTAAGTGGTGGGTCCTCCAAGGATGATTTTACACTGATTTTATGAGCAATAATCGATTGCGATATAGATACTTTTGATAGTCAGACTGATATTGATAACGCAATAAATAAGAAATCAATATACACTAACAAACACGGAAGTGTTGTCTATGAATTGAGATTCTGGACCGTCAAACGTTGAACAATTACGTAAAATATTAATAAATTAGTAATGTGGAATTGAAATACTTATCTAAATGTGCATTAGCACTCCGCATTTACGAGTACTTTTTAAAACTAAAAAGGGAGTTAATTAGTTAACGAGGTCTTTATTCATAACTTGCCATGTGAATAACTTTCGTTTATCCAAGCCCAAACCAATGTATCGTTATTATGAGCAATAATTATTAGCCTGAAACACTCGTCAACATTGAAAAAATCTCCCGAGAAAAGATAAATGCCGCCGACGGGACTTGAACCCACGTCCTTCTGATATCCGGTCAACTGCTCTACCAACTTAGCTACGTCGGCTTATCACCCACCCGCCAAATAATTCAATATATTCTAGTGTTTCATTTAACAATTACTGCTTATTACATTTTTCACCTGAAAACAACCAACTTTATTTTTTGTGAGAAATGCATTATAAATGCTAACTCTCCCACAAGATGGCGTCGAGACAAGTTATGTCCACATTTTTTGGCGAAATACTTTAACTTGTCAAATATTAATTATTATTTTTAATTGGTAAACTAATGTTTAAGACAAGATTTTTATGCATAACACAAAAGGTAACAATTATTATAAGCAATAATTATTAGCCTAAACCACTCATTAACATTGAAAAAATCTCCCGAGAAAAGATAAATGCCGCCGACGGGACTTGAACCCGCGTCCTTCTGATATCCGGTCAACTGCTCTACAAAGTCCCGTCGGCGACATTTATCTTTTCTCGGGAGATTTTTTCAATTTTGATGAATGTTTCAGGCTAATAATTATTGCTTATAATAATTGTTACCCTTTGTGCTATGCATACAAATCTTGTCTTAAACATTAGTTTACCAATTAAAAATAATAATCAATGTAGCGTCTTTGGCCTGAACGTGTTCTACGCCCTGCGTACACGACTTCTATTAGTTCTAAGAGCTCCACTAACTAACGATAGATGAATTTAGTCAATATGGTATTGAAATAGAGTTTTATCAATCGACTGTGCTAGTCTTATGATTTCCAAACACATTTAAAGATATTTTAAACAATCTTTCGATTTTGAATGACCACGGCGATACTGAGAGTATTTACGGTACTTTAAGAAACATCATAATTGGTCATACTAGCTCCAATAATTGTTTAAGATCTCAGTATGAACAGAAAAATACAGTTTTTTATTCTTCCAATGAATTTTCTAATGGATTTCTTATATTTTTCCTTTGAACCCGAGTCTATCCATCAGGTCCATTGTTTTCTTTCAATTGGCATTTCGCTCCGCCAATCAAACACAAATAAACAGTTAGTTGAATGATTCGTCGGAATTTCATTCGATCGGCCACAATAACAGAATAGTGTCCGCCTTTGGGGTAGTTTTATAGAACCTTTTAATCTGCCCGTTTCTAGTTCCCAGACTAATTGGGTTCTTTCCTTATTTTTAAGGGAGGATCAATATCCTGTCATTTGGTTTGTTGGAGGTTCTACCCGCTGGAACTATCAAAAGGATACTCGAACAGACTTTGCCAACCATTTTTTTTCTGAATAATTTTTGAAATAAATTGTCTATAGATATATTCCTTATCGAGGAACGAATCGCTCTTAGGAAGTTAAAACCTTATCAAATCAATTTACTGTACCGCTCATCATAAAATTTGTTTTCTTTTCATAATTTATTATTTTTTTCCACTTAATTTATTTCTGACCGTTGCCGGTTTCAGCCTATTAAGGTCATCTTGATCAGTCTGACGATGGACTTAATAGGGTGAAACGGCTACGGTCAGAAATAAATAAGTCAGAAAAAAGTTTAAACGCGTTTGATAGGTTGTCATTATTTTTTATTATTAAAATGAATAATACCTGAAATAAATAATTGCATCTACATAAACATTTGAATCCAATAACGAATACAATAATATTTGTCACCTACGTGCAAAATTTTTCTAAATAACACGGTTTTTTTTAATGAGTATACCGCCCAACTGAGAGTCTCAACTGTTCTCAACCGTCTGAAGCCAGTGAGACTATGGTATCCCAAATCGGGGTATGTTGTGAGGCTGAAGGTATTGGGGATAGGAAGGAGGGAAAGTACTTGGTTATTTAGATCTGGTCAGACTAAACACGACTAAAGCCGTTTCAAGCCACGTTTAAATTCTGAATAGCAGTCTTACACCAGGGCAATACTTAGAGTATGTTCCACTCTGGAACGTTTCGTAAATGTACTACATATAAAATGAATAAATGGTCTAATAACGCAAATTAATAAAAACAAAATTTACTTGAGCACGCCGGGGATTGAACCTGGGACCTCCAAATTGCAAGTCGAGAGCCATAAAGACCACGGAGGCCGTAAAAATCTCAAGTAAACAATGAGATAATAATTAACGCGGAAGCAAGATCTACAGTTTCGTATTAATGATCAACAAACTGGTGAATGCAATCCGTTAGCCTTTACTTGTAAAAATAGATGGTCTATAACCATTAATAAAAAGATAGAACATTGTAAAAAATTGACCCGTAAAAAATTCTTCTTACTTTAATAAATCTATTTCCAATTTTCGACCTAGTTGTGTTATGTCTCTTGGGCCGGTTTGCAGCCATTTTCGGAGAAATTCGTGTTTGTGCGTGCAAACCAAAAACGTGTTTAAAATAAAGTAAATCTATTAATTTTGAGTTAAATCTTTATTCCATACACCTATTGCGAAATTTCCGCTAATAAGAGTGACTTAAGGACTTTTGAGCAAAAATCTCGTGGGAAATATCGTAAATAGCAATTAAAGAAGCACTGCTATTTTTTCATTCAATTAACTTTTATCTTCTTCTATTTTTCGTTTAGATTATTTGTGGTATCTTCTTCTTTAATGAAAAAAACATATTTATAGTAATTTTTGAAGCATACTTTGCGATTTTTTTCTATCGAGGAAATTAAAAATAATTACCGTTTCGGCGTTGCACAGGCATAAATATATTATCTTAAAAAATAACATATACTTTTTTAGATACTGAATAATCAAGGGAAAGATGTTATACGGTAGAAATTCAGAATGCCGAGACTTAAGGGAAGGTTAATAATAATAGTAATAACGTAACATTTACTCTCATATAGCGCAGTTTTGTGTTATTTCACTTCAAGTGCACGTTCACTGCGGTTTCTAATCAAATTCCTTATTTCACTTCAAGCGCACGTTCACTGCGGTTTCTAATCAACTTCCTTATTTTGTACTGGCATCAAATCCAACTAAATTTATTCAAAAAAAATTCACAAACTATTTTTGAAGGATATTGTTGAAACTGGGTCAAATCGCGAATACCTAAAAACAACCCCTGCTCAACCTAGATACATCTTCGCAGAATAATAACGAAATTCTAACGAAAGCTTGTCTGGAGAGATTTAGGGGTTCCTTAAGTCCGGTTAGTTGTATGGGGGAGGAAATTGGAATACGTTTTTATTTATCCTTCGGTTATTTTTTTCTGAACAATCAAGGAAGTCTACACATTACACAATGAATTAGATTTGTAAACGGCGCTCAGAATACTGAAGTTATTAGTTATGCGTGGACTCGACAAATATAACATAAATGAAACATTTGAACATTTTCTTTAAAAAGTTATTCCTGTTATGCACGTGTTTATCCAGTTTTGGCAACTTTAAAAGTAAACCAGATGTTGAAACAATATGAATTAATTAACAGTTAATACGAGTTTAAAAGTTGATTATGTCCTCTACGTGCAATCTGTATCCAAATTTATCTAATGAACAATAAACAGTGTTAATCTCAAGTAACCACGCAGGTAAATATGGTCTTCTTATTTTCTGCCTGTACAGAAGAATGTAAAAATAAATCAGAGTGTGCAATTCATACAGAAGTGAATCCTTCAGAAAACTAAAGTAGACAAGAGTGGGGAGGCTACGAAGCACAGCACAAATTGGAAACCGATAGGCTACTCGAAGCACCGCACAAAGAGGAGACTGACTCTACTACCCATTCTCTCGCAGGCTCAATTCTATAGATGTGTGTTTGTCTCTTTTTAGTGTTGCTATTTTTCGGTTCCATCGAGTTTCAAATCACAACGTTGCTAAAGAAGTTTTCTTCTTAAGAAGAAGTTTAATAGGTCGAATGCATTGTAAAATTTCTCTAAATAAACAATAACAGTGTTAATCTCTAGTGACCTCCTTTATGAATATACAGTGACCATACGAGTGTCCTGTATATTTTCTTACATTTTTACGCAGCATCGCGTTCATTGGCCAAATCATTATACATATAGTTTCGTATTGGTGATCGAT
The DNA here is from genome assembly GCA_917563855.2 of Limnephilus lunatus. Taxonomy (NCBI): domain Eukaryota; kingdom Metazoa; phylum Arthropoda; class Insecta; order Trichoptera; family Limnephilidae; genus Limnephilus; species Limnephilus lunatus. The sequence goes on along the minus strand of OU830594.1, from coordinate 89,545,979 downwards.
GAACCGGTGGATGCAATATTTAGCCATAAGTTGTTGTAGTGGTTTGTCTAGTTTGTAGTTAAAAGAAAGATTGTAGAAATGTATTATAAGTTTGTACAGTGACCTTGAGGTGATTTTTCACAAGAACGGCGCTATACAAAATCATCCAAATATTATTATTAAATGAATAAGTGCTTCCCAAACTTTTGTGTTGATTGTTTCAATAAATTGTAAACAAAAATACGGACTTTTATTAGTACAACATAAATATTTTTTATTCACCGCTTGGTTTCAAACTCTCATCATAAAGAAAGAGAAAAAAAGAACTCTTTCTAATTAGGTCATAACAAACATTTTCTCACCCCTTTTAACGGTATTACAACGTATATACTACGTAGGTACTTGTAAACATTTATAAAAATGAACAACAGTCTTTTGCTTCGAGGAATTACGTAATTTACGAAATGAAACGAGTACTTACGGTAGTAATCAATGGATTAAATACGTAAGCGCTTTTATCGTTAAAATTACGATTTCGGTCTAGTGACTTAATCGTCGGATTTTTCGCCTGTCAGCGTTTCTTTTTTAGGGTATTTTTTATTGTTTTAAACGTATTAGAGACACCGAAATTTAATGATACTTTTTTTGCTTTTGTGAATTAATATTTTGTCTTTTGTATGGCTATCGTCTGAAAAGCGTTTTAAAATATTAGTTAAATTACTTGGAAAAAGACACGCTACGTAACGTCACGTTGAGTGTTGTGTCGTCCAATTTTGAAATATTTAACTTCAATTTCTCACTATCATTTTGTATTGAAATTCATTTCCGTTTTTTTTAAAACTCAGGATGCCCTGAGGAAAATTATTTCCCTAAGGGCCAATATATGTCGTCTTTGAAGATGCTGTGTGGAGGGTATTTTTAAGGAAAGGAAGGAGAATAAGTGCTGGAAAAGAAAAAGGTTTGAGGTGTGGGTCGAAATCCGAGTGACCGGTCTCCCTCAACCAGCCTCTCCCGATCCGGCCTGCTACACAGTAGATGGGCAAATACATCTACCGCCAAGACCTAGAAAAACTTCACCACTTATACCCGGGTACCCCTGCTAAAGCACCAAACTTAGCGAACGTGGCGTGACGTCAACATCTTCATAATCTCAAAATGAACAAATATGTCGTTATGACGCCAAATGAAAATGGCATAATAATTTTAAATGTCGTAAAAAAAATATTTTTCAACATAAAATTAAAATAAAAATACAATCATGATCATAGTTTTATTTTTGTCGAGTTTAAATAAATAATGAAAATTCCCTATTGATTAACACAAATAAGGTTGAAAAACAGTTATACCAAAATTAAACTCCGAAAACAACATAAATTCTATTTCCATAAGCACATACTTCAACACAATGTGCACATCTGCCGTTAAGATAGACACTGTAAAGCTGTTTAACGTTGTAACCCAAAAACCATATATATTTTTAATATTTATCAACTACCACCGTTATCCACATAATATAAGTACCCACACACAGGCTTCGCCTTCGTGGGATTTTTTTTGTAAATTATATATATTTTTTGTTATTATGTATTTACCTGTTAAATGAACGAAAAAACTTTGCTAATAAAAAAAAAAAAATATATATATATATATATAATATATATATTAAAATTTAAAAAAAAAAAACCCATAACCACCTAAAAATTAATCACGAAAATTATCACGCCACCGGGATTTGAACTGGTAATATTCCATTTCCTTGCATCTGCTCTAATATCTGTTTTTTTAGCATTAAATTAGATCTGTTTACCTATATCAGAGCTATTTTCGCTTTATAATACTATGACATGCAAGAAGTTATCCTTAATTTAATTGAATATAGTTGAAAGTTAACCCATTTTAAATGCTAAATATAATTAAATAATTCCTTAATTCTCAACCTTCGATATCCTTAACTCAAAACATCAGAAGACAGATAGTCTGCTTTCATCTGCAAATCAAACAGACATAACTTCCTTGATTATAATATTAATCTAGCCTCCAGCCCATCCGTAATTCTTTCGTCCTTGTTCAATGCTTGGGGAATTATAAACATCGTGTGTAGACAATGAAAAGATGAACCAATAGAAGTGTGTTACGGGCGTGTCCGTACAAGTGAGCCAAGTTTGCACAGACTTCTGCTGAAATTGATGCAACATTTTTGCATTTCGAAATAAAACTCAACTCATTGAAAAGTCGAAAATACCAGGTGCTTTGATAGATTTCTTCAAATAATAAATCATGTATTTCCTAATTGTGCAACATTTTAATAATAAAATGATTAAAAGGTAGAAAAGGGGAGTATGACATTTACCTTACATTGTGTTTCAAAGTTTAAAAGAAGTGTGAAATATTTTGAAACAATTGTAACATAACGCTACCTCACATTTTTACACAGTGTTTGTGAGATGCCATTGTCACCCAGAACACTTACAACGAATTTTTTTTCAGTCTGTGCTGGTCAATTTCCAATTCGATCTTGCCTTACTGCCTCTTGAGGAACATTTTAAGCTGAACCCTTATGTTTCTTGGCCTATATTTCTGGTAAAATGCTACGATGCGTCATCTTTGTGCCTAGCCTATACAACATCATAGAAACCTCCAGAGGAAAATCGGCCAATGCTAGCTGTGTGACCTGCTTGTTCTTCGCCTTTTGAACTCTCTTATACAATAACCAGGCATTAAACATTGCAAGGTCCTACCAATGATAGAACATATATGAACTGCCATCGTTTGCTTCGCAACCATATCATATATCTTCCCATAATGCTATCGATTCGACACCACCCGTATTGCAATTGTATTTGCCAACAATATGCGGTCGTTCAAAGCGTATTTTTTGCTTGTGATTTCGGTAGCTCACCAACAAAACTTGAAGCAAGAGTGACATTTTTATTATTCTTCTAGGCTACTGTAGAAAACCAATTAGACATTCGTTACGTATTCCAGAGTCCAAGTAAAATTTTCGAGAGTTCCTTTTCTGCTGGAAATTTGCAATAGGGAATTCGGTTTCGTCACGTTGTTCCAAAACTGACGCAACCCTGTTTTAAAAAAATCAAGGAGTTAAAACGATGTGAAGTAATTGTCAAATTAGTTTCTGTAATTCTGGTTCCTTTGTGGCCAAAACCCAAAATGTGGCCAAAAAAAATCCAGTGGATAAACAAACATTTCATTTGCTATCTGTTGAATAGCAATTGAAAGATCTTGTACATGGGAAGTAAACTGCTGACACATGTTTTCTTTCCACCGGCGCGGCATGCGTAGGCACTTCTAGGTAATATCTGTTCATTGTACATAGTAAATCCCGAATCCTTTGAAGTGGTATGTTGGAGTTATTCCATTGGAATCATTGGAATTGTCTTAAGCCATCACATGACAGTTCCAATTCTGAATCAATCATACATTAAGATTTGAATAACATCAAAGATGTCGAGGCATTTACTATTTTGGAAGTTTCACAACATGATCTTGATACTAAAGAGTGGGAGTGTGTAGGTAGCAAGCAAATAGGTAATGAAGCTTACCATCTAAATAATATCTGTATTCTGTCGGATATTAAACTTAGAATAAATTGAATCACTGTGAATCTGAATGATTGATTTGTACAAATGTTTTACAAATTGGTTTTGATGCCATTTGGCAAGGTTATTTATTAAATTGATATTTTGAGGTAATTTATGTTAAAAAAATGTTTACAATTTAGAAAATACGGATATATATTTTTTTACGTTGGCTTCATAGAGAAGGTCTTGAGGAAACATTCCCTAAGGGCCTGTCATCTTTGAAGATGCTGCATAGAGGGTATTTTCAGGGAAAGAAAAAAGGGTAAAGAAATTACTCATCCCTCCTACTGCGGTGAAGGGTGATGCATTCATCCGAGAGAGTTCTGTTAGAGAGGTGAAAATCAACCAGTCTCTCCTGATCTTGTTCGCCATGCAGTACGTAGGTTTGCTTTTTTTACATTAGCTCTACACAGAAAGCCCTGAGGAAAATAATTTCCCTTACGGCCTGTGTCATCTTTGGGGATGCTGTGTTATGTTTTTTTAAGGAACGGAAGGAGAAAATGATCTGGGAAGGAAAAAGTTAAGAATAGTGGGTAGAAACCAGGAGTAATGAGCTTATGAATCCATCCCTCCCGCTGAGTGATAAAATCGAGAAAATCATGCTGGAGAGGTAAAAAGGTCTCCCTCAACCAGTCTTTTCAAATCCGGCCCGCCAAACTGTAGGTGGGTAGACGTGTTAGACAATCCTCACCTCATGAACCCGGGTACTTTTGCTAAGTCAGCATACCGCTGACCCGAAAACTATTTAGCGGATAACCAACACCCCTGCCATAGGTCATCCCGAGTGGAGGCGGGTATGGGTACCGCTGACCCGAAAACCATTTAGCTGATAACCAACACCCCTACCATAATGGTTCGCTACTTTTGGTGACTTTGAAGGGGTTCCCGGGTTCATGGGGTGTAGTTTGTTTAGGTAAAAAGAATCTTCACCCAGCAACCCCAAAGATGACAGAGGCCCCGAGGGAAATCGTTTTCCTCGCGGCTGTAAAAAATAAATACGTTCGTCACTCCTGCACACACTACCCCGCAGATTCCCACCCACTCTTTATACATTTCCATCCCAAAACTTCCCCACCTTCCTTTCCTTAAAAAAATGGATACAAATCATCGCCAATTATGAATTATGCCCTGAGGGAAATGATTTTCCCCGTGACATACGAAAAGAAATCTTCAATGCTACTCCAACATTAAATTTGGCTTTGTAAACATTAAAGTGTTTTGACGTTCTTAATTTAAAACAAATATATGCCAAGAATATTCTTATAGATAATTTTAAAAACAGAAAATCTCCTAATGAAACTCGGATACATGACACAAGAGCCTCAAAAAAGGATATACGAGATGTTCCAAAATTCAAGACAAGTTTTGGCCAAAGAAACCACATATATCTTGCAACTAAACTTTACAACATCCTTCCTCTAAGTCTGAAAAATATAGAAAAGATAAATAAGTTTAAGGAAAAAATCAAAACATGGGTGAAAGAAATTAATGCAGACATACTAGAGAATGTATTAAAACATCATAGAAACTAAATAACGTAAAATCAAAGAAATCTACCAGTCCGCCTCAGCACAGGACCACCTAGTGAGGAGGACTAAGAACAAACGGATTAAATATTTATATATATCATCTTATCTTGTAATTGTCATCAAACCTGTAACTAAATAGTCACTAATAAAAAAATAAAAAATAAAAAAAAATACCAGTACGGCAGACATTTGCTTACCTGACATCTATCTTTAAAAGTTTGCAACATTTCTAATAAAATATTTCAAATGATTTATCCGTTTACCCTATTTTTTCACAATAAATCGATTACCATCAAGCTTCCCCAAAGATTGACACAGTGTGAGTCTCCAAGTGATTTCAAGTTCCTTCCCCTATTTGCGTCTCGTCACGCTCGGTCTATTTATCCGGGAGCAGGCTCGACAGCTTCCAGAGTGTTTAAAAGCCTCCCTTCATCTTGCATTATCCCATGGGTCTGTAGGCTTCAACACCGTGATTATATTTTTTTACCATAGTTTTTTCGATGTAACTAATAGGCATATCTGTTTACGCTCTATCCCTGAAAAGAAAAAGTATTAATTTTGAATAAAATATTTTTTTGATAATTTACTAAAAAAATTTAAAACGGTGATTTGAGAAACTTAAAACAATCACTTTGTTAGCTCCACAAAAAATATTTTTTTTTAAAATGATTTATTACGATATCAGTAATAACAGCCTTTGCACACAACGAACAAATAATTTTTATAAAAAAGATTACACAACGAATGTACAGTGCAATAGTACTAACATTATTGTAATTTTCATATGTACCTAAAAAATCAATCTTCATTGATTATCCTCTTCTTTTTGAGCTTAAAAATTGTATGTGCTGTTTGATTTTCACGGCAAAATTATTATCGCGTTTTATTTTTGGAGGTTATATATTACTACATTGACCCCCGGCATATTTTTATACACTATGAAGTCGGTTTAGGGAAAATGCGGAATTCCTACTCGCATAAAGTAGAACTAGTGTTTCCCCGAAGGGGTGTGCAGAGAGGATGTACCGCCGAATAACAAACGTATAAAACATATTTTCATTCAAATAGATCAAGGGAAAATACTAATTGTCTACATACTGTATTTACCGACGTAAAGGTACAAGAAAATTGACGTTAATAAATTCGTTTGATAAATATCGATACCAACTTATTAAAAGGTTTAATTAAATGAAGACAATATTAGTGTAACTTAATCGAAAATCTGGAGACAGAAAAATCAGAAAAAGACATTGGTTCCACTGGGAAAGAAACCATAATAATAATTGTTTCGACTGGAAAAAGTCAATAGATGTCGCGTATTAATATAAAATGGATCAATATTTATCCAGACACTATCTAGATAGCATTTAGTTCGTGTTGAATCTTGTAATCATATATAAAGAGAGCGATTGAGTTTCACTAATATTGTCTTCATTTAATTAAATATTATAATTTGAGATTTTACTAATAAAGTAAAAAATTAAATAAAAAAAATTATTGAAAGGTATTTTTAATAATTTTGAAGTCTAAATTGGTAAAATTGATTTGAAATAATGCACAAAAAAGAATAATTTTATAATAATTGTAGTTTAGGGGGAACAACCGTCGAGGGATCAAATGTCAAGTCAGCATTTTTGGGATATTATGCAATGTATATTTTAGATCTATACGTGGTCGTGTTCATGCCGTCTATCTTCTTTTTAGCCAACATTTCGGATAGCGTTACAATGTCTATCATCATGTATAGCTTAAAAATTGCATATTTGCGGCACGTTAGATAAAGTCGTAGATACTCCTAGTATTATCCTAGAGAAAGACCACCATTCAGAATCGAAACGCTGACTTAAGACGTCTTTGGTTAGCAGCTCTAAAGAACCATGTACCTTCTAACCTTTCCTCTCCCTATCTCCATACAATCCTACTCCTTACCAACTCTTCTTCTTCTTCTTCTCTCCCTTACAAATTCTGCATACCACAGTCCCACTGGCTTTGGAACTATTTTGTTGTTTTCACAAAAAAATAATAAAACTAACTAACCATCAAGCCGTTTCCCCGCAGGGGTAGGCAGAGAGAACGGACCGCCAGACATCTCGGACTTGGCACACAATCCTTGCCTCTTTCTCATTCATGCATCGTCTCATACATGCTCTGTTATTATTATGACTCTTGACATAGCCCAACTCAAGTATCTGATTCACTTGGTCGTGCCATGTCTTTCTCGGGCGTCTCCGACTTCTTCTACCATTCGCATTTGCGCTATATATTCTCCTTACACTCCTTTTCTCGTTCATTCGCTCTACATGCCCAAACCATCGGAGCGTTCCTTTCTTGATCTTAGTCATTACGCGTACATCAGTCTTGCATTCTTTGCGGACCTCCACGTTTCTTACACGATCGTACATGGTTTTACCACACATGCGCCTCAGGGATCTCATTTCTACAGCATTCAGTCTACTTTCATCCTTCCTCTGCCAGTTCCATACCTCACTGTCATACATCAGGGTAGGTACCAGTACTCAATTATGGACGGCTAGTTTCGCGTCTTTGGATAGTTTTTTTTGTTGGTGCCAGTTATCTGACCGCAGTTATCTCTTTTTATACAAACTACATGCCGAAAAACGCAAATAAATATATATTTTATTTAGGTACATTTACGGTGCTCCAGATTTTATGTCCGGGTTGAATCTTTCCCAAATGAAAGACTAAACCCTTCCACACACTTTATCTAGTAAATTCACGCAATGTAAGTGCACTATATAAGTATAATTAATACAAAACAATACAAGAACAATACGTCAATCCACCAGAAACATAATGGGAAAATATTTCACCGACTCCAGATATTTTCACATCAGAGGGTTCGGCTCTGATGAAATCCTAACTGGTCCGATAAATCCTACTGATCCCTCAACATAAATATTTAAAAAATCTTTCGTAATCCTACATGTATTTAAAATGATAATTTATTATTTATTATTTCTGCCAATATTAAAATTGTAAAAAAAAAAGATCAGTGCTTAATCGGTACATTAAAATGTACCTACCTTCTTTCAAAAAGCTATGAAATGAATATTAACGAAGCCAAATTACGCCTCGAACCCTTTTCAACAGTTACCCCTTTCTGGATCTCTGATTGGATATACAGTCCCTAGACTCGTAATTAAAGCAAACTCTTTTAATTATTACTTGTTTTTATTTATTATTTATTAACGAACTTTCGTCCAATTTATAACAAGGTGACACAAAATTTGGTAAAATGAACATCATAAGTATAGAGTATAGAAAATGGTATATGAAAGCAAAGACAAATAGAGAAAACATAAGAAAAATAAGTTAAATACAAGAGTCAAGCCTAGTCAAGTCTTTGCTAAAATTATAGTACTTAATTAATATAAAATATCTGCAAATGTTTAATGAGCGACAAAAATCATTTAGACTTATATTATATTTTCCTCAGGGCCTCCTGTGTGGAGTTAATGTAAAAAAAAAAAAAAAAACAAACAAACAAATCAAGGAGCAATAAAGAGTTCTTAGCTTTGATCAATAATTTAGGGTATTTATTTATTTCTTACCAAAAAAGGCGAGACTAACGTGTAAAATATACTTGCGCAGACCCGTGATTGTTAGTAAAAAATTACAACACATATCCACTAACATTAGAAATATACAAGTTTTGTTCATACTTTAGCCCCGTTGATTTGGCGGCCTCCATGGTCGATGGGTAAGGCTTTCGACTAGCGATCTGAAGGTCACGGGTTCAAATCCCGGTGTAAGCAAGAAAATTTGTTTGATTGATTTGTGTTTTCACGATGAAATTATTTAAAATGGCTATACTATCAGCACCGCTCTGGTTTAAGACCATCATTCAGAACTGAAACTAGATCTGAATAGACAGGTTCTTTCCCACCTTCCTCTACCCCATCTCCTTCCCTTCCCCACTACCTTTAATCATCAACCTCACAACTTACCCCAATTGGGGTGCTTTTGTCTCACTTGCTACAGACGGGGGCAGTTGGAACTCTTGTGCGGTATTAACAAAAAAACAAAAAAAGCACTTCATCAAACAAACTAATATTTTCTCAGTTTTTCGTAATCAAATGTAGACATTATTTTCTCTTTAAGTTTAGAGAAAAATTACTTTCTCCACAAGATTTTTTTTTACATTAGCTCCATACAGGAGGCCCTGAGGAAAATAATATCCCTCAGGGCCTATGTCATCTTAGGGGATGCTAAATGGAGGGTTTCTTTAAGGAAAGGAACGAGATGAAGTTCTGGGAAGGAAAGAGATATGAGGGGTGGGTAGGAATCTGGGAGTCAGTGTATCCAGGCGTAATGGACGTATAAACCCACCCCTATAACTGCGGTACAAGGCGGTTGGTCAAGAGATTCCGGTTGGAGAGGACAAAAGACCTCCCTCAACCAGTCTCTCTCGATACTGCCCACCACACGGCAGGTGGGCAGATGCTTCGGAACCACTTGGGGTGTCCTATGGTAGAGGTGTTGGTAATCCAATATATGGCGGCGGTACCCGTACTCGCCTTCCAAATTTTAAGATAGCATATATAAGTAAAAGTATCTTAACGGCACAATATATCATTATCTAATTTTAAAACTTCGGTTACATTAATTTCATTTTCGGACAATAATATTGTGGAGTGTTGATACTCCCACCACCATTGGGACGAGAGGTGAAGAGAGACGCGGCACGGCCCGTCACTCCGTGAAATAGGTTCATCAAGGAACAGCTCTGTTAATTGTTATTTCGTAATTGTCATTATTTATCATTAAACCATGTGAGTGCCATACGTATTATTTTATTTTAACAGAACCCTACATACTAGATTAAAAGTTATGAGAGCCTGGAAACTCCCATAATATATTGTACCATCTAACGTCTAACGCCTACATAAATACAAAAAGTGGTGCTGAGCTTAGATCGTTCTTAGCATTGGGATGGCTATTAAGCCATTTGTTTTCGATCTATTGCTTATTTTATCTGAGGGGTGAATTTAATTAATGAAATCATCTTTATAAATTTGAAATTAGGCATTTATTTTATTCAATTATTTATGTTTCATATATATATATATGCTGTCGAATGTTTAACTTTCAAGGCTTCAGTTTAATCAAACAAACCGAACTTTCTCCGTACGCGAAAGTACAGTAAAAAAGTTTGCTTTCGTATTTCGCCAGGGCCATACGTTTATACAAATTACGCCCTCCCGAGTCTTGTGGGAAATCACTGCGTAGTTTATGGACTCTGTCAGTCTCTTTTATGGTTGGAATGGACCGGGTAAATACTTGCGAAGTGATAGGAAAATAAGAAACACGCTGTAGAAATTGAAAGTGTCTTTTAGAGTGGTCTTTTAGACAAAGAGTTTTAAAATAACATATTTAAAAAAAAAAGGTACTTTAATAGTGTTTCTGAGAAAAAAAGAAGATATCTCAACACCTCATCATGTGAATTCAATAACTGCAAACATAGCAATTAATGCAATGTAGCCATGTTCGATAGCACTAAAAGAAGCAAGTTGGAATACACTTGTGGTGTACGAACTCCGCTATTCCCCCACCTCTTCATCCGTCTCAAAGTAATTTCCGGCCAAATGTTGCTTCAGGTGACAAAAAATATTGTCGGACCTGTGGCTAGGATGATGACGGAGGACACCTCATTTTCAAACATCTCAGTTCAAAAACACGGTGGTGAATTTGGCTACTTGGAGTTGAACGTTATCGTGCATCGAAAACATGCCTTTGGTCAGATTTCCTCGTCGCTTATTTTATTTTCTTGTCGCCTTTCGGAGGTTTTTTAAAAGTTTAGCAATAACGATCGGCTTCGATGGTTGTCGCTTGAGGCAAAATACAGGCAAAATTAACAACTGGAAGAACAAAAATACTCTGAAGATTATCTGACATAATTTTCTGGATGGCACCATGACGTTGATTGCCTTTTTGACTCCGTGGCTAGATGGTACCCCCGTGTTTCGTCACCTATCCAAAATAACCGTAAGAAAAAAATGGTCCAAAATAATGAACCGAGGGCTTTTTACCTGATTTTACTTGTGGTCTTCCGTCAGCATTTTGGGCACCCGATACGAGTATACGCCTTTGCGTACCTCCATTTTTCCTTCAGAATCATTTGTATGATAGACTTACTGACGTCTGATATCGCTAACGGACTATCAGACGGTAAAGCGTCATCAAGTGAGAACCTCTTACCTCTTATATCTCTCTGGTATATCATATTACCATAAATGGATGTGAGATGACAATGGTTTTCAACAGGTCGTCCTTCCTCCTGGTTGAAAAAGAGAACGATCGAACGCGTCTCACTAAACACAAAGGTCAAACTGAAGCAGCTACCAAGCTAGCTCACCGCTCGCTCTAGAGAAAGAAGCTTAGCGCTGGTGTTGCGATCTTTTGAGAAATGACATCCACGTCGCCGAAAATAAAAAAAAAATATATTTATTTCTTATTACTTATAGGTACATCAATGGTGTTGCTCAGATCTTACCCACTCCCTTCAGCCTCGCAACATATCTTGCTTAGGGATGCTATAACTTCGCTGGTTACGGACAACCAGGAGCCTAATGCGGTATACAAAAGTATATAAAAAAGTGTTGAGATCGCTTTGTAGATTTTTTTCTATCTAACCAGGGGTAACCGCGCGTTTTCATCCCACGACAAAATATCCCCGACACAATAAACTCCGACAAAATAACCCTCGACATAATATATCAAGGAAAAAAGGTAAACGGACAAAAAAACATCCCCCAAAAAAATATCTACTAAAACCTAACCTAACCTAACCTTGGTTTACATTTTAATATTTTTTACCAATATTTTTTGTCTTTGCAGGATGTCTGTATAATTTTTGTCCCATTTTACTATTTTAGAATAATAAATTTATTATCTTTTTTAGGTCGTCTGTTAATATTTCTAGTTTTAAAACTGACAATAATGGTGGAATTCCATTATATTATATTATAATGAAACGAATATAAAACTTTTTCCACTTAATTTTATTTGACCGTAACCGGTTGTTAAGGCCATCTTCACACTGGTACAATTTTTTTTTATTATTTATTTCATTATTTTCATTTTATATTTTGTTATAATAATGACGTATTGCCCATCTCACTAGGTGTGAAACGCCAGTATTGAGATGGCTTCATAAATCACGGTTTATATACACAAATATTGGGTAGGACGTGAGGGGTGGTCTACAATGATTTTATTAAAATAAATGGGTTTTTTACAATTGTTACTAAGTGGTCTTTGGCTGTCGAATTTCTAATTATTTTGTTTTTTTCCAGTAGGCTTAATTACCTCGGGCTTGTAGCCTTACATCAAAATTGTTTGGGAAAAAACCTTACAAGGTCGTCTGTATTATTTTGTCCCATTTTTTGTTAGGTTAGTGTTGTAATCTTCTGGATTTATTCTAATAAATTAGAACACTTTTTAATAATAACTTGTTTTATTCACGACGTACGTATTCATTACGTATTACAAGAAGTGACAGCAGTAAAGTTGAAAGCATTAGAAACATAAGAAATATAAATGTTGATGCGACATCGGTCGCGACACGACAAATATATGGACTAAATCGAGTGTACGAAAAAACAAGACAATTGATTTCGTTCTAAACTGAATTCACGGGAAAAGGGCTATACAGGAGAGTCCCTACCTTTTGATGTTTCATCCACTGCTTCTGGAACAAATTTCTGGACGCTGGCGGCGTTTCACACTCACGACAAAAGGCAAGGTCAATCCGGTTCACTTTGAGTTCATTAATTAGTATTTAAGCAGTATTTTTTGCGATTTTATCGAGGATTCATTAGCGAGATGTGACTGATGTCACTGCGAAATTCCAACTCCACAAGTAGGTAACTTTCAAATCTTGGTGGCAATATTGTGGAGGTGTTCCATGTAGGTATGAAGAAAAAACATCTTCTTCTTTTCTTTTGTAGGGACTTTAAGGAAAGGAGCAAGACAAATGAAAAAATGAACAGTGAAGGACTTGGGAACATGGGTTTAGTTTTTAAACTATTCCAGAACTAAACAAATGTGTTGCCTCACACAAAATGTTGCAAACTTTTAAACTAACATTATTTTTATAACAAATAATGTATTGCATTGTATGTTTTAACAGTTAGGTTACATAGGTAGGTTAGGTTAGGTTGGGTTGGGTTAGGTTTTTGTAGATATTTTGTTGGGGGATGTTTTGTCCGTAGGATATTTTGACGGAGGACGTTATGTAGGATAGTTTGTCGGGGATATTATGTCGGAGGGTATTTTGTGGCGGGATTAAAAGTGGCGGAACCCTGACTAGGTTTATGGTCTGTCCTTATTTATTACACTTATTTTATATAATATATTTTTTCCCTCAAGTACCAGTCATCCTGTGTGTTCTCTTACTTCCAATACATTGTGCAAGGTATGGATTTTTTAACAGGGAGCTTGAACTTTTTTCGGTGTATGTTCGTAAAAAAGTATTTTAACTCAGTTTAAATTCCCCCGAGGCCCCGTTGTTTTGTATGTAGGTCGTCACATTTTATATTATTTTCTCGTTTTTGAACCCAGAGGTATTTCTCGACGAAATTAATTGCAGAACGACTAATATAACTGTCAAAAGACAGATGTATGTAATAATTCAGTTTGTCTAAAATCTACATAGCAACCGGCCTTTCCCGAGTTTTGACTTTCTTATTGTAAATCAATATAATTGAATAATCGAAAAATGTGTTATAAGTTATACCAACTTACACAAGACCTATCATCTTCTCAGTCATAAACAGGCCAATGGAATTGATAAGTTGTATTGGGAGGCGGGAATGGTTACCGCCCGCCGCCCCGTGAAGCATTTATTGGATAACCAACACCTCTGCTAAAGGTTGCTCTACATGATTTGCTACGTTTAGTGACTTAGCAAGGGTGCAAGGTTTATGGAGTGAGGTTTATCCCCGTCTTGGCGGCGGATGAACTGGACACACTGAATCCCCGACTCCTAACCACCCCATATATATTTTTTCCTTTCCAGAACTTCCTATCCTTCCTTCCCTTAAAAAAAACCCTCCACACAGCATCCCCAAAGATGATATAGGCCCTGAGATAAATAATTTCCTCGGGGCTTCCGGAGTGGAACTGCTGTAAAGAAAAATCATGAAAGCCTTTTCTACATTTGAAAATGTTTGAACGATTTCAACAGAAGTAAGGAAAAAATTACCTTACTCCGAGCACACAAATACTCCCACAATTCACTTCCATTAGTTTAACTTTTCAGTGCTTAGAAACAATATTTCACACATTTTCTTTTAAAAAATATTTATATGTAAGTCACTTTTTCTCTTATTTTTTTGACAATTGAATGGTTATTTTAGAGCGCTACAGCTTACCATGGACGTCACTTTACCAATTGACAATAGTACATTGTGTTCTCCTCAAAATTGTATACACATGCAAATACACAAATGTTTGGACATTTTTCTTGCTTCAAATACCACAAATTTAAGAGGCGGGTATGGGTACAGCCGCGCCGCCCCTGGAACCATTTATTGGATAAACAATACCTCTGCCATAGGTCAACCTTAGTGCTTCGCTACGTTTGGAGACGTAGCAGGATTGCCCGGGTTTATGGGATTAGGTTTGTCCAGGTCTTGCCCACCAGCTGCGTGCAGGTGGGCAGACGCGTAGTCTCTCTCGGACCGGATCGAGAGAGACTGGTTGAGGGAGGCCTTTTGACCTTTCTATATGGATTCTCTCGACCCAATTTCCTATTTTTCCCTTCTTTAAAAAGACCCTCCCCGCAATATCCCTTAAGATGACATAGGTCCTGAGGGATACTATTTTCCCCAGGGCCTTCTGTGTGGAGCTGTACTGTAAAAAAACAGCTTATTGTAAAAAAATAAGCATAAAGCCTGAAATTATTGTTTCTACCGTTATGCACCTACCTAAATTAGTTTATATTATACAAGGAATAGTTTAACTGAAACCGGCTTGCACGTTCGTAGGAATAAAGTATTGTAAACAACAGGAAAAAATAACAGTTTAATAACTTCCCATAGAAAATAGGCTAGTATCCATTGGCGGTCCTTCCTTCAGGGCAATTGGTCAAAAACCTCCCAAAATTTTAAGATGACTGTAAAACATTGTTCAATATTGTGCTAATCAAAACAACTGATATTGTTTTAATATATTTGAACTGCACGGCGAGATAGCAGGCAGCGGCAAGTAGTGACATCTGACGTCAAATGGAAGCTTCCTTTTTCCATGCACTATGATTGGCTGGGTCAATTTTTAAAATTTCCCAATATCATGTCTTCTGTCTCTTTACGCGCTATTCAATAAACGAGATGGCACTCTATATCGCCTAGAAGAAATGTTTTCGGATTCTGAAGACATTTTGGTTCATGGCCGTGAGCGAAAGAAAGCATGATGAATATTATGCTTCTGAAAGAGATGGTTAGATAAACGTAGGTTGATTTTGCATATTGTAGGCTTGTCGCATGAAATAATTAACTATTTTAAATGTAATTTGACTATCAAACCCGTGAGGTAATTACAAATGAATATTATCGTATTTAATTTGATATTATATCATAATATCATTTTTTAAATGACGTTTCACTTCTCGACCCCTAGAACCGGCTCTGATAGTATCTGTAATTTTTTCATGAAATTCCTGTAGCAAATAGAAATTTCGTCAACTTTGTTCTTTATGTAGGCAAGCAGCATTGCAATGATTCTAGTTCCAAATTACTGATGTAATTGCAAAAGTTTCCACCTAATGATAACTTCTCTCCGCGTTTCCAGAGCATCCCCTTAACCTAGAACCGAGAGTTGTACGCGGAAAGGATTAAATTATATGGGAAGTTTTCCCGGTAGAGAGTTCCTTTTCATAGAATTCCTAGGAACTCTTCATTGGCTTGGTCCCAAAAGTCATTTTCATGCATTGTTGCTTCGGCTTTTATATTGTCGATATGAAGTTTATTTTTATTTGAATCCATGTATTTGACTTTATTAGAGTTACTATTTTAACCCTGGATTCTACATAAAAGATGGAAGATTTGCCCCACTTTACTTTTTCCATATTTAAGAAATCTATTTTTAGAGTGGTCAGGCGCTTTTAATATTCCCACGTTTCAGTATCGCCCTGGTGTAAGACCACCATTTAGAATTGAAACTTTGCTTCAAATGGCTTTAGCCATGTTTGGTGACCTGATCTGAATAGCTTCCTCTCCCCCATCTCCATCCCCTCTTCATTTCCTTCAGCCCCACAACACACCCCAATTGGGACTTGCCATAGTCTCATTGGCTCCAGACGAGAGCAGATGGGACTCTTGTGAGTTAATCACATAAAAAAACGTTTTGCAGAACGGCGACGGCACAAAAAGGCCATAAGTATGCATTCCTCATCAAAATAATGCTACAGCTCTTTCTTACGCATTGAATAACGGGGAGGCAAAAGATGAGACACACAATATACGTACGTACGAGTATGTCTGATTCCAAAGTACTACTTGTTTTTTCCTTTGGAGGACTAATTGAATAATTGGACAATTTGTAGAGCGCCGTTTTTGTGAAAAATCACCTCAAGGGCGCTTATTGTGATAATGAATGTATGTTTATCGCTTTTTTGAACAGTAGCTGTTCCGTAAAGGTGGGATATTAAAAGCACCTAATCGCATATCGCAGTTTATATTTGTAAATATTCGCATATCGCCGTAGTTCACAATATCGCTCTGGTGAAAAACCATTCATTCTCTGCTTTAAAGACGTCCAATCTGCTGGAGTTTGTGTATGTGTATCCTTTGTGAGCTTGACAACAAAAACTATCATGAACTGTGCTGTCATCCGCGTAAAAATGAATATCTATTCGATCTATCGATATCGATGTGAATAGATCTATACACACGACAAAATGTAATTGACGTGGAACAAAAAGGCTAAAAAGTTAATAATATAGTATGAATGAGTGTTACTGGAAAGGGAAAAACGATTGCCCATATGATTAAGAGACACGATCGGTTAGGGAAGGGGACCCTAGTGACCTCCTTCGGGTACGTAAAGCGCAAGTCACATAGGATCTGTTTGATGCCGGCGAGAATATCCGTCTGTGAATTTTTACGACGGACAGATTCGTGTGTGAATTTTGTGCTGAAGGGTTAAACCCTAGTTTCAGACAGTAGGACATGAAAGTGTCAATAGAAATCACGTTTTTTTTGTTTACTCTTTTGTACACAAATTGGGCTTTTTAATTGGTTACATAATGTTAACAATTTTTTACAATTGAGTTAATGATAAACAATTGGTTGCAAAAAATTATTTCTTACGTTACGGTGGCTTATAATTAGATAAAATTAAAAAAATAATAATAAACAGAAATTATCAGAAATAACATCTTGACATAAACATAATCTGCAATTACACGCGGTAGAAGTGAATCTTTTAGAAAACTAAAGTAGAGAAGAATGGGGAGGTTACGAAGCAACGCACAAAGATGAGACCGATAGGCTACGAAGCACCGCACAACGAGGAGACCGATTTCACAATCTCACTCTCTCAAATCCTATAGATGTTTGAGTGTCTCTTTTTAGTGTAGCTATTTTTCGTTTAATCGAGTTTCAAATAACAACGGTGCTAAAGAAGTTTTCACTTAAAAAGAGGTTGAAATGTTTTAATCATCCAATTTGTTACTTTAAAATTGTCGATATCATTTGTATATTTGTTTTCTAAAATTAGTTTGGCGAGTTTGCTACACAATTTCTTTATGGATGGTGACATTAAAATAAGTCCTTATGACTTGTAAGTCGAATAGATACTTTTAAATTTACTGCCCTCAGTAATTTGCAACAGTCTAGTTCAGATTTTTTTAAATAAGCATAGGTGGTTTATCCTTCGCCGAGAACCAAGAACACATATGTAGAAAAATTTTTATCACGTTAAAGAATGTTATATATCAGACATGAGATCACTGAGTTCTACGTGATAAAAACCAAGAAATGTATTACGAAAGGAGCGGTGCTAAAAGAATGCACGGCCGGTGTTATGATAGTGAATAATAGATTTCCTTCGATGTTTTGGACGTGTAGAGCGAACTGACGGAGAAAGAAGTGTCAGGAAAATCTGCATTATGCATGACGCGGAAATGGATGGGGAAAAAGTCAGACAGGCCCCAGGAAGAATTAGGAGGGTATGCAAAGATTATCAAGTCAACCAAATAGATATATAATATCCCAAAAAACACGTTATTCATTGGAAGGCTAATAGGCCAACTCACAACGGATCAGAATAATGATTTCAATAAAAAAGGTTAGTTGGTGTCGATTTTAACGAAATTCATAAAAGTATCAATAATTCGAAAACCAACGATTTCTCACGTATTATACAGGGTGGAACAGCACGTACCCGGAGGATTTTAACAAGAGATTTTTTAGTATATTTGGAGTAAAAAATGTTCATGTCCAGAGGTTATTTTTTTTATTTCAAAACATTAAAAACGTCACAACTGAGTACGTCACACCGTCGTGACGTGTCTGTAAATTCCATTCCAAAAAATTACGTTTACACAATATTCCCAAAGATAACTGATTTATTTTTCTCGAGACCTCCGGAGCTTACGTACAAAAAAAAAACGTGATCAAATCCTCTCAGAAAAATTACGAGAAAACACAAAATATGGTGGAATTGACCACTTTTTCGAAGTTGATTTGAAAAAATGTAAGAATTTAACTACCTACCAAATTATATATTGCATTGTATATATATTGCATATTATACATTTTGTTTCCAAAATACGCTCATTAAAGAACATATTATATATTATAGTTCCCAACTATGTCCTCTGAACTGAACCTAAATTTCACTAAATAAACAATAACAGTAATCTTTAGTGACCTCCCAGGAAAGTATGGTTCTGTATATTATTTTCTGCCTGTACAGTACATTTTTACAGCAGTGTGGTGGTACATTCGGCATAAACTGAACAGCCATAAAAGATATTTTCTGAGAGTGCAACACCGAATATTAGAAACGCGGTGACTTGCGTTTTACCGCGAGCTCTTTTTTCATTCCCGCTGGAGACCCGCCTTCTCGTGGTTGTTTCGTGTAGCTCCTAATTATTGTAAATTCATCTTTAAATATTGTCGCAAGTGAAAATAAATATATTATGAATTTTATACAGCATGATAATAATTACTTTTATTACCTCCTGTGATTGAGAGTCAAATATCGAAATCCCTGGATGGCTAGGTAAGTATTACGGAAACTGCCGTCCAGCATTACCGATATAGCAGCATCGCGTTCATTGGTCAAATCATTGTACATGTAGTTTCGTATCGGTGATCGATGAACCGGTGGATGCAATTTTTAGCTATAAGTTGTCATAGTGGTTTGTCTAGTTTGTAGTTAGAAGTAAGATTGTAGAAATGTATTATAAGTTTGCACAGTGCCCTTGAGGTGATGTTTCACAAAAACGGCGCTATACAAGTCATCCAAATATTATTATTATACACAGTTACAATAAATTGTTGATTTAATTTTATTTTAATTTTACCATGTTTGTTTCTAACGAATATACGTAAATATTTAATATTCATGTTGGCTATTTCAGAACTGATTGTGGCAGAAATTTACGTACACCTGTTGCCTTTTGCGTTATGATACCCATGCAAAGGATCATTTTGGAATAGGTATATAAAATTATAAAAAATAATTTATTTAAATTGAATATAATCCCTTTCTGCAATTACCAAATCAAATAAACATCAGCTTGCACGAATAAATAATAAAACTTGATTAAACAAAATAACAACACAAGAATTTATACACAATGAAACTTCTTCCAACAAAGTTGTCTCATTAAACGGTCTTACAATTATTATTAGGGTTATAATTGGGTGAACGAAATTTTGTTCTCCAAGAATTGTTCGTTAATAATTAAGAAAGGTATTATTACTTCAAAGCCTCGGATTTCTTCGATGCAAAACATTATTGAGTTAGTATCGAATGTTTAATTATGACGTGCTAATTGTCTAATTATTTCAAGATTAAAAGTATCCATTAAAATTATGTTAATTAGGAGATATAATTTAAAAATAAACGGCTAATTAGAAACAAAAAGAGTACTAATGTTTCTCGAACTGTCTTTTTTTGTTTCGTAAACATTAAAATGTTGAATTATATTACTTATTGTGTGAAACAAAATTCAGGTAATTAACAATTATTATTACCTAAATTTTACATTGGGATGAGCGTGTATATTAACACTCCAATTAAAGTGTTAAATGTTCACAGGATGCGTACATCAAGGTTTAGTTGGTAGCAGGAGGTTGTGCTATGCAAGCAGAGTGTACTATGCAATTGTTTAATCTATATTACAACGCGGTATTATAGATGAGGATTAACATATGATGTTATTTTAAATCTTCTCAAAATAGTTCAAAGATTAATAATTAAGGTTATCCTGATAATACCATCTACATTTTCTACTAAAAAAATCTTTTTGATATTCAAAGTATCTACAATAGACAATATATATTTAAAAAAAAGTCAATGCCTGCATCAGCATCAGCAAGATATCAAAATAATATTAAAATCCCAAAATTTAATACTTACCAAGCGCATCCAAAATACCTATATGTATCTAGGTATAAATTATATCAACCAACTCCCATTAACCCGCCATTGGTGACGTATATGTCTATGAGACCGGGTAATTCGAAAAAATATTTTTTTTATCTTCATCGAATCACACTGCGATTTCGAGTAGCTGCCTAATTCCACGCCCCCTACCGCCAGTCTACCCCGCGACAGTAACGCAAGCGCACCTTTTAGAGTTTTGGCGCCAACCCGTTGCGTGAGACCGGCATCACCAACTAAGTATGTGAAATGGTTATTGTGTAATTTTATAAGATAAAATTTAAAAAAAAAAACAAGTATTATCATTTATGTTTTTTTTAAATTTTATATTTCGAATGTCATAAGACTGACTTTGTCGTTAAATATTTAAGATTGTTGGGTTTAAATAAATATTGTTATAATGTTTCATAATTTTAACGCATTGTTAAAAAAGTGAAGGCTACCGACATCTGTGGTCAATTAATTCAGCTTACTATGTTTCACCCAAATGGTGTGAGTCCTTGCTTATGGATGATTATCAGGATATTGATCGATATTGTAGATTTTCGCTTTATCTTCTAGTCTCCCACTCCACAATGACTAGTTGTTTTGAAGGAAGGGAGTTACTCTTTAAAAAGGCTCGCATCATGTGTTTTATGTTCGTTCTTTCTTGACAATAAACTCAAAACAGCTCATAAGTCGGGGCTAGTGTAACAGTTGTTATTCTTACCGGTTTTGTTTCTTATAAATTGTCCATGTTCAATAAGTTGAAATAAAAGTGAAAAGTTTGTAAATAGAACGAGGTTTTATTTAAAAGGATCACTCCAGATTTTAACATTTGATCCTTCCACCGGATTACAATCAGGAGATTGTATATATAAATAAAAAACAAGGAACCAGCAGCCAAAAAATACAAAATTGATTGAACCTGGAAATCATTAAGGAAAGTGGACCACATAGCAATTCTGAGATAAGTATTCAGTGTCTTCCTATCACATCTATCTTATGTTTATTCAGACCTCATGTATTTAATCGAGATTTATCTTAAATAGAGTCATTATTATAAATAAAATCACTACCCACTTGAGAATAATAATATAATATTACTTGAATAGTGTTCTTAAATAGTATTGTCAAGATTGTCATTGGTATTCTTTCAAACGGGTGCTTTGTCAAATAAAATAATTGTCAAGCGATATTAACAAAATATAATCAAAAATGGAAAATATAAAATCATTAATAAGCAAACGTGGCGTGATTAAGGGAAAATTGACTAGGTTCGCAGATTCATTAAATGCATTGTCGGTAAATGAAATTAAATTAAGATATGATCGGGTGAAATCATTGCTAGATGAATTTGAAGCAGTTCAACTGAAAATTGAAATGTTACCGGATTCAGACGAAATTGAAAATTATAGTCAACGAGAAGCTTTCGAAAACCAATATTTCTCAGTTTTGGCAACGGCCAAAGGCGCGATCGAATCCGTTGATCAAAGTAAGGTGGAAATAAAACTACCCACCCTTCAATTGCGGGAATTTCATGGAGATCAGAGAAATTGGGTTAATTTCGTCGAAACCTTCAAGACTTTAGTGCATAATAACAATACTTTAAGCAATGTGCAAAAATTCTTTTACTTGCAATCCACCTTAAAGGGAAACGCATTAAAAATAATAGCTAATCTAGAAGTTTCGGAATTAAATTACCTTTCCGCTTGGGAATTGTTAAATGAACGATATGCAAATTTAAGAACTACCGCGCATAAACACATCCAATCTCTATTTCAATTAAAAGACATGAAACAAGAAGAGCCTGTAGCATTGAGGTATTTAATTGATGAAACAAACGTTAGTTTAAAGGCATTACAAAATATCGGGATCAAGGTAGATCAATGGGATCCGTTGATTATTTATATAATATCAAATAAATTAGACGCATCTACTCGAAAAAATTGGGAGCAATATACATTGCAAGACGAATTACCTACGTTAAAGGAATTCTTAAAATGTTTATCTGCTAGGGCACAAGTATTGGAACTTATGAACGCTTCTGAAAAAAAGACTTCTAGCTTACATAAAACACAAATAAGCAACAATAATTACAAAAAAGATTCATCAGTATTTTTAGCGGTAAAGGCTAACAACTGCATTTATTGTAACGAGAAAGGTCACCAAATTTATTATTGCAAAAAATTTATAAAATTGAAATTACATGAGAGGATTGATGCTACGAAATCAATCCAAGCATGTTTTAAATGTTTAAAGGTGGGTCACCATGCACAGAGTTGCAAGGCAAACCTTTATTGCAGGCGCTGTGGCAAAGATAACCACAACACCTTGCTACACAATGAGGTACCTCTGCGGGAGGCCTCCAATATGGATGCTGATAACGAGGTTTCAGTATCAAATTTTTCTGCATCGGATAAAGCAGAAAAAATAATATTATTGTCAACTGCCAACATAGGAGTTGTGGGTAGTAACAATAAGATTTTTAAAGCCCGTGTTCTGATTGATTCAGGGGCCCAGTCAAATTTTATGAGAGCTGAATTTGCTAATAAATTAAATTTACCATGTGAATTGATAAACAAACCCGTCTCTGGGATCCATAATAATATCACACACAAAAAAAGAGAATTTCAGTGGAGATGACTTCGCTTAATACTGATTATAAACGCGAAATATCATGTCTGATTTTACAGGAGATTACAACAAACTTACCACAAGTGACAATGGAGAAAAAAGTCTTCAAGCTACCACGAGGATTGGAGCTAGCTGACCCGAACTTCAATATAGCTGCACCTATTGACATCCTGTTGGGCGCGGAAAGTTTTTGGGAAATCCTAACCAACGATAGATTGAAACTCGAGTCGGGACCAACACTTCAACGTACGCAACTGGGATGGATCATATCAGGACCGATCAACATGTACCCCAAGCAAAGGCCTGTATCAGATTTTTGTAGTTTATCTATAAATAAAATAAGTCATCAAATAGAAAAATTTTGGAAATTGGAGGAGATTAATCCCACTAAGATACTAAATCATGAAGAAAAGGCTTGTGAAGCCAGTTTCGCTAGTACTCATACCAGACAAGACGACGGTAGATACGTAGTAAGTTTACCGCGTCGAGCATGCATTGATCAGCTGGGAAGTTCATTGCTCACTGCTGAAAAAAGATTTAAAAATTTAGTGAGAAAATTTGTGTCGAATCCCGAATTGAAGACACAATATATACAATTCATGCGTGAATATGAGGAATTGGGTCATATGGAGGTGTGTGACCAGTCAAAGGGGGATCGTGAATCCTATTTTTTACCTCATCACGCTGTAATAAAAGAATCAAGCACTACTACTAAAGTGAGGGTCGTTTTTGACGGCTCCGCCAAAACTTCAAATGGAATTTCTCTCAATGACGCCTTGATGACAGGACCTGTTATACAAAAGGACTTATACACCCAACTATTGCATTTCAGGAAACATCAAGTGGTCCTGACGGCCGACATCGAGAAGATGTACCGCCAGGTTAACGTGGGTGAAGCGGACCGTGACCTGCAGAAGATACTATGGCGCGAGTCGCCGCAGGAGGTGCTCAAGCATTACCGTCTGAAGACAGTCACATATGGTCTGGGGCCTTCCTCCTTCTTAGCCACTAGAAGTCTACGGCAAATTGGTATGGATAACAATATAAATTTTCCTAGAGCTAGTCAGGTCATAGAAAATGACTTCTATATGGATGACTTGTTAACCGGAGGAGATGACATGGAATCCTGTAGAGAGTTAAAAGAGCAATTAATCAGCATCTTTTTGTCTGCGGGGATGACCTTGAGGAAATGGAGGTCTAATGTCTTGGAGTTGTCAGCCGAGTCGGGCCAAGCTAAGATTGCCGAATCAGGCAATTCTGAAAAAATTATTACTGACAATCCAAAGACTGAGAAAATATTAGGATTAAGATGGAATAATGAATCTGATTATTTTTCTTATGTAATAATGAAACCATCAAGTCAACCTACGAGATGGGCTACTTTCGTTGCAAACCGAGTAGCTGAAATACAAGAACTTAGTGATCCAGATCGATGGAGACACGTATCTTCAGCAGACAATGCAGCGGATATACTTTCAAGAGGAACCACTACAGATAAATTGATAAATTCTGCAATATGGTGGAATGGACCAAGTTGGTTGACCGAAGGAGTCAACGCTTGGCCTATATCAAATATTTCGTGTTCAAACCCTCCGGAACTCAAAGGCAAAAATATTCTATTATCCACAGATGTTCAAGAATGGGAGATATTTAAAAAATTCTCATCATTTGTTAAATTGAAAAGAGTTACTGCATATGTGTTGCGATTTGTCAATAACTGCAGAAGTGTTAAAGGTAGAATTTCAGGCAATTTAAGTGTAGCTGAATTGGAATCAAGCTTGAAATGTCTACTGAGATCAGCTGAAATACGACTAAAATTTTGGCCTATCTTTGGGAAAAATACTATTAAAAAGATATTACATAAATGTGTTGTGTGTTTTAGATGTCGTCCCCGAACCGGTCATCAAATCATGGGAAATCTACCATCCGAAAGTGGGACGCTGAGAAAGGCTTCCCTCGTGAAATCGTATTTATGTATCTTTATTTGCTTTTCAACCAAGGCTGTTCACTTGGAATTAGTTTCGGATTTATCTAGCAATGCTTTTTTGAACAGTTTAAAAAGGTTTATCTCCCGTAGGGGGCAACCTGAAAAGATCTTTTCCGACAATGCTAGTAACTTCAGAGGGTCTTGCAGCAAGCTCAAAGAGCTGTACACCAGTTTGAGGGAAAACAACGACAAGATTCAAAATTATTTAGTGAACAGAGGTATTGAGTGGAAGTTCATAACCCCTCGAGCCCCTAATCAGGGAGGTTTGTGGGAAGCAGCAGTTAAGTCAGCAAAGTTCCATTTGTATAGAATCACTAATAATTCTTCATTAACCTTTGAACTCTTGTATACCTTAATTTGTCAGATTGAGGCCTGTCTGAACTCCCGTCCATTAACTTCCTTGTCCGATGACATCCATGATTACCAACCACTCACCCCAAACCATTTCCTTATAGGCACTGAATCCTCTATCATTCCGGAGAGAGACGTCCGGGCGATACCAGACAACAGACTAACTCAATATCAGAGGATCAGTTCGCTAATTCAATCTTTTTGGTCTAGATGGAAGCAAGATTACCTGATGGAACTGCAAAAGAGGACTAAATGGCAGACCAGCACTCAACGGGCACTGCAAAAAGACGATCTGGTGATCTTAAAGGAAGACCATTTACCTCCACCTTTATGGAAAATGGCCCGAATTCTGCAGACACACCCTGGAGCGGATGGAGTAGTACGAGTTGTTACCCTAAAAACACCTCAAGGAATCTTTGTGAGGCCCATCACAAAGATATGTCTGATGCCCCTGGAGTCAGATACTAAACCTGTAATTGACATCCCGGACCTTACCAAGGATTGATTATGTACCTTACACTA
This sequence comes from Limnephilus lunatus, assembly GCA_917563855.2. Classification (NCBI taxonomy): domain Eukaryota; kingdom Metazoa; phylum Arthropoda; class Insecta; order Trichoptera; family Limnephilidae; genus Limnephilus; species Limnephilus lunatus. The sequence goes on along the minus strand of OU830594.1, from coordinate 89,519,757 downwards.
TGGTACTTATCTTCTCGACTACACCTTGGATGGATCAAGCAGAAGACTTGAGAAGAAAGAAGAAAAAAGAACAATAATTGTGTTGTGTTCAGTGTAAACAATATTATTTTGTGTTATTGGACAATTTAAATATGTAAAATTTAGTATGTACACTTTTGTAATTTAGTCATTTGAATATTTTAGTTATTTAATAGGATTAATAATTTTTAGTTATTTTTAGTTAATTAATAGAGTAATTCAACAGCATTTATACAGTTAAATTATAAGTTCAGTGTAGGATAAAAAAAAAGGTTTTTAGTTAATTTATGCTATTTTGAATTATTTTATTAGTATTTTTGTGGTATAGGTACTTAGATTTAGGATTTTTGGTTTATTTTGTTTGTTTTATAGTTTATTTTTAAATAGATTATGATTCCAAAATTTTAATAAAATTTGTGAATCCCGCCCCGGGCAATATGTTAAAAAAGTGAAGGCTACCGACATCTGTGGTCAATTAATTCAGCTTAATATGTTTCACCCAAATGGTGTGAGTCCTTGCTTATGGATGATTATCAGGATATTGATCGATATTGTAGATTTTCGCTTTATCTTCTAGTCTCCCACTCCACAATGACTAGTAGTTTTGAAGGAAGGGAGTTACTCTTTAAAAAGGCTCGCATCATGTGTTTTATGTTCGTTCTTTCTTGACAATAAACTCAAAACAGCTCATAAGTCGGGGCTAGTGTAACAGTTGTTATTCTTACCGGTTTTGTTTCTTATAAATTGTCCATGTTCAATAAGTTGAAATAAAAGTGAAAAGTTTGTAAATAGAACGAGGTTTTATTTAAAAGGATCACTCCAGATTTTAACACGCATCTAAAGATATTTTGTTATGTTAAAAAAGAGAATTGATTTAAGAAATACCTATGTTTTATTGACAGAAAAAGATATAATTTTATAAACTTTCCAATGAAAAGTAGCATGAACAGAAAATTATTGAAAAATTGGTCAAAAACCCCGGTGCGTGAGACTGGGGTCACCAACGATGTAAGTCAAATTCACGCCACCAGTGGCGGGTTAAAACTAAAAATTATCCGAAATAAACGTAAATTCCAAATTAATTTAAAAAAAATTCCTGAAACAACTGTAAGAGTACATTTATATTATTAATATATAATTTATATATTAATAGATATATATATATATATATATATATATATATATATTGACCTCTTCTCGTAGTATGCTGATCCAGTAAGAAGTTATTCGACAGTGTTGATCCACCTTTAACACCATATAACTTGGCTTTGATGGAATACTTCTGTATGATTTGGCAACAACGTTACATTAAATAGCACGGTTGCCAGTTTCCCAGTAAAAGAAAACGAAATACTACACATAAAATTTTCGATATTTGTATGGAAATCATACGCTTCGTAACTGTTGATCCGCCCAAATCACCATGCGTTGATGATCCGCCCAAATTGCCATGCGTTGTTGATCCACATAATCGTATATCTTATGTACCTATATGTGCTTTTACTATAAAATTGTTGATCTGACCATGACTAATCAGAATGGCGTTCAAGATGGCGTCATGAACGAAGCCTTCTGATTGGTCATAAAAACACATATACCTCTATCTGGTTTTACTGTTCATTGGTTGAGCCGATATGGAAGTTGCAAAACGTAATATTATAACGGCCGCGGCAGCGACTTAAAAAATATATCTTTCTGTATTTTATAAAATTCTAATATTATACTTCCGCGGGTTTTTGCGGCTAGGCTCCGCCGCCCGGGAAACATTTATTGGATAACCAACACATCTGTCATACGTCATCCCAAGTGGCTCGATACTTTTGATGACTTAGCAGGGGTGCCCGGGTTCGAGGGGTGATAATGCGTTGCATTACGATCTTCGCTACGAATTCGGAAGTCGCAAGTTCAAATTGTGGCGTGCGCAATAAATTTTACTTTGATAAATATGTATGATTTCTCGATAATGCATTGCATTATGATCCTTGACTACGAATTCGGATGTCGCAAGTTCAAAGTTGGCGTGCGCAAGTAAATTTTATTTTGTTAAATTTGTATAATTCCTCGATAACACGTTGCATTACGATCTTGGTTATGAATTCGGAAGTCACAAGTTCAAAAATAATAAATTTTATGTTCGTAAATATTTAGATATAATTCCTCGATAATGCGTTGCGGTACGATCTTGACTACGAATTCGGAAGTCGCAAGTTCAAAATTGGCGCGCACAAGTAAATTTTTTTTTGATAAATATCTATGTATGATTCCTCAATAATGCGTTGCATTATGATCCTTGACTACGAATTCGGAAGTCGCAAGTTCAAAATTGGCGTGTGCAAGTAAATTTTATTTTGATAAATATCTATGTACGATTCCTCAATAATGCGTTGCATTATGATCCTTGACTACGAATTCGGATGTCGCAAGTTCAAAATTGGCGTACACAAGTAAATTTTATTTGATAAATTTGTTTAATTCCTTGGTAACACGTAACATTACGATCTTGGCTACGAATTAGGAAGTCACAAGTTCATATTGTATTTTATTTTGATAATATATGTATAATTCAAACGGCATTCAGTCCTCCATTAATGGAGTTACTGGGATTAACCCTTCTTTCAATATCTGTATCGGCCATCCCATTTCTCTTAATCATACTATCCAGATACACAAACTCATCCACCTGCTCCAAGTATTCATCATTCAAAACTATATTGCATACTGTTTTTGTACTCCCTCTTTCAAACACCATGACTTTAGACTTACTTACATTCATCATTTAGCTTCATCTTAATGATAAATTAATTTAGGTAATCAAAAAAAAATTATTCAGCAAAAGGTATCGCATTACTATTTTTTTAAAATATTAAAGTATTCGTATTTCCCATCCCACCTCGTCTTGTCGCAGTAGTACTAAACGAGCGAGCTGCAAGCTGGGCGGTAAATACTACTAAAAACCGCATTTTGATAGAAAGGACTGTTTTGTAATAATTGAGTCAGGCTCGCTTTCCTACTATCGCTTTTACCATTTTGCGTTAAAGCTGAAAACTGGACAATGGTAACCGGATCATTCCGTCTCGGTAGCATCCGGTCTCTGGCTAGGATTTTTTTAGAAACATTAATAAAATTGCATTTGTCTCTGTTTCTCATGCGAAATACAAACAGATTAGAAAGAGAGATTTATTTTATTTAAAATTGAATTTGCGGTGCAAGGCTGAAAAAGTCGAAGGGACTCCCTCAACCATTCTCTCCCGATCCGGCCTGAAATGCAAATGGTGAGCAGACGCGTTCGTGGCCAAGACACCACAAACCTCACCCCATGATCCTGGGCACCCCGGCTAAGTCACCAAACGTAGAGAACCTCTTAACCTATACTAAAAGTTTGAGTGGGTATGGGTACCGCCGCCTCGTGAACCATTTTTTGGATGACCAACACCTCTGTCACGTTTCGCTACTTTTGGTGTCTTAGCAGAGGTGCCCAGGTTCATCGGGTGAGGTCAGTCTAGGTCTTTTCGGCGAATACGTTAGCCCATCCACTGCGTGGCGGGCCGGATCAGGACAGACTGATTGAGGGAGACCTAACCTGACTTTTTAGGGGTGCCCTGGTTCAACGGGTGTGGTTTGTATACCGTGTACCTGCTTGTGTACCGCCACCCCGGGAGCCATTCATCGGATAACCAACACCACTTCCGTAGGTTACCCCAAGTAGTTCATAATTTAATTTTAAAAACCTTCACATCCTATAATATTATTTAATTATTTAAAAAAAATAATACTTTTTCTCTTCATCATTGTTACCAACTTACAAATAATGATAATATCTTACAAATGTAGCTATTCTTATTATGTTGTTTCCAGATTTTCTTAATTTTTATTGTTTCATTGGAAAGAAGGTTCGTTTCCTGTAGTGACGACTGGCGTAGTCTAGTGGTAAGGCTCTTGACTCACACACCGAAGGTCGCGGGATGTAATCCCAACGTGGCAAAAAAAAAAATGATTAATTTTTGTTTGCACTATTTATGCTTTTAAAATAATATATAGTTTATTTGCGGCACGTTCCAGAGTGGATGATACTCTCAGTATCGCCCTAATGTAAGACCACCATCCAGAATTGTAACGTTGCTCGAAATGGCGTTAGCCGTGTTCGGTGACCAGATCTGAATAGCCAGGCCCCACCTTCCTCTTCCCTTTCTCCTTCCCCTCCCCACTACCTTCAGCCTCACAATACACCTCAATTGAGGATGCTATAGTCTCACTTGGCTGACTAGACGGGAGCAGCTGAGACTCTTGTGATGTATTACTGTTAAAAAAAATTTACTCAACATGAAATATATTTTACTTATTATTTACCCACCATTAAACATTTTCAAAGTTTCTCTTTAAGTTAAATTATTTGCATATATTATAAATAGAAATATTATTTCATTGTTGCAATATTGTAATATTTAAATACCTATCGTAGCAATTTTATTTTCGATGTTTAATCTGCCCAACTATATTAGGTATATCTTTCTCAACTAGATTAAGAAAGGGACCAAAAAGATTAAGAAAGGGCCCCTCAGATGGTTTGGGCATGTAGAGCGAATGAACGATGAAAGCAGTGTAAGAAGAATATACGACGTAAATGTGAATGGCAGAAGAAGTCGGGGACGTCCGAGGAAGACATTTTTTTTTTTTTTTTTTTTTTTTTTTTTTTTTTTTTTTTTTTTTTTTTTTTTTTTTTTTTTTTTTTTTTTTTTTTTTTTTTATTAGGTTTGTCAACAGTGATTTACATCAAAGCTTTCACGATACAATTACACTGAACATGGTTGATGCTATCACTAATTAAAGACAAACACAACATTGATAACATAATACTTACATATATATACAATCATTCACACACACACACACCATACATTACAAAATTTTGAAACAAGTTTTTAGAACAATAATATTATAATATAAGTTTAAAGGTTTAGTTTATATAACAATATAAAAGTGAGCTTTAAATCTTGTTAATAGACGATTTGAAGTTGGCCAATGTTGACATTGTCAAATTAATTGAATGTTTTTTATAAGCCTCGTTAAAATTGCGGCACATTCTTGATAAAGCTGAGTCATACCCCAGCTTAGTTCGATATTTTTTAATATTTAACGGAACATAATTTACAAGTCGTGAACCAATTCTAGGAACATTGAACCTGATTTGATGAAGTAGAAAAGGGCAGTTTATTAAACCATTAACAATTTTGAAAAGAAAATTTAAATCTGTATTTAGTCTTCTCTGTTCAAGGGTGCGTACATTGTAGAATTTTAGTCTATCGGTGTAGTGAGGAAGTGATCGAGCTCGCTTATCGGTATACGCTAGGTGGTACATAAAATGTTTTTGAACTCGCTCTATTCGCTGAATATGAACTTTGTAGGTTGGACTCCATACAGCACTTGCGTACTCCAACACGTTGCGGGTGAAGGAATTGTACAGCGTTATTTTTGATATAGGATTTTGAAAATGTTTACTATTTCGTTTGATAAATCCTAGCATTTTCAAGGATCTAGAAATGATGTTGTCGATATGAGGTGTGAAAGTAAGTTTTTTATCAAATAATACGCCTAGGTCCCGAATGGTTGCGACTTCCTGGAGTTTAGTACCGTCGATAAAATATTGAGTTGGAATAGGATTGTGTTTACGTGTAAAAGTTATGTGAACACATTTTAAAGAATTTAGAAACATTCTATTGTTGTTGCACCACTTTGAAACTCTGTTAATATCATTTTGGAGAAGTATTGAGTCTAGTGATGTATGAATAATTTTGAATATCTTACAATCATCAGCAAACAACAAAATTTCAGAATCCAAAATAACATTGCACAAGTCATTTATAAAAACAAGAAATAAGATTGGGCCTAAATGGGACCCTTGCGGCACTCCAGATGGCACTTCTAATCCTCTTGACTCATAGCCATCAAATACTACTCTTTGTATGCGGTCAGTTAGATAGGAGTAAAACCAGTTTAGCAAGGTACCATGAACACCCATTTGTTTGAGTTTACGAATTAATAATCTGTGATTTACTTTATCGAAGGCCTTACTAAAATCTGTGTAGATTGTGTCTATCTGTTGACCTCTATCGACAGCTTCGGTTAAGGTATTGACATAGCAAAGTAAATTAGAGGATGTTGATTTCTGGGAGAGAAAACCATGCTGTTTTGGAGTTATAAGATTTTTGAGATGATAATTTAGATATGGACAAATTAATTTTTCGAAAATTTTTGCAAACGAACAGAGAATAGAGATGGGTCTATAGTTTGTGACTTCGTGAAGGTCTCCGCTTTTAGGTATTGGTACAATATTAGCCTGTTTCCATCTTGTTGGGAAAATGGATGAAGACAATGATTTTCTGTAAATGATAGTCAGAGGGAGTGCGAGACTGTGTGCACATTTTTTTATTAGGAGTGGTGGAATTTTGTCAGGGCCAGGGCCTTTGCTCTGGTCAAGGTTTAGCATTTCTCTTTTTACATCGTGTACACTAATGTTTACTGTGTGCAGACAGCTGTTCGAATGGTCTATTGATTCAGATTGAGGTTGAGTCTCTTCGTTGCTTTTAATGTCATCTTTCTCATACACTGATGAAAAATGTTGAGCAAATAGTTCGCTGCTTTCCTCGCCGTTTGACGACTTTTTTTCTCCAAACGTCATGTTTTGGGGGATAGTACTTATGTTTTGTTTCTTGTGTTTGACAAATCTCCAAAAAGCTTTAACGTTATTATGATTAACCAGACACGATTCAATTTGTTCAATGTGTTTAAAGTAGCAATTACTAATGAGTTTGGAACAACGAGTGCGTAAGAGTTCGTAAGAGTTTTTATCACGTGGATTCTTATATTTTTTATAGAGAATTCGAAATTTATTTTTTTCTTTTAGTAATTTAACTAAGTCTGGTGAGTACCAGATGGGATGCTGCCTGTTACGATTTACAAATTTTGTTACGCATTTCTCAATTATACGATACATATGAGTGTAAAATAAAGAAACCATATCGTCTACCGGCATGAAATCAGGTAAAAGTAGTGCCCAATCCAGTTCTTGTAATTCCTGATTGAATTGAACGTAATCATTCTTATTAAAATCATATTTAAGTAAGTTTTTATTCTTTAACATTTTTGTTAATTTGAAATCAAAACTGTATTCAATCTCTAAAGGTGGATGGTGTTTATCAATGCGACTTAGGATTTCGGTACTTTGCCTGACTTGTATTGTTTGTGAATTGGATAGAACGAGATCTAAGATTCTACAGTTACTATTTGTAATGCCATTGAATTGATTGAGATTATTTAGGGCAAGAAAGTTTACAAGATGGTTACCAATGTCAGTATTATAATTTTCTGGAGATAGGGAATGAGTCTGGTTGGGTTCATTGTGGGTCCAACCAATGCTTCCCAGGTAAGACATGGCACGATCAAGTGAATCAGATACTTGAGTCGGGCCATGTCAAAAGTCAGAATAATAGAAGAGAATGTGTGAGACGATGTATGAATGTGAGTGAGGCAAAGAGTGTGTGCCAAGACCGAGTTGTTTGGCGGTCCGTCCTCTCTGCCTACCCCTGCGGGGAAACGGCGTGATGGTTAGTTAGTTAACTTCTGAACTATTTCTTACATGTTGGTCGTTTTCGTGCTTGGTTGAATTTCGATTTTTCCCTATAACGTGGGGAAATTTCCCCTGAGATTCCCTATTTTGTTGAAAAATTATCTTCAATATTACACGAACAGCTTATAAAAACTGACAGATATCCAAGTTTCAAATATTATGATTTTAAAATTAAATTGGGAGATGTTTACTGGGTTTTAACACTACATTCTATGTTATTTTTAATCTTAAAAATTATAAACCTCAAAACGTTTACCAAGTTCGATAAAAATCAGCTTCTTCTCAGTATGTAGTGAAAATCAAAGGGGTATTGATATATTTCATATTACTAATATTCCCACATTTCTCGAGTAAAATACATAATTTTCCATAAATACTGGGAACTTTTCTACCTCTCAACACCGAACACCTGCTAGTAGCGTGCCAACTTGTCCATCATCGCCTGTGCAAATTGCTAGGGCTTTCAAAACATGGAAATATAAAACGACGTTGTAATATTCATTCATTTATTTAAAAGTTTAGGTTTTTTGAAAAATAGAATAAAATAGTTTTTATAATAAAAAAACACAAGCTTACATAATTCTTTAACTACGTTTTTGATGCTTCAGATTTTACGTCCGGGTTAAATCTTCCCCACAGGAAACCCTTCCACACACTATTCCATAAACGATTGTCTAGTAAATCCACGCAATGTAAGTGCGCTATATGAGTATAATAAATACAAAACAATACAAGAACAATACGCCAATCCACCAGAGACCAAATGGGAAAGTAATTCACCGACTCCAGATATTTTCATATCAGACGGTTCGGCTCGATAGAACTCAGAACATTATACTCATAAACAGTGCAGGAAACGACTAGTTTAAGAAACTTGCACAAAAAAATAAAGTAATAATATTACTGAATTTGATCAATAAAGTTTGTAGGTAGGTACAAAATATAAAAAATCCATTGATATGAAAAAATCCAAAATAGTGACATTTTTTTTCTTTCAGCCGACAAAATGCTGTTAAATGTGTTAGTCAATTTAAATAGCTTTAACAAAATATTCCCCTACCAGATGAAAAAACTTCAATAAGGTATATTTGCTTATATATTACAATTGATATACTAAATATATCAACAACATCGGAGTTTTTGTTTTCTAGCTGTTGAATCGTCGCATAGGAGTGTAATATTTGGATATTGATGTGGAATTGCTACAATAATATGGTAGGTACTGTCTTGTGACTGACCTACCTGGAGTATGAAAAGAGATTACATAGAATAATGTCTTGCTCTGGTGGAATTTATTTATTAACTTATTTTTATTAATATCCTAGTGGCGTTAACATACATACATGAAAATATTACAATAAATTTTATTTTTGTACCAATTAAAAAACTGATACAATTTAGAAAATAAAACTTGACTTTAATGCTAAAATGTAGCCATATGGATACAATTGTTCATGTGTGTTACAAACAATAAAATAAAAAGATATGATGTACTCGTACGGTATCGAATTTTAAAAGAGAAGAATTTTGTAAAAAGAAAAAAAATAATAAAAGTTAATTATAAAAAGATAGACTGGCGGGAATATAACACCGAGATCTCGTATCTGCAATACTCGAAGAAACTTAGCACCACTCATAAAAAGGGGAAAATGAAAAGGATTTTTATTTTTGTACAAATTTGAAAGTAATCTCGCATTTACCAATATTTCACATTCCATAGTGAAAGAAGATACTCTCAGTATCACCTTTATGAAAACCACCATTCAGAATCCAAGGGTTGCTTGAGATGGCTTTAGCCGTGTTTGGTGACTAGATTTGAATAACCAAGTAGTTCCTCTCCTTATTCAAAAAGGATACTATATTATATGAGATATTATATATTATATAATTTGTTACAATTTTGATAGAAACAACAGTTTTGTTTTCATAAGGAACATAATACAAGGTAAAAGACAGAGTGTACATGGCCGGTATTAGTTATAAACATTTCACACAGAGCGCATGCAAAAAGATCGCTCCATAAAGATCATCTGAATTAATAGCGTATAATAAATAAAAAGGTTAAACTAAAGGTATCAAGAAATATTTCACAAAACGTGCTAAGAAAAAATAATAAAGTGTGTGGCTGTAGTGGGTTCATGAATGTCATACACACTTTGATCCTAAAAAAACATAATCATGTGTGAATATTTTTGATAATTTACCCAAATAATCATTATTTGATGTTGCTTACTGTTGAAATCAAAATCAAAATCTCAAACCGAAACCAAAATCAAAATCAAAGTCAAAGTCAAAATCAAAATTAAAATCTCAAACCAAAACCAAAATTCAAATCTATATCCGAATTCGTAGTCAAGATCGCACTGCACTGCATTATTTTTGTATTATACAAACGTAGATATTAAATAAAAATTACCTCCGCACGCCACAATTCGAACTTGCGACTTCCGAATTCGTAGTCAAGATCGTAATGCCCCTCGATATCGTTGAATTATACATTTTAATAAAAATAATGCAATTTGTTCTTGCGACTTCCGAATTCGTAGAGATCGTAATGCAATGCATTACCGAGGAATCATACGTATTTGTCAAAATAAAATTTACTTGGCCACGCCACAATTCGAACTTGCGACTTCCGAATTCGTAGTCAAGATCGTAATGCAACGCATTGTCGAGGAATTATATCAAAATCTTTATCAAAATAAAAATTACTTGCGCACGCCACAATTCGAACTTGCGACTTCCAAATTCGTAGCCAAGATCGTAAGGCAACGCATTATCGAGGAATTATACATATTTATCAAAATAAAATTTACTGGCGCATGCCATTTAAACTTGCGACATCCGAATTCGTCGTCAAGATCGCACTGCACTGCATTATTGTTGTATTATACAAACGTATCAAATAAAAATTACCTCTGCACGCCACAATTCGAACTTGCGACTCCCGAATTCGTAGTCAAGGTCGCAATGCCCCTTAGATGTCGTTGAATTATACATTTAAATCAAAATAATATTTAATTTATTTTATTATTATATTAGATTTGATTGTTTGTTTGCATTGAATAGGCTCCGAAACTACTGACCGATTTCAAAAATTCTTTCAACAACAGAATTATTATTAATTAAATGAAGACAATATTAGCAGCAATATGAATAGCAGTTGAGCAGACGTATCCACCGCCCCAATCCGGATAGCTGGTACCCGGCATGCGTTGCAATGCCATTCAAAGAAATACATTGATTCTCACTCTATGTCCTTTCCCGTGCGTCCCCGTTCCTTTCCGCCTTCCCCGTATTCCCCCTTCCTCGTCTCTTCACTCTCCGCGAACCCCACTTACCCCCTGCCTTTCCTTCCTGCCGCTAAAATATATGAAATACACATATTTTCATTTATAAAAATTTCATAACCCCAGAACTCACCATTATATACAGCCTGTTACTCGCTGATAATGTAGCTTTCTGTTGTTGAAAGAATTTTTCAAATCTGTTCAGTAGTTTCGGAGCCTATTCAATGCAAACAAACAAACAAACAAACAATCAAAACTTTCCTATATTTTATGTTACTAATATTATAAATGCGAAAGTTTGTATGGATGGTTGGTTGGATGGTTGGATGGTCCTTACTCTTTCACGGAATAATTATCGAATGGAATTTAAAAATTCTTTCACTAATCGAAAGCTACATTATTTGCGAGTAACAACGGCTTTATATATTGGTAAGCTCTGGCGTTATGAATGAGCTGTGACGTTATGAAATTATGTATCATAAGTGTTCTGTCCCTAACAAAATCGGGTTATTGCAAACGTCAAACAAATTGTTACCTTGGAAACAATGTGTTTTTTTTAAATGAGTGCTTTGTTGTGATTAAAAAGAGTACTTTTTTGGCGTCGTAGTTAATATCTACATATCTCTAAAAATGTTTATTCTCCGAACAAAAAGCATAACGTTGCTATAAACCATAGCGTTTGAAGTGGACTGTCATTTTTTTAGGTTACTCTGGATTCAAATATGAATAAAATACTAATAAAGGGAGTAGGTACTTAAAATAAACTTCTATTTCTATAATTTAAATATTTTCTAAAATAGAATTTTTATTTGCGAAATATCATTCTCAAATTTCGAAATTGTCTATTAAACAATAATTATTTTCTATTAGACAAAATAGCAATAATAATAACAATTATGCCAATAATTATGCCAGTAATAATAATAATGCGAGCGAAGCCGTGGGTAAAAGCTAGTATTCAATAGTGAGTGAATTTACAAATATTTATAAACGTCAAATGTCAATGCGCTGATTGTTTTGCTTTTGTTCTTAAACATGTAATGCTGCCAATCTTTCTTACACACTAAATGTCAATAGTCGAAAATGAGACAAACGGTGAACGTACGTCTGAACTCCTCCAAAGGTAAAATACAATATTGATAAAAAATCTCCCTCAGACGTGTAAAGAAAATGAAACGCATATTCCGTAAGTAGGTGGAAAAGTAAGAAAATTATAAAAAATAAATCCGTACACAACGACATCTCTGAAACTGACAAAAACCAAACGGACAGTTCATTACGCATCGATAATAACTTAATTGTGTAATTTTTAAATTAATAAAAACACTGAATTTAATTCAGGCAATAAGTAAACACAACATTAAATGATTCCGAGGCGGCACGAAGTCGCCGGGTCAGCTAGTAAAATAATAATATGTTAAATGACTCCCCTTTCGCCCGGGCGGGGTAAGCTAAGTAATACTTACATTTTTAAACTCATGGTATCTTTCGAATGGAAAGTCCAAATTGAATAATTAAAAAAGGTAAATAAAGGTATTGAATCAGTCTTGAACAAAAAGTAATTTATTTTGATAAGGATTAAAACCAAGATACAAATAACGAGCCATTTAAAGCGGCGTCATTTTAATTAAATTTTTAAATAAAATAACACTTATTGTGGCATAACTATAATAGTTAGACATATGATATCGCGAAATTTTTTGTAAATAATGATGTGTTCTACAAAGTCGTAGTACATTGTTTTATTATATCTATAATAGTTTTCGCAGCGCACGCGATGTAAAGAATATTTTAGGATTTTTTTTTACACCTTGGGTTGCATTATTGAAGTTTTAGTAAGTATCCCTAATTTTTTTGAAAATATTATTTAGCCTATGTCACCCGAAGATAGTGTAGCTTCCTAACAATGAAAGAATTTTTCAAATCGGTTCAGTAGTTTCGGAGCCTATTAAATGCAAACAAACACACAAAGAATCAAATCTTTCCTCTTTATATTTTAGTGTGCTAGATTAGACGTTCTTTAGCCGTACTCTCTCGCCTTTCGGAACGATAATTATGAATTGGTTTATTTCTGAATTGACATGGAACCTTTCGGAACATCGTCTTGCACCGAAATGGGAGGGATGGATTCACGTCCGTCACTCCTAGACACACTGACCCCCAGATTCCTACCCACACTTACTACCCCATTCCTTCCCTGAACATCCTCTTCTTCCTTTCCTAAAATACGCTCCACACTGCATCCCTAAAGGTGACATAGGCCTTGAGGGGATTTATTTTCTTCAGGGCTTCCTGTGTGTAAGAAAAAAAGGTCTCCCTCAAACAGTCTCTCCCAATCCGGCTTGCCACGCAGTAAGTGGGCGCGTTCGCCGCACGGACCTAAGCAAATCACACTCCTTGAACCGGGCACTCCTGCTAAGTCACGAAAAGTAGTTAACCACTTGCAGCGACATATGAAAGAGGTGTTGATTACCCAAAAAATAGTTCCCGGGGCGGTGGTGGTGCCCAGGTTCATAGGGTGTGCGAGTCTTAAAAGCGGAAACGAAAACGAAAATAAAAAAAAAATCAAATTCAAAATCAAAATCAAAATCAAAAGTCAAAATCGAAATCTATATCGAAATCGAAATCAAAAGTCAAAATCAAATTCAAAATCAAAATTAAAATCAAAATCAAAATCAAAATCAAAATCTCAAACCAAAACCAAAATCAAAATCAAAGTCAAAGTCAAAATCAAAATTAAAATCTCAAACCAAAACCAAAATCAAAATCAATATCCGAACTTGCGACATCCGAATTCGTAGTCAAGATCGCACTGCACTGCATTATTGTTGTATTAAACAAACGTAGATATTAAATAACAATTACCTCCGCACGCCACAATTCGAACATGCGACTTCCGAATTCGTAGTCAAGATCGTAATACCCCTCGATATCGTTGAATTATACATTTTAATAAAAATAATGCAATTTGTTCTTGCGACTTCCGAATTCGTAGAGATCGTAATGCAATGCATTACCGAGGAATCATACGTATTTGTCAAAAAAAAAATTACTTGGCCACGCCACAATTCGAACTTGCGACTTCCGAATTCGTAGTCAAGATCGTAATGCAACGCATTGTCGAGGAATTATATCAAAATCTTTATCAAAATAAAAATTACTTGCGCACGCCACAATTCGAACTTGCGACTTCCAAATTCGTAGCCAAGATCGTAAGACAACGCATTATCGAGGAATTATACATATTTATCAAAATAAAATTTACTGGCGCATGCCATTTAAACTTGCGACTTTCGAATTCGTAGTCAAGATCGCACTGCACTGCATTATTGTTGTATTATACAAACGTATCAAATAAAAATTACCTCCGTACGCCACAATTCGAACTTGCGACTCCCGAATTCGTAGTCAAGGTCGCAATGCCCCTTAGATATGGTTGAATTATACATTTAAATCAAAATAATATTTACTTGCCTACGCCACAATTTGTTCTTGCGGCTTCCGAATTCGTAGAGATCGTAATACAATGCATTATCGAGTAATCATACGTATTCCCCGATAATGCATTGCATCCCCAAATAAGACATAGGCCTTGACGGGATTTATTTTCTTCAGAGCTTCCTGTGTGGAGCTAATGTAAAAAAAATAAGGTCTCCCTCAACCAGTCTCTCCCAATCCGGTCCGTAATGCAGTAGGTGGGCAAACCCGTTCACCGCAAAGACCTAGACAAATCTCATCCCTTGAACCCGAGCAGCCCTGCTAAGTCACAAAAAATCAGTCTCTCCCAATCCGGCTTGCCACGCAGTAGGTGAGCGAACGCGTTCGCCGCACGGACCTAGACAAATCTCTCTCCTTGAACCGGGCACTCCTGCTAAGTCACGAATGTCACTGCAAAGTGACATATGACAGAGGTGTTGATTACCCAAAAATGGTTCCCGGGGTGGTGGTAATCATACCCGCCTCCCAAAATTAAGGTATACCTTAAGTGGTTCGCTATGTTTGGTGACTTAACCGGGGTGCCCAGGTTCATGGGGTGAGGTTTGTGCGGGTCTTAGAAGCGGAAACGAAAAAAAAATCAAAATCAAAATCAAAATCGAAATCGAAATCTAAATCGAAATCGAAATCAAAATCGAAATCGAAATCAAAAATCAAAATCAAAAACAAAATCAAAAATCAAAATCAAAATCTCAAACCAAAACCAAAATCAAAGTCAAAATCATAATTAAAATCTCAAACCAAAACCAAAATCAAAATCAAAATCAAAATCGAAATCCAAACCAAAATCAAAATCAAAATTAAAATCTCAAACCAAAACCAAAATCTCAAATCAAAACCAAAATCAAAATCAAAATCTCAAACCAAAATCAAAATCAAAATGAAAGTAAAAATCAAAATCTAAATTAAAACCAAAATTAAAAAATCAAAATAAAAATCAAAATAAGAATGCAAATAAAAATTTAAATCAAAATCAAAATTAAAATCTCAAACCAAAATCAAAATCTCGATCCAAAATCAAAATCTAAATCTCAAACCAAAATCAAAATCAAAATCTCGATCCAAAATCAAAATCAAAATCGAAATCCAAATCAAAATCAAAAACAAAATCAAAATAAAAATTAAATCTTAAACCAAAATACATTAAAAAAGAAATGAAATAGAACGAATTGAAATAAGAACGTACAGGTACCTATTAAAAGAAGCTGAAAAGTACGACAGACGGGCACCTTTGTTGGCGGTCAAAACTTGGCATTTATATGGATCAACAAAAAAAAACGTGTAAAATGTATAAGACACCGAACAATGGGCGTGGCTTACAGCTAAATCTTGATGGTATAAATTGATCCACATGGATCAGGATGTGTATGCCAGCTTGTGTAATGGATCAGCATATCCGGATGGATCAACACGTCCGAACGGATCAACTTAAAACTGGTGTACCGTCGCGCAAGATCAACGTTTTACGAGAGGAGATAAATATATATATATATATATATATATATATATATATATCTAGTTTCTCCTGCATATCTATGGTTATTAGTTGCAATATTATTATTTCACTTCCTCACCAAACACAAGATCTTTTTCTCTTTATGGTGAGGAAAGGCTTTTATTATATTCATATTATTAATCTGTTAAACATGTAAAAAAATGTATAATTATTGTAAAAACCTACCAATATTAAATAAATTAATTTAAAAAAATATATATATACATTATATAGAAATTGAAGAAAGAAGAAAAGGAAATAACAATAAAGCAATTACTTTATTTTTAGTTCAAACAATTCTATTTGCTAAGACTTATAAATAGCTTTTAACTAATTAAATTAGCACACTTTTTTTAATATATAAGGCCGTTTTTATCTTCACATTCTTATGGCATTATAAAATCTACACATTCGAGACACTACTGTTAGTTATTGGAAATATTGTTTTTAAATAACTCAAAATAAAATGTTTTATGACTACTTGTAATGTCTTTTTTATGAATATTGTA
This sequence comes from Limnephilus lunatus, assembly GCA_917563855.2. Taxonomy (NCBI): domain Eukaryota; kingdom Metazoa; phylum Arthropoda; class Insecta; order Trichoptera; family Limnephilidae; genus Limnephilus; species Limnephilus lunatus. The sequence continues at coordinate 89,503,326 of OU830594.1, read as the reverse complement.
TAGACGGTGACCGAAAATCTTAGAACCTCCTTTGAAAAGTCATTAAAAGTAATGAAAAAAAAAATATATATCGATTAAATTGGTTAAGGTAGGATAGGTTTATAGGCTTTAAAATATGTTTTTTCAATCTTTTAATGACTTTTCAAAGAGGTGTTGAGTTGACTTGATTCTGAGTTGGAATGGTACCTGTATAGACAATAGGAATAACAGAATACGTTGTGTTAAACTAAATGGGGAATCATCCTATGATTTTTTTGCATCCAGTGGCGTTCCGCAAGGTTCCCACCTCGGACCTATATTATTTTTCTTTTTCGTGAATGACATTCGTAATATTTTTAAAGACATTGACGTATTTATGTTCGCAGATGATTTGAAACTTTTTATAGGAATTCGAAGCCTGGACAACTGTTATATTCTCAGCAAACTTGTTAAAATTAATTGAGTGGTGCAGCGTCAACAATATATACCTTAATGTTAATAAATGCATAACTATGAGATTTTTAAAAATAAAAAATCCAATTTATTTCAATTACACAATCAATAACAATATTCTCGAATCTGTTGCTGAAATTAATGATTTAGGTGTTACTTTCGACACTAAACTTAGCTACATATCAGACATTGAAAATATCTCAAAGAAGGGTTTAAAAAAGGTTTTGTACTAAGAATGGCTAAAGATTTTACCAACATTAACACTTCTGTACACATCACTTGTGAGGAGTCAGGTTGAATATAACTCAACTCTATGGTCTCCTCACTATAACGTTCATTCTCAAACAATAGAAAGGTACAAAAAAAATTCTAAGTTTTTAAATCATAAACTAAAAATACCTAAAGAACAATTAAACTACACCTATCTTCTGCATTGATCTAATTTATTAAATTTGAGTGACAGAAGAGCTGTTTTCGATCTAGTATTTTTATTTAAAATCTCAAAACACAAGGTCAGTACTACTGTTTTATTATGGCAATACTACGATCATGTCCCATTTCTATATACCACTACACATAATTTAAAACTTAGGCAATATGTTTGCACACATAGATGTATGGAATGTGTCGCTTATAAAATATAAGCATGAAATAATAAATCATTTATCCTCTTTAAGTTATTTGCATGTATTACATATAAATATATTTTTGTATTGTCACAATATTGTAATATTTAAACATCTTAGCATTTATTTTCGTTTTGTTATCTGAATATCTACTACGTCTTTCTCAACTATTTTCTTTCTGTTTTACAAACTCACTAGAGCTGTATTTTTCATGTTGTTGCTCTATATACTATGTTATATTATGTAAAAGCCGAAAGGCGTTAATATTATAAATAAATAATTTACTTTGTTCTCTTAATTCTAGATTTTTCTTAGCCTTTTTTTACACATTTTCAAGATACCTAACCTAGTGGGACAATTGTAATACCAATAGGGATATTTTGGCTTGCTGAAAGGAGAGGGAAAGATAAAGAATTGTTAAAATGATGGTGGAAAAGTACCTGTCTATTCAAATCTGGTCGCCAAACCCCGTTAATTTAAGCAACTTTTTTTTTGTTGGGTATAGTTATCCTTTCTGTCCATGGTAGTAGATACTGTCAGTATCGCCCTGGTAAAATCCAGTATTCGAAATCGAAACGTATAATAACTAACATTATTAATAAATGAAGAAGTCGGGGGCCCCCGAGAAGTTCATGGCACGATCGAGTGTATCAAATATTTGAGTCATAATGTGTGAAAATTATGTGAGACTACGTATGAACATTATGTATGTTCAAAATGATGTAGGTTCTCTTGTCAAAATAGAATATATTAAATTACTAGCTGACCCGACGAACTTCGTGCCGCCTCAGAATCAATAACTGTTGAATTAAATGCAGTTTTTTTATTAAGTTAAAAATTACACAATGAAGAAATCATCAATGTGCAACTATCCGTGTTTTTGGTTTTTGTCACTATCAGAACCATTTATTGGATAACCAACACCTCTGTCATACGTCAGCCATAGGTCACCCCAAGTAGTTCGCTACGTTTGATGATTTAGCAGGGGTGCCCAGATTCATGGAATGACGTTTGTCCTGGTCTTGGCGGCAGATGCATCTGCCCACCCGCTGCGTGGCGGGCCGGATCTAGAGAGACTGATTGAGGGAGGCCTTTTGACCTTTCCAGCTGGATTATCTCGACCCATCGCCTTGTACCACCGTTGGAGGGATGGATTCATACGTCCGTCACTCCCGGACAACACTGACCCCAGATTCCTACCCACCCCTCATACCTTTTTCCTTCCCAGAACTTCCTATCCTTCCCTTCCTTTAAAAGACCCTCCACAAAGCATCCCCTAAGACGACATAGGTCCTGAGGAAAATAATTTTCTTTGGGGCCTCATGTGTTGTTGAGCTGATGTAAAAAAAATTGCTTTTCATTTTCTTTATACGTGTGAGGGATTTTTATTATAATTGTTGTATCTTTCCTTTGGATAAGTGGAGACATACGTTCACCGTTTGTCTCATTGTCGACTATTGACATTTAGTAAGAAAGAGAGGCAGCATTATATGTTTTAAAACAAAAGCAAAACAATCCGCGCATTGACATTTGACGATTTTGAATTTTCGGAACTCACTCACTACTCATTATCACAAAATTCCCGCAGCTCTTTTAAAATATGAGAATTCGTTCCATACAAAATGTATGGGGAAAAGATTTTTCTTAATAACTATTTTTTTTGTTAATTTTTGTAATGTTTTAATAGTTATTAATTATGTTATCCGGGGCAGAGACAAATCCAACAAATCACAGATCATCAAAATCGGCCCAGCCGTTCTCGAGTAATAAATAGTGTAACTAACCCGACTTTGTTTTATATATTAAGATTCAAATTAACGAATTGTAAATTTTTCATTTTACCTTAAACATCAACTAATTACCAAAATGCTAGAGGGCAAGCTCGAAATGTATAGCACGTCTTTAAATATAATATTTCTATCACCATGCAACTAAAAATAAAGTAGGTACCTTAGGCTATCAAAAGCCAAAAAAATTACTTTTTTTTTAATCTTTTATATAACATGCATATAATCAGCTTTAGAACATTTTTCGGAATTTGATTTTTACCACTCTCCCTAGAATCATCAAGTACAGGTATCGGTATTTTTACTATATGCGCCCTCAGAATGAATATTTTTGAATATAACGGTATACAAGTTGAAATTCTGCCACTTTTTCATGATTGCGAGCGAGTGAAGAGACGGTTTTTCATATTACATGCTTAATAAGTAAATACGCCTATTCTAATGAGGGCTGGACCCATTTGAGTTTCCCAAACTTTTTAATGTGCAAACTAATTGTTTTATAACTTGTTCAGCATGTTTCTCTACTAGACCGGTTGTTCTCAAACCTCCAATTTTATGGTTGTCATGCAAAATACAGCCAGATTGCAAAATTTTTTAGGATTTGGTTTTGACCAATAATATTGATCTATTTCCAACATGTTGGCGGGCCATCCACACAGGAGGTCCTGATAAGGGAAAAAAATCCATCATGACCTGTGTCATCTATGGGGATGCTTCGTGGAGGGTATTTTTATGGAAAGGTAGGAGAGTAAGTTCCGGGAAGAAAGTGATGTGTGGGTAGGAATCTGGGGGTCGACGTGTTCAGGAATGAGGAACGTACGAATCCATCCCTCCAAGGTGATGGATGCGATGGGTCAAGAGAGTTCGGCTAGAATGGTCGAAAGGTCTCCCTAGCCAGTCTCTCCGCCACGCAATAGGTGGGTAAAAGCATCCGCTGCCAAGACCTAGAAAGAGTGTTGGTAATCCAAAACTTCGTTCCCGGGGCGACGTGTACCGGCGTTTGTGTATTTCCAAATTTTATTAAATTCTATTTTTAAAACGTGCAAATTCTCAATTTACCTTATTTCTATTAACTTTGTGTTGGATAACTTTATTTTGCAAAACGTCGCTCGATTTTACAACGTGGTATTTTTTGAGAGTTTGCTAAAATGTGAAAGTTAAAATAAAGTCAAACTCACATATTATTTAACATCATAATGTTTTCCAGTTTTCTGCAGATTTCAGATTTTTTTCATCCATATCGATCAATAATATTCATTAAACGATAATTAAAACATTTTTTTAATATAATCATAAAATTAATTAGATTTGAAAACAACGCTTTATGTACATACACAGACAAGCGTTTGTTTATAATATATAATTTTATATAAAATTTTAAAAACCACGGGTTGGGATGATTTCTTGACAAATCAGTTCCATTTTAGAAAATAACAAAAATAATTTTCTATTAAAAATATAATTTAATAAATAGGTAGGTACTTTTATAGTTTTCCTGAAATCTTTTTATAATCAGTTCCAATTTTGAAAATAATACTTAATTTCGAAGATAATATTAACTCATTAAACCAGAGTTTTTGCGGGACCCAAAAACAACCGAAATTAGAAGAAATTAATATATTTTTACAACCTAAACTTGCAAAAACAAATCAATATATATGTAGGTTCTTATGCTTATACTGGATAACCAACACCTCTGCCACAAGTTTCTCCAGTGTGTTCGCTACGTTTGGTGATTTAGCACGAATGCGGGAGAACTTTTGACATAGCCAGCAGGACGCTCTAGGAAAATAGCCTTGCGCCGCGGTGGAAGCGATTTAATTGTAGGTCCGTCTACCGATTCCTACCTACACTCCAACAAATTTACTTACCAGAACTTCCTCTCCTTCATTTCCTAAAAAGGCCCTCTACACAACTTCTCCTGACCTGACATAGGCCCCTAGGGGAAATATTTTTCTCGCGTGGAGCTAATGTAAATTAAAAATCTTTCGTATTTGCAAAAAAAAATATGGCAAATGGGTTGAATTGGATAAAATTTCTTTCAAAACAGTGGGTCCATAAGTCTCCAACTTTAAAGAAAGCAATCCAGACAAACAATAAAAAACGAATTGGCATAAAAAATGTCTGCAGATCTGACGCCAAGCATATCGTCGTTAATTTGGCATCGGAAAATAACAAATCCATTAAATGTCAATTATTGACAAGGCGTCAAAAAACCTGCCAAACATTCCCGTTCATTCCCCATAAGTCAGCATAGAGTCATAACGTAATACGATTATCTCTTTTCTGAGAGCAGATTATTTTATAAAGGGGAATTGAAAACAATAATGTTTTCCCCGCCAGCTGAAAATGACGATGGAATTCCTCGAAAAAACACCCATACATAAAAGTGTCTTAAGTAAAAACTCAAATTTCTGAAAGTTATTTGTCATCAAACCTTTCTACAATTTTTATTTGATTTATTTAATAATTCTTAATATCGAACATTCGTATCTAGAAGAAGTCGAATTTTCAAGTATGTGAGTTTGAATTGAAAGGGGTGCAGATTTGAATCAGTGCAAGTGTTTTATTGTGTTATTTTTTGTTGTGGTGGCCTACTTTTCTGCTCAATTTTTCAACGATTATACGAAGATTGATCGTTTTCTATGGCACTTTGACGTCGAAATACGGTTTTCAAGTGTAGGCGCCACGTGGCTTCTGAGTAGTATAGGGAGTTTATAAAGCAATGAAGTCACCCTTTATAAATAATTTTAATATTAATCACAAATAAAGTCATTTATCGTGCGTCTTTGAGAAGTTTAAGAAGTGAATACTGTAAATAAGATAAATTTCTTATGGTAGATACTCTGAAGAACGCTCTGGTGAAAGATCACTACAATTGGAGACGATGTAGAGGAAGATTCTGCGAATAACACATCTTTAATCTCGTTTGTATTATACTTTTGAATGTAGCTATAACTTTGTGGTTATCCATTATAGATAAATGAAACAATGTTACTTTGTTTGAACCACTTGTATATTTGTTTAAAGCCGACCGGTTTCGGAACGACCGTTCCTTCCTCAGGGCAAACGTATACTGACTTGACAATTATAAAATAGTAGGTGGGTACAATATATTATTACAGAGTGTTGTGGTAGGGGTGAAGGCGTGGCTAGGGATTAATTAGGAGTGGGTGGGGGAACATATCCATGATTGGGCTATATTATAATATTTTTTGTTTGTTAATAATGGGTTCATTATTTTTAAGAGATTTTTTTATTTCTATGGCTTCTAAGTTATCTAACCGTTTTCCCTTAGTGTTAATGTGAAGAAAATTTATCCCCGTATTTTTATCAAAACTATGGTTATTTTCAATGATGCGGTTAGCGAACTCGGAAAAATTATTATTGTTTAGACACCTTAAACGTTCTTTGATTCTTATTTCAAAATTACGAGTTGTTTTTCCAATATAAAATGAGGAATACATACATTGCACGGAACTTTACGACAAAGATGTGTTCATACTCAGTTTGGTGAAATTGAAGCGTTTTCAAATTACTTATTCAGTAAACCATAAAAAAATTTATCATTGCAGACAACATAAGCGACACTCTAACTAAAAAATGAAACAAAGATTCGGTGGCATCCAGGAATTGAACCCAGGACCCATAGCCTTGCCGGGGCTCTGCTATAACCTAAGCTAATACGACCCAATCCCCTTCGGTCATATTTAACTGTATCATATTTCGACTAAGAACTACCAACAGTCTCTTCAATTTCTTAATGCATGTTTTTATGACTGCTAAAACCATCTTCAATCAAAATGCTCCTAAAATTTTGTCTTCAATGATTAAACATTCCAGTTTGATTTATTTATCAATTATTATAAGCAATAATTATTACCCTGAAACACTCATCAACATTGAAAAAATCTTCCGAGAAAAGATAAATGCCGTCGGCGGCATTTATCTTTTCTCGGAAGAAAAATTTCTTTTTGCTTATAATAATTGTTACCCTTTGTGCTATGCATAAAAATCTTGTCTTAAACATTAGTTTACCAATAAAATAAAAATTAATGATTTATTTATTGTTATTAAGTTTATTTTGTAGAACTCCATTTTAATTTTATTTTTATTTTTTATAATAAATTATTAAAATAAATTATTTTATTAATTTTCAATAATATTATTATTTAATGTATAAAAACAATTTATTATAAACGAATTAAAACATAAAAAATGTACTTAAAAAAACGTTTGTTATTGGCATGTTCGCCTTTTGTTTTGCATTTTTGATTAAAGTAAGCTTATATTTTCCTTGCGTCTGGTGGTAATGATCGAATCAAAAAATAAGGGGAACGTGTCCAAAATGCATGTTTCAGATATTGAAATAATGTCCCGAAACTAGCATGCCTCGCCTTACATCTATCGGCCACGGATACTAAATTTGTCAAACAAAATAAAGATTTAATTTCAATTAAAAGAAAGTTAAGATCAAATGTGTCAAACTTAAAAATTTGACGGGTTCCACAACCATTCATCCCGCGACAAAATACCCTCCGAAAAAATATCCTCGACAAACTATCCTACAGACAAAACATCCTCTGACAAAATATCCAACAGACAAAACATCCCCCAACAAAATATTTTACTTAAATCTAACCTAACCTAACACAAAAATGAGACAAAAATAATACAGACAACCTGTAATAAAGACAATACATTATTTTTCAAAAATAGTAAAATGTAAAATAAGGTTAGGTTAGGTTTTAATAGATATTTTGTTGGAGGATGTTTGATAAGTAAGATATTTTTTCATTGGGATATTATGTCGAGTGATATTTTGTCTGGGTATATTGTGTCGGGGATATTTTGTCGCGGGATGAAAACGCGCGGAACCAATTTGATGAATTCGAAGGTTCCTGCCTATCTTTTAAACAGACTGCAACGGTCCTTCTCGTGCACAGAGTACCTACACACCAAAGAGATCATTACTCGTTCTACCCAGACATAAAACTACTGGGGAGAACGAGTAAATTTGAGGGTAGTTACAGCTATTCATCATCAAAACTTTGGAATGAAATACCATGGAAATACCACTGTCTATTTGAATATCGACATCGTTGCAGCGCTGCAATAACTTCTGCAGCGAATGGTTGCTGACTACACAGTCAACCGCACAACATTGTAATTGATAAAATTTACAATGAAAGGGACATACACACTTCTTGTATTGTGTTGTGATAATATCTACTATTTAATTTGAATTATTTTAATATAATTTGAATTTTGGTTACTTGATTTAAATAAAACTTCGTAAAAAGGACGACATTTTGATTTATATAATAAAAATTTGTATTCCAACCTAAAACAGTCGTTGGTAAATTTAAAGTTTACCTCAACAAAATTCTCGTGCATCTTTTTTAAAATTTTATGTACTTCATTATATATTAGCCTATATTTTATAATCTAAAACACAAACAAATAAAATCGCTGCATCTGAACTAGATATTTGCCATACCTTTTGATTTTAAAAATATGTAAAATCAGTTTGGTTGGGTATTTAGGCCGTCAAATCCAAAATTAAGTTTTGTATGTAAAAGGCACTATATCAATTTTAGTGGCTTTTCTGGGGTCTGAGAGTCCGCCCCGAGAAGTTTATATCTCTTCGTAGTTAGAATATACACGGTATCCGGAAACTCGTAGTATAAGCGAGAAACTAGTAAATCTAGAATTCATTTGGAGTCGATTTTTTTTTGCTTTATTTTTCGAGTGAATCTTGTCCAATAAGAAAATGAGTCACTAAGGAGTCAATATCAGCTGTTAAATGTCTTTTAAAATGCGTTGAAAAGTGGACCTGGCTCTAAAAGTTTTTCATTTGAGCGCTAGTAAATTTTATTTAATTAATCTACTCTTATCTACTCTTAATGGACTCTTTTTCGAAATCATTTTTTAAAGTTCGTTATTTTTTTACAAAATAACCCATGAATTTTTTTTAAATACCATGCTAAAATTACAACCTTCGTTGAGTTCTAACTAATGGAGCCAATATGCTTTTTTTAAAGCTTTTGCTTTAACAAGTTTGGAATTACTTCCATCCCCATACATTATTCAGAGAGTCCCGGAATAAAACAGGAACCAATCCCAACTTTGAGGTAGATTCAACCCTCTGGACGCATCGGCAGCAGGTGCCTTTGTTTTATAAAACCACCCTTAACTTTGTCCCCTCGATGTGGGACTTCCAATTTTTTATTGGCTGGATAGTTAACGGATTATTTCTGGTCTGTATTTTAATGAATTAATTGGTTTGAAAATTTTAATGTTGAAAAATAAAATGAAAGCATTTAGAAAAACCTAAGTGAAGAACTGAAACTTTAGAAAAGTTAATTGGTGTATTTGTTATTGTTAGTTAAAATTTCAACATTATTTTATATCAAATGAAAATTTTGAGACAAATATTACGAAGTCTTCGCTGTCGTGTTTTTCAAAGGTTAATAGTTATTTTTCCTGTCGTTAGATGGAAATGTCGTTGCCAACTGAAAATAATAATACTGATCCTGAAAATGTATTATTTTCCGATTGATAAAAAAGTTTTTCGGACATTTCATACATTTCTATTCCCGATTAATACTTTAGATTTTTTGATAAATTATTTACGTTGTTGTCATAAATAAATTGGTGTGGTAGGTATAACGTCGTGGTAAATGTCTTAATATTTTGGGAAATTGCTGGAAACTTTCAAATTCTCTAGAACTTAAAACTAATCACACCCCCCCCCCCCCCCCCCCACCAACGAATTCAATGCTTGAGTTCCTCAAACTGTAATCATTCCCGACGCTTTGCGTACCCACCCTTTCATACATGTTTCCTTCCCAGAACTACCTCGCCTTCCTTATCTTGAAAAGACCCTGCGCACAGCATCCCCAACGATGAATTGGAATAATATTTTCCTGAGTGCCCATCCGTTGCGTACATTCACACACGGATCGGCTTGTGGTGGACAGACGGACAGCGAACCGGTGGACCTAGCCAATCAGTCCATCTGCGTCGCAGGAGTACACAGGTGGATCGATGAGTGAATTATTAGCATTACGTCGTTATTATGACGTAAGTCTAATGGTTACATTGATGTGAATATAAGACAGGAGTCATCGTTATATTGGCGTTTTTAATATGTGATTATTTATTTACGGCCTTACGTCCAATTTACAACAAAGTATCATGAAATTTGGAAATGTACAGTAGTACATTGTAGAGATAAAGGATGGTACACGAAAACAAAGACCACAGAGAAAATAGAAGTGTCAAGTCAAGTCAAGACTTTGCAAAAATTAGAGTTAATATAAAATATCTTCAATTTTTTAAAGAGCGACAGAAATCATTTAAGCTTATACCAAAAAATCAAGGTCTTGACGTGAGTTGAGTATTCTACATAATCTGGATGGTGGTGAATTAAAACCGTAATTATTCGAGTGCTCATTGAGGAAGAGCAGGTCTTTATTTCTGAGTCTACGAGAAGGTATATTGAAAGGGATAATGAGTTGTAGTAATGTAGGAGAATCGATAATACAGTTAATAATTTTGAAGAAACAAATAAGATCAGATTTTTTCCTGCAGTCTTCTAAAGGAGAAAGGTTTAGAGTTTGTTAAATTTCCGCATACCAGTAATTGCCTCGCTCTAATCCTAGCCTCTTAGCAATCCCTTTTAAAACTGATGTTGAACGGACTCAATATGACGAATATGGACAGCATAAAAAGGAGACCATATAACACAAGCATATTCAAGATGGGGGTGAACCAAGGCATTAAATTGATGTGATTATTAGAAATAATAAATTGGGCTGATAACAATCACCTGCCGATTACATTGTGTAACCAAAAAGTTTAGTAGCTACTTTTTATAGCATGCTTATGAAGTGATGCTATGTAAGATAGTGTACAAAGGAAAATATGTTGCAAATCAAAACCCAGAGCATGAGATATTAAATTTAGTTAACACAATTAAACATAGTCCAAGATAAAATATTTAAATAAAATCTACAGGGCGTGTCATTCACTCGATGAGCCAATGATTATGTAATTCTGAATATTTAATGAAAGCAGGTAGTTAATAGTTACTTAAAGAATTGAACGTGGTAAAGGTTGAGCGCCATCTTATTTTGTTGCGAATAAGAAAACAATTAATTAAAGATAAACCATGGTAAATGATAATAAAGCTAATCAACGTTACGTGTAGAATTGCGATGATAAGGTTACAGCATGACTCTTCCGCGGGAGAATTCTGTAGGTCCGGCAACCAGACGCGATCCTCCGTTCGCAAGGTGGGTGTTTCTTCACTCGTTCCCAAATCCAAACACACTCCAGGAAACGCTCGCTGGTCACATGGTCTGTTGTAGCCTAGTGATGTGCGTACAACAATCTGTAGGGATAGGGAGCCGAATCGCTACATTACCCCCTTCCCAAAGAGAACATTTCCAGCAGGAAATGTAGGCCCTCCAGGCGCCTATTACAGCAACAGGAACATTGTGGAAGTTCCATTTCTTCAGATGATCAGGAGAAGAAGCCATCAACAACCCTTGAGACCAGGTTAATGAAGTATCCATAAAATTAAAACCCGAGTTATCAAATTACCGATATTTTGTTTAAAAATATAAATTTTAGCAAAGAATTAAACTTAATTCAAATATATAAAATTGAAAATTTTATTGAAATTTCAATCTGCCAAACATTAAAAATGCAGCGTGTAATCCACTGAAATATATGTATTATAACCTTTATAAGAAAATTCAAAATTAATACCAACGGTTTATGCAAGTAATGATTGAAATCAACAATCAAAACGTAAGAAGAAATTGTTTTATTATTATTCTTTTAATTCATTTATAAAAGCTCATCAAGCAATTTCCCTAAGATAGGGGAAGTGCTTAAGAAGATGAACACGAAAAACATCAAATAAAGATTGTTCAGATAATCACCCAAATAAACGTTCATAAAATATGACGTCAAGTACTGTATTAAAATAACATCCCGAACAATAAGGTAACACGCAAAAAAAAAACGATAATACCATATAATCTTTCAATCAAAATTAATTCTCTGAACAAAGTAAAATGACTGTTGAACAACACAATTTGCCCAACATTTCCATATAAATCCTCAGAATAAGATGGAAAACCGGAAAAATCCCAGAATACCAATATCTAGAAAATCATTTCCCAAGAATAACATAAATGTTATAAAACCCCAAAGTGTCTCATTAATGAATAAAACAACTGTTGTTTAAATATCATTTGAACAAACTTCCCATATAAATCCTCATAATGAGATGGAAAACCCGGAAAACCTCCAAACATAACGAACCGTTAAATCGTCTTCAAAATTAACGTAATAAAATAGCAAATAGAAAAGGACCACAAGCCTCCCACCACTACAGGAATAAACTTCTGAATCGGTAAAATAATTAACAATTAAAATTATTGAAGGATTCCAAAGAAATTAACCAAATCTATTTTCAAAATATTTTTGTAAAATCAATCAACAACTCAACCGAAAATAAAAATAAGTAATTTGAAAGACCTTTTATCCATGAAGAAATGTTAAACTGGACTCGGCAATTTCCATTGAATACTAGACGCCTCTCATAAATATCCAACAGTCATGTGAAGAAAACCAGCAACTCTGAAACGCATGATTTGACGCATTTGAAAATAAAGTAAATTAAAATTACAAAATACAGGAAAATAATAACTAAATAAAGATGTAAATAATTCCAGTGAAACAATTTTTGCGCAATTATTAACGCGTAGACAATAAAATTTACAACCCAATTGAAATTAGTACCCATCAAACTGTAACAATACTACACATGAAGATATGAAGGTTAAATTTAAAAATTCCTTAAAATTCGTTGCAAGATAAACTCAAAACTAATAGGAAAGTAATTATCAATCACATCAAATAACATAAATAAATCATCTTGGAAATATATTAACCAGTGGTTATGTGGTTATGGTTGTGTGGTTATGGCGCATCTCTCCAGGTTGTCAAAAAGTGGTAAACAAATTATTAACACCTATTTATTTCATGCGGTCACCGCACCCTATTGCAAACCTTAACATTTCCAAACAAATAGCACAATAATATTTCAATCATTTACAGAAGCAAATTCTTAACGCAACAGGTTTTCTTTTACAAAGCTACCATCAAAGGCCACATAAAGGAATTTCATTCATTTTTCAATATATATTATGCGTATTTTATTTCAGTTTGAGAATGCTTTTATTGGCATGTTTATTGCCGAAATGTTTTTACATTCTACGAACTGTAATTTTATTGCGTCAATCAGTTTTCGTATATTTATTTTAAATAATATTCCAAGTAAATACAAAGACAACAATGTTTGCAATGCGTTTTTGAGGTTTCGTTTTCTTTGAGAAATAGAAATACTTTCATTACAATAATATTATATCATGAATGGATGTTAGCCATTTTCTCCAATATTTGAAAAAAATTGTTATTTAATATTTACCTGTTTATTTGAAATTTGTTTTGTTTAACATATCGAATAGCGTTGGTAGAGAGGTGTTCGAGGGGAAAGGCTCTCCTTTAGCATTCCGTAAGACGCGGCTTCAAATCTCGGCGTACGCTAATATGTTATTTCACAATTCTATTAATTTAAAATACCGTATAGCATATTTACGGCACTTTCCAGAGTGGAAGGCACTCTCAGTGTCGCCCCGGTGTAATACAATCATTTAGAATTGAAACGTTGCTTGCAAAGCTTTAACCGTGATGACGTTTAACCGTGAATGACCAGATCTGAATAGACAAATACTTCCCCTCCTTCTATTTCTCCATTTCCTTCTCCTCCCCATTACCTTTAGCCTCACAACATACCCCAATTGGGGATTCCATAGTATCACTGGCTCCAGACGGGAGCAGTTGGGACTCTTGTGCGGTATTCATATAAACAAAAAAAAATTGCGTACCATGTGATTCGCTTGTTTGGCTCTACCCAACTACTCAGTGACGACGTGTGGTGGAAAAATGTATTTTTCGTTTTCAATCTATAAGAAAATCAAATAGGCTCAGGAATCGCTGGTTTAAATACTTGGGGTAAGTGTTGTTTGTCCATATACATATATAACTATTATTTTTAAGTAAGAGTGAAATAAAAGATAAATAAACGTAAAATATTTATTTTTATTTGAAAATCTGGAAACAGAAAACAGCGACCGTCCCAGAAGTGCCAATATCTTTTTCTGATCTTTGTTTCAGATTTTCGATTGAGTTTCGCTAATATTGTCTTCATTTAATTTTTAAAAACACGTACATAATTCAGTCTTTCCATTCTTCAGAGATTCGACTAAGATTATGTAAGGATTACCACCTAACGATGTTGGTGAGGTATTCATTCTGAGTCGTGAGGTATTCTTCAGTTGGTGAGGTATTCATATAAAAAAAAAAACATTTCAAGAGTCAAAATAATACAAGAGGGTGTATGAGACAATGTATGAATCTAAATGAGGCAAGGAGTATATGCCAACACCGCGTTTAGCGGTGAGATTTGCTGCCAAGAAGAATCTTGCAATTATAAATTAAGAGAGTAGCGAATAAAAATATACGTTAAGAAAATGAAGATAATGTTGAATGTTCTCGTCGAATATGACCGAAGGGGCTTAGGGTCCCATTAGCCTATTGGTAGAGCAAAGCCCCAGAAAAGCTCAAGTCCTGGGTTCAATTCCTAGATGCGACCGTATATTTTTGTATATCAAATTTTCGAGAGAAAAACGCTAATATTTTCTACAGTGATTAAAAAAACTTTTTTTTTCAGTTTTTACACAATTATAATACGTACAATAAATGCTGAAGTGAACTTTGACGAAACTTCAATTTATCAAACACAAAACGCGTGTCTTATTAAAAAAAAGAATTATAATATGTATTACCTCCATATGCAATGCGTCGTTGGTTGGGGCATTTCTCTTCGAATTCCATCAAAAATGCTTCATCGATTTTAACGGATTCCTTTGAACGGCTATGCCGGGATTCACGCTCTGTGACATCTCAGGAATTCTAATTCCACTCACTTTTCATATTTATTAAAAGTTTTCTTGACAAGTTAGACTACCTGAAATTACTTTAATAATAATATCACGCCAATTTTTTAGATATTATTAAAATAACTACGGCTGTAACAAGATGATATTTACATTTAAACTTTTTAGCAATCTGAAAACTTTATGAATCACAGAATTAACATCTGACTTTTATAAAGCCAGGGTGACGTATGACAGGAAAGTGAAGAGCGTATTATGTAACGAAATACTAGTATTTTATTGGGAGGCGACTCGCTTGCCAAAGATGAGAAATCTCGCTTCTTTGGCAGATTTTCGGATCGATTCGTGTATACATTATGGATCTTAGCAAGAATCCAAAATTTCAGTAGGCTCGGTGGCATAGGGTATAAGTTATGACTAACCACAAGAGTTGTTACAAAACGCTGTAAAATTATGATTTTTTTTTTTAATTATTCTTTTAGATGTTTTTTATTGTTTTATGTACACGGACCATGTTTTTTTTGCTTTATTTTTTTACTAGCAAAATTATTTTGATTCATGGAGATAAATACATTCATAATAACATGAAACATAAAAAATATCAAAATAGATCCCACAATGGCGAAGCCTGAGCGTGGGGATTATATTATGTGAATATTAAGTAGTTGTGGTTATTACATAGGTATTTAAACAGTGGTGGTTAGAATAGAATTTAAAAAAAAGTATCTATAGAGATCAAAATGATTGATGTTACAGGAGTGACACGTATAGTTACTGTTAAACGTATATATAATATTACATACATACACACGTTCACATATATATATGTGTATATATATATATGCCTGTAGATTTATTATATCGAACACACTATGGTGATTTTTTCCCAATCTATTTCGCCCCTTCCAACATCAACATGAATTCTCTTGATAAATTATCTATATTTGATAAATTTATTAAAAAAAACTGAAACAGTTAAGTTCTTAACTAGTATCTTTATTTGCAAGTTAGCCCCGTCAAGTATTCAACTGTCAAGACATCTCCCGTCTGAAGTTTTGTCACTTTCCAACAAAACGATGACTCGCCGACCACAAGACTTAGCCAGAACTAACCGGGAAACAAGAAGACGAAGTATGGAAGTTTGGGTGTTTGGAAGAAAGGGTGAGAGGAGGGATGAAAATACCATGTCAAATTAAAAAATAAAGTGTTACTTACTGGCTTATAAGTTAAACGCTAGAACTTCAGAAAAACATAAGTTTTTTATTTAAATTATTGTACCAGCTATTAATCCTTTATTCCCAGCAAAAGATTTCTTACTAAATTACGAACTTACTAACTAACCATCACGCCGTTTCTCCGCACGGGTGGGCAGAGACGACGGACAGCAAAACAACTCGGTCTTGATACACATTCCTTGCTTCTTTTACATTCATACAACGTTTCATACATATGCACTTCTATTATTCAGACTCTTGACATAGCCCGACTTAAGTATCTGATTCACTTTGTCGTGCCATGCCTTGGGCGTCCTCGACTTCTTCTACCATTCACATTTGAATCATATATTCTCCTAACATTCCTTTCCTCGTTCATTGTTCTAAATGCCCAAACCATCCGAGCGTCCCTTTCCTTAATTTTATATATTACGCTTACATCAGCCTAGCATTATTTGCGGATCTCCACGTTTCTCACACGATCGTTCATGGTTTTACCACACATTCGCCTCAGGGATCTCATTTCTACAGTATTCAGTCTACTTTCATTCTTCCTCTGCCAGTTCCTCACTGCCATACATCAGGGTAGGTACCAGTACTCCATTATGGACTGCTAGCTTTGCTTCTTTGGACAGTTTTTTGTTGGTGCCAACGGCGTTCAGTCCTCCTAATAGAGTTGCCTGCATTCACCCTTCTTTCAATATCTGTATCAGCCTTCCTATCTCTCGTAAACATACTTCCCAAATAAACAAACTCATCCATCTGCTTCAAGTATTCATCATTCACAACTATGTTGCACATTGTTTTCGTACTCTCTCTTTCAAATACCATGACTTACTTGCATTCATCATTAACTCATTCTTCATACATACTTAGTTCATCCTAGACACGAGAGACTGTAGACTGTAGATCTTCCATACTGTTAGATATCAGCATCATATTATCAGCATACAAAAGGCAACCTACTTTCAGATTACTCAATTTCCCACCCAATACCATCTCTTTCAATTATTGCATACAATTATCCATGCATATATTGAATAACCACGATTACATTACGCAGCCTTGTTAACACCTTTTGTGATGTCAAACCACCCTGTAAAATCACCGTTCACCCTAATACATGCAACGCTTCCCTCATATAGAGACGAAATTGCCTGAATGAGTTTCGTATTCACTGCGTACTTGGACAACACCTTCCATAGTTTTTTCCTGTCAACTTGGTCATATGCTTTTTGTAGATTTACAAAGGCACAGAAGAGTTTCTGGTTTTTTGCAAGAAACTTCTCAGTGAGCATAACCAATGAGAAAATCTGGTCCCTTCCACTCATAAAAGCACCTTGCACATCCCATATGTTATCCTTTGTTTCCATTTTTATCCTTTCAATCAATATTCTACCATACAGCTTGCCCACTGAACTAAGAAGGCTAATAGCTAATAGGCTTTATGATTCCCACATTCCATACGTGACCCTTTACCTTTGAATAATGGCATGATTACAGCCCTTATCCAATCTAATGGGATGTAACTCTCCTCTAAACATTGGTTAAAAAGTCTGCATAACCATGTGCATAACTTTTTAAAGTATTCGGCAGCAACATTATTGAAACCCACAGCCTTAACATTCTTCATATGTAATGTTTAATTGATCTTTTTATTTCATCCATGTTGATTTTGGTAACATTCACTCCATCATCGTTCATAACCGATTCACCGCTGGGATCAGAGTCACCCGGTTACTTTCGAAGACTTACTCGAAATAATTCATCCATCTCTCTTTAATTTCTTTCTTATTCGTCAACATTTGTCCATATTTCGAATTTGTCACTTTCATGCTTCCGTTTTCTGGTCCACTTCGAGATCTTTTGACCTCCTTCCAAAACAGTTTTATGTTTTCTTGGAAGTGGTTTATCATTTTGATTCCCACTTCCTCTTCCAGGCGTTTCTTTCATTCTTTCACTCCAACACTTACTCTTTTCTTGCATACCTTATACACTTTTTTCGCTTGATCTCTCTCTTCGCTTGAAACACTGCCAGTCACTATCAGACTTAACCATGCTATCTTCTTCTCTGAAACCAGTGCTTTGATCTCATCATCCCACGATGAATCACCTTTTTTCCTACCTTTCTTACTTATTCCACACGTCTCTAGCAGATTCGCATAGACTCATCTATATGTTGTTCCATGTTTCCTCTATACTTAGACCGTCCATTTCTTTCTCATTCAATCTCATTTATGCACAATTCTCATACTTATGTCAGTAGATTAAGATTAAGATTTCTTATGGCAGTATTATTAAGATATCGGCTGATCGGTACGCATACAAAAAAAATTAAGTTATTTAAAGAGTAATGATATGTAATGAGTTTATTATTTATTTTTTTATTTATTTAAAGAAATATTAACATAGTACATAATTCATATTGTTTACAACTTTTTAATGTAATTTTTTTTATATTTATATTGGTAAATTTATAACATGTTTCTTGATTTAATTTAATACCTCCCTAATTGAGAATAACTCGTGTTTAGGGAGGGAATTTTTACAAGATTTGTTTAATTTCTAGAATTATACCTATAATTAACACTATATACACTCAATTTATTAGCGTACATATATGCACTGAAGAACAGATAACATATATTAAAAAAACAGACAGTTCTTTAAAATATATAATATATAATGCATAACCTTTACGAGAGTGTATTGTTCGTTTGAAAAGGCAGAAAAAAAAGAGATAGTATATATAAAAAATCGAAGAGGTATTTACTGATTCTAATTAGCTAATTTATTTATGATATTATTATTTAATTTATTTTTAAATTTATTGTAATCAGGTTCTATTCTTAGCTCTGTCCCAAGTTGATTAAACCACACCACTCCATTGTACGTGTAGTAGTGTTGTGCAAAACTGGTACGCATCAATGGCGTGCATAAGCGACCCGCTGTGTTTTGTCTATTGCTCTCAACGCGTACTAAGGCGTGCAACTTCTTCGAGTGATCTTTGTGTATTTGAAGCAGCGTATTTTTTATGTATGTGTTTTTTAGAGGTGGGACTTGAAAGTCTTGAAAAAGTTGTGAGGTTGAATAATCTGATGGTTTTTTAGTAATAATTTATAATTTTGATTAATAGTCTCTGAGTAATTTCGAGTGGCGAAATTGAGGTTTTGTATGCTCCCCTCCAAGCAACTATACCATATTGTATTATTGAATGGGCTAGAGCGTAGTATATATTTTTAAAAATTTTTAAGTTTAGTATATTTCTTAAGTTAATAAATATGTATATAAGTTTTCTTAATCTATTTATAGTATATATATATATCAATATGTCGCTATTCCAAATTCTTGTAATATTCAGAAAACTGTTTCTGAAAAAATAAGAAAATATACAGATTTAGGAAATGAAATTAAAAGAATTTGGCATTCTCAGACTATAAAAATATTACCATTTGTTATTTCGGCTACTAGCATTATACCTAGCTCTCTCATTCAAAATTTAGGCGTATTAGATTTGTCAAAAAATTTGTACATAAAAATGCAAAAGTCGGTCATTTTAAATACATGTAGGATTACGAAAGATTTTTTAAATATTTATATTGAGGGATCAGTAGGATTTATCGGACCAGTTAGGATTTCATCAGAGCCGAACCCTCTAATATGAAAATATCTGGAGTCGGTGAAATATTTTCCCATTATGTTTCTGGTGGATTGACGTATTGTTCTTGTATTGTTTTATTCTTATATAGTGCACTTACATTGCGTTAATTTACTAGATATTCATTTGTGGAAAAGTGTGTGGAAGGGTTTAGTCTTGTAATGGTCCACCACTCTTGGCTTTGTTCTCCAATTGTGATGAACCCTACCTAGCTGATTTACTTTTCTAAGCTTCTACCTCGTAGTTTAAATCTCGTAGCTCCTGTCTCGTAGCCACGCTCATAATTCTACCCTTATGTCCTACTGATCACACCACTAGGTATGATGGCCTGACTCAACCCTCCTTTCGGTTTATTTCTACCTCAGGCTCGTGATTTCTAAACCCCTATACCTTATAATCTGGCTAAACCTACCCTATCTTCTTAAATCCCTGCGATTTTCTCACAGTAAACAAGATTTAAGATTTTTGTTCACATTATTTCTATAATCTGCGTTGTGTAATTTTTTTGTTTTAGATTTTACATCTGTTTGCATACTTAATATGCACACATATGTAGAGAAGATAATGTATTACGTGTGGTAACCCATAGATTCTTTTAGAGAAAGGGTGAGAATTTTCCGATCAATTTATTTATTATTATTTTAGAATATTTAACCGAGTTTGATAAACTACCCCCGCCCTAAACCTTGTGTCTATTTGATTTCCATAGGAATTTAGTGTGTTTATTTAATTCTTCCTATCACCGCTGATACATCGATAACATAAACAACAGTTAATAAATTAAACATTTCAAGAAAGCAAACCTTACCTTAGGATGATCGAACTCGAAGGTCCAGTTTTCTCAATTGAAGTCCTTGTCTGCAACCTCTCCTAACATAATGTGTTTGTAGTCATAGTTAGTGCTATTGGTTAGTATTCGCAAAATTGTTGAAAGAGCAGGAATGGAGGGATATGGGGAGGGGATAATATGTTTGCTTAAAAAGTCGGCACCTCCGCTAACCAAGTGAAAACCGATGAACAACAATTTCAAACCGGATTCTCCCAAGTACGTTTGCTAAGCTTATCCTTAAGTCCGAGTTTTACTCTCTTCGACGAGCGTCTCTTGTTACGAAAGGGGCTCTTCACGCCAGATGGGGGAATACCAAGTCTTCATGCCGTTTTTCTGCCTCACTCCGACTTCCATCTCCGCCGGATTGAATTTAACTCTACTGAGTCTAGAAGGGGTATTTCATGTCTTCCCTTATCATGCCTCTATCCGTTAAATGTGGCGTAAGCTTGTGACGGGCAGATCCTTCCTCCCACGTAACCGACCCAGCGTTACATTCCACCTCTGACTAGCTGACATAAAACTCACCTCGTGAACCTTATGTTTGCTTTCAGGTTCGACAAGACTCACGGTATGCAAATAACCTGTGGCTTTAATGCCGCGTCAGCGTACTGTCCGCATACGTCCTTCCTCTTCCCCGCATGCCCACCTCGACAATACCGCCACAAGATCAAAGCCGTCCGTTCGAGAAAGGTTGACACTTACATTTCCAGATGGCTCATACCTACATACAGAAGCCTTGAAGTTTACGTTCGAAGACAAGTTAGGATTCAGGACTGTATGAGTATTTGAACACCAGTGTTGTTTAAATGAGGTCACTAGCTCCTCGTGTGTTAGGTATTTAGGATAATGGGTATTTATGGGTTCTTGGATACCTACTTCCTATAAGAAAGATTTAAAAATGAGATAAATCAAGTCGACATTGAATCAATGACCTACTGAATGATTGTGATGTGCTCTCTTAGAGTTTGAAGCTAGTCACAGTACTTTACTTTGCGAAATTTTTGCATGCTGAATCAATGCTACCTATTGGCGATCGCTCTAGTAAAATCAAGTCGTTTAGAATTGAGTGAATTTAAACGTCAATGTCGCCTTCACATATTGACCGCAGATTTCATCTCGAGCTATAATTGATAAACTTGTCCCTGACGTTAAGTTTTGTTTTGTTTATTCGTTAATGAATTTAGGTGACTGGGTCAATGGATGGCCTTGAACTCAAATCGAAATTTTGGTACACTATCGAAGGTCATATAACCATACCCTAATTGTGCTAGTGAAAAGAAACGATAGGTATTTATCTTACAAATACGCTAAGATACCAAAATTGATTTAGTGATGCGTTTCTATCTAATTATGTGTTAAGTATTTGTTTAGCAACATTTCATTCCGTATGGGAGGTGTGGCATGCGAATGCTAATAAATTGGTTAGTTATTTATTTACCCTTACTTGGCGTTACGTCCATCAGTGTCAGGATATCCACAGGAACCTGTAAAAGCTTAAATATTGTAAGGACTCACCAAGCTCTAATGTCTTAATTTCAGCTCCACCGGGTTACTATCATCGGCGAGAAACTTATTAGAGCATCCAGACTACCTGTGTAACCACTTTTATTTCGACTTCCCACTTTTAACGATTTAATCCTACAAGATCCGGAACTCATCTCCTTCCTTCCTCCTTTGAATAGATCTCTGATGTAAAAAATCCTCACGTTTTCCTTTAATATCTGCCGTTATTATTGAAGAAGAACGATCCTATCTAATTATGCGTTAAGTATTTTCCAGATTTCGGATCAATTATTTTTATTGCGTTGTCACCTAACGATAATTAATATCTCGTAATAAAATTTCCAACTTTCGACCTAAACGTAAATTTTTTATTTAATGAAACTTATTAGACTGTAATTTTCTTTATATAACCTCGGACTAAATAACCCTATTTTAACCTTCATAGAACAAATTTAAAGCAATTCAAACACACTATATTAAACTCCTCCCGCATTGAATTTGTAATTAATTAATTAATTATTAGATTTTATTGAATCGGAAATTATTGCAAACACTGATTTTAGATTTATTATAAGATCATACACTCCGTTAAATTGCACGATTAACCCTATCCGGGCACTTCACTCCCTGTTTTATCAAAGTATAAACTGATTGTAGACTCTATTTTACCACTGAAATTTTTAAGTATAAAAACTGATTCTAGATTCTATTAATTAATTACCAGGGTAATTCTCACAACATGCGCGACGTTTTAATCAACCTTGCCAGTTGTCGAAGGACCCCTTTTTTATTTTAATGATAAGTTGAATTTATAAATAGATATATTATTATTCAATGCTGTTATAAAATTCTTTAAACACTGTTGTTTCTTTTTAAATTCGCTACACTATATAAACCTTTTATTTTAATGACAAGTTGAATTTATAAATAAATATATTATTATTCACTGCTGTTATAAAATTCTTTAAACACTGTTGATTTTCTTTAAATTCGCTACACTATATAAACTTTTTTATTTTAATGACAAGTTGAATTTATTGTAAAACTATATAAAACACTTTATTTAATTTTCAACACTCCACAGATTTAATCACGACCGTAATTTTTATAAGTCCCAGAATTCCCACTCCGAATTTTTCTAAGTCTCAAAATTTTACAACACTTAAGAAATTTTCAACTAATAACCGTTTTAGACGCTACGTCACGTAACTTCCACGTTTTAACCCGACGATTGGTCCCCGACGACTCCTTCCCGACAACTCACACCGAAAACTGATCTCGATTCTTTCTAAGTCCTAAGTTTTATATGTACCTCCAGGATTAGAACATCTTAATTACGCGTTCATTGATTTTCTAATTCAAACTCTAACAACTCGAGATTTCATATATCAATTCTGTTATTTTCGTATCAACGTGTTAAGTCCAGCCCCCTCGATTTTAGAAATCTTCCGTCTCTTACGTAAATTGTTCCAGTGTCGAACCTACCATTATGTCAAATTTTGCCCCGTCGTTCCTTTGTCTTCAGGTCTTACAAATTTAACTAAAATATCATGATTTTCGTGTCCTTTTTTCTCTCAATATATAATAGGTACGTCTTCAATAAACTGTATGTAATTCTCAATTTGGTTTATCGCTACCAGAACACGAACAAACTCATGTCGAAATCTTCATTACGCATTTTCCAATTTTCATTTCCCTAAATTTCCCCACATTTTCATGTTTCCTATATGAATCAATTCAATTTTAAGCTGTATTGTCTCTACTTATGTCGTAGACTTGAATTTTCTTATTTTCTTCAATTATATTTTATATACGACGTTATTTTTATGATTTCTCTGCTTCATTCTTATGTCATTGTCCATAACTATATGATTAGTTATATTCCAAGCCAAATTTACTGTTTTCATCAATACTTCTGAATTTTCATGAGTTTTCCTTACGGAATCGTCTTTAAACTGTCTTTACTTCATTCTTTACCATCATTTGCATAATTTCCAATGCTTATCTTCTCTTAGAAAACTTCACCTTCTAGTCATAAATATTCAATCTGCTATTTTTTCATAATTTTCATAGAAGAAAATTCCAATTTGACTCTGGGATATGTGTCCGGTTAATTGCTTCGTATAAAAACGTATAAAATTGTGTCTCGTTTCATCCCAAAACCCCATAAAGTATCATCGCTGACATATGTTGATGTTTTCGATTTCTACGTACTTGGTCGTAAATAATAAATTAATATTAACTCGTTAAATTTAATCTCTTTTATCTTATCCAAATATTGCATAAGTTCCATGTTAACTTTTATTGCCCCAAAAGCAATAAAGACTATCATAATCACCCAAAACCATGTCGGAAATATTATTGTTTAAACAACAAAATCGTGTGTGAGCTCGACAACCTTTTTTTACATCAATTGCCTCAGCAATTTGTTCTATCGTCTATAGTATTTTCTCATAGCAAATGACGTAAAAACGATCCCTTCCTTTGAATTAATCTAACGTAATATAACTAGAATAACCATCCTATTTCAAATATATAACGATATCTATTTAAACTCGTCTGAAAACGCAAAATTAAGTCGAAATCTTATATTGTTCAATAAATACTTCCGTTTAAATGTCCGTTTTTTTTATTAGATTTTGTTTTCAAATCGTTTTCCCTGACCGTATTGCTTCATTTAAAAGTGACATTCCTAATTTCCATCGTTTTTCTTTCTTTTAAATATCAAACGTACGTTTTCCTCTGAATCTGGCCTCCTTTTGTTCTTCACGTTCTCGTTATGTAATTGAGTATCCCTACAGTAGCTTTTCCCACGTTTTCCAGGTCTTTTCTTTAATCTTCCGTTCATTATATTTCCTTGCTATTTTATTGCATCATTTTTTCAACATAATATGGATTTATTTGTTCGTTAACTGCGGTTGTCGATTCCTCTGTTGCACTCAATATTTACCTTTAAAATTAGGGTCATTGTACCAAATGCACCGAACGTGGGATTGTGTTTATCTTAAAGCGTATTGATCTCTCGGGTTGATGATGATTTTTACCCCATAAATCTCAGACTAATGGTCTAGTCCAAAGTCCATCTCTTTGTCTTGAAAAAAGGTAACCTCCCCCTTCTCTGATTGGTAGATCAATCTTAAGTGTTTATAATTGGATCCCTCTGTGTTCTATTTATCAAAACTTGACATTAATTTAATAATTATAGATCTCTGCAGTCTCCACGGCCCAATCAAACTTAATCAGCTAGGTGTCGCTAGTGTGTTGATTTCGTTATAATTCTGAATTATTATTTATTCATTCGTAAGGTGGAAGCTACTATATTTTCGTATCCACTGCGATTCATCACAGTCTTTCATTTGGGAAAGATTCAACCCGGACATAAAATCTGGAGCACCGTGTATGTTGGTAATTTGAGTCTTCCATTATATACCTCCACTACTAAAAATTTAGAGTTTCATTGTCCAATGGTAGAATTACACTTTTGGTATATTAGTTTGTTTGCTCTGGTTTTATGAGTGTGTGAGTTTTTTGCCTGTATGTCATTTTTGACGTGATGAAGCAGAATGTTTTTGGCATAGAATTTACTAGGACCTTCAAACTGTTTAAAAAATTCTGGTATTTATGTCCTTATGGGGACCTTTAGAACGGTCTTTTTGACGCCATTCTGAATTATCCTCAGTTGTTTTACATATATTGATTCTGCTGATCCCTTTCCTAATATTCCACATTCCAATTCATTTTAATACATCATCAAAAATTTTGTTTTGCAAAACTTACGGTTACGCTCATCAGGTTTACAAAATTCGTGTACAATAAATCGGACTTACATGAATAACAAATAGCTTAAATAGGAATCTGAACATAAGTTCTAATTTTTATAAATCCTTTGGCATGATCCACTTTTTTTCAAAGTATGTACATAATCCGACCACCAGTTCAGTTAATGGAAAATGAGAATTATTTCAAGTTAAATATAAAAGCCTCTGTCAGAATTTTCAGAAGAGAAATTACAAAGAACGCTGAAAATTTCATTGAGTCAGATTTTTTTTAACATATTTAAAAAATTCAGCGTAAGACCCCCCAAGGGAGAAGACTTGGACGAATAAATCAGCCATGGTTTTTTTTCTAACTATGTATTCACTTATTCCTTAAAACGTGAATGTATTTTTTATAACATTCGGAAGCCGGTTGAGGGAGACCCTTTGACCTCTCCAGCCATTATATTTCACGCAATCGCCTTACACTGCAGTAGGAGGAATAAATTGATGCCTCCATTACTCTTGGACACTGACCCCCAGATTCCTAGACACGTTCCGAACTTCCTTCTTTTTTTTAAAAAGAATCCTCCTTATATCACCCGCATGTCCAATATGATTTTTAATTATTTTCATCATCGGCCCCCCTTTTTTTACATTAACTCCACACAGGAGGCCCTCAGAAATATAATTTCCCTCAGGGCCTGTGTCATCTTCGAAGTAGCTGTGTGGAGAGTATTTTTGAGGAGAGGAAGGAGTGAACATGAGTTTTGAAGAAACCATGTTGTAGGAGGGAGGAAACACAGAGGCCAGAAAACTCAAGAACGAGTCGTAGAAACGACTTCATATGAATAATGTCAACCAGGTGCAAATGTTGGACGCGTGTTAGAAGTGTTTCCCGACTATGCACCGGGACCGAGGGGATGAATGACGTTAGTTCCTCAGAGCATCTTCCATCGTAATACCGGTAGAACAAGGACAGCATTCCCACCTGACGCCTGTGCTCTAAATATTGCAATCCATTTGTTGAGTTAGAAGAATCTATCAAACGGACCGCCCGTTTCTGCACAGAGAAGAGGTTTTTTGTTGTTGTTCCTACGTGAAGTTTGCAAAAAAATACAAATAAAAAGTAGAATAAACTATAGATTTCTTAAAAACCAATTCTAAAAAATTCGAATGAACAGTTCGAAAACAATAATGAAGGTAACTGCAAAGTTAAAATGACCGACCAATAAAACAACAAAGGTTATAAAATTAAACAGATCTGAATAAAATACTGAACAATTCAAACATATAACTGAAAATAAAATACACGCAACCAATGAATGTTCTGATTCACGTTAAATAAACTCTACTTTTGCAAATTCTTATAGAAAGGGATTGTAAGTAATAAGGATGATGAAGAATGCTTTCATAAATTAAAAAATCCTGAGATAAATGTCAGCAGAAACTAAAGAAAAATTAGAGTCAGCATTTTTCATCCGTCTTAATTGCATTCAGAATAGATACCTGATCTCTTTTATGGTTCTTTACACTCTTAATTCTTTATGGATTTTGAAGAATTCATAATGAACTGAGTTTTCAAGTGATTTTTTTCCAAGTAAAAACTAAAGTTGCTGGTAAACCGGCAAGATAAAGGGCCTAGTATTGCCCATTGCCTAACAATTGTATTGGTCTTCAATAAATCTTAGAGAGAAGATGTTGTCGTGGCCCACCAATACAAAAAAAAAGTTCCAGCAATAACTCCACCAAACTTTATTTAAATTTAAAACTAATTTAGCGAAATTATTCATGAATAATATTAATTTCAAATAAAACAATATTTTTGTAAACACCACTTTTATTTTCTATACTATATGCCAACCGGGTTTCGCTACCACCGTAGCTTTTTCAGGGCAGTATAATACTCTCCTAAAATTAAGTTACATAAAGAACAACCTTAATATTGGACTAGTATTTAAATTTATTTGTTTATTAATGAACTTGTTATAACTGTTTTGTCGCCTTCCTAATAATCAAATAAATTTAAATATAAGTCCAATACCAAGGTTATTTTTGACGACCTCCGTAGTCCAGTGGCTAAGATTCTTGACTCACAATCCGGAGGTCGCGGGTTCGAACCCGGCGTGCGCAATTAAATTTTATTTGATTAATTTGTGTTATTTCACAATTAATTCATTTAAAATAATATATAGTATATTTGCGGCACGTTCCAGAGTGGAAGATACTATCAGTATCGCCCTGGTGTAAGACCACCATTCAGAATTGAAACGTTGCTTGAAAATGGCTTTAGCCGTGTTTGGTGACCAGATCTGAATGGCCAGGTACTTCCCAACCTTCCTCTTCCCCACCTCCTTCCCCTCCCCACTACCTTTCAACCTCACAACATACCCCAATTGGGGATGACATAATCTCACTGGCTCCAGACGGGAGCAGTTGAGATTCTTTTGCGGTATTCACTGTAAAAAAAAAAATTCTATTGACAAATTACATTCTCTTTCCCTTCCCTATTCTTCTTCTACACTTAAGCCTACCTTTTCTTCCCTTGAGGAGTCCAGCCCAATTTTTTTTTCTTAAAATATACATTTTTTTTACATCAACTCCACACAGGAGGCCCTGAGGAAAAAATTTCCCTCAGGGCCTATGTAATCTCAGATGTGAGATGCTGTGTGGAGGTTCTTTTTGAGAAGAGGAAGGAATGAGCGTTGGTCTTGAAGAGACCTATGTTGTAAGAAGTTATTGTTTTATTTTGAATTATAATGTCACATCACAAAGTATCTGCTTCATATTATGAACAAATATTAATTACGTTCGAAATTGTCAGTTTTGATAACGCGTAGGTGGCGAAAGGAGACGCACATGTCTGTAATGTATACGTAACATAGTGAGAAGGACCGGCAGTATTGTCTTAATATCGGTAACCGGGCGAACTCACTTACATCAAGACAGTGCAATTAATATGTTAAAGATAAGAATATTGTAACGCATCTACTTGTACTTGAAGCTAGCTCAGAAATAGTTATTAAATAAGTGAATTTTTTGTACCTACCTCGGTACTTTTTCCAGTCTGCCTTCTCACTAATTCGGGTCGCTTGGGTTGGGACAAAAGGGGGATGAATTTCATTATAAAGATCTGTTTGAATATACTGCTTTTAATGAGGTTTAGCAAAATCTTAATAGATGATCTTAATTATACTTTGATCTACCTATATCTATGTCTTAATTAGTTGTCATATGGTTCGGTTTGCTTCTCCATTGTTCACATCGTCATAGTTTATTAATTGTTCACTGAAACTACCTTCGTATCACTGAATCGTAGTCTCTGCGGGTGCCTTGGTAAAGCCGAGGTCCTCGATGGTGGCTCCTCCAGTTCAGCAGCTCAGGCCCTCCTATCCGAGTCTCATACCTGCACCATTGTCTTCTCATGTTGGCCACTGGCCGCGTCTAGTCCCCACAATACACATCTTGAGAATTACTTTCTTGAACTCGTCTCACGCCGAATATATCTTGAGAACCATTTTCTTGAACTCAACTACTGCTTCTTAATTCGCCGCCCAGCTTTACGCCGTTGGGCGGGGAACGCGTACTTGTGTTTCACCACCATTCGTGTTTCAGTTTATTCTTGCATATTGTGACGAAATTTGATTCGTTTGATTTGATTTCATTGTGACGAAATTTGACCGGTCAGTGGTTGAGTGGGCATAGTGCTTGGGACCCACCCGGGCGTCGCATGTTCGATTCCTCTGCTGGCTAAGTCCTCCATCACAACACAAGCAACATTTTAGGCTTTCTGTGGTGGTAGTAGGAGATTTTCAAATATTGTTGGGTTATTTGTAACCCGGGAATGTTTGTCTTTCTATAAAAAAAAAAACAAAACGAAAAGTCAAATAACGTATACGTTTGATCCTGATTAAGTGAACATTGTTCACGAAACATGTTGGTTGTGTACAAATAAAAGTATATAAACAAAGTTATTTGTCTTTTCATTAAAATAAATACTGCCATCACAAAGTGAAAACCTTTCCAAAGAAGTTTTCTTTCGAAAAATCAAGAATAAACTACAATATTTTGCAATAATAAATATCTTGCCATCTCTATAGGTACTGTCGAAAAATTATGATTTTGCATAAATTTCTGATTTTCTTTTGATTCCATATTTCTCATTTGATTGGAGAAGAGCAGTTTGTACAAAATAACAATATATCTCCATGTCACGAGATTGACAGAATACTATTTGTCTCTCTCAAATCGATGGTCTGTCATTCACAAAGGTCATTCAAGCATTGTAACGCGCATTAAAATAATTATTAACTAAACTTGAAAATGTTCCATTTTTGGATAAGCGCACTTAAATAATAAATAATAATGAATTTTTCTTGTTTCGCTAAGCACACTCAAATTATTTAAGTCATTGAACATATTTTAGAAATAACTGCTTTTTGTCAGTCCCCTAAACCAGAATATGATTTTTAGTAATTGGATTTTAATCTGACTAAACAAAATATTTCACATACCTTTTATTTAATACATAGGTTCTCAACGTGGGTGATAACGCCCCCTTGAGGGCATTTCAGACCTTCAGGGGGGCGGTAGAAGACCAAGAGAAAATTGGGGGGGCGTTACAAACTTTCAGGGGGGTGGTAAGAGACCCAGATAAACCCATCCCAACCCCCCTCCGTTGCCATTCTCTCCCGATCTGGCCCGCCCCTTAGTAGGTGCAAGGCGATGGGTCGAGGGAATCTGGCTGGAGAGTTCAAGAGCACTCCCTTAGCCAGTCTCTCCCAATCTGGCCCGCCACGCAGTAATTGCAAGGCGTTGTGTCGAGAGAATCTGGCTGGAGTGTTCAAAAAGTCTCCTTCAACTAGTTTATCCCGATTTGGCCCGCCACACTGTAGGTGGGAAAACACATCCAACGTCAAACATCACCTCCGTGAAGCCGGGGACCCCTGCTAACCACCAAAGGTAGCGAACCACTTAAGGTGACCTACGGCAGGAGTGATTCTGAGGCGGCGGTACCCATACCCGCATCCATCTGATTTCGAAAAACTTGGTGTACTAAACAAAATTCAAAATAAAGAACAATAATGTTTAACAAAATATGAACAATATATTTTCATCGATTTATTAATAAAATTTATTTCGTCATTAATCAATTAAAATTAATACGACTGAGTAAACATTTAAGAAGAAATTATATTATATAATGAATAATAGATCACTTTGTTTAAACCACTATATTATAAACAATATCTACATGTTTCGATAACAATGTTATCTTCATCAGGATATGTTAATTTAAATAAAATAAAATATTATTTTGAAAAATTGAACAACGTGATGGCCGCTGGGTAATAGATTGGTTCTCGGTTCTAAGAATTTCATTCGCAACCGGGATTTGCGTAGAGAACTGTTAATATTGCAAACTACCACAACCATCATATAAGCTGAAATTTTTTTACATGATTAAATAATCGTTTTTTTTAATTCTGAAAGATTGAAGGATGTTGACAGTAAATTCAACGAATGGAATATTAGATTAGATGATGTCATCACTAATACAATAATGTAAGAAGAGCAAAGCCAGTAACTCATCGAGGTACTTCAGTTATGTGACTAGTAAAGGAAGGACGAAAGAAGACTTAAGGCTGTAGTGCGCGGTGAACTGTATGATGCTAGCATTCTACAATGGAGTGAAGTTACGTACCCTGAGTAGTGGACCTGGCGGAGAAAGAATGGAAGTAGACTGAATAATGTAGAATTTCAGATCCCTGAGGCATATGTATGATAAAACTGTGATAGGCACTAGTGAAGATATACCTTAGAGGTTATAGGTACCAAGATACAGGGAATTGCGAGGCATCAAAGAGATTTTGAGAGAATAATATCTCTAGAGGAAGTTTTGTGGACAAACTAGCGACTACCCGGCACGAGTCGCCACTCACAAAAATAAAGTGTGTTTTAATTCTGTTTGAAGAAGTGCTAAAGAAATGCGTAGAAGTGCTTAGATTTTTTTTGTTTTTTTTTCCATCTGGTGCGTAACCTGGTATAAATATTTGTACAAATTTCGTAACATCAGTAGCTATTTTATATAGAAGCCTTTATGGGCGTAAAGAAAATAACTTAACAAAATATCATCGCAGTTGGATGAATGGTACAGGATATAATTATGCAAGAGCTACCATTCTATGTATATAGAAACCTTTCCGGGCATGCTCACAACAATTCACCAAAGTTTCATCGCAATCGGATAAATGGTTTAGGAACGCATAAAAGACAAACAAAGAAACATTCATTTTTATATATTAAGATTATGTCATTATACTTTCGTAATCATTGTATAACTTACCTTTTATAATGTATCTGTTTGTAAAAGTCTTCAAGGCGTCA
This sequence comes from Limnephilus lunatus, assembly GCA_917563855.2. Taxonomy (NCBI): domain Eukaryota; kingdom Metazoa; phylum Arthropoda; class Insecta; order Trichoptera; family Limnephilidae; genus Limnephilus; species Limnephilus lunatus. The sequence continues at coordinate 89,471,097 of OU830594.1, read as the reverse complement.
ATAAATAAATATTTTTATTTATTTCTTGGGCATTAACTATGAAACAATTTCTAGACATTTTGTTTGAAGAGTTTCATTTCACTTGTACATTTGTTACAAATTGTAGTGTATCTAAAAGCTTCCTGTTTTGTTACAGATCAATCAAGATCAATTATAGCCAGCCCTTAGTTAGGTCGACTAACTGTAGTCATTACTCTGTAATCCGCGTAATATTAATAAATCGCATATTAACAAAGAACTCTATTTCTTCCAAGTGAAATCCCCTCCTTCCAAAAAGTGTTGAAGATACCTGTTTGTGAGAACATAACACAAATTAAGTTACAACTGTACAGTGTTCATGTGTAATAAATAAAACTCTTCAAAAACAAAAAAAATATTGAGATTTTTAAAACCGCATTTAGATTTCTACAACCTATATTATTAAGAAAATAAGAATTGTAAGACGTGCGATTACATTCCCTTTACCGTAGATACATGTATCAAATTATTTACGTTGTTTGTATAACGATATTAATTACAAGGGTGTATCTCGAACACACTGGGTTAAGATGATAGGTCTCGATAGAGAGTGGAGGGTGCTGACTTGACCTTATTTGAATAATAAGGCTTCTCAGACCCTCGAAACCTTCCTTCGAAGCCTTATTCTAATTCCAAGGTTCATTGTATACAGCTGCCTTCTAGAAAGATACACTTTTGCACAATAAATTATTTTTATGTTAGGTACTAAAATATCCAAAAAAATAAGGAAATAAATCTGGGAAAGTCTCAAAATACATGGCCCATAAAAAAGGATATATGTAAGACGCATAATTATATTCCTATTTTAGTTAATGTATTTTTAAAGAATTCTTACAATGTTTTGAAGAAGTCCTTCGAATAGGTATTTATGTAGGAATACATTTACCAAAGATTTTTTAATTGCTTAACAAATATAAGGTTTCGTAAAAAGTGGGTAACTATCGTAATAGTAACAAGAAAAAAAGATTTTTTAATGGTACTCTTATTTCTTGATGAAATAATATAAATTATTACAATGCTCAGATAGGACTTTTTTCGGACTTGACTATTTAAAAATTGTTAATGGTATTTTAGATACTCCTGATATACTCAGCGTAATTACCTGCCAAATACCAACTAGAACAACTCGATCAATTTTTTTTTTATTTGCAACAACAATATCAGGATGATTCATTTAGATATTCGCATGTAATTGGCAATACTTTCTCAGAAATAGAAGATGTGTTCAACTGCACGGAAAATAATTACAAGAATACATAATATAGCTGGTGTCCGGCTTACGTTGCGATGCCATTCAAAAAAATAAATTGATTCTCCCTGCATGTCCTTTCCCGTGCGTCCCCGTTACCTTCTACCTTCCCCGCTTTCCTCCTCCCTCGTCTCTTCCCTCTCCACGAACCCAACCTTCCCCCTGCCTTTCCTCCCTGCCACTTAAATATATGAAATACACACATTTTCATTTATACAAATTTCATAACGCCAGAGCTTACCGTTATAAACAGCCTATTTTACTCGCTAATAATGTAGGTTTCTATGGGTGAAAGAATTTCTAAAATCGGTTTAGTGTTTAGGTGTGAAAGCGTTACAAACAAAACACACACTTTCGCATTTATAATATTAGTATGGATAATAACATATAATATCATAAATAAATACTAATATTCTTCTGCGTGAGTTCCATTTTATTATTTCTATAAAAAAAAAAAATTACTTTTTGATTAACTACTGTTCCACTAATTTTTTGCTTATATATCATGAAATAATGGCGTATAATGTAAAAAAATAAATCAGTAATCTAAAACTATTATTTTTGGTATCGTTATTGTGACTTATAATTTTATGTACGAATATAATTATTTATTTATTTATATTTTTTTACGCCCTAGTGGGCTTTTACAAGCATAGAAGAAAAAGTATGATAACAATAATAATTATGTACTCATATGTTACTAAACCAATAAAATAGAATAAATAATAAAGCAATCATCATCACAAGGTATAGAACATCATAACAGAAATTAAAACATTAAAAAAAAATTAAACATAATAAAAGAAATGAAATAGAATGAGTAATAAGAAAAAATCAGTAATAAGACCTAAATTACAATAAAGTGCAATATTTAAAAGCTAGTTAGTAGGTATAAAATGTATATGTACGAATGCATCATGGTTTTTAGTGAAAATACGATCATTGTCATCTTAATCGTAAAAATACGACCTTCGTCATCGTTATCGTCATAGTATGATAGGAAATTCAAGTTTTGCTCGTTTCTGTACGATTACCGTACTCACAGTTGAAATTCGATTATTATCATCGTTTACTTACGATATTAACTATCATCAAAACACGGTTTGCGTAAATTTGTTCCAAAAGATTAGAATTATGCGATTTGTTCTTTTGTATGTGAATACAGCACAAGAGTCCCAAATGCTCGAATCTGGAGCCAGATAGACTGCAGAATATATAATGAGACTGTAGGTAGTGGGAAGTTGAATGCGAAACGAAACGAAAAAAAAAGGAAGTACCTGGCTATTCAAATTTAGACACCAAATACGGCTAAAGTCATTTCAAACTAATAGAGTATCTTTCATTCTGGAACCGCAAATATACTAAATAAATGTATAATTTTTTTAGTAAATGAATTTAGAAACCACACAAATTAATCAAATAAAAATTGTTTTCGCATGCCGGGATTTGATCCCGCTACCTTTGGAATGCTAGTCTCGACTCGGTTTTACCCCTCGACCACGGAACTTATCATCATAATCATCAAACGTTATTAATACAGTAGTGTCTGCGTGGTTAACCCAGCTTGCGTGCGTGTCGGACGTCACGCCATACGCGCCGCGCTACAAATAACATCTGTGTGTGTGGAAAGCTATTGTTATAATTCGGTTTCGAGTTCTAGAATTCAACACAAGATGTCGCTACTTCCATCAGCAGCTCGCATGTAGACGTTTCTTCCCTAAGTATAAGTACCTACTACGGATTTATAGAATTTAAGTATCTTTCCGGATACGGAAAGATTAAATATGGCGTCACTTCGTGTCACGGTACCTAAACTCGGTGTCTAGTTGTCACTGGATCACAGTAGATCCGAGGAACTGGCTATTTTTGGAACCAGTTCTTATCGAATTTATAAAATGGTTACCTACACTCAAACTAGGCGAAACCGAACTAAAAATCTTCGGAGCGGGTTTTTGACTGCTAGTCCGATATAATAACTCAATAAATAAATATTCACACTACGTTTTCATCGGGAATAAATTTGAATATTATGTAAAATATATATTTTTTTTATTATAACTCTTTTTGTGAAAATCCTTATCCACGAAAGAGTGGATTTTATACGAGAGTTTTGACTTTTTATTATATTTCTGTACACTGGTACACGAATACAATCTGAACCCGGGTACTAATATAGATATAATATTATTCAGAATATTATACGAGTACGGAGTATTTTCGTAAATATTGTACGGGATACGGGAATACTTAATGTACGTAAGAAACCTTTTCAGAAGGTATTTCAGATATAACTTAAGACGCGATACCGAAAGAAGACCGTGTCAAGGTCGTCCTGAATGATCTAGAACTCTTCAGCCTTCGGTGTTCAGTCGATATGTTATAGTTTTTTTTATTTTTTTTTTTTATTTAGAGAAAAAAGTTAATATTCACCATTATAATATCATTTCATTACATATCATTCATCAGTTTTGTGGTTACCCAATTAGTAGAGAAATATTATTGGGTCTAACTGGGGAGCTAGTCTATGTACTTATGCTATATTTTATATATATATGTTTATTTATTTATCTATGCGATCGATTATTTTATAATCCCCCATCTACATTATAAACTTGTATCACTACACTTCCCATTTTTCATAACATTCACATTTAACATTAGCATTCTTCATTTTTTCTCTTCAGTTATTTATTTTTCTCATAAGTACAAAATTTTGTATTTAACTAAAGCTTATACGAGGAATTCAATTGTAACACTTTTTTACTTCTTTAAATAATATGTTATATAATTAAACAATGTAAGATAAAATTATGATATGAACCAAATTTGTCAATTTTACTGTCCTAAAACAGGATTCATGCCTAGTTGGCTAGTCAAAGTTTCCGCATATGTTTATTGTATAATTTTATGTGAAATAAATTTCACGGTACTCCAGATTTTATTTCCGGGTTAAATCTTTCCCAAATGAAAAACTAAACCCTTCCACACACTTTTCCATAAATGATTATCTAGTAAATTCACGCAATGTAAGTGCACTATATAAGTATAATAAATACAAAACAATACAAGAACAATACGTCAATCCACCAGAAACATAATGGGAAAATATTTCACCGACTCCAGATATTTTCATATCAGAGGGTTCGGCTCTGATGAAATCCTAACTGTTCCGATAAATCCTACTGATCCCTAATATAAATATTTAAAGAATCTTTCGTTATCCTACATGAATTTAAAAAGACTGACTTTTGCATTTTTATTTATAATTTTTTTGACTAATCTAATACGCCTAAATTTTGAATGAGAGAGCTAGGTATAATGCCAGTAGCCGAAATAACAAATGGTAATATTTTTATAGTCTGAGAATGCCAAATTCTTTTAATCTCATTTCCTAATTCTGTATATTTTCTTATTTTTTCAGAAACAGTTTTCTGAATATTAAAAGAATTTGGAATAGCGACATCAATGATATAAGTTTTTTTTTTTTAATTTTGTCATGTAAAACTATATCGGGTCTATTATGACTAATTGTTCTGTCTGTTAGAATAGTTTTATCATAATAAATTTTATAAAATTCATTTTCTAAAAATGAATTTGGTTCATATTCATAATATGGTACATTACGACAGTCAATAAAGTTATGTTTAATTACCAAACTTTGGTGAATTATTTTTAAAACTTTATTGTGCCTAAATGTATACGCGGACGGCGCTAATACAGAACATCCCGATATAATATGTTCTAGTTTCCGGAAAAGCCAAACATTTTCTACATAAATCATCAATTCGATTTGTATCTTTGATGATATGCTTCCTATATTTTTTAGTATTAATAACTCTATCTTGAATGGCAAGCATAAAGCCTGTTATTTCTGCGCTCAACTCTCCAATACTCAACCATCTGTTTGACGAAAATTTGTCAACATATGTTTGGTTGAGATAATTGAAGTGTTTTGCGTGAAGAATTTTATTTGACCAGGAATCTAATAATTCCTGGTTGGTATTTATAAGAATGCTGGCATTCTCGTCGTATAAATTTAATGGCGAAATATTTCTATCTGCCTTGCAAATTATTTTGTGCATTTCTGAACTATCAGCTTTCCTACGGAAAAAATTTCTTAGCATTTCTACCTGATTATATTTTAAAGATGTTATTTTGACTATACCTCTACCTCCTAAATTTCTAGGTAAATTAATTCGTTCCAAAGCTGAATTTGGATGATGGCAATTAAACTTTGTTAACGTAGTTCTAATTAATCGTTCTTAGCTATCTAAATCTGTATTAGACCATTTAATTATACCAAATGAGTAAGTTAATAGAGGTATTGCCCAAGTATTTATTGCCTTTACTAATTTTTTTAGCAGAGAGATTGTTATTATTATTATTAAATTATTAATTAAAATTGTCACATGTCTAAAAAGGCCTTATTGTATATATTGTTAATATTATTATAAGATTTTTTCACCCTGCTTCAGATTTTATGTCCGGATTAAGTCTTCCCCACAGGAAAAACTAAACCCTTCCACACACTTCTCTACAATTGATCATCTAGTTAACCCACGCTATATAAGTGCACCATATAAGTATAATAAATACAAAAAAATTCAAGAACAACACGTCAATCAAGACCAAATGGGAAAATAATTCACCGACTCCAGATATTTTCATATCAGAGGGTTCGGTTCGGTAGAACTCTTAACTGGACCAATGAATCCTACTGATCTCTCAATATGAATATTTAAAAAAATCTTTCGATTATTGCTAGCATTATCATGAAATTTCATTTAATTTTATTTTAATTAAGACATACAAACATATGCTGTGCTTTATTAAATGAGCTGAAGTCCCCGGCGTTGTCCGAATTTTACACAGATTTTTTTCTAATAAAGACAGTATCTTTCAACTTATTTTAAAGTTCATGTGTGCAAATATCAGCAGTCTCATCAAAAACTGTAAATTGGTATAAAAATCAAATCCATTCCGCCCGCCAAGTACCTGCCAACCACGCACATTATTCTTTATATCAATATACAGATAAGGTAAATACAGGAATAAGACGATAATAAATATTTAATATTGTGAAATAATCTGAGAATATTGAATCTAAGAAAGTTGGTTCAGCTTTAATGTTTTGGAAGGACCAAAGTAATGTCAATGATTAGTTCGTGAAATTGGGGCCTAAGTTAGCGATAGTTTGTGGCGTTATTGCCTAAGGGATAGTACAATTTAAATAGAAATGATCGGGCCATGTGGCTAGGAAACATACTGTTAATGCAATACAGTAGGTAACTTACTGGAGGCTAGTCGATAGCTAACCCAAGGGTTCTAGAGATAACTAAATAATAAGATTATGTGACAAGCCTTTCCATAATATTGGGTATAAACATTCAGTTAATTAGCCAATTATAACTCAGAAATTCCTTATTTTTATAACCATTGATTATTGATATCATATATCGATGTTTACAACTCAAAGCATCTTATGAAAGAACAACCTTATACCGTTATACCGTCCACGAATTTTAGAAATGTAAAAGATCTTTGTTTAAAACCACTTTATTTGGTTTATACCGTGACCAGAATTTTCACGTTATGTGAAAGCTCTATTCAAGTGCTGTGATTATTTAAGTTTTATGAAGCAACATAATAACAGAACTTGAATAGAACTTAAACAGAACGTGAAAATTAACTTTAAGCAACCATCTTTAATATAAATAATACGTTTAGAGAAAATTCAAATAAATTATATAGATTCAAAATATCGTCAGACTACATATTACTGCATAAACAAATAAAAAAACTACGTTTATATAGATCAACCGAAGCAGGTCGACGTGCATACATCAGTTCCATGCCAATTCAGAATCAAGTCAACTTAACACCTCTTTGAAAATTCAAACTTCGAAAAAAAAAATTGAAAAATTGCCCATATCCTAATCTAACCTAACCTATTTAACCGTATTTTTCTTTATATCATCATCATTTTCATATATCATCACTTTTAATGACTTTTCCAAAGAAGGTGTTGAGTTGATTTCATTCTGAGTTGTCCGGTCACCGTATAAGTTTGTTGAATTATTAAAAAAATTTGAAAAAAGCCAAAATTTATGACTTGGTATTAGAGTTTATTATACAAATGAAAAAGTTCTTTGTTTAAAACCACTTTATTTTATTTATTTTAAGCAATCTCAATTTTATTGCAACCGACGCAAAGCATATATGCCCACTTTCTGGAGCTAAATTTATTCAAGAGTAAACTCATGTAATGTGTAGAATTAAATATAACGCCAAGGAATTAAGTTTTATAAAAACTAAAAGGGAGAATATCTGAATTAAGGGCTGTGAGGGAAATTGTTCAAATTGGCACGATATTCTGATATGTCAATTATTATCGCTCAAATAATAGATTTTAAACAAACATTTTTATTACATTAACTCTACATAGGCAACATATTTCAAAAGGCACATTATTTACAATAAAATCAAATACAGTTGTAATGTTTTTTCGTGATGGCAAATATCCTTCTCATTGGAACAAATATTTTACTTCTCAAAATGTTTTACTACAACTAAAAAATTAATTGTTACGCCAAAAAGAGTTATTTGAATAAATATTTTAATGGCATTAAACATTGAAAATGTGTAGAAAATTTACAGATTATTATTCTTATTCTTATGTAAATAATAATCTGATAAGTTATTATAATATTATAAAATTTTTTACTTAATCGACAAATAATTGTCTGAACACAATTCCTGTTGATTTGGAAATAAGGATTTTTGGTTATAATTGCGGCCGGATCACGGAGGAACGAATATTATTACTATTCTTTCCTCCGTGGGCTGGATTAATATTATACAATTTTAGTCCTTGTGTTCTTCGTCCAAAAATTTAGGTGTGTTTTTTTTACAGAAAGACAATCATTCTCAGGTTACAAATAACCTGAAAATATTTGAAAATCTCCCAATTCCATCACAAAAAGCGAAAAAGTGTATATGTCGCAGGCCAATCGTAAAATCAGGTAAAATCGTGATGCGCCTCAGGCACCTCACGATCTGCCGCTAGTCACTTCATGATGTGGCTAGACACATCATGATCTGCCTGATTTTACGATCGGCTTACGACATATGTACGTTATGTGAGTACACATCTCTAATTTATCTATTTGTTTTTGTGGAGTAAAGACAGGTGTCCTATGATGCCACCTGGTTGGAAACATCGTGAGGCGGGTTAAGGTAGGAGCCGTAGGAAGGGATTTATTAATGCAGATCTTAAAAAGATATCCGGATTATATGAAGGAGGAAAAAAATATGCCGGAAGCTCGATGTGAAATGTGACTTTTCTACTAAATATTCATTCTTGAAATTATACTATTACCAATTTAACAATACATTTCAACAAAATTTCAATCGTTTTAATTCTGGTTTGGAAAGTTCTGGATTTCGGTCCACCCTATAAGCAGCTAATTGTCAAATTTTAAAGTTACAGTTTCAATAAAATTTCTACGTTCACAAGGCTAAAAAACATCCTTCGATTAACTAAATTTTCCAGAAATTTCTCGGCTTTGTGCTACTGTTTCATAATCTAGCCACAACTTTTTTACGATTCTATTTAAAATACATTTTTTTAATTTTCGTAATTATAAAGCTTTATAATTTTTTCTCATGAGCCTTTCATTCTGTTAGCATTATTAAATAATTTGGTCCGGGAAAAAAACAGCGGTAATCCGAATTAAAATATTTAAAAATATCAAAGCATTACAAAAATAATGGTACCAACATTAATTATTAAAGTAAAATTAGCAAAGTTTCCAGCTTTTTTGCATTAACTCCACACAGGAAGTTCTGAGGAAAATATTTTCCCTCAGGGCCTATGTTATCTTAGATGCTGCGTGGAAGGTGTTTTTGAGGAGAGGAAGGAATGAACATTGGTCTTGAAGAGACCCATGTTGTAGAAAGGAGGAAACACAGAGGCCGGAAAATCTTTTCACAGTCGAGCTGTTGAATACAAGAACGAGTCGAAGAAGCGATCAGTTCTCATGTGACAAATGTCAACCGTGTACATATGTTGGGCACGCGTTTGGCGTGTTTCCCGGCTATGTACCGGTGCCAAAGGGACAATGACGCCAGTTCCTCGGAGCATCTTCCATGATAACCAGTGGTTAAGTGGGCATCGCGATTGGGTCCCACCCAGGCGTTCCATGTACGATTCCTCAGCTGGCTAAGTCCTCCACCGCAACATTTTCGGCTTACTGTGGTGGTAGTAGGAGATTTTCAAATATTGTTGGGTTATTCGCAACCCAGGAATGTTTGTCTTTCTTTTAAAAATTAAAAAAAATATATATATATTACCGGTAGAACAAGGGAAGCATTCCCACTCGACGCCTTTGCTCTAAAGATTGCAATCCGTTTGTTAAGATGGGAGAATCTATCAAAGGACCGCCCGTTTCTGCACAGAGTCGAGGATATTTTTTAGGTATTTTGGTGCTCCAGACTAGAGGTGGCTGCCAAATTCAACCATGGGGCGCAATTGTGATTCGTACAGGGTTAGCAGTTGTGTACTATTAAACTATCTGCGGGCCCCGTACAGTACGCCCAGTTTTTGGGAGGCTAACTTTACTCTGGCTTCGATGGAGCCCCCATATCTGAGCTGGTCACTTAGTGTAAAGTTGTAGCTATTCTAACTGCTGTTCTAGCACACGGAAAAATTGTAACAAAAAATTATAACCACAACAATAACAACGCATAGGTATTTGTTTCTATCAACTAAACTTCAGTGAAATAGTGGTAATGTGGTAGGTAAATGGAATGTGTTAAACAATAATATTGGAATTATTTTAATTGTATCTGTGTATATAAAAATGAATGTCTTTTGTTTGTCCCTTGTTATTTCCTAAACCATTCATCTATTTGCGGTGAAACTTTGTCGAGGTGCTGTGCGCACGTCTGCAAAGGTTTCTATATATAATGAGGTTATGAAAAATTACAATAGGTGCCACGCGAGTTGTTTGAAAAATGTGTGTATTTCATGGAGTATAGCTGCAAGGAGGGAAGGACGGAGGATAGTTTATTCTGGGAGGGGAAGTAAGGGAAAGGCTGGGAAGGTGGAAGGGGGACGGAGACAGGGGAGGGAACGTGAGAGGGGAAGGAGACACAGGAGGAAAGGTCAGAGGAAGGGAATGCAAAAGAGACATACTTGCGGTAGGGGTTAGAAGGGGGTAAATTTGGAACGACAGCTATATGTGGCCTGCTCACGGGTAGGAAATGTTTTGATTTACACGTGTGAGCACCAGACGGAAAAACAAAAAAAAATGTTTTCAAAAGTACTCCAATGAGCAGAAATAAAACACAAACACGTTATTTCTTTCTCGAATCTCGCGAGAGAGAAAGAATCTCGTGAGGGTTGTCTTAAACAGCATTTAAAGAAGCACTGTGATTTTTTTCATATTTTCACATATAACTTGTAAAATAACATTTTCACATATAACTTGTAAAATAACTGAAACAAATGTGTTTATAATAATTTTTGGAGCATACTTTGCGATTTTTGTATATCGAGTGAATTTTGTATAATTAGCGTTTCGGCACGGGGAATGTCTAGATATTATCTTCAAGTATAACATATATTTTTTTAAGAGCTTTAAACTTAAAGTGTGGGAGATATGTAAGAAATCGGTAAAAATTCGGGTTGCGGAGGCTTAAAATGCGTTGATACGTCGAAACTCGAAACGTAGTCCTAGCTCCAAAAGTATTTTGACTATTTTTTTTTAATCGATATGCTCTGAAGCTTGCAACATACAATCCAAATGTACATAGTAGTGAAGCTGTGAGTTATCTACATAATATTTTGAATCGTATTATTGATACGCTATTCATAATGCAATTAAAACATCCCTCAATCCACACCCAGGGGCAGTTCCCTGACTTAAACAGACTTGAATTATTTGAACTAAGTCTTTCTTACGAAGCCTCCAGTATCAAGGATGGGAGATCCAATTAGCAGGCGTGTAAGGATAAAACCCTTCGGAATATATACGAATATTACTAAGCGAGGCATGTTCGCAGAAGGGTACACCATTTAATCAATATTGAATAATATTATTATTTTGGGTTATGCGGTTCGAGATTGTGTTAAGGGCGCCAGTAAAAAAACTGAGTTTGTAATACTCGATTGTAAATTGTTTTTGATTTTTTAGTAGCTGTAATGTATCGTTAATATTAGTCTATAAATTATACCTTCATTACTGTGGTCGTCAATAAAATTTCCCACAGAGAAATAAAATTTCCGCCATCAATAGGATAAGGTGCTCCCATAGCCGTTGTGCTCCTTAGATGTGATCCTTAGATGGGACCATACTAAATAATACAAAATCTTATGTTTTTGTTTTGAAAATTTGATAGCTTACAAGTATTATAGATGCTTCAATTCAGTACTGCAAGTAGAACATATTTTGTCCCTTTAAGTCCTTTAATAAGCCTAGAAAAAAATTGAGTGTTAGGTCTATAAAAAACCCTTTTGAGTGCAAACTCTCCTACTTATAAACCTCTTTTTGGATATGGTTTTATTGTATAATGTGAAAAATTCCGTTTTTTTATGATAATTGCAAAAAAAAATATATTAACTTCACAAAATAAAATAAAATATCCATTTTCGCGTTGTCATTTAACAATACGGCCGGCAGTCAACGAATTTGTATTTTCACCTTGACGTCCACCGAAGGACTATATACTTGCCAGTCTTGCCACCCCCATTTTTGTGTCAGTTTCGCCCCAGTTGCGACGGGGAATAGACGCCTCACCGCGCCGCTTGGTTCCGTGAAATCAATTTTAAATTTCGATGTTATTACAACCAAGAATGCGTAAAAAAGGAGTCAATGTTTTTTACAGGCCTTTACGAAATCAATCTGTAAAAAAAATCTCAAATACCTTTTCCAACCTTTCCAAAGCTTTTTCCCAAGTATTTTTAAACTCCTCCCATAAAGGGGTGTGAATTCCGATTTCAATTTTTTCCTGTACTATTGGATCGCCTTAAAGATTTAACGGTATCTGAAAGCGGTGCAATGCAAACCACCGAACATGTAGTCAACGAATGCCTGCTTCATTCATTAATGCATAATTGCTCCAAAAATCTGTCAAAAGCTGCCACCAGGATGTCGCAACTTTTAACAACAAGATTGCTATTATAGAAAATCGCCTTCAAAAAGTTGAAAAACTGGAGGAAGAAGTTGTGAAACTAAGACAGGAAGTACGAAGTTTGACGGATGAATCTAATAAAATGGACCAATGGGCAAGGCTTCAAAACCTGGAAATAAGGGGGATTCCGCAAAAGAAAGGTGAAAACCTAATTACCCTCATTTCAAATATCGCTAGCCTGAGCAACATGAAACTCGGCGAAAGGGAAATGGAGTTCGTAACTCGAGTTGCTCCCAAAGGCAGCGACTCAACTGGGAAGTCAAAACCAAAATCAGTAGTCGTAAAATTAACCAACCGGAACTTGAAAAACCAGCTCCTGCAGGCGATTAAAGATCGCAAGGGGATCACCTCAACGGAACTAGGATTTACTGGAACCCCACAAAATGTGTATGTTGGAGACCATCTTACTAGCATGAACAAACATCTGTTTTACCGCGCTAGGCTTCTCGCTAAACAAAAAGGTTACCAATTTGTCTGGATAAAAAACTGCCTAATTCACGCACGACGAAATACGACCTCAGCGCCCATCATAATCTCAAAGGAGGCAGACTTGAAGAAGATGGACCGCGAGCCTCTAGCAACAGGACCCAACCGAGCAGATGCAGAAGATCCTCAGCCGAGCAAAGCCTCAAGATAAGGTTATTAAAATTTATTGTATTTCTTGAAATTAACTTCACTTTAATTTTTCATATTATCTCATCATACTTAGAATGTTCCTTTCCCTCCCTCATCCCCTTACGGATCTTTTCACTCTAACACGCTCTTTTATTGTGTCAATTTTATGTACAATTATTTGGGAACTATATAAAAACGAACATAAATCCGTCAATAATAAAATACAAGCATGGATTCAAATCGATTTCAAGTCTGCACTTAATCATAGATTCACTTGCCTCAGCCAATGACTTTGAATTTATATTACCAAAACGTAAGAGGGCTTCGCACTAAAACTGATACGTTGTTGACGGCTGTTCGGTCCAACGAATATGATGTTATCGCTCTGTCTGAATCGTGGCTCGTTGATGGAATCCGCAACGAAGAACTATTTGATGATCGCTACGACGTACACCGCCGAGATCGAGACTACGCTCGTACAGGCCAGCGCTTGGGTGGGGGTGTCTTACTCGCTGTTCGTCGTGAGCTGATAGCTCGCGAGCGCCCGGCGTGGCACTCACGAGCTGAAGACGTCTGGATAACATTAGAATCCAAAGGACCTAAGCACACACATCTTCATATATGTTGTGTTTATCTCCCTAAAGGACTGACATATCGTGAAAATATGGAAAGCTTTCTCACCCAAATTTCTACACTTACGTTGCAGTTTCCCTCGGACAAATTTATTATCTTAGGTGACTTCAACCTCACTGAAATTTCATGGAGTAAGTCTCCCACTAACACGTCCTTTATACCTAGTGATCGCTTATCACCTATTAGCGCTTCATTCATTGACTGCATGCATTTTTCTGGATTGTATCAATATAATGGAATTCCAAATACTAATGGTCACTTTCTCGACCTTGTCCTATGTAATGACTTCCTTACGGTCTATGCTTGCGACGAACCATTAATTTCTGAAGATTCTCATCACACCTCCTTAACGATGGAAGTTATATTTTCTGAACCCGTTACACTAGTGGAGGAGCTTAGAAGGGCTTACGTCTTTAGGCGCGGCGATTATGATCAAATTAATACATCTCTCGATCAGGTAAACTGGCGTGATCTTCTCTCGGTTAGTGATATGAACACGGTTTTAAAAAAATTCTATTCACTTTTATATCAACTTATAGACGCTTATATTCCGAATAAACTATGTAGGAATTCTAAATACCCACCATGGTATAATTCGGCCCTAATTAAATTATCTAAAGAAAAGTACAAATACTTCAAAAAGTTCAAGACTTACAAAAACTCCTCAGACTATGCCTCTTTCTCTCTTCTAAGATCACGTCATAAAAAACTTAATTGGGAATGCCACAATAAATATTTAACTCAAATCGAACATGACATATCCTCCGACCCAAAAAAAGTATGGAATTACATTAAATTCAAGTCCAAATCCCATGGTGTTCCAAATATCATGACATTCAAAGACGAAAAAGCTGAAAATGGGTCTAACATCTGCAACTTATTCTCTAAATATTTTATTTCTGTCTACAACAATAACGCTCGAAGCACCCAGATTCTACCGGATAACCCCAACGAGCCCTGTGTTGCTAGCATTCATAATATTGACATCGACCAGCATCATATACAGAAACACCTTGAAGATCTAGATCCCAAAAAAGGTGCAGGCCCAGATAAAATTCCCCCTATCTTTATAAGCAAATGTGCGCGCAGCCTGTCTAAGCCACTATCCATAATTTTTAGTCGCTCCCTTAAAGAGGGGATAGTGCCAAACACCTGGAAAACAGCCTTTATAACTCCTATCTTCAAAAATGGCCAAAAATCTGACGTCGAAAATTATAGACCAATATCAAAGCTCTGCATCTTCAGTAAAGTTTTCGAAAAAATGTGTATAACCAGATGTTTTCGGCCTTGAGATCATCACTCAATATCAACCAACATGGATTTATGAAGGGAAAATCTACAACAACGAACTTAACGGCGTTCACCGAATTCTTACAAGACAATATGGACCAGCGCATACAGGTAGATGCAATATACACAGACTACAGCAAAGCTTTTGATTTAGTAATTCATGATATATTATTGATCAAATTCTCACAAATCGGCGTACATGGAGACCTCCTCAGATGGCTCTCGTCATATATAGCAAACCGCAGCCAAGCAGTTGTTGTTGGTGGCTACAAGTCAGACTGGGTAACCGTACCGTCGGGAGTACCCCAAGGTTCATTATTGGGACCATTACTCTTCAATATATACATTAATGACATTGGAAAATGTTTTCGCCATTCCAGGACTTTGTTGTACGCAGACGACATGAAAATATTTTCCCCTGTCACGTGTACCAACGACTGTACCGGCATACAAGAAGATCTTAATCGTCTCAATATTTATTGTGCGCAGCGCAACCTTCAAATAAACGTTAAAAAATGCAGCGCCATCAGTTTCACCCGCAATAAAAACCCGATCACTTTCAATTATGCCCTAAACGGTACAGTACTTACAAAAATGACGGAGGTCAAGGACTTGGGAATAGTGTTAGACCAGAAACTACTTTTTGACCGCCACATCGAATCCATGGTATCAAAGGCTTCCAAGGTTCTAGGCTTTGTACTTAGAACCTGCAAAGATTTAAAAAAAGTAAAAACCATGAAAATGCTTTACTTTGCGTACGTACGCAGTTCTCTGGAGTACGCCTCTCAAATCTGGAATCCCAAGTACATATGTCACATAGAAAGGATTGAGAAAGTGCAAAACCGATTTCTACGATACCTTGATTTTCGGAGCTATCGTCCTCATCTAAGCCACGAAGAGTCAGCCACGTTCTTCAAGATATATTCTTTGGAAAGTCGAAGAAATTTGGCAGACGTACTATTTCTACGAAAAATAGCTACCTCTATGATAGATTGCCCGGAATTACTAGAAAGAATTCAACTAAGAGTGCCCATCAGAGAAACAAGACAAAACCACGCATTATACATTCCTCAATGCAACACTAACTCTAAACAAAATACATTCATTCACCGCGCTTCACTCATCTTTAACATGACATACAGTGAATTCGACTTATTTAACACAGCACCTAACATTTTCAAATCTAAAATGAATAAATAACATTTACACATACATACCACTATTTACACAGAATAGATCCATCCCTTTCCCCTCCCTTCCACCATCCCATCCACATAACCTAATTTAACTATTTTTCTTTATACCTACGCACTTAATAATTTAATATACATCAGTGAAAACCTGTTATTGGTTAAATTTTTATTCATATGTATTTCATCAAACATTATTGTTATAAACTGTTGGTTTTCCAAATAAAATAAAATAAAATAAAATAAAATTCCCTGGCGGGACTGATGAGGTCCACAGGGCGGCGCCTGAGGCCCTAGACTAGCTCGCAGACATATATGTCAAGTTACACGAAAGAAGAAGAATTGTCGTCTTTGGGCTCTTCGGGTCAGATGGTCTCGTTGTTGAGTTGTGCTGAAGGTACCGAAGGCAAATGTGCGGAGTAATTATAGTAAGGATCTCCGCAGACCAAACCTTGCTTTCGGACAGAAAGAACATACGTTTGTCCTTCGAAACATTATTATAAATTACAATTCGTCAACAAAGTCTCTGCGGTGACCCGACAGTTGATTCGCCGACAATTAGCCCCCCAAAATGATATTTACTAAAAATTATAATTTTTTGTGCATTATTTACAAATTTTTAAAGTAATAAATCGACTTCAAAAATACCTTTCATAATTAATTGGTACGAATATCAAACGAATTTATATACAGTATCGATTATTTGTACTTATACGCCGGTATACGCAATATAGGTATAGACAAGTAGATTTTTCCTTAATGCATTTCAATGAAAATATGTTAATACTTCTTCAAACTTCGCAAATATGCAAAAATAAAACATAATGCATTAAACATGTTTTATTCTTTGTTATTCGGCGGTACATCCTCTCCGCACATCCCTTCGGGGTCATTTAGTAATATTTTGTGTAATTAGGTACACCGTATTTTCACTAAAACCGACTGCATATTGTATATAAGTGTGCCGGGGGGGGGGGCAGTTTTCGGCGGATCAAATGTCTTGGAACCAGTTACTTATAAAAACTCTTTTCAAAAAGTACTTACTAAATTACAAATGTCTCTGGAGAGAACGTAGGAGATATTACAATAACGGAAAAAGTACAGTTGATGTTCTTGCGTCGGTATTTTGAATAGCTCTTCAGTTCATGATCTTCTGCTTCTTTGGAATGGTGGATGGTGGGGTATCTGGGGGAGATATTAAGGTCTGTTAGCCAGTCTAGGGCCTCAAGCGTCGCTCCACGGACCTCATTGATCCCTGCGGTGAATGAATGGAACAGGAATTTATTGACCACAGGTTCGGTGGTCTGCACCGCACCTCATCTATGGATCAAGTGGCCACAATCGCTGCGGGAGCACCTTATCCTGTTGATGGAGTCTATGTTATAGTTTATGATGGTAGGATGGACCATTTAGTTCATGATGAATATGATTATAGCTAACCCAAAATAGTGGACACGCAAATTTCAGGATGAAAACACGAGCAAATTGAATGACGTGAGAGCTCACGTACCTTAACACTTATCTACTTTAATTTTTTTAAACATGTTAAAACTTGATTAACTTATCTTAGCACTCAAAAAATTTATATTGAACGATTTTCTTGGAGTGGCAGATTGTTCCCTACACTGATTATATTTTCTTATAACATGAGTAAATTGCAAAATATTATAGTCGTTCACCAATTTACAGCAATATCTTAATTACCTTGTCAGCCATATTACAATTTTAGATTCTATATTAAATTTAGCATAACACGTCATTCTAAATTTGCTCTAATAAAGGAACATAATATCTCGACTTTGTTCTAAGAATGCTAAAGACTTCACACATATTGCGTATTTAATTATTAAAAAAATTTCCAAATATAATTTATTATAAATCTTCTACCGTATGCGTCCCAGGTTCTAAAAATAAAACTGGAAACAAACAACATGAATGGGGTCCCCCGAATAACATAAACCATCAAATCGACCAAAGTTAAAAGGAATTGTGTTCGTTCCCCGGACACAACTGAAACTGGAAATAAATCTTGATTCTTTAGTCAGATGACTAAATATGACAGTTCTTTGCAATAACACCATAACAAGCTCAGTCTCTCCTCACACCACCTCCGGAGTTAGTTTCTCTGCTTCATTTGTGGCAGTCTACTGGATTCTAGTAATCGCCACGACCTGTCAAAAGATGATGTCAAAACCTCAAGACAACTAACTAACTCAAAAGAAACAAACTTAGCCCGCATAAAGTACTGATACCCACCCAAATGTGTGGCAGTGAGGCATGGAACTGGAAGAGGACTGATGTTATATGTTGTACGTGCCTGAAAACTTCAGTGGTTGTGGCCACGGCGAACATATGTTCTAGCACAGCATAGCTTAAAAATTAGTATTTTTACAATAACCCTTCACACGTCTATGTCATCTTTGGAAATGCTATGTGGAGGGTCTTTTTAATGAAAGGAAAGAGAGGAAGTTCTGAGAAGGAAAAAAGTATGTGGAGTGAGTAGGAATCCAGGGGTCAGTGTCCAGGGGTCCGTGTCTGTGGTGCAAGGTGATGGGTGGGAGAGGCTAGATGGGGAAGTCAAAAGGGTCTTCCCAAAGCGGCCTCTTCTTATCCGGCTCGCCACTCAACTGGTAGGCAGGAGCATCCATCGCCAAGCATGGACCCACCTCACCCGATGAACTCGAGTCACCAAACGTAGCGCACCACTTGAGGTGACTAATGGTAAGGTTGCTGGTTATCTAATAAATGGTTCCCGTAGCGGCGTACCCACACCCGCCTCCCAAATTGGATGGTGGTATTGAACGAAATTTCTGAAACAGTGGATATATTTAATTTCTCTATAAATATTCATTAAACCCAGAGGCTCCAGGTATGGGAGACCATTTGAAAAAAAAATTGTGAAATTACCTTTTTTTGATATTGTGAAAAATGCCGACATATTATTATCTATATCAATTTGAAGATAGGTAGGGTCATGAATCCGCAACTCAAATTACATGGGTATTATTTATAAATTGCAAAATCACTAAATAATTCATGTATACTTGCTGGCACATCATTTTAAAGAGGGCACTTTTCAATATAGTTGTGCACACCGATAGTATGTACCTAAGTATCCAAAATATAAAAACAAAATTAGGTAGATTAGAAAAAATAGAAACCGGTAATATAAAAAAAAAAAAAAAAAATTGACTTTGAAACACACGTCCGCAGTCCCCTTTTACCCCTAAAATGTCCAAAGATATTGGGTGAAAAAAGACATTTATCAATTTTATTTAAATTTAGACTTGCGTTTCAATTTGACGATGTTTTTTGCATTTTTCAGCTACCTAACAAAAACAGATTTATTATTAAATTATATTAGATATTTTTTTATCTATCTAAAGCAAAGGTCCCTTTCAAATGATTTACCTGTAACTTGATAATTAAATGTATAGAATCTGCTGTCACTTAGATTAGGAACCATAAAAACAAACATTATTTAAATCAAGCTGTTTTCTATGTCCGTTGAAAAGTGATCATAATATAATAATTAATAATATTTGAAAATATCTACTTCTCGATGTGCCACCAAACTAAATTTGAAACGTCGCCGATAACAACGTAAATAATTATTATTCCAAATCTTTCCCGAACTGTCCAAATACAATGGACGAGGCATGCGTGCAAAATGCAAAACCGACCTATATTGTATCGCCATCTCTTTCAACAACGCGTAAGATTCATAATGCTGTCTCCCTTCCACGACATTCGGGTCCAAAACGTAGCTAGGGTTTCTATGGTACCTATACGCGGGAATTTTAAAGATGCCATCATGAAACATAGTGCCATCGCGTTTATTGTATGGCGCGCATAGAGACAGAAGATATTCTTGGCGGGGGTAAGTCAAAAATTGACCCAGGGATCTAAATATTGTGAGAATTGGAGCTTCCATTTGACACTGCTCGTCACCCGGCGAGTCGTCGCCGCTAACTGCTATTATTTCGCGGTTCATTTATGATTTTAAGTAAAGAATTCGATGCGTTGAGCCGTTTATTCCGTAAAAAAATATTATTATTATGTCTTATAATTTTGGGGGGTCAAACACCCATTGTCCTAAGGGGATGACAACCAAATGTCAATAATGACAAAATAAGAAATCCTGCACTGTAACCGGGTGAATAATCTAGAAGAAGCAGAAACAAATAAAATAAAAGATAAATTGCTGTAGAAATGAGATCCCAGAGACATATCCTTGTTACATATATTCCGAAAGAATGCTAGGCTTAAGAAAGATAGAATAAGTTGACATATGGAGAGGATGAATGGCGAAAGGAGAGTCAGAAGAATACGTAACTTGATGGTTGAAGAAGCCAGTGACGCTCAAGAAAGTCATAGCACGACCGAATGAATCAAATACTGGATGGAGTAGGGTTATGTCAAATTCATGAACATAAATGAAGATTGACAGAGAAGAGTGGCGTGCCGTTCACTCTGCATACTCGTCCACAGAAACTGCATGATTACGGTTGATTAGTTTCAAACAATGCTCAATGCTATAAATATATACACCGCCGAGAGTTCGCAGAGACCTATTGACCACGTAGGCCGTCAAATATTTGCGAGAGTATAACTCAAACACCAATTTAATTAGTTGTTGTTCCTAAACACTCCCAGTCTAAACATTACCGAGAATGGCTCTCAAATTCACGATACGCAAAATCAGAACCCATAAACTTAAGCGTATTACGAGTTAAGTAACCAAATTTCAAGGGTCAAAGTACGCATTGAATTATTTTCACATAATAATCAAATGACAAATATGTCAGAAAGGGTTAAACAGGGAATTTAGACAGATTTTACTTGGCAAAGATGCGGTCTAACTACTGAAGGCTAAGTCTTGGGCAAAATTTAGGATAAAATTGTTGTAGGGTTTGTGAAGCTAAAAATAATTATTTTCAAAAAAAGTGGCGTCATTATTATTGTCTTTCAAAAGAAGAAATTTATCTAATGGTTATTAGATACATTTTTTTATTTTTTATTCTTATATATCTGGCTTTCACCATTCAAGGGTGTTCTAAGTCATCATTTCTAATTACAGAGAGAAAAAAGATGAATTTATATATTAATTTTATTCAAGTGGGCAAATTTCAAAATCAAATGGAAGATTGGAGACGAGTTCAGACTTATTAGACAAGAGGGGTGGCAATTTTAGATAAGTCTTATTAGAAGAGAGTATTGTTTTGAGAAGGACATCTTAAAAATATGTGATCGTTTGTTCCCACTTCTAGACTACAGAATAATCTGGGAAATCAAGGACTTGAATTTTAAGAAAGTGAGAAGGAACGGAACAATGTCCAATTCTCACTCGAATGAGTGAGGAAATTTATTTTTTCGAAAAATGGGGGAATTGTTGAATCCATGGTTTTGAAGTCTTTCGTATTGAGGCATAGCAGGCTTCCTTTGAATGATTAGCAAGGTGCCAATACCCTGCCCACATATTGCGGATGGCGGTTGGAACTGTTGTCTCTACATTGAGAAATTGTCTGTGTGCCAACTGCGATTGAGTTGTCAATTTTTTTTTTTTACCCTATGAGCGGATGAACTAAAAGGTAATATCCGACATGGCCAACATCTTGAATCCGAGTCCGAACGTAACCAAAAAAATTACAGACAGACGAAATGTCGAATGGTCGAGTTAGAACAGGACTTTCAAACATGCATAATATTAAAAGCACTCGTTTTCACAAATATCTCTTTCTCACTGCTAAACAAAACATGTTGAACAGGAACCATAATAATACTTTTCGCTACTTTATTATTCAATTAGCAATAAAAACATACAATAACGCCGCCATCAATTATTAAAATTCAATTGAAGGCATTCTATCAATTTTTTATAATGGAAGTTTTGGCCTCGCTTTATTACTAACATAAATTGATATCAATTGAATAATATTCATTAATCATTCATGACAAAAGGTCAGATTAATTGATTGGATTTTAATAAATTGACTGAAAGGAACGGTTTCCGCCCCGCCGCCTCGGGAACTATTTATTGGATAACTAACTCCTCTGCAATCGATCACCCCAAGTCGTTTGCTACGTTTGTTGACTTTTCAGGGGTGCCCGGTTTCATCAGTTGAGGTATGTTCATGTCATCAGTCCACTAAATCTTGGCGTCAGGAATTATCAAGACGAAAACAGACCATCATTTTTATTTAAAAACATAAGTAGTTAGTTACTGAAAAAACCCTTCCCAAACCTTGAAATTAAATAAAAAATTTCGCTGAAAACCTTCTACCTAAAACTCATCACATGATCTCGCAGTGAGGAGAACTGAGAAAAAATCATTGTATTTTTTTTTTTTTTTAATATTTACATCTTACATACATTCTTAAAATTATTGAGTATGGTACCATAGCATGGGGAGGTAGCACTGCATCTGCACTAGACCTAATAATAACAGTATAGAAAACTTATTAAGTTAAGCCTTAGGATACCTCTCATTAAAGATTGGAACTTAATCTTTGATTTTATAAAAATGTGTTTGACTTTCGGCAGATATACCTACACAAAAACAATCCTCACTCATCTATACGTTCATATATAAATACTTCTAAGAACAAATTTAAATACTCGCCATACTTGAAACAATAAGAACGACCTACTACAAATTGCAACGCATCCTACTTTAGTTCAACTAGAAACTAGACTTTATATAGCTTGTGACAAAACTTTTAGATATGTAGAAAAAAAATGTGATTCACAAAACAATTTAAAAGATAACGTAAGAAATTAATCAAAAGTAATAATAGGGTCATTATCGGTGCAAACACCTAAATTAGAAATTATTGATGCAACCAAATTATCGAGTGAATATATATTTTAATACAAGTGTATGTACATACATAATGTATTATAAATTAGCTTGCAAAATTACTGCCTATTAAGGCGGGTTATGAAAAACCTCATCTTATAAGTGTACATTTCATTTTTTTTTAAATATTACCTATTGCTTCTATGTCAAATATTTTTCTAACCTTACCTAAACCTCTCCAGTCAGACTCTCTCGACCCATCGCCTTGTACTGCAGTTAGAGGGATGTATTCCTACGTCCATCACTCCTGGACGTATGAATACATTACATCACATTGACATATACTTACCCATCCTCATTTTTTTCTTATAATAACTTCTCCTACCTTTCTCTAAAAAGATCCTCCACACAACATCTCCAAAGATGACATGGGCCCTGAGGAAAATAATTCACCTCAGAGCCTATGTCATCTTTGGGTTCTTGCGTCGAGCTAACGTAAAAAAAACTCTTAACACTGAACACGTAATTTTAAGTTATGGATGCAAGTTTCTTTCAATAAAGACATATTATTATAACTATTAATTATAAAAAAATAAATAACTGGTTTGACACTCCAGGCCGCAGTCCCCTCAGTAATCCTACGAAATAGTTCTAAACTAGCATGTAATAATCTCTCTGATTTATCCATACGTTGTGATATGATTACCATAATATTTAAAATCTAATAAACTAGCTAGAAAGTAACTTTACGTAAAAAGCAACAATTTGCTAAAAGCGTACCATTTTTCTTCATGTTTTCCCACTTTTCTCCGACAGTGAAATATTAAGAAAGTGGAATTTGAGACCTTAACTCCCCTTTGACGCGCGTTTGCTGCACATGCTGGATTCCTGGAACTTTTCCCACCTATGCAATTCTGAACTAAATGACGTTGAATGAAGATGGATCTATCCTGGAGAGCTTATCGAAACACCCGCCCCAAGGGGGGTTATTTGGGGTAGCTTTGTGGGGTGGTTAGGTTTGTTTAAGCATTGAACAAGAGTTAAACTGCTCCAGTCAATTTTTGCGTTGATGCAGTTCTGTTAAAGCACTTTGTGCTTAGAATATTTTAAACAGAAATTTGTTCAAATTACACAATTCCCTCACCGTAAAATACGAGTAATACTACTGTTACGATTTGGTTGGGTCCTTTCTTTAAGAGCCATTACCAAGCGGCCGAGAATTTAAATTTGGTCGAACGACGATCTTGCGACTTGCAACTGTACAGGGTGGTTCCGATGTGAAAGATTAATTTCTTCTTCTAAAACAGCAAACTTATTTTGTGGCACCATTTTAATTCAAATTAATAAAGTAATTTGTTTTTACCACTAAAATTGATTTAAAAAAAAACCGATATGTTTCGTAAGCCAAGCTTACTTCATCAGGGTTTTAATAATACTATTAAGTTATTAATTTTAATTTGAAAAATTTATTGTTATACCAGAATTTTAACATAATAACTCAATATCGATTTTATTTCATTCACAATTCGCTTTGATAAATACCTACATTCAAAAATGCAAAAAAAAAACTCTTAAAATTATGTCCTTTTCGTTATTATTTTTTGATAATAAGTATTTACAATTTTTCAATAATGTCTAAGCAAGATAAGAATGTACCTACTAGTATTTTTTTTAGATTAATTTTGTAGTCCGTAAATAAATAAATAGACTAACTGAAGTATTTTCGTCACGGAATACGTGCGCAGATCTTTTTAATGATTTTATTTAAACTTAAATTAAAATTCTGAAACATAGCTTTTCCAGATAATGTATTGATTTATTTTACTACATGTTTATATGATTTGAAATGTGTGTTGTATAATACATTTTTTTTTGAAAATTTAACATTTCTGCCAACGACCTACTGTAAAACCTTATTGTACTAAAAATAAACATATATTCTTAAAATTTAAAACAAAACTTTACTAGATAAAAGAACAGTCTTTAGAAATTAATTTATAATTTTTTGTGGAAAAGCGTCCACAAGTCTAAAATTTGATTTAAAAATGACATATTTCCGGTTTTGTCCGGTTATTCCCTCTTGATAATAAACACTGCGAAAGATATGAACTAAGTTTTTTTTTTACTTTAGGTTAACACGACTGGACACTTTAAAATGTGACAATTAGTCAGTAGAGCCCGTTTTCCCGTTCAGTAGAACTTTAGGCAAAATAAACCTTGTTTGTGATTCGAATAATTATCATAAAAAGAGAAAGAATTTACGGTAGCTGACGTGTTTTATACCAATAACGCACATCTTGACAAGACAGGATCAACGTCGGCATAAAACTGTAGATTTGCATACAAATCAAATCCACACCTCCCGCTTGCCAGCCTGCTCGTTACAGACATTCTCCTTCATACAATAAATAATTCATTTTAATAAAAAGACAAATAACTTTGTTTACATCACTTTTACTTAAATACGTATATTGCTGGAAAAGATATGTCGATGATATTATATGTATTTGGTTAGGTGCAGAAAGGCAACTGAACATGTTCTTAAACTTTTTAAATAAATTTCATAAAAACATTCAATTCACACTAGAAATAGGTAAAGAGAAGAGTTTAAATTTCTTGGATTTAAATTTAACACTAATAGGTAATAAAATAGATTTCAATATATTCCGTAAAGATACGTACACCGATACTGTTATACATAATTCATCTAATCATCCTTTCACTCAGAAACTCTCGGCCTTTCACTCTATGGTTAATAGATTAGTTACGATTCCTTTATCTGTTCCTAATTTTACTTTAGAATTAAATCTCATTAAGCAAATAGCAGTTAATAATGGTTATTCTACTAAACTAATAGATCAAATACTTAATAAAAAGAATAAACAGAAATTCTCAAAACAATATATCTACCCTTTTTCTAAACATAATAATAATCAATGGCGTAGAATTCTATTTGTTAATAACGATATGTCAAAAATAATTAGCAAAAATATTCCCAGTAATAAACAACCTGCATTTTACACAAATAACAAATTAAAAAAATTCATCCTCAATAACAAAGACAGCGACATCAAAACAAAAAAATCGGGCGTTTATAAACTCGATTGTAAAGATTGTAATAGCTTTTATATAGGTAGAACAAATAGAAACTTTGAAGTAAGGGTTAAAGAACATCTCAGGGCATTAAATGGCAACAGCGAGTCTGAATTCGCAGATCATTTAATAAAAAATAATCATAATTTTGACAAAAACCATGGACTTAAAATATTACATACAGGCTATAAGGCATCACAGATAAATAATTTAGAGATTTTAGAAATTAGAAAAAATGTAAATAATAAAGCAGACATAATTAATAAGCAGCAAATTTTTATAAACCCTCTTTTGAACCTCTTCCCACTTAACCGGTCTTTCCCTGCTAATGGCTTTGAAATCCCTAATTGATAAACTTTCCCCACTCTTACCCCTCCCCCTCCCTCCTACCCTTTCCTTCCATGTGTCATCTATATTTAATTTTTAAGTTTAGTATACGTTTGATCCTGATGAAGTAAACATTGTTTACGAAACATGTTGATTGTGTACCAATAAAAGTGATGTAAACAAAGTTATTTGTCTTTTTATTAAAATAAATAATGCCATCACAAAGTAAAAACCTTTCCGAAGAAGTTTTCTTCGAAAAAATAAATAATTCAACCAATTTACACAAAACCTTGATGAATTATATATTTAAACCTTCCTCATGAATCATTCTATCTTTTGGTGAAAACCGCATGAAAATTCGTTCAGCATTTTTTGAGTTTATCGTGAACGGACAGACAGGCTCGGCGAAGGAGGAGAATTCATAATATATACAACCACAAGAACGAAAATTTACGATAATATATGTTAGGTTTGTTTGAAAAAGGTTAGGTTAGGTAAGGGTCATGTTAGGTTGGGTGAGAGGTTAAGTGAGGTTAAATTAAGGTTTTGAAAAGTTTATCTTTATTAATATTACAACACGTATGCCGAGATTATAAAAGGTTATATTTGCCCCCACCTGCGAAATTATCAAATTTAATTCCTCGAACCTTTCAGCTCCCCATTAAATCAAATAAGTAGGCGTATAATGTATGCTAATTTATATACATTTACTTATCCTTATAGCCCACGTCTTGCCAAGAATAACAGCACTGTATTTATGAGTTTTAAACTAAGCGAAACAGGAGTGCAAACACGACATTATTCATGGGAAACTGTCGACTCGTAAACAGTAGGAAGGCGCTCATCGTTCAGACAACCTTCGTGGCGTTATGATAACATTTACCTTCTTGAATTATATGCACACTAAAAAATTGATTCAAATTATGGTTTTCGTAAATAAGGTATTATGGCCTGGGGAGGAAGATACGATGTTATTTTAAATCCACTATAAAAATATTTTCATTATTTAATGCAGGTACCTACAATAGATAAAATACGTAAAAAAAATCAATACTACAAACTTTTAAAGAATTAATTAATTTTTGAAAAATTGTGGAATTTTAATTTTTTTTGATTGATTTCAGCCTATTCAGCCATCTTCATACTGGTACAAATTATTCGTAATCCACAGTTTATATATACAACATATGGAGGAGGGGGAGAGGGGCGGTCTACAAGAATTTTATTTTTATAAGGATTTTCTTACAGTCGTCTTTGACTGTCGAATTTCTAATTATTTTGGTTATCCAGTGGACTTACCTCGGGTTTGTAGCCTCAATTCAATATTGTTCGGGGAAAACCTTATAGGTAATAAATATGTAATGACCTAATTTTATTATTGGAAAATCATTTTTTTTGTGATAATATGAAAGTTTTGATTGATTTTTTAGAGGACCCATGGTTTATACATATTGAAGTCGGAATAATCTTATAATGGTCATTATACAACAAAATACATATTTTACATTAGAATATGTGATTAAAATTACAATGGATATGGAAGCGGAGATTTAGAAAATGATTCTGATTTCCTATTCATTACAAAGTTAGGGTCTATTTTTTTAATTTTTTTTTTTACATTAACTCCACACAGGAGGCCCTGAGGAAAATAATTTCCCTCAGGGCCTATTTCATCTTTGAGGATGCTGTATGGAGGGTCTTTTTGAGGAAAGGAAGGAGTGAACATGGGTCTTGAAGAGACCCATGTTGTAGGAGGGAGGAAACACAGAGGCTGGTAATTCGTTCCACATCCGAGCTGTTGAACTCAAGAACGAGTCGTAAAAACGACCCGTTCTCATGTGACTAATGTCAACCGTGTACAAATGTTGGGCGCGTGTTTGGCGTGTTTCCCGACTATGCACCGGTGCCGAGGGGATCAACGACGCTAGTTCCTCGGAGCATTTTCCATTGTAATACCGGTAGAACAAGGACAGCATTCCCACCTGACGCCTGTGCTCTAAAGATTGCAATCCGTCTGTTGAGATGGGAGAATCTATCAAACGGACCGCCCGTTTCTGCACAGAGTCAAGGGTTTTTTTTAAGGTATTTTGGAGCTCCAGACCAGAGGTGGCTGCCAAATTCAACCGTGGGGCGCACTTGCGATTTGTACAGGGTTAGCAGTTGTGTACTATTTAAGTATCTGCGGGCCCTGTACAGTACGCCCAGTTTCTGAGAAGCTAATTTAACTCTGGTTTCGATGGAGCCCCCATACCTGAGCTGGTCACTTAGAGTAACACCAAGCATATCAATGGAGGTCCTGTTCAGAAGAATGCTTCCGTTGAAGGAGACTAGATTATCATTTCGATCCCTTTTAGACGTTATCAAACATGATTGGGTCTTTGAAACATTAAATTCGACGAGGTTATTCTTACCCCATTCTCTGCTTCAAAGCCCTCCGAGCTATTGGGGTTTGTGTGCTCTTTGGAGGCTTGTCAAACAAAAAGCTATCATGGACTGTACTGTCATCCGCGTAACAATGAATCGGTGCACATGACAAGAGGTCGTTGATGTGCAACAGAAACAAAGTCGGAGAAAGAACCGATCCCTGTGGGACGCCAGCATTTATCGAATGCGAGGAAGAGGTGAAACCGTCAGCAACCGCCTAAATCGACCTCCCCCTCAAAAAGTCGGCAATCCACGCACACAAGGATGCGGGAAGTCCGTACGAAAGCAGTTTGTTGACAAGCGCTCGATGCCAAACCCGGTCAAAGGCCTTGGAAATGTTAGGCTGGTAGTTTCTAAGGATTTTATCTAGTTTATGACCTTTATTAAAAGTATACAAATTGGGTTAATGACAAAGGTCGATGTCTAATGTAGCATCAAACCTATTAGAAAAGATACATAATATACAATAATGTATAACACACTTCTCACACCTCTCCAAACTCCTTTTTATAAAACCACCTTTGGACAAAAACCCTTTAAATATATAGCTTGCAAACTACATTATACATTATCACTACTACCAGCTACGATTAGACAAACTGAATCAATGACCAAATTCAAACAAAATATAAAGAAATGGATTATAAGTATTGTACGTCACACTACTGCAAACACCCCGAAATAAATTACAAATAGACAAAAATATCAATTGACATACGTCCTTACCCTATAAAAAGAATTAAAATAATAAAATCCTGTATAATCTAACACTATTAATAGATTTTACAGGATTTACTACTTTACTTCATCTCTTCCTACAATTATAAGATAACTCTCTTTATGGGATTTACCCACACTTTTAATCATCTTTTTGTTTTAATTGTATTCAAAATAATATGTATTTAGCCTTAAATATAAATAAATATATTTTTTTTATTATTGTATAAAAAATTGCATACAATTTGATTTCTTACCCGCTAAGCTACTGCAAGTAGCTTGTCAGCAGGAGATTAGTTCCGCAGATTAGTTACAACTACAAATTAAATAATCATAAACGCGTTAGCGTACTAACAACATACACAAATACACATATAACATACCTACCAACATTGTGATGTGGAATAGGAAAATATTTTTTTTTTTAAATATCATGAAAAAATTGAAAAACAGAAATACATTAGTAGTTAATCTTATACATGATATTCATTTATGTACCCCCACGCCTGTCTCCACAGAGGTATATCCTAGTGAGACAGGCATCGAAAAACCTAATGTAAACTTACCTTATATATGTAGATAAATAAATAAAAAAATTATGATATAAAATACATCATTATTAAATGCATACATATTTAATAATTAAATATTATGTACAGTACAAATAAAAACAAATATAATTTGTGCAAATAATATATAAAAGAGAAATCTCTCTCGCGATTAGCATTCCTGAATAGATATGTATGTCCTTTCCCAAAAAGTTTTTGTCAACTTGTGCGGATTGGTTGACAACTTTTTTGACGACTTTGCCGACCACCATTTGACAGGTTGTGTTTGACCATCTGTTGGGGAACTATCCGCCAGAGGGAGTTTAGGCTGAAAACTTTAACGAATAAATTTTAATGAATTTCGAATGGGTCGCTACATTATTCGTAAGCCTAAAATCTACTATTTATGACATTATAATATTATGTATTAGGGAATATTTTATGAAGACAGCTTTAAACTTCGCTAGTACCTACTTGCATATTAAAACGTAATTTTGAAAGGTTTTTTGTAAGTATTCGTTATATTTTGAATAATCTATAACATTACAGAAATTATTCTATTCTAATATTTCAAGAAACCGGCTTGCTTCTCTTAATCATTTTATCTTCAATATGTAAATAAAATTATGCTTTTCGGGGAAAACTGTTCTTTTTTGTTTATTTTTAGAATGACAAATATTTATTTTTTATTTAATTTATTTTTTAATTTCACGCCCAGCTGGGCTTTTAAATATTTAATTATTTTGAACACCATGTAAGTTGGAAAAATAGTAGATCTGGAATAGTACAATAAATATATAAAATAATTCGGAGCAGAGCAATGCACTTTTTTTAATGAGATTTGTTGTTCTGTTTCCGATATAAATTCTAGTAAGACCTGTTTATATTTAGTGATTAATGTGATAAATATGTCAACAACATCCTTATAATCATTACCCGAATTCTGAATACAACGAACGAGAGTGTACAATTGGGAGTGTTAAAGTTGTATAAAATGGTAGAAGTTGTTTCGATGTTAGTTTACGAGGTATGTGGAAAGAAATCAATTATAATAGTTCAGGGCTATCAATTACTGAATTTATGATTTATATAAACAAGTCAAATAAATCATTCGTTCAGATAATTTTAATAAATTTAGTTAACACACTAGATAATCATAATTGAAACATTCACTTATGTTAAAATCAATAACTAGTTACCATTGCCCTCTGTGGCATATAAAATCTGAAATCATTTAGTTTGACACTTGGCTAAAAACCTTGCGTTGTTTGATCCTCATAATATACCATATTATGGTCAAACAGGTTTCTTCCTGGTCGTAAACAGAATTTCATTTTGATATGACAGTTGTATATTTTGTTTTCCTTGTGTTACTTCTACCAATGTTTGTGAATACGATGATATTCTTTAATCTTTCTTTTTCACCAACCAGCCAGCAACCCAAGCAATACTTCAGAAATGCAGAGGACCTGGATTGTGTCGATTGTTGGCAGTATAGATTTTAAAAAGTACCAGTTATGTCAAATGGTATAAGTAAAAATAAACCAGAAAATATATTTTCACCGGAGTGTTTTTACTAAATGTTACCTTATAAATTGAACAACTTATAAATCCTATTCTGGAGTTAATCAATTAATTTTAAGAATTTATTTTGAATTATTTCTATCGTGTGTGGATGAATAGCATAACTTTGTGCCCGCGATGTTGAGTTGTACTCGATATGACTCCTAACTAATTTCTCAGTTATGATTAACTTTCCAATGTTTTGAAGAACACTACCCGTATTACGCTTTTGCTATGCTGATCGTAAACATTCCGAAACACGCTTATTACAACAAAAAATCGGATCAGTTCGTGGTTGAATAAACAAATGCAACTGGTTCCTACCGAGATATCGTAGTTTTCATTTTCTTATGTTTAATCCCTTCATCATTGCACAAGCAACGTTTTCCAAATAGGAGGAATTATTCAGTAAGCAATGTGAGCGTAGTGAGAAAGATTTAGAAAAGGATGCATGGATAGTTTGGATGTATAATGAGTGAACGAAGAAAGAAGTGCAAGGAGAAAATATGACGCAAATATTAACGGTAGGAGAACTCGGGGACGCCCGAAGAACGTATGCCATGATCAATTAACCAGAAACTTGAGTCGGGCCATGTCAAGAGTCAGAATAATAGAGGAGTCGATATATTAATGTGAATGAGGCAATGAGAGTTTACCAAGACCGAGTTGTTTGGCGGTCCGTCCTCTCTGCATATTTCTGCTGGAAAATGGCGTCAAGGTTAGGTAGTTAAAGGAATGATTATTAAATATATATAATTTTTAAAGAGTGTTATTTACTTTTTTGTTGTTAGTTTTTGGGGTGTTATGCCGTGTTGCGCTACCTCCTCCTTATTTACTGTTATTCATACTCATAATACAGATCAAAATTATATTTATTATGATTAACGGTCAGATTGCAGAGCTTTTATCCCCATAGGAACGAACCCTTGACTTTATGATCGGAAAGCAATATTTTCAGCCCACGTCAACCCTTGTTTGTTTGTTTCTTTAGGTTTATACCACCGAGTAACGTTTTTAAACCATATCTTAGGGGTCGTGTTCGCAAAAGGAAATTCCTACCCTTACGAAACTATTATTTTATACCCCTATAATGGAATACCTACTACATACCCTTGTCGACTTGTCTCAGTGTTAGACTTGGTTTTACTTCAAGGTCCAAAAAGCACATTTCAAGGAGCAATAAATTTGTTTTTTTTTTATGAAAGTAATTCAACTTTCTCATTTACGTAGCATTGTTAAAATGTTTGTCGCGCCGTTTATAATTGCATATATTTAGTGAAAATATTATGAAATACAGCAATCCAAATAATTCCTAAGCACCATACTCATAGGAGACATGATACAGGAGCTAAATTTTATGACGATTATACAAACTTTATATTTCATTGTAAGTATTTCATAAAATTAATATGGGGACAATGTCTACAACATCGGAAGAGAAATTTAAATCAAATTAGATTTCCAACAAGGAAAAAATTAAGCGCACTGAAATCTCTCGAGTCGATTTCAGGTCGTCCAACCATACATTTTCTTTCATTATCTCTATACAAGAGACCCAGTGAAAAAATAACCTTTTTGGGTTTGCTGTTTTGAGTTCTTTTTAGGTAAAATGATGAAGAGGAAGTTCTGAGAACGAAAATGGTGCGAGGGGTGGGTAGGAATCTGGGAGCAATGTGTCCAGGCGTTACGGACGTATGAATCCATCCCTCCCACTGCAGTGCAAGAATCCGGCTGGAACGGTAAAAAGGTCTCCCTTAACCAGCTTCTCCCATTCCGGACCACCACGCAGGAAGTGGGCAAACGCATCCGCCGTTAAGACCTAGAACAAATGATGAACCCGGGCACCCCTTCTAAGTTACCAAATTCAGCGAACCACTTAAACCATTGATAAACGTATTATTATCTTAAAATTAATGTTTTCTTGTTTGTCCCTTATGCGTCCCTAAACCATTCATCCGATTGCGATGAAACTTTGGTGATTTTTTATTATCCGCTTGCCTACGATGGTTTCCGTATATAAAAGTGAGTTCTAGCATTATGAAATTATTTCCTATTATCATTCATCCGATGGCGATGAAACTATTTCAATTTATTTATTTTAGAGAAATGACAATTTGACAGCAAATCAGAGATTACATAATAATACAATAATAAGATAGTTAATTATGCCAATTATGAATTTTCCACTGATGATAGTGAATGATGAAGTGTAACATTGTAAGGTTGTTTTCTTATTTAATTTATTTTTTAGTTTGAAAATGGGGTGAAGGAGAAATATAAGAATAGGATTAAGAGGAAAAGAACGGCAATATTTAGGGATTGAACTTTCTATTTTCAGTCATGTTGCTTAGTGAGTTTTCGTTTTATGTCACGTAAAGTCGAGTTAAAAATGTCAATGTGGTAATAATTTAAGTTAAATAAGTGTATGGATCTGTAGATAAATAAGTTCTGTTTGGAGTTGGTCTTGCAAAGATGGAGATTAAGGATAAGCGACTGCCTGCTGTTGCGATTTGGAACATGGAATGATAGGCATTGAAGAAGATCAGGACAATCGTAAGTTATGTGTAATTTTAAATAACATTACTGAATCTGCTATATTTCTTCGACAAGTTAGCGTCTGTATTATGAAGAACTTTGCAGAGTCTTCATTACTAATATGAGATCGAAAAGAGCAAAAATTTATTTATTTATTTAAACGCCATAGAATGACTTTTACATTCAAGTGATAGGTACATGTTATTATAAGTATACAGTGGTACACAGGAGATTATCAGTATTACAATAATAACAAAATATGAATGTACATTTAACAAAGTATGTTTGATAAAAGCGTGTATTTAGGTATAGGATATGTGTTACTAAACTATAGGATAGATAGTATGTGTTACTAAACTAATAATCAAAGTTATAAAAAAAGAGAACATATTATTAAGGATTATTTAGAATAAAAAAGACATAAACAGAGGAGACTTGTCAGAAAAGTTGTCAACAGTATTAAATTTATAGACACTTAAGTAGTAGAGAAAATTTTGTATTGAGTTTATTGTTACCTTCAAAGTTATCATTGTTTGGAATTACTAAGCAGGAATTGCTAATTAGATAACTGTTTCAGGTCTGTCAGTTAAAGATTTCGTTTAAAAAAAACAAACATTTTTAATAAAATAATTTAAAATCTACCTCTCTTCAGTCTGATAGTAAAGATATCTGAAGTAAGTAGTTGAGAATCTATAGTAAAATATTTATTTATTTAAAAATTGGGGTACCTTAAAAATCTATTCTGAACGTTTCCAATTCTGTTTTTGTGTACTGCGTAGTCTGGGTTCCACACTCGAGATGCGTATTCAACGATCCTACGAACATATCAGAAAAACAGTGTTTTGAAAGTAATAAAGTCTTTAAATTATTTACCGGAGCGGATTACGATACGACTATAGCAAGTATAGTCAAACAGAAACTAAATGAACGGTCAACGTTCATAGTCAGTAATAAAATGTACAGGTAAAGCAACACGAGAAGGTACACGACTTAAAATTAATTTTATTAAACAAAATGTTTTTATTATCTTCGGGACTGAATTCAAGTATCTTCAAGCCTGAATTTAAGGATTGAATAAAAATGCGTAGGTATTTAAAATACCTACAATGTGTCCGGTAACTCATATTACATACATATTTCAGAATCAAGAAAATTCTTGGACGGGTTTTATCTGATGCTTATTGAAAAAGCAGTAACAAATTTATGAGACATTTGAATTTAAATAATATTGGATTTTTACCCCCGGCTGGGATTTTACAAATTTATTTTTGCAAAGACAAAAATACCTAATTTGGTAAATCAACATAAACCAACATGCTTTTTACAATATAATACATTTTTTATATTTTTTTATAATACAGAAAATATATACACAATATATTTTTTTTAATTACAAATAAAATAAATAACTGTAAAATATATTTTTTTTTTAAATTTGAAAAAATATAGATATTTTACAGTTCACGAAAAAAATGTAGATACACATATTTATTTAATTAACATGAAATGTATTCCATGCTATGTCGTAGTAGTAGTTCAAGTGCTACATACCATATTTGACAATAAATAATATGACAAATAAATTAACAGAATAACAAAAATAATATTGATGCAAAAAACAAATAATTGATAATTAATTGTAAAAACGAAAAAGTTGATTGTTTCTAGTTTAAACACATTCCTTTAACAAAAATATGTATGAGGTTTAGGTTTTTTGTAGTTTTTACGAGGAATGGAAGCGAATGAGAAGTTTCTGACGACACTCTTCGAATGTTAGACAGGTTGAGGCCGCAAGCCTCTGCTGCCAATAAATGTATTTGCTTGAAGTTCAATGTTTTGATGTATTCTGGATTATCACGGATTTTTTGGAAATACTTGATAACATTATAAACTATCTTTTTTTCACCTGCCTGCAATTCGTGTCGTTGATTTACATCGACCATTTTAGATATGTATTATCTACTAAACGCACTGATATTAGATCACACAATGTCATCAATCACACCGATTAAATAAACGGAGTCAAAATGACATTAATAAAGTATATTAAATCGAAAATAAAGTAATGCACTGGTTTTTGATGTTATGAAGTCAATGCACTACTTATTACTAAATCTAGAATCATTAATCGTTTGCTTTTATAGTAACCTGATTTTAATAATAATGGAATTTTCAAAAGGATTTAGTCGCCTAATTCACGGGAATAACCGCCATGGGAATTTCAAAATTTTGTTTCCCATCGTAAAATTATTATGTATCGCTTGAAATATTGTTTTTAGAATCCAGTTCAACGTATTTCCGAAAATCGGAATAATCGAGGGCCGAATAAATAAAAAGAAATGAAAAATATGAATATTAATAACTAGCAGACCCGGCCACACTTTTCTGTGGCTAACGAAACACAACGCCATTACCCAACCTTTATAAAATCCACAACACGCTTCTCAGCTGCCCGCTGCCAGAATTGAATATTTGAATTTATCGGTTTTCCACTAAAATAAGCATGTATTATACATATAAACATTTCTCTTGAATCACTCTATCTCTTGGTGAAAACCGCTTGAAAATCCGTTGCGTAGTTTAAAAGATCTAAGCGCACATACATTTTGAGCGACTTCATTTTATACTATGTAATGATGATAAATGGTGGAGTGTCTTTCGAGTTTGGGTTTTTCGGAGTGTTGACTGTACGTTAATCACCGTTTGAAATTTTCGTAGTGCATTTGGTATTTTTTCGACTATAGTTGTGCGCACGCTCGCTAAAGTTTATATATGCTTCATTTAAAAGATTTAGGATTTAGTCGATTGATATGGGGTTTTATCGATCGACCGTGCAAGGGCTTCCGGTTGATAACGTATCGATTGTAAGTGTGACTCACATCGGGCCATTCCGGAAGTATGCTCCATTCTGGAGCAAGATTGAAAAATATCATTTTTTTTAAAGTACCTGGCTATTCAGATCCGGTCACCTAACATGGCTTAAGCCATTTTAAGCGACGCTCCAAATAGATTGGACTATTATGTTGTTTGGAGTCGTACAAATTTTGGGAGGTATTGAAAAATAAGGTAATATTTTACAAAAAATGTACATTTGAAGAAATTTCGTTAAAATTCCCAAAATTGACGTTATAAAGTTCCCAGGTTAGTGTACCCGAAGTCTGATAAAGTTGTGACATGCTTTTAACTAGTTATGATATTGTAACATTATAATGAGAAGAAGCAATTATTTCTCATCCATGTTAAAAATAGATCATGTTTTGATCTAACTTTGTGATGAAACAATGTTTTTGAAACCAACTTTACCAAACTTTATTAGGTAATTAATGTATTATTTGACGTTCACGAAGTTACAGCAGCGGTTAAAATAATAGACCATAAAAGTCTCACATCGATAAATATTTTAAAAATGTATATAATTTATGAATTTTGAATAAGAGTCCCAACTGCCAATGGGTCTTCGGCATCCCAATTTAGAGTAAGTTAAAAGGCTGAAGAGAGTGCAGGAGTAGAGAGGGAAGAGGGAGGTTGGAAAGGGCACTTTCTTCACAACAAAACACCAACAGCCAACATGTTATAATGTTTTTTACTAATAAACATTATCCAATCGTTAAAAAATGTTTTAAATAAACATTGAATAAAAAAAGAAAGGCTGTTCAAGCTCAGATTCGATTAGGTACTAATAAAAAATGTCTCTAACTGTGCTCCGAAAGAGCTGGCAACGTCGCATTTTGGCAAACGTTATATTCCCGTCGTGAAAAAGTAAGATTATTTCAGACATATAATTTTTAATTGACTGTTACTGCGTATATTTAATAATAATTCGATGATAGTGATGTTTTTTAATAACGTAAATGTCTTATGCGTGTGTTCGTAAATACAAATCCTAAAAATCAATGTAAATATTGTGTCAACAATTAATCCAAAACGTCAATTTTTTTGTATAATCTCTTGGATTTATTATTTTTTTTTTATAGGACAAACATTGTATTTTATTATCCAAAAAGACCCTTCACACAGCATCCTCAAAGATGACATTTTCCCGAGGAAATTTGTTTTTCTCAGGACCTCCTGTGTTGAACCAATGTAAAAAAGGTTGTTTGTCTATGTTTAGATCAGAAACTCTTATAATCGGGAACAAATGTGTACGAAGTCTATTATGCTAATTTAATTTATTTAATTTGGGCTTAATTTATTTTATTTACTGGGTTTTGAACCTGCCACTTGTGAGATTTTAGCGCTCAGTCGCGAAGGTCGACGTTTAAACATGGCTTTCCGAAGCAGATAAAATCTCTACATCTCTACATATTATAAATTAAAATCCTCCGCCGCGTCTGTCTGTCTGTTCGCGATAAACTCCAAAACTAAAGAAAGGATTTTAATGCGGTTTTCAACAATAGATAGAGTGATTCATAAGGAAGGTTTGGGTATATAATTTGTCAAGGTTTTGTGTAAATTGGTTGAAATATATAATATATAAAGGAGAATATCTGTATGTGGTGGACGAGCGGGTTGGCAAGCGGGTGGTGTGAATTTGCTTTGTATGCAAATTAACAGATGGCGGTGTGAGTTAAAAGGTTGGGTAACCATCCAGTAGATGGCGTTGTGTTTCTTTAGCCACAGTAACGCGTGGCCATGGTGATGATTGTGACGAGTCAATATAATCATCACGAATTCATCATAAAATTATTCCATTCTTATCATATCGTGCAATAATTAGTCACCTCACCCAAACATAATCCTCTTATCGCATTATTGTTACCACTACCTACCACCCTGAAATTTTTTGTCAAATATTTATTGAAAAATATACTTTATTTAATATTTATAAAATATTTTTAAACTAGTCTGTCTCGACACAGGATTTCCTAGTGAGACAGGCAAGGCAAAAAAAAATGTAAACCTTTTTATATAGATGTACAAAATAAATAAATAAATATTGATGAAATATTAAATTTCTTTAGGAATCTGTAATTTGATTAGTTATTCAACATTAAGGGCATCCGCGCGTTTCCATTAAAAAGTGTTTGGCGTTACAATCACGTCTGTACTTGAGAAACTATAGAGACAGCACGTTTATTAATATATATTATTTTTGAAATGTACGTGATGGGATAACGCGTCAGAATAGAAAGAAAGGAATAGGTTAACACGGCACAAGAGGCCAAACTGAGAGGGATCTGTGTAGTGAGGAGGAGAAGGAGATGGGGTAGAAAAAGGTGGGAAAGTATCTGACCAAACCATTGCTAAAGCAATTACAAAAAACTTTTCAATTTTGAATGGTGATGATTTAGCAGGCTTAGAGTATCTTCCACTCTGAAACGTGTCGCAAATATACTTCAATATAGTTTAGCGTAACTGTCAGTTCACTATGTGATTTGAAAATAGAGCAATAGTGTTCAATAATTTTATTAATTTAATAATAAAATTATTGAATTTATAAAATAAATAAAAATTAAAATGGAGTTCTACAAATTAAATTTGATAACAATAAATAGAGCAATAGTGCTTTGAAACATCCATTAAGGGGGAGCGCGGTTGCCGAGAAATTTAACAATGGGTATTTTACTGAACTGTTGCTGTCGCTGTCGCTATTACTCGTCAGAATATTGTGCATAGGGGGGAACTGCACCTATGGCTGATAATACCTAAATGAAACCATCAAAATCGAAGTTTTGAAAATCTAAATATTGAAAAAAACAATAGCTATCAAGAAAATAGTGTCAGCCGGCAAATGACGGACATACCAATAGGTTACCTTGGAACCCAAAATCCTTTCCTACCCCTCACGCCTTTTTCCTTCCGAGAACTTTCACCCCTTTTTTCCTTAAAAAGACCCTCAACACAGCATCCATATGATAAATATGGCCATCTGTGTGTAGCTAATGTAAAAAAAAACAAAAACAGAAAATCTCAGTTTGCAGTTCACACGTGGTAGAAGTGAAACCTTCAGAAAAGTAAAGTAGATAAGAGTTGGGAGACTACGAAACCCTTTTTTATCAATGTAAAGGATGAGTTTTCCATATTTTTGTCGTCGAATTCCAGTGCACCTTTTGTTATACTTTTAGTCATCTTATTAGCATTTGTGTTTTCTTCTTCGGAGTTGCTAGATGTCACTTTCCTTTGTATTTGTGGGCTTGAAGATTGATTGTTGATTTTAAAAAGATATATGTTTATTTGGTTTCGTACGATTTAATCCGTGGTCGGCAAATTTTTGTCGGCAAAAGTTTGTCAGGCGCTTTATATCACTACACTAAAGGGGACGTGCGTTTGACCGTGAATCGTATTATATTGGAATCGAGTACCCGTGAATAACATAAATATTTTACTGCTGTCTCATTCTCTCAGGCTATATCCAATAGATGTTCGTTTTTGTCTCTTTTTAGTGTCACTTGTTTTCGTTTCATCTTGTTTCAAACCACAAAAATTGGGATTGCAAAGTTGCCATAGTCGTTGGCAGTTAAATGATTGCGTAGAATGTTCTCCGAGAATTCCTAATGAAAATCCCTCTTTGCTAAATGAATCCATAAGGTATTCGCATCATTGAAAACTTTTTACCGAATGGCGGAGCACGGAGAAAAGGGCATCCATGGTGAAACAGTTAACGCATTTCAAACATAAATTTGGTAAAAAGGGGGAAAACATTTTATCTGCTTCAATATAGACGAGTTACTTGGGTTCAATTATTTGTAACGGTCGATTTGATGTTAAGAAGAATGGCTACAAAATTTAATTTATGGTTTGAGGCCAAAATACCCAACCACACGGAATAATTATATTTTTATTTAATTTAATCAAAAGAAGACAACATTAGCGAAACTCAATCGAAAATCTGGACATTGGAGGTTTTCCAGCACTCACCCGCCCTGGTATAAGTAACAGATGCTTACTCCTTCAAGGCTCTCGCAAGGACTCTATTTTTTTTTGAAAGAACGAATCTACATTTAAGTTTGATAGGATCTAGACCTCCAGAATCCCTGCATATGGTCTTAGGAAGTAGTATGCAAGTGCTTACATAATATACAAAATGGATTAATGTGAAGCAAGTCAGGGATAAACTAATTTAAAAAGATAACAGATAAACATATATATATATATATATGCCACTGCCCTGCGAGCAGCTTTTATGTTTATGTTATATATATATATATATATATATATATATAACATAAACATAAAAGCTGCTCGCAGGGCAGTGGCATCTTGCGAATGCTGCAAGCATCTGCAAGAAAGGATAATGAAAACAAGTATTGTGATATAAAGAACGCTTGTGTCGGGTGGGATACCTCTCTCGTCATCTGGCAGTACCAGCCAGAATGTGTATGGTGGTCGGTCTGCCGTGAATGAATCTCAACGTCTGCGCCCTTTAGCCGGTCTTTCGGTTGTGCCTTGACAAGAGTGATTGGGAAGTAGGGGAACGTACCCGTATATAGAAAATCTGGACACAGAAGAATCAGAAAAAGATATTGGCACCTCTGGGACTCGAACCCAGGACCCATTGCTTACATGGCAAGTGAGCTAAGGTGTCTATATTAAATTCGGTCACATTTAACTGTATCATTCTTCGATTAGGAACAATCTTCATTTTCTTAACGCACATATTATTGGCTGCTATCTTTATATAGGATTGCAAGATTCAACTCGAACTAAATGCAATCTAGATAGTGTCTGTATAAAATTTTTATCAATTTTATTAATTTTAAATTTTAATCATAAAGTTAAAAATAGAAATAAATATTCATTAAAAAATTTTAGTATCAATGTACATTAGAGTAGATAGCATTTAGTTCGAGTTGAATCTTGCAAGAGTGGAGAAAATGATAGTAACTAAATGCGTCCGAACACCATAATTTTAGTAGAGTGGGTTAGTCGGCTCTTTAGTAGATTTAATCCATTTCGTTATATTTTTTGGGATAGTAAGAAACCCCACCAAGCGTCCCAACGCATTAATACGCGCAAACCCGCCGTGGAGTTGGAGCGAAGTTGCCACTCTAAAATTATTTATTTTTTGCTGCTATTAATCTCTTTTCGTGTCCATAGTTTATTTATTTTAATCTTAATATTAAAATTTATTATTATATCGCTTCTAAAATTTAACCTCTTCTAAGTATTACAATATGCTTGATTAGCGTATTTACTTTGTTGTGTAGCAGCCCGTTATCGCCCGTCATCTTGCAACGGGTGGCGGGCACTAATATTCTCTACTTGAAAGTAATGCGAACGGTTTTCGGTGTAGTAGCAAGTAGCAATATCCTCGCTGCTTGTCTTACTACTTAAAATTGTGAGCAAACATTTATTGTTGATACTCGTTGTTACAGCTTATTAAATAAACATCTACAGTGATTAAACTATTTTATTTGTTGGTTTGTCATTTTTTAGTTGATTTTTTAGTTACCTATGTATGTCCTAATACAATCCTTCCCAAATTGGGAGGGGGGTATAGGTACCGCTGCCCGGAATCATTTATTTTATTACCAACACCTATGTCATAGGTGGTGCCCAAGTTCATGGGGTGAGGTTTCTTTTTCAGATGCATCTGCCCACCAACTGCATGGCAGGCCAAATCGGGAGAGACTGGATAAAGGAGACTTTTTTTACCTCTCCAGCAGGACTCTATAAGGAACATCACCTTGCGCTTTAGTGAGAGGGATAGATTCATACCACTCTTGGACACACTGATTCCCAGATTCTTTCCCACCCTTCATACCTTTTTCCTTCTAAGAACTTCCTCTCTTTCCTTTCCTAAAAATACTTCCATAAAACATCCCCAAAGATAACATAGGCCGTAAAGGGAATTATTTTCCTCAGCTGTGTTAAAGTTTTAAAAAATCCTTATGTTCACGTCATACATATTTTTATTATTAAAAATTGAGTGCACTTCAGCACTGTAATTTGGCTGTCACGCGCCTAGGCCTGCACTCTAATCGTATAGTCGTCCTTGAATTCTCCAGTAAAATACGCAGCCATGACCGTAGTCTGATTCCAAAAGTTTTTTTAAAACCAAAAAATTACAAACCTACACATTTTCCTGTCCCTTAAAATTAAAACTTGATTTACCAGTAGCTTTTAAAAATAATTATAAATTCGCCCCTGTTCCAAACAACATTATAACTTCCTTCCACGGGGAAAACCTAAAAGCAGTGCTACGAACGTACAACCTACTGAGGTTTTCAGGTTTTACCATTTTTCAGATTTTTCTCATATTTCAGACATTTTTTAGCAGAAATCAACGCTTTTACCCTATAATATCCACCTGGTAGTAATTAATCATCCAACTTGTCAAATGATTATAGTGATATCAAAAGCCTTAATCGAAACACGGTAACCTGCTTTTGTAATATTATTTAAGAAAAAATATTATTACACGTTAATATTTTCGATGGAATTCTTATAAAGTGAGATTTACAACGAATGCTTTGAATTTTTATTCATCAAATGAAATTTTTACAAACGTACATTTTTTTAATTATCAAGAGTCGCAAATGCTCCCGTCTGGAACTGATTAGACTATAGTTCTCTCGTTTGGGGTATGCTTTGAGGCTGAAG
Organism: Limnephilus lunatus; assembly: GCA_917563855.2. Taxonomy (NCBI): domain Eukaryota; kingdom Metazoa; phylum Arthropoda; class Insecta; order Trichoptera; family Limnephilidae; genus Limnephilus; species Limnephilus lunatus. The sequence continues at coordinate 89,427,360 of OU830594.1, read as the reverse complement.
GTTATGAGGTGGGGAAGGAGATGGAGAGGAAGGTGGGAAAGTATCCGGCCATTTCAAGCAACGTTTCATTTCTGAATGATGGTCTTACACCATGGCGATACTGAGAGTATCGTTCGGTCTAGAATGTGCCGCAAATAAATATGATATATTATTATTTTAAGCCAATAAAATTGTAAAATAACACAAATCAATCAAATAAAATTTATTTGCGCTCGCCAGGGTTCGAACCCGCATGCATCCTCCGGATTACTAAGAACTTTGCCCCTCGATCACGGAAGCAGTCAATTTAAAAAATAGTTATATTTACGTCCCATTACCGACATTTTGAGAATTTCGAACATTTGTTACTTAATTTTAATTTATCTGCTACCAGTTTCGACACATCCGTGTCATTCAATATCAATCCAAAAACTGCGATTTTATTGCTGTTTTAACCCTTAATTTACCCGGTATATCTCTGGGACTCCATTGAAAATTTTCAGCGCTCATAAAACCGATAGTTTTTTTACATTGTGCGTTCCAGTACCTTCACGCAGTGACGCGCCCAGGGGGGTATAACTCCGTCAGTTTTTGTAACCCGGTCACGTGGTTTGTGACGTCATAGTAATGACTACCAATAGGAATCTTACAATTTCCATAGAAAAACTTTTGAGAACTGAGTGGTTTATACAGTGGGATATCTATGGAATTATAAGTCAAATAGCACGTTGGCCGAAACAGTCCGAACATTCAAAAATGATTCAAAACAACGAATTATTTTGAAAAAATGCTTCCTTAATATCATTGCAGTGTCGAAGGCTGTGAGGATGGTGTTTCAGTTCGACACAGAGTACCTAACTGCGAAAATAATGAGAGTCGTTATGGGAATGGGCGTTGAGAATCGGCAGATCTGACTATAGCTTATCCGATTTTGGGAAATTGTGGTTATGTTTGGTTCCCATTTCACTAATAACTGCAAAAAATCCAATGGCACGTTAAAAAAATACGCTTTGCCGACCCTTAATCTTCATGGAATCGGAACACATCGGGGTTTACCTAAAGAAAACGTAAACGAACGTAGGATAGCAAAATACAGGTGCAAATCTTTTGTTTGTTCAGTGTTCCTAATATACTTTGTAACTTTTCCCTAACTTCACCTAAAAATTGTATCTATTTTCATTTTTAGACTTTATCCATATTCTACCTGGAGTGTCCAGCACGAATGGTGCCGTCCAAGACCACAATTACAGTTTAAAAGGTATAAATAATGTCTTCTCTATACTCTATATGGCATCAACCTATTTTATTCATAGATATAGATGTTGATTCACTGAGTGTTTCTTATTATAAAGATATTCAATACATTTAATATGACAGGCGCGTATCCGAGACGCGTGGTCGTTGTTCTTCATTTATTTTCTCTTTATACTCTGCACTGGTAGGATATAGTTCATAGGATGAGGCTGGGTAATGTAATGATTTTTTTTTTGTTTCAGAATCAAACGTGTTCTACCTGGGCCGAGTACCGTGCGTTTTGCTGCCAAAAAAGTAGTGGAAGATTATACAGGTATACATCTGTATTTATATTTCATTAAAGGAGATAATATTCTATGTTTTGGTTGCGAACTTTGGTTAATGTGATGAATATGTTTATTTCAGAACCAAACGTGTTCCCTGGGCTGAGCAGCGTACCGTGTGTGAATTGCACTCTGTTATTACATTGTCTTCAGACCTCTGCAGCCATACTCGGTCAACCATCGCCTTAGCCGCAGTAAGACGGGTAGATTCATACATCCATCACTCTTAAACATATTGACCCCCAGATTCCTAACTACCCCTCCGTACATTTTTCCTTCTCAAAACTTCCTCCCTTTCCTTTCCCTAAAAAGACTCCACACCGCATCCCTAAAGATGACATAGGCCCTGAGAGAATTTTTTTCTCAAGGCCTCACATGTGGGCTAAAAATCTATCTAAACACTTTTTTATTATTATTACTCATATTTTCATTAGTTGATTAAAAAAATGATTAAAAAAACCTTCCCTTTCCAGGTAAAATTACTGAGATATTGTAATCAGTTCCTTCTAAATGTGTTCGCACATGATTGTATTTCCGTTTTTTGTGTTATTCTGTATAAAGCAATAAAATACTACATGCAATTATGAGTTTTTCATTTTATTTTTAAAATAATTTTTAGGCTAATGATTTGGGTAGGTACTGATATTGTGTAAGGTAGTATCTTTTTTTTACATTCCTCTATCCTTGTCGATGGTCTGTGACGTCATAATCGCGAAATGATCATTATTTATGTATTAGTTCATTTATGGACGCGCCAATCGCAGGGGAGAGCGGACGTCGATGCGCGCGATGGAGTCCGTGGGACTCCACCAGCATGATTACTTTTTTTTGTTCGAACCATGTTCTTTTTTTGCTTTTTATAAGAATTGATTATGTTTTTTGTTATATTTCTTAAAAATTACTTTGAAAATTAGTTTTCTTTTGAAATGTTGAGACAAGAAGGTAGGTCTCGTAATGTTGTTACAAAAAGTGCCATATTCTAGAAGTTCCTTACTAAAAAGCTGCGATTCTATAATTTTAAGTAAAAATCTATGGCGTTATTAAACCAAATATATAATAAATGATTACAACGAGAATTTCATTTAAAAAAACTTGTTTATTTCATATTAAATTTACGATTTTATTCCCGGGAATCTTGGGGACTCCACAAGGTAAATTGCGTATTTATGAAGTCACTGGGTAAATCAAGGGTTAAGATTTCTAGTGAATGACACGAATGTGTCAAAATCGTAAGTAAATCTAAAACAAAAACCGATACATTAAAATTAGAAACAAACATAACTTTCTACGACAACACATAAATACTTGTCACACTTAATCATACATATAAAAAAAACTTTTTACTTACAGCTATTGAATATTAAAGTTTTTTTTTTTTTTAATACAGACAAACATTCCCGGGTTACGAATAACCCAACAATGTTTGAAAATTTCCTACTACCACCACAGAAAGCCGAAAATGTTGCTTGTGTTATGATGGAGGACTTAGCCAGCCGAGGAATCGAACACGCGATGCCCAGGTTGGGAACCAAGCGCTATGCCCACACTGACCGGTCTTTATTGAAATCATTTGTAAAATTTGTGCTCACGAATAGACATAAATAAATAAATAAATAAAACTCTTCAAAAACAAGATGTCTAGAAATTGTTACATAATATTTTTAGTTAAGTTTGTCGTGTAATAATGACAAATTTGATTCCTTGTTTTACCCAAACGGAAAAATATAATATTTTAACAAGCTTTGTATTCGACCATCAACCATCGTCAGGGGATCCTACTTGATGGAAGGATATGAGACGTGAGAAGTAAAGCTTTGAACAAGTGGAAATATAGAAGATAGGTTCGATGTACATAGCAGGCGTAAATAGATCTGTATCTGTAGAAAGTAGGAGGTGGGTTGAGTGGCCTCGCACGCAACTTCAACATTCCCGGAGTTCGGATATCCGACGTGAAAAGGGTTTTAAAAATCGAAAGCTTCCGGTACGATTTACAGCGAAACGATACTAGAGCAAAATGAAATATGGCATCTTTAATTATTCATTCTTTATTCATAAAATAAGTTTAGTATTCTTTTTTTTTGTTCCCGTTAAAAGAAAATTACATTTTCACTCATTTAACCACAAATAATTAAACACATTAAACTAAACTAATATACCGCACAAGAGTCCCAACTGCTCCCGTCTGAAGCCAGTGAGACTATGGCATCCCCAATTGGGGTATGTTGTGAGGCTGAAGGTAGTGGGGAGGGGAAGGAGATAGGGAAGATGAAGGTGGGAAGTACCTGGCTATTTAGATCTGGTCTCCAAACACGGCTAATGCCATTTCAAGCAACTTTTCAATTCTGAATGGTGGTCTTACACCAGGGTGATACTGAAAGTGTTTTCCACTCTGGAACGTGCCGCAAATATACTTTATATTATTTTAAATAAATAAATTGTGAAATAACACAAATTAATCAAATAAAATTTATTTGCCACGCCGGGATTCGATCCCGCGACCTTCGGTGTGCTAGTCAAGCGTCTTACCGCTGGACTTCGCCGGCCGTCAATAAGGAAAAGAAAATAAATTTCGTCGTATAAAGAAAATGAAACGCAATTCCCGTAAGTAAGTTGAAAAGTTAATCACAAAAATTATATATCCGTACACAACGCCATCTCTGATACTGACAAAAATAAAACACAGACAGTTGCGCATCGATAATTGCTTCATTGTGTAATTTAACTGAATAAAAAACTGAATTAATTCAGCTAATAAGTTAACTCAGCAGTAGTTACTGATTCTGAGGCGACACGAAGTTCTACGGGTCAGCTAGTCAAGAATAAATATTAATATAGGTATATATATTTTTAATTTACCCAGCTTCTTTTCGTTTTTAATGTTGTTTGGGAGGCAATTATATAAATTGCCCCTCTCATAACCAATGGTTTATTTACCATAGTTAGCGTGGATAATGTTTAAATGTTTGTTATCGTGTTGTCGTGTAAAGTGTTTGTGTACTTGTGACGTTTTAATGTATTTTGGGTTTGTGTGTACGAGTTTATTGTTTATTAAGGAGATGTATAGTGCTTTCATATAGTTTTCTTAATAATAGTTTTGTTTCCATATACAATTTTTTTGGATATTCTGGGCTTGTAGTGAAATAGTTTTTTGATTACCTTGTTTTGTTATTACCTGTAATTCATTTATGAATGTTTCACGTGCGTTCCCCAGATTTCAATCAAATAATTTAAATGTGAGTTGTTACATAATTACGGTTTTGAGCCGCTTGATTACAGACTTATAGGTAAATTAATAAATAATAAAAATACAATGTTATATTTAAATACTTACTTACAAAATCAACTTTATATACCCACAAACCTCCAGCCAGCTCCTCTAGAGATCGTGTTTGCAGTCCGCTCGGGTACTTGATTCCGAACAATCATCGCTTCATTGGTAGAATAAATAGAGGTAAGGTGTAATAAATTAAATATTGATTGTCGTTTTAAATACTGAAGAATTTATTTATGCTTCTGCGCTACTAGGAAAAAGCGTGTATCTCTTTGTGAACGGAAAGTTAATGATTTTAAACCACAATAAAAGGAATGAATTGATAACATAATTAAATAAGGCTTACGTACGTTATCTCGCATGGGTTACATCTGCAGAGCTGGCTCCTCGTCAGAAAACATCACTGAATTTATTTTAATCTCTAAACACAAAAAACTGTTGTGACATTAAGGTTCTAGGCAAACCACGAAGGTATCGTGACCAACCCCTAGGGAAGCCAAGACCAGAAGAGCTTTGGAAAGGCGCCTGCAGCCCTGTGCCGCTTGCCTCGCCCCTCCCCCATCGAATTCCTGGCCAATCCAAGTGTCTAGCCAAGGTTGTCAACGTTTGACAACTAAGATTATTAAATTTAGTACTTGACGACGGAAATAATCTTATAGGGGTAGGAAGTTAAGATTCAAGAAAGTACTTCATAACAGAGTGTACGAGAGTATAATATAAACCTTTTTAAAATTTATTTGACAACAGATATAATATATAGTTTTTACATTTGATCCTGATGAAGTGAACATCGTTCATGATGAAAAATGTTGATTGTGTATAAATAAAAGTGATGTAAACAAAGTTATGTATTTGCCTTTTCTTTAAATATTTTTTTTTAATATTTGATAGGAGCCAACTGTTGAAGATATTGAAGATTAGAAAAGATTCAATTTGTACAATTGTACATGCTTTTCGACTATTACACTAGGCACATGCCCGTATTACGGTAGCCCGGTAGTATCTTACTTATTCTTTCTTAGAAACTTAAAATTAACCTATAGTTCCTTATTCCATTTGAAAGAACCTAAAAGTTGAAAAAAAGTAAAAAAGAACTCTGGTGAAGTCACATTTTTAATCTCCTTCAGAGTGCATCCGCTTTGAAGAATCTCGAATCTACTCTTCTGAAATACAATCTCAAGTCTGAAGACTTACTCTAATGAATTTACTTAGGGGCATCAAAAAATGAGATATAAAACATCTAGAAGTTTAAAGGCGGTATAACTAACCCTTACGGCATTTTTAATTCCCTTGTGAACTTGGAGTGAACTTAAAAGTCAACAGAGGGTTTTTAATTAAATCTGGAGGAGCTAGATGGTTTGGGTCTCGGCTATTTAGGAAAGAGCTCTCAAGTTTATGACGAAAAGGTTCCGCTTTAAAATTACACGATATTGTAAACAGCCTTTTTAATGTATCTATTATCTTAATTAAATGACCCTGGGCTGTTTTGTTACGCAGATTAAAGATAAAGTTATTTTTATTAATTTTAAATATTATTTCTTGGTACTACTAATACAATTAGCCGTTGTTCCATAGATATTACGCTTAAGTCTTCCCGGGGGTCTAGGACAGTGTAATCGATAACTTTACAATACCTATCGTGTCGAAAAGCGTAACTTCTGACAATTTTATATTGTATCCGGAGCACTGTTGCACTGTCAACACTATCGGATCTGTCTGTGGATATAAATTCCTAAACGTCAAACCACTCCAAAAAGTATAAAAACTAATAAATTGAAAATTTCGAATTGAAATACTGACTTAAGTACACATTGGCAGTTTTGTGCTAAATTTGGCGGCTTTTGTCAACCTCACCCCATGAACCCGGGCACCACTGTTAAGTCACCAAACGTAGCGAACCACTTGGGGTGACCAATGGCAGAGGTGTTGGTTATGCAATAAATGGTTCCCGGGGCGGCGGTACCCATACCCGCCTCCCAATTGGAAAACTGACCATAGATTTCGATTTTAGTCAATATCGTATTAACGTAGGGTTTTACAGGGACCATGCTAGACCTCCTGATAGCACCTAGAACAAGTTTATCGACAACATCGGTTATATGTTACACTCTCAGGCACGACCGCAAGCAAACAACATTTCACGTCGACGAAAACTGCTTAATTTAGTGTAGGTAAGCGAACCGTCATTAATTCTTTTTAGATCTGCAGACTTGCTCTGCAAAGTGGACAAATAACTCAAATTTTCGGAAAAACTTTTATCGATGCGCTTGTGTTAGGTGTCTTGGTGACCCCTCTTTGCGTAAATTGGCAATCGTTGGGCATTGCAAAGAGCGCATCCACGTACACATATTCAGCTTTCTCAATATTATTACGAAAGCTAGACATCCGTAGGTATTACAGAGACTAGTAATAGATACCGTAGACTTTGTAATTACTAAATTATCTATTACAGTACTAGCTTTTACCAGCGGCTTCGCTCGCATGGTTTTAGGGGGAAATCTATAAACATAAAAATTCCTCTCCCCACTCCCCTCTCCTGCTTCCTCCATCCCACTAACTCTCCTCCTGATTTCCCCTCCCGCATCCCGCGTTCCACACATTCAGTCCCTGTACATTCAGTTTTCAAACAGCTCGCGTGCCACCTATTGCAATTTTTTTGTACAAATTACATAATGTCAGATCTCACAAGTATATATAATATATGTATAGAAACCTTCGTTGACGTGCTCACAACAACTCACCGAAGTTTCGTCGCAATCGAATGAACGGTTTGGCAATGCATAATTTCATGATTCCAGAGCTCACTATTGTATACAGAAACCATCGCGGGGAAGCACACATCAAATCCCCAAAGTTTCATCACAATCGGATGAATTGTTTAGCAACGCATAGCGGAAATACATACAAACATTTTTAGATTTTTATATATATATAAATAGATTTATTCAAACCGATCGAAATACTCATGAAATTTTACTGATAATAATGCTAATTCAATGCAATAACGAAACACAAAGGAATACATATTTTACCAACTGTTTTTAAATATTGGCCTGTATTTAAGTTCTAAATGACGAGTAGATTTTGAATGACATTCATTATTTGTTTATATGAAGCAGTTACTTTGTGATATGACATTGTTACTGCCCTGATGGAGAGATTGAGATTGAGATGACGAGATTGTACTGCCCTGATGAAGCTACGGTTTTGGCGAAACCCGGTCGGCATAAAGTATAAAAATAAAAGTGGTGTTTACAAATTTATTGTTTTATTTTAAATTTTAGACATTCATTATGTTACGCATATTATTAAATATCAATTCGCGCACAAAAACGTGGAAAATGAATTCACAATTTATATCTACAATTTAAATCAACTTGGAAGCACCCTCTCTTTTTCAATCGCTTTTTCCTTTATAAAAAAACACAGTTAAAACAGTATATTTGAGTATCTCTGTATTAAAAGCTCCGTTATGCAGTGTTACCATCTGCGTAAAAAGTTTTAAAGAGAAAAACTTTTACTTTGATTCGGAACGAAGGAGTCAAACGTACGACGATTTAAGGAATCATTATACGTTTTTTTATTCTGAGCGATCCTATCTCTATTCAAAGTTGTTTTATAACTTATATCACCTATTGGATTTGAACTTTCAGCACTTGGTAAGTTACCGAATATCTTTTTTTTATTTTCTAAGCCCAAGTTAGTCAAATTGAAAGAAAATTTGTATTATCTATATCGAAGTTTTTTTTCTATTTGATGTTTCGGGTTGTACTTATAAAATAGAATAAGTAGTAATAACATCACTGACCGTAATGATTTACTGTACTGCAGTAATGTGCGCGTTATAAAACTAGTCTAGAAGAATTTATGACTTCGTTGTTGTGTGTTGTGGTTGTATCATTTCATATTTAACTTCATTTCAGCACTGAGCACTTCTGATTTATCATTTACTTAATTTCGATGTATAGACTCTTTTACCTGAAACTTTCGCGTCTATGTCACCTTTTACTCAAACATTTCAATGCATTTCGTGTCTATGATCTCTTTTTTCTGTGACCATGCGCTAACTTTCACTTTTTGTCAATATAATTGCTTGTTGTCATTTTAGCAAGTCATTCTCTACTCGATTCTTTCCACAATTGAAGTCTACCAATTACATCTCAAGTGCTTAAAATAGAATCAAACTCTGTAAAACTTGCTATTCATCTGAATAATTATATATATAATATCCAAGTAAATCATTTGTGTTTTTACTTACAAAAGGATAACCTCAAAACATCATTACCTGTCTCTCTGTACGCCAATCCTTGGCGTGGAACACGAAGGAAGTTACCAAATGTAGCTCAGTTTAGGCCTGACTGCAGACTGGAGACCACAACCTGGGACATTTACAGAATTTTATTTACAGAAGTAAATATAATCGCAGAGGTTTTGCGACGAGAAATTAAGCTTGCTATGGACTAGGGATACTGAAATACCACATGTCTCAGGTCAGAGTCACGTTGTCGAAATGATTGTGAAAATTAAGGAATCTTTAATACAGGCATACAGATATGAGGAAAGGAGATTATGATGTAACAAGTCGCGAAGAAATTGCCTGATCAAAATTATAAATATCCGACGACAACACGGTTCACAAGGGTTATCTTTGTTACAAGCCCCCTTGTACTTGTGATATTCTAACAGCTCGGGAAGTTTTGAGACATAAAGCTGACCACCACCTCGAGAAGATTTGTGGTTGGGTTAAAGAGAATTTCCTTTTTAAAGTGTCTTTTCTAAACACACTCAATAACAGTGTACATTTTGTACAAACTACACTTTAGAGACAGTGGATTAAAGTATGCATTTGTATATCTCTTTGAGTATGCAACAGTTTTATTATACTTATAATAGAAGATGGAATGAATTAAGAGATATTGTGGTACATCACCAACAGTTCTCCAACTCACCTTGGGAGGAGATTTAATAAATGGGTAGAATAATGTTCTCTTAGTATAAATATGTTTTGTTGATACTTCGCGTATACAGTGTTGACCACGATAGTCGACCTATCTAGGAACTGGCTAATTGGAATCTAATAATAATAATAATAATAATAACTTAACATAAAATTGAACAATAAAACATATGTGGAAACTTTGACTAGCCAACTAGGAATGGATCCTGTTTTAGGCCAGTCAAATTGACAAATTTAAATTCATATTACATTGTTTACTAACATAACATGTTATTTATAGCAGGAAAAGGTGTTAATTATGTATTCCTAACAGTATATAATTTTGTACTCATAAGAAAAAGAAGACAAATAATGATATCTTAAAATCAAATTCAGATATTTTCCCCTAGAGCGCTTAAAAACAAAAACAAAAACAAAAACAAATAAAAGATAAAAGATAAAAGATAAAAGATAAAAGATAAAAGATAAAAGATAAAAGATAAAAGATAAAAGATAAAAGATAAAAGATAAAAGATAAAAGATAAAAGATAAAAGATAAAAGATAAAAGATAAAAGATAAAAGATAAAAGATAAAAGATAAAAGATAAAAGATAAAAGATAAAAGATAAAAGATAAAAGATAAAAGATAAAAGATAAAAGATAAAAGATAAAAGATAAAAGATAAAAGATAAAAGATAAAAGATAAAAGATAAAAGATAAAAGAAAAAAGATAAAAGATAAAAGATAAAAGATAAAAGATAAAAGATAAAAGATAATAGATAAAAGATAAAAGATAAAAGATAAAAGATAAAACCGGTAAAGTAAATAAACCGGTAAGAGATCTGAGGTGAGAGATCTGCTGAATGCTCTCTCTGAGCTGTCAGACCCTCTGTTGCCTATAGCTTGTACTAAGCTAGCTGCCATCTAGTGGAGCCTTAGGACAATTCTTAGTACTGCCATCTATGTGAAAAAGCCGGAAGCTTTTTGATGCACTACAGTTATAAAAATTAAGCATTGGAGTCGTTTCGTCCAAGCTTGAATGATAAAAGTATTTGGATTTTTTGTAGTGACTCCTGACTAATGAGTTGTACAAGGTTGTAATAGATACAAATAAAGTTATACAAGTTTTATTTCTATTTTCGAACACAGTTTTTACTGATTGGTTTACATAGATAATAAGTATGCCAGACAGGGTGAGGTACACAAGAACTATAAGAGGCTGGAGGTCCCGATCCACGGAGGCACCAAATGTCAGGAGAACGTCGTCTCGGTTGCCCACTTTAGAGCTGTTCTCTGTTCTAAGTGATCCAATGGCTCCTTCCTCATGACGTAGCCGGGTCTGGTCCAGAAATTGTAGTGTAATCCGTGGTTCACGGTGAAGCGATGGTCAGTAAAAAAAGGTGGGAAATGGGTACAGGTCAGGCGGGCAATTATTACAAAGCATTTTACATATATAATACGATGCACATGGTCGCGTTGGGTTCGAATCTTTTAGAAGTCAAATAAAATTGCTCAACACGTCCGTTACACTAAGTTTCAGTAATAAAAAAAAAAAATTAATGATCAGTAAATGTATGTAATTAGATTAGTTGCAGTGTTTTGTTCACACCTCGGAAGGAAAACCTTTGCTCCAAAGTTTAGGATTATGTGCCAATCTGTAAAAACACTTAAAGTATGTACATAAGTCAAAAGTAAAAACACCGTATTCTCCTTCATATTGTCAAAAAGAGCATTGTGAGTCGACCCATGGTGGTATATCATAAAGAGAAATAAAACAAAAGGCATAATAACGAATATATCAATCATTTGCTTTCAAGTTTAAGTATATTTTAATATATATATATATATATTTATATATATATATATATATATATTATCTACTTTTTATTTATTATTATTATCATTTCAATAACTATGCCAAACAAACCACGGCTATTTTATGTATTTTAAGTTATCTAAATGTTATTAAGTATCTACCTATGTACTTTTTTTTACTAATATTATTTTAATAACTATGTTAAGGAAATAATAGTTATTACGTGTTAAACTTATTATGTTATTTTGAATTCTTTCTGTTATTTTATTTCCTTAATTTTCTTTTTTTGTACCAATCATGTTCCATAATATTATGTTCATACCCATCCTAATTTGATTGTCCTAAAACGTGAATCCTCCTAGTTGGGCAGTCAAAACATTTCATAAATTATGTAGGTATGCAAATGTATAATCTTGTACTAAATAAATAAAAAAATATATAAAAAGTATTTTTAGTACATATAATGTCCTGATGAAGAGAACATCGTTCTCGAAACATGTCGACTTTTTAAATAAAGATTATTGTGGTAAAAACAAAGTGTTTTAATAATTTAATTAATATATAAAAAGCTTTATTTCTGTAAATGTTCAAAATGATAAACGAACGAATAATGAATTTTGAAGTAATTTGAACAATGGATTGACTATTTTCTTCAATTTGCATCATTACACGCGTTTCACCAAAAATAGTGTTTCGTAAATATTCTAGGTAGATTACCTACATACAAGATACAAGAGGAATGTGGTGGCGTTTTTATGCTTGTACGTTTGTAGTTATATATATATACCCATAGTATAAATTCGATTCGAATCGTATCGAAGTATAATTTACGAAATAATGGATTTAACCAAGTTCTACGTTTTCCCGGCGATCGTAATTGCACAATGAGAAACACGAGGCAGCTCGCCACCCTAACTAGACACCAGACTGACGGGCTGGATAATTCATTAAGGTCAGACTGGCGGAGGTCAGGGTGGAAGATGTTATAAGGTGCAATTAGCATCAAGGGTGGGGGGATGTTAAGGTTTATTTATTAAAGGGATGGTATTGTAATATTGATGTTATCGACGTGTAAATGTTGTTATTTTGAGATCAGTCTAAATAAAATGATATAATATATGTATAGCATATTTGCGGCACGTTCCAGAGAGGTAAATTCTCTCAGTATCTCCCTCGTGAAAGATCAGCCTTTCCGGTTTTTCCGGCTTTCCTCAGCGATTCCGTATTTTTTGTGAGATTGGATAACGGACATTATCTCCTGTCAGATTTGTGTGATTTTGTTGGCTGTTATTTCCTTTTTCTATGTACAACGTACATTAAATGAATAAATAATCATGCTTACTTTCAGGAATTTGTGTTTAAATCGATCTAAACTAAAATATGTGAATAACGATCCAACAAAAATACGGAATCGCTAGCCAGAGTGCTGTAATCCCATACGAAGTAGCACAAATAGTACCTATCAGGTATTCAGTATCCTATTGAATTGCGCTAAAGTAAAACCAGGCAGAGGTCGTATTCGATTCATCATGGAGCATTCGAAAGGCACATGCTTGATAACTTGCTTGCATATAATGTATTTATATTTATTTATTTATTATTACATTTATTACATACAAGATATAACAATATAAAAGGAAGTTTTGACTGCCCAACTAGGAAGGTTTCCCGTTTTAGGACAGTCAACTTGGCAGGTTGCGTGTACATAATTTCACATTAATGGATTCAATAATAAATAACAATAATGGTACATATTGGGGGAGTTACTTAGATATTAGGTACAATATCGGATATAAGTTGTGTTATTCTAGGTATACAGCAGTAATAAACAATAAAATTCAGATAGGTACATGTAAAATATAAAGTAGAATTAAAATATAACATATAAATGTAAGAAAGAAAAATAAAAATAAAAGTTTTTTTTTTTTTTTCTAAGGAAAATACAATTTAGCAGTAATAAGCAATAAAATCCAAGTAGGTATATGTAAAATATAAAATAAAAATATAATATATAAATATAAGAAAGAAAAATAAAAAAGAAAAAAAGAGGAGAAAAAAAAATAATTTATAGGAAAATACAAAATACAAAATCGAAGAAATCAACTCAGACTACGTTTTTTAATAATTTTTCGGAATCTGTCCTACCTAAGTCTAATAACCATTTTGTAATTTTAGTACCGAAGGATGATAATTCACACAGTTTCAATTGAGAGGGGATTTTGTTGTATATTTTTGGTCCCAGGTATGAGAAAACTTTTTGATAAGCCGCAGTATTGCTTGTTGGAATAGAAAGGTCGTTTCTGCTTTTACTTCTGGTTTGATGATTATGATCGATTGTTATCGTTTTGTTTTTATTTTTGTGGACGCAGATTGTTATTTTTTTTATGTAACTAATATATTAAAGTCATAGAATCAATAATTAGGTACCTACATCGAGGATTAAGATGTATAATATTTTACTGCACACATTAACGGGCCGGATCGGGTGAGACTGTTTAAGGAAGACCTTTTGATTTATCCAGCAAGTCTCTCTCGACCCATCGTCTTGCACCTCAATGGATTCATACGTCCGTGACTCCTGAACACACTGATCCCCAGATTCCTAATTACCCCTCATACCTGTTTTCTTTTCAGAACTGCTGTCCTACCTTTCCATTAAAAGACCTTCCACCAGCATCCTGTAAGATGGGCTAGGCCCTGATAAAAATTGAGTGGAGTTTTTTTTTTTAAATCTCATTTAGTGTTTTGTATGTACTCTCGCAAATTTGTAAATCTTAACCTCAATACATGCTATTAGTCCTAGTGCGGTTGATGTTTTTTATGTAAAAAAATACATGATTTATTTACAGTGAAAAGCAACTATAAAAATAAATTAAATCAAATTTGTCCTCGTGAACTAGAAATGAAAAAAACAAATCGATATTTCTTAGAAAAATGCATCCCTTCTTCTCGAAAAGTCGACTTTTATTCCAGTCGACGGCCTTAATGCATTATGCAAACATGACCGCAATTATGCTAAGGTCAGAACAAAACGGAAAAGAATGCAATGGCGCTTAATGACGTCATGCATTAAACATCAGATGCGGTAGACTTTGGAATTATGGATGGTGGGCGTTGCGAAGGGAGTCTTGAGGCGTCGCGGAATTTAAGAGTAGTTTTAAAGATATTTAAATTTAATTTAATTACATTGATACTTGTTGATACTGCTTCGCTTTTGAGATTCAAAGATCTAGAATAAATATTCCTCTTTTTGAAAATTGTGTTATGACCTCTCGAACGATTTTTGGAATAATCTGGCAAGTTTATAAAACGTCTTGAGCGATCGCTTGCCATAATGTGCAAAAATGTATATAACCTAAAAATCTGGGATAAATGATGAAATTATATTTTTACATTAATTCCGCACAGGAGAGCTTGAGGAAAATAATTACCCTCAGAGCCTCTTTTTAGGTGGGTCTTTTTACGAAAGGGAAAAGGTAAGTTCAGGAAAGTAAGGGAAGGAAAAAGGCATAATGGGTTGTTAGGAATCTAAAGGTCAGTATGTCCAGGACTGATGAAGGCATGAATCCATCCCTCCCACTGCGGTGCAAGACGATGGTTCGATAGAGTCCGGCTAGAGAGATCAAAAGGTCACCCTCAAGCAGTCTCTCTTGATGCGGCCCGCCACTGAAAAGATGGGCTGGCGAACCTCCCCCCACAAACCTGGGCACCCCTGCTAAGTCACCAAACATAGCAAACCACTTGGGGTGATCTGTGGTAGAGGTGTTGGTTTTCCAATAAATGGTTCCCGGAATTGATAATTTTATGTATACATAGTTAGGTACCCTCCTCCCAAATTCATAATAGATCATATACGTAAAATTCGAAAGATTTTTTTATTTTTTTATATTTTTACTTTTTTTTTGGAAAAACAAACATTTTCAGGTTACGAATATCCGAAAAAATGTTTGAAAATCTCCTACTACCACCACAGAAATCTGAAAATGTTGCTTGTGTTGTAATGGAGGACTTAGCCAGTCGAGGTATCGAACACGCTACGTCTGGGTGGGACCCAAACGCGATGCCCACTCAACCACTGACCGGTCGTCGAATTGCGAGAATTGTGTTCCACGCAAATGGCGGTATGGTTGAAATTCCCTCCACCCTATTTCGATTTATGAAGAAAAGCATCGCCATAATTAATGTTTTCTTTTATTTTGGAAAGTTCAGCCACTAATATTTAAGACATTTCCAGTATATTCTGAATAATTTTATTTGCTAAATATCATAAAATAGAATCCGAAAAAGCGTTCGTAAGTAGGAGATTTTAAACTTTGAAGTATTTTTTCGAAGGCCTGATTTTTTCTAGGCTTATAAAAGTCTTACAAAATAAATTGCCCAAGTAGGGTAATGGAAATTTATGTTCTAGGTACTAGCAGTATTTAATTACAGCATCTATAATATTGTATTAGCTAAGCTAGCCGTCCACAATGAAGTCCTGGTACCTACCCTGATGTATGGCAATGAGGCTTGGAACTGGCAGAGGAAGGATGAAAGTAAACTGAATGCTGTTGAAATGAGATCCTTGAGAAGTATGTGTGATAAAAACCTGTATGATTGTGTGAGAAATGTGGATATCCGCAAAGAATGTAAGGCTGATGTAAGCATATTGAATAAGATTATGAAAGGGACCCTCAGATGGTTTGGGCATGTAGAGCGATGAACGAAGAAAGTAGTGTGAGAAGTGAGAAGAATATTTGACGCAAATGTGAATAGTAGGAGAAGTCGGGATATGGGAAGATATGGCACGATCAAGTGAATCAGATACTTGAGTTGGGCCGTGTCAAGAGTCAGAATAATGGAAGAAAATGAATGTGAGTGAGGCCAAGAGTGTGCACCTATGTAGATCAAGTTGTTTGGCAGTCCGTCCTCTCTGCCTACCCTTGCGGGGAAACGGATTTTTGATGCAAAGATTTTTTGACGCAATTTGTAATTTGTTCTAAAGCTAAATAGCTCATTATCAAAATTACAATGCGAATACATAATAGTTTCGATGACCTCGATATTTCAGACAGACAAAGCAGTGCAAAGTAAATGACACCAGAGCTCAACTCGAGCTCCATATCTGTTCTAAAGCCAAATCTCTCTAACGGTCATCTGTGATGTCATGAAAATTGAATCATTCCATTTTTTTTATGATTTTGATTAACTATTGTCAACTCCCTTCCTCTCTTATATCAATTAATTTCCATGAGTTATGGATCTTTGATAAGTGAGGATTGAATCAGCGCACATTGTATTCTATGGTTCCATGACAGTTCATCTTGCGACAATTCATCCGGCGACAGTTCATGCGGCGACAGTTCATCCGGCCGACAGTTCATCCTGCCGAAAGTTCATCCTGCCGACAGTTCATCCCGCCGACAATTCATCCGGCGACAATTCATCGGGCCTGATCATTTAGAAGATTTTTTCTTCAAGTAAGTATGCAAAGAGGATATACGGCCGTACAACCAAAATCGATATTCTTATATCTGAAGGCATCTTGAGTGGAAATCCGCTGTAAAAATATTTTTACTAACAATAATTTCGACTCTCCGAAGAAGCATGCATGAATAACAAAATATGACATACTTATACGTGCAGTCGGCTTAGCAAAAAACCGAAAAGTCTCCCTGATTATCCATTATAATAATGTACCAAAGAAGACCCTTTATTGAAAGTAGGCTCTCAGAACCATATAGTAGTTTTAGATTACTTCTTTGTCTGTAAATATTCGGTGGTACAATTTTTTTTATTATAGCAATTTGTAAATTTTGTATATATTTAATATAAATATTGCTTGTGTGCCCCCAAGTTCGTATGCCATATCTAAGGATGGATTCGACCATAGAAAAATAAATAATTTTAAGAGTACAATGGGGCAAAATAAATTTCAATTTATAAAAATTACTTGCAAAAGATCGGAGCTGGTTACAAATTTTAGCCACTTGTTTATCCCATTTAAATGTAATATCTACTATTAGTCCCAGATAAGTATATTCGTTAGTAAAGTCAATTGTTTCACAGTAGCAAATATTTTAAATTTTTTTATGAATACATTCAGAATTATGAGCAATTATTTTGGGTATATTCCATATTCCCAGGCTTGGTGATCTTATATACATACATTTGGTTTTTTTAACATTTATAATTAATCCAACATCATGAGCCCATTTAAGTATCTCGTTAAAGTCACTTTGCAATGGTTGAATAGCTATGATAGGATTTTCATTGGATAGTACAAGTGCAGTATCGTCAGCAAAAATGAATCTAAAGGCTTTTTTAAAGAGTTTTGACATAGCAATAACATATTTAATGTACAATTTTGGACCTAAAATTGATCCTTGCGGTACTCCTGATTTAAGATATCTTGCTTTACTCATTACATTTAAAATATTCACATTCATTTTTCTATTTGTTAAGTAGTTAAATGAGAGGAGTTTACCGCGGGTTCCAATGTTTTCAAGTACCTTAATTAATTGTATATGGCTGAGAGTATCAAAAGCTTTTGAGTAGTCAATAACCAGCACCAGTACATGTTTTTTTAAATTAAGCTGTGAATTTATAAAATCAGAAAACTTTTCCAGCAATTTATCACAACTTTTTTTTTTTCTGGAACCCGTACTGGCATTCATCAATTATACTCAATTTATTTAAATATTTATCTAAATTTATCGAAATATATTTTTCTAAAATTTTTTCTAGTGCCGGTAGAATGGAAATTGGCCTGTAATTATTAATTTCGGAGTGATCTCCATTTTTGTAAATAGGCCTTACAGTGCTATATTTTAGGTCATCGGGAATGAGGCTCGTATCAATTATTCTGTTGATAAAGTGGGTAATTACAGGGCTAAGTAATTTGACATGTTTTTTTAAATCAAACATACGAATTAGATCTATGCCCGGTGACTTGGAATTTTTCATACCTCCGATAATGTGTTCAATTTGCTTAACATTAGCTCTAGGTAAGTACATTGAATGCGGTAGGGATTCTTGTAAGTGTTCAGACGCTCTGAAATCACATTCATGCAATAACTTATTAACTCCTTCGTCAAAAAAGTTAGCGAAATTATCAACATTTATCAAATCATCAACCTTTTAAAATAATTTATTAGGGACATTGACGCAGCCATGGGAACTAAAGAATGAAATTTTTCATTGTTTGTAGTTAACTGTGCAATGCAGATCATCCAAGCGTTGTGATTTTGTACGAAAGTAGCATTTTTCTATATTTTTGCATCCTTTGTTTTCTGCATTCATCGTTTTTTTTTCAATAGGTCCTTTCATAAACGATAGATGGAGGTTTCCCTACATTCTCGTATTGTTCTCTAGTAATATTTCTATTTAGCACTCTCAATAATGGTTAACTAGCTGTTAAAAACCCGCTTCCGCAGGTTTTTACTGCTAGGCCCTACGGGCGGCTTTTGTTTCGGTTTCGCCCAGTTAGTATTAGTGACCATTTTATAGATAATATTTTATACAATACGAACAGATTCCAAAAACAGCCCGTTCCTCGGATCTACTGTAGCTAGTCACCGCGACAAAGTAACCGAGTCAGAGCAATGACGTCATATGTAATATATATCCACTTGATACAACGTGTATTACCGTCAATCTTTTCATACCACATATTCACAAATTCGTAACAGTTATACCTAGGGGGTGGACTGCCCTGCTGACGGAAGTAGCGACATCTTGTGTCGATTTCTTGAATTTGAAACTGAATTATAACAGTATCTTTGTATGAAATTTCATATACACAGATGTAATTTGTGGAGCGGCGCGTATGGCGTGGCGTCCGACATGCACTCGTAGGCTGGGTTCTGAAATTCAACCACGCAGACGCTACAGTATTCATACTGTTCGATACAGTTACTTCCTTGCTTACTTACATTATGTAATTACTTCTGTTATTTGACCTACGCAACTAAATGCTAAAAAAACAAAACAAAAAAGGACATGTTAGACAAAAATTAACAATTTTATTTTATTATCGTGATTTATATTTTGGGTACCTCCCGTTTTAGCCAATGTTTCGGACAGTGTTAAAGGGTATATCTATTATGTGTAATGTTACACTTTATGTCAAACTTAAAATTCCTCAAAGAATTTCTGAATATTTCCAGGGAATTTTAAATATGCTATATTTTCCTTTTTTTTTTAAGATGTCACTAAAACGAATACAATTTTATTAAAAAACCTTTAAATTTGTTATATTTTGAAATATACTTTAATATTAATAAGAAATATTTTTATTTCAAACATAAAAAGTTTTAAAAAATCCACTTAAATTTTTCTACAAATGTCTAAAATTGTAGAAAATACTAAATTTTTTAAAAAAACATTCCTTTTATTTAGAAAATCAGATATAAAAGTCTCACTTCACTTTTTGTCTAGTTTACACTACTTATTTTTTTTTAATCTTAAAAATTGTTATGTTGGATTCTTTTTTTGTGCAATACATCGTAATTTCTAAGATTTTTATTTATCTGCTCGTGCATAACACATTAATGTTATTAAAAAATATCACTTTCATTGGATTCTTATTTCATTCACGTGGTAACATTCAATTAAAAAATTGATATATCCAAAATAACCTCACTTTTTCGCGACGAGAATATTTCATGTGTCAATCTACTGAAATGCAACGTTGCCAGCTCTTTCGGAATACAAGTACCAAATCGAATCTGAGCTTGTACAGTATTAATTCGATGTTTAACTAAAACACCGTTTAACGGTTGGGAAATATATTTTATTAGTAAGGCTGTAAACGTAGATATTACAAAACAATTAAATTAATCTCTACCAGTAAAGACATTACAAATCATTATTTTTAATTGGTAAACTAATGTTTAAGACAAGATTTTTATGCATAGCACAAAGGGTAACAAATATTATAAGCTATAATTATTAGCCTGAAACACTCATCACCATTGAAAAAATCTCCCGAGAAAAGATAAATGCCGCCGACGGGACTTGAACCCGCGTCCTTCTGATATCCGGTCAACTGCTCTACCAACTGAGCTACGTCGGCTTATCTCCCACCCGCCAAATAATTCATTCAATTGTTGAATGTGTGAATTCAAGTGTTTCAAGTAATTGTTGAATGAAACACTAGTATATATTGAACTATTTGGCGGGTGGGAGATAAGCCGACGTAGCTCAGTTGGTAGAGCAGTTGACCGGATATCAGAAGGACGCGGGTTCAAGTCCCGTCGGCGGTATTTATCTTTTCTCGGGAGATTTTTTCAATGGTGATGAGTGTTTCAGGCTAATAATTATTGCTTATAATAAACATTAAAAATCTACAAAAAATTAGTATATTTAGCAAAAAAATTGAAAACACCTTACTGACGACACTAAGTATTAAAATTCCGTTATTTTTAAATACCAAAAATAAAGTTTACAGAAACCGTCTGCATAAAAACACTACTAAGGGTGGGTTGTTGAAGAATTTGAACAATTCATCAAATATTTGAGGTCAATTTTCACTTTCTGTGAAAGTTCTATTCAAGTTCTGTGTTTAGTTTAGTTTCATAACTGTTCTATAATGATATAAAACAGAATTTGAATAGAACTTACACAGAACGTGAAAATAAATTCAAATATATTTTTTTAAATTTTTTTTATAATAAACTGTTTTTATACATTGAATAATAATATTTGAGGGAGCGGACGCGCGGATCGGCAGAGACGGGTAGGACGATTGAAAATGAAAGGGCGTCAGTCGATGTGTGAGTCAGTCTTTATTGCTGCTACGTAGCGATGTTGAATTTAGTAAAGTAACAGTGTAGACAGGTCCGGCACGTCGCCGTGATGCTCGTAGGTGTTGCATGTGATGAAGGTCGGTGATGCAGTGGTGTAGCAGAACTCGTGTCTGCATGTCGCCAGCATGTAGTTGCGCACCGTGTTGGTGGAGATGACCTTGACGTCCAGGATGGATGCTCGACGCGGTGTCGCGGAGATGGCTGCGGTGAACCTGAGGAGAATGAAGTCTCAGTGGCTGAGAAGTTGCTGCACAGGTCCGGCACGTCGCCGTGGACCTGGCGGTTACCGCACTGGAACGTTAACACTCGATGCACTGTCTATGTATGGGTGATGTTACTTGCACTAATGACTGGAACTGACTGACAGACTAGCGCGGTGTCGTTGCGCTTTATATAGCCGACCGTGTGAGTACCCGGAACGTCAAGTAATGTTGAGCCACCGCGCAAAGCGGAGAAGCCTCTGGAACATTCCGCGGCCGTAAGAATGTGACGGCTGTTGTGTCGAGGCCTTTCGATACGCTTCCCGAAATGTTTAGCCATGTGCGGCGTGACACACTACAACTGTAGGTAGATTGTGCCTTTCGAGAATGTGTTTGCTATATCAGTGGCGGCGCAAGGATTGTGGCTAAAGAGGGCGATATTATTGAATTTATAAAAAAAAATCAAATATTTGATGAATCGTTAAAAATGTTGAAACAACCCCTAAAAGATTTGAAAAGTAGTTGAACCAGGTGGGTATTACACGTGTCTATTTAGATTCGGTTCACGTGTTACTTTCCAGTCCGCAGATCACGACTCTATCGCAACACACGCGTGGCTGATATAAACTATGTATTTATTCCTTGTTATGGTGGAAAATAGCACAACTCCAAACGTTTGCGCGTGTTTGAAGTTTCTTTTCGTGTTAAGAAAATTTTTTCGTATTTTTTGTTGCTCTATTATTTTTTCCGAATTTCTTGAAAAATAAACAGATTGTGACCCTTTAGCAGTGGCATGCTACCCATAAACATTAAAAAGCTGTAAATCTTAAGAAAACTAAACCCAAAATAGAGCTGATGACCTTGAAACGCCTGAACAGATTTTCATGAATTGTAGCTAAGAACCATCTCGACCACGTTAGCTTAAACCAAAAAAAAACGCATCATAATTGGTCCATTCGTTTAGAAGCTACGATGCCACAGACAGACACATAAACAGACAGACATTCAGAAAGTCAAACTTATAACACCGCTCCTTGTGTCGGGGGTTAAAAAAGAAAATAATTAAAATAAAATCGTACTAATTTCAAATAGACGAGGAACTAAATCACAACCTAAATCAAAACCTAAGGGTTTCCGACACATTCTTTTATAAATTCAGTACTTTTAGTGGAAAATTGAAAGCCGTTTTCCTATTAAAAAAACGACCTGGACGTGCGTTGCTTATATATTGTATTCTTTCTCTCGTTTCCCTGTGATTCATTTTTTGATTTTTTCCCCTCTAAACTAATCCAAAAAAACTGTTTGTACTGTTCAAAAAAACTGTGAATGTCAATAAATAAAATAATTTAATTTATTCACTTTTACAGAAATTTTTGTAGTTTACATAGAAAATCTCTGTTAATTTAGGTATGCAAAAAATATTGTACATAAAGTTTGGTTTATGTGCTGCCAACACTGGGGCGTGTGGATATTAAAAACGACACCTAAAACAAAATTATTCGTTCCAGAAGTTGTATAATCAAAATATTTTTGTCAATAAAAGTCCATTATCTCTGGTACATAGATCGCAAGATACATTGCTTTTTACCTTTTTTTGGTCTGCAAGAAGCAAATGTGTCTCCCAACATTATGATTTTTATTGCCTTCGAAATGAGGCGACGGAATTAAGGAAGTTTTGATATTACTTGTTGGTGGGCCTAACGGCTGCTAATGTTAATCAATGAGTAATGATGCAGGTGAATGTTAACGTAATTAACGTCATATATTTACTTGTAACTCTGTCTGTAGTCTCTATATGTTTTTTGTCTTTAAATTTAAAAAAAATATACTTTTAAAAAACTTTCACGCTCATTCATTCACTACAATCATCGGAAGATGACAATAATATGATGGTCGTTTTCAAATATTCAATACATAAATATTCATACCCGAACTTGAAAACTGCACACAAGCTACCTTTGGTCATATAGCAATGCACGCTACTGTCCTTTAGGGTGTGATTGAACTATAGGGCAAACTAGGGCAAACCATATAGAAACAAAAAGAGAGGTCGTTTTTGTTTAATTTTTTTATTGATTGTTTGCATCAGAGCCCTAGCATTCCCAATATTGCCACCGAATTTTGCAATTCAAATCTTTTATAGCATTTATAACAGATAAAGTTAAATATATATTATTTGTTATTATTTTTATTTGATAAACTAACGTTTAAACAAGATTTTTATGCATAGCACAAAGGGTAGATAACAAATATTATAATCAATAATTATCAGCCTGAAACACTCATCTACATTGAAAAAATCTTCCGAGAAAAGATACTGGCCGCCAACGGGAATTGAACCCGTGACCTTCTGATTGCCGGTCAGGTGCTCTTGACCACTGAGCTATGGCGGCTTATCTAATACCCGCCAAATAATTCAATATATACTAGTGTTTCATTCGACAATTACTCATTATTACATTTTTCCAACTGAAAACAACCAACTTTATTTTTGTGAGAGAGGTATTGTTAATACTAAATCTCCCGCTAGGTGGCGTCGAGACTAATTATGTCTGCATTTTTTGCTGAAATACTTTAACTTGTCAAATATTAATTATTATTTTTATTTGATAAACTAACGTTTAAACAAGATTTTTATGCATAGCACAAAGGGTAGATAACAAATATTATAATCAATAATTATCAGCCTGAAACACTCATCTACATTGAAAAAATCTTCCGAGAAAAGATACTGGCCGCCAACGGGAATTGAACCCGTGACCTTCTGATTGCCGGTCAGGTGCTCTTGACCACTGAGCTATGGCGGCTTATCTAATACCCGCCAAATAATTCAATATATACTAGTGTTTCATTCGACAATTACTCATTATTACATTTTTCCAACTGAAAACAACCAACTTTATTTTTGTGAGAGAGGTATTGTTAATACTAAATCTCCCGCTAGGTGGCGTCGAGACTAATTATGTCTGCATTTTTTGCTGAAATACTTTAACTTGTCAAATATTAATTATTATTTTTATTTGATAAACTAACGTTTAAACAAGATTTTTATGCATAGCACAAAGGGTAGATAACAAATATTATAATCAATAATTATCAGCCTGAAACACTCATCTACATTGAAAAAATCTTCCGAGAAAGATTTTTTCAATGTAGATGAGTGTTTCAGGCTGATAATTATTGATTATAATATTTGTTATCTACCCTTTGTGCTATGCATAAAAATCTTGTTTAAACGTTAGTTTATCAAATAAAAATAATAATTAATATTTGACAAGTTAAAGTATTTCAGCAAAAAATGCAGACATAATTAGTCTCGACGCCACCTAGCGGGAGATTTAGTATTAACAATACCTCTCTCACAAAAATAAAGTTGGTTGTTTTCAGTTGGAAAAATGTAATAATGAGTAATTGTCGAATGAAACACTAGTATATATTGAATTATTTGGCGGGTATTAGATAAGCCGCCATAGCTCAGTGGTCAAGAGCACCTGACCGGCAATCAGAAGGTCACGGGTTCAATTCCCGTTGGCGGCCAGTATCTTTTCTCGGAAGATTTTTTCAATGTAGATGAGTGTTTCAGGCTGATAATTATTGATTATAATATTTGTTATCTACCCTTTGTGCTATGCATAAAAATCTTGTTTAAACGTTAGTTTATCAAATAAAAATAATAATTAATATTTGACAAGTTAAAGTATTTCAGCAAAAAATGCAGACATAATTAGTCTCGACGCCACCTAGCGGGAGATTTAGTATTAACAATACCTCTCTCACAAAAATAAAGTTGGTTGTTTTCAGTTGGAAAAATGTAATAATGAGTAATTGTCGAATGAAACACTAGTATATATTGAATTATTTGGCGGGTATTAGATAAGCCGCCATAGCTCAGTGGTCAAGAGCACCTGACCGGCAATCAGAAGGTCACGGGTTCAATTCCCGTTGGCGGCCAGTATCTTTTCTCGGAAGATTTTTTCAATGTAGATGAGTGTTTCAGGCTGATAATTATTGATTATAATATTTGTTATCTACCCTTTGTGCTATGCATAAAAATCTTGTTTAAACGTTAGTTTATCAAATAAAAATAATAATTAATATTTGACAAGTTAAAGTATTTCAGCAAAAAATGCAGACATAATTAGTCTCGACGCCACCTAGCGGGAGATTTAGTATTAACAATACCTCTCTCACAAAAATAAAGTTGGTTGTTTTCAGTTGGAAAAATGTAATAATGAGTAATTGTCGAATGAAACACTAGTATATATTGAATTATTTGGCGGGTATTAGATAAGCCGCCATAGCTCAGTGGTCAAGAGCACCTGACCGGCAATCAGAAGGTCACGGGTTCAATTCCCGTTGGCGGCCAGTATCTTTTCTCGGAAGATTTTTTCAATGTAGATGAGTGTTTCAGGCTGATAATTATTGATTATAATATTTGTTATCTACCCTTTGTGCTATGCATAAAAATCTTGTTTAAACGTTAGTTTATCAAATAAAAATAATAATTAATATTTGACAAGTTAAAGTATTTCAGCAAAAAATGCAGACATAATTAGTCTCGACGCCACCTAGCGGGAGATTTAGTATTAACAATACCTCTCTCACAAAAATAAAGTTGGTTGTTTTCAGTTGGAAAAATGTAATAATGAGTAATTGTCGAATGAAACACTAGTATATATTGAATTATTTGGCGGGTATTAGATAAGCCGCCATAGCTCAGTGGTCAAGAGCACCTGACCGGCAATCAGAAGGTCACGGGTTCAATTCCCGTTGGCGGCCAGTATCTTTTCTCGGAAGATTTTTTCAATGTAGATGAGTGTTTCAGGCTGATAATTATTGATTATAATATTTGATATATTATTTGAGTGAATTCTATTTTACTGATGCCCTTTCTTATCTGAGTTTTGCTATCATCACGTGCCCAACATTTGTACACGGTTGACATTAGTCACATGAGAACGGGTCGTTTTTACGACTGATTCTTGAGTTCAACAGCTCGGATTTGGAACGATTTACCGGCCTCTGTGTTTCCACCCTCCTACAACATGGGTCTCTTCAAGACCCATGTTCACTCCTTCCTTTCCTCAAAAAGACCCTCCACACAGCATCCTCAAAAATGACATAGGCCCTGAGGGAAATTATTTTCCTCATGGCCTCCTGTGTGGAGTTAATATAAAAAATAAACAATAAATCGGGGTAATTGAGAGACCCTAATTCTACAGGAAAACAATCAAACATTTTGAGGGATTTGAGTTAATGCTTTCAAGTGTTAAAGAAACTTTCCTTCTTCGTATTACATAATAAATAAGTAAAAAATTGTCTTAATTTAGTCAAATCTGATTTTTCCATGTAAAATTATGATAAAATAAGTATATCGTCTTATGGAAACACTTGCTTTTACCCACGGCTTCGCTCGCATATTATTAGTGGGAATATATATATTATTGTTATTATTCTTGCTATTTTGTCTAATAGAAAATAATTATTGTTTAATAGAATATTTTAAAATTTGGGAATGACATTTTGCAAATAAAAATTCTATTTTAGAAAATATTTAAATTATAGAAATAGAAATTTATTTTAAGTACCTACTCCCTTTATTAGTATTTTATTCATATTTGAATCCAGAGTAACCTAAAAAAATAAGAAAATGAAAATCCACATCAAACGCTATGCTTTATAGCAACGTTATGCTTTTTGTTCAGAGAATAAACATTTTTAGAGATATGTAGATATTAACTACGACGCCAAAAAGTACTCTTTTTAATCACAACAAAGCACTCTTTTTAAGGCCAAAAAAAAAAATAAATAAAAAACGTTGTTTCCAAGGTAACAATTTGTTTGACGTTTGCCATAACTCGATTTTGTTAGGGACAGAAAACGTGTGATACATAATTTCATAACGCCACAGCTCATTCATAACGCCAGAGCTTACCAATATATAAATCTGTTGTTACTCGCAAATAATGTAGCTTTCGATTAGTGAAAGAATTTTAAAATTCCATTTGATATTTATTGCGTGAAATAGTAAGGACCATCCAACCAGCCAACCATCCATACAAACTTTCACATTTATAATATTAGTAAGATTATAATGGAATTCCACAATGATTTGTCAGTTTCAAAAATAGAAATATTCATCTGATATCTTCTCGATAATTTTTAATCGATAGTTATCTGTACTTCTTTAAAAGTTTGTATTATTGAATTTTTTTGCATATTTTATCTATTGTTATTGTTAGGTACCTGCATTAAATATTGAAAAGATTTTTGTAGTGGATTTAAAATAACATCGTATCTTGCTCCCCAGGCCATAATACCTTATTTACGAAAAATTCCATTCGATATTTATTGCGTGAAAGAGTAAGGACCATCCATACAAACTTTCGCATTTATAATATTATATAGTAAGTAAGATAAGATATTGGAACGTCACAACAGTAGTCGTTTATAGTTCAATACAGAATAATTTCAATACGGGAGCCGGTTATGGCAACCATTTATTGGATTACCAACACCTCTGCTATAGGTCACCCCAAGTAGTTCATTGCATTTGGTGACTTAGCAGGGATGCCCGATCGTGGTGTGAGTTTTGGCGTACTACACATACTACGTGGCGTGGCGTTCGGGAGAGACTGGTGGAGGGAGACCATTTGGCTTCCCCAGTCGGACTCTCTCGACCCATCTCCTTACGTACGTCCCTCACTCCTGGACACATTGACCCCCCGATACCAACCCAACCCTCTTATTTTTTTCCTTCCTAGAACTTCCTCTCCTTTATTTCCCGAAAAAGACCCTCCATTCAGCATCCACAAAGATGACATAGGCCCTTATGGATTTTTTCTTTAGGGCCTCCTTGATAAAGTGAATGCAAAAAAAACTATTATTAATATCAAAATTATCGTCCTTCATACGTTCAGTATATTTGTTTATTCCTATATTAAATTTCGCATTTTTTTATTTCGTAAATAAAACAAGAAAAATGAAATATTTTCGAAGGTCCATTTTTTTCTCATAAAATATTACCATCACTATTGATCATGAAATCATTTTAAACCCCGAGCTTTTTTCCTTCACTTAGAAAAAAATGACAAATTACTCCCAATAAATAGTCCTGCGCGTCATTTGTGACGGCTGGCGTTAGGGCAATTATTTAACGGTTTGAAAGAAAAATTATTAATCGGCGGTTGGTGAAAGCCATTTTCAACGTGAGAACTCGAGATTTGTTAGCAGAAAGATAAGCAGCGAAAATGAAATACTGGGAGAATGTGTAACAGACCGCCTCAAATATTGGGACTCGATCGTAAAGATATACTATGTATATATATATATCAATAGACTGGATGGAAGAAGCCCGACTAAATCTGGCTTCCAAGAATCTGGGTGGCTTGTAAGATATAACGGATTCTTTAATAGTTACGAACTACTAACTCTAACTCTAACACTACACAAATCTCAAGGACGTCCAATAATTGAATATGGGAGCCATCTCCGGACCGGAGCCCAAAAATACTTGATAAATCTAAAAACTTGATGTCGTGCAAAGGAGGGCGGTCCATCTACAATACGTTGTTAACTAATGCACCGACTCAATGAAGGCATGCTGAATCTGCTCTACTGATATTTTAATGGTGCCCGCTCTTAAGAGCTAACAGTTAATCGTCGGTGCACCGGTGCACGTGCGTGAAACTCAACGGACACGAACGGAACACTTGTTCAGAGTTTATGAACGGGTGGTTTCTTCAATGTGTTGTGCTCGTGTGTGCCGTCATCTGTATTTCCTCGATCATACAATCCGCATTAATAAATCCCTTCCGAAGCCCCTCCTTAACACGCCTCTCAACGTTGCACAAGCAGGTGGAGAATTTTTTTTCTTTGTTATTGTGCTCTGAATAAAAAAAACTATTAGGTAGATCATTATTTCCGAAAATAGAAAACATTATTTTTTTTAAATTAATTTTATATTCGTCCAAAACGTTGTTTTTCGTTTTACCTTTTGATTTTAAAAATCTATTCAGTCTAGTCCGGTATTTTGTTCCCAAATCCAAAATCAAAAATTTGCATGAAAAAGTCCGCGTATCTGTTTCTCGATAGGGGATTTTTCTATTTTTTTTACGGTTGAGGTTTTTCCATGGCAACACAGAGAGTACCTAACCACTCTAGAATATGCCATAAATGTTGTTAAAGAAGTGCACATTATTTTTCTGTTCAGAGGAACGGCTGGGATGCCTTTTTCATTCAAAACTTAAATTTGAATTTGGGGTCATAATTCTTGACCAAACTGATATTTTTTAATCAAAAGGCGTAATCCAGTACGGATATGTGATACTTTATCCGATATCGATTTTTCACGAATTTGGAGGCAACGTTGGCAATTATTTGTGAGTTAATAATAATTTTATAAACATAATTTTGCCCTTCCTGCTCTGTAAATTTAATGAAATAAAAAATAAAAAATATAAATAAAAAAACGTTTTATGTTCTGGACTGATCAAATTTTAAAATTTCGACCAAAAAAAGGTTTTCGTTTGCGATGTTTTAAGTTTGCATTTGGGTAATTAAGATGGGAAAGATTATTTTTTTAATAACTACCATAAATTTACAAAAAAATGTCAAAGATCCCTGTAAAATTATAAAAAATTAGATACTTTTTAACTTATGGGCTATATCTTATGATTTGAAACACAAATAAATAAAGTAGTGTTTCCGTACCTACTAGATATTTTGCCAAAAATCCAAAATTAAGTACGGACTAAAGAAGTCCAGTTTAAATAGAAATTAATGTTTTATTTAAAATGTCTTAATGATTTCTGGCACTCTATATTGTCCTTTTAAATATTTTTACAATCCATTAGCAACATAATTTACAAAAATGAGATAATATCGGCCTTGTGAAATTTCCTCAGTCACTTTTATAATCATTATTATTTAATATTTCATAAAAATTAACAAGGCAATAAACAAATAATTAATTTGACAAAGCAAGCAATGGTAGCTACATTGAAACTAGCATAGGCATATAAATATTTAAGTCTATGGAAATAAGCGCTCTCAAAAAGGCTTTTAAATTCTATATTATCTTATTTAATCACTGATTAGATAAGTAATACACACCATAAATGCCTTCCATGTAGATTTTAATGGAAACTGATATCGCCAGTGACTGATTTTGGTTTACCCCGTTTCGAACGCGCTCTATCTCTTTTACTATTGCTTGACATCGCATATAGCCATCCCATTCGATCGTAATGAAAATTTCAAAGTGATATGAAACGTGACTCTGCTTATGAAATTTATGCACGAAATGATCAGATTAGGGGACACGCCCACATCGCATTTCTCGTTTTCTGCTCTATTATAAATGTTTAATGTAGTCCCTAGAGAAATTTAATTTTTGTCTCAATTTTAGCCCGTAACAAAAGAATGGTAAAAAGTGGTCAGTGAATCAAAAAATTAGAACTTTTCATATTACATACGTGGGACAATGAACTGAGAGCAGAGGGTTAAAAATTCAGTCCGGTTTACAAAAAAATATAAAGAACCAACCATCTGTCAAACAATAAGAGAGATAACAAAGTAAATCGAGGACAAAACGACTCCGCTTCTTTGTGCCCCAAAGCTTCTAAAAGTCGTGATTCAACAGAATGAACTATGTGGGATGGGTATTTGTTAGTTCTTCAATTTAAACAGGCCACTCTCTCGATTACACGACAGGAAACGTAATGTTGGTTGGCTGTGTCGGGTCTATAGTTTTTTCATGCTGCTATATATGTTCAGGAGCCCGCTCAAGAGCATATCAGCAAAGACCCCTACGCGTAGGTGACGTGCGTGAAGCAATTAGGACATAGTAATTGAATATATTAAAAATTCTCTAGATTGCGTATTCCTCAACCTGTCTATAGCCGTCGACACTATAAATCATTCACGTCTTTTTGATTAACTAAAAATCACAGAGATTACTGATAATGAACTTCTTTTAAAATTTACAAGGAAAATAGATGACAAACGGTAAAACTTAACATAACCATCCAAATAATTGATGATTTGGGGTTCCCCAAGATAGCATTCTGGGCCCAAACCTTTTTTCAATTTAGAAGGCGGCGTGGACTAGGGTAAGACTCTTGACAAGCAATCCGAAAGTCGCGGGATCGAATCCCGGCGTGGGCAAATAAATTTTATTTGAATAATAATGTGTTTTTTAGAATTAAATCATTTAAAAAGCTAGCTAGCCATTTTTAGCATTACTGGGTCACTGGAACGACGGGCTTAATGTAATTCACATTTTAAATTGCGAAGCCTTTATTTTGCGGGTTTTATATCAAAGGAAGTTGTATTTCTTAAACTGTTTGAAGATGCCCACTTGAAGAGAAAATAATAACGGCAATACAGGGTCAACCCTTGAATAGCGAAGCTTACTTAGGTATATTATCTTATTTTTTTACATTCAATTTTAAATCTCGTAAAACGTACAGCACGGCGTTTTGTTAGGGTTGCCTTTGTTTTAAGGGGTCATATAAACACAGCACAAAAAATAAGGGTGGTTTCCGGTCCTGAAGGGTCAATATTTAGGGTGGACTAGGGTGGTTTTTGACAATTTGGACGTTTTAAAGTGATTTTGGTGACACTGTGCTTAGAGGCCTCATTAAAGTCTCTTGAATTAGTTCATAGCAATACTTTGAAAATAAATTTATTCATTCATTTTACTTGAAATTGTATGGTTCTATCTCCCTTATTATCTAGGGAGATGAACGGTATTAGAAAGAAAAAGACAACGCTTTATATTCAAATACAAAAACTAACCACAATAGAAGTAAAATGTACACCTTTACGAAACCAAAGTTTCGAATGGCATTTTGAAGTAAATTTATGAAACCTTGGGAATGTATTTTTATTCATTGGGAATTATTTTTTCATTTAACGACAAAAAGCGAGGTTATAAAACACATACATATTTCTAATAAAATATGTTTTTTTTTATACCAGTAATGTTAGTCAGGAAAACGTAAGGTGAGCCATTTTTTAAACTTTATTGTGTTTGCGTGCAAAATTATTATTTTCAAAAATTATATATGTTTATTTCAATTTATAAAATATGAAAGCGTATTTTATCACCTTACTAAAAGAGTTTTTTGTTTTCGGATACGTTCATAAATATTCCATTTATTTGGATTTTATTGTAAATCGGAATTATTTTGACCCTCTGAAATAATTCAGTCGAAATCTTGAGGGGTTTGTGGCGTTGGTATGTTGTGAGTCTGGTGGAAGGGAAGTTTCGAAGCCTTCACTGACTTTAGTGCCCTGAAACAATCCAATACAAATTGTGCTGGGTGGTGTTTAAATCCATCATTAAAATGGAGATGGTACAAATAAACTTCTTGTATTTTCCAGGAATGTAATCTACTAATACTACTTTTTCTTTTTTTTCCTACGCAATACAGTGGCCTATAGGGGAGGGGGTTGAACCCACCTCCCTTCACCCTTTTTATATGCTCTTGATTGTCACGCTTGTTGTAAAATCTCGCTCCAATGATAATTTGTAATGAGGGTTAATGTAATCAGTCTGTTTCGCTCATCGATATTTTATTATTCAGTCGTGTGGTCTAAAGCACACTTTTTTTTCAATTAAAAAAAAAACAAAAATATTTTTCCATCACATGTTGCAACAGTGAATAGTACCACTTATAAACGTAGGGTAAGACGGCCTCCGTGGTTTGAGTTCGATTCTCAGCTAGGAATCCT
Source organism: Limnephilus lunatus (assembly GCA_917563855.2). NCBI lineage: Eukaryota > Metazoa > Arthropoda > Insecta > Trichoptera > Limnephilidae > Limnephilus > Limnephilus lunatus. The sequence goes on along the minus strand of OU830594.1, from coordinate 89,394,054 downwards.
AAGGTCGCAGGTTAAATCTAAAAGTCTTGTCACTAAAAGTGGTTTCGCTAAATTGCATTTAAAACTCCATAATATAATAATTGAGCCCTAAACAAATATTAAAAATAATCCAAATCTGTTATGTTTATTTTCATGTCTAAAAAAATAAATAAAGATTCCGAATAATAATAACCCTCTTCGAGTTGCCATCAGAGTTTCCCAGTAATAACACCGAATTATTGGCGCGATACAATCAGCAAGATTGAAATTTATTTACACCATTTTTATATAAAATAAGGATTCATTCTTATTATATTTCATGCGTGACAGATTTTTATGGGATTTCAACATCTCAGCTTTTGATAAAGCAAATGATTCTATTGTGATTTTCACGTTTGGCGTATGGTTTCTCTTGATGTTGAGGGTAATTTAGGGGAAGGAGTAAATATTACGCATATGTTATAGTCTTTTATAATGGAGGAAAAAATATGTATGTAGTCGTTCGTTCCAGAAAAGAACGTTAATTCTTACGTGTGGAAAGTGCTTGGTAAATCAAATAGATAATTCGTAATTACAATACTTACAAGTTTATTTAACAAATTACAAACGAGCAAAATGCACCATAAGTTAATATTTAAATATGAAGTGGAGAGCGAACAAGCACGATTTTCAAGGCTGTGTATTGACCGGGAGTTTAAGGTAGAATGGTTTGAATAATCTTTGTTGCAGCGCACGAGAGTAACTTGAAATATGGCTTGAATCCTATTGGTGTATGGGGGACCAATCGGATTGCTTTGAGACTGCAGATCGGTGTACTTGTTCGACCTCCACAAACATATTTGGTTTTAAAAAATTTCATTGAAGACATAAAATGATAAGATAAGGGATTATTTAATAACAGATACGGTTTGGTGGTAATTTTAATGAGAAGCATATTTCTTGATTTGTACCCTAAGTATGGTATGGGTACCACCGCCCCGGGAACCATTTATTGGATAATCAACACCTCTGCCATAGATCACCATTGATGACTTAACAGGGGTGTCCAGGTCCATGGTCCGCCACCTACGCGTGGCTGGCCGTATCGGGATGCGGGATCGAGAGACTGGTTGAGGGAGACCTTTTACCTCGGATTCTCTCGACCCATCGGAATGCGGGGGCTTAATTAATTAAATAAATTTCATGAAGTTATAAATATTATGTGCAGTTCACAGGCGGTAGTAGTGAAACCTTCAGAAAACTAAAGTAAACAAGATTGGGGAGAATACTAAGCACCGCACAAAGAAGAGACCGATTATTCTATCTCATTCTCTCGCAGGCTAAATCCTATGGATGAATATATTTGTGTCTTTTTAGTGTCGCTTTTTCGTTTCATCGAGTTTCAAATCACAACGGTGTTAAAGAAGTTTTCACCCCAATAATTTTATTAAATTAACATTAATAATAAAGATGAATCGTTGCAATGAATGCAATATAAATAATTTGTTACACACGGGTATAGCCGGGTATAAAGCAAATACTTCACAAATTGTTTTATTAATTAATACTTACCTAAGTATCAAAATAATTACAGACATTGAGAAATGAATACCAAAGTTTAGGAATTTATTGTCATCTCTACAATATCCGAATATTAACTTAACCGCACTGAAATTTCTCAATTAAAACTAGGCCGAGGCGAACCGCGCTACCAAATTGATTGTATTTTAGACCTTAACCAGCAGTTTCGGGTTCTCCAGAAAACCAGGGGTGAAAAAATTAAGGGTCGCGTTACTTCTTATGAAACCATGACCTATTTAAATTTTCCTATTTTTTTTTAAATACCCAAAGAGCGCTTTACGATATTATCAAGTGATATTAAACTGCAGTTTGTATGAAAACCAAACATTTTCCTTTATTGACGGGCGGTTATTAAATTACTGATTGCTATGAGGTTGCTGATATTATAATTCTTCTTCTCCTCAAGTCGGTTGCTCATTGCTGAGGATCGTGACTCCTACTCCAATTTCCATGGTGGACAAGGATCCTGCACTGCATGCGGTCTGCGCTGCGTGGAGAGCTACGGATGCCCTAGTACCAAACGCTAGTGATATTTGATCACCCCATCGCATTGGTGACCTTCCTCTGCTTCTTCTGCCTTCAAGTGACTTTGAGTTTCTTTCTTCCTCCTTTGCAAGTGACTATGAGTTTCTCCAAGTTAGAGTCCTCAGTTTGACGAGCAACGTGTTCAAAGTATTGTAAGATACGTTGTAGGCGGATAGTTAAAAGCCGACTGTGGATGCCTATTGCCTAACTCTTCCAGGATGGATACATTTGTGCGTCTGACGACTGTCCATGTAATCTTGATATGAATATCGTAATAATTTTCGTTGTTTGTTTTTGGGGTGTTATGCTGTGTTGCGGTACCTCCTTCTTTAGCTGACGTTTCGGACAGCGTTGCAGTGTCCATCATCAGGGCAGATCCAACACATCCGACACATCTGCTGGATCTGCCCTGATGATGGACACTGCAACGCTGTCCGAAACGTCGGCTAAAGAAGGAGGTAGCGCAACACGGCATAACACCCGAAAAACAAACAACGAAAATGCTTTTAGCCGTGAAAATCTAAAAACATATCCATCATGATAGTTACTTAAATAAATAGAGTTAATATTCAAACACATTAACTTATATTTAACTCTCAAAAGTCACAAACGAAGCTGTCAGAAAAGTTGGAAACACAGAGTTTCGTAAGTAGGAAATACGATGCTATTACAAACTCTTTTTCTTTATGACCGGTTTGTAGTCAAGATACGTGGTCGGAAGCCCATGCGTCTCTGTGTGGTTACCGAGTAGCTCCTATACCGTAAATAAATAAACTAGTCATCTTTAAAACATGTCCAAATGGAAAACAAATTAAATACTGTTATTTATTAATATACTTATGTAAGACTTGGAAAAGCGATCACAATTTAGAAAAAAAGAATTTCACCTTCAAGTAGTTCCATAGTTAGAAGTACCGAAAGTGCTTTCGAATTTTCTTTGAAACAAAGCAATAATTTTTGTAGAATGCCGTGATATAAATAATTGATCAGGGGGCCTAGTCTTTATCTTTTATTAACCTCAGTTAGCGGGTTAATTACGTCACAAACACGTATTTTGGCAGTTCCAAAATTAGCGTAACTGTCAAAATACGTGTTTGTGACGTAATTAACGCGCTAACTGAGGTTAATAAAAGATGCAGACTAGGCCCCCTGTTCGTTTCGCACGTGTTAGGAAAAATCGACTGAATCTACATTCTACATGTGATTAAAAATATGTACTAATAAATGAAAAACGTTAAGTGGGTTAAATTGACAAATTACTAATAATATTAATGGAGAAACGATACTTATTTTAAAATATTGTTTTATGATAGATAATACATACATTATACGTGATGTTATGCAACTACATGTATCTACCTAACCTATTGGTGTATTATTTATTATGTTATCCCAACGTCTTATACTTACGTACTGTAAAAGCATGGGGCGTATAAATGGTTCCCAAAACTATCTTGAATCTAAGATTATTTGAGAAGTTTCCCACAGATCTAAAGTGTTTCAGTATAAGGAAATACTTAACATTCTCATGATTTTGTTTACTAAATCATCCTATACATTTTAACAATCCCAAGTTAAGCGACACTCCATATCCAGTTGGCTTATTGGTAAATTGCAGAGTAACTCTTCCTTTGGCTGTCACTGTACAAGATTAATGCGCCGGGGAATAAATCGGCGAACTGAAAGACTATTGCGGGCCTTCCGCTCGGCGGTTTATACAACACACATATATACAACACATATATACACTATACACTGCGGGACACAATGCTGGTGACGCGTGGGTTATTTGTGACCATCGAACAGATAATGCGTAGAACTGTTAACTACAACGATTTGAAATAAAACGGAGAGTATAATAATAATAATAATAATAATAATGTTCTTATTCCAGGATGTGGGGAGGATAGTGCAATCCCACAAGTCCCATATAATTTTACATATTTAAACAACATATTTTTAAAATAAACAATCAAATACATATACTAGTAGAAAACAAAATAACAAAAAAATATAAAAAAACGTAAATAAATCAATTGTATATAGGGCGTGGTCTGGGGTAAGCTGGGGCCCAGCGCTCACTCAGGAGTGGCGTTTTGTGCTGGAACGCTGCGGTCACCACTGTATTGTCGGAGGCCATTAGCCAAATCCTGGCTCCAGTGACCCGATGTCTCATCAGACCGATGAATCTGTGCAATTGTAGTTAATATAGCACAACATAACCTAACTTAAGCCCTCGCATTTCGAATTTCTACCAACAAAAATATAACACATCTAATTCATTTTTGTCAAGTAAAATTGGTAGAATTCCATTTTGATTATTATTTCTTTTATATATTAAATAATATTTTGTAATTAATTTTTAAACATAATTTATTTATAAACAAGTTCTGCTGTGTAATTATTGTTATGCGTGACAGATATTTCCTAGTACTAGATTTAAAGAACACACGCTATCTTTAAAAATAATAAAAAATTTCAGTCACAATTTGCCAAACATCTCCTAGATAAAAATCACTCACTTAATTATCATAACAAGCTAACTCCGTTACACATACAAAATAAACGCCGTAAACTCAATATTTTATAGCATTTGGAAATTAACAAAAAAATCTAATAATTCGAAAGCTAATTTGATAAATAAACTAAAAAAATATCGCTCGCCACTCTTGGATATTTATTTTTAACAATTTCAAATATTAGAGACTATAAAAATACTTCATCATGATGAGAAAAAGAAAAAGTAAGTACCTAAAGAAAAATAGTATAAATTTATCTTCTGTAAGTAATCTAATCACAGTTTGGTAATGCGAGTTGTCGCGCGTAATACTAATTACATAGAACTTTTTTTTATAAATAATCCGTTTTTATGAATTAAATAATAATATTATTGGATATATTAAAGAAATGAAAAAATAAATAAATGAAAGAACCTACCTAGGTACTTCGTTTATTAATATTTTTTTTAAATTAGATGTAATTTTTGAACACTTCAATTTATTAATATTGTTTTTAAATAAGATGTAATTTTTTTAAGATAATCTCTATTCAGATGCCGAGTTGATAATGTACTTAGGTATATGAAATTCCCTCCTAAGAAAAAATTGAAAAGTGGGCTCCGAAAATCATAAAAAAAAATACGTTTGGGTATGTAGAACGATCGATTGATGAAGAATTTATCGATAATTTCGATAACTTATCGTTCCCGAGCACGACTGTAGACCGCTAACGAACATATAAAAAATCACGTCAAATTAATTAAGAATACTTAGTCGTTGTGAGCAGCGTTGGCAATCAGCTGTCACGGAATCAGGTGTGTAAATTTTAAACACATTTATTGGTAAGGGCACTGTACGGTGTACAAGTGTTCAGGACACAAGCTGGTGACCAGTGACGGTTCGTGTTATGTATCACTGGGCGATAAACGTTTAGGAGATTCGGAAAAGAAACAAGTTTGGCTTTCTGTGAACATTTCTTCTTCATCAAATAGCCCACGATAAGAGTCACGTCATTTCAAAATTTGGTATGAAGAGAATAATTAGATTACAAAAAAAATTAATATGAAGACAGCAACAAGACTTTTTAAATTTGGAAGGGTAACGCCCGCGCCGCCCTGGGAGGGAACCATTTACTGGAAGACCAACACCTCTTTCAAAGGTTACTTTGATGACTTAGCCGGGGTGCCCGGTTTCATGGGTAAGAGGTTTGTCCAGGATTTGCAGTCAGGTAGTTGCACCTGCCCACTTACTGCGTGGCGGGCCGGATAGGGAGAGAATGGTTGAGGAAGGCGTTTTGAGGTCTCTGGCAGAACTCTATCGGAATATCGCCTTGCACCGCCGAGAGAGGGATGGATTCATGTCCGTCACTCCTGGACATACCGACCCACAGATTCTTACCTACCCGTCATATCTTTTTCCTTCACAGAACTTCCTTCTTTCCTTTTCTCCTTCCTCCACATCCACAAAGATGACACATCAAATTAAGAATTATTTATTGGGAATAATGTTACTCATGGTCTCCTAAAAAAGTATTATGTGATACGAGAAAAAACGTACGTTCATATTTTGGACTGGATTTATGATGAAACAAAAAAACTAAAAGGCGGAAAACATTTAAAAAATTAACTATTTCTAACAGGAGAGGTAAAAACTTTTATTTAATTAATAAAAAAATCACTTTGTATAAACCACTTTTTTTAATAAACAATATCGACATGTTTCAATAACAATGTTATCTTCTTCAGGATATGTTAATATAAAGAAAAATAAATGAAAAACAAGCATAGACAAATTAGAATAAAATACAACATAGATGAAATATCAAAAAGTAGAGGTGATTAATTGCTTAAAAATCATAAAAATAGTTATATAAAATTAAATATAAAAGTTATTTAAAGAAAAATAAAATTGCATTTAGATAATAAAAAACTTTTAAGAACAAATAATTAAAATAATTAGTCTAAATCAAAAAATAAATAATTATTGTAAGTATTAATAAGAAAATAAATTATAAAGATGGCCATTTTTAAAAAATGTTTGGTTATTTATAATATTTAAATTACTATTAATGCTTTTTCTAATTTCTAAAATTTCTAAATTATCCAATTGTATGCCCGTAGTGTTAGTGTGTAAAATTTTAAGACCTGTATTAATATCAAAAGAATGACTTGTTTCCAAAATATGGTTTATACAAAGTGATTTGTTATTAATTAAATAATATATAATGCCACAAAGTTATTTTGCTTAAGTTTAAAGAAAAAACTTTTATATTTAAATTACGGTTACTAAAATTAAAATCCTTTTTGGGGATGGAGGGTGTGGGAGCGAAAACACGTATCCATAAATATTTAATGCCGTTCTTTTTTTGACAATATAATTATAATTTTTTTCGATCCCTGAAAAACCGGTTGTAAAAAAAGACAAAAATTTCGACCATTTTTAATTTGACCAGCTCATAATTTTCAAAGATTTTATGGCTAAAATAGACATTGATGGCGGAAAAAACAAATATCTGCACTAACTACCAAAAAATGCAAATTAATACATACTTATTATATAAATTTGACTTTAGAAACAACAAAATAATAAATACAGATAATGCGAGCAGTGTATGTGAGACCAGAATGTAACGGTGTGGGTGTCTATATTTTTTTTACTACCTCTGCAGACCAAATCCAAATTGTTTTGAATTTTTTATTTTGTTTTTCAACATCGAAAATTCTACAACTTAGTTAAACTCTTAACACTAACGACATCTCCCGACAATACTGCGAATCAGAATTAAATATAGCCGAGTCCCAAACAACTCACATAGAGATATTATTCTTTTATAAATTGAAAAATTGAATCCATGTTCCTACAAGTGCGTAATGTGATTTATTGAAGGATCCTTATAGAATATAATAGATCTATATTTTATGAGGCTATCGGGGCCCAATTGGCGAATAAATTCCAGACCCTTTTACCCAATGCCACTTCACTTTCCAATATCGAGTGAAACTCTTTTTTAATGGGACAATGGGCAGATTTATGTCACGGTAGGGCCTGTCATTTTTTAAATCGCTTTCTCTATTTTTTATCAATAACCTGAATTCATATATCATGTAACCTACCGCTAGACATCACATGTTATCACCACGCTGATAGGCAGTGTAATCGAGATCGATAATAGTGTAATCGAGATCTTATGAGCGTAATACACGAGCCCGATTTTCTCCAATTAGAGACAAAAGTCAACATTTTTCGATTTGCGCGATCGCTATTTTCACCTCTATTTTCATATCTAGGATTTCAATTGTTATCACTGCAAACAACACATGAACCATACTGTTTGTTGTGATGCCTACTGAAATCGTAGGTATGAAAATAGAGTTGAAAACAGCGATCGCGTAAAGCGAAAAATGTTGACTTTTGTTTCTAATTGGAATCGGGCTGAAAATCGGGCTCGTGTATTACGCTCAAAGAAGAAAATTTCGTCACAACGCAATGAGATGAACAATTATTGATTCCCTGTTGATTTAACCCTGACAGTAAATCCTTCGACAGTAGACCCCCCGGTAGTTGGTCCGCCGACATTTCATCCCCGGACAGTTGTGTCCCCAATGTTTAATCGATCTATCAGTTGATCTCCCAGATAATTAAATATAGGTATTTTCGTACGAGAGCTATATTCTTGTAAATTTGCTCTCATTCTAATTTGAAACGCAGGTGAGGGCACAAAAACTCCGGAAACAATTTATTGGATAACCAACGCCTCTGCTAAAGGTCACCCAAAGTGTTCGCTACGCTCAATGACTTAGAAGGGGTTAATGGGGTGAGGTTTGTCAAGGTCTTGGCGTCTGATGCTTCTGCCCACTTAATGCGTGGCAGACCGGATCAGGAGAGACACGTTGAGGGATACCATTTGGCCTCTCTTGCAGGATTTTCTCGACCTATATCGCCTTGCACCACAATGGGAGTAATGGATTCGTTCGTCCGTCACTCCTGGATCCACTAAACCCCAGATTCCTACCTACACCTTATACCTTTTTCTTTTTTAGAACATCCTTTCCTTTCAAAACCTCACAACATCCTTAAAGATGGCATAGACCTCGAGGGAAATCATTTTCCTCAGTGGAGTTATTAAAAAAATGTATATTTGACCTGAAAACTTAACAGCTCTCTTTTGTAATTTTGTCATTTGTTTCCTACATTAAATAATTTCTTCGATTCCTCTTCACGTTCCTCTCTCCTATCAACTTTTTTACCGACAAAAAAGGCTTAAGGCTTTAGGCCACTGACTACGGTCAAATAAACTCTTGTATGAATTTCTGAAAAATGAAATAATAAATTGTAAAGCATGAATAAAGCAAACAAATCTGAGCAAACGTATATTATTTACTAGAGTGAAAAAAATTCAAGAGTAACAGTGGCAATAATAGTAGCGTTTTATAGCCAAATAAAGGTATAATTTTAGTTATTTACTTATTTCCTTGTACGCATTGTCTAATTTCTCTGTAAGTTTCGTAAAGGGGTACATTGGAGTCTTTAAAAAATATATTGACGGGAACCAATTTTTGATAAAACTCAACATTATAAGATAACACTCTCGTATCTTGTTAATTAAATTATTCTATTTACTGCTAGCAACTCAAATCTATGTATAGCAAAACACAGAAATTACTTAATATTAACACATTTTTTTAAATAACTAAATTTATTTTAATTATTAGACACGTTTGTATAAATTATTTTAATTATTTTAAACCAGCAAAAATAGTTTGATTTTTTAATGCAGTCTTTGTCCTGCGTATTTCTGGCTCAATTAACTTAAATTGATTTTGATTTTAGGTGTCATTTTCGTTATTGTAACTCGTTGCGTGATGAATTCGGACAAACGATAAAGTACAAATCTATGATACTTTATTAAAAAAAATATTAAAATTGTTCTTTCACTAGTCTTCGCATGTATTGGATGGACGCATGATTTGTCAAAGAATTTCTATATAAAAATGCAAGAGTCAGTCATTTTAAATACATGTAGGATTACGAAAGATTTTTAAAATATTTAGATTGAGGCATCAGTAGGATTTATCGGTCGAGTTAGGAGTTCCACCGAGCCGAACCCTCTGATATGAAAATATCTGGAGTCGGTGAATATTTTTTTCCATTTGGTCTCTGGTAGATTGACGCATTGTTCTTGTATTGTTTTGTATTTATTATACTTATATGGTGCACTTACATAGCGTGGATTGACTAGATAAACATTTGTGGAAAAGTGTGTGAAAGGGTTTAGTTTTTCCTGTGGGGAAGATTTTACCCGGACATAAAATCTGGAGAACCATTATTAAAATAATTATTAAGACCCGTAACATTCGACACCCGATCACGGTATAGCATTAAATCTTGACAAAACAATCCAAATTTTGAAAGTGTGTTAAAAATATTATATTAGGTAAAGGTAGGTAGGTTCCTAACTTCTTTATCGCTTGTCTGAATACCACTAAATAGTTAAAATTTTGAAAATGACACAAAGCAAATTTGAGTTCAATGAAAAAGTTAGATATAAGAAGCATGATGATTAAACTTTTTAACGTTGGAGATAACAACATCAATATCACATTGTTCTCTTGAAATCATAAGATTAGATTTTAAGAATCACCTTTCACACCTTTTTAAGAAGTTTTTTTGTTTTTTGTTTAAAACAATTAAAATTCGTTATGTCCATAGCGAATCCACCGACTGCAAAAATGGTACACGAAAATATTTTTATTATTTTGAAGTTCCATTGAAACAGCAAAAATTATATTGAAATTATAAGACATCGTTTTAATTAATAATTATTTTTATTTATAAAAAGTATAAAAACAAGCAACAAATACAAATTACATAACAACAATTTATAACAAAATAATAATCGAGTAACAAATAATGTTTTGACTAAAAGTTTCTTAACAAAAAGACAAAACAAATCACAGTAGAAACAGCGGAGAGAAAAAGTAAAACCTCTCCCATCTCATCGAAAGATATACAAATACAATTTGATATAGATACATAGATAGAAGAAATAATGAAGAAATATAACAAGAATAATTTACTTATATTCATAAGATTTCAATTCAATAAAGAAATATATTTTATAAAGGGCTTACACCCTTCAATATTGGCACAAGAGGTTGTAAAAAGATTTCAATTGATCGACGTCATCTTTGCCTTTCTTTGCAAGAATTGATTTGTTTGAAAGTAAGTTGAATTTATTGCCGAATATAATTTGAGTATCGCGCGAGAAAGTGATCTGATTATTGCAGTTTTTGAAAGTGAAATGTTTTGAAATAATACACAGTTACAAACAAATTAGACAGAATATGATTGTAGATTCAGCACTGATTTGGTTGGCTTAATTATTATAATGCAAATCCATTCAATGTGATTGAATTCGCGATAAAAGAATTCTTCATATCATTAAAAATGTTAATTGCAATTTTTGCGAGTATGCCAAAAGAACAGAAAAGATGATATTCATAACAAGTTAATATGGAAAGTATAAAGCGATAGAAGCTAACGGACAATCAGTTGTTGATGTTTTACTATTAAAAAAGTTGATTAAATAGCTATCATCAAATTACCGAGATTGTGGAAGGGCTTTGCTTTCATAATGAAAGGTTGTATTGAAGTGTATTCCACACTAATGATATTGTGAAAGTTCGTAATTAAACCCGAGTGCATTACGAAATACGATTCCCTTTTTGCAAGCAATATACTTTTTATGAAAGCCACTCTGAGTGAATGTCCGCTGCGTATGTCCAAAGAGAGAAAGGATATCAAATTATATAAGTTCTCCCATGAAAGTGAATGTCAAAAGAAAGAAACTGGACGCTGTTATAAGTTAACACCCATGGCAACGCCTTTCACACTTAGTGCCACCCGTGGCCACCGCTTCCACCGCCTCCATGGCCCTTGGACGTATGTACGATGGTCTTGTAAACTGGCACCTTGACGGGATATGGATGGGGTACGTGTACGGTTATGTGCTTCTCAACTGGGTAGGGCACGTGCTTGGTCACTGGGTAGGGAACCTTCTTGATGACGGGATATGGGATCACCTTCTCGACGGGGATAGAGATCTCCTTGACGACGGGGACAGCGTAAGGCTTGCTGACGGGAATCTGGATTGGGTAGGGCTGGGGGAATGGAACCAGAATTGGGTGGGGGATGTTAATGTGCACTGGCTTGTAGATTGGTACCTGGACTTGCTTGTATACTGGGACGGCGACGGGGTTTGAGATCTCTACATGTTGGCTGACAGGGATAGCTTCCTGGTGGCTTACTCCTCCCTCAATTCCTTGTCCGCCATATCCTCCGCCGTATCCTCCATCGGATCCTCCGAATCCACCGCCATATCCTGAGCTGCCTTGATCGAATCCTCCGTGTCCTCCCTGGTCATATCCTCCGTAGCTTCCCTGGTCGTATCCTGAGCCCCCTCCTTGGCTGTAGGCTCCGAGGTCGAATCCTCCGCCGCCACCTCCATGTCCAAAGCTGGCACCTCCCTGAGAGTATCCACCTTGGCTGCCTTGGTCGTATCCTCCATGTCCGAGGTCATATCCTCCACCACCGCCACCTCCATGTCCGAGGCTGGAGATTTCCTGGCTGAATCCTTGAGATTGTCCGTGTCCGCCAGAGTATCCTTCAAAACCACCTCCACCTCCTCCAAGCTGGGCATGTTCATATCCAGTGCTTCCTGCATATCCTTGATCGTTTCCTTGTTGAGCTGCAGCGGAGTAGTCGGGTTGGGAATATCCTGCGGAATGTCCTGCTCCAGATGCGGAAGCGTCTCCGAACCCGTGACTGGAGTCATCTCCCTTGGCGTATGCTTGATGGGACTCGGCATAAGCAGCATTGTAAGAATCCTGTTGTTGTGGAGCCTCTCCCTTGGACAGAGCCAAAACGGTGGCCAAAAGGCCAAAAGCCTGCAACAAACACAAAGCAAATAGAATGAGATAAAAGAAAACAATAGCTATTTAATCATGGCGCCCTCACCGGAACAAGAAAAACCAGGTAATAATAGCCTATCCGTAAAATTGAGTGATATTGAAATATCTATAATAAAAATGGAAGAAGTAGTTCTGTCGTAATGACAATGAAGAATGTCGTTTAGACAGAGGAGGCATGCGGAACGGCCGGATGAAGAATGAATGGTGAGAATTACTCGGAGAATGAAGAACCGGAAGTGTTGCATTTTGTCTGGAGACATTAACAGCGGGAGAAAGACAAATTATTGAGATGATTAGATGTTTTGCTCTCATTCGAAATATAATTTGCTTTACAAGATAAAACGTAATCGAAGGAGATAAAAAATGACTAGGTAGCATTAATTTACTTATTTCATTCATTGTATTTAAAAATAGGTGTTCAATAATACTTATTCTAATAAAAGACGCTTTAAACAATTCGTTACAAAAAAATCTGAAACACACAACCACTTCATATATTCTAATAAAAAAAAATTAGATTCATAAAGCTAGAGCTATTTTTATGTAACTCTAAAACGTATGCTTTTGATGGATTGATCGAGTAATAAATTGATTTTTCTAAAAAAACTTAGTTTTCTGGGGACGCTCCAGGGACGCTCCGATGGTTTGGAAATGTAGAGCGAATGAACAGAGAAATGAGTGTAAGGAGAATATATGACGCAAATGTGAATGGTAGAAGAAGTTGAGGACACCCAAGAAAGACATGGCACGACCAAGTGAATCAGATATTTGAGTCGGGCCATGTCAAGAGTCAGAATAATAGAAGAGCATGTATGAAAGGTTGTATGAATGTAAACGAAGCAAGCAATGTGTGCCAAGACCGAGTTGTTTGGTGGTCTGTCCTCTCTGCCTATCAGCGTGATGGTTAGTTAGTTAAATTCTTCACTATTTCAAAGTAAATTAAATCACCTTCAATTTACCTCACGACAATCTCAAAATGTGCTAACAAATAAATAAAAATCGACCGATTATTTGTCAGATTTTTCTCTTTGACATTTTTTATTCTCTTCAGTGATTCAATTAAAATCGATTCAAAATTAAGTTTTACATTATTACAACGTGTCAGATTCCATTTTTGTGTACAATAGACGGGTTTTTTCATAGAAATTCAAATTTAACAATGTCATAAAATTACCATTTACACAATTTTGAATTTTTTTTTTTACTTTTGAAAGGTTCCCGTTAAACCTCGTTTCCAAGTCCGTTTCAGCTTCTGAACATATAATTGTGATCAGCAGAAGAGGACAACTATAATGTCATTAGAATTTGATAAAAAATTCAAATTTTGTTGAATAACTATTTGATGACTTTGTCACATGTGAATTTTTGCGAAACAGCTAGGCCTAAGCTCTCAAAGAAAGCATTTGAAAGAAAAATTGTGTTTTTTTTATATATTTCAAACGTATTCATTTTTTAATATGTGATAATGAAAATTTGATAATATAAATAAGAAGTGCAATTAGCACATTTCACATTTCACTTGCACTTCACAATTAAAAAAAAAATGTTAATAATTTATACGTACGATTAGTTTCATGTTGTCAAAGCTTGGGTTCGTTTAACTAGTATTTCGGTGGCCTACTACAGACTGTGTTTGATACTGAGACAAGTGGAGAAGTGACTGCCTTGAAGCCACCAGAGTGATTGTTGTTACTGCAATGGTCACCGTCGCTTTTATAGCTCCGCGGACTTTTACCTGAGAGGAGAAATAATAAGTGAACAGATGACCGGAGAAAGGACACAAGTCTGATATAACGCACGTTAGCCGCATCTTACCGCATCTGAATAAGGTCCGAAAACTGTAACAGTGCTTGGAAACAAGTACATATGCAAGGCCCTTCAAAACTTCGCGCTAAGTCAAAAAAGTCAATTGATAAAATGATACCATAGATTAATGTCACGCTTCATGAATAACATACTTGTGATTATAATTTTAATTTGTGTTATTTTCATTTTATTTGAATCTTATTTACGACCAACTAGGCTTTTACATAGATTATAAAATTATTTATTTATTGGCTCGCCAAAAGAATAAATCACAAAATGTAATTAACATTTTCTTTGAGGTTATGGCGATTATTCCGATTGAGTGCGTCATTCATTAAAACATTATCTCTCTTACCAACAGACCTGTTTTATATTTACACAACTGATAAACGACCATTTATCCTGCACTAATGGTTATCAGTTGCGTAAAATTTGAAAAACGTTTATGATATGTTAGTACCTATATTCAAGTATCTACATAAAAACAAAGGGGACCAAAATCAAATACTAGTAAATACACTCACGCAAAGTATACACGTATATGTACACATACATATTATAGAGACAATGCATGGGTATGGAATGATACAATAATAACAAAGATATTCTAAGTGAGGAGATCATCAGGTATATGCAAGTAGTTCCTTCTGAAGGTATGTAGTATTGAATTCGAAAATATATCCAAGTCTTCACGATTGCAGCGTTCATTATAAAGGGTGTTGAGGGTCTTCGGTCAATTTTGTAAGTCTTTTTTCTTCAAAACCAAATTTTTTAAAATATCTTCCACATGATAACAATACTCTCGAGACATTAACACAAATTAAAGATTTAGGCATCACTTTTCAATCAAATCTTTCATTTGTTTACCACATAACAGAAATCTCTTATGAGGGAATAAATATGTTGGGATTTATAACTAGGCTAACTAGAAATTTTAACAATATAAAGTGTATAAAACTGTTATATTTTGCATAATATGTTAGAAGTCAACTTGAGTACAATTCTCCCGCCTGGAATCCATATTTTAATATACGTGTACAATACAAGCTGTTGAAAGAGTACAAAACAAATTCTTAAGCTTTATAAATTTTTAAATGGGTATTCCACAATTATGTAGAACTACAACACTATTTTAAATGTTATGAATATGCTCAAATTGTCAGACAGAAGAATTGTCACTGACTTGGTATTTCTATATAAAATTTTAAATGATTTAAATGATAGTCCGGTATTGCTTGAATTAATAAGCTTCCGGATTCCACTACGTAATACTAGAAGTCAGGATTTATTTCAGTGCAGAAATTCTGGAACTAACTACCATAGGTATTCCTCTTACCCAGAATACTAATAGAGGGAAATAATTATACCAAGTCAGTGGACATCTTCAATTTATCTTTAAACAAAATCAAAATACTGTTACTGAGGCAGTTCACTTATTTATTTATTTATTTTTTATTTTGGAAACAAACAGTCATACAAAATAATAATATAACAAAGAACATTCATGTGTTGTAGACCAATTAAGTTCCATTAAGTTAAAATGTTGATATAGTATTTTTACCTATTTAACTTATGTGACAAAAAAATAAACATAATAAGGAAAAACATAAAAAAGAAAAACATAAAACGTAATAAAGAAAAAAAGTAAAGTTATTAACAAACATAGTTATACTATTTGCAACGGATAATAATAATATTATACATTTTCACAAAAAAGAAAAAAAAAGTATTTTAAGTTATTAATATATTAAGCTGCATTTTATATGATTTCAAATCATGGTTGAAAATGTCTACATCTCGTAAGGCATTGTAAGTTTCACAGATACGTATTATTACAGAGTTTTGCGCGTATTTTGATTTACTGTGTGGTATTCTAAATAAGTCGTTTGATCTGGTATTTTGTTTTGGGCAACGAAATGCAATATTTTCTAACAGATATGATGAATCAACAAGGCAGTTCATGATTTTGTATAAGAATAATGAATCAAAGATTTTTCTGCGTTTATATAAGGCGATAGGGTCAAATTGATGATCACTAAAGCGATACGATAGGTGTTTTATAAATTGTTTCTGGATATTTTCAATGCGATGAATATATGTTTGATATTGAGGATTCCAAATTACTGAGGCGAACTCGAGTTGATATGACATATATAACAGAATTAGGGTGTGTGCTATAGTAAAAGGTTTTGTAATGCGAATAATGAAACCCAATTGCTTATAAGCTTTTTCCAGTATATAATATAAATATGATCCCTAAATAACATTTTAGAGTCTAGTATTACTCCAAGATCTTTTATTGTTTCTACTAGTTGTAGAGGGACATGGTTTAGTTTGTAAATATAATTAATTGGATTTTTTTTCCTTGTAAAAGTAATAACATTACATTTGTCTATATTTAGATATAATTGATTGTTTTCGCAATATGTACAATACATACTTTATTTTAGTTAATCACAGTGTAATTTGTAAATGTCACATTTAAAAGCCCCGAAAAGGGGCGTAAATAAATAAATAAATGTCGTCACTCAGCTGAATGACCGACCAACCCCTCACCCCGCTCCCAACTGCCTAACACCTACTATGTAAAAAAAAAATTCAACCGAGACCAACATCTTATTTTTCTATTTTTTTAAATTTTTTTAATTTTAATTTTTTTTTATTTAGGAAACAAACAGTCATACAAAATGATAATATAACAATGAATATTCATATGTTGTAGACCAATTAAGTTCCATCAAGTTAAAATTTTGATATAGTTTTTTTTTTTACATACTCAACTTGTGTGACAAAAAAATTTTGTATAAGAATAATGCATCAGAAATTTTTCTGCGTTTATATAAGGCGATAGGGTCAAATTAATGATCGCTAAAGCGATACGATAGGTGTTTTATACATTGTTTCTGGATATTTTCAATGCGATGAAAATATGTTTGATATTGAGGATTCCAAATTACTGAGGCGAACTCGAGTTGTGACCGTACATACATATGACATGAATAACAGAATTAGGGTGTGTGCTATAGTAAAAGGCTTTGTAATGCGAATAATGAAACCCAATTGCTTACACTTACACTTTTTACATTTTTTACTCCAAATAATGTCAGGAATCATTAGTTGAAGTAAGTCAAATACGTTCCTTAACACTCTGCACTCGGTGTAAATTGCCATACTTGACTTACTGTACCCAGTGATTCCTAGCATTACTTTGAGTAAAAAAAGGAAATAAAATTTTGGTTCGGTAGAATTGTTACATTTTTTTTTCATCGAATTCCAACAAAAAAAAAATTAGAGTGTAAGGTAGACAAAAGTAGGGAGGCTACGAAGCACCGCACAAAGAGGAGTCTGATAGGCTACGAAGGACTGCACAAAGAGGAGACCGATTACACTATACACTCTCGCAGGCTAAATCCTATAGATATACGTGTTTGTCCCTTTTTAGTATCGGTCACTTCCGTTTCATCGAGTTTTAAATCACAACGGTGTTAAAGAAGTTTTAATTTCAAAAAATTCTTCCCCATGTCCTCATTGGTCACTCAGGAGAGTAACCAACAGACCTCTCACCCCACCCCTAACTGTCCAATTCCTATTTTTTTTGCTGAAAAAAAACATCAAAAATGTTACCAGACAACCAAAATTCATTTTCATTTTTTACTACAAATATTTTACCATGATTTGTCGGTTTCAGTAAAATACTTTAGATTTGACTTAATTCTATAAATAGGGTCACATTTATTTATGTGTCACCCAAAAGAGCGCCCCTGGCTGTACAGTGTAAAAACGGGGGAACTATTTCGCCACCCGGTTGGGCAGCATTGGAAGGCTTGTTAAGGTAGGGGCTGTAGTAAGTGTTTTATTAATGCGGTCTTGAAGGTCATTCCACATATGAGCAGATTACACAAAACCGAGTCGACGAAACGACTCGTTCTCATTAAGCACTATTAGAGCAGGCATTAAAGTACCAGTACAACAGACTCAGAATGCCTAAATTGTATCTCTGAATTAGAGATGTCGATCAGATAATAGAATTGTCAATCAGACGAACCGCCCTCCTTTGCACAGAATTAAATAAGATTATCAATTAACAAATCAAGCTCCAGCCCAGAGGTGACTCCCAAATTCTATTGTTGAGCGTACTTGAGAATTTTATGGGGTTAGCAGCTGGTCATGGTTCCGCGACTTTTCATCCCGCAACAAAATATCCCGACAAAAATCCTACGGACAAAACATCCCCCAACAAAATATCTACTAAAACCTTAACTAACCTAACAAAAAAATGGGACACAAATAATACATGCATCCTAATAAGGCAATAAATTATTGTTCAAAAATAGTAAAATAGGCAAAAAATGATGCAGATATTCTATAAAGACAATAAATTATTGATCAAAACTAGTAATATTGGAAAAAAATACAGACATCCGGTAAAGTTAAGCTAGATTAGGTTCTAGTAGATATTTTTTTTGGAGATGTTTTGTCCGTGGGATATTTTGTCGGGGATATTTTGTCTGGGATATTTTGTCGCGGGTTGAAAACGCGCATTACCGCTGGTCACTATTGTAGCATCAAACTGTTTGATAATGACTTCAGAAGGCGAAACAGCTGTCACGTTTAGAAATAAATTAATAAATTACGTAGCAGAGCTTCTTTATATATTTATAAACAGTTTTTATAAAATAATACTCTTATGGCTATGTATAAAAGAATGACCATGTATAAAATAATGATATTATTATGGCCATGTATAAAAGAAATAAAATATTTATAACACCGTTATTAAATTCAATTTAATTTCATGAAATTATTTTTTAAATATAACATAATTAACTTATTTTATTATGTAGCGTCGTTCTGCGAAATTAAGACTGCTAATAAATTGTTTGATTATAAAACTATCTTTATATCTTTAGTATTATGATAATATGTGTATTTCTTTATTCTGTCTAAAACAGAGGCGACCTTTTCATGTAAAAAATGTTTTTGACCGAATAAAATATTTAACTTACCGTAAAATAAAACCCACCCACACACAAACAGTAGAGACATTAAAAATAGTATATTTTATCCTTATTTCATTGCTGTCTGGTGAACTTGAAGTTCATAAACCTTTCGTATTCATAAAAGAAATCCTTTTGAATTGTAAAAATATAATTATATTTAAGCGACTGGAATTATAAAGCCATTTAAATTCAAATGAAAATACTTAAGGGGAACGGGTTTTCATACTAAACTTAAATTTGGCTTTGAGGCCAAATCACCGAACCAAAATTATTATTTTTTTAACCTTAAAACGTCTTTAGCACCGTTGTGATTTGAAACTCGATGAAACGAAAAATAGCGACACTGAAAAGAGAAAAACACATAAATCTATAGGATTTAGCCTGTGAGAGAATGAGGTATTATAATCGATCTCCTCTTCCCACTCTTGTCTACTTTAGGTTTTTGTTTTACGCTCTGTTTTTTTTTTAAATCAAATGTAATGGTAAATATCTAGTACGGATGTATGGTTTGTTTATTTATGTTTTAAATTATAAAATCCAGGCCGTTAAAGTATTGAATTATTCATGATTTTAGAGAAAACCTTGGAAATTATTTTCATTAAAATGACATAAAAATTGATTTTCCTCATTTACTTTAAGATTTCTTCCTAAAACTTACTCTTCTTGCTTTTTTTTAAAATACCCTCCACACAGCATCCCCTAAGATAACATAGGCCCTTAGGGAAATTATTATTTTTTTCGGGGCCTCAAATATGGAGCTAATGTCAAATTTTTGCATCATTTTTGTGAACCTTGGTAAAACTCAACATAACTTGAAAAAAACGTTAAACTATAATTAAATTATCGTGAAAATATATATTCTGGGTGAACATGCTGAAATAAAACTTGGTTGTCTATATTTACTTTAGTCGTGAGCTGTGATTCAGATTTACCTTTGTGGATTTAGATTTATAAACAAAAACGACAATAGAGAACTCCAGTCCAATTTTTATTTTTTTATGAATAATGACTTTCTACCTAAAATAATTGCATATTATTTTTTATTTTTAGAGTTAGTTTTTAATAGTTAAAATAGTAGTCAAAGTTTTAATTTTTCAAGATCCCCGAAAACCACCCTTTCTATGGTGGGTTGTGTGACGTCATCAATCACGTCACCTACTATAAGATCGCGCAATCAGCTGTTCGACTCGCCGCCATTTTGAAATTTGGTGTTCGAAGGAATTTCCCTAGAAGTAACATTACTATTTTTTTGTACAGTAGTTTTTTTTTATATTTTCAATAATAGTGAAAAACTAATAAGAGATACCTTTATATTTGAACTGAATTATTTAGGCCTAAATAAGGTTTCAATAAACACAACAACTAAATCTCTATAAACAGTATGTAATAAACGAATAAGATGAAATGTTTTTAATGCGGTGGCTTATGTCATACCTAGATTCCCGTAAAATTACTTTGCAGTGATCAGTGACGTCACCACTAAACATTTTAATAATACCAACTTGACGGCGTGTTTCAACGACAATATTAAAAATTCACTTTTTAATATATATTTTTTAAAACTGTACGTTTAATAGTATTAAAAAATAATACTTATATATTCAGAATCAGCGTTTATTGGTCTATATTAACATATTTTTTTAAAGCCATAATATTTTTCACTGGAGTTCCTTATTGTAAAATGAAGAGACAAAGAGAAAAATTTGTTTGCACAACAGAAAAATAATAAATCATTGAACAATTTTTCAATTGACTACCTTTGAGGTAAGGGCTTTGACCTTAAAATAAAATTTTAAAAATGATGTTTTTGTGAGGTGAGTTTCGAATTTTTCTCTTATTTTTTTACCTTTTTATTCACGTGGGAGTTTGCTCAAAACTTAGTGTTATTAGTTATAAACTCTGATACTGTGTTCTTTGAACTGAACTTTTAAATATTATTGGTTTCTTACTTGTTTCACGTCTGCCGATCCCAATTATATCAAAAAATAATTCTGCCTAACAGTGATCAGAATTTCAACGTTAATAAGCAATTTCCTTAAATAATTGACGTTATGTAGATGTGTTGAGAATTCTCTACATTTATTTCTTTAGAAGGCGCTCCGAGGAAGTAGGAAATATTGCTTGAGAGCAGGTGATAGTTGAACGTAAACCCTTATTAAAATGTAATTGTTTTGTCATGTTTTAACAGCTTTTTTGCAAAGTTACCAATTTGCAAATCCGACATTGTGAATGGTGGAAGAAGTCGGGGACTCCCGACGAAGACACGACATGATCAAGTGAACTAAATTTTTGAGTTGGGCCGTTCCATAAATAATCATCAGAATAACATAAGGGTACGTAGAAGTAAATATATGAATGTGGATGAGGAAAGGAGTGTGTGCCAGGACAGAGTTGTTTAGAGATCTGTCCTCTCTGCCTACGCCAGCGGAAAGCGGCGTGACGGTTAGTTAGTCATGAATTGTTATTTGATGAAAAAAATGGTTCAAAGAGATTTTTGGAATTTATTTATTTTAAACGTGGCTCGTGCATACATTAGAAAAAATCCTAATAATGCAAACAAGTATTTTATTTGAGGTTAATTGACGGTACTTAAAAAGGAATGCTCGTGGTACGAAAATCAATTACATAAATGAACATAGAGTAGTTACAGTTTTATGGCTATGTTAGATCAGGGATGGGGAAACCCCGCCGGGGCCCGCTAAAAGCACCGCAAGAATTAAAAAAATATATACATATTTAATTGAATTAATATAAAATGATGATTATGGAAATCTAAAATATTCCGTAAAATGAATAATAATTACAAGATAAGGTGTTGAAATGGTGGACCCGTATTCACATTTAAGTCAAAACCAGCTCTGTGTTCAGATTGTAACGAATCAATTCCAATTTCGGATTCATTTGCTGAGGCATTTCGAAAGAAAAAATTACTTAATATTTTAATTTTTTATCAATTCGTGGTGGAAATCCATTATAACAATTTAGTAAAATAGATACATTTAAAACTTATTTAAACTTAATTTATTTTTGCCCGTAACAGGTTTCAAAGGTTTTTGTTAAAGCCATCTTCGGACTGGTACACATAATTCGTAATCTACAGAGAGGGAGGGGGTCTACAAGAATTTTATTTAATTTATATGGTTTTTTCATATTTGTTGCAATGTCGTCTTTGACGATTGGATTTTTAGTTATTTGGCTATTAGCAGTATACATAATTATCTCGAGTTTCGTTGAGTCGAGTTGTCTGGGGGCCACCTTACTTATTAGTTAAGTGTTCCCCAGACAACATTAAAGTAATGTTAATAAGTTATATTACTTATTAGTAGATAATATGAATTATCAACAACCCATAGTATTGTTGCTATGTAGCAACAAATATGGAAAAATCAGATACATAAAATAAAATCCTTGTTGACCACCCCCCTCCCTCTCCCCATATGTTATGTATATAAACTCTTAGGTTAACTTAGATTAATAATTATTTATACCAGTCTGAAGATGGCTTAAACAGGCTGAAACCGGTTACGGCTAAAAATAAATTGAGTGGAAATAAGTTTTATATTATTAGATTCCAAGTGTAATTTAATTATAGTTGTACACCATTTGTAACAAAATTCGGAAGAAAACCATTAGATTGTTCCGCGTATAACCATTGTTTAAGCTTGTGGATTCTTTATGCAGAATCACTTGTATGATAAAACCATTCTCTTGTGTTGAATGCAATATAAAATTCAAGATGAGAACTCAACTATTGATGCAAACAAGAGAAACCATTCTCACATTCCGAATGCAGTTGTATATTTGTAGTTGCGGACTCATTAATTTATGAAAAATACATCTTATCACGCATTCTTTCATTTTTTACATCAAAGAATGCTTGCCACGTTTAATATACCCCCCCTTATCGCCCGTCCCCACCACCCCTCTCCTTCACCTCGAAATCTTGGTGCGGCCTGCAAACGATAGGTACATCCAAATGGCCCCTGACGGCAAAAAGTTCCTCACTCCAACATAGTCTAGACCACCTCATTTATTGATTTCAAGGCAATATGATGTCATTTGATTTTAGGTAAGCGCTATTAGTACTGTTAAACGCGTTATGTAAAAAAGTTATGTGTGTTTTCATATCAAGAAATCTGATAATTTCATTGAATTGGAAATTAGCATGTGTAATTTTATACACCAAAAAACATAAACAGTAGGTACTGCATACAATGAGATGAATTGTATGCTAAACTTCTTAAGCGTTTTTATTCCTCTTATAATTGAAGCAAGAAAGTCAATTACATAAAATGGCCGTCAGTACCTGCAGAAAACAGAATGCGTTAACAATGTCATTAACGTATTGTTTGTTTTCACTCGTTTCATTCAAAAAATTTCGCCTGTACCGCATCACACAGAGCGGAAAACTCAAGAATGCAAGTTTTCCCCAAAAGTAACTTGTTTGTTTATCGGTAATTAAAGTTGATAATTTAATTAACCTAAATTATAAAATTTATTAATTACTAGCGTGTTTCCGGCTGGCTTTGCAGTGCCACTTAAATAAAGATATTTTTTCTCACATTCGTCCCGGTTCCTATACCCCTCCGGCACTCCCTCTCCACTTTACTCGCCTTTTCCCCTCCCATTTTCTGCTTCTACCCGTCCTGCCATATCATACCCTCCCCCCCTCCCGCTAATTCTTCTCCCCCCTTCATTCACCTTCACCCCTCCCGGATTCCCCTCCCCCTCCCATAACCTTTCTTATTCACTCACAATTTTTTTCATATAAATTTCATAACGACAGAGCTCGCCAGTGTATTTAGAAACCTTCGCGGACGTGCTCACAACAACTCACCAAAGTTTCGTCTCAATCGAATGAATAGTGTAGGAAATAATTTCATAACCCCAAAGCTCACTATTATATATAGAAAACATCGCGGGCATGCGTACATCAAATCACCATAGGTTCATCGAAATCGGATGAATGTTTTAAGAGGGCATAAGGGACAAACAAAGAAATATTAATTTTATTGTTTATTTTTATTTTTTTGGAAACCAACAGTTACAATAATTAATAATGATTAATAAAATATGTGTTAATATTTAACCAATAATAGGTTTTCACTGATGTGCTTTAATTATTTAGTGAGTAGGCATAAGGAAAAATAGTTAAATTAGGTTATGTGGATGGGATGGTGGAAGGGAGGGTAAAGTGATGGATCTATTCTGTGTAAATAGTAGTATGCACAGTGTAAATGTTATTTATTCATTTTAGGTTTGAAAATATTAGGTACTTTGTTAAATAAGTCAAATTCACTGTATGAAATGTGAAGCGTGGTGAATGAATGTATTTTGTTTAGAGTTGGGCACTCTTAGTTGAATTCTTTCTAGTAATTCCGGGCAACTATCATAGAGGTAGCTATTTTTTTATAAAAATAGTACGAGTACGTCTGCCAAAATTCTTCGACTTTCCAAAGACGATATCCTGAAGAACGTGGCTGACTCTTCGTGGCTCAGATGAGGACGATAGCTCCGAAAATCAAGGTAAGGTAGAAATCGGTTTTGCACTTTCTCAATCCTTTCTATATGACATATATATACTTGGGATTCCAAATCTAAGAGGCGCACTCCAGAGAACTGTGTATATTAAGATTAATTATTTATTCTATTTTCTGTATGCTATCCGTAAATATTTTCAAATACTTAAACTCTATAGGTAACTACTGATAACAGAAAGATAGTCAAAACCTTATTGTTAGTATATCTATGAGTTTCATCAAAACCGCCTTCAGGGTCTGGAAAAACCCACAACATCTGTTCTTAACCCTTTGTAGACGGACATTTGATTAATTCATTAAACTTAAACTTGGAAATTATTTTGTTTTAAAACAACATCCCTCAGGGCCTATGTTATATATGAAAATCCCGTGTAGAGGGTATTTTAAGGAAATGGAGGAGAAGAGGATATAAACGGTGTAAGAAAGAAAAAAACATCACACTTTTTATTCAAATACAAACACTAACCATAAAATAAGTAAAATGTACACGAATCGCAATATGAAATAAATTTTTGAAACTTTGGAAATTTTTTATTAATTATTTTTACATGGAACGACAACAAAGGGGTGGTGATAATGAAGTTTATGATACGTTTGTCAAATAATAAAGGTGTGTGTTTTTTTTCTTTACCAATAATTTTAGTTACGAAAAAGGCAACATGAGCCATTTTAAAAACTTTTTATGTTTGCATGCAAATTTTTACATTTCAAAAATTATCTGTTTATTTTAATTTATAAAATATTTAAAGCATATTTTATCACATTATAAAAACATATTTTTTCACACGCGGTCTGCTGTTCACAGTATATTAATAAAGGTTTAATATAGGATTGTAAAATGTTTAAAGATGAGATTGAAAGACACCTCAAAAGTACAAATAATCAAGATAATGAAAATGCACACCGGGTTTTATTACTTGAAAAAAAATTGGAAGCCATTTTCCAGCAATTGGTATGATAATAATTCTTAATTAAAGAGATTTCTGGGAAAGAAAAAGTTATAACGGGTGATTAGTAATCTGGGGGTCAGTGTATCCATCAGAGATAAACGTATGAACCCATCCCTCCCACTCTCCCACTGTGGTCTACGCTACGGGTCGATAGAGTCCGGCTGGAGATTTAAAGGGTCTGCCGGCCGGCCTCGTCCGATCCAGCCCGCCACGCTGTTGATGAGTAGATGCATCCGCTGCCAAGACCTGAACGAACATCAACTCAACATTGAATTGCTTCCGAGGCGGCGGTACTCATTCCCGCCTCCAAAAATTACAATTATTATACCGTTGAGAAAACGAAAAATAATGTAAGATATTTAAACATAAAATACAAGTGTTCAAGAACTGTAGCGGGGTTTTTTTTGTTTGTGACGTCATAAAGGAGCGGTGCGGGGATGCCGGGGTATGGGCAGCGTCGAGCACTACTTCGTAGAGATTAAGTGCCTCCGTACATGATGCTACTTACAAGTCAAGCACTCGTCTTCGCAATTAATTTTGAAGAAGGACTTACATCTTACAGCCTATAAAATCCAGGTGATTCAAGAACTGAAGGACACCGATTAGGTTAATCGACTAATATTTGCCAATCAAATGCTTGGGAAGTTCTCTAATTTTGAAAACATTCTGTTTAAAGACGAAGCCAATTTTCTTTCAAACGGATACGTTAATAAGCAGAATTGTCGCTACTGGGCTGAGGAGAATCCAAAACAGAAACATCAGCGACCACTCCAAAGCCCAGAGGTCATAGTTTCTGCTGCAATGTCTGCTAAAGGCATTATCGGTCCGTATTTCCACGAAGACCGACGCAGGCGAGCACTCACATCATTATTTTTTCAAAATAATTTGCTCGTTTTTACTAATCTTCGCTCGAGGTTAGAGGAGTGCCAACAGCGTGGGGGGCGTTTAATAGACACCATTATTTTTCAAAATAATTTGCAGTTAAGTGTCTATAAATAAAACATAAACAACCCATTTGATTATTTATACTTTTTATTTTATTCAACCATCAAACACCCAATATCCTTTTTGGATACCTTATCTTATAGATAGATATTATAAAGGCGAAAGTTTGAATGGATGTGTGTTCGTTACTCTTTCACGCAATAAATACGCATTGGAATTAAAAAATTATTTCACTAATCGAAAGCTACATTATTAGGTAAGCTCTGGCGTTATGAATAAGCTGTGGCGTTATGAAATTATTTATTATACGTTTATTGGCAAAGCGTGTTGCTAAGTAAATTTGGTAATTTTTGGAGATCGCTGTCAACGGTTAATATGCACTTTTTTAAAAAAATATCTTTTGATTCACCTTAATTACATTAAAAGGCAACTATTTGCATTGGGGGAAGTGGAAAATATTTCATTCTAAATTTCGATTACGTAAAATTAAAATTAGCTTTCGTTCTGTGAAACGAGACCGTCCATTTTCAAACATTATTTTCAAATGTCATATTGTTATGTTGGTATTCTTGTTACTGTACGAAAAGATGCTAGAGCAAAGCGTAGCAGACTTCAAACGGAAACCAACGGCTAGAGACAAAATCGCGCGGGCGTTTTTTTTAATGTTATAAAACTGAAATTGCGCCTAATTAGTAGGTACTTACCTAATACACATGTGCGTGCGTTGATTAAAATTTATTTTATACTAACCGTTGACAGCGATCTCCAAAATTTACCGTAAATTTTTGACGTGGGCTGTCATTTTGTTATTTGTTTAGGTTACTATGGAGATTTCTTTGATAGCAAAAATTCAAATACAAGTATTCTTATATATGTGAGAGAAGCCGGGGGCAAAAGCTTGTATCTTATAATAAGGAGTTTTATATTATCGTGTTATTTATTTATATTAATTTTAAATCGTGATGAAATTCATTGGTAAAAACACAAAATGCTCGCCATAGGCATGTTGTAGTTGATCATAGGATTTGTCGATTGGTCGAAATAAATAAACAATCTATCTTTTAAAAACATCTACAAAAATTGGATCAAGTCACCAGGAAGAGATTTCATTCAAAAATGAGCTTGAAAATAAAGAATTTCGTATACATCATACACGAAATATAAACACAACACAATAATTAAGAGAAGCAATAAACGAAGATCTGCTCTTTGTATATGTTTTTACCTGTTAGATAAGTGGTTCTCAAAGTGGGGGTCGCGAGAGTCGGGAGAATGATTTTTTAGAAATACTTTATTCAAAGAAGCAAACAATGGTTATAATTTTAAAGAAGTAATAAAAGACAAAATTTTTTGGTTACTAATTAGAAAGTTTATTTTTAGACTTAATTGCAGAACATTTTTGCAGATGAGTGCAGCGGTTTTTCGTTGAGCTATTTTTGATTCATTTTAAAGTTAACATTTTATAAAATACCTTAACGCTTTTATACGAAATATTGTACCTACTTTCCAAGTTTTAATAAATCAACCGAATTTACTGATTTGACTTTAAATAGGTAGGTACGCTCTAATTTTTGCTGTGGCAATTTTTGCCCTCTTTTCTCGAAAAACTGTTTTCTGTCTATTTTAAATCAGTCACCAAAATTGCAAGTTTTAAATATTTCAGAATGATAAAAATCAAAAGCATTAATTGATTTTACATTTTCCCTTTGGTGCTTTATTTTTGCTTTCTTTGATAGTTATATTAAAAATACCATTTCACAAATTCAAAAAGGATTGCAACACCACCGACTGCAAAGTTAACCATTTCAAGCTGAGTGTACCCTACCATCTATGGCCCGCGTACAAACTGAACACGGATAAATTGGCTCTCCGGCTAACATCACAGATTTGCGGAGTTTAAAAAAAAGTTTAATACTACGAGGGGCACGCACCTATACCTACATGTTTGAAAATCGTTGATCACGATCACCATTGCATAATAATGTAAAACAATCATTTTATAATATGTAGACCTCAAAACAAGTACATAAATACCTAGTGAAACAAGAAAAATTACTTGAGAAGTGTCTATGAACTACCTATAAACTCGCCTCAGGATTGATTTAATTGATGTTTAGATATTTTAAAATTTTATTCACTTCTTTAATTACTATCCGAATGCACCTCATATAATTTATTGAAATTTGAACGGAAATAGTGCAACGATGTATACTTTATATATTTATTTGTATTTACAAATTCTTTAGTATTTTAATAAAATTATTTACCACTGTAAATCAAAGGGTTAAGCAGCTAGTTAAAATCGATCGCAGGATAGGTAAAATATGAGAAAGGAGTTTAACTCGAAGAGGCGGAAAGTGAATGTAGTTTAAACACGGGAAAAATTATTAAAGAATTTTTAAATTATGAATTCAAGTAGGAACGATTACGCAGAAATAATCGTAAAAATTGATTTATAACAGTTACGCGGAACTGCGTTTTTTGTAACCGGTTCTACGAGGAATATATGTTTATTGTTTTTAAACGAGTTATTCATATCGATATAAGGATAGTTTAATATAAGCTAGGTAGAAGAAGTCCAAGGTAAATGTAGAACAGTGGAATATTTTTAAGTAGTGTCGTTTCGGTAGGAAGAAAAATATAAAGTTATAAGTATCTAGTATGCAAAGCACTATTTTTAGAGTGAATTATCTTTAAAAAAAAATTTAAAAAAATATCAAGTAAAATAATTTAAATAAACTTGAAAGTTTTCTTTTAGATCGGTTTCGGGGGGGGGGGTATATTTATACAGGGTGTTGAAGGGCGTAGGTACTTGTCATACGTTCACCAGTGATTTCTAGCATTATATGTAATAAAAAATGTTTATTAAATTTTGGTCCCCGGTGACTTTTTTTAAGTGAAAACTTATTTAGCTCCGTTGTGATTTGAAACTCGATGAAACGACAAATAACGAATCTAAAAGGAGACAACCATAAACATGTACAGGATCTAGCTTGCGAGAGAAAATCTGTCTCCTCTTTGTGCGTTGCTTCTTAGCCTCCTTACTCTACTAGTAGTAGTCTACTTTAGATTTCTGAAGGTTTCACTTCTCCCGCATGCGAATTACACACTCTGATTATTATTTTTTTTCTTCAAAACCAAACAACATCAAAAATTTCTTCTGCATGTCATCACTGCTTACTCAGCTGAGAAACCACCAAATGTGAGTGACCTCACCCCTATGTGACCTCACCCCGACCCTACCTATCCAATACCGATTGATTTTTTTTGTGTTTTAAGTTGAAAAAAAACTCATAATGTCACCAAAAACCAAAATTTGGTTTTACATTTTTTTACTCCAAATACTATCAGGAATCACCAGTTAAATAAACCAGTTGAACTGCCTCAGTGACAACATTTTGTATTTGATAGTGATAAATTGAAGAAGCCCACTAACTCATTATAATTATTTCCTTCCATTAGTATTCTGGGCAAAGTGGAATTTGTAATTTGTCCCAGAACTTCTGCACTGAAGTAAAACCCGACAGCTACTTATTAATTTATTTATATTTTATAAGTGAATTAATTGTGTTTTAATTAATTAACCACTCAGGTATCTTGCCATTGTGCAAGTTTTTTGTCGAACTGTAAGATTTATAAAAACTTTGTGTTTTTCCGCTTAGCAACTAAAGCTCTATAAATGAAATAATTCTGAACGTAGCCGAATACTAAAAACTGTTTTTGAAAGGTGATAAAATAATCTTTCAAATTGTATTATTACCAATAAATATTTTCTTTTTTAAATTTTTAAATTTAGAATGCAAACATAAAAATGTCTCACATGATGTTTTTGTGTGCAAACGGTTCTAACGGAAAACCTGTACTAAATGTTTACTTATTTTTTAAATAATATTATTGTGAAATGATTATGGTATATTGAATGTAATTGTTATTGTGTTACATTTGATTTGGAATTATTATGTTCTGAAAATATTCTGTACCCTTTGTTTTTATCCAGATCGAAACATCTGACGTTTGATTGGTAATATTATGTAATCCTGTTAATACCGATCTTAGAATAGCACGATGGGAGTCGAACTAGAAGTTACAGAAAATACAACTAGTTTGGCAAAGGAAGAATTAAAGCATTTACGAAATTACAATTTTAAAATTCAATTACGGACGTCATCGTAGACAAAAATTCATAAAAGTATTAATTAAAACAGTTTTACATGGGACTGCTTTTTTGGACCGGTTCCAAGAGGAATCTGTTATTTAAATAAGCTTATATTTGCTTTAGTAAGATCCCTACTAACAGAAGCTAAAGATTTAAAATTATTATCAAAATAATATGGAAGTTGCTACTTTTAATATACAGGTTCCTTGGCCTTTTATGATTTTTTAAATACAAAGAATCAATTTTTATGTATTCTAAGTTTAAAAACGCTTTGATAAATGTATACTCGTATATAAATTATCCTCAGGGCCTCCTGTATATATTTTAAGAGTTATAACGATGATTAAATGGCCTTTGACACATTGGACCACGAAACATTATTAAGGGCAATGGACGAATGTGGTATTAGAGGTCCTTTAAAAAAATTTATTAAAAATTATCTATTAAATAAAAAAATTAAAGTTAAAATTGACGGAATTTTTAGTGATGAAATGTTAACAAATACCGGAGTAGCAACAGGGTCGATATCGGGGCATACATGTTATATAATGCAAGTAAACAGTCTACCAAACGTAATAAAACGTTGTAAATGCTACATGTTTGCAGACGATACTTGCATTATATGTGCTGACAAAGATCCACTAAAAATTGAGGAAATTTTACAAACCGACCTAAATAACATAATTAAATGGTCCCACGACAATGGCATTATAATTAACGCAAAAAAAAAACAAATATATGCTTACACACTCACCATATGCAAATTGTCAGGAAAAGGAATTACATTTAAAAAGTCATTCATATGATTGTTTGCACACAAAAAACCAATTCCAGCAGTGTAATTGCCCGAATATAGAAAGAGTGTACCAATATACATACCTTGGTCTTACAATAGATGTCAACTTTAACTGGTCAAATCATATTGAAAATGTATGTAATAGATTAAGATCCATATTAGGAAAATTTTACCACCTAAAAATTTTTGTTAATAAAAATATATTATACTGTATATACAACGCATTAGCAGAATCAATTATAGGATACGGAATAAATAGTTACGGATTAACGAACAAAAATACTTAAATAAAATAGAACAATTACAAATCCGTTTCCTAAAATTGATATCAGGCAAAAAAAAGGTCCAGTTATGTGAAGGTGATTATAAGAAAATGTTCTCCTTGTGGTAATGTGCTCTCTATACACAGTAAGGTAGATTACCAATTAACGCTAGATGAATTCTGGAATACATAATTCAAAAAACCTGTAAACTACAACTACCCTATTAGGCATAGAGAAGCACAAATGTTTATTGTCAATAAATCTCAAAATGTATACGGAGATAGAACAAAAAGTCATAAAATTCCGGAAATATTTAACGCATTACCTGAAAATATCAAAAATGAGACATCTTATTAAAAAATCAAAACAAAAGTTAAATCTTTCTACCTCCGAAGAACATGAAATCAAATAATATAGTTCCTTTCTATTTTTTTTTCTCACCGTATGTTTGTACTGTGTAAAATATTTTTACTACAACGCAATTCATAAACATTAAAACATTATAATAATTAGTTTGTCGTAATAATTAGTATTTTAATATTAAGTATTATATTTAGTATTTACTATGTAAAACTGAAAAGTATTAAAACTGTATTAAATAATTTAAAAAATGAGAGATTTCTTACAATCAAACTGATTGATCAGTTTCGTAAGATTTGTAAAATAAAATATTGTAAAATTAAAACTGAATAAACATATTTAAAAAAAAAATAAAAAAATAAATTTAAAATTATTATCGCCCTTTTTAGGGGCTTTTTACTTATGGATTGTAAAAATTTTACATTATTTTTTGGAATAGTTATGAGCAATGTAGGATTATTTTTTTAATTTATTATAGTTAAGCGCACTTGAAGTGAAATGACACAAAACTTCGCTATACAAATATTACGTTATTATTATTGTAACATAGCTGAACTGCTTTATTAATAATATTTTGTATTTGTTTAGTGACAAATTGAAGATTTCCACTGACTTGGTATTTTATAATATTCTGGGCAAAGAGGAATACATACGGTAGTTAGTCCCAGAGTTTATGCACTGAAATAAATCCCGACTTGTGTAGTGGAAATCAAAAGCATATCAATGCAAGCTATTCTGGACTATCAACTACATAATTAGATTTTAGATATCTCCAAAAATGATAAAGTTATGCGCTTTAAAAGTGAACTTTAGTAAAACGTATCCAATGGTGTTTCGTGAAGTCACTCGAGTTACGATTCAGTACATTTCATAATTCAATTGGCAGTGCTGCATACTGCATACCGCCGTGCATATATCGTCGTGTCACAAGCTTTTTAGCCGGCCGCAAATATCAATATGTTTACGTCTTCTTTCTCACATATTATTCGTTATTTTAAGAAAATTCTAAAATATAATGTTCTCAGCGTGATGTAATTAGTTTTAAACATATTTTAAAACCACGCAATTTCATTGTAGGAGACATTCTCATTCAGGCAGGTACCTGGTATTGAATTTCGTGAAGTAGGTATTTTAAAATTAAATAAGTGAACGAAGAGAACACCGATTGCCAAAATAAACTAGAGTGACGTTTTACATTTTCTGCCTATCCCTGATGGGAAACGTCGTTGTACTTTGTTGAATTAATCTAAATTAGCAAAATGCACATAGTTGTACAATGTACTAGAAAAGTTTATTATATGCAAGAACACGGTGACCGAATACTCTCAGTAAAAGCGTGAAGTTTATCCGGGTCTCGGGGGCGGATGCGTCTGTCTACCAACCGCGTGGTAGGCCGGATCGGGAGAGGCTGATTGAGAGAGACTTTTTGATCTTTCCAGCAGGACTCTCTCCCTGCACTGCAGTGGGAGGGTTGACCCCCAGGTACCTACCCACCCGTCATACCGTGTTCCTTCCCAAAACTTCATTTCTTTCCCTTTCTAAAAATACCATCCACACAGCATGCCCGAAGAAGACATAGGAACTGGGGGGAATTATTTTCCTCAGTGCCTCCTGTGTGAAGCTAATGTAAAATATAATAAAAAAATGAAAACATTTGTTGTCGATTTTTTGGAACCTTTTTTGATATGATATGTCAAGTAAATCAAGTCCGATGATCGAATTTTTTTCATATTTTAAAATCCGTCGAAACGTACAGTTTGGCAATTAAGTGCAAAAAATAAATTATGGCACTGCGATCGTTTTCTTGGTTTTAAATAGCAAGACTAAGATAGCTCATAAGACAATGGATGTATGTTTTAAAAAACACTTCGGCCAAAATGCATATTTCATAGCGTATTTGTATTTTCAAAAATTTTGCACAAAAAACTGTAATTGAATAGAAGTAAAATAAAACAAAACAAGTTTTAAGTGGGCGTTTTTTTTTCGATATAAAAATGTAGGTACTTAAATTTTTTTGTCTATTAATTCAACACCCGACATGTAATTATTATCTTTGTTCTCATGTGATTCATTCGTATCTTCACATGCATCTAAACATATTATCAGTTTATCGATATCATCATATTATATAGTATCTACTGCCTCGTGCATAATATTCTGCCTCAATTTTCATCACGTGTTTCTAACAATTTTTCCAATCATCAGCACTTATACTATTATATATTATTATTTTTATGCCCATTTTCCGTTTTCCCGGTGTTTCAAATTTTCCATCTGCCTTTTCCCCTTCCTCAACGATTCGTCTTACCGTTGATTCAGATTTACCCGTGTGTGAAAAACATCATTAAAATTATTATTATAGAAGGTAGTTTAAAAAAACACACTAGATAATATTCATTTTGAAAGAAAGAAAGAGAAAATTAAGGAAAAAGTAACTTTTCTACGAGTAGAAGTAGCATATTATTATTTTTTTTTAATTGAGTTATTCCCTTTTTCTTGTAGCCTTGTACGAACCGTCAAATTGAAGTGTCAAATTCGGATTTTTAAGCATAACCTCAATTCAGATTTTAATGGTTATAATCGCTCAAAAATTGGCATAAATCTTGTAAAAATAATGAAATTTATTAAAAAAAACTATACCTTCTACGAACCAGTCATTTCTGTAATTCGTTTGTAAACATCTTCCAAATTACATAAGAGCTTCTTCGCGCGATAATCGACTAGGCAGCATTGAAAAACGCAGTATATAACTTCTCTTGCACCACTACGTATTGGTTTGTTTATTTTTATTCAATTCAAACAATGCACAAGCAAACAATGAAAAAAATAATGATTGTTCTTCAATTAAATGAGTGATCTTCAGTATCTTCTACACCGATAAATCAACATAACATGACAGCCATACGAAACGTCATAGTCAAAGTGAGTAATTCGGTGTTGCCATAGTAATGAAAAAAATAGTTCCAATTTAATAAATTTCTAGACTTATTTGCCCCTGCTCCAAAACGTCCAAAGATATTTTTACAGTTCGAAAAACAAAAAAAGTTATTTGTTTTCTGTGTGATGTCGATACGCAAGGTTCTTTCAATATACTAAAATTTATGAAAATTGTTAACAATGGAAAATAAAAATCGCCAATGAAATAATCACCATTAAATTAATTACTTCTAGGCACATTATTTTTTTGTGAATGTTTGTGATCCGACTGAACCCGGGAGTTTTTCGCCATGCACCATCAATTTTGTTAAACACAAATGCTTTTCGGAAGGAAAAGAACAACAATGAAATTCCCATGGAGAATAAACGTTGCTTGTACATTGTACCGTCACTATCGCATCGAATCTGTTACCCATGGGTCAACTCGCGAACGTTCTGCAGCAAGGCCGTTTAACAAGACTGCATTTCGCTATCGACAACATTCTTAAACAGGTGTGTTCAAATTAATAACTTGGTATATTCTAATGAAACAAATATGAAACTTATTTCCATTTTCATTTATTTACTGTAACCGGTTTCAGCTTGTTAAAGCCATCTTAAGATGGTACACATCACTTGTAAGGTTCAACTTCCGAACTATATCGAAGTAGCTATAAACCCGATGTAATTAAGCCTACTGGGAATAACCAAAATAATTAGAAATTCGACATTTAAAGACGACTAAGTAACCTAAGTAAGTAATATAATTGTAATTCTTGTAGATCACTCCTCTAACACTTCCCTATATGTTATGTATATAAACACTAGGTTAAGGAACTGGCAGAGGAAGGATTAAAGCAGACTGAATGCTTTAGAAATGAGATCCCTGAGGCGGATGTGTGGTAAAACCATATACGATCGTGAGAGAAACGTGGATATCCGCAAAGAATGCAAGGCTGATGTAAGCGTGATGTGTAAGATTAAGAAAGGGACTCTCCGATGGTTTGGGCATGTAGAGCGAATGAACGAGGAAAGGAGTGTAAGGAGAATATATGATGCAAATGTGAATGGTAGAAGAAGTCGGGGACGCCCGAGGAAGACATGGCACGACCAAGTGAATCAGATAATTGAGTCGGGCCATGTGAAGAGTCGGAATAATAGAAGAGCATGTATGAGACGATGTATGAATGTGAACGAGGCAAAGAGTGTGTGCCAAGATCGAGTTGTGTGGCGGTCAGTCCTCTCTGCCTACCCCTGCGGGGAAACGGCGTGATGGTTAGTTAGTTAGTTAAGAATAGTTTGTACCAGTTTGAGAGTGGCTTTAACAGGCTGAAACCGGTTACGGTCAAATATATTAAAGTGGCAAAAAGTTTATATTTTTTATTATATTACTAGCTTGTACCCGGCATACGTTGCTACGCCACTTAATAAATTAATTATTACTCCCTGCGTGTCCTTTCCTATTATTCCCGTTCCCCTTCCGCCTCCCCTTCCCCTGACGTGTTCTCACTCCGCCTTCCCTCTCCCCACTCTCCTTTCCTGCTTCCCCTGTCCACAAACCCCCCTAAATTCATTATAATTATAATATCCATTATAATTTCAACTGTCGAGGATCAACTGCCGGGTCAACTAAAATAATATCTTATACAAATACAATATGATTATATTTTTTAATCTACAATAATATCTAAGTAAGTATTCCAGTTTTACGGATTGAGTACCCCTGGAATTGAGACAGATGTCAAATAATAAAAATGTAAGATGGTTGTCAAGTAATAGTAAACGCATTCTCCGAAAAAACGTAACAACGCGATTCAGGGTTGCCACATATCAAACTTTAATACAATATTGTTAGTACTAGCACAGACGCGTGTAAAATCACGGAAGGTATTAATAATTCAACTTTTGAAAAAGGAATCATTTTCTGTTATAATATTAGATTGTAGGTAGTAGGTAGTAGAATTTTGACTGAACACCCAGGTGGAAATAGAAAAGTGAGGTGGAAAGACGAGGTAAGAGGGGATGCAGCACAGCTTCTCCAGGTACCAAACTGGAAGTCAGCCGCTGAGGACAGGAGGAGTTTGAGGCGAATGTTGCAGGATGCCAAATCTCAATATGGGCTGTAGCACCATCGAAGAAGAAGAAGGTAGTAGGTAGTTGCCTACTTTATCGCTTGTCGGAATTATACTTCCAATTTAAAAAAACAGTTCCA
This sequence comes from Limnephilus lunatus, assembly GCA_917563855.2. NCBI lineage: Eukaryota > Metazoa > Arthropoda > Insecta > Trichoptera > Limnephilidae > Limnephilus > Limnephilus lunatus. The sequence goes on along the minus strand of OU830594.1, from coordinate 89,356,578 downwards.
ATTTAAAAACCATACTTCAATTAAAGCAAATTCGAACGATATTTTAGTTTTCACGCATTAATATTTTAAGGGGATAAACACAGACAAACGAAATCGGCATGTTTCATGGTGAAAGCATGTGCTTTTTTGTGAATTCCGCAGAATCCCAACCACTCAATCCCAACCAAACGACATTCTGAATTGTGGTTTTACACCAGGACTTGTCGCAAATATACCACATACTATTTTAAAATAATGAATTGGGAAATAACACACGAATTAATCAAATAAAATTTTATTATAAAAATAAAACACAAACACTTTGTATTTAACCACGAATTTATTATTGCATATATCGACCGGTTTCACTTCGACCAAGCTTCTTCAGGATATAAATAATAACTAAATGCTAAGACAGAGTTATGGCTAATATATAAGAGTGACAGAGGGAGAAATAACAAAATTAGAGGGAGACAAAGTATTTGACTTAGGTAAAGTGGATAATCAAGCAGTGGGAGGGAGACAACAATACAATAATCAATTACTGGGAGGGAAACATCAATACACATCATAATCACAAGTAAATGAACAAACAACAGTTAACTGTAATCTATGAGATATTAAAAAGTTTGTTGTATTTTACATTAACTAAAGGACAATATTTCGTTATATGATAATATTAATAATGAATCACGCTACAACACATAAATAATGTCATGGGTTAGGATGGATTGCGGGAAATAAGTTAAAAATAGGACTATAGGGTGTATTTTTTTGATTTGATAAGTTAATTTGATTATTAAGTAAGTATTCTGACATATTTGTATTTAAAGATTTCCTAATTTCTAAAGCTTCTAAGTTATCTAGTTTTATACCTATACTATTTTTATGTAAGATGCGAGTTCCTGAAATTTTATTAAATGTGTGATCTGTTGAGATCAAGTGGTTTGCGAGCTCAGAGAAACCTTTTCCATTTAAGCAGCGAAATGTTCTTTTACTCTAATGTTGACATTACGTGCTGTTTTGCCAATATAGAACGCAGGACAATCACTGCAGCTAAGTTTATAAATACCGGAGAAGCTTAACTTATCTTCTTTGTCCTTAGTATTAATTAACAATTTGGCGAGGTTATTATTTGTGTAGAAAGCCGGTTTTATATCGAAAGGAAGGTTCTTAACACTTAGGTTAGAAAAGTTATTTATAAATAAAATCCTACGCCAATGGTAATTTAGTGTATCGTATATAATCCTTTCTTCTATAAAAGTGCTGAATTGTTAAAAAATCTAATACCAAAATGTAAACCCTTATCTAACCCAGAAACGCGCTATATGTTAAACATCCGTAAAAAATTAGTGACTGACCAATTAATTTTAACTAAAGCCGATAAAGGCAATACTGTCATTATAATGCATAAATCTGAGTATCATTCAAAAATGGATGATTTCCTTAATAATGATAATTTTAAGATCTTATCACAAGACCCAACAAATAAATATCTAAATAATGTAAAAAATGCCTTAAATTCATGTAAAACTCCAATTTTTATAGATGACTCATATAATAAAGTAAAATAAGAAGATCGCCAAAAAGTGCGTTTTATTTTATTTTGCAAAGCTCAGGCACTAATATATGAAAGCTTTATGATCATTTTCTAAAGAATTTAATTCTTCACGTTAAAAAAATAAAACCATAACCGAAAAGGGGTTAGTAAGTAGGAGAATTTCAACTTTAAAGCAGGTTTTGTAGGCCTGATCCACTAATACTGTATTTTTTCTTGTTTTATGAAAAGACTAATTATTTTTAATATTTTCGATTATTTCAAAGGCAAATATGTGTACCTAATACTCAAAGTATTTAAATAAATCTAATTTTCATACCAAAATCACATGATTTTGCATTGCTTAGTAGTGCATCACCTTATTATTTTTAAGTACAACACTCAATTATTTTTTGTGTAAATTTGATATTTTGCATTACCCTGTCCTCGTGAAAGCGACATTAGCAATGCATGAGATATAGATTCAGACTTAAGATACGAAATAAAGTAGGTGGTGTTAGAGAATGTTGGGTGTCCGGTACCGAAGTACCGACCAACATCTCTACCAGAAATAAGTGGCGTGTGGCTGTTCAGATGAACACAACCTTTCATTAGCGAGCGCTAATTTTTTGTGTTATCTGGCGTATAAATACACTTCAAATAAACAATACTACAGGTAAACCCAAATTTTGTGAGGGCCGATTTAAAATTTAACTGGCAAGCCGCTTCACATGTAAAAAAATAGTCTGCCAGCCAGTATCACGAAGGTATGTGTATTTATTTATTATAAAGATATTTATTAACCATGACATATTGTACACATCATAAATTACTTTTAAAAGTTTACATAGAATTCTAAACTGTGAAATATAATAGTAACGTATGTGAACCTACATAAAAAAGTTAAATTACGAAACATCAAAACTAATTATAGTATTACATTACGGTGCTATACAGTATACAGAGTGTTAAGGGGCGTATTTTACTAACTTTAATATTTAACCAGTTATTCCCGATGTTTTTTGGAATAAATAATGAGAAAGATATGTTGGCCTCCGGTAAAAAAAAAATTATGGTTTCTTTTTACTAAAAATTTAAGATTTAATTAAATGAAGACAATATTAGCGAAAAATATTGTCTTCCATTAAGTAAATATTACAATTTGAGGTTTTATTCACAAAGTTAAAAATAAAAATATAAGAAGTCAGTGGGTATTGGACAGTTGTAATCGGGGGGTTGGATTAGGAGGCTACACGCCTGACTGAGTGAGTACACGGCATGAAATAGAACAGTTTTTTTTTGTTTTTTGTTTTGTAACAAAAAACATCGAAAATTTCACCGAAGGTCAAATTAGACACCGAAGTCAAGTACGTCCCTAACGCCCTACATAAGTTTAATAATAATGGTTACATATAAATTTAATGTCGTTTACCTGAAATAACATTCAACCTTAAATTCCGTAATGTAATATAATATATGCTTTCAAATGACGTTTGTAATATAACTTTCTAAAATAACGTTAGCGTTAAATTTATCTTATTATATTATTTCCTTCATGAAAACAACCTTACTTTTATATTCGTGTAAAATGCATACACAGTATTTTAAGGGTTGTAAGTGTAGTTTTTTCTTTCACCAGTAATTCCTGGAATTATTTGGAGTAAAAAATGTTAATTAAATTTTTGTTTAATTAAAATAACTTTTTTCAACTTATGAAAAATAACAAATACTTTTTAACAGGTAGGGTCAAGGTGACGGGTTGGTCGAACACTCGGCTGAGTGACCAATGATGACATGTGGAAGATTTTTATAAAGAAAACCAAAATTTCATATACCTACATTTGTGACTCCAAAAAATGTTATGAATACATAAAGTACGTCCATAACTCCCTGAATAATCTCATACCTATATTTTTTTGTAAACCAAATATACATATATACAAATACTTTTTTTAAACCACCTAACTAGGCTAAGCGTACAACGAGGTGGCAGAAATGGGGTATATGAAAGCATCAATCATTTTTCGTCAGTTCGGTAAAATTAACGTCATTAATTTTTGGGATAATATACAAAATGCGCTACCTCTTTTAGCCAACGTTTACACCACTATAATGCTGTCCGAAGAAGCTAGCGAAACACGAAACAATATTCCTCAAAAATAAATCACGAAAATACTTTTGGCTTTTTGGTTTGGCCACCGCTGTAAACAGCGGTTATTATATAGCGTTAGTGTGTATTGGAAGTGTTGCAAAAAGAGATGGTAAGTAGATAGTGTTGCTATGGCCGGTGTTGCGGTGGAAACGGAAGAAGGGAAAGAGGAAGTAGTGAGGGGAGAAGGCAGTAGGAGGTGGGTAACGGCTCAATGGAGTGACGGGGCCGTTACGTCACAGACGACTGCGGGCATCTGGGTTAGCAGGGGAAATCAACCTTTATAGTAAAAAATTATAATTTTTTAACCCAATTTACTTTTAAAATTAATCTTTCGTTTTACTACTAGAGACTGTAACCATTAGTTTTGTGAACAGTAGACATCAATTCCCAAAAAGTACGTTTCTAATTTTCTCTTATTTAATGTATCAAAACCAAAATTTCAACCGAAACCATAAGATTTGTAAGTAGGTACTTAAATACCTTCTCAAAACGTACATTTCATTTATCAATTTTTAATTCAAATAATAATAGTAATGAAATTTGGCTTCACAGGAGAATGCTCAAAGTCCAATGGACCGACATGATCACCAACACAGAAATTCTCAGGCGGGCTAGAGCAGATAGAGAACTGCTCACATTAGTAAAAGTTAGGAAACTTTCATATCTGGGTCACATGGGTCACAAAATCAATTGCTCCAATTAATATTAAAATGAAAGATAGAGGGTCACCGAGGGCCTGGTGGGTGAAAGATGTCTTGGCTGCGAAATGTACGAGAGTGGACGTGTATTAGAAGTGTGGAGGAGCTATTCCGGGCAGCGCAAGATAGAGATACATGTAGCAGAGTGATCGCCTACTAAAATAAAAAATTTGAAAATTTGAATGCTTTCGTAACACAGACTTTCAAGAAAAACTATTTTGAACACTGTTTTTTAAGGTTACTATTTTCTCCCACCTCCAATTTTTTTCCAAATACCGTTGAGATCTGTGAATCCAATTTTGAAGTGAAAACTTCGTTAGCATCTTTGTGATGTGAAACTCGATGAAACGACACTAAAAAGAGACAAATACAGATATATCTATAGGATTTAGCCTGTGAGAGAATGGAGGTAGAATAATCGGTTTGCTCATTGTTCGGTGCTTCGTAGCCTCTCCACTCTTGTCTACTATAGTTTTCTAAGGGTTTCACTTCTACCGCGGTGTACTGCACACTTATAATTTTTTAATACTTTTTATAAATGATTATTAAAATTTTAGTAGCATCAATCAAAAATTTATTACGATTACTCATTCAACAATTTGCATCATTTTACCTAAATGGTTTCCATCCCCTGCAAAACCAATAACATCGTTCCCCGGTCATTAGCGTTGCACAAGAAGGCGTTGTAATAAACGTGAATTTCTTGTAGACTTGGCAATCACCACTTTACTCTAGTGTCAAGTTTGCCAGAGATCAGAAGATGCTGTGTACAGTGAGCGCCTACCTCTGAACTTTATAACTCTGACGTCGTACTCTTGAACGTTGAATCTCAAATCACAGCATCATTAATTCAATTACTAACGCGATTGTGTTGAAACATCGGTTACTTTCGGCGCAGGTAATCCGTTCATTGCCATGGTTACATAATAATAATAATAATGTGTATCTTTATTGAACAAAAATTTAAAGATTTATAACTACAAAAAAAAGTACATCTTACAACATTGGTTACAAAGATTTACATATTGATGGTTTGATGTACCGGACATCTCAATCTAACACCTGACATTTTTACATTTGTCATAATTTTTTTGTGCTCTTTAGAAACCTTAGAAATAAGCAAAAAAAATAAATAAAAATTAATTTAGTTAATTAAATAATTGCATCCTGTAATTCGCTATTATTGACAATATTCCCCTGATGTGTTTCTCCTCCCACCATTCTCCCCCTCCCTAAAATCATCCCTTCGACTACCCAGATTCATGTTCCCAGAACAATTTCCAACAAAAATGCTTTTTATTCGTGAAAATTTACAGAGGCAATGGAAAATCACAAAAAAGCCGTTATCTTCATAAGACTTTTGGTGTGTTATTATATATTGTTCAAATCTATTGGCTAACGAAACATCTCAACTATCTTTTTTTATATTAAGCCCACACAGGAGGCCTGAGGAAAATAATTTCCCTGAGGGCCTATGTCATCTGAGATGCTGTGTAGAGGATCTTTTTGATGAGAGGAAGGAATGAACATTGGTCTTGAAGAAACCCATATTTTAGTAAAGGAGGAAATACAGAAGCCGACCAAAACAATATAACGTGAATGGCCCATACATAACACAAAATATACGAGAATATTTTTGAATGGCAAAACTCTTTTTAATTTCGACGTGTTTTATGAAAAGCTTTTTTTATTAAAAGAAATCCAAGCATTCCCGGGTTACGAATTACCTGACAATATTTGAAAATCTCCTATTACCACCACAGTAAGCGGAAAATGTTGCTTGTGTCGTGATGGAGGACATGGCCAACCGAGGAATTGAACACACTACGCCTGAGTGGGATCCAAACGCGATGCTAACTCGGCCCCTGATGGGTCAGTGGCCGAGTTGGTATCGCGTGCTTTATTAATTACGTATACTTTAATTTATAATTTATGGATTTGCCTTGGCCTTGGCTGCCGCAAGTAATGCGTAAAATATAGGTATTATATAATAATATTTCGCACGCTACATGCGTTTATGAATAATTCAAATGAATCATTAATACAAAAAAACTATATATATATATATATTCCTGCCATTATTTGGAGTAAAAAATGTACATGTAATTTAAGTCTCCGGTGACATTTCTAATTTTTTTTGTTTAACAACTCAAAACATAAAAAAATACATAGGTATTGGACAGTTAACGTGGTGGAAACGGTTAGGGATTAGGCGATTTACTCGGCTGAGTGACACGTGAAAGAAAAAAATGATAAAACATCAAAAAGTCCAAGAGTCCAAAATATCGTGTACATGAATAATTGCAGGAATCACTGGTAAGTCAAATTTGTCCTTTAATAACTTGTATAATATTTAATTTTGTTATAAGAAAAACTCTCTTATTTTATGGTTATTCCCATCAATGTAATACATCGTTGAAGAATAAGATAACAATGACGCAGTAAAACAGAAAAAGAAATGGTCCCAACTGGAACTCGAACCCAGAACCTCTCTTATGACCGGGACGTGCGCGTTAACCAATTCCGCCATTGCCACCCTCTGTCAAACCGTCATATTAGTCAATCTCATATTTCAAATTTTAGAATTTACAATATTGTTTTCAATTAATCAATATATATTATAAAAGAAAACTATGCTAAACTGAGTCACGGAACGATCAAGGGAGTTATATGGTGTGGTATATCTCTATCCCCTCAATGGAATAAGGGTATCCGTTTTTACCTAAAGGGCGTGCTTTTGAAGATATAAGGGCTGGAAGTTTCACCCTCTTGAAATTTCTAGAACATTCTTCCAGAAAGTTCTAGAAGTTTCCATAGAGCTCTAGAAAGTTCTGGAAGGAGTGGCGGGGTATGTCGTAGAATGTTCGGGAATAGGGAATCGGTAACATCACTGTGGAACATTCCAGAACACTCTCGAATTGTCCTAAGCGAAGCCGGGTAATCCAGCTAGTTTTTCTATAAAAATAAAATAATATATTAATAAAATTGGATATATTTATCCGTGACGCTACCTAGATTACAAACAAATTCTTAGAATGATTGTATCCAATAAAAAAGGGTAGGTGCCTATAATATGGAAGAAAAAAAATAGTTAAAGATAATATTGTTAATTCTAAAATTTGAAATATGATATTGACTAACATGACGGTTTAACAGAGGGTGGCAATAGCGGAAGTGGTAAACGCGCACGTCCCAGTTAGACGAAAGGTTCTGGGTTCGATTCCCAGTTGCGACCATTATCTTTTTCTGTTTTTTCTGTGTTTTGTTCTTTTTCATATTTTCATTTAGATTATTTTGTTATTTCTTCTTCGATGATGTACTTTTAATTTAACAGCCGAATTTTAAAACCAACTTATCGTATCATAAATACCACTTATAGTTTTTACGGTAGGATGTTAGTGGCTAAAATAATGCAATCTGATATAAAATAATTATCATTGCAATATGCGCGCATAGAGTGCACATCAATTAGTTAGGAATTAGGAAAAATCAAGATTTCTTTCCAATTAACAAAAAATGATTGCAAATTAAAATGTTTAAATGTCTTTTTTTAACTAGAATAGAATGTAATATTTGAAAAAGCATGCCACAAATTACAGCTTGAAACGTTGGAAATTTATTTAATTTATTAGCACGATACCCGTTCAAATTATTTCATCGATATAAATGCTTAAATCACTTATATTGATGAAATAATTTTTATAATCAAATTTTGATAACCATCATCATTTGATTGCGTTTTTGATACGACCACATCAAAAATAATTACTCTGTTATATTTAATTCTGGTGTTCATTGAATTGGAGAACAGAAATTACCTTTTGCATTTATTTTAATACCGATTATTGAAGCGACTTTAAATGGCGGTTATCGAAACGTTTGAACGATAATTGAATAATCGTGATTGCGGTTTTAATGGATTATAATATTATTATGGAAGAGAAAAATTATGTGCGGGCGGCGTTTTGTCCATATAAAGGTATTTCCCAATTTCAACTCTGAATTTTGTCACTAGTACAAATATTTTATAATGTTATATGTATAGATAACGACCACTAACATGTCGGTACATTTTGATTTTTTTGTTTAGTTGCTTCTTATGGGAGTTAGGACCATCCAAAAATTGTTAATATTGTCTTGTTTCAACCCCATCAACAGACAATCAGTATACAAATTTATGTCAACTCAAATTTCGATTTTTCGGAGATGTTTGGCTAATCAACTGGACCATCCATATTCCAGACTGGTAAATATTTTTAATATAGCTTTGGTGAAAGACCATAAATTCCGAATCGAAACAATACCTAAAATTACCTTAGCCGCGGTTTGCGGCCAGATCTGAATAGCCAGGTACTTCCTTCTATCGCATCCCCATATCCTTCCCCTCCCAACTAACTTTATCCTCACAACATACCCACATTGGGATGCCTCAGACTCACTGGCTCCAGACGGTCGGAAGCAGTTAGAACTCTGGTGCAGTAAAAAATTTCCCTCAGACGGGCTGCACAACGCACGTGAGTCGCTCCAAACTAGCAAATAAATAATTATGCAAACAAAGAGGCAAAAATAAAGAGCATGAAATAAACAGTTTATTTATTTATTTATTTATACTGGGTTTTTACAGATTGTTCACACATGTGAGAACAACCCAGTTATAAAAACTCAGTTAATTATACAAATAAGAATTATATAATAAAGTAAGAATTTATATACAATCAACTAGACAAATAATACAATCATAAATTTTGGAATCGTTTAAATAAAATTTAGATAAAATAAAACAAAAAACAGTTAGAAATGGAAAATTGTTAAAATACTAAGTTTACTCAAATAATAATTAAAGAGAGGCAAAATAAGAGACACAATTAGTGATTATAATAATCTATTCGGGCTTCCCATCAATATTCAAGTGTTAATTAACTTTTCTTTGCTGGTTAGGAACGGTTCGAGTGCGTTATGTGCGCTATCTGAAGACAACTTTTAATTAACTTTTTTTTTTTAAAGAAAGGTTAACATTTCCCTGTTACAATATTTAAAAATTTCCTACTACCATGACAGTAAGACAGACAAATGTCACTTTACATGAAAGAATGAAAATTATGGCTAAATGATGCAGATGTTGAAATAATTTTTCTATAAATTCTATGTAAGTCTTCATGCTTCACTTTTCAATACAATTCTACCGTAACTTCGAGATTAACCATTTACCATCTTGAAACTATAACTAAAAATCAACGAAATGTGTCACTTTTTTACTACATTATTATCAAATATACCTATATTTTTAAACCTTTACTTTAAAATTAACATTTTTTTACTTATTGAAGTAATTTTTGTTTTTGTTTTTGTTTTAAGCGCTCTAGGGGAAAATATCTGAATTTGATTTTAAGATATCATTATTTGTCTTCTTTTTCTCATGAGTAAAAAAATATATACTGTGAGGAATACGTATAATTAACACTTTTTCCTGCTATAAATAACATGTTATGTAAGTAAACAATGTAATATGAAATTAAATTTGTCAATTTTACTGGCCTAAAACAGGATCCATTCCTAGTTGGCTAGTCAAAGTTTCCACATATGTTTTATTGTTCAATATTATGTGAAATAAAGTATTATTATTATTATTATTATTATTATTTAGTACTTTTTTGCTCATCATATGCAGAATTCAAAAGAGCCGCACAAGACAGGAAAGAATGGAAGAGAAAATTAGAGGAAATTGCTGCAAACCAATCCCAGGATTGAAACCAGAGAGAGAGAGTTAATATTAACCACACACAGGCAGAGTGCCTTAGTGGGTTCCCATTATATACTTGTAGCCTATATATATTTATTTGCTTTTTTATAACTTTTTCGTTACTTGTATCTTATGGCATATTATCTACATTTAGAAATTATGTAAAAAAATTGCTTTTGAAATGTATCAAGATATAATGAAAAAAAAACAAACACGATACCAACTCAGTCACTGATGGTTTACTGTTATTCAGATTCTTGACATGAATTAACTCAAGTATTTGATCATGTCATATCTACCTCGGTCGTATTTAAGATTTTAATTTATTATAAGTGAATCAAGACTGTTATTAAATTTAACAACGCTGGTTTTGAACTGGTGAGCTAAGGGCCCGGAGCCAAAAAACTTGCAGCTCTTTTATGCAGGTTATCAGTGAGTGAAACGTAGAAACGAGAGGCGAGGCTCTCGCCCTGAGATCCGGAATTTGCGGTTTCAAATCCCTGCTGTGCAACGAAATTTTATGTGTTTGAATTGTGTTTTCACAACTTAATTATTTTAAACAATATTAGGTATATTTGAGGCACGTTCCGATGTTCTCTCAGTATCACCCTTTTTTTTAAATTAGATCCACACAGGAGGCCTTGAGGAAAATCATTTCCCTTGGGGCCTATGTCTTCTTTGGGGTTGTTTTGTGGAAGTTTTTTTAAGGTAAGGAAGGAGAGGAAGTTCTGGGAAGGAAAAAGGAACAAGGGGTTAGTAGGAATATGGGGGTGAATGAAGGAGTAATGAACGCATCAATTCATCTCTCCCACTGCAATGCAAAGTGATGGGACGAGATAGTCCGGCTAGAGAGATCTAGATTAGGTCTCCCTCAACCAAACTCTCTCGACCCGACCCGCCATGAAGTAGGTGGGCAAGCACATTGGCGGCTAAGACTTAAACAAACCTTACCCCATGGACCCGGACACCCCTGCTGAGTCACCAAACGTAGCGAACCATTTGGAGTGACCTACGGTAGGGATGTTGGTTATCCAAAAATGGTTTCCGGGGCAGCGGTACCCATACCCGCCTGCTAAATTGGTTTTATTTATTTAATATATATAAACGTCATAAATATTTTGGCACCATTCGGAAATGAAACATTGCTTGAAATAGCTTAAGCCGTGTTTGGTGGCTAGATCTGAATAGCCATGTACTTCTACTTTCCTCTCCCCTTCTCCTTTCCCTCCCCATTTACTCCAACATACCCCAATTGGGGATACCATAGTCTCACTGGCTCCAGGCGGCTTTGAGCAGTTGGGACTCTTGTGCGGTATTTACATAAAAAATCATGTATTACGTGGTTTAGCGTTTATGCCTTTCTACGAAATGTATGAATGTGAACGAAGTGTGAGAAAATGGATTGCACATAACTTAGTAGCCTTTCCCTTAGCCACATTGCCCGACTGTAGGCGCATAACTGTTTATCATTCGGAATTATATAACTCCCAAATAATAATTAACGTCTCTTGTTCCTTAAATGGTTATTTTCCGTCTCCTTCCAACGCAGAAAAATGCCTTTCTTGCGGGCGAAAGAGAAGGCACCTTCCGGTCGTCGACCGCTCTACGACATTCACTTTGATAAAATGGATGTGATCTTTTTATTATTGTATTGATGTTTTTTTGGCCATTCACCGGAGGCAACGATTGCTCTGGCGCGGCAGTTGGCAACTATTTATTTAAACATCTGCGTTGATACTTCATTATTTTAATGATCTTAAAGGTAATAGTACCTACTTACTTTAAAGGCTTTAGTACTTTTTAGGTGGTACTTAAAATAATTTTATGAAATGACGCTTTTTACATATTGTGTTAAAATATTAAGATGAATTAATTGTTTGCGACCGTACTTGCAATATGAATAAATAGTTTTGTCCATAAAAAACCCAAATCTTTGATTCATAATAAAAAACGAGTGTGCTTCAGACCACACGTCTGAAGTAAAACTTCAATAACTTATGCCGTCCATTAACAATATAACAATAACAGGAATAAAAATATCCCCATCCCCTCAACATCCCCATCAACTCAACTCAACTCAACTCAACTCAACTCAACTCAACTCAACTCAACTCAACTCAACTCAACTCAAATCAACTCAACTCAACTCAACTCAACTCAACTCAACTCAACTCAACTCAACTCAACTCAACTCCACTCCACTCCACTCCACTCCACTCCACTCCACTCCACTCCACTCCACTCCACTCCACTCCACTCCACTCCACTCCACCCCACTCCACACCACTCCACACAAATCCACTCCACTCCACTCAAATCCACTCCACTCCACTGTTATCCTGAAAAGCCCTCGACTATGTGCAGAAATGGGCTTGCAATAGTTAGAGCACAGGCGTCGGTACGCAATACCGTTCATGTTCTACCGGTATTTTAATTTAAGATTCTCCGAGGAACTAGACTCATTCATACCTTCGGCACCGGTGCACAGTCGGAAAACACGCCAAAACGCGCGCCCTACTTTTGTACACGGTTGACATTTATTTGTCACTTGTCAGCGCGTTCTTGAGTTCAACAGCTCGGCTCTGTATTTCCTCCCTCCTACGACATGGGTATCGTCAAGGCTATCCTTTCCATCAAAAGACTCTCCACAGAGCATCCCCAAAGATGACTTAGGCCCTGAATTAATTTTTTTTCCTCAGGGCATCCTGTGAGAAATTATCTCCGAGATATAGATTACAGGTCTCTGAGACATTCTCATATTCAGATCATATAATGTTCCTAATATACTATATTACTTAGGTATTTTATTATAAGAGAATACCTCCACCAAATTATATTGTCTTATTATGAAACTTTATTTACATTCAAAATACATCAAAAGCTTTTTCAGTCTGCCTTCAGGGCTTCCTCTTCTAATATGTAACAGTGCAACCACGGTTTTTTGGGACAACCCACATGACTAATAACTGATAATAGAACATTATGTGTTACATATTTATAGCTAACTATAATTACTTATTCCGGTTATTGTTTCCTATGTAATTTAAAGATTATATAAGCATCATAACATCACATGATAACAAAATAACAAGCATAATGTTATAGAAAGGTAGAGGATGAAGGAAAATTATGAAAGGGTAAAAATAAGTTTTCCAAGTAGGCTCGTTTTTACAATCTTTATAAACAAGAATTTTAGGAATACTTTCTACCATAAATACCCAAATACTTTTTAAATAAATGTCATTTTCGTTATTAAAATTATTTTTATTTTTATTTTTAAAGCCCTCATTGTGAATACCATACTCACAAGAGTCTCAGCTGCTCCCGCCTGGAGCCAGTGAGACTATAGCATCCCCAATTGGGGTATGTTGTGAGGCTGAAGGTAGTGAGGAGGGGAAGGAGATGGGGAAGAGGAATATGGGAAAGTACCTGGCTATTCAGATCTGGTCACCAAATACGGCTAAAGCCATTTCAAGCAACGTTTCAATTCTGAATCGTTGTCTTACACCAGGACGATACTGAGAATATATTCCACTCTTGAACGTGCCGCATATAAACTATATTATTTTAAATGAATTAATTGTGAAAAACACACATTAAATAAATAAAATTTATTTGTCCACGCCAGGATTCGATCCCGCGACCTTCGGTATGCGAGTCAAGAGTTAACAATAATAGACTAGGAGCCGAGAATGATAAACGCTACGTCATCGAGTACACGGATGAAACTACTTTGTAATGATAATGGACATTTTGTAAGCTTTGAAAAACCGGTGCCGCCAAAAAAAACCTCTTGGCATTCCGCGCAGTCATGGACTTAGTGAGCGATTTTTTTCGAATAAATTACGTCATCGAGAACACGAACGGAAATGGTTTCATATTATAAGGTCATATCATAAATAAATAATAAGCAGGAAAAATCCTACAGCCAAAATTAAAAACACATATCATGTAGAACTTCACGAAAAGTTGCTCAAATGCGTAAACCGTTCTCCATAGTTTTGTGGTCAATTATAATACCATGTTATTATGTCTTGTCAATCTAAGTGTAACAGGTATTAGGTTCGATAACTTCTGTGCGGAAGGAACTTGCGTTAACGAGTTCATTGTATTGGAAAACTAACCCAACTAAATAATTATTACTTGTCAACTTGTTGTCCCAATAAAAATGACAGGTAGGCGCACACATACACTTAAATTGATTTAAGTTAGAGACGTATCGACCACCATTGGTATGGAATTTGTTGTTTTTTTTTTTTATTTCTCTCGATGATTTTCTAATTTTTTTTAAATTTTCACTGTGATAATATTTTGTTTTTAGTGCTCATATTTTTTCTTGTCGATATTTGTGATTTTAACTATAACAATAGTTTATACCTACTTAATTTGGGAAGTGGGAATGGGTATCTCCGCTCCGGGAACCATTTATTGGCTAACCAACACCTCTGCCATAGATCATTCTTAGTGGTTCGCTACGTTTGGTGAAATAGCTTAGGGTGAGGTTTGTCCAGATCTGGGTGGCGGATGCGTCTGCCCACCAACTGTATGGCAGGCCGGATCGGGAAAGACTGGTTGAGGGAGATTTTAATCTCCAGCTTTATTGTAAGCTCTCTCCGAACATCGGATGCTTTTATATCTTCGTCACTCAGACCTTTTTCCTTTCCAGAATTTCCTCTCCTTCCTTTCCTAAAAAGACCCTCCACGCATCATCCCCAAACATAACATAGGCCCTGAGGAGAATTTTTTATCAAGGCCGGCTGTGGGCAACAAATGTATTTTTTTTTTAATTGCTTAATTGCTAAAATAAATAAAAAATTACTCATTTGTTTGCCCCTTATAAATGTTGATTTCTCGGATTTATATTTACTCACAGAGGTATAAGACATTTATGTTATCAAAACACCTTCACAGAATTCTACCAATTTCACGGAATTCACGCGGTAACAGGCAACAGGCCACTTGCAAAACATTTTTTTTTAAATTCCGGTTTAGGAAAATATTCTAAGACATTCGGTATTTTTTTATCGTATTTTTGAAACCCTGGCGATTTTTTGAAAATTTCAATCCGAAAAATCACACCATTTTTTTATAAACCCAAAAAGGCGGGTCATTATTTTATGCGTGCGAAAAAACGATAGTTACATAGCCGAAACTCATTTTAAAAAAATAACGTTTCCACACGAATAGCAATAAATTGAACGGGGTTCTCTTCGTAACATCTGTCAAAACACAGCCATCTTTATAAAATCGTCAAACCAAAGGATAAGTTCGCAGAGAACAAACAATAACTCTAGTGAATGTTAAAAGTCAAATTCAAAAATTCGCCTGAAATCAAAGTGTTACCATGTAAAACAAAATAAATAAGTGTGGAATTTTACAAAATTAATAGAACATAATCGGAGACGGGACATTTTCATGTAGTGACGTCACGAGCTCAAATAATGGATTTATTTATTTAAAAATAAAAATAAAACTATACAATTCTACAAATTTTTACCAAGGTTTTTTTAGTAAAAAAATGTATCCACACGATTTTTTCCAATGCAATTTTATTACTAAATAAAATATCCAAAAAAAAAAATAATACTTCCAACGTTATGTCACTTTTTCAAGCCGGGAATTTCAAGTCAGTCTGCCATAATGTAACGTTGCCAGCTCTTTCGGAACACAGTTTAAAGACATTTTTCATTAGTAATAAATCTAGTCTGCGCTTGTGCAGTCCTTATTCACTGTGTAACTAAAACACCGTTTAACAGTTGGAAGTGTTTTTTTTATTTATTAATAACACAGAATATTTGATACTCTTGGTATCGCCCTGGTGAAAGTTCTCCATTCAGTAACTTTTCATATCATTAGAAATAAGTATGTAAATGTATCTGTTCCATCTTTTTCTACCATCCACTTACTGGTGATTGACATGTTCTTTGTTTTATATGCGAAATAAAGAGAGTATTATTGAAAGGGAGACAGTTCTGCTTCGTTGTTGATCGCCGAGACGATTGTTGTTTGACCGGCTACATTCAGGCCAATAAATTGACTCAATGCTGACCATTTTTTGACGATTTCATTTATTTATTTATTATTTAAGTTAAAAGAAATATAATATTTTGCTTTCTTAACTTAAGTATAGGGTATAGTATATATAAAGCAGTGTATAGAATAGTAGTTATATTTTTAATTTTGTTCTAACAACTAAAAATTTTAATAGTTTTTTAGGTATTTATATTCTTCTCCATTTTTAGGTTATCTGGAAGGAGCTTAAATATGTGTACGCCCTCGTGGCCAATGCTTCTCTTGCCACTTTCTGTCTTGACAGTATTTGTGTACAATTTATTATATTGTCTAGTATAATGTTCGTGTACTTGTGACGTTTTTATAAATATTGTGTTTTTATGTATAAGTCCAATTTGTATTTTGTAGATTAAAAGGCATATGTTATATTCGTATAATGTCCTTATTTTCAGAAGGTTCATTTCCCGATATAGTTTTTTTATGAGAGTGTCTTGGTTATAATTGAAGAGTTTTTTAATAACGTTTTTTCTGTATTATTTGTAATTTTTTTAGCAATTTCACTGTTGTTTTAAATAACTTGCGTTTACAAAAAGCTGTACTGAAACTTTTAGAAGAAGGCGGTGTACGTTTACAGGACTACCTTCAATTTGAATCTGTTCATTATGGTATAATTTTGTACTTTAAAAGTCAAAAGTCAAGAGGCAGAATAATTGAAGAGAATGTATGAAACGGTTTACAAATGAGAATGAGGCAAAGAGCGTGTGCCAAGACCAAGTTGTTTGGCGGTCCGTCCTCTCTGCCTACCCCATTGATGAAACGAGGTGTTAAACGGTTAGTTAGTTAGAAATTAGTGAACCAGCTTTTGTACAGAGATTGGCAAACTGATGGTTGGAAATAAAAGAAATGAAAACTTCTTTAGCACCGTTGGGATTTGAAGCTCGTTGAAACGAAAACCGACACTCAAAAGGGACAAATACATACATTTATAAGGTTTAGCCTGCGAGAGAATGAGATAGATTAATCGGTCTCCTCTTTATACGGTGCTTCGTAGCCTTCTCACTCTTGTCTACTTTGGTTTTCTGAAGGTTTCACTTCTATCGCGTGTGAACGGTACAATTTTTATTTTATTACTCCATTGTAATAATCGTAAAATTCATTGTGGTCAAAACTATTTCTTTTGTGTTCTCAAAAAATCGTGCCTAAAAACGTGACTGCTTTTAATATTATGGCTATCGTCTAGACCAGTGGTTCCCAAAGTGGTCCGTACGGACACCCAGAGGTCCCCAGGATCATTCAGGGGGTCCGTGGAAAATTAAAAATGACTTGGTCCCCGAACAACGACAGGGGGTCCGCGCAACGTTTAATATAAAATGAAAAAAATTGTGTCACATTTTTATTAATATGGAAATTATGTTATGTTACTAATGCTAATCAATATAATATACTACTTTAGGTGAAGTGCATACAACAAATTTTCCTAATCTTGGACAAAAAGAATGTTTTCAGTTTCCAAATCTTTCAAAATTGCAAAATAGAGATGAAGATTTGTAAGGGGTCCGTGGGCCAAAAGAGTTTGGGAACCACTGGTCTAGACGTTTCGGTTGGCTTTAGATGCATGCTGCATTCCTTACCGCAACAGACAGGTGACATTCATAAGAAGAAAAAAAGTAACTTATTCGCTGCAAAATTGGCCATTCTCCGCAAAACAACGGAAACATTCTCTTCTCTGCAGTACGGAGGCAGCTTAAAACCTGTTTACTTTATTACTTCATTACATCTATCTACCTATCTACCTGGTGCCTACCTTATAATCTACAATATTAACTTTAATGTGTGAAAGGGACTAATAAATATTCACTCCGTCGGTATTATCAGATCTAAATTTTAAGTCAGGTAACATATATATATTGGTACACAACTTAAATCTCCTGTTACCTTTTCTTTAACGATTTTATTTTATGTTTTTGACTCAGAATTCTAAAGAGATATTATGTCATAAATTAAATTATGAATCAAATAGAGCCATAAAGAAAATGATCTCAAAGAAAAATATTTCTGGTTTTTATACTTTTGAACGTTTGTAACATGAAACAGAAAACTGGGTAAAATAACAATCGAAGGCAATTAATTTTTTTTAACTTTAAGAGTAAAACTTCAAATTGTAATAATTTATTAAATGAAGACAAAAGAATAAAGAAAAATCAGAAAAAGATATTGGCACGTCCCAGAGGTGCCAATATCTTTTTTCTGATTTTTCTGTCTCCATATTTTCAATTGATTTTCGCTAATATTGTCTTCATTTAATAAAACATTTTAAAAGTAAAACTTCTTGGAAAGGAAGCTGGTGAATGCTTGACAAGAGCGTTACGAAATTTGTGATCGGGCGAGGCGTACGGAAGTTGAGAGGGAGATATAATTTAGTGAAGATAGAAAGAGAGAGAGTTACGTTTCGTATACATAGAGATATTCGTATATTACTGTACGGGCAAGAGAGAGAGGTGCAAGCACACATTTTCTTTCTCTCTTTCTCTCATAGCCAGTTACGTTTCATATATATATTGTCTGTATCACACTGTAGGAGCAAGAGAGATAAGTGCAAGCGCACATTTTTTCTCTCTTCCTTTATAAGTTAGTGAAGTTTTATTTCAGTCATGTGGTCTAAAGCACACTCGTTTTTTACATTAGTTTCACACAGGAGGCCCTGAGGAAAATATTTTCCCTCAGTGCCTATGCCATCTTTGGGGTTACTGTGAGTAGGGTATTTTTTAAGGAAAGAAAGGAGAGTATTTTCTGGGAAGAATAAGGATAGAAATCAGCTGGTAAATGTGTCAATTTAAAAAGTTACAAACGTTAATGTACTAAGTACTAAAAAACACTGAATAGCTACTTACTAAAAAGTTAACGACATTTTAGTGTTTTGAGAAATAATATTCTATGTTTTTTATTGAAACTATTCGAAAAATTCGTTTTTACATAAATAATCTAATGTTTATAAAGCTGGTTTATTTACATTGCTAACTTTATGACATTTTGATTAGAAGAACGATGGTGGTAGATAGAAAACGTACTAAATATTTTTGAAAGAAAGGTGTATCAGAAATTTATCAAATGTGAAACAATCATTGCTCACGTAATCTCGTTTTTACCATCAATTAATCAATCGATTTTAATATGTTTAGAGATCTCTTTCCATTCTTACATCCAACTCCCATCAAATTAGTTGATGCAAAAACCTTCTCAATTCTATCAATTTCCGTCCGGTGTATAAATCTCTTTTATTATTAAATAACTTCTTTCAATTTTTTGGCACTAATCTTGCAGGGTCGTGTAAAAATATAGAAAAATCATTTTAAAAATAATTCATTAACTTCTCACAGGAGGGCCTGAGGAAATTATTTTCCCTCGAGACCTACATCATCTTTGATGATTCTGCATGGAGGTGTGGAGGTCGAACAAGGACCGCGATATGCAGTCTCACGGCAATCTGATTGGTCCCCCATACACCAATAAGAATCAAGCATTATCTCAAGTCACTCTCACGCGCTGCAAACATCGAGATCATTCTACCGATAATACAGTCTTGCAAATCGTACTTCTTTGCTCTCCACTTCATATACAACTATTTTTCATATTTAAATTTTAAATTATGGTGCGTTAATGTTCGTTTGTAATCATTACATAGTATAAAATGAAGTCGCTCAAAATGTATGTGCGCTTAGATCTTTTAAACTACGCAACGAATTTTCATGCGGTTTTCACAAATAGATAGAGGGATTCAAGAGGAAGATTTATATGTATAATACACGCTTATTATACTAGAGAAAAGCTGAGAAATTCAAATATTCAATTCAGGCAGCGGTCAGCGGGCAGCTGCAGTGGAAGATACTCTCAGTATCGCCCTGGTGTAAGACCACCATTCAGAATTGAAACGTTGCTTGAAATGGCTTTAACCGTGTTTGGTGACCAGATTTGAAGAGCCAGGTACTTCCCCACCTTCCTTCAGCCTCACAAAATACCCCAATTAGGGATACCGTAGTCTCATTGACTCCAGACGGGAGCAGTTGGGACTGTTGTGCGGTATTCATATAAAAATTAATAAAACTCATCCGCCGCCAAGATCTAGACAAACCTCCCTCCCCATAAACCCGAGCACCTCTGCTAAGTCAGCGAACTACTTAGGATGACCTATGGCACCCATACCCATATCCGCCTCCCATATTGGCTTAACAATGAAACTCAAATTATTATTAAATATTACAACCTGTTCAACCGAAAATCGTACAGATGTGTTCTAAGAAAAAACCGTAATAATTTATTAAAAATAATAATTTAAATTATGTGCCAACCCTGCTGAAATAATAACGCGCCGTATTCAAAAAACGATCGAATAAAGCACAGAAAAAGTGTTTACTAGATGGCAGTAGAAAGTTGGATAATGTTATTCGCCGTCTCCACAGACCGGCCGCTTACTTCCGCGTGCTAGAGCGGTCGCTCACATCGTTATTTTGGGGAATTCCACCCAAATTACGATTACATGCACTCGGCCTGTCTCTATTCGGTCATGATCGCCAAACAAACTGTGTTACAATGTTCTAAGTGAGGTGCGATTCTCAATGTGTTGTTCGCGCCATTATTATTATTTTTTTAAGTGAAAACTTCTTCAGCACCGCTGTGATTTAAATTTCGAATGAAACGGAAATGACGATTACTGCACCTGCGACGCATCAACTGCGCTCATTGGCCGCTTTGATTATGATGTCACTTTTAAAGGCGCCTATTGGTTGGGGTATGAAACGGAAATTTCGCTAGGTCTGCGCTCATTGGCCGCTTTGATTTTGACCTCACTTTTCAAGTATTGTTTGAGATTGTTTTGATAAAGTTTCGCTTTACCAAAACCATCGCTAAACTGCACTCGAATTTTGAAGTGAAACTTCCTTAGCCCCGTTAGCGATTCGGAATTCGGATGAAACGGAAATGACGCGTACAGCACCTGCGAAGCGTTATACTCCTATCAAGGCTCTTATTGGTTGAGATATAAAACGGAAACGACGCGAGGTCTGCGCTCATTGGCCTGCTCTCTGCGCTTTGATTATGACCTCACTTTTCAAGGCTCCTAGTTCTTCATAGTTTGAGATTGTTTTCACACTTGTACTGCATGTTAACTGCTAATCTTCATGTAATTCCCCAAGTTTTAATCTATCGTCATTAATAATCGATTTAGTTAATAAAAGTAATGTGTTTGCACCAAAATATGTAATTAAGAACTCTTTTGAACTGATTGACTCACTGAAAAATGTTGTACTTCCCAGTAATGCTAAACTTGTGTCCTTTGATGTCATTAACCTATTTCCTAATGTGCCTATTACTGAAAGCAAAGTAATTATTTACAAATTATTGAAGGATTCTAAATTACCTACAGATCTGTCTAGTGACCTAACTCGTTTATTTAACTAAGTTTTAAATCAAAATTATTTTCAGTATATATCAACAAAAAGAAGGCCTTCCGATGGGGGCTCCTACAAGCCCTCTAATCGCTGATATTTTTATGAATGATTTGGAAACAACTATTTTTAATTCAAAATCCCCTCTTTTAAGTAATATTTTACTATATAAGAGATATGTGGACGACATCTTCGTCATTTGGACAGGATCGGAACGCCAACTCAATAACTTTCTTAACCTTTTAAATTCCTTTCATAATCAAATAAAATTTACGATAGAAATAGGCAATGAAAACTTAAACTTTTTGGATTTAACTTTGTCTATTATAAATAATAAAATGCATTTTAGTATATATCGCAAGCCCACATACGCTGACATAGTAATTCATAAGACCTCCAACCACCCTGACTCACAAAAACACTCCGCCTTCCATTCCATGATACATCGCCTAGTAAATGTCCCAATGTCTAATAATAATTTCCTTTCTGAACTTTCTATAATAAAACAAATTGCTGTAAATAACGGATATGAACCAAGTTTAATTGATAACATTTTAAATAAAGAACTTAAGAAAATTTCAATAAATAAATATCTATACAATTCTAATAATAATAATGATAAAGAATGGCGTAATAATTTTTATATATATATATTAATAATTTTTCAGTTCAATGTTGCAAAAATTTCCCTTCTAATATTAATCCAGCTTTTTATACAAGAAATAATATCGGTAATTTTTTGAGGAACCCAAAGGTAAAGATAAAGAACATAAATTGTCTAATTCCGGAATATATAAACTCAAATGAAATGACTGTTCCTCATTTTATATTGGAAAAACAACTCGTAATTTTGAAATAAGAATCAAAGAACATTCAAGGTGTCTTAATAATAATAATTTTTCCGAGTTCGCTAACCATATCATTGAAAATAACCATAGTTTTGATAAAATACGGGGATAAATGTTCTTCACATTAACACTAAGGGAAAACGGTTAGATAACTTAGAAGCCATAGAAATAAAAAAATCTCTTAAAAATAATGAACCCATTATTAACAAACAAAAAATATTATCATACAGCCCAATCATGGATATGTTCTCCCACCCACTCCTAATTAATCCCTAGCCACGCCTTCACCCCTACCACAACACTCTGTAATAATATATTGTACCCACCTACAATTCTATAATTGTCAAGTCAGTATACGTTCGCCCTGAGGAAGGAACGGTCGTTCCGAAACCGGTCGGCTTTAAACAAATATACAAGTGGTTCAAACAAAGTAACATTGTTTCATTTACCATTTTACCTCTTCAGCCGGACTCTCTTGACCCATCACCTTGTACCGCAGTAGATGGGATGCATTCTTACATAAGTCACTCCTGGACACATCGATCCGCAGATATACCCAACTCTTATACCTTCTTCCTTCCGAGAACTTCCTCTCTTTACTTTTCATAAAAAGACCAACCGCACAACATTCCAAAAGATGACAAAGACCCTGACGGAAATTGTTTTTCTCAGAGACACTTGATGTAAATGGAGCTCCCAAATGAAATATGGAGGGATATGTTGTGTGGATTGTGTATAAACCAAATAAGCATTTAACACGATACCTACAAGTTTATTATAACAATTTACACCATACATATTTACAAAATATTCGTACATGAAAAGTGGGAGCGAGCAAGTGGCGATTTATGAGCTATTACGTCGACGGCAATCTGGAACAGGATGGTTCCTATTATTTTTACCGGCTGTAGGTGACTAGGTGAAAATGTTGGGATCACTATTGGCGTGTGGGGACCCAATAGTAATGATTCGTTCGCAGCCGCAGAACTAAGGTTAAAAAATAGTAAAATAATAAAAAGACTGGTATTTTTTTTAAGGTTAAATTTATTATTTTTTACTAAGGTTAAAAAATAGTAAAATAATAAAAAGACTGGTATTTTTTTTACTCTACAGTTTGAGAAACTGCGAAGCACCTGATCTCAGCATTCTGATAATGACACAGTTGTTTGGATCAAAATGATAGTTGTTTCATAATTTTCCAGCAGCAGCATTAACCGCGGATAATCGATCAAACCGAACAATGGGTGGCAATGAGCGATTGCCTCCAAAAGCATCCGCAGTACGCAATCACTTATAATTTGGAGAAAATTCTAGAAACAATTTCTATTCAAACATAAAAAAATACGTACAATTCTTTCAAAATTGTCCCAATATTTTTAACGACTATTTATATGGTAGAAATAATATCAAAACAAATGGGTTTCAAATCGTATCAATTTACAGTTCCTTCCTAAGTTCTTTTTCTAATTATATCATTTAAAAATGAAAAATACGTTACCAACATACGTTAAAAATCAAAATATGTACTTAATTTAACTTATGTACTAAAAAAGGTAAAAACAATACTAAAAAAAATTAATTCGTCATGACGAATCACAAAATGTCACCGCTTGCATATTTGTTTGATACAGATTGTAATAATCATCCCATTCTCATGTTATCTATTTACTTCGAGTGCTTGTTATTACTATCTACTACTAAACTTGTTTTATATTATTTTTTACCATTACTTATCATTAACTGTACCTACATTTATGTCTTCTACATCTGTAATCTATTTAATATATTATTTTATGGAGAATATAAAAAATAAATAAATGTTTGATACACAGGCAGTAATATTGAATTACATATGCACATATTGTGCAAAAGGCCGTTGGGAAAAGAAAGAGTCATGTATGACTGGAGATCGCCAACGAACAAACAACAATTCCCAACGACTAAATATTCTTAATTTATTCGACTGATATATTGTTTGTAAGTTAGCGATCTGCGGTCGTGCTTGAAAACAAACACAAGCTTTCGACATTGTCGATAAATTCTTTATTGACTAACCGTGCTAGATGACCTGGGCAGATAGAGTGACGAACATGTTATAATTATGTTGAATGATACCGCTGCAAGTATGTCTGAAACGTTGGCTGAAGGAGGAAGAAACGCAACATGGCATGTGACCCCAAAAATTAATTACGATAAATTTAGACGTATTAAAGATTGGACTACATCGGTTGTGTATTATTTTTGTTGGTGTAATAGATAATGTAGCCTCCCAATTTAATCAAAAATCATTATCGGTTATATGAATTATTTGCCCTAATGACAGTAATTTTCGATAGGAGTTGGCACCAAACAAAGAAAAAGAATTCCTGGTGTGGATTTTTTCCCTGCTTTGCGACTGGCGACCGCCAACGCTCCCCACTGCTCAGGCAATCGTAACGTCATTGATAATAAATCTAGATGTAACTAAGTAATACCTTTTACATCTTTAACTTTATAGCATTTAAAAAATGCGAATTGAAAGTTAGATATACCTGCCTTACACCTGGTAATGACTTTTTAATCTACTTGTATATTTGAATATTTCAGTAATGATATCATTAACTGATACGTTAGATTAACATTTAAATGTTAGGTACATTCATGTAAGTAGGTAATTAGTAAGATATATGTGTTAGCGCATCTTGATTTTAAGCATCTATTCTATTTTTTATTAAAAAAATAGTTCTTAGCATTCACGTGTACAGCAATTGAGTTTTTACAAGGGAATGATAATAGCATGCTAGTATAAAAGTCAAGTTCATACTTGAAACTTGGTTTGTACATTATTTAAACGTTTTTTTGTAATTTGTACCCACATAATTTGTTATACTTTGTTTGTAATTTGTACCCACATACTTCGTTAATACTTTGTTTAAACTGTATTTAAAGATTCTTTTTATTCTGTTAATATTGCATTGTAATTTTACTTTATTTATGCTTTGATTAGATTTTTAAACTTTAATAAAATGTGTTGTGCCGACTTTGTTTGAATCAATACGAATGCGTTGTATTTATTTTTAAAAACACTTCAAAAAAAAATTTACATCGTTTTTAAGAAAAGTCTAAAATCAAGCTAATCCTTTATAAGAAGATAAACTAGACAAGTAGAGATTTTGTTTCTCTAGTTATTTACAAAAAAAATCATAATAATTCTTATAACTACATACATTTTTATTTTTTTATTAAAAAGACAAATAACTTAGTTTACATCGCTTCATTTATGTATACCTACACAATCTACATGTTTCGTGAACAATGTTCACATCATCAGGGGTACACCAAAGTTAAAAACTAAGTGCAGATCACGTTATTTGTTGCTTATTAATTTATATCTGTTTTGATATAAACATTTTTTTTTATTTTGAAGTTTTCAAAACTTTTAATCTGCGATGCCTCATAACCCGTTTGAAGATTTTTAGTCCTAAGTTTATCATATTAGAATAAGTTAATAATAATTATCTAAACGAAAATATGAAAGAGAACAAGACACAGAAAAACAGAAAAAAGACAATGGTCGCAACTGGGACTCGAAACCAGACCTCTCCGTCTAACCGGGACGAGTGCGTTAACCAATTTCGCTATTGTCACCTTCTGTCAAAACGTCATAATTATTGTCAATCTCATTTTTCAAATTTTTTTAGAATTACATTATTATCAACTATTTATTTAACCCATAACAACGGGCAACTACCCTTTTCATTGGAAACAATCATTCTAAGAATTGGTTTGTAACCTGGATAGCGTCTCAGATAGATATATGTATCCGAATTTATTTATATGGAACAATTGACTTTTTATAAAAGTCTAATGAATATTTAATTTTTATAAGAAAAACTTTCTTTTTATTACTTTTTTGAAGGTTATTCCCATCAGTGAAATATATCATATTAGAATAAGTTAACAATAATAATCTAAACGAAAATATAAAAGATATCAAGACACAGAAATACAGAAAAAAGACAATGGTCTAAGTTTATATCTAATGTATGATCATTTTTCGATAAATGATCTGCGAACTCATATTCGCTATTGCCATTTATAGCCCAAGATATTGTTCTCTAACTCTTACTTCCAAATTTCGACTAGTTTTACCTACATAAAACTTTTTCACTTTGTTTTTACTTGTTAATTGTTTATTAATACTTTTTTACTAGTTTAGAACACTATTATTACATCAGAAATCTTACATAAACGACTAACGACTTTGACCTACAAGCAACGAATTTCCCACACAAATTAACAACCAAAGTAGTAAATAGTTGCTAAATAGGTGAATGTTTATGATTTCAGACTGATTGTTTTTTTTGCTTTATTGTGATATTGATTATGTCTGAGTGAATTAAATAGTTCGAAAGTTAATGCAAAAAATATGCAAAAAAAATTGCAAAGGTCAAATTACGCACATATTAAATTTCCGGTTCATAAGAAGAAAGATAAAATATGAAAAGTGGTTTGATGGAATGTTTTTAATTGATAGTAAAATGTTAAAACCTTTTTCAGCAGAGCAACATATGTAGAACACTTCGAAAGTTATATTGTGATTTCCAAGGTAGACGGAAGCCAATATAAATGTTTTTTATTTTATTTTTATATTGTTTGAAACATTTTTAGTGTTGCAATTTTACAACATAATATAATGTAATATCTTAATCAATAAAGCAGATGCTTGTACTTAGGAGAGGACAACAATATATTTTTACATCTAATTAAATTTATAATATTATTACAAAAACTATTAGTAATTTTATAAGAAAACACAATACATGTTATTAATATTATAAATGCGAATGTTTGTATGGATGGATGTGTCTTACTCTTTCACGCAATAAATACCAAATGGAATATAAAAAATCTTTCACTAATCGAAAGCTGCATTATTTGCGAGTAGTATAGGCTATATATATATTGGTAAGTTCTGGCGTTATGAATAAGCTGTGGCGTTATGAAATTATTTATTATACGTTGGAAAATAGGTGTATTCCTCAGGGCCTATGCGTGGAGTTAGTTTTTAAAAAAGGTAACAAAAGAAAATGCATGCAACCTTCAACTTTACTGGACACAACAATGTTTGTTGTTGTTTTTTTGGTGAAACTAAGGCGCATTTTCCAAAAGACAGAACCACTAAACGAAACGTGCCATGCATTCGAAATGTTGTAAAAACATTACCGGTGGAAAACTTTTTTTTTACATTTTTTCACGTTGGCCTGCGCACGTTTGTATGCCTTTAGTTTATTTATCGTCAGCGGCTTACGTACGGTAGGTCTAACCAAATGAAACAAAAAGTGTTTTTAAGAAAAGTGGTGTTAAGTATTGTAATTTCTCCAAAATTACCTTAATAGGTTCTACAAAATATCCATAGTAACCTTTGTAGGTTCTACATAATATCCATAGTTACCTTAATAGGTTCTAAAAAATATCCATAATTATATTAATACGTGATACAAAATATCCATAATTACCTTAATAGGTTCTGCAAAATATTCATAATTACCTTAATAGGTTCTACAAAATATCCATAATTATGCCATTAATTGACATCCTCTCATAGCTGATCACCACCTGTCTTCTATTCATTCGACGGTGTTTTTTGATAATTTACGGTCGAATGGAATAACATCTGATCAGTTGTTATTTGGAAAGTAATTTGAGTGAAATAACACTTAACAACTACGGCATTACGTACATGTATTAAACACCTATAAAGACTTTTAAATCTAACGTATTTTCCTAATTGCATAGTAGCTACATAATAAGTAGGTACGTTATAAATATATTTTATGCTTTCTATTTCAATATTGATTGCACAGGTACTTGAATTACAAATTCAACTATTAACGCCTCAGTGGTCAAGAGGTTCTAAGGCTCTCGACTTGCAATCTGACCATCTCGGGTTCAAATCTCAAAGCAACCAAATTAATTATTTTTATTAAATTGTGTTATTTTACAAATACTTAATTAAAAATAACTTTTATTATATTTGTAGCATGTTCCAGAGTGGAATACACTCTCAGTATTTCCCTGGTGTAAGACCACCATTCAGAATTAAAAGGTTGCTTGAAATAGTTTTAGACGTATTTGGTGACCAGATCCGAATAGCCAGATACTCCCTCACCTTCCTCCTCCACATCTCCTTCCCCTCCCACCACCTTCATCCTCACTGGGTCCAGACGGGAGCAGTTGGGATTCGGTGCGGATACACTCACAAACTATTATTATGCATGATCTGGGCAATAATTTTGGGGGTAGGTATTATAGATATATTTACTGACTCTATTTACAAAATTTGTTGAATCCCACAAATTATAGTAGCGTAGGTAATTTAGTGTGATTTATTTGTCCTAAAGTATTGTTATTGTTTATTTTTCAATCTGTATTACTGTTTAATATTTAGATCATCAGTTGTACATTATTTCATACTTTAAAAACTTTTTGTGTAACTTTCTATAGCTCATCGGGTATATTGTAAGGAAATATTCAAAAAAACATAGACTGACTGATACATACCAAATATTCAACAGTTGTGACGTACTAGATATACGTCAATTGTATTTTAAAACATACTAAACTACATTCTGACCAAAAAAAAAACAAATTTCAACAAATACAAAATATCACTAACAGACCAGTTAGACAAGCGTACAAAGAAAACATAAAAACTCCGACAGTAAATACAAGCTTTGGAAAAAGACACTATAAATATCATGCTATAAAAGCATTCAACAGTCTAACACTAGAAAATAAAAATTTGTTAAAAATTCAGACCCAAAATTACAAAATGGATTAAAGATAAAAAAAGACAATGTTACCAAAATTTCATAACATAAAATAATAAAATATACACGTAGGTAACACACAAAACCAGTATAAAACACACTTCATACATAATATACCTATACCGATAAATTTATTTTACAATTAAAACACGTATAAATTTGTTGTAGACCACTTTTATTTTTAAAACACTCTACCGGTTTCGGAAGCACCCTTTCTTCGTCAGGAGAATATTATAACTAACCTATTATACAGAATACAAATTTTTGGTGTTAGAGTGAGGGGTAAGCAATGGGGTGGGGGTAATTGCGGGATTTCCGGGAAGAACAGAGCGGTTTATTGGAAACATATTTAGAATGGGACTTAAAGATAAATTAAAATATTAGCATTATTATTTAGGATTTTTCTGATTTCAAGTGCTTCTAAGTTATCTAATTTTTTGCTTTTATTTTTACGGTGAAGAATTTTAACCCCTGTGTCCTTATTAAAAGTGTGATCTGTGGAAATTAGGTGATTAGCAAACTCTGAAAAACTATTATTATTTAAGCATCTTAAATGTTCTGTGACTCTAATATTTATATTTCTAGATGTCTTACCTATGTAGAACGAAGGACAATCATTGCAACATAGTTGGTAAATGCCTGAGTGGCTAAATTTATGATCTCTATCTTTAGTGTTTTTTAATAATTTGCCTAAATTGTTATCAGTATAAAACGCGGGTTAAATATGGGCAGGCAAGTTTTTTGTACTAAGTGAGGAAAAGTTGGATATATATAAGATTCTGCGCCATTGAACGGGATTTATTATTATTTTCAGGTGAACCAAATAAAAATATATTAGTAGAAATGAGTTTAAGTTTCTTATTTAGGATTTTATCAATTAAATCTGAGGAATAACCATTATTTAGAGCAATTTGTTTAATTTTTGAAAGTTCAATCGCGAAATTAATAGATGATAAAGGAATTTTTACTAGCCGGTGCACCATTGAATGATAGGCAGAATGTTTATGTGAAACCGGGTGGTTTGACATGTTAAGTATTGTTATATCTCTGTATGTCGGTTTACGAAAAATGTTGAATTCAATTCTGTTATTTACTTAAGTTAGTGGTAAATCTAAAAAGTTAATGGATGCGTTATTACCTACCTCTAAAGTGAATTGGATACTTTTGTGGAATGAATTTATAAGAAGAAAGAATTTACTCAATTGCCGCTCTGTTCCTGTCCAGATACAGAAGATATCGTCCACGTATCTTCTCCATGTAAGAATATTATTCAAAAGTGATGACTTACAACTAAAAATCTTATTCTCAAGGTTATTCATAAAAATATCTGCCAGAAGTGGACTCTTTGGAGCCCCCATCGGAAGCCCTTGGTTCTGCTGGTAGACACAGTTGTTGAATTGGAAGTAATTTTGATTAATGCACACATTGAATAAGCGAGACAGGTCATTAATTATATCATTATCTAGGTTAGACGAGTTTAAAATATCTAAAATTAATTCTTTACAATCAGAAGTTGGGACATTTGGAAACAAATTCATAAGAAATAACATCAAATGAAATAAGTTTGGCATTATTGGGAATAACCAAGTCCTTAACTGCACTTATTAGTTCAAAAGAGTTCTTAATGGTATACTTAGGGGAAAACACATTAATATTATTAAAAACATTAGTGGTGTGCAAAGCTATTAAGAAATTTGGGGAAGCACAACATGATACGACGGGTCTGATGGGTTTATTGTTTTTATGTATCTTTAAAAACCCGTATAACTTGGGGATTTTTGGATTAGATTGTAAGAATTTATTTTGGTTGGGATAATCATCCTTGAAGATTCTAGATTTGCAAGATTTTATTGAATTTTTAACATCTGTTTGAAATTTATTAGTGGGGTCCTTCGTTAACGTAATGAAGTCGTCACTTTTTACAAAGTCTTCCATTTTACACTGATAGTCCGTTTTATTCATTATTATCACTGTGTTACCTTTGTCCGCCCTTGTAAGTACTAAATCTTCTTCAGCCAACGTTTTTCGAATTTTGTTCGTACATAAAATCTCTGGATGGATGATTTTTTAAATTTAATTTTTTCCTATTTCATTTTTAATTGTTTAAGCACTTTTGTACATGAAAGTCTTAGGTTGGTAGGATAGAGCAGTTTCAATGTCTACTGCAACATTTTCAATAGCACTTTGTATGTTATTTTTACTGTAATTTAAATTATATTTTAGTCCTTTAGATAATAGATTCATCTCTTCTGGGAGGAACACGTGGGAAGAGAGATTCTGCACACGATCGAAGAATGTATGTTCCGGTTTAACTGGACACTGATTATTGATATTAAATTTACACAGATTTTGTAGTTTTTTTTATTTAATTTCCCATGTTTTTTGAACGCCTTTTCCGAGGAATACGTTCTGACCTTATCATCAAATAAAGTCCACTCAATTGAATGAAGTTCGTGCACTAGTTCTGTGTGAAGAAACATGATTTTATGTTTAAACTCGTTTCTTCGTTTAAACGCACTTTTTAAATCTTCTTTCAACCAAGCCACCTTGGCTCGGTATGTGGAACTATTAGAAGAAACGCACATATTATTAAATTTGCCGGTAATATAGTTTGGGAACACTTTACTCTTTATACACCGCTGGTAGAAATATATATCTAAACTCAGCATTCTATATTTAATAGAAAAGTTTTTATATAATTTTTGCTTTTTTGGCCGTACTCGCCGATATTACATATTTGTAAAAAGCATTAACTTTGTGGCTCGCCATAATTTACAATTAAAACACGTATAAATTTGTTGTAGACCACTTTTATTTTTAAAACATTCTACCGGTTTCGGAAGCACCCTTCCTTCGTCAGGAGAATATTATAACTAACCTTTTATACAGAATACAAATTTTAAGTGTTAGAGTGAGGGGTAAGCAATGGGGTGGGGGGATTTTATTTAATTTTTTAATTTTAGTTTAAATTTATCTTAATCTATGTTTCTTTCTTCACAGGCCTCAGCCAGTGAGGCCAACATTACTGTATTGTATAATGAAATGTTAAATATTATACCAATATAAAAATAAAAATAAAAAATCTGTTATTATAATCTATGTAAAACCCAGCTGGGCGTAAAACCAAATAAAATAAAAGAATTACCTCTTCATTATTCCAAAATGTATAACCATCCAAACCGCAAATAAAAATAATTAAGATTATAATTTTTTACACACGCCGAAACCTATGTGACATTTTTTACAATGTCTTGACCCCAGTCAGCATCCGTGAGAAATGGGACGAATAATTTACGGTAGTGTACGTAAAACCTCTGTGTTTATTTGTGTTCATTAAATTATGCATTGTACTCTACTTTCCCGTCTGTGCATCTTCACAAATATGAATCGTGATGGAGTAATAACAATTTATTATTGTTATGATGATATTATTTTGAATGATTCATTGTTGCAAATTGCACTATTATCAAAGGTAAAGTAATGTTTTGAATGACAAAGAACAAACAGTAGAAAGTAGTTATGAAAACAAACATTGAAAACAACAACATATTTATTAACAACGTACAAAAATACAAACTAATTCAACAATAACAAAAACGATTTTTACATTACACAAATTTCGTAATCGTTCACATAATATAAATAAGAAAGGAAAAATGGCAATAGAAAGTTAAGTCAGACCTGCAGATCGAATCAAAACCAAATAAATGTCATGGATCCATTCGACTGCCGAAAAATAGAGGAAGAAAATAAGAGAAGAGAAGATTTATAAGAAAGAGACAAATAAACCAACAAGTCGATCACAGATAAAAAGGTGAACTGATAAGAAATGAAACGCTTTCACAAATAGATAAACAATAAAACATACAAATACTTAAAGTAGTTACAACGGAACACACAATAATAAACTATTCCAATCAAATTAAACAAAAACCGAAGATTTTAATGAGCATTCAGCAGAAAAGAAGAATTTTTGCATGAAAACAGAACACATTCACTCAGATCAATCAATGACTCAATGATTAAATTAACAATACAGGTGTTATAGTTTAATGACCTCCCCAACCTCCTCCATGACCTCCCTTGGCGGAATGATAGATGACCTTGATGTATGGGATATGAACTGGGTATGGCTTATCAACATTGACCCTGAAGTGTTTCTCTACCTTGTAGGGAACCCTCTTTTCAACTGGATAAGGTATAGACTTCTCAACAGGGTAAGGAATCACCTTTTCAATGGGGATGGAAATCTCTTTGATAACTGGAACAGCAACTGGTTTGTGTACTGGGACATGGATTGGGTATGGACGAGGGACTGGTACCAAGATTGGATGAGCAACATTAATATGGACTGGCTTGTGAATTGGGACTTGTACGTTCTTGTATACCGGTACAATGTGGGGTTTGATTACTTCAGTATGGTGGCTGACGGGGATTGAGTTTTGGTGTTCCCATCCAGAGCTTTCGCCTCCTCCTCCAAAGCCAGATCCTCCAAAGCCATGATCTCCTCCCCCAAAACTGGATCCTCCGTAGCCTGAGGAAGAGAAGTCTGAACCTCCTTCATCATAATGAGAAGCTTGTGGGCTTTGGTCCTGCTGATAATAGAGTTGCTGCTCTTGAGTTCCTTGGTCAACTGGCTGCCATTGTGATGCGTCAGAGCCAGAAGGCATGGCTTGAGCGCCTATGAAGAAGAACGCCAACTGAAAGGGAAATATACAATATAAGGTTAGGTAAGGCATGAATTTGTATACTTCTGTGAGTATTTTGTATGTGCACAACTTTACTTCTCCCCTTTCTTTGGCCTACGTTTAGAACAGCGTTAGCGTCCATCATGAGGACAGATTTATAGATTATGATGAAGTGCGTGTTTATGTCTATAGAAGCAGACCGTTTTACTATTGATGTGGAATTAGAAAATAATTATAAAATATGGTTCTCGGCATTTCCTTTTGGTGTTGTTGTCAAGTACCGGGTGCAAAAAACTATTAATCGTAGCCCTGTCGTCTTTATCAAAATGAATGGAGTTATTATGCATTGAGTTGTTTTGTGATTAGGCTTGCTCTATGCGTATTTCAATTTGTATTCGTCGCAAATCGTACAGTTTTAGTGTTCTCCGAAGCTTGATAAGTTGATAAAAGACTCAAAAAGTAACTGGATATTGAATCAATTTACAATATTTAGAATATACACACACAAAGTAGGTACAGAAAATGATTCCCCTCAATGACGTAACATCATGTATGGAAGAGAAATGCTTGATAGAACAGCGCACACACTAAGAGGGCAAATTGTTGATTTCACTTGGCCTTTTAAAATTATAGCTTCGAAAATTATAATCGTTTGAATAATAAAAAATAAGCTTTTTTAAGTTCAATTTTTAAAAAGAAGCAAGCACATTGTGACTTGACATTTTAAATAAATGAAAAGAAAATACTTTGTTTTACGCCACATAGTATTTTGACTATAAAATATCAATAAAGTGGCGTAAAACAAAGTTTTTTCTTTTTATTTATTTTTAAAGTTTATTTAAATGATTGCAACAATCCCTTCATTGCACATTAAATAGATAATAATTTCGGAAAAAGAAAGAGTATTCATTAGTTTACGTTAAGGCAATACTTTTATTGCCTAATTAAATAAATCAGTTACTTTGTTTTTCTAAAAACAAATAATAAATTTAAATTAAAAACCTTGCTAAGTGAAATAATATGAGTAGGTATTATATTATGAAAAAAGGTTAACAAAATTTTGGTTTTTCAAGGAAAAATACCTTTGGGAAAAAAATAACAAACGTATTAGTTTATCTTACAACCGACTTTATCATTGTCTGATTTCAACCCACGTTATAAAGTTATCTTGATTATTTTATGAGTACGAATTTCTTAGACGAAAATCCCTTGAGATGGGAAATGTTTCTGAGAAAAGAAGAAAACGTATTTTTAAACTTTTCAGAAATCTTTTCGTATTATTTTCTATAAAAATCTATTTCTAACTTTTTGTGGTACCTAATGTGAAAAAAAGGTTGAAAATAATGAAATAACTGAAAATGCTTTAAGTTTTACCCTTCTGAAGGTTGGAGCCAAGCAAAACCGGATGGTGAATATTTTGTAGTTAATTAATTGTTAAGTGTTCCTTTTATTTAAGACTCCATGGTAAGCGTTCAAAAAAAGAAGAAGATGGTTTCAAAGGGAGATAGAGGGAGCGCGTTAATATTTAAAAAATGATTATATTAGCAATAATTGTGAAAATATTTATACATGACTCGTTTAAA
This sequence comes from Limnephilus lunatus, assembly GCA_917563855.2. Taxonomy (NCBI): domain Eukaryota; kingdom Metazoa; phylum Arthropoda; class Insecta; order Trichoptera; family Limnephilidae; genus Limnephilus; species Limnephilus lunatus. The sequence continues at coordinate 89,321,088 of OU830594.1, read as the reverse complement.
ATAAAACAAAAGTGTCTTGCCAAATATCTAAAATAGTACCTATAGATTCACTGTGATTTTTCCATACGTATAACATGTCAAATAACAGAACGATATATGGTTTTAATAATTTTCGTAGCATACTTCGTGATTTTTTTCCATCCAAGGAATTTCATATTATTACACTTTCGGCTAGGCAAATTAGTACATATTTGTTGTCATAAAAAATTAAATATAATTTAAGAAGGTATGATTTTAGATATTCACGGCCAAAAGTATTTTCGTTATTTATTTTGGGGTGTTATGCCGTATTGCGCTACCTCCTTCTTTATCCAAACCATGACTAAAGAAGGACGTAGCACAACGCGGCAAAACACCCCAACAATGAATAAAGAATGTATTTTAAGAACTTTAAACTTAAACTGTTCAATGGAGGTACGGAATTCGGGGACACAAAGAATTAATATTTTTATGCAGGAAATCCCATTCGTACAAAAAAATTGAGAGATTTTGAAATATTTTCAAAAAAAAAACCTAAGGTCACAGTTTTTCTCACAAGTTCTCCTTCTTGATAATTTGAGATAATACAAGTTTTTTCGTGAAAACAAGTAGGTACATAGGTTGAATAATGGCTGAACAATAATTAAAACCGTCGACTTCAACCACATCGCAAAATTTAATAACCTCGTTTATCCATTCATTAAATTCCCGGCATTCGCTTTTAAAGGAAGATGCTCCCAGAGAAAACTGCGAAACTTTAAGCTTCGAAAGTTTCACGAAAGTAATTATTGCTTCTTTGTGACGTACTCCTTTCAGCATCCCCAAGCTAGATTGATTTAATGAGAGTTTGTTAAAGTTTTTAGCTGATTTCGGTCGTTCACTTGGTAAACTGCACTTCTTGCTAAATAACTATTTAATGATATCGAACTATTATACATTATAACTGAAATTAGTGACTCGATAGTAGCTTAGTGGATAAATGCGTCGAGATTCCACCTATGGGCCGAGGGTTCAATCCTATGTAAGCTATGATTCCCATAATAATACAAATGACATTTTCAGTTTATAACATATAGATGGTACAAAGAGAAATGGAGTTTTTTCACATTTTTTTTCCAATTGTCGCCAAAAATATTATTTTTATGTTGGCGAATAAAAAGCTTCTATGACGATTTAAAATGTACCCTTTTTGATTTTCCGCCAAAATGAATTTCCGTTTTTATTCGTAAATATGACGATGTTGACGTCACACCGGCCAGAATCAAACAAACAAAAGAGAAATTCAATTACCCATGTGTATTTAAAAAGCGCAGATCCTTGAAAATTAATGAAAACCGATGTGTGAATATTAACCATAAGAAATTTAAACTAAAGAAATACACATTTCTAATACAGAATTTATTATTAAAATAATTTTCTGCTAAAAAATATTAATATGTTTTAGGAAGGTACTTTCATGAAGTACTAAAAAGTAATAAAGAAATTTAAACAAACAAAATCTGGTAAAAAAATGTTATATTCTTGGATATTCATTGGTAGATGGTTGGTATTGATCTATTGCCCTTGAGGTGATTTCTCACAATAACGGCGCTATATTAATCAGCAAAATATTATTATAGCTTTATTACAATTAGGACCGGTTGTTAAAAAGAAATATATAATTCAATTTTCACGTTCTATGTAAGTTCTATTCAAGTTCTTTTATTATATCATTGTAGGCCAGTTGTTTCAGTAAACTTAATAAATTACAGAATTTGGATAGAACTTTCACAGACGTTAAAATTATGTTGATGAATTTTTCAAACTTTTCAAATCTAAGTCATATGTTCTTAATATCAAAAATTGAATATGACACTTAAATTGAAAGTAAATACGAGTTCTGGAATTTATTGAGCTGGAATTACAGACAGACACACATCCAAAAATAGTATTTTTGATCCGTGATTATTTAATGTCTCTTTAGCAGATATGCTTTTAAGCATGGAAAAATTATTCAAAAATCAAAAAACCAATATTTGTAGCACATGGTACATATTATTTTTAAAAATCCTATATTGGATTACTAAGGAGCCGATTTTTTCACATGTTTTTCAAAAGGTCACTTTCACTTATCAAAATTGTATAAAATTTTGGACACTTACAAAGCTAATGGTATTCATTTTGTATGGAAAGGCGGGTCTAAACTTTGTTAAGAACTCACTAAGCTGCTCTGAGAAAGCAGTCGATTGAAAGGAAACTACAACTGGAATGATACTTCTTGTCGAAATTCTTTCTCTTTTATAGTTTGGATCATAATTGTGACTTAAATCTTTCACCGTTCAAATTGCAAGCCAAATGCAGCAAAGAATTATTTCGCTTGTGACGGTGAAAGACTTGGCGAGTTTAATTTTATCCAGAACAAAAGTGAATACATGTTTATAATGACAATGACGAAATATATGTAGCATTTGGCTAGGTTTTCTTATGGTAAGTTTAGTACGTAACTTGTTTACGATAGGTCCTTTTGTCTAGGGCATAGATTCTCAACCTTTTTTTGCCCACCGCCCCCTTTGAGAATATTATTTTTTCTAGCGCCCCCTAAATCGCAAAAAAATCAATTGTCGTCGTATATTTACCACAACGGGGGGGGGGGGGCGTAATGGTATGGGGAAAGATGGCATATAATAATTATTTTTTATTAATTTCTTACTAAATTTGAGTTTATTACAAAAATATTATTTTACAAAAAAATGTGTACAAATATTTATACAAAAAAGAAATTTCAAGAAAAATTGCAATTTAAAAAAAATTTCTGGCGGTGGTGAAAATTTCGTCAATGTGGAGAGACTCTTTCAAGAATCGAAATAATTTCCCTTTTGAATCTGTCGTCACTGACGCCAAATGCATCAATCTCGGAGGAGATTTGGTTCAGGAGCAAGGAGAAGGGAGAACCATTGGCTGGTTAGTCATACAGGTAGGAAGATATAATAATCTATGATGACGCTGTCTAAGATAGTCATATGGAACATAGAGACTCACGCGCTCTAAAATGGCTGAGTTCTCAATATAGCCTCGCAGCAGTCTAAATAAGTGGGTGGCGGCATAACCCTCTCTTCTGAGATGCAAGGAGTGAAGTCCCAGCATGCCCAGAAGAAAGTTCGTCGGGTAGAGCCATAGATAGATTTCGGGATACTTCCTCATGTAGATAAATCTTAGAAACTTTTTTGAACCCTCTCCAACATGAGGGAGTTCCCCAGGGCCTCATGAGAATTCCAGATAAGCGAACCACTCTCCAGCCTACTGCGAACCAGGGAGAAGTTTAAAATCTTCGGAGAACGGGTATCCCGAAAAACTCTGATGGTTCGGAGAACAAACCCTAATATTTTTAAGGCCGACTGGCACACTCCTTCGATATAAGGACGAAATGTCAACCTACTTTCATACACAATCCCAAGATCCTTTATATTAGAAACTCGTCTGAGATTATGACCGATCATAGTGTAACTGTCGTAGGTGAGACTAAATGCTCTGGTAAAAGTCAGAACTACGATTTCAAGACATTGAAATGAAGCTGCTTTCGTTGACTCCATTCTGAAATATTATCAACATCAGCTTGAAGGTGCAGACAGTCCTCAACATTTCTCATTAGAAGATATAATTTTTGATCGTCAGCGAACAGCAAAAAGCGAGAAAAACGGATGACTCCAACAATGTCGTTAATGAAAATGGAAAAGAGAAGAGGTCTAGGATTGATCCTTGAGGAACCCCAGAAAAAACAAGAAATTCAGCATATTGGAAGATTCCGTGTGTGACAAATTGCTTTCTGTTCTTCAGGTAACTTTTAAAAAACTTCTGAAGGGAAAAACCCATCTCGGCAAGTTTTATGACTAATGAATTTTATAACTAATCGTGATTCACAGAATCAAAGGCTTTGGAGAAGTCGTTATACTAACAGTCTACTTAGTATTCACTGTCTAGGGACCTAGCAACATAGTCGGTAAAAACCTTCAGATTGGTTTCAGTGGATCTTCCTTTCCTGAAACTATGCTGTTCCGGGGAAAATGTCTGAGGCGTAAGGAATTTATGAATTCATTTTTCAAATAGTTTATAGCAGGAGCTGATAGTATGGCAACTGGTCTATAATTTTTGATAAACTTTTTCGAACCTTTCTTATAAATAGGACATATTTTGGAAGTTTTTCATACTTCAGGAAAAGTGGAAGTACTAATAGATAGTTAAGTTAAAGATAAGACATAATGGCGTTTTTAGGAACTCGGCAAACCCTTCAATAAAAAAATACGGGAACGAAGTTTAGTCCGATGAAGTGTGAGTTCTTCATGAGACTTATGGCACTCATAACGTCAGATTCCGTTAATATATCTAAATCGACGTTTGAAGCTCCTCTGGTATTAAATATGACCACATTATTAATGTCTAGAAGTGGAGAGTCTTTATTGTAGACCGTTTGAAAACGATCAGCAAATGCGTTAGCCACGCCCAAGTCACGAAATTCCTGATTACCTTTCATCATGGTGTATTCAAGACCACCATCCTTCCGAAGGGATTTTATATAGTGCCAAAACATCTTGGGATCATGCATGATGTTTTCCTCGATTTCAGACACGTAAGCTCGATAGGCCACTCGAACCTCGCGCTTAACTAACGTTAAAAACTTAACAGAACGTATTCATTCTGAAGGCCTTCAGCTTTCCAACGCTTATGAGGGCATGTTTCCATGTTTGATATCTATATTCGAGATGACTTCTCTCGGGGACCACTTCGGGTACTTGCGACCACCACCGCCTGTCGTTAGCAAAAGAAGCGCACTCGTTTCCTCGTTGATATCCATTAGGATAAACTTGTAAATGATTTTAATAATTTTAAAATTACGCGCGCGGCGAAAAAGACGTACGTCGTGCCGGCGAACCATCTGGAGCACTGATGGGGTGGGATGGGTTTCTCTGGGTCTACTACCGCCCCCCTGAAAGTCTGAAACGCCCCCCAATTTTCTCTTGGTCTTCTACCGCCCCCCTGAAGGTCTGAAACGCCCCCAAGGGGGCGTTATCGCCCACGTTGAGAACCTATGGTCTAGGGTGTCTCTAAGATAGATTCATACGTCCGTCACTCCTGGACACATTGACCCCCAGATTCCTACCCACTCCTCATATCTTACTCGTCATGCATTTGACGGCTGGCGTTGTTCGAGTGGTAAGGCTCTTGACTCACATTACGAAGGTCGCAGGTGCGAATCCCGGCGTGCGAAAATAATAAATTTTATTTGATTAATTTGTGTTATTTCATAATTAAATAATTTAAAAATAATATATGGTATTTGTCGCATGTTCAGAAGTGGAAGATACTCTCAGTATTACCCTGGTGTAAGATTACTATTCAAAATTGAAACGTTGCTACACTAGGCGTGTTTGGTGACCAGATCTGTATAGCCAAGTAATTCCCCACCTTCCTCTTTCACCTCTCCTTCCCCTCCCCACTACCTTCAGCCTCACAACATACCTATATTGGGGATAACATAGTCTCACTGTCTCCAGACGGGAGCAGCTGAGACTCTTGTGAAGTATTCACATGAAAAAAAAATTATAAATAAATATGGTTTTCTGTCAAGAACTTCCTCTCCTTCATTTCCCTAAAAATCCACCACACAGTATCCCCAGAGGTAAATTGTTTTCATCAGGGGGTTCTCACATTTGTGGAGCTAATGTAAAAAAAATAAAACACATGTAAAAAAAAAAATTAAATACTGAAGGTGTACATTCCTGAAAAAAATTATAATCACTGGAATTCCTTGGAGCTAAACGAAGGTTAGATTGTCTGATATATTTTTTTTATATTATCTCCACACAGTAGGCCCTGAGAAAAATAATTTCCTTTTATATATCATTTTAGTGTTTGCTCTGTGGAGGGTTTTTTTAAGGAAAGGAAGGAAAGGAGAGAAAGATCTGGGAAGGAAATAGGTATAAGGGATGAGTAGTAGTTTGGGGTCAATGTGTCCAGGAGTGACGGACATATGGATCCATCCCTTCAACTGCGGTGCAAGGCGATGGGTCGAGAGATTTTGGAAAGGTCAAAAGATCTCCTCAACCAGTCTTTCCCGATCCAGCCCACCACGCAGCAAGTGGGCAGACACATCGGCTGCCGAGACCTTGGCAAACCTCACCCCATGAACCCGGGAACTCCTGCTAAGTCACCAAAAGTAGCCAACCACTTGGAGTGGCGTGTGGCAAAGGAGTTGATTATCCAATAAATGGTCCACGGGGCGGCAGTACCTATACCAGCCTCCCAAAATACATGGTGATGGTTACGAATACCCTCCTACATATCAGTGGCGACAACATTATTAAAATTGCCCCTCTCGCCATTTTGCAAGGGATACTACCTACCTACAAGTTCACAAATCAGTGAATTCACTAACGAAATGCTCTGATGCATTTCTTTATTTATATAGCGATTAGATTTTTTGCTATCATTGGCATAGATTTAATTTTGTGTTAAACCTCTCAACCGAAAACTTTCTTTCAGGTTGAATTATTCCTGTGATAGTCCTGTTATCAATGGATTTCTGATAATATTGCATAATTAGAAGAATGCTTTATGATTGATTTGCATGGTTTACCTTTTTTTATTAAAATTATGAATCAAAGATTCAATTAATGATATGTCACATATCATATCATTCTTAATTATCTAGTTGTATTATACCCTATTAGTAGAGCAGCCCTCTCATATCGTAATGTGGAGCTAGTCCACCTATTGTGACTCCGAAATTATGCAGAGACGATGTATCTATTGCCGAATTATAAAGTATAAATATATTTTCATTCAAATGCATCAAGCAAAAGCTTACTCTTCTATATACCAACTGTGTATACCAACGCATAAATACAACAAACGACACTGTACAAATTCGTTTGATATTCATACAAACTTTTTATTAAGGATATTTTTGATCAGATTTTAACTTTTGAAATCGTTAAATAATGCACAACAATTTATTATTTTTAGTAACTGTCATTTTGGGGGGCCAACTGCCGGCGTATCAACTGTCAGGTCACCCTATTTACTACTACTTAATAAAAGTAGAACATAATTTCTTAAATTTAATAGGTTAACATTTTCCAGTACATGAAATATTAGAAATATTGTATAATAAATTATTATTAATTAGTATTCGTAATCGTAATCGTGTTGTGAAATAAGTTATGCAATGCGGTTGGGCGTGGTGGAGGAGGTAAGACTTTGTCATGCAGAGGTAACTTGCCCGTCTATTTCTCGGACAACGTCTTTGTTCTTTGCCCTTTCCTTTTAAATTTCTGTTAACACTAGGATAATAGATCCGGAGCTAGGACAATACTATATTGCTCTGTCCTCGTGTAAACTAGGCATTACTTTGAGCATTCATACTCTTTGCTTAGTATGCATTTAATCAACGTCATATTGTGTACACTACTTGAGAATCGGCGAAGGATCAGCGACCAACGCTTCTTTTTTTAAATTGTAAATTCGAAGCTCGACTGTTGACACACACCTCATTCAAAAAACTCCAGTCATTTTTGTATTTTATTTATTTTTTAATTTATGACATTGGCAGTGGCAAAAACAAAATAGTTAAATACATATTTTAATCAGTTTCTACGCCAATTAACAGAGCTAACTCTTGAGCTTGGTGTAGGAGTTATTTCATAATTATATACTAGAGTGTAAAATAAATATAATTTTAAGTACTAGGATGTTGAGACGTTAAAATTTTACTTTGACATGAAATGAAGTTACAGCATTTTGATTGGTTTTATGGTTTTTAATTTTTTTAAAGATTAATTTGATCCTTTTCTTGAATGATAGGAAATATGTTATTTTATTTACTTCTTCAAGTAGACTATTGAAGTATTTTATGCCTTTATAAATATAATTATTGTGCATTTGTTGTGTTAAAAATAGAGGAATTTGGATATTAAATTGTTGCCGTAATGACGAATTAAGTTTAAACTTTTTTATTACTTTTTCTTTGAATATATGTAATATTGAATCTTTTTTATAGAGGTCTAATGACTTATATTAATGTTTCAACAATTCCTCGCCTACATAACATATGTAATTAAGCTAACGATTATTCAAATGATATCGACATTTTTAACATAACAAATTCTATGTTTTAAAACATACCTAAACATTTTTAATGTCAAAATATTGCCTCCGATGTTTTAACCATTGTAATGTGCCTTTTACTAAGCCTTGTGTAAAAAAATTAAAAACCACATTGGCGTCCAAAAAAATTAATAATAAAATATGGTATTCCATTATTCTTGACACAACCCATCTTGAGAAGTTTATTCAATTGATCGTACAGTGTCTTTATGAGGCATCCCCGAACTTTTCCATCTATTTCCGCATCATAAATATTGTATTCTCTCAGAATTTTATTTTAAACTAGTGATTCTCGGCATGTGTTCAAATGCCACTTAAATAAAGAAATTGTTTCTCCCTGCGTGTCCTTTCGCATTCATCCCCGTTCCCCTTTCGCCTCCACTTCTCCTCCCGCGTTCCCTTTCCACCATTCCCTTCGTTTCCCTCTCCCTTCCTCCTTCCATCCATGCCACTAAACTATATGAAATACACTCAATTTTCAAACAACTCGCACGCTACCTATTGTACAATTTTTATGCAAATTCCATAACGCCAGAGCTCACCAGCACTTACAAAAACCGCACAGTGCGAGTGCGCACAACAATTCTCCAAAGTGTCATCGCAATCGTATGAATAGTACAGGAAATAATTTCATAATACCAAAGCTCACACTATTATTTACAGAAACCATTACGGGCAGCGCACATCGAATCACTAAGGTTTCATAGCAATCGGTTGAATGGTTTAGGAACACATAAGGGACAAATAAATAAACATTCATTTTTAAATATTAAGATTACGTTTAATTTAATGTTCAACCAACATCTTGTGTAACTTTGTAATAGAAACACGGAAAATGCATTAAATTGCCGTCAATCTTCCCCAAGAACTAAGTGACTTCTTTAAACAATGATAGATAAAATACTTTAGCAATAATCTTCATAATTTTATTGCACCACAAATAAATAAACATTTTATAATACAACCACCGCCATAAATAGTTGAAGAAAGAATGCACAATGCACCGAAATAAGAAAAAAAAATGTGAAGAGATTGTCCGCGTGGAGAGGTTTTATAATAGCCATAAAACTTGATAATCTAGATTTCGTAGTTGGTCGCCGTTACATCTGTAGAACTGTAGATGATTGAAGACAAGAGAATTGAAACGGAAAGTTCATGGGAGTAGGTTTAGAATTTGTAGCAGAATTGAAGAAGGATGGTAATGTTATAATAATTGCCGTTTTATTATTATAATTTGCGTACATGTATTTTCTTATTACGAACCTGTTATTTATAACTTACTGGCGAGTACCACGCATGCCTTGCAGTGCCACTCAAAGAAAGACATTATTTCTCCCTGCATGTCCTTTCCCATGCGTCCCCGTTTCCCTCCTGCGTTCCCGTCCCCTCCTTTCCCCCCTCCCGCGTCATCCTTTCCGTGAGCCCCCTTTTTCGTTCCCCTCCCCCCTCAAGGATTTCCATCCTCCTTCCGCCTTCCCTGTAGCTAAACTATATGAAATACACACATATAGTTTATTTACGTATTGTAATTTTTTCATAAAAATTTCATAACGCCAGAGCTCTATCGTTAATCGTGGTAAAACCATGAATAATCGTGTAAGAAATGAGGAGATCCGCAAAGAGTGCAAGGCTGATGTAAGCGAAATGAGTCAGATTAAGAAAGGGACCTTCAGATGGATTGGGCATGAAGAGCGAATGAAATAAAAAAAACTGTGTAAGAAGAATATATGACGCAAATGTGAATAATAGAAGAAGTCGGGGACGCCCGAGGAAGACAGGGCACGATCAAGTGTATTAGATACTTGAGACGGTCCATGTTAAGAGTTAGAATAATAGAAGAGTATGTATGAGACGATGTATGAATGTGAATGAGGCAAAGAGTGTGTGTGCCAAGACCAAGTTGTTTAATGGTCCGTCCTATCTGCCTACCCCTGCGGGGAAATGGCGTGTAGGTTAGTTAAGTTAAGTTAGTTAATGATATTAATATAATATATTATTTATAATAATATCTTAATTTGTTAGAACTACTCTGTATTAAAATACCTGCCAGATAAACTCGCAATAAAGATATTTTCAATTTTAACAATACCCTCAATACTAACTATTCTATTAATTCACCAATCCCTAGAATGCATAGCCTTGCAAATAAACATTGTGAATCTATAGATATATTTGGTGTTGACAGTTTTTCAATTTTCAAGAGACAACTCATCTCTATTTTATCTGCTATTAATGAACTTTTTTATATTTATTCTTTTCATAAAACCTCCTCTCATTTAAAATCTTACCAGTTATTTATAACCATATTTTATTTTATTTTGCTGTTCTATTTAGTTCTGTTTTATCATACTACATTATTATACACATATAATTGTTTGTTTATACCTACTAACTAGCTTTTAAACATTGCACTTTATTGTATTTCAGGTCTTATTACTGATTTTTCTTATTACTCATACTATTTCATTTCTTTTATGATGTTTAATTTTTTTATGTAGGGTAGACTGGGGACGATTGAAACATGTTATGATTGAAACATCTCAATTTACTCGAAAACTATAATACCTAAGAGTGTGATACAACACTCGAAACTCCGTCAGGTCTGTTGGGACGTTTCTACAAAAGCGCAGTAGCCGGCGAGTGACTCAATCGTGCATAGGGGACATTATTGAATTTCGCACTAAAACGTAAATATTTAAGACATTATTGTTTATCTTATAACTCATTTTACTCTCGCAGCTTGACGAAATGTTTCATTACATTATCTTCTTTATCTATTTAAGAGTGTTTATAATGCATTTGCGTGGCGTTAATTTCTATTGAAAAGGCATGTTTTTGACTTTGAAGCTGAAAATGCAGCGTGGGGATGTTTGAAACAACTCATGTGGGGATGATTGCAACGTTTCAATCATAACCATGTTTCAATCGTCCACACTGAGAGAAAATTTAAAAGTTATAATGAAAAAAGGTCAGAAATTTAAATCATTAAGTATTATTCAAATTCAAATCATTAAGTCTAATGTACTTCTGTGATCTTGAATGGTGAACTTCTGTGATCTTGGTTGATGAAGTCGATCTCATTCGACCACATTCGACGTCACACACCCTCACGTGATAATTTCGTAATAACATATCTTTATTGATTTTCTTACATTTATAACTAAAAAAAATCAACGTTAATAGTATACATTGTTTTATCAATTATGTAAGTACAGAACAACAGAGAAAAAAATTATGTTATGAAGAAAGTGAGTTCCCCTTCTCAAGAAACCGAGGTTGCAAACTATGCTAAAAAAACAGCCAACATTTACCTATTTTGGGCTATCTTCAAAAGATTTAAGACAATTGGCATTTGATTTGACCACACAAGGCCAGATTCATGGTACACAAATGGGATGGCCGGAATAGAATGGCTCCGAGGATTTTTGCGCGCCATCCAGAATTTATTATCTATAAGATGTGCCCAAGCCACGAGTAGGTATGGCACAAGCAACAAGTTTTAATTGACATAATGTTGATGAATTTTTCAACAATTTAGCGAACGTTATGGATAGTTTTAAATGTGAACCAAAGGACGTCTATAACGTAGATGAGACCGGTGTCACAACTGTTCAAAAACCTAATCGGTTTATAGCCAGGAGAGGAACTCGGCAAGTAGATGCAGTAACGTCGGCCGAACGAGGAATTTTCATAACTGTCTGTAGCGGCAAATGCAATTGGCAACTCAATTCCGCCGATGTTCACATTTCTACGTATCAATTAAGCCATTTCTTAAAAGAGAGTCCAATTGGTAGTATCGGTACCACGAACAAATCTGTCTGGATCTGGTCTGGATACAAGAAGAAGATTTTACCAAATTTCTTATTCATTTTCAAAAATTCACCATTTCGTCCTTAGATCGCAAAGTTCTTTTATAACTTGATAATCATTCATCGCGGTCGAATCCTACGAAATCAAAAAAGAATATTATTTTGTAAAATCAATATTTAGTCTTCAAACCATTCCAAAATAAACAGGCAAAAAAAACTACGCCTAGAGACTCCGAAGAAGAAACCACAAACAAGATGACCAATGTATAGGAAAAGGTGCACTGGAATCCGAGGACAAAAATATGAAAAAAAAATCACCCTTCACATTGATAAAAAAAAGTGCTTCGTAGTCTCCACTCTTGTCTACTTTGGTTTTCTGTATATTTCACTTCTACCGCATGTGAATTGCACATCCAGATTTTTCTTTTCTTTTAATAGATAATATTAACTTGTTTAATAGATTTTAATGCCACTTAACAGATTATTTTAAAAAAAATCTAAAATATTGCGATATTTTGTATAATGATGTTACATCCCAAACCATAAATTCAATAAATTTTTATTTTTTCGACTTCTTAATTGTTGAATTTTACACACAAAAAATGCTCTTAATTCAGAGGTAAATTCTACATTGTTATGATTGAAACAGTGTGATGGTTGAAACAAGCACTTTTGTATGAAAGCAAAAAACTTATTTTTAATACCGTTCTATTCTGCTCCAGGGTAATATCGCAGTAAAAGTATGTTGATTATGCCAAATACTCATAATAAGTATAACTAAGAGCACGTAAACATTAATAATAAAAAATATATTTAAAGTTGTTTCATTTCAAGACATTTATGTTTATAATTTTTTAAATACTTGTGATATGTTTAATCACTATTCATGATCTCATTGAGTACTGTTTTAATAATGAACATGTTGAACATTGATTAAAATTATTCCAATTATTCCATAGATATTTAGAGTGTTTCAATTATCCCCACATACTGTTTCAATCGTCCACACTATGGGGATAATTGAAACAGTTTTCCCCATCGTCTTTAAGTGGTCATTGTAGCTTACCTGTACGAGTTGTGGCCATACAATAAATTTAATTTGATAACTAGATAGATCATAAAACATCTGGTATAAACATCTTTTCCATAAATACATAAGAAATATTACTACGCCTAGTTAAAGTAAAAGTGTTTCAACCATCCCCAGTCTCCCCTATGTTTTTAATTTCTGTTATGATGTTCTATACCTTGTGATGATGATTGCTTTATTATTTATTCTGTTTTATTCTTCATACGTCAATGGTTTTATTGGTTTAGTAACATATTAGTACATAATTATTATACTTTTTCTTCTATGCTTGTAAAAGCCCACTAGGGCGTAAATAAATATAAATAAATAAGTATAATAAGGAACAATAATTATCCAACTTGAAAAAATGGTCACATCATATTGAACTATTTATGCTCCACGCTCATTTTATGCGCATAAAACGTGTTTAACTTTCATTATACTGCTTTTCGTTTTTCCTACCTACATTATTAACGTATCTCGAATGTCAATAATGACTTATTGATCATTTGATTGTTTTGATCAACATCGTATCTTTGCGAGTTTTTATCTTCCACATGTCTGTTTGAAAACATTTTATAAGTGATCCAATTTATACCAATAAAGATTCAAACACATTAATGCATATATGTATTTTTTTATTTATCTTATTACATTATAATAATATGGTTATGTTTTCTGTTTGATAAACTTTCGAAATAATAAAATTTATGACCTTTGGTACCCACTTAGTCAAAATACAACTTAAAAATATACTCTCACATTGAAAAGCAAAACTTTGACAGCAAATTATATACAACTCAAATTATATGACATAACACCTTCCTTCACTCATCTGTCCAATTATAAATCTATTAGATGAATTTCCGTAAAGATCACGATCACCAACGGACCAAAACTGGATACAAAAAAATCACTTAGACAAAACGATTTCTTCTCCGAATTCGCACCAAACGAACCTTACATAATTCATCCAAAGGTTTGTAAAAAAGATCCATAAAATGTTGTTATGTAAGTACGACGTAACCATCAACAATGCGAGCATAATATCAAATAATTGGACAAGTGGAATGTCGCTTGCCGCTCTCTTGTATCAACGCAATATAATGATATTATAAAATTTGTTAACTGTAAAATATATAAATAATTATGTAATAATAGTACAGGTAGAAACCTATTTTTGGAAAATATAAAGAGGATGTGCAACTTTGAATTTCGAGTTAAGCAGATAAATTCTAAAAAGTTGTAAAGGCACAATCTGGGAGGCGGGTATAGGAACAATTTATTGAATAACCCAAATGGTTCGCTACGTTTGGTGACTTAGCAGGGGTGCCCGTGTTCATGGGGCGGGGTTTGTCATGATCTTGGCGGCACTTGCGTTTGCCCATCTCCTGCGTCCGCCACGGGAACCATTTATTGGATAACCCAAGTGGTTCTCTAAATTGGTGACTTAGCAGAAGTGCCAGGGCTCATGGAGTACCTAATGTTTGCCTATGTCTTGTCGACACGTGCGTTTGTCCACCTCCTGCGTGGTGGACCGAATCGGGAGAGATTGATTGAAAGAGACCTTTTTACCTCTGTTGCCGGACTCTCTCGGCCCATCACCTTGTACTGCATTGGGAGGGATGGATTGATACGGTCGTCACTCCTGGACAAATGACTCCTAGATTCCTACCCACCCCTCACACTTTTTTCTTTACTTTAGATCTTCCTCTCCTCCTTTCCCGATGCTCCACACAGCGTCCCCAAAGATGACATTGGCCCTGGGGGGGGGGGGTTGATATCTTCCTCAGGGCATCCTGTTTAATGTAAAAAGGCTTGATCTTGAATATTTTTAGTTACTGATTTCTTATTAAAGGTCATGATTTAAAATTTGTTAATATTGTGCAGTAGCAGAATGGTCAAATGCGTCAGGTCCTCGTGCAGGCTTCATAGATTCATATAGCACAAGCATCATTTCCGCTAGATAGAAGATTTATGGATTATTATTATCACATGGAATTGTAATGCTGTACAGGAACTGGTGCAGAAGATTCTCTTCTGCCCGGAGCCAGTGAGTCTATGGCATAACAAATTGTGGAATGTTTGGTGGTTGGAGGTAGTGGGAAAGGGAAGGAGATGGAACTGAGAAAGTTTGATAAGTACCTTGTTATCCAAATCTGGTCAGCAAACACGACTTAAGTCACTTCTTTCACCAGAGCGTTACTGCGAGTAGCTCGGACTTTTGAATTCGGCGAATAAATTTCATGTGGTTTTTCAGGAATAGTTTTTAGTGAATAAATTCTTTAATGTGTGGATTAAAGTTATTTTTTTTTTTGTAAAAAGCAGTCGGCAATACAGAGCCAGTTGGAAAAATAAAAGTTAGATTCTTTTCGACACTTGTTATTTCAGAATCTATGTGTAATTTAAGTAGGTGTAAATCTCTCCGCGTGTAATTCCGTCTGTTCGTTATTTTGGTAGCGTTTTAATTTTTTAAATTTAATTTCTTAATCGAGATTTACGGTCATAATTTTGTCATGTAACCTTTAAACTAACATTCTTATGTACACATTTTCTTTTCACACCATCTTCTTATTCCTTTTGAGCGCTTAATGCAGACCCGCAGTTTGCTTGGATCCGGTGGTAGGTACTACGGCACATTGGGAAATGTTGTGTCATTGAAGGAGACGTAGTTTGGAAGATATTTGAGATATAATAACTAAGTGTACATATGAAAATAAAGCCATTTCACATAACCTTACAATTTTTAATTAATATCTAGGATCATGTTGTTGAAATTTATTACTTTAAATATGTTATTCAGTATATATATTTAAATGTGTTATTCGTGTTTTAAATATGTTATTCTGCATCCTCTGCAAATCAACAATCGAAAGATGAACGCCCATTCACGGTAGAATCGATTATTTTCGTGAAAAAAAACGCGTTCATTCCTTCCAATGAAAGTGCAGTCGTCAATGAGAATGTAACACGTCCCAGTGTACCTGACCACAAGTACCGGTTAACTAGAGCTGTTACTGTAAGAGCACTGATTCGGTGAAAGATAAAACAAGCAATATTAGATTCTAACACAGGCCAGTGAAAAATCAAATAGATCCGTTTTTTATATATAAATAAATGGTTTCCTCGTCATGTGATTCATAACATCTACTGTCACTGTGTAATCAATTTTTATATTAATAACCAAATGGAAATACCCAATCATGTTTCTGTGCTCCTGATATTCTGTTCTAGTCGGCAGGTTAACGTTTTTTCTTCTTTTTTTCTGTGAGATTAGCGCCACAGCGAAAATTACCACAAATAACCTTATAACATTTTTGCGCTCCTGATATGTTGTTCCTGTCAACAGGTCACGATTTGAAGTTTATTATATTTACCTAGCGCAGAGACGTGAAAAATCACGTTTAATCTGAATTCTTGAGAAATCAGTTCGAATTTTTAAAATGGCAATTAATAATACACATTTTAAAGGTTGGTGATTTTCTCACGAAAACGGCACAATGGAAATTATCTAATAAACATTATTATAGGCACTTGCTGTCTGAAATCTTCAAAGAAACATTTTCAATTTTAAAAGACTCAACTCAAAAAGCCGAATTTCAGCAATACATTGAACAAAGTTACAGGTCGAGTACAACCATAACAGGGTATTTCCACTGTTTTTTTATCTGGAAAAAATGTGTTTTTATTTTATTTTTATTAAACAAAAAATAAATAATTTTATAAAACGACATTAACACGTTTATTAGTTAGTCCCTTTGTGAACCTATATACCTATGTAATATAATATTGTAATCAAACGGAAGAGCTCATTAGGCAATCCGCTCATGAAAAAACTGAAGAAAATTGTTGGCGACTCATCGCTATTCACAGGGAAAAAACATGTGAATTTCATTGGCGGTCGGCGCACAGGCACAGGTGACGCGATTACCAGCATTGCTGGTCGCCGCGGCCGTCGCTTTTCAGTTGCCTTGTTGACAGATTGCCGATGCCGTGAATGGAGTTGCCAACCAGTTTTCGGTTTCTTCATGAGCGAAGGCCCTAAGAAGAATTTTATTTTTTTTTATTTTTTATTAGTGACTATTTAGTTACAGGTTTGATGACAATTACAAGATATGATGATATATATAAATATTTAATCCGTTTGTTCTTAGTCCTCCTCACTAGGTGGTCCTGTGCTGAGGCGGACTGGTAGATTTCTTTGATTTTCTGTTATTTAGTTTCTATGATGTTTTTAATACATTCTCTAGTATGTCTGCATTTATTTCTTTCACCCATGTTTTGATTTTTTCCTTAAACTTATTTATCTTTTCTATCTTTTTCAGACTTGGAGGAAGATGTGATTCAAATGTGAATGGTAGAAGAATTCGATGACGCCCGAGGAAGACATGGCACGAACAAATTTATTTATGTATTTAAACGCCTTAGAATGGCTTTTACATTCAAATTATACATAAGATTACACAATGGTACAAAGGAAGGTATCAGTATTACAATAATAACAAAATAAGAATTTATATTTAACAAAGTATGTATGATAAAAGCAAGTATTTAGGTATAGTATACTGTTACGTGTTACTAAACCACTGTCACTATACTAAATATATATATATATCAATGTTATAATAACAGAGAAAGGATAACAAGGTGTGCGAGTAGCTGACTTGGCGAGGCAGTACGGGCGTAGTAGGTACTCGTACTTCAACGATATGTACTGTGCTTAAGGCTCCGTTACCGGCCCCAAAAAGAAGAAGATGGAGAGATACGAAACTACGAACGTTAGAGGAGAGCGCTAACATTTACAGCGCCAAAATCGATGCAAAAATTTCGAAAATCTTTAATAAAACACGACTCGTTTAAAATCGAGCAAAAATCTCTTGTAGGCTGTCTAAAACAGTATTTAATGAAACACTGTGATTTTTTTCATACAAATAACTTGTAAAATAACGGAAACAGACTTGAAAATAAAAACATTTGGAGCATACTTTGCGATTTTTTTCTATGGAGGGAATTTCATATAATTTGCGTTTCGGCGTAGGGAATGTATAGATATTATCTTCAAAAATAACATATATTTTTTTAATAGCTTAAAATTTGCAAGAGATCGGTAGAAATTCGGATAGCGGCCTCTTAAACAGTAGGAGTCGATAAAGAGTATAACGGCACCTAAGGCTGTTACAATAATTTCTAAGCTCCGGAGTCCTCTCCATGAAAAGATGGACAAACTGCTGATGGTCTAGGTGGCGTAGAAACTGCTTGATACCTTAACACAGGGCGACAACATCATATGTGGGAAGGCACTAGCGATTTACGGTGATTTACTGAACCAGACCCCGCGCAATTCCACGGACGAGGCATCGGAAGACTCGTTTAAAGCCAAAACTTCTTATTTAAAAACACGTAACAAGAACAACTGGGGTGGCATTTTTAGGGCTTGAACGGTTTTATTGCATTTTAATTGATTTTAATGGGGAAAATTGCTTTGATATTCGAGCGAGGTTACGGAACGAATTAAACTCGTATCTCGAGGTACCTACCACTATCGGGCTATGTCAAGAGTCAGAATAACAGACCACCATAACACGGGCATCAGCCTAGCATGGTGGTCGAAAAATCCACAAAAATGTAACCATAATATTTATGCAATGAATAAAGAAAAAAAAGATGAGTACCAGATAATAAGGAGCGAGTGTATGTGTACGCAGAACTTTAAATACGTGTCGCGTTGCGTAAAATATCACACTCAATAATCAGCTACGTTGCGTATCATATTGTTTTCTGTTGATTGATGGGTTGATAGTTGCAATTTGATAGGTATAGTTCATTAATTCTTGATGGATACTCGATAGTTTATTGATGTTCAATAGTTATTATGTGAGGGTATGAAGCCCAATAATACATTTTGACAAGATATGGTATGATAAGTATGCGATAGTTGGAAATTAGTGAATTAATGAAACAACATGTTTGTTTTTAGTTCCAGAGGTTCGAAACAACAACATGGAACTTGAAAATGAAGATATTAAATTAAGTAAGTATTATTAGTATTATACCAACTATAACTCAATAAAATCCTTCTTTAAAGAAATTTTGCAATTCAGGATGATGGTCTTACAACAGGGCGATACTTAGGACGCGGGACGTTTTCACTTGGGACGTGCCGCAAATACAATATGGAATTTTTTTTATGAATTAATTGTGAAATAACACAAATTAATAAAATTATATTTATTTGCGCACCTGCGAGTCAAGGACCTAACCCATCGACCATGGAGGCCGTCAAAGTCATATATAATCTTGTTTTTTAATATCGTGTATTTATAATACAAAACAAAAAAATAATAAAAGAGTTCACATCCATACATACTAGATGTTTGTCATATATATCTACCTATTGTATTTTTTAAATTATTCAGTTTGGTGTAGTATGTTTGCCTCAAATATAAATGAAGTTTTGTATGAAAAATGACGCGGAGCCTAAAGTCGTTTTGAACTAAAGAAGATGGATTGTGAATTGTGATAGTTGTCCACTTTATTTTAATTACACAACCTTCTAAATGACACAGTATGGAGCAGAAACATTCGCTTAATACGTAACTTGACTTAATGACAACTTGCTATGATTAATTGGATTGTGAATTCTAAGTAGTAGCATCGCCTCGTGATTCAAATAGGTACCCACCTACACAAAAGTAAAAAATGGCTGATAACAAATAATTTATTTCTTAATAAAAAAAAACCCTCTCGTGAGACGGCCTCCGTGGTCGAGGGGCAAGACTTTTGAGGTCGCACTTTCAAATCCCGGCGTGCGAAAGTACATTTTGATTTGTGTTTTCATAATTTAGGAGGCGGTTATAGGTACCGCCGCCTCGGGAAGCACTTATTTGATTACCAACTCCTCTGCCATAGGTCACCATCACTACCTTTAGTGATTTAGCAGGGATGCCCGAGTTCACGGGGTGAGGTTTGTCCGGGTCTTGGCGGCGGATGCATCTGCCCACTAGCTGCAAGGCAGGCTGAATCGGGAGAGATTGGTTGAGGGAGTCCATGTGACTTATCCAGCCGTACTCTCTCGGAACATCGCCTTGCACCGGAGTCGGAGGGATAGATTCATACGTCTGTCCCTCCTGGACACACTGACCCCCAGATTCCTACCCACCCCTTATACTATTTTCTTTCCCAGAAATTGCTCTCCTTCTTTTCCTGAAAAAAATCTCCACACAGCATTCCCAAAGATATTTTTTTAATTTTGTAAAAAATCATTTAAAGTACATTAACATGCTTTTGGCGATGTTTTTATCTTGAATAAATCAAAACAGACGGCTGGTGTTGAACGGGAATTCAAACCTTATCTTCATCTACACAAGGAGTGTTATTGTTAACTACCTAATCCCGAATTTTACACGACGTAAAGTGGATCACCTATGTATATGCGTATTTACCCCTCTTCCAATATCCTAATCAGCCTCTCCGTTTCTCTTAAACAAAGGTGGGTAGATACCTACTTCCCAAACATTCTGATTCCCAGATTTTAATTAGTCATAAAATGACATTTAATGTAAGTACATATATTTATTTTTTTGTTCATTTTCCGTGCAAGATTTTAAGAAATAATCCAGCCCATATAATTTGGGTTTTTATTAGTGGTTACCTAATTTCCCCCTAAAACAATAAACCACCATAATTATGTACACGCTTCAATAGATATGAAAATAAGCAATAATAAAGTTAATAACCCTTTTACGACCTAATAAGAAGGCTAAAACACGAAAGCTTACACGCCCCAATAAAATTTTGATGTTTCGCCACTTAGTAATTCTGATAAGTGCCGAAAATATTATAAAAGGTTCTCAAATTTTTTTATTTGAATTCCGCACAAGAGTTAGCGATCCGACTAAAGATAGAGACCAATGATCCGGAGGTCATGGGTTCAAATCCCAGAATACGCATTTATTTTATTTATTTATTTTAGTTTTCACAAAAGTCATTTTAAATTTATTTATTTATTTATTTAAACACCCATAGGTTGTAAAACATAAAATGCAGTTTTTTTGTGATTCTAGTGAAAACAGTGGATTGACAAAATACAGGTAACATAAATGTCAAAAACCAAATATAGGTCACATAAAATATAAGCGTTCATTAAATAAACGTAACATAAAATATAAGAAATAAAATACAGGTTGCATAATGTATAGGAGTTGACACGAAGTAGGTAATGTTTAAAATTGTTTACATTAGTTTATGAGATAGGTGGAAATACATAGTGGGCACATATTATGGCGTTTGATGTTTGCTAAGTTCAAATTATTGTCAAATACATCCATATTGTTTAATTATTATTTGTTACCAAGACTATGTAAACGTTGTATTGGAGAATGCAAATTATATTTGGAATTAGATGTACGTATATAAAATATCAATGTTTTTCTAGCGGTTCGTGTAGGTACATGCAGATTTATCAATTGCAGGAGTTCACAACAATCGAATTTAGAGTTTATAATTCTAATAAAAAGATTAGATCGTTTATTTTTCGTCTGTTTTCTAAAGTTGGAATATATAAAATATTCATTCCGACGGGTAATTTATGTGCTCGAAAGGGATGTTCAATTTAAAATTTACGAAACGGTAAATAATATAAGAAACACCATTCAGAATTTAAATGCGCTTGAAATGGATTTAGCTGTGTTTGATGACTAGATCTGAATAGCCAGGTACTTCTCTACCCTCCTCTCTCCTTCTCCTCTTCCCCATCCCACCATCCTTCAGCCTCAAAACATCCCCCAATTTGGAATGACATAGTCTCACTGGCTCCAGGCGGTTGGGACTCTTGTGCGGTATCCAACCTCTACAAACAGTCTGGGGCCAGTGAATCTATGGCATCCCCACCTGAGGAGTGTCGTGAGGTTGGAAGAAGTGGCGAGGGGGAGGAGAAGAGGAGAGAGACCAGAAGTACCTGGCTATTTAGATATGGTCACCAAACACGGGTAAAGCCATTTCAAGCTATGTTGCAATTCTTAATGGTGGTTTTTCAACAAAGCGATACTGAAAGTGTCTTCCTTTCTGAACCGTGCTGCAAATTTACTATAAGTTTACAAATTTACTATAATTTACTATAAATTTACTAATTCGTTATTTGAAATGCGTATTCCTTGTATTTAAATATTTGACAGATGCAATTAGATAGTGATTATGTTTATTTATATTACAGAATTTTACAATTCGAAAGGTAAATTTATTATTTTTTGAGGCAATGATCTTGACGCATACATGTTTTTAATGAATACTTTTGGCTTCACGATCATGGACACTGTAACGCTATCCGAAACGTCGGCTTAAGTAGGATGTAAGGCAACACGGCACAATATCCCAAAAATAAATCCCGATTTTACTAATGATGTTCATTCGAAAGGTAAATTTCTGACGTCTCTGTGATTTGTCGACAGCAAAATTATAATTACCTATGACATAAAGAAAATTGTCAATATCTATGTTAACATATCTATATTACATTAACATATCCTGAAGAAGATAACATTGTTATTGAAACATGTCGATATTGTTAAATAAAAAAGTGGTTTAAACAAAGTGATTTGTTATTAATTAAATAATCAATAATGCCACAAAGTTATTTTGCAAAGTTTGAAGAAGTAAATATCTATGTATTTGGTTTCTCACGGCTCTACATAATTACGTAATAATAAAGTATAGATGTGAATGAACTCCATGACGGTAAACTAAACAAAACATTATTATCTACGAAATTAAGAAGATTATTACGATATTACGCATAAATGTTTTGATCTACCGGAAGATAAAACACTGTTTTATTATTAACTTCACTAGAAACACCGCACATTTTTAGCGTTCATATCAAGAATTACGTGGTTCCTGGACTATTTATTATTTTTACTCTAGCTGAATGATTCAATAATCTATTAAATTATTCAGTAGCGCAAAAAGGATTTTTTCTTGGAGAAAATTTTTAAAATCATTTCTGCGATGAACGGTTTTTAAGTTTTACCGACAAAAAAGGAAAAAAATATGAAAGAAAGTTCCAGAAAAACGTTGTCCGGGATTCAGATAGATAATAATATAATGTAAGATTAACATATCGAATATTGGGTTCCATTATAACTCAACAAAGTGGCTCTTTCAACACCCCTAGTTATGAGGAGAAAAAAAAGATTATAAAGTAACCTAAGACAACCTATTTAACAAAATTTAAAAATAAAATAATCACTGTAAATGACTTTTCAAAGTAGACGTTTTTTGCATTAGCTCCACACAGGAGGCTCTGAGGTAAAAAATCCGTCGAGGTCTATGTCGGCTTTGAGGAAGTTGTGTGGATGGTCTTTCCAAGGAGAGGAAGTTCTGAGAAGGAAAATGGCAAGAAACTGGGGGTCAAAGTGTCCAGGAGTGACGGAGGTATGAATCCATTCCTCCCACTGCGATGCAAGGCGATGAATCGAGAGAGTCTGGCTGGAGAGATCATCTTAGGTCTCTCTCAAACAGTCCGATCCGGCCCGCCACGCAGCTGATGGGCAAACACATTCGCAGGCCAAGACCTAGACAAACCCCACCCAAACTGAACCCGGGCACCCATGCTAAGTAACCAAACGTAGCAAACATCTTGGAGAGATCTATGGCAGGGCTATTTGTTATCCAATAAATGCTTCTCGGGGCGGTTGTACCCATATCCACCTCATAAATTGATGATGGAGGTGTAGAAGTTGCGTGATTCCGAGTTGTCAGGTCTTAATAAAAACCTTTTTTAATGAAATAAGACGTGATAGATAGGTAGATACTCGTACTTACAATGGGTACCTACAATAGAGGAGTTATGCATGTTAGTGCGATCATCTACAGACAAGTTCCCACAAAAAAAACTCAACGCATAAATACGCTACAAGGTTCACAGAAAACTTATTAATACCAAAAGCAAACAAAACGATATTCCAAAAAGGACCATACTACATGGCCATTAAAGTACATTACAACATTCCACATAACATTAAACAAATACAAGATACACACAAATTCAAATGTTTACTTTCCTTGTAAACAAATGTCATTACACCTTAAGTGAATACCTCACATAAATGAATCACCTATGTTTGTATTTTTATTTTTTATATTTGTATTTTATTATTTGAGTAAATATTATAATATTCTTCTTTGTATAAACGCTATAATATAGCATGTATGTGGTTAGCTGGAAGAAATGGGGTCTACACTAGGGAATGCAATCTCGACTCGAGATCGCAAATTCGAGATCTCGCGAGATTATAAATTACAAATCTCGCGAGATCTCGGAATTTTTGGGATCTCGTTAATCAAAAGAAAATATTATTTGAAATACGTTATTTGGCTCACTAGAACTTGATGTTCTTCCGACTCCCCTATTCATTAATTTTGTGTCAATTTTGTGGATTGACATCATATGGACGTGTAAACCCTTTGTAGACCCGGATATAGTATTGAGAACAGCTTTACATAACTTGCATTGAGCAGTTAAATTAGTAACTGCTTTCTTGAAGTATCTCAATACCGGTAAACGACTGCTAAACTCAACATACTCTTGATCTGGATGATTTTTCGATATGTTAAGGTATTAACAACGTAAGAATCCAAAAATTATGTTTATTTAACTCACATAAACAATAAAAAATGCATAATTTAAGAAAAAGTAATGACCACAACTGCACAACTAAAACAAACAAATGGCTGCCTGCACGTACGCAAGTATCTGTTATCACGTAAGTTCGACATAGTTTTATATTATTTGTCCCGCTCATCATCCGTCGCTAATA
Organism: Limnephilus lunatus; assembly: GCA_917563855.2. Lineage (NCBI taxonomy): Eukaryota > Metazoa > Arthropoda > Insecta > Trichoptera > Limnephilidae > Limnephilus > Limnephilus lunatus. The sequence goes on along the minus strand of OU830594.1, from coordinate 89,296,279 downwards.
TTCGTAAATAGTCAGGATAGTTTACTTTCTTCGATCAACACTCCCGCCCGACCGTCAGTCAGTCAGCACACCACTCACGCCCCGAGTGGACATGTGTAGCGTCACTGACTACTACTGCCGGCCAACCCGTCGATCTCGAACGGGATCTCGTCACATTATGCTTCGGGATTGATCCCGAAAAATGTCACGAGATCGAGATCCCGTGAGATCGGGATTGCATTCCCTAGTATACACATAAGCTACACCTTTTTTTTATTTGTACAATAAATATTTTTTGATTTTGATACCAACAACCTGAACATAAACATAAGCGGGGCCAGAATGTGTAAGTGCCTCGAGTCCCTAGGCCTCTAAGTCCGGGCCTGACTAAGTTGCCTAAGCAGTTAGCACCTTGTTAGTATAATGTGTTGTTAATTCAAGGGGTTAATAAGTAAGTTAGGTTAATTCTCATATCACCTACAAATGGCGTATTATGTGAGGAGATCTGGCAAAAGTGTTATTATTTTTCATGTTGAATAATACAAAACACGTTGATGTAGAATAATACGATTAAATCCTTTCCCTCACTTTCAGTTGAGTTGATTCATATCGAAAAGCCACAAGCCGCAAGCGATGAAAGCACACAAATGCGATCTAATTTAATTTATATCAAGAATGCAATGGACTAACACTTTAATTGGATTCTAGCACGAAATGCCACGGTATTATTATGGAAACACTTGGTAAGATAAACACTAATGGACATTTTAGACAATCCTTTTTTTTATACCCATCACTATTTGTAAATCATTTCGATAACATAGGCCTTGGGGGAATTGTTTTCAACATGTCCTCCTGTGGGGAACTGATGAAAAAAAAAAATTATAGAAACAAGTTACAGTACATTCCCAAAATATTTTAAACAGAGTTTCCTGATCATATTTGGAATAAAAAACGTAAATATTCTTTTTTAATTCGGTGATGTACTTTTTTAAAATTAAAAACAAAAAATGTGTTTCTACCACACGGCACCGGGACGCGATTACGTGATCTCTCTCTTCTGGAACCGTGCTGCTAGAACGAGACGAAGTGCATAACAAGTAACCCGTGCTGGCTGCACCCAATTTAGTTGCAACGTGTAATGGATTTTTTTTATGGAAAAAAATCATAAGTACATCTTTTTTTTTTTTTTTTTTATTCCAATTAAAAGAAAATTAAATTTTCACTTATTTAACTAGAAATAATTATACACATTAAGATATACGAAATATTTCAATACAGCACTATTCTATTTCATTATTTTGCTTATCAAGAATAAATATTAATAATTTTTTTTAAATATAACAAGCTTCTTTTCACTTTTAATGTCATTTGAGACTTTTGGGAGGCAATTATATAAGTTGCCCCCCTCGTAACCAATGGATTGTTTAACATAGTTAGTGTGGATGGTGTTTAAATGTATGTTATCGTGTTGTCGTGTAAAGTGTTTGTGTACTTCGGACGTTTTAATGAATTCTGTGTTTGTGTGTATGAGTTTATTATTTATTTTTTATATAAGGAGACATGTATTGTATTCATATAGTTTTCTTAATGTTAATAGTTTTGTTTCCATATGTAATTTTTTGTGGATGTTCTGGGCTTGTAGTTAAATAGTTTTTTGATTACCTTGTTTTGTATTACCCGTAATTCATTTATGAATGTTTCACTTGCATTTCCCCACATTTCAATCAAATAATTTAAATGTGAGTGTACGAGACTATAATATAAACCTGTTTTTAATTTATTTGGCAACAGATATGATAGCCGGCTAAATACGCTAATCAAAGGGATGATTTTGTCTTTAATACCTTGTATGTGTTGTTTAAATGTCAAATGCTGATCAATGCAGAGCCCAAGATATTTTTCCTGGATCAGGATTTGCAGGTCGTTGTTTTCAATTTTTAAGGGTACTTAAGGAGGAATTATTTTACGGGTTGAGCTTAAGATCATGTATCCTGTTTTTTTTACATTCATTGTTAAAATATTTAAATCCTTATATGCTGTTAAGCCCTGCGTATCGGGACTCGGGACCCATATGTTTTTTTTTGCTTTACACGATAATTATTTTATTGTTGTATTGCTTCTCATAAAATATTAATTTATTATTTTAATTTTTCACATAATAATAAATCTCCTATATCGAAATTAACAATATTAGGAGGGAAGAAATCTGGGGTCATTGTGTTTAGGAGTGACGAACTTATAAATACATCCCTCCCAAGGCGATGGGTCGAGATAGACCGGTTGGATAGGACAAAAGGTCTCCCTCAACCAATCTCACCCGATCCGGACCGCCACGTAGTTAGTGCGCAAAAGCATACGCCGCCAAAACCTAAACAAACTTCATCCCAATAACCAGTGCACCCCAAAGTCACGAAAAGTAGCGAACCACTTGGAGTGACCTATGACAGGGTGTTGGTTATCCAATAAACGGTTTCCGGGGAGGCGGTACCTATATTCGCCACCCAAATTGAACATGTCTTCATTGAAATGTCAATAGAAGTTAATATTTAAGTAATATAATGATAACTCTAATAAAAGAAGATAACAAAGTTAAACAGGTAAAAACGGATTTTGGTTAATTAAGCTATCTATTTATTGTTATTAAGTTTAATTTGTAGAACTCTTTAGTTTACAGTAATTGGGGAAACATTAAAGAATAATAACTGTTAAAATAACAATTTCAGTCATTTAACTCATAAATTATATTAAGGGCGTAGATAATAAAAATAAAAGCAAAATAAAAATGTATTCGTAAATACCTATCTAGAAAAAATATAAATACATCGCAATAATACGTCTGTAAGTGGAACAATCACAGTTTGATAATGCCTACAGAAGGCGAAACAGCTGTCACGCGTAATAATAATAATTACATTATTGATTTTTTTTTAAAATAATCTTTTCATAAATTGAATAATAGTGTTATCTTCATATATAAAACAAAGTCGGGTTAGTTACACCATTTATAACTCGAGAACGACTTGACCAATTTTTATGATCTTTGATTTGTTGATTTTTCTCCGCCCCGAATAGCAGAATAACTATTAAAACATCGGAAAATTTCACGAAAAAAATTTATGAAGAAAATTATTTTTTTCTTACATTTTGTATGAAACGAAATCTCATCTTTTGAAATAGCTGCAATATTGTGATAAGTATAATATTGAATAGTGAGTGAATTCCAAAAACTCAAAAACGTCAAATGTCAATGCGCTCATTACTTGCTTTTGTTGTTAAACATATAATGCTGCCCCCCTTTCTTACACACTAACGGCCTGACTAAAAAACCCCGTGAAAAATTTATTCAATTGACAAACGGCCGCGGATGTGAAAACATTACTAATTAAAAAAATGTTCTTGGAAAAAAATACACACCGTTTACACAGCCTGGGGGGCTAGTTTATCTCTGTTTTAGGGATGATGTCTGAACGAAATTTGGAATTTTCCAAAGTATTTTGAATGTTCTATATATTTCTTATTTTTGAAGGTGCCGTAAAAAAAAATACCATTTTTAAAAACTAGATAAAATTACCTATTAGATTTGTGTATTTTAAATACAGTATAGTTTAAAAAAACTGCCATATTTTAAGATTTAAACACGGAAAAATGTGTAAAATAATTTCTTACCAAAACATTTTTGTCGAAAGTGTACAGAAATATTTAAAAAATTAAAATTTAAAAAATACAGACCTTTTATATAATGAATTTGAAATGAAACTGTCACCTCACTTTTTCCTCGTGCATACAATAAAAAAATTATAAAAAATTTCAAAGTTTTTTTTTAATGCCAAAAAAATAACCTTAAAAATATCTCTGACATTTCAACACATTTCTTGCACCACTAAAGATGTTAATTTCTTTGATAAGCTTACCAACACGTGAATTTGATATTAATATTTAGAAAAACCACCACTTTTATGAAATTCGCATAAAATAAATATCATTAAATGTAAATATGAATTTTTATGTATCATATAAAAAACTTTTTGACATTTCAACTTTGAAAGTACAATTATTGTTATTATAACTTCACTAAAACTTATGAAAAACCACAAAAAACACGGTAAATATATCAATTATATGAATATAAGACTGAATTAGTCATATTAATAAAAATTACGATCACTTTGGTAATATTACAAAGCACATCGCCGTACGCAAATAATCTTTTGCGGCTTAAAATATGTTTTCACTGCGAACAGCGAATGCGCCGACGCCCCCATCTAGCGGCCATGAATGAAAACATTGAAAACAACAATTTTGTATGGACATTACTAAAAATTGCACTGTTGCCAAACATTAAAATCTGTTTTAGCGTGAAATTCTTTATTGGTAGAATTTCGTTTTTTAGTGTAAATTTGTTGTACGGATGTTGCTACAAAAACACAGGTCATCGGTCGTGCTGTAGTTTTTTTTTAGTAAGGCTGTATATGTGAACAGTCGAAAATGAGGCAAACAGTGAACGTATGTCTGCACCCCAAAGTGAAAAAGGATATATCCAAAGGAAAAATTCAATAATTATAATAAATCTCCCTCACGCGTATAAAGAAAATGAAAAGCAATTCCAGTAAGTAAGTGGAAAAGTAAGAAAATCACAAAAAATATAATCCGTACACAACGCCATCTCTGATACCGACAAAAACAAAACATCGTCAGTTACATATAGATAATTGCTTCATTGTGTAATTTTTAACAATAAAAAAACTGAATTTAATTCAGCTAATAAGATAACCCAACAGTTATTGATTCTGAGGCGGTACGAAGTTCGCCGGGTCGGCTAGTTCAATATTTAAAAGAAATAAAAATTAAGCTTTGGTAATTGTTATACTTTAGATATTAGTACCTACGTTCCCCTAACGGAGGTCGGCTGTAACCTTAAGTTATATTTCTGTGGCTGGAACGCCGTGCGGTTAAAACCGTAAAGTGCTCTGCTAAACTTTAAGGTTGTGGGAAAGGTTATAATATACTTCTGGATATTATGTGTTAGCCTTTCTTTGCATTTAATGTGAGCTTTCTTATTGTGTTACCATAACCTAGCAGAGGTTGACTGCAATTATTTTAACGGTAGCTCTGTATTTAGCGATATAAGGGAGAAAAACGGCTACCATCTTGGTTCACTTCTCAAATTTTTCAGAAATAATAATAATTATTATTATCGTATTTCTTTATCACACATATCGGCCCCAGTGGTTGATGGGTAAGCCTCTCGATTACTTATGTACATAATCGAGAGACTTATGTACGGCGTATGAGGCTTACCTGACTTATTTAAATAATATATATTATACTAGCTGATCCGGAAACACGTTGCTGTAGCTAACGAAACACAACGCCATTACCCAACCGTTATAACCAACGCCATATTTTCATTTGCATACATATCAAATTCACACCGTCCGCTTGCCAGCCCGCTCCCTCTATATTTTATATAATTCAACCAATTTACACAAAACTTTGACTAATTATATACCAAAACTTTCCGCATGAATCACTCTACCTATTGATGAAAACAGCATGAAAATCCGTTGCGTCGTTTAAAAGATCTAAGCGTACAGACAGCGGGAGTGACTTTGCTTTGTACCATATAAAAATTTGCGGCATGTTCCTCTCGGAAGATACCAAGGTGCTATTAGTATTGGCCTGGCCTTTAGCCGTGTTTAGTGATCAGATCTGAATAACCATGTACTTCCCCATCTCCTTCCCTTCCCTACTACCTTCAGCCACATAACATACCCTAACTAGGGATGACATAATCTCACTGACTCCAGACACATGCAGTTGGGAGTATTCGGACTCTTGTGCGGTATTGTTTAAAAAAATCACAGGGATTTTTACCAAATTTTCATTATCATTTAAAATCAAAACCCTTAAGGAAAAAAATATTTTTTGTGCTTACTATTTTATTATTATTTTGGGCCACGTTATTCATCTAAATTGTTTACTTTTACATTCTGCTCGGTAAAGAAATTTTCTGATACCTTAAGGTGACTTGTCAAAAAGTTGTTTGCAGTTTGATAAGGAATTTTTGCTAACATAAATATTAGATAATGTTCTTTACACGATATGTAATATTTTGTACTCGTGCAGCGGGTATAAATTTAGCTTTAGTTCGAACATATTCACTGCTAGTTACTATCCCTACAGAAGAAGTTCATTATGATATATTCTAGTATAAAACTTATGTGTGAATAATTAATGGGACGTGTAGTATCTCACTTAATTTCCCATATTCCGGAATAAAAAATAAAAATAAATATAAATAATACAATTTCATTAACAATAAATTATTTCTACCTATTTTAGTCATTTTGCTTGCGCGGCAACATCCCTTCATCCTTCTCCCTTTACCGGTTTCCCACTTTATCTAGTTATTGTTATAATATATATTGTTGTGTGATGTAATAAAATACTAAAAAAATTATTAAAAAAAAAAAACACATTTATTCAGACAGTAAATTATATTACATTATTTATAATTAACTTTTCACATTTATAAAACTTATCATGCATCGACTCCCTGTCTGTATGTCACTAGTTGAGAAAGGCCTCCTCCAACTGTCACCATATCTCTCTATCATTAGCTACTCTTGTCCATGTACCACCTCCTATGGCTTTGATGTCGTCAACCCACCATCTAAATGGTCTACCTCGTTTTCTCTTCTTGTCACTTGTGAACCAATTCATCCGATCAAAGTCCGTTTTTCACTTCCTCCGATTGAGTAGTCTGACCACTTCCACTTTAGCTTTTTTTATTGTTTTTATGAAATATTTTGTTCTTTTTTTGTTCAATGGTTGCAATTATTATTCTATCGGACAGTCTTTTCCCTATCATACTTCTTTCCATTGAGTTTTGACATGTTTCGAGCTTGTTGTATTGTTGTGCAATTTACTGTATATTATATAACTAACTAACTAAACTAACTAACCATCACGCCGTTTCCCCGCAGGGGTAGGCAGAGAGGACGGACCGCCAAACAACTCGGTCTTGGCACACACTCTTTGCCTCACTCACATCCATACATCGTCTCATACATTCTCTTCTATTATTCTGACTTTTGAGATGGCCCGACTCGTATCTGATTCACTTGATCGTGCCGTGTCTTCCTCGGACGTCCCCGACTTCTTCTACCATTCACATTTGCGTCGTATATTCTTCTTACACTACTTTCTTTGTTCATTCGTTCTGCATGCCCAAACCATCTGAGGGTCCCTTTCTTAATCTTACTCATTATGCTTACATCAGCCTTACATTCTTTGCGGATATCCACATTTCTCACACGATCTTACATTGTTTTACCACACATACGCCTCAGGGTTCTCATCTCAACAGCATTCAGTTTACTTTCATCCTTCCTCTGCCAGTTCTATGCCTCACTGCCATACATCAGGGTAGGTACCGGGACTCCATTGTAGACTGCTAGCTTCGCTTCTTTTGACAGTTTTTTATTAGCGCCAACGGCATTCAGTCCTCCATTAATGGAGTTACCGGCATTCACCCTTCTTTCAATATCTCTATCAGTCTTCCCATCTCTCGTAAACATACTACCCAGATACACAAACTCATCCACCTGCTCCAAGTATTCATCATTCACAACTATATTGCATACTGTTTTCGTACTCTCTCTTTCAAACACCATGACTTTAGACTTACTTACATTATTCATGCATACTTCGTTCATCCTAGATACGAGAGACTGTAGATCTTCCATAGTGTTAGAAATCAGCACCGCTTCATCAGCATACAACAGGCAACATACTTTCAGATTACATATAGATTTCAATCCTACTTCCTTCAATTCTTGCTTACAATTATCCATGTACAGATTGAATAACCATGGTGACATTACGCAGCCTTGCTTAATACCTTTTGTGATGTCAAACCACCCCGTAAAACCACCGTTCACTCTAACACATACAACGCTTCCCTCGTACAGAGACGCAATTGCCTGTATGAGATTTTTATTCACTCCATACTTGGACAACACCTTCCATAGCTTTTTCCTGTCTACTCGGTCGTATGCTTTTTGTAGATCTACAAAGGCGCAGAAAAGTTTCTGGTTTTTCGCCAGGAACTTCTTAGTGAGCATACGCAAGGAGAAAATCTGGTTCATGCACCCCCTTCCATTCATAAAGGCACCTTGCACATCCCATATTTTATCCTTTGTTTCCATTTTTACCCTTTCAATTAATATTCTTCCGTACAGCTTACCGACTGAACTTAGCAGGCTAATAGCCCTATGATTCCCACGTTCCATACGTGACCCTTTATATTATATAGTTGCATTAAATTTGTTATTTTTTTTACATTAGCTCCACACAGGAGGCACTGAGGAAAATAATCTCCCTCAATGCCTATGTCATCTTAGGGGATGCTAGGTGGAGAGTTTTTTAAGGACAGGAAGAAGAGGAGTTCTGGGAAGAATCAGCTCCGTGAAAAGACTTCGGATCCAATATAATGTCGTCTGCAGAATTATATTTAGATACAGAAGGTAGCAGCGCATTGCCAGTGTTTACGGAACTATGACTGAATGGATTCGTTGGCCTGATGAGATACCGGATCACTGGAGCCAGGTTGTGGCTTATGGCCTTCGACAACACGGTGGTGAACGCAGCCTTGTAGCACCAAGCGCTACTCCTGAGTGAGCGCTGGGCCCGAGCTTACTCAAAAGCACGCCCTACATTATTTTTTTTGGTTTTACATTTATTTTTTTCTTAATATTTATTGGATTGACGTTTTATGTTACTTTCAATATGTACAACTATGTGGGACGTGTGGGATTGCAGTAACCTTCCCACATCCTGGAATAAATGTATGATTATTAAATTTCAAAGTTAATTTTCAAGTTCTGCGAAAGTTCTATCCAAAGCCTGATATTATAATATTATGGGCCAGTTACACATTACTGAAATAATAACGGAAGTTGGAAAGAAATTTCACAGAACTTAAAATTAACTTTGAAATCTCGTTTTTTTTTGCCCTTAGTTTTATATTTCTAAATCAACCCATTAAAAATTGCCTGTTCTTGTCATCTTCTTCTGAAAATTGTTTTAGTATTAAGACTGTCATAGTCCTTACATAAAATTGATATATGTATCTACTTACCTAAAGAACGTGTCTTGAATTTTGAAGGTAATAAAAACAAAAACAATAAAAATGTACAAAATATGTGTTATTTATGAATTATTCAAATGTAATATAAAAGTAAATTGCTTGACATAATTTACCCTCGATTGTCCCAATAGTTGGGAGTTCAGGTTGTTCGGAAGAAAGTTAATAAAAAAGCGCTATATAAAATATAAGAGCCGCCATAAATAACAGTTCGATAAGAGATCTAATAAAGCCCGCCATTTTAATAGTGGCCGTTTTGTTACTGATGGCATTTACTATCGGTATTAGGGAGCTATGACACCGTGGAGATCGCTGGAACCTTATTAAGGTGAAAAATCACTATTTTAGATCAATGTTTACTACGAATCACTTTATGTTATAAATACAGAAAAGTGAACTATCGATAAATTGAACTTTTTCTACCTTTTAAATTGAGTGGAATTAAAATAAAATTGTTAATCTACGTATATAAAACTCAAAGTATGTTTGTTTCTGGGTTTGTATGTACATTTATATATACATGCTATGCGTTGCTAAACCATTCATCCGATTGCGATGAAACTTTGGGGATTTGATGTGTGCATGCCCGCGATGGTTTCTTTATTCAATGGTGAGTTCTGGCATCGTGAAATTATGCATTGCTAACCGTTCACCGATTGCGATGGAACTTTGGGGATTTGATGTGTTCGTGGGAGAGAGTAGGGGGGAGGGGGACTCGGGAGGAGAGAGGGGATCTCGGTAGGGGGGGTCGTTGGATGGGGGAAGCGGACGAGGGGATAGGGAGAGGGAAGGCAACGCATGCCGGGAAATGACTGAATTAATGAATTAATTAATGATTTAATGAATGAATGAAAAAATGAATTAATTAATTAATTAATTAATAAATGAGTGAGTCAATGAATGAATGAATGCATGAATGAATGAATCAGTTGGTATTTCCAACTTAAACCATTCGAAAGAAGCCGAGGGTAAAAGCTAGTTGTTTTATAAAAATATTCTTATGCGTAAATTACATTTTTTTTTTCAAAGGAAATACATTTTTAACATTGAAGTGAAGGTAATTAAATCCAAAAAAATGTGAGAAAGGACAAAACACAGAAAAATAAAAAGCTACCTAATGGTCGCAACTGAAACTCGAACCCAGAATTTCTTATCTTTTCGGGACTAACACCTTAACCAATTCGGCCACTGAAAACTCTCATTTTTAAATCCTCGTACTTCATCATTATCTTCTTCCCCTTATCATATTCGGGTCGGGGCCCCCTGCATCGACAAGGCTCCTCCATACGTCCCTGTCTTGTCTCATCATACTCCAAATTCAGAATTATCAATAATATCTAAATTATCAAAATTCGACAAATTTTTCTCCAATTTTCAGCTACCTTTTTGAATAAGAACAAATTTTCGAAGAACTGGTTTATATTGTCTACGTATTATCTCAGATAAACATATCGGATTTTATTTATATTTGACACCTATCGACTAACTAATGACCTTTTTATAAAATTCTGAATCATAGGTTCTCAACGTGGGCAATAACGCCCCCCTGTGGGCGTTTGAGACTTTCAGAAGGCGGCAGAAGACCCATATAAAGTTAGGGGGCGTGAAGATGGCACGGTGGGGGCGTTGAGATGGCACAGTGAGGACGTGGGCAGGTAAAAAAAATATGGTATAAAAAAGACAAAAAACACGGTTATGACGTACTAATAATCTAATGTGTTATTATTATTTATTATTATTATTAAGAATTGACACTATATCATGAATACAAGAAGGAATAAGGTAGCAACCCGGTACTTAAAACACAAAAGAATTAATTGTTATAAGTAATGATTATTAATCTGAAACACTCATCTACCTTGAAAAAATCTCCCGAGAAAAGATACATGCCGCCAACAGGACTTGAACCCGCGTCATGTGATTTCCGGTCAAATGCTCTAGCTACTTAATTAATTATTATTTTTAATTGATAAATAAATGTTTAAGACAAGTTTTTTACGCGTAGCGCACTGGAGGTTATCCACCGCATACCCGCCCCGGTATAAGTAACTTATGGTTACTCCTTTAGGGCTCTCACAAGGAAGCTAATTTTTTTTATTTGAACGTCTCTACATTTAATTAAACAAAACTAGACCCCCCAGTGTCCCCGCATACGGTGATAACGAGCAGTATGCAAGTGCTTTATATGTACAGGTTAGTATTAAATAATTAAATAAATATATAGATTACATCTTTCTTTGGGGGAAAGCAGAGGGGAAAAATAATTTTTTAAAGTGTAGGCGGTATGCCTACCCTGCCAGTTTATTGTACATAAAAGACATCACTCAATTTTCATATGGTTGCTGGTAGAGAGCGAGTGTGTCACAGATACACCCGGCAGTCCTGTTGAGAGGTGCATGTTTTCAGGAAAGCCATGCTTGAGATCGGTTTCCATGCCCCTAAGCCGACTTCCCGGTGATGCATTGACGACACGGCTATTTGGAAGTGGGTGACATAACGCCAAAAGACTCTAGGAAGGACAGCGTCGGGTTGTCGGAAGCAGGGTGGAGGGTCCCCTTACTCGCGCAAGACACCCTTATGACCCACACCTCTCCCCAGGGGAGGCGCGGGCGATCCATGAGATAGCGCTCCGGGTCGGCTTCTCTCCAGTGTATGCATGCAGGTCGGGGTCACAATCCACCCCAATAGTGGGGATACGGACGAGACACAACGCTGGTTCAGCTTTCGTCTCTGGGACGTTACTATAGAATTTTTCCGCTGCAATGTTAACCGGGTACCCAATAAACAATTACAAAACCAATAAAAATCAAGTACACAAATGCAATAGTGACAATGAACGGGTTTTAGGTGTGGCGGCAACACAAACTCAAAATGATAAGGTTTATCTTAGAATAAAGGAAATAGTACAATAGTGTTGCGTATCTCAACTGGGGCCGACCTTTGATTTGTTAAGAAGAGAGCCACAGGACAGTGGTTACAAAATAGGCACCACGTAAGGAAGGAAAAAGTGACAATGAGAAAAGATGGGCCTCGGGTGAGGTAGCAATATGAACATCAAACAGGTTAAGGAAATAAATAAACATGAGGCGACAGCGAAGTAAAGACAAATATGAAAGGAGTTCATACAAGTGTTGCATTATGGACACATAAACGGCTTACTGATTTAAGCGCAGATTTAATTCACTTGGGCCCGTGTAGCCGTGAACACACCGAGATGGCTTCCTACACTCGGGATTTATTTGACAGCTGTCCTTAATTGCGATGCATACTGCAAATGTAAGCGGTCCGTTGGAAAAGCTCTATGAGTATTTTTATGAGTAAGTAAGGTTTATGAGTAATTGAGAAGAGGATAACTGGATAACGGTTACAAATTAGACACACAATTCAGAAAGCCGTAATGACAACAGAACGGTTCCAGGTACGGCAGCAGCACAATCACAAAATAGTAAGGTCAATCCTATGCGTAGCACAAAGGGTAACAATTATTATAAGAAATAATTATTAGTCTGAAACACTCATCTACGTTGAAAAAATCTTCCGATAAAAGATACGTGCCGCCGACGGGACTTGAACCCGCGTCCTTCTGATTTCTGGTCAAATGCTCTGTCAAGACAAAAGAATTGCTTTTTTAACTTGGATAACAAAATGTATAACAAATAATTTAATATATTTTTGATCAAGTATTGATTCCGTGAAAGTTGACCCCCCCCCCCCCCCCCCCCCCCAAATAATAAGTTGTTGCAAATATATTCGGTAAGTAAAAAAAATTGGGGGGCGCTAGACAAAAAAAAATTCTAAAAGTGGGCAATGGGCAAAATAAGGTTGAGAACCTATGGTCTAAATTAATATTATTTGTTTTTTTATTAGAATTACTCTATTTAGAATAACTAACTAACTAACTAACTAACTAACCATCACGCCGTTTCCCCGCAGGGGTAGGCAGAGAGGACGGACCGCCACACAACTCGATCTTGGCACACACTCTTTGCCTCGTTCACATTCATACATCGTCTCATACATGCTCTTCTATTATTCCGACTCTTCACATGGCCCGACTCAAGTATCTGATTCACTTGGTCGTGCCATGTCTTCCTCGGGCGTCCCCGACTTCTTCTACCATTCACATTTGCATCATATATTCTCCTTACACTCCTTTCCTCGTTCATTCGCTCTACATGCCCAAACCATCGGAGAGTCCCTTTCTTAATCTTACATTTTATTAGAATAAGTCCCTATTTTTTTTAATTTCGAATATATATGATAGCACCCCTAGTCCCGACAGTGCACAACTAAGTTGGTAGATTTTTATAACGCATCGAATATATTTTATAAATCCGTGATCGGATGTGTATATACTCTGAAAGGTTTAGGATTTATTAGGCAGAAACTAGTTTGGTTGGAGCGTCGCTGTAACGGGGGAAACGGAACGGGCTGAAAAATTGCCGGAAATAATTACATTTCTCTCAAATCACAAATTTGGTGACACACCTTACACTCCTTTCCTCGTTCATTCGCTCTACATGCCCAAACCATCGGAGAGTCCCTTTCTTAATCTTACATTTATTTAGAATAAGTCCCTATTTTTTTTAATTTCGAATATATATGATAGCACCCCTAGTCCCGACAGTGCACAACTAAGTTGGTAGATTTTTATAACGCATCGAATATATTTTATAAATCCGTGATCGGATGTGTATATACTCTGAAAGGTTTAGGATTTATTAGGCAGAAACTAGTTTGGTTGGAGCGTCGCTGTAACGGGGGAAACGGAACGGGCTGAAAAATTGCCGGAAATAATTACATTTCTCTCAAATCACAAATTTGGTGACACCCCAAGGCTGTTTACACTTGGAAGGTTCCAGATGATAACAAATATTCATTTGCTACGAACTTTTTATACGTCCATTAAATTCCAAGGTTTTCGCTTTTATCACTAACTGGCTGACCCGGCGAACATCGTACCGCCTCAGAATCAATATCTTATTATCTGAATTACATTAAGTTTTTTTTTTAAGTTTAAAATTACACATAATTGTTCGTGTTTTGTTGTCAGTATCAGAGATGACGTTGTACATGGATTAATATTTTTGGTGATTTTCTTACTTTTCCACTTACTTAAGCGAACAGCGTTTCCCTTTATTTGTACGTGTGAGGGAGATTTATTATAATTATTGCATTTTTCCTTTGGAGGGGTGCAGACATACGTTCACCGTTGGTCTCATTTTCGACTGTTGACATTTAGAGTGTAATAAAGAGGGGCAGCATTATTTGTGAACAAAAGCAAAACAATCAGCACATTGACATTTGACGTTTTTGAATGTTTGGAATTCACTCACTATTCAATATTACACATTCCACAATATTGTTGCAGCTCTTTCAAAAGATGAGAATTCGTACCGTACAAAATTTATGAGGAAAAGAATTTCCTTCTTTTTTTTCGTGAATTTTCCGATGTTTATACCTATTCTGCTATTCGGGGCGGAGACAAATCCAACAAATCAAAGATAATAAAAATCGGTAGAGCCGTTCTTGAGTTATTATTGGAGTAACTAACCTGAATTTGTTTTATGTATTTAGCTCATTTTTTTTAAATTTTATTTTAAATTCCATATTTGTGAAATATCATCTTCCATGGCTCTCTGGAGATCTAGCATGGACGATCGATAAATATGTTGCTATACGATAAATATGGTCTATCAATATGTTGCTGACCAAATTCGCTATCTATGGTCAGTTATCAATATTTGCGAGCACGGTCAACGACTGTTAAGAAATATTCCGACTGACACCGATGCGAAGATTAATAAATTTCAGGGAGACCTCCATAGTATCAGGTAAGTTTCGGTTAACTGTCAATATATGTACACATATTTTTGAAAAATGTCATTCGTTATGCAAAATTACAATTAATTAATGGATTGAACTAACAAAGCTCTTAGAATTGAAAGAAGACTTATACGCGATCCGTAAGACTTAAATAATGCATCTAAGATGCAATAAATTTATTTTGATCGGTCTTTGAGAAATGAAAAATGTTGAAATGTTACTGAAGATCTTATTAACTAAATAACTCCCGTTTAGTGTCAAAAAGTTAATGCAAACTGCCAATCCATATTTAAGTTAGTATTTCTATTAAAATTTGCAAATTTTTAAATATTTTTACGTAATTGGTTGGTGTTTGACATTTCGGAATGTTCGTAGACAAATCTTCCTGATTTGCCGATGTAAAATCGTCGGATTTCACTGTAAGTTATTAAAAAAACTGAAGAAGAAAATAACAATAGATAATAATCTAAACGAAAACATGAAAGAGAAGAAGATACAGAAAAATAGAAAAAGGTAAAGGTCGCAACTGGAACTTGATCCCAGACCTCTCGTCTAACCGGGACGCGTGCGTTAACCAATGTCGCCATTGCCACCTTCTGTCAAACCGTCATATTTGTCAATCTCGTATTTGAAATTTTAGAAATAACAATATAATCTTCAACTAACGAGCACGTCCCGGTTAGACTAGAGGTCTGGGTTCGAGTCCCAGTTGCCTTTTTTATGCCGTCACGGTACCGTGATCGTGAATCATCACGATAATAATCAAAGTCCTAATTAGCGATTTCATCATGAATATTAACATTGTTTCAGCCTTGTTGACAAACGGTTGACTTGTACCATTGCCCATAACTTTATCAGAAGTACTTAATTTGATTGATCGTGTCGATATTACTTGCCTTTAATTGATGAAAATATTACAACACTTTATGGCTTCATGCCACTTCAGTGAGTGGCATAAATGTACCAAACCACCCAGTGAGTGGGAAGTGACGAAGTGACTGAGTGGAAGGATTATACTAACTAATATCAACAAGTGAACAATAATATTATGTAGTGGGCTGCAATATTTTTCTCTATAGATTTAAGAAGAATTATTCCACGGGTTGCCACATTTATTATTATTTTGTATTATGTTAATGTAAGTACTTGCATACTGCTTTCTAACCCCGTATGCATGGACATTGGAGGGTCTAGAGTGGTTCAAATAAATGTAGCTTCGTTCAATAAAATAGAGTCTTGACGTGTGTGGTGAAGGAGGAAACCATGTTTCCTTAAGCCGTTGGGAAAGTGAAAATGAATGGAAAGTAGAAAGTGAAAAACAATAAATAAAAATGATGAAATCTTTAAAAATTGGGAAATTATTGAAGTGATTTATAAAAAACCTTCCCAATCGATGAACAAATTATATTCAAAAACAAAAAATACACGCATTTTTTTAAGCTGTGATTGGTACTGCCACCCCTGTAACCATTTATTGGACAGCCACAACCTCTGCCATAGGTCACCCCGAGTGTTTGCTACGTTTGGTGATCCATCAAGGGTGCCCGACTTCATGGGGTGTGGATTATCTAGGTTTTGGTGGCGACCGCGTCTGCCCATCTATTATGTGGAGGGCCAGATTTGGAGAGACTCGTTGAGGGAGACTTCAGCAGGACTCTCTCGTTCTATCACACTGGGAGAGGTAAATTCATACGTTCGTCACTAGGACACACCGACTCCCAGATTCCTAATAACCCTCGTACCTTTTCAACCCAAGGATCTTCCTCTCCTTCCTTTCGTTAAAAATACTCTCAACAAGCATCCTCAAAGATGACGTAGGCTCTGAGAGAAAATCCTACGTGGAGCTAACATAAAAAAAATCTAAATGTAAAATAAACTAATTATTTTAAGATAATTATTTCATGATTGGTTATTTAAGTAAGCCACAATAATAATTTGCAATCAAATTATGAACAAATGAAAAAAATGGCAACAAATGAAAATGGGTGGTAACCCAAGTTTTATTTTACATGTTGCTATACTGAAGGTTAACCGGTCGACCTCGGAGATCTTCACAGCAAATAAGACAGGAGATATCATGTGTTCATAAAAAATTTCCCCCAAGGTAGAGTTGTATTTCACGTTTTCTGAAAATTTTCAAATTACTTGTCAAGTTATAACACTTTTCCTTCAACTTCCCGAGCCTTTGCAAACTGCTTTAGTTTAAAACGTAGATTAATTTTGAACATCATTTTAATGGTTCCTCAAACGATGTAATTGACTAATTAGAGGGTCAACTGAATAAACTTTGCACTTGGCTTGTGTAAATAATTTAAAATTACCAGAGAGCTTTTTTGATTTGATTTTGATTACCTAAGTAAAGTACCTACGAAAGGCGAAGTCGATGCGAATTCGGTTGCGACGATGCGAAACGGCAACACTGTCTTACGAACCCACCGCGCACTGCCGCCACCACCGCGAGAACCATTTAATTCCTTGTAATTTAATTATATCTATTCATATTCCAAGAAACGACAGTAGTCAGTTTCCAGTGAACTAAGCCAGCGCAACGGTAGAATTGTGAGCAGTTACGAGTTATTTTTTTCATAATAATAATAATAACAATATTTTTTTTTTAATAATTTCTTACACCATTACAAATTCAAGTTTATTAAATACAAGAAATAACGCCATATAAATAGGTATTTTACACAAAATTATTTACAAATATTTATACATAAAAGAAATTTCAAGAAATAAAGCATTTTCAATATAATCTCAGGCAGTGGTGAAGATTTCGTCAATGTGGAGAGATTCTTTCGAGAAACGAAAGAATTTCCCTTTAGGATCTCTTTTCATATCAATCTGGGAGGAAATTTGGTTCAGGAGCAATATACTCCTCCCTACCGGGAGAACCATTGGCAGGTTAGTCCTACAGGCAGGAAGATAGAATAATCTATGATGACCACGGACGTACAAAATATATGGACATGCCCTTACGTGTTAAAAAACGTGTTATTTCCCCCTCCCATTGGAACCATTTTTCGGAACCGGCTGGGCGTGTCCGGACCAATGTCGTGCTCTCGTCGTACATTTTACGCGCGGACGCTGTATGTCTATGAAACACATACTTAGACAATGAAGAAGACTTGGTGAATCACAAGTCTCTTTCCTCTCTTCGCCCCGCCATAGTTGGTTTTTACCCCTCATCTGTAAGTTCTCGTCTAGTTATTTGTATGTCTATGATGATGACGCTGTCTAAGATAGTCATCTGCAACATAGAGACCCACCCACTCCAAAATGGCTGAGTTCTCAATATAGCCTCGCAACAGTCTGAACAAGTGGGTGGCGGCATACCCCTCTCTTCTAATTATCGAATCATTTGGTCTTCTATCTCACGGCTACGCTGACGACCAGCAAGTTTACTTCTACTGCTTACCAGAGGAAATATGCAGTCTTAAAACTCGCGTAACTGAGTGTCTAGAAGCAATCACGCGCTGGATGACCTCAAATAGATTGAAACTGAATCCTGCAAAGACTGAGTTTCTCTGGACAGCCACAAACCGACGTCAGCATAATATTGATAACTCCCCAATAACCATTTCAGGAAGTGACATCACTCCAAAAACATGCATAAAACTACTAGGTGTCAATCTGGACGCTGATTTCTCCCTTAAAACTCAAGTGAACAGAACTGTAAGCACGGGGTTCTTTCAATTAAGGCAAATTAAAGCGGTACGGAGAAACTTGTCAACAGAGGCGACTAAATTACTAGTCAATTCGTTTGTTTTTTCACGTCTAGATTATTGCAACGGAATATATGCTAGTCTCCCGAAATATCAAATCAACAAATTACAATCTGTGTTCAACGCTGCGGCAAGACTCATCACCGGCGTATCTAAATATTCACATATTTCTGAGCATCTCAAAAATCTTCACTGGCTCAAGTGTCCTGAAAGAATCCAGTTCAAGCTTTGCTGGATGGTATTCAAATCCCTTAACAGAATGGCTCCGGCTTACTTATCGGAAATGTGTATTCCAGAAAATTCCAATTCGCGACAACCAACCCTCAGGTCAGCAGCAACATCAGCTATCGGAAGGTTGAAGGAACCAAAGCGCACACCAGATACTAAATTCGGTGAGCGTGCTTTCGGAGTGTCAGGACCTAAAGCCTGGAATGGACTGCCACACGAGTTAAGAATGATCACAGATTCAGCGAAATTTAGAGCTAAACTAAAAACTCATCTTTTCAGACAGTCGTATCCATAAGTAAAAAAAAAAAAAAAACCTTTCAACTTCAGCTTCACGGCTCGCGACATAGTAAATAACAAATTTTGTAAAAATAATGCAAATTCTTACAATTCTCCAGCCTTTCAAATAAATATTAACTCAACTTTGGCATTAATCTTCTTATAATATAAATGTAAAACCAACAGTGATGAGGGTAGCAAAGGTATAGTCATGCAATGTCCAGTGTTTTGAATATATTGTCCTCCACGTGCAAAATCGTACCTTTCCCAAGCATAAAATTTCTAATAAAGTGTGTTTTTCTGAAGTGACCTGCAGGTAAGTATGTTTTTGTATCTTTCTGTAAATAATAAAATTAAATAGAACCTAAGAATTCATAATGAATTGTAAAGCGCCCTTGAGGTGATTTTTCAAAAAAACGGCGCTCTACAAATTATCCAATTATTTATTATTATTATTCTGAGCTGCAGGGAGTGAGGTCCCAGCATGCCTAGAAGAAAGTTCGTCGGGTAGAGCCATTGATAGTGGCCATACTCCCTCATGTAGAAAAATCTTTGAAACTTTTTTGAACCCTCTCCAACATGAGGGAGCACCCCACCTCATGAGGATTCCAGATAAGCTAACCACTCTCCAGCCTACTGCTGACTAGGGAGAAGTATAAAATCTTCAGAGCACGGGTATCCCGAAAATCCCTGACGTTTCGGAGAATAAACCCTAACATTTTTAAGGCCGACGGGCACACCAGTGCCATCATGCCTGTGTATTGTGTATAGTCGCGCTCAAAAATCCCGTGGAGGCATGTTTCAGGCAATTTCTGTTTTTTGTAAAAAATAAACTCCTCGAGGGCGCTGAATTATATATAGAGTTATCAAAAATATTTTTAAGTCCTGTAATTAAAAATAAGGTGGAAAAGTGAAGTTTAGTGTCAGAGAACTGCTGTTTTCACTGGGTGGTTGGCTAAGGGACAAGATGCTGGGTGTGGTTTAAGGTTAAATGCAATTTGCATTTTTTATTGGTACTTGCAAATGATAATTCTTTATTGCATGTTCTCTATCTATTTATACAGGTGCTTACAGGGTTTTTCACATGATGCAATGCTGCCTCATGAGCTTCTTGAACGAGTTTGATTTTGCTTTAACTATTATTTTTGCTTGTATTACTAACCTGATTTGTTGTATTATGTTTTTTCCTGTTAAGCACTTGCATACTACTTTCTAACAACGTATGCAGGGACACTCGAGGTCTAGATTCGTTCAAAATAAATAAATGTAGCTTCGTTTAATAAAAAAAATCGAATCTTGCGAGAGCCTTGAAGGAGTAACCATCTGTTACTATACCAAGGTGGGTAAAATATGGATAACCTCCAACGCTGTTTTAGAAATTTCGTAATATCAAAATCAGTGCGGTTTTTAATATTAATTTAATATTATTGATAATATATAACAAACAAACAGGTATAAAATTCAGTACATTGTAAAATTTTCTTAGCAATAATTGTAATGCATAATTTTATTTTAATCTTTGTTTCTAGTTCTATTACGAACTATTAACACATGATCACAAATATCCCGTAACCTGTTAACAAACATGCAAAAATCACACGTTTGTGAATTTAATGGTTGTTTTTATAAATCCTAAAAAACTTAAAACAAATTATGAAATATAGGTGAATTCATTGGCTTCAAAACTACAGTTAACGATTTATCTGTTTTTGTATCAATATTCAGATGTACGATTTTTATAATGAGCGCGGGCGTATCCAAAACCGAACGTACGAAAATCTCTAACGCTGAACGTATTTTTTTGTAAATGGACTCTTTTATTATTACCGTGATGATCCACGATTACGGTTCCGTAACGGCAAAAAATTCAATAAGCATATAGCTATGGTGCTGCAGCTCTTTCTTATATGTTAAATTATGGTGAGATAAAAGATCAGACACACAAAATACGTGTGACTGTTTCCTCCAAAGTACTACTTTTTTCGTTTGGAAGAAACATATATATTATTACGACTCAGCTACGACGAGGGGAATTGTCTTTCATAAGTCTGAGGAAGATGTGTTATAATGACTGTTTCCTTTGGGGGGGTTAGAAATACCTTCACCGTTTGTCTCATTTTCAACCGTTTTCATTTAGTGTGTAGTGTCAAAGAGCAGCATATGTTTAAGAACAAAAGCAAAACCAAGGGGTGGGTCATGGGGGTCATGACCCACCCCCCCCTGGTCTGGGGGCTAATTAAAATTGTTAAACATAATGTTTTTATATATTTTTGATTTGACCGCGACTATATGACCCCCCCCCCCCCCCCCTGGCGCCAAAGCTGGATCCGCCCTTGAGCAAAACAATCAGCGCATTGACATTTAACTTTTGGAATATTTGGATTTCACTCACACTTAAATATTATCCTTGTAACAATGCTCAATACTTTATAATAGAGTTATTTATGTTAATATAGATTTATTATACTTCGCGTATTACATTATTTGTTGTGACTGCGAGTAGTCGACCTAACTAGGAGCTAGCTGAAATAGATCTGATCTGAGCTCCTTCACCTCGGCCTTCGGCCCCCTAGAGCACTAACACATAACTAATTCAGCCGCCATCTTGCGGACTTTCGGGAAAGTTTTTAGCACTGCCCTCTATGTGCGAACCATGGAAGCTTTTAACTAACTCATCTATCTAACAGTTATCGTCACGGCTTACGTATTATATAGGTCTACGGAGACGTCAAGTGTATAAGAGAGATAATATAAGCAAGAAAATGATTTTTTTTCCTTTGAAGCAAACAGACATATGTTCACCGTTTTCCTCATATTTTGAAAGAGATGGGAGCATTATTATGTTTTAAGGAACGTATGTTTATTGCCTTTTTTATGCCGTCACGGTACCGTAATCGTGAATAGTCACGGTAATAATAAAAGCGCTCTACGTCTCGGCTATTTGGTGGATAGTTAAGTACTTCAGTAATTCAGAAATGATTGACATAAACTAAAACTGTGATTAAAATTTTTGACTTACTTGTGTAGATAAATTATGCTTGGTGTTATGGTTTTTGCCTTTCGAATGCCCGTAGAAGGACTTTGGAGTTTCGATTTGGTTGAAATCAGTCAAATTTATATAACATTTTCTAATCAAGAAGTTAACAAACAAAATACAAAACTTTTGATTAAAATTTCCTCAAAACTTGGACGTTTTCACCCGGAGAATATTTGATAGACCCTTAATTATACTTTGGGGGTATCTTTAAAGTTATAATCAAGGCTTATTAGGCACTACTTTCGAAAAGAGCTACTCTTTAAAAGTTCAAGGACATCTTGTTTGTATTTATTTATTTACTTTAAGATCAATTTAAGAAAGTTGTACAGACTAAACCGAGGGCCATTAACTAGCCAGCGGCCGAGAATTCATATTTCGTCGAAAGGTGTTTTTACGATCGTACAGGGCATCGTACAGAAAGATTAATTATTATCCGTACCAGCTTTTTTGAACAATAACCCAATATCAATTTTATTTCAATCATAATTTGCTTTTATTTATACCTGCATTCAAAAATGCTGAAAGGCATGATGATAAATGTTATTTTTATTACAAGCAATAATTATTAGCCTGAATCACTCATCAACATTGAAAAAATCTCACGAGAAAAGATAAATGCCGCCGACGGGACTTGAACCCGCGTCCTTCTGATATCCGGTCAACTGCTCTAGCACTGAGCTACGTCGGCTTATCTCCCACCCGCCAAATAATTCAATATATACTAGTGTTTCATTCAACAATTACTGTTTATTACATTTTTCACCTGAAAGTAAGTGGTAGTGGTAGAGCATTTGACTAGATATCAGAAGGACGCGAGTTCAAGTCCCGTCGGCGGCATTTATCTTTTCTCGGGAAATTTTTTCAATGTTGATGAGTGTTTCAGGCTAATAATTATTGCTTATAATAATTGTTATCCTTTGTGCAATGCATAAAAATCTTGTCTTAAACATTAGTTTACCAATTAAAAATAATAAGTAATATTTGACAAGTTAAAGTATTTCACCAAAAAAATGTAGACATAATTTGTATCGACGCCATCTAGTGGGAGACTTAGCACTTACAATGCCGTTCTCACAAAAAATAAAGTTGGTTGTTGTCAGGTGAAAAATGTAATAAGCAGTAACTGTTGAATGAAACACTAGTATATATTGAATTATTTGGCGGGTGGGAGATAAGCCGACATAGCTCAGTGGTAGAGCAGTTGACCGGATATCAGAAGTACGCGGGTTCAAGTCCCGTCGCGCGTCGGCGGCATTTATCTTTTCTCGGGAGATTTTTTCAATGTTGATGAGTGTTTCAGACTAATAATTATTGCTTACTAGCTTTTACCCGCGGCTTCGCTCGCGTGGTATTAGTGGGAAATTACTGTATAAAGAATTTTCCCACGTTAATGAAATTTTTTTTCCGTGATAAAAAGTATAATATGTCATTTCCCATTTAGATATTCAGCATGCTGTTGACGGCGAGCTTGGGATTGTTCTGTTGACTCAACAGCTCTGTGTGCTGCCTGACGCACCGCATGTTTAAGTCTTCGCACTTCAGCTTGTGGAAACGTCTCTTCAAGTCTTGCAACTTTCACAGCTCGAGCTTTATTAGAGCTTTTGCTTAGATTCGACTTAAGCTTTCGTGGCATAATTGTTATTATTCTTGCTGAAAATAATTATGGTTTAATAGAAAATTTCAAAATTTGAGAATGTCATTTCGCAAATAAAAATTCTATTTTAGAAAATATTTAAATTATAGAAATAGAAATTTATTTTAAGTACCTACTCCCTTTATTAGTATTTTATTCATGTTTGAATCCAGAGTAACCTAAAAAAATAAGAAAATGACAGTCCACTTCAAACGCTATGATTTATAGCAACGTTATGCTTTTTTTCGGAGAATAAACATTTTTAGAGATATGTAGATATTAACTACGACGCCAAAAAGGTACTCTTTTTAATCACAACAAAGCACTCTTTTTAAGCCTAAAATTTAAAAAAAAAACATTGTTTCCAAGGTAACAATTTGTTTGACGTTTGCAATAACTCGATTTTGTTAGGGACAGAAAACGTATGATACATAATTTCATAACGCCACAGCTCATTCATAACGCCAGAGCTTACCAATATATAAAGCCGTTGTTACTCGCAAATAATTTAGCTTTCGATTAGTGAAAGAAACTTTGATTTCCATTCGATATTTATTGCGTGAAAGAGTAAGGACCATCCAACCAACCATCCATCCATACAAACTTTCGCATTTATAATATTAGTAAGATAATAATTGTTACTCTTTGTGCTATGCATAAAAATCTTGTCTTAAACATTAGTTTACCAATTAAAAATAATAATTTATTCAAATTATGTACTTTTTGTAATTATTTTTTGATCGTAAGTATTTATAATTTTGCAATAATGGTCTAATCAAAATAAGAACGTAAAATAAAACTTAAATAAATTATTTTTTAAGACTGTAAATAAATAGACACATTTCGTCACAAAACACGTGTGCGGATCTTTTTTTAAATGATTTTATTTAAACTAAAATAAAAATTCTGAAATATAGCTTTCCCACATAATTTATTTTACTGCATGATTATATGCATTGAAATGTGTGTTGTATAATACAAAATTATGTTTTAAAATTTAACAAATGTGCCAACGACCTACGGTAAAACCTTCTTGTACTTAAAACAAACATATTTTCTCAAAATTTAAAACATTCCTACCTTTACTAGATAAAAGAACAGTCTTTCGAAATCAATTTTTAAGTTTTTGGGGAAAAGAGTCAATACGTCTAAAATTTGATTTAAAAGTGACATATTTCCGGTTTTGTCTGGTTATTCCCTATTAACTATACATTGCAACGTGCTCGTGGTAATGCCAAAAAATTATCTTAAAGCATGCGCCAATCTGTTATAAAGTTATCCTCATATTCACACCGAGACCATCTGCAACTATTAACTTACGACCCTTTGGTTTGTCGTTTGTTAATAGGGGTATTTCACTAGCCTCTTGATAGCTTTTGAATAGGTTGAGGTATATTAATAAATAAACAAATACATTTTCGATTAAATACTTCCGAGTTGGTTAAATTCCTTCTTTTTACTTATAAAACGATTTTGTACATTAAAAACATCAACAACCAGCTTCCAAGGCAGTTCAAAATCTTCTTCTGTTTTCAAAACAATGCACTCGAATTTGCACTAATTTTCTTGCCATTGTTCCAAATTTCAAATACTTCTCCAGCTAGTTAATGGTTAGGGAGACGTAGGAACTGGATAAATAACATCCCAGGAACTAAGCACATTTTCATTTCAAAACCAAACACAATGTATAAAAAATATACAAATATGTTGAAGTTAATACGTTATATTAAAGAATATGTCGGAATCCTTCAGGTTTTGATATCTAGCGAAAAATAAAACAATTTTTACAGGAGGTAAGGCTTCATTTAGGCTTATTTTTTCCGAGGTCTAAAGGTTCAACCACCACAATAAAAATAGTATTTTTTAACATAATTAGCTAAAAACCTTTCTCGCAGTCCAACTACATAATGATATATATACCTAAGAGCAGCCATTATACATTAATTTATAACACACTTCCACTAATAATAACATGGAAAAGAGAATTACTTCAAGTTAAACATGAAAGCCTGTCTTAAAGAGCTTTCGGAATAAGAATAAAAATGCGTTATAAATTCACAGGATACCTAAATAAATAATTTGAAAAAATTATAATCCAATGTAGAGCAGTGGGAAATTTTTTAGCCTGAAAATTATTATTTTTAATTTATTTTTATTTTTTTAACCTCAATAAGAGTAAAATCTTGAGATAGTGGTGGTAGTTCTTAGCCGAAGTATGATTCAGTTAAAAATGACCGAATCGGATAGAGACACATTCGCTCAGTGGTCAGAGCTCTCGCCCGGAAAGCCCGGTCCTGGGTTCGAGTCCCAAAGGTGCCAATATATTTTTCTGATTTTTCTGTCTCCATATTTTCGATTGAGTTTCTCTAATATTGTCTTCATTGATGCCTTATAATAATATACGAACTGTAGTGTGTAATGTAATGTAGACTTCCATTATCGAATACAGAAAAATCTCTTTCATATTTTTTTTTCAAAAGCATTCCGTCCGAATCGTCTTATACTAGGTACAACTGTGATTGCTTTTTTTATAAATCCGGCAGGGCTCCGAGAGCATTTAATTAAATCAGTACTTGACCTCGACCAACTCCCGGCGTATAAAACGTGACACAGCATGCCCCTGCGTGCCGTCAATCTGACGGGATAGGGGGCTCCCACGCGAAAAGCCCTAGTCAACCTCATTCGCGGAAATGTAATCGGAAGGCTGTGGATTTAGGTAGAGCCTCTAATGACGGCTCTGATTTCAATTTGCATTTCAACTTAATTGGAAGCGTTGACTTTATACAGTTGATATTGGTATTTCAGATCATAATATTATATACCATCCGTATAACTTGGAAACTCAATGCTTACCTCTATCCAAGAAATTAATGACCTGGGCATAAACTTTATAACCCATATAAACACAATCAACAATAAAGGAATGAAAATGCTTGGCTTCATTCTTAGAAATGTCAGTATTCAGCCTTAGTTCGTAGTCAAGCTGAATATAGCTCCATAAATCTGGTCCCCCATTTTAAAATACTTCAGATTCAACTGAAAAAATTCAAAATAAATTCCTAAAATACATTAATGTTAAACTCAGTATTCCCATTAAAACATAAACTGTAATCACTTGATCAAAGAATTAAATTTATTAAGACTCTCAGATCGAAGAATTATATGCGACCTAATATTTATGTTCAAAGTTGTAATTGTAGACAGTCCTAATTTAATTAACCTCATTGAATTTCATATACACACGTGAGCTACTTGTTCTAAAATCCTGTTTAAATGCAAAAATCCAGAACTGAATATTTGAAACACTCGCTTGTATCTAGAATGCATGAAGTTAGTTATAGATATGCTGACGTGGTCGATCAATTGAACTGCGCAGAAGATAGGTACAAGAGAGCTATGCTATTAAATCTTTTCAATCAATATTTTTTTTATTTATTAAATAACATTTTGTAAAGCAGCAAAGTAAATTTTTAAGTTTTAAAATGAGGTGATGCAATCGGAAAGTGAAGATACTTATGATGTTACATAGTTCTTCTTACAAAACCTAAGATAATTTTAGGATCTAAGGCTATATTAGTGTCATTAACAAATAGTTGAGGGGCAAGGCTTGCGACTAGCAATCCAGAGGATGCGGGTTCAACTCCTGGCGTGCGCAAATAAGTTTTATTTGATTAATTTGTGTTATTTCACATTTAATTCATTAAAAATTAAGTGTCATATATTTACGGCACTTTACAGAGTGAAAATACTCTTATTATCGCCCTGGTGTAAGACCACCATTCAGATTTGAAACGTTGCTTGAAATGGCTTTCGTCGTGTTTGGTCACTACCTTCAGCCTGAATATACGTACATCCCAATTAGGGACGCCATAGTATCGCTCATAGTCTGGCTCTGACGGGAGCAGTTGGAACACTTGTGAGGTATTTACAAATAGAAAAAAAAATCCTAATAAATCAAACGAAACATAGTCTGTTCACAGCCTAAAAAAAATTCTAATTTTCCCAAAAGTCCCAAAACAAGAGATTTCTTTTAATGACGTTTATCATTGTATTAACAAAGATACCAAAAACAAACGAACTTAATAAACTTCAGCCCACGTAATAATCTTCGGATATCAGAAATCCGTCGTTCACACAAAAGTCACGCATCAAAATATTTTTATTATATTTTTGTGAAATTTGACAATGGATACTTTTATATTTACCGTGACAATTCATGGTAACGATACCGTGACGGCAAAAAAGACAATA
This sequence comes from Limnephilus lunatus, assembly GCA_917563855.2. Taxonomy (NCBI): domain Eukaryota; kingdom Metazoa; phylum Arthropoda; class Insecta; order Trichoptera; family Limnephilidae; genus Limnephilus; species Limnephilus lunatus. The sequence goes on along the minus strand of OU830594.1, from coordinate 89,268,173 downwards.
AACATAATATGTACGTTTCTTATAGCTATAACGCTGCAACTCATTCTTGTACATAAGAACATTATACGAATATAACATACATGACCGGTCAGTGGTTGAGTGGGCATAGCGCTTGGGTCCCACCCGGGCGTCGCATGTTCGATTCCTCGGCTGGCTAAGTCCTCCATCACAACACAAGCAACATTTTCGGCTTTCTGTGGTGGTAGTAGGAGATTTTCAAACATTGTTGGGTTATTCGTAACCCGGGAATGTTTGTCTTTCTTTTTAAAGAAAAAAAAAAAAAAAAAAAAAAAATATGCCTTTTAATCTACAAAATACAAAATGGACTAATACACACAAACACAACTTTTATAAAACGTCTCAAGTACACGAGCATTATACTAATGATTGACTAATTCAACTAAATTAAAAATAACACCACTATACTATACACTACTTTATGTAAATACTATATAATATAATCTGTACTTAAGTTCTGAAAGCAAAATATTATATTTCTTTTAACTTAATTAATAAATAAAATAATAATGGTGAGATACATACATGTGACTGTTTCGTTCAAGGTATTTACTACTTTTTTGCGATAGGAATTGCATTTCATTTTATTTATACGCTGAGGGAGATGTATGAAAATGATTTTACGTATCCTTTGGGGGGGTGTAGACTATCTGTAGACATGCGTTCACCGTTTGTCTCATTTTCGACCATTTTCAGAAAGAGCGGCAGTATTATATGTTTGATAACAAAGGCAAAACCATCAGCGCATTGTAATTTAACATTTTTGAATTTTTGGAATTCACTCACACTTCAATATTATCCTTGTCCCTATATTCCATACTTTCAAAATTATCGTTACGGCAAAAACAGATTTGTAGGGTCTACGGTGACGTCACGGTGCGGTGTGTTAGTGAGATTCAAGATAATTATGACTTTTTTTCCTTTGGAGGGAACAGACCTACGTACATTGTGTATCTCATCTTTTGAAAGAGCTGCAGCATTATTGTGATAAGGAAAGTATTTTATTTCCTTTTTTTCCATCACGGTACCGTTACCGTGAATAGTCGCGGTAAATATAAAAGCGTCCAATGGCACTATTAATATAAATAGAACAAAAATAACAAAATTAATACAATAAAATAATTAGCAATCAAAATTTCTTCATTTGTGCAAAAGTCATTAAAAGTATTTATTTGTATAGTGACGTCTTTCTTGTGTAAATAAAAAGGAAAAAAAAACATAATCTTAATTGATATTTATCAATCAACGTAATTACTTAATTCATCGGTCGGAAACCTGCGGCCCGCGAGTGGTCTTTGTGCGGCCTGCAAGATTCTCGCTGCGACGCACGTGACGGACGATATCATACACAAAGGAGTGAACGTGATAGGTTTGCAAAGTGATACCATACTTAAAATGGCTTTTAAAGGAAAAACTTGGTGGATTACCATGGGGGTTTGCTTTCTGAAAACTACAAGGAGTTAAAATGGTTTGCTTAGCAAACAATTACTGCGTTTGGTAGTACGTAAATGTGTGAGCAAGCTTTTTCAATTCTGAATTATCGATTAAATTAAGCACTGTTCTCGGTTATCGGATTCGCATTTAGACGCAATACTACGCGACTCTACTTCAAAAATGCAAGCTATTTTAAGAAAACTTGCCAAAAAAAACTCATTGATTTTATTAACTGCAATAAATGTCATAAAAATGTACAATAAGCATTTTATTCATAAAACTAAACTATTTGTAGACAAATATTCATCTTAGGGGAAGCTGTGTGGTGAATCTTTTTAAGGAAGGGAAGGACAGGAAGTTCTGGGAAGGAAAAAGGTGTGAGGTAGGAATCTGAGTTTCAGTGTGTCCAGGAATGATGGACGTATACATCAATCCTTCCGACTGCGGTGCAAGGTGATGAGGCGATGAGATGGAAAGGTCAAAAGTCCTCCCTCAACCAGTCACTCTCGATCCGGACCACCACGCAGCAGGTGGGCAGATGCATCCGCCGCCAAGACCTGGACATAAATCACCCCATGAACCCGGGCATTAGGTATTCTGAAATGACATGTGACCCAAGTGCGGCCCGCACTAATCCTCACTTAAAATATTTGTCCCTTTTACAACAAAAGGTTTCCGACCGATGACTTAATCCATTTATAGAGCAAAACAGAATTCCCTCATTTGGGCGATAGTACTAAAACTAAATAAGTGTTTATACTTCTGATGACGTCTAACGCTGCGTAAACAAAAAAGGATAAAATAATTAAATGACAAGTTACAGTTAAGGGCGTTTAACCAGCCAGCGGCCGAAAATCCACATTTCGTCGAAAGATGTTCTTACAATCGTACAGGGATGTTCCAATGAGAAAGATTCATTATTCTCCTTACCAGCTTTTTCAAATTATAGCTCAATATCGATTTTATTTCATTCCAAAAATGCTGAAAGGCGTGATGATAAAACTATTAAAATGATGTACTTTTTGTAATTATTAATGATCATAAGTATTTATCATTTTTCAAAAATGTCTAAGCAAAATAAGAAGTTTAAAATGTCTGAATATTTTTATTTATGATAAAATTCAAATTCTGAGACATACGTTTCCCAGATAATATATTGATTTATTTTACTGCATGATTCTGTGATTTGAAATGAGTGTTGTATAATACAAAATCTTTTTTGAAAATTTAATAAATCTGTCAACGACCTATGATATGACCTTATTATACTAAAAATTAACATTTTTTCTCAAAATTTAAAACATACGTTTACTAGATAAAAGAGCAATCTTTCGAAATCAATTTATATTTTTTTTTTTGTGAAAAGATTCAATACGTCTAAGAACTGATTTAAAAATGACGTATTTCTGATTTTCTCTGGTTATACCCTCTTAAGAGAAAGCCAAAAGAAATAACGTATGTTTTTTTAATAAAATACCGCACAAGAGTCCCAACAGCTCCCCGGTGGAGCCAATGAGACTAGGCATCTCCAATTGGGAGTTGATAGGCTGAAGGTAGTGCGGAGGTGAAGGAGATGAGGGAAGGAAGGTGGGGATGCACCTAGCTATTCAAATCTGGTCACCAAACACGGCTTATGCCATTACAAGCAACGTTTCAATTCTGAATGGTGGCCTTACAACATGAGGATACTTAGATATCTTCCTGTCTGGAACGTGCCGCAAATATACTGCATATTAATTTTGTTTAATTAATCGTGAAATAGCACCAATTAATCAAATAAAAAGTTTTTTCACGCGACCTTCCGTAGGTATTACGAGTTGAGAGCCTTGCTCGACTACGGAAGCTATTCTTAGTGTAACTTATATCGCCACGAATGTGGGAAATAAGCAAGCATTGACGGTCGGCGTGATCTAGCGGAAAGGCTCTTGACTCGCAAACTCGTAATCCAAAGGTCGCGGGATCGAATCCCGGCGTGGGCAAATAAATGTTATTTTAATAATTTGTGTTATTTCAAATTTTATTCATTTAAAATAATGTATAGTATATTTGCGGCACGTTCCAGAGTGGAAGATACTCTTAGTTTCGCCCTAGTGTAAGACCACCATTCAGAATTGAAATTTATTTTATGATCTAATTTGGGAGGCGGGAATGGGTACCGCCGCTCCGGGAACCTTTATTGGATAGTCAACACCTCTGTCATAGGTCACCCCAAATGGTTCGCTACGTTTTTAGCAGGGGTTCCCGGGTTCATGGGGTGAGGTTTGTCTAGGTTTTGGAGGCGGATGACCAGGACACACTGAACCCCAGATTCCTACCCACCCCTTAAACCCCTTTTCTTCCCAGAACTCTCCTCTCCTTCCTTTCCTTAAAAAAAACCTCCACACAGCATCCCCAAAGATGACATTGGTCCTGAGGGAAATTATTTTCCTCAAGGCCACCTGTGTGGAGCTCATGTAAAACAAAAAAATGGCGTTAGCCGTGTTTGGTGACCAGATCTGAATAGCCAGGTTGTTCCCCACATTCTTCCCCATCTACTTCCTCTCCCCACTACCTTTGGCCTCACAACATACCCCAATCGGGGAAACCATAGTCCCACTGGCTCTAGACGGGAGCAGCTGAGACTCTTGTGGGGTATCAGACCCTTGAGGTGATTTTTCACGAAAACTGCGCTTTGTAAATCAGCCAATTATTATTAAATATTATTATTACTATAAAAAATAAAAATCCCTAGACAATCGGAGATGATTATTAAATCAAGTCTGATAAGACCACAATTTTGTGAATAATTTTATAAGAAAAATAAAGTTAATCAACGGAAATTCTCACAGATAATTTTAGACATAAAATATTATTTTTAAAAAAGTTGTTTCTTATACGCGTTCTTAAATTTTAATGAAAAAAGAAAACATTTTTTAATGATTTATTTTAATTCTTCTCAAAGGAAACTTTAGGAAAAGCGTCAATTTATCTAAAGATTTTTTGTTATTATAAGGTAAACGGATTCGTAGTAAAGATTAATCTAAAATGTTATTTAGCATTAACCTTCGCCTAAAGGTTTCAAGAATGATGTCTGATGTATAATATATATTTGTAAGACAAGTCTTTATTCCCTCACTTAATCTCCATTTCATGGGAACTGTCACGATTTATTTCTCAAATCTGGCTCATCTAGATACGTAAGGCGTTTAATGCAGGGTGACTCAGCGATTACGGAAATTCTTGAAATTGTGTTTTAAAATAGTCGACGCGTCGCGCGTCGCCAAGATTGCGACGGATGTGTTGCCCAATATCTGCGCGGCGGGCCGGATCAAAAGAAGCCGTTTAAGAGAAACCCTTGAAACGTGAATAATACATATACTGCTCCTGGACACACTGATCCCCCCCCCCCCCCCCCCCATTGACACGAGTTTTGATTTGCCAAGGTGGTGGTATATAATATAAAGGTTATTGCATGCACTTTCAGTACTTTTATTTTCTTGAACCCCCCCCCCCCCCACTAAAACCTGGCTACGCCCGTGCCCTTCTCTCTTGCCTACCCCCCCCCCCCCTCGCCCACACCAAAGTTGATGTTCTCTCTCCCTCTCTATGTTACCTATAAAAACACTGCAAATTTTTAATTAATTTAAATACGTACTTTTTATTAGAACAACTCTCTTTTTATAACTTTTTGAGGTTATTTCCATCAATGCATCATTCTTCTTCAATAATTTAATATGTGTTTAAATAACCCTGATGAAGATTCAGATTGATTAGAAACCGGTTGATTTTATATTTACATTAAAAATGTACTCATACAATAAAGCGTTATTCAAACAAACTTATTTTATTGAAATTATTATATAATATATTTATGTTCATTTTTATTTTCGCTGGCACACCCCTCACTGATAAAACCAATCAGGTTTATTTTTCATACATAGAGGATAAACTCAAACACATTCACAGAGAATATTCTTAAATACAAGCGTAAAATCAATGGGATTCTGTATCCGTACAGCAGTAGTAATGTATTTCCATCGATAACCATTTTATCACCCTCTGCTATAAAAGGGAAATAGGAAAATTCACTCCAGTATTCAGCATTCGGTCTTTGGTTTGGAAACAAGTGGACAAAATTACTTGAAAACGATTAAGTAATTTTTGGTTACATTATTATGTTAATAAATAGGTGTATAGTAACAGATAATTACAAAACAAATTATCGATTACGGTTTAATCCAATGAATCGTTAATTCAATTATGTTTACTGGTCTTTGGTTCAACGAATTTGACTTCCAAGTCAGGAGGTTGTGGGGTCGCTTCTCGTTATTGAGTGAAAATATTTATAAAGCATTGTTTTTTGGTGTTGTGCTGTTGACAAGTTTAACGGTCCCGATAAAATAATATTATTAACGAGAAATGCACGTACTAAAATTAGAACAGTTTTGAGAACGCTATTCTAATTTTTTTTTTGTTTATCCTAAAATTAATTATGAAGCAATGAGTTCCAAAACAGAGTGTAGAGATTTTTGGATTTGACCAAGAGATCTCGAATTCAAATTCCAAAGAGAGATAATAGAAAATCGTTAAAAATTGGGGGTGTGTTGTGTGGCTGAAGGTGATAGTTAAGAGGAAGGTTGGGAAGGTCCTGGCTATTCATTTCAAGCAACGTTTCTGTTCTGAATAGTGATGTCAACACCAAGAATATCTCCCACTCTGGATCCTGCTGCAAATATACTATATATTATTTTTAATAAATTACTTGTGAAATAACACAAATTTGAATTGGGATTTGAGACCGTCTCTGTTTCATATATTTAATGTGGAATTTTTAATTTATTATGTTAATTTACTAAGATGAAATTCATAGTCCAACCCTCGTGGTACCTATGTATTTAACATAGACATGTTGAATTAAATTGCTATAATATTAACATTTTTACTAACTGGAGCTACACACTACACAGCCAGATACTTCCAACCCTGCCTCTTTCCAATCTCTATACAGCCTTCCTTCAGGCATTACCTCTGAACTTAGGGATGCCATTTGGCTCCATTAACTTTAGGATTCGTGTGCGATACCAATAAAGAAAAGCTGAATTTTTCCCTTATGGATATTATTACAAACCATTTTTTATAAACAATTCAAGAAAACGACAGTGACACATAAAAAAAACTTTACCGGTTTTCGAACTGCCATTTTTATTTCCTAACTAACAAACCATCACGCCTTTTCTCCGCTAGGTAGGCAGAGAGAATGGACCGCCAAACAATTCTGTCTTGACACCCACTCCTTTTCTCATTCACATTCATAGATCGTATTATACATACTCTTCTATTATTCTGAGTCGTGAAATGACCCCACTCAAGTATTTGATTCATTTGATCGTGCCATGTCTTCCTCGAGCGTCTCCTACTTCTTCTACCAATCAGATTTGCTTCATATATTCTCCTTACACTAATTTCTTGGTTATATTTTCATTTCTCTTTCGAGAAATAGAAAGTTATTAGCTGCAATTTTTTTACAAACATAAATAATAATTTTCGTAACAACTGTTTTAAGAAACCGATAAAATTAATATATATTATTTATTGTCATTTTTAGGAAAGTGATTAATCCGTCATAACTAATTGGAAATAAAATTAATTCGTATGAATTAAGATTCGTGAAGCAGTGAGAAATAAAATAAAATAAAACATGGATCACAAATCAGGTGTGTACCTATTAATTTACATAATATTATATATGAAAGTGGTTTAGTAATAATTATGACTGAATGACGAATTTTGAACGGAGAAATGTGGTTTTATTTTAATGTAAACAAGCAATTGTCATTTTAAATAAATGCTAAAATGTGCACCATACAATGCCTATATTATATAACAAGTAACTCTACAATATGGTCTACTATAAACACAATTCATAACCTTTTCTGAACATTCAACTTTTTAATTTTTTTTTTGAAAATCATAGAATATGAATATTACAAATGTGTAATGCAAGTACGTAGATAATTTTCATCTGGACAGTATTGTCATAGGTAGATGATATAAATCGCATTGTAAATTGGACATATTTAATATTTCCAGTTTACACGCTTAATACGTCCAGTTTACAATTTTTACATATTTAAATGTCCAGTTCACAATGCTTACATATTTAAATATTTATGTATTAAAAGAAAATAACTTAGTTTACATCACTTTATTTATTATACACTATCAACATGGTTCACGAAACATGTTGATAGTGTACAATAAATAAAGTGATGTAAACTAAGTTATTTTCTTTTAATAAATAAATAATGACATCACAAAGTGACAACCTTTTAGAAGAAGTTTTCTTCGAAAAACTTACATATTTAATGACGAATTTAAAATGTTTCCATTCTTAATATTCCAAGTTTTTTTTTTTGAAAATCTTAGAATATAAAATTTACAAATGTGTAATGCCAGAACGTAGATAAATTTTATCTAGATAGTATTGTCATAGGTAGATGATATAAATTGCACCATTTTAAATTGGGCAGGTTTAATATTTCCAGTTTACAATGTTTACATATTTAAATGTCCAGTTCACAATGATCATATTTTTTAACGTCGAATTTAAATTTTTTCCGTATTTAATGTCAAGTTATTTTTGTGAAAACCATAGAATATAAAATTTACAAATATATAACGCAAGAACATAGATACATTTTATCTAGATAGTGTTGTTATAAGTAGATGATGTAAATCGCACCATTGTAAATTGGGCGTGTTTAATATTTCTAGTTTAGGTACAAGTTTACATACTTAGTACGTCCAGTTTACAACGTTTACATATTTAATATGTCGAGTTTTAAATGTTTCCATATTTAATATGCCAAGTTTACATGATGAATATTTCGAGTTAACAATAACATGTGTTACAACAATTAAACATTTAATTTGTCCAGTTTACATTGGGGTATTTTATTTTCAGTTTGCATACGTATACCTACCCTATAAATGAATTTTCTAATTATTGTAAATGCAATTTATATCTATCGATATATTATTTTATTACTAGCGAAAGAATATGGAAACATGCATTAATTTATATGCTCATAAAACGTTAATGAATTTTGGATAATATTTTAATGCAAATGCTTAATTATACACAATGTTCTTTTTCTTTTATAGCCAATTTTATTATTATTATTTTGATCTAGGTCGGGGATCGGCAAACTTATTAGCCAAAGAGCCAAATATGTACACCACAAGAAAATTTGAGAACCAAATCTGTTTATTGATTTTTAGCAAACATTCACTATAATTTTAGCATTTTATCAAATTACGAGTATGCTAAATAAAACTTGATTTCGTCCTTAATAAGGATTTTATTCATCGATAAAAAATAATATGTGATTAAGGAATTCATAAATTTAAATCATGACAATGACCGACAAACATTTAATGCGAACAATGTCCTTGCATCTCCTTGGAAAGTTTGAGTAAGTCAAGTTTGTGTGTTGTTATTCTTAATATTTTAGGCACGATTCCAGGTTCTCATCAAAAGGACGACTTCTCAGTTAACTCTTGATAAAGTTCATACTTAAAAAAGGACAGCAAACGCTAGTTTTTCAGATGATCATAAGAGTCAAGAATACTATTCCAGGAGTTGAAGATGATCATGTATTCCTTCTCCAGGCCTTTTAAGGCAGACCATATGTGCTGTGAACTCACATTTGTTCTCCAATATTTCCAAATCAACACAAAGACGTTCAAATTTAGAGCATTGTTTTTATCTTTATTTTTTAAAACCAGCAATTGTATTTCAAAGAGCCGCACTTTGCCGACCTCTGATCTTGGTTAAATTAAATTAATATTTTTATTCCACCTAACTTTGTTCCAGTTCGTTTGGCCGTGGTATTGGGAGCTATGGGCCTACTCTGCTTGGCACAGGGGAAGTTCATTCCGTCTCCCATGGATTCAGTCGACTCCTGCATCTTCACCTGCGACTATTGCTTCAAGGTAGGATTTAATAACCTTTTGCATAATTTTGGAATACGGTATATCGATAGACCTTTTTTTACATTAGCTAAGACCTGGACAAATCTCACCCCATAAACCCGGACACCCAAGCCAAATCACCTAAGGGAGCGTACCACTTTGAGTGACCTATGGCAGAGGTGTTGGGTATCCAATAAATGGTTCCCGGGGCGGCGGTACCCATACCCGCCTCCAAAATTTTCTTACGCCTGTATCGACACAGGTACATCCTAGTGAGACAGGCATCGCAAAATCACATGTACATAAACTTTATGTAGAAAAAAAAAAAAAAAAATACAAAAGGCACAATTTTTTTTTTTAAATACTGATGAAGGTTTTTATTCTTCTTTTTATTTTTTTATTAATTCTTCACAAATAAAATATTATATTTTTATTTTTAATAGAAAAAAGATATCATCGGACAGCAAAATGACACCCACATTTTTTATGTCATTTGTCCAAATATCCACGGGAATCACTGGTTAAAAACCTTCGGGTACATGTGGTTACGTGCGGGTACGTGGGGATGATTTGATCCAAGCGAAATAATGCAAAATCATACAAAATCATGTGTTTTTATTTTGAAAATTTGGACGCTTAGAAGTAATAAAGATGCTTCATTTAAATACGGCGTGTAGACCACATCTTGGCCTTAAAAAATATCGATCATTTTTTTGTAAGTCTTTTTATAAGCCAAGAAAAAAAATAAAGTATTAGGTCAACAAAAAAACACTTTCAAGTGCAAATTCTCCTACTTATAAACCCTTTTTCGGATATGGTTTTATTGTATAATGTGGAAAATTCAGTTTTTTTTAATAATAATCGCAAAAAATTGATATTTATACCTTAACTTCACAAAATAAAATAAAATATGCATTTTCGCATTGTTATTTTTGACTTCAATCAAGACTGCGGCCGGCACTCGATGAATTTGGATTCTTAAAGTGAACCATATGCCATCGACGCACAATGGGGTAGCTCTATGGACCGCGTTGGCCGAAATTCAGAAAGTCAAGTGTTCGTTACAATAAAAAAGTATTCTAGTTTTGAAATTCATTAAATGTTTCATTATTCCCCAGAAGCGTGTCACCCTTATCGCGATACTGACGGAAGGAGATCAGTTTGAACTTGATGTTTGTGCGGGAGACCGTGTCAGTTTTTGCAGTCACGTAAATTTCAATACGTTTCAAGTTTAAAAAAAGCAAAATCTACCAAGTGTTCAGATCCAATTCAACATGGATACGATGTCTGTTGTTATGCACTTTTATTACATTGTAGTAGTTTTTGAAAATCTCTTACGATATGGCAAACATTTTAATTAAAACAAACACCCATTTTAATGAAATATTTTTTGTAAATATATTAAATATCGAGGCAAATAGTTAAAAGTTCCACCAGATTCCGTCATATTATTATTTGTTTTGTAGACTTTATTATCTTAGCTACAAGATTTAATTATAAGTTGATACTATCATGTACAACTTTTTTAATTATAGTACCTTAAAGTAAGGACTATCAGTTTTCATAAAAAATTGTTCTAGTCTTATAATCAGTGTGTTTTGTTATATATACAATTTCTGCAGTGGTTCACACGAAATTCGAGTTATACTTGATTATGAAGGCATATGGAGAACTCTGGCGTTAAGAAATTTGATGAAAAGTAAAATTCTTGAAAAAACATCTCATAGATACACATTTCACCTTCTGACCTTCTGAATCAAAAGAACTTTTTAATAAAATAGCTGTATTTTGTTATTAATTGAAAACCAGATAGTTGAAGTATTTCTGAAAATATGACACCTTAATATTAAAGAATGGCTTGAAAGGTCGTACAAGGAAAAAATTATAAATCTCTACCAGAAATAATAAAAACAAAAAACGTGTGATCATACGATACATCAAAAACTATGATATTGCGATCTTAAACATCTAGTACTGCTACCCACGTGAGTTTTCGGTGGGCAGGTAAAGCAACAGCATTGACTGTAGTCAAAGAAGTCATGGTAAGTACGCCGACCAGAGCAAAGAAGTATAGAAAAGCTTTTACCGATAAAACCGAAAACAAAAAGGTATTGATTGATGATGAAGCACTTCCTTTTATTGTAGATGCCAATCTTAGACGTTACCAATACAGTTTAATAAGGGAGAAGAATAAAGAAGCATTTCCTTCCTATACAATTGTACAAGGAGCTAAGAAAAAATGTTGCCCTTTAAGCGAATGCATAACGGTCACGGAATCTTCAGTGAAGAAGTGAAATTACAACCATAAATTGCTAGATCACATTGCTGAACGCCTAATACAAGTTAACAGCCCGTCATCGATTCTCTGAGTGAGATTTCGTCAGATCCAGTTATCTCCAGCTTGGAAATAATGAACAAAAGGACAGTGAAAACAATTCCAAAATAAGTACTGCAAATGCTTAAGTTACCAGACCTTAATACGACTACCGGGAATGATTCGGTAGTTGAACCAAGTAGCGATTATGATAGTATGTTATCACACGATGAAGAAGACGATCTATTCTGTGCATAACTGTAAATAAATAGCTTGTGAAATGAAGTGAGCTTTATTATTGATTTAATTTATCTTATATTTTTCAATTTAATATTTTTGTACTAAATATGGGTGACTTTTCCAAAAAAGTTTTTCACTAATTTTTATTAACATGGCTTTACGGAACTAAAAACCGAAAAAGGTTTGATGTAATTACAACCCCTGATTTGATGCCAACTTTCAGGGTCATCCACCCCATTGTGCGACGTAAGAACTATGCACTTGTCATGCCCATTTTGTATGAGTTCCGCCCCGTTTGCGGTGGGGAATAGACATCCCTAGACTCTGCGTCGCTTGGTTCCGTGAAATCAATTTTATATTTCCTTGTTATTGCAATAAACAATGCGTAAGAAAGGAGTTAATCTTTTTTACAGGCCTTTACGAAATCAACCTGTAAAAAAACAACTCTCAAATACTTTTTCCCACCTTTTCAAAAGCTTTGTCTCAAATATTTTTAAATCCCGCCCAAAAGAAGGCGTGGATTCCAATTTCGATTTTTTCCTGGATTATTGGGTCATCTTAAATATTTTTTTTACATTTTTGGAATGAGGCGCATTTCTGGATGTTTACTTTTTGTTGCACAAAGATTTTGATGAGCTTATTTTTATTTTCTTACATTTCTATCAAAATATGCAAAGTCAAGTCAGCACCAGATTTCAGGTGATACTTATAAGAATTCAAAATCTACTCTTACACAGATGGCACTAATTTAATTATGTTTAGGAAAAAACACTTTTTGCGCAAGTTATGCTTTAAAATGTTAAGATGAATTAATTGTTTGCTCCCGCACATGCGCAATATGAATCATAATGTATCGGTGATTCAATCCAATATTGTATTCGTAAGCCTTTCTTGAAAGATTTGAGTTTGTTTATGGTCAAAACTATTTATTCATTTTACGTATTATGAGTACAAACAAGTAATTCATCTTCGTATTTTAAGACGTAACTTGCAAAAGGTGTTTTTTTCCTAAAATAATTAAATTACAGCCATCTATGAAATAACAGATTATGAATTATTTTAAGTTTGCACAAGCCAAATTTGAATTTTGACGTGCAAAAAAATTGATATGGACAGTAGGTATGGACGGTGAGATAAGCATAGCTTTTATCGATGGTGACATCTTTTCACGGTTTAATTCACTGCTTCCGAATTCCTATTTTATGCTTTTAGAAACAATTAAGCATAAAATCTGTGAGTTAAATAATTCGAACAGGAAATCACACCCTCATCATAAAAAGCAGTCTAATTCTAGAAAAGCATGGATGTAGCAATAAGCACCTTTTCACATTTTTGGTTAGATATGTTTGTTAAATTTTCTGTGATTCTTTTTTATCTCTTTATATCTTTTTTACCTAGCATCAGCAAGATATCGAAGTTCTATTCGCGCAATAGGCAACAAGTTAACTTCGTTGCACTTTTCAACAATACAATATAACTTTTTTTTTTTGTTTCCAGAAAATCACCCTCCTTGAATGTGCCAATGAATGCATTGAAACAAACGCCCAGATGAAACCGTACTGGACCAAGGCCTGCCCCGAACTGAAACTTCCCCTGTACGTGGAAGTGAATGATATTCGCTACAACTCTATTCCAGAGGTGAAGGACAACCTCATTAGCAGGGAATAATCAAACTTACAGGCAGATTAATCAAATCAAACAAATAGACAATCACGCAGATGCAGAATCATAATCAAACAAGCAAGCAAATAAACAAACACACATATATACAGATATACACAGAAACCATCAAACAAGCAAGCAGACATACATACAGATAAACACAAATGCATAATCAAACAAGCAAGCACACAGACTAACATACAGACATACCCAGATACATGAGCAAACAAACAAGCAAATAGACAAACATACAGATATAAACAGATACAATCAAACAAGCAAGCAAACAGACAAACATACAGATATATACAGATACATAATCAAACAAGCAAGCAAACAGACAAACATACAGATATACACAGATACAATTAAACAAGCAAGCAAACAAACAAACATACAGATACACACAGAAACAATCAAACAAGCAAACAAAAAGACAAACATACAGATATACAGATACATAATCAAACAAGCAAGCGAATAGACACAAATTATTACACGTAAACAAACAAACAGTTGCCAAATTGTTGTAGTTACTAGTTTTATGTTATGCATAATGAAATCTGTAAAATCGCTTACTCCTGTGAAAATTAAGGGTAAACATTCGATTTTATATAAGCAGTCCCAGTCAGTCAGTAATATTAAATTTGAAAATTTTAGGAGTATATTAACTACATTTTAAATTTACATCATGACAGTAGGTATTTAATGAACTCTTCCGTGTATTATTGACCTTTTCAATATATTTAATTCTGTAAAGAAAACTTATAGAATGCGTTATGTATTATGTACTTGTATGCGTATTACGGATTGAAAGAAAATTAAGTTTAATGTGTGATTAAAAACGTATTGTGCAAAAACAAACAGGTCTTTTAATTGGAAAAACGTGTCTTCATATACATATATGTACGAGGGGGGACCCAAAAAAAAGGGTTATTTCATCAAAACTTCTTTATTTCTCAATATTTTTACGCCAAATTTTGGTCGCCTTTAAAGTGTTCTTCATTGAACACAACGCATTTCTCCAAACGCTTCTTTCTTTCTTCAAAACAGTATTTAAATTCACTTATCGGGATGTCCTTTATTCCTTCTGGCGATTTTTGTTTTACCTCCTCCACAGTGACTAAACGCTTTCCTTTCATGTCCCTTTTTAGTGTGGGGAACAAAGGGAAGTCACAGGGGGCTAGATCACCTTGAAAAAAAAATCAGGGTCCTTTTCGAGCTGATTTTGAAGCTCTTAACATGCCTGAAATCGACGCTCCCTTTGCTCGTCTGTGAGAAGGCGGGGACAAATTTGGCTGCAACCCTTCTCAGGTGCGATTCTTCGGTTAAAATCCTCTGAATTGAACTCCATGATATTACAGACATCTCACGGAGTTGATCAATGGTTCGGCGACGGTCATCACGAACGAGGGCATTGATTTTATTGAAGTTTTCGTCAGTTCTTGACGTTGAGGGGCTTTCTGAACTGGGTTGGTCTTCAATTAACATTTCTCCATTTTTAAAATGTGAAAACCACTCGAAGACTTTGGTTTTATATCCCCATAAGCAGTCAACATAACAATAGTTTGCCGATTTCCCTAACAGGAAACAAAATTTACAACCGCGCGTTGCTCTCGATAATCTGCCTTCACTTTTTTGCTGAAATGGAAAAAGTTGTTTTACTAAAAAAAAATCTCACGGGCGAACCGATGCACTCACAGCAACACAACTTCGCATACTGACTCAGGAGGAGTGACCCTAATGGATAACTGGTTAAACATTGGGTCCCCGCACTCTTCCTCTCCACCATAGCACAACTAATGTTACTTTTAGGTCCCCCCTCGTATACCTCTACATTTGTTACGTCCACCCCCCAAAAACTCCATAGGGGCCATCCATAAATTACGTCAGACGAATTTCATGATATTTTGACCCCCCCCCCCCCCCCCCCCCATCCCAATCACATTCCGCTCCCCTTTAGTGTGACGTCACATATTTTGCAATTTTACATCTAAAAATAATCAAAACAGTAAACCATTTTTTTTTACATGACATCACAGATCTGATGACCCCCCCAAACGCCTTGTCACACATCTCTACTGCCCTCCCCCCCTTGAGGTGTGACGTAATTTATGGATGGCACCATAGCATTGCTGCGTCCACCGACCTACGGCGTCCAATATATGGAAGCAACAATGTTTTGACTTCAAAATCGGCCAGAATGATGCTTACCCCGTGTAGAATCAAATGGCAGAAAATGGATAAGGAAGTAAAAAATCTCAGAATCTCTGGAAGCTAATATTGAACGTTTGACGATTTGCCGTCAGGTTCGCTACACGAAAATATTATTTTTAAGTCATAACGACGGTTGTGCTGCGTCTGCACAGTCGACGATAGTACTTTGCCCTCATGGCCATTCACCAGTATATAGTAGATACATTGCTATGTATTGTTTGAGCCCAAAGATTAGATATCAAAATTCTTATAGGTGGTGCTATAGACACTGGCTTTTTGAACAGTTTAAGACTTGGTGCATGCAAATCGGCTGTAAAGTTTTTTTTATATGTTGTCAACCGGATTGAAAAACGTGCTAAAAAGTTTTGAGAAAAACGCATTCAAAGTTTTGCTGAAGGATAATTCAACATAAGCTGTTTAAAACGGTTTCATATAAAATGCTATCTCTGAAAATTTTACGAATTTCCAACATTTGATGAGAGCATTATTAACAAATGCATCTTTCAGAAAATGAAATTTTAAAAAATTTAAACTGCCCTGGTGCCTTAAAGCCTTGTTTAGGATTTGATCAAGGGAACATGGAGGCGTTTGGAGGTCCCTAAGAACAGAGGCCACAACTTTACCCCCCCTGTTAGTCCGCCGCCGCTGGTGGGTGTTCTGCTAGGTACTGGTAGGTACTTGTAAGTACAGATAGGTAGGAACTGATAGGTAAGTAATGCCAGGTATTGATAGGCACTGATAGGTACTGGTAGGTGTACCGATAAGTACTGGTAGGAACTGGTAGGCAGTGGCGTAGCTAGCAAAGGTTACCAGGCAACCCTTAAAGTCGACGAACGCAAATTTCAACTTCATAAAAAATTGGTCCGTTCTGGGGGAGGGGGGGGGTGGATAAAGAATTGTGCTCTTGGGGGTGACACTCGGTCGGGTGGCACCCCCCAATCGGTGGCACCCGGGGCAGACCGCCCCCCCCTCGCTACGCCATTGCTGGTAGGTTCTGGCAATTACTGGTAGGTACTGGTAGGAACTGGTAGGTACTGGTAATTAATGATGGTACTGGTAGATGTACTGGTAAGTTCTGGTAGGTACTTTGGTTGCTGAAAGGGAAGAAGAACTGCAAGAGGCCTTAACAACCATGCAAAGCATTCTTCAAAACAACTACAACA
The DNA here is from genome assembly GCA_917563855.2 of Limnephilus lunatus. NCBI lineage: Eukaryota > Metazoa > Arthropoda > Insecta > Trichoptera > Limnephilidae > Limnephilus > Limnephilus lunatus. The sequence continues at coordinate 89,251,172 of OU830594.1, read as the reverse complement.
TGAAGATAAATAAAGACAAAACAAAGCTGCTGACTGTAGGCCGAACACAACATCAGATGAGAGTAGAGATGGCAGGAGTTCCACTAAAGAACACCAAGGAGTTTGTCTACCTCGGGAGCAAAATAACATGGGACGGTCGGTCTAAGAGCGAGGTCGACAGCCGTATACACCAGGCTAGGCTTGCATTCAATAAAAGGTTGAAAATAATAGAATCGAATAATATAGACCTAAAACTGAGAATACTCCTTATCAAGACCTATGTATGGAGTATCTTGATGTACAGCTGCGAAACATGGTGCCTATCCAAAAAAGAAAATAGGAGACTAGAGGCTTTTGAGATGTGGTCCTATAGAAGACTATTAGGAATTTCCTGGAGAGACCACATTACAAATGAGGAGGTTCTCCAACGAATCGAAGGAGGAAGGCACCTGCTCAGGACCTTGTCCGAAAGGCATGCAAGATGGATCAGCCATGTTATATGACAAGAAGGCCTCTTGCATGCCATAATGGAGGGTATGACCGAGGGGACAAACTCCAGGGGACGCCCACGCCGAGAGTACCTGGAGGACCTGCTGGTGAACGCGCGCTGCTCATCATATGCAGAATTCAAAAGAGCCGCACAAGACAGGGAAGAACGGAAGAGAAGATTAGAGGAAATTGCTGCAAACCAATCCCAGGATTGAAACCAGAGAGAGAGACTGGTATGTAGATGTACAGTGAAACCCTCTTAAGAAGTTTTCCAAGGGATCGGAAAAAACAAACTTCTTAAGCAGGAAAACCTTATATGTGGGAAAAATTAGGCCAACTTTGAGCCGAGGGACCAAAAAAACCAAACTTCTTAAGCCACGAAACGCCTTAAGAGAGAACTTCTTAAGAGGGTTTCACTGTACTGGTAAGTTCTGCTAGGTACTGGTAGGCACTGGTAGGTACTGGTAAGTGTACTGGTAAGTACTGGGGGCCTACTCTCTATCTTTCGGTTTCACAAACCAGCGCGTTTGTGATTTAACCTTCACTAGCGGGCGCTGTCAACTAAGCGGAAACGGTCTATAATTACTGAAATATCTCTGTAAATAATAATAGAGTTCATACTTTAGGTATTCCTCAGCAATACATTTATGTATCGGATTAAACAGTTACAACATATAAATATTTAATGGAAGGTTAAACCACAAACGGAGGAAGTTTTTAGCACGATAGGGGGAGGGTTAATTCGCGTTTGTGACGTAGCTAAACCTGCCGTACGGACGTTGTGGAAGATAGAGAGCAGGCCCCCAGGTAGGCACTGGTAACTGTATTGGTAGGTACTGGTAGGCATTGGTAGACACTGGTAGGTACTGGTAGATCCACACCCTGAATGCCTCAAGTTGCCTTATTAGGTCTTCAGTAAGCATCCATGCTTCCATTCTATGAAATTATTTTTAGAAACCAAAACGATATTTAGGAAATTCATTATTTTATAACCATTTACAATATTTTTATAAAATAAACATTTGCATTTTGTGTGTATAACAGATAATAATTATATAATATTATGACCACTCTGAAGATGATTTTAACATGGTGAAACCAGTCCAGTCTCAAATAAATAAGTGGATCAAATTTGTTATAGTTCAAAATAATAAAACATCGTAAAAAATATGTAACATAAATTAAAATGCTTAAAATAAACGATGCCCAAAAAATCTGTTTTTATCTCTTTCAAACATATGCTTTTTATGTGAATACCTCACAAGAGTCCCAACTGCTCCAGTCTGGAGCCAGTGAGACGGTGGCATCCCAAATTAGGGATGTTGTGAGACTGAAGGTAGTGGGGAGAGGAAGGAGATGGGGAAGAGGAAGGTGAGGAAGTACCTGGCTATTCAGATCTGGTCACCAAACACGGCTAAAGCCATTTCAAGTAACGTTTCGATTCTGAATGGTGGTCTTATGCCAGGGCAATTCTAAGAGAATGTTCCATTCTGGAATGTGCTTCAAATATGCTACATATTATTTCAGATTAATAAAAATGTGAAATAAAATCTATTTGAGCACGCTGGGATTTGAACTCGCGTCCTTAGGATTGCAAGTCGAGATTCTTGTCCCTCGACTATGTAGAGAGTTAAACGATAAAACAAAGTAAACAATAGTAATATTTTTTGAGTGAGAGACCACCATAGCAATATACTCCCACACACTCCTGGCTTCATCCACATTCAAATACTCTTCTCACGTTCCATCTCCAAAAAAATTAGAAAGATGTGTCAACATTTGAAGTTATCCAGCGACAGGGAACGGGCTATGAACACTGGACAGAAAATTCCTAGAAGTGTGATTTAAACATACCCGCCGAATTGAAAGAACACTGATGATGCCAATTTGCATAAAACCTTTAGACTCCTAGATCCTGGACAGATTATCTGTTCAAGAAATAATTTAGATAGATACGCCAACAACACTCTCTTCAATGACCATAAAAAAATGTAAGAATCTTTTTTTATTTTTTTAACTTTATTTATTTTTATTTATGGAGCAAATAAATTTATACACATTTAGCACTAAATATTCTAGAAATGGGCTGTCAATCTGTCGATCTCAACCAGGTCCGCCAATATCTCTTCTTCTTTTGTACCAATCTTCTTCGCAATCTGCAAAAAACAACAAAAATAATTATTGTAGGTACTTGTTTACTGTTAAAACCAACTAGACCTCGACAAATCTCATCCCATTAACCTAGCCATCCCTGCCAAGTCACTAAACATTTGCCACTTAGGGTGACCCATAACACTGCAGAGGTGTCGGTTATCCAATGATGGATCCCGGGGCGGCAGTACCCATATCCGCCTCCCAAATTGAGGCAATACATAATAGGTAGGTTATCTAAAGAAAATTCTTCCAAGAGTCTCCAAATGATCTCCTTCAATGGACGCAATCTTCCGAACAGGATCTCCATTGATATGCTTGGTGTAACTCTAAGTGACCAGCTCAGATATGGGGGCTCCATCAAAGCCAGAGTTAAATTAGCCTCTCAAAAACGTACTGTACAGGGCCTGCAGATACTTTAATAGTACACAACTGCTATCCCTGCACAAATCGAAAGTGCACCCCACATTTAAATCTGGCAGCCAGCTCTGGTCTGGAGCTCCGAAATACCTGAAAAATACCCTCGACTCTGTGCAGAAGACGGGCAGTCCTTTTGATAGATTCTCACACCTAAACAAACAGATTGCAATCTTTAGAGCACATCGTCGGGTGGGAATGCTATCCTTGTTCTACCGGTACTTCAATGGAAGATGCTCCGAGGAACTAGTGTCATTGACCCCTTCGGCACCGGTGCATAGTCGGGAAACAAGCTAAACGCACGCCCAACACAGGATTGACATATGTCACACGAGAACAGGTGGCTTCTTCAAGTCGTTCTTGAGTTCAACAGTTTGACTGTGGAACGATTTGCCGGCCTCTGTGTTTCCTCTTTCTTACAACATGGGTCTCTTCAAGAACAATGTTCATTCCTTCCTCTCCTCAAAAAAACCCTCCACACAGCATCTCCGATGACGTAGGCCCAGAGGGAAATTATTTTCCTTAGAGCCTCTGATTTGGAGTTGCGTAATAAAAATAAATGGGGTGACTCATCCAAAATAATAACAAAAAACTCCTGACCCTAAGAATATGGAAAAATAAAAAAGAACTTACTTCAACTTTTTCATTTTGCGGGAGGTACAGGAACTGGCTGACTAGGTCGCCATCCAAGATCCCTCTGGCTGGACCCCCAGGCAGCTTTTTTGAAGATTTGTATGTTCTAAAAAATAAAACAGATGAAATACAAAAAGGTCGAGTTAAAACAGGACTTCGCTATGCTCAGTCAATTACACCACTACGTTAATCTTCGATGATACTTTCCACTTAACCTGTCTGCTTATTTAGGAATAAATACATCTCAAAACACATATGTAATAGCGTTATACTTTCATAAGACCAAAAACGTCCCAGAGCGACCTTAAATTTCGCTCTCTTGCATCTCTCTTCCTCTCATGCAAACATATGTATTTTTCTTTTAACCAGAAAGAGAACGAAATAATGCTTCTTATTGTCTTTGAAATATGAAAGCTATCTTGCATAGATATTTTACAATCTCAATCCAAAGTGACGGTTTGACTTCGGTTGGTTGAAACCGAGGCTTCCAGATTGTGAGGTATGAATATATTGAACCAAGCAGACGGGTTAATGACACAAATTATTAAGGGCTCCATCAAAGCCAGAGTTAAGTTAGCCTATCAAAAACGGGGCGTACTGTACAGGGCCTGCAGATACTTTAATAGTTAACAACTCGACGGCCGGCGTGGCGCAGCGGTAAGACGCTTGACTCGCGCACCGAAGGTCGCGGGATCGAATCCCGGCGTGGCAAATAAATTTTATTTGATTAATTTGTGTTATTTCACAATTTATTCATTTAAAATAATAAATAGTATATTTGCGGCACGTTCCAGAGTGGAAGATATTCTCTGTATCTCTGTAAGACCACCATTCAGAATTGAAACGTTGCTTGAAACGGCATTAGCCGTGTTTGGTGACCAGATCTGAATAGCCAGGTACTTCCCCACCTTCCTCTTCCCTATCTCCTTCCCCTCCCCACTACCCTCAGCCTCACAACATACCCCAATTGGGGATGCCATAGTCTCACTGGCTTCAGACGGGAGCAGTTGGGACTCTTGTGAGGTATTCATGTAAAAAAAAAAAAAAAACTGTACCCTGTATAAATTGCAAGTGCGCCCAACCGTTGAATTTGGTAGCCACCTCTGGTCTGGAGCCCTGAGACACCTGAAAAAACCCTCGACTCTGTGTAGAAATGGGTGGTTCATTTGATACGATTCTCCTATCTTAACAAACGGATTGCAATCTTTGCAGCACGGTCTTTGTTCTATCGGTATTTCAAAGGAAGATGCTCTAAGAAAATAGCTTCATTGATCCCCTTAACACCGGTGCACAGTCGGGAGACACGCAAAACAAGCGCCCAACATATGTACACGATTGACATTTGTCACATGAGTACGGGTCGTTTCCACGACTCGTTCTTGAGTTCAATAGCTCGGATATGGAACAATTTGCCGGCCTCCATATTTCCTCCCTCCTAAAACATGGGTCTCTTCAAGGGTGACCGGACAACTCAGAACTCCTTTGAAAAGTCATTAAAAGTGATGGAAAAAATATATAAAAAATTGGTTTAATAGGTTACTTTAGGTTAGGGTTATGGGCTATTTTAAAATGATTTTCTTCATAGCTTTTAATGACTTTTCAAAAGGTGTTGAGTTGACATGATTCTGAGTTAGCATGGAACCCACTTCGTGACCCATGTTCACTCCTTTCTCTCCTCAAAAATACCCTCCACACAGCATCTTCAAAGATAACATAGGCCCTGAGGGAAATTATTTTCTTCTCCTGTGTGGAGTTAATGAAGAAAAAAAAATCACTCACCTTTGAATCAACCAAAATACACCAATCACCCAAAATACAACATTCCTAAAATGGTGACCCCGACGTGAATGGCTATTAATCAGAGCTGGTGGAAAATAGTTGTTACATTTGAATAATTAGAAGGAAGGTGAATACCACCCTGCAATTCAGCATGAGATGAAGATAAATGTAGTTTACCTGTGAGCTTTTGGATTAAGTCCAGCCAAATGACAGCAGTAGTTGTTCATGACGTTCTGCAACATGAGAAGTCTTCGGTACACCTTTTCTGATATAGGCAGCACGTAGCCCAAACCTCCATCCAAAGTTGCTGCAAAATAAAAATGACATAGAAAACATTGTAAAATGAATGTGTTAACTTTAGAAGAGTATATAGACGACCTCCGTGATCAAGAGTTAAGGCTTTCAACTAGCAATCCTGAGGTCGTGGTTCAAATCCTGGAGTGCACAAATGAATTTTGTTTGATTGATTTGTGTTATTGTACAATTTAATCATTTGAAAATAACATTATACTACATTTGCGGCAAGTTCCAGAATGGAAGATACTCTCAGTTATAAGTATAAAGGTATAAAGCCCTAGGGGCCGGACCCCTGTATTTGCAATTTGCAGTGTAGAAGAATCGTACCCACTCACGGTACGAAGCACTATAATTGCAGTGTGACTTTGTACATTTATTATACAATATAGTGAAACCCTCTTAACCTATCATTGGCCATCATTTACCAGGCGAATTTGGAAAAATCGCGTGGAAATTACCTTCGCGACTTTTGCTTAAATATCCATGTAAATACGAAAATAAACTGATGTTGTTATTTTCACACAAACCTGAATACACAACCTACATGAAAAAACACATTTCAAAGGTGATTGCTAATAAATAAATACCTTTAAATGCATTTGAAAAAAGAACAAAAAGTCCGCTTTCTCCCTACTTTCCAGTTGTGACAGCGTTTCGAAGTCAGAGATAATTCAATTACAAATCGTGTAGTGTTGCCACATGCATGAAATCTTTCGAAGAGAGATATTGGCGCAATCGATTGTGACCTTATCTTTCATACAGTTTCTTTATACATAAGGGTCAAAAAAAAAATTTTATCGGCTCTGGCCAATCATAGGTTAAGAAATTTTCCAAGAGACCGGATAAAACAAACTTCAAAAGCAGGAAAACCTTATACGTGGGAAAAATTAGGCGAACATTGGGCCGAGGGACCGAAAAAACAAAACTTCTTAAGCCGAAGTTTGTTTTTTCCAGTCCCTTAGAAAACTTCTTAAGACGGTTTCACCGTATCTGAAAACCAAATATAATAGTGAAAATTATAATTGAAATAATTGACAGGCTTCTACAATATCAACTTTTTGGCTTTTGAATTTTCATGGACAGTAAACAAAATGCGTTAAAAACTATACACCCACACATTGCAGTGCATTTGTAGGTGAAGTCATGATTTCACTGCACTGCTATTTTGTTGGTGCGGTTAAGTTAAAAATAAAAGAAAATTTGTAGCTTACCAAACATGGTGCAGTGCCTCTTCTCCTTGCTGTACTGAGCCACCGTAGTTCTGGTGGCATTATTGGTGGTAGGAGCAGACGTGTTGCTGTCTTCATTTTCTTCAGGTCTACAAGCGATCCGAAACATGCAGTTGACCTTCTGACCGAGGTGGTAGTCCGCTTTTCTGATCAGCCGTTGACCTGGTGAACAAAATATATGTAAAACAGAAAAGTGATACAGTGAAAACCTCTTAATAAGTTCTCTCTTAAGAAGTTTTGTGGCTTAAGAAGTTTGGTTTTTTTGGTACCTCGGCCCAAAATTGGCCCTATTTTTCCCATATATATAAGGTTTTCCGAATTTTAACCGAAACATCTTAAGAGAGATTTTCTTAAGAGGGTTTCACTGTATTTCCGCTTCACAATTAAAGCTCTATTAATGAAACATTTCTGAACGTAGCCGAATACTAAAAACTGTTTTTGAAAGGTTACGAAATAAGCTTTCAAATTGTTATACAGTGAAACCCTCTTAAGAAGTTTTCCAAGGGACCGGAAATAACAAACTTCTTAAGCAGGAAAACCTTATATGTGGGAAAAATTGGGCCAATTTTGGGCCGAGGGACCGAAAAAACCAAACTTCTTAAGCCACGAAACTTCTTAAGAGAGAACTTCTTAAGAGAGAACTTCTTAAGAGGGTTTCACTGTATTACAAATAAATATTAATATTTGTAAATATTAAAATTTATAATGCAAGCATAAAAAAAATGTTAAAATGACTCACATGATTTTTTTATGCGAAAACTTAGAACAATACTTATTTTGTTGTATAAATGTATAATAAACAATTTAGTTACCTCACTTTTTTATCATTTCGTACAAGAATATTTAATAAAAATTAACAATGTCTAGCAGCTAATAATAGGTGATTTGGCAGGTAAAATATGTACAACCGTGTATCTGACAGAATAGGTCTTTATATATATTTTAATGGACAACTTGAATAGGGATAGCAAGCTTGATTTATCGACCTTTTACTTTTTGTTTTAGGGATGTCACTAGAACAATAACGGAGTTATAATGATTTTTGTGGGAACATACGCGTTGACGTGTAAACACGCTTATTGTAAATGACTGCTATTGTCATATTAACGTGTACATCTGCTTACGTTGAGTGGTTAGCACCCTGCATTAAGGGTCGACCTAGACAGGTTTTTCATTCTCGGCCGAGACTGAGACCGAGACCGATAATAAATTAAAATCTCTGCCGAGACCGAGAGCCGAGACCGAGAATAGATAAATTAAACAAAAAAATGAAATAGCGCTATTTTTGCATAACGTACTATATTTTTAATAATTTGAGATTTTATATAATATATCTAATATTAAATATTTAATTAAAGAATAATTTGAGATTTTATATAATGTATCTAATATTAAATATTTAATTTAACAATAATTTGAGATTGTCGATTAGTTGATTTGTATGTTCATTGCTGTTTTTGGCAGTTTATTATGAACAAAGTTCTAAGAAAAATAGCAACGAACATACAAATCAGCGAATCGATGTGTTCGAGTTCTGATGAATGTGGCCAGTGAATCTAAAAAATCTTCGTACACTTACCAGCTTTCCAACATACGTATAAAATAATACGTAATGATCTTAAAATTCACTTAACAAGTTTATGTAGTTATTCTGGCTAGTAAAGTAATTATAATTAATCACAACAACATATAAAAGAACGTACTTTTTTCTAGAGCTGTCGTGACACCAAGTGACGAATTTGGACGCGCGCGGTAGATTTGAATCCCATTATCCTATACCGTACCTACTTACAACGGTCTCGGTTCTCAGCGATTTTTCGCCGAGAACCGAGACAGAGTTCTCGGTAGAATTTGTAGCCGAGAATGCCGAGACCGAGATCTCGGTCGACCCTTACCCTGCATATCATAATTTAGTGGGTCAGTATGTTTTAAAGAAGTAAAATTTGTTAAAGAAATTATAAAATAGCACACGTGCAAAAGAATAATAAAAGCTAACATTAACATTTATTTATGGGGAATGTTACAGCCTTCTTGTGAATAAATTCCGTGTAGTTAAACACATCTACTATTTCTGAGAAAGTTTTGCCAACCGCATGCAATCTAGGTCAGTGGTTGAGTGGGCATCGCGTTTGGGTCCCACCCTGGCGTTCCGTGTTCGATTCCTCGATTTTCGGCTTACTGTGGTGGTAGTAGGAGATTTTCAAATATTGTCAGGTTATTTGCAAACCGGGAATGTTTGTCTTTCTTTTTAAAAATAAAAATAAATAAAATAAGCGAGTATCTAAATGACTAGTCCTGATATTGTTGTTGCAATTAAAAAGAATTTTTGATTGAGATTTTCTAATTGGTATAATATGGAAGGTAATTAGGTTAAGTAAATCAGGGCTGTCTACAATACCAAATAATTTAAGCAAATAACGGTCAGACTTTTGTAGTACAAAACAAGTCAACATCGCATTTCTTGGGTTCTTCTATGTTCTATGGTAGGTATGTATGTATGTAAATTGAAAGATATAAAATTAATTTGATGTATTACCTCCCAAACTCTCCCTGGCTTCCGGCTGATAGGTGAACATCACGAAGTTGCCTTCTGATTCTGACACCAGGAAACCCAAGTTTGTATTGTCCACCAGGAACTCCATGTCGAAAATCTGTCAATAAACACAATAATATTTCTTCGTTAATTTGCTTTCTAGTAATGGCGGTTGAATAACTTTGTGACTTAAAAATACTACATAAATAACAAGTAATAAAATTTAGTACATTAGTTTTACTCCAATGAAAATAATGAATAGTTCCGAAAATATAAGCAATCAAAATCTTATGTGGTCACCTTTTTGGACGAGAACTAAACAAAAATAAACTTTGTAAGCCAGACCATTTCTTTTGCTCATTTCTAAAACCAAAATATTTTTCAGAGTAATCTGTGTTGTATTTCCGTAGATACTTGTATGACGAAGTTCTAATATTGAGTTTCTTCCATTTATTTTACAAGGTTCTAACATCACTTTAAACTTTAGCCATCCCCATTTTGTTTGTATGTATTTGACAGTTGATCATTTTAATGAGGCAAAGTGTTGTTCGTCACTTTAGTTGGATAGGGTTCTACCTTCGCCTTAAAATGTTCTGACCTAAAAATCAGAAATCTGTAAATAGATTAAGAAAAATGATATTTGCACACTTTGACACCTCATATAGGTAAAGTTAAGTTAGAACCCTGTGCAGCCAGTAGAAAAGCATGTGACATCACGATACATGCGTGGCAGTAGATTAGAATTAGCATTAGAATTATGACTTGTGACATCACAAGGCAATTGCATACATTTTATAAATGTTCCCTTTGAAAGCTCATGGCATCATCATTTTTGGAGATACAGTGAAACCCTCTTAAGAAGTTTTCCAAGGGACCAGAAAAAACAAACTTCTTAAGCAGGAAAACCTTATATGTGGGAAAAATTGGGCCAATTTTGAGCCAAGGGACCGAAAAAACCAAACTTCTTAAGCCACAAAACATCTTAAGAGAGAACTTCTTAAGAGGGTTTCACTGTATTGAAAAACTAATTACAGTGAAACCCTCTCAAGAAGTTTTCCAAGGGGCCGGAAAAAACAAACTTCTTAAGCAGGAAAACCTTATACATATGTGGGAAAAATTGGGCCAATTTTCGGCTGAGAGACCGAAAAAACCAAACTTCTTAAGCCACGAAACTTCTTAACAGAGAACTTCTTAAGAGGGTTTCACTGTAATTATATAATAAGGCATGATCGTCACAATCGGTAATTAGTATTTTCCAACCTGAACAGTCCTCATGTCCCTGGCCGCCAGCGACAGTGTACGGTGATTCTCCTGGAACCTCATGAGCGCCACGGACCTGTACACGTCCGCAGCCAGCAGCATGCTCTTCACCGCCAGGATCCTATGCACGTACACCTGCGTGTCTATGAAGGCCACTCCTACGAGGTCATTATCTTTCAGCTGCCAGATGTAGATCTAAAAATAAAAATAAAAAAAACAAAAAAGAATGGTAAATTATATTAGACAAATGGCATATTAATTTATTTTTTTACATTAAATCAGGGCCTTTTTTTGGGGGTTGCTGTGTGCAGGGTTTTTTTGAGGAAAGGAAAGAGTGAAACTGGGTCTTGAAGAGACCAATATTGTAGGAGAGAGAAAACACAGAGGCCGCTCCGATCATGTGACAAATGAAACTTGGCATGTTTCCTGACTGTACACCGATGCCGAAAGAATCAATGATGCTAGTTCCTCGGAGCATCTTCCATTGAAAAACCAGTAGAACAAGGATAGCATTCCCGCCTGACGCCAGAGCTCTAAATATCGCAATCAATTTGTAAATAGGAGAATCTGTCAAACAGACCAACCGTTTCTGCAGAGTCGAGGGTTTTTTCAGGTATTTTGGGGCTCCAGAACAGAGGTGTCTGCAAAATTCAATTGTGCATATTTTCAATACATTCTGTACAAATGTCTAGATGACAGACCAGTAGGTACATAGGTACATTATTTTGAAGCACAATGATATGCCATAAAAGTTGTTATGTAACGCAAGTAGGTACATGATAATTTTTCGGGAAGGAGTGTTTCGCGAAGTCGGCAACACCGGAAGTTTTCGCTGATTGGCGCCGCTCAGTGGCCTGACCCAACAGCGGGACCCTTTCCCCCCGCGGCCCGTTTTGGCTTCCCCCTCGGTCCGCAGGGACCACGCGCCTCAGAAACAAGCCAGCCGTTGAGGTAACCACCCGCGCTCTCGCGCACGCCGTAGGCCGTTAAACCTAACATGTGATTTTACGCAGTCCCAATCTGAGAACGGGGAGAAAGTACAGTTGGTCCCCCGTTCCGGAGTGGTATTCTACACTGGAAGATGTCCAAATAACGTATGGAGTACGTGACGACAAGGCTGCCCGACAACGCCGTGAGTTGCTACTTTGTACCCTTTACTGTGTCCACGTTAATTTCCTAGCACCTGCGCGTTAAACCCAGACTTGGAGAGAGAATTAGCTAGTATTCAGGTAGCCAATTTACCTTGATGTAATTCCATGTAAAATGTAACCAATTTCAGAATGCAATACACTGCTTTTGTTACCCCGAAACATTCTTTGCTTTGAGACGAGTCATGTGTGGAGTTTCCCAATCAACCATTTCTTGCTGCCCACTCGCCCCCTGGGTGAAGAGAACCTGCTCTACCACCGAACGACTGAGCTAGACACCGGAACCAGGTTTGCTGTAACTTGGGGGGCCTTTTAGTTAACCCTGGCTTCCCCTTGGGGCTCCTCAGTTTTTAAGTTAACAAAGTTCAACAAAACACCGCTTATAGACAATTTTTGCGGTAACTGAGATCTTGCAGTCCCAGTGAAATGTTTACATCAGATAGAGCAAATAATTGTTTTAATGCTACAAAGCGGCCAAGTTATTTGTTAAAAAAACCTTTACCTTTTGACCTACAGCCGACACCAGGAATCCTGCAACTTGTGCCAGGGCAGACACCGGCCCTTTCTGTTCCTTGGCGTAAATTTCCTTGAAGCGATTCTTTGTCAGGGGCTGTCCTGGCTCTGGGACTACTTCTATCACATCATAGATCAGAATCTGCAATACGGAGATACATACATTATCATAGCACATAAATGGATATTTATACAGTGAAACCCTCTTAAGAAGTTCTCTCTTAAGACGTTTCGTGGCTTAAGAAGTTTGGTGTTTTCGGTCCGTCGGCTCAAAGTTGGCCTAATTTTTCCCACATATAAGGTTTTCCTGCTTAAGAAGTTTGTTTTTTCCGGTCCCTTGGAAAACTTCTTAAGAGGGTTTCACTGTATTTCATTCTTAAAAAGTTTTCCAAGGGACCGGAAAAAACAAACTTCTTAAGCAGGAAAACTTTATATATATATATGAGCCGAGGGACCGAAAAAACCAAACTTCTTAAGCCACGAAATGTCTTAAGAGAGAACTTCTTAAGAGGGTTTCAATGTATATTGAGTAAACTAGTCCCAGTGAAATTCGTACGGACGTCATCGACGTTCTTCTCTTCCTTCAACGTGTCTTGTTTGAAAACGAAAAAGACGGAAAATACTAGAATGAAGAAACCCGTGCGATCTCTGGCTGGGACAAGTATAGTAACATCACTGAACAGAAAATCTGATCAATAGCGATTTTAAAGAAACTTAATGTTGCCAATTCACAATTTCACCTTTCGATTCCTAGGCAACAGACAGGTCAAATAAATTGATAATTTATTCAAAAAAGAATTCATGTTGAAGTACACTTGGTGTAACAACGATTCCTAAGCATTTTTGGAGTAAAAAAACATCATCAGACAGCTAAATGATGTGAAATTTTGGTAGTTTCTCATTATTCTCAGGAATCGCTGGTTAAAATCATTCGGGTACGTGCTGTTACACCCTGTATACGTATTATCAAAATATTTACCCTTCCTCTAGATGTAATATCTTCACCGTAGTTGTAATTTGTTCCTAAGACAATATACCCCCTTAGACCAGTTCTGGAAGAAAGAAAAAACATTATTAAACACTATTTATTACCCTTGGAAAATAAATCTCACAAAAAAAAGAATTTATTATGAATGCAATCAAATGTAAAATATGTACTGTGGTAATAACAAAAATAATAAAGAGGAATTGGTTAATAGTAACCTTGTACCCTCGTGAGCGAGGTTTACGTTCTTCAAGCAGGTGACGTGTTCCCATTCCTCCAGTTCTATCTTGGTGTTGGGGATGATCTCCCACGAAACCGGGGAAAACAGCATCACCGAGAATCTGTCTTGAAGCGGGAACGGAAATCTGGAAGTAAATAAGTCAAAAAGTTATCAAGAGTCCCAACTGCTCCCAACCTGGCCTGGAACCAGTGAATCTATCCTGGAGCGGGAAGGGAAAGCTGGAAGTAAATAATACAAAAAATTATCAAGAGCCCAACTGCTCCCAAACTGGCCTGGAACCAGTTGGGAACATGTTAAGCCCCATACTCATCTGCAGAGAGCAGGAGTAGAGCGTCTTTTGATTGACTTGCGAGCCACGTACATACTATGATGGTTATGGTTACAGTTCGCAGACGAGTGTGGGGCTTTACAGACAGATATAAACCATCGGATTAACCCACCTGTCTCCTTTATTGGTTTCGGTCGACAGCTCTTTATCCTCTCCGTTGAACTTGTAGTAACTCTGAGACGGCGCAGCAATGGAGGTGACAATACAGTACGTCCGGGACTCCAGGTGATAAGTGACAAAGTGGGGGCTGCTACGGAGGGGCACTTTACGCACGGGCCAGGGCGCATCGTATGACAGATGGGTTGGGAGGATACAAATTTTTAACTCCGACTGAAAAGTTAACATATTATTGCAACAATAAATTTTATAACATTGAAGAAGATGATAACACTAATAATAATCTAAACAAAAATATGAAAGTGAACAAAACACAGAAAGAAAAAAATAACAGTCGCAACTGGGACTCGAAACCAGAACCTTTAGTCTTACTGAGACGAACGTGTCATCCAATTAGGCCACTGCCTGCTATTTTTTTTTCAACTGTCATATTTGTCATTTTCATTTATTTTTTTAATAATTTCAGAATTAACAATATTATCTTGAACTACCTGTTTCATTGGAAAAAATCATTCTAAGAACTGGTTTGTAACCTAGATAGTCTCGGATAAACATATTCGATTTTATGTATTTGAAACACCTATCGTCCTTTTTAAGTCTAAATGAATATTAAATTTTTAATATTAAATGATATATTAATTACATTGATGGGAATAACCTTCAAATATAATACAAGGCGGCGCAAAATGAATCACGTCAATCATATTTGACATTTGTGAACAGCTGCAGAATACAAACAGACAAGCAATGGAGCGCTATACTCTGCAAGTGATAGCTTTTAGCGAATGTGTCGAAAGTCATCATGAGCGACGAGATGCATTTTCACTTAAGCGGTTACGTCAATAAGCAAAATCTTCATTTCTGGGGCACTGAAAATTCACATGTGATGCACGAAGAGCCATTACATCCACTCAACTGTGTGGTACGGAGTTCACGCCGGAGGAGTGATTGGGGCGTATTTTTTTAGGACGCCATTGGCATTACGGTCAGTTACTGGCGAACGCAACAGGGCCATGATAAACGACTTCTTACTGTCGGAATTGGATGAGCGGGGATTGGTGAACATGTGGTTTCAACAAGACGGTGCAACCGCACACACAGCACGAGCCACACTGGATATTGTGAAGGAAGCGTTTTCTAGTCGCGTAAATTCCCGTTTTGGCAATTTGGCATAGCCAGCAAGATCGCCGGATTTAACCATCCCAGACTTCTTTCTGGGCCTACTTAAAGTAGCGGGTTTATGCCAACAAGTCTCAGACAATCGCAGCCCTTAAGGAGAATATTCAACAGGAATGCGAACAGTTATTACATTTACGTATATATTTCGAAATATACACAAGATATAAAAAATAATAATTCTATAGTCTACACATTAAAAAAACGTCATATTTTTCATCATTCTACATACTATAAAATCAGTATATATATATTTAAAACTAAAAAAATTAAATCATTTTATATATTGATGATAAAAAACCTGAATATTTTCTTCATGATAAAACATTTCTACATACTACATTTTTATGTTTCTTTTTCCATTACATTACGCCTACATTCAACATTTCTATATTTCTACCAGAAAATAGATAATACAATACCAATACACAGTTGCGTTTACCGAAGGCTAGTAAATTATAGACTACTAAAGTCTAATTATAGATATATTACTTCAAAATTATTATTATATACATTACTAACCCATGTATCACGCTGCCAATATTCTATATGCAGTAAATCTCTACAGTATATGTTCACTTGTACTATTGATATATGTATGTATGTACTATGTACTATTCTACTCAAGCAAGAATATTGCAGCACAAATTATGATGGTTTTACTGCTATTAATACCTATTGTACAAATTTCAAATTTTAACACATGCAATGAATAATATTAACTTAAACGAAATCGATAAAAACCTAAACATAGAAGAATATGTATGTGAAACAGCAATAGAATGCAGTAAAATATATAAAAATATAAAAAATCGATTAACAATCTTACACCTAAATATAAGAAGTGTAAATAAAAACATGGATGAATTTCTTGTATCACTAAATACACTCTGTTCACAACCAGATTTTATAATATTATCCGAAGCCCATATACATTCGAACATAAACATACCAATTATTCCCAACTACAAGCAATATGTTACAAATTATCAGATTAATAAAAATAGTGGAATTGTAGTATATACTATTGACAAATTTACCGATATCAACGTTATCGAAATACCTATATGTAACGTAAACTGTCTGTCAATCAATTTTAATGTAAACAATAGGCCCTTTAATATAATCGCTATGTATCGCACACACAGTTCAAATGTACAACTATTTATAGACGAGTTAAAAAAAAATCTCTGTAATAAGAATACTTTAAATTGTATATTAATAGGTGACATGAATATTAATATTGGCCCAAATAATCACTGTAAAAATAAAATTGAATATATAAACACGATGAATGAAATGAATTTTATATCATGTATAAATAAGTTCACAAGAGAAATTGCAAAACAAGCACCATCGTGCCTAGATCATATTTGGACCAATATTAAAAACACAGAGAAAATTAAATCTATCATATGGAAAAACGATATAACAGATCATCATACGAATATATTTGTTTATGATCTATGTAAAAACTCAGAAATTTATGATCGTGGAAAAAATATTAAAATCATTTCTAAACTGAACTATCATAAATTAAATAATAAATTACGCAATGAATCATGGACATCAATATTAAATTGCCAAAACCCTGATATATGTGCAAATTTTTTTGAAGAAACATTAACTACTAATATCGCTGACTGTACCACCTATATTAATCTCCAAACTAATGCTAAATTAAGGAAAATTAAACCATGGATTACGCAAGGTCTAATCATATCCATCCGGAAAAAGGAAAAACTCTTCATTCAAACAAAAAAAAAACCAAACAATAATCACATTAAAACTGAATATAAAATATTTCGAAATAAACTCACAAAAATTATTAAAGATACGAAAGAAAAATATTACAAAGAAAAAATAAGCCTTTCAAAGGAAAACACTAAAAAAACATGGAACACCATAAACGAAATAATGAATAAAAATAATAAAAATAAATCAATTATAAATCTTATAAACAACAATGGAACCACATTAAATGCTATCCACGAATCAAAGAAGTGTGCAAATATTTTCAATAATTTTTTCGTAAACGTCGGACAAAAACTTGCTTACAAAATTGATCAAAATTATCAACCAGATGATATACATGAAGATAAACTAAGTGAAAACAATCTATCAGTTTTTAAATCGATTACGGAGGAAACTATTGAAAACATAATAAAATCACTAAAAAATGGTGCTGCACCTGGATATGATGGTGTAACTACAGAAATCCTAAAAAAATGTTCTAACTCACTAACTAAACCAATTACTCATATAATTAATGTAAGCATTGAAAATGGAATATTCCCATCAAATTACAAAAAAGCCATTGTAACACCTGTGTATAAATCCGGAGATTCGAAAGAAATAAACAATTACCGCCCAATATCGTTAATATCCAATGTAGCTAAAATATACGAAAAAGTAATAAAGAAACAAATTGTAGATTATGTGGAAAATAAAAAATGTATTAATCCTAGTCAATACAGTTTTAGAGAAAAAATGAGCACACAAGACGCAATAGCGGAATTAACTAGAGTTATTTATAAAGCATTGGATAATGGGAAAAAATGCTTAAGTATATTCATTGACCTCCGTAAAGCTTTTGACAGTGTTTCACACTCAAAATTAATCAACAAACTAAATAATATAGGAATAACCGACAAAGCTAAATCGTGGATAAATAGTTATTTATATCAAAGAACACAGCAAGTGAAAATAAATAACGAGTTAAGTGATATGGAAAAAATTAATTTTGGAATCCCACAAGGAACTGTACTGGGCCCAATACTATTTCTATTATATGTAAATGAACTTTTTGAACTCCCAATCGTCGGAAAGATTATATCTTATGCGGATGATACAGTATTAACAATTGAAGAAAACTCTTGGAAAGAAGCCGAAATATCGGCAAATAATGCAATAAATATCATTAAACAATGGTTTGACAAAAACTTACTTTCTTTAAATGTTGAAAAAACTCATTTTCTACCTCTGAGCCTAACAGAACATATTTCAAATATAAATGTAAACATTAAAGTTCACGACAGAAACTGTCTACTTAAAATCACACCCTGTAACTCAAATTGTATACATATTAGTAGTAAAGAACAAATAAAATATCTTGGAATAATTATCGACAATAACATTAAATGGAAAAATCAAATAAACTCCACAATAGACAGAATGAGAAAACTAATATATATATTTTTCAGACTTAGAAATACTATCACATTAAAAATATTAAAAGAAATTTACTTTGCACTTGCGCACTCGGTATTACAATATGGAATCATAGCTTGGGGGGGTGCATATAAATCATCCCTTATCCCACTCGAAACAATTCAAAAAATTCTTATAAAAATTATCCTAAAAAAACCGTATTACTACCCAACAATAAACGTATTCCAAGAATTCCCTGTTCCCCCACTTACAAAAATTTACGAAAAAATAGCACTACTTCAGCTACACAAAGATATATTTAAAAAATATATTACCCCACTGCTAAATATTAGCATAAGGAATAATTCTATTAGTGGACTAACTATACCACCCATACGAACCACAACAGCACAGAATCACTATGTATATAAAGGAATAAAATTATTTAATCAATTACCCGCCGATATGCGAACAGAAAAAAATTACGACAAATATTAAAAAAAAATTAAATCATATTTTGGTAGTCACACCATATAATTTTAACTTTTATTAGATATGTTTTTGACTGTTTATTCCAAAGGTTTTATGTACATCCCATATATATATTTTGTTAAATTACCCTTATTAATCTTTAAAAAATATGTTATTAAGTCTAAATCTATTCATAAGTTAAGTTCTTAAGTTTGTCATATTATAAATCTATTCATAAGTTAAGTTTTTAAGTTTGTTATAAGGATTTGAAAAAAAAAAAAAAGAAAAGTTATTATCAAGTTGTCCTCTCCTAAACACAAGCACTTGCTTTATTAGGAGAGTATATAAAATATGTAATATAAGAATGAAATAAACTTATTGTAAAAAAAATTTACTCAATTAAAAAAAAAAAAAAAAAAAAAAAAAAGTTATCATCGGAAATCTTGCGGAAAGTCATAGAAAATGCGATAAAACGGGCACAAATGTGTATCAACACTGGCGGCAGCCACTTGACGGATATCATCTTTTCCACTTAACAGAAACAATTGTAAAAGTCCAAAAATAAAGATTTTCATTACTCAAAATCATTTTTTTTTCATTTAGTAAAAAAGTTATTCAAAACAAAATTGGATGAATAATTTTGCACCACCCTGTACCATTCCATTTCTGATGTACACCTAATTCTAACTAAAGAAATACATAATATTTTTTTATTTTTTTTTTTTTTATTGAGTAAATTTTTTACAATAAGTTTATTTCATTCTAATATTACATATTTTATATACTCTCCTAATAAAGCTAGTGCTTGTGTTTAGGAGAGGACAACTTGATAATAACTTCTTCTTTTTTTTTTTTTCAAAACCTTAAAACAAACTTAAGAACTTAACTTATGAATAGATTTAGACTTAATAACATATTTTAAGATTATAAGGGTAATTAAACAAAATATATATAGGATGTACATAAAACCTTTGGAATAACAAACAGTCAAAAACATATCTAACAAAAGTTAAAATTATATGGTGGGACTACCAAAATATGATTTAATTTTTTTTTTATATTTGTCGTAATTTTTTTCTGTTCGCATATCGGCAGGTAATTGATTAAATAATTTTATTCCTTTATATACATAGTGATTCTGTGCTGTTGTGGTTCGTATGGGTGGTATAGTTAGTCCACCAATAGAAGTATTCCTTATGCTAATATTTAGCAGTGGGGTAATATTTTTTTTAAATATATCTTTGTGTAGCTGAAGTAGTGCTATTTTTTCGTAAATTTTTGTAAGTGGGGGAACAGGGAATTCTTGGAATACGTTTATTGTTGGGTAGTAATACGGTTTTTTTAGGATAATTTTTATAAGAATTTTTTGAATTGTTTCGAGCGGGAGAAGGGATGATTTATATGCACCCCCCCAAGCTATGATTCCATATTGTAATACCGAGTGCGCAAGTGCAAAGTAAATTTCTTTTAATATTTTTAATGTGATAGTATTTCTAAGTCTGAAAAATATATATATTAGTTATAAACATTGTTTCAATTTCATTGGGAGCACAACATCTAGTATCTGCCATGTTATTTGTGAGAAGTTGCTGTAGCAAAAAGCAGTCAATAAAGCAATAATGGAAGATATAAATGAGTCATATAGTTGCAATCTCTTCCTGTAGAAAGACAACATATTTCAATAAATAAATATTTTTGTTAAGGCCAATACAAAGCCAATATGTATTTGATCAAGTGACATTTTTATTTTTCTCGACGTAATTAATATCCAAAGGCAAAATAATTTGTTCAAACAAAAATAATCACAAATTGAATTTGATGTTGGGTGAAGAATACAAATATGTAATTTAAAATTCCTGAAATAAGCTCTGAGAGTTGTCAAGATCGTTTGTAAGATGTGTGACTGAAGAGTGTTTTACCTGAATGTTGAAGTAGAGGAATCCCTGTGCGCAGTTGACATTGTTGAAGGGGGCAAAGAGGGCCACGTAGCTACTAGAGTCGGCGAGAGTGTTGGTGTGTGGGTGGCAGCGCAGCTCCCCCCGGGGGGGCAGGAGCACCCACAGTCCGGGGGACCCACATACAAATACACCGTTGTAACCAGCTATGTTACCTGTAAGTAATAAAATTGGATTTACATATGTATATAGTGCAGCTTTTTTACGGTTTACCTGAAAAGTGGTGTTACCATGGTCATTGACCGACAAAATTATAAAACAATGGTGTAAAATATTAAACAAACCAAACAACAGGTCAAATCTTTATTAATTTGAATACTTCACCACCAAAAGCTGGCAACATCCACCCTTTCAATTAGGAGCTCTCATTCTGCATGTATCGATCATCCAGTTCATTAGTAAGACATCTCTGAAATTTTTTGTTGAATTTGCAGTTATATGTAAAAGTGAACCCTCTATCTGGTGGAATACTCAGAATCAAAAGCCACCAAATCAATTATAATACAGAAAAACTTGTAGTGAATCAAACAAAATGTTAATGTTTTCTAGGTCACTAGTAAGATATTTCAAATTATCTGACCAATGTACCGGACCGTTATGCCTCCCGATATTATTTTATAGCGTCTTTAATACGCAAAACACAGACACACGCAAATAATAATTGATTTACGGCGAGCATTCGAATTTTGCTTTCCTTGTTTTCTCGAAATTTAGTATTTGGAGATGTCTGACTAATAAACTGGACAATCGATATATATACAGTGAAACCCTCTTAAGAAGTTTTCCAAGGGACCGGAAAAAACAAACTTCTTAAGCAGGAAAACCTTATATGTGGGAAAAATTGGGCCAAACTTGGGCCGAGGGACCGAAAAAACCAAACTTCTTAAGCCACGAAACGTCTTAAGAGAGAACTTCTTAAGAGGGCAGTGACTGGGTCAATTCGTCAAACGTGCAGGACTATATTATCTTCTTTCTCTATAGACACCACTTAATAAACGAGATGGCACTATGCTGTCTTAGTAGATGCAATCTCGATAAATGAAATTTGGGTTATCAACAACATTGCTTATAAACAAAGGATGTTTTAAATTACTTGGACAGTTTGAAATATTATTTTGCTATTGTCGACGTAATTTGTGATGAATTATTCAAAATTTCAAAATCAGTTGATGTAACATTAAAAGAAATAAAAAAATTTCAACAATATATGCAGCCAAATTCGTCCAATGGTTCAAAACTTTGAAAGAATACATACTGAAGTATCTCAATTTCTTGACGGACAATTTGACCGGATCATCTTGGTTTTGGTAGGTCACATCTGGCTCTGGGTTTCGGGGTAGCCCAAGAGACATCCTCTTAAACCTCATTTTCAAGTTGCCTTTCGCATATTGGAATACCTGTGAAGATCAAAAAAAAAACCAATACACACAATTTTTTTTTTTTTTCAAAGTAAAACTCCATCACACTCTCTGCCCTGATGATGAACACAGTAACGTTGTCTGAAACGTTGGCAAAAGAAGGAGAAAGCCAAATAACCCAAAAATTAATCACAATAATACTTTTAGCCACTGGAGCGACCACGCGAAATAAATAGATTTGGCTCGATTGCTCGAGATTTCCCAGAAGATAATTTTTTATATTTTTCGCCAACATAATAAAAATCATACCTTCGAATTTTAACATGGAAACATAAAAACTTATTAAAGTGCTATATAGCCAATAAATTATACTGTTTATCTCGCTTTTGTAGGATTTACAAAAAAAATATTAAAAAATCGTAAACTTTGAAACTGCCGTGAGGGGTACTTATTCGAATCAACATAGAATATTTTCGATTTCTGTATGTTGTCTGTGGTAAACTTGATAATGAAAGGTGCGTATCTATGGAAAAAGGACTTAATTTTAACCGTAAACAGCTGAATAAAAGTTTGACATGAAAAAAATATTTTTAAAAATTACATATTTTTAATATCGTCCTAAAATAGTCTACGAAGTTCGGATTTGCAATATCTATGGTCATATTCCGGCACAGGAGAGGTAAACAGAAGAAACAACAGTACACCACAACACCAATTATCAAGTAACCTACCATATAGATCATCAGTTCATTGTTCATCCTGAGGAACAGCAGTGGCCTGGAACCCTTGTTCCCCAGCCCCACCACCAGCACCTCCTTCAGGTTCTCAGCAGAGGCCCCGTCCGGTATATCGGACAACAGGTCCTCGGGGGCTCCGAGCCCCGTGAGGAATGGCACCGATTCCAGACTGTCTGTTAGCACCTGGCAAACAAAATAACAACTAACTTTTAGGGCATTTTCACCTAAGTTTGTACATTGTGTTTTTGTCATGTCCCACGATTTTGTTTGGTTTTTCATAGTTACATATTATTATATTATAGAATATTGGAAAGATATATTTTTACAAATTTTATCTGGACATTATAGTTGCCCTGGCATTTAAGAAATCTTCACCACAAACTACATTGTAAATCTCCACGGACACTAAAAAAAAAATAAACAAATCAACTTTTGCATCCAATCCTAGAAAATAGAGTAATGGAAGCATTTGACAAACTTCCACAACATGTCATGAAACTTGCGATGAAACTTTGGTGTTTTGAAGTGCACATGCCCGCAATGGTTTCAATATATATATATAATAGTGAGCTCTGGCGTTACGAAATTATTTCATCCGATTGCGATGAAACTTTGGATGACATGCGCATGCCTGTGAAGTTTTCTATATATATATATACTGGTGAGCTCTAGCAAAAACTAAAGATCAAACAGATCGCCCTTTTCTGGAGTTCTGTTTTTTTTTTCAGGTATTTTGGGGCTCCAGACCAGAGGTGGATGCCAAATTCAACTGTGGGGCGCACTCGCAATTTTCTACAGGGATAAAAGTGATGTACTATTAAAGTATCTGCAGGCAATTTACAGTATGCCCGGCTTCTGAGAGCTTAACTTAACTTAACCACTCCGATGTATCGTGAATATGCACTTTTTATGTCTTAAATGACATGTCAGATTTACGAAAACTTTATGTTATTTCCGCTTCACAATTAAAGCTCTATAAATTAAACATATCTGAACGTAGCCGAGTACTAAAAACTGTTTTTGATAGGTAACAAAATAAGCTTTCAAATGTTATATTACTAATAAATTAATATTAACATTTGTAAATATAAAAATTTAGAATGCAAACATTAAAAAATGACTCACGCGATGTTTTTATATGAAAACGGTACTAAAATCACGGATTACATAAAAAACAATACTTATTCTATCGTATAAATGTATACATAATAAACATTTTAGTCACCTCACATTTTTGTCATTTCATACAAGAATATTTAATAAAAAAATAACAGTGGGTAGGCAATTTGGCGGTCTATCATGTATCTGACAGAAAAGGTTTTTTTTATGTATTTCTAACTTGAATAGTGATGGGTAGCTTGATTTATTATGGAGCTTTTACTTTCTTGTTTTAGGGATGTCACTAGAACAATAACGGAGTTATAACGATTTCTGTGGAAACATACGCGTTGACATGAAAACACGCTTATTGTACTTAACTGATGTTATCGTATTAACGTGTATATCTGCTTACGTTGCTGAGTGGTTACTATGGCTTCGATGAAACCCCCGTACCTGAGCTGGTCACTTAGAGTTACACCAAGCATATCTATGGAAAACCTGTTTAAAAAATTGCTTCTACTGAAGTACTTATCAAATCACATATCCAACTTACTTTCTGTCCTGATGTGATGTCCCTCACCAAGAAGCTGAGTTTCATGTCTGGCAAGCTGTATATCTCCATGTTACCGTTGACCCTGACGATGAAGAGCCAGAAGGACGGCTTGTGCTCGACGTAATGGCGTCGCCACCAGTCACGGCGCACGTGTCCGGTCACTGTCTCTCTCTGACCGCGTTCGCTCTGCATCAACTGTAATTATTGGAAAAATAATTCAGTTATAATAGAATATGAATGTGACATCAAATACCTATTTTTCTTTTCTAATTCCCTATTCTATCAGAGAATACCAAATGAATAATCTTTATACCCATATATGTTAATTTCAAAGAAATAAAGCGCGATGTCTGTTTAATTTATACAAATGATTACGGTAAAAGAGGTTTGAAGTTATGATATCAAGATTTCGCTTATTAAACTAATCCAACAGATTGTCAATAGATGTCTCTATTGTCATTTAGATTTATCAATAGAGTGACGGTAGAAACTCCATGTTTTATCATTGGAACCATTTCCTTTTTTTTTCAGTACAGAATAAAATTTACTTCTTCTGATTTTAAACTCTAAGGAAAAACAGCTTTAGACCAAGGTTTCCTTCTGTATTATTATTATTGTACATATAAAGGAATTGAATCGAAAATAAAAGTGATTGACCTGTTATACCAGTGCTCCTTATTTAGCAGTGTCTTTCCATAATAAGAGAGCTAAAAAATACTTACTGAAACCATAGACGCAGGGGTTTGGTTACCACCATAGAGTAGATCATCTTCATCAACATCATGTATGATATTTGGATCCATGGCTCCTTCTCTCTTAACATTTCCACCCTTCATTCCCTTCTTGACTGGATTCTCGCCTTTGATCTGGAAAGCAAAAAGAAATATACAGAGTTAGGAATCTTAAAAATCCATAGACATTACAAAAAAATCTTCTGTCATGAATTAATTGTATGTAATACCAAATATGTAAAAGCCCTTTGGATGTTAAATAAATAAATAAAATAAAAATAAAGGATTAGATTTGGGTATTATTTCAACAAGTTGGAGAAAATGGGATAAATAAAATAACGTAAAGGTAGAGTCTGTCAAATAAGAGTAGAAAATAAATAAAATGGAACTAAGAAATTTTTAGGCTGGCAACACCAATTTATCTGTCAAATATTCTTTAAAAGTGCAATGACACTGAAAATTCAAAACGCTGTATACGCATTTAAAAACATTTTGTTCTTTAAAAAAATTAAATCGAATAAGCACTATTGTGAAGGTACTTACTAAATGACATAAATTTGATTAAATTGTGTTTTACAAAGTGATTGGCTTTCATTTAATTTAACATAGATTTGAATTTAACAGTAGGTGGAAAGGAAGAATCATTAATGGTGAGTTTAGTCACACTACTTTTAGATCTGAATGAGTTAAATATATTCAGATATAAAATTAGAGGCATGATCTAAAGCCCGGGCAACGCTAGGTACTTAAGCCAGTATTAAATAAATGCGAGCAATTTCTAAAGTGTGCTTTAAATTTTATTATAATATCGTTATTCTTCATTATGTTAACACAAAATTGCAAATGTATAATAATAATATACCTAAATGCAATTCTAATTTTGAGATCAGTGGGTAATATATATGATATAGCAGTGGAAAAACATTTGTTTCACTTTAATGCCTTTTTAATTTTTAATAAAAATGTAGGTTACACAGCTTTAGATCAACACCATTGTCATATTTTTAGTATTGCCATTTGGGCAACAGTGGCGCCCTCATTTATTTTCTACTATTATTTGACAAACTGTACTGTGTTAATTTTTTTAAAATATTTTTTATGCATTAAGCCATATTTATGCAAAACGGTCATGGAAAATTTCGATAAGAAAGTGCATGTGTACCTGCAAAGCCGTGGAGGCCATTGACCGATATCCCGTTCCATACATAATCCTATACTGTATATGTACACTTTATGAATCAATGTACAGTACAATTGTACAAATGTACAATTTTTAATTAAAATCATGTGTTTCATATCAAAATTACTTCTTGTGTGAATTTTGGGACACTCTTTATAATACTCACGTGAGACTGATCCTCCTGCACAGCCTGCGAAGAGAAGAGCCCGCTGAGGTCCCTGAACAGCGTGGTGCAATGTGCATGTGGCTGGGAGGGCGGGTGGTGCCTCAGCGCGGCCAGCCGACCCGAACCTCCGCGCGCTACCTCACGCAGGGCCAGCACCAGCACACGCCCACCCAGACACACCACGCAAACATAGGGATCCGCGCAAGATGCTTCAACCGCGCAGCTGTCTAGGGGAATGTGCTGAATTTGTTGGGACCCTGGATTCATGAAAAGAATAGCAAGAGATATATTATGTACTGATTCTGAAAACGTAGCATAAAAATTATAAGTAGGTACCATAATTTAATAATTTGGGGTGATTTTTGAATCGGGGTGACTTTGATAATTGTGGATATCGGCATAATTTTCGCTACCAGTAGCTTTAAAAATCACTTGCTTCTTATTAAGGATTTTTTCGAGCAACAATACAATAACGCTTCGAAAATAAGTGTCAATTAGTTGGTATATAGTTATATTCGAACATATTGTCAGTTAAATTTGGAGCTGTAAATCTATATAATGTATCTACAAATAGTCCAGTCAAGGAAGGAGGTGTAGAGTGTGTGAGCAGGAACCTAAGCGAGTCCTTCAGAAACTTGTTTAGGGTACTTAGGGTGTGAACATACTAAAAGCCCTGATGTCTAGGTGGTGAGCTAGGGGGGAAGGGGGGGGAAGGTCCCAATTTTCGGGTTTATCTCGAAAACGGTGCGTCGCAGAGGAAAGTTTTCTTAGAATAAGTAAAAGCTCATAAAATTATCTACAACTTTTATTTTATATGTAGTTTTCAAAATCCCAGCTGTTTTTGAGTTACACGCTCCACAAATGTAGACATTTTCGAAAAGTCATTTTACCTCACGTTTTCATCAAGCATTCCTTCATATCGTCTAAAATATTCATCAAAGAAAGAAATGTATTTGAAAGAAGTTGTAAAGAATTTAATTCTCATTTGTCAGGACTTTTAGTATGTTCACACCCTAAGTACCTTAAACAAGTTTCTGAAGGAATCGCTTAGGTTCCTGCTCACGCACTCTACGCCTCCTTTTGGACCATTCATTGACTGGACTAAAATAAAAATGAATGTTTCTTTGTCTGTCTCTTATTATTTTCTGTACTATTTATCCCAATAGGATGAAACTTTAGTGAGTTGTTGTGAGCACGCCTGCGAAGGTTTCTATATATAATGGTGAGCTCTGGCGTTATGAAATTTATACAAAAATTTTACAATAGGTGGTGCGTGAGTTATTTGAAAAATGTGTGTATTTCATAAGGTTTAGCAACCATCCATCCAGGCAAATCAGCAAATGCCGAGCAATTAATTGAAACCAGCCATGACTTTTGCATTTGTTGGTTTAGATTTTTTAACTTATCCTCTTCTTCCTTTGCACACAGAATTAACCATCTACAATTTATTATGGAGTTCCACAGGGCTGAGACAATTTTTATTTTTTTTTATAAATAATGCCGAGAAACTTACCTTTGATTAGCCGAATAGCCATAGTAGTAACTTGCACAATATATTTGTTGTTGCCCAAATTGCCAGCAAATATTGTTGGGGCCTGAGTCAAGAAGCCTGAATTGTCCACTTCGTTGATTTCTTGACCAGTTTGCAGTACCTGGAACAAAACAAAAAATATTTTGAATGCTACAGCATGAATATTCATAGGAATTAAAGTCACTCTTTACTAAAGATGGAGTGCAAGAGCCTTAGTTCAGAAATGAAGTATTTGATTTTGTTACAAGATTTTGAACAACAACAATTGAGACTCCAATGCGTAGTGCTTGAGCAAAACTTCTGAGAATTGCAATTGAACAACACAACAATGAATTAGACATTAAAGCAGAAGTAGAAGAAGTTAAAAATATTCCAATACATAGTTTGATGTTGCTTTTTTCTTTTTAAGCCTTAAATATGTATGTACACAGTTAGGTTACGTTACAAAAGAAAGACATATCAAAAGGTGAACAATATTACCCACTAGTTTGCAGGGATCCTTAACCTACCAACTCTATAACTGCTAGTAAAAATAATTGATAGAAGTTAAACTTACCATAGTAGAGTCTTCTTGAGACAGAAGCATATAGGAGTGAGTTCCATCTTCAGAGGTGGGGTTAGTCGGATCTTTGGGGGTCTCTGCTTGTCCCGGAAGCTCACCGATCACGGTCCACATGTCGATGCAACCTAGACAGAGATTAAAGATTTGTGACCACACCCTAATGAATATTGCAGATACCTGTGGAGCCAAGTTAAAAAACAGAATAAATGGTCAAACCCCCAATGTTAACCCTAGTGAACTTCATTTAAAGGACTGGACTACCGTCAAATGTATAAGGTGAAGTGCGGGAGATGGTACCTTTGGAAGCCAAAACCCCTCAGCACAAGCATATCAATAAAGGTTTTAATGATAATGTCAGTAGTTGCCACCGTTCCCGAGCTTGATTGCAGATCGCCAATAAACAAACAATAACAAACCGAGTAGTCGGGTATAGCCTAGCAGATTAGGGGACATACATTAATTACGTTGAGTTAAAAAAGCGGGGGGGGTCCAGCAAAATCTCACGTTACTTGAAAAGAATATACGAAGTGGCCCAAGTTTATATCACCAAGGTGGGGGGGTCTAGATGGGAAGAAAAACTTAACTTATGTGATTAACAGTCTCATTCCAGCAGCACGGTAACATACGAAACAGCACGAGTATCACATGATCCTGTTGCGAAGTGTAGGAGTGTGATCAGTGGCAAAATGTGAAAGAAATGTATTTTTTTCTTTTAATAGAAAAAATATATCATTGGAC
This sequence comes from Limnephilus lunatus, assembly GCA_917563855.2. Lineage (NCBI taxonomy): Eukaryota > Metazoa > Arthropoda > Insecta > Trichoptera > Limnephilidae > Limnephilus > Limnephilus lunatus. The sequence goes on along the minus strand of OU830594.1, from coordinate 89,221,664 downwards.
AGCAAAATGACATCTACTCTATGTACACCAAATATGCTCAGGAATCGCTGGTTGAAATCCTTCAGGTACGTGCCATTACACCCTGTACAAAGAAAAGAAAGAAACTATTGCTTGCTCATTGGCAATCTGCAGTCGTGCTCTGAAGCGACGAACTGACATTATCTGTGTGCTTGTGCTAGAGGGCCAGGGTATTTAGCACGGTCGATAAAGGGTTTATTGTTAATTTCGATAACTTGTCAACATTCTCCAGCTTGACTGCATATCGCTATCTTACAAACATCACTTCACATTGAATAAATTAAGAACACAATGACAGTTCACAGTACAGTTCACAATGACAATATTGTGAACTATAGTTTGTTCATTGGCGATCTGCACTCGTACCCTAGAATGATGAGAAGTTACCGAAATTATCGTTAAACTACCTATTTGCTCAATGTGTTGTAGAAACTTACCTGGCAGATGAAACGTGGTGACAATCTGCGGACGCACACTTCTTCTCAGCACACAGAGCGCCCCGTTCTTCCCGTATCCTGAGGTGGTGACCAGCTCCACCCCACCTCCGGTTCCCGACTCCTGGAAGGCGGGTTCTCCCATGGACACGTCTCCGATGGGGCCTATGTTGAGAAGACTGTCACACACCTGGAATTTACGGGGAGTTGAGTCTTTTCGTTAAAATGTTTTTTAAATTTGCATGGATCATATTGTATTATATTTTTGAAAATAATATACAATCTACCATAAGCAGTTTTTGTCCAGAATAGCTAGTTATATTCAGAGAAATGTTTTTTCTCTCTCATGTTATAAAAAAAACATGTAATAAAGAAATATGAAAAAATTCTTAAAGTTATATATTTTTAAAAAGTTAAAGGGATATTATACCCGTGGAGAAATCCGTAAGCTGTCAAAATTAGTTTTTTTTCACATCGCTAGATGGCGGTAGGAGTGTCTTCCCGAATTTTAAAAGATCAACATTATACTTGCGTTATAAACAGAAGAGCACAGTATTTTTAAATGTCAAAGTAAAAAACAAACTAATAACAAAGTGTGGTTTATTTATGGAACTTATTATGTTAGTAGAATATTTAGTATGATCCTTTTTATAAATGTTTCATCATTTGCTTGTTCATGGTCCTTTCCCATATGCTTCCATTATAAACACATATTGCGTTATGAACAGACAAGCACAGTACCTATTTTAAAAATATATCGAAGTAAAAAAACAAACTAATAGCAAAGTGTGGTTTGTTTATGGAACTTATTATGTTGGTAGAATACTTAGCATGATCCTTTTTTATAAATGTTTCATCATTTGCTTGTTCATGGTCCTTTCCCACAGGCTTCCATTATAAACGGCGATTGGAATCTCGTGGTTCACATTTGGAGTCGATTTTTTTTTTCTTTACTTCTAAATATTCAGTAGTTTATTGTTTTTTAAACAATATTAAATTTTCTAGAATTCATCATTATTATTACTATCCCCAAATTATTTGGAAACGTATATTGCATAGAATATATACATTAATAACATCATTAATAATATTGACTACCAGAAATAAAAGAAAGATTCTTTTTTATTTATATATTTATTAAATTTTTCTGTGTTATTTAGTAAACTAAACAATAATCTTTTTTAACATGGCAGTAGTTGTCGTGCAAGGCTGCAGAAAACCATGACAAAACTGCAGCGACACTCACTCTATTTTAATAAAAATCATTTATTCCAGAACTAGAGAGTTCCCGGCAGAGCTCGCTATTATATATCGATTGTTGGAAGCCGTCTAAAATTGCTTCAGCTTCCATTCCGCTTGAAGAACCAACATAATTTTTAAAGCACATGTGCTCGGGTATAGGAATTTTCAAATTTATAGCTCTTGCGCAGGTTGTACAGTACTTGTTTTTAACTGCCATGTAAATAATTTTTTTTGTGCGGTAACCGATAATCGTAGCAGCTCCTGAGAGGGCAGAATAGTTGGTTTTATAAGATCGCTTGGACCAACACGCATCAGCTACTACAGTGATCATCGGCGTCCCGTTTTCGTCAACATCGCCGCTTTGAATAGCCAGTTTTTTTTCTTCGTCAGCTGCCGCAGCCATACTGGTAAATTTGGTTTTCTCCCACCATTCACAAACCTTCTTATGGCATTTTTCATATCCAGCAATAGATAAGGACGGAACTTCAAGGGTAGCACATAGCTCTTCCATGCCCGAATAACCCGATCCTATGCTCATTAATCCCGATACAAAAGATTCGTTGATGCCAATGCCTTCTTGTAGGCTTTCGGACGTTTTTAGTTTAAAAGTTTTACCACATAGCACGCATTTTAAATTAAAAGTAGAGTTCAAACCATTTCTATTTTCGGAGTTAATTCGCAAATGCTTTAAATTGCAGTTAAAAAGGGAATCATGTTGACTTATACATTGGAGTTGTTTAAAAAAATAATCAAATTGTACTACTCTCCGCCCTTCTACGCAAATATCATCGCTTTCTTCTATCGCCTCTTCAATAATAAGCTCCTGCTCCGATTCTTCACAGCTCCATCCTTGGTCTTCGGTCACAGGTAATTTGGCCAAAGAATTGCTGTTTTTTTGCTCCTAAACAATGTAGAAATAAAAAACTGATTACCATGTTATTCAATCTGATTTTGAGATTATTAGTATAAATTTTGGTAAAATACGAACCTACTATCACGATGTTGGGAACACGTGTCATCAAAATCATAAAAAGGCAAAAAAATTCTCGCCCTTCGACAATATATTTTATAAGGGCTGACGCAGGTGCATGAAAAAAGTGTTCCGATATGTTATGGTTATGAATATACGTAAATAGGTTATGATAAATCGTCTTTTCAAACTTTGACACCTCATATCACAGAACAAGTTAAGTGAAGTTAGAACCCTATCCCAATGAGGTGACAAATAGTAAATGCGAGATATTTGAAGTGCAATAAGTATAAAAGTACCTTTTCGACAGTAGTGGCTGATGTACCAATAAGAATATCCTCGTGCTCTAAATCTTCCAAGTTTGGTCCTCTGTGTGCAATATTTACGGTAGGCTCATTTGGTTCTATCGTATGTTGCTGTATTTTTTCCTAAATAAAAAAGCAAAAAAAAAACATTAAGGAATAAAGATTAAAAATCCCCCCCCCCCCCCTCCCGGGACTCCAACGCACTCAAATTCATTCGTTACTTGAAGCATACCTTGTTTGGAGTATTTTTTCCGGCTGCCATAGATAAATCATGTTTTGATCTACGAAGAGAAAAATAATATTATTATTTGGAACTTTACAACACAACACATATATTCTTCCATCTGGAAAATCATTACTTCTGGTGTGCCTCAGGGGTCCATTTTGGGTCCTTTGCTTTTCTCTATCTATATAAATGATATTACGACATGTTTTCACAACGCTCAAATTTTACTATTTGCCGACGATATGAAGATATACCTTCCTATAAGCTCCCATGACTGTTCTGTGCGTTTACAAGAAGATCTTGACCGACTGACGGATTACTGTCTCAGAAATAAGCTTTTTATCAATATTTCCAAATGTTGCAAAGTCACATTCACACGTAACCATATAAAAATACTGCATGAATACACCATTTCTGGATCGCTGTTAACAAATAAAGATTATATACGTGACCTCGGGGTTATTTTGGACTCTAAACTTACCTTTGATAAACACGTTGATAATATTGTCACCAAAGCAACAAAGAGTCTAGGCTTTGTACTGAGAACATGCAAATTTTTCAAAAACACTAAGATTTACAATTACAATTCACATGTTCGTCCTCACCTGGAATACTGTTCACAGGTTTGGAACTCGCGCTATATTGTTTATTTTAACAGGTTAGAAAGAGTTCAGAAGCGATTTCTCAAATTCCTCAATTTTAAATCATTCAACATATACAATTCTTACGACGAAATCGAGAAACATTTTCGAATCTCGAAACTGCTCGTTAGGAGGCTTGTCGCTGATCAGATGCTCCTGTACAAAATTATTAACTCAAAAGTTGACTGCCCGGAGCTGCTAAATAAAATAAATTTCCACACGCCGACTCGATATAGCAGACAAAATACCCTTTTCTACATTGATAGATGCAACACTAATTCCAACCAAAATGAATTTTAAATTGCTGCTTAGTTCTGTTTTTATTTTTTCTGTTTTTCTTAAATTTTCTAGTTTACATTCAGATACTTTTATGTTTCTAAATACCTATCTGTGAACATTAATAATTGGTCTGTTTTTTTGCCATCCTCTTATGTATATTTTATTACTAAGACTGTTTATGTTCCTTAAATAAATAAATATAGAATATCTTTGATTTGACAATGTGTGAATGATTACGTGTACGCAGAAAGGCGATATTTTTGTTAATTTCCTTTCAAAGTTTTTTTTGTCCGTTTCTCCAACACCATTTACACATTATTGACTTCATTTGAAATTTTAGATTAAAATATATAAACGGCAATAAACTTTTTATACATGATCCTTATACTAATCCTATCCTCAGAGCACGTGTTCCACTCCTAACAAACAGTGCCCCCTGGTGTACCGGTCTCACCGGGACAGGAGTGCTTCTGGCTGGGGTGGTATAATCGTATCGTATCGTATCGTATGATCCTTATACTGATAATAATGTAACTAATTTCTACTAAGTAAAAAAAGTAAAACAAAAAAAAAAACTAAGTAAAAAAACATCCCATTAATTAAGAAATGTATTGCCATGGCCAATCAGAACTCAAGAAATTAAAACCAAAATTTTGTATTTTTACATAATTCTACCCCATAACTCCCCTTTAGCAATGTAGGGTAATTATTGTATTAATTACCAAACACTGTGTACATAAAAACCGATTACACTCTCAGATTAGCGTTGATTTGTACAAACACAGTTGTAATATATGTGGCTTGACGTATTTCAGCCTATTGCTCGCCATATATTCCAATAAGGAATATACGGCGAGCGATATGCCGAAATACCCCACGCCACGTATATTGTAGCTATGTGTGTGTACACAGCTTAAAGACAATGAATTCTCACACATACTTGCAAAACGTGCACCTGCCACATGAAGTTTGTGCTAACGGTTTCGGAATTGGAATGCATACGCAAGTTAAATGTTATATTTTAAGTGTCTGGAACAAAATGGCAGTTGAAAAAATACAGTTTGTCAAAATTTACACCAAAAAAGAGAATTTTCGAGTACTTACTGTTTTTGTAGCTTCCTGAGATTATTGCAGTGCTTCAAGTGATTGGGTATTCTATTTTTAGAGCCATTAACAATGCGTTTTGATGGCATTTTTTAAATATATACGCTAACAAACAAGGAGCGTATAGTTTCGTTACTTGCCGACGGGAGATTCTAGCCCGGAATGAATGACGAGCTGTGAAATGTGTTAGAATTTCGTAAAAAAGGAAGTATTTATTTAATTGTTAAATCCACAGATATCATAACGAGAATAAGAGGCCGTACTTTTATAGATGTATGTATTATGTATATATTTTAAATTAAAAATATTGTATAAAATCATTATTAAGGCGATAAACATAGACTGAAGTTTTAAAAGCGGGTTGTATGGTGTATCAATGTTTTTATTTTTCATGGTCGAATGCCTACATCAATTACAAAAAAAAATAAGCAGATTGAAAAATAAAAGTCCATTATTTGGTAACAAAAAATATCAAGTCTGAGAATGACACACGAAAGGTAGTATTAAGCCGTTTTAGAGAGCCGTTTTTCAGCAAATTACAATTCTGCCCCTATAATATGCTCTTAAGCATATTTACAATAAAAATTCTCTTTCTTTACAATAAGAACTCGGAAAACTTTCAGACAGATCAGTAATTTCCGAGCACTTAATTGAAACGGCCATTACTTTGGATTCGTTCCTGAAGTCCTGAATTATCATTATGTTAGGATTTTTTGAAACATATACTCTTCTTCCTTTCACGCACACAGAATTAACCGTCCACAATTTATTATGGAGTTCCACAGGGCTCAAAGCTTAGACCATCTTTAATGTTTTTATAAGTAACATCAAGAAACTTACCTTTGATTAGCTGAAAAGCTGTAGTAGTATATGCAGTATAATAAATACAATACTATGGATTTGAAAATCTTACAAATTTTTTAGAATGATAAAATAGAAATTTTGAAATCTCAGCTTCTCAACTGTGCTCTACTAAACAAAAAGCAAGAACTCGTATCTCATTGTTTATTTTGTTGCCAATCTAATAAGATTATTTTAGTAAGCTATATACATTTTTTACGATGCAAAATCCCATGAAAAGAAAGTATATTTTTAGAGCGGTTAACGAATTAGTTCTTCTGTTTAATTTAATTTACTTTCTAGGGTTTTTTTTTAAATGAAAAGGGAAGACTTAGAAACATTGTGAAATTTATTGATTATGCTGAAACATTTCTAACCTCAAACATGTAAGTAGTAAGTTCCGTAGATGTCCTTCTGTCTGAACCGTACACTTCCAGTTCATCTTTATCTCTGATCTCCTGTACATCTGACGCCATGCAATCGCTAAGGGACTCCAGACGCCGCTTCTTAGCATTGGTCGCTGAATCTGTAATTAATAAATACATACCAACATTAAGAATATTAATTACTTTTAAATTAATAACACGATTTTTCAAACATTAGGTGTAGATACTGAGCGGACTACGTAAATTTCTAAGTACATAATTTTAACAAATATTTTCAGCTCGAAAACCCATTCACAATTTCAAATAAAATTTTAATAAGATTTTTTTAAAGTTTTTCAGGGTTCATTATGTGATGTAGATTCATCATTTTCCCGCTTACGCCACTAATTTCCTGGCACCTTGTACAAAAATTATGAATTTTACCTTCGGTAGTGAGGTCAATAGTGGCTGTGGGTCTCTCCACCTGCAGCAGGGTGTGTCGTTCCTTCTCTGTGAACCTCAGCAGCAAGGAGTTACCCAACCGAGATCCAAGGAACATGAAGCTGTCTTCGCAGATGCACATCTGGAAATGTAACAACATTTCATGAATGTTATGGAAAAGAAAGCATTTGCATGGAAAGAGTTTGACAATAAAATGTAGAAATTTAATAAAGAGGAACCGATGACGTTGCAAACTATAGATTTGTTGTAGAGATCTCAAAAATGGTAAGACAAAGATAAGGTAATTGTCATACTTTTGTTTATTTGGATATAGTATTAAACCCTCAGGCCTCAACCATATCCTGTCAGTAGGTCAAAATATTTCCACTGTGAAATAAAATTCAAATAAATGGAATATTTGTGAACATATCCGAAAACTGAAAACTGTTTTGAAAGATGGTGAAATACGCTTTAAAATTTTATTATTAGATATAATCATGATTTTTTTAAATATAAAATTTTTTAATGCAAACTTTACATACTTTTAAAAATGGCTCGGCGTACATTTTTTCTAACTAAAATTACTGGTAAAGAAAAAAATAAAAAACACACATATTTTATTCGATACTTAAATAATTTATTGCAAACATTATTATCCCTTCTATTTTTTGTTGATTCGTGTAAAAATTATTAATAAAAAATTCACAAAGTTTCATAGTTTTGAAACATTGGTTTCGACCGGTCAGTGGTTGAGTGGGCATAGCGCTTGGGTCCAACCCGAGCGTCACATGTTCGATTCCTCGGCTGGCTAAGTCCTCCATCACAACACAAGCAACATTTTCGGCTTTCTGTGGTGGTAGTAGGAGATTTTCAAACATTGTTGGGTTATTCGGGAATGTTTGTCTTTCTTCTTTTTTTTAGAAAAAAAAATAAAAAATAAAGGTGTACTTTCATTCTTTTGTGGATAACTTTTAGATTTGAATATATAGCATGGTGTTTTCTCTTTCCAAAGCTGTTTAGATCATATCTCTCACTATGATAGTAAAAGAGACACAACGATTTGTATGAGACCTATATGAGTTGTTCAAAAAAGTGAATAAATTAGCCTGAGGGATTACAGTTGGAGCGTTGCATGAGGTTATGTGCTATCTCTAACCAAATTGCATAAACGGAAGCCAAAATGCCCTCGGGTGTGATGAGAAAGTGTTTTATTATGTACATGAAAAACATTATTAAAAGCAAAGAAATAACATTTCATTTTTTTATAGGAACAACTCTCTTTTTATAACTTTTAAAGGTTATTCCTATCAATGTAATTAATTTAATTGAAGAAAAGGGTAACCCTAATAATATAAACGAAAATATGTAAGAGAACAAGACACAGAAAAATAGAAAAAGATAATGGCCGCAACTGAGACTCGAAACCCAGAACCTCTCGTCTAACCGGGACTTGTGCTTTCACCAATTCAGCCATTGCCACCTTTCATCAAAACGTCATAATAATTGTCAGTCTCATATTTTTCAAATTTTTGAATTAACAATACATATTATCTTCGACTAATTTTTCAGTTGCGACCATTATCTTTTTCTATTTTTCTTTTGTATCTTGTTCTCTTTCATATTTTCGTTTAGATAATTAGTGTTATCTTCTTCTTCAATAAATAACATTTCATTTGAAAATATACGCAAAATACCCATTATCATAAATTATTTCCTGAAGATTTTAAGTGCCATTACAGAAATTGAGATAGCAAATGTAGCAACACAGCCTACTGTCAGTAGATTATCTCATGTAGTGTAGTTCCTTATTCGTCATAGTGCAAGCGAATAAGCGCAAGGTCAAATCATTCACACCTGTGATGTACGATGTAATATTCAACGCAACTTTTAAAAATGAAAATGCTGCCTATTCTTATGTCTATTTCGTTCATCCACACATATTGTGCAAATATCTATCTTCATCATACATGAACAATGATTGAATTGAGAATTTACTGAAAACGCAAGTCATGTTTGTTACTCACCTCATTTTGTTCTAATTTTGTGAGACAATAACGTGTCCAGATGCATCGCAATGTCTTTGGATGGAACAATTTTTTTTTGAATTCTAATGCAACATTGAGTAACATTTGACAAGAAAAATTAAACCTTTGAATTTTGATAGCAGGGTGGGAACCAGAGGCATTTGTCAAATCAGCCGCTAACTGTCGTTGAATGATGATGATGTATTTATGTATCATAGCTTACGCATGTAGTGAGCACACTGGCGGCCGCCTTATCCAGATGAAAAGCCCTGATGCTCCTCACAGAATCCGCCAGCAATGTCAGCAGGTAGAGCTGACCACTGCGGAGGGACAGCACCAGCTTCTGCGAAGCCAGGGTGCTGACGCAGACCCCCTCCAGTGAGAGGCAGACGCCTTCTTGGATTTCTGGATTACAAAACATTAATTAATTAGGAAATTTCGGCTGTGATCGATTGCAACTATCACCTTAAATTATACACAACATACTGGCAGAAATCCCCCACATTTTCCGGATTAAGCAGAGTTTTTCAAAATCAGCCGAGCAATTCTACATCTTTTGTGGGATCGTTATTAGATAACGGATGTGATCTCCTGTCAGATTTGTGTGATTTTTACATATTTACTGTCACATATTTTAGTTTGGATCGTTTTAAACACAAATTCCTGCAAGTACGCATGATTATCTATTCAATTATGTACGTTGTAGATAGAAAAAGCAAATAACAGCCATAAAAACTACATAAATCTGACAGGAGATCATGTCCGTTATCTAATAATGATCCCACAAAAGATACACATCATGAAGTGGGTAAAATTTTATCAAAAAGTATAGCTTTGAGGTGGGAAAAGGGGATGGTTTTACAAAATCTCAGGTAGACAGCGGCCATCATCTTGTTTTGACGGTCAAGTGTGCAAAATTTCATCAATCTCAGAATAAAACCAAAGATTTGTATAAAGCCGACCACAGATTCTTCGTTATATCTATTTTTTATGTGAAAACTTCTTTGGCACCATTGTGATTTGAAACTTGATGAAACAAAATAGCGACAATAAAAAGAGACAAACACATATATTTATAGCATTTAGCCTGCGAGAGAATGAGATATGTAGTATAATCGGTCTTCTCCCAACTCTTTGTCTTATTTAGTTTCCTGAACGTTTCACTTCTACCGCGTGTGAATTGCACACTCTGTTTTTGTTTTTGTGTATAACAGACTGCGTCCATTTACTATGCATACTCCATACATAATTTTGAAAAAATTTTAATTCTACCGTCATGTAGAATCACTTCCTGAACTTTTAGCACTGTACCCCCGGACACCCTGTATAATAACTCCACGCAGCAGGGGAATGCTGTGTGGAAGGTCTTTTAGAAGAAAGTGAATCTGGGTTTTGAGGAGGTCCATGTTGGTAAAGCAAATTATTTTTTTTTTACATTAAATTCACACAGGAGGTCCTGATAAAACTAGCCCCTCTCAGGGCCTATGTCATCTTTGGGGATGCTGTGTGGATGGTCGTTTTGTGGAAAGGAAGGAGTTACCTGCGCTTGAAGAGACCCATGTTGTAAGAGGGGGAACACAGAGGTCGGCAAATCGTTTCACAGCCATGCTGTTGAACTCAAGAATGAGTCATAGAAACAACCCATTCTCATGTGACAAATTTCAGCTGTACACAAATTTTGAGTGCGCATTTGGCACGTTTCCTGACTATGCACCAGCGCCAAAGGAATCAAGAGCATCTTTCATTTAAATACCAGTAGAACAAGGACAGCATTCCTACCCGACGCCTGGACTCTAAAGATTGAAATCCAAAATCTATTCAACGGACTGCCCGTTTTTGCAAGGGTTTTTTCAGGTGGGGTTTCCATACCAGAGTTGGTTGCCAAATTCAACCGTGGGGCGCACTTGCAATTTGTACAGGGCTAGGTTAGGTTTAAAACCAATTGAATGATTTATAATATATTATGTACTTACTCAGTGGAAAATTGGTGGAATGGTTGGCCATGGAGTTGAGAGAGACTCCATACGGAGGGATTGACTGGTTCAAGTAAATTATGGAGTTTACTGCCAAAATCAAACAGCCACCTGGAATATTTTATATAGATAAATAGAAAAGGCAGGAAATGGGAGCAGACCAAATTATTTCATATGTGGCATCACCTCATCATAATGCTAGGTTCCATGTTGGTTTTTTACATTTTCTTTGTACAATTTCTAGTTTATAAGTCATAATTTTTGACCAGAAACTCTGCCTTGTGGATCATACAACTCCTATCGCTATCAGGGCTATGAAAATGTTGGATTTTATAGTAAGGATTGCCAACAATTTAAAAAATATTTACACATTAAAAATTCCGTTCACATCTCTTGTTAGACGCATTATAGAAAATAACTGTACAACACCTGTCACCTGTACGGTCACCTGTCTTTAATAATCACATTAATATCATATAAAGAGTCCACCGCAAATTTTTGAGGGGTATGTATTAATTTTAGACTTGGAATTTCTTTAGTAAGAGTATGCTTTTTTTATTAAATTCATTAAAATTGTTGAAGTTAAAAAAATTTGATTTCTTATTTTTTTTTATATAAAATTGTAAATTATCAGTTAGATAGCCATGACATATTAAAAGTTGATTTAATTTCACCGACTATTAGCTCAAGATTCCCTAGTACGGCGATCGGCAATTATGATGGCGGGCCATATGAATATACAGTGGAATCCGTTTATAATGACATCGAAGGGAAATGACAAACAAGTCATACTAAGCGCAAGTCATACAAAGCATTTTGTAGAAAATAAACAACCTCCTGTTTTTGTTAGGTAGGTATATAACTATCACAATATAAACAAATTAATTCGTTAAAAGTGTCGGCTAATAAGGCCTACGTAAAAAAAAAAAAACAATTTAAAATGTTCGATGCCGCGCAAGGACACGCTCATAGGTAGCTAACACTCATAAATGGTGGTTCAAGCTTGTCGCGACGCGGAGGAGCGGTTGTGAGGCACTAATAATAAAAAATCGTCTGACTTAATCGTAAGTAATTTTAGTAATATTACAATTTTATATATAATTTCATGCTACAGTTTTCTGTTTTTCATACTTCTATCGGCCTTTGATGTCTGATTAATGTATCGTGAACCAATTATTGTACTTTTTTGTATTTCCTTATACACAATGCCAGTGGTTATAAAGGCCTACCAAATTTGACCGTAGGCCTTATTTATACTATTTTATTTTGTAACAATGTTTTTCAGCTTTACAACCTATTTTTAAAAATTTTATGGATGTTTGTAAGTAATTACAACTGTTAACTAATTGATTTATTGTTATTTTAGTGCCTAAATCACGATGCCCCCCAAACGAGCATTGTGGTCTGAAAATAACTTGGTGTCAGCTGTCCAAGCAGTAAGAAGAGGAATGTCCAGCACAAATAAAGCTTATTTTTTTAACTTTATGAGTAAAATCTCAAATTATAATATTTAATTAAATGAAGACAATATTAGCGAAATTCAATCGAAAATAACTGTACAATTTGGTCATCTGTCCTTAATAATCACATTAATATCATAGAAAGAGTCCACCGCAAATTTTTGAGGGGTATTAATGTCATGTCAACAAAGGGACCTGGGTTCGAATCCCAGTGGAACCAATATCTTTTTCTGATTTTTCTGTCTCCAGATTTTCGATTGAGTTTCGCTAATATTGTCTTCATTTAAACAAATAAAGCTGCTGTGAGGCATAATATTGCCAGGAAAAACATTAGAAACTATCTCCGGACCGGAAGTTTGAAAAAAAAAGTTTTTTTTTCAAACTTTAAAAACACTGATGGCTGATAAAAAAAAAAATGTTGCCATTTTGAAGACTTAAAGCATGAATAATGCATACCTATACATTATAATTGACCTCAATTACAAAATTTTAGAAGCCCATTTTGATTATTTTTGAGTGTTAAAATCTTAGGCCTTATTATTCTACCATAGTATATAAGGCCTAAAGACAAGGTTTTTAACAATGTTAAATTTTATGTTTGTTTACTGCAAAAGTGGCCATTTTTTGTTCAGATTTAATAGTAATCGATCTGTATGTTTAATTAATATTACAATTTGTTGATTCGGATACATAGTTTTTATTTTATTTCAAATCTCCCTTAGGTAGGCCTTATTACCCGCACCTACCTTACAATTTATTTTTACTACATCTACACATTTCTTAATTGGTTTATCTATACTGTATATCGAATTTTAGTAACTCTTACGTTATTCAAGTTTCATTTTTTTTTTTTGTATTTATTTATTATAAAGACAAAGTAATACAATATGACAGGAAAAATAAAAATATTTTACAGAAAAAAGAAAAGTCCCAATAAACTACTTTTAAGTAGTTTGTCAATCTACTTAGTTTAGTAATTTATTTATTTATCAATTTTAGGTTTATTTATATCTTACGTCAAAAAATATAATTTCTGTATCTATTTTATGATGGCACTACTCCCAAATTCAAACACGAGATTTTTTTTTTCTCTGTTGAGTTAGTTGAGTAGTTTCATTAACAAGAAATGAATTTATTGTAATTAGTTTTAAGAACCATGTTTTCTTTTTATAATCTATTTTCTGTATGTATTTTAAATAATAAAAAATAAAAATAAAATAATAATACATTTCTATCAAAATAAGAAAAATTAGGACATAATCGTATTTTGCATAAGTACAAGAGTGCATGCAAAGGCATCAAATGGAATACATAAATGCAACAGATCTTACCCAGTGGTCTCTGAATAGCAACAGCACTCACACAGTCAAAGGGTAATCCTGTGACGGACCAAATAGCCGGGTGAACTCGTGCCTGCAAGTTCAGACTGACACCGAGCATCGCGCACGTGTCTAGTCGCACAGCTGTACGCCTGGAAACAATCACATTTTAATTAGAGGAGAAAAATGAAAGTTAAAAGAAACAGTGAAAAACTAATGATTAAACTAACATTAATGTTAATCTTATCCTGATGAAGAAACCTTTGGTTTTGAAACACGTACATACATAATTTTGATTAAATAAGTGGTGTTTTACAAAGTGATTTGTTTTCATTTAAATAAAATGATGCCACAAAATGAATTTGCAAAGATTGAAGAAGTAATTTAAAATTATTTATTTATTTTTCTGGATTCTCGACCAATCGCCTTGCACTTCTACGGGAGGAATGGATTCATTCATGTATACTTATAATATCATGTACCAATCACTTGAATGTAAAAGCCATTCTATGGCGTTTAAATAAATAAATAAATAAGTCTGTCGCCCTAACTCCTGACACTACACACCCCTCATACCTTTTCCTTTCCAGAACTTCCTCTCCTTCCTTTCCTTAAAAAGACCACAGCGACTCCAAAGATGATATAGGTCCTGAGGGAAATTATTTTCCTCCTGTGTTGGGTTAACGTAAAAAAAAAATATATATATATACTTATTTAAAAATATAGACCCACCAAACTAGGTGAATATCCATTTTACAATAGTAAAATAATATAATAACAATATTGTGGTTCATAGGATTACGCTTATATTTTCAACATCCTTCAACAGATGTTATTAGTGAAGAAAGTTTTATGTAGTTTTGAGGTGATCAACAGATGCTAGTTAACCTCATCTGTCATGAGCCCGCCGGCAGGCACAAAAATTCTTTATGTTTTTTTTTAAAATGCGATTTTAACCCTTATGTATAAAGAAACTGTATGAAGGTCAAGGTCAGAATCGCTTGCGCCAATATCAATTTAGGACCTAGGTACTATTTGATTATTGTAGCTACTCTGAATTATTTTAAAAGAATTTTCTATAAAATTTGCTTGCCTTTTCTCAAAATACCATCCAACATTCAACAGGTTAAGTACCTTAGAAGAGTAATTCACAAACAAATATGGGAAAAGCCGATGAAACAAGAAAGACAGCTGGACTCCCGCAGTTGTCGGGTTTTCAAAATTACTTAGAGCATCCAATAGAACAGACGTCTCGTCCAGTTAAATATTCATTGTAAATCTTTCGATATGATAAATATAAAAAAAATTTATTTCGATACGTTGTACATAATTTAGAATCTCGATCTTTATTGGAGTTTTCCCGAACATATATCATTCTCGATCACTAGGATTAACATAGTAACACTAATAATAATAGATAATGTGTTACCCCGGAAAGGTCTTGACAGGCTCATACAGCAGCAGCAGAGTGGGCTCGTAGTAGCCGTGCAGGAACTGCAAGTCCACTATGTTGTCAATCTTCTCATCCAAGTCCTTCAGCACTATCACGTAGGAGGCCATCACGGGGGCCTTGGCAGACACTGGTTGGGGCTGGAATTAACAATGTTGGGTATTAATTTATACGTAAAAATAGGGCAGTTACAATAATTTACAAACGGAAGAACCTCGCTTAATGGTAGAATCTCCCTTAGCGAATGATTGGAATAACAAGCGAAACAAATTGTTAAAAAATTAGGGTGTTGTGAGGGTCTATTTACATAATGAGTAAAGACTTCACTTCAGAAATTTGCAAGAATATGATTCTTTCAAAGTAATTTTTCAAAACATTAATAATTGCATTCGGAACAAAGGAATGGTTTTATTTGATTTTTTATTTTTTTTACATTAGCTCCACACAGGAAGCCCTGAGGAAAATAATTCCCCTCAGGGCCTATGTCATCTTTGGGGATGCTATGTGGAGGGTCTTTTTAGGAAAAGGAAGGAGAGGAAGTTCTGAGAAGGAAAAGGGTATGAAGGGTAGGTAGGAATCTGGGGGCAATGTGCCCAGAAGTGACGGACATCTGAATCCATCACTCCCACTGCGGTACAAGGTGATGGGTTGATAGAGTCCGTCTGGAGAGGTATAGGTTAGGTCTCCCTCAACCAGTTTCTCCCAATCCGGCCCGCCATGCAGTAAGTGAGAAAAACCACATTCACCGCCAAGACAAAAACCAAATCAAAATAAGTCACCAAATGTGAACCAATAGGTGTGACCTATGGCAGGGGAATGTCAGACTCAAGATGTCAGGTCAAAATAGACGGGGAATTCTCGGAAGAATTCTCAGTATCGCAGGGACTAAAACAGGGGGACGGTCTGGCTCCCACTCTCTTCAACATTGTGATCGAACATGTAATAAGATAAACGCTAATAGACACTGGCTCCAATATTTGTTTCAAGAGCAGTCAAGTTGTCGGATATGCGGATGACATTAACATTGTCGGAAGATCAATTTCAGCCATTGAGGAGGTCTTCGACCCTTTAGAAACAGCGGCACGGGAAGTAGGACTGCGGGTTAATGTTGACAAAACAAAAATGATGGTACAGAGCAGGAACCCTTCACACAGAAGAAGAAGTAGTGCACAATTTAAAGACAATTACTCATACGAAGTGGTCGATCAATTCACCTACCTGGGCTCTAGTCTGACAGAGAACAATGAGGATCCAGCAGAAATCAGAAGGAGAATCACAGCAGCCAACAAAACATACTTCTCTTTGCTGCCAGTATTTAAGTCACGTAGTGTCCACAGAAAAACCAAAATAACCATATATAAGACCATTGTTAGAACTGTATTGGCATATGGATGTGAGGCACTGACACTGACGGTAAAGATGGCTGAAATGCTGGATACTTTTGAAAGAAAAGTGCTGAGAAGAATATGTGGACCCGTGAAAGAGGGTGAAGAGTGGCGCATCCGGCACAATACAGAATTGTATGATATTTATAAGGCCCCTAGCATCTCAGCACATATGAGACTCCTCAGACTGAGATGGGCTGGGCATGTACAGAGAATGCCGGATACACGCATCCCAAAAAGAATTTTGACTGGACACCCAGGTGGAAAGAGAAAAGTGGGAAGACCCAGACTGAGGTGGGAAGACGAGGTAAGAGGGGATGCAGCACAGCTTCTCCAGGTACGAAATTGGAAGTCAGCCGCTGAGGACAGGAGGAGTTGGAGGCGACTGTTGCAGGAGGCCAAAGCTCGATATGGGCCGTAGCGCCATCGAAGAAGAAGAAGATGGCAGGGGTGTTGGTTATGCAAACGGTTCCCGGGGCGAAGGTACCAAAACCCACCATCCAAACTTAACAAGTGTTTCGCGTTATGAGATTGTGGGACGATTTATGCTTGTTAAGCAAGGTTCTGCTGTACATACAAATTGCTAACATCTCCATTCCGTACCAATAATACTCAATGTTTGTGAAGATTTTTCAGGGCAGCAATCGAATTGTACAATACATAATTATTAAAAAGGTACTAAAAAAAAAGTAAGTGCAAAAAAACCTACCATTTTAGTGTCGAGTGGCTTGAACTCCAGTGGATCCCCGTCCTCCGTGTTGGCCTCTCTCCTCAAGGGCACCACTGCCAACCTTCTTCCATATAGCAGCATGACGAAACACCGATTCTCCGGGTCCACTCGGATCCAGGGGATGTGATTGTGGCTGGTCCAACCTCCCTGGAAACACACATTATAATATAATCACAGTATGTACTCTCTCATTGGCTGTTACCCCAAAAACCTGGCAATTGTCCAATTAAAGCAATGAAAATGATTGGTTTGTACATACAAAATATGCTGAAAGTTAAAACAGGTATTTCGTGCCAACAACCAAACACCGCTATCGATTTTTCGTAAAATTTCTTTAACTTGTTTACACTCACGAGAAGACTCCAGTTAAGAGGAATATAAACGCTAGAAATATTTCGATTCTTGTGTTTTATTAAATCTAAAACCGAGCGCCGTGTACCGTCATATTTTGGTCTGATTTGCACGAGGCAAGTAATTTGAAATAAATACTGTTGCTATGACGTGGTGCTTGCAATACGTAAGAAGCGCCCAGCGAGATCTCCGTTCGCCGATGCTTCTACACATACCTTGTTACCCGGTGGATGAATACCGTCAATTCTATTTTACCAGCAGCGGCCGAGTCGGGAACGGATCGAGAATCCTCAAACTATGGGGAATGCTAATAAAAGTAAATGTTTATAAAATTTGAATTGATTTTATTTATTTACAATCTAAAAAATTTTATGAATGTGAATTATTAATACATATTATTTTAAATACATATAAATATTAATAAAAAGAAACTTGATTCAAGTTAAATATAATATGTATATATGTTATCAAAATGTAACTAATACGTACTTTTATAAAACTAGGTATAGGTATGTACTTTTATCAAATTTACATACACTTTCAAAATACCCAAATTACATATACTCAAATTTCCACATCTAAAATTTTTGTAAAATTCATTTACAAAAATAAAATTTTTGGAAACAAATCAATAAACCAATCTCAGTATTAGAAATGATGACGGAACAACTCACAGCTAGGTTTAAAAATATTCTACATTTGATACATCAGTTTATTGAAACATACACTTAAAAAAAACGGTGAAAATAAATAACTTGCATCCTCATATGCTGAATTTATCCTAAAAGAGCATAATTAAAACGAATGCAATATAATATTTTAAAATAATAAGTAAAATTTCGACGGTCTCCATGGTAGAGGGGAAAGGCTGCCAGCTAGCGATCCGGAGATTGCGGGTCTTAGTATTAGACATTATCAAGGAACAGTTCCCAGCTACATGTATTAATAAAAATAAACTTGATTAAGTGAAATGTAATATATATATACGTAACTAATACATACTAATAAACTAATGTAAATGTAACTAATATATACTTTTACAAAATTTGGTATATGTAGGGTAGACTGGGGAGGATTGAAACACGTTATGATTGAAACATCTCAATTTACTCGAAAACTATAATACAGTGTTGTAACAGTGTGATACAACACTCGAAACTCCGTCAGGTCTGTTGGGACGTTTCTACAAAAGTGCAGTAGCCGGCGAGTGACTCAATCGTGCATAGGGGACATTATTGAATTTCGCACTAAAACGTAAATATTTAAGACATTATTGCTTATCTTATAACTCATTTTACTCTCGCAGCTTGACGAAATGTTTCATTACATTCTCTTCTTTATTTATTTAAGAGTATTTATAATGCATTTGCGTGGCGTTAATGTCTATTTAAAAAGCATGTTTTTGACTTTGAAGCAGAAATTGCAGCGTAGGGATGTTTGGAACAACCGTGTGGGGATGATTGCAACGTTTCAATCATAACCATGTTTCAATCGTCCACACTGAGAGAAAATTTTGTATTATTCAAATACAAATCATTAAGTCGAATGTACTTCTGTAATCTTAAATGGTGAACTTCTGTGATCTTGGTTGATGAAGTCGATTTCATTCGACCACATTCGACGTCACACACCCTCACGTGACAATTTCGTAATATCATATCTTTATTGATTTTTTTACATTTATAACTAAAAAAAAATCAACGTTAATAGTATACATTGTTTTATCAATTAAGTAAGTACAAAACAACAACAAAAAAATTATGTTATGAAGAAAGCGTGTTCCCCTTCTCAAGAAACCGAGGTTGCAAATTATGCTAAAAAACAGCCAACATTTACCTATTTTGGGCTATCTTCAAAAGATTTAAAACAATTGGCATTTGATTTGACCACACGGTATAACCTGGCAAGGCCAGATTCATGGGACACAAATGGGATGGCCGGAATAGAATGGCTCCGAGGATTTTTGCGCGCTATCCAGAATTTATTATCTATAAGATGTGCCCAAGCCACGAGTATGGCACAAGCAACAAGTTTTAATTGACATAATGTTGATGAATTTTTCAACAATTTAGCGAACGTTATGGATAGTTTTAAATTTGAACCAAAGGACGTCTATAACGTAGATGAGACCGGTGTCACAACTGTTCAAAAACCTAATCGGTTTATAGCCAGGAGAGGAACTCGGCAAGTAGATGCAGTAACGTCGGCCGAACGAGGAACTTTCATAACTGTCTGTAGCGGCAAATGCAATTGGCAACTCAATTCCGCCGATGTTCACATTTCTACGTATCAATTAAGCCATTTCTTAAAAGATAGTTCGATTGGTAGTATCGGTACCACGAACAAATCTGTCTGGATGCAAGAAGAAGATTTTACCAAATTTCTTATTCATTTTCAAAAATACACCATTTCGTCCTTAGATAGCAAAGTTCTTTTATAACTTGATAATCATTCATCGCGGTCGAATCATACGAAATCAAAAAAGGATATTATTTTGTAAAATCAATATCTAGTCTTCAAACCATTCCAAAATAAACAGGAAAAAAAAACTACACCTAGAGAGTCCGAAGAAGAAACCACAAATAAGATGACCAATGAATAGGAAAAGGTGCACTGGAATCCGAGGACAAAATATGAAAAAAAATCACCCTTCACATTGATAAAAAAAGTGTTTCGTAGTCCCCACTCTTGTCTACTTTAGTTTTCTGTATATTTCATTTCTACCGCATGTGAATTGCACACCCAGATTTTTCTTTTCTTTTAATAGATAATATTTAATTGTTTAATAGATTTTAATGCCACTTAACAGATTATTTAAAAAAAAAAACTCAAATATTGCGATATTTTGTATAATGATGTCACATCCCAAACCATAAATTCAATAATTTTTTATTTTTTCGACGTCTTAATTGTTGAATTTTACACACAAAAAATGCTCTTAAGAGGTAAATTCTACATTGTTATGATTGAAACAGTGTGATGGTTGAAACAAGCACTTTTGTATGAAAGCAAAAAACTTATTTTTAATACCGTTCTATTCTGCTCCAGGATAATATCGCAGTAAAAGTATGTTGATTATGCCAAATACTCAAAATAAGTATAACTAAGAGCACGTAAACATAAATAATAAAAAATATATTTAAAGTTGTTTCATTTCAAGACATTTATGTTTATAATTTTAAAAATACTTGTAATATGTTTAATCACTATTCATGATCTCATTGAGTACTGTTTTAATAATGAAAATGTTTAACATTGATTACAATTATTCCATAGATATTAAGAGTGTTTCAATTATCCCCACATACTGTTTCAATCGTCCACACTATGGGGATAATTGAAACAGTTTTTCCCATCGTCTTTAAGTGGTCATTGTAGCTTACCAGTACGAGTTGTGGCCATCCAATAAATTTAATTTGATAAATCGATAGATCATAGAACATCTAGTACAAACATCTTATCCATAATTACAAAAGAAATATTACTACACCTAGTTAAAGTAAAAGTGTTTCAACCATCCCCAGTCTACCCTACTTTTATCAAATTTACATACACTTTTATCAAATTTCCGCATTTAAAATTTTTGTAAAATTTATTTACAAATAAAACTTTTGGAAACAAATCAACAAACCAATTTCAGTATTAGAAATTATGACGGAACAACTCACAGCTAGGTTTACAAATATTGTACATTAGATACATCAATTTATGGATACACACACTTAAAAAAAACGGTGAAAACAAATAACTTGCATCTACCTATGCTGAATTTATCCTAAAAGAGCATAATTAAAACAAATACAATATATATCGCGGGTTCAAACCCCGGCAAACAAATCTTAGTATTAGACATTATAAAGGAACAGCTCCCAGCTTCATATATTAATAAAAAGAAACTTGATTAAGTGAAATATAATATGTATATACAGTATATAGGTATATTAACAAAATGTTACTAATACATACTTTTACAAAACTAGGAATATATACTTTTATCAAATTTACATACACTTTTATCAAATTTCCGCATTTAAAATTTTTGTAAAATTCATTTACAACTAAAATTTTTGCAAATAAATCAACAAACCAATCTCAGTATTAGAAATGATGACGGAACAACTCACAGCTAGGTTTAAAAATATTGTACATTATATACATCAATTTATGTATACACACACTTAAAAAAACGGTGAAAATAAATAATTTGTATCTACCTATTCTGAATTTATCCTAAAAGAGCATAATTTAAACAAATACAATATATCGCGGGTTCAAACCTCGGCAAGCAAATCTCAGTATTAGACATTTTCAAGGAACAGCTCACAGCTACATATATTTAAAAATTATTCTTTTAAAATATTAATCCTACCGATAATGAATTTAAGCATTATATTCGTCAACCTAAAATTTCTCAAATGATATAACATTCTGAACATCAAAAGAGTTGAAATCAGGAATAGTTGATGCTGACTCATTTTGAGCTCACGCTGTTTGAGAACCAAAAATGCTCGCTGTAACAACGAATCCGCTACGTATATTGCAAGTAAAAAACTTCAAAAACACGGGCACAGATCCCACGTCCGTTTCTGGCCACGGCTCGCGGCATTATGGTGGAATACAAGCGTTGGGCGCAGATCGTATGAATTAGTACGGTTCTAAAAATTTGACGTAAGCGCCAAAGCGGTTTTTATTTTTTTTTGTGCATAATTTTATAAGAACGAAAAAAAGTTAGAACGTAGAAAACGTCAAAAATAGTCTTAGCCATAAAGGGGTATTTTTTAAAAATTGTTACTTACATTACTTCATAGTAAAGTCATGAAAAAACTTTTTTTTAGTGGTTTACGCTTATTTTTTTTGCTACGTAAATAATAATTTTATTGTTATTCTGTTACGTAGAAAAGGTAGTTAAAGCTTCAATTTATCCGTAGCATATTTTTTTATATTCGTACTGTTAACCGATTCGTTGTAAAGATTAATCTAAATAGTGATTTCACGTATAGCTTCATCTTAAACAAAAAAAAAAGTGGCATAATGGAACGAACAATGTAGGTTCGAATTGTTTTTGATATTTGATTTCAAAGCAAATTCTGTTTTTATCGACATGGCATGACAAATTGAGGCCAAAAGGGTCAACATTCATTTTTTCCATCTTCATGGCGCTACATCCCAAGATGAGGTAATATTCCTCTACAGTTTATATGTTTATTGTCCTGAAGAAGGTTGAGATCAATAGAAAACGGTTGACGAATATAAATTAAAATTAAGTGGTTTTAAACAAAGAACTTGTTTAATTCTGTATGTCAGGCAAAAAGTGTTTGCTTTCTTCGATAAATAAATTTAATTTCATTAAATTGTGTTATTTCACAATTAATTAATTTAAAATAATATTTGTATATTTATGGCGTGTGGAAGATATTCTTACTTACTTCAGTACCGCCCTGGTGTAACACTACAAAGACTATTAGAAATGGCTTTAGCAGTGTTTGGTGACCAGATCTGAGTGACCAGGTACTTCCCCACCTTCCTCTTCACATCTCCTTCCCCTCCCCACTATATTCAGCCTCAACATACCTCAATTGGGGATGCTATAGTCTCACTGGCTCCAGATGGGAGCAGTTGGGACTCGTGTGCGGTATTTACATTAAAAAAAAATCTCTTCCAAGCAGTCAGTTCACCTCTTCCTCAAAATGCAGTCATAATCATTAAAGGTGTCCTGTCATATGGCATTTTTTCCACATGGCCAAAACATCACATTCTTTGGGACCAACAGAATCTTAAAATAACTTCATGCCCAATTAGATTCTTGAGTTTATTGTTTATTTTAATTCTGTAAGATCTTTTTTCTAGCCCAGTTTTAAACATTATAAATAGGTACTCTTAAACATGAAATAAAACATAATCACCTTCATGTCATCCTCCTCAAAGTAGTGCAAGCTGAGTGTTGCCAGACTGTGCGTGGCGGGGTCGTACTGAAGCACTGCGAGCTTGGCATCCTTGAAGGACACGAGCAGCAGATCCCGGCCCACTCCCTGCACCTTGACGGACTGCAGACACATGATGGAGCCCCACAGGGTGTAGTTGGCCAGGCATTCCAGCTTCATCTTGGGGGGATTACCATCTGATAAACAATCAAAATAAAATAAGAGGGTTTTTTTTTTTTTTCATGTTCTTTACAACGAAATTTTAAAAAATTAAAGAAAAGAGGTAAAATTTTACCAAAAATAACATAAAGTAAACAAAAATTGTCGCCTAACCTTACAATTTGTTCTAGAGAATAAAGTATATAATAATAAGCAGTAAATATGCATTTGGTCCACCTCACGGATAATACGGAACGTTCGTGTTGTCGAAGTTTGATGCACAGATAATACGGAATATTCCTTAGGGTTAACCAATGACATTAATACTGGACGCGGGGTAGAAATCTCAAAGTGGGAAGCCAAAAACAAGACAATTGTAGCTGTCTCTATTTCTAGTACTTTAGTATTAAACTGCTACGCGTCGAGAAAGGTTGTATCTTACCAGCACTTACCAGTAAGTAAATTGCATTGCAAAGCGCCAAAATGCCCTTTTGTGTGATGAGAAAATGCTTAAATTACACGGCAAATAGTCGTAAAGGCGAAGAAATAACACTTCATTTGTAAGTACACGCAAATTACTTATTATTATCAATTATTATAAATATTACAATTAATTTTCCTGTTTCCCGCCCGCGTTTTATGCGTCATCAGAGAAAATTCTAGGCCTACTAAAGTAAAGGGTCTGGATGCGCAACAGCCAAATTACTGTTGCTAAGTAAACTTTACTGTTTTAAAATAGACTAATCAGCCTAAACCCTCTGTTTATTTGTTTGCTTGCGGCAAAACAACACATAAATCAGCAGTTCCAACAAGTTTTGACGACAACCGCCACCATTTGAAAACTGTCGTTGCCCTATTGTATTTATTGTGTAGCTAGACACATCAAAGTCTGACAGGCATCCGGACCTTTTATTCTAGTGGACCTTAAGAAAAGGAGACAGTGAACGTTGCATCACAAAGTGACGTAAGCATACGCTGCCCGACCATACATCTATGACATTCACACACGTACATTCTTTGATTGTCTGTCTTTATCACACAGGAATAAACTTTTGAATTTTGAAATTATACTGAAAACCGCTGAAAACAAAAGAGTGTTGCATGCTTTCCACATTATATTGCGAGTATGTGAGACTATGGCGAGTCTATTTATATAACGTCATTGGGAAACTACGAAAGCTGCATGTCATCATAATTTTTAAAAACATCACAGGTTTTGAATGGTTTGTTTGGTAAAGCAAGGGATGTCTAGCGGACTTGTGTAATTATGATTGATTGTCTATGAAATAAAAACGGTGAAAATTAAATGGCGTTACCGCGTAAGTGAAAATTAAAACTAAATTAAAAGTTAAATGCATATTTTTTCCATGTTTCATTGTCTCCCGCGACATAAATTCTCACTTTTCGTGATAATAAAGCTAAATCTAACTGTTTGAATAAATAATATTCCGTATTAACCGAGAAGCGGAGTAAGACATAAATAATGCAATATATTCTTGCGATGACTAAAATAAAATCAAAATGGTGAATAAAAGCTGGCTTACCCTCTAATTTTTCTTTGCTGTCGGTATCCGGTATTAATCTGAACACTTTCAAAATGTTCGCTCCGGCGGTAACGACGCATTTTTCATCCGAATTGAAGAAACAACAGCTCACAGAATGCTCTATTCCCGTGGCGGGATGGTTTTGACGACAAATCGAGAACATTTTCACTGATTTTCCAAAAAATAACACAAGAAACGCAAAACAAAAGTGCGGGCACTACCATAACCTAAAACCGAGCCGGTGAGTTTGGCGGTACGGCGTCTCGTTTGCCAATCAATTTATATCAAAACATTTAAACCATTCTTATTTGTTGTTTTAGATTAAGTACCTAGCATAATGATACTAAGCATTTTAAATAAGACTATATAAAGCACTGTGACAGTTTACAAACACCGCCGTACTCGGCTGTCACAATTCACAATATTATTCATCCTCGTCTTTTATTTTTATGGCTATAATATATTATTTCTGTTGGAACGGTCTGCCTGTAATGTTGCCATTGTGACCTTATATGAATACAAAGCAATGACCACAGTTATAGCTCTCATTTTTTCTGTATTATGAATGTTTGAATATTGACGGCCGGCGTAGTTCAGTGGCAAGACTCTTGACTAGCACACCGAAGGTCAAGGGATCGAATCCCGGCGTGGCAAATAAATTTTATTTGATCAAATTGTGTTATTTCGCAATTTCTTCATTTAATATAATATAAAGTATATTTGCGGCACGTTCCAGAGTGGAAGATACTCTCGGTATCGCCCTGGTATAAGACCACGATTCAGAATTGAAACTTTGCTTGAAATGGCAATAGCCGTGTTTGGTGACCAGATCTGAATAGCCAGGTACTTCCCCACTCCTTCC
Source organism: Limnephilus lunatus (assembly GCA_917563855.2). Lineage (NCBI taxonomy): Eukaryota > Metazoa > Arthropoda > Insecta > Trichoptera > Limnephilidae > Limnephilus > Limnephilus lunatus. The sequence goes on along the minus strand of OU830594.1, from coordinate 89,195,621 downwards.
TCTTCCCTTTCTCCTTCCACTCCCCACTACCTTCAGCCTCCGTTTATACCCCAATCGGGGATGCCATAGTCTCACTGGCTTCAGACGGGAGCAGTTGGGACTCTTGTGTGGTATTAATATTAAAAAAATGTAGGTAACCAATATTGTAGAAAATGCGTTTAACAAGGTTAGCTCGTACAAGCCTTTTTTGAAAAATAAAAAACGGCGGGCCGCTTTCGAAATTTCAAACGCATGACGTAGTTTGGAGTAAAATTGCCACTTGTACTGCAGTAAATTCATATCTCCCAGTGGAACATGAACTTTTAGCTTATACGTCACGATTTTTAGCCAATCACTGCTCTACCCCCAGGATCAGCTAAACTTTTTAACGCATTTTGGTAGATACATCGCATATTATATTTTATTATAGAACTTTGTTATTATTATTCAATATTTATAAACGTACTCGGGCCAGTTTCATACAAGATTTCGTTTATTGGCTAATTTTCCTATCTACTGAATTATCTTTTATTCAGGGGGTGTGCCATGCATTTTACCCTTTATAATAGCACCTTATATTATTTTTGTCTATTATAATATATAGAATACATAAAAGCTTTTGTTGGATTTGTATGGAATTTGGAGTCAACTTGGCGATTTGTGACTAAAAAAAATACTTTTTCCAAATTGTCATTTCAGCTACTTTGCAAATTGTAGGTATTTATAATGAAATAATACAAACACAAAAAATGGACCGTATTTTTTATTTTGTGCTTTATTGTGAATGTGTTGATAGTAAATTATCATTTTTTTCAACCAATCATTTTACCAAAAGTACCTACCGTGTCGGTGTCGGTAATGAAGCAATTTACTTATCGCAGTTACACCAAAATACAGATTTCTACTAACTGTATTTTGGTGTAACTGCTATTGGTTTGAGACCTTACTAATTATTAGTTAAGACGCGTTACGTTAAAAGCTAAATTCGTCGCTGCTTACAATAATTATTGCGAACCGAAGCATGAGCCGAGCCGCGAATAATTATGGAAATGAACAAATTAAATTTTAATCTATCAAAATGCTTTGTAACCCTTTTTTATTTTGGGTTTCATAATTTTTACATAGTAGATTATTTTTTACGAATAAACCTTGAACTCGCAAATAACTAACAGTTGCCTCTAAAATTACCATAAATTGAATTCTTTTAAACATGTTTTAACATTGATAACGATAATAATACAATCAAATCATTAACGGACTTCATAATTTAAAACAAATATATCTGCAAGGCGTAATTGAAAAGTACAACCATTTGATTTTGAAAAAGATCATTAGCTTTGGTTGCATATTTTGGCCACAAATCTAAAATTAATCCAAAGTTTTGAATGAAGTTAGTTGGAACCTTGTGTAACCAATCTTTCGTATTTGAACAGTTCCTACTTAAGGTTCCAACAGCTGTTGAACCTTTATCAAACCAAATTTACATTAAGGTGCAATAGGAAACCTATTAATAAAAATAATTAATCGGTTTATAGACATCAGATGGCGCTAATGTTTTTTCTAGTATAGTTCGAAAAAAAACTCCTCTGATGACAAATTCTTTATTTTCTCTAAAACACCAAGTTGGAACCTTTTCACTCTCACCTAACGAAATATTATTATCATCATAACCAGTAGGTAAGTTATTATTCCATTTTAGGTAGAGCTACAATACTCTACTACTAATTTTCCGTTTTCAGCATTTCTGAAATATTGATAAATTTACCTGTGAGGGCAACCAAAAGAGGAATTATATGACCAAACCGGTAACCGGTAAATAAATAACCGGAAAGTCTACTAAAGAACTACGCATTAGTGCGCAGGCTAGCCCAAAACCGTGTTAATCAGTCGGTACTTACCCTTAATTAGTGATATTAACCTTCGGCATAAATAAACCAGTCATACCTTCGGCGCGCCAAAGGTATGACTGGTTTATGATGGTAATGATGGTTTATGATGGTATGTATGGTTTTGGTTTATTTAAGGTATGACACGCCGCGGCGTGCCGTTCGGCAACTACTGCTAATTCATATGTTCGCTGTTACCTTTTTTTAATGGGACTTACTTCATGGTGTCTTGACCGCGTCCCCCAATACATGGGAATGTAGTGGAATTATTTAAATAATTATTGCTGAAATAAATATAATAAAAACAGTTTTTTTAGTTGTTTTTGTTTTGATTACACGTTTAGAACAAATATCTTTACTGTTTCTTGTTATTGTCTGTGTCAACGTTCGAAGGCAATTGTTATAAAACTATTGAACCCTAAACATTTTTAATTTAATATTATCAATTTTATTGGATAAATTCTTGGAGGCTCGCCTTACTCATCGCGCACAGAATAGGTTCAAACGCTTTTTATTTATTTTTTTAAATAAACCCAAACCAAGAATATTAGAACTTACTCTACAAAATGGTTCGTTAATTGGGCTTTACTGAACATAGGTATATATTTTTTAAACTAACCTATTAACCCATTGTCCATATTTTAAACTCACACCGAAAGTAAGATGACCATAAAGTCAACACGACGAATTTGTGAAATTATTTTACTTCTTCGTTGATTAAAACGGTTGCATTTGGAAGCCACCTCTGGTCTGGAGCCCCAAAGTACCTGAAAAAAAAATCGTCGACTTTGTGCCGAAAAGGGCGGTCCGTTTGAAAGATTCTCCTATCATAACAAACGGATTCGCAATATTTAGAGCATAGGAATCGGGTGGGAATGCTGTCCTTGTTCTACCGGGATTTAAATGGGGGTACTCCAAGTAACTAGCGTATTTGATACATTGCACAGTAATACGCCAAACGCGCACTCAACATTTGTACACAGTTGGCATTTGTCACATACGAACACTTCCACGACTCGTTCAGCTGTGGAATGATTTTCCGGCCGCTATGTTTCTTCCCTCCTACAACATGGGTCTCTTCAAGGCCCCGGTTCATTCCTTTACAAAATAAGACCCTCCACACAGCAACCCCAAAAATGCCATAGGCCCTGAGGAATGGCTAAAACGATAGCGCGACCTTTTCATAAAAAACTTAAATTTGGACTAGAGGCCAAAATACTCAACCAAACTGAATCTATCAAAAATTAAATTTAATCAAAAATTATAGCAAATATTTAGTACGGATATGTGCTATTTTATTTATAAGTATTTTAAATTAGGGTATACGGTTCATTAAAGAATTCGTTTGTGCATCATTTAAAGTAATTTAAACCGTAACTTTGGCACTTTTTGTGAGATAATTATAATTGATAAAAAATAATCTTGCAGTACTGTGTCAAAATTATGAAAACAAAAACAGTGTGCAATTCACAGGCAGTAGAAGTGAAACCTTCAGAAAACTATAGTAGACAAAAGTGGGGAGACTACGAAGCACGGCACAAAGAGGAGATCGATTATAATATCTCATTCTCTCACAGGTATAATCCTGTAGATATAAGTGTCTCTTTTTAGTGTCGCAATTTTTCGTTTCATCGAGTTTCAAATCACAACGGTGCTAAATAAGTTTTCACTTCAATAAAAAAAAAAAGTAACAAGGCATTTTTGTGTAGAAATTTGAATCCATATACGACAAACTTGTGTTCCAACGTTAGTCTGTCGTTTATAATTAAAATTTACGCAAAATAAAAATGCTTTTTGTGATGAATTTGATTTTCTATTTAATATTTCATCATATTAACATAGTAATCAAATAATTTTTTTTCTAATAAAGTCACAAATAATTGCCAAAACTATACCTATAAAATCACGAAAATCTTTAATTCGTTTATGATTTGAAACACAATAAAGTAGCACATATGCTTACTATATATTTTCCACACCTTTTAATTTAAAAAAATGTTCCATTTGGTTGGGTAATTTGATCTCAAATCCAAATTTAAGTTTTGTATGAAGAAGGCCGCGCAGCCGTACCTCTCAAGTGGGTAGTTATAATAAAGGTATTCCATGTTTATTTCGTTGTTAATGATTTAGAAATGAATGGTTCTACCTACCATTAGTGATGATTTAGGTTGTAAATAAAAATTTCAATTAAATCCAATCATTAAGTTCATTATATTTATCAAGATTGAATATGTAAAATTATTCAACAACAGTCTTATGTTGTAGTATTTATTTCCAATGCGGAAGTATTCGATGATTTTTGCAAATAATAAACATTCACCAAATTATGTAAGTAGCTGAAAAGAATACAATGGAATTAAAGGGAAAAATGGGAAAAGGATAATTATTCGTCATATTTACATATTATAATTATTCGGTACTTAGAGAACATTAAAATGAATATTATTTTAAAAAAATTATAAAATATATGATCACAGCTAGAACCAATGTTTGTTAATAATTATTAATGTTGAAAATAAATTAAAACAATATGTAAATATGAAACAAGGGATCAGAAGGAAAAAGAACGAAGAGAAGCAGAAATCAAACAAAAATAAAAACAATATATTATTAAGCCTTATTTTTTAAATATATATTTAGAACAAGAAAATGTATAATGACAACCATTGAGGATATTTAATATCGATTACGTATTTATAAACTATTGTTCGAAATGAATTGTGACAATTTAAAAAAGAAAACGGCCACTTCCTTTACGATATTATTTCATCAAAACAACAATATTAAATAATAATTGTCACTGGAAACATTTCAATATCTCTAGAGAATCTCCTTTACGCTTGGTGGGAATTCAACGTCGTGAAAAATCTAGGTACAAAATTCACATTCATAATGAAGGAAGAACGAGTTTTTATAAAATGTTGGTGTTCATTATCTATCCATCTCTCTTTTTCGGCCGAACTTCTCTCACATGCTGTAGGTACAATCGTACTCCTTAACAGGTTACCGGTACAAACGGTAAAATTACACAAATGTACACAGTGGCGTTTAAAAGGTTAACCCTTTATGATAGTCACTCGTCACTCAATAATATAACTGCGTTTTTGTAACGAATACTTACGCGGTATTTTACCATCCTCGTCATAGATTTTATCCATACGATGACGTATATTTTTGAATAATTAAACACAATTTATTTGTTTAAAAAGTTGAGTTTACTATTCAGTACTTGAAAATTTGAATTGTGGCTATGTACCTGTAAGTTGCGAGTATTTATTAATATCCGTTACCGCATGGATAAGCTATCAGGAGAATGGTGAAATACTCCCTTAATTAAATTTGGTAGAAATGTTTACCAGTCACTCGCAAAGGGTTGTCCCATTTTAAACTACTTTGTGAAAGGTGTTTTTTTACTAGGATGCTTTCCATTAACCTGTAAAGAACTCTTAACTAAGCAAGACAGAGGCATTATTATTTTACATTGTGCTTTGTTATTTATTTGAGACATTGGACTTGTGTTGCTAACGCGACTTCCATAATTATTTCGCTTAAAAAACCACACTTAGGAATTGTTCGGCTTCTATCTACAGGTTTTAGCGAACTTACATTATCAGGTCACCAAACAGTTTAAATATGAGATCATTTTACATTATTTCTCAATCGTAATTATCCGCTCCGACAAGCTCAATATTACTTATTATCGAAACTTCCACTCAAAGAAGAATGAGAAAATCTTTGGCCATCTTTGTAGTACACAATAATTATTATCATTACAATTGTGTCGTAAACGTTTACATATTTCGAAAACTATCATTAAAACGTTAAAAGATCACATGAGATCTTTTTGAGATGGATAAGGCCCTTCGTACACAGATAAACTTACAAGCTTTGTGACTGTTATGCAACCGCAAGTCGCCTACCGATGTGCTACTTTTTAAATCTAGTTTCGCACATGGCGCTACTCGAACTGGATAATTTTTTTCAGATGCATCCGTGGAATTAATACAAAGTCAAGTGACTCAAGCAACGAAGGTATATAAAATAATATACCCAATTCTTCTTTACCTTCACGATCATAAAAAAAACGATTTTAAAGTACATTTTGGATTCATCCCAAAATGAAATAAATGTTAATTGTAGAGCATTCGTGCCATGAAACTAAATGAGAAAGATGTCAAATTGATTTTTCTTTCCAACTTCAATCCACGCCTTCTCTCCTAAATAATTAATGAACCTATTCCGATAAATTTTAGTTATATAAACATGAATATTTTCCCACCTCCAAAACAAATTTAACATTCAAATCATGTTCGGACGCCATTTCTGTCAATAGATATAAATGAAACGTGCATAGCATACTACCGGCACTGTCAATAGCATTCAACTGACGTCAAACTAGTAGTCGACGCGTCGTGTTGTGCACAAAAACTAACAAAACAGTATGCTACGCGCACAAAACTCGAGTCGCTTGTAAGAATATCCGTGTACGGATGTCCTAAGTAGATACCTGCAGTAATCACGTAGTATGATTTCCGACACAAAACGTCACACACATTTTTCTGAAATAAGATTCATATTTTTAATATTTACCTTAAATTACAATATTGCATTTGTTAGTTAGGTAGGTGGTACTGGTAAATTATGATTTTCTGCTGATAGGATTCTCAAAACGATTGCTTATTTCATCATTACAATAACTAAGATTAAGATGTTATTTTCTTGAGTATCACAATGATTAACTTTACTATCTATAGAAAACAATAGTTTTTTTTATTTATTTTTCGAAATATAAAGGTTTAAATCTGTGTCATTTGCCCAAAATACTGAGATTTAATTAGATTTGCAATAAAAATTGTAAAAGTTTTTTTAACCAAGTTTCTCTCTGAATAAACTTGGTGCTATATTTATTGATTTTTTTGCAATTCGTGTGACTTTTATTGCAGACCTAATCGTCGAATAAAACAATCCCATACATATTATGTTGCATAAAAAAACATAGGTAACTTTCAGATAATATCAAAATACATACAAGTGCAACGCTACTAACTAAATACAAATTCAATAGTGGCATTATGAATGTACAAATTTTGCTGTTTTTTTCATGACAGTTTAGTTATGAAAATTTTGAGTAAATATTTTCCAGACAGAATACAATATTATTATGGTTGGATTGATATGTGCCCAAACGTAATTTGGCTCGGGACCTTTTCTGCCAATATAATACATGAACAATTTTAAATTATAAGAATACTTTTGATACATTTTGGTAGTAACTTCCAATGGTTGCATTTTCTCTAAAAGTTACGATATTATTGTAAGGATTTACATTTGGAATGTTTTGCTGTGACAGTTACAAAACTGTTAAACAATTTTTTTATTTTAATATTATGTATTTCTTTTACTTTAATGGCGTTAATACTGTTAATCACATAGTTCGAGATACAGTCTTCCAAGAAAATTGTGACTATTTGTTAAACTTCCCATATTAAACATTAAAACGAGTTCAGTTAACACAAGTGTTCATAGTCATCGATCGCATTTATAATATCATGAACACCTTAACTAAAATCATAAATGTAAAGAGAGAGTGAACAGGACTTCCATTTGTTAAATATGACATACATTTCTCATTTTAAATCAAGTGATTTCTCGAAAGTACATTTTAATTTATGTGCATGTTGAATGGAAACTTAAAATTGTATCTTAACCCCTTCGCTGCCAATACTGTTCAAAAACCACAAATATTTTTCTTTAAAATTTTTTTTTTCTTTTTGTAGATATCTAATTTTATTACTTTCATTGAATAAAATCGCTATCACAATTATTTACAGCAAAAGGGGAAAGTTTTTTATAGGAAAACGGTTCTCCAATATAAGGACATGGAATTATGGGGAAATATTCCCTACATTTAGGGAATGCTTTGAGCCTTTTTGAGCAATGTGGATGCGGATATAGTTTCATATTTTGTCTATGGAAGATGTGAATGATATCATTTATAGTATTTTAATTCTAACTGGGCACTCGTTCAAGTGATACCGATAAATTTCTTTCTCTTATTTTTAAAGTGATAAATATATAAATCTATGAAGTCCAATTACAGAAGCACCTGTATATTTTTAAATACTTTTTTCTCTAATATAGTGACGAGTAAAATGAATTTCTTCCTCTTAACTTGTATAACTTCTCAGTAAGTAAAAGTACAGAACCACGTGAAAACAATTTATATTTACCAATTTGCTTTCCAGTAACTTTCGAAGGATTAAATTCTTTACGAATAGCTGTCAAAATATAATATTTTCTTTGTTTACAAACAGACAATCAGTAAAATGAAGCACGCCTATGGGCGTAAGCATGGAGATGTTTTGTATCAGAAAAGTCAAAAGTCATTAGGATTACCCGTATTACACGAAGAAATATCACAATACAAATCATATTTACATACAGATTGAAGCCAACATGATTCCACTAAAAAACTTCAAAGAATCTGCCCGACTCTGAATTACACGTAAAGTTGGAGACAAGTTTCAAATTGAGACTAGATTCTCGCTACGTCATGATTGTTTTAACGTGTTTTCTTTCATTGTAAAATCTGTGGTAAGTATGATACGCGCAAACATGACATCTGTCAGCAAAACAGTTTGATACAACAAACAGGTAAACAGTTTGAATCAAGTCAACTTTTCACATAAACTACCAACTACCATTGTTGCTCTCAATCATAATATTATATTGTATTGACCAAAGACAACGGAAGTTTCAGGTACCCGGATTTCAACTATGTTATTTCTAATATTTTTGCATTGCTTGTGCGCATAGACATACAAATATTTTGTACGTCCGTGCTTGTGCGTTATTTTTTATCCCAGATGAAATTGACTGCCAATAATCACGCTTACGCCAAAGCTTTGGAATATCATTTATAATTTGATTACGCATAAAGTTTGATGGACATTGAGTTTGAATATTTGATTGAAACATTTAACTTACTGGATAATGGCCATAATCTTTTGTACATGATTTCATTATGCGATCTCCTTACTAAAGTCACAGCCCGCTTCTTAAATCTTCTTATCCTACGACAATTTTGTATTTTCCGTAATACCTTTGTTTTTAATCCGATTGTTGAATTCACACTTTTCGATAGTGCGTTTATTTATTTCCAATAAACAATTTTAACAAATCCCTATTCTTCCCTCCGCCAATGCTCTTGGCATTGAAGCCTTATCCGAATATATCTGTTATTTACACTATCACAGTATTGCCCTTTTCAATTCAATTCGAAATCACACCCTCTTGAGCGTTCGATATAATCATTCCAAAATAATAATTATTTTCTAAACGCGGCGAGCCTCAAAAATGCCCTCTTCAGATTTAATTGAAGACCTGATCTGCTACAAGCACCGAATGACCTTCTCTTATGCAGAGTTCTTCAAAATATATCAATGATTTAAAAAAAATGCTGCCAGCTTTAGGTAACTCCAATTAAACTCCGTTTTGTAAAATATGCCAGTTAAAGTACACGACAAACTTTAATATCGACCTGACGTTGATACAAAAATGATGATAGACAAATATAAGGTCCTGAAAGCAGTGTGCCTCTCCGCCCACGCCTTTCTCTGTCGCACAAATGTTTTACACATATTTCTCTTTCATTTACGATCATTGTAAAGTCAGTAAAGTGACTGTAACTGCTCGATAATAGATCTATCAAGTGCAGGTCAACATTTAAGTTTGGCAGGTACTGTACGTTGTGTGTTCACTATTTTTTTAGGAATTCGCATTTTTAAATTTTTTTTTCCATTAACCGACAGATTTTACACAATTTGTAGGCATCGTGTAAAAAAGGCATCACCGAACTCATATTCGATACAAATAAACGCAATATCAGATAATCATATTTTAAACATGTAATTTTTTCCAATCTTATCCAAAATTTATGGCTATTTATTTATTGCACGCTTTGTATTCATTGTTTTCATCGAATTAACCACATCGGAAGTAATAATGTTTACTTATAATAATTTAATACATATTATATTAACGCGGGTTTCCGGAGCGACATCTGACAAACATACAACTCTCAAATAATGAGAATATATTATAAATATTAACAATGGTAACTGGACTTCAAACCGAGTGCTTTTCAGATAATCCTCGACTTGTTAGTCGAAACGTCGCCGAAGTGTAGGAGTGACTAAACGACGTATATTGCATTTCTTAAGGTTAAGAGTGATAGGTTTTATATTCATTGCACATGTATCGTTAAATACCTCCCTTGTAATAAATACTAACATTAGTTACACTTAGTTATAGACACATATCGGAGGAGAAAATATTATGAAAAGCTAGAAGCTAAAAGAAGAAACTTCATGCGGTAGTCGTATGTAGTTGTGGTGAGTCGCTCCGTTTTCTATAACTCTTCCGTTAGGCCGACACCTAAATCACTGTATTTCTTAACTCGAATACATTAAAACATCGATAAAGCTGTCTATCTCTGCAGAACTATCGCAGGACCGCTGCCTGGGGGTTGACTAAAGGCCTGTTCACACGAGCATGCTTATCCGACTCGTGCGACCGGCCCTGACAGGCGGCGCGGCCGTCACATCAAATTATGGACAATGAATAATCCTTCATAACCATAAACAAAGAAAACCGCTACGGACACAAAATATCATAATAATATTAAATATGGAAAAACACAGAAATATGCTATGTACTTAATAGAGTAAATACGTGTACGTTATTCGTAAATAGTAAAAAGCGCGGGCTGGGAGCGATGGCGGGGGCGTGGCAAGACTTTTGTCAATATGAGTGTCAGTGTTTGTGTCAGTATGTGTGCTAGTGTCAGGGTAGGTGTCAGTGTCAGTGTCATTGCCCCACCGGGCCCCCTGTCGCCCGCCAAGGACCGTTGGGCTAATGTTGCCTAAATGACGAAATCGAAATCGTAATATGTAATAAATATTATAATAAAAATACAAATACGACGAAGAGCTGATTACGATACCCAATTATAGGAGAATATAAGATAATATTATAATAACATGGACAGCTAAGTAATTATTATAACTGTAATTTGGCTAATATCAAACGGGATTATGTCAAGGGGGGAATCGATCAGAGATCAGAACCATTTGGTTATTTCAAAGGTAAAACGTTTAGATATTTCCTGATGTGCTTAATAGATTATCCGGTTCCGGTAACAACATTGAATTCTAACTTCTATATAAAGCGAACATAATGTCGAGGGAAACATCCATAAATTACGTGATACGTATAAGTTAAATAATTATTTTTTTAATGAATAAGTTGGAAGATAATCCATTTCTCTAACTAAATTGATATCGGCCGGGTCACTAAACGCATTTACCAAGCCTCGAGAGCCGGTGTGGTGGTCTTTCCTCATCCCACGCGCTGGTGGGCGCACAGCTGCAAGGCCGCCAAACCGGGGGCCGCGTTCTACATCCCCTTCATCTTGTTGGTCTTGAAGCTCACCTGCAGCACTCGGTTGCCCAGCGTGTATCCGTTCAGCGACTGAATAGCCACAACCGCCTCGTCATAGTTGGTCATTGTGATAAAGCCGTATCCTTTGCATTTGTTGGTCTGCAGATCTCTGATGACTTTGACGCTCTGCACTGCGCCGAAAGGACCGAAGAGCTGCCACAAGACGTTCTCCTCCGTCTCGGGAGCTAGGTTATATACGAAGATGCACCATTCCGAGCCTGGAAGAGGCAGTACAGCACCTGCCAGCAGTTCCCCGGCTAGCGGAGAGTACCGCTGCATCCCTTTGTTGATGGCCATCAGCGACTTGTTGTTGGATAAACGAGGAAGAGGAGCAGGCAGGCGCAAATGTGGGAGGTATGCCGCCAACGGAGCCATGGCCTTTCCACTGCTGCTCGGGTTATTCGCGAACTTCACTGTAATCGGTTCCGTCGCTCCTTTCGGCACTGAACCGTTTAACTCCTGGATAGCACGTTCGGCTTCCGATCTCTGGTCAAAACGAATGAAACCAACACCTTTACTGACTCCAGGGACTTCAGCACCGCCGAAAGGACGCACCGCGGAGTTATCGCACAAGATCCGGGAAGTGATGATTCGGCCGTACGCACTGAACATACCCTCGAGTTCCGACTGCCCCATGTTCTTGGGCAGGCCCGACACGTAGAGGTTTGCCCCCTTGATGGCCTCACTCGAAGGCCTCGCGAAGGACACTTTAATGGTCTTGTTCTGCAACCGCAATCCGTTTAGCGTGGAGATGGCTTTCTCGGCATCCTCCGCGCGGTGGTAATTGACGAAGGCATAGCCCAGACTCTGGCCTCCTTGCAGCGCATGGTTGAGCGCATCAGGGAAAGCAGCTCCCTTATTCCGTATGAGTTTGCAGCTCTCCACTTCGCCGATGCTGGAGAACAAAGAGCGTATCTCCTCTTGCGTCATGGCTTGCGGCAGGTAGTTGATGATGAGGTTTGTCTTGCTCTCCTCGACGCCCCCATTCTGTTGCTCGGTGTCGATGACTTTGGACATCATGGTTTGCTGTGGGGGCTTCTTGGCGGGGATGGAGCTGGGATGTAGGCAACGCCCCGTGTCAGTAGCGCGAACACGCGCCTGACATCCACCGAACGATATGCGAGACGTGTTGGCTCGTGTGCCCAACGGTCCGGCGGAAGATTCGGTCTCACGAGAGGACGATCGGTAAATTATAAAAAGAAACGCGAAATAAAAGGAAATAGAAACTAAAACGTAGGAAACAAAAATACACGACCTAGTCGACCAGTCGCTAGCCTCACTATGAGCCGCTAGCAGGGTATTGATCCGGCCTACCCCTGTGCCGCCTGCACCCCTCGCGTCACCCTCCTTTCCCACCCTATCCCCTCTGTATGGGTGTGTGTAGGGCTGCCCCGGGCAGGGCTTGTTGACAGACTCCCTTGGAGTCCCCCGCGAGGCAGGGGAGGATTGTGCAACAATGCACTTGCAACATGCAACACGACCTTATCAAATGAACTAGATTCAATATTATCGAAATTAAAATTAAAATTATTTTAATATTATGACAGTTTAAAGAAAACATTACTATAAAACGATAGTAATTACATCTTGTAAAATAATTAATTTCTTAAACGAATTTTCAACAACGGGAGTTAAGGAACGTACTTGACTTATTTTTAACAGCAATTCCTGACATTATTTGGAGTAAAAATGTGAATGTTGGTCTCCGGTATATTTTATATTTTTTTCAACTAAAAAATAAACAGAAGGTAGGTATTGGATAGTAAGGAGCGGGATGAGGGGTTGGTCAGCTACTCGGCTGAGTGACTAGTGACGACTTGTGGAAGTTTTTTTTTTGTTGGATTTTGGGGGGTAAAAAAGATATTAAAAAAATTACCAGATATCAAAATTTTATTTACATTTTTTACTCCGAACAATATCAGGGGGCCTAGTCCCTATCTTTTACGTTTTACTAACAGCCTGTTAGCTTAACTTGGTGGTGTGAGCAAAGTTGTCGCAACTGGCTAAAAACGGTAGCAAAGTTGTCGCAACTGGATAAAAATGGTAGCCAGTAACTTTTCTGTTAGGTTTAGTTTATTTTATCGCCGCGACCGACAGAAAAGAAACAGAAAAGTTACTGACTACCATTTTTAGCCAGTTGCGACAACTTTGCTCAAACCACCAAGTTAAGCTATTAGGCTGTTAGTAAAACGTAAAAGATAGGGACTAGGCCCCCAGGAATCACTGGTTGAAGTAAGTCAAGTACCTACGTTCCTTAACACCATGTTGTGTTGTAATAATATGATATGCATTTAGGAAAATATTCCTACTATAGTGATTCATTTTTCGGTGAGAAAAAGGTATTGTGAAATACCATTAATTTAAAAGAAATGTCAAAATTTAAGGTCTTTTTTAAAACTTTTTATGTTCTTCACTGAATTTTACAGAACAACGAGCTATAGTTCCCGGCGTTGCCGGGCTTTACTCAGCGTTTTTCGAAATCCGATGTAGATAAATGAGTGACTTTGCTCTTGCTTTGAATGTTTCTTTGTGTGCAAAATTTTATCAATTTCAGAATTAAACTGAAACAAAAATTGTAACCAAATCAAATTCTCGCCACCCGCCCACCACAGTCAATCTTCTTTCTATAAATAGTTAGATTATTTTGGTAGCATATATGATGCCAACTGGTTTCGACAGTATCCACGCAGGCACAAATAAAAATAATTAATTAAAATGAACCGAACTTTTGTGAACATGGTTTCATACAAAAAAATTCATAGGTAGTTAATAATCATAAAAAAGTATATTTCTAATACCTTACATAGGTAATATTATTTAAATACGCATGTTGGACATTTACAATCAAGTTTAGGCACAGCCCTGTTTTGTCACCCTCCCCTACAGGCAAGGCTGGGTGCACCCAATTCACTCACAGCGTTTTGATAAGAACACCTCCCTTATCCCCCCACTCCAACCTTCCTCCACTCTTCTCCCCCGGGAGTACAAACGCACACATATTGAGGTATAGTAATGCATACACACAAACAGCTGATCATTCCTACTAACAAGAAAATATGCTAAATACATCGTATCAGGAAACAAGTTGTATAAGCAGGAAACCTCTGAATCTTCATCACATTTGGAGTCGATTTTTTGATTTGCGCTTTCTTTTTCGAGTAAATCGAGTCCGAAGTTGGATTGTAATTCAAGTGAATTTTTTAGGGGGTTACTATCAGCTGTATTTTTAAATGCTGCATAGCGTAGACCATGTTCCACAAGTTTTTTGTTGCCAAAAAAAACTGAAAGAAAAATCGAAATGATAACTGATAACTGAAAAAGTATTCACAATAAAAGTTGTAAGTATTAAAGAATTACTGCTGAAAATATTTTCAAAATTTTTTTCGTGGAAATTCTGCAGAAATTGTTCTTGTTCTAAGGTGTTCTTTACATAAACTTTCAGCTTCAAAAATCCTACAATTATAATAATACTTTTTCTTGATCAGTTATGTAAGTTGTCAAGATACGTCGGAATTCTTGACACTTCGATTCAAATTTTGAAAAACAGATTATAATCATTTTCATTCCCCCTGGGTCTGGAGAAGATGCTGTTATGAGGGTCTTTTTAGGAAAGGAAGGAGTAGAAGTTCTCGAAAGGAAGAAGGTATGAGGGTTCTGGAGGTCCAGTGTCTCCAGGAGTGCCGAAAGGTGGAATCCATCCCTTCCACTGCGGTGCAAGGCGATGGTCCAATAGACTCCTGCTGGAGAGGTCAAAAGGTTTTCCTCAGTCTCTTCCGATCCGGCCAAAGAGTGCATCTACCACCAAGAACCGGATAAACATCATCTCTTAAACCAAGGTAACTCTACTATGTCACCAAATGTAATGAACCATACGAACCTTTTATAATGGGTAAATGAGTTTATTTTTTATCCATCGCATTTATCAATTTATGTAGTTGGTAAATTCGTAAAAAAGAGTTAGTTTGATTTTCACACCAAAATGAAAATTTGGTCGAAAATAGAAAATTTAAAATGCTTGTTTTTCTCCATAAAGCCTTAAAGCAGACCGAATATGTTGTCCTTTCATATAAGTACACTGCCAACGCTACATATTTATTATTTGGACTTAGACCAAATTTCATGACTGCGGAAAAATCTCTTTGTAAGAGTATGATGTTTCAATTAATGTAAGTTTAAAACTTTTTTCGGATTTCTCCTGGGCAGCATAATATCTTAATAAAAATAAAGAATCAAATCTTTAAAATACTTAACGTATTATTTATATTCAAACTTTGTAATAATATTTTAAAACATGTTTAAAAATACTAAACTCCAATGACCTGTAGCGACCTCAAAACAAATGGTTTTCTTAATATAATAGGACATGCGAAGTGAAATATAGTCTGCTAAATTCTGAAAAATCTTTTTCATAATATAGCAGGACATGCGAACGTTACATATTGAAATAAGAAGTGCCAATGCTAAAAAAAATCTTTCTCATAATAAAGCAGGACACGCGAAGGTTACATATTGAAATAAAAAGTGCTAAATGGTGATATAAAATCTTTCTCATAATATAGCAAGACTTGCGATAGTTACCATTAAAAAAGTGCTAAATGCTTAAAAGTCTTTCTTATAATATAGGAAGATTAACTATTGAAATAAAAAGTGCTAATTTCTGAAATTTTTTTCTCATAATGAAGCAGGATATGCAAAGTTTATTTACATTTTGAAATAAAAAAGTGCTCAATGTTAAAAAAGCAGTCTAGGGTAAGTATAGATTAATTTTAAAAATATCTTTTAGTTTTAAAAACAGTTTGGAGTTGTAAGCAATACATTTATTTTGTTAAAATTTTCGGTCCGTGTAAGTTTTTACCTAAAACTCTCCTAAAGTTTCATACTTCAAAGGAAAATCCTCGTACATCATTGCACACAATGGGCATTCAATCATGTTCAGTAGCCAAAATCCAGACAAAAATCAATAACACATTATACCAGATCAAAAATGATGTATACCCAGTCACCCCCGTCGCCGAAAGTGCATGGCCCAACACACGCACACGCATGCATCACGCTCATATTATCCGGAATACAGTGCCAACCTACCACGTCTACACATACATACCAGTGCCTACATATAATACCAATGGCGTACCCAAAATCCCTTAAAAAACAAAACCAAAAACTTCATAAGTTTTCTAAGAAGAAGTGGAGTGTTTCTTGCCTGCGTATATCACTGGCAGTGGTTTTTATTCAAATCATTGACTATCTTTACATAGCATAAGATGTAATCGCTCCCGCTATCTGTGCGCTTAGATCTTTTAAACTACGCAACGGATTTTCATGCGGTTTTCAACAATAGATATATATTATATTATATATCTGCCAAGCGACAGCGGGCAGCGACCTTGCACGGTGCGACCTTACGGGCGGTGTGGATTTGATTTAAGGCGGTACACAATCCTCATATTTTTTGTTTTGCTCAAAACTCACTTTTTAATCATTTCCGGCGAATTTGTAACTATAATAACTTTTTTATTCAGATGTTGTCCTGGGGATGTAAGTTCTTTATATTTAAGATTAATAAAAACAATACCTTACCATTAATATATTTTACGCACAACGCCTTTAAAAATATGTAATACGTTGTACAACTAAAGTTAGTGGTAAGCACCAGATTTTATTTTTCTAGACGATAAATTAATAACTTCGGCAGTGCGACATCATCCCACATTTTCAATATTTGTAACACATTCTTCAGAATTAATTAAATTGAACGCGGTGAAAACGTCTAATCTCCATGCCTACTAGGGTGAATTTTGTTGACTAATCAATTTTATTTATGTAAAATTAATCGGTATATCAAGGGATGTACTTGACTTACTTTAACCATTGATTCCTGAAATTATTTTGATGTCTTTTTTCCATTTTTTTTTCTTCAAAATCAAACAAAAAAAAATCTTCTGCTTGTCGTCACTTACTAGTCAATCGGCCGAGTAACCGCACAACTCCTCAACCCGTCCAATACCTTGATGATAAAAACGTATACGTCCCTTAATACCCTGTATAGATGATGAAATTAATAACAGACTTTGTTCCTTTTCGAATGATAAAAATCTACAGCAAATGTCGAGTTGACTGTGGACAATAAATGCAGAGAATTTAAAGTATTTGCCTGCGGCGCATTCTGCTCTTTCTTCACAAATGGTACAAGTAATGCGCCACTATCTTCCCTCGCAACATTACCCCAATTGGAGATGTCATAGTTTCATTTAGTCCTGGAACCGCTGGAAAAACGAAAAATCCGTCTTATCATTTTCGATAAATATATAAAAGTTTAACTCGCCCCTCCCCAAGAAAAAAATCTTGCTGCGCCAATGCAATAGACAGTCAAATTCACCTCCCCGCCATGTGTCATTGACCCCAGCGCCATAGTACGGTAAACCCCTCCGAAATACTAATGTAACCAAAGTCGAAGTTTCAACAAATACGCACTTTTAATTGGTTTCACAACTTTCTTTACAGAATTTTTTGCGCACGTTTTTCAATGAATTGAGCAATTTTGTATACCTATTATTACGTTGTTTATTAAGTTTTTCATGAAGGGTTGTTTTTTGTTGACATTTTTTTTCATTTGTTTTGATTATGAATTTCAAACTCTTTGTTCGATTAAGTTGCAATTTGTTTTATTTCGAATTTTTTATGCAAGCGGTAGGTAATCATAAAATTTTAGTTTTTAATTAAATAATTTTGATTGAAAAAATTAAAGAAAATTCTCAAAATTACGTAAAATTTTCAAAAAAAAGATGTCAAACTGGTCGTTTCGTATCTTTTGCTAACATTTTAACAGATTGTTCTAAGCTTCGTAGCTCACGATGAAAATTACATTGTAAACTGATAAATATATAAAGTGTTGATTTTTAAATATTCCGCTGAAAAAAAATATTGTGCAAAATTATTTTAGTTGCGGCTTGGATTTTCAAGATAATTAATTCATGTACATTGTACTGATGTTTTCAGTATCGCCCCGGTTAAAGACCACCATTTACAGTAAAAGTGTTGCTTGAAGTGAATTTTGCTGTGTTTTGTGACCAGATCTGAATAACAAGTTACTTCCCCACCTTCCTCTCCCCATCTCCTTCCCTTCCACACTACTTTCAACCTCACAACGTCATGGAGGTGTCATAGTCTCACTTGATTCCAACGATTATGAGCAGTTGGGATTCTTGTAGGTACACTCAAAAAACTTAAATTTAATTTTCGGGAACCGTTTATTGGATAACCAACATCCATATGTTTGGTGACTTAGCAGGGGTGCTGGGGTTCAAGAAGGGGAGGTTTGTCTTGGTCTCGGCGGCGGATGCGTTCGCCCACCTATTGCGTGGTGGGTCGGGATCGGGAGACACTGTTTGAGGGAGACCTTTGGACCTCTCCAGACGGACAACCTCAACCCATCGCCTTGCACTAGTAGGAATGAATGTACTAATGTAATAATGAATGTACTAATACATCCGTAACTCTTGGACACACTGAAACCTAGATTCCTACCTACCCTTCAAATCGTTTTTCTTCCCAGAACTTCCTTTACCTATAGTCCTATAGGATCCCCAAAAGTGACTTCGGCCCCGAGGGGAAATTGTTTTTAAGGAATACTCAAAAACACTACTAAATCAATTATAATTCAGAAAAACTTAATAAAAACTAATTAAACAAAATGTTGATGTATTCCGGGTCGCCAGTAGCAAAATGTCATAGACCGTTATGCTTCCCAGTGTTATTTTACAACATATTTAAAATACAGATACGTGTAAATTATAATAATATTTGATTTATGGTGAGCTTCGAAAATTGCATTCCTTATTATCTCACAACTAGTATTTGGAGATGTCTGAAATCAATGGACGATCGACTTGTCAAACTATAACATGATTACTAACTACCTTACTAATTCCAGTACCTAGCTATTTCCACATCAGACAGCATACATTTTGCCTGTTCACAGTTCACGTGACCAGGAGGTGTGTGGTGTTGTGTGTTACTTGTTTATTCCGCCGATGGGCGTTTGCTTCCCGTTATATGAAATAACACCGGGGAGGGGAAGAAGGTGAGGAGGCTCTCACTCCCAGTGGGGGGAGGGGAGTAGCTGGGCGGGCTGCGAATTATTGTGATGGGTGGTGGTAAATTGGAGAGGGTGGTTGAGTTTGGTAAGGGATGCGATTCAAATTGAGTGTTTTTTTATGACATCGATGTTCATTTGACGCATATTTTTTTTGCTGAAGTGTGCTGTTCGACAAGTTGAATATTTTATGTAACACGTAAGTAGCTTTCTAACTGCACGGAGCCAGTGGATGTGTGGTATTTTAGGGGTTATTGTGAAGAGGGAAGGGCTAGGAGGTATATACGTATACTCAGATAGCCCCTAATCGAATTATGGCTTAATTCATTTAAAGCAACGAAAATGGTGGTCTCTTACTGCGAAAATTGGAATAAATACTTCGAACGCACATTTATTTTTTCTGTTGTGAAATATCTCTAATGTAAAGATGAGTGTCCCGGAGAACGTTTGTTTTTTAAACAAATCTTACAGCTTTATTTTGAGATTGATGAAATTTTGCTCACTTGACTTTTAAAACTGTAGAAAGGTCACTGTCTACATTAAATGTCAAAAAATCACATCAACCCTCTTGACCCACAGCTTAAAGTGGAATTTTGATGCTTCTTGATGAAGTTTTTCACGCTAAGAAAATAATTACTGTTTACATCTGATTTCGAAAAACTCTGGCAACGCCGGGGACTTAAAATAGTAGCTAAAATAAATTTGGTTTTCTTTTATTATAGGCCGGTTTCCGAGCACAGACAAAATATATTTAGCCAGTCAAAATACATAATGTCCTTATTTTCCTTCTCTCCATAAATACATAATGTCCTTATTTTCCTTCTCTCCATAAAATGAGCTCCATAGCTCGTAATTATGGGAGTATTATTTGTTCTAAAACGATTCTATGACAATAGATCTCTCGACAGTTGACCCCCCGGCTCAAAAATACGCCGAATAATAAAAGCATACTTTTTTCTTTATTTATTAAGAGCTATCAAGGATAAAACTACTTGTCTGTGTATGTGCTGTGTATATCTGCCAATACGTATAAACAATCGACACTGTTTTTTTTATATCCATTACAAATTATTATTGAAGTCGATTTTATGTTTGAAATTGGTAAATTTTGGTGCATCAGATTTTATGTTCGGATTAAATCTTCCCCACAGGAAAAACTAAACCCTTCCACACACTTTTCCACAAATGATCATTTAGTCAATTTACGCTTTGTAAGTGCACTATATAAGTATAATAAATACAAAACAATACAATAACAATACGTCAATCAACCAGAGACCAAATGGGAAAATAATTCATTGACTTCAGATATTTTCATATCAAAGGGTTCGGCTCGGTAGAACTCCTAACTGGACCAATAAATCCTACTGATCCCTCAATACAAATACTTTTTAAAAATTTCGTAATCCTATATGTATTTAAAATGACAAAATTATAATTTTATGATAATTATAATTTCGGGAGCCCAACTGTCGGGGGATCAATTATCGAGTCACCATTTTTTCCTAATTTTTCTACTCTCCATATAATGAGCAACATAACTCGTGGTTTTGAAATGTGTATTTACAAACATAATATAAAATAATGCTTGGATATTCTTTCTTAGGGAAATGAAGGAGAGGAAGTTCTGGGAAGAAAAGGGTACAAGGGGTGGATAAGAAACTGGGGGTCAATGTGTCTAAGAGTGATAGACGTGTGAATCCATCCCTCCCACTGCGGTTCAAGGTGATGGATCGACCGGCTGGAGTGGTCTAGGATAAGTCTCCCTCAACCAATCTCTCAAGATCCGGCCTGCCTCGCAGTAGGTGGAGAAATCGTATACGCGATCCGTACACTTAATTAATTCATCTAAGACGCGACCTTGGAGAAACAAAATTGGTTCAAATATGACTAAAGACCTCATTAACTAATTTACTCCCGTTTAGTGTCATCAAGTACGTCCGAAGTGCCAATCCATATTAAAGTTAGTATTTCAATTCGAAATTGTCGATTCCTTAATATCTTTAATTTTTCGTAGCGGTTATCTTGGAATGTAAATCGATAGACAGATCCGCCAGTGTTGTCGGCATACATCGATTTCTTATTTTTTCCCTGTTAATATCGGTTCGGCTGTCAACAGTGTAACCGTGCTCGGAATATCGATGTAAAATTGTAGGAAGTTCAGAAGCGAGTGATCCTTCGAGAGAGATTTAGTGAGAGATTTTAGGCGCTTCTGAACGATAAATGCTTTTTTTTTTTTTTTCTTGTAATATAAAAAAATATGAGTTAGATACATGCATATATACTAGGGATGTTCAGGAAGTAAGTGTACTGTGACCATAACGGGCTGTGGTTTTTTGTTTTTTGGGGGTTGGTGGTACTGAGTGGTAGAAGGAGGTCTTCTGACCAGAACGAGTATCGCAGGAACGTGGTAGTATGTAAACTCACGTTGCAGTGTCCAGTTGCGTGAAAGATGTCGGCAAAAAATCCCGCCAAGCGCTGTGATCCGCTTTTTACTCACAAAAGGAATAACACCTACACGAAAAAAAGGTGAGGATTTATAAGCTCTATTGCGACTGGAGATGATAGTAGGTGACTCATTACATGCCTGGAAAAAAAAACAGTCGTAAAAGTGGCGTCCCACCAATTCCCCATCTGTCAAAAAATTGAAAACCACAATTTCGGGCAAAAGAAATCATGGGCTCAGTGTTTTGGGACCGAAAATGCATCATTTTGGTCGAATTTCGGCCTCAAGTTGAGACCATCAATGCACAACAATATTATATACCATGAAAAAACTCAAAAGGAGCATTCAAAACAAAAAGAGGGGAATGCTGACCAGAGAAGTGTTCTTTTTTTCACGAAAACGTTTGTCCTCACACAGCCTTAGCCACCAATATGATCGTGGACTCATTTGATTGTGGGATGTTTTGAACTACTCGACATAATCCAAGGCATGTAAGGAGGAAAATAAATTTTCGACTGTCGAGCAGGTGCAGGAAGTGATCCTGAAGTGGGGGAAGGAGCTGGCGGGAGAATTCTTCGAGGAGGGCATAAAGAAACTTGTGCCACGGCTCACCACATAAATTTAACGGGTTGGCAATTATTTGGAAAAATAGTCAACAAGTGTATCAACCATATCCTATAATTTTTTTAAAATAAACTTTTTCAAAAAAAAAAATTCAAAACACTTACTTTCTGAACATCCCTCGTATTTTACAAAATATTATAATAAAGGTAGTTTTTAGTCATGTATACCTTATCAAAAAAGAGGAGCTCTTGTGCTTGATAAGGGAGCCACGATTCTTACTTAGGTTGTAAATTATGATATGTTTTGTATAAAGTATTTACTTTTTACTTAAAGTTTTTTTTTTAAAAAGTTATTAATTTTATTTATTTGTTCTGATTGGTTGATGACACAGGGTAATTCAGAAAGAAGGTTATTATAGTTTTTTATGGATTGGAAAATAAAATGATTTTGCATATTTTACATAAATTGTATAGTAGGTCTATTTCAACTCTGTAGTATTTGTAAATTATGGCGAAAGATTGTGGAAACTGCGGTTTCACAGTCTACTAAAGGATCTTATTTCGACTATAATTACTCAACTTCTCTCATACCACTGTCACTGTCAGAACTCCATGGTGTACTGAAATAAATTATTTTAAAAATAAATAAAAATTTTGAACGCCACAAATTTATGCGTACTTCCAATTGATACCGAAATACATTAATGATACGTGCCTTTTAACATAAACTTGTATACGTCGGTAATAATAACATCGTATAAATATAATATCTCTGTATAATATAAGTCTGTATTAGTGAGTTGTAGCGTAGGATGTAGCCAGTTCCGAGGGCGGTTCAGCTTTGGGCGGCTGTAGAAGTGGGATGGGCGGGATCAGTGCGCATGTGCGGCCGCCATTCAGAGCCGCTCGATCGAGCTGACTGGGGCCGGCTAGGGCGGCAGAGTAGGGCGGGACGGGCCTACTACACATCCTGGGTGTAAGGAGAGGTCGGGAACCATCAGGATAATTGGAAATAAACTCTGTATATTTTATTGTTTGTGATTTCTAGGAAATTTAGGTAAATTTAGTTTGGGATTTAAAACAAAGGTTTCAATGTCAACAGATATTATTTTTTATTCATAACTAGTGAGTACCCGGCGTGCGTTGCAAAGCCACTCAAATAAAGAAATTGTTTCTCCCAGCGTGTCCTTTCCCTACCGCGTTCCCCTTCTACCTTCCCTCCCTTTCGCTTCCCAATTCCCCTAATATATATTTTTTATTTTTTTTATTTATTTTTTTTTATTTACGCCTATTTAGGCTTTTACATAAGTATATATAACAACATTTACAAAAATTCTACTCATAATTACAGTGCAGGAAACAACTGTTTAAAACACTTGCACAAAAATAAATATAAAATAAAAATATTATTGAATTGATCCACACAGTATGTAGGTACAAAATATAAGAAATCCAAAATAGTTTATTACAAAATATAGAAATCCAAAAATACTGTTAATGTTTTAGACAATTTAAATAGATTTATAAAAATATTCCCCTACTTGATGAACAAAACTTCAATAGGGTATGCTTATATGTTAAAATTGATGTACTAAATATATCAACAACATCGGAGTATTTGTTTCCTAGCTGTTGAATCCGTCGCATAGGAGTGTAATATTGTGATATTGATATGGAATTGCTACAATAATATGGTAGGTACTGTCTTGTTACTGTCCTGCCTGGAGTATGAAAAGAGATTGCATATAATAAATCAGGGGTATCAAACATTGAATTAATGATTTTATACAAACAGGTTAAATCGGAAATGATTCTACGATCAGATAATTTTATTAAATTTAATGAACCAAGTACGTTATCGTAATTTAGGCATTCACTAGGAATGCCCATATGTCCCGCAATCCCTTCTCCCACGTTCCCCTCCCCCACTCCTTTCCCGCGTTCCCCTCCCCCCTCCCGCGTTTCCTTCCATCCTCTCCGCCATCCCCCTGCAGCGAACCCTTTCCCGGATTTCTCTCCCCCTGCTGCCTTCACTCTCTTTCACTAAACTATATGAAATAAACACATTTTTCGCTCGCGCGCCAACTAATGTAATTTTTTTATACAAATCTTGTAACGCCAGAGCTCACTATTATATATATAAACCGTCGAGAAGTCATCGCAATGATTGGTATCGAAAATGAAAAGGGACAAACAGAGAAACGTTCATTTATATAAATTTATAAATTGATTTTACAAGGATACAAAATTGTTCGTAAGTCTATTTATAAAGCTAATTTATTTTTTAACAATACTAAAACTCCATAATTATTTGAACATTTACATTTCAAAGCGAGGAAATAGTCAAGTTGACTTCCTAAAAAATGTTGAATTTTAGCGCTATGTAAATTTATCCTTTTGAGAAAACAGATTTTTTTCAGAGTGGCATGAGAAGTTGTTAATTTAAAAAAAATTAATATAAGTATACTTACTGGTTTTTCCAACCGATTTTTTTTTTACTTGGAACTGTATCTAAGTATTCTTTTCACTTAACATTTTGGGAGGCGGGTATGGCTACCGCCACGCAGGAACCGTCCATTGATAACCAATACATTTGCCATAGGTAACCCTAAGTGGAAAGCTACGTATGATGACTTAGCGGGGGTGCCCGAGTTCATTATGATGAAATTTATTAATAGATGAATGCGTCTGCTCATCTGAGGGATGGATTCGCACGTCCGTCACTCCTGGACACACTGATCCCCAAATTCCTACCCATCCCTCATACATTCTATCTTCCCAGAACTTCCTCTCCTTCATTTCCTTTACCTTCGGAATTAGGGTATATTTTGACAGTTTTGACATTCTGCTAAAATATGCCTGGCTTGTATTTTGATTCAAAATATTTCCATTTTGTAATAAAATTCAAATAAATGGAATGATTCTAAACGTATCCAAATATTAAAAAACTGTTTTTGAAAGGTGATGAAAAAAGTTTTTGAATATTATAATTCGAAATTAACATAGAATTTTTAAATATAAAAAATAAATAAAATTAAAACAAGAAAAATTTCAAAAATGGCTAACTAAAATTACTAATAACAAAAAAAAGCGATGTCGTCCTTTACTTTTTTGACACATCATTTGAAAATAATTAATAAAAAAATACCAAAGTATTACAACTTTTTTTAAATGGCGGTCGGAAAGTTTGGTTTCATTAAGGTGTACATTTGAATTATTTCAGTGGTTCACTTTCTAATACCATTTCATATTTCTTACCACGATAGTATCTAAGGGAGACACAACGATTTGTACGATACCTATATGAGTTTTTCCCAAAAGCGAACAAATAAGTCTGAGGGGTTAAAATCCATCCAAACAGCATCCCTAAAGATGACAATATCCTTTGGGAACAATATTTTTCTTGGGGTCCCCTGTGTGGAGTTCATGTTAAATAAATTGGATCACTATGAATTGCGGTATTAATTACCTATTATAATTTTTAAAAGTTTTAGCCAAGGGTTGGCAATCAGCGCCATGAGGGATGACAGCTATATCACACTACCCTCACAGTGATAGTACGCCAGTCTGGGGCGAAGCCACCACTACTGGCGCAGTGCGCGCAAACGGTTCTTTGTTGAACACCAAGCCGTCTCGTCGCGCTTCGGTACGAAAACCAGGACCGCCGGAGGCTGGGTGCAGACCTCACTACTCACTTGGTACTCATTAGGTACACACACTAACACAACACCCGCAGGCCGCACTCTACTCTATATTGGTACAGGACACAGTTGACCATGACGAAACGGAACAGTGACACAAAAGAACTGTGATAAAACAGAACAACGATAAAACATAACATTAGAAGAAAATTGGTGAAAAAAACTAATATTATTTTTTTTTAAATAATGATTTTATGTTGGTTCATAATGATTTTATGATTTGCATAGGGCCGTTTTTTTAAAAATCACCCTATTTTACAAATATTTTTTATCAATGATTCAATCTTTCTTGACCGGTCAGTGGTTGAGTGAGTATCGCGTTTGGGTCCCACCCAGGCGTTCCGTGTTCGATTCCTTGGCTGGCTAAGTCCCTCATCACAACTCAAGCAACATTTTCGGCTTACTGTGGTGGTAGTAAGAGATTTTCAAATATTGTCGGGTTATTCGTAACCCGGGAATGTTTGTCTTTCTTTTAAAAAACACAAAAAATCATGGATCATTAATAATATGTAAAATGGATGATGTTTGTGGTGTAGTTTTTGCGAAAAAATCATTTTTTCTCACTTAACCTAACCAAACTTATCCTAAATGAACTAATCTAACCTTATCTAATCTAACCTATCGGTTGCTTTTAAAATTCCCACGACAACGGTACGGTGATATCAATGACCTAACATAAACCTAACATAACCTAAATTAATCTAACCTAACCTAACCTATTTTCTGCTTTTATAATTCCCATGGCAACGGCGGGGCGACGGCAATGACACATGGCATCTCATGTATTTTAATACGAGTGAGAAGGTAGATGCAAGAAATTAATTTCATTTGTCGAAAGCAGACATACTTAGTTACATCGTTTGTCTCACTATTATTTAAGCCGCCGTTAACCAAATTTCCCCCTTAACATTTGAAGTTTTTAAACTCTTAAACAAATACATGTTATTTTTTAAGATAGATAATATTTATACATTCCCCACGCCCAAACGCAAATTATATGAAATTCCCCGATAGAAAAAAATCGCAAACTATGCTCCGAGTATTTTTTTTTTCACGTCTGATTCAGTTATTTTACAAGTGTTTAAATGTTATGAAAAAAATTCCCAGTTTTTCTTTACATGCTGTTTTAGACAGCCCCTAAGAGATTTTTGCTCTATTTTAAACGAATCGTGTTTTATTAAACATTTTCGCTTCAATTTTACCATTTTAAATATTAGCGCACTCTTTCCCACATTCGTAATTACTAAAGACCGGATTACATGCAACAAAAAAAGGCCAAAATATGCATGCAAATATGCAATAAAAATAGCTAAAATATGCACGAAAATCCATAAAAAGGGCCAAAATATGCAACATGAAATAATATAGGAAGTCGTATTTTTAAATATTTTATTTTATTTTAGTAAGAGCTATTAGGTAGTTCTCAAGGATAACAAACGTATTTTCGAAAACATCAATTACAAAATGTATTTAACAATGAAATTTACAATTTACCTTTAAAAACTTATATGACTAAGTACTGTTTTAAATGTTCTGTAGACAAATTGTGTCTGCGATCGCTTAATATATTTTTGTAAGCGGAAAGGAGCGTTCTACGTCTACTGGTGTGACTGGACAGAATTTAAATTTGGGTGCGATTTTTGAACTTATTGTGCCGGGCAAAATTTCACCTGCCCCGTTGATGAAGCTATCAATTTGTCACAAGGGTTCAAACCCTGGGTTATTTTTCCATAAGTTTTCAAACTTTTCTTCGAGTTTACTCGGGAAAGCTTTGACAACAAGGAATTCATAAGGCGGATTTTCTTCACAACCTGAATAGATTCAATCAACGCCAATCCATGAGTTTCAAGCGTTTTGGTTTTTATACTTGCAGGCAAATGAGTGCTAATCATTAGCTAGGTTTTTTTTAAATACTAGTATCGTCAAATGCTTTTTTTCACTGGAAAACTGCCAAAGCCTCTAGTCATTGATTGGTGTCACTATGTGAGGCATCTGAACGATGAACGATATCGAGCGTAAATATGCATGATCTCAATTTTTTTGCTAAAATATGCAACTTCTGCGTAAAAGGGTCTAAATATGCAAATGCATATGCAAATATGCATTTGCATATAATCCGGTCTCTAGTAATTACATATCTCTCCATTTTCTTCTTTCTTGTAAGAAAGATATGCAGCATTATTGGGATAAATAACGTACGCATTATGATTTTTTATGCCCTTGCTTTGCCGAAACTGTGAGAGTTATAAAAGCGCACATTATTTTACCATAGTTCTGCTTTTAACTGTTCTGTTTTACCCGGTTACCACGTCAAGGCAGCCGGATAAAACACAAAGCTTTATTGTACGCTGTACCCTGTAATAGTAGCTCTCTGGCAAATGAACTATTATTGAATTGGATGGAAATGATAAAGGACACAGCCAAAACACACTGCTGCGTTTAGTAATTGAATTTTGATTGCAGTTTTCATAGAAATGAAGAGGGAAAGCAGTGTAGAACTATTGCAGATGGTTCATTTTGATATTGAAATGAATGGACGATGGTTTACAGGTACTTTGCTAAACTAGTTTTGTTATTTTTGGCCTCGAAATAATAATTATTATAAAAGTATATTTTTTTAAGTGAAACCTTTTTTAGCACCGTTCTGATGTGATACTCGATGAAAGGGACACTAAAAAAAGACAAAAACATACATCTATAGGATTTAAGCTTATGAGACAGTGAGATAAACTAATCGGTGTCCTCTTTGTGCGGTGCTTCGTAACCTTTCGGCTTCCTCTTTGTGCGGTGCTTTGTAGAATTAAATTAAAAATAATTTTTAAACTTGAAAACAATATTATAATAAATAAACCTTACAATTATCCTACTTATGATACTCCGCATTAGTCTCATTCTGTCGAACTTTTGTTTTCTGAAGGTTTAACTTCTACCACGTGTGAACTGCATACATGATTTTTTTGCTTTTTTACCAATTTCAAACCTAAAATCAAATTAAAAAATACCCTTAATAATAAGTTGGTATGGATATCGAAAAATTTATTTAATGTGTCGATTTTTTGCAATTGTACGCTGGTACACACAGCATATTTAAAATAGTTTTTTTTAATGCATTTGAATGAAATAAAATGTTTGATTTTGTATAAGAAGGTGTACCGTATTTTAAACCGACAGCATATTGTATATATAAGGGTGACAGGTCAATACATAATCAAGCAACTTCAACACCTCCTTTGAAAAGTCATTGCAAAAGGCATGTCGGGGGCCAATTTTTTTTGTTTTTTGCTTTTAAATATTTATTTAGATGTATGCAATTTATTTTCAATTTACAGATACAGTTACATTTTTACAAATACATTTTAAGAAAAACACTGACTAAAAAACTATTTGACTAAAATAAAATTGACAAAAAATAATATTACAAACAAAAAATATTTTTTACATATAATTCACATACCCTACGAAAAGTTCCTAAGACTTAAGGCTACCTTACGGCATTTGGCAGGCTGTTATTAAGTTTTTGCCCTTTATAAAACGCGCTATTTTGTGTACACGAAAGTTTAGTTTTGGGAAGCCTAAAGTCTCCGCGTCTTCTCGTAGGATAATTGTGAACATTTGCATGAAACATAATATTACTCTCTATCGAGGACTGGGTAGGAATCTGGGGGAAGGTGTGTCCAGGAGTTGCGGACGTATGAATCCAAGAGAAATTTAGTAAGTAAGATAGAGTCACAGCTAGTAGCCATACTCCATCATTTCAGAAGAATCTTCTTTCTGAGAAATCTGAGAAATTAATTATAATAATTATTAAAAAATTAATTAATTAATAACCAATTAAGAGACACCAGCTGTTAATTTATCTGTTCAAAAAAATCTGGCCCAAACTTAAAACCCCTTAACAATTTTTTTCGTCTAAAAATAACACAAGGGCTGCTTTACCGCCATATATGCAAAGGAGTTAGGCTACCCCATTTAATGAAAGTGGGTATACTGTATTCCACTATCTCTGCGCAGTACTCGGCACTGTATGCCAGCGGTTCGTAAAAGGTGTTCCGCGGAACCCTAATGTTCCGGTCGGATATCAAACCTACATAGTTTTAAGACTATTATTAATTAAACGATGAAAAAGTTTCATTCTTCGCGATATATTCGCGATATATTCTCAAAATAGACAAATAATTAGTTTAATAATAAATTATAAATAAAATAAATTAGTTTGGTGTGTTCACACAAGGGTGTATATAAAGAAAAAGGGGTTGTAGGAACTTGTAGGGCATACAAAACTCACCCGTCGGCCTCAGTATTCTTTTGGAATAAAAATACACTAGTAACTACTTATAGATTACATTCCTGGAAAATACAATAATATTGTTTGTAACTATCTTCTTTAGAAACAAGATTTTTTTTATAAATATTAACTCATAATTACGTTAATTCAGGCCGTGAGTAAAATATGTCACCATATTTTTTATCATTTGCTCCTCACAGGACGCCCCGAGTAAAATAATTTCCCTCAGGGTTTTTCATCTTGGGGATGCTGTGTGTGGATCTTTTTAAGGATAGGAAGGAGAGGAAGTTCTGGGAAGGAAAAAGGTATGAGGGCTGGGTAGGAATTTGGCGTTTCCACAACTCCTTCTCGAGTCCAACAGCTCGGCTACGGAGTAGAGGTCGATCATTTAGGGTTCCGTAGCCGAAAACAATTGGGAACCGCTGTTGTATACTATAATAATTATGCTAATGTCATGACGTGTTTCAGAAACAGCTGTAAGTCGGGAGCTATGTGGATGTGGAATTGTGGACTAAACAGAGGGTCAGGTCTTGTTCTACTGGTCGATATTTTAATGTTTTTAACTTGAACTAGAGTGCAGCTATTACAACATGCACTTTATGGAATATATAAATAATTGCAGTAAATGGAACTGCAAAAATGAGGTGTACTTGTACTCCATGAGGAGTAGAGTTTTTGACCACCAAATTAAATAAAAATTATATTGTTTTCTGGAAAATTTGTTGGTGTGAAGACGACAGGATCCTTACATTATTTGATTGCCGTGTATAATTCGGGAACAGGCCGCTAACAATACCACTCCTTATGTAGATGGCGATAAGGTTTAAATTCCAGTTTCCCCAGGCTCTGTTTTGGTTTATTCAAGGCAAAAACACCGTAAATTTTATATTATTTTATTTTGAAAGGTTCATGCACAAATATTTTAATGTTTTACGATCATTTTGTGAACAATTTAATTTCCACATTTTACAATAAAACCAAAACAGAAAAGCGGTTCGTAAGTAGGAGATTTTATACATTAAAGTTAAAATTAAAGTAAAGCAGGCCGGATGCTTTATTTTTGTCTAGTCTTATAAGACGACTAATAAAAAAAACTTATTTTTTTCACAGCCAATTTTTTTCATGTGTTCCACCAAAACGGGACACTGAATCCAATCGGCC
Organism: Limnephilus lunatus; assembly: GCA_917563855.2. Classification (NCBI taxonomy): domain Eukaryota; kingdom Metazoa; phylum Arthropoda; class Insecta; order Trichoptera; family Limnephilidae; genus Limnephilus; species Limnephilus lunatus. The sequence continues at coordinate 89,164,004 of OU830594.1, read as the reverse complement.
TACTAACTTGAATGAAAACCTAAAAAAATAAATAATAAATTAACCATAATATTTTTAAACATTTTAATGTAAAAATGAATTCCTGTTTCCCTTGGTCACGCCATAACTTCAGAACGACTTTACCTATGTCATTCATCTTTTTTTTAAAGTTTTCTAATACTTTGTAGAAGGTTTTTACGGAGAGTAAAGTTAAGAAAATTGCGCAGAAAATTGAATAATTTCAGAAACTTAGCGACTATTTTAACTTCTCTCGTTTGACAGTTCGCACGGATTTTTTAAATTATAGATATTTTAAATAGATACCTATGGTAGGTACCAAATTTGATTGATTGTTCTTATAATATACAAAAATAAATATTTATAATATACGAAAAATGAAAATTTTAATAAAAAAATTGTAATAAGTGGCACGCAAGCTGTTTGAAAACTGAATGTACTGGGACCGAATATATGGAACGCAAGAGGAGGGTTTGCGGGACGTGGGAACGGGAGAGGTGAGAGCGTGAGCGGGGAAGGTGGAAGGGGAACGCGGGAGGATAGGGGATGCGGAGGGGAACGGGGACGCATGGGAAAGGACATGCAGAGAGAAACAATTTATTTATTTGAATATGGCATTGCAACGCATGTCGGTAACCAGCTAGCATTTTAATAAATACCTAAGAAGAAATAGAAAAAAATGTAAAACGAGAATTTTTATGGAATCACATTCAAGTTAGGGGCTGCTTTAACATAATCACAGTTCATTTTTAGAGAAATTATGAAATTTATGTTGATCTTTATTTCTTACCATTTAAAATGAATTAAGTTAACATCTAAAATTTTGCACTCTGCACTTAAACAGACTGCGTAAGTTTTAATACTTTGTCAAATTCCGATAAAAGCCTGAACGCGGTAAAATAACTCGATTTAAATCGGTAAGTTCAACCCGGGGGACAAAAACACTGGCTGTGGGAAAGGCCTTTTAGACCAGGAGACGACATAGGTAAACCCTACGTCATCGAGTACACGGATGAAACTACTTTGTAGTGATAATGGACACTTAGAAAACCTTAAAAAAGCTGGTCTGCCGGTGCGCCTCTTGGCAGGAGCCGCGCTGCCATGGAAATAGTCAGCGTTTTTTTTCGAAAAAATTACGTCATCGAGTACACGAACGGGAATGGTGTCATATGTTAAAGGTCGATTAGAAAATGAGAAAAAAGCAGGGCTGCCAACCGGCAGCCTGGCAAGTTTGCAGGCAGTCGGCGTCAAAGTGGGGTAAAAAATAGTAATTTTTACGTCATCGAGTACACGAATGAAACTAATGAATAACTTTAGTCCAGATCATTCCGTTTAAGAATTTCTTGGTTTGCCGACCAGCAGCCTGGCAAATTTTTGTGTACGATTTTTTAAAGTTTTTTTTTTTTTTTTTAATTTTTCGTTTATCTTTATTATTATTTTTATTATTTTTTCATTATATTTTTAAAAACTTTGAATGCCATATTTTAAAAATATGAACGATAATGATAAAAAAAAATAATTTGAGAGTTCCGAGTGTACCCATCCGTCAGGTGAGCCGTTCGACGCCAAACCACTTACGAAACCTGCCGCGGTGCCCCTCACCGCTGTCGCGTGTCAATATTATTGTACAAATTTATAATATTAATAGTCCTTTTAAAATTGCCTAATAGTTCATAGTAGTTGGAAGTTCGAAAAACCAACGCACCATCGCTGTAAGAGCTGCGTTCGTCCGTAAAATGACGGAAATTTCTGAAACCCCGTTCGTTTCATATCGGTTTCGCTTGCCCTGCTGCACCGATTACATCGAATACAAGATCGAAACTAATGAAAAACTGTAGTCTAGATTATCTCATTCATGACTTCTTTGATCTGCCACCAGGAGCCAGGCAGTTTTTTGTTTTTTTTTTTTAATTCTCAAATAATTTTTTTCAATATCTTTATTATTATTTTTATTTCAATATGGTTTTAAAAACTAAGAATGCTTGATATTAAATAAAATAAGTGGTTATGATAAAAAATAAATTTTGAGTGTTCCGAGTGTAATCGATGCAGCAGGGCAAGCGAAACCGATATGAAACGCACTGGGTTTTGAAATTTTCGTCGTTTTTTAGACGAACACAGCCCTTACGACGACGGTGTGATGGTTGTTCAAACTTCCAACCACTGTGTTCTATTAGGTAATTTTAAAAAGACTATTATTATTATAAATTTGTATAATAATATGGGCATGCGATGGCGGTGAAAAGCTCCGCGGCCAGTTTCCAGTAAGTTGTTTCGCGTCGAAAGGCTCTCCCGTCCGATGGGTACACTCGGAACACTCAAAATGTATTTTTTTATCATAACCACTACTTTAAAAAAAATCTGGCGTTCTAAGTTTTTAAAACCATATTAAAATAAAAATAATAATAAAGATATTGAAAATAATAACAAAAAAATAAAATAAAATAAAAATCGTACATAAAAAACTACCAGGCTGCTGTCTAGCAGACCAAAGAAGTCATGAAGGAGATGATCTAAACTACAGTTTTTCATTAGTTTTGATCTTATACTCGTGTAATCGATGTAGCAGGCCAAGCGAAACCGATATGAAACGGACGGGGCCCGGAAATTTCCGTCGTTTTCCGGACGAACGCAGCACTTACGGTGACGGTGCAGTGGTTATTTAAACTTCCAACCATTGTTATCTTAAAAAGACTATAATTATTATAAATTTGTATAATGATATGGGCATGCGATGGCAGCGAAGGGCTCCGCGGCCAGTTTCCAGTAAGCTGTTTCGCGACGAAAGGCTCTCCCGTCCGATGGGTACACTTGGAAGACTCAATTTTTTTTTTTATCATTATCACTTATTTTATTTAAATTCTGGCGTTCTAAGTTTTAAAAACCATATTGAAATAAAAATAATAATAAAGATATTGAAAATATATTTTTTTAATTAAAAAATGAATTAGAACTTTAAAAAATCGTACACAAAAAACTGCCAGGCTGCTAGTCGGCAGACCATAGAAGTCATGAATGGAATGATCTATACTACAGTTTTTGGTTAGTTTTGATCTTGCATTCGACGTAATCGATGCAGCAGGGCAAGCGAAACCGATATGAAACGGACGAGGCTCGGAAATTTCCGTCGTTTTCCGGACGAACGCAGCTCTTACGGCGACGGTGCGGTAGTTTTTCGAACTTCCAACCACTATGGACTATTAGGCTATCTTAAAAAAATTATTATTTTTATAAATTTGTATAATAATATGGGCATGCGATGGCGGTGAGGGGCTCCGCGGCCAGTTTCCAGTAAGTTGTTTCGCGTCGAAAGGCTCTCCCGTCCGATAAGTACACTCGGAATACCGAAAATTTATTTTTTTATCATTACCACTTATTTTATTTAAAATTTGGCTTTCTAAGTTTTTAAAATCATATTGAAATAAAAATAATAATAAAGATATTGGAAAAATTTATTTAAGAATTAAAAATAAAATTATAACTTAAAAAAATCGTACACAAAAAACTGCCTGGCTCCTGGTGGCAGACCAAAGAAGTCATGAATAAGATAATCTAGACTACAGTTTTTCATTAGTTTCGATCTTGTATTCGATGTAATCGGTGCAGCAGGGCAAGCGAAACCGATATGAAACGAACGGGGTTTCAGAAATTTCCGTCGTTTTACGGACGAACGCAGCTCTTACAGCGATGGTGCGTTGGTTTTTCGAACTTCCAACTACTATGGACTATTAGGCAATTTTAAAAGGACTATTAATATTATAAATTTGTACAATAATATTGACACGCGACAGCGGTGAGGGACACCGCGGCAGGTTTCGTAAGTGGTTTGGCGTCGAACGGCTCACCTGACGGATGGGTACACTCAGAACTCTCAAATTATTTTTTTTTATCATTATCGTTCATATTTTTAAAATATGGCATTCAAAGTTTTTAAAAATATAATGAAATAAAAATAATAATAAAAATAAACGAAAAATTAAAAAAAATTAAAAAAAACTTTAAAAAATCGTACACAAAAATTTGCCAGGCTGCTGGTCGGCAGACCAAAAATTCTTAAACGGAATGATCTGGACTATAGTTATTCATTAGTTTCATTCGTGTACTCGATGACGTAAAAATTACTAATTTTTACCCCACTTTGACGCCGGCTGCCTGCGAACTTGCCAGGCTGCCGGTTGGCAGCCCTGCTTTTTTCTCATTTTCTAATCGACCTTTATCATATGACACCATTCCCATTCGTGTACTCGATGACGTAATTTTTTCGAAAAAAAAACGCTGACTATTTCCATGGCAGCGCGGCTCCTGCCAAGAGGCGCACCGGCAGACCAGCTTTTTTAAGGTTTTCTAAGTGTCCATTATCACTAAAAAGTAGTTTCATCCGTGTACTCGATGACGTAGGGTTTACCTACCTCGTCTCCTAGTCTATTTTGGCGGGGATGAATTTATTTATGTACCTATGTACGTACTTGTGTATCCCTGAGGGCTACGACCCCTAGTAGGGGTAGGTAGGTACCTACTGCGTGTACTACAGTACTTACTTTCAGTTTTGTATGATATACCACTTCTTTCGTTCTTTGTACCAAATGTTTAGTAATGTTTCTAGTGTTTATTAATGTTTCTGTTCAGTGCACGCAGAGCAATAATTAGGAGTTTGTTCCCTGTTTGGTGAAAAGGGTAATATTATTTGAATAATATTATATTATGATGAAAAACGTAATAATTGAAGGTATTTCACAAAAATAAAAATTCACGTAATATATTTTGAAAACAGCTCCTCTATACACAGAGAACACGTGTCGGTATGAATGCAAATTTCGCTATATTTGACTGGCGCGTAGCAAAGCACCGTTTTAAATCGTTCATTTAACATATTCTGAATACCGCACAAGAGTCCCAACTGCTCCCAACCGCCTGTAGCCGAGAGTGAGACTACGTCTTCCCCATTTGGGGAATGTTGTGAGGCTGAGGGTAGTGGCAAGAGGAAGGATAAGGGGAAGAGGATGGCGTGGAAGTTCCTGGCAATTCAGATGTCTACACCAAATACGCCTAAAGCTATTTCAAGCAACATTTCAGTTCTGAATGGTGGTTTTACACCAGGGTGATAATTAGTCTTCGACTCTGGAACGTGCCGCAAATATACCTTTACCGGGATTTAAACCCGCCACCTTCGAATTGCTATTCGAGAACCTTACCCTTCGACTTTTAAATGCTATTTATTTATTTACGCCCTTTTTAAATTTACAAATAAAATAAAATATAAATACTTTATATTTCTTTTAAAAAGAAATATTAAGTATTTATTGTACATAACTAAACTGCCTCAGTAACAGTATTTTGTGTTTGTTTAAAGATAAATTGAAGATGTCCACTGACTTGGTATAATTATTTCCCTCCATTAGTATTCTGGGTAAAGAGGAATACATATGATAGTTAGTTCCAAAATTTGTGCACTGAAATAAATCCTGACTTCTAGTATTACGTAGTGGAATCCGGAAGCTATCAATTCAAGCAATGCCGGACTATCAACTAAATTATTTAGAAGTTTATACAGAAATACCAAGTCAGTGAAAATCTTCTGTTTGACAATTTAAGCATATTCATATCATTTAAAATAGTGTTGTAGTTCAACATAATTGCTGGAACACCCATTTTAAAATTTAGAAAACGTAAAATTTTGTTTTGTATTCTTTCAGCAGCTTGTACACGTATAATATAATATGGGTTCTAGACGGGAGAATTGTACTCAAATTGACTTCTAACGTATGCAAAATATAACAATTTAATACACTTTATATTGTTAAAATTTCTAGTTAGCCTAGTTATAAATCCCATCATTTTTAAGCCCTTATTAGAGATTTCTGTAATGTGTTTAACAAATGAAATACTTGATTGAAAAGTGATGCCTAAGTTTTTAATTTGTGTTAATGTCTCGAGAGTATTGTTATCAATGTTTTAATTAAAGATCACTGGATTTTTTATTCGAGAAAATCTAACAACTTGACATTTTGAGATATTTAAGTAGAGTCTATTTTCATTACACCAAATCAACAATTTGTTGATATTATCTTGAAGAATGTTGCAATGGTAAATATTTTTAATAATTCTAAACATTCTGAGGTCATCAGCAAAAATTAAGAAACATACATCATGAAATACTTTCGTTAGATCATTTATAAACAAGATAAATAAGACTGGGCCAAGGTGTGAACCCTGTGGAACTCCATTTGTTGCATAAATTTTTCCGGACAGGGAGGATTTTATTCTAATAATTTGTTGTCTTTCAGTAAGATAGCTTTCAATCCAGGTTAATAAATTACCACGTATACCAAATTTTTCTAATTTCCAAATTTGAATTTCATGGGAAATTGAATCAAAAGCTTTACTAAAATCAGTATAGACAGAGTCTACTTGTTTTTTTTCTTTAAAAACATTGGTTATAAAATTTTCTTTGTGAGTCTAAGTTAGAAAAACATAAGTCTAGAGGACGATTATTTTCATTTGGTATAGTGTTTGCCTGATTCAGACCTAGGAATAACGCCATGTCTAGAATAATGCGTTCAGATTCACCAACACATATTATTGTCACTGTTCATCCAGTTCACATTTGGAAGGTTATAATCACCAGTAAGCAAAAATTTAGAACTAGGATTCCTTTTTAATATAGTTTCCACTTCCTCACTATGGCACCTGTATACTTCATTGCTTGAATTTGGTGGGATATAAATACAGCCCACAATAATCTTTTTGTTCCTGGCAACAGTCACTTGTACGAACATTTGCTCAAGTTGTTGTATTTTGTTGTAATTAAGTTTGCTTTATATTTCTTGTTGATAGCAATTAAAACCCCACCACCACTGCTTTTAGCACTTGCCAATGTATTTCGGTCTAATCTATGCACATTATTATTTATACAACCTAATTCATTAGAATGAATATTTGGCTCTAACCACCTTTCGGAAAGTAGTACAAAGTCGTGCCCATACATACATTGGTAGTGTAGACGTAGAATGAAGTAATTTAATTTTGTTTTAAGGCCTCTGAAATTCTGGTAGTACATTTTGAATTCATTTAGTTTTACCTCTGCTTTACTGAATTGATTACGTCGTGTGAGAAAGTAGGGGAGTTTGAATGTATATTTGTGGAGTTTTTTAATGACATAAAAAATCCATTTTCTTTTTTTCTGCTTCAATTTTTCTCAAATGTACTGAATATTAAACAATTATTATAAGCAATAATTATTAGCCTGAAACACTCATCAACGGCTTAAGCCGACGTAGCTCAGTTGGTAGAGTAGTTGACCGGATATCAGAAGGACGCGGGTTCAAGTCCCGTCGGCGGCATTTATCTTTTCTCGGGAGATTTTTTCAATGTTGATGAGTGTTTCAGCTATTTTTGTGCTATGCATAAAAATCTTGTCTTAAACATTAGTTTACCAATTAAAAAATAATAAGTACTGAATATTCACCACTCCAAGCATAATGGTCAGTTGGCCTTTTTAATTTTAGTTTTTTATTTTTTTTTTGCAGTTAATGCACTGAATATCATTTTTACAGTTTTCATCGTCATGTGTTTCGGAACATCAAGTGCATGCTATCGTACCTACAGGCTCAAAGAATGTTTGAAAAAAAGAATTTTCATTGGGATAGTGACGTTTTTTTGCACAAATTGTAGAATTTCTAATTATAAAAAAAATAAATTACATATAATATTTTGGATATGTATACCAGCCGACCCATATAAAAACGAGTCGAAGAAACTGTCTGTTCTCAAATTCATTACGAGTACTTTTCGAAATATTGATCAAATAATATGAATATACAGTATATGCAAAGCAATGCCAAGAGAACCAAATTAACAATAACCGTGCTGTTTTGGTACAGGTGGGTGGCATTATCTGTGCCACCCACCTGTACAATAAACAAAATCTCAACCAATAGGAGCCTTGAAAAGTAAGCTCATAATCAAGCGGCCAATACGGTAAGGTTTCATTCTATCTCATTCTCTCGTGGGCTAAATCCTTTAGATATATGTGATTGTCTCTTTTTAGTGTCGCTCGTTTCCGTTTAATCGACTTTCAAATCACAACGGTGCTAATGAAGTTTTCACTTGAAAAACCCTGAAATCAGTTTTGCAATAATTTATTCCTAACCATATCCCGCAGATGTTGAGTGTTCACAATGCCCACTGACCGTCCCGCGGGTCCACGATATCTGACACGATCGAGTCTAGAGAGTTAGTGCGTGTGACTTGGTTCAGGTTAGTGGAGTGAGGGGATGCTTGCGTGGTTAGGTGGTTGGCTGTCCGGTTGAGCGAGGCACTAGGTACTAGGCTGTAGGCAGGGGAGGGTTCGAAAGGGGTCGGAGCGTGCCCAAACGTCACGGAAGGGGCATAAAAAGGGCACGCGCGGTCCAAGGGGTTAAAAAAACTACTTTCAAAATTAAAATCGTTCAGAAATTGAGATAATTTTTTTAATGAATACAATGAATTTATATTAAAAACCTTCCATTTTCCCCCATTTACATCAATTTTATAATAAATGTATATAAAAACATATATGTAAAATTAAATTTAAAAACTTACGATTAAAAAATAATAATAATTATAAAACATATTAAAAATAATAAAATATTAAGGAGAAAATTACAAATTTGAGGTACTGGTAAGTGTAAAACAAAGTTGTGTGACAGTTTTACTATTTTATTAATTTAAGGTCCAAGAAAGTATAAAAAGGTTACGGGGACAGTTTTACTGTTTTAACTAATTTGAGGTGCAAGAAAGTATATAAAGATTACGGGGACAGTTTTACTATTTTAACTAATTTGAGGTGCAAGAAAGTATAAAAAGATTACGGGGACAGTTTTACTATTTTAACTAATTTGAGGTGCAAGAGTGTATAAATAGATTACGGGGACAGTTTTACTATTTTAACTAATTTGAGGTGCAAGAAAGTATAAAAAGATTACGGGGACAGTTTTACTATTTTAACTAATTTGAGGTGCAAGAAAGTATAAAAAGATTACGGGGACAGTTTTACTATTTTAACTAATTTGAGGTGCAAGAAAGTATAAAAAGATTACGGGGACAGTTTTACTATTTTAACTAATTTGAGGGGCAAGAAAGTATAAAAAGATTACGGGGACAGTTTTACTATTTTAACTAATTTGAGGTGCAAGAAAGGATAAAAAGATTACAGGGACAGTTTTACTATTTTAACTAATAAGGCTCAGGTAAGTATGAAAAGGTCAAGGGAACTGTTCTACTACTTTTAATATTATTTTATTTTTTATATGAATACCGCACAAGATCCCCAATCGACTGGAGCCTATGAGACTATGGCATCACCAATCGGAGTACGTTATGAGGCTGATGGTAAGTAGAGAGGGGAAGAAGATGTGGAATAGGAAGGTGAGGAAGTACTTGACTATTTAGATCTAGTCACCAAACACGACTAAAGACATTTAAAGCAACGTTTCTTTTCTGAAGTGTGGTCTTACACTAAGGCGACACTGGCATTATCTTCCACTCTGGAACGTGCCACAAAGTTACTATAAAGTGTGTTAAGTGATTCCTGACATTATTTGGAGTAAAAAATGTAAATGAAATTTGGGTCTCTGGTGCCATTTTTGATGTTTTTTTTCTACAAAAACATAAAAAGTCGTAGGTGTTGGACAGTTGGAGGCGGGGTGAGGGGAAGGTTGTTCACTCCTCTGAGTGACCGGTGACGATATGCGGAAAAATTGTTTTTGTTTGATTTTGAAGAAAAAAAATTGAAAAAATGTCAAAAAGTTCACCGGAGACCATTATTTAATTTACATTTTTTACTTCAAGTAAAGTCAATGGTTAAAGTAAGTCAAGTACTTCCTTAACACAGTGTATATTATTTTTAATTCAAAATTTTTGAAATAACGCAACTATATAAAATAAAATACTTACGCATGTCGGGATTTGAACCAGCGATCTCCGGATTGCTAGCCGAGAGCCTTTCTCCTAAATCAGGCAGTCCGTCGAAATAGAAAGAGTGAATGATTTCAACAGAAATAATATCAGTTAATAAATTCGGGTAAAAAAATACTTAATTAAATTTTTATGACGTATGCTTCTAAACCACCCTGTACCTCGTGCGTGTTTAGCACAAAACATTTCATAACATTGTCTTTTTTTTCAAATGCAATCCCATTGTCCCCAATAACAGTACAACTATTTAGAATAATGTAAACTGAACCCAACACCATATGATTCATAGGAGCACTCATGCGACGATTCGCTAAACTGGGGCAGTTGGACTGCCAACTAAATACCTCCCTATATTATCATAAATAATGATTTAAGTACCACTCGTATATTATATTATTATTTTTAAAGCAATAAATTATACTAATCTTTTGGTCATTCGTCGTTACCTTTGTTTCTTTCAATGCTTTTAATTTGCTTAGAATAAAAAAATACATTAAAATAATTTTTTAACAAACAAAGAGTATGCTTTATTTTAAGTCAGCTTCATGGTGACCCCGAAATAAAAATTATTATTAACTTATATATTTTTTTGCATTATTTACAAATTTTAAACCCGAAATCGACTTAAAAATACATTTAATAAATAATAATTTGACATAATTTGGATCATATATGAGTATTGTGAATTTATTACTATGCACATTTTCTATAAACGAGAAAACTTTTTTTTTTAAATATATGCATATATTATAAACGCAATTGCCGAATATTGTCTTTCTGATGTCTGTTACATGCGTTAATTATTCCTGGTTCAATGAACTCAAATTTGCTCTACTTAAAGTGTCATTTTAAAAATTGTAACTGATTGTTATTTGAAGAAATCAGATGGATGATAAAATACATAAAATTACAAGCATAGATTTTTTAACTGAAAATTATTTTGATTAACATTTTCGTAATTGGTACTAATTCGACAAGAATTTAGACAATCCCGTGATTTTTTCAAGTCCTTTCTAAGTTATGTGTGCATTATGAAATATTTTTCACAAAAATGTGTATGGCGCAATAAAATTTACGGTGCTCCAGATTTTATATCCGGGTTGAATCTTTCACAAATGAAAGACTAAACCCTTCCACACACTTTTCCACAAATGAATATCTAGTAAATTCACGCAATGTAAGTGCACTATATAAGTATAATAAATACAAAACATTACAAGAACAATACGTCAATCCACCAGAAACATAATGGGAAAATATTTCACCTACTCCAGATATTTTCATATCAGAGGGTTCGGCTCTGATGAAATCCTATGATGATATATCTTTTGGCGCAATATAAATTACAATATTATTATTATTATGTGATTACTCTCAGTATCTCCCAGGTGTAAGACCACCATTCAGAATTCAAAAATAGATTTTTTTTTACATTACGTCCGTCACTCCTGGGGTCCTATCATGGTCGATCGGGAATGGGACGTTTCTACGCCGCCGGTTCTTCGCCACCAGTTCATCGCCGCCGTTTCTACGCCGGGACGGTTCTACACCGGCCGTTTCTACACCGGCCGTTTCTACGCCAGCCAGGTTAGGTTAGGTTAGGTTAGGTTAGGTTAGGTTAGGTTAGGTTAGGTTAGGTTAGGTTAGGTTAGGTGATTATTTACGTGGCCTAGCACACAATTACCAAATGACGCAATAATCTTATTTTTCCTATTTATTCTTTTAATTTAAAATAAATGTTAATGCTACTTTTTAAATGATTCGATAGTTTTTGTATTTTCTATTTTATTTTCTATGACTGTATGTATGTGTTAAAACAATAAAGTTTAATTGTAATTGTTAATTTAATTTGAATGCGGCGTAGAATCGGCTGGCGTAGAAACGGCCGGTGTAGAAACGGCCGGTGTAGAACCGTCTCGGCGTAGAAACGGCGGCGATGAACTGGCGGCGAAGAACCGGCGGCGTAGAAACGTCCTAGACCCTGGTCGATCGATATTGGTTTTATCGTAAATGTCGGTAACTTGTCATCGCTCTCGAGCACGACTGCAGGCCGCTAACGAACAAACCACAGTTCACAACGACTAAGGGTTCCTAATTTATTTGACATTAACTATTATTTCTTCGTTAGCGGCCTGCAGTCGTGCTCGGGAGCGATGACAAGTTACCGACATTTAATCTCGTCGAATTTAATTGATCTCGTCGAATTTAATGTTTCAAAGACCCAATCTTGTCTGATTACGTCTAAAAGGGATCGAAATTAAAATCTAGTCTCCTTCAACGGAAGCAATCTGCTGAACAGGCCCTCCATTGATATGCTTGGTGTAACCCTAAGTAACCAGCTCAGGTATGCGGGCTCCATCGAAGCCAGAGTAAAGTTAGCCTCCCACAGCATCCCCAAAGATGTCATACGCCCTGGGGGAATTATTTTTCTCAGGGCCTCGTGTGTGGAGCTAATGTAAAAAAAAGGTGGTTTAGGGAAAATAGATAGGTACCTACCACCAGTTTATATTGACAGTGTGTTTTTAAGGTGGCATTTAAAACTGTTAAAATTATTATTTATATTTCTGAACGTATTTAAAAACATTGCTATAAAAATTATATTTAAGAACATAAATTAATTTTCTATATATCAAAAAAGTCTTTATCTTTAAAATTGGCTTCTTCAATTATTGGTGTTTGCCCTGTCATTCAGCATGGGTTCGACTCTGCCAATCATCCCTATACATTACCTACCCTTACAGACAGTAGACAGGTCTGGTGGCCGGATACAGGGTTCACTGACCCCCCCCCCCAATCAGGAGAGGGATCGTAAGTAGGCACTATAGGCAGGCTGTAGGTTAGGGGGGAGGGGGTAGGAGGGGACTAGGGTTTGGTAGGGGTGATAGATAAATGTAATACAGAAGGGATGTTTCAGCGGGAATTTGCGATAGCGGAAATTTATTATTATTTAATTTTCGAGATATATTTGCTAGTTGTGTATAAAAATAAAAGATTTTGTGAGACAATCCACACAAATACTGAATCTTTCTTTTTTAACATTAGCTCCTCACAGGAGGCCTTGAGGAAAATGGTACGAGATGAAGTTCTGGGAAGGAAAAGGTACGAGGGATGGGTAGGAATCTGTGATAAGTGTCTCCAGGAATGACGGACATATGAATCCATCTATCCCACGGCGGTACAAGGCTACGTCCAGAGAATCTCAGCCCATGAACCCGGGTACCCCTGCTAAGTGGTAGAGGTGTTGGTTATCCAATACATGGTTTGCGGGGCGGCGGTATCCGTACCTGCCTCCCAAATTGAAAATTGTTATGATAATATTACGTTATTTGTTTGTTTGCGTGTTATTGTTGTTATTATTACTATTTGTTATTTTGTTTGAATTCAGTGTACATTTCAAAGCGTTTTTTTTAAATTTTCAATTTAATATATTTTAAATTATTATAATTTATACTTCTGAATCTATAAATTAATTAATTAAAAAAATATTACTACAAGATATATAACGACGGTCGGCGAAGTCTAGCGGTTAGGCTTTTGATCGAATCCCGGCGTGGGCAAATAAATTTTCTATGAATAATTTGTGTTATTTCACAATTAATTCATTTAAAATAATGTATAGTATATGTATTTGCGGCACTTTCCAGAGTGGAAGATACTCTTACTATCGCCCTAGTGTAAGACCACCACTCAGAATTGAAACGTTGCTTTAATTGTCGAAAAACCGAAAAGCTATGCTTGGTGACCAGATCTGAATAACCAGGTACTTCCCCACCTTCCTCTTCCCCATCTCCTTTCCGATCGCTACTACCTTCAGCCCCACAACATACTCCAATTACAAACCAATACTAAATTATTGCAGACACATAGCAGTTTCATTAGTCCTCGTACATTTAACCTTCTACCACTACAAACTCAAATGATAAATAAAATGATAAAATATGTAAAAGAGGTAAAATTATGGCCGAATAATGTAGATATTGAAACGCTTTTTCTATAAATTTATCCATCCTTCTACAACTCACTTTCTGTAACTTTCTAAACTGTAGTACAATATGTTTTCTGTTTATTTATTTTTTTATAATAACTTAAAAAAAAAAAAAAAATAAATAAATCATTATGTTTTTCTACATATTTTTATTTTTATTTTTATAATAGCTAAAAAAAACTTTGTTTCACTTATTCTACCTATGTAATACTAACTTTTTAACTTTTTATACTAACTTTATATTTTATATGTTTTTTTTAAGTCTATTTTATACTTTGGGAACTTGGAAATATAGTATTTTGTTTTAATATTACCCACACTTAGGCAGTGCCTTAGTGGGTTTTCATTTCTTGTTCATAGTAATTATTATTATATATTATGTTATTACATAATATTTGCTATTATACATTATATGTACAAAGAAATGGGAATAAATAAAGTTTTAAAAAAATAAAAAATTGGGGATGCCATAGTCTCACTGGCTCCAGACGGAAGCGGCTGAGACTCTTGTGAGGTATTACTATAAAAATATATATATAATAAAAATTTACTCCATTGTTTTTTAAGTGAAAACTCCTTTAGCACCGTTGTGATTTGAAACTTGATGAAACGAAAAAGCTTCACAAAAAACAGACAAACACATACATCTATAGGATTAAACCTGCGAGAGAATGATATAGAATTATGTTCTCCTCTTTGTGCGGTGCTTCGTAGCCTCCCCACTCTTGTCTACTTTCGTTTTCTAAAGGTTTCTCTTCTAACGCGCGTGAACTGCACACTTATAGTTTTTACATTATGAAGTTGCGAGAATTAATATTTAAAGATTTCTATTATTTTTTTAATGTGCCTACCACACAGTTATTTTGCATCTACATACTTCTGCATAGTCCCAAATAATATTTTTTAATTTTTGTTCATATGAAGCAGTTACTTTGTGATGTGATATTATAATTTAGAATAAAATAATAGATTTGTAAACACCACATTTATTTTTTATACTTTATGCCGACAGGGTTTCGCTACAACCGTAGCTTCTTCAGGGCAGTATAATACTCTACTAACATTAAGTTAAATGTGTGTTAAAGTGTTAAAATAATATATGATATAACAAAATGGGCTGGACTTCTAAAGTAAACGAGGAAAAAGGCATAAGTGTAGATGGGGAATTGGGCCCTAATTCATAAAAACAACATAGGTTTAAGATTGGACAATTTAGAGGCACTTGAACTAAGGAAAGCCTTAAACACTAATAGTTAGGAAGTTAATAACCAAATAAATTTAAATATTAAATTATTTTGTTTTTACCACTATAATTGATAAAAAACCGACATGTTTCGTAAGCCAAGCTTACTTCATCAGGGTTTTATTAAAATTAATAAAATGAAGAAAATATTAGCGAAACTCAATCAAAATCTGAAGACAGAAAAATCAGAAAAAGATATTGGTTCCACTGGGACTCGAACCCAAATACCTTAGCTTACATGGCCAATACTCTACCGATTGAGCTATGGAACCCATTTCCAATTCGGTCACTTTTAACTGTATCATACTTCGACTAAGAACTACCAACACTATCTTCATTTTCTTAACGCACATATTACTGTTATCTTTATATATGATTGCAAGTTTCAACTCGAACTAAATGCTATCTAGATAGTGTCTGGATAAATATTTAACAATTTTATTTTTAATACGCGACATCTATTGACTTTTTCTGCAGGCATCTGGGTTCGAGTCCCAGTGGAACCAATATCTTTTTCTGATTTTTCTGTCTTCAGATTTTCATTGAGTTTCGCTAATATTGTCTTATTTTAATTAAATATTATAATTTGAGTTTTTACTCATAAAATTAAAATCCTAGACTTGCTTTTTTCCTCCTTCACTTAAGAAGTCCAGCCCATTTTGTTAAATCATATATTATCCAAAACAATAATGGATCCTTTAGCAAAAGCACAAAAATCACTTCTAAGGGTCATCCTTAAGAAACCCTTCAGGTATCCCAGTGATCTATTATTTGAAGAGATACGAGTTCTTGATGTACGGCAACTATACATAAGAAAAATTATTTTACATACACAAAAACACCGACATCAATATTCATCCATTGATCATCTCCACAACACCCGCCATGCAGGGAGGAATCCAGTGGTTCCACCTACTACAAACACATCACATGCCCAAAGACAATACTCCTACTTAGGGCCTAAATTGTTCAACATCATACCCGATGCATGGAAATCTAAAAATACAAGCACTTTACGAAAATGGGTTAGCAATTGGCTTCTAGATATGGGGAGAGTCAAGAGCGAACATATGCTAACACAATCTCACATACCTAATATGTACTAAAAAGTTTATGTTTTTCAAAAAAAAAAAATCTTTTGCTCTGTTTTCTTATCCTTGTAATATAACGACTGTTCTTTGATTCTTGTAAAATAACGACCAGGCGTTTCAAAAATAAGTCCAGAAATTATCTATATAAATACATAGGAAATTCATATGGCATGTCATAATTATATTCTGGTTTAAATGGATTATTTCTATTACTTACTTATGGTACTTATTAAAATTAAATAGTCAAAAATAAATTGGGAACTAATATGTCAAATATTGGCAATTTATAAATATAAATGTGTAAATTCTAATATGCAATTGTTAATGTTCTCCAAAAAGACCTCGAAAGAATTTCAAAATTGTGATCGCCCGAAAGAAGCTATTTACCTATTCTGAAGACAATTTTTGATGTAATTAAATGTAGTAAATTTAAAATATTATATCTAAAATATAAAAATCCACAGTTCCGAACTCCTGCAACTTGCAGTGGGAGGTACTGAAGGTACTCGTACCATCGAAACAGCGCGCCGCGGCGCATTGGAACTCGAAACATACTAAGGTGTTATTGAAAGTTATTATTGCAATTTTGCAAACCTAAGATCACCTTACTTTAAATTTTGGTTGTATACATTTTTATATTATGTTTGTATTCTTTCTTATCGTAACTTATTGATAACACATATCTCACTGTACTTAAATTTATATATTTTTTTTGCTCATATCTTTATTTCATGTATATGTTTTTATTTCCATCATAACTTTATTTGTTCTAGTTTTTTTTCTCTTAAAAAAAATAGAACAAATAAAGTGACGTATATAAAAAAGTTACGTATATAAAAAAAAATGTATTTATATATCATTTGTCATAATATATTGGGTATATAAATGGTTTCTTTCAAGATATCCTATGATATCTTGAAAGAAACCATTCACATGTTAAAAATATTATGAACTGAATATACAATTTGGCTGTCCTGAAACGGGTATCCTTCCCAGTTGGACAGACAAAGTATAATTTTCTAACTTATTGTAATATGTATGCATATAAATAAATAAATAAATAAAATAAATCTGTAACACACATGTAACTTAATGTTGGTAAAGTATTATACTGCCCTGAAGAAGCTCCGGTTGTAGCGAAACCCGGTTGGCATAAAGTATAAAAAATAAAAGTGGTGTTTACAAAGTTATTGTTTTATTTTAAAATATTTTTTTAAATTTAAAAATATTGTTAACTACAACAGTTTCACCCCTTATGACTTTCCCTGCAATTATGAACAGGGGATGGTCGCGCTGGGACGGCTTTTTGGCAAATCAGTGTATTGGAAAGGGATGGCATGAGTAAGAGGAGGGTTGATTCGAGTAGGGTAGGTCCAACAGATATTAGATATTGAAGATCAAAGGGAGTCCTATCAACCTGCTAAATATGTCACGTGACTCCGTATACAGTGTTCATCTTTTAGAGGTAAAGTGCTTTACTGTGTGATTTTATGAATTTTATAGTATTTTTATATCACATTCCAGAGTGGAAGATACTCTCAGTATCGCCCTGGTGTAAGACCACCATTCAGAATTGAAATTTTGTTTGAAATGGCTTTAGCCGTGTTCGATGAACAGATCTGAATAGCCAGGTATTTTCCCACCTTCCTCTTTCCCATCTCCTTCCTCTCCCACTACATTTAGCCTCACAACATACCCCAATTGGGGATGCCATAGTCTGGTCATTGTGAGACACATTTAAAAGCATTTATTTAGCACCTTAATGATGAGATATAATTGTTTGTTGTAGGTATGTGGGTGTCTTGAAAGGAGAAGGAAGAGTACCTCATGGACACAGACGAAAACTCGGCGCATGTGGTGGTGATCCGCAACCAGGACTCATTGGATTCGATCATCTGATTCCCTACCGTATCTTTGTCTAAATTTCAATTTGTGCATTATCTGTGAATTTTGTAAACTGACTTGGATAACCTAAGAATTTATTACCAGAATGTCAGGGGTTTAAGAACAAAACTTAATGAAGTTTACTTAGAAATAAGTAAAGTTTATCCCCAAATAATTTCAAAGCTGAACTTAACACAATTAAAATAATTGCATCTAATAATGGTTATAACCCCAAATTAATAGATGATATATTGAACAAAAAATATAAGAAAAAATTTCATTTGTCCTACATTTACCCATTGCTTAGTGATAATATTAAAAAACAATGGAGAATAATATTGTTTGTAAATCATCAAACCTCCAATTTAATTGGGAAAAAAATCCCTTATACAATACAGTCAGCTTTTTATACCAAACATAAATTGAAAAATTGCATTTTAAATAACAAGGACAAAGATCAAAAAATGAAAAAAATCCGGAGTGTAATTGTAATGATTGCAATCATTTTTACGTAGGTAAAACTTGCAGAAATTTTAAAACGAGGCTTAAGGAACACTTGAGATGTCTAAATAGCAATAACTATTCGGAATTTACTAACCATCTAATTGAATTTAACCATTCATTTGATATAAATACTGGTTTTAAAAATTTTACACACTAACGTTAGTGGTTTTCAATTAGATCTTTTAGAAATATTAGAAATTAGGAAAAATGTCAATAGAAATTAAAATATTATTAATAACCAAATTAATTTTGTGAATAACCCTATCTTAAACATTTTTTCATTGTAATTTTACCTATGATCTTCTAAGCAACCCCCTCCCCCCTGTCTATCTTCTAAGCTCCTCCTCTTTCCACCCCTCTTTCCCCTGCCCCCCCCCTCCAACTACTTCCATTTCCACCCACGCCTGTCTTTCTATGCTTGAAAATTTAGTTTTTAGTACATATAATGTCCTAATGAAGAGAACATCGTTCTCGAAACATGTCGACTTTTTAAATAAAGATTATTTTGGTAAAAACAAAGTGTTTTTAATTATTTAATTAATAAAATGGTGTTACAAAGTGAATTTACAAAATTTGAAAAAAAAAAAACATTTTAAAGAATTTAGAAACATTCTATTGTCGTTGCACCACTTTGAAACTCTGTTAATACATTTTGGAGAAGTATTGAGTCTAGTATATGAATAATTTTGAATATCTTACAATAATCACTTGATCAATCTCACTTCTTGGGGACATTCTTGTAAAACTATTTTTAGTAAATTATATTCAAACATTACAAAACTCCCTTACAAAATTGTTAATCCATAAATATACCAATGCACACAGAAGCAATACTAAATTAATATACAAGTCTCTGAATGTTTTACCTCTCAGAAGATTATTGTTTTATAATATTGTAAGTCAACAGCTTATATTGTCTGATTCCACGTATAGGAAAAGAGTTTTCCATAAACATAATACAAGATTCACTCAAAATGATTGGTGGTTCGGAAACGTACCAATAAATACGGTGAAAGAACCCTAAACTATATTGTACCCAGAATATTTAATAAACTACCAATGACAATTAAAAATATAAACGTTTTTACAGCTAAAGTCAAATATAATCTAAGGAAATGGCTATTAGATACTGAAGATTTATATTGATGCCCTACTGAAGCCCTTGTTTTCCTTATTGAAATTCACATTCTAAGGAATTGGAAATTCATTATAAATTTGTATTACCTTGTGTATATTAAACTATGGAAGTACTTGTTATTATATTCATTTGTTCATATTAAATTCATTTGTACTTTTTTGTTATATGAGACTTATACTGCTTTTTACATAATATTTATATTTACATATACTATTCTGTAATTTATTTATTTTATTTATTCTTAGTATATTTACATTACAAAGGTATAGTATATTGTCCTCCACACTAGGAGTTCACCTGTATTGTAGAGGACATTTTTAATTTAACCAACTATCTTGATTGTTGATTTATCATCAACATTATACATACCTACATACTGTTTACCATTGTATCATGTTATTGCAAAAAAGTTGTTATTATGTACCTGCTGACAAACTACATAAGTAGTTTAGCAGATTTGAATGTTAATAAATAAAAAATAAATAAATAAAAAATCAGCAAACAACAAAATTTCAGAATCCAAAATAACATCGCACAAGTCATTTATAAAAACAAGAAATAAGATTGGGCCCAAAAGGGATCCTTGCGGCACTCCAGATGGCACATCTAATCCTCTTGACTCATAGCCATCGAATACTACTCCTTGTATGCGGTCAGTTAGATAGGAGTAAAACCAGTTTAGCGAGGTACCATGAACACCCATTTGTTTGAGTTTACGAATTAATAATCTGTGATGTACTTTATCGAAGGCCTTCCTAAAATCTGTCTATCTGTTGACCTCTATCGACAGCTTCGGTTTAGATATTGAAATAGCAAAGTAAATTAGAGCATGTTGATTTCTGGGAGAAAAAACCATGCTGTTTTGGAGTTATAAGATTTTTAAGATGATAATTCAGATATGAAAAAAATAATTTTTCGAAAATTTTCGCAAACAAACAGAGAATAGAGATGGGTCTATAGTTTGTGACTTCATGAAGGTCTCCGCTTTTAGGTATTGGTATAATATTAGCCTGTTTCCATCTTGTTGGGAAAACGGATGAAGACAATGATTTTCTGTAAATGATAGTCAGAGGGAGTGCGAGACTGTGTGCACATTTTTTTATTAGGAGTGGTGGAATTTTGTCGGAGCCAGGGCCTTTGCTCTGGTCGAGGTTTAGCATTTCTATTTTTAAATCGTGTACACTAATGTTTATTATGTCTAGAAAGCTGTTCGAATGGTCTATTGATTCAGATTGAGGTTGAGTCTCTTCGGTGCTTCTAATTTCATCTTTCTCATACACTGATGAAAAGTGTTGGGCAAATAGTTCGCTGCTTTCCTCGCCGTTTAATGACTTTTTTTCTCCAAACGTCATATTTTGGGGGATAGAACTTATGTTTTGTTTCTAGTGTTTGACAAATCTCCAAAAAGCTTTAACGTTATTATGATTAACCAGACACAATTTGATTTGTTTAATGTGTTTAAAGTAGCAATTACTAATGAGTTTGGAACAACGGGTGGATTCTTACATTTTTTATATAGAATTCGAAATTTATTTTTTTCTTTTAGTAATTTAATTTAGTCTGGTGAGTACCAGAGGGGACGCTGCCTGTTACGATTTACAAATTTGGTTACGCATTTCTCAATTATACGATATACATGAGTGTAAAATAAAGAAACCATATCGTCTACGGGCATGAAATTAGGTACCTATAAGTAGTGCCCAATCCAGTTCTTGTAATCTCTGATTGAATTGAACGTCATCATTCTTAATAAAATCATATTTAAGTAAGTTTTTATTCTTTAGCATTTTTGTTAATTTGAAATCGAAACCATATTCAATCTCTAAAGGTGTATATGGTATGGTTGATGGTGTATATCAATGCGACTTAGGATTTCGGTACTTTGCCTGACTTGTATTGTTTGTGAATTGGATAGAGCGAGATCTAAGATTCTACAGTTACTATTCGCAATGCCATTGAATTGATTGAGGTTATTTAGGGCAAGAAAGTTTACAAGATGGTTACCAATATCAGTATTATAATTTTCTGGAGATAGGGAATGAGTCTGGTTGGGTTCGTTGTGGGTCCAACCAATACTTCCCAGGTTGAAATCTCCTAAAATTAACGTATTTGATTCACCAACGGCTTCCATAACATGGCCAATTTAAAAAAATATATATTTAAATTTATCAACAAGCAACGGCGGAGGTATATAAAGAGCACATATGCAAAGACATCTGGTTAGTTTGTTTTGGCTGAATTTGATGGTCACCCATAAGTCTTCCAAGGTACTTTCCCAATGCTTACAGCGGTTAGTTTGATATTTTTGTAAAACGGCTATCAATACACCCCCTCCGTCTCTTTTATGGTTAGAGGAACTGCTACGGTCCCTTCTAAAAATATTGTAACGCAAGCCAAAAATTTCAGCATCAGAAATAGAGTCATTCAACCATGTTTCTGTTAGAATTATAATATCAAAATTGTTATTAAGTATTTCTAAGTAAACTTCATTAAGTTTTGTTCTTAAACCCCTGACATTCTGGTAATAAATTCTTAGGTTATCCAAGTCAGTTTACAAAATTCACAGATAATGCATAAATTGAAATTTAGACAAAGATACGGTAGGGAATCAGATGATCGAATACAATGAGTCCTGGTTGCGGATCACCACCACATGCGCCGAGTTTTCGTCTTTGCGAACTTCTACCATTTCGGATCCACACGAATTTGTAATTGACTTCTTTCGCCCTAATCCCCGTGGCAGCATGCAAGACCTCGTTGGAGGTGAAGAATTAGACAACTGATGAAAGATCCGGTCAGTTGTGAGGTTTTGTGTGATGGCGTCACCACTTGGGGTCTTGATGCTCTTCAGAATATATAACCCATCTGCATCTGTGACATAGTCCAGGGGAGTCTTGCCATCACGATCCAATTTTTTTAGGTCTGCTTTAGCTTTCAGTAGATATTCTACCATTTTCCACATCTTCATCAGTATGGTTTAGTGCAGGGGAGTCATAACTTCACTATCCAAACAGTTGACATCTACTTGTACTTCAGAGATAAGATTTTTACCATTTCCTCATGACCTCCGTGTATCGCGTAGTGCAGGGGAGTCATGCCAGTGTGATCCGAACAGTTGACATCTACTTTTACTTCAGAGATAAGATATTTTACTATTTCCTCACATCCTCCATCTATGGCGTAGTGCAGGGGAGTCGAACCACAAATATCCAAACAGTTGATATCTACTTTTACTTCAGAGATAAGATATTTTACTATTTCCTGATGTCCTTCCTTTATGGCGTATTGCAGGGGAGTCATACCACAAATATCCGAACCGTTGACATCTACCTTTACCTCAGAGATAAGATATTTTATTATTTCCTTATTTCCTCCCTCTATGGCGTAATGCAGGGGAGTCATACCGTCATTTTCCGAACAGATGACATCTACTTTTACTTCAGAGATAAGATATTTTACTATATCCTCGTGTCCTCGCTTTATGGCGTAGTGCAGGGGAGTCATGCCAAAGCCATCCAAACAGTTGGTATCTACTTTTACTTCAGAAATAAGATATTTTACTATTTCCTGATGTCCTCCCGCTGTGGCGTAGTGCAGGGGAGTCAAACCTTCATCATCCAAACAGTTAATATCTACTTTTACTTCAGAGATAAGATATTTTACTATTTCCTCATGTCCTACCTGTATGGCATGGTGCAAGGGAGTCAATTCACAAATATCCAAACAGTTGACATCTACTTTTACTTCAGAGATAAGATATTTTACTATTTCCTCATGTCCTTCCTTTATGGCGTAGTGCAGGGGAGTCTTGCCAGTGTGATCCGAACAGTTGACATCTACTTTTACTTCAGAGATAAGATATTTTACTATTTCCTGATGTCCTCCCTTTATGGCGTAGTGCAGGGGAGTCAAACCACAAATATCCGAATAGTAGATATCTACTTTTACTTCAGAGATAAGATATTTTACTATTTCCTGATGTCCTCCATTTATGGCGTAGTGCAGGGGAGTCATACCGTCATTTTTCGAACAGTTGACATCTACTTTTACTTCAGAGACAAGATATTTTACTATTTCCTGATGTCCTCCCCCTGTGGCGTAGTGCAGGGGAGTCCTACCTTTATTATCCGAACAGTTGGTATCTCCCGTGATCGTCAGCGTGAAACGAACACCGGCCTTTTTGTTCAATTCGAGGATTGTGCGCTTTATATCGTCTCCCAAGGTGATAGCCGAAAACATGTAATCTATATACTGGTTTAGAACAATTGACTGTACATCTACGTACAGTGTTCTAGGATCACGAGGGACGGTTCCGCGGTGGGCGAGGACTACTTGCTGCTGCGAGGGGTTGAAATAAAGGCAGCCGAAGTAACCTGTACTGTTACGCGCAGTGGTCAACAGCTTCCAACCTTCCGGCAAGCCGCTGCAGAGTTCATCATCTTTGTCAGAATACACATTATTTGCAAAGATCGACAAGTCTGCTGTACTTGGAAAAGGATCCACATCCATATTTTTTTCGTCATCTTGAATGGGAGTGACAGATTCCAGGGTACCCTTGAAATCTTTCTTACTGTAAGTTAATTCTGTATCCTTAATCATCTTAAAAAGCTTCTTCTTTCGGTGAGCTCTCCTATCAGAGGTTGGCAATCGTCAGTACACTGCAGGCTGTAGTCCGGAACAACTCTGTGGAACTGCACTCGCACCAGATACGTAGGATTGGATGAATGGATTCTCAGATGGGTGTATTCGAGAGCGGGGATGAGTAGACACCTGAAACATCAGTAAAATCCCTAATTAATGACAACTTCGAAATGTCAAAACTGATCTGCCATCACACCCCCACGAACCAAAGTATTCAAGATATTATACACATCGTATAGTACATGCCAAACTTTAAGACTGGCCTGAACATGGTTCGATCCATTTTCGCGCAGTTACTATCTTTACAATGAACGTAAGCGAAAGAGACAGATTCGTAAAAACATACATGCGACAGAGAAAGGCGTGGGCGGGGGGAAAAGCCATTTTTCTGTCCTTAAATTCGCCTATTGAGACGATTTCTGATGAATGTCAGGCCGGTCTTAAAGTTCGGCATGCACTATTTGGGCAATTCTACGATAAAAGGTAACTTGTGCGGCAATCAGTTTAAAATAGATTTTTTAATCTATATGTTCAATCACGTACGTACTTTTAAATGACATCAAGATCAAATGCCCAATTAAAGCAAATTTTTTCTGAAATTCTTTTTAAAGTCTAAAAAAGTCTCTACCCCGGCCTGTCCCCTTGTAGGTTTCAGTTTAACTTGCAGTCGGGACATACCTTCTATGTATCAGTTGCTGAACTTAAGTATGTGTATCACGAATAAAATAAATATACTCAAGTATTATTAAGGAAAAATACAACAATATTTGTTTATTTTCAATTATTTTTAAATTTAACTTTTTCCCGCTTTTTTTCTATCTACCCTGGCAAATTTCGTTCCGCTACTACAAACAAATATACAGGGTGTTAAGGGACTTACTTGACATACTTTAACCAGTGATTCCTGACATTATTTCAATGTAAGTGAAATTTGTGTCTCAAGTGACTTTTGGATGACTTCTTTTTTTTCAAATTTTTTTCTTCAAAATCAAACATAAAAAAATTTCTTCTGCGTTTCGTCATTGTTTACTCAGCCGAGTAACCGACCAACCTCTGACCCCGCCTCAAACTTTCCAACACCTACCAGTTTTTAAGTTTTTGTAGAAAAACAAAAACAAAAAAAAACACCAAAAATGTCAGCGGAGACCAAAATTTTATATACATTTTTTACTCCAGATAATGTTAAGAATCACTGATAAATCTAAGTCAAGTACGTTTTTTAACACCCTGTATAAGATGGTCATATTCCAAATAGCGATCAAAGTCATCTATTGACGTTATATTAGCAATACTAAACACACGAGCCGTTAAAGCGACGCCATTTGTAAGTTGTTGCCACACAACAGTGCGGTGTGATGGCTTCGGAAATTGATTGTGTCTCTCCCCTGGTAAGTCATAAAAGTCGTAAAATTCGTTTAATTTATTTGCATTTACTGCCCTTATTTAATAATAATAAAAGTGTGATTATATAATTAACCCAAAAATTTCTTATGTCAATTAAAACAGTTGAATTTATCATCAAAATGTCTCTCTCCTGCCGTATTCCCCTGGTAAGATAACTGCCAGGGGATAGACTCATTTCTCACTGACTAGGGGAGATAATATGCATCATAAGATTATGACTCACACGACTGAAGTAAAACTTCACTAACTTATAAAAGAACATATGACATTGGGGTTACATATGACCAGTGGCGTAGCATGGGTGGCTCCCGGGGCGGAAAACGTAGTGTCACACTCACCCCCCCCCCTCCCCCCATTAAAGTTTACTTTGATAAATTCAAAACGCAAATTTTGACCTCCTTAAGTATAAAAACATTACTAGCTAGTCAAATATGTAAACAAACCTTTGCAATCCTCAAAATTAAAACAATAACAGAATAATAACTTTTTCAACAATCAAGAGGTAATAATTCCCTTCACAAGTTCCCGTCAACCACAATGTACGAAAGAAGAAAGAAATGAGAATGACACAGGTGATAAGCGAGAAATATTTCAGGGGAATCCTCCACAAAGCAATAGTAAGAGCTAAGAGCTAGGAACGAAAATAAAAAGAGAAATAGAGCCCGCCATAGAGCTACAAATAACAGAGTTCCGAGTGGAGTCTTCAATTCTGTTATACTTCAAAATTCTGAAGAAAATCATTTGCTGGCATGAAAACATAATTTTAACAACCCATACTTAAGTTAAAACCAGTTTTGTGTTCAGAGTGTAATGATAAAATTTCAATTGTGAAATAGTGAAGGTGTAAGTCCCCAGCTTTAATTATTAATAGACGCAGTACACTATAATAATGATTTTCCTCCGATCTTTGCAGCTCTGTCTGCAACTTTCAAATTTGCACGTGGAACTCGAAAATGGTTTCTTTTAAAATTTTATTTGAAACTCTGTTCATCTGCGGACCCATTTCGAAGGAAATCATTCCCGAGTTCCACTATTGCAAGATATTCCCCGAGTTGCAAGATATGAAAGTTTCAGACCATGTGCTGCAAATATCGAAGGAAAACCATTTTCATGTTAGTTGTTTTTCATGAGTAGACCTAGATCTAGTACCTAGTAGTTAGTAGACCAACTCGACTCAAAATACCTTACTATTGTAACGTTACTGGCACTAACATAAAACAAAATTCAATAATACATTGCTAGCTCAAATTAGGTAATGATTTTTCTAACTAAAATAATGCCGGTAATTTATTTATTAATTTATAAGAAACATACAGCTTTTACATAATACATATACAGTGATAAATATATAACTGAACTGGAGTCAAGCCACAGAAGTTTCTTATGCTAAAATATATCGGAAATGAAGTATTATTATATTATAATTAATTTTGGGTCATAGGAAGGGGAGAGAAAGAGGAATATCGGAAAAGGATAGGAGATGCTCTCGGTATATTTTATATTCTCATATTAATAATCGATCGTACGCGTTACTTCATATCGATATTTCTTTAGGTTGTTACTAAAAATTTCAATGCTGTTATATTTTGTATTATATTGTTTTATTGTACCTAATATTTTTATATTACTTGCGTGGCAACTTTCCCTTATCCCTCTCCTCCCCTTACCCGTCCCAACCCAAATACCTATTTCGCAGTCTATTTAAGTATTGTTTTAATTATTGTGTTTAACATGTTTATCACTTGTTGAATTAACATCTGTATTATTATTTTTTTTAAATTGCTGCTTAGTTCTGGTTTTATTTTTTCTGTTTTTCTTAAATTTTCTAGTTTACATTCAGTTACTTTTATGTTTCTAAATACCTATCTGTGAACATTAATAATTGGTCTGTTTTTTTTGCCATCCTCTTATGTATATTTTATTACTATGACTGTTTATGTTCCTTAAATAAATAAATAAAATAAATAAATTGTGCACATACACGAGGAATTGGGGAGTTTTTTCTAATGTTTTTTCTACAAGAGGGTAAATAAAATAAATCGGGTTGCCGGGTTGCTCTTGACGGAATATGAAAATTTATCAAATTGGTAACTTCTGGTGAGTCCAGGCCATTATTTAGACTTTTAAGCAATAGGATTTGATCAAAAATTAGACGTCATGTTTAGAGGGATTTGAAATTGTGAAATTTAATGGATTGGAAATTTAATGGATTCGGTATAACTTGAGAAGTGTAATTTGAATTTTTAATTTATGTGTTTAAATTTTTTTTTTTAATTCTTTCAATATGGACTCGGTATAAAGGAGTCCAGATCGGTGTACAGTGTTCCAAGTGCGGGAGAATATATGAGGTGTAAAGGGAATATAGAGTGTGTA
The DNA here is from genome assembly GCA_917563855.2 of Limnephilus lunatus. Taxonomy (NCBI): domain Eukaryota; kingdom Metazoa; phylum Arthropoda; class Insecta; order Trichoptera; family Limnephilidae; genus Limnephilus; species Limnephilus lunatus. The sequence goes on along the minus strand of OU830594.1, from coordinate 89,135,790 downwards.
TGTTGTGGAAGGGTTTCGCTATACGAATTATAAATCCCAGCATATTATTGGCTTTGTTAATTACTTCATCATTTCGTTGGATAAAGTTTAATTTGACATCCAGTGTTACCCCAAGGTCCCTGATATATTTTACTTCATTGATATGTGTGCCGTTCAATGTGCGTACAAAGGAAATTTTATTTTTATTATTTGTAAATGTTAATTTATTGCATTTTGAGATGTTTATAACAAGTTTGTTTAATTCGCAATAGACAAAAAGACGATCGAGGTCTTCTTGGAATTTAATGCAGTCATTGATTGATTTAATAACTAAGTATATTTTTTTATCATCTGCATATGCTAGGTAATTAGCATGTAAAAAACATTTGTGAATATCAAATATATATATATACATGAAATAATAATGGGCCTAAATGAGAACCTTGAGGTATATCGGAGGGCACAGAAAAGAAGCTGGACTTTGTTCCCTCAATTGAGACACTTTGAAGTCTACTCCAAAAGTAATATGGCCCTATAAAACAAAGATTGGCTGCAAGTACCAAGTAACCATAATATAACTTAACAGTTGTTCAATGTAAAATGTATCGTATCCAACTGTCATAATCAATAATACCTACTTATCATTATTGTGTACGATTCTCTTGGTAGTACCCAAATATTTTAATATATATAGATATATATCCATGTATAAAAAAATCAAAATATGCTTGCCTGGGCTATTTAATTAGTATACATATGAGATGTCTATGCATTGCTAAACCATTCATCCGATTGCGAAGACACTTTAGGGATTTGATGTGCGCGTGCTTGCGATGGTTTCAAAAAAATAAATAAAGTAGCTCACATCTGTATTAGATATTTGATATACGTACCTACTTATTGTTTTCAAAAATATTTTTACAGTTTCGTTGGGTATTTTGATCTCAAATGATTTGTACGAAACGGGGCGAAACAGGCACCGCGAACGTCCCACTTAAATACAGATAAATTTTTTTATCAAAATCTTTTTAAATATGGTATTTCCTCTCATTATTGTATTATAAAATGTGTTTCACAATTCTAATACCAAGTTGGTTTGATGATTAATGGGAGTCAAGTCAAAAAGTGCAGATTCGCAAATGTGTAATGTCGTCTAAACATAAAATTTATAAGAACTTCCATCATTCTGTGACACACCGTATAACTCATTCTACGATATACCCGCCATTTCTTGCCTACTTCACCACAGAGTCCGCTAAAAACCAGAGAAAACTTACCTGAAGCAACTTGTCTCCTAGCGAGGATTCTAGAATTATCACTGATCCGCCGAGCATTACAATGTAAGTGACTTATGAAGCACAAAACAATATAAATTAGTATAAAAACCACTGATTTAACTGAACAGTAAAGGATTAATGAACTTTTTGCTTCTGAGAGACTAAAATTGTTGGTGGATTACCGATAATATATCTTATCAGTGCTGATAAATGATTGAGTAAGTACGTACAGTAACACATAGACTCTGCAAGTTCATCGAAGATAACAAAACAAAATATTATCGGACAATTAATATGGTTCTCGCAAAGGTAGGAGTGCATCAGATGCAATATTTACCCACAAAGAGATCGTTTACTATAATCTTGACATTGGTCGCAAACCACCAAAAGCATTTCATACGGTGTCACATTCCTTACTGCTAAAAAAACTACATATAGGTTGGAATAACTGGAGTAGCCTACACATGGTTTTGAAAACTATCTAACAAACCAAATACAACAAACTCTCATCTACTCTGACAAAATACACAAAAGCAAAAAATTATATATATGTCCTATGGTGTACCTCAAGGCAGTGCACTAGGATAAATTTTATTATAATATCAAACTAAATTCTTTCACGAAAGGCTTACAAATACTATTTTGGGTCGGTGGTTCAACAAAAATGATATTTGTAAGTCGTTCTTGAAACTGTTTAGTTTGTTAATAGTAAAAACTATTTAGTCGTATCCATATTGCTAATGTACGGGGCGCAAACAATTAGTTTATCTTAATATTTTAACACGTACAAAGTGTTTGCACTATAAATAATTAAAATAGCGCCATCTATGAAAGAGCAGATTATGAATTCTTTAAAGCATCGTATTAGTGCTAATCCGGAAGTCTGCAAGAGTACATTCGAAGAAGTTATAAATTTATTTATTATATTTTCATCTTCAAATCACGTTTGAAGATCTTCTAAGAGCACTGCTAATAGTGCAAGTCTTTAGATCAAGATTGTCAAACGTATGATGCAACTTCCACTAGTCGCATCTTGTAACTAATTGCTTATGAATCTCAGAGGGCATGCATTCATAATCTCTGATCATGAAATGTCCTAAGGCGTTGCGCATATCAAGGATGTGCGAAATCGCAAAGCATTTATTGCAATATTCATCCCATGGAAAAGTGTCGGAAAAAAAACGGAGTGTGCAAGTGTGCAATTCACACGCGGTAGAGGTGGAATCTTCAGAAAACTAAAGTAGGGAGACTACGAAGCACCGCACAAAGAGGAGACCGATTATACTATCTCATTCTCTCGCAGGCTTAATCCTATAGTATCTTTTTAGTGTTGTTTTTTTTCGTTTAATCGAGTTTCAAATCAAAAGTTTTCACTTCAAAATGTTAATTTTATAGGAGAGCGAAAACAAATGAATGAATTGTGAACAAGCGGTCCCGCCAAAAAGAGATACTAGCTACATCTGGCGGAGAAGTAACGACTTAACTTAAATACGGTTTTAGTGAGGCGTATATAATCACAATCACTTTACTTTTCATCGATAAAACGTAAAATAGAAAATTTTGACTTACGACACTTTTCTACGGGATGTGCGACATATATTATGTACCTTTTTAACTTGGTGGGCGGATAACTAATAATGTGCAACTCCTTTGAAAAGTCATTAAAAGTAACAGAAAAAACTTGGAAAATTCTTTACGATAGGTTAGGTTATGGCTATTTAAAAAAATCATCTCTTAATGACATTTCAAAGGGATGTTTAAATGCTATTTTGTTAAATTGTGAGTGAACAATTTTAATTTACCTTATTTATTTAACTTTGACGTCCTCCGTAGTCGAGGAGTAAGATACTCTGGCTTTAAAATGTTGTTTTTTTTTCCTAGGTACAATAATAAAAAGTATTTAACTATATTTATTACCCACGCATAGGCTGCGCCTTAGTGGGTTCCCGTAACTCTTATGATTTTCTATTGTATCAAATGACTAATAACTTGTATTTAACAAATGTAAAAATTTGAAAAAATAAAGGAAAAAAGGCTTTTGCCACATTTCGTGGCCAGATACTCAATAATCAGTACATCCCGACCATACTCTTCCTCATCTCCTCCCCCTCCCCACAACATTAAGCCTCACAACATGTCCCAGTTAGGGATGGGTGGTCTTACAACCATGCTGTAAGACCACCGCAGAAACGTTGCTTGAAATGACTTTAGACATGTTTGGTGAACAGATTTACAGCTAGGAACTATCCCATCTTCCTCTTCCACATCTCTTTTTCCCTCCCCATTTCCTTCAGCCTAACTCTTATGTGATATTCACAATAAAAATACCTACTCACCCTTTAAGCATTTTCTTTCCCAGAACTTCCACTCTTTCCCTCCACACAGCATCACCAAAGATGACGTAATTCCTTGAGGGAAATTTTTGCATGGAGTTGATGTTTTAGTTTAAAACATTCTGCCCAAAGAATAATAATTTTATTCAAAATCTCGAGTGAAAAGAACAATTCAAATTGAACCGTGTAGAAAATTGATTGCTCCATTTATTTTTATTTTTTTTACCCCTGCGGAAATTCATATAATAAATACATTATATAAATCGTTTATTTTAATACTCGTAAATAAATATCTGTAAATTCATTTAATTTTCTAATCGAAATGCCGGTTACATAATTTATTCCGAGATATCCGAAAAGTTCTGATGTATCCTTGAATTTATAAATAGATTGGCAGTTCGCATTGTTAGACACTCTTTTGTTGGTTTATTTTATTCCCTTCACTAGAATTGTCCGCAGGAGTACTCAAACCAAATATTGTTAGGTTTTTTGTAATCCGAGAATGCTTATCTTTCTTTATTAAAAAAATAGTTTCCACCTCAAAAAGACCCTCCACACAGCATCTTCAAATATGACACAAGCCCAGAGGGAAATTATTTTCTTTGTTGCCTCCTGTGTGGAGTTAATGTTAAAAAAGACAATTTTTTTTGCAGTCAAAGATAAGTTTGTGACATGTTCGATTAAATCATTACAGTAGTGACAGTGTTACGCCCACGGCACAAAATGTTACAAAGTAAAAATAGTTATATAATAATATTTTGAAAGAAATCAAAGCAAAAACTCAAAGAACTTTATTTAATTAGTGTTATTTCATATTATTTAACAAAAACCAAAACCAAAATTATTATGAAACTTATTCATCGATTTCGAGAGAAAAAAAAACAATTGTGAAACCATAACGCAAATCCTTAAATCACTATTTTAGATTAATCTTTACTACGAATTGGTTTACATTTTAAATTACAAAAAATATACTTTGTATAAATTGAAACTTTTTCTACCGTTTCCATTGAGTAGAATTCCAATAAAATTGTTAATAACTTTATAAGAAATATAAGCGTAAGCTACTAAAAAGGTGTATTTTCATTAGAAATGTATGAAAGAATGCAAAAACAACTTTTTTTAAATACGATTTTATGGCTAAAATTATCTGCGACAGTTTCCGTTGATTACATTTTTTTATTTCTTGTAAAATTATTCACAAAATAAATTAAAAACACATACGCTTGAAATCGTGATTTCAAGCAATTTGTATGCCTATTACATATATTCGTGGCGATATAAGGCACACTAAGAATACATCAATTTTTGCTCGCTCTGCAACCTCCTTAACCCTGGCAATTATTATACTCTACTAATAATAATTGTCATTTAATGAAAACGTAATTGTATTCTCGTTTATTTCGAGAAGAATTATTGATTTTTATCTAATATGGTGAAAATGGTATGGCAAATAAATCAACGCGTTACCACTGGTCCGCAGAACCGTATTGCTTGGCGCTTTTCCAAACCAATACTGTCTACTTGTGATTATAAAGTTAACTATAGAAGATGTAGCATAACCATGAAATAATAATTGAAATCACTCGCACTTGCATACATACAAATAAATATTTAACATTTCAAATGCCATCATAGTTGTTGTGTCATTCAATGTGTTCATTTTTTCATCCGAGTCGTTTGCTACGTTTGGTAACTTAGCAGGGGTGACGGGTTCGTGGGGTGAGTTTTGTCCGGGTCTTGGTGATGGATGCATCTGCCCACCACCTGCGTGTCAGTGGAGAGTGGTCGAGGAAGGACCTTTTCAACTCTCCAGCACGACTCTCAGAACATCACCTGGTATCGCACTGGGAGGGATGGATTCACACAACCGTCACCCCTGAAGGCACTAAACTCCAGATTTCTAACACTTCTCATACCTTTTACCTTCCCAGGGAAACCCTTAGGGAAAATATTTTCTTTAGTGCCTCCTATGTGAAACTAATGTAAAAAATAAATAAATTTAAAAAAATCAATATACTCTTGACTTTAAAGGTATTAAAAAGAGACAATATTTAATAAAATAAGAAATATAATAAAGTTAATTATTCGCAAACAGAATTGAAATGAATCGCCTTTCGAAACTCATAAAACTATCAGCATAAAAATATATCGACAAGATCGCAAATATTCGCAAAGCGGTGATTTTTAGCAATTGCTTAATAAATAGAATTATTTTCTTTGAGGGTTTCGTTAAATTTTAAAGCATCATTTCTTCGAGTTTGTCTGGCAAGTATATGAATTCCAAAAATTCAGGGCTGATAAGTAGAGATTTAATAATTTTGACAAAAAATAATACATCAGTTTACAATTTTATACCTGATAGTTTCAGAAGTCTAGTTTCAGTACGCAATATAACGGAATGGGTGGGGAGGAGAAAGCAAATAAATGGTGGGATAGATCTTTTAAGTGACAATATTTTATTTCTAAATTAGAAGAGATTAAATACTCTAAATGAAAGATTTCTTATTTTGTAGACACTTTACTGCATAAATTTGGGGTCACAACTTTTATTTTTCAGTTGACAAAACGTCCGTAATTTCTGTAGGTTTCAATGTAACTCGACCTCCATTTATTTTTCCATCTCCAATGGTTCGACTATAAACTTTAATCTGTTAGTCAAGTAGGAGCTTGCCAAAAAATCGTTTAGTTATCTCAGTGCACTAAGGGTAGCTCCGAAGTGTACAACCCAAGCGAACAGTTCAGTGAGTGAAATTTACTAAGTGAAAGTTAAGTTGGGTTCAAGATGAGCAAGAAGTCAAAGCACCACAAACCAAAAGGACCAAAAAATCCTCCCCAAAACTCTCCACCCGTAGAGACTCCAGAATTAAACCCTACTGAAGCACCAGACACTCGAATTCCCGAATCACCAAAGATTTCAGAAGTTGCAGCTGTGACCGCGGTGATAAGTGAACAGAAATCAGTTGTTGAGAAAATAGAAAAAGTCGAAAAAACTCCAGTGATTGTAAGTCCAGAAACTCCGGCCGCTGTACAGACTCCTGTAAAACCAAAGAGAAATAGGGGAAATAGGAATAAGAAAAAGCATGTAGATGGAAACCCGCAAGAAGGCAATGACGGCAAAGATGATATTTCACAAGACAAAGTTGTTGAAGAAAAAGTGATTCCAAAGGATGAAGTTAAACCAAACGAAGAAATTAAACCAAAGACCGAAGTCAAGCTTCCTCAAGCCAGTGATACAAAAGAAGAAGCAGTTCCAAAGGTTGAACAGGGTGGCAAAAAAGGAAAGAATAAGAAGGGTGGTGGACAAAAAACTGAAGAATTAAGCCAAGAAAAACTTGCCGAGAAGAAAGCAGACGTGGTTGCGGAAAAAAAATGCGACGCACAAACACAGATAGAAAGGAAACCGCAGAAAGATGTAAAAGTTGAAGAAAAAGTTACAAGTGAAGTTAAAATAATTGAGGAAGAAATTGCGAACAAGCCTGATGGTGCTTCCGATAATGCTCCAGAAAAGAATAAGAGGGGCAAAAACAAGAAGAAAGGAAATAAAAATGAAGTTGTTGAACAAGTTTTACCTATTGCAGATGAAGTAATTAAAAATTTCTCAGGCAAAGTATTTTTAAGTGATACTATTCCAAGAGATGAAATAAAAATAGTAACCTGTGAGAGAATCTTCCCGGATGATGAAAATAAAAAACCAAGTGGTGAACCAATTGTTGTAGGCAATATTATTAGTGAAATAAAGGAAACACCTAAAGAAGAACAGAAGAAAGACATTAAATCGGAACAGAAAAATAAAAAGGATAAGAAAAATAAAGATATACCAACTGTTCCAGCCAGTCCTGCAATTCAATCGCAAACAGATATCGAAAGTGCCGTGTGTGATCCTCTCGTTTGTTCTAAGAAATGTGAAGAAAGTGATGTTAAAAAAGACATTTCAAAAAGTGAAGAAAATATCGCGAAGAAGGAAATTTTACAAACCGATGTTAGTGCAGCAAAAAGAGAAATTTCCAAAAGCGAAGAAAGTGTGGTAAACAAAGAAACAAAGGGTCAAGAAAAGCTGATTAATAAACCTCTTACTAAAGCAGATGTTGTGGATGACCTGTTTCCCTCTCTCGCTACGTCCATCGAAGAGACGCTTCAGAAATTGATTGTTTGCGAGTCTGACATGAAACTTGCGGAAAAACTATTTGCTGGAGATAATACAGCTGAAATTAAAAAGTCTGCTAGTGACGTAAAAGAATTTATTTCTGCCTGCGTCAAAGATATTAAACCGATCCAAAAAGAGAGCACTCCGGATAAACAACCGATAATGAAAGATAAAGGTAAAAACAAAGATAAAAAATCAAAAAAATCCGAGAAGCAGCTTGAAAGCTTACCAACACCAGAGTTGAATGTAGCGTCCGATATTTTAGAACAACCCATTAAGCCAATCGATCAGAAGGCGCAAGAGAAATACACTGAGGATATGCTAATTATACCCGAGACGACTCAACTTATAATGGATTTACAAAAAGAATCGTCTCCGGGTCGCACATTTACAGAGCAACTTCTTGATGTTTCAACAAAAACCTGTAGAACTGATCCTAGTCACATAGAAACAAAATCAAAAGACGTTATTCGAATGGGTTCTCCGGCAGCAAGAACTGCATCTCCAAGTTCATGTGTTTTATCTACGAAAGAATCATCACCTGGAATAAGAGAGGCATTATTCAAACCAATTGCAGGAGACAGTAGCGTGATAAAAGATGCTCCAGGAGGCATAAATCTTTGTACTTTAGGTATTAAACCAGCAGATCCAAGAAAAACTCCTTCACCAACAGTAAGAGAACAATTGTTTCAGCCGATAAATGAAGGGGCTATTGATAATCTAGCATGTTTTCCAAAAATTGTCAAAGAACCATCACCAAATAGATCCTTACTAGAACAATTTGATAAAAGAGATGTTTCACCCGGTAAATGTTTTGCAGAAAAAGCTCGCCTCGTAGATGAAAAACCGGAGGAAAAAACCGACAATAAAAACATTTTCTTACAAACAGCGTCATCCACCACAAAAGATAATAAGAAAGAATCATCTCCCGGCAGGTCCTTGCGAGAAGCACTGTTCCATCGTAATATATCTGAAGATAAACCCGAAACTCCACAAACTGTTGTTACTCCTCCAGTTGGATTAGAAAGTTGTGCGATCAAAACCCCCATTTCCGAAGATATAATAAATTTACTTCTATCTGACATACCTCCAGAATGCATTACCAGTGGCTTACGATTGAGTAAATCTAAAAGTCGCGAGGATATAAAAGATACGAAATGCCCAGTAAAAGAAATAAAGGATTCCAAATCACCTGCGAAAGAAATAAAAGAATCGAAAGCACCTATAAAAGAAATAAAAGATTCCAAATCTCCTGTAAAAGAAATCAAAGATACGGAATTACGAGTAATAAAAGATGTACAAGATTCAAAATCTCCGGCAAAAGAGATAAAAGATGTGAAATCCTCCGCGAAAGAAAGTACTTTGCCATCGGAGACTGAAAGTGCGAAAGTAGGGGAAAAATCTGACAAAAATAAGAAGAACAAATCCAAAAATCAGGAAAAACAAAAACCTGACACTTCTATTATTACACTGCCAAAGCCACCGCAAGTCGTGGAAAAAGTTCAAGAAAAAACTGAAACCCAAACAGTGGAGGTTGCGTGCAAAAAGGAAGGTGTTTCAAAACCAGTTGAAATTAATATTGATCAACTGATAGAAACTCCGGCGAAACTTGAAGAAATTCTTGTGGACACGCCTAAAGCCGCCAAAAGAGCCAAGGATAAGAAAAATAAGAATAAGGGCCATGATATTATAGCTGAAAGTGGGATTGTAGTAATTGAAACAGAAACTCCGTGTGCTGCAAATATTGAAGAAGTAAAACCCGTGGTGGAGGATAAGACTCTAAACGATGATTCTAAATGCAAGAAAGCTGATGACAATTCCGTGTTAACCGAAAGGGATTCTAAAGAGGATTTTCAGGAAGTTAAGCTAGAAAACATAACAAATGTTCAAAGTTCTCCCGTGAAAATAGCTCCGGAAGCAGCAGCTAACACATTTGAATTCATAAAAATTCCTGATAGAGGAGAAAACACAGGATCTGAAGAACCTTCACAAGAAAATATAAAGAAAGAAGGTAATAAACCTCAGCCAAAATCCCCTGGTAATCAGTCAAAAAACTGGTTTGGTCCGTCAAGCACTCCTGCGAAATCGAGTAAACCTGACTACAAAAAGGAGAAAGACAAAGATGCTAAAAACGTGATATCTGAAACCGAATGCCCAATTGTCACCCCAGTCGATGATCTCAAAGACACATCAAAGATTGTCGGTGGGGCCATGAAAAAGGACATCAAACACAAAGGCAAAGATTCAAAGACTCAAGAAAGTAAATCAAAGGGCAAAGTAGAAGCAGCAAAAGCAGCATCGAGCAGCGACATTGCCATGATAGACGATGTAGATGAAGAGTTTGTTTATAAGTACAGCTTCCGAACTGTATTCATATCAAATGCCTGCCACATCTGTAAAGTGCAGCTGAAGGAAGACAGAGTTGTTTGCAGATTCTGCCATTTGGTCAGCTATTGCACTGAGGACCACAGAGATGAAGACTGGCAATCGCATCAGACATTGTGCTACGCCATTTGCACTCTCTCGCATGTCAAAGGTATTGAACAAAAGCAAATAATTATTTTATCAAACTCTCCAGCCCAACAACTCAATAATTTCACCACACCCGAGAGAAATCAATCTGGTTTATATTGCATTTTTTTGGACTTACCGAATCCCCACGCTCCTAATTTTCTACCCTAACTCCCTAGGTGTTTTTGCCAAATAATATTTGGTAAGTTTATTATATTTAGCACATTATGCAAACATCATTGTAACTGAACTTACGTAGTATTTTTCGAAGGTGGTACATTAGTTGAAGACAATTTGTAGCGTATTTACTTACTAGATAAATTTGGAGAGGGCTTAGTATTTACAAATTTCCTTCTTATTACTGTGATAGGTGATGTGGCTTTTGTAGGTAGGCAAAGAATTTTCGTTGATATTATTTTTATTTTAAGTGGTACGATTTAATTCAACAAATTGGGTATTACTACAGTGCTATCTTTTGTAAAAACAACGATTGTTTATCTCTGTTGCCAGCTGCCGAGCACATCTATGGAGACGCCAAGGCCCTGAGCGGCCAGGATTACCGCCTCCTTAGGATGCAGGCCATAGTGTCCTGCGAGAAGATCCTTAAGAGGAAGTTGTGCCCTTGGGAGCAGGAGGTGCTGCTGTACCCCAGGATTTGCTGCAACGCTTCCTGTAGGGAGTGGAGGAGCAAGAATCTCAAGGACTGTGAACTTTGTGGACAGGTAATAATTTCAACACATTTATAAAATTCTCAAAAAATGAACACTTTATTTTGTTCTAGTTGGCAATTTATTTTTGCTTTACTGATCTCCTTTTGATGAAAATGGAATAAATGTTTTTTTTTGCAATATGTATTTATTGTTGTGTTGTTCACACAACTGACACAACACAATATAAAGAGTGGACTGCTATTTATTTTTACTAACCTAAGGTTACACATGTCTTGCTGGTATTTCCAAAACATTCTGCTAAGGGTGATTTTTTCTTCAGGCATTAATGAAAAAATATTTTTTTAAAGTTTAAAATGCTTCGCGGTAAGATCGTGAAACAAAAACCACATTATTTTCTTAGCCTGTTGACTACGCCTATATTTGGGAGGTGTAAATTAAAAGAATATATACAATACAATAAAATTTAAAAGGTTAATCTTTCTTAATGGGATCAACTAATTTGCAGGTTCATTGTTTCATTCTGCGTAGTATCATTGTTCAAGATCATTCCAGGATCTACATCGTCCCAATTTGAGATTTATTGTATGTTTAATAGACAAAGGGATATATTATGAAAGACTTATAATAAACTTATAATTACTTATATAATAATATTTATATAGACAGGTGGTTAAGGGACGTACTTACTTTAACCAGTCTTTCCTAACATCTTTTTCTGGAGTAACAAAATTTACCGAAATTTTTGTCTCGGGTAACATTTTTGTTTTTTTTTTCAACTGAAAACATAAAAAAAAATTAATAGGTATTGGACAGTTAGGGGCGAGGTCAGGGATTGGGCAGTTACTCAGCTGAGTGACAAAATGGTATGTGGAAATTTGACTACATGTTTTTGATGATTTTTTTTGATGACGAAAAAAAGATTTTTTTTCTTTTTCAACTAAAAACACTTAAAAAATCATCGATATATTGAACAGTTGGGGGCAGGGTGAGGGTTTGGTCGATTATTCGGCTGAGAACGTGGAAGAATTTTTTTTTTGTTTGAATTGAAGACAAAAATTTCGTAAAAAAAAAATCTAAAAATGTTACCTGCGACCTGAATTTTTCTTTTCTTTTTTTCATCCAAATGATATCAGGAATCACTGGCCAAAGTAAGTCAAGAACGTTCCTCATCACCCTGTATATATTTAATTAATAGTAAAAATTTACATTTTTGTTGCTTCTTCATAAACTGAAAAATGTATTCCAGGTTTCCTACTGCACCAACAACATGACACACCTCCCCGCAGACCACTCGACCTGGTGCCAGTCTTACCGGCTCTACCATCGTCTGGTCTCCCACCAGCTGCACCAGGGGAGAATCGAACCTGATCTTCCTTCCAAGATATTCCCCGAGGGATACATTCTACCAGATGTCTGCGCCAAACTGTTTGATGACCTATATGGAAACATTAAAGGTAAGTCACCTACCAATCATATTAAAAAAAATAGTAATGATTTCAGGTATGTGTCTGTGATGTAACTATGGTTCAATGAACTCGGATTATTACAGTGGTAATAATTTTTGTTGTGTGTCTGTGATGTTACTCTGATTTAAGTGTTATTTTCAATTTATTGGATTGCCAACACCTCTGCCAAGGGTCACCCCTTGGTTTGCTATGTTTGGCGAGTTAGCAAGGGTGCCCGGGTTCATGGGGTGAGGTTTATCCGGATCTTGGCGGCGGATGCGTCTGCCTCCGGATGTGTCTGGCAGGTCGGATCTGGAGAGACTGGTTAAGGGAGACCTTTTGACCTCTCCAGGGGGACTCTCTCGGAACATCACCTTCCATTGCAGTGGGAGGGATAGATTCAAACATCCGTTACTCCTGGAAGCACTGACTTCCAGAACTTTCTCTCCTTTTTTCTAAAAAATATTCATTTTCCACACAGCATCCCCAAAGATGACATAGGCTTCGAGGGGAGTTATTTTCTTAAGGGCCTTCTGTTTTAGATTTCGTGATTTTTCAAGGACATGTGCTATTTAGCTAACTTGAAATAATTTTCAATCCGACTACTTTTTTTTATTATCTCGTGATTTTTTGCTAGTCTACGCTAGTACATTTAACGTACGAACCATTTTTCATGTCCAAGCCGCGTCCATCAAAACTAAAGAAAAAAATGTATAAATAAACAGATATTATTTTTTTACAACTTGCGTTATTTTTTTTAATGGGGTTGGTGGAAAAACACCTTTACAATAACCCTCCTGACCCCATATTCCTTTCTGGGTTAAAATAAACTTAGTATATATACCTAACTTAACCCTGAGTTTAATGCAACTCATTAATGTGAATACCCCAACTGCTCCCGTTTGTAGGAAGTGAGACTGTGGCATCCCCAATCGGGGTGTATGTAGTGAGGTTATAGGTAGTGGAGTGGTTAGTGGGTTGGGAATGAGGAAGATGGGGAAATACCTGCCATTTCAAGCAACGTCAATGGTGGGGCTTACCCCAGGGCGATACTGAGAGTATCTTCCAATCTGGAACGTGCCGCAAATATGCTATAAGTATATGATTTTTTAAACATGACGCACAGCACGTGCCATTAATGAATAAAATTAAGAATAAACACAAATCTGTGATATCGAGGATTTGAACCCGCGTTCTCCAGATTGATAGTGGAGAGAAAATGTATTTTCTTCGGCATTTGTAATGTTGTGATATTACCTATATAAATAATCTTACAACTCGAAAATGTGATAATAATTTCATGATTAAGGGAAGATCGTACATTAACAGACCAATTATTAATTTCTACCAAGTGGTATTTAATGAAATTATTTAAAGTGTTTGGATATGTTCCTAGTATATGCATGGTTAATACGAGTAAAGTTTATCAACAACATAAAAAAATACAAAAAAATTACACACAACAAAAACCCTGCATAAGATTCCTCAATCAAACCAGTGTCGTAACATTTAAGTGATGTAACCCCTGATTTCTAACCGCCGACACGTGCTCCAACAAAAGTTGGATGACTCCGTTTGTTCCATCCGCATTGTCTGCGAATTGTTGGGCCACCATTCCTCTTGGCACAATCACTCCCGACCTTTAAAGAGTGGACGAATTTGGCTTGATCACCAGCCAAGACAATTGTATATTATGGGGAGTGCAATTCTTAGTTAACCGATCGGACTGCATGCTTCAATAAGATACGTAAATACATTTTGTACTTTGGTGACTTGTCGCCGGCTTGTATTGTATTTCTCTCCTTCTTTTCTTTAGGGTATTTTTGTAACAAGTGACTGAAGACTGTCTAACCAAAACTTTCTCCTAATACAGTTAAAGTTTAGGAGGAGAAAACAGAGATTAAATTAAATTAAATTAAACATCATAATTTCTTGGCGCCAGTGTTTTCTCTTAATGATTCGCTCTAATTTTCGGAAATTTTAGGTTAGATTCCTTTCACATAAGGGGCTGGAGAAGAAAATTTGGATTGGACCGCCAGATTCCTACCCATCCCTCATACCTTTTTGCTTCCCAAGACTTCCTTTCCCGAAAAAGGCCCACCGCACTGCATCCCCAAGGATGACATAGGTTCTGAAGGAAATTATTTTCCTGCTATAGATATTGAATGATTGACCATATTTACAAGCACATGTTTTGTAAACAGATTTTGTTTATCTCCGTAAAGGAAAACTGGCAAAAGTACAAAGTACCATTTATACCTTTAAACTATTCCATGTTGTTCTATTAGCCTGGCAACTACCCAATGCTTAACAATTTCAATCAATTCTCATAAGTGTAGATTGACACATTTATCCAGGGAACTATCTACAAAAAGTTGTTTTTTTAATCCATAGATTTTTAGTATCCACATATTATCTCCAGTAGCGACCATTATTGCATCGATAACACGATATATCTAAAATCTAAACCATTCATATTTTAAATTGTTAGGTAGTAGAATTACTATCCAGCACGAGATTTTAATGGGGAGGCAGGTATGGAAACTGCGGCCCCGGTATTTATCTGATAACCAACACCCTTGCCCATATGTCACGTCAAGTGATTGGTTACATTTGGTGGCTTAGCAGGGGTTCATTGGGTGAAGTTTGTCTTGGTATTAGTGGCAGATGCGTTTGCCCACTTACTGCGGGCAGGCCGGATCGGGAGAAACTCTTTTTTTTTTCGACCTCTCCAGTTGAAAAATACTTCAGAACAATTTTTCAATGGAAAAAATCAAACATCTTAGTTATTTTATTTATTTATATACCTATTAATATCTTAGGTATATCATTAAAATAATATTATGTACCTATATATGTAAAAATAAACATATAAGTACATTGTTAAAACCGTTGACCAACTACTATTGTAATTATGTAGCATTTATAAAATAGGAATTCTTTCTTGAGTTAGGTGTTTTTTTTTATTTTTGAGTAGAATAATTCTCCAGTCTTTTAATACAAATATTAACTGAACTTTGGCATTAATCTTCTTAAAAATATAAATATAAATGTAAATATAAACCAACCGTGATGAGGGTAGCAAAGGTAAAGTCATGCAATTTCCAGTGTTTTCAATATAATGTCTGGGGTTGCTGTTTGGAGGGGAGGGGAGAAATAAAAGAAATTTCTTGGTAGAATTCAGAGAGTTAGCGTATCCAAAAGTGACGGACGTATACTCTCATGACCAATCCCTCAAACTATGTTTACCTAGAAATTCAAATAGATAGTTCAGATCACTTTTCATGTAATGAGTGAAGTCCGAATTATTTTGCAGTTTCAGAAAACAAAACTTTAGCTGTATATCTCCAAAGATTTTACTCTTCCGGCATCGCAGCATGTTTATTTTAATTTATATTAATGAACCAAACCAAATCAATTGATCTTTAGATTTGGCAAAATACCCATTGTTCAAAATATAACGCGAAGATTTATTTTTATACGAGCTGATTTCATGTGTCCGGGCCGGAAACATTTAAAATAAACTCATCGCTTTATGTAGTTTAAGCTATCAAATTTGACAGAGGAATGACAAGTGTTGTAACATATATATAGATTTCTGGGATAGACATTTTCCCGGGAGACGGGCCGGTATTAGTTGCGCTACTGTACATGTACGTATGTATTTACGCACAGCTCGCGTGGAAATACTGGTGACACATAATAATATATTTTATTGTATCATTCATACAATGAGGACTCCTCAAGAAAAGACAAATAGCGTGTCTGATGTTTTTTGTCTGTTCTAATGATGATTGGTTTGTTGTAAATGCATTTGGTTTCCGAATTTTTAAATGTTGTTGAATGTGTTGTAATTTTTTTTGTCGAGGGATTTTTTATTTGTTTTTATGTGAATACCGCACTAGAGCCCCAACTGCTTCCAACCTGATGACATCCCCAAGTGGGGTATGTTGTGAGGCTGAAGAGAGTGAGGATGGGTATGAGATGAGAAAAGGAAGGTGGGGAGGTACCTGTCTATTCACATCACCAAACTCGGCTAAAACCATTTCATGCAACTAGTGTTCGACCGAACTTTCGGTTTCGGTTTCGGTTTCGGTTTCGGTTTCGGCCTAGTTTTGGAAAAAACCTGGTTTCGGCTAAGTTTCGGTTTCCGAAAACCGAAACAGAATTCGGGAGGTTTCGCGCTGCGATCGGACATGTATTTGCTGAGCCCGCGCTCATAGTCTTGTCAGGACCTGCTTATTAGATTGCTTAATTATGAATACTGATAATAATTTTTAGTCCATTAAACTTATTAATAGTTGTAGCTCAATGAAGCTCTTCACAGTTTTTTTGTTTGTTTGAGAAAAAACTCTTTGTATTTTCATACATTTAATATTATTTGCGTAAAAAAAATTCTGTTTTTTTTACTTAGTAGGTACTTTTTAATTTAACTTTTATTATAGTTTATTAAAAGAGTGCCATTAAAATTATCACAGCTTAGAAGAGATTATTTTGTTCCTAAGATGTAAGAGTATATTTTGTTTAGTGTACCCAAAGTGTACCTAAACAAATTAGGTAAAACGAATAACTTACAAGTTTTGTACCTTTTATTTTATGTTTTTCGTAAATGCCTATTATTTCTTTTTTAAATACTATTTTCCTGGTATAGTAAGTATATTTATTTCAGATCAACTCTTATTTCAAAAAGGACAAATAAATTGTTTGAAATAGGGAGTGATTATTGTTATTGTGTGAATACGTACTGACAGAAATAAGTTACGCGGATTTTTATCACGGGCATCCCAAAGTGGATTGCAACACTGGTTGTCACGGACACGCCGTCTATCAACTTATTCCGATTTCTGCTATTCTCAATGTTAATCGCATAAAACTTATTCTCGTAAACCTTCTTGATTATTTAATAAAAATTATGTATAATTATTAGTGTTTTAAAAATAAACTTAAAGCTTTATCCAAACCATTCGGAGTTAATATTATTTAGAACCAGATCGACATATTATGGCATCGTATTCGTTTAAGTAAGCGAACGGCTACGATACTATAAACCCATATTATGTTTATTATTAATTCAAATATCAGAGACTAAATGAATATTAATATATGATTTAAAATAAAGACTGACTGCTTAAGATTAACTATTTTTTTCCCACGAAAACATGACCTTATATGGAAGTTTCGGTTTCGCCGAACCTGAGACCGAGGCCGAAATTAGGTTTCAGTTTCGGTTTCGGCCGCAAAAAGTAGTTTCGGTCGGACACTACATGCAACGCTTCAATTCTGAATGGTGGTCTTACACCAGGACGGTACTGTGAGTATCTTCCACCCTGGAACTGTGGTATGTTGTAAGGCTGTAGTGGGGGTGGGAATGTTGGGAAGTACCTCGTTACTCAGGTGTGGTCACCAAAGAGGGCTAGAGCCATTTCAAGCTGAGAGGCGAGTATGGGTACCGCCTCTCCGGGAACCATTATTTGGATAACCTCTGCCGTAGGTCACCCCAATTGGATCGCTACTTGGTGACTAAGCAGGGGTGCCCAGGTTCATGGGGTGTGGATTGTCTAGGACTTGGCTGCGTTAAGTCTGTACACCTCTTGCGTGGTGGGCTGGATTAAGATAGACTGATTGAGGAAGATCTTTTTACCTCTCCAACCGGTTCTTTCGACCCACCGTCTTGCACCTCAGCAGGAGGGACAGATTCAAGCGTCTGTCACTCCTGAACACTTATCACCAGGTTCCAACGCACCCTGTCGTATTTTTTTCCTTCTCAGAACATCCTCTCCTTCCTTTCCTTAAAGAAACCCTCCACACAAATCTTAAAAGATAACACACACCCTGAGGAAAATTATTTTCCTTAGTAGAGCTAATGTAAAAAAAAAAAGAGTGTGCAATTCACACGCGGTTGAAATGAAACCTTCATAATACTAAAGTAGACAAGAGTGGGGAGACTACGAAACACCGCACAAAGAGGAGACCGATTAGTCTATCTCATTCTCTCGCAGGCTAAATCCTATAGATGTATGTGTTTGTCTATTTTTGGTGTCGCTATTTTTCGTTACATCGAGTTTCAAATCACAACGGTGCAAAAAAAAAAATCGAGAGCAGTTAACACGCGGTAGAAGCAAAACTTCACCATAAAAATCTCAACCAAGGAGCCTTGAAAAGTGAGGTCATAATTAAATCGGCCAATAAGCGCAGACCTAGCGTCATTTCCATTTTATATCTCAACCAATAGGAGCCTTGATAGGAGTTCGATGCTTCGCAGATGCTGAAATGCATCATTTCCGTTTCATCCGTATTCCAAATCACAACGGGGCTAAAGAAGTTTCATTTCAAAAAAAGCAAACCAACGTTTCGGTTCCGAATGGTGGTCTTTTGCCAGGGCGCCCGCCCGGGCCATATTAGAATATTTATACTTAGAGTATCTTAAATTATAAATTTATATCGTGATGATAATTATTTTGGAATTAATTACATACATTCGTTACGGTCTGGTACACGTAGGTACTTGAACAAATGACTACTTGGAAACGATATACATAAGTGAATTACCGTAAAATAAATCATTTCATTTAGTCACTTTAGTGCTTATTATTCTCGTAGTTATTTAGCCAGAATAAATAATTGCAAAATAACCGTAGCCAACTACCAAATGAGTGGGCTATTAATTTTACGAGAGATTAGTGCAGTTACCGATTCAAAACCTCATTCATCTTACGGCGATCCAATGCAAAGTGTTACAAAATCATGTGGTTTTGATTTGGAAATTTGATCATCTAGAAATTTTATAGAAGTTTTAATTGAATACTACTAGAACTATACTTTGCGGAACGGCTGCGCGGCCTTTGTCGTACAAATTTTAAATTTGTTTTGAGGCCAAAATACCTACTCAACCAAACTAAATATTGTTTTTTTAAGGTCAATGGGTGTAGCAAATATCTAGTACGCATAAGTGCTTTATTTATTTATGTTTTAAATTATGATACATGAACCCTTAAAAATCAACTTTTCAGGATTTTAGATACAACTCTGCCATTTTTTTGTGAGTTAATTATAATAATTTAAATTATTTTGTCCTATTTACCTAACGTTTGTGGCCCAACTACTGTACGATTTGGATAAAACTGTTTGAGAAAGACCTTTTTACTTCTCCAGCAATACTCTCACGACCCATCGCCTCGCACAGCTGCTGGAGAGATAGCTGGACACACTGATCACCAAATTCCGACAAACCCTGTCATACCTTTTTCCTTCCCAGAACTTCCTCTCCTTCCTTTCCTCAAAAAGACCCCCCACACAGCTTCCCCTAAGATGACGTAGGCCCTAGGGAAATCATTTTCCTTAGAGCCTCCTGTGCGAAGCTAATGTAAAAAAAACCTGCCAGCGGCATACACACAGTAATAAAATTGTGCCTTAATACTGGATTTATTTTATTTTGAGATCCATGCTAACTCAACAAAGTGGCACTTTAACACCCCTTTGAAAGGTCTTTAAAATTTAAAAATGTTTAAAAAATAGCCCATAACCTAACCCAACGTAACCTATTTAATCTTTTTTTTCATAATTTTTTCACCAGTTTTAGTTACTTTTCAAATGAGATGTTGAAATTGTATGATTCTGGGTTGTCCGGTCACCCAGAAGCTGAATAGCTACTTTCGTTATTTGTTTTTGGGGTATTATGCCGTGTTGCGCTACCTCCTTCTTTAGCCAACGTTTCGGACAGCGTTGCAGTGTCCATCATCAGGGCAGATCCGGCAGATGTCATCCGGCAGATGAAACACATCTGTCGGATCTGCCGAATCTGCCTTGATTATGGACACTGCAACGCTGTCCGAAACGTTGGCTAAGGAAGGAGGTATCGCAACACGACATAGCACCCCAAAAACAAATAAGGAAAATGCTTTTGGCCGTGAAATCTAAAAACGTATCTGAATAGTTACTTTCTTAAAATATGTAATACCCGTAGTTACGTACAACTCGTATAATGTGATTCTAGTTGTCTGTGGTATTTTTGTGTCAATTCTAACGCGCGTTCGTCCATTATTTCTGCGTTTGACATCGCACAATTAAAAATCCCAGACAATGCCAGCAATAATGTTGTTTCTAGGTCAGACAGACGTCTCTGACGTATAACTCCGGCCACGTGGAATAAATCCGGTCAAACCGATCATCCCTTCCCTTGTCCGTCTCCTGAACTCATTAAGACCGGCCACAAATCTCATTGACGTAAATGTGAGATATTTGGGAAGCGTAATTCGGAAATGTGCCACAAAATTGCCACGCGCTACCAAACAAAACAAAAAAAAATTATTATGTTTGAGGGTGTCCGAATTTCAACCAGATAATAATTTTTTGTAAGGTGCCTTTGATGGGTTAGGATGAACTACGTATTCATATTTTAGTATGAAGAATGTAACAGAAAACATGTAGGTATTCTGAATCAGCCAAAACTCTGGAACTTTTTAGCTAGTCTAAAAAGCCCAAATTAGCGTAAAAATAAATAAATAAATAATAAACTCAAAGGCCTCGTCAATCAGAACGCGTGATTCACGCGGCGTTAGGCGTGAATAACGCCGCGTTAATAACGCTGCGTTGTATTGTACTGAACATTACTAGACCAGTCAAACAGAGCGAGCGCGTTAGCATCACGCGATACTCTAACGCGGCGTTGGGACGTCGCGTTGTATTTTGTTAACAATTGCAATTTCAGTGCCGGCAACCCGGGCGTTTATTTATTATTAGTTATGTACAACAGTTTTTTTTCCTTACCCTCCTCACTAGACAGAGTCTGTTCTGAGGCTGGTAACTAACAATTTTTAATTACATAAAAACAAGTAAGTGGTAAAAAAAATAAAAAAAGAAACATATATATTATAGTAAAAATAATAATAATAAAATAAGAGGAAATCAGAATTTAAAAACAGAGTAGAATAAAAGAAAATATATAATATTAGATATTAAGAATATTACTTATCTCTCTTCTTTCTTTGACATTCAACCAGTTTAAAAATCTTTTGAAAACCTAATTCAAATTATTAGATGCGACGTAGGTCTTTGTTTGGGCTACAAACTTATTGAATATATATGGTGCCAAGTAAGATTCATGTTTTTTTGCAAAATTTGATTTGATATGTGGTACTTGTAATTGATTGTGTGTGTTTGCTCTTGTGTTTTGCGAGTGAGTTATGAAGTGTGGTGATATTTTTATGCAGTTTTTGTAGATGATCTTCTTTATGTATAGTTTATTTATGTTTAATAGGCTATTGTTGATCATTAGCTGTTCTGTCGGATGTTGATAAGGCTTTCTAAACATAATTCTGATTATTGTTTTATGATTAATTTTATGTGATTTGAGGTGAGTCTCTGCTGCTGCTCCCCATACTGAAATACCATACATTAGAATACTTTGACAGAGTGCATAATATATATTTTTTAGCTGAGGTAGTGACATAATATTTCGAATTGTTTTGAAGATGTAAGAGAGTTTCCGTATTTTTTTTGTAATTAGGTTAATTTGGAGATCCCATTTTAAGTTATTGTCAACAGTTAAACCGAGATATTTAATATTTTGCGCATAATCAATTTTGTGAAAAACACAGCGTGAGTTAGTTAACGAGGTAACTGTGCAGGGCGTTTAACGCCGGGCGTTTTTGCTTGACAGTGGTAAAAATGAATATTGCAAAGTTAATTGAATTTTTTTTTCTATTCTTGAACATACACATTACAGATTATTACATGGATAATAAGTTTAGTAATAAGAAGAGATTGTGATAGGACATTGGCATTGAAATAAATCAATCGGGTCTACGCTCTGCCTAACGCCGAAGTAAAATTCAGAAACATTCAACTTCAACACCTACTTTGAAAAGTTATTAAAAGTTAAGTAAAAGTATTTTTAAAATTGGTTAAATAAGTTATGTTAGGTTAGATTATGGGCTATTTTATAATTTCATAACTTTTAAAGGCCTTTCAATAGTATGTTGAAAATGCATGACTCTGAGTTGTCATGGAACCTTTTTATAATAGTACGTAAATCGCACAGTAAAAACATTTTTTTTTAAATTTGTATAATTTTAAAACATCTACTTCCAAATATCTTTTAAGAAATAAAAAAAAAATAATATAAATAATTAATTATAATACATCTGCCCTGATGATGACACTATAAATTCGTCCAAAACATTGGCTAAAGAAGGAGGTAACGCAACACGGCATAATACCCTTAAAATATATCACGATAATACCGTGAAAAATTCAAAACACTCATATTTGTTTTGTTAAAATTTTTGACAGATGTCTTAATAATTTTTTCAATGTTTACTAACGGCTTTCATTCGAAAGATTAATTTTTGATCGTCTCGTAAATTGTGAATGTTTGTTTTTGAAAGGCAATGATCCTGAAAAATATTTTTTTTTTTATAAATACTTTCAGCTTCACAAATCCTACAAACAGAATATCCGCTGGTTTTTCTCGGGTCTGCACTTTATGATCTCTTGATGGTCTCCGGAAGTTTAGCGTCCAATGGTGACTGGTGACTCATTTCGTCTTCCAAAACAAGGTTGACGCACAAATAATGTTGGAGGTCATACTCGGAATGAAACACTTGTGTTAAATTATTTGTACCTGTATAGCTTATTTGCGTATATAAACTTGCAATAAAGGTGAAATGATTTTAGACGCTGCGCTTGCTGTAATGCTTTTATAAAGGGAATGATAGAATTTTAGCAAGAAATTTATCACGATAGGTTTCATGATGTGACACTTTTTCTTCTCGTGAAAGCATAGACAAAATGATTCAAAGAAAATTAAGATAAAATGTGACACAGACATTAAATAGAAAGTAAAAAAAGTCCGTAGACGAAAATGAATCTTGATGAATTTAAAAATAAAATGGCAGGTAGAAAATGAAGTTAAATATTGCAAATAGGATGGTACAACACTCAATATGCGCTAGTTCATTTCGTAAAAGTTGAGTCAATAATAAAAAGCTTCCTGTATAACCATTAAGTCCAGTCTGCAATATCTCGCATTACGTTTCGCATTATGTGTCCGCGGAACTATTCTTCTTTGATCCTGATTGATTTAAATAATGTGTCTCCATATTGTATCGCTTCTGGGAGCTGTGCCAAGGTACCAGTCGCTCTGTGATGTAATGACGGGCTTATATACTCTTTACGATACAGAGTAGGGAAGCAATTATATCGATTATCTGTTGTAACTAGTATGGAGTGACAGAGGTATAACGAAGACCACCACGATTAGCAGTGGCGGTTCTTCACAGGGGGACAATGGGGACAGTCCCCACCAGTTACACTCAAAACCTACTAAAGGAAATAACAGTCGATGCCGCCAAAATGAATGAATTCTTTAAACATAAAAGTAATTAACATTAGCAGAAATAAAATACAAACAATTATTCCGGATGATTTTAATAAGACCCACAGCGAAGTACGGCGCAAAAAAAAGCAGGTCTATTTCTCAGTGCGCAGAATTACTGCGCACTTGGGGGACGATCCGAACTATCCCCATACTTTCCTTGCGTTGTTTCGCGATCGTATGCAACTGCGCATGCGCAGTAGTATGTGAGTTCAAGTATCTGCGGGGACAATCCTTTGGATCCCCATAGAACCATTTGTTTGCGAAGTTACGGGCGGGAATCGCTCGCGTTCAAATTAGTTTGATTATAATCTCGCAAGGTAAAGCTTTATTTTTATTATATTTCATTGTAAATTGGCATATTTCTATAGACATTTTATATTATTTTGTGTTAAATATATCCGACTAGCATGATTAGACCATCAAAAAATTTTTTTGAGAAATTTTATAATATATAATAATAATAATAATATTCTACGGGTGATGAGATTCCGGTACGTAAAAAAGTCGATCCCCACCACTAAAGAAGTGCTCGAGCCGCCACTGACGATTAGACTCGTCCGCGCATTGATTTGCCCCATAATTCTGTACGGTGTGGAAACATGAACACTTAGAGCCAGCAAAAGAAAATGGAGAATGGAGAGAAGAGTGTCACACAAGATTTTATTTTAGATTTAAAGCTATACTAATTAAACAAACTGAATAATTTATTTTAATGTTAAGTTGTTGGTTGGTTGGTTGGTTGGTTGGTTGGTTGGTAGGCTGGTTTAATCTTCTAATATTTCTGGTTTTTGAAGAAGTTGTAGGATTTCTGAAAAATGAAAAACATATTTAGATTTAAACCGGAACAAGCCTGAAAAACTATAAAATATGATAAGAGTATCAAAAGATTTGCCAAAAGAAGCTCTTCAACAACAAAATTAATAATTAGACCACACGACTGAAGTAAAATATCACTAACTTATGCCGGGTACCCGCTGTATATAATGTTATATAGTGCAGGCGCTTGCATTATAATGTAGTTTCCCTGGACTTAGTTTACAGTTTAGTTGACCGTGAGGTTACAGTGGCCTTGCAACCCTCTACATAATTTATTTATTTATTTACGGATAAATGGTCCATTAACAATATAACAATAACAGGAATAAAAATATCCCGAATCCCGAATCCTGATTCCCGATTCCCGATTCCCGATTCCTGATTCCCGATTCCCGATTCCCAATTCCCGATTCCCGATTCCCGATTCCCGATTCCCGATTCCCGATTCCCGATTCCCGATTCCCGATTCTCGATTCCCGATTCCCGATTCCCGATTCCCGATTCCCGATTCCTGATTCCCGATTCCCGATTCCAGATTCCTGATTGCCGATTCCCGATTCCCCGTTCCCCGTTCCCCGTTCCCCATTCCTCATTCCCTACCCCTACCCCTATCCCTATCCCTATCCTGAGCTTGGGCAAAAGTTTGCACATGCCCCGTTTGCTTTTTTTATGACATTGATCACCGTTCGCATCGATCACCGTTCGCTTTACTTACCGTTCGCTTTTTACCCCCAAGTATCGAGCATGCATAAATAAGTTTTACTTCAACAATATTTCACTTCTTCAGAGTCGAAAAACCTGTTTGAACATACCCAAATATTCAGAAGTAGGTACTTAGTTTTACGCAAACTATTTCGAATGGTTTCCATTTAAAAATTACGAGATTTTTTAAATTTTGCATTTTTGGTAACGTAGAAAATTCAGTGAAAACCCTTGAAATTTAACATTTTTGCATAAGCATTTAGATATGCCCTAAAACAAAATATTGATTTTATCAAAACATCAAATTTTGACTTGTTGCAATTTAATACTGGGCTATCGAAATGAGTTTTCAGCGGTTTTCACAGAATATTCGATTTATTCTGTGGAAATCTAACAAATGGCCTGATCGAATCATTAAAACTCGTAAAGGAATCATGACAATAAAT
This sequence comes from Limnephilus lunatus, assembly GCA_917563855.2. NCBI lineage: Eukaryota > Metazoa > Arthropoda > Insecta > Trichoptera > Limnephilidae > Limnephilus > Limnephilus lunatus. The sequence goes on along the minus strand of OU830594.1, from coordinate 89,110,086 downwards.
AATATGTATGCTGTATGTAATGGGTATACTACGAATAGACTAGTACCCTTTGGTTACTGTAGTTACAGCATAACACTTTTGATACTAGGTACCTACTATTTTGATAATACTACTACTGCTTGTAATAAAAATGAATGTTTCTTTGTTTGTCCGTATGCGTTCCTATACCTTTCCCCTAATTGCGATGATACTTTGGTGATTTGTATTACATGAATCCGAAAAGCTTTCCGAATTAATATGTAATAGTGAGCTCTGGCTTTATGAAATTTGAATAATTTTTTTACAATAGGTGGCGCGTGACTTATTTGAAAAGTGACTGTATTTAGTATAGTTTAGCTGCAGAGAAGCAAGAGGGGGAAGGGATTCCGTGAGGGGGGGGGATAAAGACGAGGGGGGGGTTCGTGGTAAGAGAACGAAGAAAGTGAGAAAACTGGGAAGGGGGGTTCGCGTGAGATGAAAGGCGGGTAAAGTGGAAAAGTAAGAGGGGAAGGGTACCCGGGAAAGGAACGAGGGCGGGAACCGGGACGTATGGGAAAGGACACGCAGGAGAGAGGTGACGGAGGGGTAACTGAAGGGTGGGGGACGAGAGAGGGGCAGAGGGATAGATGTCAAAGTAGCTGTAGGGTATAGCGGGGAGGGGGGTAAATTTGGCAAAAACATGCTTCTCACATGGGGGCAGCTGTTTGTGGCCTAGCATTATTTTTGGACGTACTGCAAATTCGATCCGAATCTAAAAAAATTTATTTTAAAGATGATCTAAGAAAATTTTTGTTTTTCAGAAAAAAAAATTCAACAAAAATCGAAAAATAAACTGTCGTGAAATTGTTCGGAAAATAGGTTGGGAAATTTTTAAAACAACATTCAATTTTTTATTTTTTTGTGACGTTTGGAAAATTTTCATGTTGGAAAATTTTTATTCTTGATATAATATATGTAGGTATATAGTATTTTTAGAATTGAAAAAAAAATCTTCGGAAAATTGGACGAAAATGGGTCGGGAAATTGTATAAAAGTTTTAAAATGAGAAATTCCAAGTTTTGTAAATTTTCTTTTGAACATTTCTCATCTGAGATATTTTGCTGTTTGAAAACTTCAACGGTTCTTTTTGAAAATAGCAGAGGGCACTAATCCGTTTACAACAATCCTAAACTGTACACTGTACAGACATTAAGATTATAATACTAACAGATATTGAGTTTCGAAAAAAAAGCTCCTCCATAAATTTTGTGGATTACATAGGCTCCAGACTGGCTTCAGACGATTGGGAGCAGTTTGTACTCTTGTAGGGTATTTTTTTAAATATAGTGCAATTTTTATCATACAAAGGCCAGTGTTTTTTACCTAAAAATTATATAATTCGTTATATTATTGTATTGGCTAAAAATAAATTAAAAATAATTCAGGCAAACCCCCAAGAAATGTGAACTCTGCCCATTTAATGTTTATCTTTCTAATTTTTAATTGACGTCATTAGACAAGTGTAACTTGGAGCCCGGTCCAATAATGGTTGCCAATAAACGGCATTAGTACATGGGCTATGGAATTATTTTTTCGTGTGGGCCAAATGCCAAACCAATAAAGTACGCAGATTAATCAATGACGGAAGGACATTTTTATTAGTACTAAATAATGCAATTTAGATTACAACAGAGCAAACATACTGTTGTTTTCTCTGGTGATAATCGGGAGTTTTAATGATACTTCATTTCATTAGGTTACGGCCAGGTCATGTTAGGTTTGTCATTATTATCGTCTTATTTACTTACAATGAGTTTTTAACTAAACTAAGCAATGATTTGCCAACTTTAGTGTTTTCTCCCTTCTTCGAAATGTATTTTCAGAATCAAGGTTAATGTTGCTAAATAAATATTTTCCATTTGTTATACCCTCCACACAATATCCCCAAAGTTGTAGGCAAGCCCAAATTAAATAGGCCCCGGAATAGATTACCATAAACAGAACATTACAAAACAGTAGGTACAATGATTAAACAGAACAATGATAAAACAGAACGCGAAAAAAAAGAAGAGGATAAAATAGAAAGTGAAAAAAATTCGATAAAAGAAAATGAACCATTAATGATAAAACAGTGAATGACAAACAGAACAATACAACCTAACGATTACATTTCAATGCAAAAGAAAATAATTATAAAATATGTGGTAGGTACTAGTATTAATAAAAATATCATGTTTTGGCTAATTGGTTAGATTCCGTTTGGTTGGGTTATTTTTACGCAGTGATGATATTTTTAAGGGACATTCAAACTGTGATGTTCTCTTATATCATATTTTCTTTTATCAGGGATAAATACTATCTTTAATAACAATATGTTATATTTTTCAGAGATAGATGACTGTCACTACGCTACGTTGACTCAGTTGTCCACAGCGCCGCTGACAGCTCTCTACGCCTATCAGAAGACCATTGGTGCTAAAGATGCCGCTCAACCTTTCACGGTAATAATAACAATAAATTAGTATATGTATACATAATATCATGTATATTTGAATGCATAGCCATGTCACTAAAAAAAATGTGTTTTAATTCTTTTTATGGGAGTGCTTTTTGATACATATTTTTTTTCTGTCTGGTGCGTACACGAATAAATCAGAAGGTTTTCTGAAGCATGAGAAGGCCACATACGACTGTCCGAGTAAAAATCATGGATTTTCCAAATTTACCTTCTGCTATCTCCTGCCGCTGCTATGCCTCCTTTGCAATCCCTACCACTGGCCCTCTCTTGTCCCTCACCCCTCCGTCGACCCTTCCCTACGTGTCCTTTCCCATGCGTCCCCGTAAACGCCCTGTTCTCCGGCCGCGCCCTCTTCCTCTCCCACGTTCCTCTGCTGCATTCCCTGCCTTCCCCCCTCCCGTGTCCCCCACACCCCGAGAAACCCCGCCTCACCCCTTCCCTCGTCCACCATCCCTCGAACCTCCCCTATTTCGTTTCCCTCCCCACCCCGAATTACCCACCCCCTCCCTACCGCTAAACTATATGAAAAACACACATTTTTTTCAAACAACTCACGCGCCACCTATTTTCTTAACGCCAAAGCTCACCATTATGTATTGGACCTTCGCGGGCGTGCGCACAACAACCCGCCAAAGTTTCATCAAATCGGGTGTATGGTATAGGAAATAATAAGGTACCAAAAAACATTAACTTTTATATACATGGTTGACAAATCACTCATTCTTGAATTCAACAGCTCCGATTTTCCGATCTCCGTGTCATCCTCCCTATATATATAATTCACCCCTTCCTCTTAAAAAAGACCCTCCACACAGCATTCCCAAAGATAGAGAGGATGCACGGATGTGAATTAAGCAAAAAGTGTGTGCCGAGACTGATCATTGTGGCGGTCTTTTCTCTCTGCCTACCCTGCAGAAAAACGGCGCGGCGTGATCGTTAATTTAGTTTAAATTAAAACATTATTATTATTATCGACAGTAAATAAAACAGGTGACAGTTTATCCTGTCCGCATTAGCAGCCACGTGGACATTGGTACGAAAATGTTTTTAAATCGCGACAATGGCTCATAAATCTCATTTTATTGGTTAACACAGCAGTTAAAAGTGGTATTATTGGACTTTGGCCAAAAAATCCGGAATACTTTTTTTAGCAATCGTCATCATGTCTAGTTTTCGCAAAACCGCAAAAAAGTATTGATAGTTATTTTTAAAAAAAAACTTATTTAAGTCGCATTTATTCATTAACTAGCGAGTACCCGGTGTGCGTTGCAATGCCACTCAAAGGAGGAAAACTGTTTCTACTTGTGCGTCCTTCCCATACGTCCCCATTCCCGTCCCCATACCCCTCCCGCTTTCCCCTCCATAATCCCTCGTTCCCCTTCCACGTTCCCCGCCTTCCCACCTATATCGTTCCCCTCCGCCCTGCCGCTAAACTATATGAAATACCCGCATTTATTCAAACAAATCGCTCGCCACTTATTTTCTCGCCACAATTTTATATTTTCAGAGCTCACTAATATAATATATAGATACATTCAAATCACAAACACCATAGTTTACAAATAGTACAAATACAGTTTACATACAAATCACCACAGTTTCATCGCATTGGGATAAGAAGTAGGAAATAATTTCATAACGCCATAGCTCACTATAATGTAAGTATAGAAACCATTGCGGGCACGCGCACTTCAATCACCAAAGTTTCAACGCAATCGGATGAATGGTTTAGGAATGCATAATTTCATAAGAAATATTCTTTTTTTTATCTTGATTTAATATACGCGCACATCTGGGAGTCGAACCCAGGACCTCTGACTTTCCGGTCTGCAACTCTACCAACTAAGCTAATGTGTCCCTACCGGATTCGGTCATTTTTTAACTGTATCATACTTCGACTAAGAACTACCACCATTATCTTCACATTTTCTTAACGCATATTTTATTGCTTACTCTATCTTTATGTGTGATTGCAAGATTCAAACCCGAACTAAATGCTATCTAGATAGTGTCTGGATAAATTTTGATCCATTTTTAATTCTCATATCCGACATCTATTGACTTTTCTGCAAGTCTAGGATGAATATTTATTTATTTTACGAGTAAAAGTAAAAATAAAAAATAAAAATAAAACACTCAAAGTAACTATCCTTAATTAATCACCATGAAACAGGCAGCCGCCTAGTATGGTGATTTAATAAATCTTATCTATGTAAATGTCTATTATATGTAACATGTATTTTACAAATAAATTATAAAAATGAACCACTAATTGTAATATTTAATAAAATAAAAACAATATTAGCGAAACTCAATCGAAGATCTGGAAACAGAAAAATCAGAAAAAGATATTGGCACTGGGACTCGAACCCAGGACCTTCGGCTTTCCGGGCCGCAACTCTACCATAAATAGCAGCCAATAAAATATGCATTATGAAAATGAAGATAATGTTGGTAGGTCTTCGTCGAAAAATGATACATTTAAAAATGATCGAATCGGATAGGGATACATTAGCTCAGTTGATAAAGTTGCGGTCCAGAAAGCCGAAGGTCCTGTGTTCGAGTCCCAGATGAGCCCATATCTTTTTTTGAGTTTTCTGTTTCCAGATTTTTTATAGAGTTTCACTAATATTGCCTTCATTCAATTAAAAAGAAATATTCATTTTTATATAAGGATTGACGGGATGCGCAATTCATTAGGCTTCCGTATATATAAACTTGCAAAGTACACGTACCTGTACCTACGTTATCAGAAAAATGTTGTTTATTATAAAATGCATATAAAAAATTGTCGAACAATTAAAAAAAAGTTTTCCACGACTAATGATAATAACTTTAATATATATGTTGACCCGCATTTATGGTACATAACATTGAACATCGCCAAAGGTATTTTGTACAGGAAGCAATAATCTATTCGGAACAACAAAGAACTCAATAAGCCAAGTAAACATGTTTTTTTAAAGACAATGGTACCTGTACTGATTTCTTATCACTGAATAATGTGAGTTTGGTCTTTCAAGATCATAATCATTATCGTTGTCTTCGGTCACTGTGGTTTCACAGTACAGTACGCCCAGGTAATCGGAAAAAACAGATCATGATGTAAAATAAGTTAATAAAACAGAAAAAGATAAAACAGTACAACATAACCGGCCGTGGTTGAGTGGGCATAGCGCTTGGGTCCCATCCAGGCGTCGCATGTTTGATTCCTCTGCTGGCTAAGTCCTCCATCACAACACAAGCAACATTTTCGGCTTTCTGTGGTGGTAGTTGAAGATTTTCAAACATTCTTGGGTTATTCGTAACCCGGGAATGTTTGTCTTTCTTTCAAAAAAAAAAAAAAATAACATAATTAACATAGGACATTGAGTTAAATGTTGGAATGAGGCTTTTGATGTACACTGTACTTCTTCGTATACAAGCCAACAACTCTAACACAGCAATTAACTCACCAAAATTATGGAAAATGTGTACATTTAGACATGTTTCATATTTCTTTACTGACGTACAAAACCAATATTAATGTTTATACTTGGATATACATTATTTTAAAACCACTAGCATTTATTTTTTCATTCTTCCTTTATTTAATCAATTCGTGAGCTTGTAATATTCTTAATTAAAAAACGAGTGTGCTTTAGACCACACGACTGAAGTAAAACTTCACTGAAGAGAGAAAGAAAATGTGCGCGCGCACTGCTCTCTCTTGCTCCTACAGTGATACAGACAATAGGCCTGCACTGTGTCACGCATTCACCAGCTTACTCCCCAAGTCAAGCTTGCATAAAGAAGTTTTACTTCAAAAATATCTTCCTCTCTAATTTGTTCCTATTTGTTTGTTATTATTATTCATACCTACATCATTAGATTCATTAGTAAGGATTTAGAACAATTTTCATTCCAGACGAAATTACAAAGTAATTCTGCAGACATATGTTTACATGTGTAATTCCAAATTTTTGTTTATATTAATTAATGTGTGTTAATAGTGACAATTTGTATAGTTATAGTAATAATATTAAGTATGTATGTTTAAATTGTAATTGAACATTAACATCCTGTTGACAACTGCTTTATTGCGGTTTAACGGGATTGTCTATCCCCTAGAGTTTGTCCCCTCGGTCATACCCTCCATTATGGCATACAAGACGCCTTCTTGTCGTATTACATGGCCGATCCATCTTGCACGCCTTTCGGACAAGGTCCTGAACAGGTGCCTTCCTCCTTCGATTCTTTGGAGAACCTCCTCATTTGTAATGTGGTCTCTCCAGGAAATTCCTAATAGTCTCCTATAGGACCACATCTCAAAATCCTCTAGTCTCCGTTTATCTCTTTCGGATAGGCACCATGTTTCGCAGCTGTACATCAAGATACTCCATACATAGGTCTTGATGTGGAGTATTCTCAGTTTTAGGTCTATATTATTCGATTCTATTATTTTCGACCTTTTATTGAATGCAAGCCTAGCCTGGTGTATATGGCTGTCGACCTCGCTCTTAGACCGACCGTCCTATGTTATTTTGCTCCCGAGGTAGAAAAACTCCTTGGTGTTCTTTAGTGGAACTCCTGCCATCTCTACTCTCATCTGATGTTGCGTTCGGCCTACAGTAAGCAGATTTGTTTTGTCTTTATTTATCTTCATGTTGTAGTTGTTTTGAAGAATGCTTTGCATGGTTGCTAAGGCCTCTTGCCGTTCTTCTTCACTTTCAGCAACCATAGCAATATCGTCAGCAAACCTTATCATATCCACCTTTTGCCCGTGTTACACCTTTTCTGTGACTCATTCTCTATCTCAAGTCATCAATCGCACTCTGTATATAAGCGTTAAAAAGAACAGGTGACAGAGAGCATCCCTGTCTCACCCCTGGTCTTATACTGGCTTTTGTCTCATTGTCACATCTAATTATAGCGGCCTCATTCTTGTTTAATAATCATCGAATAATGAAAACCATATTCTTCCGAAATATCACGTAATATTCTCCAACTCCCGCTATTTTCCTACTCATTCTCTAAACCAGAGCTTCCCAAACTGTGTTCCGCGGAACACCAGGTTTCCGCCGAACCTAAGTAGGGGTTCCGCGACAATTTGTCGGAAGAATTTCATTTAATATAAAATATATATTTTCATATTTCAACACCCCTGATATTATTGACAATAAATTATTATTTCTATATTTCTCAACAGTTAGTTAGGTGCTAGATCCTTCCAGGTAGAGAGACCAAGCTATATGGAAGTTGAAAGATCCGTTTACGCTGTTATTGCAGTAAATCTTCATTTTACATACTAAAAAAAATCTCTGAAGTTTTTAATACTGTGGTGAGAATCAATAATATGAACATCTGTGCGATGTGGAAACAATAACAACAAGATAACGGATCTGCTATTTCACGAAATTTCCGTTCCAATGGAATCCAACCATATTTTTTACGACATCGATTTTACCTGGAAGTAAAATAATGTAAAAATCAATCAGTCTTACATCCTTGTTAGCAATTAGTCGAGCAATAAATGTGGGTGAAAGGGTAAAAAAATAATAATTTTGTAAGTTCAATTTAATCATTTTGATTGTTTTCCTGCCTTATGTGAATGTTTGAATTAAAAGAGGTTTCCAAAGAATTTTAAGAAAACCTGCTTAACTTGAAAACAACTAATTTGCAACATTTTCCGAAAACTATTAAGGACGATTCCTGGGTTCAGAATCCATTTTCCGTGGTAGGTAAATCAGTAAGCTTAAGCGCAAGTCTTTAATTAGTGACTCTAACTTGAAACAAAAATACAAAGATCAGCCTAAAAATACATGATTTCTGGGCGAATTTGTCAAAAGAGTACCTCAATTTATCGAAACAAACTATTATTGTTTTAGAATAAGTTAACAATAATAATCTAAACGAAAATATGAAAGAGAACAAAACTTCTTGTTCTCTTTCATATTTTCGTTTAGATTATTATTGTTAACTTATTCTAATATGATATATTTCACTGATGGGAATAACCTTCAAAAAAGTGTAAAAAGAGAGTTTTTCTTATAAAAATTGAATATTATTGTTTTACTTCCGTTTTCTACAACCTATTTATGCAAAGTGGTATTTTCCAAGTATGCTGCAATGAAGTCAAAGTATTGGAACTGGCTCGATGCCACACTAGATATTAGAATCCAACTTACCAATATTGTGTCTGATCTCAAGAAGATATGCAATTAACGGACTCAAAATCGTCAAGGTCATTAGGTGCTTTATTTATTCCACTTTTTTTGTTTACTTTCCATTTTTTGTGTGCAATAACTTTTTTTTTAAATTTTTAATATTAGGAATTTTTTAAATAGGCTATTCACCCTAAAAAGAGTGTTTTGTACATAACGTATCAAACCAAAAAAATAAGCCAAGTGTTCCGTTAAAATTTACGGTGTTGCAAAGTGTTCCATTGCAGAAAAAGTTTGGGAAACCCTGCTCTAACCCTTTGCCCGTCAAAAATCCGTACTAACAAACTCTTAGATTTTGGCTAATACATAACAAAAAAAGAATCTTTCGGAACAAGTCATCAACTCTCAAGTCATTTTCAATCATGGAATTGCACAATTTTAGTCGCAGATTATACTTTAGACATAATTAATAAAATACGTATTATAAATACGTCTAAATATTTCTAAAACACCACGCCAAATTCGAAAAGTGTACTATAGAAGAGATTGCACTCGACCAACTGTCGTTTACGTAGACAGCACGTATCGTGTAAAATATAACAACAAAATATCGTGTTGAATTATACAATACATCGTTGATAACATAAAACCAGTGAAACATTGACCTGCAATACTTGCAGTTTTCAGTATTTCATAACCGTAAACAATGATTCACGCCCAATATTTCATTCGAACTACAAAATTTCCTCGACTGCAATAATTCTTCGAAGTTTTATAATATTTTTCAGAACTGTTTTAACTACCAATTGTTTTGCTCTCAAAATAACTCCAGACTACTTAATTTATTGAATTAATTAAGTGCGCGACTCAGTTAATCGTTTAAAGAGACAAAGCGAACTAAGTATAGAATTTTGGGAATCTGCCAATAGATAAGGCCAAGCAAATGCATTTAGACTATTTGCGGTCTTGTATCTAATGTCAGATCTTGATTTGGAGGGGTGAATACACCTTATGTCTAGAAATAATTGCAATGCTTGGGATATTGAGTACTTTTTAATCATGGCTTAAAATGCTGTAGAAATAAGATGTAAAGAATAAGATGAAATAAAAATAAAGCTGGATTATAATCTCTCCTTCTTTCATGAATCACTGCTCTCTAACTCTCAATATTTATTAAAAAAATGGATTAGGAAAAGCTCTTAGGGATTTGAATGTACATAAATTTGGAGGAAAAAGCCGATGAACTAGTAGGACATCTGAAAACAGTAGTAAACGAGCTAATGCCTATAACTAATATTATATTAAAAGATACAAATAATTGGTATACGAAATCTTCTACAAAAACAAAGGGATACAGCTTATAAAGCCTGTAAAATACAATTTACGGAAGAAAAATGGGAAACCTATAAGAAACTTAGAAACATGTATAGCACAGAAATAAAACAAACTAAAAATTCGTATATTAGACAAAAAATAATTACCTCTCAAAGTGATTCAAGAAAAATGTGGACTACACTCAAAGAAATTATAAGCGGTAGACAGAAGGGAGACACTAAGGAAGTTCCGTTCCCCGATGGAGTTGAAGATGATAAACCTAAAATAGCCCAAAAATTTTATACAAATTTTATACTCAGTGTCGAAAACATAAATAAGAGCATTCCATTAGTCACAGACACATTTTCTCAATCAATGGAAAGAAGAGAGAATAATAATATTTTCAGCTTTAATAAAATTAACATTGAGTATTTAATGAAAATTCTTAATGCAATGAAACTAAAATCGTCCACGGATGGAATTACGATAGGCATAATCAAAGATGCACTGCCAGCTATAGGAGACAGATTAGTTGCACTAATAAATGACTCTCTGCCATAATAACACCAGTGCCCAAAATAATAAATGCTAAAAATTTTGAAGACTTCAGACCAATAAATGGATTACCTAAATATGAACAATTACTAGAATCGATAGTTTAAGAACAGATAAACAATTTTATTGAAAAAAATAACATTCTTGTAAAACAACAATCTGGATTTAGAAACAAATATTCCTGTGAAGCAGCAATCAATTATGTGATAAATGAATGGAAAACAAGTATGGATCAGAAGAAAATCATCATAGCAGTATTCTTAGACTTTAGACGTGCTTTTGAAACGATAGACAGAGAAAGACTAATAATGAAATTGAAAGATATGGGAATTCATGGTAAAGAATTGCAGTGGTTTACTGATTACCTAAAAAACAGAAAACAAAGAACCAAATTTGGAGATGCTATCTCTGAAGAGCAACAAGTAAACCTTGGAGTTCCTCAAGGATCGGTCTTGGGACCACTACTTTTTATTATATATATTAATGATATAGTGAAGTGCCTAAAGTACTGTTCCATCAAACTGTTTGCTGATGACACACTTTTATATATTATAGCAAATAATATTGAAGATACAATGTCAAAAATACAAAGTGAACTTAATGAAATATCTAAATGGTTAAGCATAAATAAACTCAAATTAAATGTAACTAAAAGTAAATTCATGGTATTAGGGAAAAAACAAAATGAACTTATTACCCTAAATATAGACAATCAAAATATTGAAGAGGTAGAAGAAATTAAATATTTGGGAATCATTATCGATAATAAGTTAAAACTTAACTCTAACTTTGAAATGCTGACTAAAAAAATTGCCAAAAAGATTAATTTCTTAAGTAGAATAAAGGGAAAATTAGACATTAAAACTAGGAAATTGGTCTATAACACAACTGTAGCATCCCATCTGAATTATTGCTCAAGTGTAATCTTTCTGAGCAATAAAACACAAATTAAAAGAATCTAAATAATTCAGAACAGAGGCATGAGTCTATATTGTGCTGTAGCAGATATACCAGGATAAAACCATGCAACGCCAACTCAATATATTAAGTGTGTGGCAACGATTAGTTTTCAATACCCTAGTTTTTATTTATAAGTTAAAAAATAAAATGTTACCAGATTATACGTCGAATAACGTTAGAATCAACAGTACAGTTCATTGTTATCCTACGAGAAACTGCAACGATTTTAGGCTTCCTAAAACAAATTTATCGGGAACACAAAATAATATTTATCATAAAGGTTTTAAAATGTTCAATGAACTCCCTGTAAATGTTAAGGAGGCTAAGAGTCTTTCAGTTTTTCGTGGATTATGTCTTAATGTTGTGAAGTCCAAATTTTAGTCAGTAGGTAGTAAATAATATTGTAGTAGTCATAGAAAAGAAAAAATTAGATATAAGATGTCAAATTTTATATCTAAATAAAATACACAATAAAAAAAATAAAAATAAATAAGTAGCTGACTATCTATCTACTTCCCCACAAGGGTTGAAAGATAAAATAATTTTCCAGGCAACGTCTTTGCACGCATTTTGCTGCAATGGTAATCTTCTTTGTATTTAAAAATTAATGTTTCTTTGGTTGTCCCCAATGCGTTCCTAAACCATTCAACTTTGGTGATTTGTTATGCGCACACCCGCAAAAGTTTATATATATAATGGTGAAGGCTGGCCTTATTAAATTTTGTATAAAATTTTACAGTTGTTGTTGGAAAAATGAGTACATTCCATATAGTTTACCTTCAGTTAAGGAAGAAGGGGGGTTCGTGGGAGGGGAGACGCCGGAGGAGGAAAGATGGGGAAGGTGGAAGCGGAATGAGGGAAGGGGGAGGGGAAGGGGTTTTCATTATTCTTACGTCAACCTTGGATTCCTTTCAAATTATGGTTTATCACTTACATTCGTGATGTCAAAAGTGCACCCAAGAGAAGACCACTATCATACATATTTTGAGGGAACACGCTTACATAATAATAAATGTATGTTTGCAAAATGCTTACTATGTTCCTGCCACCTTTAACACCAGTGAAATTAAAAGGTTTTTGCATTTTTTCAATTTTCAGAAGGACACTCTTTGCCTCCATATCATAGGAGCCGAACTTCAGTTTGAGGCCGATACCCTCAGCAAGTGGGAATGCTTCTTCCTTCACCTTACCACTGGTATCAAGGAGTTGAAGATCGTCTTCGTGGGCCCTGAACTTAACTCCTCCAAACTTCCCGTGGATCTTCTCAGCAGAGTGAGGTGAGAAAATACCAAACTTCCTCTTCACAAACCAACATCGTCATCTTCTTCCCCTTGTCCTATTCGTGTCGGGGATCCACTGAATCAACGAGGCGCCTCCATTGGTCCCTGTCTTGCCCTGATTATGCGGCCTCCGTCTATGGCAGTCCCATCCTCGCAAACAGTTTCTGGAGTTGCCTCGCCCAACTGTGTCTGGGGCGGCCCACTAGACACTAGACGACTGCCCTCTGGAATCGCACTCAGTATTTTCCTAGAAATTCGCTCATCAGATATTCTTAGTACGTACCTAGGCCACCTCAGTTGCGATTTTTCTATTAAGAGTAACAGTGGTTCAATGTTTAGGTTATTTGATCCACAAACCAAACCAAAATAATTTAACACGTGTCAGCTGCAAGTAATGGTGCAGTTTTTTAACATTAACTCTAAGCCAAAAACCATGATTTTTAATGAACATAATATTATGAACGTCTGCAAGTCTAATGTAAAAAAAAAATTTGGTTACACATTTCCATTTAAATTTTCCAGGATGTGTTCTTCCTGCCGCACTGCCAACAGAGCTGTGAAGTTTGAATTCCACGACGGGATGCTGTACCATGATTTTGTGGAGTCATCAAAGTTCTCCAAACCAGACCTGAGTAAGTTTATATCTTGCCCCAATAAATAATATAAAAATCGTCAAGTTTTTAAACAATCGTATTTCCGCGTAAGAGTGTTAATTTACTGTAAACAATAGACTTACTTGTATTCTCAAATTTGTGATTACTGTGGGGCTGTACAGCAATGAAGAAGATAACTTTTAGGAAGTGATTTAAACGGTGTCTTCCACTTGTGCTATTTATTAATCTGACTTCTGAATAAACCCAACTTAGTGTCGTTTATATTACAATTAGTACACCCATGGAACTAAAATCCATACTCTTAGAGTACACCCTTGGTGGATTTGAATTCGAGACCTCTGGCTCGAGGGTCTAGAAATTTAGTGCTCTGCTACAGAAATGTCTTGTTTTGATTAGAAGTGATTAGGTTGGGTTAGATTTTGATTGGAAATGGTTAGGTAAGGTTAATTTTTTATTCGAAATTGTTAGATTAGCTAAGGCTAGGTTTTGATTGTCATTTGTTTATGATTTGAGAATTTCACAGCCAAAAGAACCATTGTGATTTATTTTTTCGATATTATGCCTTATTGCGCTTCCTACTACTTTAGCCAACGTTGCAGACAGTTTTATTATGACACATTTATTTATTTATTTATTTCTATATATGTATTACAGTTTTACCTTATATATGTAATATTTTAACATAATATATTTTGGAACACATTTTTACATATTAATTAATATAACATTTTATTATGTTGGGTGTAAGGTAGGTTTGAGAAGGTGAAACTGTTGGTTTATAATGTTGTATGTTTCGTGAACACCTCACTAGGAGAACCTGTGCTGACACATTATTACGCATATATTGTTACAATACTGTAACGCTGTCCGAAACGTTGGCTAAAGAAGGACGAAGCTCAACATCGCATAACAACCCAAGGAATTCACGATAATTCATTGTAATTGTTTATAATTAACCTCTCTAATAGAAGTTAGATGTTGACATTTCTCTTAACTGATATTTACATTTCTAGTTTGTGCCTTCAATCCCGGCTTCCACCGCGCCACCGGCTACGCTGGCCTGGACACCTGGCCAGATACCATCTCAGCCTCCCTCCGCCTCAAGGCGCCCCTCTGCGTCACCGCCTACACCCAGTACGAGATGCCCAGGGATCTGGCCAGGGTCAAGTCTGTCTTCCCTGACGTCCAGGTGAAGATAGAACCGGCTAAGAACCCCTACGCCAGCCTCAGACCAGACAGGAACTTCATCTCCGACGATGAGATGCCACTGATTTTCAAGAACTATCAGATGATGGTTGTGTCGGCAATTTGATTGCTCTGAGGTAGCAAATCCATCCAACGATTAATTTCTTCAATTTTTTAAAGATTTTAACCGGACCTAGTAAGAACAGAGTAAAATTTTCTAAATTAAACATTACCTTGTCTTTGAATACATTACTTCCAATTGTCTTCTTTATGGTATGGCGGATGAGTGTTTTGGAGGTCACAGAGGGATGCTAAGGAGAACTAAGAACTAAGGTAGAGTGGACATTCATCTGCGATAATTCTCTCTTTATGAAGGTGATGTATGTATATATACAAAGTTAAAATCTTTCATTTAATCATGTTCCATTACAAAGTAACAATATTCTAAAGATATCATATTTCTAAATTATCTTTTTAGCTTTACGAATTGTGTATTTTGGATTTGAAATTAAAATATTATCCAGCTTTTTAATCTTCCGTGTGACCCCGATTTTTAGACCATGCTTAAAATGCGTTCCCTTTATTATTTTTATCCAAAGTGATGCGATAAGCCGAGGTATTTGAGTTTGTTTCGCAAATTCCTGATAATATTTGGCACATAAAAATATTTGAATTTGATTTCCTGAAATGTTATTGGTTTATGTTCGTATGATGTATCTTTGAAATTACAAAATAAATTTTAATACAACCTAAAAGTGTTTTTTTTTCTTATTTATTTTATATATAGGGAAAGGGGGGACAAAGTGGAAGGGGCGGGCAAAGTGGAAAGTTCACATAAAACAAAAAATAGCTACTTCCCCCCCCCGCTATGCTCACTTACCGTAGTCTCGTGTCGCCCTTGTACCACTGGAGAAATTTATTACAGCTGCGGCACTGATGTGATGTCTAGGGAAATTTCCCTAGATCTAGGGGAGAAAAATATTTTTTAGGAAAAAGGGAAATCAGCACAAAATCTAGGGAAATTTCGAACTCTGGCAATTTTTTTTTACATATATTACAATATTACTGGTATTGCTAGTCGTATTTTTTTTTGGAATTCCCATGAATCTTAAATATTGTTTACGTACTTACATGCAATCAATGTTGTTTTAAAAACACTGACAACTCAAAATGATATTATGTACCTAAAAATATAAATGGGGACTTCTAAAAAAAAAAATTACGTTTTTATCTATGTTTATTACAAAAAATTTTCTTCAGTTTCAGTGACTTCGTTTGATTTTTTATTTGCAAAGTGATTTTTATTAGGAATTCCATTTATATTTCAGTGGTAAAGTACATACTTTCAAATTATGGTAAATTTTCGATCGAACTGGCCATATATGAATATTTACGATATTTTTAATAATATGAATATTTTTCAGTAAATATAAAAAACATTTTTTTAATAATAAGAAAATATTTTTTAGAAAATATAAAAAACATTATTTAAATATATTTTTTTTATATAAAATCATATATTTATTAGAAAAAAACCTTCAGTATCGCCTTAATGACACGCACTATGCGGGCATGGTTGCTGTTCTGCAGGATAGGCGACTTTATAAGGATACAAGGTATGCGCCCCCCCCCTCCCCCCCGACACGGGTTTGATTTGCCAAGGTAGTAACCCCGAAATCTAGGGAAATTTCACCTCGAAATCTAGGGAAACAATTTTTTTGGGCATCACATCCCTGAGCTGCGGCTACCCAGTGCGGTGCACTTGCATGTTGGGTGATTTGTGCAGATTCCTTACGAAAATATTCAAACTTCAACGGTTTATTTTTAATTGAAATATAAGGATTCAGTTATATGCTATTTATTATTGTATTGCATATAAGTATTGTTCAACGTTATTTTAATACGTCTGTGGTATTTGGATATGCTTTTTCGACAGATTTTTTTTTTCCTTTTACACCGTTAGGGCAAAGTGGAAAGTTGTATGTGAGGGCAAAATGTAAACCTTTCCGCTTTGCCCGCACTCGTGATTTCTTAGAGATATCCAGTCTCTAACATAACTATTTTTTTTGTATTCAGATGGTAAACAAATATATCAAACGAAGCAATCAGGGTTCATGGAGCAAAGAAAACATGAGAACAGCCATGGAAGAATCGAAGACTACTTCCCTATCTGCTGCATCTAACAAATATGGCATACCTATTGGTACGCTGCATCATCATTTGAAAATTGGACCATGTACTAAAAAATTAGGAAGATATCTACTGTATTTTCTGATGTTCTAGAAAAGCTAATATGTGAACACGTCAAAGAATTCGATTGTTGTTTCTATGGGCTAACAAAAGAATCCTTTAGCCTACCAACTAACTGTTAAAAATGAAGTGAAACATCCATTTCAAAACAAGAAAGCTGGTCGATCATGGGTTACAGGGTTCATGAAGAGGCATCCTCAACTAACATCCAAAACTCCGGAGCCAACATCTATTGCACGTTGTGCAGCTATTAATCAGTTCCAAGAAAATCATTTTTACGATAATCTTTAGACAATGTTGGCACAATATGATTTCATCAACCGCTCTGACGATATTTACAAAGAATGAAACTGGCGTTAATACAACTTCTGAAAGACCTCCACGAATAATATCAAGGAAATTGTCGAGGAAAGAGAGCAGAAAATAGAAATATTAAAGAAAATAAAAAATGAGAAAGTGGAACAGAAAAAGAAAATTCTTAAAAACAAAAAAAATCAGCCAGAAATATGAAAAAAAAAAACTTTCTCGAAGAGAAACAGTCAAAGCGAAAATTAATTTTCAACCTCAGCCCGGCACATAAAAACAACAAAATTTGACACTTTGCATGTTTTGCAAAGAAATGTACATTGATCCTCCAACTGAAAATAGGCACATGAACTGTGTGTCGATTTTGATAATGGTGGAAAATTTACCTACTTTAATTTCCAATCCCATTAGAGGCATTATGCTATCGTATTCTATATTTTATTGATCTATATTATATTTTTCTACTTTACTCTTTCCACTTTGCCCGCATAGGAGGGCAAAGTGGAAAAAAGTGACGTTTTCAAAACTGGGTCTCAATTACTAAAACTGTTCTCTTTTATTAATTTTTTTTTTCAATTACCAAAAATATGTTAGTTCCTTATTTTAATAAAATTTTAAAACCTTACATTTTCTTAATTAATCTGTACACTGAAGTTAACTTTTCCATTTTGCCCCCCCCCCCCCCCCCCCCTACTCCTACGCATGGTTATGTGTCACAAAATAAAATGTGCTATGTAATGTTAAAAATTGAAAATGAAAAAAAACGTTGAAATGCATAAGAACATTATCATTTATTTTCGCGAATTGAAAAATTTTTTAAAAATTCCATAATCGTTGTAATTAAATATGTTTCCGATACCTTTACACTCTATATTTAACTCGACAATTACTATTGTATCTTTAGCCGATGTTTCGGCCATTCATCCATCATCCATCCAGAGTGTTTTTACGAACATCTCAGACAAGTCTGAAGAAGAAAAGCTTATTTAAAACACTAAACTTAAAATGGATTAAAAATATTTCTAGAAAGAACCTTTTTTACTCCCAAACAAATTTCATCATATTGTCTGATGAAAATGAACCGGGCATGGTACGGTAAATATAGTTTTCAGAAATCCGTAAACATAAAACGGGTGGTACGATACTTCACGTCCAATATTTCATTCGAACGACAAAATTTCTTTTCAAAAAGTGAATCAAATTTTATACCCCCATTCTTTCCATTCTTTGAAAATTTATAATATTTTTGAGAACCATCTGTTGTTCAACGACCAATTGTTTTGCTATAAAAAATAACTCCAGACAACAGAAATTTATTGGACTAATTAAGTGTGTGACTCAGTTAATAGTTTATTTGGAGACAAAGCATCTAAGACACTAAGTACTGATAGATCTTTGGAAAGCTGCCAATAGTTAAGACCAAGTGAATGCATCTTGGTTTAATAGTCCAGTCAATGAATGTTTCAAAAGGAGTTATAGAGTGCGTGAGCAGGGACCAGGGACCTAAACTTGTTCAGGGTGCTTAGGGTGTGAACATACTAAAAATCCTGACGTCTAGGTGGTGGTGCTAGGGGGGGAAGGGGGGGGAAGGTCTCAATTTTTGGGTTTCCGCTTATATCTCAAAAACGGTGCGTCGCAGAGGAAAACTTTCTGAGAATAAGTAAAAGCTCTTAAATTATCTATAACTTTTACATTTTTCCTCACATTTTTCATCAACCATTCTTTCATATCGTCTAAAATGTTTATCAAAGAAATAAATGTATTCGAAAAAAGTCTTAAAGAATTTAATTCCCTTTTAGAATATATGTATACATATACTAATAAATCTTCAACCAGTAAATATTTACAACAATTTTAAATTTTTTTGTAAAATGTCGTCATTTTGAGAAAAAGCTGTTTCTATCTCATTACTGACACCGACGCGCATCGACGATTATGCAACACTCGCTTTTAGTCAGGTGTATGGTCAGATATCACCATTGAAACCACATTGGTGCAATCATTCAAAAGCCGAGGAGGCATAACAGGAGGCAGAGGTGTTTCGCACAATGTACTCAGCAAATGGTTAGTTGGTATGAGCGCAACTCATGAGATTTGCACTCTCCTTGAAGAGTTTTGTGGAATCTTCTTCACGTCAAGTGAACAGCACAAGAACTACTCTTGACAAATCTAACTCTATACAACAATTACTGGCTAATATGGCAAGCAGTCAATCTCTTTGATTTTAACTCATTCTAAGCCATTGTGTAATTATACAAAGATCTTCAAAACTCCAATAAATTTATTAATTGCCAAAAATAATAGCAATGCTTGACAAATCAATTTAGATTTATCCTACAATTGGCTAATACTCCATCCAGTCAATCTTTTTGATTCAACTCATAACAATGTCAAACGAATTAGCTTTGTTTTTTGCATAATCATTCTAGCAATTTGACATCAATTTTTACGATGCCATAGCTTTAATTATTCAGACTTCAGTTTAATTGACCGCAGTCATTATTGGTGTCATCCTTTAGTAACGGAAACTTACCAAGTCTTTGATTGCCTTTATGGCATTTTTTCCAATCACTTAATTTTATTGCCTCTTTGTTATTTTAACGGCGGTTTAATCCGATGTTTTTCGGATCTTTGCTCTAGATTGTAATAAAACTAATAAACAGACTTTTATGATCACCCATTTGACTTGATTAAAACTAATATTTATAGTCGTGATGAACCTACGTAATTTAACTCCTTCTTTGTTAGCAAAATGCGAGACATTTTGACTCCAGATAGTTGGACTATGTGACCAGTCATACTCAATTAGTATCGAATGTTGTGGAAATTTGAGGGAAGGGGAAGGAGATGGGGTAGAGAAGTTTGGGAAGTAGCTTGATTTTCAGCTCCGCGGCAAAACAGAAACCTTTAAAAAGATTGTATGAAGTCATGAAAACTGATGATCAAAAATCTAACCTAACCTCTCCTGGTGAACCTAGTCATAACAATTTTCAAAGTTGTTTACAAGGTAGGTTTATCAGGTCGATTAGGGCTCTAGGGACATTTTCAAGGGGTTAGAAGCTGGTCACTATTGAAGAATCTGCTAGCCCTTGTTATGGTACGCCCTATGGCGGGTGGATTCAGATCCCATAACGACAACTAGAACGCTAGGACAAGTCCGGACACAACACGGTCTCCCCTCTCTCCCCCCTGTTTCCTGCTCCCTGCTTCCCTTCCGCTTGCCCTGCCACTGGCCCATTCCGCCGCCGGGCAGTCGAGAAATAGGCGCCCTCACGTACACACGTACCGGCGGATTGATTCCCACTATACGCGGGCTGTTGCCGGGCGACCGAACCGAACTCAAATGTAGCCCGCGATGTTTATTGAATAGCCTACGGGTTGGAGCTGGCTTACGCCGTGCCTGTGTTAACTTCGGTTTGTTCTAACTCGGGAGGTGCCCTGGTTGAAATCCAAAAGAAGACGAGGACCCTGCGATCTCACATGTAAGCTGCATAATTATTTCCTCTTTTAAATGTGTCCGCAACGGTGAATTGTAGGGCCTCGCGAAAATCACCACTCGGAGAGTTTCGTTTCAGAGAGATAATGAGAATTAAACACTTTAGCTAGGTTTGTGTAATTTGCATTTCTTGTATTGAATTGTACTGTAAAGACCTATGTACTGTGTTTTGAATTTACAATACATGACCTATTAAATTCAATCTTGTTATTATTCTGCCACGGCAGGAGGGTTTTTGCCTAGAGTGTATCCCGCCAGACGCCGGAGGGGTAAGGAGAAATTCTGTAGCCTCGTGCGACCTGCTCCCTGAATAGAGGGTATCATTGTCTCCGCTGAGAACTGGCCTGGGACATGTTAGGGCCCCCTTGGCCCCTGAGCTGGTGTTGGTTTTTGAAGCTAACAACGAGGGCCATAACACCCTATGTACAGGACATACCCAAGACTCAGTTTTTCAGAAGCCATATTTAATAGGGTTTCTATGGAGCCGGTCTGAAACACTTATTTCAAGCATTTCAATGAAGTCTTTACAGGGAAGGGTGCTCCCATCAAATTGCACCAAACAGTCACTGATATCCGTCTCTGCCAAAATCAGACAAGCTTGGGTTTTTAATACGATGAAGCGGACCGGATTGGCCATATGAAGAATTTTATTTATATCAATATTCTAATCAGTTTCGGCTGTATCTTTGTCTCCTTTTGAAAACAGCATTAGTTTTTTTAATTTTTTTTTTTGTTTCGAGTTAAATAGAACACTCTGATCCCGATGTACAGAATTCTAGACTATGCACTCGAGCTTCTTTATCAAATTGTTAATATTACTCAGCGTCTAAAGGCAAGGTGAATTTGATCCCCAAAATGGTATTTGTTTGCATTAACATGATGTATTTTTGAAATTTCAAACAATTCTTTATATCAGATTATAATAAAACAAATAATAAACTTTATTCCACTTAATTTTATTGACCGTAACCGGTTTCAGCTCGTTGAAGTCATCTTCAGATTGGTACAAATAATTCTTAGTCTACGGATTATATACATAACATATGGGGGAGGGGTGGTCTATAAGGATTTATTTTATTTTATTTTAATTATATTTGTTACTTAGTATAGTGTTGTACTTGGTAACAAATATAATTGATTCCAATCCTCGTAGACCACCCCTCTCCTCTTCCCCCATATGTTATGTATATAATCCGTAGACTAAGAATTATTTGTACCAGTCTGAAGATGGCTCTGACGAGCTGAAACCGGTTATGGTCAATAAAATGAAGTGGAATAAAGTTTTTTTATTTGTTTTATTATAATCTATTATAATGAAATTCCACCACGAATTGTATTATACGTTTACTTTACTAATGTGGAGTTAATTTTCATTACTTACCTGAAAATAATTATGATTATTAAAAAAAAAATCATTTCATGAGATTTTTTTATTCATTTTCACAATTAGATCATATATTAAAAAAAACTTAATCCTAATCATTACAATTAATAATAATCGTGTTCACCATAACTTTGTACACTTAAATAAACATAAATAAATAACACGTAATCAATAAGCTTTTCACAAAACAGCTCATTTTGACTAGAATAATTATATGATTAAATCACCTCGTGGTCTCACTGATCAACACAATCCGTTTTCCAAATAAAAACCATTAACTTTATGTAGGTAGTTCAGCAGTGAGGAATTTCGCAGGAAAATATAAGGATAATTCTGAAATTTTGAATCACCGTTGTCTGGGAGAGAAATGGAATACTCTAGGATACATCCCAACAACAGTGTAGATCTTTGATCTAACCTTCATCAGTGATATTTCATCTTCTTCTTCATTTGGATAACTACCTTCGTCAGCTGCCGGCATTGCTATAACTATGTCTCCTTTAGGAACTTCTATTACTTCTCCATTGCGATTTATTTCTTTTATATTTGGCATTCTTTGAGGTATTTCTAAAGGAATGAACTCTACTTTCATATTTCCATAATCTATTCTTGTATCTCCGATATTTGCTTCGTTAAAATTAATCATTGAATTCATATTTTCACTAGCTTCACCTTGACCTACAATTATTATATCTTTTACGTTATCATTCATGTCTTGTATGTCTTCAACGTTTTTAATAATTATTTCTGGTTCTTCTCTATCATTTTCTTGTGGATAACCTTTGAACCTTTGAGTAGATTGTTCAACAACTTTTGTAGTTGCTGTTATTTCTTCTTCAATCTTAGGAACAATTTCGATAGCAATTTTTTCATTAATTACATTATCAGTCACTGCTTCAGGATTCGAAGATTTGTATTTAGCTTGCTGTAGGATTTCTTTAACGACTGGCCCCAAAACGTTTTCAATGTAATCTTGTAGCAGATTACACTTTTGTTTGGTGTCGACGTCATTGCTGCTGCCCCATAGGATGACTCCGTTGATTCCAGATTTTTTCATGTGATTAATGGCGTTGAATAGGTCCTCCTGTAAAGATAAATTAATGTTATTTTGATGTTAATAAATCCATGAATCTTAAATTTATATAGTGATGATTTTCATACTTGGTACTTATTTTAATTGTTATATGTCTTTAATTCTTTACGAGTATATCCAATCCATTTTTAATTTTATCGTGTTAAAGCCCTAATTGGGCGTGTTCAAATAAATAAGTCTACATTAGGCCCTGAGGAAAATAATTTTCTGATGGGATGCTGTGTGGAGGGTTTTCTTAAGGAAAGGGAGGAGAGGAAGTTCTAGGAAGGAAATATTTATGGGGCGTGGTCAGGAATCTGCGGTCATGGATTCAGGAGTAACGGACGTATGAATCCATCCTTCCAACCACGGTGCAAGGCGATGGACCGAGCATTTCCGGCTGGAGAGGATAAAATAACTACCTCAACCAGTCTCTCTCGATCCTGCCCATCACATGGCAGGTGGGTAGACGCTTCGGTCTCCAAGGCCTGGATAAAGCTCACTCCATGAACCCGGGCATCCCTGCTAAGTCACCAAACGTAGCGAGCGACTTGCGGTGACCTACGGCAGAGGAGTTTGTTATCCAATAAATGGTTCCCGGGCGGCGGCACCCATACATTGTATAATTTTACAACATTTTTTTAAAAATTAACATATAATTTTATAACTTTTACTTAATTTTATTATCGACCTAATTATTATTACATATTATTATTACTATTCTTTCGCAATTAAATTGTATAACTTAGCAACTATTTTTTAAATAAACAAATAATTTTATAACTTTTACTTACATTGAATTTTATTATCGACCTAATTATTATTACATACTATTCTTACTATTCTTTCGCAATTAAATTGTATAATTTAACAACAATTTTTTAAACTAACAAATAATTTTATAACTTTTACTCACATTGAATTTTATTATCGACCTAATTATTATTACTATTAATACTATTAATTATTTAATAATTTTACTATTATTATTATTAAAGAATATAATTATTATTAGGTACATTTAAAAACCATGATATTTGCAACTTGATTTAATTTGTATAACTAAATTTTTTACTTTACAACCATAACATGTAAAATTTACTATCTGAAAACTTCACCCGCCATAACACAGGGACATCCCTAGCATGGCGGTTGAAATAACACAAAAATAATATACAATGTACAATATTCCTTTATTAAATTTTTTTTTAAATACTTGCCGCCGAAGAGCGTATGCTACAAAATGGCTCCTATAACATCTTCAAGATTATCTTCATTCCTTTCTATTCCCCAAAAAATCCTCCACACAGCATCCCCGAAGAGGCTGCCTTATAGGCCCATAAGGGAAACAATCACCTGTGTGCAGTCATTGTGAGAAAAAAATAGGGTTGTAAATTTGGTGTTTAGACAAAACAAAATTATCAACAACGACCACTGTAATACACCAGTAATTTATATTCTCCAAAAAGAAGCTTAAAAAATAACACTCAAAGATTTTACAAAAATTCTGCACAAACCTTAGTCAAAAACTCAGTGGTGTCATCGTTGTATTTGTACCAAAGGTAGGCGTAGATGGGGTGGTCCCCCTGGGACCTCGTTTGCAGCCTCTGGGCCTCTGCAATCCTCCCCTTCACCAGCTGAAGTCGCTGTTGAGGGTTCAGGTTCTTGTGACCGAAGTATACGGAGGGCAGCAGTGAGTTGGTGCCATCCCAGAGCCATTGAATGCTGAAAAATTATTATATTTTATATTATAAACTGATATAAACTTTTTGAACATCTTCTCTACCCCATCATCTTTTAAATATACGAGAATTTTCGTTTGAAGCATTGTTTTAATCAATCCCTGAAGTGTTGATGTATAAGTTTGAAATATGGTGTCATATTTTAAAGTTAATCGACGAATTGGCACAGACAAATAAAAAAAAACTTTCCCTTTCACAGAAGAAGACAAACTGGTACTATTGGGTATTCTATTGGGTAATACGTATCTATATCTCTTTGGTATTTCTCAAATTCAAATGTGATAAAAATCGATTAAGGTTTTTTTACAACTGACCGATTGGGCGGTCAGGAACTACAGAAAATAATAGGAAGATGCGGGTCATTAAATGTTTACTATTTTCTAAAACATATTTTTTTATTTCCGACTAACTATGAAGGAAGGAAAGTGTGCACCAGCATTGCTTTCTGGCAGATTTATTGCTTTTTTTCGAGCAATTTTCAGGAAGTTAATTAGCCCGCATAATTTTTACACTATCAGCGAAGATCATGGCAAATAGTACCTAACAATAGCAATAAGTAAACCACCATCTGTACAAAGCATCACTAACTAATGGAGTATTTCCTCTATTTGGTATAATTAGGAAATCCAACGAAAAAATATTGAGGCTGAAGGAATATAAATAATCTTAAAGAATATATAAATATGTATATTTATTCATTCCACGGGAAAAATTTTGTCGGATACTTTTTGAACAGATAGTAAGGCCCTTTTTCCATAGATATACGCAAAAAGTATCCTATATCGACGATTCGAATATTTTTGCGACAAACGACATTTTGTAAACTCGTCAGAGACGCTGTCGTTGACACTAAACATCGCGCAGCAATTAATAAATATGATAGTCTAGCAAAAGTGATAGTCTCACAGTCACTTGTATCAGACATTTTGAAACAGTGCTGTAGATCAATACTAGGAACAAAACATTGACCAAAAATTGACAAAAATCGAAAGTTAGTTTTGGCTTTTAGAGAGGTGGTGGCGAAGCGGGCCTTGTGAATTTAGTAGCGTCGTGTATGGACTGTAGGCAACAAGTTTGCGACGTAAAATCACAACATTAGTATCAGATAGATATGCTAAAAATACTGAGTTGTCGTATCATAATATATTATATTTACTAACCTATTATTCTCTTCTTCCACAGCATTCGAGCACTTCTGTTTTTTGTCATCCCCATTCATATTGAAGCAGTAAGGGTAAGCGTAGTAGCCCCAGGTGGCGAGGGGTCTGATCTGTCTGGCCATGGCCATCGTCTGCTCCATGAACTTTCTGCCAGCTTCTTCAAAGCGTTTTGCAGCCTGGAAGATAAATTTCTGTTAGTACTAAATTATATTTTAATATTTACCACGACACTAAACTGAAGAAGATACACTTGAAGTGAAAGGACACAAAACTGTGCTATTCAAATATTACTTAATTATTATTTAAAACCACCAAATAGAACTACTAGAACATTTAGTATTAACGAAATATCTACATAGAAGCAGGTACGTTGCAGAGTAGTGTCACCATTATAAGATCGTTCACTAATACTCTTACGGAGGCCATGTCCTAAACCCACGCTTAAATGTATTAGTGTCAGTCGAGACACATCATTGGCTGGACTATAGCGGTTGAGGCAGTGCAAGTGTTTTTTTTTAAAGATTTATATTTTATTTCAGTACATAAGACAGGCATGATGTCCAAATATTTTCTTTGGAGAGGTGAAGGAGTTCGGGAAGAGGAAAATGGGGAAGTACCTGGCTATTAAAAGCTGGTCAACAGACAAGGACAACTCAAGGAAAACTGAAAATTGTTCTTTTCTTCATGTCCGCATTATATACCTAAGGATTTTGTTTCCGCATATTTATATATTTCGTTCAGTGTGTGTCACCACTAGTAAACTCCAGTTTGCTTCTTTTAATGTCATCGAACATGTCTACCATTGCATCTGGATCATTAAACTATTTGGTTGTTCTGATGATACACTCCATAAAGCTTGTACTTACTTCCTTCTGTATCCACTTGTTGGGCCACATGGGGTGTCTCTCCTTCTCCTTGTTGTAGGACACCTCCTTGTATGCTGCCAGCTTGCCCCAGTGCTGTCGGAAGATTGGTCGCCAGGACTCAAAGTCTATTATACCCAGACCTGGAAACATATATATTTGTTGTGTACCAAATGGTTTTATTATCATACGTCTTTAGTGATTTAGATAATTCAATACTTGCTTATCTTAATTTCACATTCCCTCTTATTTAAATGGTTAGCGGTGAACAAAGGACAAAACGAAGAAAAAGTCAAAATAAATAAAATAATCGTTTCGTTTTTAATATAGTTTTAAGTTAATACAATTATACCTTATCAACAATTAAAAGCCCCATAGTTCATGATGGATATGATCATGTCAGCAAAAAGTAGTTGTGTTAACCTTGAATGTCCAAACTGAAAGGAACAAATTTCACGATGCCAGAGCTAACCTTTCGAGCATTTTTTCTGCTTCAACAGAAATATAAATAAAAATACAGATTTATATTATAAGATTTCACATATGATAATACACGGTATCCGGAAACTCGTAGCACAAACTAGAGACGATTTTGCAGTCCAACTTTTTTTGATTAGAGCTAAGATAAGACATTTTCGAGTCCAAAAAGTTGGAACTTTTTAGATCAAATATGAAAAGAAACGGTCACTAGGGCGTTAATATCAGCTGTTTAAAATCTTTCAAAATGTGTCAAACCGGATTCGAAAGATTTTCAACCCCTTTTCTACCGACAAAATTTAATTTAAAAAAAAAATCACTGCTCATTTTTTTGTTTTCTCCATGTGATGTAAATTCACCAGTGAACGGCAGATGACAGACTTGGTGCCTACACAATCTACCTACCCAAGCATGTACACCATAACAAATGAATTAAATTGGATCTTTGAATTGATTTGGACCTTACCGTGAAATCTTTCATCGGGAATCTGCTTTTCCAGACTGTCCTTAAAATATTCCAGATGAAGGTTCAGGTCTCCATCCTGAGGGATACCCCCGTTTCTGTAGAAGTAGTCCGAGCTGCTCCCGTTCTCCAATAAAGCCGGGAAGTTACCAGGGTCGTACAGGATCGCTATCTGGTTTCCTCTGAAGCTATCACCGTCGTTCTGGGTAATGCCGTACTTTCTTGAGATGTCCGTGAAGTATTGCTCGTGGGAGCGGCACTGGAAAGTCGGGGAGTTCCAGAATACCCGAAAAGAATCTTCTCCGGATCTGGAATCGATGATGAAGGGGTCTGATGCTCTGGAACTGTAAGCTCTTTCAGCTCTGTAACAAAACAACAATATATATTTTAAAAATCAATATTTTAGGCTAATTTATTTTTTTACAAAATACTCATACAGAGGGCCCCTACGAAAACTATTTCCCATATTTGGGGATGCTGTTTGGTGGGTCTTTTTGGGGAGAGAAAGAGTGGATCTTGAAGAGTTCCATTGTAGGAGGGAGAAAACGGAGACGCCAGCCAATCGTTCAAAAAAACATGTCGAGAAACGACCCGTTTTCAAGAAACCTATATTTAAAACAAACAAGTGTGGAGTTCACATGCGGTAGAAGTGAAACCTTCAGAAAATTAAAGTAGACAATAGTGGGGAGGCTATTGCACCGCACAAAGGGGAGACCGAGGATTAAGGGGAATGGTTCTCTCTCGTTTTCTGAGATAAAAAAAAAATAAACAGTAATTTTTAAGTATTGCCAAAAAAACACTCCGTCTTATCTGTCTTTTTCGTGTATTATACAAGCAATGTATTATTATACCCTTATGCTATATGCGATATGCTGAAATAGGCCAAGCTAAATAAAAAAAGCACCAGCGTTAATAAATTAGCACAAATTACGTCACACGAATTTCATCATTTTTAGACCCCCCCCCCTGTCCCTGTCACACATCGTCACATTTGTGAGACCCCCTCCCCCCTAGTGTGACGTCACATATTTTGCAATTTTACATCTAAAAATAATCAAAACAGCACTAATTTTTTACCACTTTTGTTTTGTTTTTTTAATTATACTTTGTCATCATATCTTCGATTAATGTTTTTTCTTTAGTTTTATAACAATCCTTGTATTCAGTGTAGTGATTATACTTAACTAGTGCAAAATAATAGAAATTTGTTTAATAAAGTCAAGTATATTATTTTTATGTGACTATTATAAAACATACCTACAACTGTAAAGCATATTTATAATAAGTACAATAGTATTGCACTATTTTACATAATGGAAATTATAACATTGAATGGTTTATGGAATGCATAAACCAATCATGTTTACCTACCTTCTTATCGCACGATTATAAATGCATACGGTTGATTTTACTTCGCCGATGTCAACACTTATCGGAAAACTTAAACCTGCTGTATAGAAATATAACTTAAAATCTAAGTGTACAACGACTTAATCATCGATTGTTATGTCAAAATGGCTTATCCACAGATATTTGACTTTAAAATTCTTCGAGTCAATCACTTCAATTCGTCGAGTTACATCGTATGAACTTACTTTCACTTGTTTTTTGACGATGGCGTAATTCTGTCTGCCAAAAAGAACACTTCTGTTATGGCAGAACACTGCAACTTAAAATACAGCATTTTGCCATGACAACTCCATGATTTTGCCATTACAACGCTGTTGCCGTGCGGGAAACAGCATGTTTTGTGTTACAGCGTATATTGGCCTCCATATCGGCATCCACAAAGCTAATTTTGATATGAATAACTTTAAATTTTGTTATTTTCCTCCAAAATAATAGTAGTAAGAATTTAAAATTTGGTGAAAGGTTTGATTTAGAATTTATTTGAAATGTAAAAAAAAATCACTCGTCGTGAATTAAAAATAATTTGACATGATATATTTGTTTATTTTTTTTACAAAACTTTAAATGAAGGATCAATCTAAAAATTGATCAATTTTAAATTGTTAATGCCTACTTAGTATGCGAGGAAAGAAACAAAAATTCAAAAAAGTTTAAGGTTTATTATCTCAAAACCAGCTTTTTGGAGATGCAGCATATTGCCATTACACGGACGCGATGACCATGACAAGCACTGGATAAGCTAATTTGATTGAGAAACCACGCAAATTTGAATTCCTTTAAAATTAAGATATTAAATTTGTTTTAACATCATTAGGTATGTGTTTTAAATTAGATATATAAATGAGAGAAATAGACACCACACAAGAGCAACAATTGCCAGCAAGCAGCGGGACGATGGCATCCTCATTTTCTTAATTATTATTACGGAGTGGCAAAAGAAGGAGATGAAAAGGGGAAGATTGAGAGGTACCGGAAAATTTCCATTCTGATTGATGGACTTTCATCAGGGCGATACTGTGACAGAATCTATGACAGGGATAAATTATAGGTAAATAGATAAATTAGGCCATAGATTCAACAAAGTAAAAAAAAATAAGTCCAAATATTCAAAGATAAATACATAGATACTTTAATTTATGCGCTTTAGAAACCTTAGAAATAAACAACAAAAATTAGATCAAAAATTTATTTAGTTAACAAAATAATAGCACCTTGTAAATCACCATTATTGACAATGTTTCCGTGTTATGTTGAGTTCTCCCCATCCCCCAAAATCACGCCTCCCACAACCCTCACCTAATAAAATCTAATAATTTCTGTACTTGTATAATTGTATATACGAGTATTTTAGTTAGTTTTCAGTTTGCTGGTGAATTTGAGAAATCGGTAGCAGATAAATAAAAATGTAAGTAATAAATGTACATGGAAAATAAAACTCTTCAAAATAAAATGTATAGAAATTCTTACGCAGTTAATGCCCAAGAAATATAAAACCATTTTTTTATTGTTCCTTTTTCTTAGGGTTATCAGAGTTCAGAATTTATGGACCGCATGCACCACGCACTATACATAGAAAACATTTCCATATCAGTTGATCCCCCGACAGTTGGCATAATTATATACAACTAGCAGTTAAAAACCCTCTCCGCTGGTTTTTTCTGCTAGGCCCTGCGAGCGGTTTTAAGTTCGCCTTCGCCAAGTTTGAGTGTTGATGACCATTTTATAGATCCGATTGGAACTGGTTCCAAAAATAGCCGGTTCCTCAGATCCACTGCGATCCAGTGACGGCTAGTCACCTGGACAAAGTAAGCGTGACAGTCAGTGACGTCATTATAGCCACGTGATACTATTATCCACAACTCGTCAAGTATTACCGTCAATCTTTCCATATTCGGAGAGATACTTAAATTCTATAAATCCGTAGTACTTATTACCTAGGGGGGGCAGGTCCTCATGCGACCTGCTTACGTAAGTGGCGCCATCCTTAAACAAATTCTTGAATTCGAAACCGAATTACAAAAGTAGCTTTTTAGGGTATTAATAATATTGATGACAGCACTTCCGACGTTCTCTATTTATGAATCGAGTGTTTACGCAGACTCAAGGCTAATAATATTGTTTGATATGCAGTCGGATTCGAGAAAATACGGTTTTCATAGAGGGTCTACTACCGAATAACCAAAGTATATAACATATTTTCATTCAAATGCACCAAGGATAAAACATACCAGCGTTAAGGTAGGTACCAAAAATCAGCATTGTAAATAAATTCGTTTCATGTCCTTATACCAACTTATTAAAAGGTATTTTTGAAGTCGATTTTAGGTTTTAAATTGGTAAATAATGCCCCAAAAATTATAATTTTATAATAATTATAATTTCGGGGAGCTTACTGTCGGGGGAGTAACTATTATGTCACCATAGAACAAATAATAATAATTAAGATACCTAGCTATGTAAAAACAATTAGTTGTAATCAATTCTTCTATTTTACAGCCATTCAAACAATCAAGTCGTCACAAATTGTACATAGTTTTAATTGCTTCCTGTGGAACACGATTTACCAGTAAATTGGGCAAGATTGCTTTGAGGATAGGAGAATAATTATAGAACTATCTGAATTAACTTGCATAGGAGTTGATGATGTTGTTGGTATCTACCTTGTAATTGCTCGTAATTAAAACACGCGGGCAATAACCTGTGAAGATGTAATCTTTCATCGGTAGTTTTAATTATATACTCGTATGCATGGGATTACTGCTTTTGCAAAATATGAATCTCATTTTTTTATGGTTCGTACTATAAAAATCCTTCTTTTCTATTAAAATGATTAGAGTTTTTTCTTGTGAATATGTACCGCACAGGAGTACGAATTACGCTGAGCCATTTGGAATATGGCATCCTTAATTATTGGGTAGAGTTAGAGAGAACGTGGTAAGGAAGGAGATGGGGAATATGAGGGAATATGAAGGATGGATATTCAGATCCGGTAACTTAACACGACTAAAGGCATATCAAGTGTTTCGATTCCTGACGATAGTCTTAAAATTAAATTAAAGGATGCATAAAAAATAGCAGAAGAATACAAGCAAATATAAAGATGTTAAAGTTAAAATAATTATATCATAATAACTCGTTTTGACAAATGTTACCTTTGAAAGCAAAACTACTACGAACTTAATCCAGTCGTATACGAGCAACTTTAGTTGCGGGTTACGGGTAACAGTTGGATGCAACAGTTAGCAACTGGCAATTAGCGTACTGAAACAAATCATTCAAAAAAGATTTCCTAGAGTATGTGATTAGTTCTTCGATGTCGAATACTTTCTCATTCCCGGGTTGCATCGTCCCTTACTAATTAGGGCGAGGGGTGTTATTGGTTAGTTTGAGTGATCCTTGGAAGAGACATCGCAGCTGTGATGATTGAAAAAAGGTCATGTTTTTGGCAGCACTAGAGAGTAAGTTGCTTCCCGTTCACCATCGCGTTACTTCAAGTGAACTTCTGGCAGAATTGATCCAAGAGACTCTTCGTAAACCATATCCTTTGGAGTTCAGCTAACCCAGAGGGAGAAAATACTCTTTAAAACCCCTTTGGTAAAACGAAGGGTTAGTTATAAGAACAATTAGGAATCCTTTGGGAGCACCGAACTGGTTATGTTTCTCATTGAACCCATAAAGTTGTTTTAAAGTTTAATACACTGTCTTACTATTGGGGAACTGCTTTAAATATGTGTTATACTTGCAAATTTATTGTAACCAAAACAAATACTAATTGTAATACAAATTAAAATTGTGCATTTATTTAATAATCTTGTTACAATACCGCAAAGGATTTCGATACGGCGCGGCGACGCAAGTGTCGACCGCCACTAAAGTTGTGTCTGCCAGGATTTACAGTCTTGAACCCGTTAGAATAAAACGATCAGTGGAATAGCGCCAATATTAAATAAAATGAATTGATTATTTATTAAAGTATTAATATAAAGTATTATTATAGCAGATCTTTCCATTGCATCGAATCAAATTGAAATAATTCCACACCACTGCAGCAAATCAATTGGCCGTTGTCTTTATAGGAAAATTTATTACACAAATTTGAACAATAATTGTAACTAGCACAAAGTTGACAATAATTGCAATCAATCTCAATCATTGAAATATTTGAAACAATCAAGAGATTGGACTCAATATTACTTTAATTGAGGCTATGAATCGCTTGCGTTATGTATAAACATCACTGAACAATTTGTTACAAAGTGTCGTTATTATTCGGTCAATGAATGGATTTGAACAGTGACCATTGTTTCGAATTCTAGATTTGTTTTTTCTTCGTTTGTTTGGTAAAAAATTATTAATTATACACATTACTTTGTGTTTCCTGTCGGATACTGACGTCAAAACAATTTGGATATTTTGTGGTTTTCTACAAATTTTGTATATATAGATTTTTGCGTGTGAACATGTTTATTTGGGTAAGTAAGTAGGTACCTAGCTAAATAAAATAACTGAAATATACTGAAACTAACCATAAAAATAAATTGGTTTTTCCTCTTTCTATTTATATTCTGTTTTGTTCATGGGTATTGATACGTTTGGCCCATCCATTGCATTATATGCAATTACAGCATGTTTAAGGTGTCAAGATTTACAAATGTATAATTCGTCTGATTGGATTTATATAATTGTTAAGCTATTTTTTATAATTCGATTATTTGCTTGTGAGTGCGAACGTCTATAAAAATCCATAATATATAAATAAATGATACATAAGGTACCTTTACTGCAGCAAAACTCAAATTCGATAAAAAAAATGAAAACTTCCAGAATTCTGATCGTACGAAGAACCAAAAATATCTTGGACGGTGTACAAGTGCTGTAGGTTTAGTGATTTGCCTTATAGTCTTGCTTTAGTTTATTTTATATTACTTTTACATGTTTTTTCACAAATATTTTTTCGTACTTAGTTTATCAATTTTACATTACTTTATGCTTCAAAAACTTTTGTATAATTTACGATAGATCATTATGGATATTCTGTTATTATAAACTATCTAAAGGCTTAGCTGGTCGTAAAACCAAAAAAAATGATAATTCGTTAGTTTGAAATTTGCACAGCTTTTTTTCTATCTCTTATTTCTATCTTAACCTAACAATTTTCTGCTCACTAATCCTTTTGATTAAGCTGATTTTAAGCTGAACCTCCATCTTTGAATAATCAATCATAATCCAAACAATTTTTTGAAATGCCAAATTGTTTCTCCTGTATTCTTTATTAAATTGTGTGAAAAGAAAATAGGTTTCAAAGTAAGGAATTTGAAAGTATTAATGTAGTAGTGTAATACGAGAATTTAATAACTATAATTTAATAACTTAATTTTAAAAAGAGCTCTGTGTTTTTTACAATATTCACCCACCCATTTATATTTTATATTTCTTATGTTTTCCATTTAATGAACTATTAGTTGTATTACAAGGGGCCATGCTTGGGGCAATAAAGGAACAAAGGAAGTAACTAAAAAGTTTGACCTTTATCTACACCCACGTAATTTTATTTTAATATGCGATTAAATGCGGTTTAATATGTAATTTTATAATAACATAAAATAATTAATATATCTTGCATTCTAGTTCAACTAGCCGACAATACATCATCAGAATAGTTTAATTAATAAAGGTCAGTTATATAGCGTAGTCATTCGCTACATGGAATCGGTCAAATAATATGCCATGTGGTTATGTTCTATTCAAATCGTCTCGTTGACAAATTACCTGATTCATCAATGAACATAGGTTCTATTACTCACAGAAACTATATCTTCCCACAAATATGACACCGGAAACAATAGTGAGTGTATTCAAATGTCAAATTTAAAGTTTCAACTAATTAACCACTATTTCCGCGCAGGAATAGAAATAGAGCGTGACACAATGACAAAAATCTTTCTTGACGCACACTCCTTGCTCCCTTTACATTAAAACTTGTTCTTTAGTTGTATTCTTGCTTTCTTTTATTGGTTATCTTGTCTTGTCAATTATTCTATAATCCCTCCCAAAATGCCACGCTCCTTCGGATTTCGAATATTACATGGGCTGGTGCATCGCCTTACTTGGCCTTACTATTTTTTGTTTGTTTGTTATTTCTTCACAAAAAAAAATTTTTTTAACCACTCCTGGGTTCGCTTGTATCAAGGTTAATAATTTCACAATGGAAGAGAAGTATCTAAAATAGAATAAACTATGATGATTATCAAAAATTTCGGTGAAAGCAAAGTAATAAAAATTAAAAATAACAATGATAAATATGGAAATTAGTAGAAATAATATGAACTAACAAAAAAATGTTGACCAATTAAATAAAATATTAGTTTATTAAATTAAATTAAGACAATATTAGCGAAACACAATCGAAAATCAGGAACCTGGGGTCCTGGGTGAGAGTCCCAGAGGTGCCAATATCTTTTTCTGATTTTTCTGGGTCCAGATTTTCGATTGAGTTTCGCTAATATTGTCTTCATTTAATTAAATATTATAATTTAATTAAATATGTAAATACTAAATTAATTCTGGCTTGAAGTATACGAATCATCAGAAGAGTATATAATGCATTTAAAGTGTATAAAAGAACGATTAGTGCAATCAAGTGACAGTTCTTATAAGCCTTAAATATTTTCTTTTCACTTTCCCCGCCTTCCCCCTCCCTCAACCCCTCCACCCCCTCCCCACACAGACCTGATCCCCCTTCCTTAATTCCCCTTTGCCCCTCCCCCTCCCGCCCACCCTTCCTGCCGCTAAACATGGATTAAATACCTACATTCATTTTTCAAACAACTCGCGAGCTACCTATTACAAAATTTTTAATACAAATTTCATAACGACAGAGTTCACCAAACCTTAGCGGACGGACACACAACAACTCACCAAAGTTTCATCGCAACCGGATGAATAATATATTAAATAATTTCATAACGCCAAAGCTCACTATTATATTTTATAGAATCCATCGGGGGCATGCGCACATCAAAACAACAAATCATCACAATCGAATAAATCGTTTAGGAGCGCATAAGGGACAAACAAAGAAACATTCATTTTTATATATTGAGATTCCGCCACCGGTTGCCATGGTTACAATTTTCTTAGCGGAAGGATGTTGTAATCATCTCGCTGACTCAAATTTAGGTGAATCATATATTTGCGGTGCCAGACCGAGTTAAAGTGTCATTTTGAATAATCAATCTCTTGTTCACTAATACTTTGCAATAGTAAATACATATATCCAGGTTAACATTTAAAATCTAAAAGTAGGCGCTCTTAGTCTCGCCTTGGTGAAAAATCACTTTTCAGGATCGAAATTTGAAGTGGTTTTAGCCGGATTTATTGACTAGGTATGAATAAACGGTGACCGGTGAACTCAGAACCACCTCAAAAAGGTCATTAAGAGTGACGATAAAAATAAAAAATAGGTTTAGTTAGGTTAGAGTTACCGGCTATTTTAAAATGATTTTTTCATAGTTTTTAATGACCTTTCTGAGGTGGTTCTTAGTTGCCATGTAACCGAATAAATAGATGCAATTGGGAAGGATATAGTCCTACTGGCTCTAGGCAGTTAGTATAAACCTATTATGCTGATAAATGAAAAATATTCAGCGAAAAATAGTTTCCCGACTCTTTTTGGAAGACGCACACAGAAGAGCAATCATTTACAATGTCAACACTAACTTTATAAGCAATTTCTTAATATATTTAATACTAGCTAACCCGGTGAATTTCGTACCGCCTCAAAATCAATAACTGTTGTGTTAACTTATTAGCTGCATTGAATTTAGTTTTTTTATTAAGTTAAAAATTACACAATGAATCAACTATCGATGCGTAACTGTCCGTGTTTTGTTTTTGTCATTATCAGAGATGGCGTTGTGTACGGATTAATAATTTTTTTGATTTTTTTACTTTTCCACTTACTTATGGGAATAGCGTTTCATTTTCTTTATAAGTGTGAGGCAGATTTATTACAATTATTGTATTTTTCCTTTGGAGGGGTGCAGAAATACATTCACCGTTTGTCCCATTTTCGACTGTTGACATTTAGGGCCGGTATAGCAGTTAGTCTAAAGCTCGGCTTTGACGGAACGTGGAGCTTAAGCGGGGTTTAGCACATAATCCGTATATCGTTCGTAAACCTAGAGTTGATCAATTTTAAACCTTTAGTATACCTATGATATTAATCGAGGATTTCTATGCCTAACCAATGTAAGTATCTATGGACTCTATGGTTATTATCAAACAAGCAAATGTCAAACATCGACGTTCGACGAAATTAACGATGTCTAAATAGTCATCACTCGAAGAAAGTTCGAATTTCATGCTGATAGGTAAACTTATTCTAATTTATTGCGTCCGTACGTAGCAGATCGAAATCGAAACAATGTGAAATCTGACAAATGACATATGTGTTACTGCCAATAGGGCCACATCGTGTAGCAAAGGAACTATTCTGCCGCTTACCATGGCTTAAGCGGCCGGTTTGGTTGGTTTAAGTTGAACGAGGAATGTCGTCCTTAGCAAAGACCGATTATACCGGCCCTTAGTGTGTAAGAAAGAGGGACAGCATTATATATTATGTATAAGAACAAAAGGAAAACAATCAGCGCATTGACATTTGACGTTTTTTAAATTCGGAATTCACTCACAACTCAATATTATACCTTTCACAATATTTCTGTAGCTCTTTCAAAAGACGAGACTTCGATCCATACAAAATGTATAAGAAAAAGAATTTTCTTCATAACTTTTTTTTCGTGAATTTTTCCGATGTTTTAATAGCTATTCTGCTATCGGGTGGAGACTAATCCAACAAATCAAAGATCATAAAAATCGGTCCAGCTGTTCTCGAGTTATACATATATGGTGTGACCAACCCGACTTTGTTTTATATAAAAAGATGTATTAACAACATTTTAATTTAAACAATTCTTGAAACCTACATTTAGACGTGAAATAAGATTAACCATTTTTTTAAATTTTAAATATAATATTTTGCATTACAAAAAATTAAAACTAACTTCCATCGCTTGTTTGTCCTTTATAACTTTGGTTCAATGAACTCTAAAACTCGGATTATATTCCTTCTGCCTTAATAATGTTTGAACATAATAAACACAAAAATATAATTATATATATTTATAGATACTGTTATTATGAAATAAAAACATTAAAATGTTCGCATAGGAACCAAAGTGAAGTCGTTCACGCTTAGATCTGTCAATTGATAAAATGCAGTTTAAAATGATGGCCGGCCATAAAGGCAACGCAACGTGATTTAAACGAGCAAGGCTTATTACACTGATTACATCATCAGAGCAGAAAGGAGACATTACATTTTTCTCAAATAATAAATTTTTGTGATTCTTTTTTTATATCATATGAGGCAATCTAATTCTATATAATTTAAATTACTGGTTTCATAATTTATTATGTATATTTAAAATAAAGTGAGTTAAGATTGATAATAATTAGTATATACCTCATGAAAAAGTAGTGTAATCGAATAAATATCCCTACAAGCTAGCTGTATATTATGTTAAAAAGTTTCGAGAAAGTAATTTAATACCAACCAACAAAATTTCAGCCGTCTTTTTAAAAAAAAATTTTTTTTAAAAAGACGGCGATTTAAATTAATCACTTATTATCATAATAGTTGTTTTTGTGTTTTGGTTTGAAATTTGAGCGCTTAGAAATATTTCAGATGATTTAATTTATTATATACTGCGAGTATAACAATCGTTAGCCTTTTAAATAATCGAGTGTTTGTCGATGTCTTTTTATAAGACCAAAAAAACATAATGTATTAGGTCTATAAATCTTCTTCTTACTAACTCATTTTCTGTTATCGTTTCATGTATAATGTTAGAAATTAACTGATTTAGTAAATGATCGTAAAATATTTCAATATTTGTTTCTGAACGTCGAAAAATAAATAAAATGAGACCTTTTTTGCGATGCTTTTTTTTCCTAGTATAAATCAAAACAGGCGTTTGCTGTTAAGCGGGAATTTAAAACTCATCGCCATCTATATAAGGTGTGTTAGTGTTAACGTCCTAATTCCAAATTTTACAAAGGTTTGAGAAGATTTTCACAAAAATACCGCTATATAAATCATCCAAATATTACTATTATTATTAACGTGGTGCATCTTCGTAATGTGCAACTAACTACAGGTGAAAAGATTCGTCCTTTAATGGGAAATTGACATTTATTTTTTTGGAATAAACAACGGTCAACAATGGCATCTATATTATGCTTAGGTACTTATTTTTATGACACATTCGTAGATCGATTCGTTCGTAGATCGTAGTTCGTAAATCGTTACATTCGTCGATAAAAATAAAAATAAAAATATATAAAAAAGAGATACTTTCGGTTTCTGTTGTAACCGATTCAATTGATAAATAATGTATCTAAGTTAAACTGTACAGTGTAATTGCTTATGTCAGAGAAAGCGGTACGCACTTTGCTTATAAACCAGATTCAGCTTCTTGCATAATAATAATTGAATTGCATTTACTTATTGCAATGAATTACGATAGGATTAAATAATAATTACTCTATCAAATAACCTTCGTATTAAAAAATTGCATAATATAATTTATTTATTTACTTTATGAGATTCAAGTACCGTTAGATGTTAATGTACACTGTACAGGGTATAACAGCACGTACCCAAAGGATTT
Organism: Limnephilus lunatus; assembly: GCA_917563855.2. Taxonomy (NCBI): domain Eukaryota; kingdom Metazoa; phylum Arthropoda; class Insecta; order Trichoptera; family Limnephilidae; genus Limnephilus; species Limnephilus lunatus. The sequence goes on along the minus strand of OU830594.1, from coordinate 89,070,206 downwards.
TAACCAGCGATTACTTAGGACATTTCGAGTAAAAAATTTAGGTGTTATTTTGCGGTGAGATGATATTTTTTAACAATTAAAAACAAAAAATGTTTTCCATCACAGGTCACAGCTGAGCAGATGGGTGCAGACAGCACGGGTCACGTGATGCGCACTGCGTTTCGTTCTAGCAGCACGGTATCACGAAAGAGAATGTGTATAAAGTGTTCCCAACGCCTCGCGTAGCTGTATGATTGGTGGTAAAGTATGATGGGATTTTTTTTTATTTAAATGAAAAAATGTATCATCGGAGTTTTTTACTCCAAATATGCTCAGGAATCGCTGGTTTAAATTTTAAATCCTTCTAGGACGTGCTGCTTCGTAACGTTCATAACGTATAACTTTCCGTATTGGAAAACGAAAAATTCATAATAAATTCCATGTCTCCAGGTACCAATTATATACCGCCAGTACCAGTTATTCACCAATATCAATTATTTATATGCAACTATTACCAATTATATCTCACCATCTCCAATTTTATGATGGTTGTTTGCAAGGTTTGTTTCACTAACAATAATAATATAACAAGTGGTTGTAATGGAACATTAAATTAAAATAACGTTATTGTAAAATCGAAGCTTCCGTGGTCGAAGCGTTCAATCCTGAGGTCGCGGATTCAAGTCTCGGCTTGCGCAAGTATATTTTATTTGATCAATTTGTGTTATTTCCTAACTTTATTGCTGTAAAATAATATATAGTACATTTGCATTGTGAGTGGAAGATATTCTTAGGTTAATAATATTCCTGGTGATATTCCATTTCAGTATTAAAACGTCGATTCAAGCGGCTTTACCCGTATTTGGTGGCCAGATCTGGATACACAGGTACTTCCCCAAACTTCCTTTTCCATTTCGTTCCCATCCCCACTACCTTTGGCCTCACAACATACCACTATTGGGGATGCCGTAGTCTCACTGAATCCAGATGGTTGGTCAAGCTGCAACTAGTGGTTGGGAAATAAAAAGATATTGAACACATATTTTGATCCACGAATTAACGGACCTAAAACAATTTTTTTAAATTTTTTTTTATATGAATTCCGCACAAGAGTCCCAACTGCTCCCGTCTGAAGCCAGTGAGACTATGGCATCCCCAATTGGGGTGTGTTGTGAGGCTAAGGGTAGTGGGGAGGGGAGGGAGATAGTGAAGAGGAAGGTGGGGAAGTACCTGGTTATTCTTGAGATCGACGATTAAATTCATTCATTCATTTAAGATACCTATACTTTCCTTTAAATACAGTTAACCCATTAAAATCATTTTCAAAACCGTGTTATAAAATTGTAATATTATGTACGAACTTCCTTCTTCTTCTGGCGCTAACAATATTAATATTAAAAAAGGGTATAAAATAATTTGTAAAATGTGTAGAATAAAATATGTATGTATGTATCATGTATATAAAAAATCATCAAACTGCTTCGACTTGCAGCAATAACTTTCTTCTCTGTCTGTACCTATATCGGTAGAGTTTTGTTGATCACTTGGTAATATTAGACACCTCGCAAAACTAAAAATATTTATTGTTATATGTAAATACCTATTTTAATTGTAAATCTCTAATTTTAAGTCACATTTGTAAATATATATGTATGTCACTAGTTTTCAGTCAGTAGTAATAAATCTTAGTCGTAAGTCACTAGCTATGTACATATAAGTCTTAAATGTAAGTACCTAGTTATAATTTTGAATCTTAGTTGTAAGCCTATCGTATTAATTTTATTTTATTGTACGCATATTTGTACAGCGCCCTTGAGGTGATTTTTCACGAAAACGGCGCTTTATAAATCAGCCAAGTATTATTATTATTATTATTATTCAGATCTGGTCACCAAACACGGCTAATGCCATTTCAAGCTACGTTACAATTCTGAATGGTGGTGTTACACCAGGGTGATACTGAGAGTATCTTCCACTCTGGAACGTGCCGCAAATATACTATATATTATTTTAAATGAATAAATTGTGAAATAACACAAATTGATCAAATAAAATTTATTTGTCACGCCGGGATTCGATCCCGCGACCTTCGGTGTGTGAGTCAAGCGTCTTGCCGCTGCACTACGCCGGAAGAATGAAAACGTAAATCTATTATTGACCAAGAATTCCAATTTTCCAAGGGCATTGATACTTTGACACCTAATAATTATAATTTACTAACTGGTTCCCGGCATGCGTTGCAATTCAAAGAAATAAATTATTTCTCCCTGCATGTCCTTTCCCGTGCGTCCCCGTTTCCCTCCCGCATCCCCTACCCTCCCGCGTTCCCCTTCCACCTTCCCCGTCCACCCTCTCCCCTCTCCCGCTCCTCCGTCCCGCATACCTCCTTCCTGCGTTCCATGTATTCAGTACCATTACATTCAGTTTTCAAACAGCTCGCGTTCCTCCCATTACAATTCTGTTATTCAAGTTTTCATTTTTCGTATATTATCTACAAATATTCATTTTTGTATATCATAAAAACAACCAATCAAATTTGGTGGCTAACATAGGTACCAATTTAAAATTTCTATAATTTAAAAAATCTATAGGCAATTCTTTTGATAAAATTTAAAAAAAATAGCTGCCAGCTAAATTCAATTTCATCAAACGCGCGAACTGTCAAACGTGCGTTAACACCTAATAGTTGTTAAGTTTTCTGAAATTATTCAATTCTCTGCGCTATTTTCTTAATTTTTCTTTCTGTAAGAATCTTCTACAAAGTATTAGAAAACTTTAAAAAAAAAGATTAATGAAATAGTTATGGCGTGACCAAAGTCAACAGGGATTCATTTTTATATATGTAGATTTAAACGGCAACAAATATGTAACATTGACATTTTTTTAAACGTACGAATACTGTCCCAGCAACATACTTTTGTATTTAAGAACTAATTTATATTATGTACAATAATTCGGCATAACTATGTCCCTCAAACAGTATTCTGGGCAATGAATAGTAAGTACACAATACTATATTAGTTGGTCACAGAATTTCCACACTGAAATAACTAAATATTACCAATCAATACTGCGAAGGTTACCTAAAGACAAGAGTTATTTATGGTGTTAGGACAAAATTTCACATACCAATACTAATTACATTGCCAGTATTACACCGTACACATGGATGGAATAACATATGCACGAAATACACATATTTGTAGAGAATTACGCCTACTGGAAAAAGGAATTTCAGTCCATTTTTTAAAATGATCCCTTATTAATAATGGCATCAAATTTAAATAACAGTATTTTTAATTTCATAGTTCCTTTCAATAGTTAAAATAATTTTTAGTGTTATAATTTTTCTATGCCGGCTAAGACGCCCGTAAATGCAACAGAACTTATTTTTTGGAAAAAAATCGGTTTAGTGGCGAAATTCCTAAAAAATCAAACTAATTATTTTTATACTAACTATGGGCCAGGGAATCCGAATCTGAAAGAATTAGGCGGCGGCAAGCAATATTAACTGAATTACACGACTTTTAAATTTTCAATACACACATACGAAAACAACCATTTTAAAAGCATTTTGACACATGAAAACCATAGAACATGTACTGGCAGTGTTACAACTCTCAAAAATATTTATCCCTAAAACAAAATCAAAAACTAATTATATCAATAACGTAAAACTTTCCGACACGATAATTCTTCACATGATAATTCATCACATAACACATTAACCTGATGAATTATGACTATCTCAACGGCCGTATTCTTAAACCAAAAGTATGAAAATTCGTAGTCTTAAAAAGTTGTTACCTAGACCGGTCACCAATATCAATGTTATTATATAAAACCTAACCTAACCTAACCTAACCTAACCTAACCTAACCTAACCTAACCTAACCTAACCTAACCTAACCTAACCTAACCTAATCTAACCTAACCTAACCCAACATGGTTTGTGCCCCTTTATACCGCCTGCTCGCGTCAATTTAAAAAAAACATCCCAGTTTTCAAGTAGTTTAGCGGCTACGCAAGGTTTGTGTCACATGGTTTGTGCCCCTTTATACCGCCTGCTCGCGTCAATTTAAAAAAACATCCCAGTTTTCAAGTAGTTTAGCGGCTACGCTAGGTTTAGGTAGCATGGTTTGTGATACAAAAGTGAGTAAAATTTATAAAAAGTAAGTACTTAAATTATAAACATGTTATTTTACGTTATTGATATTACTGCTTAATGGCAACACTTAATTTTATGTGGTGTAACATCTTTATTCTTTTTCTATGTTTTCTTGCGACTTCGATAATGTCAAAATGTCTTCTTTTTGTGTCTGTTTATAGCAAATTTTAAAGTCGTATAATTCATTTAATATTGCTTGCCGCCGCCTAATTCTTTCAGATTCGGATTCCCCGGCCCAAAGTTAGTATAAAAATAACTAGTTTGATTTTCTAGGAATCAGAATGCTTCCAAAATGGCCATTTTCCTATGTGTGAAAAAAAAATTTTAAAGTCGTATAAATCAGTTAATATTGCTTGCCGCCGCCTAATTCTTTCAGATTCGTATTCCCCGGCCCATAGTTAGTATAAAAATAACTAGTTTGTATTTTTAGGAATTTCGCCACTAAACCGAACTTTAGCCCTATTTCCTTTTGTATTATGGTGAGATATATGATTTAAGAGCCATAGACCAGCGACCGAGAATTTAAATTTCGTCGAATGATGATCTTGTGATCGTACCCTTGCAACTGTACAGGGCGGTTCCGATGAGAAAGATTAATTTTTCTCCATACCAGCATTTTAACATAATAACTCAATTTCTATTTTATTTCATTCACATTTTTCATATGTATTTTTAAGCCATAATATTTTTCACTGGAGTTCTTTATTACAAACTTATAAACTGAATTTTAAATGGTTTAAATTTGATAGCATTTAAATGTTTATTAAATATATTTCATATTAAAAAAAATTAAGTTACGTTAGTTTTTTTTGTGTTATTCCACTAGATGTATTTTTGAAGGTGTTATTCTCTCCATGAGTAATTTCATCCATGCGTAATTCTAGCAGTGTATCGGTATGTTAAATTCACGCCCTTGTAAATTCGTTTCGCAACTAATCTCTACATATTATAAATTAAAGTCCTCCGCAGCGTCTGTCGTCTGTCTGTTCGCGATAAACTCAAAAACTACTGAACGGATTTTCATGCGGTTTTCACCAATAGATAGAGTGATTCACGAGGAAGGAAATGAATTATATAATTTGTCATGATTTTGTGTAAATTGGTTGAAAGATATACATAATATATAAAGGAGAATGTCTGACGAGCGGCGCCGCGGCGGTGTGAATTTGGTTTGTATGCAAAGGAAGGACACTGTCGACATTTGATTTCGAAAATTCTGTGTAAAGCCCGGGCATTGCCGGGGACTTCAGTTAGTCTTATATATAAAAATCGATATTTGTTTGTTCGTATTTTATGCGCTGCAATACCGTTTAAAGTTTTAAGTTTCATCCGATCGAAGGTTATAATGGTAAACTCTGGCGTTATGAAATTTGTATAAAAATATTACGCGAGTGGTTTGAAAATGTGTGTATTTCATATATTTTAGCGGCAGGGAGGGAAGGCAGGTGGGGGAAGGTAATGAAGGATGTGAGATTCGCGGGAGGGGTGACGATTGAAACGGAAGGCGGGGAAGAAGACTCGGAAGGGGGGGAATGCGGACGCATAGGAAAGGACATGCAAGAAGATTTATTTCGTTGAATGGCATTGCAACGCATGCCGGGTACCCGCTAGTTATTCATATAATATTATCAATGCCCTTGTTTGGTACCTACTTAACTCTTAACTAACAGAAAAAATATTGACTAATGCAAAAAATGGTGGTTTGTAGTAAAAAACTTGGTAAATGAATATTTATGCAAATTGAAAACTATATGTAACAAAAACATTAGACAAAAAATTTGGAGTTTTTTGGTTTCTTACGTTACTTGCATAATTATGTTAATCGGCTCAAACAGTGAAAGTATCTCCTAAGTTGTGACATAACATTTTTTTCAATTTTCGCAATTTCGATTTTCAGAACAAAAGATAAGAATTACCATCTTATGTGTAGTACTTACGAAACACATACCAAATTTTCAATTTGTTTGACGCACTAGTTATACACTAAGGCGGGTCATTTAAAAAAAAGATTTTTTTTTAAATTTTTAGGGCGATTAAAGGGTGCCAAATGGGTTCAAAACAACGCGACATGTTTAAAATTTTTCTAATTTCTGATACGATCTTTTTCTTCTGGATTCACTTCAAAGTTTTGAAAATTTTAATTTTAAGGGGTTATTTCTAGTGAATATAAAAGTTACTATGAATCCTTTAAACCATATTTTTTTTAATCTTCCATGGCAAATTAAGTATATATTTACGAAATCATTTTTACAAAAAGTCCCAAGATTAAGTCGCAAATTAATGCTGAAATTTGAAAGTAAGTAGGATTTTGCTGGTATTTGAATATCTGTCTTGAGATAATTTGAATTACAATTGTATATTCATATATTTTTTGGAATAAATAAATCAAAGTATCCCCTCTTTTTCGTGTTTTATTGAAAAATAGATTTAACAAGGGAGGGTTTTTCTCTATTCTGTGAAATTTCAAAGTCAATCCGGATGAAGAAGATGATATCCAAATATTATTTTATATCTTCACTATTAGACAAGAAAAAAAACTCCAATACAGTCGTGACACACCCTATTATACACCAACAGGCCACTTGCATGGATTTCATAACGACTTGGAAAAAATCGTGTGGATAGATTTTTTTTTACTAAGATTACGAAAATGTTAGTAAAAATTTTTAGAAATGTATAGTTTTTTTTATTTTCTCCGATTATGTTCCCTTAATTTTGTAAAATTCCACACTGATAATTTTTTTTTGATATGGCAACACTTTGATTTCCGGCGAATTTTTGAATTTGCGTTTAACGTTCACTAGATTTATTGTTTGATCTATGCGAACTTATCCTTTGGTTTGATTTTTTTGATAAAGATGGCGGTGTTTTTACAGATGTTACAAAGAGAACCCCGTGCAATTTATTGCTAAAAAAATCGCCAGGGTTTCAAAAATACGATTTAAAAAAAAACGGAATGTCTTAGAATATTTGCTTAAGCCGGAAATGTGATGCAAGTGGCCTATTATACATGAAAACCATGTGAACCCACATCACATACAGAAACCCAAAAAATGTTTTTCTTTCCATCGGAGCGGGCCGCGCATTTTAAAAGAGAAAAATGCTAATATTAACCCCCTAGCGGCTGTCATTTTCTTCAAATTTGACCTTAACTTTAAACTCAATTTATTTGAAAACAAAAGCTCAAACCAAAAAAAATAGATACCACAAAATCAACTCCAAATTTTAAATATATTCAACAATTTCCCTTCCCTTTGTACTACAAGTTTCCGGGCACCGTGTATAATTTGACTGATCTTCAGATATTCTGTAATTATTTCTAAGAAACAATATTTTACACATATATGCAGCTTGACCAGTTAACTGCTCCTTGAAATATAAAAAACCTTTTTACAAGGATTCCCCAATTCTAATTAGAATTTTTATACATAAATACATAAGCAAATGATGCAAAATTGATATTTTAAAATTTGCTTTGATTTGTGTGAAGTGAAATTAGAAAGTCGCTAGATGTCGCTTTCTTTTCTTTTGCTTGTTTTTTTAATTGGTTTGAAGATTGGATATTGATTTCACAAAATAAAGGGTTTTTTTTTTTTTGGATTTCGTAGGATTCGAACCCCCGTTCGCTTTTAATGTCTGTCTCTCTGGCCGCTTCGACTTGTCAGGCACCTTGCCCATTGTGCTATGCACTCGCCGAGGTGCGAATTTACCGCATTATATTAGAACCGAATATTTGTGTAGAACTGAGTTGTGACGCATTTCCGTTTCACCCGAATTTCAAGTCACTAACGGCGCTAAAGAAGTTTCACTTCAAAAAAATCGAACGTAATTCATTAAAAAGAAAATCACCAAAGAACATTGATATATATCTCTATGCTAACGAACAAGATTATTAGAAATAAATAAATTTCCACGACAAGATGTCAAAAAAAATAATAAATATTATGAAATTGCCTGAACTTGTAAATATTTTTTCATTGCGATAAGAGAGAGAGAGAGAGATAGATAGCAAATAAAAACAAAACAAAGGCATTCCTGAATAGTTCTCGAAAATATTAAATAGAAAAACAATATAAAAACATTAAAAAATATATATACAGGTAAATTAAAATAAACAAACCTGAAAAGTTCCATTGATTCCACAGGCATCAAAACGACACAAAAAACAAACAAAAACACCAAAGAAAAAATCACATTCCAATCGTTTTTATCCGTGCACTTTACTATCTTCCTCTCGCTTACGATGTGACACATTGTTCCACTAGACCGCGATGTCAATTTGAATAACAATCCCATCGTGAGATATTATGGAAATTGCGATATGAATGTGCCTCAGCTGGAAAAAGGTCTACTCGGCTGTACCAACGGTTGTGATATGAACAGGCAATGAATGGAAGAGAATTTATATGGAGTGAATTTGTTTACATTTTTTACCTAGTCAGGGGTTTTAAAACGTCACATCGCTTGAACCTAATGTAACAAGGAAAAGAAAAATGCATTACTAGAAGAAAATAACGTGATTAATGGTGTTGTTTTTATTTCAAAACGTTTTCCTTTCTTATCAGACTGATTAATAAGTTAACACTGCATTATTTTCTTTTTGTCACTTTGATAAGTTGGTAATAAAACGCTAAACAGAATTTTTCTTTTTTAATAGGGAAGTGAAAAAGCAAGAATGTACGCGTGGGTGTAAAAATTGTAACTTTGTAACATAGGCCTGCTGTAGGTCATCCCAAGTGGTTTTCTAAGTTTGGTGATTTAGCCAGGGTGCACGGGTTCATGGGGTGAGGTTTGTCCAGATCTTGCACGGCGAGCCGGATCGGGAGACTGGTTTGTGAAAACGTAACCTAGACCCACCGCCTTGCACCGCATTAGGACGGATGGGTACAAACTTCCATCACTATTGGATACATTAACCCCCAGATTTCTACCCACCCCTCATATCTGTTTCTTTCCCAGAACTTCCTTGCTTTGCTTTCCAGGATCACTGCATCGCCAAAGATGACACGGGCCTTGAGGGATTTTTTCTTACCCAGGGTCTCCTGCGTGGAGCGAATGTAAAAAAATCAAATACTCAATTTAATAATAATTGTTTACCGCGTAAGAAATATTTCCAGTTATATTCTACTGGAGGCTTGCATTTATTTTATGTGATATACCGCACAAGAGTCCCAACTGCACGGAGGCAGTGGGACTATGGCATCCCCAATTTAGAGTATGCTGTGAAGCTGTGGAATGCGGGGAGAAAAAGATGGGGAATGGGAAGGTTGAGAAGTACCTGGAGTTTCCTGTTTTTTTTTATGTGATACCATGGACGCTTGTACAGCGTCATGCATAAATCTATGAACAGGGAAAATTGGTCACGATTTTAGAAACAGTCGCTTTAACGACACTTTTTTTCCGAAAACAAGTCCTGAAAAAAATTTATTCCAAAATATATTTCGCTTTTGCACATTTCGAAACGATTCCAACTGGCTAAAACGTAATTATGACGTTGAAACCGCCATTGGCTGTTAAGACGGCTGTCACCAACGTTGCCCGGCGTGACGTCAACGCCGCTGAATTCACGAATTAAAACGAACATATCGTAATGGCGGCAAATTGATATTGGCACATTTTTATTGTCATATAACATTTATTCGTCAACATAAAAAAAAGAAAAAACACTTTCATTATCGTAGTTTTTTTCAACAATTAATAAAAAAAACCCTGAAAATACCCTGTTCTTAAAACATACTTATACAAACATTATCTAAATCATAAAAATCCCTGTATTTATTTCTCAGAACTTATTTTTATATAATAATGCCCTTTAGCACTTAAAAGACAGAATAACATTGAAAATTTCTGAAGGTTCTTAACATTTTTAACATGTATTCGTGATTTTTAACAAGATGTCAAGGAAATATGAAATATTAACGAGCATGTTTTATATTCCAATTAAGGAGATATAGTCGTAGATTCCAGTAGGCAACCAGTTGCTTTCAAGGTTGACTTATGCATAAAGGCAAATTCCTTAGCCGGGAGGTATGATGTTCACTGCATTGCATACATTTTAACAAACAGGGTTGAACACTACAAAAGACGTTTATCGTAAAAAATTGATATTTGCAATTTTTTAATTAATTATTTAATATCATCCAATTTTCCTTCTTTCTTAAACAGCTCCAAGACCATTTACGATGTACATACATTGTTAAAGTCCAACGACTATGGGAATGGGGCGGTGCTATCAATTGGTGCAAACGTGCTGGTCTTAAGTTATTGTCAGTGGCGACACGTGATATAAATTGAGATGTTTTATATCATTGAAGAAGAAGATATTTCTAATAAATCTAAACGACATGTGATACCTACCTACAGAACTAGACACAGAAAAATTAAAAAACAACGGTCGCAACTGGGAATTGAATCCAAGATCTCTGTCATACCGGGACAATGCCTTAACCAACTCAGCCATTAAGCCTTAACCACTCGGACCCATAAACTTGTTTTCACGATAATGTAACATTACCAGACACATATATGACGTATGAGGCGTACCTGAATTATTTTACGACATTTTTGCCGCTCTCATATTTCAAATTCAGAATGAACAGTTTTATCTTCAACAAAATTTTCCGATAATTTTGGCTGCTATCTTTTTAAATTTTCTTTTTACTGACCAGTCAGAGGCCGAGCTGGCGTTTGGGTCACACCAGGGCGTCGTGTGTTCAATTCTTCGGTTGGCTAAGTCCTCCACCACGACATAAGCAACATTTTCCGCTTAGTGTGGTAGAAGTAAACACAAGCACTTGCTTTATTAGGAGAGTGTATAAAATATGTAATGCTATATTATGTTATATTGTGTAAATGTAAAATAAATAAATATTTTTAAAAAATATATAAAAATAAAAGTAGGAGATTTTCAAATATTGTCGGGTTATTTGTAACCCGGGAATATTTTTTGTCTCTCTCAAAAAAAATCCATCTGAAAAAGTCAACATCACGGCCAAAAATAATATCAGGTTATTCGTAACCCGGGAATGTTTGTTAAGTAAAAAAAATAATGAGTTTTAACCTAATTTATTAATAACCTAGATAGTGAATCCCAGCTGCGACCGTAACCTTTTATTATATTTCTATGTATTGTTTTGTTTCATATTTCCTTCAGATTTATTAGTTTAATATTTTTTTTCAATGTTATATTACACTGTTGGAAATAACCTTCAAACGTTATTGCAATAAAAATGAAAGATGATTTTATTTTAAATATTTTGACAGTGAAAATGACATCAACATTTTCACTTATCGGGAATATTGAATTTTGCTGGGTAACATCTGTCCGGTAAGTTACGTTAAACCCAGTAATCTCAACATCCAAAAGGCCTTTTAAAAAACATTTATCCATTATTTTATTCTCACGAATGACACATGTAGAATTCCCCCTTTCCAACTTATCTTTTCCTAACCCTTCCCACTTCGTCACAAGTCCCTAAAAATCCTCCAAAATTGGGTCTGGCATTGTTTCACTGGCTCTAGGTATTTCGGACTCTTGTGTGGTCACCACGTAATATAATCAAATTTACAAATATTTTTGCGGAAACCCTAAATGTGACGTAAAACAAACAGTCATTGTTTTGTTAGTTGTATCAGTAATAACTATTAACTGTAAGCAAGATATTATAGAATTTAAATTATTACAGTTTAAGAATTTTTCACTGGAAACCTTAGATATTTTCCTAACTATATACAAGGTGCCCGGAAACTCATAGTACAAGTAGGAAACTGGTGAATCTATATTACACAGAGTACGAAAAATAAAGATTGTTTTTTTTAATATTCATCGCATTTTAAAAGATATTATACCCGCTAATGACTGATATTTTTCAAATTGACGAGAAAATTCTAACTTCGGATTCGATTTACTCAAAAATTAAAGCTCAAATCAAAAAAAGTTATTGCACAAAATCGACTCCAAATAATGTGATATTGAATCACGGGTATTCCGGTTTCACTACGAGTGTCCGGATACCGTGTATAAGTGTGTATTTTTTTAATTCAGCTCACCCTGAAGAAATCAGTCAATTTTCAAATAGATTAGATAAGGTAAATTATTTCGCGTCCCAGTTGCGGCCAGTACCTTTTTATTTTTCTTTGTCTTGTTCGTTTTCATATATTCTTTAATATTTATTAGTATTATCTTCTTTTTCAATAATAAATTACATTGATGGGAATAACCTTCAAAAGTTTTTATGTAAGAGAGTTATTCTGATAAAAATAGAATATACGTTTAGACTCTTAGACAAAGGTCAGTAGGTGTCCCATACAAATAAAATCGGATATGTTTATCTTAGACACTATCTAGGTTAGAAACCAGTTCTTTGAATATAATATTGTGTGATCATTTAAAAGGGTAGCTGCCAATAATATGGGAAAAAAATTAGTCGAGGAAAATATTGTCAATTATGAATTTTAAGTACGAAATTTAAAAAAAATACTTTCAAATAAGAGGTATTAATGGCCGAGTTGGTTGAGGCGCTTGTAAGACGAGGAATCATGGGTTTGTGTTCCAGTTTATTCATATTTATGTGTCTTGTTCTTTTTCGTATTTTCGTTAACATTTATGATTTGGGAAGCGGGTATGGGTACCGCCGCCCCGGGAACCATTTATTGGATAACCAATACCTCTGCAATAGATCACTAAGGTTTCGTGACTTATCAGGGGTGCCCTGGGCCATGGGGTGAGGTTTGTCTAGATCTTGGTTGCGAATGCATTTGCTCACCTACTACGTGGCGGTCAGGATTGGGTAAGACTGATTGAGGGACACATTTTTCCTTTCAGCCTTTTTCCTTCCAAAGCTTCTTCTTCTTCCACCTCAAAAAACCCTTTTTTTTCATTTTTATAGTTGAGCAGTCCTGGCTGATCTAGATTAGCATATCATAACAAAAGTGTCGTCTTCCCAACAGGTACCTACCACCTACCACAGTATAGAGATAAAGTACAGACTAGACTAGGTACCTGCCTAATGAAGCCGGTAGTCTGGTAGTCTGGTAGCTTGTAGTGTTTGTGTTTACTCGGCTCGATGGTACCATTAGTCATTAGTTTCTCATTAGTTTACTCGTTTCAGACTGGAGCGAGGTAAGCGGGGAGCGTAAACTGTTGACTCGTGAAACAATACTCATAAATCATTTATTAAAAAAATATAAAAAAAGTTCAGATTAACACACTTGTGTTAACTCTGAAGAAATAAAAATTGTTAGCTTTGTATTTTAGAAGAATATTTGTGCCCAAAGTAAACGTACCTAATTTAACCTAATCTAACCTGACCTAACCTAATCTAACCTAACCAGATCAAATTCTGGGCCCCTGAACGCTTACGCCCAATCCACATGTCAAAGAAGTCATTTTTTTAGATTTAAAAAAATACAGCATTACCGCACAAGATTTCCAGCTGCTCCAAACCGTATTTTTTTTACATTAACTCCACACAGGAGGCCCTGAGGAAAATAATTTGTCTCAAGGCCTATGTCATCTTTGAAGATAATGTGTGGAGGGTCTTTTTGAGGAGAGGATAGAGTGAACATGGGTCTTGAAGAGACCCATGTTGTAGGAGGGAGGAAACACAGAGGCCGGCAAATCGTTCCAAGGCCAAGCTGTTGAACTCAAGAACGAATCGTAGAAACTACCCGTTCTCATGTGACTAATGTCAACTGTGTACAAATGTTGGGCGCGTGTTTGTGTTTTTTTGGCGTGTTTCCCGACTATGCACCGGTGCCGAGGTGATCAATGACGCCAGTTCCTCGGAGCATCTTCCATTGTAACACTGGTAGAACAAGGACAGCATTCCCACCAGACGCCTGTGCTCTAAAGATTGCAATTCGTCTGTTAAGATGGGAGAATCTATCAAACGGACCGCCCGTTTAGTCAAGGGTTTTTTTAGGTATTTTGGAGCTCTAGACCAGAGGTGGCTGAGAGCCAGTGAGTCTATGGTATTGCCTATTGGGATAAGTATTAGGAGAAGGAGAGGGGGAAGGGAAGGTGGGGAAATTCCTGGCAATTTTGATCTGAACGCCAAGCATTTCAAGCAATTCTTTGAATTAGAATGGTGGTCTTTCACCAGGGCGATACTGAAAGTATCGACCTCTCTTAAACGTGCCGCAAATATATTACGCTATGTTTATATTATTTAAATTGTGAAATAACACAAATGAATAAAATGAAATTTACTTTCGCACGTCGGGATTTCAACCGGTGACCTCCGAATTCATAGCCAAAGATCGAAATCACTCAATCACGAAGACCATCATGTAAGCCTATGTTTTTAAAACAATTCCATCAAATATCAATATTGCGTTCTCACCCCTTTACTAATAAAAGTGTTTTAAGTTTTCCGCGACAGATAAAAAGCCATTTACCATTCTTTGATGATTGTTTCATCAGTTGAGAAACACACTTATTAGTAGCCCTCAAGGTTCAGCACTTCATCAGTCAATAACTAATCACTGCTTGTAAATAACTGTCAATGTCATGTTAATTAAAAGGGAAGCGATGTTTTATCTAAGGTTTTATGTCACTTATGTTATTGATTTAGCACGGGGATAAGAAATTACAGCTAATGATTTTTTTTATCTATCACCTTTTCCTTGACCTAATGATGCAAAGAAAATTTCGTTTTTTAATCTTTGGGCGGAAGGCTTTAAAAAAATAGTAGGCTTTTGGTTTTGAAATGAGAATAGGCTTTCTACCGGGATATCATTTATCCAGTTCATCTTCCCCCCCGACGTTGGCGATCAATCTGGTAAATGTATCTCTATCTCGCGCTGCCCGGAGTAGTTCCTCCACACTTCTAATATCAGTCGACTCTCGTATATTTCGCAGGCAAGATATTTGTCTCCTACCAGGCCCTCGACGACCCTCTATTTTGCCTTTTAATATTATCCAATTCATACCTCTCCCTAACTACACCTTGCTGGAAAAATGTTTGAAATTTGGAACAATGGCAAGAAAAATAGTACAAATTCGAGTTCATTGTTTTGAAAACAGAAAACGATTTTTTGGAAATACCTTGGAAGCAAGTTGTTGGTATTTTCGTGTGTAAAATTTCGTTTTTGAAATAAAAATAAGAAATTTGTCCATATTGGAACTAATAATATCGTTTTGTACTAATTCGTTTTGTTATGGCGATAATTACCCCGAGGTATCACGGTGGAACTATATAACTATATTGTGGTTGGTAAGTGATTGGTCAATCCTTTTCCTTTCTTACCTTGTTTTTTCCTAATATCACCCAATTCCAGCAAACACCATTTCGTCTCTTTAAGTTTTTAGTACTTACAGTCCATTTTCAAGTACATCTGTAGTTGTAATTGGTAAGCAGTTTTATCTATTACAATATAATAAAGAAGAAAGATTTGATTGTTTGTTTGTTTTCATTGAATAAGCTCCGAAACTATTTGAAAAAATCTTTCACTGTTGGGAAGCTACACTATCCCCGAGTGATATAGGCTATATAATTTATAAAGTTAGCTAGGAAGGGAACGCGGGAACGGAACGGGGACGCACGGGAAATGTGATTCAGAGACAAAAATGTATTTATTTGAATATGGCATTGCAATGTCGGGCACCAGCTAGTATAATATATTTCAAATTGGGAGGCGGGTTTGGTTACGCCTCCTCTGTAAGCATTGATTGGATAAGCAACACCCCTAAGTGGTTCGCTACGTTTGGTGATTTAGCAGGGGTGCCCGGGTTAATGGAGTGAGGTTTGTCTAGTCCGTGGCAGCGGATGCATTTCTGTATCTATTGCATGGTGAGGAAGACCTTTTGACCTCTCCATCTGGACTCTTTCGACCCATCGTCTTGCACCGCAATTGGAGGAATGGATTCATTCGTCCGTCACTTCTGGACAAATTGGACCCCAGATTTCTACCCACCCTTCATACCTTTTTCCTTGCCAGAACTTCCTCACATACCCTTTCTTAAAAATATATTTTTTCTCAGGGCGTCCTAGGTGGAGATAACGATGGAAAAGGGCAAACAAACCCCGTGACAACGTAGGTTCCTATTGGAAGATATCACTGCATTTGTTCCAAATAAATTTATATAGCAATCTAGTGATAACATAATATTTTCTGCATCCAAGGGTCGAACATTTTCGTCTCAAAACACACTCGTTAATTAGAAAGATTTAAAAATATTGTTTATACAAAAATAAAGGTTGCCTATGTCCTCGTAAGGGATCCCCAAGCTAAGAAGGATTGTCTCAATACAATTATTATTATTTTATCTCGTGTTTATTTGACGAAGAAAACTACCACAAACAGTAGATTTGTCACAAGGTTATTTTGTGAGGAAGGTTTAAGAAAATGGGGAAAAAATTCAATTTTTAACATAACTTATTTACTGGAAATTGCTTGCGCATTTGCTTGGTGGTAAAATGCACACGCTAATTTATTCTTATGTCACTTCTGTCAAGGTTATGAAGAGCATCTATGGCTGTAATAGGGGATTACAGATTTAATAAATTTATCTATCCTAGTGTGACCGTCACGTCATTTATATGTGTTATATCATACCTTTATTGGCTTTTAGTCATCACAAAAATATTCAATGCGAAATCTTGTGGTGATGCGTTGGTCCTCACTAGTGGACCTTACTAATAGGCGTATTTTAAATTTTACAAATTTGATAAATGACTATTAATATATTTTTATTTATTTATTTTATTTCTATTCTTTAACATACACATTACAGATTATTACATTGGTTTACATAGTAATTTTTTTTTTAATTATTATTTATTGAGTTAGTTTATACTACATGAATATAAACTAATAAGCACAATGTAACATTTCATTTGATAAATTTAAATATTTTTACAGTTAGCATAAAATTTATTTTTAAATACATTCATTCTTTCTTCATTCTTCATACTTTCAGGCATTTCATCATACATCTTTAGTCCTCTATACATTCTGCAGTTCTGTAGTTTTGATTTCTTCATTTGTGGCAATTTAACTCTGTTTATATTTCTTGTTTCATAATTATGTACGTCTCTATTAAAAACAATTTCATCCTTAAAGTATTTAATAAGAAAAAAAAAGCTAATGATCCATAACGGTATGTATACGTATAGGTAAGTACCAAGGAGTATTTTGTGAACACCTCACTAGGCGAGCCTGTGCTGAGGTAAATAGTTTCAATTCTGCGGATTTGGGTGGCAGGTGTAGGTACCGTCTCCCCTGGAACCATTTTTTTTAAATATTTTTTACAGCAGAATGTGATCTTACTGGGGTGTCCAGTTCTAAGATCACATTGTACATGCTTTTGTGTATAAATTATGATTTATATATTGGGCCAAGTTCTTTATTGACAGTACCTATGTTCATTTTTTAAATAAGTTTTGTAAGTATGTTAAAATATTACGAGAGGAAAATTACAAAGCAATATCTTGAAGAAATCATTACTTACGCCTTAATCTTAATGTTTGTTAGGTTGCAACATTGTATCTACTTATATTCTTCATTGTAGAGGGAGGATATTAAATAATTTTATAGAGAAATATTTCATGTTTCTTTGTCCAAAAGTCGTTTTAGTTGTTGGTTGGTGGAATGTATGTTGTAATGAGGATCTTATGAATCGATCCGAGTTTTTATATGTAAAGTTATCCTGTTTTTTTAATGCATACGTTAGAATATTTTTGAATATAATTGTTTCAAAAACATTCAATTCGGGGAATTAAAAACATAGTCTTTAGTTCTGATGGGGACTCTGATTTGATAACCAACTCTGCTATAATTCCCCCAGTGTATCGCTACGTTTGGAGATTTGGCAGGGGTGCCCGGGTTCATGGAGTGAGGTTTGTCCAAGTATTGGCTTCGGATACGTCTTCCCACCATCACCATCACCATCTTGGGCCGAATCAGGAGAGGCGGGCACTCGACCCATCGCCCAGCACCGCAGCGGAAAAAGTAGATTTATACGACTGTTACTCCTGGACAAACTCACCGCCAGATTACTACCCAACCCTCAAATCTGTTTTATTGTAAAATGCAATGCTGTGCCTGTGTCATGCCTCCGATCATCGAGCCTGTTTTTGGCCCCCTCACCTTAAACCAGACCCCGGCTATGCCCGTGCCTCTAAATGTGTACATAAACTATGTTATTAAAATTGCAAGTAGCTTAGTAGATTCCTAATAGGTACCCATCTTCCTCTGAGTTACGCACACTTTTTTAAATAACCTAAATACGAAATTTTCTTTTAACAGTGGTGTAACTCGGTATTGTCCTGGTGGATAACAATGTTACTATCAAAGTACCTACCTAACTAACAAAAGATAGAGCTACCGGTTACAAATGAACAGTTTGTTCACATTAGTTAATAGGTTTTAGTAGAACAAAGATTGTGATAAAAATGCTATCTCGGGACCTACCTACAATGTCCCTGTATAATAGGTAGATGGTTTGTAGAAATTTATTTCGACACATTATGATAACTAGAAATAAGATAACTGGGACATATTACGTTTGCGTTTGTAAAACCATGTATGACAGAACTGAAAATTATTCATATATGATCAATATCTACAATTCTACAGGTATTTTAGCAAAAGATGCTCCGAAGTTCAAGCGTCATTGATCTTTCGGCACTACATTTGGATGCGGTAGGTATTTACTACATTAGAAAGATTCGGTTTTTTAGATGGGTACGGGTACCAACTGAGAGTTGGAATAATCAATACTCCTTCTATTGGTCACCCCAAGTGGCTCCCTATGTTTTTTGCCTTATCAGGGGTGCCCGGGTTCATGGGATGAGGTTTATACTAGGTCTTGGCGGCGAATGCTTTTGCCTACCTCCTGCGTTGCGGGCTGTATCGGGAGAGACTGGTTGAGAGACTTTTGGCCTTGCACCGCAGTGGGAGAGATGGATTCATACGTTCGAAACTCCTGAACACACTAACCCTCAGATACCTATTTATCCCTCTTACCTTTATCCTTCCCAGAACACCATCTCCTTCCTTTCCCTGAAAAGACCCTCCACAAAGTATCCCCAAAGACGACAAACGAGGGAACTTTTGTGTGGACATAATGTAAATGAAAAAGAGCCCAGCAGTGAAATGATTTTTCGGTTTGTGTGTTTTCTCCCTCCTACAATACGATTTATTTCAAGATCCATCTTCACGTCTTTCTTTTCTCAAAATTTTTTTTCATCAAATATGATATTAATAGACTGTTATGTGGAGTTATTATAAAAAAAATGAATTAAAAACGTTATAAAAAATGTTATGTCAATTCGTTCTCTTTGATAAATTGCATTGTCTGATGATACGTGATAATTTTAAATTTTACAAAAAATTGCGAAATTTCTTTTACTTCCTGATATTGTTTTCGTCACAAAGGAAATACCAATTATTATTGTTTATCTATTATTGATATGAATGTAAACAAATCGATCTTTAATCTATTGAATTGTGGAGTAGGTACAGGTGATTGTGCTAAGTACCTGCTTTTGTTTTATCAACTAATAAAGCATTAGGATAATGTGAATTATTGTTATTATTTATTGACATTAAAACCAACAATTAAAACTGTCATAATATTTCCATTTCTTGATCGCTAATTGATTTATTATACCTATATAAATGTCGTGCACCTAATTGATTTTGTATCGGCTGGTCTCGATTTATTGGTGAGTAAATTAAAATGTGATGAATCATGTATCATATTTCATTATGAAGTAGAAAGTCTTTTTTGAAGTGAAAACTTCTTTAGCACCGTTGTGATTTGAAAAATGATGAAACGAAAAATAGCGACACTAAAAAGAGACAAACGCATACATCTATAATCTATAAGATTTAGCATGCGAGAGAATGAGATAGTATAATCGGTTTTTCCTCTTTGTGCGGTGCTTCGTAGCCTTCCCACTCTTGTCTACTTTAGTTTTCTGAAGGTTTCACTTATACCGGGTGTGAATTGCACACTCTGATTTTATACATTAGCTCCACACAGGAGGCTTTGATGAATAGAATATCCCTCTGGGCCTATTTCATCGAAGTTTGTGGAGGGTCTTTTTATGGAAAGGAAGGAGAGGAAGATCTGGAAAGGAAAAAAGGTTCGAAGGGTAGTTAGGAATCTGGGGGTCAGTGTTTCCAAGCACGTACAAACTTCCAATTGCGATGTAAAGCTAGAGAGCAAGGTCGAACGGCCTCCCTCAACCAGTCTCTCTCGATCCGGCTTGCGATGTAATAAGTGGGCATATGCATCCGCCGCTAAGACCTGGACAAATCTCACCTCATGATCCCAGGCACCACTGCTAAGTCACAATACATTTTTGGAGTCATTGAAAATAGGAAATTCCCGCGTCCCGACGCTTTACTTCGGGACAATGGGCTTGGGTCCCTAAAAACGGGACGGCCCCGTTCAAAATGGGACATAGATACGTAGGTTTTACACCATCTCTTTTTTCAGCCCGATTCCACTTAGAGACCAAAGTCAAAATTTTTCATCTATTTTCATCTCTATTTTCATATCTACGATTTCAATTGTCATCACTGCAAGCAACATGGTTCATGTGTTGTTTGCAGTGATGACAATTGAAATCGTAGATATGAAAATAGAGATGAATATAGCGATTGTGTAAAGCGAAAAATTTTGACTTTGGTCTCTAAGTGGAATCAGGCTGAAAAAAGAGATGGTGTAAAACATACTTTACGGTCACCTTAGGTAGGGTTCTACTAAATAACATCTCTAGGTGTCTCAACATCTTCAAAATTGGCCTAAAATGTTTCAAGAATTATTCAACAAGTTACTATAAAATTATTAACGTTAATTCTCAGCTACCGTGAATTATTTTTGAACTTAGAATTTCCAAAAACCCTTTCGATGAGATCACCATTTTATAGTAAAGTACAAGAGCAGTACCAACGCGAAATTATTAAATATTATTAATACTATGCAGGCAATTAATATGAATTTCGCATATCTGCTGAACTTTTCTTATGACTAATTTAAATTTCGTGACGAATCGTGACGTAGGCGATATGCATCGAGTAATCGTGACGCAATACCGCAAGTAATCATAATTGGGTAGGTAGCTCAGCTGTGGCTACCGTTTATTGTTCTGATAACGCGGGACGAGCTACGGTGAATAAAAACACACGTGGGTATTTTCCACGTATTGTCATTAGTCAGCTGACGTTTGGTGAACCAAAACAAATATTTGCTGAAACTCGTAAAAAATACAACTTACTAGTATTTATATTTACTATTATTTTATTTATGTATTAATCTTCAAACCTTCTGAACTACTTATGTGGTTTGTCAGCAGGTACGTATAGATAACATTTTATGTAATAACATGGTACATTTTCAATGGTGTATATCATCTATCTATCTACATATAATGCATAAAAATCTCGTGTCACGATGTTTGTGGTCGCACTCGACACAGCTCGACCGATTTTTATGTTTTTTTTTTTTTAATGTATATTTGGAAAGTATGAGAATAGGTCGTAAAGTATATTTCATACCGCTAAGTGATTAGGGTGTCCCTATACAGATTTTTTTTCTATTTAAAAAAACAAAATTTGCATCAAAAAATACCTACAACCCCAATTTTTTACCCTCCTACCCCCACCCTCCTCCCTTTAGTATTTTTGTATGAACAAATTTAACCGCGTCGTTCGTATTTCAAACAATTCAGAACGAAATAATTTATACGGCAAAACGACTTTCCGGGTCAGCTAGTTATTTATAATAATGACGATGATCAATTGACAATTGGATCACTTTGTTAAATTAACAGGATGGTAAAAATTTAGTTTAATCATATTTGTATGATAATGTATCAACCTGTATCGTTAATTCAAAATACAGAAATAATTCAATACAAAATAATTTACATGTTTTAAAATTAAAATACTACGACCACCTGACCTCAACTAACCCAAATAAGGTATTTTTAAATATTTTCTTCGGTAATCTTCTCATACGCATTGTGATAAAATGATAATTTTACGGATCACCGAGGAACCGGCTAATTCATGCGCATTCTTGCTGGGACTGCCAATCGTTTGGAGAGGACTCCCACCCATTTGCCATGCCCTTATTATTTATGTACTGTGTCTTCCTCCCAAACAGGTGCTGGTAGGATACGCTGGATACAATCACCCAGCGCTTGCCACCTCGTGGACTTTCACCAACCTGTCCCATTGTCTTGTCTATATTTTGTCATACTAACACATATCATATCTTATATTTCCCGCTAAGCACTTGCATACTGCTTACTAACAACGTATGCAGGGACATTAGAGGTCTAAATTCGTTCTAAACTAAATGTAGCTTCGTTCATTCAAAAAATAATAGCCCTTACGAGAGCCTTCAAGGCATCTGTTACTTATACCAGGGCGGGTAGGTGGTGGATAACCTCCAATGCTGCATATCGCTTGGTAGGTGGAAGGGGTTCGCTTGAGGATGGGGAAGGAAATGAGGGAGGTAGGTTCAAGGGACACTGGAGGGGGGAAGGTGGAAGGGAAACGCGAGAGGCGAAGGGAACGGGAACGGGGAAGGTTGAAGGAAAACACGGCATGGGAAAGGAAACACAGGGTGAAATATTTTCTTTTTTTGAGTGACTTGCAACTCACGCCGGGTACTCGCTTGTTATTTTAAACAGGTGTCTCTCGACAGTTTGTTTCCATATTTTAACCTCATTATGTAGGTACCTACTGTTAGTAAGAATTTCTTTATTGCACATACAATATTTATTCTTGGAAGAAATATTGTATGTGCAATAATTTATTCTTTTCCTATTGCTTACTTCTAACCTAAAAACACACATAAATTACATGGAAAAACAAGTATGGAGAAAAAAAATAAAGTTTAGTAAATAAAACAAATCAAATAACCTCAATAGAGAAAAAACATAAAATATAATCAGGAATGGGTATATTGTGTCTAGGTATACGGTGTCCGGAAACTCATAGTTAGTAGGTACAAACTAAAAAAAAAGTTATGTACATTTTTATAAACTAATGCTAATTTACTTCTTTTCCCCTTTCTATTTTCTACTTTTTTATTATAATGTTTTCCATTTTTAGCATAATTTATACTAAATTTATATATTTACACTAGACTTCATATTTAACACAAAGTAACAGTACTCCATTGGTCACCATGAAACAGGCAGCCGCCTAGTATGGTTATCTTATATATCTACTCTATGTAAATGTCTTAATTATATATCATGTGTTTTATAAATAAATAAATAAACTGGAAACTGGTAAATCCACATCACATAGAGAAACCAAACCAAGCTTCTATTTAAATCTGATTATTTCTAAATGATTAAAAAAACGTTATCAACATGTGCACTGCTGTCCGCTATCGTCCTACCAATAGTGTACCTCGGGGGTGAAAATATTCTACTACTCTTGTGGATGATGTAGAACGTAAATCTACATCATTGCGACTTGAAAATTTTAATTATTTTATTATAATAAAAATAGTTGCATAGTTTAGTTATTCGATATGAAGAGCTAAGTACTTTCACGTGAGAGGTTCGACCCTAAGGGGCGTGGTTCGAATCTGGGGGGGGGGCAAGGGAGAAAGGTTATAATAGAGAAATGAAAGGAAAGGGAAGGGGGGTTGGACAATTTTTTACAAAGATATGATGCAAATAATATTTTCCAGGAATATAATCTACTTACGAGTTATATAGTTATTATTTTTTCCAACGAAATACTAGGGCCGATGGGGGGAAGATATTAAATAACCCCCCCCCCCCCCTCCCCCAGTAACCCCCCACCTCCCCCACACTCCTAATAATATTATCTCATAAAACTTAACCGTACATATTATTATGTCTATTTTATTTCATCATTTCTTTCAAATTTTGAGAAATATTTTTTTTTATTATTCTTCTCTTCTTCAATGGCGCTACAGCCCATTTCGAGCTTTGGCCTCCTTCAAAATAAGCCTCCACCGCCCTCTGTCCTCGGCCGTCGTCTTCCAATCCGCAACATGGAGTAATCCTCTTGCATCCTTCCTGACATCATCCTCCCATCTCAGTCTAGGTCTGCCCGCCTTTCGTTTACCTTCCGGGTGTCCTGTCAGAACCTTCTTCGGTACTCGTGTGCTTGGCATTCGGTGCACATGTCCGGCCCATCTTAATCTTTGGAGCCTTAAATGGGTGGAGAGTCTGGGAGCTTGATAAATATCATAGAGCTCATTGTTGTGGCGGATTCTCTATGCCTCTCCCTCTCGCACCGCTCCTAAGATTCTTCGCAGTACCTTTCTTTCGAAGATGTCCAACTGTTCTGCTGACTTTGCTGTCAGTGTTCCCGCCTCACATCCATAGGCCAAGACCGTTCTGATAATTGTTTTATATAAGGTTATTTTGGTTTTCCTATGGACGTTTCGTGATTTGAACACTGGCAGCAACGCGAAGTAAGTGTTGTTAGCGGCTGTGATGCGCTTTCTTACTTCTACTGGGTCTTCATTGTCCTGCGTTATGATGGAGCCCAGGTAGGTAAACTCTTCGACCACTTTGAAATTATAATTGTCTTTAAATTTCACTTTATCTTTTATTCTGCGGTGAGGGGTTCTGGTTTGCATCATGATTTTTGTTTTATTTTCATTGATTTGCAACCCCACCTCTTTTGCCGCAGTCTCCAAAGGGTCAAACACATCTCTTACAGCCTGTAGGGATCTTCCGACAATGTTAAGGTCATCTGCGTAGCCAACTATTTGATTGCTTCTGTAGCAGATGTTTGAATCGGTACTTTTTTTATTATTCTATCAAACTTAAATGTATGGTGTAAATATGTACATATCTACCCTTAGTATTTATTTATTTTTTAGGTGTATATGCAATGTATGCATGTACAATAATATACATACGCATTTGTGTACCTCTTACGTCTGTCTCGACACTAGGTATTCCTAGTGAGATATTCTAAAACTATTTATAATCATACTTTGTACACATAAATAAACAAAAAACAACAACAAAAATAATCCAACACGGGTTTTAAGCAGTAAAAAAGCATGCGTAATAATTAGACAGTTACTTTCAGGTACCAACCTAGCAAATAGTTTACTTTTATGTATGTTCATATATACATATATACAGTTTACTCTTAGTTTTATTACATTATTTCGTTTGGCTAGACTAGTAACCGGTTGACAGGTTCCCGATACGCCCGTATAATTGTCAGCAATGATATACTTATTATCATTACGTGATAAAACAATCGTTAAAATATTTCACCAGACAATTAGTTAACGTGTCACCACAGCGGTAGGCAGTAGGCAGAAATAATATCAAAAGTTATTCATAAAATTATATCGGTAATTTACTTTATGCATGTAAATGCTGGATATGAATGTTATTAATTACTTGTAATAAAAACAGTTGCTAAGTTATCTAGCGGATAATGTAAGTTTTCGATTTTGGATTAGAAGTGTGAGGGGGTATTTCACTATCATCTTGATAGCATATTCATTAAATAACGTTCATTTTCGATTTACTTAATCGCTATAAGCTATCAAAAGAATAGTGAAATATCCCGCGGTTATATTACGCATTTGAGAAATGATGCACAATTAATTTTATGAATAATATATCGAAATTTTTTTTAAATTCAAGAATAGCTAAGCACTCTTGTGCTGGTGGAGAAAATCTTGAAATTGTAACTTTAAAACGGTAAACAAGATATCACGACAGTGTGTTCTTTCATAGAGATGTGCAAACCTTTTTTAAATAAAAAAATATTTTATAAACAAATACTGTGCAAGAGTCGCCCAGTCTGAAGTTGAACTATGGCATCCCCAATCGGGGTACGTTGTGAGACTGAAGGTATTGGGGAGGGGAAGTTGATGGGTAAGGTGATAAAAGGGTTACCCCAAGTGGTTCGCTATGTTTGGTGATTGCCCGGATTTATGGGTTGAGGCGTGTCTAGCTCTTGGCGGCCAATGCATTTGCCCACCTACTGCGTGGCGGGCCAGATGAGGAGAGATTGGCTGCCAGAGTTCTAATAAATGCGGAAGTAATAATTAGTTCCGTCTCTGTAGATGAGTGAGCCCAGATACTTAAATGAGTCACAGTTGGCTAATGTTATTCCACCCAGTTGCATCGAAGGAGTTACAGCTTTTGTGTCTTCAAATTGCAAATACAAATATTCAGTCTTTTTCCTGCTAACTTTTTAGGACATTATCCTCCAGGATCTTTCCCCACCTTTCCAGGCTATTCTGTAAGTCACAGTGGTTATCTACTATCAGTACTACATCATCTGCAAAAAGCATAATCTTGCGAATACTGTTGTTCATTTCTTGATTCGTTAGATAATTCATGACCATTATGAATAGCAGTGGGCTGAGGAAAGATCCTTGGTGTACCCCCACTTTAATTGGGAATTTTGGTGAAGTCCCTGATGTGCATCTTACTTGGGTTTCTACGTTTTTATACATATCTTGTATGGAGAGTACATATCCTTCTGGTACGTTGTGGAATCTCAATGCCGCCCATATATCAGGCTTCGGGGTACATATTTATACTGTACAATTGTACATATATACGTAAGTGTGTATGAATGCATTTATTAATATTTGACTTTGATCCTCCTTGTTTTATGTACCTACTTATAATTTAAGTTGTTATTATTTATTTATTGCTTCTTCACATTTTAACCCTTTCAATCACATGAGACCATGTTTGTCCCATCTGACATACATAAGTCTTATATAAATCCTTGTATCTCCCTTACTGCCATGGCGAAAAATATTATATTAACGTTGTTAGAGAGAGAACACTCCAAGATTTATATTCAAATCTAGAAGTTAACCGTAGAAAAATTAAATGTGCAACTCTATAAAATCAAAGTTTCGGATCGCAATTTGAAAAAAAAATTGTGAAATTTATAATTATTATTTATAATTAACGTGAATAATACATTTGTCTACTAAAATATGTAAGTATGTGTTTTTATTTTGTTTTGTTATCAGTTGTTTACAAAATAAATTTCAATTTCAATTTTCAAATTTCAATGTTATCAATTAAAAAAGCGTAAGGGGAGCCATTTTTTAAACTTTTTTGTGTTTGTATTAAAAATTTTAAAAACTTCAAAAATTATATTTATAATAATAACGTTTGATTGCGTATTTCATCACCTTCCAAAAACTGTTTTTAGTTTTCGGATGTGTTCTGAAATATTCAATTTATTTCAATTTTATTGCAAAGCGGTAATATGTTCACCTTCTGACAAAATACGCCCCATTTTCTAAGGGTTAAATACATTTTTTAGCATGTAATTAGTAACCCCACTAGGGTTCGCCTGTATCAAGATTAATAATTTCACAATTAATAAAAGCAACACACATACATTTCGGTCATCAGGTACTCATTACCAAAGAGTTAAGTAAAAGCAAAATAATAAAAATTAAAAATAACAATGTTAAATGGAGGAAATTTGTAGAAAAAATAATATAAAATGATGAATATATGTATAATATATAGTCATACTTATGTATAAAACACATAGTCATACTAAGAATATTGAGATGAATGGTGTGATCACCTAAAATTTGAATTATCGCTATAACCACATTACATACATTTAATAATTATAATGTGCCGTATTTTGTTGGCGAGCCAATAAATAAATACGTACATGACGCAATGAATTGGGCGAAGCTAACTGCAGGGTCTAGCAGTCTAAAACTCGCGGGAGAGGATTTTTATCTGCTAGTTTTTATTGTATTTATGATACCTGCAGAAGCTTTGTGTCTGAATAGATCACAAAACATTATCATTATTTATATGCGCCGCTGTCATAAATCACTGCATTTAGGTAACCTTGAAATGCATTGATAAGTTTTTGGTGGAACATTAATTTTGACAGACTAACAAACTTGTTGAAGGTAGGCGGCTGATATGTGATACATATGAGAAGTACCTCACTTACTGTGACCAGTGATTCCTGAGGTTATTTGGAAAAACAAATGTAAATTAAATTTTGATCTAAGTATGATAATAGGTAGGGAGTTGGGCGGTTACTCGGCAGAGTGACCTGTGACGACGTGTAAAAGAAATAAATTAATTGTTTTAAAAAAAAAATCATTTTAGACTAAAATTTCATTATGTTTTTTTTTTACTGTGATGTGATGTCGGGAATAAAGATGTCAGTGATGTCACTCCTTTGACACCTTGTATAATGTTCAGATTTTCTAGAAAAACAAAAAATAGTTAGGTACCAACTTTGGTAGTATTTTTTCCGGTTCGAGCTTAAAATCACTTGTTTTCGTGAACTACGCGCATGAACTACGAATTAGACATGCATGTTTATTAACAAAATTAGCATTAGCAAAAGCTCTCAAAAGTTGAGCTCTGGCATCATGAAATGTATAGCACTGTCATTTTCGTCATGAGATATTCCTTATAAGAGCATTCAAAAGGAGCTGTCAAAAATGAGTCAAGACACATATATTTTTTGTTACAGATTTACACAAGACAAAAAAAAATAACAGAATTAAACTAATTACTCCTGAATCGTAAAAATAATTCTGAAGTACAAAATTCCTTTATTTTTATCAACAAAGGTTTTGCTACGTTATTTGAATAAAAGTTTAAATAATTATGAAATAAAATTCTGACATAGAAAGACTGGAAAATCGCTAACATCGTAGAAAAACTATGAACAAAGACCATTATATTACGGTTTTAGTGCTTAACAGTAGGTGTCAGCACTTATCAGTGTATAACGTCCCATTAAAATAACAAACATTTTTGTTTTAATCATTGAAACTTCGTCAATAAATAAATATTTGAAGGTTGCATTTACATCGTCCGTAAAGGAGGCTTTGTTTCCAAGCATAGATTATTTTGGTACATAATTAATATACTACCTACTCCATAAAGGACATTTTTATTAGTTAATCTCCAAAACATCCTCACTTGTCGGCAGTTGAGATAAAGTGTGATGGATGTGGTATTGAATTGTAGTATAAAATAGTGGACGGCCTGCAGTTTTTAACATTATATTATTCTAGCTGGTACCCTCTCCCCACTCCACTCCCCCCTTCCCCCGTCAAGCGAACCCCCACTCCAGATCCCCTCCCCCCCCACCCGCGAACCCCATACCCGAGTTTCCCTCCCCCCTCTCCCTCCGGCATTCCATACGTTCAGTTTTCAAACCGCTCGCAACCTATTGCAAATTTCATAATGCCAGAGCTAACTAGTAGTTTTATGCAAACCTTGTCCTGACAATAACGAACACGAATAAAAAGAATTATCCAATTTGGTGCAGTCGTTCGGAAGATACATACGTTTCTTTTATATATAGAGAAGAAAGATATAATACATATAAGATATATATTAACTAAGACGCATGAAATAAAATTTTCCGCAAAAATATCAACATCCACGGCAACGATTTGTTTTGCTTTCGTTTGACGTTATCAATAACTCGTTTTTTTCAGGAAATTTATTTGACAATAAACGTATAATAAATATAATCTTACTAATATTATAAATGCGAAAGTTTGTATGGATGGTTGGTTGGATGTTTGGTTGGATGGTCCTTACTCTTTCAAGCAATAAATATCGAATGGAATTTAAAAATTCTTTCACTAATCGA
This sequence comes from Limnephilus lunatus, assembly GCA_917563855.2. Lineage (NCBI taxonomy): Eukaryota > Metazoa > Arthropoda > Insecta > Trichoptera > Limnephilidae > Limnephilus > Limnephilus lunatus. The sequence continues at coordinate 89,040,448 of OU830594.1, read as the reverse complement.
AAGCTACATTATTTGCGAGTAACAACGGCTTTATATATTAGTAAGTTTTGGCGTTATGAATGAGCTGTGGCGTTATGAAATTATGTATCATACGTTTTCTGTCCCTAACATCGAGTTATTGCAAACGTCAAACAAATTGTTACCTTGGAAACAATGTTTTTTTTTAAATTTTAGGCTTAAAAAGAGAGCTTTGTTGTGATTAAAAAGCGTACTTTTTGGCGTCGTATATCTCTAAAAATGTTTATTCTCCGAACAAAAGGCATAACGTTGCTATAAAGCAAAGATATTAGAAACCCAATATCTTTCTCTTATCTGTGCTATAAAGCATAGCGTTTGAAGTGGACTGTCATTTTCTTATTTTTTTAGGTTACTCTGGATTCAAATATGAATAAAATACTAATAAAGGGAGTAGGTACTTAAAATAAATTTCTATTTCTATAATTTAAATATTTTCTAAAATAGAATTTTTATTTGCGAAATGTCATTCTCAAATTTTGAAATTTTCTAAAACCATAATTATTTTCAGCAAGAATAATAACAATTACGCCACGAAAGCGTAAGTCGAATCTAAGCAAAAGCTCTAATAAAGCTCGAGCTATGATTGTTGCAAGACTTGAAGAGACGTTTCCACAAGCTGAAGTGCGAAGACTTAAACATGCGGTGCGTCAGGCAGCACACAGAGCTGCTGAGTCAACAGAACAATCCCAAGTTCGCCGTCAACAGCATGCTGAATATATGCTTTAATATCTATTCTACTATTCAAGGTAGAGAAAAATCCAACAAATCAATGATCATAAAAATCCCGTTTAGCCGTTCTTGAGTTATAAATATGGTGTAACTAACCAGACTTTGTTTTATATATTAAGTTTTTTTTAAATGAGCTCCATTTATGAGACGATGAGGAAAATAATTTTCCTCAGGGCCCATGTCATCTTTGGGGATGATGTGTGGAGGGTTTTTTAAGGAAAAGGAGGATAGGAGAGTTCTTGGAAGGAAAGGGGTTTAAGGGGTGGGAAGGAATCTGATGTTCAGTATTTACCAGTCAACCACCTCCAAGACCTAGACAAACCTCACCCCATGAAGCCGGGCACCCCTGCTAAATCACCAAAGTAGCGAATCACTTGGGGTGACCTATGGCAGAGGTGTTGGTTATCCAATAAAGGTTCCCGGGGCGGCGGTACCCATTCACGCCTCCCAAATTTGGATTAATATCGCAGTTTCAATAAGTTACTACTTCGATTCAGATGTTTAATATTTTATTTGTATGCAAACATTAAAAAAAATGTTAAATCAAAATTTAAAAAAAACAAGTTGGTACGAGAATTTTTTTTGTCTTATAGTTATTTGTTGTTTATATTATGTGATTTTTTTAAACAGAGAAAATTGGAGGAATGGGAAATGGCATAGGCTACTTTTTATCACGGATTTTTTTTTCATTAACGTGGGAAAATTCTTTATACAGTAATTTCCCACTAATACCATGCGAGCGAAGCCGCGGGTAAAAGCTAGTATATTAATATTTATAATTTCATAACGCCAGAGCTTACCGTTATATATAGCGTATGTTACCAGCATATAATTTAGCTTTCTATTTGTTAGAATTTTTTAAATCTTTTTGGTGGTTTTGGCGTGAAAGCGTAACAAACAAACACACGCAGTTTCGCATTTACAATATTAGTATAGATGATTATTAGGTGTATTTGTTATCATGATGCAAGGCATTTTCATTTTGGGAGACGGATATGGGTATCGCCTCCCCGGAACCATTTATTGGATAACCAACCATGTCGTAGGTCACTCCAAGTGGTTCGCTACTTTTGGTGACTTAGCAAGGTTGCCCGGGTTGGTGAGGTTTGTCCAGGTATTGGCAGCCAATGCATCTACCCACTTGCAGCATGGCGAGACGGATCGAGAGAGACTGGTTAAAGGAGGTCTTTTGAATTCCAGAATCCGCCTTGGATTGTCGCCTTGCACTGCAGTTGGAGGGATGGATTCATACATCCGTCACTCCTGGATACATTGACCCCCAGATTTCTACCCACCCTTCAAGAGAGGAGGGAGGGGAACCCGGGAGGGGAACCCGGGAGGGGAACCCGGGAGGGGGGACCTGGAAGGGGATAGGGGAACTCGGGAGGGGGGTTCGCGGGACTTGGGATGGGGAGAGTAAAGAGTGGAGAGAGGGAACGTGAAAGGGGAAAGGGACGCGGGAGAGGAAGGGGAGGCGGAGGGGGAACAGGACGAATGGGAAAGGACACGCAGGGATAAACAATTTCTTTATTAAATGGCATAACAACGCATGCCGGGTACCAGCTAGTATACACATAAATGTAAGTTTAGAAACATTTGAAATGAATTATTACGAATTGTTAAAAGGCTATAAAAATATTATAACAAGTCATAGTCGCATGTAATCTCATAAAATGAACTTTAAAAATACATCAGTTGCACATAGTAATAATGCTTACATCTAGATCTAAAACTTGTAAAATGTCAACGTAATATTCTAAATAAACATAGTAAGTAATTTAAGAGACCCTCCACACACCATGTTCAAATCTGACGAGTGCAATGGAGCAATTTTTAAAAAAATTATGAAATAACTGCAAACCGTGAAACGTTCAAAAAGATGTTCGAAATCTTTGGCAATATAATTTCCACGCATTATCGTTTAATGTTGAAGGTTAATTTGCATATTTCAACGTCTTCCACATTAGTCACATATTTGTATGCATAATGGCCGTCCATTAAAGAATAAAGTTCACTGAAATCCCTTTGTCGTCTTGGAAACTAATTGGTGCTCATTTATCAGTCATTCTTCATTCATTCAAGTCTCGAGGAACTTGACAATCTCGTCATCTTTGAGATTAGTTCAATTTACTGAAAAGATCTCGGTAAAAGTATGATTTAGTCATTTGATTCGCCTTTCAAATTTGTATGCGCAATTTATATAGCTCAAAAGATGTGCAAATTGCGGATGAAGATATTTCAGGCGTATTTTAAAATATAAATTTTGCATGGTTCCATGACAACTCAGAATCATGCAACTTCAACACCCCTTTAAAAAGTCATTAAGGCGCCGTATCCCCGCTCAAAAAGAAGAAGATGGAGAGATATGTAATTACGAATGTTGGAGAGAGTGCGCTAATATTTAAAATGATAAAATTGAAGCGAAAATTGTGAAAATGTTTAATAAAATACGACTCGTTTAAAATAGAGAAAAATCTCATGGGGGCTGTCTAAAACAGGATTCAAAAAAACAATGTGAATTTTTTCGTACATATCGCTTGTGAAATAACTGAAACAGACGTGAAAATAATAATTTTCGGAGCACACTTTGTGATTTTTTTCTATCGAGGGATTTTCATATAACTTGCGTTTCGGCATGTGGAGTGTGTAGATATTATCTTAAAAATAACATATATTTTTTAAAGTTTTTATCACTTTTCAAAGGAGGTGTTGAAGTTGCATGATTCTGAGTGGTCCAGTCACCATTGTGAATACTACGCAAGAATCCCAACTGTCTCGTCTGGAGCCAGTGGGACTGTGGATCCCCAATTGGGGTATTTTGTGAGGCTGGAGGGAGTGAAGAGGGGAAGATGATGGAAGTCAGGAAGTACCTGACTATTCAGATTTGATCACCAACACGGCTTAAGTCATTTAAGAGCTCAGCAGGACTCTCTTGGAACATCGCCTTGCACTGCAGTGGAAGGGATGGATTCATACGTCCAATAATCCCACCCTCACACGTCCCTCATAAGATACTTAACCTCATACGTTTTTCCTTCCCAGAACTTCATCCTCTTTTGTCTTCAAAAGACCCTCCACATAGCATCCTTAAAAATGACATAGGGCCTGAGGGGAATTTTTTTCTGATACTGGGAGTATCTATCACGATGCCGCAACATCTCGATCGTCCAGTAGATTAATCAGACATCTCTGTATAAGTTTTGAGATAATTCGAATGATCAAATATTATTTACAAGTGTCTGTGTTTTACATATTAAATATGCTATAAAATACCAACGGGAGGCATAACGGTACGGTACATTGTTACGACATTTTTAAATATCCTACTAGTGAGTCTAGTGACCCAGAAAACAACGACATTCACTACATTTTTGTGTATTATAATTGATTTGGTGGTATTTATGAGTAATCTGAGTGTTGTACCAGATAGAGGGTACACTTTTACAAATAGCGCATACTCAACTCAAATTTCAATTTTTCGGAGACTACTCAACTGAACAATCGATGTGTGTGAGCATAAAACACACATTTTTTAAAATAACATTTCATATGCAAGGCAAGGTAACAAAAAAACTTCATTTTTCAATCAATACAAGCAAGTCTTCTGTGTAACAGGGTGAATAATCCCACGCTTCAGAGTCTCATTTGAAAAAACCAACATTCCAGAATAAAGCCATACACATAACCCTAGGCGCCCCCAAATGGATAAGGGTATCCCAACTTCACAAATATTCTGAAATCTCGCGGAATCATTTTATGCGAGATTTCCTATCCATGAAATCGCGAAAACATACGACGAAAACATATGTACTATACTAAACAAATCCTCCGTAAAGATTAACCTCCCCATATTGCAGCCATGTCCCATTGCAAATAATTTTTAACAAAAAACAAAATAAACCGTTTTTTCAACAACCATAAATTATAAATTTATAATGAAAGAGAAAGGGGCCTTTTTGGCCCAGAGTTCTGTATACCATTATTTCAAAAAGTCAAAAAGGAAGAATAAAACAAGATAATATTTGATGTACATATAATTAAAGTATTATTTGCCATTGTTCATAATATCTGGACAATCATAAGAATATCCAGTAGTTTGATCAACAAAACAAAAAGGTTCGTATGGATGTTTTTCGAAGTGTAGGTACAAGCCGCGTAGGTATGTGATGCACCGCGGTGTGTTCCTGTTCACAGGATGCACGCAGTAAAAGTAAAACTTGCCATAAGGCGTCTGCCTTCCCATTATTGTTTCCATGCCGTCAGCAGGACCTATTAATGGTGAAGGTTCGCCCTCTTGGTCGGTAGCTTCCTGAAGACAAAAAAAAAAATAAAGGCACTTGCAGGCGCAGATACTAATAATAAGTGATAAGTGATACAGATAATAAGTGCTTTTAAAATTAGCATGACGATTCCCGGTTATGGTACCACTATGGCATAAAAAAGGCAATAAACACACATTCCTTATCACAATAATGCTGCAGCACTTTAAAAGGTGAAATACACAATGTACGTCGGTCTGTTTCCTTCAAAGGTAAAAAAGGAATCATTTTCTAGCATCTCTCTTACACACCGTGACGTCTCCGTAAACACCTACGATAATTTTGGAAGTTTTGAATATATTATTTATATATATTTTTTGGAAAATATTGAAGTGTGAGTGATTTCCAAAAATTAAAAAAACTTCAAATATCAATGCACTGATCGTTTAGCTTTTTTTCTTAAACATGTAATGCTGCAGCTTTTTCTTATATGCTAAATAACAACAGTTGAAAATGAGACAAACGGTAAATGTATGTCTGCACCCCTTCAAAGATCACGTCGGGGTCACCAATATAGGAGGGTTAATCTTACCAAATCAACACTTCCATAAGTGTACACAGATAGTTTAGTAAATCGTCGCCTTAGTTTGTATTTGTCTAACAGACCATATGTAATTTTACAGGTGGACAAGGTTTTCTTTCATTATTTCAATGAAACATTATGGTAGGTGTTTAAGATAAAGCTATTTCCGTAAATGTAAAGGTCTCATTAGTTTAAATAATTCTTAGTTTAGTGATTAAATATCATTTTTTATACTTTATTTTTAATTTTAAAATGGAGATTAAACAAAAACTAAAATGGTCTGTTGGACAAATAAGAACTGAGGCGACGAAATGATAAGATGGATCAATTTAACAGATTCACTTTATTTACAAATAGTTATTGAACACAATCTCAGAAAGGGAGAGAAAAAAAAATTTAAAGCAGGCGACAGGCCAGGAGTTCAAAACGGGAATGCTTAGTGGTAGCAATCGGAATAAGAGTTCGCTTGTGTCCGGTGTGGCCAGCCTTCACATTGCCAGTATACAAATATGTGTTTAAAAATAACATTTTCCAGTATCTTGCCATAATACAATCATTATCATACATCTCCCTCATACGTGTAAAGAAAATTAAATGCAATTCCCGAAATTTACGATTTTCACAGACAAGAAAATTACCCAAATTTCATATGATATCAAAATATTCCAGACCAATTTTCTGATTTTCCCGGAAGAAATTTTTTCAGAAGAATGAAAGTCTGGGATCTAAAATGTTCCAACATGAAAAGTTTCCAAACTTCAAATACCAAATTCAAAAACATAAATGTCTAACCTAATATAAACACAGAAACTACGGAAAATACCATTCTCGAAATAGAAAACTTACTAGCAAAAACTAAACATGGAAGTGACCAAGTACAACCTCGAATGACACAGCCCACGAAGCAGATGCATGACTACAGCCTTATCCTCTATACTCTCATAGCATAGACTTAATATTAATAACTTTCTGCTTTTTTTTTATGTACCTATGTATTATATGGTTACTGCATTTAATATTGCGACAGAGACAATAGAACGTAATATACTTCCTCTAAAATGGCTTCAACACTAAATATTGATTTTAAAATATCATCTAATGAAGAACACACTTTCACCAATATGACAGATTTTAAAGTAACCATCGCCAAAAATAACTCTCTGAACATAATTTCTCAAAATTTTAGAAGCATTCAAAAAAACTTTGACAATTTTGCAGTATTTTTACAAGAACGTTAACACTCATTTTGATAGTATACTTTTAAGCGAATGATGGATAGACGAAACTTTCACTGACATTAACATATTGGGATATGCGACTTTCCACACTACTACTAAACTCAACCAAAATGATGGAATAGTTATCTTTATCAAGGAGTCGCTGAATTCTTCTATCTCGAAAATAAAATTAACAGAAGCAAATTGCGTCAAAATATCACTAGGATCAGATTTATCTATTTTTGGTATTTATAGGTCCCCATGCCACAAAAATATATCACCTTTCCTAAATTCTTTATAACATCTCATGGAAAACAATAAAAATACTCAACATCTCATTTTAGTAGGAGACATAATTTTTTTTTTTATAAACCTTCATAACTCCAAACCCAAAACTAACGAATATCTAAGTCTTCTAGCTCACTATGGCCAACTATAAATTCTTCGACAAGAACCACACTAGAGTGAAAATTCTGTATTGTACATATATTTGTTAAAACTAAAAATAAAACCATTTCATCCACTATTCATTCCACGGTTACAGACCATTTCACCACCACACTTGGCATGCGATTGAAAACTGAAAAAAATTCTAAAATATATACAAATACATCATGGCATATCATAGATTTAAAAGCACTTAGCTCAGATATAAGTCATGAATCTTGGGCTACAACTCTAAAAGAAACGGATCCAAATAAAGCGCTAAATGAATTTTTATTAACTCTGAATACGTTTACCACTAAACACACTATAATAAAAAGCCGTAAAAACACTACACACAAAACACTTAAAATTTAACCATGAATTACGACAGGGCTAGTAAAAAGTATACACAAACGGAATATGATGCATGCAAGAGTAAACAATAACCCAATGGACTAGTGTTGGGTAGGGCATGACATCAGGATGAGTTTGTATGAGGTACTCAAATACTGAATATTAAAAAACTCTCATGCGGCATTCAAATTAAAATTGAGGCAGTTGGGACTCTTGTGCGGTATTTATGTAACAATAATTTGCAATTAAAAAAAAATTGGAGCGGTTGGGACTGTTATGCGGTATTCAAATAACAATAATTTACAATAAAAAATATTTAAAAAAAAAAAAAAATTGGGGCAGTTGGGACTGTTGTGCGGTATTCATATAACGATAATTTACAATAAAAAAATTTAAAAAAACTTTTGGGGCAGTTGGGACTGTTGTGCGGTATTCAAATAATAATAATTTACAATAAAAAAAAATTCACCTCTCCATCTCACACCTCACGGATCTAATACAAAAATGTCATGCAATACAAGAATAACCTCACCTCACTACCTCATACATTTGTCCCATACGATATGTGACGTGACATGTAGTTCAATACACCAACCACCTCCGAAGCCCTAAAAAAGCCACCTGCAGGGCCTAACAGCAAAAAAAAATCAAAAGCGGCTTTTTATCTGCTAGTTATAAATATTGTCTCAGTGATTGTTTATGAAAGTAACCAAATTTACATACAGGTAAAGCTGCAGATATCTTCAGCAACGAAATGTTGACCAAAATGCAAAGTAAAAAGAAACTCATGTTGAATCAAAATCAACCATTCTAACACAATTTAACAAGAATGAAATATTAGGAAAAACACTTATGTTTTAAAGAAAATCAAATCGAAATATCAAAAGATATTTTCAAAATAAATTGAAATAACAAATACGATAACACACAAAGGTGTTTACATTTTAATACCATTATAAAAAGTAATAAATCTTATTGATACCGGAGTTGTATGGTAGAAAATTATTTATTCAACAAATTAATAATCTTGAGTAGGTTAGATCAGTGTTCCGCAAAGCGTGTGCCGTGGTCATTAGTTGGTGTGCCTCACTGCAATCGAGCAAAAAATTAGACCCAGACTTTTTTAGAGACCCAGGATTCAGATTTTGCTTCTCCGTTTAAAAAAGAAGAATGGGTAGCAAAACTTGCATATCTCGTATTGCTCATGAGCCAAAAAAAATGCAAGGCAAGAATTCTAATATTTTATCGTCATCGGACAAGATTGAAAGCTTTCACGCTAAGTTGGTGTGATGGAACAACCACGTTACCAATGGTAGTGTTTGGTTTGGTTTATTTATGAATGGTAGTAATGAAATGTTCCCAAATGTCATGGCTGCCGATTCAGAAAAAATGAACTCATATTTCCGTAAGTGTGACCTGCAACCTATGGACTGGTACTGCAATCCATTCTCAGATAGCATGTCCCTTGAACACTTACCGATAAACGAGCAGGAAGAATTCATGGAGCCAAAAACTGATCGGACATTAAAACTAAAATTTTCCGAAACAGAGTGAGCACATTTTTGGCTGCATATAAAAATGAGCATCTACTTCTTTCAAAGCTTGCTGTTGCAAATCTCTTACCATTTGCCATGACCTACTTAGGCGAATTGGGTTTTTAATTAATGCTAAATCTCCGATTAAATTTAAAACAAGGGAACACCCGAGGACGATCGACGAAGGATAAGAGCAACATTATCAACAATTGCTCCAAATTTTGATCTCCTGTGCTCAGTTAAGCAGGCTCACATTTCTAAGCAGGGCAATCGATTTTCTCGAAATTTGCAAAAAGTTTTGTCGCTTGTGTCGCCCTCATAGAATTTTTAAGTCAATTCCACCAAAAGTTATTGAATATTGTTACTCAAAACGGATTTGATCCTAGTATCCGCTCGTAAAACCCCGAAGTTACAGCGATCATTCCCGAACACAAATTAAAAAAAGTGTCGTATTATATCTTAGCCGTTTTCGTGGATCGCTGGATTTCGATTTTTCCCTATAACATGGGGAAATTTTCCCTGAGATTCCCTATTTGTTAATATTTAGATTTAACTGGTGGGATATTGCATATATGCATCTAAAAAAAAATTTCAATTTTTTTTTTAAATGTGCTGTTATGTGCACATGTGACTTTGCAAAACGCAAAACCATAAAATATTAAAAAAATCATATTTGTAAATACATTAACTTTGTGGCTCGCAATAATTTACAATAAAAAACACATAAATTTGTTCTAGACCACTTTTATTAAGTAGTCAACAACAAATTTATGTGATTTTTTATTGTATTAAAAAATCCCTCATGGGCTCTTAAACATAATGTTTTCATACTATATTAATTTTAGTAAATATTAAATAAACATTGGTTTTTTTTCTTTGGTGTACCTCTAAAATTTATTGATTTGGTAGGTGTACCTTGAACACAAACAGTTTGCGGAACACTGGGTTAGATTATGATTATAACACCTTTTTTTATTTGACACAATAGTACCTCCCACACGCACACTTCGGAACGACCGAGTCCCGCGCACAAAAAAGTAAAGACCGATAGGTTTACAGCGCAGTTCACTGTGAGACTTTTCTGCACGGCGGCCTGAAGTGGCACGGGACTCGGTCGCTCCGAAGTGTGCGTGTGGGAGCTGTAAAGAACTTACATAATATATTAACATTATTTGATAATGTGGGCCTCAGTGGGTGCTTTTCGCTTGCTGAGTCCCCCATTTTACAATTTGTGTAATAGGTACGTGAAGTAATAAATTTTAATAAACTAAAATAAAAGTATCTAACATGAAATAAAATAGAATATACAAAAGCGGTACTTACATATTTTTATGTTATAATTTTTATGTTAGCGCCCTTGGGGTGATTTTTCACAAAAATGGCACTCTAAAAATTGTCCAATTATTATTATTATCGTCGGAGTATATTATTACGTTAGCGTCTGCGTGTGGTTTAATTCCAGAACCCGACTTCCATTGCATATCCGACGTCACGCCTTATACGCCACGCCACAAATAACATCTGTGTTCATGAAATTTCAAGCAAAGCTAACGTTGTAATTCGGGTTTAGTTCAAGAATCTGCCAAAAGATGTCGCTACTTCCGTCAGCAGTTCGCATATGGAAATATATAACCTAGGTATAAGTACTAGGACTTATAGGCGGCAGTAGGCTATATGCAATAAACGAGTATATTACATATTATGGCATCATTGCGTGACTCGGTTACTTTGTCTCGGTGACTAGCTGTCACTACTCACCAGTGGATCACAGTGGACCGAGGAACTAGCTATTTTTGGAACCAGTTCCTACTCAAACTGGGCGAAGCCGAACTAAAAGCCGCCCGCAGGGCCTAGCAGCAAAAACCTACGGGTTTTTAACTACTAGTTTTTATTATTATAACAATTCTGTAATATTGCCTTTTTTGTTCTTTAATCTATCTTTTCATTTTGTTTCCCTCACTTTTTGTATCGATTAAAAGATTGTTGAATAATTTTATTGCCTGGTACTTGAAGTGTCTTCGTCCAAAGCATTTTGTTTGTCGTCAGAGTTTTTAAGTTTTTCTGTATGCTTTTGTTTTTTTTTTTTTACATTAACTCCACACAGGAGGCCCTGAGGAAAATAATTTCCCTCAGGGCCTATGTCATCTTTGAGGATGCTGTGTGGAGGGTCTTTTTGAGGAAAGGAAGGAGTGAACATGGGTCTTGAAGAGACCCATGTTGTAGGAGGGAGGAAACACAGAGGCCGGTAAATCGTTCCACATCCGAGCTGTTGAACTCAGGAACGAGTCGTAAAAACGACCCGTTCTCATGTGACTAATGTCAACCGTGTACAAATGTTGGGCGCGTGTTTGGCGTGTTTCCCGACTATGCACCGGTGCCGAGGGGATCAACGACACTAGTTCCTCGGAGCATTTTCCATTGTAATACCGGTAGAACAAGGACAGCAATCCCACCTGACGCCTGTGCTCTAAAGATTGCAATCCGTCTGTTAAGATGGGAGAATCTATCAAACGGACCGCCCGTTTCTGCACAGAGTCAAGGGTTTTTTTAAGGTATTTTGGAGCTCCAGACCAGAGGTGGCTGCCAAATTCAACCGTGGGGCGCACTTGCGATTTGTACAGGGTTAGCAGTTGTGTACTATTAAAGTATCTGCGGGCCCTGTACAGTACGCCCAGTTTCTGAGAAGCTAATTTAACTCTGGTTTCGATGGAGCCCTTATACCTGAGCTGGTCACTTAGAGTTACACCAAGCATATCAATGGAGGTCCTGTTCGGAAGAATGCTTCCGTTGAAGGAGACTAGATTATCATTTCGATTCCTTTTAGACGTTATCAAACATGATTGGGTCTTTGAAACATTAAATTCGACGAGGTTATTCTTACCCCAAGAGAAAACACTCTCGAGGTAACCGTCCATTCTTTGCTTCAAAGCCCTCCGAGCTATTGGGGTTTGTGTGCTCTTTGGAGGCTTGTCAAACAAAAAGCTATCATGTACTGTACTGTCATCCGCGTAACAATGAATCGGTGCACATGACAAGAGGTCGTTGATGTGCAACAGCAACAAAGTCGGAGACAGAACCGATCCCTGTGGGACGCCAGCATTTATCGAATGCGAGGAAGAGGTGAAACCGTCAGCAACCGCCTGAATCGACCTCCCCCTCAAAAAGTCGGCAATCCACGCACACAAGGATGCGGGAAGTCCGTACGAACGCAGTTTGTTGACAAGCGCTCGATGCCAAACCCGGTCAAAGGCCTTGGAAATGTCCAGTCCAACCGTTTGGGTCTCACCAAAACGTTCCAGGCACCGTCCCCAAACATGCGTCACATACGCGAGAAGATCACCGCACGAGCGGTTCCGCCGGAATCCGTATTGACGGTCGTTAATAATTTTGTTCTTCTCGAGGTATGTGAGCAGTTTGTCGTTGATCACACGTTCCATCACTTTTGACAGAACAGATGTGATCGCTATGGGGCGGTAGTTGGCTGGGTTGGAGCGGTCACCCTTCTTTGGAATGAGGTGAATGATCGCTTTTTTCCAACCAGAGGGCACAGAGCCAGACTTCAGGGACATCTTGAAAAGCTCCGTCAAAATTGGAGCTATTTCTACAGCGCACCTCTGCAATATTTGCTTGTCTAACTGTTCTATTAATGATAGTTTGTGTTCGTTGAAATTTGTTTTTTTGGTTAAAAAAATTTGGCGAGTGGTGTTTTTACTTACAATTGGCGAATATCTAATAGGTACATCAAACCTGTTTAATATAACATCATAACCGATCATAAGCCAATTTACTTTTATTAAAAATAGTAGCACATACTATGTACAAATCCGGCTCTCTTATTTTCTTATCCGGCTTCTCCTTATTCCTCCGGTTTTTACGGTTGTATGGCTATTTCAAAGCTCGGTAGCTCATGATGAAAATATGTTATAAAACATTACGAGCCAAAAACAGTTCCTGCTACTTCAGGAAGCAGATTTTCTGCTAATAATTATGATATCTGGAATGATTATACTACATATAATGAGGTGTTTGAAGGAAACAAAAGTCTGCTAAACATTTATCATTATTTTTACTCTGTGTCAATAAACAATATTTAGACCCAACAACTGTAGCACTTTTTTATAAAAATATCTGCATAAATAAGCAGTTCTTACGTTACTTCCTCGTTTACACAATATTAGCTTCCCTCAATTGAATAACACAATAGGCACGTATTTAGGTACGTACTTATAACATCAAATAAAACAGGGCTTCTTAAAGTGGGGTCCATGACATGGGTGTCTGGAGTTCACAGGCCCCCAGTTAATATTTATTAGAAATATCATGAAGTAATTTGACCATCATTTTCTCGTAACAATGATATCTTAATGTTTAACATGCTCACTGAGTCCAAACTACAGTATCCTTTTCATTAATCTAGTTACGATAAAATTTCGTTAAATATTAATTTTGTTTTTATTTGAATACCTTACAAGAGTTCCAGCTGCTCCCGTCTGGAGCAATGAGACTATGGCATCCCCAATTGGGGTATGTTGTGAGGCTGCAGGTTGCGGGGTGGGGAAAGAAATGGGGAAGAGGTAGGATGGGAAATACCTGACAGTTTAGATCTGGTCACATGATCAGATGTGATCAGAATTTTTAATAGAATAAAGCCATTTCAATTCTAAATGGTGGTCTTACACCAGGGTGATACTGAGAGTATCTTCCACTTTGGAACGTTCTGCAACTATACTATATATCATTTTTAATGAATTAATTGTGAAAAAAAGCATATTAATCAAATAAAATTTATTTGCAATCTACGGGATTTGATCCCTACAGATTGCATATCAAGAGCCTTACCCCTCGACAATGGAGTCCGTCGAATGTAAACTTTAAACTAACCAATAAAAGGGATTTTTGAAAAGCATTATATTCTTTTCCTACAATTTGATTGTTTTGATTATTTTGAAATTCAAATTTACAAAAAGTGAACCAATGAAATAAATTTTATAAAAATTTCATTTGAAAACTACTTGAAAAACAAATTAATTTTCACATATTTCATGTAGATATACATATATCCCTTCACAACCGGCTTCATATGAGCTAGTTTGTTTTTGAAAAAATCCTAGACATATCCCACCCCATGAACCCTGTAATGGTGCGCCACTCTTGGCTTTCGACTCCAATTGTGATGAACCCTACCTAGCTGATTTACTTTTCTAAGCTTCTACCTCGTAGTTTAAATCTCGTAGCTCCTGTCTCGTAGCCACGCTCATAATTCTACCCTTATGTCCTACTGATCACACCACTAGGTATGATGGCCTGACTCAACCCTCCTTTCGGTTTATTTCTACCTCAGGCTCGTGATTTCTAAACCCCTATACCTTATAATCTAGCTAAACCTACCCTATCTTCTTAAATCCCTGCGATTTTCTCACAGTAATCAAGATTTAAGATTTTTGTTCACATTATTTCTATAATCTGCGTTGTGTAATTTTTTTGTTTTAGATTTTACATCTGTTTGCATACTTAATATGCACACATATGTAGAGAAGATAATGTATTACGTGTGGTAACCCATAGATTCTTTTAGAGAAAGGGTGAGAATTTTCCGATCAATTTATTTATTATTATTTTAGAATATTTAACCGAGTTTGATAAACTACTCCCGCCCTAAACCTTGTGTCTATTTGATTTCCATAGGAATTTAGTGTGTTTATTTAATTCTTCCTATCACCGCTGATACATCGATAACATAAACAACAGTTAATAAATTAAACATTTCAAGAAAGCAAACCTTACCTTAGGATGATCGAACTCGAAGGTCCAGTTTTCTCAATTGAAGTCCTTGTCTGCAACTTCTCCTAACATAATGTGTTTGTAGTCATAGTTAGTGCTTTTGGTTAGTATTCGCAACATTGTTGAAAGAGCAGGAATGGAGGGATATGGGGAGGGGATAATATGTTTGCTTAAAAAGTCGGCACCTCCGCTAACCAAGTGAAAACCGATGAACAACAATTTCAAACCGGATTCTCCCAAGTACGTTTGCTAAGCTTATCCTTAAGTCCGAGTTTTACTCTCTTCGACGAGCGTCTCTTGTTACGAAAGGGGCTCTTCACGCCAGATGGGGGAATACCAAGTCTTCATGCCGTTTTTCTGCCTCACTCCGACTTCCATCTCCGCCGGATTGAATTTAACTCTACTGAGTCTAGAAGGGGTATTTCATGTCTTCCCTTATCATGCCTCTATCCGTTAAATGTGGCGTAAGCTTGTGACGGGCAGATCCTTCCTCCCACGTAACCGACCCAGCGTTACATTCCACCTCTGACTAGCTGACATAAAACTCACCTCGTGAACCTTATGTTTGCTTTCAGGTTCGACAAGACTCACGGTATGCAAATAACCTGTGGCTTTAATGCCGCGTCAGCGTACTGTCCGCATACGTCCTTCCTCTTCCCCGCATGCCCACCTCGACAATACCGCCACAAGATCAAAGCCGTCCGTTCGAGAAAGGTTGACACTTACATTTCCAGATGGCTCATACCTACATACAGAAGCCTTGAAGTTTACGTTCGAAGACAAGTTAGGATTCAGGACTGTATGAGTATTTGAACACCAGTGTTGTTTAAATGAGGTCACTAGCTCCTCGTGTGTTAGGTATTTAGGATAATGGGTATTTATGGGTTCTTGGATACCTACTTCCTATAAGAAGGATTTAAAAATGAGATAAATCAAGTCGACATTGAATCAATGACCTCCTGAATAATTGTGATGTGCTCTCTTAGAGTTTGAAGCTAGTCGCAGTACTTTACTTTGCGAAATTTTTGCATGCTGAATCAATGCTACCTATTGGCGATCGCTCTAGTAAAATCAAGTAGTTTAGAATTGAGTGAATTTAACGTCAATGTCGCCTTCACATATTGACCGCAGATTCCATCTCAAGCTATAATTGATAAACTTGTCCCTGACGTTAAGTTTTGTTTTGTTTATTCGTTAATGAATTTAGGTGACTGGGTCAATGGATGGCCTTGAACTCAAATCGAAATTTTGGTACACTATCGAAGGTCATATAACCATACCCTAATCGTGCTAGTGAAAAGAAACGATAGGTATTTGTCTTACAAATACGCTAAGATACCAAAATTGATTTAGTGATGCGTTTCTATCTAATTATGTGTTAAGTATTTGTTTAGCAACATTTCATTCTGTATGGGAGGTGTGACATGCGAATGCTAATAAATTGGTTAATTATTTATTTACCCTTACTTGGCGTTACGTCCATCAGTGTCAGGATATCCACAGGAACCTGTAAAAGCTTAAATATTGTAAGGACTCACCAAGCTCTAATGTCTTAATTTCAGCTCCACCGGGTTACTATCATCGGCGAGAAACTTATTAGAGCATCCGATCTACCTGTGTAACTTATCGCACTTTTATTTCGACTTCCCACTTTTAACGATTTAATCCTACAAGATCCGGAACTCATCTCCTTCCTTTCTCCTTTGAATAGATCTCTGATGTAAAAAATCCTCACGTTTTCCTTTAATATCTGCCGTTATTATTGAAGAAGAACGATCCTATCTAATTAATCCCGACAACCCTCACCTTCCTCCCCTTTCCTTCCATATTTGATTCCAATCTAAAGAGGGGAATCGATTCTTAATAATCGTTCGCTCGAATATTATTTTATTATGTGGTATATGACTATACCTATTTACTCTTTAATAAATTAATTTATTAATTTGAATTTCCTTTAAATTTGTATTATTCCACTTTATAAAAATATTTAAGTTTTATTTATTTTTTTCTCAATTTAAATTATATTTTTTTTTTCATAACAACTAAAGATTTTCTTTAAATTTGAATTATTCCACTTAAGGACAAAGCTAAAGTTTTATTTATGTTTCCAATTTGAACTAGAATCCCTTTGTAACGGATAACTAAATATTATTCGTCACTCAGATTACAACAAAACTGAAAGAACCCCTTCCACTTTATTTTATAACACTTTTGTTTAGCAGCAAATTAATCACTTGGATTATTCATTTAAACTTCGGCTAAGTATTTTCCAGATTTCGGATCAATTATTATTATTGCGTTGTCACCTAACGATAATTAATATCTCGTAATAAAATTTCCAACTTTCGACCTAAACGTAAATTTTTTATTTAATGAAACTTATTAGACTGTAATTTTCTTTATATAACCTCGGACTAAATAACTCTATTTTAACCTTCATAGAACAAATTTAAAGCAATTCAAACACACTATATTAAACTCCTCCCGCATTGAATTTGTAATTAATTAATTAATTATTAGATTTTATTGAATCGGAAATTATTGCAAACACTGTTTTTAGATTTATTATAAGATCATACACTCCGCTAAATTGCACGATTAACCCTATCCGGGCACTTCACTCCCTGTTTTATCAAAGTATAAAACTGATTGTAGACTCTATTTTACCACTGAGTTTTTTTTATAAGTATAAACTGACTTTATTTTTCCACTGTATTTTTAAAGTATAAAACTGACTACTTTTCCACTGTATTTTTAAAGTATAAAAACTGATTCTAGACTCTATTAATTAATTACCAGGGTAATTCTCACGACGTGCGCGACGTTTTAATCAACCTTGCCAGTTGTCGAAGGACCTCGAATCATTCCAAACACGCTAATTTATACCCATCACAGCTCCAAAAGGGCATAATCGTATATTCCTTGACGAGGAATTATAATCTGTATTCACTCGAAATTTTTTGAAAACCCCATCTCGTTATCGCTTGTTCCTACATAAGATCTTTCGATTTTCCCTCTTCCTCAATCTCGGTTCGTCCCACAACTTTGTCTCGCTTCTCTAAGGTTTTTAGTCCCGGACTTAGTAAGCTGCCATCCAGTTTGCCCATTTTCCACATGTCTTCTGTCTTCATAATATGTTTTATAAACATGGTTTTAATCTTGTTTTTTTTTTTCCAATTTGAACATGCCCATAAGTGATCTGCTAAAACTGTGTTTTAATTGGCATAAATATTAGGGAAAACGTAGATTCTTCAGTCTCCTAGTTTTTAAACGCTAGTTGTCCTGTATAAATTTCCACGAAAATTATTTCTTTTCCCCTAGTCTACGTAAGCAATTATGTCTCAGAACCGTATTTCCATTATTTATGTGTCATATTCAACTTTTCCATTTTCCCACCTAATTTACCTTCAAGTAACGGCGTTTTAACAACTATTCTTAAATGATTTTCCCTTCGTTGTTAATAAGGAATCATATCCTGGTTCCGTATCTACTCTACTTATAACGTTTTGAGTTTTTCCCATTTCCTTATCTGAGTTTTCCGGTTATGTCGGTTTTCCGTTCTCTCCCCCCACCCCTAACCCAATGATCCCTTATTGAAATTTGACGTTTGCCTTTTTGCCGTGATTCCATCTCCCGCTAAAACCCTTTTTTCCTTTTTTGATATATTATTTATGGTGTTTTCCGGCCCACTAACTATTCCTATCCTGGGATATCTATCAAGTTAACTACTTCGATCAAATTCCGCCCAATTTTCCATCTCTCTCTTGTTCAAAATCCCATAAACTGCAAGCCCTGACGTGTGTATACATTACGATTTCTACATACTTGGCGATAAATCCATTTTAATGTGTTTATAATTAAATTTTACGGAAATTCTATAATCTAAATACTAGGTAAGAGCAATGTTAATTTTTATGACCCTTTTTAATGGATAATGGGCCTTAAATAAACAAAAGGCATGTTCGAATATTCCTTGTTTATATCAACAATATACACGTGGGGTCGACAACCTTTTTTTACATCAATTGCCTCAGCAATTTGTTCTATCGTCTATAGTATTTTCTCATAGCAAATGACGTAAAAACGATCCCTTCCTTTGAAATAATCTAACGTAATATAACTAGAATAACCATCCTATTTCAAATATATAACGATATCTATTTAAACTCGTCTGAAAACGCAAAATTAAGTCGAAATCTTATATTGTTCAATAAATACTTCCGTTTAAATGTCCGTTTTTTTTATTAGATTTTCTTTTCAAATCGTTTTCCCTGACCGTATTGCTTCATTTAAAAGTGACATTCCTAATTTCCATCGTTTTTCTTTCTTTTAAATATCAAACGTACGTTTTCCTCTGAATCTGGCCTCCTTTTGTTCTTCACGTTCTCGTTATGTAATTGAGTATCCCTACAGTAGCTTTTCCCACGTTTTCCAGGTCTTTTCTTTAATCTTCCGTTCATTATATTTCCTTGCTATTTTATTGCATCATTTTTTCAACATAATATGGATTTATTTGTTCGTTAACTGCGGTTGTCGATTCCTCTGTTGTACTCAATATTTACCCTTACAATTAGGGTCATTGTACCAAATGCACCGAACGTGGGATTGTGTTTATCTTAAAGCGTATTGATCTCTCGGGTTGATGATGATTTTTACCCCATAAATCTCAGACTAATGGTCTAGTCCAAAGTCCATCTCTTTGTCTTGAAAAAAGGTAACCTCCCCCTTCTCTGATTGGTAGATCAATCTTAAGTGTTTATAATTGGATCCCTCTGTGTTCTATTTATCAAAACTTGACATTAATTTAATAATTATAGATCTCTGCAGTCTCCATGGCCCAATCAAACTTAATCAGCTAGGTGTCGCTAGTGTGTTGATTTCGTTATAATTCTGAATTATTATTTATTCATTCGTAAGGTGGAAGCTACTATATTTTCGTATCCACTGCGATTCATCACAACCCGGGCACCCCTGCAAAGTCACCAAACATATCGAACTACTTGGGGGTGGCCTATGGCAGGGATATTGGTTATCCAATAAATGGTTGGTTATCCAATAAATGGTTGGTTATCCAATAAATGGTTGGTTATCCAATAAATCGTTGATTATCCAATAAACATTTTTATTTAGCAAACAGAATGTCATTTATTTAGATTTTACTGCAAAGCTGAAATATTTTGACCTTCTGTCAGAAAATGTCCGAGGCCTGATATATATATATATATATTTATATAATACACATAAAATAAAAAGTTTAGGTTTTGACTGAGACACGAACTTGGGACCGTTACCCTGTATGGTCAACTTTGCCATCCTAACCTTTAATTTGGAACAATCTCACTTCAAATATCTCCTTGAAAACTATTAATATTCTTATTTCAATTTGTGTTTGTATCCATTTATTAAATTACTAGCTGGGTTACCCGGCTTCGCTCAGGACAATAAGATAGTGTTCTGGAATGTTGCACAATGATGTTCCCGATTCCCTATTCCTGATCATTCCACGACATACTCCGCCGCTCCTTCCACTACTTTCTACAGCTCTATGGAACCTTCTAGAACTTTCCGGAAGACTGTTCTTGAAATTTCAAAAGGCGAAACTTTCAGCCCTTATATCTTTAAAAGCACGCCCTTTAGGTAAAAACGGATAACCTTATTCCCTAGGGGGGATAGAGATCTACCACACCATATAACTCCCTTGATCGAACCGGGACTCGTTTCTGAGTTTTTGCGAGCTGTACGTTTTTTTGGACTTTCTTTTATAATATATGCCATATTCAAATAAATAAAATGTTACTCCTTACATGTCCTTTCCCGTGCGTTCCCCTCCAGCGTTCCACTTCCACCTTCCCCACCACCGCTCTCCTGCTCCCCCGTCCCGCCAAACCCCCTGGCACTGCATTTCTTGACTCCTCTCCCGCCCGGCCCGTAGCCGAAACTTTTTTCTATTACTAACAATTTTAAACTCGTGATATCTTTCTAATTAATTATCCGAATTGTAAAATTCAAAAAGTTAAATAAAGGTATTAAAGCTGTCTTGAATATGAAGTAATTTATTTTGATAAGGATTAAAACCAACATACAAATAAAGAGCCTTTTAAATTTTTAAAATAAAAGAATACTTATCGTGGCATAACCATAATAGTTAGACATATGTTGTTGCAACTTTTTTGTAAATAATGATGTGATCTATAAAGTCGTAGTACAATATTTTATTCTATCATCAATAGTTTTCGCAGCGCACGCGATTTAAAGAATATTTTAGGTAATTTTTTTACACCTTGGGTTACATTATTAAAGTTTTGGTAAGGATGCCTATTTTTTTTTTAAAATATAATATAGCCTATGTCACTCAGGGATAGTGTAGCTTCCCAACAGCGAAAGAATTTTTCAAATCGGTTCAGTAGTTTCGGAGCCTATTCGATGCAAACAAACACACAAACAAACAAATATTACCTCTTTATATAGTGAAGTAGAAGTAGATAATATAGGTTACGGATATTCACTTCGAAAACCCATAACTTCATCATTGTTGGAGATATCCAAAAACTAGTTGATTAACTTTATCTTTCCTTACATAGTATGATATATTTTCATCAAAATAAAAAGTTTGGAGTCAAAATTAGGCATCATGGATAGAATTGCAGACATGGATGGTGTCATACTGTCCTAGATAGAATTAAGGTAAGATCACACTGAGCTGACCACTGCTAACTGAAGAACTCTGCTTCATTTAAGTGAATACCACACAGGAATCCCAACTGTCTCCTTTGGAGCCACTGAGGATGCAGCATCCCCAATTAGGGTATTTTACATGGCTGAATGGAGTGGGGAGGGGGGGCAGAAAGTTCAGGAAGTACCTGGCCCTTCAGATCTGGTCACCAAACAAGTTTTAAGCCATATCAAGCAAAGTTTCGATCTTTCACAAGGACGATGCTGAGTATCTATCGCGATGCCGTAAGGTACATGTGTACGAATATATATTTCTTTTATTAATGTTTTATAATAGGTATGTGAGGAAAGAAATTTTTTTTTTCAATCAACACCTTAGTAACTGAATAGAATTACGTTATCATGTCTTCTGAATAATCTTAAAATATACTGTTTGTCACTACTGCGTTCCTAAACCATGCATTCGATTGCGATGAAACTTTTGAGATTTGATGTGCGCATGCATGCGATCGTTTCAATATATAAAATTGAGCTCTGGGATTATGAAATGATTTCCTATACTATTCATCCGATTGCGATGAAACTTTGGTGATTTGTTGTGTGCACGTCCGCGGTTTAGGTTTCTGTATATAATGGTGAACTCTGGTGTTAATTTTTAAACAAATTACAATAGATAGCGCGTTTAAAGAATGTGTGCATGGAACAAAGGAGGGGGAACATGGAGGTGGAATGGGGAGAGGAAGGGGACACGGGAAGATAAAGGGAGGCGGAAGAGAAACGGGGCGAATGGGAAAGGACACGCAGGGAGAAACAATTTATTTATATAAGTGGCATTACAACACATGCTGAGAACTCACATGTATGTATAATACAATATTTTATGATGTCTGTTGAACATATTATTTGCCATAGTTCATGGCTGCTGGACAATCGTAGGGATTTCCATTCTCATCTACCATACAAACAGGTTTGTATGGATTTGCCTTGGCGTGTTTATACAGGGCCCGAAGGTACGCGATGCACTGCGGGGTATACGTGTTCATAGGATCCATGCAGTAATAGTAATCCGTGGCGTTCTGCAGGCTGAATTGGTTCTGGTCATAACTGAGTGGAGATATCATCGACCTTTCCATGATTGTTTCCGTGATATCAACGGGCCCTTCTATTGGTGATAACTCGCTCTCTTCGTCGGAAGTTTCCTGAAGACAAAAATAAAAAAAATAATAAAGGCACCATTACCGTAGTGCAGTGGCGGTTCTTCACAGGGGGACAATGGGGACAGTACCCACCAGTTAAACTCAAAACCTACTAAAGGAAATAACAGTCGATGCTCTGTCTTCACCAAAATGCATGAATTCTTTAAACATAAAATTAACATTTGCAGAAATAAAATACAAACAATTATTCCGGATGATGTTAACAAGACCATACGCGCGTATATCGAACAATGTACGGCGCAAAAAACAGCGGGTCTATTTCTCAGTGCGCAGTATCTAATGCGCACTTGGGGGACGATCTGAACTATCCCTATTCATTCCTTGCGTTGTTTCGCGATCGTATGCAACAGCGCATGGGCAGTAGTATGTGAATTCAAATACCCGCGGGGACAATCCTTTGGATCCCACAGAACCATTTGTTTGCGAAGTTACGGGCGGGAATTGCTCGCGTTCAAATTACATAGTTTGATAATAATCTTGCAAGATAAAGCTTTATTTTGAATGCACTATATTGTATATTGGCTTATATCTATAGACATTTTATATTATTTTTATATCCGACTAGCATGATTAGACCATCAAAATTTTTTTTTGAGAGATTTTATACCTATTATATTCTACGGGTGGTGAGATTACGGTACAGTACATAAAAAATGTCAATCCCCACCACTAAAGAAGTGCTCGAGCCGCCACTGCCGTAGTGTATAGGAATAGTGAAGTAAGTACCACATTGAATATTCAGTATCTTTCGCGTGTACATATCGCCGGCGATCTAATAGCTACTCAACAAGTCAGCTGTGCATATAAAAGCGTCTGCGATCTCGATCACAGTCAGTCAGTATTCAAATCAGTCTAGACGGTAACCCAGACGAGTAGTGTTACAAGCACACAGTGCATTATGAAAAGGCCCACCGTGCCTTTTGTCCAGGGAGCAGCTCCGTCTCAGGCTACCGGGGCCCATCACGCCTTACTGCCACCGAGATTCATTTCACCTCATAAGGATCTTCCTACACCACAGGTGTCTTCAGTTCACAGGAGACACAGCCACCATTTCTGCCATCACAGTGTCGAGCAACCGCCTGGAGCATCAGATCCACACCACCAAGGTATACGCTGGCGATCTGAAGACCCATAGTCTTCACCGCCACATCATCATGACCTCCATCACACATCATGACCAAGCATCACTGTCTACGCATCTATCTGCACTCGGTTATCACACTACTTGACCATCACTACGTAGCAACTAATAAATGACTTCGACTCACAACACCAACTGCTCGCCTTTCAATCAATCCTGTTTCTGCCGCGACGGGAATCCGATCCCTCAGTAGCATATTTTCAAAAACCAGGAAAGTGACATGTTCTCCCTCACACCTCTCACAGAAAAAATTTAAACATTATTTTTATGAAAACTTTGCAACGAGAAAACACATTCAAAGTTCAATTCTTGGATATACCATAATATTTTGCAATATCTGTGCATTTTTTTAATATGTAATTATTGTTTGAATATTATAAATATTGTCTCAATGATTAATTATGATAGTAACGAAATTAATTCTTACAGGTAAAGCTTCGGATATTTTCAACAATGAAATACTGACCAAAATGCAAAGTAAAAAGAAACTCATATTGAACCAGCCATTCAGTTCAAATAAAATTCAACGAGAATTAATTTTTAGAAAAAAACTTATATTTTAAAGAAAATCAATTTAATTTCAGGGATATTTACAAAATAAATTGAAAAAACAAATTACGATAACACACAAACATGTGTGCAACTTATTACTACCATTATAAAAAGAAATAAATTTTATTGCTACCAGAACTGTAATAGAAAATTATTTATTCAAAAAATGAATTATTCTGATACTGGGTGCTTTACCCACGCTGAGTAGCGATGGGTAAGTTGTGTATTTTGTCACAGGCCAGACCAGAGGTGGCTGCCAAATTCGACAGTGGGGCGCACGAATGATTTGAACAATGTCAGCAGTTGAAGGATATCCCCAATACAAACCACTCTGAGAAAACTTTGCACGTCATTTAAGTCAATAAACTTTTATTGTTGACAACATACTCAACTTCTCGCATGCTAAAACTGGGAAGCGATTTAAAAATAAGTGTTTAATTGGTAACTATGCGTTTTTGTGTGTTTAAACCAGTTGTTCTAAACCTTGTTGCAGGTACTGACCCCCACCAGTTTCATATGCGCATTCACCGGCCATTAATAGGCCATTAATAGGCCACTTGCATGGATTTCATAACGACTTAGAATAAATCGTGTGGATAGATTTTTTTTTCTAAGATTAAGAAAACGTAGGTAATTTTTTTTAGAAATTTGTGTTAATCTTTTGTTATTTAAATAAATAAATTCATTATTTGAGCTTGTGACGACACTACGTGAAAATGTCCCGTCTCCGATTATGTTCTATTAATTTTGTAAAATTCCTTTTTTGATAATATAATTTTGATACATTAAAAAAAAAAAACAAATTTTATATGGCAACACTTTGATTTCAGGCGAATTTTTGAATTTGACGTTTAACATTCACTAGATTTATTGTTTGTTCTCTGCGAACTTATCCTTTGTTTGACGATTTTATAAAGATGGCGGTGTTTTGACAGATGTTACGAAGAGAACCCCATACATTTTATTGCTATTCGTGAGGAAAACGTTATTTTTTTTTTAAATGATTTTTGGCTATGTAATTATCGTTTCTTCGCACCCATAAAATTATGTCTTCTTTCCGGTTTTTAAAAAATGGTCTGTTTTTCGGATTGAAATTTTCAAAAAATCGCCAGGGTTTCAAAAATACGATTAAAAAAATATATACCTATACGGAAAGTCTTTGAATATTTGCCTAAGCCGGAATTTTTTTTTTAAATGTGATACAAGTGGACTATTGAAAAATAAAATATGATTATTTCAAATTCAAACATAGGTCGTCCATTACACGTGATGTTTTTTAGCAACTTTTTAACTCACCTCCCCCCCTGGTGATATGTGGTGAGGTTTTAGACTATCCCTCCCCACCCTTCTAAAAAGTATATTTATTTAACTTTTTAAAATTTACGGCACGAAGTGCCATTTACAAACATTACATTGAAGAAAGAAAAGTTTTTTTTTTTAATTAATTTACACATAACAACAGAAAAGAAGAAAATTAATTACTAACAACTTAATGAAAGAAACACAAAATCTAAAAACTTGTTATGTGGTGACCTCGTTAAAATATGTTTGGCTGAAATGTTTGATCAGTACAGCCTTGTATTTCAGTAGGGAAATATTAAAAATATCAACAACATTGACACAATAATTACCAATTGTGTGTAATCTATTTATAACAGAATTGTAGCCTGAGACTGACGTATAATTGTCACAATAATACATACTATATTGAAATTTTCAGAATATTGTCTTTAAATACAGGTATAATCTGATTAAATTTTGGAAAATTAAGCATTGTGATAAAAAAATTCCAGAGAGACATTAAGGTTGCAGGTTGTTTTTGATTGGCATTTGGTTTAGAAATTGTGCATTCAACGAAAAATAAATACACGTGATATCTCATTATATCCCCCCCCTCCTTGTGATATTTCGTGATTTTTTTCCGAACCCCCCCCTTTCGAGCCTCACGTGATTAATGGACAACCCCTAATATATTTATATACATAGGTGCACAAAATGAACAACACCCGTAGACATACAAATGAATAGACCAGAACATGCAGATGAGGGGTAAAAACTAACTATGGCGAGGCGAAGATAGGGACGATGACTGTGATTCGTCAATAAATCAATTTAACAGTGTATAGGCATCTCGCATTATAATATGACCATTTAGTTTTTAAAAGTAAAATCTGCTTTTGAATGAATAGACCTTTTTACATGGGAGCGCAAATTGCTCGCCACGATATGAACAAATATGTGAAGTCCAAATTTGGCAAAGTAAAGTTTCACTTATTTTCGGAGTGAAATATTTTGTTTGCGTATTTAGTTAAGACACTTTTACAAATGCTTCATAATTTACTTAACTAGTAAACAGCGGCTTTGTGTTTCGCGTCGCCATGTATCTTGATGTGATAGTATGTGTTATCATATTATATGATCTGAATAAGCCTAAAATAATGCTTACCTATGACGACCGGCGTAGCGCAGCGGTAAGACGCTTTACTCGCACACCGAAGGTCGCGGGATCGAATCCCAAAATAATTTTTTAAATAATTTTTTTTGATTAATTTGTGTTATTTTACAATTTATTCATTTAAAATAATATATAGCATATTTGCGGCACGTTGCAGAGTGGAAGATACTCCCTGTATCGCCCTGGTGTAAGACCACCATTCAGAATTGAAATGGCATTATTGGTGACCAGATCTGAATAGCCAGGTACTTCCCCACCTTCCTCTTCCCTATCTCCTTCTCCTCCACACTACCCTCAGCCTCACAACATAGCCCAATTGGGGATGTCATAGTCTCACTGGCTTCAGACGGGATCAGTTGGGACTCTTGTGCGGTATTCATATTAAAAAAAATATTTTAAAAAATGTAATACGAAAATTGGGTTTATTATCTTTTTCACTTCTATTTTTACATGTTTTCATAACACAAGTCACCATTTTTGCCGTGTTATTTCGTAAAATATACCGATGAGAGCTCGACACTGGTCCGGACAAGAATGATGACGTCACATTTTTTTAGATTCACGCGAGGCTCTCGCAAGCCCAGCCAGTTCCGATGGAATGGTTCCAATGGGAGGGGGAAATAATACGCCTTTTATCACTTAGGGCAGGTCCTCTATTTGTATGTCCATGACAACACCATTAAGAACAAAGAACAAAACCATGAAATATTTACTGCAAATCAGTGTCAACTGGTCTAACACCTCCCAAAATTATAAAATGACAGTAAAACAGAATATTATTATGAAATATAAGGCAAATTAAACAACTGGTGTTATTCTAATGAATTCGAAATGCACCGCGAGATAGCCGGCAGCGGCAAGCAGTGACATCTAACATCTTAAATGGAGGCTTTGTTTCCCACGCACTATGATTGGCTGGGTAAAATTACGAAATGACCCGATATCATATCTTCTGTCTCTTTAGGCAGCACACAATAAACAAGATGGCACTATGTCGCTTAGTAAAAAGTTTTCAGATTCTGAAGACAGTTTGGGTCAGTGCCGTGAGGGAGAGAGAGCATGCTGAATATAATGCGTCTGAAAGAGATGGTTTGATAAACGTAGGTTGATTTTGCATATTTTACGCTTGTCGCATGAAATAATTTACTATATTAAATTTAATTTGATGTATGTGCATGAATTTGACTCTCAAACTCGTGAGGTACCTACAAATGAATATTATCATATTTAATTTGATATTATATCATAATATAATTTTTTCAAATGACCTTCCACTTCTGGACCTCTAGAGCCGCCTCTGGTATTGATGCCCGCCGAACCCACGAGTATGACTCTCACCGAACCCCTGGGGTTCGATCCAGCCCAGGTTAATAACCACTGGTTTTTTTATTTTTTTTTTTATTTATATATATATAATTTTTTTTTTTTTTTATCACAAACAAGTCCTGCTAAGCCAATTGAATTGGCTTGTCAGCAGGTGCTTATAATTAAGTTACATATCAATTTTAAGTGTTATAATTTTACATCTTATATCTACAAATTCAACATTATTCATACAAATCAATCTAAGTATAAATATTTTTTTTCCGATAGCCAATTTTTCAGCATATATTTAACCTTATTCATAGAATTACATTGCTTTATACTATCAGGTAATAAATTAAATATTTTCGGTATGTTGTATTCAAACGTTCTCTGTCCGTACTTATTATTAAATTTCGGAACTATTAACCCGTCGTTGCGCGTGAATCTAGTGCTGTATTTATGTTCTAATTTCTCTTTATGCTGCTGGGTAAATATATACTGAATTATAATTTTGTGCCATAGTATTGCCTTAACAGGTAAAATTTTAGCACTCTGAAACAGTAATGGTGTATCATGTCTCTGTTTGAAAATATTCGGAACAACTAATAATTTTACAATGGCGTTTTGTACAATTTGGACTTGTTTCAGATTTGTTACAGAAGTATTTCCCCATATTGTTAATCCATATCTTATAATGGATTCTGCCAGTGACATATAAATTATTTTTAGTGTTTCAATGGGTAAGAAAAAATTCAATGCATACATTCTGCCAGCAATTGATCTGAGTCTTTTACAGGTTTTTTTAATATGTTTATCCCATTTAACATTATGTAAAAAATTTCTTAGAGTACAGCACTGCCATAGTCACCGTGTGGCTGTATCCTAGTCATAAGTGCTTAATAGCACATTTTTATTACCAATAAGTATTAATTTTAAAAACAATTTAAATAAAAATGAAAGCATTGCAACATACGCTCCTAGAGGCAGCATACGTTTGTCGGGTTTTGTCATCCGAAAGGCAGTGGCGGCTCGAGCACATTTTTGGTGGTGGGGACCGTCATTTTTTGTGTAGATACTTTCACATTTTTTTATGTTGTTTTTGTTTTACCAAAAAAAAAATTAGTTGTTTGCGTTTGTCATGTGGTCCTACGAATTTTCGTGTTTTGTAAAACTTTCTGATAAATGTTTAAAATATATAAGAAAATTAGTTTTACCCAGATTGAGGACACCCCATATCACCACCAAAAAGTATATTGGGAATATATTTTTCAAATCTTTTAAAAAGAATTAATCAAGTCGACTTCATTAATTCTTTTTAAAATATTTTAAATTTCTTACAAAAAGTATAATAAAAGTATATAAAGTAAAATGGATCAGAGGATAAGTCACGCACCTACCAGAAACACCAACTAGGTACCTACACCTACATACGTAAATATTAAGTTTAATAAAAATAACACAAGATAATCATAGGTAATTCCGTTTAAATTATGTTTGATTTGTATTTACCACAAGAACGGCGCTATAGATATAATCCGATCAATCAATAACAATATTACTATTTACTAAATGTCAAATACGATTATAAAACGCCTAACGTGAATTCCGGCCCGTGCATAACTGATCAACTTAAATTAGAACGAAAAACAAACACTCTCAAGCTTCACACGGGGATTTCGGAGTCTATCCCCATGATTATGGTATAGATGGTTCAAGTGCGCATGCGCGGATCCTTAAAATCCGATACAAAAATATTCCACGCGAGCAAAGATTTCATTTTAGAAGGAATAGATCGCTGTGCTGTCCCCTAACTGCGCAGAACTCAATGCGCACAGTCAAGCGGGAGCTAGTATCTAGTGCCTATGCACCGAGTGTCGAGTAGAATCCGAACAACTCCGAACATCCGAAGTGGCCGGCCGCTTGCGCTGCGCTAGTATTAGTATGCTTTAAGGAAGAAAGGAGAGCGGTCGCACGTTCGTTCGTAGAAGCTCCTCAAATTTCGAGCCTAAAAATAATCCAAATTAATTTTTTGGATTATATTTCTGCAACTGTTAATTACTTTTATGTTGAGAATGCATTAATTATTTTTTGTGAACACAAAGAATTGTCAATTTTTTCTAAGCATGTTTCTGGAATAACTGGTGGGGACTGTCCCTATGGTCCCCTTGTGAGGAGCCACCACTGCCGACAGGTTATAATCAAAGAGCAAAAAGAACATCTTTTCAGGATTGTGGAGTCCAGGGATTGATGATCATGCATATAAATGAAAGCACGGTTTTAACTAGTGAAAATGTAAAACAATATTTATTGCAATCAACAGTGGAAAAAATAACATAATGAAAGGTTATCAAAAAACATAAATACCTTCTGTATTTAACAACAGTTTTGGAGAGAGAGAGTTATTCGAATTTCGGGTTAATTTTTATAATTAATTTATTTTTATAATTAGTTAATTTTTATCGCAAGGATTCTCCTCCTGCATCAACGCCGCATCGAGTTGGCAAACAGCAATCCGAAAACAGCAATCCGGGACAGCGATCCGGGCCGAAAACAGCAGTCCCAAGACGCCGTCTAGCGCGTCTCGAAGCGCCAGGCTCCATTTTAAAGGGAATCCACCCCAGCAAAATAGACACAGCGATTTGTCGCCCATCAGATGACCCGAACAAAACCAACTGGCCAAATAAACAGACAGCAAATTAATACTTGCGGGTCAAATGAAAAGAACCTCACCAGTCGATTCAAGCCGAATATAACTCAAGGCCTCATAGCACTTCAAATAATAAACTCAAGCACGCGGGGTCACTTATCCAGCGCCATCCGGTGAGGAATTGATATAAATAAAATGACTTCAATGCTATTGGGGTCGTCACACACTCCCGTGACAAAAAAAAACAATATTTCCAGGCTTCATAGCACTAGAATATAATCCACACCAGTACGTCACACTAAAAAACCCCGCCGCAACAATTCGCTAAGTCACGTCTCGACAATAAACAGTACCTACTTTAAGCAGTACCTACTCGCGAAATAGATATGTTACAGCATATTTAGTATGTTATAAATTATGTATTTACATTTGTACACATAAGGGGCTTCCCCTCAGGGCTTATGTTATCTTTGGGGATGCTGTATGGAGGGTCTTTTTAGGGAAAGGAAGGAGAGAAAGTCGTAGGAAGGAAAAAGGTACGAGTGGGTAGGAATCTGGGGGTCAGTGTGTCCCGGAGTGACAGACATATGAATCAATCCCCCAATGTGGGTAAGGTGATGTTCCGAGAGTCTTGCTGGAGAGGTCTACAGGTCCAGTCTCTACCAGTCCAGTCTGCCACGCAGTTGATGGGCAGACGCATCCGCCGCCAAGATCCGGATGAAACCTCACCCCATGAACCT
Source organism: Limnephilus lunatus (assembly GCA_917563855.2). Lineage (NCBI taxonomy): Eukaryota > Metazoa > Arthropoda > Insecta > Trichoptera > Limnephilidae > Limnephilus > Limnephilus lunatus. The sequence continues at coordinate 89,008,817 of OU830594.1, read as the reverse complement.
GGGCACCCCTGCTAAAGCCTAAAAAGCCTAAAGCCACCAAACATAGCGAACAACTTGGGGTGGCCTATGGCAGAGGTGTTGGTTATCCAATAAATGGTTCTGAGGGCGGCAGTACCCATACCTGCCTCTTAAAATGAGTAACCTTAAAAAAGTAGGTATACAAGTTTTATTTGTAGTCAACAAACAGCCTAGTTAATAATCACAGATATAAATTTAAACATACGAACTTGCATTTTTTAATAACTAAACACATCATCGATGATTTGTAGGATTATTTCAACAATTTCAGTTCACGAAATGTTGATAACAAACAATTCATAAGAGATTCGCGACATCTCTTTAAAAAGTGAAACTACTATACTTATACAAGTGTTAGTCATTTCGGTTAGTCGTATTTCATTGGTGTATTCTAGCGGCTGCGGCATGTGTGTTTCTTTCTGCCACTTTTTTGTTTATAAAATGAATTCATCTTGCAAGCATAATGTTTTTAATTTTTTTGTATGTGTGCACAATAATCAGTCATTTTTTCTAATTGAACACTTGCCAGATTTTTGCGGTGACAGATTAGTGAGAGAGTTCTCACAGAGAGTACCCACAGGCTAATGTGAATATTTACTGTCCTCATTCTCTCGTGATTCCCACAATAATATTTCAATGTGTCGATCCCTTTTCTTCTGGGATAAGAAAATAAATAGGAACTTGACCCTCGGCAGTTTCAACAATTTCTTCATGTCGAATAAGTTGGGTGGCAGCTAGTCCATACAGAAGACATGGAATTCCTGAAATTAGAACATTATTTAAACATTTATTTGATTACGGAAAGAATTTTAAATGGAAGACACAGAAAATGAAATTAGGTTTAGATTGAGGCTCGAATTTGGGACCTTTACCCTATACAGTCGACTCTGCCATCCCAACCTTTAATTTTTAACAATCTCAAACTTCTTGAAAACTATTAATATTCTGTGTGTTTAGACAAACAGTTCTCCAACTCCTCTTGGAAGGAGATTACTTCTTTGGAAAGAATAGAGTTCTTTTGTGTTAATCTGGGATTAATTCAATAGTTCGCGTGTACAAGTGGTGACCACGATAGTAGACTTAACTGAAATGGCTAAATGGAATCTAAATCGAATGAGCTCCTGTAGACTGCACCCGGGCCCTTGGCCCCCCTGGTGCCCAAACTCCGAACTAAACTAACTGCCATCTAGCGCACTTTGGGGCTCTTAACACTGCCCTCTATGTGACAAGCTCTGAAGTTTTTAGATATACCACATATTCTTATTTCAACTTGTTTCGTTATTCATCTATTTAATCGTAAGCAAAGCTCTTATCAGAAACACAATGAGGTTGTCTCCTACAACGAAATTTCGCATAATTTACAAAGGTAAGTATCATATTAATTAGAGCACACAAAAACAATGGTGGATCACGTGCACAATACTAGGCTTACACAAAATGAAGGTATGATAGTACCTAGATTTTCTAATAAACATGGCCAGCGAACTTTTGAATACATTGTACCACTTATATTTAATATGCTGCCATATGATTTGAAAAAATGTTGCTCGACACCTAAATTTTCACTATTGTTAAAAAGATGGCTGTTGGAATCAGATTTTCTGTATTAACTGACTCCTCGTGAATTTTTAATTTTTTTTAGACGTTGTCTTCATATTTTTATTTTTTTTATACTTATTTATGTTTCTATTATGTACTCGTATTTTATTAAATTGCAATATTTTTTTCTTCTACTGTAAGACATTATATACTGTACTATGTTTTTGTCCACACTATTTTCCTGCCGACAAGCTACTTGCGGTAGCTTTGCAGGTGTAATGTAAACAAGAAAAAAAAAAAAAACACATGGGCAACCGCCGGCCCGCGGGCCGGATCCGACCCTCCGGGCTACTTTGTCCGGCCCTGATTCATCTCGGCGAAGTAATAGAGAAAGAAATTAATAGTTCCTGGGAGAGAGTTTGCACATTAAATTTTGTAATCAGTATAATATAATATTAATATTATGTCGCTCATTATATAAATAAAAAACAAATATGAGAAGTAGCAACGAATTTAATTTAATTTAATATTACTTTACTATGTTTAATAATTTGGTCCGGCCCTTGACTCGAAGACAGAACGATAATTTGGCCCCAGACCTAGGAAAGTTTGCCCATGCCTGAATTAGAGCATAGGTTCTCAACGTGGGCGATAACGCCTCCTCGTGGGCTTTGAGACTTTCAGGGGGCAGTAGAAGACCCAGAGAAAATTAGGGGGCTTTTTTTGGTTCGATCTGAAACTCTTTACAACTGGATTCATTTGAGCGTGAGTTTGTGGAAATGGAACTGGTATCGATCTAATTTACGAGAGCTGCTCATGTGGATGAAGAAAGGAATGTGTGCCAGAACAAAATCTACATGAATTTCAATGTTTTATCAAAAATTATTCAGGTGGCAACCAAACTTCCCCAATACCTAAAAGAGTTAAAAATATGGCTTAACAATGCAGAAGTGGAAACTTTATTTTTATAATTTATGTCACTTTTATTTTTTCACACAAACTTTACACTATACATATACACTATACACTTTTACACTATACACTTATTATTTACACTGTTTCACTATTGTATCACTTTTTGTACAAACTAGTTAGATAAAGTTAAATTATGTTTTTTGCTTAACATACACTGTTCTATTTTTACTAGGTACAACAAAATATATTTAACTATATTACCCACGCACAGGCTGCGCCTTAGTGGGTCCCATAACTCTTATGATTTTCAAAATATGTATATTTAAAATGTAAAATTTGGGAAAAATAAAGGATTTAAATAATATAAATTGTTACGTAGCAAAGTTATAAGAATAGGTCCCTTTATTTCTGTCGCGCGGGAAATAAGTGAATCGGGTCCCAGCACAAACTTGCCGCAACGCCCTCTGCCTTCCGTACGAGAGGCCGGCCGCCAAGCACGGCAGTCAGCAGTAGATCCCCGCCCGGCCAGCTTGCAACATCTCGCGTCGTGAATAACGCGCCGGAGAGGCAAATTCTCCCGAGTTCGAAATGTTAACTTTCCCCGGTGTTTGTCGACGTACCAAACTGGAGCTAGCTGTAAGTACCATGCTGAATCTTACCCTGTGTGCATTTTAACTTCATCGCCCCTATAAAAAACGTATAGAGAGAGAGAGAGCCTTCCGCAATTAGACAAGTTTTAGGTAGCCTAAAGTAAATCCCCTGTTACCTTGAGCTGAGGCTGGCAATTACCGTGTTAACTATTGTATTCTCAGTGAATAAAACTATTTGTGCTATGAAACATGTGTTTTGATTGAGGAGAGAGGCTCGGCGATTGTGGGAGAGCAGAGAGAGAAAGACAGCGAACCACAGGCACTCGCCTTGAGGTAAGGAGAATCGTGTTTGTGCCGAATTGAGCTACCCGATTGGCAATTTGCATGTTCTTCCATCCGTAGAATTTACTCCTCGTGGCCATGCTTACACTGGCGCTTTAGCGTGGGGCCTAAATTTTTTTTCCTCTCCACGATCTCGCAGTCTCGTTCCTCAATCAGCAATTGTAAACTTTATAATGTTATTATGTTTTGTCTTGTTTATTCCCAATTTGTCTAGCACATCCAACAAGAATCCCGTCGCGAACGTAACTGCGTATCATAATTTAAATTATTACGGGCCCGATTTCATCATTTACGAGTTGTCACTCGACAAAACATTATTACCGGTATTCCAACGCAAGGTGCCCAATCAAGAAAGTTGTCGCCGCGAATAATACAGTGATTACAAAGTGTCGGCCGATTAAATTTGCGATTTTCAAATACAAGTGAATAGTGGAAATGAACACAAATTTAAAAAAAAAGTTATTCAACAATTAAAATCCTGTACATGATAAACCAATTATCCGCTTGGTCCCGAAAGTGCTAAAATATTATACTGCAGCATGCTGGTCCATACTTATAGACATTTGCTGACGCCTAGGGAACAAGTGGAATAACTTCCTTCTGTCATTTGACAATTTTGGTATTTTTGACTCCTGCCGTTTGCTGAAACCGGGTAATGCTGAACCACATTCGACCGATGCAAAAAATACCTAATTCGCGTTGACGTGAATTCCTCGACAGGTGACATTACATCCTACCTTGTCAAAACGAAAGGAAATTCGCGTGTAAATACCAGAAAACTGGTGCTGCCTAAAATCAGACTATAAATAGTCACGTAAATAAAACCATGCCCCAAGACATTGTTGAATCCTCAAACAAATACTTCCACGAAAGCTTGTATAAAAAGAAACATATTTCTTTCTGTTTTCTGAAGAATCCCCCCTTCGGAAAGCTATAAGAAAAATTTAAAACATGTTCCCCTAAGGTGAACCCTTGTCCGATTATTTTTTATCTTCAGACTTCGCAAATTTTCAACCTTTTTTCGAAAACAACGGGATTTTTTCTGAAAAACGTGTTCCCCTAAGGTAAACCCTTGTCCGATTATTTCTTATCTTCGGACTTTGCAAATTTTCAACCTTTTTTCGAAAACAACGGGATTTTTTCTTGAAAACATGTTCCCCTAAGGTGAACCCTTGTCCGATTATTTCTTATCTTCGGACTTTGCAAATTTGCAACCTTTTTTCGAAAACAACAGGATTTTTTCTTAAAAACGTGTTCCCCTAAGTTGAACCCTTGTCCGATTATTTTTTATCATCGGACTTTGCAAATTTGCAACCTTTTTTCGAAAACAACGGGATTTTTTCTTAAAAACGTGTTCCCCTAAGGTGAACCCTTGTCCGATTATTTCTCATCTTCGGATTTCGAAAATTTTCGAACCTTTTTTCCAAAACACCTGGATTTTTTTTAAAAAACACATTATCTAAGGCAAACCCCTGCCCAAATTTTCAAATAATCCAAACACTTAGAAATACGTCCCCAGTGGTCAATCCCTGGCAAAATTTCTTTCCAATTGCGGATGAAGAGTCTAGTTCTCACTTTTTCCAACGTAAGGTCACACTGACACGACCCTATACACTATGGAAGTCCCTCAAGTCACGCTGGGTATAATTCCCCACATTTCTACGTCAAGAAAGGAAGAACTACTACAGGCCCTGAGAAATAGAAATATTTCCCCCAGGAATAAATCCAAAAAATGCCTTATTCAATATGCTTCTTTCTACAACAGAAAATACATCAAGAGGTTACAATTTCAACCCTTTTTGTTCGTCACTAATGAGCGGCCTCTGGCATATGATTGTCACTCATCAGGACACTCGAACGAAAAAACCTTTCTAGCTTTGGCACAACTATAGCCAAATTCGGGGGAAAAATATAATTCTCCCTTTGTTGTTTTGTTTCATTTTTTTGTTTGTTCCTTTTTTTGTATAAATATCTCGTCATCATCAATCATTCGCCTCTAATTGCTGCCCCAGGTGTCAAACCTTGGAAACATCGTTTTTTTTTCTAAGCATGCACACCTCTACCTGAAATTGATCACTTCGGAGAAAGGAATTCCCTGTGGCTTACTGCAAGTAGTCGGAGACTACGTGGCCAAGGCTTTGTGCATCGTCACAACTTGCAGCATCATATTTTCACCTCATCGTGTCATGCCTCGACACCCCTTCTTAATTTTAGAAAAATCTTTTGTGTACATTAAATGTCGGGTCCTCGCCAAAGTGCATCTAACCCTAATGTTATATTTAGTTAAATTAAGTAAGCAAACCTGTGTAAACCCACGGCGTATCAGACGTTTGCTACCCGTTCTAAGTTTTTTTTCTGTTTTTTAAGAAAATAGAATGGCGCTCAATAAAAAAAAACCCATATTGCTCTAGTTTTCTCCAGAACTGGATATGACACACCATATTCTGGAAAGTATCGTTATAAAAGAGACAACTTCGACTTGTCTCTTCATTAACAATAAATTTTGTACAACATTTCAGCAACATTGAGCTACCCTTGGTCTCAACTGCTCAAACTGAAATCTTGGGTTGTCATGTTGTGACTTATCACGTACAAAGTACGAGGTCCCAACAAGAAGCCAGGTCTCTAAGTGAACCACCCTGTGAATAGCCCATTCCATTATTGTAATTTTTGTAACACCAAAGTGTGTTCGTCACAGTCTGTTTAAGTAAGTAAAACCCAGATGGTCTTAAACACTCAAGTCGGACAGTTGTAAATAATTTTCCTTGTCAAGAGACAATTTTAAAAAGCGATAAGCGCATGTCTTGTATTGTTGCTACCATCGTACGTGTAAGCACAACTAAAAGTTGTACCATCACTGTACTATACTCTGTGCGTAACCAAAAGGGTTTGTACCACAAAAGATCTCTTTTGCGGTACGTTTAGATGAAATTCACATTTCATCAGCACGCCAGAATTTTTTGTCCTTTAATTGTTGAAGTATAAAATCTTGGCCAGATCTTCAAATATGTTTTTGCCTTTGTGCAAGTCTTTGACGTACGCTAATATGGATTTATTATGCTACGGTATTGTTGTATTAAGTACATCAGTATGTCTCGCCGTCTGTATTGAATAGGTACCTTTATATGAACGTTAACCTTTTGTTGCCATCATAGGTGAGAACCTTATAAAATCTGCCGTCATAGATGGGAATCTCAGAATATCTACTAAATGCGATACGGGGAGTCCGTTATAATTACTCTATGGTTTTTGTCAGAAATGTCATAAATACCTAGTCTTTTGTACCTCCTTTCAATACTGGGCAACCCAATTGTAATTCGTTCATTGTTATCCGTGAAGACGTTATAAAACTTACTTGTAAATCTTTGGATTTCACATCTTGTACGCTATACGTGAAGACGTTAAAATACTCACCATGAATCGTGCGAACGAAATAATATCAAACCTTTGTGTGTGAACTACGCAATGTAGTCCACACCCCCTTTTACTCATTAACAATGCCCGTGGACTTCCTGTCACAAGAACCCAGGAACTATCTACTATCTCAAAAGGACTAATCATACGCTTCACTCATGATTATGGGGCATCGTGTCGTGGGAGTTAAGTTGATGGACACAAAAAACACCTAACTCGTTGTCTGGGAGACGAACAAAGAAAAATCCCCAGGTATGTGAGATTTGAGCAAGGGTCTGTCATTTCTCGCAAACAAGTAGGAGAATAAAACGACCCCTAAGCTTCTACCCAATACACGTAGAGGATTAGACTCTTTTATGCCAGTGTATTTTTTTTGTCCTTCACTACCAAAAATTATTGTAATGTACCAGGATTACTGCTGTAGACCTTGTTTCACCTCCACCCAGAGGTCGAATTTCGGAAATAGCCGAGTCCTCAGCAGTTTTCTTCGTTCAAATGTTCCCAATTGCTACCCTTCCCCTTCGTCGAAATTATCCGTGAATGGGGATATATGCGTTATGCACTTGGCGTTTCGTTTGTCAAATGGGACAATCTTCATACACGGATCCTTTCAACTTCCTACTCCCTTCCCACTTGTCATAAACTTAATTATACTCAATGTTTTGTTCCTCGAAAGTAGAAAAATGCTACCGTATAGACGTGAGCATAGGTCATGGAAGACCAGCTTCTTTCGAACAGGGTATTTTGTTATACGTACAAACCCTTACCCACGTATTCTCGGAAATGTATTTAGTAAAAAAAAAAAAAAAAAACTGAATGGGTTATACAGAACCTTCCTTGAATACGTACCCTTGTAATATGTATTAGTCATTAGTTGCATTTAGTTAACTCTCTCCGTCTCTCTCTATACGTCAAACAAATCCAACCTTTCTCAACATGCACACCTTGTTTCTCTCCAAACCTTTTCATCATTGGTCTACTAGGCAGGTAAACTTCAAGAATTTTGTTCTAATAATAATTTTTTGCCGGATTAATAAGAAGACCAGCAGCTCTTCACCCTACCTACACCTGCGCCCTCTTCATGCTGCCTTCGCTACCGTCACGGAGGTCCCATGCCTTCAACCCCTGCGTACCAAAAGCACCCGACCGCATCTAACATAACCTAGTGTGAGTCGTGCGTGTAGTTGCGAATTGTATCATCACAGAAAACCGACGCTCAAACTAACCCGAGCATGCCAGCTCTAGGTTGGTTCCTGTTCCTGCTGCCATCGTGCAAATGTCTGTTGCCATTGTGCAAATGTTTCTGCTACATCATGCAAATGTTTCTGCTACATCATGCAAACGTTCCTGTTGCCACTGTGCAAATGTTTCTGCTACATCATGCAAACGTTCCTGTTGCCATTGTGCAAATGTTCCTGCTACATCACGCAAATGTTCCTGTTGCCATAGTGCAAATGCTCTGTTGCCATTGTGCAAATGTTCCTGTTGCCATTGTGCAAATGTTCCTGTTGCCATTGTGCAAATGTCTGTTGCCATTGTGCAAATGTTCCTGCTACATCATGCAAATGTTCCTGTTGCCATTGTGCAAATGCTCCTGTGCCCTTGCGCAAATAACAATACCAAATATTGTTCACACAACAATCCCACTGCGTACAAAAACCAGTGTACCAACCACCAAATAACAACGGCTGTTATCTATGCAAACCACCACCTCTATAAAGGACCAACCACCAATTACGATTCCACTCTCCAGTACCTCAATGGTTTCGTACCAGCTCACCCACAGGATCCGGATGCAGCTACCCTTTTTGACCTCTGTGACAGGTAGAACTCTCTCCACAACCAAGAAGCCTCATCCTGTGTTCTCTTCTTCGTGTTTTCTTTAAGGCCCTAGTGTTCCTTGAGTGTAATCTCAAACGGGCCAGGTTACTGTGACAAAGTAACCTTGTAACTCCAGTGAAACGTTCAACCATCCCAGACATCCTACGCAAACCACGTTCCGCAAACAATAGCTCACAGACCAATGATACAATTTTAGAGTTTTTTTTTCTATCACTGCATAACCCTTGTACCTTTTTTCCAACAGGTCCTTGTTCTTCGCAACTGTATTTATGTATGTCACTGCCCTTTCATGTACATTTATAGATAATTCTTTGTTTTACCATGTATTATCTCTTTTGTTTTGGACTATAACTATTCTTCAGCTAGCAACTTTTTCTCTCTCTCTCCTTTTTCTTTTAAATGTTTTTTTTGCACAAGTGCTGTAAGGGTAAGAGGATTTATTAGCCCAACAGCTCCATTGCCACGTCGCTTTTATTGCGGCGAGGGGGGAAGTGTTACGTAGCAAAGTTATAAGAATAGGTCCCTTTATTTCTGTCGCGCGGGAAATAAGTGAATCGGGTCCCAGCACAAACTTGCCGCAACGCCCTCTGCCTTCCGTACGAGAGGCCGGCCGCCAAGCACGGCAGTCAGCAGTAGATCCCCGCCCGGCCAGCTTGCAACATCTCGCGTCGTGAATAACGCGCCGGAGAGGCAAATTCTCCCGAGTTCGAAATGTTAACTTTCCCCGGTGTTTGTCGACGTACCAAACTGGAGCTAGCTGTAAGTACCATGCTGAATCTTACCCTGTGTGCATTTTAACTTCATCGCCCCTATAAAAAACGTATAGAGAGAGAGAGAGCCTTCCGCAATTAGACAAGTTTTAGGTAGCCTAAAGTAAATCCCCTGTTACCTTGAGCTGAGGCTGGCAATTACCGTGTTAACTATTGTATTCTCAGTGAATAAAACTATTTGTGCTATGAAACATGTGTTTTGATTGAGGAGAGAGGCTCGGCGATTGTGGGAGAGCAGAGAGAGAAAGACAGCGAACCACAGGCACTCGCCTTGAGGTAAGGAGAATAGTGTTTGTGCCGAATTGAGCTACCCGATTGGCAATTTGCATGTTCTTCCATCCGTAGAATTTACTCCTCGTGGCCATGCTTACAATATATATATAATTATATTTTTACAAAAACATAGCATTACATAACTGTGGTGTACTTCCTTCCTACAGAGGCGACAAAACTATTAATCAACTCCTACGTAGTCTCACGGCTTGATTGCTGTAACGGCATCTACGCTAGTCTCCCAAAATACCAAACTGATAAACTTCAATCCGTGTTTAATAAAGCGGCAAGGCTCAAACCGGGATCCCTAAATATTCACACATTTCAGAACACCTTCGTAACCTTCACTGGCTCAAGTGCCCTGAAAGAATCCAGTACAAATTGTGCTGGATGGTGTTTAAATCAATTAACGAAATGGCCCCACCTTACATCTCTGAATTATGCGTCCCGGAAAATACCGGTCCGAGGCAATTAACCCTTAGATCGGCAACTTCATCTGCTATAGGCAGACTAATAGAACAAAAACGAAAGCCAAATACTAAGTTCGGAGATCGTGCTTTCGGAGTATCTGGGCCTAAGGCTTGGAATAGACTCCCTCCGGAATTAAGATGCATAAAAAGCCCAACAGAGTTTAGGTCCAAACTAAAAACCTACCTTTTCGGGCTCTCATACCCTTATCTTAATTTAAATATGTATACCTATCTGAGAGTATCATACTTGTATTGCCTATGATATGTCTTAATCACACTTTTCATACTGAATTAAAATTACTCGAATCCTTACACATCAATCTGTCTCTCGGAAGATCAAATCCTTGTACTACTGCACCGCCCACCATTAAATGTTGCTTTTACTTTCCAAAATACACTAATTAAAGAATATATTACATATTAATATTAACATATTTTCAGGATTAAACAACATGTGTTCACAATTATGTCCTCTGCGTGCGAACTCTATCTAAATTTCTTTAAATAGACAATAAACAGTGTTAATTTCAAGCAACCTCCCAGGTAAGTATGGTCCTGTATCAATTCATTTTTAGGCAGCATCGCGTTCATTGGTCAAAATATTGTATACATATTTTCGTATCGGTGATCAATGAACCGGTGTATGCAATTTTTAGCCATAAGTTGTTTTTAATTGTTTGTCTAGCTTGTAGTCTTTCTAGATTTTAGGCATGTATGGTAAGTTTGTACAGCGCCCTTGAGGTGATTTTTCACAAAAACGGCGCTAAATAAATCGTCCAAATATTATTATTATCATTATTACTGTTAATTCCTAAGAATGCAATTCTGATAATGAGGAGTTTTCAATAATACCTACTTTAGATTTCGAATCTTGTTTATAATTGTGTCGTGTTTACAATGAATATCTAATTGGACTTAACGTCTTTTCTAAAGAATGCTCTCTGTAAATCTGCCGGTGGGGGAACTGTTCACTGAAAATGCCCGCCTGTAGATCGGATACGATCAGTTATCTTCGCAATCTTTGTGTAACGGATGTTAGACCCAAATGTCCAATAGTTGTCTCTATTGTGCGATACTACCAATGACACCTTTTGAGTACCTTAACCCTAGAACCGTACCCTGGGGTACAAATCAAATTTTTGAAAAATTGTAATTACTTTTTTGTTTCACAATGTTTTTAAAGTAAACAAAGTTGTTTTCTTTACCGGGGTACTCCAGTATCCCTGGGTACTGTTACTTAAAGTCTATTATGGGTACGGTTCTAGGGTTTAAAACTACACAGACTAACGACATCTGTTGAGAGACATTGAAACCAAGGGCGGCTGGTCGCACATTGTGTTTGTGTGCAGCACTGGCAAATTATAATGGCTAAATTTACTTACTGAAGACTATAAAATCTCTAATTTAATTTCTCTAATTTAAATCTCTAATTTAATAATTTCAAAATATTAGTTACCAAGAATAAGTTAAGTAATACCGAGAAGGGTCTCAAAATCAACGGAGTTGTCATTAATAACATAAGATATGCAGATGATACTTTATTACTAGCTGACAGTATCAGTGACCTCCAAGACCTATTAAATCTTGTTAATAATGCTGGCGAGCAACTGAGCCTAAAAATCAACGTCAATAAAACTAAATGGATGAATTTTGGATGACTACATCACTCTGGATCAATGATACAGTTAAATGGTTGTAATGTCGAAAAGGTGGAGAGATTTAGATACCTCGGCAGTATTCTCACGGAGACTCTTGACCCAGATATAGAGATTAGGTGCAGAATTGAAGCAGCAAGAACTGCGTTCATAAAAATGGAATCCCTCTTCTGCAATGACAATATTAGCCTTGCTGTATGGTTGTGAAACATGGACCTTGAAAATAAATACCATGAACAGGTTAGAGGCTTTCGAAATGTGGCTTCACCGGAGAATGCTCAAGGTCCCATGGACCGACATGATCACTAACACAGAAATTCTCAGGCGGGCTAGAGCAGATAGAGAACTGCTTACATTAATTAAAATCAAGAAAATTTCATATCTGGGTCATATACTTCGAGAAGAGAAGTATCACTTGCTCCATTTAATATTGAAAGGCAAGATAGAGGGTCGCCGAGGGCCTGGTAGGAGACAAATGTGTTGGCTGCGAAATATACGAGAGTGGACCGGCATTAGAAGTGTGGAGGAGCTATTCCGGGCAGCGCAAGACAAAGATACCTTTTCAAGAGTGATCGCCAATGTCGGGGGGACCTGATAAGGCACACAAAGAAGAAGAAGTTACCAATATAATGCTACGAATATTATCAGAGAGAACACTTTTAAGGTCCTCGTATCGGCCGTGTGTATTCGCTTTGCAAACGAACCAAATCATGTTGTATAGGATATTTAAAACATCTGAAGCGCGTCGATTTTGTATTTGTACCAGAATTTGGTTTGAATCCGTGTGCCACACGCCCAACATAATCCGATGCTTGCCGAAGTTTGCCGATTGACCATGAACCATGACCCGAGGTGACACGAATACAATAGAATTTTGGGGAAGATCACAGATCAGTTATATTGACCCGTGACGTGATAATTGTCAATGTTTTGTTTTTTTTTTGTATTGATTATGTTAAATACTAACAACATAATTTGTTAATATATAATTTTATTACCAAAATGAGTGCAACCAGTGTTGAATATATAAGAGGAAATAACAGTTTGTTTGAAAATAAATTAATAATCAAAAAATCCTAATTAATATTTTTTTTGTCATAAGTAAGTTAGGATTGTCAGTGCACAACCACATTCTTAGGGCAGCGGCCGCCACTGATTGAAACTACATACATACTTAAAAACCCTACAGTAACATACCTAGATTGACAATTTTAATGACCCGCATGAGGTTGTTGCTGAGTTTCAAGTCATCATACGCCTTCTTGGAGCAGTGGTACTTAATGTACGGATAGCAGCCCGTTCTGAGGATCTGATAGTTCGAAGACCCCGCCTTCCAGTTGAAGTTAGCCAGCCCAAACTGGTCATCTCTGACACTGCTGTACTGGAATTACGCAAAACAAAAACAAGCAGGGTGTAATGAGCGGTAAAAATTGTGTATTTTTAAAATCTAAATATCGTTTTCGTGGAAAATGAATAAAGATGTTCAATAACCCGCACATAAGAAATCAAGGTTGTCAGGGTCTCTGATTTTATCTCAGATGATGAACTAAGTCATGTCTCTCATTCCAGGTCTGAACCAATGGCATCCACTTCAGTATCCTAGAGAGAACAGCTGAGTTGGAGGACTGCACTGACTGAATGTTGAATTCAACGAGAATAAGACTTCAGACAAGGACTAAGCTATCGGAAGAAATATTACATTAAATGAAATATTTTTATATATTTTAAATATAATAAAGTTTATGTATTCCTTGTTTGAGTTTAAGTGTAGAGGGGTGTAGTGAATGTATGTTCAAGAGAGGCAACTGAGAATAAAATACAGCATAATATTTTGCATGCAATAACAGCATGTCGTCCTATTTTTTATTTGAATATCTCGCAAGAGTCCCAGCTGCTCCCATCTGGAGCCAGTGAGAGTATGGCATCCCTAGTATGTTGTGAGGCCGAAAGTAGTAGGGAGGCGAAGAATATGGGAAGAGGAATGTGGGTAAGTACCTGGCTATTCAGATTTGGTCATCAAACAAGGCTAAAGCCATTTCAAGCAATGCTTCAATTCTGAATAGTGGTCTTACATCAGGGCGATATTGAGAGTAGCTTTCTCTCTGGAACGTGCCGCAAATATAATATATATATTATTTTAAATGAATTGATTGTGTGAAATAGCACAAATTAATCAACTAAGACGACCGGTGTAGTCTAGGGGTAAGGCTTCTTGACTCGCAATCTGAAGGTTGCGGGTTCGAATTCCGGCATAGGCAAATAAATTTTATTTGATTAATTTTTGTTATTTCACAATTAATTCATTTAAAATAGTATATTTGCGGTATGTTCCAGAGTGCAAGATACTCTCAGTATCGCCCTGGTGTAAGACCACCATTCAGAATTGAAACATTGCTTGAAATGGCTTTAGCAGTGTTTGGTGACCATATCTGAATAGCCAGGTACTTCCCCACCTTCCTCTCCCCAATCTCCTTCCCCTCCCCACTACCTTCAGCCTCACAACATACCCCAATTGCGGATGCCATAGTCTCACTGGCTCCAGACGTGAGCAGCTGAAACTCTGGTGAGATGTACACATAAAAAAAAAATTATTTGCACATGCTGGAATTCAATCCCGTGACCTTCGGATTGCGATTCAAGAGCCTTATCCCCTGACCAGAGGCCGTCTTATCTATTGGTTAAAATTGATGCTTATTGAGTAGGTACTTGTTCTATGGGCAATTACTTCTAGGCAAGTACCTACCTAATTTTATTATTTTCTTTTTTGTTCCATTATTCAAATAGTTCTATAGAAGAACAAAGGAAGGTAGCTTCCATTCTTACGTAAAAAAAATGTGTTCCAACAAGCAGATCGCAATATAAATCTTATAAAAAATCAGGATTATGTAAATAAAAGAATAATAAATTATGACCAGACAAACAAACACAAAACAAGCGTTTGATTTACAAAAGTGAGTACCACAGAAAACCTCCACCTTAAATCAAATAAGAGCGTAAAAAGCGCCATATGGTCCTTCGAGAAGCCGGATGAAAACCAGCTTATCCAGCCAGAAGTCCGGTCTACATCATTCTTATTCATCATTACATATTCCTAAGGTATTAAGGCATTTTAATATAACTTGTAAAATCACGCGAAGAATTCGCCACCAAGAGCCACTCTTTTTGCGTGATATTATAATCAACAAGATAAAATATTGTCAACCTAATATAATTTAACCAGTAGGTAGATTCCAAATAATTTACTCTATGATTACCACTGATTATTAAATAATATAATTTATTTTATTGTAATCTATTTATTATTCGCTCCCGCAAAGGTGGAACAAACAAAAGTTTATTTTTAAATAATTTAATGTGTATGTTTGTGTAAAAAATTCTGCATTATGCCACAAACATTAAAATCACTGGTGAAGAAGCGCGGTGAATTGAAGGCACAATTAACACGATTTAAGAATTACCTATTAAGTAATTCAGTTGATGTAATAGAAACGGAAACAAGATTGGAGGAGGTAAACACACTGTTAAATCGCTTTAAGAATATACAATCTCAGATCGAAGAGTTTGATAGTAACTCAGATGAAGAGGATAGCCCACTTGAGTGTTTTGAATTGCAATATTATCAAGTAGTGACGTTAGCAAAAAAATCCATAAAAAGCATTGAAAAAATTGATGATACTAACAATATTAAGATCCAATTACCTACGTTTTCGCTCCCAGAATTTAGTGGTGATTATTCGAAATGGTTATCTTTTAAGGATGCTTTCGTCACGATAGTGGGTAATAATAAATCATTAAATAATTTTCAGAAACATTACTATTTGCGTGATTGTTTAAAAGGAAAGGCATCACAAATATTAAACGCACTTGAAATTACCCAAGACAATTTCGAAATAGCTTGGCAGGTTTTATCAAATAGATTTGAAAATAAGCGTGTAATAGCTAATCAACATTTAAATTCATTGTTTAAGCTCAAGGAATTAAAACAAGAAAGTCACGTCGCCTTGAGAAGTTTATTAGATCAAACACAATTACATTTGAATTCATTGAAAAACATAGGTCTACCCACGGAGTATTGGGATGTAATAATAATTTATATTTTGGCCAACAAATTAGATTCCAATACCCGGATCTATTGGGAACAATATCCAACTAAAGAAAAAATACCGACATTGCAAGAATTTTTAAAATGTTTAACAGATCGAGCGATAGTCTTGGAAGCATCGGAAGCAACATGTTCCACAGCCAAACCAATATTCGCGCATCATAAACCGTCAAGTTACAAAAAGGAATCTTCAGTTTCATTATTGTCGCAAAGGTTGAAATGCATTGTTTGTAAGGAAAATCATAAGATTTATTTCTGTAAACAGTTTTTGAAACTAAACCAACATGAACGGTTTGAGAAAATCAAGCAATTACAAGCTTGCATCAAGTGTTTAAATGTAGGTCATTCAACTAAAGAATGCAGGAGTAAGAATAATTGTAGAACTTGCGATAAAGCAGGACACAACACATTACTCCATATTTTCCCTAAAGAGGATCAAAACACTGAGAATGGCATAGATCAAGTACCAGTCTCAAACCATTCCACTTTTGGAGAAGCAGAAAAAACAATTTTGTTATCAACGGCAATGGTGAACGTTAAGGACAGTAATGGAATTATTCATTCAGCGAGAGTATTGTTGGATAATGGTTCTCAGGTGAATTTCATAACTGAACGATTTGCTAAAAAATTAAACATAAAGTACAAGTCATTAAATATGCCGGTCTCGGGGTTACATAATAATATAACAAATGTAAAGAAGAGCCTCTCGTTTGAATTGTCATCAATAAACTCTAATTACAAAAAACTTGTTACTTGCTTGGTATTACAAGAAATCACCAGCAAGTTACCGCAGACCTCTTTTCCAAAAAGGGAGGCAAACATACCACCAGGATTGAAATTGGCCGATCCTGAATTTTCCACTTCCGGTCATGTGGATATATTACTCGGCTCCGAACTATTTTGGGAAATGCTGACCACTGATCAATTGAGATTAGGAACAACTGGACCTACGCTGCAACGCACTGAACTTGGATGGATATTATCCGGGCCAATTAGAACGTGCACTACAAAAAAAGAGCAAGAATCATCCTCATGTCACTTATCTTTAAATATGATTCACAATCAAATTGAAAGATTTTGGAAACAAGAGGAATTGGTGTCCATCAAGCACCAAAATTATGAAGAAAAGGCTTGTGAAGAGAGCTTCAAATCAACCCAAAAAAGGGATGAAAATGGGCGTTTCGAAGTAAGCTTACCATTCCGACCTTGTATAGATCAAATAGGTACTTCCTTGCCTATGGCAGAAAAAAGATTTTTAAACTTGGAAAAGAAATTATCTTCTAACATGGATTTGAAACTTCAATACATTAAATTCATGGAAGAATATGAAAACTTAGGTCATATGACAAAATTTGAACCAGTTTCAAATGAAGAAAAATCTTACTATTTACCTCATCATGCAATCAAGAAGGAAACCAGCAGCACTACCAAACTAAGAGTGGTGTTCGACGGCTCCGCAAAAACCTCCAGCGGGATATCAATAAACGACGCGTTAATGGTTGGTCCAATAATACAAAATGATTTATATACCCATTTGTTAAATTTTAGAAAATATCAAGTGGCATTGACGGCTGACATAGAGAAAATGTACAGGCAGGTCAACATTAGAGAGGAGGACCGCGTTTTCCAAAAAATACTTTGGCGAGCATCTCCAGAAGAGGAAATGGGCCATTTCAAGTTAAATACGATAACTTATGGTATGGGACCGTCATCTTTCTTAGCCACGCGTTGCTTGAAGCAGCTGAGTATGGAAAACGCTCAGTTATATCCTGAAACTAGTCTCATTTTAGAGAGAGATTTTTACATAGATGATCTAATTACAGGTGCAGACAATGTGGAATCCTGTAATTTGTTAAAAGAACAGTTAATCTCCATAATGAATTCGGCCGGTATGAACTTAAGAAAATGGCGGTCTAATTCTTCTGATTTGTCATCGGAGGCCGATCAGGCCACTGATATGGTAATTTTGGACAAACCAGAAGGAGAGAAAATTCTAGGCTTAGCTTGGAATTGCGAAAAAGATAGTTTTTTATATCACGTGGAACTACCGTCACATCCTATTTATAATAAACGGAATATTTTGTCACTGATTGCTAGTATTTTCGATCCATTAGGTTTGCTTGGACCAGTAACCGTGAATGCTAAACTTATTATGCAGAAATTATGGCAAGAAAAGATATCTTGGGATGAAGAAATACCTATAGAAATTCTGAAGCTTTGGAAAAAATATTTAGAAGATTTAAAAGGTGTAAATTCTTTTCAAATACCTAGAAAAATTATATGTAATCAAACCGTAAATATACAATTGCACGGATTTTGTGACGCATCTCAAAAAGCATACGCTGCTTGCGTATATATGCTATCCACAGACCAATCAGGAAAACGGCATTCTCAATTAATCACAGCTAAATCAAGAGTAGCTCCATTAAAAACGATTTCTTTGCCTAAATTGGAATTATGTGGTGCTGTTCTGTTAACAAAAGTTGTTGAAAAAGTAAAGGAATCCCTAGGTATACCTTTGGATAAAACATTTTATTGGTGTGATTTCACTATAACTCTATGCTGGATAGGAAATCAACCAGCGCGATGGAATACATTTGTTGCAAACAGAGTTGCAGAAATACAGGAAAGAAGCGAAACCAGTCAATGGAAGCATGTCAACTCCGAAGATAATGCTGCGGATATTTTATCAAGAGGAACCAGTGCTAAAAGTCTATTTTCTTCAGAAATCTGGTGGAGAGGTCCTAATTGGTTAACTCAAGATGAAGTAACTTGGCCGAACTATAAGGAAATTTGCATCGATCCACCGGAATTAAAAAGCAAAATAAATTTAATCGTCAGTATGAATAAAGATTGGGAATTGTTTTATCGTTTTTCTTCTCTCACGCGTTTACAAAGAGTAACTGCTTATATCCTACGTTTCATTAATAATACAAGAAAAAAACATACATTTAGCGGACAACTTTCAATAATAGAATTAAACATGTCGTTACATTCATTAATAACGGTCACTCAATCTTATTCATTTTCAAAAGAAATTAAAACATTAAAGGCGGGAAAAAACTTAGATAAAACCAGTCATCTCAAATCATTAAACCCATTTATACATATGGATTTATTGCATGTAGGTGGGAGATTGTCCAGAGGAAAACTAATACATGAAGCACAAAAACATCCGATATTACTACCTCACGATCACCCTCTAACAAAGTTAATCATTAAACATTTTCATTATACAAATTTGCATGTAGGTACTCAAACGTTACTAGCACTTATTAGACTAAAATATTGGCCTATAATGGCAAAAAATGCTATTAAAAAAATACTTAAAAATTGCATTGTGTGCTTTAAATGCAGTCCAAAAACAAGTCATCAAATAATGTCTGACCTTCCAGAGGATAGAGTGTCACCATGTAGACCGTTCTCTGTTACAGGACTAGATTACGCAGGGCCAATCTTAATAAAGTCTGGAATCAGTAGGAGATCCAATTCAGTCAAGTCTTATATTTGTTTATTTATATGCTTCTCTACTAAGGCAGTTCATTTAGAACTGGTCACCGCTCTGACTACAGATGCATTTCTTAATTGTTTAAAGCGTTTCATTTCCAGACGTGGAAAACCTAGTAAATTGTATTCTGATAATGCTACTACATTTGTTGGAGCGAATAATGAATTGAAAAATATGTATAATTTATATGTCTCTCAAAAGGAAATAGCTAATTACTTAACTAATATGTCTATTCAGTGGGTTTTTATCCCACCTAAAGGTCCTCATCATGGAGGTCTTTGGGAATCTAACATAAAAAGTGTGAAATATCACGTAAAAAGAGTGGCAAACGTCTCTTCATTAACATATGAAGAGATGTGTACGTTATTATACCAAATAGAGTCCTGCATAAATTCTAGGCCTTTAATTCCACTATCCAACGATCCCCTCGACCTCTTCGCACTTACTCCAGGTCACTTTCTTATTGGTGATAACCTGTCAGCTGTAGCTGAACCTGACCTACAACAGATTCCCATAAACAGGCTTAATAATTTCCAAAAACTAAGCCAACTAAGACAGAGCTTCTGGTCAAGATGGAGAATTGAATATCTGGGAGAGCTGCAGCAAAGGACTAAATGGACGGATGGGAACCGGCGACAACTAAAGATTGGGGACTTAGTTATCATCAAAGACGACAACGCACCACCAAATTTATGGAGGATGGGACGTGTCATCGCCACTCACCCTGGACAAGATGGGATAACCCGTATAGTCACCTTGAAGACGCAGCAAGGGTCTATGAAAGGGCCCATTACCAAATTGTGTCTTCTACCAATGGACGATGCTATCACATCTTAGAAGAACTGGATCAAAATAAACTACTAACATCTAAGAAGAGCATTATAAAAAATAAGTCATCTTTACTAAGGCCAAGGATCAAAAAGAAGCCATCTTTCTTGAAGACAAGAACTGCAGAGGCTATCGATCGAGGATCAAGAAGATGAACATTTTATAATTTAGTGTTATTTTTTTTTTCTTATGCATATCTTCTAATGATTTACTTCAATTTATTATATTATTGTTTCTAAACTAACTACAACAATCAATGGATGATTACGATATGTGTAATAGCTAGTTTCACCTCTCTTTTTTATTTTTTAAAAATAATTTATCTCACAAATAATAATAATCAATTTTAACTATTATAGGGTTCTAAAAAGAACTTTCATTTAATTTCAGCCCTTTTTGTCGGGGAGCTATGGTTAAAATTGATGCTTATTGAGTAGGTACTTGTTCTATGGGCAATTACTTCTAGGCAAGTACCTACCTAATTTTATTATTTTCTTTTTTGTTCCATTATTCAAATAGTTCTATAGAAGAACAAAGGAAGGTAGCTTCCATTCTTACGTAAAAAAAATGTGTTCCAACAAGCAGATCACAATATAAATCTTATAAAAAATCAGGATTATGTAAATAAAAGAATAATAAATTATGACCAGACAAACAAACACAAAACAAGCGTTTGATTTACAAAAGTGAGTACCACAGAAAACCTCCACCTTAAATCAAATAAGAGCGTAAAAAGCGCCATCTATATTTGAGTTCAATTTTGGAGAGAAGTAGAAAAATAATTTCCAAGAGTGTGAAAGAGACAACATGTTATAAAAGCGTATGCCCTGCCTTTCTCATAATATTGTTAGGAAGTATTAATTAACTATAAAGTGATATCATTCCACACCTCATATTAATCATAATATTACCTCATATTCGTAAATTACTAGATGACGAAAAGTTATTATTACCTTCGACGACAGTCATCACAATCAGAATAGTCACTATAGACTAGCCCTGAAATGAGATTTCCATCATCATCATAGACACACGTTACCATAGCACACAATACGGTAAAATACGGTTAAATAATCATTAGTCTGTAAAATAAAACGTAAGAGTATACCTTGATAAAGTAGGAAGTCCAGGGTGGTTCATTGCACTGCTTCAAGTAAGCTGTCAACACTTCTGAAGAGGTGGGTTTTCTATAAGTCCTCACATAATATTTATATAGGGTGTGCTTTGGGAGTTGAGTACTGAGCCTTGTAAGGCATTCCATCATCTGAAAATGAAGGTAAAATTATTATAAATTTCATTTTATTTGCACAAATAACACTTTCAACTTAATTACAATAAGAAAACAAAGAAAAAGTGTCATTTTTTTTAAAGTTCAAAATTCACATGTTTGACAGTTTTGACAGAAATGTTATTTCTAATTAGTGAGATGTGACATTGCCGGAAGGTTCCACTTTAAGGGGTTACATGGGTCCGAAAAATTTAAAAAAAAATCCCTTTATCTAATAGTATGATATGGTTTGAATATTCTCCTAAAGTTTCAAGCCAATCAGATTAAAAGTCTAGGAGAGAGAGACGAGAAGAGCCAAGAAAGAGATTCATTGCAAAAAACATGAAGAAGAACCGCGAAGGAGCGAGAAGAGATAAGAAGAATGGAGGCACTGCTGAAAACCAGCTGCTTTCTAGGAGACCTTTTCATCAATAGAATCAATGATAAAAAAAATGTATATTGTAAAAAATAAAAAATCTATGGATGAATAAACGTTTTTTTACAATATTATAAGAGACCAGAAGAGAAGAAGAGACTACAAGAAACAAGGGAAAAATCATATCTTTCGCCGACGACACAGTTTTAATCATAGAAAAAAAACTTGGGAAGAAGCCTATCAAACTGCGAATGTAGAAATAAACAACCTAAAACAATGGTTGGATGACAACTACCTTTCCTTAAACTCTGACAAAACCTATTTCATGACTTTTACATTATCAGACAAATTCCATCCAACAAAAAATTCCAATATTACATAGAAGACTGAAATAGTACATAGAAGACTCATCAAAATTATTCTAAAGAAAAAGTTAGACTATTCAACCCAAAAATTATTCGATGAATTCAAAGTATTACCACAAAATAAAATTTATCAAAAAAATGCATTACTTCAAATCCACAAAGATAAACTAACAACAAAGTCATTTAGCACCAGGCCGAGAACCTTAGGACAAATAATAATCCCTAAACTTAATACAACAACAGCCCAAAATCATTACACATACTCAGCCATAAAATGCTTTAACGAACTCACCAAAGAAATACAATCCGAAAGGAATTATGAAATTTTTAAACAAAAACTTAAAAGACATTTTACTATTTATTAGATTTAGGTATGTGTTACGATGTGCCAACTTATATTTCCATTCTGAACAAAAAAAATGTCAACTTATTTTTTCTCTATGTATGAAAGTTCACATTATGTTTATGTACAAAAAAATGCCAACTTATATTTTCATTGTAAATTTTTTTTTCTATTTTGCACAAAAAAAAAATAATTTCAAAATTATTATTCATTGTATATATTTAAAAAAAGTAGTTCTACATACATCCAAATTGTAACAACTGTCAAGTATGTATAGTACTGTCAATCTGATAGTGCTCCCTCTCTAAACACGAGAATTTCTCAATTAGGGAGGTATTGTTACCACCAATATTGTATATTGTATATATTTTGTTTAATTGTATATTATATATATTGGTTAATAAAAAATAAAAAAAGGAGGAACAATAATACACGAGAAAATGCAGGAAGAACTGAGACGAGCCAACAATGTGTGAGAATTCGAAAGAAGATGTAATAATAAGGTGAGTTAAGAAGAGCGAAGAAGAGGCAAGAAGAGAAAAGAAGATACAAGAACATCCAAGAAGAACCAAGAAGAGACGACATTATTTTAGAAGAGATAAGAAAAAGCAAGAAAAGACAAAAAGAGACAAAAAGAGCTAAGAAGAGCCGAGAAGGGATGAGAAGATCCAAGGAGAGACAAGAGCCAAGAAGAGTCAAGAAGAGAAGAGAAGATCCAAGGAGAGTTAATGATGATGATAATTTATTTATTTTATTTTAAATGTACATTTACAGTTATACATAACCAATAATAAACATACATTGTATTTTATTAAGTAATAATGGCGCTTTTGAATATTTAGTTGAAAAATATCTATATCAGGGGATAGGTAATTTAGTAACAGAATCATTTTTCCGAGCGGCATTACTAATGGTAAGTTAGTTCTGCATCTCGGAACAACAAAAGTTCTGTGTCTGCGCGCTCTTGTGAAGTTGTCGGGGACATAAAATTCAAATTTTTGTATTATATCGGGAATACAGATGTTACCGTTTAAAAGTTTATATGCTATTATCAGCTAAGCATTTGTTCTTCTATCGGCACGGCTATTAATACCCAGCATGCTGGACAAAAAGGCTGATGGATATAACCAGGGATAATATCCGAAGTCTCTAAGATATAAATATCTCAGAAACTTCTTTTGCACTTTCTCTGTCATTTGAGAGTAAGTTAAATCCACTGGTCCCCATATTACTGAACCACTTTCCAAAATGCTATAGGAGGGGAGTGCTCCTGGCTGGGGTGGTATAATCGCATCATAAAAGTTTGAAACAAAGCTGTCAGAATGAGCAACAAAGCGGAATAAAGTTGCCGAATTAAACTACTGGTAATTATGCGTATTTCCTAAACCGTCAAACTTTTCTTTGATTGAGAAAAAATAGAATTTTGTCCTTTTTTTACAATCTCCCCGACCTAAATAGCTGTTTCAGTGTAAAAATTGAAACCAAGTGATATTTTTAAATTTTTAAGTTTTCTGCGGAATTCGGCAACTTTACCAAAAGCGGCTTATTTTGAAGAGTACATTCTACAGATTTCCAATAAATAATCCGCAAATAAAAATCGTTTTCATAGGTTATGTACCATTTATGTAACGAATTTCGTAGGAATGTAGGGTAGGAAATATTCAACAGCTAAACAAGAAAGATTTTTTACGCGACTAGGAAAAAGAAGAAGAGTATTTAGACCTACTGGAGTAGAGTATCTTCTTTAAAAATCATGTTTTATACACAATTTTATCTGACATAAACATACCAAACCACCCATGGCACCCATAGATCTGATCTGTCAGTTTTGACAGTTAAAATTTTAGGCAATCGTGAACATAACAAACTGTGTTCATAAATGATTTTTATTTATTTCCCTGAAAATAGTTTGTAAAAATAAAAACAATGGTAACGAAGCACCAATAAAATTTATACTATAATTTATTTAATAAAATAGATGAAATGGTCCAAATGAAATAAACACATAAATAATAATATGCCATACGAACTTGACGACGACGACTTGAGCAATCAGTGAACATGGGTTGGTTTGGTATATTTATGCACTGTGAACTGTGAACAGGTGGTTTCGAAGATCGTGACGTTCATGACAGTAGCGATCGTATCGGCTGAAACTAGAACTACATTTTTTAAAAACATGATGCACAATTTTTTTCTATTGTTGTGATTATATTTATTACAAAAACATTATGACGGCTAGTTTTGCTTCTTTGGACAGTTTTTTATTACCGCCTACGGCATTCAGTCCTCTATTATGGAGTTATCGGCATTCACCCTTCTTTCAATATCTCTATCAGCCTTCCCATATTTCGTAAACATACTACCCAGATACACAAACTCATCCACCTGCTCCAAGTATTCATCATTCTCAACTATATTGCTTACTGTTTTCGTACTCTCTTTCAAACACCATGACTTTAGACTTACTTACATTCATCATTAAGTCATTCTTCATACATACTTCGTTCATTCTAGACACGAGAGACTGTAGATCTTCCATACTGTTAGAAATTAGCACCGCATCATCAGCATACAATAGGCAACATACTTCAAGATTACTCAATTTCGCGCCCAATCCCATCTCTTTCAATTCTTGCATACAATTATCCATGTATAGATTGAATAACTAAGTTGACATTACGCAGCCTTGTTTAACACCTTTTGTGATGTCAGTTAGTTTAGAGTAAAATTATCCTTATCCCTATCCCGAATCCCGAATCCCGAAACCCGATTCCCAAATCCCTGAATCCCGAATCCCCATTCCCCATTCCCCATCCCCCATTCCCCATTCCCCATTCCCTATTCCCTATTCCCTATTTCATATTCCCTACCCCCTATTCCCTATTCCATATTCCCTACCCCTACCCCCACCCCTACCCCTACCCAGAAGTCAAGCGTGCGTAAAGGCCCATTTGTTCGCCTTACCCGATCACCAGTTTACCCCCAAGTGTCAAGCATGCGTAAAGAAGTTTTACTTCAAAAAGTAAAACCTTGTAAAATCACCCTTAACAATTTTTAAAATTATATTTACAAAAGTCCCAACTGCCCGGAGTCAATAATTAATATATGTCGAGCCCAATTGGGCTATTTTATGAGGCTGAAGGCAGTGGGGAATGAAGGAAGATTGAAGAAGGTTGATATATCCATGATCCTATCAATTTTATGTGTATTCATTTGGGAGGCAAGTATGGGTGCCGCCGCCCCGGGAATCACTTGATAAACCAACACAGAACAGAACGCGAACAAACCCAAACAACCGTTTCGGTATAAGTAGCGCAGAAGTTCACAGAGTAATTATTTCTATGGAATTCAATTCAAATTCACGCGTTATATCTGTATTTTTACTTTAGCCGTGTTTGGTGACCAGATCTGAATAGCCAGGTACTTCCCTACCTTCCTCTTCTCTATCTCCTTCCCATCCCCACTACCTTCAGCCTCACAACATATCCCAATTGGGGATGCACTGAACTGACCATAGTCTCACTGGCTGCAAACGGAAGCAGTTGGGACTCTTGTGAGGTATTCATATAAAAAATATATATATATATATAGGTGTATATGCATTACCTTACATGATTACATAGAAATGTGCTTTAGATAAGACGCAAAAATAATCTAATAAAATTGCGCAAATAAATTCACTGTTATCATTATTAATTATCATACTCCCATGTAGATGGCACTAATGAAAAAATCAATCCATCCAAAGCCAAAGTGAGCTTCCCGTGTTATCCATAGTATCTGAATCTGAGGTTTTAGTGGTTTTTGCTAACATGGCGCCGCGAAATTTTAGCGTATTGTCAAAATAGCGTGCGACGTCCTGTTCTGTGCAAATATTTAAGTATTTTCAGTGCAAAGTGAAAAAAACTGTTTCGAAAGCCAAACTCGTGCGTGTTTCTTTAATTTTTGTGTTTTTATCATTCATTTGACGTGCGATCTGTTTGAAAACATTCGAATCTGTCAAGTCTACGCAGACGCTAAGTATTAGGCACAAATACTATAGATGACAATAGAAATTCTCTAGTGGAGAAGCTATCCTCGGTTATTATTGCTTACAAAATGGTGACAGATTTCATCCTCGCCATCTAGTGGGACGTTGTAAAATTAACGAAGATGCATACAAGATTGCTATTTAAACATATATTATTGTATATTTTCGAAATTATTCGCATCATTGTGAGCAATTTGTTCCACTCGTGTCTGTTTACGATACCTATACACAAAGTTATTGGGATTTGAATACGATTGGTTTTGTAGTTATCATCCTCGCCGCAAGGTTCGCTGCTGTGTTGAGTTGTAGTTTTTTTTGTTGAAGAAATGTTACTATTGTATTATAATCCGTAGTATTACAATTTGTATTGTCATCTATAGTATTTTGAAACATTCCACAGGTGTGTGGGTGGGCATGTGAAAGTAGTTGAAATAAATTTTAAAGAGAGTACTAAGTATAATCTTTTTAATTGTGGTTCCATTGATAAATATCCAATCTTTGTGTTTAATGTGAAAGTTTGTGAGTTTTTCTTCATAATCCCCGCCAACGACGATGCCAATGCTCAATGATACCGAGAAGTATGTTGTATTTTCCACGGCCGTCATTTTGTATGCGAGATTCTCCAATTTCTTTTTGTTTACATGTTGTAAAATGATAATTTAAATTGTTCAGCACAGATTTATTCATTCAAAAGGATGCCTTGGCTTGGATAAGCTCTTACGGTGTGGTACAATGTTTACGCAGATGCTTTCAATATCGAAATAATATTGTGCATTGTTCTCGACTAGCTAAGTGACGTTTACTTTATTTTCAATCAAAATTTCATTTATGATCACCTTAAAAAAAACTGAGAATCTCCCATTTAACAGCATCTTTAACTTGCTGATTTACATTGAAAATATGTACAGTTATTAGCTACTATTTAATATAAAATTTATTATTTTTAAGCATTTAAAATTTTGACAGATGAAGATACCTACCTACTGCCAACATCTGAAAAAAATCTGTTTTATTATTTATTTAACAGATATATATATATATAAATGAGGTAATAAACTTTTCCAGAGCGCTAGATTCTCTCAGCATCACCCTGATTTATGGATTTACATGTGTTTGGTGACCAGTTCTGAATAGCCAGAAACTTCCCCCATTTCCTCATCCCTCCTCACTTTTTCAGTAGCACGACATACCCCAATTGGGTGATAGTTCTACTGACTCTGGACAGTTGGGACTCTTGTGCAGTATTTACATGTAATAAATTACCATACACGACACATGGATCTCATTTCTACATAATTTAACTTCCCTTTTGCCTTATCTTTCTTTAATAAAAATATTATGAATAATATTGATTATCAGTGGGTAGGTACCATTTAATTGAATTCTTGAATGAATTTATCAGATATCAGTTATCAACTGTTAATTATTATGATAGTAATTCAGGTAGGTAATTAAAAAAAAAATACCGTACAAGGGTAAAATTTACCACTCTAAACTTTTTTGAAACAGTGAGACTATGGAATCCTCAAATAGGGTATGTTGTGAGACTGAAGGTAGTGGGGAGGGGAAGGAGACAGTGAGCGGAAGGTGGGGAAGTATTGGTTATTTAGATCTGGTCATCAAACACGTCTAAAGCCATTTCAAGCAATTCGATTCCGAAAGGTGGTCTTTTAACAGGGTGATAATGAAAGTATCTACCACTCTCTGGAAAATGCTAATATGGGATTAATGTTAAAAGTGTCATGTCAAATATGTGATTTGTTCGAGTAAGGTAATAATTTTTTGTTATTTTCTAGGCCTGAAATAAGCCAAAATATTTTTTTGATGTGCACATTAGATAGGCCAAAATTTCATTAATCATGAAAGATTAAAATAGGTTTTTGGAAAATGATTTTGGAAAAAGTATTCTAAAATGGATATTTTGGAGTACTTTCCGATACCTAGTTCAAATGATCCAAACTGACATTAGGCACTTCTGGCAGTCCGAGATATGCACTATTTTAAATGAATTAAGTAATTGTGAAATAACACATAATACTTAATCAAATAAAATTTACTTGCATCGCTGGGATTTGAATCGGTGACCACCGGATTCACAGCCAATGATTGTAACTATTCAACCACAAAGCCGTCAACTATAGGCCAATAAATCCAAATATTTGCTTTGAGAGATGTTTTTTTTAAAATATGAATGAAAAAATACCTTTGTTCGCGACGAGTTAGTGAGTCTTATATATAAGTACCTACAATATTTATGTTTATTGTAAGGAATTTGCAACTATAGTTAAAAATACCATATTAGATGAAAGAGGAATAGGAAGGATGGAAGTAGACTGAATGCTGTATATATGAGATCCCTGAGGCGCATGTGTGGTAAAACCAAAGATATTGAGTGTAAATTTGTGGTAAAAACAAGAGATATGCTATGATGGCCGCCCGACCATCGGCAGACTACCGTCTAATGGGAATAGTTTACAGAATACAGAAAGAATTTGTTCATTTAGTTGATTTTTTGAAGTAGTATTGGTTAACAATATCGGAGGCGCCAGGAAACAGTCCCACCCAGTGAAAACTGCCGATAGCACATCTCTCATATTCAATATCTTTGGGTAAAACAATGTACGATCATGTAAAAAATGTGGAGCTCCACAAAGAATGCAGGGCTTGCTCGATGTAAGATTAATGAGTAAGATTAAGAAAGAGACGCTCAGACAGTTTGGGCATTTAATAAGAAAGGAGTGTAAGGTGAATATATGACACAAATGTGAATGGTAGAAGAAGTCGGGGGAAGATATGGCAAGTGAATCAGATACTTGAGTCGGTCCATGTCAAGAGTCAGAATAATAGATGAGTATGTATGAGCTTACATAAAAATGTGAATGAGGCAAGGAGTGTGTGCCAAGACTGAGTTGTTTGGCAGTCTTATCTGTCCTCTCTGCCTACCCCTGCGGTAAAACAGCGTGATGGTTAGTTAGTTAATTATCATTTATGACTAACAGAGTGAATTCACCCGTCACTCAATAATTCATCCACTGTTATAGAGATGAAAACATACAATAATATGTACGTATTTGAGGGTGCTTTTTTCATTATTGGGACATTTCACTTCTTGCCATTGTCAAAAATAAAAATAAACATGTACAAAGAACTTAAGTACTGAGAGAATTTCTTTTCCTTTCAATTTTCTTGCAAGGCTGTTCATTTGTGACCATATTTATTGTCTCAGTGTAAACCCACAGCCTTTCAAACAAACCATTACCGAAATCACTCCAATAAAACAAAAAAAATTCACCTCACTCCCAATACAAAGCTTTAACTAAAATACCCACCAAATTGTAAGGTAAATTGTAAAGCCTAGATCACTTTGTTTCCCCGCTTTCATCTTTTGAATTGTGGGTCAGAATAAACACATCTTGAGCTGTGTATTCTTCATTTTGAATGAACATTGCCATGGAAGTGAATGTTTGTGAAGTAATTAGTGATTTAAGGTAATAGCATCTGTAATATTGTACCATTGTTTGTGTTTTTTCAGTTCCCACTCGTGAGACTTGATGAGAAATGGACAAACTACCTGAAGAACACCATACATTAATCTCTTCAGGTGAGCAACAGATTCTAATATTATTTTTATAATTTGGTGAACTTTGTTATTTTTTAAATTTATTACCTTTGAATGTACAGGTACAATCTTTAGTATATTATCTAGTTTCAG
This sequence comes from Limnephilus lunatus, assembly GCA_917563855.2. Lineage (NCBI taxonomy): Eukaryota > Metazoa > Arthropoda > Insecta > Trichoptera > Limnephilidae > Limnephilus > Limnephilus lunatus. The sequence goes on along the minus strand of OU830594.1, from coordinate 88,978,455 downwards.
ACACAACTGTGTCTTCTTCAGGTCACTAGATATAATGACCAATAATTACAAAAAGATAGTTATGGTTAGTTTTGGTTCGTTATACCCATTTAATTTGGTATTGAAGGTTTCAATTGTCTGACTTCTGAAAGGTCTTTGTAGGGCCCTTCTTTGATGATTTTACAGAATTTCATAATTCGTATATCCATAGATCGAGTTCAATACTCACAGCGTGTACCAATTTACTTTTTTTTTAGCATGAATTGAGTTTAGTGAAAACTTCTGTAATCTTAGGGTTTTAAAAAATATGTATTATTGAAGTCAATCCATAGTTACTTCTGCTTTGACAGAGATTCAATAACCTTTTTGTAGATATTTTTACTTAATAGTAGAAAAATGTAAACCAAGCAATGCGACGTCTTCTCTTATTCTTCTAAGTTAAATACATCACCATCAGAATATTACTTGTTTTTTAACTTGTTGTGTGCCGAATGTGGCCGCATATGCTTGAAATATTGTCACCCGGGTGACAATCGGCACTCAAATGATTAATGAATTTATTTTTATATGGCCACTCTCGTAATCAGAAACTATATTGCCACTCATCGGGGCAACGTTACGAGGCGGGTTAAGGCAGCCCCGGATCTAGGGGGGGCAAACTGGGGCGCCTGCCAGCGGCAGTATTAGGGGGTGCCGAAATCGTTATTTATATGTTTGATTGAGGAAAAAATTGATTCACAAAGCGCCTGGCATCCAGCGCACGTTGTTCTATCGATTTTATTAATTTGATCTTAAAATGCTCAGTTTGTTTTGAACACATCCTAAGTTGATTTATGAATGTTTCCTAAGTCGATTTTGAACGCATGCATAGTGCAAAGTGTACGTGATGTCTCTACCAGGGAATTCCCAGTCGCATTTAGAACTATGGGCTACATGAGCTGAGCCGAGTAAACCCGAACGGTCGAACGCCTAGCGTAGCGATGATCACTCATCTCACGAGAGGGGCGCCACTCACCGAGAGGGGGCGCCACTAAAGTTTCTCCCCGGTTTGAAAAAGTCATAGATTCGGGACTGGGTTAAGGAAGGGTCATTGATTTAAAAATTCCACATATGAATTTCATGAGATCTGTGCTTATCTCCAGAGCTCACTTAGTGTTCAAGAGTTTTTGCTGTTTCAGATATGGTACAAATAGAATTTGTGGTATTTAGTTTAAATTTTTTTGCAAATATCTGCAATGCTGGCTGAACCCAACAGAAATCAAGTTTGTCTCAGAATGATAGGAACACAATGTTCATACGTAATGGATTATAGAAATATACAGCTTATTAATCATATTCTAACATATTTTGAATTGATTGTGATATGAAACCCGTTCACACGGAGGAGAATGATTTCTCACTGTGTTGACGCATTGTTTGAGCCAAAGCAAGAAGTGTATCAAATCTGTTGTAAGCATATAGCCATTGCTCAAAGTATTGTATTACAGAGTCTGGTGCTTTGGTTCAATGTATTGATTAGTGTGAGGAATGTATTTTTTGTTTTACATACTTGTCAAGTGTTGTATAGACAGGTGATGATACATGTGGGTGATTTGGATTTGACATACTGTGACCAAGAAGTAGTTGATTATTTTTTGTGTTTGAATTATTAAAAATTGATTTTTATTTAATTTTTTTTTAATATGTACAGTTTAACTTGTCTTCACTATTAATTATTAATTGATAAGAAAATATATTTTGTTTTAAATTTTTTTTATTCTTAATTAAAAAACCCACCTGCCACTGTCAAAGCAGTTACCCAGGTATTTTTTAGAATCTGACTAACTAAGTAACCGTCATACTGTTTTACGCAAGGGTAGGCAGAGAGGACAGACCGCCAAACAATTTGATCTTGGCATACACTCCTTGCCTCATAAATATTCATACATTGTCTCATACATGCTCTTCTATTATTCTGACTCTTGACATGGCCCGACCCAAGTATCTGATTCACTCGGTTGTGCCATATCTCCCTCAGGCATCCCCAACTTCTTTTACCATTCACATTTGCGTCATATATTCTCCTTACATTCCTGTCCTCGTTCATTCGCTCTACATGGCCAAACCATCTGAGCTTCCCTTTCTTAATCTTATTATTCTTAGATCAGCCTTGCATTGTTTTGCGGATCTCCGTTTTTCACACAATCATACATGGTTTTACCACACATACGCCTCGGTGGTCTCATTTCTACAGCATTCAGTTTTCTTTCATCCTTCCTCTGCCAGTTTCATGCTTCATTGTATGGCAATGAAGCATGAAACTGGCAGAGGAAGGATGAAAGTAGACTGAATGCTGTAGAAATGAGATCCCTGAGGCGAATGTGTGGTAAAACCATGTACGATCGTGAGAGAAACGTGGAGATCCGCAAATAATGCAAGGCTGATGTAAGCGTCGGGGTAGTTACCAGCACTCCATTATGGACGACTAGTTTCGCTTCTTTGGACAGTTTTTTTGTTGGCGCCAATGGTGTTCAGTCCTCCATTAATGGAGTTACCTGCATTTACCCTTCTTTCAATATCTCTATCAGCCTTCCCATCTCTCGTTAACATACTTATCATATACACAAACTCATCCACCTGCTCCATCATTCAGAATCTTAAAAGCTTTAATTTAACAAATTATGTAATGGCACCCTCCCTTTTCGCCAATTTATTTGAGCAGCACTGAACCTACATGAATATTTGATTCGAAAATAAAATCATATCCGTTATGGTACCTTACAAATTTATAAAAAAATATAATATGTAAGTTTTATTTTATATAAATAAAAAGAAAATACTTTGCTTTAGGTCACTTTATTGATATTTTATAGTCTACCGGTTTCGGTACCTCCGTACCATCCTCAGGACTGTTTTTATTTTATGATTACATTTTTTTTTCGACGACATTTCCTAGTGCCATGGAAATTTAAAGAATTATTAGATTGCTACATTTATATTGAAGCATGGTTGAATATTTATTTTAATAAATTGTAATCTTTTGAGGGGCCGAAGATAGACAAATTTCCCGACATCAGAAAGGTTTACATACCAGTTTTCTATTACGCATGTTGATTCAGTATTGATTTTGAATACTTTTCACCCCATTCAAGGATCGCTCTCCAAATATGTTGTACATTTAATCGCCAGATGGGACTACTGTGACCATATAATATACCATTATTTCAATATCGGAACAAATAAAATTTCTCACAAAACTTAAAATTCTAAATCCGAGACTCATCCCATGGGAATTAGATTGGGCTGCCGATAACAGAGCCAGGGTTTGGAAAACATAAAAAATAATTATTTTATTTATTTATTTATTTACGCCCTAGTGGGCTTTTACAACAGAAATTAAAAACATAAAAAAATTAAACATCATAAAAGAAATGAAATACTATGAGTAATAAGAAAAAATCAGTAATAAGACCAGAAATACAATAAAGTGCAATGTGTTAAAGCTAGTTAGTAGGTATAAACAAACAATTATATGTGTATAATAATGTACGACGATAAAACAGAAATAAATAGAACAGCAAAATAAAATAAAATAAGGTTATAAATTACTGGTAAGATTTTAAATGAGAGGAGGTTTTATGAAAAGAACAAAAATAAGAAAAGTTAATTATTAACAGATAAAATAGAGATGAGTTGTCTCTTGAAAATTGCAAAACTGTCAACACCAAATATATCTATAGATTCACAATGTTTATTTGCAAGGCTATGCATTCTAGGGATTGGTGAATTAATAGAATAGTTAGTATTGAGGGTATTGTTAAAATTGAAAATATCTTTATCGCGAGTTAGTCTAGCAGGTACATTAATACAGATTAATTCTAATAAATTAGGGCAGTCAACTAAAGATTTGATAATTTTGAATAAAAATAACAAATCAATTAACACTCTTCTATCTGATAATTTAAGGAGTCTGGTTTCTGCGCGTAAGTTATTATAATTTATAAGTTCAATTGGAATTTTCATTTTAAAATTAATATACCGAAGGAATTTGTTTTGTACCTTTTCCAATAATTGAGAATTGATTTTGTAATATGGTGACCAAATGGTGGAATTGTACTCTAATTTTATTCTAATAATGCCCTTATTTATAGCTTATTGGCAAATCCGACCCTGAATCTCAGCAAAATATGATTCACATTATTATATCCAGTTTCTCCCGTGATTATTTTAAGTGTTTTGCAAAGATGAAGTCAAAACACGGCCTCAATATCATTTTTCAACCATTTAAATTACGAAATAATATTTAATTTTAATTTTAATTTAAGAGGGAATAACCAGACAAAATCGGAAATATGTCATTTTTAAATCAAATTTTAGACATATTGACTCTTTTCCACAAAAAAATTATAAATTGATTTCGAAAGACTTTCTTTTATCTAGTAAAGCTATGTTTTAAATTTTGAGAAAATATGTTTATTTTTAGTACAATAAGGTTTTACCATGTCGTTGGCAGATTTGTTAAATTTTCAACCAAAATTTTGTTTTGTACAACACACGTTTCAAATCATATAATCAATCACGCAGTAAAATAAATCAATAAATTATCTGGGAAAGCTATGTTTCAGAATTTTAATTTTAGTTTAAATAAAATCATTAAAAAAAAGATCCGCACACGTGTTTTGTGACGAAAATACTTCAGTTTGTCTATTTACTTATTTACGGTCTTACAAAAAAATATATTTAAAAAAAGTACATTCTTATTTTACTGAGACATTCTTGAAAAAATATACTTAAATACTTATGATCAAAAAATAATTGGAAAAAGTACATTATTTTAATAGTTTTATCATCACGGGTAGGGAATGCAAATCTCGCATTGGGGCTCAAGCGAGATCTCTCGAGTTTATGAATAACAATACTGCGAGATCTCGCCAATTTCGAGATCTCGCGAGATTGGCAGTTTTGTGCGTTTTTTTGCAAATAATCACAATATTTGAATAAATAAGGAAAAAATAATAAAAATTATAAGTATTAGGTATAAGATAAACATTTATTTTCACGAATTTTTCAATAGACTTTTAAGCATCAAACATTGTTTGACGTATTTGTCTATAATTTTTTAATAAACTTCTAAATAGTAAACTTTGACGTACGTATCTATCAAATAACAAATGAAAGAAACAACCAGTCTTCTCTTCTAATATCAAACAAAAATCTTTTAGTTATAAAACAGTTCTTTTATAACAAACAAAACAACGAGAAGTCAAAAAAAAATTTAAATCTATTATCTAAGTTGGGTTGACTATTAAAATGTGATATTATTATCAATTAAATAAAACTATATCTACTCAGTAGATCCATTAGATATTACAGCTTAATTAACAAAATATACCAAATAGTCAGACTATTAGAAATTACAGATTGCAACTCGCGAGATCTCGCCCTTTTTTCGTCCGAAATCAATCTCGCTAAAAAAGGCCGAGATCTCGCGAGAACGAGATTGCACTCCCTAATCACGAGTTTGAGCATTTTTCAATGTTGGTATTTATCAAAGCAAATTGCCAATGAAATAAAATCTATATTGAGTTATTATGTTAAAATGCTGGTATGGAGAATAATTAATCTTTCTCATCGGAACAGCCCTGTACAGTTGCAAGGATACGATCGCAAGATCATCTTTCGACGAAATTTAAATTCTCGGCCGCTGGTTAATTAATGGCTCTTAACGAGTAACCTCAAATTGATGGCGTAAGGTTTAATTTCCCATTTAACATCCTGTTTTATTATGCTTAACTCATGTTTTAATTTATTTTCGAAAAAAACATAGACAGCGTGTTTGAAAAAAACATAGAAAAGCGTGTTTTATTTTATTTTGCGAAGCTCAAGCCACAAATATCTATATGTTTTACTATCATTTTCTAAAGAATTTAATTTTTCACACGATACAATAAAACCGTAACCTAAATGGGGTTCGTAAGTAGGAGATTTTGAACTTTAAAGCAGTTTTACAGGCCTGATACTTTATTTTTTTCTAGGCTTATAAAAAGACTAATAACAAAAACAAATTGTAATTCACACCCGCTAGAAGTGAAACCTTCCGAAAACTAAAGTAGACAGGAGACGGGAAACTAAGAAGCACCGCACAAAGAGGAGACTGATTTTAATATCTCATTCTCTCGCAAGCTAAATTCTATAGAAGTATGTTTTGTCTCTTTTTAGTGTTGCTATTTTTCGCTTCATCGAGTTTCTAATCACAAAGGTGCCAAAGAAGTTTTCAATCAAAATACCCGATTATTTCAAAGGCAAATACATAGGTGTTCCTGCTCGCAGTATTCAATTAAAACATCTACCATATTTCTAAGCGCAGATCTAATTTCCAAACAAAAATCACATATTTTCGTGTTTTTGGGGTGTTTTGCCGTTTTGCGCTACCTCTTTCTTTAGCCAACGTTTCGGACAGGGCAGATGTGTCACATATTTTTCATTACTTAGTAGTGCACCACACCTTAATCAGAATTTTGCTTTATATACATTATAGTAGTTTAGATTCGAGACTGAAATGTCCGTTGGATAAAATGTAGGTAAACTAACGGTGTTGCCATACTTGGGCACGGGAAAATAATTCAATTGTTTAATTACGCATTGTTTTGAGGAATTTTTATTGGCAATCTTCCATGTCAGGCGGAGTGTGTGAAAAACTGCGATCGCCATTCTTTGGGCACCATTACATTATTATGGTGATTCTGAACATTTACATTAATTATTAGGGGCGTGTTGGTTTTCCATAGTATCTAACTACTGCTAACGTATAGTCCCGTTTTCGCAGAATATTATGATGGGCTAGAAGCGCCCATACTTCCATGGTCGACGTTCAGCTCAACCAGTCAAGTCCATTTGTTCGGTTTTCAGAATAGGTCTCATAGAAATCGTTGTGTCTCTCTTACTATAATGGTTAGCATAGTATAAACACTATTAGAAAGAGCAAACACCACGCTTTATATTCAAATCTAAAAATTAACCCCAAATATAGTTAAAATGAACACCTCTACGAAACCAAATTTTTCAAACGCAATTTGAACAAAAAATGTGAAACTTGAGAATTTTTTATTAATTATTTTTACATGAAACGGTAAAAAGTGAGATGACAATAGAGTTTTGTAATATATCTGCTTAATAAAATATATGTATGTGTTTTTTTTTCGTTATCAGTAATTTTAGTTAGAAAAACCGTAAGCCACTTTCAAAACTTTTTTATGTTTGAATGCAAAATTTATACTTCAAAATTGTGTGTTTATGTTGATTTATTAAAATTGATAGCTAATACTGAGATACTTAGCGAAAGGGACTACGGCACCTCAAGATGATAATACCTAAATAAAATCGTCAAAATCCATGTTTTGATTTCCCCATTTTTTCCCCCTAAACTGGACCGATTTTCAAGGATTTTTTACCTACTGTATTATAGGAACGTATTCTATGTCTTTTGGAATGTTCTAACTCCGATTAAAAAAAAATCAAAACGTACCGATGTGCTAGTGGTCGATATCCATGTTATACTAAAATATTTGCAGTAGTGTCAAAATCCATAGAGAAAATTGGGAAATACGTTTGTACGTACAAAACTCCCCCCGGTTTCCTCTTAAAGAGTCTGCGAAATGGGAATGCGGTGCAGATTACCGAACGTGTGGTCAATAAAAGTCTCCTCCATTCATTATTATTTTTTTTACATTAGCTTCGCACAGGAGGCCATGAGTAAAATGATTCCCTCGTGTGGAGGGTATTTTAGGGAAAGGGAGGAGAGGAAGTTCTGGGAAGGAAAAATGTAGGAGGGGTGGGTAGGAATCGAGGGGTCAATGTAGTTCTAAATCAACACCATAAGTGACAAGCAGTCGAAAGCAGACTGCATATTGCACAGCGTCCTTAAGGTGATTTTTCACAAAACTGCAGTATGCAATTTATCCAGTTATCGCTATTGTTGGAATAACTAGCATTTTATATAATGCAAGGCCGATCTTATACAATGAAAAAGATTAAGCAAGGGTCGTTAGCTAGTTACGTAAGTTTTACACGTTGTGTGTAAGATGTTATCTTTTACCACAGTATATTCTAAAAATTAATTAATGCTTAATTGTCAAGGAGAAACATTGCATTTAACCCCTAGGCCTCGGGCATTTTCTGTCAGAAGGTCAGAATATTTCCGCTTTGCAATAAAATCCAGTAATATTTTTGAACGTATTAGAGACAAACATGTAATTTTTGAAAAATATTTTTTTTGAATGCAAACATTATCTTCTCAATAATATACATATAAAAAAGTCCGGTTAGTTACACCATTTATAACTCAAGAACGGCTGGACCGATTTTTATGATCTTTGAGTGGTTGAATTTGTCTCCGCCCCGAATAGCAGAATAGCTATTAAAAAGATAATTATGAAGAAAATTATTTTTCTCATACATTTTTTGTGGAACGAATTCACATTTTTTGAAAGAGCTGTAGCAATATTGTGATAAGTATAATATTAAGTAGTGAGTGAATTACAAAAATTAAAATCCGTCAAATGTCAATGCGCTGATTGTTTTGCTTTTGTTCTTAAACATATAATGCTGCCCCTCTTTCTTACACGATAAATTCAATAGTCGAAAAGGGGACAAACGTTCAACGTATGACTGCACCCCTCCAAAGGAAATCTACAATAATTATAATAAATCTCCCTAACCCGTATAAAGAAAATGCCATCTCTGAAACTGACAAAAGCAAAACATGGACAATTACGAATCGATAATTGCTTCATTGTGTAATTTTTAACTCAATAAAAAACTGAATTTAATTCAGCTAATAAGTTATCACAACAGTTATTGATTCTGAATCGGTACGAAGTTCGCCGGGTCAGCTAGTTTTTTTAATAAAATGGTTCACTTGCGTTTTTTACGAGAGATGGTAAGGCTGATAGAGATATTGAAAGGAGGGTGAATGCAGTTAACTCTATTCATGGAGGACTGAACGCCGTTGGCACCAACAAAAAACTGTCCAAAGAAGCGAAGCTAGCAGTCCATAATGGAGTGCTGGTACCTATCCTGATGTATGGCAGTGAGGCATGGAACTGGCAGAGGAAGGATGAAAGTAGACTGAATGCTGTAGAAATGAGATCCCTGAGGCGAATGTGTGGTAAAACCATGTACGATCGTGAGAGAAACGTGGAGATCCGCAAAGAATGCAAGGCTGATGTAAGCGTGATGTGTAAGATTAAGAAAGGGACCCTCCGATGGTTTGGGCATGTAGAGCGAATGAACGAGGAAAGGAGTGGAAGCAGAATATATGACGCAAATGTGAATGGTAGAAGAAGTCGGGGACGCCCGAAGAAGACATGGCACGACCAAGTGAATCAGATACTTGAGTCGGGCCATGTGAAGAGTTAGAATAATAGAAGAGCATGTATGAGACGACGTATGAATGTGAACGAGGCAAAGAGTGTGTGCCAAGATCGAGTTGTGTGGCGGTCCGTCCTCTCTGCCTACCCCTGCGGGGAAACGCCGTGATGGTTAGTTAGTTAGTTAGTTAGTCACTTGCGTTTTTATGTAACTAAAGAAATAATGAAATACAATAAAAACAAATTTTAATAGACAAATATATTATTTATTAACGTTTTTGTCTTTACATGTAAAAAAATGAATAAAAAAATTTATACACTTTTTTAAATCACGGTCGGAATCTTAGGTTTCTTCTGATTTTAGATTTGAATATAAAACGTGATGTTTCCTCTTTTTAACACCATTTAGACTTAGACCATATTTCTCACCATGACAATACACCACGATTTCTATGAGACTTGTACGAGCTGTTCCCAAAAGCGAACAAATTAGTCTGAGGGGTTAAAAATATTACATCAGACGCGTCTTGCAGATAGGTAATTTAATAATTATTGTAAAATTATTCATTTTTATCTGACACGATATAAAATACCACGTAATTATAACGACACGTTGTGTTTATGCACTTTACTTTGAAGTAGAATATTTCGTGATAAAAAACCATTGTGCTATTTTGCTCTTACTTGCAAATAAATTAGTTATTTTTTTATTACCCTGCTTTCTTTTATTTTAAAATCGTGGTAGGTTGTGTATATTTTTTTGTGATGCATACTTGCGAGATTATGTATGGTGAGTCATATTTAGATAAATGTTTTACTTTATCTACAAAACTAGTATATTTTTACACTAGCTCCGCACAGAGGCCCTGTGTAAAGTAAATTCCCTAAAAGCGTACGTCGTGTTAGGGGATGCATTGTGAAAGGTCTTTTTAAAAAAAGAGTGGAGAGACCGTTCTGTGAAGGAAAAAAAGGTATGAGGAATGAGTGGGAATCTGGAGTCAGTGCGTCCAGGAGTGACGGACGTATGAATCTATCCCTCCCACTGCGGTGCGGAGATTAAAAGACCTCCCACAACCAGTCTCTCGATCTGGCCTCCCATGCTCCTCCCCTGCTGTCACCAAACGTAAGAACCTCCTGGGGTGACGAACGGCAGAGGTGTTGTTATCCAATAGATGGTTCCCGGGCGGCGGTACTCATACCCGCCTCCCAAATTGTATTGTCAATGTGTCATAGTCCTATCGGCCTCTGTGTTTTCTCGCTTTTACAATATGGGTCTCTTCAAGACTCGTGTTCACTCCTTCCTTTCTTCAAAAAGACCCTCCACACAATATCCCCAAAGATGTCATAGACCCTGAGAGAAATTATTTTCCTCAAACCCTCCTGTTTTGATTAATTATCATAAAACAACATTGTCTACAGTGTCCTCCATCAGTGTTTTCATTCTACAACACCTCTGGAAAGCTATAATTTGTTTGTACCTAACAACTGCAGTCATGTGGAGCACCATGATCTGATATGCATACCACATAGCAGATTAGATGTATTGGCATGTCTCATCTTGTTATCTTCAAAATGAACCTTGAAAGTTTCAAGAGATTTGCAAGGTGATGCACCACGACTCGGTATCAGGCCGTTGTCAATAACACTCCTTATGTAAATGGCGATAAGGTTTAAATTCCAACTTAACACAAGCTGCCTGTTTTGATCGAAAATCAGGCCCAAATATTTAAATGTTTCACGATCATTTTCTAAAGAATTTTATTCGCCACATTACACAATAAAACCAAAGATATTCAAATATCTTTGAATAAAACCATAAACAAAAAGGGGTAAGTAAGTACAACGTTTTGAACTTTAAAGCAGTGTATTAAGCCTGATACTTTATATCTTTGTATTTTTATATAAAAAAGAAAAATTAAAAAATGTTCGATTATTTCAAAGGGAAATAATGTGTCCTACTCGCACTACGCGTACTACAGGAATGAAAATATTTCCTAGCGATCTAATTTTCAATCCAAAATCAAATAATTTTTAGTTGCTTAGTAGTTGCATCACCTTAACTGATGTCTTACTTTTTAAGTATTTTTATTACTACTCATGTGTACAGTAAATGGATTATTAAAAAAGTACCCTCCTCTCTCTCTCTCATAATAATATCTGCTTACCCTTACGAGAAAACCATTAAATTTATCCCTTTGTTTACTTGAAAATCAATCGGATAAGCCCAAAATGTTACCAGGAGCACATAAAAGCAAACGGGTGTTAGGATAGCACTTGTACGAGGTTGGCCCCTTACCCCTGACCCGAGTCCCTCTACCATAGGGCGGCATTACCCCACCCGACTACACGGGACCATCTACTCTTATACACTGTTATATAGGTCAGGGCTTTTCAGTCACGGACTTCTGGGCCAGATCTGACCTGGGGCCTGGGGCTTAATAATGGTGGGTTGACCTGAGGCGCTTTCTTCACACCTGGTGTATTGGAATTTGTTGCAACCGGACTGGGGTGTTTGAATGCATTGAGCATAGATTTCCTAGTAATAAATTAATATACAGGGTGTTAAGATGGTGACTTACTTTATCCAGTGAATCCATACATTTTTTTAAAGTAAAAAACGTAAAAAAAAATTTTGGCTCCGGTGACATTTTTAATGTTTTTGTAGTTAAAACTTCTTTAGCACCGTTGTAATTAGAAACTCGATGAAACGGAAGCGAGCGACACTAAAAAGAGACAAACACACATCTATCGGACGAGTGAGAATTAGATAGCATAAACATATTAATTTATTTCACGGGTACTCGGTTCCAATATAATACGATAAATCCACAGTCTATTTTAGTCTAGTGGTAAAAAGCGCCCGACGAACCTTAGCGGCCAGACATTCAGCGAATCCTACGAAATCCAAAAAAATAAATGTCCAATCTTCAAACCACTCCAAAATGAAGTACGACTCCGGCCCCCAAGAAGAAAACACAAATACTAATAAGATGACCAAATGTATAGTAAAAGGTGCACTGGAATTCGACGACAAAAATACGGAAAAAAATCATCCTTCTCATTGATAAAAAAAGTGCTCCGCAGTCTCCCCACTCTCGTGTACTTTAGTTTTCTGAAGGTTTCAATTCTACCGCATGTGAATAGCACACTCTGTTTTTTCTGCAGTTGGGGGCGGAGTAAGAGGTTTGTTTTGATTTTCAAGAAAATAAATTTGAAAAAAAGTCATTGTAAAGACACCGGAGACTAAAATTTCATTTGAAATTTTTACTCCAAAAAATGTCAAGAATCACTTGTTAAATTAAGTCAAGTACGTCCCTTAACATTCTGTGTAATCATTTTATAAAAAGATTATTTTTATTTTTAACTTTTATGAGTAAAAACTCAAATTATAATATTTAATTAAATGAAGACAATATTAGCGAAACTCAATCAAAATCTGAAGACATAAAAATTAGAAAAAGATATTGGTTCCACTGGGACTCGAACCCAGATACCTTAGCTTACATGGCCAATGCTCTAACGATTGAGCTATGTAACCCATTTCCAATTCGGTCACTTTTAACTGTATCATACTTCGACTAAGAACTACCAACACTATCTTCATTTTCTTGATTCAATTGGAAATGGGTTCCATAGCTCAATCGGTAGAGCATTGGCCATGTAAGCTAAGGTATCTGGGTTCGAGTCCCAGTGGAACCAATATCTTTTTCTGATTTTTCTGTCTTCAGATTTTGATTGAGTTTCGCTTATATTGTCTTCATTTAATTAGATTTTTTTTTTCAAAATACGTGAAATACGTAAAAATTTTGTGGAATTGTAATCTTGAGGTAAAATATGCTAATTAAATTATGTAGAACCCATGGAGAAGAATAGTAGATAATTTTGCTAACATAGATATACATATAATTTTTTTTTGAATTCCGGCAACCCGGGCGTTTTTTTAATAATAAAATCATATAGAAAAAAGTAAGTAACCCGCCTCACTAGACGATGACTATTCTGAGACGGGTATTGAGGTATGTTATTATAGCCCGTTTGCAACTTTATTCCGTGCAGTTTAGCACTTCTGAGAAAGAATTTCCAACTGCATGCAATCTAGGTACAAGCGAATACCTAAATGACTCGGTCCTGATATTGTTGTTGGAATTGAACATAATTTTAGATCGACTAGTTCTTGTTGGTAAAGCTAGTTGAGTTTAATAAATGAGGGCTCTATAACCATTAATACATGTGAAATACCACCAACAATTTTAATGATACCTACAGTTTGTCAAATAAGAGTAGAAAATAAATGAGGGCGCCACTGTTGCCCAAATGGCAATACTAAAAATATAATCATTGTGTTAATCTAAACCTGTGTAACCTACATTTTTATTAACAATTAAAAAGGCATAAAAGTGAAAATAAATTTCATTACAATACAGATACCCACTGATCTTAAAATTAGAATTGCTTACAGGTAGGTATAGGTTGCAATTTTGTGTTAACACAATGAAGAATAACGATATCGTAATAAAATATAAAGCACACTTTAGAAATTGCTCACATTTATTTAATATTAGCTTAATTATTTAGCGTTATCCGGGCTTTAGATCATGTCTCTAATTTTAGATCTGAATATTATATTTAACTCATTCAGATCTAAAGTAGTGTAATAAAACTCGTCATTAATGATTTTTGCTTTAGGGTTAAATTCAAATTTATGTTAAATTAAATTAAAGCCAATCACTTTGTATAAAACACAATTTAATCAAATTTATGTCATTTAGTAGGTACCTTCACAATAGTGCTTATTCAATTTTTTTTTTTAACAAAAAATGTTTTTTTAAATGTGTATACCTACATTGTTTTGAATGTTCAGTGTCATTGCACTTTTAAAGAATATTTGACAGATAAATTGGTGTTGCCAGCCTAAAAATTTTTAGTTCCATTTTATTTATTTTCTACTCTTACTTGACAGACAATACTGATAAATCTAAATGAAACATGAAACCGAACAAGATACAAAAAATTAAAAGGTAACGGTCACAACTGAGAACCTTACTGCGAAAACGCCTCTAACTACTTGTTCATTGAGGCCTGATTATTTTTTCGCAATTTCTGTCGATTTCATCACATTTCAGCAGGCGACTTTTCTGGGTTTATGAAAATAATATATCCAAAAAAATCTTAGCTTATCTTACTTACTAATATTATAAACGCGAAAGTTTGTATTGATGTATGTGTGTTTGTTACTTTTTCACGCAAAAATACTGAAATGAAAATTAACAATAATATAGCTCATACATCAGAATAACATATAGGCTATAATTTATAAGGCTAGGACTAGGAAGTGACGCGGGAGGGCAACGGGGACGCACAGGAAATGTGATTCAGGGAGAAACAACGAATATGGAATTGCAACGCATGCCGGGAACCAGCTAGTACTCTATTACTAACTAACTAACTAACTAACCATCACGCCGTTTCCCCGCAGGGGTAGGCAGAGAGGACGGACCGCCAAACAACTCGGTCTTGGCACACACTCTTTGCCTCACTCACATTCATACATCGTCTCATACATTCTCTTCTATTATTCTGACTTTTGACATGGCCCGACTCAAGTATCTGATTCACTTGATTGTGCCATGTCTTCCTCGGACGTCCACGACTTCTTCTATTACTCCAAAGGCAAATATGTGTTCTTCTCGATTTCATGCAAACTCAGAATCAAGTCAACTCAACACCTCTTCGAAAAGTCAGCTATGATTTTTTTATTATTGAAAAATATCCCATAACCTAACCCCTAACCCAACGTAACCTATTTAACCAATTTTTTATAATTTTTTTCCATAACTTTTAATGACTTGTCCGGTCACCGTTCTACTCGTAGTATTTAATCAACATTTAAAATATTTCTACTCGATCTAATTTTGAATCAAAATCACAAGATTTTGCATTGCTTGCTTGATGGTGCATTACTTTAATCTATTTAGTAATTCGTTATTTTCCTTCCTTGTTATCTAGCCCTACCCAACAAACCTTAAACTTAACTTGCTCCTAATCTAATCTGCAAATTCCTGAAACTGCAATAAGTTAATCGAGTGTTTTATTGTATGTTGTTTATTTGCCCTTTGAGTGGCGAATTGTCGAGTCGTGCTGCGCGGGCGATAAAGTCGGCTTATCGGATATCGGAAGCAACGAGGGACTCGCTGCTTGCTTGCTATAAAAACTTTTATTGCTTGCCACAGTTATAACTCGAACTAACCCATCGTCGGGTGCACTTGATCGAATAATATCTCTAATGCTAACCATGAGTGATAATATATACAAGCTTGATAGAAACTAATGCAGATGTGGCGTGGAAGCGTGTAGACTGTCACCGAACTACGACCAAACTGCACGGTCTGTCATGGCAGCTCTAGGGGTCCAGAAGTGGAAGTTCAATGCACCCTTTTTTAAAATCTAATTCCACAGGAGGCCCTGAGGAAAATAATCCCTCAAAGGCTATGTCATCTTTGGGGAGGCTATATGGAAGATCTTTTTAGGGAAAGGAAGGAGAGGACGTTCTGGGAAAGAAGAAGGTATGAAGGGTGGGTCGTAATCTGAGGACAATGTGTCCAGGAGTGACGGACGTATGAATCCATCCCTCCTAATTCGATGCGAGGCGATGGGCCGATAGAGTCCGGCTGGAAAGTTCTAGATTAAATCTCCCTCAACCAATACCTCCCGATCCGGCCTGCCACGCAGTAGTACAAGACCTAGACATACAAGATCTAGGGGAGCCCGGGTTCATAGGGTGGGGTTTGTCATGGTGGCGGACGCGTTTGCCCTCCTATTGTGTGGCGGGCCGGATCGGGAGCGACTGGTTGAGGGGGACCTTTTGACCTCTCCAGCGGCCTATCTCGACCCATTGCCTTACACCGTAGTAGGAGGGTATGTTCATATGTCCGTCACTCCTGCTCACACTGACTCCTGGATTTCAACCCACACCACATACTATTTTTCTTCCCAGAACTTCCTTTCCATAAAATACCATCCACACAGCATCCCCAAAGATGACATAGGCCCTGAGGTATTTTTTTGATCAGCGCCTGCTGTGTGGAGCTGTGATGAATCGCAGTGGATACGAAAATATAGTAGCTTCCACCTTACGAATGAATAAATAATAATTCAGAATTATAACGAAATCAACACACTAGCGACATCTAGCTGATTAAGTTTGATTGGGCCATGGAGACTGCAGAGGTCTATAATTATTAAATTAATGTCAAGTTTTGATAAATAGAACACAGAGGGATCCAATTATAAACACTTAAGATTGATCTACCAATCAGAGAAGGGGGAGGTTACCTTTTTTCAAGACAAAGAGATGGACTTTGGACTAGACCATTAGTCTGAGATTTATGGGGTAAAAATCATCATCAACCCGAGAGATCAATACGCTTTAAGATAAACACAATCCCACGTTCGGTGCATTTGGTACAATGACCCTAATTTTAAAGGTAAATATTGAGTGCAACAGAGGAATCGACAACCGCAGTTAACGAACAAATAAATCCATATTATGTTGAAAAAATGATGCAATAAAATAGCAAGGAAAAATAATGAACGGAAGATTAAAGAAAAGACCTGGAAAACGTGGGAAAAGCTACTGTAGGGATACTCAATTACATAACGAGAACGTGAAGAACAAAAGGAGGCCAGATTCAGAGGAAAACGTACGTTTGATATTTAAAAGAAAGAAAAACGATGGATATTAGGAATGTCACTTTTAAATGAAGCAATACGGTCAGGGAAAACGATTTGAAAAGGAAATCTAATAAAAAAAAACGGACATTTAAACGGAAGTATTTATTGAACAATATAAGATTTCGACTTAATTTTGCGTTTTCAGACGAGTTTAAATAGATATCGTTATATATTTGAAATAGGATGGTTATTCTAGTTATATTACGTTAGATTAATTCAAAGGAAGGGATCGTTTTTACGTCATTTGCTATGAGAAAATACTATAGACGATAGAACAAATTGCTGAGGCAATTGATGTAAAAAAAGGTTGTCGACCCCACATGTATATTGTTGATATAAACAAGGAATATTCGAACATGCCTTTTGTTTATTTAAGGCCCATTATCCATTAAAAAGGGTCATAAAAATTAACATTGCTCTTACCTAGTATTTAGATTATAGAATTTCCGTAAAATTTAATTATAATCACATTAAAATGGATTTATCGCCAAGTATGTAGAAATCGTAATGTATACACACGTCAGGGCTTGCAGTTTATGGGATTTTGAACAAGAGAGAGATGGAAAATTGGGCGGAATTTGATCGAAGTAGTTAACTTGATAGATATCCCAGGATAGGAATAGTTAGTGGGCCGGAAAACACCATAAATAATATATCAAAAAGGGAAAAAAGGGTTTTAGCGGGAGATGGAATCACGGCAAAAAGGCAAACGTCAAATTTCAATAAGGGATCATTGGGTTAGGAGTGGGGGGAGAGAACGGAAAACCGACATAACCGGAAAACTCAGATAAGGAAATGGGAAAAACTCAAAACGTTATAAGTAGAGTAGATACGGAACCAGGATATGATTCCTTATTAACAACGAAGGGAAAATCATTTAAGAATAGTTGTTAAAACACCGTTACTTGAAGGAAAATTAGGTGGGAAAATGGAAAAGTTGAATATGCCACATAAATAATGGAAATACGGTTCTGAGACATAATTGCTTACGTAGACTAGGGGAAAAGAAATAATTTTCGTGGAAATTTATACAGGACAACTAGCGTTTAAAACTAGGAGACCGAAGAATCTACGTTTTCCCTAATATTTATGCCAATTAAAACACAGTTTTAGCAGATCACTTATGGGAATGTTCAAAATTGAAAAAAAAAACAAGATTAAAACCATGTTTATAAAACATATTATGAAGACAGAAGACATGTGGAAAATGGGCAAACTGGATGGCAGCTTACTAAGTCCGGGACTAAAAACCTTAGAAAAGCGAGACAAAGTTGTGGGACGAACCGAGATTTAGGAAGAGGCAAAATCGAAAGAGCTTATGTAGGAACATACAATAACGAGATGGGGTTTTCAAAAAATTTCGAGTGATTACAGATTATAATTCCTCGTCAAGGAATATACGATTATGCCCTTTTGGAGCTGTGATGGGTATAAATTAGCATGTTTGGGATGATTCAGGGTCCTTCGACAACTGGGAAGGTTGATTAAAACGTCGCGCACGTCGTGAGAATTACCCTGGTAATTAATTAATAGAGTCTAGAATCAGTTTTTATACTTTAAAAATACAGTGGAAAAATAAAGTCAGTTTATACTTATAAAAAAAAACTCAGTGGTAAAATAGAGTCTACAATCAGTTTTATGCTTTGATAAAACAGGGAGTGAAGTGCCCGGATAGGATTAATCGTGCAATTTAACGGAGTGTATGATCTTATAATAAATCAAAAATCAGTGTTTGTAATAATTTCCGATTCAATAAAATCTAATAATTAATTAATTAATTACAAATTCAATGCGGGAGGAGTTTAATATAGTGTGTTTGAATTGCTTTAAATTTGTTCTATGAAGGTTAAAATAGAGTTATTTAGTCCGAGGTTATATAAAGAAAATTACAGTCTAATAAGTTTCATTAAATAAAAAATTTACGTTTAGGTCGAAAGTTGGAAATTTTATTACGAGATATTAATTATCGTTAGGTGACAACGCAATAATAATAATTGATCCGAAATCTGGAAAATACTTAGCCGAAGTTTAAATGAATAATCCAAGTGATTAATTTGCTGCTAAACAAAAGTGTTATAAAATAAAGTGGAAGGGGTTCTTTCAGTTTTGTTGTAATCTGAGTGACGAATAATATTTAGTTATCCGTTACAAAGGGATTCTAGTTCAAATTGGAAACATAAATAAAACTTTAGCTTTGTCCTTAAGTGGAATAATTCAAATTTAAAGAAAATCTTTAGTTGTTATGAAAAAAAAAATATAATTTAAATTGAGAAAAAAATAAATAAAACTTAAATATTTTTATAAAGTGGAATAATACAAATTTAAAGGAAATTCAAATTAATAAATTAATTTATTAAAGAGTAAATAGGTATAGTCATATACCACATAATAAAATAATATTCGAGCGAACGATTATTAAGAATCGATTCCCCTCTTTAGATTGGAATCAAATATGGAAGGAAAGGGGAGGAAGGTGAGGGTTGTCGGGATTAATTAGATAGGATCGTTCTTCTTCAATAATAACGGCAGATATTAAAGGAAAACGTGAGGATTTTTTACATCAGAGATCTATTCAAAGGAGAAAGGAAGGAGATGAGTTCCGGATCTTGTAGGATTAAATCGTTAAAAGTGGGAAGTCGAAATAAAAGTGCGATAAGTTACACAGGTAGATCGGATGCTCTAATAAGTTTCTCGCCGATGATAGTAACCCGGTGGAGCTGAAATTAAGACATTAGAGCTTGGTGAGTCCTTACAATATTTAAGCTTTTACAGGTTCCTGTGGATATCCTGACACTGATGGACGTAACGCCAAGTAAGGGTAAATAAATAATTAACCAATTTATTAGCATTCGCATGTCACACCTCCCATACAGAATGAAATGTTGCTAAACAAATACTTAACACATAATTAGATAGAAACGCATCACTAAATCAATTTTGGTATCTTAGCGTATTTGTAAGACAAATACCTATCGTTTCTTTTCACTAGCACGATTAGGGTATGGTTGTATGACCTTCGATAGTGTACCAAAATTACGATTTGAGTTCAAGGCCATCCATTGACCCAGTCACCTAAATTCATTAACGAATAAACAAAACAAAACTTAACGTCAGGGACAAGTTTATCAATTATAGCTTGAGATGAAATCTGCGGTCAATATGTGAAGGCGACATTGACGTTTAAATTCACTCAATTCTAAACGACTTGATTTATCTCATTTTAAAATCTTTCTTATAGGAAGTAGGTATCCAAGAACCCATAAATACCCATTATCCTAAATACCTAACACACGAGGAGCTAGTGACCTCATTTAAACAACACTGGTGTTCAAATACTCATACAGTCCTGAATCCTAACTTGTCTTCGAACGTAAACTTCAAGGCTTCTGTATGTAGGTATGAGCCATCTGGAAATGTAAGTGTCAACCTTTCTCGAACGGACGGCTTTGATCTTGTGGCGGTATTGTCGAGGTGGGCATGCGGGGAAGAGGAAGGACGTATGCGGACAGTACGCTGACGCGGCATTAAAGCCACAGGTTATTTGCATACCGTGAGTCTTGTCGAACCTGAAAGCAAACATAAGGTTCACGAGGTGAGTTTTATGTCAGCTAGTCAGAGGTGGAATGTAACGCTGGGTCGGTTACGTGGGAGGAAGGATCTGCCCGTCACAAGCTTACGCCACATTTAACGGATAGAGGCATGATAAGGGAAGACATGAAATACCCCTTCTAGACTCAGTAGAGTTAAATTCAATCCGGCGGAGATGGAAGTCGGAGTGAGGCAGAAAAACGGCATGAAGACTTGGTATTCCCCCATCTGGCGTGAAGAGTCCCTTTCGTAACAAGAGACGCTCGTCGAAGAGAGTAAAACTCGGACTTAAGGATAAGCTTAGCAAACGTACTTGGGAGAATCCGGTTTGAAATTGTTGTTCATCGGTTTTCACTTGGTTAGCGGAGGTGCCGACTTTTTAAGCAAACATATTATCCCCTCCCCATATCCCTCCATTCCTGCTCTTTCAACAATGTTGCGAATACTAACCAAAAGCACTAACTATGACTACAAACACATTATGTTAGGAGAAGTTGCAGACAAGGACTTCAATTGAGAAAACTGGACCTTCGAGTTCGATCATCCTAAGGTAAGGTTTGCTTTCTTGAAATGTTTAATTTATTAACTGTTGTTTATGTTATCGATGTATCAGCGGTGATAGGAAGAATTAAATAAACACACTAAATTCCTATGGAAATCAAATAGACACAAGGTTTAGGGCGGGGGTAGTTTATCAAACTCGGTTAAATATTCTAAAATAATAATAAATAAATTGATCGGAAAATTCTCACCCTTTCTCTAAAAGAATCTATGGGTTACCACACGTAATACATTATCTTCTCTACATATGTGTGCATATTAAGTATGCAAACAGATGTAAAATCTAAAACAAAAAAAATTACACAACGCAGATTATAGAAATAATGTGAACAAAAATCTTAAATCTTGATTACTGTGAGAAAATCGCAGGGATTTAAGAAGATAGGGTAGGTTTAGCTAGATTATAAGGTATAGGGGTTTAGAAATCACGAGCCTGAGGTAGAAATAAACCGAAAGGAGGGTTGAGTCAGGCCATCATACCTAGTGGTGTGATCAGTAGGACATAAGGGTAGAATTATGAGCGTGGCTACGAGACAGGAGCTACGAGATTTAAACTACGAGGTAGAAGCTTAGAAAAGTAAATCAGCTAGGTAGGGTTCATCACAAGTGGAGTCAGAAGCCAAGAGTGGCACCTCATTACAACTGTTGCCGCGTGACCAGGAGAGTTAAGGTTACAAGTTGAGAGAATTCTGAGATATTATAAAAATAAAATAGAATGAACAAATAAATGAAATTATAATTAATTGGAAAAAAAAAAGTGAATATTTTAAACGAAAAGTGAAAAACGTGCCATTAAAACAACTTCAGATTACATAAAACAAGTGGAATAAAAAAATTCGCATCATTAAATTATACAGTAGAAATATAACAATAAATCAAAAAAATAATTTAAACGAAAAGTGAAAAACGTGCCTTTAAAACATCTTCATTAAACGTGATACAAGTGGAAAAAAAAAACGTACCATTAAATAAAACAGTCGAAAAAAAAAAAAATAATAACTCAAAAACCAAATATTTTAAAACGAAAAGTGAAAAACGTGCCTTATACCAGATAAAAATCATAAATCACATAACGCCTAGGAATGTTGACCCAGATTTAGAAGGGTGGTGCGTATTGAAAAAAAAAAGCCGTTATATAAATAAAAGCGCATTCCTTCGGTGATCAATAAAATTATCATTCAAATTGGTTCATTGACTGAAGCCCGAATGTAAACAAGCGATTGAATAGACACCGTCGCGAGGGTATGTTTGTGTTGCCACAAACATAAGTGGTCTTACTGATAAATATGTTCGTAACAGAATAGATAAATCTTTGTTATGTTCGCATTGGAACATCTCGAGATATTACTTTAAATAATAAAGAGATACTTAGATAGTTAATCAAATGACGTTGTTTATGTTAATAGTGGTCGAGGGTATTATTGGTTCCTTCGAGTTGAAGGATTTTATAAATAAATACTTCTTTTGACACGGCGACATAAAAATAAATAAAATCAACATAACATACAAAGCAAAGGACGGATAAAAATAAAATAAAATATTACACATAAAACATAAAAGTGAGCTTTTCAAATCGTTGCATTCAAACATTTAACAGGGGTGGATTGGACCTTTAGATACACCATTACATAGATGTCAGCTGAATAAATTAGAAATTTAGCCTTACTGGGGGTTGGCATATTTCTCGGGTGACCGGTTTATTTCCGATTTGCAATAAAGAGCAAATAAGCGGAGTGGTTTAAAACGCATACGAATTTAGGAGGGGGGGGGCTTGTTTAAAACGGGGTTTAGGTACATTATACAATTGTGTATTCGTGCAAATAAATAAATAAACAAACAAAGCCGGTGTGAAAAAAAAAAAAATGTGATAGTAAACGTTATGGAGTGCATTCGGATGAGTAAACATACAACATAGATCAAATAAACCTCAGATAAAAGATAAATAAGAACAGCATATGAAGAGATTACATAAAAGTTGATCCCATTCAAAAAAAAAAAAAAAAAAAGGGTGTGTATGTGTGCATATATGTGTAATACGTGTATGTTCATATGCGCATTGTTGCCATTAAAACGTTCCTGCGAGAAAAATTCGTGTGGAATTCTAGAATCGCGAAAAAAAAAAATATATATATATGAATAAGGAAAATCAAAGGTTGGAAACCGTCTCGATGAAGAAGAGGGAGTAAGGGTCATAGGGGGGAAGGTATAGGGGTAAGAATCTTAGGGGGGTAGGACAAAGAGTAGGGACAGCAACTGACGTAAGTTAGCCGACTTAAATAGGCCATTGGGTAGACAAGAGTAAATTGAAAAATGGTTTCAGCTCAGAGGAACACCGAACAGGATTCTACGATATGAAATAGTGAAAGGTAGGGGCGCGCAACCAGTTAGAATTTCAAAAAAAAAAAAAATGCAAATAAGAATAAAGAAGACTTAAAGAAAATTGTAGAAAATTAGATTGCCTATGTTTAGTTTTAATTCCATCAACTAACACTAGGAGGCGTGTTTACCGCTGGAATTATAACTATAGGGGGGCTGTGATGAATCGCAGTGGATACGAAAATATAGTAGCTTCCACCTTACGAATGAATAAATAATAATTCAGAATTATAACGAAATCAACACACTAGCGACATCTAGCTGATTAAGTTTGATTGGGCCATGGAGACTGCAGAGGTCTATAATTATTAAATTAATGTCAAGTTTTGATAAATAGAACACAGAGGGATCCAATTATAAACACTTAAGATTGATCTACCAATCAGAGAAGGGGGAGGTTACCTTTTTTCAAGACAAAGAGATGGACTTTGGACTAGACCATTAGTCTGAGATTTATGGGGTAAAAATCATCATCAACCCGAGAGATCAATACGCTTTAAGATAAACACAATCCCACGTTCGGTGCATTTGGTACAATGACCCTAATTTTAAAGGTAAATATTGAGTGCAACAGAGGAATCGACAACCGCAGTTAACGAACAAATAAATCCATATTATGTTGAAAAAATGATGCAATAAAATAGCAAGGAAAAATAATGAACGGAAGATTAAAGAAAAGACCTGGAAAACGTGGGAAAAGCTACTGTAGGGATACTCAATTACATAACGAGAACGTGAAGAACAAAAGGAGGCCAGATTCAGAGGAAAACGTACGTTTGATATTTAAAAGAAAGAAAAACGATGGATATTAGGAATGTCACTTTTAAATGAAGCAATACGGTCAGGGAAAACGATTTGAAAAGGAAATCTAATAAAAAAAAACGGACATTTAAACGGAAGTATTTATTGAACAATATAAGATTTCGACTTAATTTTGCGTTTTCAGACGAGTTTAAATAGATATCGTTATATATTTGAAATAGGATGGTTATTCTAGTTATATTACGTTAGATTAATTCAAAGGAAGGGATCGTTTTTACGTCATTTGCTATGAGAAAATACTATAGACGATAGAACAAATTGCTGAGGCAATTGATGTAAAAAAAGGTTGTCGACCCCACATGTATATTGTTGATATAAACAAGGAATATTCGAACATGCCTTTTGTTTATTTAAGGCCCATTATCCATTAAAAAGGGTCATAAAAATTAACATTGCTCTTACCTAGTATTTAGATTATAGAATTTCCGTAAAATTTAATTATAATCACATTAAAATGGATTTATCGCCAAGTATGTAGAAATCGTAATGTATACACACGTCAGGGCTTGCAGTTTATGGGATTTTGAACAAGAGAGAGATGGAAAATTGGGCGGAATTTGATCGAAGTAGTTAACTTGATAGATATCCCAGGATAGGAATAGTTAGTGGGCCGGAAAACACCATAAATAATATATCAAAAAGGGAAAAAAGGGTTTTAGCGGGAGATGGAATCACGGCAAAAAGGCAAACGTCAAATTTCAATAAGGGATCATTGGGTTAGGAGTGGGGGGAGAGAACGGAAAACCGACATAACCGGAAAACTCAGATAAGGAAATGGGAAAAACTCAAAACGTTATAAGTAGAGTAGATACGGAACCAGGATATGATTCCTTATTAACAACGAAGGGAAAATCATTTAAGAATAGTTGTTAAAACACCGTTACTTGAAGGAAAATTAGGTGGGAAAATGGAAAAGTTGAATATGCCACATAAATAATGGAAATACGGTTCTGAGACATAATTGCTTACGTAGACTAGGGGAAAAGAAATAATTTTCGTGGAAATTTATACAGGACAACTAGCGTTTAAAACTAGGAGACCGAAGAATCTACGTTTTCCCTAATATTTATGCCAATTAAAACACAGTTTTAGCAGATCACTTATGGGAATGTTCAAATTGAAAAAAAAAACAAGATTAAAACCATGTTTATAAAACATATTATGAAGACAGAAGACATGTGGAAAATGGGCAAACTGGATGGCAGCTTACTAAGTCCGGGACTAAAAACCTTAGAAAAGCGAGACAAAGTTGTGGGACGAACCGAGATTTAGGAAGAGGCAAAATCGAAAGAGCTTATGTAGGAACATACAATAACGAGATGGGGTTTTCAAAAAATTTCGAGTGATTACAGATTATAATTCCTCGTCAAGGAATATACGATTATGCCCTTTTGGAGCTGTGATGGGTATAAATTAGCATGTTTGGGATGATTCAGGGTCCTTCGACAACTGGGAAGGTTGATTAAAACGTCGCGCACGTCGTGAGAATTACCCTGGTAATTAATTAATAGAGTCTAGAATCAGTTTTTATACTTTAAAAATACAGTGGAAAAATAAAGTCAGTTTATACTTATAAAAAAAAACTCAGTGGTAAAATAGAGTCTACAATCAGTTTTATGCTTTGATAAAACAGGGAGTGAAGTGCCCGGATAGGATTAATCGTGCAATTTAACGGAGTGTATGATCTTATAATAAATCAAAAATCAGTGTTTGTAATAATTTCCGATTCAATAAAATCTAATAATTAATTAATTAATTACAAATTCAATGCGGGAGGAGTTTAATATAGTGTGTTTGAATTGCTTTAAATTTGTTCTATGAAGGTTAAAATAGAGTTATTTAGTCCGAGGTTATATAAAGAAAATTACAGTCTAATAAGTTTCATTAAATAAAAAATTTACGTTTAGGTCGAAAGTTGGAAATTTTATTACGAGATATTAATTATCGTTAGGTGACAACGCAATAATAATAATTGATCCGAAATCTGGAAAATACTTAGCCGAAGTTTAAATGAATAATCCAAGTGATTAATTTGCTGCTAAACAAAAGTGTTATAAAATAAAGTGGAAGGGGTTCTTTCAGTTTTGTTGTAATCTGAGTGACGAATAATATTTAGTTATCCGTTACAAAGGGATTCTAGTTCAAATTGGAAACATAAATAAAACTTTAGCTTTGTCCTTAAGTGGAATAATTCAAATTTAAAGAAAATCTTTAGTTGTTATGAAAAAAAAAATATAATTTAAATTGAGAAAAAAATAAATAAAACTTAAATATTTTTATAAAGTGGAATAATACAAATTTAAAGGAAATTCAAATTAATAAATTAATTTATTAAAGAGTAAATAGGTATAGTCATATACCACATAATAAAATAATGTTCGAGCGAACGATTATTAAGAATCGATTCCCCTCTTTAGATTGGAATCAAATATGGAAGGAAAGGGGAGGAAGGTGAGGGTTGTCGGGATTAATTAGATAGGATCGTTCTTCTTCAATAATAACGGCAGATATTAAAGGAAAACGTGAGGATTTTTTACATCAGAGATCTATTCAAAGGAGAAAGGAAGGAGATGAGTTCCGGATCTTGTAGGATTAAATCGTTAAAAGTGGGAAGTCGAAATAAAAGTGCGATAAGTTACACAGGTAGATCGGATGCTCTAATAAGTTTCTCGCCGATGATAGTAACCCGGTGGAGCTGAAATTAAGACATTAGAGCTTGGTGAGTCCTTACAATATTTAAGCTTTTACAGGTTCCTGTGGATATCCTGACACTGATGGACGTAACGCCAAGTAAGGGTAAATAAATAATTAACCAATTTATTAGCATTCGCATGTCACACCTCCCATACAGAATGAAATGTTGCTAAACAAATACTTAACACATAATTAGATAGAAACGCATCACTAAATCAATTTTGGTATCTTAGCGTATTTGTAAGACAAATACCTATCGTTTCTTTTCACTAGCACGATTAGGGTATGGTTGTATGACCTTCGATAGTGTACCAAAATTACGATTTGAGTTCAAGGCCATCCATTGACCCAGTCACCTAAATTCATTAACGAATAAACAAAACAAAACTTAACGTCAGGGACAAGTTTATCAATTATAGCTTGAGATGAAATCTGCGGTCAATATGTGAAGGCGACATTGACGTTTAAATTCACTCAATTCTAAACGACTTGATTTATCTCATTTTAAAATCTTTCTTATAGGAAGTAGGTATCCAAGAACCCATAAATACCCATTATCCTAAATACCTAACACACGAGGAGCTAGTGACCTCATTTAAACAACACTGGTGTTCAAATACTCATACAGTCCTGAATCCTAACTTGTCTTCGAACGTAAACTTCAAGGCTTCTGTATGTAGGTATGAGCCATCTGGAAATGTAAGTGTCAACCTTTCTCGAACGGACGGCTTTGATCTTGTGGCGGTATTGTCGAGGTGGGCATGCGGGGAAGAGGAAGGACGTATGCGGACAGTACGCTGACGCGGCATTAAAGCCACAGGTTATTTGCATACCGTGAGTCTTGTCGAACCTGAAAGCAAACATAAGGTTCACGAGGTGAGTTTTATGTCAGCTAGTCAGAGGTGGAATGTAACGCTGGGTCGGTTACGTGGGAGGAAGGATCTGCCCGTCACAAGCTTACGCCACATTTAACGGATAGAGGCATGATAAGGGAAGACATGAAATACCCCTTCTAGACTCAGTAGAGTTAAATTCAATCCGGCGGAGATGGAAGTCGGAGTGAGGCAGAAAAACGGCATGAAGACTTGGTATTCCCCCATCTGGCGTGAAGAGTCCCTTTCGTAACAAGAGACGCTCGTCGAAGAGAGTAAAACTCGGACTTAAGGATAAGCTTAGCAAACGTACTTGGGAGAATCCGGTTTGAAATTGTTGTTCATCGGTTTTCACTTGGTTAGCGGAGGTGCCGACTTTTTAAGCAAACATATTATCCCCTCCCCATATCCCTCCATTCCTGCTCTTTCAACAATGTTGCGAATACTAACCAAAAGCACTAACTATGACTACAAACACATTATGTTAGGAGAAGTTGCAGACAAGGACTTCAATTGAGAAAACTGGACCTTCGAGTTCGATCATCCTAAGGTAAGGTTTGCTTTCTTGAAATGTTTAATTTATTAACTGTTGTTTATGTTATCGATGTATCAGCGGTGATAGGAAGAATTAAATAAACACACTAAATTCCTATGGAAATCAAATAGACACAAGGTTTAGGGCGGGGGTAGTTTATCAAACTCGGTTAAATATTCTAAAATAATAATAAATAAATTGATCGGAAAATTCTCACCCTTTCTCTAAAAGAATCTATGGGTTACCACACGTAATACATTATCTTCTCTACATATGTGTGCATATTAAGTATGCAAACAGATGTAAAATCTAAAACAAAAAAAATTACACAACGCAGATTATAGAAATAATGTGAACAAAAATCTTAAATCTTGATTACTGTGAGAAAATCGCAGGGATTTAAGAAGATAGGGTAGGTTTAGCTAGATTATAAGGTATAGGGGTTTAGAAATCACGAGCCTGAGGTAGAAA
The DNA here is from genome assembly GCA_917563855.2 of Limnephilus lunatus. Taxonomy (NCBI): domain Eukaryota; kingdom Metazoa; phylum Arthropoda; class Insecta; order Trichoptera; family Limnephilidae; genus Limnephilus; species Limnephilus lunatus. The sequence continues at coordinate 88,949,479 of OU830594.1, read as the reverse complement.
TAAACCGAAAGGAGGGTTGAGTCAGGCCATCATACCTAGTGGTGTGATCAGTAGGACATAAGGGTAGAATTATGAGCGTGGCTACGAGACAGGAGCTACGAGATTTAAACTACGAGGTAGAAGCTTAGAAAAGTAAATCAGCTAGGTAGGGTTCATCACAAGTGGAGTCAGAAGCCAAGAGTGGCACCTCATTACAGAGCTAATGTTAAAAAAGTAGTATTTGTAAACGATGTTGGCGACACCTTTGTGCGCGCCGCTTCTTACCAAGAATGGATCAAGGCCCATCTCCCTTGTTTCTATTCATACATATGTAAATATTATATGAAAATCCTTTAGCTGAAAGTGGGAAAGCAGAAGTTAACAGTGACAGTTTTCGAGATGACTCATAACCACGGTTTTATTATATTGTATATTATTTTTTACCATATTTGTGACGAAGCGCCCCGTCAGCGGTTCCCTGATACACGGACCTAATGAAAAATGAACGCATTTCCCCAGCAATAAAGGGTATTATGTTTTTACGAAATTTGTTCACGTTTCGTTTAATTGACTGGGACGTAATTGATGACAGTGGCGTAGGTAGGCACTGTTTGTTTTTAGGCTAGATCTTGGCTTTCGTTTAATTTAACTTATTTTTACATTTTCTTTATGATAGCTGTAACGTTTTTCTTTTGAGGTCTTTCAGTTCAGATAATTATTACAGGAATTACAGGTCCTACAATACATTTCAGGAAGCCCATTATGTGGCATCTTACAACACACCCGTGCATTAAATTTTTATTGAATTATTACAAACACAAATCTGGAAAGCTACAAAAAATAGGCGACTTTTTTACGAAGATAAGTACAAAATTACCCTTAGAACAGCATTTCACATATAAAATTAGCGGCAATGGGCAGAACTTTTTTGGATTGTGTCAGATCTTTTTTTGATTGAGCACTGCAAGCAAATGCGCCGCAGGTATATGTCTTAAATACGTTTCTATTGTGGAAATAACTTCTGGAGGAATATCAATGAGTTCTCCCAACATTTTCTTTTTACTACAAAAGTTTTGAGAGGTGGTGAGGTGTTTTGTGTGTTGGCCCTATATTACTGCATTTCGGGTATATAATATTGTATGACTCCCCCCACCGCTAAGATGCGAAAATATTCTAGAGAAAATGTACTGTACAAGATTTTAGCTCCTTTTTGGCTCTTTTATACCTCACACCTAACCTCAGTTGAGGTGGTACACCTCAACACCTCATTTCGTTATTTGAGTAACTCATACAAACTTATTCTAAGATCGTGTCCGACCCAACACCATAAATACAAGTTAAATTAACATTTTTAATTATTTTTACATTTGTAATAGCGAGGTCAAATTGAACTAATTGAAGGTAAATTTTGAAACCAAATTTTTCACTTCGTGTCTCATCTAAATATAATACATCAATAGGAATGGTGACCGGAAAAGTCAGAATGAAACCAACTCAGAATCAGAACCACGTCAAATAAGTCATTAGAAGTGATGAAATTAAAAAAAAAGATTAAATAGATTAGGTTAGGATTATGGGCTATTTTAAAATAATTTTTTTCATAGCTTCTAATGACTTTTCAAAGAGGTGTTGAGTTAACTTTATACTCAGTTGACATGGAACCAATGGGAATATTCTGAATTCTCAACAAATCAGTTCTAATCTTGAAAATGACCTTTAAAATATATTTTTCTCTTATAAATACGAGGGTTGTCCCAGAAGTACCCGACCTGACGTACTTCTGGTGGTTGTCGCTTAAAACAAAATTATGGTACAAAACACCAACCTTATAAGGCTTAAGTTTCAAGTTTTAAGGCGCTACGTTGTTTAGTGTTTTTTTGGCAGCCATCAATAGCGAACCCTCTCAGTTAATTTGTAAACATGGAAAAATTGGTCATCGTTATGTGATACAAAACTTTCATTTCAAAGGTCTAAGTCCAACCAATATCGAAGCCGAGCTTAGATTCTACTCTGGGGGAGTCTGCTTTTTCGTTTATAAGAATAAAATATTGGGTGGCAGAGTTTAAACGAGGACGTACGAGCTGCCGAGACGAACATCGAAGTGGTCCACCAAATGAGGTGACCACGCCAGAAAAGGTAAAGAAAATCCACAAAACGGTATTAAATGACCATCGATTGGAAGTGCAAGAGCTAGCAGACACAATAGGCATTTCAAAAAGTGCTGTAGATCGCATATTGACTGAAAATTTGGACATGAGAAATCTGTGCGCAAGATGGCTGCCGCGTTTGCTCACAAGTTTCGATCGAGTGTTTGGCGATGTTTCACAGCAATAAAGCCGAGTTTTTGCATTGATTCAAAACCACGAGTCATCACTTCACACCTGAGACTAAGGAACAGTCGAAATAATGGACCAAAAGGGGAGAATCGGCTGCAAAATGCAAAGACAGTTCCATCAGCAGGCAAGGTCATGGCATCAGTTTTTTAGGATGCTCATGGGATAATTTTTTTTGATTTTCTCCAAAAGGAAAAAAACAATCAACGGAGAGTATTATTTATTTATTTAAAATTTAAAATTATGCGAACTTATTGGAGAGTTTGAGTGATTAAATCAAGAAAAAACCACCGCATTTGGCGAAAAAGAAAGTGTTGTTTCATCAAGACAATGCAACAGTTCAAACATTCATAATCCCAATGACCAAAATCAATGATTTAAAGTTCGAATTGCTTCCTCACGCACCCTATTCGCCAGATTTACCACAACCCCCTCGCATTATTTTATTTTTCCAAATTTGAAAACATGGCTCGGTGGTAAAAGATTTGCCAAAAATGGAGAAGTGGAATCTGCGTTAGATGGTTATTTTGAGGTGCTCGACGGTTCTCACTATAAACAGGGTATTGAAGTTATTGAATAACGCTGGGAAAAGTGTGTCGAGCTGAAAGGAGACTATGTTCATAAAACAAACAAAAAAATCCCAAATTTGTTGTGTTTTCTTTGTTAGGTCGGGTACTTCTGGGACAACCCTCGTATTATGCGAAGTGTCCGGGAGTAAAGTGCAAAAACTTCTTGAATTGTTTGGAAATAATAATATTCTTCTTTGGAAAAATATTTTTATGGAAAAAAACAATGTAAGTAATTTCGAAAAAGTTATCTTCTTTACTTCTACCATTGGGTAGAATCACCTCCCGAAAATTTTGCACTTTACCCCCGGACATCCTATATATGTAGGCACTTTATCGCCGGTCTGAATTCTTCAAACAAACTTAACAAACTCTTCCAAATTTGAAAATGATTATTCTGGATTTTTGATTAGCTTACAAGAGAATTTTATTTACTTTTGTAATCCCGTTCAAATTTTCTGGCCGTATATGGTGCCGCACGCCACTGGGAAAATTAAAAGTTTATATATATATTTTTTAAATACGTACATAACAGTTTTAAGTGACGGGCAATGCTTTTCGGCGCCATGGTCGACGTCGACACTGACACTCCCTCTGCGGTTTTTCGGCTCGGTCTTCCGTGAAATTATTTGATAACAGTTGCATTGATTTCGGTGGCCGTGGTTTTCGAGATGCGTCATTTTAGTGAATTATAATGGTTTTTGACTGATTGAATAATACCGAAGTGGACGACCGTGTTGACGTTTAGTACCGTTTTAATTACGAAATATAACTGTCATTTTTATTTGTTGGTCATGGTCGTCTTGAAGTATTCAGGTCGAATAAATATTGTATTGTTTGCTAAGGTGCAATCTTAAATAATACGGATAGGTACCTAGTTTCTTTACATTACTTTTTATGCTAGTACCTCACATAAATCACAACTGCGCCTAATCGTTTGAAGCCAGTGAGACTATGGCACCCCCAATTGGGGTATATATTTTGAGTCTGAAGGTGGTAGGGAGGAAGAGGAGATGTAAGAGAGGAAGGTGGAGAGGCTATACAGATCTGGTCACCGAACACGGCTGAAGCCATTTAAAGCAATCTTTCGATGCTGAATAATGGTCCTTCACCAGGGCGATTCTGAAAGAAACTCTGTAATATACATATGGTGTTGGGACGTATTGACTTAGATACTTTAACCAGTGATTCCTGACATTATTTAGAGTAAAAAATGTAAATAAAATTTTGGTCTCCGGTGAAAATTTTGTCGTTTTTTTTCGAATAAACACAAAAAAAGTTAGGTATTGTACAGTTGGGGCGTGGTAGGGGGTTGGGCGGTTGATTTTTTTGTTTAGTTTTGAAGAAAAAATTAAAAACAAAAATACATCGAAAAAGTCACCGACAACCAAAATTTCATTTACATTTTTTACTCCAAATAATAACAGGAATCACTGGTTAAAAGTAAGTCAAGTAAGTTCCTTAACATCCTGTGTATAAGATTATTGTTAAAATGTTCCATTATACTGAATCAAATTGCCATTGAAAAATGTTTTCCATAACAAATGAACTCCCAACGTCGAGGACAATGAGTAAATAAATATTAAATAAAACCCTATGAATGAAATAAATATTATTTATTTATTGTAAATTTATTTTTGAAATGCACATATTTTTATTATAGAGTGAGAGAGTAGACAAAAAGGCAGAAAACAAGCAATTTCTACATGTTTTTTTAAGTACCATTATCTGATATTATAGTTAAAAATAAGTCTTATATTGAGTTTTAATAGACGTACATGACTTCCTTTCCAGTGATTTCCGACATTATTTGAAGTAGAAAAATGTTAATTCAATTTTGATCTCTGTAAACTTACAAAAAAAATATTTCTTTTAAATGTCGTCACTGGTCACTCAGACGATTAACCGACCAACCACCCATCCCGATCCCAATGTTGGAAAAAATCATCGGAGACCACCGTCATCTGCATATTTACTCCAAATAACCTCAAGAATCACTGGTGAAAGTAAGTCAGGTACATCTCGTAACACCTGTAAAAAATCAGTGATTTGCCAATTAACAATTTAATAATTATAATTTATAAATAAAGTTAATAGGATAATTAGTTAGTAGTAATGGTGTTGTAACAGACGTGTCGTCGTCTTTACAAGACTGTAAAATACGTGTGAAAATTATAAGTTGAAAATGTCCCCGGTGGCAACCTGAACAAAGTAGCGTTTATTTGTTGTACCGGGGGCATGTACATAGTTAAAAGAAAGCATTTTATTAACGTAAGATTACATTCGGAATAAATTAAGATTCCTATTATAAAAGGCAAATATAAAATTTTCTACGAAAAATATCGCTGGCGGTACGGTACTGACGCATTTCGAGGCCAAATTTCAGACGAAATTTCCGAGAATGACCACGAAATATAGAGGATGCCACCAGCGATGAATTTTGATGAAAGAACATGCGAGGGTATGTAACACGTCGGTTACAGGTGTGATTTATTTCGGTGATACACAGCAACCAATAATTTATCGTTGGTGATACGTTTTTCGACGACTTCCTTTGATTTGTGATTTTGACCCTTTACTTCGCCTGGTTGATGACGGCCCACGTGGAATAAGTTGTTTTCATAGTCTGAAAAAAAAACACAATTTAATATTTGAATGTATGTATTTTACATCTAAGGTTATACCCACGATATCCCATCATATTATGGTAGCCAGCATAAAGAAACTTTATTACTCTCTTCGCCCTATGATTAGACATAGACAACCCTTGGAATTCACACCTCAGTGAATAACGTTTTTGGAACGAGATGCCGTCTGATGCAAATACCACCCTTTAGGTACTGTGCAACTGTTTAGGCACTCATTCATTACCCATCTACTCCCAACTTTATCTACAATATCCTTCAACAGTGTTTACAATCTACAACAACTGCTGGAAAGCTATAAGTTGTCTGTACCGTACAACTACTGCCAGGTGCGGCAACACGATCTGATTTGCATACCACACGGCAGAACAAACGTATTGGCTCAGCACACATTGGAAAAGGGGTATGGTGTTGTTAAACAATACGTCTCTTGATATCTTCAACATATGTAAACCTTAAAGGTTTCAAGAGACTTGCAAATTATAATGTATCTGGTTTAGTTTGCTTTTGGGAGCAACTCATGCATGTCTCATAGAAATCGTTGTATCTCTCGTTCTATCATGGTGAGAAATATGATCTAAAATGTATTAAGAACAGGAAACATCACGCTTTATATTCAAAACTAAAAGTTAACCACGAAATAATTAAAATGTACACCTTTGTGAAACCGAAGTTGTACAAAAAGGTGTTGTTAAAAAGGTGTACAATAACGTTTATAATACATTTATGTGTGTGTTTCTTTATTAAAATATGAGTGTTTTTTTTTTTTTGTTATCAATATATTTTTAAAGAAAAACGTACTTACCTAAAAAAAAAATTATGACATGTTTGTATTACATCTTTACATATTATAAATTAAAGTCCTCGTGATGACTCCTTCATCACCTTTCAAAAACAGTTTTAGTTTTCGGATACGTTCAGAAATATTCCATTTATATTCTTATTGCAAAGCTGAAATATTTTGACCTTGTGACAAAATATGCCCAAGGCTTTCAGGGGTTAGTAGAAACTTAAATTGTTAAAAAAAAAACTCAAAAAAATCCCACTATCTGTTTTTAACCACTGTGCCACACGGTTACAAGATTGAGGTCACAGCGCCTCTAGGATCGTCCGACCACTGCCTGGTGACGACTTAAATCCCCGTAACCTTCAGACCGCCAAACGAGCGGCTGAAGAGAAAAGTGTGGCACTATAGATCAGCAGATTGGTTTGGTCTGCGGGCTCATTTCAATGCTTTCCCGTGGTCATCTGTCTGTTTTCGGACTTCGGATCCCTCAAGATTTGCCCAGGAAATTGGTGAAGTCATCACATCTGCGATGGATGGCTTCATCCAATCCACTGTCAAAGAAACTGGTGTGGGCTCAAAGCCGTGGTTCAGTCGACAATGCTCCGAAGCAGTGCGACGAAAAAACGCGGCTTACCGAGCCTACAACACATCTCGAACGTCCGAAAACAGAATAGTATATAACAAAATGGCAAAGGAATGCAAGAGGATCATTAACAGGTCAAAATTCGAGCACGACCTGCAGATCAGCAGAAAGCTGGCTGCCTGCCCGCACGGCAGCAGAGCGTTCTGGTCGCTTGCGGGCTCAATAGGTCGCAATTTCTGCAAACCCAGTCTGCCACCTCTTACCAGACCTGACGGCTCTCTAGCAAATGCCGCCGCCGAAAAGGCTAACTTATTAGGCAAAATGTTCGCGGAAAACTCGACCCTCGATGATCAAGGTGCTACCCCGCCGTCGGTTCCTCATTGCGGTTTTCGTATGAAAAAGCTGAGAATCCGGCCTCGGGATGTACTTCAAGTCTTACGAGGGCTTGATGTTAAAAAAGCTAGCGGGCCTGACGGAATTCCTGCCCTGGTATTGCAGAGGTGCGCTGTAGAAATAGCTCCAATTTTGACGAAGCTTTTCAAGATGTCCCTGAAGTCTGGCTCTGTGCCCTCTGGTTGGAAAAAAGCGATCATTCACCCCATTCCAAAAAAGGGTGACCGCTCCAACCCAGCCAACTACTGCCCCATAGCGATCACATCTGTTCTGTCAAAAGTGATGGAACGTGTGATCAACGACAAACTGCTCACATACCTCGAGAAGAACAAAATTATTAACGACCGTCAATACGGATTCCGGCGGAACCGCTCGTGTGGTGATCTTCTCGCGTATGTGACGCATGTTTGGGGACGGTGCCTGGAACGTTTTGGTGAGACCCAAACGGTTGGACTGGACATTTCCAAGGCCTTTGACCGGGTTTGGCATCGAGCGCTTGTCAACAAACTGCTTTCGTACGGACTTCCCGCAACCTTGTGTGCGTGGATTGCCGACTTTTTGAGGGGGAGGTCGATTCAGGCGGTTGCTGACGGTTTCACCTCTACCTCGCATTCGATAAATGCTGGCGTCCCACAGGGATCGGTTCTGTCTCCGACTTTGTTTCTGTTGCACATCAACGACCTTTTGTCATGTGCACCGATTCATTGTTACGCGGATGACAGTACAGTCCATGATAGCTTTTTGTTTGACAAGCCTCCAAAGAGCACACACACCCCAATAGCTCGGAAGGCTTTGAAGCAGAGAATGGACGGTTACCTCGAGAGTGTTTTGTCTTGGGGTAAGAATAACCTCGTCGAATTTAATGTTTCAAAGACCCAATCATGTTTGATGACGTCTAAAAGGGATCGGAATGATAATCTAGTCTCCTTCAACGGAAGCATTCTTCCGAACAGGACCTCCATTGATATGCTTGGTGTAACTCTAAGTGACCAGCTCAGGTATGGGGGCTCCATCGAAACCAGAGTTAAGTTAGCCTCTCAGAAACTGGGCGTACTGTATAGGGCCCGCAGGTACTTTAATAGTGCACAACTGCTAACCCTGTACAAATCGCAAGTGCGCCCCACGGTTGAATTTGGCAGCCACCTCTGGTCTGGAGCTCCAAAATACCTTAAAAAAACCCTTGACTCTGTGCAGAAACGGGCGGTCCGTTTGATAGATTCTCCCATCTTAACAGACGGATTGCAATCTTTAGAGCACAGGCGTCAGGTGGGAATGCTGTCCTTGTTCTACCGGTATTACAATGGAAAATGCTCCGAGGAACTAGCGTCGTTGATCCCCTCGGCACCGGTGCATAGTCGGGAAACACGCCAAACACGCGCCCAACATTTGTACACGGTTGACATTAGTCACATGAGAACGGGTCGTTTTTACGACTCGTTCTTGAGTTCAACAGCTCGGATGTGGAACGATTTACCGGCCTCTGTGTTTCCTCCCTCCTACAACATGGGTCTCTTCAAGACCCATGTTCACTCCTTCCTTTCCTCAAAAAGACCCTCCACACAGCATCCTCAAAGATGACATAGGCCCTGAGGGAAATTATTTTCCTCAGGGCCTCCTGTGTGGAGTTAATGTAAAAAAAAAGTACGGTTTTGGTTTGAAAAATATCGCCACGGGCAATAATCCCACCTTGTCTTTACATAAATACTATCACGTATGTAAATAAAGTGTAAATGAATAAATATATCGTTACTCTAAGTCTAAGACGTATTATGCAAATTAAATGGCTTCCTGACACTACACAGTATCGAACAACCAGCAGACAGTTAGTAGTTAGTAGTAGACGTACTGCTTATAGCCCGGTGGTAATTTCTCTCTCTCTTTCTAATAAACGACGCATGTATCGGAAAGAGAGACTAAAACGGATCTTTCAGCGGCAGGACTCTATCCGTTTGATACTCGGATGGTTCTATGCAACGTCTCCCTCCTCCTCATTAATGAAGTACACAGGGTGTGAAGAGACGCACCTGACTTTTTTTAACCAATGATACCTGACATTATTTGGAGTAATAAAATGTTAATGAAATTTTGGTCTGATTTTTTGACCACTATGCTAGGCACATGCTCTGGTTGTGCAATGTAATGCATATGCAATAATATTATGCATTTAACAGAAAGAGCGGTTAAAATGGATCTCTCAGCGATAGAACTGTTTTCTAAATAAATATATAAATTTCATACAAAATCCTACGATACTAATTGCTTTGTCTGAAAATTATTGAGTACCTAAATGATAGTTCCGTTGTAATGTAACATCTCCCTCCTTTTGGTATACGAATTATGTACCTATGTGATGTTATGTACCTAATGAATGAGAGGTTAGAACGGATCTGTCAGCGGCAGGTGTGTCCGCCTACACATTGCGCGTTGTTATTGTTCCAGCTTGCTCATTTGATAGTATAAACACGATCGAAGACCCGCAACCATTTAACATTATTATTTATCATAAGGCAGGATATGGCATTCGGGAATTTCCGGCCGGTGTCGTGCCCAGCCCGGTACTGCCGAGTGCCGAGTCCGTGCCAACTGCCAACTATACTGCCAATGCGATGCGAAGAGTCGTGAACTTGAGAAAACGGCAGCTGCCAATGTTTAAATTGAATACATTTTTGCAGTACTTACCTATATTATAGTTTGTCCGTTGTGGAAACATTGGCATTTAGAGCCAGCGAAATAAAGCGGATAGACGCCCTCGAAATGTGGTGCCGGAGAAAACGGAATCTGGATCAGTGTGTCTAGGAGTGACGGACGTATGAATCCATCCCTCCCACTACGGTGCAAGGCGATGTTCCGAGAGAGTACGGATGGAGAAGTCAAACGGACTCCCTCGACCATTTTCTTCCGATCCGGCAGACGCATCCGCCGCCAAGACCCAGTCAAACCTCATCCCATGAACCCGGAAACCCCTGCTGAGGCACCAAACGTAGCGAACCACTTGGGGTGACCTATGGCAGATATGCCAAATACGGTTATCCAATAAATGGTTTCCGGGGCGGCGGTGCCCATTCCCGCCTCCCAAATTGAGATATGTCGGTGTCCTTGGCTCCCCACGCATCGCAGAACCACGAGGAGTGTAGGAATCTTGTCCACCATGGAAATTGGAATAGGGGTCACGATCCTCAGCAATGAGGAACCTACTTAAGAAGAATTATAATTTAACCTCTCGGGCCACGTAGTGTTACATCTGTCACCAAATGGCAGGTCCTCATAAAATTCACTCTATCTCCTTATTATGGTCAGACATATTATAATATAAACAGCTTTAGAAAGAGAGAACACCAAACTTTCTCTTTGCATTTAAAAGTTTTTATAGACACCTCCGTATGTTTTCAAAATACTGCCAACTTATACTTTCAGGAAAATACAAAAGACAAAGAAATTAAGTTATAACAATGTATAAGATGTAAGTATTATGTAAGACAATTATACATGAGAAAAATCATATTACATACTCAAAAACAGAGGCACCACTACGCTTCCGTAAACCACTGTCATAATACAAGACATGCAAAAAAAACCCCAATAGTTCCGCCCACCACTTCCTCATCTTTAGCACAGAGACAATTCTCATACCTAGGCCCTAAATTGCTCAATCTCATACCTGATGCATGGAAGGCAATGGGTACTAATATTCTGCGTATGCAGGTAACTAATTGGCTTCTGGTCTTGGGGAGAGCTGAATGCGAGAATATGCTAAACAACAGTAATTGAATTGTAATTTTTGTTTTTCCTTACATTTTAATTTATATTGGTATTATATTAGCATTACAGTAACTGTATTTTTACATAAAGTAAGTCGAAAATTGCTCAATTCTTCGTGATATTTTTCCTTAAAGGAAAAGTTCCTTTTTTACTTTCATTCTTATTTTTCATTTTCTTGTTTTATCTATTAACATTTCTTTAGTTTATTATGTCAGCTAAACAATAGCAAAAAAATGTCGTGGTATAACAGAAAGTATACTAGATTATGAATATATATATATATATTATTTTACCAACAGAATTTCTTCATTCATTTTCATTTTCAAATTCATTTTTCTTGTTTTATCTATTAATATTTCTTTAGTTTATTATGTCAGCTAAACAATAGTAAAAATGTCGTGGTATAACTGAAAGTATTCTAGAATATGAATATACATATGTATTATTTTACCAACAGAATATTTATTTATTTATTTATACTGGGTTTTACAGATGTTTACACTTACATGAGAACAATCCAGTTATAAAACTCAGTTATTACACAATTATAAAAATCTACAATTACATACAATTAAATACAAATAAATACAATTAGAAAAACAAAAACATCACAAATAAAAATACAGAATTATATACAAGGTCACTCAAGTAACACATTGCAATGAGTGGTAAAAGACATATGAAATACGCGAGCATGCATAGAAAGACAATTCACACAACATAATTAGTTAGTACTTTTTAACAGCGCTAGAACTTTTTTTTTAAATCCGTACAAATTGTCAACGAAAATATCCACATCAGCGCACTCTATTTTGTTATACAGTCGACACATCTGGGTCAGAGGGCTAAAGTAGGCGATATTATTTTTAAATGTATTCATATGAAAAATGTTATGGCGTCTTAAACAATGGGAATTGGGGACATTAATTTCAATACTGTTAAGACATAATGTAGTATCAAGATGGCCGTGAATAATTTTATGTAAACATATTAGATCAGTCAATTGCCTTCTAGTTTTAAGTGTATCAATCTTGAAGTAATCACGACGTACATCGTATGATCTGAGATGGTCGTGTAGTCCACATTTGAAGGATAACATTCTTAGTAATTTTTTTTGAACTGATTCTACAATGTTTTCATATTTGCAGTAATGTGGATTCCAAATAGTGCTTCCATATTCAAGTTTACTTCTAATTAAGGCATTGTAAAGTGTTAGAATTGATTGAGGATCTTTGAAAGGTTTACATATTCTGTGAATAAATCCCATCATTTTTAATGATTTGCACTTAATGTTGTTAATATGTACATCAAATATGAATTTAGAATCAAGAGTGATTCCTAGATCCCTTATTGAAGAAACTTTTTTGAGAATAATATTATTGATAACATAAGAAAAATCTTTTATAATTCTATTTCTAGTAAAGTTTAAAATGTAACATTTTTCAACATTTAAGTGCATATCATTGACAGTACACCAGTTATTGAGTGTGTCGAGGTCATTTTGAAGCAGCTGATGATCGGAAACAGACTTAATTTTACGAAAAATTTTAAGATCATCGGCGAAAAAAGCATAATCACAGTTTAATTTCGAGCCAAGGTCATTTATGAATATAAGAAAAAGCAGGGGGCCAAGATTTGAACCCTGTGGTACACCAGAAGTTACAATTATAGGGGATGATTTGTATCCATTAATAAGAACTAATTGAGTTCTGTTATACAAATATGATTTCACCCAGCGTAATAGGTCTCCATGTATTCCAATTTGTTCAAGTTTTTTTAGTAAGATGGAGTGGTTAACTCTATCAAAAGCTTTTTGGAAATCAGTATAAATTGTATCTACTTGTAATCTTTCATTAAAAGAATTACAAACATAATTACAAAATTCCAAAAGATTTGAGTTGATTGATCTTTGAGGAACAAACCCATGTTGCCTAGTGCAGAGAAGGGGTTTAAAATGTGAAAAAATACTTTTATATATCAGAGATTCAAAAACTTTAGCAAAACAGGATAGTATACTGATTGGCCTATAATTTTTTATTAAAGATTGGTCTCCCGATTTTAATACTGGGACCACGTGTGTCAAACGTAGTCAACACTATAATTTTACTATAATTTACATGTAAAAACATTATCATACTGGAATGTCCTAAAACGGGCAATTGCCTAGTTGGACATTTTAAGTTCATTATATTGTATTATGTAATATTTACAAACAATAAATAAATAAATAAATAAAATAAATAAATAAATAAAATAAATAAACTTATAATATCGGTTGTAACCTTTTGGTTCTGAATTTTTAATTTGATGAATTTAATTGTTTTCAGACAAACCTACTTGTTTGTATGCAAACAATGAAAATAAAAGTGAAGCGTCAATTTCCTGTGGACACCGATTAATGACCTTTTACTTCTGACAACGTCTGGTATAAAAAAACAATCTTTAGGGGCAACAAATGATGGTTTCGCAAAAAGAACAATGATTACTGTATGTTATATTGTTTATCGATACGATAATAATTCATCGTCGGTAACCGAATGAAACAGAACGGCGAGAAAACGGAAGATAAAAATAATATTTTAGGTTGTGTAGTTTTTTGTTTTGTTAGTTCTTTTTATTCATCTTTCTTTGATCATGGAATCTTTTATATCTTTGAACCGATTTAATCATGTCTCTAGTTAAGTATATATATTTTTAACTTTGTATTATCGAAAATATTAATAAAAAAAAGTTAGTGTGCAATTCACACGCAGTAGAAGTGAAACTATAAAGCCGCTAGATGTCGTTTTCTTTTCTTTTGACTTTCTATTTTAAAGTGGTTTGAAGATTGTAAATTTATGGTAGGTTTCGAACCAGGCGCGGCCTGTGCCTTAAATTTTTGGTGGTTCACCGAGTAATTCATCAAAAACGTAAAACAAAAGTAGGTAAGTAAATAAATAAAAATAAAATTAGACAGCCTAGTAACTCATAACTCGAACAGTGCCCTTGAGGTGATTATTCACAAAAAATGGCGCTATACAAAGTATCCATTTCAAAGTTTTCTTTGCGGATTTACTTAACTATCTTGGTTCATAATTAAATGTAGTTTTGGCGGGCCATTGGTTATAGTTCTGTTTTTACTTTCATGGTTCATATATATTTTAATATAGTCTATATTTATTATTACATCACTACTTTTAAAATGGCAATGAAATTTATTTATATATATTATATAAACAGCGATATCAGAATATGTCTATAATATAATGATTTAGTAGGCGGCTAACGGAGGCAAAATGTATGGCGAGCGATATGCTGAAATAGGCCAAAACCAAATGATCTTTTATCTATTATAGCTAAGACTGTAAGCCCCATAAAACAAATTTAACCGGTTAAATAATTATAATTGAATTGTTTCGTCTTTAACAATAAGCGGCTCAGGGAATCTTTGTTTTGCCGCCGCCAACCGCCTACAAAATGAATAATAACACAATAACAACACACAGTAAACGCTTCTTTTTGTAGCGCGGGGTTTACCGATTAAATTTTGCAATATGTGACAAAAATTCACACAAACAAAAGGTCACAAAAACTAATAATGACGATGTCAAATCGGTTCCCTCTCGATCAAGATAATATCGCACACGCTGACCCGTTGACTCACCGTTACATTTTACAAGACCAAAATACAATTACTAATTACTATCTTATTCAAACCCGACGCGCGACGTAAGAAGAGTCATTTCGCTGGAACCATTTCTTCGGAACTCTTCGGGCCTTCGGGCATTTCCGTCATCCGCACGCCGCACGGGCAGCCGGCATTTTTTCGCTACAATTGCCTGTTTTGACGGTCTGAATATGTTGCTGGGAACTTCATACAAATGATAATTCTCAAACGGCGCATCACGAAAGCGCGCGGCGGCGGAATGGTATGCAACTCGGTTCCTGGGTCGATATGTGCGTATGAGTGCGCGCGGGAAGCAATGCTTTAGGCCCCGATAACTATTCTCTACCAAATTCATGTACATTTAGATAGGTAGCCAATTTTTTTCACATAAAAAAGGGCGCAATTTTATAATTAAAAATATTATGTAGGAATACGATGAGCTGCAAAATATTGTTCAATTTTGTTGGCGGTTCGGCGCACTAGTGCACTTTAGGACGGGCCGCGCCTGTTTCGAACCTCCGTTCGCTGGATGTCTCTCAGGGCTCCGAGAGTCGGGCGCTTCATACCGCGGCGCTATTGAAGGCCCGCGCGTAGTCGTGAATTTAACGCGTTATATTAGAACCGAGGATTGTCAAATAATACATTTTTGTGACGCATTTCCGTTTCATCCGAATTTCATAAATCAAATTTAATAATGTTATTTGCAAGTATTTTAGTTTCTTTATTATTGTGACAGCTTTTTCTTGGCAGTTTTCAAGGCCATTATCAGTTAAGAATAATATTGAATTATAGTTAAAAATGGAGTTCTACGAATTAAACACAAAAGCAAATAATACAAAATGTACGGTACCGTAGTGAACATTTGCCTAGAGAAGTTCCCGAAGAAGCCAGCCCTGATGTTGAAAGGCTTCTGGCATTGCTGCACTGCCTGAAGGACGCTGCGCTTATCCCTCTGAGAGAGCTCGTACCAGCGGCAGCCGAACAGCTTGTCTGCCAGGGCGCAACTCTTCAAAACATTCAAGGTGTTAAGGAACTTACTTTACTTACTTTTACCAGTGATAGTATTTGGAGTAAAAAATGTTGTGTAAACAACTAAAAACTTAAAAAATCACTAGTTTTCGGGCAGTTAGGGATCGGCCTAAAGCCCAAACCATTCACTATGTCAGTTTTTCATTTCCTTTGATGAAAATGCTTTCCGGAGAGAAAATCTCTAATTCTTTATTTCTATTTTTTATTTTTTTAAAGTTTTCTTTATTCATTGATTTTTTTATTACATAAATTGGGGATTTTTCCACCACCATGCTAGGCACATGCCCGTGTTGTGATAGACGATTTAATCAAATTACATATTTTTATCAATTTCCCATTAAAAATGTCCGCTATTAAGTCCGGCGCACATCGTCTCAGATATCACTTCTTTCCCAATATCGCCAAATTGTTATTTTTAAATAAATTATAATTAATAATTAATAATTATTTTTTTCAACGAAACTTCGTTTTCAAGAGGTTAGGTCATTTATTTCTATCATTGAATAAATACTTTTCCCAAATTGGATTTCAGATTCAGATTTGGATGCGAGTAAATTATTTTTTTAGTCGGTGATAAGTCGTCTTTTCACTACTTGACATTTGTCCAAGTTAGGTATACTCGGAAGTAACATGAGTTACCTGAAGATTATTATTATAAAAATATATAATGTCCTCTGTTGGTTTGATTTTAGATTCTACCCGGGGCTTCGCACGCGTAGTATTGGGGATAAATTACTGTGCAAAGAACTTTCCCACGGAAATGAAATGTTTTTCCGGGATGAACAGTAGCCCATGTCTCTTCGCAGTCTTCCAACTATATCTGTGAAAAAAAATCACCTCGATCGGTCGCTCCGTTGCGACGCTAAAGAAGGATAAACAGACCAACAAACAAACACACTTTCGCATTTATGGTGTTAGTTAAGATGAATTAGTATTTAGTAATTTAGTTACCTTTTCAGCAGCTAGATCTCCGGCGTAGCAGTAAATGAACAACTCCAGCATGTGTGCAATGGCGATTCCCGCAAAAGAGAACTGAAACGTCATAAAATGGCTGCATTGATTATAATGTCACTTTTAAAGGCTCCTATTGGTTGAGATATGAAACGGAAATGACGCGAGGTCTGCGCTCATTGGTCGCTTTGATTATGACCCCACTTTTCAAGTATTGGTTGCGATTGTTTTGGTAAAGTTTCGCTTCTACCACGTGTTAACTGCACTCGATTTTTTTGGTTATTTGAGATTTTTTTTAGTTAGAACAGACGTAAAGTGTGCCATTTTTAAAACTTTTTATGTGTATATTAGAGATGCCACGAATAGTGATTTTGCCGAATACCGAATATTCGGCAACCGAATATTCGACGACACTTATTACATTTCGCGGGTGATAGGTTCCGACCGGCATCATTGAAGTGCGTGTGGTAACTACGTATTTGTTTCATTTGCGAGTAGGTAGTGTCACAACGCGCATTATTTGTTGATTGTTACATCAAATTGTGTTACTTATAGTGTGTATCACGTCTGCTTGTTCGCGAAAAGCTTTACGAAATGGCACCATTTAATAAAAAATCACCTATTTGGGAATATTATGAAATTTGTAGTGAGGACAATAAATGTTAAATATTAAGTTTATATGCATTTTTTTCATAATTTGGTATTCGGTATTCGGCCGAATGGTTCGCAATATTCGGCCGAATACCGAATAGTAGCCGAATATTCGTGGCATCTCTAGTTAATATATCAAAAATTATATGCTCATTTTGAATCATAAAATCTGAAAGCGTACTTCATCACCTTTTAAAACAGTTTTAGTTTTCGGGTGCATTCAGAACTATTCCATTTATTAGGATTTTATTGCAATGCGGAAACATTTTGACCTTCCAACAAAAAAGGCCCGAGGCCTGAGGGGTTAAAACATTATTTAATTTCTTTAATCGTCTTCGGTTAAATTTTACACAACAGCAGCATTCCCCTAACAGCAGCTATAGATATTAAATTTATCCACACTATCCTACAACAAGCGAAATGTAAAATTGATTATTATTGTAGCGAAATGTAAAAGTTCTCGTAGTGTTTTCCCTGCAGGGTTTGTTTGGCGGTGGAATATTTTCCTCCTCCTGGAGAGGAGATGCCATTGTGTTCCTGTGTTTACATATCTCCTCATTATTATAACCTTCCGGTTTTGAAAGCCTTCCGGAATATAAGGCTCTATAGGTACTTGTTTTATATTGTTGTCGCGGAGGTTGCTTAGATTTTTGTAATCCGTTGAATATTTCAAACTGTAAAGCCGTTGAATTAGGTCACATTGAAAACCCATTTTTTCTCGGCATTTCCGTTTCATCCGAATTTCGAATCACTAACGAGGCTAAAGAAGTTTCAGTTCAATAAAAAATTCAAAAAGTTTCATAATTTTTTTCAAATTGCGGTCGAAAATTTTTATTTTATAGAGGTGTACATTTTGATATTTCTGTCTTTAACTTTGAGGTTTGAATATGATATGTGGCGTTTTCTCTTTCTAACACCGCGTAATTTGGGTAAGATCTAATTCTTTTACTCACGGATTGCTCGGTTCCATCGAACACTAAGAGAGATGTGATGACGCTGACTCCAGTGTAGAGCGGCTGTACTGCGGTGAGGGCGAAGAACAGATGGTTAAGAAGATCAGTGAATCTAGAACCATATATTATATTTACTACTCCGTGTTTTATGTATCTAGGAAGTAATTTATTTAAATTATATTCATAAGATATCTCCCTATTATTATTAAAATTACCTACTAACGTCTCAGTTGGAGGGCAGATGAATGACATGATTAGTAAGTAAGGCAGTCTGCACTCACTTAAAACTGCATATTTCTACCCATCACTGTTTATCAGACACTTAAAAAAAACTAGATGAGTTATTTATCATTATTATGACCTTGTGAAAAAACTAGTGCTAATCGTTATTCTCTGCTTTCTAACCTCTAAATGCATCTATGTAGGTGCATAGTCGGGAAACAAGTCAAACGCTCCCACATTTGAATACCTCCTTGCTAGAAGGATGTATATATGTCACTCGACCAATCAGAATAAAGTACAATGAACTTTGCATCGTTTGAAATAGTTTTAACTGAATCATTTCGAGAAAACGCGTTTTGTCTAGTTAGTTTCACTAAAGTGAAAACTAGTTTATATTAGAGAAAACGCGTTGTAACTTAGAACGGGTTTTAACTGTAACATATACATGCTACATTTGTAATTTGGTGGAATATTGATCTGGACATTTTTTTAAAATTGAGACAGCTGTTGAGGAACCCTCTGTAGAGCGCAATACATTTCGAAGGTCCTAAAGAACAATGTTGGTAGAGCGATTTTGTAGTTTTGCAGTAGAGCTGTTTAAAGTATCGTTTCTGCATTTTTACTATTTTTGAGATCAACAACTATATGAAGTTTTGTTTTAATATTTCACATTTCATTTCATTCAATATTCCGAAGATACAGACTTTTAAATCTACAAAATATGCTAACAAATCGATTTACAATTTTTAGCAGATCCGACATTTTTCTTCGGAACCATCGATATGGTTTGGTGTGCTAACTGGTTGTGCTACAGTGGTGTCCCTGTGAAGTAGCGTCTTTATTGGTAGTTCATCTCAAACGCCATCCTTAAAGGCAATTTAAATAAAGCTTTTTCTGTTCTCATCAGCTTAATGCTCCATTTGTACCACACTGAATTCGTTTCTTTTTCGTACATGCCAAAATACTGTAAAGAAGGTGTAGGAACTTGATTTCTTTGATGAGTTTGAACCTATGTTTATTTAGCAGTTTAGTTTCCACTCACTCCCTGATTTTGTTGTACCGGTTGACGAACTTGACCAGCGTTTGATGCGAGTCGGACTGCGAACCCAGGCTTTCCAGGTCCCTGGCCAGGCAGTCCAGATGCGCGCATGCCCGCACTGTCAGAGTGAAGAATAACATGTTCATGCTGAAGGCTACGCTGATGGCGAATAAGTTTTTCCAAATCTGAAAAAAAAAAACATTTTCAAGCGGTACGGGATTTATATTTAGAGTTTTGGTATTTCCGCTAAGAGAACTCTTGTTTCATCCAAAACTGCTTACAAAAATTATGGCTTCAGCTGAATTTGTAATGGACTGCTGGTGATATGTGTATGAAAAACAAGGTGTGCAAGGATAAGGGAATGGCCAATCACTTTGGCCATTCCATATTTGCATATAGTATCACTTACTACTGTATCTCGGCGAAGAAGCACACGACAAAACCTTTCTACCGCTATACCTTAAGGTAATTATCGCCACAATAAAACGAACGAGTAAAAATGATATTATTTACTTCGGAGATGGTTAAATTCCTTTCACAAAAATACCAACAACTTGCTTCCATGGTAGTTTCACAACTTTTTCTGTTTCAAAACAAATTCACTACAATTTTCACTATTTTTCTTACTTTGTTCCAAATTTCAAATAGATTTCCAGCAAGGTGACGGTTGGGTAGAGGTAGGAACTGGATAAATGACATCCCGATGAGAACTAAGTAAATTCTCATTTAAAAACCAAACAGCTCCATTGCAGACTATATTTTTGATCATTCGTTTATGATATAGATTTAGAAAAATAAGGCAAAACGGGGTTATCAGTGATATGCCTTTATGTAAAAAAATAACTTAAAATGGCTCGTGCCATAGTCACCTTTCAAAAGGCAGGTCTTATAGTATAACTATTGCGTGTTTTTTAATCTTCCTTTTTAATATTATTTGATTATTTTATTTCTATTTTCTTCGAAATGTCTTTATCGCTCCGTTTAATTTTAGGTTTGATTTATGTTATGGTTTATACAGCACGTACCCGAAGGATTTTAATTAGCGATTCCTGAGCATATTTGAGGACCCGTTGTCGATGATGGTTCCATGCCAACTCAGAACCACCTGAGAAAGGTCACTAAAAGCTATGAAAAAATAATTTTAAAATAGCTGGTAACCCTAAACTAACTTAACCTATTGAACCAATTTTTTTATCATCACTATTAATGACCTTTCTGAGGTGGTTCTGAGTTGGTTTCATTCTGAGTTGGCTGGTCACCGTCGATGATAATGCATTCTATCAACTTTTGATGACACTAATTTCTTTGAAATTGTCTGAAATGATGGCGCAACTAGGTCGTGCCGTTCTTTAGCAAGCCCTAGATATTATTTTTTTTTATCATTGGTATCCCTGAGAGAGTTTCAGCAGCAGGGAAATATAGTCTTTCATTGCAGTTAAGGAAAAATGGAGCATCCGACGCTATGAGGTACTGTGGCTTATAGCCGAGAGAGAGAAACGGGTGGTTTTTGAAGGGATTAATGTCTTTGAGTATTTTCCTCAATCTTAATTTAAATCTACCCCTTGCACTGATTATTTTATATTTAGTCAGTTAATTGCAGCCTCGCCTTATAGCCATTCTCTCTAGTCTATTTGACGATTTTAATTTTATAATATATTAATTGTTTTTGTGTTTAATTCGTAGAACTCCATTTAATTTTTTTTTAAATTAATTAAAATATCAAGTTCTGCAAGTATTTTATTAAGTATGTATTTTTGTTACAGCTGTTTCGGTTTACAAGACCACAGCTTGAAAATGGTCTTGTAAACCGAAACAGCTGTAACAAAAATTAATACTAAAATGCTTGCAGAACTTGATAATAACATTATTGAATTTAATTTTTTATTTTATAAAAGTACAAATATTATATGACCTAAATTGCATTACGCACGAAATAATCTTTGGAGCAGTGCAAAAATATCTGAACAAAGGGGAAGTTAATTATTATTAAGATGGAATAACCAAACAACCGGACACATGTCATTTTTTCAAATTCTAGACGTATCATCTTTTTCTAAAAAAAATACGTAAATTGATGTCGAAAGATGAAAATGAAAAAAAAGATGAAAGAAAATCAGGTTTTAAATTTTGAAAAATGTATTTATTTTTATTATAATATGGTTATACATATTATAAGGCAGATGAAAGATTCCTGAGGCATTTTTTGTGGTGTAATCTTGTATGACCTTAGTATTTGTAAATCATAAAGTATTGCTTTTCCTAGCCCGAGAGCTGTATAGAATTTAGATTATTTATAGACGTATAGGTCGAATATAGGGCGGATGGACGGAGAGAGGAATATAGGTACATAAAAAGAATAAATAAGGCTTGCTCAAGATAGAGCAAAATGAAGTGATCCATATACTTGCGTGCCACGTAAACCTCCACCCAGCATTCCCAAAGATGACATAGGCCCTAAGGGAAATTATTTTCTTCATGGCCTCCTGTCTGAGGTTAATGTAAAAAAAAACATGTCAAGAATTGATACAACAGAAAAGAGTGCATGCATTCGAATTCAACAAACATGAAGATGAGGTCTACAAACTGAAGATGATGAAATCAATAAACATAAAGATGAGGAAATCAATAAACGTGATGAGGTCTACAAACACGAAAATAAGGAAATCAAGAAACATGAAGATGATGAGAATCGGAATATTCCCTAGTGAGGAGGAATGTGAATATTCTATTTTACTACGGATCATTAAAAATCATTAATAATAAAAATATATATTTATAACAAATAATAAAGTTTAAAGCAAGGAGTGTGGTAGTCATCCTGTATGCTTACTTCTTTGGTAAAATTACTTGATGGTTATTTAGTTGGTACTTAAATTAATCCAGACTTTGCTAGTTGGTGGGTGTGCAATTTGCTTCAAATGAAAGCAAAGCAACAGTTTCCAAAGAGAATTCTGTAGTCTTTCAAAATGTTCTCATTTCCACCGCATTCATCCCCACTTCGCTTTTCGTTTAGCACTTTGCAGTAACACGACTCAGTGAAGTTCTCCCTCTTCCATGAAGTAATCTAATCGCTTCGGATGTCGCGTGCCCGAAAAAGCGAACACAACATTTTTGTGTACGGCGGGAAATTGCAAACACAAGTACAGATATTACTACCCCTCATCCTGCATATTAAACCAGCTTCTATCCTATGCAAATATTAAAACCCTGCTCGCCCGTTGAAATATGATTCCCTAGATGAGCTCTCGCGGGAATCAATGGAGGAGTCCACTGATAATGAAAATGCAGTCGCAGATACATTGACTGCAAATCTGTTTGGTATTATTTTTGTCATTATCTTGATTCCTACCAAATCTGGTCCCTATCTACATCTGTGAAGTCACAAGTTCAATGCCTTGACAGTCTTCGAAGTGAGCTCCGTGTTGTATGATCAGTATTTTACTTCTTTGATAAATTACGAGTTCCGTAAAAACTTGAAAATTACAACTGTCTTAATCGGTGCAAAGCGGAAAGTAGAAATTGGACAAGTGTCACCATTATCCTGCTTAGTGAGTTTACGCTATCCTTTTTTCCTACTTCTAGACAGTTTCTAACCGAATCAGTGGACTGTAACAAAAATATATGGTTTTTCAACGTAAAACAACTATGGGAATGGTTTGGGGAACAGTGGACACTGGGAAGGAATCTGATTTATCGTTATTTTACATGGCACACTCTTGTGAGATTCAGTATTATGGTACCGAAGGATCACTGGGTTGATCAATGCACAAGTTTCGTTAAGAATCGATATTAAAATCACCGATGTATCATAAGAGGTGGTAATTGAATTGCAAGGGTTACTTCAAAAGACTTCAATTAAACATACTGAGAGATCACTCTGCAGGTGGTCATTGCACAGAGGCTTCTTTAGCATAGTCGATATTAAAGAACCCCGAGATCAGTTGGTCACTGGTTACTTCAATATACTGAATAGTTCCTCTGAGTTATTGTTCAAAATATCTCATGTCGGTAATATTGGCACATATTGTCAGATAGGATAGGTATGGAAAGTAGTTTGGATGAAGGATGGTAGATGTACATAGTTGCGCCAGCAGATACTTTTTCCTTGTTTTTTTTCATTCTTATGTTTGATTATTTGCAATTCCCACCTTTTTGTATTTATCAATATCTTCTACAACCGCTCTAAAGTCACTGTTGCAAGGTTCATCAATCTTAGCAATCAACATCATTCCATTTGCAAGAATAGAATCAGCAATCTTAAAACAAGAAGTCAAATGCGTGGACCCTACACGTAGACACTACGGCGGAACTTTTTTCTGGTTTGAAGATAACATCTACGTGTACGAAGCAGTAAAATATCTTACAAAAAGCTTTGAATTATTTTTTTGGATTCAAGGGGATCGGCTGCGCGACCCTTTTCCTACAAAATAAAATTATTGGGTTTTAGGCCAAAATACCCAATCAATCTGAAATTATTTTTTTTAATCAAAAGGGGCAAATATATAGTACGGATAAAGGCTACCTTATTGATTTTTGTTCAAATTATAAAATATATGCAATAAAGGAATTCAATTGAATTTAAAATTTGTATCGCTGGTGTGTTAGCGATAATTCAATCCGTTCATTTACGGCTGTTCATTGAACAGAATGAAAACTAACGTTTAATGATTAGAAAATAGATAATAACTCCATAAATAGATAATAACTACATAAATAGGTAATAACTAAAAAGTACTTCACAAAATATAATATTTTCAATGACCTCTCTTGCGAGTCCTAAATCAATGCACGAGCATATTCACAGGAGCAGAGTACTCAACTTACCGAGTAGCCTCCACACTTAGCAGTCGCGCATGGCCATTGGCCACTGCCGTTCTGCGGCTGTTCACTGTTCACTCCAGGACTGGGAAATGTTCGCGCTGGCAAACTGGCCTATTTTAGGGTGACCCACAAACCATCCCATATTCCATTTTCCCCTTGCTGACTAGTGCCTGCTACCTGCTGCCTGCTGCACGGAATATTGACTCGTAGCTCCGTGCATCGGCAGGGGTAATGCCGCTGAGTGCTCGTGCATATCGCTAGTGCACAATGTGATCAATGATGCATTAGCCCGGAGTACGATGCTTAACTTGCTTAAAACCTTGGAGAGTATTCTGAGAAGATTTTCATAGGAAATGATCTAGAAAATATGTTTTTTAATTACATTTTCTTGGTCTTGCTACGAGGGGCGACAGATTTATACCAAACTGATCACGGGAAGATGTGAAAAACGCCGCAACTCGTGGATTCGAAACCAACGTTGTTGGTACAAGTACAATTCTGCTGAATTGTTCCAGCCAGTGTGGTGAAGATTGCCCTGGTATTACCTGGTGTTGCCCTATCTCATACATAGTAGTAGGCAGTAAAGCAAATAGAAGAACTTTCCAATGGAAAACATCTGGTTTCAACATATTTCCTGCCCAATGAAAATCATATACACACTTCTAAAGAATGGTGTTTCATATAAACCAGTTAATATCATGAAAGCGCCCTTTTCAAGACAAACTGGGCTACGGAAAAACATTTTGAAACTTTGATAATAATTATTTACTCTTTTTAAAGGTTTGCTAAACATACGGACTTAGCAACCTTGACTTGGTGGATTTTTGTGTAAATACGAAACTGTAGCAGACAGAAAATATTTAATGCTTGTAATATTTAATAAAGCCACCGACCCATATTAACACTGATTTTCGCTTGAAATTGTCGCATCCTTAGTTTTACATCCTCCCACGCGTCTTTTTCGAAGCACGCAGTGGAAAACTCTATGCACAATTAGTTTAATTCAAGAATTAAATTTTCCCACTTATTTTATTTGTACTTTTAGTAGCGTCAATAAGAATGCACTTTAAACATTCTCATCATCAGTACCCTTTTGGACGTTTAGCACTTCATATAAAGCACCTACATCCTACGTCAATAATGCTCCACTCGTAACCGTAAATCACCATTATGTACGACCACACGAACGTTAGTAAAATCCACCTCCGCGTCCATAATATTGCAAATGCAACGTAGAGGCAATTTCGATCTAATAACTGCTAGGGATTTCTTCAAAGATGAAATATCGCCGAACGAAAATGAAAACATCTTGCAAAAGAACTGTTTTTCAACCGTTATATATCCTTTGTCTTTCAAATCCTTTGTCAGCGCTGAATGACTTTTGCGCCTGTCCTCGATCACGAACGAAATCTTGTTTTGTATGCGTGGCTTTTGGCCTTCCATTTTCCCTTTCATTACAATTTTTGGTGTCAGCTCTTGTTGTATCGTAGCATGTGTTCTACGCGTGCAGTTTTTTTCGAACTTTTCAGGAGACCTTTCTCCATTAGCTTCCTTAGTATCTACTTGTTTGTGGGCAATTAATTTCTATCGCTCCCTTTTCTCGGGAGTGGTAGAAGTAAATAATAGATCACCAGACACCTGTTTTAATTTGCATTTCTCGTTTTTTTTTAACTTCGGACACGTTTGGAGAAAGACGTTATTCTATTATGCTGATTCCTGAAATAGCCCTATTATCTTCATAATTAGTGCTGCAAGCCGTGGATTTATGATTGCCTTTAGAAAGCGTCTCCACTCTTCTAGATTTCTAGCTTTTTTTTTTAATGTTCTTTATTCAGTAAACTTTATATATTACAGTAAATGGGTAATTTTTTGGCCATCACACTAGGCACATGCCCGTATTGTAGTGGCTATCTTCCTCCATTTTTGAATTTCCATTTTTGAATTCGTTGTTCACTTCCACTCCATTTAGCCACCCAAGTATGGGTCCTCTAGTACTCCCTTGTCCTGCTGGCTTATTATAAAGAAGTCTCTTTGGTGGTTGGCTATTATCTCCTGTCCAAAGGAACTGTTCCAGTTTTACAAATCTTATTTTGGGTATCTCATAAATCTAAAGTTTCTTCTTAGGACTTTCCTATTATGCGGTATTTCCACAAATAAGGGATTCTGTTGGAAATGTACGGAATATTTAAATATCATTTTTCTGATATTAATCATCCTACTAAAAATCTTGATATAAAATATGATTGATTTTAAAAAGATCTAAAACTGACAATATTAAAACGGCCCGTAATTGGCAAATCGGATTTTATTTTTATTTTATTTTATTTGGAAAACCAACAGTTTTTAACAATAATGTTTGATGAAATACATATGTATAAAAATTTAACCAATAACAGATTTTCACTGATGTATATTAAATTATTAAGTGCGTAGGTATAAAGAAAAATAAGGATTGTGAATTGTGACGTCACAAGCGTCGCTCAGCTGGGCCAGCATAAATTAACACTGTCAGTGGACGTCCGCGCTCATAGCGTCACACGATAGCTCCGCCCCAAAATATCGTTTTAGCGGTAATTTAAAAATGGGAAACTTCAACTCGCTGTAGAAAATTTATTCGTCAATATAAAAATAAAATAAAAATGCTTTAACCATCGCAATTTTTTAAGCAATAACAAAAAAAACATGAAAATACCCCTGGTTATCTTGGTTTCTCCACGATTTACTTCTCGTCTATGTATCCTCTTATCTCCTGAGTCGCGAGAGCTAGAAAGGGAGAGAAAGGTCGTCAGTTCACTCGGGAGTTGCTTCGTGATATTAAAAGCCTTTTCAATACGCCCCGTGATTAGTATGCGGATTTTCATACAACGTGTGGAAATGGCGAAAATATACCGCCTTCGGTGGGCGGCCCGTTTTACATCCGGGGAAATGGTACGGACTAATAGTTTATTACCGTTTGGAAAGTAGCTGGCATTTTCAGCTGGTATTGTGGAATATGGCAACACGTGTTAAAGTAATGGATAACGACAATTAAAAATTAAATTATATTAGATTAAACACGTTTATTCCAGAACTTAAACGTAATTTTGTGCAATGCTTTTGGACTTACCACAACTTTTAAGATAACACGGTTGGTACGACGGCGGTGAGCGGGAAATGCTGCCTATGGATACTGGCTTCAAAGCATAAGTTGTAAATTGAATCATTAAAATTTTCAAAAAAAAAATCTTATTTTAAGTTTATCATAATTTGTTTTGAATATTTAACTTTATATTATGTATTATATACAAAAAGTTATTTTTAGTTATTTATTAATTTTTATTTTTTCCCCTTTACACACGTGTTTTTAACTCTCGTAAAGGTAAACATGTCTAGTATATAATTTGAAATATATATTATCAATTGTAAGCAGATTGTATAAACTAAAATTTTTTGTTCCTATCTGCACACTTCGCATAATTTATTTATCTCTAGCTGAATCTGTTATAAGGTATGGAATAACAGCTTGGGGATTTTCCTGTAAAACAAATATAGACCATGTACAATCAGTGCAAAATTCATTGGTTAAATTATTAGCTGAAAAAAATTTATACAAAGAAAGGCATAATATTCCATACTTTTATCAGAGTCTCAAAGTTCTTTCAGTCAGAGCAATTCTGTGGTACAAAATTATATTTCAGCACATAAATAATCCTTTATATATTAACAGGCTGGAACACAACCATAATACTCGTTTTAACTTTAATGAAGGGCTAATTGTACCTAAGCATACAAATAAATATGGAATAAGAACGTTAAATTACATGATTCCCAGTTGTTTAAATATGTTACCTGCTGAAATTAAAAACTGTGCCCAAAACAAACAATTGATGAATTTACTGAAGACTTGGCTTACGGAAAGAATTAATTTGTATTAGCTCACAATGACATATTATTCTAAAAACTTTAAAAATGTTATTTATGTTTTCAAAAATTTATTTTTATCTATATTTCTGTAAAAAATTAAATTTTATTTTATATAATTGTAAAAATGTAACTATTAAATCACTATAATACGATCTTTAACGTAAAGAACCCGTTAGACAAACTGCTAAAAAGTAGTTTATCGGGACTTTTTGTCTTGTATTTGTAAAGTGTATAAAATAAATAAAAAAAAAAAAAAATAAAAAAAAATGTTAATTTAAGTACTTTTATGATTTTAATGATTGTAATAAAAACATTTAAAAAAAATAATCTAAATCATCTCCCGTTAATCCTGTTGGTAAAAATACGTTCAACATCTTTTTCCTACCTTATTTTGGTAATGATTACACAAAATTTGGTACGCTTCTTGTATTTACGCTTAATTTTTAACAATAAAATCTTGTTTTATCACCTTTTTTATTTATTTAATTCAATGAAATTACCAATGTATCAGTATATTTGGTAATGTAGGCCTCACTGGGTTGCGTTCCTTTCTGAGGCCCCCATTTTACAATTTAGGAAAATATTGATAATACATAATTAGATAAAATTCAAAATGTGGTCCTCAAATGCTTCTTTTCAGGGTTGCTTGATTTTGTCAGAACACGGAAGCGTGGTCCGTCTGTTGCCTCCGCTGCCCAAGGGCATAAATATACTAACCCCTAGATCGATATCTTCGGGCTTTCTCCATACTAGTGATTTGGTCGTCAAACTTAACTGTCAAAATGACTTGCGTGGCGCGAATTGACTAAAAGATAGAGGAATTTTATTTGTCTACCATAGACAATATAATCGCTCTGTCCGACTTCATGGATTCATTTGCCCAATAAATTATATAAAAAAAGAAAATGCTTTAGAGCGGTAAAATTTGAAATTCTGCTTGCATTAGAAAAATGAAACCTCGAGGTACATGTTTAAATATTATTTTTATTTTCACAAATACAATGGATAAGTGTTACAAAAACACAAAATGCTTTACACAAAAATATGAAATACCTTCCGTGGATATATTTCAGCCATCTCACAGCAAAAACTGCAACATGTCTTCTGAAATAAATATGTCACATTAAACAAAGTTTGGGAACGGAACATAGAATGTGATGAACAAAATTTATATGCGACGGGCCACTTCAAGAGTCAGAATAGTATGTGTTAGTCGGTTTACATGAGTTCGGTGAGTCCAAATAAGTGAGAGGCTTATGGCGGAGAGCAAGTTGTTAATAATCGTCTGCAAAAGGGCCTTTCTTTCTTTATGGTGGAGAACGAGAGGTTAAACTAAAGCTCTACGAGCATTATTTGACCCTAGATATGTGCAGTAATTATAGCAAGAGAAATAAACTGTCACCTTTCTTTGGAATCATGCGACATGTCTTCAGCTGGGACGTTGAACTCTCCTCTGGTGTTCCTGTTATACCTGAAAATTGAAAACAGTTTTTACAATATTTGTATCTCAAATATTACTTAAGATTTGGCATGACAACTGATAAAAAACCTGCAACATGTCTTCTGAAATAAATATGTCACATTAAACAAAGTTTGGGAACGGAACATAGAATACTTGTGATGAACAAAGTTTATATGCGACGGGCCACTTCAAGAGTCAGAATAGTATGTGTTAGTCGGTTTACATGAGTTCGGTGAGTCCAAATAAGTGAGAGGCTTATGGCGGAGAGCAAGTTGTTAATAATCGTCTGCAACAGGGCCTTTCTTTCTTTATGGTGGAGAACGAGAGGTTAAACTAAAGCTCTACGAGCATTATTTGACCCTATGTGTGTGCAAGTAATCATAGCAAATAGAGAAATAAACAGTCACCTTTCTTTGGAATCATGCGACGTATCTTCAGCTGGGACGTTGAACTCTCTGGTGTTCCTGTTATATCTGAAAATTGAAAACAGTTTTTACAATATTTGTATCTCAAATATTACTTAAGATTTAGCATGACAACTGATAAACTTATGTTCACTAAACAGCATTTTGTATTGAATGCTACCATTTAAATACCCCACATACATTTAAAGTAAAATTGAACAAGGCAAGGAGTGTATGCCAAGACTGAGTTGTTTGACGGTCCGTCCTCTCTGCCTATCCTGCGGGGAAACAGTGTAATAGTTTGTTTTAAAGCATTATCAATTTTACCTTGTACGAGGTCTTGTATGAAGTCTTGTATAAGATGGGCATTTTTAACGGTGACGTTTCAAGCCTCCGCCTATCTTCTGGGGTGAAAAACGATCGTCGGATGAGTTTGTCTTCTTCGGTCCAGAGGGTTTTCGGAACTTCAAGCGGCATGCCAGGAGAGAGACGACATCATCGCATCCTCAGCCACAATGTATGTTTTCACAATGATGGTCACAAATCTGACGTTAACAATGTTATGAAATGTTCCTAAAGTATAGGCTTCGATACGTCAACAACGTTTTTATGAGGTGGTAGAACATTTTCTGAAACGAAATATATAAAACATTAAACCACTAGTACCCATAAGCTTGCCTTTACGATAAAATCAAAAAACCTCTATATTTTAACCTCAAATATTGATTTACAGATAAATTAAGGTGAATAATGTTTTATGTAATTAATTACCTGATTTCTTGATCAACACTAAACACTTGTTTCACCTCTAGAATTCATGTAAGCATTTTTTGAATAAAATATGTTCATCGGTAAATTGTTAAAACAACGTGCAACGGCGTCTGTAAATAAACATAACATGGCGGATGGCAAATCCATAGATGCGAGTCTATTTCCTGCAGATAGTGCGGTGTGCGGTTTCCTGCATTTGGTACCATAAATAATACATACATTTGGTACCTTTTTTTTTAGTGACGTAGGTGTATGAGCATCTCTTTCTGACACACGTAGAGAGCGAGAGATGGCGAAAATCAAAATTACAGACCTATCTAGAATTCAGCTTTGTCTGAGGTGTGTGGCACTTTCGCTAGAGTAAGAGTTATTTATGGTCACAGGACACAAATTTTGACAGAGTTATACGCCCCTGCCCAAGGGCCTCATTTGTAAACTTTATTTTATGTAATACTAGCGAGTTCCCGCCCCCGTTCTCCTCCCTCTTCCCCTTCCCCTCCCGCGTTAGCCTTTAATATTCCCCGCTTTCTCTCCTCTCTTCCTCGTTCCCCGACCCTCTTATGGATACCCCTCCCTTTTACTGCCGCTAAAGTGTATGAAATATCATATTTCATACACTTTAGCGGCGTGTGATACATATTTCTAATATGTATCACACACATTTTCAAACAACTCGCGCGCCACCTATTGTAAGTTTTTTTTTATATAAATTTCATAACGCCAGAGCTCACCATTATATACAGAAACCTTCGCGAGCGTGCGCAACAAATCACCAAGATGAATGCTTACGGGACAAATTAAAAATTAAATATAAAGATTATAATATACATATATAAATATAATATATTAAACAGTAGTATCAACATACCTGAAAGAAGTAGGTCAGTTGGTACCAAGGTGCACGGTCGCTGGGGATCCAGGGCAAGGTTCCCAATGGAGGCTGCTGCATCAGCGCGTGGGGTATGTGGGATAGCATGGGCCTCAAGATCAGGAGAGCTATTACCGAAATCAGCTGAGCTGGGGGATAATTGGGTATTTTTAAATACGTGTCCATAATATAATAACAACTCTAGAAGATAGAATAAATATATCCGTCCTGAATTTTTTATTAAAAATCATCAATAACGTTATTGACAACAACTATCTTCTAGAAAACATTCATTTCCACTGTCCAATACGAAATACATGATCTAACCAACTCTTACACATCTCAAACTAACTATATACAGCATTCACATTCTCAGAAGGACGTGCACAAAATTCAATACAATATCTTTTAAGACGCTGATATTTTCCATTTATCCTCTGTTTAATTTACTCAAATTTAATGTGTGTTAGAAAAAAATAAAACAAACTGCTAATTAAGAACTCTCTATTCCTGCTGTGTGTTATTTTATCTTTCTCATTACGTTGTTAATTTTTTTTTTAAACATGTTTATTATTGAACATTATTTTACATGTAAAAATGTATTGTTTTATGTAGGCATATAGGTTATTTTCACATTGTTTATCCTGTACTTTAATCTGTGTGTTTTATTTCCTTAAAAAAATGATTTTCTATTTACTTATAACTTGATTTTATGCGAAAACTTCGCTATTTTATGCAACCATGTAACATTTTATTTTAGTAAAAATATGTGTAACTCCTTTAACGCGCTTTATTTTTATTGGTTGTGAAGTCTTGTCAAGTATCAATCCCTACCAAAACGCCGCGCCCCTTCCGACTATGATTGTTCCGAGGAACGGTGCATCGCCTCAATATAACTAAAAATTATATTATTGATTAAGCTAATGATCACAAATAAACCAAAAATCCTAATTGTGTAAACGATAGTCCCACAGTAGTTGTATAAACTGTTATTATTGTTACTGTTTTTTCAATATATTAATTATACTGTTGTAATCCAAAAAGAGGACATCGGTTTGGCCCGAAATGTAAACAGACTGATAAAAATTATGCCAAAGAACGAAGGGCAGATGTTGCTTGAAAAAATATTGCTTTCTAATACAAACACTAATATCATTTATTTTGTTTCAGGTAATTAATTTTCTGCATTCACGAAACTGGTAAACACATCACACAATCCTTTGGCTACGATGATATTTCATTCGAAAGGTAAGCAAAAAAAAACTGTTGCCTTATTAGTGTTTCAAAAACTGTTAATCTATTAACTGTACTGTAGCCTATAACTCGCTCAACTCATGTTCAACAGCGAAAGTGCATTTGTAAAATTGGACTGTTTTTAATAAAATTAG
This sequence comes from Limnephilus lunatus, assembly GCA_917563855.2. Lineage (NCBI taxonomy): Eukaryota > Metazoa > Arthropoda > Insecta > Trichoptera > Limnephilidae > Limnephilus > Limnephilus lunatus. The sequence continues at coordinate 88,916,326 of OU830594.1, read as the reverse complement.
CAATATTTTCAACACTCCGACGCTGTTTGCTGCTTCCACTTGCAGCGCGATGCGATCAGGATGGGACACATTGAGCTGTAAAATAATACAAAACTAAAAAAAAAACGATTGTGCTTTAGACCTCACGACTGAAGTAAAACTTCACTATTTTATATCTCCCTCTTATCCTTGTCCTCGTCCTCGTCCTCGTCCTCGTCCTCGTCCTCGTCCTCGTCCTTATCCTTATCCATATCCTTATCCTCGTCCTCGTCCTCGTCCTCGTCCTCGTCCTTATCCTTATCCTCGTCCTCGTCCTCGTCCTCGTCCTCGTCCTCGTCCTTATCCTTATCCATATCCTTATCCTTATCACTTCCCCAAGTCAAGGGTGCGTAAAGGCCTGACCGTTTGCCTCGCCCGATCACCGTTCGCATCGATCACAGTTCGCATCGATTACCGTTCGCATCACACTTTTTCGTAACGCATTCACCACCTTACCCCCCAAGTCGAGCGTGCGTAGAGAGGTTTAACATCTAAAACCTGCAATTTTTACATCTAAAATTGCACTTTCACCCAAATAATTTCTGCAAAAACTTTGACCGATGATGCGCCAAGTATGATGGGAAAGAATTATAGCCCGTTCGCGTATTTCCTTTTCCGTGTTTAATACAAGGCAACCATGCCTCGTAATCAACACGAGTTTGTAACGCCATTTATCCACCAAACCCGTGTCCAGTAGAAGGTGAGCGGCATCCTACTGTGCACGGGTTTGTAACGCCAATTCCCTTCCCAAACCCGTGTTCAGTACGAGGCATGTTAAGTGAATGCATTATAAGCAAGTTTGTACGTGTATTTATAACAGCAGAACATGGAACGAAATGTATTTTTTAATTAATAGAATAATTTACCCGTTAGACAAACTCTGCTTTGCCAAACAAACTATTCAAAACCTGGGATGTTTTTTAAAATTATGATGACATTGCTGTTTGCGTTTTATTGCCCATCCATTAAATTATTGAGCGTGTATGCACACACTTCCTTTTTTTATGTTATAATCCTGTTTAGAGGACGCTTGCCTTGTACTGAACACGGGTTTGGGAAGGGATTGGCGTTACAAACCCGTGCACAATAGGATGCCGCTTGCCTTCTACTGGACACGGGTTTGGAGAAAAAATGGCATTACAAACCCGTGTTGATTTCGAGGCATGGTTGCCTCGTATTGAACACGGAAAAGGAAATACGCCGCCCGTTCAGACCAGAAGGTAGCACTTCGCGGGCCGCCAATTGCCGATCGCTGCCCTAAAACCTCTCTAAGGAGCTAATAAAAAATATATAATGACTTAATGACTGGTCCATAGTATCATTACAGTGAGAAGAGCGGTTTTATATCTTTTGTGGGATACGGAATCATTACACACGTAATCTTCTGTCAAATTTGTGTGATTGTCTAAGACTTGGAATTGTTTTTTTTATGAACTGAAATGTCAGCTGTCGTATTTCAACTAGTTTAAAACACGAAATGCATGAATATTATTTCGTTTAATGTACATTATTATTTATTGATAAACTAATGTTTAAGACAAGAATTTTATGCATAGTACAAAGGGTAACAATTATTATAAGTTATAAGTAATTGAAAAACTTATCTACTCAGCTCAGCTCAACACTCACTCAGTGGACAGAGCATTTGACCGGAAATCAGAAGGGCGCGGGTTCTAGTCCCGTCGGCGGCATGTATCTTTTCTCGGGAGATTTTTTCAATGTAGAAGAGTGATTCAGGATAATAATTATTATTTATAATAATCGTTTAATGTACGTTTACAGTTGTATATCATGGATTTGACATTTGCGAAGTTTCGTTTCACTTTTAGGCACGGATTATGGTAATTTCATTTCTTTTCAAAAATTACTACAAGAAACAATTGTTTACTTGCACAAAATAGGTTATTAGGTTCTTAATTTAGGAAAACAATAATAAATTATTCATGGTATACAACCTTTAAACGTACATTAAATTAATAAATAATTCTGTATATAGATTATATATAGATAGCTAACATCAGTCCGTACCGTTGAAAAAGCAATTGCAAGCCATAGACAATCACACATATTTGACAGGAGATTACGTATGGAATCGATTCCATATCCACAATAGATACAGAATCGCATGGCAGAAGAGACTAATGTAAGATGTCCACTACACCAGTCCACTTCCTCTGAAGCAAATCTGTGCTGAATCATGTGACACAAACTGTCCTCCATCATACGATAAAGAAAACTCAAGAAGTGGTCACAAAATATCAATTTATCGAGTCCTAACAGTAGATAATTATTGGCAATTTCACGATAACTTTGATTGGTAAAATTGCTTACCTGAATGCATGTAGTAAATCCACATGCCTCTTCTCGACTTCTTCTCCAGAAAGTTTTTCATATCTCCTTCCTCTGTCCAGCTAGGAAACTCCACCGTTATATAATTGACCAACTTCTTGAACCTCTCTCTATGCCTGATGATCAGGTACACTCTGTAGGCTGTGATCATTTGCATCTGCGTAAAAGTCAGAATCTCAACGTCTTCTGGAATTTTTAAGGATCCATTGATGACTATTGTGATGAACAAGACAATATCCTTGCAGTAGGAAATGATAAGGGTGACGATGAACACAACAATCCTTATGGACGGTTTCCATCCATTCTCGAAGCAGAGGATTCCATGCAAGTTGAGGATTCTCCATATCATCGATAGGCGTGGATCCCCCATTGTGATATTTCTTTCCATCGGATATTGTTTCTTTTTGAAGAATTCTTTGATCTTTTTCATTGTTTTATATTGTTGTTCTGATGCGTATTTCTATCAGTAGTTATTATTATTTTGGTATAATGTATGGATATTTAAATGAAATTGTTTCAGTTTAGGTTCGTTTTTAAGCTAAACTCAGCTTTCCTGGTAAAACCTTTATTTTGTTGAAAATTCGTCAAACGTTCTTCTGTGGTGAGATATAGGAACTCCGAATCAGTATTTCATTCAGTCCTTTTATACCAAGTCTGTTTCACATAATGTATAATTCGTCGAATATTGCAAAGGAACAGTGCTGATGTGATTGGACGGCCGGGTAATTGCGATAAATTGTTCCTAACCCTTTAATTTCGCTGGACAAATAAGGGTGTTTAGTAGGAACATTTACTACCACCTGGATTGAAAACTGTTTTCAGAAGTATTCAACATCCCAAAATAAAACATAAGAATTGATTAGAACAACTCTAGTGTGTCTATTATTGTTTCTTCTTCGATATTCGCAAAGTTTACTTCGTTACGTCATTTAATTCAATGAAAACAAATCTCTTTCTTTACACTACTTCTTTAGTCAAAATTTTATCAATATGTTTCGAAATCAATGGTTTATTCGTTAGGATTAAACGGGTAATTATCGACTATTTTATTTAATTTTTTTATATGAATACCTCAGAGGTATACATTTGGGAGGCGGTATGGGTACTGCCGCCCCGGGAACCAATTATTGGATAACCAACACCTCTGCCTAGGTCACTTTTGGTGACTTAGCAGGGGTGCCCGGGTTCATGGGGTGAGGTTTATCCTGGTCTTGGTGGCGGATGCGTCTGCCCACCTTTTTCATAGCAGGCCGGATCGGGAGAGGATGGTTGAGGGAGGGATTAGACTTCTCCAGTCGTACTCTTCCCCTTGCACATCCATACGTCCGTTACTCCTGGACACACTGACCCCCAGATTCCTACCAACCCCTAATACACTTTTCCTTCCCAGAATTTCCTCGCCTTCTTTCCTAAAAAGACCTTCCAGACAGCATCTCTGATGATGACATAGGCCCTGAGGGGAATTATTTTCGTCAGGGTGCCAGTGAGACTATGGTATCCCCAATTGGGGTATGTTGTGAGACTGAAGGTAGTGGATATGGGGAAGTACGTGGTTACTCAGACCTGGTCACCAAACACGGCTAAAGCCATTTCAAGCAACGTTGAGTGAAAGTAGATTTTTTTAAAGCATAAAAGTCAGGTTTCATTAACATTTTTTATTCCAAATAATGTCAGGAATCATCGGTTAAAGTAAGTCAAGTACATCCCTTAACACCCCGTACAACAATATTTAAAACGTATTTGATTTACTTTAACCAGTTACTCCTGACGTTATTTGGAGTAAAAAGTGTAAATGAAATTTTGGTCTGTGGTGACTTTACGGTGTTTTTTTCGAACTAAATATTTAAAAAAATCAATAGATATTGGACAGTTAGCCACCTTGTACACGTCAGTTTTTTTCAACGGACAACGGACCGTTTTTTTTTGTAGTACAGCTAATTATGTAGTGTAATATGGCTTATAATGAATGATTGTACACACACCGGATATCCGTCCGGCGTAAATTCATTCGTATAACATTCATTATAAGCTATACAGCACTGCGAGTCCGGCAAAAAAACGGTCGGTTGTGCGTTGAAAAAAAAGGACGTGCGCAAGCGGGCGTAGGGGCGGGGTTATTAAGTGTTGCAAGTATTGTGATAAATCTATCAAGTGTTATGGGTTGGTTGGTTACTAGGTTTAGTGACGATAAACGAAAGATTTTTTTCTTTTGATTTTGGGAGTTACTAAACTAACGAAGGTTAAGGTAAATACATTTGTGTACATTATTGTTATTTTGAGACCTGTGGCGAGTTCAAATAGCATTTTTATATTTTGGGACAATTCGCCTAAAATATTATCAAAGGGGAATGGAGTTTAATACACCATTTCATTATAATTGCAGCGCCAGCATGTTTGTTCCCGTCTGGTCCTAATTTAGGGCCTTTGTTTTTCAGCGTTTGTTCTGCGGCCTGCTATATTCACACGCCTTGGAAAAAACACATTTAGATAGCTCGACGGTATAGTACAGTTCGAAATAATGCCTTAGTAATTTAGTTATTATGGGAATTCATTTAGAACATTATCTCTTCTTTGAAATGCATTTTAAAAATCATAATGACAGTAATCAAAAATATCTTTGTGGAGTATAGGGGTTGTACTCGTATATACCAAAAGCTTGATCAAAAAGTTTTAGGACCGGCCACTGTGCGACGCTGTCAGTCACCCGATTGGAATTCTTTTTTTGTTGTTAGGTTACCACATCTGTCGTTGACACTCTTCCCTCCAAATTTCAGCGTCATAGCTTGACGTTTGTAAAAGTTGTACCTACCTCTACCTTTGTGCGTGTTTTAGATTTTTTACAAGTCTGAAAATGGCATCAATTTTTAACCACAATAACGCACCGTCACACAATGCGATCCTCATACGTGAGTTTTTGACCCAAAACAACAGGAATACTATTCAGCAACCTTTGAATTCACCTGATCTGACTCCCTACGAATTTTTCCTGTTCGCGGGACGCGTTACAGCACAGCAGAATGTTTTGAAAAAATAGAGAACGGCTCTGATGTACATACTGAAAATTAGTACCACCGGTGTTTCGAGGATTAGATCAAGCACCGGCTTAAGTGCGTTGCAGCTGACAGGGAGTACTTTGAAGGGAACCATATCGTTTTTGATGAATAAACTCGTAATTTCGATTTTATGATTAAATCCAAAAATTTTTTGATCAAGGTGTTATTCCGTGACGGCAAAAAGGGCAATAAACAAACGTTCTTTATCGCTATAATACTGCAGCTCTTTCTTACAGATTAAGTAATGGTGAGACAAAATATGAGACACACAAAATACGTGTGACTGTTTCTTACAAAGTGCTACTTTTTTCCTTTGTAGGAAACAGATCTTTATTACGGTTCAGCTACGACGACGGGAATTGCATTTTATTTTCTTTATACGTGTAAGGGAGATGTATAATAATTATTGTATGTTTCCTCTTGGGGGTTCGGACGTACATTCACCGGTTTTTAAATTTTCTACTGTTATTATTTAATGTGTAAGAAGGGGCTGCAGCATTATAAATGTTTAAGAACAAAAACAAAACAATCAGAATTTAAAATTTTTGTAATTCACTCACACTTCAATAGCATCTTTATACTATTATTATCGTCACGGCTAGTAGTATTGTACGGAGACATCACGGTGCGGTGTGTGAGAGAGACGCAAGAAAATTACTTTTTTTCCTTTGGAGAAAAAAAATCTACGTACATTGTGTATCTCATCTTTTGAAAAAGATGCAGCATTATTGTGATAATGAACGTAAGTTTATTGCATTTTTTACGCCGTCACGGTACCGTAATCGTGAATCGTGAATCGTGACGGTAATAATAAAAGCGCTCATTCAATTTGAAAGACTGGAAAGGCCACGGTGGAACATTTTCCTGCTGGGGGATGTGGGCCTATAAAATACCGTGATACGCCATCTTGCAATAACATCAGCAACATTTCCAGTAAGTCCTACTCCTTAGCGTCCTAGAGTGGTCATTATGATCCCGCGAGTCCCGGGCAATATGACCACTGACCCTAACATCGTGGTCGTAGCAGATAAGGAGAGGGCGAATGGCGAGTTTCCGGCGCCATAAAACCGGATCAGCTCAGCTAAGGGAAGGTAACCCCTACAGAAAAATCCTTGGAGAAGGCAACGGGAAACCACTCCAGTATATTTTCCCAGCAAATCACTATGGAGAGAAACCAACCAATGGCCCCGAGTCCCGGGCGGCCCTTAAATGGGCCAGGGGTGCGAAGAATCTCCCGGCTCAAAATAGTGAATTCAAATATAAGATTAGGAACATGGAATGTTAGAAGTTTATACAGCGGTAAATTGGATAATACGATACAGGAAATGGAAAGATTAAAAGTGGATATTCTTGGAATTAGTGAACTGAGATGGACTGGCAGCGGCATACACCAACATGAGAAGGGAAATCTATACTACTCAGGAAGTGACCCGCAGGACAAAAATCGTCGAAACGGAGTTGCTATATTTGTCATGGAGAAGTATGTAAAATTTGTTAAGAATTTTGTACCCATCTCGGACAGAATAATATTATTACAATTACACTGTCAACCCATCAACATTAATATTATTCAAGTGTATGCACCAACAGCGGAAGTGAGATATGATGGTGATGTGGAATCTTTTTATGACTCACTAGCCAGTACATTGCAAAGTTTGAAAGGAGGAGAAGTCAATTTTGTCATTGGAGACTTAAATGCCAAAATTGGTGAAGGTCGCCGCTCTCATATAGTTGGTGAATATGGCTTAGGCATAAGCAATCAAAGAGGTGATAGACTATATGAATTCTGCCAGGATAAAAATATGGTTGTATTAAATACTTGGTTTAAACTCCCGAAAAGAAGGCTTTATACATGGAGATCACCTCAGGATGGAACAATCTATGATATTGTCAGGAACCAAATTGACTATGTGTTAGTAGACCATAGATTCAGGAACTCTGTAAAGAGAGTCACCACGTACCCTGGTGCAGACATTGGTTCTGACCATGTTTTGTTAACTGCCGATATTGTTTTATGCTTAAAACAAATAAAAAAGCCCAAAAACAAAATTAAAATGGATATCTCGAAACTCCAAGAAGAAGTGGTCAGAAATAAGGTATCTCAGACTTTGAACGATAATATTAGACTACTCCCTCGTGATCCATCAATAGAAATACAAACACAGTGGGATAACCTGAAGTCAGTTATATGTGAAACCTGTGATACAAATTTGAAAGCTGATAAGCAAATTAGAAAAAAGAATTGGATGACTGACCACATTTTGAACTTAATGGATGAGAGACGTAAACATAAACATAATGAGACACAATATAAAAACTTACAAAGAACGATTAGATGTGAAATTAAAAAAGCCAAAGAAGAATGGATGAAGTCACAGTGTGAAGAACTAGAGTCGTACAGTCGTAGTCACAATGCATTTAAACTTCACAAAAAATTGAAGGAAATTACAGGCACTTCTAGAAGAATTACTCCATCATGTTTAGTTGACGATTCCAATAAATTGATATTGGATGAAAAAGATATTTTACAAACATGGGAAAAGTATATTCATATACATTCAAAGATATTAGACCTGACATTAATATTCCTAACGATCAATTGCATGGACCATCGATTTTAAAATCAGAAATTCTTCATGCGATAAAGACTTCAGAACATAGAAAAGCGTGCGGACCAGACGATATTCCAGTTGAGGTGTTGAAGCTCTTTGATAATGAAAATGTTGACTACCTGTTGAGGTTATTTAACTCTATATATGACACAGGGAATATACCCCAAGATTGGCTAAAATCCACCTTCGTGACATTACCTAAAAAACAATACCCTAAGAAGTGCAGTGACTATCGATTAATAAGCTTGATGAGTCATGTCCTTAAATTATTCCTTAAAATAATACATGCCAGGATACGCGATAAGTGCGAGCAGGACTTAGATGACACTCAGTTTGGCTTCAGAAATGCGTTCGGTACGCGTGAAGCATTATTTTCTGTCGACGTACTATTGCAAAAGTGTCGTGACCAAAGAAAGGAAGTCTTTGCCTGTTTTATTGACTACGAAAAGGCATTTGACAGGGTAAAACATGCTGACCTAATGAAAATGCTTGCGGATTGTAACGTTGACACCAAAGACCAGAATTTCATTAAAAACCTGTATTGGTTCCAAACAGCAGAAATAAGACATGGGAATGAGAGATCTAATGCAATCGCCATTCAGCGTGGAGTACGACAAGGATGTATCCTGTCGCCACTATTATTTAATCTTTATTCCAACTATGTCTTCAAAAGAGCCCTAAGTAATACCCAGAAGGGTCTCAAGATCAACGGAGTTGTCATTAATAACATAAGATATGCAGATGATACTGTATTACTAGCTGACAGTATCAGTGACCTCCAAGACCTATTAGATCTTGTTAATAATGCTGGTGAGCAACTGGGCCTAACAATCAACGTCAATAAAACTAAATGGATGACTTTTGGACGACTAGATCACTCTGGATCAATGATTCAGTTAAATGGTTGTAATGTCGAAAAGGTGGAGAGATTTAGATACCTCGGCAGTATCCTCACGGAGAATCTTGACCCAGATATAGAGATTAGGTGCAGAATTGAAGCAGCAAGAACTGCATTCATAAAAATGAAATCCCTCTTCTGCAATGACAATATAAGCTTAAAATTAAGGCAGAGAATGCTAAAATGTTATGTGTGGTCGGTCTTGCTGTATGGTTGTGAAACATGGACCTTGAAAATAAATACCATGAACAGGTTAGAGGCTTTCGAAATGTGGCTTCACCGGAGAATGCTCAAGGTCCCATGGACCGACATGATCACCAACATAGAAATTCTCAGGCGGGCTAGAGCAGATAGGGAACTGCTTACATTAATTAAAATCAAGAAAATTTCATATCTGGGTCATATACTTCGAGGGGAGAAGTATCACTTGCTCCATTTAATATTGAAAGGCAAGATAGAGGGTCGCCGAGGGCCTGGTAGGAGACAAATGTCTTGGCTGCGAAACATACGAGAGTGGACCGGCATTAGAAGTGTGGAGGAGCTATTCCGGGCAGCGCAAGACAGAGAGACCTTTTCAAGAGTGATCGCCAACGTCGGGGGGACCTGATAAGGCACATAAAGAAGAAGATTCAATTTGTGGACTGTAATTAATAATTTTAATACTTTTCAAGTTGACACAACCATGGGTGTTTGTAAAGATTGGAAATGTAAATAATTGACTTACCCTTTGTCTTCTGATATTCTAATTGATAAGAATCGATCTTATGACCTTAAGGGATACTCTTGGTAATCATCGCACAATCACACATAAGAGATTTTTTAAATTTTACACACCGAGGGAGTACCATGTGGTCACAGAATAATATAATCAATATTAAAGGGATCAATTTGTTATTCATTGCACGGGCTTCATTTTTGGACTGATTGATTCATGATTTATTGTTGCAACGTAGGTAAATTGACCACACACTGTCAGATAGGGACATTTACTTGGTTAACAGGTTGTGTGGAGAGATGGAGATGGTTGTCTCAACAGGGTTAAGCAAAGAAATATAATAGATTTCGTCAAGTAGTTTTTACCGATTGTTTGTTTATTAGTTCATTTTAATTTGACAAACGTGTAAAGGGATGCATGCATATAATATCTTTTTTGTATCATATTATCAAAATTAATAATAAAATGTATTTTAGCGTTGTGGGTGTTCAATACACACTGAATGCGGCTTTCGTCGAAGCACTGCAGTAGAAAGAGAGCCCCTGTAGCTTTCTCCGTATTTAAGATACCTCATGACAGACCACCTACTCATTATTAATTACAACTGAAACTGTTTCCTCTATTTTGAGATTTACCAAATATCTCATTTTTAGTTCTTAGCCGCTCTTCCTTTAAACACGGTCCACATGGAATACGTCATCCGCATACTCTGTAAAATAAGAAAATAAATTGGCTTGTAGTAGATTGCTAATGCCGTGGTTCTTATGCGGTATTCACCAAAAATCTCCCGTCCAAGCTGCTAGGGTAGGCTGAAAGTAATGCACACATGCTTGTACAGCGCGAACAAAATGACCTTCAGAAGCGCGCCAGGTGGAATATGGAAGTGAAATATACCTCTATACGTACGCACAATTTTGAGGTCGTTGAATTCATCCAGTGTATTTTGAGAAGTGGAAGTATGGAGACATGTTTTAGTGTTAGGTCAACGCAAGCTAACTTTTCAGCCTACCCTAGTGGATACCGAGTTGTCAGAGATCGATCGGATGGTTTTGGTCGTTTTGTTAACAGTTAACAAATAATGTAGACATACCTTTGAGTACATCTCCATGGTAAGCGGGCCGAAGATTCCGGCGCTGAGGGTGAAGGGTTTCTGACTCCTGTGCATCATCTGCAGTACGATTTTCCTCTCTTGCTTACTGGCTCTGTACCAGCGGCTGCTGTAGAGTTTGAATCCTAATTTGGCGCTCTGCAAATAAGAATTCACTTATTTATTTAAGTAAATAGCACGCAAGTTGTGTCCTCAAAAAAGACTTCAATATTTTGCTTTGGGGTTTCGAGCTCTGGAAGATGACCTGATGACCATATAGTATTAAGTTTGATAGTCGACAGACCACAAGAAAACGTGTGTAAAAACATAATTAATTAAAAAAAACTTAAAAGGTAAATAATGTAGGAACCTATGCTATTGTAAAAAAAACTGATTTTCAAAAGGATTTCTGAAATCATTTAAGAATCTTTCAATAAGGAACTCCAATTAAAAATATTAGAGGAGATGTACCTACCGTATATGGAATAGCTTAGGTTAAAAAAATATTAGAGAAGATGTACCTACCGAATATGGAATAGCTTAGGTTAAAAAAATATTAGAGGAGATGTACCTACCGAATATGGAATAGCTTAGGTTAAAAAAATCTGATTAATTATAATTGAATCGTTTATTAAGTATTATACATTGAAATCTTTGGAAATATACTTAGTTACGGAACTTAAAATGTTAACGAAGTATTAACAGAAAAACACAAAAGTCTTCATTTAAATGAAAAGTAAAACAATAGAAAAAACGAATATTAAAAAAAGTGCTCCTATTATGGGATACACTGATTTTTTAAATATTGCATGCAATAATCACATAAAAAATCAATATTATCGGTTCCCGAACACTCAATATGGCACCAACGGCATCAGGTTAAACATTGTATCCACTTTTCGCCTCTGATATCCCACGGTCTTCGATTTTACAGCTTCCATGACTTTTATCTTTTTTTTGTCCCACGTCTTCCGCTGTTTCTTCTACGACATTGTTTGTTAGTTAATAATATTATATTCTTGAAAAAGGTTAGTTGTAACCTACACTAGTTGACTATTTTAAAATTGAATGATAAAGTGGTTTATATAATTTTTCAAAGTATCTACTTAATTGTCGATTCCATTTACAGAATGGTTGACGTGTCTATCTCAATCTCACTATGAGTTTCATTTACCTTTTCCGATACCAAGTCCCCAAAGTAGCAGTAGAGAAACAGTTCCACAACGTGGTCGAAGGATATTTGAAGAAATAGATTCTGAAATAAATTATGACATTTTAAGATTGATCTCTGATGCATGGATATTTGGAGTTAATATATTGGCGCCGTGTTTGTTATTTACCGATTGTTGGCTTCCATCATACAGAAGAGTGCTGGCTATTATGACTAGTCCTGTATAAATGGGTTGAAGTCCTAAGATGGCTCCGTATAAGTCGCCTAGTTGACAGACGGTTCTGAAAGCACAGTAAGTTAATGTAACAAAAAACCTAGTAACACCATTCTTTCCTTTGAAACTTTTCGTCTTCCCGTCGAGGATAAAATTTAACTTTGCTCCAAGTGAACTGAAATAAAGAATTATCATCGACGACGTGCCTATTGTTGCCGAGAAGTTGGGAAGTTTTTTTTCCTGTGACGTAATCGAGGATTTTTATTCGTATTTCTCTTGCCATTGGTCCTTTAGTCGCACTTCAAATATTTACGTGAGCAATAAATTTGGACATAACATGTAGACGACCTGGTTACATAATAAAACGCTTTAGGATTTCCATCAAACTGGGAATATTTATTTTATTTTGTGGAAAAATTGAATGGCATTATATTATAGTCAGGGACACGGGGCGTGACCTTTTTAAATAGGATTTTTTGACATATATAAAACACCAGCCAATCTAAAAAAGGGGGACATTGTAATATCACTATTTAATCCTCGAAAATATAGAATGCTTACTAATTACTAGTAGTTTTTTCAATGTGGCGCAAATTACTGGCTGCGTAAAAGACTAAAATTACAATTTCCAAATCGGGTAAACAAAAGTTCTCGCTTGTTTCCAAAATCGAATATTTTGTACACTGTTTAGTTAGACACTTTTACATATGTTTTTAATTTAGTCTTCGTATTCATTTTTGCGTCGCTACGCAACCCGTTTATAACTATTCTGTTTAAAACGAATATTTAGACCACCTGCAGAAGAGTCTCACAATGGACTACGCTCCAAACCATTTTTTTTTATATGAGTTCCACATAGGAGGCCCTGAGGATAATTTCCCTCAGGGCCCCATGTCATCTGTAGGGATGCTGTGTGGAGGGGTTTTTTTAGGAAGAAGGATAGGAGAGTTCTGGGAAGGAAAAGAGTTTAAGGGGTGGGTAGGAATCTGGAGTTCAGTGTGTCCTGGTCACCAGCCTCCAAGACCTAGACAAACCTCACCCCATGAACCTGGGAACCCCTGCTAAATCACCAAACGTAGCGAACCACTTGGGGTGACCTATGGCAAAGGTGTTGGTTATCGAATAAAAGTTCCCGGGGCGGCGGTACCCATACCTGCCTTCCAAATTGATTTACAAATTGACAAACCCTTGCTTTACTTTTCTGCACAGGATCTGGTTATTTCAACGTACGACTGCATAACAAAACGCATAAAATACTCACTCGTAAATTGCAATGTGCTTTGCAATCAGATCGGTGTAATCCCTCGGAGGCCTTTCCGTATAATCTTCTTCCACTTCTCCCTGCGTTATCATACTATCTGGAACAGTGTCTTCCCCCATGCCTCCACTCCGATTAGGTCTTCTCACTTCATTGTCTTCAGAATCACCTCTCTCTTCTTGGCCAGTGTATTCCAGTTCTCCATTACACTGTGAATCGTCCAGTTGCTCTCCAAGAACATCCAAGTGGCCACAAATCAGTACGGCGAGGGAGCAAAATATATTGTTCCAAATAAAAGCTAAGGCTATTTGGGCCACTATTATCCACATCTGAAATTAAAATAGTGAATAGTGATAGTCCGACCATTATCTTTTTCTATTTTTCTGTGTCCTGTTCTCTTTCATATTTTCGTTTAGATTATTACTGTTATCTTATTCTTCAATAAAATGGTGTTTTTAAAAACTACTTTAAGTTTAAAATCACTTATTGGTGAACCCCTTTTCGGATATGGTTTTATTGTACAATTTGGAAAATTAACTTCTTTAGAAAATGATCGTAAAACATTGAAATATTTTCGCCTGAACTTCGCAAAATAAAATAAAACACACTTTTTAACGATGTTTTTTTTTATTTTTTTACATCAGGTCCACACAGTAGGCCCTGAGGAAAATAATTCCCCACAGGGACTATGTCATCTTTGGGGATGCTGTGTGGAGGGTATTTTTAGGGAAGGAAGGATATGAAGTTCTGGGAAGGAAAAGGGTATGAGGGGTGGGTAGGTATCTGAAGGTCAGCGTGTCCAGGAGTGACGGGCGTATGCATCTAACCCTCCCACTGCGGTGCAAGGCGATGCTCCGAGAGAGTACGGCTGTAAAAGGGACTCCCCCAATCATTCTCTCCCGCCTTTCAGGCAGCATCCACCAAGGTCCGGACAAACCTCACCCCATGAACCCGGGCACCCCTGCTAAGTCACCAAACGTAGCGAACCACTTGCGGTGACCTATGGCAGAGGCGTTGGTTATCTAATAAATGGTTCCTGGGGCGGCGGTACCCATTCTCGCCTCCCAAATTTCTTGCATAAATCAAAACAGGCTGTTAGTGTTAAACGGGAATTTAAACCTTATCACCATTACCTAGGAGGTGTTATTGTTAGCTGCCCGATTCCAAATGTTACACGACGTGGACTTTTTTTTTTACATGGTAATTAATTAACAATTAAATTTAGATTTTACTCAAGCGAAGCTATAGGAAAAACATAAATTTACCAAAAATTGTATTGTGGTATAATAATGTAAAGCCATTCGTAAGTAGTGAGATTAATCTAAAATAGTGATTTGACTGATTGTTTCGCCTTGAGAGAAAAACTTACCTGCAGTACAAAATGTATCTCAAAATAGGGTGTTTCCTGAGTGTCCACTCCTGGGATGACGAAGCCTGACGCTGGTGACGGCAGTGAATGGTTCTTGATGGATCTGGCTATGAAGAAAGTGGTGGTCATGGCGAGGATCAGACCGTCCAGCCAGAATATTACCCAGCCAGTTCTGGTTGTTTCGGACATGATCTTCTTGCTTTTGCCGTCTGTATTCCATTTGCAAAAGTCAACAACTAGCTTCCTGACGACAAGCCTGTTATCTTCTCTGTACCTATAATTTGTGGGCAGTTAAAATATGCAATGAAATGTAATTGTACGTAAAAATACTCTTACATGTAAATAAAAATACTATTTTAACATAATATGTATATTTTATTATAATATGTAAAAACAAATCATTTTAAAGATGACATTAAAATTTGTATGTGTCTTTAATGATTTATCTATACGTTTTTTGTCATTTTTGGTGGTAGCTTTTTTGTATTTGCTGTATCAAACAAATTATAATGAAAATAAATTTAAAAAAAACACAGGAATTTTTCTTTCTTAATCACTAGATTTGGTTTAGGCGTCTTTTTAAAACTTTATATGGTTACTTTAGTAGCTTAATGCACTTTTGATGTTTTTTTTAAATATATTAAACTAAAAACAACAGTTGAAGTCGGGCGAGGGGTGGCTACTCAGCTGAGTGACCAGTGACGACGTATGGAAGAATTTCTTTATTCTTAGATTTTAAGAAAAATTAAAATCTTGGCAGCCAAATTTGATATACATTTTTCTTTAAAAATGTAAATTTTCTTTACATTCGTCCTGCACAGGAGGCTTTGAGGTAAATAATTTCCCTCAGGGCCTACGCCATATTAGCGAATGCTGTATGGAGGGTTTTTTTGAGGAAAGAAAGAAGAGGAAGTTCTGGGAAGGAAATAGGTATGAGAGGTGGGTAGGAACCTGGCGGTCAGTGTGTCCAGGAGTGACGGACGTACGAATCCACCTCTTCAACTGCGGTGCAAGGCAATCGATAGATTTTGGCTGGAGAGGTCAAAATACCCTCAATCAGTCTCTCTCGATCCGGCCCGCCATGCAGCAGGCAGGCATGCACATTGGCCGCCAATTCCTTGACAAATTTCACAAGAACCCGGGCATTCCTGCTAAGTCACCTAAGGTAGCGAATCACTTTGGTAGAGGTGTTGGTTATCCAATAAATGGTTGACGGGGCGGCGGTACCCATACCTGCCTCCCAAAATATGCTCAGGAACCGCCGGTTAAAATCGTTCGTGTACGTGCTGTTACACCCTGAATAGGTCACAATTGTTAATTATGATCGAATTTATTTAGACGTTCTCATCTGCAGTTTTTTCTTAATTCTAATTGACAAAATAATTAATGGTATTATCTTACCAGATCAGCTTGTACAATCTCAGCAAGCTGGTCACCTGCGTGGCTATGAACACCAGCGACTCCACAATGTCCTCAACCCTCTCGTGAGCCCTGTTATCTATCATGATGGCACCCCTCCTTAAGTCCACGATCAAGGAAACCACCAGGATTGCCAGGGTGCTGACGGAGGCCAGACCCAGGCTCCAGTTGTCCGTGTAGGTGTTGAAGCCGAACACGCTGGACAAGGATTCGATTATGGCCAAACGTTTTTCCACTGTGCGGATTGGCGTGTCACTCATTTTGAATTTTGATCTCAAATAGTTGAATGGTGTTGTTATGAAAGCCATTTTTCAATACACTTGCTGAGGGTGTTAAAGTTACTGAAAAGTATTTTTTTGGTTTTTTAATTTTATTTAAGTATATTTTATTTAGCTATAAAATTTAACACCTTATATCTAATATTATATAGATACGCCCTAAAGTCGTTAAAATATTACAATAAATAAATTGAATAGTGGTGTAAAACGAAGTGTTGTAAGTTTATAATTTCCAATTGCTTTGGGCATGCTTTAGTTACTGCGAAAACGGTTAGCAGCTCAGGTCTCGGACATGTTTTGTCAGAATTTCCGAAAATTTCTGCTTTGCAATGAAATTCAAATAAACGAAACTTTCTTAATGCGTCCGAAAACTGTATTATCTCCATATTACTGTTACCCCATTTTCTTGTAATTTCATAAAGAAATAATTAATAAAAAAATTAAGAAATTTCATACATTTAATTCAAATTGCGGTCCGTAACTTTTGTTTCACAGAAGTGCTAATTTTAATTTTTCTGTGGTTAATTTCTTGATTCAAATATAAAGCGTGGCGTTTTCTCTTTCTAACACTGCTTATATCACATATCTTACTACCTAAGGGAGATACGACGATCTCTATGCGACCCACGTGAGGTGTTCCCAAAAGCGAATAAATTGGTCTAATGGGTTAATAGTCACGTAAAGCAAACTTTCTGTCTTTTGTTTTTATTTATAATGTCAAAACCAATTGTTGCTTTCTATGAAAATATAAATCTACCTATGTGCATTTTTATATATTTTGCTGAATTGAAACTACTCAAACTAGATGAAATACCTTTCCCAAGGATGTTTTTTAGAATAATGTAGAAAAAGGCTTTAGGGTGATGCTTAATCGCTATTTTAAATTATTCTTTACTACGAATCGCTCTACGTAATAAATACAAAAAATATGCTTCAGATAAATTGAAGCTTTTCCTACCGTTTCCATTAAGTAGAATTCAAATAAATTTTTTAATTACTTTAGAAAAAAGTGATTTCTAAATTACTAAAAAATGTATTTTTTTCATTAGAAATGTACGAACGCATATAAGAAATAACTTTTTAAAATACTATTTTATGACTAAAATTGATTAATTTTTTTCTGTAAAAGTATTAACAACAAAAATTAAAAATACTTTTGCGCTTGAAATCGTGACCTCTTGTCTCCGTTTGCCAAGCTATTTGTATGCCTATTACCCTATTGCACCCTAAGAATACATACATTTTTGGCTTGTGACTTCCTCTTAAAAACAACGATGTTTTGTAGGGTGAAACGCGACCTTTCCTGCGGTACCTCTAATCGTTACCATAACTCTGCCTTTGTGTCTGTTTGGCTGCTCGTTATAAAGGATATTCTTCGCCTTTTGCCTTTGCAGTTCTCCTCTTGTGTCTGTCCCTGTGCAAAGTGATATCGCTTTGTAATCTTTTATCTGCCTGAAACTTTCCTAATGACTTAAGTTGAATGCAACAACGCGGGCTTTGGCTTTGATACGCTGTTCTATGGCTTCTCTTTAGCAGATTCTTATACTTGTGTTGTAGCGACATGAATAAACAATAGATTTTGTGGAAAATGTGTTTTTCCATAAGTAGGTATTTATAGTTAATTAACTGGATAATTTTGTGAGCCTACCAATGGTATTGATAGTTAACTTTTCAATAAAACTGAACAATCTGAAAGCATGTAAACTATTCACGTAGGTATTTAAATTGTATATACGAGTATATATATGTCGTAGGCCGATCGCAAAATCAGGCAGATCATGATGCGCCTAGCCACATCATTATCTGCCGCATCGTGAAATGGCGGCAAATCGTGATGTGCCTGAGGACATATTCACTATATATCGTAACGTGAAATCTACTGACAGGTTAAAATAAAACGTAAATACATTTTCATTTCGACGCATAAATCTGTTACTCACTTTACGACTATGATGTAGGCTTGAATTTTATTTCATAATTTATTTTATAGGATTACCGCACAAGCGTCCCAACTGCTCCCGACCGTGTATTTCCAAAGTCTATACCCGTTAAGTTCTAATATACCTACAAATTGGAAAGATTATTTTAGAACAACTTTTGTTTTTGAGAAGTGTTAAAAAATAGCTAATATAGAGGTGTATTTAAAATTTTACTTCTGGAGGTGATTTTGGTAGAATTAAAAGGATGAATACAAAACTTTTTCCATTTTTTTTTGTTTTTTCACATATACCGCCTTACCCCTTTCTGATATTTTTACATTCTCAAAGATAGATCTCGCAATTTTTGAGCAGAGTATTTGCACATTGCTAGTCAATCCAAGGAACCTGCTATGCCAAAATACAAAGGACTATCCCATCAAACCGTGGTTTAAACAATTCTGTTTCTCCAAGAAATAAATTTCCTCACTTATTCGAATGAGAATTGAACATTGTTCCGTTCTTCTCACATTTTTAAAAATCACATGCTTGACTCCATGCCAGATTTTACTTTCTGTGGTCTAAAATTGGAAACTTCCCTCACTAAATAAATATCCTATTTTCTATCAAGCCTTATTTAAAATTGTCTTACCTCCATTCAACATGTCATCTTTTCTACGTCTGAACTCGACTCCACTCTTCCATAAAATTTTGAAATTTGCCTGTTAAATAAAATTAATATGTAAATTCACCTTCCCTTTCTCTATAATTTTAAATGATGACCTAGAAGGGTGAAAACCAGAAACATAAAAAAACGAGTGTGCTTTAGACCACACGACTGAAGTAAAACTGCAAGACAAACCTCGCTCCGTGAACCCAGGTATCCCTGCTAAGTTACCAAACGTAGCGAACGGGGTGACCTATGACCTAGGGGTGACATAAGATATTGGGTTGAAATATGACTATGGGGTGACCTACGACCTTTGGGTGACCATCCTTATCCTTATCCGTATCACTCCCCAAGTCAAGCGTGTGTAAAGGCCCGACCGTTCGCCTCGCCATCGATCACCATTCGCATTGATTACCGTTCGCATCACACTTTTCGTAACGCATGCGCCAGCTTACCCCCCCCCCCAAGTCGAGCGTGCGTAAAGAAGTTTTACTTCAATAAGCATATTCCATACAAACAATTTAACCGTTTTTTTTTTCCTGAAAACTACGTGAAACGTTGGAATTTCGAAAAAGTTACATATTTTTCTTGTATTATCGTGTAGAATGTAGAATCACCATTCCTACGTTAGTAATGATATTTCAGGGATAGTATATTAAAAATTGCAAATGGAACAATTTATTAATTTTTTTAACCTGTTTTTCTTTTCAATCCGAAGGACCGTTTTCTTTACCTCACATTTGGATTTTTTGTTGAGCCCACACATCGTAATATTATTTTCTCCTACATAATAATAAAAAACTTTCTGGTTTAATAAATATAATCGTTTAGTAAAGTGACACTTAATAATTATCCAAACTTACTTTTTCGGTAAAGTATAATTTTCGGTAAGTTGCCTTCATTAAAACATCAACGGCGCGGTCTAATTCTCATGCTTTTCCATAAAAATATAATGCTTTTCAAAGTAATTTCTCTAAATAATTAGATAACCCAAATCAGTTAATTTCACGATAATTACTATAATTTAAGCCATGACAGCAAAGTAGGTAGTGCTACCTTATACATATACATATACATATCTATACTTGTTGTCTTGTTATGAAATCCTTGTAGTAAGATATAAACTTATATTCAGAAATATATATGGTTTCTAGAACTATTTGTCGATGCTATTTACCTTCTATTAGGTGCACGGTTGTCATAAAAATATGCCAGATCGTTTTTCCGAATTTTGGTAACTATAGTTTTTCCATGTTGAAAGCTTATTATGTATTTATATTAGCTGAACTCCCCGGAGTTGCTCGGGCTTTTCTCAGAGTTTTTCAAAACAAGATAGTTACTTGCCTATTATCGTGATTTGTTTTTGGGGTTTAATGTTATTTTCCAACTTCCTCCTTTAGCCAATGTTTCGGACAGTCGAGTCAAGGGCACCCACCACTTTCCCGAACCGCTTTAAGGACCAGATGGACCCCTCTATCGGTTCTCAATGTTTCGGACAGCATTATAGTGCCCATCATCATACACTCTGCTCTGTTGATGGACGCTATAATGCTGTCCGAAACATTGGCTAAAGAAGGAGGTAGCGCATAACATCCCAAAAATAAATCACGAAAATACTTTTGGCCGCGAAAATCTTAAATTACACTCCACACTCTTGTGTGGGGCTAATGTAAAAAAAGAAAATATGTTGTACCTGATGGCTTTTTTTAAATCCACCTTTTTTACACATTTTTATTATCTATTAAATTAGTATTTTTACGACCAAAACATTATATTTTACCGGACATTGAAGTTTGTTCCACGTAAGTCCTACGCAGCATAGATCAAACATGACTGGGATGGTCTTGATTTAGATATTGTTATTCTGGATTTCTTTGTTTATTTACGAAAGCTCAGCAAAACAAGGTTCACGGAAGTTAGTCATCGTTCATTATTGTGCGTCGAAGCTATCGAGAATTCTACAAATTTTCAGCAGGTGGGCCTAACCCAAGGTTCTGAGAACATGCATTTAACAAGGTTAGCTCATACCGGCCTTTTTCGTCGGGCCGCTTTCGGAATTTCGAACGCTTGAAGTAGTTTGAAGTAAAACACTGCCACTTGTATTGCAGTTTTTCAAATCTCCCAGTGGAACATGGACTTCACCTACGTCACGAATTTTTAGCCAATCACCGCTCTACCCCCTCGATGAGCTAACCTTGTTTAACACATTTTCTTCGAACCGTTGCGTTGGTCTAACCAAGGCGATACATACAGACTATGACGCCTTATAAGCCAGTGCAATTAGCGATCCGCGATCGTAATTATTCCGGTAGTCCCAATTTTTTTATATGTTTTATATACTCATCTCCTAATGTAAAATCTGAGTTTTCGACCTTGGGTCACTTGAGCTTTCGCCGACATTTTGAAAAAACCAGCCGAAATCGCGCCAAAATCTAGTTTTTCTCAAATATCTCTTTTCCATTAAAAAATTCGACTAAAGTGTCTTAACCACTCAGATACATCGCGAATATGCACTTTTTACGTCTTAAACTACATGTCAGATTTACGAAAACTTTATGTTATTTCCGCTTCACAATTAAAGCTCTATAAATGAAACATTTCCGAACTTAGCCGAATACTAAAAACTGTTTTTGAAAGGATATGAAATAAGCTTTCAAATTGTTATGTTACAAATAAATATTAACATTTTTAAACATTAAAATTTAGAATGCAAACATAAAAAAAATTAAAAAATGACTCACGTGATGTTTTTATGTGAAAACGATACTAAAATCACGGATTATCTAAAAGACAATATTTATTCTATTTTATAAATGTATAGTAAACAATTTGGTCAACTCGTTTTTTTATCATTTCATACAAGAATATTTAATAAAAAAATAACGATGTCGAACAGTGGATAGGCAATTTGGCGGTCTGTCATGTATCTGACAGAAAAGATTTTTTTATCTATTTCTATGGACATCTTGAATAGTGATGGGTAGCTTGATTTATTATGGAGCTTCTCCTTTTTGTTTAAGGGATGTCACTAGAAAAATAATGGAGTTATGACGATTTCTGTATAAACATACGCGTTGACGTGTAAACACGCTTATTGTACTTAACTTTTGTTTTTTTTTACAGTGAATACCACACAAGAATCTCAACTGCTCCCGTCTGGAGCCAGTGAGACTATGGCATCCCCAATTGGGGTATGTTGTGAGGCTGAAGGTAGTGGGGAGGGGAAGGAGGTGGGGAAGAGGAAGGTTGGGAAGTACCTGGCTATTCAGATCTGGTCACCAAACACGGCTAAAGCCATTTTCAAGCAACGTTTCAATTCTGAATGGTGGTCTTACACCAGGGCGATACTGATAGTATCTTCCACTCTGGAACGTGCCGCAAATATACTATATATTATTTTAAATGAATTAATTGTGAAATAACACAAATTAATCAAATAAAATTTATTTGCGCACGCCGGGTTCGAATCCGCGACCTCCGGATTGTGAGTCAAGAGTCTTAGCCACTGGACTACGGAGGTCGTCATATTAACGTGTATATATGCTTATGTTGCTGAGTGGTTAACAAGTTTAGTAGAACATAAAAAAATTACCTACAATTTTAAGTCGTAAAAATTTCTTCTATCTCTAATAAATATTGAGATATGCAATCGTAAAAATGTGTATAAGTTCATAAAAACAGTTAAATTGCTCGACTTGGTTTGGTTTTTTGTGCGTATCTCTTTTCCAGTACAATTTTCTGAAAAAAATATTGATATCAATTTTGTAAGGAATAAAATTTCACGTCTTAGGTATATGTTAAATGTTTTTATCTCAATTAGGTATCCAGGTCTAATACAAAAATTACACAAAAATTGAATCAGAAGAATGGTGTTTTAATCTTGGCATACCTCGATTATTCTTTTTAAAAACAATTACTTTTGAAATAACATGTAACATACATAACTGCTACATTAACCATCAATGTAATCAAAACAAATAAATTAAATTATTAATTAAGGTACATAGATGTGGTAAAAAAAATGTATTTTCTCAAAATTTATGACTATTGACTATAGTTTCTTATTGCCACTTACGGGCCCCGAATAGCTTCATTATAGTCTTCCTATGTTTCATCAGCCGAATTTGTGGTGACTTGGTCACCAAATTCCTCGTCATCATCATGAACGAAGGCTTCATTCTCGCACGAGCTGCCATTACAATAAGTACAAAATAGGGAGCATTTCAAACTCGACTTTCTACATGTGCACTTTCCAGCGCAACTTTTTTTTGCATTGGTATGATATAAAGTACAGCAACGCCTGAGGTGCAGCCTCTTTCAACATTGGCACTGGAGTTAGTAACCCAACAGCTTCCTTCTTCTACCCCCATTCAGTTGGATCTTTATGGTGACCAAGCAAAGTCTGCACTTGCAAGTATGTTCTTGAAGTATGTTGCTGGACTGCATCTTTGATGGGTGGTAGCTTCGATAAATATTTGTTCTTTTTCACTCCTTTGACAAAAATATCCATCGAATACCACTACTGCATTGGCTCCATAGTGATTTTGTAGATACCTGACATATTGCTGAAAAATGATTGAAAGAGGTTGAGCACGACCCCATACAACTTTGTGCAGTAATATTTTACTGCTTCCCAGTTCTGTGTTATTTGGTAGAGGGTTAAACGATGAGTAAAATATGGACTTAATTCCTTTCCTCTTAGAAAAGAGACAGTGAAACAGGAGATAGTTCATATTGGAAATATTCTTTACGTTCAATTTCAGACTTTTTGACAATACACATACGATGGAATAGTAATAATGTATCTATTATCACAGTTACACTCTGATTTTTTTTTGTGAGAAACTATCGCATCCTTACGTTGTAGGTGTAGGTTTCCAAAGTTCTGGTTGATAACTTTAGATATAGCAAATTTCCCCATCTTTTCAGTCATGTGATCAGTTACTTATAGACATAATCACGTTTGTTTTAGGAAATGGTTCATGCAAGCAAACCAATCAGTGAGAGTTTGGACGTCTTTGTACTCCTCTTAATTCGTGTAGGCCTCATCTCTAGATGTTGCTCTTACGTTCCTGATTGACGAAAATGACTCGATACCCTCATAAATGTAATGCGGATAAACAAATCCGTTCCTCGTCCTTGGGTCAAACCTCCCGATGTTTTCATCGATCTCATCAGAGTTTATTCGATGGTCCTGTCAGATCAGATCCGTGACCAAAATTTATGAGATCGTCGAATCGTGTAGAAACCCTCTTTGGTAAATCTTTCCTATTCTATTGGACCCATCTTCTCTTTCAATGTCAACATATCTTGAAGATATAGATGTGCACCTTTGACGTAATTAAAGTGGGCGGCTGCGTGAAAGAGAGGTGTCATTTTTTTGACCGTTGCAAGATGGAGTTCCCAAATTCTAGCACGTTCCGCTTCAATATATCTACAGCTCAATCAGTGTAGTCATTTGAAAGTACTGAACCCATATCTGGGAAGTAGGTCAGTTTTCTTTTAAAAATTTCAATATATCAATCAGTTTAGACTAAACTGCCTGAAAAATGGCCCGTCCTGGAGTAGCTAATTGGCGGCAACTAACTGGGGGGGGGGGGGGGGATTGAGGGGGAGGGGTAACCCCTACTAATTTATAGTTATAATATGTAAAATTGTAATGTAAACAAAAGTCGAAAAACGTGATAATAAAGCGTGATAAATTTTCGGTTTTCACCTAACGATATTTGTTTATAGTTTATATAAGTAATAAAAACTACAAAAAACATAGATTTTACTTTTTTTTTGAAATTTTAATATACATAAAATTGGTACTAGTATTTTTTTCACAAAATTGTACTGGAAAAGAGATACGTACAAAAAACCAAACCAAGTCGCGCAATTTATCGGTTCTTATAAAGTTATACAATTTTTTACGACTCTACAACTCAATAATTATTAGAGATAGAAGAAAAAGATTCCCACCAAAATTGTAGATAATTGTATGTTCTACTAAACTTGTGAACATACTTTAGTCGAAATTTTTATTGGAAACGAGATATTTGAGAAAAACTAGATTTTGGCGCGATTTCGGCTGGTTTTTTCAAAATGGCGGCGAAAGCTCAAGTGACCCAAGGTCGAAAACTCAGATTTTTCATCAGGAAATGAGTATATAAAACATGTAAAAAAATTGGGACTACCGGAATAATTCCAATCGCGAGCCCCTTTTTTGCGCTAATTGCACTAATTGCACTGGCCTATTATAGATAGATATTAGTTCAATATCGCGTGCGCTGTATCTGCATCGGTTACCCGATAGTTGATTCCTTTTTATGAAATTACTAACTGACCCGGCCAAGCGTTGCTGTGGCTAACGAAACACAACGCCATCTACTAGATGGTTATCCAACCTTTATAACCACCGCTATCTGTTAATTTGCATACAAATCAAATCCACACCGCCCGCTTGCCAGCCCGCTCGTCCACCACATACAGACATTCTCCTTTATATATTTTATATTTCAACTAATTTACACAAAACCTTGACAAATTATATACCTAAACCTTCCTCATGAATCACTCTTATCTTTTGCTGAAAACCGCATGAAAATCCGTTCAGAAGTTTTTGAGTTTATCGCGAACAGACAGACAGACGCGACGGAGGACTTTAATTTATAATATGTGGAGGTATTAAGTTGGTATGGATGTCAAACGAATTTACTTACGGTGTCGATTTTTTTATACTTATCGCTGTGTGTACCTACAGTTAATAGACAAGTAGTTTTATTGAATTAAATAAAAACAAACCACTTTGTAAAACACCATTTATGCAATCAAAATTATCAACATTTTTCAAAACTAAAGGCTTCTTCGTCAGCATAAGATTATCATAAAATAAATTTGATGTTGTTTTTTACATTTTATATCTGAATGTGGAATTTGTTCGTTGGAACATCTTCCACAGGTAGTGTTGTGTAGTGACTCCACCGCATAAGCGCGCCTTCCACTGCGAGCGGAGCGTACTCTTTACGGACTCCGCTCGACTAGCAAACGTTAATTGCATACAAGTGCTTCCACCAAGAACGAGGTGAGCGGAACGGACTAAACGAGTTTAAATAGGTTCGAACGAGTCCGCTCCGCTGATGCGAGCGGAGCGGACTCCGTACGAACTCCGCTCGACTCGCAAACGTTAACTGCATACAAGTGCTTCCATCAAGAACGAGGTGAGCGGAGCGGACCGAACTAGTTAAAATAGGTCCGAACGAGTCCGCTTGCGCACACCATCGCCGACTAGTTTCTAGCGGACTCCGCTAAAGAACTGTCGTCAATTCAGTTGCCTCGACTGCATTTTTTGTCGAGACGGAGTTGTTTATTGAAGCCGGTCGCCAATTTTGTTTATAGGATACGACTCGCAAAGAATGTAGCAATGTTGATAAAAGAGAATTCGGCTTAGAAAACCATCATTGAGATGAAATTGGCGGAAATAAGAAAGTTAAAATTTTGAAGATGAAATTATAAATGTCCTACATTAGCAAAGATGTTTTCATTACATACACGCTGTCAGAATCATCTTCACTAGAATCAATGCTTGACATCACTCTGTTCACTTCAAACGTCAAACCGATACTGACTCGTTTTCAATGGAAGGGCAAAACTATTTCTCATTTTTCGTTGACCTCGCTCCGGTCGCCTCGCTCATTTATCGCACGGGGGCAGTGGAAGGCAACCACCTAACTTCTTAGCTACTCTTTTTTGGTGGAAGGTCAAAGCTATTTCGCTCATCTCCCACCCCGTTCCGCTCAACTCTTTTCCGCTCGCAGTGGAAGGCGCCCTTTAGACATATGACTCCACCGGCTGTTGTCCATAGTTATTCTTCTACAATTCAGATTCTTTCCATCAAGTTCTAATCTTCGTCCAAAACGGAAACCATGGCTTTTGGCATCCTGTTAAAAACCTTGGAAGGTTGCTTATGGATTATAACGATATCTTTTCGACACCTGATAACTTGGTTGAGATAGGACCTTATAATAGATATTTATTCTTTTATACGCTCGTGGGGCTTTTCCGTAAGGTATATAATATTAAAACATTTTACACTGGGTTTAGTAATGTACAATAAGGTTGCCAAAAATAATTTCTTAAAATACCTGTGGTTTACAGTGGGATATAATTTAAAAGAAAAATTTGGATAATGAACTTAAATTATCAGAAATAATATGACATAAAAAAATTGTTTAACTACATTCTGAACATCAAAAATTTTACATTAAAAATGACGATATCATTTGTGTATTCGTTTGCTGAATTATTTAAGCTAGGAATTGGCGAGTTTCCTACAAAATTTGTTTGTGAATGGTGACGTTGAAATAGGTCCTTATGCCTAGTGAGTCGAGTACGTACGTAGTCTAAAATTGACTGCACTGAAGAGTTTGCAGCAGTCGAGCTTCGAATTTACAATTTTAAAAAAGAAACATAGGTCGCTTATCCTCTGCCGATCCTCAAGTGAATGCATTTTAAGATAGGTATTTATTAAAAAAGTGAAGTTAATTTGTTTTAGGGTAATATTTAAATCGTAAAAACTTTCGCCGAGTTCTTGCGATATGTCGTTTTTAGTAATAATTATTATGTAAACAAATACAACAAATAAATATGGTAAGGATACTTCTTCAAACTTCGGAAATATACATATTATTAACCACTATATTGTTAATAATATCTTCTTGATATTGTTAATAATATAGTGTTGCATACTAAGTTATTTGTTTTCATTATGGTAAAGATAATTTAACGTGAGGTCGCCAGCATAGGCTTTTTACGCTTTCTAGGTGCAGAACCAAATTACCAACCAAATTGCCTCAGGGGCTAGGTTAGTCCGGCCACGTTAATATTTTCCTTATGAGCTGAACAAATTTAATTATGGCTTCGCTATTAAATTATAAGTTTGTATGTGAACTGTGAACATTATGAACTACAGTCCAGCTTCCAATGGTAAATACCTACCCTCACGTCCTGCTGAAACACCACCTTTCGGAATTAAAATTTTGTTTGAAATAGCTATAAAATAGCCGTATTTGGTGACCAGGCCCCCTAACACAATCGACCGATAAGGATTGATGGGATAACTTTCGGTAGCTTCTCATCGTTCATGATTGCATATTGCTAACGATGGCAGGCCTGGAAATTTGATCGTTCCGACGGGTTTGTTTTAATTAATTTTGACGAACGTGTTACTAATATTTTAGATGTTTCTAAACGAATCCCTCCGAAAGTTATTAATTCATCGTCCAGAAAAATAAAATCTGGTGCTTACCATCTAAATTTATAGCTGAAAAACCGGTTATAAAATTTTCAAACCCTTTTACGTAAAATATATTAATGGTAAGATACTGTTTTTATTAATCTTACATATAAATAACTCTAACATCTGTGGGTAATGGTTTGAAAAAAAAGTTATTATAGTTACGAATTCGTCGGAATTAATTAAAATGTGAGCCTTGAGCAAGCCCCCATTTTTAGGGTATTGTGCGGCCTAAAAAAATTCATAATCTTCTCTTTCAAAGATGTCGCAAATTTAATTATTTTGGGGAAAAACGCTTTTTTACAAAACATGCTTTAACATGAATTGTTTATATGCACTGTGAATATGAATAAATAGTTTTATCCGTGAACAAACTCAAAACTTCCAAGAAAGGCTAACAATTAACAATATCAATCTAAAATTGTATTTGTTAGCCTTTTAAAAAAAAATTGAGTTTTGTTTATGGACAAAATTATTTATTCATATTCACATTGCGTATCTACGGGCGCAAAAAATAATTAAACTTAATATTTTATTAGCAGAACCTGTAAAAAGCGTTTTTCTTTAAAATAATTAAACTCGCGCCATCTAAGAAAGATCATATTATGAATTCTTTTACACCTTAAAGTTTTTCCCTAAAATAATTAAAGTCGTGCCATCTATGATACAGAAGATTATGAATTCTTTTAAGTATTTATTACCTTAAGGCGGTAAACAACCCTGATAATTTTTGTTTGCTCAAAACTCCATTTTAATCATTTCTGTCGAATTCGTCACTATAATAATTTTTTAATCCAACAACACTGGGGATGTAAGTTCTTTGTATTTAAGATTAATAAAAACAATACCTTACCATTAATATATTTTACGTACAACGATTTTAAAACTTAATAACCCGTTTTTTCAACTATAAAGTTAGCGGTAAGCACCAGATTTTATTTTTCTAGACGATGAATTAATAATCGGGAGTGAGACATGGAGACACATTTTAAATATTTGTAACACGTTCTTCAGAATTAATTAAAATTAACCTGGCGGATAGGTCGAATCTCCAGGCCTGCTAGGGTGAATTCGACCGTACGTTCGTCTAATACGCCGTGTCGCGGGCGTATCCTTGTTTATGCGCTTTCTTCACTTACGTCGTTAAGATTCCTACATTATTTGTCTCCTTCTTTTCTTTGATAGGGAAAATTCGACAGTAGGTCCGTACAATACACGGGTGGCGAGTCGCAATTTTGCATACACGGCTTCTTTACTTACGTCGTTAAGATTCTGAATATATTTTAGGGTATATTGTCGTCTTAAGCACTGTGTTTCGCTGTAATTCCTCGACAACAGCCGTAGCGCCTAGCTCGATAATTGAGTTTATTAGGGTAATTATCGTATTATATTTTCCATTAAAGGATATATTGCATACGTAGATTGATTTTCACTCTGACAATAATACGAGTAGTTATCTCTAAAATCATTTTACTTTTAAATTTTCATTTTGAGCTTGTTCAAACTCGTGAAAAATCCTGAAAGGGCTTTATCTTCCTTCCGTTCCCTAACAAATGGACGAGCCTCCATACATTATCCTACAGTCTACAGTGTAGTTAGTCTTTGTACAGAACAGTACACCGTTCATTGTAAACACAGGGAGCTTCTATATATTATCCGATAGATTGGCCTTTATGCGCCAAAAACGACTATTAATTTATCAGTCTGCTTCTTTTGTAAACTAGACCAGAATGTTTCCAGCATCTGGGTTCAACTATACAACTCTCAATTTTATTGTTTTCGCTGCTGTACGCATTTATTTTAAATCTGTATATCTATTTGAATTTTGATTTTGTTTTCATGAATAAATAAATGCAAATCTTGGAAGTTGCTGAAACTCGGCAGATAGACTCTTTGTCGATGACAATGCACTCTTATCAACTTTTAATGGCACTCACTCACACACTCATGGATGACATTATATTTAAAAATTTACAGCAAATAGTTCTGTATACGAAATAATTCTCGGTCCTCTCGAATCCTAAAATCTATCCTATCCTATCCAAAATCTCGAATCCTTTCAATTAGGATTTAGCTCAAGTGTTCAAGAGATTGCGTAACTAGGTCGGAAGTTGAAATATAAGTTTTATGGTAAAAATAGATTTTTTACGTGACGGTTTTTCTTGTCAAAATATTATACCAACTTTGGATACTTTCTTTATGTCCTTAACCCCTCAGGCCTCGGGCCTATTTTGGCTATTTTTGATTTCCGCTTTGCAATAAAATCCAAATAAATGGAATATTTCAGAACATAAAACTGTTTTTGAAAGGTGAGGTCAAATTTTGTAGTTCGAAATAAACAAATAATTTTTGAAATATTACTTTTTTTAATACAAACATAAATAGTTTTAAAAATGGCTCACCTTGTCATCTAAAATTACTGAAAAGAAAAAAAAGAAAAGCACACACATATTTTATAAGGCAAACGTAATATGTATAAACGTTATTATCACCTCACGTTTATGTTGTTTTATAAAAAAAATAGTGAATATGAAATTCTCGATATTTTATATATTTTTCTCAAATTGCTGTCGTAACCTTTGGTTTCATACGGTGCACATTTTTTTTTTCTATGGTTGAATTCTACATTTGAATATAAATCGTGGTGTTTTCTCTTTCTAACACTGTTTAGATCGTATTTCTCACCATTACATTAAGGGAGATATAAAGATTTATATGAGACTTCTAAGAGCTGGGATAAATTTGGTCTCCTGTGATTACACGGGTTAAATAAAACAATATTTTAAATTTTTACTCAAGTGCTTTATAGCGAAGGACTCATCTAGTTTACTCGTGCGACACTGTCTTTATACTGTGAGCACAGCGGGCGCTTCCTATCCAAAGTTTCATTGTACGTGTATGACGTGTATCTCACGTTTCCGCTTTGTTCAACTCCATTGAAATATTGTTGTTTTTTTATCGTTTGCGTGGAGTTTATCTTCCCATGTATTTAGTAGGCCCTATGTATTTTTACACGCTCTCATCACCAAATGTCGCAATGTATCATGCATCTATGATGGTTGTTAGAATTAGATTATTAGAACTTAAAAACTAATTGTTTATATTATTATATGCCTATACGAGCTTTTACAATCGATAGGTCGAGAGAGTCCGGCTGGAGTGTTGAAAAAGTCTCCCTCAACCAGTCTCCCGATCCAGCTCCATTTTGCTTCATACTGTTATATATAAGATCTCCAAAATGATACGAGTTCTTATGGCAGACTTTGTCAGTATCCGGCTCTTGAATAGTTTTCGTGACTAGTTAGGAATAGATAAATGCATAATTTACAGGCTCTCAAAAAAAAGTTTGCTAGCATCCTGCCTACTATCGTTACTTCTCTTCACATCGGTCAGTTTATTTGTCAGACCCATTACGCCTTGAAGCTTACGCCAGCCGTGCTCTGCTACAAACGTCAGAACTTTTACTTACGTTGCCCATACAGTTACATTTTAGAGCTTAAACTTCCTTGGTGGTACTTACTTGGTGATTGATTTTCTCTCGGCAAACTTTCTCTTCCCCCTCTTCAGGTCGGCCATTTATCCGTGAAGTGACCTCAAGGTCTGGTAATATATTGGCTTGTTTTCGTACATCGTCTGATTAGCGCTATTCGACGCTTTTTGTACAGACAACTTTTCCACGCTGGTCCACGCTCGCATGCGTTAGTTACTGACTGTTAGTTGCTGCCATTCCAAGCTTTATAAGTTAATGGAGTAACTTGTACAGGATCAGGATATAATTCTATTTACAAGCGTGAGAGAGAGTTGAGCATGCTTCTTGGACATGTTCGTTGTTCTACCAACATACAAAATCTTACAAAATTCCTGAGTTCATACCATTTCAGTCTCCGTTTTGAAAGTAAAATTCTCCCCTATAGTAAATATTATCCAACATTGAAGACGTGAATATTACTGTCTTCTTTCTGCTCTCAACATCATTGTGGTGATACCATTATAATGATAACGGCGACTGGTATAAATATCACAAAGTTATTTACTACATGTACAAAAGCTTCCTGTTTTATTAAGCTTACTTAGATCATGACTCATACCAGTTGAGCCTTGATACTTGCAACAGTTTTGCTAGGTAAAGCTCCTATACCAAATATCATCCAACATCTCTTAACATTTTTTTGGACTTTCTTTTGGGTGTGCTCGTTATTAACCATCTCGGGTCAAAAGGAATATACTCGTAGGTTCACATTGCTACGCATTTCTTCAGACTGATTTTGGCTGTCATGGAGAGCTTTTATTTCTATGTTACAGATGGTTATCTCCGCCACCTACAGCATATACTGTTCTATCTTCTAGTCTGCCGGACTAACTTGCCAATGGTGATGCAGGTCGGGAGAGCAATCTTCCTGTTGAACAGAATCAATTCGGATATCGATATATTTAGCGTTAGTGAAGCTGTCTAATTTTTAAGGGCAGCTCTACTAATGCTAGTATAGTTGTTATGCTTATGTTTAATATAATACTCCCACAAATGTAGATTAAAATGTGTAAAAAACATTAAAATGTATAATATTTTAGAAATAATAAATAAATTGAATTGAATATTACTTTTGATGATCTCATCTTGATAACAGCGTGTAGTATATCACAAAGTTCTTTAAAACGTATTTATTTATTTGGAATATCACGCCCGGCTGGACTGTTACATGTTATTTTTTTTTTGTATTTATTACAAAGAATATCTAAATAAGCATATACAAAAGCTGTCTATTTTTTTAAGCGTGCTTAGCACATGTCGAACTGGGATTGCTGAGAGTTAATACTCCCCCATACATAATTCTTCTCATAGACGATAACGATGTTCTTTCTTTTTCAACATCAATGTTTTCATTATTATCTCGATAACAGCGACTAGTATATCACTAAGCTATTTAGAATGTGTTCGAACCCTGTCTTAACAAGCTTGCTTAGCACTTGACTGAGCTGAAACTGCTGAGAGAGAGTTAATGTTCCTCCCTAAATACCTTTAATCCTTGTAGAAGAAAGTGTTTTTCTTCTTTTAACATTATTATCTTGAAAACAATTTTTTTCATCATTATCTTGATAACAGCGACTTGTATATCACGAAGCCATTTAGTATGTGTACAAAAGCTTCCTGCTAGACTATTAAGTCTTTCTTGGCACATGACCATTGACGTGGGTATACTTGGTCGAAGCACATGACCGAGCGGGGTTAGAGTTGCGAGAGTGTTCATGTACCAAATATCATTCAACATCTCTTAATCAGAGCTCAGTCTCAATAAGAGCGACTAGAATATCACGAAGCTCTTTAGTGTGTGTGCAAAAGCTGTCTTTTTATTCAATTTGCTTGCACATGACTAAGATTATTGATATTTAATACTCCCCCATAATTCTTCTGATCACGAGAAGAAAACTTTGTTCTTCCTTCTTTTAACATCACTGTTTTCATCATTATCTTAACAACAGCGACTTGTATATCACGAAGCCATTTAGTAGGTGTACAAAAGCTTCCTGCTAGACCATTAAGTCTTTCTTGGCACATGACCATTGACGTGGGTATACTTGGTCGAAGCACATGACCGAGCGGGGTTAGAGTTGCGAGAGTGTTCATGTACCAAATATCATTCAACATCTCTTAACATCACTATTTTGATATCATTGTCTCAATAAGAGCGACTAGAATATCACGAAGCTCTTTAGTGTGTGTGCAAAAGCTGTCTTTTTATTCAATTTGCTTGCACATGACTAAGATTATTGATATTTAATACTCCCCCATAATTCTTCTGATCACGAGAAGAAAACTTTGTTCTTCCTTCTTTTTTTAACATCACTGTTTTCATCATTATCTTAACAACAGCGACTTGTATATCACGAAGCCATTTAGTATGTGTACAAAAGCTTCCTGCTAGACCTACACCATTAAGTCTTTCTTGGCACATGACCGAGCTGGGTGAGAGTAGCGAGAGTGCTCATGCTCATGTACCAGTTGAGCCCTGATACCTGCAGCAGTTGTGCTGGGTGTAGGTGGTTCTCTGCTACAAGTGTCAGGGGCGGTGTGGGCGGGGGCGGGCGTGCACACCCGCTGGCTGTAGTACGGCGGGCGGGGGGCGGCGATCGATCCGCCGCCCACGTGACCGCCCCACCCGACTCCTGCCGCCCTGGACTAAGGCAGGGGGGCATCCGAGACAGCCTGCTAGGCAGCTCGAGGTAACAATGTTGCTTGGGTAAGGATTTAATTGTCAGGGGTGTATAATTCCCACCGCTCCTTATATAACCATAAACATTTTATTAAGACTCTTCATTGTTTTGTTTAGTTGCTCGTGGACTACTTTATTTGTAATTTGATTGTTGATTAAAAGTGTGAAATTATAATTACCTACCCACAAATTTACCAAAATGTTTGCAAATATTCTTTATTTACAACGACTGTTTGCTTCCCAAATAAAAAAAAATAAAAGTAAGAACTTTGGGTAAGCTGTCAGTTTTTTCTTCCATAAACACCAATATAATTTGATTGCCGTTGAGTTTTTTCCTGTCAAAATCTGCTATGCCTTCCAGAAGAGTATTATATAATATTTACTACAGTGGCGAGGTGCCGTCTCTTTCAAAGTGCAACTGAAACGCGACTGCCGCGGCGACCAGCACTGCTGTCCACTGTTGTCCACTGTTGTCCACTGTTGTCCACTGTTGTCCATTGATTCTTAGGATAATGTTACACACTTGTGCAGACAAATCACTTTCAAGAACGCACGTTTGAATGTATTTGTGAACATCGACCGTGGTTCAAACTGGTTCTAAGTAATTTGCAACCCCCGCCCGTAGTCGCCTCTTACCCCACAGTAGTCCTACGACAGTCAGTATACCACTACACAAGAAATAATCTCGTAAATATAATTTGACTGTATTTTACGAAGGATTTTAAATACGTTGTTGCGCTTCCTATTCCCCTTTCTAGAGCCAAGTATGGGACAGCCTTGCGGTGTTCATCATGAGGGCAGATATGACACATCACGAACAGACACATTTGCCCTAATGATGGACGCTAGAAGTACAACACGGGTTAACCCCAAAAGTTAAACAACTTAACATTTGTAAAGAATAAACTGAAAAAGCAAACAGCATAGTCACAAGTTGTTCTCTACGGACATATCGGTATGGGACCACAGCCTTGAAGACAGTTTCTGCAAGGTTGTTGTTTGCTCAAAAAGTAGGCCGTTAGAAATTAGCATGACATTTTACCTACGAAGGATGTTTTCTTTTGCCTAAATGAAGGCCCTATTTCCACTTCGTCCCTGTGCGCACGCAGTCGTCGCGGCGCTGGTGGGTGTTCCCCACCCCCTGGCGGGGCGCGGGCGGCCCACCCCCAGTCCTCTAGTACAGCCAGTCGGCCCGGCCGAGCGCACCTTAACACACGCCAGACCCGCGCCGCTAAACATTTCCCAATCACCCCTAACCCCGCGAAGAGTTTACCCCTCAAAATTGGACCTCTCGTTGCAAAGTCGGTGTGCCAAGACTATCTAGGATACCACCGGATCTCGCCATGTGAGAAAATTTTTCATTAATTCAATTTTTTTTAAACCATTTCAATCATAATCAAAAATTAATACACGTATTTTTTGTACTATATTGTAATTTTAAAATTTTTAAGTCATTTCTAAAAAAAAGAGTATCACAAGGATTACAAATTATCCCACATTTATATTTTAACTTTAAATTAAAATAAAAGTCCCCGTAATTTTCTATAAATCGAGTAAAGGGGTGTCTAATGTCACCCGAATGACATTAATATGATGGTAAACATAGGCAAGGCCGATAAGCAACGAAATTAAATCATTTTTCTTTTGTTGGCTTTAAATTATGTTATTCACAAATTCATTGTTGTATTTTTATTTACCTGAGAGCATCAAACTTTACCTTTCATCCAAGTTTTCTATCCTTTAGGTTTATTGGTCTCACTATTAAGAGGAAACCGGGTGGTGTTTTTTCCATACAAACGTATTCCTCATTTCCCTCTCTGAATTTTGACACTAGAGAAAATATTTTTTTTACATAATATGAATATTGACCGCAAGCGTGTCGGTACGTTTTGATTTTTTTGATAAGTTACTTTTTATAGGAGTTATAACCCTTCAAAAATTGTTAAAATTGCCTTTTTTTAACACCATCAACAAACGTTCAGTATACAAATAAGACGATGTATTTTTAAAAAAAGCAAAGGTACAGACATAGAATGTTTTCTTTCAATACATTTGGTAAAAAAAATCTTGGAAATTGGTTCAGTTTTGGAGTAGAAAAATGAGGACTACAAAACCTCGATTTTGACAATTTTATTTGGGTATTATCAGGCTGAGGTGCATGTGTCCCTTTCTCTCAGTATTCGGGGGTGAGGGGGGGCGGAGAGGGTTTTGTTGAATACGTATACAGTCAACGAAGTGATGTGACATTCTCAATAATTATATCGATACACTAGTCCACTAGTGTTGTCATGTCCCGAGTTATCGATGTTTTTTTTAAATTATTTTTCTGTTTGGTGACTTATTTTGAGTGTGCCAATACTTACCGAGCTTATTTACTAAAGTTATTGTGACAAATTTAATTTGTTTACGTCAAATAAATTAATGGAAAAAAATTGAAAAAAAAAACACCTGTTACAGACAGACCCCGAGATGATTCCGTTCCGTATTGCCGAGTTGGATATGGAACACAAAAATTAATTAAAATATTTTTTGATAACTTTTGAAGGTTGTACTCAACATAATATTATCCCTTTATAGGACACTTTTTTTAAGATACAACTACCGAACCAAAAAAAAACTTTTATATTTGACTAAATATATTGTTCTAGATTTTTTTTTCAAAAAAATTAAATTTTACAAGAAAATGTGTGATGGTAAGTACATACACCACTGATCGTTTGATGGAATGCTGGTACAGCGTATGTTCAGTGGTACATGCATCTACCACATGTTGTTGAATCGATTATGTTATTATAATATCATATTATACAAATGAATATTGAAATCTATGTATAAGAGGCACCTTATTGTTTATTGTGCTACATATTAGGTACATACACATAACTAGTTTAGTTTTTATTTAACTTTTTTAATACGTTATATTATTACAGAAAAATGCACTTTTGGGAATACCTCCTACATCACTTGACATTTTCAATCTTCTTCAATGATCTAATATTTTTTGTTTTTAAACGCTTTATTGTAAAAAAAATTACTGTTTAACATCTACACAATGAAATTAAAACAATTTATGGTCCAGACCTTTCCCTCGCCGGTAAATTTCTTGGTATGCGACCGTCAATTATTTCTGGTAAAAGGCATTGGTGGTAGAAATTTTCTAACAGTGGAACGATTTTTTGCCAGATTTCATCGTCCCTCTCAATTTTTTCATACAGCAAACCTTTTGGACTCCACACAACAAAATAACAATAATTACGACGAGTAATATGTAACTGGCCTTGTACTTGGTAGAAGTAATTATGATTCCGTTTTAATGTTAAAGAATGGTCTTCCAATTTACAGTAATCAATTATCTTTTGTGTAATTCCCTCTTCTGGTGACATATTTGCTATACAATAAGGGCATTTAATTTCAATTATAGAATCCTCACCGATAAGGCCATCCGGACTTACCGCTAAAAAGTTTTTGGTTTTATCGATAAATAGCCCACAAGCGGATACCTGAAAACTTTTTTTTTTTTGAAAATTGCTCTATTGCTAGGCTTTCATTTTCTTTTCCATAATTTGTGGCCATAGTTCCTTTGAATTGTGAGTACAGTAAAGAGTTTAGTACTCCCGTAACTGAAGTTTTTTGCCGAAGCTTATATATTTTTCCAAAGTTAGACGCCGTTATCCGCTTACGTCTTTCAATTGCCCACAGATTGTTATTGCTTTGGCCTACCGTATTCCGTTCGAGCTCTTCCTTATTGGTTGAAGATAATTCTTTGAGAAATTCCTCTTTTTTCGTTTCAAATATTTCAGGTGGCATATCTGGTTCTAATTCCAATTGACCATAATTTTCATCGGGCCCTGTAACTTTTTTTCTTTTTTCTGTCGTATTTTCATTATACTTTAGTTTTTTTTTTCGACACATTTGTTTATTCTCCTTCGAACGTCGTTTTCTCTCTATAAAGTGCTTCGTGTATTTGCCGGGACTGTGGCCTTGGATTTTCTTTTGTATTCTTGAATGGGTTGCCAATTCACTATTCCACGAAGTTACTGCTCCAAAACATCTTGCTTGGTAAGATCCTCTTGTAGTAAAATTTACCCTTTTTCCACCTATAAATTTGGCGATAACGTTGTTGAATTGCTCCACAGTGTTATTTGTCACGTCAATAATAAGACTTTCTGCATTTGCTATTAGAGACAATAAGAATTGTTGGATATCAGTCCATATTCCACAATCTCGAAGATCGCTTACTAAATTTGGATCATCAGTATACTTCTCCGGCTTGCAATAGTACGATGCACAATTTTTATGATCACCAAACACATGATTTGCGGTATTTTTTATGTCCATTTTCAAATTTTTTATTTTATCACTTTGTACTGTGTTTTCTTGTTCTTTCCTGTAATTTATTGCTCCAACTACAGCTCTTCTCATGCGTAAAACGTTTGCTTCAACCTTTTTCCTTATATGAACTGGTACAAAGCCTTTAGCGTTGTTGGTTTTTTTTCCAAGTGCTTTCATTTTGTTGCAAAAATTGCGGAGTAAGTGATTTTTGCACTCTATTTTTTGTACTATAAGGTTAGGACCATATGGCATTTGTTGCATTATTTTTTTCATGATGCTGGAGTCGCCATCACCAACTAGTTTGTTAAATTTCAATCCATGCATTTCCATGCTTCTCGAGAACCCTTCTGCTATAATGTAGGCTTCCATGGCATTAGCACTGTCACGCCAGTTTATGAAGCACCTGTGCTCAGAAGCAACTATGTGTAGTTTAGTAGCTCTAGCACATATGCAGCAGTATGAGTTTCGCACTCCCAGAAATAAAACCTTTTTAGTTCGTAGTCCAACTATGCACCCTGCGCCAGATGAGGAGCTAAATCCACTTTTGTACGACCTCTTTGCCCAGGAGCCATCTGCAACCACCGTTACCAAAGGATAGCCACCCTCGTCTACGTCACCGTTTAAAATGGCTAGCCTTTTTTCTTCTTCACCAGCTGCGATCATTTCTTCTAAGGCACATTCTTCAATTGTTGGCGCTAAACATTGTTCTATGTTCGTGTAAGTCTTACAATCCATATTTGGCATATTTAAAACCCCACAAATTTCATTCCATTGTGAATACCCATTTCCTGTACACATCACTCCTTCGACGACAGCAGTATTTATAGACATTTTCCGTTTCGGGTCTTCGGAGTGAATGTATTCTATTTTCTTGCACATTTTGCACTCGAAAACATACTGGCTTAGAAGACCATTTCGTCGTTCCTTCATAAATTTTAAATCAGAAAATGTGCAGTTGGTGTGTTCGTGCTTTATATTTGATATCTCCGAAAACAAATATTTTATATCCACAATTCTGCGACCTTCGAAATTATCGGTTTCATCAATATGGTCTGGTTCTATCACCAAATCATCAAGCGTTGTTGATGATGATGAACTTGCGTTTTCGTCTATATTTGGAGCAAATGATTCATCCATGGAAGTTTCATGCATTAGTGAAGATGTAGTTAAGTTTCCAAAAGTAGTATCGATGACATCCATATCCCTGTAAATGCAAATGATTTATTTATTTAAATTTGTCCATCCCATTTTCCCGTTATACATGCTACATAATACACGGCTCTCATAGCATAAATCTTTAGGTTTTTCTCGTAAGTCGCTCACGTAAGAGAGTTATGGCAAAATTATCAATGTAAACGATACCCATTGGTAATTTTGCCATAACTCTCTTATGTGAGCAACTTACGGGAAAAAAAACTTTACGTACGTAAAGGTAACCTTAGGAAGGTTCAGTAGTAAGAGTGACAGGAAAGCGATATTTCGATTTACCTAGATGTCGAACGTGGTGCAACATGAATCTGTCGTTTGATACTAATAATCGGTTTTTTTCGTCTAGCAGATAAAAACAAACGCGCTTTGTTTCCATTTCTTTTACCCATTATTTATCTGTAAGAAAAAATTTTTTGAGTTGAAGGTAGGTAATATAGTAGTCGATTTTATGTAACTCAATTTCTAAATACACATATCTTATGCTACGTATATATTTGCGAATAGTGGCGTGCACAGAATTTGAAAATTGAAATTTCGGAAAAAAAATAATTTTCAGCTTCGACAACATCATTAATGTCGTATTTTCAATCTTAGGATTCTAGCCCACTGAAAAATCAGTGCACGCCACTCTTTGCGGACAAAGACGCGAGCCGAACCACGAATTATGGTAAAGGTACGAAGCAACCGCAAGCGGCGCAGCGTTTCGGGCAGTTTGCTTTTGCTTCGTTCCTTTCCCATAATCCGTTGTTCGGCTGGCGTGTGTATACGCAGCCTAAGACGTAGAATAATATTTATTATAGGTTACTAGATATGTTAACAAATGTACCGACTTGCACTAATGCACTTTATGCATACAGTCAAAACTGATGAACTTACGTTATTCAGGGAGAGCCAAAAAACAACAACATTTTTAGCGATATTTATATGTTTAATTAAAAAAGGAAATTGTGTTGTAATATTGAGTTTTTATGAATGAATAGTTTATGTTTATAATAATAGTTTATGAATAATTTATGAATAGTTTAGTAGGTATCTACTCACCATATGTCCTATATGTGTAAATCGTGAGAAATGACCAAACAGATTTCAATATTCAAGGGGGTTTCAGGGTCAAAATTCGAAGGTCTGTATTTGACGTAGAATAGTTTCCAGTAAAAAGGCTAGTCAAAAACAGTAGAGTGATGCAGCCAGCGAAAAATAAAAACACTATACAATCACAAAGTACGTGATGTACCTACTGCGCCTATGCTGCCGTTTTATAAAAAAAGATGGTATGAATCTCCCGATATTACTAAACCAAAACAGCGTGCATCTTACTTTACTAATAGTAACAAGATGAATGAACTATGAGCGCAGAAGATATCTATTATATAGGAATACGCACGCTCAAGTCGCGACGCGTATTGACTTATCTGTTGCAGCAGGCAGCAACCTGTATACACGCACCCACAAGTCTCATTGACTTGTGCGTGTGCAGAAGATGAGCTCGGAGCAGGCAGTCACATGTATTTGTAGTAAGTAATAATAATAATAAAGTTAAGTACAATACAATATTAAATAATATAGACCTCGCTATTTTATTACGAATATGTACCTAGGCACCTACTTAATTTTTGGAATAAATGAATAACAGTAAATGAAATAATAAGAACGCGAAGTCGCTGGCGGGCGCGGCGCGGCGATTCGTGCTTCCAACACCTGCAGCCACGCACACACACGCATTGGGGTTCACCAATACACCGATAGCGCTTTTGCTGTCCCCGCTGAGATGAACGAAATAGAAATAATTTTTACAAATACCTATCGTTAAAATTTCTCGGCGCTCCTGCGCGCTCTTAAAGGGTTACTGTTTTAAGGGGTGTGTTTCCACTGTGTGCCGAGTCGCTAGTTTATATTCAATTAAGTTTGTTTAAGGGTGATAGAACTCTCAACTGTTTTTACCGGGGGTTGATCCACCCTTCTTTATCACCAAGGTGCAGGTTTACCGAAACCCATTTCAGATTAAATGAAATTTAACAAAGCAATGTAACTGGTAATACCGTATCCAAAGGGCTACACCTACGCATATTTTTTCACAATGATCTCTGATGTTCTGTTCTCAAAATGGAATGACGTGGTTTACATTATTCATTTTAACCTAGGAAGGGCGTTGGATAGGTGTCTCGTTTATTCGTTTTCAATACTAAACAATTGTGTGTAGATCTACGAACGTTACTTTTACTTTGTGGGTTGTTACAAGATCGTCAGATCAACAAATTAAAAAAAAATTACAATAAAGGTATGATCGGGTTTCGCAAATCATTAATTCTGATAAATAATCGCGTATTACTGAAACCCAGTGCATTGATTTTAAGATAAACATGATTGGGATTGATTCCAAACGAATGCAAATAACAAACAAAAGTTGATAAACAAACACTTATAAACGTGTTTATTCAGTCCAAACAACTACAGGTACTGCCACTCTTCAGTCGTGTGATGAATCAACCAGATCTGGTTAGTCTGTTTCATCTTTGGTGTTGCCATTTTTGGACCTGCTCAACTATCTTACATTCTTTCTGCTCAATATACTTGTGTGATTCTTGTCACTTTGAAGAGGTCAGCAGTGCGCCATTGAGTTTAATAAATAATTACCTTTGGTTTTA
Organism: Limnephilus lunatus; assembly: GCA_917563855.2. Taxonomy (NCBI): domain Eukaryota; kingdom Metazoa; phylum Arthropoda; class Insecta; order Trichoptera; family Limnephilidae; genus Limnephilus; species Limnephilus lunatus. The sequence continues at coordinate 88,873,627 of OU830594.1, read as the reverse complement.
TTTTTATTTTTAGGCACTTTAGATCACTTTAACCTCTTTTTAGTGATGCAGGTATTAAGTTAGTTATATTTAAGCTTAGTTATATTTAAATTTCGATGGTGTCTACTAATGTGTGCTGGATAACGACTATTTATAATTTATGTTGAATTAATATAGTGAGATCGCGTATATCAAAGGACACCTCCAAAAAAATTGTTTATCCATGGTTATTATTATTAACTTTAATTTCGACTAATATTTTCCAAATAAATTGTTTCTATTTAATCTTATTTACAAGGATGGGTTGTCTCAAAAAATTTGGACAATTTACCAAATTTTTAAGTTAATTTTCACGTTTTGTGATCATTTCAGTTTTGTGAAGATACTGGGCTCTAATGATATTAGTAACAGAACTTGACCAAAAGGTGAAAATTGACATTAAAAAAATTGATGAATAAATGATCAATTTTTTTGGAATAACCGTCCCAAATCAAAACCAAAATTTTCTTTGAATTTGAAGAATTATACAATTTGTCCAGAGAAACGTCACTACCTCAATGACAATTCTTTTGTCAAACTTTTATGAGTCCGTCAATATTTAAAAAATCCGATAAAGTCAATCAAAAGAAACACGATGATTTCCCATTTCATAAAATAATCTTTTCTGAACCATTAAAACGGCCACCATTTTGAACCCGAAACGGAAATTTCAACCAAATTTACAAACCTACGAAATGCAAAACGAGTAGATTTTTCACAAAAACCGAGCTATACAAACCTACCCAATATTAGAATAATAATAATTTAAATCGATATATCTCCATGCCTTCAGAATGGACGAGCTTCTCACGTATTTTAGTTATGTATGTTGATGATATTATTACAATTTTTACTTAAAATATTATCTGGTCTTTACTACGCTATTCGTCTTTTTCAATTTTCCACTAAGATTCGTTAATATTTTTATCAATGATGATTTCAAAATACGTACTAGGTATCAACCGCGTAAATGCCATTTCATTTTGCTTGAAAGGAATCCACCGTATTCTTTACATTGAAATGTAATCAAAATAAAATTGAAGCATTTTCCCCGTCTGGATACAAATTCAGTAAATGAAACGTCCACTTCCTCACCGTTTATTAAAAGAGGTTGACGTAGCTGTCAACAAGTTCCCCATTAACCGTTGACTGTTGATTGTTGACTGTTACCTCTTATCTCAAACGAAACATCAACAACTGAAGTGATCGTTTGACGGTATCCTTAACGTTTGTATATCGATGATATAATGGGCTAGGAAAAACTAGTTAATAATATGAAGAGCGGAAAATAAATTCAAATTACCAGTTTATGTTTTTACATCGGTTCCATAAACTCCGAAACTATTCAACTACACTAAAAAACACTATGGATGGGTTATATCGTAAAATTTGAACAATTCACCAAATTTTAAAGTTAAATTTCAAGTTCTGTGAAAGTTCTAATAAAGTTCTGTCGTTACTTCACCATGGGCCGGTTGTTTCACAGTATTTGGATACTTACACAACATAAATAGACACAGATCTTGCTATCAACTTGAAATTTGAATTGTTCAGATTCTGTGGAACAACCCGTCCTATGTAAAATATTTATAATTATTTCAATTAGTTCAATAAATTTGACTTTCAACGCACTAACGCCGAACGATACCGAATCCGGTCCCCACACACCGCTACTCGCCTAAGATTAGTACGCAGTAGCGCCTCTGTGACTACACTGACTACCCCGTGATTTTTCACAGATCTGCGAACTTATAATATTATATGATTAGATATGGAAATACTTAAAAGTATTTTAAGTTTGGTTCTTGAAGTAGCAGTTTGAATTACTGATGTGAAGATCTATTACATATTATGTATTTACATAAAAGCTATTATGACAATATAATTAAGTAGGATTAGTAAACCTCACGTTATGGACCAAATTTCGACACCAACCTACACATAAAATTTTTAATTCGTCCCTAATACGACAGTAAATTTTTCTATCTTCATCTAAGAAACACTTTAACTTAGTTACTTTAAATTTACCCCAAAGGATGTGCAAATCCAAGAATGCATTTTCATATCTTCAATAAGATCAAAACGGTTCTGAAAATTATAGATTTTTAGTAAAAAAATATGCAAGTTTCCTGTAGGTATATTATTACGCTTTTATAATATAGGTACGCACAACGTTGGGCGCCATTGTTACATCTCAATATTTCGACAAAATAATGGTTAGATATTAGAAAATTGCTCTCCAATAGTTGTAATTTCTCAAATCCCAGAAATGTAATAAGACCGTGGGAAGCATCATGTCATTGTTACGTAACGCAGAGCAAGTGCTTTCGCACGTTTCTTGCAATACTCAGAACTCGTAAATCCGGCTCCTTTCACAATAACAATAATAACATCTTATAAACAATTACACAGAATGCCGGATGGACAATAAATATTTTGATTATCTTCAAACTTCAACCTGACAACTCAATATTAGCCAAGCTCTCTGACTTAAGATCAATTAGTTTGTTTCGATTTGGGAGGATAAACAACACCTCTGCCACAGGTCACTTCAAGTGGTTCGCTTCATTTGATGATTTAGCAGGGGTGCCTGGGTTTGCGGGGTGAGGTTTGTCCGGGTATTGGTGGCGGATGCGTCTGCCCATCAACTGCGTGGCATGCCGGATCGAGGTAGACCTTAGGGGCCATCCATAAATTACCTCACACAAATTTCATGATTTCCCCCCCCCCCCCGTTCCTGTCACACATCTTCACATTTCTGAGACCCCCTCCCCCTTAGCGTGACGTCACATAATTTGCAATTTTACATGTAAAAATAATAGTTAATCCCCTAAGATGACATAGGCCTCGAGGAAAATTATTTTCCTTGGTCCATCATGTGTACGGTACGATTGGTAAATAATAGTAAAAAATTGTTATTTTTTAGAGCGCTCTTTTTGTGAAAAATCACCTCAAGAGCGCGTACAATTTATTATGTTTTGCTTGGTTCTATTTAATTAATCTATTTTTATTATTTACAAATATATACTGAAAATATATATACATACTCGTACATTGGCAGGTTACTTTCGATAAACACAATAGAAAGTTTAAGCTTGGAGCAGATACTATATTAAATTAAAAAGAGTGGACGTTGCATGATTTTACGTTTACTACTTTACTCTTCATTACTATTGATGTTACATTTTATTATAAGTTAAAATATTAGTGGCAAAAGTAAACTATAATTTATTTCAAAAGACTGGATAATTTAGGACTGAAATATTAATAAAATGACCTTAAAAAGCTTACAGTTTCTTAGTTATTCACTTTGTTTTCCTTATTTATATTTCCTATATTACAATGTCGCGGACAGTGATACGACTGTCTGAAAAGGTTAGTTTTAAGTTTTACTTTAAATTCTATCTGGTCTATGATCATTCTTAATCATGTGGGAGTCCGTTTCAGGCTTCAGGACCTGACACTCCGAAAGCACGATCACCGAACTTAGTATCTGGTGTACGCTTTGGTTCCTTTAACCTTTCACAAATGCTCAAGTAATTAAAATATTTTAGGGAACACAATTTCCATATACTGTCTTGATTGCAAAAGACACTTATAGTGTTATTTTTTAAGGTGTTCGAAACTCATTACGATCGCAAATGTTTTCTTAAATTAAAATTTTATTTCTCCTTAATTGCTATAAGTCAATTGTTTTCTTTTCCACGGGTTCTCTGTTTTCTCCCTAGCAACCCCGGAGATTTTCCACCTCGTCGTAAATAACAAGTCGTGGGTTCCAGAGAAAATAATCCAGCGATCGCATTAAAATCTTTTAGTGCTTTCTTTGAGAAAACTGTAGTAAAACGGTGTTGGCACTTCGTAAATGACGAACGGAGTAAATAAAACTCGGTTTATATGACCTTTTATTTATTTATATCGGGGAGAGAAAGGCCTTGGTGGAGTGAAATGATTAATGATAAATATCGATGGCTGATGCAAAACACGATGTTGAATAATATTCTGATGACGATTACGCTACCGTCGTTCAGAGTTGTCATTTTCGTAGCACGCCCCCCCTCTCCCTTTAAAATGACTACTGAAGTCGACGGTAGGGGTATCGAATTTGATACAATCGATCTAACTTCTTTCCTTTACAAGTAGTGTCTGGAATAAAATACGAAATGGACTCGGACCTATAAGCTTGTTTTCACGATAATATAACATTACCAGAAGTATGTATGAAGTATGAGGCGTACCTGACTTATTAAATCATTCGAATGCTTATTATATCTATCATAGAATAAAGCCAAAGTAAACAATGAACTAAGCGAAATAGAAAATATAGATTTAGGAATTCCACAAGGAACTATAGTAGGCCCTTTACTGTTCATGTTATATATTATGCACTTTTTGAACTCCCAATCATTGGAAATATTATATCTTATGCAGGTGTTACAGTGATAACTATTGAAGTAAATTCTTCGAAAGGTGCCGAGGTATGGCTAATAATGCAATAAATAATGTAAAACTATGGTTTTGACGAAAACTTATTGTCACTAAATGTTGAAAAAATTTGTTATTTAAATTTTTTTTATTTAAATCGATATTGATAGCATGATATTAATATTAGTTAACCAACCAACTCTGAAAGACGGCAAGAGCGAACCTTCTGACAAAATCAACAGATATTATTTTATAAAATCGAGTACGAACACAAATTAATTCATTAGTATGGAATGGAGCATCTCCTATCCTTATTATATATTCCTCTTACCTTTACCTTATTCTTATGAAGTAAAATAAAGAAATCGCTATCCAATATTAGCACAAGATTTTTTTTTGCTTTGTTTATCCCCCATAAAAGCGGTTCGTTTCTTACAAATAAAAAAAATAAATGTTTGTACCAATACGAAGGATTTGTAAACCTCACATCAGCCTTGCCACAGTCAAAAAGCTCATCTGAAGAGTAATTAGTAATGACTAATGACTAAATAAAATACCCTAAGAGAGAACTTGGCATATCAATAAAGCATTCTGTCCAAACGGTTATACAAAAATGGCGGTCAAGATGGAACCAATATTTATTATTTATCATATAAACTGAATAATAACCATGGAAACCGGCGTTTGTATAACCGTTGGACAGAATATTGTTAGGGTACCCCGATGCCGGCTTCTAAACCAGCAGCAGCACACCAACACGTCCCTGGCTAGCTCTCAGCGGGACAAGGGTACTCTCTATTCAGGGGAGTGGGCAGCTCAAGGCTAGGGAACTTCTCTCCATCCTTCGGTGACCCACGGGATCCTCACCGGCCAACAATCCTCCCGCCGTAGCAGAATAATAACAATGTTAAATCATTTAGACATGTATTGTAAGCTCAAACACATACATAGGTTTCTACAGTACAATTCAATTACAAGAAATGCAATTTACACAAACCTAGCTAAAGTGTTTAACTTTCTCTGACTGACTCTCAAAACGAAACTCTCCGGGTCGTGATTTCCACGGGGGCCCTACATTTCACTGTATTACGGACAACATTTAAAGAGGAAATCAAGATACAGCTTACATGTAGGTTGGCAGGAACCTCGTCTCATGTGGCAGCTTCATCAGGCACTTTCATAGTCTAAATAGACCGAACTATGGTGCGGCAAAAGGCCAATTATACACAAAGGTACTTCAATAATACATCGCGGCCGTTGAATTGGGTCCGCCGGCTTAAAGTGCGCCGCTAGCGTGTCCGTTCGCCAAGGCACTCAGATTGCTTCTGTCGAGCGGCCGCGGGATGCCGAGAGTGGCAAGGCACGCGGGGAGGTAAGGAGAAACAGGATACGGCGCGGGGAGGCGGCGGCCGAGCCGTGAGGACAGCTGCGTTCTCGAAACTATTCGCTTCAAGGGCGTATCGTAACACTTCCCCCCGCGCTCGGAAAAAAAGCGACGTGGCAATGGAGCTGTAGGATAAAAAATCCTCTTAAACTTCCATAGGGGTTTTTGAGAGATTCGTTGCTTGAGAGATGCCTAGCTAGAACATGCAATTTATGTTATAGTTTAGGTCACAATGTTTGTAGGGAATGGGTGAGGGGTACATACAATGTTTGGAAAAGAACAGTTTTGGTGAAAGTACATGGTGTGAAACAACATACAAGATTATGCAATTGAAAGATGACAATACATGGTTATGCAATTGAACAAAATAACAATACATGGTTATGCAATTGAAAAATAACAATACATGGTTATGCAATTGAAGAACAAAAGAAACAACAAGAACAAAAATGCCTGTGTGATTCTAAGGTTTCATTGGTCTGGGAGCTAAGTTTGCGAAGCGTGGATTTGTTTGGTTTCGGAGAATTTCGAAGAGGAGGACGTGGTTTCACAGATTCTAAGGATTACATTATCACTGTAATCAGACCCCTTTGAGATAACACTCAGAAGTACACTTGGGCCTTAGAAAACACTTGGTTGTGTCGAAGACGTCGAAGTTCATGAAGTGGAGACTGTGGTTGCTGTGCCGCGACTATGGTTACAGAGGTCATTGAAGAGGAGAATCCAGTGTCTGCAGACATGCCAGTACGAATCCTAAAGTGTTATTAAGGTAAACACGGATCGTATATAATGGTTATTGAAGCATAATGTAGCTCAACATAACTTGTATTGGTACGCATTCAGCGAATACTGGAGGTCAAGGTAATGATGGTTTACACATGACGATTTGCGTCACTGCATGACAGCGCAAGAGACGACATGGTTGGCATTGATAGCAAGAGTAAGAACAAACCTAGGAGCTAGCGTGCCCAAAAGGTGGTTCAGAGTGTCATGATGTATAGTGGGACAACTCAACTTGCTGTGGCACGACAAAACAACATACATATGGGTGGTATGGTCTGTGCTTTCAGGAACAAATGCGTAGAAAAATGGCAGCAGGAGGGACCTAGTAACCACAGCGCGTGCTGTCAGGAAGTGGAGCTCAGCTTGGCTGTTGGTGATGACATCCGCCTGGGCTTCTTTTTAATCCGGGAGAAATTATTATTAGAGCAAAATTCTTGAAGTTTACCTGCCTAGGGACCAATGAAGAAAAGGTTTGGAGAGAAACAAAATGTGTCCAGATTATGAAATAAACGAAGTTTTAATCACCGACCCAGAGAGTGACGAAGAGAGAGTTTTCTAACTAAATTGTGATTACATAAACATTTTCCTTTACCAGGATGACTTGGCGTTTGCCGAGTGACAATATGTCTTGGTTAAAAAACAACCGGCCTTCCATGGCCTATGTTAACATAAAGGTGGTAACATTTTTGTAGAATTTCAACGAACAAGACAAAGAAGTCGTGAATGAGTCACGGTAAAAGCAGAGAAACCAATTCATGAATAAAGGTTGTCAAAAGGAGACAGACGGTACGCCAAGTGCATATCGTACATATCCAACATTCATGAATGTGTTTCGTGAAATTGAGAAAAAGAACAAAAGGTGAGACATATGCAGAGAGTGAGGGAGAAAGCCTGCTGATAATTGGTTAATTTACCGATTCGCACTCCCAGTGAGGGCGAATTATGGTTAACAACAGATTTTCCTCTTCATAACATATACCTGAGAACATGATGGTGAGGAGAAAGGAAAGGAAAAGGAAAGGAGTTGAGTGACGAAACTTGCTAGAGACTGGACTAATTTCCACTTCAAACTCCATGTGAGAATGAAACATGATCAACCAGCAGATTTCCTGACTCTTTACAATTGTTAAAAGGATGAGGAGAAATTTGAATACACATTAACAAAAAGACTAATCTTTTGCGTGTATTGGGCAAAAGATTAGGGGTCATTTTAAAAACTCCTGCGTGATTGTGAGAAAAGACAGACCCTTGCTCCAATTTCACAAACCTGGGGGTTTTCTTATTCGTTCCCCAGACAACGAGTTGGGTGGTTTTGTGCTCAATCGATTAACTCCCACAGCACTATGCCCCATAGTTAGCAGTGAAGCTACAAACTAGTCCTTTTGGGATAGTAGATATTCCTGGGCTTCTTTCCTTTTTGCAAAGAAGTGAAAAAACAGGAGGTCCACGGGCATTGGCGTTGAATGACAACAAAGGGTTGTGGACTACATTTCGTAGATCGCACACAAAAGGTTTGATATTATTTCGTTCGCACGACTCATGGTAAGTGTTTTAACGTCTCCACGTATAGTGTACAAAACATGTAAGTACATACAAGATAAAACTCAATTATAGACAGAAGTCAAGAGTTTATACAATGCCTCTTAAAGAAGATGGCAAGGCCGATATTATGTCGTTTCGCACGAATCACGGTAAGTGTTTTAACGTCTCCACGTATAATGTACAAAACATGTAAGTTCATACAAGATAAAACTCAATTATAGACAGAAGTCAAGAGTTTATACAATGCCTCTTAAAGAAGATGGCAAGGCCGATATTATGTCGTTCGCACGAATCACGGTAAGTGTTTTAACGTCTCCACGTATAGTGTACAAGGGTTGTACACAATTATACATACAAGTGGTACTCATGACAAATTAATGACACACGACCAAAATACAAGAGCGGTACTCATGACAAATGAATGACACACGACCAAAATACAAAAGCGGTACTCATGACAAATGAATGACACACGACCAAAATACAAAAGCGGTACTCATGACAAATGAATGACACACGACCAAAATACAAAAGCGGTACTCATGACAAATGAATGACACACGACCAAAATAGATTGTACAGAAAGGGTGGTACTCATGACAAATATGTCACACGACCAACTCAATAACATTTAGCTATGAGCAAAAGTGATTATGACGAACTTCTCGTATCGTGGCAGGTATTTTAAGGATCCCTCCTATAACGGTGGATGTTCTAAGGATCTCTCCTATGACGGTGGGTTACGTTTAAATACAACACAATAAACGTTAACGATGCTCGTTTTAACACATTTTATAAAGATTCGTTAGATTAACTAACTCCGTAGCCCAAGAGCGTACGACAGAGAAGATAGACAATTTGATGCTACTTCATGTGTTACAAAATACAAGGGTGATGGCAGAGTATAATTCTACTTACACCAAGTATTTAAAACAAAGACAGACCTATAATGGTTTTACATACTGTCTGTTGTGGCAACCTGCAGTGAGGAAGACCAAAGAAAAGGGACCAATTACGGTTTTACATACCCTTTGTGTAGTTACAAACATACCAGGTTATGTGCAATTTGGGTTGCAAATACTTGGTTAAATGAACACCTAAAAGTTGTGAATTCCAAAATCAGGATAACCATAAGGTTTTATTAACCTGTCTCGTAGGGTTGAAACGTGTCATACAAGACATACGTAACGTACAAGCAAAAAACAAAATAACAAAAAAACAGTGACTTTGTTATAACAACCAAAGACCGGATGATTCGGTTTTACGTACTTTAGTTGAAACGAGCCAAATTGATTTATATACAGGGTTATAAAGACCAATCATTGGTTTTATAAATACAAGTTCCAAAATGGACGTGTCGATATCCAATTTTGGTACAAGAGCATGAATTTGGGTAGGACGCCATCAATTTTTAATTTAAGAGGAAAAAATTGAAAAAAACTTATATACACGGGGGCGACTATGTAAGTAACCACTGTTTGATTTTCATGCTAGAGATACCTCGGAAGGTTTTACAACTCATGATGAACAAAATAAAAGGACAAATTGTAAAGATAGTTAACTGGTTCTGAGTCGGAATTTAACACTTTGGAATTTACAAAACCCGACTTCTAGAACGACACGCCGATGGGCAATTGTCAACTACTTTACATGAACAAAATAAATAGGTGAGAAAGTTCCTTTCCACACGACAAAAATGCAACAAAAAATAGGAGAAAAATTACAAAATTACATGACAAGGCAGGGTATGACGTGGCATGAACATTGCGTAGTGTACGTGTTGAGACAATAAATGGGCTCGCGACTTCCCAAACATTGAAACTCGAAAAGTGTCTCCGTTCCAAAGTGATCAGTTTTAGAACAGGTGAAGAAAAAAAAAAAAAAAAAAAAATAAAAGAAAAAAATTGCCGTGAGGGAAAGAAAAAACAGTGCAAAAACAACATTTGAAAGTAACTTCAAGGAGAGTACGCATTAATTTACAAAATAATTTACAACTTGTTTCATTTATGAAACGATGGGCATGTGATTGACACAATACACGCCTGACGTAGTAAGACTCTGTAAGCTTACAAAAAGGTGATGCATACTGGATCATTTTACGTTTGCTGAGATAGTGGGGGCAGTTTTACTTGACTCCTCACTTCCAGACTTTACAATGTCCTTAATGTGGTAATTACCAATGTGCTTTCCAGATGAGTCAGACAAGGAGTACACTAGGTCTGATATTTTCCTTAGGACTTTGGCCTTCACGAAACGTGGTGCCAGCTTAGCAGAGAAATACATGGCTCCTTGGGAAAGTGTGTTGTTCTTTCTCCAAACTATGTCTCCTGTATTGAAGGTGACATGTTTTCTTCGTAAGTTATATCTGTCCGCACTCTTTTGGTGAGCCAGGAGCAAAGCATCAGTGACTTCACTGTAAATGGCCGACAGTTCTTCCAAGCGATGGGCATAATCTGCGGTAGGGTTGCTTGTGGTGGCGGATGACGTAGGAAAGTTTGTGTCCCTATGTAGAGAACCATGGACGACTTGTTCCATACCGTGTTTTAAGAAGAAAGGTGTGTAACCAGTGGCCAGGTTAACAGTGTTGTTCATAGCGGCCTGAATTTTATCTAGGTTTTTACACCAAGTGCGTTGGTCTTTATCAACTAGAATAGCTAGAGCTGTGTTGATTGTTTGGTTGTAACGTTCGACAGTGTTATTTTGGGGAGTGTACAAGGTGTTATAATAAATGTCCTTGATTCCGTATTTGGCAAGAAATTCTTTGAATTCCTGGGCAATAAACTGTTTTCCGTTATCAACAATTACGGTTCTGGGTGTTCCGTAAGGTATAAAAATGTGTTTTTCCAGAAGTTTTATGATGGCGGACGCATTGGCTCTTTTTAAAGGGAAGATCCAACAGAATTTGGTGAAAACATCCACTACACTAAGTATGTGCATGTGTCCGGCATAACTTCGAGGAAAAGGTCCGACGAGGTCCATTGACAATGACTGTAGGGGTCTGTCGGCACGTTTGGGGTTACCCATTAGGCCGGCAGGTGCTGCCGTGCTATGTTTATAAGCTTTACAAGTTTCACATTTAGAGATGTAATTGCGAATTTGTTTGAAAAGACCAGGCCAGTAATACTTCAAGGAAATCTTTTTATACGTCTTGAAAGTTCCTGGGTGTATAGAGTCGGGAGCACTATGATTGTCAATTATTATTTGTTCTCTTCCTTCGAGGGGAACGACAAGTTTCCAAGAGTAATCTTCGAGGATGGATAGTGGTGCCTTGCAATTACGGTATAGTTGTCCTTCTTTTATGATAAAATTAGGAAACTTTTGTTGATTATTTTTACAACCTTCGAAGATTTTCAAGTACCATTCATCTTTTGTGGGTGGAGGGGGGGCAATTGTGTCAACATTTAATGAAGCCAATTCAATTCTTGAAAGAGCGTCAGGAACAATATTGTCCGCGCCTTTACGGTGTACAACATCAAAATTGAATTGAGACAAACGGGAGGCCCAACGAGCGAGTCTACCGGAGGGATTACTTAAAGAGATCAACCATTTCAAACTACTATGGTCTGTGACTACAGTAAATTTGCTACCGTCTATGTAACCGCGGAAATGGTGAACAGAATCCAATACAGCCAATAACTCCTTTTCGGTAATTCCGTAGTTTTTCTCGTGTTTATTTAATGTACGGGAAAAATACGCTACAGGGTGTTCGCCATCTGGGAACTCTTGAGTTAGGACTCCACCGATTCCTACGTTGGAGGCATCCGTGTGGAGGGTAAAAGAGAGTGTAAAATCCGGGCAATTCAGAACGGGGGCTTTTTGAAGGGCATTTTTTAAAGTTGTAAACGCTTCTTCAGTTTCAGCAGACCATCGGAAGTTGCTGACACCTTTACGGGTGCCGGTGATTTTATTTAAAGGGGCTGCAATTGTGGAAAAGTCTTTGATGAATCTTCTGTAGTAACCTGCAAGTCCAAGGAAACCTTTGACTTCCTTCGCGTTTTTGGGTCGGGGAAAATTTGCCATGGCTTCCACCTTAGCGGGGTCTGTTCTTAGACCTTTTTCGTCGACAATGAATCCCAAATAACGTAAACGGGACTTACAGAATTCAGACTTCTTCAAGTTGATGGTTAAACCAGCGAACTTGAGTTGTTGAAAAACCTTTTCCAACATTAATAGGTGTTTTTCAAAGGTGTCGCTGACGATGATGAGGTCGTCAAGGTAACAAAACAGGCTGTTATCGACTTCAGGACCGAAGAGTTTGTCCATCAGTCTTTGTAATTCGGCGGGGCTGTTCTTTAGACCAAAGGGTAATCTTTTAAAATGGAACATTCCCCTACCAGGTACAACGAAAGCAGTTTTTTCACACGATTCTGCGTCCAAGGGTATTTGCCAAAAAGCTTTGCTTAGGTCAACAGAGGAGATGAACTTGGCGTTGCGCAGTTGGTCTAAGGTCGCGTGGACGTAAGGTAAGGGGTATGCGTCAGCTTCCGTACAAGAATTTAAACGTCTACTGTCAAGACAGAAACGTGCGGAGCCATCTTTTTTAGAAACCAAAAGAGTTGGGTTGGTCCATGCACTTCTGCTGGGAACCACCACACCCATTTTTAACATTTCATCAAGTTCTTTTTCCAAAAGTTTAAGCTTTTGGGGGGCTAAGTTGTAATAACGTTGCTTTATGGGTGGGCCATTGGTTTTAATGTGGTGTTCTACCAAATTTGTCAAACCCAATCCACATTTTTCGAAAGATATTGATTCGAATTTATTGACCATTTCCTTTAGTTGGAGAGCTTGGTCCGTGCTTAAATTTTCGTGAGGTATTATTGTGTGGATCTCACTAATTTGAGCAGCAGTGGAGGTTTCGCCAAGAGTATTAAATACTTGGGGAGCAACGTTAAAAGCCTTCCAGAAGTCAACGCCAAGGATGAAATTCTGGGATATAGAGGGCACTATTAGAAAATTGATTGTAATTATTTTATTGTTACAATTAATTGGCAGTGCAAGGGTACCGATGACCGGCTGGGAAACATTATCCGCAGTCGTCAGGTGTGTTGTTTGTGGCGAAATTTTAAAATCACTGTTAACAAAAGGCAGGTGAGCATTGTTGCCAAGACAGCTGACAGATGCACCGCTATCAAGTAATCCGGAAAAGGGCACATTGTTAACAGAGAAAAGAGCATAGGGTCTCCCATCTTTAGCTTGTTTGCAACAAACCGAGGAAACATTTAAGGTCTGGTTAAAATACTTAATGTGTGATAACCAATCAGTCCATTCTTTAGACCTTGGTTCAGAATGGGTACCTGAGAGGTTATTATTTAGTTTTTTGGCCTCTTCATGTAGAAATTTGGTGGGGGCTTGGAGAAATCCACCTGAGGTCTGACATCGCTTGGGTTTTGTAACCTTTCTGCATTGTGCCTTGATCTCTTGAAAATGTTGCGCAGTTCGTCGCATGGAGGAGAGCGGTCCCTAGAGTGATGTCTCTTGGAGGTTCGGGGTTCCTTGGATTCCAGAAGTCTTGCTTGCTTGAAACAAGTAGCGGCCAGGTGGCCTACTTTTTTGCAAAAGGAGCACACTTTTTTGTTGTCGAATTCTGGCTTTAAACCAGACGAACGGCTTGGCACAGCCACATTATTCGACACATTCTTTATGTTTTTCCTATCCTGGTACGATTCCAGGAGGAGACAGACTTCGTTTAGCTGGGCCAGGGATGCAATTTTTTGTGAGGTGATGATGTTCTCGTATTTGCTTAAAAGGCCATCAGTTATGACTGGTAATAGTTCAGCTTCCGGAACAGGATGTGAAAGCTTGATGTTGATGGATTCAGCCCTTTCTATGAATGTAGCCACAGGTTCATCTACTAGTTGTTTAATAGATAGTAGAGATAGTTTGATCCGGTGCTGGGCCTCCTTTTTTCCAAAGCTAGAGATTAGGGCAGCTCTGAGTTTACTCCAATCTTTGCATTTAGTCTTTTGGATGCGGTGCCACGGAATTAATTCTGGGGAGATGAGTTCTATAAAGTTTCTCCGTAGAATCTCGAATGGGATATTTTTGATTGTAGCCGTTTCTTCAATACGGTCAATGAAATCCAGCACATCGGAGACGCCATTATATTTGACTTTCCAAGAGGATAAATCGTAAGTTTTATCTTGTGTCAAGATGGGTGCGACGTCCTGTTTTATCATTACATGCGGCGTAGGTTCTTTGTCAAGATTATCCAAAACTTGCGTAGCCGAACATGAATTATTTTCGTTGGAGGGGGTGAGATTTATTCTCCTAATGTACTTTTTGTTGAATAAAAGTGCATATGCCTTCAATGTAGATTTAGATTTGCTTGATGGCGAGAGTCCTCTATCCCTTAAAGCAGCTTGTAAGTGGGCTTTGGATAAACTATGCACATTGGGAATGGTACCCAAGTTGGATGATGTAATAGTTTGCTTGTCCTCCATTGCGAGTTTCCTGGGTGGTGAGGAAAAGAAAAAAAAAATTGGCCAGGGGTTTCCTTTAGAAAGCGCAAAAATTAATTTTTGTGAGGCACTTTTCACTTGGTGGTCACTGTTGGCACTTCCAAATGTGTTTTGTGTACATGACACCAGAATTCTTGTCAAAGAGGGGCAGACGAGAAAAAATTTTGCGTGGAAAGACCTTAGTGGTAAAGGTTTTTGTATTTTACTGACCACTTTTGAGAAAACTGTGAAATTCACAAGTATTTATTTATTTTAGAAAATTTTTCCAGGACTGACCTTTAGAAAACAGGTTTTTTATTTTCACAAAAACACTTTACACTGAGAAAGGCACTAAAGTTCACAAAAGGCACATTTCTGGCAAATAAAGGACAAACTTTCGGATGAAAATGACTGAATATGGGATTTATTGCATCCAACCATATTAAAATTATTTTATTTATTCATGGAATCAGTCATTGGTTTTATTATTATTCCACTTTTCACTTATGTAAGGGAAAAAACACAATTCACTTTCACTTATGCTGAAAAAAAAACAGTACCTATAATGTACAATGGGGAAAGAAAGTCATTATTTTGTCCATTTGGAGAAACATTAAATTGTACTAATTTGACAGACACAAGTGGGCCGATTGGTATATTGTGCAGAAATAATAAAAAATACGTAAGTCCGAAATTTTCATTAAGGAATTCGCAAAATAACTGGGGTTCCAGAATCAAATTTATAATAATGATTTCCGTTGGTAACCCAGTTCAGTCATAAAAAACGGTTTGGATTTAAAACGCAGCCTAGCAACAGTCGGTTGGGGTATCGGCGGGAACAAGGCATTTGCGCGCAATCCGGACTATCGCTTGGAACAAAAGCCGTTGGATTTTGGGCGGGAATGACTGTTGCTAACGCGCCCGCCGCTTGGTGACGCAATTCAGATTCGCGGTCAAAAGCTGGCGTTTCGGGTACTCAAAATGGCCGTTTCAAATGCGATTTAATTCATAATTTCAATCAGATCTGTTATGGATCTGATTTACATATTGGTTTCTGTGGTTTTTTCACAGGATTCACTGTAGAATAACAAGGCATAATTAATGTTTACAAAATAGTTGTTGTGCGGGAAGGATTTTGACAGAGGGAGGTCCCGCAAAGTGACCGGGGTAGAGAAAAAAATTCCAGCCCCACGATCGGGCGACAATTGTTAGGGTACCCCGATGCCGGCTTCTAAACCAGCAGCAGCACACCAACACGTCCCTGGCTAGCTCTCAGCGGGACAAGGGTACTCTCTATTCAGGGGAGTGGGCAGCTCAAGGCTAGGGAACTTCTCTCCATCCTTCGGTGACCCACGGGATCCTCACCGGCCAACAATCCTCCCGCCGTAGCAGAATAATAACAATGTTAAATCATTTAGACATGTATTGTAAGCTCAAACACATACATAGGTTTCTACAGTACAATTCAATTACAAGAAATGCAATTTACACAAACCTAGCTAAAGTGTTTAACTTTCTCTGACTGACTCTCAAAACGAAACTCTCCGGGTCGTGATTTCCACGGGGGCCCTACATTTCACTGTATTACGGACAACATTTAAAGAGGAAATCAAGATACAGCTTACATGTAGGTTGGCAGGAACCTCGTCTCATGTGGCAGCTTCATCAGGCACTTTCATAGTCTAAATAGACCGAACTATGGTGCGGCAAAAGGCCAATTATACACAAAGGTACTTCAATAATACATCGCGGCCGTTGAATTGGGTCCGCCGGCTTAAAGTGCGCCGCTAGCGTGTCCGTTCGCCAAGGCACTCAGATTGCTTCTGTCGAGCGGCCGCGGGATGCCGAGAGTGGCAAGGCACGCGGGGAGGTAAGGAGAAACAGGATACGGCGCGGGGAGGCGGCGGCCGAGCCGTGAGGACAGCTGCGTTCTCGAAACTATTCGCTTCAAGGGCGTATCGTAACAATATTCAGAATGTAGTTGGATCGGTATGCCAAGTCCTTCTTTTAGGTGTTAAGTCATTAGTTTTATTAGAGTAAATTTCACGTGAAATTGATGACTTAACGTGAAATACAACAATTTTCTAAGTGTTCGTACGTGTCCGTAGTAGTTATTACGCATTATTTGAAAACAATGGTCTGATAACGGCTAACTTATCTAGAGTTTATAAACAAAACGTTTTAACAGGAAAAAAACAAGAAAATCATTCATGCTCATTATTCGCATTGATTGTTGAAGGCGATTTCCGCAGCAAATAACAAATCTTTTGTTCGTCAGACTCCTTTGAAATGCACTCCCGGTCCCGGAGTGATTGAACCGGGATGGCGCATTTATTTACACTTTATTTTTCCTTCACTTTTTAGAGATTTTCCCGAAGCGCTTTATTTCTGGGAAAATGATGCAAAAATAACATGAAAGACACCACGGATTGTATGAAGATCGCGTACGGCGCACACGAGACCGAATTATCAATGTACGATGCCAAAAATATTTTTTTTGTAATTCTGATCGGAAATGCGTATGAGAAGATTATGCCTTTTTTAGGATTAGTTGGGGTCAGGTGTTCATAGTATTCTAATTAAAAAAATACTAATTATTTCGTATTGAATTATTTGTGTGTTTTTAATTAGTGATACAGGTTTATAAAGCATATAAATATGATTAAACTGTAAAACTACGATAAATTGCAAAATTGTTCATTTTTTAACCACTCCGACCCCTAAGCTTGTTTACATGACAATATAACAACAGCAGTCAAGTATAATAAGCTTGTTTTCAAGCTAACGCGTGTATTCCCACAGAAATCGTTATAATTCCCTTATTGTTTTAGTGACAACCCTAAAACAAAAAGTAGGAGATCCATATTCAATCAAGCTTCACATCTCTATTCAAAGTTATCCATAAAAATACTTAAAAAATACTTATTTAGTAGAAACAGTTTTTAACAGCCAAATCTCCTACGCGCCGTTAGACATTGTTAATTTTTTATTAAATATTCTTGTATGAAATGGTAAAAAAGTGAGGTGACAAAATTATTTATTATACATTTATTCGATAGAATATATTTTTTTACATAATCCGTGATTTTAGTACCGTTTTCACATGAAAACATCACGTGAGTCATTTTTACAATTTATTTTATGTTTACATTCTAAATTTTAAAATTTACATATGTTAATATTTATTTGTGATACTACAATTTGAAAGCTTATTTCATAACCTTTCAAAAACAGTTTTTAGTATTCGGCTACGTTCAGAAATATTTTATTTATAGAGCTTTAATTGCAAAGCGGAAATAACACCAAGTTTTGGTAAATCTGACAGTGTGTTTAAGAAAAAAAAAACTTGCACAATGGCAAAATACCTGAGTGGTTAACATTATAAATATGTAGTACTTTTATCTTAATCGTCATGTCCTTTAGAGCGGTTTCGCCATGACCACCTGAAAAGAATGCGCTCGATTTAAGAAAGAGGGAAAAAGGGGACATACATTTAACGTTTTCACACTAGTTGTAAGGTATATTTTTAAACTAGTAAAATAATGTCGATGACATATTCAAGCAAGCTTCCATTATAAAAATGTGTAAAGAAAAAAATAACAAAAAATATCAAGAATTTTACAAACTAATGAGAAATGGAATCCAATTTATTACACCTAATTTTAAAACAACTCAAATGCAAAATCATTATATTTTCCAAGCCATAAAATACTATAATAACCTTCGTTCTGAATTACGCTGTATCATCAACCAATAAATAAAATTAAACAATTTTTGAAAAAAAAAATTACAGTAAAAAGTAAATAATTTTATACAAAACATATTATATATTTTATACAAACTAAGTAAGAATCATGGCTCCCTTATCAGGCACTAGAGCTTCTCTTTTGTGATAAAGTATACATGACCAATATCGGCCTTTATTATAATATTTTGTAAAATATATGTTTTATATTACAATAAAAAAAAAAATTGTGGAACTCGGTGGAACTTTTTTCTAAACTCTAGTTGAAGTAAGCATTTCAATATCTATTTTTTTTAAACAAAAACGTATATTATATGTAGAAAACAGAACGAGCGTAGCTACCCCGTCAACGAATCTGGCGCAAATGAGAAATATTGGCAGGGCTTAAGCCCGGGATATTGGGTTCTTCTATTATTCTGACTTTTGACATGACCCGAATCAAGTATCTAATTCACTTAATCGTGTAATGTCTTCCTCGGGCGGCCCCGACTTCTTCTTCCATTCACATTTGCATCATATATTCTACTCGCACTATTTTCTGTTTTCATTCGTTCTACATGCCCAAATCATCTAAGGGTCCCTTTCTTAATCTTACTCATTATGCTTACATCAGCCTTATATTATTTGCGGATATTCACATTCCTCACACGATCATAGATGATTTTACCACACATCCGCCACAGGGATCTCATTTCAACAGCATTCATTTTACTTTCATCCTTCCTCTGCCAGTTCCATGCCTCACTGTAATACAGCAGGGTAGGTACCAGGACTCCATTGTGGACTGCTAGCTTCACTTCTTTTGATTTGTATTAGCGCCAGCGGCATTCAGTCCTCCATTAATGGAGTTACCTGCATTTACATTTCTTTCAATATATACTACAGAATACACTACCAGCAAAGATTAGACAAACTGAATCAATGACTAAATTCAAACAAGATAATAAAGAAATGGATTATAAAGCCCACAATACACGACACCTTTTTTCAGCCCGATCAATAGCGATCGCGTATATCGAAAAATGTCGACTTTTGTCTCTAATTGGAATCGGGCTGAAAAAAAGGTGTCGTGTATAACGGCCATAAGTATTGGACGTCACACTACCTCAAACATCTGTGAAATAAATTACAAATATACAGAAATATCAATTGACATACGTCCTTACTCATATAAAACAAATTAAAGTAATAGAATCCTGTATAATCTAACTCCATAAATAGATATGACAGGATTTACTACTTAATTTCATCTCTTCTTTAATATATAAGGCAACTCTCTTTACGGGATTTACCCACAATTTCAATCATCTTTCTGTTTTAATTGTATTCAAATTAATATGTATTTAACCTTAAATATTCTTACGATATTCTCAAATATTCTTATACGTGATATTCATTTACATCTACGCCTGTCTCGACACAGGTATATCCTAGTGAGACAGACGTCGAATAATATAATGTAAACATACCCTATATATTTTCGTTATTTGTGTTTGGGGTGTTATGCCGTGTTACGCTACTTTCTTTCTTTAGCCGACGTTTCGGACTGCGTTGCAGTGCATCTGTCGGATCTGCCCTGATGATGGACACGGCAACGCTGTCCGAAACGTTGGTTAAAGAAGGAGGTAGCGCAGCACGGCATAACACCTCAAAAACAAATAACGAAAATGCTTTTAGCCGTGAGAATCTAAAAAAGTGTAGGTACTTACCTTATATATAAATAAAAAATAAAAATAAATCTCTATTAGCCATCCCATCTCTCGTAAACATACCAACAAAAATATCTTTGATTATTTTGAAGACAGTAGTTCTTTTTCCTATTTTTGGCGCTGTAATTCCCTTTGGCCGTGGTTGTGTGCGGCGGTGATTTCCAGCATTTTATTATTAAATACATTTCCATACGGGAGGCGGGATCCATAAATCTTATTTGCACATTAGCAGCGGTTAGTGGATATTTTTATTCGGCTGATATTTGCCAACAGACGATAATTTGATGTGCAATCGCGATCTTGTTCATTCTTTTATGGCCACTTTGTTTTTATGTCTGCTTATTATTAACTGAATATAAATCAACTGTTTGACTCCTCGTTGGGCTTTCTTTTCTTTGTTTTGAGAAAATCGACACATCAAAGATTCACTATTACTCTAATTATTTGGAAATGAAGCAATGAGCAAAAGTTCTACATCTAAATCAAATTAAGTTAAAGTTGCACAGGTAATTTAATCACTGAAGTCAATATTAGCCACTCTCAGTCGTAAATTTTAAACAGAAAAATCAGAAAAAGATACGGTCGCATCTAGGAATTAAACCCAGGACCTTGTTTTTGGCCGGGCTCTGATCTACTACTGAACTAATTCGATTCTATCCCCTTCGGCCATATTTAACAATATTTTTTACGGTGCTCCAAATTTTATGTCCGGGTTGAATCTTTCCCAAATGAAAGACTAAACCCTTCCACACACTTTTCCACAAATGAATATCTAGTAAATTAACGTCATTAAGTGCACTATATAAGAATAAAACAATACAAGAACAATACGTCAATCCACCAGAAACATAATGGGAAAATATTTCACCGACTCCAGATATTTTCATATCAGAGGGTTCGGCTCTGATGAAATCCTAACTGGTCCGATAAATCCTACTGATCCCTCAATATAAATATTTAAAAAATCTTTCGTAATCCTACATGTATTTAAAATGACCGACTTTTGCATTTTTATGTACAAATTTTTTGACAAATCTAATACGCCTAAATTTTGAATGAGAGAGCTAGGTATAATGCCAGTAGCCGAAATAACAAATGGTAATATTTTTATAGTCTGAGAATGCCAAATTCTTTTAATTTCATTTCCTAAATCTGTATATTTTCTTATTTTTTCAGAAACAGTTTTCTGAATATTACAAGAATTTGGAATAGCGACATCAATGATATAAGTTATTTTCTTAATTTTGTCATGTAAAACTATATCGGGTCTATTATGACTAATTGTTCTGTCTGTCAGAATAGTTTTATCATAATAAATTTTATAAAATTCATTTTCTAAAAATGAATTTGGTTCATATTCATAATATGGTACATTACGGCAGTCAATCAAGTTATGTTTAATTACCAAACTTTGGTGAATTATTTTTAAAACTTGATTGTGCCTAAATGTATACTCGGACGGCGCTAATAATAATAATAATACTTTAATTAAGAATTACCGGTATTATTTTAATTTTCTTAAAATTTATTTTTATTTTTTTAATTTTTCTTTATTTTTTTATTGACTTCTGTCTTTAAATATGATTGCAATGTTCTTTCCTAACTAAATGCTATCTAGATAGTGTCTTGGATAAATTTTATCCATTTTTATTTAATGTGCGAAATCTATTGACTTTTCTGCAAGTCTAGGATGAATATTTTTATTTTAACTAAACCCCAAGATTTAATCACAGGATACTATATTTGTCCCAGCTCACATAGGTCTCATAGAAATCGTTGTGTCTCCCTTACTATCATAGTGTATGCTACTATCTTACTAAGTATGATCTAATCGGTATTGGAAAGAAAAAAAACACGATTTATGTTCAAATCTAAAAGTTAACCACAAAATGATTGAAATGTACACCTTTTTGTGCCCATATTTATCTGATAAAAAAGTGTTTATTTTTTTTCGTTATCAGTAAAATTAGTTATTTAATAATTAATATAAAGCATTATATTTAGTACTAGCTTAGAATGTTGCACAATGATGTTCCCGATTTTCTATTCCTGATCATTCCACGACATACTCCGCCACTCCTTCCACAACTTTCTACAGCTCTATGGAACCTTCTAGAACTTTCCGGAAGACTGTTCTAGAAATTTCAAGAGGGCGAAATTTTCAGCCCTTATATCTTTAAAAGCACGGCCTTTAGGTAAAAACGGATACCCTTATTCCCTAGGGGGAATAGAGATCTACCACACCATATAACTCCCTTGATCGAACCGGGACTCGTTTCTGAGTTATTGCGAGCTGCACGTTTTTTTGGACTTTCTTTTATAATACACGCCATATTCAAATAAATAAAATGTTACTCCTTACATGTCCTTTCCCGTGCGTTCCCCTCCAGCGTTCCACTTCCACCTTCCCCGCTACCGCTCTCCCGCTCCCCCGTCCCGCAAACCCCCCTGGCACTGCATTTCTTGACTCCTCTCCCGCGCGGCCCGTAGCCGAAACTTTTTTCTAATACTAACATTTTTAAACTCGTGATATCTTTCTCATTAAATATCCGAATTGAAAAATTCAAAAAGTTAAATAAAGGTATTGAAGCTGTCTTGAATATGAAGTAATTTATTTTGATAAGGATTAAAACCAAGATACAAATAAAGAGCCTTTTCAAGCTGCGACATATTAATTAAAATTTTAAAATAAAAGAATACTTATTGTGGCATAACCATAATAGTTAGACATATGCTGTCGCAACCTTTTTTGTAAATAATGATGTGTTCTATAAAGTCGTAGTACATTATTTTATTCTATCATCAATAGTTTTCGCAGCGCACGCGATTTAAAGAATATTTTAGGTAATTTTTTTACACCCTGGGTTACATTATTGAAGTTTTAGTAAGGATGCCTATTATTTTTTTAAATATAATATAGCCTATGTCACCCAGGGATAGTGTAGCTTCCCAACAGCGAAAGAATTTTTCAAATCGGTTCAGTAGTTTCGGAGCCTATTCGATGCAAACAAACACACAAACAAACAAACAAACAAATATTACCTCTTTATATAGTGTGTTAGATGTTAGATTTACTATGGAAAACTGGAAGTATATAGTATTAATTAATTAGAAAAAATGCGAGATTTCTTACAATCAAACTGATTGATCGTTTCGTATGATTCGTAAGGTAAAATATTGTAAAATTAAAACTGAATAAACACAGTTAAAAAAAAAATGTTAGAAAAAACGTACGGCGTGCAATTTTTAAAACTTTTTAACGAATGCATTAAAAAATGTATATTAAAAAAAAATACTTAGGCATTTTAAATAATAAAATTTGAAAGCGTTTTTCATCACCTTTTGAAAACAGTTTTTAGTTTCAAGATACCTATGTT
The DNA here is from genome assembly GCA_917563855.2 of Limnephilus lunatus. Lineage (NCBI taxonomy): Eukaryota > Metazoa > Arthropoda > Insecta > Trichoptera > Limnephilidae > Limnephilus > Limnephilus lunatus. The sequence continues at coordinate 88,850,210 of OU830594.1, read as the reverse complement.
CAGAAATATTCCATTTATTTGGATTTTATTGCACAGCGGAAATATTTTTACCTACTCATAAAATATGCCCGAGTGTTTAACGATTAAAACATCAAATTGTAATATTAAATCACTGTGACGATGCGATGCTTAATCGAAAATTTGAAACAGGAAAATTATAAAAATATACGGTCGCATCTAGAAATTGTCCAAGTCATTATATAGATTGCATATTGTTCTGTTTCAAATTTTCGATTGAGATTCGCTAATATTATCTTCAGTTATTAAATATTTCAATTTGAGGGTTTACTCATTAAGTTCACATAAAAGAAAATGGAGTTTCATTATTGTCATGAAAACCGTTTATTTTTAATATTTATTTTTATCTTTCATCCATCGCGAGTATTTATTTTATCTGACTTGCTCCGTTACGGCGGTGAACTCTTCTTTGTTTTATGTTCTGTATCCAAAGATCTCGATTCTTGACTGTGACTGTAGACTGTAGGTTGTAGGTTAGTGCCCGTCGAAACGCCTTACAGAATCGACGCCATTTTCGCTCGAATAGTTTTTCGTAAAACAGTTATCGTTTTCTTTGGTGGAATTTTTCGTGGTTTCAGCGGGAAATTGTTGATTGAGTGTTTCGAATTAGGAACTCGGGCGCCCTGTTGGATTTTTTATCGACCGAGTGATGAAATTGTTTTGTTTTAGTGTTTTTTTTATTTTAATATTTTGTGATTGTGGTTCGTTGTTGTGATGTTTGATTTTCTGGAAAGAAAATGTACGTGGCGCCCTTTTCATTTCATAGGTTAAGTTACTTTTATTTTTAATTTTATTTATTAAAAATCTTATTATGTACAGCATGGCAATACTTTTGCTCCTCGTGTATTTAGTATCCTTCTCCTTTTTTTACAATATCTCCACACGGGAGCCCCCGAGGAAAATAATTCCCCTCGGGGCCTATTTCATCTTTGAGGATTCTGTCTGGAGGGTCTTTTAGAAAAGAAAAAGGAATAAGGAGTAGGTAGTAATCTGGGGTCAGTGTGTCCAGAAGTAACGGACGTATGTATCCAACCCTCCCACTGCGGTATAAGGCAATATTCCGAGAGAGAACGATTGTAGAGATCAAGAGGGTTCCCACGCATTTGGTTGGCATTTGCCGGGGATGCTGTGTGGAGGGTCTTTTTGGGAAAAGAAGGAGAGGAAGTTCTGGGAAGGAAACTGCGGTGCAAGGCGATGTCCCGAGAAGGTTCTGCTGGAGAGGTCAAAAGGTCTCCCTCAACCAGTTTCCCCCGATCAGGCCTGCCGTACAGTTGGTGGTTAGACGCATCCGCCACCAACACCCGGACAAATCTCACCCCATGAACACGGGCACCCATGCTAAGTCACCAAACGTAGCTAACCACTTGAGGTGACCTGAGGTTATCCAATAAATGGTTCCCGGTCAAGTTCGTATTGCTTTCAACCTTTATTATTTACTTTACACATTTTTTCCCGAGGAAGACATGGCACGATCAAGTGAGTCAGTTACTTGAGTCGGGCCATGTCAAGAGGCAGGATAATAGAGCAGAATAGTATGACACGATGTATGAAGATGAATGAGGCAAAGTGTGTGTTCCAAGGCAGAATTGTTTGACGATCCATCTTCTCTACCTACCCCTGCGGGGAAACGACGAGTAGTTAGTTAGTTTAGAAAATTTCCAACTAGTTCGTTAAGTTAGTTTAGGTTAGGTTAGGTTTAAACAATGAACAACTAATAGAGGATAATACGAGTATGTATGTAATAATAATTAGTAACACGTGACAATGGATGTGTAATAAGAGTTTCCATTTAAGTTTTCTCGGTTCTCGTTTGCTATGGACACAACTGTTTACATGGATACAAATCAATCTTTGAACAACTAACACAAAACACCGTGACCACCGCACTAGAGTCCCAACTACCCGGTGCCAGTGGGTCCATGGCGTCCCCAATTGGGCTATTCTTTGCGGGCAGTGGAAGGGTAAGCAAATATGGAAGAGGAAGGTTGAGAATTATTTGGCTATTCAGACCTGGTCAATAAATACAGTTTGTTTGATGGATTCCTCTTGTATATCTTAACAACAGGATGACATTAATCAAAAATCGTTGCAACAGGCGAGTTTAAAGTAAAAAAAAAATGGCATGCACCCCGTCAACTCCTTACTCTGTCGCACGTATGTTTTACGCATATTTCTCTTTCGCTTACGTTCATTGTAAAGTCAGTAACTGCGCGAGAATGAATCGTACCATGTTCAGTCCGGTCTTAAAATTTGGTGTGTACTGTACCTGTGTATCAATGGAAGATGCTCCGAGAAACTAGTACCATTAAATCCTAACCGGTGCATCCAAACGCGCCAAACGCTCGCCCAACTTTTGTGCACGGTTGACATTTGTCACGAAGAAGAACGGGCCGTTTCCACGACACGTTCTTGAGTTCAACCAACTATGATGTGGAACGATTTTCCGGCCTTTGAGATTTTTTCCTCTTACAACATGGGGGCTCTTCGTGACACTTCTCTCACACCCAAGACCCTCCACATAGCATCCTCAAGGATGACATAGGGCCTGAGTGAAATTATTTTCTGCAGGATCCCCCTGTGTGGAGTTTATAAAAATAATCCATTTCAAGTCTTGTTTCGATTCTGAATTCTGAAAGGTGCTACTGAGACTGACTACAACTCTGGATATAAACAAGTCATATCAGCCGATGAAAGAAGAAAGAACGCCACTTTCCCAAATCTTAGAAAATCTCATCTTTTATTTGAAAAATCGCCTCGTCACCGTGAACGGTTATCTTCTCAATCGCATCCGAAAAAATCCTCATAACCTCTCCCTCAACTTTACGCTATAGCGAATGCAACAGTTGGGGTGCTCGCGAGATGTCGTTGATACACCGGTGAAGGGCTATCGAAGGGTAAACGACTGTGATCACCCCCCTTACCTCACCTGGTTCCCTGGCTGTAGCCTCTCGAGGGAAAAGGCCTGAGAGCTCTGCCGTCACTTGACATTGTGGACAAGGGCTGAAGCGACGCTGAGTAGCGTTCGCCGGATTAAAATCTTGCCGAGGGATTATTATGGTGCGAATTTCTTCTTCTCATGTTTTTATTTTTAGCTCGCGAATTGGTGTCTTGGTGACACCGCGTTTCGGTTTTTACGGGTTGAATTTTGAGTGAACGAACTTTATTGTAAGTCGATTGACCTCGGAAATCTGTATTTATCAAGTCTCATTATTTAAATTTTAATTCGAAATATTTGTTCCCAATGCTTGTGAATATTGTTCAGTTAGATAAACACGGTGACTCTTAGTTCAAGCGGGAAACTTATAAATCTACATCACATAGATAATCTAAAATAACTTTTTTCAATCTTTAATAGAAATTTTAATTTATTGTTATCAAGTTTAATTTGTAGAACTCCATTTTAATTTTAATTTATTTTAGATATTAATTAATTTTATTATTAAATTAATAAAAACAGTTTATTTATAAACAAGTTACCAGCAGAACTTGTTTATAAATAAACTGTTTGTATTAATTTAATAATAAAATTATTGAATATATAAAATAAATAAAAATTAGAAATTTTAATGAATAGTAACAAATTTTTCAAAAGATATGTGAGATATCTCTTATTGGAAAGTGAAAATAATAAGTCATCTTTGTGATTAATTGAAGTATACAATGCACGGGAACTTTTGTAATAATTCCAATAAATGTTTTAAAATATCTCTTCAAATTAGCCACATTTTGGCCAGCGAACACTCCAGGGTGCTAGCAAATTGGCCAAAATGAGGCCAAAAACACTCCAATGTATAAGTATTACAATAGGCATAATTGCCTCGGATTTAAATATTACTTTAATCTTGTTTACTTATAAATAAAATGAATTACTAACAACTCATTTTATTGTCATGTCTATTGCCTATTAGAATCGTTATTATATTTATGATACCATGGAATTTTTTGATTGATAGTTAGGTTTTAAAGGGATACATATTTTACATTATGAGTAGAACTAGTAATATAATGGACTCTATTTAAGAGGCCGCTACCCGAATTTCTACCGATTTCTTGCAAACCTCCCTTAAACATTTGAAGTTTTTAAGCTCTTAAAAAAATATATGTTATTTTTGAAGATAATATATATACATTCCCAACGCCGAAACGCAAATTATATGAAATTCCCTCGATAGAAAAAAATCGCAAAGTATGCTCCAATTTTATTATTTTCAAGTCTGTTTCCGTTATTTTACAAGTTATATGCATGAAAAAATTCACAGTGTTTCATTTAATACTGTTTTAGACAGCCCCAAGAGATTTTTGCTTTATTTTAAACGAGTCGTGTTTTATTAAAGATTTTCGCATTTTTTTTTGATTTTGGCGCTGTTAATGTTAGAGCTCTCCTCTAACATTCGTAATTTCGTATCTCTACATCTTCTTCTTTTTGTGGCCGGTAACGGAGCCTTAAACAAAATACATGTTTTTCTTTAGAACAGTGATAAAATTGCAATGAATATTGGAACGGAGATTTAACATATGATTCGAATTTTTTATTCATTACAAAGTTAGGATCTACTTTTTTGGTTAGACCGGTTATTTCTAATGATTCCAGCTTATCTAGTTTATGTCATTTAATGTAAATTTTGCCAACTTTAATATCTCTGTCTTTGTCAAGCGAGTGTTTGTTGTCTAACAGATGTGACGGTACATTCAACAATTCACCTTTATCATTCACCCAAATTGTAAAGTGTTCTTTTATGCTGGTTTTGAATGATCTACCAGTGTGTCCTATGTAATATGACGGGCAATTAGAACTGTTAACTTGGTTTATTATATTACTTATAAGTATCTTTTAAGGATTTAGTTTTGTTAGTTTAGAGTAATATTGTATCCTCTCTTTTCACTGCTTTGTACTTACTGTCACAATAATATAATTTTATTTCCCACGTTGTCCTCGATCCGAGTGTATAAAATAAAATGTCCATTTTCCTTACAGCTACTAAATTTTTACGATTTTCATTTCCACTTTCTTTCAACCGCTTCACTACGGCCTCGACCGATTTATCTCCCTCTCTCTTATTCTGCAAGAAAACTCCATTTTCTTGTACTATTTTCCGACCGTGACCCACTGTTGCATCTCTCTCTAACTCACTTGGAAATTGGAAAATGTACGAAGAAGTTCTAAGTGAGAATTGAGTATTGCGCCTAATGGAAATGGACGTATTATTTCATGCTACTAAAATGTTTATAGTTGTAACTATAAATGTAGTTTTTATACACTGACATATTCCGACAATATTAAAAGGCAACCGAAAGGTTTTTTTGTCACATTTGGAATCAGATGTTGGAAAGATACAGGATGAGGTTAGATTGATGCTACAAAATATTTTAAAGATGGTAGTCGTATTAATATTAGATCGTATTATCGTATTAAGGTAGATGGTAGATATTAATCTTTTTTTTAAATATCTGAACATTTTGGTCGGGTTATTTAAAAAAATATGAACAATTCAATTCATAAAATATTTGAAATTCATTTTCACGTTCTGTGTAATTTCTTTTCAAGTTCTGTTATTATATCATGATAGGCCAGGTGCTTTATATAACTGAAATAATCATAGAGTTTGAATAGAACGTACACAGATTCGTGAAAATTAACTTAATATATTTGATGAATGGTTCAAATTTTTTGAAACAACCCTTAGTTGTTACATTAATATTTTTAAAATGAGGCGATGCACAACTAACACCGCCTATTTTGATCTACACAAGAAAAAAACATCTTTTTATTTTATTTGCAAAGTTCATGCCAAATTATTTAAATGTTCTACCACCATTTTCTACAGAATTTAATTTTTTTACATTATGCAATAAAATTATAACTGAAAAGGAGTTCGTAAGAAGGAGATTTTGAACTTTAAAGCAATTTTTATAGGCCTGATATTTTATTATTTTCTGGGCTTATAAAAAGATTAATAAAAAAAAAACGATTATTTCAAAGGCAATTATGTGTTCTACTCGCAGTATTTAATTAAAGCAATCAAAACATTCGCATACATTCTTTTATCATTAATTGCTTTTTTAATTAGAATTAGACGTTTGAAACAGAAAATTCAGACGGCAATATCGCATTAACTTGTAGCGAAATTAAATATGAATGCAACAGAGAGTTTTATGCATAGCATAAAGGGTAACAATTATTATAAGCAATAATTATCAGCCTGAAACACTTACCTACATTGAAAAAATCTTCCGAGAAAAGATACTGGCAGCCAACGGGACTTGAACCCGTGTCCTTCTGATTTGCCGGTCAGGTGCTCTACCACTGAGCTATGGCGGCTTATCTAATATTCACTAAATAATTCAAAATATACTAGTGCTTCGTTCGACAATTACTGCTTATTAAAATTTTCCACCTGAAAACAACCAACTTTATTTTTTGTGAGAGAGGCATTGTTAATGCTAAATCGCTCGCTAGGTGGCGTCGAGACAAGTTATGTCTACATTTTTTTTTGGTGAAATACTAAAAATCCTGTCTTAAACGTTAGTTTATCAATTAAAAATAATAATTAATATTTGACAAGTTAAAGTATTTCACAAAAAAAAATGTAGACATAATTTGTCTCGACGCCACCTAGCGAGCAATTTAGCATTAACAATGCCTCTCTCACAAAAAATAAAGTTGGTTGTTTTCAGGTGGAAAAATTTAATAAGTCCCGTTGGCGGCCAGTATCTTTTCTCGAAAGATTTTTTCAATAAAGATGAGTGTTTCAGGATTGCTTATAGGTAATAATTGTTGCAACAGAGAGAATCCACAAAAAAATTGTGATTTGAGGATGGCAATATGATATATTATAATAAAAAAATATAAAACTTTATTGCACTTAATTTTTTTGACCGTAATTGAGCCATCTTCATACTGGAGATCAGTCTGAAGATGGCTCTGACGAGCTGAAATCGGTCACGGTCAATAAAATTAAGTGGAAAAAATTTAATATTTGTTTTATTATAATGAATTATAATGGAATTCCATCACGAATTGTCAGTTTCAAAAATTGAAATATTAAAAAGGCAATATGAAATACGTAGCTTACATTACGAGGGACAAGTTCGTATTCTGGTCAGAGAGATGACATAATAAAAACATAGGTAGGTACAACCGTCAAGCTATCAAACCGCACGTTTCTTAATCTACTTGAAAGGTCAACTTTGCATTATTTGATTTTATCATTTCTCTCGTGTCCATTTGTATGTTTTTATTATTAATAGAATTCGTGATTTACTTAGACACGTTGCTCATTTTTTCTTAGGCGTGACAGCTATTTCACCTACGAAGACATTTATCTACCTTTGTTCGTAGAAGTTCAATTTATACTAAAAATAACTTATAATTTTGTGCTGGTATCAATAAGTTGCAAATGTAATGAAAAAACATAGTCTGCTGCAGTTAGTTGTGGCATAGTACTCGACGCATGACCGAAACGTACCTGGCTAATATTACTAGGTAAAGCCTTTTTCACAAAGGTGTGTCATCTTTGGTACGGAGACCAGGAGTTGGCGCTTTGCGACTAAAAAGAACTCTAGCGCCGTTTTTTTTGCCTCAGCACTTATAAGTAATTAAAGTAACGTTTGAGATGAAAGGGATGATTGCTGAATTTCGATCCCATCTACAATCAGAATCAACGATTTTTCCGCTTTGCCACGCACTTATCATGAAGTTTGACACTTTGTATATTGTCGATGCTTTGCGCACCTTGGATTAACAAAATGAAAAACATTTTACATGAATTTATTATAACTACATTCGTTTAACTTAGCTGTTGTAATCACATTTAACCTATATAGCTTTTATAACCGTTCAGGTAAATAACTGGGCTACAAATTTCGTGTACTGACTGACTCCTGTTCTATTCCCTACAATTTGTTTTTATTTATTTCTAATTATTTTATAAACATTTTCTAAGAATGTTGTGTATATACCTGCTGTATTTGCATTTTATTATGAATATTTACAGGTTATAAACATTATTTTCCTTAAAAATTATAATAATTAGGTTATAACCCAATAACTAATGTTCACAACATGAAAAAATAATAAATAAAAATTGTCTTTAGAATGTTTAACTCTTTTTTTATTGGAAAAAAGTCATCGTAGAGCAAAATGACATCTAGGTACATTTTTACTCCATATGTGCTAAGGAACCTGTTGTTTAAAAGCTTCGGGTTCGTTCTGTAACATCCTGTATAAATGATCTATATTTTATTGTGTATGCTGATGTGGTCACGTGTTTTTGATATGATATTATTGAAAAATAAATATATTACCACCTTAAAGAATTTTATAAAATATTATACGAAGAAAAAATATTTAGGTTTGATGATGGTTAGGGTAGGTAGTGTAAATGATATATTATATATTTTTTTGCAAACACCCATCTAGGTGAATCTGTGCTGAGGTGTCAAGTAAGAACGGCGAAAATTGCATCGCGTCAAGCTCCCTATGCGAACGGGGCTTGATAGTGCTGTCATGGGCTATGAACCCGTAACGCGCCGTGTGGAACAGAGCGAGCCGCACCAAACGATTTGTCGAAAAAACGTTTCGCACGTGTAATGATCCATTTCTCCCTCGGACAGGTTTATAACTTTTGCGAGTTATTCGCGGTCGTTTCGCCTTTGTAAAAAAAAACATAAAACTTAAATAATCATTCAACAACAGCCTTGACAGTTTTATTCTCATGCTGTGATACTCTGCTGAAGAATTTGCAGCAAAAAGTGAAATATTAAGAAGACGATCTCTTGAGGCTCCAATTAGGGTAAAGGGTGGACTATTTGCCGTTGGTGCAATTAACAATACATTTTAATAATATTTTTATTTGGAAAACAAACAGCTTTACAAAGAAACATAAAAAAAGAGTGCTAAAATAAAACAGTAAGCCTAAAAACATGTTTTCGCTGATAATTTTTTTTTTTTTTAGTAAACTAAACTAGCTTGTAGCTCGACAAGAAAAACATAAAGAAAAACTAAGAAAAAAAATATTGTTAAGAGAAGTTAAAATAAAACATAAAGAAAAAAATATTAAAAAAAAGCTAAATACTTAAATATGCATGAAAAGAACATAGAAAAACACAATAAAGGGTAAGCCTATGATCTTGTAGGAGTATAAGGATTATATATATGTAATTAGGGAATACGTAAATATATTGCAAATTAGGAAAAGAAATCTGATTAATAATATAATAAATATAAATATGGATGTTAAGGGGTGTGTTGTGATGCATTACATTTATCTAATAGTGTTGCTTTGAATTTGTTGAAAGTTATATTGAATATGTCTATATATATAGGAGGTGTGTGTTATGATAATAGCAGGCTCGATGTATGAATTCATTTTGTAAGTAGTTGGTATTGGAGCGGCTGTTATAAAAAAGGGATACGTTTCTACTATTACGACCAGGAACTCTAATATCTATTTTTTGTAAGAGATACAGGGAAGATACCGTATTATTTAGGATTTTGTATAATAAAAATTGATCAGAAATAATTCTTCTACAATTTAATTTCGGGATTTTAAAGAATTGACGTATATTTTAATTTTGTTTAATTTATATTGCAAGTACGCATTAAACAGAAGATCCTAAGTTTGATATACTCGTATACTGATTTGAATGATAACTGAACATTTTTGTAAGACATTTCGACTCTTAGGCCTCCTGGTAGGCCAGTGAAATTGGTACTCTGTTCAAGTAAGAATTCCGATATTTTAAAAAGTTTTATCAAGTTATGTGAAAATTTACTTTATTAATAATAATAATAATAATGTTTTATTCCAGGATGTGAGAGGATAATGCAATCCCACACGTCCCATATAGTTGTACATATTTATGCAGTAAATTGGTAAAGAAAAAAATGAATTATGTAAGGCGTGGTCTTGAATGGGCTCGGGCCCAGCGCTTACTCGGGAGTGGCGCTTGGTCCTGGAAGACTGGCAAACCAGACTCGACCATAAAGTACTTCTGTCGGTTTAGATCTACATTTTTTTACGTACGAATGTCTTGTCTATTCGTGGGGGGCGAATATTTAAAGATCTCTAGGTCACGCCAAAGGATGACTTTTTGTCACTGTCGAAACGCTTCAAGTTTTGAAGAGTTTCGACCATACCACGGCACTCATTATATGAATAATATGGAATTTATTCATTTTTTAAATTTATTTTTTATAATAAGAACATATTAGACGTCATAGCGCATTATTGGCGCCCAACGCGGGGCATATCTTTACCTCAATGTATCCCACTAGAAACTCATCACAATGAGCTTTTTGGTAATGAAATCTGATACCATTTCCTTCTGGAATTTGTAGGTTAGGTTAGGTTATTTCTTTTATTTTTAATTTGATGAGTAAAACCTTAAATTGTAATATTTAATTAAATTAAGACAATATTAGCGTAACTCAATCGAAAATCTGAAAAGAAAAAAATCAGATAAAGATATAGGCACATCTAGAACTTGAACCCGAGGACCAGAGTCGCGGCCCGGAAAGCCGAAGGTCCTGGGATCGAGTCCTAGGTGTTCCCATATCTTTTTCTGATTTTTATATTTTCGATTGAGTTTCGCTAATACTGTCTTCATTTAATTAATTAGGTTAGGTTAAGTAACGATTTACTTCTGCAATTTGTAGGTTAGGTTACATATTTTTACCATTTTATATAATTTCCATAATAATCTAAATCATAATAATGTGGATCTAAGAAGAGTACTTAAAATAAGCTGGATGGATAGGGTTACGAATGAAGATGTTATGGTTCGGATGAATAAAGAAAAAGAAATTATTAAAACTATAAAAATCCGAAAACTTCAATATCTTGGACATGTGATGAGACACCCAGAGAGTATGAGATCTTGCATCTCATAATGCAAGGAAAGATTGCCGGAAGACCGGGCCCTGGAAGAAGGAGAACCTCCAGGCTGAAAAACCTGAGACAATGGTTTGGTCAGTCTACTGTAGAGCTGTTCCGGGCCGCAGTAAACACAGCCAACATGATAGCCAACGTCCGTTGAACGGACAGGGCACAAGAAGAAGAAGAGTTTAGGAACTTTGAAATGTTCATCATTACCTTAAATATATGTATTGTTTAGTTTTCTGAAAACCTAACGACGAAAAAAATTTGGTATGTTATAATTTATACCATCATCCGTTTCATTTTTCCTCATATCATATGCTATTGACAGGGAAAGTTAATATTTGCTGTGACACGATGTTTTTGACAGGCCATTATAAAGTGCCGAGCTGATAATGTGGTGCCATGTGAAACTGATTTTAGACACTGTCAAATAATCCGCCCGACTCCAGAATGATAATAAATCGACTTTGAAAAGGAGGCAGGCGCTAGAGGCTGTGGAAAGATCAAATTTATCGAAACCAAAATTCGGTAAAGCAAAAAAACGAGGCATGTTTTTGTCCGCGTCCGTTCTCTATAGGAAATTTCTCTAATAGAAGAGTATTAAAAAATTAATAATATATAAGTTATAATTTTCATCTTACTAAATCAGCATTTTAATCATGATTAGTTCTTACTTCTTGTAACGGTTTTTCTCTGGAGTTTCAACAGTTTTTTTAATACTTTTTTTCTGAATTACTCACGATGGAAATTCTTTTGAGAGCTGAACATAGTTGCGTCCATCTTGACATTTCAGGCAGGAAAAGCTGTGTAATTTTCAAGACGCCAAAGCTCGTTCATGGCGGGAATATATTTGAGAGCTGGACCTTTTAGTCAGGAATATCTGTGCTAATTTGAATTAACTAACCATCACACCATTCACCGCAGGGATAGGCAGAGAGTGGACCGCCAAATAGTCGATCTTGCCACTCACTCCTTGCTTCATCTCATACACACCCTTTTGTTATTCTGACTTGGCTCAAGGATTTGGTTTACTTGATCATCCATGTCTTCCTCGGGCGTCCCCGACTTCTTCTACCGTTCACATGAGCAACATGTACTTTCCTTACATTCATTTTTTGTTCGTTCACTTTAAAGCCCAAACTATCTTAAGCGCCCTTTTCTTAATCTCATTGCGCTTACATCAGCCTTGAATTCTTCCCGGATCACCATGTTTCCATACGGTCATAGATGAATATTCTCCAAAACCGCCTCAGGGATCTCATTTCTACATCATTCAGTCTAAATTTATCCCTCCAATTTCACGGTTCGAGAGATCTGTTGAGACAAACCGATACATTTTCTGCTTTTCCTGTCCTGTTTTCCGAACAATACTCAGATTCTTAGAAATTATCTTTTTACGGACACTATAAAACATCCGCCAACCGCAAATCTGTAGGACGATGAAGGGTGAGCTCCCTCGCTTGTTTGTTGACATAATAACTTCGCAGTTTTACTACTATCCGCCTGTCCCGGCTATTAATACCGAGATGTTTACGCCATTTGCTCCATCAATAAAGATCACTAAATCAACGGGAAGTGGCCGTGTTTAGGTTTGTGGCGTTATCAAAACCCATAGGTCAAATCGCTGACTATTTTCACACCTCCGTGTTTTTATGCTTTACGACTTGTAGGACTAAATAGTAAATAGTTAAGATGTTGAAATTATTTGGATTTTTACGGTTTTAGCGGGTGTTAATGAAGAAATAAAACTGCCCTATTTATTGTTATTGAGTTTTTTTTTTAAAGTTTTTTCGTATCTTATCTTATATTATCTCTCAGTTTTGACGTTTACATTCTTACAGCCTTCGCTCATGGAGAAACTGAAAAAAAAATAGTTGTCGACGGAATTGCAATCAACGTCCTGAATAAAATCGATATTTTTCTGATCTGACATGTCGAAACATGACAAAACTTGACAAAACTTGAAAGGTCGTCAACCACTGCCATGGCAATCTGTCAACAATGCAAATGAAACGCGACTGCCGCGGCGATCAGCACTGCTCATTATTTTTCCTTCCCAGAACTTCCTCCCCATAAAAAGACCCACCACACAGCATCCCCAAAGATGACATGGATGAATGAAGAAGGATTTTTTTCTCAGGGCCACCTGTGTGAAGAAAATATAAGACAAAATCGTTATCAATCCATTTTCCCTTCTGTTTACCTAGCAAAATTACTACCTACGTAATTTCTGTTTAGATATTATATAAATAAACATACAATCATAGGTTTTAATCAAATCCCTTTTAAATAAAGTCAGTTTTTTCTTGGAAATGTATTATTTTCCTCTTCTATAAATAATCTCCTTCTGTTTTGGGAACGTAAAGTTCGTTATTTGGGTGTTAAATTTGTTTATTCAACATTAATTTAATGTTAAATATGCATGTCAATTTTCTTACCAAATGATGTGGATCTTTGAGTCATGTACGTCTGCGACTGCCGACGAAAGACAGTGCTTATCGGGTTATTAGGAATATGTTTATCGTTTTTATGTTATAGTAAGTCGATGTTTTGTAGTTTCCCCGCTGAAGTGATTTTCAAAGTCGACAATGTAAACACACGAAGACATACAACGTCGGAAAAGTCTTAATGGTAAACAGAAGCGGACTTCAATAGCTACCATAACCGTTAGTTTCATTCTGTTTATTATCAACGCGTTAAAGTCACTTGAAGATACTGTTTATAATGATTTATTATTATTAACACTATTTTGTAACTTTTTATAACTGTTTATTTTTAACTAAATTGGTTTCACACTGCTACGCACATTTTCCAACTGATACATTTCTAACTACAAATTTGTGTTCTGTGTACCTAACCAAATATAATGTCGGTTGACGGATTGTCTTTGAGTGATTGTAACTCTGGTTGTATGAACTCGCATTTGTTTTTAAGTTTCATTTTCAAAATAAGAACTGATGTGTCAAAAATTCACCTACATATAAAATATTATTTACTACTGGACCACTTGTTTGCAGCATCCTGGAATATAGCATCATTATTTGGGCCCCTTCTGAACAAAACTATATCCTAGAAATATAGAAAGTACAAAAGAGGTTTTTGCGTTTATGTTTTCTCTAAAATTCTCGATTTATTGAGACAATATATTTGGTTTTTCAAATGTTTAACTTTCGTGAATTTAATGAGTCTAGTTTTTGGACTGTTAATTCAAGTGAAAAAGATTTTTATTTTCAATTCTAATTTCGTGAATTTGTAAAAATAAATCCAAATATAATCATACAAATTGATTACCCACTTATCTCCCACAATTATTAGACTTCTTAGGAACGTTCGAGTTTATGTTTATTTATTTTCAGAGATGAATTACGTAATTTGGTTCCAGAAATGAACTTTTTCAGCGATATTTTAAGGTGTCGAAGTCAAGCATTCGTGTTAAGAGAAAACGCGGTCGCCGAGAAATTTTAATATTAGATATTGTACAAACTGTTCCTGTCACTGTCGCTGATAACTGCACCTCATATTGATTACCTTAATAAAATCGTCAAAATCGAGGTTTTGTATTCCTCTGTTTTCTCCTCCAAAAATGGACATATTTTTTTCACCAACTTTATTAGAAGAAGATATTCTATATCTGTACGTTTCGATTTTTAATATAGGTACATTATCGATTTTATACACTGAAGTCTGTTGATGGCGTTCAAAGTTCAAACTAGGCAATTTTCAAGATTTTTGGAGGAATTTCTAACTCCTTTAAGAAATCTTTATATATAAAAATGAATGTTTCTTTGTTTGTCCCGTATGTGTTCCTAGATTATTCATCCGATTACGATGAAACTTTGGTGAGTTGTTATTCGTACGTTTTATGGACAAATCGCCGCCCGCTTTCCTATAATAAGGATTGATACATGAATGTATATTCCCTCGTAAAAAGTAACGCATAAACCTCGGAATAGTGAGGTAACTGCAGTGAATAGATGATAGTGAATGCATATTGCGCTGCCTTGTAATTCCTTTGATGTAGTCTGAACTAATAGCAAATCGATAATGCAGTGAAAACATACGCCGCTTATCACTGCATTGGTGGTCGCTTTTACAACACTCATAATATTATAATCAATAAAATAACTTATTTAAATTTAATTAGTTGACACATTGATAAGGGATTTAATGTTTATTAGATTGCCGAGGTTAAATTACAGTTATCTGGCCTTCGTCGAGGGTCTGGAGTATTGCTAATTTATGCAATTCTTCTTTGAACTCTGTCGGCAGAATAATATTATTTGCAAAAGATGATGTGTGTTTTTTTTACCAAGGAAAATTCGAGACAAAGATTTCGTTTAAGAGAATTATGGTGAAGAGAGTAGGTTATAATAATAAGTTAGTATTAAAAAATTTAAATTGTTGAAAGTTCAAAACCCCAAATAAATTTTGCTTTTTTGCGTTTCGTTTGTGCTTGAAATAATATTGGCCTTTTAGTAATCAGATCTGAATAACCAGACACTCTATTATATCAACGGTCTCCTTAGTCGAAGGGCAAGGCTCTCGGAGGAAGCAGGTTCGATTCCCAGCGTGCGTAAATAAATTTTATTTTGTTTAATTTCTCTCACTATCACGCTGGCGTAAGTCCACCATTCAGAATTGAAACGTTGCTTGAAATGGTTTAGCCGTATTTGATGACCAGAACTGAATAGCCAGGTACTTCCTCACCTTCCTTTACCCCATCTCCTTCCTCTCCCCACTACCTCAGTCTCACAACATACCCACATTGGGTGGATGAATGGTGGTGATCACAAAAGATGTCATAATGTCACTGGCTCCAGGCGAGAGCAGTTGGGAATCTTGTATTCGCATAAAAAAAAACTTCCCCTTTCTTCCTTCAGCCACATTAGTGAATTGGGAATGCCTTAGTTACATTAGGTTCGGGCAGTTGAGTCTCATGCATTAAGCACATAAAACTAAAAAAAGGATAGCGTGTAGTCAACGAATATCTCAAAAATACTTATTCCTCTTTAGAAATATTTTTGTGATGTAATATGGTGGTAGGTACGTATACGTCGCAGTAATAATTTTCCAATGCAAAAACATAAAGGGTAAATATGCATTTGGTCCACCTCACGGATAATACGGAGCGTTCGTGTTGTCGAAGTTTGATGCACGGATAATACGGAATATTCCTTTTTTAGGTTGAGGTTAAACTACGAAAGCTGCATGTTATAATAATTTTAAAAAACATCCGTGGTTTTGAATGGTTTGTTTGGCAAGGCAGGGTATATACTAGTGGGTTTGAGTAATTGTGATTAATTGTCTATGAAATAAAAAAAGGTAAATGCAAAATGGCGTTACCGCGTAAGCGAAGTAATTTTAACAAAATTAAAATGATAAATGCATATTTTTTGCAGGTTTCTTTGTTTCCCCCGACATAAATAAATCTAACTGTTTGAATAAAAAATATTCCGTATTAACGAGTAAGCGGAGTAAGACATAAACAATACATAAAGTTTTGTATTTAATGCAAGAAAGGCGTTTTTATCCGATTTAAAACCCTTTCTATACAAGATCCCCCTTCATTTTATTGCAACGTTGGTATTCAATTAATAACGGCGTTTTTTTTACTGAATGGAATAAATATTGTTATATTCCGGAAAATCTACGTCAAACCTGTGTAAATAGAGCATTTCACTGCATTCGACCTAATTCCGACATTTTGGTATTTCCGATCAATATGTTGAATGCATTCTAGAGAATCTGTAGGACGCTCGTTTCGGACGATTACATAATTATTAATCGAATGTATTCGTGTTTCAAAGGAAATTGACACGTCACTCCATTCCATATATCGGTTGAATTTCGATTTTGCCTACCCAGATATGCATAGATACCATCTGCATGTAGTGGTATGTATACGTACCATACCACAACGTATACCATGGTTGGATGCAATTGGAATATTTTTCAGGCATTTAGTTAGGTATTATTATAACCCTCTAATTAAGTTAAATAATATTTAATTAAGTTAAGTTAATTTTTAATTAAAGAAGAAACCGGGCAGTGTTTTGTCCATGCACAGCACATGTGTTTCTTAATTTCCTATCTGGATTTTGAAACTACAGTAATTATTTTTTTAGTACAATATACTCGTAGATATCGACCACTAGCGTGTCGGTACGTTTTGCCTTTTTTGGTAAGTTACTTCTTATATGAGTTAATAATAATAATTATTGGATGATTTTTATAGCGCCATTTTCATGAGAAAATCACCTCAAGGGCGCTTAGACCCTTCAAAAATGGTTAAAATTATCTGATTTGAACGCGCCATCAATCAATATACAAACAAGACAAAGTAATTTTTGTTTTAAAAATGCGGAATCAACTGTTTTTTTTATGTTGACGAATATTTTTAAAATTATACGTACCTATTTTGCCAAAGTTATATTCTCGAACTGGAAAACATTTCTGGCGGGTCCTTGTTCCGATGGCAGTTGCTCATAGTTTTTGAAGATTCTCCATTCGAATTTCGAAGCAGTCAGTTTGTTTGAGTGATCTTTGATCTTTCTGATCATTCGATCATATTGATCTTGATCAATCAGAAAAGGCATTTTCGCATCAGAGTGAAACTAATATTCCTGTTCATATTGGGAGATATCTCAATTTGGGGGTTAGGCATGTATACCGCCGTTCTGGGAACCATATATTGGATAACCAACACATTTGCCATAGGTCACCCCAATTGGTTCGTTATTTTTGATGACTTTGGTGAGCAGTGTTCATGGGGTCATGTTTGTCCGGATCTTGGCGGCGGGTGTGTCTGTGTGTCGGGAGAAATTGGCTGAGGAACATCTCTTGACCTCTCCAGCAGGGCTCTCTCGTAACATTGCCTTGCATCGCAGTGGAAAGGAGGTATTTATTCGTCCGTCACTCCTCGACATACTGACCCCCAAATTCCTACCCACCCCTTATACCTTTTCCTTCCCGGAACTTCCTCTCTTTTCTTTCAATAAAAGGACCCTCCACATAGCATCCCAAATATGTCGTAGGCCTATGTGGAACTAATGTAAAGAAAACAGCTTCCAAATTGGCCAAACACAATTTTCAGAAACTTTGATAGGTTAGACAGTTTTAAGAATAAACTAGGAAGTTTTTGACTCCCAAAACGCAAACATTGCAATACAGTTTTTGATTTAATCGGCTTACTTCGTACTAAAACTGTATGGCAATCTATCTAGTACAGGAAGCGATCGTACTGATTTGTAGTACCGGGCGTTTGTAGACAATGAAGCCATTTTTGTGTGTAAATCTACCTAACTAGCAGTATTTGGTAACTAAAAGAGCCCGCCGTTATGGTATTATTCAACGCTCGAGATTAGAACGGTTTCCCATTGTTTTCGCTTCAAGGCGAACTCTCCCGTGAAAATTCGTAATGGATACTGTTATCATTATTGTATCTTTTATTGAAATTGTACCTTTTTTATGGGCTGCGTTTTGGTTTGTGTAAGTATGCGTGAAATCATTATTGTGGAAAAACACAATATTCTATTATTTTTTCTTTATAGTTACACAATGTTGAATGAGAATTGAAGATCAAAGACAAAATTACAATGGAAATATGTTTAAGATAGGATTATTTACAAAATTAATTTGATTATTAATAATATTTATTTAAGGATGGCTGTATTATTTTTGTCACTTTTTTTTTGTTAGGTTAGATTATGTTATGTTAGGTTAGGTTAGATTAGGTTTTAGCGGATATTTTGTTGGGGGGGTGTTTCGTCCGTAGGATATTTTGTCGGGGATATTTTGCCGCGTGAAGAAAAGTCTCGAAACCCTCCCGTACGGTGTGGGTACATTCAGGAGCCGTGTTTGCTTTATCAAATTGCAAACATAACGAGAAACGCTTCGACACCATTATTGACACTGCCCCGGTTTAGTTCCAGCCCGGCAACTTCCAGCCCCCGGTTCCGGTTTAGACGCAAACTTCCGGTGAAGATTCGCCGGCTTCCGTTTCCCGCCAGCCTTGCCGCCGCCACTTTAAACGAAGTTTCCACGAGATGTCTCCCAGTAGCTAACTTTGCTCCGGGGAATGACAGAAAACCGAACATATAACAATGACGATTTTGATTGCGGTAATGAAGGTGGAATTGTGGACACCATTGGGATACAACATACTAGCAGGGTATGTTGTATAACCATGTATGCCATACATGTCCATCAATCAGGCTCGATTCTGTAATCAGTTGACTTATGACTCTAGGTTGAATTCGGACACGGAATAAGTATTTGTCGAGAGAAGACGAGTAAAAACTCATTGTATTATGAGTTTTATGAAAAATTTATTTGGGAATACAACGAGTGAATCTGGCTCACTCAAAGATATTGAAATATTGCTTAAACAAGAGATTGCTACGTTGGCCGCCCGACCGTCGGCGGACTGCCGTCTAATGGGAATAGTCTTAAAATGAAAAGAATTCGTTCATTTGTTGATTTTTTGAAGGTTTGCAATAGTATTGGTTAACAATTTAGTTTGAATACGAAACAATTCGTTAGTGTTAGTTGATTTTTTGAAGGTGTGTAGGAGTATTGGCTAACAATATCGGCGACACCAGAATACACAGTCCCAACCAGTAAAACTGCGGATAGCACATCTCTTATATTTCAATATCTTTGGGCCCACTGAAGCAAAACATTTAAATTCCTAAAATATTAAATTCAAGTTTATCATTAATTATTAATAGGTCCTACCAAGTCGAAACATTTCTAAATTATTGATATTATTTGGACAGATATTGTAACGGAGACTGGAAAAACAATGTGTGGTACCTATATTAAAAAAAATAGACGATTTAGGATCATTTGTTTCACAAAATTTGAATAATTTATCAAATTTTAAAGTCAATTTACCAGTTCTGTGTTCTGTTCAAGTGATTTTATTATTTCAGTGAAGTAACACTGTTCCATAGTGGTACAATAACAGATCTTGAATTGAACTTTCAAATAACTTGATAAATATCTTTGAAATTCATGAATTGTTCAAATTTTGTGGAACAACAACCTTAGTTTTTTTTAAAGTGAAAATTTCTTTAGCACCGTTATGATTTGAAACTCCATGTAACGGAAAAGCGACACTAAAAAGAGACAAACTCATACATCTATAGGATTTAACCTGCGAGATAATGCGATAGTATAATCGGTCTCCTCCTTGTGCGGTGCTTCGTAGTCTCTTGTCTTCTTTAGTTTTCTGAAAGTTTAACTTTTACCGTGTGTGAACTGCTTACTTATTTTTTTGTTCGTTTGAGACACCAGCAGCATTATTAAAATACTTTGGAAACGAATGTTTCGATTGTAAAAAAAATTGTGGGTTTTCAGCGACAATATTACGGCAAACATTGAACAAAATATTCAGGGGTTCAGGGATACATTATTTTAATTGTTCGTGGCCGATGGAAAACAAAATACATTGTGGCCTCGACCCAATGTTTATGTTTTTGTCCGATGTTTTGAAAATATTTGGTCGCTGGATACCCGACTTTACACCCATTATATAATTAGTAGGTAACCTCCACCTAGATATTCTCCTAAAACTAATTTAAGTTAATCTTTCCAAAATTAGGTAAAATGTAATTGCCTTCACGAGACACCACCATTCAGAATTAAAAGTTTCCTTGCAATTTTCTAGCCTTACCAATGCTATAATGATTTTTGGTGTAACAAGAGATTACATTCAAAAGTTTGGCCTAGTTTCAACTATTCTATTATGTATTTCTGCACCTTCCTTCATCCAGAGTTAAATAATATTATCTATGGAAAGTGGAACTATTGTGCGATTCAGTGAACATATAAGTTCTGCGACGGGACATTAACATAGGTTTTTCATTCGTTGTTAGTAAACATGCCAACTTTTCTGATCAATAGGCCACTTGCATGCATTTCATAACGACTTGGAAAAAATCGTGTGGATAGATTTTTTTACTAAGATTACGAAAATGTTAGTAAATTTTTTTAGAAATATATAGTTTTTATTTTGAAATAAATAAATCCATTGATTGATTGAGCTCGTGACGTCACTACATGAAAATGTCCCGTCTCCGATTATGTTCCCTTAATTTTGTAAAATTCCACACTGATTATTTTTTTTTTATATGGCAACACTTTGATTTCCGGCGAATTTTTGAATTTGTGTTTAACGTTCACTAGATTTATTGTTAGTTCTATGCGAACTTATCCTTTGGTTTGATTTTTTGATAAAGATGGCGGTGTTTTTACAGATGTAACGAAGAGAACCCCGTACAATTTATTGCTATTCGTGTGGAAAAAGTTGTTTTTTTAAAATGATTTTCGGCTATCTAATTATCGTTTTTTTGCACCTATAAAATTATGTCCCGTCTTTCCGGTTTATAAAAAATGGTCTGATTTTTCGGGTTGAAATTTTCAAAAAATCGCCAGGGTTTCAAAAATACGATTAAAAAAAATACAAAATGTCTTAGAATATTTGCCTAAACCGGATTTTTTTTTAAATGTGATGCAAGTGGCCTATTCTTGTCTTCGAATAAATCCGGTATTCCGTTTTGTTTGTACCCAAGTTTCTTCAAAATTACGAGTGGGTCCAAAATGATTCGTCTACTTTGTGGATGGCGCATTTTATGTTCTTTGTCGATGGATAGTGGTTGGCTTTTAATATTGATTGCGGGGGAGTCGATTTGAAATCCGAAACCGCAACCTTTTAACGTAAATTTGTTTGAGGAAAAGCTTCAACGTATCGGATTTCTGATTCTTTTGCATTTTTAAGGTACATATTTAATTTCATTGGTAAAAGATGTTTTCATCCGATGCTTTAGGATTGTTTTTAAAAAGTTTTAATGTTTTTGAAATGATTGATATTTTTTTTACTTTAATCCCTCAGGCCTTGGGCCTATTTTATCGGAAGGTTCAAATATTTCCGCTTTACAATAAAATCAAGTAAATGGAATATTTCTGAACGCATAGATCTTTTAAACTACGCAACGGATTTTCATGCGGTGTTCACCAATAGATAGAGTGATTTGAGAGGAAGGTTAATATGTGTAATACATGCTTATTATAGTAGAGAAAGCCGAGAAAATCAAATATTCATCACTACATAGTATAAAATGTTTGTGCGCTTAGATCTTTTAAAATACGCAACGGATTTTCATGCGGTTTTCAACAATAGATAGAGTGATTCAAGAGGAAGGTTTATATGTATAATACATGCTTATTATAGTAGAGAAAAGCCGAGAAATTAAAATATTCGTCATTACTTAGTATAAAATGAAGTCGCTCAAAATGTTTGTGCGCTTAGATCTTTTAAACTACTCAATGGATTTTCATGCGGTGTTCACCAATAGATAGAGTGATTCAAGAGGAAGGTTTATAGTAGAGAAAAGCCGATAAATTCAAATATTCAATTCAGGTAGCGGGCAGTTGGCAAGCGGGTGGTGTGGATTTTATAAAGGTTGGATAATGGCGTTGTGTTTCGTTAGCCACAGCAACGAGTGGCTGGGTCTGCTAGTGTATTATAAACGTTATCGTCGATTCACTATTTCGTCGTTTCATGATAAAAATAATTAATAAAAAATTCCCAAAGTTTCATAATTTTTTTTCGAATTGCCATGGGAAACTTTGGTTTCATAAAGGTGTACATTTTTGAAGTGAAAACTTCTTTACCACCGTTGTGATTTGAAACTCGATGAAACGAAAAATAGAGACACTAAAAGAGGCAAACACATTTATCTATAGGATTTAGCCTGCGAGGGGATGAGATAGTATAATCGCTCTCCTCTTTGTGCGGTGTTTCGTAGTCCCCTGTAACATATTTAGCGATATCTCCCAGAACTTTACTAAATTTCTCGAATCATTGATTTGCACTTGTCTTCACTAGACCCAAACATTGTTGTCTCTTGTTTTTTGTTGTTTTACATACTTATTTTTTATTCTTACATATTATTGTTGTACACCGTTATTGAATGCTATTTTGTATGTTAACTCCCCGTGTGTTGTGTAGTCTGTTGTCTCTACATAATATTATAAATTAAAGTCCTCCGCCGCGTCTGTCTGTTTGTTCGCGATGAACTCAAAAATTACTGAACGGATTTTCGTGCGGTTTTCACCAACAGATATAGAGTGATTCATGAGGCCGGCTTAGGTAAATAATTCGTCAAAGTTTTGTGTAAATTGGTTGAAATATATAATTAAAGGAGAATGTCTGTATGTGGTGGGCGACCGGCCTGGCAAGCGGGCGGTGTGGATTTGATTTGTATGCAAATTAATAGATGGTGGTGTGATTTAAAAGGTTGGTTAACCATCCAGTAGATGGCGTTGAGTTTCGTTAGTCACAGCTAGTTATAAATAAAATAAAATATTAACAAATACTTAACTTCTGCAATAATAATTTTGTTAAAATTCTTGTCAGTTCTATAACGGAATAGACGACTGTAACTGCTGTTACGAAACGAGCAATGTTTTAAGCAAACTAGCAGAACTTGATACATTAAAAAAAAAAATAAACAGATTAAATAAAATGTCCTTGCTACCTGGAGTACAGTGTACCTACGGATTGGCGCACCTGCTCTCCCGGATTGGAGTACGCGTTTATTAAAATTGGATTACCTCTGTCCGGTGGCTCCGGGCCCGTGAGACCATGATGCTGTAGGGAGTGTAGGATGTAGTAGGATGTACTTTCACTCCCGATCCCCACCGAATAAATAATTGATAAGCATCCGCAGAGTGAACAACATCTGGACTCTGTAGGCCGACCGTCCCAGCGCGAATGATTCCTCTCGGTTTCGTAGGATTTGAGCGCTTTGCGGAGGTGTGGGACCATTTAATCCCTGCTCAGCGTGGGGTTAAATGTTTTAAAATTATTACGGAAAAAAAATTGGCACTTAGCAATCAAATTGGCAACTATGCTAGTCTATTTTTCTTCAACTTCAGTCATTTTCAGTTTCTGCGAACAGGTAGCGACTTTTTTATAAAATTTAATCGTAATGCGCGTTTTCATCCCGCGAAAAAAAAACCGACAAAATATCCTTTGACAAAATATCCTACGGACAAAACAAAATATATATACTAAAACTTAACCTAACAAAAAAAAGCGACAAAAATAATACAGACATCCTGTATAGACAAGAAATTATTGTTCAAAAATAGTAAAATGGGACAAAAATAATACAGATAATTTGACAAATAATTTATTGTCTTTACAGGATGACTGTATTATTTTTGTCACATTTTTTGTTAGGTTAGGTTTGGTTTTAGTAGATATTTTGTTCGGGAATTTTTTGTTCGCAGGATATTTTTTCGGAGGATATTTTGTCGGGGATATTTTGTCGCGTTATGAAAAGTCGCGAAACCAAAGTAATAGCCACTTTACGACAAAATGTGAGGTTTTCTTTTGACCCGGAAAATAGTAAAAAATACTCAAATAAATACATCACTCATCACTGAGATTTTTTAAACACATATTTATATTGAGGGATAGGTAGGATTTATCGGTCCAGTTGGAGTGATATGAAAATATCCGGAGTCGGTGAATTATTTTTCCATTTGGATCGTGTTAAACCATAGTTAACTAACTCACTTTGCAATTTTTGAGTTAGAGCTTTAAATAAGAGTTCTAAATCATAACCTGGCTCTGCCAGAAAGAAGAACTAATTAGAGAAAAGCTGGCTATGATTGTTCTAGTCAGCATTTCTCTGAATGTTTTTTTCTGGAAGAGCTAGATTATGATTTGGAGACTTCATTTCAAAGACTAACTCAGAAATTTCAAAAAGTGAGTTAGTTCACTATGGTTTAAGACGATCCATTTGGTCTCTGGTAGATTGACATGTTGTTCTTGTATTGTTTTGTATTTATTATACTTATTATTTATACATACTATTATTTACTGTACCGCTGAAAAGAAAATCTCTAGAAGTGTGATCCAAATCAATTTGAAAAAGAAATTAGGGTAAGGTTGCTACTATTGGACCACTTAACTTTAAAATGACGTAACAGCGGAATTGTGATAGATAGGAAAATCGTGATTCAATAGTTTAATAAGCCTTACATATAAGAACTTGCATGTGTCATTTATGATTTTTAGCATTAACCATAAAGAGAGAAAATAGAAAAAAACTGTTTTGCCATGGTTGCTTTCTTTGGACCACTGTTTCTTAAATTGGACCATTGAGTTGCTATCATTGGACTTAGGAAATTTTCTGCAGTGGTCCATTCGAGGGAACCATGAGAATTCAAATAAATAAAAGACAATAAAATAACAATCAATTTTTAATTATATTTTCAGTAAACGTTTTATAAAATAAAATGACACAGAAACATTAACTAAATATTCTTTATCTAAATTTGTAAGAAAATATGCAGGTTACATGACCCTTAGA
This sequence comes from Limnephilus lunatus, assembly GCA_917563855.2. NCBI lineage: Eukaryota > Metazoa > Arthropoda > Insecta > Trichoptera > Limnephilidae > Limnephilus > Limnephilus lunatus. The sequence continues at coordinate 88,824,925 of OU830594.1, read as the reverse complement.
ATCAAAAACAAAAAAAAATTAACTTAAATTTACATTAAAAAAAACACGTTTTAAACGTTTTTCAGCAAATGAAAGTAAAATAACTCAAAATGTATGTCTTAAAACAAATCTCAGCAAACATAAAGAATAGAATGGGTTCTAAAATAACATATTTTTTTGGTTTATGAGGTCAATCAGTGACATGACGGACAAAAACATTTCTTTACGCCTTTCCTTTACGCTTTCGGTACACCATATATCCTGCTTGCCTCATTAAGTCCAACTTCTTGTTTACTTAAAGCTTGCAGTGCCAATTTCATGCTTTCTTCGTTCCACGCATAGTATTCCCCTCGTTTTGCCATGCTAAAATAAAAAAAATAATCAATTAAAATTTCAATTTTAAAAGTTGCTATGATTGGACCAGTCCAATTGAAGAGAAACTTACTGGTCCATTGATGGCAATTCGTATCACAAAGACAAAAAAATTCATACATAAAAATCTGTGAACTATATCAAAAAATAATTACAAATCTACTTGAATAACTAAATAAGGCGTGCGATTCACAAAAAAAATAATAAAAACCTTTAGTAAACTGCACTTACCTGGTAAACTGCGTCACGAGATAATTACATCGGGAGCGCGCGAAATACTGCGACCTATGTCCTTCCCCATAAATATACCAATCCCTAGATCGATATCTTCGGGCCTTTTCTATGGGAAAAATTTCAACATCAACTTCACCACGGAAAAACAAACCCGATATACGTAGATGGGTGTTCAAGGCCATTTGTCATAGACAATGGCACAAGGTCTACCATAGACAATATACTCGAATTGCTTTATTAGCCCAATAAATTATTTTAAAAAAATTGAAAAGCAGAAAAATGCAAAAATTCTTCCCCAGGACAACAAGGTTCCATGTGACAAAGCTGGTTCTGAGGAAATGAAATTTACATAGTTTTTTATAGCTCATTTTCTCAGGAAGGAGCTTTGTCAGACGGAAACCTGTTATCCCGAGGAGATGAAAAATGAAAAAGTCACAGGTGGGTGTTTTAAATATTTTTTTTTATTTTCAAAAGAACAAAGGATAAACAACACATAAAAACGCAGAGTCGGTTCGACCGGTAGATTGAGCATGAGTCAGAAACTAACGTATTCACGCCTGTATTACAGTTTATCCTCGAGGTACATTGTACTTGTCATATAATTAAGAGTAATAATATGACAAGAACAATGTACGTCGAGGGCTTGTCATATTATTACTGTTAATATAATTAACAGTATTAATATGACAAGTATTATATAATTGTTCATATATCCAATGGAACATCCATGAATACATTATTTGGCTTAATACGATAACTCTGTAATCTTTTATATAAAACGTACAATAAATACAAATACACAAAAATAATAGCACAAATTATAAGCACAAACACAGCAGACAAAAAAAAATAAAAACATGTAGCAACAAAAAGCTTTATACAAAAATATGTAAACATTGGAGGTTGCCCACCACTTTCCCACAGCGTTCTAAGGAAACAAATGGTTTCCTCCTTCACCGTACACCTCAGGACTTTCATTTTTGTTTATAAAGAAGCTACTTTTTATTAAAATGACCCTAGACCTCCGATGTCCAGGCATACATTGTTAACAGGCAGTATGCGAGTGCGTACATGTTGATAATGTCACGTCTCATCTCCGCCACTTGATGTAGCTGAAATAAAAGTTTATTAATATAAAGGAAGAAGAGTTAAGGCCGTCCCGCCGAGGATGAGCGGAGCCATCAGTCCAGTTGCTACAATCGGTAAGATTTTGGTCCTCCCTTGTAAACAGCAAGTGCCAGTGACTTGTCTTCTCTGCTGTATTCTCCGTCCTTTTTTGTGACGTGGGCTAAGTTTAGCTTGTGCTAAAATGAATCTAGAGAGAATGGGGTTTGAACTTGAAAGAGAATCTTCCAAGCTGTTTCTTACTGTATATCGAGTTGCTATCATCAAACGTTTCTTCAACGAGCAATTCTTACACTGGACATATTGCAGCCGACGCCTGGTCTTCAAAATTTCCATATTCACCTTCTTCTTCCTGGGAGTCAGGGCTGCGTTCTGTCCAACATAAGTTAAAATACTCTTCCTATTACCTAGAAAGACAATATTTGAGAAAAATTATTACATTTTTAGTAACAAAATATACCAAACCATGATCTACAAACAAAAAGCTATAAAAATGCTTACGTTTAAAATGTTCATTTTGGTGTGTTGCGAATGCATGACTACTGCCGGTGCCAGGTCTCGCAGGAATGCTTATATCTGAAAAAAAGAATATGTTTCTTAGTTCTTGAAGGAATGTAAGAAAAAATCTACACTAGATGAACAAAATGTAGAATTACTATTCCCTTTCAACCAAAATAAAATATATTAATTTAAAATAAAACAATAACTTTGTAAACACCACTTTTATAACATAAAAGTGGTGTTTACAAAGTTATTGTTTTATTTTAAATTATAATGTCACATCACAAAGTAACTGCTTCATATGAACAAATAAAATATATTAAATGAAAAAATACACTGTGTAATACACCACTTTTTATTATAAATATTTAATTTCGCTTAGCTCAAACTTCATCAGGGCTTATTATATTAACTAAAGCACACATATATACTATAATAAAATAAAATAATGAGTAATGTTAATGTTCAGTTTATAATACTGAACAACTTATGTATTCTCCTGAAAACAAGGTAAACATGTAAAAGCCTTCAAGGCGCATTTACTCATACCGTTCATTAATACATTAATAATGCATTTCTCGATGCACTTTTTTTTCGTGTAGGCACACGAAAAGGCAAGTTTACTAAATGTGCATACCTTCGTTAACTTCTGGGATCCCTTTGGCAGGAACAATCTCACTGCTGGTGCCTGCGTATCTGAAATAAATATATTTAATATATTAACAAAAATTTGGGAACAAAAACTACTCTATTTTTTCCTTTTCAAGAAATATAACCCCCCTTGGCAGGAACAACCACACCGATGGCCCTCGGGAAGTCATTATGCACTGAAATCAATATAATTAACCAAAGTTTGTGAACAAACCAGTGTTATACCCAAGCTAAATTGAGGATTATATGTTGCTCAAGGTGCTTATGACAGAAATAAAAAGGTTCTTCAGAAATAAAATAAAAACCACGGTAAATATTCGGAACAAACGTCAATGGTTAATAAGCACTTTTTTTTGATAAAACCTTTAGCTTCATGTCATCATAATTTAAAATACATCCCAGGTTTTGAATGGTTTGAGGGCAAGGCAGGGTTTATCCTAGCGGGTTTGTGTAATTATGATTGATTGTTATGAAATAAATATTCAGTATTAACCGTTGACGTTTGTTCCGAAGAATTACCCAAACCACTATTCAAATTCTCATGCTGCGCTTTGCAATAATGTTCACAGCTTTGTCGTCAGCAAACGACATTGAGTATGCCGATTAAATCTGAATAAATATAAAAATGAATAATGATGCAAATTAAGATTACATACCTTTTTAATGTTTGATTTAATCTTAGTCCCTTACGGCATCACAATACATAATACTGTACGATTTCGTCGAGTTGGGGTCTACAATGAGAAATAAATTCAATTTTAGGCAAATAACAACAAAATGATACATCAACAAAAACATTGTAATACCTAGCGGATGAGAGATTATTACCTGTAATTTCGTCACCATAACTTTCATTTGGCTTAGTCCTTTTCCTTTTTTAAGTTGGCTTAGATAAATCTGTGAATTTTCTAATTTCTAATTTCCTCGAAGTGCTTTAGCAAGAAACATTTTCACTTCAAAATATTTACGTATTGGCATAACGCGCCTGACTATTTACTGACAGTTGAAAGCATAATGGCCAAACCGGATATACTGGTTCAATGGCGTATTTGTCATTTCCGTTTACTATCTACAATTCAGTTCTTCTATGGTACCCGATATTTTTTGGAGGTTCAAGGTTAAGTAAAGAGATATACGCCCCTGTCCTTCCCTGACGGAGCTTACGGCGAGACTGGCGGAAGCGGGGGTTGGTACAAGTTCAAACAGCTAGCGTTTCGGGAAAACGGTTGATTTTTAAAGTTCTTCGGTTCCGAGAAATCAGAGCGGTCCAAAGAAAGATCCGGTCCAATGATCGCAACCTTACCCTACGTCGTCAGTTTAGAATCTCGACTCCTAGACCCCAGATAGGTCAATGAAATCGATTACCTGTTCCAAGAATAATTTCGGTGTTTGAAAATGTTTGACCAATTTCTCGTTGCGTACAAGCTGTTTCATGACATTACTTGCAATGTTAGTTTCAAATGTAAATAAACAGTTTTATCATGCATGCATTAGTTTTATGCCACAAAATTAGAATCGTGCTAGCGCGAAATTACGGCACCACTGGTGGTATGCTACTAATTGCCTAGCTTAAAAACGCTAAGCAACTAGTGACGCGAAAGAATTTCAGTTGAACGGACGTGTGTTCCTTGTAACTGCGTGAGAGTTTTAACGTCGAAAATGACAAATGATCGCTGGAATGCTCAATAAAGAAAAAGGGTTTCACTTATTCGAAAATAGTTTTTATGGCTTTCGGAATGTTCATCTGTTAATTCGGAGATTACCTGTATTGCACCCATATTTTTTTTATAACCATCCTCGAATCCAACATCGTCTTTTCTTTTGTAATAGTCTTTTCTTTATTTTGTAGATCGCCAAGTGTACAACAACATTGTGCATTGCCGAAAAAAGCTTAGATGTTAATTGTGCTATGGTTGCTGTGATACTAAAGGTTGAACGACTCTAAATTTGCGCAATTTACACTAACTCTTTGATGTAATGCAATTATTTGAAACATGCATGCCACTAGTTGCGTAATGTAAATTCGACTAGAAATTAATCGGTCACGCAGACTCGCATACAACTAACTTCCTAATACTTAATCAGTTAAACATCTTTAATTTTCATAATCTACGCGGTTCGCCCCTTATGAAAAAAGTTTTGGGCCTCTGTATTGTGTACGGTTTAACTAGGAGTAAAATCTAAACATTCGCTCGTTTCTTAAATTTTAATAACGTAATTTTGTTATTTCGCTCAATCTCTCGAATTTTCTTTGATGTTACCCTCCCCGCTCCAGTCTTCAGAATGAATATTAAAACTTTTATAATATCTCTTTGTTGCTCGTATTGACGGTGTCTGAAATTAAAATGCAACGTACCATTGAAAATATTCCTACGTTTTGTCAGTTTTTGGCACGAAATCTTTTAATTAAATGGACGACTGTGGTGGCCGAACGAGAATTTCTACTGCTTCACCTCTCACGTTATTGCGAAAATTTTACTCTGAATGGCGCAAAGGAAAATTGGAATTTTAGTGCGCACTTCCTGTATGTGATAGGCAGGCTGTGAAAGAATTTCATTTTACAAGCATTTCGTCCCCCCCCCCACCGCTAAGTGAATAGCTTGGGATTCCACAATTATGAAAAAAAAACATTTTTCACAAAAGTTGTCAAATTATAAGGTGCTTTTAAAATTAATTTGAGTTTTAAACTGTTCCTACTGTTTTACCTGTTACTTCTGCTTTTTACCCGCAAGTTTTTTTCATCAAAATAGTGAAATTTCGCAATTTGGCACTTGTCGACAGCAATGATACCCAAAAGATAAGCTACTGTTTTAAAATTTAATTTAGATTTATGAAGGGTAAAACCAACTTTAAATTTTCCCAACACATTATTATATTACTAAGTAAACATAGATTATCTTTTATCGATTTATGTTTTACACAAGTAGGTACCTATTATTAAGGCCCAGTAGTACCTGCTCAAAAAGAAGAAGAGATATGTAAATACGAATCTTAGAGTGAGCGCGCTAATATGAAAAACGATAATATTTAAGCGAAAATTGTGAAAATGTTTAATAAAACGCGACTCATTTAAAATGGAGCAAAAATTTCTTGGGGAATGTCTAAAATAGCATTTAAAGAAATATTGTAAATTTTTCGTACAAATAACTTCTAAAATAACAGAAAAAAACGTGTTTATAATAATTTTCGGAGCATACTGTGCGATTTTTGTTGTTGTTGAGGGAATTTCATATAATTGCCGTTTCGGCGTGGGGAATGTATAGGATATTATCTTCAAGAATAACATATAATTTTGAAAGATCTTTAAATCTTAAAGTGTTGGAAAATACGTAATAAATCAGAAGAAATGTGGGAAGCCAGGTCTTAAGTAAATAGGTTATAATTTTTTATTCACGATTGTGTTATCTGCCCCCTTTCAAGTTTTAAAATGTATAAAAAATACAAAAAATTATAATTTTTAGTATCAGATGTTTTTTAATGCGAGTACCGGACAAAAGTCCCAACTGTATGGAGCCATTCCTGGCATCCCCATTTGGAGTATTTTGTGAGGCTGAAGGTAGTTTGGGGGATTTGGAGGGGATTGAGATGGAGAAGAGGAAGGTGGGGAAGAACATGACTATTCAGATCTGGTCACCAAAGATGGCTAAAGCCATTTCAAGCAACGTTTCGATTTTTAATGGTGGTCTCTCACCAGGGCGATCCTGAAAGAATCCATCACTTTTAAAGGTTCCGCAAGTCCACTAAATTTTATTTTAAATGTACAAATAGTGAAAAATATATATTTTTTATAATTAGCTTCACACAGGAGGAATCTGGAGGTCAGTGTGTCCGGACGGACTAATAATCCAACCCTCCCATTGCGGTGCAAGGCGATGTTCCAAGAGAGTCCTGCTGGAGAGATCCAAAGGTCTCATCTGCCACCAAGTTTTGCGCAAATCTCATCCCATGATCTCGGGCACCTCCGCTAAGTCACCAAACGTAGCGAACCACTTTGGGTGACTTGTGCAAAGATGTTGGTTATCCAATAAATGGTTTCCGATGCGGTACCCATACCCATCTCCCAAATTAATCAAATGAATGGAATTCGAACCTGCGACCTCCGGATTCGTAGCCGATGATCTAAATCACTTAACCACTGAGACCATATTAAAAATGATAATTTTTTTTAACTTACGGTACGGAAGCTCTACATCAAACACACACAACATAATCTTTTACATGAATTCTTTATTTTATCATAGCCGGTGCATGGTACCTACAAGATTTATTTAATTTAAAAAATCTGTACATTTGTAAGGTTCACCTCACTCTGTAAGCTCTCTCGATGTGTCTCTATCATTTTACTCTTTCCGGAATTCCACAAAGATTCTCCTTTCACGTATATCGCAGAGAAAGATTCTTTTGGAATTTGCAACCTTAGGAATGTTTCACAGGAGGTCCCTTTGCTTCAGGAATTCCCAAGAAAATATTTACAGCATTCTTGCTCCGGCCCAAACCTGCTCATCTGGAATCTGTATACTCGGAATACACATATTATGTTCTAGCGTCTCTTTGTGATGTAGTTGTCTTTGTAGAGCTTAACGTCTGTCTATAATTTCTCGATGCTTGAATTTCAGCGAAAGATTTTGTCTAATTTTGTCTATTCTCCTCTGTGGCGACTTTGCCAATGTAACAATATGATGTTTTTGCTATTTTTGTGGGTTGGGCCACTCTTCCGCTGAGCGCCTCATACGTATTTGAACATACGTACCTGTAAACTTTTTATTATTTTGTTTCATCCGATAAATAATTAATAAATAATTTTAATTATTTTATCCGATATATAAATGTATTGCTGAGAAACGCCTAAAATATGAACTCTGTGTTTATTTTATTTACAGAGATATTGAAATGCAAACATGGAAGGGTCAACCGTGACTTCCTGTTTCCGACTTCTTTCTAATTCTGCATTACTGTATGATGATTTTAGGATGATGAAAGTGACCAATGAAGGTAAACCTCCAACCAAAGTGACCTCCCTGTTTCTGACGTCCTTCTCATTCTTAAATCTGAAGCATTACTGTTTTGAAGGTCAACTGTGACCTCCCTGTTTCTGGCGTCTTTCTAATTCTGAAATCTGAAACATTATTATTGTTTTAAGTCGATGAAAATAACTGATGAGGGTCAAGCGTAACCTCCTGTTTCTGACGTCTTTTTAATTATTTTTTACTGTAAAATGGTTTTAATTTTATGAAAGTGATTGATGAAGATGAACTGTGACCTCCTGTTTCGACATCCTTTCTAATTCTGGATTACTGTGGTTTTAAGGCGATGATGTTTTAACCGTGACCTTCTGTTTCTCAGGTTTTTCTAATTCTGCATTACTGTAAGATGGTTGTGAGGCGATGAAAGTGACTGATGAAGGACAATTGTGACCTTCTGTTTCTAACGTCTTTCTGATTCTGCATTACTGTTAGACTAGCTTTTTGCCTATTGCAGGCAACTAATCGGTTAAAATACTAAGCGATTTCACATTTAAATGTGGATGAAGCGAGGAGTGTGTATTAAATTAAATATTTCAAGAAAAAAACAATGTTTGAATGTAGACAAAGCGAGGAGATGCGCCTACACAAAGGGCACAGATAGTTGTTCACTCAATTTTGAATACCTGCTACTGATCTACTTCGGTCCTTTTCTTGCAAAAAAGGGCCAAGGAGCTTATTGCTCATTTTTTCACTGTGCCATTTGGGTTGTGTAGGTTGATACGCATAATTTGATACCCATTAAGCCTACTTTCTTGTTACTGTAAGATGGTTTTTAGGCGATGAAAGTGACTGATGAAGGTGACCGTGACCTCATGTTTCTAATTTCTTTCTAATTTTGCATTACTGTATGATGATTTTAAGGCGATGAAACTAATGGTATGTTTTGTTCGTTGTTGCAGATGAGGCGGGCGTGAGCTCGGGGTCGGAGAGCTCCGTAGCCTGCGCCGTGGCGACGGCGGGGGCGGCAGGGGGCGGCGGGGGCGGGGGGTGCTCCGCCCAGCGCGCTCCCGTGCCCACCATCAGCGTCACCCCGCACTCGCCCGGCATCTTGGACGAGCCGCTCCAGCAGCTGCAGCGCATCCACCAGGCCGTGCAGCGTATGCGCCACCAGGCCTTCACTCCTCAGGTACTTCTATACTCATGTTACTCTGGGGGGTGGGTGAGATTTGGCGCCCAACTTGGGGCAAATTAGTTTTGACTGTCAGTTATTTTAAAATATAAAACCAACATACTTGTAACGTGCTTTTGGGGACCAAACTTTTGAGGAGCAGAAAAAACATTATTGTTTGGTTTTATTTGGGGCCATTCTTTAATTAAAAACACTTTGCGATTTTCACTGAGTTATTTATTTACAAACTTCTTTTCATTGATTAAAAACGTGATCACAGAAACATTTGAAACATGTAGCAATATGTCCCCGCCCGGTTCCCCGATCCTAGCTTAATAAAGAATTGGAAGGCCCTGGTGTGTTAGGTCCTTTAGCGAAAAAAGGAGGAACAATATAACAACACACCTTATTTTTGAAGAATTTAAAGTATTAAAATTTAATGATCTGGTTCGAAAGACTATAATAATTCAAATAATAAAAGAAAAACAAAATCATAGCTTTTTAACTGAAAGTCGTACTCGTCAAAAACGTATATTTCCATCACAAAAATGTAACACCTCATTTGCACAACATCATTACACATATCTAGGAAAAAATACTTCAATAGCCTACCTGAAAAGATAAGAACAATTGAAGACGATAAATGCCTACTAAAAGCAATTAAAGAGCAATTCAAAGTAAAAATAACAAATGGTGAAAAATGTAATAAGCAGTAATTGTTGAATGAAACACTAGTACATATTGAATTATTTGGCGGGTGGGAGATAAGCCGACGTAGCTCAATTGGTAGAGCAGTTGACCGGATATCAGAAGGACGCGGGTTCAAGTCCCGTCGGCGGCATTTATCTTTTCTCGGGAGATTTTTTCAATGTTGATGAGTGTTTCAGGCTTATAATTATTGCTTATATTAATTGATAAAATTATCTTTATAACTTATATAACTTATATAACTTTTAAATTTTTTTTTTAAAGTATCTATTATAATTAAATTATAAGACACAAAATATGTTTTGTAAATATACTTTCATCCCGATACTCGTCCCTCTTCTAATCACAAGCGTCTGCTTCTATAGAAGAGAAATATCATTAAAAAAAAATAATAATCAGTGAGAATTTATTTTGTAATTTATTTTGTATAAAAAAAAGTTGTTTTGAAATATAAATATTATGTTATTTTTGCTGTATAAATAATGTATCTTATGTAATAAATAAATAAAAAAATTAAAAATAATACAAAGACCGTCTTTTTATATCAGACAAAAAATACATGTAATCCCCCACTTTTCGAGCTAAACTGAATTTTTATTCAAAAAGATAAACTTGACGGCTAGCGCCACCTGCCTGGACTATGTAACCTGTATTACCGACATATAATTTGGATAATCAACTTAGATAAAGAACCTACAGATATCACTAACTATATTAATTTATAGGTTTTAACAATTATATTGCAAAGGAATCAGTTTTTAGCTTCTGTCTCTGTAAAATCCTTCACTTCTTTGATCAAATAGTAAGAGGGGATAATAAAAGCTCATCACAGTATGAAAAATACTGCACTTTTTTTTTACATTTGCTCCACACAAGAGGCCTGGAGGAAAATAATTCCCCTCAGGACTTTGTAATCTTTGGGGATGTTGTGTGGAAGATCTTTTTTAGGAAAGGAAGAAGAGAAAGTTCTGGGAGGAAAAAGGTATGTAATCCATTCCTCCTCCTGCAGTGCAAGGTGATGTCCCGATAGAGTCCTGCTGGAGAGGTCAAAAGGTCTCCCTCATCCAGTCTCCCTGATCTGGCCTGACCACCAAGAAATGGACAAACCTCACCCCTATGAACCCGGGCACCCCTGCTAAGTCAATGTAGCAAACCACTTGGGGTGATCAATGTAGAGGTGTTGGTTATCCAATAAATCTAACACTGCTGCGTAGCAAAAAGTTCTGAAATTATTAAAGCACTACATATTTATTATTATTTTTCATAGGCCTCAATTTTGCTCAATTGCCAATTTTTTCTTTTCCTCAGATATCAGCAGCAGCTCGGCTTAGTACATCATGTCCTTCTCTAAACAAGGATGGAGAAGTAGACGTGGAGGGGGAGGGAGATGGCTGTCCATCTCCCGCAACACCCTCTCACTCGCACATTTTGGCACATGATTATCCAGGAAGCAGAAAAGGAAGTGGTAAGAATTTTATGTACCTGTTTATTTTGAAGTCGCCTTTAATTATATTAAATTTTTATACAGAATGTGCAAATAGTTTGTGATCTTTAGTTTCTTCCCGATCTTCCTTTTTTTTTATTTTTTTTTTTACATTAACTCCACACAGGAGGCCCTGAGGAAAATAATTTCCCTCAGGGCCTATGTCATCTTTGGGGATGCTGTGTGGAGGGTTTTTTTGAGGAAAGGAAGGAGTTAACATGGGTCTTGAAGAGACTCATGTTGTAGGAGGGAGGAAACACAGAGCCCGGTAAATCGTTCCACAGCCGAGCTGTTGAACTCAAGAACGAATCGTAAAAACGACCCGTTCTCATGTGACTAATATCAACTGTGTACAAATGTTGGGCGCGTGTTTGGCGTGTTTCCCAACTATGCACCGGTGCCGAGGGGATCAATGACGCTAGTTCCTCGGAGCATCTTCCATTGTAATACCGGTAGAACAAGGACAGCATTCCCACCTGACGCCTATGCTCTAAAGATTGCAATCCGTCTGTTAAGATGGGAGAATCTATCAAACGGACCGCCCGTTTCTGCACAGAGTCAAGGGTTTTTTTTAGGTATTTTGGAGCTCCACACCAGAGGTGGCTACCAAATTCAACCGTGGGGCGCACTTGCGATTTGTACAGGGTTAGGAGTTGAGTACTATTAAAGTATCTGCGGGCCCTGTACAGTACGCCCAGTTTCTGAGAGGCTAACTTAACTCTGGTTTCAATGGAGCCCCCATACCTGAGCTGGTCACTTAGAGTTACACCAAGCATATCAATGAAGGTCCTATTCGGAAGAATGCTTCCGTTGAAGGAGACTAGATTATCATTTCGATCCCTTTTAGACGTTATCAAACATGATTGGGTCTTTGAAACATTAAATTCGACGAGGTTATTCTTACCCCAAGAGAAAACACTCTCGAGGTAACCGTCCATTCTTTGCTTCAAAGCCCTCCGAGCTATTGGGGTTTGTGTGCTCTTTGGAGGCTTGTCAAACAAAAAGCTATCATGGACTGCACTGTCATCCGCGTAACAATGAATCGGTGCACATGACAAGAGGTCGTTGATGTGCAACAGAAACAAAGTCGGAGACAGAACCGATCCCTGTGGGACGCCAGCATTTATCGAATGCGAGGAAGAGGTGTTGTCCTTGTCTCTTCTCCTTTCTCTATTTGCTTCTTTCAGCTTTACAACATTTCCGAAACTATGGTGCTATAGGTGCACTGGCTACAGAAGCAGTTGGAACTCTTTAACAATTCCGAGACTCTTGTCTTGTTTTAAATGTTAATATATCACAAGAGTCCCAACTGCTCCTATCTGGAGCCAGTAAGACTATGTATCCCCAACTTGGGTGTTGTGCGGCTGAAGGTAGTGTGGAGGGGAAGGAGATGGGGAAGAGGAAAGTCGGGAAGTAGCTAGCCATTCAGATCTGGTCACCAATCATGGCTAAAGCCTTTTTTTTTTTTTAAAATTTTTATTTGCAATTTTTTTTGATACATGGAGATAGGTACTTACATACATAATAACATAAAATATAAGAGATTAACAAAAAAGATCCCACAAAGGCGAAGCCTGGGCGTGGGTATTTATGTGGATATTAAACAGTGGTGGTTATTACATAGGCATTCAAACAGGGATGGTTAGAATAGAATTAAAAAAAGTATCTATAGAGATCAATGTGATGGAATATTTTAGGGATTTAGAAACAGATAGTAAAAATTATAGAAAACAATTACTCACTTCAAAATTATTTTTTACCCAGCTTTTAACATTTTTTTTTCATATAAGTTCAGATTTTGGCACATGTTGATGGAATTGGGTAGGGAATTGAACAATTTTGGGGCAATATAGTTGATGTGCCTTTGGGCCAGCCTGGTTTTGCAGTGAGGCACTGTGTACAGCAACGTGGTATGATTTGTGTTTTTGGTGAAATTGTTAGGACGAGAAAATATAAATTTAAGACATTGGATACAGTAGATCCGCCTTAGTTCCATTTACATATAAATATATTTATAAGGCAAGATTTAAATTCTGAATGGTTGTCTTACACCAGGGTGATACCAAGAGTATCTTTCATTCTGGAGTACGCCGCAAATATGTTAGCATAAAAAAATTTGGTTAAATAGGGTTACTTTTTTATTCACCACTTTTATTGAATTTTCAAAGGGGTGTTGAAATTTCACTTTGTTGAGTTGTCATTGAACCGCAAAAAAACATGCCTTCCAATATTAATATGGAAACATACGAATTGCTTACTGCGGTTTAAAGCCAGTGCATTCACTTGGATATCACCGTTTATCCTATATTTTAGGTGTTATAGATTTTAACAAAAGGCCTTAGGCCTCGGGCATATTCCATCTGAAGGTCAAAATATTTCTGCTTTGCAATAAAATCTGGAATATTTCTGTACATATCTGAAAGCTAAAAATTGTTTTCGATGGTGAAATAAACATTTAATTTTTTAAAGTATAAAATTTTTTAATGGAAACATAAAAGTTTTACAAATGACGACTCACCTTACATTTTTTCAACCTAAAATTACCAAAAATGAAAAAAAACACACTCACTTTTTATTAGGCAAATGTATTATAATCGATTCACAAAGTTTCATGAATCTTTTTCAAATTACCGTCGGAAACTTTGGTTTCATAATGGTGTACATTTTAATTCATTTGTGGTTAACCTTTAGATTTGAATATAAAGCGTCTTGTTTTCTCTTTCTAACAACAATTCCTATCAGGCTTATATTAGTTGTTAAATTAGCCCGAGGGGTTAAGTTTATAATCAATTTTAATTCATAAAATCTCCTACCCAATTTTGGGTAGATATCACTTAAGTGGTTACGAGACTTTTACTTGGGTTTGGTTTTCTTCTTTTCGGATCTTATCTACAATGTTATTTATTTATTTATTTTGTAAGAAACAAACAGCTTTTACATAATACATACACAATGATAAATAATATACAAGTGAATTGAAGTCAAGCCACAGAAGTTCGTTGGAAATGAAGTTTTAATATCTTAAAATTAATTTTGGCTTGTAGGAAGGGGAGAGGAAGAGGAATATAGGAAATTTTAATATTAATCAATTTGTCTCTTTCAGCAGGAGATGGTCGATGCTGGTTGTCATGGCGTGTGGAGTCGGAGATGGGAGAGATTGCCCGCAGGAGATCTTGGACAGGACTGGAAGACCTCAGTTCCCGGCACAAGCTGGCGCAAGAGAGAACCAGGCAGAGGAGGTAATGGGGCCTTTAGAGGCAATTGGGCATATAGAGCGACTCAATGAAGAAAGGAGTGTAAAGAGAATTCATGACGCAAGTGTGAATGGTAGAAGAAGTCGGAGATACCCGAGGAAGCACGATCATCTGAATCAGATACTTAAGTCGGGACATGTCGAGAGTCAGAATAATAGAAGAGGATGAATGAATGTGATTGAGGCAAAGAGTGTGTGCCAAGACTGAGATGTTTGAAGGTTCGTTCTCTCTGCCTACCCTTGCGGTAAAACGGCCTGATGGTTAGTTAGTTTTAGAGTCAATGCTTTTTGATGTGATATGATGTGTGATGCAATTTGCAAATGCAAATCATTTTAATTTTCACAAACTATGAATACCGTTAAAACATATGAAGATTTAACGTTTATTTTTTTGATCTAATTATTGTACTAAAAATGGGTAATTTTAATATGTTCATTCGTAATAAAGAACTCCAGTACCCTTTTTTAAATTCATCTAATTGAACTTTTGTTTTCTTGACTGAATGAATGTATGAATGAAGTGGAATCTTCAAAGTGGAAATTAAAACACTTCCCTAGATCCGATCAAGCTGAAACTCACCAGTTAGACTTACTGTCAATGACAATGTATTCTGTTAACATGAACCAATATGTGTGTGGCAATCACGTACACACAAGTTGGTTCATGTCGAGAGTCAGAATAATAGAAGTGCATGTCAATGATGTATAGAGTGTGTGCAAAGACAAAGATGTGTGTCGATCTTTCCTCTCTGCCTACCCAGTACCGGATTATCCCTAAGGTAGAGTAGGCAACTGCCTAGGGGCCCCGCATCGGCTGGGGGCCCCGCGCCCCAAGAAAAAATAACTCGCGTCAACGGTTCGACTCAAAATTAGTGAGCAACTCCGGCACACTTTTGGAAAAAGTCAGCTTTCAAGATGTTTTAAATATTTTATTTTTTTATTACAAACATTTATAGGTTAATAACATTACATGCATTAAAGAAAACAACAAACATAATAATTAGGTTATAACCCAATAACTGTTCACATCACGCACAAATAATAAATAAAAAGTAAATAATTAAATAATTAAAACAAATATTTAAACATAGTTGTATTTTACTTTACTTTCCTTCGTTTCAATGTGGATATGATTATAGGTGATGTGCAGTGTGGTTTATATTGGCATTTGTTATGGTTTTTTTTGCTTTTATTTCTAATGTTTAAAATATAAATGTTGTACAAGCTTTAGTGTGCACTACCTATCTGCTTGCTAAAATTCTTTGTTTCTCTTCATACCAAGGTTGTCTGGAAGAGATCACTTTAGTGATAAGACCGCTCATTATACTATTGTATTCGTTTCATTTTTTTTATTGAATGGGGGTGAAGGCATACCTTCGAAATGTAGTAAAAAAACAGATTAATTATGAATAAAATTACGTTGTGGTAGAAAAAAAAAAGTTGGAAGTTAGAAAAGGGTAAAGTGCAGTGGCGGACTAAGCCCGTCAGAGGCCCGGGGTGGAAAAGCTGGATGAACCGCTCCCCCCCCCCTAGTTTAAGAAGTTGATCTAATTTTACAAGCTTTTTCTTCAGTTCACACGGGCCTCTGACTCTGGGGGGCCTCAAAACGCCTCCACGTTCCTTTGATCAAATCCTAAACAAGGCCACTGTAAAAAAATTGTCATTTTTTAAAATTAATATTCTGAAGATGAATTTGTTAATAATGCTCTCACCAAATGTTTTAAGGAAATTCGTAAAATTGACGGAGATACCTACAGCATTTTATATGAAACCATTTTAAACAGTTTGTACGTTGAATTAACGTTCAGCAAAACTTTGAACGCGTTTTTTTCGAAACTGCTGTTTTCAACACGGTTGACAACATATTAGAAAAACTATTCGTCCGATTTGCATGTACTAAATCTTAAACTGTTAGTATATCCAGTCAGTATGGCACCACTTAGGGATTTTTTTTATAATGAGCCCCCTTCTATTTTTTTTTGTGAACAATGGAAATTTTCAAATGCTTTAAAATAAATCAATAAATTATCTGGGAAAGATATGTTTCAGAATTTTAGTTTTAGTTTAAAGAAAATCATTAAAAAAAGATCCACGCATGTATTTAAAAAAAAATACATTTTTATTTTGCTTAGACATTATTTGAAAAATTATAAATAACAATTAGAAAAAGTACATAATTTGAATAGTTTTATCATCACGAGTTTGAACATTTTTGAATTAAGGTATTTATCAAAGCAAATATTGGGAATGAAATAATATCGATATTGAGCTATTATGTTAAAATGCTCGTATGGAGAATACTTGATCTTACTCATCGGAACCGCCCTGTACAGTTGCAAGGGTACGATCGCAAGATCATCGTTCGACGAAATTTAAATTCTCGGCCGCTGATTAATGGCAGGATTTGATAAAGGGGACATGGGACGGGCTGCCCCCCCCCCCCCCCCCCCCGTTAGTCCAACATTGGTAAAGGGGCCCCGAGACTTGCATTGCCTAGGGGCCCCGACATGGTTACTCCGGCCCTGTGCCTACCCCTTCGTTCTTAGTGCCCTGTTCGTTAGTTAGTTAGACAACATAGTGGTTCTAAAGTACAGAGGCATATGATATATTGGCATATTAATTCAAATAAGAAAGATAGGAATGCTGATAGAGATATTGAAAGAAGGGTAAATAAAAACTGTCCAAAGATTCAAAGCT
This sequence comes from Limnephilus lunatus, assembly GCA_917563855.2. Lineage (NCBI taxonomy): Eukaryota > Metazoa > Arthropoda > Insecta > Trichoptera > Limnephilidae > Limnephilus > Limnephilus lunatus. The sequence goes on along the minus strand of OU830594.1, from coordinate 88,807,790 downwards.
AGCAGTCCACAATAGAATGCTGGTACCTACCCTGATTTATGGCAGTGAGGCATGAAACTGACAGAGGAAGGCTGAAAGTAGACTGAATGCTGTAGAAATGAGATCCCTGAGTATATATGCGACGAAACGGTGTGATGGTTACTGAGATAGTTAATTCAACTAAATAATAATATAATAAATAAAACTTTGTCTACATAGTAATAATGATTTGCCCTCCAGCAGCATGTCCCTTTCGTCCATGGAGAGCGAGTGTGACGATGTAGACAACTCAGCGTCGAGTGGACGGGGCGGTGGGGCAGCCACCCGGCGACTGCTGGGCTCAGCCGTGGCGGCGGCTGCCGTCGCCAACGGGGGCTCGGCCGCCCGGAGGAGACCCGGGAGACATAGCGCAGCGCAGAGCACGCATTCGCTCAACGAGGCAGATCTTCAGGTAAATAGTTTTATTTAGTTTTGATTGAACTTATGATTATCTATCAAACCGAGTTATATATTTATTTTTCATGTTTTCCGTAAAACGGTTATATACCAATATATCACGGAGAAGATTGAAACTTAAAAAGGCATGGGGCAGTTTTACCATTTTGTTAAATGCATCAAAAGATACTTGCTGAACTGTTTCTAGTGCCCGAATAATGGAGTTACATTCCAGGATGCTGCAAACAAATGCTTCATATATCATACTGCACTCAAATTTTGACATTGATTTTAAGCATATTCTTGAAAATCGTCATTAGTAGATTCACATTTCATTAATTAATTCATAAATCACCATTTTGAAAAATCAGTCATCGATTAGCGCAACTTATATTGTTGTTTTATTGCAAAATTGCCATATATGGAGTGAGACCAATTTAGAAGACCCAACGTCCATTAAATTAAAATGCATCGTTTGATGTGGTTTACACACTGGTGGTATCATTGGACGTAATTTCTTCCAAAATGATGCATGAGCTGGCTTTATGGTCAATGGAAAGTGTTACCGGATCACAATTAATGATTTTGTGTTTATACTACATCAAATAATTCAGGACAAATTTGCAGTTTCAGTCTACAAATATCTTCAAATGGGGTGGGTTAAGGAATGATATTCTAGCATGAGTTCATTTTCACCAAGCCTACTTCAGAGTCCATTTTAAATAATCACCATCACTGCTGTCTGCATTCTCCCCTCAGTTACCTATGTCTTAAAATATGGTGTTGCCTCCGCACCGTGCAACCACCTAAGTTTAGGCCTTCTAACCAATGTTTGTATAAATAATTTATAAATATATTTAATAATTTCACAAATTCCAGAAAGATTTCCAGAAAATAGTGGCCCTTCGAGAAGCAGAATGCTCCAGGCTTGCTCCGAGACTTCCGCTGCAGAAGTCAGTTTCAACACCGAGCATTGTGGCTCTGCCACATGAGGCCCCACCTGCTGCACCACTGTGAGTCAATACTTACTTTCATTTTGCTTTGTGAAATATATTTAAAAATATATTTTTTACTGCCTATGTAGCACATTATTATTATTATTATTTTTATAGGCTGTTGGAATGTTTTATGTTGTTTGAGGGATTTAGGTTTTTAAATTTAGTATTGCAATCCCTCCATACTATATTTTAATTATTTTTCGCAATGAGAAGGTGATTGGCCATTTTTTTAAATTTATAGCTTATGATTAATTATTTTATTATTGTACATCCATATTTGTGCGCTGTTCACCAAGAATATTCAAAAATAAATAAATTAGACACAAAGTGCATCACATACGGCCTCTATGTTTCCTCCCTCCTACAACATGGATCTTTTCAAAACTCATGTTCACTCCCCAAAAAGACCCTCCACACAGCATGAAATTGCTTTCCATAGGGCCTCCTGTGTAGAGTTAATTAAAAAAAAAAACACAATCTTTTCAGATTTTAAAAATTATTTACGCAAACATTTTCCAAAGAAATTGAAATCTAATTGGAATTGTAGAAACATTTTGTAAATGTCAGGTGACGGAAGGTAAAATCAATTATAAGTAGGTACTACAAGATACATTTTTTTAAATATATTTGTACTGTGATACATTATATGGATATTATGATTCCTTCTTGGTGAGCAGACTTAATATAACTTTTTTAATTTTTTTATTCCGTTCATAAAACAATTTTGATTGTAGGCATATAATAATAAAAACTTCAAACAAACAAAAAATCTTGGTTTGTATTTAAATGATATGTTCGTTTTTTAGTTAGTGTTTAGATTTTGCATGGATTTTTATTTATACAATGTTGTCTGTATATAAATAATTTATAGCTGAAGAAGAAATAATAACGATTTTGCTTGAAAATGTCTAAGTGTATTTTTGTTTTGTCTATTCTGATTTATTACATTATTATTATTATATGTAGGTTTTTACCAAAACTGTTGATAGATGGAACCTACGCTTTTATTTTACAGTAGAACGCCGATTAACTGAATGATAATATATTTTTGAAAGTGTTATGAATCAGTAATTAAATAATAACCAAATTTCTAATTAAAGAATTCTAATTCAAAATTTTAAGAATTTTTTTTTGCTTGCCGAAAAGTCGAATTCCGATGCCACTTCTTTAAATTTAGATAGTAATTCAAAGTAAATTTGTAATAATGTGAATTCATGTGTAAATCCAATTTTCGTAGCCCATTACCGTCGCGGCCGTCCCTTCAAATTCAGATATTCTATGTAAATTTGTCAAAACATGACATATTCGCAAATAAATCGAAAAAGCGAGACCGTTTACCAGTGTGCCTGGTTCTCCAGATTAGGAATCATGAAATAGTAATACGAATTAGGACAATGCGTAACCATGAAATTTTACATCGTTTTATCTCAGTTTACGAAATTATGTTATATTTTTGCAATCGAATTTTTTAGAATTACTCAGACAAATTTCCACGCACGTATTGCGGGCTCACGCACGTGCACGCACCAAAATGAATTTCGATTACTAATTAACGAATTTAGAATTTTTTTTCATTTATTCGGCAAAAATTTTGTATTACTTGTGCGTTTTTACTAATTATCAGGGTTTGAAGTAATGGGTTTCTACTGTACTTAAAAATTTTACAGTGACTAAAGAAATATGTCATTTTAGCAAAGTTGTTCATCAACATACTCAAAATGATCTTAGATTATAGACCTATACTAGTGACCGTAGCCAGGTTTATACTATGTACTTGTATATTCAAGGTCACTTGAGGGGAGTTATTATTGTGCTCAATGTCACTTAAGTTGGTTGTTTCATAATCAATTTGTTATTACTATTCTCAAGGCCACTTAAGCCGAGTTGTTACTGCGGTCAGTGTCTCTTAAGTTGAAGTATCACTATATTCAGGGTCATTAGCAAAGTTATTACAGCGCTCAATATCACTTAAGTTGAATAATTACAGCGCTTAATATCACTTAAGCCGAATCATTACTGCGCTCAATGTCACTGAAGTTGAATTATTGCTATACTCAAGGTCACTTAAGTTGAGAAATTACTGCTGTGTCAGTTATTACTTAGCGAGTTACATATTTCTAATATCACTTAAGTTGAATTATTACTATGCACAGGCAATCATACTGAACATCACTTCAGTTGAATTATTAATATATACTCAAGATCACTTAAGCCGAGTTCTTACTGCACTCAATGTCACTTAAGTTGAATTATTACTATACGCAATGTCACTGAAACCGAGTTATTTTCGTACTCAACATCACTTAAACAGAGCTATTAAAATAAACAACGTTATCTTTGTTGTAATCAACGACACTACAGTAGAGCTTTTACGGTACTCTATGTCACTGTAGTTGAATATTATTACATACTACAGTTCAGTTAAATACATAATTAAATATACTGAAATCAAGTTCATTTAAAGTTTTTCTTGCTTTCAAGGTCGCTCTAGCCAAGCTATTACATTACTCAAGGTTCATAATCAATTTGTTCTTCATTCAGTTTTTACGTTCTACTGTACACTGCTTTTTATTTATGCTTGCAATTTTATCATTTCGTTTTGTTGACTGTTTTTTGTTTTGTTTTCTTTTCGCTTCGAATTTTGTTTTGCGACCACCGTCAGCCTGACAACCTCGGGGGCCCTCACGGAGAGCGAGACCGAGGAGGAGCTGGCCATCATTGCCGGCGATGGCCCGGGAGCCACCGGTGGTCATCTGATGCTGCACGAACTACTGACGCAGTAAGTACAGGAATGGGATCCGATTTAAGATCTACAAAGAAACATCTTACGTTTCTAGCTACAACCCTTCCAATAACTCCTGCTGATGATGATCTTTGGGCCTTGAAAGTGAGAATTATAATTTTAAACCAAAGTATAGGTTATTTTAGATTCATTACTTTAATTTATTTTAGATACTTACTGGTCCCATAATTAGAACACGTTCCCGAGCATGATTACAACAACCAATAAATAACATAAATTTTTTTTCGAAGAAAACTTCTTCGGAAAGGTTTACACTTTGTGATGGCATTAATTATTTTAATAAAAAGACAAATAACTTTGTTTACATCACTTTTATTGGTACACAATCAACATGTTTCGTAAACAATGTTTACTTCATCAGTATACGTTTGATCCTGATGAAGTAAACATTGTTTATGAAACATGTTGATTGTGTACCAATAAAAGTGATGTAAACAAAGTTATTTGTCTTTTTATTAAAATAAATAACAGTTCACTTCAACTTAATGACATTCTCTATAATTGAGTGGTTACCATCCTTTGCTATGAATCCGGAGGCCACGGGTTCATATCTCGGCACGTGCAATACAATTTTATTTGATTAATTTTTGTTATTTCACAATTCATTAATTAAAAATAATATGTATTACATTTGCGGCACATTTGATAGTGGTAGATAGATACTTTCGGTATTGCCCTCGTAAAAGATCACCATTCAGAATCTAAACATTGTTTGAAATGACTGTGAAAATAGCTGTGTTTGGTGACCAGATCTGAACCTTTCTCTTTTCTATCTCCTTCCCCTCCAGATGGTCGGGAGCAATTGGGGTTCTTGTGCGGTATTCAAATAAAAAAAATAAATATGCCCAATTAGTTCATGTGAACTATTGTTTAACCGCTTTTGTGCCAAGAGCGAGATATCTCGCATTCTTGGCCGTGCCCAGCAGGCCGGCCATAGAAAAATAGCGAGTATTCTCGCTCATTTTGAGCCTCTGTATCATACATATGTCCCATTTTTTATCAATTTAAAATATGGAACACACAGAGAGATCTATTGGGATGATTTAAAAAATTTTTTGATTTTGGTTTTTTTTTTTTTTTTTAAATAAGATTTAAAAATCATTTATTTTGATTAAAAGTTCACGGCCTGCTGTGCACAGCTACACTTCTACCTACTGGCATTTAAAAGGTTAACTGTTGGCAATCTGCAGTCATGCTCGGGAATTGTGACAAGTTACAGACATTATCAATAAAAAAATTATTGATGTATTCATGCTAGTGGACTGAGAGATTCTTTCATTACTGTCCTGAAGAAAAAACAACGAAAAGAATGTTTATACAAAAAATTATAGGGTCTAAATTGAAATGAATAGAATCCAAGTATTTCAACCAAAACACTAATCTTTCCCTGCACAATGATCACACCTATTTTTACAGTTTCTTCTCAGACACAAACCCTAAGTTTCCTTACATTAAATCCTTACTCTTAATCAATCATTGATTTTTTGATTTTTATTCAATGGGATAGTCAAAAAGTCAACCAAAACAAATTTTCTTATAGCCGTGTTATTAATATATATATATTTTTTTACTATTTTGTAGTCGGCATGTTTGTTGTTGTATTTTTTTTACGCTTTGCATTGTATTTTTATTTGTTCAAATTGTTAAAATTCTTGTAAGTTCTCTGTGAGTAATAAATTTACTAAAGATATGGGCATTATTATTTCAGAACTGTATTTGATCCTCATGCAGAGAAGAGGCGGAAGAGAGGAAGTTTATTCTTTAGGAAGAAAAAGGTATGAAACAGTAAATTTTTTTATTAAAACTAGCGCAAACCTGTGAAAAATCAGATTATTGGTAGACTGAATGCCGTAACAGATCTCAAGCAAAAAAGAGGACTGCAACAGTCCATAACGAGTTTCGTATGTTAATCCTAATGCATGGCCATGCAATTGGTAAAGAAAGGATGAATGTATAGTGAATGAAGTATAAATGAGAGATCTCTGAATTACGAGTATAAATAAAGATGACATCTGTTTGCAAGACCAATGATATCCTAATGCCCTTTTTACACAGGGAATACGTAAGTTTCGTACTCATGTTGTATACTGACGTCGCAAATAACTTGTCGCGCACAGTATGTATGTGCACTACTGAAATCATGAGACCTGCTTTGCCACCAATCGAATTCTCGGAACTACAACACTAGAATGCTTGTGTACTCCACAATGGCCTCACTCACAACCAAATAGTTTCTGTAGTTGTCATTTTTATATCCTGTCACTGTCACTCTTTGTGGACTGCTTTGTTTCTAGCATTGAACTAAAGTACATGCATTGTTAGAAAATATCTTATCCACTCGAGCGATCGCGTCAATAATAAAAAAAATGCATCGAGCGATTGTTATTTCTGGGTGATCGATTTGGAAATTTCTCAACCACATTTAAAAAAATCATACCTCCGAATTTGAGTATGGAGACATATAAACTGATTATAGTGCTCTAGAGCCAATGAATTCACTTACATTTGAACGTTCATCCCATATTTTTAGGATTCATAATTTTTTTATTTTTATATCATAAAATTTTAAACTCTTAAATTTTGCATGTTACGTACTTTAAAAAAGCCGTACGTAGTATCTATTTGGAGAATTGAACGTTATTATTACCGTAGCGTCTGCGTGGTTAACCCAGCTACGAGTGCATGTCGGACGCCACGCCATAAGCGCCGTGCCACAAATAACATGTGTGTACGTGGAATTACACACATGTTATAATTCGGTTTCGAATTCAAGAATTCGACACAAGATGTCGCTAGTATTAAATATTATTGTATAATGTTGTCTATCCTAGAATAATCAAAGATAGAAATTTAAATTGGAATCTGCATTTATTAATATGTAAACAGATGATCAATGATATGTAAGAAAAAATGTTTCGATAATTTCGGTTTGTAAAATGTCAATAACAAATAATTCAGAATTTCTCTTTAGAAGATCTTTTGTTAAGAAGTGAAAATACTGTGTTTTATTTGTGATTAATGGAAAATTACAATGCAGAGAACTTTTAAAGTAATTAAAAAAGATGTTTAAAAATGGCCACATTTTGGCCAGCGGACGTTCAAGGATGTTTTTCAAATTGGCCAAAATGTGGCCACGCATGCTCAAGTATTTAAAAGCCATGTTTAATAAAGTCTTGATGACGTGAGTAGGAACAATCTTGCCTGCCTGGCAGGGTATGTCGAGAGTCATGATATTAGACTAGCGTGATGATAAGATGTATTAATGAATGTTGATGAAGCGAGGAGTGTGTGCCAGGACAGTGTAAATACAAAATGTGATGCCTGGTTTGTTTTAGGCTTGTTATGTTTCTATTTGATTCTATTGCACAATATATATTGTTTAAATTTCAGGACAAGACAAAGAAGGTATCCCACCAATGGGTTTCAGCGTGCTACGGCTCTGCACACGCCTGTGATTGGTGCAGCAAACCACTGACCAATAAACCTGCGCTTTATTGTGAAAGTTAGTCTTCAAATTATTTATGTGTCTAAATTGCAAATATCATAAAATCACAGTTTCAATAAGTTTCCATTGTCAGATACGAACCCATTATTTAAATGAATAATTGGATCTATTTAAGCACTAATCAATAAATAGAATTTAATTGAATTTCTTATAATTAATTTTGCCCAAATTTTCCTAGCAAACTTCTTCTGCAACATTTATCATGTCATTATTTGAGTGTATGTATGCACACAATAACAATGTTTTTATGTTTTATTTCAGACTGTATGACAACCGTTCATCAAAATGCGTGCAAAGATAATATTTTAGACTGCAACAAACCAAAAACTGTAAAAGTAAGAAATATTACATAATAATTCTATACATTCTTGGCAATATCCATTATTCTAATGATGTTTGTTATTTATTAAGATCATATTGGCTATATTTTGTTATGATTAATTTTTGGGTTATTATGTCGTGTTTCGCTTCCTCCTATGTTTGCTAATGTTTTGAACAGCATTAGAGTATCCATCATCAGGGTAGATGTGGCAGGATGATGACACTGTAACTCTGTCCGGAACATTGATTAAAGAAGGAGGAAGCGTAACACAGCGTAATAACCTAAAAATTAATCAAATCATATATTTTTATCTTAGCCAAAACAAATTATACATTCATATTCATTCGATGTATGTGTATGTGTGTTTTTATTTCTTTATTATGCAACTCTACATTAAATGCTACTGGGAAATGATTTCCCTCAGTTCCTACGGCTTGTATCTTTGGGGGAACGCTTACCGAGTTAATGGTATGAAGAGTTCATGCCATACATTTTTGGTAAAAACATTATGCTGTATTGACATTATAAAAATACAATGAAAAAAATACATGCTATATTCATACAACTGAACAAAAAATATAGCACCGCTTATGAAAAGGATAACCAGGAAAACCTTATATGTGGGAAAAATTGGGCCAATTTTGGGCAGAGGGACCGAAAAAACCAAACTTCTTAAGCCACGAAACTTCTTGAGGGAGAACTTCTTAAGAGGGTTTCACTGTAACTATAAGAAAGGCCCATTAAAGTATGTCCACTGGACATAGTTCAGTGAAACCACGTATGTTGTCTCAGAAACGTATCTTCACCCTGTTAATTAATCTAAGCTTTCGGGTGTTTTTTTCCTGCGATACAAGTTTTGTTTTCCCTTTACAGAATGCAATCACAAAGTCAACGAGTTCCATATCAAGCAAAGGAGTACCAAAACGTGGTTCACTTCCCGGCCATGCTCAGAATGCAACTGGAACAAGGTAGTCCCTTTCTTTTACTTATCCATTTTTCACACTCATCTTTATTACCTATTTTCAGCCGGTACTTACTAGTTCATTATGGTTTATCTATTTATCAAATTTTATGCTTGGAGAACGCTGTCATTTGAAGAAACTAATTTTAAAAGATGAACTTGGTCATCTTTTCATTTGACGATTTAAAATATAAATTAAGAAAATATTTAAAAAATTGCATTTGTTAGGTTTTGAATTATAGAAGGTTTAATTTTAGACGATACTTTTTACATCATTCCAACGTGCCTTAATAATTCAAAACTTATCATTTTTTTTCTATTATTAGGCAACATAAATGATTTCAAATTTGGTGTTATAATATTATTATTTGTGCATTTTTATTATTATTTAATAATAACTGTGTTTGTTACAAAAAATATTTTTATTTATTTTACTTTTTAATTTCTTTCCTTTGATTTTAAAGTGTGATTTTTGCAATTAAGATAATTTAGACCCCGATCTAAGAATTCTTCTATTAATAATGTATTTCTTCTAAAACTACCTAGTACATATACATATATATTTCTTCAAGAATCCAACTGTTAGATTATATAGAATCCCCATTGCAGGAGTGCAATTTTTTTTTTAATCTAAATACGTTTTTTATATGCACCAATTTCAATTTTTTTCAACTATTATTAGTGTGAAAATATTATAAAATATATTATAAATTTGTTTTGTATCAACCTGTTATTTTGAAATGCTGTCTGGCCCAGAGAAAGTTGAATGATTTTATAAAATAATCCTCTCTTCGCATCTTTTCTCTTTTTGATTTGTACGTTTTCCTTTTGATAAATAATGCTCGAAAACTAAAGCATGACCCCTCTTTATGTTTTGATAATGCATTATAGATATTATAACGATGCTAATGATTCTTCATAGATGGCGTATGAATACAAACACTGCAATCTTTTTTAACATTTTTAATTAAACGTCAATAATGTTATTTGAAGACTAGAATGGGTTTTATTTCCACGCTAACATCCTTTTTACTTTCATTTTAAAAAGTTTCAATGCATCAAGAGGAATGGCTGCATGGTCTTTTACATACAAAACTTAATTATGGATTTAAGGCAAAAAATTCACAACCAAACTGAATAATAATTTTTTAATGCAAATTCTAGTATGGATATGTGCTGTTTTATTTTAAATTATAGGTAACATACATCCATTTTTAATGATTATTAGAGGTATTAGGCATTTTTTGTGAGTTAATCATAATTATTAGAAAAATGATCTTACCCTAGCTACTGTGTTAATATAATTAATTAAAAATTGAAAAATATAAAAAAAAACAATCATTTCTCTAAGTAGAAAAATATAATTAATTTCCATCAAATTTGTGTTAAATACGTAAATCGTATTTTTTTGTTTTACATTAACTCCACACAGGAGGCCCTGAGGAAAAAATTTCCCTCAGGGCCTATGTCATCTGAGATGCTGTGTGGAGGGTTGTTTGTAATTTGCATTTATGCCCATGAAAAAGTTTTTTTAATCATTTTTATTTTTTATTTTATCATACTTCTTTAGTAAATAAAAAAAAGATATTTTTTAATGATTATCATTAACTAACAAATAATTACCAAAGTTCCCTCTAAGATTGTGGAAAATTATTTCTTTATTTACCTATATTTTATAATTTAAAAGATAAATAAATAATGTAACACACATCCATATTTACTACACTTTTGGTTAAAAAAATAATGTTACAGTTTTGTAAGTATTTTGGCCTCAAATTCAAAATTAAGTTTAGTGTGAAAAGGGCTGCGCAATTTAAGTGCATCAACGCTCGCTCGTCTATGAAGATTTGTTAATTCTATTAGGTAGGTAGGTACTCCCAAATTGCCAATTTTCGCCTGCTTGTTGTATCATAATTTTATTTTTTGATTTTATTTATAACCAATTCAAGATTATTTTTAATAATAATCACAAATGATTGCAACTCAAATACCTACCTAAATACCATAATAATTAATATACCTAGTTGATTAGTATTTCCTGACATGCATTATCAATACCTACTTTATTTATATTTTAATTTTAAGTTTATTATAATTTGAAAAAAAGTTTTATGTGAAGTCAAAATGTTAATTATTATTTTTTTTAATATAATTTTTATAGAGATATCATTTATGATTTATGTGAAATAAATAACATTATAATATTATTCAGATACCACCAAACATGTTTTTATATATTTTTTATGTATGCTTGCATAGGATTTTTATTTTAAGGCTGTTTCCATAAGAAATATGGATTATTGCACTTTGAGGGCTCTATTTATGCTGAAAATGTTTTTCAAAAAATATGCAAAATACTAACCGTGAATAGAGTTCTTAATTTTATATATTTTAAAATTACAAAATTATTTTCATAATATATTTTACACTCAAAAATGAAGCCATTACATACTAAGAAAAAACAATACGAATATGTAATAATCTGAATGCTATCAACAAAAATGGGATAATTTAATTAGAAGTCACAAGTAGCTAAGTTTGCTTGAATATTGGAAAAAATCAAGTTAAGTAAATAATTGGTTTTGTTCTATAATTTATATTTTGCAATACAGGCAAACAGTATGTGAATGTAAAATACAAATAAATTTTCTTTTACAAGTATTAATGAACAAGTTGAATCAAAGATATTACTGACAATATAAAGAAACTCTTTTGATTGGTAAACTTGTTCTATTTGTTTATTTGTGAACGGTCCGGTTTCACCATGCCATGGGCATTTTCAGATAGTTTAAACCTCTGCCTATGACCAGTCTGAAGATTCTTGTAGAAGAATGAAAGCGGTCTTGTCTTAAATAAAAAAAAGTTCACAAAAGTTATATGTTGTTTAATTGTAATATAGTACTCTCTCGCTAATTTGCTATCCCAAAAAATCGGGCAAGTGTCCAAATAGTGATGGGTTATTGTGCGTACATATAAAATATGCCAAAAATTAAAACAGGTATTACAAATTCTGTCAGGTCAGAAAATTTCAAGAAAATTTGCAATAAAATCCGAGTAAATGGAATTTTTCTAAAAACTAAAAACTGGTGATGAAATACGCAATCAAATTTTATTATTAGAAATAAACATATAGTTTTTGAAAAATTATAATTTTTTAACACAATCATAAAAAAGTTTTTTAAAAAATGGCTCACCTTACGTTTTTTCTGACTTCAATTTTTTCACACATATTTTATTAGACAAATGTATTAAAAGTTATGGTTACCTTCCTTTTTTGCTGTCTGATAAAAAAGTTCACAAAGTTTCATACATTTTTCTCAAATTGCAGTCTGAAACTTTGGTTTCATAGATGTGCACGTTTCTATGGCTAACTTCTGAATTCAAATATGAAGCGTGGTGTATTTTTCTTTCTAACACTGTTTGGAACATATTTCTCACTATGACATTAAAAAAGACAATGATTTCTGTTAGACCTATATAAGTTGTTCCCAAAAGCGACTAAATTAGTCTGAGGAGTTAAAACCAAAAACATTGATATACATATATATCTCTAATGAAATTTCAATATTTTGGTTGAAAGTTAAGGTGTCACGTTTACACCGAGAATACTACATTTCTATTTTACTTTTTTGAATAAAAAACAACATACACATGTGACTGTTGTTAGAATACACCGAGGACTAACCGAAATTACCTGAAACAACAATAATGAACATTAATAATATGGTGACTGGTAAAATGGTCAGCGAGAGTAAAGTTTAGATTATCCAACCCATTATATAGGTGTACAAAGCTTGCCGCTCTCGTCTAGTCACACAGCGGACCACTGAATTTGATTACAGAGATTGATTTTGTATGTTTAAGTTTAATTAACGACGGATTGAGCGGCGAAATAGTGAGAGAGTACTGTGTTATATTACTAATTATTAGTTTAAAAAATATAAATTTTACAAAATTCTTGTTTGAAGATCTTGTTACAAATACTTATTTTTCGAAGGCATCAAAAACTAAGCTCTTTGGATATGAATCTAGCATTGACCAGTTCAAAGGAAGACATTAACCCATTTCTGTTGATACCCTCGGACAATGTGTTGGCTGGTTGGTTGGTTGGTATAATGACATGTGACTGTGCTTCCGCCTGCCCTCGCTCCTATCCCCACCCCGCCCCCGGCCACCATTGTTGTGACTAACCTAACCGTGTTTGTGTGTCGTGTCTGCCACTGTATCCAGCAAGCGACTGACGGGCTGTTATTCTCCGTGGCGGAGGGTGGCCACGAAACTGGGAGTGCAGTAAGTCGCACAATATGTGTAACAAACAATACACACACACAGTATCACACCGAGAAAGGTTCACAACATTACAGTATCACACTTGGACAGTTTTACAACTTTACAGCATCACACTGAGACAGTTTTACAACTTAACAGTATCACACTGATACAGTTTTACTACATAACCGTCTCACACTGAGACAGGTTTACAACTTTACAGTATCACACTGAGACAATTTTACAACTTTACAGTACTTATTGAGACAGTTTTACAATATTACAGTATCACACTAAGGCAGTTTTACTATACATACAACCATATCACACTGAGATAGTATTACAACTTTGCAGCACCATTCAAAGACTGTTTTACCACTTTACCGTATGATACAGATACCTTTTTACAACATTTCAGTATCATACTGGGAAAGTTTTAAAATATTACAGTATCACAATGAGTCAATTTTACAACATTAAATTACATATATTAAAAAATAAAGAAATTAAACTGAAAACAGAGTTGCATCACAAACCCTCATAATTTTTCACACAATTACAAAAAAGTCAACAACTTTGTGCATCTAATCTAAAACACCCTACTGAACTTACTACATAAATTTCAGAAAAAAAATAACACCACTGCTATTATTACACCTCAAAGCTCTTTACAATCAAAACACATGTTTCTCTTTCAGGTTTTGTCACTCTTTCGAAATTTCCTATCAAACAACTATTGTTTCTTTCTCTGTCTTTCCATACCTCATCCGCTTTTTCGCTAGCAGTTTGTGAAATATCTTCAATTATTCATCTCTCTACTATGACTAAAGCAATTGAGACATTTCACAAATAACCTTGCTTAACTTATTGCCAAATTAAAGCTACGTAAAAAGTTACATGACTGATTAATTTTGAGTTTTGCCTCATGTTGGTTCTGCTTATTAAATTTATTGTTTATTTACGATACAAGTAATAATTACGCAAGGTTTAAGTAGCATCTCATACTCCTCTATCTCTTCTGCCTGATCTTTGAATGAAAATTTCGCCTGTTTGTCGCGAATGGCAAGCTTTTTGCTTAGCATTTGTTTAGTTTTTTTATACATGGCTTTATGTTTAAATTTATGATTTGTTACAGGTTCTTATACAAGTCTCAACGTTTAACTATGAGTATTTGTCATAAATGACTGTATTTTTGTTTAAAAATATGTTTTACCCATTAAATCAACAGTTATCAGAATCTTATGATAAAAACCCTCTGAAATCAATCTCAATCTCCTTGAAGTTTTTTTTTTACCAATATTATACACAAGAAATTCAGGTAGTTTATAATATTATTATTATTTAATGTTTTAATTTGTAAGTTATATTATTATTTTATAAGTTGTAGTATTTTAAGTTCTACAATTTGGTTGTTATATTGTTTACAAAACAAAATCATTGCAGCTTTGTTGCAAATTGCATTATTTGATAATATGGAAAACACAAGGTCTTGAAGCCAAAAAAACTACCCCATTATATTCATCAGTTATTTAATGCTGATGTGAAGACACAGTTAAAATCCATTTCACAATTTTGGTCATGAAATGGTATTGGTGATTTCATTTGATATATTTTTATTGAAAGGCTCTTCTAGTGTATTCCATATCGATGCAAAATACACACAGATCGGTTCACCATCTGACTGAATTATTTACATTATTTAGGATTGGTATTATAATGTACAGATAAATGTATTTGATAGCTATCTATCCCAGAATCCCCTGTATTTAAGACGAACCAATATCTGTATGTACTATTAACGTCAGTTAGGCTAGCAAGTGGTCATTGCTGCATTTTTCAAAATGTTTCAAAATGATGGAAAAACTAAAACGTTCACATACTGTGACGATTAGAAGATTACCTAATTTTTTAGTTTTAAAAGAATACCACAGGTTTGTAAATGTAATGAGGACATTATTCTAGAAAATAACATGTATAACTAAATTAATTAAAAACTAAATAATTAGGTATTAAAAATTATAAGAAAGGTTCCCCAAGAATAACCAAAAAAATCCGACATTTTGGATTAATTTTTGCACAATTTTATTTCTTGAATTAGTATTTATTTACACACGTTTAAGGCATTTATGTTATCAAAAAACATTACTTTCATAGAAGTGTTATTAAAATCACGCGGTAAAAGTTATTTAAAAAGTATTGTGTCAGAAATAATCTATCTTTTTCCAGTAACAAAATTAAATTCTCAACTTGACAAATATTAAAAAAAAAATTGTCTTCAGAATCGGAATTACCAACATTACGGTGATTATTGTGTCAGACACCGCGATCGCCAATTATTGTATCAGACACCGCAATCGCCAATTATTGTATCAGATGCTTATCTTACAATTACACCTGTAACTCTTCACATCAGCACTATATTCTTGGAGATAACAATATTGACATTATTATACATAATAATATATATTTCTCTATGTATAAATATAGGGGTTTCCCGTATCTGCAATCTTATCTGGACATTATAAAACTGTCTCTTAATGTTTTGAAAGCTAAAACTGTTTGCTCATTATATTTTCAGAGTGTTCTATATATAACTAATAATTGTTTATATCTCATCCCTCTTGTCTTTTGTATCATGTTTGAATAAAATGTATTTTCAGGGATTTAGTGCCCGAGGTTGATTTGAATGCAGCGTTTTTAATTTGGATTGCAAACTATTACTATTGGTTTCAGCACATCTGTATTTTGTTTGTTTTAATTATTGTTGGTTCAACTACATCAACAGTTTGTTGACTCATTTACAAGGGTTCTTGGAAAACAAATTAAAAATAAAAACTTGTACGCAAAATAAATATCTCTCTACAGAACTCTTAATACTGAAAAAAATTAATCAGATTCCCAGTAAAGTCTGCATAAACACACTTTGAAGATGATATGTATAAAAAAATTGTAGCTTGTACACCTGAAAACCATAGATTAGCGGCAATTACACATATACTTCGAGGCGACAGTACCATGCGCCACTTCAGGCCACCGCGCAGAAAAGTCTCACAGTGAACAGTGCTGTAAACCGTCACCTTATGGGTTATGTCTACAGGGATCCAAAAGGGAACTTAGTATACCTCTAGGAACACACTGAACTGTGTTTCAGGCTGAGATGAAAGCCATTTTGCCCTGCGCACAGGGGAATATCCTAACAGGTACAGGAAAAAAACATAACTATTTGTTCTGAAGGCCAGGCAGCCCTAATGGTACTGGAAAGTAACCGATGCGACTCCAGACTGGTGATGGAATGCTGGAAATAAAATAACCCTGATATGGGTACCAGGACATAAGGGTATTGAGGGCAATGAGCGGGCTGACGAACTAGCAAGGAAAGGGGCGAAAGCTCCACTTGCGGGATCCGAGCCAGCCGTAGGAGTAGCACCTTACCACATCAAATTACATATTTAGAGGTGGGTCAAATCCCAGCACTGGAAGGAATGGGAGAGGGCACCCGGAATGAGGCAATCCACAGTACTCATAAACGGACCGGACCCCAGACGGACCAGGAAACTACTCGATATGGACAGTGCACTTGCTGAGGGAACTGGTAGAACTACCAACGGGACACTGCCACTTCAGGAGACACATGCAGCTATGCGGAAAGCTATGCCACTTCAGGAGACACATGCAGCTATGTGGAAAGCACCAATAGATGTAGAAAATGTGAAGAGGATGAAGAGACTCCAATTCACTTATGGTGCCAATGTTCTGCCCTGGTGGGAACCAGGCTCAGATACCTGGAAGACACATTGTAGAACATATCACATATCCAATGACAACTCTGGTGAACTTTATTAAAAGGACTGGGTTATTGTTAAAGGATTGAGGTAAAATGGGAGATAGTACAATGGGCCTATGGCCTAAGTGCTCACGGGAACTAATCGTAAACCGTCTCCGCAAAGGAAAACACAAATAAAAGCGTTACCTTACTTTCTACGCGGCGGCCTTGAGAGGTGCGCAATACCGTCGCTCCAAGTAAATGTGTAATTGCCGCTAATGGATAGTGTGAAGGTTTGTATGAAAACAGTAATTAGATTACATGGCTATAACTAATCTTCAGTCTTCATATTTTGCTACAAAAGTAATTGTCATGAGAATGGAAGGTAAATGTGAAAAATTCCTTTCCTCAGTTTCTTATTTGGCTTTCTGCCCTATAGTCAGAGAAATGGTGAACATTTAAAATCTCGTTATATCAAACTAGTTTATTTTTTTTTTATTAATTTTTCTTTTTGGTTTAGTTTCCAAGGGCCCTTTATTGAATACTACATAGTAATAAACATTGGATTTGCTGTTCTAGATTCTACAGTTTGTTCATTCACAGTTTCTACTTCGCTCTGTTCTCTAGTTAAACATGTTGGAGGATAATAATATCACACTAAAACGCTGAAAACCATTACATAATATGAATTACTCACCGAGTTTCACCATTTGATAAAACAACTCAATCACATCACAATATTCCAATAATTTCAGATCTTTTACAATAAAATGGCTTCTGAATTTCGAAGGAGGAAGCGCATCACGGCAAATAACCCAAAAATTAATCACGATACATAATTCTTTTGGCCATGAATTTATCAAATCACTTCCATCAAATACCCTATAATGTTAATGTACCTCCAACTTCTGACATTTCCCATACATTTTGATGGCAGCATGCTACACTAGCGCCTCCTAACGGGGGGAGTTGTGTGCTAGGGTGGGTCACGACGGTATGGGATTTTTTTCCTTCTTGTTTTGCTTTGTCTAATAGTGATAAAAGGGTGTTAAACAGATATAAAATCACATAATTTCTTAAATAATATAAGGATACCATCTTCGTCCTCCGGATTGACTTTGAAATTTCACATAAAAGAGAAAAACCCACCCATGTTAAATCTTAAAAAAATGAACTATTTTTAATAAACCACGAAATAGAGGGAATATTTTGTATATTTATTAAAAAAATATATGAATATAATTCAAATTATCTCAAGGCAGTGTATTCAAATACATACCAGCAAAATCCTTCTTACTCTCAAATTTTGTAATTTTTTTGCGAATCTCAGTCTTGGGACATTTTGTAAATGATTTCGTAAATATGTTCTCTATTTGCTATGGAAGATTATAAAAAAATATGGTAGGATTTATAGTATTTAACTTTATACACTAGAAATAACCCCTTAAAATGAAAATATTCAAAACTTTGAAGTGAATCTGGAGAAAGAAGATCATATCAGAAATAAGAAAAATTTTAAACACGTCGTTTTGAACCCATTTGGCTCCCTTTTATCGCTCTTAGAGTTTAAAACTAACTTTTTTTTTTTAAATGATCCAACTTATTGTGTGCCTTGGTTTTTTTTCTTCCATTTTAATGGATTTTATGTACAATGTATATTCTTTATATTGTCTTCAAAATTTTCTATAATTTTTTAATTAACAAGATTGATCCTTTTGGCTAAGTCATTTGGGAAAAATAGTCTTGAAGAATTGTTATATTTTTTAAATTATTTATAATAGTCTCCCCCAACATAAATACTCACTTTTCATAATAATAAAACTAAATCTAACTATTTAAACAAAAGACAACTTTATCTGTAATTTTTTTGGGATAAATTATATTACACTTTTTATGTAATTATGAAGTTTTTATTTGCTAGGATTTAATGAACTCATATTAAATTTCACCAACTAACCTGTAGAAACGTTTTTTGGCATCCGGAAAAAGACTTGTAGTGTTTTTGTTGTTTGTAATTATTACATCCGTAAACTGTCCTTTTGGAACATTTTGATAAATATTTTTTATCAATATTGATAAAAATACAAATTAGAATATGCAAAACACTGCCACCAAGTACTAAATAAATTCAATTTGCCGCCATTGAAAGGAATTTCAACATCAAAATGCTACACTAGTGCCTCTAGCGGCCAGCGTTGTTGATGTTGCCAATATTTAACTGGAGTTGGACATATTATCAATATTATAGGGTATTTGCTAAAATTTTCCTCTAAAATAATGTTTGCTGACTGTTTTTTTTTTCACAACATTCCGTTATTTTCAAATACTTGAAACGTTATTAGATGTTAATGTTGCCGCACTGAGAAATAAATAAATTATGTTAGGTACCTACTGCTCATAAATACAAAGTTTAATTGCCGTTATGAGAAAAAATTATGTCAAGGTTTTCCGTGGAAATATTCAAAAAATGATAATAAATGGTATAAAAATAATGATTACTAAATTCCCTAATGATGTTATCAGAATTATATTTTTGACTGAGAAATAAAGGCTGCACATAGGAAATTCAAAAGCCAATCATTGATAAGTAACCAAAAATGTTTTCCAGGAAGTTAAAAATATTATTATTTAAACATTCATAATAAATTCTAGCAGCCTTACAAAAACGTCATGAAAATTTTTATTCAATTGATAAACGACCGTGGATGTGAAAACATTACTAATTAAAAAATTACAAAAATTTTTTAATGGAAAGATGTATGCATTGCCTCCACAGAGCCAGAGGGGGTTGTTTATATATTGTATATGCTTGCTTTATTAATAATTTCTCAATGAATTTTGGAATTTTTCACTGTGATCATTTTATTGGCCAAAGCAGGTACCTACATAATATTTTCCATAAATTGTGGAATTAATTTTTCTTCATGGCAACACTGACAAGTTGTTTTTTCAATTTGAATTTCAGTTGACATTGCAACCTTTCTTAGGCCCCGATTCCACTAAGCTGGTAACTGCGTGCAGTTCCTATTTACATGAAGTTAGCATTTAACAACTAGTGAATCGCCATGGCTGAAATATAACACGCAAGTTAAACTGTTGTGCGCAACTGTAATTATTTATTATTTAAACGTACACAAATTGGAGACGCTAGCCGTGCGAAATTTCTTTCTTCCGTCTGCTCCCGCATTAGCCAGATGATTATTGATGTTAAAAATAAGCGAGTTTTGTAATTTGTGTAGCAGTTCAGTATAGTGTGTAGTTGAAAAACTTAATACTGTAATTCATGGTTGAAGTGTTAAAAGCACCTTTTGTAGAATGATCCGTTAACTTAGGTAGTCCTGTTTTCATTAGCCTTAACTAGTTTAAAAGGTATACTCAAGCTATTTCTTCGACATCCATTATGAGTCTGAAATGAAAAAAACCGCAACCAAGAGGCAGAGGCACAATTTAGTTACACTATTTTCTAGCAGCTAAGTGGAATCTCGCTCTTTGAAAATGAAACATTGTTATTATCCTCCAATACACTTTTTCAATCATTATTAGTCTTAATCACATAAGTATTTTGTAAAAAAATCGTTCTTCAGTTACGAAGCATGTTGTTCTTCTGTGGAAATTCATTCTTACTTGACAAAACACTGAACAAATATTATTATTACAGAATTTAATACAAAATCGGATGTGTTTTTAAATGTGTTGAAACTTAAACTACCTCTTCGAATTATTCAAATTCAATTCTCAACATCTCTTGGGTGATCAAAATTATAAAATAAGTACTTGAAAAAGTTAAATACAAAGAATGATATATGGTTTTTCTCTATCGTGAAAGTTTATTGGTTACATATTACACACTTATCGTTATTTTCGACCAAGTTGTGAATTACGTCGTTTACTTATTTAATTAGATTTTTGTAATCAATAAAATTTCAAAATGTGTTTAAATATTGTTTGACTGATAAAACAAGATTTTTTCTTTTTAGATAAGTATTTATTATAATTGTAACCAAATTCACTACTTTTGTAAAAGTAAATTATTGCAATTGATTCTAGTGAAATTAAATTTTGAATCAAGTTTTATTGGTCAAACTAATGAAGTCTTAGTTGATGTTAAATCTGAATTTGTGTCTCGCATTATACTTACTTTCTTTTTATTGTTTTTCAGTGGTGGCCACTTCATAAATGATGAGAAAGATGAACACCATAAACCGGAGGGAACTAAGTGAGAAGAAAAAATCATAAAATAATCAATTCATTAGATTTTTTTTTCACTTCAGCACAATTTTTTTGAATGTTGGTCTTTTTCCAAGGCTGTCCGTCATATCCTTATCATTATAGTTTGCTAAATAAGACTTTCAATTAAAAAAATAATAATAATGTCTACAGAAGCAAAATAAAAGGTGCTAAAAATCTCGATTCATTCTGCATAATGCAAAATTTTGATAATTAATAATTAGTAAAATAACAAATTCTTTCAATAATTTTTGCACTTCATCTTTTTTTTTAAATGGTAGTCTTTACCAATGCTGTCCCTTGTCATAATAGTTTGCTAAATGAGACTTTTAATTAAAAAAAAATTGATATCTACAGAAGCAATATAAAAGGTGCTAATAACCTTGATTCTGCATAATGCAAATATTCCTGGGATTTTTCCCTTTTGTTCCGGACAGTATTTTTAATAATTAATAATTAGTAAAATACATATTACCAAACCATTTGCAAAAGCATTTAGAGTCGCTTGACGCCCCTTGTTTTATAGCAAATTCAAACCACCCAGTAGAAAATTGACTTTAAGCTATGTCACAATTTTTAGACAATCACCCCTATACCCCTCGATAATTTTTTATTACATTTTTTATAAACCATGGTTATATCCACTCGATTTTTCAAAAATGACATTGGTGACAAAAAATGTGGTTAAACTACGGTGTTTTTAACAGCAGAACGATGGTTGGGGTTCTTTTTTCTTAACCCTTAAGTGGCATCATAGGTCCCCAAGACCCACATCACTCAAAAAACATCTGGTTTTTTTTTTCCATTCCAGTGTTTCCGATGACGCCTATTCAGCCGTGTCTGAATGGTCCGAGGCCAACCTGTCGGCCTCAGAGCTTGGAGCCGACCCGGGGCTGGGCCTCAACGCCGAGGAGCCCGACTCGTGGAGTCCCGGAGTGCCGCGGGAGCTGACGCGGGCCCTGCGTGAGAAGGAGGTCAAGCGCCAGGAGCACATCTATGAGTTCATCATGACAGAGAAACACCACTGTCTGACGTTAAGGGTTATGCAGAAGGTGAGAGATTGTGCAATATTATGTCTGTTGTGTCAGTTATCACAGTATCCCCAAAGATGACGTATGTCTGATTGAGTATTTTTTTTAAAGAAAAAAATGACCCCTTTCAGAAAACTTAACCTCGTGATTGTGAGCTCCAAGTCTTTGTTTTACCTTTTCATATGTTTTGTCCTGAGTAGACGGATCGTATCAAGCCTCCTAATCTCACTTTCCCTCTCTGTAGATGTTTGCCGACGGCCTCCAGCGCCACTTCCGTCTGGGCGGTGGGGTGGAGCGCATGTTTCCGCGCCTGGGTGACCTATGGCGTCTGCACTCTTCCTTCCTGGCTCGGCTTCGGGCGAGGCAGCGGGAGGGGCCCGTTGTGCCGACCATCGCTGACATCCTGTTGCACCAGTTCTCCGGGCAGACGGCCCAGCGACTGAAGAATGCCTATGGTAAGCAGGACTTACGGATACTCAAGCTTTTCTTGACTTTGATCTTCTGGTGCAATTAACTCATCCACATTACATACTTCTTGAGTCTTTGATCTTCCTCTGCTTCTCCTGCCTTTCACTTTGCCAGTGACCATGGTTCTGGTTATTAATTGGATGTTTACAGTTATTAATGTGATGTTTACAGTTATTAATGTGATGTTTACAGTTATTAATTTGATGGTTCCAGTTGATTATATGATGGTTCCAGTTATTAATTTGATGGTTCCAGTTATTATTTGATGGTTCCAGTTACTAATTTGTTGAGCAACTCCAAAATATCTTAGGATATGTTGTAGGCGCTGACATACAGTCCATAAGGGCTGAAAAGTTATTCCTACCCTCAGAAAAACTATCTATAAAAAAAATATTATAGTAAAAACCATGCTGTTTGCAAGAAGATACTTATAGGCTTATTTTTTCAGTTGGCCACAAAAATTAGCGGGGAGTGATGATATTATGATAGTCACTTTCAAATATTCATTGCGTATTAACAGTCTACTTTTGAAACTCTTACAGAATGAATAGATTAGCGCACCTAGCTATCCACGGAATTCTCAGCAGATACATAATATAATGACCAAATTATCTTCACATTCATTATTACATATTGTGTGTATATTCAGTTTACATAACTCTCTTGAGCACTCATGACATAGGCCTATATCTCCCAATTTACCTCATTCCTTTGTCAGTAACAAGGTCCCTTTGACAAAGTTTACCCTGGCTATCATTGGATATTTGTCTGTCTCCTAGTTCCACAATCTTTCTTCCCAGGTAGCTAAGCCTTGTTCCCATCAGGGCGGGACATTGGCACCATAGATGTTTTTGTATCTCTCCATCCTCTTCACATTTCCTGCATCTATTGGTGTTTTTCACTTCTAACAGCTGCATGTATCTCCTGAGGTGGCAGTATCATGTTAGAAGCCCTACCAGTTCCCTCAGAGAGTGCACTGTCCACATTGAAGAGTTGCCTGGTTTGACCTGGTTCTGGTCCATTTAAATTTCTTTGGATTGTCTCATTCCGGGTGCCCTCTCTCACCCCTTCCAGTGCTGGGTTTTGATAAGCCTTTCAATATGTAGTAGGTGTGGATAGGTGCCACTCCTATGGCCGGCTCAGATCTTGCAAGCGGTGCTTCCGCCCCTTTCCTTGCTAGTCCATCAGTCCGCTCGTTGCTTTGAATACCTTTGTCCTTTCTTCACATTTGAGTCATCCAATTTCTATATCCGCTATATCAACTTCCGTTGATTTGGAGAAAACCGCAAAGAACTGTCACTTCTGTAGCGTAAATAAATAATTACTTTTTAATATTTTGAATAATGCAATGGAGTAATATAATTTCGAAAATGAGTTAATTTTTTTATGTTTGTCTTGCATAATTAAAGTAATTTCGATAAATACAATGAATGTAGCAGATTTTGATACTCACCTCGTGATTTACTCACGGTATAGTGGCTTTTGAAACTCAACTGACCTGACGCATGAGTTTCTAAATCCGCCATCTTGGCAAAATAACTGCTTGTGATTCGCTTTGCTTGAATTCCGATATAGCGGGTTTTGACAGTAACTTCTTGAATGATAGGAGGGTTTTGTTTCTCACTCGCAACTTTAACATGGTTTTTGGTCATGAAAAGGGAGGTTTTGAAACTCAATTTTAGGTTCCTTGCAAAAATGAAAACAGGATGTCATACTCAGATCATTTTGTCAAAAAGTTGGATATAGCAGGTATTGAAATTATAGGACTCGTTTAATCTTATAATTTTAATTTCAGGTGAATTCTGCAGCCGCCATCACGACGCCGTGGAGGTGTACAAGGAGTGCGCAGCTCGTGAGCCCCGCCTGCCCCAGTTCGTGCGCCGCTGCCAGACCAACCCCCTGCTGCGCAAGAAGGGAGTGCCGGAGTGCGTGCTGTTCGTAGCGCAACGCCTCACTAAGTACCCGCTGCTGATTGAGCCGCTTATAAAGGCGGCGCGCGACGACAGAAAGGAGCAGGAGAACTTGCATAAGGCATTGGCTCTTGTGAAGGTAATCTTTGCATTTCTTATATTTCTAGCAGAATAGTTGCTAACTGAGTCAATAAGGAACTCCAGCTTTATTATTGTAAATAGTAAATTGAATTTGCGGGTAGATTCATTTTGGTTTTAGATTCGAACGAAGCTAGCAGTCCATAATGGAGTGCTGGTATCTTCCCTGATATATGTGGGGCATAGAGCTGGCAGAAGAAGGATGAAAATATACTGAATGCTGTTGAAATGAGATCCCTGAAGATCCCTGAGATCCCTGCAAGATCCCGTTCTGAATGAGATCCCGTTTGTGTGTTAAAACCATGTATGATCATGTGAGAAATGTAAAGATGCGGAGAAGAATGTAAGGCTGATGTTAGCATAATGAGTAAGATTAAGAAAGGGACCCTCAGAAGGTTTGGGCATGTAGAGCGAATGAACGAAGAAAGTAGTGTAAGAAGAATATATTACTCAAATGTGAATGGTAGAAGAAGTCGGGGATGCCTGAGAAACACATGGCACGATCAAGTGAATCAGATACGAGTCGGGACATGTCAAAAGTCAGAATGAAGAATAGAATGAAGAAAAGAAGAATAATAGAAGAGTATGTATGAATGTGATTGAGGCAAAGAGTGTGTGCCAAGACTGAGTTGTTTGGCGGTCCGTCCTCTCTGCTTACCCCTGCGAGAAACGGCGTGATGGTTAGTTAGTTAGTTAGCTAATTTATTAACTTTTGGGAAAAATTCATATGGGTCTTATAGAAATCTTGTTGTTTCTTCCTTACTATAATGGTGAAAAATGTGTTCTAAACACTATTAGAAAGAGAAAACACCTGCTTTTTATTCAAATGTTTTTAATACATTTGTGTAATAAAATATAAATGTAGCTCCTTTTTATTTATTTTTCTTCATTATTTCGTAATTTTAGTTAAAAAAGACAGTAGAGTGAGTCATGCTTACAACTTTTTTTATGTTTGCGTTCAAAAAATTAATATTTAAAAAATTATATGTTTATTTCGAATTATAAAATTTGAAAGCGTATTTCAACACCTTTCAAAAACAGTTTTTAGTTTGGATATGTTCAGAAATATTCCATTTATTTGGATTTTATTCCAAGCGGAAATATTTAGATCTTCTGACAACAAGACCAAGAAAACTGTATCCTTATGACGTCACACCTAACCCGAAACATAGCTTAAAATACACACTTAAAATATATACTCTTAGAAGTCAGATTAGTTGTACCCAATCAACAAAGTTGCCAAGTCAATAGGCAAAGCAATTTCTAGATTCAGACTATCAGAGTAATTTATGCATCTATACCTTCGATCAATTAAGTCTAGATAAGCCCTACCTAACTAACTTGCCTGTGAATAATGACGCCATGATATTAATGTTAACAATACAACTCTTCATCGTATTCCACCGCCTCGCTCAAAAAGCCTAGAGAAGCCAGTTCCTAAAACACAAAGTTCGTTCTCAAATCCCATTATGTAGTTTTGACATTCATCAACCAATCAGATGCCTTGAATATCACGCGACACGTATTGTGGAGTTGAATTTATCACTCCTACTTGGTATAAACTAGCCGTACACGCTCGCTAAGTCGCTTGAAGAAATAACCCGAGGGCGTTCAGTGTGTGACAAGATGTGGTCTTTTAATTTTAAACAAGCTGTTATGTTTTATTTTGAGCCTGTATGTCAATGTATTAGTGAACGAACCGGGCTACGTGGCATGACGTCAGAAATATTGCTCGACCAAAAGTAATTTCTTTAACATTATTACGTTTATTGAAACGCTGCCTAAAAGACATCTGTAAGGTATATATTTTTTGTTGTGTTCAGATAGCTGACTACATTTTCAAAAATAAAGTCCGCGGTGTGTACCTTGTACAATATTCGGAAGTGGTATATTTTTGTGTTTTAAAAAAATTAGCTCGGTCCGGACGGCTGACACACAAATTAGTTTCAGTGTAGATCTTGTAGACCGATAAAAGATACAACACAAAACACTATGCGATCTGAACGGTGCAAAACAATGCAGGCACTTTTTCATAAATTGGCCTTGAGCCTGCTTTTGCTGGCTTCTTGCGTCATTTTGAATTTCACAGGGCTCGTCTAGATATCATACGTCAATGATCTATACAAAAAAGTATACATTTTTTTTGGCCTTGCCTGTCTCACTAGGAAATCCTGTGTTGAGGTAGAGACTAGTTTACAAATATTTTATAAATATTAAATAAATATTAAATAAAATACATTTTTCAATAAAGTAAAAATATTTGACAAAAAATTTCAGGTTGGTAGGTAGTGGTAACAATAATGGGATAAAAGGATTATATTTGGGTGAGGTATCTAACTTGACAGCTCGACTAGAAGTGTAACATTTGAATTTGACATAATTATTTTTGCTTGTCAGCACATTCTCTCCTACAGCCATTGTGTGCAGTTCCCACGTTAGTGTTTTTTTGCCTGCCGCTCTGGTCACACTTTGTGTTTGCTATTTCAAATAAAATTGGCACTTCCTTGCTTGACCATGTTGAAGATAATTAATTTAAACTTTCGCTCTGTGAAGGTACCTTTGAAACAGTCTTGTTCATCATTGTCTCCTGAGGTAATTACAGATTTTTCATTCTTGCTATTATTTAGTTTGGTTTTGTGTTCACTGGGAGTCACTTTATGAAGAAATTTCACAAAA
Organism: Limnephilus lunatus; assembly: GCA_917563855.2. Lineage (NCBI taxonomy): Eukaryota > Metazoa > Arthropoda > Insecta > Trichoptera > Limnephilidae > Limnephilus > Limnephilus lunatus. The sequence goes on along the minus strand of OU830594.1, from coordinate 88,780,305 downwards.
TGTGCTGTAAAAATAATCAAAATATGTTGTGCATACATTTTTGATTTTTATTTGAAAGTGTCTGGATATCTCTAGTATGATTCATTTACAGTCCATTCGTCATCGATGCTTGCAATTTTGATTTTGCAAAGTTATCTCTTAATATTAACATTTAATTCTGTTATGTTAGTGATAAAAATCTTTGCAAAAAAGTTGAAATAAATTTAGTATTTTTAATGATCGCCGAAAATTAAAAACTGTTTATTAAAGGTAATGAAATACGCTTTCATAATACATTTTTATTAGAAATAAATATAAATTTTTGAAAGCAAACATAAAAAAGTTTAAAAAATGCCTCACATTACATTTTTTTAAACTAAAATTACTGATAACGAATAAAAATAAATACACACAAATTTTATTAGACAAATGTATTACAAGCGTTATTTTCACCCCACTTTTGGTTGTTTCATAAAAAATAAATAAATTAAAAAATTTGCAAAGTTTTTTAAATTTTTCTCAAATTGCTGTCGGAAACTTTGGTTTAATAATTTCATAGATTTGCACATTTTAATGTTTCTGTGGTTAACTTCCAGATTTTAGTATAAAGCATGGTGTTTTTTCTTTCTAACACCGTTTAGATCATATTTCTCATTATGACAGTAAGGGAGACACAATGATTTCTAATATTCCTATATGACCTGTTCCCAAAAGTGAACAAGTTAGTTAATAAATATTGACAATGAAAATCTTAATTCATATCAGACTAATATCACATTAATTTCATAGCAATACGGCATACATATGGTGTTCTTTCTTTTACCCGATCGGCAGCTGTCCCTGTATATGGAAGTTTCATTAAAACACATATGTATATTAAAACATGCCGCGTGATGGGACAGATTGTTAAAACGGCCAGCATTAACTTTGCAAAGACAAAACTATCAATAGTAGTCCCAGAGAAAGAGGTTGTACATGGCATCAAAAATTTTAGTATCTTCTGTTTTTTTTTCATTTTCATACCAGTTGTGTGAGGAGACAATCGTCGATGAAGTATGTACGACCTCTTTCTACAACTATTAAAAACTGACTAAATAATGCTGTAATGTAGAGCGAATGAACGAAGAAAGTAGTGTAAGAAGAATATATGACTCAAATGTGAATGGTAGAAGAAGTCGGGGATGCCTGAGAAAGACATGACACGATCAAGTGAATCAGATACGAGTCGGGACATGTCAAAAGTCAGAATAATAGAAGAGTATGTATGAATGTGATTGAGGCAAAGAGTGTAGGCCAAGACTGAGTTGTTTGGCATAATAATACATACTATTATTATTATTGCCTCTTGAATTTGCAATAGTATTAATTTTATATAAATTTATGGCATAAATACAACATACTTTTATAATAAATAGTGTAAAACCTAGTTTATGTCACATAAATTCAAGGACAGAAGGTACCGAAGTATTCCGCAAGGATTGTAATTAAGTCCACTCTTATTATTTTGGTTCACCAAGGCTGTTAACTTCTAGCATTCTTGCATAATTGAGAGACAGGTGCAATTATTATGACTATCAATTTACCTGTTTGTTGTAAAAAATGCAGAAACACACTATATACTTTGTAAACAAACTTTATTAAACAAATTGAATTCAGTGCTATTGTTGCTGTATTGAATACACAATGGTAATGTAAAAACAAGATGACATTTGTATTTTAAACATTCATTACTGTATTATTCCTTATTATTAGCCCTAACAACTTAATTTGAAAACATAACCTACGGTAATTGGAAAGTGAATTTGTTAATTATATTATTTTTACTGAATGGGTCGGTCCCAGCATTATCACTGGAAGGCTTCTCCTCAAATATTTATGGTATTTCATTCACAGTCAAAATTGAATAATTCATAGTTCTTATTTCATGCCTCTCCACCATTGTGATTATTTTATAATGTAATATTTACACAAATTGTTCTACAACTTCATTATAAAACGTTCTTTAACAAGGAGGATATTATTTATAGTGATTAATTTTTGGGATGTTCTGCCATTTTGCGCTTTCTCCTTCTTTAGCCGACATTTCAGACTGCATTACAGTATCCATCATCAGAGCATTTGTGTAGATTGTGGTTAAGTGTATTTAATTTTTTTATTTATTTTTGGGGTATTATGCCATGTTGCGCTACCTCCTCCTTTAGCCAACGTTTCAGACACTGCAACAACATGGCATAACACCCCAAAAATAAATAACAAACATACTTTTGGCTGTGAAAATCTAAAATCATATTCAAGTGTTGATGTACATTTTTATGTGAAAGTGATACCGTTTTGCACGCTCAATCCTCTATTTCAGTGTAATAATTAGTGTGGTTTATGGCATTTAGTTTTGGTGAAGCTGTTAAGTACCGGATTCCAAGAAATGTTAAGCACTGGATTCCAAGAACTTTTAAGCTTAGCCCCGTGGTCTTTATTAATGTTGATGGTGTTTTTGTGAATTTAAATTTCATTTATAATTTGTAGTGCTCTTTGCATTTTGAGTTTTCTCGAATTCAGGAACAATCGAATTTAATGGCCAGTTTCAATTAAGTGCTCGGCAATCAGTCGATTTGTTCGGATGGCTGAGTTTGCATGTTCGAAAGTGTTCTGAGATTCTTTTAGAGATGGTTAATTTTGTCTGGCCTACAGGGTATTATTTGTCTAACAGTGCATAATTTTTCTTCAATTTCACTTTCAGTGAACAGTTATGGTCCTGTTGAAGAGAACTCTGTTGTATAATCTCTCTTCCTCTAACATTAAATATGCAGAGGGAGAGATTACAGTGGAGTTATCAGCGATATACCTGTTCGCAGTACACTGAAACTGGTTTATGGGAAAAAAACTTCTCAACACAGTTCCAAATGACGCATTTATATGAGAATCTTCCAATATTGATTAAAATTATTTTGTTTGCAGGAAATCCTCGTGTCTGTGAATGGGCAGGTAGCTGAGAAGGAAAAAGAAGACCGCAAGTTGGAGATTTACCACCGAATAGATGCTAAATCCTACACTTCTCTTCGAGGGAACAAGTTCAAGAAGTCTGATATTCTGCAAGGCAACCGAAGTCTGAGGTATATATTTCTTTTTAAATATGTGATAATGAATTATTCTGAAAGAGTGACAGTGTTCTGTTACACATGTCTGTTAGTTTTTGAAGGTTGTGAATTCGTATTGTGTTATACCAACTGATATTGATTTTTCCATGCATAAAAAAAATATGTTGTGTACCGTGTTTGTCTGAATATGTTTTGTTTGACGAATGGAGTAGTGTCTTCGTCACCAACAGTGGAGGAATGTGTAGTTTTTTGTTTTAATTCTATGATTAACTTTCGTCATGGAATTACAAATCGATGTGTTGTTTGTACAGGATGGCGCTAAATGACCTTTATGATTTTAATTCGTTTTTGTGTTTTGGAGTAAATTATAATATATACATTTTTAAAGTTTATAATACAAATAGGGAATTTTATCATAAATGTTAAAGGTTGGCCATTTTCGGCTTTGCACGTTCCTGCTCTTTCCAACACATTTTCCGCACACATATATACCTAGTCAAATAAAAAAGTTATAAGGAATTTAAACCATGCTTTTCAATTTGCGCCACCCTGTGGTTGAGGTGGTTGATTGCTGATTAGTCCATTTTTGCATTTTACAGTCAGGGTGCAATTAAATATTGCTGATGTTTGAGATTCTCCATGCGCAGTTGATTTCTGCTGACGCAGGTGGTTTTCCAAGTGTAGCTGCTAACTAACCAATTAACCATCATGCCGTTTCCGCAGGGGTAGGAAGAGAGCATACTATTTGCCTCATTCACATTCATACATCGTATTCATACATACTCTTCTGCATTTTAACTCTTGACATGGCCCAACTCAAGATCTGATTCATTTGATCGTGCCATATCTTGTTCGGGCATCCCCGACTTCTTCTACCACTCACATTTGTGTCATATATTCTCCTTACACTCCTTTCTTTGTGCATTCGCTCTGTATGCCCAAACCATCTGAGCATCCCATCTTAATCTTACATCAACCTTGCATTCTTTGAAGATCTCCACATTTCTCACACGATCATACATGTTTTGACTACACATATGCCTCAGGGAACTTATTTCTACAGCATTCAGTCTACTTTCAGCCTTCATCTGCCAGCTCCATGCCTCAATGCTATATTATTAATTAACTTTTTTAAAAGATTAATAATACATCATTATATCAGGGAAAAAACCAGCACTTCATTACGGACTGCTAACTTCGCTTCTTTTGATAATTTTTTGTTAGCGCCAATCGCGTTCAGTCCTCCATTAATGCAGTTACCTGCATTTACCCCTCTTTTAATATCTCTATCAGCCTTCTCATCTCTTGTAAACACACTTCCCAAATGCATAAACTCATGCACCTGCTCCAAGTATCATTCACAACCATATTGCACATTGTTTTCGTACTCTCTTTCAAACACTGTGACTATCATTATTTTATCATTCATCAATAACTCATTCTTCGTACTCACTTCGTTACCTAGACACGTGAGATTGTAGTTCAGCTGAATATTGATAATTTGGTGGTTTGTTTTTTTTCAAAGAACTGACATTTATTTAATCTTTTTGTGTTTACGCTTGTCATTAGAAATCTTTCCATATTGTCAGTGCCGACTTGATAAAGATCCTCCCCGAGAGTATTATGTGTGTAATACCAATATTGAGATATTGTTGTATTGCTTCCAGGTTCGAAGGTCTGGCCACTCTGATGCAGGGCCGCAGCAAGATGCAGATGGTGCTGGTGATAGTCCTGTCAGACTGTCTGTTCTTCCTGCAGGACAATAACAACAAATATTCCTTCTTCACGCCTGACAATAAGGTTAGTTCATTGGATTAGCAGAAGTTTCAAAACATTGATACTGTAAATTCATTGCAGGAACCCACAAATTTAGAGTTTTGTCACTAACTTATTATCTTTTTTTTTAATATCGCCCAAGAGTCCTAACTGCTCCCAAACGTCTGGAGCCAGTGAGAGTATTGCATCCCCAATAGAGGTATCTTGTGAGGGTGAAAGTAGTTGACAGGGGAAGAAGATGGGATGAGAAAGGTGGGGAAGTAGCTGGTTATTCAGATCTGGGCAGCAAACACTGCTAAAGCCATTTCGGCAAAGTTTAAATACTGAACGATGGTCTTATACCAGGGCAATACTGTGAATGGCTTCCACTTCGAAAGTGTTGCGAATTTGGATTAGAAATTTCGTCTCTTTGGTTGGACTGGGTTCCAACCTCACTTTAACTTGTTCTGAGATACGAGGTGTCAAAATTTGCAAATACAAAGATTTCTCGTTATCTATTTACCAATTTTTTGATTTTGTGGTTTAATCTCGTGTAAAATATTTTGGTTTAGCATATTTTAAGGAAAATATTTGAAAAGACCATTATCGAACATATCTAAACATGCAGATAGAACCATACACAACCAGATAAAGTGTAATAATTATGTAATTACATAAGGTTCTAACTACAATGCCTTGATGCCATTTCAAGCTAGGGCCGCATTCTAATTAAATATTTTCATAAACCTCAAAATCAGTAATTGTTAAATAGATTATGAGAATTCGTCTTTGCAAACTTTGACACCTCAGAAAATGGTAAGGCGAAGTTAGAACCTTGTTCAACTAAAGTGACAAACCATAATGCGCCTCGTAAAAAATATTATCTTTCTGATTCAAACAAAATAGTAATTGCTAAAGGTTCAACGTAATGTTAGAACCTAGTAAAATAAATGGAAGCTTTAAAAACTTGATGTTAGAACTTCATCATGCAAATATCTACAGAAATAAAAGTTCCGAAAAGTATTTTGGTTATAGTATTAAGCAAAAGAAATGGTTTTCCATTCGAAGTTAATTTTTGAAAAAAAAATGACAACCTATCCACCTGAGGTGACGATTTGGTTTTTGAGGTGACCTGGATTTGGATTTATTGACTGTATTACTGAATCACTGAAGTAACACAATATTTATCTGTTCCAGACCGGAGTGGTGTCCCTGCAGAAGCTGCTGGTCCGAGAGAAAGCCGGAGCGGAGAGTCGGGGCATCTACCTGATCTCTAGCAACCCCTCGGACCCGGAAATGTTTGAGCTGAAGGTGCACAAGCCAAAAGACAAGGCTCAGTGGATTTCTGCCATCAGGTTATATTTAATTTATGTAGAAAGATTTTGGATAAACTTTGCCACCCCGGGAACCATTTATTGGCTAACCAGCACCCCTACTGTAGGTCATCCCAAGTGGTTTGCTAAGTTTCGTGACTTAGCAGGAGTGCTCGGGTTCATGGGGTAAGGTTTGTCCAGGTTTTAGGCAGCGAATGCGTTGGCCCACTTACTGTGTGGCAGGTCGGATCGGGAGATACAGGTTGAACAGAGAGATCCAACCTAGATCTCTCCAATCAGACTCTCGACCCAATCGAGGGATGGATTCATACTTCCGTCACTCCTGGACACATTGATCCCCAGATTCCCAACCACCCTTCATACCTTTTTCCTTCCCAGAACTTCCTCTCCTTCCATTCCCTAAAAATACCCTCCACACAGCATCCCCAAAGATGGCATAGGCCCTGGGGGATTTTTTCCTCAGGGCCTTCTGTGCGGAGCTAACGTAAAAAAAAGTACAAAATATGTTAGTGGTTACATACAAATTGCAATTGCTTGGTATAATATTTTAAATTAAATTATAAATTACACTTCACATATTTCATATTATTATGGATATCTGTTGCATTGATTGATTTTTGCAACGTCTACTCATTTTACTGTCATAAAAACTTTAATTAATTAATCCAACTGAAATGAAGCTTACTGTCATTATTAATTAATTTTTAAAATTTGTTATTTATTTAACAGAGCCGCAGTACAAATTTGCCCCGAAGAAGAGGACGAGAATAACGTTTCCCTGAGCGCCGAGGAGAAGCAAAAACTATTAGAAACTAAACAGGAAAACATCAAACACATTACAAGTAAGTCAATAAACTTATCATTAGTTAAATTAACCAAAAACACATTTTATTAAACACAAAACTTTGGCAAAGTCAGTGTGGACCTACTTCAACTGTTTGACCTTTTTAAACTCTGCTAATAATTATTTCTACTGCACCATTCCAGCTGATATTTGGTTGTAAAATTGACAAAATATAAATCATTATCTTGGCATCGCTGCGGATCCAATTCCAGAAGATCAAAATCTGTTTTTTTTTTAAGTGAAAACTTTTTTTAGCACCGTTGTGATTTGAAAGCGACAACAAAAAGAGACAAACACATACATCTATAGGATTTAGCCTGCGAGAGAATGAGCTAGAATAATCGGTCTCCTCTTTGTGTGGTGCTTCGTAGCCTCCCCACTCTTGTCTACTTTAGATTTGTGAAAGTTTCACTTATACCGCTTGTTAACTGCACACATGTTGTATTTTCCATAGTGCATTCAGTAATCAGTAATTATTGTCTCTATACAGGAGGCCCTGAGGAAAAATATTTCTCTCTGGGCCTCTGTCATCTTTGGGGATGCTGTGTGGAGGGACTTTTTAGGGAAAGTAAGGAGAGAAAGTTCTGGGAAGGAAAAGGGTATGAGGGGCGGTGAGGTCGTGTCCAGGAGTAAAGGACGAATGAATCCATCCTCCCAACTGCGGTGCAAGGCGATGGGTCAAGAGAATCCGGCTGGAGAGGTCTAAAGGCCTTCTTCAACCGGTCTCTCTCAATCCGGCCCGCCACACAGTAGGTAGGCAGACGCATCCGCTATCAAGACCTGGACAAACATTACCCTAAGAACCTGGGCACCCCTGTTAAGTCACCAAAAGTAGCGGAACCACTTGGAGAGACCTATGACAGAGGTGTTGATTATTCAATAAATTGGACCCATGCCCGCCTCCCAAATTTAGTTTTGCAGTAAAGCATAGTATAACTGCAAAATCTCTTTGTAACATGTAAAACTATTGCCTGTATCAGTTACAATAAAAAAAATTGATGTGGTTAATGTCTGTAGTGGCTATTTATTCATGTTTAAGTATGGTTCCAATGGAAACTGTTCCCTTATCAATTTATATTGTATGTCTTTGTCTTTCATTGGCGCTTATCCTGAATATTAATAATCATAAAAAGAACCAATTGGAGCTTAAAGATAATGATTGACCTTTGAGTCAATATTCACACAGAAGGTGTGACTAATTCTACTTAAGTCAGTTCCTCATTGCTGAGGATCTTGACCCCTACTTCAATTTCCATGGTGGACAAGGCTCCTTCACTTCTCGCCGTGCTGCAATGTATGGAGAGCAAAGGACACCGATGTCAGTTATTCTTGGTCACTCCAGCGCATTGGTGACCTTCCTCTGCTTCTTTTGCCTTCCACTTTGCCAGTGACTGATTTTTTCCAAGTTGAAGTCCTCAGTTTGGCAATTAACATGTCCGAAGTATCTTAAAATGCATTGTAGATAGTTGAAAGCCTATTGTGGATGAGCTCTTCCAGAATGGACACATTTGTGCATCGGGCTGTCCATGGAATCCTGAGCATTTTTCTCCAGCACCACATTTTGAGGGAGTCTATCCGCTTTCTTTCGTTGGCTCTAAGTGTCCATGTTTCCACACCATATAAACATACATATGGGGAAAATCAATTGTGTGACTAATAATAAATCATTTAAAAATATTGTTTTATCTCTGCTATAAATATTATTAAATTAATATAATGTTATCTGGGAATGGGTTCGCATCGATGTTTCATACAATTTACATCTTTTCATCTAACATAATATCATGAGGTATTTACTATTCCAATTGGAACAATCCTGACTCAAGTTAGCCGCTTGTCACTTATTGTTTACCTGTGAAAAATAGTTATGAAGCAGACAAATTCTGTAGTTAATGTTTTTTTATGCAACCACTGAAGAATTTTTGGACACATTTTGGCCAATTTGCAAACACCCTCCAGCATTTGCTGGCCAAAATGTGGCCAATTTTAAGAGATATTTTAAAACCTTTTTTGGAATTATTTCAAAAGTTCTTGCGCATTATATACGTGGGGGGGACCCAAAAGTAATGAGAATTTCTTTATAACTTTTTTATTTTTCAATATTTATACACCAAAATTTGGTCGCCTTTTAAAGGGTTCACCATTAGACAGTATGCACTTGTCCAAAATTTTTTTCCACTGTTCAAAACTATTTTGAAACCCACTGATTCGAATGTCCTTTATGGCCTCCAGGATTTTTGTTTCACTTCTTCAATAGTACGAAAACATTTCCCTTTCAAGTCCCTTTTCATCCTAGGGAGCAGAAAGAAGTCACAGGGAGACAGGTCGGGTGAATAGGGCAGGTGAATAATTTGGGTCATTTAATGTTTGCTTAAATACTGCTTCACAGACAACGCGGTGTGAGCAGGTGCATTGTCCTGGTTGAAGAAGCAGTCCCTTGTGCAACAAGGATTCGATATTTTTCAACCATTTTTCCTCATGCTCTCTTGCAACCTCTTTAGTACCTCCATGTAGAACTGTCTGTTAACTGTTTGGTCTGGAGGAACAAACTCTGTGTGTACAACATCTCTGAAAAAAAAAACTAATAAGCATCACCTTGATGTTCAATTTTACCTGATTTTTTTTCTGAAGAGGAGAGAGTGCATTCTTCCATTGGCTTGACTGTTGCTTGGTTTCGGAATCGTACCCATAACACCATGACTCATCACTCATCACCAATAATAACCTTGGAAAAACATTTGGGTTCTCTTCCAGTTGATTTTTTAATTCGTGGCAGGCTTGAAGGCAAAGGCTCTCTTTGATCCTCAGAGAGGAGATTTTCACATTTTCGCCGAAAGAAGAAATCTTGATTAACTTAAAATTAAACTTTGGACGAACGCATGGGCCCACAGCGACGTGGCTTCGCACACTGACCGAGAAAGAGTGTCCGTACAACAGCCAACCACACAAAACCTGTTCCCCCTCCACTTCTCCCCTCTACCGCCCAATTCTCATTACTCGGTCAGTAAATGATATGCAGAATTTACTGATTTTTTATGAACCCTAAAAATATGGGATGAATGGTTAAATTTAGGTGCATTGAAAGGCTCTCTAAAACTATAAGCAGTGTATATGTCTCCATATTAAAATTCGGAGGTATGGTTTTTTTAATGAAGGCGGAAAATTTCCAAATGTGTACTCAGATGCTGGACACATATTTCAATTATTAACATGAACGTTCGAGTGGATGAATATTGTTTTTTTTTAAATTTCTGTCAGTAACTGGATTTTTTTTTATTTATCCCCACATTAGGTGCAATGCAAATCCTAACACAATTGGGCACAATTCATCTGTGAGATTATATTATAGGAAAACAGATAAAAAAAGTTTTTTCCCTTAAATTTTTCAAAATTTTTTTTTTAAATGTGAGTGGTGGGGAAGGCGGAAAAATGTGAGTGGTGGGGAATCGCCAATCTAGGGGCGGTGGCCCTTTGGATATTTGCCCTTTGGCACAAAAGTAACAGATCACTTCATCTCACAGATTAGTTACGCCTGAAGAAGGGTTAAATGAAAAAAAATAATGTTTATAAGGTCAATGCTTCTATGCCACGATGAGAAAAGAGTATCAATATTATTTTTTTAATTTGACGTGTAAATAACACAAGTGAACAGTTTTTTAAAAGACTTTTGCTAGCTTGAGTTAGGATAATTCAATTCCTCACATCCTTTCTTCTATTGTCCTGTTAGAGGAATTCAATCTATTATAAACAATAATATCTTAATATAAAATATTACTAAAAAGCAATGTAAGGCTTTCTCTCAGAAATTTCCTCTTCACTACAGATTGCTTGTATTGACAAAGGAAATGATACGGTACTACTGTGGGATTTCAACTTTGCATGCAAAATAATATGCATAATAATTATTGTTACCCATCTCAATATAATATTATGTTTTTAAGATCAAACATATTTTTTTATTAGATGATAATCTTTTGTAATCCATTAAATATTTATAATCCCGTTTTAACCCATTACATTGAAAAATAGATATACACAAATATAATTTTGTAGGCAGAGAGTGGCGTGCAGAGACTTTTACCAGAATAAAAAGTTTAAAAAATTTGTATTGCATAAAAAAACAATAATATATTTTGCATTTTATTAGTTTCACTTCTATGAAGTCCATAATTGTAAAAATGCAATTTTTTTCAATCTTTTATCTGTTTTTTTTAATGTCAATAAGCAGATAGTTAATAAATTGATGAATATAAACTTATATTTTTCAAGAAAGCTTTTTGCTAGCTGGATTGCATTTTTTTGCAGGTCAGTCATGATAATTGTGGTGTCATAACTGTAAAACAGCATTTGATGCAGTTTTCTGAGGTGTTCCAACATATTTTTGTGCAAGGTGCATGCTGGCCATAGACATCCAAATTGATAGACAAGCCAATCAAGGAAAGGTGAACAACCAAGTTGCATGGAGAGGGGAGGCAGTGTGACCGTCTCCCTTACCGTGTTTTGTTAATAAATGTATCTGACAGTGTACAGACAACAATTCCTCAAAAATAAAATCTAGTTCTTTTTAAAACGGAGCACCAATTGCTGACTACGTAAAAACTTAACTACAAATCCCAAATCAGGTAAACAAAAGTTAAGGCTTGTTTCCAAAATTGAATAATTGGTTACACTATTTAGTTAGACACTTTTACAGATGTGTTATAATTTATCCGCCTCTCTCATTTTTAGCATCGTTACACCAGGCGTTTCAGTTAAAAATTAACACTCAGATCCTACGCAAAAAAGTTCCACAATGGAGTACTCTGCAAACTATTGCCTTACTTTAGCGAATCTTACTTTTCCGTGCAGGGTCTGGTTATTTATTTATTTCAATGTGCACTCTTCGATGGTCAACTTACAACTGATGTCGTAGTTTATTCAAAGCACTCTAGAACCTTCTTGGTGCCAAAAATATAACCAGGTTTTATGTCTCTAATCATTTTGAATGTCTGTGAAATTGCCAATGTTAAGACTTACGGTGGTAGAATTTCGATAACTTTTTGTTTTGGAAAGTCTGATAAAAATGCCTCTGCTGTAGATTTACACAACTCTATACATTGTAAATATTGGTTTGAAAAGTGAAGTCTAATTAGCGTTCTTGTGTTTCCCCTTTAAGATCTAAAGACAAACTTGGAGTTGGAAGGTAAACTTCGCCTGAGAAAATACTTTCTGGTTATTCAATGTTTATAGTCTTTAATTGCCTGACTTATAGGTTACTATTATTATACTTTATATTGTACTATGTAGGTTATACTCTTAAGACGGATCTCTTCCGACCGAATTCATGAACATAAACGTGAATATTCACTTGAACATTACTATAAACATGCATGGCCTTGAACAATTCTTATTCGAAATTGCTATGTTCAAGCTTACCATGAGCAATGGAAAACATTCCCATCCCGGGTGAAGCGGGAAGGCAGACGGGGCCATTAGTTCATTTTTTTTCCACAGCCTAGCAAGGTGCTCGGGTTTTGGGGTTATGTCAACAGCACGAGCCTAATAATTATGACTTTAAATCGTGAAATTTTTCCTGAATATAAAAATAAATCTAAATAAAAAAATAAATCTTTCCTAAATTTCTATGATATCTGTTTTTTATCCCTAATATGTAGCATCTCTTCTTCATCAGAACTCATTTGTCAAACATCAAAGTGCGTACGCATGAATACGTCTTTATCACAGACCACTAGCCAAATTGTGTGCGGCCACGCGCACTTCACCCCAATCTTTACAAACGACGAGACGGAAAACAAAAAATGTTTATAGTGATGTTTAAGCGAACGTTCGTGTTCATGTTCATGGTTGTGGTTGCTGGAGTCACACCTTTAGTCATTCGTAATATTATAACACAAGAATTATTCTTCATTCATAGATTTGTAGAAATATTGTTACACATTCTTTCTAATTATATTATTTTTGCAATAATTTCGTCTTCGAAAACCTGCATGAACTATTCTAATTTCACTTTTTTTCATCTCATTAAAAATTGGGATTTCTCATGATTTATTTTGTAATATTGAACAGTAATTATTTACTATTTTAGATTTTTTTTTTAATATTTTTCTCTTGCTTGTAACACCATTTTATTTCAGCATGATTTTTCTCTACATAGTACTTATTCTGACTTTTAAATTAGAGAATGTTCATAGTCCTATAGATTTCAGGCATTAGAACTCTTTTATGTGGTATCTTTAACAAATCTTTATCATGATATCTGTTTATAAGTTTATATTAATATTATGTTTTGAGAGTTATTTTAGTTCTTCAGTCAAAAGTCCTAAAGATAATATAATACAACTGAATATTTTCAAATATTTACTTCATTTAAAAAAATGTTGAGCCACTCATATAAATTCAATAATTTTTTAATCTGTCGTAGTTGTAGTGTTAAATTTTGCAAAGCTAATGAAAATCTCACGGGGGAATGAAACATATTCCAAGTAAACCTTGGTTTCACGCCAAATAAAAATCCAAAAGATTTATTTCCTCCATTTCGAGAATGAGAATTGGTCACTGCCCTATTGCAGCGCATTTGTTTAAAATTCGAGTCCTCGATAGTCCACTCTGCCAGTGCGAGGTAGAGGAGGAGACTCTTAACAATGTCTTATTCAATTGTAAAAATCATTCTTCCTTCAAAGAATATATTGTTTAATTTTTCGAAGAAAACTTCTTGAAAGGAAAGGCTTTCACTTTGTGATGGCATTATTTATTTTAAGAAAAAGACAAATAACTTTGTTTACATCACTTTTATTGGTACACAATCAACATGTTTCGTCAACAATGTTTACTTCATCAGGATCAAACGTATACGTATGATCCTAATGAAGTAAACATTGTTTACGAAACATGTTGATTGTGTACTAATAAAAGTGATGTAAACAAAGTTATTTGTCTTTTTCTTAAAATATTTTGTTTGTTTATTAAAATCACCCACCATTCTCCCCTCAGTATTCTGTATTTGCAACTCTCAACAATTCTCGCGTTTTTTCAGTTTTATTTAAATTCATAGACTTGAATAACTTCAATATTTGATTTGTCCTATTCTCTTATAGATTATCCTCAAATTTATATCTATCTTTCTTAACTTTTTCGGCATAAAGCACTCTTTTTAGGGTGAATTGCCTATTTTAAAAAAGAAAAAAAAAGTGTGGAGGAAGCTATTAGAATAAACTGGGCTATTTATATATGTTAGCTAAAGCAATTTAACTTCTGAACATATTACTTCACTTAACCTCATTTTTACTAAACATTCAATCAATCAATACATTACCTCACTTCCTCAACTGGAAGAGGACTCAAAGTATCTACCGTGGCATATATTTAAAAAAAGTGAGGTTAAGTGAAGTAGAATGTTTGTTAAAAGTGGTGTTAAGTAATTTAATAATATGCGTGTTGATTGATGAATGTTTAGTAAAAATGAGGTTATGAGGTAATATGTTGACTGATTGAATGAATTTTTAGTAAAAGTGAGGTTAAGTGCAGTAATATATTGATTTATTCAATGTTTAGTTAAGTGAAGTAATGTAATTGATTGATTCAATGTTTAAAAAAAGTGAGATTAAAAGAAGTAATATATTGATTGATTGAATCCTGCAGGTCTGCTCCGTGACAAGGATCTGGAGTACGCCCTGCTGCTGGAGGAGAAGATGGCGCTGCAGATGAGGCTGCTTGCCACCTCGGGCCTCACTCCGCCCCTGGTGCCTCCCGACTATACCCGTCTGGTCAGCGAGCCTCACGACACGCATTCGGTGTGGAGCCACGTCTGCCAAGCTATCAAGGTTAGTTCATTCAGCTAGTTATACTGCAATGTCTTCCCAGAGAGTCTCAAGGAAGAGAAGACACTGCGTTTTTACTTACCACGTCAATATATTGGACACGATTATTCTTACCCTAAGAAAGGTGTTCTCGAGATAACCATCCGTTTTCTCCTCCAAAGCCCTCCGTACCATTTGTGTTTCTACACATTTTGGAGGCTGGTCAAATTTAAGGTTATTGTTAACTCTTATTCAGATAATATTATTTGTATATCCAGAAGAATGTCATTAAAGTGCGCCGAAAACAATGTTGGACCCAGAACCAATCCCTGTGGGATGCTAATATATTTTTTTAATATGCAGAATAGGTGAAACTGTCACTAATAAGTGTTTGAATCGATCTCCCTCAAAAAGTTGGCAATCCACAAGAATGTAAGAAGTCAGATAGGCCCATTGTGCTATTTAACATGTGGTTAGGTTAGGTTTGTTTCAAAACGATGGCTGTTTATTATAAGTAGGTAAGTTTGATGAAAACGAATGTTGAGTTGTGTTGTAATATTTTTGTTGATAGGACAGGAGTAATTCCAAACTAATTTGATCTCTTCATTCTACTTTCCTAAATGTTATATGGATTCTACGCCATTCTTCTCCATTAGCAATCTGTATTTCATGCCCGATCTTTCGTTTTATTTATTATTCAGATTATTGTACGACAGATTAATCATCCATTAACAGTACTTGATTTCTTATTAGAATATTTTTAATATTTGGAAAGATAGGTTTTAATTTTGTAAAGAGTAATTAAATATATCTGCTATTTTGGAAATTTCATTCAATAGCACCACTCCTTTTGTCGTGCTATGCTATGCTAGAACATCTGTTCTGCCGAGTGATATCTTTAACAAGTCATGGTGACGACCACGGCTGAAGTATTCAGGCATACGATATCCTTCATAACGATGTACTTTTATTACTCCAATTGCAGTAATCTAAGTGATTTTTGTTCCTCAGGAGGTGTCGGTGCTAGCCAGTACCCTGTACGCCTCTGGCACCAACTTGAGCCGCAGCATCAGCTCAGCGGGAGAGAGACAGAGCAGCGCCTACGTGTCCCCCACTCTGCCTCGGAGGGCTGAAACCTTTGGGGGCTTCGATAACCAGCACGGGAAGGGTATGCAATCTTCTATTAAGTATTCATTGTAATTCATACAAAGATCTTAATCATGATACGATGCTTTCAAATTAACCTGTTGAATGTCAGGCGTATTTAAAAAAAACTGCGCAATTAGTTTTCAACACCCTAGTTTTTTTTTATAAGTTAAAAAATAAAATGTTACCAGATTATATGTTGAATAATGTTAGAATCAACAGTACAGTTCATTGTTATCCTACGAGAAACTGCAACGATTTTAGGCTTCCTAAAACAAATTTATCGGGAACACAAAATAATATTTATCATAAAGGTTTTAAAATGTTCAATGAACTCCCTGTAAATGTTAAGGAGGCTAAAAGTCTTGCAGTTTTTCGTGGATTATGTCTTAATGTTGTTAAGTCCAAATTTTAGTCACTAGGTAGTAAATAATATTGTAGTAGTCATAGAAAAGAAAACATTAGATACAAGATGTCAAATTTTATATCTAAATAAAATACACAATAAAAAATTTTAAAAAAGATTTTACCTTGTTGCTTTCTGGTCAAATATCCATATAAAAACAAAGAAATTGTTTTCTCTTTACCAGATAATATATCTTATTATTCATGTATATTACGTGATAATATCGTAAGAGGTTTTCCAGAATTGCTAACTAACTAACTAAAAAAAAAATATTAAAAAATCTCCCTTTTTGGAAATAATTGTCAAAAAATATAATCACACAATATAAAGTGATTTTATTATCTCTATACAAATCTGAATACATACCCTACACGATAAAACACAATTCAAAGGAGTTTGCAAATAAATAAAAACCTTTATACGCATATGAAAATATGTGTATAAAGGTTTTGATAGTTGCAAAAACTGACCCACAAAGTCATAGAAAATTCATTTAAAAATATTCTAGAGTTGCTAGATTAATGAAACCATCGTTTAAGTCGAGAATGATATTACCGCAAGCGATTCTGACTTTGTCCTTCATGCAGTTTCTTTACACATAAGGGTTAAAATCGCATTTAACAAAAAAAGCAAATAATTTTCGTGGCTGCAGGCGGGCTTCTGTCAAATAACAGGTTAATAGTCATTTTTATAAAGCTTAATTTTGTCAGTTATTTTGATGTTGGTTTAATTTTTTTTATCAATCTCTATTATATTCAGGCAACCCCAAAAAGGCGGATAACCAACTGGACACCGTCTCCATCACTGATCAGCCTGACCACCACCTCCCCCATCCTGAAGGCATCCTGGATGAGGAGCAGCTCCGCCTGCGCCTGCAGCAGCACTTCGGGCTGCCCTGGGCCGGGGGTCCCCTTCTCCCCCCACCTCCCGGGCCTCCGCCCGTAGAGGGGGTTGGCACCGACCAGCAGCTGGCCGCCTTCAGACTCTCGCATTATGTGTACACGCTGATGTGCGTTATATGGCAGCAGTTGACCACCATACACAGGTAACATAATCTCACTAAACCAAATATAATCCAAACTAACCTAAACTAAGTAGCGCTTTGGGCTGAGGGACCTTTTGCTCCCACCATAAGACCATTTAGAAATTCTCTTACATTGGTAATGTACCATTTCTAAGATATATATCTCACAATGACTTGTCCTGATTTGATTTTATAATTACACCAGTTTGTCCTGAATGTTACAAATATTTTTTCTAAATCTAACTGTAACAACGAGCGGAGTACCGCAGGGACCTAATTCGGGCCCAATATTATTTTATTTATTCATCAATGACATATAAACATTTTTAGTAAAGTCAAAGTCCTGTTATTTGCTGATGATCTGAAGATATTCAGAACAATCTGAGACAGTGATGATCGCATTATTTTTTTTTGTAGATAAATTTGGTGTTGCAAATTTTGAAAGTTTGAACATATTCAGAACAATCTGAGACAATGATGATCGCATTATTTTTTTTGTAGATAAATTTGGTGTTGCAAATTTTGAAAGTTTGAAGATATTCAGAACAATCTGAGACAATGATGATCGCATTATTTTTTTTGTAGATAAATTTGGTGTTGCAAATTTTGAAAGTTTGAACATATTCAGAACAATCTGAGACAATGATGATCGCATTCTTTTTTTTGTAGATAAATTTGGTGTTGCAAATTTTGAAAGTTTCAAAAGGCAACTTATTTCGATTCTATCTGCTAATAATCAACTTTTATTCTTTTTCTTCTTTTTAAATACTGTAGTAATCAATTGTAAAATTTTCATGTAAAAGCTTACTAGGGGCATAAATAAATATATTTAAAAAAAATTGTTAATAATTTGTAGTTTGGAAGCCCAGCTATCGGCCTGCAAGATGGGAGGTGAAGCCAACAAACCCTTTTACAAGCACAACCAACAGCTAGAAGAATTAAGAAATTTACAGGTGAGACTTACTTTCATTATATCTGATCATTAAATCCACAAATCCATGATCAACTTTCTGTGCACATTAATAAATAAAAATATGCTCCTCCCACGCTACTCCCTATTAGATAATATGTATACAATTAGTGAATTTATGCGATAAAAGGCTTACTCACTTTGAAAGGACAAAAATGGATATCAAGAGGGATGGGAAGGCTGATAGAAATTTTGAAAGAAGGGTAAATGCAGGTAACTCCAATGGAGGACTGAATGCCGTTGGCGTTTACATAAAACTGTCCAAAGAAGTGAAGCTAGCTTCCGCAATGGAGTGTTGGTACCTTGATATATGTATGGCAGTGAAGCATGAAATTGGCAGAGGAAGGATGAAAATAGACTTAATGCTGTAGAAATGAAATCCCTCATGTGAAAAATGTGGAGACCCGGAAAGAAGGCAAGGCTAACGTAAAAGAGATGCTCAGATTGAAGAAAGGAGTGTAAGGAGAATATATTTAGCAAATGTGAACGGTAGTGGAAGCCGGGACGCCTGAGGAAAACATGGCTCGATCGACTTAAGTCGGGCCATGTCAAGAGTTAGAATAATAGAAGAGTATGTATGAATGTGAATGAGGCAAGGAGGGGGTGCCAAGACCGAGTTATTTGGCGGTCCGTCCTCTCTGCCTAGCGTTAGTTAATTAGTTAGAAAGGACATAGAAAGTATAAAGTTAACTCAAAAGTGAAATCTTTTTTCCAGGACAAGCTGTCAGAAGAGAAAGCGGCCTGGGCGGTTCGGCACGAGCAAGAGTCTCGTGCGCTGATAGAGAAGGGCGAGCAATTGGCTCAGTTGCAGCGCTCACTGGCGGAACAACAGGGAGACGTGGAGCAACAGAGAGAGAGACTGTACAGAAGACTGGAGGCTTTGGCTGCTAAGGGACTTTTACCAGATCCACAAGGTAGAAGAATATCCTTTCTTGTATTTGAACCAAGGACTCGAGATTTATGAATTATGGTTCTCAAAAATGTCTGATTACATACTCGTATTATGTGTAGTATTAAATGTTTTA
The DNA here is from genome assembly GCA_917563855.2 of Limnephilus lunatus. NCBI lineage: Eukaryota > Metazoa > Arthropoda > Insecta > Trichoptera > Limnephilidae > Limnephilus > Limnephilus lunatus. Next base: position 88,760,931 of record OU830594.1, on the reverse strand, counting down.
ATTTTTCAGTTGCAACTCAAGAAGAAGCTGTGGGAGGAGGCAGCACCGTGTCGTCCCCCCTCAGTGAAATCTCACCTACCGACACACATAAAAGAAAAGACTCTAAATGGAAAAGTAAGCCATATAACTCGATAATTTTATTAAGAACCACTTTCTCTGTGGTTAATTTGTAACAAAAGAGATCTTTTAAAATGTATGAGAACGCTCCTGTCTGAATGGTGAACATGCGGGGAACTATATCCCCACCCGTTGGGCAACCTTATGAGGCTGGTTTAGGAAGGGGATATACAAAAGAATTTCAATGCAGAAGGAAATTAAATGAAGGAAGAGAGAAACTGGTGAAACCCACCTATCATTTTAGATGTAAAAAAAATTGACTTTGTCTCATATAAATAATAATGTAGGTATCCAGTAAGAGTGATTAATTTGTCTGATTAAACTTTCAAAATGATATTTGTAAGGTTAAGATTTTTAAAATTATTAATTCAGATCAAAGCATTTAAATTAGTTTAACATTGTATTTTATTTTCAGACCAAACCCCCGCATCTGCCGGTGGTAAACAATCCAATCTCCCCATCAATCTGATCAGCGCGCAAAACCAGCAAAAAATAGTCACCGCGCAAAACCTATCAATAAAGCAACAACTTCCTTTGAAACTCGCCTCCAAACTCAGCAACTCCAATCCGAGCGTGGGCGGAGCGAGCAACAACAACTCGGCCACTGGTTCGGCCAACTCGGGTCAGAATTCATCAGGGAACGTGTCGCACAATACCGCACATGGTAACCAGCTATTGCCGCTGCGATTGAGCCAGGGGAACTCTTCCATTGGGGGACAGAACACTGTGGACAGGAGGTACAGCGGAGGAGCTAGCATGCAGACTCAGGGTTATCATAGATTGGTCGATAATGATGTAAGTATAGAGTAATTAACTAAAAAATTCTTTTCTTTTGAATTAATATTAATAGTGAGTATTTTTCAAACAGTGCGATAATGAATGCTTTCCGTGTTCCTGAATTTATACTGTTTCAATATGTTACATTTAGTTCTCACAACTTTTTATTTAACCTTTACGTACCTGAAGGGATCACATATCACACGAAGGAAGGTCACTAGGGTCCCCCATGTGTTGTGTAGCGATTGTGTCTCTTGATATTATTTTTGCCCTTTCAGTAACACTTGGATATTAGTTACTATTTTTTATACATACTGTTTTTACCGGACATCACCCATCTTCTTCCCCCAATAGTAATTAGTGATTAATTTGTGTTATTTCACAATTTATTCATTTAAAATAATAAATAGTATATTTGCGGCACGTTCCAGAGTGGAAGATACTCTCTGTATCGCCCTGGTGTAAGACCACCATTCAGAATTGAAACGTTGCTTGAAACGGCATTAGCCGTGTTTGGTGACCAGATCTGAATAGCCAGGTACTTCCCACCTTCCTCTTCCCTATCTCCTTCCACTTCCCACTACCTTCAGCCTCACAACATACTCCAATTGGGGATGCCATAGTCTCACTGGCTTCAGATGGGAGCAGTTGGGACTCTTGTGAGGTATTCATGTAAAAAAAAAAAAAAAAAATCATTTAGTAAAGCAAAATGATAAAAGAGAAGGTATTCAATCGAGCGTAGCTCAAATATATATTATTTTAGCCCTTTTTCAGGAAAATGCACTTTTTGCCCTGATGGCTCATTTGCGGTGAGGAATATTTAAAAAAAATAGATATGGAAATCTGGATGTGGGGGAAGGGGGTTAAAAAAATAACACTGGATATTTTTTTAAATGCAGATCGATTACTGAACAATTTTTACACGATTACCTCAATTAAAGAATATGTGATGTAAAAAACAACTTAGATATCACAAAAACTCTCTTTTGGGGGTGTGTATTACCCCCTTCCTGTGCGAGAGGGTTAACCCATAGGAGCCGGCAAGAAACTTCAATAAATAAAATTATGTTTTTGTTAAAGCCAACACGTAGACGGTACTATTAATTCATCAAGTCTGTGAGTTAAAGATTATCATAAAATATTGATTCACTTTAAACTGTCCCGTGAAAAAAAAGTTTATGTAGAAATTTCTCTTTGTGAAAATGCTCCTCAATTAATCGATTTACTTTTATTTTTTATGTAGCAATCTCCAGTGAGTTCCCATAGTCGTACTGGGAGCAGTCCTGCCATGATGGGCTTCGGAGCTACTGCCACCACCCCTAATGCTTCTAACAAGGCCACTAGGTAACTATAATATCTCTATTAACACAAAAAAATGGATTTTGTTTTAAAATCCTGTATCTTATAGTTATATATTATACGTCGCAGGGAGAAGAGAAAATCATCAATGATTGTCCCAAAATGCTTAATGCTTACATAAAAATCTTCCTTCTTACACATCTTGTATGAAAACGAAAAATGACAGATGCAGGAATCATGACATCACATGCAACCTCTCTCTAGGACTACTTTATTATGTACTTATTCTAATAAAATAGTAACATGATAATAAAAACAGTTATGAGACAATCTTTTTTTTAAAGTGGATGATTAGTTTTTCTTGGATTTTCTATGTAACCAATCGAGCGATTTAATTTTTTTAATTAATTATAAATTGAAATTTTTTATTTATTTATATTATATTATATTATTTATATTTCAAATAAAAAACGGAATTTCCATAAACCTTATCATTCGAATGGTTATTGAGTATGTGATGTAAAAACAACTTAGATATCACACAAAACTCTTGTTAGGGGATGTTTTTACCCCCCTCTGGTATGGAAGGGTTAATGAAGCTTCTGAAAGTTTTAAAGTCCTTAGAAAAAAAAACAGTCCTTAGAAAACAAAAAAAAAACAATCTTCTAAAGATTCTTACAATAATTTGTAAGATTCATTAGAAGATTTGTTAGAAGTTGATCCCTATGGAAAACTAGTCATAAAAAAAACTCCTATTATCAAAAAGCTTTGGAACCCTTATTTTAGACCTACATAATTATGGTATCTTAATATAATATAAAACAAAGTCAGGTTAGTTACACTATTTATAACTCGAGAACTGCTGAACCGATTTTGACGATCTTTGATTTGTTGGATTTGTCTCCGCCCCGGATAACATAATAACTATTAAAATATTGCAAAATTTGTCGAAAAAGAAAGTTATGAAGAAAAAAAAAATTTCATACATTTTGTATGGAACGAATTCTCATATTTTGAAAGAGCTCCAGGAACATTGTGATAAGTATAATATTGAGTAGTGAATGAATTCCAAAAATTCAAAAACGTCAAATGTCAACGCTCTGGTTGTTTTGCATTTGTTCTTAATCATATAATGCTGCCTCTCTTTCTTACACGCTAAATGTCAATAGTCAAAAATGAGACCAAAGGAAAAATACAATAATTATAATAAATCTCTGAAATGAAACGCATTTTTTTACATAAGCTCCACACAGGAGGCCCTGAGGAAAATAATTTGTCTCAGAACCTATGTCATCTTAGGGGATGCTGTAGGGTATTTTTAAGGAAGGGGAGGATAGGAAGTTCTGGGAAGGAAAAAGGAATGAGGGGTGGGTAGGAATCTGGGGGTCAGAGTGTCCGGGAGTGACGGACGTATGAATCCATCCCTTCAACTGCGGTGCAAGCGCAAGGCAATGGGTCGAGAGAGTCCGGCTGGAAAGTTCAAAAGGCCTCCCTCAACCAGTATCTCTCGATCCGTCCCGCCACGCAGCAGGTGGGCAAAAGCATCCGCCGTCAAGACCTGAAAAACTTCACCCCATGAACCCGAGCACCCTTGCCAAATCACCAAACGTAGCGAACCACTTGGGGTGACCTATGACAGAGGTATTGATTATCCAATAAATGGTTCCCAGGGCGGCGGCACCTCCCAAATCCCCGTAATTAAGTGGAAAAGTAAGAAAATCACAAGAAAAAAAATCCGTACATAACGACATCTCTGATACTGACAAAAACAAATAACTGCGCATCGATAATTGCTTCATTGTGTAATTTTTAATTTAGTAAAAAAACTGAATTTAATTCAAGTCATTGATTCTGAGGCGGTATGAAGTTCGTCGGGTCAGCTAGTTATATTATATTTTCAAGATGATATAGATTTGGAGCAGCATACATTTATAACTCTTTACTAATGAATGTACGTTTTTTAAGAAGTATATACTTACAAAGTTCACCATTCTGCTGTAACATTTTCTCATTACATAATTTTATATTTTCACTTGAACAGAACGAACACCTACCCAAAGTTACCAGAGCGCTTCCGGGTGCGGAGTCCCGAGTCGCCCGTCCAAGCCATGAACCTGTCCCCGACGCTGCTCAGCCAATCACAGGCGGCCGCCACCTCGGCCCATCAGGTCACGGATGAGAACCGCCCGCCCAATCAGAAGGAAGAGGAGATCATCTTCTTCTGACGGTCCTCCTTCAAGGCTTTCTTCAGTGATTTGATCAAGACTAAGGTGTGAACTTACTAACCTAATCTAAACTTTAATTGTATTGTTGATTGGTGTTTGATGTTGGTATTGCTGTTTGATCATTCTTATTAGATTGTATTTTAATCTCCTCTTATCAGTTTGGTGACCGATCTTGACAGATCAGATTACTGTTTATTTATGAAGCCGAGTCACGAATTATGGTAAAGGAATGAAGTGAAACGGTTGCTTCGTTCCTTTCCCATATCCATACTTCGGCTCGCTTGTCTACTCGGCTTGCGTGTGTATTCATAGCCTTATAAGTTTGTTAACCAATCCATCAGATCAGATTGCTATTTTATCATGCTTATTAGATCATTCTATGGTCAATCCAGTCAGATTGCATTTGATCGTGTCTTATAAGTTTGTTAACCGAGCCATCAGATCAGATTTATCATTCTTATTAGATTATTATATGATCAATCCATCAGATCAGATTGCTGTTTGATCATTTTTATTAGATCATTCCATGATAAACCCAGTCAGATTGTATTTAATAACATCTTATAAGTTTGTTAACCAAGCTATCGGAAGGGTTATGCTGTATCTTTTGTGTTATACTTTGCGTTAAGTCAGGGCTACGAGACAATTAAGACAAAATCCATCAAATATCGGAAGGCGTCCATCGTGCATTATTGGCTGTCAAATGTCTTTGATTTTCTATGGCTTTCAATAGCATGTCTATATCTGTCGTGTGTTTAATGGAGCCGTCATATCTGGCGTTAAGGTAACTACTTTTAATAGTTGGTGTCTTAATACAAGCGCAGTATTTAGCTCGTTTTCACGACAGAATACTGCATTTAAGAAAACTGTGAAAATGTGTCGTGTACGGCCAATTTTACATGCATTAAGCTGTCGCAAAAGATACAGAATCGCCCTTCAGATCAGATTGCTGTTTGAACATTCAAGTAAGATTAATCAAGTTAGATTACAAGACAGCAAATAAAACCGATTTAGAAAAATTGTTTCGTTACACCTTCATCCGCTAGCGTTTGCGATTCATTAGAATGTTTCTACCAATCTAAAAATGGTTTGATGGTTGCGACTAGTAATTTTTTTCACACAATGAAAAAGGTTACCTGCCCACTGTCTCAAAATCTATAATTCGATTGAAGAACTAATTTTCGATTCATCATATTTATCAGACTGATATAAATATGTTAATTAGACGCATGGTTTATTTTGTTAGTGACTTCTTTCTAGTTTTTCTATCAACATTTCATCACTTTTACTTTCATTAACAGTTCGAAATCAAATTTATTTTACGCCTTCATTATATAATATTTTATTTAGTCATATTCTCTATTCACACATGATTACACTGAGTTATTGTTTTATTTTTTCCATGTGTATTTATTTACATTAAATGTTTTCATTTTCCCATGCAAACATAATGACATCTGTTTGTTTTTGTTAAAGGCCAAAGATTCGACACAATCGCCGGAAAATTGAGTGAAACTTCAACTGATTCGATGCAAATTGCTAAAGATTTACTGAAAAATTAATAATAATAATCATTATTGACATTTGACCAACGATGATGTTAAGACTATTTTGAGGAACTTCATGACGTTTTAAAGTGGACGGAGAGGATAGAATGTTATTGCTACAAATTAAACCATGTGTCTTGTTAAAAAGTGAGGTTGTTGTGATTCAAAAAGTCTTGTATTTAAATCTATTATTGTGCTAAATTAAATGCGGAAAAATCTATTCATAAAGTCTGTAAATTACTCAAAAGGTGACTTTATTTTCTATTATGAACAGATTTTTCTCATCATTTAGAAAATTCTCTTAGATTAATAGAATATTCCTAAATGAAACAAGCAAATGCTTCTAGACACTAAATTATAACTAAACTAATACTGGTGGAAATTATTGTGCAATTGTTAAAGTTGAGTTATTCTAAACAAAATTTTAAAATAATTACAAAATATTTTCTAAATAAATTGTTATAACAAAATACGGAAATAGTCCAAAATATATTATATTTTAAAAACTATTTTATCAAAACAAATAATAGACAATATTATTTTTAATAATTACTGACCAAAGTTTCTTTGAAAGTTTAAAACAAATTCACTGCTCCGAATCGAACTGTGCAAACTCAATTTAACTTAGTTTTATTATAAACTAGCTGAAGTACCCAGCATCGTAAAACATTGAGATGCAAAATTTCATTAACCAAAATTCTGCTTTAATGGATGGAAAAAGGGGATGGAGTGGTTTTTTGAAATCTCATGTAAACAGTGACCTTCCTATTCTTTTGAGCATTAAGTGTGCAAAATTTCATCAAGACATTTCAAAACACTGCTTTAAAATGGGTGGAAAGAGGATGTGTGGGGTTTTTCAAATTTCCGTGTAGACAGTGACCTTCCTTTGTTTTGAACATCAAGTGTGCAAAATATCATCAAGAAGTACCAACATTCTGCTGTGGAAAAGGGGAATTGGGGTGGTTTGTTGAAATCTCATGTAGGCAGTGACCTTCTTATTGTTTTGGAGGACAGGTGTGCGAAATTTCATCAATTTAGGATTAAAACTGTCAATTTTTTATAAAAAACAAACCCATGGATATTATTTTTTATTTTATTTTAAATTGAATACTTTCACGTCATTGACCTTCCTATTCATTACAGTGATAATGCAAGTTTACTTATAAGTAAAAAAATTAGATGTTTTATTTACATGTCAAAAACAAGAAGAAATAAATCAGCCATCTTGAAAATTAGGCTAACTTGAGTTGAAACTTGAGCATAGTTGGATTTGAAGCTGGCAAATTATAAAATTTTGTTTTAAAAACATAAATGTGTTCTAAAGTTCTTCGTATTGTGGAGAAGCAAAATTCTTACCTCAAACAAAACAATAAATAAATCTGTTAAAACTTAAAAAAAAACTATTGCACAAAATGCCCATATCCTAGTTGAAAATATTATCTCCGTATGAGAATTTATAACCCTTTATGATCTGAGGATTGTGAAAAATGTATTTACCAACCAAGAAAATCTTTAAATTATTGTAAAGTACAAATTGGGTGCTTTTATAATTCCTACGGTTACATCACGGGAACGGCACAAATAACATAATAAATGTACATTCTTTATCACTGTAATACTGCAGCTCTTTCTTACACACTACATAATAGTGTGTAAGAGAGAGTTGGTGAAAATGAGACAAAAGATGTACATACATGTGTCTGCTTCCCCAAAGGAAAAATGTTTTCATTTTCATACATCTCCCTCGCCCACATTAATGAAATGAAACGTCGTGTTGTAGCCATAGGAATTGTAAAAATGCCCATTCTCTCAGTTCAGTTTAAACATTAATTGGACCATTAACAGTCTTTTTCAGACAAAAATATTTTAAACAATCAGAAAACAAAATTTGGCGATAAAAACCATTTCATTAGAGTAAAACCAAGCAATTAAAAGCAAGAAGTAAGCAATCTAAATGCAATCAATTTTATTTCATTTTTTTAATGGCAAATATCTTCCTTGTGAACTTCATATTAATAAAATAATCCTGTTCAATAATAAATTATAGTTTTGTGATGATTTTAAAATCCAAAAAACAATTTGCCTGGTGATGTAAAAAAAAAGTTTTATTAGAATTTTATTGTTAACGAATTAGATTTATTTTTTAAAAACATCATCGTCCCCAATTTTGCCAAATTGTTAGTAGAACATTTTAAATTAATTTAATTATTTTAAGACTACTTAGTATTCCAAAATACAAAATGTTTAACTTAAAAACTTCGTTAAAGCCAATTTCGATATTAGTATAAAAAATTTATATATTTTATTTTTCTTTGCTTAGCTTTTATTATTTCCAAAAAAATATAACAGATTCACCCATAGATTTATTTAAATTTTAACATACTCAATATTGCAAGTGATCTCAATATTTTGTCAATTTTAATTCCTGTATTAGTCTCTAGAAATAATCACTTAAGTAATAATATTATTTATTTCCTATATTCATACTTTTATAAGCATTTAAGCAATAATTATTTGTCAAAAATTTGTGTAAAAAAATTCAATAATCACCATAAATTTCATTATTACCACAGAGTAAGTAAGAGACAGAGCTGCCTATAAATGCAAAGGGAACATAACAAGTTGCTCGGAGCGCGAGTGGCAACTCACATTACGATATCACCATTTGGTCTGTGAAAATAAAATCTGCTTACGAATTACTAGTTCTTTTTACAATGGCGCTCAAATTGTTGGATGTGGAAAAACTTAACTACCAATCCCAAATCCGGTAAACAAAAGTTCAGACTTGTTTTCAAAACTGAATATTTAGTTGCATTATTTAGTTACACACTTTCACAAGTGTGTTAACTTACCTAACAGCTTTAAAGGCGGTTCAGTTTTTAAATCATTTTTACAAACATTCTGATCCTGCACAGGAAAGTCCCGCTGAAAACCGTTGCCTTACTTTACTTTTCTGGTTATTTCAATATGCGCTCTTCGGCGATCAAAGTACGACTGATGTCGTAGATTATTCAAAGTATTCTCGAACCTTCCTGGTGCCAAAAATATGGTCATGTGGTTTTCCTCCAGCTCATCGAAATGCTACTCAGATTTCTTGTTGGGCAAGTCACTCAATTTGGAATTCTATGATTACTACTTATTTTATAAATCCTTATGCTCTGTACTCATACTTGTTCGTTCCTGTGCTCTGTGAATAATATACATATATATATATTTTTTTTTAATGCCGGTAACCCGGGCGTTTATTAACTATTGATCTGTTTATTAACTATATTGATTGACACAAAATTAGAACGGCCTAATATATCTAGACATGTCAGCTACAAACTTTACCACAACAGAAAACTTGTTTGCTAGAAGGTGTTAAAATGTTAAGCAAAGCTATTGATTGTGTAAACTTAACTATATATTACTTTCTTTCATTCTGTGCTCCCGATTGCTTAGAAAATTCTCTCCTGTTGTGAAAACTTTAAACCAGATACCTTCTTATATCTTACCTCAAAAACCAATTCATTTATGTAAAAAAAATGTCATGTCTACACACTGTTACAACCCTCGTAAAAATCTGCATAAAATTCAATAAGAAAAACAGTATTTCGATTATAGTTTTAAGTATTTGAAGTTTCCCAGTAAATAATTAGTGATGAGAATAATATTGTAACTAGCATATTGTGGTAAATAACCTATAGACACTTGTTACGTATATTGGCCGATAAGTATTTTTGTAATATCGTAAGTCACTTGTTACTCTCAATAAAAACCATTGTTGTTACTCTTTAGTACGTAAAATTCTAGTAGAACGTAAATATTTTTAACTATAGCGTTCGCTGCGTTTGAATTAAAAGTTCTCTTTTCATACAAGTGTGTCACCACCATCTTTACTAAATTTTTAACTTTGATAATTGTTGCAAACATATATAACTTGTGGTGAAATGAAATTATCTATCGAGCAGATATTATCCTAGTAAATAATAATTTAATAAGATATGTACTAACTCGCTTAATTAATTTTACCGAGTGTAGAGGATATTATATTCTACCTAAAATAACTGCAGAATAACTGTAAAAAGTGTTACTAATTTTTAAACTGTTATAAATGCGTCACGGCAATTCTTGACTGAATTGTAGTTTGAGAAATTAACAATAGGTGGAGCGTTGTTGAACCATGTACAAGGGATTTTGAAAAATGGCTATTTAAAAAATTAAATACTAATAATAATTAATTATCGTATCGACGTAAAGATTTTGTTATTATTTTTCATTGAAAAATTTATTGAAAACTCTTTTTTATAGGGTGGGGAAGAACAACTTGCTTATTTGAAGTTGGCGCCATGAAGCGATGGTTGCTGCAAGGAGGTTGGGGATAGACACATTCGAAAGGGGGGGATGTAAAATTGTAGCTCTGCTAGGTTTAGCATTATAGAGTGGACGAAGATCGAGCGCGCGTTCGATGTCAATGCATACTTTTCTAAGGCTTCGTGTACATGCATGTAACAAAATGCAAAGGGATCCACTAAGTTTGGGAAAGGGACAAAGTAATTGCAAGTGGTGTTTCGCGCTGTTTGCTTTCGCTTCATAACTTTCCCATAATTCGTGGATTATTTCGCGTTGTGTTACATGCATGTACACGCATCCTTAGAAAAGTATGCCTCGAAAGCGAATGCGCGCTCGATCTTCCTCCACTCCATAAAGCTAACTAAATCAAGCGGAGCTACAACTTTACACCCCGCCCTCTCAAATGTGTCTATCCCACCCCTTTGCAGCAACCATCGCTTTAGGGCACCATGTTCAAATAAGCAAGTTGCTCTACCCCACCTGTTTAACATTGAAATGTTTATAAGAGAGGATAAAGTATGCAGGTTTGTTTGTTTGGTTGGAGAAGTGAATTAACGTAAAGGAATAGATCGTAAGTGTGTGGTGCCTTGGCTAAATATTTAACTATCTCTCCCTTTCCATTCCTTGTAGATAGTGAGACTTGTTGGATGATGAGCTTGTTGTTTCAAACGTCTGATAATGATCTAGTTAACGCCTCTTGTACCATAGTGTAAATAGGAATGTAATAATTGAATGACTGGGGACAATCCAACTTGAAATAGGTCTATCGACTGCTAATCTCTAATAATAAATTGACTATTTTTCGAGTCTTTAAATTTTAACGACAGAATTTTAAAATTAATATTTTATTTTTAATGTTTAAAATTTTTATTAAAATAATATTAGATTTTCGCAGAAAGCAAACACTTTGTGATGTGATATTATAAATAAAATAAATCACAGTAACCAAACTTCATCAGGGCTAAATATTAACAAAATTTTAAACATGATCATCAGAGGATGTTTAGAGATGTACCTGACATCATTTAAATAGTGATTCTTGAGGTTAATTTGACTAAAAAAATAGAGATGAAATTTAATTTTTATTTTTGATCAGTAGTTGGGTATTGGATAGTTAGAGTCGCGGTGAGGGGCTGGAAGGATGCTCGACTTAGAGACCAGTGTCAGCATGTAAAAGAATTTGCTTTTTGGAAAAAAAATTTTGACAAAAATAAATGTCACCGGAGACCAAAATTTCATTTACATATTTTACTCCAAATAAAATCAGGAATTACTGGTTAAAGTAAGTCAGGTGCGTCTTAACACCATGCATATGTACAAAAGGTTTGTAATACATATATATAACAAAGTGAGATAGGATATATGAGTCGTATAGTTCCTATCCACGATAAGTCCACTCGAGTAAAATGTTGGCAAACCATTAGTTTTTCTATTATAACTTTTAAAAATAAAAATATAGAAAATTATTTATTTAGTGTGCTAATCATAGATAGTTCAACAACAAATCTCACGAAATAAATAATTTTCTACGTTTTTATTTTTTTAAATTATAATAGAAAAACAAATGGTTTGCTGACATTTCACCCCAGTGGACTTATCGTAGATAGGAACTATACGACTCATATTATAGAACGAGACAGTAACAAAAGGTTTTATGGGAAATATGTCTGATCAGATAATTTTTATGTGTTATTAAGTCACAAGTGGTATTGTTTATAATTGAATTTAGTTAGCCCTGATAAAGCGCAAGTTCAAGCAAAAACACAGTCGCCATCGAAATATTACAAATTTGTACTGTAAAACAAGGTTAAGTGCTATGTTTTATTTTATTTAAAATAATATTTTATTTAATTCACCTGCAAATGTGAAGAACAGAAAGTACATACAAAAAACATCACAATTAGTCATTATTTACAAAAATATACAAAAAAAATTAAGGTTTGTATTTAAAAAAGTTGGGACTACTTTATTTATTTTTTATCGTTCCAAAAATATTTACAAAAATGTTATATTGTTATTCATTGTTGTGAATAAGTGTATCTCAATAAACTTGTAAATAAATTAATTTTAGCGCCGGGACTAACAAAATTTTGAAAGTACCGTTTGAGAAAAAAATAATTCTTATAAGTTTTAATCTTTATGCAAAATAATAAACAGAGTAATAAGAATTACTTAATTAGGTTTAAAGTGTTCTTAATCGAAATTTCAACTTTGTCAAAATATATTAAAAAAATTATTTATTTTAAATATTTTAGTTTTTGTTTTAGTTCATAATCATTTTTCAATCACCTTCATTGTGAAATTTACTTTTACAAAGATGTTAATGCTTTATTTCCTGTTAATAAATTGTTTTTTTCCAACGACTTTCGAAAGGTGTCAAATTTGTAAATAAAAAATAAAAAAATAATTCTCTTTATTATAAATTATATTTAGTGTTCCGATTCAAAGAAAAAATACTAAAAAATATTCATTGTTAACATGTAGGTATTCTAAAATATGTATTTTTTAATTTTTATTGCTAAGCGTGGAACGTTTTATAATATTATAATGTATTTTTCAAGCATTTACTTCCTCAAGGCTCTAGTAAATAGCAGTGAGAAAAGAAGGGTATCCCGACAGTTGATCCCCCCACATTTGACCAACTCAAATTATAATTAGTTTAAAATCATAATTTTTTGTGTATTATCCACTGGAGTGACAGAGCATTTTTAAACTTTTTTCTCCGTTTTCTTGATCATTTTTAAAATTTTTCACCAACATTAAAAAAATCATAACTTCGAATTTTAACATGGAGATATAAAAACTTATTGTAGTGCTATATAGCCAATGAATTAATCTGTATTTTACCATTTATCTCATATTTGTAGGGTTTATGCATGTTTTTTACTTTGAAATTGCCGTGAGAGGTACTTATTCGAGTCAACATAGAATATTTTCGATTTCTGTATATTGTCTGTGGTGTAATTGATAATGAAAGGTCCATATCTATGGGAAAAGGACTTAATTTTAACTGTCAACAGCTGATCAAAAATTCTCCATGAAAAAAATATTTTTGAAATTTATTTTTAACATCGTAATAAAATAGTCTATAAAGTTCGGATTTGCGACATCTATGGTCATAATAGATAAAGCATTTCAAAAGCTTCGTTTTAAATACAAAATAACAATCGTGGGAGCTACAAATATTTTTTACAAAAATTTGTTGAATCAAGGATATAATTGCCTTTTTTTATCCGAAAAGCAATCTGAGACATTTTGCAAAAACCGCTCCAGTCGATATTTACCAATTTCAAATCTAAAATACCTTTAATAATAAGTCAGCATGGATATCAAGCGAATTTATTTAGAGTGTCAATTTTTTGTTCTTATATGCTGGTTTAGACAGTATATAGACAAGTAGTTGTATCCTTGATGCATTTGAATGAAAATATGTTTTATACTTTTGTTATTCGGCGGTACATCCTCTCTGCACTCCTCTTCAGGAATACTTAGCTATATTTTATGTAAGTAGGCGTAATGCATTTTCCCTAAACCGACTGCAAATCATACTTCCACTGGAGCAAAAATTAAAACTTTTTTCTCCGATTGCTCGAAATTTTTGGCTAATAATTTTGAACATTTTCTGCCCACATAAAAAAAATCATATCTACGAATTTTAATATGGAGACATACAGACTAATTGTAGTTCTATATAGCCAATGAATTCACCCATATTTTGTCGATTATCACATATTTGTAGGATTTATAAAAAAATATTGTAAAATCGTAAACTTCTACTTAATTACTTACAAATAAGGGAAAATTTGCCAAAATTGGCAGCAAAGCAATCCGAGGTATTTTAAATAGTGCCATATTGTGGCAAACAGCGCTCCAGTGAAAGAATGCTGGGGTGTCAAATGTCGGGGTATCAACTGTCATGGAATCAAGAAGAAGAAATTGTCATAAAAAGTTGCTCATTTACCGGAGCCTTTAAACTTAATTTTTTCAACATTTAATAAAATTTTTAAAAAAGATCCCTAAAACATTTTTTATTCTGAGATATAAAAAGTACCCGCTTAAATTTTTTTAACCTTTTTTTATTTTACTATATAAACTTTTTTTATTATTGGCAACATTCAATGAATGTACTTAACTTCCATAACTATTTTGTTTTTATTTGACTTTACTTTCCAAGCATTTGATTCTTCCTACAACTTGTGATGCCTATTAAATATTTATGAAATAATGTTTAAAATAATTTGAAGGCAGATAACCTAATTATAGTCTGATGCCCTTATGTATGTATTTCCAGTAATATTTAATGATAATTAAACCACTGACTGCTTTACATTCCGATGTAAACTTAATGTCTCCATTTTGTTAAATTCATTATTAGCCGTCATTCAGTAATGCTAGGGCCGCATCCACGTGTATCGTCACAAAATTTCGTGCTGTGAGTTATCGCCTCCCGCTCAACAACAGCCCGAATGTTCCCGACGATAGCCGATATGATAACGACATTTCCGCGTATCTTGTCATAGCATGAAGCTTCGTGACAATACACGCAGGTGCGGCCCTAGCATAAAAGTAAAATTCTTTGTATTTTGTGACATTTCGGTAAACACTTCGGTACTTAATCAGGATTTGCTTCCTGTAATGTTTTATAATGATGCATTTATTTTATTTGTTGATCATTTTATTATAAGAAATGTGTAGCAATTTTAAGTATAAATATTATTATATTATAACGCCTCTTTGAAAGGAAACAAAGACAATAGTTTGTGCGTTCTCGTTCTTAAAGTTTGTTTGTAGGAGTATCTGATACTTCATTGTATTTAAGCTCCAAAACTGTTGAATCTTATAATATACTTCTTTAAAAAATATACATAATCATGTTTTAATTCTCTCATTCCCTTTTCCCTCTTTCCGGATATTGAATTTGGCCCCAAAATTACTATCCTTTTTATATCTACTTAAATACACGAATTATATTTTTAATATTTTTGATATTCCTGCGCAAAGGATTTATGTATACATAATGCGCCGTTTAAAACAAAAAAAGTGAAAAAATCATTGATCGCAGGAAAAAATATTTTGTCAAATACATATAGGTACTGCCCAATTAAGTGGACAAATAATAAAAAAAGGGATTTTTATGGTTTAAATGCCCATTAGACAGAAAAATGCATGGGGTCAAAGGCCGACCCACATGGTTACGGACGTTATGTTCGGCATCTTGGCCTGTCGAGAATTAAAAGATATTATCTATGTTTTAAAAATATCCTTGTCCACGGTTTTGCGGCAAGAGAGCTAGTTGTTTTAACAATTCCTTCACTCAGCTTCACTCCTTCTCTACACAGCAATCCCCAAAATGACTCAGGCTCTAACAGAAACTTCTAACGTCACGACGTTTCTCCGCAGGGGTAGGCAGAGAGGACGGACCGCCAAACAACCCGATTTTGGCACACACTCTTTGCCTCATTCACATTCATACATCGTCTCATACTAGTACATACTCTAAATAATGTTATGAAATTTGAACAACATCTAATGAATGAGCACTTCAAAGTTTTTGATTTTTGACACTCAAGGGAAAAGACAATAATTTATGAAATTGAAGTAGGTACCGTAAGGTATAAATCAGAGAAAGTATATTTTCATCATTTATTAAAATAAAAATAGGTAAAAACTCTTAACATAGTATACCGGCAAAGATCACAACATTTAAGTTTAATAGACATATACAAAAATCACAGAGAAAATAAAATTAAAATATACTAAAACAATCTTAAATTATGAAGACAATCTAAAAAATATTACATAGGCGAATCCGAACTGTGGGATTGTAATGTCTCTTTCTCTGTAATCCTTTACAGAGATATTGTCTTTATTATTAGTACTGGACCTTATCTCAGTACTACATTGTTTGAAATCGCAGTGACTATTGTTAGTACGCACAATACAAACACGGTTTAAGAGGACAATCCTTCTAACTCGCTAGCTAGATTTTGTCTGGCGAGCTCTCGCAAAACGAATGACTTCCCTCTCTCTGATCGGCTATGTTCGGCACACGTCATAACCGACACCATGTGACCCGAGCAACAAATAACGGAAACAATGGTAGAACTGGTCATAACAATATTCTAATATATTACAGGTATAGAAAAAAAGGCATCCGAATCCATCCCTAAATAATATTTTAGATGCTTTATAACATTTAAGTATATAATGGGCAATGGAAATTTTAATATTTTTGATTCCATACATTGGTGTCATGCTATGCATCTAATAGGCCACTTGCATCACATTTAAAAAAAATCCGGTTTAGGCAAATATTCTAAGACATTCTGTTTTTTTTTTTTTTTTTTATCGTATTTTTGAAACCCTGCGATTTTTTGAAAATTTCAATCTGAAAAATCAGACCATTTTTCATAAACCGGAAAGACGGGACATAATTTTATGGGTGCGAAAAAACGATAATTACATAGCCGAAAATTATTTAAAAAAAAAAAACGTTTTCCACACAAATGGCACAGGAGACTAACGAGGCATACCAAAAATATTACATCTCATAAATATTTTTTTCCTTGATCCATCTTATTGATCAAATCATTATAATGTTTGCACTTGAAAATTATAAAATTTAAAATATTATAAAATTTGATTTTGTTAAAATCAGCACCATTACCATATCACTTCTAAAACAGGTACAGAAGGCGTAAAGTGTGCAGGATTCTCTTCGTAATATCTGTCAAAACGTCAAACCAAATGATAAGTTCGCAGAGAAAAAACAATAAATCTAGTGAATGTTAAATGTCAAATTCAAAAATTCGCCTGAAATCAAAGTTTTGCCATATAAAAAAAATAAATCAGTGGAATTTTAGAAAATTAATAGAACATTATCGGAGACGGGATATTTTCATGTAGTGACGTCAAGAGCCCAAATAATGGATTTATTTATTGAAAAAAAAAAACTACATTTCTAAATTTTTTTATTAACATTTTCATAATCTTAGTAAGAAAAATCTATCCACACGATTTTTTCCAAGTCGTAATGAAATCCTTGCAAGAGGCCTATTGTTATTGCATCTTTTACAATATTGGCATTCTCAAATTGTGTATACTTATCTAAACACGCAGGTTCATTGTACATAATATTAAATTGACAAAATTGTTATCAGCTACACAATTATATCATAACTCTATTCACAATTATTTGTTTCTCTTTCATAAGCTTAGCTTTCGACATAGGCTTCTATTAAAATATGTGCAGTTTTGCCGACACTTGGCAACTTTCATCCATCTGAAGCTGGCAGTCCTCCTTAGTCAGAGCCCATCTCACTTGTGGGTGACCTCTTCTCAACCAAGGATGCCCAATCCAAAGGATATTGGATAATTATTTTAATAATAATTTCCTATTAAATAAATGCATTGCTTCATCTCAATAAAAAATATTTGACGATGTAATTTGACATGAAAAGTTACCAACAGATTAGTAGGTATTTATTTTATATATATTTTTTAAGTAAAACATTTGTACAAACGCAGATCAGATAATTTTCTTCATAAAATATTATAAAAACAAGAGAGATCAACTTTGGGAGAATCACTTCTGTATTATTACATAACTAAAATGTATTATTACATAACCCGCTCCGCATTTTTTCTGCTAGGCCCTGCGGGCGTCTTTTGCTTTGGCTTCGCCCAGTTTGAGTGTTGAACTAGTTCCAAAAATAGCCGGTTCCTCGGATCGACTGTGATCCAGCGACGGCTAGTCACCGGGATAAATAAACCGCGATAGGCAATGACGTCATATGTAATATATAGCCGCGTGATACTATTATTCACGACTCTAAGTATTACCGGAGAGACACTCAAATTCTACAAAACCGTAGTAATTATATCTAGGGGGGGCACATCCTCACACGACCTGCTAACGTAAGTGGCGCCATCCTTTGATGAATTCTTGAATTTGAAACCGAATTACAAAAGTAGTTTTTTTAGCATGTTAATAATATAGATGGCAGCACTTCCATTTGTATCTATTTGTGATTCGAGAATGTACGTCAGACGCAAGGCTATTAATACTGTTTGATATGACTTTTGTATGGTGTGGAAAGGACAGATGAAAAAAATTCTATTAGTAATGAGGGCAAATATTTATCTTAAGCTTTAATTTACCCATAAGACGTAATAAATATGTTAAACAAAAATTTGAAGGGTATTATTTGGAAGACGGAAAGATCTCTAAGTAGGTGATTGTCTTTTTTGGTGTTGTTATAGTTTCTGAACATCCTGACAGAGCCATCATCATACCACACAAAAAAAAAACAACAACAAAATTACGGTTAAACAATTTAAGGTTCATCATTCTCCCCCTCTAGAAGTTCAGCGCTAATCTTCTCTGCATCAGTGACCAGACATATGTGGGCCGTATCGTCGAAGAAGCAGGTCACACTCAGCCCCTCGATGGCACAGCTGTAGGGCTCCTCACCGTATCGCTGGCGGATGTATACTGAACGAGGGTCCTCCGATAGAATGGACGAGATTGTTGATTGGATGCTTGATGCTGCTGCCTGGATGTAAATAAGTTAGATTAGAAATTTAAAAGATACAACAGATACAGCTAGATCTTGCCGCAAGCAACTTTTGCCACACGCAGAAAGAGCAAGTTTTATTAAAAAAAAACAATTAAATGAGCACTCAGACCATTGGTCCATTGTGCTGTCTCCCATTTCACCTGATTCCTTTGACAGTACCCGCTCCCTTTAATAAAGTTCACCAGGTTTATCATTGGATATCTGCTCTCCTAGTTCCACAATGTGTCTTCCCAGGTAGCTGAGCCTTATTCCCCTTGGGGCGGGACATTGACACCATAAGTGAGTCACAGGAGTCTCTTCATCCTCTTCACATTTCCTGCATTTATTGGGTTTTCACTCTCAACATCCGTGTATCCAACATCTGGTCAATTTATGAGTACTTTGGATTATCTAATTCCGGGTGCCCTCTTCCATTCTGGTTTTTTTTGTAGTTCACAGGCGATTGTTAGTGGTTTAATACTACATCGCACTCACTGCCCGCATCTTTTGTTTTTGGTCAAACCATGTATATTACTTGTGCCAAATCAAATAATATTATTTAATCATTTGAGTGCCGATTGTCATCCGGGTGACAATATTTCAAGCATATGCGGCCACATTCGGCACACAACAAGTTAAGATGATAAAGTTTGTACCATCCTCAGAAAAGGGGCAGATGAGGTCTGGTAGAGGCTTGGACAATGGATATATACTCAGAATGTCTGAAAGACTGATTTCTGCACAAAACACTGGCGGCAATTCCAGAGAGACGACATCCAGTTGGCTGCCATAGACTAAGCTGAGGAAAGCAACTCCAGATGGTACCCGCAATGGACAGAGGTTGCTGAAGTAGCACATGACAGGGACACCTGGAGGCACTGCGTCGAAGCGATAGGCCCCCGGAACGAATATGACATTAAGATGAGGAAGTATTAAATACCTGAGATTCCGTAATCCTTTGAAGTTTAGTCAAACAGTCTTCAGCAAATTGCACAGTCAGTCTCGCTACAGGAGGGTTGGTGACCCAATTGGCTATTCGAATATTGCCTGAAATACAAAGGTTTCTATAGCAACAAACAGAACATCAAATATTATGTAAAACATTGTGCTAAATTATACTAAGGCATCTTGAAATTCTTGTGCAAGATTGGTTGGATGAAGGGATCCTCACCTAACTGGGAAGGAGATGGAGGCCCTTCACTTCCTTCTGGTGCTTCTCTTTGTGAAGCCGATCTTGTTGGTGATCTGTAATCAAAAGGCACATTCTTTTAAACAATTTATACAAATAGTACCCTTTACACGTAGAGTTCGGAGCGGGTTTAGAGCACAGTTCACTGTGAGACTTTTCTGCGCGGCGGCCTGAAATGGCACGGGGCACGTCCCGCTCCGAACTCTACGTGTAAAGACTGTAAAGGGTACTAATACCTTTAAAAAAACCACAGAATCTATCAATTTCTTAAAGTTAAAGAATGACATAAATACCTACATTAACTTAACATTGGGGGACAGGGGGTTTCCCCCTATGACCTATTTCACTTCTTTTTTTAGGGTAAGGCTAAAGATTTAACAAATTAATGATATAATTTGAATTAATGCTTGCAATTTAAGATATTGCACAATCTACAGAGGATTGAATTCACAACGCCTGTGAGTCGCATGGTTGCAAAAGAGTAAAATGAAAGTAAAATGTGTAATAAAAAATCACCTGTCTAGATAGCTTATTTCCAAGTCTGGTACATTTTGAGCCGACTGTGGGTGAATGAAAACTTCATCAGAGTCCATTCCATCCAGAACTCTAGCATTGATGTCGATGAGGCTCGCATCTGAGAGAGCAGCACCATCCAAAAGATCTCCAGAGGAATTTGCTTCACCAATCAGCAAACGATCTGAAAATATTACATTTACATTATAGAATACATAGATGTTGTAAAGCACACAGGTAAAATGAAGTAGTAATCAGTTAAAAAAAAGTGAAAAATAAATTCAATAAAATCTATTTTTTATGTGCGGTGTATGTATTCTCTTCAGGTTATTTCAAAGCAATGGGCATTATAATTAGTAATCTAATGGACTTCTGCTTCTGCAAATGCGGAAGTTTTGCATACTTTTCACTTCTGTAAAATCATAACAGAAGTTTAACTAAACTTTCTAGAATGAGTTCCTTAGCAACAGTGGGAGTGTGGGCATTTTGGAATTAGTAATTAAGTATTATGTCACAAAGTGTACGTCGTTTTACACATTTTCACCTTGCTTATCATCAATCGCAGGGTAAAAAAGCGACAAAATTACTTTTTGTAAAAAAAAACATTAATAAGAATTGTTCTTATGGCATATTAATTGTTTTTGTGTTTAATACGTAGAACTCCATTTTAATTTTTAGAAATTTAATTAAAATTAAATATGATAATGTTATTATCGAGTTCTGCAAGTATTTTAGGATGTTTTTTAGTTACAGCTGTTTCGACTTGTAAGGTCATTTTCAAACTGTGGTGAAGCCACGTACGGACGACTTATTTATAATATTTTAAATGTCAATTTATGAAGGTGTCTAAATTGATTTATTACCGGTAAATCCAATTTGCAGAGACACTAACTGAGAGAGTGATTATGTGGGATTCCGAATCTTTCCCTTTTGGTTTCCCTTGCACTAAGTGTAAGGTTTTTCTTAATTGCTTTAGAATGATGTTATTTCTATGACTCATTGAAGTGCATTATATTGTATTTATATTGTTCTTATGGCCTTGAGGAATACTGGTTGTATTCACTGCACAATCACACATAAGAGATTCGAACTTATACACATTGAGGGTGTACCAGATGGTCATTTCTTAATTAAGTAGATATTAAATTGCACTGAGAGAGTAGTTTGTTGTTCATTGCACAAGCTTCATTAATAGACTGATTGTCTCATGATTTATTGTTGCAAATTTCACATATAGGTAAATTGGCCACACACTATCAGATGGAAGTACTTGGTTAGGTGAGGAAGGAAGATGCATCATGCATGTGTAAAGTACGTCCAGTTTCTGAGAGGTTAACTTAACTCTGGTTTCGATGGAGCCCCCGTAACTGAGCTAGTCACTTAGAGTTATACCAAGCATATCGATGGAGGTCCTGTTCGGAAGATTGCTTTTGTTGAAGGAGACTAGATTATCATTTCGATCCCTCTAAGACGTTATCAGACATGATTGGGTCTTTGAAACATTAAATACGACGAGGTTATTCTTACCTCAAGAGAAAACACTCTCGAGGTAACCGTCCATTCTTTGCTTCAAAGCCCTCCGACAAACAAAAAGCTATCATGGACTGTACTGTCATCTCCGTAACAATGAATCGGTGCACATCACAAGAGGTCGTTGATGTGCAACAGAAACAAAGTCGGAGACAGAATCGATCCATTTATCGAATGCGAGGAAAAGAGGTGAAACCGTCAGCAACCGCCTGAATCGACCTCTCCCTCAAAAAGTCGGCAATCCACACACACAAGGATGCGGGAAGTCCGTAAGAATGCAGTTTGTTGGCAAGCGCTCAATGCCGAACCCGGTCAAAGGCCTTGGAAATATCCAGTGCAACCGTTTGGGTCTCACCAAAACGTTTCAAGCACCGTCCCCAAACATGCGTCACATAGGAAGGAAGATCACCACACAAGCGGTTCCGCCGGAATCCGTGTTGACGGTCATTAATAATTTTGTTCTTCTCGAGGTATGTGAGCAGTTTGTCATTGATCACACATTCCATCACTTTTGACAGAACAGATGTGATCGTAATGGGGTGGTAGTTGGCTGGGGTGGAGCAGTCACCCTTCTTTGGAATATATATCACCCTTCTTGAATAATCTCTAATTGATTACAACCCATTTTTGTCTTGCTCATCATTGCTACTATTTGGGAGTTCACTGCACATATGCATATACCTTTGCAGAATACTACGACTGGTCTCACTGAGATCCGAGCATACCTTGCAACTCCAGTTCCCCTTCCTCCCTGTCAGTGGAGGAGTCCCTGTGCAGGCGGTGCCAGTGCAGCCTGGCGGGGGGGCGGCTGAGCTGCGCGGGATAGGGGCTGTCGTACTGCGGGATGAAGGGCTTCACGTCCAACACGGGGGTACCGTCCAACATATCCACGCCAGAGAAAAAGATGCAGTTATCTGGAATAAATCACTGTAATTATTTTCGAGACAGAGATCAACTGCACATAGCTGTACCAAGACAATGTTCTATCCAGATAGCGATTTTATATATCTAATACACATGAATTTGATTATGTCTAAATGCTTGACAACAACACCCTGTTAGCTCATTAAAAAATAATTTTTAAGCAAACACATTTTCAAGATGTCACCCTGAAGAAGTCATAACCTATATTGACGCTGAGGAGAGATCAATTAGTTTATAGTGAATAGATATAATTGTATAAGGCATGATTTTTTGGCTTAAAAGTTGAAATTATAAGAAGACACTCATTTTAATAGATAAAAATGAATTTTTCTTTGTTGGTCCCTTACGCATGCCCGTGAAGGTTTCTATATATAATGGTGAGCTCTGGCGTTATGAAATTTGCAGACAAATTTTACAATAGGTGGTGCGCGAGTTGTTAGAAAATGCGTGTATTTCATATAGTTTAGTGGCAGGGAGGGAAGGAGGGAGGGGAAGGGGAACAAAAAAGTTGGGGCATGCGGAAGAGAGGACGAGGGAGGGGGGAAGGCAGGGAAGATGGAAAAGGAATGCAGGGAGGAGGGGGGTTCACGGGACAGGGGGGAGTATGGAAGATGGGGAAGGTTGAAGGGTGTATACAGGAGGAAAAGGGGATGCGGGGAAGGTTGAAGGGGGACGACAGGAGGGAACGGGGACGCTTGGGAAAGGACACCGCAGGGTTAATTTATGTATTTATGTGGCATTGCAACGCATGCTGGGTACTCACTAGTAAATTAATAAGACTGTAATTATGTGGAGTGTATATGTGTAGCTGACTCTATTACCTTGTGAAGGAAGATATTGAATAGAAACTCAAAATATCACTGATTGAATATACCTACATCATTATAGATTATTATAATGAAGACAGAAGGACCCGAAACTACTACACTGAACAGAGAGAATGTTCATCATCAGGGCTGGAAATGAATGTAAAGGGTTTGGGACTGCAATCAATGAGCAGGTCCCATCTGCACGGGCTAGGTATTATCAACATAGAAATTATGATTAATTTAAGAACCGCCACAAGACAACGCAACTATATGTATGTTCAAGAAAGTTGGGTCTAATTTTCTTTAGTTATGTTGAAATTGCTTTGGGGACCGACCAATTAATAGCCTTGCACAAACCTAATTAATTTGTCAAACCTAATTAATTTCAGAAGAAAAGATTTAGAAGGCCTTACCTTAGAAGATAAAGAAGGAAATGAAGAACTTACCATCAACACTATCAATCTTTACCAGTGATAGTCCAATGGGGCTGGGCCTGTGGGGAGATCTGGTTGCAAACACTCCCATCCTGGTGCCATTGAGGCGAGGTGGAGCAACTTTGGCTCTGATGTGATTGCTCTCGTTGGCGTGGAAGAAGAACAGAATCCTGTGGAGAAGTGGCATTATGTAATCAACAATAAAAAGTAGACTAATAGAAAAGTATTATATCAATGGCAAGAAGGCTATTTGACGTAACCAAAAAAAGGCTTTTAAATGGTTATATTTAACAGCACGTTATCAAAGTACACTATTAATTAATCAAAGGAATGTGTTAGCGAAGGTCTTGCTGCAAGGTGGTATACTGGCAGGGCTGGGCAGTATTTGAATTACTTGCAATTGAAATACGTATTTGAAATACAAATACGTATTTTGTATTTGTATTTCAATTACTTCCTAAAAATGTATTTTGTAATTGGTATTTCAATTACCTTATGCTGAGGTATTTTGTAATTTGTATTTCAAATACTTTTTAAAATTATGGCTTCAAAATACATTTTCAAATACATTTAGCGATCTTAGTAATGATAATGCAAAATAAACTGGCGTAGATAATACATAGACTAAAAACATTAGAATCCAGCGCAATATATGTAAATATTTCGAGTAAGTTGGTAACACTATTTGTATCGTATTATATTATTAGTATCTGACCGAAACAGGACTTTCTACCTAAACCGAATCTTCGGTGTCTGTCTCAGTTTTGGCCGAAACCGATTCTTTTTTAGCTATTGTATACTGAAATTTGGCTTATTTTTACACTTATACAGACAATTAACACGTGTTAAATGAAATATAAAAAAAAAACAATTATTAAAGTATATGTGAAAAAATTATTATTTATATTTTTGATATTACTGCTATAAAACAAACAAAAATTAACAAAACATGTTAACTACTTCTTGGAACAAAAATTTGACAATAATCAACACTCACATTATGAGGGAAGGAACTCATTAATTGAGTATTTTAATTGCGTTTACGATCACAATATTCATAATGAACATGTTAAATGAAATAAAGAAAACAAAAATTGAAGTATGTGAAAAAATAATTATTTATTATTTTTTTTATATTAGTTCCACATAGGAGGCCCTGAGAAAAATAGTTTCCCTCGGGGCCTATGTCATCTTAGGGGATGCTGTGTGGAGGGTTTTTAAGGAAAGGAAGGAGAGGCAGTTCTGGGAAGGAAATAGGTATGAAGGGTGGGTTGAAATCGGAGGGTCAGTGTATCTGAGCATAACAGACGTATGTATCCATCCCTCCAACCGTAAGGCGATAAGTCGAGAGATTCCGGCTGGAGAGGATAAAATACCTCCCTCAACCAGTCTCTCTCGATCCTGCACACCATGGAGCTGGCAGGCAGACGCATTGGCCCCCAAAATACCTGTGCAAACTTCACCCCATGAACCCGGGCATCCCTGCAAAGACACCAAACGTAGCGAACCACTTAAGGTGACGTATGGAAGAAGTGTTTATTATGCAATAAATGGTTCCTGGGGCGGCGGTACCCTTACCCGCCTCCCAATTTGGGCGGCGGGTATTATTACCGGTACATTACTGCTATAAAACAAATTAAAAATTACCAAACATGTTAACTACTTATTGGAACAAAAATTTGGCGAACGAGCCACGAACTCACCCGAAGTCAGCTGAACGACGCCGACGCGCGATAATTCACGAACGCAGAGTTTCCGAGAGAGAGCCGAAACCGAAACTAGATTTTTTTGCCGAAACCTAACCTTCGGTCGGTCACTATATATTATACTTGTCATTGCTTTGTATTGTACATTTTTGTGTCATAGTATTAGATCAAGCACTATGGGAATAATTTGCTGGATACTTAATTATTTTTAAGTTATTTATAGTAGAGCGCATTTGAAGTGAAATAACACAAAACTGCGCTATACAAATGTCATGTTATTATAATAATTATTATTATTATCTAACACCTATACCGCAAAACTTTACAAATGGAGCGGAGATGAGGTATGTCTTCTGAGCAATATGATTGGTCAATTTTTACACATCTCTGTTTCACTCTACTCAGCTTTGCTTTTATGGAAACGGACCCTAAGATAAGTGCACTTACGACAATTTATTGCAACAAAAGGTTCTACCAAAAACCAAAACCAAATGTATTTTGTATTTTGTAATTTGTATTTTGTATTTGAAATAAAAAAAATGGTTAAAATACTGTATTTTGTATTTTGTATTTCAAATACACGACTTCAAAGTATTTTGTATTTCGTATTTTAAATACATGAGAAAAAGTATTTTGTAATTTGTATTTCAATTACAGCAAAGCATGTATTTTGCCCAGCCCTGTATACTGGTGACTGACAAAAATAAAAACTTAACAAAGTGTAGGTAAATTTTCTCGTCCCAGGTGGTGCACTTATTTTACAGAACAGTTTGCAATTTAATATTGACAATAAGGGCAGTTCATCTTTTCTGGGCTTTCAACAAGTATTAGCTAACCTCACCGTAAGTGATAGTAAAAAAAAACAGACCTAACTAAAACAAAATGTTGCTATCATTAAAAAAAGAAAAGAAATACAGAATTTATAAAAATGTCATTTTGAAGATGCCTATCCACTTGAGGTGACTTGAGCAATAGTGTAATTTAAAAAAAAAAGCAGCGAGTGGTAGACATTTCCGGGTGTTCGTTTTTGTATTCGGCCGCACTCATTTAAAAAATCATACCCCGAATATTAATAGGAAAACTGCTTAGGTACTGTGTTTAAAACTATGAATCCACCTGTATTCACATGTTCTATCATATTTTTAGGTTTTATGTTAAAAAAAGTTTAATTTATAAATGCATTAATTTGGTTTGTTAGTTACCTGAATTGCCCTACCTTGTACTTATTTGGCGCAATATTAAATATGACTTTTTTTTACATTGTCTATGGTCTCCTGAAGATGAGAAAGGAATTTGTTAGAGCAGCATACATTTAATTAGAGAGATGTTTTGGCTTGAGACAGCCGATGTAGAGAATTTTACTGTAGAACAAAATTGTTACCACATATGCGAAAACTGCTCCAACCCTTCCAGCGCATGTTGAGGATTAGTCAGAACTCGATTGTCAATCCTCACGACTCCTTGGGACTGCGACAGGATGCCTGGTTGTCTTGGGACAGCCCTCTTGGTTGAGAAACCTGTCTCCACGTAACCAATGAACTTGTGAGGGAATTCTGCCACTTCGGTTGAGACGGGAATTGTGCTGCTCGATGGGGTTGGAAAATCTATCAAAAAACAACTTATTATAATACATAGTACAATTATCACCAGTATTCATATTAATGGCTATAAAAAAATATTTATAACAAATAAAACTTTTATAGATTTGTACGTCAGATTAATGTTACACCTTTGTTCAATTTTCCAAACTACCGGTGTACCCAAATTTAGGAAGATAATTTTTATGAATTAAAATTAATTTATTTTGAATACCGCTATCGAATAATATTTTTTGTCACTATATTTTTAGTTACTATGACTCGTTTGTCTCATTGAATATATAGATATTTTATATATATATATATATAATATTAGATATTTTATAACATGAAATCTGAGAGCACTCGCCATTTCAAATTGTTTTTTAAAAGTTGAACATCTGTTTACACATTGAAAATTGCATTTTTTTAAATATCCGTGACTATAAACGTTTCCAGTAGACCGTAGCCAAAATACAGAAAAAGTAATAATCAAATAATAGAAAATAATTTATAGCAAAACATTCTTGGGTGGCGTTTCTTCTGATGTACCTTGTCATGAGTGAACTTTTGCTTTTAAATTTACAAAGTTTTTCAATGTCGTAATTTTGTGTTTTCAAAATTTTTAATTGATTGTTAATTTTTGAAGCTTGCTCTGATGATAGCCATTCTCCGATAGGAGAGGGCACTAATGGCAGAAGTAAATTTTTTAAATAGTCCCGTTGAAAACCATTCAGCGTTTGTACAGCACTTTTTTGTGTCAAAAAGAGATGGCGCCACTTCTGTCCGCAGGTTTCACACGGAAGCCTCCAGTTAACAGGTATATTCTTTGCTTTGCTTTTCCCAAACTTCGCCACCACATAAATAATAAACTCAAAGCAGCTACCAGAGCCTTACACTCACTATTCCCCATGATGTGCAAAAATAGCAAGCTTGCAATGAAAAATAAATTTATAACTGTTAGGAAAAAAGTCATTTTCATGTTCTGTGAAAGAAACACGAGTGAAACTATGCATGTACTACGAAGATAAATCTAAAAAATTGAAAGTTTTCCCATAGTGGAGAAAAATCTTTTTCATGTACCGATTGCCACTATTCATGTTATCGCAAGGAACATCTAAAATATCACATATTAACCTATAGTCGGCAAAAACCTTTTTCGTGTCCGACTGCAACTATTCATGCTCTCAAAAGGGACGTCTAAGAAAGCACTCGCTAATTCACAGTTGAGAGAAACCTTTCTCGTGTCCTGACTGCAACTCTTCATGTTCTTCCCTTGTCACGAGAGCGTTTATAGGCCAAGAACAGTTGAAGATGTAAATCGGAACGGCCCCCAAGGTCGAAGTTTCACAAAAATTTGTGCTGAGTTTCCAAACTTAAAGTAAGTCCCCGTTGAACGTTAGGGAAAATTGCATTATTCCACGGGCAACATCTACAATAATCGTATTGATAGCGCTGCTTATGGGTTTTTTCATTTGTTGTTAAGGTTCTGCTTCGGAATAATAAAAGGGATTCGGAATATTGACAAGGGAAGAATTTTATTATAACAATTCTGGTCATCTCCCGATTTTTTCAAAATTCTCCCGTTTTCTCCCGA
Source organism: Limnephilus lunatus (assembly GCA_917563855.2). Lineage (NCBI taxonomy): Eukaryota > Metazoa > Arthropoda > Insecta > Trichoptera > Limnephilidae > Limnephilus > Limnephilus lunatus. Next base: position 88,731,794 of record OU830594.1, on the reverse strand, counting down.
TTTTTAGGCGAAAATTCTCCCGATTTTGAAATTTTGGGTTCGGTAACACTGACTGCAAGGTTAGCAGTGGTTAGCAGGGTACAGTGTTACCGAAGCTCCCGATTTTTCGGGAGATATCCCAATTTTTCACTTCATCTGCCGGAATGGCATCAAAATCTCCTGATTTTTCGAAGTTCTGAGCGAATTCGTTTCTCCTCAATACTAGTGGAGGGCGTTTCTGTTCTTTTTAAAAAATGAAAACGAGCTGTTATTTGTAAAACGCCAACTGTTTTCCCAAACTGTTGGAAAAAAACAGGCTGTTTTTTGGGCAGTTGTATGAAATAGCAATAGCCTCTTCGGGCCCAAGACCATTTTTTTTTTTACTTTTTAACTTTTTTATACTATTTTCGTATTCTCTACCATCATATTTGGACCACATTTTTTTTATTTTATTTTTTTAATTGCCGGTTTGGGAGTAAGGGATGGTATCATATATGATACTTGGGGACTCTAGCCCAACAAATATTGTGTTTTTTTTTCAATATTTTTTTAATGCTAATAATTCGAGAAGCAGATTAATCAAGTGTAATAATTAATTAATTAGTGTAATAATAATAATTAATAGAAATAAAATAGTAATGTTTTTGTTTGTTTATATGATTTTTTTTTTTACAAAAATTGTGGTTTGAGGCACTGTAACCTACCACCTAAATTATAAAATATAATTTGAAATAAAAAAAATAATAATAACTGTGGACAAAAAATAATAGATCAGTTCAGTTGGTTGAATGAAGAAAATTTTTAAAACAGTTGTGGTCAATGGAAAAACACAAATAAACCTGACACTTTTCACAAAGTACAAATGTGAATTTTTTACACCCAGGAAAACGACATTTGGAACGGTGCTTCTGCTGATCTTTCATCATAACTGGCAAATAAAAAGCCTTTTTTGTCCTCAATTCTTTGTGTGGTAAAGGCTGCACAGATCGGTGTTTTCGAGGTCTCTCACAGATCTCAATACTATCATCATTTTCATCACCTACCAAATCTCTCGATTCTAATCCGGCTAGTAAAACATTTGTATATCCCATTTAAAGTCGTAGTAGTCCAATATCTTGTTCTTGGGAAGATGTTGTTGGGCTTGGAATTTTTGATTCCTACTGGATTAGGTTTACCCCGAATGATTTGCCTGTTCTTGCATTTACTTTGAAAGGGTATCATTTGTTTATCAACAGAAATATTTTCTGTTCTATCATTTTGTAGGCAACCTTTTTTAACCCGTAGTACAATTGGCCTGACCTTCCAAAAGCTGTCAAGTTGTTTTTCAGATTCTGACACACAATTCTCATCAACAAGTTTTAAGTTTGAGCGTAAATTAAAAAAATCTTTGGCGTGAAATGTTGTCAGCAACTATAGGGATTCTAGTTTTTTGTGCCCAATTCTGGCGGATGCAAGGAAAACCCAAAAGGCTGATAATCATAATGATTCCACTATTCCTTGCTCTTCACTATCCTAATCACCCACCCAACCATAGTCACATTCGAAATCGGAATCATTTAGATGCACAGGAAGTAGCAACTCTGCTTCGATTTCATCCTCAGCCAACCCTAATATGAAAATAAAAGATGTCATAGAGGCCCGCGGTATCACCTATGATACTTCAGTTTAAAATGTCCGTAAATCTAACAAAAACGCCGATAGCTACACATTTTTTTTAATTAAACGATAATGAATCGAACAAACTACAATTTTAATAACAATTGGATGATTAAAATAATAAAATAACTCCTTACCTGCATTTTTTCTCAGAGACATTTAGAAAGCTACAAATCACGATGTTTCTAAGACAATAGTTCATTCAAACTAACTTCGAATCAGTCCAAATGCTCCTAGTCGGTAAGGTACGAGTCTTCATTATCAGATACTTTGAATATATATTGGAAATAATGACTTAGAAATATTTTGTGAGCTTAAAACGGTGAGTATCATATATGATACCCAGGGCCCGAAGAGGATAGGTTTGTAGCAGTTAGCATTAGCACTGTTATGTTAGCAGTTTATCAGTAGCGTAACTGAGGGGTGTATCCAGTATCTGTATCTGTCCATAACAATAAAACCCTGACTAAGTGCCATTAAAATTACATTATGTAAATGGGATTAAAACATATTTTTCAAAGCGGCCGGATTCATTTTTCAGTTTTACCATTATTCACTTACCAGGTTTACTCCGATATGTAAATATCTTGGAAACGAAATGGGTTTTTAAAATATTTGTCAAAGCTGCCGTCCGTGGAAACTTTGCAGGCTCATTTATTAATTATTATATGCAGTTTACCGGATTTATCTGAACAGTAATTAGGAGGTTCTTGGAAACATAATTTTAATACCATTCTTAATAGACCGTATTATAGATATTTAATAAGTACGTATTATAAATAGGTAATAGGTAGCTACGCATCTCGTAAACATTACGAACGTTAAATATCCCATTGTCCAGTGAGAGGGATGCAGGCGAAAAACAGTAGGTACTTCTTTAATGAAAAACAGTATCTTACCCTCTCACACTAGCGCCTTAACATTATGTGTGAGTAAGAAGAGGCACCTGTTATTTGTAGGAAGTAGGAAAAAACATTAGCTTAACGTTTCACACTTAAGGCCAATTACGGCAAAGAGCGAGAAGGCAATCCTGTTATTTTTCAAACAGCTGGAAATCGTGTAACGGGTGGATTCGTATACGGATCATCCAACCCCGATTGCGACGGTACTTACACACAGCAGCGGTCAGAGTATGACATCACTGATCTCTACCGCTCACAGCAAATCTGTTCGCGGCGAGCTTCAGTGCAAAGAAACCAACCAGGAGGAGTACACGCGTGCTGCAAGGTCGAGGCCAACAAAGCCATGGCGCTTTTGGACAACGCAACGTAACGTTAATTGTATTAGTTATCAGATCATTCTTACATTTGTTAAATTAGTTTTACTTTATCTTTAAAAGTAATGGCGCCCTCATTTAATTAAATATTATGCTTGCCCACTTGTAAATTTATCATGGTACATTAATCTAACATGTAACATCTTCGATGTTCATGCCCACCCTTGAGTATTTAATTTTAAGATAGAGTTCTCATTAACACATGCTCCTTTGTATTACAATAAATCAATATATATATGTTCTATACGTCTTATCATTTATTTGGAATTTTACAACAATCATAGTTTATCTTTAGTAAAGAAATTCTACGTTACAATCGAATGGAACTAACGTAAAGAAATGTGCCTAATTTTACTTAAATGATTATCGAGTGTTTAATTAAGGGATTAAAATGCCTTTCAAATAAGTTATTTCTTGAAATGTATGTATCCACGTATACCCCTTTCTAACTATTAACCTATATTTAATTTTTAATTAAGTAATGCCGCTTAATTAGTTTTTAATATTTCATATCTTTCTCCTTTTTTTTTTAAATTTCGATTTATCTTGTTGTTTATTTTTAAAATAAATAAATATATTTGTTCTCCTTTGAAAATTTGTTGGTTTCTATTTGTACAACTTGACTATGATTTTTGATTCCTTATGTGGGAATCCGGAAAAAATGGAACGATGGTAAACGTATTGGATAAGATTGAAAGAAAGTCTAATAGCAGTAATATGTAATATTCAGGCAATAGTTTACACGAGCCGTTTGGCGAAGTCCATAATAATAATAATAATAATAATTGGATAATTTATAGAGCGCCGTTTTTGTGAAAAATCACCTCAAGGGCGCTGTACAATTTATTCATAATTTTTAGGTTCTATCTAATTTTAATATTTACAAATGGATACATAAACATACTTACCTGCAGGTCACTTCCGATAAACACTTTAATTAGAAAGTTTGTGCTTGGAGAAGATACGGCCTTGCTCGCGGAGGACATTATATTTAAAACACTGGACATTGCATGATTTTACATTTGCTACCCCCATCACTATAAGTATTAAATTTTAAAAGATTAGTGGCAAAAGTGGAGTTGATAATATCAAAATATGTATTTTAAAAGACTGGAGAATTTAGGACTCTTTAGGGCTGGAGAATGTTACTAAGATGACCTTTAAAAACGCTTACAAATAGTTAGTTTTTACTTTATTTTTATTTATTTATTTTTTTATTATTATTATTTTATTTTTTTTATTTTATTTTTTTTCTTCCATCCGTTTGACGTTATTCTGTTTACTCGTTTTGTAAGTAAACAACAGAACAGAAGGTAAAACGGAAAACAGCGGAACAGCCGTGCAATTTTTTGATTTCAATTTCAATTTGTTTTTAAAAATAACAGGATTGCCTTCTCGCTCTTTGCCGTAATTGGCCTTAAGTGTGAAACGTTAAGCTAATGTTTTTTTCCTATTTCCGAGAAATAACAGATGCCTCTTCTTACTCACGCATAATGTTAAGGCGCTAGTGAGAAAGGGTAAGATACTGTTTTTCATTGAAGAAGTACTGTTTTTCGCTTGCAATAGACTTATCTCACTCTCACATATTATTACGACATTAGTGCGAGAGGGTACGATAATGTTTTTCGTTTGTAGCGGTTCTGTCTTCTGTCTCATCCACTCTCGCGCTTTCGTGATATAAGATAGAAGAGTCGACAAAACGGAAAAACTGTTTGTAAGGATTATAGAAGACAGTTTTGGCGTTTTTTGATTCCAAACATGTTGTGCAAACGTGTTTGTCGTTTTTGGACTCATCACTACTCGATACTTTGATTATGGTCCGCTCAACAGTCAACTAATTTTGTATGGTTAAAAAAAAATTTCTTAAGATTCGGGTATTGACCAGAATAATTACAAAATACCGCAATCTAAGCATATCTCTATTATAGATCCATGCAAACCGATCATCTATGAATTATGAGGTGGAATTTATAATTTATTACGTAACGCCTCTTCGAATCAGAAGGTTTTTCAGTACTTTGTTCTACGTAATTAATAATTTTTTTTTAATTATGACCACTTCAGACCCTGATGCAGGCGCAGGTACGAGTAGAAGTATTGCAAAAAAAAGAAATATTCCCAATATTATAAAAAAGAGTAGGAAATTTAGTCCGATTATGCAGGTTGGCCTGCTCCTAGCAAAAAAGTTGCAACAAGTACATCAACGTTGCATCTGGAAGAGATGCACTAACAAGGCGCTAAAACTCTTTTCATATCCTGACTGCAACTATTCTTCTCCTCGAAAAAATAACTAAAACGGCAATTGATAACTATCAGTGATGAAAAACCTTTTTCATGTCCCGACTGCAATTATTCATGTTGTAAAAAGGAACTTCTTAAAGATCATTTGCTGACTCACAGTGACATAAAACCGTTTACATGTTTCTACTGTGACTATTCATGTTCTACGAAGAGGCACCGAAAAATTACATATTTACCCACATTGGACAAAAACCATTTTCTTGTCCCAAATGCAGTTATACAAGTTCTCAAAAGGAAGATTTTAAAATCCACAGTATAATTCACGGAAGAGAAAAACCTTTTTTATGTCCTGACTGCAACTATTCGTGTTCTCAAAAGGGATATCTAAGAAGTAACTTTCTGACTCATGTAGAGAAAAACCTTTTTCATGTTCCGGCTGCAACTATTCTTGTACTACGTAGAGAAATCTAAAAATCACATGTTTAACCACAATGGAGAAAAACATTTTCATGTCCCGACTGCGACTATTCATGCGCTACAAAACGGTATTTAAAAATTCACATGTTTACCCACAGTGGTCAAAAACCTTTTTCATGTACCGACTGCAAATTATTCATGTTGTACAAAAGAACTTCTTAGAAATCATTTGCCGACTCCAGGGCTGGGCAGTATTTGAATTACTTGCAATTGAAATACGTATTTGAAATACAAATACGTATTTTGTATTTGTATTTCAATTACTTCCTAAAAATGTATTTTGTAATTGGTATTTCAATTACCTTATGCTGAGGTATTTTGTAATTTGTATTTCAAATACTTTTTAAAATTATGGCTTCAAAATACATTTTCAAATACATTTAGCGATCTTAGTAATGATAATGCAAAATAAACTGGCGTAGATAATACATAGACTAAAAACATTAGAATCCAGCGCAATATATGTAAATATTTCGAGTAAGTTGGTAACACTATTTGTATCGTATTATATTATTAGTATCTGACCGAAACAGGACTTTCTACCTAAACCGAATCTTCGGTGTCTGTCTCAGTTTTGGCCGAAACCGATTCTTTTTTAGCTATTGTATACTGAAATTTGGCTTATTTTTACACTTATACAGACAATTAACACGTGTTAAATGAAATATAAAAAAAAAACAATTATTAAAGTATATGTGAAAAAATTATTATTTATATTTTTGATATTACTGCTATAAAACAAACAAAAATTAACAAAACATGTTAACTACTTCTTGGAACAAAAATTTGACAATAATCAACACTCACATTATGAGGGAAGGAACTCATTAATTGAGTATTTTAATTGCGTTTACGATCACAATATTCATAATGAACATGTTAAATGAAATAAAGAAAACAAAAATTGAAGTATGTGAAAAAATAATTATTTATTATTTTTTTTATATTAGTTCCACATAGGAGGCCCTGAGAAAAATAGTTTCCCTCGGGGCCTATGTCATCTTAGGGGATGCTGTGTGGAGGGTTTTTAAGGAAAGGAAGGAGAGGCAGTTCTGGGAAGGAAATAGGTATGAAGGGTGGGTTGAAATCGGAGGGTCAGTGTATCTGAGCATAACAGACGTATGTATCCATCCCTCCAACCGTAAGGCGATAAGTCGAGAGATTCCGGCTGGAGAGGATAAAATACCTCCCTCAACCAGTCTCTCTCGATCCTGCACACCATGGAGCTGGCAGGCAGACGCATTGGCCCCCAAAATACCTGTGCAAACTTCACCCCATGAACCCGGGCATCCCTGCAAAGACACCAAACGTAGCGAACCACTTAAGGTGACGTATGGAAGAAGTGTTTATTATGCAATAAATGGTTCCTGGGGCGGCGGTACCCTTACCCGCCTCCCAATTTGGGCGGCGGGTATTATTACCGGTACATTACTGCTATAAAACAAATTAAAAATTACCAAACATGTTAACTACTTATTGGAACAAAAATTTGGCGAACGAGCCACGAACTCACCCGAAGTCAGCTGAACGACGCCGACGCGCGATAATTCACGAACGCAGAGTTTCCGAGAGAGAGCCGAAACCGAAACTAGATTTTTTTGCCGAAACCTAACCTTCGGTCGGTCACTATATATTATACTTGTCATTGCTTTGTATTGTACATTTTTGTGTCATAGTATTAGATCAAGCACTATGGGAATAATTTGCTGGATACTTAATTATTTTTAAGTTATTTATAGTAGAGCGCATTTGAAGTGAAATAACACAAAACTGCGCTATACAAATGTCATGTTATTATAATAATTATTATTATTATCTAACACCTATACCGCAAAACTTTACAAATGGAGCGGAGATGAGGTATGTCTTCTGAGCAATATGATTGGTCAATTTTTACACATCTCTGTTTCACTCTACTCAGCTTTGCTTTTATGGAAACGGACCCTAAGATAAGTGCACTTACGACAATTTATTGCAACAAAAGGTTCTACCAAAAACCAAAACCAAATGTATTTTGTATTTTGTAATTTGTATTTTGTATTTGAAATAAAAAAAATGGTTAAAATACTGTATTTTGTATTTTGTATTTCAAATACACGACTTCAAAGTATTTTGTATTTCGTATTTTAAATACATGAGAAAAAGTATTTTGTAATTTGTATTTCAATTACAGCAAAGCATGTATTTTGCCCAGCCCTGGCCGACTCACAGTGACATAAAACCTTTTACAAGTTTCTACTGCGACTATTTATGTATTATTATATTAATGTTTTACAAAGAGGCACCAAAAAAATCACACTTTTATCCACAGTGGACAAAAACCATTTTCTTGTCCCGAATGCAGTTATTAAAGATCGCGAAAGGAAGTTTTTTTGCAGTTATTAAAATCCACAGCGCAATTCATGGAGGAAAAAAGTCATTTTCATGTTCTGTGAAAGAAACACGAGTGAAACTATGCATGTACTACGAAGATAAATCTAAAAAATTGAAAGTTTTCCCATAGTGGAGAAAACCTTTTTCATGTCCCGATTGACACTATTCATGTTATCGCAAGGAACATCTAAAATATAACATATTAACCCATAATGGACAAAAACCTTTTTCTTGTCCCGACTGCAACTATTCATGTTCTCAAAAGGGACGTCTAAGAAAGCACTCGCTGATTCACAGTTGAGAGAAACCTTTTTCATGTCCTGCTTGCACTTCTTCATCAATGGATTCCCTGTAAAACATAAATGAAAAGGCTTGCCAACTTGGGCATTCCCTAGTTTTTTTATTTAAATATAAAATCCCCCTCCCGCACCGATAACGCACGGTAACGTTAAACAAGACCCCCCCCCCCCTTAATTGCGTTACGTACCTAATACTTGAACGGCCCCCAAGGTCGAAGTTTCACAAAAATTTGTGCTGTGTTTCCAAATGTAAAGTAAGTCCCCGCTGAACGTTAGGGAAAATTGCGTTATTCCACGGGCAACATCTACAATAATCGTATTGATGGCGCTGCTTATGGGTTTTTTCATTTGTGGTTAAGGTTCTGCTTCGGAATAATAAAAGGGATTCGGAATATTGACAAGGGGAGAATTTTATTATAATAATTCTAGTAATCTCCCGATTTCTTCAAAATTCTCCCGTTTTCTCCCGATTTTTAGGCGAAAATTCTCCTGATTTTTAAATTTTGGGTTCGGGAACACTGGCAGGGTATGACTATCAAGACATCAGCACAGCGTTGCCAACTCTACCTCTTTTTACGTAGATCTATGTATTTTAAGTCCTTCCTGAACACCTACTAACTTCAGTCCAGAATCTACGTATTTTTTGTCAAATTGAACAAATTTGCAAAATAGCATAACTTATTAGGCTGAAGAAGCATATTTTCCGTTACTTTACGGTGGCGCCCCCGTCTGCGGGGCAAAGTATGTGGCGCGGACTCAAACAAACGTTCCGTTTCATACTAGAGTCCGCGCCAAGGTTGTGATGTCTAGGGAAATTTCCCTAGATCTAAGGGAGAAAAATATTTTTTTAGGCAAAAGGGAAATAAGCACAAATCTAGGAAAATTTCGAACTATTACCATTACAATTTTTTTTATTGGAGTTGTAATCTTCTACTTCCCGGTAAAATACGCAATTTCAGACAAAGGCATCGCTAAGATATTTATTGCTAGTATTTGACCTTAACTGTTAACTCAATATTCATGTTTTTTTCCTAAATATTGCCTTTAACCCCACATTTGCATAATTACCAAAAACTATATTTCGTTTAATTTAAACCTTAGGTTCTCAACGTGGGTAATAACGCCCCCTTGTGGACGTTTGAGACTTTCAGGGGGCAGTAGAATACCCAAAGAGGGGGCGTTGAGGTGGCACAGTGATGGCGAGGGCAGGTAAAAAATATGGTCTAAAGAGACAAAAAAAACACGCTCATCATGTACTGAAAAAGAACAATAAACTATAATACTGGTTAATTTTTGTTATTTTATGTAATGTTATCATTTTTATCACGTGTGCAAAAATTCACATGTTTCGGTAGTTGAGAAAGAGGAAGAAAATTGAATCCGTTATCCCCTCCCCCCTCTATAAGAAAAAAGGGGGTCTCTAAAAAAAAACCTCGAAGTGGGCGGTGGGCAAAATTAAGAACCAAGAGTGAGAGGCAAGGTTGAGGAACTATGATAAATCATACAAAAAAAATTATTATAGATACATTTCAACTTAATTACTAGAAGAAATAACTAATTACGTTCACCTACCCTACTGTTTGCTGATGACATGAAACTTTATAAAGAGATCAACCACATTAATAATTGTATTACACTTCAAACTAATTTGATATATCTTTTTGAATGGTGCTCTATCAACAAACTAGCATTAAACATAAATAAATGTCAGTTCATTCATTTTTCCAAAATAAATAATCCTATATATTTTCAGTATTCATTAAATGATGAACATTTAAATTGTGTTAATGAAATTATGGATCTAGGCATTATGTTCGACAGTAAACTCACCTTTGTATGTCATATTAATAATATTATCAACAAATCCCTAAAGACTCTTGGCTTTGTTTTAAGAGCTGCAAAAGATTTTAATGATTTAGGCACATTTATTATGTTATATAAAACCCTTGTCAGATGCCAACTTGAATATAACTCTACGTTATGGTCTCCCTTTTTCAATATTCATTCAGACAACATTGAAAAGATACAACGGAAGTTTCTAAGGTTCATAAACTATAAATTGCGTATTCCTATACTAAACATTGATTATAATTACCTCCTGGATAAATTTTCTCTGTTGAAACTTTCAGAAAGAAGAATAAGCACAGATTTAATACTGTTACATAAAATACTGCATTACAAAATTGACTGTCCAGAATTACTTCAATTTATCAATATCCATGTACCCAAAAAATCATGTTGACATTTATTACCCTTTTACTTCAATAACACCAGGACACTAGCTTATCAAAATTCTCCGTTTCCGAGACTTCACAGTCTCGGAAATAAATATTCTAATTTAGGTGATATATTTCATCTTAAAACCAATCAGTATAAATGTTGCATATTCTATCACTTTTATTCTTCTAGACACAAATAGATTTACATAATTTCTGCAGTTTTTTGTTTATATTGAATGTGAGACTTCTTATCATATTTTTACATATGTACTTTTTATTTTATTATGTGGTTTTGTTTTTATATTGTATTACGTATTTTCTTTTCTCATTGTATTATATTTTCTTCATTGTTTTTATACTCAACTTATAAACTTTAATGTAAAAGCCCATCAGGGCGTGTAATAAATAAATAATAAATAAAATAATAAAAACTTCTATATTTCACTCATAAAAAAAGTACGTAGATCTACTAACTTTTCATAATCCAAATTATACGATTCTACGTAATTTTCTAGTCCGATCTACGTCTTTTTCAAAAAACGGGTTGGCAATACTGCATCAGCGTTGCCAGAAGGTTACTTTTGTAACCTTTTAGGTAGACGTGGGTCCTTACGACATTTTCAAGAAACGTAACGAAACTAGTTTCTTGGTCGGCGTAACCTGTTTCAAAACAGTTTATTTTTGTAACTAGTTATTTTCATTCAGCTACTGTGATTGTTTGTGTATACCTCCACCAACTATACAGTTACACACGAAACGAAAATAAATTAAATGACTATCTAGTATATAAGTGTTTGTAGCTATACAGTGAAATCAATAATATTACTTAAACAATAGGATTACTTCGGATTTCGTGTCACGCACTATACTCCCGCTTACTCGGAAATTTTCGATCTGCCATCTCGCTAGCTCGGCCGGCCGGTAGGCGCGAATCGAAACTACTCACGTCACACCCAACACCAAAAATCACAGTTTCAGGAATAACGCATTTACAAAAATCGCTACTTGTAATTTTATCGAAACTAGTTATTTCCGTTTCATAAACGAAACTAGTTATTGTATCTAGTTACGTTAAATAACGCGCACGCCTACTTTTAGGTGATTTTTAACTCTGAAAGGTTTCTTTCAGGTTACACTAACCTAAAGGTTACTTTTAGGCGATTTTTCGGAATTCGTAGAATTAATTCCCTACGGAATTAGAACCAACGTCGAACGGAACGCTATTTTGTTTTTTTTTTCATGTTGGCTAACGGCATGCAAAACCATACACATATTGCAAAACTTTACATCTTTCTCTTTCACACTATTGTGTAAATTACAAATTAACCATAGCGTCTCGCTCACTCGACAAATCTGATTGATCGCTCAATCTTTCAATTTCGCGAACGAAATTTTTTTATATAATTTTTTTCACATGTCCAACTAGCTTTCGGATTTTTAGTATTTTTTTTTAAATTCCCAACTGCTTTAAAATATTGAGTTTACGGCGTTTATTTTGTATTTGTACCGGAAACGGCTTATTTTTATCACTAAGTGGGTAATTTTGGTTGTTACAATTTATTATTATGTTATTAAAAAAATAAACTTCTTAAAAATGAACTTGAACAGCCTTTTATTTCATATTGTGGACCCTGGACCCTTGTAAGACTTTGTATCAAAAACGGACAGTTACAAGTTCATGCGTTTCATAAACGGACAATTGCTCCTTTTAGTATCAAAAGCGAACTCAACCAACTCTCCAGTCTTCTTATAATAAATACAGTACTATTAAGTATACCTTTATTTCTACCTCACAGTAGATCTCACAATAAGGATTTTTAAACTTAAAAATAAATCAGCTAAGAGCATTAAATTATAGAATGTTATGTATTATGGCTTGTGATTCTTTACGCGGAAGGATTATGCAGGTAGAAAATATATCAGATTTTTCATACCGGTATATTCGAAACAAAAAACTCGCTCTACTGAAAAATAATCCAAATGGCTTATGTCCCACTTTGATACTGAGCTCTTCATGTATTCCATCAACTTTTTATCACACCACTGGAAAAAATATGAAAGGTTATTTTTTTCACACAAAAAGATTACTTTTTTATATACTTTAGGTGACTTTTTACAAGACACGGCTGGCAACACTGCAAGACATATCCAGCACACAATTTTTTTGCAAAAGGGCTGTTGGCTACCTATATGTACTGGCGCCCTTACTCAATTATCATAGTCTCTCTATTTGGCACATGCCAGTTGCGACTCGTGACTGTTGGGTTGCGCTAGGGTGGCTAATATTTAAAAAATAGCATTATGGATGTTGTCGTCGTAGGTGAAATTTTTTTTTTTTCCAAAAATCATTTTTAGTATGAAGATTTTTCAGGAAATCTGTGTGGCAAACGGCAAAACTGAAACTTTCTGAAAATTGTCATATAAAAAAAGCGATCTGCTAATTCCATTACGTTGATAACTGGGTTGTCACTGCGGTTCCAGATTTTTTACTTTTAGTACTAAGTACCACAACATAAGAAAGAGTATCATTGTCAAAATGTCTAATTTAAATTTAAGAACTCAATTAATACAGGTTTATTTTAATTTTAACATTGTAAAAACTGAAACTTTAAAATCTATATATATAAAAATCTCATGTCACGGTGTTGTGGTCGCACTCATCCAAAAAGGTTTGACCGATTTTTATGTATAATTTCAGAATAGGTCGTAAAGTATATTTCATACTGTTGGGTGATTAGGGTGTCCTATCCAGAAGAAATTTTTTTTTAGTTTTTTTTTTTGGCATAAAAAAATACTTATAACCCCAAATTTTCACCCTCCTACCCCGTAATGTTTAATCGCGAATTTTGTATTTTAGTATTTTGTTTGTATTTCAAACAGAACGAAATTATTTATGTTGTTGAATGACAGATGGCGCTACGTCCGCCTCATCGAGTTTTCATCACACATGCGCAAGTCATTCGCGAGAAGTGTTGCGTCATTTTGACATTTCATTCGGCACTTGTTATGTATCACAACGCAGATAATTAATTTGGCAGAGTAATGATCACCGGGTCAGCTAGTAGAAAAATAAAATTTTGGCAACTAGTATAAAGATTTATTTTTTTTAAATACCTAAAATGTGGGATAAACTATGAAATGTTGGAGAATTCAATGGCATTGAATCACAGAAAGCTATTGATATGTTTCTTTATTAAAAATATTCAGAATTATTTTTGGAATGAGTGCGTATGAAATCAAAACTTGAAAATCTCCATCGCTCTGTGGGTAAGATGATTTTTTCACAATTTTTTTGTGTTAACAGCTTAAAAATGAGCATTGTTCTAAAATAAATTTGTTATCATTAAAAAACATCGATCTCCTTGTTAGAAATGAAATTCGTTTTATAATTTCGAATTCACTGTATGGGAGATTATTCCCATGGAAATAAGTTTCACAATCAAACAAAGCCAGCTGTTGATAAGAACCTATTGAGTAGATACCAAATCAAACAAACTAAACATTATAAAGTGCGATATAACATTTAATATATGCGTTATAACATAACTTGTTATCAAGTGGAAGTTAACATCACATCATTTGGGTTATTGATAACGCCAAACAAAAAAAAACGCAATTCATAAAAAAAAACACAGTACTCCAGTATAAAAGCTACAGATTTTGTAAGTAGTGTTTTGGAAAATGGCTTAACTACTGGAGCGATTACGGTTAAAAATAGACCACTTTCATTTTTCTGCGATTGATAGCGGTCCAAAATTGGACCACATTTTCCTACCATTCGTAAAACATTTATTGTAATTATTCGAAACATTTCCTTGGCCAGCCATTTATTTTAAAACAAAGCTATTGAAACGCTTTATCTATTATGACCATATATGTCGCAAATCTGAACTTCGTAGACTATTTTAGAACAATGTAAAAATATTTTTTTCCCTCCGAATTTTTGATCAGCTGTTTCAGGTTAAAATTAAGTCCTTTTTCCATAGATATGCACCTTTTATTATCAAGTATACCACATACAACATACAGAAATCGAAAATATTCTATGTTGACTCGAATAAGTACCCCTAACGGCAGTTTCAAAGTAAAAAACACGCAGGATTTGCGCGATTATAAACTTCACGATTTTTTTTATAAATCCTACAAATATGAGATAAATGGTAAAATACAGATTAATTCATTGGTTATATAGCACTATAATAAGTTTTTATGTCTCCATGTTAAAATTCTAGGGAATGATTTTTTTTTAATGATGGCGAAAAAATTTAAAAATGATCTTCTGGGAAATATTGAGCAATCGAGGCAAATTTATTTATTTTGCATGGTCGCTCTGGTGGTTAATAATATGGGAGGCAGGTAATTTGGTGGTAATGGGAACAAACAGAACAGTGACAAAACAAAACTTTTGAAAAGTGACAAACGAAAAAAAAAAGGTTATTTTTTTATCACTTAACCCTGGAGTGGTCGCGTGGGGTACATATGTAATCCACTCATGCAAAATTAAAGATTCCTCAAAAACGGGTGGCGTGAATCATTTTATCTTCCGTGTACTTTAAGTTCAATAACACACGGACGCGTTCAGCTCAGCGCTGGTGTCGGGCATGCATTTATTGTGTTACAGGAGCTCCGCAAAGTCCATGGTCTACACCTGTAATCCGCGCGACCAATTACGTAACACATTTTGCATACACGAAAAGTGTATGCAAAATGCAAAAGAATAATTTTTCCTAATCATTCTATAATTTTATGTTTATCCTGCTCAGAAATCAGTAATTAAATTAGTATATGTTATTTTATTTTACTTGTTTTGTTATATCAATAAAAGTGAAAGAAGTAATTTTTGTTTTAAAAAAAGAGGTGGTTTATGTTTTGCTTAATTGTGAAAAGAAGTCGGGGACGCCCGAGGAAGACATGGCATGACCAAGTGAATCAGATACTTGAGTCGGGCCATGTGAAGAGTCGAAATAATAGAAGAGCATGTATGAGACGATGTATGAATGTGAACGAGGCAAGGAATGTGTGCCAAGATCAAGTTGTTTGGTGGTCCGTCCTCTCTGCCTACCCCTGCGGAGAAACGGCGTGATGGTTAGTTAGTTAGTTAGTTAGAAGTTATGTTTAATATATGTTGCTTATTTCTAATAAACAATGCTTAGATTATAAGCTTAAAACATAAATACATGATAATTCAAAATGATTTCACTTAGTTTTTTTTAGTTTAAAAATGGCCTACATATGTAATCCACGCGACCACTGGTGTTACTTTTAAGAGCGCGACCACTGCAGGGTTAATCACTTTTCAAATGTGTTCTGTTTGGTCACTGTTTGTTTAGTCATGAAAGATGTAAAATAAATTTCTAAGATATTTTAGAGATTTTGGGAATTATCAATATATGTATTATATCAGCCTTCATTTTCTGAATACTGAGTACCTATAAATTCACAGCCTTACAAACAGGTCAGAAACAGCTAACGGCTAATAACTTGTTAAATGATTACACTAGCAATCCATTGGCACAAATCGTTCATTGTTCTCAGGCGCGGAACTAATCCATTAGTAATGTAAAATATATATTGCGTTCTTAAATGGGCCGACCACTGGTACTGACATTATAAACTTTGACAGTGTAAAATTTAAAATGCCAGTCTGTGAGAAATGTCCATTGAAAAAATTATGATAATAATACATTGATTTCGTTTTCGGAATTAAAAATTGTAAAATTTCTGTAATCTGCTTTTTTTATTTGTGTTTGTCCACACATAAGTCCCTGAGGAAATGAATTCCCCTCAGGGCCTACGTTGTCTTTGGGGATGATGTATGGAGGGTCTTTTTAGAAAAGGAAGGAGAGAATGTTCTGGGAAGGAAAAAGGTATGAGGGGTGGGTAGGAATCTGGGGGTCAGTCCCTCCCTTTGTAGTGTGAGGCGATGGTTAAAATCTCAATTAGTCTCTCTCACCGCCGCCAAAACCCAGACAAACCTCACCCCATGAAAACAGGCACCCCTGCTAATTCACCAAATGTAGCGAATCACTTGGGGTGACCTGTCGCAGAGGTGTTGGTTATCCAATAAATGGTTCTCGGGGTGACGGTACCCATACCTGCCTCACAAAACGATAATTGCTTGCTTTTCACACAAATTATTGAAATAATACTTCTTTCCAACATAATTAATATATGAAACAACCTTTTACATCAGGGGAGTTGGTAAATTGGTAATTTTTTCGGTAAATTTTGGAGATCGCTGTCAACGGTTAATATGCACTTTTTAAAAAAAAAATCTTTTGATTCACCTTAATTACATTAAAAGGCAACTATTTGCATTGGGGGAAGTGGAAAATATTTCATTCTAAATTTCGATTACGTAAAATTAAAATTAGCTTTCGTTCTGTGAAATGAGGCCGTCCATTTTCAAACATTATATTCAAATGTCATTTTGTTATGTTGGTATTCTTGTTACTGTACGAAAAGGTGCTAGAGCAAAGCGTAGCAGACTTCATGGGAATTCGGCGCGTAATTTAAAAAACACAATAATACAATAATTTTGAAACCAACGCGTTAAGGCAAGAAAAACATCCCAGTTTTCAAGTAGTTTAGCGGCTACGCTAGGTTTGTGTATCATGGTTTGTGATACAAAAGAAAGTGCCCCTTTATAACGCCTACTCGCGTCAAGGCAAGAAAAACATCCCAGTTTTCAAGTAGTTTAGCGGCTACGCTAGGTTTGTGTAACATGGTTTGTGATTCAAAAGTGAATGTATTATTTATAAAAAATAATTACCGAAATCAAAAACATGTTTTTTTCCGTCATTTTATTCCCAAAACTCCGATAATTTAGTACTTACCTTTCCAGATTTCGTAGTACCTTCAAAATCTTCTAGCCGTTCGTTATACATTAAGTGACAGCGAAATAGCTAATGGCGTACAATCTCACAAGACGAAAGCTAATTTTAATTTTACGTAATCGAAATTTAGAATGAAATATTTTCCACTTCCCCCAATGCAAATAGTTGCCTTTTAATGTAATTAAGGTGAATCAACAGATTTTAAAAAAAAAAGTGCATATTAACCGTTGACAGCGATCTCCAAAAATTACCAAAAATAAAACCAGTTATTTTTATACTAACTTTGGGCCGGGGAATCCGAATCTGAAAGAATTAGGTTGGGGCAAGCAAATACATATAAACTGAATTACACGACTTAAAAATTTTCGATACACAAACAATCTGCAATGAATTAATGAAACATCTTTATATGGGCGATACTCCGAAAGAAGAAATTTAATTATCTTTATACTAACTTTGGGCTGGGAAATCCGAATCTGAAAGAATTAGGTTACACTCGGCAATATTAACTGAGTTAAACGACTGTACAATTTTGAATTCACAAACAATATAAAAGGCCATTTTGGACGCTTTCCGACAGTAAATATCATAGAAAAAACCAAAGATATTACATATTAACATATAAAATTAAGTGTTGCCATTAAGCAATAATATCAATAACGTAAAAAAACATGTTTATATATTTCATTAATTATTTTTTATAAATTTTATTCACTTTTGTACCACAAACCATGTTACACAAACCTAACTTAGCCGCTAAACTACTTGAAAACTGGGATGTTTTCTTGCCTTGACGCGAGTAGGCGCTACGAAGGGGGCACTTTCTTTTCTATCACAAACCATGTTACACAAACCTAGCGTAGCCGCTAAACTACTTGAAAACTGGGATGTTTTCTTGCCTTGACGCGAGTAGGCGCTACGAAGGGGGCACTTTCTTTTCTATCGCAAACCATGTTACACAAACCTAGCGTAGCCGCTAAACTACTTGAAAACTGGGATGTTTTCTTGCCTTGACACGAGTAGGCGCTACGAAGGGGGCACTTTCTTTTCTATCACAAACCATGTTACACAAACCTAGCGTAGCCGCTAAACTACTTGAAAACTGGGATGTTTTCTTGCCTTGACGCGAGTAGGCGCTACTAAGGGGGCATTTTCTTTTCTATCACAAACCATGTTACACAAACCTAGCGTAGCCGCTAAACTACTTGATTGGTGGTTATTGTGCCTATGCTTACTGGAAATTCATATGTATGTTGATTGTTTAGGTGGAATTTATATACTCATTTATATAGTCATAATTCATCAGGTTAATGTGAGTTATGTGATGAATTATCATGTGAGGAAGTATCGTGTCGAAAGTTTTACGTTATTGATATTATTGCTTATGGCAACACTTAATTTTCTGTAGTTGAACATAAAATATCTTTGGTTTTTTTCTATGGCATTGTTGAGAGCGTCAAAAATGTCAAAATTACCTGTAAACTGTGTATGAATTCAAAATTTTGCAGTCGTCTAATTCGTTTATATTTGCTTGCCCCAACCTAATTCTTTCAGATTCGGATTCCCCGGCCCATAGTTAGTATAAAGATAACTAGTTTTATTTTTTAGGAATTTCGCCCATAAACCGAACTTTTTCCAATTTCTGTACTCCGCTTACTTCTAAATGTATCCAAGGTATTGAAATAATACTTACAGAGATGGAAAGCGTGCACAAAATATGCTATCAGATTCCTAGTTTGGGTTATTAAAATTATTTATTGGTGTTCAGATTGAAGCAGAACGTTTCAACAAACATTACATCATACTAACAAGAACAAGCATGGCATTAAAACAGTCAAAACATGGATTAATTTTAACTTTGATTGAAAAAATGGTAATTTTTGGAGATCGCTGGCAACGGTTAATATGCGCTTTTTTTTTTTTAAATCTTTTGATTCACCTTAATTACATTAAAAGGCAACTATTTGCATTGGGGGAAGTGGAAAATATTTCATTCTAAATTTTTTCTTACCTTGACGCGAGTAGGCGTTATAAAGGGGCACTTTCTTTTGAATCACAAACCATGTTACACAAACCTAGCGTAGCCGCTAAACTACTTGAAAACTGGGATGTTTTTCTTGCCTTGACGCGAGTAGGCGTTATAAAGGGGCACTTTCTTTTGTATCACAAACCATGTAGAATGAAATATTTTCCACTTCCCCCAATGCAAATAGTTGTCTTTTAATATAATTAAGGTGAATCAAAAGATTTTTTCAAAAAAAAGTGCGTATTAACCATTGCCAGCGATCTCAAAAATTTACCAAAATAAATAAACGTAACTAGGCACATAATAACTTCAGAATATGAAAACTAGATCAAATTTTCGGTTTAACACAAATAATAATAAATCGTTCGTACCATTATTTGTGGTGCATTTTCCACAATTCCAAGAACTAATTGATTGTCGAATCGTTTCGCAATCCTTCCTATGACTATGTTTTAGGGACACCAACTGCTGCCTGAAACCACAAAGATCAACAGTTATTTTTCTCTAAGAAAATCCATAGTAATTATTTTACCTTGAATGTACGCTCACCTTAAATTATTGATTTCGTTTCGCGCCAACGAAAGCGAATTCATTAATGTGGCTATTTCACTGTTTCTGGAATTAGTTTCCATTTTGGTTTTCGGTAGATTTAAAATAATGCTTTTTCAACCGACCGGCTGGCTGTCAGTCTGTCAAACAGCGGCCATAGAAAATTTGACAGATGATAATTAAAGATAAAGTTGCCAGGCTAGAAAAGAGTATAAGGTTTTTCATGTAGCTATTGCTCCGTCGAAGCTCCGTCGCGAAAAAATAAATGTAATTGGCTGATTGACTTTTAACGAAAAATATCGACATCATCCCACAAATAATTCAGGATAAAGATTGGAAAGTGACCGCAGTATGTTAAACTTTATTCAGGAAGCAAGCAAGTATTATGACATAATCTACCAAATAACAATATTGCAGGGAGCAAAATAAATTGCAAGATATCAAAAGCGGCTTTAATAATGTGAATGACCAGCACACTGTCAAGCATTTTGGTAATATGGTTTTAAGCTGATCATAATTTCATCATACAAGTTGAAACCAATAGGCCACTTGCATCACATTTAAATAAAAATTCCGGTTTAGCCAAATATTCTAAGACGTTCTGTATTTTTTTTTTTTTTTAATCGTATTATCGTATATTTTTTGAAAATTTCAATCCGAAAAATCAGACCATTTTTTATAAACCGGAAAGACGGGACATAATTTTATGGGTGCGAAAAAACGATACTTACATAGCCGAAAATCATTTTAAAAAAGAACGTTTTCCGCACAAATAGCAATAAGTTGTACGGGGTTCTCTTCGTAACATCTGTAAAAACACCGCCATCTTTATCAAAAAATCAAACCAAAAGATAAGTTCGCATAGAACAAAAAATAAATCTAGTGAACGTTAAACGCAAATTCAAATATTCGCCGGAAATCAAAGTGTTGCCATATAAAAAAAAATAAAGTGTTGAATTTTACAAAATAAAAGGAACATATTCGGAGACGGGACATTTTCATGTAGTGACGTCACGAGCTCAAATAATGGATTTATTTATTTAAAAATAAAAAACTATACATTTCTAAAAATTTTTGCTAACATTTTCGTAATCTTGGTAAAAAAATCTATCCACACGATTTTTTCCAAGTCATTTTTTCCACGTGCAAGTGGCCTATTACTTATGGGGACATCTAACTAGCGTTTCTTCGATGTTATTATATACCTATTCTTAAATTTGACAAGAGTTAGTATCTGGCGTTGTTAGTCAATAGTTTGATAGTATTTTGATGGCCATCAAATGTGATAGAGTTTGTAACTGGCGCTGATAGTCAATTCGGTGGCCATAAAATGTGATCAGAGTTTGCAGCTGGCGCTGGTGGTCAATTTAATGGCCATCAAATGTGATGGAGTTTATAACTGGCGCTGATAGTCAATTTGATGGCCATCAAATGTGATAGTGTTAGTAACCGATGCTGATGGTAGTCAGTAGTGGTAGTGCTCGAACAAATAAAACAAAAATTCCAAAACAAGTCCAAAAGTTATGCATGTAATTAAAACAATATGAAAAATGTACAATTTCTACAAAATAAATAATTTTTATAAAAATGCTGACAATATTCTTGACGTGTGCAGCATTTGAAAAGTAAATTACAAAATATCAAACATGTCGCCGAGGAAAAGAGGTTGAAATTTTTTGAATTATAAATATATTTTATTAGTCCAGAAGAGCGAAGATCATCATTTTTGCACCCCGGCCCTGGGGAAAGCTGACCTCGGTTGTTGTTCAACCACACAGCAGCAACAATCTGTAAACAAATCATAATTAAATAATAAATAAATTTAAAACTTTTAAAAATAGGTACGTAAAAATGGCTAGCGAAACATGTACCTTACATGAAACGTCTTTAGATAATAAATTACACTTATTATCTTGTTTATGATTTTTGTTCCTTAAAATTACATAAGTAAAACATTTTTTGTAGTGATCACAACTGAAAATAATGGAGTTGCTTTCATAATAATAATTCCCGCAAAAGATTACTTAGCCTAATCTATTAATAGTACACAACTGCTGACCCTGTAAAAATCGCAAGTGCGCCCTTCTGCTGAATTTGGTAGCAACCTCTGGTGCCCCTCTCAAAAAATAAAACCCTAATAATATAAATGCGGGTCGGAATAATATAAATGCTGCCTCGCTCTACCAGTATTTAAAATGGAAGATGCACTGAGGAATCACCGATTGATTCCTTTGGCATCGGTGCGTGGTCGGGAAATGCCCCAAACGCGCGCACAATACATAGTTCAACAGCTCGACTGTGGAATGTTTTTCCGGTCTCTATGTTGTCTCCCTTTTATAACAGGTTCACTCCATCCTCTTCTCAACAAAGAGAGGAAGAATTCACACCCAACATCCTGAAAGATGACGTAGTCTGAGTGCATGGAATTATTGTAAAAATGACATAATTAACCGATTCAGACATTGGATTTTGGTTCCATGACAACTCAGGACCAAAAGCAAAATAAAATATCTAACAGAACGATGACAAATCGGTGACCGGACGACTCAGAATCCTGCAATTTAAACGCCTCATTTGAAAAGCATAATAAAACTAAATAAGTTGGCTAGGTCGTATGTCGTATTAGGTTAGGTTATGGGTTATTTTTCATAACTTTTGAAAGGGGTGTGACTCTGGGTTGTCATGGAACCGACGAATCGACACAACTTTATCAAGTGATATAGGTTAAGTCATGAAGTAATGAAAAAACAACTGGCCTATAAACCTTAGAATAAAGAATATAACACTAGAAGTGTCTTCCATTCAAATTTGAATGGAAATGGAAACAAATAGGTATGCAACTGACTTAGTACCTTTCGGTTCTAGACCATTTATTCATGCGGTCTGTCTCTTTTACACTTGCTGAAATTGTATAGTTTTTAAATTTTAAATTAAAATTTTATTTATTAACATTCAAAACTGCTAAACTACTTATGTAGTTTGCCAGCAGGTATATAATGGCAACATTTTTGCAATAACAATGGTAAAATGGTAAACAGTATATAGGTATGTATAATGTTGATGATAAATTAACAATAAAGATAAGTTGGTTAAATTACAGATAGTATAAATATAAATATGTAAAAAACAGTATAAGCCTCATATAACAAACTAGTAAAATGAATTTAATATGAGCAAATGAATATAATAACAAGTACCTACTGCTATAGTTTAATACACATAAGGTAATACAAATTTTTATAATATTTTCTCATTTCCTTAGAATGTGAATTCCGATTAGGAAAACAAGGGCTTCAGTAGGGCGTAGGGCATTAATATAAATCTTTAGTATCTAATAGCCATTTCCTTAGATTATATTTGACTTTAGCTGTAAAAACGTTTATATTTTTAATTGTCATTGATAGTTTATTAAATATTCTGGGTACAGTATAATTTAGGGTTCTTTCACCGTATTTATTGGTACATTTCGGAACCACCAATCCTTCATTTTGAATGAATCTTTTATTATGTTTATGGAAAACTCTTTCCCTATACGTGGAATCAGACAATATAAGATGTTGACTTACAATATTATAAAACAATAATCCTCTGACAGGTAAAACATTCAGAGACTTTTATTAGTGTTACTTCTGTGTGCATTGGTACATTTAAGGATTAACAATTTTGTAAGGGAGTTTTGTAATGTTTGGATATAACTTATATTAGTTTTACAAGAATGTCCCCAAGAAAATCGCCATCCTACTTGAGTTTAGTAATCACGGAGAAACACAGTTTTTATGGAAATACAAACCCAAATTGAGCCTGTAATTGGATCATTAAACACGCTTTAATAACATTTCCTGTATTATTTTTAATTCTGTTATAAACCTAAACCAACCTAACGTGAACTATTTATGTTTAACCTTGTTTTTTCATCACTTTTCAAAGGTGTTTTCAATTGTCACTGTTCTGAGTTGTCCGGTACTCGAAGCATTTTTTTAGATACATATATTACGCTGACATTTTTTAAAAGAAAGAGAACTCATATATTATTGAACGTATTTCAAAATGCGCATGTAACAGCACTACAGCCAAATTTAAAAAAAATCCCAAAACTCGTTGAAAAAGACTTTAGACTGAAAGGACTTTAGCTATTAAATTTCTCAAACGGGAATGAATGCACTAATTAGCTAAAGATAAAACTACCATAAAGTAAGCTAGAGACATCGTATATACTCAATAGATAGGACGTAGGACATAGGGGAAAAGGGGAAGAAGGGATCAGGGACATGACCAGCATGCATTATCCCGGGAAATTATGGTCCCCGTTTCAGGAAAATTAATTACCGGTTGGAGATCTTACTTGTTACCTTTAAATAAGGGTGAGTCCTTTTTGAAAAGAGATGGACTGGGGTAAGTTTATTTTAAATATATATTTTGAAATGCCGCCCAACTTATTGCCCGATGTCAATGGAAATATAGCATTCCACAAAGGGAAAGTTGTGGGGCTGATAAGATGGAGAAAGGAAAGAGCAAGGTTATCATGTACCTACTCATCGTACATGGCTACTCTCAGATCCGGTTACCAAACACATAAAAATAAACATTTAGTCACCGATCTATCGCGGAGGTCATAAGATGAATAGTGAATTAAATTTAGCAATTTTATGTTTTATTTTATTACCCGTTATTATTCCGTCGAGGGGGAAAGGTTCTCTACTAGGAATCTGGACGTCGCGGGTTGAAATCTCCTCAAAATTAATAAGCACTTTGTATTATTTTACAATTAATTAATTTAAAACTAATATCCAGAGAGAAAAAGAGAAACATTCAGAATTGTAATGGCTTTAACCTTGTCTGGTGAACAGATCTGAATAGCCAAATACTACTTCCACATCTCAATCATCTTCTTCCTCATCTAATTTCCCTCCCCGTTACCTTCAGCTTCATAACATACACCAATTGGTGGTGCCATAGTAGATATCACTGGCTCCAGATCGTCGGGAGGATCTGGGACCATTGTGAGGTTGGTATTCAAATAAAAAATCCCTGATTTAAAAACAGAATTCATGCAGAGGTGTGGAATACATTGAATATCACACAAGAGTCAACTGCCAGGAGCCAGTGAGACTATGGTATTCCAAATTGGGGTATGTTTTAGGTTAATGGAAAATGGAACGGAAGGAGATGAGAAATATGAAGGTTGGAAACCATGAGATGCGTTTTTCTAAAATTGACAAACAAAATGAAAACGGTTGATCAAAGTGTGAAATTAATTTTTTTTATTTTTATTTATTTAATACATAAATTATTTATCGAAAGTACATATAGTTTTTTTTAATGATATTTCACCCTCCATGCTAGGGATGACCCTTTGTTATGGCGGATGAAGTTTACAATTTGCGGATATAGATTCATCAGTATAGGTTGAAAATATTCACTAATTAATACTATGCACACAAATTCTTCTAAAATAAGAGAGTTTATGTAGTTATACTGGATTACAAGAATAAGGTGAAGAAGTTGAAAAATTATTGGAGAAGAGAAGTTATTATTGATACCTATATTAAGGACTTGTTGGTATATAAATCACAGTAATCAGTCTTATACATACATACAATGCTGCTTAGATTATCTACTTCTACTACACTATATAAAGAGGTAAGATTTGTTTGTTGGTTTGTTTGTTTGTTTGCATTGAATAGGCTCCGAAACTACTGAACCGATTTGAAAAATTCTTTCGCTGTTGGGAAGCTACACTATCCCTGGGTAACATAGGCTATATTATATTTTCAAAAAAATAGGCATCCTTACTAAAACTTCAATAATGCAACCCAAGGTGTAAAAAAATTACCTAAAATATTCTTTACATCGCGTGCGCTGCGAAAACTATTGATGATAGAATAAAATAATATACTACGACTTTGTAGAAAACATCATTATTTACAAAAAAGTTGCAACAGCATATGTCTAACTATTATGGTTATGCCAAAATAAGTATTCTTTTATTTTAAAAATTTAATTAAAATGTCACCGCTTGAAATCGCTCTTTATTTGTATGTTGGTTTTAATTCTTATCAAAATAAATTACTTCATATTCAAGACAGCTTCAATACCTTTATTTAACTTTTTGAATTTTTCAATTCGGATATTTAATTAGAAAGATATCACGAGTTTAAAAATGTTAGTATTAGAAAAAAGTTTCGGCTACGGGCCGGGCGGGAGAGGAGTCAAGAAATGAAGTGCCAGGGGGGTTGGCGGGACGGGGGAGCGGGAGAGCGGTGGCGGGGAAGGTGGAAGTGGGACGCTGGAGGGGAACGCACGGGAAAGGACATGCAAGGAGTAAAATTTTATTTATTTGAATATGGCATTGCAACGCATGCCGGGAAACAGCTAGTAGTAAATAAAAATATATTATGTTTTGCCTGCTCCTATTATATTATATTATATTATACGTTTTATTATTATATTAAATATTACATACAAATATCTGCTGTGATGTTTGTGTGAATGTGTATGAGAGCAAGCGAGACAGTATGTTTGCCGGATCTATATAAGGACATATACATCATTATTGTCCTCTTTTGCAAGCAGCTCCCAAATAAATACCAGTACTAAATACTTATACTCTCTTCATTTGCCGTGTACTACCGACACACTAGGTATACCAAGGCACAATACACGACATATTACATCTGCCTATAAACAGTGTCGGGAAATTCACAGTAAAAACGGGAAACTAAATCGAAATCACAAATCAATCTAAATCACATTTGGAGTCGATTTTGTGGCTTAGTTTAATTTGATAGCTTTCGTTTTCGAGTAAATCGAGTCCAAAGTTGAACATTTTTAGGTGAAATTTGAAAAAAAATGGGGGTTAACAACAGGTGTCAGTGTTTTTTTTAAATGAGTTGTGAATAAGTTTTATATGATTCTCTATGTTATGTAGATTCACTAGTTTCCCCACTGTACGAGTTTCGGTGTAAGAGTATTAAACACGGTGTCCGAAAATAGTATAGTATCTCTAGGTAAGTTTTTTTCGAGAGTTATAGTTATTTCGAAAATAGTATAGTATCTCTAGGTAAGTTTTTTTCGAGAGTTAGGTTTTTTTAAAGAGTTTGAGTCTGTACCTGTACTTTTGCCCCTATCTCAATGTCTCTAGTAAAGCTAAGCCTTTTCCCGCGCAAATAATATTTCAACAGAAAAAAAAATAAAGAAAATCGCCGATTTCCGCCTTGTCCCTTCGTATTACCGCGTCGCCTAGTGTTTTCATAAAAATGCTAATTTTCCAACGAAAATCAAGGTAACAATGAGATTGACGAGCCTCAACAAGAATACACATATAAAAATAGGCTTTTGTTCAAAGGAAGAAACTGAAAAAAAAACAAGTGCTTGACGTTGAATTACCCTTTGAACCAGTTAAAAATGTGAAATAGTATTTTTTTGATGTATCGATCGTCCTGTTTCAGATATCTCCAAAAATCGAAATTTGAGTTGAGTATGCAGTTAAATGTAAAAGTGTACCCTCTCTCCGATACAATACTCAGATTAAACATAATAAACACCACAGAATCAATAATAATTCAGCAAAATTTGAAGTTAATTAAACAAAATGTTAATGTTTTCTGGGTCACTAGTAGGATATTACCAAATGTCACAATAATCTACCGAACTATGAAGCCGGGTACATATTGCTGTAACATAACATGCAATATTACACGCAATGAAAGAATTTGCCGTCCGCATTGTCGCAAGGTATCATGCAATGTAACAGCATTCCCATAGGGTGGACGCCTTGCGCGCACGAACCGTGCACACTAACAGAGCACGAACAGAGCATTTCAACTCGTGGGCGCCGCAATCCGCCAAGTGTCGGTTTTTTCGCTGAACACAAAGGGGCGCGCAGTGTGCACGGAGCGTCAGTGTGGACGGGTTTTTTGTGTCTATACCGCAGAACGCGCGCGAACAATGGAGGACTTGTTCTCGGCAGACTGAGCATGTCCAATGTTCACCGCACGCATGCCGGAAACAAAGGCGAGTAGGTACCTACATGCTCGGTTCGTGCGCGCGTTGCATCCACACTTATGAAATGTTCCTTTCATGTTACATTGCATGTTACGTTACAGCAATCTGTTACCGGTTTTACGCATTATAACATATACAACAACGTGTAAATAATATTTAATGGTGAGCATGCTTTCCTCAATATCACAAAACTTAGCCGGTCGATGGATATACTAGTGAATTTATTTCATTTTCTTCCTTTGAACAAAACCAACTATGAACAAAGCAACGATTTTTTTTTAGTACAATTTTTTTACGCACGCTTGACTTGGAGAGTAAGCTGGTGAATGCGTGACGAGAGCGTTACGAAAGTGTGATCGGGCGAGGCGAACGGAAGTTGAGAGGGAGATATAAGTTAGTTAAGATAAAGAGGGAGAGAGTACGTTTCGTAATTACTGTAGGAGCAAGAGAGAGAGGTGCGAGCACACATTTTGTTTCTCCCTTTCTCTCAAAGCCAGTTACGTTTCGTATATCGACACAGTGCAGGCATATTGTTTGTATCACTGTAGGAGCAAGAGAGAACAACCCACGCGCACATTTTCTTTCTCTCTTCTTTTATAGGTTAGTGAAGTTTTACTTCAGTCGTGTGGTAAAGCACGCTCGTTTTTTTTACCATTAGTTCCACACAGGAGGCCCTGAGGGAAATTATTTTCCTCTATGTCATCTCGTGGAAGGAAGGAAGGATATTTTTACGGAAGGGAAGGATAGGAAGTTCTGGGAAGGAAAAGGGTATGAGGGGTGGGTAGTAATCTGGGAGTCAGACATGAATCAGTATGAATCCATCCCAAAGAGTCCGGCTTGGAAAGGTCAAAAGGGTCTCCCTCAACCAGTCTCCGGACCCGGATAAACCTCACCCCATGCTAAGTTATCAAACGTAGCGAATTACTTGGGAAGACCTATGGCAGAGGTGTTGGTTATCCAATAAATAGTTTCCGGGGCGGCGGTACCCATACCCGCTTCCCAAGATGGCTTTGTTATAGGATTTCTCCCACTACATGACAAGATAAAACACGTATAGCTTATAGCTACTTCTTAGCAAGTATCAAGTCGAATTAGCAGCAAGGGTAAAAAAAGAGATTATCATACCATAGCAACGGTGACCCGACAATTCGTCCGGCGGCAATTCATCCGGCGACAGTTCATCCGGCGACAGTTCATCCTGCCGACAGTTCATCCTGCCGACAGTTCATCCGGCCGACAATTCATCCGGCGTCAATTCATCCGGCCTGATCATTTAGAAGATTTTTTCTTCAAGTAAGTATGCAAAGAGGATATACGGCCGTATAACCAAATTCGATATAATTATATCTGAAGGCATCTTGAGTGGAAATCCGCTGTAAAAATATTTTTACTAACAATAATTTCGACTCTCCGAAGAAGCATGCGCGAATCACAAAATACGAGACACTTATTTTTGTTTTTTGTTTTTGTTTTTGTTCTGTATTTATGTACATTTCTTTGAATAATATGAACTAAACCTGTCAATTTGTCTGTCCTGGAACGGGAAACTTTCCTAGTTGGACAGGCAAAGCTTCCTAATATGTAATTTGTACATTATTTTGTAACTATAATAAAAAAAAATAAAAAAAAATATATATATATATAATAAATAAAATAAAACTATAAAAATATTACCATTTGTTATTTCGACTACTTGCATTATACCTAGCTCTCTTATTCAAAATTTAGGCGTATTAGATTTGTCAAAAAATTTGTACATAAAAATGCAAAAGTCGGTCATTTTAAATACATGTAGGATTACGAAAGATTTTTTAAATATTTATATTGAGGGATCAGTAGGATTTATCGGACCAGTTAGGATTTCATCAGAGCCGAACCCTCTGATATGAAAATATCTGGAGTCGGTGAAATATTTTCCCATTATGTTTCTGGTGGATTGACGTATGGTTCTTGTATTGTTTTGTATTTATTATACTTATATAGTGCACTTACATTGCGTGAATTTACTAGATATTCATTTGTGGAAAAGTGTGTGGAAGGGTTTAGTCTTTCATTTGGGAAAGATTCAACCCGGACATAAAATCTGGAGCACTATAAAAATAAAAATTATACGTGCAGTCGGCTTAGCAAAAAACCGTAAAGATTCCTACTTGCATATAATATAACTTTTTATCTGAAATTAACACCATCTTTTTAGGGTGAATTGACTAATTTATTAGGTTAGGTTAGGTTAGGTTAGGTTAGGTTAGGTTAGGTTAGGTTAGGTTAGGTTAGGTTAGGTTAGGTTAGGTTAGGTTAAGTTAGGTCAGGTTAGGTTAGGTTAGGTTAGGTTAGGTTAGGTTACAGCGGATTTCCACTCAAGATGCCTTCGGATATAAGTATATCGATTTTGGTTGTACGGCCGTATATCCTCTTTGCATACTTACTTGAAGAAAAAATCTTCTAAATGATCAGGCCGGATGAATTGTCGCCGGATGAATTGTCGGCCGGATGAACTGTCGGCAGGATGAACTGTCGGCAGGATGTAGAAAAAATCTTCTAAATGATCAGGCCGGATGAATTGTCGCCGGATGAATTGTCGGCCGGATGAACTGTCGGCAGGATGAACTGTCGGCAGGATGTACTGTCGGCCGGAAGAACTGTCGCCGGATGAACTGTCGCCGGATGAATTGTCGCAGGATGAACTGTCATGGAACCCATAGCAACACTTGTCTCCCAATCCCCGCCGCGCCATGGCATTACTCGCCATGTTAATGGTACGAGTATTGCCATGGTGGTACAAATGACCGTGAACTAAGTAATATTCGACTTCAAGTGCGTATCTTACCTTGGCAGCATTCATTGGGATCCGTCCCCCCATCATCACACTCCTCTCCCGGCGCCAGATAGCTCGCCCTGTAGATGGTGTTGCCCTCCATAGCAGCACAGGGGGCGCTGTACTGCCTGATCGCCCAGGGCGGTATCCAGCGTGGGCGGACCTCGGTAGGGCGGTAGCTGAGCTTTTGAACGGTGGAGCACTCCATCTTGGCGCAAGGGCGGGCGTACAAGTTGATTGGAGCGTAGGAAGTGGGTCGACTCTGGGCGCCCGGTGCTGGGAAGGAAAGCCTCTGCACGGTTTTATCTGGAATATAGAACAAGAAGTAATGCCGACTTTATTTTTTATGTCTCCCAATGAAATAATTGATGAGCGAATTCATTCACAAAGATACCTCAAATTAAAATACATAAACAAATATAGGAAGTTGTGAAACATTGCCCAACCTTCAAGCGGCAGTTTCGAGTTGCAGATGCTGACGATGGGCATGATGGGCGGTCTCCTGCTGGCCGGCTTGGGTACATAGTCGTGCTTCTGCGTGGTGAGGTCCTGCATGGGTCCGCGCCCCGTCATATCGTGGTTGCACGGCAAAATTAGCCGGGTCCTTTTTGTGTCGTTGGGCAGGTAGGACAACTGGAAAAAACCAATTCTTTTGAAGATCTAGTCCTGTCGAATATCATTTTAAAAGATTTGTAAGACTACGATATTATTTTTCCATTGTGCATTGGACCCTAACGCAAGAAACAGAATGAATTGGCTGTGTTCAAAATAGCCAAATCGATCTAAATCAGACGGGTAGATTCAAATAGCAATGGGCTTTTTCAACCTTAAGATTGATTATGGGGCCCAAAAGGTTAAAAGGTTAAACCAAGAGATTTCACTTAAAAAGTAAGTTTGTGACTTGTGACATCTCTTTTAGTCTGTCTTAAATGATAATATTGAATTTTCAATTTGTCTTAGTTGACTACTTTTTGTGGCCATTTTTGTTTTGAAGAGTTTTAATTTTCAATGTACTTACATATGTTACTTTATATTTTGAATTTTATGCTACCGGTTTCGACTCATCCGTGTCATTCACTAGTCGAAACCGGTAGCAGAAAATTTAAAATATAAAGTAACAAATGTTTATTGAAAATTAAAACTTTTCAAAGCAAAATGTCTAGAAATTGTTACATAGTTAATGCCTAAGAAATACAATAAAGAGTTTTTATAGCCTTGACAAGTACAGGGCTTCCTGACTGTCCAAAACCATTCTTTTCTTTTTCTCTCATTGCACTCTCTCTTTCCGGGTTAGCTAGTTTTTCTGGATATTTTTGACCAAAAATTTAATTTGAATCGTTGAGTTCCAATATCTGCCCTAATAAATTTTGGTCAAAAATTAGGTGTGAATGCCATCTGATGTGGTCTCTCACAAGGATTGCGATGCCGCTGTTATTATTTCAAAAAGCCTTCTTTATAAATCGTGTAAATTGTAAATACAATAAAAACATGCTTTTTTTAAATATAAATATTAAACTGTTAAATAGAAAATAACAATTGCAATCAAGTTATTATACGATCGTTGTAACGTGTAAAAAAATAAAATAACTGGAATCATGAAAACTCATCAGCCTACTATGCTTTTCTTGATTTACTACACTACACGTTTTTCTTGATTTACTACACTACACATTTTTCTTGATTTACTACACTACACGTTTTTCTTGATTTACTACACTACACGTTTTTATTGATTTAATACACTACACGTTTTTCTTGATTTACTACACTACACGTTTTTCTTGATGTACTCGAAAGTAAGAAAATACATTAGGGCGGGTTTTGGAACTCAACGTTTCATGTTTCCTATTCCAGAGTACTCCACGTTCCTCTATCCTCGGTCCAACGCATGGTTTTTGGTATGATTTGGCTTACCTTCTGAATAGTGTCCCCGGACATGCGGCCGCAGGACCTGACGAAATTGCCCACAGGCAGCACGGCAGCGGGCCGGCGTCCCTCCACCTGTCTGTAGGAGAGGTTGTACACTGTGCCGCCCTCCATGGCCTTGCATGGCTTCTGATAAACGTTCCGTGGTGCAAAGTTGTCGGGCCTAGGTGGCTGGCAGTACTTCTACACAAAACAGACAAACATCATCTTATTTAAGGCGACAGGGCCTCCTGGGTGGAGCTAATAAGGTACGAAATTCTGGCCTGTTGTGGTGACTTATAAATCCAGACCAAAAAGCTGAGCAAATTTCGTTAAAGCAAAGCTCACCATGTGCTTGTTTATCTTCAGAAGTAATATTGTAATTAGATTTTCTTCTGAATAATTAATATTTGATTCGCATTATTTATCTTTGAGACAGTTTGAGTAGATACCCAGCAATATTAATCCAATGACTGATGTGATTACGTGGTAATTACCTCCCCATTTAATATATCTAATTAACCCGGAACCTATATCTGAACAATTATCGCGGAGTCAGTGGGACGCTGCAAGCCTAATTATTTCCCTATGATCAAATAGCAAACAGTTCCAAATTACAGAAGCAATGATCGGAATCTGATTAATAATTTGGAATATTTAAATTAAATGAAGACAATATTAGCGAAATTCAATCAAAAATCTGAAACCAGAAAAATCAGAAAAAGATACGGTCATATCTAGGACTAATATTGTCATCATTTAATAAAAAAATTACAATTTGAGGTTTTACTCATTAAGTTCAACTGGAATACCCTTTTTGGAAATTTAGAAAACGAAAGAAGTTATTTTGTATTCTTTCAACAGCTTTTACATGTAGGTATATTATAATGTGGGTTCCATACGGGAGAATTGCACTCTAACA
Source organism: Limnephilus lunatus (assembly GCA_917563855.2). Lineage (NCBI taxonomy): Eukaryota > Metazoa > Arthropoda > Insecta > Trichoptera > Limnephilidae > Limnephilus > Limnephilus lunatus. The sequence continues at coordinate 88,698,217 of OU830594.1, read as the reverse complement.
AAGACAAAATATAATAGTATAATACACTTATTATTGTTGAAATTTATAGTTAGCCTAGTTACAAATCCCAACATTGAAAGCCCTTATTAGATTTTTCCATTCAATGTGGAGATTTGATTGAAAAGTGATGCCCAAGTCTTTAATTTGTGTTAATGTCTCAAGAGCATTATTATCAACGATAGTTAATTACAACAATGACACGAAAGCGACTCTTAAAAAAACACTGAAGATTCAGTATCATACCAGCTTCTTCTTCTTGGGACAACAGCAGCATTTAGGTGTCTTGTTATCGAAGGTTCTGGCTGGCTTCACGGTCACTGGCTTGCCTGTGTAGTCACAACAGAAGTGGTTCTTGGCCCTGTTAAAAAACATTTAACAGACTACTAAATGATACATTACTTTGGATTCAATAAATAAATAACATCACGGAGCAGGAGGTGATCTCAATCAAGGCAGAGGTGTGAAAAAGAGTTGGGTCTAACAATGTCCTTCCACGCATGTGTTTGACTATTAATTTTGCACACGAATACCAAGATTTATGAACGAGAAAACTTATTCGGAAAACATTTTGTTGTTTCACGCCATACCATGAAAAAAATTGGCCGCGTTGTCAGAAAAACAGTATTAGTTACTATCGTGCCAATTAGGTTCATGCTTTTTCAAATTGGTAAATAAACATAGGATTTTAGTGATATTGATTTTTTAACTGCTCTTATAAGCATTACGTATTATTATAATTTTACTTTGCATGAACACGGATAGCTTTAGGAAGCGGAGATGATTAGGGGTCCGTGATACCTATTTCCCTATCTTGGCAGGAAGTAAAACATGCAAGTACTACAGGGCTACAGGGACGACATTGTTGAAAATTTTAGAATATTTAATTGTCTGCATCGTCTTCATACACAATCGTCACATTCTCAGGGGCTGAGAGAAATTGTTCTCTCCAGACTGTGAACCGGTACCGAAGACTGTGCAATGGCGCTAGTTCCTCTGAACATCTTCCATTGAAAGGCTGTTAGAACAAGGACAGCATTCCCACCCAACGCCTGTGCTCTAGATTGCAATTCGTTTGTTAAAATAGGAGAATCTATCAAACGGACCGTCCGATTCAAACGCCGATTAAAACAATGAAAAAAATAAACAAATGCTATCAAGAGATTCACAATAATTATTTGAAAATGAAAAATACATACCCCGGCATTTTGGAACATGTGTAGAGTCTATTACATAGATTTTTAAATTATTTAACAGAAATTTAAAATCGCCTGAAAATAATATATATCTAAACGGAAAACAACGTATTTATATCAAATCTTTTCACGGTTAATGTGCATTTTGCTAAAACTTTTATAAACGTAAAGAATTTGTAGGATTTGACAAAAAAGACAAACTGAATCGGAAAATATTTCAGAGTTTTCACTGGGAACACGATTGAAACAAAATATTCAAAATTATGAACTTGGAACGTGAAAATAAATTATCATCACATTAGCAAATTATTTTTAAATAAGTGGTTTACCCATAACATAATAATACGGAGACAAGTAAGTACTGTAAGTACATATGCAGGAATGCACAGACCTTATAAATAAGTTAGTATAATATAATAGTTAGTAATAGTAGTTAAGTTAAGTGCTTCAGATTTTGTCCGGGTTAAATCTTCCTCATAGGAAAGACTAAACCCTTCTACACACTTTTCCACAAACGATTGTCTAGTCAATCCACGCTATGTAAGTGCACTATATAATATAATAAATACAAAATAATACAAGAACAATACGTCAAACAACCAGAGACCAAATGAAAAAATAATTCACCGAATCCAGATATTTTCAAATCATAGGGTTCGGCTCGGTAGAACTTCTAACTGTACTGATAAATCCTACTGATCCCTCAATATAAATATTTTTAAAAACTTTCGTAATCCTACATATATTTAAAATGACTTAATTTAAAAAGTTAGTATATAATAGTTAGTAATTAATATTATTTTATTTAACGATTATTTGAGAAAATTTTATTTGACATTTATGTGTTTCTTTTTATGTCTAGAAGAAAACACAGTACAAGCATTATTCTTTGTTAGGTTCCAAAAATGTATCTATATCCTTCCTTGCCATATCCATAAACCATATCTTAATCCTTCTTTTGAAGTTGGTTATTTTTTTAATGGTGTTTATTGCAAGATAGAGTTCAATAATTTTATTGAAGAATACTGCATATTTCTTTAAGTCTTTTAAGTTGTAGGTTGGTGGAATATATGTTGTAATGTGGATCTTGTGAATGTTTTTATTAATTGCTAGAGCAATCCCGATGAGTTACAGAACTCATTTTAGGACAGGAGGAAAATTCATGGGTGGGAGGAAATAGTAACAGTCTTACTTGGAATTTGGATATTAAAAATCTAAGTTTCACATACAACATAGACGAAAAATAAATAAAAAAAAACTGGTTGAGTGAGCAAACAACAATAGAAAATAATTAAAGAAACAAGGAATGAGGTTATACAAATGTGGATGATTACAAATAAATGGAAAAGAAAAGAAGAGAAAAGAAAACAGGACAATTAAAACGTGACAAGAAAAATTACGTAATTTCATCCTTAAACGTATTAAAAAAATATTCTTTTAAAGCATTATTCTGAACTTTTTTTGTTTTGCTGGATTCCCTTGTACGTATCTGGAAGCGAATTATAGAGTGTATAGGCAACATAGTTCCGAGATTTTATCCCATATTTTGTAGTGTGTGTGTTTGAGGTATGCGGATTTTATTGCTATTTCGAGTATTGTGAGGGTGGATGTCTTGATTGTAAAGTGGCTTGATGTTAGTGTGAGTTGATTGTTGAGTAATTAATTTGTAGGATGGTGCTTGTGATTTCATGTTTAGGGAGGACTGTGATTGGAAGAATACCGGAAACTGAATAGATGTCTTTGACATGGGTGTCCCATGGAAGTCCAAAAACATTTCTGAGAGCTCGGTTTTGGACCACCTTAGAATATCTTTTGAATATAATTGTTGCAGTGACGATAAATTTCAGGTGTAAGGTTATTCTCTGTGTTACTTGTATAATGACGAACCTTGTCGATCTCCGTGGTCAAGGGGTAAGGCTCTCGAATAGCAATCCGAAGGTTGTGGGTTCATATCCCAGCAAATACATTTTATTTGATTCATTTGTATCTATTATTATAACACAATTAATTAATTTAAAATAATGTATAGCATATTTGCGACATCTTCGAGAGTGGAAAATATTTTTATTATCTAATAAGCAAGTCGAAGCATGTGCTTGAAATGGCTTTAGCTGTGTTTAGTGACCAGATCTGAATAGTCAGGTACTTCCCCATCTTCCTCTCCCCTCTCTCCTTCCACTCCTAACTACGTTCAGCCTCATAACATACCGCAATTGGGGATGCCACAGTCTCACTGGCTCCAGACGGGAGCAGTTTGTATTTTTTTATATATATATTTTTTTAATATTAAGTCTGCACTGGAGGCTCTGAGGAAAATAATTTCCCTCAGGACAATGGGTAAAATGATTCCCCTCAGGGCCAATGTGATCTTTGAAGATGCTGTATGGAAGATCTTTTGTGGAAAGGAAGGAGATAAAGTTTCGGGAAGTATATGTGACGGACGTATAAATACATAATATATCCCACTGCGCCGTGCAAGGAGTCTTACTCGAGAGGTCGAAGGATCTCCCTTAACCAGTCTCTCCCGATCCGGCCTGTCACACAGCTAGTGGGAAGATGCTTCCATAACGAACCACTTGTGCTGATACTTGAGATGTTGGTTATCCAATAAATGATTCCCGGGGCGGCGGTACCCTCCAAAATTGATATGCTTTCTGCCGAACTCGAACTTTTTCCAGTTTTTATTTGTGAAATAGTCTTGTGTGGTCTGATATCGAAACTATTGACAATATCTTCTAAGCAGGGCCGTAACAAGGACCCACAATTCATAACACAATTGCCTCAAATTTACTGACACTTTTATAACTAGGTATGTAACTAGATGTGCTAACACCATCATATGCATATGGATGCACTATTCCTGTATAAATTAGTCAAAAATAATATTTAATGCCCAGAGTTGCTAAATAAAATTCAATTCAATGTTCCTGCGCGTACAACACGCTCTTCTGTCCTGTTCAGGGTGGATCAATGTTAGTATAATAATACTTTATCAATGTAGACATTTTCAATTGCGAACTTACCAAATATAAGAAGTCCAGAAAAGAGTATTTCTCTGATGTTTAGTGAATAATATTATTTTTCTATTGTTTACATTTCTGCTATGATTTGATTTATTTGTACAACCTCTCTCCATGGCTACCAATATATTGATAGATTCTTTGTTTTGTAATTTTTCGTTTTATATAAAAACATAAAATAAAAATTGTTTTAAATTTATTAAAATTTTTGTTTTAAATTTGTTTTAATTTTTTTTTCAAATTTTATATATTTTTTGGATTGATATTCCTTCTTTATAAAATTAATTTATTTATTCTTATTATGCTGTCTCAGTAGCAGTAAATTCACAAGGAGGAAATTCATAATTGGTTTTATTTTGGCTATTTAATACTATGTACAAACTGAAATAAATATAAACTGTCGATTTCCCGAAAATTAATAAATAAATAAATAAAGAAAAAATAGTATTTTAATTTTAATTAAAAATAATAAACACTTAATTTAAAACACTTTTATTGCTTTTATTCACCTCATCAACCCTGATAACGTGAATATTGATCACGAAACGAAGACGTATGGTAAGTACGGTAGGTAAACATTAAAGTGTTTTTATTTTGACATTAGCACTACACAGTAATCCCTGAGGAAAAAAATCCTTCAGGGAATATGTCATCTTTGAGTATGCTGTGTAGAGGGTATTTTGAGGAAAGGGAAAGGAAGTTCTGGAAAGGAAAAAAGGTAAGAGGGATGGATAGGTGGTAGGCATGTAGGTTCAGGGTGTTCAGCAGTGATGGACTTTTAAATCCATCCCATGCAAGGCGAGCAGCTGTGGTGGTCAAAGAGTCTCCCTAACCTAAACCAACCTCTCCCGATTCGGCTCGCCACGCACCTGGTGAGTAGGCGTATCCGCCGCCAAGACCTGGACACAACTAACCAGATGAACCCGGGCATCCCTCTGCTAAGTTGCCGAATGTAGCGAACCACTTGAGGTGACCTATGGCAGAGGTGTTGGTTATCCAATAAATGGCTCCCGGGGCGGCGGCACCCATACCCACCTCCCAAATTGAAAAACGAAGTGTTTTTTTTAAAGTATAGGATTAACCCACAGTAAATTTCCTTTCTATTTTGATTGTATTGAATATGCATTTAACCTTAAATATTATTGTATCTATGATACATAATTTATTTATATATTTCTACGTCTGTCTCGACACAGGTATACCATAGTGAGATATGCATCGAAAAACCCAACGTAAACATTCTTTATATAGTAGAAAATAAAATGGTCCAAAGTTTGCTGCGTTTGAAGAAATATTTTTTTTTATTTATTTTAAACTGTGTAAAAAACGAGTCTTTATAATGATCGTAATTTAAAACAAAGCCCCGTGTTTAACAATAATATATTGAATTTTAACAAACTTTCGACTGCCAAAAAAAACTTTCAACATTATTTTTTTCAAATTATATACAACTTTACTAGCTTTCGTTACAACAATAATATACATGTAGTAAGTATATCGTACGTTGCTCATTCTTAATAAACGTCTCTACAACTTTTATTTTTTACGCATGCTAGTAGATTTTTTGTTATTGTTGAAGCTGTTTATAAAATTGTGTCCATCTCTTGTTGAAAGTGTGCTTTTTTGGTAGACTATTTTTTTATAATCTTGTAAATTATCACCAAACATATACTGTTTCCATTAATAGTGTACGAGCTAATCTCAGACTTGAATTTTCCAAAAAATATTGCCTTTGGTCCTATCATTATATGGGCGATTGACGATAAGTCCACACCGTTAAAGGCCTTGAACCCCTGAAAATAAAATAAACAAAACTATCACAACGGGTTCATTAATATAGTTGCCATTTGATAAAATATTCTTCCACATCGAAGTTAAAAATATTAGAAGACGAGTAAGACTTGTAGCACTTTTTTAAATAGATATACAAATGCATAAGTACAAATAGTTGGGTCATTTAAAAAAGATATTGGTGTCAATAAAAATAAAATAAAATTATAGGATAGCAGATAGATAAAGCAGGACTGACGTAAAAAGTAGAACTAACTCTCAATTGGAATATGGAGTAATAGGATGGGGCTCAGCAGCACCTAAACACATAAAACAACTGAAGGTAACTCAAAATTGCACCAAAAAAACCATGCTAAAGGTCCCCATAAGGACGTCAACAACAGAAATTTTTAAACAGTTTGATGTTTCAAGCGTACAGAAAATCTATGCAAAAATATTCTAGTACAACACCTCACATACTCATAAAACCAGAGCCAAACAAACAGACATACTTAATACACCAAAGTATAACTCTGCGTTTGGACAAAGGAGTTCTAAATTTTTCAACAGTAAAGTTATATAACAAACTCCCACTTAATATCAAACAAATTAAAACAAAAAATAGCTACATTAAGGACATTAAATGTTGGCTGAAGGAACTATCGGAAAATGAACTTACTAGTGTACCTACTAAAAACATCGTCATGAACCATGAAGTTAAACAATAGAAGTAGCTGAAAACTTATCCAATACAAAGTCCCCTTCAGCACAGGATCTCCTAGTGAGGAGGACTACGAATATAATTTATATTTTATACATATATACATAACATGTTTCATATAAAAATATAATAAATATACAGTTACTAAATAAGTTTAAAAAACTGCGTTTCCCACCTCAAGTGTGCTCATTAAAAATAACTTATAATTCGTCTAGGAGGCGTACGTAGATAATGACTATCGTCGAGCTACGACCAAACTGCACGGACTATTAAAGAGGTCGCGGTGGAACCAATGAACGTTAAGCATTTGGTTGTGGTACGATTTTCAGCATTACGTATGGGTGAAAGATGTTGGCAATACTTTTATTGATGAGCTCAGATTCAAACTAATATTGGTTCATGGCCATTGGTGTATAATAACAAAACATTTGCCCTGCCATATTTAATTTTAATCTAAATATAACACCACCTAAGAGTATTTACATAAATTTGATGTACAAGTTTCGAAAAAATTACGCGAAACCAACGAGGGCCGGTCATTTTGTGACTAAAGTGATATCGTACCTACTGCGTGACGTAGTTATTTTGCCCGAAATAAGTGTGAGATTTTTATCAATTGTTAATGATAAAATACGAGAAAAAATATTTCTAACTGTCTCAAATTCGTGTTTGAAAAATGATCTTCATAGCTAGTCTATTGAGCATTGGAACGAACTTGCTGAAATACAAATTTGCTTCGTGCAGATCAACAAAAAGTCAAAAGCGATGATCTTCACATATTTCGACTGGGAGATAACGCATTTTCTTTTTGATACTTGTTTTCATAAACCAATATGTTTGGTTTCGGTCTTAATTTTAAAGTTCACACGCCCTGTCTCGATAACACTTGGCCGATGTTCATGGCCCATCTCCCATGCTTCTATTATCAATGGAGGCATATTTATACGTATTCCATTTTTATTTATTTTTTATCTTTTTTGTTTTTATTAAGTAGGTACATCTATATAATTAAGGTTTACGCATATTCTTACAGTGCCTGCCTTACTAGAGATATCCTGTGTCGAGATAGCCTAACTTACAAATATTTTATTTTAACATTAGGTATGTACCTCACTAAGATTAATTTCAATTGGATTTTTTTATAAGTTTGAAACAAAAATATTTGTCAGATTTAAATCAGGTTGATTGGAAACAGTAATGGGATTACAGAACTTTTAATTAAGATTTTGGTGAGTTGACTAATTTCTGCACGTCTTTTGTTGATGATCCATTGTTTAGTCAACATTTTTAATTTGTTTAAATTTTTTAATCTTGCATTCATATAAATAATCAACTAGAGTCCATTCAGATGTTGTAGTCCCGAGTATAATGGTTAATTACCTTGATTAAGTGACATCGATTGTCAATCATTACAAACTTATCGAAGATGTACATTTTCAGATCCGGGTTAAGACAGATGTCCTTCATAGAGAATGTTACCAGGAACTCAAATTTTTCACCATTCCATTTCCAAGTACGTGATTTACCCTGTGAAACATGGAAAGTAAAAAAAAATTAATTTTCGAATGATCATGTTTATTTATCTACTCCTTCGGGCGATTTTTGACATATTATGGCACTTCAGCAAAACGTCTCAAGCGATTCGTTGCCATAATATTCCAAATTTACCTACTTTTCGTAAAACATTTTTAAACCTTCCCGAATTCTGCAGTCAGCGTTATTATATACTACTTCCCCATTTTATCAATAGGTGTCTCCACGGTGTCTCATATATCTGTCTCACAGACTTACGATATACGTTTCTATTACCGACTAAAATTCAAAATGATTTATTTTCAGGTTAACAAATGTTTATTTTTAAACGACTTCGAAAAGGAGGAGGTTATCAATTCGACGATATTTTTTTTATTTTTATTTTTTTATGTTTATTACCTTAGAACTTTCGATTGGGTGAACCGATATTGATGATTTTTTTTATGAAAGCTGGTGCTTTCCGTGTGGTCCCATTTTAATTTGGTCCAGTTCTGACAATGGGATTCATAAGAAAACCATATATGTCTTAAATTTGCAATAAGTGTGTGCACGACAAATGGACGAATAACGATTGCGATGATTCTTTTTTTGAAGTTAAACTTCTTTACGCACGCTCGTCACTAAAAATCAAAAAATAAACAAAAATTTTAATAAAAAAAAAACGACTTAAAAAATTCACTAAAAAGTAAAAAAATAATTTCGTACGATTGTTATTTTTGGAGTCGGTGTCAGCTAAGATCTCCACATCTCACCTTTAACTACCTATGTATGTAGTTACCTTGGCTGACACCGACTCCAAAAATAACAATCGTACGAAATTATTTTTTTACTTTTTAGTGCATTTTTTTAAGTCGTTTTTGTTTTGTTAAAATTTTTGTTTTTAAACGCAGGAATGTTAAAACGACGGAAGCGTTTGTTTTCTTGGATTTTTATTACATATTTGTGTACGAAAAAAAAATCCAAAAAACTGGCCGTTTGAAATACTTCCAATTTTTTTTTTAAATTTTGCTTATTTTTCTAAAAAAAATATGAATTCTCCGCGTTATATGTTTTACTCAAATACTCAAATGTTGTACTCAAATTTTCTAAAATATCACGTTAGGTACTTGAAAAGAATATACGAAGTGGCCCAAATCTATCTCACCAAGGGGGTGGTCTATCTCACCAAGGGGGTGGGGGGAGGGGGGAGGGGTCTAGGTTGGAAGAAAAACTACTAACGTAATTAATGTGTGCCCCCTAATAATAATAATATCATGCTAAGTGCATTAAATATCCTAATTAACTGCGTTCAATTTTGACGGTTCGCAAAACCAAAATAAATAAAATATTTTTGAGAACAAATTTTTTGAATGGCTGCTAAGAGTTTTATGATATATTTTTGTAGGCCATACAGAACATAACTAAAGAGAAAATAGTGAATTTGCGCGTTTATGAAGTTTACGAATTTTTAATAATCGTTTTATAAATACTAAAAATATAAGGTAATCCGTAAAATATACTTGGATTCATTGGCTGTTTAGAAAAATAATCATAATATATATCTGCATATTCAAATTCGGATGTATCTTTTTTTAATGTGGGCTAGAATTTTTTTTTAAAACGAACGCCCAGGAATCTCGATCGTGTGACGCATTTTTTTATTATTGACACGATCGCTCGAGTGGCTTCATAATAAGTTTTTTTTAGGATCACATTTGAAGCTCACCCCCAATAAGCCTCCATTGCTTTTGTTCGTGCTGTTCCCAGATGCATATCCTTGTCCAGTTTTCGGGTCGATAACGAACACCGCTTGCACCTCTGTAAGGTTATGCCCTTTTGAACCTCTGCAATATGCAAAAGACTCAAAAGATGTTGTGTAATCTCCCTGAAAAAATACGTTAAATATTTTAGAAAAAAGTACCCTTCTTTCAGGGATACGTTAAGTTAAATTCAACCAAACTATATGCATAGTCACAATAGACGCTTTTATAATTAACCAATCATCAAGGCAATAAACATATGTTCCTTATGACAATTATGCTGTTGCTCTTTTAAAAGATGAGATACACAATGTACGTAGGTCTGTTTCGTCCAAAGGAAAAAGTCAAAATTTTCTTGCATCTCTCTCTCACACCGCACCGTGACGTCTCCGTAGACCCTACATGCCGGAACGATAATTTTGAAAGTCTGAGTAATGCGGTTACAACGATAATATTGAAGTGTGAGTGAATTTCAAAAATTAAAAAACGTCAAATGTCAATACGCTGATGGTTTTGCTTTTGGTCTTAACCCTCGACCCGTTGCGTCGCGTGGGGTCTTTAAAAGTCCAGGTTTTACTGTAATGCTAATTATGTTAAATATTCCCACCGATTCCTTACTTCAGGTAGCTTCCAAAAAGGGGCTATACTCGACGCTAGCGCCGCCAAAATTCAGTTTGCGCATGTGCGATGTGAGATACAGATTTGAGTTTCGGTGTGAAGCTCAAAAAAATCAACAAAATATATTGAAAAACCAAGTTCACATGTTTTTTCAATGTATTTTGTATTTTTTGTAATAATAATAAGTCTGTATCAATCTCAAATAGTTATAAGTTTGATAGAAATTGGTTAGATTTAAAAAAAAACACTGTTAAAAAAATATGATTAAAAATTATAAAAAAATGTTTCTTGTTGATTTTTAAGCTTTTACATTGAAAATAAATATCTGATTTTTAATATTTCTTTTTATTTCAATGCCGTCATTATCACCTGACTATAATCAGTTAAAATAACACATAAAATGTAAGCTATAACAACAATTTAATCATATTAATTTTTGTGGTCCTCAGCGACCCCGCGCAACACCTCACGTTAAAAAAGACTCTCTCACACGTATGAAGTAAATGAAACGCAATTCCTGTCGCCGTGGCCGAGCCGTAATAAGTCATATGTGTTTCCTCCAAAGGAAAGAAGTAGTACATTGAAAGAAACAGACAAACGTATTTTGTGTATCTCATGTTTTGTCTCATCATTATTTAATTTGTAAGAAAGAGGTGCAGCGATAAGCAACTTATGTTTTTTTCTTTTTTTTTTGCCGTCATGGGACCGTTACCGTGAAAGCGTTCAAAGCATGCCATATACAGGAACGCAGCACAGCTGATACCTGCATCACCTAGTCCATGATGGTATCCTATTTCGCCCCACCCCACCCCAATATACCTCACAGATGTTAGAACCCAGATGTTAGAACACAGATGTTAGAACCCGTTCTATCCCATTATGCCCCCCCGTTTGGTATCCGCCCCGGGTCCCACCCATGCTAGCTACACCACTGGTAGGTCTTAAAAATACTACTGAAATAGAGAAAGTTAGTAAATAAATCAAATTAAAATAAAAAAGTGGGTTAAATCCAATTTACTTACAATACCAAGTTCAATTCCCGAAGAAGTCGTAGGAATTAAACTAAACATCAAACCGAAAAATATTTTCATTAAATATTTTGTCATTTTCAGAAAAATTCACTGGCGTCAAATATAATTTAATATTTTTTTAAGGCCACAGCTCAAAATACGGAGAAATCGAATAATTTGATGTATTTTAAGAGCGCGCAGGAGCGCCGAGAAATTTTAACGATAGGTATTTGTAAAAATTATTTCTATTTCGTTCATCTCAGCGGGGACAGCAAAAGCGCTATCGGTGTATTGGTGAACCCCAATGCGTGTGTGTGCGTGGCTGCAGGTGTTGGAAGCACGAATCGCCGCGCCGCGCCCGCCAGCGACTTCGCGTTCTTATTATTTAATTTACTGTTATTCATTTATTCCAAAAATTAAGTAGGTGCCTAGGTACATATTCGTAATAAAATAGCGAGGTCTACATTATTTAATATTGTATTGTACTTAACTTTATTATTATTATTACTTACTACAAATACATGTGACTGCCTGCTCCGAGCTCATCTTCTGCACACGCACAAGTCAATGAGACTTGTGGGTGCGTGTATACAGGTTGCTGCCTGCTGCAACAGATAAGTCAATACGCGTCGCGACTTGAGCGTGCGTATTCCTATATAATAGATATCTTCTGCGCTCATAGTTCATTCATCTTGTTACTATTAGTAAAGTAAGATGCACGCTGTTTTGGTTTAGTAATATCGGGAGATTCATACCATATTTTTTTATAAAACGGCAGCATAGGCGCAGTAGGTACATCACGTACTTTGTGATTGTATAGTGTTTTTATTTTTAGCTGGCTGCATCACTCTACTGTTTTTGACTAGCCTTTTTACTGGAAACTATTCTACGTCAAATACAGACCTTCGAATTTCGACCCTGAAACCCCCTTGAATATTGAAATCTGTTTGGTCATTTCTCACGATTTACACATATAGGACATATGGTGAGTAGATACCTACTAAACTATTCATAAATTATTCATAAACTATTATTATAAACATAAACTATTCATTCATAAAAACTCAATATTACAACACAATTTCCTTTTTTAATTAAACATATAAATATCGCTAAAAATTTTGTTGTTTTTTGGCTCTCCCTGAATAACGTAAATTCATCAGTTTTGACTGTATGCATAAAGTGCATTAGTGCAAGTCGGTACATTTGTTAACATATCTAGTAACCTATAATAAATATTATTCTACGTCTTAGGCTGCGTATACACACGCCAGCCGAACAACGGATTATGGGAAAGGAACGAAGCAAAAGCAAACTGCCCGAAACGCTGCGCCGCTTGCGGTTGCTTCGTACCTTTACCATAATTCGTGGTTCGGCTCGCGTCTCTGTCCGCAAAGAGTGGCGTGCACTGATTTTTCAGTGGGCTAGAATCCTAAGATTGAAAATACGACATTAATGATGTTGTCGAAGCTGAAAATTATTTTTTTTTCGAAATTTCAATTTTCAAATTCTGTGCACGCCACTATTCGCAAATATATACGTAGCATAAGATATGTGTATTTAGAAATTGAGTTACATAAAATCGACTACTATATTACCTACCTTCAACTCAAAAATTTTTTTCTTACAGATAAATAATGGGTAAAAGAAATGGAAACAAAGCGCGTTTGTTTTTATCTACTAGACGAAAAAAACCGATTATTAGTATCAAACGACAGATTCATGTTGCACCACGTTCGACATCTAGGTAAGTCGAAATATCGCTTTCCTGTCACTCTTACTACTGAACCTTCCTAAGGTTACCTTTACGTACGTAAAGTTTTTTTTCCCGTAAGTTGCTCACATAAGAGAGTTATGGCAAAATTACCAATGGGTATCGTTTACATTGATAATTTTGCCATAACTCTCTTACGTGAGCGACTTACGAGAAAAACCTAAAGATTTATGCTATGAGAGCCGTGTATTATGTAGCATGTATAACGGGAAAATGGGATGGACAAATTTAAATAAATAAATCATTTGCATTTACAGGGATATGGATGTCATCGATACTACTTTTGGAAACTTAACTACATCTTCACTAATGCATGAAACTTCCATGGATGAATCATTTGCTCCAAATATAGACGAAAACGCAAGTTCATCATCATCAACAACGCTTGATGATTTGGTGATAGAACCAGACCATATTGATGAAACCGATAATTTCGAAGGTCGCAGAATTGTGGATATAAAATATTTGTTTTCGGAGATATCAAATATAAAGCACGAACACACCAACTGCACATTTTCCGATTTAAAATTTATGAAGGAACGACGAAATGGTCTTCTAAGCCAGTATGTTTTCGAGTGCAAAATGTGCAAGAAAATAGAATACATTCACTCCGAAGACCCGAAACGGAAAATGTCTATAAATACTGCTGTCGTCGAAGGAGTGATGTGTACAGGAAATGGGTATTCACAATGGAATGAAATTTGTGGGGTTTTAAATATGCCAAATATGGATTGTAAGACTTACACGAACATAGAACAATGTTTAGCGCCAACAATTGAAGAATGTGCCTTAGAAGAAATGATCGCAGCTGGTGAAGAAGAAAAAAGGCTAGCCATTTTAAACGGTGACGTAGACGAGGGTGGCTATCCTTTGGTAACGGTGGTTGCAGATGGCTCCTGGGCAAAGAGGTCGTACAAAAGTGGATTTAGCTCCTCATCTGGCGCAGGGTGCATAGTTGGACTACGAACTAAAAAGGTTTTATTTCTGGGAGTGCGAAACTCATACTGCTGCATATGTGCTAGAGCTACTAAACTACACATAGTTGCTTCTGAGCACAGGTGCTTCATAAACTGGCGTGACAGTGCTAATGCCATGGAAGCCCACATTATAGCAGAAGGGTTCTCGAGAAGCATGGAAATGCATGGATTGAAATTTAACAAACTAGTTGGTGATGGCGACTCCAGCATCATGAAAAAAATAATGCAACAAATGCCATATGGTCCTAACCTTATAGTACAAAAAATAGAGTGCAAAAATCACTTACTCCGCAATTTTTGCAACAAAATGAAAGCACTTGGAAAAAAAACCAACAACGCTAAAGGCTTTGTACCAGTTCATATAAGGAAAAAGGTTGAAGCAAACGTTTTACGCATGAGAAGAGCTGTAGTTGGAGCAATAAATTACAGGAAAGAGCAAGAAAACACAGTACAAAGTGATAAAATAAAAAATTTGAAAATGGACATAAAAAATACCGCAAATCATGTGTTTGGTGATCATAAAAATTGTGCATCGTACTATTGCAAGCCGGAGAAGTATACTGATGATCCAAATTTAGTAAGCGATCTTCGAGATTGTGGAATATGGACTGATATCCAACAATTCTTATTGTCTCTAATAGCAAATGCAGAAAGTCTTATTATTGACGTGACAAATAACACTGTGGAGCAATTCAACAACGTTATCGCCAAATTTATAGGTGGAAAAAGGGTAAATTTTACTACAAGAGGATCTTACCAAGCAAGATGTTTTGGAGCAGTAACTTCGTGGAATAGTGAATTGGCAACCCATTCAAGAATACAAAAGAAAATCCAAGGCCACAGTCCCGGCAAATACACGAAGCACTTTATAGAGAGAAAACGACGTTCGAAGGAGAATAAACAAATGTGTCGAAAAAAAAAACTAAAGTATAATGAAAATACGACAGAAAAAAGAAAAAAAGTTACAGGGCCCGATGAAAATTATGGTCAATTGGAATTAGAACCAGATATGCCACCTGAAATATTTGAAACGAAAAAAGAGGAATTTCTCAAAGAATTATCTTCAACCAATAAGGAAGAGCTCGAACGGAATACGGTAGGCCAAAGCAATAACAATCTGTGGGCAATTGAAAGACGTAAGCGGATAACGGCGTCTAACTTTGGAAAAATATATAAGCTTCGGCAAAAAACTTCAGTTACGGGAGTACTAAACTCTTTACTGTACTCACAATTCAAAGGAACTATGGCCACAAATTATGGAAAAGAAAATGAAAGCCTAGCAATAGAGCAATTTTCAAAAAAAACAAGTTTTCAGGTATCCGCTTGTGGGCTATTTATCGATAAAACCAAAAACTTTTTAGCGGCAAGTCCGGATGGCCTTATCGGTGAGGATTCTATAATTGAAATTAAATGCCCTTATAAAATAGCAAATATGTCACCAGAAGAGGGAATTGCACAAAAGATAATTGATTACTGTAAATTGGAAGACCATTCTTTAACATTAAAACGGAATCATAATTACTTCTACCAAGTACAAGGCCAGTTACATATTACTCGTCGTAATTATTGTTATTTTGTTGTGTGGAGTCCAAAAGGTTTGCTGTATGAAAAAATTGAGAGGGACGATGAAATCTGGCAAAAAATCGTTCCACTGTTAGAAAATTTCTACCACCAATGCCTTTTACCAGAAATAATTGACGGTCGCATACCAAGAAATTTACCGGCGAGGGAAAGGTCTGGACCATAAATTGTTTTAATTTCATTGTGTAGATGTTAAACAGTAATTTTTTTTACAATAAAGCGTTTAAAAACAAAAAATATTAGATCATTGAAGAAGATTGAAAATGTCAAGTGATGTAGGAGGTATTCCCAAAAGTGCATTTTTCTGTAATAATATAACGTATTAAAAAAGTTAAATAAAAACTAAACTAGTTATGTGTATGTACCTAATATGTAGCACAATAAACAATATGGTGCCTCTTATACATAGATTTCAATATTCATTTGTATAATATGATATTATAATAACATAATCGATTCAACAACATGTGGTAGATGCATGTACCACTGAACATACGCTGTACCAGCATTCCATCAAACGATCAGTGGTGTATGTACTTACCATCACACATTTTCTTGTAAAATATAATTTTTTTGAAAAAAAAATCTAGAACAATATATTTAGTCAAATATAAAAGTTTTTTTTTGGTTCGGTAGTTGTATCTTAAAAAAAGTGTCCTATAAAGGGATAATATTATGTTGAGTACAACCTTCAAAAGTTATCAAAAAATATTTTAATTAATTTTTGTGTTCCATATCCAACTCGGCAATACGGAACGGAATCATCTCGGGGTCTGTCTGTAACAGGTGTTTTTTTTTCAATTTTTTTCCATTAATTTATTTGACGTAAACAAATTAAATTTGTCACAATAACTTTAGTAAATAAGCTCGGTAAGTATTGGCACACTCAAAATAAGTCACCAAACAGAAAAATAATTTTAAAAAAACATCGATAACTCGGGACATGACAACACTAGTGGACTAGTGTATCGATATAATTATTGAGAATGTCACATCACTTCGTTGACTGTATACGTATTCAACAAAACCCTCTCCGCCCCCCCTCACACCCGAATACTGAGAGAAAGGGACACATGCACCTCAGCCTGATAATACCTAAATAAAATTGTCAAAATCGAGGTTTTGTAGTCCTCATTTTTCTACTCCAAAACTGAACCAATTTCCAAGATTGGAATGTATTGGAAGAAAACATTCTATGTCTGTACCTTTTGTTTTTTTTAAAAATACATCGTCTAATTTGTATACTGAACGTTTGTTGATGGCGTTAAAAAAAGGCAATTTTAACAATTTTTGAAGGGTTATAACTCCTATAAAAAGTAACTTATCAAAAAAATCAAAACGTACCGACACGCTTGCGGTCAATATTCATATTATGTAAAAAAAATATTTTCTCTAGTGTCAAAATTCAGAGAGGGAAATGAGGAATACGTTTGTATGGAAAAAACACCACCCGGTTTCCTCTTAAAACATTTATGAATCAACAGTCATGCCTTTGCGGACAGATGTAGGATGCCGAAAAAATGGTTTGCGGTAGTAGATAATCACTACAATACCTACATGAATCATTATAAATCATTTTAGCTGATAAGGCATCTCATGGGGTTTTGAAATGGAAAATAATTACACCGTGCAAAAAGCCACTTAATATAAATCGTGCTTACCAAATGAACTTAATTAACTTGAACAATTATTATCTTATTATAACGAGCGCAGGCCTGTGACAAATCGTACATGGATCAATTATAGAGATTTTGTCTCCGTCTTCCTGGATAAAAAGCATAATAATATGTGCATATGGCAATCCAGTATTTCTAAAAATAAAAGTAAAAATAAAATACAAAATTGTTGATCATAAAATAAAAAAAATGACACAGTGTCAATTGCTTGGAAGGCAACTATGCCAATCATGGAAAATCTGAACAAAAATCCAGTTGGCGACGCAATCAACTTCCTGAACAAAATCGATATTTTTCTGATCTGACATGTCAAAACATGACAAAACTTCACAGGTCGTGAGCCGCTATCATGACAACCTATCAACAAGGCAACTGAAACGCGACTGTCAGGACTGCGTAACCAGCAATGCTGGTCGCCGCGGTAGTCGCGTTGCAATTGCCTTGTTGACGGGTTGAAAAGCAGCTCACTACCCATCAAGTTTTCGAGTAATCTGCCGATGAAATAAATATTTTGAACAGAACCGTGAAAAACAAATAGTTTAAAAAAATTATTATTCTGGTTACGAAATTATCAATTCGATAGATAATTTAGACATGTAACAAGATCCAAACTATGCGGGTAATTTACCCTAAAAAGTATTGAAATGAATTTACATCACAGCGTAAATAACTAAAAAATTGTAACCTTGTCTTGTAAAAATTGTAACTGTGTCTTCCTGAAAAGGACGTCTCCCAAACTGACATTAGAATGCCATCTGTGATGCATTTCAACAAGCGTTGAACATTTAGTACTATTTCAAATAAACAGAAGCAGGAAAACCATCTTTGAGATATGAAAATAATGGTTTCATGCCAACTCAGATGGGTGGTTTGGTATTTTTATGCAACTCAGAATGAAACTAACTCCGAACCACCTCAGAAAGGTCATTAAGAGCTATGAAAAAATAATTTTAAATTAGCTGGTAAACCTAACCTAACTTTTACCAACCTATTTTTAAATATATTTTATCATGACCTTTCTGAGGTGGTTCAGAATTGGTTTCATTTCATGAGTTGGCCGGTCACTAAAAATAATATACTCGTATTGTATTTTTTATAATCAATTCGAGAGTGAAAAATTCAAAGAAGTACATACTACGTTGTTAATCCGATATGTCTACATTTGCCAATATGTATAAAAAGGTGAATAAATCATGCTCATTTTACATACGTATAATATGTGCTGTGTTATTTTTTTGTACTATGTAGGACCTACATAGTAATTTTTTTTACTTTGTACCCTGATTATAGGTACAAAGTAAAATTATATTTGTGTTCAAATAATAATTATCTAAAATTTATGATAAGCGACAATTCAAAAGCAAAAATATTAATAATTCCTGCCTAGTTGATTGACGAATTAAAATGCGCGCCATTATCATTAACATTAAGCCAGTTGTATAACAGAAAATCAAATGTAACATGGTCATCAAATGGCCATTTAGCATTGTGTTTGTTTTCACATTTGAAAGGTCCTCTTTAAATGCCGATTCTAGGATTTCTTTGAAATTGTATGTATGTCCTCTTCTGCTCAATTAAAAAAAACCCTTACTAAAAAGGTCTTACATCTTACATTTAACCGGGAACCTTTGACTGTCAAAAAAACAAAATGGCATTGATGGCCATTCGATGACTTTGTCGCACATGAATTTCTGCGAAACAACTGACTCTACTAATGATCAACGATAAAAGTAGAATTCCATTAATCTGATAATTTGCAATCAGTTTTTTTAAATCTGGATGCTATAATGACTGATTCGAAAGGAGATTTAATATCAAAGTTGTTAAAAAATAGAGATATTGATCATGAAAAGTCCATTATTTACTTTGTATTATAATTAATTTTTTCATCTGCATTGAGCTAGAAGACTGACATACATTGAGATCGATGTTTTTTTAAATTGTATGCTGAATGGCTTGAATAATATGAAAGCTAAAAATATTGCGTTTTTAGCCAATACTCAAGATACTATTGAGATCTGTTCAAGACACTGTGTATGTTTTCCCTTTGGTTTTGGTAGTACTTTCATGATAACGTCGTTACTTGAATTTCCGTAGCTATCGCAGCCACTTAAATCACCAAGGTTCAGTCGCGTACTTCAATATACGATCATTGGAAGATCGAAGAAGCTCGGCCGATGTACTCTTTCTATAAAAAATATCCAGATCTATCATAGATTGCCCAGAACTCTTACAACTAATCCAGCTATGAGTTCCCAACAAATAAACAAGTTCCCAACAAATAATGGAGAAAATTACCCCCATAACTGGTGTACTATATAGACTAAAAGGATTACTAGCCATTCCTTTACTAACATCTGTGTACTACGCCATGGAACATTCACACCTTTCTTATCTCTGCTGTATCTGGGGATTTGCCTCATAGAAATTGATAGCTGATATGCAGGTGGTTCAAAACCGAGATCTCAGAAATGTTTTTGGACTCCTATGGGACACCCGTGTCAGAGACATCTATTCAGTTTCCGGTATTCTTCCAATCACAGTCCTTCCTAAACATGAAATCACAAGCACCATCCTACAAATTACTCAACAGTCAACTCACACTAACATCAAGCCACTTTACAATTAAGCCATTCACACTCACAATACTCGAAATATCAATAAAATACGCGTACCTCAAACACGTACTACAAAATATTGGATAAAATCTCTGAAATATATTGCCTATACTATATAATTCACTTCCAGATATGTACGTTTAAGGATGAAACTATGTAATTTTTAAGTAAAGGGAATCCGGAAAAATAAAAAAATTTCAGAGTAATGCTTTAAAAGAATATTTTTAAAGTACGTTTAAGAATGTAGCTATGTAATTTTCTTGTCATGTTCAATTGTCTAGTTTCTTTTCTCTTCTTTTCTTTTCCATTTAGTTGTAATCATCCATATTTGTATAACCTTGTTCTTTTTTATTTAATTGTTTTCTATTGTCGTTTGTTCTACTTAACCTAGTTGTCTTTAATTTTTCATAAATAAAATCTATATTGGAGATATGTGAAAGTTTTATTTTTAATATCTAAATTCCTATGTAAAAATGTAACTATTTCCTCCCACCCAAGAATTGTATGTTCCTCCTGTCCTAAAATGAGTTCTGTAACTCATCGGGATTGCTCTAGCAATAAATAAAAACAATAACAAAACAAATAAAAAAAAAACAGATTAGACATAATTCTTAGCCTCCCTCGGTACAACACTAATTCTAAGCAGAACTCCTTCATTTATCGTGCAATACACACTTCCAATACACCCTACACCCAATTGACGTTTTTAACTCTGCACCACACTCCATAAAATCACACAGGTCTATTGATACTTTATACTTACTTTAGATACCCATCTAATGCAACCACCATCCCATAAACTTCCTTTTTTTTTTAAACTTTTTGTTGTGCATATTTTTATTACTTTTCCTTAAAGAATCCGATCGCCCTCATCCTATCCCCCCCCATCCTGCCCTCCACATCCAACCCACCCATCCTACCCCTCCCCTTTTACACCTAAATTACTTGTTTCTTGTAATGTAATTTTTCATTACAAGAAACAAGTAATTCTTTCAATTCACTTCACTTTTATCTAATACCCTTGTGGAAATCTGTAAATGGTACAATTACCGTGATTCAAATACTATTTTGCTCTGTTACGTAAACTGTTTGTCTCCTAAACAAAATAATAAAAAAAAATCCTTAAATATAGAAGTCTTACTAAAAACTATGGTCGTTAACGGAATCCATGAAAAATATCTGACAAAGTAGCATTTCTGGAAAATTAATAACTAAATACGACATACTTTTCTGCACAGTGTGTTTAGGAAATACGATTTATGTACTTTCACATAATATAACTAACTATCCCCGAATGGGTATGCAGAGAAAATATATCTACGAGAGATGAATTAGCGGAGGGATCAACTGTCTGTGGGCCAACTGTCATGGCCAACATCACCCTAATAAACAATATATAATATTCAAACAGATTCCCAAATCTATTATTCTGTAAAACATAATTACAATAATATAAATATTATCCAAATTAATTTCAAATGCGAACTTACCAAATACATAAAGTCCATCTAAGAGTATTTCTCCAATGTTTCATGACTAATGCTATGTTTCTATTGTTTATATTTATAATTGTGTTATGATTTGACCACCTGTCTTCTTATGGTTACCAATGTATGGACAATTTTCTGTTTTATGTGATTTTTCTTTTTAATTTTTGGTTTCACATTTCTTTCTTATAAAATTAATAAATTATTTCTTGTTACGCTGTCTTATTTGAGGTTACTAAGACCCCGCAGGGAACTGAGTGCTCGAAAGTAGTTTCAGTGAATAATTAACAATGACGAAGTGAACAATGAGATGTGACCCCGAACCATAATACAACTAGTTAAGATTTAGACATAAATGAATCCAAGTTTAATCAAGACTATGTATACACTTTGTCAAACCTAATTAAAATCTTTAATTAAATGAAGACAATATAAGAAACAAATATCCTATACACAAGTAATCCAAAATAGAGCCATAAGAAATATATACCATTTACGATGGAATACACATGTCACTCATCAAGACTTCACAAGCTTAAAAAATAGTTACACACTACCAGCCGGCCTTTCTCAGTACCCATCATATCATCAGGGGGGGGGGGGGGTTCACTCATCAAGACTTCACAAGCTTAAAAATTAGTTACACACAGATCAAGCAGATGATTTTTCTCTGGTGTGCACCTCGAATTTAAAGCTTTTCTCGAAGCTAGTTCTAATTTAAGAGTGAATTTGTATGCGGGAAGTCGTTTTAATCTACATCCAGAAAATATAAGAAAATGCAACTATTCATGTTATCGAAAGGAACATTTTAAAGTCCACAAGCCGTCTCACAGTTGAGAAAGAAAAACCTTTTGTATGTTCCGATTGCAATTATTTATGTGCTAGAAAGGAGACTTTGAAAACCCACAAGTTTACTCAAGTGGAGAAAAACCATTTTCATGTTCCGGTTCCAACTATTTATGTTCTCAAAAGGAACATTTAAAAGTCCACAAGCCTTCTCGCAGTGAAGAAAAAACTTTATCATGTTCTGACTGCGACTATTCGTGTTCTCGAAAGTGACAATTTAAAATCCACATGCTGACTCACTGTGGAGAAAAACATACACGAAACTCCTGAGCACGAGCGCGAGAACCTTGCGGCGAGCAATGAGTTCTCGTGCGTAGAATATTTAGGTACTTAAGGAGTTATTTTTTGTTATCATCAGTGATTTTTTTGTCACTATTGGCCACCCCTAATTTCTGGCCGCCCTAGGCCCGGGCCTACATTGGCCTTAGGGGAAATCCGCCACTGCTCCTTACACATTAACACCAAACCAGCCTTTAATTTCGATATACACCATCACAAAACACGATCACAAAATCAAATACACCTATCGTCATCTACTCACACGACTAAATTTGGAATTAACTCCTTACAATACGTCGCACATACGTAATACAACGCATTACCGAATGTCCTAAAACTTCCAGCATCAAACAAAAAAATATTGGCTAAGGCTCTAAAAGGATATTTTCTCAGCAACTTTATTAACTAGTGACAAATTTAGCAGTCTTCCTTTGTAACTCTTGTATATTCTTCAATTACCAGTATCAAGTGTGTCTAGTCCGTTTAAAACTCTGTGTACTTTTCATTGATCTTCGTGTTCTTATGTAAAAATAATTTTCTTTTAGATGTATAATGTTGTCCTTCCCGAAATGAATTTTTTTAAACTCATTGGGAGTAATGCATTATAAATATTATGTAATAGTTTTGAATTATTTTATCTCTAATAAATAAATAAAAATAAATAGGGAAACTCAATTGAAAATCTGAAAATAGAGAAATCAGAAAAAGACATTGGCATCTCTGGGACCCTAACACAGGACCTCTCGCTTTCCGGGCAAAGGTCGTGGGTTCGAGTCCCAAAGGAACCGATATCTTTTCCTGATTTTTCTGTTATCAGATTTTCGATTGAGTTTCGCTTATATTGTGTTCATTTAATTAAATATTACAATTTAAAGTTTTATTCATAAAGTTAATAAGTTAAATTTAAAAAATTTTAAGCAACCCCCGACATAAAAAAAGAGCTGATAACCTAGAAAAGGATTTTCATGAAAAGTAGATAAGAACCATCTCGATCACGTCAGTTTTCAAACAAACAAAAAACGCATCATAATTGGTCGATTCGTTTAGGAGCTACGATGACACAGACAGACACATAGACAGACAGCCCTGCAGACAGACATACAGACCTTGCGTCGGGGGTTAAAATATAAAAATAAGTAAAATCTCTAAAATTAAATTCATCCCCATTTGTTCCGACCCAAGCGACCCAAACTGGTGAGAAGGCAGAGTGGAGGAAATACATGTATAAATAAATAAACGTTTATTTAAATAGTCTATAATGTTACAGAGCTAGTTTCCAGTAATAAGAAGGAATGTTACAACTATGCGAAAATAACGTAAAACTAGGTTCATTATATCTACCAAAGGTGAACAAATTAAAACCACTGTAACAATATTCAATTAAGAAATACAATTGAAAAAAATCAATTTATTAACAATGTACAGAAAATAATGAATGCACAGATAACATCTTTCAATATAATGAAGTCGCAATTTAATTTAATTTTGAATGAATTCAGTGAATTAATTTAATCAGGTATCTAACCATATTGTCAAATATTTTGGGACGGCTATAATTATTTAAATGAACTAGTCACGCTACAAAGGTAAAGCTAAGTATACTTTATTAAGTGACTATGATTTGTTTTATTTGATAGTTTCATTTAATGGTTTCAACAGTAAGCATCTTCCGGAGTGTAAGAGTTTAATTAAAAGTGTAAGTAATATATTAATTAAAAAATATTAATTCCAGATTTACGAAAATCAACTATCCCACCCAAATTCTATCTAAGTTAACGATTTAGTTCGGAATGAACCTTGGCTTACAATAAAAAAACGAAAAGGGAGTTTCCTCTCACGGAATGTTAAGTGAAACGATGAAAATAATTTTGAGGAAATTCGTGGTAGATAAAACGACAGTATAGATAAAGAGGGTTGGTGGTACAATTGGTAATGCACCAAAACCAATCAATCTCCAGGCCTTGTGATCTAGGTGGTTAAGAATGCAGCCACCCGGCAAACGAAAGTCCTAATTCGAGTCTTGGCTGAACTCAAATACTTTTTTTCTATCAATGTAATTCTACTACATATTGTTTGAAAAATATAACATCGTTTGCTAAAATTTCAAGATGTTGATTAAATCATTTGAAACAATTTTAACACTTTGGTTAATCTGTTTTTTTTACTAACAAATGACAAACACAATGACAGAATAATTTTTTATTTTTTATTAGCTCAGGTTCGCTTTGTTTCATGCTAAAATATTTTCCCAGTTAAAAATATTTTGAATGCATGCAAAAAAAAGTTCTACTTAAAACAATGTACATACAACTACTTGAATAAGAAAAACTACTTAAACAATGAACTTTTAGCTTGTAGCTTGGCTTTTATTGTGTTTTTTAGGAATTAAAATGTTAAAAAATAATTTTTTTATTTAGGTAAATCCCATATTTTTTTAAGAATACTTAAATGTCTTAAATTCTCGGCTAAATCTAAGAATCTAAATGGAAATCCAATGTTTTGTCCCACAATACAGGCAGACTAAAAGTAAGCAGAAATGCAGAAATATGCCCTGTACGTTGTGCATTGTATATTTCTCTTACCATTATTGGAGTATGTTATGTCGGCTGATAATGCGTATAATTGGGTAAGTAATGATAATCACAATATTAATCGTTTTGGTATCTGGAATCAATATAATGTTATATAGAATGAAACAAGTACTTTGTTTAAAAACCACTTTATTTTTATTTATATTCGTCGACCCGTTTCGGTTGAACTCAACCTTCTTCAGGACAATAAACATATAAACTAAATTAAGGTACAGAGTTAAGATTAAAGTAAACAAAAGAAAGAGATAGCATATAAGAAAGGGAGAGAACATCAGATACTGGTTGGTGGAAGGGTAGGGGGCGGAGTCACGGGCGGATGGGGGTGGGGGTTACATAGGGAGAAAGGGAATAACTTTAAAATCGGACTGTTGGTTAATTCTAAATGTTTGTTTAAAATTTGGCAATTACGTTTCTTTGATTTGGATATTTCTAATGCTTCTAGGTTATTAAGGCGTATTCCTATTTTATTGATATGTATTATTTTTACTCCTGTATTTATGTTAAATGTATGATCAGTATCAATTAAATGGTCTGCAAATTCAGAGAAACCTGTGCTTGTAAGGCACCTGACGTGTTCTTTAACTTTAATCTTAACATTACGCGCTGTTTTACCTATGTATGTGGCTGGGCAATCGTTACAATTAAGTTTATAAATGCCAGGGTGGCTTAATTTATCCTCTGTATCTTTAGAATTAGTAAGAAGTTTAGCTAAATTATTGTTAGTATAGAAGGCCGGCCTTATTTCTGATGGAAGTATTGACGTGCCATGGGAAAAGAATTTACTAATGTACAAAATTCTACGCCATTGAGTAGTTATATTATTATTATTAATAGGTAGGGCATTATACAGAAATTTATTTGATGCGATTAGTCAAGTTTTTTTAGAGGATTTTATCTATTAGATCGGTGCCATATCCGTTGTTAATAGCTATTTTTTTTAATTGTAATTAGTTCATTGGAAAAATTAATATCAGATAAGGGGATAGAGACTAGCCGGTGAATCATACTATGGAAAGAAGAGTGCTTATGCGAGATAGGGAAAATTTTACGACTGCGTTCAAAATCTTTCTTCAATCCAGTTTCACCCACAGGAGATGGCTCTCCTATCGAAAGGTTTAAAACATAACCTACACTACACCACTCACCCAATAAAACCCAATATTTATGGATTTGTCATATGACCAAGTTAAATTACTCACAAAAAATCCTAAGATACCCAGGTTATATGGATTCTTAAAAATACATAAGACTTATTGCCCTATTAGACCGGTTGTCGCCTGTTGTAATTCCCCTACTTTTAAATTAGCCTCCATTGTTACTAATGTGTTCAATAATTCCAATGTCTTTTTCCCTAAATATACAATTAAGAATTCTGTTGAATTAGTGAATCATTTGAAGGACTTAGTTCTACCAGCTAACTCTAAACTAATTTCATTTGATGTTAAAAACCTTTTTCCCAATATACCTGTGGTTGAATGTAAATCTTTAGTAGCTAACTTACTTAATAATTCCCATTTACCTGATGACCTGTCTAATGATCTTTCTCGCCTTTTTAACGTTTGTTTAAATCAAAATTATTTTTAATTCAACGAGGTTTTCTACCAACAAAAAGATGGTCTTCCGATGGGAGCACCCACTAGCCCTGTATTAGCTGATATATTTATGGATAATATAGAAAATAAGATACATGAATGTAAATCCCCTCTGTTAAAAAACATTATTTTCTGGAAACGCTATGTCGATGATATTTTGTGTATTTGGACAGGCACAGACCGTCAACTTAACAGCTTCCTATCCCTACTTAATTCCTTTCATACAAAAATCCCGTTCACACTAGAGATATGTATAAATTCCACTTTAAATTTTCTAGATCTCTCCTTATCCATCGTTAACCACAAAATTAGCTTCAACATTTATAGAAAACCTACATTCACGGACACCATAATTCATAATACCTCCAATCACCCTATCTCGCATAAGCACTCTTCTTTCCATAGTATGATTCACCGGCTAGTCTCTATCCCCTTATCTGATATTAATTTTTCCAATGAACTAATTACAATTAAACAAATAGCTATTAACAACGGATATGGCACCGATCTAATAGATAAAATCCTCTAAAAAAACTTGACTAATCGCATTAAATAAATTTCTATATAATGCCCTACCTATTGATAATAATAATATAACTACTCAATGGCGTAGAATTTTGTACATTAGTAAATTCTTTTACCATTTCACGTCAATAATTCCATCAGAAATAAGGCCGGCCTTCTATACTAACAATAATTTAGCTAAACTTCTTACTAATTCTAAAGATACAGAGGATAAATTAAGCCACCCTGGCATTTATAAACTTAATTGTAACGATTGCCCAGCCACATACATAGGTAAAACAGCGCGTAATGTTAAGATTAGAGTTAAAGAACACGTCAGGTGCCTTACAAGCACAGGTTTCTCTGAATTTGCAGACCATTTAATTGATACTGACCATACATTAAACATAAATAGAGGAGTAAAAATAATACATATCAATAAAAAAGGAATACGCCTTAATAACCTAGAAGCATTAGAAATATCCAAATCAAAGAAACGTAATTGCCAAATTTTAAACAAACAGTTAGAATTAACCAACAGTCCGATTTTAAAGTTATTCCCTTTCTCCCTATGTAACCCCCACCCCCATCCGCCCGTGACTCCGCCCCCTACCCTTCCACCAACCAGTATCTGATTTCCCCCCCCCCCCTTTCTTATATGCTCTCCCTTTCTTTTGTTTACTTTAATCTCAACTCTGTACCTTAGTTTATATGTTTATTGTCCTGAAGAAGGTTGAGTTCAACCGAAACCGGTCGACGAATATAAATAAAAATAAAGTGGTTTTTAAACAAAGTACTTGTTTCATTCTATATAATGTCAAGCCACAAAGTGTTTGCTTTCTACGATAATTTAATATAATGTTACTTCATGTATGCTGAGTTTCTAGTTGTTTATGGGGTTACCCAAGGGTCAATCCTAGAGCCTCTCCTCTTTTCTATTTTAATAATGCCAATGCTGGAGTCATCTGCTTTTCTCATTTTCTCCTTTTCGCTAATGATCTTAAATTATTTTTAATAATTAAAAATATTAATGATTGCCTGCGTCTTCACGATGATGTTGATAACATTTCAGAAAGGCGTCAACGAAACCAACTTCATTTCCATGTCTTGAAATGTGTAGTCTTGACCAGAGTATTTAGTCTAACCTATCATAGGTATACTAAGCTCGGTCATAATCTTAAGTGAGTTTCTACTATAAAGCCTCTTGGGATTACGTAAGCTGACATTTCATGTTCATATCTAAGGATGGGCCAGTCTACCGGGGTTTGTTCTCCGAACCGTCAGAGTTTTTCCACTTCTACTTGGTCCGCTTTTCCGCGTCAGAGTTTTTATACTTCTCCTCGGTCCACAGTAGTCTGGAGAGTGGTTAGGATATCTGGAATTCTCAAAAGGTCCAGGTGTTCCCCCACGTTACAGAGGGTGAAAAAAAAGTTTTTGAGATTTCTCTACACGAGGACTACTTCTTCATTATCCTTGCCTCTACCCGGCGAATTTTATTCTGTGTATGTTGGGACTTCACTCCCTTCAGCTGGGATGTCGCCACCCACTTATTCAGAATGCAGCGCGGCTATATTTACAACTCTGCTATTTCGGAGCGAGTGGGTCTCTATGTTCCAGATTACTATCTTACATGAGTCATCATAGATTATTCCTGCATGTAGGATGAACCTGCCAATGTTTTTTCCGACGGGTAGAAGTATGATACTCCTTGGAAAAATCTTTTCCTAGATCAATATATTGAGCGTCAGCAAAGAGAGATTCAAAAGGGAAAATCTTGAAAGATTCTCTCCTCATTTTTACCATTCTCTGATTTTTTTAAAATGGAATTGTTATATTTTAAATTATTATTATATATATTTTTTAATAACCGTTTTCGTCAAATATTTCGTTTCTGCAATTTCTCATAGGTATTAAATTTAAATTTTTAAATTTGTAATTGTGCTAGGTACTACATTTCTCATTGACGATACCACGAAATTTCAGGTGTTGATTTTAAAAGGTTTAAATCCCTGATACGTTATGGATAAAGTTGTTAGATTATAATTATTTTTTCAATCACGGCATATTAATGAGCGATATTTTTTGTTTGGATGAATAATTGAAATTATTTTCTCCTCTGTCTTATTTTTCTTTATTAATAAATAATGTAGATATACAAAACAAATTTTGAATTTTAGGTGTTCGAAAAATTTACATTAAAACATTTTAACACAATCTCTCTAAAACAAAACCAGTAAATTTAAAATAAAACAATAACTTTGTAAACACCACTTTTATTTTTTATACTTTATGCCGACCGGGTTTCGCTACAAAATCTCTACTAAAAGTAGTCTACTTTAGTAGAGATTGTACTGCCCTGAAGAAGCTACGGTTGTAGTGAAACCCGGTCGGCATGAAGTATAAAAAATAAAAGTGGTGTTTACAAAGTTATTGTTTTATTTTAAATTATAATGTCACATCACAAAGTAACTGCTTCATATGAACAAAAAAACCAGTAAAGTTTACGATAATACGCAAAATAATGGCACAAAACCAAGGTACTCTTGCAAACACCTTAAACCAATAGAAAATTTGGACAACGAAACCTAAAATATATTGCGACTAGAATTTACAATAACTTACAAGACAAAATAAAGAAGTTTAAAATTGTAAACATGTCTCACGGAAATAATTATTCCCTTCTGAAATGATTATTTTCCTATCCTAAAAACCGTAAATTTTTTCTTTTTAAATAATTTTACTTGCTTTTTTTACTCGCTGTTTTCTTGCTGTTTACCTGGCCAGTGAACTATTAATTAATCGCTTTGCGTTATAGGTTGACAACACTGTTTTGTTGATTTCCAGAAGTGGCACTTTTGAATGGCTGCCTTTTGGAACTGAGAGACGGACATTGGACCATGTCATAAAATAGTGTTAATCCTATTTAAATTCAAGTAATCCTTTTTGTATAACGATGATTTGTGCCGTGCGCCATTTCATTACTCGGGGAACAAAATAGTTTTGATCCTTCATTTGTGTGGAGTGATTTTACGCGAGATCGATGCACTGGAAAGTGATTCTCATATGGTGCCGGTGATTGTAAAATGGTTAATCAATCCGACTCCTTTCGTGATCCGGATCGATGCACATTATGCTACTCTCCCGAGGTCTTTATTTGAGGCCATTTTATGAGTGGCGTCTTTCATGTATTCTACACGCGGGCTCGGGACCTCTTTGGAGCCCCTTTACTTAGACAAGCTCGTTGGCACGAGATTGGACGAGTTCTCCACGAGTTTGCAAGAGGTTGCTGCTGTTAGTTAGTTACTTACTTTTCTGGCATCATCGAGGAACCGGCAAGGGGCGCGGAAGCTGAGTGTGGTTCTCGGCTAGACCGAACGACGTGCGCATTCTTGCTGGGACTGCCAATCGATTGGAGAGGACTCCCAACCGTTTACTATGCCCTTATTATTTATGTACTGTGTCTTCCTCCCAAACAGGTGCTGGTAGGATACGCTAAATTCAATCACCCAGCGCTTGGACTTTCACCAACCTATCCCATTGTCTTGTCTATATTTTGTCATACTAACACATATTGTATCTTGTATTTCCCTCTATAGTTTGGCAATTAAGTCTAGAAATGTATTAAATTGGAACTAAATTTTTTCATTACTACGGCAACACTGAATTACTCGCTTTGTCAATGACGTTTCGTATGGCTCTTGGCTGTCGTCCAATTTACTCTCTTAAATCGTGTATAACACAGTAAATATCGCTCATAATAATTTTTTTTTTCATTGTTCACCTGTGCATTATTTGAATTGAATAAAAATGAATAAACCAATACGTAGTGGTGCAAGAGAAGTTACATATTGCGTTTTTCAACGGTGCCTAGCCGATTATCACGCGAAGAGGTTCCTATGTAATTTGAAAGATGTTTAAAAACGAACTACAGAAATGACTGGTACGTAGTATAGTTTTTTAATGAATTTCATTAGTATTAAAAGATTTATGCCAATTTTCGAGTGATTAGAACTAACTTTAGAAGTTATGCTTAAAAATCCAAATTTTACACTTTTATTTGACAGTTCATACGAGGCCATAAGAAAAAGGGAATAACTCAAAAAAACAAAATAATAACATGTAACTTCTTTAAACTCATAGAAAAGTTACTTTTTTCTTAATTTTATCTTTCTTTCTTCCTAAATGAATATTATCTAATGTGTTTGTTTAAACTACCTTCTATAATAATAATTTGAATGATGTTTTTCACACACAGGTAAATCTGAATCAACGGTAAGCCGAATCGTCAAGGAAGGGGAAAAGGTAGATGGAAAATTTGAAATACCGGGAAAACGGAAAATGGGCATAATAATAATAATTTGTAATAGTATAAGTGCTGATGATCCGAAAAATGGTTGCAAACACGTGATGAAAATTGAGGCAGAATATTATGCACGAGGCAGTACTATATATGATGATATCGATGAACTAATACGTTTAGATGAAGATGAAGATACGGAAGAAGAAGAATCACATGAGGACGAAAAAAATAATGTCGTGTGTTGAATTTATAACTCAAAATTTTAAGTACCTACGTTTTTATATCGAAATAAACGCCCATTCAGGCCACCACATGTAATCAAAATACTGTATGTCTCTTTTGTCCGCTCAATATTAGAATTCGGATCAGTCATATGGAATCCCCAATACAAAGTTAATCTTTTAAGGTTAGAAGGAATTCAAAAAAAGATACTGAAACACTTAGACTTTAAATCCTTTCGAACATCAGAAAAACTACAAGACTCATTAACATTCCATAATTTATCAACCTTAGAAGATAGAAGAAATATATCCGACCAGAAATTTTTATTCAAAATTATTAACAACGTTGTTGACAACAACTATCTTCTAGAACACATTAATTTCCACTGTCCAACAAAAAATACAAGGTCAAACCAACTATTCCACATCCCACACTCAAAAACAAATTACACACAACATTCATTTTTCCGAAGGACGTGCACAAAATACAACGATATGTTTTACGAAGCTGATATCTTCCATTTGTCCTCAGGCCAATTTATTAAATTCATAACTGAAAAAATTAAAACCAATTGTTAATTGCGAACCCTCCATCCCTGCTGTCTGTTGTTTTTTCATTCTCATTATGTTGTTTTTCCTTCTTATTATAAAAATAATAATATTTGGATGATTTATGTAGAGCTATTGTGAAAATGAGTTGTTGTGAAAAACTCCCTCAAGGGCGCTGGCAAATGGCTAATCATTTATCCTTAAACGTTTTCTAATGATGTGAAAATATGTTAATTTTATATGTGTTCGCTGTTTAACTTCATCTTTTCTTTCCCACATGCTTTAATTTGTGTTTTTTTCATTTCTGTTGTATTTGTTTTTCTTTTTTCTAACACTTTATTTTTTCTTTAACGTTTTAATCTGTGTTTATATATTATAATTTTTTTTGCGGAAACTTCACTGGTTAATGCACCCATGTAATATGTAATTACCTTATAATATGTACAACTGTTTGTTTCCCTAATAAACAAAAACAAAAACAAAACAAAACAAAACTTGTTTTGTTTTATTTTACTTCTATTAAATTCCAGTTTTTTTGTGCAAAATTTTTGAAAACACAAATACGCCATTAAATATATATTTCGGCCGAAGTGTTTTTTAAAACATACATCCATTGTCTTATGAGCCATCTTGGTGTTGCAATTTAAAACCTTGAAAACGATCGCAGTGCCATTATTTATTTTCTACACTTAATTGCCAAACTGTAAGAACTTGCACAATGCTTACTAACAACATAAGCAGGGACATTGGAGGTATAAAATCGTTCTAAACTAAATGTAGCTTCGTTCTTCCAAAAAAATAGAGTCCTTGCGAGAGCATTGAAGCCTTGACCATCTGTTACTTATACCAGGGGGCCTAGTCTCTATCTTTTATCAACCTCAGTTAGCGCGTTAATTACGTCACAAACACGTATTTTACGATTACCAAAATTAGCGTAACTGTCAAAATACGTGTTTGTGACGTAATTAACGCGCTAACTGAGGTTAATAAAAGATAGAGACTAGGCCCCCAGGGCGAGTAAGTGGTGGATAACCTCCAATACTGTTAGTTTATCTGGCGTGGAGCTCCATGGCTACTGGTTATTTTTTGGGTGCGTTCTTCGTGTTCTCTATGGAGTGAGTTGCAAGTTTTGCAAACATGGTCCACAACTATACTTTGTATTTTTCTGAGGTCTATTTTATTTGTTTAGCACTATGCTCTGGAGTTTTTCACTATGCCTACTTGTTAAATACATATTACTACATATTGACCTCTTTTTGTTAAGTAGAGTTTGTTCCCCTCTTTACAGAAACTTTACCCACAATCTTGCAATTTAATAACATTTCATTTGGCACCCCCGTGTCCAAATTTACATTACATTTAAACCCCAAATTTATTTTACACATATTTAATACTCTGACTCAACATTCAATCGATCATTAACAAAGGTTGTGCAATAATTAGTCAACTCTCCCAAAATTTTAGTTTCCAACCAAATATATTGATTCAATATCTTTGTTTCCAACTAATCAAAAAATGTACCAATTATTAAAATGGAGTATTTGTAAACTAGCTTGTCTCAATAATTCATCTAAGGTCTTGGCACAAATTATTCGTAATGAATAATGAGTCAGGCATAGCGAAATGTAGGTAACTAATAAATAAATTAATTAAACAAATATCCTTATAGCCTTCTCAAAACCAGTTAATTGTAATTAACAGTATCGTATTTCGTTGTAGTTTGTACTTATTCTATTTCTGATTTAGAAGGAACATTTCTGGTAACACATTTATAATGTTTGAATTTATTAACAACTAGCTGATCCGGCGAACTGCGTACCGCCTCAGAATCAATAACTGTTGTGTTAACTTATTAACTGAATAAAATTCAGTTTTTTTATTACTTAAATAAAAATTACAAAATGAAGCCATTATCGATGCACAACTGTCCGTGTTTTATTTTTGTCAGTATCAGAGTTGACGTTGTGTACGGATTTATAATTTTAGTGATTTTCTTACCTTTTCACTTACTTCCGGGAATAGCGTTTCATTTTCTTTATACGTGTGAGGCAGATTTATAATAATTATTGTATTTTTCCTGTAGAGGGATGCAGACATACGTTCACTGTTTGTCCCATTTTCGGCTGTTGACATTTAGTGTGAAAGAAAGAGGGGCAGCATTATATGATTAAGAACCAAATCCAAATAAACACAATATTCCTACAGCTCTTTCAAAATATGAGAATTCATTCAAACAAAATGTATGAGGAAAAGAATTTCCTTCTCAACTACTTTTTTGTGAATTTTTCCGATGTTTTAATAGCTATTCTGCTATTCGGGGCAAAGAAAAATCCAACGAATCAATGATTTAAAAAATCGGTCCAGCCGTTCTTGAGTTATAAATGGTGTAACTAACCCGACTTTGTTTCATATATTAAGATTTATTATTACTAGTACCTACATTGGAGGTTTTCCACCACTTACCCGCCCTGGTATAAGTAACAGATTGTTACTTCTTCAAGGCTCTCCAAGGATTCTCATTTTTTTTAATGAACGAATCTACATTTAATTTTGAACGAATCTAGACTTCCAGTGTCCCTGCATACGTTGTTTGTAAGCAGTATGCAAGTGCTTAGCGGGAAATCAAGATACAATAAGTGTTAGTATGACTATAGACAAGATTGGTGATAGTCTACGAGGAGGCAAGCGCTGGGTGACTGTATCCAGCGTAGAACCTGTAGGAAGAAAGACACAGTACCTACATAAATAATAAAAGTATAGTGCTGGAAAACGGGTGGGATTCCTTTCCAATCGATTGGCAGTCCCAGCAAGAATGCGCATGACGTTCGATCTAGCCATAAACTACACTCCGCTTCCGCGCCCCTTAGCCGGTTCCTCGGTGGTGCCTTAAAGAAAAGTAAATGGGAGATTGGGGGGAAATGCCCAATGACCCTAAGAAATTCGGCGTCCTGAAGCCGGAGGTAGGGCAAAGAAGAGCTAGTACTAGTACCTACAGTGTTTCATTCCCAATGATTTAAAATCAAAAGTATTTTGTTTTAATTCTTGTGCCATTATTCAATCTTTCAAGAGAATGAAACCAGAATGGTGGCTAAGCCAGCATTCATCTGCCTGGCTTAGCCATCGAACAAATAATTAAATACATTTTCATTTCACGTTTCATTTTGCTTTTTAAGATGACTGAAAAATAATGATTTGTTTTTCAGGGTGTCTACGGGACCTACTTCCATTCTGTGAATCTTTGCAAGGGGAATAAGCGTAAAAACCTAACAGACAACTCCATCGAAGTTCACTACGACCCAGTCAATGACACAACTTATTTGAATGGCTATTCTACCAATAAAAAAGATGGAGGAGTTGTAATGGTGATAATTTTTGCCTTATTATGTTAATTTTATTTTTATTAAAGGCTTATATTATTTTTAGAAGTGACCTTTATAAACATGTGATGAAGTTAAGTCATTTCCAAACAGTATCAGTATCCGGTCGTGATGGCTTATGAAAGGTACTATGCAACCGCAAAAAGTCGACAGAAATTTTATTGCTTGTCATGTAAAACTTTAATTACACTATGGAGACTCAGCAGCTCTCATATAAAATATGGTGCGAAAATAAAAAAAGATAAACCGATTTAACATCAATGAACTTGAAAAAAACATAAAATCACAAAAAAAGTTTATACAAGTAGGTAAAACAATTTTTAAATTATTTTAAAAAGCTTCAAAATGCATGTTGATGCTTTTTATTAATTTTTATATAAATTATTTTAAAAAGGACAAAATTGTTTTAGGGCCGCAAAGAAAAGAAGAATTTGGCGTTCCTCAGGGATTAGTTTCGAGTCCTACATTGTTCTAGATACGTATCAAGAATCGAATGGAGAATTCAATATACCCACTACTCTCATTATTATTATTTATTATATATTCTCTCTAAGATATTTCTTATTTAATGTGGTTATACTTCCTATAAATATATTATTTTTATAGGCTCGCATTCGATTTTGGAAATGGTCTGAAAAATCAGGAAGATTCGAGTTCCTGGTTACTTTCAATGCTGACAACGTGTGTGACTACCCCGCAATCAAGAAGAATTGCTTCGATAAGTGCTACTTGATGGATGCTAAATGCAACGTTAAAAAGGTAATAATATCAACTTATCTTAAAATTGTTTCGACATTAAGAATTGGCACCAAAATCATCCACAAAATTGGTAGAAGATTTTCTACTTAGATTCATAGTAATTTTTGTTTCAGGGCACAAAGCTCATAAAACAATTGGATTTAGAGGAAGTGGGGCACTACTTCATGGGAGAGAACTTTTTCCACGGAAAATTCAAAGTTCTGATGGACTTTTTCACCGCCAAGGAAAACGTTACCTGCTATAGTGTTGTTGTTGAATTAATGGATGT
This sequence comes from Limnephilus lunatus, assembly GCA_917563855.2. Taxonomy (NCBI): domain Eukaryota; kingdom Metazoa; phylum Arthropoda; class Insecta; order Trichoptera; family Limnephilidae; genus Limnephilus; species Limnephilus lunatus. The sequence goes on along the minus strand of OU830594.1, from coordinate 88,661,214 downwards.
TGAAAAACTAAAGGAATTTAGAAAAAGAGTAACCGAAAAAGAAGAGGGAGTGATCAAAGAGCCTGCATAATCCGAATAAATATAACCGTATGATTATTATATTGTTTCAACCAAAAACTGAACTACTCGTACCTTTTTAACATAAAAAAACATTTTTCAAAGGAAAAAAAGTAGTTTTAATGTTTTTGCCTACAAAAGCAATCAAACCGAAGGACTTAAAATTAAGATGAAGTTTGTATGATTTACAAAAAAACATTTTTAATTGGCTTGTTAAGAATGAACGTATATATTTTATATGAAAAAATGGTAAATTGGTAAAAGCGCACTTCCCGGTTAGACGAGAGGTTCTGGGTTTGACACCCAGTTGCGACCATTATCTTTTTCTATTTTTCTGTGTCTTGTTATCTTTCATATTTTCGTTTAGATTAATAGTGCTTTCTTCTTCTTCTTCAATGATATATTACGGTGATGGAAATAAACTTCAAAAGTTATAAAAAGAGAGTTGTTCTTATAAAAAATTGAAATGGTTCATGTAACAGACGTGTTGAGGTTTCTTAAAAAAAATTGTAATTGTATTATGATTATATGTTAAATAAATAAATCGTCAAAGTGAGGGTAAGCGAGCAGGCATATTGCGACGGGCTTTCACTCGATTCTAGGAATCGTGCCCTGGCACAGAGACAACGGTAGCTACTGTTGTAGACAAGGGTGTAGATAAGGGTCCCAGCCGTTTTTTAGTCAATTCTTCAGTACTACCCGTCTCGTGTCCTTTTGGTGTCACTAAAAACTCTTTCGTTTACTTATATATATAGATATATGACAAAAATATTCATACTTTACATTGTTTTCAGAGGTTAATTACACAAAGAACAATAATAAGACCAAGATTGAAAACTGAATCTATTTTAAACTGAAATTTTTTTGCCTGTTTGGAAAAACCTAAGAAGTCGACAAATAGGACAAGCTGTGATCGTAGCCCGGCACTTCTCCACCAGTTCACCAGCTTGTTGGAGGGGACCCCACCACTTTCTCAACGGCGGCATTAAAATGAAACATATGGTTTCCTCCTTCACCGCACAAGTCAAGACTTTTTTTATTGAATGAAGCAACATTTATTTGAATGACCCTAGACCCTCCAATGTCCTCTCTCACGCATAAGGGGTTAGTTAGCAGTATACAATCAGTTATATTCATATTATACAAAAGAGGAATAGAAGTAGCAGCCCGTGGAATGATTCTTTTGAAAAAGGTAACATAAAAATAGAGATAAAATCAAGGACCCCTCCTCATTCTTTTATTCATTAATGATATAGGCATTAAGGATACAAGCACCGCTCCAAATATTTCTTCTTCGCAGACGATATTAAACTTTTCAAAGCTATTAAAAGATTCGAGACCTTGGCGTGACTTTTAATCAAATCTCTTTTTAAAATCCCACATATCTGACATTGTTTCCCACGCTAACAAAATGCTCGGATTTGTTCTTCGTATTGCGAGATCATTTACTAATGAAATTGCAATACGAAGAACACATTTATGAAGCACTTGCTTGCATTTATGAAGCACTTGCATCCTGGAATACAGCTCCATTATTTGGGCCCCCTATGAACAAAACCATATCCTAGAAATAGAAAGAGTACAAAAAAGATTTTTGCGTTACCTGTAAATGAAGGAATATACATACTATCCATTTCTGCATCCATCGTTGTTCTTAACAGGAATACTCGATCTTAATACCTTAGAAGCCCGCCGAAAAATATTTTTGGTGAATTTTTTTTTTAGTTGATATCCGGTACTGTACTATTCACCAATATTGAAGGAGATTAACATATATGTCCCTAACGCGTATACTCGTGGGAGATCCCACGCACTTTTTTATGCTCCGAAAGCGATAACTTCTTCCTTTCAGAAGGCGCCATTAAACAGAGCAATTCAACTGCTTAACGATTCTGCACTGAGCATCGACATCTACAATGAAACCTATAGAGAGTTCATTATCTTTTGATATACATCACAACACAGTGAAACTGCCCTCGTGGACTTTTTTCTCTTAAATTTTGTAATCTTCTCGTGTATAACTGTTTTATGGAAAAGCTGAAAAAAAAAGTTAAAGTGTTAGTGAAAGAAAAAAAAGAATAATAGCTGTTACCAGTTGAAGAACTATTATAAGCAATATTTATTAGCCTGAAACACTCATCAACATTAAAAAAATCTCCCGAGAAAAGATAAATGCCGCCGACGCGGGACTCGAACCCGCGTCCTTCTGATATCCGGTCAACTGCTCTACCAACTGAGCTACGTCGGCTTATCTCCCACCCGCCAAATAATTCAATATATACTAGTGTTTCATTCAACAATTACTGCTTATTACATTTTTCACCTGAAAACAACCAACTTTATTTTTAGTGAGAAATGCATTATAAGTGCTAACCCCACTAGATGGCGTCGAGACAAATTATGTCTACATTTTTTTGGTGAAATACTTTAACTTGTCAAATATTAATTATTATTTTTAATTCGTAAACTAATGTTTAAGACAAGATTTTTTTGCATAGCACAAAGGGTGCTTTGCATAAATTTTTTTTATTTTTTATTATTTTATGCAAAAAAGAAAATAATAACCAGATAAGGTATTTCACAAAACCACCGGGCAGTACCAATGCGTACGGCGATCTACCGCAGACGAAGCCCGAAGTCCGTGCCCTTTAGCCGACTCCCCGATCTTGTAAATGTACTTAGGAGAGAAGGGGAAGTGTTCGAAGACCCTAAGGAAAATATATGAGTGGCGGGTTTCACCGGCTTAAATTAAAATATTACTTATTTTTTTAAAATTGCTCATGGAATAGGAAGACAATTTTAGAATGATTAATTGACGTTCACGTGATTGTAGCCTTCGACAAAGGTTTGCATCTTTATAAATAACTGTGAATTCACTTTTTAAAATGAATTTATGTTTTTTTTAACTAAACCAAAATTATATCTGACGTTTAAATATATATATATATATTATTCTGTAAAAGATACACAAATTAAAATACATTTTATACAATAATTAATTATCTATTATTTTATACAATAATTAATCTGATCCCCAGCTTCCTACCCACCTCTCAATCCCTTCCTTCCCAGACCTTCCTTTCCCTCCATAAATCGAAAATAAAAAATAAAAAAATAAAAAATAACACCAATATAAATCATGAATTTAAACATAACAGCAAATAACATCATAACAACGTCGAGAAGCAGGAGTCCCCGGTGCAGGCCAAAACTGTTGGTGAACTTAACCAACAGTTTTGAGGCCTGCATAAAAATTTTAATTCAGTCCACCACCACCTTGTTTCCCAACGTCCCAACCTTCTCTTCCTTTCCGAAACGCAGATAACTGAGCCTACAGACGCCTCCTATCTGGATTACCCGGGTTTCACCCTCATGGGCAAATTCAGACCCAAAGGAGGTGTCTGTCTCTTCAGCCGAGCTAACGTCAACTGTGTGCGACTGTTGAATCTGGAGGACTCCAAATTCGACTAATGTGGGTGCGCGTCAATCTTGCCAGTACGGTAAGATTTTACGCGTGTTTATACCGCTCACCGAACCTTAGCGTTTCAGATACGTCCGAACTCTTCAAACATCTAAGCAATACTGTTGATGACCTCTTGCCCCGCTTCCCTACGGCAGAGTTTGTGGTTCTGGGGGACTTCAATATTCATAACGAACCTTGGTTAAAGTTCTCAGGACCAACGGACTCGGCTGGACGAGAGGCGGAATCCTTTGCCCTCTGCTACGGACTGGAGCAAATAGATCAGGAGCCCACAAGGGTTCCCGATGTCCAGACTCACCTTTCCAATCTGTTTTTAACCACTGTGCCACACGGTTACAAGATTGAAGTCAAATCGCTTCTAGGATCGTCCGACCACTGCCTGGTGACGACATCAATCCCCGTAACCTCCAGACCGCCAAACGAGCGGCTGAAGAGAAAAGTGTGGCACCATAGATCAGTAGATTGGTTTGGTCTGCGGACTCACTTCAATGCTTTCCCGTGGTCAGTTGTCTGTTTTCGGACTTCGGATCCCTCAGGATGTGCCCAGGAAATTGGTGAAGTCATCACATCCGCGATGGATGGCTTCATCCAATCCACTGTTAAAGAAACTGGTGTGGGCTCAAAGCCGTGGTTCAGTCGACAATGCTCCGAAGCAGTGCGACGAAAAAACGCGGCTTACCGAGCCTACTACACATCTCGATCGTCCGAAAACAGAAAAGTATATAACAAAATGGCAAAGGAATGCAAGAGGATCATTAACAGGTCAAAATTCGAGCACGACCTGCAGATAAGCAGAAAGCTGACTGCCTACCCTTACGGCAGCAGAGCGTTCTGGTCGCTTGCGGGCTGAATAGGTCGCAATTTCTGCAAACCCAGTTTGCCACCTCTTACCAGACCTGACGGCTCTCTAGCAAATACCGCCGCCGAAAAGGCTAACTTATTAGGCAAAATGTTCGCGGAAAACTCGACCCTCGATGATCAAGGTGCTACCCCGCCGTCGGTTCCTCATTGCGGTTTTCATATGAAAAAGCTGAAGATCCGGCATCGGGATGTACTCCAAGTCTTACGAGGGCTTGATGTTAATAAAGCTAGCGGGCCTGACGGAATACCTGCCCTGGTATTGCAGAGGTGCGCTGTAGAAATAGCTCCAATTTTGACGAAGCTTTTCAAAATGTCCCTGAAGTCTGGCTCTGTGCCTTCTGGTTGGAAAAAAGCGATCATTCACCCCATTCCAAAGAAGGGTGACCGCTCCAACCCAGCCAACTACCGTCCCATAGCGATCACATCTGTTCTGTCAAAAGTGATGGAACGTGTGATCAATGACAAACTGCTCACATACCTCGAGAAGAACAAAATTATTAACGACCGTCAATACGGATTCTGGCGGAACCGCTCGTGCGGTGATCTTCTCGCGTATGTGACGCATGTTTGGGGGCGGTGCCTGGAACGTTTTGGTGAGACCCAAACTGTTGGACTGGATATTTCCAAGGCCTTTGACCGGATTTGGCATCGAGCGATTGTCAACAAACTGCGTTCTTACGGACTTCCCGCATCTTTGTGTGCGTGGATTGCCGACTTTTTGAGGGGGAGGTCGATTCAGGCGGTTGCTGACGGTTTCACCTCTTCCTCGCATTCGATAAATTCTGGCGTCCCACAGGGATCGGTTCTGTCTCCGACTTTGTTTCTGTTGCACATCAACGACCTCTTGTCATGTGCACCGATTCATTGTTACGCGGATGACAGTACAGTCCATGATAGCTTTTTGTTTGACAAGCCTCCAAAGAGCACACAAACCCCAATAGCTCGGAGGGCTTTGAAGCAAAGAATGGATGGTTACCTCGAGAGTGTTTTCTCTTGGGGTAAGAATAACCTCGTCGAATTTAATGTTTCAAAGACCCAATCCTGTTTGATAACGTCTAAAAGGGATCGAAATGATAATCTAGTCTCCTTCAACGGAAGCATTCTTCCGAACAGGACCTCCATTGATATGCTTGGTGTAACTCTAAGTGACCAGCTCAGGTATGGGGGCTCCTTCGAAACCAGAGTTAAGTTAGCCTCTCAGAAACTGGGCGTACTGTACAGGGCCCGCAGATAATTTAATAGTACACAACTGCTAACCCTGTACAAATCGCAAGTGCGCCCCACGGTTGAATTTGGCAGCCACCTCTGGTCTGGAGCTCCAAAATACCTTGACTCCCTTGACTCTGTGCACAAACGGGCGGTCCGTTTGATAGATTCTCCTATTTTAACAGACGGATTGCAACCTTTAGAGCACAGGCGTCAGGTGGGAATGCTGTCCTTGTTCTACCGGTATTACAATGGAAGATGCTCCGAGGAACTAGCGTCATTGATCCCCTCGGCACCGGTGCATAGTCGGGAAACACGCCAAACACGTGCCCAACATTTGTAAACTGTTGACATTAGTCACATGAGAACGGGTCATTTTTACCACTCGTTCTTGAGTTCAACAGCTCGGCTGTGGAACGATTTACCGGCCTCTGTGTTTCCCCCCTCCTACGACATGGATCTCTTCAAGACCCATGTTCACTCCTTCCTTTCCTCAAAAATACCCTCCACACAGCATCCACAAAGATGACATAGGCCCTGAGGGAAATTATTTTCCTCAGGGCCTCCTGTGTGGAGTTAATGTAAAAAAAAAAAAAAAATTACTTAATATACATGTTCGATTTACCGCTATAAATAAGCAGGCCTTGTGGAAGAAATATACCTTGAAGAAGCTTGTGAAAAACATACCGTGGAAGAAAACCATTCTTGCTTTCTAACTGATTTTTTACGGTTCTTTCAGCACGACGCACAAAAGAGGTCGCGGGCCGCACAAAAAAGTCGCAGGTTCCCCATCCCTGCTATTGGATGTGCGTACAAGCACAGATATTACAGGGATAGTTGTGTAACTGGCTGGTGATTTCCAGTTAACTCTACCAGTGATTCAGGGGAGTCAGATGAAGTTAAAGCCGGTCTCAAATCATCAAAATTATGGGTAAATGTGACGAAATTCAGCGACAAAAATGGGAGTGCTCCTTCACAATGAAGAAGATACAGGCATAAAATAGGACATAGACGGTTGGAAACAGTTGCTGAGGGCAGTGTGGCATTAACGAAGGATTCTCCAATTATTAAATTTTTGACAATGAAATAACCCAAGTTTCTTACATGAAGAATGACCGAATGACATTTAAATTAAAACGAATGAGTTAAATAAAACCTAGTCGGTTCATTTTATTAAAAAAAAGCAAACAAATGATAATGACAACGTTTTAGGTAGGCATCTGATAAATTAATAGAATTGCGTTTGTTCAAACGCAATTACATACAACGACTATCAAAATGCGAAAATAACGTACGAGTAAAAATAAATTCATTATAAATATCTAACAAAGGAGAACAAATTATTTCGACTGTAGCAATATTCAATTAAGAAATACAATTGAAAACAACAAATTATAAATATTCGACAGAAAATAATTACTGAATTAAAAGAAAAACGCTATTGAATTATATTTTGAATGAATTATTTTAATCACATATCTAACAACATTTACGAATATTTTGGGACGATTATAATTATTTGACAAACAAGTCACGCTACAAAGACAAGCATACTTTATAAAGTGACTATGATTTGCTTTATTCGATAGTTTCATTTTATGGTTTCAACGGTACGCATCATCCGGATTGTAAAAGTTTTAATAAAAGTTTAAATCTCTCAACATACTTCAATTGGAAATACCATAGTAGGTATCACTGGCTCCAGACTGGGTTGAAACTCTTCACATTAAAAAAAAACTATTACAGGCTTTGCTCAGGTTAGCTTTGTTTTACCACAGATTTGAAGGCTTAGCTCGGGTTAGCTTTGTTTTACCACAGATTTGAAGGCTTAGCTCATAGTGCTCGTAAGTTTAGATTTTAGTGTGAGATGTAGGAATTAAAAAGTGAAATCAGATATTAATTTGGTACTTGCATTAGGTTAATCCATTAATTAAATATCTAAAATTCGATATGTTAAGATTCTACCACACATTCAGGAAACTAAATTGAAATTCAATGTTTTGCCCCACTATACAGGTACACGACAAGTTAGTAGAAATGCAGAAATATTCGTTCGTTCATTGTATACTTCTCTTACCACTTTTGGAGTATGTTATGTCGGCTGATAATACATATAATTGGGTAAGTAATGATAATTATCGTCACAATTTTTTAAAAATAGAGTATAATTTTTTCCCTAGGATTAAAATTAAAAGCGCATTGTTTTAGTTCTTGTCAAATAATTCAAACTTTTTCATCTGTATGGCTTATCCGCTCAACCTAATATATATGTTATATTTTTTTTTTCTAAAGTTTAATTCTGATATTAATGATATCGGAAAAATAATGATCACATTTTTGTTTTAGGGGGTCTACAAGACCTACTTCCATTCCGTAAATCATTGCACGGGGCATAAGCCTGAAAACATGACGGACAACTCTATCGAAGTACACTACGACCCAGTTGCTGACACGACTTATTTGAATTGCTCTACTACAACTAAAAAGGACGGAGGACTTTTAATGGTGATATATATTGCATTACTATGATTTTTTTTACACTAACTCCACATCTATGTCATCTGAGATGCTGTGTGGAGGGTCTTTTTGAGGAGAGGAAGAAATGAACATTGGTCTTGAAGAGACCCATGTTGTAGGAAGGAGGAAACACAGAGGCTGGTAAATCGTTCCAGAGCCGAGCTGTTGAACACAAGAACGAGTCGAAGAAACGACCCGTTCTCACGTGACAAATGTCAACCGTATACATATGTTGGGCACGCGTTTGGTGTGTTTCCCGACTACCGGTGCGGAAGGGATCAATGATGCTAGTTCCTCGGAGCATCTTCCATTGTAATACTGTTAGAATAAGGATAGCATTCCCACCCGACGCCTGTGCTCTAAAGATTGCAATCCGTCTGTTAAGATGGGAGAATCTATCAAACGGACCGCTCGTTTCTGCACAGAGTCGAGGGTATTTTTCAGGTATTTAGAAGCTCCAGACCAGAGGTGGCTGCCAAATTCAACCGTGGGGTGCACTTGTGATTTGTACACGGTTAGCAGTTGTATACTGTTAAAGTATCTGCGGGCCCTGTACAGTACGCCCAGTTTTTGGGAGGCTAACTTTACTATGGTTTCGATGGAGCCCCCATATCTGAGCATATATTTTTTTACATAAATGGTTTTATATTATTTAAAATAATAGCGTTTGTGTAAATGTGATGATAGTTGGCTAGTAAGTCATTTCCGTTTAACACGGATCCGGTCATGACGGGATATGGGACTAACTAAGTAGAACAAAAACTCGACATAAATTCAATTGTTTTTAAGTAGACCTGAACACATAGACATATGAATATTCATGTGTTTATGCCTGAACACTATGGGGACTCAGAGGCTCTCGTAAAAAGTATTTTGCACACATAAATATGTGGCGACCATTATCGCCCACAATTAACATGGGTCCGTTGCGGATAAATAATAACACCGTCACTGGAATCACATGGTAATGCTCAGAACTATTTATTTATTTAATTCATGAAAAATCGAAAGTACATATAGTTTTTTAATGATATTTCACCCTCCATGCTAGGGATGACCCTGCAGTATGGCGGGTAAAGTTTACAGTTTTCGGATTACATTCATTAGTATTGTTTGAAAATATTCACTAATTAATACCTACTATGCACAGAGATTCTTCAACAATAAGAGAGTTAATGTTGTTATTTTGGATTATAAGAATAAGGTAAAGAAGTTAAAGAGTTATTGGAAAAGAGAAGTTATTATTAATATATTAAGGAATTATTGTTATATAAGTCACAGTAATCAGTCTTATACATACATACAAAGCTGCTTAGATAATAAATAAAAATATATCATGTTATGCCTGCTCTTAATACTATGTACACAGATCTTCTATAAGAAAATGATATATAGTTAGATTGGGTTACAAGAAGAAGATGAAGAAGTTAGAGAATTATTAAAAAAAGGAAAAATTTCAGGAGTTTTTAGATATAGATCACACTAATTTATTTATTAATTAACTTATTAATTAATCTTGTACATACAATGCCGCTAATTGAGAAAATAGAGATATATTATGTTTTGTCTGAAAGGTGATTAAATTGATAGAGTGTAAAGTGAATGGGTATTAAAATTGTAATGTATTCCATGTGTAAGGATCCATTTCGTTATTTGTTTTTTAAAGGAATGGTGTTGGATCAACGTTTTTAAGTTTTCAGGGATAAGGTTAAAGGTTTTAGGAGCTAGGAAGAAAAATTGTCTTTGAGCTGTCGTGGTGTGTGGTTTAGGTACATTGTAGTGTGTAAGAGAATTTTGTTTTTGTATTTGAACAGGAAATGTATTAGCATAAATTTTAGATGGAGTTGCCGTATGTTTAAGTCGTTATACTCGACGAGGAGTCGTTTGGAGGGGTATCTAGTCGGTCGCTTGTTAATGACACGTATTACCATTTTTTGGGTTTTTAGTAGAGGTTCGACGATTGATTGAGCACAGCCACCCCAAGTTATAATGCCGTATGCTAGTAGGGATTGGCAGAGAGCGTAGTAAACAGTTTTAAGAGTTGAGGCAGTAAGGATAGTTCTTAGGGATCGAAAGACATAAGAGAGTTTGCGGATGCGTGGGGTTAGACTGGCCAACGAAGGTGTTGATCAATGATGACCCCCAGATATTTTATTTGGGTGGCTTGTTACAAGTTTGAGCAATTACAGGAAGAGCAAGTTCTTAGACAGGAGTGAATTATTATCTTCTGATTGTTGGTAAGTTGGGTTGCAGCAGAAAGACTGAAGGTTAAGGAATTGTACTCTAATTTGCTTTGTACCAACAAGCAATACAGATTTTTTAATGTTGATACACTTTTAAAATTTGCACTCATTCTCAAAATAAAACCAAGAATTCTCATTCCATCACTTGTTATTTCATCGATGTGAACATTGAACTGTAGACTCTCATGGAATATGATACCAAGATCACGAATCTGTGATACACGAAGAAGATTAACACCATTCATATCATAGAAAAACTTAAGAGGATTTTTACCTTTGTAAAAACTAATAATCTGACATTTACCAATGTTTAGTTGTAAATCATTGACAGAACACCACGTAAATAGTTTATTCAGGTTCAACTGCAGAATGGCGCGATCATCATCGTTTCTGATTGTTCTATATATCTTCAGATCATCAGCAAATAACAGAACTTTAACATTACTAAAAATATTAACTATATCATTTATGAATAAGCAAAATAATATCGGGCCTAAGTGATATCCCTGTGGTACCCCGCTCGAGGCTGCAAATGTATAAGAAGTAAACGAATCAACATTGACCGCTATGTACCTTCCAAATAGATAACTCTTAAACCATTCCAAAATATTCCCTCTAAATCCCAACAATTTTAGTTTTCTTAATAAGATTCTGTGGTTTACTTTATCAAATGCCTTACTGAAATCAGTATATACGGAATCAGTTTGATGTGATGCAATCAAGGCATTAACAATATAATTCGTGTAGGTACAATATTAAATTGGAAAGGGTTGATCTTCCTTTAATAAATCCATGTAGAAGCGGTGAGATGGTGGGATTAATTCGGGATATCAACTTGTCTAGTACTAGGCTTTCAAAAAGTTTGGGTAATGTAGACATGGTGCATATTGGCCTGTAGTTTTTTACGTCCCTCTTATTACCTTTTTTGAAAATGGGCGTCAAAAGAATATAGGCGCAAGAGATGGAGGTCTGGGTTGTTAAGGGCTTGTTTATGGAGTCTGTCTCTTTTACGTATACAGAAGATCAGGCCATTTGAAATCCATGGTTTTAGTTTCTTTTTTTTTGTTTGAAGCCATTAAGATGGGGAAAGTATGAACGGCCGCCGTCCACCGAATGTCCGTCGGCCGATAATAGTCAGCCTTTTCCAGAAAAGATCCGAATCTTTTCAAACGACTTGCAGGGCAGCGGCCAAACATTCGAGTATGTTCTCCACTTGGCGCTTCTTACCCGCCTTTCTCGAAATGACCGGCACAGTTGGTAGACGACGTTGGGCAACGCACAGCCAGTCATCATCAGGCAACAAAATACTCATCTACAAGACGACCGATAGGTCGGGCTTTACATACGCTGCTCCTATTTGGAGTCATGCAGCTGACACTCACTTAAATAAATTACAAACCCGGCAAAACAAAGCCATTCGATTAGCCTTGAATGCGTCGAAGTGGATCAGGGTTAACACTCTCCATAAAGACACAAACATTCCTCTAATTAATGAGCTAATTGTTTTCCAATCGGAAAATTCCACGCTGGCCTAGCCGGACATGAAAATCCGACCATTAACTCTCTTGCCCAATACAGCGAGAATGAAATTACCAAACACAAAAGACCTTCAGTAATTCTCCGCAATGAGTAGGCAATTAAGTATATATTTAAAATAATAAATAATAAAAGTATAAATACATTAAATATTCCTCCATCAAGTCGCAGTATAGTTTTAAGTTTCATTTCTCACCACCAAAAATAAAAATCCATTCACGTAAAGTTTCATAGAAAATCCATTGTAATTATGCTAGAGTCAGTAAACTCATTGTTTAGGAACTCTGTCAATAGATAATATCCCAACACTCGTCACATGCTGGTGACTCAAGAGAAGGTCTTCATGGATTGGAGTGTGTGCCGTGTCCGTGATTTTATTGGTATAACCGTTTCCTCCAAGTGCCAAATGCTCGGGTACGCATTCAAATTTTGCAAAGAACAGCAGAGATGTAGTCACTGCGCTGCCGAAGGTCACGACAAGACAAACTGCCCCAGCGCTGCCACCAAGCCAGTCTGCGCTACCTGCACCAGGTTTGGAAAGCCCGCTGACCATTCTATTGGAGACAAAAACCACTCGTTCCACTCAACCAGTCATTAAGTTAGTAGTTATCATTAATCAGTTTTTTCATTCATCAGTTAGTCAACACAGTGCACTCTACCATCAATGATAAAAGTGATAACGCTCAAGTGTAGTTACGAGCTGGGTCCATGGCGACCTAATGCCGGACTCCTCGCTCGTTGTGTTATCAACATTCGAGAATTTCTCCATCTCCACCGGACCTTCAGCTTTAGGGATCAGCTTTATTTCCAGTCTCTCGAAGTCCACCGCACCTCGCAGCCTCCGAGATCCTGCCGCCTCTCAAGGTTTCTCGCACCATAGGTGACTTCAGCACAACCGAGTCACCGCCGTTTTTCTCCACCGCCAAGGTGTTGAGCAACGGCCTGGAGAAACAGGTCATCCGTCATTTCCACCTGTTGTATTGTGTTGTATATTATAACACGATTGTATTTGAAATATTATTTATTAAACCAGTCCAGCTGATAATCAGTTAAAAAGTGAAATACAATGAACAAAATTAATTATAAAAAGATGGATTATATCTATCGGGTTTATTAACAGTTCTGCCCGAACAAGTTCGAATGATTGTGTCATTGCTTGTCATCTCATTAGAAGTTGTGGGACCAGAATAAAACGGGATGGAATGAAAATCATTGTCAAAACGTACACCTTCCTTTGATGAACTATTTCCTTTATGTGGTAAATGATGATTCCTGACGTGATCTGTCTAAATTCATGTGTTTCCTTTTCCTGCGGTATCTTGAACCATCAGGAGTTTCAACCATATACGACCTTTGACATCCTTTAACAATTTCTACTACAGTAGCTGGTGACCATGAATGACCATTGACACTTTTTTTTAAATACCACTCTATCGCCTATCTTCAATTCAAGTTCCGACCTGTGAAGAATCTACAGACAATTTTAGCTTTTTTTTAAATATCGAAGTTAATAAGTACTGGAGACGAACTTATAATTTTCTTTAAATTAACAAAGGACTGATCGTTGTTGGCATCCCAAAACAAACTGATGTTTTTTAAAATCCTTAAAATTTCAGTTTTTATTTCATAAAAGATCCCAAGTAATTAATCATCCCTGGAAAGTGTTGAGAGTCTTTCTTACAAATGGGAGTTGGTACTTCGCGGAGAGCTCTAATCTTTGACTCATCTGGCCTGATCCCCTTTACTGCAAAAAATGTGACCTAGAAATGTTACTTCCTGTAAGCCAAAGTGACATTAATTTAGATTGAATTATAAATTTACTTCTCTGGCTTTTTTAAAAACATTTTGTAATCTCTTTTCATGAGATTAGAAAAATTCATTCTCTCTCCAAACTAAAATATCGTCAACGAAAACTATTACCCGTTCTAGATCAGCAAATATTTCCGTCATTATTCTGGAGAAAAATATGGGGGCGGAATTTATTCCATACGGAAGTCTTAAAAATTGATACCTGCCGAAAGGTGTTTGGAAGTGCATAAATCCAAACTTTCTTCATCTAAAGGTATCATCCAAAATCCTGAGAATGCGTCTAAATTTGATAAATAATTTGCTTCCTTAATTTTAAATCTATTCTCGTCCATCGAAGGTGTTTGATAATGTATTATGCAAATAGCCCTATTTAAATTTCGTAAGTCTTAACAAATTCGTAACTCTAATTTTTTTTTCTACGATAATAATAGAACTTATCCACGGTGTTCGTTTTGTAACCTTGACAATGACATTCATTTCCTCCACTCTATCTAATTCTTCGTTTAATTTATCATGCAGCTTGAACGGAATCTTTCTTGGCACATAGAGTTTGGGTTGAACATCAGCTCGAACTGTTAGGTGACATTCATGAGGCAAGCATCCGAGACCCTGAAAAACATCATTAAATTTCTTTACTACGTTGTTCGTATTATACATTGACAAATCATTGTTGGGAATATTTTCATAATTATTCGTGTTAGAGTACCTAAATACGTATTATTTCCCATCGCATGACAGGTAGTTAGCTCTAATATACATAGTTTGACATAATTTCAATTCAGTAACAACAAAGGAAATGGACATATTTTTATCATTATTATAAAAACAATTTAACTTACACATTCCTTTTGTAGGAATGTATGTACCACCGAAAGTATTTATTATAAAAATAAATAAACACTTTGTATTTAACCACGAATTTATTTTGGTAAATATCGACTGGTTTCGCTTACATCAAGCTTCTTCAGGATATAAATAATAATAACTAAATGTTAAGTGAGAAAAGATTTTATTTTGAATACCGTTTATGTGATAATTTTTTTCGGACAAACCAAGTTTTGTAAAATTTGTAAAAGACATTAAATTTACATTGGCACCGGTATCTATAAGACATGAAATTATAACATTGATTATTCTTAAATTGATGTGCCATGAATTCTATATTCTTCCAATTTAATGTGTCAATTGTATAGTCGTGGTTAGGTATCTTACTTTGTGACAATGTATTAACATTAATTATGCTACCTTTGAATTTTCTATTAAGACAAAATTTCGAATAACGACCAATCTTGAGACAAAAAGTATGTAGTTAATGACGCTGGGAAGTTTGTACGGTTATTTGTCCACATTTGGTACGGACTCTGCCCTGACTTCCGGATTGACCTCCGGATAGGCTTGGACTTCCGGATTGACCTCTGGATAGTCTTGGACTTCCGGATTGATGACGACGGGCTTCTCTTATTGTATATTATTTTTCTCAATACTTTTTGTGTTTTCTCTCAATACAACAATCGCTTTTGATAAAATAATTGCTTTTTCTAAGTTTAAAGACGGTTATTGTAAAAGTCTTTCTTTCAAGTAATAGAGGTTTCGGTTCAGGTTTCATATAAATATATATTTTAATACAAATGACTGTAGGTTACCGAAATCACAAGTTTGACTGATATTTTGTAGTGAAGCAATAAATTCTTCCACTCTTTTACTTTCTTCTTGCTTCCTCGTGAAAAATTTAAATCGTTATACTGTTACATTTTTTGTGGAAATGAAATATTTATCATAAAGTAGTAATGATTTCTTTGAGCGTATTTTTCTCAATTGTTAAACCAAATGAGTTAAAAATTTCTACCCTTTTCGGCCCGATCGTGTGTAGAAGTCTAGCCACTTTTTGTACTTTATTTTCTTCGTTGAAATTTTTTTTATTTTTATTTTTTTTTTTCCAAATAAAGTCCCGTTAAACTGATTGATATCAGTTTGTCAACGGGTTCTTTTGACATTTCATATTATTAAATTATATATACACATATATATATATACACATACATATTGCATACATATATATATATATATATATACATACACGCATACACATATATACAAATACATACACACATACATACATACATAATATATTATGGAGAACAAATTGTTAATAAAATTTATAAGAAAATCAGAAAAGAGAAAATGAACAGAAACAAAGAAAAATAAAACAGAGATTAGTACAAAAAAATTCTTTCACTTAACCATTTCTTCAGCATACATTTCCTTCTGAAACTCAATTCACAACTTTTTATTTCGTTGGGTAACAAGTTGTAAATTTTTGGAACAAGGTATTCTAAAGTTCTTTGACCGTATTTATTTAGGTATCTGGGAATTACAAGTCCATCGTTTGCAGTTAGTCTTGTATTATGAACATGAACCACTAGTTTATTATATTCGGATTGAGATGTATGTTGACTCACAATTTTAAGCCACAATATAGCACGAACAGATAATAAATTTACAGAGTTGTATAGTAACGATTTTGGTACATCATGTCTTTGTTCGTATTCAGTTTTTTTCAATAATAATTTTACCAAAGAATATTGTACGTTTTGCACTGAAAGAAGGTTTGTTTTTGTTGAATGTCCCCATGTGGTTATTCCATATCTTATTTGGGATTCCGCCAATGACAGATACACTAATCTAAGGGTATTTAGTGGAACAAAAAACTTCAGTCTATAAAGTCTGTTCACTATAGCTCTAAGCCGTGTGCAAACTTTTTGTATATGTATATCCCATTTAAAATTACAATCAATTGTTAAGCCTAGGTATACGTATTTAGAAACTAGTTCAATATTTTTACATGAGCATGGTTGTATTATAGAATTATGAATACAATTAAAATCATGAGAAACAATTTTAGGAGTTATGGTGATGTTGGCATGAGGAGATCTGATGTGCATAAGCTTCGTTTTTTTAGCATTGATTATTAAACCTACATCATGCGACCATTTTTGAAGAGTGATAAAGTCTATTTGCAGTAGAATACTTGCAATTAACAAATCCTCGTGTGAAATAACCAATGCAGTGTCATCAGCATAAACATAATGTTTTACATAAGAGAAAATCAATTTCATTGCAGTAACATATATAATGTACAAGGTAGGGCCTAGTATAGACCCTTGTGGTACGCCTGCGAAAACATTATTTTTTTTGCTATAATGATCTAAAATTTTTACACAAATCTTTCTATTTTTAAAGTAATTAACAAATAATTTGTGTAGGTTTCCTGTAATTCCAATTGCTTCCAGAGTTTCTAGTAATGTATCGTGATCAATAGTATCAAAGGCCTTTGAATTATCAATAAATAATACGAGTATATGTTTCCTTTTATTGAGATCATTATTAATTGTATTTGAAAATTCTTGAAGCAGTAGATCCGTGCTCCTTCCTTTCCGGAAACCATATTGATGGTTATCAACAATAGAAAATTTTTCAAGGTACTTTATCAGTTTCATAGATATATATTTCTCTAGAATCTTTTCAATTGCAGGCAAAATACTTATTGGTCTATAGTTTTCAATTTCACTGTGTTTACCACCTTTGTAAATGGGTCGGATGATGCTACATTTGAGATCCTCTGGTATAATTGCCTCCTTTAAAATCATATTAATTAATAGAGTTCTGATAGGTCCTAAAATATCGAAATGTTTTTTAATATCAGACATTCTAATTTTATTTATTCCCGGCGACTGACTATTTTTTAAACTTCTGACAACTTTTTCGATGTCGCGGAGTTTTGCTTGTGTTAAAAGCATGCTATGTGGAAGTCTATGTTTTTGAATATTCAAAGCTTTTTTATCACATCTATGTAATAATTTCCTAACATTTTCTGAATAGAAGTTAGCAAAATTGTTAGATGTTTGCTCAGTCGTTAGTTCTTTTAAGAAATAGTTTGATATTACTTGATCACAATTACTTTTGCTCTTTCTTCCTAACAATCTGTTTATTTCATCCCACGTTTTTTTTGAGTCTGCAAAATAGTTTTTAAATTTTGAGTTGAAAAATTTTAATTTGCACATGCTGATTAATTTTGTAACTTTGTTCCTAGTGCTTTTATACTCTCTTTCATAAAATTTATTTGTAGGATTATTTTTCCATCTTTTGTAAAGCGCATCTTTTAATTTGATTTTTGATAATAAATCATCATTTATCCATTCATTTATGGCATTTGGTCTGGTTTGAGGTTTATAAGTCTTAACTACAGTACTTTTTTCATAGATTTCATTAAATTTTGTTTTAATTTTATTATACAGAGCAACACAATTCTGTTCTTTCAAAAGGATATTCCAATTACATTTTTTTATTTCTTTATCAACACGTTTTTGAGACAGAGTTGTTATTTTTTCATTTTGTATAATATTTTTGACATCATGGTAATGTACATTTAGTCCCGTTATAAAATGATCAGCAATTGTCGAATCAATTACACATGCGGACAAGTTATATTTATCAGATCTAACATATATGTGGTCAATACAAGATTTGGTCATTTGACCAGCAACTATTGCTTCTCTTGTGGTAACATTAATACATTTAGTTAAGTAATTACTGGTTAGTATATTTTCATAAGCCATTACATTTGTATCACTTTGATTTAGTAGATAAGTTGAGATTAATGTCCCCAAAAAATATTGCATTATCATTAGAATTTACATAATTGCGAAAAAAAGAAGAAATTTCATTCAAGAATTCCTTTTTATTAAGGTTAGGTGGTCTGTATATTGCTAAAATATAAAAATTACATTTATTTGGTAGTGTCAGTATTCCAAACACATTTTCAAAGTTAATGGTTTCGACCATTTCTTGTTCAAAATGTAAATGTTCCCTTATATACAGCAAAATACCGCCTCCTTGTTTATTGCTTCTGCAATAGTAATACGATTTATAGCCTGGAATATCGTATAATTTAATAAGTTCCTCGTGAATTGCAGTTTCGCAAAGCATTAATACATCTATATCTTTCAAACAGTTTTTCAAGTAGGCATGAAGAATATCACAATACTTATTTAATGACCTAATATTAATTTCTACGCAGATTAAGTTAGTATTGCATTTATTTGTATTTTGCGCGGAGATCCAACATTCTAATTTGCTTGCTCGGGTAAATTCTACATCGTAGTCATTATCAATATAGTTGAAAGCCATATTTATTTGCAAAATGTGTCATAATCGATCGCAGCTGATGAGCGCCTTCCATAGTCTGTCATACGTACTTGGACCTCTATAGCCGCTCTGTGGGCAGGGCAAGCACGATCTCCCGTAGAGTGGTTCGCCGGTTTTCTGAATTTGGAGCAAGTAGCGCAGACAGCAGCCAGTGCCTTTTTGGGGCAATCTTCATAGTCATGGCCGGTTGCGGCGCAGTGGCGGCATGTTGTCATCTCCTGGGTGCAAGATTTGCTCACGTGGCCATACAGGTGGCATTTAAAGCATCTCGTTGCACCGAAGTAATCCCAAACACGGCAGGCGTTCCATCCAAGGTAGCAATGTCCACTGTCTATTAGAACCTTCCTGCAGTCAGGATGACATGTAATAATCATATTCATGGTAGGGGCGTCCTTCCTACCAAAAAGTGACACCCTCCTCATAGTTCTGAGGTGGTCGTCTTTAGTAAGGGTGCAGTTCCCTGTAATATTATTTACGAAGATCTCCTCAAATAGGGCGGCATCTTTTGAGACGTCACCCCTCGGGACATCGTAAAGAACAATTTTCGGTAGGCGACCCTGAGGACTGATCATTTTTATACCATTAGCAGAGAGTTTTTCCGCAGCTTTCTGTATATTTTTCAACCCCCCAACACTGGATGTTTGTAGGAGAAAACCTCCTCCTTTAATACTTCTAGTGCGGACCGCTTGGAATCCATCTGACATCGGGTCTAAGATAGAGGTGATCACTTTTTTAATGTCCTCCGACGTTTTACCCTCCGGTACACTGGGGTAGAACAATACTGTCGGCTGTTGAAGGGGTAAGTCGCGCTCCTGTCCATCGACAATGATTGAGGCGCTAGGTGTCGCGCCAGCTGCACTCGCATACGTTATTTTGCCTGCGAGCGCCGTATTTATTTGTTTCTCACCTGAGGGAGGGGCAACAGTGGGTTTATATTTAATTAAAAGGTCGATTTTTTCAACTAAACCAGCTTGAGAGGTAATGACTTCCTCGAGAGTGTTAGCCCTTGCTTTCAGCGACGCATTCTCCACAACGAGGATAACTAGGTCCCTCTTGATTATGTCGATCGCTTGAGCGACGACCTGTTTCTCCTCCTTATTCATTTTGTTCCTACCCTCCGTGACAGCACCTGTAATTTTTGCCAGATTTTCCCAGAACTTATTCAGCGAATCTTCGAAAGGTGTAGCTTCCTCAGAGCGTGGGCGCTTTTTGCTTGATTGATTTGGAGACTTAGTTCCCACGTTCTCACTATCCTTACTGCAGAAGCCTGTCGTGAGTCGCCTCATTGTTAGCCATAATATAAATTAGGAATGATTGCTTAAATTTCTTCCACTCACCCGTTATATTTGGAATAATCTCCATTTGCACAATATGACTAGATATTTTATTGTTTGTTTTTGACTATTTGTTTCGCACCACAAATTCGCACCACAATTGACGATTTGTTTCGCACCACAAATTTTTGACTGTTGACTTGACTTCACCCACAATGTATTTAATAAGACACACCTGACATCATGTTGTATTGTGGTGGATAACCAACCACGGTGTAGAGCAACTCGCTAATCGCTCGTATCGGAAGACCCGTGATCTTCACCGCCAGCGTAACAGGTCTCACTATCATCACCTCACTGATCGACATGTCATCTATCTACATTGTCTGCACTACTGTCCATGCTACGTAGCATTAATAAAGGTCCCGAGTCAACCAACTGCCGCCTTTCACTGATCCGTTTCTCGCCGCGGCATCCCTCAAATAAATAAACTCAATTAACACTAATGCGCTTGAATAACAAATCGTAATAAAGTTTGTTAAAGTAGATACATTAATTTAACAGGCTCCAAAATGCTTGTTGCCCTAGGGCGAAATTGTTTCAGGGCCGCAAAGGAATGAAGAATTTGGCGTTCCTGAGGGATAAGTTTTGAGTCCTACATTGTTTAGACCCATATTTATTTATTTATTTATTTATTTATTTATTTACGCCCTAGTGGGCTTTTACAACAGAAATTAAAAACATAAAAAAATTAAACATCATAAAAGAAATTAAATACTATGAGTAATAAGAAAAAATCAGTAATAAGACCAGAAATACAATAAAGTGCAATGTGTAAAAGCTAGTTAGTAGGTATAAACAAACAATTATATGTGTATAATAATGAACAATGATAAAACAGAACTAAATAGAACAGCAAAATAAAATAAAATAAGGTTATAAATTACTGGTAAGATTTTAATTACTGGTATATCTAACGGAGTATTCGAAATATCCAAAACCCTCAAATAATTATTTACTATATGTCCTCTATGAGATACTTCTCATTTGGTTTAAATAGATCTCCTGTAAATATATTATTTTCACAGGCTCGAATTCGATTTTGGAAGTGGTCTGAAAAATCAAGAAGATTTGAGATCCTTGTGACTTTCAATGCCCCCAGCGTGTGTGACTTCCCCATAGTCAAGAAAAATGTATTGGATAAGTGTTTCTCGATGGACGATAAATGTAACGTTAAAAAGGTAAATATCTTAAAAAATTTACCACATAAAAATACTTACGCTGTTCTTTGTTCTTAGCGTTATCAAAGAAAAAAAATATACTGGAAGAATATGAATTAAAATTTATGACTGCTCTAAAATCTTATACGAATCTTTGAAAGATTTTCTTTGTAGATTCACAATTTTTTTTCAGGGTACAAAGTTTATACAACAATTGGATTTAGAGTTAGTGGGGCACTACTATATGGGAGAGAAATTTTTCCATGGGAAATACAAAATTCTGATGGACTTTTTCACCGCAAAGGAAAACGTTATTTGCTACATGGTTGTTGTGGAATTAATGGAAATTGAAAAACTAAAGAAATATAGAAAAAAAATTGCTGAAAAAGCAGAGTGAGTGACTAAAGAGCCTGCTAAATCCGAATAAATATCACAGATTATTTTTTGTTTCAACCAAAAAACTGTATTACCTGCACAATAATAAAAAAATATATCAAGGGTTAAAATAATTATAGTTTTAATATTTTTTCCTATAAAATCCCATAAGCCGAAGGATGAAAAATAAAGTAGAATTTTTTATAATTTACAAAACATACTTTTAATTGGCTTGTTAAGAACGAACTCGTGTTAAACTCGTTAGTCATTTGTTGCAGACATGGTAACCCGGCTTTTGTGGGAACGATACGGCTGTAATGCTGCATATACATTAACGAACATGTACGCGAGCCGAGCCACGAATTATGGAAAGGAAAGAAGCAACGGCAAACGCCGCGAGCCACTTGGGTTGCTTCGTTCCTTTCCCTAATTCGTGGTTCGGTTCGCGGAAATGCCTAAGTGTTGATAAACAGCATCAGACAGGCGTCGCGCGTCGACTCACCGCTATTCGCTCGCGAACCCTTTTTTTGGTAACGTGCTACGGTTACAGCTCGCAGATGAGTACGCGGCTTTAACAATGTTTTCAATTATTAGTAAAAACGTCACAAAAATGACAAATTGAATCGCATACGATCTCTACATGCTCCAGTTCCGAATACGTTTTAAATAATATCTTACAACTATACCCCCCCCATACACACAAGCCCTACTTATTTATGGGGGTAGATCAAATACGTATAATATTATGTAATTAATTATTGTATAAAATTTATTGTAATTTATGTATCTTTTTATGAATAATAAAAATGATAAACACTATGATGATATTAACATTTCCTGAAGAAGATAACATTGTTATTGAAACATGTCGATATTGTTAATTAAAAAAGTGGTTTAAACAAAGTGATTTGTTATAAATTAAATAATCAATAATGCCACAAAGTTATTTTGCAAAGTTTGAAGAAGTAAAAACTACGTATTTATCAAAATGTTTGCAGCCCACCATTTGTGATAGTATTGAGCTACTAAATGCATATGTTTATTTGGGAATGACTGTTGATTGCAACTTGAAATAACTGTATCAACTAGATTCGGTACCAACTATTTTGTCATACAAGATGTTGTCATGCGATTCCCTTCACCGTAGATTTGGATTCAATTTCATTCATACAACATTGCATTCTGTCTTTTAGATAAGAATAAGATTCTGTCTTTTAGATAAGATTTAGTTAAGGCCGAGGGGCATGTTTGCGCCGATTGTAAGAGACAAACCGGTGAATTGTTTTTGTTGTAATTTTGGATTATGCTAAGGTAATGAATTGTTCACTGCCTCCCCGCCCGCTCTCCTCACCCTTCCCGGACGCAGTTTTCAAGACCGATATTAAGGTGTCAGTGCATCAATGGCAGCGCATTTCAAAAAACACGCATTTTTTGGGGTTTGTTTCGCAATTGATCGGAGTGAATTACTGTCACACAATCTTAATATATAAAACAAAGTCGGGTTAGTTACACTATTTATAAATCGAGAACGGCGGGGCCGATTTTGATGATCTTTGATTTGTTGGATTTGTCTCCGCCCCGGAAAGGATAATAACTATTAAAACATCACAAAAATTAACGAAAAATATAGTTATTAAGAAAATTCTTTTCCCCATACATTTTGTATGGAACGAATTCTCATATTTGAAAGAGCTGCGGGCATTTTGTGATAAGTACCTATAATATTGAACTGTGCAAGAATTCCAGAAATTCAAAAACGTCAGATGTCAATGCGCTAATTGTTTTGCATTTGTTCTTAATCGTGTAATGTTACCCCTCTTTCTTACACACTAAATATCAATAGCCGAAAATGAGACAAACGGCGAACGTATGTCTGCACCCTTCCAAAGGAAAAATACAATAATTATAATAAATCTCTGAAATTAAATGTAGTTTAACGCACAGGAGGCCCTAAGGAAAATGATTTCTCTCAGGACTTATGTCATCTTAGGGGATGTTGTGTGGAGGGTCTTTTTAAGGAAGGGGAGGATGGGAAGTTCTGGGAAGGAAAAGGGTATGAGGGGTGGGTAGGAATCTGGGGGTCAGTGTGTCTGGGAGTGACGGATGTATGTATCCATCAAATCCATCGCTCCAACTGCGGTGCAAGGCAATGGGTCAAGATAGTCCGGCTGGAAAGGTCAAAAATCCTCTCGCAACCAGTCTCTCTCGATCCGGCCCGCCATGAAGCAGGTGGGCAGACGCATCCGTCGCCAAGACCCGGACAAACGTCACCCCATGAACCCGGGCACCTCTGCTAAATCACTAAACGTAGCGAACCACTTGGGTTCACCTATTGCAGAGGTGTTGGTTATCCAATAAATGGTTCTCGGGGCGGTGGCACCCGCACCCGCCTCCCAAATTCCCGTAAGTAAGTGGAAAAGTAAGAAAATTATAAAAAATATAAATCGGTATACAACGCCGTCTCTGATACTGACAAAAACAAAACATGGACAGTTGCGCATCGATAATTGCATCATTGTGTATTTTTTAACTTAATAACAAAAACTGAATTTAATTCAACAGGTTATTGATACTGAGGCGGTACGAAGTTCGTCGGGTCAGCTAGTTAACATATAAAACGCACATTAAAACGCAATTGAATTCTCATCGCAAAGTTATTATTCTTATTGAAATATAGTTGTCAACAGAGTGATCTCCATCTCACCACTTCCTACTGTAAGTACCTTTTCCTAATTTAATTTGTTGCCAAGTATTGAACTGGAGGAACACAGAAATATTTGCCGTAAAAAACTCTTACGCGAGTTAACTTTTGTTGTCTTGTAGTGTTAAAAAAATATATTTGTTGATAAATTATCCTTTATTATTTAATTTAAACAATACAACTTAAAATAAGATCAATTCAAAAGGAATAATCAGGTCGACAAGCGGACTGCTTGAATCGACGAGATAGATTAATTAGTAGAAGATGATTTGGCCTTTTATAGTCCATCCAGTTGTGTTGTAACGTGTTCGTCTGCTTATGTTTCTATGTTGTTTGTCAACATGTTATTGAGTCTTCCTGATAAAGAGGTTATTGGTACGATGCACGTAGAGACGTGGAATGTATGTGGTGGCTGGGTGCTGTATGTGGTGTATGCTGTGCAAGTACATGTGGTTTATTTGTTTTGATAATTATTCTTCCTTCAATAATATTTTGTAATGATAGGCGGGATCTTTTGATATGTAAGCATCCAGGTACTGATCCTGAGCTGGATGCAAATGTTGTCCATAGTTTAGACAAGATGAAGGGCAGGTTGTAATGGAAGTACTGTGTCGTTTTCTGTTTGGCGGTGAGAGCAATCTGGGGTGGTTAACTCTCCCCCCCCTAAAATGTAAACTCCTTCGCAATGTGAAGAGTTTATATCTTCTCCAAAGGATATATCCGATGGTCGTAATTATCAAGCAGCTGGTAAGTGTTATATGTATATTTCCTTCAAATCCAGTCGTAGTGAAAGGGATATCGAATTCTCTGCGTAGTTCTTGTATTTCGTCTACATGTAGGATGGGTAATTTTAGTACATGTAATTCTTCCTCGAATATGTAATGAGTAATGTTTCTTGGTTAACGATTCTTCCGATAGTGAAGGTTCTTCCTTTGTATAGTGCACTCGTCTTTTGTTACAAGTACAGATTTGGAAATTATTATATTCTGTTGGTGTTGAGGGCTTTGTGCTTGTAATGCTGTTGGTTCGTTGCGAAACAGGTACATCATATTATCTCCGATGATATGTGTATATTCTTCGGGGCATATAATCTGGCGTAGACTGCAGTTCTGTTCACTGTGGTTTTCTAGTACGGTAGTTGTGCAGTCGTCAATGGAGTTGAGTTCCTTGTTGCATATGCTGAGGCTGTCTGTAATAACTTGGCACTTGTGTGCGTTATATATCTGCTTTCCATCTCTCAATAATCGTCTTGGTAGGAGGTGGGGTTGGAAACATTTATTGTTAGTTTTGGAAATGATGGGAATTATTTCGTTATACATTTAAACGGTGCGTTCTACTAAAGTTAGAGAGAGAATAAAGTGCAAAGTTTGTTTAACTTTAATGAATTTAACTTGCAAAAAGCGTTGAATAATATCAAAATCTTTAGAAGGTAGTTGTTCAGGATTTACATGTGAAATGGATTCCATAAACATCTTCGGTTTTATAATGCTAGGGTGATACACTCCATGAGAGGCAAATGTGATAGCTTCTGTAATTCTAGTTATTAATTCGGTAATAGTTTCCTTCTGATAAATCAAATGTGTAATCAACAAGTCTGTCTTATCTTCATAATGGTCATGGCTCATTTGTGACCAAAGTACCATTTGGTTTTGTGAAATATTTTTTAGCTTACCGTAATAATCCTCCAATGATCTTGAACTCAACGAGATTCTCTTTTCATTTATATGTTGGTTAGTTTCAATTCGTTGCACTAACTTATCTAAATCATTATCATCTAAGTTTCCCGTAATCCCTTTAATTATTGTACCGAGTCCGTTTATTAGACTTCTTTTATTTCTGTTAACAACTAAATTATCAATTATCTGATTATTATGACCTATTAAATATTTCAAACGTTCTAATCCTACATGTGGTAAGGTTAAATTGTTACTTTTTATAAATTTATCGTAATTAATTCCTAGTTATTGCGATTGTTCAATGTTAACATTAATTTGTGAAACGTATTGATTTCAACAAGTTCTGATCAATATTTTTTTTGTAACATTCGCTTAAATTCTCATAAAATTTATCATTATTTATAATTATTGCGTATTTATCCTTGTTTAAGCATAACTTAACATACTTTAAAAATACAGTTCGGGCATTATCGAGAGGAATACACCAAACATGGTCCATTCCTGTTTCTTTTGCCTTAAGTTTAGGCGATTCCAGGTTATTTGCTTCTATGAAGATTCTGTTCATACGCGGGGGTGGATGCTCGTGGCGAATTGGGATCCCATCTTCATGATCGTCCACATTGCTATGCATGGTGTTGGTGACACTCTGGGCATCCGAAGTGGTTTCCACTCGTAACGAGCCTGGTTCCTCACTATCCTCACTATGATGAATCTCTACCCTTGAAAGTGCGTCGGCTACATGGTTTGTGCAGCCACGTTTGTGTTTTATGGTATAATAATATTCTTGAAGCTTAAGCCTCCATCTTGTTAATTTAGCATTAGGTACTCTAAGTTTGGTTAACCATATTAATGGTTGAAAGTCAGTTTCAATAATAAAATGTTTACCATTAATATTACACGGTCGGAATTGCTGGAGGGACCATAGTATACGAAGCAATTCTTTTTCCGTCGTATTATATTTACTTTCCTTACTCCCTCCTCTCTATCCGTCGTCTTCCACCGTCAATTTTGAATTATCGGATTTTTACCGAACACATAAAACTGATCAAAATTGTGGTATGAAAATTCTTATACCGATCATACAGGGCAACCTGTTAGCACGTTAAGACGTAGGTATTTCTTTTATTAATTTAAGTTTTTGTTTTGTTTGAGTTTTTTTTGCTTTTATTTCTAATTATATGTGTAATATAAATGTTGTACAAGTTTTAGTGTGCACTACCTATCTGCTTGCTAAAATTATTTGTTTCTCTTCATACAAGGCTGTCTGGAAGAGATCACATTAGTGATAAGACCGCTCATTGTACTGTTTTTTTAAAAATATTTTTGCTTTTATATTTATGTATCCTTTTGTGTGTAATAAAGAGTTTTTTTTTTTTCAATTATTTCTGGCTTTCACCCTTCAAGGGTGTTCTAGGCCACCATTTAAAATTACAGAATAAGGAAAGGAGAATTTATATATTAATTTTATTTAAATGTACAAATTTCAGAATTATATGGAAGATTGGAGTCGAGTTCAGACTTAGAAGGGATGAAATGTTGAATGGAGGGGAGGCAATTTTAGATAACGCTTGATAGAAGAGAGGATATTTATTTAGAGAGGGACAACCAAAAAATATGTGAACTAAAGTGCCCACATCTAGACCACAGAATGTACAATCTGAGGAGTCAAGGATGTGAATTTTAAAAAGGTGAGAAGGAACGGAACAATGTCCGATTCTCATTCGAATAAGTGAGGAAATTTATTTTTTGGAAAAATGGGGGAATTTTTGAAACCACGGTTTTCATGGGATAGTCCTTTGTATTGAGGCGTAGTGGGCTCCCTTGGATTGACTAGCAATGTTCCAATACTCTGTCCAAACATTGCGGGATCTATCTTTGATGATGGAAAAAATATCAGTAGGGGAATATGGTTTATGAGGGTAACAATAGGGTTGGACGCTCCTTGTTTTACCCACTATGCAAACATGTCCAGGGATCCAAACAAGAATTACGGCTTTTCCAGAGCTTTGAATGGAGGCTATCAGCACTCTAATAAGGCATACAAATTGATCATCAGGATGAAGAAGAGGACAGGATTTAAGTTTTTGGAGGGAGCTGAGAGAGTCAGAGAGAACAAGGGAATGTTCACAATTATTTTTGATTATATATTTGAGTGCATCAATTATTGCAATGCACTCAGCAGAAAATATTTAAATTCGTAAAATTGACGGAGGTACAACATTTTATATGAAACACTTTGTATGTTAAATTATCTTTAAGCAAAACCTTGAACGCCTTTTTCTCGAAATTGCGTTTTTCAACGTGGTTGACAACATATTAAAAAAAACATACATCCGATTTGCACGCTAAGTCTTAAACTGTTATTAAATCCAGTCACTATGGAACCACTTAGGGATTTTTTTATAAAGGGTCCCCCTCTATTTTTCTTATATGAAATGAAAATTTTCCATAAAAAATCGAAAATAAAATTCGATGGTCCGCATTTTTATTTTTTTTAGATATCGAAAATCCCCTACGTGGTGCCATAGAATCTAGATTTTCGAACAGTTTATCGTGTCCTGGTGCCTTAAAGCCTTGTTTGGGATTTGATCAAGGGAACAAGGGGGACGTTTAGAGGCCCCAGGACCAGAGGGCTAGACGGGCCGCCCCTTCCACCCCCCCCCTTGTTAGTCCGCCATTGGTAATAGAGCCCGAGACGTGCTCCGGCCCTGGGGGGGGCAAAAGCTAGTATTAAATATTTTTCCAGTTATCGTAAAATTGTATGTAAGGTATCCATCTCCTTAAATAATTATTTAGGTTTCCTTTCATTCCACCTAACTTATAAATAATAAATCTTAATAATATCTTACTACCCAAAGTAATTATTAAATTACTGAAAATTAATATGCCGGTACGTAATTCCTAGGAATTATTCAACTACAGGAAATTAGAATTCATCAATTACATTAGCAACTTGGGCGGGAATCCCCTGCGGCACACACAAAGAACAAAGATATTCTGTTTTCTATGGGTTTATATATTTATTACAAATTATTCGATCTTGAAATAAAATTAGATACAAATTTTACGTCGTCTTTATTGTTGTTCGCGCGAGTTAACCACCCCAGATTGCTCTCACCGCCAAACAGAGAACGACACGGTACTTCCATTACAACCTGCCCTTCATCTTGTCTAAATTATGGATAACATTTGCATCCAGCTCAGAATCACTACCTGGATGATTACATATCAAAAGATCCCGCCTATATTATTGAAGGAAGAATAATTATCAAAACAAATAAACCACATGTACTTGCATACAGCACTCAGCCACCACATTCATTCCACGTCTCAACGCGCATCGTACCAATAACCTATTTATCAGGAAGACTCGATAACATGTTGACAAACAACATAGAAACGTAAGCAGACGCACACGTTACAACACAACTGGATGGACTATAAAAGGCCAAATCATCTTCTACTAATTAATTTATCTCGTCGATTCAAGCAGTCCGCTTGTCGACCTGATTATTCCTTTTGAATTGTTCTTATTTTAAGTTGTATTGTTTAAATTAAATAATAAAGGATAATTTATCCACAAATATATTTTTTAACACTATAAGACAACAAAAGTTAACTGGCGCCCAGTACGTGGGTCATTTCGAGGAAGATGTTAAAGTTGGCCGTAGCCAGGACTCCCTAGATGTTGTTTAATATCTCAACGCGAAGAGGACCACACACCATCAAATTCGTTAACTAGGCAATGAAGATCATCGCATCAGTACTTCTGTGAGTACATTTTTCAATTGATCGTCTATCCCATCCGTACGATAGATCATTTTCCCTACCCTATCTAAACGGTTAGAGATAAAATTAAAGTCTTTCAATACGTAATTTTTTCTTAATACTTTTTAAATATGGCACAGCCAAGCGAATGATCCGCTTCTCAACATTCGGAATTTACTCTTGATTATAGTGACTCTCCTAATAATATATTAAAAAACTCCTGCTAAACATGTTCAACTACTCCATGTAATGGACATAAACGAACTTGATGAACTATGCGATCAGTTCTCCTCTAACTTTGGGATTCCTCAGGGTAGCATATAAGGACCATCTTTGATCCTTTTGTACATTAACGAATTATGCAACATTTATATTCAGGGAAAAATTGTTAGTTTTGATGATGACACTGTCATACTCTTTGAAGCTGACACCTGGCAAGCTGTCTACGAAAAAGCTGAAACGTATATAAGCATTATAAAAAAGTGGTTAGATACGAATACACTCACACTGAACACCGAGAAAACTAAATACGTCACATCAAGCATAACTATTACAGGACAACCTCACGATTATGCCTCTATTAGAATACACACATGTTTAAATTCCAATAAATATTGCCAGTGTCCTTACATTGAGCGCACTACACAGATGAAATACCTCGGCCTCACCATTGATCCATATCTCAAATGGAATCTTCACTCTCAAATAGTTGCAAACAAAATAAGAAAAACAATGCACTTTTTCAGAACAATACGAAACTTTCTCGACTTACAACACTTGAAAATGATTTATTTTGCAGTCTGTCAATCTATTATTGAGTATGGCATCATAGCATGGGGAGGTAGCACTGCATCTGCACTAGACACAATCTTTAAGGCACAGAAAACTATTATAAAAATAATCCTTAGACTACCTCTAATTATAGATTCGAATTTTATCTTTAATATTATGAATGTGTTTGACGTTCGGCAGATATACGCAAAAACAATCCTCAATCATCTGTACACAAATATACATAAATACTATGAAAAAAGATTGAATACACGCTATACACGAAACAATAACAGAGACTTACTTCGAATTCCCATAACGCATACTACTTTTGGTCAACGAAGCTTCAGATACCTTGCATCAAGACTTTATAACATTCTTCCATATAGAGTAAAAAAAATGTGATTCACAAAAAAAATTCAAAAATAACATAAAAATTTGGATAAAAAATAATGATAGGGCCTTTACCGGCGCGCTCACCCAAATTCGTAACTAAACCAATGTACTGATTGTTATTATTCAAAATTTATTGTTAATGCAACCAATCTATTGTATGATTATATTTTAATATAAGTGTAGGTATGTTAATAAGAAATATAAATTGATTTAAAAATTACTGCCTCAACACAGGCTAGCCTAGTGAGGTGGATTACGAAAAACAATAATTTATAACTATTTTCTATTCTTCAAGTAGGTACCTTCTGTTCATATTTATATTTATCTTCTGTTGCTAATCTTTTGTACTTACATTAACCATTGTAAATATTAACACTGAATATGTACGTTTCTTTTTTTTGTTATAAATCTTGCAAATTTTGTTGAATAAAGATATATATTATTATTATTATTATTATTACTAATGAGAAAAATAAAGATTTATTTTCGGAAGAGTTAATAGCTAATTGTTCACCAAATGTAAAACGTACAATTAACTTTAAAATTGACCGGTCAGTGGTTGAGTGTGTGATGGGTCGAGCCCTTTTTTGGGTTTTAATACCTCTCCTCTCTTGCGTTTCGATCTCCGGACGGTAGACCCTTCTCTCGTACTGTTTGATTCGCCAATAATGTCTTGAATCATGACTCGTTTTTCCCACCCCTGTGACTGAATACAGCAAAAAGGCTTTCTCCTTCCGGGAAAACTTTACAATAAACCCTTTCCTTTACGTTGTGTATTTTTCGTTTCAAAGGTACTAGAAAATCTAGAATAGGTATTTAATGTTTATGTGTGGTAGCTTTTGGTTCTTTTAGGTAAGGTGTGGAAGAATTTCTCTGTATCTCTTGAACGTATAAAGGATACTTATTGTCTAAATCTATCCTAAATGTGTCCCCATTACGTCCCTAATAATGTACGTTGTTTTAATACTCTCGCAGTACCCCCTGTAGTTCTTGGGAGTCTATAAAATTGATTTTTGGCCCTAATAGACGTCCTAATAGATTTTAAAATACATACTTAGAATGTTTCATTTAGTTATTTGGCGGCTCCTTCGCATCGCTCTCCATGGCTGGACCCTATACATAATTATGATAATATTCTATTGTTAGTAAACGCAAAATTCGTATCTAGGATGGAGAGGATAAGGAAGGGATGGAATTTGATCATGCATTTTTTGCAATCTAGTACTGGCTCCTCCACTTGACCAAATTGACCAGGTGGTCGGCTCTCCGGACACGACCTCCCGACCAAAGCATGTCAAGGCTATACCCATGGCACCCAGAAGATCTCTTGATGACCAACCAGATACCCGGACCCTTCCATAACAAAGGAAAGACGGCATGCCTTCAAAACTTTCCCAATCAACCCCAGTATCGAACACCTCCGGGACTACGTTACTGGCTCTAGAAGGGGTAATCCAATTCGTCCCTTGTCAAGGCTCTATTCGCGAAAATGTGGCTACAGCTTGTGATAGACATATCCATCCTCCTGCGTGACCGATCCAGCGTGTAAAAACCACCTCTAGTAGCGGACATAGAACTTAAGTATTGTCTAAGCGCTATGTTTGCTTCTAGGTCGATAGGATTAAAAAATGTGCAGGCGCTGCAGGGTTGTTTCCGTAAAATGAACTGCTTATGCTCCTCCCACACTACCTTGCCGGCAACCCGAGATGCTTTTGGCCAAGACGCCTCCGTCAGCAAACCGCGTCCTTACATACCGTTTGGCAACTCATTTCATATCCGTCTCGTCACGCCCATTCTCTCGACACGGTTCCGCGGAAGGGAATTGCTTCCAGCATCTCGCGTGACCCGATCAGTCTATGGTGAGCATCCTCTCCTAACAGGACAATGTGGGAAGACCCTTACCGATGGACCACACATTGACACATATGTATAGCCTCGGTATCATCATCACATTGTTCAACCATAAAGTTTAAAAGGCGCAATTCAACAAATAGGAATTCAAAGGAGTACCTGTTAGTTTTAAATTTACGTTTCACTCTCAGAGTGTCTAGGCTGCAGACAGTCGCTTTCTATTGGATATGTCGTATACCCCGATGGACTCCCCATTTGGTTGAGAGTACAACACTTGTTCATTTTTTGCTCCCCTGCCAGTGCCATCAGCTGTCTGAAAGAAAAGGTCACTGTCCTTGGTGATAACACTGTTGAACATATCCTGAAATAATATTATAAAATTTTGTCATTTATTTAAATCTTCAGTTTCCCGAGGCAGCTTCGGTTCTGTCATCTCTGCGTCGCGTTCCGGGATGGCCTGGGAATTTAAATTAGGTATAACAACTTACCGAGTACGTAATTGCTAAAAATCCCAGTCGGAGATATACACGACCAATTGTCTTAATTACGTATGCCGTAGACCTGTGGAGAAAACAAAACTTCCTACGAATTTCATACTTTTATTTGTAAACTAAATATGGTAAATAACGGCTCGACGCCGTTGGTGTGAGCTTTCACAAATTGAACGTTTTCGTAGATTACTATGTTCTAACTATTGGAATTAAAATATACCAAATTCGATGTCATTCCTGACTCCGGAACCCTTGCTGAGATTATTTAAATCTAGTTAAGTTTATTATTAATTTCTTTCTTTCGCGGACTATCACGACATTTTTATAAAAGGGATGAAATTTTATTATTGCAAAACTAGGGCCATTATTGTAAACCTAGAACGACTGTTTATTACTTGATCCGTTATTACTTTAAATTAAGTTAGTTAAGTCGCTCCCCATCCGAATTAGAACCATTTATTATTATTATTAAAATTCAAGGCCGATATTTTTATTTAGGGTAAATATTTATAGATATCTTTACTCTCTCTACATAATAAACGATAACAATCACGAACTTTTACCGACGATTATTTTTGTGAATAATTAACACAACACCGGATAAGATATAAGACCGTCATTCTCATAATACGTATTAACCGATTTTTATTTCGTCCGATCGATTGGTTAATTATTATTACTAGAATTTATTGATTTAATTTATAACCCCTTTTAATCAAATTAACACTTTTCACCACTGTCTCGTGAATCAAGTCATGTAATTTCCACTGAATCTAATTCACTAACACTTGCAAAGTATAATCAACGAAGTTAGTTTAACACTACACAGTCTCGATTTTGCTAAGTCCAGCAATCAATTCCCGATACACGCACGATTATCACAGTTCTTCTTCTCCCGAAATCTAGCACCGAACTCCCCCCTCCCTGACCAATCTACGTCTTTAATACCCCGTTTCTCCCATCAATCAAATTTAAATTTTGCAATTTACAACATTATCAACGCGTAATATCGTCTTTGTTCCATACCATTATCCTATCCCGCCGGTTATTCCTTTTCCTCCCAACGTGCTGTTCCAACCGAACCGCCTTTTACCGACGACACTACTCTGTTGCAATCGATCAGGGGCGTATTTGGGTCTAAACATCTGATTCCCACACGAATCTCCGCATGATTAGTTAATATAATCTACCTTTTATCATGTGACTAATTCATTCAACTTTTCTCTAAAATCTATAGTGTCCGTTCTACTCCTTTTTAATTTGCTTCCAAATACGGTGTGTCCTGAATATTCAATATAACTGCCCTACTTTCTTGGCTTAACACAAATCCAAATTCAACTCATTAACCTACAACATATCTCGACAGTTATCTTTTAAGCATTCATTATTATAAAATTCTCCCAACACGTCACTGCCTAGATATTCCGTCGTTTTAACATTTGGCTATGGATTTTCTAATAAATTTGTGACTGAATATCCTTTATCGAACGTACCGCTAGTGTGCACACGAAGCTGTGTCCGTTTCTGGCTATACGTCGCATTTCTTGTGTTCGTATACAATTTTTTAATATTTCTCGCGTTTGCAAATGCCCATGTGGAACCTCTAATCACTTGGTCACCTCCCAGCAAAGTCGTGATGCTTGTAGGACCTTATTTTATAATAATCTAAACTTTTATGACCTCGATTCTCCTTTCTCACGGGCTATATCCACTGCCAAGACCCAACCCTGCCTTCGAACGTTTTTTTCCCCTTTTTCCTAGTTCCTCCTACATATTACATCCCTCTCTGGCGCCAAAACCGATAAATCCCCCGTAGTTACTCGCCTAGTGATCAAGAAAATACTTGAGTTTTCAAATAATTTAAAATCCTGACAGGTCGTTAAATTTTATGCTTTTTCACTAATTTCTTTCTCCTATCATCTGTATGTAAAATCAAGTGGTGATTTCAGCTTAATGCGTACCTTAGAGACCCAAAATCATGTCAGATGTTTCGCACTCGAGACCCACTTAAGTAACAAGAGATCGTAAACCTTCCCTCCAAAAAAAAATAAAGCCAGTAAAAAATCCAATACAAAATCTTAGATTTCATATGGTCACTAACATGAATTGATTTCCCTCGACTACCTCGAAGAGATCGGCTCCTGTGGGTTTTCCACGTCTAACACTTTCCCCCATCGTCTACCTGCAGAATCTGCTAGAAATTTGTCTGGAAAAGGTGGTAATGACCTTCGATGTCTACTCCCGTTTCACGATTACTAAGTAATCGAGATCGCTTGCTACTTTAGTTAATTAACGCATGATCTTTGTCTTTTGAATTTTTTCGCCACCGAGATCCTCGCAAAACTTTCCGATTCCAGACGTGAAATCAACCGTTGTCGATTCCCTCCTGCTCCCATAAAAATGCGATTTATGACCAAGTTAGAAGTGGTTCTATCCCCTTAAAATAACTGTCTGGCCAAACCGTGAGATAATCTTGGTATCTTAATTTTGCAAATCCCTCACCCCACGCCCCCAGCCTGTGATTGGTTTAAGACGCACCTACTGTCCTCATCTCTATTCTGATTGGATAGTCGTTTTTTTTCCTAACTGCTTACACCCCTTCGTGGCAAGGAAACCCCAAAAGTTTAAAAAAGATTCCTTTAATATTGATTTTAAAACCACCCGAAAGATGTCGATAGTGTGATCATATTCTCTATTTAAAAAAAAATTTTACCCACCTATACCGGAGTGAAACAGGTTCATCACAAGTGGGCATAGCGCTTGGGTCCCACCCGGGCGTCGCATGTTCGATTCCTCTGCTGGCTAAGTCCTCCATCACAACACAAGCAACATTTTCGGCTTTCTGTGGTGGTAGTAGGAGATTTTTAAACATTTTTGGGTTATTCGTAACCCGGGAATGTTTGTCTTTCTTTAAAAAAAAAAAATGCCAAAACAAACCACACATGGCACCTACAATCACATCCCCATTGAAACTAAGTAATGCTGCTTAAGAGCGTTGCTGGTCATTTTGAAATATTGTCAATAGGTATTGAAACGAATGTCTTCTATTCCTCTCCGCGGTTCGGTCACACATCGGTCACACTCACACATGTATAGTAGCATCGCGCTGTAAATGTGCGAGTGTTTGTATTCGTTTTCGCGCGCTCGCGCTCATGTTGATTCTTATGTTTGTCGACTCTGCCGGCTTTGACCAGGTTGGTGACGAGTAATAAAAGCAAAGATACATTTATGCACTCGTAATAAATAACCAGATGACATTTTTTAATATTAGTTCCGAATTTGTTCTGCCTAAATCTATTTATTTATTGATTAACGCCCTGTTTCAGGGCTTTTACATATCTAATAACAGTAATAACCATTATGCTATTTTTGGACTTAAGGAACTGATTAAGTACATATTCGTAATAAAATAACGAGGCCTACATTATCTAATAATTTATTCAATTGTACTGTATCAAAATGTTGTTTAGTATCAAAATATACACGTACGCCTACTAAAATATATTCGTACATTTTAACTGCCTCTCGACTACGAATCCGCATGTCGCGGCTGCAAATACTGGCGTGCGAAGTTAATTTTATTAAATTATTTTGTATTTTTTCGCTAAATTAATAAATTGAAAATAAAATAAAATAATTTTTTCGAGAAATAGTTATGTTCCCCCGCAGGGGAACTGAGTGAAAGGGACAACTGCACATCGAGCCAAAAATACCTAAATAAAATCTTCAAAATCGATGTATTGTATTCCCCTTTTTTCTTCTCCAAAACTGGACTGATTTTCAAAAATTTTTTCACTTACTGTATTAAAAGAAAATATTCTATGTCAGTACGTTTTGCTTTTTTTAAAAATACATTGCTTAGTTTGTATACTGAACGCCTTTTCCTAACTTCTATATGAAGTAAATTATCAAAAAAATCAAAACGTACCAACACGTTAATGGTCGATATCTATATTTGGTAACAAACATATTTGCTCTAGGTTCAAAATCCAGAGAGATAAATGGGGAATACGTTTGTATGGAAAAACGCCACCCGTATTCCCTCTTAATGAATTGAAGTAAAATACAACTACGTTTAAATATTTATTTTAATTATTGACTTTTTTTATTATTTGTGCATGATGTGAACATTAGTTAGGGGGAATAAATTAATTACGTGAGCTCAAATGAGGGGGGGGAAGAGTCCAGCAAAATCTCACGTTACTTGAAAAGAATATACGAATTGGCCCAAATTTATCTCACCAAGGGGGGGGGGGGGGTTGGGGAGGGGTCTAGATCGGAAGAGAAACTGCTCACGTAACTAATGTATGCCCCCTTATTGGGTTATAACCTAATTATTATAATTTGTTGTTTTCTTTAATACATGTGTGGCGACCATAACGGTCGCCCCCTTTAGCCAAAATCATTGCGCCGCCACTGGAAGAACTTACCAGACAACCTACCTACAATTATTGTATTTCACGCCGCGCAATATTGGGAAGCACATCGAAAGGCCTCGAGTTACCTGCCGTTGCATAGTTACGGCCGCGGAAGGTTCGAAAGCCTTCTCCCTTTTGCACGGTCACGCAACAATATTACTTAGCGCTCCGGGAAGCTACTCACACGGTCGGCTATATAAGCGCAGCGACACAACGCTAGTTAGT
Source organism: Limnephilus lunatus (assembly GCA_917563855.2). Lineage (NCBI taxonomy): Eukaryota > Metazoa > Arthropoda > Insecta > Trichoptera > Limnephilidae > Limnephilus > Limnephilus lunatus. Next base: position 88,623,133 of record OU830594.1, on the reverse strand, counting down.
CAGTCAGTTCCAGTCCACGCTTGTACCAGTAAGAGTTCACCAACACACACAGACATCAGTGCATCATGTGATAACGTTTCCACTGCGGTAACCGGCCAGACTCTCGGCGACTCACTGCCGACTGTGCCGGTGCATCAATAACCTTCGAGGACGCAACATCTCGCAGCTAACATGGTACATCGCACCATCAGATCAATTGCCCAATTGACTCAATTGCCCACGACAAGTCCCGCGGCGGGCCTCCTTGTCACGTGCACGGCAACTTCTCAGGCATATCGAAGCCCGTCACGCTTCGCTGCCACTGAGACTTCAATTCTCCTCACGAGGTTCACCGCAGCCCATCTCCGCGACTCACCGCGTCGAGCATCCATCCTGGACGACAAGGTCTTCTCCACCACCACGGTGCGGAACTACCTACATGCTGGAAACATGCAGACCCGTGGTCTGCTCCACCACGCATCATCGACCTTCATCACTCATCACCTACGTGCCTCATCAACATCGCTCCTGTCTGCAACCTGTTACTCCACACTAAATTTACCATCGCCACGTAGCAGCAATAAACGACTGACTCACCACATCGACTGAAGCCTTTCATTTCATTTAATCGTCCCCCGTCTCTGCCGATCCGCGTCCGCTCCCTCACATTTAATGTTATTAACCTGTAAATGTTCCTAATAATAAAAAAAATTCAAACATCTTGAAAGCTGACTTTTTCTGAAATCGGTGCCGGAGTTGCTCACTAATTGACAGTAAGTACTTGCTCACCATTGACGCAAGTCATTTTTTCTCGGGGCGCTTAGCCCACAGCCGATGCGGGGCCCCTAGGCAGTTTCCTACTCTGCCTAAAGGATAATCTGGTACTACCCCTCCCCTTATTTCCCCCCCAATCCCCCCCCCCAACTCACTTAGGTCTTAATTTCTGGACCAAACAGATACGCAAAAGTGATCAGTTTGAGACAAAACGCCAAAAAGATATAAGGCCTCTGAAGATGGACATTGAGATCTGTCCGAAATATATATATATATATATATATTTACATAAAACACAAAGGTAGATAATGCGAATCCACTAAGGTACTGCCTGTGCGTGGGTATTATAAACAAAGTGCTAGATTACATTAATAAGTACAAATAAAAAATGTTACTTTTAAAATACTTTTTTAGAAATAAAACATTAGAGACAAAACGCCAAAAAGATATAAGGCCTCTGAAGATGGACATTGAGATCTGTCCGAAATATATATATATTTACATAAAACACAAAGGTAGGTAATGCGAATTCACTAAGGTACTGCCTGTGCGTGGGTATTATACACAAAGTGCTAGATTACATTAATAAGTACAAATAAAAAATGTTACTTTTAAAGTGCTGGTTTAGAAATGTAGGTATCTGAGAAAATATTGTAGTAAAAAAGTGACACATAAATTGTTTGTTGATTTTTAGTTATAGTTTCGCCTTTTAGTCTTGAAGTTACCGTAGAATTGTACTGAAAAGTGAAATACATAGAATTTATAGAAAAAGTGTTTCAATATCAGCATTATTTAGCCACAATTTTAATACTTTAATGGAAAGTGATATTTTATCTGTCATTTGAATGTGTTTTGGTAGAAGATTAAATATAGGAGGACCAATGAAACTGCTGTATTTGGATTTTTTTGTGTTTGCATTAATTAGTTTCAGTCGAGAGGACCGCCCAATGCTCTGATGATTTGAATCTGATTCATTCCAAAATATTCGGGTCGAAAAAAAAAAGTTTTCTTTGGTTATATCCGCCCAATTAGATTAAAATTAATCCAATTTGATGATTATTTGGTCTATCAACCTTTAACAGTCATTTTTAGGTTCAACGCAAATCCAATATTACATTCTAATCAGACCGATACGGCGTCAGAAAATGGCTACTTTATTTTAGATCGATTTTTTTTAAATTCCTCACTCTCCACCCTCAAAACCCTCTTTTCATCACCCCATCCATTAGATACTCTTCGGAATTAAGGTGGGTTTTTTCATTTAACTTTACTTTTAGCTGTGCAGTTTACAGTTCCTTTAGCAGTACATTTGTCATTTACGGCAAAATTAGTTTTTTCATGACTCTGACTGCTAAAGCAAAGGTAAACAGGGATGACAGCATGCTAATAATTAATCTAATTACAACAAATTTCGTGTTGGGAACTAATGGCGAAATCGGCATAAGAAATCTAAGTCTTCCATTAGATACTTCATTAATAAAAAAACAAAAAAAAATGAATGAATGAATGAATGAGTGAATATATGAATGAATGAATGAATGATAAATGAATGAATGATTGATTGGATGGATGGATGGATGAATGAATGAATGAGTGAATGATTGATTAGATGGATGGATGGATGGATGGATGGATGGATGGATGGATGGATGGATGAATGAATGAATTAATTAATGAATAAATGAATGAATGTATGAATGAATTTATGAATGAAGGAACGAACGAACGAACGAATGAATAGATAAATAAATAATTATAATATATGATAAATAAAAAACTTTTAGGTAGGCACCTGATCAATTAAAAGAATTTCGTTTATTTAAACTCAAATCTACGCAACAACTACTCGAAAATAACGTAAAACTAGGTTCATTATATACATATATCTACCAAAAGTGAACAAATTATTTTGAATGTTGTTATATTTACTTAAAATACAATAACAAAAAATCAATTTTTCATCAACGGACAGATGACAATGATAGAATAATCGCAATAAGTAGCATCGTTCAATGGAATGAAATCTCAATTTAATTTAATTTTGAATGAATTGAGATTAATTATTTTAATCATGTATCTAACCAAATTTTCGAGTATTTTGGGAAAGCAATAATTATTTTAATGAACTAGTCACGCTACAAAGGCATAGCTAAGTACACCTTATTAAGTGACTATAATTTGTTTTATCCGATAGTTTCATTTAATGGTTTCAACAGAAAGCATCTTCCAGAGAGTAATAAAGTCACGATACACGCAGATGACAAGTAAGCAGAAATGCAGAAATATTCGTTCCTTCATTGTATACTTCTCTTAGAACTTTTGGAGTATGTTATGTCGTCTGATAATGCATATAATTGGGTAAGTAATGATAATTATCACCAAAATTTTGATCATTTTGGTATCTTGAATCAATATAATGTTACTAGAGTTTCTAAATTTTGCTGGGGTTACCCAAGGGTCAAGCCTAGGGCCATTACTATTTTCATTAATGTCATTGCTAGTTATATATGTAAAGGAATACCTACCTAGAAATGCATAGGATTCCTTTATGTTCGAATTTTAAAAAGGTGTTGTCATGGAGACAGAAAATGATAGATGTTTGTTGTTTTGTTGTCTAGCTGGGTAGCACAGATTGAAGTAATAAGAAGATTGAAAAATAAGTTTATAATTACAAAGTGATATAATATTTTGAAGACGGACAAATAACTTTCATTGTAGTTTCTTTGTCAGCAAAGAAACTCATGATATTTGTATGTCACATTATTAATAAAACATTACAACAAATAGACAAATTGTCTTACAAAACTACAATTTTAGTGAAGAGAAACAATAACCTTAGAAATGGAAAAATTAAGATTCACATTTACAGTGTCAGCAGCATCGGATGGAAAAAGCAATGTGATCTGCGTAACCTCAATCGAGACACCCGATGGACATATATTTGATATTCCCGATGATTTTAAGCATGCAAGCAAACATACCGCCATAACGACTACTGATGTTTATAGAAAAATTAAGAATTCTCTAAAGAAAAGATATCAAACACGGAAAATATGGTTTCCCTTAACCCAAGATTTGAAGAAAATTTACTTAGATTAAGGTGAGAATTTACAATTTGGTGACCAAAACCTGGAAGAAATTATATATGATACGAAACTTTCTGACAATAATATTAGTACTGAAAATAAAAATCTAGGAAAAATAGCAGAAAGATTTTTACTCGAGAAGTTTTCAGGAAAAACATCAAATGTACACCAATGGATCAATGATTTTGAAAATTAATGTACACGTTACGAGATATTAAAGGAGGCAGAAAAAATTGAGACTTTTAAGTATTTACTTGAAAAACAGTGCCTAGATTGGTACACTAGTATGTTAATAAAATATACAGTAAACGCAGAATGGGCAATATGGAAAACAAATTTTTGTGAAACATACGGAAACAAAGGTTGGTCACAAGTTAAATTTGCATTTGCCTTCAAATTTCAAGGAGGTTCATTACGAGAATATGCCACAAAGAAAGAGAGATTGTTATTCGAGATAAATAAAAATATTGACACACAGACATTGATTCATCTTATTGTTATGGGTCTAACAGATTATATAATGTACAAAATGGATAAGGAATCTATAACATCGACTGCAAATCTATTCAATGAAATTGGTTAACATGAACAAACAGTCAATGAAAATAATTATGACAAATTCAAGAGAAATACATTTGTTAATAAAGTAAGAGTTGATAAAATTAAGCCCTGCAAAACTTGTGAAAAATTAAATAAAGGTAGCCGTTTTCACTCTTAAGAGAAATGCTGGTTTAAACAAACTGATGATTATGAGAACAAGAGAAACTATAATAAGAATGTAAACAACACTATATTAGATGTTGAACTGAATGATAATGAGTCAAAAAACGAATAATTACACCATTAATTAAAGTAAAACTCTCATTAGAAGGAAAATTAGACATATTTGGTATATATGATTCTGACTCTAATGTTTCCTTAATAAATTCTAAATTATTAAGAATAAAGGAAGAAGGAAAAAATATACATAACAATACAAACTTACTAACGATTAATGGTGTAAAAAAGACAAAAGGCTTAACAACAATAAAAATTAGATATTTAATATAGAGAAGAAAATTGATGTTTATATTGTAGATGGAAAAGAATTCAAATACAATTTTGTAATTGGACTTGATACTATAAAAGAGTTTAATTTGATTCAGAATGAAAATTTGGAAATTGTTCAGAAATCTGAAGAAAGCTTTAAAAAAGAGGAAATACATTGTAAAAACAATCCTAATGAAAATGAAGATATAAAGAACTTGAAATTTATAAACTTTAAGGAACATACAAAAGAAAAAGAAATTACAATGGATCTGAGTCATTTAAATATACAAAAAAAATCTGAAATAAATAAACTTATTGATAAATATAAATCAAGCTTTGCAAAGGATAAATATGATATTGGAACAGTAAAGGATTATGAAGTACGCATTGATCTATTTGTGGACAAATACTGCAGTAAAAGACCCTACAGATGTTCAATAGAAGTTAGAAGTTAGAGATCGAAGAACAAGTAAGAAAATTGCTTGAAAGAAATCTTATAGAGGAATCATACAGCCCTTTTGCAGCACCAGTAACCTTAGCTTTCAAAAAAGAAGACAATAGAAAAACAAGATTGTGTTTCGATTATAGAGAATTAAATAAAATGGTGGTGCCTCAGGCTCAACCATTTCCTTTGATTGAGGATTTAGTAACAAAAACCAGAAATTGTAAATACTTTTCAACATTAGATATAAATTCTGCGTTCTAGTCTATTCCCCTGCGAATTGAAGATAGAAAGAAAACTGCTTTTGTAACCCACGAAGGCCACTACCAATGGACATGTTTACCCTTCGGTTTAAAAACTTCTGCAGCCATATTTCAAAGAATACTAAGCAACATATTGAGAAAGTACAAGTTAACAGATTTTGCTGTAAATTTTATTGACGACATTTTAATATTTTAAAAAAGCTATACCGAGCACATAAATCATTTATCACAGATTTTAGAGGCGATAGAAAAAGAAGGTTTCTGACTTAAGCTCACAAAATGTCGATTTGCAACAAATTCGGTAAAATACCTCGGACAAATAATACAAGATAATACAGTAAAACCAGTGAGAGATAACTTAATTTCAATAAGAGATTTCCCAACACCAAAGAATCAGAAAAATATTAGACAACTTCTAGGAAAAATCAATTTCTACCACGAGTACATACTTAACAGTTCAATAATTTTAGAACCATTACATAATTTACTAAGGAAGCACCAAAAATTCATATGGTCAATAGACTGCCAAGAAGCTTTTGAAAAGATTAAACAACTATTGTGTTCACAACCAATCTTAGAAATTTTTCATAAAGACTTATCAATAAACATATATACGGATGCATCATTGGAAGGTATTGGAGCAGTGCTGAAACAAATTCAACAAGACGGAAAAGAAAAACCTATAGCATATTTTACAAAAAAATTAGGTGAAGTCCAAAAGAAAAAAAGGCTAGATATTTAGAATGCTTAGCTATTAAAGAGGCCATAAGATATTGGCAGTACTGGCTAATAGGCAAACATTTCACAGTATATTCCGACCACAAACCATTGGAAAATTTAAATATTAAATCTAGAACGGACGAAGAGTTAGGAGATTTATCCTATTATCTATCACAATATGACTTCGAAATTAAATATAAACCAGGAAAAAATAATTTAGAGGCAGATTGCTTGAGCAGAAACCCAGTATTAGAAGCTAATAAAGATGTACATGAACAATTAAAAATAATAAACTTAGTAACATTGAATGATATATTAAAAGATCAAGAGAAAAATGAGGTTATAAAAAAATACAATAACAAGTTAATATATAAAAACAATATATATTATAAGAGGGTAAGAAAACAAGAAAAAATACTACTATCAGAGGAACTCAGTATAAAATTTATAAAACTGATACATGAAAATATGTGTCATATAGATATGAAACAAATGCAAAAGAAAATAGGAAACATTTATACAGCAAAGAATTTAACTAGAAATATCACCAATTTATGCAAACAATGTGAAATATGTATAAAAATTAAGACAAGAGGACAGGCTAAATATGGTGTAATGTCACACTTAGGCCCTGCCACAAAACCACTTGAAATTGTCTCAAGAGATACAATTGGGGGATTTGGTGGCTCTCGATCAACGAAAAAATATTTGCACCTTTTAGTTGACCAGTTTACTCGATATGCGTATATAGTAACCTCAAAGACACAGAGTGCAAAGGACTTTATAAAACTTATAAATATTGTACCAAATCGTAATGAAATTGGCATGGTTCTCACCGACCAATATCCTGGAATTAACTCAAAAGAGTTTAAAACTTTTTAAATGAAAGATCAATCACACTAATTTTCAGTGCAGTAAATTCGCCGTTTTCTAATGGACTGAACGAAAAGCTAAACCAAACACTCGTAAATAAAATAAGGTGCAAGATAAATGAAAATCTAAATACTAAAGCATGGACAACTATTACTCATAATTGTGTTGATATATATAATAACACGGAACACTCAATAACAGGCTTTGCACCGAGATACCTATTGGATGGTACTGATGTTTCATTCATACCAAATGAACTTAAATTAAAAAAAGAAGCAGATGACTGGATTAGATATAGAAAATTTGCATTAGAAAGAACAATTAAGTCACATGAATATAATTAAATGTTAATTGACAAAAAAAGAACAATTCATAATTTTAAAATAGGCGTTATGGTATATGTTGAAAATGGTCACAAACTAAATAGAAGAAAATTAGATGAGTTAAGGATTGGTCCATTTAAAATCGAAGATAAACTATCTCAATCAATATACAAGATTAATACAGGACATAGAAAGATGGAGTCAAATTTTTTCCATATTACAAAACTTATTCCTGCCCCCATACTAGAAGAAAATGAAGATTAGAAAGAAGAAAAAGGAATTGAAAGAGACGAAAATCTCCAGAGAAATTTTCTAACCCTAGGGGGGAGATTTAAAGGAATACCTACCTAGAAATGCATAGGATTCCTTTATGTTCGAATTTTAAAAAGGTGTTGTCATGGAGACAGAAAATGATAGATGTTTGTTGTTTTCTTGTCTAGCTGGGTAGCACAGATTGAAGTAGTAAGAAGATTGAAAAATAAGTTTATAATTACAAAGTGATATAATATTTTGAAGACGGACAAATAACTTTAATTGTAGTTTCTTTGTCAGCAAAGCAACTCATGATATTTGTATGACACATTATTAATAAAACATTACAACAAATAGACAAATTGTCTTATATATATATTATAGTTTTCCGCTTTTTTCGTTTCTCTTAAATTTTTTCGATCTTAAATTATGTTTACTTATTAGAAATATTGATGCCTGCGTCTTCAGTATGACGTTGATAACATTGAAATGTTGTATGGATTCGACAAAACCAGCTCCATTATAATGTCTTGAAATGTAAAGTCCTGACTTTGATCAGAGCATTTAGATTCACTTCTCATAGGTCACTATGCTCGGCCATCAACTGAAAGGAGTTTCTACTTTGACTTTCGGATGAGAGTATCTTAGAGATTATGTTGATAACTCGGATAATTCGGAGCGTGTGGGTCTCTATTTTCCAGATGACTGTCTTAAGCTTTGTCCATTGCGCGGGCAAACGCCAGACTTTTGACAGTCCAACACAACAATCAAGGTCATAAATGTTTAACAATTTTTGCCAACACTCAAGGCCATAACTTTACACCAACATCGTTTGGGGTGAAGTTCGCGCGGTCCACACAATTTGACAAGTGGTCTGAGGTACGGACGTGTCCACGGCACGCACACTTGACGTTTATATCAATATTAAAATGCGTTCTGATGACAAAAGAGATGCATCAGGGAGAAAACACAGATATTTTAATAGATATTTATTTATCAGGAAAGATTTCCGACTAATACGCACGACCTAATGTTACTATTTATTAAGAATTTAGAGTGAATAAGTTTTGTTTACGTAGCATCAAAAATAGAATATCGATTTACAATGGTCAATTTCTCCCGTGTCTCTGAAACCGATTAATAAATTAATAGACTTTATTTACAAGTGAGTTCACGAAAGAAATAATTATCCATTACGACAGTGTGTTTATTTACAATTTAAAATCATAATTATTAGGTCGGCGTACCAAAAAATTTGACGTTTATCGTTTGCATAAATGTTAAAATGCGTTCGATGTAGAAAAGATGCTACCTGCATCAGGAAGAAAACACAGATCAGGGTTTATCAGGAAAGATTTCCGACTAATATCGATTATTGCACCAATGACATTATATAATAACGTCATTTTATTGCACGACCTAATTTAGAACTATAGAATCTAAATTCTATTATGTATCTAAAATCTAATTCAACTCTAAAGTACGTAAATATTTACGTCAACAACAGAATAATTATAAATATTTGATATTATATTATCAAATATTTCTATTATTGTATTATATTTAGGTATAATAATATTTTAAACTCGTGATTATGTTCGCTCATACATAGCACATAACCACAAAAATCCGTTCCGATTTTTCTACATACACGGACCGCACCGCGCGACTTCTGTCAAAAAATGAATTCTCCCCCCCCGCTGGACCCCGCCTGCCTTCCTGCTTCACCCGGGATGAGATGTTTATGTTTTGTTTTCCGCCGAACACGGGAAGCACAAACACTGCGGCCTTGAGTGTTGGCAAAAATTGTGACCTTGATTGTTGTATGGGACTGTCAAGCAAAATTCTGGCGTTTGCCCGCGCAATGGACCCCGCATTAGACAGCTTAATCACTGATTATTCCATCTTTCTGCTTTTGGGACCAACCTACTAATGGTCCTTCCGATGGTTAGGTTTGCTCCTGAATGGAATCTCTTTCGAAATCGATATATTTTGCGTCAGCGAAGAGAGATTCAAAAGAGAAATTCTTTAAATTCTTGAAATAATCTCTTCTCATTATTTTGTATAAATATCCTGTTTCGGCAATTATTTCGTTGCTTAATTTCTTATTTGTTAAACTTATGTTTGTATATGTACAAGGAATTTAATAAAAAATGCTTTTATTGTACCTAGGTACCTACTACATTTCGCATGACGACACCACGAAATATCAGATGTTATTTAAAATCCTCGATAAAGTTGTCTTATTATAATTCTTTTTTAATCACGGCATATTACCAATAAGTCATATTTTTTTAGACCAATAATTAAAATTATTGACTTCTCTATCTTATTTTTGTGTGTATTAATAAATAATTTATTAAGACAAATTGACACAAAAAACATTTTAACACTTCTCCCTAAAATCTAAAACAAAACGAGTAAATTTTACGAAAATACAAGAAACAACGGCATAAAACCAACAAACTCTTGCAAACACCTAAAACAAATACTGCAATTGGCAAATAATCTTCAAATACATTATTACAAAATACTTGACATTAATATCTTGACCTAAACATTCAACTGATCATCAACAAAGATCGAGTAATCAACTTTCAAATCTATAATAAATGTTTTCTAATTCCAATATTGTTACCAATACCAACCTGATTTTTTTTATTTTTTTATTTATTTATTTCTATTCTTCAACATACATACATATTACAGATAATTACATTGGTATACATAGATATTAAGTTAAGTAATAAGGAGAAAAAATAAAATGTTACTGATCCGTAACTGTATATAGGTAAGTACCTAGTAGTATTTTGTGAACACCTCACTAGGCGGACCTGTGCTGAGGTGTTCCCATGTTTTGGAATAATTGCAATTCTGACGACAAAAGTAGAAACACCGTATCCTCCTTGATATTGTCAAGAAGGAGACTGTGGGTCGACCTATGGCGGTAGTAACGTATACATAAAATAAAAGATTAGTTGCAGTTAGGATCTATACATAAAGTTATACATAGCATCTAGTTTATGTAAAAGATAGATAGTAGTTTTGATAAATAGGTAGGTATATTATTGTAGGGACCACACACCAATGGAATGAATAATATTGTGATTTTGTTGAATGTTTTGTCTTAAAACAAAGTTATAATTGCCTACTAATTATTTTTAATATTTGTTTTTGGTTATGTTTGGTTAGGTGTTATGATTTTTTGAGTAAATTGAATACCTTGTTGTTTGATCCAGTCTTTGATGAGTTTTTTGTGAAGAATTGTATATGGATTTGTAGTTAGTAGTTGTTTCAGTGTGGTGGGCATGAGGTTATATAGTTTGATTGCGTAATACTTGAAGTGTCTTTGCCCGTGTGAGGTATGAGTTATCGGTATGTTAAGTGTTTTTTTAGTAGAGGCCCCGGTTTTAATTGCTAATTGAGGTTGCATTTGAATGTAAAGTTTAAGTTGGAAGAAGTATAGTAGTACAGCTTTGGCGTAGAGTTGTCTTATTGTCATGACGTCTAGTGTTTCGTAAATTATATACGAGCATGCGTAGCGAGGAACTTGGAGGATTAATTTAATTATTGCCTTTTGAATCTTTTCTAATGGATCTATTGCTATATTCGTTGCATTTCCCCAAGCAAGTATGCCATATGTAATAATGGATTGGTAAAGTGCAAAGAATATGGTTCTGAGGATTGTTATTGGAAATATGTTTTTTATTGTCTTTATCAGATGCATGACTCGTTTCAGTTTATTTGTGATGTAAGTTATGTGGTCAGTCCAGCGTAAGTAAGCATCTATTATAACTCCTAGATATTTTGTGTGGTCAACCCTTTCAATACGCTCGCATAGACATGTGCGAGAAGTTTGTCCGCAGTCGTGTAAGATAAGGTCTATGTGCGGTGGAGGTTTTGTTTTTGAATATTTATTTAGATGTATGCAAAATTTTTTTCATACATCTAGTAAGAGAATATAAACAAATACAATTGATGCAGTTACATTTTTAAAATAAATTTTAAGAGGAAAAAAAAAAGATTACAAAAATAAAAATACATTTTGAGGAAACAGATATGATAATAATATTGGTAAGATTTTTATGAATCAAAAAACATTCTTCACATATAATGCACACATCCTACGAAAAGTGCTAAGACTTGAGGCTTCCTTTACGGCATTCGGCAGGCAAGTTTTTGTCCTTTATAAAACGCGCTATTTTGTGTGCACGAAAGTTTAGTTTTGGGAAGCCTAAAGTCTCCGCGTCTTCTCGTAGGATAGTTGTGAACATTTTCGTGAAACATAATGTTACTCTTCAGATAATTTGGTAGCATATTATTTTTCAGTTTGTAAATCATTGTTAATGCATTATATGTTATATGTTGGTTTGTCGTCATCATATTTAGATTTTGTAACATAATTTTGACTCTAGTAAACATATTGTATTTTAAAATCATCCTCATCCCCCTATTTTGTATAACCTGTAGTTTATTATTTTGGGCTTCGTTGCATAGGAATAAAACACTAGAACAATAATTTAAATGCGGAGTTACAATAGAATTGTAAACAAGGCGCGTTGTCTTGAGATCCAAGTTATTTCTGATTCTTTTTAAGAATCCAACTTTTTTAGCAATTTTTTTTTAATGTATTCTAAGGGTTCGTCGAATTTTAATTTATCATCCAATATTACACCCAGATATTTAATACTGCTAACCCTTTCTATGTTTTCGTTATCGATTGTTAGTATTGCCTGCTCCTTTCCACCTAGGCTATCCACAATTAAAAACTTTGTTTTCGTAACATTCAATTTTAATTTGTTTTGGTGAAGCCAAAGCGCTACATAATTTAAATCAGTTTGTATTTTTTCAATGGCGTCCTGTAAATTTTTACTGGCAATGTATAACAATGTATCATCAGCAAATAGTTTAATTGCACAATGCTTTAACACTTTGATAATATCATTCATGTATATAATGAACAACAATGGACCTAAGACAGATCCCTGCGGAACGCCTTTATTAGTACTATGTGGTTCAGATGTTTTACCACTATATTTTGTAATTTGTGTTCTTTCTGATAGGTAATCAACAAACCACTTATTTTCTTTACCATTAATTCCAATATTACTTAATTTTTTGATTAATCTATCTCTGTCGATTGTTTCAAATGTCCGCTTTAAGTCTAGAAATACTGCAATAATTTTATTTTTTTTATCTCTAAAATTTTTCCACTCATCTATTACATAGTTAATAGCGGTTTCACAAGAACATTTATTTCTAAAACCAGATTGTTGTGGAACTAATATCTGCGTGGCCTCAATATATTCTGTTAATTGCTCCTTTACAATGTATTCCAGTATTTGTTCATATTTGGGTAAACAATTGATCGGCCTATAGTCGTCAAATTTTTTTGGGTTATCAATTTTCGGGATAGGAGTTATTACAGACGTCTTCCAAGTTTTGGGGAATACTCCACTATTCAAAGATTTATTGATAATTTGGACCATCGATTCACCAATAATATTTATAGAGTCTTTGATTATATTTATTGTAATACCATCTGCAGATTCCTTCGATTTCATATTACTTAACACCCTCTTTAAGTACGGTAAATCCACATTTTTAAACTTAAATTTTTTATCAGTGCGTATAGGCTCGTCTAGTTGGTTTTCAGGATGTTGTGGAATACTTTCGATTATAAGATCTATGCTCGAAATAAAATGCTTGTTAAATTTAGTCGCTATCTTCTCTACTTCTTCTTCAGTTCCATCTGGGAAATCAATTGACTTTACAATTTCTTTTTGTTTACCCTTTATGATTTCTTTTAGTGTTATCCAAAGTTTTCTTGGTTCATTCTGTTGTGTTTCTAATTTATGCTTATAATAATCGCATTTATGTTGTTTAATTTGTTTGGAGTAAATATTACGAACTTTTTTATATGCATTCCATTTTTCTTCTGATGGTTCCAATTTTGCCGCTTTATATGTATTATCTCTTTGTTGCTGAAGGTTGTGTAATGGTTTCGAATACCATTTATTCGTATTTTTAAACTTGACCCTTTTCATTGACATAATTTTATTGACTGCTGTAGTCAAAATATTGACGAAGTTTTCTGCTTTGTCGTTTAGGTTATTTGATTCGGTAACTTGAGAAATACTATTTTGTAACGTTTCACAAAATTTTGTTTGATCATATTTACTTTTATCTCTATATGTAATTTCCCTTGATTCATTTTTAATTATACTCGTTTCAAATATTGTTAATATATTTTCATGGTCTGATATTTTTGGAGTATCCACAACATTAACATTCAAGTAAAAATTATTTGTAATAACTAAATCAATAATGGTTGCTGATGTATTTGATATTGTAGTTGGTTTGGTCACAAGTTGTTTCAGTCCTAGATTATTTACTAAACATTGAAGTCTATTACTGCAGGTATTTTTGACTTTCATGTCAATGTTAAAGTCACCGGTTACATAGAACATATCTTGATTTTTCATGTTTGTAGTACACCAACTTTCGAAGAAATCCAAAAATTTTGAATGGTTTTGGTTTGGTAAGTGATATAATACAGCGTATGTTCCTTTAATCAAGTTTTTTCTTATTTGTACTGCCAGTATCCATGTATTTTTTTCATCAAACACTTCATTTGATATTATTTTAAAAGATATATTATTTTTAATAATCATAACGACTCCTCCCGTATGCCGACTAAATGAATCGCATCTTACAGTTGAATATCCTATAAATGATACTTCAGAATCGTAAATATCACTAGTTATACACGTTTCACTTAACATTAAAATTTATGGTTTGAGTTCTTGTAATAATACTTCAATTTCATTTAAATGAGCCAAAAGACTTGAAATGTTTAAGTAGTATATTGTTGCTTTTCTTTTTATCCTAAAAAATCAATTTTTCTCTTCTCCGATTCTATATTTCTTTTGTAAATAGGACACTCCTTGCTCCATGCATGGTGATTATCATTTAGGTGTAATGAAAGTTTATCATTTGTGAGTTTGCAATTCACACACTTGATTTTGTCAATATCTTCCTTACAATCTGACGTATCGTGTGCATTAGAACATCTTCCGCATGCTTTTTTATTTTTACAATCACCTGCTTTATGTCTATATCCGTTGCAATTGAAACATCTCAAAACTGAGAGATGATCGTAGACAGCACATCTATTCCATCCAATATTTATCTTCGTTTCCTCTAACATTTTAGAGTGTGTTTTTCCATCTACTTCTATGAATACAGTAAAGTTATTATATCCACTACTTTTTTATTTTCTTTTATAAATTTTACTGATATTTTTGAATTTTCCTTGTCTATGTATTCATTTTGTATCCTTATTTTATTTTCAATTTCTTCGGCGGTATATTTATCTGTAATTCTTATCACTTTTACTGTTGGATTCTTGGGTTTAGGAATATCAACATCATACCTATCCCCAAGCTTAGTGATGACTTCCTTTTGGATCTTTTTTATTGCCTCTGTGTTCTTTAATTCCACTATAACTGATCCTTTTTTGAAATTCTTGATTCCGGCTACGCCCACATCAACTGGATCTATGTTTTTCTTTATGTCTTCTTGTGTTTTTGTGTTTTTTTGTTCTAGATTTTTAGGTTTAATTATAACAATTGGTTCATGTTTCTTTAATTTTTCTTTGAAATGTTGTTTATCATCGAATTCCAGAGATTTGCTTGCTTCATCAATTTTTTCTGTCATGTTTGTGAGATATTGACGGCTAAGGTCAACACTTTTTTTCATTTCTAATAGATCAATTTCAAAATTTTTCCTTACGTTTAGTGTCTCCTCTTCAATTTTTTTGAATAGTTGTTGTTTTAGATCCTCCATTTTTTTGTCTACATACTTTATAAATTTGTCATAGAGTTCTGTACCGGCATCAATTTCGGTTTGTTTAGACTTTAGACCGTGCTTGGACTTTATTTGTAGTTGCCATTTTGCCTGGTTGTATATTTTGACTAACAGTGATGTTGACAATATTTAGTTCGTATTTCTTAAGACAGATGGTGTAGGATTATTATTTATTTAAATAAAAAAAGCAATCTTTCGCCGGTGAAGGGATCGAACACCGGCCGGCGACGCGACAGCCGTGTATTTATCCACGTTGCTACGGCTCCCTTGTGGTGAGTGGTGAATATCACTCTTATAAACTGTGAATTGCCCTACCACAGTGTATAATAACAGGAGGTTGATTTTTTGTTAACAACACTCTGTCACTTCACAATTGATTTAAAACACTTGTGAACTGTAGATGAGACCTTATAAATTTCACAAAACTTTATAATTCTCTACAGTGTTCTTTGGGGACACATTTAACGATAAATCTTATGGTAATTAGAAATTATAAACTGCAATTTTTGTATGTTTTTGTGGAGCGATTTTTGACGTGTACTCTGTTGAAAAATACTTGTAACTATTTGTTGGTAAAAATACTTGTAACTAGGTTGGCCTCTTTGTGTGATGCTGTGTGTAATATAATTGGTTTTTGTTGTATTCAGGGTAAGAATGTTGTTATTTAGCCAATTTTTGACCACAGATAGACTTTTTTCGGCCTTTTTACAAACATCATTCCATGTTTCTGCCTGGCAGAGAAGTACTGTATCGTCAGCAAATGTTACGATTTTACCGTCGATTATGTTCAATATTTTGGTTTCCGAATTGTAAAATGTGTACTTACTGTTAAAATAAAATAATTGTATACTAGCTTGTCTCGACAATAGGCCACTTGAAAAAAAAATTCCGGTTTAGGCAAATATTCTAAGACATTCTGTATTTTTTTTTTAATCGGATTTTTGAAATAAATGAAACAATGTTACTTTGTTTGAACCACTTGTATATTTGTTTGAAGCTGACCGGTTTCGGAACGACCGTTCCTTCCTCAGGGCAAACATATACTGATTTGACAGTTACAAAATAGTGGGTGGGTACAATATATTATTACAAAGTGTTGTGGTAGGGGTGGAGGCGTGGCTAGGGATTATTTGAGAGTGGGGGTGGTGGAACATAACCATGATTGGGCTATAAGATAATATTTTTTGTTTGTTTATAATTATTGTCTTTTTGAAACCCTGGCGATTTTTTGAAAATTTCAATCCGAAAAATCAGACCATTTTTTATAAATCGGAAAGACGGGACATAATTTTGTGGGTGCGAAAAAACGATAATTACATAGCCGAAAATCATTAAAAAAAAGAACGTTTTCTACACGATTGGCACAAAAATGGCATGAAATTGTACGGGATTCTCTTCATAACATCTGTCAAAACACCACCATCTTTATCAAAAAGTCAAACTAAGGGATAAGTTGGCAGAAAACAAACAATAAATCTAGTGAACGTCAAACATCAAATTCAAAAATTCGCCGGAAATCAAAGTGTTGCCATATAAAATAAAAATTAATCAGTGTAGAATTTTACAAAATTAATAGAACATAATCGGGGACGGGACATTTTCATGTAGTGACGTCACGAGCTCAAATAATGGATTTATTTATTTAAAAATAAAAAAATATATATATTTCTAAAAATTTTTACTAACATTTACGTAATCTTAGTAAAAAAATCTATCTACACGATTTTTTCCAAGTGGTTATGAAATCCATGCAAGTGGCCTATCATTATTTTTCATTTGCATGGCTTAGCCGCTCAACCAAACAATACATATATTTTTTCTTAATTTTAATTCTGATTATTATGATTTCTGAAAAATAATTATCATGCTCTTGTTTTAGGGGGTCTACAAGACCTACTTCCATTCCGTAAATCTTTGCATGGGGAATAAGCTTAAAAATATAACAGACAACTCCATCGAAGTACACTACGACCCAGTCGCTGACACGACTTATTTGAATGGCTCATATGTCACTAAAAAGGACGGAGGACTTTTAATGGTGATATATATTGCATTATAATGATTATGTATATATTTTTAAATAAACGGTTTATATTATTTAAAAAAATTGCGTTTATGTAAATGTGATTTCAGCACAATAAGGATCCGGTCATGACGGGATATGAAACTTCAATATATTGCACTTGTCTTTAGGCCGCTTGGGTTTTTTCGTTCCATTTTTGGGGATATACCCTTACGCCAACGTCACGAGTGAAGAACTCACTTCTGATAGTTCAGGCTTTAGAACAGCAACAAGTAATAACGTTGAATAAATTATATCTTGCAATAAACTGTACAGTGTATAAAGTATTGTTTCAATTTCAAACAACATAAGATATTGGAGATTTTGGGCCCAGTATCAGGAACATAATCACAGCCGGAATCTAGGAGGATAATCCAATAATCAATCAATTACCATACATAACAATTTGGCGCAGCCGAATTTGGGGTACAGGGATAAAGTTTTATTGTGGAGGCAAGCAATTCGATCCATGTCACATGATAGTGACCGTGACTAGCAGATTATCCCTGGGGTGTTTGTCAGGCGACGATAATCGTAGTTGGGCAGTGAATTACAGTGCCATCCGTGGAGGTCAAGTGCGATAATTGGAGGCAACATTGAGAAGCGATCAAGAAGGGATCCATCATCCGGCACTCCTGGAAGCAGTTGGGCGCCAAGTCCAGACCAACAAGAAGAGAGGATCTCATCATCCGGAATTCCTGGAAACAGCTGGGCGCCAGGTCCAGACCAATAAGAAGAGAGGATGTCATCATCTGGGACTCCTGGAAGCAGCTGGAATTTTTTAGAAGCTGAGACGTTTACTCTATTGATCAACCTGTGTTTCCCGGCGAGGTTACTGATGTATTATATTATTTATATTTATTTGACAAATTAATAGATTTGTGAGATAAACATTGCTCCAAACCGCGTCCGGTTGTCAAAGAGCGGAAATTTTTTTATCTGGCCAGACAGATGAATGAGAAATCTATCCGAGATTTTGCTGTACGTCTGCGGGGGTTAATTTATTATTGTGAATTCGGGGCTCGGATCGTTCAGCAGACGTGTTTGCAATTGGTATTCTTGCGGGCCGTGCTAAGGAAATAATATTTCTAGAAGGGAAAAAGTTAACTGTCAACCAAATGGAGGAACTCGCGATTACTGAGTCGGGTTTTGACAATCAGGGGCGGGAGGTTAAATCAAAGTATTCTGTAGGTAGATCAGAAGTACTTTCCATTACAAAATATACAAAACCGCTGTTCTCAAGGTCAACCTCTCGTTCAAATAGCCCCCGGTCGAAAGCATTCGCGGACTATAAAAAATGCAGCATCCATGAAAAGCGTATGCGGTTAAAGATTGTAAATTCAAAGATGCGAAATGTTTTAAATGTCGCAAGGTAGGTTGATAAAATTTTGTAAAAATAATAAGGTTAACCCGATTTTTGATAAACCTCAGAATAATGATAATAATTGGTGCATTGCATAAGTTTATCCCAAAAATAAAAATTGATATAAAATATATAAAAGAAGTGAAAACCAAACAGCGCCCTTGAGGTGATTTTTCACAAAAACGGCGCTATATAAATCGTCCAAAGATTATTATTATTATTATTTAGGTAACGTTGACTACACCATTTTCACGGAAGACGATGGAAAAACTTACGAAAGAATGTTACAAGAAAATAAAGTTAATATTGGATGGGATAAATGCCGGGTTTTCGACAACATCTCGCTTCTAATATGTTACAAGTGCAATGGCTATATGCACAAAATACAAGACTGCAGAAGTGAAAAAGCTTGCACTCGATGTCCCGAAGCACATGACAATGAAAACCGTCAAAACGATATTCGGTGCACAAACTGCAAAAAATGAATGAGAAACTAAAATTACAATTGCTAACTGACCATTACGCTTGGAGTAATAATTGCTCAGTACATTTAAGAAAAATTGAAGCTGAAAAAGTGAAAATTGATTTTTTATGCCAATAAAAAACTCCTTTAAAAATACCAACCAAATAATTGCAACCTATACTACCAAAATGTTAGAGGCCTTAAAACCAAATTAAGTTTAATTCAGACTACACTATCAATGTTTGAGCACGACTTTGCACCACTTTTCGAAACGTGGTTAGAGCCAAACATTCATTCTAGTATCCTCTATCATAATGTACATAGATTAGATAGAAAAACATTGATAAGTGCTAAAAGCAGAGGTGATGGGTTTTAATCGCTATCATCAAGAAATATAAATCAAACTTAATTACAACAAAACATTAACAATTTGAACAAATCTTACTGCAAGTGAATGTTGACAGGAATAAAAAGATTATTCTCGGCTGTATTTATATTCCACCAAATTAAATCAATGAAGTATACAGGTGGTATAGTGAGGAATTGGAAGTTATATTTACAAAGATATTGAAGTATAAGGAGATGTGCTATCCGCGGTTTTTACTAGGTGAGACTGCGCTTCCGGGTGTCGCCGGTGTTGTTTACCAATTAACGAATAAACTAAATGAACGCTAAACTAAATGAACGAATTCTTTCTGTATTCAAACTATATTTTTAACCAATAATAATGCACACCTTAACTACGCTGATTAGGTCGTAGTTCGGCGACAGTCGCGCGGACATCATAGCATATCTGTTTTGTATTTGAATATCTTTGTTTATTTAAAAGGAATCCTAGTGCAACATTTTTACTTGCTGGTGATTATAACCTTCCAAATGTGGATTTGATTGAACAGTGGCAATAATATCAGTGTTAGTGAGTCTGAACGCATTATTGTAGATGTGGCGTTATTCCTTAGTCGGAATTAGGCAAATACTATACCAAATGTAAATAATTGGACTCGAGACTTATGTTTTTCTAATTTATGGTCACTAGTTATTGAAGAATGTAGTGAACCGCTGGTGCTTATCATCCTCCACTGGAAGTTATTATCTCTAATGTACACGTACACTTATAAACTATCCTTCAGTTACCAATATATTTTTTTAACTGATTACTTAAAAATTTATAATTATCTTGTCTCTTTTGATTAGTCATCTATGCAATATGATGATATCAACATATCTACCAATAAATTTTATTCTGTTCTGGGAAAGGCTATCAGCATGTAATTCCAACAATGAAATGTAAGGCAAATACTTATCCAAAATGGTACCCCAAACAAATTATAAATTTACTTATCACCAAAAAACTTAAACATAAACGGCCTTACTAAAAAACCCTGTGAAAAATTTATTCAATTGACAAACGGCCGCGGATGTGAAAACATTACTAATTAAAAAATTGTTCTTGGAAATAAATACACGCCGTTTACACAGCCTGGGGGGGTAGTTTATCTCTGTTTTAGGGATGATGTCTGAACGAAATTTGGAATTTTCCATTTTGAATGTTCTATATATTTCTTATTTTTGAAGGTGCCGTATAAACAAATACCATTTTTAAAAACTAGATAAAATTACCGTTTAGATTTGTGTATTTGAAATACACTTTAGTTTTAAAAAACTGCCATATTTTAAGATTTAAACACGGAAAAAAATGTAAAATAATTTCTTACCAAAACATTTTTGATGAAAGTGTACAGAAACATTAAAAAAATTAAAATTTAAAAAATACAGACCTTTTATATAATGAATTTGAAATGAAACTGTCACCTCACCTTTTCCTCGTGCATACAATAAAAAAATTATAAAAAATTTCAAAGTTTTTTTTAATGCCAAAAAATAACCTTAAAAATATCTCTGACATTTCAACACATTTCTTGCACCACTAAAGATGTTAATTTCTTTGATAAGTTTACCAACACGTGAATTTGATATTAATATTTTAAAAAAACACCACTTTTAAGAAATTCACATAAAAAACTTTTGAACTTTTATGTAACCCAAAACAATATTTTGACAGTTCAACTTTTAAATACTGTTTATTGTGCAATAACTTGATAAAACTGATGTAATACCACACAAATAACACGGCAAATGTGTTAATTACATGAATAGAAGAGTGAATTGGTCACTATAATAGAAATCATTCAGTAAAATCTCAACATTTAGTAAAAATATTCCCGTCATGCATGAAAACCAACTGCTGTTTTTTGCGCGGGCAAGTTGTGCAGGCGCGACGTCATCACCATCTAGCGGCTATGCATGAAAACAAAAATTGTATGGAAAATTTGAAAAATTGCAGTGTTGCCAAATTTAAAACGTGTTTTAGAGTGAAATTCTTTTTTAGTAATATTTCGTGTTTTAGTGTAAATGTGTTGTATCCATGATGCTACAAAAACACAGGTAATCAGTCGTGCTGTGGTTTTTTTTAGTAAGGCCGAAAGAATATGAATTATATCAAAAATATTACAATTTCATGGAACTTAAAGATTTGAGAACTTTATTTAAAAAAAATTCTATAATCTGCTACTATAACTATATAAATGAAATTCAAAACTCCATAATAAATGATGTTAGTTATTTTTGGAAATACTAGAAATTTCTTAAAGAAGATGAATCTGATTTCCCGAACATTATGCACCTAAATGGCAGACATAGCAATAATATTGATGGTATTGTTAACTTGTTGCAACATTTTTTAAAAGTGTTTATTGAACAGACTCAAATAGTGTTCCTTATCCAACAACAACTCTAGATGAATCTCTTGATATTTCACAGTATACCATAAGTATGTCTAATGTAATTACTAAAGTTAAATCCTTAGATATCCACAAATCTGCGGGACAGGATAATATCCCTACAATATTTATCAAAGAATATATCAAAGTAATTGTTCTTCCATTAACCAAACTTTTTATCCTTTCTTTATCCAGTGGAATTTTTCACGAGAAGTGGAAAATTAGTTATTTGACTCCAATTTTCAAAAAGGTTGATAAAAGTAATGTTTTTAATTACAGAACAATATGCATTCAACCCACCATACCGAAACTATTTGAAAGCCTAATACTTGACAAACTTTTTACACAAATAAATGTAATATCACCTTACCAGTTTGGATTTATGAAAGGTAGAAGTACCCTTTCCAACTTAATTATGTATGAAAAATTTAAAACCAATGCATTTAAAGTAAAAAAAAACAAGCAGGCTCTGTTTATACTGATTTAATAAAGTCTTTGATACAGTTTCTATAAAATTCTCCTTTGAAAATTAGAAAAACTTGGTATACATGGCAATATATTAGCCTGGTTTGAAAGCTATCTTACTGAAAGACTACAAATTGTTAGAATAAAAATTTTCCTGTCGGAAAAAACTATGCAACAAGTGGAGTTCTATAGGGTTCACACCTTGGCCCAATCTATTTTATAAATGATCTTAAAAAAATATTTTATGATGTATCCATCTTAATTTTTGCTGATGACCTCAAAATTTTTAGAATTATTCAAAATATTTACCATTGCAACATTCTTCAAGATAATATAAACAAATTCCTAGTTTGGTGTAATGAAAATAGACTTTACTTAAATATGTCTAAATTTCAAATAGTATATAGTATAGTCTCTCGAATAAAAAATCCAGTGATATTTTTTAATTACAACATTGATGACAAAACTCTTGAGACATTAACTCAAATTAAAGACTAAGGCATCACTTTTCAATCCAATATTTCATTTTTTAACCACATAACAGAAATCTCTAATAAGGGCTTAAAAATGTTGGGATTTATAACTAGGTCAACTAGAAATTTTAACAATCTAAAGTATACTAAGCTTAAGTAGAATTCTCCCGTCTGGAACCCACATTATAGTATACATGTACAAGCTTTTGAAAGAATACAAAACCAATTTGAACGTTTTCTAAATTTTAAAATGGGTATTCCATCAATTATGTTGAACCACAACACTATTTTTAACGATATGAATATGTTCAAATTGTCAGACAGAAGAATTTTCACTGACTTGGTATTTCTATATAAAATTCTAAATGATTAAGTTGATAGTCCGGTATTGCTAGAATTGATAAGGTTCCGGATTCCACAACGTAATACTAGAAGTCAGGATTTATTTCAGTGCAGAAATTTTGGGACTAATTACCATATGTATTCCTCTTTGCCCGGAATACTAATGGAGGGAAACAATTATACCAAGTCATTGGACATCTTCAATATTGTTACTGAGATAGTTCAGTTATGTACAATGAATGTTGTGTATTTCTTACTATTCATAAATAACGTAAAAGCCCCAAAAAAGGGCGTTAATAAATAAATAAATTAATAATCATTTTTTGTTATGTTTAGGGTAAGAACCTTGTTGTTTAGTCAACTTTTGACCATAAACTTTTTTCGGCCTTTGAATATACCTCATTCCATGTTTCTGCCTGGCAGAGAAGTACAGGATCGTCAGCAAATGTTACGATTTGGCCGTCGATATCAATATCACACAGTTCGTTTATGTAAATAAGGAACATTAGGAGACCAAGAAAAATAGTAAAAAAAAGGAAGTAGATTATTTGAACAGGCCCCAAAATGCATATTGTCCCAGGACGAAATTGTTTCAAGGCCGCAAAAGAATGAAAAAATTGGTGTTCCTGAGGGATAAGTTTTGAGCCCTACATTGTTCAGATCCATATCTAATGGAGTATTTGAAATACCCAAAACCCTCAAATAATTATTTATTATATATCCTCTGAGAGATATTTCTCATTTAGTGTGAATAGATCTCCTATAAATATGTATATCATTTTCACAGGCTCGAATTCGATTTTGGAAGTGGTCTGAAAAATCAGGAAGATTCGAGACCCTTGTGACTTTCAATGCCCCCAGCGTGTGTGACTTCCCCTTAGTCAAGAATAATGTCTTGGATAAGAGCTACTTCATGGACGTTAAATGTTACATTAAAAAGGTAAAATTCTTAAAATTGTTTGACTTAAAAATACTTACGGAGTTTTTTGCGTTATTAAACAACAAAATAATGCTGGAAGAATATTTAATAAAATTTATGACTGTACCAAAATCTAGGAAGATTATTTTTATAGATTCACTTTTTTTTCAGGGTTCAAAGTTCATACAACAATTGGATTTAGAGAATGTAGGGCACTACTTCATGGGAGTGAGATTTTTCCATGGAAAATTCAAAATTCTGATGGACTTTTTCACCGCAAAGGAAAACGTTACCTGCTATATGGTTGTTGCGGAATTAATGGACATTAAAAAACTAAAGGAATTTAGAAAAACAATTGCCGAAAAAGCAGAGGGAGCAACCAAAGAGCCTGCAAAATCCAAATAAATATCACAGTATGATTATTTTTTGTTTCAACCAAAAACTGTACTACTAGCATTATTAAAAAAACAGTTTTTTAGGGGTAAAAAAAAATTGTTTTAATATTTTAGCCTATTAAATCCCACAAGCCGAAGGACCTAAAATAAAGTTGAAGTTTTTATAATTTACAAAAAATACTTTTAATTGGTTGTTAAGAATGAACACGTGTAAAATCGCTTAAAGTCATTTGTTGCAGACTTATTAACCCGGCCATAAAAATACCAAACCACCCATAACCCGGCTCTTGTGTGAACACTAATGCTATAATGCTGCGTATAGGTACGTTCACGAACATGAAAACTAACCGAGCCACGAATTAACAAGCAATGGCAAACGGCGTGAAACGCTGCTTGGGTTGCTTCATTCCTTCAAATTGATGCCATATTATATGATCTTTACATGCTTCAGTTCCGATTACGCCTGAAATAATATCTTATAACTATGTATTTATCAATTTTTATGCAACCCGCCATTTGCGATAGTATTGAGAAATGGAGACGTTTATTTGGGAATTATTGTTGATTGCCACTTTAAATTATACCAAGTAGATTCAGATGCTCGCTGAAAACAAAGCTTCTGATATAAGCAGTGCCGGATCGATGATATCTAGTGCCCATTGCAGTTATTACCGGATGGAGTCCCCACACCAATTCTTAATTTATTTATTCAGACTAAAAACCCTTAGCCCCTTAAACAAAAATTATTCACCTGCGTTTTAGTACCCAAAAGATTTTCAAAACAACCAACTTCAGTGGTTGACAGTAAAGTTGTAGTTAACTCGATATCACAGACATAAAAAATTTAATTTAAATATTTAATTCCAATTTTAAATATTAAATGTATGACTACATGCATTAGCCTAGTGTGGCAACCAAAAAAATAATAATCTGAATCAATAAAATTTTATGAAATAAAGACAAAAAAAAATAATAGGAAGTTTAAATAACAAAATAAATTATGATAAATGTAAGTATATGAATATTTTTTAATATTTAATATTTTTGTCTATAGTTCTTATTTGTGAATGCTTGTTTATCTTTTCTTATTTTTAAGAGCGTATAACCAGCAAATTTAAATTCAGATTCCGACGTCAGCGCTCCACACTTCAGAACTCACTAGCGGGCGTTTTTAGAACTAGATTTCGTTCCGCTCCAAGCTTGGTTTCGAGTATCATTCACAGCTAGGGCTATATACGCTACAGTATGGGTCAGATGAAGATGTTAAAGTCTCGCTTCCAGAATTTGAATCAGTAGTAGTTATTTGTAATTTGTATATCGAAGTGCATAAACATAAATAGATTAAAATGCAAAAAGTAAAATGCGTAAACCCAGTAGGTATTAAGTTGATACCTACATGAATAAACAGTTTATTATATTCTTTTTAATATTTTGTTTTAATTGTATTTTACGGCCATTAGAGAGGAAGATATCTCAGTATCGCCCTGATATAAGACCATCATTAAGAATTGAAACGTTGCTTGAAATGGCTTGTTTAGTGTTTAGTGACCAGATCTGAATAGCCAGGTACTTCCCCACCTTCCTCTTCCCTATATCTTTCCCCTCCCCACTACCTTCAGTCTTACAGCATACCCCAATTGTGGATGCCATAGTCCCACTGGCTCCAGACGGGAGCAGTTGGGACTCTTGTGCGGTATTAATGAAAAAAAGAGTAATCTTCAGTTGAAAGAAAAGTGCTGAGAAGAATATGTGGACCCGTGAAAGAGGGCGAACAGTGGCGCATCCGGCACAATACAGAATTGTATGACATATATAAGGCCCCTAGCATCTCAGCACATATGAGACTCCTTAGGCTGAGATGGGCTGGGCATGTACAGAGAATGCCGGATACACGCGTCCCAAAAAGAATTTTGACTGGACACCCAGGTGGAAAGAGAAAAGTGGGAAGACCCAGACTGAGGTGGGAAGACGAGGTAAGAGGGGATGCAGCACAGCTTCTCCAGGTACCAAACTGGAAGTCAGCCGCTGAGGACAGGAGGAGTTGGAGGCGACTGTTGCAGGAGGCCAAGGCTCGATATGGGCTGTAGCGCCATCGAAGAAGAATCTTCAGTTGGATTGTAAAAAATGTCTCATTTTGAAATATTTGTTCGTGTGCATAATTTTTTATTTTATATTTATTTGAATACCGCACAAGAGACCCAAATGTTCCCGTCTGGAGCCGGTGAGACTATGACGTGACTATGGGGTATGTAATGAGGCTGCAGGTGATGGGGAGGGGAAGGAGATGGGGAAGAGGAAGGCGAGGAATTACCTGGCTATTCAGATCTGGTCACTAAACATGGCCATAGCCATTTCTAGCAAGTTTCAATTCTGAATGGTGGTCTTACATCACCCAGGGTGATACTGAACTATCACCCAGGGTGATACTGATATCTTCTACTCTGGAACGTGACGCAAATATATTATTTTTAATTTAAATAATTGTGAAATAACCCAAATTACCCAAATAAAATTTATTTGCCCACGCCGGGATTCGATCCCACGACCTTCGGATTGTGAGTCAAGAGCCTTACCCCTTGACCACGCCGGCCGTCAATAGGTAGTATCAGTAATTTGGAAGGTGGGTATGGGAACCGCCGCCCCGGGAACCATGTATTGGATTATCAACACCTCTGCCATAGGTCACCCCATGTGACTTAGCAGGGGAGCCCGGGTTCATGGGGCGAGGTTTGTCAGGATCTCGCCGGCGCGGCAGTTGCGTCTGCCAAGGCGATGTTCTGAGAGGGTAAGGCTGGAAAAGTCAAAGGGACTCTCTCAAACACTCTCTCTAGATCCGACCTGCCATACAGCTGGTGGGTAGATGCATCCGCCGCCAAGACCTGAACATACCTCACCCCCAACAACCCAAGCACCCCTGCTAGTCATCAAACATTGCGAACCACTTGAGGTGACCTACGGCAGACGTGTTGGTTATCTAATAAATGGTTCCCGGGGCAGTGGTACCCATACCCGATTCTCGTGTTTGTTATTTTTGTAATACGAAAAATGGATATAAAAAAGGCCTACCCTCCCACCCCCTCTCAACCCTCCCCCTCTCACCCCCACCCCTCACCTCTAACTCCTCTCCACCCCCCGCCTCCTTTACCCCCCCCCCCCCAGGCACCCCTTTCATCTCATCTCAACTCTCCTCCAATCTCCCTCCCTTGGGAGCTGTTGGACTCTTATGCGGTATTACTTAACAATATTTTTTGGAGCATTTGGGACTCTCGTGCGGTATTCACATAGCAATAATTTACAATATATATTTTTTTAAAACGAGTGACCTTTAGAGTTTTTAGACCACACGACTGAAGTAACACTTAACTAACTTAAAAAGGTAAATTTAAAAAAAATCGTGCTTCTCAAACGGACAGCTGTATGCAACCTGCGGACGTGTCGGACGAAAACACAAAAATATCTGTGAACCTTTCCAAAAGCACTTCAACAAACAGAATTAAAGCGCACAAACCCTTTCTTTCTTTGAGTGGTCTTGCAACGCCCGCCGGGTGCCCGCTATATATAATGTTATATAGTGCAGGCGCTTGCATTATAATGCAGGTTTCCGGGACTTGGGATGGAACCATTACAGTTTAGTTGACTCCGAGGTTACAGTGGCCTTGCAACGCATGCCGGGTACCCGTAGTATATGATGTTATATAGTGCAGGCGCTTGCAATATAATGTAGTTTCCCGGGACTTAGGATGGAACCATTACAGTTTAGTTAATCCCGAGGTTACATTGGCCTTGCAACGCATGCCGGGTACCCGTAGTATATGATGTTATATAGTGCAGGCGCTTGCAATATAATGTAGTTTCCCGGGACTTAGGATGGAACCATTACAGTTTAGTTAATCCCGAGGTTACATTGGTCTTGCAACGCATGCCGGGTACCCACTGTATATAATTTATTTATTTATTTACGAAAAAATAGTCCATTAACAATAATACGAATAACATGCGTTCGTTAAGGCCTGACCCGCCTAGCAATCGATCACCGTTCGCAGCGATTACCGTTCGCAGCGATTACCGTTCGCAGGACATTTTTCGTAATAATCATCACTTTTTGTAACGCATTTACCAGCTTACCCCCCCCCCATGTGTCGAGCGTGCGTAAAGAAGTTTTACTTCAAAAAAAATATTTTGAAGCAGTTGGGACTCTTGTGCGGTAATCACATAAGAATAATTTACAATAAAAAATATTCAAAATTATAAAAAATTTTGCATAAAAATATTCAATGAACATGAATTTTTGCGTTCGGTAAACCCTGTAGTTTTTACAAACATGAAACAATGAAATCGTATTATTTGGTTTCGTTTTAAATTCGTCATTTCAAAATGTTACGATACAGAGCGCCGCGGAGACAAGGAGTTTGCGGGCAGAGCAGGAACGTGATGCCTAAAAAGATTATGTTTTTTATATTCTCTAAAAAATATTCTTACTATTAAAAAAATGTTTTTTATATTTTATAAAAAATGATTTTTTAAATGTTTAAAACAATGTTTTTTTATATTTTCTAAAAAATAATCATATTATTAAAAACATCGTAAATATTCATATATGGCCAGTTCGATCGAAAATTTACCATAATTTAAAAGTATGCACTTTACCACTGAATAAGAAACGGAATTTCTAATAAAAATCACTTTGCAAAATTAAAATCAAACGCAATCACTGAAATTGAAGAAAATTTCTTGTAATAAACATAGATAAAAACGTAACTTGAAACCTAAATTTTTTTTTTGAAGTCTTCATTTACCTATCTTTTTAGGTACATAATATAATTTTGAGTTGTCAGTATTTTTAACAACATGGCTTGAATGTAAGTACATCAACAATATTTAAAATTCATGGGAATTCCAAAAAATACGACTAGCAATACCAGTAATATTGTCATATGTAATATATTTTTTTGCCTGAGTTCGAAATTTCCATAGATTTTGTGCTGATTTCCCTTTTCCCTAAAAAATATTTTCTCCCAAGATCTAGGGAAATTTCATCAGTGGGGCAGTGACTTCTCAATTCTATGTCGTCAAGCTATAAGAAAAATGGTAAAACGCGAGCTGTAAATTAATTAATATTAATTCAAACGTCAAACACAATTAGTCTTAGATAAATAAGTATGTAAAATGTATGTAAAATCTTGAAATATATTAGTTTGTAAGTGCGCAAATAAATACACAAACTTGCCAATTTACGTCAAGAAACACATGTACGTATATATTTTTTAATAATTTGATTTAAACTAAAATTAAAATTATAAAACATACGTTTACCAGATAATGTATTGATTTATTTTACTGCTTGATTATATGATTTGAAATGGGTGTTGTATAATACATGTACTTTTTTGAAAATATAACAAATCTGCCAACGACCTATGGTATAACCTTATTATACTTAAAATAAACATTTTTTCTCAACATTTAAAACATACGTTTACTAGATAAAAGAACAATCTTTCGAAATCAATAATTTTTTTTTGGGGAAAAGAGTCAATACGTCAAAACACTGATTAAAAAATGACATATTTCTGGTTTCTCTGGTAATATCCTTTTAATATTAATCTTATCCTGAAAAAGAAAATACAGTTTTCGAAGCATGTTGAAAGTATTGATTATTTATTTAGTAGTTTTCACAAAGTTATTTGTTTTCATTTAATTAAATATATGGAATTTATCAAAAAAACTCCGTGGGATGTGTACTGTAAAATGCAAATAATGCACACGCAGAATGATTCGAGTGAGTTGAAAAGTAGGTGTTTTTAGCACATAATGATCCCGTATTATTGGTAATATTTAAAAGATTCAGGAAATATTTTAAGTAAATTTTAATACGGTATTTAATTTCTGTCGGCGCCTATTCGGACTTGGCTTGAGGTTTTTTGTACATTTTTGAACGTACGTCAGATCCGGCGCTGCTCCTCAGAACAGATTTTTTATACTAGGCGATCATAATCATTTCTAGTCGTTTTTCAAAATAGCCTGTAGATTTAGTTAAACCAATAGTAAAATAAATTATTGTTAATTTATTTTATATTGTATTGTTAATTTCATTAGATCTAATGTAATCATATTATATATATTTTTATGTTCTAGCTTTTACTTGCTTGTTAACAGGAGTCTCGCGTTGTTCGGTAAAAAAAAATCAAAAACGTCACCATAGATTTTTTAATTTTTATTTATTTTATATATTCAATAATTTTATTATTAAATTAATAAAAACAGTTTATTTTTAAACAAGTTCTGCTGGTAATTATTATTACGCGTGACAGCTGTTTCGCCTTCTGAGGGCATTATCAAACTGTGGTCATGCCACATACAGACAATCTATTTATAGTATTTCTGGATAGGTTTGTACTATGACTCATTTCTAATTTCTGATTAAAATGAATGAAATTATTAATGGTTATTAATTTCTCAATTACTGTTATTTCCCACTTTGACTGAAAGTCGTTAAGCAATCTAATTGTGATTCATTCACAAATGCTGACTCATGGTTTTCTTTTCAAGCATAATTAGTTATTTAAAATTTGGTTTTGAAGAGTGTATTATATTTTTTTGTTCATTTATTAAGATAGCTTTAGGATTATTATTTATTTATTTATTTATTTATTTATTTAAGGAACATAAACAGTCATAGTAATAAAATATACATAAGAGGATGGCAAAAAAACAGACCAATTATTAATGTTCACAGATAGGTATTTAGAAACATAAAAGTAACTGAATGTAAACTAGAAAATTTAAGAAAAACAGAAAAAATAAAAACAGAACTAAGCAGCAATTTAAAAAAAAATAATAATACAGATGTTAAGTCAACAAGTGATAAACATGTTATAAACAATAATAAAATAATTAAAACAATACTTTATTATTATTATGTTTGTTAATTTCCAGCTGCTCTAAAAGATTAAGTTTACGTCCTTTATTTTGAATGTGTAATCTTCGTTTCAAACAGACATCATTGAAGATATATTAGACAAATCTAACATAAACCCAATTATTAAAAATGACTTATTAGACCTATTTAAAATATGCATGGAAACCAATTACTTTATATTTAATGATAAATTCTATCAACAAAACGACGGCTTGCCCATGGGGTCACCGCTGAGTCCACTTTTTGCTGAAATATTCATGGACTATATTGAAAATCAAATTTTAAACTCAATCTTTAGCAAATATATAATTTTCTATGTGCGTTATGTTGACGACATTGTGATCTGTTGGAAAGGTACCAACAGACAATTAGACCTTTTTGTTACATTAGCTAACTCCATCAACCGTAAAATCTGCTTTACGGTTGAAAGATAGTGTAATAATAAAATTAATTTTTTAGACTTAACAATCGGTAGAAAAAATAATAAACATACATTCGAAATTTTCCGTAAACCTACGTTTACTGATACGACCATTCATTCTAAATCATTACACCCATGGTCACATAAATTATCTGCCTATCACTCAATGATACACAGACTTACTAACATCCCTCTTGACAATAAAGCATACGAAAAAGAAAAAAATATAATTTTATCCATTGCAAAAAATAACGGCTTCAAGGGTAGTGATATTGATAAAATAATTAGTCATAAAAAATACAAAATTAACCTTAACTCAATTTACCCAGCGATTAATAATGAAACTAATAATAAATTTGCGTGTTTAGAATTTTCAGGACCTACATCTAATAAAATTGCTAAAATTCTCAAAAATTGTGGATTAGACATTGCCTTCCGCACTAATAATAATTTGGGATCATCTCTTAAAAATTCAAAAAGTAAAACACCCAAACTTAAAAATAGCGGCATTTATAAACTCCAGTGTGACGAATGTAACGCTGTTTATGTTGGACAAACTGGCCGGTTCTTTAATATTAGATTCAAAGAACACATGCGATCATTTAAAAATAATAATAAAATTCAATCACAATTTGCCAAACATCTCCTAGATGAGAATCACTCACTTAGCGATGATAATAAGCCAACTCCTTTACACATCCAAAATAAAGGATGTAAACTTAATCTTTTAGAACAGCTGGAAATTAACAAAAAAATATAATACACTCTCCGCTTTTAGATGTATTCAAAACCAATTTTTAAATATGGCTTTCGGAAAAATTCTATTACTCAATGTGCCGCCTTTGATTTTATCTCTACCCTTCAACAGTATATAGACTAGGGTGAATATGTGGCAGCCATATTTATAGATCTCAAAAAAGCCTTTGATACGGTCAATCATGAATTCCTCTTAAAGAAATTGGAATATTTGGGAATTGTTGGGAAGCCCCTTAACCTCCTCCGAAGCTACTTAGATGATAGATTTTGTCTTGTCGAAGTCAAAGGGGTCTCGAGTGGCTTAGGTAGAATCACGTGTGGAGTGCCACAGGGATCAATTCTTGGCCCTCTGCTTTTCTTGCTATATATATCAATGACATAACTAAATGTGGTATCTCTGGAAAACTCCAACTTTAGGCGGATGATACTGTAATCTACTATCACAGTAAAAGCCTGAGTGACCTCGAGTCTCTAATGAATGTAGATGTCTCAATTTTAGCTAATTGGCTACGTATTAATAAATTGAGCCTCAATATAAAAAAAACGCACTATCTAACTTTCGGTAATAAGGATTATGTGTCCATGAATATTTCACTTGGAACTGATAAACTTCAAAATATGGAAGTTACGAAATATTTAGGGCTATTAATAGACTCTAAACTTACGTGGAATTCCCATGTTGAGCATGTGAAATCAAAAATTTCCCCAATTACCGGTGTACTGTACCGACTCCAAGGTCTCTTGTCCATACCTCTACTACGGGCCACTTACTATGTGATGATTCACTCCCATCTGAGTTATTTAGTTAGTATCTGGGGCACTATTACTAAAAAACAAATATCAGAAATACAGGTGATTCAAAATCGAGCTATAAGGAATATCTACCATCTACCGTGGGATATACATATCAAACATATATATTCAAAGATAAACATACTTCCTTTTATGGTTCTACCTAAATACAATATCACTAGTGCAATATTACAAATCATACATAGATCCGCACACACTAACATCAGACCAGCCTTTAATTCAGACATACACCAGCACAAAACACGATCCCAAAATCAAATACACTTAGCATCATCTACCCACACAACTAAATTTGGTATTAACTTAATCTATCTGTCCTTCCCGTAATGAGTTTTCTTCTCAACTCATTGGGAATAATGTGTTACTTATCATATTTTTGTAATACATTATAATAAATAAATAAAAATAAAATAACTAATTATACTTGAAAAGAAAACCATGAGTCAGCATTTGTGAATGACTCACAATTAGACTGCTTAACGACTTTCAGTCAAAGTGGGAAATAACAGTCATTGAGAAAATAATAACCATTAATAATTTCAGTCATTTTTAATCAGAAATTAGAAATGAGTCATAGTACAAACCTATCCAGAAATACTATAAATAGATTGTCTGTATGTGGCATGACCACAGTTTGATAATGCCCTCAGAAGGCGAAACAGCTGTCACGCGTAATAATAATTACCAGCAGAACTTGTTTATAAATAAACTGTTTTTATTAATTTAATAATAAAATTATTGAATATATAAAATAAATAAAAATTAAAATGGAGTTCTACAAATTAAACTTGATAACAATAAATTAATTATTACTACGCAATAATTATTATCGTGACACATCTCTCTCTTAGAGAGCGAGACACAACGCACAAAAGTGGTCGCGGGCCGCATAAAAAGCCGCAGGTTCCCCATCCCTGGAAAATGAGATACGTAGCAGTACGTATATTACAGAAGGGATTGTTATGTAACTGAGTATGATTCAGAGAGTCAGACGTAGAGATGAAGTTAAAGCCATCAAAACTATGGGTAATTGTGAGAAAATTCAGCTTGACGACAAAAACTGGAGGGCACCTTTACAACGAAGATGATACAATACACATATTCTGTTAAAAATAGGAGATGGACGGTTGGAAACAGTTGCCAAGGTCAGTGTGGGATTAACGGAGCATTTTGACAATGGAATAACCCAAGTTACTCACATTTTTACACGAAGAATGACCGAATGCCAGGTAAATTAAAACAAATGAGTCAAATAAAATATTGTCGGTACTTATTATAAAAAAAAAACACTCAAACAAATGGTAATGACAACGTTTTAAGTAGGCATTTGATATATTAAAAGACTTTCGTTTATTCATACGCAATTCCATAAACCAACTATAAAAATGCATTATACTCGTATCTAACAAAGGAAAACCAATTATTTCGACTGTAACAATATTCAATTAAGAGATACAATTGAAAAAAACAATTTATCAAAATCGGAGAGAAAATAAGTAACGCACAGATAGCATCATTGAATGAAAGAAAATCGCAATTTAATTATGTTTTGAATGAATAGGGAAAAATTATTTTAATCAGGCATCCAGCCACATTTACGAATATTTTGGGATGGCTATAATTATTTTAACGAACAAGTCATGCTACAAATACGAGATAAGTATACTTTATAAAGAGACTATGATTTGTTTTATTCGATAGTTTCATTTAATGCTTTCAACAGAACGCATCATCCGTAGTGTAAGAGTTTTAATAAAGTTTAAGTTTACTCAAAATAATAATCTACTAGTTCCAGATTATAATAATGTATACTCTACTATCTTACAAAAAATTATATCTAAGTTAGCGATTTAGTTCGGATTGTATTATTGCATATAAAAAAAATACACTGATAGATTCCTCTCACGGAAAGTTAATTGAAATAATGTTGGGGATTCACAGTAAATATGCTGTAGATAAAACGACAGTACAGACAGAATATTTGGTGGCACAATTGGAAATGCACT
This sequence comes from Limnephilus lunatus, assembly GCA_917563855.2. Taxonomy (NCBI): domain Eukaryota; kingdom Metazoa; phylum Arthropoda; class Insecta; order Trichoptera; family Limnephilidae; genus Limnephilus; species Limnephilus lunatus. The sequence continues at coordinate 88,587,346 of OU830594.1, read as the reverse complement.
AAGTCCACCCCCATTTTCCCGGCCTTGAGATCTAAGTGGTTTAGAATGCATCCGCCCGGCAAACGAGAGCCCTAATTCGACTCTATGTTGTACTCAAATATTTTTTCTCTCTCAATGTTATTCTACTTCTATTTTTTTTTTTTTAATAATGTTGATTAAATTTTGATGTTAGTTACGAATAACAAACACATTGGCAGAATTATATGACAAAATATTTTAATTTCCACACCAAAAGATTCAAATCCGATGGCCTCCATGGTCGAAGTGCAAGGCTCTCGAGCTATCCGGAGGCCGTACGCCTGCGTTTGAACTCGTTCAAACCCCGGCGTACGCAGATGAAATTTATTTGATTGATTTATGTTTTCACATTTTAATCATTAAAAATAATAAAAGATAATTATTATTTTTAATTGATAAACCATCGTTTAAGACAAGATTTTTTATGCATATCACAAAGGGTAACAATTATTATAAGCAATAATTATCAGCCTGAAACACTCATCTACATTGAAAAAATCTTCCGAGAAAAGATACTGGTCGCCAACGGGACAAGTTAAAGTATTTCACCAAAAAATGTAGACATAATTTGTCTCGACGCCACCTAGCGAGCGATTTAGCACTAACAATGTTTCTCTCACAAAAAATAAAGTTGGTTTTTTCAGGTGGAAAAATGTAATAAGCAGTAATTGTTGAATGAAGCACTAGTATATATTGAATTATTTGGCGGATATCAGATAAGCCATCATAGCTCAGTGGTAGAGCACCTGACCGGCAATCAGAAGGACGCGGGTTCCGTTGGCGCCAGTATCTTTTCTCGGAAGATTTTTTCAATGTAAATGAGTTTTTTAGGCTGATAATTATTGTTTATAATAATTAATAAAAGATAAACTTACGACACGTTCCGGAATGGAAGACACTCTCAGTACCACCCTGGTGTAAGACCACCATTCAAAATTGAAACGTTGTCTGAAATGGCTTTAGCCGTGTTTGGTGACTAGATCTGAGTAGTCAAATTCTTCCCTACTTTCCTCTTCCCCATCCCCTTCCCCTCCCCACTTACCTTCAACCTCACAATATACCCCAATTGGGGATGCCATAGTATCACTGGCTATCACAGACGTGTGCAGTTGGGACTCTTGAGAGGTATTCACATAACCAAAAACTATTACAAGTTTTGCTCAGGCTTCATGCTAGAAAAATCGTTCTTGGAAATATTGAAAAGAAATGTACATCCAACTATTTTGAAGCTTTAGATTGTTATGCTTATAAGCTTTAGTGTATATTATAATAGTAATTCAAAAGTGAAATAAAATATTATTTTGGTATTTTCATTAGGTTAATCCGTTAATTGTTAATGTCTTAAATTCTCGGCTACATCTAAAAATCTAAATGGAAATTCATTGTTTTGTCCCACGATACAGGCAGACGACAAGTATGCAGAAATATTTCTTCTATCATTGTTTACTTCTCTTACTACATTTGGAGTATGTTATTTCGATCGATAATGCATATAGTTGGGTAAGTAATGATAATTATACCCACAATTTTGATCATTTTGGTTTGTGGAACAAATACTATGTTACTTGAGTTTCTATTTTGTTCTGGGGCTACCCAAGGGTCAACCTAGGGCCTCTTCTATTTTCTACTTTCATTAAAGTCATTGGTAGAGTCATGCTTTTTTCCATTTTCTCTTTTTCGCTAATGATCTTAAATTATTTTTAATAATTAGAAATATTGATGATTGCCTGCGTCTTTAATATGATGTTAAAAATATAATCTTGTAGTCTATAAATTTAACTTTTTACTTCATTATTAACTGCATTTAAACTTTTTATTTAAACTTTTTACTTTTACATTATACTTCAGATTTTGTGCTTTATGTTATAATTTTATTTTATACATCTTAACTCCTTTTTTTACCTTTTGTTTTTAGATTTAACTCTACATTTATATGTTACTTTCTCTGTTATTGTATTAAAATTTATATATATATATATATATATATATATATATATATATATATATATATATATATATAATTATGTTAATGGTACATGTTGTGCCGTATGTTTTTGAAATAAATAAATAAATATTTCAGAAAGGAGACGATAAAACCAGCTCCATTATAATGTCTTGAAATGTAATATCCTGACTTTTATCAGATTTAGTTTCACCTCTCGTAGGTACACTATGCTCGGCCATAAACTGAAACGAGTTTGAACTTTGACTTTTGTATGAAAGTATCTGGGACATTATGTAGACAACTCAGCTATTTCGGAGTGTGTGGTTCTCTACGTTCCAGATGACTATCTTACACGGCGTAATCACTGATTATTTCATCTTTCTGCCTGTAGGACGAACCTGCCAATAGTCCTTTCGGTGGGTAGGAATATTTTGCTCTTCAATAGAATCTCTTTCGAGAATGATATATTTAGAGTCAGAAAAGAGATATTCAAAAGTTAAATACTTCAAAGAATCTCTTCTCATTGATAAAATCTTCACCATTGTTTGATTTTTTTTTTTAAATTGTTATAATTTAATTTTTTATTAATATTTTGAATAAATATCCTATTTCGGCAATTATTTTGTTGTGTAATTTCTTATGGCATTAAACTAAAATTTGCCTGTTTATAAGGAACTTAATAAAAAAATACTTTTATTGTACCTAGGTAGATACTACATTTCGCACTGACGACACCACGAAATTTCAGATGTTGATTTTAAAATGTTAAAATCCCTGACAAAGTTGTCTTTTTATAATATTTTTTTTCAATCACGGCATATTACCAATAAGCCATATTTTTCTAGATCAATAATTGAAATTATTGATTCCTCTGTCTCATTTTTGTTTATAAATAAATAATTCATTAAGGGGTAATTTACGCGAAACGAAATAATATTTCGGGGCGGGGAAGTATGAGGTAAGCTGGAACGAGGAATTCGCTACGCGCACGGGCGAAGGCAGAGCAGCGAAGAAATCTAGACTAGATGGTACTAGATTGAGTAAGCTTTGAACATGAAACGTTTAATAAATAGTGGGCATCTTTCAAATTATGTTTATTAAGTTGAATGTGCATGTTTTAGGTAAATTTAGATAGAAACATTACCGATTGCAAAAGGAGCTCGTGATTTTACGACTCTTTCGATCGGATTTCGATCAAACTTGTTTGATAAATTATTCGATACAATCAACTACACTGCTAGACGGTAGTCAGTCTCTTATGACTCGTAACGGACACGTTCTTCATTGACAGATATCAAAACAATACGGTATTCAATTACCTACGCCCTATTTTCATAATATGTGATCATAATTATATCTGAATATATTGGACAGATAAATAAAATATCGGCCATTTTCAATATTTATTATTATTTTTTACAAAAAGTTACATAAAATAACAAATAATTTTTTTTTTTTTTTTATGAATTAACGCCGATTAACGGCTTTTACATGGAAATTACAATAATTTGAAATGGTACAGAATAAACATGATTAAGAAAAAAATGTTCATGTGACAAAAAATTTAAAAGTACATATCGAAGTGACAGCATAAAGCACAAATAATAGTAAGCTATTATAAATACAAATTTGAAGAAAAATAAAACCTCGTATAACATGTATATTAGATATTTTGAAAAAAAAATCGTAAAGGACGTAATAAAAATAAATTTAAATATTCCAGAAGTAAACATTCAAAGTATAGTCGCATGTTCGATTCCTCGGCTGGCTAAGTCCTCCATCACAACACAAGCAACATTTTCGGCTTTCTGTGGTGGTAGTAGGAGATTTTCAAACATTGTTGGGCTATTCGTAACCTGGGAATGTTTGTCTTTCTTTTTTAAAGAAAAAAAAAAAAGTTAAACCAATTTAAAAGGTTTATAACCGAAATAACAGAAATTTTGGAGTGCCACGAAAATTCCGATTTCCGAGGCGAATACTAAATAAGAGTTACATCACAATATTTGCCTTTGATATGAAAGCCTAGGAAACTACAAAAATATTTCATACATTCCATAGTTCTCATTAAAACCTGCGGCAGGAATGTGAACTAACATTTTCGTTATTTGTTTTTGGTGTGTTATGCCGTGTTGCTCTGCCTCCTTCTTTAGCCGACGTTTCGGACAGCGTTGCAGTGTCCATCATCAGGGCAGATCCAGCAGATCTGAGAGATGTTGCAGGTCCGAAACGTCGGCTAAAGAAGGAGGTAGCGCAACGCGGCATAACACCCCAGAAACAAACAACGAAAATGCTTTTGGCCGTGAAAATCTAAAAACGTATGTGAACTAACATGTTTGAATATTAAATAGCGTAATTTGTTGGTTATTCACATTTGGTCGTTTTAATTATTGCTGCAAGGTACGTTAGATTCGTACTGGGAGATTTATGATGAGGATCGTTTCGTGTTTTTATGAAACTTTTTGCCTCCTATTTTCAATTATTATCTCGTGTGCAATAAAAAATACTAATAATATCTTTATCTTTACCTAATAAACAAGAAGTTTCACTTCTGTCGCGCGTGGACTCCACGCACACAATTTTTATAGTTTATTTTATTTTCGCATTTTATGTATAAAATAGGTGTGTCGGTTTCTTTTTGTTTGTTTGCAACCTTTATAATCTATTTTACAATTTTCTTACTTTTTATAACTTTGTAACTCATTTATTGTACCATAATTTATTAGATATACCAATTTTACAACTAACATAACTGTATAATTAGAAATTTATGTAAAAGCCCAGTAGGGCGCAAATGAATAAAACTAGGAATACGATTCTGGTGAAGGCGCACTCTAAATATTCTATGCCGCTGGTTGTAGACAGCGGGCCGAGAAATGGAATTTCTAGTAAAAAAGTCAACTTGGTTCTGAAATAATACACAATATTATTACGACTAGCTTTTAGTGTGACCCCTTTTCTCATGTGCCAACACATTTACGTATTTATTTTTCGTAAATTTTGACGTCGTCCCACTCTCAAAGCATCTCGCGTACTGACGAGAAATAACATTGGTTTATATTTATAATGGCGCGAGACAAAGTATTATTGGAAAACGGTTTTTATTTTTATAAGCATTGTTTTTATGCTTTTTAGAATAATTTTATTATCTAGCCGTTTAGAAAACATTGATGTGGTGATAATGTTTATTTTTATAACTCTCCTGTATTTAGAATTAAAGGATATAATCGAACTTTAAGCTATTTTTAGAGGTTCCGTAAATATTTTTTTACGCAATTGTTTTAAACATTTTAATACGGTTTGTTAGTTCACCATTTAGAAGAATAATTTATTTGTTCAAAACATAATATTATTTTCTAATAAACAATATAGAAATTTTCTAAGAACTGCATCAAAAACCTGCAAATATGCTGCGATTGCGGTAAGATCCCCTTAAGTCAAATTTACAATTTTTTCTTTAAAATCTTAAACAAAAAAAACGAAACAGGCATAAAACCAACGAATTAATTAATTACAGCAATTGGCAAATAATCTTCAAATATATTGCAAATTAAATATACGAAAATACATATTTAATATCTTGAATAAACATTCAACGGATCACCAATAAAGGTCGAGTAATAAACTCTCGCAAATCTCTAAAAACCATCATGATTTAATTCTGTTAAATATTTTTGTTGCCGACAATGTCAAAAAATTCACTTATTGTCAAAATAAAATAATTGTAAACAAGCTTGTCTCGACATTTTATCTACCTAAGGTTAACATAGTTAAAAATCATTAAATTTTTTTGAGTGGAACTTACTTTTATAAATGTAGGTACCTAATAAATTAAAGAAATGTCCTTACTGCCTCCTATAAAACATTTCATTCCAATTAACAGTAACTGGTTACATAGACGTTTGTACTTTTTGTTTTTCTATATTAGAAGAACCATTTCTGGTAATATTTTTGTAATGTTGGAAAGCATCAGCAATTTATTACTAGTAGAGTATTTTTTTTTGCATAAGATTTAAGATTAAAAGTGTATTGTTTTAGTTCTTGTCACATTATTCAAACCTTTTCACCTGTATGGCTTAGCCGCTCAACCTAATAATATTTTTTTCTTCTTAAGTTTAAATCTAATTTATGATATATGAAAAATAATAATCATATTTTGATTTTAGGGGGAATACAAGACCTTCTTCCATTCCGTAAATCTTTGCGCGGGGCATAAGCGTGAAAACATAACAGAAACCTCCATGGCTGTAAGCTACGACCCAGTCACTGACACGTCTTATTCGAATTGCACTTCTACAACTAAAAAGGACGGAGGAGTTATAATGGTAATGTATATTGCATTGCTATGATTATATGTATATTTTTAAATAAATAATTTATATAATTTAAAAAAGGGGTTCGAATGATTAGTAGGGTCGCAGTGTTACACTCTTTGCTGGAAGGAGGGTGCCTATATGTATAATGGTGCGTAACGCCACGTTCCATTCAATCAGTAACACTACTAATAAGTCCGACTCTTTTGCGTCCACGAGTGGGTCATCAAAAAACCCCGCGAACCCAGGCAATGCGATGACTACCATTATAACATCACAGCAGATAGAGAGAGGGTGAATGGCGAAATTCTGGCGCCATAAAACGAGAACCAGCCAGCTAAGGGAAGGAAAACCGAAAACCCTGGTCCTCCAGGATGGGAGTTGAGCATAGGGCTAACAACTATATCTCATAAAAAACAAAATGTTACCAAGATAGGTTTGTCGCGCGTGCACACAAGCTCATCTCACCTATAACTATGTATGTAGTTACCTTGGCTGACACCGACTCCAAAAATAACAATCGTAGGTACCTACATATTGATGAGTAGAAAAAGTAAGTTGATTATTAAGTTGTAGAAGAATACCAAATTATTTTTTTACTTTTTAGTGCGTTTTTTGTTTTGTTAAAATTTTTGTTTATTTTTTGATTTTTAGTGAATCTGAAGTACACTAACTAATTTGTCTTTCTTCAAAAAAAAAATCATCGAAATCGGTTGACGTAATATTGAGTTATTCGTCCATTTGTCGCGCACATACTTATTGCAAATTTAAGACATATATGGTTTTCTCATAGATCCCATTGTCAGATCTGGACCAAATTAAAATGGGACCACACGGGAGGCACCAGCTTTCAAATCAAAAAAGAATCATCATTTTTTTGTATTTCTTGGGCATTAACTATGTAACAATTTCTAGACATTTTGTTTTGAAGAGTTTTAATTTTCAATGTACATTAGGGTGGGACACTTTTGTATAAATTTTTTTTTTCGAAATTTTAATTGGAATACCAGGTAAAAGTTGCTTTATTTAATTGTAAATAAAACTCCTCAATTTGGAATTTCTAGCTCGACAGCTTAGACTTGAAATTTTATTTTTTAAGTTTTTATAGACGTTTTGTATTATACACCCTATAAACAAAATAATAAGTAATTATAATATGTTATACATTAAATGATAAAATTAAAGTAGTTTATAATTAATAAAATCATTTATTTTAAAATTAAACACAAGTCCAGAATGTTATGTTGGTATGAATAACATCATTTTTTATAACGAAAATCCATTTTCGTCTCAAACTTTAGCATGAGCTTTCGAGATGCTTATTTAGATTTTATGAATCTCTTTCGTCTTTTCTTGTCGCATACACTTAGAGCTGCTTCTGTCACAACTTTTACAGATCTTTCCACAGCCTGGGTGTGGCAAGGCAGTCTCATAAACTCCGCACTGTATCTTCTCCATTTTCAATAAGATTTTGTAACTGCTCATCGAAAATATTCATCAGTATTAGGGGTTCGTATATATTTTGTTGCCAGTCAATCTTGTGGATTTAAGAATGTGCATTTAAGTTCACTTTTGGCACCTCAAACATGCGCGAAACAGAATTTTTATTAACATGACGAGCCTTTAAAATGCGTCTTGCAGCGAGTTCTCTAATGTACTTATGTGAATCTATTATCATACTTAACAACAAGTTTTCTGGAAGGACAAAGTAACTGTTTCAAATTATAACAGGGTCCACTATCGCTAACAAGTCGTTGAGGCAAATATCTAGTGCTGTTAATGAGCTTCCATAAATGATTTGAACCATCTTTGCAGGATGAATGTGTTTTGATAGCAAACCAGACAGGAGCGTATGATTTTACGATAAACGTTGCTAAAGTCATAAGATTTTGTTGTTGATTTTCCGTAGAAATATACAAACGCAGTATGCAGTATTGGATAGTTTACCTGGGCTTCTCTGTAATAAATTAGGAGAGCAGGAACCATTTATGACAGCAGTAGTAATTTCTTGTAAATATTTCTATTTCTATATCTTGACTTGCAAATGATTTAATTCCTGCAGTAAGGCCATCCAAATAGATAAACAAATGCCTCAATGGTAGCTCATTGGCGTGTAAGAGACAAATTATCCATTTCAATGGATCGAATCACGCGTCCTACTTTCCCTGAATTTGTGTTTGTTCCATCGCAGCCAACAGACATTAAACCATCTAGTGATATCTTTTCCGTAGTTAAAACACGACGAACCAAAAGGAAGGTTGGCATTAGAACAAACTTCAGATCTATTTAGCCGATATGAAGTAGAGGGAATTTCTTCAATTCTTGTCTTTGAATTATGCCTGATTTCTTCTTTTAGAGCACCAAATCTTCTATCCAGCAATTTTTTACTCTGCGTAAGATCCGTTATTCCTAAAGCCGTAGGAAGTTAGTGCTTCTAAAAAAATTTGTTCCTCTTTTGGCACTTTTTTTCAATCAAAGAAGTACAGCTTACAAATTCTTAACAATTACATGCAGCTATTTCAAAAAGCTATCTACTTTGTACTCTGACCTCTTCTGACCTTTCTTCCTTAAGTTTCTTCAAAGACTTTTTCAAATTATAACACTTTTAGTGATAACTTTTTAGTAACTATAAGACTCGTTTGTGTGTGACAATTGGAATAGAAGATATTATCCACAATTTTTCAATTTTTGTTCAACTATTTCGGCAATTTCCAAAAATGTAGGTTCTTTCGTTGTGTTATTCCTTACTTTTAAGTCTTGTCAAACCCATTCATAGAATTTCATCACATTTTCATACGTGGGTAGGATATTCTCTTTCAACTCTGCACTTTCACTAAATATCGGACATTTTAACACTTGTCTTGTAAAAATCATGTTAAATCATTTAAAAAACATTTATCAATAATTTATTAATATCACTTGTGAATATAATTGACCTGCGACCTTCCGCCTTGAGACAATAGTGGACACTAGTTTAAACAAAACACTGCATTTCGTAGATTGTCACGTGACGCCCCCCCGCTTTGCCCCGCACTTTGCTCCTTTGTCACAGCGCCAAAGTATATTAAAATAATGAAATATTTGATTGCAACAGCTAGTTAACTATATTTGAATATATTATTAAATAAAAAAAAACCTATTTTAATAAATTCTGTACTATTTTGAAGGCCGTGCTAATAGCCCCTAAACTGTCGTTTTTGTGAATGTTCGATGTCTTGGCGGGGGCTTTTACCGTCGTTTGATATAGTTTATATTTTTAATTGAGGTAATTGATGGCAATTGGCAACTTAATTCAACTATTTAAAATAAAAATTCGAAAAAAATTTTCATTCCTGCCTAATGTACATTTGTTACTTAAATTTTAAATTTTCTGCGACCGGTTTAGACACATCTGTGTCATTTACGAGCAAATATAAAACTTTACTTTAGTTAGTTTAAGTTTGCTTGTGAATGACATGGATGTGTCTAAACCGGTCGCAGAAAATTAAAAATTTAAGTAACAAATGTACATTGAAAATGAAAACTCTTCAAAACAAAAAGAATCATCAATATCGGTTCACCCAATCAAAAGTTCTGAGGTAACAAACATAATAAAAAATACCGTCGAGTTGAGAACCTCCTCCTTTTAGAAGTCGTTTAAAAAGGAGACCACTACATGTATTACAGCTGTCACGAAAAGCACCACCTAAAGGGAAAGGGCGCTTCCTGGTAAACAAACCAGCTGAGCATCTCATCATGAACTTTAAGGCACTCAGCCCTCAAAAGGCATATCTCAGAGTTAAGTGAAGATTTTTCAACCTGAGCATACTAAATATCCATGCACCAACAGAGGACAAACCCACCGATGAAAAGGAAGATTTCTATGACAAGCTGGAGAAAGCTTTTGATGAATTCCCACCGCATGACATTAAAATCATTATAGGGGACATGAACGCGTAGGTTGGTAGAGATCCCTACTTTGAAAATGGAGAACACCTGATAAACTTTGCAGCATCTCACGATATGGTCGTAGGTGGTACATTATTTCCACGCAAAAATATATACAAAGCCACGTGGAAACACCCAAATGGCAACCAACCAATAACCAAATAGACCATATACTTATTAGTGACAGACATAAATCAAATTTACTAGATGTCCGCACTTATAAGGGAGCTAGTACTGATATTTATATTCATATTTATACTCCTATAAATATATATATGATATTATTATTTTCACAGGCTCGCGTTCGCTTTTGGAAGTGGTCTGAAAAATCAGGAAGATACGAGATCCTTGTGACTTTCAATGCCCCCAGCGTGTGTGACTTCCCCATAGTCAAGAAAAATGTCTTGGATAGGTGCTACTCGATAGACGATAAATGCCAGGTTAAAAAGGTAAATTACTTAAAATTGTTTCGACATAAAAGTACTCACGGACTTCTTAGCGTTAGTAAAAATAATACTGGAAGAATAGTTAAAAAAATAATACTGGAAGAATATTTATAAAAATTTATGACTGCAACAATATTCCACGAAATTTTGGAAGATTTTCTTTGTAGATAACAATTTTTTTTCAGGGTACAAAGAACATTCAACATTTGGATTTAGGGAAACTTGGGTACTACTACATGGGAGAGAAATTTTTCCATGGAAAATTCAAAATTCTAATGGACTTTTTCACTACAAAGGAAAATGTTTTCTGCTATATGGTTGTTGTGGAATTAATGGACGTTAAAATACCAAAGGAATTTAGAAAAAAAATGGCCGAAAAAGAAGAGGGAGCGACTAAAAAGCCTGTATAATCCGAAGAAAGATCACCGTATAATTATTTTTTGTTTCAATCAAAAAACTGAAATATCTGCATAATAAAAATAAAAAATTTATCAAGGGCAAAAAAAGTAGTTTTAATATTTTTGCCCATAAATCCCGCAAGCCGAAGGACCTACAATAGGGTTGAAGTTTATAATGTAAGAGAAATACTTTTAAATGGTTGTTAAGAATGAACACGTGTAAAACCGCTTAATCATTTGTTACGGACGTAGTAACCCGGCTCTTGTATGAACGTTACGGCTGTAATGCTGCGTATACATTCACGAGCGAGCCAAACCACGAATTATGGAAATGAAAGAAGCCACGGCAAACGGTGCGAAACGCCGCATATGTTGCTTCATTCCTTTCCGGTAATTCGTGGTTCGGTTTGCGGAAATGCCTACATTTTATAGACAGGCGGATAAGTACGCGGCTTACAAAATGTTTTTATTTAATGATAATAACGCCACAAAAATAATTTACAACTTTTAGAAGATGACGTAACCACTTACCTAAAAAGTAACGGCTTGGATGGGTTCAAAGTAGAATTAATAAAGCCTTTCCACGCAACACCATTTAATTCTTTTAAACTTTTAGTAAAAGCAAACGAAGTAAAAAAATACCTAGTGGAGGAATTATGGCCGGAGGGAATTGTTTTCCGAAGATTCAAAGAATCACGTACACAGAACAATAACCAAAATGCATAATAACAATTTAAAGATCATATCGGTGAATTGCAGATCCGTCCGCAGTTCAGAAAAATTCATTTATGATCTGTGCGATACACATGATATTGTTCTAATTCAAGAAACGTGGCTACTCCCATCGGATTTAGAGTTCTTATCCCATATACATCCAGATTACAATAGCTTGGGAACATCTGCAATTGATATGTCGAAGGGCCCGTTAGTTGGCCGGCCATATGGAGGAGTGGGTGTATTATACAAGCAATGTCTCAGGGCTGCCACGATCCCGTTGAATAATTGCCGCATGGCGGGCATTGAATTATTCCTAAATTCTGAAAAACTATGCATTTTCACCGTGTACATGCCAACTTGCACAACAGATCACTTCGAAGAGTACATTAACTGTCTTGCCGCCTTGCAAGCAATTATTGACGAAAAAGATTACACCAACTCCGTAATCATCGGAGATTTCAATGCACACCCAGACTCACTCTTTGGAACTGAACTGGAATCTTTCTGTCAAGAATATGATCTTACATGCGCTGATACTGTAATATTACCAGAAAACTCTTACACATATATCAGTGACGCGCATCACACCACCAGGTGGTTAGACCACTGTCTGGTGACGAAAAATATCTTCAAACAGATTTTAGACATGAAAATACACTACGACGTGGACTGGACCGATCACAGGCCTCTCGAATTGACCCTACAAACGGAAGGAATACCGAAAACCGAAATTTATTCATGTATAAAAACCGACCGTGCAACATGGAATCCTAAAAATGAACACGATATCCATAGTTATACTCGAACTTCACAAGTTTTTCTACAAAAAATTAAACAAGATCTTACGCGGTACGAGAGAAGTGACAACCCTGCTCGAGCTAACATCAAGACACTGTATACACGTATTATAGAGGCCCTGCGAAACGCCGCGATTGCAGTATTTAACAATCGCAAACGAAGACTGCAACGACGTAAACAAATCTGTGGATGGAATGATTTTGTCGCACAAAAATACATAGAATCAAGACGTGCAATGATGATATGGATTGAAAATGGTAGGCCTCATGAGGGCTCAATTGCGGATGAACGAAAATTAAAGCGTGCTGCGTTCAAACTAGCACTGAAAAAATGCCAAAATGACTGCGAGCAAATTCAAATGGACAAAATAGCAGGAGATTTACACAGTCGTGATTTCAAACAGTTTTGGCTGAAGACAAATAAACACTGCAACGTGAAATGTAAAATTCCGTGCAACATAAATGGAGAAACAAACACTAAAGCAATTGCTAACATTTTTGCAGATCACTTCTCCATCTCTACTCCGACCTCACCGAACTCTGCAAGCAAACCACCACCTAGTCCTATCCCAAATGAAGACAGTGACCTCTTGATCACAGCAGACATGGTCAACACCGCCCTGAGATACATGAAAGCTGGAAAATCAGCAGGTCACGACGGATTGAGCACCGAACACATCAAACACGCTGGAGGACCAATTCTTCAACTGCTGGCGAGTCTGTTTACCGACATCTTAAAGAATGGATACCTACCAACTGACATGACAAGAACAATAATAACTCCCATTCTCAAATCAAAATCGTTGGACTCTACCTCCCAGGGTAGCTACAGACCGATTTCAATTGCCACCACCATCGCACGATTATTCGAACGTCTACTACTAAACCAGATCGGTCCCAGCTTGGAAACTAAGGACAACCAAATGGGCTTCAAACAGCAAATGTCTACCGATACTGCTATATTTACTGTGAAAAGAACCCTGGAATACTACAGGAATAAAAAGACCACCACGTATGCATGTTTTCTAGATCTGAGCAAGGCCTTCGACAGGGTTTCTCACCCTCTACTATGGGATAAACTCAGGGAAAGAGGCATATCACCGGCGGTGATATATATCCTCGACTTGTGGCATAGACAGCAGGAGAACTTAGTAAGGTGGAAAGATGAACTCTCCGAACCTTTCCTCCTGAAGAGCGGCGTTAGACAGGGAGGATGCATGTCCCCGATATTGTTCAACCTGTACATGGACGAACTCACCGATAGGCTAAACAATGCAGGGGTAGGCTGCCAAATTGGAGGACAGTTTCTGAACAATATCAGTTATGCGGACGACATGGTATTGATGGCACCATCTATAAGGGGCCTACGTATTCTTTTAAAGATCTGCGAAGAGTTTGCTGAAGAAACAAACATGCAATACAACCCCACTAAAACGGCTCTACTGGTCGTAATATATGGACAAGGACCAAAAAATATTCCTCCAGCTACCCTGAATGGTGTGAACCTGCAGGTGACTGAAGGAACTAAATACCTTGGACACATAATCACCAGTAATCTGATGGATGATGACGACATCGATAGGCAAAGAAGAGCTCTCAGTGTAAAAGCAAACATGCTCAGTAGAAGATTCCGCCTTTGCAGTACTGCTGTAAAAAGGACGCTCTTCCTTTCCTTCTGCGCAACACTGTATACGTCTGAACTCTGGGCAAACTACAAGAAGAGTAGTATAGAAAGACTTCGGGTTCAGTATAACAACGCCTTCCGCATAATGTTTGGTCTCCCCAGATATTGCAGCGCTTCCCGGATGTTCACGGAGGGGCGAGTTCCTGGCTTTGCAGCCCTTATTAGATCCAGGGTGGTAGGAATGAGGGAAAGGATAACCAGCTCTGGAAACATCCTCGTCATGGAAGCCCGCCTCAGTCCATCATCCAGTATTGATGCACACTGGAGAAAAATACTGGCTCCTTACGTGCTCACAGAATCCTGAAAGCTTAATATTATTATTTCTTTTGTTTTCCTTTTACTACTATTAGCTTATTATCTTTTTTTTTTGTTTCGTGTACATTCATATCCACCTTCTTTTTCTTTTTTTTCCTTTCAAATACTTTATACTTTGTACATGTATGTTTATATTATACCCTTATGGAATGTGTGGGATTGCACTCTCCTCCCCACATACTGGAATAAACACTTATTTATTTATTTATTTATTTAATGTTTTTTTCAAATTGATATCTATATGATCTTAACATGCTTCAGTTCCGATTACCCCTGAAATAATATCTTATAACTATGTGTTTAACAAATTTTTGCAGCCCGGCATTTGTGAGTATTGAGCTGATTTGTATTTAGGTGTAAGATGGTACAATATAATATTATTGTCCGAAAACAAAATTAGTATAACGGGAACATTGTCATATGAACAATTTTAAATGTAAATTTAGTCCCTGAAGTTGGATAATGATATATTGTACCCTTAATTTAATTTTCCCTTACTTAAACTGTAATATTTAATATTAAAAGTATAAATACATATACTGTTATTGTCCTTCTTAAACTATTTTTTCTAAATTATGTACCTTTTTCAATTAATATTTGTATATATTTCATAAGTTCTTCGATCATTGTTTAAACATCTCATAAAAACCGTATTTCTTTTTTTTTTGCATGTAAATACTCCTCCTATAAACACGAGCTCTTGAGCTCAATTTATGGAGTAGTAGAATATAAAATGAATTATTGTATAACCTTGCACATGTTATCATTTGTATTGTAAAAACAAAATTCTTGAAATAGATAAATAAAAAAAATCACCTCACTAGAAGATTGCATCGATTTGCAAAAAGACCTATCATCGCTTCACGAATGGTGCACACTAAATGATTTATATTGTAATAAGGAAGTTGAGTGAAAAATATTTTGACTTATAAAAAATATGTTCATGTCGATCAAAAAATATCGATTCTAAATATATAAATATATTTCTATATTGTTATTCTTAGAATTAATTAAACCTTCTTAAAAATCCATCAAAAAGCTACGAACTACAAACGCTTCATGAATAGTCGAAAGAATTCTGACGTCATCGGAACCTCAGTTTGTATGAAGAGCGGATCACCGAAATGTCTACGGTGCATCTCTTTCTATTACACGAGAGATGGTTTGTGTATGATGAGAGAGGTGTATAGGCCAAACGTCGTTTACTTATGGGCCAAACGGTTTTGCATTCTATCCCCTAAAAGTCTTTTTAAGTTTAGTAATGGGTGGTTTGGTATATTTAATGGTTTAGTAAACAAAGTTTATTTATTTTTTATTTTTTTTATTTACATATATACGGCACAACACGTGCCATTAACATAATTGACATACTTATAAATAGTTCAACAACATGAAGAATTTTAGTGAAATTTAAGAAAAAAGCTAAACAAGTAAAACTAGTAAAGTATAAAATGTAAAGCTAAACAAGTAAAGTATACAATGTAAAATATATAAAAGTAAATTATAAAGTATAAAATATAAAATATAAACTATTAACTATAAATTATTAGGGAAAAATTAAAAATAAAAATTTAAAGTGAGAAATAAAACAATAAAAAGTAAAATTTAAAAATATAAGATATAAAAGGATATAAGATATAAAAGATATATAAGATATAAAAGGTACCTACAAAGATTTAAATATAAAATACAACAAGTAAAAAATCCTGGATTATGTTATCCGATATAATATGATACTTTTTACAAGTACCTATGATTTCTTGTACATTAGTTTAGTGTGAAGTACTGGTAGGCATATTATGTTTACATGATGTATTATAATATTTATGTGGTACTAGCAAACAAATTTAATTTAATGGATCTTTTGTATGAGGCCAGATTATTGGCGGCGTGATCGATATTAGCATATTCATTGCCTAAAATATGCAAGCGATTTATGATTGAGTTTTGTTCTGCGTTCGTCAAAGTATTGTCACAATGGAAAGGTGTTTTGAGTCGAGTCGGTCTACAAGGTACATGATAATTTATTAGCGATACCAATTCAGGGGAGTCAAACCAATTGTTGTTTATTTTAAATAAAAAAATGAGATCATTGAATATTCTTCTATCTTTTAACGATAAGAGTCTCATTTTTTGTGATAGAGTGTCATAGTTTAAGTCAACCGCGGGAATTCTTAATTTAAAATTAATTGATCTCAAAAATTTGCGTTGGATTCTTTCAATGGAATTTGCGTGGCTTTTATAGAAAGGGTTCCAAATGGGGGAATTATATTCTAAATGACTCCTAACCAGAGTTGTAGTTTGAATGTTTGGATATTTTTAAAATCTTTACAAATTCTTAGAATAAAACCAAGCATTTTCATTGCTTTACCAGTTATTATATCAATGTGGTTGGTAAAGAGTAATTTAGAATCGAAGGTTATTCCGAGGTCCCTTATTACAGGTACTGACAATAAACTGTGATTGTTAAAGGAGTAACTATATTTGATAGGGTTTTTTATTCTAAAGAAACTCATAATTTGACATTTTTTAATGTTAAGGGTAAGTTTGTTAATGGTACACCATTCTACGAATTTTATAAAATTGGATTGAAGAGACAAGCAGTCGTATATATTTTTTATGATTTTATAAATTTTCATGTCATCAGCAAATAATAAAATTTTCACATCAGAGAATATGGAAGTGACATCATTTATGATTAGTATAAACAATATTGGACCAAGGTGCGAACCCTGAGGCACACCACTAGTGGCTTCAAATTCGTAAGACAAGTATCCTTTAATATAAACAGTTAGTAAACGTTTTGATAAATAATTCTCAATCCAGCATAATAATTTACCACTTATTCCTAGTTTAGACAATTTATTTATAAGAATTTTAATGCAAACCTTATCAAAGGCTTTACTAAATCCGTATAAATTGAGTCAACTTGTTCTCTATTAGCAAGAGCACCTGAGATAAAATGTTCGTAAAGTGTAAGGTTAGTTAAGGTAGATCGTCCAGAGATAAAACCATGTTGAAATGATGAGATATTAAAATTTATGCAAGAACATATTTTTTGAAGAATTAACTTTTCAAAAATTTTTGGTATCGACGATTGTATGCATATGGGTCTGTAATTTTCAACCAGAGACTTGTCTCCGCTTTTAAAATAAATATTGGAGTGTGTTAGAAACTTTCTTGGAAGAAGGAAATTAGGAAGCGTAAAAAACTCACTGTAAGATGTAGCAGGCTGGATCGATGGTGTCCACAAAAGAATTCACAATTCACTAAATGTTCCATCTGTGCACAGATTATCTGGTCACCATCAGTAGTTAGACTTTTAATACTTATGTAAGGTAATTTTGCATTTGATAAGATTAATACACATAGACACTGTTTTTTGCTGCTTGCTTGTTCGGAAGTTATCACTGCACTGATTTGCAATGTCATTCGTAGGTAGGAGGAAGTATGTAGGTAGGTAGGTGTGTATGTAGGAAATTGTAGGAAAGGCATCATGATAGAAATATTCCCAAACATACCGCCCACCAATTTTATGTAGAAAAATTTAACTAATTAAATAGAACGTAATTAAAAACGAAAAAAGTAGTTTGCTTAAAAGTAAAAAGAATAACACAAAAAAATTGGAAAATTTCTCTTAAAGTAGAACAAATGCTTATCTGTAGGTAACCTTTTGTAACTTAACCTTTTGTCGGTAAGTTGCTATGAGAGAAAATAAAATAAAATAAAATTATAAACTAAAACCTTTTATGGAACAACCGGAAGGGGACATACTTTTACCACGGGTCTTAAGTAAGTCCCATCTTTAGTTTTCACTGATACTACCCTAACCACTCCGTCTGTTCCGGGCCTTACTTCGATTATGCGACCTAACTGCCACTTTAAAGGTGGCAATCTAGAATCCTTCAATATCACAATATCTCCCTTTTGAATATTTCTTTGGGGAGTGAACCATTTCTCTCTTTGTTGCAAAGTTTGTAAGTACTCAGTACTCCAACGCTGCCAAAAATGTTGCGACATCTGTTGCAAATGTTGCCATCTATCTAGTCTATTAATCTTCAAGTCTGAGAAATCCCACTCAGGTAACGAATGGAGAGCATCTCCAATTAAAAAATGTCCAGGAGTAAGCGCATCTACTTCATTGGGATCATTTGATAGACTAAACAAAGGTCGTGAATTCAGGACTGCTTCTATTTTGGATAAGAGAGTGGAGAATTCCTCGAAGGTGAGCGCAGTATCTCCTACCACTCTTTTTATGTGGTACTTTACGGAACGAATTCCTGCTTCCCAAAGGCCTCCAAAATGGGGACTTGAGGGTGGATTGAAATGAAATTGTATTCCTCTCTTGGTCATATTATTCATAAATTCTTCATTACTCGAACAGGTTTTCATAAACTTGAACAATCCAGTAAAATATCGGTTTGCACCGATAAAATTCGTTCCGCAATCTGTGTAAATATGAGAGCATAATCCACGCCTTGAAACAAAACGGTCCAACGCAGCAATAAAGGCATCAGTAGATATATCAGATACGATTTCCAAATGTACTGCTTTCGTAGTCATGCACACAAACAGACATATATAGGCCTTGGTGTTCTTTGATCCTCGACGTTTATGATCTTTTAATAAGAAAGGACCTCCCAAATCTATCCCTACACATGAAAATGGACGTCTTGGAGTAACACGAATAGAAGGAAGATTTCCCATGAGTGGAGGGATGAATGAAGCCTTCAGCTTCGTACATACTATACACTTCGATAAACGTGATTTAATTTTGCTACGAGCAGATAAGATCCAGAATTTCTGTTGTATAAGAAATTGTAGTACTCTGGGTCCCGCATGAAGAAAACTTTTATGGTAATAATCGATCAGAAGATCGCTTATGTGACTGGTCTTTGAGAGAATAATAGGATGTTTGCTCTTGTTTTGGAGATCGGAGTGTTCCAACCTTCCCCCGACTCGTAATATTCCGTATTGATCCACAAATGGGCACAGTTTCTGGAGTTGTCGTGGGAAAACCCTTTTATGATCATTTAAGTAATGATCAAAATGATTTCTTTGTTCAATTTTAATTAACACATCCATAGACTCTTTCATTTCATTTAAAGTCAGACAACCCCTTGCACGCGAGGTAAGTGGATGTTTACAATTGTACACAAATCTCAGTATCCACGCAAATATTCTTTGTAATTTTGATAAACTTGAATATTTTGAAATGTCCATAGTATGATCACCAGGTCTTGAAATTACATTAACGTGGGCTGTAGATTTTACTTCAGGGAGCTCTTGAATAGTAAGCAAGTCTGGAGAAAATGAAGGCCACCTATTTTGAGGTAAGAGCAACCACTTTGGTCCAGAAAACCAAAGAGGATGGTCGCAAATTTGTTCAGGAAACAACCCCCTGGATGCACAATCCGCTGGGTTTTCTTGGGAAACTACATGACCCCAAGTTGCGTTGCTAACGCTATCATGGACCTGCACAACCCTATTTGCCACAAATATTTTTAATAAGTAGGGAGGCGTTTTTAACCACGAAAGCACGATGGTTGAATCCGTGTACAGATAAATATTGCCAATATTTATCGAATCCTGAAGTGAAGAATGAACATACTGTACAATCCTTGATAATAACAGTGCAGCAGCCAACTCTAACCGAAGGATAGTCAAAGTTTTCAATGGTGCAACCTTTGATTTTGCCATTAAAAGATGAACACTGGGATTGATATTGTGTACGACAATGTAAACCACGGCTGCGTAACCATGTTCTGAAGCGTCTGAAAATCCAACTAATGAACATGGAGTATTTTCAACTGTGTTATAATATCTTGAAATTTGAAGATTAGAAAGAAGATGTAATCTTTCTGCAATAAATTTCCACTCTGATTGGACATGAAGTGGTACTGCACTATCCCAATCGAGTTGGAGACGCCATAACGTTTGAATAAGACATTTTGCTTTGAAGACCACAGGAGAGAGCCATCCCAATGGATCGAATATCTGAGCTATTTTAGATAAAATCTCACGTTTAGTAAACTTTATTGGAAACTTGTTGATTGTGTAGAAAAATGTATCTTCCTGTGGATTCCAGTTTAAGCCTAAAATATTAATAGTATTCATCTCTTCACCAAACACCAATATCTCCCCCGAATTCCCCTCTGATAAGTCCGAAAGTACATCTTGATTATTACTGGCCCACTTACTCAGAGTAAATTTGCCTGCATTGAGTAAATCCACCAACTCCTTTCGTAGTAATATTGCTTCCTCTACAGAATATGCACCTGTCAACAAGTCATCTACGTAGAAATCTTCAACCAAGGCCTTCGCTGCGCGAGGAAATCTAGGACCTTCGTCCTTTGCCAATTGATGCAAGGTTCTTATAGCTAGGTAGGGTGCACAGGACAGCCCGTAGGTGACTGTATTTAACTCATAATCACACACTGGTGATTCTAACGAAGATCGCCATAAAATATGTTGAAACTTGCGATGTTCTGGTAATACTAGAATTTGTCGATACATTTTGCATATCTCGGCTGTAAACACAACTGGAAATATTCTGAATTTTAAAATCAAATTGCTAATGTCATTTTGTAATTTGGGACCCGGTAGTAAATATTGATTCAATGACACGCCTTGTTGATTCTTGGCACTTGCGTCGAAAACAACCCTCAATTTAGTAGATATACTAGTAGGCTTCAATACGCAATGATGTGGAATAAAATACGACGAGGATGTATTAATACTTCTAGGCACAAGCTTCATGTGCCCCAAACATTCGTATTCATCCATGAAACGTTTGTAATCTTTGTAAACTTCAGGGATTCGAGTTAATTTACTCTCTAAATTATGTAACCGATTAGAAGCAAGATTGTAAAAACCCCCAAATTCAGGAGTTTCGGAATTCAACGTGAGTGGCACTACATAACGCCCGTCACTTTGTCGAGTATGTTTACTTTTGAAAATTTCTTTACATTTGATGTCATCGGGATCACAAACTTCTGTAATAGGCGGTTCTTCTATAGACCAAAATCTTTTCATAGACTGATCAAGCGAAACATGATAAGAAGTTGATGTATTAATTTCATTCGGAATGTTTCCTATCAGTACCAAACCGAAGATTGTTGATAATCCAGATATATTGCTATTATTTCCAAAAGAAGTCCGCCCACCATCAAGAATGGAAGGAAAGAGGTTGGCTCCGAGCAAGAAGTCTATGTTAGCAGGAGTATCGAAGCTGTCGTCTGCCAAATCTTCCCTAGAAATATTCATTGAATGCAAATCTAAATTGATTCTTGATGCTGGCATCTCACTAGTAATATTGGAAATAACAATAGCACTGGTTTTTATTTTTGGACCGATCTGGTTTTTTGGTTTGATAATGCAATGAACTTCGCCAATTATATTTACTGAAAATTGGGCAATTCCCTTGAGTTTTCCTTTGTATGTCGTGATTTTCAAACCCAAACGTTTTGCGCATGATTCACTCATGATAGATACCTGGGAACCGCTGTCCAATAGCATTCGAATTGTATTGTAAGATCCAATTGCTGATTTACATTCTGCTGACGCTGTTCCTAGGAGAGCTACATTACAATATGATGATGACGAGAATAATACTTCACTTGATGTAGATGCCACTAAAGGCCTTTCGTTTATATGAAGTAGAGAATGATGACGCTTTTTACATTTCATGCATGTAAATTTAGAAAAACAATTTTTAATCTTGTGTGCCTTTAAGCAATTAAAACAGAGTTTTAACGTCTTGACCATTTCCGTTCGTTTCTCAACTGAACTATTTATGAATTCCGGACACTGCATAATATTGTGTTTATCACTTTGACAGAGTTTGCATAATTGCGATGAAATGAGATTATTCTTAGTAGCAGTAAGTACACGTTTAACATTTGAATGCGAACTCTTGTTAGAAGTAGTAGATGGAAAAGAAAAAGTAGACATGTGTACAACTCGTTGATGATTGTGAAGAAATTCTAAAACTTTTCCTGAAGTAGGTATTTCGTCTATTTTCAATTGTAGTTCAAATTGTCGTTTTGTAGAATGATCCAAATTTCTTATGATGATATGAGCAATAAACATTTCAAAGATTTCTGTCTTATCAAAAGTCTGTAAGGCACATAAATTATCTCGAATATTCGCAATAAATTTCGACAACCCTTGTGCAGATTCGGTCCTCAATGGTTTAATATTTAAAAGTTGTTCAGAATAATGGTTAAATAAAATTCTCGAGTTTTGGTAGTGTTGCCGTAATGTGTCCCAAACAATTATATAATTTTCATCGATTATTGGAACACCCTTTATTAAACTCAATGCCGAATCACTCAAACATGATATGAGATAATGAAATTTCTCTACGTTCGTATAATCCTTTTGGTGTACCAAACTTTTGTATAAAGCGTAAAAATGGGGCCAATCTTCGAGATTACCATTAAATTTTGGTAAATTTATTGTAGGAGGCCTTCCCCGTGTAGAACTTATTTCTTGTTTAAGTTCCTTCTTAGTAGATTCGATTTGGTTTATGTTATTTTCAGTTGCTCTGATTGAAAAATATAATTCCTCGAAATTAGAGTCAAACATTTCTACGTCATCATAGGTTTTATCATCTTTCAAATCTGGAAGTAATTCTTGAATATCCACTTGTAATTTCTGAAAATCGTTGTAATATTCATTTAACTTTTCTAGTCTCGCCCTAAACAATTGAATGTTAACTTCATTATCAAGTTGTGAAATTAATTTTGACGTAACAGTCAAATTGGAAATTATTCTACTACGTTTCTTCTTTAGTATAGTAATTTTCTTAATTATGGTATCCATGTCGATTTGAAATAACTCTTGAGGTGTAGAAATAACGAAATATGTAATGAATTACTAATTAAATTGAAAAGTTCTTTGTAGGTTTAAATTATTATTATGAGTGAGTGCAATGACGCTGTAAACTGTATCTTAAATCCATGCGTTGAAGAAGGAAAACTGTATTTAAAAATATATTTCAACGCAAGGTATTTGTAAACACATGTATTAGAAGGAGACAGCTATATGTTATGAAACCGCGCTTGGTTTGGTATATGAATTTGCAACGCAAGCTATACGCGAAACATGTAACAGAATGAGACAACCTTATATTATGAAGTTCCGTCTTGAAAAATATGTGTATTCGAAATGCTCATTAGGTACTTTTGAATTCTACGTAACTGAAATGCGGCAAAGGTAACAATACTAAATATGTTAATGATTGAATTTTGTACTCTGTAATATGTAGGTATTCTAAGCAGCAAACTTTAAGATTAATCGGTATTTACGCATCCCAATTTCAAGCAAACTATTCTTTTCGTTAACTGGTTCATTATCCGGCTCGAAGGACCAAAAAATGGGGTATGTTAGAAACTTTCTTGGAAGAAGGAAATTAGGAAGCGTAAAAAACTCACTGTAAGATGTAGCAGGCTGGATCGATGGTGTCCACAAAAGAATTCACAATTCACTAAATGTTCCATCTGTGCACAGATTATCTGGTCACCATCAGTAGTTAGACTTTTAATACTTATGTAAGGTAATTTTGCATTTGATAAGATTAATACACATAGACACTGTTTTTTGCTGCTTGCTTGTTCGGAAGTTATCACTGCACTGATTTGCAATGTCATTCGTAGGTAGGAGGAAGTATGTAGGTAGGTAGGTGTGTATGTAGGAAATTGTAGGAAAGGCATCATGATAGAAATATTCCCAAACAGAGTGAGAAAGCTATTTTTCCATATTTGCGGGAACTTGCCTGTTAAAAGTGATTGATTAAATAGTAGGTACAGTGGGTAACAGACACTACCTACACAGTTTTTAAGAAATATGGGGGGGAATTTTATCTGGACCTGAGCTAGATTTAGGTTCCAGAAGTTTAATACATGCTGTGATTTCTTTAATCTCAATATGTAACTGACTTAGTTGTAAATCTATATCGGACTCAAAGTTTAGAATGTGTTCATCAGGAATATCATTTTCATACACATCTTTAAAAAAGTCTGCAAATAGATTGACAGTTTCTTTGATTTTACATGAGGTTTTCAGTTTGTAGTGCATAGTTTCAGGTATGCCAAGGTTATTGTTATTTTGTGTTTTACAATAGTTGAAGAAATGTTTTACATTGTTAACAATAGAAAATTCAACATTCTTGATATAATTATTATAACAAATGTTTGATAATTTATTACAGTCTTTACGTAGCTTGCTAAAAATTGTAAAATCGGAAAGTTTTTTTGTTTCTTTATAAATTTTATGAGCTTTTTTCTTTTCGATTACTATGTTAATGAGGTCCTTGCTAAACCAGTTAGGGAAATTTGAAGATGATTTATAGCTTATTGGAACAAAGTTTTCTATGGCTTTATATAGATGTTGATAAAAGGCTTTAATATTTTCGTCGAGATTATCTCCTTCTAGTATAGACCAGTCGGTTTTATATAGGTAATCGCGTATTGCGACGTAATTGGCTTTATTAAAGTTAGGAAATTGCATCCGGTTTTTAATTTGGCATTTTATGGGGTTACATAATATAGTAATGTCTAAAGGTGGGTGGTGAGAATCAGAAGCAAGAACTGAATCGAGTGACTTATCAACCGCAGTTGCCATGTCGGTACAAAGAACAAGATCTAGTAATCTATTATTGTCATTTTTTACATTATTTAATTGAGCTAAGTTAAGGAAATCGCATAATTCAACTATTTCTTTGTCTATTTCAGATAAGCTAGAGTTTTGTGGTACTGTGGAATTTTCGCGGGTGCCCCAATTGATTCTTGGTAAATTGTAGTCACCGATGATAGTGATTTTACTGTTAGGAAATTGGTATGACAGTTGTTCAATATCCTCAAAATGACTCTTGTATACACTTATATCCGATGATGGCGGGATGTAAACACTACCCATGATATTTTTTTGATTTTTACCGTTCAATAAGATGTAAACTTGTTCCACATTAGAATTTTTGGTTTTCAGAAGTTTGGAGGGATGTTCCTTGTTGACAGCTACCATTACGCCACCGCCTCTAGATTTAGAGCTGGTGTGTTGACTTCTATCTATATTTATGTAATGAAAAATCTGTTTAAAAAACCACATACCATGCCAGTCCGACTACCTACAAATCGTTGATTCTGACATGTTGATTTTATATTTAAAATAGATAATACTGATCACATTAGTGCTGAAATTTGTGGAGTTAAAGCTTCCAAGTAAATACATCAAATTATTAATTGTGTTCATTTGTATGTTACAATAAATATAATACATTTTTTCAGTATTAAATAATAATCATTACGTATTCTACCCATCTGACATCTGATGTTTCGCCGTAAACCTCACTGGTTTTGTGCAAGTATATTAAATTTATTGATTGCGCAGAAAAGTCTCACAGTAAACTGCGCTGTAAACCGTTATCTTACTTTCGGTCTTTACTTTTTTGCGCGGCGGCCTGAATTGGCGGGTGACACTTCAACCAACGGCGATCGGCCAGCAACGGCAATACCGTGTTTGTGAAGAGTTTTGGCGCGACAAACAAAAATTCTACCTTAAAATATTAATTTAACTATGAAAACTTGATCAATTTTCTTTTTTTAAAGTAACATCAATACTGATAGACGGTTAACATTGATAAAAAAAGTTACTGGAATTCCTTATTGAAGAATTTAAAAAATTCCCTTACAAAATGCCCAAGCGACGCAGTTTTCTCAGTTTAAATGACCTCACACCCACACCCCGCTTCTTACCGCTCGGATTCCGCTCGTTTTGGCGGGCTTAATAAAATTTAAACTTTGAGAATTAATTTTACTATGAAAACGAACTTTAAAAAAAAAAAATATACCAGTATTTAAGTTTAAATGCTAATATTGATAAAAAAAATTTAAAAAATGGACTCAACTTCCTTATTAAAAAAAATGTGCTGTAATTTCCTTCACAAACAACAAAAATAAATTTTCGAACACATATCACATCTAAAATGTCCCTTTATTAAACATAAATTCAATTAAAAACTTGGGCGTGACATTAGACTCGTCACTTAGCTTAAATATGAGATACAATTTCAAAGAGTGCGTCACAAATATTATAGGTTTAATGCTAAGAATCACAAATTGTTTTAAAAGTACCTACAGAATTAGCTTTAACATTATGTAAATCAATTGTGCGCAGTATTCTGGAATACGGATAAAGTATTTGGTCTCCCAATTAGGAGATTCACAATTATAGAATTGAATCCATACAAAGAAAATTAACACGTATAATTACTTACCGCGAAGGTTTATCTGGTCAATTTGGAACGTATAATGACCGAATGTTACACTATATACCTACTACATTCTCCGACAGGCAGACGTAAACTTTCCGATTTATTGCTTTTACACAAAATTATACATGCGTCAGTTGATACACCAAACATTTTATTCCAAATTAATATCAACGCACCATCAAGAAATTCAACAAGGAGGATGCAAGATATTTTCTATATTAAAATCTACCACACAAATACAGGATATTTCTCCCTTATACCGCGAATATTAAGATATTATAACACTATACACTGCTTAAACAATGAAATAGACATTTTTAATGACCCATTTAAATACTTTTTAAAAAATATATTTTCCCATCATACATATAAAGCTGATACTGTGATGCAGCCCTTTTTTTAAAGACAGGCAATATTGGGATTGGTTTATTTATGGTACCAACTAAATAATTGTTCCTTCAACACAGGTGCCATAAATAAATTGTTTGCTTTTGCATGTATAGGTAACCATTTTTATTGCTACTGTTTTTGTTATAATTTTTAGTAATACATTGTATTTAAATCATTTATTTATGTAAATTTTTGGGCATCATGCCTGTTTTATGTACTAAAATAAAAAAAAAATAATAAAATAAAATAAATAAGGAAAAATAGGCATTTTTGATCTGCAGGGTCAAGGAGGCCGATGATCGGTATAATAATTATCTGTTCTAGTAAGCCAGAATAAATATTATTTCCAGAAGAGTACTGATCTACTGATCACCAAAAGTAAACAATTATTCACTGTCAAGGGGGGCGGTGATCCCAAAAAGTATACAAGGACTATCCGAAGGAAGACTGTTTTGGATAAGGGGCCAAGAAGAGATGCTGAGAAAAGTTGTTATATTTTTTGTGCCATATTTATCAATTCTTTGTAGGTTTTTTTTAAAAATGTTTTTTTACTCATGACAAGTTACGTTATTTTGTCTTGTGGAGTTAATGTAAAAAAAAAAAAGGTTGTGTTGGTGAATTTTTCTAGGTTAAAAGAGACGCAGGGTGAGGGGAAAGATTTGTGAAAAATACCTTTGTATATATAATTTTAATGACAAACCCCGTTCGCGTATTTCCTATTCCGTGTTAATAGGATGTAGTACTGTTTCGAAATCCACACGGGTTTGTAATGCTATTTCTTTTTCTAAACTCGTGTTCAGTACAAGGCAAGCATCATAAAATATTGATAATAATGAACCTTCTGCCAAAAAACATTGATTTTAAATAAACTATTTTTTTTTTTTATGTACCTAGTTATGTGGATTAACCACAGTTTGATGATGCCTCCAGAAGGCAAAACTAATTAATTAATTAATTAAATAATTACATAGCAAAACTTGTGTATAATTTAACTGTTTTTATAAATTAAATAATAATATTTTTGAATACATAAAAGACATTAAAATAAAAAAAGTCCATTATCATTTTATTAGATTCCTACGAAGTGCGTCATTTGTTGGTTTATTTTAAAATTAGTACGTAAGTATTATTTAATCGGTATAATTTGACTTTCAGCCATTCTGCGTGCTTGTTAGAAAAAATCAGTGGTTTGCGTTTTTTTTTGCATAAACAATACAAATGAACCAGCGCGATCATGTATTTAATTCTCGTAACTATAAGGGTATCAACAATTCAATTTTGAATCCTACGAATGATGGTCCGAAGACGATTTGATGAAAACATTGTCAAATTGCAGCAATCTACTAAAAAAATCGCTGTAACTCCCTGTCAGAGTATGTTAAAAAATATATTAATTACCTAACTCCGGAATCAAAAGGTAATCAATGATATGATTTGCATCTTTTTCTTCACCTGATGCAAAATTTTGTCGGAAAACATTTGTAGACTGACTAGGACGCGGAGGGAGAGGAGCGAGCATTTTTGGCGGCACTGTTCTACGGCAAGGGAATCAAGGACCTAGTGCCACGGCTCACCAAATTCATTGATCATAACGGGGACTAAGTAAAAAAAACAGTGGGGATATGTACCTAAAATGTATATATCTAAAATGAAATAATGATTTTTTTGTAAAATTAATTATTCCTGATTGTTTAAATTAGAACGGCCTTTCATTCCTGCACAACCCTCGTATAAAAAAAACGTGACAAGAGACAAAAGCAATCATGTTTACCTCTTTGCCAAGGAGGACGTCGAAAAATGTATGTATTTTGTAACGGAATTACGTCCAATTTACAATAAAATAACACGAATATTTTCAAATGTTCATTGAAACAATTTTTTTTTTTTTAATATTTTTATTTTCTTTTTTTTTAATTGAACAATATTTTATCTTACTTACATCTTACAAAACTTTGATTGTAAGAAACTTAGGAAGGTTTATTGAATGGGATGAGTTGTAGTAGATAATGTAGGTGAGTCAATAATACAGTTAATAATTTTGAAGAAAAAAATGAGATCAGATTTTTTTCCCACAGTCTTAAAAGAAAAATTTTAAGGTTTTGCTCCTAGTAATCCCTTTTAGGAACCGATATTAAACTGACTTAATATGACGAACATGGACAGTATAAAAAGGAAACCAAAAACAACACAAGCATATTCAAGCTGAGGGCTAACCAAGGATCAGTAAAGAGTTCTAAGTCAGAAGTGATTCTAATGATGCAACCAAGTAGTTTGAGAGATTTATTAAAATTCACATTTATGGGTTCTCAAAAAATAATCAACTTAAATAAAGCTTTTAGGAATCGCAATTGATCATAATCGTAGATGGAGAGACGTCATATCAAACAAATCACAAATAAACTCCTTAAAACAATACAAATTTTCCTAAACATAAGAAACATATAGATCTAAAATAAAACAAATGAAAACAATATATTTTGCACTTTGTCAATCAATAATAAAATATGGAATAATTGCTTAGGGACGAGCAACAAACGCAGCTATTGATCAAATAGAAATCGCGCAGAAAACTATCTTAACGGTAATAAATACTTAAAAAACCTAGACTTACCGATACAGACCAAATATTCAAAAGTTGTGACGTACTAGATATATGCAAACTATATGTTGAAACACTACTAAACTACATTTTTGACCAAAAAAACAAACTCCAACAAACACAAAATATCACTAACAGACCGGTTAGACAAGCGTATAAAGGAAAAATAAAAACTCTGATGGTAAACACTACCTTTGGACAAAGACACCATAAATACCATGCTAGAAAACATTCAACAGTCTTTCACTTGAAACAAAAATTGAGGAAAACAAAAATTAATTCAGATACAAAATAAAAAAAAAATGGTCTAAAGAAAAAAAAGGCAATATTACCAAAATTTTAAAACATAAGAGAATAAAACATGGGAACGCAACACACAAAACCAATATAAAGCACTCAACACTCACAAACAAATAAATCATAATATATCCCGATGTTTTTTCGTCACCAACATTATGTATATTTTTCCAAAATGTATTATGTATAAACTCTTATATTATAAAATGGGATCCTCGGCACGAGTAAGCCACCCAGTAAGGCCAACATTGTCAAAAAAAACACAGCTGTAAAACAATTTTTAATTTTCACAAGTAATCACCGAACCAAAAAAGGATGCTTCTTTTTTGTCTTTAAGTAATTCAAAATCATTGAATGTAAGACATTTGATTCTTTAAATTCTTATTAAAGGTTTCCATGAATGCTTCAAGTTTCAGTTTATCAACGTAGTGAACAATAACAGCGTAACAGAGTATATTTGCTTTAGGCGTGACTGCGGAAATGACTAGTTTAAATCTTCCAAAGAAGAAACGGCTTCCCCAGAACTTGTAGGCTATTTCAGTAATGTCAAATTTAAGGTCATGGTAGCCCTGCAACAAGCAAAAAACCTTTATCTACTTTTTTTTTTTAATTCGTTAGTTTTTTTAAATGTTTTTGTTGAATTATTTGGGGTCAGTCCTCTATCGTGGGCTACCAGCATCATCCAATGCGTTCAGTTTGACTAGTACGAAACAAAAAAGCTAAAAAAAACTCAGGTTGGCATAGTATGCGTCGAACAAAATGGTTCAGAATTAGAATAATGTAAACATTTTCACAACTGCAATTTGTTGTAGTGATTAAAGGAACATTATTTATCTGTAGAGATTTGAGATATATCCAAACAACCTCATAGCAACCTTAAAAAGGATGCATTGTTTTTAATTACCGGCTTCAAGTAGCATCGTGAGTCCATTAGAGGAGTTTTTTCCAAAATGAATTTCTTCATAAGGGGAAAATTCGTGCAGTTACCATCAATGGTTACGATGACATTAAATTTCTTATCCGCCCACTTAAAGGCGCGTACCCGAACCTGAAAAAATTGATTTAAAATATCTTACTAAACTTACAATAATATATAATATTATAAATGCGAAAGTTTGTATGGATGGTTGGTTGGATGGTTGGATGGTCCTTACTCTTTGACGCAATAAATATCGAATGGAATTTAAAAATTCTTTCACTAATAGAAAGCTACATTATTTACGAATAACAACGGCTTTATATATTGGTAATCTCTGGCGTTATGAATGAGCTGTTGCGTTATGAAATTATGTATCATACGTTTTCTGTCCCTAACAAAATCGAGTTATTGCAAACGCCAAACAAATTGTTACCTTGGAAACAATGTTTTTTTTTAAATTTTAGGCTTAAAAAGAGTGCCTTGTTGTGATTAAAAAGAGTACTTTTTTGGCGTCGTAGTTAATATCTACATATCTCTAAAAATATTTATTCTCCGAACAAAAAGCATAACGTTGCTATAAAGCATAGCGTTTGAAGTGGACTGTCATTTTCTTATTTTTTTAGGTTACTCTGGATTCAAATATGAATAAAATACTAATAAAGGGAGTAGGTACTTAAAATAAATTTCTATTTCTATAATTTAAATATTTTCTGAAAATAGAATTTTTATTTGCGAAATGTCATTCTCAAATTTTGAAATTTTCTATTAAACAATAATTATTTTCTATTAGACAAAATAGCAAGAATAATAACAATTATGCCAATAATTATGCCAGTAATTTTTCACTAATATTATGCGAGCGAAGCCGTGGGTAAAAGCTAGTACATAATAAAGAAAGACCAGACCATATCCAAAAGGACATCAGAACACTCTCGAGCATGTAAACTCGGCCATCCTGACGAATCAACAATTGCCGAGCATTAAATTGAAACCGGCCATTACTTTGGATTTGTCTTGGGAAGACCTAAAAAGCGTAGATCTTGCTAAATTGCGGAGAAAATTGAAATTCACAAATTTTCATTTAATAATAATAATTACGACGTAATTGATGGCTATACCAAAACTAAACGCAGAAAACCATCTTAAATTATAATATAATACTACCTCTGAGGATTGGGGCTGGCAATATAGCGTCGCATCTATATTCATAAATACGCGCTTCACCACAATCTTCGATTATACATCTGCTCTGATGATGGACACTCTAATGCCGTCCGAATCGTTGGCTACAGATGGAGAAAGCGCAACTCTTATTATGAAGGTGATACGATACATTTTTGAGAATTCTGTATAAGTTTCATAAAATTTATAATTACCACCAATGGCCCTCCAAGTTTCATGGTGCAGTTGCCGTACAAATAACTTCTACCAGATTTCGGATTGACCTCCAGCCTGAGGTGCATATCAGTGAGGTTGATCTGTTTTGGGCCTCTGCAAGAGACTACCGACTCTGGAACCACTTCATAAGGGCCCTAAAGTGTAAAATTTTTAAATGGATGAAGTTAAATAAAATATAACACGTTCAAGTTATATTTTATTTAAAAAAGGCTCTGATATTAATTTCTCTACGAGTTCAATTATATGCTAGCCAAATCTCCCACCAATATCTAAGCAATTGTAGTAGATAAAAGGAATTCAAATTTTATCAGGGCGATTTCAAATATTAGTAAACTTGGGAATGTTGGACATTCTTAAAACAAAATTGGCACCTACTATTTGCAAATAGTCTTCCGATTTTGGTTATCGGAAAGTTATTTTTTCGGTTTTAGGCTTTCAGAAGTTCGAATTGAAAATTATTCAACAGTCCCTATTAACAAGTGTGTTTAAAAAAAAAATTACCTACCCATCCCGATAAATTTTCACACTTAACATGGTTCGTAAAAATATAAAGTAAATAAAATGCCAGAGGAGGAATTTTACAAAAAAAATTCATAATAATGACTTTAAATTATTCGTGTAATTGTGTGCAAGGAGCTAAATGTTTGTGACCATTGTTATTAATAAAATTAGCATGACTAATAGAAGTAAAGTTAAACCATGAATTGAAAGGTTTCGTAAAGAAACCGGCACACAATAAATAAACTGCGAACAACGACAATGCAGATTACACCCAAATGAAATATGGATACACGAACAACGACAAAACTCTAAGACATTTTGATGTAACAAAAGTAAGATAATAAATGCGTCAGGGAATGAAGTATGATTATAGGTTGGTTAATGCTAACTGTCGATAAAAGTCGCTGAATTTGTAATGGATTACACATTTGCTGATTGTCAGTTTAACCCTTTGTTTAAAACGAGAAGATCGAACATTCCAGATAAATAGTAAATTACAGGAAACGTAATGCATTCAAAAAAAAAAATATTACCGGATGGAAATTGTGTAACCAAAGTGATTTTTGATTCATTTTTATCATTTACTAATGAAGAGTTTTGTACTCAATCAAAAGGTAGTAAAGAAAATTGTGATCAGTGATAATATAACTCTTTAAACACACAATACCACACAGGAGGTCCTTCGAAAAATAATATCCCTCAAAATTCCATGTTTGGGGATGCTATGTGGAGGATATTTTTGAGGAGAGCAAGGGTAAATGAGTAGAATTGATGAAACTCGTGTTGTTGAAGGGAGGAATCAAATTGTTCTGCAATTGAGATGTTGAACCCACAAGTCTTAGAAATGACCCATGTCAACAAAGAGCTAGAAAAACAAGAGGTTTTCGGGTTGTTGACATATTGTATATTTATATTACAAGTGTGTAGTACTAGGACTTAACTGACTCATTACATTTCATCACCAACACGTAGGCGATCTGAAACATTGTCATCTGTGGCTTGAATCAGTTGATTTAGTTTTCCTGATATTCTCTTCCAGATATCTTGCCCGCAAGACATGGAATTACGTTTTTGTTTATCCATTGTAAGTTTTTCAGGAAAACAGTTTTACTGTTCCACGATGAGTGTCTACCGTATCTTTATATCTAATGAAAGTAAGAAAACAGTCTTCTGTTTCACAGTGAGCGTAATCAGTTCCCAGAAGACACTGGCTTTGGGATTCCAGGATCTCATGGTTTTGGAATTGAACCAATCCTTACTCCATCTTT
The DNA here is from genome assembly GCA_917563855.2 of Limnephilus lunatus. Lineage (NCBI taxonomy): Eukaryota > Metazoa > Arthropoda > Insecta > Trichoptera > Limnephilidae > Limnephilus > Limnephilus lunatus. Next base: position 88,553,143 of record OU830594.1, on the reverse strand, counting down.
TAGGTTCATATAAGGGATAGTCTATCAATAGTATGCTTCAATGATTAAACAATACGTTCGCTCAATAGAGCATTAGATAGTTATGTGAACTTGTATTGTTTGTAAATTGGTATGTCAAAAGGTGGATTTCAATGGATGGTCTTGAAGCCTTTGGTACTGATGTGATAACACTAAAATATACTACAATTTTTGTCATAAATATAAACTTTGGTATGTTATGGTATTTGATGTGCTGATGGGTGATGTAAAATTTCATATTCCAGATAATTCTCGCGAGGCCGTCAATACAAGCTTGCGATACTTTCTAAGTACAGAACCAACATACCAATTTTGATGACTGCACGAGAAGACCTGATGAAGAATGTAATTTTATTTCGTTAAAACCTTGGCAAATTTGGTACCATCATGATTTATTTATTTCTATATAAGTATTACTGTATTTACCTAATTATTAACATTTTTACATAAAAGGTATATTTTGAAAACAATTTTACATAATATATTTTTCAACTTTATTATGTTGGGTGTGAGGTAGGTTTGTGAAGGTGAAAGCGTGGATGGGTATTGTTGTATGCTTCGTGAACACCTCACTAGGAGAACCCGTGCTGAGGTGTTTACGTGTTTAGTGTGACAAGTATTTATGTGTTGTGGTAGAAAGTTTTATTTTTATTTATTAATTTTTATTTTAATGGTTATTGTACATTGGTTATTTAGAGAAAAAAAATAAACATACCTACACATACACACATATTCATGTATATACACGTACACGCACATATATATACATACACACACACATACGCACACACATATACAAAATTTTAATGTATGTATGGTTGGTGAATACTTGAAAAACTACTTAATTATTAGGTTTATTTCATTTAACACTTTTTATGGTTTTGTTATGCTTGGTTAGGAATAATAATGTTTTGTATTAAATGAAAAAACACACTTCGTAAAACACCACTTTATTTGAATTAATAATTATTTAACAGCCAACCAGGTTTCGCTTAGCTCAAGCTTCATCAGGGCTATTATATTAACTAAAGATAATTACATAAGACATATAAATATATATATGTCTTATGTAATTATAACCTCTTCTGAAACAGTCCCCTTTCCCTCACCCTCCCCCCCCCCCCCCCCCAACACAATCACCCATCCTGCAATAATTTTGTCTCCCTCTTATCTATTTTTATATCTTACTGGCACCCATAGAGTGTCACCTATTCTATTGCTATCTCTTTCATTCATTTTTTTAAATTTCTTATATATATATATATATATAAGAAATTTATATATATATATAAGAAATTTATATATATATATAATATATATATATATATATATATAAGAAATTTAAAAAAATGAATGAAAGAGATAGCAATAGAATAGGTGACACTCTATGGGTGCCAGTAAGATATAAAAATAGATAAGAGGGAGACAAAATTATTGCAGGATGGGTGATTGTGTTGGGGGGGGGGGGGGGGAGGGTGAGGGAAAGGGGACTGTTTCAGAAGAGGTTAACGGAATAAATTAAATATGGGACTTTCAGTTAAATTGATTTGATTATTGATAATGTTTGATTTATTATTGACGGCTTTTTTGATTTCAAGGGCTTCTAGATTGTTTAATCTAATTCCAAATCCATTTTTATGTAATATTTTAGTCCGGGAGGTTTTATCGAATGAGTGGTTAGTTTCTAGTAGATGGTTCTGAAAAAGCATTACTGTTTAAACATCTTAGATGTTTTTTAATTCTTATGTTTATATTCCGGACCGTTTTTCAGATGTAAAAAGCAGAACACTCGTTACAATTAAGTTTATATATGCCCGAGTGGCTAAGTTTATCGTCAATGTCTTTAGTGTTAATTAAGAATTTACCTAAGTTATTGTTAGATAAAAGGCGGGCTTTATTTCCGGAGGGAATTTTTTTACGCTTAATGTAGAAAAGTTATTTGTAAACAGTACTCTACGCAATTGGAATTGGTGATTTATATTTAAATTATTATTTGACTTATTAAAAATAAATTTATTTGATGCTTTTTGTTTCAATTTTTTATTGAGAATGTTATTTACTAGTTTGGTCTCATACCTGTTATTTGTAGCTATTTGTTTAATTATGGGTAATTCCTTGTTAAAATTATTACCGTTTAGTGGTACTGTAATCAATCGATGTATCATGGAGTGGAAAGCTGAATGTTTGTGGGATAAGAGGTGGTTGGATGAATTTTGAATGGTAGTGCCAGTATAGGTAGGTTTACGGTAAATATCTTACTCAATTTTATTATTAATGATATTTAATGTTAGGTCTAGAAAATTTAATGATGAATTGGTACCGATTTCTAAAGTAAATTGAATTTGTTTGTGGAAAGAATTTATTATTTTGAGAAATGCGTTTAGTTGTCTTTCGGTACCTGTCCAAATGCAAAGAACATCGTCAACATAACGTCTCCACAGTAAAATATTGTTTAAGAGAGGTGATTTAGAAGCAAAAATATTATTTTCTAAATTATTCATAAAAATGTCGGCAATGAGAGGACTCGTTGGAGCCCCCATCGCTAAGCCATCCTTCTGTTGATAAATAATATTATTATGTTGATAGTAGTTTTGGTTCAATATTAAAAATATATGTTTGAACCAAAACTGCAGATAGTACTTGTTTCAAAGTAATGGGCATGCAATTAAAAAGTTTGGTTGCATAATACTGAAAGTGTCTTTGTCCATGTGTGGTGTGTGTTATCGGTATGTTCATTGTTTTATTTGTTGAGGACCTGGTTTTTTTATGGTTTTTGGTTGAATTAGAATATGTTGTTTGTTTTGGAGGAGGTGTAGTATGGCAGATTTGACATAAAGTTGTCTTATTGACATGACTTCTAATGTTTTGTAGATTTCGCTAGAATCTGTGTGAAATGGTACTTGCAGGATGAAAAAAATATTAGTTCGGCCCTTCGCCTAAAATAGGGGTTCTCATATGACCCTATGGGTTTCCTCCTCAAATTAAAAATACTGTGCAACAGTTATTTCAAGAACACATATAATACATGGTTGCATAAGTTTTCCACTTGGGCAGGGGTCGGCAAACTTCTTAGCCAAAGAGCCAAATATGTACACTACAACGATAAAAAAAAAGATTGGGAGCCAAATCCGTTTATTCATTTAGAAAAGATTTAAAAAATCCCGCCAAGTGTTATTATCCGCTTTTTGGTCACGGAAGGAATAACACCTACAAGAAGAAAAGGTGAGGATTTCTGAGCTCTATTTACAATGGAGATGATAGTGGGTGACTCATTACATGCCTGGAAAAAAAACAGGCATCAAAGTGGCGTCACACCAATTGCCCATCTGCCAAAAAATTCCAAACCAAAATTTCGGGAAAAAAAATCATGGTTTTGGGACCGAAATCGCATCATTTTGATCAAATTTCTACCACGGGTGGAAACCATCAATGCAAAACTCCAAAAAAGCACTCAAAACAAAAGGAGGGGAATGCTGACCAGAGAAGTGCGCTTGCTTCACGAAAACGTCCATCCTCAGCCTCAGACACCAATACGCTCTGGGACTCATTTGGTTGCGATGTTTTGAATCACCCCCGTATTCCCCTGACTTGGTGTCTTCAGATTATCATATTTTTACTTACTTAAAGGCATATATGTATGAATGAAAATAAATTTTCAACCTACAAGCTGGTGGTCTACGAGAGGTTCAGGAGTGGGGAAGGAGTTGGCGGTAGAGTTTTTCGAGGATGGTATTAAGAAACTTGTGCCACGGCTCACCACATGCATTGAACGGGAAAGCGATTATGTGGAAAAATAGTCAATTGTATCAACAATATTGCGTGCTGTTTTTCCAATATACTTTTCTAAAAAAATATTAAAATCTAGTACACTTACTTTGTGAACATCCTTTAGTTGTAGCACTTCATTACATTACCGGTACACTGAATACAATTTCATTCTTACTAAAGATTTTAGGAATCCATAAATTTAAATCATGACAATGATTAACACACACTCAATGCGATTAACGTCCTTGCATCTCCTTGGATAGTTTAAGTAAGTGAGGTTTGTATATGACTATACTTAATTTTAGGCAAGATTCCAGGTTCTTATCAATAAGAAAAATTCTCAGTTTACTCTTGATACAGTGCTTGAAAATGATAGTGCAGGAATACTATTCCAGGCATTGAAGATTATCATGTCTTCCTTCTCCAGGTCTTTCAAAGCAGACCCCTTGTGTTGTGAACTAAGCTCACATTTGTTCTTCTCCAATATTTCCAAATCAACACAAATACGGTCAAATTTAGAGCTCCACATTTCCTTGTTTTTTAAATCCAGCAATTGTGTTTCAAAAGTAGAAAATTTCAAATCGATTATCGAAGCATTAAGAGGGTGTTTGAAGAATGCTAAGGTCGCTTTGCTGTTTTTAAATTCGTGAAACCTGCTGAGAAATCTTTCCCTCATACATAAAATGGTTGTTTTTAAATAGTGTTTGCCAATGGAGGAATTATTTTCTTGGCGATGCTTCAGTAGACTCGGAAAGTGAAACAATGTTTTCCTTTCAAAATCTTGAGCATAAAGGATACTATTGGCTCATCTTGCGCGCCTATCCTTGGACATTTGTGGCAGAGCCGCACTTAACGGCCCAAAGAGCCGCACTTTGCCTACCCCTGCACTAGGGCATCAATTATGAACCTAATCTAAAATACAATTCAAAATTTTGGATCGATTGATAAATAAGTTGTTATCTATATATATACATACAATTTTTAGAATATGAAAAAATCATTCGTCCGATTGCGATGAAACTTTGGAGATTTAATTTGCACATGCCCGCGATGGTTCTGTATACATAATAGTGAGCTCTGGTGTTATAAAATTATTTCATATAGTCTTGTGCATCCAAAAGAACGTCAATAAACAGAAATGTAAAAAAACTTTTTTTGAGTGGTACTGCAGGGCATACCGGGTACTCGCTAGTTTAAAATAAAATAAAACTAATGTCAAAAGAAACACTTGATTTTGAGGGAATTATTTATTTATCCCTGAAAGGGAAGGAAAACCACATTTTGTCAAGATAAGCTTCCGTAGAAGAAATCAACACCAACTTACCTAAATCTCAGAAAAATAGTTATAATTTGGAGTGGTAAAAAAAAAAAATTAAAATGCATAATACAATCTTATAGGTAAAACATAAATGATAACTATTTTCGTTTAAAAAAGTTATAAGCATTATCACATATATATGTAGGCATCCGTATCATTGTTATGATTAAACATTTTATTAAATGTGTCCATAAATGTTTCACGTTTACGCCTATCGATGATATTCAAGACGACATGAAAACATCTAACATTAGCTTTGGGAGTATAGGTGGAAATCCCTAATTTATATCTCCCGTAGAAGAAGTTGTCTCCAAACAAATTTCGAGTCAAAACTGAAGCATCTATCCACATTATTGAGAATCCCTGGAATAAAGTAAAACATTTTGTTAAATAATGACTTTTTTCACAACACAATTATACCTCTACCCAAAACCAGCGGAATTAAGGTGAAAAAATAAGAAAATGGAAGTCCAGAAGCAGGAACAGGGAAACTCCGGAACAAGGAGAAACACGACCGCACTGGTTTTAACCATTCGGGTATTTTTGCGCCTTTTAGTAACAATATAGTATGTACATCGACAGGACTCCAGATACTAATATCTACAGCTTGTATGTCGGACGAATATCTACAAACTGCTAACTAATATACATGAGAACCAAAGTGAGGACGAATATCTACAACTCAAACTGCTGACTAATTATCTATGAGAATCAAAGTGAGAACGAATATCTACAGCTCAAACTGCTGACTTAACTGTGCCGTTAACCCGCCATGGACACGGCCATTAATAATATTAAAAAAAAAAACAAAATTAAAAAAATAACTACAGTTAAAGATTCTAAAGTCAAAACGAACCTAGAACAAAATGTTAATTTATTAGAAAAGATATGGAAATCCGAAAGAATCAATTACCAAAAGGAAATAATCATAGTACAAAAAAATGATCAGAAATCTTGAAGAACTCACCACAAAGATAGAAAAAATCGTGGAAAAAAATAATAATACCCCATCTTACGCGCAAGTCCTATCAACAAATAAAAAAGAAAATCCACAAGAGGAGAGGTTCTCCATTATAATCTCATCATCAAAAAAATCAACAACAGCCGAAGAAATAAGCAACAAGATCCAAAAAGACATCAAATTAAACCAATTAAAGATAGGAATAAATGGTTTACGTAAAACGAATAAGGAACAAATCATCATATCATGCCCTAAAAAAGAATACGCGAGTACTATTAGTGGAGAAATAAAATAACTCAACTACATATGACCTGAAAGTTAAAGAAATTAAAAAGAAGAAACCTAAATTAATAATTAAAGGTCTTATATCAAACTTATCTGAAGAGGAAATATTCAGCGGGATAATCACGCAAAATGAAGGTATTCAAGACGTCATATCAAAAAATTATTCTCATAAAAGAATTAAAATACAATTTTTTCAAGCAAAATCAACATGATGACCCGGACCAAGAAGATGAAAAACAATACAAATCCTCGAACTACATCATGGAAACCAGCGGTACAAAGCGAAAAAGCTTTTTAGCTTTAGGAAAATTAAACATCCGGGACCAAAGAGTTAAAATTGAAGATTGCGATCCATTTACCCAATGTTACCACTGCTGTAAATTTATGCACACAGCCTCCAGATGTCTACATCGAACCAATCCAATGATATGCCCTCATTGCACAGGTGACCATACCTTCGCCAAGTGCCCTGTAAGAGAAAAAACACCAATTTGCGCAAACTGCACGTCCCAAAACAAGAAATACGGCGAAAAAAACCAAACGGATCACAAAGCATTTAGCAATTTATGCCCGTACAAAAACCAAATGCTTAAAGTAGCAAGGGACCGAATTGATTATGAATAAAAATGGCAGACTCTTTACAAAACGAACAAGACAAAAAAAATATTGATGAAAAAACATACAACACCTTCCAAGAATTCTGTATCCATCAAAACGACCTCAACGGCAGCCCTTTTATTTTACATATGAATATAAGAAGTTTTGAACGAAACGTAGATGAATTCCTTGCTACTATTAATAATGTTCCCAAAAAGCCGGCATGTATAGTGTTAACGGAAGCCCATTCTAGTTGCGAAGTGACGTATTATATGCCTGGATATACTTTCGTATCTACGGCAAGTCGAATAAACAAAAACAGTGGGATCGCTATGTTTGTACAAAATAATTGTGACATACTACGCGTGGAAGAAATTAAAATGAACGAAACAAACTGCCTACATGTCCAAATTAAGTATTACAACATAAAAATTGATATTATCTCTCTGTATAGAACGCACTCATCTACCGTCTGTTTGTTTGTAGATGAATAAAGGCAAGTGTTATTAAAATTTAGGAACGCAAACGCGATAGTGGTAGGTGACATAAATTTAAATATATGTCACGACTCTATATCAAGCAATAAATATAATTACCTAAATATGATGGCCGAAACATTCTAGTATGGGGATCTGCTACAGCAAATCATATTAACCACTTAGATATTGCTCAGAAGAGCATTATAAAAACCATACTAAAATTACCCATCAGAACCCCCTCAAAAGATATTTTTAAGTGTTTTGACGTTCTTAATTTAAAACAAATATATGCCAAGAATATTCTTATACATCATTTTAAAAACAGAAAATCTCCTAATGAAACTCGGATACATGACACAAGAGCCTCAAAAAAGGATACGAGATGTTCCAAAATTCAAGATAAGTTTTGGCCAAAGAAACCACACATATCTTGCAACTAAACTTTACAACATCCTTCCTCCAAGTCTGAAAAAGATAGAAAAGATAAATAAGTTTAAGGAAAAAATCAAAACATGGGTGAAAGAAATTAATGCAGACATACTAGAGAATGTATTAAAAATATCATAGAAACTAAATAACGGAAAATCAAAGAAATCTACCAGTCCACCTCAGCACAGGACCACCTAGTGAGGAGGACTAAGAACAAACGGATTAAATATTTATATATATCATCATATCTTGTAATTGTCATCAAACCTGTAACTAAATAGTCACTAATAAAAAAAAAAATAAAAAAAAACAAACAAACAAACTATGTACCGTGCATAAAGTCTCACACTAGAAACGTCAATGGGCAACGTCCATCGTGCATTGATCATATTTTCACTAACATTAAGGATATTAATAATATAAGCAAAATTTCGTAAAATCAAACCGTCGATAACATGGACTTGTTGAGTCTATTAGACATAAAGAACAGCTTTACAAAAAAACTAAAAAAAACCATTGGACATAAATTTAAATAATCATTTTAAAGAATACAAAAATAAATAAGCTTCTCTTATAAAAAAAAAACAAAAGAAAAATATTATAAAGATAAACTTGATGACTCGGAAAACGACAGTAAGAGAGTTTGGACAATAATAAACGAAATCTTGGAAAATAAACATAAAACTAAAAACAATACCATAAAGAGTATAATTCAAAACAATAATATAATAAATTGTCTCGAAGAATCTGAAAAAGGAGCAAATGCATTCAACGATTTCATCGCAAACGTTGGAAAGAATCTAGCTGAAAAAATTTCAATAAAAAAAAATATATATATTATTGAAAAAACTCCGAATACAGAAAATAAACTACAACATTTTGAACTAACCAGTCGTTCTGAAGTTATACAAACTATATCAAAAATGCGAGGCGGTTCTGCTCCAGGATTTGACGGCCTTTCCGTAAAAATACTAAAAATAACCATTAATGAAAATCAATTTGGATTCACGGAGGGAAAAAGTACCCAAGATGCCATCGCTAAAATTTCATCTACTATTCAGAGTACCCTGGACAAATCAAATAAATGTATAGGAATTTTCATCGACTTAAAGAAAGCCTTTGACAGCATTTCCCATGAAAAACTTGCGTTAAAATTAAAAGAAAACGGCATTGACCGAATAGCCCTCAAATGGATGGTAAGCTACCTAACAGAGGGACCTCAAGTAATAATATTAAACCTGTGTAACCTTACCTAACCTAACATAACTAACCTAACCTAACCAAACCTAACCTAACCTAACCTAACCTAACCTAACCTAACCTAACCTAACTTACCTAACCAAACCTAACTTAACATAAATTAAGTTTTTTAAACTGCATTCGCAGTCTTACGTTATGCCAATATGCTTTACATAATTGCAAATCCAACCACTGCCAGTGCTGTAGATATTCGTCAACATCACCTGTTCCATAGATATTAGTCAGCAGTTTGAGCTGTAGATATTCGTCCTCACTTTGGTTCTCATAGATATTAGTCCAATTTTTTTAGTTTTTGGAATTCCTGTAGATATTATTAGTAGACGCCTCCCATCGATAGCAGTAGAGTCTTTTTCTGCCCTGTGCGGCACAAACTGACTCGATTAATAAAAGTAGTTCTGTCTCCTTTTGTATTACGGTTAGATCTATGATTTAAGTAGTGTTAGAAAGAGGCAACATCATTATTTGTATTTCAACCATTTGGAGCATAAAGGTGATAAGTCATTTAAGATGATTTGTTGATGAGAGAAATTTTAAAGTTTGGGCTGCAATAATGGGTTGTGGACACAGTGCTGTTATTGTCTTTGATTATTGAAAAATTGACATAAAATATGAACTGGTGACAAAGGTGTCTTGAATAATGCAGGCAAAAGCATCGATTTCTATCACAAAGTCATTTTTGCATTTTATCGGACATGTTGTTCTTAGTCGAATTATGATAGTTAAAAATGACCAAAGGGAATAGTGTCGGATTAGCTGAGTTGTCAGAGCAAAGCTCGGTAAGTTTTCTTAGTTTTCTGTTTCACATATTTCATTTAAGAGTTGTTAATGATATTATCATAAATGATTTCATTTATAATTCTTAACAATGGCCTGGACTCACCAGAACTTACCAATTTAATAAATTTTCATATTCCGTCAAGATCAACCCGGCAATCCGATTTATTTTATTTACCCTCTTGTAGAACAAAAATTAGAAAAAACTCCCCAATTCCTCGTGTATGTGCACAATATAATACAAAATTTCACAGCATTGACATTTTTAGTAAAAGGCTAAAGAAATATCGATATGAAGTAACGCGTACGATCGATTATTAATATGAGAATATATCGTGAGCATCTCCTATCCTTTTCCTATATTCCTCTTCCTCTCCCCTTCCTATAACCCAAAATTAATTATAATAAAATAAAACTTAATTTCCGATGTACTTAAGCATAAGAAACCTCTGTGGCTTGACTCCAGTTCAATTATATATTTATCACTGTATATGTATTATGTAAAAGCTGTTTGTTTCTTACAAATAAATAAATAAATCCTACTAATATTTTAAAGGCGAAAGTTTGTATAGATGTTTGTTACTCTTTCACGCAATAAATACTGAATGGAATTTAAAAATTCTTTCACTAATAGAAAGCTACATTATTTGCGAGTAATATAGGCTATATATATTGGTAACCTCTGGTGTTATGAATAAGCTGTGGCGTTATGAAATTATTTATCATACGTTTTCTGCCCCTAACAAAATCGAGTTATTGCAAACGTCAGATGAAAAGCAAAAATTGTTGCCTGGGGTGGAGGGGAAGGAGGGTGGAGGGGTTTGGGGGAGGAAGAAAGGGGAGGGAAGAAAGGGCGGATGGTGGAGGAGGGTGGGGGGAGGGGGAGGAGGGTCGAGGGAGAGGGGGAGGGAAGGAAGGGCGGGGGTGGGGGGGAGGGGTATGGGAAGGGGAGGGGGATGGGGGTAGGGGGGGGGTATGGGGAGAGTGGAGTGACGAGAGGGAAGGCGGAGAAGGCGGAGGAGGCGGAGTGGCAACCCCCCTAATACCATGCGAGCGAAGCCGGGGCAAAAGCTAGTAAATGATATTGTTAGTTCCAATGTCAGTGCTTCATACCGGCTTTAGGTAGCATCTGGTGTCAATAATATCTGAAGATTCCACAAAAAAAGTCCTTAATGAGGGTAACTTTTCGCAGTTTCCACTGATAGTTAACAAGGCCTGGAACTTGTTATTTACCCATTTCCTGACTTGAATGCTGGCCTGAAAATAATAAAAGTTTCCAGTTAAATTTTACCACATCGTGTAATACGATGCAATGCAATCAAGCACACTGCAATGCAAGAACCTGTTCGAGTTGTGCAAAATTCAAGAATTAGTACAAATTTAATACAGTTTTTTTGCTGCAGATATAGAAATATGTTAGTTAGAAGCATAATGTTATACTTTAAATTATTCATACCTTTTCAGGTTCATAGATGGTGCTAATATAATTATTGTACCGTTTTCGCAAGTTTGCTTTAAAATGTTAAGCTGAATAATTGTTTTAAAGCAAGAGCCCGTGAAGATCAGACATTCGTTATTTTATAAAACCTGAAAGTTTCTCTGTGTATGTCCCTAATACAGGAAAAGACAATCCCCGACTATGAAGTTTGGATCACGGTCGACTTGAAAGATAGAAGGGAGCAAACGAGCATTTTGCTCGTACTTTTTCAAGGTAGTGATCTGTTAGCGTCGAAATTTCGCACTATTTCACTCTCACCTGCTTCCATGTAGGTACATATCGCGCTCGCACCTACGGTAGACTTTTAATGTGTCTGACAAGGTGAAGGAACTATCGAAACTGTCTGATAACTGAGAAAATATTTGTTGATAGTTACTAAGGTAACATATTTAAAATTCAGCTTTTATACTTTAACGTAAGTACAATTATAATTAATTAATATAATATCTTTCAAAGCCACCGTGATCCAAACTTCATAGTCGGGGATCGACTTTACCTGTATTGGGGACATACTAGAAAAACTTTGGGGTTTTATAAAATAACGAAGGTCTGATCGACACGGGCTCTTGGAATATTTGTTTTCGCCCGTACAGTAGGTACATAATATGGTATATGAATATGAATAAATAATTTTGTCCGTATAACTCAAATCTTTAAAGAAAGGCGAACAAATTAAATTCAATATTGAATTGAATCATCGATACAATATTGCATTTTTTTACATTATCCCCACACAGGAGGCCCTGAGGAAAAAAAATCCCTCGGGGCCTACATCATCTTTGGGGACGTTATGCGGAGGGTCTTTTTAGAGAAAGGAAGGGGAGGAAGTTCTGGGAAGGAATAGGTATGAGGGGTCGGTAAGAATTCGGGGTAAGTGTCTAGAAGTTACGGACGTATGAATCCATCTCTCCCACTGCGGTCCAAGGCAATGGGTCGAAAGAGTCTTCCAATATCAACCAAAATTTGAATGCCTTTCTTGAAAGATTGAGTTTTTATACAGACATCGGACATCTTTAGTATTTATTCATATTTATATAACGTATTTGCTCATGTATCCATAACAAGCAATAAATCATTCATTGACGTATAACTTGCAAAAAGTGTTAATTCTTGAAATATTTAAATAGGCGCCATATGTGAAAGAGCAAATTATGAATAATTTTAAGTTTATCCTTAACAGGAAGTCGCTGAGAGGTCTGCTTTACATTACAATATAAAATTAAGTAATTAAAATTACCATCACCGGCCCTGCAGAACGGACATTTGTATTGTTACCAAAATAATAACTTCTTCCAGTTTTTGGATGAACCTTTAACAGTAGAGATCCGGAAGCCAAGTTGACACTTTTAGGACCTCTGCATTGGACTATAGACTCGTGAACTGTTTCAAATGGGCCCTGAAATAAATAATAAAAAAAAACTACATAAATGGTTTTTCATAGACGATGAACCACAACTTTCGCAATGTTTAAAAGATAAACTAGGAAACATTTTAAAAACACGTTTTGTAACTTTAAGAAAAAAATAAGATAAAATAGGTCATATGATTTTATTTACATTATTATAATATTATATCGTGATTGATATTTGAGGTATTATGCCGTTTTGGGTACTTCCTTCTTTAGTTAACATTTCGGACAGCGTTACAGTTGACGGACACTGTTTTAAACATAGTTTTGTGTTACACACATCAAACTGCTGTTTGAAATTTTGGCTAAAGAAGAAAAAACCGAAAGATAAATCACGATAATTTATCAGAACTGTTTACATTACACGGCTATGTTTTTTTTTGTTTCCTTTTATTTTTATATTTTTATTATTTTTAGTTGTATCCTACATTCATCAGTTTAATTGCAAATATTAAGATATTTTATAGAAAATACTACAATATCTAGATTGCATGCAGCAGCTGGCAATAATTTTTCAGTAGTAGTAGATGCGTTCAACTGAACGGAATTAAAACAAAAAATTAATACCACAATATTATTCACATCGGTGGCATGTGGTCCCTAGAAAAATATGTCTACCTATTTATTAAAACTATTATTAATATTATACATAAATTAGATGCAATGAATAAGTGTATATATATAGATCCTAACTGCAGCTAATTTTTAATTTACGTATTCGATACTGCCGCCATGGGTCGACCCACAGTGTCCTTCTTGACAATATCAAGGAGGGTACGGTGTTTCTACTTATGTCGACAGAAAAGTATTTATTCCAAAACATGGGAACATCTCAGAACAGGTTCGCCTAGTGAGGTGTTCACAAAAAACTACTAGGTACTTACCTATATACATACAGTTACGGATCATTAACTTTTTTTTTGTGTACAACCCATGTAGGTAATTACCTAGTAGGTTTAAACATTGATTATTTATTATTTTTCTGGAGTGTTTTGTGAGTTAGTACTTGTTCGGCAGTATCGAATACGTAAATTAAAAATGAGTTGCAGTTAGGATCTATATATATACACTTATTCATTGCATCTAATTTATGTATAATATTAATAATAGTTTTAATAAATAGGTAGACATATTTTTCTAGGGACCACATGCCACCGATGTGAATAATATTGTGGTATTAATTTTTTGTCTTAAAACGAAGTTTTTATTACCTGTTATTTTTTTAAATATTTGTTTTGGTTATGTTTGGTTAGGTGTTACAATGTTTTGAGTAAATTGAATACCTTGTTGTTTGATCCAGTCTTTTATGTGTTTTTGTGAACAATTGTACATGTATTTGTAGTGATTTGTAGTTAGTAGTTGCTTCAGTGTGGTGGGCATGTAGTTATATAGTTTGGTTGCGTAATACTTAAAGTTTCTTTGCCCGTGTCAGGTATGAGTAATTAATCGGTATGTTTAGTGTTTTTTTTTGTAGATGCCCTGGTTTTAATTGCTAATTGAGGTTGCATTGGAATGTGAAGATTATGTTGGAAGAAGTATAGTAGGTAGTACAGATTTTTCGTAGAGTTGTCTAATTGTCATGATGTCTAGTGTTTCGTGAATTACGATTGAGCTTATGTAGCGAGGAACTTGGAGGATTAATATAATTGTTGCCTTTTGAATTTTTTCTAATGAATCTATTGCTATATTCGTTATATTATTATATAAACCATTAATTTTGAAATATTAAAATATTGAATACAAACGAAAAAAGAAAAAAAAAATGTCCCCAACAAACGTTAACATAATAATTATTTATGACATACCCAATCCATAACTTTTTCTTTTGCAGTAACGTACTCCGTTTTGAAAAATATTGCTAGCAGAAATAAAACAGAAGAAAAAATTGAATTATTAAAAAAACAGTTCATGTTTTTCACTTAATAATAATGCCAGAATTTAAAAATCAGATTTCGACAATTCACCATCACAGATCACGTGCAAATGGAAAAAAAAACATCTTACCAAATATAATTTTGTGTTTATGCATCATTCATAATTATTTAGTACTTACCTACATTATGGACTTTTAGTCAATTAAGCATTTATAAAGCATTTAGCGCATGGTTTACTTGATGATTATGGATAGATTTCGACATGTGTCGTTCATTGTAAAAGTGGTGTAAATCCTGATTCGTAAAAACCCATTTTTATTGCTTAATGGTATCACTTCTATTCATATCAAGTTACCAGAAATTATTTTTTCTTTGATTTGTATTAAACAACTAGCTGACCCGGTGAAATTCGTACCGCCTCCGAATCAATAACTATTGAGTTAAATTATTAGCTGAATTAAATTCAGTTTTTTTATTAAATTAAAAATTACACAATGAAGTAAATATCGATGCGCAACTGTCCGTGTTTTGTTTTGTCAGTATCAGAGATGGCGTTGTGAATGGATTTTTTTGGTGATTTTCTTACTTTTCCACTTACTTACGAGAATTGCGTTTTATTTTCTTCATACGTGTGAGGGAGATTTATTATAATTATTGTATTTTTACTTTAAAGGGGTACAGACATAAGTTCACCGTTTGTCTCATTTTCGACTATTGACATTTAATTTGTAAGAAAGAGAGGCAGCATTGTATGTTTAGGAACGAAATCAAATTAATCTACGCCTCTCTCAACACAGGTATACCCTTCACTATACTCTTTTCAATATATTATTCAGGAATCGAATAATATATTGTAAACATCACGTATATAGATCAATTAAAAAAAAAAATCAGCGCATTGACATTTGACGGTTTTTAATTTTTTGTTATTCACTCATCATACAATACTATATATTAATGCTCAGTTTTCAAAAAACTCACTTTTCTCCTTGACGGGAAAATCGACCGCACCGCCCCTTAAGTTTCACCACCCTCAAGGTTCACTTTCGGATCAAGCATTTTAAGACTTTTGATGGATCCG
This sequence comes from Limnephilus lunatus, assembly GCA_917563855.2. NCBI lineage: Eukaryota > Metazoa > Arthropoda > Insecta > Trichoptera > Limnephilidae > Limnephilus > Limnephilus lunatus. Next base: position 88,537,393 of record OU830594.1, on the reverse strand, counting down.
AAAATGACCTCTCCGCTCCTCGAGTTTCAAAGACCGCAGAGACCATTATCGGACTCAGGGTAGCGTGCTCAAATCGTGTCCCGATTTAGGACCATTTTTCATACAAAAAACCGATGCACGGTTAACAGCACACCAAACGGCGAAAACTATAATTAAATCTATCACCTTCGAAGAAATTCGGCCTTAGTTCTATTTCCTGCCGACAGGTTCGCTCATTAAAAACCGTCGCGTTTTTCACGGAATGTAATTAAGACTTTTTTCCATACAAAACTGATTTTCCTAAAGATTTATTCTTATTAATTTAAAGGCTTCGGGAAAGTTCTTGAGAAAAAATGACATTTTAAACGTGCTTTGCGGGATCGTAGATTACGTTAAAAAAACACCTTTCGGCTGACATGTTTTTGAATAAACATAAACAGTACAAGTTTTAAAAACTTTTAAAATCATAACATGTACCGCATTTCATTCAAAATGTTTCACAATAATGCATTCAAAGTCAACATTTTTTTGACATTTTCCAAATATTCACTTTCATAGATAATGTTAATTGTTTGCAGCCTGTAAAATCGCTTATAAAATTTGGCAGATATTTAAATTTTCCCCAACTGTGCAACACTGAAAATTGAATAATATTCCAATGCGAAACATATCACCTCAACCCCTCGGCAAGGCCAGGACAGCTTATTTGTATGGAATTTTTTTTAAAAACTAGGCCTTTATTCGATTTTCAGGCCTGGTTTGAGATGGTTTTGACAATGTTTTCTGTTGGTCTTGCCAGCATTGAAAAAATAATTTTAGAATATTGAGATGAACTAGGTAGGGACCCAATAAACTATATCTTCTACGAGTATTTATTTATATTATTATTATATGTGAATGGTCGAAATGCATATCCGCACATAACTTCCGAACGATTGAACCAAATTGAATAATTCTTTTTACGTTGTGATCTTTATTGTTTGGACAAGGTTTTTATAAAACTACTGGTGAGCTCTTGCATTATTAAATTTGTATAAAACGAATCACCGAAATTTATATACGCTCATAACTTCCGAAAGAATGCAAGCAATTGGAAAATTCTTTTTTTGTTATGTTCGTTATTGTTAGGGCAAAGTTTGTATAAAACTACTGGTGAGCTCTGGCATCATGAAATTTGTATTAAAATGAATCCCCGAAATGCATGTACGCTTATAACTTCCGAACGAATGCACCAAATTGGATAATTCTTTTTATGTAATTATTGTTATTGTTAGGACAAGGTTCGTATAAAACTAATGGCGAGTACTGGCATTATGAAATTTGTATAAAATTAATCGCCAAAAAGTATGTACGCGTATAGCTTTCTAACGACTGCACCAAACCGGATAATTCTTTTTATGTTGTGTTGGTTATTGGCTGGTGAGCACTGGCATTAAGAAATTTGTACAAAAAATTTCAATAGGTGGCACGCGAGATGTTTGAAAACTAAATGTACCGGGAATTAATGTATGAAACGCGGGAGTTGTGAGAAGGGGAAACAGGGAGGGGGGAGGGGAACTTGGGAGGGGGTTTACGGGACGGAGAAGGGGGAGAGTGAAGTGGAGGGGGGGAAGGTGGGAGAGGTAGATTGGAAACGCGAGAAAGGAAGAGGACGTATGGTAGGTTTTTTGCTGCTAGGCACTGCGGGCGGCTTAATATATATTTGTGTGTTGAACCGCTAAGCGTTGCTAAACCATTCATCCGATTGCGATGAAACTTTGGGGATTTGATGTGCGCATGCTCACGATGGTTTCTGTATACAATAGTGAGCTCTGGCATCATGAAATTACGCATTGCTAAGCCGTTCATCCGATTGGGATGAAACTTTGGGGATTTGATTTGTGCATGCCTACAATAGTGTATATATACTAACGAATGGCAGTTTTTTGCTGCTAGGCCCTGCTGGCGGCTTTATAAATATTTGTATGTTTAACCGCTAAGCGTTGCTAAACCATTCATCCGATTGCGATGAAACTTTAAGGATTTGATGTGCGCATACTCGCGATGGTTTCTATATGCAATAGTGAGCTCTGGCATCATGAAATTACGCATTGCTAAGCCGTTCATCCGATTGGGATGAAACTTTGGGGATTTGATTTGTGCATGCCTAAAATGGTGTATATATACTAACGAATGACAGTTTTTTGCTGCTAGGCCATGCAGGCGGCTTTATAAATATTTGTATGTTTAACCGCTAAGCGTTGCTAAACCATTCATCCGATTGCGATGAAACTTTAAGGATTGTATGTGCGCATACTCGCGATGCTTTCTATATGCAATAGTGAGCTCTGGCATCATGAAATTACGCATTGCTAAACCGTTCATCCGATTGCGATGAAACTTTAGGGATTTGATGTGTGCATGCCTACAATGGTGTCTATATACTAATTTATGGTAGGTTTTTGCTACTAGGCCCTGCGGGCGGCTTTATATGTATTTGTTTGTTTAACCGCTAAGCGTTGCTAAACCATTCATTCGATTGCGATGAAAATTTGAGGATTTGATGTGTACATAACCACGACGGTTTTTGTATACAAAAGTGAGCTCTGGCATCATGAAACTACGCATTGATTAACCGTTCATCCGATTGCGATGAAACTTTGAGGATTTGATGTGTGCATGCCTACAACTGGGTCTATATACTAACGTATGGTAGGTTTTTGCTACTAGGCCCTGCGGGCGGCTTTATATGCATTTGTTTGTTTAACCGCTAAGCGTTGCTAAACCATTCATCGGATTGCGATGAAACTTTAGGTTTTGATGTGCGCATGCCTACCATGCCTTTATGGCAGTAGGTACCTACCCGCTTACTATGATTTTTTTTCTGTTAGTAGTAAGTCAAGTTAGTTTTAACCCGTTAGTTGCATTTGCAACAGGCATAAGCTAGTTATTATTTATTGCGGAATTTTGCCGCCCCTTTTAATGTGCCACCTAAATAATGTTAGCCATTTCATAAACATCAATAGACGCTGTTTGAATTTGGAATGCTGCAACAATGTTCATAATTTCTGTTAGTGAGTAATTCTTGCCTTGTAATTCAGTAGTGTAATTTGGAATGCTGCAACAATGTTCATAATTTCTGTTAGTGAGTAATTCTTGCCTCGTAATTCCAGATTTAATTTGGTAAGTTTTACGGTAAAATCTGCTAAAAATACTAATTCATATTGCCAGTCTAAATCACACCGTTGCTGATAACCATCACCCCTCTCTTCAAAAAAAATTGTTATATTGTCCAATGACATGATGAAAATCACACAATGCGGGTTCTATTGGGTTCGAGTCCTTGGCCGATCCGTGCCTCCGATCGACTGGACTAATAGCCGTGATCGACCGATCGATCGCGATCGACCGGTTGGCCATCCTAGTATATATTATATAGTATTGCTTGGTTTTTCAAAAAACTCACTTTTTCCTTGATGCGAAAATCGACCTCACCGCCCCTCGCGTTTCACCAACCTCAAGGTTCACTTTGGCTCGAAGTCTAGAATTGTCCCTTCGGCTGACACGCGAGAATGGACATTAGCGCTCGCTATTTTGGAACGCTTCAAAGTTCAAAATCCTTCGAAGAGTCGATTATTTTCCAGCCACTAGCAGTTGTTTTTTTTTTGTTAGGGGAAACATTTTTCATCGTTATCAATATGTTTGCCAAAACTTTACGGGAGACATCTAGCGGTGCGGAATACAAGTATGGATTATTCACATTAGAAAAAATCAAATGTCTATCGAATACTGTTGTAGTTCTATTTTCATCCGTTCGAAATGGCAGCTTCGTCTGAATTTAAATAAACACGCTAGCTTCACGATTTTCACAAAAAAAATAGACTAGACAGGAAACTCACATAAAATTGAATTGACACATTTTAAGAGCGAAAAATTATTTAAATTTGCGGCGAAAACTGGAACTACTCATAAAATCACTCAATTCGGCTAGGTTATATTTCCAGCCGACAGGTTCGCCCCTTTAAAAACGTCGGATCGAGAAGGGAAGTAAAAAAAAGTTAGTTTCCCGTACAAAACTGATTTTGCTAGGAATTTATTCTAATTAATTAAACGGCTTCGAGAAAGTTCTTTAGAAAAATTGACATTTTATAGGGGCATTACGGAATTAAAGATTGCGTTAAAAGTACACCTTCCGGCGGAGATGTTTTTTAATAAACATAAACAATACAAGTTTTAGAAACTTTTAAAACCAAAACATGTTTAGCTCCCCCTTGAAAATGTTTCACAATATTGCATTCAAATTCGACATTTTTCTGACATTTGCGAAAAATTCGCTTTCATCGATAAATGCAAATCGTTTGCAGCCTGTAAAATCGGCTGGTATATTAAAATTTTATAATTTTTCTCGAACTTTGCAACACTGAAGATGGAGTCGTGATGGCGTTAAAATCCACTACCACCTTAAAAAAAAGCAGACCCCGCCCTAATAGGTTTTGTATGAAGAATTTTTTTTTTTAATGGCGGATTTCAAATTGCATAGCTCGACAGGGCCTTAATTTAAGCAGGAATTGTGCAAATTTGTGCATCGGTCTTGCCTGTTTAAAAAATATAATTATGGAATATTATCTGTCTGTGTATGATATAGTATAGGTAAGTACCTAATACAAAAGCGCTAGATTTACCCGCGCTTCAACAGCAAATTGAAATGTCAAAAGAAAACGGATCTCTCAGCGGTTTGGGTTGTTGTTTTTCGGGAAACGGCATTGCGGCCGGAAAAACGATTCCAGCTTGGATGTTTTTGAAAAATACGGTACCCGGCAATATTAGGCAACTTTTAAGACCAAAATTTTGTGTTAGTTCCATGTAAAAAATTTCAGGGTCGCCGAAAAACCTATAAAATTTTCCAAAAAAAACAAGAAAATTGGTGTCCATAGATTCACTTCAGTAGGGTGGATATTTACCGGCCAGTACATTGAAATGTTATTAATTCTGGGTAGGTACCTACTTATCTCGGTAGTATTGCAAATATGATGAGAAAAGCAAACACATTGCCGGAATTTTGTAAGGAAATGCGCCGGTACCTGCCGGAATGGGTAGTTGGACAATTATTTAGGTTTTTGATGCAATTTATTTTACTAAGGTAATGTTGTTTCCACGATACTGAATAATTTAACAATTTTTTAAAGTTCATTTTCACGTTCTGTGTAAGTTCTGTTTTTTTATCAGTAAATGCCAGTTGCATCATAAAACTGAAATAATTACAGAACTTGAATAGAATTCGAACCGAACTTTTACAGAACGTTAAAATTGACTTGAAAAATTAAAAAAAATTTAATTTCGTTAAACAACCCAGCCTAAATATGAGTTTTTTTTACGTATGTATGCAAGTACCTATACTCAGAATATAAGTAGGTTCCTACCTGCACATAAACACTCGATATCATCCGACGATATTGCATACGTATTAGTTTTCTAATTTTACAATGAAATTACTCGAAGTTGAACGGAATATTTTTTAAAAGTATTAAATTCATATAGCGCTTTATTTTAAGCAGTAAAACTACTGGTGAGTTCTGGCATTATAAAATTTGTATGAAAATGTACGTACGCTCATAACTTCCGAAGGACTGCAACAAATTGAAAAATTCTTTTTTTGTTGTGTTCGTTATTGTTAGTACAAGGTTTGTATAAAATTACTGGTGAGTTCTGGCATTACGAAATTTGTAAAAAAAAAAATTATAGATGGCGCGCGAGCTGTTTGAAAAATAAATGTACCGGGAATTAGTGTATTAATAATGCGGCAGGTGGGGGGGGGGGTGGAAACAGGAAGGGGGGGAGGGGAACTCGGGAGGGGGTTTACGATACGGAGAAGCCTAGGAGTGAAGTGGGGGTGAGCTCTGGCAATACGAAATTACGCATTGCTCAACCGTTCATCCGATTGTGATGAAACTTTGGGGATTTGATGTGTGCATTTCTACAATGGTGTTTATATACTAACGTATAGCAGGTTTTTGCTGCTAGGTCCTGCGGGCGGCTTTATACATAGTTGTGTGTTTAACCACTAAGCGTTGCTAAACCATTCATCCGATTGCGATGAAAATTTGTAGATTTGATGTGTGCATGCTCACGACGGTTTCTGTATACAAAAGTGAGCTCTGGCATCATGAAATTACGCATTGCTAAACCGTTCATCCGATTGCGATGAAACTTTGGGGATTTGATGTGTGCATGCCTACAATGGTGTTTATATACTAACGTATGGCAGGTTTTTGCTGCTAGGTCCTGCGGGCGGCTTTATACATAGTTGTGTGTTTAACCACTAAGCGTTGCTAAACCATTCATCCGATTGCGATGAAAATTTGTAGATTTGATGTGTGCATGCTCACGACGGTTTCTGTATACAAAAGTGAGCTCTGGCATCATGAAATTACGCATTGCTAAACCGTTCATCCGATTGCGATGAAACTTTGGGGATTTGATGTGTGCATGCCTACAATGGTGTCTATATACTTACGTATGGCAGATTTTTGCTGCTAGGCCCTGTGGGCGGCTTTATATATATTTGTATGTTTAACCGTAGGTACCTACCCGCTTACTACGAAATATTTTTTTTCTGTTAGTAAGTCAAGTTAGTTTTAACCCGTTAGTTGCTTTGCAACGGGCAAACTTCTAGTTATATAGTATTGTTTGGTTTTTCAAAAAACTCACTTTTCGCTTGACGGGAAAATCGACCGCACCGCCCCTCGCGTTTCACCAACCTCAAGGTTCACTTTGGCTTGGCGACGCAAAAACGCCGCTGGCACGCCAAAACGACCTCTCCGGTCCTCGAGTTTCGCACACCTCAAGGTTCAATTTTGTTCGAAGGAAATTGTCCCAACGGCTGACACGCGAGAATGGACATTAGCGCTCGCTATTTTGGAACGCTTCAAAGTTCACAATCCTTCGAAGAGTCGATTATTTTCCAGCCACTAGCAGTTGTTTTTTTTTTGATAGGGGAAACATTTTTCATCGTTATCAATATGTTTGCCAAAACTTTACGGGAGACTTCTAGCGGTGCGAAATACAAGTATGGATTATTCACATTAGAAAAAATCAAATGTCTATCGAATACTGTTGTAGTTCTATTTTCATCCGTTCGAAATGGCAGCTTCGTCTGAATTTAAATAAATACGCTAGCTTCACGATTTTCACAAAAAAATAGACTAGACAGGAAACTCACATAAAATTGAACTGACACATTTTAAGAGCGAAAATTATATAAATTTGCGGCAAAAACTGGAACTACTCATTAAATCAACCAATTCGGCTCAGTTATAGTTCCCGCCGACAGGTTCGCATTAAAAAAAAAACCACAAATTAGGCCTTAGTTTCGATGCAATGGAAAATACTAGAGAGAATGTTGAGACAGGTCAGTTATCCGAGATGTCAAAACAAAACGGATCTCTCAGCGGTTTGGGTTGTTGTTTTTCGGGAAACGGCATTGCAGCCGAAAAAACGATCCCCGGTTAGATGTTTTTGAAAAATTCGGTACCCGGCAATATAAGGCAACTTTTAACACCAAAATTTTGTGTCCTTTCCGTGTAAAAAATTTCAGGGTCTCCGAAAAACCTATAAAATTTTCCAAAAAAAACAAGAAAATTGGTGTCCATAGATTCACTTCAGTAGGGTGGATATTTACCGGCCAAATTGAAATGTTATTAATTCAGGGTAGGTACCTACTTATCTCGGTAGTATTGCAAATATGACGAGAAAAGCAAAAACATTGCCGGAATTTTGTAAGGAAATGCGCCGGTACCTGCCGGAATGGGTAGTTGGACAATTATTTAGGTTTTTGATGCAATTTAATTTACTAAGGTAATGTTGTTTCCACGTACTGAATAATTTAACAATTTTTTAAAGTTCATTTTCACGTTCTGTGTAAGTTGTGTTTTTTTATCAGTAAATGCCAGTTGCATCATAAAACTGAAATAATTACAGAACTTGAATAGAATTCGAACCGAACTTTTACAGAACGTTAAAATTGACTTGAAAAATTAAATTTTTTTTAATTTCGTTAAACAACCCAGCCTAAATATGAGTTCTTTTTTACGTATGTATGCAAGTACCTATACTCAGAATATAAGTAGGTTCCTACCTGCACATAAACACTCGATATCATCCGACGATATTGCATACGTATTAGTTTTCTAATTTTACAATGAAATTACTCGAAGTTGAACGGAATATTTTTTTAAAAGTATTAAATTCATATAGCGCTTTATTTTAAGCAGTAAAACTACTGGTGAGTTCTGGCATTATAAAATTTGTATGAAAATGTATGTACGCTCATAACTTCCGAAGGACTGCAACAAATTGAAAAATTCTTTTTTTGTTGTGTTCGTTATTGTTAGTACAAGGTTTGTATAAAATTACTGGTGAGTTCTGGCATTACGAAATTTGTAAAAAAAAAAAATTATAGGTGGCGCGCGAGCTGTTTGAAAAATAAATGTACCGGGAATTAGTGTATGTAATGCGGCAGGTGGGGGGGGGTGGAAACAGGAAGGGGGGGAGGGGGACCTGGGAGGGGAACTCGGGAGGGGGTTTACGATACGGAGAAGCCTAGGAGTGAAGTGGGGTGAGGGAAGGTGAGGGAGGCGGAGTGGAAAGGGGAAGAGGACGCTGGTGAGGAAGGGGGGGGAAGGGGATCGGAACAAATGAGAAAGGACACGCAGGTAGAAACATTTTCTTTATTAAATGGTATAGCAACGCATGCCGGGTACCAGCTATCTTCTATATATATAAAAATCAAAAAAATATTTGGCTGTATGTATGTCCGCTATGCGTTGCTAAACCATTCATCCGATTGCGATGAAACATTGGGAATTTGATGTGCGCATGACTGCTATGGTTCCTGTATACAATAGTGAGCTCTGGCAACACGAAATTACGCATTGCTCAACCGTTCATCCGATTGTGATGAAACTTTGGGGATTTGATGTGTGCATTTCTACAAGGGTGTTTATATACTAACGTATAGCAGGTTGTTGATGCTAGGTCCTGCGGACGGCTTTGTACATAGTTGTTTGTTTAACCGCTAAGCGTTGCTAAACCATTCATCCGATTGCGATGAAAATTTGAGGATTTGATGTGTGCATGCCCACGACGGTTTCTGTATACAAAAGTGAGCTCTGGCATCATGAAATTACGCATTGCTAAACCATTCATCCGATTGCGATGAAACTTTGTGGATTTGATGTGTGCATGTCTAAAATGGTGTTTATTTACTAAAGTATGGCAGGTTTTTGCTGCTAGGTCCTGCGGGCGGCTTTATACATAGTTGTGTGTTTAACCGCTTAGCGTTGCTAAACCATTCATTCGATTGCGATGAAACTTTGGGGATTTGATGTGTGCATGCCTACAATGGTGTCTATATACTAACGGATGGCAGATTTTTGCTGCTAGGCCCTGTGGGCAGCTTTATATATATTTGTATGTTTAACCGTAGGTACCTACCCGCTTACTATGATTTTTTTTTCTGTTAGTTAGTAAGTCAAGTTAGTTTTAACCCGTTAGTTGCATTTGCAACAGGCATAAGCTAGTATTATACTTATTGCTGGAGCTCTTTCAAAATATGAGAATTCGTTCCATACAAAATGAATGAGGAAAAGAATTTTCTTCATAAAATTTTTTCATGAATTTTCCCTATGTTTTAATAGCTAGTCTGCTATTCGGGTGGAGACAAATCCAACAAATTAAAGATCATATAAATCGATTCAGCCGTTCTTGAGTTATAAATAGTGTAACTAACCCGACTTTGATTTATATATTAAGATAAACATAGAAAACATTGAATGAATGCTTGTATGTTTTACCTAAACTTTAATACGCAAAATGATCGTTATTTAAAAATTGAGTAAAAAGGAATTATACCACTATTACAATAAACAACACATATTACAATATAATGTTGCTTTTCACAAAGCGTTTAACATTTATTATCGGTTTTAGGTCCGATGACAGCACATTACTGACTGACCCCTGAAAAATACATGCCTTTTATTATTCTTTTTTAAAAGACAATCTTAACGACTCTCAAATGAAAAATGTGAAACAGTAAGTACAGAAAAAGATTCCGTCGCACCCAAAGATATTGGTCGCACCTAGGAAGTGAGCCAAGTACCTCTTCCTTGCCAGGGAAGGGCTCTGACCACTGAGATAATCCAACCATATCAACTTTCCTCATTTTTAACTGTGTTATACTTCCACCGAGAGCTACCAACATTACCTTCATTTCCTGAACGCATTTTTTAAGCTGTTATCTTTATATATGATTGCAAGATTCTACTCAAACTAAATGCAATTGAGATAGTGTCTTGGATACATATATATAATATATATATATATAATTTTTTTTATTTTTTTTTATTTGCGATATCTATTGGCTTTTCTACAAGTCTTGGATAAATATTTTTACAGTGGAATAACTTTATCAGTAAAACGTTAAATAAATATATTTTTATACGAAAATTTGCAATGTTTTTTAGTTTCACGTAACGTGGTAATAACAATATGTATTACACATTAAAAACCATCAGTAGGTGGTGGTTAAATTTAATGATTTTAATTACATAACATGTCCGGCGTAGTGCAGCGGTTAAGGCGCTTGACTAGCACACCGAAGGTCGCGGGATCGAATCCCGGCGTGGCAAATAAATTTTATTTGATTAATTTGTGTTATTTCACAATTAATTAATTTAAAATAATATTATATAGTATATTTGCGGCACGTTCCAGAGTAAAAGATACTCTCAGTATCGCCCTGGTGTAAGACCACCATTCAGAATTGAAACGTTGCTTGAAATGACTTTAGCGGTGTTTGGTGACCACATCTGAATAGCCAGGTACTTCCCCACCTTCCTCTTCCCTTTCTCCTTCCCTTCCCCACTACCTTCAGCCTCACAACATACCCCAATTTGGGGATGCCATAGTCTCACTGGCTTCAGACGGGAGCAGTTGGGACTCTTGTAAAAAAAAAGCGGTATTTATGTAAAAAAAAAATAAAAAAATGTCGATTTGTAATACTAAATTCTGAACTTTTACAGATGCTTTCAAAAAGAGATATTTTTTAAATACTTTCAAAACCAGCGAAATTACCTGTAAATAAATGTAATGCAAAAATTTAATCGCGCATTGAAAATGTCAGAGGCTCTAGGGCAGCGATCAGTAATTAGTTTTATTAAGTAATTTTGGGGGAGGGGGGGGGGGGGCTACGCGACCTTCTACATCACTTGTGCGCATGCGAGCCTACTCACTAAATCTCTGCGTTTGTGACTGCCCGTCTGATCACCCGTTACCATCATGCTTTACCTAATCTGAGGTATATTCTTCTTCATCACTTCCCCCCGCTCCGCAAAGAAAACAAAGAGTAAGCGCCGCAGACGAAAAAATTAAGTGAAAATTACATGTTTTGAAATGTCACAATCAACCGGTTTGTAGCTTGGTAGTTATTGATCCCCATTCGGGCGTTACTGGTTCGATTCTCTACTAGTTTTTCCTCCATCATTGCGGAAGCGATATTTTTTTCTTATGATGGAAGGGGGTGGATTATCAACATTTTAACATTATTTATATATACATATTTAAGCATCATCGCGTTCATTGGTCAAAATATTGTACATATATTTTCGTATCGGTGATCAATGAACCGGTGTATGCAATTTTTAGCCATAGGTTAGTTTTAGCCATTAGTTGGTTTTAATTGTTTGTCTAGCTTGTAGTCTTTCTAGATTTTAGGCATGTATGGTAAGTTTGTACAGCGCCCTTGAGGTGATTTTTCACAAAAACGGCGCTATATAAATCGTCCAAATATTATTATTATTATTATATGAGAGCAAATACGGAAAAGCTCCAAAGGCGAAATTTTTTTTAAGTAGTCATTGTATGTTTTGAAACATCACGACCAAGTAATATTAGTAGCGTTGTATACAGTTAATGCGTCATGGTGTATGAAAACAGTATGCAATACAGTTGTGAATGATGAATACTTGGAGCAGGTGGATGAGTTTGTGTATCTGGGTAGTATGTTTACGAGAGATGGGAAGGCTGATAAAGATATTGAAAGAAGGGTGAATGCCGGTAACTCCATTAATGGAAGACTGAATGCCGTTGGCGCTAATAAAAACACTATAAAAAAAAGCAAAGCTAGCAGTCCACAATGGAATCCTGGTACCTGCCCTGATGTATGGCAGTGAGGCATGGAACTGGCAGAGGAAGGATGAAGGTAAACTGAATGCTGTTTAAATGAGATCCCTGAGGCGTAAGTTTTTTTTTAATTTTTTTTTTATTAGTGTCTATAGCAATGTTTTGAGCTCAAAAGTGGTTCAAAGCTCAAAATCTCGCACAGATTTTCCACTTCTTACCGCCGAAATTTGAAAACGTTGGGCCGAGTTTTAAATTCTATATCGAGCCGCGCACCCCCAATCTGGCTTCGCGTACCCCTAGGGGTACGCGTACCACAGGTTGAAAACCACTGCCTTAGAGAGATAAGCTACTTCTTAGAGACGTAAGCGATACACAAGAATTGTTGTCTTTTTTATTTTGCAACGTTAAGCGGGGCGGCTCTGTCACCACGGTAAGTACAATAATTACGGTCAAATAGATTACGTCCAAAAAACGTATGATTACCTTTTCTGTAACTTTCAGACTTGTTAGTTTAAATGAGATTTAGCGATATAATAATAATTTTTATTATGAAAAACTGCTTAACATTTAAACTTTCATATATATATAAACATATAAAAATAATACGATTTCGATAAAAAATGAAACGTTACTTTCATTAAAAAATATATATATATTGTGTAGTTGATTTGTACAAGGTTTATAGAATTTTTTTTTGATAACAATACATTTTTAATAATTTTTTTGGTTTTAGTTAAAGCAAAACACTAAACTTATTATTCAACTACCTTAAAACTGTGTAAGTATGATAATATGTCAAATATATACTTTTAAACTTCAGTACGTCCCTAAGACCTTTTGTGTAACTTTCAGACTTGTTCGTATAATAAGTGATATTTTTTAGCAAAATAAAAATAGATTTATATATTATTTATTATAACGACTGATTAGCATTTCAACTTTCATAGCATAATATAAAAATACGATTTGGACATAAAATGAAACAATTTTTTCATTTAAAAAAGGCTTCATATTTTGTAGTTGATCGGTAAGAGGTTTCAGAGTTTTGTGATTTTTTAAAATTACAATATATTTTTTACAATTATTTTGGTTTTATTTAAAGTAAACACTAAACTTATTATTCAACTACCTTAAAACTGTGTAAGTTTGATAATATGTAAAATATTCACTTTTAAACTTCAGTACGTCGTCTCTAAGACGTATGATTATCTTCAAGTTAGGTAAAAATAAGATTTTCTTTCTAGGGTTAATGTAATTAAATAAAATATAAAACTATAAATTTTAATAAAATTAAGATGAAATACAATATAATATATAATGACGGTAATGGAAAAAAGTCCGAAAATATAATCAGGTACAGTTGTATACAATTGCAATCAAATAGTGCAGTTTTGAAAGACTATTAAATAAAAACGGCGTCACTTAGAGAAATAAGGTTCATTTTATTTTATTCGGTACATCACGCCGTTTTATGCATCAAATCTTAAAGATGACATCAGAAAGTTGATGGCCCCTAGCAGCGATACATTGATGAAGACGATTTCTGAAGTTTTCGACTGCATTTTGGCACATCTCGATGGGCATAGTGGCAATATCCTCCTGAATTCAATCCTTGAGTTTTTCCAAGGTGTGAGGCCGATGTTTGAAAACTTTTCCCTTCAGATAGCCTCAAAGGAAGAAGTCGCAAATGCTTAAATCAGGTGAGCGCGCGGGCCACCCCTCAGAGAGGCGAGGCGCGCAGGGAACATCTGTCGCAGTTTCGTCATTGAAACTCGAGCAGTGTGGGCCGTAGCACCGGTGTCTGTTGAAACCAGATGTCTCCCATATCTGTTTCCTCCGTTAGTTCTTCCAATTGAGGTTCAAAAATAAATTCTAACATGGAAACATAACGCTGAGCGTTGACAGTCACGGTTCATCCATTTTCCTCGAAAAAATACGGCCCAATCACCCCAAATTTCAAAATCGCACACCACACGGTCACTTTTGGGGAGAGAAGAGGTCTCTCGTGAAGTTACCTCAGGTTATTTTCAGTCCAGTACCGAAAATTTGGTTTATTCATCACTCCACAGAGATGGAAGTGGGTCTCGTCACTTCGCCATTATTGGTCATTTTCAAGATGCGTGCCGACGGCAAAGCCCCGGTATTGTCCGGACCAAATGGTGGCAACGATTAAAAACGGCATGATCCTCCCGACACAATGAGACTACTCCCAGGTTTCTACTCCCACCACACGGGATGTACCGGCCTTTCAAAACTGCACTGTTTGATTTGCCGCACCCTGTATAATAATTTGAGTTTTATAATGTTATTGTGGTATGCGTGCGATATGCGTGAGTTTTATGTACCACCACTTAACGTAACTATCCGGCAATTTTAAACTAAAAATGTGCGCATATTTTCTAGGTTACGAAGATACTTATTATTGTAATAATAAAATTGGAAATAATAATATTGTTAATGGTTTTAGTCATTAGTAATCAAAAAATGATTCCAGTTCAGGTAGGCATAATTCAATACTATAATGTGCGTCCGGATAAAAGAATACAAAAAAAACAAATTTTTAAATGTTCATACGATATAAATCATGTCATTTGTTCGACAGTCAGATTAATTAAATTATTAAGGGTACAACGTAATAAAATATATAATGATGCCACAAAGTAATTTTGCTAAGTTTGAAGAAGTAATAAAATATATATATAATATGATTTAATTCTTTTCTATTGATTTATAAATAAAACACTTGTGTTGCAAAGTTTAACAAAGAAACGACATTTATGTTTATTTATAATAAAATAATAGAAAATAAAACAAGTGACAATTGATAATTACATTCCAAGTATTCCAACTGACACTACAGGATTCAAATTTAAATGGAATATATTGCCATTACATCTCCCCTCCCCCTGGAAAGAAAATTACTGCAAAATTTTCACTCATCTTCGATGTCCTCTTCATGGTTCATAAATAAAGGTGCTGGAGTTAACTTCGAGATGTGGAAAAAATTTGATTCAAATTTTTTTTCGACCAGTGTTTATCTTGTAAATTGAGTTTGATAATTTTTCTATGATTTTGTATGGTCCGATTCTCAATTCGTCGAGCTTCTTCCTGTTAAGTTTGTTTCCATTCTCCACAAAAACAGTATCACCAACTTTGAAGTCAAAGTGTCTCCTGGTTTTATCGTAAATTATCTTGTTGTAATTATGTGACTTCATAGTATTTTCTAGAGCTTTTTTTCTCTCTTGAATCAAATCGATGCCGGTCTTCTTAAGTTTTAACTCATTTGGCAAAATCGTAACATCTGTGCCGTCAAGTAGGTACTGTGGCGCATATCCAGTAACAGTGTGCTCCGTTTCATTATAGTTTTTTACACAATTATGCGCTATAGTTGTCCAAGCTACTTTTGAGTCATTTTCGTTGATTTTGCATCTAATTTTATTGACCAGCGTTTGGTTCAATCTTTCATTTAATCCATTTGAGAAAGGTGAGTTCACTGCAGTAAAAATTATTGGAATATTTTTTTCATCCAAAAATTTTTTGAATTCTCTAGAATTGATACCCGGGTATTGGTCTGAGAGTATCATGCCAATGTCATTAGTTTCTGTGGAGTTTAAGAGTTTAATGAAATCATTGGTATTTTGAGTTCTTGACGTCAAAATATATGCAAACCTCGTGAAATGATCTGATAGCAGGTGCAGGTATCTCTTTGTTGATCGTGAACCCCCAAAACCGCCTATTGTATCAATGGAACATATTTCAAAAGGTTTTGTTGCGGGACCCAAGTGGGACATCAATCCATATTTATTTTCACCTCTTGATTTGTTCTTTAAACATACTGCACAACTTTCGCAGGTTCTCTTTATATTATTTGTCATGTTTTCTGCTGTGTACCATGAGCTTATCATTTTTTGCATTTGTGTAATTCCTATGTGACCTAGTTCTGTATGAACATTTCTGATAAAGTCTATGCTGAATTTTTCTGATAGAATTATTTTTTCTCTTTTTTTTACTTTCTTGTAATAAACATTATTTTTCGATATCAATTTATCTCTTCTGCACTGTATCTTCTCATTTTTTACCTGATCTTTTAAGATATCTTCTAATTTTATTAAGTTGACAATTTTTAATTGCTCATCTGTATTTTCATTTGATTCCAGCACTGGGTTTCTGCTTAGACAGTCAGCTTCCAAATTTTGTTTTCCTGGAGCATATTTTATGTTAAAGTCATATTGAGAAAGATAATATGTTAAATCACCTAGCTCTTCATCGGTTCTAGATTTGAGATTCATGTTTTCCAGTGGTTTGTGATCTGAATAAACTGTAAATGGTTTACCTATCAACCAGTATTGCCAGTATCTCACTGCTTCTTTTATAGCTAAGCATTCTAAGTAAATTGCTTTTTTCTTTTTCTGGGCGCCATTTAGTTTTTTCGAAAAGTAAGCTACAGGTTTTTCTTTTCCATCAGACTGTGTTTGTTTTAAAATAGCTCCAAGGCCTTCTAGAGAAGCATCTGTATATATATTAATTGGTAAATCTTGATCAAAAATTTCCAGGATTGGTTGTGAGCATAGTAGGTTTTTCATCGTTTCAAAAGCATTTTGGCATTTATCAGTCCAAATAAACTTTTGGTTTTTCCTTAGTAAGTTATGCAAAGGATCTAGTATTATTGCACTCTTCGGAATGTACTCATGATAAAAGTTGATTTTTCCTAGAAATTGTCTCACATTCTTCTGTGTTTTTGGAATAGGAAAATTCTTTATTATAATCAAATTATCCTTTACTGGCTTGACTGAATTATTCTGAATTATATGACCCAGATATTTTACCATGTCTGATGCAAATGTGCATTTTGTAAATTTTAATCTAAAACCTTCAGTTTTGATTGCATTCAGCAACTTTGTTAAATGATCGATGTGTTCAGCAAAAGTTTTTGAAAATATAAGTATGTCATCTATGTAATTGACAGCAAAATCGGTTAGTTTATATTTTCTCAATATATTGCTTAATATCCTCTGAAAAATTGCCGGAGAGGTCTTTAATCTAAAAGGTAGGCAGGTCCACTGATAATGCCCCTCCTGTGTTACAAATCCTGTTTTTTTTTTGTCTTCAATCCGCAACGGAATAGACCAAAAAGCTGAGTTTATATCCAGCGTTGAAAAAAATTTGCAATTTCTGGTCTTTGTCATTAGGTCTTCAATCAATGGAAATGGTTGAGCTTGAGGTATTACTATTTTATTTAAGTCTCTGAAGTCTATGCATAATCTGGATCTTTTGTTTTCTTCTTTTTTAAATGCTAGAGTGACAGGTGCAGCAAATGGGCTGTACGACTCTTCTATCAGTTTATTGTCTATTAATTTTGCTATTTGCTCTTCTATTTCCTTTTTATCTTCTACGCTGCATCTGTAAGGCCTCTTACTACAATATTTATCCACCAATAAGTCCATCTTCGCTTCATATCCATTAACAGTACCAACATCGTATTTACTTTTCGCAAACACTGATGTGTATTTGCCTATTAGTTCATTTATTTCTGTTTTTTGATCATTATTTAAATGATTTATTGTTATTTTAAAATCTTCTTCTTTAACATGTTCATTAAAATTAATTTGGTGTTTTTCTATAATGTTCTTATTTTCAGAATGTTTAAATTCAGTATTTGTTTTCATATTTGTAGAATTTTCTTCTTTTTTATTTGTATTATTCAGGCAGATTTTCTGTGATATTTGTAAGTCTTCACTTTGGATTAGTTTGAAGTCTTTTATCATGTCTAATCCAATCAAAAAATCATACTTAAAATTGTGTTCATCAATAATGTACACATCAACATTTTTCTCCAATTCAAAAATTTTAATCTTCAACGTTGTCAAACCACTCGTTTTTTTAACACCATTAATCGTTACTAAATTTGCTTCATTCAAATTGTTTCCTTTTCTTTTTAGTTTCAAAAACTTAGAATTAATTAGAGAAACATTTGAACCCGAATCATAAATTCCGTATATTTTTAATTCATCATTTAGTAATAGTTTGACTTTGATTAATGGTGTTACTATTAGTTTTTTTGATCATTTTCATTTATCTCAGTCTCTATCACTGAATTGTTTACATGTTTAATGGCATTTCTCTTAAATTTTTCATCCTCTTTTGTTTTGAACCAGCATGTGGCTTCAGGGTGGTAACGAGTGCCCTTATTCAATTTTTCACAAATTTTACATGGCTTTTTATCCTCATTTTTATTATATTCTGCATTCCCAAATGTTCTCCTATTCATGAATCTTTTTTTGTTGACCATATGTTCATACTTGTTTATTTCATTAAATAAATCCACAGTATCTTGTAATCCTTCTCTATCGATCTTGTTAAGTATGAATTCTGGTAGTCCGGAAGCAACAAGATCTATCAAAGTACCGGTGTCGATTGATCTTCTCATATCCAATAGAAGTTTTTCTTTTCTCATAGCATAATCCAACAGAGAACCATCTTTGTATCTAAATAATAGTGCGTAGGTGACAGGGTTCCATCCTTTGTTTGCGAATGATTCACAGAATTTGTTTTTCCATGTTGACCACTCTGAGTTCATTGTTAGTTTAATAATCATGGAACTATACCAATCTACACAACTTTTATCCATGAACAATCTTAGTATTTCTATTTTTTTTTTCATCCATGGTCACATCAAATCGTAAACATTCTTTTTCAAACACTTCTATCCACTGGCTTGCATTTGTATTTTTACTACAGAATTTTTCTATAACAAAATTCTCAGCAATGTTTTTGAGGCTCTGTTGCTTATCTTCCATTAATTTTACCATCAATCTTCCCAGTGTATCTTCTTTTTGATGTACTTGTAAACTTTCTTCTTCCAATTCTTCGAGGTATTGGTCTCCGAACTGTAGGTTTCCATCTTCGTCTACATATGTTTTTTTTAGTTCTTCTGTCATTGTTACCCAGACTCTTCTAACCTGGTATCTTTTTTTTTAAACTATTTTTTACTTTGCCAAAAGCACCACTTTTCATAATCTCCTTGTGATGGCTGGCGGATTGTAACATTTCTGGTATTGTGAACACTTTTTCATCACTTGTGACTATTTTTGTAATGCCAATAATATTTGACTTGCCATCGCCTCCAGGTAGTAGCGTAAATTCAAATTGAAGTTTCTCCATTTGTGGTTACGAAAAATGTCGTTTTATAATATGATTTAATTCTTTTCTATTGATTTATAAATAAAACACTTGTGTTGCAAAGTTTAACAAAGAAACGACATTTATGTTTATTTATAATAAAATAATAGAAAATAAAACAAGTGACAATTGATAATTACATTCCAAGTATTCCAACTGACACTACAGGATTCAAATTTAAATGGAATATATTGCCATTGCCCCCTCAAATTTTAGATCGAGATTTTTTGTTAATTTTGCTTGTTGTGGTACTTTATCTTCTGGTTGGAAAAAAACGGTCATTCACCGTATTCCCAAAAAAGGTACCATAGCGATTACATCAGTTCTGTCCAAGATGGTGAACGTGAGATCAACGTCAAACTGCTCACATACCTCGAGAAGAACAAAATTATCAACTACGATTCATGCCTTCTTCAGTTTTCTCGAACACAGTCTCCAACGAATTTCCATGGAAGAGAAGGGCTGTGTCATCTGCGAGACTAATAAATGACTGAGCTGTGACAGTTTAGACTATATAGATCATTAATTTATATCAGAAAAAAAGGGTCTAAGACATTGTCTTGTGGAAAACCGTATTGAATTTGTATTGGTTGACTTGTTTTATTTTGAATCCTGACTAATTGTGATCTTTCTGACATGGGTCATTCCGCCGTTTCGTTCAAATTTGCCTGTTTCCGCGGAATTTTTTTTTTTTGCGTTTTTACTATATATTTTTATAGAAATGGGTTCCTGTACCTATCAGATGTAGAGAGGTGAAAAGGGCACCTTTGTGCGACACTTAGATACGAAGAAAATTGATGGAAGGTAATGAAGGGGTGGATGGTAATGAAAAACGGTAGGATGGTAATTTATAAATTTGGATGGTAATGAAGTTTGGTAATGAAACATTAATAGATGGTATTGAACACCTTGTAAGACCATCTATAAGGGGCCTACGTATTCTTCTGAAGATCTGCGAAGAGTTTGCTGAAGGAACAAAAATGCTATATAACCCCACTAAAACGGCTCTACTGGTCATAATACATGGACAAGGACCAAAGAATATTCCTCCAGCTACCCTTAACGGTGTGAACCTGCAGTTGACTGAAGTAACTAAATACCTTGGACACATAATCACCAGTAATCTGATGGACGATGATGACATCGATAGGCAAAGAAGAGCTCTCAGCGTAAAAGCAAACATGCTCAGCAGAAGATTCCACCTTTGCAGTACCGCTGTAAAAAGGACGCTATTCCTTTCCTTCTGCGCAACGCTGTACACGTGCGAACTCTGGGCAAACTACAAGAAGAGTAGTATAGAAAGACTCCGGATTCAGTACAACAACGCCTTCCGCATAATGTTTGGTCTCCCCAGATATTCCAGCGCTTCCCGGATGTTCACGGAGGGGCGAGTTCCCGGCTATGCAGCCCTTATTAGATCCAGGGTGGCAGGAATGAGGAAAGGATAACCAGCTCTGGAAATATCCTCGTCATGGAAGCCCGCCTTAGTCCATCATCCAGCATTGATGCACACTGGAGAAAAATACTGGCTCCTAATGTGGTCACAGAATCCTAAAAGCTAATTATTATGATTTTCTTTTGTTACTACCTCTGTTTCATGTACAATCATATTCACAAGCTTTTCTTTTTAAAATATTTTGTGTAGGTATGTATTATAACCCTTATGGAATGTGTGGGATTGCACTTTTCTCCCCACATACCGGAATTTTTTTTTTATTATTATTATTATATTAAACCTGGATTGCGTGGTCCCAAAAACTAATACCTCATTTGCTCAACGATAATTCTGGTTCATCGCTCCTAAAACATAATGCTTTATAAAGTCAAGAAATTCTAAATCACTTTATACAGCACGTGTACAACCTCGGCGATTTGAAAGGGGACGAGCGTACCTACTTCAAAGAATACACGAGTTCTTAAAAATACATTTTAATTATTAATTTTTGCATTTCAAAATTTTTATATCCATTATTATTTCTATTTTTCTTTAAATTTTTGTTTTGTTTATTTTACATTTATTTTTATGTATTTCTTAATTTTCATATAGTATATTTAATATCTGTTTCAATAGAATAGTATTTTTTGATTCCTATATAAAATGTTAAATGTATTACTACCACAACACGGGCATCAGCCAAAAAAAAACAAAAATCTGTAACAAATAAAATATTATGAAATAAAATAAATAAATAAATAAAAATGGCGTGAGCCGTGTTTGGTGACCAGATCTGAATAGCCAGGTACTTCCCCACCTCCTCTACCCCATCTCCTTCCCCTCCTCACTACCTTCTGCCTCATAACATACTCCGATTTGGGATACCATAGTCTCAGTGGCTCTAGACGGGAGCCGCTGGGACTCTTGTGAGGTATTCACATACTAAAACAACTCATATACTAAAACAACTTCCTTCATAGAACTGCCTTTCCCTCTTTTCCTCAAAAGACCATCCACATAGCATCCCCAAGATGACATACATAGGCACTGAAGGAAAATATTTTCTCAGGGCCTTCTGTGTGGAGCCAATGTGAAAAAAAATCAACTTCTAAAATGGTATTTGTTTTTACGATATCTATTTTTTTGTCAGTTTCTCTATTGGTAAGGTTTTCACATACCTACACGGGTAATTATCACTTGAATAAAATATAAACGATGTTTTGAAGTGAAAATTTATTTAGTACCTTTGTGATTTGAAAATCGATGAAATGAAAAAGTGACACTAAATAGAGACAAACACATACAACTACGGGATTTAGCCTGCGAGAGAATGAGAAATAATTATAGATCTCCTCTTTGTGAGGTACTTCGTAACCTACCCACTCTTATCTACTTTAGTTTTCTGAGGGTTTCACTTCTACCGATACACAAATGTTTTTTTGTAGGGCTGTTAGTATTTTTAATTCATTTACTTTTTAGTCTAGGTATCTCTGATTGTTGTAATATTTCTGGGCATGTAGAAAAATGAATACCTTCATTAAATCCGCTTTTTCTTACTTCCGTTGTAAAAAGCACTTCCCCAGAAAGGAGCAATTAATTTAAACAACGTACATTAGATGGTAATCTTGTAGGAAACGCTCCAAAATTGCGGAAAGCAAAGTCGAATTTTTAAAAGCTAATAGAGATGTTACAAAAGCTATTGAAAAAAAAGGTTTTATTAACTACCTACAGAGCACAGGCCCATGGAAAGTCACGTAATGTTATAATTATTGCACAATTTGTGAAATTAGTTTAAACTTGTACGAAAATTTGCTTAATATGTAGGTGACTTCAGACACGTCATTTTCATTTGAAAATAACAAATAAAATAAGTAATTTTATTTTAAAGAAATTATATTTGGTGGGTTGATATTTTATCACTTATCTGAATTGTTGACACAATGAGTTCCCATTTTTAAAATGACATTTAAATTTAAAACAAATTTGAGTTTTTTGAACCAGAGTTAGTCACAAACAGACCCACAACAGAAAACAGCGTGTTTAATGATAAATAGTTACTTTATCGCTTGTCTGAATTCTTGACACCAATCAGTCCCAATTTTGAAAACGACACTTTAATTCAAAATAAATCCGAGTTCATTGAACCAGAGTTACAATCACAGATAGACTCATAATCGAAATTATTATCTATTATAATTACCCAATGTGTCTTCAATTAACAAATCTACGGATAAAGAATGTAACAGAGTTATTTATTCTAGGCCGTATGTAGTGAAGCGTATTTTTTTTAATTTATTCTCTATGTTATAATGTAGAAAACCATAAAATCATTATTAAATGTTTTCAATAAATTGAAAAAATTCAACTAATTTTTTTAATCGTCAACACCATCTATGTGAATAAAACGACACTAAAATAAAAGTTTTTTTCGTTCGAGATTCCGAGGTTTGAAACTAGATGGCTCTCATCTCTAGTAGTAAAATACTCTGTTTAAAATAAAAAAAATCATTATTCGGAAGATAATTGTGATTTTTGAAGAAAGCTCAAGTTTTTTTAAAGTTATATTTTTTAAGCATTGCATATTTCATTCCAGCGCTGAACAAAAAATAATCACAAGAGGCGTAATAATCTGAGGCAGACTAGAAGAAAAACTTATGACGCCAGTAAGTTTGTGATATACTTTTCGACTCCTAGAGACTAGATAGTGCAATTAAATACTGACTATAATTTTGCAAAAAGTATCCCGTTTTTATTAATGGACCGCATTAATTTGAACAACTTTTACATATGTATACTTTGAAGATAATACGGTTGAAGTTAATGAAGAAATTTTCGCTGTCAAAATTGTCCACTCCATTCAAGGAGGTCAGAGAAAAATGATTTTTGATGCCTTTGTCATCTTTGGGGAAGCTGTGTGGAGACTGCAACTGGCTGTGTATTGAAGTTATGTATTATATATTCTACCTGTGTGCTATTTTGTCATAATTAAAAAAAAAACAATTAAAATAAGAAAATGTTACTCGCATCATGAAAATAAAAATAAATGAGCAATTATTTATTATTAAAAAGAGAATGTTCAAACACAAGATATTATGATATAACATATAATTATTAATTTATGAATGAGCGTTAATGTATATTGCATTTTCTGGTACCTACGGTTGTGTGTATTGGTGCGTATGGTCTCCGTAGTGTAGTGATCTTTGGTTTACGAATTCCGGCGATCGCGAGAAAATTTAATCAAAGTAATTTGTGGTTTAAGGTGTTAAATTAATTTAAAAAATACATGTATGTAATGGTTTATTTGCGGCACGTCGAAGACATAGTGGAAAATACCCTCAGTATCGCCTTGGTTTAATGTCCTCGTTCAGAGTTCAAATCATTGCTTGAAAGGGCTTTTGCCGTGTTTGGTGACCAGATCTGAAAAGCCAGGTTGATTCCCTCAACTTCAACTTCAACTTCCCTCATATATTCCCTCCCCTTTCTTAGCATTACAACGTACCCAAAATTGAAAGTGCCAGTTTCACCGGCTCAAGGCGGCTTTTGCTAGAACATAATTATTTAGTCATAGAATGTAATGTTAAGGCTATTACTTGTCGATAAGTTAGTTCATATTAGGATAGGTTATAATTAAACATACTAATTTCGGATGTTGGTGCGTCCATGTGTGATAAGAAATATTCGTGCGTACCTAATGTGTAAAATTATTGAAGATAAATCATTTTTTTAATTTCCTAAATTAGAATCCTAACTGCTCCCGTCTGGAGCTACTAAGACTATGGCATCCCCGGTGACCGGACAACTCAGAATGAAATCAACTCAAAACCTCATTTGACAAGTCACTAAAGTGTTAAAAAAATTGGTTTAATAGGTTACGTTCGGTTAGGGTTACGAGCTATTTTAAAATAATATTTTTCATAACTTTTAATGACCTTTTAAAGAGGTGTTGATTTGACTTGATTCTGAGTTGGCATGGAACCGGCATACCCAATTAGGGTATGTTGTGAGGCCGAAGATAGTTAGGAGGAGAAGGTCACGAAGGATAGGGGAAGGTGGTGAAGAATCTTCCTATTCAAATCTAGTCACCAAACACGGCTAATGCCATTTCAAGCAACGCTTCATTTCTGAACGGTGGTCTTACGCCAGGGCGATGCTGAGAGAATCTTCCTTTCTGAAACGTGCTGCAAATATAGGTACTACATATTTTTTTTAATTAATTAATCGCGAAATAACCCTATATCTTTAAGTCTACTATTGTATAAATCTTGCATATCCTTTAATTACTAATTACAATAATTTTTGTTACTAATTTACATGATTCATTAATTTATAATGATTTTTTAATTTATATTATGATTTTTTAAACTTATCATGATTTTTATTATTAAATTTATACATGATTTTCTAACCTTACTTATTATTTACAATAGCCGTTATTACTAACTTACACGATCTTTTAATTTACTAATTGAGCTAGAATTTCCTCACCAAACACAAGATCATTGTCTCTTTATGGTGAGGAAAGGCATCATTTTTGTATTTATGATTGTTAAAAACTTATGTAACCTATGTAATTTTATTTGTATTTTAAATCATTATTGCCAAATATATGAATTAAAAAAAAAAACAAATTAAACAAATAAAATTTATTTGAGCACGCCGTGATTTTAACTCGCGACCTTCACATTGATAGTCAAGAGTCGATTAATATTAAATCATATCAAACAAGCGATAAAGTAGATACCAAAATTATTTTATATAATTAATAAAAAAAAATCAATATTTGAAATATGTATTTCATTTAGCACGTGTACAAAATTGGATTTTCGAAAGGGGACGAGCGTACTTCAAAGAATGCACGAGTTCTTAACACAAAATTTTAATTAGTAATTTTGGCATTTCATAATTTTATTTCTATTTTTCTTTAATAATAATAATAATAATACTTGGACAATTTGTAGAGCGCCGTTTTTGTGAAAAATCACCTCAAGGGCGCTTTAAAAAATATATATTATTTTAATATGTTTTATTTATATATTTGCATAGAACACATGAGTTCTTAACACTGAATCTTTATTTAGTTTATGTATTTCAAAATTTGAATTTAATTTTTATTTCTATCTTTCTTTAAAATATGATTTTTTTCTTTACTTTTCACTTATTTTTATGAATTTCTTTATTTTTATTTAGTATGGTAATTATCTGTTTCAACAAAATAGTATTTAATTCCTATTTAAAATATTAAATGTATGACTACCATAACACGGGCATTAGCCTAGTGTGGTAGCAAAAAAAAAACAAAAATATGTAATCAATAAAATTTCATGAAATAAAAAATATATATTTATATAAAAACAGATCTAAATCTTTGACAGAAAATCTGAATTTAAATTATGATTTTTAAAACTTACTAACGATGTTCATTCGAATGGAATTTTTTTTCTTCATTTTCTGTTAAAAATGCATAATAAATGATATTAATTAAATCCTAAAATTTTTACATCATCCCGTGATTTTTCACGGAGTTGCGCTTGCATTCTAACACAATAATATGCTAGTCATTTGCCGGACAGATTCACCAAACAAATAAATTTTGTAACTCATGTAAACACAATTTTGATATTTCATTGAATCGACCGAACGATAAAGCTCTAACTTTGGAGAAAATACAAAATGATAAAATAATAACCAATGTATCACATACACGTTTAAATGCATCCATGCATAAATTTCATATGGCAATATTACTGCATTTGAATTCGCAAATAAATAATAAATATCATAATAATGTTTCCCGCCATAATGTCAGAGCTTTTAGAAAATAGACGCATACCGGGTAGCTCCGGCCAATGGGAAGAGAACTTTTTCTACGCTTGCGCAGTTGGTACAATTTAGTACTAGCTTCGTTCTGTACCACCTTTGAAAATGACAGTCATATGAAACGGTACGCGCCGGCCGATAGTACCTAAACTCGCGCGTAAACGGAAAAAGCTTCGATCAAATCAAACAATTATTACGTAAAAAACTAAACATAATCTTAAATTGTTTAGTTAATTTAAAATATTATAACTTTTCCGTGGTTCTGTAGTGATTTAAGTTAGGTTTAAATAGTGCCAGTATAAATTTGTTTGATACTTTTTATTGGTGCGCGATAAAAAAGTTAAGTTGTTCGTTGCGCTTTGGATTAATGTTTATAAAATACTTGTTTTTGTTTAAAACAATGTTGTATGTTTGTTTATAATGTGAGCTGCGCTGTTCCGCGGATGTTTAAGGTAATTTGATTTTAATTTTGTTTGTTTATTTCGGTATAGTTATTAATTTACAATTTACAATTTGAAAAATAACCAATTAGTTATTTTATTTAGTAGAGCTTTTTTGTAAAATGAATGTCAAATTGAAAGTTTCTAGGTTTATGTTATGGGTGATTGAAAAGTAAAGTTGTTTTGATTTCAGAAAAGTTTTACGATAATATTTTTTGGAGAATTACGTAAACAAGATAACCAAAATTCAGCATTTCTAAACATTTGTACACTATGTGTGGATAAATATGAGATCGAATAAACTTTTTTACATTTTTTCTTTAATATAATTATTATTATTGAGAAAATTGTTGGTTCTATGTTTAATGTATAACAATATCTGTAGATATATGTATCTTTGCGAAAAACGGTACTTAATTTTAAAATACTTAAATTTAAAATAAATATCCTACAATTTTTTACAAATTCATCACTAAAATTTATTTTCAGATTAATACTAATATTGAGTGTAATTTTTATTTTTTTATTTAGATATCTTGGTTGGTCTTTGATTATTTTGTATTTATTTATAAAGGTTTTTAATAAATGCATAAATGCAATAATTACCTATTTTATAATTGTGTAATTTAATTGTTTTTTTAAATCAGTAATTATAATCTATTATTTTGCCGTAGGTAGGTACATATTTGTCTATTCTTAAATTTATTAATTTTCATTAAAGGTAGTAGAAACCATTGATTGTGAAACTTGTCGATTATTTCGACTAAATAGTCGTGTACCAGAATAAAGTTATTTATTTTCAATAAATTAAAATGACGGTACAAAGTGAATACACAATTTTCGTAAAAGTTTTTTTTTATAAATAAATAGCGCACAGAAGTCCCAACTACTACGGTCTGAAGACGGTGAGACTATGGCATCCCCAAGTGGGGTATTTTGTGAGGCTGAAGATTGTGGGAGGGGGAGGAGATAAAGAAGAGGAAGGAGGGGAAGTATCTGGCTATTCAGATCTGGTCACCAAACACGGTTAAAACCATTTCAATTCTGAATGGTGGTCTTGCACCATGGCGATACTGAGAGTATCTTCCACTCGGGAAAGTGCCGCAAATATGCTAAAGAATAGTTTAAGTTTAATTAATAGTGAAATAACACAAAATAATAAAATAAAATTTATTTGCGCACACCGCGATTCAATCTAGCGACCTGCGGATTACGAGTACTTATTTACCCCCTTTTAAAAAACCGTCATTGACCAAGTTATCAAAGCTTTCATAGAAGCTAAAATAGATGTTTATGTTTATCTTCAGGTGATTTTTCACAAAAACGGCGCTATATAAATTATCCAATTATTAAGATTATTATTATTTACAGTACGTCAGGAAATAGGTATGTAGGTAGTAGGTACACCTACCTAAAAAAATCACTATATTGTTGTTTTTTATGAGCAAAAAATCGGACATTTTAAAGTTTCATATTTCAAAATTAATCATCACGCATAACTCATCATTCATTTATTCAATGGTTTTTTCTGTTTGAGAAAATAGATTTTCTGCTTTATAGGTAAGGTGAGGGACAATTCAGAAGGGGATGGTATTTTTTTCGATTAAATCTGATTTTATTTTATTTGGCATTAAACCCTTAAGGCTGGCGGCCAATCAGAATATTAACCATGTACTGAAAATAGCGTGGAAAGTGGGAAAACTGATTCATATTTAAAGATTCTAGGAATAATTTTTTTATTGAATACCGCACAAGAGTCCCAACTGCTCCCTGCTAACAGGAGAAGGTGGTACTATGGTATCTCTAATTGGGATATGTTGTGAGGCTGAAGGTAGTGGGGAGGGGAATGAGAAAGAGGAAGGTGAGGAAGCTCATAACTATACAGATCTGGTCACCAAACATAGCTAAAGCTATGTCAACAATGTTTCTTGTTATTCCTCGTATTCTTCTTACTTCCTCGAAAGTACCTACATTCCTTTCTTGAAATATCATTTTATTATTGCAAAAAAACTATTTTCAGTGGAGAAGAAGAATCGATGCATTATAAAAATATCTGGGCAGGATGAAGATTATAATGATTAATGCTAGCCAACCTTCGACATGTTCGTAGATACTCTCAGTACCGGCCTGGAGGAAGACCTTCATTCAGAATCGAAATGTTAGTTGAAATTGCATTGGAATATTTGTGACCAAATCTGAATACCCAAATTCTCTTTTACCCATATCTTCTCCAAATGCTTCAGCATTACAACTGTTATGTCTGCCTTATCCACATTCAGACATGAATAATTGTGCTGGAGCTCTTCAAGAAAAATAAGGTCCTCGTTACAATCTGGTTTATAACTTATCTTCACGTGTTTACAATGTATTATACTTCTGGTCCACACGACCGACTCTAACTGTCTACGAATTGAATCTGGTTTATTCATTGACGTATGATATTTATTACTTATCTTTACTTGTTTACAATGTATTATACTCTGGGACACACGACCGACTCTAACTCTCCATTAATGGAATCTGGTTTATTAATTATATTTACTCGTTTACAATGTATTATACTTCTGGGACACACGACCGAATCTAACTGTCTACGAATTGAATCTGGTTTATTACTTATCTTTACTTGTTTACAATGTATTATATTTCTGGGACACATGACCGACTCCAACTGTCTACGAATTGAATCTGGTTTATTACTTATCTTTACTTGTTTACAATGTGTTATAATTTTAGGACACACGACGCCTACGAATTGAATCTGAACTTCTTGGCGGCCGCCGTCTGTCACCGAACGCAGCGGCCATTCGGTAAATCTCGGCAGCGTTCGTGTTAACGACACGTACAGAGCCGGGATGTACTGCTCTTACTAATGAATGTCGATCGGAACTTGACAGAAGCTCTAAGCTCAGGCATCTATTAACATCAACTGAAACTACTTGTATATCAAGGACACTAAAACAGCATAACCAACATTTGGGATGCCATAGTTATACTAGCCTCGAACTCGGACACTTGATTGTATTATGCAGTATTCAAAAAAGTTTCTCCTTTTGAATGCAGCTGTTACTTTGTGGTTATCCATCATCATCATCATTTTTACGGTGCTCCAGATTTTATGTCCGGGTTAAATCTTTCCCAAATGAAAGACTAAACCCTTCCACACACTTTTCCACAAATGAATATCTAGTAAATTCACGCAATGTAAGTGCACTATATAAGTATAATAAATACAAAACAATACAAGAACAATACGTCAATCCACCAGAAACATAATGGGAAAATATTTCACCGACTCCAGATATTTTCATATCAGAGGGTTCGGCTCTGATGAAATCCTAACTGGTCCGATAAATCCTACTGATCCCTCAATATAAATATTTAAAAAATCTTTCGTAATCCTACATGTATTTAAAGTGACCGACTTTTGCATTTTTATGTACAAATTTTTTGACAAATATAATACGCCTAAATTTTGAATGAGAGAGCTAGGTAAAATGCCAGTAGCCGAAATAACAAATGGTAATATTTTTATAGTATGAAAATGCCAAATTCTTTTAATATCATTTCCTAAACCTGTATATTTTCTTATTTTTTCAGAAACAGTTTTCTGAATATTACAAGAATTTGGAATAGCGACATCAATGATATAAGTTATTTTCTTAATTTTGTCATGTAAAACTATATCGGGTCTATTATGACTAATTGTTCTGTCTGTTAGAATAGTTTTATCATAATAAATTTTATAAAATTCATTTTCTAAAAATGAATTTTGTTCATATTCATAATATGGTACATTACGGCAGTCAATCAAGTTATGTTTAATTACCAAACTTTGGTGAATTATTTTTAAAACTTGATTGTGCCTAAATATATACTCGGACGGCGCTAATACAGAACATCCCGATATAATAATATTATATAACATATTATGTTCTATAGTTTCAGGAAAAGCCAAACATTTTCTACATAAATCATCAATTTGATTTGCATCTTTGATGATATGCTTCCTATAATTTTTAGTATTAATGACTCTATCTTGAATGGCAAGCATAAAGCCTTCTATTTCTGCGCTCAACTCTCCAATACTCAACCATTTGTTTGACGAAAATTTGTCAACATATGTTTGGTTGAGATAATTGAAGTGTTTTGCGTGAAGAATTTTATTTGACCAGGAATCTAATAATTCCTGGTTGGTATTTATAAGAATGCTGGCATTCTCGTCGTATAAATTTAATGGCGAAATATTTCTATCTTCCTTGCAAATTATTTTGTGCATTTCTGAACTATCAGCTTTCCTATGGAAAAAAATTCTTAGTATTTCTACCTGATTATGTTTTAAAGATGTTATTTTGACTATACCTCTACCTCCTAAATTTCTAGGTTAATTAATTCGTTCATTATCATTATCATTACATAGTACAAAATGAAGTCGCTCAGAATATATGTATGTGCGCTTAGATCTTAATAACTACGCAACGGATTTTCATGTGGTTTTTCATGCCAATAGATAGAGTGATTCAAGAGGAAGGTTTATATGCTTATTATAGGAGAGAAAAGCCACAAAATTCAAAAATTCAATTCAGGCAGCGGGCAACGGGCAGCGGGCAGCGGGCAGCTTGCAAGCGGGTGGTGTGGATTTTGTAAAGGTTGGGTAATGGCGTTGTGTTTCGTTAGCCACATCATCGTGTATCCGGGTCTGCTAGTTATAAATAAATAAAAACAATATTTCCTCGTTTGAACAACTATATTTTTTATATACGCTGACCGGTTTCGGAAGTACCTTTCCTTCCTCAAGGCAAGATATACTAACTTGACATTACAAAAAAAAAACGAGTGTGCTTTAGACAACACGACTGAAGTAAAACTTCACTAACTTATGCCGTCCATTAACAATATAACAATAACAGGAATAAAAATATCCCCATCCCCTCAACATCCCCATCAACTCAATTCTCAACTCTCAACTCTCAACTCTCAACTCTCAAGTCTCAAGTCTCAAGTCTCAAGTCTCAACTCTCAACTCTCAACTCTCAACTCTCAACTCTCAACTCTCAACTCTCAACTCTCAACTCAACTCAACTCATATCGTTGATTAGCGTTTCGCATTGATAACGTTTCATATTGATTAGCGTGTCACATTTTTTCGTAACGTATTCATCATTTTACCCCCAAGTGTCGAGCGTGCGTAAAGAAGTTTTACTTCAAAAATGGATGAACATAATTTGTTTCTCAGTGTTGAAGTGGGTCTCTGAAGTAAGTTAATGAAATCTCTTCATTAATCCCTATTCACGTCCCCAACTATACTTAGTAATAGTTCAAGTTAACCCGTTATTTTATAATGTAAAGTTAGTATCTTCCAGAGTGGAAGATACTCTCTGTATCGCCCTGGTGTAAGACCACCATTCGGAATTGAAGCGTTGCTTGAAATGGCATTAGCCGTGTTTGGTGACTAGATCTGAATAGCCAGGTACTTCCCCACCTTCCTCTTCCCTATCTCCTTCTCCTCCCCACTAACCTCAGCCTCACAACATACCCCAATTGGGGATGCCATAGTCCTACTGGCTTCAGACGGGAGCAGTTGGGACTCTTGTGCGGTATTCATATAAAAAAAGTATATTTTGCCTTGAGGAATAAAACGGTTGTTCCAAAACCGCTCGAAGTTTATATAAAAGTATAGTAGGTAGTTAAAAAAAATATATTGTTTCATTTATTTAAAAAAAGTTTCTACCTTCAAACCGAATTATTTTATTAACTTTCCCTTGCACTAACCATGCGTAGAATCAAGAGTTCCATGACATTAATCAAGAGTTGATCCGCCGACAATTGCCCCACTGCACGTACTTATATGCAATAAGCAGTCGGTTTAGGGAAAATACGGTATACCTTATTACACAAAATATAACTAAGTGACCCCGAAGGGATGTGCAAAGGGGATGTACCGCGAAATAACAAGTTATAAAACACATTTGCATTCATCTGCACCAAGGAAAAATCATCTTGTCTACATGAGTATAGATACCAGCGCAAATGTACAAAAAATAGGCCTTTTATATAAATTCGTTTGATATTTATACCAACATATTAATAATGCACAAAAAATTATAATTTTATAATAAACTAGCGAGTTCCCGGCATGCGTTGCTAATAAATAAATTGTTTCTCCCTGCGTGTCTTTTCCCATTCGTCCCGTTCCCCTTCCGGCTCCTGTCCCCTCCCATGTCCCCTTCCTCTCACGCGTTCCCTCTCCACCTTCCCCGCCTTCCCTCTCCACCCTCCCCTCTCCCGCGTTCAATATATATTCAGTCCCGGTACATTCAGATTTTCAAACAGCTCGCGTGCCACCTATTGCAATTTTTTTATAAATTTTAATTTTTTACATGTTACATTCATTTTTGTATATTATAAGAACAATCAATCAAATTTGGTACCTAACATAGGTACCTATTTAAAATAATTTAAATTTCAATTAGATTCAAAGTGTTCGATTTTGATAAGTACCATAAGTGAGTACTTCGTTTAAATTCATTAATTTAAAAGTTTATTCGAATATTGAATTTTGAATGAATAATCGATGTTTTCAAAAATGTTATTTTCAAATTGTGACATTTTTGTAAGATTTTTTGTAATGATTAAAAAAAAAATTCAGATGTATTGTCATGTGGTTGTAATAATCGAGAAACCTTCGCGAGGGTGGAAAAAAGGTATTTTGAAAGTTTGAAGCATTTCCTACCCTTATTATAGCAACGCATAGCGGACATACATACAAACATTTTTATATTTTTATTCATATAGATATCATTTCGAGGGCCAATGGTCGGCGGATCAACTGTAGCGTTACTTGTATTCTCATAGGTATTAACCCTTCAAAAATTTGGCATCTTTTTCAGATGGTCAAAATATTTTCGCTTTACAATAAAATGCTAACATTTGGAATATTTCTGAGCACATTCAAAAACTAAAAACTGTTTTAAAAAGTTGATGAAATATGCTTTCAAATTACATAAATCGAAAAAAACAAATATTTTTTTAATTATAAAATTTTTGCATACAAACTTTATAAAGTTTTAAAAATGGCTCACCTTACGTTTTTTCTAACAAAAGTTACTGATAATAAAAAATAATAAAAACACATATATATTTTATTAGACAAACGTATAACAAACACATATTGTTATCTCACTTTTTTGTCGCTCTATGTAAAAATAATTAATTTATAAAAAATTCCCGAAGTTTCAAATAACTTTTTCAATTTGCAAATCAAAACTTTGTATACATAAAAGTGTACATTTTACTTTTTTGGTGGCTATTTTTTAGATTGGAATATAAAGCGTGGTGTTTTCTCTTTCTAAAACCGTTTATAAAATATTTCTCACGATGATAGTAAGGCAGTTACAGCGTTTTATACGAGACCTATGTGCGTTGGGACAAATATGGTCTCCTGCCATTCAACGGGTTAAGTGGAAACAAAGATATTAGAAACCCAAGATATGCTATAGGCAGTTTGAATCATTTAGAACTGCGTTACCTCGTGTCGCCGATATTGCTAACCAATACTAGTACACACCTTCGCTTACGCTAAAGTATCCGCCCCTTTTCGAACTCACACTTGAAACTTGTCGTTTTCGTTGGCACTAATACATAGGACAGATTTCTATGCGAACACGTCTCGACTGCATTCGTAATTAGCAATACATTCAAATGACAACGAATAAAGATTGCAACAATATAAATCGACAGCAATCGGTATTTTAATTTTAAAATTATTCCAGTTGAGATTTGGATAAAAAATTCTTATTCTCAGAACCGATAAATCGGAATAAGTGTGATCTCTTCTCAGAACCGATAAATCGTAATGAGTGTGTCCAAATCGTAACGTGTCCCATTCGTAACAAATCCACATCAATTGTTTCTAATCTATCTATGCTATAACAGTTTTTGGTTTTGTTCAATAATATTAATCACAATAACATTCAAATTGTGCTTTTGTTGTAAAAATCCATAAAAAGAAATTCTAATTTTTTACTAATGTTAATTTATTTTGTATTTGAGTATTTCACAAGAGTCCCATGCATCTGTGTACCATCCCACTCTGAATGCTGTCTAACAGCCATCTCATCTTAAATATGCTTTGTAAAAACTAAATAGAAAACACATCGAATCATAGTATGACCGGACAGTGGTTGAGTGGGCATCGCGTTTGGGTCCCACCCAGGCGTTCCGTGTTCGATTCATCGGCTGGCTAAGTCCTCCATCACGACTCAAGCAACATTTTCTGCTTACTGAGGTGGTGGTAGGAGATTTTCAAATATTGTCGGGTTATTCGTTACCCGGGAATGTTTGTCTATCATTTAAAAAAAAACGAGTGTGCTTTAGACCACACGACTGAAGTAAAACTTCACTAACTTATAAAAGAACACGTGACATTGGGGTGACATTGAGATTGACATTGGGGTGACATATAACATTGGGGTGACATATGACTATGGGGTGACCTGTGACCCTGGAGTGACCTAAAACTGTGAAGTGACCTATGACCTTGGGGTGACCTACTACCTAGGGGTGACCTACGACCTTGGGGAGACCTACGACCTTGGGTTAACCTATGGCATGGTTATTCAACAAATGATTCCTTGTGCTCGCACCTCTCCATAACACTTCGTAACGCATTTACCAGCTTACTCCCTAAGTCAAGCGTGCATCAAGGCCCGACCGTTCACCTCGCCCTATCACCGTTCGCATCGATTACCGTTCGCATCACACTTTTCGTAACATCACTCTTCAAAAAATCAAATAAATGAACGAATTCTTTCCGTATTCATACTACGCGCATTACGCCTTAGTACGCCCACGGTCTGGCGGCCAACGTAGCATATCTCCCTTTGTTTCTATTATCTGTGAGTGGAAATATCACACCAACATTATAATAATATAAATAATAAAGAAAACAAAATGGATTATTACATTATTTCTACTAAGCAACAAAATCAAACATCAAGATCTAATAAAAATATATTTACTTCTTCAATATTTGCAAATTCACTTTGTTGCGTAATTTTAATTAACTGAAAACAAATCACTTTGTTTACACCACTTACTTAATCAAAATTATCAACATGTTTTGAAACCGATACGAAAATATATTTCTATCCTGTTGGTTATGTTGGTTGGGGCGTCGCGGGAAGGAAACTTTTAGATCTGCTTATGAAGGCCCAGAAATCCATAATTAGAGTGTAATTATGCGTAAACCCTATAGGTTCTCCAGCGATAAGCTCTTTGAAGAATTTAATATCCTCGAATTTAATATCGTCAAAAATACACAAAAAGGCTCTAACCCAAGTTCACAAAACCTAGAAAATATTTTAAAAAATTGATCTCGAATATATTATAAGAAGTTTTACCAGAAATTCTCTTGGTCCCGAGGAACTCTACAACAAAGAACAAAGTATTAAAATACATATATAAACTATATAATAATTTGGCGGATATGGGTATCGCCGACCCGGAAACCATTAATTGGATAATCGACACCGTAAGCTAGCAGGGGGGAGGGGGGGAGGGGGCTCACAGACCCCCTGGATTCCTACCCACCATTGATATCTTTTCCTTCACAGGTTTTCAATATCTTTATTTCCTTAAAAAAACCCTACTCATACCAAATCTTTGAATCTATTAGAATCTCTGTTTTTAATGCCTAACAAAATTAATTATTGGTTTTGAAAGCAGATGAAAGATTTTTACGCTAACCGGTTGTGTTTTTCTTATAAATTAAAATATTACTTTATAATGTAACTAAAAACATATTTAATCATAAGGACGCATTTAAAAGGTGATTAGGTTCCCACACGTTTTTTCGTTTCACATAAAAATAATTTGTAAAAAAAATCGTAAACCTTGAAACACTGCTTTAATCCTAAATCCCCGTAATACAAAATGAAATATAAATATTTTTAGTTCGTCTCATTTTAGTACCGAGTTGATCCTGAGCTGAAGTGAGCTTTTGGTGACGTCACAAGGCTCCGTATTCTGTATTCCGGGCATTTTAGCAGGAATTGAAAATTAATACTTTGAAATTTAACTAGGTATTACAACTAACTGTAAAAGCAATATTAAGTAAACTCTATCAACCCCTGATGCAAGGAGCGGTGTTATAAGTTTGACTTTCTGTGTATCTATCTATCGGATCGATTGTGATGCGTTTTTTTTGTTTGAAAGCTGACGTGGTCGAAATGGTTCTTAGCTACAATTCATGGAAATCTGTTCAGGCGTTTCAAGATCATCAGCTCTTTTTTGTGTCGGGGGTTGCTTAAATTTTTTTATTTAAGATAGAATGTCATCTTAATAAATATTTCTTTGTTGTACTTTATGTGGTCCCTAAACCGTTCATCCGATTGCGATGAAAAATTTGGTCAGTTGTTGTGCGCACGCCCCCGATGGTGTCTATATATAATGGTGAGTTCTGGCTTTATGAAATTTGTATAAAAATTACAATAGGTGGCACGCGAGCTGTTTAAAAACTGAATGTACCGGGACTGAATGTATGGAATGCGGGAGGGGGGTTCGTGGGACGGGGGAAACGGGAGAGTGGAGAGGGAAAGTGGGGAAAGTGGACGGGGAACGCTTGAGGGGAAGGGGAGACGGGAGAAGAAGGGCGGAGTGGAACGGAACAAATGGGAAAGGACACGAAGGGAAGAACAATTTCTTTATTAAGTAGCTGTGCAATTGCCGGGAGCTGGATAGTTATAATTGAAAATGGAGTTTCTCATCGGAAGTACCCAACGCCTTTTAGCAGCAAATTTCGATTTGTGGCATCAACATAATATTAACAATGCACGACCCCATCTTTGTCTGTTGGTTTAGTAGGTACCCCCATTATTGACGTTTTATACAATTTCTTTTTCGTCCGGTTTCCAAATGGGTCATCTTTTCATATGAAATCGGGAAACGACAAAACGTGTTCTATTTTGGTAGGTTCCGATTTTCCTACAGTTTAAGCGGATATTATTTGACAACTGTCATCTGTAATCGTTTTATGTAACTATTATTAAGTGGAAATATTACATTATAGGTTTAAAATATTGATACAAAGACTGTAAAATGTGATGGGGTATTGTGCTGTACTTTTGTTTGACTTTAATTTACAATGGAATTCTCATGATAGGGAGTCTAGTTTATTATCGTGACGTTTTTACAATGAATATCTAACTGGACTTGACGTCTGCTCTAAAGGATGCTCTGTGTTAATCTGCCAAGCGAGACGTCACCCAGTGAGGTGTTCGCTTTTAATAGGATATCTTCTTACCTATCGGGTTTTAGACCCGAACGACCCGAGAGTTTCTCCCATGTGCTGCTTCTACTGACCTGTGTTGAAATGCCTTAACACTAAACATAACAACCTTTACTAACGACATCTGTTGAGAGACATAGAGACTACAAACAAATTTACATACACTACAGGTACTGATTATGAAAGCATTTTACTTGTCAGTATTGTGAATTTCGCTTGCAACTTTAATGATTTGTTAGCAGCAATGGCGAAGGCAATTTATAAATGCTTTCATGTTATCTATGGTTGCGTCCAAGGAACTATTTGTTATTTAATGGCAACTATCTGCATGAACAACTATCTGTATTCTTTAATGGCAAATATCTGTGTGAGCAATTATCCGTATTCTTTAATGGCAATTATCTGTATGAACAGTTATCTGTATTCTTTAATGGCAACTATCTGTGTGATCAGCTATCCGTATTCTTTAATGGCAATTATCTGTACGAACAACCTGCATTTTTTAAAGGAAACTATGTCTATGTGTATGAACAAGAATCTCTGTCCTTTAATGGAAACTATCGGTATAAAAATGTAACTTGATAAATAAAGATTTTATTAAAAAAAAAACTAAAAAACATAAAAATAAAGCTATCTGTATACTTTAATGACAACTATATGGATGAACAACAATTTGTACATGGCAACTATCTGTAAGAAATCCGTAAGTAGGTATATGAAAATAATTATCAAAGTTTTTTTGTATATTCGTTCGAATATAGCTTCCATATGGGGGTTTGGTATGAAAAAAAAACATCGTATGAAACGCCCATTAGTATGCAGAGGGCGTGATACCCTCACGGGGAGGACCCAATCTCAGAGTCTGCAGGCTTCACTCTAAAGCCACTTTCATTTCACGAAGGTTCAACCTAAATTATATTTTTTCATTTGTGTAAATTTAAGTATTACTTTGGAAAATAAAAATTAATCTTAAATTGATAAGCGACGAAATTATTATGCATAATAATAATTTTGGAGAAAAAAAGTTTGTTCGAAATCTGAAGCAACAAAAATATTCACATTTACTGACATCGCGAAATAAGCAAAAAATGTTATAAACAATGTCTATTTAAATGTTTTGTCGGTATGTCATAACCGGAAAAACATAAGATATCTAAAGCGGCAAAAACTCGCGAACGATTAACTCTGGCGTCATGAAAAATGTGCATAGATATTTTACTTAATATTCGCTTCTTTATCTCAATAATAAGCTACGAAGCGTTTTGTATTTTTCTCTTTTAAACGTGGGAATACTATATTATGTTTTTAGAGTAAATATTAATTTAATGGCCTCCGTGTTTAAGTGGTAAGTTTCTCCACCAGTAATCCTAAGATCGCGGGTTCAAATCCCGGCAACCGCAAATAAATTTTATTAAATTAATTTGTGATATTTTACAACTAATTTATTTAAAAAAAAATAACCTATATATGCGGCACATTCCGGAGTGGAAGATACTCTCAGTATCGCACAGGTGTAACACCACCTTTCAGACTTTGAACGTTGTTTGAAATGGCTTTCATTCATTGACCCTTCATTCCTCTACCCGATCTCTTTCCCCTCCCCAATATATTCAGCCTCATAATAACAATAGGAAACGCCATCACAGGCTCCAGACGGGAGCAGTTGGGGTTCTTGTGTGGTATTCACACAAAGAAAACACTATTCAAATGTGTATTCAATTTGTTTAATCTTTTATCCGTCAGTTTCTTAATAAAATTGGTGCTGTCAAACCCACTGGTTCCGGACAGATGAACTATTGTGTGATATTCGCATTGTAAATAAAATATTGATTGGAAATAACGCTCAGACGATTTCAATATTGAACTTGTAAAAGTAAGCAGTCGGTAGAAAATAATATGTAGGTCAGTCTCTAACAGTGCTTGAATTCAAAACTTTTTTAACCGGAACATTTGGCTCGTAAATGGATGGAAAAAATGCAATATTTAAAAAAATATATTTTTTAAATATTGCTCTAAGTCAGAGGTTCCCAAATTTTTTTTTCTCGTAGACCATTTTCAAAATTTTACTGCCACATTTCTAACGTATTCGTCAAAAAATGAGAAGATTAGATCTAACTATGGAAATTTGCTTCGCGGCTGAGTTCCAATTCTAAATTTGGGTTGGTAAAATAAAAAGAAAAATTGTGTATTTTCTTGTGGTCTATTTATTAAAATAATATGATTACAGACATAATAGAATTAAAATTGAACAACCATAACGTACGTAACTTCAACAAAGCAAATCAACAATTAGAAAAATAGTCATAATTTTAATGGGAGAGATGTACTTGATGGATAGACAGCAAATAATCAATATTTGACTTCAGTTTTTGTTCTTTACTAATGAAACCGGATAAATTTTCGTGGACCCCCATGTACAACTTTTGAACCTCCATTTTTTATCAGTCGAGTCTCCCGTGGGCCCCTAGGAGTTCATCTGTACCACTTTGGGAATCACTGCTCTAAATCAAATTACGCTTATTTCCTTTTTTCTCTGGTTAAATACCTATGAACAATACGAACACGTGGAAATATTGTAATTAGCAGTATTTTTTTGTCACTTACAGTAATGACCAGGTACAATTTTTTTTTAAATTAGCTCCACACAGGAGGCCCTAAGAAAAAAAATATTTTAGATCCTATGTCATCTTTGGGGATGCCATGTAGAGTTTTTGTTTAGGGTAAGCGAGGAAGTTCTGAGAAGAAAATAGGACTGAGGTGTGGGTAGTGATCTGGGTGTCAATGTGTCCAGGAGTGATGGACGTATGAATCCATTCCTCCCACTGCAGTGCAAGTTAATGAAAAATAAATTTGAAAAATATATATTAAAAAATTAACATTCCCGAGTTACGAATAACCTGACCATATTTCAAAATCTCCTACTACCATAACAGTAAGCTGAAAATGAAAAGTCGGAAACTTTCCAATCTTTCTCCTCTCCATCTCCTTATATTCTCACTTCCATTAGCGTCACATTGTTCAGGGACGCCATAATTCCAACGAGGTGGATTTGATATTCGGGAAGACGGAACTCTTGTACTGTGTTGAAAAATAAAACAAGTTGTATATTTCACATCTTTTTAAAAGATTACGGAAGAAATAAAACTATTCGAATTACAATAAAAATTAAATTTCGATAGGGTTAATACATTTCACAATGCGGAATATTCGTGCCATATTGGATTTCATGAACTGGAACAGTAGGGTCAATGCATTTCATGGACCGGAACAGCGCTCCGGTTGGCTCCGGCTAGATTATGATAGAACTGATTTCAAATAACAATGCAAATGATGTTGCGTGAATATTACAATGCAGGTAGAACTGTTTCCAGGTAAGAATACAATTATTGGCTTAGCGTGGGTTATTACATCATGTTTAATACATTCACTGGTTATTACCAACCCGTTAAAAATCACGGAATGTTCGGAATCAACATAAATTTAATTCAAATCTTCATGTATAAAAACGAATTTTTCTTTGTTTTAAACTTTTTAACATAAGTGAGTGGTTGTGCACACGCCCGCGAAGGTTTATATATATGTAGAACAATTTTCTCGGTTTATCCGCGTAACGTAGTCCTTAAAGGACTTTTTAACTCCTGACGTTTCGGACAAAAGTCTTAGCTTTTGGACCGAACAGACATGCGGAAGCTATCAGTTAGAGACAAAACTCAAAACATAATGCCTCTGAAGATGGACAGTAAGATCCTTCCGAAGCGTCAGTACTTAAAAAGTCTTTTTAAGGACTACGTTTCGCGGGTAAATCGAGAAAATTGTTCTACTTCTTACACCCGTGAAAACCTTCACCATAACACATATAAATATATATATATATATGTTACTGTAAAAGCCCGAACTACGGTAAATCCTAAGATTTTCCGGTAAATCCTAAGATTTACCAACTCTTAATGGTAAAAGTCCGAAACGTTCTATAATAATCGTTCATTTACCTAACCTAAACTAACCTAACCTAACCTAACCTAACATGTACTAAATTTAAAAAAAAAAACAAAAAAAAATCTTTTCTTATTTAACTATTCGTAACCTAACCTAACCTAACCTAACCTAACATGTACTTAATTCTAATGGTAAAAGCCGAAAAAATCGTTTCTTATTTAAATATTCGTAGAACGGTTCGGACTTTTACCATTAAGAGTTGGTAAATCTTAAGATTTACCGGAAAAATCTTAGGATTTACCGTAGTTCGGGCTTTTACAGTGACATATATATATATAATGGTGAGTTCTAGCGTTATGAAATTATTTTGTATACCATTCATCCGATTGCGATGAAACTTTGGTGATCGTAGCGCACACGCCCGCGAAGGTTTCTATGTGCTGTGATGAGCTCTGATGTTATGAACTTTGTGTGTATTTCATGTAGTTTAGTGACATGGAGTAAGAGCGGGAGGGTGAGGGGATCAGGGAGGGGGGAGGGTAATGAAGGAGGGGAAGGGGGATACGGGAGGAGAACGGGGGCGGAAACGAGACCAAAAGGAAATGACACGTAGGGAGAAACAACGTATTTCTTTGAGTGGCACTGTAAAGATTAAATTAATCATCTTGTAAAATTTAGTATCATTGTAAGTAGGTGGTTATAAAGAATATTTTTTTAAATTACTTAATTTTCGCAACGTGGAAAAATATCAGTTTCAATTTTGAATATGACACACACGTTCGCACAAGAAAAATAAATTCACTATAACCATGAAAAAAAGAGTTGTGTTTTTTCATTTTTTATATGAATATATAATAAAGGTAGTGTGTAGGGGAAATCGAAGGGGTAGAGGAGGTGGGGAAGTACCTGGCTATTCAGATCTGGTCACCAAACACGGCTAAAGCCATTTCAAGCAAAGTTTCAATTTTGAATGGTGGTCTCACACTAGAGCGATACTGAGAGTATCTTCCACTCTGGAACGTGCCGCAAATATATTATATTATTTTTAATGAATTACTTGTGAAATAACACAAATTAATCACAAAGGATTTCAATCCAAGACCTTCTGATAGTCTCTAGTCGAGAGCCTTACCTCTCGACCACGGAGCTTGTTCAAAAGGTAATTTTTCCTAACAATAAGCGTACGTTTCGATCTCTCGACCTCTGAATGTGTAGCCAAGGATCTTAACCGCTTGGCTACAGTAATCATAATTAATCTTTTTGATATTCTTGAACCACCTTTCAGGTAAACATCAACTTGTGTGTTTCTCGCCGATTTTGCATTATCTCGCCGGAGCAAAACCACAATACTAATTACTGCGCTCAATAACACAAGCCACAAATCACGCTTTGTGGTGCATCCACACCTACAACAGGAGACTCAATTACTGCGGTTCAAATATATCGAGGCACCTGTATAAAATATACCGTGAATACACCACCATAGTTCTTGGCCACACACATTGCAATAATAGCACTCTACACTGTTGAATACGGCACTTATTCAAGTTTTTATAATTGTGACAGCTGTTTCGGCTTACAACGACATTTTGAAACTGCGGTTAAATTGCTTTGATACGATTTATTAGTTTGGCAATATTGGCAATATCTTGATATTTTAACCAGAGGGTTTGATAGCTTACAAATCTTGCCACGTCGGTATACTGTATGCAGGTTTTCAATAACAACTCTTGATTTGACGCGAGTCAAATATATTTACAAATGAAACTTCGTGTTACAATAATTAGCCCAGACTTAATAATTATCTTGGTTAGAGGAAAAGCAGGCATAAAGAACGCTAGAACCGGAATGAATGTGCATTATCATGCACCCAGCCAGAGAGTGGTGGCCGATTATACCATTGTATAAAATCGGATAAATATAGTATTTTTATGGATGTCCGTTGCTCGGCTACAATATGATTCTAAATTTCAATTTTTTAAGGTATCCTAATTGATTTATTAACGGTTAAACCAGTTTGCCGAGAAAATAATTGAGACGGCATATACCTACTCTCTTATGTGAGGTACTTTGAAATATGTTTTCCCAGCACTAAATGTAAATGTTTTCTTAATTGTTTAATAATGAAATTACTGCTACGACTTATTTAAGTATTTTGTAAACCGAAACAGCTATCACAATAATAAAAACTAAAATACTTGCAGAACTTTTTAAAACTTAATTTAAAAATAATTTTTGGAGTTCTACGAATTAAACACAAGAAAAAATTATAAGGTACCCATCTCTTGTACATACTTAAGAGTATTGACTCTTTTCTAATAAATTTCTTCCTCAAATTGTGAATGAATTTGGAAATAATCTGTTATTGCCTTAAGCGGTAGAGATATTTTTTTTTATTTTTTTTTTTTTTATTATTTTTTATTTTCATTAATATGTTTTACATGTTGCTAAATGATAATTTTACATCTTAGGTTTTTTACTACTTTTCCATTTAAAGCATATGCTTGTGTATGGAAAAGGAGTGTACATAAATGTGGTTATTACTTAGTACTTAAATAATTCATTTACATAAATACATGTGTGTTGTAATCGTATATAATAGTATATATTTAAAGAGAAGAAAGAATATTATGGAAAACCAAGGATATTTGTATACATTTAAATAAAAGAAATAATATTATGGAAAACTAAGGATATTTGTAAGGATAATTAAGTGGCATTAGTTTTTTTCTTCAGAATATTTTTAAAATGTCTCTTGACA
This sequence comes from Limnephilus lunatus, assembly GCA_917563855.2. NCBI lineage: Eukaryota > Metazoa > Arthropoda > Insecta > Trichoptera > Limnephilidae > Limnephilus > Limnephilus lunatus. The sequence goes on along the minus strand of OU830594.1, from coordinate 88,492,397 downwards.
GAGAGCAGTATTTGGGTTTTATCATTAATGCTTCTGATTTCTTCTGGTAGACGATTGAAAAAAGTTCTTCCCTGGTAAGTGTAATGGTGTTGTGTAAAAGACGTATTTAGTTTTGGGCATATAAAAACATGTTTAGGTCGCGTTCTGTTTTCGTTTAAAAATTGATATTTATCTTTTTCTTTTATAATTTGAATTAATGAATTTTTAATATATAAATCTTTAAATGTAGGTACTTGGAATTCATCAAATAGGCGTTCTGTTGGGTAGTCCAAGGATTTTTTTAATATAATTTTAATAATTGTTCTTTGTACAATTTCTATTGGAATAAGATTACATTTATATGCGGATCCCCAACTAATAATAGCGTATTGTAAAGTGTATTGAACTAAGGCATAGTAGATTAAATATAGATTTTTTATTGACAAAAAATTTCTAATTCTTAAAAATATGTAAATTAATTTTCTAATTTTGTTTACAACTTGACATATTTGTTCCTTCCATTTTAGATTTTTATCAATAATTACTCCTAGATATTTTATTTTATTTGTTGTTTTTAATATTGTACAGTTTGATTTGCAGTAGTTTTGGCTGTGAATTTTAGTATTTTCATGTATGACAATGTTAAAATTTTTGGGAGCATCGTTTAAATGTATTGCAAATGGAATTACAAATGTCTTTTCACTATTTAGTGATAGTAAATTAGTGTCGAAAAAATTCTTAAGCGTGTTAATGTCTTCTATAGCCTTTAATTCTACATTTTCCCAAGTCTTTCCACTTATTATTAATACTGTATCGTCGGCGTATGATGTAATTTGACCATGTAAAGGTTCTAAAAAAATATCGTTTACATATATAGTAAATAGGATTGGTCCAAGCACTGTACCTTGGGGGATTCCAAAGCTTGAAAGCTCTTGATCGCTATTAACATGATTGATTTTTACCACTTGAGGGCGGTTTTTTAAGTAGTTGGTGATCCATTTAATCGCGTTGCCTTTTATGCCAATATTATTTAATTTTTTTAATAGCATCTCATGAGATATGCTATCGAATGCCTTTCTGAGGTCAATAAATATACCCGCACATTTTTTACCTTTATCTACTGTTTCGTAAATGTATGAAGTTTGTGATGATCTCGCCTTTGGGCCTACGAAATAATTCTTTTAAAATTGAGAGATCAATTTAGGATTATATTTAATTTTTGTAACATGGAATGATTTCAGCATACGATTCTCTGTTTCAATTCATGGGGGTGATTTATGGATCCTTACCACTAAATAACCACATGTGTTTGCGTAGCTCAAGTGCCTGCGAGCCCGGCAAAGGCCATTATTCACAAAACTAAGAAGGGACCCAGAATAACATTTAGAGGGATTTTTTCAGGTTCGTTAACAAAACCAGAGGCGGCCGTTGAATATTTGCCCGTGGGGTGGTTGATCTTAACGCGAGCAGATTGGATTTACGAAACAATTATCTGGTGAATTTTCTATGGCAGTGGGGAGTTGAAAATTAGGCAATAAGGATTGATCGTTGGTGCATTTAAATATACTAGAGCGACGCGCCGAGTAGGGGTTGAAATATTTAACATATTTGTCAAAATAAGATTGCAGAATTCGTTAAATAGTGACGCACGCAGAAAGAACGAAAACGTGTACAGACAATGCTTATATAATGTTATTATATAACCAATAGAGTCAACGCAAGTATTGAGAAAGAGTATTAGATTGAAGTACGCCACTGAGCTCTTCTTTTAAGCGTTATTGGGATAGTTTATGACTCCGGCGCAGACGAAATTAGTTTACACCACAAAAAATAACGAACATGGTTTCTACACAAAATTCTCTGAAATAATAGTTATTATGTGACAGAACACGATTAAACGATTGAGATATGCATATTGGGAGATGTGCTTATCACTTAAAATTTGAAAAAAAGTGACTAATAAATTATTGAAACCACACAAGTAGATGGGTGGGAGTCGGGGCAGGGAAGTGTTAGAGGACAGTCAGGGAAGGAACCTAGGGCCGCGCAGACGGGATAAAAATCATCGAGTTTTGATAAACGGCAGAATAATAATTTGGTGCGCGTAAACCGGGAATAATTCAGATAGTAATATATAATAAGAAAGGACAGTCAGGGAAGGAACCTAGGGCCGCGCAGACGGAAAAAAAATCATCGAGTTTTGATAAACGGCAGAATAATAATTTGGTGCGCGTAAACCGGGAATAATTCAGATAGTTATATATAATAATAAAGGAAGTCGGGGCAGGGAAGTGTTAGAGGACAGTCAGGGAGAGATCCTGTTGAGAATTAAGATCGTCAAGTTCTGAGAGTCGCGAGGAGACCAGCTCGGTGCTTCTAAATCATTTTAATTAAACAAAGAATAGTTCGTCTTTATTAAACAAAAAGAGTCTACGCGAATAAGGAAGTCAGAGATTGAGGCTTGCGAGTTCATATCTGTAAAGTTAGATAATATAATTTGTAAATTGAGGCGGTCGGGACGTACTTACGGGGCACTTAGCAGAGTCAGGATAAAACAAATCAACGCGAGAATTGTGTTCGACGGCTGCATTTTGGAATAAATAACTGCATGACGGGTTGTGTTTTAGAAGTGCTTGTTTAATTAAATATTATTGTAGTGAATTGATTTGTGAAATTATTTTGTGCAACAAGGCGAATTTGGTAAGTTTGTATAAAATTATTAACATATTTAGTACGGGCCTTGCAGGAAAGAGTCAATTAGGGTTTATATACAAGCCTTAGGAATCTAGGACCTTTTTTTTAAGTCGAGCGGAGCTTTGCACGTTTCCGGGTTGACCGGCTAGCAAGTACCTTTGTTGGGTGAAGTTATTCTTGAGACGAGACCGTTGTAAAAATAATAATTTGGGGTTCAATGGACTAAAATAGCATTTGAAGCACAAAGTGCGCTTTCGGGCAATAAATCTTAGACGAGAGACTTCATTTAAAAGACGGGATTTTGAAACCACAAAACAATAATAAAACCCTTTAAAAGTGCTTTGTTGGTGATCTAGAAAATTAGGTTACTGGGTATTCTCCAATACATAACGGGTACCAAAATACATAGGTATAGAATGTAGGTATAAATTAATTTGTAAAGCGCCTTGGAGGTGTTAATTATTATTTACGAGTTTCGTAATAATATTTTTAAACGTAGCTAGGGGACTATATTTAGGAAAGGGTTTTGAAAAGGCATTGGGTAATTTAACAGTTTATAGAATGGTGCGTAGCATGGGCATCTTTGCTTACTAACAAAATCTGACATAATTAAATTCCCATTCCAAAAGTTTCCCACACCTTATTCCAAATTTTAGGTATCACAACAAGTCTACTACATAGGACTTTGCATAAACTTGGTTCGATAATTTATCATATAATCACCTTTGGTTCACGTTTAGGTATATTTCTTTCGACTTAGCAAAAAACTTTCATATTGTCGGTTGAATGCAGCCGTCGGTAGGTATTCACATTTTAGCGTGATGCGCTATATCCACCTACTTAATTAACAAACTCTTTTTCTTCAAACTTAATTGAGCGGGTTACGACTCGAGAATGGACGGCGGTTGTCGAATGAATTAACGGGTCCGGCTTTCCTATTTCACCATGAGGAAGTATCTCACGCGACTTTATCGGGGGCGATGTGATCGAAATGCAGGTGGGCTTACACTATTTTCCTAATGTGGAGGCGAAGTAAGCGATGGTCGTGTCTGGTCCGAGCAAATTGGAATCCCTTGTGATCACATCTCGGTAACGTGGATCTCGTACCCGCTCTAGACTGGATTGGAAGCGTGGCCGGAGCCATTCCATGATGTCGACGTATGTACGTCACTAAGGCATTGGGGGACTTCAGGAGAACAAAGGACGTGCACCCATTTCGCCCTCCCTCTACCGCCGCTCCGAGGTACCAGCGGATAAAAGTTGTCGTCGCGGGAGGCCAGTTTGATGCAGGACGAAGATTACGATCTGGCCGGACTACCTTCGTCATGGGGGAAACGAAGTGACGAAATTTGCGTGGGCTTCACTACCTTTTAGGTTACGCTCGTGTGGGGTCTGCCTTGTCGGCGGAACGAAGGGAACATGACATATGGAATCGTTTGGCAACCGATCGGCGGTTCTTTGTTGGAATCCGGATAAGTTTTCTTAACTACTTTTGGTTTACGCTTAGGTAGGTATATTTCCTTCGATATTCGATTTAGCCAAAAACTTTCACATTGTCGGTTGAATGAAGCCGTCAGTAGGTATTCATATTTTAAGCGTAATGCGTTATATCCACCTACATAAGTAGCAAAAGTTTTCTTAACTACTTTTTGGTTTACGCTTAGGTAGGTATATTTCATTCGATATTCGATTTATCAAAAACTTTCACATTGTCGGTTGAATGAAGCCGTCGGTAGGTATTCATATTTTAAGCGTAATGCGTTATATCCACCTACATAAGTAGCAAAAGTTTTCTTAACTACTTTTGGTTTACGCTTAGGTAGGTATATTTCCTTCGATATTCGATTTAGCCAAAAACTTTCACATTGTCGGTTGAATGAAGCCGTCAGTAGGTATTCATATTTTAAGCGTAATGCGTTATATCCACCTACATAAGTAGCAAAAGTTTTCTTAACTACTTTTTGGTTTACGCTTAGGTAGGTATATTTCATTCGATATTCGATTTATCAAAAACTTTCACATTGTCGGTTGAATGAAGCCGTCGGTAGGTATTCATATTTTAAGCGTAATGCGTTATATCCACCTACATAAGTAGCAAAAGTTCTCTTAACTCCCTCACACTAGGAATAGGGATCATCCAGCATCAGGGTGGGAAAGTACTCTGGACGAAAGTGCAGCGGGGGAAATAGAAGGGAGGGAAGCCAGATTCACGACCTGGTGCCTTTCATTCTTGGACCCAGCACCCTGGACGCCGAGCTTGACCTTCCTTCTTTGAGCTGATTTTTGAGCTTGAGGTTGGGGTACGCCTATCGTAGAGCATATGCCCGTAACACATATAGGGGAAGGTCTCAAGTTACGCTTGTGTATGTTATGCGAGAGGACGTATTTTTCATTCAAATCAAATACCGATGACCATCGCGATTGCAGGCTGGCGCATGTTTTGTAGCGTGCCTAGGAAAAACGTAATCATTATTTCTACTGGTTCGAGGCGGCGTGCTGGACGGAGAACGGGACTATTGAGGACATGAGTGACTGCCAAGGCGAGGATCGGTGACATCAAAATCTTCCTTAATTAGATTCATACATCGCCAGATCAGAGGAGAGAGCGGCCCCACCGATCTCCTGACATTGCCGATTGTCTAATCAACTTCGGTTTAATGTTTATGCCGATGCTTTAGGAGTTAATGGAACTCAAGTCATCGGCATGCTGAAGAACTTCAACATCATCATCAATCCAGAGTAGGATGTCAAGTTCCAAAACCTCGTGCCACCCACACATTTCCTGAACAGTTCCTGACATCGGCTATCACACCATTAATCGGAGCAAACCCTCATATCAAACGGTATGAGATGACCTCTCATCATCATCATCAACATATTTATAATTTGGCGGCGTAGTGGTCGATATTATTCCCATTACCACTCTATGATCCAGAAACACACATCAAACCCTTTCCCGACAGAAGGCAAAACATGTCGATTTTCATTCGTCGCTTGCGACCTTAACATTCTCCGGAGGCGTTGGAATTGGAAGCTGATTCGGCGGTCTATGACCATCACCTTATCAGTTGGGCTATGGAGGAGTCCAATTATTTAAACAGCACATGTTCTGTCTCATGTTAATCCAAAATACCTACCCGTAGAATCAAATTAACAAAATAAAACAAGCTAGCTAACTAACAAATTGCATCTAGCACTGTAAGTGTAGAATTATTGCACTCCGTACTGCTTTGAGTGTAAATCTTTTGTTAGAATATACATAAATGTCAAATTATCTTCGTGATAGCATTTTATAGAGCTGCAGAGAGTACGTGACATCGCATCGAAAGGTAGGATCTTCTCAATTCGCCGTTTGAATGTAAATTTATATATTAGATGCTAGGAGGGAAAATGCAGATTACTTCAATAAAAATAGTCGTCGATGAGCGTAGGTGTATAACAGGTGCTAGGGGAGGAAGCTGAACGAATATAGATAGATAATTAGTTAATTTTCAAGCTAGTCAGACTCAGTCATTGTTATTCGAAGCCTTGCAAATTGTAACACGCCATATCTAAAAGAACAAGGGTTTACCACAAATAAATTATTAATTAAATTGGATTAACTATACCAAACCACTCAAACAAAAAAGTACACAACGTTGTGGGGTTAATTACAATTGATTAATTGAGAGCATCTCGTCACGTTTGCATAAAAGTATTACGTGATGGGGTTGAGAAGGCGCTGCAAAAGAAATGCAGGGGAGAGACGCGAGAACGGGCGAGCTACGAGTTTTAAAGGCCGGGCGGGGTTGCGTCTGTAGCTGTAGCACTGTAGTAGCATTTGGAAATCAAGTGGTAGGTTACTACTTCGTAGAGGGGGGGGGGTTTATCACAAGTTACGTTAGCAATAGCATCTTGTGTGCTGAGTGATTTTATAAAACCAAACTGGTTTTTGTGTATTATTTTATTACAATCTAGGAAATTTACCAATTGTTTTTTTACTATTTTTTCAAAGATCTTTCCTATATTAGAAATTAGACAGATTGGGCGATAATTTGTTACTTGGTGTGGATCTCCAGATTTATAAATAGGTGAGATTATTGTGTTTTTGTAGTTCATTGGAAATATCCCTTTTGTTAAACTTAAGTTTATTAAATGAGTGATGGGTTTTATTAAGTAAGATTTCATAGATTTTAACATATGTGCCGTAATAGAGTCAAAACCGGGAGACGAACCTCCTTTCATATTTTCTATTATTTTTAAGATTTCACATTCTGTTGTTGTTTCGAATGTTGAAAGTATATTACGTTTCTGTAAATTTTTATTTTTATGTTTTTCCGGGTTAGAAGGCTTATGAATATTTTTCGCAAGATTTTTTCCAACATTTGCAAAGAAGGAATTAAAAATGTTTGCACATTGTTTAGGTTGCATATTGGCATCTATAATTTTTTTATCGTGTTCAATGTATTTAATGTTTTGTGTTTTTTTTGTATTGTCTATGGCCAAATTTACTGTTTTCCACATTTGTTTATGGTTATTTTCTGAAGATAATATTTTATTTTTAAAAAACTCTTCTTTACTTTTTTTAATATAAGATGTTAATTTATTTTTATATTTTTTATAGAAAATATATGCTTTTTCATCGTTGGGATTTTTTAAAGTTGTTTTGTAAAGTTTTTCTTTGTTCCTGATAGATATTATAAGTCCTTTGGTAATCCAAGGCTTTAAACATCTTAATTTTGATTTTATGTGTGTTATTTCAGTTGTCGAATTTTTAATGTGCTGTGACAAGATATTTTCAAAGTTAGTCGAACATATTTCGGTATCATCACTGCTCAAAACATTGTTCCAATCCTCCTTTTTTAGTTTTTCAGAGAGAATAGTCATATCTATTGTTGATTTTTTGGTTATTAAATTATGTTTTTTATGTTTAATATTATTATTATACAGAAGTAAGCATGCATGATGATCAGTTATGTTAGTTTTCCAAACAATAGATTTTAATTTGTGAAGATCTTTAATGTTTATGTTTGTCCAAATGTGATCTAAACAAGATGGAGTATGTTCTTTTATTTCTCTAGTATTTTTATTTATGCAAGATATGAAATTTTGTTCAGTCATACAATTGATGTATTCATTTTTGATATTATTTTCTATTTTTTCATTGATGTTTACGTTAAAATCACCTACCACGAAGCAAAGTTTATTTTTTAATTTTAATAATATGTATTTGAGGTCATTAATAAACGTAATAATACTAGAGCTATGCGTTCTATAGATAGCTATTAGATGATATGTTGATTTGCCGAGTTTGAAATGTACTTCAATGCAGTTAACCAAATGTATCCGGTCTTAAATTCAGTCGTGTTTGTTCCAAAAATCGTATAATCGAATACGGATGATTATAATCATCCGTATTCAATATAATTAAATTTGTATAATTATATTTCACTATTTTTCTCACATTTCTACGTTTTACAAAAAAAATAAAATTCATTAAAAAAAACAACCTACAGTAACCCAAATGTGGGTAGTTATCGCTCAAGGACATTGGCGGTGCTACCCAAATCTTGGTAGCTATTAGTAGTGAAGGATATTTTGACAAGGAAACATTAAGCCAACTTTTGGAATTAATAAAAATGCGGGTGCGGTTCTTGATTTTATCAGCTTGAAAGAGAAGAGAAAAAAAAACTGTGGAAGACGAGTCTCTTTGAGACAAAGAATTACTCCATCCTTTTCTTTAAACACCCTCCACACAGCATCTCTTAAAATGATATCAGTCATGAACTCATGACGCTTAGATGAATGATTAGTCCTGTATCTTAAAGGTGCGTACTCATATTTTTTTTTACTTAATTTTCCCGGTTCGGCAATGAACTTTGATATACGAGTAATTTCAATTCTCTCCCAAAAATCATGCGTTATACGTGTACTTACTGAACGTAAAATAAGGCAATTTCTGAAAGAAATCCATCATTAGCTGACGTGTTTAGGAATATACATAATGATCAATCATATTACGATAATAAGTTGTTATAAATTTTATCCTCCCTTAGTTATTGTTCAACTGATACATGTTTTATTTATAAGTTACTTCTAGATTGATGCGTTAATAATTTTTATACACACTAAAATTACCTAAATGAACAACAAAGATTGTTTCCCATGTAATTTTTTTTATATTAGCTCCACACAGGAGATCCTGAGAAAAAAACCCTCAGGGCCTTTGTTATCTGCGTGAACAGTCTGTTGAGGAAAAATTCTGGGAAGGAAAAACGTATGAAGGACGGATAGGAATCTGGGGGTCAATGGGTCCAGGAGTGAAGAACATAATATGAATCCATCCCTCCTCTGCGGTGCAAGGCGAAGGGTCGAAAGTGTCCTGTTGGAGTCAAAAATGGATCAAAGGGACTCTCTTAAGATGGCCTCCGTGGTCGAAGGGAAAGGCTCTTAATTCGTAATCTGAAGATCGCGTGATTGAATCCCGGCATGCGAAAATACAATCAGTTAATCAGTTTGTGTTATTTCACAATTAATTGATTAAAAATAATGCATAGTATATTTGCGGCACGTTTCAGAGTGGAAGATACTCTCAGTATCGCCCTAGTGTAAGAAGTGAAAAGTCGCTTGAAATGGCTTTAGCCGTGTTTGATGAATACATCTGAATAGCCTGATGCTTCTCTACCTTCATCCTCCCCACCTCCATCCCCTCCCCACTAGTTTCAGCCTCACAGCATACTCTTTACTTGGGAATGTCATGTCTCACTGGCTCTACTCTAGAAGTTGGGAGCAGATGGGATTCTTGTGCGGGACTCACATAAAAAGGGGTAGGCAGTGATGAAGGATATTCCCATTCATTGGCTTATTAATAACATTCTGTTTTCATGAATATAATAGCGCAACTCAAACACTTAATCGTGCCTTTTCTTCAATTTTCCATCATACAATATTCTCCTCGCACTCTTGTTTCCGTTCGTTCATTCCATATGTCCAAAATATCTTAGCCACCCTTTCTTTAAAAAAGAATTTTTTGTTATTCGTCTCAAATATTGTTTGTAGGTTCCTAGTTCGTAATATGTTTTTTAAAGATAAAGCTCTGATTCCAAGCGTCTCAAGTGACAAAAATGATAAATTTGTTTTGAAATGGCCGCCGGCAGCCGTCGCGGCGGACAACGTTGGGAGCGACGCGACGCCTGAAAAATACTGAAAAATTGTTTACTTCGTTCTTTTTATCATGATTGCTTTAGGAGTAAGCAATGATAGAGAAACAACTGCGCATCCATCTTAATCACTTTAAACAAGTTTCCAAGGGGTAAATAAAATTAAAATGAAGTAGATCTTTAAAAAATTCAACAGATTCCTTCAAATTCCTAGTCTTTGAATTCCGTAATTAATTTAAAGAAGTCATAATTTTTTAAATTGTAGATTTTAAGGAGCAGCAAGATCTCATCAATGGCGCCGAAAACAGCTTTTATTTGGATCATTTCGAAATAAAATAAAAGTTGTAATACCTATTTAGAAGATACCTACAAACATTTGATTGTAAATAAATAATCAGACAAAACACGTAGGTCTGTTGAACCGTTTGTAACTTAGTTGTTTGGTAAAACACAAAAGCATACAACGTTCTTAAATAAATGAAATCATTTTAATTCCAATATATTATTTATAAATGTCGAGTAAATTCAGAACTTTGACCCACAATATCTCAAAAGTTTCGGTGACTGGACAATTCAACAACATACAACTTCATCACCCCAAGTCAAGTCAAGTCATTGATTTTTTTTAAACTCGGTTAGTTAGGTTAGGTTAGGATAGGATATGGGCTATTTTTCTTTTAAATTTTACTTTAATGACTTTTCTGAGCGATATTGAAATGTCACTTTGTTGAATTGTCACGGTACCCTAAGTTTCATATAAATGGCAGATAGAACCTTGCTTCAAGGGAACAATTTATAAAAGTAGGTACATAGATTAAGTACTATTATAGGCTTAACCCGAGTCAATCACCTGGCAATATTTACGGTTGTCATCCTGATACGATAAGAACCTGACTTCGACGCCATTGGAGACATCTCGTGGGATTAGGCAAATCATTTTATAATAATGAATGCCACAAGGATTTTAGGATTTTCAGGAGAGTGCGGGATATTTTAAGAGTGTTATTTAAAAGTTTTTTTGGTTGGACTCTAAGCGCTTGGGATTTCATTTAAGGTTAAACTTAAAATAATTATTCATAATCTGTTCGCTCGTAGATGGCAGTAATTTAATTAATTTAGGAAAAACACCCTTTATGCGAAGTGTGATGTAAAATTTTAAGACGAATTTTCATTTGTTTGCGTTTGTAAACACGCAATATGAATATGAATACATTTTCTTCTTCAAACAAACCAAACTTAGTTAGTGGCACAATTTTAATTCAAAATTAAGGTGTGCTCTTATTATTACCGTGACGACTTACGTTTACGGTACCGCGACGGCAAAAAAAGCAATAAACATACGTTCCTTATAGCTTTATTTCTGCAGCTCTTTCTTACACATCAAATAATGGTGAGACAAAAGATGAGACACACAGAATAAGTGTGTCTCTTTTCTATAAAGTACGATAATGATTGTATGTTTCCTTTCGGGGGGTGCAGACATACGTTCACCGTTTATCTTTTTTTCGACTATTGGTTTTAGTGTGTAAGAAAGAGCTGCATAATTATATGTTCACCATCAGCGCATTGAAGTTTGACGTTTTTGAATTTTTGCAATCTAATCACACTTCAATATTATCCTTGTAACTACATTCCATACTTTCAAAATTATCGTCATGTCATACACTACGATGGAGACGTCATAAATAATAAACGTCGAAAATACAAATACGGTATTATATCGGTAATTCAAAGAAGTATTGTAATAGCATGCCTTTCTTGGAATAATTGAGTATTCATACAGACAAAACTATTTATTAACAATCACAAACAATGTCTCTTAGTATTTTACAGCCTAATTTTCTAAAGGGTTTATTTTTTCAAAAATAATTAAATTACCGCCATCTCCGAAAAACTATGAATTATTTAAAGTCTTCCCTCCACATATTGTACTTTATATTTTCAGGGTTGATAATTGGTCTGTTTTCGAAAACATCGATCATTATAATTCTGAGAAAAATGAATTATTTCAATTGAATAATCGACACTGTAAATATATTCGTTTGATATATTATACCAACTTATTATTAAAGGTATTTTTGAAGTCGATTTTAGGATTGAAATTATAATTTCACAATAATTAAAAATTCGGGGTACAACTACCGGGGGATTAACTATCATGCACCCCTATTACTACCCTGAAAAAAGCAAACCTTCAACCCTCTAACAACTAATATTACTAGGTTATCTAATAAGTAGCTACGAGTATATTAGAGATTTAAAAAATCCTTGTTAATTAACTTATCTCCTCCTTTTACGATTTTCTACCCGAAAAACTTATCTAAACTTTTTTACAAGGCAGCAATATACCCCTTGGATAATACCAATGTACTTCTTGAATGGTACACCGAAATAAACAGTGTAACATCTATTATTTCTTCGTGTGGTTTTCTCTATGAACGGTTTCCACTCTTTTTACCATCTATTCTTTCACATAATAGAATTCCCTTTCAGTCTCCTGTCATTTGACAGACCTTTATTTTGTAAGACCAAACGCCTATTGAATTCCCCAAATTTCACTTCAACAAATAAAACAGGAAAAACATTTCTCAACTTTGGAAGAAGTAAGTCCACCTTTTAAGCCCGTCTCTTACCAGAATGAAATTGAAAAAAACCCAATAAATGTATTGGTTTGTTAAATCCAAAGCTGAAATAACTAAGAGGATGTGTTTCCCGGTCGCGTATTTCCTTGTTCAATAGGAGGCAACCATGCCTCGAAATCAACACGGATTTGTAAAGCGTTTTACTTTCCAAAACCGTGTTCAATAGAAGGCAAGCGACATACAATTGTGCACGGGTTTGTAACGCCAATTCTCTTTCCATGGTGTATGTTGTGAGGCTGGAGGTAGTAGGGAGTGGACGGAGATGGGCAGGGGAAGGTGGGGAATTTCCTATTGCTATTCAGATCTAGTCACCAATTCCTATTGCTATTCAGATCTAGTCACCAATTCCTATTGCTATTCAGATCTAGTCACCAAACACAGCTAAAACCATTTCAAGCAAGTTTCAATTTTGAATAATGTTCTTACACCGGGGCGATACTAAGGATATCTTTCACTCTGGCTAAGGAAAGAAGAAGCGCACCATGACATAATCACCCAAAAATATGTTAATTTTTTTAGAATGTACTTCTGGTTTTCTTATACTTAATTAACATCCTTTCTAAAATTTTTGCACCAATGCAAAATGCACCACTTCCATCATAACATGTGAAATCAGGCCGCTAACAATGCTTTTTATGTAGATGGCGATTAGGTTTAAATTTCCGCTTAACACTAGCCTCCTTTTTAGATTTACCCAAGAAAGAAACATGGCCAAAAATGTCTTTTATTTTATTTTTCGAAGTTCAGGCACAAATATTTAAATGTTATACGATCATTTTCTAAAGAACTTAATTTACCACATTAAACATAACACCATAACAGAACAGGAGTCCGGAAATAGAAGCTTTTGATCTTTAAAGAAGTTTTTATAAACCTAAGACTGTTTTTCTAAGCTTATTAAAAAAATTATCAAAAATTGGATCATTTCAAAGACCAAGATGTGCTCTACTTAAAGAATTATTTAATTATGGTGTTTGAAATATTTTCAAAATTTAACACGATTTTGCATTATTTCGAAGTCTTCACCTCGATTACTCTCTACAGTTATATGATTTTGAATCCTATATAGAGCACTGGAGCATCCCTTTCAGAATGTCACCGTTAATGCCGACGTGAACTGGAATTTTTCTTTAAGTGGTCCTGTCATTTTACTTTTTTTATTTACGTACTTCGCATCCCTGCCTACCTCCCTACCTACGCACGAACCTACCAGCTTTTTCTTAAGACTGGAATTTGCTCGCAAAATGCTGAGAACTCTATTGAGGCGCACTTGAAAAAATAAGCCCTAACATTTTTGAACAATTATTTTACCAAAATTTTGGAACAATTATTTTACCAACATTTTTTAAAGAAAGAAAACTTTTTAGAGCTTAGTAAAAAACACACCATGCGTTATTTATTTTATTTTACGTGATCCCGACGATCCCAACATAATTTCTATTTGGGAGGCGGGTATGGGTATCGCCGCCCTGAGAACATTTATTGGATGACCAACCTCACAAGTTACCCCAAGTGGTTCACTATGTTTGGTGACTGCGGTGGTGTCTGGATTCATGGGGTGAGGTTTGTTTAGGTCTTGGCGGCACATGCGTTTAACTATCTCCGATTTTGCGGACGAGATCGGGAGAGTCTGGTCGAGGGAGACTTATCCTAGACCTTTCCAGCTTAACTACCTTGACCCACAGCCTTGCACCGCAGCAGGAGGGATGATTCGTACTTCCTTAATTCATTAACCCCAGATTTCTACCCACCTCTTGGACCTTTTCCCTTCCTAGAATTTCCCATCCTTCCTGTCCTTAAAAACAGCCTCCACAAAGCATTCCGAATTCCTAAAGATGACATAGGCACTGAGGGATTTTTTTTTCTTCAGGGTCTCCCGTGTGGAGCTATTTTAAAAATATATATAAATGAAAAATGCCTAAACCCACTGAAATTTTTTAATGACATCTGATTATTCCTTGTCTCATAGAATACTCAAAAAATCAGGAGCTGTTGTAATTGCTTTAACAAAATGAAAAAGAAATTAAAATATGTATTTATACCACTTTGAATACAAATTATTTCAAGACTTTGTCATACAAGATGGCTGCCAGGTAATTTGTCCTCTTCCGTGATTTTGATCGAATGTCATTCGTACAAAATCAGACTAATGCTCTCTTCAGGATTTTTCATGTTCACGATTCGGTTCTAGACACCAAACACGGATAGCAAAATTTAAATCAACGTTTTGATTCCACATGATAAACTTCCTCAAGGCAAGGTATTCATCAACAATCTCGAATAAAGACCGATAGAAAAAATTGCAGCTTAAGAGAAAATGTTGCTTTTTCGTTATTGTTGTGTGAGTTTTTAGTTGGTGTTGCAATTTCTTTACTTTTTCAGGCCAACATTTGGATCAGGTTTTCAGTTCTGGTTCGCGCAATCAGCATTGTCCTGGAAGAACTTTCTTCCAATTTTATTTTTACTTCGGTGCAGACTTTGCAGTTTACATTGCTTAAAATTTTTGTCAAATTCATGCCTGTCTTTTACGTGGTATTCGTGTTCATAAAATACGTGTACAGGGTCTTAAGAGACTTATCTGTTCCTGAGGTTATTTTGAGTAATGTTTTTTTTGTTGTTGCTTTTTTTCAACCAAAAACATTTTTAAAAAATCAATAGGTTTTGATCACAGGGTCGTGGTGATGGGCAGACACTCGGCTGAGCGACGGGTGTCTTATACATGTAAAAGGTTGCTTATTGTTTTATTATAACCAAAATTACATTTACATTTAGTATAAAAATATTCCAAAAATTTGGGTTTTTTTTAAAATATATATGCATACCGCACAAGAGTCCAACCGCTCCCATCTGGAGCCGGTGAGACTATGGCATCCCCAATTGGGGTATGTTGTGAGGCTGAAGGTATTGGGGATGGGAAGGAAATAGGGAAGAGGAAGGTACGGAAGTACCTGGCTATTCAGATCTGGTCACCAAACATGGCTAAAGCCATTTCAAGTAACGTTTCAATTTTGAATGGTGGTCTTACACCAGTACGATACTGAGAGTATCTTCCACTCTGGAACGTGCCGCAAACATACCATATATTATTTAAAATGAGTAAATTTTGAATAACACAAATTAATCAGTTAAAATTTATGTTTTGAATGCGAGTCAAGAGCCTTACTGCTAGACTACGCCGGCCGTCAGTGTGCTATTCACACGCGATAGAAGTGAAACCTTCAGAAAGCTATATAAGACAAGAGTGTTTGACTACAAAGCACCTCAAAGAGGAGACAGATAGGCTGCGAAGCACCGCACAAAGAGGACAACGATTAATCTATCTCATTCTCTCGCAGGCCAAATCCTGTAGGTACATGTAAGTGTGGGTCTCTTTTTAGTAACGCTTGTTTCCGTTTCACCGAGTTTCAAATCACAACGGTGCTAAAGAAGTTTTAATTTTAAAAAGTGTGCACAACGACTAACAAAATATTTATTTTTATTTTTAACTTTATGAGTAATACCTCAAATTGAAATACTTAATAAATTAACAAAATATTTTAGTATTCTAATATTTATAAATGACCTTGGCTAAAAATTAAACTGTGATTTCGCTTTCTTTGCAGCAAACTTAAATTTCTTTATTAAATTAAGCATGTTCTTCCTTCATGTGATCTGGGCTTCTTCAAGATTCGCATTGATAAATCTTGGTAACAATATAATAAAAAATAAACCCTTCAATTATCCTACTCCTGATATTCTGCATTCGTCTCATTGGGCCGTATTCATAAAACTGAAGGATATCTTTGTAAGCGTAAGGTAGAAGTATAAGGTTTTGAGTTGAAGAAAAAGGTAAGAGTATAAGAATTTCCTTTTTTTCGTATTCATAATTATTACCTTATACTTGCAAGAATATTCTCCAAGAATAAGTAAAAGGTTGTTGATATTTTGGCTTGTGACTGTGCCGCGGCAGGTTCCAATCTGTTTTCGATGGTTTGTTTGTTTGTTTTTTTTAAAATTTTTTTATTTTTATTTATAAATATAACAAGGTTACAGTTTTACAACATAATATATACATCAATATTTCAATCACTCTCCTAATAAAGCAGCTGCTTGTGTTTAGGAGAGGACAACTAATAAAAATTACATTTGTTTAAATTAAGACAAAAAATATTAGTAATTTAACAAAAAATATTAGTGATTTCATGAGAAAATACAGATAAAAGTAATAAAAATATAGGTTAGTTAAAATAAATGATTTAAAGTATTGATAAGGCAAAAACATATTTCTAAATATGCAATACATATTTCTAAATATAATATACAATAAATTAAGTTATGAGGTGGTACTAGAATATTTTAATTTTTTTTTTTTTTTTAATATTTTTCGTAGCTTTCTTCCGATCTGATATACGATCGGAAAGGAGGGGTAATTTATTAAATAATTTTATACCCTTGAATACATAGTGATGCTGTGCTGTTGTGGTTCGCACTAGTGTTTATATACAGTATTTCTTTCTTATCGGTGTTATTTGAGTACAGTACTTCGATTAGAGAAGATGTTTTCGTCAAGCAGCGATAGTGAAAGTACAGAAAAAGATAATGCTACAACCGAACTGCAGTTCACAGCAGATGAAATTGCCATTGCACCCGTGATTTTGGAAAAAATCGTTGTAATCACGAAAAGGTGTTGATAAACGCTGCTTGTAGCGTTAAATATCTCTCAGTTCCACAACATCTGCCATCGCTACAACTGATCACTACGCGAGTAGTGATCTGCTACTGACCACACTCAAAATTAATGAAGGATATCCTTTTTATTTAGAGTAAAAGGTAACGCTTATGAATAGCCAAATTCTTTTAGTGAAGGATATGCTCATATACTTTCTAAGTACTCGGAATATTATGAATGCGAGCTGAAAGATGTTTTTTTTATATTCTGCAAGTATAAGCATGACCTTTTTATGAATACGGTCCGTTATCTCGAAGTTTAGTTTTCTGAAGGTTTCACTTCTATCACGCGTGAACGGCACACACATTTAAAAAAAATAAAATTAGACAGTTTTATAAAGAAAATTAATAGAATCCATTCCTCACCATAAAGCGACTTTTATGACGATCAGGTTTTAGTCGAAATTATAACTAAAATCCAAAGAAATGGCAAGAATCCAAGAAGTGGCCGGTTATCGTAAAATAGTTTAAATGGCCGAGTTTACGTTCATGTTTAGAGGTCTTTTTAAATAGTTAGTTCCATTTGGCCTACATGTGCCTTGTAATTTCTTTGAGTTTCCAACTTCCAACATCATTTGCTAAAATATCAAACTCCGTAATACCAGAACAACAACTTGCAATAAATAATGTTAATAATAAAGTAACTTATGGAAAAATAAATTACGTTTCAGAAAGTGACACTTAAAAAGCAAAGGAGTTATTGCCGTTATGGTGATTTAAACCTTGGATAGAATTTCTAAAAATGTTAATGTAATCTACTAAACGTTAGATTTTTGAAGGCCATTTAATTTTTTTGTTGTGTTTTCTTTACGATAATTCTTTAATATTAATGTAGCATAAAAATATAGAGGCGTTTTAATTTTTAATTTCAAGTTTTTAAATATTTTTATAGAGAGTAGGTACACCTACACAATCAACACATATACCTATAATGACGAGAAATTACATAAAAAAAACTTGAATTCCAGGATGTTTTTCTAGCATTCTAGGATTTTTGTACTAAATCTTCGTTCAAGGTTTATGATATTTAAAAAAACCTATATAATTCAAACGATGAACGGACAACCCAGAACCATGCCATTTCAGAGGTTCTTTAGGTTAGGTTAGGTTATGGGCTACGTTTTCAATTATTTTTTTCATTAACTTCTAATGACTTTTTAAGTGTTGAAATTGAATGATTCTGTGTTGTCATAGTATCAATTCATAAAACAACCACTAAACAAAATATTTCCTTAAAATTTAGTGAAGAATTTCAAACGCACATTATATTATTTTTACTAATAATTAGAAAAAATATTTGATATGTTGTGCCGTTTACAAATTACCTAATCGCTGCAAAATATTATTAGTAACTAGCGCAGACCAATTCAAATTTAATAAAAAGAGGCAATTTTAATAATTTTCCCTTAAAATATTATATTTTTCATCTAATGAATTGACACTTTTAGTAAATATGGTTATTAGTTATTAAGTAATGATTTCTTGAAAGTTGAATTATTTTTAAAGGTTTTCACCCCCAGGGAGTGTTAGCCAGTGTCAAGTTGAGTGGTAAAATTAATATTATTTTGAAAATCTCACGATTCTGAAAACACATATTTTCAAGTTTAAGCTAAAGATAATTATTTAATACTTTAGTAAAATTTTTGGTAAATAAAAAATAGTTAAACACACTAAATAAAAACATGAAACTAAAGTGACTGGTCGGTGACTGAGTTGGCATCGCGTTTGGGTCCCACCCGGGCGTCGTGTGTTCGATTCCTCGCTAAGTCCTCCATCACCACTCAAGAAATATTTTTCCACGTACTGTGGTGTAATAGTTGGAGATTTTAAAATACTGTTGGGGTATTCGTAACCCGGGAATATTCGTCTTACCTTTTTAAAAAATAAAGAAAGAAAGACAAAAAACATTCAAAACAAGAATAAAACGAGAGTAATGCTCAATTACGATTAAAAATCTCTGCCTTTAACTTTTAGGAAACAAGATTTGTATTTGTCTGTATACAGACTCTTGAAAATCACAAAATCCGACATTGCTTGTAGAGATCTAGAGATTAACCTTAATAAATTTAAACAAAAGAAAAAAACATTTCAAATACAGAATTCGTTATAAAATTATAACACAAATATGATCTATGGTTTTCCCTTAAAAAATATATATATTTTATTTATATCACGTTCCAATCGACAACCTCAATCTCAGAGGTGTTTATCTTTGAGAATTGTACCCTTTTCAAATTGAATTATGTGCATGTCAATTTAAAACGCCAGTTGAAGAAAGTTCGCAGGCTGCAAAAAAAAAAAAAAATGTTTTTAAGTCAAGAATAAGCATATCCTTCAACAGAAATATTGATTTACCAATTTACAAAAAAAAATTGTTCACTTTTGTGAACAATTATTTTTTCTATTCAAATGTAATATTGTCATCAAATGGCCCATTTATCAAATTATCAAATTATTGAGCACCATTTTTTTTTTGACAGCTAAAAGGTCACCATTGAATACCGATTATATGTCCGTTTCTAAGGAAAAGTTAAGCTTTTTTCAAGTCGTACTGAAATCCATGCAAGTGGCCTATTTGATTAAAAGCTGAAACGCACCTAAAATCAGCGTTTAACGGTGACCTTCCAAATATCAAAAAAACAAAATGGTGCTGAATGGCCATTTGACGACTTTTTCACTAGTGAATTTTTGCGAAACAACTGGGCCATAGAACATTTAATAAAGTTGTAAAAAAAAAAATATTAAAAAAAGTCAAAGTTCGTTGCTTATTAAAGAGGCCATGGTCGTTTTTTATTTATGTGTCACTTTAATTATTAAAATGGTATTAAATAAACCAGTAGTTTGCAATTTAAATTTAAGCTCAAAAAGTAAGTAATGCAAGTCTTAACAAATACGATTTAAAAAAGGGACGCTTAGACAGTTAGGCCATATAAAGCGCATGTTCAAAGAAAGGAATATAAAGAAAAAAAATCGCCACCGATCACATTCCTACACATTGCGACGGAATGTTTCGTGTATTATTGTGCTGTTGGAATGAAGCACAGTGCTTATTACGTAACCCACTTGGATATACCCAAATACTCGTTGCGACGTGTGCATGACAAATATTTTTTATTGTATTTAATTGAAAAAAAATCATCAGATACCAAATTGTGGTCTAAATTTATACTCTAAATATGCTAAGGTATCGCTGATTAAAATCCTTCGGCTACCTATATGCTGTTACTCCCTGTACAGAATGTAATTCGTTTTATGTAGTTACTGTGAACAGATTATTTAAACATAACATATTTTTAAGTGACCTTCTAACTGAAGGACCCCTCCGTTTTCCGTCGGTGACAGCAATGTCATATTTCACATTCGTTAAACTTATGAAATTATAATTGAAATTTAAACGACCGCGAAACTCTTTATTGCGTAGAATAAGTACCGTTTTCAATTTCATGGGAAAATAAATTCCGCGTAAGTAGTTATTTTGTTATTTTGGGGCAAAATTTTCCTAAGAGCGCGGCGACTTTCGCAAACTAAAAAAACACATTAATCACATTGTCCCAAATTCAGAGCTCCGTGAAAATTTTCAAATAAATGTCGTGAATAACTTCTGCTTAGCATATTAATATGGCGGAGTGAAAAATCGAAGCGGTTAAATCAAAGTGTTTAGAATGAATTTAAGTTTTAAAAAAAAAGTATAGTATATATACATATATAGAGTACGAGTTAATATTATATTATAAACTAGCTGACCAGGAGAACTTCTTACCGCCTCAGAATCATCAACTGTTGTTTAACTTATTAGTTGAATAAAATTCAGTTTTTTTATTAAGTTAAAAATTACACCATGAAGCAATTATCGATGTGCAACTGTCAGTGTTCTGTTTTTGTCAGTATCAGAAATGGAGTTATGTACGGATAGAATTTTTTGTGATTTTCTTTTCCACTTACGGGAATTGCGTTTTATTTTCTTTATACGTGTGAGGGAGATTTATTATAATTATAGTATTTTTTTCTTAAGTGGTGTAGACATACATTCACCGTTTGTACTAATTAGTGTTTAAGAAAGAGGGGCAGCATTATATGTTTAAGAACAAAAGCTAAACAATCAGCGCATTGACATTTGACGTTTTTGAATTTTTGAAATTCTTTTGGTAGGAATCTGAGGACCAGTGTGTCTAGGAATGCAAGGCGAAGGATCGAGAAAGTCCGCCTGGAGAGTTCTAGGTTAGGCTTCCCTCAACAAATCTCTCTCTATCCGACCTGCCATGCATTTGGTGGGAAGACATAAGATAAATCTGACCCCAAGAACCCGGTCACCCTTAGTAGCGAACCACTTGGGATGCAGTTGGGATTGATTAGTATTCACAAAAAATATATGTTTAAGTTTTTTTATGCTGAACTAGCGGTACTAGAACTAGAGATAAGTAGTCTACCTTTACAACCATTTAAAATTAGGTAGTTCATATTATTTTAGAAAGCTTTCTACATATATTACCTAAATGGACGAGATTTTGAAAATTACATACGATGTAGCAGAAATATAATAATTTTATTGGTACTAAATTTAAACAACCGTACAAAATATTTACGCATCGTTAATATTATGTTACAGGCTGTACCAGTTTCAATAAAATCAATAAACCATTGTTTTTAACGACATTGTAAACTTTGATTTATTTTTATTTAAGTTTATGTATAACTGTCATTTAATTGTTGGCGAGAACAATTTTTTCTATTAATTCATTGAATACCACTAGCTACGTGCTAGCGAGAAACACGGTGGAAAACTGAACATAATATGTTTTTATTATTATTTTTTTAATATATTATATTAAAAAAATTATTAGAATAACTCCTGATATAAAAAAAAACTCTTCAACATAATAAGTATATTCATATAATAATATATAATAATCATCAAAGAATAAGATGGCCTCCGCGGTCTAGGGGTAAGGCTTTTGATTCGCAATACGAATATTAATTTGTGTTTTTGACATGTAATTCAATTAAAATAATATATACAATTAAAACACATAAATTTTGTGTTTATGTGTTTTAATTGTAAATTATGGCGAGCCACAAAGTAAATACTTTTTACAAATATAAAATAATATATAGTATATTTTCGGCACGTTTCAGTGGAAGATACCTACTCTCAGTATCTTCCTGGTGTAAGACAAACATTCAGAATTGAAAAGTTGCTTGAAATGGCTTTAGCCATGTTTGGTGACCAAATCTGAATAGCCAGGTATTTCCCCACCTTCCTTTTTCCCATGTCTTTCCCCTTCCCACTACCTTTAGCCTACAATACCCCAATTGGGGATGACATAGTCTCACTGGCTCCAGTCGGGAGCAGCTGCGACTCTTGTGAGGTATTCAAATTAAAAAAACGAAAGTGCTTTAGACCACACGACTGAAGTAAAACTTTACTAACTTATAAAAGAGCATATGAAATTGGGGTGACATTGACATTGACATTCCAGATAATATGGTTTGTTGCATTTCACACAGTAGTGCACACTCATGCGTCTGTTTTTCGCTGGGCAAAAGTTGCACATGCTCCGTTTCCTTTTTTAATGACATTGATCACCGTTCGCTTCGATTACCGTTCGCATGTCATTTTTCGTAACAATCACCACTTTTCGTAACGCATTCACCAGTTTACCCCCAAGTGTTGAGCGTGCGTAAAGAAATTTGACTTCAAAAATCTTCTTCTGATTTTCAGAAACAAATGCACTCGAATTTGCTATTGTTCTCTTGTATTTGCTCCAAAATGAAAAAAAATTTCCAGCAAGATGATGTGGTAAGGGAGTGGTAGGTACTGTGTAAAATAACATCCCGGTAGGACTGCATATGCATATTCTCAATTAAAAACCAAACAATTATTTTTTATTTTTTATTTGTTTGAATGTAATAGAGAACTCCAGTCCAATTTTTAATTTTTTTTAATGGATAATGACCTTCTTACTTAAATAACTGCATATTTATTATTTTTATTTTTAGAGTTAGTTTTAATAGTTAAAATAATTATCAAAGTTGTAATTTTTCAAGATCCCTCGAAAATCACCGTATCTATGGTGGGTCATGTGACGTCATCAATCACGTCATCATTACATAGTATAAAAGTCGCTAAAAATGTTTGTGCGCTTAGATCTTTTAAACTACGCAACGGATTTTCATGCGGTTTATACCAATAATAATAATTATAAAAATATTAATTTATTTCAAATAAAATTAAATAGATAGAGTAATTTATGAGGAAGGTTTAAATGTAAAATGCATGTTTATTATAGTAGATAAAAGCCGAGAAGTTCAAATATTCAATTCAGGCAGCGGGCAGCGGGCCACGGGCAGCTGGCATGCGGGTGGTGTGGATTTTATAAAGGTTAGGTAATGGCGTTTTGTTTCTTTGGTCACAGCAACGTGCGGCCGCCATTTTGAAATTTGGATTAGAAGTAGCATTACTATTTTTTTTGTACAGTAGTTTTTTAATATTTTCAATAATAGAGATAAACTAATAAGAAATACCTTTATTTTTGAAACTGAATTATTTAGGCCTAAGTAATGTTTCAATACACAACAACTAAATCTCTATAAACAGTATGTAAATAAACGAATAAGATGAAATGTTGTAAATACGATGGTTTGTGTCATACCTATATTACCGTAGAATGACTTTACAGTGATCAGTGACGTCACCACTAAACATTTTAGTAATACCAACTAGACGGCGTGTTTCAACGACAATATTAACAATGCATTTTTAATATTTTTTGTTTAAAACTGTACGTTTAATATTATTAAATAAAACTTATTTATCCAGAATCAGCGTTTATTGGTCTATTATGAATATATTTTTTAAAAGCCATAATTTTTTCACTGGAGTTCCTTGTTATGATTAGTTAATATATGAGCCCTGGTGAAGTTCGAGATAAACAAAATCATTTAATAAATCAATAAAAGCGGTGTATAAAAAGTGTGTTTTACATTTAAAAAATTATTAACATATACAGCACCCTTATGGTAATTTTCATCATCCGATAATCCAAATATTGTTTTATAAATTTGGTAAGAAATGTAAATAAGTTTTAAGGTAATTGTGATTATAGTCGTTCACTTTAATGAATACACCAATGAACGTAAGTCAAGTTGATTTTAGAAATAAGTCTAATCGCATTATTCAATTAATTATCTCCCTTAGGAAGTCAGTAGAAACACCTTTCAAAGTTCTGTGGGTCGGGAGTATTTATCGATAGTTCAACCTTTACATTTCATACTGATTATCAGGTAATTGAAAATAATAATACCAGGTAATTAGTTTGCTAAAACGTTTTAAGGGTTGTTTGACAACCCTTTACACTGTTTGTACTACGTGTACCAACTTTAAAATCATATTACTAAGTTAACTTTCACACTGTAAAAGGATTCTGTAAAACTACGCTAGATTAAAGAGTTTTATCACAACTTTCTTTGTTGCGGAACAAATATTGAGAAATCCATTTTAATTAAAAGTGAGATAAGATAGGTCCTAATTTTTTAATTAAAGTGCAGAAAACTTTGATGAAAATGATTTCACTCAGGGTCTATGTCATCTTTGAGGATGTTTTTAAAGGATGGAACGAGGAGAAAATTCTTTGAAGGAAAATGGTACAAGGGGTAGTAGGAATCTAGGGGTGAGTGTATCTTGGAGCGATGGACGTTTGAATCTATTCCTCTCACTACGGTGCAAGGAGAATCGTGGTTAACGTGACCCCAAATTATATTTCCCCCAAACCGGGACACCGAAAAAAAGGTAGGTTACTAACAATAAAAATAAACTAGCAGCTAAAAAATATGTCCTGTTCCTCCACCTTCCCTCTCCTCACTCCAACCCCCCCCCCCTTCCCCCGTCCCGCGAACCCCACACTCGAGTTCCCCTTTACCTCCCCTTTTCCCCACCCCTCTCCAGGGCTCCCCTCCTCCCTCCCAAGTTCCCCTCCTCCCCCTCCTCTCCGCACCCTTCCGAGTTCCAGTATAAAAGCAGTTTGAATATAAAGAGTTTTTCATACCTTCCCGTATAAAAAGGACAGTTTCCAATAATAAATGACTTAAGGCTCCGCAACCGGGCTCGAAAAGAAGAAGATGGAGAGATATGAAATTACGAATGTTAGAGGAGAGCGCCAACATTTACAGCACCAAAAACGATGCGAAAATTGCGAAAATTTTTAATAAAACACGACTCGTTTAAAATAGAGCGAAAATCTCTTGGGGAGCATCTTAAGTATTATTTAAAAAAACATTGTGAATTTTTTCACAAATATAATTTATAAAATAATAGAAACAGACTTGTTTTTAATAAGAGGGAATTTCATATAATTTGCGTTTCGGCTTGGGCAGCATCTAGATATTATCTTCAAAAATAACATTTTTTTAAGGGCTTAAAAACTTCAAATGTTAAAGAGCTTAAAAACTTCAAATGTTTAAGAGAGATTTTTTTTTAAAAGTTTTCTTTATTCATTAGATTTTTCATTACATACATTGGGGATTTTTCGACCACCATGCTAGGCACATGCCCGTGTTGTGGTGGTCGAAATATGTAAGAAAGCGGTAGAAATTCGAGTTGCAGCCCCTTAAACATATAAAAATGGCGGTTTACCATGATAAATGAACTTACCGGATTAAAAGAAAGGGTTCCCATTATAAACGACTTACTTAGCGCATAAAGAGGACAGTTTCCCCTAATAAATGACCTTTCTGTAAATAAAGAACAGTTTTCAACGGTAAATGACCTTACAAAACAGGACAGGCTCCCATTAAAGAAGGGCAGTCTCCCAAGATAAATGACTTTACCGTAAAAGAAACGGTTTCCTACGTAAATTATCTAACAGGTAAAAACAATTAAAAACAGTTTTTATGGTAAATAACCTTCATATAAAAATACTTTTTAATGGTAATATACCTATCCGTAAAAAAGTTTTTATAGTAAATAACCTAACCGTATAAAAAAGACGGTTTCATGGTAACATACCTTACCGCATAAAAATAGTTTTTATGGTAAATAACCTTAGCATATAAAAAAGATGGTTTCATGGTAACATACCTTATCGTATAAACACATTTTTTATGGTAAATAGTATTACCGTATAAAAAAGCGGGTCCATGGTAACATACTTTACCGTATCAAAACAGTTTTTATGGTGAATAAAATTACCGTATAAAAAAATCCGGTTTCATGGTTTCAACAAATCTTACTGTATAAAACAGTTTTTATGGTAAATAACCTTATTGTACAAAAAAACAGTTTCATGGTAAGGTCTATTGCCGTAAAAAACGGTTTTCTATGGTGAGGTAATTTACTATGAAAAGCTAAAGTAAAGTCAGTAGTCATTCTCGATCGAGATAGATATTTTATTTTTTTATTGTTAATACAATATTTTACAATATTTCATAGTACTTTCCAGTAATGTTGGCCCCACTGGGTTGTTTACCCGTGCTGAGGCCATCATTTTATAATATAAGAATTTATACGCAATAAACACAGTTTTAAAAAAAAATGTTGGTTGGATTAAAAATTAAAATTAAATGAAAATCGGCATATATTATGATTTATGTGTTTGTGAGTGTTGCGTGTTTTATATTGGTTTTGTGTTTTGTGTATATATTTTATTCTTTTATGTTATAAAATTTTGGTAATATTGTCTATATCGTCTATATATAACATTGTCTATATCAGGCGAGATCTCTTGTCAGATTTGTGTGATTTTCTAATGCTGTTAAATGAATTAACAATCATGCATACTTGCATGAATTCGTGTTTAAAGTTACCTAAACTAAAATACGTGACAGCTCACAGCTGAAATTCTGATATCGGCCTATAGAAAAAGCAAATAACAGCCATATAAAATCACACAAATCTGACAGCAGACCTTGGCCGAGAACTATCTCGTTCGAACAAAAGATATAACAAATGATACCCAAACTTGCAATTTCCATTTTCATTCCATTTCTTAATTTTTAAAATCCTAACCTACTGGGAACTTATTGCTAGGAAATACCTATTGTTAAGGTATTTCCTAGCAATAAGTTCCCAGTATCATATCAAATAAGAACTCCTTATTTACCTAGATTAATTTATATTTACCTGCCATAATAAATAAACACGCGGCGAAATTCTTAGTTCAAGGGTTATTCGAACCCTCGAGGACTTCGCGGAAGAGCTAGTGACCTTTGCTCTCTTTGTGATCCCTTTAGTACCCCGTAAATTCAACTTTTGACATAGTATAATGCGGTGGAACTCCTCTCAAACCCTTTCGGTAAAAGTTTAGTGTGGGACAGATTAAAAAAAATATAAATTATATAAGTTTAAACCCATTGTAGTTCAATAAAATTGCTTTCTTTGGAAGACAGACAGCAATTGAAAAAACTGTTTCAATTTTACCAGAAATTTAAAGCGGATTTTACGTCCTAAGAAATGACGAACTAGAGTAATTGGTGCGCACGGTTGAACGTGTTTTTGTATTATATCCCTCTTCAAATTCCAAATCACTTCTTACTCAAAATCAAAGGCGTTCTGGCACAGCATTCTCAAAAATAGCTTTTGCGATAGTTCGACCTACATAGCTCAGATGGCTCTTATGCTAGTAGATCATAGAGTTTACATAGTTCTCCAACAGATGTCTCTAGTATAAAGTTTCGCCCCTCCAGTATCCGAAGAGTAAGCAGGCTTCTACCAACAGAGATACTTGTAGAGCAAGAGAATGGACAATAGTATCTTGACTATCCTACAAACTCGTTCCTGATTGAAAGTACTATTAGTAATTAAAAATTGCAATATTTTAAGACTAAAAAAGTTTAAAAAAAGCTAACCAAAACATTTTTAGTTAAAAAATAAAAACTTCAGAAAATTTTAAATTTAAAAAAAAACACAGGGTGCAATTCATAAGCGGTAGAAGTGAAACCTTCAGAAAACTAAAGTAAAAAATAATGGGGAGACTGAAGCACCGCATAAAGAGGAGACCGATAGGCTACAAAGCACTGCACAAAAAGGACACCGAATATACTGTCTCATTCTCTCGCAGTCTAAATCCTATAGATGTTCTGTTTTTTCTCTTTTTAGGTTCCCTATTCAAATCACAACGGTGGTAAAGAAGTTTTCACTTTAAAAAAGCAGTCCTTTTATTTATGGAATTTGCAAGAAAACGGTCAGCGAATATATTGAATTATAGTAATTATACGAATAAAATAATGAATCGGTCATTAGAATAGAAATTATGAACAAAAACTATCATCCGAATCACACAACAATTACAAATAAAGTTATCGGTAAAATCGCACGAATGATGTACATATGTGGCAGTATCTAATCGGCCAGTATCATCAGATACCATAAAGCAAAGTTGCCAGTTCCATCGCAGACATGTTATATTTGTAATAATTCGAAATAGAAAATGTACACACCTTAATCAATGTGGAACTATATATACCTTTAAACGGTTGGGAAAGGTTTTTGTATAAGTAAGGCATAAATTGTTTTGCTGTGAAGAAGGCGTTATTTGATTCAATAACCATTCACAACAGCTGTGAACGCTGAAATATTTATCACTTTAATAAGAAACTTGAAAACGTCCATATTTTAAAAACATTATTAATTTGAAAACTAAAACATGGATTTAAAAATTGGATAGAGTTCTGTCAATTAGTTTTTAATGTGGTTTATAGCGGATATTGATTTGACAACAGTAAGAATAATAGTTTACTCATACCGACGCGACGCGTAATGATAAATTTTTTGACATTTTTTATTTTTTGGTTATTTATTTATCCCACACCACATAATATCATGTACTTATACTTACTTTTCCATTTGTTTTACTGTATTTTAGTACGTTTTAGAAATTTTATCAAATTAGGTTTACTAGAAGTGAACACGGCATAGTTTTTAAAATTTTAAAATTTTATTTTTTATTTGATGACAATATAAAAATACAAGGTAAAGCATTTTGTTCACGGTCTTCCTCATTAGGTATTCCTGTTCCGAGGCGGACTGTATCTTGCTGTAAGAGTTCTGATAATGATTGTCTCATCTTTTGTTGATTTTCACAAAATAAACAATAAATAAAATAAAAAGTATTTATGTGTGTTGTATGTAGGTTGCGTTGGGGTAACTGCATAATTTTAATTATTTCCTCATCTTCATGTTTACTAAGCCATAATTTGATGTCTTTTAAAAAATTTTGTGTCACCATGGTGTTGTTAATTTCAATTGGAAGTTACCGTAACCGTTTTTTAATGTAATACGGTTTTCAAATTTAAAAAAAATCTTTCAAAATTGATTCACTCCGGTTTTTATTTATTTAGCGTTTCTTAATTTATTCGTCTTTCACTTTGTAAAACATTATTTGTAACTACGCTGTACTTACTAGTGAACCTAATTTGGAAAAATATCTAAAACGTACCGAAATAAGAGTCGCATAAGAGTCCCAACTGCTTCCAACCGCCAGCGAGACTATGGCGTCCCCAATTGGGCATGTTGTGAGGCTGAAGCTGTTGAAGGTTGTGAAGTGGAAGGAGATGATGCAGAGGAAGGTAGGGAAGTACCTGGCTATTCAGATCTAGTCACAAAAGACGGCTAAAGCCATTTTAAGCAACGTTTCAATTCCGAATGGTGGTCTTACACCAGGTCGATAATAAGAGTATCTTCCACTCTGGAATCTGTTGCAAATATACTATATATATAATTTTTATTTTATTAAATTGTGAAATAACATATATCAATAAAGTTAAATAAAATTTACTTGCACACGTCGGTATTTGAACCCGTGACTTTCGGATTGCTAGTCAAGAGCCTTACCCCCCACCAAGGAGGCCGTCGATATAAGATATCTAAACGATTTCAAATGTTATGGTAAGGTCGCGGTTTATGGTTACAGTTAATTTAATGTATTTTGATGCGGCAAACAGTGAGAGGATAGAGTGGTACATTATAATACCCATGAACCCCGAGCGGGAGACATGACAAGGGATGGAAAACCCATTACGTCAAAGCTCTGATGACCTGACGTTAGGGTAGGATCACACCGCAGGACAAAAGTGGTATTAGATGTTCGGAGACATTATATTAGACGTCCTACAGGACGAGACTGATATAACCTGGCTTATAGGATCTAGTTACTAAACCTTCAGTGCATTATAAGGTACATGGTTAAAATGTAATTAATGTCTATAGGTGATGGGCATATATATATATATATATAAATGCGATGGTTCCACGACAACTTAGAATCAACTCAACTCAACTCAACACCTCTTTGAAAGACTTTAAAGGCTATGAAAAAAATTGAAAATAGCCCACTACTTAACCTCTACAACTAATTTTTCATCACTTTTAATTAATCTTCAAATTAGGTGTTGAGTTGAATTCATTCGAATTTAGTCGAATTTAGTCCGGTCACCACATGGGATGAATCTGAAATGAAGAATTTCTAAGGTAATTTAAATTTAATCATTAAAGACAATATTAGCGACTCCAGGAATCGAACCCAGGACCTTGGATTTGCCGGGGCTCCGCTTTAACCGTTGAGCTAATTTGAACCCATCCCCCTCGGACATATTCTGTATCATACTTCGACTGAGAACCACCAACATTATCAACATTTTCTGAACGCATATTTTTATTGGCTTTTATCTTTATGTATGATTATGAGATTCTCCGGATAATTATATCTATTTTTATTTTAATTAGCAACATCTATTATTCATCTATACACTTTGCTGGAAATCTAGGTTGAATATTTTTATGGTTAAATTACTTTAGGTACAACCTCAAATTATAAAATTTTATTGCAACTTTCAATCATTCTTTAATAGATTCATTTTAGAAAAAATGCATTTGAGCTAATTTAATAATTGTATGGAACTATTTAAAGTATACCAATATTTATTTACATTTTTAAGGTTTACTTGTTCTAATTCATCTAGTTTTTTTACATTAGCTCCTAAGGCCTAGGTCATCTTTGTGAATTTTGTATGTTCTGGGTAGGAGAAAGGAATGAGGGGGTTGTGATATGTGGATCAGTGTAGCCCGGAGTGATGGACGTATGAATCCATTAGTTCGGATGGAGAGGTCAAAGGTCTCCCTCAACTGGCCTCTCGATCTGGTCTACCATGCAGTTAGTGGGTAGATGCATCTGCTACCAAGACCTGGACTAAGATCACTCCATGAACCAGTTTTTTTATTGTATTACAACCAACTCGTAAACTAATATGTCAATGGAGCATGAAATTTTTTATTATGATTGTAATTACGTTAAATCAAAATTTACACCAAATATGTAAGTGATGTAGGCGAGGAAAAAATCCGTGATGCATATCGATGACCTTTTGTCATGGGTACCATTTCATTGTTACGCGGATGACAGTACAGTTCATGACAGCTTTTTGTTTGAAAAGCCTCGTCGAAATAACCTCGTCGAAATGTGTTGTTTTAA
The DNA here is from genome assembly GCA_917563855.2 of Limnephilus lunatus. Classification (NCBI taxonomy): domain Eukaryota; kingdom Metazoa; phylum Arthropoda; class Insecta; order Trichoptera; family Limnephilidae; genus Limnephilus; species Limnephilus lunatus. The sequence continues at coordinate 88,460,777 of OU830594.1, read as the reverse complement.
AGACCCAATCACGTCCGATTAGTCCTAGTCTCCTTCAACGGAAGCAATATTCCGAATAGACCTCCTTTGATATACTTGGTGTAACTCTAAGCGATCAGTTCCAGTACGCGGGCTACATCGGAGCCAGAGTTAAGTTGGCCTCTCAGAAGCTGGGCGTACTGAACAGGGCCCACAGATACTTTAATAGTACACAACTCCTAACTCTGTACAAATGGCAAGTGCGCTCTACGGTTGAATTTGGCAGCCGTATCTGGTCTGGAGTTCCAAAATACCTGAAAAAAACCCCCGACTCTGTGCAGAAACAGGTGGTCCGTTTTATAGATTCTTCTAACTTAACAAATGGATTGCAATCCTTAATCACAGGCGTCGGGTGGGAAAGATGTCCTTTTCTACTCGTATTTCAAAGTAAGATGATCTGAGGAACCAGCGTCATTGATTCCTTCGGCACCGGTGCACAGTCGAGAAACACTACAAAAGCGCGCCCAACAATTATACGCAGTTGACATTTGTAACATGGTCAATGGTAATTTCTATGACTCGTTCTTGAGTTCAACAGCTCAGCTGTGGAATGATTTGTGTTTCCCTCTACCTACAAGTTCTCTTGAAGACCCAGGAATTTTAATACTTCCTTTCTGCAAAGAGACATCCCACACAGCATCCCCAAAGATGACATAGATGTATGGAGTTAATTAAAAAAAAGTAAAACTGAACTCATATATACATAATTACCATTTAATCAAAAACTACTGTAACTCAAGGAAGTTCATTTGTGTAGATAGTCTGGTGTTATTTTGAAAAAAACAAATTAATTAAGAAAAAGGTTCTTAAGATTCTTTTACCATTTTATGAAAGATAAACATTAATTTATTTATTTAACATTCTGAATAAATACTATAAAGGCGTCTGATTCGTTGCGCACTGCCCTCATGAAACGCTACGTGCCCTATTAATAATTAAATCATAGTTTTAAATAGATTATTGTAAAGCTATAAATATTGTCTACAACTTTTGTTGGAACAATTTTTTCTGTAACAGGCTAAAAAAATCATACACAAATATTTCCTTAAATTCCATTTTAAAAACTGATATTTTTTTATTAATAAATTGAAAAGAATGTATAGTTTTTGTCGCAAAATTTGTAACACACTATTTTTTTTAATTGGCAACTATTATTTTTCTCTCTTATTTTATACAGCGGTTAAGGAGATATTACCGTATTCCGAAAGGATTTGCAAAATATGAGGGAGGTAGGGACGCACAAGGCGGGAAAACCGGGAGTTTTTGTAAGTGTACATGTCTAAAGGCGTTCTACCATCTGTGAAAAAATTTGCTTCCGGGAAATTAGTTCTGACATAAAATCTTCATTGTCTGGGCTGTAGCTACTCTATCTCTTGTCCAATTTCTTGATACAATGAGCAATGGCCACGGCCTATGTCATCTTTGGGGATGATATGTGGAGAGTATTGATAGGAAAGGAAGGAAAGGTCCCGGTAAGGAAAAAGGTGTGAGGGGTGGGTTGGAATCAGGTCAATCTCTCCTGATTTGGCCTGCCATGCAGTTGGTGGGCAGATCCATGAACCCGGGCACTCCAGTTAAGTCACCAAATGGAGCGAATCACTTGAGGCGACCTGTTGCAGGGTTGTAGGTTATCCAATAAATGGTTTGTGTGGCTGTTTGTTTTGGGTGATGTTTATGTTAAATACAGTCCAACACTATTTGTGTCGTCTTCATTGTAATAATAAATATGTAATAAATAACTGTTTATTTAAATGAAGACAATATAAGCGAAACTCAATCGAAAATCTGGAGATAGAAAAATCAGAAAAAGATATGGTATTAGACTGTATCATAGTATGATACAGTTAAAAGTGACCGAATTGGAAATGGGTTCCATTGCTTAGATGGTAGAGCACTTGCCATGTAAGCAAAGGGCCCTGGGTTCGAGTCTCCAGATTTTCGATTGAGTTTCACTAATATTGTCTTCATTTAATTAAATATTATAATTTGAGCTTTTACTCATAGAAATAAAAATAAAAATAAATAACTGGTTTATTATGAGTTTACGTATTTAAAATATTTATGCTTCTGAACACACGTCCTGTCTATACTTGTTGCCAATTGAATCTGGTCGATAAGCTGGCGATTGACGGCTCCTGACAAGCCACTGATCTCCGGGCACCGGGCTCTAACAGCTGTTTCAATACACCACAGTTATCCAGGTTATATAGATTGGAAGATTTACTTGATCGTTCCATACCTTTCCCAGTTGTCCCTATACATTTTCCATTCACTAGCACGTCACAATATATTCTCCTAACACCGCTTTCTTCATCCATCCGCTATTTAATACATGTTTAATGGCATTACCGTCAGCTAGCCCCGTAATAATGGACTGAATAAGCCATCATATTGTACCAGGCACCAACATCCGCTCACTCTCCCCCTTACGGCAGTTTGACTATAGCTAACACAGTATCCGTCACACCTGAGGGAATATACTATTGCTATTCCTTCGAAGCCTTCACCTGGACCCGACAGGTTGTTAACCCGGCCTTATACCTAGAGCCTTAGAACTTAGCTCTTGTAATCTGCCTTACGTTGAAACCCGAACTCCGTGTTAGTTTTCATTATCAATTTGAATTGTTTTAGGCTTGCGTTTAACCTTTTAATAGGTTGAGACGAAATATTTCGTATTTCCGAGAAAGTAACTCTATTGGGAATGACGACATATGATTACATGTAGCCACGAGGCTTAAATTTATTTCTTACATAGCTTAGAATACATAGAAACACATAGCTTCTGTAATAAATTTTTGGATAATAATATACATATTTATAATACAAGAAGAAGCCAAAAATTATATAACGATGTTTATGTGTATACACATACACTGTATACGGTTATTTAGGAAAAAAATTAAAGTACCTTTAATTTATGTATTTGATTGACTGAGGATTGAACCTTCCTATCCAGGAACTGGAGTCAACAACGTTACCAAATGAGCAAAACCCCGAACAGATAAGACAAACATTTTTTATGAATATCGATTTTCGGAGAATTGCGTATATTATGTCCGCATGTGTGTGCTTGATTGCCATCAAAAGTTGATATAGTACGTGGTCATCGACAAAAAGTTTATCTGCCGAGTGTCAGTTTGATCGGATGACGAAAAGTGGGTTAATTTCCTTTCCAAGGTTCCACTTCATTCATTCAAACAAGAAAAGAAAAATTAAATTCTAATAAATGTATTTTAAAATATGAAAATAATGAAATTTGATAACGCTGAAAGATAAACACGTATTTGTTCATATGAAGCAGTTACTGTGATGTGGCATTGTAGTTTAAAATAAAACAATAACTTTGTAAACAACACTTTTATTTTTTATACTTTATGCCGACCGGGTTTCGCTACAACCGTAGCTTCTTCATGCAGTACAATCTCTACTAAAAATAATTAATTATTGTGTGTTATTGATAATACATGATTTAACAAAATGGGCTGGAGGTAACGGAGGAAGGAGGTAAAGGTGTAGATGGAGGATTGGGAAGGGAACGGGCATGTTCTTTGTCAATAGGGAACAATCTTAGTATGGGACTTTTATTTAAATTTAGTTGGTTATTAACCACCTTACTATTAGTGTTTATGGCTTTCCTTAGTTCAACTGCCTCTACCTTAAACCGATGTTTTTATGAATTAGTGTGGCGCCTGTATTTCTATCAAATTTATGGTCTTTTTCGATCAAGTGGTTTGTATCCAGAGCTGTGTAAACATCTAAGATGTTCTTTGACACGGGTATTTATGTTGCGTGCTGTTTTGCCAATGAAAAAAAAACATACAAACGGTATATAAATATGTACTATAAATGGGTAGATCGTCGATTTTGATTTATTAAATATTATTTTAAAAAACTATTACCATAAACCGACCGGTTTCAATTCCATCTGAATTTTCTTCAGGGTAATATTAAAATATGTTATTTTATATTAGTAAATATAAAAAAACATATTTTAATATTACTATAATAATATGTAACCCGGATGATGCTGAATTGAAACCGGTTGGTTACTATATTAAAGATATTATATATAACCAAAGTGGTATTCAAACTAAGTTATTTGATTCTGATTGTGTGTATCCACAAAGTTTTTGCCAAATGAGAAAAAAATATTATTTAAGGGTTAATCTACATTTTTGACCGACAATGGAAACTGAAAAGCTGTCCTAAACGTTAGCTAAAGAATGAAGAAGCAAAGAACGGTCTAATAGCCCAAAAATGAATCACTTTATACTTTCGGTCGTGAAAATTCAAATAATTTAAGCCGTTTCTATCGTGAAATCCTATCTATCAAGGTATGGTTGTAATGTCTAGTTAGGTTATTTGAAGGTAGCTAGGCTTCAGCGTACATTAGTGAAAAGTTCTGTGTCTCTAAATAATATATCGGCCGACAATGTCATGTTTTAATTAAGGATAGATCCCTAAGGGAGGTATCGACGGTAATAAGCGGGCGTTTCTGTAATGAAAATCCATTATCGGCACTCCGCCCCACTTTTATTTATTTATTTAATACATGCATTATCGAAAGTACATAAAGTTTTTTTAATGATATTTCACCCTCCATGCTACGGATGACCCTGTATTATGGCGGGTGAAGTTTACAGTTTGCAGATATACTTCGTTAGTAGATATTGGTTGAAAATATTCACTAATTAATACTATGCACACAGATTCTTCTACAATAAGAGAATTTATGTTGTTATTTTGGATTATAAGAATAAATTGAAGAAGTTAAAGAGTTAAGAGGAAAAGAGAAGTTATTATCAATATATTAAGGAATTATTGGTATATAAATCACAGTAATCAGTCTTATACATACATACTCGTACAATGCTGCTTAGATAGTAAATAAAAAATATATAATGTTTTGCCTGCTCTTAATACTATGCACACCGATCTTCTATAATAAGATAATGATATATAGTTAGATTGGGTTACAAGAAGAAGATGAAGAAGTTAGAGAATTCATAGAAAATGAAAAATTTGAGGAGTTGTTAGATATAGATCACACTAATTAATCTTGTACATACAATGCCGCTAATTTAGAAAATAGAGATATATTATGTTTTGTCTGAAAGGTGATGAAATTGATAGTTTAAAGTGAACGGGTGGAAATAGGAATAGGAAGAAAAATTGTCTTTGAGCTGTCGTGGTGTGTAGTTTAGGTACTTTGCAAGTGTTAGAGATATCACCCGAATCTGAAGCCAACAGTGTTCGACTAAAAGCCGAATTTAAAATCTAATCTTTTACAGATGGTCATAGTTTCAGTATTTTAGGTTAGAACCATCTTTGAAATTTGTGCTTTTAAAATATTAAGATGAATTCATCGTTTTCGCCCATACACATGCAATGTGAAAATAAATAAATAGTTTTATCCATAAACAAGTTCAAATCTTTCAAGAAAAGTTAACAAATAAGAACAATATTGTATCTGTGAATCAATCTCCTATGATTTTTGTCAGCATTTCTAGAAAGATTTGAGTTTGTATATGTACAAAACTTTTTATTCATATTCATAATAAGAATGTACGGGCGCCGGAAACAATTAATTTAACTTAATGTTTTATGGCATAACTTGCAAAAAATGGTTTAACCTAAAATAATTAAACCAGCGCCATCTATTAAAGAGCAGATTATAAATTCTTTTAATTACCACATTAAGGTAAATTTGGAGAGGTTTATTTTGAAATCATACAAATCTAGGTATTTAAAATATGATAAACTAAAATAATTTATTCAAGATTCATCCTCAAAATCAGAAATTAATAAATAGATCAGGAGAAATCGTCTTAGCAAACTTTGACACCTCGTATTTTAGAACAAAGTAAAGTGAAGTTAGAACCCTGTCCAACCAAAGTGCCGATATATACATTGATTATTGCCAATCGCATAGCGCACAATGCGTGTCAAAATAACATAGGTATTTAATACAAAGTGGTGTTGATATCAGGATGGCAGTTGTGTATACTGAACACGCAGACGCGCTGTTTGGCGATACAAACCTGATTGCAGCGCATTATTCGCGTTCAACTGGACATGGTTTTGTCGGGGGATATGTGATTGTTGATTTCAGGTGGGCAATTGTATCTACTGAACACGGAAACGGAATTAGGCCACCTGGATAAACTATGTTTCTGATATGTAGTCTTGGTCGCACCATTTTCTAACACGCATTATAAATATGTTTTTAAATTTATTATTTAATTATTTTTGGATCGCCTGTTTCAACGGTAGTAAAAACAAGAGTAAAAGTTATCGCCACGTTTTTATTTATTTTTAAACTTAATAAGTAAAACCTCAAATCGTAATATTGTCTTCATTATTACAACTGTTAAATACCACAGAAATGCGTTTTTCAATCAATTTAACCGTCCGTTTACGTCACTTTTAACTTTTGCTTTTACTTTCTGAATGCGGATAGTTGAAAGAAAGCTGATAGGGCCCTCAGATACTTTAATAGTACACAAATGCTAACCCTGTACAAATCAAAAGTGCGCCCCATGGTTGAATTTGGCAGCCACCTCTGGTCTGGAGCTCCAAAATACCTTAAAAAAAACCCTTGACTCTCTGCAAAAACGGGCGGTCCGTTTGATGGATTATCCCATCTTAATAGACGGATTGCAATCTTTAGAGCACAGGCGTTGGGTGGGAATGCTATCCTTGTTCTACCGGTATTTCAATGGAAGATGCTCTGAGGAACTAGCGTCATTGATCCCTACGGCACCGGTACATAGTCGGTAAAAACGCTAAACCGTGCGTGTACACGTTTGACATTTGTCACGGTTCTTGTGTTCATAGTTGGTAAAAACGCTTAACACGTGCCCAACATATGTATACGTTTGACATTTGAGATTGGTTCTTGTATTCAACAGCTCGGCTGTGGAACGATTTTGCCGACCTCTGTGTTTCCTCCTTCCTACAACATGGGTCTCTTCAAGACCAATGTTCATTCCGTCCTCTCCTCAAAAATTCTTCCACACAGCATTTCAGATGACATACGCCCTGAGGGAAATTATTTTCCTGGCCTCTGTGTAGAGTTAATGTAAAAAAAAGTTACTCTAGATTTTTTCATATTTGGCAGTTTTTTTATTTCAGTATTTTTTATTTTTACTGAACAACAGATTAATTATTCAATTAACAAACAATTTTCTCATTTTGAAAGTCTTAATTATAATACAAGAAAATCTAAGAATAGTTATTTATTTATTTATTTATTAACAGAAACAAACAGTACATTATTTACATTAGTGAAAAAAGTTTACAGTTAATAAGTATATTTCAAGTTAGGTACCTATGATATGTTTCATTGAGGTATCTTGTTTGTATTAAATATTTACCGGGTGATGTGCGTTGTGGGAGAGGGTGTGTGTGTGAGTATGTTTGTGGATGTGAGAAGTGGTGATGTATGTATGTATGCGCCTTGAACAATTTACATTACTGACATGATGCTCTTTTTAAATTTGGTAGGTGAATCGGAGAAAATGTCGATATTTGAATTTAGACAAACATTATTTAACATATGAAGAGCACGGTTAATTGGCGAATTAGTTGCTGCATTTGTTTTATAATTAAGCGTGTGGAATAATTCTGTATAGCGTGTACGTCTTAAGGGTATGTTAAAATTAATTAGGGAAAGAAGTTCGGTACTGTCGATGTTATTATTTAAAATTCTGTGTATAAATGTTACATCAGCTATTGTTCTCATTTGTTGCAAAGTTTGAAATGTGCATCCAAAGTTATTTTTGAATTTGAAGGCAAGATATTTTATAAATTTGTGTTGAATGTTTTCTATGCTATCAATATACAGTTTGTACTGCGGGTTCCAAATTGGTGAGGCATATTCCAGTGTACTTCTGACTAATGCAAAATATAACATTACTACTGTACGCGGGTTACTGAATACTTTACTGACACGGAGAACAAAACCAAGCATTTTATATGACCTGTTAACGATTGAGTCGATATGCTTATTAAATATAAGTTTGCTATCAAGGTAAATGCCAAGATCTTTACATTCCTTTTTAAAGATGACAGGTTCATTGTGGAGTGAATAAGAGTACTCAATTATATGTTTATTTCTGGTGAATGTCATAGTGTGACATTTGGAAATATTGATATCTAAACAGTTAACTTTGCAATACTTGCAAAGCCTATCTAGGTCACTTTGTAACGCTTCACAGTCAGAGAGAGAATGCACCACTTTGAATATTTTCATGCCATCAGCGTAAAGCAAATATTCGGAATTTTGAAAGCATGATCCAATGTCATTTATATAAATGTTGAATAAGAGCGGACCTAGGTGGAAACCTTGCGGGACACCAGATATTACCTCTATAGACTTTGAGAAGACGCCGTTGATTAATATTACCTGATTGCGATTACTAATGTAAGACTTAATCCATCTAAACAGGTCGCCATGTATACCAAGGAGGATGAGTTTTTTCAAAAGAATTGAGTGAATTACACGGTCAAAGGCTTTAGAGAAGTCTGTATACATAGTATCGACTTGCTCCTTATCGTCCATCTTGCTATGCAAGAAGTTAATGAAAAGGGCAAGGTTGGATGTTGTAGACCTACCTTTCATAAATCCGTGCTGATTCGGCGTAATGATTGTCGAAATAGTAGAGTACAATTGATCAAAAACAATTTTTTCAAGAACTTTACTTAGAATAGGAAGTTGGGAAATTGGACGGTAGTTTTTAACGTCATGCTTATCACCTGTCTTAAAGATTGGTGTGATAACGGCTGATTTCCATTTGAGAGGAAACGATCCTTCTGTCAGTGATTTTTTATAGATGGCGCAAACCGGAACACAGATGTATTTACTGCAGTTGCGTATAAAAATCCCGGGCAGCCTGTCTATTCCTGGTCCTTTGTTAATATCTATGCTTGAGAGATATTTTAAGGTGATTTCTTCATTTATTTTGATTGAAGATATTAATGTGTTGTTAAGAGGATCTACCGTATTATTAGCATCAGGAGTTGGAATTTCATTTGTAAAGAATGTTGAGAAGTAATCAGCGAAAAGATTTGTAACTTCTTTGCTGTCGTGTGCCGTTGTGGAATGATATGTCATGTGTTCAGGTATAGTGGGAGATTTTCTTTGCGTCTTAACATAACACCATATTTTTTTAACATTATTTTGAATATTAGATTCCAATTGGGCAATATAGGCTTTATGAGTAAGATTAGAAATCTTCTTCTGTCTTTTGCGGAGTAATGCGAAAGATTGATAATCCAATGGATTCTTGTAGCTTGGATTCTTTATAACCTGTGTTTTCAATATTTCGATCAACAGCACCATTCCTCTTACCATGTTGTGCTGTATTAGAATATCTGTTTTGCCGTATGTTTTTTTTTTTTTTTTACATTAACTCCCACAGGGCCTATGTCATTTTTGAGGATGCTCTGTGGAGGGTCTTTTTGAGGAAAGGAAGGGGTGAACATGGGGCTTTAAGAGACCTATGTTGTAGGAGAGAGGAAACACAGAGGCCGGTAAATCGTTCCACAGCCGAGCTCTGAAGTTAAGAACGAGTCGTAAAAACGACCAGTTCTCATGTGACTAATGTCAACCTTGTACAAATGTTGGGTGCGTGATTGGCGTGTTTCCCGACTCGACTATGCACCGGTTTACTGGACTACGACTAAATGAATCATGATTTATATTATAGAAGATAATGATAGTGACGATGAATTCCTCATCCAATATGTCTTGCAGTGAAAACCAAAAACATTTTTCCCCCGTGTTAAATAATATGGTTATTTGGGATGATCCCCAATTTTAGCACATGTCGAAAGATCTCATAAAATTTGTGAAATATCAAATTCAAGGAGTTGTTACGACTACTGGAAAGTAAAATATATTTTTCCGAATAGCATCGTATGTATTATAGGCTTTATAGGTCGTCATTTATTTTAAAACAATCACACTTACAAATATTTTTGTAAGAACAAAATATAACCGAATATGTCGATAAACATCACTTGTTTAATAAATCTTCACGGATAGATGTACTACAAAGAAATAGGATAGGTTTACGCATCAATAATCTAAACACTCTTGAAATAAAATTTAAAAAAATCATTAGAAGTAAATAAAAACAATTTACTAAACGGACACTTAAATTTTTTCAAACAGCTTAATTTTTAAAAAATTTCCCTTCTCCACGCCTTCTTTAACCCATTCCCTTATTGTTATCACCCCCTCGCTCCCCCCAAAAATTGATGATCTTTCTCCCTCTTTTACTTTTCATTTAAATACTGTATTTTATTTACTCTGAAGAAGGTTCAGGTCGAACAGAATCTGGTAAGTTTTAAAAAATATAATAAAGTGGAATTAAAGAAATTAATTTTATTGTCATTATTATAATTATGTATTACCACCAATTGTTTGCTACATGTGAAAAAATAAGTAAAAAACATTGAAATTAGTGGAGTCACACGATGATAATGAAACTGAACTGATGATATTCAGAAAAAATATTATTTTCTCATAATACATAGCTTTAATTTGTGGCCAGAAGAGGTCACCACTTCCTTTATATTTACTTAAACGACATCCATGGTAATTTGTTTGCCAGAAAACGTCAGGTTTAATTTGAAAATCCGCTTTTTCATTCGGGAAATTTGCCTTATCAAATTATATTATCAAGAGTTGACTTCTAAAAAATGTGGCAAGAAGACTATGTCGTAAAATATTTACTGAATAATAATTCATAAGAAGTAATTCATAAGATTTACTCTTATTTTTCCGTTAAAATAAATATATTTTTTTATTCTTTTGATTGTTTGCAAGTTTAATTTTTAGAATTCCATTTTTTTAATGCTTCCGACTTTATGCCCGGGTAAAATCTTCCCCACAGGAAAAACTATACCCTTCCACACACTTTTCCACAAATGATAATCTAGTCAATCCACGCTATTTAAGTGCACTATATAAGTATAACAAATACAAAACAATACAAACAACGTGTCAATCTACCAAATACCAAATGGGGAAATAATTCACTGACTCCAGATATTTTCATATCAGAGGGTTCGGGTGGGTAGAACTCCTAACTGGACCGATAAACCCTACTGATCCCTCAATATAAATATTTAAAATATCTTTCGTAATCCTACATCTACATGTATTTAAAACGATTGATTTTGGCATTTTTATATATAAATTCTTTGACAAATCTAAAAAGCCTAAATTTAGAATATAATTTCTTCTATTTATTTAATAATATTATTATTTAATTTATAAAAACAGTTTTTTTGTAAACAAGTTCGGCTACGCAATTATTATTACGCATGCCAATTGTTTCACCTTCTGAGGGCATTATTTGGTTGTTCGACCACCTACAGACTACAGACACATATTTAAATTATTTCTAGAAAGGTAGGTACTTGTGATGAAAAAATTATTGCCTTAATTTTTATTACCTTTGCCCTTTTTGATTTCCTAGTAAAATAGATTAAATTTAGGCCTCGCCGGGGTAGTATTCAGATCACTTCTTTATTATTTGTTTATAGTAATATCTCATAAGAGTCCCAGCTGCTCCCGTCTGGAGCCAGTGAGACTAGGGCATCCCCAATTGGGGTTTGTTGTGAGGCTGAAGGAAGTGGGGAGGGGAAGGAGATGAAGAAAGGGGAGATGGGGAAGTACCTGGCTATTCAGATCTGGTCTAAAAAAACATGGCTAAAGCCATTTCAAGCAACTTTTCAATTCTGAATAGTGGTGTTACACCAGGGCGATACTGAGGGTATCTTCCACTCTGGAACGTGCCGCAAATATACTATTTATTATTTAAAATGAATTAATTGTGAAATAATACAAATTTATCAAATAAAAATTATTTGCCCAATTATTTGTCAAGAGCCTTACCGCTAGACTACGCCGGTCATCGACACTGAGCTAGTTCGACCATCGTGTCTTACATTTTTCATCTGAGAAAGGTTAAAATTGTCTTCAATATATTATTATTTAAGGTTTAACCCAATGAGTTGTTCCACCAATACAATATTTATGATGTGAGTCGTTTGTAATTGCCGCAAAAACCATTGTTGTGCATCCCATATCAAACGTTCCAATTGAAACATCACTTTATCACTTAATTAGAATCACAGAATCTGCGTCTTATCCTACATAACAACATTATTATTTCCCATACCTGTGTACAGCGAAGTCATAATTAATTGTTGTAGCCCGGAGTAAAGCCTGCATTAGAAATCGGTATACCTCCTCCATGACGTTATTGGATTTGATTTATTATTGAATACAGAAACTAATAAACCTTTGTTCATCGTGGTGGAAAGTTTAACAAGGAGAACGCCTGTATTTACGCCTTGGTATTCAATGAGAGTGACTCGAAAATTATTGCAAGACTCGATATAATTTCAAGTAAATTGATATATTTTCCAATTTAAAAATGGAAAAACTGATGCCAATTTGAGAAAACACATTTCAGGGCAAGATTTTGGACATTACAAAGATAATGAAAAGTTCATTTATTCGTAATTATTGAATTGTTTCTGTGTGTTTGTTCATTTTTACTGTCGCTATTTCGTTTCATCTAGTCTCAAATCACAACGATCCTAAATAATTTTTCACTTCAAAAATTCCGTTAGAAACGTTTTCAAATGTCACTAAATCATTGTTGTTCTCGGGAGAGGTTCTTTATTACGTCATTTCTTTCATCATTCTTATTTCATCAGAAATTTCACTGAAATTTAATATTAACTTTGAAATTTGAAGAATTGTGTAATTTCTGTGAAACAACACGTCTCTAGACTTAGTTATTTTCCAGAAACCCAAGTGTAACATCGTCATCAAATGACTTTACAGCGATTTTTTATTTTATTCTAGCAGATTAAAGTTCGTTTCAGCTTAATTTTTAATTTTTTTACTATTTTATTTTATTAGGGAAACAAACAGCTATACATATAATAAAGTAATTACGAATACATATTACATGGTTCTATTAACCAGTGAAGTTTCCGCAAAAAAAATCATAGTATAAAAACAAAGATTTAAAACATTAAAGAAAGCATAAAGTGGTAGAAAAAAAAAAAAATTCAACAGAAATGAAGAAGCACAAATGCATGTGGGATAGAAAAGATGAAGTTAAACAGTGAACCTATATAAAATTAATACATTTTCACATCATAAGATTACAAGGATGAATGATTAGCCATTTGCCAGCGCCTTTGATGGGATTTTTCACAAAATAACGGTGCTATATAAATCATCCAAATAATATTATTATTATAACATAATGAGAATGAAAGAATAACGTACAGTAGGGGTGGAGGGTTCTCAATTAAAAAAAATGATTAATTTTTTCAATTACGAATTAAATAAATAGGCCTGAGGACAAATGGAAAATATCAGCTTCGTAAAACATATCATTGTATTTTGTGCACGTCCTTTGGAGAAATGAATGTTGTGTGTAATTTTTTTTTGAGTGTGGGATGTGGAATAGTTGGTTTGACCTTGTATTTCTTTTCGGACAGTGGAAATTAATGTGTTTTCGAAGGTAGTTGTTGTCAATAACGTTGTTAATGATTTTGAATAAAAAATTCTGGTAAGATATATTTTTTCTATCTTCTAAGGTTGATAAATTATGGAATGTTCGAAAGGATTAGAAAATTAATGATTAGAAATTTTGTGTCGATAAAAAATCCATATTTAAAATACTATGCCTTAGTTCAATTCATTTTACAATACGCTTTTATCAGTTAGGGATCCGCGTACAAATGTAACCTTCTTCCAATAGAAATTTAACAAAGAACAGTGATTAAAATTATATTAAAAAAATCTATGGACTACCCAACAGAATGCCTATTTGATGAATTCCAAGTACCTTTAAAGATGTACATATAAAAAATTAATTTAATCAAATTGTAAAAGAAAAAGATAAATATCACTTTTTTAAATGACAACAGAACGCGACTTAAACATGTTTTTCTATGCCCAAAACTAAAGTCTTTTGCACAACATCATTACACTTACCATGGAAGAACTTTTTTCAATCCTCTACCAGAAGAAATCAAAAGCATTAATGATAAAAACCGAATACATAAGAGACATTTTAAAAATATTCTGGAGAAAAAAACTGCTGCCACTTAATTAATCTTACAAATATCCTTAGTTTTCTATAACATTCTTTCTTTTCTTTAAATACATACTTTTATCAAAATAAATACTACAGCACACATATATTTATGTAAATGAATTATTTAAGTAGGTACTAACTAATAACCACATTTATGTACACTCCCTTTCCATACACAAGCAAATGCTTTCAATGGAAAGGTAGTAAAAAACCTAAGATGTATAATTATCATTATGTTACATATAAAACATATTATTAAAAAAAAAAAAGAAAAAAAAATTTAAAGTCTAGGTGTTTCAATATCTTTTTTTAAAATTCTTTCTAACCTTAAAATATTAACTTAAGCTTTTGAACAAACTGCGATCAGCAAGCAGAAGAAGACAACTATCATGTTGTTAACCTTATCAGTTTATTAAAATTTGATAAAAAGCTGAAATGCACTTAGAATCGTCATTTAAAAGAGACCATCGAAATGTTAAAAAAACAACGAAAAAACGCTGAATGGCCATTTATTGATAAAGTCATTTGAATTTCTGCGAAACGACTGGTTCTAATCATTAGGTGGGATTTGGCTTTTTCCACAAACGTTCTTCACCGAATCCGATCCTCAGTCATTCCACCTTTAGACCTTTACATCCTGCTCCAACCTTCTTCTACACATCGATTAATCTCTTTTTCAGACTTTCCTTTAAGGTCGCTTCTACTGGGGCGCAGGCTGTATCGACTCTGATATTCGTAACCTTCAGTGTCTTTCTATACGGTACGCTAATTAAAGTGTCAAAATTAAAATGACACTCGGAATTTTAGGACCTTTCCTAACCCAACTTTCATTTGCGAGTATCAACACAATCAGAAATTCATTAGACCACACGGCAACCGGATTGACTCAAAGGGCGGTGCCAACCAGGGCTCCTGTATGCATTCCGCCCGTATGACGTCCGTTCATACATATATAAATTTTTACCGTGAGGAAACTGAACTCCTGCGGTCAAGCGAAACTCGGTAATTAGGTATACTGCCATGTTAAGTAAAAACACAGTGTCTCTTTTGAGAGTCTCAAAGAAGACAGTGTTTTTTTTATTTACCGTTCCATTATTATCTGAGAATGATTCCCTGTGATTGAGTGCTAAGGTGTTACTAAGAGAAGAGGGTTTTACCAAAATGTACCACGTTAACTTTCGACAAAACCGACTTTTTATTGGATATGATTTGAGATTTTCACGGTCAAAAGTGTATCTTTATATAATTTTAGGATATTATGCCATTTTGCGCTTCTTCCTCCTTTAGCCAACTTTTTTTCTCATTTTAATATATACGCCCCGACAATGGACACTTTGAACACGGCATTATAACCCATAAATTAAATCACGGAAAGACATTTTATTTCCCGGACTCTGAATTAGGCATACAGGCATAATCCTCAAAAACCAAACTTAACCAGAGCGTAATGAACACCTTGATTTTTTTTTTATATTCTAATACTGAATAACAATCCGTCATAATATAAAGCAAATTTAAATGAGGAAAACAGCGCTTGTTAAAACAGGTCATTTTAGATAATCGATTAATTCAAATTTCCTCGAGAATATATTAAAGCTGGTATGCTGTCAAGATGTTTTCAATTCTGCAGTCAAACGTAAAAAGAATACTATTCAACGCTTTCTGCACATCTTTGGGGTTGACTATACTGTAAACTGATATTTTTCTGTCGTACAATATCGCCATCATCTGAGAGGTCTTCAGAAATTATGGGCTACAAGTATTTGAGATGCGTTTATGTTTTCCTCATTAAGTTTGTGATGATCTCGCCTTTAGGCCTACGAAATAATTCTTTTAAAATTGAGAGATCGATTTAGAAATATATTTAATTTTGTAACAGGGTATGGTTTCAGAATACAATTCTCTGTTCCAACTCTTAAGGGTGATTTATGAAACCGGGCCATTACTAGGAAAAACACGTGTGCCAAAATACTTTGGTTGGAGGAGGAATCCTAATGGATATTTCAGGTTCATTATCAAGTCAGGGGCGGCCGATGGATATTTGCCCGAGTGGTGACTGACTTTAACGCGAGCAGATTGGATTTACGAAACAATTATCTGGTGAATTTTCTATGGCAGTAGGAAAATTGAAAATTAGTCAATAAGGATTGCTCGTTGGTGTATTTAAATATACTAGCGCGACGCGCCGATTAGGGGTTAAAATATTTAACATATTTGTCAAAATAAGATTGCAGAATTCGTTAAATAGTGACGCACGCAGAAAGAACGAAAACGTGTACAGACAATGCTTATATAATGTTATTATATAACCAATAAAGTCGACGCAAGTAATTAGGATGTGTAGTGAATTGAAGTACGCCACTGAGCTCTTCTTTTAAGCGTTATTGGGATAGTTTATGACTCCGGCGCAGACGAAATTAGTTTACACCACAAAAAATAACGAACATGGTTTCTACACAAAATTCTCTGAAATAATAGTTATTATGTGACAGAACACGATTAAACGATTGAGATATGCATATTGGGAGATGTGTTTATCACTTAAGATTTGAAAAAAAGTGACTAATAAATTATTGAAACCACACAAGGAGATGGGTGGGAGTCGGGGCAGGGAAGTGTTAGAGGACAGTCAGGGAAGGAACCTAGGGCCGCGCAGACGGGATAAAAATCATCGAGTTTTGATAAACGGCAGAATAATAATTTGGTGCGCGTAAACCGGGAAGAATTCAGATAGTTATATATAATAATAAAGGAAGTCGGGGCAGGGAAGTGTTAGAGGACAGTCAGGGAGAGATCCTGTTGAGAATTAAGATCGTCAAGTTCTGAGAGTCGCGAGGAGACCAGCTCGGTGCTTCTAAATCATTTTAATTAAACAAAGGAAATTCCGTTTTATTAAACAAAAAGAGTCCACGCGAATAGGGAAGTCAGAGATCGAGGCTTGCGAGTTCATATCGGTGAAGTTAAATAATATAATTTGTAAATTGAGGCGGTCGGGACGTACTTTCGGGGCGTCTATCAGGGTCAGGGTGAAATTTAAAAAAAGAAATCTACGCGAGAATTGTGTTTGACGGCTGCATCTTGGAATAAATAACTGCATGACGGGTTGTGGTTTATAAGTGCTTGTTTGAATTAAATATTATTGTAGTGAATTGATTTGTGAAATTATTTTGTGCAACAAGGCGAATTTGGTAAGTTTGTATAAAATTATTAACATATTTAGTACGGGCCTTGCAGGAAAGAGTCAATTAGGGTTTATATACAAGCCTTAGGAATCTAGGACCTTTTTTTTTAAGTCGAGCGGAGCTTTGCACGTTTCCGGGTTGACCGGCTAGCAAGTACCTTTGTTGGGTGAAGTTATTCTTGAGACGAGACCGTTGTAAAAATAATAATTTGGGGTTCAATGGACTAAAATAGCATTTGAAGCACAAAGTGCGCTTTCGGGCAATAAATCTTAGACGAGAGACTTCATTTAAAAGACGGGATTTTGAAACCACAAAACAATAATAAAACCCTTTAAAAGTGCTTTGTTGGTGATCTAGAAAATTAGGTTACTGGGTATTCTCCAATACATAACGGGTACCAAAATACATAGGTATAGAATGTAGGTATAAATTAATTTGTAAAGCGCCTTGGAGGTGTTAATTATTATTTACGAGTTTCGTAATAATATTTTTAAACGTAGCTAGGGGACTATATTTAGGAAAGGGTTTTTGAAAAGGCATTGGGTAATTTAACAGGTTATAGAATGGTGCGTAGCATGGGCATCTTTGCTTACTAACAAAATCTGACATAATTAAATTCCCATTCCAAAAGTTTCCCACACCTTATTCCAAATTTTAGGTATCACAACAAGTCTACTACATAGGACTTTGCATAAACTTGGTTCGATAATTTATCATATAATCACCGTTGGTTCACGTTTAGGTATATTTCTTTCGACTTAGCAAAAAACTTTCATATTGTCGGTTGAATGCAGCCGTCGGTAGGTATTCACATTTTAGCGTGATGCGCTATATCCACCTACTTAATTAACAAACTCTTTTTCTTCAAACTTAATTGAGCGGGTTACGACTCGAGAATGGACGGCGGTTGTCGAATGAATTAACGGGTCCGGCTTTCCTATTTCACCATGAGGAAGTATCTCACGCGACTTTATCGGGGGCGATGTGATCGAAATGCAGGTGGGCTTACACTATTTTCCTAATGTGGAGGCGAAGTAAGCGATGGTCGTGTCTGGTCCGAGCAAATTGGAATCCCTTGTGATCACATCTCGGTAACGTGGATCTCGTACCCGCTCTAGACTGGATTGGAAGCGTGGCCGGAGCCATTCCATGATGTCGACGTATGTACGTCACTAAGGCATTGGGGGACTTCAGGAGAACAAAGGACGTGCACCCATTTCGCCCTCCCTCTACCGCCGCTCCGAGGTACCAGCGGATAAAAGTTGTCGTCGCGGGAGGCCAGTTTGATGCAGGACGAAGATTACGATCTGGCCGGACTACCTTCGTCATGGGGGAAACGAAGTGACGAAATTTGCGTGGGCTTCACTACCTTTTAGGTTACGCTCGTGTGGGGTCTGCCTTGTCGGCGGAACGAAGGGAACATGACATATGGAATCGTTTGGCAACCGATCGGCGGTTCTTTGTTAGAATCCGGATAAGTTTTCTTAACTACTTTTGGTTTACGCTTAGGTAGGTATATTTCCTTCGATATTCGATTTAGCCAAAAACTTTCACATTGTCGGTTGAATGAAGCCGTCAGTAGGTATTCATATTTTAAGCGTAATGCGTTATATCCACCTACATAAGTAGCAAAAGTTTTCTTAACTACTTTTTGGTTTACGCTTAGGTAGGTATATTTCATTCGATATTCGATTTATCAAAAACTTTCACATTGTCGGTTGAATGAAGCCGTCGGTAGGTATTCATATTTTAAGCGTAATGCGTTATATCCACCTACATAAGTAGCAAAAGTTCTCTTAACTCCCTCACACTAGGAATAGGGATCATCCAGCATCAGGGTGGGAAGGTACTCTGGACGAAAGTGCAGCGGGGGAAATAGAAGGGAGGGAAGCCAGATTCACGACCTGGTGCCTTTCATTCTTGGACCCAGCACCCTGGACGCCGAGCTTGACCTTCCTTCTTTGAGCTGATTTTTGAGCTTGAGGTTGGGGTACGCCTATCGTAGAGCATATGCCCGTAACACATATAGGGGAAGGTCCCAAGTTACGCTTGTGTATGTTATGCGAGAGGACGTATTTTTCATTCAAATCAAATACCGATGACCATCGCGATTGCAGGCTGGCGCATGTTTTGTAGCGTGCCTAGGAAAAACGTAATCATTATTTCTACTGGTTCGAGGCGGCGTGCTGGACGGAGAACGGGACTGTTGAGGACATGAGTGACTGCCAAGGCGAGGATCGGTGACATCAAAATCTTCCTTAATTAAATTCATACATCGCCAGATCAGAGGAGAGAGCGGCCCCACCGATCTCCTGACATTGCCGATTGTCTAATCAACTTCGGTTTAATGTTTATGCCGATGCTTTAGGAGTTAATGGAACTCAAGTCATCGGCATGCTGAAGAACTTCAACATCATCATCAATCCAGAGTAGGATGTCAAGTTCCAAAACCTCGTGCCACCCACACATTTCCTGAACAGTTCCTGACATCGGCTATCACACCATTAATCGGAGCAGACCCTCATATCAAACGGTATGAGATGACCTCTCATCATCATCATCAACATATTTATAATTTGGCGGCGTAGTGGTCGATATTATTCCCATCACCACTCTATGAACCAGAAACACACATCGAACCCTTTCCCGACAGAAGGCAAAACATGTCGATTTTCATTCGTCGCTTGCGACCTTAACATTCTCCGGAGGCGTTGGAATTGGAAGCTGATTCGGCGGTCTATGACCATCACCTTATCAGTTGGGCTATGGAGGAGTCCAATTATTTAAACAGCACATGTTCTGTCTCATGTTAATCCAAAATACCTACCCGTAGAATCAAATTAACAAAATAAAACAAGCTAGCTAACTAACAAACTGCATCTAGCACTGTAAGTGTAGAATTATTGCACTCCGTACTGCTTTGAGTGTAAATCTTTTGTTAGAATGTACATAAATGTCAAATTATTTTCATGATAGCATTCTATAGAGCTGCAGAGAGTACGTGACATCGCATCGAAAGGTAGGATCTTCTCAATTCGCCGTTTGAATGTAAATTTATATGCTAGATGCTAGGAGGGAAAATGCAGATTACTTCAATAAAAATAGTCGTCGACGAGCGTAGGCGTATAACAGGTGCTAGGGGAGGAAGCTGGATGAATATAGATAGAAAATTAGTTATTTTTCAAGCTAGTCAGACTCAGTCATTGTTATTCGAAGCCTTGCAAATTGTAACACGCCATACCTAAAAGAACAAGGGTTTACCACAAATAAATTATTAATTAAATTGGATTAACTATACCAAACCACTCAAACAAAAAAAGTACACAACGTTGTGGGGTTAATTACAATTGATTAATTAAGAGCATCTCGTCACGTTTGCATAAAAGTATTACGTGATGGGGTTGAGAAGGCGCTTCAAAAGAAATGCAGGGGAGAGACGCGAGAACGGGCAAGCTACGAGTTTTAAAGGCCGGCCGGGGTTGCGCCTGTAGCTGTAGCACTGTAGAAGCATTGGGAAACAAAGAGGAAGGTTTTACTTCGTAGAGGGGGGGGGGGGGGTTATCACAAGTTGTATGGGAAGCATTTTATGGAGGATTTTTTCCATTGCGGAATTATTATTTTGAACATTAGCAAGTCAAATATTTACTGAGCTCATATCGTTAATGAATGAAAGATTGTTTATAATATTATCCGTATGAAAACAGTTTTTCTTATCTATAAAAAATACAGTTTCCCATATTAATAACCAGAAGAAGTGGGCAACTACCGACCAATATCAGTAATCTCAAATGTAGCAAAAAAAAATTTGAAAAAATAGTAAAAAAAATAATGAACCAATTTACAAAATGTAGTAAAATAATTAATGAAAATCAGTATGGATTTATGGAAGGTAGAAGCACACAGGATGAAATTGCAAAATCAACTAGCCTTGTTCACAATTCATTAGATAAATCATTAAAATGTATTGGAATTTTCATAGATCTCGAAAGAGGGTTTGACAGCACATCACATGACAAACTTGTAACTAAATTAAGAAACATTAGATTAAAGGGTACCACTCTAGAATGGATAAAAAGCCACCTTTTCAAACGCCCTCAAGTCGTAAGAATCAACAATGTATTGAACCAACAAAATACGAGTAATTTTGGGATACTTCAAGGTACAGTCCTGAGGCCGTTACTGTTTATCATCTATGTAAATGACAAATTCCCACAAAGATTAAACGGAAAAATAATATCTTTTGCTGATGACACTGTCATAATAATTGAAGGTGCTGATTGGAATAATGTGAATAACCTAGCGAATATTGACATTAATACACTGAAAAAGTGGTTAGATAAAAATCTCTTCTCTTAAAATACTGAAAAACAAACTTTCTCCCATTCTCTATCAATAAATTTAAATCGAAACAAGAGTAAATGGAGTTAATTGCACTCCAGTATGTTTTACACAAAATTCAATTCGAAATTCAACTTTCAAAATTAAATATCTTGGTGTATATACAGATCAAAATTTTAAATGGAAAACACTTATATTTGCGAACTTGTCAAAAGAATTAGGAAATGTATATATATATATATATATATATACATTTCCTAATTCTTTTGACAAGTTCGCAAATATGTGTTTTCCATTTAAAATTTTGATTATATATATATATATATATATATATATATATATATATTTATAAGACTCAGAAATATTCTTTGACTGGACAATCTAAAAAGAGTGTACTATGCAATTGTTCAATCTATATTACAATACGGTATTATAGGATGGGGAGGAACAAATGATGTTATTTTAAATCCTCTCAAAATAGTTCAAAGATAAATAATTAAGGTTATTTTGGAAAAACCATCTACATTTTCTACTGAAAAAATCTTTTCAATATTCAAAGTATCTACAATAGCCCATTTATTTAAAAAAATATTCAATACTATAAGCTTTCAAAGAAATACATCTAAAAAAAATTACATATATATCAGCAAGATATCAAAACAATATTAAAATCCCAAAATTTAATACCAAACACATACGAAATTCCTATCTGTATCTTGATATAAATTATTTCAACAAACTCCAATTAAAACTAAAAATTATTGAAAATGAACGTAAATTTCAAATTAAGTTAAAAAATTACCTGAAACAACTGTAAGAGTTCATTACTATTATTAATATTTCATTTCACTTAATTTAAATCTGTTAATTGATATATCTCAAGTTTCTCTTTATTACGGTGCTCCAGATTTTATGTCCGGGTTAAATCTTTCCCAAATGAAAGACTAAACCCTTCCACACACTTTTCTACAAATGATTATCTAGTAAATTCACGCAATGTAAGTGCACTATATAAGTATAATAAATACATAACAATACAAGAACAATACGTCGATCCACCAGAAAAATAATGGGAAAATATTTCACCGATTCCAGATATTTCATATCAGAGGGTTCGGCCCTGATGAAATCCTAACTGGTCCGATAAATCCTACTGATCCCTCAATATAAATATTAAAAAAATCTTTCGTAATCCTTCGTTAATTTAAAATGACTGCCTTCTGCATTTTTATATATAAATTCTTTGACAAATCTAATACGCCTAAATTTTGAATGAGAGAGCTAGGTATAATGCCAGTAGCCGAAATAACAAATGGTAATATTTTTATAGTCTGAGAATGCCAAATTCTTTTAATCTCATTTCCTAAATCTGTATATTGTCTTATTTTTTCAGAATCAGTTTTCTGAATATTACAAGAATTTGGAATAGCGACATCAATGATATAAGTTATTTTCTTAATTTTGTCATGTAAAACCATATCGGGTCTATTATGATTTATTGTTCTGTCTGTTAGAATAGTTTTATCATAATAAATTTTATAAAATTCATTTTCTAAAAATGAATTTGGTTCATATTCATAATATGGTACATTACGGCAGTCAATCATGTTATGTTTAATTACCAAACTTTGGTGAATTATTTTTAAACTTGATTGTGCCTAAATGTATACTCGGACGGCGCTAATACAGAACATCCCGATATAATATGTTCTATAGTTTCCGGAAAAGCCAAACATTTTCTACATAAATCATCAATTTGATTTGTATCTTTGATGATATGCTTTCTATAATTTTTAGTATTAATGAATCTATCTTAAATGGCAAGATAAAAACCTTCTATTTCTGCGCTCAACTCTCCAATACTCAACCATTTGTTTGACGAAAGTTTGTCAACATATGTTTGGTTGAGATAGTTGTAGTGTTTTGCGTGAAGAATTTTATTTGACCAGGAATCTAATAATTCCAGGTTGGTATTTATAAGAATGCTGGCATTCTCGTCGTATAAATTTAATGGCGAAATATTTCTATCTGCCTTGCAAATTATTTTATGCATTTCTGAACTATCAGCTTTCCTATGGAAAAAATTTCTTAGCATTTCTACCTGATTATGTTTTAAAGATGTTATTTTGACTATACCTCTACCTCCTAAATTTCTAGTTAAATTAATTCGTTCTATAGCTGAATTTGGATGATGGTAATTAAACTTTGTTAACGTAGTTCTAATTAATCGTTTTAAGTTATCTAAATCTGTATAAGACCATTTAATTATGCCAATGAGTAAGTTAATAGAGGTATTGCCCAAGTATTTATTGCCTTTATTAAATTCTTAGCAGATAGATTGCATTTAAAAAAATTCTGATCCTAGTTTTAAATTTAATCCTAATATCATTTTTAATACTAGTATGATCTAATCTATTTGATTGCGGATATCCTAAATATTTATAAACCTCATCTCCTTTCAAACTTTCAATTTTGAAGTTTCTAAATATACCCTCATCTCCATCTACAATTTTATCTTTCTCTATATGGATCGTTCTACATTTATCTAAACCAAAAGTCATTTTAATATCATCTGAAAAATTTTTAACTACTTTAATCATTTTCTCTAAATTTGGTTCAGAATTCAAAAAAAAATTTATATTATCCATAAATAATAAATGTGAAATTATATGGCTATTCCTTGTATTACCTTTAATTTTTATTCCAAACTTGCTTTTAATTGATATTTTAGATAGAGGATTTAATGCTAAGCAAAACCAAAGAGGACTCAATGAGTCTTACATGTCTATTAATATTAGTTGCAATATTATTATTCACTTACTGAATTACATGAATTCACTTACCAAATATTCTTTATGGTGAGGAAAGGCTTTAATTATATTCATATTACAAATCTGTTTAACATGTAAAAAAATGTACAATTATTGTAAAAACATACAAATATTAAATAAAAAAATTATGACCATACTCTATAAAAACAGATTTTGACGGCGAACGACTTTTCACGTTTCATAGTAAATTTCCTCACCGTATAAAATTACATTTCTTATGGAAAATGACCACACCATAGTCATAAACCATAGGAAACCGTTTTTTATGGTATGGTCATTGGTCAATTATCATGAAACCGTCTTTTTATACGGTTAGGTTATTTACCATAAAAACTGTTTTTATACGATAAGGTATGTTACCATGCAACAGTTTTTTTTAACTGTTTGAATATTTACCATAAAAACTGTTTTGATGCGGCAAGGTATTTTTATAATCGTATTTTTTAAAGGGTAAGGTTATTTACCATAAAAACTATTTTTATGCGGTAAGGAATGTTGCCATGAAACCATTATTTTTCAAGGTAAGTTTATTTACCATAAAAACCGTTTTCATACGGTGACTATTACACTTTTATGCCTATTGTTGTTTTCATTTAATTAAAAATGACGCAACACAGCGCAAAGATTGAAAAAAAAAAATATTTCGTTATTTGTTTTTGGGGTGCTATGCCGTGTTGCGCTAACTCCTTCTTTAGCCAACTTTTCGGATAGCTTTGCAGTGTACATCATCAGGGCAGATCCGGCAGATCTGACAGATGTGTAATTACTGTAATTGTTAGTGGTGAATGTGTGCTTATTTACTTGGAAGCGATACCATGTTGCCAGCGTCACTCCACTACGAGCTGGTTTTACAGTATACTTTAAAATGGTTTTTGTAGATTTCAATTGCCTCCGTAATTTCACCACTTACAATTACACATCTGTCGGATCTGCCGGATCTGCCCTGATGATGGATATTGCAAAGGTGTCCGAAACGTTGGCTAAAGAAGGAGGTAGCGCAACACGGCATAACACCCCAAAAACAAATAACGAAAATACTTTTGGCCGTGAAAATCTAAAAACAGTACTTTATTTGATTATTTTTCTGTATTATTCTAGGGCCTCCTGTTATTCTCTATTTAATGGTCACGACTAGCCTTGGCCACAGAAATTTATGATTGACGTAAAAACAAATATCCCATATCAGAATAACTCTGGTCAGATGATGTAAAGCGTATGTTAAATCAGAAAACTACCAAAATAATAAATATCTATACCTTGCGATGTAATGTTAGGAGAAATGTCATCCTTTACTTTCGCCCGTCCACCCTCCATTACTTACATCACCCAACTCAATGGAGTTATTCAGTAATTAATATAGATGATATTCCTTTGTATATTTTACCCAGTAATGGAAATTCCTTGTTAAGTTATATTAATATTAAATTATCGGTAAGACATTTTGGAAAATACTTGCGGCTTGGGAAGAGGTACTTCGGCTGTAATATATTATGATTATACTTGATTCCGACAAAACCCATCACCGGTTATTATGCGAAAATTTCTTAATAATGGTTTCGCAACCTATTAATGATTTGAAAATAAAGGGTAACGACGTTGCTCAAGTAATAATGAACCATAATAGGTTTTATAATATTCTCGATGTTATACTTCAAGGAATTTGAATTATTCAATTTGAAAGCTATTTTCGAAGAATTATTTCGTTGTTTTAGAATGTAAAATGTTTCTTTGTCTTAAACCTAGCGTGATTACAAAACAAAGTACCTACGTAACATTTCTTCATTTTTTAAAAGTACTTCACAAGAGAACTGTTTGCTACCGTCTGGTGCCAGTGATATTAATGCATTCCCATAATCTCACTGGCTCCTTCAGCCTCACATGTTGTGATGCTGAAGGTAGTAGGGAGGGGAAAGAGATGCGGAAAAGGAAGGTGGGGAATTATCTGGCTATTCAAATCTGCACACCAAACATGGTTAAAGCCATTTCACGGCCTCCGTGGTCTACGGGTAAGGCTCTGGACTCCCAATCCGAAGACTGCGGGATCAAATCATTCCAGAGTGGAAGATCTCTCGGCATCGCCCTGGTGTAAGACCTCCAATCAGAATTGAAACGTCACTTGAAATGGCTTTTGCCGTGTTTTTGTATTTAGCTATAAAATTTAACATCTTATATCTAATATAATCTATTCTAAAACCACTACAATATTAAAATTTGGACTTCACAACATTGGGACATAATCTACAAAAAACTGCCGGACTTTTAGCCTCCTTAACATTTACAGGGAGTTCATTGAACATTTTAAAACCTTTATAATAAATATTTTCATAAAAATTATCATGAACACGTTTTTTTCAGTTATTTTATAAGTTATATGTATGAAAAAATTCGCAGTGTTTCTTTAAATGCTATTTTAGACAATCCATACGAGATTTTTGGTCTATTTTAAATAAGTCGTATTTTGTCAAACATTTTCACTATTTTCGCTTTATTGTTTTAATATTAGCTCGCTCTGTCTAACATTCGTATTTCTTTCCATCTTCTTCTTTTTGAGCGGGTACACCGCGCCTTAATTAGCTCTACTGCAAAACTACAGAATCACATGTCCGATATTGTTCTTCGGAACCGATGAAATAAATAAATATAAATTGAAGAAATTGTAGAAATTATTGCACTACCTTACATTGTATTAATATCGAGTTTTCCACACCACAATAAATTCAAATTCTTCTAACTGTGTACCCTATATAATTATGTTTATTTTTAAGTCAAATAATTACATTTCATGAAAGAGAATTCTCCAAGAACATTCTTTGAACAATGTTTTTCGGAATGTAGGCACCTGCTTTAAAAAGTACGAACATTTTATTACCTTAATTAAAGTGGGTTCCACCGTCCACCTGTGAAACCACCCTTAGTGCGACAGGGTTACAGCCGCCGTTAGTGCCAGGTCGTTTTTATTGCGTGAAACAAAAATATATTCGTCTCCTCATGGAATTTTGACCAATGTTGTGAGGTTAGTAGGTACTAGAAGAGAATGGTGTAATTTAGAAAGGAAAGAGTACTGTGTCAATTTCCAACGAAGATCAAACTTTACATATAATGTTCCTATTAAGAGGAACGGCTGCGAGACCTTTGTCATACAAAATTTAAATTAAGTTTTGTGGCCAAAATACTTTATGAACCTGAATTTTTTTTTTATAATTAAAAGGTTTAGCAAATATCTAATCCGGATTTGAGGTAGTGTATTTACTTTTGGGTTAAATTATAAAATATAGCCCATTAAAAATAAACATTTGAATTTTTTTTTATGAATGGTTGATATAATATATTATAAAAACTCGTTTTTTTGTTTACATTAACTCCACACAGGAGAGTTAATGTAAATAATAAATAATGGAGGAGTCTTTTTGAGGAGAGGAAGGAATGAACATTGGTCTTGAAGAGACCCATGTTGTAGGAAGGAGGAAACACAGAGGCCGTTGAATACAAGAACGAATCGAAGAAGTGACCCGTTCTCATGTGACAAATGTCAACCATGTATGTATGTACTTATGTTGGGCACACATTTGGCGTGTTTCTCGACTATGCACCGGTGCCGAAGGTATCAATGACGCTAGTTCCTCAGAGCATTTTCCATTGTAATACCGGTAGAACAAGGGTATCCCAATGTACTTCGTAAATATGATGAAATATAAAATTAAAATATTAAATTGAAATATTAAATTTGAAATTAATACTTATATGATAAATGGTTCCATGACAGTTCATGCTGCGACAATTCATCCTGCGACAGTTCATCCGGCGACAGTTCATCCTGCCGACAGTTCATCCTGCCGACAGTTCATCCTGCCGACAGTTCATCCTGCAGACAATTCATCCGGCGACAATTCATCCTTCCTGATCATTTAGAAGATTTTTTCTTCAAGTAAGTATGCAAAGAGGATATACGGCCGTACAACCAAAATCGATATACTTATATCTGAAGGCATCTTGAGTGGAAATCCGCTGTAAAAAAAATTTTACTAACAATAATTTCGACTCTCCGAAGAAGCATGCGTGAATAACAAAATACGACATACTTATACGTGCAGTCGGCTTAGCAAAAAACCGTAAAGATTCCTACTTGCATATAATATAACTTTTTTATCTGAAATTAACACCATCTTTTTAGGGTGAAATGACTAATTTAAAAAAAAACACAAGAGTCCCAACCGTCTCGAGCCAGTGAGTGCCAATGGCATCCCCAATTTTGGTATGGTGTGATGCTGAAGGTAGTGGGAAGGGGAAGGAGATGTGGAAAACATATCTTCCTGGCTATTCAGATCTAGTAACCAAACACGGCTTAAGCCATTTCAAGTAATTAGACTAAACCATTATACACTGTACAACAGCGAAAAAATTTAAACAAATCATATGAGTGGGGAGGGGAAGGAGATGTGAAAAATTCTGCTGATTTGAAAAAATGCTATTCAGATATAGTCACCAAACACGCCTAAAGCCATTTCAAGTAACGTTTCAATTCTGAATGAATACTGACGAATAGCAAAATACGACATACTTATATGTGCATCTACTTAAGATTTAGGAGGCGGACATGTTTACCGTCGCCCCGGGAACCATTTATTGGATAACCAACACCCCTGCCATAGGTCATCCCAAGTGGTTCGCTACGTTTGGTGAATTATAAGGGTTCTTTTTAAATTTTTTCTTTATTCATTACTTACAAAATATGGTTACATAATTAGTGGATTTTTCGACCACCATGCTAGGCTGATGCCCGTGTTATGGTGGTCAATTATATGCCCGTGTTATGGTTGCCCGGGTTCTTGGAGTGATGTTTGTCAAGGTCTTGTTGGCGAATACTTTTCCTCACCTACTGCGTGAATTATAAGGGTACTGAATTATAAGGGTTGCGATGTTTGTCAAGGTCTTGTTGGCGAATACTTTTCCTCACCTACTGCGTGAATTATAAGGGTACTGAATTATAAGGGTTGCCCGGGTTCTTGGAGTGATGTTTTCCAGGTCTTGGTGGCGAATGCTAGAGAGTAAATTATCTTTCTCATTGGAACCGCCCTGTACGATCGTAAGAACATATTTCAACGAAATGTGGATTTTCAGCCGCTGGCTGGTTTATCGCTCTTAAGATTGGAAATATACTTTTTAGGAGAGGAAGCATCTGATGGATGCACGGTGAATATTAATTAATTTTTAAGTGGATGACTTATGAGAAGTGATACTTATTTAAAAAATTCAAAACTGTCCACGACAGTGCCCAGTTCGTATGGAAGATAACGACTCCACCACGCCACCCTTCCCCTATTCTTTATTTGTGAAACCAAAGATAATAATCCGTTCCGGGCAGGTACAATTTTATTACCTGAGACTCTGATAAGGGTCTTAGAAGTGAAGTACTC
This sequence comes from Limnephilus lunatus, assembly GCA_917563855.2. Classification (NCBI taxonomy): domain Eukaryota; kingdom Metazoa; phylum Arthropoda; class Insecta; order Trichoptera; family Limnephilidae; genus Limnephilus; species Limnephilus lunatus. The sequence goes on along the minus strand of OU830594.1, from coordinate 88,430,856 downwards.
TTAGCTTTTCAAGAAGTACCTATAACCGTGCTTTTTTTACTTGAAATGGTGTAAGGCGTGTTTGGTGACCATTTCTAAATAGCCAGATGAATTGCGGTGCAAGGCGATGGGTCGAGAGAGTACGGAAAACATCACTCCAAGAACCCGGGCAATCCTTATAATTCACCAAACGTAGCGAACCACTTGGGATGACCTATGTCAGGAGTGTTGGTTATCCAATAAATGGTTCCCGGGGCGACGGTGAACATGTCCACCTCCTAAATCTTAAGTAGATGCACATATAAGTATGTCGTATTTTACCATTCATCAGTATTCATTCAGAATTGAAAAGTTACTTGAAATGGCTTTAGGCGTGTTTGGTGACTATATCTGAATAAAAATTTTTTCACATCAGCAGAATTTTTCACGTCTCCTTCCCCGCCCCACTATCTTGAGCCTCACAACATATCCAAATGAGGAATGCCATAGTCTCACTGGCTCTAGATGGTTGAGAGCAGTTGGGGCTCTTGTGTTATAGTAAAAAGTAAAAAAAAATATTTAAAAAAAGTTATATCATATGACTTTAAAAAAAATCGCTATTGTACAGTAGGGTGTATCGATTTTTAACTTTTTTTTTGTTTTCAAATTCCAAGTTGAAAAAAAGTTGCTACTAGGTACCACAACTTACCACCAAAAGTTTTGGATTTTTAAAAAAATGTTTAGGTCTCCCGCACAACGCCTAAAGTTTTAATTTTTTTCAAAAAATACCAAATCTTTTTAAAATTTTAAATAATAAAATCGTAACTTTTGTGTTTATTCCAAGTTAAAAAACAGTAATATTAGGGCATAAAAAAGGGTAAGAAACGATTTTTTTTTATAAAAAATGGATTTTAGGTCTCCCGCACAAGCCCTAAAGTTTGTTAATTTTGATGAAATTTTGTAATTTTGTGTAAATGAATCATGTTTTTTTTTTAAAGTTTAAACCACCGGAATTAATTGTACTTTTCTTACAGAAGGCATAAAATGAGACAATATATATATACATAATTCATATATACATATAGTAAAAATATATACCACATATATACTATATATATAATATGTTTTATAGCTGAAAAAAGATAGTTGGACGGTGTAAATTGTATGAGAAAGGTGTTGAAAGAAACTAATGTTATTTGCTATTACTGTTGTTTATTACAAAAGTATAAAAGGTTATAAGGTTATAAGGTTATAGTAAAAAATGTTGCTGATTACTTTCCATACGATATGAGTGGCAGTTTTCTTGTTCTACTGCAAATTTACTGACTTGTTTAAGTATTCGTCCTTTCATCTTGGCTTCAAAACCTTAAATTAAAGTTATGTATAGTATTAACATAGGCCTAGTGATTTTTACAAAATTTTATAAATGTTTTAACAGTTCCCAAATGAAATTTCAATTTAATATGGAAGACAGTATGATAAAGACGTTATTTAGAAACATTATAACTACGAAATGGTTGAAAAAACATACTTAAATTCTAATCCTTTGCAGAGGTTTTGTACTGGCTCTTGGTCTCGAACGTAGGTAGCTCTTTACGGTCTTACAGTCTGGCATAGATAAAACCATCTCTTTCGATCAGCCCACATACTCGCTTCGAAGCTTCTGTGACTTCCTTGACAATTCGTTCCACCGCTTAAGTGTGAAAAGGAATTCTAAAATCAACCCTTCCACTTTTGCCAGTTTCCGCAATTGACTCCAACTCTTCTAGGCTCATATCAGTAACAAGAGAGGGTTCGGTTACTGAAGTGGATTGCCAGTCAATCATATCTATATGTATTGTCTTCGGCATCAAAATTGATCTGAGGGGGTTTAAATACCCTTACCACTTTTCTTTCGGTTGCGCAAGCTTTCTGGATTCTCTTATAAGCCAAGGCTCTGATATGTTTTCGTTCATTGAACAGCATAGCTATCAAAACATGCTCTGGGTGAGCCATGAAAGCATTTCTCTGTAACGTTGCATGGACATGGTTGCTTTTCTTAGCTCATCTTCCAAGTAATTGCAAAGAATCATTTAAAAAAAATGAATGGAAGCTTGCGGGATTTGGGAATTGCACTTAATTGAGAACCATGATGGTATGTAGACCTTCATTATGAACTCTGCAAGCTTTCTTAGCTGAGGGGTCGGATCATCGGTGGCTACATACAAACGAAGGACTTGATTTGCCAGAGTAAGCCACCTGGCGTGCGAGATGTTGCCGGGGTTTCGTTTGGCCAACTCTTCTGTATATGTGCCTGTTGATACAGCTTTGGATGATTCGTACAGATACTTTTGGTCTGTACTCAACTGTTTAAGATCAACCTTTGGTGTATCGCTTTCAATTGCAACAAAATTTAGAACTTCCAGATTTTGCCAGCTTAAATGTTGTTTACCAATAGTCCCACTAAATTTGTTCGGTCCAGAAGTTGGTCCATCAAGAGCAACCATAACTCTTTTCAATGGTAATTCATTCAAATGTAGTAGACACACAACTGCCTGCAGTGGCTGTTCTAATTTATTTTCAAATAAGGTTATAACTTCCTTTGAAGTACCTGTGTTTGTTGCCGTACCATCACAACCGATAGCTTTAAGTGTTTTCAGGTCGACAGTTTTTTCTTCACAATACTTAACTAGTGATGTAACGATTTCCTTTCCTGTTCCATTTATGGGAGTTACATGACCGAAATATTTGGAACCAGGTTCTTCAACAATAGAGATGTGTTCTTCCGATACAGATTTTCTGACGCTTTTACCAGCTACTATTTGTTGAGAGAACAGTCTGAAGAATCGTGAGACAGTCTGGCCTTCCCCCACCCCATCGCTTCAGGTTGACGCTTGACGTATGGAAATGTACTTCATTATTTCACTTATTACAATAATTCCAACCAAGCTCAACCAGATTTTAGTCAAATTTAAGGTTTGAACTATGAACAATACAAATATCAAAGTACTGCAAAATTTCAAAAGTTGGCTGAAATTTACGACTTTTAGGCCTTATGCGGGAGACCTACATGAAGTGCTAATTTTTTAAAATAATTTTTTTAACATTTTTTGGTACTTATTGTTAGAAGAATTTTAACTTGCAGCTTAGAATAAAAGTGTTTTAGATTCTTTTAATATTTTTGTAAAAGTTGACTTTTTTAGTAAATTTTCTAAACTTTAAGCCTTGTGCGGGAGACCTAATTATTTTTTTTTAAATCCAAAATTTTTTGTGATAAGATGTGGTGCCTAGCAGCAACTTTTTTTTAACTTGGAATTTGAAAACAAAAAAAAAGTTAAAAATCGATACACCCTATTGTACAGTGTATGTAGGCTTAGTCTGATTACTTGAAATGGCTTTAGCCGTGTATGGTGACTAGATCTGACTAGTCAGACAAATTGCGGTGCAAGGTCGAGAGAGTACGGCTAGAGATGTCCTGATTACGTCTGCCTCAGGTAATCTCTCCCGATCCGGACCGCCACGCAGTAGGTGAGGAAAAGTATTCGCCAACAAGACCTTGACAAACATCACTCCAAGAACCCGGGCAACCATAACACGGGCATATAATTGACCACCATAACACGGGCATCAGCCTAGCATGGTGGTCGAAAAATCCACTAATTATGTAACCATATTTTGTAAGTAATGAATAAAGAAAAAATTTAAAAAGAACCCTTATAATTCACCAAACGTAGCGAACCACTTGGGATGACCTATGGCAGGGGTGTTGGTTATCCAATAAATGGTTCCCGGGGCGACGGTAAACATGTCCGCCTCCTAAATCTTAAGTAGATGCACATATAAGTATGTCGTATTTTGCTATTCGTCAGTATTCATTCAGAATTGAAACGTTACTTGAAATGGCTTTAGGCGTGTTTGGTGACTATATCTGAATAGCATTTTTTCAAATCAGCAGAATTTTTCACATCTCCTTCCCCTCCCCACTCATATGATTTGTTTGAATTTTTTCGCTGTTGTACAGTGTATAATGGTTTAGTCTAATTACTTGAAATGGCTTAAGCCGTGTTTGGTTACTAGATCTGAATAGCCAGGAAGATATGTTTTCCACATCTCCTTCCCCTTCCCACTACCTTCAGCATCACACCATACCAAAATTGGGGATGCCATTGGCACTCACTGGCTCGAGACGGTTGGGACTCTTGTGTTTTTTTTTAAATTAGTCATTTCACCCTAAAAAGATGGTGTTAATTTCAGATAAAAAAGTTATATTATATGCAAGTAGGAATCTTTACGGTTTTTTGCTAAGCCGACTGCACGTATAAGTATGTCGTATTTTGTTATTCACGCATGCTTCTTCGGAGAGTCGAAATTATTGTTAGTAAAATTTTTTTTACAGCGGATTTCCACTCAAGATGCCTTCAGATATAAGTATATCGATTTTGGTTGTATACTTACTTGAAGAAAAAATCTTCTAAATGATCAGGAAGGATGAATTGTCGCCGGATGAATTGTCGGCAGGATGAACTGTCGGCAGGATGAACTGTCGGCAGGCTGAACTGTCGGCAGGATGAACTGTCGCCGGATGAACTGTCGCAGGATGAATTGTCGCAGGATGAATTGTCGGGTCACCATGATAAATATGTGATCCAATATAAATCCTTTTTAATAATTCATATGTTTTTTATTTTGCGTATTATTTATTTACGTAATAAGTGATGTAGACAAATATATATTTTTTTAAATTATCTGATGATAATTTACAATAATAATCTCTAATAATTTCCAAAGTTGCCCCTGAAATCGTGAAAAATCGATTTCTTTAATGGACTATTTTTTTATAATTTAAAAAACAAATAACCAAAGTAGCGGTACTGGATATTTGCATCAACTTTTGAATAAAAAAAATAATTATTCCGTTTGGTTAAGTATTTTGGCCTACAATCCAAATTTAAGTTTCATATGAAAAAGTCTGTACAGCAGTTCCTCTAGTCGAAAGGTCTTGCTATATAACTTTCACATTCGTTTTGTTTGTTGCTGTTTGAACATTAAAATTTTGTTGAAAGTGGAATAATAAACCCTTAAATAATAATAATAATAATATTTGGACGATTTATATAGCGCCATTTTCGTGAAAAATCACCTCAAGGGCGCTGTACAAACTTACCATACTTGCCTAAAATCTAGAAAGACTACAAGCTAGACAAACAATTAAAAACAACTTATGGCTAAAAATTGCATACACGGGTTCATTGATCACCGATACGAAAATATATGTACAATATTTTGACCAATGAACGGGATGCTGCCTAAAAACGAATTAATACAGGACCATACTTACCTGGGAGGTCGCTTGTAATTAACACTGTTTATTGTCTATTTAAAGAAATTTAGATAGAGTTCGCACGCAGAGGACATAATTGTGAACACATGTTGTTTAATCCTGAAAATATTTATTAATATCCTTAATTTGGTATTACTGTAGGTTTTATATATTTGTGAGAGTTTAAAGTGAAGTTTCATTAAAGTATTGAAACCTGGAGTGTCAAAAAGAAGACAAAAGAATGAAAAATAAGAAAATATATGAGTGTGACCCACATTATCGTATTACAATGAATAAATGATATTATTGTATCAATTAAAAAATAAAATTAATTAAAAAACGTTGGGTTTTTATTCCATAGAAGAGCCTGTTCTCACTGATCCATTTCAAAGATTCTATGAAACAGATCATGAAATAGATCAGGTGGTATCCTGACTTAAGTGATATTTCAAAGCCTTGTATCACAAAAACCTACCCTTCTTCCATGATCCCAGAGATAAGCATTCGAGAGATTTTTTCGCTTAACAAAAACAGAGCTTCTGCTTCGTATAAGTATGATAGTTTAAACGATTGTGTGGGTTTCGCGATACATAAATAATATTTATCGAATGCTGTATTCTTGTTTGGCCAAAGTTATGAAAAAACGTCGACGGCTGTCACGTAGTATGGAATATTGATTAATATAAAAATAAAACAAGCAAACATAAATCACACTGAATTATAATATCATTATTTTCAGTCACATTAACTTAACACACGTATTTCCTAATTTTTTATTCCACACATGGTGAACTGTTTCTCATTTTGAATGGTCATAAAAAAAGCATGAAACGTACGTTCTTTATTTTAATAGTGCTACAGAACTTTCTTACACATTAAATAATGGTGAGACAAAAGATGAGACACTCAACATACGTATGTATCTTTCCTCACAAGTGCTACTTTTCTCTTTTGAGGGAAACAGATATATCTTTCTACGGCTCTGCTCTACGGGAATTGCGTTTCATTTTCTTTACACGTGTGAGGGAGATGTATGATAATGACTGTATATTTCCTTTGGGTGGGTGCAGACATACATATACCGTTTTTTCATTTTGGACTGTTGTTATTTAGTGTGTACGAAAAAGCTGCAGCATTATACGATTAAGAACAAAAGAAAAACCATCAGAGCATTGACGTTTGACGTTTTTGAATTGTTGGATTTCACTCATACTTCATTATCCTTTGTAACTATATTCCATACTTTCAAAATAATCGTCACGGCTAGGAGTATTGTTTGTAGGAGTCTACAGAGACGTCACGGTGCAGGATGCAAGAAAATGATTACTTTTTTCGTTCCAAGGAAACAGACCTACGTACATTGTGCATCTCATCTTTTGAAAGAGCATTATTGTGATAAGGAACTTTATTGCCTTTTTTATGCCGTCACGGTACCGTAAAGGTGGACCGTCACGGTAATAATAAAAGGGCTCAATAGTTCAGTTATAACCTCTCTTTCTCGCAAAGAACGAAGACAAGAAATCATCCTTAGAATGACAATATTCCATATGACACAGCAACGTCACGCGATAGTAGGATCTAGGGAAAATGGCTTTAGGGTTCATTATCGCATTAAAATGCTGCGTCAGATGAAACCTTGAAAAAATGTTAAGAGGGAGTTCTCAGTGGCAGAGTTAATGTAAGGTTGGCGTGATAAAGTAATTGACGTTCGATAGTTTTTAAAAAATGACAACCAACACGTCATCACGAAAATATAAAATGGTTTAGGGTGCAGAATTAAAGAGAAAAATATATTCTGAAGCATATTATTTGGGTCTAGATGTGATTTCATCTTTAGTGTCTCGGAATCTATTTTCTTTTGCAATGATTTCAAAACTTTCGGGATGGGTTCAAAAACAAATCTACTGTTTCTGCTTTTTCTGTTATTTTGTATTACACTGCTGACGACTAAGATTGCGGGCGTTTTGTTTCTAATTTAATTTTGTATTGGACGTTAAAATACCCAAGCAAACTGAAAAATTATTTAAAGTTAAAGATGTTAAATAATGCTTCTAAATTACGAAAAACTAAATGATGTCGTATTTTTTATTACGAGTATTTTATAATTAAGCAAAATAAATAAAATAATTGCACCTGTTCCAGATATTTGATATATATTCTGATGAAAAAAAAAATCATTTTGGTCGGATATTTACTCAAAAATCTGCACAGCCGTTCGTCTTAAGAATATGAACTCAACGAATGTATAAAATAGATCATGAATTTAAATCTGTAACATAATGATTCTTCGATACCTACTAAAAGTTTTAGCGCAAAATCAATAAAATAATGCACCTGACTGACTGGTATTTCTGTTAGTCAATTTTAAATTTCAACTTATTTCAAAAGTTAAATTGCGAAAATGGTTTAGTGCTGTACAATGTGTACAAGTCTGTTTCAAATAAAAAGATTTTAAAAATTGATTTAATTTGAGTAGTGATTAAGAGCAAAATAATGTCAAACTTCTGAGGAAACGAAAATTTAATTTTGAAATTGTCCATGTCCGTGAAGCGTTTCGTCCCCTCACAATGTCTTAATATACCCATATTAAATGGTTTCATGGTTCGGGACTTAAGTACATTGAATGCCGATTACTCGATAAGATAAAAAAATAAAATAAACGTCGTTTAATTTACAAACCTAGAATTATAATTAATTTTTCAGAGCCCGCAAAACGATCAAAATCTGGCAGGGTACGTGTGACGTTATTCGTACAACGGTTGTCAGTTGGGTCATTTTCTCGGGATTCAAAACATTTTTTAAGAATTACTATTTTTCACTCAAGTTCCTAATTCCTAGATCCTAAAGAAGTTTTTCATGGAGTTATTATTGCGTGCTTTGAAACATTTTTGAAGATAATAGCAGAGATAGGGAAGAGTCTCATAGAAGGAAATTCATTACTAACTAATAATATACCTCCAGCTTACTTTAAGAGAGTGCTCACTATACCTTCACAACACACGTCAGTACAAACTGACAGGAACCCTTGTTACAAAATGCACACATTGAATAATTAATTTACTGTATGAAGTGGGATGCTAAAGGGAGAGTGCTCACCATTTGTCCGAAATATGTGTTTTTTGCCGCAAACTTGATATTTCGATATGTGGATATAAGAAAAATGGATTTAATTACTACTATGGGTGCATTAATGATTGCGATATTAAGTCAAATAAATATTAGTACTTACAAGATTATTAAACAATATTCAACCGCGTATGTAATTAATATTTATGAACAGAACACTGGAGCAATTCGCGAACAGTTAAGTCTTCGCCAATCAGAAACAGAATAATTTACATCTTAGCCTGGCCTGCCGCGCCGCTGATAATAGAAGGCCCTTGACTACTATTGGTGAACGAGCTGCCAAAAGCAGGTATCTCGTGAAAGCCCTGCATTGTTCGCTCACCACACTACTGCAAGTTGTCAGGCGGTGTTTAAAAACCATATTATTCACATATTAGAAACAATATTCTGGACCGTGTATAGATTTTTTTGGGTTTGTGACGTCACTGTATGAAAATGTCTTGTCTCCGATAAAGTTCCTGTTCGATAATAAAAATTACACACTGATATTTTTTTTTATATGGTAACACTTTAATTTCAGGCGAATTTTTGAATTTGACATTTAACATTCACTAGATTTGTTGCTTGTTATTTGCGAATTTATCTTTGGTTTGACGTTTTGACAGATGTTACGAAGAGAAGGGGGAAAAAATTCGGTTTACTGGCCAAATTCTTCACATGATTATATTAACTGAATTATACGACTTTAAAAATTTTTTTGACACACATAGGAAAATTGCCATTTTGGAAGCATTCTGATTCCTAGAAAATCAAACTAGTTATTTTTATACTAACTTTGGGCCGGGGAATCCGAATCTGAAAGAATTAGGCGGCGGCAAGCAATATTAACAGAATTACACGACTTTTAAATTTTCAATAAACACAAGCCATCTTCAAAGCATTTTAACACATGAAAACCATAGAAAAACAACAATTTGAGTGTGGCCATCCCTAAAACAAAATCAAAAACTAATTATATCAATAACGTAAAACTTTCCGACGCGATAATTCTTCACATGATAATTCATCACATAACACATTAACCTGATGAATTATGACTATCTCAACGGCCGTATTCTTAAACCAAAAGTATGAAAATTCGTAGTCTTAAAAAGTTGTTACCTAGACCGGTCACCAATATCAATGTTATTATATAAAACCTAACCTAACCTAACCTAACCTAACCTAACCTAACCTAATCTAACCTAACCTAACCCAACATGGTTTGTGCCCCTTTATACCGCCTGCTCGCGTCAATTTAAAAAAACATCCCAGTTTTCAAGTAGTTTAGCGGCTACGCTAGGTTTGTATAACATGGTTTGTGCCCCTTTATACCGCCTGCTCGCGTCAATTTAAAAAAACATCCCAGTTTTCAAGTAGTTTAGCTGCTACGCTAGGTTTGTGTAACATGGTTTGTGCCCCTTTATACCGCCTGCTCGCGTCAATTTAAAAAAACATCCCAGTTTTCAAGTAGTTTAGCGGCTACGCTAGGTTTAGGTAGCATGGTTTGTGATACAAAAGTGAGTAAAATTTATAAAAAGTAAGTACTTAAATTATAAACATGTCATTTTACGTTATTGATATTACTGCTTAATGGCAACACTTAATTTTATGTGATGTAACATCTTTATTCTTTTTCTATGGTTTTCATGTGTTAAAATGCTTTAAAGATGGCTTGTGTTTATTGAAAATTTAAAAGTCGTGTAATTCTGTTAATATTGCTTGCCGCCGCCTAATTCTTTCAGATTCGGATTTCCCGGCCCAAAGTTAGTATAAAAATAACTAGTTTGATTTTCTAGGAATCAGAATGTTTCCAAAATGGCCATTTTCCTAGAGGTGTCAAAAAAATTTTTAAAGTCGTATAATTCAGTTAATATTGCTTGCCGCCGCCTAATTCTTTCAGATTCGTATTCCCCGGCCCATAGTTAGTATAAAAATAACTAGTTTGTATTTTTAGGAATTTGGCCAGTAAACCGAACTTTAGCCGAGAACCCCGTACATTTTATGTATTCTGTACCTGTTTTAGAAGTGTAATGGTAATGGTGCTGATTTTAACAAAAAAAAATCATAATTTATTATTATTATTATAATTTACAAGTACAAGTATAATACATTGGATTTAGTCATATATAGACGTTGAACATTATAATGATTAATGATCAATATGATGGATCAAGGAAAATATATTTATGAGCTAAGTAATATTTTTGGTATATCTCGTTATTCTCCTGTGACATTCGTGTGGAAAACGTTACTTTTTAAAAATGATTTTCGGCTGTGTAATTATCGTTTCTTCGCACCCATAAAGTTCGTGTCCCGTCTTTCCGGTTTATAAAAAATGATCTGATTTTTCGGATTAAATTTTTCAAAAAATCGCCAGGGTTTCAAAAATTCGATAAAAAAATACGGAATGTCTTACAATAACTGTCTTAGCCGAAAAAAAAATTGTGATGCAAGTGGCCTATTATTAGTACAAGTACTTCTAGATATAACTTCTAAGTATCAATAGTATTTGGGATTCTGTTGTAACAAAATTTTACGATACCAACAAACTTGTGATCGAGCAGGGGTGGCAAGAAAAAAAATAAATACTCTTGTCACTCCTCGTTTCACACAGACTATTTTATTATTCTGACTCTTTGACGTGAAGGGTCTCAAAGGATACTAAACCTTTTCATTCAATTGATCCCGTCGTGTATCATATTCTCCTTGACACTCCCTTCCCTGTCCATTGGATCTAATTGTCCAAAATATGCAAGCGTTCATTTCAATAGTGTTCATCACTTTAGAATTTTTTTTACAAACAGTTGAAAAATTAGAGAATTTTTACAACCAAACAGAATGCTCCATTTTGAAGGATTAATCTAAAATATAATATTGTGTTTAAAACAACTTAAAAAAACGTAATTAAAAAAAAAAACAATATAAACGTTTGTTCCGCTTGGATATATAGATTTTCACGGCAAAAGGTATTTTCGTTATTTATTTTTGGGGTGTTATGTCGTGTTGCGCTACCTCCTCCTTTAGTTAATGTTTCGGACAGCGTTTAAAAATGACATATTTCCGGTCCATCATCAGGTAGATGTGTAATTGATCCTTAATTTAGTCATCAGTCCAGTCTGATAAATAAATAAGCAAGTTGGAAAAGTTTAGATAAAGATTTATTTATTTATTTGAAACATTTTTTTGTCCAACTAGGCAATTTAACCGTTTTAGAACAGTCAAAATGAGAAGAATTTTTTACATGTAATTAGTGTGTTGACTATAATATTGCCTTTTACTTAAATATAACATTTGATTAATAATATTAAGGTTTTGATGATAGATAAAAGTATTCAAGTTACTTATACAAGTTATGTACAAGATACTTAAGTGTAAATTATATATTTAACAATATATTTTTTTTTAAATGTACAGAAGAGAAACAAAAAAGAAAATTCTAAAAGAAAAAATAAAACACGGTTTTCTAGATATTTATCAAAAAGTGAGATTATATTAAAAATCTTTACTTTTTGTTACATTACATTTTATTAGTAATTGCTTTTTGGTAAAATCTCTGCCGCAAATTCAACAACATTGGTACACTGCAGTCCTTTACTAGATGTGCTTCGCGTTGAAACTGAAAAAAAAATAAACTTTTGGACGATACTTTCATCCAGAAATGTGATGAAGACGAACTTTGCGGGATATCAAGTTTATTTTGCGAAATCATTCACATTTTGCCTTTGTTAGAAATCAACTTGAGAACAATTCTTCCGCCTGGAACCCTCTTTACAATATTCATGTTCAAACTATTGAAAGAATACAAAATAATTTCTTACATTTTTTAAGTTTTAAAATGGGTATTCTAGCAATTTTGTCGATCTAAAAAAATCTTTTAAATTATCTGAACATGTTTAAATTGGATTTTAACTGACTTGGTATTTCTATATGAAATTCTAAATGATGTATATATAGTCCATAATTGCTTGCGTTGATAAGCTTTCGGATTCCAAAACGTAGTACTAGAAGTAGGGATTAATTTAAGTGTAGAATTATGGGACCAATAATATGTAGGTACTACCCATTGCCCAGAATATTAACCATTCGAGCATTCGCATTAATAATTGAAATTTGAGTCCATTGAACGCACTTGTATTTAAAGGTTTATCTCATATTTTTTTGGATTCTTAAACGGTTAGATTTATAAACGCATCTATGCTGACCATTAATTACTATAAAATAATTGATAAAAAAAATTATTACAATAATTTCGGTTCACAAAATGTCAAAAACAAATAATTTGGAAGAGATGAGAGACATCTCTTGCTAAAAAGATAAAATAATAAGTTATCTTTGTGATTAATAGAAATTAATGAACGTTTTAAAACATTTCTTCAAATTTGCCACATTTTGGCTGGTGAACTATCGAGGATATTTTCAAATTGGCCAAAATGTAGCCAAATACGCTCCAATGGTTAATGGACGAAATATGTAAAAAGGATTGTTAATGGAGCTCAGTTCAACTGTGTATAAAAATAAATAAAAAAAGTATAATCAAACAGTATTCTTAGGCCAGAGACTGTGGTTGAAGTTTAAGAATCTGACGAAGAATGCAACTCTGTCGCTTTGCAGTATGCCAAACCGTTTGAGTACGTGGAGTTTGTGTACAAAGATTCTTTTGTAATAGAACCAAATTAAAGCAATGCAAAAAGATAGCGCCACTTACTTTAACAGATGATTAGCCTGAACGGCATGAGTACTACGGATTTATAATTATTATTGTAACTGGCAGTTGTGAATAATAATACCACACGGGTGTATATTATACACGACGTCATTGCTTGTCGCGATTACACGATTGTCCCGGTGACTAGCTGTCACTGGATCATAGTGGATCCGAGGAACCAGCTATTTTAAGAAAATGGTCACAAACTGGGCGAAGCCGAACTAAAAACCGCCCGTAAAGCCTAGCAGCAAAAGCCTGCGGAGTGGATTTTTAACTTCTGGTTGTTATTATTTCTACTTGTAAAAGCTCCTGAAAACGGTGTTAATATTTTTTTAAATTTAATAACAATAAAAGATAAACTAAAATTACAAAATAAGTCAAAATACAAAGTTAAGTGGTTTGTTTATAGTTCTCCTCACTAGGTATTCCTGTTCCGAGGCGGACTGTATGTTCCTGAATGGGTGCTGATCTTTATTTCCTCATCTTCTAGTTTCTTGATTTTCAAAAAATAAACAATAAATGAAATAAAAATGTTTTATGTTTGTTGTCTGCAGGTTGCATTGGGGTAAATACATAAACAACAATAAATCCACCGTAAAATAATTTTCACATCATTCTGACTTATATTCAGACAACTCCACAGCATCATAATCCCCCAGACACGAAATACGAGCTCCTAACAACGAGGCAATATTACCATTTCGTTGTTGCAAGTTGATTCCATAGCGAATAGACATTTCTCCCACATCAGGGGTATTTCAAATTCGCGCGGAACAACAATGGACCGCAGCCAGCCGGCAAGGTAGCCGGCAAGGGAGGCGTTTTATCTTAAATTTCACCAGTCTACCCAACCACCTAACAGTCAGCACCACTGAAAAAGAAATCCCCACAGAAATATGTTGAAGGCACGGACGTACAAAATACATGGACATGCCCTTACGTGTTAAAAAACGTGTTATTTCCCCCTCCCATTGGAACCATTTTTCGGAACCGGCTGGGCGTGTCCGGACCAGTGTCGTGCTCTCATCGTACATTTTACGCGCGGACACTGTATTTCTATGAAACACATACTTAGACATCGAGATACATAGCGACGCGAAACACAAAGCCGCTGTTTACTGGGTTAAGTAAATCATGAAACATTTGTAAAAGTGTCTACGGCAACAAAATATTCCACTATGAAAATACTCTGAACCTTACTTTGCGAATTTGGATTTTACACATCTGTTCATACCGTGGCATGTAATTCGCGCTCCCATATAAAAAGGTCTATTCATTCAAAAGCAGATTTTACTATCAAGAACTAAATAGTGATATTATAGTGCGAGGTGCCTATATACTGTTAGATTGATTTATTGGCGAATCACAAGTCTCTTTCCTCTCTTCGCCCCGCCATAGTTGGTTTTTACCCCTCATCTGTAAGTTCTCGTCTAGTTATTTGTATGTCTATGGTTGAAGGCCTGTCTGAAGTGAAAAAATTATCTTATATTTTTTGATAAAATAGATTAAAATTTTTTTGTGTATAATAATTAATTTGTATTGGCGTCTCTCGATCCTGGTGGTCGAAAGGTGTTATTTAGGGCATATTGCGTTGGTGATTATCGTAAGTCAACAAGCGAAACAAGCGGTTCCGTCGAAAAGAGACACTAGCGACATCTCGCGGAGATGATCTAACATTAATACGGTTTTCGTGGGGCATAGATAGTTGTGTAATAACTGTGTACAATTGTTTGTTGCGCGATTGGCATGTTACCCGCCTATGCAACGGAGCCGGGGCTGTCAATGAAACTAGTTCCTCTGAGTATCTTCCGTTGAAGTATAGGTATAATAAGTAAAAATTATTATAAGCAATAATTATTTGCCTGAAACACTCATCAACATTGAAAAAATCTCCCGAGAAAAGATAAATGCCGCCGACGGGACTTGACGGGAGACAAGCCGACGTAGCTCAGTGGTAGAGCAGTTGACCGGATATCAGAAGGACAGGAGTTCAAGTCCCGTCGGCGGCATTTTCTCGGGAGATTTTTCAATGTTGAGGAGTGTTTCAGGCTAATAAAATTATTGCTTATAATAATTGTTACCCTTTGTGCTATGCATAAAAATCTTGTCTTAAACATTAGTTTACCAATTAAAAATAATAAGGTATAATAAGGATATCATTCCCTTCTGATGGCTGTGCTCTAAATATTACAATTCGTTTGTTAAAATAGGGTTATCTACCAAACAGACCGCTTGATTCTGCACAGTCAAGAAATTTTCAAGTATTTTGGGGCTCCAGACCAAAGGTCGCTGCTAAATTCAACATATTTATTTATTTATTTCAAGATTTTTGTTTTTACAATACAAATGATTACATGTGCAAGGTTATACAATAATTCATTTTATATTACTACTACTCCATAAATTGAGCTCAAGAGCTCATGTATGTATAACAATATAAGGATGTATTTCCAAAGTAATCGAAATTCTGTCTTGATAAGATGATCAATTTCTAGGAATCGAGGAGTAGAATCTTCTTCCATGAATTAGATTTCTGCTGAGTTTTCTTTTAAATCGATTTAGATCACTTCTAGGGTTCTTTTGTTCAGTGAGTCTATCAGCTGATATACGTCATAAGGTGGTATCGCGTTACACACTTTCAGGGAGGCGATTTGGTGTTATTTTGAGCTATTGGTTAATTAATGCGATATTGAGGGCATTTCAAAACTCTAACGCCGACCCTACTAACGTGCAAAATCACGTTATATTATAATTACAAATTAGTTTAAAAAAACAAACACCCTTGTAAAATGACGAAATTTTCTTGTGATTTTTTTTTATAAGTAAGTACTTTAAGTAGGTACTTACTTAAAAAAATATTAAAGAAATTTGGACAAATTTTTTTTTATTTTTTTAAATATTGTAAATATTGTAGTAATACCCTACAACTTTACCTGTCTAAGCGAAAGTAAACCTGTCGAACGGGGAACAAATTGCTAGAAGCTTTCAAAACAGTTTACAAAGACTGTCACGCATCTTTTAGAGTGACGCGACGTTCCGATGACATATTATGTGGTTCAGTACCTGTTGCATAATTCATATCTCACGATGTTTATGAATGGAGTAACAAAGGAAAGTAGTACTTATTAAACATGGTTGTATTATTTATAATCTGCAAATAATTTACTTTCGCGAATCGAATCATCACGCAAAGTGATCAAAAGTATTCTAAAAACAGCACTGTAATAATATAACAATTATTATAATTAATTAATAATTAATAATTATCAGCCTGAAACACTCATCTACATTGAAAAAATCTTCCGAGAAAAGATACTGGCCGCCAACGGGACTCGAACCCGTGTACCTCTGATGCCGGTCAGGAGCTCTACCTCTGAGCTGTGGCGGCTTATCTAAAACCCGCCAAATATTTCAATATATAGTAGTGCTTCATTCAACAATTACTGCTTATTACATTTTTATATCTCGGAAGATTTTTTCAATGTAAATGAGTGTTTCAGGTTGATAATTATTGCTTATAATAATTATTACCCTTTATGCTATGCATAAAAATCTTGTCTTAAACGTTAGTTTATCAATTAAAAATAATAACTGTAATAACATGATCGTTGTTAATTTTTAGGGTATTTCACCGTGTTGCGCTACCTGCTTCTTTAGCCAAGGTTTCGGACATCATTGCAGATATCCATCATCAGACAGATGGAGCATGTAAACTCGGCCACACTGATAAATCGACAACTGCCGAGAATTTAATTGAAACCGGCCATCACTATGGATTTGTTCCTGAAGTTCTGGGAAGACTCAAAACCTATAAACCTGATTAGGGAGGCAATCGAAATTTAAAAAATTTCTATTAATATTAATAGAGACGATGGATCCTAATAGTTCTTTGTATCCGGTAACTGACAGCTACACCGAAACTAAACGCAGAACTCAAATTTAAATTATAATGTAATACCGGCTCGAAGAGGATTGAGCTGGCAACACGGCAAATCATCTAGAAACATAAGCACAATTTCACCACATTCCTCGATTACACATCTGCCCTGATGATGGACACTGCAGTGCAGTCCGAAACGTTAGCTAAGGAAAAGGGTAGCGCGACACGGCATAATACTCTAAAAAATCATCACGATAATATTTTGGGCGTGAAAATCTCAACTCCATAATAACACTTTCCATTTTCTTCTTATTCGCAAAAAGCAATATATGTAATAATAATAAAACTTGGCTAATTTATACAGCTCCGTTTTTGTGATAAATCACCTCAAGGGCGCTCTTCAAGTAAATGTATAATAAAATTGGTATAACTAATATTTTTAATTATAACTAGTGACCTATATCTAAGACTTGTCGCTAGTTGCTTATATCTAAGACTTATAGCTAATGACTAAGACTTATAATAGTTGACTTAAAACTAGTGGCTTAATGACACACATATTTACAACCATGACTTACGGATAGAGACTTGAAACTAACATAAGCACCTATATTAACAAGCTATGTAGGTATGTGTAAAAAATCGTAACGTAGATAAGTTATTGCTGCAAGTCGAAGCAGTTTGAGGATTTATACATTTTGTACAATTTTTATTTTAAAAGTGAATTATTGGTAGGAGGGAAACGAGTAGGTAAACAGAAGGCTAGAGAAAGGGAAGGGTTTTATAAGAGGTTAGAGTTGTGTGGGTGTAGAAAATTTTTTCAAACGAATGTATTTAAAAAAAATAAGAGCAAGGGAATACCTATAACACAGCAAATATGTAATATTTAAATTAAGAATTGGTCGCTGCTTTGAATTTATAAAAAATGTCACAACTAAACCTTTTCGAATGCGATCCGATAACTAGCTTTTATTTACTTCAGGTTATATTATGTTATTTTTATAAGGAGATGAATCAGAGGAAGGTAGGGAGTACCTGGAGATTTATATTTGGATACCAAACACGTTTCGATTCTGGATGGTGGTCTTTCACCAGGGCTTCACTGAATTGCATTGCATATAGTTCGGCGAGAATCCTGCTACCATACATACAGCAGCCAATAATAATATGCGTTAAGAAAAATGAAGACAATATTGGGAGTTCTTAATCAAAGGATACAGTTATGTAAATATGGTAGAATTAGTTCAGCAAATAGAGCAGAGCCCCGACATGGCTATCGTCCTGGGTTCAACTCCTAGATGTGGTATCTTTTTCTGATTTTTCTGTTTCATGTTTTCGTTTGAGAGTCGCTTACATTGTCTTCCATGTTTAAAATGATTGTTATCATCATTTATATGTAAATGTGTTTGCCAAAATTATACGTATGTATTTAAAATGCATGTATAAACAAAAATCTTATTTTATTTGGAGAAACACATGGATGAAGGGATTGAGGAATACCATATTTGTATCCTCGTACAATTTAGTTTCCGAAAATAAACAAAAAAGTGTTTCGAAAACTTGAAATGCAATCTTAGACATTCTTCCTTGTTTCAGTTATATATCTAGACAGATATTGTATTTTGTTTATTTATTATTCGATCTCCATATTAATATTTCGTTCTATCTTGAAATTGTGCTGAATCGGCGCCCACTTACCTATTGCAGAATGTGGAATTTTGGCAAAATAGAACTGTGGAAGTGGAAATTGGATGAGTTTCAACGTAAATATATCGCTGGCAACTTCTTGTGGAAAAACGGTTTACTGCGAATACTAGGCTACCCATTGCCAGTATGTAAATTTGGGGGAATTGTAACGCAAACGATACCGCGGCGTAAGTGCGCGGTCGGAAGACGGATTTACCAATATATCACGTGGTTGTATGTCTTGTTTCAATTGGGGAACGCAAGTACTCACCACCCATTGTTACTCACACGCTTTCATTGCGTTTGCGTTTGCTGATGTGTCAATCGGGGAGATTACAATGATTTTTTTCTGTGTGGAAATGTTTTATTTTATGGTACCTTCGGAGAAATTCAATGAAAACAATTTGTTATTTCCAGACAGAGAGGTATGTGTTGAAGCATAATGAGCAATCTTCCCTAAAGTAATTTATTGTCTGTAAACGTGAAACACTGTAATCATTCATTTTTTATTAATAAAAATTACATATCGTAGTTATTGTTGCATCCAAAACTGCTTATGAATAACGGCTTCAAATTCTTGTGATGGACTGTTAATATTAGTATTAGTTCTTAGGAACGAAACGAGATGAAATAGCGTTTTCTGGAATTTTGCTGGAATATAATATGTGTAGGAAAAACAAGGTATGCAAGGAAAAGGGATGACCAATCACTTCCCACATCTCTGTGAATGAGCACGCGGCACAACCATAATATTTATTTTTACCGCAATACCTTGAGAAGTATTATGAAAATATTAATTGATTAGATTTTTTTTGTATTTTTTCTCATTGTTCCAAATTTTCTAATACTCTTCCAACAAGGTTAGGGAGAGTTTGGAACTGGATAAATGACACCCCGTAGGAACTAAGCATATACATTCTCATTTATAGTGTTACATAATTACGGTTTTGAACCGCTTGATTACAGACTTATTGGTAAATTAATAAAGAATAAGACCACAATGTTATATTTAAATACTTACGAATCTTCACCGCTAGCTCATTCGGTAGATTATCGTGTTTGCAGTCCGCTCGGGTACTTGATTCAGAACAATCATCGCTTCATTGGTAGAATTTATACAGGTAAGGTGTAATAAATTAAAAGATTGATTGTCGCTTTAAATACTGAAGAATTTATTTATGCTTCGACGCTTCTAGGAAAAAGCTTGTATCTCTTTGGGAATGGAAAGTTAATGATTTTAAACCAACATAAAAGGAATGAATTGATAACATAATTAAATAAGGCTTACGTACGTTATCTCGCACGGGTTACATCTGCAGAGCTGGCTCCTCGTCAGAAATAAATCACTGAATTTATTTTAATCTCTAAACACAAAAACTGGTGTGATATTAAGGATCACAGAAAACTATGAAGATTTCGTGACCAACCCCTAGGGAGGCTAAAATAAGAAGAGCTCGAGAGCGCCCGAAGCCTTTCGGCTTCGTTACTTACCCCCTCCCACCGAAATCTCGGCCAATCAAGGCAACGTCGGTGTGGCAAACATTACAAAAAATAATACTGAATTTAGTACCTAGCGCAAATCATCGTACAGGGGTTGGAAGTTAAGATTCAAGAAAGTACTTCATAACACATCCCCGAAAACACCAGCAAAAAACCGCCGTTGTAACGAAGGTTTTTTGACTTTAAACCCTTCAAAGAATTCCCACGATAAACTTTACAAAAAAACATCATTCACATAGAGATTCGGCATTAAAAAACCTAGGCAAAAAGTTGTACAGTTTACATAC
Source organism: Limnephilus lunatus (assembly GCA_917563855.2). Taxonomy (NCBI): domain Eukaryota; kingdom Metazoa; phylum Arthropoda; class Insecta; order Trichoptera; family Limnephilidae; genus Limnephilus; species Limnephilus lunatus. The sequence goes on along the minus strand of OU830594.1, from coordinate 88,410,433 downwards.
ATATAATAAGTTATAAAGTTTACAGTCTACATAAAAAATATCAAAAAACAGCAAAATCCACACGTCCAAGCGGCCTAGCAGGAACATCGTTAAACGCAGCTTTCAGGTAGTAATGTCCATCAGGGCATCCAGAGCAACAGTAACGATCTTCGGCAGCGGAGAACGACTCAAAGAGAAGCGTCAACATGAAAGCAAAAAATAACATAATTAGAAAAGTACAAACATTTCGGCATCGAGGCACATAGAGTAAACAAAATTATCTGAATGGTAAATGTATTTGCAACAAGAGATCAGAGCATGGGGGAACTCCACATTATATGTTTTTCGTGATATATGTATATCGTAGAGCATACGAAGAACATCAACCCCCGTTTAAAGGACAGGCAATGTATAAGTGTAGTCAGTATTCCACCTTTTAATGGTACGGATTACTGGTTAAAGACATACTAAAAAACAGTCAGTATTCCACCTTTTAACGGTACAGAATACTGATTAAAGATATGTCCAGAGACCCACATAGCGTCAGAAATCTTATAAGATTCCGACGTAGGTATAATTTAGGACAACACCTGAAAAAAAACATTGGAAAACCGCAGCGATCCATATAAAATTAAATTGTCTTAATAGAAACGGCTAGACTCCAAGATTTCTATAGACACACATTAATAACACCTTAAGTTTTATCACAGTTCACTGCAAAATAATTGTCGTCGATGTATTGCGTTTTAAGGCAATATTTATAATTATTATAGTCAGATCATTAGGGGTATCTTTTTAATGATGACAACAATAATAGTAATTCAGGTTTTATTTCATTTTGGTTAGAAAATAGTGTTAGAATATATTACATAAGAATAATGAACTACGTCATGGGCGCCAGCTTATTTTTTGTCCGAGAATAAGACAAACTCGAATCAAAATAACGAGGGTATCAATAACCCGCGTTACCTCCACCAGAGTACTGCAATATTCAGATTAAGTAATTATTACTATAAAATACAATAAAAAATATAGTATGATATAGCCGTATTATAAAATGTGAAGTGTGGTCATCACATTCGGTTAATTACTCCGATGCGATTGTATGGTGAATTGTATGTACACACTGTCTCAAAAGCGTCCTTTCAATACAGTGCTATGTGAAAAGGGTGTGTGGATAATGTGTAGTGTAAATTTCATATCTTATTTTCATAATGCGTTGATTTGTCATGTTCTTACAAAACCACTTGAATGATAAATCAATCGAAACACGATTCACGTCGCAAAACAAAAAAATTTCAAAATTATTTGGAGAATTTTCCACTTGGTATGGGCCAACATTTCTAATTGGATTCCATCTCGATCTTCTTGTCAACTTATCAAATTCCTGTAAATAAGTTCGCTCCTTATCACCACCGGCGGGTGATTCCGAATAATATCATAAAAGTTCATTAATGCCTATTGATGTCGTATGCAATCAGTCTTCCCCGTTAGGTGAATGAATCCAGACACATGGCCTATGCTGAGCTTTACGTATTAATCTAATCATTATAAATCGAATTAAACATCCGAACAATAAATCGAACCCACCTCCTTTGCTACAATATGATTAATTAATAAATACCGATTATATCAGTCTATTTTAAAAAATCAGCCATTGTACTTCCGTTTTCATTGATTTCGTTTTCCTATCAATTTGGGTTGCGGGTATGGGTACCGCCGCCCCGGGAACTATTTATTCTATAACCAGCACCTCTGTTAATTCCTACATTTGTCACTCCTGGACACTGACCACGATATTCCTATCCGCCCCTCATATCTCTTTCCTCCTTATCCTTCCTTTCCTTAAAAGGACCTCCCACTCAGCATCCCCTAAGATGACATAGGCACTAAGGGAAATTATTTTCCTCAGGCCCTCCTGTGTGAAGCTAAATTTAATCGTAAATAAGTCTCTACTCTTCGTTAGAGAGATCGGTTTGTTTGGAGATGTATAACTTCGCAAGGGATCGAACCCGCGACTGAATCTTAAAGTAAGTTGATTACATCGGTGTGCTTTTCATTATATTGTTCTAGATTCGAACTGGGAAATATCTAAATACTATAAAGAATGCAGTATCATTGAACACTAAAAATGATATTTCACGGTTATATCACGAGGATTGAACTCGAATTTAGGACAGTTATTTATTTCTGTCGTCATTTTAACTGGTAGGTATAACTCTCAAAAAGTAAATACTGTTTTGTCAATCAAACTTGGATCCACAAGGCTAATTCGAGCTACCTATAACTTTTCTAAGTATCAAACTTATCTTTTAATATCGTATGTAATACAATATCATTAAACACTAGTCAATATCTTCACTCTGAAAGGATATCGGACCAAGTACCTGCTTTCCCATATTTGAAATAAATGCTAATCCCAGAAAATAATAAAAAGTGCATTTCTCCAATCCTAGCAGACAATAGAACTTTCTATTTACAAATGGACCCAAAATATCCATTAGCCATCTGCCGACGGGTCATAAACCGGACTGTTGCTTTATCTAACTTTTATGAGGGTGTCTACATTTAATTTTTAAAGAATTTCGAATTCCATTATTTGGGTACTAGTTAGGTACCGACCCGGTCATAAAATAACTCTAAGCTTTATGGAGCTCTCCAAAAAATAGTCTAAAGAATAAATATGTTATAAATATAAGACCTTTCTGGCGTGCCATAAAATTAACATTTGCAATGGGTTTTTCTGAAATGCCGAAAGCCGAATAATTACAACTAAACATAATATTCGTCTTATCTTAAATATTATCTCATTTAAAAATTTCACATTTAGTTTGTCTTAAACTATATAAATAAATCCATAATATTCAGATTCTTTTCTCGTTTAAACTATGTAAGTTCAAATCACGTCGATTCTAGCAGAAGTTCACATTATATGGTCTCCACATATGTCTAAAACCATTTCGAGGAAGGTTTCGATTCAGAATGCTGGTCTTACACGACTTTTATCGTGATGGGAGACACTCAACCTAACCTGTGGTAACGTATTTCATTTACAACCGGCTTCCCGTATTTCTACCGATTTTTCGCATTTTTTTTTTTTGCTTTTTAAAACATAGATTTTAGTCTACATTTTTTCCACGCCGAAACGGCAATTATACCAAATTCTTTCGATAGAAAAAAACGCAAGTAATGCTCGCGCATTTTCTAGTTATGGTGATTCTATAAATGCTATTAGACAATCCCCACGAGGTTTTCGCTCTAATTTAAACAATTCATGTTTTATGAAGCATCATCACCATTTTCGCCCAAATATAATCGTTTTAAATATTGGCGCGCTGTCTTTAACCTTCGAATTTCACAACGGTCTCTTCTTCTTTTTGAGTGGACACGCCGCGCCTTAGGTTTCAAATATGGCGGTAAAACCAAAACGCGTGGGTGGACCAACGGTTTAAAATGGCGTTCTTTCGAAAGACGGCGTGTTTCCAAAATAGAGCCTGTCGATTTTGATTATTCAACGGTCAAAACACATGCTGGTTTAAGATAACGGCATTTGAAAAGACGCGCGAACTTTTTAAAATGCGAACACTTGTGAGATGCGTGATTTGATAAAACCGGTGGTTGAAAAAAAAACACGTGGGTCAAAATGGATGCTAGCGGTTTAAAATATCTCTTTAAAAAACGGCGTGTTTCTAAAAAAAAACACGTGGATTCACAGTTCAATTAACAAATCACAATCACTTATTTACCTATATATTTAAAGGGAAAAAATAGTTATTATTTACATACGTATACATACATCACGAAAAAAATATGGAGTTATGAAAAAAATCAAAGAAGCGATAAATATCCCGAATCAAGTTGGCCTCACGTTGGAAGGCGCTAGTGCTACATAATTACGGTTTTGAACCGCTTGATTACAGACTTATTGGTAAATTAATAAAGAATAAGACCACAATGTTATATTTAAATACTTACGAATCTTCAACGCTAGCTCATTCGGTAGATTATCGTGTTTGCGGTCCGCTCGGGTACTTGATTCAGAACAATCATCGCTTCATTGGTAGAATTTATACAGGTAAGGTGAAATAAATTAAAAGATTGATTGTCGCTTTAAATACTGAAGAATTTATTTATGCTTCGACGCTTCTAGGAAAAAGCTTGTATCTCTTTGGGAATGGAAAGTTAATGATTTTAAACCAACATAAAAGGAATGAATTGATAACATAATTAAATAAGGCTTACGTACGTTATCTCGCACGGGTTACATCTGCAGAGCTGGCTCCTCGTCAGAAATAAATCACTGAATTTATTTTAATCTCTAAACACAAAAAACTGGTGTGATATTAAGGATCACAGAAAACTATGAAGATTTCGTGACCAACCCCTAGGGAGGCTAAAATAAGAAGAGCTCGAGAGCGCCCGAAGCCTTTCGGCTTCGTTACTTACCCCCTCCCACCGAAATCTCGGCCAATCAAGGCAACGTCGGTGTGGCAAACATTACAAAAAATAATACTGAATTTAGTACCTAGCGCAAATCATCGTACAGGGGTTGGAAGTTAAGATTCAAGAAAGTACTTCATAACAATAGACAAAACTGGTACTATAGTTTAAGTTTTTTAGCGCAAACTCATAAAAGTCAAGAATTCTTCATAAATCAGATCGTCCCTTCTGTCTTCCCCTGCAGGGAAACGGTGTGATGGTTAGTTAGTTGGTTATTTACTTAACATAATAATAATACTGCTTAAATAATACAGATAACAATTCCAGATTGATAGAAAACCCCTTCAAATTTTAATCCACTTTCCAAAATGATAGTGTGTAAAATCTTTGTTAACGCTATCGAACATACTTCGTGAGTACAGTTTTATACATTTATTCACTTTCAAAATCACTTAAAATTCACAAAAATTGTATCGTTCTTCTATTTTCTACCTTGCCTAAGATTTAAAATGTTTCTTTATTTAAAAACCAAGAAAAATCTCATGTTTGAAAAATCTGAATCCACTAATGGTGAAACATTTACTTGTTTACCTTCTTAAATTTAATAATGAAACTAAAAAGGGTAACCTAATATGAATTAATTCGACTCTGAGATTCCCTCTTTTAAATAAGATTGAACTGTGACCTCGTTTTTTGTTTTTGTAAAATTTAAGTCGGTATTTTATTTGAACTAATTGAAAAAAAGGTATCAGCTTGTTTTTTGCTGAATTAATTTGAGATCTTACTTTAGTAAAACGAGGAGGACGAATACGATTTTTTTAAAACAAAGACCAACATCAATCTACGATACCATGGTTTATTTTAAATATTTTTATACCGATACCCGACGGATTTGAACCATCGATTCCTGAGCATTTTTGGAGTAAAAAATGTAGATGTCATTTTGCTGTTGGATGAATTTTTTTTCTATTAAAAACATTAAAAACATTTTTCCAACAAACCTTTGCAACTAGTTAGGAGAGTGGCGCGTTTATAGTCTAGTGGTCATATATGTAATCAATCAAATCAATCAAAAAATATTTATTGTACATATGAAAATACAAATGGTGTTGCTTATGGGTAGACCCCATTTCTTCCAGTAACCACATATAAAAATACAAAATACAAATAAAATATAAAAATAGTTGTAATGAAATTTGTTATCAGACATTAAAACCAAACAATGTTACATTATATGAGAAAAAAAAACTAAACAGACTTGATTTACATAAGGCATTCATTAAGAGTATAGTTTTTTTTTCAGACTAATTTTATATTTTTAATTATATTATTTCAATTTATATTTGTTCAGAAGAAATGTTTTTAGTGATGATTTGAATTTGTGTATTTCCTGAATTTGTTTAATATTATGTATATGGTTGTTGTATACTTTAACGGCCATGTAATATGGACCTTTTTGGAATATTGTTTTGTTTGCTTTTGGTATCAATAAGTTTTCTGTGAACCTTGTAGCGTATTTATGTGTTGCGTTTTTTGTGGAAAGTTTACTGTAGATGATCGCACTAACATGCATAATTCCATTATTTATATATGTCTGTGATGGTCAGAATTTTCAGATTTTTAAACACAGGTCTACACGAATCAATATTTTTCTCAGTGTACCTAGAAGAAAAGAAAAGCTACTAATTTTTGCTATTATTTTTTATACATGTTCTTTCCAATTTATATTTGTATCTAGTTTTGTGAAATTTGGCAACGTCTCCATTACATTCAAACAAGAAAGTGGTGTCACCAACAAAAATTGAACATTCTGTGCCAGCAACAATTGGAAGTTAATTTATGTAGATGCAGTGAACAAATTTGGGAGGGTTCGATAATATTATTATTAAAATTTACATTTATGTTTATAGGTGTAGCTTTCACTGGACTAAATTTTAGAATTTGAGTTTTGTTTGTTTTTGTTTAGTTAAACGATGAATACTTGGAGCAGGTGGATGAGTTTGTTTATTTGGGAAGTATGTTTACGAGAGATGGGAAGGCTGAAAGAGATATTGAAAGAAGGGTGAATGCAGGTAACTCTATTAATGGAGGACTCAACGCCGTTGGCACCAACAAAAAACTGTCCAAAGACGCGAAACTAGCCGTCCATAATGGAGTACTGGTACCTACCCTGATGTATGGCAGTGAGGCATGGAACTGGCAGAGGAAGGATGAAAGTAGACTGAATGCTGTAGAAATGAGATCCCTGAGGCGTATGTGTGGTAAAACCATGTATGATCGTGTGAGAAACGTGGAGATCCGCAAAGAATGCAAGGCTGATGTAAGCGTAATGAGTAAGATCAAGAAAGGAACGCTCCGATGGTTCGGGCATGTAGAAATAATGAACGAGGAAAGGAGTGTAAGGAGAATATATGACGCTAATGTGAATGGTAGAAGAAGTCGGGGACGCCCGAGAAAGACATGGCACGACCAAGTGAATCAGATACTTGAGTCGGGCCATGTCAGGAGTCAGAATAATAAAAGAGCATGTATGAGACGGTGTATGAATGTGAACGAGGCAAGGAGTGTGTGCCAAGACCGAGTTGTTTGGCGGTCTGTCCTCTCTGCCTACCCCGGCGGGGAAACGGCGTGATGGTTAGTTAGTTAGTTAGTTAGTTTTGTTTGTGTTCAATGACAGATGTTGTGACAACAGCCAGTTTGCTATTAATTGGCAAGTCTCGTTAACATGTTTGTGAAATTTGTCAACGTCTCCATTACATTCAAACAAGAAAGCGGTATCACCAACAAAAATTGAACATTCTGTGCCAGCAACAATTGGAAGTTCATTTATGTAGATAAGGAAGAGGAGGGGCCCAATAATACTTCCTTGTGGCACCCCCTTGTTAATTGTTCTCCATTTAGATTCTACCATGTACTGAAACATTTTTTCATCGATATTTGGAATTTGAACTTTCTGCTCACGGTTTTTAGATATGATTCAAACCATTTTAATGCTAAACCTCTCATACCCATATCTTCAAGTTTAATTAGAAGAAGTTTACGGTCAACATTGTCGAATGCTTTTTTGAGAGGTCGAGAAAAATATCTACGGTTTTTTGCTAACATTAAGACTTTCCAGAATTTTGTTCAAGAAATTAAAGACTGCGTGTGTAGTTGAACGGCCTTTACGGAATACAAATTGTTGTGGACTCTCAAAGTTTTCGAGAAAGTATAAATGCGATTGTACATGGCCCTTTCAAATATTTTTGAAAAATTTGGTACTAAGGATATTGGTCGACAGTTGAGATTTCTTGTTTAGGACCCTTTTTATACAAAGGTACAATAATAGATTGTTTTAATTGTTCTGGGAAGGTTCCTGATTCAAAAGATTTATTATTTAATATTTCCAACGGGTAACTCAACGCTTGTGTATAAGCTTTTATATTTTTTATGGGGATTTTGTCAGTGCCGACACTGCTTTTATTTTTCAATTTTACAATGATTTTGACAATTTCCTCCTTGTTTACAGGCGTTATAAAGAATGATCGCGACTGTTTGTTTGTGATTGTTTTAGCAGATTGTTTATGTAGAGATGTATAAGCATTGCGTCTCGATCTAACAGTATTTAAATACACGAAACAGCGCGCGTATTGCAACGAACAGTAGCGAAATGTTATTGAAACATATTTTTTTGTTGTTATAAATAGAAAAAAAATCATCTGACACCAAATTGTCAAGTCCTTTTTTCCTCCAAATATGCTCAGAAATTGCTGGTTAAAACCCCTCGGGTACATGCTGTTACACCCTGTATACATACGTCGTTTTGGTTAATAGACATCGAAAAAACCAAACGAAAAACTTTATAATTTTTAATTTTTTCTGAAAATATCCAGTGCGCAACTAAATTTTATTTGATTGAGTTGTGCTATTTGATAGTTTAAACATATGAGGGATATTTGCGGCACGTCCCAGAGTGGAAGATTCTCTCAGTATCGCCCTTATGTAGACTCATCATTCAGATTTGAAAAGTAGCTTTAAAGGGCTATTCCAGACAAATTCTGACCAGGTTTGAATAGCCAGGTACTTGCCCATCTTCCTCTTCCCCATCTCCCTCCCCTCTCCACTACCTTGAGCCTAACAACATACCCCAATTAGGGATGCCATAGTCTCACTAGATCCAGGTGAATGGGAGCAGTTTGGACTCTTGAAGTGTTACAATGAGATTCAATGCTTTAGTGGTATTTTTTTCTGCAACGAAGATAAAGTATTTATTGTACATTTATTTATTGTATTTTGCAAACATTATATATGTTGAACATTATCAAACATTTCACAGAAAAACATATCAGTAGATGCTATAAGTACAATAAATACTTATCATTTTTCAAAAAAATATATCATTTACATTCAAAACTATTTATTTTTGTTTTGATGTAGGACGGAGAGGTTCTGAAAATATCGATAAGGTTTGAGCATATATGAATGATATGAATAGTTATTGCTATGGTTGTCACAGTAGAAAAGATTGTGGAGTAAAGTAACATTAATGAATATCCCAAAATTGTACTCAACACTATTAAAAATAACGAAATTTAGTAGCAGATTTTTTTGCAATCGTTTTTTTAGATATCCCATTATAACAGACTATAGAGATCTAAATATGAATGACAACTCGGTCTTAAATTTTGACAATCTTGTAAACTACCTTACAAAGATAATAAATTATAATAGCACCACTAAAATTAAAACAAACAAAAAAATAACCCAGACTGGATAACCAAAGATCTTTTAAAATTAATCTATAAAATTAAAAAAAAAAAAACAATTAAATAAATCATTATAAAAAGAAGAATTTTTCAATATAAGAAATAATATTACTACAAAAAAACGAAACTTAAAACAAATACACTATAGTAATCTTTTTTAATTAATCATGAATTAATCATAATTTCTTTTGCAACATTGGCTCCTCCTTAGCCGATAATATACATGGCAAAGTCAAACACAATCCAGCCAATGAAATAACGTTAGTACATGACAGCACTGAATCTTTATATCTTCAGCCCACCACGGTGTTAGAAATAAGTCAAATATTAAAATTTCTAAAACCAAATGCAAGTGCTGGTTACGATTCACTCAAATGCGAGACAGTGCTAAGTCTCTCCAGAGAAAAAAATTAATTAATCAATGTTTTAAAATCAAACAAAGGTGGGTCCAAACCAAATACCTCAAAACAAAACAAATAACTCAGGACAAAAGATTGACCAAAATATCGGCCATCTTGATACTACATTATGTCTTAACAGTATTGAAATTAATGTCCCCAATTCCCATTGTTTAAGACGCCATAACATTTTTCATATGAATACATTTAAAAATAATATCGCCTACTTTAGCCCTCTGACCCAGATGTGTCGACTGTATAACAAGATAGAGTGCGCTGATGTGGATATTTTCGTTGACAATTTGTACGGATTTAAAAAAAAAGTTCTAGCGCTGTTAAAAAGTACTAACTAATTATGTTGTGTGAATTGTCTTTCTATGCATGCTCGCGTATTTCATATGTCTTTTACCACTCATTGCAATGTGTTACTTGAGTGACCTTATATATAATTCTGTATTTTTATTTGTGATGTTTTTGTTTTTCTAATTGTATTTATTTGTATTTAATTGTATGTAATTGTAGATTTTTATAATTGTGTAATAACTGAGTTTTATAACTGGATTGTTCTCATGTAAGTGTAAACATCTGTAAAACCCAGTATAAATAAATAAATAAATAAATAAAAAAAATAGTCACACGAAATACGAAATTACAACGTATTTAGGTAGAAACTATTTTTTGAACCATTCAATTCAAAGTTCTGCACCAGGCTGAGTATAATCAATAAAAAAGGAAAATTTATGTGGAAAGTTTGACCTCGTTTCTCTCCCATTTAGGTTTTTACACTTCTTTTATTTCCATCTTGTATTCACCTCACATAACTTCTTCTTTGCAGCACTACGGGGTGTCTGGAAGGCTGCATAATATAACAGAAAGTTGGAAGGGGGCTTTATGTAATCAAACATTTAATTTAATCGGGGTTCCGGGCCAAAGTTCCGGGTAGGTTGCATCGAAGTTAATGCATACATATTTCATAAAACTAAGCGCTTTAGAACACGGGCAGTGACGGAGTAGAAAGTTTTTAGATTAGTTCGAAGTCACGCAGTAAGTAATAATGATCCAAAGTGGTAGTATCGAAATGTTGTGTTGCTTGTAATAGCTTTAGACGTGTTGAGTGACCAGATCTTATTCTATTCTCGTGTCCTTCCCTTTTACCATTAGTTCAACAGACTATAGACAGACGAGACACTTTGTTTTTCTTTAGCTTCACATCCTTGTTCAACTTGATTCTCTTGAGGAATCAGCGTCATTGATACCCTCGACACCGGAGCATACAATGCACGGAGGAAACACCCCTTCTTCGACATACATGCACGCACGGAGGAAACACCCCTTCTTCGACTCGTTCTTGAGTTTCACAGCTGGGCTGTTGAACGATTTGTTGGCCTCTGTGTTTCCTCCTTCCTACAACATGGGTTTCTTCGAGACCAATATTCACTCCTTCCGCTCCTCAAAAATACCCTCCACACAACATTTCAGATGAAATAGGCCCTGAGAGAAATTATTTTCCTTTAGGCCTCCTGGGAGGAGTAAATGTAAAAAACAAAAACACATGAGGCCCTGAGGCATATTATTTCCTCTAGGGATGCTGTGTTGGGGGTATTTTTAGGAAAGTAAGGAGATGAAGTTCTGGGAAGGAAAAGGGTGTTAGGGTGGGTATATAGGAATCTGAGAATCGGTGTGCCAAGAAGTGAAAGACGAATGAATCTATCCCTCCCACTGCGGTGCAAGGCGATCTTCCGAGAGAGTCCCGCTGGAGAAGAAAATGATTTCTCTCAACCAGACTCTTCCCTTCCGGCCTGCCACGCCGTAGAAGGACAAATTCATCCGCCGCCAAGATCTAGAGAAGCTTCACCGCACGAACCCGGGCACCCTTGCCAAGTCACCAAACATAGCGAACTACTTGGGGTAACCTATAAAAAATAACAATATTATTACATTCATGATTACGATTCTAATCCGACATATCTTTTATTTTGGAAAATTGATCACCAAAATATATGTTTTTTGTTTTATTGACTAATAATATTTATTGCAGAACACCAATAAATCTTGTTTATATTTACTTTCGAAGTTTATCTTCCGTTAAAAGAAATCATGCTTTCTTATATAATCAAAACATTGTGTAAACGTTTTTGTGCTAAGTGCTCAGACATTTTTTTATGAAAACATAATATTGTCGTCTCCGTACTCTCTGACATGGTACACAAAGTAACCAACCTTCTGTTAAAATATTACACTTTTTACTCCCGTAAATCTTCCCTTTTCCCATTTAAGTTTTTTTGGTCTTTAACAAACACAAACACTCTTGAAATTGCTCCGTAAAATATTTTCGAATAAGAAAGCAAATTGGGATTTTCAGAATTTATTGTCTCTTAGCTAAATTATTTGAAACGTAATTGCCAAAAAACATAATGTTGTTTGACATTGAAGTGAATGGCATAGGAAGGACGAAAATGGATAGTCTGTGAGATACCAAAGGCACATATGTTGAAAAATAATATATATATTTTTTAATATTGTGTTTTTCATGTGAATACCGCACAATATCGCCAAATGCTAACAATTGTTCGGAGTCCGGCCTCCGTGGCCGAGGAGAAATCCATTGACTCGCAATCCGAAGGTCAGGGTATTAAATTTTATTTGATTAATTTGTGTTATTTCACTACTAATTCATTATAAAATATAAAGTATACATTTGTGAAAGGTTTCATAGTGGAAGATATTCGGTTCTAGGTAAATTGCCCGAACTTCAGTTTTTCGAAAACATATTTTTCGAACATCAATTGACCGAAACACTACATTTTCGAATTGATATAAGTTTGAATACAGTACGTACAAGAGTATTTTATTATAGGATGGACAATATTAACTGACCAAACCTAATCTAACCTAACCTAACCTAACAGTATCTCATTAGTCATAAGCAAGTGAAATATATATTTTAAAAGTTAAATTAGAAAAATATGTCTTTCGGCCGATTGCTGTTCGAAAAATTAGTCTTTCGAAAAACTGACATCCGAACAATTGATTTCGAAAAATTGAATTCGAAAAACATGTCTGCTCCCGAGATTCTCTCAGTATCGCGCTGGTGTAAGACCGCTATTCAGAATCGAAACGTTGCTTGAAATGACTTTAGCCGTGTTTTTCTCCATCTTTCTTTTTCCCATCTCCTTCCCTTCCCCATTACTTTTCGCCTTCAGCCTTACCACATATCCCAATTGTCTGTATTATTTTTGTCCCATTCTTTTTGGTAGGTTAGGTTAGGTTGGGTTGGGTTTTAGTAGATATGTATATATATTTGTTAGGGGATGTTTTGTCCGTAAGATATTTTGTCGGGATATTTTTTCGCGGGTTGAAAAATCGCGAAACTCCATGTTACGATTGTGTTGAGGAAAGCGCTTTGTAACAGTTTTTTACATCTTCCAGTTCATAGTTTATTTTTCTTTCACAGTTCATAGATTATTGTTGCAGAAACAATCTTGCAGCGCATGAATATTGATTTTAAAATTGTGTTGTAAAGTTTTGTAGAAAAAAAGTTTACTCTTTGCACTGTACCTTACGGGCATTCTGCACCCATTTCTCATTTAATATTGTTTTCGCCCTGGTTTTTCGATCAAATTACAGAATAGCGCTTTTGCATTTATAATTTCGTACAAAGGGAAACTTGGTATGATTGAAATGTACCGGAAAACGTTCTGGGCTCACGAAGGCCATTGATTTCGGTTTTCGACACGAGATTCAGGAATTTGTCATCGCGGGGGAGTGGTATTTGTTGCACGGCGCAGTGATAGATATGTTTTGGCGTCATAAAACGATACGTGCATCGTGCATTATTGCCTGCAAAGTTGCACTATTGCTGCAACATACTCGTTGTATGGCTAAACTGCGGGGAATTTCAGAGAGGTATTGAATTTTCTAACACAGACTTTAACATTCCATGAAGTTGGTTGGAAAGGTATACTTAAAAAAATAATAGGTTTTATCTACATGTGAAAAACGTTTGTATTATTTTAACTATTATATAATAAAACACACGTAAAACTTATTTCCATTTAATTTTTTGATCCGCAACCGATTTCAGTCCGTTAAAACCATCTTGAGAAGTACAAATGTTTCTTAATCTACATTTTAAATACATAACATAGGATTATAATCAATTTATATGTTTTTCCATTTTTTTTGCCATATTGTCTTTGAAGATTGGATTTCTAGTTATTTGGCTATTAGCAGTAGATAAAGCCAAACAACTAAAAATCCAATTGACGAAGACGGAATGGCAACAAATATGGAATAAACATATAAATTGAATAAAATCCTCCCTCTTCGCCAAAAATTACGTTTATAAATTGTAGTTTAAGAATTATTTGTACCAATTTAAGGATGGCTTTAACAAGCTGAAACCGGTTACGGTAAAAATTAAATTAAGTGGTAATACGTTTTATATGTGTTTTATTATATTATTATAATGATTTTCCACCACGAATTGTCAGTATAAAAAAAAATATTACAAAGAAATATTATAAAACATAAAAACAGAGTGTTTCAGACGCAATTAACACGCGGTAGAAGTGAAACCTTCAGAAAATTAAATTAGACAAAAGTGGGGAGGTTACGAAGCATCGCACAATAAGTAAACCGATTATACTATCTCTTTCTCTCGCCGACTAAATCATATAGACGTATGAGTTTGTCTCTTTTTAGTGTCGTTATTTTTAGTTTCACCGAGTTTCAAATCACAATGGTGCAAAACAAGTTTTCACTTCAAAAATTTATTATTTACGCAGGAACTCGCTTTTAATCAATTAGCATAGTCAGTAAGGTGGGTCACGACTATACGGGAAAAGTTTTTTTCTTGTTTTGATTAGTCTAATAGTGATAAAATGGTGTTAAATGACGGTATAAAATCACGAAATTTTTAAATAATATTTGGATATCATCTTCTTTTTCTAAATTGACTTTGAAATTTCACATAATAGAAAAAAACCAATCATTTTTAAATCTTTAAGAAAATAGATAACGCAAATCACTCTCAAATTTTGGCATTATTTTGCGAAACTCAATTTTGGGACTTTTTGTAAATTATTTCGTAAATATATATTTGCTGTGAAAGATTCTTAGTAACTTTTAAGTACACTAGAAATAACCCCTTAATTAAAATGTAAATTTTCAAAACTTCGAAGTGAATCCGAAGAAAGAAGATCGTATCACAAATTAGAAAAATTTAAAACACGTTGTTTTGAACCCATTTGGCACCCTTTTATCGTTCTTATAATTTAAAACTAACATTTTTTTAAATGACCCACCTTAATGGTCAGCATCCACAGAATCAACCCTCCTTACAGTCTTGCAACATGGTAGGAAAAACGTATCAGCGTATGTAATGTATGGCTGTGAAACGAGTTTGTAGGAAAACTGTTAAACTTGATAATCCGCTTTTATTGTGTTCGTGCTGAAAGCAATATTGGTGAATTCAATCGGAACATTTTCACAGATTATTCAGGATTATTGTATAACGGTATATCACTGACTGTATATGTGCAAATAAGAATCGTAATTTCACACCCTATTTGTAAAATGTACAAGTTTAAAGTGGCACACGGTAATAAAGTCACGTAAAGCTAATGCAAACGCTAGTCGGTTTGCTGTATAATTTTTGAATTTTTGATCGACAGATATATTTATATAAATTTGAAAGGAAAATTAAATTTTGAAAGACGATTCCTGAAAAGACGAAAAAATTTAACGTCAGTAATCACACATATCAATAGTCCAGTTGATTAAGCGTCGATGACACAGGGCGAGTTTACAAGCTACTATCTACTAAATTTAAAAGCGGGTGAATCGGCGAGTGAGATTGTCATGATGACACACAAAACTATCCACTCGCTCAGTAGCTTGCGACATTTTTGTAGGAAACTGGACTCGCACGTAGCTGCTAGCGCCAATAGCGGAAATAACGTGAACTAATCCTTCAGACAGTTGACAGTCAAAATCAGCTGGTTTTAGGCAGCCATATTGGAAACACAAATAAACCAATCACGAGTCGGCTTGTAGCGTGTAAAGTTGAGGACCTTTCAACTTTTTCCGTGGATTGTCAACAATCTGCTAGTTAGCAAGTAACACGATGACACTGGGCGAGTTTACTAACAGATAGTGAATTTCCGAGATAGTAGCTTGTAAACTCGCCCTGTGTCATCGACGCATTAGTCAGAAATCTCCGAAAAATCGAAATTGGAGTTGAGTATGCAGTTGTTTGTACAAAATTTACTCTCTATCCAGTACAATACTCAGGTTATTTATAAACACCAACCAATCAATTTTCATTTATTTATATGTTTATTTAATGTCAACGGTATAAATATACCATAAATACTGATTAAATAGTAAAATAAGAAAAAAAAGTATACCAGTTAATTGTGGCAGTTGATTGAGAAATTACGCACCAGAGATATAATAAAATACAAAATTCTATAGTCCAAATAAAATTAATATTGATTGAAAGGATTTGATGGCATAGCCTTCTTGTACCTACCTTCCGTACAGTTAAATAGATCTGTCACATCTGTGAATCTATTACTTCCTTCATGCAACCTAGGTACAAATGAGTGTTTCGTATACTCAGTCCTGGCATTATTGCATTTAAACGGTATTTTGGATTGAGTTGCTCCCGTGGGTATATGAAATTCAATGAGGTTAATTAAATTAAGACTGTTTATTATACCATTTACAGTTTTGAACATTAATATTAACTTGGATATTAGCATAATAACGGCAGACAAACTAGTGAATTAAACCAAAAAAATATGTTTACTGTGTTGGTTTAATTTTATAGCATATTTAATATGTAAAACATTAGATTTATGGCGAATATTGCTTTCGTAATTATCTCAGTATTGATCGAAAAATTAACTGTGAATGTGAATACCGTTCGGGACTGTAGCGTCCCCAATTGGGCTATGTTGTGAGGCTTAAAAATATGAAAACGGAGTAATGTGTGGAGGGGATTGATTGGGTGGTGTTTGACTATTTAGTCACCAAATACGGCTTAAGTTTTTTCAAGCAACTTTTCAATTGTGAACGGTAATCTATTACATCGCGATGAGAGTGTATCTATCTACTCTAAATATATTTTATATTTCGTTATGCTTTCTGATATACATGTTCAAATAACGTTCTTGCTCTCTACTCAGAAAAAATAAACTGTTTTCCACTTCTGTTTTTTTTCTTGTTGCTTGAATCTTGTTATGTTAATGTCTGGTATATTTGAAAGAAAAACTCTATAAAAATGTTTTCCTCTTTAAAAAAGCAATGTTTTTGAAAACTATAATGAATTCTTATGGAATATTGAATATTGTAAGATTCTCCACTACCCGGAGCCATTGGATTTATGATATTACCAATTTAATGGCTGATGGAAAAAGAGGGATCATACCGCACAACAGTCTTAAATACTCCTAGTGAGACTATGACATCCCCAATTGGAGTGTGTTATGAGGCTGAGGGTAATGGGACGGTGATTGGGATAGGGAAGAGGAGAGTGGGAAGTACCTGGCTATTCAAATCTTGTCACCAAACACGGCTAGAGTAATTTAAAAAAACGTTTCAATTCTGAATTGTGGGCTTACTCCAGGGCGATACTGAGAGTATCTTCCACTCCGACACTTGCCGCAAATTTACTACATTTCATTTTTAAATAATTATTTACGAAAAAACACAAACCAATCAAATAAAATTTATTTGAGCACCACGGGATTTGTACCCATGACCTTAGGATTGCTGGTCGAGAGCCTTACCCTTCGAACTCGGAAGACGTCGTTAAATAAAATTAAAGTAAATTACTTTTGCTAAGTACCAGGTAAGTTGGGAAAAACCGGTTATTCATCCCTGATCACAAAATATAGCTAAAATCATTTCAACCACCGTTTCCACTCAAAATTGTAATTTACCACTGTTGCGATGTCGAGAGGTCCTATTATGGACGTTGGTTTAAGTTAAAATTATGTTTTAATTAATTACACGATTTTTTAAATATCACGCATGGTTATGAATACAGAACCTTTGAAATAAGAACAACTTAGCTTTTTTGATTTGCCACAGGTGTCAATATTATATAATATTATTATAATTAATTTAAGTTAAACCAAAGAAAATCTTCACAGCGTTTGCGTAATATTGTATCGAAACAAATATTTTATTTGAGGTATAAAAAATAACTTACCCTACATTTTTTCGATACTGCGAATCTCATAACGCTCGCAATAAATTTAAAAATGCGAAAAAAATACAAAAATACCGTATTGTAACTACCAAATCTCCACAATAGATGAAACCACCCACAACTTTATGTTCCGACATAGAATGTTTCCCTGCGTGGCTGGAATCAGAAATATTCCCCGGCCAGGCTCCTTTGTACATGCACTGAATTAATGTTCACCGAAATGATTTATGCCAAGGAACCAGAGGATGGGAGGAGGTATGCGTAATATACCAGTCTGTGATGTAGACATTGCTAGATCAGCTCTCTGATGACTTGCTTTTTTGGTTTTTTGATCATAAGCTTTTGTAGATGATTGACATCAAGATGAAGATTCTCTAACATCTTCTTAAAGACTGACGATAGTGACCGCTCTGACCAATATTGACTTGGGCTTCTAGGCTTCTTCAACAATTTTACAATTCCAGAATGTTTTTTTGAAGTAATTTCACCATAGACCAGGGAGTGTGAAAATTAAAATTAAGTTGCACCACGTCTTGTAAAATCCGTTATCACGTCACTAACAATTAAACTTATTATGTAGATGGCGATAAGGTTTAATTCTCGATTAACACCAGCCATCAGTTTTGATTTACACGAGAACAAACCTCGTCAAAAGGCGTGCTTTATTTTATTTTGTGAAATTCGTGCACAAATTTTTAAATGTTTAACGTTCATTTTCAAAAGCACTTTCCATGTAATGTAATAAAATCATAAATTAAGGGATTTATAAATAGGACATTTTGAACTTTAAAGCAGTTTTCATAGGCCTGATAATTTTTATCAAGGCTAATGAAATACTCGATTATTTCAAAGGTCAAGAGTGTTTTACGAGCAATATTTAATTAAAGCATCGAACCTATTTCTAAGCTACGAAATTTTCAAACCAAAAGCAAATAATTTTGCAATACTTTGTAGTGCTTAACACCGGAAACATTATCTATCTAGAGATCTTCTAGTGTGTTCTGTATCTATGTTAGAACAACTTTTTGCCTCAGTAGAATGAATAAAGAATATATTCTGCCACCGTATAATATAAATAATGCGCCATATACATATTTCAATGTCAACTCGAAATCCAAATTTCGCGATATTGTGTTATTCATTACAACGATGCCGTGCGTCGATGATCAATACTTGTTTGTGTAAAATGTTCATTATGTCATTGTTGAAATTATGGAAGTAATAGTTCTGAAGGTTAAAAATGAATCGATGATTTTATTTAAAAATGATTATAATAAAAACACATCCTTAAAGTCCTTCATATAATGTTTTTAGTTATAACTTGCAAACTGAATTCAAACATCAGCTATCCTAAAAAAAAATTTACCCTATTTAAATAAGTAGATATATCTGTTAATTTAAAAAAAATAAACTTAATGAGTAAACCCTCCAAATGAAATATTTAATTAATGAAGACAATATTAGCAATATTCCATCGAAAATTTGAAACAGAATAAGATACGGTCGCATCTAGGATTGAATCCAAGACGTCGATCAATAAGGTTTGAATCGATAGCTTTCGGTAACTTTTCATCATTTCCTAGCATGATTACAGATCGCCAAGAAATAAATAACAGTTCACAATGACCAAGTGTTCATAATATATTTGACGTCATCTGTTTTTTATACGTTGGAGATCTACAATTATTCTAGGGAACGATGAAAAGTTACCAAAATTTATCGATAAAATCCTTATCGATCGACTGTGCTATGGGTCCAGGACCTTAGCCTTGTCGTGGTGCTGCTCAACCACTGAGCTAATGGGACCCTAACACCTTCGGTCATATTTACTTGTATTTTCCTTCGACTAGGAACTACCTCTAAGGCTAAGGTCCTGGTTTCAATTCCTATATGCTACCGTATCTTTTTATGATTTTTCTGATTCAAATTTTCGATTTAGAGTAGCTAATATTGCCTTCAGTGATTCAATAAAATACACATTTTTAGAAGAGTTGGTTGCTTTGCGTTTTACTAGCATAAAGTAATTGTTTTTATAACAAAATAAATAACCAAAAAAAACTGCATTGCTAAAGGTACTTTTTTAAAACACTGTGTACGAATCACAAGAGTTTCGAGTATCTGTGTTTTATACATTAGGCAACTTTACGTCAAAAACATACCAGCACGCCTCTTCAAACACAACGCTGTTCTTGAATGTGTCCAAAAACAACTGCACGTGATACTAGAATCAAATGGCATAATCTCTTACTAAAACTTTTGACTAAAGAAATTTTAATATTCAATTAAATGAAGACAATATTAGCGATTAAAATTTTAGTTACTTTGCAACAAAGCCATACAATGCAATTCCGCAGGCCATTAGACAGTAAACAAATTATTCTAAATATAAATAAGATACCAAGTCTTAAATTATCAGCAAAAACAGATTTCATTAAAACCAAATTAAGTATGATTTCCAATGATACTATTATGTTTTATTAAATTTTACTATCAACTGCTTACATGTTATGTAAAAACCTGCACCTGAATTTCAAAGTGATACAGGCACAGTCCATCACCAATGTAATGTTACTAATGAATAATTAAATTTTCATCATTTATACGTTTTTAAACCCCCTTCAAAATTTTATTTTTTTTTTCTTTGATTTCTTAATAAATATTTAGGGCGGCGAACATAAAGTTTGACTTATTAACTTAACATTCGGTGGTGTTGCAAACCAATTTATATTTTCTAAGCTCGTACAGCCAAAAAAAAACTTTTCACGACCTGTGTTGTTGCAACAACACAAATAAATCCCGTATTCTTTAAATAAACCAATAATAGAACGCCAAAGCGAAGCGCCGTATGCCGGCGAAACTTTGTATCTCCGAAGCCAATTCAATAAATTCACGTCGTTTTTCAGCATTCTGAAATGTCAAAGAATGTTTTTTTTATTCGTAAACATAAAGGCGGCTGATTCATAATTGAGAGACAAAAGACGCGAATTGATTTCGTATTTTATTTGTAATACAGATTTTGAAAACGTAAAAAAATTTATCACAGCACACGGGAAATCTGAATAACTGCTATTAAAAGAGAAATATCAAAAATATCTTCCGCTACCTAGATAAGTACTTTGTTTTCGCAAGAATATCGTTTATAAGTGTACCCTTATAATACGGAATCCATGCAAAATACAAATCAGAGCGCTCACAAAGAAAGCGCAGTACATAAAATATTTGCCGGTTAAAAGGTCAAATCAATAAATGCTGTTGATTTTTATCGTTTGGGAAGTTTTGGTATTTCATTAAACAGAAACCTTTAAATTGCGTCAAAAATAGATCTCAACAACACTCAACAAAATTTTCTACAATGAAGGACATATAATAAAATTCTGTAATTTTGTTAGAATGTTAGAAAAGCTTATTATTTTGAACGGCTGATACAATAATTTGAAAAAATTGTTAGATATCTTCTAAATCGTTTTACAAAACCTGATAAAAAAATGATTGAATATTTTTTACATAAATTTGTTAATATTTTTATTTAGCCAAGTGAGCCGTACGGCTTGCGCGTTGCACAAAAGAAGCTCATGGTTTAGAAAATATGCACTTTGTTAATAAATTGTTATGTGCAACACAATTTGTAAATAAATTTATGTATATCGGACGCGATCAAACATGCTTTAGGTAATTAAGAAATAACCAGCACCCAAATTTTTGCAAAATTTATAACACTCGATGGTAAAATTATTATCACTGTAAATATGATATTATAATATCAAATAACACTATCACTCCTCACGCATCCTTAAATGTGAGTTTAGCACAATTAATATGAAGAATTTTCGGTTTTGTCAGACAATTACAATAAAGTTCTTTGTTCAGCATCGTGATGGTAAAATAATGACCTTTATTGAACACGTGTGGGAAATTCGTGCAAATTTGCTCAATAAATAGAGAAGTAACTGGTACAATGAGTCAGCACAATTTTGGAGGCGGGGATGGGTACCACTGCCCCGGGAACCCTTATTTACCAACACCTCTGCCATAGGTCACCCCAAGTGGTTCGCTACGATTGGTGATTTAGCAGGGGTGCCCGGGTTCATGGGGCGAGGTTTGTCTAGGTCTTGGAGGTGGATGACCGGGACATGCTGAACCCCAGATTTCTACCCACCCCTTAAACCCTCTTCCTTCCCAGAACTCTCCTCTCCTTCCTTTCCTTAAAAAAATCTCTCCACACAGCATCCCAAAGATGACATAGGCCCTGAGGGAAATTGTTTTCCTCAGGGTCTCCTGTGTGGAGCTCGTGTAAAACAAAAAACTCCTCATCCAGTAGGACTCGACAAAAGTAATACATTGTTTAATTTAATTGACTATATTCCTACTTCTCCTAGAAAGCTCTGGCTGCTTTTACAAGTTGGAATCTTCCTGTACAATTCAGGAATCTAGGTTATTTATAATATTTTTGCGAGCTCAACTAACGTATCTCATACATTATGTTTTCTAATAATTACTGTCTGTATCAGAGTTTTCTTCTTGGATTTTCACCATATTTTTTCATGGTGTGGAAACATGGACACTTCGAAATGTTTTGCTGGAGAAAAGTGCTCATGATGCTATAGACAATCAGATGCACAAATGTGTTCATTTTGGTAGAGCTAGGCATCCACAACAGACTGAAAACTATCTGCCTACAACGTATCTTTAGATACTTTGGACACATTGCTCGCCAAACTAAGAACTCCAACTTGGAGAAACTCATAAAGTCACTTGCAAAATGGAATGCATTAAAAGCAGAGGAGGGTCACCAATGCGCTGGTGTTACCAAGTATCACTGGATTCCGGTGCATCGGTGTCCACAGCTCTCCACTAGGAATAGATATATTTTTTACAAAAATAAAATTAATCCACAACTCTCTATGCGAAATATTCTCAGTCAACACTCCTAAAAGCTTTCCAACTTTTAATGACAAAGTGATGAGTCCATTCCAAAACTTCGTTAACACATTAATTTCGGGAATTACTGGATTTGTCAATATCCCAATTTACGTGGGAGATATTTTGAATAGGTTTAAAAAATCGTCGAAGTGGATTAATTTTACCCAGAAAAAGAAAAGTTCGATGATTCTTGTCATGCCAATTGCGAATATACCTAATTGGTTTTATTAGAATCTATTTTTGGCGTCTATTTTTAATACATTTTCGCTACGTAAAGATAACAGGTCTGTAATTTTTGAGTTCACCTTGTTAAGATATAGTATAATGTATCATATCTTGCTATTTTTTTCTGAGAATTCACACGATAAAGAAAACAAGTAATAATAATAATTATAAGAAAGAGGCGCTTTCAGAAGAATCCAATTACAGATTTAGATTACCAACATGAAATTTATAATTTTCTTACTACTATAAAATTCAGTTTAATTATTTGTTCGGTCATATTTAGTTGTTTTTTAATAAGGAACTCTAAAAAACTGTTTACCAATAATAAAATAAAACAATCACTTTGTTTATAAACACATTTTTATTTAATTTATTATGACCGATCGGTTTCGCTTAACACAAACATCATCATGGTACAAAATTAAACTAATCAAAAATACATTGTGTGCTCTTATTTATGCATACATACATATAGAATGAGGCAAAATATATCATGGAATACAGTAGTAGCAGCGAGAAAGAGATATATCCTGCAATAAGGTGATCGGTGAATTCCTAGGTTACACATGTTATTATGATTTACATTGAAATAGTGTAGAATTCTTCAAAACTTCTTATGCAAAGATCGTGTGGCGGGCTGGATCGGAAAATACTGTTTGAGAGAGACCTAATCCATACCTCACCAACCGAATTCGATCGCAGCGGGAGGGATAGATTTATATGCCCGTCACTCCTGGACACATTTCCCCCAGATTTCTAACCACCCCTTACCTTACCTAACCTTTACCTTTTTCCTTCCCAGAACTTTCTCTCCTTTCTTTCCCTAAAATTACTCTCCACACAGTATCCTCAAAGCTGACAAATGTGTGGTGCTAATGTAAAAAAAAAATATATGGAGAACTTAGCTAGAGAACTTAGAAGAAGTAAACACATGATCCTTGTGGCAGAATAAGACACATGTAAACTTGGATCCGTTGCATTTATCTTTCTTAACAGAGAGACCTTTGTGACTCTTTTCCCCAATAAAACATCCGAAAGCTCAAGAAAATATTAATAATAACAGAAGTCAACTCACAGAACTTGATTTAAATTATGATGAAGCACATGTACCAGCTAAAAATATCCATCAGAAAGATGAGCCGGAGACATTCTACCACTGCTTGTAGTATGTATCAGGGACTTAGCAAATCGCAGAGTGAATTCCTTAACCGTGTCATAGATTTATCTTGCAAACATGCCCGGATTGAAAATACGAGGGATAATAATAACACCCGCGAGCAGCTCTCCACTCTTGGTAGATGTGTTTTGAAATATTAATATTATGACTTGGTTTTGATGCATAGCCATAATATTTTATAGGAATTCTTGGATGAAGGAGACATATTAGGTGTAGGTATACAGTAAAATAATTTTGGTAGAGTAGTTTCACCATTTTAAGGTCCTTTATTAATACTTTTACGGAGGCCGTGTCAAGGAACTGTTGCTGTCACTATCTATCTTACTGTACTGAATAATGAGCGAAAGCGACAACTTCACCTCAGGCTGATTGATATGTCACTATAATCGATGTTTTGTATTCCCCGTTTTTCTCTTCCAAAACTGGACCGATCTTATTATTTTTATTCTATCTGCATTAGAAGAAAATGATCTACGTCCGTACATTTTGATTTTATAAAAAATACGTTGCCTAGTTTGTATACTGAACGTCTGTTGATGGCGTTGAAACCAGACAATTTGAACGATTTTTGGAGGGTCCAAACTCCCATAAGAAGAAACTTATCAAAAAAGCAAAATATACTGACAAGCTAGAGGTCGATATCTATGTTATAATTATTAAATATTTGAAGTAGTGTTAGAATCCAGAGAGGAAATTCGGGAAAACATTTGTGTAGACAAAATGCTCCTCGGTTTCCTCCTAAGATTTTTTATAGTTCATACATTTTAGTCTTACTATATTATTTCCTGCCTTTAACTTTTTATCGTATATTACTTTTTCGGGTATATTTAATTTAATGAAGACAATATAAGCGATAATCAATCGAAAAACTGAAGACAGTGAAATCAGAAAAAAGATATTGGCACCTCTGGGACTCGAACCCAGGACCTCTCGCTTTCCGGGCAAACGTTTAAAAATGTAACAGACACGTAGGTAAATATGAACTTGACTCGAATTTCTACCGATTTCTTCCATATATCCCTTAAACATTTGAAATTTTTAAGCTCTTAAAAAATATATGTTATTTTTGAAGATAATGTCTAGATGCTGCCCAAGCCGAAACGCAAATCATATGAAATTCCTTCGATAGAAAAAAATCGCAAAGTATGCTCCAATTTTTTTTTATTTTCAAGTCTGTTTCCGTTATTTTACAAGTTATACATATGTATAAAAAAATTCACAGTGTTTCGTTAAATACTGTTTTAGACAACCCCTAAGAGATTTTTGCTCTATTTTAAACGCGTCGTGTTTTATTAAAGATTTTTGCAATTTTTGCATCG
Organism: Limnephilus lunatus; assembly: GCA_917563855.2. Lineage (NCBI taxonomy): Eukaryota > Metazoa > Arthropoda > Insecta > Trichoptera > Limnephilidae > Limnephilus > Limnephilus lunatus. The sequence goes on along the minus strand of OU830594.1, from coordinate 88,385,009 downwards.
ATTTTGGCGCTGTAAATGTTATCGATCTTCTCTAACATTCGTATTTCGTAATATCGTATCTCTCCATCTTCCTCTTTTCGGGCCCGGTCACGGAGCCTTAAAACCACGCATAATAATTGTGTTAGTGTCTGTTTTAGACATATTATTGGCTGAACAAAGCGGTTACTAGTGTTAAGGCAGTGCAGGTGACCAAACGGCCGCGTTTCATCATAAATCATAACTACAGGAAATTCGCGAATTTATATTTTTTCATTAATTGTTATCATCGTTATTAAGATCGAAGAAAATAAATTACCACAGCCGTTCTGCAGCTGGACGGTTATACTAGTCCCAGCGAGAGATCGTATCGGATGTCGTCGTTTTGTATCTTCCCTCTTTTTCGTTATCGAAGAATACGAACGTCGATGACGTCCATACGAACTCTCGTTGGGACTAGTTTATGGCCTTACTCAAGGTTCCAAATTGGTACCCCTAAATAAATTAATGTATTTTGAAGTGAAGGCAATACGTACCATCCTATGCCCGAGGATCTTAAAATGTTTAAATGACTCTAGCAGTTAAATTTTAGCCTATTTGAGATTTCATGTATCTCATCTCTACTTGTTGAAGTGAAAACTTCTTTAGCACCGTTGTGGTTTGAAACTCGATGAAACGGAAACGAGTGACTCTAATAATAGACAAACAGATAGGATTTAGCCTGCGAGAGACTGAGAAAGCAATAAAATATTTATTTAATTCACGGGTACTTTAATACGATAAATCCACAGTCCCACACAAGTCTTCTTTGGTGGACCTTCAGCGGTTCCATGACAGTTCGTCCGGCAACAATTCGTCCGGCGACAGTTGGTCCGGCGACAGTTCATCCGGCCGACAGTTCATCCGGCTGACAGTTCGTCCGGCCGACAGTTCGTCCGGCGGAAAATTAATCCGGCGACAATTTATCCGGCCTGATCATTTAGAAGATTTTTTCTTCAAGTAAGTATGCAAAGAAGATATACGGCCGTACAACCAAAATCGATATACTTATATCTGAAGGCATCTTGAGTGAAAATCCGCTGTAAAAATATTTTTACTAACAATAATTTCGACTCTCCGAAGAAGCATTTTCTTTTTTACGTTAGCCCCACACAGGAGGCCTGGAGGAAAATAATTTCCCTCAGGGCGAATGTCATCTTAGGGGAAGCTATGTGGAGGGTATTTTTAAGGAGGGGAAGGATAGGAAGTTCTGGAAAGGAAAAATGTATTATTGATGGGTAGGAATCTGGGGGTCAGTATATTCAGGAGTGATGGACGTATAAATCCATCCCTCCAACTGCAGTACACGGTCCACCACGCAGCAGGTGGGCAGATGCATCCGCTGCTAAGACCTGGACAAATCTCACCCAATGAACCCGGGCACCCCTGCTAAGTCATCAAACGTAGCGAGCCACTCGGGTTGACCTACGGCAGGGGTGTTGGTTATCCAATAAATGGTTCTCGGGGCGACGGTAAACAGGTCCGCCTCCTAAATCTTAAGTAGATGCACATATAAGTATGTCGTATTTTGCTATGTGTCAGTATTCTTTCAGAATTGGAACGTTACTTTAAATGGTTTTAGGCGTGTTTGGTGACTATATTTGAATAGAATTTTTTTCACATCAGCTGAATTTTTCACATCTCCTACCCCTCCCCACTATCTTCAGCCTCACGACATATCAAAATTGGGAATGCCATAGTCTCACTGGCTCCAGACGGTTAAGAGCAGTTGGGACCCTTGCGTTGTAGTAGAAAGTTATAAAAATAATAATATATTAAAAGTTATATCGTATGATTTGTTTAAATTTTTTCGCTGTTATACTGTGTATGTAGGTTTAGTCTGATTGTAATGGCTTAAACAGTGTTTGGTGAATTGATCTGAATAGCCAGGAAGATACGTTTTCCACATCTCCTACCCCTCCCCACTACCTTCAGCATCAAACCATACCAAAATTGGGGATGCCATTGGCACTCACTGGCTCGAGACGGTTGGGACTCGTGTGTGTGTGTTTAGTTTTTAAATTAGTCAATTTGCCCTAAAAAAACTGGTGTTTATTTCAGAAAAAAAAAATTATATTAAATGCAAGTAGGAATCTTTACGGTTTTTTGCTAAGCCGACTGCACTTATAAGTATGTCGTATTTTGTTATTCACGCATGCTTCTTCGGAGAGTCGAAATTATTGTTAGTAAAAATATTTTTACAGCGGATTTCCACTCAAGATGCCTTCAGATATAAGAATATCGATTTTGGTCGTACGGCCGTATATCCTCTTTGCGTACTTACTTGAAGAAAAAATCTTCTAAATGATCAGGCCGGATGAATTGTTGCCGGACCAATTTTCCGCCGGACGAACTGTCGGCCGGATGAACTGTTGGCCGGATAAACTGTAGCCGGACCAACTGTCGCCGGACGAATTGTCGCCGGACGAAATGTCGGGTCACCACCTTCAGCAGACCAAGGATCGAATCCAACAAAAAAAAAATTAAGTATATAAATACATTTATTGATCTATTAAATATTAGGTACATTATAATATATTTTCAATTTTGGAGGCGGGTACCATTTATTGGTTAAACAACATCTCTGCTAGGTCACTCCAAGTGTTCGCTACGTTTAGTGACTTAGCAGGAGTGCGCGGGTTAATGGGGTGAAGTTTGTCTCTGTCCTGGCGGTGGATGAGTTTGCCCGCCTACTGCATAGCAGGCCAGATCAGGAGAGTCTGGTTGAGGGAGATTTTTTGACCTCTCCAGTCGGACCCTATCGACCCATCGCCTTACACCCCAGTGAGAGGGATGTATTCATACATCCGTCATACCTGGACACACTTACCCCCAAATTCATACCCACCCCTCATACCTTTTACCATCCTAGAACTTCATATCCTTCCCTTACTTAAAAAGACCATCCACACAGCATCTCCTAAGATGGCATAGGCCTTGACGGAAATTATTTTTCTCAGGGCCTCCTGTGTGTAGTTAACGTAAAAAAATGAGAAAATTAGAGACATAGTACTTACATATTTGACGCGAGGTCTACTTTTCACAGAACGAGTATTAATAAATACCACGATTTTAAAAATTCCAGTTGTAGGTACTTAATATACAAGACCTCCCAAAGAATTTCAACCCAAATCCAATGAGATTGGATTTTTCCAACATCCTAAATGAAATTTTGATTCATTGGATAAAATAAACCTTTGTTTTCAAAGGCCAAATCGCTTTTCTTTGAATCCATTAGGAACAAACGGATTGGATTTAGTGTTCCACCAAAAAGTCCAAAACATTATTAATGTTAGCAAAATAATTAGAAATTGGAAGTATTATATTTGGTATCAAAGAGATATCCTGGTGGATGGACACTTGATATGTATATTCCAGAAAGTTTTTACAGCCTGAACTTAAAAAAAAAGGTGGATTTATGTATATCATGGCTACTTTTTTGTTTTGTTTGTCCATATCAATTTTTGTAGTGAATTAGTTATCGTAAGGAATTTTACAACCTTCCTCTGCCCCTATCTTTTCCCCTTCCCCAGTTTCTCAGACCCATTTTGTATCTATCTGTAAAAAATAAAATTAAATTAAATATAACCTAGGAATTCATAATGAATTGTAAAGCGCCCTTGAGGTGATTTTTCATAAAAACGGCGCTCTACAAATTGTCCTATTATTATTTTTATTATTATAACATACCCCGATTTGAGATACCTTAGTGCCACTGGGCTCCGGACACTACTCGGGCCACGTAGAGCTGTATTTCTCATTAAATTTCTTCCAATCAAACGATTTTTAGAGGCTCCCAACTTCTTACGTATTATTTTATTATTAATATTAATAAAAAAAAGAAAGACAAACATTCCCGGAGTACGTATAACCCGAAAATATTCGAAAACCTCCTACTATCACCACAGCAAAGCCGAAAATGTTGCTTGAGTCGTGATGGAGGACTAACTAGCCGAGGAATCGCCGGGGTGGGGCCACTGACAGGTCATCAAGAAAAGTAAAACGTACCGAAACGCTAAGAGTCAATATACAAATAATATTAAAAATCATTAGTAGTAGTGTCAAAATCCAGAGAGGAAATTAGGGAATATATTTGTATAGACAAAACGCCGCCCAGTTCATCTTAATGTAAACTTGTAACACCAGTTTTCATTATAACCGAGATCAGTATCTTAATTAAACTTCCTAGGAGTTTTTAAAATCAAGTCATAATCATTTTTTTTACATTAGCTCCACGCAAGAGGCCCTGAGGAAAATAATTCCCCTCAGGGCCTATGTCATCTTTGGGGATGCTGTGTGGAGGGTATTTTTAGGAAAGAAAGGAGAGGAAGTTCTTAGAAGGAAAAGGTTATGACGGGTGGTTAGGAATCTGGGGTTCAGTGGGTTCAGGAGTGACCTACCACTGCGGTGCAATGCGATATTCCGAGAGAGTACGGCTGGAGAAGTCAAAGGGACTCCTTCAACCAATCTCTCTCGATCCGGTCTGCCATGACCAAACCTCACCCCATGAACGTGGGCATCCGTGCTTAGTCTTCAAACGTAGCGAACCACTAGGGGTGACTCATGACAGAGGTGTTGGTTATCCAATAAATGGTTCCCGGGGCGGCGGTACCCATACCCGCCCCCCAAATTGAGTTTATAATCTAGTTTGTTTATTTCTCCTACATTCACTTTATTATTTAAAGACATTATCTCATTTGATATCCATTAAAATTCAACAAAACAAGTGCCTACAATAAAAAAGCTGTCGTCCAGCGAAAACCACCAGCATTAAAATAATAATTGAGTCCATAAAAACATCATTTTTGGTTTTAATGCCGTTTGTTTCGGATCTTTTCCCTCGAATATTAAAGAATAAGTCTCAGTGAATTAGAAATTACAAGACGAGCATTAACATGGAGGGAAACTTAATGGATTTATAATAAAATTTACATGTAATGTCAATTTTTTTTCACAAATATTTTTCTATTGCCATCTTTCACAGATTTGGCAAAACTATCTGTACATGATAAATCATAAAAATACGAATTTTGGTTGTGGGACCGTGAAATCCCACAACCGAATTAATTAATTGTTTGTGCTTAATTCCTTGAACCTTGTTAAATTAAAAAAATCATATTTAAAATTAATTTTAATAATGTTATTAAAGTTCTGAACGTATTTTGGTTTTTATTTTTCTAACAGCTGTTTCGGCTTACAAGACCATATAACGAACAAATAAGTCATAGCAGTAAAGTCATTATTAAAAAAAAACAAAACATTACCATTACGAATGGAAAAACCCACGTAATAGTATCTACTGTCATAATTATTTTCTCTGCAAATTGGTTTAACCAGTAACAAATCAATTTAGACGCATTAAAAAAGTTGAAATTTTTTAATCTTATAAATAATTTGTCACAAAGTGGTTTTACCACAGTTTGAAAACTATATTTTAAGCAGAAACAGCTGTCACAAAAAAAAATACTTACAGAATTTAATAATTAGTAGTACCTACTTAGTATGGTTTTTGTATTTTAATGTTATTTTCAAAATTTGAACCGATTTGTAATAAATTCAGATAATCCCACGCATATTATTTTCTAACGGATCGGCGCTAGTAATTTTATAATTAAAATGTTAAAACACTGCTAAACTACATTTTTGACCAGAAAAACAAATTTCAACAATCTCAAAATATCACAAACAGACCAGTTAGACAATCGTACAAAAACAACCTAAAAACTCCGACGGTAAATACAAGCTTTGGACAAAGGCACTATAAATATAATGCTATAAAAGCATTCAACAGTCTTGCCCTTGAAAATAAAACGGAAGAAAACAAAAATAATTTCGTACTCAAAATTACAAAATGGATTAAAGAACAAAAAAGACAATATTACCAAAATTTCATTACAAAATAAAACACAACTACACGTAACACTCAAAACCAATATAAAATACACATCACTCACAAACACACAACACATAATATATGTAATATATACCGATTTAAATTTTTTTTTTAGTAATAAAATAATTCATTTTATCCTATAATTTAAACTTAATTATAAATTTTAATTTTTAGTTTATTTTGTTTTTGTTTTATAAAATGGAGGCCTCAGCACAGGTGAGCTACCCAGTGAGGCCGACATTGTTGATTTTATTTTTGAAATGTAAGCTATTATGTCAAACAAATGAATATACATACGTCAAAACGTGAACCTGCCGACCAGAACAAAATACCAAGAGTGCATACATGTCATATTATTCAGAAATTTATTAAACGACTTATATTTTCAAAAACATAATTTTTTCCTGTGATTTTTCACGGCTCTGTGCTAGCAAAATAAAATTTATTATGATGATGCCATTTTAGGTCAACCTCGTTCACTCTCCAACAATAATTTCCCCTTAAGAGAAGCTCCATTACTTTCCCGACAGGGGGAAATAAGACAGCGAAGAGAGTTATGAATTTTGGTAGTAAATTTGCTCTATAAAATTATTTGTCATATCCAGACCTCCAGATGTTTTCTCTAACTAACTTCTTCGCCGCAAAGTGAAAACGACCAACCGAAATAATCGCAAAATTTTTATAATTATTCTTCGTGATGTGTTTACAAATTATTTTTTTTAAACAGTATTTTGGGTGGGGAATTTCTGCAATGAATACAAGTATATGTACAGTGGTCAATAATAATAGATGTTTTTTGTTACTAATTAAGGAAAAACAAGACTTTCGATTAAACTTTTTAATTTAATCATAAATAATAACAAAATTTTCTGCAGTGGAAACTGAGCATACCTACCCAAAAAATGTGAAAATTGTGTGTTAAAATTTTTATTATTTCAGCAGGATTATATTTATTAAATATCACCGTAAAGTGAAAAAGTATAGTTCTATGGTGATAGTTTTTAATGCCCACAACTAAAAAAAAAGACAAAATTAAGAAAACGGTGCGACGTCAACCTGTTTTTTAATAGGTAAACAGAAATTTCATGGCTCCGTAGCTAATATTTTTCATGTTTGACTGAGAATTGAACCATTCTATTCAGTTATCGTAATCAACCACGATGAGAACTCGAAATTTGGTAGGGCTGACATTTATTTCGTATATCAAATGCTTTAGTTTCTAAAAAATTTGAAAAAATGCTTATATATCCGTTCACTGCGCTTAATCCCGTGCGTTAATTAATTATCGCGTATATTAACTGTTGTAATATCATCGAATATCATACAGAGAAATGCGTATAAGTCCATGTGTGAATGCATGAGTGCCACAAAAAATTGATATATCTGCCAAGTTTCAGCTCGATCGAATGTCGGGAACTGCTTTGATTTCAACTTCCAAGATTCCACGGCATTCATTCAATCAATAAAACAAAAGTGAATTTCAGATAGATATATTTAAGAAAAGGCGTTTAAGTTTTTAAGTGTCCAGAGCACACTTACAAATTAAAATTTGCTGCTTCATATACCATGCTTCCTTCATCTTCCCCATCTCTTTTCCCTACCACTTCCCACAACCTCACGACTAAACAAGACAAATACTTATTTTATAAAATAAATTTTCACTTTTGAGTTAATCGATTGAGCGCAGAGCAAAACGTTTATAAAGTTTATTTTTATTTTTTATTTTATTTATTGATCTGTATAAGGTATATACATTATATTATTCGATACCTGTCTCACTAGGGTATACCTGTGTTGAGACAAGTCTTGTTTTACATTTCGTTTTTCTTTAAATTTTTTTTTTATTTTCCTGATAAGATGGTGGCCGTTTTAATCTGTTGTGCGCCGCAATAGCCGAAGGGCACGATAAAAAATTCTTTGCATATAAGTAAATATTTTGAAAATAATACTTATCGTGGATTATGTACTTATGTACCCTTACGCTTACTGTGGTGATAGTAGGAGATTTTCAAATATTGTAATGTTATTCTTAATGTTTGTCGAAATTAAAAATTATTACAAAAAAGTATCAGTTGACAAACGGTGAAAATTGAGCGTCGACTGTTATTGGTTTGCAGTTTTTCAAATATAGTCGTTGTGTTTGATTAGTAGACTGGCATTAAAAGTAATGACCTACAAATTTGACGGCTTCAGAAGAAATTGATTTTCAGATATTTAATAAAAATCGTGCTCTTCATGTCTGCACAGTTCACAAAACTACCAGTAATACCTAACCATAAGTTGGCTAACCACTTTACCACCGAACTTTTCCCGACATGTTAAACCTTTTTTTTTAGCATCTAATAAAAATCCCCCCTCCTCTGTTGGTCCTGCTCGGCTCATAGAAAGAGGCAGGAAAGTTAGTTGAATGTATTGTTATGGGCAACATCTGACGGCTGCCACAAGTGTGGGGTCATTAGTGTTATTCTGCGCCTCGCCGGGATGTAACCCCGTGTCATTAGCGTGAAAGCAAACTCACATACCATTTAACCCGACACCCCACCAACCTACTTGCCTTTGTGGGAAGATATGTTATAAGGCGTGTTTCATTGAAGTAGAGAACAAGAGTACAACTATTTACGATAAAAATATGACATTCAGACTAAATTTTTAATTTATTTTTATTTTTAGAATATAAAGCATCGTTGTTATTTGAAACTCGAAGAAACGAAAAGGCCACACTAAAAAAAGACAATAACATAGATCTGTCGGATTTAGCCTGCGAGAGAATGAGATAGAATAATTGGTCTCCTCAGTGTACGGTACTTCGTGGCATCCCAATTCTTGTCTTCTTTATTTTTCTGAAAGTCTCACTTCTACCGCGTGTAAACTGCACCCTGGTAATTTATTTTTTATATTTTTTTTTACATTTGCTCCACACAGGAGGCCCCGAGGAAAAATAATTCCTTCGATCCTGTGTCATTCTTTTAGATGATGTGTGGAGGGTCTTTTCGGAGAAAGGAAGAAGAGGAACTTCTAAGAAGGAAAAGGGTATAAGGGATCAGTGGGAATCTGGGGATCAATCTGTCTACGAGTGACGGATGAATGAATCTATCCCTGTCACACGCGATGCAGGGCGTTTGCGATGCAGAGAGTTGGAGAGGTCTTCCTAAACCAATTCACCCGATCCAGCCCGCCACGCAGAAAGTGGGCAAATACATTGGGCCCCAAGACCTAGACAAACCTCACCCCATAAACTCGGGCATCAAATGTAGCAAAACTGAGTAGATTGTGAGTTATCCAATAAATGATTCCTGGGGCAGCTGTACCTCCCAAATTGAGTTTATTTATTTACAACTCTAAAGAAATTATGGGTTACTCTGAATTCTCGGCAAATTTTGAAAAAAGCATATAAAATAGTTGTCAGCGTAAATATTAAATTACAAGTACCTAAGTACTTTATCGGTTGTCTAAAGTCTTCAAGCAACAATGGGTACCAATAAAAAAAAATCCAAAGCACATTTGAGATTATTGTACCAGATTTCACGCAAAATTAACTAACTAAAATAAAATTAAAATAGCTAAATTAACTAACTAAATTAAATAACTAATTTAAATAACCAAATAACTAACGCACAGCATAGGCAACCGAAATAAAAATGTTTCTTTTATCAAATACTATACACAGGTGGTCCTTAGGAAAATAATTTCTTTGAGGGCCTACGTGTGGACGATTTTAGAGGATGCTGTGTGGGGGATCTTTAAGTAAAAGAAGGACCTGAAGTTCTCGGAAGGTATGAGAGGTGGGAAGGATTTTGAGAATCAATGTGTCCAAGAGTGTCGTGCGAATTCATCCTGCCTGCTGTGGTGCACGATATTGGGTCGAGAGAGTCCATATACAGAGGTAAAAACCTTTTGCCCTTTGAAGCCTCATAGATTTAATAGAGTTAAGGTACGTTACTACATTCATACAGTTTTTGCATTGGTACACGCAACATTTCATTTGAATGTTTTTCCCTTTTATAAGCGATGCTAGAATTGTACTGATAGAAAAGGAAAATAACACTAGTAAATCTAAACGAAACATGAAACAGAAAAGAAAAAAATAACCTTTTTTTTACTTTTTGAGTAAAACCACAAATTGTAATATTTAATAAAATAAGAAACAGAAAAATCGCGAAAATAAATATTAGCGAATAATATTTAATGAAAAAGGTATCGGTCGCAAATGGGAATCAAACTAGGATCTTTGTCTTATCGGGACAATATAATGACAAAAATAAATATGGCCCAATGGCCGAGTGGTTTAATTAATTATTTTTTTTCCTGTGTCTTTTTGTGCTTCATGTTTCGTTTAGATAATATTAGTATTATCTTTTTCTTTAATTTTACGTCGATGGGTATAATTTTCAAAAGTTATTCCCGTGAAATTTAACCAATATTAATTTGAATCTCAAATATATACATAGGTAAATATTCAAATGTTACAAAAATGAAACCATTCAGTCTCGTGACTCTGATATTATTGATTGATATTGTCGGTGATGTTTTATTATTAAAATCGTAAAAAGTAAATGATACTTTTGATATTACCCTTGGGAAGGATCATATTTCAGAATCAGAAGTTTTTTTAATAGATAACTTTAGCCGTATTAGCGACCAAATCTGAGTAACTGTCAGCGGCTTTCCAACATTCTTCATTCCCTTTCCTTTGTTCTCCTCCTATCCACGTTCTTTAGCTTCACAAAATTCTTAAATTCTGGCCGATGTTAAACATGCGAAAAAAAGAAAAACTTCTGAAAATTAACTCTTGCACTGGCTTTTTGATACAAAACTTAAATTTGGTTTTTAGTTCGAAATCCACAAAAAACTGAATAATAGTAAATATCAAATACAGCAAATGCGCTACTTTATTTATTTGTATTATTAAATTAAAAGAAAGTCGGTAAAATAATATATTTTTTCAAGATTTTCTGTAGTCAAATTTTCAAGATTTTTGATTTTGAGTCAAAGAAAATTAAAAAAAAAAATGTTTCTTTACTTTCAGAATACATTCAATAATAAAACATAAAAAAAAATGATTACAAAAAGCATTCTAAATGACAGCCGACACGAATTTGTGGAACGTTAATACTAATATCTACCAAAAAACGCTTATTTACGATGTTTTATTTTTATTTCATTTTTCAATATAAAAACGCTGCCAGAGTTGCCTCATGAAAAATATTTTATGATTTGAAACTGAAATAAATAATAACACAGATCTGTACTAGAACCAGATACTAATTGGGTATTTTGGTCTCAAATTCAAACATTTGTCTTGTTTGAAAAAAGCCGCGCGGCCTTTCTCTTACTCTTCTAAACCCACGATCACTTAGTTTGTACCTATTACCTATACTCCAATACGTTAGTTCTACACCAGTTAACACCATATAAATTCCTGGTAGAAACAAGATCAAAACAAGGTATAAAAATAAACATAGTTGGCGCATTTGTATTACTTAAGCATCGAGGTGGCGAGTGGGATTAAAATAGAATAAAGTGCATCAGCGTGAGTGCATTTAGTTGGAATAGCGTTGAAAGACGATGTACAAACCCTTAGTAGAAAGAGCGATGGGGAGATGGTCTTGTGTCTTGTTTAATTTGTTAGCAGTAAAGTATCTGGTTGTTTACAAATATTGTTTATTGCCCATTTTCCACCATAAATTTAATAATTTTTATTTTGTATCATTAATCTTTATTAATTCTAGACTTACAATAAGTGATTTATAATTAGTGATGTGCTATGCCTCTCTTTTACTAGGAAATCCCATCTTGAAATCATGCGATTTAGTTTATGATAAAAATACAAAAAAACACACAATATTACATTAAAAATAACAGACAATCGTCATCGTACCATTGAAAATGCATACTTACGAGTATAAATTGATTTTTATAAAATGTTTGATGTTAGATCTGTCTTGGCCGATGATTCAAGACTTGATGTCTGATATATATTGATATAAGTTGTGTTTTGTTAATGGCCTGTGGAAGTGCATTGTTTAGCTTTGTTGCAAAGTATCTAAATTTTATTTGGCCAGACGTTGTTTTAGCAAAAGGGATATATAAAAGATTATGCCCTTTGGCTCTAGTATCTCGAGCAGTTTGGACATTTTCAAACGCAGTTCTGTGTTTGAAGAGATGATATGCTAGTATTTATTCGGAAAAAAGTTGCCCAATGTCCAAAATACAGATTCTTCTAAAGATGCCATCCGAATGATCGGTGGTTTTAGTATAATATTTATAATTATTTCCTGAGATTTAAAAATCGGATCATATAATATTACGGAAACTATATAATGATTATAATTTAGGCTATTTTAATTAAGTGCAGGTAACATTTTTAGTAGAATCGCCGTTTTTTTGTATGTCCTATGAAAGTCACAGAGGTAGGGGTGATAAAAGCCTTGATGCGAACACCGCAGAAGAGTCCCAACTAATTGAAGCCAGTGAACTATGGCATCACCAACTCGTGTACGTTGTGAGGCTGAACATAGTAAGAAAGTGATGGAGATGGGAGAGAGGAAGGTGTGGAATTATCTGGCCTTTCAGATCTGTTCACCAAAGACGGCTAAAGCCATTTGAAGTAACTTTTTGGTTCTAAATGGTGGTCTTTCACCCGGGCGATACCGAATATATCTATCACTCTAGAACGTTCTGTTACTATACTACATGTATTTGATTAGAAAAAAAAATATTGTTCAATTTGATTGGGTACTTCGCATACAAATTTAATATACCGGCGCACGACTAGATTTGAACCAGTGACCTCCGGATTCGTAGTCAAGGTAGAAGTGCTTAAGAGATATTCAGATGTTGTGGCCGTGTCTGTATACGAGAAAAGTTTAAAAAAATTAAAGCTGATTAAGTACATCTCTGTTTGAAACTGATTACATTGAACGAATTACCAATTTTGTTGACCTCTCTGGGACCTAAGAGTCTAAGGGTCGTTAATTGAGATTGACATGCGACCTCTTTCACTTTTAGGTTACACTCAGATTTTCAGATTGTTTCTTTTAAACGCTCACATCGTTTTCTGGTAGTGCCATGATGTGACGAGAATAGCAGTATGTTTCAATAGTATCACGTTAAATATGTCTCGTGAAAAAATATTATTTCGACGTTCCTTTTTTTTTTCTTCAGCGCATCTGAATCCATTGTCAACGTTACTACCACCTGGCAACGGAGGTACATAATGAGAATTCAAAAAAACATCAACCAGAAAAATCACTGAGAGAAAAGTTTTTTTTCTTCCGTTCAAACGGAAGCTATTTCCATGAAAAATTTAATAACTTAGATAATTTTCAAAAAAATTCAGACGAAATGAATTTCGTTCTCTTAAAAATTTAAATAACCGATTCCGTTGCCTTGGCGCTTTTTCTCTCCACGAAATACATTATTTTTATCTTCAGTTGAGTTTAATAAGGGTTTTTTTACGGTTAAGGGAAGTGCGAAGAAATCCGCAATGGTTTTATACCAAATTTTACTAAGGATTATGGCTCATGCCATTGATATGAAGTATCCCAGATTATCATAACCCGTACAGATTTATTTAAAAAATCTCGCTTAATCCTTTTAAAAATTTTAATACTAGTCGAATTTTTATCTTTGTAAATTTTTTGTGATCATGTATTTTATCCCGTTTCTGGCTTCTTTTCCAAAGCACCCTACAATTTATTTTATTTTTCATTTTGTTATATACAATCGACACACTTTTCTTCGTTTATCTACCTTGTAACCATTTAAGGGTCTGAATTTCATCCGTCATGTAGTCTTAATTATTCATCAGTCATCCAACGTTTTAAAACACATTGGTCCCACAAATAACTTGAAATAATCTCTCACATAACCTGCGAATTGAAAACACATCTCAAAACAATTTTTTTAAGAAATTCACATCAACGAACGCGTCTTAAGATATCAAAGTAACCCAAATAAAAAAAAAAATATTTTGAAAAGTTTTTTGAAAAAAATTGAAAACATGCGTGCATTTTCCGGTTTTTAATGGACTTGCCTAGATTTCTTTCCAAACAAGTCAAATCCATTAGAACTGGTGTGTATTTCAAATGATCATTGATGAAGCGTTGCTTGAAATGGCGTTAGCCGTGTTTGGTGACCAGATCTGAATAGACAGGTAATTTCCCACCTTTCTCTTCGACATCTCCTTCCCCTCCCCACTACCTTCAGGCTCACAACATATCCCAATCGGGGATGCCATAGTCTCACTGGCTCCAGACGGGAGCAGCTGAGACTCTTGTGGGGTATTACTATATATATTTCTTTAAATTATTAATTAAGATATTTTATCTACCTTGGAGCTTCTAAGCTGGAGAGAGCTGGCACAAATCCGAGATGAGTGTAGGAAGACTCTTGAGGAGGCCAAGACCCACCAGGGGTTGTAGAGCCAAGAGTGATGATGATGATGACTTTAATTAATCTGGTTGAATTACAAAAAAATGTATATCCATGGCTTGCTAATAATATCTAAAATAGGATTTAGGCGAAGATAAGGATCTAAAATAGGATTTTGTATCATTTTAGTTTGAGTAGTTTTCGAGCAATCGACCAAAAGAGAATATGACTAACATTTTGATTTGGCTGACTTTGAAGATACAACTGTCAAATTACGTTGAAATCTTTATTTTAAAACTATACTAAAAATTGTCAAACATATACAACACTTTTATATAATTTGCACTATCAATTGGCAAAATCAGGCATTTAACAAACTTACTTAGGTAGGTGTTTGGTCATTTTTTTAACTTACACTGAAGACGAAAAATGTATCCTTTAACTCAATGGTCTTACTGTAAATCGACTTCAATGAACACGAGAACAGATATTTGAGTACTTTGTGAGTAAAAGAGAATAATAAAACATAAATATTTTCATAGATTCACTCGTAAAAAATATTTTATGTCTCATGAAGATACTTTAGAGAATTTTGAATATAAAATTTGTTTATTCATATGAAAATCGTTTCTCTCCAATTTTATAATGTACAAAGAGCACTACGGACTGGGAAAGTACGAGAAGTCAAGATTAATAAAGCAAACTTTTTTGTTTTCTGAAAAGAGTTACACTCAATGGTGTGAACATACGAGTACAGACAAAAATTTACAGACAAAATAATTGTTTTGAACTGCACGGTGAATTATAAATTATTTCCTGTACCATTCATCTGATTGCGTTGAAGGTAAGTTGTTGTTCACACGCCCGCGAAGGTGGTGAGCTCTGGCTTTACGAAATTTTTATAAAAATTACAATAGGTGGTGCGCGTGCTCTTTGAAAAATGAGTGTATTTTGTAAAGTTTTGCGGCAGGGAGGAAAGGAGAAAGGGGAGGGGAATCGAGGACGGGGAAAGCGGGGAAGGTTGAAAGGGAGCGCAGAAGTGGGAGGGGCGGGAGTGCGGGATTGGAACGGGGACGCATGGGAAAGGCCACGCAGGGAGAAGCAATTCCTTTCTTTATGTCGACTTTGCAACGCACGCCGGGTACTCGTTAGTACACAATAAATTATTTGCTGAACATAAGAAATACACACACCCCTATTGCACGACAACGCACAAACACTCTTAGTTAATTATTCAACATTGGCTCTAAGTGCTTAGGCCGGATTATTCTTAGGATATTTCTTTCAAAATAATCAAGTATTTATTTGCTGTTTTTATTAAGGGCCTAGCACAACACTGATATCGTTTCACAATTCTTCGTGAACGTTCTGCACTCCTTGCTTTTTTATTTTTTTTATGGTTTTCAAACAGGAGGCCGCAGGAAAATGGTTTTCCTTAGGACCTATTTCATCTTTGGAGATGCTGTGTGGAGGGGCTTTTTGTAGAAAGGAAGTCTTGTAGAGACCCATGTTGTTTTAGGAGGGAAGAAACACAGAGGCCGGCAAATCGTCCCGCAGCCGAGCTGCTGAACTCATGAATGAATCGTAGAAAAGACCCATTCTCACGAGACAAATATCAACTGTGTACAAATGTTGGGAGCGCGTTGGCGTTCTTTGGTGCTGAAGGAATCAATGACACTTTTTCTCGGAGCATATTCTATCGAAATACAGCATTTCCACCAGACGCTTGTGCTCTAAATATTGCAATCGTTTGTTAAGATGGGAGAACCTATCAAATGGACCGCCCGTTTCTGCACAGATTCGAGGGTGTTATATATATATATTTTTTTTTTTTGGGCTCCAGACCAGAGGTGGCTGCCAAATTCAGCCGTTGGGCGTACTTGTAATTTATACAGGGTTAGAAGTTGTTAAAAGTATCATCGGTCCCGTTACAGTACGCCCAGTTTTTGAGAGCCTAGGCACGGCATTTATCTAAAAATTATTGTCACCAAATTTATATTATAATAATGTATAAAATTTAACATTATTTCATACTGGGAAAGTTTTTCTAACTATCGTCTGAAATAAGCCGAAAGCACTTTGAAAGCAGTTTATCATAATCCGAGCATAACAGACCGGAATGGCCCCGTTCACAAAGGAGTTCTTTATCACGATGCCATCATCGCTATTTCAGCATTGGCGTACACAGACTTTTTTGTCAGGGTAGGCAACATGAGAAAAAGCGAATGAATTAACATTAAATGAAAACAAATCACTTTTTACACGCCACTTTGGTATTAAATCAAAATTATTAACATGTTTCGAAATCAATAGTTTCTTAGCCGGGATAAAATGAAAACGTAAATTATAGTTACGAAGAAACCATTGGGGCCGAAACATACTGATAAAGTTGATTAAATAAGTGGTGTTTTTGTATTTTTTTTGTGAATACTGCTCAAGAGTCCCAACTGCTCCCAACTGCCCGAAGCCAGTAAACTATGACATCCCCAATTGGGGTACGTTTTGAGGCTGAAGGTAAGTGGGGAGGGAAAGGAGATGGGGAGGAAAAGATGAGGAAGTTCTGGGTAATCAAAACTAGTCACCAAACACGGCTAAAACCATTTCAAGCAACGTTTTAATTTTGAATGATGGTCTTACACCAGGGCGAAACCGATAGTATCTTCCACTCTTAAAAGTGGCGCCAATTATTAACATTTTTGTTGAATTAATTATTTTATTAATTAATTAATCTTTTTATTTAAACTCAGCGTGCTCAATAAGATTTATTTGCATTAGCCGGGATTAAAGAGTCTTACCTATCGACGAATGAGGCCGCGCAATTGCATTGAAGAAATTCTTTGAGCATGGCAATTATTTCGTTAATAAAGATGTATTAATTAGTAGTATCGAAAGTTGCCATGGAATTTGTTCCCACAAGCACTGTCTAAGTCTAAATCAACATTAATTTAAAAACCAACACAAACGTATCATCACTTGAATGCTCAAAGTACATACACACATAGATAATGTTCTGCGTAGTACATAAACATTGCATGAGTACCCACGTTCTAGTAGGGCGGTCCGTTGGGCGCGCGCGTAGCTGAAATTCGCGCATATTTTTATCTTCAATATTCAAAGTGCAGATTTATTTTGCAATAAATTAATGAATTTGAATATTATTTGTAACGGTACCGTAAAGCAGGCGGTGCTTATTTGCCTATGTGGAATGCACGCCCCTGCTATTCAGATTATGTGGGGCTATTGACAAGATTGTGCAAACGGTGGTTGGAGAATCTCGTCTGAACCAAAGTTGAAAGGTTCTAACACAGTTTGACAAATTTGGCTCAATGTTAAAAATCTTTTATTGGAATCTAAGATTATTTACATTAAATGCGATACCGCACAACACAAGAGTTGCAAACGCCCGGAGCCAATGGGACTATGGCATCCTCATTTGAGGTACGAAGTGAGAAAACATGTGTGGAAGAGAAACTTTGGGAAGTTTTTGGTTATTCAGATCTGCTCACCAAATACGGCTAAAGTCATTTCAAGAAATGTTCCTATTCCAACTAGCTTACTAAACATCACACCGTTTCTCCGCAGGGGAATGCAGAGAGGAATGAGAGCCAAACAACTCGGTCTTGGCACACACTCTTTGACTCACGCACATTCATATTCTATTATTCTGACTTTTGACATGTCCCCGACTTCTTCTACTATTCATATTTGCGTCATATATTCTTCTAACACTAATTTTTTTTTTGTTCATTTGCTCTGCATGCCCAAACGATCTTAGGGTAGCTTTCTTAAAATTACTCATAATGCTTACATCAGTCTTATATTTTTGCGGACTTCCACATTTCTCACACAATCATACACGGTTTTACCACACATACGCCTCAGGGATCTCATTTCAACAGCACACAGTATACTTTCATCTTTCCTCTGCCACTTCCATGCCACACTGCCATACATCAGGGTAGGTACCAGGACTCTATTGAGGACTATTAGCTTCGTTTCTTTTGACAGCTTTATATTAGCGCCAACGGCATTCTATCCTCCATTATATTATTTTCACTTAACATTTTGTTTTTAACAGATTTGTTTTGTAATGTACACTTGTCACCTATTTGGATATGAGCGTGTTATTTAAAAAAATGCTAGTGAGTGATATGGCCAAAGCCTGGGGTACGCCGTGTAGGTATATGAAACTTTCACACAGGAAACAGTATCTGTACACTGAATCGCATCACTATTCAGCGCAGAAAAGAGGACCAATCAATACTTCGGTGACCCGAGCGACCAAACAACCAAAAATCGGTTCGGGGCCTATAAAGTTAACGGATGCATTATAGCGATACTGTTACCCCGCAAGACAGAAAAAAAAACAAATCATAAGAGCCAAATCTACCACAAACAAGGACCAAATTTAACGAGAATCAAAAGGCTGCGCTTTCTTACCTAAAAATGTTACCGAAAGAATTGCCAGGATCCTGAGGAAAGAAAGCATCTGGACTATCTTTGGAACAACGACTAAAATTCAAGACCTTCTGAGGCCTGCAAAAGCCAGTCTCTTGATACAGATGGAGTTTATAAACTCAACTGCTCGGGATGTGATAAAGTATATATAGGCCAGATAGAACGGATTATTTTCAAAAAATCTTACTTCATTGAAACCACTTAATTGAAACCAGTCAATATTTTAGAATTGTTCCTGAAGTCCTGGGAAGAGGTCCACTCTTTTTGAGCAGAAATTCTGCTTAAAAACTCATATAACTTCTATCGCTGCCAGGGCCATGAAAATATTTGGTTGTGTAGTAAGGTTTTCCAAAGATTTAAAAAATATTGACACTTAAAAAAATGTTATTCCCATATCTTATTTGAATATAACTCTACAATTTGGACACCTGTCTTTAATAATCAGATTAATATCGTTGAAAGAGTCCAACACTAATTATTGAGGCTAATTAATTTTGATTCTATTATCAATTTTGAATTTGTATTGTTTCTAAACGTAAACTACCCCCTGTTCTATATTATATTTTAGTTTTAAGGGTTCTTATTAAATGGCACCGTTATGGTTATCATTATCTAATGTCCTGTGACAAAACAGCACTCACTATTTTTGTTAATATTGTTCTTTTGGAAATGCTTTGTATATGCTGTAAATTCTTTGTTTTACATTATTTAATCAACTTTTGTTAGGACTCGTAAGAACACTATATTTAAGTTTATTATAATTAAGCGCACTTGAAGTGAAATATCACAAAACTGCGCTACATAAATTCTATGTTATTATTATTATTGATAGATAATGTTTTTTTAATATACTTATTGAAACAACAAAAATAATTAAACAAAAAAACGCAAAACAGATCGATCACACTTAATTTCGGAGACAATAACAACAACCAACACCCCATTAATACTAGTGGGGATGACGGGACTAAGCTCAAATCATCTAAACTTACTGTACTTGATGATTACATCAAAACTAAGCGCCGAAAACCACATTAATTTAGCAACCACACACTTCACCACACTCTACACTTCTGTTCCGAAAGCAAGCGTCGAAAAACACATTAATTCAACGACCTACATTAACGCATACTTCACGATAATACACTTCTGCTCTGATGATAGAAACTGCAACTCTGTCCGAAAAGTTATCTAAAAAGGGGGAAGCACAACGTAGCAGGTTGAATGATAAATTTGTTATTTTAATTTGAAATTGGTACTTTAGGAAAACAGAAAATGCACATTACCTACTGTAATCCGGATGGTTTGCAGGGGTTCTCCTAAATCCAACGATCTTTTTCACATTCCATATATTAATTTTTTTTAGTTCATAATATATGTACGATTATATTCATAAAAACGTGTTCTCTGATCTTAGTAAGGAACTCTGGACCTTGAATGTTGATAATTTATTATCCCAAAACAACTTGTCCTATAAATAACCATTCCAATTCTGCCCTAATGATCAGATAAAGGTATGATTAATTTGATCAGTTGTTAACCCCACCATACATCATCTGTGAAAGAAAATAGGTTTCCAGGGATTTAGACTATAATTTCGAAATCTATAATTTACGACGTTATATACCTAATTTCTTGTATTTGCATGCTTTCATTTCGTAATTCAAACGATGGATAATAATGGATAACCACAAAATTATAGCTAGTAGTTATACCTTTGAATGTATACTTATTTAAATACTGCATTTAAAAGTATAAGTAAATTAGGAAGATAAATATTCTAATCAAATTTGCGTTTGCTTTCCCAAACATGCTCATTATATTATATTATATATATATATATTTTTAAATATAATTATGTCCTCTGGGTCCATAGTGTCTAAACAAATAAATAAACACTTGGCACACACTCCTTGCCTCATTCACATTCATAAATCGTCTCTTAAATACTCTTCTATTGTTCTGACTATTCACATGGCCCGCCTCAAGTATCTGATTCACTTGTTCGTACCATGTCTTCCTTGGGCTTCCCCGACTAGAATTAGAAGAAGAAGATTACCATTTACATTTGTTTCATATATTCTCTTTACACTCATTTCTGAATTCATTCGCTCTACATGTCAAATCATCTAAACGTCCCTTTCTCGATGTTATTTATAACGCTTACATTCCTTGTATTCTTTACGTATCTTCACATTTCTTACACGATCATACATGGTTTTACCACACATGCGCCTCAAGGAACTCATTTCTTCAGCATTTAGCCTGCTTTCATCCTTCCTTTGCCGGTTCCATGCTTCACTACCCTGGTACCTACGCAAATCAGATTTCGACAGTTTTTTGTAAGCGCTATCGGCGTTCAGACCGCCATTAATGGAGTAACCTGCATTTAACCTTCTTTCAATATTTCTATCAGCCTTTCCATCTCTCGTAAGCATACTTCCCGAATATACATACTCATCCACCTGTATCATCATTCACAAATACTGTATTGCATGCTGTTTTCGTACTCTCTCTTTCAAACACCATGACTTTAGACTTATTTACATTCATCATTAACTCATTATCGTACATATTTCGTTCATCCTAGACACGAGAGACTGTAGATCTTCTATACTGTTAGAAATCAGCACCGCATCATCAGCGTACAACAGG
The DNA here is from genome assembly GCA_917563855.2 of Limnephilus lunatus. Lineage (NCBI taxonomy): Eukaryota > Metazoa > Arthropoda > Insecta > Trichoptera > Limnephilidae > Limnephilus > Limnephilus lunatus. The sequence continues at coordinate 88,363,615 of OU830594.1, read as the reverse complement.
CAACATATCAGATTATTCAATTTCGCGCCCAATCCCGCCTCTTTCGTGCATACAATTATCCATGTAGAGATTGAATAACCACGGTGACATTACGCAGTCTTGCTTAACATCTTTTGTGATTTCAAACCACCCCGCAAAACCACAATTTACGTAAATTATCCGTTCGTCTTATGTAAATTACGCAATATTGGTTTAATTTCTAATCGGCGTAGGTTTCATCCCATTAAGTGCGTTATTAGACGTATTTATTTATTTCAGTTGATATTTAAGGTAACAAGTCAATATTTCAATTGAAAATTTATAAATAGATACGTGGAATCGAGCGTAACTGATATTCCTATTAAAATATTGTATTCAAAGTTCAAGATCGCCCACCTTCAATATGTGTTAGATTCTACGTATCAAATATCAAACACTTTCCCATTTGTATTGATCCTTACAAATAAGGTTCAACGGGAAAGGTTCTGCGTAAAATGGCGAAGTCTCGTTACTAAGTTTGTATGTTTGAAGTATATATGTAAAATTATTCAGAATTTATTCAAAATTGTCCCCAGGGGAACCTGAAAGCGCGTGAACCCGAAAAATCTACCAATCCTTAGCTTTCACGACGGCATTACTTTTCACAGCAAAGCGCTTATGTAGGATTTGCAGGAGTATCAACTGGGATTTTAAAGGTTCTATTATCTTATAATGGATAATGGATACAAAAAAGGATATGAACTACTTACTGAAATTAATGATTTTTTTGTATTTTTAGTAGACGCTAATTTTATAACGGAATTTTACCACAAACGATTAGATTTTTTAATAATTGATTGATGACATTTTTATGTTTATTTTTTTGGATTAAGGCTAAATACATAATGATATTTTTTTTAAAGTCGCATATTGTAATATCTGGTTCGCTGAAAATAAATTATATCTAACTAAATAATTTTAACACCTTTTCCCGCAGGGGTATGCAGAAAGGAAGGATCGCCAAACAATTCTCTCTTCCTTACCACACACTCCTTGCTTCATTCACGATCATACATCGTCTCATACATTCCCTTTTGTTATTATGACTCTTTGCATGTCTTTTTCGGGCGTATTGACTTCTTCAACCATCCACATCATTTTCATATATTTTTCTAACAATCACGACCACTATCTAAGCGTCAATCTTGCTGTTAAACAGAATTAATTCGGATGTCGAAATATTTAGCATGAATGAAGCTGCTTTTAAAGGGCAAGGTCAATTATTACTATTATAGTTGATTTACCTACTCTTTATTTATGTAATTCTCTTTTACAAATGTATTTCAAAACGCACTAAAAGGAACAATATGTAATGTTTTTACAACAATAAATTGAATTGATAGCTTCCTTTTCATACGGCTCCCTGTGCTTAGACCAGCCTTGCATTATTTTAAAAACTTTATTTTTTTTTTACGTGCATAACAGATTAATATAATCCTATTACAATACACGTAACATGTACATAACTTTAAGCGATAATTTTTTTTTTCAATAATACATATTTTAGAGTCCTTGCCTAAAATTATTCTTGAAACCTTCAAGACTAATTTTGAAAATGTCAAGAGACCTAGAAATATCATTTAGCAGCACTATACCTCTTGTGATGCTGTGTTGGGTCAGAACGTCTGTTCTGCCATGTGGGATATAGAGCAAGTCGTGGTGGCGACCCTGGCAGTAGTTGTTCGATACGAACAATTTATAGCATTCTAAGAGGTATGGGCTGTCAATGTAGTAGTTTATAATTTTGAAAGCTGTTACTGTTAGGGTCCCATTCCTTCTAGATTGGAGACTTTCGAAGCGCATTTCAGATAGCAAACCTAGATGACGCATAAATCGCGGGTATTCACCATGCATCTCATATAAAGATACCTTAGAATTTTTTTTTGGATTTGTTCTAATAAATCTATTTATTTTTGCTATTATGGGGCCCAAACAGCAGAAGAGTATTCTAATTTTCATCGTATAATGCAGTTGAACATCTTCACATTTCTCACACGACCATATATGGTTTAAGCACACAAACGCCTCAAGGATTTCAGGGATACTTAATTTTAAATATATCTACTCATTTATTGTAATACCTACTCATTATGAATTTAGTAGCAGAACGCTGCCTGCTCAATAAGTATTAATTATAAAATGCATGCCAAAAGGTGTAGTTTTCATGATTATAGAAAAAAAATTGGCAGTTTTTTGATGAAATTGAAGTAATTTTTCAAAAAAATGTTCCCTTCAGAACCTTCGGAAATATGACGTTATACCAAAAAAACCATTGAAAAAAACGAAGTTGGTTTTTTTAAAAACAAGTAATGCAGATCCTGTAGTCGTCTCTAAAAAAACTCCTGCTTAATTAAGATTTAAGCGGCACTTCATAAAATTGTTTTAAAAAAAAAATTGAAACCCGTTCAAACCGACCAGTTTGAGCTTGGCCATAAAAGAACAAAAATATTCACCGTTAAATATTGCAGTACCGTGGAACTACACTACTATTCGGTTTCATTTATTTATTTATTCACGCCTTAAGGATTCTTATAATAAGTAAGTTTTACAAAGGAGTTTAATAATAAGTTAGTAAATAACCTAATAAACCAAGTACAAAATATATTTGTAGGTACAATACAAGTACCTACGTGATTTTTCACAAAAACGGAGGTATATAAATCATCCAAACATATTATTATTATTAAGTTTGGGCATGTAGAGCGAATGAAAGAAAAAATAGTGTGAGAAGAATATATGAGACAAATATGAATGGAAAAAGAAGTCGGATTGCCTTAAAAAAAAAACAATTTAAATATTTACGTGTAGTTAATTTCATAACGTAAAAGATTTTTCTAACGTTTTTTACGTGAATACCACACAAGCGTTCCTACTGCAAATAAATAATAAATATTTATTTATTTATTTAACGCCATAAAAAGGCTTGAACATTACATTAATAATATTATAAGTTACAGTGGCACAAAGATGGGTATCAGTAGATAGATAGTATTTAGGACAAAATAAGAAATAATGATACAAAAAAGATATATAATTCTTTTAATTTTTTTAAACCCAACAGTTGTTTTTTACAAAAAATAATATTGAGAAGCAATATAAAAATAAATATGTACACGTGTAATAGTTATAATAACAGATAACATTCTCTGCAAACAGAATGGTAATATGTTAAGAAATATAATTTGATAGCAAGTATAATCCTGCAAGATAGTTCACATCAAGGACCTATCTATTCATAAATTAGCATTGTTATTTGCAAATCGTTGAATTCTAGGTATTGACTTGTAAATAAAGTAATTTAGTTGAGAAATTATTGATACATTCAAAATTATATTTTCTTGAAATGTTTCAGAAATTCAGGGCTGTCAGTTAAATAATAATTTTGGAAAAAAAATTGAACAAGATTGACAATTAAACTTTAGTACTTCGAAAATGTTTTATTAAATGTTCAAAAATCTGAAGCACTTATTGGGAAAGAGTGGGGCTATGTAATATTTTATTGGGTTAAAATATATTTTGAGGGTGTGAGACGTAGACACCGAAAAGAATGTCTAAAGTATCAGACTATTCAGACCTGGTTACCAAACCTAAAGCTATTTCAAACAACGCCAACGTTTCATTTCTAAATGGAGTTCTTTCACCGGCACAATACTGAGAGTATCTTCCACTCTGAAAGGGAAACAACTCCGGAGTGAGATAGAAAGTATAAACCCACACCGATATTATTTTTTGCAGTGTTAACGCAAGGGCGAACTTTTTTTATTTTATTTCCTCGCAATAAAACGGGGCGGTCGTTTAATTCAAATTCCTGGGACAGGCCATTCCAGGCCTATATTATTATAGAGTTATGATATTGAATGTTTCATGGGCGTTTATTAAGATTGGACTTGTACCATTTTTTTACGATATTTTAGCTTAGATTTGGTATAAACTAAATGAAAATCTTTAAAAAAAAAAATCTTCGTTTTTTTTCTAACAAATTAATAAGTATCTCTCTCTTTTCCCCCTAAAACATGAGTCTCTTCAAGATCAGTGCTCACTCCTTCCCCTCCTCTATGTCATCTTTGAGGATGAATCTGAGAGGAAGGAAAAAGGAATGAGAGGTAGAAAGAAATCTGGGGATCAGTATGGAATTCAACGCGATGTTCCAAGAGAGTCCGGCTAGATAGGTCAAAAGGTCTCTCTCAAGCAGTGTCACCCGATCCGGCCTGACGCGCAGTTGGTGGCATCAGGACAAACATCACCCAATAAACCCGGGCATTCCTACTAAGTCACCAAACTATTTGGAGCGATCTATGGAGAGATGTTGGTTATCCAATAAATGGTTCTCGGGGCGGCTGCGGTGGTAACACACTTGCCTCCAAAATGTAATAATGTGAACATAAGATACTGCGTTATAATCTAATTATTCTATTTTTTTAAATTTTTAATCTATTATTAACAGATTTTTATATTTAATAAAAATCTGGCGTTAACATAATGCACAAAAACACGATTAGATAACTTGGAAGCACTAGAAATTAGGAAAGCCAAAAACATTAATCGTAAGGTAATTAACAATCAAATAAATTTAAATAAAAGTATAATACTAAGGATGTTCCCTATTGACAAAAAACTCCCTTCCCAATTCTCCGCCCACTTTGACAGTATATTTTTTTCTAGCGCCCCCCAACTGCATTTACGGGGGGGGGGGGGGGGGGGGGGGGGGAGGGGCGATGGGTTTCCTGAAAGTCCGTTTTTATTTTTTACATACCATGTAAAAAATAGTCGCGATTCTGAAACAGCTATTGCCACGATTATATTTAAATGTGTAATTACACTGTAATATTACGTAATCGTAAGAAAGGCTATGACTTCTATCATATTTCTGAGAAGAAGATTGCTTTAATGATAACATTTAAAACGCATACTTTATTATATAGAGAAGTATTTTTATTAACATTGAAAAGATATTGAATTTATAACTTATCTTATCTGATGGTTGAATTTGATGCGTTTTAAGAAGTTTGTTTATATTAGGCTCGATTTTACTTAAAAACAAACGTAAGTCGCCGCATCAGTAATATGGAGCCTATTTTTCTTTTTGGTTACCAACGTTGCTAAAGCTAAATAGGACGATGGGAATGCTATTAAAAATCGTTAAACTATCGACCATAATCCTGGGTACAGTTGCGAAATCGGCTTCTGCAGCCAAAATTCTTGGTAGCCATTCTTAAATTTAATTTTTAATTCCTCATTTGTCGTCAGTTCTATTAGTTCTTCTTCTAACTGGGATGATCCTGCTCTGTTGATATTTGAAAAAGGATCCAAAACCCCGTCTGGTATGTCCACGTTAAATATCCTGGAATCGTTCCTTGAAATCACTGTGGAGGTTTTCCAAGTGTTGACAGTAAACAAGCAATTCGTCGTTCTGGAATCATACTGCTGATAAATTCCTCCATGAACCCGGGCACCCCTGCTTAGTCACCAAACGTAGCGAACCACTTGGGGTGACCTATGGCAGATGTGTTGGTTATTCAATAAATTGTTCAGGGGCGGCGGTAAAATTGCACTCATTTGTGCAAAGAAAATGCACTTATTTGTGCAAAGAAAATGAGAATGTGAATATCCCGGAATCGTTCCTTGAAATCACTGTGGAGGTTTTCCAAGTGTTGACAGTAAACAAGCAAGTCGTCGTTCTGGAATGATACAGTTGATAAATTTGGGAAGTTATTAAATTCCCGTCTGCCGATATTTCTTTTGAATAATAGTAGTTTGGATACAAAAGCTGCAACGTAATTTTTTGTTTTAATCAAATTTAAGTCGTCGCCTTGAAGTTGGAGATTGACAAACAATTTAAACAGGTCTGTCAAGTACGCAATATCGTTTTTCGATGAGGTTAGGTTGTCGCGCAATTCTGTGTCTTTGTGTCCTAGGAACTCTATCACAGACTCAAACAGATTGTAAAATCGAGTCAAACAAGAACCTTTTGACAGCCAGCGCACCTCTGTGTGAAGCAGCAATCGGTTGAAATCTTCATCATTGGCAATGCAAAGCTGACTAAATAATCTGTCATTCAATGAGTTACTTCTGATTTTATTAACTGCTCTGATAACATATTGCAGTGATGTATGTAGGCGTACACTCAGATTTTTCGCAACCAAATGCTGGCGATGAATTACGCAATGCACAGCAAGCAAGTCAGGAATTTTATTTTTTAAGCACGCTAGTTCTTGACATATTTTCTCATCTTTGATGAAGCTCACGTATGACAATAGAAATGCTTCATTGGTTGGTAGAGTGGACTCATCCAGCTGAATTGAAAATCGACAAGACTGCAGATGATTGCTCAATGATTCTTCAATGTTTTCAGCCATTTCATCAATTCGTCTTTGCACAGAACTATTGCTCAAAGGAATTTTTCGGATATCTGCAGCTGGTTTATGGAGCGCAGTGGTAATTACTTCTTTTACTGCTGGTAAAATTAAATCTTCCCCAATAGTATATGGTTTGCCTGTTTTAGCAATCAACAATGAGATATTGTACGAAGCTCGAAGTCCATCATCGTTATGCTTAGAAGCTGTTGAAAATTATACTCATATAATTGACTGAATTTTGTACTTCTTTTTTATGTCTTGAAAATAGGTCACATCTTTGTCTTTCTTATCCAGGTTGATTTTATTAAAATGATCTTGAAACCTAGAAGGCTTCATCGCATGGATTTGTGGGATCCATACCATATTGCCGTATCTTCTTTTTAACTTCCGACATGGGTTTTTAATAACAAAAATTAACCAATATTAAAGTTTACTTTGCTTTATTAGTATGTGATAAGAGTGTTTTGTTTGTCTTTTTTAGATCATATTTTTTTACTTGCCAACGCCCCCCTGTGCCATCTCAACGCCCCCCAATTGTCTCTGGATCTTCTACCGCCCCCCTGAAGGTCTCAAACGCCCCCAAGGGGGCGTTATCGCCCACGTTGAGAACCTATGATCTATACCTATACCTCCTTCCTTCGTTACTTGAGGAGTCCAGCCCTTTTGTCAAATCATGTATTATCTGTAAATTAATGTTAGTAGAGTATTTTACTGCCCTGAAGAAGCTAAGGTTGTAGCGAAACTCGGTCGGCATAAAGTATAGAAAATAAAAGTGGTGTTTACAAAGTTGTTGTTTTTTTTAAACCAGCTGGGGTACCCATATTCGCACAGGGAGTTGACATGAGATTGAACTGACGTTCGAACCCTCGACGGATCTTGCTTTATATACCCCTACCAATGGGTAGCCCCACCCATAAAAAAAGACTTCAAATGTTCCACAATGTTTCATAACGTTCCAAAACATTCGAGAGTGTTCTGGAATGTTTCACAATGATCTAGAATGTTTCAGAACGTTCAAGAATGTTTCAGGATGTTTTGGAATGCTGTAAAATACTTCTTGAGTTGGTTGTAAGTTGGAACTGTTCCAGAAATTTCTAGAGGGCAAAACTTCCAGTCCTTATATCTTCAAAAGCACGCCCTTCAAGTAAAAACGGGAGCCTTTTTCATGGATGAGGGATAAAGGGCTACCACACCATATAACTCCCTCGATCGTACCGGGACCGTTTCTGAGTTTAAGCGGTATGCACATTGTAGTGCACTTTCTTTTATAATATATATGTTATAGTCAATCCACAAAGCTCCGGCGCTACTAGGTTTGACTAGTCAATCCTCAGGTCTGACTTGAAGTCTTAGTCAAAGCCGAAACGAATGAAGTTTTTCGGCCTCTGACTAAAGAATTTTCGTCAAACCTAGGAGAAACTAATTTGGTCAGGCATACGTCAAAATTAAATTTAATGAAATCGGGGTTTGACCAGTCAAACTTCAATTAGGTATTAGAAAGTCTTAGTTTGTTAAATTAGGAGTAATGAAACGATTTTTTTTTATTTATGTTAATGTTTATTGTTGTTATATTGTCATAGTTAAAATAAGGTTTAGGTTAAACTACGAAAGCTTCATGTCATCATAATTTTAAAAAATATCCCAGGTTTTGAATGGTTTGAGGGCAAGGCAGGGTTTATCCTAGCGGGTTTGTCTAATTATGATTGATTGTCTATGAAATAAAAAAGGTACATACAAAATGGCGTAACCGCGTAAGCGAAATAATTTTAATAAAATTAAAATGTTAAATGCAAATTTTTTACAAGTTTTTTTGTCTCCCGTGACATAAATACTCACTTTTCGAGATAATAAAGCTAAATCTAACTGTTTGAACTACAGAGAAAGCATAAACTTGCTTGCATGAACACCGCAAGTATAAACTTGTTTAAATGTGTTAAGGTGGCCATACACGTTAGGGTTTGCATGATGAATATGACCGTACACGCTTAACTGACAGGCAAACCCTAGTGTGTATGTTATAAAACTGTACAGTTATCGATGCGTGTACATGCAACCTAGCAAATATCAAAATGCCGCTCGGTTATGTTTGCACGCATGCATAACCGAGCGTGAGTGGAGCCCGCTCGTGCTTAATGTCTCAATTTTGTGTGTACTGTGGCAGTGAAAGGTGGTAAATAATTCTTGTAATCTTTTGGCGTAAATCTCAGTTCATTTATCAAATTTATATGAGAGAACTGTTTTTTTTTCAAAAGCCAGTGTTTACACCACTCAGTGCGACCTCTTCTTTATAATGTCTGAGGTTTGTAATTAAATACAAAAAGCCGATTCATATATAAGACGTTTATTGACACTGTTAACAAGTTCAAGGTTATCTATCAAGTAAGGTGACAGACCTCCCAACTATCAGAATGTGACAGCTGATGCCTACTATTACCAACATAACATCCTTTCCTCCTTCCATTTTTTTTTTTTTTTTCATTTTTATATAAAACCAAATAACAATGACAAGGAAACTTAAGAGTAATCACTATGACTAAATCGTACAGGAGGTTTCACAACTCTGCCAGACCTAGTTATAACATCATTATTTCCACTAGTGCTGGGTAAAGGTTCAATAACAATTTTATTTTCCTGACTTCTAACGTCTTGCCATTTATCGGGATTCTCATAACTTGATTTTGACTTAAGACAACTTTTATTTTATTTGGTTAACATGAACCTTTTTCACCTCTCCTCCGATTAATTGAATTAAATACACCCATGAACTTAATTTTAATTTAACAGTTCCCTGAAACCATTTCATAGGACCTTTCACATGTCTTAAATAGACCAAAACATTATCATTTTCCTTAAACTCTTTCAATGTATTTTTTCTCGATTGTTTGACATTTTGTGATTGTTTACTTTTATTGACATGATTTTCTTCAGACAAAATATGTAGTGGTGTACGTGGCTCATATGAAAATATTTTAGCCATTGGAGATACACCCGTAACAGAAGTAGGAGTGGAACGATAACTATACAGACAATCTATTAGACGTTGAGCTGGCGACAAAAATTTTGAATTTTTCGAAAACATAAATTTAATTAATATTTTTTTGAAAGTTTGAACAGACCGTTCTGCTAATCCATTTGATTCAGGATTATACGGTGGACTAAATAATAATTTAATTGATTTTTCTTTACAAAAAATAGAAAATTTTTTTGCACGAAAATGGAGGACCATTATCACAAAAAATAGTTTTCGGAAAAGCGAATCTGGAAAAAACTTCACTTAATTTAGAAAACAAATCCGAATATTTAGTATTTTTCATGTAAAAACATTCTATCCACTTTGAATATGAGTCGCAAACTAATAAGTATTTAGAACCTTTTAAATCAAAAAAATCCAAATGGACTCTTTCCCATGGACTTTCAGCAATAGGCCAACTATGGCGCACATTTTTGTTAGCATTTTGTACAGACTGACACATTTCACATCTAGAAATAACATCTTCAATATCTTGATTCATACCTAACCACCATACATATGAACGGGCAAGAATTTTTGATCTGACTATACCAGGATGACCATAATGTATTAAATTTAGGACTTTGGACTTAAGAGATTCTGGTATTACAATTCTGTCACCAAATAAAAGACATTTTCCTTTGACTGACAGTAAATTTTTAAACTTAAAATATTTTTTAATTTCTGGACTTGACAAGTTTTCAATCCAACCGATTGAAACATACTTAATGACTTTACATAATATTTCATCTTTTTCAGAATGACTTTCAACTTCTGAGAATGGAATTAAAGGTGTAGACATGTATACAAAATTACATTCCTCAGTATTGAATTGTTGTTTACTTGGTAAACGTGACATTACATCTGCTTGAGGAATTTTCAATCCTTTTTTATATTCCAATTTATAATTGTACGCAGACAATATTATAGACCATCTTATAAGACGTGATGCTGCTAAAACGGGGACTTTTTTGTTTTCAGCAAATAAAGACAACAATGGAGCATGATCAGTATATATCGTAAAATGACGACCAATTAAATACTTGTGAAATTTCTTTATTCCAAAAATAATTGCAAGGGCTTCCTTGTGCAATTGACTATAATTTCTTTGAGCTGAATTTAATGTTGCAGACTCAAAAGCTATAGGAAATTTTTGATTATTTACGACATGACTTAAGACACAACCGACACCGTATGCACTGGAATCGACTGTTAGACACAATGGTTTTGACGGATCAAATAAAACTAACATAGTTTTATCTGACAAAAGAGACTTACTATTTACAAATGCCTTTTCGCATTCATCAGACCAACACCATTTTACATTTTTTCTTAATAAATTATGAAGTGGTTCTAGCACTGTAGGACACATAGGAATAAAATTCCTGTAAAAATTCAACATTGACACATATGACTTTAGTTGAGTAACATTTTCTGGACACCCAGTAGACTTAATTTTCTCAACTTTCGACAAAGACGGACTTTTGCCTTGACCTGACAAAGTGAAACCTAAAAATTCAAAAGAATTCACAAAAAATTCACTTTTTGATATATTAATTTTTATATTAAACTCATTTAATCTTGACAAAACTTTATCCAAAGTATCAGAACACTCCTTTTCGTCTTTACCACCTACACAAATATCATCAATGTATGCAGCACAGTTCTTTATGCCACCCAAAACTGTATCAATTACCATTTGAAATAAGGCAGGAGCCGATGATAATCCGTAAGGTAAACGATTATAGACATATAAACCATAACATGTATTAATTGTAAGTAATTCTTTACTAGAATCTGACACAGACAACTGTAAATATGCGTTTGTTAAATCTAATTTACAGAATACTTGACAACCTGAAAATTTATTAAAAATATCCTCTGGACGTGGAATAGGATACTGATCAATTCTCAATTGTGGATTGACTGTAGATTTCAAATCTGCACATAAACGTAATTTTCCATTTTGTTTAGGTACACAAACTATTGGAGAAGACCAATTACTATATTTTACTTTTGAAATAATGCCTTCGCTTTCAAGACGACTTAGCTCTTGGCAAACTTCAGCACGAAGTGCGTAAGGAACTTCATATGCTTTGTGGAAAACAGGAGTAGCATTATTTTTTAAACTTAAATTCACAGAAAATTCTTTAATTGGTAAATCGTTATTAGTAATCGAAAAAGAATTTAAATATTTTTGTGACAATTTTTTGATAATATTTGATTTATTTTTCTCGCTGACAGACACTGAATTTACAGTATTATTATTCATATTTGACACTAAAGAACTTATGAAAGTATTTTCCCAAGATGGATTAAACACTTTTAACCAATTTCTACCCAGAATAGCATCAGACGATAGATTTTTTATAACCAATACTGGTAAATCTATTATTACATTAGAATCAACAACATTTACTTTTGCCATAAAAAATCCAAAACACAATAAATTTTGACTATTTGCTGTAAACAAATTACCGTAGAATTGCTTTAACTGACAAGTTTTGAATAATTTTATGTACATTTTATGACTTATTAATGTCGATGAACTTCCTGTGTCAATCATGAAAGAAATTTGGATACCATTTACAATTCAATTAATTTCCGCTGTATCAGACACTGACATATTTAATACATTTATATTATTGACACATTTTACGTGATTGATGATTGATTTTGCACTTGGACAAAATTTCGACGTATGACCGTAAATATTACATTTGTAACATTTCCACTTTTTTGACGGACATAACTCCGGTTGGTGAGTTATAAAACACCTCTCGCATCTTCTGGACCCTTGACGTGATGGAGATGACGGCTGACTTGATGACCTTGAACTCCTTTGACCCAGATGAATTCGCCTACTCTGACTATGCTGACGTGAAGGGCGATCCTTTGAGACATGACATGTTTTTTTACGTGACATTTTTGACTTGACTTCACAAATTTCCGATGTATAATTTTCTTTGTGTAAAATTTGCTCTGAGCTGTGACTTACTGTCTCAATGTTCTTGACAATTAATTTTGCTTTTTCAAAAGTTAACGTTTCGTCTTCAGATAGTAATCTTCTAGTCATTGCATCGTTTTTTAAACCACACACTAATTTGTCTCTCAGAGCTTCGTCTAGAAAAGCACCAAAATTGCATGATAATGACAGACTTTTTATATCCGTAATATAATCATCGATTCCTTCGTTAGAATGTTGTTTCCGGTTATAAAATTTATATCTTTGGGCAATTGTACACTTTTTTTCTTCATATTTACTCTTCAGTGTTGTTACCATATCGTTGAAGGTTAAATCTTCTAGATTTTTCGGATGCACTGTCTCTTTTAAAATTTTAAATTTTTCTGCACCGATCAACATATATAAGTAACCAATTTTTTCTTTCTCTGCGATATTAATAATCTTCAGATAAATTTGAATGCGTTCCAAAAACATATTGAAACTTTCGCAATCCGGTTCGAAATGAGGCACTGGCAAATTACTATTCGACATGTTGAAAAAAATGTTTTTTTCCACGGCGAAATCACGGTTAATTACTGACAATATTATTAACACACGTTTTAATATGTTTTACTGATTTTCTCGTCGCCAATTATAATGTCTGAGGTTTGTAATTAAATACAAAAAGCCGATTCATATATAAGACGTTTATTGACACTGTTAACAAGTTCAAGGTTATCTATCAAGTAAGGTGACAGACCTCCCAACTATCAGAATGTGACAGCTGATGCCTACTATTATCAACATAACATTCTTCTTTTCCTTTTATTTGTTACAAGTATTAAGCCAAGTACAGCTACCACATCGTCGTCGTCCATTGTTGGCGATACAGTGAATGGCAGATTAGGTAAATGTCCTACAAAAACACCGTCATATAGCTGCAACTCTCTTTGACTGAGAGTTTATAGGAAATTGTACATGCAAACCCTAACGTGTATGTCCACCATTAAACTCGGTTAAGCATGTACGGTCATAACCATCATGCAAACCCTAACGTGTATGTCCACCTTTTCAAGCACAGTCGACGTTTGACCGAGTCTGCCAGTCGCTTCTAGGATCGACTAGGCAAAGCCCGAAACAGATTATTTTACTTTCAACGTTTGACTGAAAAGTTAGGAACTTCTAGGTTTGACTAAAAATACTTTAATCAAAGGCCGAAATTGGAATTTATTTCGGGGTTAGCCCGAAGGCTTTGGTCAAACCTAGGATAAACCAGTCATTCCGCGAAGAGACTGCATATCCGCCTTTGACTATGACATATATATTGATTATAATGTCACATCACATAGTACCTATCCGCTTCATATGAAAAAAAAAGATTTTATATATTCATTATATTTGTATTCACGAATTATACCACGGAGTCATGTTTTTTACCTTCCCAGAATATTATTTATTATCTTAAAAGTCAAAGGACATGTCCCAACCTAATTCACATCCGACAAATTTCAGGAATTCCGCGTCGTGGATTTAAAAAGGGTCGATAATTCTTACGACCGATGAAACGGCTATAAAAATATTACTACCGAGTCCTTTAGCTTAGGTCGTTACAGTAACTAAGACGATGTTGGGGTTATTAAGTTAAAGTTATAGTATTTAACATTATAGGCATCATAGCCCCTAACCTAACGAGTCAAGGAAGATATTAACTACCTTCCCAACCGACCTTACAATTTATAAGAGGTTCTTTGGGAAGGCATGGCTTAATTTTCAAGATGGTTGAAATGTTGTATTGAAGAAGGAAAAAATTCCATTCGTTTTAATTGTACTAATATTCTTAATGTAATTAATATCCCGAATCATCTATGATCTGAGGTGTTGATTATTAATTTAAATTATGGGAATGGGTACCGCCACCTCAGGAACCATTTATTGAATAACCAACACCTCTGCCATAGGACACCCTAAGTGGGCCTTAGCAGGATCTTTCATGAGGTGAGGTGTGTCCAGGTTTTGATGACGGGTGCGCTTGCCCATCGGGTGGAGCCCCTTGGACCTCTCCAATTGGTCTCTCTTGACCCAGAGCCTAGCACCGCAACGAAAGGGATTGTTTCTTACGTCCTTTACGTCCGTTACTCCTGAACCCACTGACCCCTAGTTCCTAAATTCCTACCCACTGTTCAGACCCTTTTCCTTCCCAGAACTTCCTCTCCTTCCTGATCCTAAAAGAACCCTCCACACAGCATATTCAAAGATGACATAGGCCCTAAGACTTTTTTCCCTCAAGGCGTCCTGTGTTGGGTTAACGTAAAAATAACTTTTTTAATTTTTTAATGTGAATACCTTTATGTTGTGAGGCTAAAGGTACTGGGGGAGGGGGAGGGGAAGGCGATAGGGGGAAGAAGGTGGGAAAGTACCTGGCTATTCAGATCAGGTCACCAAACACTGCTAAATTCATTTCAACCAACATTTCAATTCTGAACGGCGTTATTACGCCATGGCGATACTGAGAGTATCTTGCACTCTGGAACATGCCGCAAATATATAATATATTATTTAAAAACTAATTAATTGTAAAATTACACAAATTAATCAAATAAAATTTATATGCGCACGCCGGGATTTGATCCCGCTACCTTTGGAATGCGAATTAAGAGCCTTACTCCCCGACCACGGAGGCCGTCATATAAAACTCAACAAAATAGCTTATGAAATAAATATTTATAACATTGCATTATAATGAAACGTGAAAGAATTTAAAAAAATAATTTGAACTTGTTATAAAATCAGTGCAATCACATGTCTAACAACTTTAACAGATAAACATATATTTTTAGAGCAATTATTAATTTTAAATTTAGCACTGTTATCAACTATCAGTAAAAACAAATAAGTCAAAATGGAGAGGATAATCTACATTATCTGATAAAGGAAAAAAATTCTTTCACCAGACAAAATAATTTACTTTCATTCCGAAATATTGTAACATGAAAATATGATTACGTCACGTTTTCTCCACCAAACAATTTCTTTTCAATTGAATTTAACTGTTTTATTGCCAAACGTCGAATAAACTGTGTTTTATTTGGCAATTTGGAAAAAGGTCGGAGCTATAACTCAACCAATAATAATTAAAATGCAATTTGTAAAAGGGTGATATTTTATAAATGCTCGTAAAGTATACGTACAAAAATATTATTTTATGTATTACATAACTTACTCTCCACTACTTTATTTCCTGCAGGGGCAGACAGAGAAAATTGACCTTCACCAATGCTTTACTGAAGTACTCTCCTTGCTTAACGCAAACTTTTTCACACATTTTTGGATAAGAAACACCCCTGCCAAGTGGTTCGCTACGTTTGTTGACTTGGAAGGGGAGCCGGGTTCATGGGATGAGGTTTATTTAGGTCTTGGCTTTTGCACACCTTCTGTTTTGTGGGCGGGATCGGGAGAGACTGGTTCAGGGATACCTTTCGACCTCTCCAACCGGACTCTCGTGACCCATCGTCTTGCATCACAGTGGGAGGAATGAGTTCATAGGTCCTCAGAACTTCATCTTCTTCCTTTCCCTTAAAAGACCCTCCACACAGCAGCCCCAAAGATGACGTAGGCCCCGGTAGAAATTGTTTTCCTCAGGGTCTTCAGTGTGGAACTGAGGTAAAAATTAAAAAAAACATTTTTTATATTATTTACGTCATTATGACTTGGCCCTTTTCATGTGACAACCACATTAGTGTCCCTGCTGCTCCCAGCCGTCTGGAACTAGAGAGACTATGACAACTCCAATTGGGATATCTTGTATGGCTGAAGAAGTGGGGGGAGGAGATGGAAAAGAGGAAGGTGGAGCCGTGTAGGCTATTGACACCAAACAAGCCTGAAGCCATTTCAAGCAACGTTTAAACTCTCAATTGTGGTCTTCCGCAAAGACGATTGTGAGAGAATCTACCCATCAGGAATATGCCGCAAATATGCTGTTTAACATATTATTTATAATTAATTAATTGTGTAACATAAATTAATTCAATATAATTTACTTACGCACGCCGGGATTTGAAGCAGCGACTACCAGGTTGTTAGACGAGAGCTTCACTTCTCGACCACGAACGATGTCAATTTTGCACAGCGGTGTTTGGTGACCATATTATACACAAAGCCAGATACTTCACAACCTTCCTCTGCCCCATGTTATTCCCCGCCCCACCCCCTTCAGCCTCAGAGCATACCATCATTGGGGCTGCCATATTCCCACCAACTTCGGGACGTAGTTACCAAGACTTTTACTCGTCTAACTAATATAATTTTTATTTTTGCAGGTTGGTACTACTATCCTATTTCACACGAATGACTGTTGGAATGACCAGGATAACTGATTTTATAAAAATGTCAGCTTCCAAGTGAAGAAGTCAGAGTGAGTATAATCCAGGTTAATTTTTTTCTTTTGGATCATCTTTGTGATCGAATGTATCTATGTATGTATAGTATATCGTCAAAAGATAATTTGCAATAAATTGTTCATAAATAAATATTCGAAAAATATATATTCTCTTCAATTTTATCACTGGTACGATTTGAGTTTTGCAGCCAAAAGTATTATTGTGATTTATTTTTGGGTTATTATGCCGGGTTGCACTATCTCCTTCTTTAGCCGATGTTTTGGACAGCATTACAGTGTCGATCATTTAGAAGTCATCCATTACAAGGTACATAGTTCAGAAACGTCGGTTAAAGAAGTAGGTAGCACGAATAATGGCACAATAATCCAAAAATAAATCACGAAAAATTTATTACCACTTACTCTGGACATCAAATAGAACTGTTTCAATAGGTATTGAAGACAATGTAAATAAAATATTTTGAAATTTTACTTTTGAATGGCGTTTTATCAAATCTGTAATCTTTTCCTTTTTAGGTAGGTATTTGTATGGAAAAGGTTTTTCCGATGTTCTGCAAATTGTAAAAAATCCACAGTTTTAAAAGTCAGAATTTTATTATGTTATTTAATTATGACACTTATTCATCACCCTTATTGAAAATATGATAAAAATGTATAAAGACATTCTCAAAAAAACAGATCGGCCACAAGCCGTAAAATAATTAGTTTAATTTCTGTATTCATGAAATGTAGCAAAATAATTTACAAAACATAATGAAACAACAAACCTATATGCTCTCAATACACGGTATTCGGAAATTCATATAATAAATACCTATGGTACAGGTACATCATAATTGGAGTCGATTTTGTTTTCAAGTAAATCGTGTCTGAAGTTCGAAATTTGAAAAACATCGGCTTCAATTTAAAAAAAAAAAAAAGCGAAAAAATGAACTTGTACCCATAAAATAAGATTTTTTGGGTTCTCTATGTGATAGAAAACTAAGACATGTCAGGGAGAAAGACATATTTTTTTACTGGTTAATCTACAAGTGACGTAGATTAACTGGTTTCTTGCTAGTATTACGGTTTTCCGGAAACGGTGTATAAAAAAAACACTCCTAACAATATAAATCCAAATTATAAATATTGGCGGCTACTGTATCTCCAAAATTAATATTAAGTGATGAACAAAATAAACGGATTCATTTTTTAAACGGTTTATATGTTTGAAATGGTGTTAGATGGTGTGACCCGGCCCCCGATAGTTGCCTCCTCGACAATTGGCCCCCGTAACTAAAATTATTATAGCATTATAATTTTCCGTTCTTTATTTACCAATGTATGTAACCGAGTCGTTAAAATTTAAGACGGCTATTTTGGAAGACCTTCCCTAATAATTTAGGGCTTACGAAAGCAAGTTTTTTTTTATTTGTACGTAAAAAGTAGTACGCATTGATATTTTACGGTTTTTTGTTACGGTAAAATAATCAACAAACCAGGACTTGGCACACAAATTAATTCAGTTCTGTGGTCAGATTCAGTAAAAATAAGTTGGTATGGATATATGGCAATTATTTGTACGTATACGCTGGTATATGCAGTATATAGACAAATAGTTTTATTCTTGATGCATTTGAATTAAAAAATGTTTTATAATTTTGTTATTCAGCGGCACACATCTATGGACACCCCTTCGGAGACATTTAGATATATTTTTTACGAGTAAGATATACCTATTTTCCCTAAACCTGGTGCTTATTATATGTACATAAGTATACCGGAGGGCCAACTGTTGGGGGATCAACTGTAATGTTAGTTAGAGATATAATAAAATGTATCTTCCGGGGAAGACTTAATAACAACAAATGCAATAAAATTTCTCTGTAAAGAACTTATCGTACCTCTAACATATCTAGTAAACATGGCTATAACTGAAAGCGTATTCCCCACAGCTCTCAAAAAAGCTATTGTAATACCAATATATTAACAAGTATGCAAAAATGACATAAACAACTATCGACCAATAAGCCTACTCAATACATTTTCAAAAATATTGGAGAGAATACTAAAAAAACAACTCCTATCCTACTTAGAAGGAAATAAAATATTATCAGAAACACAGTACGGGTTTAGGGAGAATCTAAGTACTGTTGACGCCATAGAAACTATTACAGATATGATCATAAAAAGTTTAGACAGAGGAGAAAAAACACTGGCAATCTTCAAAGACTTACAAAAGACATTTGATTCAATAGATCACAAAATCGTTTTTGCAAAACTTTCAAAAATTGGTATGTCATATAAAACTCTTAACTTATTAAAAAGTTATATGACGGAGCATACACAGAGCGTTCAAATTAACAAGAAAAAAAGGAAACCTCTCCTAATCAACCATGAAGTACCGCAAGGAAGCGTACTAGGACCGATATTATTTCTAATATACATAAATGATATCGGTAGCCTAGGAACGAGAGGAAAAATCATAAGCTTTGCTGACGATACAGTAATTGTATTCAACGAAAAAGATTGAAGAAGTACCTACAGAAAAGCGGAACATGGACTTGGTCTACTGCAAAACTGGCTTAAGTGAAATTCCCTTACACTTAATTTCAATAAAACAAAATATCTGACATTTTCTATAACAGCCATAGGATGACTTTAATCTCAAATTACATACATGCCAAGAAAACTATCAAAATAAAAGCTTATTATGCCACTGTCCTACCATAGCACACTCCAAAAGTATCAAATATCTTGGTATTGAAATTGATGATAATCTCCGATGGAACGCACACATTGAAGTAATCACAAAAAAACTCACCAGGTACATTTACTTCTTTAGAGCCATCCGTAACATCCTCAACATAAACGACATTAAGAAAGTGTACTACGCTTTATGTCAA
Organism: Limnephilus lunatus; assembly: GCA_917563855.2. Classification (NCBI taxonomy): domain Eukaryota; kingdom Metazoa; phylum Arthropoda; class Insecta; order Trichoptera; family Limnephilidae; genus Limnephilus; species Limnephilus lunatus. The sequence continues at coordinate 88,344,006 of OU830594.1, read as the reverse complement.
TCACAAATAGAGTACGGGATAACTGAATGGGGATCTGCCTTGAGCACTCACATGGACCGACTCAATATAGCCCAAAAAGGAGTACTAAAGACAATTTTGAAATTACCGGTTAGAACTCCGACAGAAGAATTGTTTCAAAGCATTCATGTCTACAACATACAAAAACTTTATGCAAAAAATATTTTATTTAAATTTAAAAAAAAACATATCAGAATACTCCACTGTCCAACATAGATACACAACCAGAGCAATAAACCAAAATATTCTAGCTACAGCCAGTTTGAAAACATCTTTTGGACAAAGAAATATGAAATTCAATGCGACAAAACTATACAACGATCTACCAACTCAAACAAAAAATATAACAGAAATAAATAAATTTAAAACAAAAGTAAAAATATGGTTGAGAGAACAAAGTGAAAATGAACTATCAAACATACTGAAGACCATGTAAAGACAACTGGATACTAAATACAAATGTGCAAAAACTACAGGCCGCCTCAGAACAGGAAACCCTAGTGAGGAGGACTGTGAAAAAAAAATAATGTACCTTATAATACCTTAATATAATATAATTTATAAGTACATTATGTACAAATTTTGCTATAGATACTAAAAAATAAAAATAAAAAAAATACTTAAATACTCTGTACTTTTTATGTTCTCCTTAAAATAGTCTAGTTTAAATACTTATTTTCGTGAAAAACGGAGATGCAATGCGATATTGACAAAGATTCCAGATATTTCTCATATTGCTACTTTTTATTTTTCTTCTAAAACTCTTTTTCGTCCCGTTAATCAACGAACCTCGTACACAATATCTTGCCAAATGGACTCCGAAGGTTAACGGTAAATTAATCGGCTTTATTAACCAACACACCGTGTCAATGGGCTGTGATGGCGTCTTGGTAGAAACCATAACGTATCATAAAACAGATATAGTGGTTTTGACGCAAGCCGAAATAGCTCTGAAACCCCTTTCAGCCTTTAGATTGTACCCTCGTCACTTGAAAATATATCGGATGTGACAAGATTTTAAACTTGCGGTTTCGCACTGAGGAGATAAACTAATAGAAATGTGCTGTGGGTGTGAAAGTGTGCCTGACGATAGCTCAAAAATTAGAAATGTTTATATACCAAGGAGGGTTTGCAATTTCTGCAAAATTTGCAAGAATTTGTTTACATTATTTTTATAGAATTCCGCATAAGAGTCCTAACTGCTCATATCTGGAGCCAGTGAGACAATTGCATCTCCAAATGAGGTCCTATTTTAGTAATAGGAATAATTGAAAGGTTAGAAGATGTTACAGGTTTCTTCAAATCTGGTTTAAATCTCAATTTTATAAATTTCCCATTCAGTAGGTAGTTAGGATCATAGAAAAACAAACAGGGTTAGATACGTACGTGAATTCTCTAGTTTTAAATGAAAACTGAGAAAATTAAATTGTTTTCCTTTCAAAAAATAATATTGATATTTGAAAATGTTTCATTAATTTTACTGGAAGTGAGCGAAAATTTACCACACTTCGATTATGTAGATATACCTACCAGTCGTCTAACAATCTGAGACTCACGAGTCAAAAAGTCTTGTGAATTGCAGATATGTGTATGTGGCAGCTCGTACCCCAATAATAGATACGATCCTTTTATCATCAGCGACGCAACAGATCAAGCTAAAAATATTGCCGTCGACTCAATTACTCGCGATTCGTATCCCAATAGTTATCACACAGATTAGCTTCTTGAAAATTTCCGTTCAGTGGGTTTTTGGTCCAGAGAGTGCCAAATCAATGAAAGATATTTATTGGATATGTGTCAACCTTGTTTATAACATGGCAATGTTCATTACGATAGCTACGAAAGCATTTTTTTCAGGTACATAAAATTTTACAATCAATTTCGTATCATCCAGACCCCAGACCAGTAGCGCCCATTTATGAAATGAAATATCTATGTTTACTCGATTGAGAACACTTCAGAAGAGAAGAGAAATGATAAAAAGTTTTGTTAACATATTTTAGTTAATTATCATTTTAGAAAATTACGATGCGTATCGTATCGTAATTTGGGATGCGGGTATGGATACCGTTGTCCCGGAAACCATTTATTGGATAACCAACACCTCTGCCATAGGTCAACCTAAGTTGTGCTCTATGAATCCACTTGGTTGGTGACTTCACAGGGGTGTCCGGTTTCATGGGGTGAGGTATGCCCGGGTCTTGGCGGCGAATGCGCCTGCCCTACAGCTATGTGGCATGCCGGATTGGGAGAGAATATTTGAGATATTTGAGAGAGGCCCTTGACTTCTCCTGCGGTACTCTCTCGGAACATCGCGTTGCACCGCAGTGAGAAGGATGGATTCATACGTCCGTCACTCCTGGATGCACTGACCCCCTAGATTCCTACCCACACCTAATACCATTTTCCTTCCCAGAATTTTCTCTTCTCCCTTTCTAAAAATACCCTCCACAAAGCTTCCCAAAGATGAAATAGGCCATAAGGGGAATTATTTTCCCCAAGGCCTCCTGTGTGGAGCTAATGTAAAAAAAAACAATATGGAGGTTTTGTTAACATATTTTAATTAATCATCAACCAATGTGGAGGTTTTGTTAACATATTTTAGTAAATTATCAACCAATGTGGAGGTTTTGTTAACATATTTTAGTAAATTATCAACCGATGTGGATGTTTTGTTAACATATTTTAGTAAATTATTAACCAATGTGGATGTTTTGTTAACATATTTTAGTAAATTTGTTATATAAATATAATGCAACAAGTTAACAGAATTATAGTTCTCTGTGAATGGGTACTTTTAGTTGTGAACTTTATGGTTTTAAACACTTTATGGTTGGTTATAATGATATCTGAGCAGAAGGTGTTCTCAGGCAGAACTGGCCTTGAGCTCCTCATTCCTTGACAAGTCACAGGTGACTTCGGCCACCGTCCCTGTGGGGGGTTGACTCAATTTCTTTCGTCATAAAATGCCATATTACTTCGACATGTGAAAACATTTTTTTATTTTTTTTAAATGTCGTGTCTATCTACCGAGTTTTAGTTTGATCAGGTGTTGGGAAGTAGGTTAATATCCATTTCCAAGATTCCACTCAATTCAATCAAACGAACAAAAGTGAAATGCAAATATATGTATTTAATAATAATAAAAAAACGAGTGTATTTTAGACCACACAACTGAAGTAAAACTTTTGCTCCATCTGTAATTCTATATGATAGGAAGAGAGAAAGAAAATGTGTGCTCGCACCCCTCCCCTGCCCCTACAGTAATATACGAAGCGTTCGCCTCACTTTTCGTAACGCTCTCGTCAAGTATTCGCCAGCTTACCCCCCAAGTCAAGCGTGCGTAAAGAAGTTTTACTTCAATAATCATTCTCTTGAAGTAATTTGAAGAATATTCTCATAATGTGTGCCTTTCACCGCGTGGTTTTCACCGCGCGGGTTATAACCCTTTAGACATCACATCTCAATATTAATATTATTAAACGCACACGTTTTAATTAAGCGGGATTTCACAAACACAGCATGTAACCGCGACAAATATGTACATTGTGTCCCACGACATAGGGAACACGACACAACCGACCTTCGCACAATGTTTATAATCCTTAAGAATAGCTAGAGTGTTCACCGGTTCACCCCATTGATATTAGAAACGGGGAGAGCAAAGCAACGAACAAACTGCTGGTAGTAAGCATTCTAAAAAAGAAGAAGAGGATAGTTTGAAATAGTCTAAGAGCCCGTGACGATCAGACCTTCGTTATTTTATAAAACCTGAAAGTTTCTCTGTGTATGTACCTAATACAGGTAAAGACGATCCCCGAATATGTTTGGATCACGATGGCTTTGAAATATATTATATTAATTCATTATAATTGTACTTACGTTAAAGTATAAAAGCTGAATTTTATATATGTTACTTGAGGAACTATCAAAATATGTTTTCTCAATTATCAGACAGTTTCGATGGTTCCTTCACCTTGTCAGACACGTTAAAAGTCAACCGTAGGTGGGGGCGCGATATATACATGCAAGCGGGTGGGAGTGAAATAGTGCGAAATTTTGATGCTAGTGGCTACTACCTTGTAAAAGTGCGAGCAAAATGCTCTTGAAATTCAAGGCAACGGTGATCCAAACATCATAGTCGGGGATCATCTTTACATGTATTAGGGACATACAGAAACTTTCAGGTTTTATAAAATAACGAAGGTCTGATGGTCAGGGGCTCTTGCTCTAAAAGGAAGATATACAAATACTAGATGGAGTGTCTTGATAATTAAGCGAACATTGTGAAAATATTAAATAAAACACGACGCGTTTAAAATAGAGCAATAGTGTCTCGACAAATGTCTCAAATAGCATTTAAAGAAATTCTGTGGCATAGCGAGGGAAGGGGGGAGATTATAAATGCGAAAGTTTGTATGGTTGTATGTGTGTTTGTTACTTTTTCACGCAAACACTACTGAATGGATTTTAATGAAATTTTACAATAATATAGCTCATACATCAGAATAACATATAGGCTATAAATATATATTAAAATTAAATGGAACAAGGACGCATGGGAAAGGTGGTTCAGGGAGAAACAATGTTTTCTTTGAAAATAACATTGCAACGCATGCCGGGAGCCGGCTAGTATTAAATAACAGAATAAAATGTGTATTTAATAATTTTATGAGCTTACTTAGATATTTTTTTCTATTGAGGTAATTTCATATAATTACCGGTTTGGCTCAGTAAATATATAATTAGATATATATTACAAATATAACATATAAATTTTAATAATTTAAAAACAAAACGTGTTTAAGGAAAAAATGTCATAAATTTTAAGAAATTCAAAATTCCGGGTCTTAAAGTAGTGGAGCAAATTAACGTTTTGCATTTTGTGTGTAGATAGAAACAAAGCAATTCGATGTTGGCGACAAGCGTTACGCGCTAAGAATTTTAACCAAAAGAAATTTCAAATAAAGAATTAAAATAATTTTCTGGATTTTTAAAAATATTATAGGTAGATACTTTGTGCGTGTCAGAATTCTTGACTCGTGCAGTTCCAATTTTTAAAATGATACTCAAATTTAAAATTTTGGTTTACCAAGTTTCATCTACACCCATAATCATACGTTACAATACAACGACGGCCCATACATTTAAATCTAACTTATGTTAGAGAGCTCGTGTTCCTTCCGTGTGTACTCATATTAAATCAGAAATTCCTCAAGGACCTTGTGGTCTATAACAATACCAGGATAAATCACGCTACAGTACTGCCATCAAGCATGTTGCATAATACAGCAGCCTTCAAAAGCACAAAGTAATAATAATAAACAATACCAACATCAGAATTATTATTAGACAGGGTGTTTACGAAATACTTGCAAAAATCATTCTTCAATTTTCTCGCAGAATTAAGCAGATGGGAGGAACTGTCACACAACCCTTCGTACACATTAATTAAAAACTAGCGAGTACCCGGCATGCGTTAAAATGCCACTCAAAGAAAGAAATATTAAGAAAGAGATATTTAAATCAGGGAAAAGTTCTGCCCTTTTCTTAAGGAAGATCTGGTCATAACACACGCGGTATCTATTTTATTTTATTTTTAAAATTTTACAGCTCTCAAGAACACAACTAGCTAGTGTCTATACCAGCAAACAGCAATTGGTGGCTCGCCCCTTTTTTAATACAGAGGGGAGAGGAGCGTTGAAGAAATATGTACTTCAGATAACGTTGGGAAACTCTGCAATAAAATGCTGCTAGGTAAGACACGATGACGACGGCGATCAGACGGGCAGTCACAAGCGCACTGACTGAGCAGGCCCGCACGCGCAAAAGTGACGTCGACGGTCGCGTGGTCCCCTAAAAAATTGACATATTCAAACAGCCCGCTACCAAAACTCATTGCTGCCCGCTGGTCCATACGATCTTTACGGGGAACTATGTCGCAGCAAAACTATGCTCGATCGGTCACGTACGGCCTATTTATATTTTCAAACATTCAATGAGAGAATTATATTCAAAAGAAGAATTATGCAAGTAACAACATAAAAAATTGAAACTTGAAATGCGATATTTTCATCATCTAGAAAAACAGATTGTTTGTTTAGAAACCCGCTGTTCCGTCCAAGTAAAAACGACTACCGAGGAATTGAGCTGCTGACCCATAAAATATACTTTATTGATCAAATTTTACACGTTTCCCGGCCGGCGAAACGGTAACCGATGAATTCTGTATTGGGTGAGGGTTGCACCTACCCCCGCGCCATCATATGGGATATTTAAGATACCACCATACCGATCTGGAGTTGGGGTATAGCATGACCACATCGATAACGAAGGAATATCGCTAGTATAAACATCTGTTAACGTTTGTTAAACGAAGCCCGAACATAAACCTTGATCTATGAATGAAAGAATGTCAACAAATGGCAACACTGACGCATATTATATCTAATGACTTTTATTAATGTTCTCCAAAATGACATTGAAAAAAATCACATCTTGGTGATTCTTTCAAAGACATAAAGAAACCATCCCTTCGTTAAGAATACAGTTTTTAATGTTCTCAAAAGTTGTCTCGACAGAAGCTCATTCCTGTGATATCTTGAACGAAACCATTCCTTTGTTAAGAATATTATGAACTAAATATACAAATTAGTTGTCCTGAAACGGTTATTCTTCCCAGTTGGACAGACAAAGTATCATTTTGTAATGCATTGTAAAATATATGTTTATATATATATAAATAATAAATAAAATGTTTTTCTGAAAAAATGGTTTAGTTTTATCCCTCACAAAAAAAAACAAAATTCATGAATAATTCGAACGTAATCATTGTACATTTCATTTTATTGCATTTTATCCCTTCGGCACCAGTGGGTAGTTGGCAAACACGCCAACATGCGTCAAACACTTGTACACGGTTAACATTTGCTACATGTCATAATAAGGGATCATTTATATGACTCATTCTTGAGTTCAACTACTAGGCTGTTTAACAATTTGCCAGCCTATGTATTTTCCTCCCTACAATATGGGTCTCTTCAAGACGCATGTTCAGTGTTCACGTCCTCCTCTCTTCAAAAAGACCCTTCACACAGCATCCCCAAAGATGACATAGGTCCTGAGGGACATTGTTTTCATCAGGGCCTTCTGTATGTAAAAATGTAATGTAAAAAAACAAACGAAGTTACATACAATATGGTTTTGTTGATTGGGGAGGAAAATAAAGGTGATCATATTTTAAAACCACTAAATTCAAAGATTTAAAATAAAGGTAATCTTGAAAAAAAATACACCCTTTTTTCTATTGAAAATCTAGGTGGTTTTTTAGTTTCTTGTCAACTCAGAATGAAACCAAACCTCCCTTAAAAAGGTCAAAAAGCTATGAAAAAATTATTTTAAAATAGCCGGTAACCCTGACCTAACTTAACCAATTTATTTATATTTTTTAATCGTCACTCTTAATGAACTTTCTGAGGTCGTTCTGAGTTGTTTTCCTTCTGAGTTGACCGGTCACCGTTTTTTACCCCTTTACAATATGCAAAGTATAGGTAAAATGTATAAAATACATTTAAAAAAAAAAAAATAGCACCAATGACTGGCGCCAATTGAGATATGTTGTGAATCTGAAGATAGTGGGGATGTGGAAGACGGGGTTAGGCAGCACCTGGCTATTCAGATCTGGTCATCAAAAACGGCTAAAACCATCTCTACCAACGTTTCAATTCAGAATGGTGGTCTTACACCAGGGTATTACCGTGAGTATCATCCACCCTGGATCGTGGCGCAGATATAACAAATTTTATTTTAAATGAATTAATTGTGAAAAAAGCAAAACAATAAAATAAAATTGACTTGCGTACGCTGGGATTTAAATCTGCGAACTTCGGATTGCTAGTCGAGAGCCTTACCTCTCTACCACGAAGGCCATCGATTTTTAAAGAAAAAGGTAATTTAATGTTTCTGAAACATCTCAGAATATCTTTTTAATGCCAAAAATTAACAACAAGTTTATTTAAAATACCTACCTTTATCTAAAAATATCTTTTACAACCCTCCCTCCTTCTACTGCGGTGCAAGGCGAGGGATTCTGGCTGGAACCTCACCTCACCCAATGAACACGAGCGTCCCTGCTAAGTCACCAAACGTAGCAAATACCTCATAGCCTTCCCAGAACTACCTCTTCTTTCTTTCCTAAAAAAACCATCCAAACAGCATCCTCTAAGATAACATAGGCCCTTAGGGAAATTATTTTCCTCAGTTCTTCCTTTGTTTAGCTTAACTAAAAAAAAAAAATTAGCAATGCATCACCTAAAGTATCCAGTTTCGGACAGGATTTCCCTATCGACATGTTTTGTTAAAAAACCAGCATCCAATTTATAATAATTAAATGCTAGAAAGCATCAGTAGCCACCATTAGCACCACGTTTGGCGCTATATTCAATATTGAAGGCAAACATAGACTTATTTGCATGACCCAGAAAGCCTCTGAGTGGAGATTATTTGCGCTCCTAGAAGTGATGACAAGCGTTGAATAGGTACCGCCGCTGCAACTTGGTTCTATGGTAGGCTTTGGTGTCAACAGCACTAGAATGGTCGCATCGTAATTAAATTGCGTACATTGTTACCATAGATATTAAAACAATAGAAGATATGGCGTGGAAGCGTGCCGACTACGATCAAATCACTAAATATTACGGTGGAGGAGCCAATGAAAGTTATACCCTTTGGTGTGTGGGTTAGATAGAATATATTAATACGAGTATCTGTCACTTTTTCAATCAAATCTTTCATTTGTTAATCATATAACGCAAATCATTAATAAGGGCTTTAAAATGTTGGGATTTTACAAGAGGCTAATTAGAAATTTTAACAATATGAGGTGTATTGTTATATTTTGCCTATGTTAGAAGTCAACTTGAATACGATTCTCCCGTCTGGCACCCACATTATAGTATACATGTACAAGATGTTGAAAGAATACAAAACAAATCCTTACGTTTTCTAAATTTTAAAACGGGTATTCCAGCAATTATGTTGAACTACAATACTATTTTAAACGATATGAATATGCTCAAATTGTCAGATTGAAGAATTTTCACTGACTTGGTATTTCAATATAAAATTCTAAATGATATTAGTTGATAGTCCGGTATTGCTTGAATTGATAAGCTTCCGGATTCCATAACGTTATAATACTAGAAGTCAGGATTTATTTCAGTGCAGAAATTCTGGGACTAACTACCATATGTATTCCTCTTTGCCCAGAATACTTATGGAAAGAAACAATTATACAAAGACATTAGAAATCTTCAATTTATGTTTAAACAAATAAAAAATATTGTTACTGGGACAGTTCAGTTATGTACAATGAATGCTGTGTATTTCTTACTATATATAATATGTAATGTAAAAGCCTGGAAAAAGGGCGTTAATAAATAAACAATTTGTCATCATTATGAAATTCCTATGGTATGCAGTATATATTTTCTTTATTCATAAAATTCGTTTATTAAATGCTTTTTTGACTAGCACGCCCGTATTATATGGTAGTCGAAATTTGTGAAAATAATTATATGGCTCCATGACAACTCAACAAAATGGTATCAAAAACCTTTTGAAAATTCAATAAAAGTGACGAAAAATTAAATAAAAAATTAACATAACCTACTGTAACATATATAAAAAAATAAATGTTTTCATCCTTTTCATGACTTTTCAAAGAATTTTGAAGTTAAAAATTGTAGAGTATTCATTTGAAGAAATATGCATTTTAGACGACGTGACGAGTAACAAGTGTAAATTTTTTGTTGTGTTTTTTTAATCAAATACTTTTTCCATATGTATGTACATATATGAGAATTGTCTTTATGTATAATTGTCGAAAGTCTCATAATGTGATTTTTTTAGAATGTGGCTATGATAGGTTACATGGTTTATAGTATGAATGGTTTAGGAAATAATTTCATAACGCTAGAGCTCGGCCAGCGCAGTCCAGCGTTAAGGCTCTTGACTCGCACTCCGAAGGTTGCGGGATCGAATCCCGGCGTGGCGAATAATTTTTATTGATTCATTTGTGTTGTGTTTACAATTTATTCATTTAAAATAATATGTAGTAGATATATTTGCGGCACGTCCCGGAGTCTAAGATATTGTCAGTATCGCCCTGGTGTAAGACCACCATTCGGAATTGAAACATTGCTTGAGATGGCTTTAGCCGTGTTTGGTGACCAGATCTGAATATCTAGGTACTTCCCCATCTTCTTCATCCCTCCCACTACCTTCAGCCCCACAACATACCCCAATTGGGGATGCCTTAGTCCCACTGGCTCCAGGCGGGAGCAGTTGGAACTCTTGTGCAGTATTCATGTAAAAAAGCTCACTATTAAATAAAGTAACCATCGCAGGCGTGCGCACAACAAATCACCAAAGATTCATCTCAATTAGATGAATGGTGTAGGAAAAAAAATCTCCGGATCTCACTATTAAATACAGAAACCTTCGCGGGGGTGCTTACAATAAATCACTAAAACTTCATAGCAATTTACTGAATGGAGTAGAAAATAATAAGGGACAAACAAAAAAAACATTAATTTTTATGCACCTATTTATATTTGTCTACATTTTTTCAAAATAGTGAGGATTATTGTTCGTTCAATTTTATCATTTGATTACTCCCGTCTTTCAAGTACAAACCTCCAAACAATCCCTTGCGCAAAGCGGTGTTGTACCAACATAACAATCTGAGATACTTTTCTGTAAATAATAACCTGAGACACTTTTCTGTGACAAAAGGTTTCCTGTAATTTTTACGCCAATGTTTGAAGATAAATCACGACACTTGAGATAGAAAAATCAATGCCAATACGCTGAAGATGTTAACCGATAGAAGTGTATTGCAGGAGCATCTGAACACCCGAAGTTAGGTCATTTTTTTCTTTTCGTCTGATAAAACTGATAAATCATTTTAAAAATAATTTATCAATTAATTACTTGAACGTTAAAGGTTTAATGACATAACTTGTTTACATACAATCATAAATCAACTATTGGCAGCCCTGAACTATTATAATTGATTTCTTTCCATATACCTCGCAAACCAACATTAAGGCAATATCTACCAATTTGTGCTGACAACTCCAATACAGAATCACAATTGTTTGCTCCCGTTTGCTGTATACATAATTTCGGTAATGATTATAGACATATATAAATTTAACTTAACAATCACTAAATATTATTAACAGGTTAGTAGAATTTATATCAGAAAGCAGAACAATTAATCTAATTAAACGCTCTGTTTAAATAAAATGTTCTCTGTTATTATAACTTTAACGTGGCTAATGGTGGAGTTAAACTTGTGTGTCGTGTCGTGTCGTGATGTGCTCTGACGTGATGGCTAGCGTTCACATCTGTAAGTCATGTTCTGATGCCTTCCAACGATATTTCAAATCAATACAGTCGTTGCTCTCGGAAAGTTTATATGTTCCCAATGTTTTCTCACGAATCATCCGGTTCTGATTCAATGATGAAGAAGATATTCAATTTACAGTGCTGGCAGTCTTCTAAAAAAAATAAAGGTATTATATTATTCTCATCCAGTGAATAGAAAAAGAAAGGTTATAGGCGAGTTTCAAAGACTCATTAATGAGCTTGAGAGCGATGCTGAAAGATATCATCGGTACCTATTTAATATTATTTCTGTATCACTTCAGCATTATTTTTGTGTACTCATTCATTCTTATTTTATTCTTAATACTTCTGATACCCTTTTGTTTAACACTGTAGAGCAACCATACTCAACCTGCGGCCCGCGGGCCGCATGCGGCCCGGCAAGCTTTTGCGTGCGGCCCTCAAACACTTTATTATCAGGAAATGATTTTTAAAAAATCTATCATTCTAAATTTCGTACATCTTGAGATTCGTTTCGACTTTGAAGCACAGATAGTGATACCCGAAAAGGATTGTCATTAAGGTCGACATAATCTGGTATAAGAGTGATGTATTTTCGTTATTTGTTTTTGGGGTGTTATGCTGTGTTGCGCTACCTCCTTCTTTAGCCAACGTTTCAGTTTTCAACAGCGTTGCAGTGTCCATCATCAGGGCAGATGTGTACCTAAGAGTGTTGCTATTGCAAACGCCAGATTTATTCCCAAAAAACAAATATTTGACACACAAGTACGCGCGGAAATAATTTATAAATAAAAAAGTTCCACTTCTAAAAACCACCACATTAATTACCGATACATAAAAAACTGGTTAATGTCACTGGTTAGTCAGGTACCTACTTGCAAATTTTAACGGCATTTCTTGCTGTCTTTTAAAGTATTGTTCTGTTATAATTTAAACACGCATAATAGCGGGAGTGTCTTCAAAATGCAATCGAAAAATGTCCGACGAAAAGCGAGTGCTTCAAGACAAACGGGAAGAAAAATATTTGTTTGTTGGGGTGGGGAAGAGGGGGGGGGGGGGGTTGATGATTTTTTCGACATAGTATTGCGGCCCGCGTTACTTTACAAATAAATGCATGTGGCCCGAAGAGAAAAAAGGTTGAGTATCGTTGCTGTAGAGTGTAGATTTGTATCATTTTTATGTAAAAGCCGTTTTATGGCATTTAAATAAATAAATAAACTGCTTAGTTCTGCTTTGACTTATTTCATTTAATTATTGTACTATTCAAATATTTATACATGTTACATGGCGGAGTGCTTTGTTTTAAAAAATAAAAATTATTAAGTGAAAACCCATCTGGGCTTGAAATTAAAATATATCAAAATCAATATTATTTCAACAATCAATTGCATTGGTCTCTATGTTAGAAAGCATTCGAAAGGTCGTTATTTAATATCTCAATTTTATTTCAATTTGTTATATACCATATTTCTAGGGATTTTTCGTTCAGTGCCATGGCCCTTGGGAAACTCGGTGCTCTATTTTTAAATGCTTTTAACGAATGACATTTTATTATCGACGTGATTTTTTAAGCTTAAGCAATACTAACAAACTGTCTGGTTTGTTCTGACGGTGGAGTTTCAAAAACAGTAAGCTCTTCACATTAATAAAAATGTTAGTTTTCATCTTGTATTACCACTTTTGTGATTTTTAAGTTCTATATAAGTATAAAGATTATAATTATTATTTGTGTTATTCAACGACTTTATTATTTCCATTATAAAAATTATTTATTGTTGAAAAGGTTCTGCTTCGTAATTATGCTTATGCGTGACAGCTGTTTCGCCTTCTGAAGTCATTATTAAGCTATGGTAAGGCCACATTCAGAATACATATTTCTATTATTTCTATACAGATACTTATTACGAAAAACCTAATACTATTATTTTAATTACCTGAGCCTTTATCGGTTTCCGAGTAAAATATCGGAAATTATTAATGGTTTATTCCCATAATATGATGACTTGATGGTTTATTTTTCCAGTATAATTAAGTATTTTATGGTCTCTGATACTTGAACTTGGCTTAAACAGATATAAAAGTGGCGGGGGAATAAAATTTTTTGTTAATTTATCAGACTAGCTTTCAGATTATTAGAATTTACTTTAATTTATAATTGCTGGAAAAGATTGGTATAACGGCCTTATACATGTAATGAGTTGGCTTATTATTATCACTAAGTGAGGGATTTTCATCTAGCTGAGTAATGATAGTTACATATCTGAACTCGTACAAAAATAAACTATTTTTATGTATTCATGTACATGTCCCTGTCTTGTGTTGATTGTTCGGCCTCTGTACATGGTAGACCCATCCTCTCCTCACACAGTTTCTGGAGTTGCCTCGCCCAACTGTGTCTGGGGGGGCCCACTGGACATCTACCCTCTGGAATCGCACTCAGTATCTTCCTCGGAATTCGGTCACCAGACATTATTAGTTTTATGTATTAAATAATAATATTTTTGACAAAAAAAATTCTACAAATGTAATGTGATAACAATAAATAACTATTAAATATATATTATATTACTAAAAAAATATATAATTTATTTGCGGCACGTTTCGAAGTGGAAGATACTCTCAGTATCATCCTGGTGTAACACCTCCATTAATTTTTAAAAAGTTTGTTGAAATGGCTTTTGGCCGTGTTTGGTAACCATATATGTGATTAGCCAGGTACTTGCTCACCTTAGTCTTCCCCATCTCATTTCCCTCCTCACTACCTTCAGCCTCACAACATACCCCGATTGGGGATGCCATGATCTCACTGACTCTTGTGAGGTATTCACATAAATTCAAATATGGCTACTAAATGTTCCTTTAATTCTAGTGCAGAGTGGAAAAGAATAACAATTCCCCAGCACGTACAGATGTACTTAACATTTTCCGCATGAAATTGGTGCGTTTTTATAACTCATTCTTATGCTCAGCGTGCTTTCAAATGACCTGTCAGCGTTTCTTTTTCCTCCCGCCTGCAGTCAGATTCACCCCTTAAAACCACCTCCAGCACAGCATCCCCGGAGACGTCAGAGTTCTTGAGAAAACCCGAGGACATCGTACGAGGAATAATAAACACGATAACTAAATTAAATTCAAGGAAAACTCTGCTTTAGCCAACAAACTTATACAGTTGACCGTATTCATAAATAACCCTTCCTTCACTAGAACAAAAGGAATTTTGATATACAAATACAAAAAAAACGTTATCATTCACTTCTGGTAAGAAAATATTGAAGAAGTTTACTGGAATATTTTATAATGTAATTTTTGTTTTGAGCCTTCCATACAAGCAGATGTATTAATTTAAGAGTATTAGGAATCGTAATTTATTTATAAGGTATTTTTCGTGTTGTGTTAACTATTTCTTAAACGAACTTTTTGGACAGCCTTACAGTGTCCATCATCAGCAGATTTGTATTTGAACATAATAAAAATTTTGATATGTAATAAAAAAAGCAATAACAATTTAAAAAATAGTAATAATATAATAAATCGATATCTAAACATATGAATAAATAAACAAAACAACAAAATAATATACATATTAATAATTCATTGGATAACCAACACCTCTGTCATAGGTCACTCCATGTGGTTCGTTATGTTTGGTGATTTAGCAGGGTGGAATGTCTAGGCTAGAATTGTGAAAGCGTCATCACCTTGTGTGTGACCGGCCGGATTTGGAGAGACTGGTTGAGGGAGACCTTTTTTTCTCCAGCAGGACTGTTTCAACCCATAGCAAGGCTATGTGGGACCGCGTGTGAGGGACCTCCCCCGCAGTGAGAGGGATGAATTCAAACGTCCGTCACTCCTAAACACACCGACCCTTTTGTACTTTTACCCTTTCACATACCTTTTTCCTTCTCAGATCTTCCTCTCCTTCCTTTCATTAAAAAACTCTCCACACAGCATCTCCAATCATGTCAAAGGCTCTGAGGGAAATTATTTTTCCAAGGGCCTCCTGTGTGGAGCTAATGTAAAAAATCTAATTTATAAACCTATGTATACTTTTTAGTTATAGCTGCAAATTTTTTTCAAAAAAGATATTATTATTGTTTTTGTTTGTTTATTTATCTTATGCTATCCTATAGATAAGCTACCAAGAGGGACACATGGACGAAATTTGTTGACGGTATCCTAAAACAAGTAAACAAGTTTAACGTATTCCCTCTGATGACTTCCGATCGTAAGTAAATTTGAAAAGTAACTGAATCACGCGATGATTGAAAGCTAACTGATGTTTTTATAAAAAATAACTTCCTCCAGGAAGGGCTCGAAAACTTTGATCGGAATATTCTTTGAATTTTGGTTAGATCAATGATTTTAGTTTCCAGTTTAAAACTTTTGGTGAGAGCGATCAAAGAGACGCTAAAAAGCGATAATTGGTCTTTTTGTGGTTCATCTCCAAGAGATTTTGAAGTATTTGGGTGGGTTATGCACATCAAAGAATTTTGGTTAGATCAATGATTTTAGTTTCCAGTTTAAAACTTTTGGTGAGAGCGATCAAAGAGACGCTAAAAAGCGATAATTGGTCTTTTTGTGGTTCATCTCCAAGAGATTTTGAAGTATTTGGGTGGGTTATGCACATCAAAGACATTTACGGATACTTCCCATAAATATTTCCCATTAAAGATATGTACATTTTTCTTCATTTACTACACACACGAGCACTTGAGGAAAAAATCTTTTAGGGCTTGCGTCATCTTTGGGGATTACATGTGGAGGGTTTTTTAGGGAAATGAAAGAAAGGCAGGTATTAGAGATGGGTAGGAATCTGATGTGACGGACCTATGATTCCATGGGACAGGCGCAAGGCGATGGGTCGTGAGCGACGAGCGTCCGACTGGACAGGCCTAGGTAAGGTCTCCCTCAACCAGCCTCTAACTATCCAGCCTACAACGTGGTAGCTACCAAATGCTTTCATCTCCAAGACTTAGAAAAATCTCACCCCATGAACCCGGGCATCCTTACTAAACCACCAAATGTATCGAATCACTCGGGGTGATCTGTGGCACCTTATTATTATCTTTGAAATAACAAACACTGTCTTGAATGTAATTCAACATTTGGCACACACTAAAATAACTCTCAGCGCTCTTGAGGCGATTTCTCACAAAAACTGCGCTATATAAATCAGCAAAGTATTTATTATTGTAAAGGAATAAAAATATTGTCGTTTTTTCTTTTTTATTAAGGTTGTAACGTAGAAAGTTCTTTACTAAAGATAAACTATGATTGTTGCAAATTCCAAATAAATGATCAGACGTATAGAACATATATATATATTGATTTATTGTAATACAAAGGAGCATGTGTTAATGAGAACTCTATCTTAAAATTAAATACTCAAGGGTGGGCATGAACATCGAAGATGTTACATGTTAGATTAATGTAACATGATAAATTTACAAGTGGGCAAGCATAATATTTAATTAAATGAGGGCGCCATTACTTTTAAAGATAAAGTAAAACTAATTTAACAAATGTAAGAATGATCTGATAACTAATACAATTAAAACGTTACGTTGCGTTGTCCAAAAGCGCCATGGCTTGGTTGGCCTCGACCTTGCAGCACGCGTGTACTCCTCCTGGTTGGTTTCTTTGCACTGAAGCTCGCCGCGAACAGATTTGCTGTGAGCGGTAGAGATCAGTGATGTCATACTCTGACCGCTGCTGTGTGTAAGTACCGTCGCAATCGGGGTTGGATGATCCGTATACGAATCCACCCGTTACAAGGTATGGAGGTCATTTTTAAATTCCTTACCGACAAGTGTCTATTCGAATATCGACATAGTTGCAGTGTTTCAAGAAACTCTGCGTGGAATGGTTGCCGACAGCACAGGCAATAGCACAACATCTTATTTGATATAATTTACACTGAAAGGAAATCCCTTGTACCTGACGTGTTTGTAATTACATCATAAATTATGAATTTCAATTTCATTTTGAATATTTATTATATATATATATATATATATATATTTATTTTGACACAGTATTTCACATTTTAATAGTAATTCAGTAATGTTGGTCTCACCGTGCGACTTACCCGTGCTGAGGCCTCCATTTTACAAAAAAAAAAAAAAATAACATACATAATGAATAAAAAATATATATTAAGGTAAGTTCTTTTATTTATTTTATGAAATTTTTGTAATATTGCCTTTTTTGTTCTTTAATCTATTTTGTAATTTTATGTCTGGATTTATTTTTGTTTTCCTCAATTTTATTTTCAAGTGTTAGACTGTTAAATGCTTTTATAGCAGATTATATTATATTATGTGTATTAAATTAGATGCATTGTTATGTTTTATTAAGTAAAAAATGCCCCTTTTTGGTGTTGTGTTCCGCCCATTCCAACGTTACAAGAGCTGCAAATCATTATAATATAACATGATTTATGCATGATCACAATGCTCGGTAAAAAATACTGGAATTGCCCTGTTTTAAAATATTGCCCGTTATTTGTCACCGGAAAATTCGTGTCGATGATGAACGGATAAAATCCATCATTTCATTTGCCATCACCGCTGTTGATTGACTCGCGAATGGGAAGATTAAAAAATGTTTGGCTATTCGTCAAACAAGACTAAAATAGAGATAAAACTTCGACAACGGAGGTATTTTACATTTGTAAAAAAACGTAGTTCGTTGCAGGCCGATAAAAAATTAGATCTGTCTATTAAGGTTCTGGTTGCATAGTTTGCTGATACGAGTTCTGTTTATGAAAACGTAGTAACAGTATAAATAAAAAATATTTTATTTTAAAACCTGATTGCTGAGAAATTTGAACAATATGCGTGTTACCGAACTATTTCTGTCACTGCTGCACTTACTCCCTACTACTTATTAGTGGGCTAAAGGGACAACTGCACCTCAAAATGAAAATACATAAATTCAATCGTCAAAATTGGTATTCCCCATTTTTTCTTTAACTGTATTAGAAGAAAATAATTTATATTTGTAGGTTTTGAATGTTGTATACTGAACGTCTGTTGATGGCGTTCAAACCAGGTAATTTTAACGATTTTTTAAGTGTTTTATCTCCCATAAGTAACTTATCGAAAAAGTAAAACGTTACGACAAGCTAGTGATCGATATCTGTATTATATAAATAAATATATTTAGTAGTATCAAAATTCAGAAAGGAAATTAAGGAATACATTCGTGTGGAAAAACGCCGCCCGGTTTCATCTTGATGTCTTTCTCTTTTTGTAACAAATAGAGATACCATGTTATCCTCACTGGGATATCGCGTACTGAAGATTTCAATTACATATTAAAATTTAATAGAACGAATAATATGAATACATTGCATAGTTTTTTTCCAAGAATTAATAGGTCAATGGTTGAGTGGGCATAGCGCTTGGGTCCCACTCGGGCGTCGCATGTTCGATTCCTCGGCTGGCTAAGTCCTCCATTACAACACAAGCAACATTTTCAGCTTTCTGTAATGGTAGTAGGAGATTTTCAAACATTGTTGGGTTATTCGTAATCCGGGAATATCTGTCTTTCTTTTAAAGAAGATTATTAAATATAACGTTAAATAGTGATTTTTTAGCGCAGTTGAGTGGTTATGTTTTCAATCTGTATTCATTTGGTAATAGTATATTTTCTATTTCTGATCTTCCTGCGTTTCGTATATAGCTTTTTATCTGGGATTTAAATATTATAATGTTGTTGTGGTTTTTGAGTAAGAGTTGGATTTTATTTTTGAGCTTAGTATCAAAGTATAGGAAGCTTTTTGCTCAAATGTATTTATAGTTACCTGTTAGATAAGTTTTAGAGTTTGAGATCTAGTGTTTTTAATAATATACGTGTTAGTTGTTATTTCTGTGTTTTGTATTTATGTATTATGAATTCAAAAATGAATAACTTTAGAACATAGTTGTTAATTGACATAGTTGATTGTAATTTAATGTTGACGATTTCAACAGTTTCTTACTTATGGCTTTTTGGGTTTTAATCAGTATATTGTCATTTGCACTACCCCATTCGAAAATCCATATTCTAACAGTGATTCGCAAATAACCATTTAGATCTTGATAAAGCCTTTTTCTACATGAGAACATTCCTGATGGTTTCGAAAAAAATAAATAGGTGTTCTTATTTTATAATTTATATAACTTATGTGTTCAGTCCGTTTTAAATTTTGTTCAGTTTTTACACTTAGTTACGTAATACTCGTATGGTCAACTTTTTCGGGCAGTAGAATTTTTGAAGTTCAGGTTTCTTTACTGTTAACTGCTCATATGCGCGTTACTGTTAACTATTTATTTATTTTTCTAGTTTCTATTTCTCAGTTGCAAGTTGTAGGGAAGGCAAGAATAGTGAAGAGGGGAGGGGAAATGACGAGGAGGAAGGTTGGAATGTATCTGGCTATTCAGACCTGGTCACGAAAGAAGGCATTTCATGAAACATTTCAATTCTTAATTTTGGTATTTAGCAAGGCTATAATGCGAGTATATTCCACTCTGGGACGCGCCACAAATATTCTCTAATATTATTTTAATAAATTAATCCTGAAGAACATAAATTCATTGAAATGAAATTTACTTGGGTATGCAGGGACATGTACCCGCCACCTTCAACTTGAGGTAAGCATGGTGGTCCGATACATTTTAACTATCGACATCCGAGATAATATATTGCATTACATATACTCTATTGACTATTATTCCGCAATCCCGGTAAGATAGTAGAATCTTAATATAAAGGGCCATTATACCAAAGGTGAAGTTATTAGAGTTTAAGGAGTTTTCTAGGCCAGATGCAAGAATTGTTGATATTTTTTCAGGTGCAATAAAAAACAAATAATATTTTCAGTAACCATTATTTTACAAAAATATTAATTAATTTTTGAAGAATACATGAAGAAAATCAAAGGAAAAATAATCAATAAGTTACAGGGTGTGGAAAAAGGGCTCTCAAAAAATGGCGCACCCTGGTATACACGATTGCACCCTCCTAGTAATCTGAATAAAAAACTAATTAACTAACACACCAGATTTCAAGTAAATTGGTTCTGTAGAACTTGAGATATCATGACAACCGTCTCGAAAATAGTAATTTCAAGAAGAACGCATTTATTTATTTTTCTATTTAGATTATACTTAGATTTCGTCTAAACCGAGACACTGAAATGACTATAACTTTTAAAATAATTCGAATTTTGAAAAATCCTTTTAAGGAGATATTTTTGAATATCGAAACTATCGAAATATGAAACTTTTATTAGACGAAAATACCTCCTTAAGTGACACAATTATTAAAAATACCCCCTGAACATCAATATTCAATTTGCATACATCTCCCGAAAAATGTATCAAACTTCTGCCGTTATTGGTTCCGATAAGTTCACCCATAAAATTCTAGATCCCACCCCTATTCTCCGTTGGTGTGTGGCAGGCGCGCGAAACGGAAGTGTTGTTGATGTGAACATCGCGGCAGTGAAGGCTGAACTTCTCGCTACCTTCCCCCGCCATACAGCCTTACAGTATATGCCTTACAGTAATACTGCCTTACAACCTTCCAGCCTGCCTGGCTTCCGTTTAAAGTTTCCCTAAAACCTTCCTCTTTGTAGCATTTTAACCCCCCTCCCGATCCACCCTACTCCACTTTAACTTGAGGGTGTCTTGACTTGGGCTAAAGGGGATGGAAGAACTTTGGAAAAAATAAATTTCTATCACGGTTCCATTAAGGTATACATAATTTTTATTCAACAATTTAAGCATTAAATCCAAATTATTCTTTTTAATTGCTAACTTGTTAAAATTAAAAATGACTATTTCGTCGTTCTCTCTTTAATGTTACATTACTATTGATTTGAACATAAGTTTTAAAATTTATTATTTCCTTCCTTTATTTAACGACATTGCGTGCTCAAATTTTTTAAACTAGTTGAATTACATATAATTGTAAACCTTTTTGTTTTTTTTTTATGGCCCCTGTGGTAGAAGGGTAAGGCTCTCGACTAGCAATCAGATTGAACGGGTTCAAATCCCACCGTGCCCAAATTAATTTTATTTGTTGCAGTTGTGATTTTTCACATTTTATACATTTAAAAAAAAAGGGATATTTGCGACACATTCCACAGCGGAAGGTACTATCAGTATCACCCTGGTGTATGACCACTATTCAGAAATGAAACTTTGCTTGAAATGGATTTAGTCATGTTCGGTGACCAGATCTAAATATCCAGATACTTTCCCACTTTCCTATACCTCATCTCCTTTCCATCCCTACTGCCTTGAGCCTCACAACTTACCCTTCTTGGGGATGCCATAATCTCACTGGTTCCAGATGGTTGGGAGCAATTTTGACCATTTCATAAGTAGTATTCTCATAAAAATATATTTTAATAATTGTATTTACTGTCATGAATGTTGTTTTGACTATATTTTTTTTTAATAAAAGAGGGATGTTGGATTTATTATAATATATAGGTTGGATTTATAATAACAATAGTAAATAATATTGTATTATACATAATCGTATTCTGACTGCCAACAGTAATTAAAAGAAATCAGTTTTCATCCATCAAATGATGTTACCACTTTAGAAACAGATTTATTCATACCAGGTTTAAAACGCAATATGTGTTCCATGTTTGTTCCTGGTTCAATAAACGTTTTCTATCCAGTATCTTTCTTATCGTACCTTCCACCCCTCATCCAAATATCTAAAATATAACATGTATATTTTTCAAAAGTTCTAAGACTCTGGTTGTTTTGTTCATTGGTCAGAAGTCCACTAGATTACGCTTCCACAATATGGAATCTTCGATGCAAGGTGAAAGTGTACATAGATTTAGTAGAAAGTATACAGAAACAATTTCGAAATATTTACTAACCAAAAGTACAAGTAATATGTTAACTTTACAAAAAACGCACATTGCGAAATCCGTTGTTTCCATATAATCTGCCAAATAATAAAATAGATAGTCCCGAATTGTTATCGGTCATTGGTTTAAATGTTCCAATGAGGCGTACAAGGCACACTGCTTTTTCGTATAGAAGCCAACAACACTCTTGCACCAAATAAGTCACCACACTTATACTCACACTTTTACTATTTATTTTTTTATTATTACTCATACATTCATTAGTTTAAGAACCGTTTACATCTCAGGCATAATTATCTACTTTATAGGCATAATTATCTACTTTATAATTATATACTGTCTATGAACTTGCATAGTAGTTACTCTGACCATGTAATAGTTTATTGTAATATCCCTTATAACTTGTATCGTAATGTACTGTGTACGTCTTAATAAACCGATAAACAAATCTGCCCGCGTATTTACATATTGAGAGAAACAGAAAAAAAAAAAAATAATTGCTCCCGTACCGACGTTTGAATCTCCCTGCCTTGAGAATCAGAAATACTACCGTCGGGGGAGGAATGCTAATGGGCAGAAGTTAGAGAAAAAAAGAATTAAAAATGTATGTGACCAAGCAAAATTCCAAATTGCGGCTATTTTTTTACCGCGATTTATTTTTACAATGCAAATGTAATCCGGATAAAGGTTTAGATGAGTCCAATTTAAAAATGTTTCTCTCAAGAACACACCAGTCTTATTCGGAAAGGTAAAAACCTGAAAAAGATGCACGTAAACGCGGAGTTACGACCTTCATTTGTATTTTTTTGTGAAACATGTAGAAGTTTTGCAGACATGACAGGAAAATTGCAAAAAAGTCGGTTGGTCGGTTTTTTGGAGGTTCTGAATAATTTTGCGCAGTACAGCAGTGTTCATTTTAAAAACAAAAAATATCATAGACATTCAAATCAAGGAAAATGACATATTCGTAAATGTACGGGTGATGCAAAATAGTGTTTTTATAAAACCCAAAAATACAAGTAAAAATTCTTTCCACAGATAAATTGATAACTTTACAACTTTGGACAATTGTTGACAGCCGAACCGATATTTATAGGGAATAAATAAGAACACTATACGCTGGCAATACTGGAGACGACTTAACATTCCGAAATAAATTGGCAATAATAAATAAATTGGTAAAAATATTAATGAATTGGCAATACTGAATTGAAATACTCACTTAAATATGCATTGGCAGTCTGCATTTATTTTTTGACACTAAAAATGGAGTTCATTAGTTAATGAGGTCTTTATTCTAATGTGAAAAACTTTTAGTTCTTCAAGCCCGAAACAATTTAGCGTCATTGGCCCGAACGGATTCAACTCACTGCGTGTACCACTTATTTCAATTCTAAGAGCTTCGATTGTTCAACTGCGTTCATAAATAAGCCAGTAATTTGGCAAAACGAACGATATTTATATATATTTTTTTAAAATGTAATGAAGACAATATACGCAAAACTCAATAGAAAATCTGAAACCTGAAGAATCAAAAAAAGATATTGGCACCTCTGGGGCTCCAACCCAGAACCTCGCGCTACCACTGCACCAAGTTGTCAAAAAAATATGCATAATTGTCAGTTAACCAAAACTTATCTGATACTATAAAACCCGCCTATAATTTATCGTCGGTCGGAATATCTCAATATGAATAAAATTGTTGACCGTTCTCGCAAATGTTGGTAAAAAATTGGTAACCATTGATCATGGATTTAGTCAATATCGTATTGATAAAGATTTATCGATCGTCCGTGCTACATTATATTCTGGATTTGAATGACATGTGGTAGTCAATAGTTTTTTTAACAATGCAGTCTGAAATTTGCACCGATTTTTTATTTATTTATTTATGTACGTAATAAGAACCAGACAACAGATATTCTTATACAATGGAATTCCGCCACGAATTAACAGTGCAAAAACTAGAAATATTCTTTTCTAATTTATTGCAAACGTATCAACAGTGTATTATAGTGAATTAATACATAATTTAATGCTAAAAACTATTCTAACTCGTTGTAGATTTCGAAGAATAAGGCGAATATTAGGTCCATGCGGTGTATCGTGTTTTCAGGTCGTTCTTCTCGTTGAAAGGTGAATTGGAGTACAAATTTTTGCAACTCGCTCAACAATACAAAATGTTGTGGATACATTCCCGAGTGTGAGATTTTGACAAAAACTGATTTATTTGTGCTAAAATTTCACTATTAACCCGGCGTCAGCACACACAAAATATGTAACAACGATAGTAGAGTTGGTTCTAGGAGACCCGTATAAAAACTCGCTATGATTTCAATATGTAAAAGAAATTTAGTAACATATTGCAATAATTTGATAAAACAATTATATTGTTTGCGCGATTTTGGGTAAAATAAAAACAACTTAATATAAAACTACCCTTTAATGACATTTTTATAAAAGTATAATAACATTTGAACAAAGTAGACAACCTCAGTCTTAAGTTATAAAATTTAAATAAAACATAAACTTTTTTCTCAAAATTTGAACTAATATCATACATATGAATAAGATCTATAGTAGGACTAAGAATAATACGCCAGTCCCATGAGTTAATCTTACATACTATCATTTGCATCTGCTCAATCTCTACAGTACAACATGCATGCTGACTGCAGAGCTTCTGACGTAGAATTTTCACAATCAGAGTCAGATTCTTTCAAATTCTTCCCGATCCATAATTGCAAAGGTTCTGAAAATAACAAAACAAATCTATAACATACTTTTTAAGTAATGGCGCGAAATTATGACACGAAATGAATGGTTGAGACATATTTACCTTTTTGGTGTTTAGCCACGTCTATCCACCGTTGCGGCCACTACACCACTGAACAGCGATAGCCCGCGAGGAGGGGAGATTGTTAGCTCCAGCTACTAAAAAGTATGGCAAAGACGCACAAAAATTCTAAGAAATAAGCTAATTTTAAAATGGCGCGGGTCAAATTGACCCAACTGTGCGAACGCCGGGTTAACAACATGGCCGTTGATTAGTTTTAAAGATAGTTCAAAAACGTTAAATATCACGAGTTTCCAGGGAGTGAAAGTGTGTCATACAAAAATGAAATGGAAAGAAATAAGGATACGCTAAAAGTGTTAGATTTTTTACGAATTCTTTTAATGTTCAAAATGAGAATAGCTTCATACGGGTTCCAGATAAAATAGTTTGATTCCAATATACCTACCAACAGTGAGATGTAAAGTACCTACTTATATATTAAAAAAAAAAAAAAAAAATATATATATATGTATATATATATATATATAGACAATTTTAGTGCGTTTTGGAATTAACGAGAATTTTTTGCTAATGACAAAGCCTAGCAGCTTGAATAGCTGCTAGGCTTTAGTCCTAGCAGTGTTATGAGTCATTTATATTTTGGTAAAATTTCATTTTGCTGTCGATAATAACCCATAGATTTTTTATTCTGGTTAAACTTTATTGCAATCTTTAGAGCACTGGCGTCACGTGGGAATGCTGTCCTTGTTCTACCGGTATTACAATGGAAAGTGCTCCGAGGAACTAGCGTCGTTGATCCCCTTTCACCGGTGCATAGTCGGGAAACACGCCAAACACGCGCCCAACATTTGTACACGGTTGACATTAGTCACATGAGAACGGGTCATTTTTACGACTCGTTCTTGAGTTCAACAGCTCGGATGTGGAACGATTTACCGGCCTCTGTGTTTCCTCCCTCCTACAACATGGGTCTCTTCAAGACCCATGTTCACTCCTTCCTTTCCTCAAAAAGACCCTCCATACAGCATCCTCAAAGATGACATAGGCCCTGAGGGAAATTATTTTCCTCAGACCCTCCTGTGTGGAGTTAATGTAAATAAAAATAAAAAACGATTGAAAATTTTAGCGTAAATTAAATACCCCAATAACATGATCGGTTCTATCTCTAGATTTTTTTAACTATTTTTTAATAAAAAATATTAACTCCATATAGGAGGCAATAAAGAAAATAATTTCTCTCAGGGTGTATATCATCTTTGAGGATGCTGTGGGGAGGGTGTTTTTGAGGAGAGGGAGGAGAGGAAGGAGTGAACACAGCCAAGCTATTGAAATCAAGAACGAATCGCAAAGCAACCCGTCCTCATGTCACAAAAGTCAACATGTTTGACATGTTTCCCGACTATGCACCGGTGCGGAAAGGACAAGTGACGCCAGTTCCTAGGAGCATCGTCCATTCTAATACCGTTAGAACAATGACATTATACCTTCATGACGGCTATGCTCTAAAGATTACAATCTAATTGTTAAAATAAGAGCATCTATCAAACGGCTCAAGGCCGATAATAGTCTGCCTCCGATAGGATAGCGAACTGGTTTAAAATAATATCTGAAATGATAATTTGGTTTAGATTTGTCGTTAGGTGTTCTACAAGGCTAAAAGCAGCCGAATGATTCAAAGCGTCTGTCTCCTTACCCGGCATAATTCAATGCCCTCCTAACTGGTTTTTCGTCATTGCAAAAGCAATATTTTCCCATTCAAAATTTTGGATTTTGACGGAAATCCAAAACTAATATAAACGTTTTAAATATACCGTAACCACTCTGCGATTTTTAGTAATTTATGGCACTTTTACAAAACGTCTTAAACAATGTCTCAAATTTACTCACCTTTCGTAAAATAGGTATTTGTGTGCATGGTTTTCTTTAAAAAAAAAAAGTTTTATTTAATTCACGAAGGAATTTTGAATTTAAAGGCAAAATGATACTAAAAAACAGAATAAAATTCAAAGATGTTATTAGTTTTGTTGTGCCGGGATTACGTGAAGTTAGTAAGGCAAAAGTACAAGGTTTCATATAGAATTAAGTACACCATTGCTCTGCTGCAAAGTTAGATTGTATTACTCTACCCTTTCCTTTACCCTAATAATGTACATACTTAATAAGCATGTTAGTTCCAGGGAAAATCTGCGTAGGCCCCATTTTCAAGGAATTATACGACATGAATGCTGGCATGATCGAGTAAAACTGAGTTTGAATGAGGGTTACGACAGAAGACGACAGCTGAAAAGTTTCAACTATCGGGCTATGTGATTACCTTCCCCGAGGTTACTGGATTTTTTGTAAAAATTATTTTCAAAGAATTTTCTTAACTCATTTGTCTCCTAATTGTTAAGCTAAAAAATGTCCTTCAAATCCGAATGAATTTTGTACCAAAAGTTTTAAATCTTCAGTGGTGTATTTAATCTAATAAAACTACATGTTTAAAGGAAACATTTTCCTTAATATAATTGTGTATTGAATCAACATATATGTATAAATATATTTTGGGTTTTAAAAAAATTACAATAAAATTTCAATGTGAGAGAAAAGATTTTTTAAAACCATTTCTCTCAGGGCACATGTCATCGTTGGAGATGCTGTTTTTTTTACGTAACTCCACACAGAATAATTTCCCTCAGGGCCTTTGTCATCTGGGATACTGTGTGGAGGGTGTTTTTGAGGAGAGGAGGGAATGAACATTGGTCTTGAAGAGGCCCATGTTGTAGGAAGGAGGAAACACATAGGTCGGCAAACCCGTTCTCATGTAACAAATGTCAACCATGTACATATGTTGGGCATGCTCTTGGTGTGTTTCCCAACTACGCACCGGTGCCGAAGGGATCAATGATGCTATTTCCTCAGAGCCAGTTCCTCGAGTATCTTCCATTGAAATACCAGTAGAACAAGGATAGCATTCCCACCCGACGCCTGTGCTCTGATGATTGCAATCCGTATGTTAAATTATGAGAATCTATCAGACTTCCAATTATGAGAATCTATCAGACAGTCCGTTATGCACAGAGTCGAGGGCTGTGAAGGGCCTTTTTAAAGAAATGAAGTAGAGGAAATTCTGAAAACGTAACATGCATGAGAGGTAGGTAGGAATCTGGGATCAGTGCATCCAGGAATGATAGACGTATTAATCCATTTCTCCCACTGCGGTTCAAGGCGATTGGTCCGACTGAAAAGGCCAAAGGGTCTCCCTCAGCCAGTCTCTCCCGATACCGATATATTGTGGTTTTAGAAAGATGCTAAGTTTATACGTAGTGTAGAGTGAGATGGAAATTAGTGAACTTTTAAGGTTCTGACACACATGCTCTTAAATAAGTATGCTTGCGAGCATTCTCTTCAACAACTGTCCACATTTGCTTATATATTGCATGCTTCTTTTAAGAACATTCTTGAATAAGCGTGCTCAAAGTAAACAATTGAACACACGTGTTATTTAACTCTTCCGCAGCCAACTGGGGCCGAATGTAGACCCCAAAATTACCATCCTTATCACTACTTAAATACACAAAATATATTTTTAGCATTTTAGGCATTCCTGCGCAAAGGCTTAATACATAATGTGCCGTTTAAAATTATGTGAAAAAATCGTTGATCGCAGGAAAAAATATTTTTACAAATGTAGGTTATATTCCCTTCCCAATAAATAAAATAAATACAAAAAAAAAATCTCTATGGTTTAAATGCCCATAAAAAAAATCATGGGGTCATCGGCCGACCCACTTGGTTACGGACGTTATGTTTGGCATCTTGAACTGTCGAGAGTTAAAAGTATGTAGGTTCTCGGCACAAACGAAAGCATTGCAAGAAAATAATACATGTTATCAAAACACTCTGAGTTCCCAGCAGATACAACGATCTAATGGAGTGAATTCCATTTGGACAGAAAAAAAAAGTGTAGGTATCTAAGCTGATATTTGTCATCGTTTCGATGTTATATAAGTATTTAGCCTACAAAAAATAAAAATACAAACACATTTTTTAATAATTTTTCCTTTACTTTTTAAAATAAATATTTTTTTATCTCCTTATCATCCGCCCCTCTTTGCCCTTTGGCGCTAAACGTGCTTTGTGCAGAGTAAAAAGTAAAACAGGCCTCACACAATGAACCGTAAAATGCAGCAGTGAGAGCCCTACTTGCTTCTAGGGTTTGCATTGCAACGGAACTAAAATGTCCTGCAGCTGCGTTTTCGTTTTGTTTTTACGCGAAATATTTAAAAGATGTAGGTTTTCGGACGCGCCGGGTTTCGAGCCCGCGTTGTCCGCAGCCCATGCCAAGAATTATAATTACTATGCTAAACATATTCCTATTCGGTGACATTTTTCGTTCAGTGCGAAACTCAACACATTCACAGCAATTATCTAAAATATTAATTCATCCAAAATTATTTGATGCAGAAAATAAAAATATTAGTTTGCTACCGAGACTTGAACTCGAGACCTCTACGCTTTCCGGATTTAAGGCGTTTATTTTTCTCCAATAGCTTGAATTTTTTTGGTAAAAATTTGGAATATTTTCCGCCCACATTAAACAAAAATCATTCCTCCGAATTTTAATATGGACACATTCAAACTGATTATAGTTCTATATAGAAAATGAATTCACCTATCTTTTGTTGATTATCACATATTCGTAAGATTTATAAAAAAACTATTATAAATTCGTAAACTTCTATTTAATTACTTACAAATATGGAAATAACTGCCAAAAATGGCAGAAAAGCAATCTGAGGTATTTTAAATAGTGCCATATTGTGATAAAAAGCACTCCAATTGTTAACGCATTTGCTACCTATTGCCTAACCGGGACGCGGGCGTTTACCAGCTTCTGGGTTCGAGTCCCCGTTGCGACCATTATCTTATTCCGTTTTTCTGTGTCATGTTCTCTTTAATATTTTCGTTTAGATTATTATTTTTATGACCTCTCGTCTAACCAGGATGTGCGCGTTTTCCAGGGTCTGGGTTCGAGTCCCAGTTGGGACCACTATCTTTTTCTGTGACTTGTTCTCTTTTATAGTTTTGTTTAGAATATTATTGTTATCTTCTTTAACAATGCTATATTAAATTGATGGGAAAAACCTTTAAAAGTTATCAAAAGAGGGGTTTTTCTTATAAAAAATATAATATTACTACATTTACTTTAGGCGCCGCATCCGCGCTTAAAAAGAAGAGATGGAGAATTATGTAATTACGAATGTTAGAGGAGCCCGCTAATATATTTACAGCGATAAAATCGATGCGAAAATTGTGAATATGTTTAACAAAACCCGACTCGTTTCAAATAAAGCAAAAATCTCGTAAAAGGTGTCTTGAGTATCATTTAAAGAAACATCGTTAATTTTTTCAAAACTATTGTAAAATAACTGAACTTATAAAATAACTGAAACAAACGTGTTTTAAAATAACTTTCGGAGCATATCGAGGAAATTTCATATAATTTAGGTTTCGGCGTGGAACGCGTCTAGATATTATCTTAAAAAATAACATATATATTTTTAAGAACTCAAAAACTTAAAATGTTTACGGGAGATTCGTAAGAAATCGGTATAAATTCAGGTACCGGCGGCTTAAGGGGCAGGTTGTATTAGGTAAGTACAGAGAGTTCAAAAATTGATATTTGTAATGGAAGGGCTGACAATATTGTAAGAGTAAGTACATAATAATAAGAAGACAATAAGTGCATACATATAAAGTATATAAGTGCATGTCTAAAACTGATATAGGAAATCGTTTAAAAGAACTTAACTATGACAAAACTCAAACTGGTTCACCTTCGTCAGCTCTTCCATTTTGCCTCGTAAAACAGGAAGCTTTTAATTTATTTGTGTTACTCATTGCATGTCCAAACTATCGTGGCTTGCGTTTTTGAACTGTCTTAAAAGTATTCATGTCTTTGGTTTGTGACATTTATATTATATTTTCAAATTAAAGTTTTCAACCACTTTTACAGAAATACCTTTATATCAGTACAACCTTGTGAAATGGTCTGTGCGCTTGTTCGTGACTCGGAATGTTGTTGGTCGATCTTCACCACAACGTAAAAGTCACGTGGAAGTGATTCTCAGTAATCTCTTGGTCAAATAACAACATTCAGAATAATAACGTCTTTAGTCGCAATGTAAGAATAGTTAGTTAGTTTCTCACATTCTTTTCCCCAGCTCTTTTTCCGGTTCCACGACCACTCTGAATCATGTAATTTCAATACCACTTTGAAAGTCATTTAAAGTTACGAAAAAAAAAACACATAACCTAACCCAATGTAACCTATTTAACCATTTATATGATAATTTTTTTCATCACTTTTAATGAAATTTCAAAGAAGGTATTGGGGTTGCATGATTCTGAGTTTTCCGGCCTCCCTCTTTTCCATCCCCAATTACGTCAGAATCATAACATACCACTATTGCGAATGCCATAATCCCACTGACTCAAGACAGTTGGGAGGAGTAAGGACTCAAGTGCTGTATAAAAACCTTTAAAAAGGAATTTAATAAATCGTTCACCGATCACTAAATATTTATATTGTTTGTTAGGTTTAATTGCATTCCCAAAAATGGTTTCAAATCTCTCGTGTAGCAAAATACTAAAAAAAATTATTTTAGTCATGCCTTTTTTTATTTTAATACCACACGAGAGTCCAATTTTTCCTCATCGTCTGGAGATTTCGGGGTATTCCCAATTGGGGTATGTTGTGAGACTGAACGTAGAGGGGAGGGAAAAGAGATCGAAAGAGGAAGGTGGAAAAGTACCTGGAACCGGAGTTATAAAATAAGGAGTGGTTGAGGGGTAAGGCTCTCGACTTACAATACTGAGGTCGAATCCTGGTTCAAATTACTGCGAGCGAAAGTCAATTTTATTTGATTCATTTGCATTTTTTCACAATTCATTAATTCAATATTTTCGGCACAGTGGAAATAATCTTAGTATAGCTCTGCTATAAGACCACCATTCAGAATTTAAACGTATCATGAAATGGCTTTAGACGTGATTGATGCTCAGATTTGAATAGACAGGTACTTCCCCCATCTACCTCTTTCCTTTCCACCCCACTTCCTTCAACCTCACAACATACACCAATAGCGGATGCTATGGTATCATTGGCTTCATAAGGTTGAAATCAGTTGAGTCTTGTGGGGTATTTACATTATAAAAATCTAATTATTCCAAAGCAATCTAAGGAAACTTGAAAGTATTAAATAAAATATAAATTGAAGTTTACTAAAATACTTCCAAATTTAGAAGCGATTTCTAAAATTAGATATTTTGTACCATTATTATTATAAAACAATTTTGGTAAAATCTAATTTCGTACAGGCAATGTGAAACAACTTTGGGAAAATCTAATTTCGTACAGGCAATGTGAAACAATTTTCGCAACATCTTATTTTAGAGAGATTATAAAACAATTTCAACAAAATCGTAACTATTTTAAAGAAAGTATCAGAATATTTAGGCAGTAATCTCAAGATATCTTAAAAATATCTTAATTTTTTTTGGAAAAGGAATAACGAGTGAGCGAAAAATCGGGTTATGCATTACGAAAAGTAACTTTGCTTCATTCACATTCACACAGCAGTGGCGTTCCATGAGTTTTCAGTGAGCTAGAGTGCTAAGATTAAATAATACGACGTTTTTGATGTTTTTGTGGCTGAAAATGAATTTTATTTTATTTTCAAAATTTCAATATTTTCTATGAAGATTTTCAGGATTCTTTCAGTTAGGGGATGCGCCGCATCCACATTTAAGTACAGAAAAATTGTGTGTGACACACGCATACTTACTTTCTGTTAATTTGACTCTTGACATCACCCGAATTAAGCATTTGATTAAATGATCTTCCTCGGATGTTCTAAACTTCTTATCTTTTGCAATTTCCTTACACTCCATTATTTCTTTCAACCTCCTAAAAAATCGAGTGCAGTTTACACGCGGTAGAAACGAAACTTTATCAAAACTTGAAACAATACTTGAAAAGTGAGGTCATAATCAAAGCGACCAATGAAAGCAGAACTTGCGTAATTTCTGTTTCATATCTCAAACAACAGAATCCTTAAAAAATGACATTATAATCAAAGCGGCAAATGAGCGCAGTTGATGCGTCGCAGGTGCAGTAATTTTCGTTTCATCCGAAATCCAAATCACAGCGGGGCTATAGAAGTTTCACTTCAAAAACAACACTTTAAGGCGAAATAGTCTGGGTGGTACTGGCAGGAACAAGAAGGATGAAAGAAGACTGAATGCTGTTGAAATGAGATCCCTGTATGTAAACTATATATGATCGTGGAGAGATCGTAGAGGCGTAATGAGTAAGATTAAGAAAGGGACCTTCAGATGCTTAAGGCATATAAATGAATGAACAAAAAAAGTAGTGTAAGAAGAACATATGACGCAAATGTGAATGGTAGAAATCAGGGACGCCCGAGGAAGACATGAAACGATCAAGTGAATCAGATACTTGAGTCGGTTCATGTCAACATTCATAATAATAGAAGAGTATGTATGAGACGATTTATGAATATGAATGAGTCAAAGAGTGTTTTCCAAGACCGAGTTGTTTAACGGTCCGTCCTCTCTGCCTACCCCTGCGGGGAAACAGCGTGATAGTTAGTTCGTCAGTTGACAACCAGCGTGGTTGAGCGGTAAGACTCTTAACTCCCAATCTGAAGATCGCGGGATCGTATCCCGGCGTGGCAAATAAACTTTATTTGATTAATTTGTGTATTTTCACTATTAATTCATTCAAAATAATATATAGTATGTTGGCAGCACGTTTCAGAGTGGAGGATACTCTCAGTACCGCCGTGGTGTAAGACCACCATTCAGAATTGAAACGTTGCTTGAAATGGTTTTAGCCGTTTTTGGTGACCAGATCTGAATAACTAGGTACTTCTCCACCTTCCTCTTCCCCATTTCCTTCCCCTCCCCACTACCTTCAGCCTCACAACATACCCCGATTGGGGATACCATAGTCTCACTGGCTCTACACAGGAGCGATTGGGACTCTTGTGCGTTATTCATAAAAAAAAGTTATTAGTCTAGATGCCTAATCATTTCAGTAAAGCAAATGTCAACACATTTTTTCCTCTAGCACACAGAAGTTTCTAGAATAATTTATGAAAAAAATACTACAAATAAAAAAAACTTCAAAGCTTTCTTCTATGAAGAAATATTTTAGCATAATATTTTAGTATGTATTACCTGCTACATGTATCCTCGGTATTCCAAAAGGTAGATTCCTTCAAAATAGTTAGTTGTTCAAGACACAGGTAGGTTCTAGACTATCCCACTCGCATCAAACTTAAATCAGATCAATCAATGTTATTCCACTAACATAACTTTGGTCATGTTAAGTAACTTGTAAGAAGGTAACCCGAACAAATAATTTATTAATGATATAATAATATTGCTCTGAGTACTTAAGTAGGTACTGAAAGTTCTGGAACATTCCGTCCCAACATTCTACCCCCTTGAACTATATTGCCTTCTGAATTACGCTGTATCATCAACCAATCAGAGCAAATAAATAAAATTAAACAATTTTTCAAAAAAAAAAAAATACATTAAAAAGTGAAAAATTTTATACAAAACATATTATCATATTATCTCCCTTATCAGGCAAAAGAGCTCCTCTTTTCTGATAAGGTATACATGACCAATAACGACCTTTATTATAAAATTTTGTAAAATATATATGTATAAATGTAACTCATGATTTAAATTACAATAAAAAAAAAAAATAAAAAAAAATTATATGAATACAATCATAGTTTGATTAATAATATGTAATTCCTATACGAATCGATTTTGGCGCAGTCCAACGATGAGCTATATACTATGTTTAAGGAGCTAAACGTCACAAAATTTATAAAACTGGGTAGACTTCGGTGGCTGGTTCATGTAGAGAGAATGACCGAGCATCAAGCACCAAAGTCCCTGCTGAACTCAAGATCGATATAGCGAAGGAGCCTGAGAAGACCAAGATTAAGATGGAGCGACAATGCCCTCAAATATATATCTACCTTGGAGCTTCTAAACTGGAGAGAGCTGGCACAAAACCCAGATGAGTGGAGGAAGACTCTTGAGGAGGCCAAGACCCACCAACCAGTGATGATGATGACGATGATGATGAATACACGATGAGAACTTTGCTGTGTGAAGCCATTGGAACTGAAATATGTAAATGCCTTTTCATTATTTTTTTGTTTAGTCTGAGGTTTGAAAGTTTGAACCTTCCTACTCGGTGGTCGAAATTAACCACGCTACAAAAAACCGGACCAAATCCGGTGTCGGTAAGGCCGTCATTTATTTCGTATAGTAAGTGCTTTAATTTCTTCCAATTTCAAAAAGATGCGTAGGTGTGTCCGCGTGTGTGTGTGTAATTGCTACCAAAAGTTAATTTGAGTGCACTGTTGTCGGCAACGAGGTCTATTTGCAGAGTTTGAGCTTGATCGGATGTCGGGAAGTGAGTTAATTTCTTCTTTTAAGATTTCGCTTCATACATACATATACATTTAAGATTGCGCTTCATACATACATATAAAAAGTGCAATTTAAATCCACACATGTATTTAAAAAATATTATTTTTTTTCATGGTAGAAGGACTTGTTCGTACTTACAAAGATTGCATATCCAATATTAAGAGGAAAACATATTTTATGTGTGACAATATTATATTTTTAAAAACCAACCCTTTTCGCTCTAGTCAATCTTCATTATTAGTATTTAAAAAAAATAGTACAATAGGTATTTAATACAGGAAAAGAGGGAGATAGAATATAAACTTAGTGAAGGAGCTATTGATGCAGATAAATTGACTGCGAATCCATTGGATTAATGATGAATAATAAAAATATAGAATTTAAAAATGATACAAATATGGGAATAGCTTGGTGAGTACACTGGATACTGGGAAGGAATCTGACTTACCTTAAATTCACACAGCACGTTATTGTGAGGTTTGATATTACGGCACCAAAGGATTATGGGGTTGAACACTGCACAAGTTTTTGTAAAAATAGATATAAGTGACCGAGATACCATAGTAGGTGATAATTGCACGGGTTACTTCAGTAGACACCAGGACCAATCAAACACACTGGAAGATCACTAGATTGGTGATCATTGCACAGAGGCTTATTAAAGTAGTCGATATTAAAGAACTGAGAGATCAAAGGCAATAATCATTGCACTTAATAGACTGACTGACTGTTCCTTGGAGTTATTGTTCCAAAATGTCGGATGTAGGAAATATTTTTCAATTTAATTCAATTTAATTTTTTAAAAATTGAATATTGCTTCATTGATGATTTTTTTTTCTTTATTTTTTCCCATTGCAACTACATATCTACATAAAAAGTAATTTGACATAATTTCTAAAATACAGTAAGATGTAAATATAAAGTACAAGTGATGTAAAAGTTAGCAATAATTAAAATATATATTACATTAGAATAAGTTAACAATAATAATCTAAACGAAAATATGAAAGAGAACAAGACACAGAAAAAGACAATGGTCGCAACTGGGAATCGAACCCAGACCTCTCCGTCCAACCGCGACGAGCGCGTTAACCAATTTCGCTATTGCCACCTTCTGTCAAACCGTCATATTTGTCAATCTCATATTTTCAAATATTAGAATTAAAATTATTATAAACTAATTATATTTCTCCATAAAAAAAAAACAGAACACAAATGGAGCGAGAGATTAGGTTAAAGGTTAAAGGATAAAGGCTTTCAAATTTAGAATTTCATGGGAGCCTGTCTTAAGTACTGCTTTGAAGGCTGCTAAGTTTTAAGCAAGTAAATATCTGTACCCGAGAAACATAAAG
Source organism: Limnephilus lunatus (assembly GCA_917563855.2). Classification (NCBI taxonomy): domain Eukaryota; kingdom Metazoa; phylum Arthropoda; class Insecta; order Trichoptera; family Limnephilidae; genus Limnephilus; species Limnephilus lunatus. The sequence goes on along the minus strand of OU830594.1, from coordinate 88,307,018 downwards.
ATGCAAGTCCAAAATTTGAAGAAATGAGCTTTTGATGCAGACTTGATTGTCATGTTTATCAGTGGCAGAAATACACAGGTCGTATTACAAAGAAAAATAGAATTTTTAAAAATGTATACGGATGCAACTACCTTTGATGCAACAACTATCTTAGAAACAGAAAGAAGTACATATGGACTTGCATCTTTATGATTTTTGCATTTTGAGTATTATGACATAAATCCTACTTATTATGTAGTATTACGACTCAAATTATACATTACTACGCTTTCTATGGAAGTAAGCAATTTTCAATCTTTGATCCTTACATAAAACACCACATGCCATAACAAAATATTCCACTTCACTTTGAAGCAGAAGTCCACGTTTTTGTTTGACTAAAGTTAGCGTTTTTTTTAAACAATATTTTTAAAGGCTTTACGTATAAAATATTTCGTTTTATTTAGTCGCTTTTAAAACAAAACTAATTGATTTAATAATTACTACTTTTTTGTTACCTATCAGCATGGATATGCGAAAAAGTTATGAGACCATTGTTACAGAAAAAAATTTTTTTTGGCTCTCCTGAACATTTACCCTTTTGGACTTGCATGCTTCTCGGGTACAGATATATTTACAACAAAACGTCTTTCAATTTTTACAAAACGTAAAAAAAATATTTATAAATATATTTTCACATGAGCGAGATTTATCATTGCCAGAATTTAAAAGCTCAAGTTTTAAAAAGTTGGCAAAAAACCATTTGATGCTGATGACAGTTTGACATATTTCAACCAAAATAATTGAATTAAATATTTTTTTGATGAGTTTACCTTTCATAACCTCACCAAGGTTGTTGGTTATCATGGAATCCATGTCTTTCCCCAGAATCTGGTAATTATGGTCTATATCGGGCATGGCGGGCGTGCGGGTAATTGCTCAAATTATCCGACAACTTTGCTGTAATTGAATCCGTGATTTCAGATAAGGCATGAATCACTCATAATGATTTGTCAGGAAAATAAATTAAACAACCTTTTCCTCAATGCCTATTGAAATGTTCGACACCCCTTCACAATTTTTACAGTGTATTATTAAAGTGAATATCGTAACATAGTTAAAACTGCCCGAAGCCACTGGGACTACACATTTTATTTATTTATTTATTGACGCTCTATTGGGATTTTACTTAACTAATAAAAATTTAATTTATAACAACAGTATAACATAAATAAAAAAAAGATTACAAAATATATAAATAAAGCATAAACTCAATGTAATAAATAAGAATATATCTAATGCTAAAACCACCTAGAAGACTTTAGAGAACTAGTAGGTGCAATTCATGTACTCGTACCTACAAAAAACCAAAAAAAACTCATTAATTTTGACTTAATTACTCGCTGTTTTCATCTAAAATACAAACAATAAAAAAAAACAATCAAAAGAAAATCGAAATAAAATAAAATGATTTCTTATAAATTAATTACATCCTAAAAGTGGTGGATTAATTTGGCTTTAAGAGAAGTGTCGAAGTTTAAATTAAATATGTAAGCGATATCAGTTAGTTGGCCAACCTATCTATTCTTTCTATGGCATAATTCATAGCGATTTTTAATTTATTTATTTCAGTGAAAACTTCTTTAGCATCTTTGTGATTTGAAACTCAACGAAACGAAAAATAGCGATACTAAAAAGAGACAAACACATACATCTATAGGTTTTAGCCTGCAAGAGAATGAGATGGTATAATCAGTATCAAATTTCTGCGTTGCTTCGTAACCTATCGGTTTCCTCTTTGGGTGGTGCTTCGTTGTCTCACCACTCTTGACTACTTTAGGTATCTGAAGTTATTACTCTTCCCTTTGTGAATTGCCCACTCTGTTTTTAAATATTAGCTTCATACAGGAGGCCCCGAGGAAAACACTTTCCTCCAGGGCCTATATCATCTTTGATGATGCTGTGTGGAAGGTCTTTAGAGGGAAAAAGAAGGAGACGACGTTCTTGGAAAGAAAAAGGCATGAAAAAGGGTATTCCTCAACCAGTCTCTCTCGATCCAACCCGCCATACATAAGGTGAACAAACGCATCCACCGCCAAGATCTAGACAACCAGAGCCTGGCTAAGGTAGCCAATCACTCGGGGTGACCTATGGAAGGGGTGTTGGTTATCCAACAAATATTTCCCGGGGTGGCGGTTAAAGCATCCCATCACAAAATACCTAAGAATTGGCTTGCCGAAGGGAGTGGAATGAAAGGAAATGGGGAAGGAGGATAGTTGAGATATACCTGGCGATTCAGATCTGGTCAGCAATGGTTACTTGAATTGAATCTGAAAAACAGTCTTTCAGCAGGACTGTACTGACAGTATTTATGAATCTGAATCGTGCTATAAAAAATTAAAACACGCTTACTTTTTGTACGTAAATATAATAAAATAAAATATTTAATTACTCATTACACGCTCGCTCCGAGATTTGAACTCCGGGATTGGTAGTCGAGAATTTTAACGAGGTGGTAAAAAAGAAAATGATTTGCCATAAATATTTAATAACGTACAGAGACAACAAGCGTTTTAATTTAAAATTGTAAATTTCGAGCCCTTTTTTAGATGCAATTGAAAAAAATAGTGAAGATAAATGCCAGGGAACGACTGTTTATTAAAAATATTTTTATTTATATTTTTCTTCTTTTCACGCATTGTTTAAGAGGCCGCTCTCCGAATTTCTACCGATTTCTTGCAAATCTCCCTTAAACATTTGAAGTTTTTAAGCTCTTAAAAAATGTATGTTATTTTTTAAGATAATATCTATATCATTCCCCACGCCGAAACGCAAATTATATGAAAATCCCTCGAAAGAAAAAAATCGCAAAGTATGCTCCAATTTTTTTTAATTTCTAGTCTGTTTCCATTATTTTACAAGTTACATGTATGAAAAAATTCACAATGTTTTATTAAATACTGTTTTAGACAGCCCTCGAGAGATTTTTGCTCTATTTTGAACGAGTCGTGTTTTATTAAAGATTTTCGCAGTTTTTGCATCGATTTTGGCGCTATAAATGTTAGCGCTCTCCTCTAACATTCTTAATTTCGTATCTCTCCATCTTCTTCTTTTTGGGGCCGGTAACAGAGCCTTAACCTGAACTTGAAACTAGATAATATTACGAGTATATTACAATTACCTCTACATCCATCAAAACTATAATATCCCTTAGTTAAAATACATTTGTAGATTTGTAATAGTATGTATATATTACTATGTGTACATTGTTCATTTCGTTTGGATGGAATAAGCCATATATGTCAAATTGATGAGACAAATAACAACCCTTTGGCAAGAAAATAATGCAAGAGATAAGTGACAAGTGTAAGCCAGAGGGCTTTCAATTGACAATTCCATGCATAACTATCGCTACACGCGGGTTTATGTTTGATAGTTCTGGCACGTGAAATATTGTATTTCGGGTTTCAAGTGTGACTGGACTCTGTTAGAATGAGAATGGAAGAGTTTTTTATACTTAACAACAAACACAAAGATAGAATATGTTTTTGTCGATATTACACGGTTCACTTCTACATTTTAATTTGAATGAAGCAATCAAATCGAATCATTTAAGTATAAAAGAAAATGATTCAATATCATTTAATGTCGTTGTTGAATCCTTGTTCAATCCATTCAACGGTTGACGTACAATGCGGTTGAAGGAGAAATGAACGTGTAAACCCAGATGTTGAATAATTCAATCGATCTTCATTCGCGTGCGCCGTAGTTATGCAAAAGGTCACGTTGTCAACATAGTCAAAATGGTTTATAAATGGAGAGGAACTTAAGCCTCTGTTATTGGAACATTTCAAGACGTACCCTAGCATGAAGTATATTTTTTCGTTGACTCGTTTACTCGTTAATTATAATAATAATAATAATAATGATTTATTGTTTTTCTTTCTTTACAAACATCTAAAGATAATGATATCCTCACTGGGATTTCCCGTGCTGAGGATTTCATTTACATATTATAATTTAATTATAAGAAATTAATATGAATTTGTTATAAACGTATAGGTATCATGTAGTATTTTGTGAAATAATTAAAAATTAAATAAAAAAAAAATTTATAATTCAGATCAGTAGATTCGGTTTTAGTCTGTATTTGATATCAGTATATTTTCTATTTCTGTTCTCCCTATATTTAGTATCCAGCTTTTTATTTGAGATTTAAATGTTATACTGTTGAGGTTTTTAAGTGAGAGTGGTATTTTATTGTAAAGTTTAATACCATAATACAAGAAGCTTTTTTGCCCAAATGTTGTGTTAGTAGTTACTTGTTGGATATGTTTTTGACCATGAGATCTAGTGTTTCTAATGTACGTGTAAGTTGTCATTTCTTGGGTTTTGTACTTATGAATGTAAATAAGTATAGTTTTAGAATACAGTTGTTTAATTGACATGATGTTAAGATTGTTGAAGATTTCATCAGTGCTAGTTCTTACAGGAACTTTCAGTATAATTTTTATTATGGATTTTTGAGTTTTAATTAGTGGATTTAGTATGTTTTTATTTGCACTGCCCCATCCGATAATACCGTATTCTAACAGTGATTGGCAGAGAGCCATGTAAATCTTGATTAAGTCTTTTTTAATGAGGACATTCCTGATAGTTTTGAAAAAATAACTTAGTTTTTTAATTTTATTATTTAAATAGGTAATGTGTTCGGTCCATTTTAAGTTTTGGTCAATTTTTAGACCCAGATACGTTATATGGTCAACGTTTTCTAATGAAGGACAATTACAATGCTCATTTAAGTGATGCTGACTATGAATTTTCAAGTTCAGGTTTTCTTCAGAGTTTTTCTTATTTTTTATTTTGAAAGTGATGAATTTGGTTTTATTAGCATTAAGTGTAAGTGAATGGTAGTCAAGCCAATTTTTAATTCTTTTAAGTGTGTCTTCTGCTTTCTTAAACGTTTCTGCCCAATTTTTCCCATTTATAAGGAGAACAGTATCATCCGCAAAACTGATGATTTCTCCGTCACATTCTATGTGGCATAGGTCATTAATATAAATAAGGAACAGAATCGGACCCAGAATACTTCCTTGAGGCACCCCGAATTTGACATCAATACACTCACTGGTTATGTTGTTAAGTTTCACAGTTTGCTTTCTATTTCCCATGTAACTTTTTAAAAATATTAGTTCATTATCAGTAATTCCTAGGTTCTCTAGTTTTTCAAAAAGATGTGAGTGATTTATTGTGTCGAACGCTTTAGAAAGGTCGAGAAATATGCCAATGCATTTTTTATGAGAGTCTAGAGAATTTTTAATATATTCAATTACTAAGGTTATGGCGTTGGATGTTCCTAAATTTTTTCTGAAGCCAAATTGTTTTGGTGATAATAGTTTATTTGATTCTAGGTAGTCGACGAGTTGAGTTTTAACTGTTATTTCTAAGATTTTAGATAATGTGTTTAGAATTGTGATTGGTCTGTAGTTATTGATATCTTTACGATTTCTTGATTTAAAGATTGGTGTAATAGTCCCTATTTTGAGTTGAGATGGAAATCTGCTTTCTGTGATAGATTTATTTATTAGAAAGAGTATTGGTTCGGTAATTTCATCTTGTAAGAATTTTATTGTTTTCATTGTGATTTCATCACTACCAGATGAGGATGTTGATTTGAATTTAGATAACATTAGTGTTAGTTCTTGTTTAGTGATTGGTTTTAGGGCAAATTTAATACTTTGTGGATTTGGGTGTTTGTTTATGTTCGGGATAAAGTGTTGAGGTTTGGTTATTTTGTTCGCTAAATTCGAGCCTATATTTGCAAAAAAATTGTTTGTGTAGTTAATTAGTTTATGTACGTTTTTGTTGACCGAGAGTGTACCGTTATCTGTGTTGATTTCTTCCAATGGGTTTGTTTTGTTTTGATCTGTGTAGGTGATTTCTTTAATTATTTGCCAGATAAGTTTTGGATTATTATTGGATTGATCTATTTTAGATCTGTAGTAATTTTGTTTAGCCGATTTAGTAAGATTGGAGCAGATGTTTCTATAGTTTTTGTAAAATAGTGTTATGAGTTGCCCATAAATGCTACGAACGAACTATACAAGCGGCAGAGTTGCCCATAAATGCTACGAACGAACTATACAAGCGGCAGAGTTGCCCATAAATTCTACGAACGAACTATACAAGCGGCAGGCAGCTGTGTGTCACGTGCTCAGTACATGTACATTCTCGCGTGATTATTGCTGTCCCTCTCAGGCTGGCAGAAGACATTACCATATATGGCTACACGGCGCGAATTCCAGCCAATGGCAGAAGACATTACCTTATAGGGCACGCGTTCGAGTCATCCGTCTCGCTCATCACGGGCAAGCAGCTCCAGCCACCGATCGCCAAAGGAACAGACATATTTCGGACAACGGCGCGAGCGGTCGTACGCACTACTACGTACTGTCGGGCAGTATGCCACCCTTTGACGCGGCTAATTAAGTCTTCACTTACGATCCCAATATGGCGCTACCACCACAGACGCCTGTATAATCCTACTGCCGCCTACCATAGCCGCCCTGGCCGCGCACGGTTTTTAATCCGCCTACTTAATACCATGGCCGCCCAGACGCGCACGGCTTTTAATCCGCCTACATTGCCGATAGCCGCTTAATTCACCGTTATCACCCCCCGGTTCGGTAAGCTGACCGAATCCGCCCACCATGACGCCGAGAAGCCGCCCACGCACCCCGAGCCGCCCAGTTCCTGCACCCGATCTATGAGCTTTGCTCTAGATCTCTCCACTTCGTAGGAAGCTGCCTGCATCCGTACGACGCCACGTGAGATTTTAAACCCTCTTATAGTATTTCCGAGCCTAAATTCAGTAGTATTTCTAGTGCCTCTCTCTCTCTCTTATGCTAGGCCTTAAACAGCTTACCTGGTTGCCTGTACTGTTCACCCTTGCATTATTGAATACATTTGAATTGTGCCCAAACCTTGTTTCATTGGAGTCAACCATCGACAGCCTCGGAGGAGCCCTACGACCCTGAGCTGAGCCTTCCAAGCCGAGGCATATTGCCCCCGGGGGGCCTGCTTAACACTTGTTTCCCCCCCGGGAGGGACATATTTCTGGAGACCAGAAGTATAACACTGGACCCTACGTGGCTTCAGTATCACCCTGGCCCCAGGAAGTATGACACTGGCGCGCCAACTGGGCCGAAGTCTTGTCGATTGTTGTCTCCCTAGAAACATAATTATGTAATCTTAGCTATAAATATTTTATATTTGTGCTCCCATCAACAACGGTAGTTCTGTGTGAATTATTCTAAACGTCGCGAGTCCGTCGGCTAGTGCTATTCGAGTGTTAGGTATTTTAAACATCGCTTATTACCGTAACGTCTTACGCTATTACGTTCTATCGCGGCAGCCAGAGTTGTTCGTCATTCGCGCGGAATTTTTTTTTATTGAGTAATGAATTTCGTTATTTTAAAATCTCCGAGTGGCTGCTGTGTTAGTTGTATTATTTCTTCCTTGAAGAGCAGTGGTTGTTTCCAATAAAAGGGAGTAACTACTGTCGGATTGTGCTCGTCACATCCGTTCCCCTGTAATAGGAAGTTGTAAATGCGACTGCCAGCAACTGCTCTCGTCTTATATTATTCGTCCGAAATTTTTTTTGCTTTGTTCATTATAATAACGCAAAATCATGGAGGCCACCATACCAATAATGGATAGAATATTAAATTTCGAGAAAGCAAACGCGTCGGTAATAAGAAAAATGTTAATGGATAGAGGCGTAGTTCCCAAAAGGGCTTTTCTAACTTTACGGAAACAATGTGTTGAGTTTAACGAATCCCGGAAGTTGAATTATAAAATAAACGTTAAACGAAAAGTTCAATAAATAATGAGTACAAGTTATAAAGTTAGTTTTCGTTTCTCTCAATAGGTAGTTTTAAATCACAAAATGGAAAACGACGTTACATAATGTTATAAAAGAGAAATTTTAAAGCAACAAATTATTAATTTTCAAAACAGAATAAGTTAATATGGAAAGCTTCCCTTGTAATATTAGTTAAAGCCACAATTGTTATTTTTCTTCATAGAAGTTTTAATTTATTGTTAATACATTAGAATAAATTAGAATTGTAATTTTGATTGTTGATTGATCTAGGAACAGAGTAGCTAACTGGTATTGGATTAATGAACAGTTCAGGACAAATGTAGATTAATAACATAAATTGTAGAAAAAAAAAGGAATAAACAAATTCAGTCAAAAGTTTTTTTTAAGAAACAAAAGTTTAGGTACAGATCGGTGAAAAATAGTAAAGTTCTTAGAAGTTTAATGTTGTTTCGTTTGAAAATCATGAGTGTCATGAACCCACGGTTAGAGATCGTACATCATTGAATTAATATTCCATATTACACAAATTAGAAAACACAATGTTGTTAAAGTAATAAACGTTCGGGAAAGGAAACAAACTTGTATATAAAATGTATATAAATAAGGCAACGTGTATATAAAATGTATATAAACAAGGCAACGTGTATATAAAATGTATATAAACAAGGCAACGTGTATATCAATGTATATAATTGGCTAAGTGTTTTTTTTGTTAGTTTAAGTCTCTTAAAATCTATCTGAATTGCTTTCGTACTAAAGTGGTAGAAAATTAAATAAATTAGTGAAAAACAGTAGAACATCATTTAAAGAATAAATTCCAAACTACAAGGTATATGTTACTAGGTACTTGTTTTTTCGAATGATTATCTAAGGAAGGTTTAATAATAAAATTTTGTATATGCTATAGGTATTTACCATAGAGACAGTATTGGAACATGTATTGTTTTTAATCGGGACTATCCCACTCTAAATAGTAGTATGCGGAAAATAAAATAAACTATCGTTGGGAAAGACACTTCAGAGGAAACAAGTGAATAGCATCATATGTTCAAATTATCGATTAAAAATAAAAAATAACGAAGAATTTTAAAGTGAAATCCTTGTAAAATTTAACAGAATAATCTCTCGAATAAAGTACATTTGAATGTTTAGCTTCAATTAAGTTTTTTTTCATAAGAATGTAGGAATGATTTCGGCAACAAATTTACGTGAATGAATAACAGTATAATGGAATGCAGAATAGAAAAGATAAAATAAGTTTTTTTTGGAAACATCTGTGGAAAATTATTAAAACATAGAATTAAAAAGTAAACCACTACAGTTAAATCGAGATTGTCATTTAGTAACAAAAACAAATAGTGAATAGAATCCAATTATTAATGTCTTACTTGTAATGAAGAAAAGGGTTATAAAATTATAAGAAATTGTCTTCTTCTTTTTTTCTTGTATTACATATTATGACAACGTGATCGTTGTTAGGAAATTATATCATATAGATATTGAGTAATAAACTCAAGAAATGTACTACGGTTACATAGGTACCCGCGTATACAATTCTGGTTTCAAACCGTTATAGGAATGCCTTCCTCAGAATTAGGGCAAGGTGGGATTGTTAAGATGTGAAATCTTGAACAAAAAAAAAAAGGAATTTGTGATATAGGAAAGAATTGGAATTAGAGAATTAACCCCTCAAGTAAGCTTTAGGTGATTGTAAATTCGTATAGTTTTGACATAGCTATTTTAGAAAATGTCATGGCGCCCTTATATAGTTAAATACAATGGAATTTTTTTTTTAAACATGATGATAGTAAAGTAAACAATAGTTAAAAAAGTTATGAACAGAAAAGTTGAGTTTAAACTGAGACTTATAGTGAAAATTTATTAGTAAAAAAAGTTATCACCGGATAATATTGTTAAATTAAGAGTAAATAAATAATAGACATGGAATTTTTTTAAAAAAGGAATTTTCAAATAATCAGTCAAGCAAGTAAAAGTTTTAAATTTTGAAAGTTGTAGTAAGAAGCAACGTCGTTAGCAATTCAGTTATGATTCATTTTTTTTTATGTATATAAATTGTTAGCTTATAACATGTAATGTTAAAATATAAACACACGAATTGAATACTTAGGTATTTGAGCGACTTAGTCAGTGTGTATTACGCATCGTATAGCGGTGTTATTAAATCTGTGTTATTAAAATTTGGAAACGATTCCTGTTAAATATAGAGTAACCTTTTAAAGAGAAATTTTATAGAAATTGTAGTATCATAAATTTTTAAATAATTAATGAAGTTCTGTTTTTTTGGATATTGTGTTATTTTTATGTGTTTATTTTGCCGAAGCACAGGCATTTGAGGAAGGTGATTTCTCATTTGTGTTGGTGAACTAAGGCAAGGTTACTGTTCTCTGAACGTAACGGTGTGGCCACACGGAGATAGACGTTTGCAAACGTATCTCTTGAAAACACGAGAGGATTATAGTATAGCCTTATAATTATACGACGCTATAGGAGAGATCCTTATAATATGCCAAACGCTATAGGAGGTATCCTTATAATATGACCGACGCTATAGGAGGCGTATCCTGAGAATTACACGGAGAGGAAAACAGAAAAACAGAACAGAGTATGGAAATTAGTCCATCAGTAGGAAAAGAAATTGGTTACGAATTATAATAACACAGTAAATTTAAACACGAGGTGCATGTATTGTATTGTCCTCTACATAAGGTTGTAAAATGCGAATATGTATCAGTTTCATTGATTACATGACTTAGTCAGCATTATTATCCATCATTGGATGACCTTAATAAAAAATTGTAAATTTATTCACGAGGTACATGTATTGTATTGTCTTTTATATATAACCCAAGGACGTCATGAACCCTAGTGGTTAGTACGAGGTTATAACGCATATAACTTAACTTTTGTTATTAGAGTTGTATACAATTCCTTTCTTAATGGATCGTCATCACAAGTGTTGACAATCCGGGACGCCGGTATGTCTGCACGTGAAGACTTGTTGTCATTATTATTATTATAAAAAAAGAGGTAACTCACCTTACACTAGTGAAATTACTGATGCGATATTTAGTTCATTTATTGTAATGACTATTATTGGTAGTAATAATTTATTACTTTTCCATCCTAGTGCGTAGCCACTTAGGTTGTTTTTTTTTAAAAAAAAAAAAATGTTTTTTAAATTTATATATGAATATGGTTACATAAGTATATAAATTCGTCTAAGAAACACGACACGATACACTGATTGAGGGCGTAGTTCAAGGAACCCTAAATTAGGCTAGGTTTTTCATTAGAAAAAACTGCGTTAGGTATTCAGTATCCTGCCCGGGACCGAAGTAGAGACCTAATTTCTATTTTCGTGGAACAATTTGCATTCTAAAAAGTACTTAATTTTAGTTGCAATGAAAGAATATGCAAGCATATTCTTTTCTTTTCGTTGACAAGAGACGGCATAAGAAAATTCTTGTACAAGTGGTAGGTATAAAGGCACCTAGTTCTCATACTGGGATAGGTCATTGGGTAGTAAGAAACTTAGGAACCTTATGGTTGTAAATAACCTTGTGTATATATTAATATAAGGTCATGTATAAATGGAAATATCATTTCAATTATAATTTTTTTTTATTTTTTGTCCTTTTTTTTTTCGGGTTTTTCAATCTCTTTCATTGTCGAATTATTCTCACATGAAGGTTAAATCGTTATAGTATTGGACATCTCACACGTTGCGATATAGGAGAAATTGGGGCGGTAAAACGTTCACAATCGGGTAGTTACCCACTCCTTAACGGGGTATGTCTCAATTCTAGCGTATGTTGGAGTGAATTCACGATGAAAAGGCAATGTAATAATAATATTACCACATTTTTGTTATCAGAATAGGCCCAATAGACAACACTATTCGGTTCACATAGGTTGTGGTGGTATCGAATTTTAACCTTCTTCCGCGATCATATAACAACGGTTACTCGTTGTGTGGTATTATAGAGCTGTTACAAGTCCGATAGGATGGAACTTGGGTATCGACCTAACGTGTCATTCGGCAGGTAAACTATAATCCAAAGCGTGATAGGATGGCTAAACTCCTTAGAATTAGAGCAGGAAGATTGTTGGAAACGCGAATTTCCGAACAATTAAAGTATATATGATTCCGGTGTTAGGAAGAAATTCGTTACTCAATAAAAAAAAAATTTTTTTCCTCTTCTAATAACATTGTCGGTAGTATTAAATTTTCGTATTTTTTGTGTAAAAATACGTGGCGTTGTTGTTATTTATTTTAGTTTTTTTTCTTTCTTCTCTCCTTACGTAGTCAAACCCTGAGAGTTTAAGTTGAGTTGAGACAAACTCGAATTGAAAGTTATTTAACAAAATTGTACTCACACACATAGAGTTTTTGGTGGGTAAACAAATGTATATTCAAGTGTTTTAATTATGATAAATGTAATTAATTAAATTACTATATAAATATTTTGTAAACACGTAATTGATTACTTCGGTATCAATATGGTAAGCCAGCGTGTAAAGTCCTTGCCATATCAGGACGCAATTGTACGGTAATTTGTAACTTGCTATATCACTGTATTCAAATAAGGAGTAGTACTTCTCGTAGTAAGAAGATTTAAGAGTATGCACCCAGTTGAGTAAATTAGCTCGGTAATGTCATAAAGTTATGTCATTCGGGTCGTATTGTTCTTATTAGAGAATAATGTAATTGCACTTATGGTCATTACGGTTCGTCTGGTTATTTTGGTGGGAACACCTAGAGGGTGTCCTATGTGGTTTCGTCGAACGCAAGTTCACCGTGAGGATTCCAAGGGATCTATCCGGTTGTCTATGTCGTTGCGGCAAGGGTATATTTCTAGTATACCAAGTACAGCGCTGTACGGGTCACCGAGGGTGAGTCGAGAAAACATGAGAGGATTCATATTATGCCTGAAAATTAATATTCATGATAGGGTTTGTAGCATTACCTTACAATTATATGCGAACATGAGAGGATGGTCATTTATGCCTGATAATTAAATGCAAACCAGACAAACCATGACAAGCTGAGAGTGCGGGAAACTAACATTTGGGTTGGAATTGAATTGTGAAAATAGCATAAAGTGTATAAAAACAAAGTTGTATAATTTAAAAAATTCTATTGTAAGACGCGAATATGAGTGATTTCGATCATTTCATGACATTGGTCAGCGTACAATATTCCATAACAGGAATAAAGTGTATAAAAAAAAAAGTTGTATAATTTTAAGAATTCTATTGTAAGACGCGAATATGAGTTGGTTTCGATCATTTCATGACATTGGTCAGCGTACAATATTCCATAACAGGAATAAAGTGTATAAAAACAAAGTTGTATAATTTTAAGAATTCTATTGTAAGACGCGAATATGAGTTGGTTTCGATCATTTCATGACATTGGTCAGCGTACAATATTCCATAACAGGAATAGGGTTGGAAATTTTTTGTCTAATTTTAAGATTTTTACATGGTAGTAATCCTTCTCGGAAGGGTCATGTTTTCTTTATTTCTTCATGCACCTTCGTTAGCGTGTCTTGTATCGCACTAGGTACGTCACATTTTTTTTAATTTCTTGAGAGAGTTGGCAACCTTTGTTCAGTTATTGCTAGTTTTTTTTAGCTTGGCTCACAGGTAGTTAAAATTTTGTTGGCTCTTAGGTAGGGAGTGTTTAAATCCTGGTGAAGAGGTAGCTCTGTACCTCACATTGTGGCAATCATCGCATCACATGCTGTATGGAAGGTCGTGGTCCCCTGCATCAGCCTCGCTGCCTTTTCCCTTCATTTTTCAGGGGGAGGAGGGTAGTGTTATGAGTTGCCCATAAATGCTACGAACGAACTATACAAGCGGCAGAGTTGCCCATAAATGCTACGAACGAACTATACAAGCGGCAGAGTTGCCCATAAATTCTACGAACGAACTATACAAGCGGCAGGCAGCTGTGTGTCACGTGCTCAGTACATGTACATTCTCGCGTGATTATTGCTGTCCCTCTCAGGCTGGCAGAAGACATTACCATATATGGCTACACGGCGCGAATTCCAGCCAATGGCAGAAGACATTACCTTATAGGGCACGCGTTCGAGTCATCCGTCTCGCTCATCACGGGCAAGCAGCTCCAGCCACCGATCGCCAAAGGAACAGACATATTTCGGACAACGGCGCGAGCGGTCGTACGCACTACTACGTACTGTCGGGCAGTATGCCACCCTTTGACGCGGCTAATTAAGTCTTCACTTACGATCCCAATATGGCGCTACCACCACAGACGCCTGTATAATCCTACTGCCGCCTACCATAGCCGCCCTGGCCGCGCACGGTTTTTAATCCGCCTACTTAATACCATGGCCGCCCAGACGCGCACGGCTTTTAATCCGCCTACATTGCCGATAGCCGCTTAATTCACCGTTATCACCCCCCGGTTCGGTAAGCTGACCGAATCCGCCCACCATGACGCCGAGAAGCCGCCCACGCACCCCGAGCCGCCCAGTTCCTGCACCCGATCTATGAGCTTTGCTCTAGATCTCTCCACTTCGTAGGAAGCTGCCTGCATCCGTACGACGCCACGTGAGATTTTAAACCCTCTTATAGTATTTCCGAGCCTAAATTCAGTAGTATTTCTAGTGCCTCTCTCTCTCTCTTATGCTAGGCCTTAAACAGCTTACCTGGTTGCCTGTACTGTTCACCCTTGCATTATTGAATACATTTGAATTGTGCCCAAACCTTGTTTCATTGGAGTCAACCATCGACAGCCTCGGAGGAGCCCTACGACCCTGAGCTGAGCCTTCCAAGCCGAGGCATATTGCCCCCGGGGGGCCTGCTTAACACTTGTTTCCCCCCCGGGAGGGACATATTTCTGGAGACCAGAAGTATAACACTGGACCCTACGTGGCTTCAGTATCACCCTGGCCCCAGGAAGTATGACAATAGTTTTAAAGAAAAGTCATAAGGATTGTTTTTTACTTGCTGATGGATCTTGTCTCTTTTTCTTATACATTTAAGTAGGCCAGGTGTGATCCAAGCTTTTTTGATAATTTTATTGTGTGAATACGTGTAAGTTTTTATTGAAGTGTGGTTTTGTATTTTTAATTGCAAGTGTTCAATGAACATTTTCCAAGCAACTTCTATGTCTTCAGCTTTATATATTGACTCCCAGGTTTCAGTTTGTAGTGATTTTTTTAGTTTTGTATAGTCTATAACACGTTTATTCCACGTTAAATTTTGAGTCGATGGTCGATTTTTCTTTGCATGAATGTTAAGAATTAAAGTGTAGTGATCAGTGATGGTGGATTGATGTATGATTGTGGAGTATTTTTTATTCGTTTTTGCCATTATGTGGTCAATGCAAGTTTGCGAGGGGATTGATTTATTCATTTTGTGATCCACTCTTGTTGGTTCCCTTATTGCGGCAGACATCCCGTGGGAGAGGAGGAGTAATTGGTACTCCTGTGTTTGTGGATGTTGCCTTCCAGTATCCAGTATATTAATGTTAATATCCCCAATAATGAACAGGTTCCTGATGTTTCGTTCTTGAAGTAGTATGGAGTCTAGTGATCCAAGAAATGGTGATAAATTTGCAGATGAAGGCGATCTGTAGATAGCGAAGATGCATGTATCTTGATCGAGTTTTATTTTCAAACAGTTTGCGTCTTGTAGTTCAATTTCTTCTATTTTGCATTCCATCTTAATTTTACAATATACAATTACTCCGTCGTTTTGATGTTTGTGAAGTTTAGTATTGAAGACTTTGTAGTTGTTGATGTTTTTATGCACATATGTTGAGGAATTTATCCAACATTCTGTGAGGATTAATAAATCAGGTTCTAAATTTAATTCATTTATCAGCACAGTGAAATCCTCAAAGTTTTTGTTAATACTTCGAATGTTTTGATGAATTATGTTCAGGATCGGGAACTCGTCCTGGAGTATACGGTTTAACATGCAGGTATTTGTGGTGATTATTGGTTGAGGTATCAGTTTTTCAAGTGTTTCCGTTGTGAAAGAGGCCATTATAAAGATATAGAGTAGATGGAGTGTATATAGGGGTTTTTTTTTTTTAAATCATCTTAATAGGTATATCGTTGAGATGTCTTATTTCGATAACCTTTGAGTCTTTAGTTTTTCTTATAAGAATTTTTCCATCTTTAACCCAAACATATTTATATTCTTTTTCTAGGGCTCTTTGTTTGGTGTTCCAATGTAAATTTTTGTAGTACTGTGTTAATGCCGCATTTGGATAGACATATTGGGCTCCTTCCCCGTTGAATTTTTTTATTGGGTCACTATGTTTAGCAGCTAACATGATGTGTACTTTTTTATTGTCTACAAAATTAATTGTGATTTTTTTTTGGTTGTTTGGTTTGGAAGTTGTAATTTTAAAGGTGTCCTCTGGTGATATGGTAACGCCTGCGAGCTCAGCGATCTGGCTCACAGTATGGGCTGGGGGTATGTTTTCCTGTAATTTAAGGCCGCTTATTTCAATACTGTTTAACAGGGCTGATTGTTCAATGTCTGCCAGGTGAACCTCCACCGTAGCCAATCTTTTCTCCTTTTCTGCCATTTCTTCCTTAAGTTTGTTTATGTGTGTTTGGTGTATCCATGATTTGCGACAGTTTGTTTAGGATATCGTCATATTTATCGTTAATAAAGCTGTTAAACGTTTTTATTTCTTGAAGCTCAGTTTCTATTTTTTTAAACATAACTGATTTCATTTCCTCGAATTTTGAATTGATGAATTCGAATATTGGGTCATCTTTGGTATTTTTGTTAGACCTTGTTTCCATGATTTTAGTTGGTTTGGACATAGGGCTAAATAAATGATCCAATGTGCACTAAAAAAACTTTGACCGATTTACTGCGAACTGTCACTTCCACTTTATAAGTTGAATAAATTAACTTGTACAACTTAGTAAGTCACTGTTTATTATGGAATACTATCAATTTTATGTTTAAAATTATATTTACACTTTGAAAATAGGGAGTGAGTAAACTTTTTACTGTATTAAAAATGTCGTAAATTATATCACTTTTTCATTGGCTTGGTTAGTTTTGATTTTGTATAACTGGAGTAAAACCGTATGGTTTTGACTACATAAGACACTTAAAAGACAAAACTAAAATACCAGCAGCAATTACTGCACTTTTTTTTATGGTTTCTGTCACTTTTATTAAATATATTTTTTTAATTTTGCGGGAGCAAACAAAAAACAGACTTTTCACTGAAGTATTATTGTTGTATGTGTTGTATTGACGTAACACTTTTTTTTGCTTGACTTCAGTTAACTTAATACAAACAGTGCTAAGAGACGCAAAAGACTTACTTTAAACAGTGATTCCTGACAATATTTGGAGTAAAAAATATAAAAGTTTTGAGCTACGGTGTTTCGATGACTTTATTTTTATTAAACAAAATTCTTCTATAACTCGTCCCTGGTCACTCGGCCGAGTAACCGCCCACCTACACCTAGTATAACTAAACTGTCCTACACCTAGTATTATTTATGCTTTTGTTAAAAAAAAAACGCATCAAAAATGTTACAGGAGACCAAAATTTTATTTCCACTTTTTCCTTCAAACACGAATAATATCAGGAATCACTGTAAGTTTAATACGTCCCTTAACATCTTGTACAATTATCTTTGTATTTTATGTATAAGGTATAAGCTATTTGTCTTTTACTAATAAATAAATTTAGAATGATTTTTTTTGCAGTATTCAATAATGTGAATTAAATAGTTCACTTCTTCATCATATTCAGCATATTCTTTCACATCTACACGTTTCAACCAAAGTGAATCAATTCGAATGAAGCACCGCCGTTACACCGCTATAAAAATTTACATATGAAATTAACGTTATACATTAGCGATATCCTTGTCACATTAGCCCGGTGTTTAAAGAGTATTATAAATGTCACGAGCGTGATGTCACGCTTTGTTACACAAAGGGTAAAGCTTCGTGAGATGTATTTTCAGTTATATTTTTCCTGGATTTTCTTAAGGCCCTTTGCTTTACATATTTATGAAACGCTACGTGTGAATTGGCACTTACTTGACTCGAGTCAAACCCTAGTTGTAAAAGGATCTTCTTCGCTCCTCTTTGGTTCCTAATTGCTGAGGTTCGTGACCCCTAAGTTATTTTTCTTTGATAATGCAGGTTCATTCTGTTTTTACATAATCTTTGCTAAGCAGGATCGGTAAGTTGTCAATGTTAGTTTATTAATATCACTAGCACGGTCCAAGCTGATTACCATCTCATTGACAAATTCATCAATATTGGGAAAAAAATCGCTCTGCGGTGGCAATAAATCTCATATTTCATCTAATCCGAATATTTCAATTCCAAACTTTCAATTAGTGAGGCGGATATGGGTACCGCCGCCCCGGGAACCATTTATTGGATAACCAACACGTCTGCCATAGGTCACCCCAAGTGGTTCGCTACGTTTTGTGACCTAGCAGGGGTTCGAAATGTCTAGGGGAATATGATATTCTAGAATCATTCTACGTATATAGAATTTTGCGTTTTTCGTTTTCATACAAGACGCGCGTGAAGGAAGATTTTTAGGTACGGCTTTCAAGACGATCTTCGATGACGTGCATACCATCACTCCCTGGGACTAGCAGACCAGTATATTGAAATGGTGTCAATAAAGTATATAAATAAATAAATTTATCATTTTAATTCTTTGAAAAAAATTTATTTTTTTCTGAAAGTCAAATCTCAACATTATGGTCACCCTACATGCTTTCATTGTAATGAACTATCGCCTTCAGCTAATTAGGTAGTAATTATACTCATAATCTGCATGAAACATACAACAATATTTTTCTTCAATAACTGTATTATTTTGTGTTATTTTATTAAATTGCAGAGTTGTTAACCTCAATACAGGCTTGACCTAGTGAGGTTATAAACTGAATTGTTAACATTAGTCCTAGGTACCATGAAAAGAAACAAATAAATAAATAAATAAAAGTATTTTGACTTAATTAATAAACCAATTCCACAAACGAAAAAATCGAAAGATTTTAAAATTTTTGAAATCCAATATTGTGGTAAAGCACACGAGAGAGTGAAGTTAAAACCGCCACCCGTTAACAAATTTTCCGGTTTTAAGTTATTTGTAGAGTGATGTGTCCAAAATATATCCACTTACTTTGAAGATCAAAAAACCGTGTAGTCGAGAAGTCTAACTTTTCCTCGTCCGATACGCCTTATGCCTGTCTGTCAATGGTTTCCTCGGAGTAATTCGCCAATAAACATTCTTAGAGCGTCCATCATATTCCTTTGATGTTTCCACACAGTACAGTCATGCCTATCCAGAAGGTCAACGATCGCATGTTCCTTTCCTCAAAATTCATTGCTATTAAAGGATGAAGACAATTTATTAAAGTACGGTAGAGTTATTACATTAAAGCAGAAAAATCACAACTATTCAATCACAGAATCATGAATAACGGATTTTCAGCGCTTTATTCGTATTTGTATCAAAAAACTCTTTTGACTTTTGTATTCGGTATAAGCTCAACTATTAAAGACTTAATTTTGGAAAATACAGTTTTCGACTTGCTTTGTATTTTAAAGTTTGGATTTTTATTTCAATTAAATAAATTTTTCGATATTTATAAGAAGGATTTTAAAGTTTATTTCAATTTAATACGTTTTTCTATATTTATAAGATCTCAATGATAAAACTTTGTTGGGGTTAAAATAAAAAAAATTATAAGAGTTCATAAAATAATTTTTTGATTTTTTTAAACAACTTATACAAATTTTCGTTGTTAGTTTTTGGGGTGTTATGCCGTGTTGCGCTACCTCCTACTATAGCCGACGTTTCGGACAGCGTTGCAGTTTGCAGTGTCCATCATCAGGGCAGATCCGAAGATGTGTAATAAGTGTTAGTGTGTGATTATTTACTTGGAAGCGATGCCGTGTCGCCAGCTTCAATCCACTGGCAGGTATTTCAGTAGAAAGGGAACTGCGATTTTAGTGAAAGCGCAGTATTTACGTTAGCCTGGGGCCCGTCCATGTGATAATTGCCGACGAAAGTGGCGCCATCGTTATTCTAGAATTAGACAACAGAGTTCAAGTGGTAAAAGCGAAAGTAGCCAATATAAGCAAAAAAGGTTTTATACCTTTATATTGTATTATTATATGGTATTACAGTATACTAAGACATGGTATTTTTTGCGTTTAGCTTTGGTGTAGCCGTCAATTACCGGATACAAAGAGCTGTTGAGCTTAGCTCCGTCGTCTCTATTAACGTCGGCTATAGTAGGAGGTAGCGCAACACAGCGTAACACCCCAAAAACTAACAACGAAAATGCTTTTGGCCCTGAAAATCTAAAAAAAAAAAAAAAAATTACTTATACAAACATTAGGTGTTTATAAAAGCTGAAATATTTTTCTATTGAAAACGGAATGGTTTAAAAAACACTTTATAACATGTTTTTTTAAATCAACAAATGTATCAATAAATGTAACAAAGCTGTGAAATTTTCGATTTAAGAATCATTTTAAATTGATGAAGAGGGAGAAATAAATCATTGTATATAAATCATGTTTTTAAAATTGGATTATTAGAATTTGCTAGACAATTTGCTGTTTAAATTTATCGCGTCATTAAAATTAGTCCAATTTTGTTTCAACGCATTGACATTTTATGTTAAATTACATTATGATATAATAAACTCTGGGATTTTACGAGCATCCTCTTTTCTATCACCGTATTCTGATAAACCATCCTACTACAAATATAGCATAGACAATCTGTCACCACGGCAACCCTTTTTTATTTTTAAAAATTTATTGACTTTATTTATAACATAGGTAACCACTTTATTTTTTTTTTTACAATTTAACTCACATTCTATTATTATATGCATAATTTTAACTATTCATTTGGGAGGCACTTTTGGGTGATACCTGATCCATTCGTCATCCCAAGTGATTCACCACGTTTAATGACTTGGTACGGGTGCCCAGGGTCGGCTGAGGTTTGTCCAGGTTCTGGGGGCGGATTTGTCTGCCCACATACTGCGTGGCGGGATGGATTTTTGACCTTTCCAGCCTGACTTTCTAGAGCAGTGCACCAGTGGGAGGGATGGATTCATACGAACGTCACCCTGGATTCATTGATCCCAGATTTCTACCTACCCAACATACGTTTATTCTACCCAGAACTTCTTTTCTTTAAAAGTACCCTATCTAAAGCATGTACTTAAACTTAGTTGGTAATTCTCCGTTTTTGTTATCACTTAGTGGTGACTGATAAAAATTCAGCATAAATTCCCAAGATATATTAACTACGAATTCGGTCTCCCCATTGTCAACAACAAATTAAAATCTCTTAATGAAAAAATTAAAATTATTGTAACTCTCAGATAGAAGAATTACTTTCAACTTAACTTTCATTTTTAAGGTTGTTGATGGTATTGTAGACAGCCTTGAATTTTAAGGTTTAATTACCTTCCATACACCAACAAGAAATACTCGGTCTAAAAATCTTTTTAATTGCAACAAAAAATTCAGGACTGATTCATTTAGATACTTGCTGGTACGTAGATTTCATAACTACAGTTGGCAATACTTTCTCAGAAGTAGTGGATATGATAACGTAAATAGAAAAAATATTTTAGGCACTTTGTTCTCTAGGCTCGCTGTCCATTTTCGTTGTCATTTCTGTTGGTATAAGTATGCATTCATTCTTTGTGAGCGTAGTATTGTGTTCATGTTCCATTTTCCTCTTATATTCAGTCATGTATTTGCGGAATAAATATTCTACACCATAATAAGACCAGTACCGGCAAGATAGCTAAGATCCGATACAACAATGAAATTTTTCTCTCTGAAATATATTTTTTACATTGGTAATTTAACCATAGAATTTTGTATTAAATGTGGAATCAAAATTTATTATACCCTATTAATTCAAAGTTCAAATCAATCGGCTTACGTGAAATAGGAAGACGTGGCGTTGCGTAGGTTTTCGTCAGATATAAAGTAGCTGTCTTGGCATTATTACATTTACAAGTTTAAATCTCCCCCCCCCCCCCTCTTCAACTGGTACAGGGTGTCAAATACATCTCGTTGGGAGCTGCCAACGAGACATTTCTGATGAAATCAATCTTGCCTCACCCGCTACCCCAGTTTCCCTGGATTGGCTTAGTGAGAACTTTACAACAGTCTTCAGTTTGTCCTTAAATCAAGGTTGCCCACGTAACAAGCAACTTTTTTCTACCCAAAAAAAAACCATTCCGAAACAACTATTTAATTACGTATTCAAATAAAAATGTTTCAGAAAAACGTAGAGAAAATGTGAATCAAATCTTTTTGACACCGATGGTTGCTGGAAAAAACAATTTTGCGGTGAGGAAGATTAACAGCATTTCCACTAAGTGGCATCGTTACTTCAAATTTAGATTTTTTCCTGGTTTTTGACCTGTGGTCTTCACGTGGTTAAAGCATTTTAATTTTTTCTTTATGTTAAAGGGATTTTTCCGGCCACTAGACCATTCTTCACATAATAAATTATATCATGGATTCAATAAAACAGCTTCTCATATCGTTGGCAAATAAAAAAAGACTCTCCAGTCAGTATGAAATTCTTCATGTCTAACTAGTTCCGTCTCAGGCATTGCCCGGGCTATGAACAAAGTTTTTAAAATTCTGATGCAAATAGTGACTTTCCTCTTGTTTTTACGGTCAAGTGTGCAAAATTTCATCATTTTCGGAATAAAACAGTAGATTTGAATAAAAATCAAATCCATGCCACCTGCACAGTGTTCTCCCACCCGACAATGACATTATTCTTGGTATAAATGACGGTCAACGTGGAGTAAGGGTCTCGACTAGAAATCCGAATCCCGACGTGCGTAAATAAATTTTATTTACCAATCTTACTCAATTTAAATAATAAACAGCATATTTGCGGCGCGTTACAGAGTGGAAGGTAACTCACAGTATTATCCTGGTGTAAGATCACCATTTAGAATTGAAGCGTTGCTCGAAATGGCTTTAGCCGTTTTTAGTAACCAGATTTGAATAGCCAGATTCTTCTCCACCTTCTTCCCCACCCCATTATCTTCAGCATCGCAAAATACCCCAGTAAGGAATGCTATAGTCTCATTGGCTCCAGACGGGCGTAGTTGGGACTCTTGTATTCAGATAAAACAAATTGTTATATCTACGTTCTGAAAAAAAAAAATATTCTGTGTTCTTTACATGGGTGTGGGACGTGAGTTGACGCTATATTTGTATTTATAGATGAACAAAATTATTTGCACCATGTGAGTGATAATTATTATAGCATAAAAATGGTTACAAAAATCATTATCTGGAAACTCCGGGCTAAACTCGGAAAGGTGTCAACCCTGTTGCAAGGAGCTGTCTCACCCAGAGGGAGTTCTCACTCCAAAGTTGGTCCTATTCATTACACACCTGAACCCTTTGGGAATCTTGCGGGTTAATCCCTTTTACACTGTCACCTCCTTTACCCGGAGTACCTGGAAATGCCTGGGCCCTTCTATCTAATCTCTTTCTGCCTTCTGCCAATTTGAAAACTTTTTAATTGTCAATTTATGGCCGAGTGGAGAAGCAATTATTTATTTTATCAGGAGTAACTAATTAATTCCATTATTAATATTAATCTGAAAGTACGCTGCCTGTTTTATGCTGATGATACGGTGCTGATTTTTAACAGAATGGCAGTTCTACAGTCTCTCGTATTTAGAATGAATGAAGTATGTGTGAAGAATTAGTTGATGATGAAAGTAAGTAAGTCTAAAGTCATTGTGTTTGAAAGAGAGAGAACGAAAATGCACTTTGCAATTATTATTGTTAATATGAAAGTTCGTTGCCTGTTGTGTGCTGATGATGCGGTGCTTATTCCTAAGAGTAAGGCACATCTACAGTCGCTTGTATTTAGGATGAACGATGTATACATGTATAATGATGAGCGTAAGTAAGCCTAAAGTCATGGTGTTTTAAAAAGAGAGTAAGAAAACCATGTGCAACACGGTTGTGAATGATGAATTCTTGAAGCAGGTGGATGAGTTTATGTATCTGGGTAGAGATGGCAATGAGATATATTGATATAAAAATGCAGGTAACTCCATTAATGGAAGACTGAACGCCGTTGGCGCTAATGGAAAAACTGTCAATAGAAGCGAAGCTAGCAGTCCACAATGGAGTGCTGGTACCTACCCTAATGTATGGCAGTAGTATGAAAGTAGGCTGAATGCTGTTGAAATGATATCCCTGATACATAGGTGTTTTAAAACCACATATGATTGTGTGAGAAATGTGGAGATCTACAAAGAACGCAAGGCTGATTTAAGCGTAATGAGTAAGTTTGAGAAAGGGACCATATAGAGCGAGTGAACAAAGAAAATAGTCTAAGAAGATTATACGACGCAAATCTTAAAAGTGGTAGAAGAAGACCGGGACGCACGAGGAAGACATGGCACCATCCAATGAATCAGATACTTAAGTCGGGCCATGTCAAGAGTCAGAATAATAGAAGAGTATGCACGAAACGATGTATGAATGTGAATGAGGTAAAGAGTGTGTGTCAAGAACTAGTTGGAGGGCCGTTCTCTCTGCCTACCCCTGCGGGAAACTGTGTGATGGTTTAGTTAGTTAGTTAATATTATTTCGACCTACATTATTTATTTTGAGCTCGGTAGAAAAAAAAATTGAAGATTCCGAACAAAGCATGTCGAATAGTTATTAAGTATCAGATCTATCTTCCTTTGGAAAGCTGTTAAATCAAATATTTAAAAGCTTAGACCTTTTTTCTTTGTATTTGGCTTTTCCTTTGAAGGGTGTTTCTTGTTGTTGATTTAGAGCTCAGAAGTTCAAGGAAATGCGATTTTATAAGAAAGTAGTTTTATTGAATAGTCCTTTTTCAATAATGCGAACGTCTAGAGAATTGTTCACTAAATGTTAGAATATTTAAAACTACCCTTGCTAAAATTGGTTATATCGGGATCCATAACTAGGCTAACTAGAAATTTTAACAATGTAAAGTGTATTAAACTGTTATATTTTGCGCATGTTAGAAGTCAACTTGAGTACAATTCTCCCTTATGGAACCCATATTATGTAATACTTGTGGGAAAGTAGGTAACCCACCTTTGTCATCCGACAGCTTATCCCAGAGCAAAAGAACATCCTTCTCAGGATGGTGGAGTCAGGGATTTGAGGTCATGCATATAAATGAAGCATCCATTTTTTCTAGTGAAATTATAATAATACTTTATTGCACTTTGCAAGGAAAAAAAACACCAAAGAAGGCTTAACAAAAGGACATAAATACCTTTGAGCATTTAGCAACAGATTTGGAGAGAGAGAGTTATTAAAATCACCGTTAATTTTTAATACCGCAAACGTCACGTCGTCGTGATTCTCCTCTTGCAGAGCGAAAAGCCTCAAGTTCGCAAACAGCCATCCCAAAACGCCGTCCAGCGCGTCGCAGGGGGGCTGCTCGATTAAAGGGAATCCACCCCAATAAAATAGCTACGGCGGTTTCTCACCGGCGCGAGCAAATCTCGCCGGCCAAACAGACAGCAAAAGAATACTTGCGGGTCCTGCGCGTGTCGAAGAGCCGCTTCATTAAAGGGAATCCACCCAACAAAATAAGCACGGCGATTTGCCACCCCTCAGGTGGCGTTGGCAAATCTCGCCGGCCAAACAAACAGACAGCAAAAGAATCCTTGCGGGCAGAACATCATCCGTTGATTCCAGTCCAAAATTAACTTCCGCACGCGGATCATTTTATCCAACGACATCCGGCGAGGGATTAATAAAAATAAAAAGGCTTCAATGCCATTTGGGTCGTCACACACTCTCGTGACATAACAAAATAATATTTCCCGGCTACATTGCACTAGGATAAAAAAAACTCTTCAACCCAATCGCCCAAAAAACCCCGCCGCCAACAAGCACTAAGTTACGTCCTCCGCCATGATTCCAAGAATGAATCTCTTTCCGGTCTCCTTCCAGTTTTGCCAACCAACAAAGTTAAAATCAGAAAAAAAAATAATAATCAATAGACAATAAACAGTACCTACTTTGCGCAGTACCTGCTCACGAAATAGATATGTTACATTTCCCCGCAACCCCCGAAAATTTTACGCCGCGAAGTGAAGTAAAATTATTAGGACACCGCTCAATATGACTCTCTCTATCCATATCTGTTAAAAAAAATAACATATCACAGTATTAGAAAAACATAAACATACTAAAGTAGCAAATTAAAAAACAAAAATCATTCACAGAATGGAGTACAAAAGAAAACATTGAAAATGAGGTAATACCTCCACTTTTACAAGCTCGCTTGTAAGATTACCAACACGTTACTCACATGATGAGAGATAATCTCTCAAGAAAACACTAGTGAGTATGGAGAACTCAAGCTCCCACTTTCATGTATATAAAAAGCAACACTTAGTTATTATTAACATAAAAAAAAATAACTCTCTCTCTCTATCCTTATATTCTAAACAAAAGTAATATTTGGAAAAAGTTATGTTACACAGATTATACTTAATGCGTCTTAAATTATCAACTAAAATTAGACCAAGGTATAAACAAATATACAGAATTAACTCATTCAATTTAAAATTGATGTCAGGAGGTCAGATCAAGTATAATACAATTATTACTTGTCTATCGTATAACAAGTTTTATAAAAAAAACTGTCAATTACTAAGTGGTCAGAGTAGGGTTTATATGTAAAGACATACCTATCTGTCAAAAAAATCAGATCAAGTATAATACAATTATTACTTGTCTATCGTATAACAAGTTTTATAAAAAAACTGTCCATTACAAAGTGGTCAGAGTAGGGTTTATATGTAAAGACATACCTATCTGTCAAAAAATCAGATCAAGTATAATACAATTATTACTTGTCTATCGTATAACAAGTTTTATAAAAAAACTGTCAATTACAAAGTGGTCAGAGTAGGGTTTATATGTAAAGACATACCTAACTGTCAAAAGGTTTTAGATTAGGTTTTACAATTTTAATTACCTATCCATCAAAATTATGAAAAAAAAAATTCATTAGGAACACAGAAGCAAAACAGGATCTAGAATGTTAGGCTTAGAGCTTAGGGATTACAATTAATCAAAACACCTAGCTATTATAAAAGTGAACCTCAAAAGTACTCTTGATTCTATACAAAAATACAAGATGTAACTATGAAAAACCATCCTCAGAGGACGTTGCTTATGCAAGAAAAGGACTAAGGATAAACCCAGGTGGCATTCCTTAAAAAAAATAACATTTACAAAAATGCTAAAAGTCAAAATTTCTTGAACAAACAATAATATTTTGGTGATCGAATATACTTATTAGATAATCGACACTAGTAGACAAAATTAACAGTACAACACTGGTTTAAGCAGTGAGAGACCAATAGATGTATATACTTACTTAAGGTTAACTTAAAACTAAAAGACAAAATACACTTTCCTGTATTAGAGGTAAGGTGATAAATTTCAAATACGAATTATTTTACTGGGTAGGCATGCCAGAGCAGTACCACCTTTGTTTGTAACAAGACAAATTTTCTTAACAAAGAAAAAACTTAACTAACTAACTTTAAGGAAAGTTAAACCAGACTTAATATATTTAACACAGCTATGGTATATTTATGGCAGAATTTACTTAATCACTAATTGGTGAAATTGAAACAATCTGTGCATAAGAAAGTCGCTCAAATCTCTCATAAACAGAAGTTTTGAATCGTTCTTTCCAAGTCCATGGAAAATCATTAATCAGGAGAAAGCTCCAACGAACTTGAGAAGAAGGATTCAGACTTAAACATAAGAATAGTACAACATAACCTACTGTTTTACGAACTCATCAGTGTGTAAGTATAATCGCAGCAAAGATATACTATAAGGAAGACGAAACGTCTCGTTTTAAACCAGAGAAAAAAAAAAATCTCGTCAAAGAATAGGTCAATTACAAAAACATGACCTACACAAAATAATGGGCGCCACTGATCACATGGATCAGAGGAAACGACATTCATTACAAACATCGTCTCCTAAAAAAAAAATATTCAGAAGAATTTAAAAAAAAGTTATGATAGTAAGAATGAGGAAATTTTGTGAAAATTCTAGTCACAACCTCTTGAGGGTACCAAGCCCCAAGAGCAAGTTACTAGAAAAAACACTGACGAAACAAACGGAACAGCATGCAAGGTTGGTAGCACCGCATACTATCACGTTGGTTTCATCAAATTATAAAGAGTAAGAAATATTTAATCAATGCGAACAATATCTTTTACATGAAAATTTCCTACAATTTTACCGTTCATATCAGCTAGCGTATAGACCAAATTAGAGACTTTACCTTTAATAACATTGCGAACGAATCTAGGGGCCAATTTGTGAGAAAAATAATTCGGTCCACTGGACTGGACAAAATTCTTCCTCCAAACCACATCTCCTACTTCATAATTGACCGTCTTACGGCGCAAATTGTAGTGTTGGGCATTTTTCTTAAAAGCTTGTAACAAAGCATTTGAAACTTGTTCATAAATTGGAACCAAGTCTTCTAACTTCTTAGCAAATTCATCCCTAGATTGCTGCAACGTAGTGTCTATGACACCTGAAGATAAATTATTTTTATGAAAGTTTCCGTCAATAATTTGTTCCCTACCATGCATAAGGAAGAAGGGCGTGAAGCCGGTTGCAAAATTAACTGTATTATTTAGAGCTGATTGAATTTGAGGCAGATATCTGGACCAATTACGCTGGTCAGACTCGGTTAAGATAGACAATGCAGTTCCAATAGTTTGGTTACAACGTTCCACAACATTATTTTGGGGGGTGTAATAGGCATTATAAAAAGGTGGAGGTACATTATACTCTGCCAACAATTGTTTAAAGTCTTTAGAAAAA
Source organism: Limnephilus lunatus (assembly GCA_917563855.2). Taxonomy (NCBI): domain Eukaryota; kingdom Metazoa; phylum Arthropoda; class Insecta; order Trichoptera; family Limnephilidae; genus Limnephilus; species Limnephilus lunatus. The sequence continues at coordinate 88,278,196 of OU830594.1, read as the reverse complement.
AATTGTTTCCCGTTGTCGCAGACGCACGTTTGCGGCACCCCGTGTACAAGGAATATGTATTGTTCAATGTTTTTAACAATGCTTTTAGAAGTTGCATTTCTTAGCGGAAAAATCCAGGTATATTTAGAAAATACATCAACAACCGTTAAAATATACATAAATCCTGCATAGCTACGCGGAAGAGGACCGACAAGGTCAATAGACAACATTTGCATTGGTCTTGTGACTATTTTCGGGTTGGTAGAAATGCCTGCCGGCGCAGCAGTATTAATTTTATGTGCCTTACACGTTTTACATCTTTTAACAAAATTTTTGACGTCATTATACATCCCTGGCCAAAAATAATGAAGTTGAACCTTTTTGTAGGTTCTAAAAACTCCTGGATGACAAGAAAAATCCGATTCATGTTCTTTAGAAAGGATTGCGTAACGGTCCTCAAAAGGAACAACAAGCTTCCAAGCTGTGTCCTCCTGCAGAGCGAAACGAGATTTAGTGTGACGAAACAATTTATTTTCCCTAATTTGAAAATTGTTAAAGCGTTGTGGATTTGATTTACAATTGGAAAATAAGGTATTATACCAAGTATCCGTACTTATGGGAACGGAATCAATGGAAGAAATTAATGAAACGTCTTTTCGTGAAAGAATGTCCGGAACCGTATTTAATTTACCTTTCCTGTGTATAACGTCAAAAGAGTACTGTGACAGACGAGTAGACCAGCGAGCAAGTCTACCTGTTGGATTTGATAACGATACCAACCATTGAAGACTAGAATGATCTGTTACCACAGTGAAGTGGGCACCTTCTATGTAGGGTCTAAAATGGTTGACCGAATCTAACACCGCTAGGAGTTCACGCTCCGTCACGCCGTAGTTTCGTTCATGTACATTAAGACACCTAGAAAAATAAGAAACAGGGTGCTCCTCTCCATCAAAAACTTGGGTAAGCACCCCTCCGATCCCAACGTTGCTCGCGTCACAATGGATGGTGAAAGGAAGCGAAAAATCCGGACAATTAATAACAGGGGCAGAAGTCAACGCCTTTTTTAATTTCTTAAAAGAGTCTTCCGCTTCAGCAGACCAAGAAAAATTACTAATTCCCCTCCTTGAACCAGTGAGTTTTGTTAATGGAGCAGCAATGGTTGAAAAATCTTTTATAAATCGCCTATAATACCCGCACAGGCCAATGAAAGCTTTAACCTGTTTAGAATTCTTTGAAATGGGGTAAGTACGAATGCATTCCAACTTAACTGGGTCTGTGCGAAGACCTTTTGCATCTACAATGTAACCTAGATACTTCAATTCGTCCTTACAAAACTCACACCTTTTTTAAATTGACTGTTAAGCCTGCTTCTTTCAGACGTAAGAAAACCCTATTTAATTGCTCTTAATGTGAATCAAAATCTTCCGAAATTATAATAAGGTCATCCAAATAACAAAAAACGTTTTCGTCGAACTCCGGACCAAAAAGTGCATCTACTAGACGCTGAAGTTCACTAGATGCGTTTTTTAACCCAAACGGCATCCTAACGAATTCAAACAAGCCATGTCCAGGTACTACAAAAGCCGTTTTGGAGCAAGAGTCCTTATGTAATGGTATCTGCCAAAAACTTTTCGACAAATCAATAGAGGTTATAAAGCGTGCACCACGAAGGTTGTCTAAAATTCGCGAAACATATGGCAGCGGGTACGAATCCCTTGTCGTGACGCTGTTAAGCTTTCTGGAGTCCAGGCACAACCTTGCAGAACCATCCTTCTTAGGCACGATCAAAACCGGATTCGACCAAGCCGAACGCGAACGGCGAATAACACCTAAATCTAGCATTTCCTTAAGTTGAGATTCAAGTTGTTGCTGACGTGTTTTAGACAAAGGGTAATACCGTTGCTTAATGGGATCTCCTGTTGTTTTAATTTTGTGCTGAACTAAATGAGTTCGACCCAATCCACATTTTTCAAAAGAAATTGACTTATATTTATCTATAACATCATTAAGCCTACGATTGTCTTGAGGGGACAGTAGGGAAGCTGACGTGATCTTGCGAATTTCTCCTATAGTATTCTCAACACCACGACCACTGTTGGCTTTTGAAAACAATTGAGGAGCGATGTCGAATTGCTTCCAAAAGTCGACTCCCAAAACAATCACAGGAGAAAGAGACGGAATTAAAAAAAAATTAACATATTTTTTAACATTATTATAAGTAACTAGTACTCGCATAGTACCAATTACATCTTGACGTACCCCATCAGCGGTGGTAACATAAGATTCTAACTTATCTAAACTAAAACCTAAACTAATAAAGAAGTTGTAAAGAGAACCGCCAAAACAACTGACAGTCGCACCACTGTCCAAAAGACCCGAAAAGACAAGATTTTGAATAGAAATATTCGCATGGGGTCTGATGTCTTGTCCAGAACTAGCCATCGGCATGCATGCGTCCATGTCACGCCTGAAAAACCGGTTACTGGAGCTATCAACTAAAGGTGATGATCTCCTGACATCCTTGCTAGCAGGACGCAGAGGATCACACTCTAGTTTTTTGGGTTTGTGCGAGCGGAGTCATCTTTACATTTACTAGAATCCCTCCGAGATTCAGACTTCCATTTCCTACAAAATTGTTTTGTATGACCCTGCGCCTTACAATAAAAACAATTAAAAGTTTTTCTATTATTCGAAGAAGAAGTATGTGTTGATGAAGAAGAAGAATGAGGTAAGGGTTTATCTACCGAGAGCTTTTCAAATCTCCTACACACATTTACCAAAGAAGTTAAGTCCTTTTCTGCAAAATATGCGATAGCCAAAGCGTATTTAGGTAACAGACTATCAGAAACTAGGTCTACCAACTGTTCCTCTGTAAGTTGAACGTCTAATCTGAGATTAGCCAATTTAATGTCTTCGACGTAATCCACAACACTTTGATTAAATTTTTGTTTCATTGCGAATAAAGCTTTTAATGCTTCTGTTTGATTAATACAACGGTCAAAACGTGCTATGAGGTGATTTCTCAACTCAGGCCAAGATAAAGAATCTTTATAAATTGTTCGATACCAAGAGAGAGCTCTCCCCTCCAAAAGATCAGCAAAGGAAGTCACAACCGATGACAGTTCCAAATGACGGCATCTAGATAATTCCTCCACACGTTGTATAAAATCCCTAACATCAGAAGAACCCGAAAATTTAATACCCCAAGAATGCACGGACGTATTTGAATTTACAGTTTGATAATAATTATTAACTATGTTTGTAGTATGACTCGCATTATCACTATTACCTTCATTTTGTTGTGAAGAATCACTACCGGATTGTTTTAAGCTCCTATTATACATACGAGCCTGTTCCCGCATAGCTGATAGCGTAAGCTCTGGAGTGATATTCACTTCAGTTAACATTTGTATCATCTCCTCCTTTGTTGCACCGTTAATATTAGAAATCGCCATTATGGAAATGCTCAAAGAGTGAAGCTTCGCAAAACTTTAAAAAAAAATTCGAAAAAGAAAAAATAATCAAAATGATTATTTGGAAAAGAGTATTTATTGTTAGCAGCTAATAACGGACACCCTGTAAACAAATTTTCTTAAAACGAAATTTTCTTGAAAAAACAAATCGAAGTTATTTTCCAAAGAAATAATATAATTTGTAATGTATGTAGATCACCAGACACTGTGTAAAGGAAAGAATAATTCGAACCCACGAATATCTCATTTAAGAACAATTAATTCAAAAAGACTTAAATATTTTAAATAATGTTGACAAACCAACTGCATATTATGGAGATGACAGATGACATAAAATTCTCGTATTGCCAGTCAAGAGAAAATATTTTCCCCACAATCTATTCAAGCTGTCACCGACAGCAATTTACTTAAATTGTGAGAAACAATATATTATTTCGCACATTATTTATATGGCAACACATAAATCAGACAAACAATGACTGTCAAAACGTAATGTTTTCCGAAATACCCACACTGATGAGTTCGCAAGATACAACTTTAAAACAGACAAATTACATTTTGATAAGATTAATCTTTCAAATATATGCATAACACAAAACACACTCTCGTGACATAACAATATAATATTTCCCGGCTACATTGCACTAGGATAAAAAAAACTCTTCAACCCAATCGCCCAAAAAACCCCGCCGCCAACAAGCACTAAGTTACGTCCTCCGCCATGATTCCAAGAATGAATCTCTTTCCGGTCTCCTTCCAGTTTTGCCAACCAACAAAGTTAAAATCAGAAAAAAAAATAATAATCAATAGACAATAAACAGTACCTACTTTGCGCAGTACCTGCTCACGAAATAGATATGTTACAATTATAATACGAGTATACATGTACAAGCTGTTGAATGAATAAAAAACAAATTCTTACATTTTCTAAACTTTAAAATGAATATTCTAGCAATTATGTTGAACTACAACACTATTTTAAATTATATGAATATACTCAAATTGTCAGACAGAAGTATTTTCACTTACTTGTTATTTCTGTGTAAAATTCTAAATGATTTAGTTGATTGTCCGGTATTGCTTGAATTGATAAGCTTCCGGATTCCACTACGCAGTTCTAGAAGTCAGGATTTATTTCAGTGCAGAAATTATGGGACTAACTATCATAATTTATGTATTCCTCTTTGCTCAGATACTAGGGGAGGGAAATAATTATACCAATTTAGTGGACATCTTCATATCTAAAGCCCCAAAAAAGCCTAAATAAATAAATTATTTTAACCGTAAGAGATCTCACATCACACATTTATGTTTTTCGAGTCCGAGTTGTGACTGTTAACTTTTTACATTTTTTGTTTTTGTTCTTTTCATATTTTTGTATAGATTTGTCAGTATGATCTTCTTCTTCGATGCTAGTATGGGAATTACGTGAAGGTGGAGTGTTTATTGTGTATTAATCAAATATGCATTTTATACAGTACCTACTTACAAGTTTATTGAAACAATTTATATTCGATTAGAAGCGCACCATAATTTAATATTATAAATAATGTATACATGAAAGTGGGAATGAACAAAAAGCGATGTTATCAAGCTGTTAATTCTTTTGCACTTTAGAACAGAATGGTTCCGTTAAATTTGTCACGGCTAGAGGTGACTCGTGAGAAATGAAGAATGCTTCCCGATTCAAGATAGCTGGCTCGTTCGCCTCTCACAATAGTTATTCTAATAATTGTTTTAACATACACTGCAAGATAACGCGAAAGTATTAAGAGGCAATACCCCTTGTTTTGAACTCTAGAATCATGAAAATTACATGGTCTGATATTAAAAAAATTATTGTTAGTTCAATTTTTCCATAGAATATATTCAAATAATAAATGTTGTATGAATCTACTCGGAAAATTATAAAATAAAGTCGGTTAATAAATATAAAAAAGTATTGAACAAAGGCACTCCACAATGAATAGTTCATTCGTGGGAGTGCCCAAAAGTTTACCATCTTCGTGTCTGTTGCAGACAAACACTCGCCCCCCTTCCTCAGTTCCTAGTCTTTCTTCTCAGTCCACAACAACATGGCGTGCTGGGGAAAAATAAATAAAAAATTGGCCATCGAATGACGACGTTTGGAAGTTCTGTATCAATTATTGGAATTAAACTGCCGACAAACTTTGGCAATATAACTGTCAGGAAAGAATAATGTTGCTTGCGGTATTTCCTGGACTTGGAATACAAAATACTAGATAGTTTCTACATTGCAACATTTACAGGCATAATTTTTTGGAGGTTATTGTGCTGAAACTTCAAAATTTAGGGCCAATTAATTCAGGGAATTGGTAAAATTCATAAAAAGATCTGTAAATATTACATTCAAGTTCTGGTTTAATATCATTATGGGCCAGCTACTTTACAGAATTAAAATAATAAAAGATATTGGATGGAACTTTCACAGACCATTAAAATAAACTTGGAAATTTATGAATTTTTCAAATTCTGTGAAACGATCCGTTGAATCAATATATGTTATAAGTTTTTAATGTGCGACGTGCGTGCTTCTAAAACTCAGAATCGAGTTCCGGTACGATAAGGGGAGTTATATGGTGTGGTAGCCCTCTATTCCCCATTCATGAAGAAGGTTCCAGTTTTACCTGAAGGGCGTGCTTTTGAGGATATAAGGGTTGAGAAGTTTCGCCCTCTAGAAATTTCTTGAACAGTCCAGAACATTCTAGAGTATTCAAGAGTATTCTACAATATTCCAGAACATCCTGGAACATTTTAGAATGGTCCGGAAAAGTCTGAAACGTTCAGGAGCATCCCGGAATATCCCAGATCATTATGGAACATTCCAGAACACTCTCGAATGTTGTAAAATGTTCTGAAACATTGGAAGCCTTTTTTGTATGGGTGGGGCTAACCATTGGTAGGGGTATATAAAGCAAGCTTCGTCGTGGATTCGAACGTCAGTTCAATCTTATATCAACTGCCTGAGCGAAGCCGGGCGCCCCATCGGAAAGGAAAACAGAACGAAAGGACACAATTTCAATGAAAATGACTTCAGTTATTTTGAGTTAAAATATTTTATTAGACAACTTTTCTGTTACACAAGTAAACTTCAGACACGTCTCTTCCACCCCTTTCATATCACAAAAAAATCCAAATTTCGTGATACCTTAGACTGGATCCGTTAAAAGCAAGATGAAAAACGGTTGACAAAAAATTGGTATGATCCTTGAGTTTAACCAATCGATTTGTGCATCCAATATTAATAAATCGGTATTGTTATTTTCAACTGTTGAAATTTAAAATGAATCAGTTTCGAGTATTTCGGTGCAACAATATACAATCAAAAAGCCATTCTGGCGAATTGAATACCAATGTTCACCTCCAACACGTTTTTCTGATTGCATGGCGTTTTGCCTACCGACGTTGTTCGGAATTCATAACGAATTATTGCTTTTGGGATATCACGCGATTGATAGAAAATATTTGTAATTTACTACTTGAAAAATGAGGAAGAAGTGGGTGATGAATACGAAAACAATAATAAAATTCCAATATTCATAACTTTTATAGCTGCTGCATTTACGATTTTTTTAAACTTTTATTAGGAATAATCGGTACGATACAACACGCTTACTGCAATTTGAAGGCCTTAATCCTTTTAGACCGGTTTGTAAGTATTTGAAAATAGGTAGATTTCAAATTTTTTTTATGAAAATTGGCGGCTTACGTTTAGTATATCTGGCTTGCTGTTCGTCTTTTTTAAATTTTAGCTACTTTACTAGTTCATTTTCAAATTTTGAAAGATGATTTTTGGGTTTAGTCTTGACCGAAGTTTTCTCTCGATTTTTTCCCTGTGTAATTTGCAATACTGGAAATATTTATTTAGTTGCATCTTGAAATTTTGAAATCTTTTAAATGTTCTGCAAAAATATTGGATTGGATTAGTAAATAAATGCATAAAAACAGATTTATCATTTTCATTCAAAGATAAGAAAGGACAAAAGAAACAAAGAATAAATAACAATGTACAAATATAATGTAAAAATAAATAATAGGAAGAATGTGAAACAATATCTAGACCAGTAAAAAAATAGACTATAAAATTTTGGTCAAGTGAAGTCAAGTGAAAACAGAAGATTCGAGAAATTTACTGAAGTTCTTGGGGCTCTCGTTAAATATGTCCAGAATCTTGCCAATATAATTAATGCTATTCGTACAAGAATTTCGAAAAAGGTTAAGTTGGTTCCTTGTGAGAGAATATATGTTTTTTTAGTAGACGGTGATTGATAATACAAATTTAACAATAATTTAAAAAATTGCCAAGTATTTTTTAGTTGTGAGGTGGCATTTTTTGGGAACCAAGTCAAAGATTTTATTTTAAAAGAGTGTCCCTACTCAAGGGAAAGAGAAATAATCAAACATTTTTTTTCACCTGGGAGATTAAATTAATGTCTTAAACCAAAACAAAACTTATTTTTACATTTAAATAATAATGCAAAATTATAAATGTTGTTTCTAAAATTGATCAGAATAATATAAAAATCTAAAGGGTCAAGTTTCGCAACCTGAACATTATCGAAGGATTTTATTTCTTTATCAACGCTTTTTTATGTGTTTTTTTTATGTTAGGGTGTGTCGCCCATAAAAACTTTTGAGTACCGTTACGTGTTGAGGGTGGAAAGACACCTTAATCGTATATGAATCAAGAAACCAGGCATTTTTCTTTCTAAAATGTGGTCTTCAGAGCTTCCGAAAGCAATAAAAATGCTTTTTACAAAATGTAGGTACTCGCCATTAATACCATTTATGTGTGCGTAAACAAATGTATTCTTAAAATGAAGACGTTAAAAAGTTTTATTCTGACTGTTCTATTGAAGTAAAAAATTCTGTTTTAATTTAACAGTTTAAATCAAAAATAAAGTACAACATATAAGTTACATTAATTTTACCAAATATAATATAATGTAGAGTATTGTAGAGGGTATTAAATCAAAATCCAAATTTTAGTCTCCGGTGAAATTTTTGATGTTTTTTTAACACATAAAAAAAAACTTGGTATAGGACATTTATCCCTCGTTATTGAGGGGTAAAGTTCTAGTTTAGCAATCTGAAGGTCGCGGGTTCGAATCTCGGCTTGCGAAAATTAATTTTATATAATATACATATAATTATAAATAAAAAAAAACACCATATTTGTGACACGTTCAGAGTATAAGATACTCTCAGTATCGCTCTGATCGTTCACAATTGAAACGTTACTTGAAATGGCTTTAGCCGTGATTGGTGACTAGATCGGAGAAGCTAGTTTCTTCTCATCTCCTTCCTCTCCACACTACCTTCAGCCTCACGACATATCCCAATTGGGGATGCCGTGGTCTCATTGTCTCCAGGCGGGAGCGATTGGGACTCTTGTGCGAAATTAAAAAAAGTTAGATAGTTAAATTAAATGGTTGAACGGTTAAACGGAGTGACCGGCCATTGACGACATGTGGAAGAAAAAAAGGTGTATGTTTTTGAAAAGAAATAATCAATATAGTACATACTTTTTATACATTAGCTCCACACTCCACACAGGAGGCCGTGATGAAAACAATTTCCCTCGGGGTCTATTTCATCTTTGGGGATGCTGTATGGTGAGCTTTTTCGGGAAGGGGAAGGACAACTGAATAACAGGACTGTTCAGAAATCTGGGGGTCAAAGTGTCCAGGAGTGACGGACAAATGAATGCATTCCTTCCACTGTGGTCCGGCTGGGGAGATATAGGTTAGGTTAAGAGACCTAGATAAACCTCACCCCATGAACTCGGGCACCCATGCTAAATCACCACTTATGGTGACTTGTGGCAGGGGTGTTGGTTATGCAATTTATGGTTCCCGGACGGCGGTACTTATACCCGCCTCCCAAATTGTATGTAGATATCTCTTTGCTGCAATATTTATCTTTGGTTCAAATCGTCCTTTCCTCTATTTGGTTGAAGAAAATTGGCTGGCGTAATTATTTTTTTGTACTTTCTCTCATCGTTTAAGTGATGAATATGAATTATATGAATTCCTAATATCATGATACGTGTTTTTTAATTCCAGTTATTTTCTGATCCAATGAAATATACAGAGTTCATTTCCTGAATTCGAATAGAGTCACGTATTCTTCACCGATGAAAAATAGCGAGCACATTACAACATGTATGGGATTATTAAAATATTGCTCCTAATATCCTGACTGAATTTAAAATAGAGGAATAATTTATTATTTTCAATGTCCACTATAATAACACTAGCGCAGTTCGGTGAAATGCCACGGATATTATAATTGTATGATTTGTGAAGCTGAATGTATCTATTTATAGAAAAATATATAAATGTTTGCCTTGGGATCATTTTATTTCAAGATTTTGTTATTTACCATTTTACCTATCGAGGTAACTATTTTACATTTTACCTATCGAGGTACATATTTTACATTTTACCTATCGAGGTAACTATTTTATATTTTACCTATCGAGGTACATATTTTACATTTTACCTATCGAGGTAACTATTTTACATTTTACCTATAGAGGTACATATTTTACATTTTACCTATCGAGGTAACTATTTTACATTTTACCTATCGAGGTACATATTTAACATTTTACCTATCGAGGTAACTATTTTACATTTTATCTATCGAGGTACATATTTTACATTTTACCTATCGAGGTAACTATTTTACATTTTACCTATCGAGGTACCTATTTTACATTTTACCTAAGCCTAAGTGAGGAGACCATCAGTTGCCACATAATCATGTTGAAAGTGTTGATTAGTGTAATGATTAAGTGGTGTATACTTTTTGCGAGCAAATAAAAAGTAGGTTTAATTATTTAAAATACCAATAGCTCGTTAGACATGTTTTAAAGGGTATTCATATCAATTACTTCTAATTTTGAATCAGATAGTTCATGGTATAATTTTTTTGGTGTGATGACCTTTTTGATTAAAAACCTTTTATACTAATGGAAATAAATTATAAAGGCTTTTAATCAAAATAGGCACATTTACTTCTAGTTAGACTACGTGTTCTTGTCATGTAATTTGGCAATATTTTAGAGTAGCTAGACAAGCTTAATACGATTTTTTTTTGAAAAACACTTTGAACTTTATTATTTACTAAACAAATATCCTATATCAAGCCTTATTTTCCCCTTCCCCCCCTCATTTAACACTTCATCTCTTCTAAAGTCTGAATTCAACTCCAATTTTCCATCTTCAAATAAATAAATTCCACAATTTAAAATCATAGCCTTACACCCTTGAAGTGTGAAAGACCGAAATATAAAAAAAAAACTTAACTAGGTACTATAACATATAATTATTTACGTCGGAGAGATGGTAAAAGACGCATCAAAGGTTAAATTTTTTGACAATCGAACTTTCAAAATCGCATGTGTTTTGACAGTTCGATAATGTTTTTTTCTGTTTTGAAGTTTTCCAGCCACTCTTAAACGTTACCGAATATTTAAGCAAACATGACAAACAGTAATGTTTGTATTATAATTAGCGCAGACCTGAACTAGAGCAGTATTGATAATAATTGTTAGATAAAAGCGCAAACCCTACAAAAACCACGAAAATGAAAGAAAAACCATAAGAAAATTGTACAAAAGAAATACACATTACCAATATAGAAAAAAAAAATAATGTAGTTTCGGATATTTTTTCTATTACAGGTAGGTATTTAATCGCTTGATTAAATAATTCTCGATACATTAGTTCAAATTTAATTTAAAAAATGACAATTAAAATAGTATTCAGTTTAAATATTATAATATAAAAATTATGCGAAGTGTAGTGTTTTTGATTTTTTTTTTTTTTTTTTTTTTTTTAACTTTATTTATTCTCATTTCTTTGTACATATAATGTATAATAGCATATTATAACATAATAACATATATTATAAACAAGAAATGAAAACCCACTAAGGCACTGCCTGAGTGTGGGTAATATTAGAACAAAATACTATATTTCTAAGTACACAAAGTATAAGATAAACTTAAAAAAAAAAAACATATAACATATAGGTAGAGTAAGTGAAAAAGGTTTTTTTCGACTATTATATAAGTAAAATAAAAAATATGGATAAAAACATACTGATTTTAAATATTTTTTTAAATATTTTTTTTTTCTTTTTTTAGTTATTAAAAAAATAAAAAATAAACAGAAAACATATTGTACTACAGTTTAGAAAGTGACAGAAAGTGAGTTGTATGAAGATGGATAAATTTATAGAAAAAGCGTTTCAATATCTACATTATTCAACCATAATTTTACCTCTTTTATATATTTTATCATTTTATTTATCATTTGAGTTTGTAGTGGTAGAAGGTTAAATGTACGAGGACCAATGAAACTGCTATGTGTCTGTAATAATTTAGTATTGGTTTGTGGGGTGTAAAATATATTATTTATTCTTTTGCTCATTCTGTTTTCATTTATTTCGAAATTATATTTGTTTTTAAATACATATTTCAAAGTTTGTAATATAAATAATTTACGTATATTAAATATTTTAGTTTCTTTGTGTAATAAGTCTGTCGAGAATGTTTTATTTTTGTTAAATATGACTTTAATTATGTGTTTTTGAATTATTTGTAGAGGCTTAATAAATGTATCAAGTGCACCACCCCATCCTATAATGCCATAAGTGATTGAAGATTGCACCAGGGAAAAATAGATCATTTTCAATTTCTCAATGTTTAGAACTTCCTTAAGTCTATAAAATATGTAGGTCAGATATCTTAATTTAGAAGTGATTTGATTAATATGTGATTTTCAATTAAGATTTATATCTATTGATACTCCTAAATATTTTATATTTTCGACATAAGTGAGTTCGTTGCACATGAAGCACATTTCTTGATTGCAACTAGTATTATGGATTCTAATTTTAAGGTTGTCTTTAGGTTTATTTTTAATGGTTTTATAAAAAGGTAAGTAATATGTTTTGCTATAGTTTAAAACGAGTTTGTTGTATTTTAGCCATGTTGAAACCAGTGAAATACAATCAGTTGCTTTCGAAAAAGTTTCTTTCCAATGATTACCATATCCACTATTATTGCCGTGTCGTCTGCATAAGAAACAATTTTACCAGGGATTACAAAATTACATAAATCATTAATATAAATTAAGAATAAAATCGGGCCAAGCACAGTTCCCTGTGGAACTCCATTTTTTATCTTTGACTCTGAACTATAATTATTCCCAATTTTTGTTTTTTGTGTTCTGTCTTTAAGATAGTTAGAGAGTAGTTTTAGTGTATCTTTTTTGAAGCCTAGTTGATTTATTTTTGTAATAAGTATATCATGATTTACGGTGTCGAAAGCTTTTCTTAAATCTAGGAATATGGCAAGACATTTCTTTTTTTTTATCGATAGATGAGTATATCTTTTTTGTCAGTTCATATATCGCATCCTCGGTGCTTAGGTCTTTACGAAAGCCGTATTGGTTTTTCGATAGAATTTTATATTTTTCTAAGTGTTCAATGACTCTAAACTTGATGCATTTTTCGAATATTTTCGAGAGGTTTGAAACAAGAGATATTGGTCTATAATTGTCTAATTTATTCTTATCTCCAGATTTATGAATAGGTATTATAGTGGAGATTTTAAATTGCTCTGGAAAATGACCATTTTTGAGGCATGTATTAAAAATATGTTGCAATGGAATTAGGACATGTTGTTTTATTTTTTTTAATGTATCACAAGATAATCCATCATTACCCTTAGAGTTGGATGGTTTTAGAGTATCAATATATTTTTCAATTTCATTAAATGTAACAGGAGAAAAATATTCTATAGAGTTAATTGAATCATTATTTGAATCTAATTGAGGAGAAGTCTCCATATGAGCATCATTAACATTAATGCCGGATGATTCAAGTACTACGTCTACTACATTTGTAAAATAGTTATTAAAGCTTTCTGCAATGGTCGATTTTTTAGTTATTATTTCATTATTTATTATAACCTCATTAACAATATTTGAAGACATACTTTTTTTGTTGGCAATTTCATTTATAATATTCCAAGTTTTTTTAGTATTATTTTTAGCATTTTCAATTTGTATACTATAGTATTTCTTTTTGCAGTTTCGTATCGATAAGGCGTTGTTCTGAGATTATTCTTTTGGCAATCTATTTGATATTTGAACATTTCTCTGTATAATTTATCTCTTTGTTTAATTGATATAATTAATCCAACTGTTATCCAAGGCTTAATTTTTTTATATTTATTGTTAGTGACAACTATTTTACTTTCACTTTTTAGAGTATGATCTCTCAGAGTTTTATAAAAATTCTCTAGTGCGAGATGTGGATTTTCTATTGATATCACATTTTCCCAGTTTTCTGACCGAAGTAAAGAGTTTAGAGTTACATAATCAATATCTACTTTTTCTAGATTTTCAGAATTTTGGTTTAGAGGAGTATTTTTGAAATGGTGTCCATAAAAGGTCGGGTAATGATCTGTGATATTTGTTTCGAGAATTGAAGAAATGATATTAACCGCCTTGTGCGACTTGACAAATATGTGGTCTAAACATGCCGAGTGACTTAAGGTTACTCTTGTTGGTGAGTTAATATATGACATATGTCCAGAGCTTGATAAACAATCAAGATACTCATTTTTACAATTCACATTTGTATTATTATCATTAATATTTATATTAATGTCTCCTGTCACAATGGAAAAAGTAAAATTGTTTCTGTCAAGTTTACTAACAAAAATTTTTAGTTCTTTTACAAATAAAAAATCATTTAATGAAGGGGATCTATATATGGCTAGTATATGATATTTATAGTTGTTTTGACAAAAGGTTACTTTTATTGCATTGGCTGTTTTAAATTCAATAAATTCAGCGGCAACATTTTTCAGAGTATTATGACAGAAGACAGTAACTCCATCATGACCAGTATGCTTACAGGCAGATGAAATTGTTGTATATTCTGGTAAGTTATATGAATTACTTGTTTCATTTGAGTTTCAGTTAAAACAATTACGCTTGGAGAAAAATCTAGGTTATTAATAAGTACACAGAACTCATCGAAGTTTTTCCTTATACTCCTAATATTCATGTTTAAGATCGAGAAATTAACATTTTTAAATAGGTGATTTAGTCCACTTGGGTTATTACATTTATAATTTTCGTATGTATAGTTTTCTTCAGACATTTTGAAAGGTTAAAAGTAGTTACTAGTATTGATGATAAGAAAGCTCTTTAAAATAATTCAAATAACAATACACTTTTTTTAATTCGTGATCGTAAATACTTTACCCTTTCTCGCTACCATGACAATGTAGGCTTGAGAAAGACAAATAATGGCTGTGTCTTGATGAGATTTGTCCGCATCTCGAATTTCTAGCGATTTCTTACATATCTCCCTTAAATACTTGATGTTTTTAAGTTCTTAAAAAAATATATGTTATTTTTTAAGATAATGCTGAAGATGAAGATGCTGAAGATGAAGATGCTGACCATGCCGAAACGTAGATTACATGAAGTTCCTCGATAGAAAAAAATCGCAAAATATGCTCCAAAAATATTAAAAACAAGTCTGTTTCTATTATCTTATAAATTATATTTGTGAAAAAATTCAAAATGTTTCTCTAAATGATACTTGATATGCTTCCCAAGAGATGTTTGCTCTATTTTTAAATATTATTAAACATTTTCGCAATTTTCGCATCGATTTTGGCGCTGTAAATGTTAGCGCTCTCCTCTAACATTCGTAATTTCGTATCTCTCCAGAGCCCGGTTGCGAAGCCTTAAGATTTTTATATTTCATACATTTTAGTTTTACTATATTATTTCCTGCCTTTAACTTTTTATCTCATATAACTTTTTCGGTTATATTTAAATTAAAGAAGACAATATAAGCGAAACTCAATTGAAAAACTGAAGAAAGCGAAATCAGAAAAAAATATTGGCACCTTTGACACTCGAACCCAGGACCTTTCGCTTTCCGGGCAAACGTTTAAAAATATAACAGACACCAAGGTAAATATAAACTTGTTAAGGGGCCGCAAATCGAATTTCTGCCGATTTCTTACATATCGCCCTTAAACATTTGAAGTTTTTAAGCTCTTAAAAAAATTTATGTTATTTTTGAAGATAATGCCTAGATACTGCCTAAGCCAAAACGCAAATTACATGAAATTCCCTTGATACAAAAAAATCGCAAAGTACACTCCAAAAATTATTAAAAACAAGTCTGTTTCAATTATCTAATAAATTATATTTCTGAAAAAATTCACAATGTTTCTTTCAATGATACTTAAGATGCTCTCCAAGAAATTTTTGCTCTATTCTTAACAAGTCGTGTTTTATTAAACATTTTCGCAATTTTCGCATCGATTTTGGCGCTGTAAATGTTAGCCCTCTCCTCTCACATTCGTAATTTCGTATCTCTCCATCTTCTTCTTTTCAAGCCTGGTTGCGGACCCTTAAGCGTGCTACGAAATGTGTTTATATAATACTAGCAGACCCTGCCACACGTTTCTGTGGCTAACGAAACACAACGCCATTATCCAACCTTTATAAAATCCACTCCACCCTCTTGCTAGCTGCCCGCTGCCTGAATTGAATATTTGAAATTCTCGCCTTTTCTCTACTATAATACCTAAGCATGTATACCTTCCTCTTGAATTACTCTATCTATTGGTGAAAACCGCATGAAAATCCGTTGCCTAAAGATCTACGCGCACAAACATTTTGAGTGACTTCATTTTATACTGTGTAACGAGATTAAGAAATATTTTGAAGTTAGATACGAGTATCTAAAAAAAGTCAATTACAAGGCCTGTGGGCCTATGTGATTTTTAATACGTGAAGGGTCTTTTTATGGAAAGGAAAGAAAAGGAGTTCTAGAAAGGAAAAAGGTGTGAAAAAAATGAGGGGTGGGTAGGAATCTGGTGGTCGATGTGTCCAGGAGTGGTAGACGTAAGAATCCATACGAGAGTCCGGCTGGTGAGGTCAAAAGATCTTTCTCAACCAGTTTCTCATGATCCGGCCCCTTTTGTACTTGTATTTTTGTGCAATAAATGGTTTTTGAATTTGAATTTGAATTTGACTCTACAAATTAACTGGTCGGATCGGGAGAGACTGGCTTAGAGAGGCATTTGATCTCTCCAGCAGGATTCTCTCGGAACACTGTCTTGCACCGCTGTGGTAAGGATAGATTAATATGTCTTCATATCACCCCTCATACCTTTTCTCTTCCTTTCTCCTTCCTTTTCTAAAAAGTTTCTCTAAACAGCATCAGCAGTGAATTATATCATTATTCTCCGCAGTTATTCTCCTGTGCGGAGCTAATGTAAAAAACCGTAAATTTTCACAGATCTACGCTAGTTAATAATATATTGTATAACATTAAAATTATTTTATCGACCGTTTAACAAGAGGATAGTACGAGAGACTCCATCGTAAAAGCATCCAATTACTTGGTTTTAATGTTCGCATTGTTGATAGTTAGGCAGTACTTGATCTGTGGTAAGTGGTACATAGCGCGGTGGGGACCAACAAACTTCCCATTCTAAACAACTTTAGTTTAATGCTCAGTGAAATAGTAAATCTTAGGGTGTAAGGGTCTTAGGGTTCTAAACCACAACACAGCAAATAAAAGATTGCGACAAAATTAGTTAACTTTACCTGATTTGCAACTTTATTAAAATTGATGTTTGACTAATTTTTTTTTTTTTTTTACATTAACTCCACACAGGAGGCCCTGAGGAAAATAATTTCCCTCAGGGCCTATGTCATCTTTGAGGATGCTGTGTGGAGGGTCTTTTTGAGGAAAGGAAGGGGTGAACATGGGTCTTGAAGAGACCCATGTTGTAGGAGGGAGGAAACACAGAGGCCGGTAAATTGTTCCACATCCGAGCTGTTGAACTCAAGAACAAGTCGTAAAAACGACCCGTTCTCATGTGACTAATGTCAACCGTGTACAAATGTTGGGCGCGTGTTTGGCGTGTTTCCCGACTATGCACCGGTGCCGAGGGGATCAACGACGCTAGTTCCTCGGAGCATTTTCCATTGTAATACCGGTAGAACAAGGACAGCATTCCCACCTGACGCCTGTGCTCTAAAGATTGCAATCAGTCTGTTAAGATGGGAGAATCTATCAAACGGACCGCCCGTTTCTGCACAGAGTTAAGGGTTTTTTTTAAGGTATTTTGGAGCTCCAGACCAGAGGTGGCTGCCAAATTCAACTGTGGGTGCACTTGTAATTTGTACAGGGTTAGCAGTTGTGTACTATTAAAGTATCTGCGGGCCCTGTACAGTACGCCCAGTTTCTGAGAGGCTAATTTAACTCTGGTTTCGGTGGAGCCCCCATATCTGAGCTGGTCACTTAGAGTTACACCAAGCATATCAATGGACCAAGCATGTCCTGTTTGGAAGAATACTTCCATTTAAGGAGACTAGATTATCATTTCGATCCCTTTTAGACGTTATCAAACATGATTGGGTCTTTGAAACATTAAATTCGACGAGGTTATTCTTACCCCAAGAGAAAACACTCTCTAGGTAACCGTCCATTCTCTGCTTCAAAGCCCTCCGAGCCATTGGGGTTTGTGTGCTCTTTGGAAGCTTTTCAAACAAAAAGCTATCATGGACTGTACTGTCATCCGCGTAACAATGAATCGGTGCACATGACAAGAGGTCGTTGATGTGCAACAGAAACAAAGTCGGAGACAGAACCGATCCCTGTGGGATGTCAGCATTTATCGAATGCGAGGAAGAGGTGAAACCGTCAGCAACCGCCTGAATCGACCTCCCCCTCAAAAAGTCGGCAATCCACGCACACAAGGATGCGGGAAGTCCGTACGAACGCAGTTTGTTGACGAGCGCTCGATGCCAAGCCCGGTCAAAGGCCTTGGAAATGAAATGAAATAAAATGACGTTAAATACTTACAGCCTTATTAAAAAAAACTTTTACGGCCGATAAACTCTGTTGCTGCAGCAACATGAATAAAACACATATACACTAAAACACGAACTCAACGGTCAACCTTTAAAATGCAGTTTACATCTGGCAACGATGTAATTTTTTATAGTGTTCTTATTAAATTATTTGTTTTCATTCATAACCACTAGATGGCGATGGGTTCACGCTGAAAACACTTTAACCCCGAAAAAAATTGGCTCCGCGGATGCTGTGTGGAGGGTCTTTTAGGAAAGGAAAGAGGAAGAGGAAGTATTGGGAAGCAAAACGATACGAGGGGTGGATAGGAATATAGGAATCTAGGGGTCAGTATGTCTATGATATGTGAATCTATTTCTCCTACTGCGGTGCAAAGGTGATGCTCCGAGAGAATCCTGTTGGAGTCAAAAAGTCTTCCTCAACAAGTCTCTCCCTGCCATGCAGTTGGTGGGCAGACGCATCTGCCGCCAAGATCGAACAAACCTCATCCTATGAACCGGTCACCCATGCTTAGTTACCAAATGTAGCGAACGACTTAATGTAATTACCTACGTCAGAGGTGTTGCTTATCCAATAAATAATTCCCGGGGTGGCGGTAACCATACCCACCTCCCAAACTTAATAATGCGGAGATATATGATTTGATCCCCTTTAGAAAGAGAAATAATTATTATTCTTCTTAGTTTATCTCTAATATTTTTTAGTTGAAAGTTGAAAGAAAAAAAAAACTGTGTAAACTAAATAAATTACCTTAAAAGGGCTTAAAAAGTGAACTGAGGGTTTTTTGCCGATTAAACTTATACAAAAGGGATGAATTTTCAAAAATATCAAATTCTTTCAAAATCATGACCATTTCGAGTCAATATGGTTTTTTGTCAACATTTTCATGTTTTATATAAAAAATTATATTACTAAAAAATCAATGTTTATTCAAATGCAAAAATCTAAAACGTAATTTCACCTAGTTTCTAAAATTGTATTTGATTCAAAAATAAGAAAAGAATAGCGCATTTAAAATGCCTCGGAAGCATTCCGAAATTCCATGAGAAATTTCACGGTGGTAGGTAAAATGTTGAGTATGAATAAAGAAAATGCCGGAAATGACAAAACTACACCTGTTAATAAATTCAATAGCGATTGTAAGTGTGGTGAACGTATGTATGTCTTGCGGTATGAAAGAGACATGCGTGTATGAGTGAGACAACATGAGGAACGTATAAAAGGGAGCGATTGTTGTCCATTAGTCCTCTTACCATCAGACTTCCTTAGAATAATATAATAAACATCAACAGACTACCTACGTCTTATTATTGACAAGTCACCCTGTACTGAGAGAATCATATACAGAGGAATCTGGATCCATAGAAAGGAGTCCAGAAATATATGGGATAACCGGCCACGGTCATCGCAGTAAGAAGCAATGAAAAAATGAAAAAAGTGTAGGTACCTAAGTAATTACAATATTTATAAGTTTTATTAGTATCCCCCTCAAAAGAAAATATCGGTATGATACGAGAATCGAATCACTACAAGAAATGACTGTTGACAATTTTTTTACTAAAATTGAATAGCTGGGTAATTACTAAACCTTACTCACCCCTTTTTATTTCCTTCCCTTTTAAATGTAAAATTACATATATTTAATAATTCCATTTCTTTTTTTATCACAAACCAAAATTACAATAAGTTATAAATAAATTCATTGCTTAACTTATTTAATATTCCGCTTAGAAAGAAAATGACACATTCCGATGAAAAACCAGCGTTATTCCTATTACAAGAAAAACAGAATTTTCTCATGTTAAATGGCCCATTTCACGACAAGTGCGTGTTCCCTTCATTTTGTATGTGACAAACGATATATTTCGCTAAATACTTCCTTGTAACTTGGAAGTTTCCCACCAAATGAACGACTGACAACAATTTAGAAGGGGGGGGGGGGGGGACCAAAACACGTGTTATTTTTTGTATCTACCTGTCATATTCTTCTAGTTAGTTGTGTTATTTATGACCATTCTTCTTCTCGTTATGTATTTTATTTATGGTATTTTTCTATTCCACGAAAATATTTTTGGGAAACTATTTACGAACTAATATTACTTTCCGTAGTAGCAAACACTCATATTTGGTTCATTTGTACACATGTTTACATCGTGGAGAGAATATTCAATTTGTTTAACGTAGAAGTTGGAGTAGAGTGCATTGATGATGTAAAAAGGTAATGCATAAGATTATGAGAGGAATGCTCAGTAGGACCGAAGAACGGAGTGCAATGACAAACTACGACGAAGTGAATTTTGGATGTCTGAAAAAATATAACTCGATCAAGCTAATCAAATAATCGAATCGGGACATGACAAGAGTACAAATATATATATTAATTTATTTTAAGTGAATACAGTACAAGAGTTTCAGAGCTAGTCATACTATGGCAACTCCAATTAGGGAATGTTGTAGGTTGTTGAAGGTAGTGGGGAGGGGAAGGATATGGGAATGAGGAAGGTGGGAAAGTTTTTCACTATTCAGATCTGAACACCATGCGGCCAAAGCCATTTAAAGCAATTTTTCAATTCTGAATGGTGGTCTTACACCGGGGCGATACTGACAGTGTCTTCCACTCTAAAATGTACCGCAAGTATGCTTTATATTAATTTAAATGATTAAATTATTATATTAGAATAAGTTAACAATAATAATCTAAACGAAAATATGAAAGAGAACAAGACACAGAAAAACAGAAAAAGACAATGGTCGCAACAGGGACTCGAACCCAGACCTCTCCGTCTAACCGGGACGAGTGCGTTAACCAATTTTGCTAGATAATATATAATATATCTATCCGAGACGCTATCCAGGTCACAGACCAATTCTTAGAATGATTGTTTCCAATAAAAAGGGTAGTTGCCCGTAATATGGAGAAAAATAATTAATTGATAATAATGTAATTCTAAAATTTGAAAATATGAGATTGACAATTATGACGTTTTGAAAGAAGGTGGCAATAGCAAAATTGGTTAACGCACTCGTCCCGGTTAGACGGAGAGGTCTGGGTTCGAGTCCCAGTTGCGACCACTGTCTTTTTCTGTTTTTCTGTGTCTTGTTCTCTTTCATATTTTCGTTTAGATTATTATTGTTAACTTATTCTAATATGATATATTTCACTGATGGGAATAACCTTAAAAAAAATATAAAAATAAAGTTTTTCTCATAAAAATTGATTAAATTATTATAACATATATCAACCAGATAAAATTTTCTTGCGCACGCCGGGATTTGAACCCGCGACCTTCAGGTTGTTAGTCGAGGGACTCACACCTCTACCATGGAGGCCATCATTAGAATTAGAATAGTTTGTTTGAGATGATGCGTGTATGTTAATTGCTTATTGCTTCATACAAGGAGTTTTTTTTTTTTTTTTTTTTTTTTTTTTTTTAAATTTTCTTTATTCATTAAATACAAAAATTGAGGTAACATTAGTGGATTTTTCGACCACCATGCTAGGCTGGTGCCCGTGTTATGGTGGTCGATTTAACATAATTAAGTGCAATAACAATCAGACGTTCGTGTAATATAATGTAACATAATTATAAAAAAATAAATATAAATATAAAAACTCCGTCAAAAGTGCATTAGAAATGTATTAAATGAGTACAAAACTGCATAAATATATTGACATATATTTTGTACTACTTCCCTCTTGTTATAATAATGTAATTGCAAGATTAGTATTTAATTTCTAGACACAATATAATGGTATGATGCGAAAATCTATAATTGGTTTCTCGTTTTGGTAAATCATACATGTATAAATTAATCCAATTGTAAAGTGTTGATTTCCCTAAAATAAATAATAACTAAAGGAGTTTTAATTTTTAGTAATTTTTGTACAAATAAATTCCTGTATTCATCCTATTTATACTGCAGTGAATTCTTATTTTAACAATTTTTATCTCAGCAGAATACAAGTAAGGCAGTAGAGTGAGTAGAGTACATTGAACATATCAGTTGTGCCAAACAATTTAAAGTCATGAGTGAAAAAGAAAATTGTAAAAAGAATTCAATAGAAAAAAAATTAAAGTTTTATTTTACGGCTATTTAAATGTTTTAATCTATATTCTTTGAAGAAAATCTTTAAAGAAACTTCGCCCCTTTCCGGATATCCATTGTTGGACACCGCATGCAAAATGAGTAATTGTATCAGATCTTTTGATGTTGTTATTTAATGCGTTGAATATTTTAGGAGCGATGTATGAGTATTGTCTCTGTGAAAATGTGGTTTTTGTTTTAGGTATTTTTCATTTTCCATGTGTTGAGTAGCGTGTGTGTATATCTTTTTGTGTGGAGTTTATGAGACCATTTTTCCATATATATATGAGAGCTATTTTCATATACAGTTGACGAATGTCTAGTACTGCGAGCTTCTTGAAAAGTGGCTCTGATGGATGAGAGGGGGGACATTTGAAGATGATCCTTAGCAAAAGTTTTTGAACGGTTACTAGAGGGTAGAGAATGGATGCTGCACAACCTCCCCATCCTATAATGCCGTATGTTAATATAGATTGGAATAGAGCAAAATACACACTTCTCAGAGTTTTTGCATCAAGAATTGATCGTAGAGAGTAAAAAATATGACATAACTTACGGAGTCTTTGTGTTATGGAGCTAATTTGGGCCTCCCACCGTAATTGGTAATCTATAATGACACCTAGGTACTTTATTTCATTAGACGGTTTAAGTATTGGGCACGAACAGCTATTTATAAGAAGTAGTGGGGAAGTGTCTAGATTTTGTGGGCAAGTGTGGATGATTAGTTTAGGAAGGTTTTCTGGGAGAGATAATTTTCGGATAGAAAAAAGTATGTATTGTGTTTTTTGAACATTTAAGGTAAGGAGGTTAGAGTCTAACCATTTTTTAATTATGTTAAGTCCACAATTTGCTTTCTCAATTGATGTTTTCCACGTTTTACTTGTAAATATGATAACAGTATCATCGGCGAAAGATATTATATTACCGTCAATATTCAAGTTTAATAAGGAGTTCATATATATGAGAAATAAGAGCGGACCTAAAACACTTCCTTGGGGCACGCCGTAGGAGATTGGTAAACATTTACTCCTATATTCTTGATTTGACTGAATGACAGTTGTTTGTGTTCTTTGTGTTAGGTAGTTTTCAAACCATTTCAGGGAAGTACCTTCTATCCCAATCTGTTGCATTTTTTTAAGAAGAATATGGTGTGAAATAGTATCGAAGGCTTTAGACAGATCTAGAAAGACAGCAAGTGGTTTATTGCCTTTATCGAGGTTATCAGATATCAGTTTGGTAAAGGTTGCAATTGCATCAGAAGTACTAAGATTTTTGCGAAAACCGTATTGGTTTTTTGAGAGGATTTTATTGATCTCGAGGAACTAAAGGAGTCTTAGTTTTACTACCTTTTCAAAGATTTTGGAAATTGTGCTTAATAGCGATATAGGCCTGTAATTATTTAGGGATGATCTGTCACCTGATTTGAAAATGGGGATGATTGAGGCATGTTTAAGAGAATTTGGAAATATACCTGATTGGAAGCTTACATTAATAATATGTTGGAGAGGGGTGGCAATAAGGTTTTTTAAATGCTTCATAAGTTTAGTAGAGATTTTGTCTATTCCTGTTGAGTGGCTATTTTTTAATGTAGAGATGATTTCTGTAATTTCCAATTCTGTGGTGGGAGTGAAAGTGAATGGAGTATAACTCAGGTGGCCCATGGATATTTCATTCGCGAGGTCATGTTCTGAAACATTATTTCTGGTTAAAATATTATTGGAAAGGTTAGATCCGATTGTGGTGAAAAATTCGTTGAAATGATCTGCTATTTTTTCAGAGTTTTTATTTGTGTTTACTAGTGATCGGCCTTCAATGTTAATATTATTGATGGGTGAAGTCGTTTGTTTGGTGTAGGATATGTCCTTAATTATACTCCATATTTTTTTCGTGTCATTTTCGGCGTTTTTGATTTGTTTTTTATAGTAATCTTCTCTGGCCTTTGAAGTAATTTTTTTACAAACATTTCTGTATTTTTTGTAAAATAAGTTAGATTCATGGTCGTTGGGATTTTTTTTACAGAGCGCATGTAGCTTATCGCGCTTGCGGATAGAATGAAGGATACCAACAGTAATCCAAGGTTTGAGTTTAGTATCATAGTGTTTTGATTTGGGAGTTGTGTTGGATGTAGCGTTGGTTAGATGGTTGTGTAGTGTTTCGACAAGAGATTCGCAGGCCAAATTGGGATCATTCAGTTTAAAAAGATTTGACCAATCTTCCTGAGAGACCAGCTCAAAAAGTGTGGTGTAGCATATTTTCTTTTGTGGGATTACATGCGGTGGTGGTTTGTGTATTTTATGAGAAAGAGAAGTTATGGTAGCGTAGTGGTCTGTGACAGTGCATTGGTATACGAGAGATGAAGTTTTTAGTTTACATTTTGAAAATACATGATCAATACAACTTACAGACGAGCCAGATACTCTGGTGGGTGCTGTGATGGCTGGGACGAAACCTTGAAGAGTTAATAGGTTTAAATAGTCACTGGCTTGTGGATGCATGGAATTAATTATATTTACATTGAGGTCACCAATAATAAGGATATTGTCGCAATCACTCACAGAAGATAAAGATAGGCTTAGTGAATTTAGAAAAGGGGTAATGTTAGATGTGCCTGGTGATCGATATATAGAAAAAATGGTTATGCGCTTATCTATGACTATTTTGAGACAGTTAGAGTGATTGATTATTATTTCATTTACTGTGTGAGATATGTGATTTTTTATGTATATTATAACTCCATCGTTTTGAGTTGTGTTACTCTGTGTGTTGTAGTGGGTATAGTTTATTATATTTTTGGGGACGTAATTGTCATTGATCCAGCATTCACTTAAAATGAGTATGTCAAAGTCAGAGTTTAGGTCTGTGAGAACTATCATTAAGTCATTAAAATTTCGGTTTATACTTCTGATATTCATAGAGAAAATTTTTAGGGCCGATTTCGTTAATATTTGTTGAACTGCAAGAGCACTATTGGTTTCTATACATGGAATTTGACACAAATTATCCAAGTGTTCAGCTATTTCTACCATTAGTAATATTTGTAACAAAACACAGTCATAAGTCGCATTAAATATAACAATGGATTTGACATCTCAATAAAGAATTTCAAATAATATAATAATACATAAAAGTAAAGGTTGAAGTAGTAGACGGGTTCAACATATTCATATAAGAGGTTGAAGTTAACATTTAATGCAGTGATAATGGAAAAATTTGGGTTTGAAGATAATGCATTTGAGGTAGAAATTTTTAATAATATTCTACTATTGTTTGTACTGAAGACATTAAGAAAATATAAAAACGTATAAAAGTAATATAATAATATAAAAAAGTAGGTTTTGTAGCTAAGCGATTTTTTTTTACAGATTACTGGGTGAGGGAGACAGAAGATGTTTATTTTTGTCATTAATAATAATGACAGGTGTTCCAACGTCTTTACGTACGTACACTTGGCCTCCCCTGGTCCAAGCAAATTTGTAAAAGTTCTCGCGCGTAGCCTTTCGTGCAAGAAACCACAAGTGTTTAGCGTGAAAAGTCAGGTGTTCTGATATGTATATCGGAGAGCTGGGTCCTGACATTCCGATGAGGGTGGTGTTTAGAGTGTCTTCTCGAGTTGTCGCTTGTTTATTGAACTTTTTAATATCACTCAGGAAATCATCGCGGTCCGTGTGGGTTTTGAATTTGATAACGATAGGTCTGGGTTGATTTTTGGTCAATTTTTGAGTGATGCGGTACGCTGCATCGATATTGTTATCCTCGTTTGTGTTGGTGGTTTTTTTTATATTAAATATAATATTTTTTAAGTTTTCCCCATTGATTTCCGGGATCCCCCTTATTTCCACATTTTTTGATTTATTTTGTTTGTCGAAATGTTCTATTTGAGTTTCCAAAGCTTCAACTCTTGCTTCGAGGTCAGAGTTCTTTTTTTCCAACGTCTTATTTTTATCCTCGAGACCGTTAAAACGTAATATAATATCCTCATATTGTTTCTGCATGATCGCGAGTGTTGCAAGAATTTGTGTGTTCTGTTCCAGAAGTTTACATAGCACTTCGTTCTCCAAAGGTTCGAGAGAAGTCTTTGGTTTGGAAATAGTCTTGATTGAAGGTGTGTCATTTACCTCTGCGTCGCAAGATGTCGCTGGTTTTCTCTGTCTGCTCATTTTGAATTATTTTAGTTTTGCAATATGATTAGATATGTGGGTAGATGGTGCTAATCGTTATTCCAAATTATATTAATAAAAGGATTATTAATAATAAAAGAAGAAATAACAAAATTTTTTGGAATCACTCGGTTTCGAACTGAGGGTGAGTAGAACAGGATCCAAATGCGATGCCCACTGGACTACTCTCGGTATATTGGCAGTGCCTTTTAATCACAATATAAACTGTAAAGCTCCGTAGTTGTTATTTTGAATTATGCTGTATCGAACTTTGTGTCACTGGAATGAACGTTTTTTCACTTATTTAAATTGTTTTATATTTACAATTCATTTAGAATCACTATGTTTAGTATTATTTAATTGGATTATTGTATATTATTTGAGATTTACACAGGCACAAGTATAATAGTGATTTGTTGTTAGTTATTTTTTATTGATCACTAAATTCACTTGAGATTACCAACTATGATTTATGGATTTTGGCAATGGAATCACTTATTTTTATTACAAAACTACGCGTATACACGCGCGGTAATACTTTAAATGTTTTCTGCACTTTTTACTATTTCGCTATGGGTTCTAATTAGATTTATTTAATTTTTTATCTCTGTTTTGAATCGCCTGACTGTCACCGAGTGTGTTGTTGTATATCGAATTGAAGTCACCGAATCGATTATATCGAAGTTGTATATCGAATTGAAGTCACCGAGTCGTTGTATATCGAATTGACTGTCACCGAGTGTGTTGTTGTATATCGTTTGTACCAAGACAGAGTTGTGTGGCTGCACATTAGGGTGTATCGATTTTTAACTTTTTTTTTGTTTTCAAATTCCAAGTTGAAAAAAAGTTGCTACTAGGTACCACAACTTACCACAAAAATTTTTGGATTTAAAAAAAAATGTTTAGGTCTCCCGCACAAGGCCTAAAGTTTTAATTTTTTTCAAAAAATACCAAATTTTTTAAAAATTAAAAAAAATAAAATCGTAACTTTTATCTTTATTCCAAGTTAAAAAACAGTAATATCAG
Organism: Limnephilus lunatus; assembly: GCA_917563855.2. NCBI lineage: Eukaryota > Metazoa > Arthropoda > Insecta > Trichoptera > Limnephilidae > Limnephilus > Limnephilus lunatus. The sequence goes on along the minus strand of OU830594.1, from coordinate 88,250,514 downwards.
GGCATTAAAATAAGTAAGAAACGATTTTTTTTTATAAATAATAAATTTTAGGTCTCCCGCATAAGCCCTAAAGTTTGTTAATTTTGATGAAATTTTGTAATTTTGTGTACCTATATGAACCATGTTTTTTTTAAAAATTTAAATCACCGAAATTAATTGTACTTTTCTTACAGAAGGCATAAAATGAGACAATATATATATACATAATTCATATATACATATAGTACAAATATATACCACTTATACGTATACTATATATATAATATGTTTTATACCTGAAAAAAGATAGTTGGACGGTGTAAATTGTAGGAGAAAGTTGTTGAAAGAAACTAATGTTGTTTTCGATTACTGTTGTTTATTACAAAAGTATAAAAAGTTACAACATGTCATAAAATATAGTATAATAACTAAGTACAAAATGTTGCTGATTACTTTCCATACGACATGAGTGGCAGTGTTCTTGTTCTACTGCAAATTTACTGACTTGTTTAAGTATTCGTCCTTTCATCTTGGCTTCAAAACCTTAAATCAAAGTTATGCATAGTATTTACATAGGCCTAGTGATTTTTACAAAATTTTATAAATGTTATTACAGTTCCCAAATGAAATTTCAATATAATATGGAAGACAGTATGATAAAGACGTTATTTAGAAATATTATAACTACAAAATAGTCGAAAAAACTTACTTAAATTCTAATCCTTTGCAGAGGTTTTGTACTGGCTCTTGGTCTCAAACGTAGGTAGCTCTTTACGGTCTTCCAGTCTGGCACGGATAAAACCATCTCTTTCGATCAGCCCACATACTCGCTTCGAAGCTTCTGTGACTTCCTTGACAATTCGTTCTACCGCTTGAGTGTGAGAAGGAATTCTAAATTCAACCCTTCCACTTTTGCCAGTTTCCGCAATTGACTCCAACTCTTCTAGGCTCATATCAGTAACAAGAGGGGGTTCGGTTGCTGAAGTGGATTGCCAGTCAATCATATCTCTATAGTCTTCGGCATCAAAATGGATCTGAGGGGGTTTAAATACTCTTACCCCTTTCCTTTCGGTTGCGCGAGCTTTCTGGATTCTCTTATAAGCCAAGGCTCTGATATGACTGAATTACTTGGAAGATGAGCTAAGAAAAGTCGTCCATGCAATGTTACAGAGAAATGCTTTCATGGCTCACCCAGAGCATGTTTTAATAGCTATGCTATTCGATGAACGAAAACATATCAGAGCCTTGGCTTATAAGAGAATCCAGAAAGCTCGCGCAACCGAAAGGAAAGGGGTAAGGGTATTTAAACCCCCTCAGATCAATTTTGATGCCAAAAACTATAGAGATATGATTGACTGGCAATCCACTTCAGCAACCGAACCCCTCTTGGAACTAATATGAGCCTAGAAGAGTTGGAGTCAATTGCGGAAACTGGCAAAAGTGGAAGGGTTGAATTTAGAATTCCTTCTCACACTCAAGCGGTGGAACGAATTGTCAAGGAAGTCACAGAAGCTTCGAAGCGAGTATGTGGGCTGATCGAAAGAGGTGGTTTTATCCGTGCCAGACTGGAAGACCGTAAAGAGCTACCTACGTTCGAGACCAAGAGCCAGTACAAAACCTCTGCAAAGGATTAGAATTTAACTAAGTTTTTTTTGACTATTTTGTAGTTATAATGTTTCTTAACAACGTCTTAATCATACTGTCTTCCATATTAAATTGAAATTTCATTTGAGAACTGTAATAACATTTATAAAATTTTGTGAAAATCATTAGGCCTATGTAAATACTATACATAACTTTGATTTAAGGTTTTGAAGCCAAGATGAAAGGACGAATACTTAAACAAGTCAGTAAATTTGCAGTAGAACAAGAACACTGCCACTCATGTCGTATGGAAAGTAATCAGCAACATTTTGTACTTAGTTATTATACTACATTTTATGACATGTTATAACCTTTTATACTTTTGCAATAAATAACAGTAATAGCAAATAACATCAGTTTCTTTCAACACCTTTCTCATACAATTTACACCGTCCAACTATCTTTTTTCAGGTTTAAAACATATTATATATATAGTATATATGTGGTATATATTTTTACTATATGTAGATATGAATTATGTATATATATATATATTGTCTCATTTTATGCCTTCTGTAAGAAAAGTACAATTAATTCCGGTGATTTAAACTTTTAAAAAAACATGGTTCATATAGGTACACAAAATTACAAAATTTCATCAAAATTAACAGACTTTAGGGCTTGTGCGGGAGACCTAAAATTTATTATTTATAAAAAAAAATCGTTTCTTACTTATTTTTATGCCCTGATATTACTGTTTTTTAACTTGGAATAAAGATAAAAGTTACGATTTTATTTTTTTAAATTTTTAAAAAATTTGGTATTTTTTGAAAAAAATTAAAACTTTAGGCCTTGTGCGGGAGACCTAAATATTTTTTTAAAAATCCAAAAATTTTTGTGGTAAGTTGTGGTACCTAGTAGCAACTTTTTTTCAACTTGGAATTTGAAAACAAAAAAAAAGTTATAAATCGATACACCCTACTGCACATACTACACAATCTATCTGCCTACCCCTGCGGAGAAACGGTGTAACTGAATTGAAGGAATAAATGGGGATGAAAACAATATTTCTGAATGGAGTGGACAAAAAAAACTATTCATAATTTGAATAAATGTAATATAATTATTTAATATAAAATAATTTTATTCAATCCACCCTACAATATTCATCATTATTTGGGATCCGCAAATAAACCTTACCTTCTGCCGATAGGAATTGTATAATTAAAATTAGGTACTTAAAAAAAGCCTTTTGACTACCATCTTGATCTTCCAAGAATTTTAAGAACCTCCATTAAAGATATGTACATAAATGCAATAAATTAAATCATAAAAGATAATGACAAATACCAATTCATTAGGAATCGAAAACCGTACTCTACTCAAATATATTTTTTTCATATTTCTTATTACAAAATTCAAAAGATGCTTAGAATTGCAAATTTATTTTGGAAATCGTGCTTTCATTGAAAAATAACTCAAGCTTTCTTAATTCCCTCTTAAATCTGCGAAAAAGAATATTAAATTTTCAATAACTTCGTATTTCACTTTACACTTAGAGAATCTTAAATAAATTCTTGATAAAAGCAATCATTCTTTCATTTCTTCCAAGACTTTATTGCTCCGATAACATTTGAAAACAAAGCCAATGGTTTTAATAAAAAAAATATTCGAGAGATTTAAAAGCACCTTGCTTTTCATAATAAGTCTTCCCAGTTGTATTTCGTAATTATTTTGCTTAAACATTATTGAAAAATTACAAATACTAATGGTCAAAAAATAATTACAAAAATAATAATTTTAATCATTTTTTTATAACGCGTTTGAGCATTTTTACTGCTTACTTGATTGTATGTATATATTAGTTGCGTTCAGACAAACAGTTCTCCAACTCGTCTTGGGGGGAGATTACTTCTTAGGAAAGAATAGAGTTCTTTTATGTTAATCTGGGATTTATTTAATACTTCACGTGTACAAGCGGTGACTACGATAATCGGCCTAGCTGGTAGCTGGCTAAATGAGATCTGAATTGAATGAGCTCCTCCAGACTGCACCTACGCCCTTGCCTCCCCCTGGTACCCAAACTTCGAACTAAACTAACTGCCCCTAGCGGACTTTCGAGACAGCTCATAGCACTGCCCTCTATGTGACAAGCTCGGAAGCTTTTAGATATACTACAATAAAAATAAAATTTGGATGAAATAAAATCGTTATTGAGTTGAAGATTATGTGAGAATAATCAATCATTCTCATCGGATCGCCCTGTACAATAAAAACTTGCAAGAGCACCATTGCAAGACGATTTTTCGACAAAATTTAAATTCTCGTTCTCTTCATACATTCAATAATATTTGCCCAAACCTTAACATTGACACTTTCTCGGATTCACTGAACAAATTTAAAAGGAACCTCATGCCAATGATGTAAACTGTTTATTGCGCATACATATCCCTTCACAAATCACCACTACTTCTTACACCTACAAACATACCCACACATAAACATATACCTATGTATACACCACGCACATTACCCGGTAATTCTTAATTATACATTATACATACCACGAGTAAGACATTATAAAGAAACATATTAAGGGTATGCACTATGAATTATGATTTTGTATTTATAAATTCTTTCATCACTGTGACCAATGCACTCTTTGTTTCTTTAATAAATTCTAAATAATTAAAAAAAAATAAAGTTTATGAGATTAAAAGCGATTCCGCTTTAAGGCTCGGTAAAAAGCGATCAAAATGAAGAAGTAGGGAGATATGTAAATACGAATGTTAGAAGAAGTGCGCTAATATTAAAAATGATTATATTTAAGCAAAAATTCTGAAATTTTTTAATTTATTTAACACGATTCGTTTAAAATAGAACATAAATATTGTGGGAAATGTCTTAAGTAGCATTTAAAGAAACACCGTGATTTTATTCATACATGTTGCTTGTAAAATAAGAGAAAAAACGTTTTTATAATAATTTTCGGAGCACACTTTGTGATTTTTTTCTGTCGATGGAATTTCATATACGAGGTGCAGTAAAAAGCAATGCATCCTATTTTTTTACTGCTTTAATTGTCAAAATATTAAAAAAAATCCAATTGCATGGGTTGAAAACTACACTAGACAATTAATTTGTTACTTTTCAATATAATTTTCGTCCATTTCCACAGCTTTTGCCTGTCTTTTAACACGGGCATTTATCACAGTATTGTAAAAAGCAAGGTCACATCCAGAACACTGAATGGGCGTTTCACCTTCTACAGAATCAATCACAGATCTCTGTCTAATACGAACATCGATGTCGGCCATTTTGCAAGGGACTGCAGTGCTGCCACCCGTTCACGCAAAAGTGTTACTACTGTAGCAGATCGTAGAAGAAGGTTTGAAGAATTGCCCGAATTTAAATTTTTCACTTCAATAACTTATTTAAGATGAAGCCATACTAAATAATGCAAAATCATACAAAATCGTATGTTTTTTTTATTGAAAATTTGACTGCTTAGAAGTATTATAGATGCTTCAATTAAATACAGCGTGTACAACATACCTTGGTCCTTAAAAATATTGATCATTTTTTTTAATAAGTCTTTTAATATGCTTAGAAAAAAATAAAGTATTAGGTCTATAAAAAACATTTTCAACTGAAAACTCTCGTACTTATAAACACTTTCTCGGATATGGTTTTATTGCATAATGTGACAAAATCAGTTTTTAATATAATTATCGCGAAAAAAAAATGATATTTACGCCCGAACCTCACAAAATAAAATATAATATGCATTTTCGCGTTGGTATTTTTGACATCACGGCGACAATACGGCAGTCGACGAATTTATTATATCAAAGTGAACCTTATACCGTCCACCGAAGAACGACTGGCAGCCGCCCCATTCATCCGTCACTACTCCTCCGAACGGAGCGGAGAAACAACGTGTTACGGTCCGCACTGCTTGTTTTCGTGAAATCAATTTAAAAATTCCGTTTTATTACAATAAACAGTGCATAAAAAAGGAATTAATGTTTTTTACAGGCCTTTACGAAATAAACATGTAAAATAAAATTCTCAAATATCTTTTCCAACCTTTCCAAAAGCTTTTTCTCAAGTATTTTTAAACTCCTCCCATAAAAGGGCGTGAATTCCGATTTCGATTTTTTCCTGTACTAGTGGATCGCCTTAAGTACAAAAAATAGGAAGCATTACTTTTTGAATGCCCCTAGTAATTACGGTTTCGGCATGAGAAATGTATAGACATTATCTTAAAAAATAACATAATTTTTTTAGAAACTTGATGTATTCAATTTGTTATAAAACGGTAGAAGTTCGGAATAACGCGGCTTAAAAATAATGAAACGGTTTTTCTTTGACATTTTTCGATCAAATTACACGTGAAATAGTTAGAAACTAAATGTCACCGGACAGTCAAATTGGTAATTTAAGTCCAATTTTATAATTTATTAATTAATTCCTTCGCCACACGTGTCACTCGAACGGGTGTGTTCAAAATATTCGTAGGAATATATTATTTGTGAATATTAACGGTATAATCTCTTTTCGGACACAAACCTAACTGGAAATTAAACTAAATGTAATTTGAAATACGTATTGATTTAAATAATTAACAGTTGATGTATACTGTATACTTACATACACAATTATCCACTGGAAAGTAAGCGCAATTTCAAACTTTATTCTCCGATTGCCGAAAATTTTTTTGTGTTAATTTTGAATTTTTTCCGCTGACATTAAAAAAATCATAACTATAAATTTTAATATGAAAATATACAAACTGGTTTAAGTTATATATAGCCAATAAATTCACCTATCTTTTTCGTTTTACAAAAAAAATATAAAATCGTTATCTTCTACTTAATTACTTACAAATGAGGAAATTTTTTTCCAAAATTGGCATTGAAGCAATCCGAGGTATTTTAAAAAGTGCTCCAGTGGATATTCAAATACAAAACCTGTACAAATACAACACACCTGAATATTAACATAGGTTTAAAAAGCCGTGGTTTTTATCTAGTCGGTTCTATCCAGAAAAAATATTTTAGCAATTACCTAACGAATTATCTTTAAATCTTTATCTTCAAAGGGGTAGAAACATAGGACAGAGCGGTTAAATTATGGACGACAATAATCTGATAAAATTAGCACACCTTAATTTTTACAACATCGACAATATTAGCCTATGTGTTCGGAGTGATGGACGTACGAATCCATTCCTCCCACTGCGGTTCAGTCAACAGAGTCCGGTTGGAAGTCCAGATTAAGTCTCCCTCAAGCAGTCTCACCTGATTCGACCCGCCACGTGGTAGGTGGGCAAAAACACATACGTATGCCAAAAAAAATACAATCCTCATCCCATGAACCTGGGCACCTCTCCTAAGCCACCAAACTTAGCGAAAAACTTAGTGTAACCAGTGTGAGCAGGGGTGTTGGTCATCCACCAAATAGTTTCCGGGGTGGCGGTACCCGCACCTGCCTCCCAAATTATACTATCTTAAATAATAAGTTAGTTTGGAAAATCTGCAAAATTTAGATGGCTCTTTCTAAAATGAGGAATAAATTCGTTAAGTTACGAGTGTTGACTGTATGATCCTACCAACCATAAATGCGTTGAATAAAATTGTAGAAATTTTTTTGTTACAGTATTTCAAATTCTTTGACTCTAACTAACCACGTTCAGACATCTTGTGAAGTTTTGGGTTTCTTCTAATAAAGATTAGGCTTTTCGGTTATAAGTTTTTTTTATGAATTATCCTGTTTATTTACAATGTTATATTATATTGGAGAGACGTCCTTATCAGGCTTGTTAGGAATTTGATCGATTTTGAACGGCGTTAGGTGGTATTGCTCTAACTTTTTACTTGCACTTCAGCGGACATGGCATGTGTTGGGATGTGGCAGAAACTCTAACCCATAGATTCTCAACCTTTTTTTGCCCACCGCCCACTTTGAGAAAATTAATTTTTCTAACGCCCCCCAACTCGTGAATCTGAAACAGCAATTGTCGTCACGATTATATTTACCACAACGGTGGTGGAGGGAGTGGAGGGGTGGGGGGAAGGGGGGTATATATATAAAATAAACTTCAAGATATATGACAATTTCAAAAAAAGTGAAAGACATTGCTAGAGTCATCCGTTTTTCTCGCTTTTTGCTGTTCGCTGTCGATCTAAAATTATTTCTTCTAATAATGGGATGGGGCCAAATGAGATATAATAATAATATTTTTTAATTAATTTCTTACACCATTACAAATTTGAATTTATTATACATAAGAAATAAGGCAAGAAATATGTCAATTTCAAAAAAAAAATCAGGCGGTGGTGAAGATTTCGTCAATGTGGAGAGACTCTTTCAAGAATCAAAAGAATTTGCCTTTTGAATCTCTCCTCACTGACGCCAAATATATCAATCTCGGAGGAGATTTGGTTCAGAAGCAAAATACTCCTCCCTACCGGGAGAACCATTGGCAAGTTATTCCTATGGGCAGGAAGATAGAATAATCTATGATGACGCTGTCTAAGTTAGTCATCTGGAACATAGAGACACACGCGCTCCAAAATGGCTGAGTTCTCAATATAGCCTCGCAACAGTCTAAATAAGTGGGTGGCGGCATACCCCTCTCTTCTGAGCTGCAGGGAGTGAAGTCCCAGCATGCCCAGAAGAAAGTTCGTCAGGTAGAGCCATATATAGTGGTCGTACTCCCTCATGTAGAGAAATCTCAGAAACTTTTTTGAACCCTTTCAAACATAAGGGATCATCCCACCTTATGAGGATTCTAGATAAGCGAACCACTCTCCAGCCTATTGCGGACCAGGGAGAAGTATAAAATCTTCAGAGCACGGGTATCGCGAAAAACTCTGACGGTTATATGAGGACAAAATGTCAGCTTACTTTCATACGTAATCACAAGATCCTTTATATTTGAAACTCGTTTGAGATTATGACCGAGCATGGTATACCTGTGTAAGGTGAGACTGGTATGCTCTGGTAAAAGTCAGAACTACGCATTTCAAGACATTGAAATGAAGCTGGTTTCGTTGACTCCATTCTGAAATGTTATCAACATCAGCTTGACGGCGCTGGCAGTCCTCAATATTTCTTATAAGAAGAAATAATTTTAGATCGTCAGCGAACAGCAAAAAGCGAGAAAAACGGAGGACTCCAGCAATGTCATTAATGAAAATAGAAAAGAGGAGAGGCCCTTGGATCGATCCTTAGGGAACCCCAGAAAAAACGAGAAATTCAGCAGATTGGAAGATTCCGTGTGTGACAAATTGCTTTCTGTTCTTGAGGTAACTTTTAAAAAACTTTAATATCCGAAGGGAAAAATCCAACTGCGCAAGTTTTATGAGTAAGATATCATGATTCATAGTATCAAAGTCTTTGGAGAAGTCGTTATACTTGGTATCCACTATCTAGGGACCTAGCAACATAGTCGGTGAAAACCATCAGATTGGTTTCAGTGGATCTTCCTTTCCTGAAACTATGCTGTTCGGGGATAATGTATGCGTCTATCTGAGGCATAAGGAATTTATGAATTAATTGTTCAAATAGTTTAGCTGTTAGCAGGAGCTGATAGTATGGCAACTGGTCTATAATTTTCGATTAACTTTTTCGAACCTTTCTTAAAAATAGAACATATTTTTGGAAGCTTTCCATACTTCAGAAAAAGTGGAAGTACTAATCGCGAAGTTAATGATAAGACATATAATGGTGTTTTTAGAAACTCGGTGCACCCTTTAATAAAAAATACGGGAACGAAGTCTGGTCCGATAGAGGGTGAGTTCTTCATGAGACTTGTGGCACTCATAAGTAGTATATCTACCTTTAGTAAACACAGTGAGCACGCACTTTTTTTCGTACCAAGTAAAATAACAATAAACACCGACTAAAATCTCTTTTTAGTGCTTTTTTCCAGTCAACTAGTATCCGAAGTGACTGTAAGACAGAGGCAGAGTAGAAGTGCCAAGAAAATAAACAGTAAACACGCTTAAATTTGACAAATACACATCACATCATACATATTTTAAATTATTGTTCACCATTGACGCGCAGGTACCTTGTACTCTTCGCGCCTAGTGCCCGTCCACCACTACTAACTTAGTGAACGATATACCAGACTGCAAGCGACTATCCAGGGAAGTTCAACCAACTATTAATTTATTTTAACAAAATATCAAAACTCATTATGGATGCGCAAGCATACATTTCCTTGGCCAAAGATGCCATTAATGCATTAACCAACATTGTGATGGACCCAAACAATAAATTTACCAAGGAGCATATTGCAAAAATAATGCCTAAAACAAATAATATTCTTAGCTCCATTGGACAAATGGCAGCGAGAATGGCTACTTTAGAAGGTGAATTGTCAGTATACAAAAATATTCCTCCTACAACAACACCTACTATTCCCTCAAATTTTCAAACCAAAAACGTTTGTGAGATCATTGCTGAGATCAATGAGCAAAATTATAGAGAAAAAAATATAATAATTTGTAACATTCCTGAATGTGAAGCATCAACCCAAACAGATATTATGAATAGTGATACCACCAACATAAAAAAAATTATTTTTGACTTGGACAACTCTACCAACTCTCTCGACCTGAAAATATACAGGATCGGGAAAAGGGATATAAATAAACCGAGGGGAATCAAAGTTGAGTTTCCCGAGTCAAAATGGCCTAAAATTTTACTCGGTAAAAAACACTCACTAAAAAATAACATTCGCATGTACCCGGATCTATCATTTGCGCAAAGGAATCAGTTAAATGATTTGAGAAACGAACTTAAAAATAGGCAATCATCAGGTGAGCAAGATATCACCATTAAATATATTAATAACAACCCAACAATTGTCAAATTATCTCCAAAAAACTGACGAATAACCTAAAATCTACAAAACTATCTATGAATATTTATTACCAAAATGTGAGAGGACTTAAAACTAAACTAAATGATTTAAGAATTAAATTACCGACCTTAGTATATGATGTCTACTGCTTCACTGAGACATGGTTGACCCCAGATATTAAAAATGGCGAGTTAGGATTTTACTCCCATGACACATATCGAATGGACCGCGATACCAATACTAGCAAAAAAAGTAGGGGAGGTGGTTGTCTAATTTCTATTAATACTAAATTTACCTCAAGAAAAATCAAATGTACAAATATCAACGTGGAACAACTATTTGTTTTAGTGACAAGCAAAAGTGAAAAAATTATAGTTGGTTGTACGTACATTCCACCCTCATCTGATGTCCAGCTTTATTCTAGTTACTGTCAAGAAGTAGAAGTATTGCGAAGAAAATATCCGGACGCTAAATTTATCCTTACAGGTGACTTTAATCAACCAACTGTACATTGGGATATTAACAACATTAATACTCGCACAAATTCCACTTCCAATAATGGATCTTCTGAACTTATAGAAATGTCATGTTTCCTAAATCTTAGACAAGTGAATTTTATATATAACTGTAATAATAATCTATTAGACTTAATTTTCAGCAATTCCAACAATATAAGTGTACAACATGCAAATGATAATGTTTCAACAATTGATAACTATCATCCACCACTTTTTGTTAAGCATATATCTACACAAAATTTAAATTTAGAGTATTTTAAAGAAAAATTAAATTTTTATAAAGCGGATTATCCCAAGATTAACGAGTTTCTCGCCAAATCAGACTGGAACTTTATTAGTAATTGTAATAATATTGATGATATAATAGAATCTTTTTACTGCATAATTAACAAATCAATTGAACTTTACGTTCCTATTACAAAATATAGGACATCATGGTTTAACAAAGAGCTAATTTGTACAATCCATTCAAAAAAACTTGCACATAAAACATTCAAAATATCTCGAGCTCCGAATGACTATCTACTTTTTTCTAAATTACGCAAAAAGGTGAAAAACATATCGATCTCATGTTACAAAGAATATCTGGAAAATATTGAGCAATCGTTACAAAATAAACCTCAAAATTTATTCAAATTCGCAAATAATCTTAATAGTAATGAATCTGGTATTCCGTCCATCATGTACTACAATGGTAAAATTGCTGATACACCCCAAGGAATTACTGATTTATTTGCCGAATGCTTTGGCGAAGTATATGATCCAAACCCATCCAATAAACAAATACCTAAATTCAACTCAAATATTTCTATTGATTTCAATGACCTTGTTATTGATGAAATCGATGTTCAGCGTAAAATTACACTATTAGATACTCAGAAATCCGCTGGCCCGGATACCATACCTGCAATTTATTTAAAAAACTGTGTATCTAATTTAAAAGGCCACCTAACCAATATATTTAATTTATCATTAGCATCAGGCCTTTTCCCACAAAAATGGAAGATCAGTTTCCTTAGTCCCATCTATAAAAAAGGTGACAAAACGGATGCTTCTAACTACAGACCTATCTGCATACAATCAGCAATACCTAAATTGTTTGAATCCGTATTTTTATCAAAATTTATGCTACAGGCTCGTAAAATCATTTCTCCTCACCAACATGGATTTATATCCGGTAGATCTACACTTACAAATTTAATTATATACGAAAAATATATATCAGACAATCTAAATTCAAGATTGCAAACGGATGCAGTTTACACAGATTTCAGCAGAGCATTCGATAAAGTTTCTCTAAAAATCTTATTAAACAAACTAGAAGTATATGGAATAAAAGGAAATCTACTAAAATGGCTTGAGACCTATTTAACATCTAGAAAACTATACGTTAAACTATTTAATCATATATCACACGAAATTGAAGCTTCAAGTGGCGTGCCACAAGGTTCTCATCTAGGTCCGATTCTCTTTTTGCTATTTATCAATGACATTGTTTCAATATTTGAAGGTATCCATTTCCTATTGTTTGCTGATGACTTGAAAATTTACACTATTATAAGAAATTTAATGGACTGTCTTGTATTGCAAAACAACTTGGATCGATTATATAATTGGTGTAACACAAATGATTTATTTTTAAATATTAACAAATGTCAATCTATAAGTTTTTCTCGAAATAAAAATCCAATACTCTTTCAATATCATATCAACAATGTTAATCTTTCTATAGTAACATTAATAAAAGATCTGGGTGTCGTTTTTGATAACAAGATGACGTTCGTCCCCCACATCGATGCAATCACGAATAAAGCACTTAAATGTCTCGGTTTTGTGTTAAGAACGTGCAAAGATCTAACGTATATTAATACCCTTAAAACGCTATACATAACACTGGTCCGAAGCAACCTTGAGTATAATTCCTCTCTCTGGTCGCCTTTGTACAATGTACATTCACACAAAATCGAAAGAGTACAACACAAATTTTTAAGGCATATAAATTACAAATTACACATTCCCATAGAAAATTTAAATTATAATTATTTAATGAAATTGCTTAGACTACCCGAATTATCACAGCGAAGAAAAATCTGTGATGTTTTATTATTATTTAAAATCATTAACGGATATTTGGATAGCCCTGAACTAGTGAATATGATACATTATAAAGTACCCAATAAATACAACACTAGACTCCATGCTCCATTTAACATAGTTGCTTCTCGCACTAATTTTATGTTCAACTCTTGTATTCAGAGATTGCATCGTGTGGGGAATGAAACTTGCTCTACTGACATATTTATTTATAAAAACATCGCTCCCTTTAAAAAGCTTATATGCAGGCAGTTATATTAATATATTAATCGATTAATATATAAATGAAATTATATATTAATCGCTAAAAAAAAATGTTTTAAACCACTGCCAACCGGTATGCTTCGAGTATGTTTGTAATCCTGTTTTGTGTAATATTGTGACAATAATTTGCTGAATCTACTGTAGCCTGAGCCCTAATAATTAGTTAGGCCATTTGTCTGACTTGCTTCCTTCTGCAGTTACAACTGTGAATAACAGATTAGAATTAAAATCATGTATACCTTTTGCAATAACTTGCTATAACATTACTTGGATACCTACTAACACGTATTCCAATACATCAAATTTCAATATTTATAGCTTACTTGGTACTTTGTTTTATGTCAGGTCTTATATAACCCTAGTATATTCTTTTTCTATTGTACGACTACATATTTATTTTGTATTTCTTTTCAATTTTATCTCATTGTACTTACAATAACAACTGTATCACTTCAGCGATATTACTTTTGTATACTTGTACATTCTTATTTTGTTCTTAATATAATACTGACACCTTCCTGTGTATCTCTGTATACTTTTAATCTCATGTAACACTTTAATGTAAAAGCCATTTTATGGCGTTTAAATAAATAAATAAATAAATAAAAAAATAAATAAAATAAGGTCAGATTCCGTAAATATATCGAAATCAAAGTTTGAAGCTCCTCTGGTAGTAAATTTGGCCGTATTATTAATGTCTAGAGGTGGAGGGTCTTTATTGTAGACCGATTGAAAATGTTCAGCAAATGCGTTAGCCACACTCAAGCCACGAAATTCTTGTTTACCTTTTATCATGGTGTGTTCAAGACTCATCCTTCAGAATGGATTTTATATAGTGCCAAAACGTCTTGGGATCATGCGTGATGTTTTCTTCGATTTCAGACAGGTAGGCTCGATAGGCCACTCGAAACTCGCACCTAACTAACGCTCGGTAAGAACTAAACAGATCGTATTCACTCTGAAGGCCTCCAGTTTTCCAACGCTTATGAAGGGCGTGTTTGATCTCTATATTGGGGATGACTTCTCTCGAGAACTACTTCTCAGATACTTGCGACCACCACCGCTTGTCGTTAGCAAACGAAGCGCACTAGTTTCCTCGTTAATATCAATTAGGATCAACTTGTAAATCATTTTAATAATTTTAAAATTACGGCGCGCAGCGAAAAAGACGTACGTCCTGCCGGCGAACTATCTGGAGCACTGAATGGGTAAGATGGGTTTCTCTGGGTCTTCTACCGCCCCCCTGAAAGTCTGAAACGCCCCCCAATTTGCTCTTGGTCTTCCACCGCCCCCCTGAAGGTCTGAAACGCCCCCAAGGGGGCGTTATCGCCCACGTTGAGAACCTATGCTCTAACCTATCGACAGCTATTAACAGTATCTGAAACTACGTGTTTATCTAACACAATACAGATACGAGTAGATCCTTTTTTAATCATGCTCTATTGGTAGTGAGCTACGTCATCAACATTATCATCACTCTTGGCTCTACAGTCCCTGGTGGCTCTTGGCCTCCTCAAGAGTCTTCCTCCACTCATCTCGGTTTTGTGCCAGCTCTCTTCAGTTTGGAAGCTCAAGTTTAATTCAATGATTTTGGTAGTTAGCTAGGCTTATACCTTAACATGATTTAAAAAAAAAAACGTTTCGAATTCAAAACTCGTTATTACAGAAAAATTAATGTTTTTCTTTGTCTAAGTTTATTCATAATAAAATCATTGAATTCTTAGACTAACTAATAAAATAACTAGCTAGAACCCGGCATGCGTTGCAACGCCAGTCAAATAAATATATTGTTTCTGCGTCCCGTTCT
This sequence comes from Limnephilus lunatus, assembly GCA_917563855.2. Taxonomy (NCBI): domain Eukaryota; kingdom Metazoa; phylum Arthropoda; class Insecta; order Trichoptera; family Limnephilidae; genus Limnephilus; species Limnephilus lunatus. Next base: position 88,235,390 of record OU830594.1, on the reverse strand, counting down.
CGCCCTCGTCTCCCTCCCAGCTTCCCATATCCCCTTCCGCGTTCACCTTCCATATTCCTCGTCTTACCCCTCCTTCTTTCCTTTCCCCTCCCCGCCGGATTCCCATCCCATCGCGTCTCCTCCCTACTCCTGCGATAAACTAGAAGAAGTACACACATTTTTCAAACTACTCGAGAGCCATTTATTGTAAATTTGGTATTCAAGTATTATATGCCGAAGCTCAACATCACATAAAGAAACATTCGCGGGCATGCGCACAACAACTCACCAAAGTTTTATCGGAATCAGATAGATGTTTAGAAAATCATACCGGTCAAATAAATAAACATTCATTTTTACGTATAAAGATAACGCATGGCACGCGCTTGTTGTAAACTTCCTACAAAACAAACATTAAAAACTTGAAACACCATTTTTGTTGTTTGTTTATCAAACAACGTGTCCGGAGTTACAAAAACCAGGTGCTAAACTTAAGCCTCTTATACTGTAAATAATCCCACGTACACGTTCATACAGCCTTCGCAAAAAGCTAGAAATACAAAATAATCCCGTCACATCTAAATGTCGCACAGCAAGGCCTGTCAACCTGCCCCGGCTCGTATAAATCAACCCCAAACCGGATACAACGTCACAAACCCTCAAAATATAAGGGCATCCCTTTATAGCCGGAAACGCCTGAATAACTTCCCCAAAATTTACGACCCATTCTCGTCAGTCGCTTCCTTCGCAGACTACGCCTTTCGAGATGCTGGCGCTTAAAAATATTTAGAAGAGATAGACTAACAAATGAGAGAAATACACTTTTTGTGACAGTCCGTTGGGAGCTTATAGTTCTGTCGTTTTCTTTTGTATTTCCACAGATCTTGCAGTAGAAACTTTCTAAGAATCAAGATCACACTTTGTACAAGAAGATTGTTACCTTTATTGCTTTTCTTAGATTGTGTGTATATATATATCGTTATTTTATTGGTATCCTTATTGTGCGGTTAGCTACAATTGCAGTACAGATAAATAATGACTAATTTAAGGAGCACTGCATTGCGCAGTGTCTACATAATATGTCTACATATACATATATTATATGTTTTAGAAGTTTTGTACCTATTTCGTTACTTTTTATAAAAATATTGTAGAAGACCGTCTACTATTTCAAATAATATTTTATCTTTTTATATGATTTGATGTATAATAACATCGGTGTACCATTTGGGATAATTGTTTTTGTACCTTTAAGCGTCTATTTCTATATAATAGGGTACTTTTACGTTTTTTTTTTTTAATTACAATCATTGGTGTTTTTATTTTATTATTATTTTGACGAATTCATTTTCTGTAATGATTTATAGTGTGCCATTTTTGATTTATCGCCATATTCGTTTCATTCATAAATTCTGCGGCGTTGACGTCATGTCAGGCATCGTGTGTGATAGCCGTCTACCAGCCAGTGGCATTTTCTGTCGTTGTCATAATGACGTTGTTGCCAATTGGATCCATTTTGGAACGTGCTGTTCTTAAAGTCAATAATTTGTGAACGAAAATATTAAAATTACATACTTTTAGTACAATGATCTGAATCAGAAAAATAAACTTTAAATCTTTCATTCAATTTTAACGATATTTATAGTTTGTGAAATACCCTATTGGCCAGATGCTCTTATGTAGGAATTGAAGAGAATTGTTGAAATCAAGTGTTTCCGTTAGGATCCAGTCGATAAGGGATAATTTTTTGATACAATTAAGATAATATGTTTTCTTGGACGTTCAAGGATATCAATTAAGTGAAATGTATTTTTGATCTCTTACCATTGGTGGATAGTGCAAGTCAATTTTAGAGAGACTTGACTAAGCGTGAATTTAAAGATAATTAGATCAAGTATACTACTGTTAACGTTTTTACTTATAGTTATACTGATATAAGTTCATGATGTGTAGAAATTTAAATAATAATGAACATTTTTTGATCACCAAATGATTCAATATAAATAGCATTATCATTGGCGTTAACTGACCATTCAATAGAAGGAATATTAAAATCTCCTGAATTGATGTTTAAATTTAATACATGTCTTGACATCTGCTGATGAATTTAGTAAATACGGCAGTTGCTATATCTGGTGGAAGATAAGCTATACAATATTATTATTTTATTTATTTAATCCGTTTGACTTAATCTTACCTCAATATGTTAAGAATTTGAGGGTTCTTCGAGTATTAGATAGGCCACAATGTTTTTCTTTTCTTTATAGATGTTTGGAATGGTCTATGCTAATCTGCTCTTGGTGTCCGGTATTTGATGACTACACCAAAACTAAACGCCAAAAAGATACAATAGTTTATCTAGCTGTTATACTGAAATACCAGCTCTAAATGGACACAATAAAATACACACAACACGATTTTCACCACTTCTACATACTCAAAAAAATTTCACCACAACCTACACAAACTATTGATGATGACACTGCAAAGTTGTCCAAAATATTGGCTAAAGATGAAGGAATCCCAACATGGCATAATAAACCAAAAATTAGTCACGATAATAAAGCAGCTATTTAATGAAATTTTCTTGGGCGTTCGTGGCAAGGTGACGTTGATAATAAAGTCTAAGGGATCGTGCTATAAAAACGGGACATTTATTATCTGTGTGGGTATAACCAACAAACTACATTTAAAGTGTTTTATAACGTGGCTATGTCCGTGCCAGGGTATAATAGGAAGACCCTCAAAGGTTATGATCCTAAAATTGAAAGGCGACGAAATGTTTAACACATTGACTCCGATGGTTTTTCAGAAATGTCCCAGTGTTTGCAAAAATAATTATTACGCCATAGACATTTCGCTGAGGCTAATTTCATTTAGTCTATTCTTTTAAAGAGTATGTTTTACTCACAGTTTGAATTAAAAATGATACATTCGGACAAGGTTCAAGTGAGTTTTTAGTATAATTTCTTAGTGAACTCAAGCAGACGGTTCGCGGAAGGGGGGGGGGGGGAACTCTGGGGGGGGGGGGAACCTGGGAGGGGGGGGAGGGTAACTCTGGAGAGGTATCCTTCAGCTCAAATCCAGATTTATCAGCAAGAATCTAAACGGATAACTGTAAAAAAAAATTATCTCTTACGGCCGTTGTTCACAACTTATCGATCGATCAATCTGTCCCCAATCAGCTAAGTGATTTGTTTACTAACGCTCGATTCGCCTGTTGGTCGGAGATTTTTCGGCTCAACGGTTGATTAGTGGGATTGCAAACAACGGCCGTTAATTTCCGTTAATTTTAATCAGAATAAAAAATTATCTGCGTTATGTAGTCATACATTGCATTGTTTTCCATGTACATTTTGAAGGTGTTTTAAAATGTGATTTTTCTTTTTTTACAGGTGAGTTTTACCAACTTCATTAGCTCAAAGGTTCCGACTTGTTCCTGATTGGTAAGTTTAGACGTTTTTTAAAAATTAAAATAGATCGTAGAAAAGGTTGAAACCATGCAACAAGGATGAACTAATTTAGAAAATAAGTTCGGCGAGTCTAAGTATCACCAGGGCCAATATTTAGTTTTCTATATCGATTTTATTGATAAATTATTAAAAACTAGCTAACCCGGCCAAATTCGTACCGCCCCAGAATCATTAACTGTTGTGTTAACTGATTAGTTTAATTAAATTCAATCTTTTTATTAAATTAAAAATTACACAATGAAGCAATTACCAACTGTCCGTGTTGTATTTTTATCAGTATCAGATATGACGTTGTGTACGGATTAATATTTCTGTGATTTTCATACTTTTCCACCTACTTACTTTAATTGCGTTTCATTTCCTTTAAACGTGTGAGGGATATTTATTATAAATATTTTTCCTTTGGAGGAATGCAGACATACGTTCACCATTTGTCTCATTTTCGACTATCGAGATTTTAGTGTGTAAGTAAGAGAGGTAGCATTATAATATGTTTAAGACCAAAGGGAAAACCATAAGCGCATTGACATTTGACGTTTTAGAATTTTTGTAATTCACTCACTATTTAATATTATACGTATCACAATATTGCTGCAGCTCTTTCAAAATATTAGAATCCGTTTCATACAAAAATTATGAGGAAGAGAATCTTACTTCATAATTGTTTTCCTGAATTTTTCCAATGTTTTAATAGCTATTCAGTAATTTGGGGCGGATACAAATCCAACAAATCAAATGTCATAAAAATTGGTCCAGCTGTTCATGATTAATAATTATTACGCCTTTTTTTATAAAAGGTGTAATTAACCTTACTTTGTTTTATATATTATTTATATTGATCATGTTGAGATACATACAACAAAAGTTTTGGAAAATATCTTTGAATTATTAGCGCATTTTCCAATTGGATAAATAAGGACCTTATATTTTCAACAATTACAATAACAAACAGCATCAGATTGAAGCTAGTTACTTAATTTATAGAATTTTCGGCAGGGCTGAAAAAAATTACAATAATAATTAGTTAATAAATAATACTCAAAATAATCATTGGAAACATTTGATTTTATTCATTCTCGTATTCATATTAAAAAAAATAGTTCAAATAACATTTAACATTAGCTACTCAATGTTATTTCGAAACATTTCAATTCTGAATGGGGTGCGATAATGAGATAATCTTTTACTTTGAAACGTGCCGATAATATATCGTAACCCAATTTAAAAAAAAACAAAATTTACTAACCCACGTTGGGATTAAAAACCGCGACCCTCAGATTGCTAGTCGAGAGCCATGCCCCTCGATCACGGAGGCCAGCTTATGCGTACTTCGAAAATAACGTAGATTCAGTTTTTCTTAAAATCTGATATTAACTTTATTTTGATGTAGAATAAAAAGTTTTAAAACATATCGAAAATCTGAGTATTGATTTAACTTTTACATCAAGGTAGAATTAGTTGTGTCAAGCATGGTCTCCTTTGAATGTGATAACACACTGTTCTACGTGACTTTGCATTGATTAAAACAATTATTTATTAATTATTCCAACACCAAGATGTTAAACCATTCCACTTACCACGTCTGTTCTTGAATTTACCAACACATTTGGCATTGTTATCAAAACTTTAACTCCGTTTCTAACGAAGTCCCCCCTACCATGATCCTAATGAACAATGAATTCCCAGAGGGAGTTCCAAGAAATTTAATTTCGGGGTGTTGAACCCATTGCCTTTGATCACAAAGGCAAAGACGCACCATTTCAGATTAACAACCATAAAGGTGCTAACACACGTCTAAAGTTAAGGTGTCGCGATAAGCCAAGCACAATCGTTGTTATTACTACAACCTCTAAACAAGAACACAAGTAGTTATCCAAGACATGCTTATGGAAATATTCATAATTTAACGTTTTTCTTAGCTCGTCTTTATACCTACTAGTAAATGTTTTGTGTGTTATAAATGAAGGCACCAGTGAGAGAAGGAGTACACCCACAATTTGATGATTCTTTTTTAAATTTGATATAAATAAATTTTAATCTATATAAATAAAAATGAATCGCCGAAATGAATGTACGCGCATAACTTCCGAACGACTGCACCAAATTTGATAATTCTTTTTTTTGTGTTCGTTATTGTCAGTACAAGGTTTGTATAAAACTACTGGTGAGCACTGACATTATGAAGTTTGTATAAAAAATTGCAATAGGTAGCACGCCAGCTGTTTGAAAACTGAATGTACCGGGACTGAATGTATAGAATGCTGGAGGGGGGAAAGGGAAGGGGAACTCCGGTTATAACTTCGCGGGAGAGGAACCTAGTGTATCACTATATAATATGCGTGTGTCCGCTTCCTCCAAAGAAAAAAAGTAATCATTTTCTTGCATCTCCTTCTCGCGCTGTGCCTTGTCGTCGCCGTGGCACACCAAGATACCGTGTGACAATTTTTGACAGTGTGTTTTGTAGTTACAAGGATATATTTTTTATTTGCGAGGATCCGAGTTCCGGAAGCACTCTTTTTACTTCCCCTTCACCGAATCTTATTTTATATATTTGTTTTAATAGATACCGCACAACATGTGCCATTAACATAAGTATAAAGTTATATGTACAGCGTGTAAATAGAATAAAGTATATAAAATTTTAACAATGTTTCTAAGTATGGATGGTGAGTGCAAAAAGAAAGAATAGTAGAGAGAAATTAAGTAAAAAAATAAATTATTATGTAATTTTTAAAAGAAAAACTCTATTTTTTATATCTTTTGAAGGTTATTCCCATAAATGTAATATATCGTTGAAGAAAAAGATAAAAATAATAATCTTAACGAAAATATAAAAGAGAACATGACACAGAAAAATAAAAAAAATACAATGGACTCAGTTGCGACCATTGTCTTTTTCTATTTTTCTGTGTTTTGTTCTCTTTCATATTTTCGCTTAGATTTATTTATTTATTTATTGAAAAAAATAAGAAATACATGAAAACATAAGCTGCACATCTCACTGGGGCATTCCTGGATTGAGATATGCAGTTTTACAATAAAGTAATTTAAAAAAAAAAAGAAACATACATATACCTAAACTTAAAAGAAATATAATAATAAACCTACAAAAGAAGCACTGAGTACAGTTATTTAAACATTACTAATTAATAATTACTACAGCTGGGCAGTATGCTCATTGTTGACAGAAATAACATTATACTGTAAACTAAATATTAAAATATGTAAATACAATGTACCTGTTGTGGCTTACCAGATGCAATAATAGGGTGATCATACCACAGTAGCATTAAATTATTAACAAAAAATAAATAATAATAAACAATTATGTAATAAATTTATATAGTTTATGAAATAAATATAATATATTAAGTAAATATGTAGATATAAATAAATTAAACAAATAATATAATAAAATATAATTATGAGTAAACAATAATAAACAATTTAATAATAATAAGTAAATAAAGTACATAATAATTATGAGTAAATACTAATAAACAATTATAATATTGTATAGTAAGTAAATTATGATACGAAAGAAGTAGATAATAGTAAGTAAATACTTATAACAATAAGCAAATTAAAAAGTACATAACAATAAATAAGTTAAGTACATACAGAGTAATTAAATATGGATTGTATCAAATATAGCTTAAATATAGCTTAATTCCATAGTGATTTATGATATAAGCGATAACATGGGTAATCCAAAACCATCACTCTCAGTTAGTATACATATTTTGACCATTTTCTTGAATAAATGTAATGTACCAATAGTTTTTATTTTTTCATTGAGCATATTATAAAGCAACGGAGCTTTATATGAAAAACTTCTTTGTCCAAAGGATGTTTTGGTATATACCGGCTGATACATTAAAGAAGAGCCCAATCTAGTGTTGCGTACTTGTTGAGATCTTTTAGCAGTGATAATGTTGTTGAAAAATTTACAGAGAGCATGTATTATGTACAATTGCCTTATTGTCATTATTTTGCTTTCGCAATATAATAACTGTGATGAATACATAAAACTTTTCTTGAACATTATTTTTAAAATTAATTTTTGTGCAATATTTAAAGGCTCTAGAGTAGTCTTGTGACAAGACCCCAACAAATAACGTTATATGAAAGTATTGATTGAACAAGAGCATAATAAACAGTTTTTAGTGTAACTTTGTCCAATATATTTCTTAGAGTCTTGAAGATATAGGCTAGCTTTCTTATTTTGTTTGTTAATATAGCAATATGATTGTTCCATTTTAAATGTTTATCAATAACTAAACCAAGATATTTGATATTGTATACTCTTTCCAAAGATTGACAATTACACTTCTGCATGCAACAATGTATTTTTAAAGAGCGGTCCAAAGATGGTTGATTTACAGAAGAAATACTAAAGGTAATTTATTTAGTTTTGTTCATGTTTAAGGTTAACAAGTTTTGATCAAGCCAATTTTTGACTGCCCTTAATCCTGTCTCGCACTTAGCATACGTTTCATCCCAAGTATCACCAGAAAACACTAAAACAGTGTCATCTGCAAATACAATTGAAGAACCAGAAAATGGCAGTTTACAAAGGTCATTAACATATAACAAAAACAAAATTGGACCCAGAACACTGCCCTGAGGAACACCATATACAATTGATTTGTTTGAACTAATATGATCATTAATCATGACTCTTTGTGTTCTATTTTCAAGATAAGTTCTGAACCAATCTAAAGCTTTATTAACAATACCCATTGAACTGAGTTTTTTCAATAGTAAACCGTGGGATACGGTATCAAATGCCTTAGACAAGTCCAAGAAGACAGCCATTGCTTTATTGCCAGTATCGAGAGCTTCTATGACTGTGGTGATCATTTTTAATGCAGCATCACTAGTTCCCATGTTCTCTCGGAAGCCAAACTGATTATCTGAGAGAATTTCATATCTTTTTACATAAGACATCAACCTAATTTTAGCTAACTTCTCTATAATTTTTGATAAGGTGTTTAGCAGGGATATAGGTCGATAGTTTTTGACATCTATGTTATCTCCTCCTTTAAATAAAGGAATAATTTTGGCATTTTTGCGGTGATTGGGGAACAAGCCATTCTCAAAGCTAACATTTACAATGTGTGTAATAGGTATAACTAGCACAGAAGCATTTTGTTTGTAGACCATTGCACGTATACTGTCATTTCCACTCGAAAAACCTGATTTTAGCTCATTAATCACCTTTAGAACTTCATTACGATTTGTTGGATTGAATTCAAAACAGGCATTTTGCATAGATTGTGTTGGATTGCAATTATTGATTGATTATTATTGTTATCTTCTTCTTCAGTGATAAATTTTATGTCAAGGTACTTGGTTACGGTTATTTTTTCAAAATACGTTATTACGCTAAACAATTGAAAAATATGAATCTAAAGGAATAGCGTAATGTCTTAATTATTATTACGGTTTACTGTCTTTTTCAAAGTTTCATAACTCCTGAGAATTATGATATTGAGACCACCTTCCTTTGTCATATATTTAAAAAAATTCCTTATCTTAAAAATATTAATGTAAATCCTAAAAAAATTAACAAAACTTATTTTTAAGTGCCTGAAAAATCAGAAATAACGAACCAAGCAGATATTTCCATCAAAAGAATCGCAGCAGGTCCTAGAAATAATACTGTGACAAGCAAATATCGGCCACGAGTTAGCAAAGTTTTGTGATATAACGAACAGAACGAGTTTTCCTTTCGAAAGTTTCTTAGTGAGACAAAATAAAAACGAAACAGACGGATGAATTTTGACAATAATTTTGATAAACAGCATTAAATTTGTTTACATTGGTATCTAAGTCATTCAAATTTTCTGTGCTAGAGATTTCTCTGAGGAAAGTTTTTGTCATCCTTAACTTTATAGTAAATAATACTAAATGTTTACTCTGGGACGAAAATTTTCATAAGTTGATGTACAGTTTAGCTGAGTAGGTATGCATCTGTTGGGTCTACATATATCCCAAAAAAAATTATTTCAGTTTTTCGGTTAAAGTTCAGTTATTTATACTGCGGTATATGAGTTTTCTTTGTTTAAATTTAATGTTCGCTTTCGTTTGTTGTGAGACGTATTATGTGTAATGATTAATTAAAATGTAATGTTTTAATTAATACTGCAATGGATTGTTTGAGTATAGATTCTTTTGTTTGAGATAGATTCTTTCGGTACCTATTTGGGTACTTTTTCTGGGACATTGAGTAAAATTTTCAGGATAACATGTTTTCGGATAATAGTGTTACGGATTAATTTTAGAATAATTAATTAATCCTTTCTTTTTCTTTTACATCTTTCGTTTGAACCATAATTTTCTAACAAACTGTTTCCCGTTGGAACATATTTCTAAGTATTAACCACTCAGGCTGATTTGTTCATTTTTCGGAACCAATGTTATATAGCTCTCATAGAAATGATGGTGCTTCCCTTACTATTATGGTAAGCGTTTTCTTAAAATTCAAGTACGCCTTATATGTCATACGTATGTCCAGTAATATTACATTGTTGTGTAAACAAACTTATGGGTCCGAGTGATTATAAAAATATTCGTATTAAGCGTGTCTAGCAATTTAAAAAAAAATCCCTTTTGTTTTAGGTTTTATATTAAATTAAAATTTACAAGTTTTTTAAATTTAAAAATAAAATGTATAAAAGTATATAATATCTTTCATTAAAAAAAAATTAAAAAAATAAAAACAAACCTTTCATAAACATCTAGCTGTCATAGATATAAATACCGTACGCATTTCACAAAAAAAAACATAAGTTTGATTTTTCAAACACATTAAAAACATTTTTAATGGAATTATTCGGAAAAATTCGTAGGCACCATAGTAATACGAAGCTTCCAAGGTTTCTTCCTAGAAAAAAATAGCTAACCAAAATTCCAGGAAAATACTACAACATAATTTGAACCGAAATGATGTTGATTTTTCTTTCGAAATGCGAAGGATATTCAGAAAGTGAGTGAACTGAATTTTTATATATTTTTTGAAAAACCGTATGTAAAAAAAAATTACTGAATATTGTTGATACACTTGTTGACTTTTTTTTCAAATAATTGACACCCCGTTCGATGCATGTGGTGAGCCGTGGCACAAGTTTCTTTATGCCCTCCTCGAAGAAATCTCCCGCCAGCTCTTTCCCCTACTTAAGAACCACTCTGTGCACCTGCTCGTCGGTTAAATATTTAATTCCATCCATGTATGCCTTACGGGAGGTGAAAAAATGATAATCTGAAGACGCAAAGTCAGGGGACTAAGGGGAGTGATTCAAAACATCCCAATCAAATGATCGTATTGGTGGCTAAGGCTGTGTGAGGACGGACGTTTTAGAGATAAAAAGCGCACTTCTTTGGTCAGCATTTCCCTCCTTTTATTTTGAATGGACCTTTTGAGTTTTTTTCGGGTACAAAATGTTGTTGTGCATTGATGGTCTCAACCTGAGGCCGAAATTCGACCAAAATGATGCTTTTTCAGTCCCAAAACACTGAGGCCATGATTATTTTTGCCCAAAATTTGTTTTTTAATTTTTTGACAGATATGGTATTGGTGTGACGCCACTTTGACGACAATTTTTTTCCCAGGTATGTAATAAGTCACCCACTATCATCTCCAGTCAAAAAAAGGCTTAGAAATCCTGACCTTTTTTCTTGTAGGTGTTAATCCTTCCGTGAGTAAAAAGCGGATAACAGCACGTGGCAGTATTTTTTGCCGACATCTTTCACGCAACTGGACACTACAGCGTGAGTTTACATACCACCACGTTCCTGCGATGCTCGTACTGGTCAAGAGACATCCTTCTACCACTTAGAACCGCCAACCTCCAAAAAACAAAAACCAAAGCCGGTTATGGTCACAGTACACTTACTTTCCGAACATCCCTAGTGCACCAATGATCGATGTAAAGAATAACTTTCCCACAAAATTTGTTTTAAAAAATAAATGTAATATCCGATAAGATCCCACAAAAATTCTTGCTTTGACAACTTAACAAGAAAGTATGAATTTAATATAAATTATGTTTTATTCATGATGTCGTTCTGGAAAAGACGTGGTTTTGATCTAGGATAGATTGGTAATAATCGGGCGAATGGTCCAAACTATGATTAACATACAAATTTTATCTGATATAAAATATTTTTTATTTGATTTTCATTTATGTTATTTTTTCACAATCAAATTTTCACCCAATTTCAGCAGTTTTCCGAAAACTTTTTTCGTTTTACTTAATTTCTTGAACCAGATGGACAGCTATTTGATAATAAATAATTATTTTACTTTGGGAGGCTGGTATGGGTACCGCCGCCCCGGGAATCATTTATTGGATAACCTATGCCATAGGTCACCTTAAGTGGTTCGCTATGATTGGTGACTTAGTAGGGGTTCCCGGGTTCACGGTGTGAGGTTTATACGGGTATTGCGGCTGCATGGCAGGCCGGATTGGGGGAGAATTCTTCTCCAGCCGTAGTGCTGTTTCTGAACATCGCCTTGCACCGCAGGGGGATGGATGGTTTCATACGTCCGTCACCCTGGACACACTGACCCCCAGATTCCTACCCATTCCTACCCCTTTCCTTCCCAGAACTTCCTCTCCTTCCTTTCTTAAAAAGACTCTCCACAAAGCTTCCCAAAAAATGACATAGGTCCTGAGGGGAATTATTTTCCTCAGGGCCTCTTGTGGAGCTAATGTAAGAAAAATATATAAATTTTACAATTTTACAATTTCGGTTCAGGTTCGGTCAAAGGGTACAGATTTGTATGCAGTAAGGCTTAAAAAACATATGCTTCTTATTAAAATATGTAATATTATCGCCTCTAATTATTTGCGGTTACTTCACATTCATTTGAGCATTAATTTTTCGGTTGAATTATTCGCGCACTGTTTTTGTGGAATACATTGGTTGACATTGTACCCCGGTCCATATTTTGATATATTATCTCATATTTACATTTCATCTGAGTAAATAATAGTATGAAAACAAACCTGCCTGAACGTGACGTTAATTTTATCCTTCTATTTCAAACGTGTGGTGCAATGCGGTGATAGTTTGAAAATGTTTATTTAATGTTATTATTTTTAAATATTCTCTAATAATACTGCTATAACAGAGAAAGAATTATTAAAAAATATTTACCTGTTGTAACTGTAGGGTCTTTTGTGGGTCTCAAGCACGGACGTACAAAATATATGGACTTGCCCTTACGTGATAAAAGCGTGTTATTTCCCCCTCCCATTGGAACCATTTTTTGGAACCGGCTGGGCTTGCGAGAGCCTCGCGTTAATCTAAAAAATGTGACGTCATCATTCCTGTCCGGACCAGTGTCGAGCTCTTATCGTACATTTTACGCGCGGACGTTGTATGTCTATGGAACACATACTATGACATCGAGATACATGGCGACGCGAAACACAAAGCCGCTGTTTACTGGGGTAAGTAAATCATGAAACATTTGTAAAAGTTTCTACGGAAACAAAATATTCGACTATGAAAATACTCAGAACCTTACTTTGCGAATTTGGACTTGACACATCTGTTCATAACGTGGCATGCAATTCGGGCTCCCATATAAAAAGGTCTATTCATTCAAATGCAGATTTTACTTTCAAGAACTAAATGGTGATATTATTGTGCGAGGTGCCTATATACTGTAAGATTGATTTATTGGCGAATCACAAGTCTCTTTCCTTTCTTCGTCCCGCCATAGTTGGTTTTTACCCCTCATCTGTAAGTTCTCGTCTAGCTATTTGTATGTCTATGGTCTCAAGAGATCTGTAGTTGGTTACAATGTTGACTTCTTTAGTCTTAGTAATGTTGGAGATTATATTCGAATAGTATCTAACACTTTGTTGGATTACTTTTATATTGGTTAATTGCTTATAAATAGATCAGATGAACCTGCAACAAAGGCGAGATGAATGTAGATGTTGGCTCTAAGGCTTTTAGAAATGGAATTATTGAATCTTAGCGAGGAATTGATCATAAAAAGATTCTTGATTTGACACTTTTTCTTCTCGTGAAATCATGGACTAAATGATACGAAGACAATTTTCTGCAAAAAAAATTGAATAAAATGTGATACATACACATTAAATTGAAAATAAAAGAGTCCATAAACGGAAATTAATCAATATGAATATAAATATAAAGTAATAGTTAGAAAATAAGTTAAGTATTGCAAATAGGACGACACAACACTCAACATTCTTTATTTGCAAATAATTTGAACGAATGATGAATCCGTATTTCGAAAGATATAAATTGTGAGGAAATTAATTTAAATAAAAAATCATGATTATAATAATAGTAGTTAATAATAGTTTTGTTGTTAAAATAAGCTTTTTCAAATAATCTTATATATAAAACAAAGTCGGGTTAGTTACACTATTTATAACTCAAGAACGGCTGGACGGATTTCTATGATCATTGATTTGTTGGATTTGTCTCCGCTCTGAATGGCAGAATAGCTATTAAAACTTTGGAAAAAATCACGAAAAAAAAATAATGAAGAATTTCTTTTTCCTCACACATTTTCTATGGAACAAATCCTCATATGTTGAAAGAGCTGCAGCAATATTGTGATAAGTATAATATTAAATACTGGGTGAATTCCAAATATTCAAAAACGTCAAAGGTCCATGCGCTGATTCTTTTGTTCTTAAATATATAATCCAGCCCCTCTTTCTTACACTCCAAATATCATCAGTTGAAAATGAGACAAACGGTGAACGTATGTCTGCACCCCTCCAAATAAAAAATTCAATAATTATAATAAATCTTCCGCACACGTATAAAGAAAATGAAATGCAATTCCCGTGAGTAAGTTGAAAAGTAAGAAAATAAAAAAAATATATAAATCTATACACAACGCCATCTCTGATACTGACAAAAACAAAACACGGACAGTTGCGTATCGATAATTGCTTCATTTTGTCATTTTTAACTTAATACATAAACGGAATTTTATTGAGCTAATAATTTAACACAACAGTTATTGATTCTGAGGCGGTACGAAGTTACCGGGTCAGCTAGTTATTTACAAACTATTATATTGTAGGTTTGGAATAGTCAACTGGTTAGCAGAAGTAACCGGAATTCAAACTAAAGCAATTATTCACTTACTTTTGGTTCTATTAGCATAAAGAGATATTTGATAATTATTTTAATACTGGTTAAATATCATTAAAAAACATCAGGTATTATCTACTATTTTTCCTATTTATATAAACAGGAAATATCCATAAAAATACCTGGCAAAGGAATAATGGTTTCCAATAGTGGTTTTTATTTTATTCGATAATAATTTTATAAAAAAGAAAAAAGTTAATCAAAGTAAATTGTATTATTATGTTTAATCGACCACCACAACGCGGGCATGTGCGTAGCATGGTGGTCGAAAAACCCACAATTGATGTAATAAAAAAGCCAATGAATAAAGAAAACCTAAAAAAAAAAAGTTTTATGGTCCATTTCCATGCTTGCCAAGCATACGAAAACCTCCACAAGCTCCAAGCGTACACAAATCTCGCTTGGCATTTGGAAGCCGTTTACACGCTTGTGATCGCG
Organism: Limnephilus lunatus; assembly: GCA_917563855.2. Lineage (NCBI taxonomy): Eukaryota > Metazoa > Arthropoda > Insecta > Trichoptera > Limnephilidae > Limnephilus > Limnephilus lunatus. Next base: position 88,220,343 of record OU830594.1, on the reverse strand, counting down.
TCAGTACGCTACCAACACCCAAGCGTGGCGAACGCCGAATATGTGTCGGCTATTGCGTTTGGTTTAACATAGGTACTTTTATTTGAAATACAAGCAAAGTATAAAAAAAACAATTTAATATTGTCTTGCATTATAAAAAAAAGTTATTCCTACAAAAATCATATGTTTTTTTATTGTAATAAATAATAAATCTACTTCTACTACACTATATAAAGAGGTAATATTTGTTTGTTTGTTTGTTTGTGTGTTTGTTTGCATCGAATAGGCTCCGAAACTACTGAACCGATTTGAAAAATTTTTTCGCTGTTGGGAAGCTACACTATCATTAGGTGACATAGGCTATAATATATATTTTTTAAAAATAGGCATCCTTACTAAAACTTCAATAATGTAACCCAGGGTGTAAAAAAGTTACCTAAAATATTCTTTAAATCGCGTGCGCTGCGAAAACTATTGATGATAGAATAAAATAATATACTACGACTTTATAGAACAAATCATTATTTACAAAAAAAGTCGCGACAGCATATGTCTAACTATTATGCTTATGCCACAATAAGTATTCTTTTATTTTAAAACTTTTATTAAAATGTCGCCACTTGAATTTGTATCTTGGTTTTAATCCTTATCAAAATAAATTACTTCATATTCAAGACAGCTTTAATACCATTATTTAACTTTTTGAATTTTTCAATTCGGATATTTAATTAGAAAGATATCACGAGTTTAAAAATGTTAGTATTAGAAAAAAGTTTCGGCTACGGGCCGGGCGCGAGAAGTCAAGAAATGAAGTGCCAGGGGGGTTGGCGGGACGGGGGAGCGGGAGAGCGGTGGCGGGGAAGGTGGAAGTGGAACGCTGGAGGGGAACGCACGGGAAAGGACATGCAAGGAGTAACATTTTATTTATTTGAATATGGTATTACAACGCATGCCGGGAAACAGCAATATATTATAAAAGAAAGTCCAAAAAAACATGCGGACCGCAAAAACTCAGAAACGAGTCCCGGTACGATCAAGGGAGGTATATGGTGAGGTAGATCTCTATCCCCACTAGGGAATAAGGGTACCCGTTTTTACCTAAAGGGCGTGCTTTTGAAGATATAAGTGCTGGAAGTTTCGCCCTCTTGAAATTTCTAGAATAGTCTTCCGGAAAGTTCTGTGAGGTTCCACAGAGCTCTAGAAAATTCTGGAAGATGTGGCGGAGTATGTCGTGAAATTTTCGGGGGAATCGGGAACATCATTGAGGAACATTCCAGAACACTCTCGAATTTTGTCCTGAGCGAAGCCGGGTAACCCAGCTAGTCATCAATAAAAGACTATTTATTTATGTTGACTTTTTAGGTAAATCCAATACATTAAATTAGTTCATTTAAATTATGTACCTTTACATTTTAATAAGTCAGGCATGCCATATTATATATGTCTCGTAATGTTAATTATCGATTTACCGCATGGAGCAAAAACGGCGTGCATTCGCTGTCAGTTCGGAAATTACACAGCGTTTGCCGTAGCTTTCCGCTGAATCCGACCTCGACTGGATCGGCGGCAAGCTCTTGCAAGCCTACGCAAACCCTACGCAACCCTACGCAAGCCAAGCACATTTTTATACGCGATCATTATAAAATAAAATATATTTATTTTATATATATACCACACAGTAGTTTTCGCTCATGTTTTTAATAAAGTAAATAACATTTAGGTTTTAATTCTACTCAAGCAAAACGAAAAAAAATGCTTAAATTTATAGAAAACCAATTTTTTTTTTGTCATCACCATGTAAACCAATTCTTAATAAAGATTAATCTAAAATAAAGGCTTCACTGACAGGTTCACCTTAAGACCACAGTAAAACAATACACAAAAACGACCACAGTAAAACAAGTACACTAAAAAAACATTTTTTTTAGGAATACCTACTACGTCATCTACGTAAACACTGGGCTCCGAAAACATTTGGGGTATATACATATATTTTTTTTACATTAGAACAAAATATATACCCATGTCAAGGTTTTTATTAAGCTGTGAACCTATCGCAGTTGGAATTGGTTATTGTGAAATGACCCGTATCCTTTATCAACAATGGCATGGTCTCTAGTCCCCTACTGTCCCCACTGTCCCCAGTGCGCTGTGGTCTCTAATCCCAAATGTAATTATTGTGATTGTATATTGTATAATAACCAGTGATGGCTAAAATCAAGATAACCATTTCTAATTTCTCATCCGAAATATTCCGATTAAATACGTTCGATAATAATAATTATTTCAAGGCATTTAGATTCTGAAAGTAGGTACAATAAATTAAAACTACAAAAATATTAAATGGTAAAAATAATATTTAAGCTGTAGAAGTTAGCGGTTAATCGAATCATGTATATACGAGTATATTCTTAAAATAATTTAGATTGTTATCTCGCTTATTTCCTCCAAATTATTCGATTATCACCTTCATGGGGAATGAAGTTTGCCTATCTCTTGGCGGTGGGTGGGTATGCCCACTTACTGCGTGGTGGACAATATCGGGAGAGACTGGTTTAGCGAGATATTTGGCCTCTTCTGCATGACTCTCGAGCCATCTAATTGGGAGGGATGGACTCATACGTCCGTTATTCCTGGACCCAGATTTATATTCATTTCCCTTACCCATCCCTTGAACCTTGTTCCTTCTCAGAACTTCCGCTCCTTCTTTTCCTTTAAAATTCCCTCCACACAGCTTCCAAAAGTTGACGAAGGCCCTGAGGGAAATTATTTTCCACAGGACCTCCAGTGTGTAGCTATTGTTACAAAAGTGAAAAAAGGACATAAATTAGTATTTGTTAGAAAAACTTATTCATTATTTTAAAAAAAATATTTAAAATAAATACATAAAAAAAACTCAAAAATAATCGTTTTTTATCAAAATCTAAAAGTCGACGCTGGCACCCGAGCAAAATATGATTTTCAGAGTCCCGTAAACCTAAAAAGTAGATAGGTACTATTCGAATTTTTATGTAATAATAATATATAGGGTCTTAAGGTAGGTAAAAATAATTTATTGTCTTGATAGGATGTCTGCGTGATTTTGGCTGATTTTTGAAATTTTATTTTTTATTGTAAAAATTTGCATTTTTACTGCAAATAATGTCAACAATCACTGGTTAAAGGAAGTCAAAAACGTCCCTTTACACCCTGTATACTTAACAAAATAATTACGTAAATAATAGACAATGTTACGAATACAATGTTTGTTGTTTCCTTCCATTCTAAATTTATTGTTTACATTTCATGTTCAACCTCGCTGGGACTTTCTCTGTATCGGTGAAAATATCACCAAAATAAAGATTTGTAAATTTGCATTTGGTAGCATGGCGTTATCCAAACATTGTAGGTATGATGATTATTATAAGTATGAAATTATAAATCTAAAATACATTAAGTGGCTATCTATATACCTATGTAAAAATGAATGTTTTTTTCTTTGTCCCGTATTATTACCTATATCAGATTTATGAAACCTATTTCACTCTAGTGAATTAGGTTTCATAAATCATAATGTGCATAGATTAGACAGAAATTCATCGACAAGTGCTAAAAGCAGAGGTGGTGGGGTTTTAATCGCTATAAGCAAGAAATACAAATCTAACTTAATTACAACTAAACATAAACATCTTGAACAAATTTTCTTGCAAGTAAATGTTGCCAGGAATAAAAAGATTATTGTGGGCTGTATTTACATCCCACCAAATTCAAGCAATGAAATATACAGGTGCCATAGTGAGGAAGTGGAAGTTATATTAAAAAGGTATCCTAGTGCGACATTTTTGCTCGCTGGTGATTATAACCTTCCAAACGTGAATTGGGTGAACAGTGACGATAATATCAGTGTTAGTGAGTCTGGTCGCATTATTCTAGACATGGCGTTATTCTTAGGTCTTAATCAGGCAAATACTTTACCAAATGTAATTAATCGTACTCTTGACTTATGTTTTTCTATCTTAGATTCACTAGAAATTGAAGAATGTAGTGAGCCGCTGGTGCCCACTGATGTTTATCATCCTCCACTAGAAGTTATTATCTCTAATGTACATATTAATACTTCTGAACTATCGTTCAGTTACCAAATTTTTTTCAAAACTGATTACGCGAAAATTTGTAATTATCTTCTCTCTTTTGATTGGTCATCTATGCAATATGATGATATCAACACATCTACCAATGAATTTTATTCTGTTTTGGAAAAGACTATTAGCATGTATATTCCAACCATGAAATGTAAGCCAAAAACCTATCCAAAATGGTACTCCAAAGAACTTATAAATCTGCTTATCACCAAAAAACTTAAACATAAAGAATATAAATTACATCAAAAATATTCTGATTACATTGAATTTAAAAATATAAGAACCTCATGTAAAAGAATGTCTATGACCTGTTACCGTAACTATATAAATGAAATTCAAAACTCTATAATAAATAATGTTAGTTCTTTTTGGAAATACTCAAAATCACTTAAAGAAGATGATTCTGATTTCCCGAGCATTATGCACCTAAATGGCAGCCATAGCAATAATACTGATGGTATTGTGAACTTGTTTGCAAAATTTTTTAAAAGTGTTTATTCAACAGACTCAAATAATGCTCCTGTTCCAACAACAACTCTAGATGAAACTCTTGATATTTCACAGTGTACCATAAGTCTCTCTGATGTAATTAATAAAGTTAAATTCTTAGATATCGACAAATCTGTGGGACCGGATAATATCCCTACAATATTTATTAAAGAATGTGTCAAAGTAATTGCTCTTCCACTAACCAAACTTTTTAATTTGTCTTTATCTAGTGGAATTTTTCCCGATAAGTGGAAAATTAGTTATTTGACTCCAATTGTGTTTTTTGTAATTACAGACCAATATGCATTCAATCCACCATACCGAAACTCTTTGAAAGCCTAATACTTGACAAACTTTTTACACAAATAAAACCTGTAATATCACCTTACCAGTTTGGATTTATGCCGGGTAGAAGTACTCTTTCTAACTTGATTATTTATGAAAATTTTATAACTAATGCTTTTAAAGAAAAACTACAAGTAGACTCTGTCTATACTGATTTTAGTAAAGCATTTGATTCAGTTTCCCATGAAATTCTCATTTGGAAATTAGAAAAACTTGGTATTCGTGGCAATTTATTAACCTGGATTGAAAGCTATCTTACTAAAAGACAACAAATTGTTAGAATAAAATCCTCTTTGTCCGAAAAAATTTATGCAACAAGTGGAGTTCCACAGGGTTCACACCTTGGCCCAGTCTTATTTATCTTGTTTATAAATGATCTAACAAAAGTATTTCACGATGTATTTTTCTTACTTTTTGCTGATGATCTCAAAATGTTTAGAATTATTAAAAATATTTACCATTGCAACATTCTTCAAGATAATATCAACAAATTGTTGATTTGGTGTAATGAAAATAGACTCTACTTAAATATCTCAAAATGTCAAGTAGTTAGATTTTCTCGAATAAAAAATCCAGTGATCTTTAATTACAACATTGATAACAATACTCTTGAGACATTAACACAAATTAAAGACTTAGGCATCACTTTTCAATCAAATCTTTCATATGTTAACCACATAACAGAAATTTCTAATAAGGGCTTAAAAATGTTGGGATTTATAACTAGGCTAACTAGAAATTTTAAAAATATAAAGTGTATTAAACTGTTATATTTTGCATTTGTTAGAAGTCAACTTGAGTACAATTCTCCCGTCTGGAACCCATATTATAATACACATGTACAAGCTGTTGAAAGAATACAAAATAAATTCTTACGTTTTCTAAATTTTAAAATGGGTATTCCAGCAATTATATTGAACTACAACACTATTTTAAATGATATGAATATGCTCAAATTGTCAGACAGAAGAATTTTCAAAGACTTGGTATTTCTTTATAAAATTCTAAATAATTTAGTTGATAGTCCATTATTTCTTGAATTAATAAGCTTCCGGATTCCTCTACGTAATACTAGAAGTCAGGATTTATTTCAGTGCAGAAATTCTGGAACTAACTACCATATGTATTCCTCTTTGCCCAGAATACTAATGGAGGGAAATAATTTTACCAAGTCTGTGGACATCTTCAATTTATCTTTAGACAAATACAAAATGCTGTTACTGAGGCAGTTCAGTTATGTTAAATAAATACTGTATATTTCTTAGTAAAAGAAATATATACCTTTTATATTTATTGGTAAAAGAAATATAAAGTATTTATATTTTATTTAATAAAGTGTAATTTTTAAATTGTATATGTAAAAGCCCCGAAAAAGGGCGTAAATAAATAAATAAATAAATATCATACATTCTTTGGTGATTTGTTGCGCGCACGCCCAACGTTTCTGTATACAATGGTGTCATGAAATTATTTCCTACACCATTCATCCGATTGCGATGAAACTTATTTATTTCTAAGTAGATATCGGCATAATTACCGCCCTCTATGTTATTAACCTTCTAAAAAGATTCGAGCGTTCGCCGAGTGTGTTCTTATGTACCGAAAGTCTTTGGGTTGGTAAAATAGAGTAGTGTTACACGTTCAGATGCCGTTTCCTGTGCACATGTAAATGCCTTTTTTAATATGTAGGTGTTATAACGTTTCAAATATATTTCGTGGTAAGGGATAATAATTCCTACTGCGAAATTGAAACTTTATTTAATTCGTCTTATAAAAAATAACAAAACGGGGATTTCTATTCCATTCTAAAGAGAATTAGGAAATTTTAACATTTCTGTTTCAGAATAACGGTCCATGAAATAATAATAATAATTGTTAATCTCTGTTGTTCTAGCTAAGTCTACAGTAACACAAACCTAATCTCTGTAGCTGTTTATACAATTTGCAAAACCTTTTGTATGCTTAGCGTAACTAATCTTACAGTGGAGTAAACTGTACGTTTACATATACCTTCATAACGCACCGATACAGGATGAATATATTTGATACACTTTAAGGAAAAAGTATTTTGTAAAAGTATATACCATCTGTGTATTTTAACCAATCATTAACCACCTATTCTCATCGTAATGTGTTAAAATATTTACTAGCGTACGTGCCTTTTTTCTGATAGAGAAAGAAGCCTGAAGGTTGGAGTCATCCTCATATTTGTTCCGGTCCGTCTGCAGGCATTACTTTTAAAAATTTCGTTTTGTTTTTCGATTCTAAAAGCTTCGGACGGAAATCTTCAAGTTAGGATGCATTAAAAATCGTAAAACTCAATATAGTATGTATATTACCTATACGAACAACCTGGCTTCTTACGGTTACCAACGTATTGATATTTTTATGTTATATAAGTAAATTTTAATTTTATACTAAAAAATATGGTCTAAACTTATTGGGAATAATGAATTACTTACCATGTTTTTGTAATACATTATAAATAATTAAATAAATAAATAATACTACTTTATTATAAATTTTATTATTCCAAATTTTTTATTATGCTGTTCAATCAGAGGTAAAGTCACAAGGAGGAAATCCATAATTGGTTTTATTTTGGCTATACAAACGTATACAAAATGGTAAAATGTAAACGGTCGATTTCCCGAAAAACAAATAAATAAATAATAGGATGAGGTGGCACGTGAAAAATTCATTTAAATTTTTTTTAAATTGTACAAAAACTAATAATCGTAATATTTTAATATTCATAACACAACTAAAAAAATACTGGAACCTTAAACTAAAAAATCACAACAAAAAAAGCAATAGTAAAAAAATTAAATTAATAATAACCCCTGTATACATAAGCACAGCTTTTTTATGCAGTAAAACTTTAAAATAAAATATATTATACAAATTTACACAACCTCCAACTTGAATGAAATGTTATAAAATTACACTGTATCAATAATATTACATTCTTTAAATAAATAAATTAAGTACTTTAAAAAGATAAAAATAATGGGTAGTCTTTTCACTTGTAGTCTTTACGACAATTCCGTGAGGATGCAGAAAAAATACGAGAAATGAGCATTGCATTGCAACTTGGAACAGGTGTAATACTTAGTGAGGTAAGAAAAAAAATATTTTTTTTAATTTTGGAAATAGAAATTAATCCACTTCCTGACATCCGATCGTGCTGAAAATTGGTTAGTAGACTGGTTATCGATTATAATGTATTCTTTCATCGGTGACAATCACGCACAAACACACGGACATCTACGCATTTTTTCTTGAATTCGAAGTAATTAAAGCACTTATCATCACGAAAAAGAAGGAAGATTCAAACTTCAGTCAAATCCAAAATAATAGATAAAAATGTAGGTATATTTTGTAGGTTTGAAGACATTTTCAAATAAACGTTTTATGGTTAAAAAAATTGTTATTTACGGATTATTTTTTTTTTCAAAGAAAAAGAAAACCTTTTCTTTTGCAGCCCATAACATAAGAATGATTGTAGCACAGAGAAGCACGGAATGAATACACATAATATATAATTCGTATTTTGGGTTTATTGGCAATTCTGAAACCTCAATATTCCTATTGATTTCAGTGCCAAAGTTCTTATTTAGAACGATAGTATAAAGTGGTTAATATCATATTCTATCCAAGCAACTGAAGTAACCCTGTTATCCAACATCCAGCGTAGATACTCTAACATGATGACTTGCTCAGTTAGTATTGGTTCCTCTTGTTGGTGGGAAGGGAACACGGAGGCGGAAGGCAAACGGGACGAATGGGAAAGGACACCCAGAACGCATGCCGGGAATTCTTGATTAATTTATAAATAACTACGACTTTGATTTGGTTTAATCGTTGGCAAGAGAATTGACACCAGAAAACCATTTTTTTAACAATCATTCCAAAAAATTATCTGATTCAATCAACTTTAGCAAATGTTGTAACGTATTGAAGGGGCACGTACCATTTGAATAATCTCACAGACAGTATTCACAATGTAACGATTCAAACCAATTGAAGGTAGAAAATTCCTACTAGAAATCTGTTTTTCGAGGAACTTTGCATTTTAATTCGTCCCGAGGTAACGAAAAATCGTGGATTGAATGCATAATCGAGGCATTCCCTTTTCCCAATCCAATTGGAAACTTTTCTTCGTATGTTGGCAGCAACTTGGTTGAGGTTAAACGAAGACAGGGCCGATGTGAAGGGTACTGCGACCAAAGCGAGCAAAACATTGAAGATAGGCAGTGTTGGACTGCCGCACTTATTTTTGTGAAAATGTCAATTTTATGTAGTCTGTGTCGATGTGAATAGTGTACGGTAAGCTGGAATTATAATAAAAACTTTTTTTAATTGTTAAATTCATTTGAAACTTACATTCAATAAACACAGCGTAGTAGTGATACGAGAAATTGGATACTTTTGAAATTATTTGAAAACCTCTTGCAAATGTCAAATGTATGTACGTTTACAAGTTTTCCCTTGCGTGTCTGGATTGTTAAATCCATTTTTATTTATTGCTGCGAGTTGAAGCAGTTTGGAAATTTTAAGCATACATTTTATATTTTGTGCATTTTATACATATTTCAATATTTTTATGTGAATTCTTCACAAGAGTCCCAGCTGCTCTCTTCTGAAGTCAGTGATGAACGATGGCATCCACAATTGGGGTATGTTTTGAGGCTGAAGGCAGTAGGAGGGGAAAGAGATGAGGATGAGGAAGGTGAAGAAGTAACATGACTATTCAGATCTGGTCAACAAACACGTCTAAAGCCATTTAAAGCAAAGTTTAAATTATTAATGGTGGTCTTACATCAATGCAATACTGTAAGTATCTTCCACTCAGGAACGTGCCGCAAATATACTATTTATTATTTTTAAATGAAATAATTGTGAAATAACACAAATTAATCAAATACAATTTATTTTCTCACAGTGCGACTGATCCCGCGACCTTCGGATTGCGAATCAAGAGCATTCCCCCTCGACTACGGAAGCCGTCATGTTATATATCGAATGTTAATTAATCAAAATTCGTAAGTTCTCCAACTGTCACAGAACACGGTTAATAATTGTTGTGATCGCCTGTTTAGACTTGTGTAGAGATTAAAATGCCGCCTCCTGGTTTGGCCGCCCGTGTGCACATTACAAATTGCACTAAACGATACGCTGCCACTGAGCTGAAATACTGAGATTTAACAGCCATCGGGAAGCATCCAGTGGCGGTTCGTGCTGCACGGACGTGCCACGGGGATTAGGGGAGGAGAGACGACTCAACAATGTTCCTTGTGCACTAGCCCACAATCAAGTAAATTCTTGGTGTCGTTAGGGAATTTTAAATTATCGACAGCAGAAACTGCACGATTTCTTGAAACTAGAGCCAGTAATTTAAATCGAGATACTTCGTTTTTCGATCACAGGTTAAGATTATATTATTTTTTGTAAACAAGTCAATATTTTTACTCAACAATTATTTATTGTTCACAATATCAACAATCAGTATTTACAATGTATTCAGTTAATTGTAGAGTTTCTTGTTGCAAATTTCAAGATATCATTATTTTGCACTATCTACCAATACTGGAGAAAGAAACCTGTTAACCAGTTTTTCCTGCTCTGTATTAATATCTGTGTCAAGTATAGTTTGGCAATTAAGTCTAGAAATTTATTAAATTGGAACTAAATTTTTTTATTATTATGGCAACACCGAATTACTCGCTTTGTCAATGACGTTGCATATGGCTGTTGGTTATCATCCGACTTACTGTCTTCAATCGTGTAGAACACACTGAAGATCGCTCATTGAGCAATTATTTTTTTCATTGTTTGCCTGTGCATTATTTGAATTGAATAAAAATGAACAAACTAATACGCAGTGGTGCAAGTGAAGTTATATACTGCGTTTTTCAACGCTGCCTAGCCGATTATCGCGCCAAGAAGCTCCTATGTAATTTTGAAGATGGTTACAAACGAACTACAGAAATGACTGGTATGTAGTATAGTTTTTTAATAAATTTGATTAGTATTACAAGATTTATGCCGATTTTCGAGCAATTTTGACACTTCCATTTGACAGTTCACACGAGGCCACAAGAAAAAGGGAAACTCAATTAACCAAAAAAAATAAAATAATATGCAACTTCTTTAAACTCATAGAAAAGTTACTTTTTTCCTAATTTTCTCTTTCTTTCTTTCTACACTATTATCTTCTATATTATCTACTGTGTTTCTTTTAACTAGCTTCTATAATTATAATCTTAATGATGTTTTTCACATACAGGTAAATCTGAATCAATGGTAAGACGAATCGTCAAGGAAGGGGAAAAGGTAGATGGAAAATTTGAAACACCGGGAAAATGTAAAATGGGCATAATTATAATAATATGTAATAGTATAAGTGCTGATGATTGGAAAAATTGTTGCAAATACGTGATGAAAATTGAGGCAGAATATTATGCACGAGGCAGTACTACATATAATGATATCGATGAACTGATAATACGTTTAGATAAAGATGAAGATACGGAAGAAGAAGAATCACACGAGAACGAAAACAATAATATCGGATGTTGAATTAATAGACTAAAAATTTTAAGTAGGTACCTACGTTTTTATATCAAAATAACAACAAACTTGTTTTGTTTTATTTTACTTCTATTAAATTAAAATAATTTATAATAATATTCGTATTTAATTAACGTGGTAAAAAACATTCATTAAAAAACATAGCTAAAAGGGGACCACGTGCCAGGGTAGTCACTAAATAATAAAAAAGGAATTAATCTGAAATCTGAAACCTACATGAATAAAAAGCCCAAGGCACGGTAACGTGTGATAATAAGGTACGGAATACATAGAAAGGCGAATAAATTGCCAAGTCACGTTTTTGAGGTTATGATATTTTCGGATAAGATGTTTTTAAGGGCAAATATAATCAACATGAAAATAAGAAACGATAAATTAAAACGTTGGCAAAATTGATGAAAAAAAATATTAAGAAAATTCTTTTTCTCATACATTCTGTAGAGAACGAATTTTCATATCTTGAAAGAGCTGCAGCAACATTGTGATAAATATAATATTGAATATTGAGTGAATTCCAAAAATTCAAAAACGTCAAAAATGTCATGAAAATTCGTACCATACAAAATGTGTGAGAAAAAGAATTTTCTTAACATTTTTTTTCGTTAATTTTGCCAACGTTTTAATAGCTATTCTGCTATTTGGGGCAGAGACGAATCCAACATATCTAAGATCATAAAAATACGTCCAGCCGTTCTTGAGTTATAAATAGTATAACTAACCCGACTTTGTTTTATATTTTATTAAGATTTCTAATAATAACATTTGTGAACGTATTTTATCACCTTTCGACAACAGTTTTTAGTTTTCGAAAATGTTCAATAACATTCCATTTATTTGGATTTTATTTCTAAGCGGAAATATTTAAGTACGCCCAACTTCTGAGGGGTTAATTATATCGTCAATGATAAAAGAAACCTATTATATATTTTTAATATCACAAACAACACCCCTTATAACTCCTTCAGAATGGTATTCGTATTTCAGATATAATTTGTAGTTCGAAAACGCTACCCACGCATTATGAATTATTTAATATTCAAATATCGCCTTTTCACACAAGACGTCCAGAATTAGAGTCGAAGGATTTGATTCATGGAATTTAGCGAGGAAATTGAGTTTCGTGTTTCCCGAGTTAAGAATTTACTTTCCCAACACGCGATTTTATAGAAACGGTAAAACTTCAACGCGATATTATGCGAAAACTTAAATTGGATCGATTGAAAAATGTAGGCGCTTGGAAAGTTTTGTCTGACGACTAACAAACATCTTGAAAATGATTTGTTATATCGGGAACTCTTGTAAAATGAAGAGGTTTCATTTCGAGTACACAACACGGTAGGTATCAGGAAGAAATAACACAGGTGTCAATTTTACATAGATATATTTAATGGTAGATACCTACCAATGTTAAACTGCCAGAGTTACACAAGGTCGAAATTATGCATGGAGGGAATTACACTTATCAAATTACACGGTAAAAAAAATATTTTTAATAGGTGTAAAGGAAACGTATTCCCTTAAAAATTGACCTTGACCAAATAGCCCCAAGGCCTGTGGGGTTAAGACGCAAAATTTATAGATTGCCAAATATTAAGACGCGTGATTTTCGATCTCTTCAAGTGAATCCATTTCATGACTGTTTAACCCTCGACCCGTCGCGTGGGGTCTTTAAAAGCACAGGTTTCACAGAAATGCTGATTATGTACATTTTAAATGTTCCCACTAATTCTTTAGATAGGTAGCTTCCTAAAAGGGACTATTCTTGTCGCTAGCACCGCGAATATTAAGTCTGAGCATGTGCGATGTAAGATACAGACTTGTGTTTCGGCGTGAGGCTCAAAAATTTTTACAAAATACCATTAGAAATCATGTTTATATGTTTTTTAATCGTATTTAGTTGATTTTTTGTTGTAATAATACTAAGTCTATATCAATCTCAAATAGTTATAAGTTTGATAGAGATTGGTTATATATTTTTTTTGATTTTACTCACAAAAAGTATGATTCAAAATTATAAAAAAAGGTAACTTTTTGATTTTTAAGCTTTTGCGTTGAATATAATCGCTGTGAAATAAGGGAAAAGAATTTTGAAGATCAACTTAACAAATTCTCTCATTTTATTTGGCAATAGAACGCATAAAATAAGGTATGTCTCTCGCTCAAGCAGAATTGAATGAGTCCGTTGTTCTGTTGCCGTGTACTACTGTACTACTGACCGATTACATGATTCTCGAGTTCTTCAAGATAAAATAAAGAATTTGCTGTCTATCAACATTTTAAGCAAAGAAAAGCGGACAACCCTATTGAACTATGTCAGTTGCATTATGGATCATCTGGAAGCTATGGCGAAAGAATATACCTCTTCACCCAAACCAATGGATATGGTTTTCGAATCCATCAAATCGCTCTCAACCAACATTAACGAAATCAAATCCAAACTAGACCACAATATGACATACGCAAATATCACAGCCAGGCCGAGAACAACGCAACAAACTCACGCTCTAGTAATCAGCTCAGATGACCCCGGGAAGAAATCTGATGACTTGGACCTGCTGATAAAGAAACACGTCGATGTTAGATCCCTTGGTATAGGTGTAACGGACATGCGAAAAACTAATAACCAAAAACTCGTTTTTAAGATGGCCTCTCTACAAGACAAAAATAATTTTAAGGCTGAGTTGAGCAAAGGACTACAGGGAAAAATCACAGTCACCGACGGTAAGCAACTCAATCCCCTCTTAATCATAAAAGGGATGATAAAAGGTGCTTCCGACGAGGACTTACTTAACTCACTCAAAAACCAAAACAAAGATTGCGGTTTAGATTTTACACAAAATCTAAAAATTAAATACAAAAAAAACCACAGGAACAAACTTCTGTGCAACGTTGTCCTTGAGGCATCTCCGAAAAACTGGAAATCTTTAAAAACCGCTGGACGAATTAACGTAGGGTATCAACGTCTTGTGGTTGAAGACCAGTCACCGTTGATGCAATGCTACCAATGCCTAGGTTTTGGTCACTCCCAACGTTTTTGCACAGAGAAGCTTAGTTGTGTTCACTGTGGTGAATGTCATAAATATGACACATGTCCCAATAAGGCGAAAGAACCAACGTGTTCAAATTGCAATGGAGGTACGAGAAACCACCGGGCAACAAATCCAGATTGCCCACTGTGGAAGCTTATGGATGAGCGCTTTAGAGAAAGGGTAGACTACGTGGGCCACTGCTAAAGGCAACTTCAAGGAAAAAAAATGTTTCAATATTCAAGAATACACCACCAAAAAGTCATGTATGCGTATTATGTACATAAATGCTAGAAGCATCAGAAACAAAATTGATAAAATTGAAGAAACCCTAAAAAACATTACAGGAACGGTACATATTCTCGTGATTACGGAAACCTGGCTGCATAAAGGAGAGGAAACTTTTTTCAATATTACTGACTATGCTGGAATCTTTGCTTCCCGTGAGCTGGACCGAGGAGGAGGAGTCGCCATCTACATGCATAACACACTAAGCAATAAGAAAATAGAAAAATATTGCAGTGAAAATACCTTTCTTGGAATTACGATCACGGCAAAAAATATTAAACCTCTCAATTTGTATGTTTTTTACCGTAAGCCAAACTCTAATATAACAGATTTTTTCGACTCTTTAGAAATAATATTAAATAAAAACAAACAAGACACATTACTTTTTGGAGATTTTAATATCGATATCTCAAAAGATACTGATATTGTACGGAAATATGTTCACACCTTAAAATCGTACAACTTTTATTTGTGTAACACAATGTTTCCCACAAGGGTAACAAATAACACCAGCTCGTTGATAGATCACATTATCACAAATAGAACAAATGTTTCTGGGATAATTTCAAATATTGATGATCCCCTTAGTGACCATAATATACTTATATTGGATTACGAAAACTCCCTGAAAAACCTCCCCAACAACAGAACCTCAAACTACCTCTCAAACGCTTACAAAATAAACTATCAAAAATTAAAAACGTCACTTAAAACTTGTAAATTTACCCATTCGTCTGACGATGTAAACCAAAATTATAATAATTTCGCTGACTATCTAAAAAATGCTGTAAATTCGTGCAAAACAAAAGTTAAAATTAATAAAGGAGACAAAAGACTGAACAATACGCCATGGTTTGATGCCCAACTTGATTCACTTATTAAAGAACGAAATCGCATATTTAAACTCTGGAAACAAAATCAAGGAAGTATTCCTTTGACAATAGAAAAAAAAAAGCTCGTAATACTGTCACAAATTACAGAAGATATATTAAATGCAAGTATTATACAAAATTGCTTAACGAAAACATGAACAAGCCACAGAGAACCTGGAAAACAATCAATTCCATTCTCACAAATAGCTCGCGAAACCCAAAAATAACGTGTAAATCTCTAGTCATAAATGACGAAGAAGTAAAGGGACCAAAGGAGATTGCAACTGCATTTAACGCATTTTTTCTTTCAGTTGGGGAAAGTTTAGCATCAGTAATAAAAACTTCAAAAACTGATGTAAACACGATCTACACGGAACCCCAAGCAAAACAATCTTTTAACATGATCAGGACAAATAAAAATGAAATCCTACGTGTCATATCTAACCTTAAGTCCAAAGCGGCAACTGGTTCCGATGGGATAACCTCTCTCCTTCTCAAAAATTGCAAGGAGGAACTGGCGGATGATCTTGTATTCTTAATAAATCTCTCTCTATCAAAAAGTATCTTTCCAGACAGACTAAAGATTGCGAAAATAATTCCTATTCATAAAGACGAATGCAAAAAAAATGTCCAAAATTATCGTCCAATCTCTATACTTCCAGCTATCTCTAAAATTTTTGAATGTATCATTAAAGAAAGACTATTGAAATATCTCGAACACAACAAAATTCTCACGTCAAAACAATACGGTTTCAGACGACGATCTAACACTAAATGTGCAGCTTTCGATTTTATATCAAATCTACAGAAATATATTTATCATGGGGATTTAACGGCGGCAATATTTATTGATCTAAAGAAGGCGTTTGACACGGTGGATCACAATGTATTGATCGAAAAACTGAAACATTTGGGTATTGTTGGTCCTCCTCTGGAACTTTTCCGATCTTACCTATCAAATCGCGTTTCGGCAGTAGAACTGGGAGGAGAAACGAGTGAGTTGGGTAAAATAACATGTGGAGTGCCATAAGGATCAATTCTTGGACCGTTGCTATTTCTAATCTATGACATGACAAAGTGGGGTATTAAAGGAACTCTACAACTTTATGCGGACGATACAGTAATTTTTTACAATAAACTGAACCTAGCGGAGCTTGAAACGGAAATGAATGCTGATGTTTCTAAACTCACAAGCTGGTTAAGAATAAACAAACTAACTCTTAACGTAAAAAAAACTCATTATATACTTTTTGGTAACAAGAAAAATTTCAGCCTCAATATCAAAGTTGGTGATAACTGCCTCGAAAAGAAAATGAGCACAAAATATTTGGGCCTGATCGTAGATTCCCAACTCTCGTGGGATCTCCACATAAATCATGTAAAGGAGAAAATTACCCCCATAACTGGTGTACTATATAGACTCCAAGGATTATTACCCATTCCTTTACTAACATTAGTGTACTACGCCATGGTACATTCACACCTTTCTTATCTCTGCTGTATCTGGGGATTTGCCTCAAAGAAATTGATAGCTGATCTGCAGGTGGTTCAAAACCGAGCTCTCAGAAATGTTTTTGGACTTCCATGGGACACCCATGTCAAAGACATCTATTCAGTTTCTGGTATTCTTCCAATCACAGTACTTCCTAAACATGAAATCACAAGCACCATCCTACAAATTACTCAACAATCAACTCACACTAACATCAAGCCACTTTACAATCAAGACATTCACACTCACAATACTCGAAATAGCAATAAAATCCGCATACCTCAATCACACACTACAAAATATGGGATAAAATCTCTGAACTATGTTGCCTATACACTATATAATTCGCTTCCAGATATGTACAAGGGAAACCAGCAAAATAAAAAAGTTCAGAATAATGCTTTAAAAGAATATTTTTTAAATACGTTTAAGGATGAAACTATGTAAATTTTCTTATCATGTCTCATTTGTCTTGTTTCCTTTTCTCTTCTTTTCTTTTCCATTTATTTGTAATCATAATCATCCACATTTGTATAACCTTGTTCTTTGTTTCTTTAATTATTTTCTATTGTTGTTTGCTCACGCAACCTGTTTTTTTTTAAATTTATTTTTTGTCTGTTGTATGTGAAACTTATATTTTTAATATCCATTTTCCAAGTAAAACTGTAACTATTTCCTCACACCCATGAATTTTCCTCCTGTCCTAAAATGAGTTCTGTAACTCATCGGGATTGCTTCAGCAAGTAATAAATACAATTAAAAAAAAAAAAAAAAAATTTTTTTTTTTATATTTCTTTTTATTTCAATGCACTCATAATCACCTGACTATAATCAGTTAAAATAACCCATAAAATTTATGCTACAACAACAATTAAAACACATTTATTTTTGTGGTCCTAAGCGACCTCGCGCGATACCTAGCATTATAAAAAAGGCGCGACGGGCGGAAGGTTAAGTAATATATAAAATTTATGAAACTCCTTTGTAACCATACTCTTTAATTAATTTATTATTCATAAAATTCTTATCAGAAAACACCACGAAAGAACGAAAACAGGCATATTTTTCATTAATAGTAAGTTTTGCCTTGATAACAGGATGCCTCACATATGTCAGAGGTAAAGTATTTCCACGAAAACGAGCTTTTCTGGTTTCTCCGTCTACAATTTTGATTAAAGTACCGTAAACAAAATAATAGGAAAACATGAAAGTTTATCATCAAACTGTCGTTAGCGCTTCCCAAGGCATTATTTCAGTTTTAGTGCCGATTAATGCACGAGTTATTATTAGAACTAAAAGGTTAAACATCACTTTATTATTTGATTCACACAAAAGTAATTATTTATTTACGCTTGTAAAGTTTTTATTGCTTAATGTCAGGTTTTCTCTTATAGATATAATACGTAAAGGTATTTTTTTAAAGTTAGCTCTACACAGTAGTCCCAGAGGAAAAATAATCCCTCGAGGACTGTGTTATCTTTAGGGATGTTGTGTGGAGAATCCTTTTAGGGAAAGGCAGGAGAAGATGTTCTGGAAAGGAAAAATAAATGAGGGGTGAATAGAAGTCTGGGGGTCAATGTGTCCAGGAGTGACGGACGTGTAAATTCATCCCTCCTTTCCGGTGCAAGGAAAATAGGTCGAGAGAGTCTGGCTCTTCCGGTTCATCCAGTCACGCAATGAATGCGTGGGCAAAAGCATTTGCCCCTAAGACCTAGACAATTCACACCCCCATCAACCTTGGAACCCCTGCTGGCTCTTCAAACGTGGCAAACCACCTATGGCAGGGTTTTGGTTATTCAATAAATGGTTCTTTGGGTGGCGGTACCTATTATCCACCTCCCAAACTCGATAGACATATATAAGTGAGCGGTATTTTTTTTAAATTTCCTAATCGCTTTAAAATCGAAATATATTTTCTTAGTCAAAGTCATTTTAACCTTTTCTTAATATTCTCTATTTTTATATGAATACCTTACAAAAGTCCAAATGTTTTCGTCTGGAGCCAGTGAAACTATGTTATCAACAATTTTTTGAGGCTGAAGGTTGTGGGGACGAGAATGATATGGGAAAGAGGAAGGTAGTGGAGTATCTGGCTATTCAGATCTGGTTACCGAATACGAATAAAGCCAATTCAAGCAACGTTTCAATTCTGAATTGTGGTTTCACACCAGGGTGATACTGAAAATATCTTCCACTCTGGAAGGTATCGATAATATTCTATACATTGTTATTTAAATGATTAAAATTGTGAAAAACCACCAATTAATCAAATTAAATAAATTTGCATAAACCCACGTCCTCCGGTTTGCTAGTCGAGAGCCTTGCCCCTCAATCACCAATGCCTTCAATATTTTAATCGTTGTTTGGAAATGGAGTGACGTCTGCAAAAATTCGAAATTTTCCATTAAAATCAATTAATTTAGTTGCAAAGAATAATCAAGAAATTTTATCCCACTTATCCAAAATCTTATTCCGTAAAACGTTATTATTTTTAAAAAATTACTCAAAGTCGTGGAAATTAAAAAGAAACCTGCAGAACGTCGGGAGTAATAATTTAAAAAATATCCTGTGAACACATTTTTAATTTGGATGTGATTTTAGATTTTCTCGTCCAAAAGTACCTATTACTGTTTTTTTGTTGTTGATGTGTTATGCTGTGTTGCGCTACCTTTTTATTTAGCAAACGTTTCGAACAGATTTACAGTATCCATTATCTGCTCTGATGATGGACAGTACATATCTAAATGAATCAAAACATACAATTTTACTTGGTAAAGTTTTATGTTAGTTTTAGTAACAACGTCTTATTCACACATACACTGAATGGGCCCTATGATTTTATGGTGGTATCTTCAACGGGTCGTCCTGAACAGCAGGAAATGACGATGAACCTTATAAGAAATTTCCTTACGTGGCTTGGAAGAGTTCATGGTTTAAGAGAACTCTTGACTTATTACCTCTCGTGAGTTTGAAGATACTGTAGAGCCGTTCGCAGACAGCCAGTCTAATATTCTAATTATTCATCCATCGGTTCAATTCTGTTCATATAACTACTCCAAGGAAGGGTGGAGAATATTCCACGTTGGACGTGCAGAGTGGATGAACGATAAATTGAGTGAAAGGAGAATTTTTGACGCTGAAGTGAATGGTAGAAGAATTCTGGGAAACTTCAGAAATGATTAGTTCGCTTTATTGAACCAAGTTTATTACAAAACAAAAATTAATTTTGACAATTAAATATATTTGAATGCCAGCCTATCCACCTCTCAAAAGAATCAGGGTCTCAGACAGTTGACAATTACTTACTAATATGTGCGTACAGTAAACGTAACATCAAACACAACATCAAGTACGTACCCGTTTTTCATCAAACCTGCATTGCATGGTCTCTAAAACAAGAACCACATTTGATCAACCACAATTCTGGTTCATCGCTCCTAAAATATACCTGGAACTGAGTATCGATATGAAGTCGAATAATTCTACTATCCCTTTTTACGAGCAATGTACAAGTGCGAGCTTTTTTAAAAAATGAAATAAATTGTAAATTACGCTTCACATATTTCATTTTTACTTTTTTAAATTTTACTATTCTTTTGGACTGGTTTATATTTCTTCGGAGTTCTTGTAGTGTGGTTTTGACTCCTTTCAAAAGAGTGGTCATTTGCCTATTTTGTAATTTCGATTTTTAATATTTGAGAATATTAATTCAATTTTCTTTGAAATGTGTACTTATCATTGAGTTCAATTGGAGTTTTGATTTTTGTTATGGTTTAAATACGTTTTTTTAATATTGTTTTTTTTTTAAAATTAATAATTCTTATTATTATATTATATTTTAACCTATGTACGTCCACCAGGATACGCGCATGAGCGTATCTTGGTGGACGTACCATGAGAGCCACAAATAACATCTGTGTATGTGGAATTTCCCACAAAGCTACTGTCGTAATTCGGTTTTGAATTCAAGAATTCGACACAAGATGTTGCTACTTCCGACAACAGCTTGCATGTGAAAGTTTCTTCACTATGTATATGTACTATGGATTTATAGAATTTAGGTATCTTTCCGAATAGGGAGAGATTACAAATGGCGTCATTGCCTGTCACGGTTACTTTAACTCGTTGACTAGCTGTTACTGGATCTACCTATTTTTGGAACGAGTTCTAATCGGATTTATAAAATGGTTACATGGAACTAAAAGCCTCCCGCAGGGCCTTGCAGCAAAAACCTGCGGAGCGGGTTTTTAATTGCTAGAAATGCTAATGAATATTGATTTGTGAAATTCATATGAAATAATAAAAAAAGTAGGTAACTACTTAAGTCGGATCGTATCACGAGTTTATGAGAAGATGTATGAATGTGAATGATGTAAAGATATACACCTGTGGCCGTCCATTATAACTGGCTGCCTCTATGGGGTTGATAGTTATTTATTTAGTTAGGAATCAGAAGCAAGGTAGGCATACCTCGATGTTTATCAAAAGTTTTGTAATAATTGTCTCAATGTTGACTTTGCAAAACAAATACCATCCTGTTTTCCTTCTCCAAATAATTTGATACATTCGATTCACAGAGAATATGTCTGTCGGATCCACTTGCGTTTCCGAAAACTTCGTTTCCCGCCGGATCCGAAACAAATGACGGAACATTTCCGGTCTGAAAGGTAACGGATACGGATACGGAGGCTTTCATCATGACGGATAGTTCGTTTAGCGACACGTTAAGGCTCTGCTGATCAAAGGAGAGGATTACCCGTCAGGATATAATATTATATTATTTACGTTGCTGTAAAATACCGAAAGGTAAATGCTGACATTAATCAACACCAAAGAAGAGTTCCTGTCGACGCCAAGTAACTTGAAACTATTTTTCACACGGAAAAATAAGACTTCAAAGAAAGAAAATGCAATTCAAATTAAAACAACGGACTACAATTTAATATCACAAGACGTGTTCATCACTTGAAGAGTAAATGCAAATATAATATGTCTACGATAAGTCTGTATAAGTATAGCTTTAATATAAATATATTATAATGATTTGTTTAGGTAATGATTATATTGAGTTTGAAATGATACTAATCTGCGTCCACATAAATAATCCACTTTGGGCGCCATGCTATTCCAAATTATAGCAATTGAATAAGTTTACAATGGTAACCATTAAACTAAAAGTTTATCTACTGATTTGAAGAAAATGTATTATCTGTTTTTGTGTAATAAAAAAGAAAGTTTTCAATTTGGAAGGCGGGTATGTGTACCGTGTACCGCCGCCCCAGAAACCATTTATTGGATAACCAACACTTCTGCCATAGGTCACCCCAAGTGGTTCGTACGTTTGGTGACTTAGTCCGGGTCTTGGCGGCGGATGCGTCTGCCCACCAACTGCATGGTATCCGGATCGGGAGAGAATGGAACTCTCTCGGAAAATCGCCTTACACCGCAGTGAGAGGGATGGTTTCATACGCCCGTCACTCCTCGACACAACAACCCCAGATTTCTATCCACCCCTTATACTTTTTTTCCTTCCAGAACTTCCTCTCCTATCTTTCTTAAAAATACCCTCCACACAGCATCCCCAAAGATGTCTGGCTGTGGAACTATTTTCCGGCATCTGTGTTACCTCCCTCTTTAAGATTCATATACACTCCTTCCTCTCCTTAAGAAGACCCTCCACATAGCATCTTCAAATATTACATAGGCCTCGAGGGAAATTATTTTCCACAGGGCCTCCTGTGTGGAGATTATGTAAAAAAATACATCTTAAATATCATGTGTTTAGGATCTCACTAATCCGCGTCCACATAAACAATAAACGTTTAGTTGGGCGCCATGGTATTTCAAATTGCAGCAATTGATTGAAAGTTTACAGTGGTAACCATTAAACTAAAAGGATACCCACTGTTAGAAAACATATATTTAAAAAAAAAATGTAATAAAAAATCGCACTGTTATCTTACTTTTACCAATTCTGTTAAAAAAACATGGAAAAACGAAATAATTATCGAATTTCCAGACTTTTACAAATCTTAATTATAACGTAATGTACTATTTATTTTTAACGGAATCGTAATTTCTGATATTAAGGTGAGAGATTCCACCCCTCCTTGAAGAAAATAAGGGTTGAAAAAAATCATTTTTGATAATCAATCTATTATCGATGTGAATTATTAGGTTAGGTTAAGTGAAATGGATTTGATCAAACGGCCTCGATGATTTTCTGTATTTTGTATAGCTGGAGGTTTTATTCTTTGGAAATAATTATGACCAGCGTCAACCTTACCAATAAAAAAGTTTTTCTTTTGCTACAATAGTAAACAACTGAACGTCTTACTCGTCAATAACATATATCTATTTCCAACAAAAAAATTTAACACCTCATTTGCACAACATCATTATACATTCTAAAGAAAAAACAGAACTTCAAAAGCCTACCCGAAAAGATGAGAACAATCGAAGACGATAAATGCTCACTAAAAGCATTAAAAGAGCAATTCAATATTTAAAAAAAAAAAAAATTATAAATTTATCTTGCATAACTTGTATAACTTTTAAATTGGTCTATTTTTTTTTAAAGTTCCTTAAAACGTAATTAATTATAAGATACAAAATATGTTATTCGTCCCGATACTCGTCCCTTTTCTAGTAACACACGTCCGCTTCTTTAAAATATCTGTTAAAACTTATTATATAATTTATTTTTGTAATATAATTATTATACTTTGAAAACTGATTATGAAAAAAAAAAATGTTTTTTTTAACTTTTTATAACTTTTCTGTGGACTAAATTGAGGTTGACAATATTCACATTATATTTATGACAGGGTATATTCTTATATTATTTTTAATAATTGTCTGATGCTACATACCTGGAATGATCAACACGGAATTTGGTTGAATTTCCTCAAATTTATTATGTTTATTTTTTCATGTTATCACGTTACGTACCAATATACTACAGAGAAGATTACAAATTTGAGGTTCTCATAAGTATAAAAAGAAGGTAATGGGGACAGTTCTATTATTTTGTGACTTGAGTAAAAATATAGTTGCTAAACTGTCTGTGAGCAAAATACTGTAACCGGCTGTAAGTGACGTTGAAAATATCGATGGTTAAGGCAGAATCATTAAGCAGTTGGGTCGCTCTGTTAAATTGCGCTTCTGATAAGTAGAAGTCCTGTTGAAGCATAAACACGTGAATGGAATCAACCACGAGTATACTTATCACGAGATAATTTATTTTAACATAGGTGGATTAAGTTTATAGAATGTTGCAATATAACACCATTTTATCAAGCTTCACTACAAACGTAATTTAAAATCAGAATTTAGTTTGGCAATATCCTATGCTTTAATTCCGATTTTGCTACTTAGGTGACGAATGAAATAATCTAATACTCCAGCAAAGATTAAATATAAGAAGGAATCTCTGATAAAATAGTATTCTTAATTACTTAATTTAATCATGTTGAAAAAATATCTTTCGAAATTTTTAATTAATAATAGCAAGCTTAAGGGAATTAATGATTTTCTACATCGCTTAAGTATTTTATCGCTTCAAACTTAATTTTAACTTTAATTTTAAAATAAAAATTATTGAAAGTAATATTTTCACTAAAATAAAAACATGGCAGGGAAAGCTTCATGGCCTGACCTCGGCTTAAAATTATAATGAGATTATTTTTTCGCAGAAAGCAACTCTCTGAAATTAATTTTGTAATAATATTGGTGACATCTATTTTTAAATTGGGTTCTGCGCTGAGCAAAAGTTTTATTAACCGATATGAGAATATATTTAATCAGAATTTTAAATCTTAATTTTTTTTTCCAATCGTATTTATATCATATCATATTCAGAGCTGGTCACCAAACACCGCTAAAGTAACTTTTCGATTCTGAACGGTGGTCTTTCAAGAGGGCTTCACTGAGATATCCCACTCTTGAAGGTGACGTAAATATACTATACGTAATAAATATGTATAGTATATTTACAGTAAACAATTAAAAATATTAATCACTTATTATATAACACCATCTTTTTAACACTGAATCATCAGCCGAGACAGATACAACAATTTATATATCTTATAAGTACGTATTTCCTATGATACGATGCTAGTTGTCTGTTATTTTAAATGTTATTGTTATTAACTGCTTATGGTATAAACTGCGTCTGCTATCAATACAGGAGTTATATATAGCACATAAGAAATGTAAGGTAAATAATGACGACTTTCGGTGACAAAACTTATGCCGTGAGCTTTCACTAATGAGCACTTTTATTATTACCGTGTTGATCCACGATGACGGTTCCGTGACGGCACAAAAAAGGTAATAAACTTACATTCCTTACCACAATAATGCTGCAGATCTTTGAAAAGACACAAAATGTACCTAGGTCTGTTCCCTCCAAAGTAAAAAAAAACACTCATCACCGCACCGTGACGTCTTCGTAGACTCTACAATACTACTATCCGTGACAATAATTTTGAAAGTATGGTTAAAAAGATATTATTAAAGTGTGAGTGAATTCAAAAATTCAAAATCGTCAAATGTCAATGCGCTGATTTCAATGATGTCAATGGTTTTTCTTTTGTTCTTAAACATTTTATTTTTATTTTTTATTATTCTTCTTTATTAATTTTTGATTTACAATTTGTTTTATTCTATGCCTGTCTCACTATAAGAACCTGTGTTGAGAGCAGGCGCTTAGCATGAGTAGTTTATAATAATAACACATACAAAATACAAATTATAACACTAAATTACAAGTAACAGTTAATCACCAACGTACCATTGAAAAAATAAATACTTATAAGTTAGTTTTGAAAATATCTTCGATATTGGATCTGTTTTGGATGGTAATCCAGGACTTGGTGTCAGATTTATATTTAAGATGCATTGTGTTTTGTCTAATGGCCAGTGAAAGTGTATTATATAGTTTTGTTCCAAAGTATCTAAAATTTCTTTGGCCAAAGGTTTTTTTAACAAAAGGAATTTAGGAGATTATGCCCTTTGGTTCTAGCATCTCGAGAAGTTTGGACATTTTGAAAGGTAGTTAGTTCTGTGTTTGAAGAGGTATGCTAATATGTTTTTGGCATAAATTTGTCTAATGTCCAAGACACAGATTCTCCTAAAGATTTCAACCGAACTGCTTGTGATCGGTAGTTTTAATATAATCTTAATAATTATTTTCTGAGCTTTAAATATCGGATCAATGGCGGCAACGTTTGCTCCTACCCAGGCCATAATACCGTATTCAATTAGAGATTGACATAGATCATAGTAAATTGTTTTGAGTTGATTCAAGTTTAAAAAGTTGCGAGTTTGTCTAAAGAAGTATATTGATTTTCTAAGTTTGTTTGCTGTAGTGATAATATATTATGTTCTTTCCACTTTAAATTGCTGTGAAAGATAATACCTAAGTATTTGATTTTAGTCACCCGTTCTAAGTTAGGGCAATCACATATATTACCATTAGTCAGGGCGCAAGCATATATTGTAATTTGATTTACTGGGATTCTTAAGGATGGATTTATACTAAACTCAATGTATTTAGTTTTTGTCACATTCATTTTAATGCTGCAGCTCTTTCTAGCAATCTAAATAACAACGGTCGTTGTTATTGCCTTCTTTAGCCGTTAAGGTAATAATAACTGCGCTCAATGAAATATATAAACGCGCGCTATTGTAAGACTTTTAAGTTAATATAAATTAATTATAAATAACAGGTTAAAGGGTTTGTTATCCAGGAGTATTAATCTTGGCCATTTCGGTTATCTTTGAGACGCTGAAAAGCTGTTTAAACTTTCAAGAAGCTTGTGGCGGCTTGGAAGCTGTGGCAAAGGTGCAACTTTATCCTTACATCGTGCAAATTAATTTGTTTTAAGTTGTGCTTTCGTTTCGATGTTCATCACCCGACTACGCCCGGCAATTACAAATTACAATTACAAATCTTACTCGAAATTTCACACTTATAAAATTTATTTTCCAGTGCATAATTGAGAAATGTTTAACAAACATGTCGTGTATGTTCTGTAGGTATTTCAAGGGATGACGCGAAACTCGACAGACACGAGCACAATACCTCTTCACGTAGTTGATTCGTGAGAATGGGACGTTTCCTCGATATATTTTTTTACATGAATACCGCACAAGAGTCCCAACTGCTCCCGTCTGGAGCCAGTGGGACTATGGCATCCCCAATTGGGGTATGTTGTGAGGCTGAAGGTAGTGGTGAGGGGAAGGAGATAGGAAAAAGGAAAGTAAGGAAGTACCTGGCTATACAAATCTGGTCACCAAATACGTCTAAAGCTATTTCAAGCAACGTTTCAATTCTGAATGGTGGTCTTACACCAGGGCGATACTAAGAGTATCTTCCACTCTGGAACGTGCCGCAAATATACCTACTATATATTATTTTAATGAATAAATAGTGAAATAACAGAAATTAATCCCACAAAATTTATTTTCCTCGCCGGGATTCGTTTCCGCGACCTTCGGAGTGCGAGTCAAGAGCCTTACCGCTAGACTACGCCGATCAACATGTTTTTGAAGTGAAAACTTTTTTAGTACCGTTGTGATTTGAATCCCGATGCTACGAAAAAGCGAAACTTAAAATAGACAAACACTCACATATATGTATAGGATTTAGCCTCCGAGAGAATGAGATAGAATAATCGGTCTCCTTTTGTGCGGTGCTTTATAGCCTCTCCACTGTTGTCTACTGGGATATTTAGTTTTCTGAAGGTGTTACTTCTACCGCGTATGAACTACACACTTGTATTTTTTTAAGGCGGCCCGCAAGTGGAACGTGCTACCGGCATTACTCCTTCATAATAATCCGCATTAATAAATCCCTCGTACAGTCCCTATCTTAACCCGCCTCACAATGCTGCCCAACGGAGTAACGATATAGTTGTCTTGACTTTACACTGTGCAGCTAGAGGCGCTCTTGTAAAGTGTAATGTACATAAAAATAAAATATAAAAACAATTAAATATTAAATTTTTCATAGCTTATAATAAAAACTAGATTTGCTGTAGGTAGAACAGCCGCATTGCAGAGGGATTGGGTAGGTACCTAATTTTGTAAAAAGATAGTAGACAAATGATGGAAATAAAATTTACTATTGTCTAAACAGACGCAATGCAGTGAGGTTGGTACTTGGTACCCACTATTTGTATAATGTCAGTAAAACTGAAATTTCAAATCGCCATAGCTCCTAGTGGAAAATAAATTTGTTCTTGGTTGAACAATCGCATTGCAGTGCGGTAGTAACCTACATAATAACAGATATTATATTTCAAATCTACACAACTCATTACTGCAAGAAATTTACTGTAAGCTGACCAGTTTCATTGCAGTGGAGTTAAGTAGAAAGCCATTATCTCTGAATAACATGAAAATACTCTCAGTATCGCCCTTGTGTAAGACCACCATTCAGAATTGAAGCGTTGCTTGAAATGGCTTTAGCCGTGTTTGGTGACCAGATCTGATTACCAGGTACTACCCCACCTTCCTCTTCCCCGTCTCATTCCCCTCCCCACTACCTTCAGCCTCACAACATACCCTAATTATATTTGGGATGTTATAGTCTCACTGGCTCCAGATGGGAGCACTTGGGACACTTGTGTGGTACCTATTCACCCAAAAAATAAAAAATAAATTTTAGGTTGGTTGAGTATTTTGACTTCAAATCAAAATTAAAATTGAATGATACAAGCCGCGCTGCCTTACGAGAACCCACCATTCCAGATTAATTTTTAGTTCAGAACACCAAAACATGGTTATCATTTGTGGTTCGTTGATCTACCTTCCTTACTTCCCCGAAAATTCTATTATTTTATTCCCACTGGCTCTTGGTTAATGGAACTTTCATGTCGACATCATATATAAAATACTGAACTTCACTCAAATGTAATGAATTCATGAGAAATGCCACAAAAAAGTACACAAATAAATAACAGGAAGAAAAACTAAGACAGAACGGCATGCAGTAACTATTGCAAAGTTCAGGAAAGAAAAATCCCGAGAGCTTTCGGTTATAATCCACACGTCGTTCCCTGTAAACGTAGAGAAATTCATGTTTTCTATTAGAAAAAAGGTATTTCCATTATGTAGGTAAGTAAGGTCAACCTCCAACGCAATTTTCCTCAGGTCAAAAGATAACTAAATCTCATTTCGCGGGAAATACAGCCTACCATCCCTCTATCTTGAAAATCTGCGGTTTACTCATCCTTCGAGATAAACGGATTCCTTTTACCTTCCCGTCCCATAAATAAACTCTAATCTCAAATCATGATAAATAGAACACCTGATATATTTCTAGATCGTTTTGGAGGTCAAATGTTACAATTTGAAAGTCAACGCAGTAATTTTGTTTAAACTATGATTAAATTAGCTTTAAATTTTAAATGAATTTTTATTGGAATATCTCTCGTTACAATAACTTTGGAAGTAATTACTTACTATTAAAAAAATACATCATTTGGGTTTTTATTATGATATGCTGAACATACATAACGCCATTTGCTACGCTACCTTCGGTAGCAGGGTTTGATGAGCAGGGCTATTGATGAGTTTAATGTTAAAAACACCGCTTGTTAAGTGGGTGTATGATTATATGTAGGTACATATATTAAATATTATAATGGCCATCACTGTGGTCAGCTTTGTTCCCGACGGGAACTCGGACGCCAAACCTTGCCGGAGGCAAGGTATGCTGACTCAGCGGAAGGCATGGGTTCTCATCATCAGGGATGGGCATGAGGTGCTTATTCACAAGTAATCTCAATCAATGAAAGGCAAGATCTTCTGTTAACACAATTAGAATCTATTTCATTAGAAGTAAGGGTTTACAAATACATGTGAAAACTTACCCCCATCATTGACCGTATAACTAAACCCTATCTACTATGTCTCTACCGATGGATGGGGACGCCTTCCTCCAGGGTTCCGCGACTGCTTCAGAGCGGCATCCAGCCTGCCAGCTCGTCTCTCGTACAGTATACAGGCCAGAACTATACCGGGACCTCGTGGATTACCTCCGGTATCCTTCCATCCGCGTGATTGCGTGACTACCACGGCGAGCGCGGCAAAGTGGGTAGCATGCGATCTCGCCCCCAAATACGGATCTCATCCGATATAAAAGTCATTAATAGTCGATCCCGACAGTCAACAGGTTTAAAGCGAGCGAGGATTACCATCCGACACATCGATTCTACAAATGGAATCTCGAATCTCCGGAATACGCCGACACGCGATTTACGTTCGCGGATCCGGTCTTGTTTCACGCACCATGCGTATTTACTCGCGATTCGCACACGAACTTTTTATTCATACTCATCCAGGATTGGATGCCTTGATTAATTTAAAAGAGCATTTGCTCCGCTCGACTTTTAAAAATCACTTATATTAAACTTGGCACGGTGACGTTCCCACAGGGTCCGTGCCCAATCGGGCCCCGCGGGGAAGTGGAGACCCAGGCAAGAATCAAACACTTCCTGCCTATTTGCATCAATATATGGCTGTCAAAAAAACCATTGACAATAATTATATTGGTAATCAGTACCTGATTACAATTGTTATGAATAAGTTCAATGTTTTCATAACAATTATATTCATAAATAATTAGATAAAACATGACGTTGAATATAGGAACAGTGAGATAGCGTTCAATTAAAATCTAACAGTTGTAGCGAGAAAGAGACGGATAAATATTTAAAGATACACAGCGTCACCTGATTAAAGAATAATGGAAATTTTATGAGTTCATGGGAAATGTACCTAATATTGGACTATTGGACGCATTTTATTGATTTTTATTTCGCTTTTGGTTTTTATGACTTTATTTATTTGATTGCTTCTAAATTATTTAATCTGTTCCCATGATCATTTTTATGCAGAATATTAACACCGGTGCTTTGATTGAGGGCAGGGTAATCAATATATATTATAAAAGAAAGTCCAAAAAAACGTGCGGGCCGCAAAAACCTCAGAAACGAGTCCCGTTACGATCAAGGGAGTTATATGGTGTGGGAGATCTCTATCCCCCTAGGGAATAAGGGTACCAGTTTTTACCTCAAGGACGTGCTTTTGAAGATATAAGGGCTGGAATTTCTAAGAAGACTCTAGAATTTTCGGGAATTCTAAACGTTTCCGGAAACTACTAGAAGATTCGATGAAACTCTGAAAAGTTCTGGAAGGAATGGAGGAGTACGTCAGCAAGTCTAGAAGGTTCCAGAAAGTTCTATAAGGTTCGATAAAGCTGCAAAAAGTTCTGGAAGGAGTGGCGGAATATGTCGGTGTGTCAGAGAGTCTAGAGTCTAGAAGGTTCCGGAAAGGTCTAGAAGGTTCGAAAAAGCAATAGAAAGTTCTGGAAGGAGTGGCGGAGTTTGGCGGTAAGTGTAAAAGTTTCCGAAAAGTTCTAGAAGGTTTGATAAAGCTGTACAAAGTTCTGGAAGGAGTGGTGGAGTAAGTATATTGGTGAGTCTAGAAGATTCAGGAAAGTTCTATAAGGTTCGATAAAGCTGTAGAAAATTCTGGAAGGAGTGACAGAGTATGTCAGTTAGTCTAGAAAGTTTCTAAAAGTTCTAGAAAGCTCGATAAAGCTAAAAAAAGTTTTATAAGGAGTGATGGAGCGTATTGGTGAGTCTAGAAGGTTCTAGGTTCTAGAATAGTTCAAAAAATTCCGTATCCATTCCAAAGAGTATTCTTGAGCATTCCACCACCTTCCAGAACATCCCAGAACATTCTTCAGGAATAGGATGTAGCTTTCAGGAACATACTGGAACATCCCAGATCATTGTGGAACATTCCAGAATACGAATGTTGTGGAATGAACTGAAATATATGTATTTTTTGTATGGAGCTACCCATTTGGGGTATATAAAGCAAAATCCGTCATATATTCGAACATCAATTCAATCTCACATCAACTCTCTGAGCGACACCCCAGTCAGAGTATTTGAGAGCATTCCACAACGTTCCCGAACATCCCGGAACATTCTGGAAAATTGTGGATTTTTCGGGAATAGGGAATCGGGTACATCAATGTGAAAAATTCCAGACACTCTCGAATGTTGACCCGAGCAAAGACCGGTAACCCAGCTAGTTATAAATAAGATGGTTGGCGAATTCCGAAAAACCATTATTATTTAAGTATCTAAGACTTTCTTTAATTCTTAAATCTCGTAGTTTAAAAAAAAAATTACTTATTAATATCTTTTAAACTACGCAACGGATTTTCGTGCGGTTTTCACCAATAGGTACGGTCATTTAAGAGAATGGTTTATATGTATAATACATGCATATTACAGTGAAAAAAGTCGAGAAATTCATAGAAAATATATTTGTGCGCGATTTAAAATGGCGTAGCAGTCGCTTAAAATTTATGTGCGTTTAGATCTTTTAAACTACGCAACGGATTTTCATGCGATTTTCACCAATAGATAGAGTGATTTAAGCGGAAGGTTTATGTGTATGTATAATACATGCTTATTATAAAAGAGAAAAGCCGAGAAATTCAAATATTCAATTCAGGCAGCGGGCAGCGGGTAGCTGGCAAGCGGGTGGTGTGGATTTAATAAAGGTTGGGTAATGGCGTTGTGTTTCGTTAGCCACAGCAACGTGTGTCCGGGTCTGCTAGTTGTATATGTAAATTAAACCAAATTAATAATTTTAAAATTGAGTCATGTAAGCAGAAGTATAATTTTCTCTTGTAATCGTGTTTTATGCTGGCCAAAAAAAAGCTAACACTGAAAATACGAAAAATATTTTAATACCACTTTTTATGTTGAAATTTCAGTTACACTTTGAGCACGAAACAAGAAATAATATAAGCGCTAGGGGAAAGCGTCTGTATTTTCTCTCAGCAGTATAATATTATCATTTGAAATAATACCACTAGCTCAAACACGGCAATGGGTCAAAAGCAAACATTGGAAATCTAATGCTCTACTGCGAAATTAAAATAAATATTATTCTAGTTTGATATGGAAGCAAATACTTGAATAATTCCAACTACTTAATATGTATATAGAAATAGACAAGGCATGTAAGCACGTTTTAAAGAAAGATATAAATAAGAAAACCCCTTAATAATTAGTCATAATAATTCATATGCATCGTATGAATAATCGTAATTTATAATCGGTACCCGCTGTGAAATTGAAACAATAAGCATCCGACCCACTACGACCAATGGTAGAAGAAGTCGGGGACGTCTGAGGAAGACATAATGGGGTATTTCCACGTTTTTTAATCTTAAAAAAATTAAGCAAAAAAAACCGATGATTAAAGCATTTTTACTTTATTTTTATGTTGACGAATAAATTTTCTACAGCGAGTTAAAGTTCCCCATTTTTGAATAACCACTAAAACGATATTTTGGGGCATGGCTATTTAGTGACGTCATGTGTGCGGACTCAAAATGACAGTGTTTATTTATGATGGTTCAGCTGAACTACGCTTGTGACGTCACGAACCCATTTGCAAAAAACGGGCCATTTTGATTTTGTCAGTTTTAGAGCGTTTTTAAAATCAATAATATTAAATGAAAACATACAAAAAACAAACATTTTTTAGTAGGATGATTAAAATCAGAAAAATGATTTTTAAATACTCTGTACATTTTCAACAGAATCCCTCATTTGTAGAAAAACCCCACTAATAATGCAAATTCGGTGTTAGAATCAATAACAGGATAGTATTTATGGGACAATGAATGAATGTAAATAAAGCTTGGTGTGTTTTCAAAGACAGAGTTTTCTGGCTCTCAGCTTACTCATGATGCTTAGTTAAATTAAAAATTGTTTTTCATATTGTAATTTTTTTCCGCTTTCTTAGGAATAAAACAATATTGCGGAAGGAATTTCAGTATTTAAGATTATTTTTTAATATGAATACCACACAAAGGTCTCAACTGCTCACGTCTGGAGCCAGTGAGACTGTGGTATCCCCAATTGTAACGCTGAAGGTCATAAAGAGGGGAAGGAGATGGGTTAGAGGAAGATGGGAAAGTACCTGGCTATTTAGATCAGGTCAAAAAATACGGCTAAAGATATTTCAAGCAAAGTTTCAATACTGAATGACGTCTAACAACAAAGCGATACTGAGAATATCTTCCACTCTGTAACGTGCCACAAACTTACTGTTTATTATTTTTATTCGACTACCATAATACGGGCATGTGCCGGGCGTGGTATTCAAATCACCTGTAAAAACCTTATAAAAAGAAATTTGATGAACAAAGAAAGAAAAAAAAAAGTTAAATAATATAAATGAGTCAAATGGAAATTACGGAATTCGAACTCGTGACCTTCGGATTGCTAGACGAAAGTCTTACTTCTCAACCACGGAGGCCATCAAAATATCAAGAGTCAATAACGGGATATTAATGAAAAATGAAGCGTTTGGTGTTTTCAAATAAAAAGTTTTGTGGCATTCTACCTACTTCTGCGGCGAAACGGAATAATGGTTAGTTAGTTATAATATCATGTTTGATTTTTTTCTGCTTTCGTAGCCATAACATAAAAACTAAGTGGAAGGCTTTCAATGACCGGAGAAAACCAGTTTGAAGGTGACAGAGATTTAAAAATAAATCTAAGTTGGTACCATCAAACATTCCCTTGCTTCCCATTCATTCATCTTCTCGTAGATAGATAATAATTTCCCTACTAGCTGAACCCGGCCACGCTTCGCTGAGGCTTTCTCTGATTTTAAGTATTAGAGGAGTCAACAAAAAATTGTTTAGCAACTGTGTATTTACCAAGAAGACAGACACAATGCTTAATTTAATATTTGCTGTGACTATGCTGTAGAATATAAGGAAAGAAAGAAAAAAAAACATTAATAAATTTTTTAAATTTTTGATTATAGATCTAGTTATTCAGGAGCATAATTATAAGCATGTCGAATATAACACAATAAACTGAAAAAGTTGTACAAAGGAATTAACTTGTTTTGCATAATAAAGGTAAAACCGTAGTTATAGAGGTATGTGTATTTACTATGTTGTATGTAAGCCATATTAAAATGTGAGCATTTAGCAATCCTCTTTTGTGCTACTCCACAGAGTACATCCTGCATTGTGTTTCTCCGAAAATGTTTAGTTAAGTGATTAAATTAATCAACGTCTGTAGCTTTTGTTTGACAACATGTGCTGTTATGTCGTGGCGATCAGTCGGAGACTGTCCCGGAAGTAGTAACTATTTTATTTCATCCCATGTTGGATGACACGTAAATGTAATAAATAGATCAGGACAACCATATTTTTGCATATATGTAATAGCGTCTTTTGCATATTCGTGCATTAGTCGGGGACTATCACTATATGTTGCCGGCAAAATGGTCAATTTCCCTACGTTGCTTACATCACCATAATTTCATATGTATATATATGATCGAGCCTAATGAATAGTAGTCGTTTCGATTCTATTTTCCATCTCACATGGCATGAGGCATCCCACGAACTTACACACCAATCAACTGGACACAGTTACATTTTAAAACCCACGGAGAAAATAAATAAGTGAAAATAGTAAATAATTTGTAAGATATAATTCTTTTTTTAAATCCGATTAAATTCTTTTAAAATTAATAATTGTAGGTATCATAAATGTTTGTAACTTTTGATAAAATTAATAAAATGGCAACACTGTCTAGAACTGTCGTTCCGTTGTTTACTACGAGTCAATTTAAAACGCAAAAAAATTTCCTTTTCCTTCAGAACTTCCAAATAAAAAATATATAGATACACTCTTCTGCTAAAATGAAATATTCTGTAAAAATTTTGAGTCCACCCATCGATTACTTTCCGAGATTAGCAAACATACGAAACCTAATTTTTTATGTATATAGATAACATGATCACCGTTCAATTGATAAATTCTTATTAATGGTAACATTATTTATAGATTTGAGACCAAAATACTCCCCTATATTCAACCAAACCGAACGATTTTATTAAATCAAAATTGTAGCAAACACGGATTTAAGCTTTTTAATTATGTGTTTTAAACTATGAAATATTAAAAAATTTTACTTTTCATGACCTTCGGTAATTTTGAGTTAATGACAATTATTTAAAAAAATATTTTTACTTTCAATTTCACTTATTCTAATATATATACGTAATATTCCGTGATATTACACAAACTCCCAACGAACCAATTAAAACTCGTTTGTTTAATAATTCTATACTCCATTGAACCAACAATTATATTAATTCGCAGCGTTCGCAAAAACCATCCCTGTCTGTTTTTATTATTTTTTTTTATTTCTACGCAATGAAAAATTATTTCAAAATCGCTGAATAGTCCTGATTGCGGTCCATATTACCATTCGCCTTCCGGAAATTAAAATTAATACTGTCCGCAATTAGTAAAATTGTTGTTATTTTTCATGATAACATTTTAATTTAGAAGAGAAATTTGCTTCTGTCTGTAGAGCAAAGTTATGGGAAATGTTGGATTGGCTATTTTTAAGCAGGACGCAGCACGTAATAGAAAAAAACCATTACGAATTTAATTTTTAAAACAACTTCAATAATTTTCTGCCAATTTTTATTTTAGGTAAAGTTTTTGAAGGGAAAATTATTTTATAAGGGCGATACAACGAAGGGTAGTACAAAAAAGCAATACAAATAAATCTATATACCTACGATAAGTCTAACACCCATATGCATAGCCGTTTCGCGAGACCTCCTCCACTCGACCTTAGTCACCTCAAGGAAATTTTAAAAACTCCCTTGAAATCAATCTATAGTACCAACAATGCCAGGAAATCCAGCCCGTTGATAAAATTTTCTTTTAACATCTGACCTCTCGTCTACATTGGGAAATTTAATGTACATAGTGGCCGATTTTCAATGCAAGTACTTTAGATATTTTAGTGTCTATTCGAGATACCATAGCTTGACTTAGTTTGTGGAGATCTCCTCATACAACCTGCAAACCAAACAAACAAAATCATATAAATTGTTTCATTGCGATAAAAATAGATTATTAGCGGGTAGGTATACATATATTTACATCACAATACCTAGGTAAATAAATAAAGTTGTACCTAGCCATGTGTACTCACATGAAAGTTCCCTGTGGCATAAAATCTCACTGCCATGAGAAGCTGCAACAGAGGCTGTATTAGAAGACCTCGGCTATTGCCACTCTGTTTTAAATTCAAAAGTGGCAAGAGGACATTTATTATCGTTTCTTTTCTAAATCGAAATCTTCTTCGGAATTCCACATCATCAAAATATTCCAGCGGATTTTCTGCATCCCGTAAATACCGCTTTATATGACGATATTCGTACAAATCTTCACAAAGGTAGTCAATAAAATCATGGAAATTATTCGTTAGGCTAATTAAACTAGAAATAACCTCAGAAATAATGTGGAAAGCGCTGTCAACAAGCTTTGAGGAGACCTTAAGGTAGATCGGGACGTACCTTGAGTTTGACAGTTCATTACTCTACTCGACTGAGGAATTTGCTCAAGTCGAGTATAGTTTTTTTCATTTTTGCATACCGACTTTATCCTTGAGGTTGAGTAAAGTCACAGTTGAGTGGAGGAAATCTCGAGGAACCGACTATGCATATAGGTGTAAATCTTACATGAGGCGTACAGTTCACACTGTTGCTGTACAAATAAGAGAAAAAAAGCATAGGAGAACGCCACCGTTATTTAAATGGCAATACTAAAAATATAACTCATGGTGGAAATGTAAAGCTGTATAACATACTTTAAAAAAATTAAAATGACGTAATAAATATTTTTCATTGCAATATACCTAGATACCCACTGATCTCTAAATTACACTTGCATGTAGGTATCAATACTTATAGGTACCATAATTTTGTCATAATGAAGAATAACGATTTTGCAATAAAATATGAAGCCCAGTTTAGAAATTGAGCACATTTATTTAATGCTAGCTTAAGTCTCAGTTCCCGGCCCCAAAAATAAGAAGACGGAGAGATATGAAATTACGAATGTTTTAAGAGCGCGATAACATTTACAACGATAAAATCGATGCAAAAATCATGAAAACCTTTAATAAAACACAAATTTAAAATAGAGCAAAAATCTTTTGATACTTGTCTTAAACAGCATTTAAAGAAACGCTTTGAATTTTTTCATATATATAACTTGTAAAATAACTGAAACAAACGTGTTTATAATAGTTTTTGGAGCATACTTTGCGATTTTTTTCTATCGAGGGAATTTTATATAATTTGCGTTTGGGCGCGACTAATGTCTAGATATCATCTTCAAGAATAACATACATTTTTTTAAGAGCTTAAAAACTTCAAATGTTTAAGGGAGGTTTGCAAGAAATCGGTAGAAATTCGAATACCGGCCTCTTAAGTACCTAGCGTTGCCCGGGC
Source organism: Limnephilus lunatus (assembly GCA_917563855.2). NCBI lineage: Eukaryota > Metazoa > Arthropoda > Insecta > Trichoptera > Limnephilidae > Limnephilus > Limnephilus lunatus. The sequence continues at coordinate 88,181,746 of OU830594.1, read as the reverse complement.
TTTAGATCATGTCTCTAATATTAGATCTGAATATATTTGACTCGTTCAGATCAAAAAGTAGTGTAACTAAAATAACAGAGATTGTTCGATTTTATAAACCAATTTTTTTTTTCTTTATAAACCAAAATTTTTTTTTTTTAAGTGTGATTTACAGTGTTCTATATATATTCAGTGTCTCTAGTGACCTTCCAGGTAAGTATGGTCCTGTATTTATTTTATGCCTGTACAGTACATTTTTAAATCAGCTTCGCGTTCATTGGTCAATTCATTATATATATATATATACCTACATAGTTTCGTATCGGTGATCGATGAACCGGTGGATGCAATTTTTAGCCATAAGTTGTTGTAGTTATTTGTCTAGTTTATAGTTAGAAGAAAGATAAGAGAAGTATTATTAGCAAGGCCTTTGATCGTGTTTCCCATAAATTATTATGGAAAAACTCATAAAACGAGATGTTCCAGCAGCAGTGGTCAATATGATGGCTATTTGGTACGGACAACAGGAAAATCACATTCAATGGGCAGGAGCTTCTTCAATACATTTATTCCTTAAAGGCGGAGTCAGGCAAGGGGGAAATATGTCTCCAACTCTATTTAGTGTGTACATGTACATTAACGACCTCTTACAAGAGTTGAACGATACACGAATCGGTTGTCATACCTGCGGACAAGGCAGTAATAACATTAATTACGCGGATGACATGGTGCTGCTTGCACCTTCGATAAAAGCGATGGGACGGCTTGTGCAAATATGCGAAGAGTACGCAAACTCTCATAGTCAGTCATCGTCGCTTTCAAATACAATAAGGAGCCATTAAATATTCCTCCAATATATCTAGAAGGAAACGAACTGCTTGTGGCCGCACAGGTTAAGTATCTAGGATATATGCTAACCGAAGACATGAAGGATGTAAAAGATATGGAACGAAAAAGAAGAGCAATTATCATACGGGCCGGAATGCTCTCAAAGCGGTTCTACCACTGTAGCGACGACGTCAGAAAATTACTCTTCAAGACATACTGCACCGCCCTGTACACATCTGAACTGTGGACGCAATACCCAGCAGCGCAATGGGACAAACTGAGGGTGTGCTACAACAATGCATACAGGCAACTTATGCAACTACCGAGGTTCTGCAGCGCCTCCACGATGTTCACCGAAAGGAGGGTGCACTCATTCCCAGCCTTACTTCGCCATCGACTAGCCAGCTTCTGAAGCAGGACACGGAAATCAACCAACATCATTGTCGTGGATGCATCCGAGTGGCTCAGTTCCCCACTAAATGAGCGATGGATGCAGATGATAAGGCAACCTCCCTGATGGACGATAAAAAAAAATCAAAACAAAACAAATATTTCTTTTTTATTTTAATTTCTATTTAAATTTATTTTATTTTTAATTTTTTGGTAAATTTTTTTTGTTATTTATTTTCCAACTTTATTTTCATTAGGTACCCACCTAATAATATGATTTTTATTTACTCTGTATGTAATATGGCAGACTGGGATTGCACTACCCTCTCAGCCCTGCTGGAATAAAAACTTAAATAAAAAAAATAAAAAATTAATAATAATAAATAAATAATAATGAATTATAAATTTGTATGGTGCCCTTGAGGTGATTTTTCACAAAAACAGCGCCATACAAGTTATCCAAATATTATTATTATTTAAATTAGTGTTGCAAGCCTATAAATTTTTTAGTTCTATTTTTAACATTTTCCACTCTTTATTCACAGGTTATACCAACGCGTTTAATTAAAATTTATTTTAGCTTATAAAAGTGCAGGTCAAAAAGACCAAATGGAAAAGGTTACGTTTAATTTTTGTCTTACATTCTGGCCGATAGGTGATCATTCGATATTAGGGTGTATCGATTTTTAACTTTTTTTTTGTTTTCAAATTCCAAGTTGAAAAAAAGTTGCTACTAGGTACCACAACTTACCACAAAAAGTTTTGGATTTTTAAAAAAATGTTTAGGTCTCTCGCACAAGGCCTAAAGTTTTAATTTTTTTCAAAAAATACCAAATTTTTAAAAAATTAAAAAAAATAAAATCGTAACTTTTATGTTTATTCCAAGTTAAAAAACAGTAATATCAGGGCATAAAAATAAGGAAGGAACCGATTTTTTTTCATAAAAATGGATTTTAGGTCTCCCGCACAAGCCCTAAAGTTTGTTAATTTTTATGAAATTTTGTAATTTTGTCTACATGAACTATGTTTTTTTTAAAGTTTAAATCACCGGAATTAATTGTACTTTTCTTATAGAAGGCATAAAATGAGACAATATATATATATACATAATTCATATATATATATAGTAAAAATATATACCCCATATACATATACTATATATATAATATGTTTTATACCTGAAAAAAGATAGTTGGACGGTGTAAATTGTATGAGAAAGGTGTTGAGAGAAACGAATGTTATTTGCTATTACTGTTGTTTATTACACAAGTATAAAAGGTTATAACATGTCATAAAATGTAGTATAATAACTAAGTACACAATGTTGCTGATTACTTTCCATACGACATGAGTGGCAGTGTTCTTGCTCTACTGCAAATTTACTGACTTGTTTAAGTATTCGTCCTTTCATCTTGGCTTCAAAACCTTAAATCAAAGTTATGTATAGTATTTACATAGGCCCAATGATTTTTACAAAATTTTATAAATATTATTACAGTTCCCAAATGAAATTTCAATTTAATTTTGAAGACAGTATTATAAAGACGTTATTTAGAAACATTATAACTACAAAATATGTAGTCGAAAAAAACTTACTTAAATTTTTATCCTTTGCAGAGGTTTTGTACTGGCTCTTGGTCTCGAACGTAGGTAGCTCTTTACGGTCTTCCAGTCTGGCACGGATAAAACCATCTCTTTCGATCAGCCCACATACTCGCTTCGAAGCTTCTGTGACTTCCTTGACAATTCGTTCCACCGCTTGAGTGTGAGAAGGAATTCTAAATTCAACCCTTCCACTTTTGCCAGTTTCCGCAATCGACTCCAAGTCTTCTAGGCTCATATCAGTAACAAGAGGAGGTTCGGTTACTGAAGTGGATTGCCAGTCAATCATATCTCTATAGTCTTCGGCATCAAAATTGATCTGAGGGGGTTTAAATACCCTTACCCCTTTCCTTTCGGTTGTGCGAGCTTTCTGGATTCTCTTATAAGCCAAGGCTCTGATATGACTGAATTACTTGGAAGATGAGCTAAGAAAAGTCGTCCATGCAACGTTACAGTGAAATGCTTTCATGGCTCACCCAGAGCATGTTTTGATAGCTATGCTGTTCAATGAACGAAAACATATCAGAGCCTTGGCTTATAAGATAATCCAGAAAGCTCGCGCATCCGAAAGGAAAGGGGTAAGGGTATTTAAACCCCCTCAGATCAATTTTGATGCCGAATACTATAGAAATATGATTGACTGGCAATCCACTTCAGCAACCGAACCCCCTCTTGTTACTGATATGAGCCTAGAAGAGTTGGAGTCAATTGCGGAAACTGGCAAAAGAGGAAGGGTTGAATTTAGAATTCCTTCTCACACTCAAGCGGTGGAACGAATTATCAAGGAAGTCACAGAAGCTTCGAAGCGAGTATATGAGCTGATCGACAGAGATGGTTTTATCCATGGAAGACCGTAAAGAGCTATCTTCGTTCGAGACCAAGGGCCGGTACAAAACCTCTGCAAAGGATAAAAATTTTAGTAAGTTTTTTTCGACTACATATTTTGTAGTTATAATGTTTCTAAATAACGTCTTTATAATACTGTCTTCAATATTAAATTGAAATTTCATTTGGGAACTGTAATAATATTTATAAAATTTTGTAAAAATCATTGGGCCTATGTAAATACTATACATAACTTTGATTTAAGGTTTTGAAGCCAAGATGAAAGGACGAATACTTAAACAAGTCAGTAAATTTGCAGTAGAACAAGAACACTGCCACTCATGTCGTATGGAAAGTAATCAGCAACATTGTGTACTTAGTTATTATACTACATTTTATGACATGTTATAACCTTTTATACTTGTGTAATAAACAACAGTAATAGCATTATCGTCCAATTATCTTTTTTCAGGTTTAAAACATATTATATATATGTGCTATATATTTTTACTATATGTATATATGAATTATGTATATATATATTGTCTCATTTTATGCCTTCTGTAAGAAAAGTACAATTAATTCCGGTGTTTTAGACTTTAAAGAAAACATGGTTCATATACATAAAATTACAAAATTTCATAAAAATTAACAAACTTTAGGGCTTGTGCGGGAGACCTAAAATCCATTTTTATGAAAAAAAAATCGTTTCTAACTTATTTTTATTCCCTAATATTACTGTTCTTTAACTTGGAATAAACACAAAAGTTACGATTTTATTTTTTTTAATTTTTTAAAAATTTGGTATTTTTTGAAAAAAATTAAAACTTTAGGCCTTGTGTGGGAAACCTAAACATTTTTTTAAAAATCCAAAACTTTTTGTGGTAAGTTGTGGTACCTAGTAGCAACTTTTTTTCAACTTGGAATTTGAAAACAAAAAAAAAGTTAAAAATCGATACACCCTATTCGATATCCTTTCTGGCACATTTCCGGCTCCGGAGGAAGTGGCGAGAAACCTCCACCTCCGGTTTGGCGGGAACGGGCACCGGATGTGGGGGAAACAATTAACGAAATGCGTTCAGTCATCAATCTTATTCATTGCGGATTATTCCGTGTTTGTTCCGCGGGATTTGTGTTCAATCGAATTAATGAGACACATCAATTTGAAGCGATATTCTCTGTGTGCTGGAGAGAATTACTCTAAAATCAAAGGACTACTGCATAGTGGTTGTTCACTTACTATTAGAAGGGGGTAAAATAAACGATGTTTTTATTATGTGAAGAATGCAGAACAGTCTAGTGAGACTATGGCATCACCATAAGTGACCTATCGAGGTTCTGATTTTGGTTTTGGCCAATAAACTAGTTTATGACCGGCGTGGTCTAGGGGTTTATTTGATTAGTTTGTGTTATTTCACAATTAATACAATAAAAATAATAAATAGTACATTTGCGGCACGTTTCAGAGTGAAAGATACTCTCAGTATCGCCCTGGTGTAAGATCACCATTCAGAAGTGAAAAATTACTTAAAATGGTTTAAGCCGTGTTTGGTGACCAGATCTGAATAGCCAAGTGTTTCCCCACCTCTCTCCTCTCCCATCTTCTTCCCCTACCCACTACCTATAGCCTCACAACATACCCCAATTAGAGATGCCATAGTCTGACTGACTTCAGACGGGAGCAGCTGAGACTCTTGTGAGGTATTCCCTTAAAAAAGGCCGAGGTTTCGGTTTCAGTAAAAACTTAGAACTTATTCAGTTCCATGCCAACTCAGAATCAAGTCAACTCAAACCTCTCAACCTCTTTGAAAAGTCATTAAAAGCTATGAAAAAAAAAATTATAAAATAGCCCAAACCCTAACCCAACGTAACATATTTAACCAATTTTTAATATTTTTTACATCACTTTTAATGAATTTTCAAAGGAGGTTCTGAATTAATTTCATTCTGAGTTGTACGGTCACCGAATATTCGGCTCAACCGAAACCTGCGTTCTTGGTGGGCTCACGTTTCGCTTTATTTGGGCGGGTCTGTATACCTCTAGAATTACTCAAATATTATTTTTAATGAAGCTGTTAATAAAAGTTGTTTATAGTCCAAAGTTTAAATAGTTTATAATTTAAAAACCTTTTTTTATATGTGAATACCTCACAAGAGTCTCAGCTGCTCCCGTCTGGAGCCAGAGAGTGATACTACATTCCCAATCGAGGTATGTTGTGAGACTGAAGGTAGTGGGTAGGGGAAGGAGATTGGGGAGAGGAAGGTGGGGAAGTACCTGGCTAGTATTGGTCTGGTCAACAAACGCGGCCAAAGCCATTTAAAATTGTGGTTTTACACCAGGGCGGTACTGAGAGTATCTTCCACCCCTGAACTTGCCGTAAATATATCATATATTATTTTTAATGAATTAATAGTGACAGAACACAAATCAAGCAATAACATTTATTTGCGTACGCCGGGATTCGATTCCGCGACCGTCGGATTACTCCTCGACCACGGAACGGAAATTTTTGTAATTTTTAAATTTTTCCATATTTTGTATTTAAAATAAAAATAAGTTATTGAATTGTTATGTCTACCAAAAAGACTAGACTGGCTTTTTTACTACTAAAGTTAGTAGTTGAAAGATCTTTGTATTTTTTTAATTACTAAATAGTCTGAGACACAACCAAGTGCTTTTGCCAAATACTAAATTAAATCTTTATATTTAAAAGTGAATGTATGTTTGCTTGCTTGTTTGTTTGTACCATTCATCCGATTGCGATGCAACTTTGGGGATTTGATGTGCGCATGCCCACTATAGTTTCTATACATATTAATGAGTTCTGGAATCATGAAATTATGCGTTCCTAGACCATTCATTTGATTGTGATGAAATTTTGTGGATTTATAACCTTTTTCATATTTTTTCAACACTAAAAAAAAAATTGTATAGATATTTTTTTTATGTCCAAAGAAAATGTCTAAGGACTATTCAATTCATTAACAAAAAGGATCATCCTCCTTCGAATTTGTTCCGGGGCTCAAATTTAATATTAGAGATAATAATAAATTTATGAAACTAAAAATAAAACATTAAAGGTTTAAAACACTAAAGATTAGTCTATAAAATGCTGAACTTTAAAAAAATCTGTCATTCTTTAGAAACCAAAGGCTACTTTCATAAATTTTATTTCTAACCCCAAATATGTGTTGGTAAAATCAAATTTCAGTAAATTCCATTTCAAATTCATAGAAAACCGCAAGGAGTAATCACGTCTTTTAGATTTTTCAACATGAAAAGGTTCAACGATTTTGCGATTTTGTGATCAAAAGCAAAGAAAATTAGTGCAATAAAAAGAAAACAAAAAATTCTCGTCCTTTATAAATCTCCAAACAAACCGAGGTTCCGCTTAATAATTTAATTTAATTCGACGTCGTTAAAAAAATAATTTTATTCTTGGATACCAAAACTTGAAAAAGGGCTCAAGAATTTAATTTCGGTTTGGATAAATTTTAACCCTGAACTCTGTTTGTGGGGTATAACAGAATCTCTTTATGTTTATAAAAATAATATATGTTTTGGATTATATTACATTATTCCGTAATATGTTTTAGATTGTATTGCTTATAATTAATAGGGTCATGCAAGGGTAAAAAAAGCATCAGCTTTCAAATAAAAAAATGTTTTTAATTTGAAATAACAATTAACCCGGCGTGACTGAGGTCGGGTATCTTATGCCCACCGATTTGTAAAACACTAAATATTTCTTGTGCTGTGCGATTCCTGGAACTCGGCTTACTCGGTAGCGAAGCTGGAGGGGGTGGTGATGCGAAAAGTGATTTAAAGTGACAATAACAGTGTTGCGCCTGCGATGCGCCTGCGGCGGAGTAAACTGCACGTGCGCAAACATACAGCGAGTATGTAATACCTGACCTTATAGTCGGTTTAACTATTTAGTGTTACATATAAGACATATGTAACTTTTGTATATGTTGTAACTATTTAGTGTTATTATATAAGACAGTTTACTTTTTTGTACGCAGTTGATCTCAATTTCCTAATTTTTTAGATATTAAGTCATAGTTTCTAAATATTGTTGATTTGTGCTTAAAAAAACAACTTTGTTTTTTATAGAAATATAAATACTTTCATAAATAGAACTGGGATATTTTATCAGATTACCGCATTTCCACGATGTTAATTATTATACATATTACAGTAATAAGAATTATTTTTAAGTCATTTCAGTAATCAAAATCGACATAAGGGTATGTCATACTTACCTCACAGCTGGTTTAATAATTTTTCATCTCACGCCGGGTTAATACGAAGATTCTTCATATTGTTTTATTTCCCATTCATTTCACACATTTTCAGACAATATTTTTGTTCGTTTATACCTTTTTTTTAACATTAACTCCATTAAGGTCTTGAAGAGATCCATGTTGTAGGAGGAAGGAAACACAAAGGCCGGCAAATCGTTCCACCACCGAGCTGTTGAACTCAAGAATGAGTCGTATAAACGACCCGTTCTCATGTGATTAATGTCAACCGTGTGCAAATGTTAGGGGTGCGTTTGGCGGGTTTTCCGATTGTGCTCTGGAGCCACAGGAATCAATAACGCAGTTTTCTTGGAGCGTCTTATGTTGAAATGCCGGTAAAACAGTCATTTCTCCCACCCGACGCCTTAGCACTAAAGATTGCAATCCGATGTTTATATAGAAGAATCTATCAAATGGACCGTCCGTTTCTGCACAGAGTCGAGGGTTGTTTTCAGATATTTTGGGACTACAGACCAGAAGTGGCTTCCAAATTCAACCGTGGGGCATACTTGGAATTTGCGGAGCAGTTTTGCACTGTTAAAGTATCTGCGGACTCTTCAGTACGAACAGCTTCCGCGAGGCCAACTTATCTCTGGCTTCGGTCATTTAGAGTTACACGAAACGTATCAATGGAAGGTCTGAGTTCCCAAAAATATTTTACCTTACAAGTTGGCCTTTTTTGTGCCAGTGTTTGGAAGTGAGCCGTCAGCTCTGTGGCAGACTGGGTTTGCGACCCGCAAGCGACCAGAACGCTCTGCTGCCATGCGGGCAGGCAACCATATTTTTGCTGATTTGCAATTCTCGATGTGCTCGAATTTTGTCCTTTTTATGGTCTGGATTCGTAAAACTAATGAACGAAAATAATGGAGAGAGGGACGTACGGGAAAGACGTGGCGTGATCAAGCGGACTATGTACGTGAGCCGGATCACGTCAAGAGAACAATACACAGAAACATTTGTAAGATTATATATAAATGTGAATGAAGCAAGCAATTACTAAAAAAGAGGTGGTTGCGGGGAAGCGGTGTGATGGTTAGTCAATGTCTAAATAAATAATCTACCTGTCTACAACAAAACTATTCGCTAAACTGTTTGATTATAATGCTATTAACGATTCACAAGGCCAATGCTTGGATTTAGTATTTTTTATAAAAAGCCTCAAAGTTTTATTTACTTCAATCACCTGATTTTAAAGCAATTTGCCATGCGATTTTGTATCTTTTGTGGATACGTAATCGACGGCCAAATTTGTGTGATTGTGTATGGCTTGGAATTGCCTTTTCTATGAGCTGATATGTCAGCTATCGGCGCTGTCGCCGATTTCAACTGGTTTAAAATATGAAGTGCTGTAAGTATACATGATTATTTATTCATTTAATGTACGTTTAAAGTTGTATACCATGGATTTGAAGCATAAATATACACGCATTATTTAGTTTGCCCAAACCGAGAACCTAATAACCTATTTTGTGCATGTATGTAAATGGTTGGTTCTCGTAGTAATTTTTGAAATGAAGTGTAATTCTCATCAACTGTGCCTTATTATTAATTATTACACTAACCGAAAGTGCAGCGGTTAGTGAAATAATTAATATATTTCGTCCCCAAATATTTAATTATTCTATACGTGTATACTGCCACAATAGCTTTGTCTTAAATATATCTTCATTTGGGAAAACTAAGTATTTTATACGTATTAGATTTATTTATAGTATTTAGATTGAAACAAAACTTTTCAAATATGAAATCCTCACAATCAATCCAAACAATCACTCAAATTTGACAGTCGATTCTGTAAAGATTCGTTTTCGTATCCACAAAAGACACAGAATCGCTCTTCTGGTTATCGATTATTTTTCTCCAAAAAACCGCCGTATTTGATTTCAACAATTTTAAGCCAATTTTCAGACAAAGTTTTACTTGGAAAATATTAAATACAAGAAACAAATGGGTATATACAAGAATAGAATTTCACTGAATAAAATAGCTTATTTTGTAGAAACCACTCTAAGGCGCATCTTCATCATGAATATCAACCTTAATACAATAGTATATTATTTATACTTAAAACAACCCTCCTCCTAACAATATCAATCACACGTGCTTATTTAATTGAACAAGCTCTATTCTCAACCGCTGGGGTGGTATTATAACATGGTACCCGTAACCCGTTTAGGGGTTGAAAGCTTGTCACAGTAAATTCCCCGGTATTTCATCTTTTCTCCAGTATTTCAAAGTATTTCTTAGAGCTGTCAAAGGCTTGGCCTGAGGCAGGATTGGATTTTTACGTTAAGCATCAAAGTCGTCGGTCGTAGGTCCTTAAGTTGTTAACCTATACTTATCCTTACCTGATATTTTTATAGTTAGATAAAACATTTTAGAAAAACTGGAAAATTTTACAAAATAAAACTTTTTGTTTTAATTTTTCTCAAGATTAAAGATATCTAACTGTGTAACTCTATGTGGCCAGTTCAGATATAAGGGATCTATCGAAGCCAGAGGTAAGATAGCCTCTCAAAAGCTGGGGTACTCTACAGGGCCGCTGATACTATAATTATTATTATAGTACACAACTGCTAACCCCGTACAAATCACAAGTACGCCCCATGGTTGAATTTGGTAGCTACCTCAAGTCTTGAGCCCAAAATACCTGAAAACAACCCTCGACTCACTGTGCAGAAACGGCTCGACCGTGCAGAAACGGGCGGTCCGTCTGATAGATTCTCCTAGTTTAACAAAAGGATTGCAATCTTTATAGCACAGGTGTCGGGTGGGAATGCTATCCTTATTCTACCGGTATTTCAATGAAATATTCTCCGAGGAACTAGCGTCATTGATCCCTTCGGCACCGGTGCATAGTCAGGAAACACGCCAAACGCGTGCCCAACATATGTACACGTTTGACATTTGTCACATGAGAACCGATCGCTTCTTCGACTCGTTTCATGTTCAACATCTCGGCTGTGGAATAATTTGCCGGCCTTTGTGTTTCCTTCTTTCTACAACATGGGTCTCTTCAAGACCAATGTTGATTCCTTCCTCTCCTCAAAAAGACCCTCCACACAGCATCTCAGATTAGATAGAAGTAGATTAGATTAGATTAGATAGAGGGAAATTATTTTCCTCAGAGCCTCCTCTGTGGAGTTAATGTAAAATATATATATATATATATATATATATTTATCTCCTCTCGTAAAACGTTGATCTTGCGCGACGGTACACCAGTTTTAAGTTGATCCGTTCGCACGTGTTGATCCATCCGGATATGCTGATCCATTACACAAGCTGGCATACACATCCTGATCCATGTGGATCAATTTATACCATCAAGATTTAGCTGTAAGCCACGCCCATTGTTCGGTGTCTTATACATTTTACACGTTTTTTTTTGTTGATCCATATAAATGCCAAGTTTTGACCGCCAACAAAGGTGCCCGTCTGTCGTACTTTTCAGCTTTTAGTAGGTACCTGTACGTTCTTATTTCAATTCGTTCTATTTCATTTTTTTTTAATGTATTTTGGTTTAAGATTTAATTTTTATTTTGATTTTGATTTGGATTTCGATTTTGATTTGAGATTTTAATTTTGATTTTGATTTTAATTTTTATTTGCATTCTTATTTTGATTTTTATTTTGATTTTTTAATTTTGGTTTTAATTTAGATTTTGATTTTTACTTTCATTTTGATTTTGATTTTGGTTTGAGATTTTGATTTTTATTTTGTTTTTGATTTGAGATTTTGGTTTTGGTTTGAGATTTTATTTTTGATTTTGATTTTGGTTTGGATTTCGATTTTGATTTTGATTTTGATTTTGGTTTTGGTTTGAGATTTTAATTATGATTTTGACTTTGATTTTATTTTGGTTTTGGTTTGAGATTTTGATTTTGATTTTTGATTTCGATTTCGATTTCGATTGTGATTTCGATTTCGATTTCGATTTCGATTTCGATTTCGATTTCGATTTCGATTTCGATTTCAATTTCGATTTTGATTTTGATTTTGATTTTGATTTTGATTTTGTTTTCGTTTCCGCTTCTAAGACCTGCACAAACCTCACCCCATGAACCTGGGCACCCCGGTTAAGTCACCAAACATAGCGAACCACTTAAGGTATACCTTAATTTTGGGAGGCGGGTATGATTACCACCGCCCCGGGAACCATTTTTGGGTAATCAACACCTTTGTCATATGTCACTTTGCAGTGACATTCGTGACTTAGCAGGAGTGCCCGGTTCAAGGAGTGAGATTTGTCTAGGTTCATGCGGCGAACGCGTTCGCTCACCTACTGCGTGGCAAGCCGGATTGGGAGAGACTGATTTTTTGTGACTTAGCAGGGCTGCTCGGGTTCAAGTGATGAGATTTGTCTAGGTCTTTGCGGTTAACGGGTTTGCCCACCTACTGCATTACGGACCGGATTGGGAGAGACTGGTTGAGGGAGACCTTATTTTTCTTACATTAGCTCCACACAGGAAGCCCTGAAGAAAATAAATCCCGTGAAGGCCTATGTCTTCTTTGGGGATGCAATGCATTATCGGGGAATACGTATGATTCCTCGATAATGCATTGCATTACGATCTCTACGAATTCGGAAGTCGCAAGAACAAATTGCATTACGATCAATACGAATTCGGAAGTCGCAAGAACAAATTGCATTACGATCAATACGAATTCGGAAGTCGCAAGAACAAATTGCATTACGATCAATACGAATTCGGAAGTCGCAAGAACAAATTGTGGTGTGCGCAAGTAAATATTATTTTGATTTAAATGTATAATTCAACGACATCTAAGGGGCATTGCGACCTTGACTACGAATTCGGGAGTCGCAAGTTCGAATTGTGGCGTGCAGAGGTAATTTTTATTTGATACGTTTGTATAATACAACAATAATGCAGTGCAGTGCGATCTTGACTACGAATTCGGATGTCGCAAGTTTAAATGGTATGCGCCAATAAATTTTATTTTGATAAATATGTATAATTCCTCGATAATGCGTTGTCTTACGATCTTGGATACAAATTTGAAAGTAGCAAGTTCGAATTGTGGCGTGCGCAAGTAATTTTTATTTTGATAAAGATTTTGATATAATTCCTCGACAATGCGTTGCATTACGATCTTGACTACGAATTCGGAAGTCGCAAGTTCGAATTGTGGCGTGGCCAAGTAAATTTTATTTTGACAAATATGTATGATTCCTCGATAATGCATTGCATTACGATCTCTACGAATTCGGAAGTCGCAAGAACAAATTGCATTACGCTCATAACGAATTCGGAAGTCGCAAGAACAAATTTATACGTCCGTCACTCTTGGACACACTGATTCCCAGATTTCTGCCCATACCTACAAACCTTTTCGGTCTCAGAACTTGCTCTCCGTCCTTTCCTAAAAATAATTTCCGAAGAATTATCTTCTTCAGGGCCTCCTGCGTGAAGCTCATGAAAAAGAAGTTTCCTTCAACCAGTCTTTCCCGATCCGGCCTGCCGCGCATTATGTGGGGCAAACGCGTTCGCCGCACGAACTTAGACAAATCTCGCCCCTTAACCCGGGTACCCCTGCTAAGTCACCAAAAGTAGCGAACCACTTGGGATCACTTACGACAGAGGTGTTGGTTATCCAATAAATGGTTCTCGGGGCGACGGTACACTTATTAACCTCCCATGTTATTCCCAGTTTAAAGGCGAGTCAAGGGAGTTCTAGGTTAGGACTTCTTTAATTAGTCTCTCCCAACCTGGCCCGCCACGCAGTAGTTGGGCACACGCATTCCCCGCAAAGACCTAGACAAACTTCACTTTCTGAACCCGGGCACCCCTATTAGGTCACCAAACACTATTTATTTATTATCTATTTATTTATTCATAACATTTTTATTTTTATAGGGCACAAGGGATTTTCATTTTTATTTTTCAATATTTTTCGATGTTTTGTGGTTTAGCGTGTTTTCAAAATCTTCTGTGCACGTAACAGCACATTAAACAGCACATTAAAATTTTTTTTTGTCAAAATATTTTATTAGATGTATGTATGTTGTAAGCCCCCAGTTAAATTTAAATATCAACAAAAAAGTTATTCTTACTTTAAACTTATAAAATAGCAGTTTTCAATAAATCGTCACTTGACCCCCGGTTTTTTCCATCTGTAATCGTATATAATATGAAAAAGAAATATAAAAATATTTTGATACGGAAAACATCTCAACCTGTTAATATATTTTTATAATGTAGCTTAATTATGACGTATTACAATTTTTTAAACTACGTAAATCAACGTACTTTAAAATAATTTTTTGTACTAAAAACCATTATTTTTCTGTTGAATAAAAATATTACCCAATAAAACAGTAGTTTAACTTTACAATGTATAAATTAATATTAAAAAAATCAATTGTTTATTTGATGATATCCGCCCGACTGGTTGTCTGTGACGCTCTGTTCCGTAAAGCTATGTTGAAGATGAATCCATATATACTGTATGAATGAAATCAAACTATATAATTTGTTCGTGTAATTTGAAGGAAGCGTGTCAAAAAGGATTTCAAAAACGTGCGTAGCAAGGAGACAGACGATGATATGCTTAAACTTTTCCACATTTAACCTGTTTATCATTTAAAAAGGAACATGTCAAAAGGAATTAGTTAAAGTACGTGGCAAGGACTCATCCTTTTCTTGTATATTGTAACTTCTGATATGTTACCTTCAAATAGCTTTGCACAGGGTCATTTGTGCGCGCTTTTTTGAAACAGCGTACTCTATAAAATTTTCAAACGGAGCACGTGGAAAGGGACAAAATTACTAGAATACCTAGAACGCGAACGTTCAGATATATTGTACCTTCTCACATGTTACCTTCAAATAGCTTCGCACAGGGCCCCATACCACTCTGAACAACAAAGCAAGTTTTAATTGTATTGTGATCTCTTTCTCTAGCGCGGCGCCGTGGGTATGTCAGAGCGAGACCACTGTAACAATACTTGAAACGATACAATATATTTGAAGATATCATATTACATCCGACAAAAGTGTAAGGGCTGTGCAAATAGGTGAATAATTATTATAATCATTTAAGTATTTAATCTAGCTATTATCGTGTTGATTCAAAGAAATGAACATTACTTATTGAATAATTACAAAAAATTCACTTTGTTTAATTAGTTTTTGTATTTTTTTTTCAGTATAAAAATTTAAATATGGGAAACAAATGGCGTTCCAAAACTTGGCGTCAGCTCAATAGACTCCGAATGAAAAAGTATGATTTTTAACCTATTTATAGCATAAAATTTATAGGCTAAAGCCATTTTAAGCACCGTTTCAGTTCTGAATGGTGGTCTTACACCAGGGCGATACTAAAAATACCTTCCACTCTGGAACGTGCCACAAATATACTGTGTATTATTTCAAATGAATTAATTGTGAAATGACACAAATTAATCAAATTAAACTTGACTATTTTGTGTACAGATCGATTTCTCGAAGATCTCAGGGAATAGAAGAGAATGCTGTGGAGGATAAATTTTCTGAAAATTTCAGTACTGAACTACCTACGAATATAGTTTCAACAGTAAGCAACATCAAATAATGATTATTTGGGTAAATTATCAAAAATATTCACACATGATTATGTTTTTTTAGGATCAAAGTGTGTATGACATTCATGAACCCACTACAGCCACACACTTTATTATTTTTTCTTAGAACGTTTTGCGAAATATTTCTTGATACCTTTAGTTTAACCTTTTTATTTATTATACGCTATTAATTCAGATGATCTTTATGGAGCGATCTTTTTGCATGCGCTCTGTGTGAAATGTTTATAACTAATACCGGCCATGTACACTCTGTCTTTTACCTTGTATTATGTTCCTTATGAAAACAAAACTGTTGTTTCTATCAAAATTGTAACAAATTCTTGCATCTTCTCATATAATATAGTATCCTTTTTGAATAAGGAGAGGAACTACTTGGTTATTCAAATCTAGTCACCAAACACGGCTAAAGCCATCTCAAGCAACCCTTGGATTCTGAATGGTGGTTTTCATAAAGGTGATACTGAGAGTATCTTCTTTCACTATGGAATGTGAAATATTGGTAAATGCCAGATTACTTTTAAATTTTTACAAAAATAAAAATCCTTTTCATTTTCCCCTTTTTATGAGTGGTGCTAAGTTTCTTCGAGTATTGCAGATACGAGATCTCGGTGTTATATTCCCGCCAGTCTATCTTTTTATAATTAACTTTTATTATTTTTTTTCTTTTTACAAAATTCTTCTCTTTTAAAATTCGATACCGTACGAGTACATCATATCTTTATTTTATTGTTTGTAACACACATGAACAATTGTATCCATATGGCTACATTTTAGCTTTAAAGTCAAGTTTTATTTTCTAAATTGTATCAGTTTTTTAATTGGTACAAAAATATAATTTATTGTAATATTTTCATGTATGTATGTTAACGCCACTAGGATATTAATAAAAATAAGTTAATAAATAAATTCCACCAGAGCAAGACATTATTCTATGTAATCTCTTTTCATACTCTAGGTAGGTCAGTCACAAGACAGTACCTACCATATTATTGTAGCAATTCCACATCAATATCCAAATATTACACTCCTATGCGACGATTCAACAGCTAGAAAACAAAAACTCCGATGTTGTTGATATATTTAGTACATCAATTGTAATATATAAGCAAACCTTATTGAAGTTTTTTCATCTAGTAGGGGAATATTTTGTTAAAGCTATTTAAATTGACTAACACATTTAACAGCATTTTGTCGGCGGAAAGAAAAAAAATGTAACTATTTTGGATTTTTTCATATCAATGGATTTTTATATTTTGTACCTACCTACAAACTTTATTGATCAAATTCAATAATATTATTACTTTATTTTTTTTGTGCAAGTTTCTTAAACAAGTCGTTTCCTGCATTGTTTATGAGTATAATGTTCTGAGTTCTATCGAGCCGAACCGTCTGATATGAAAATATCTGGAGTCGGTGAATTACTTTCCCATTTGGTCTCTGGTGGATTGGCGTATTGTTCTTGTATTGTTTTGTATTAATTATACTTATATAGCGCACTTACATTGCGTGGATTTACTAGACCATCGTTTTTGGAATAGTGTGTGGAAGGGTTTCCTGTGGGGAAGATTTAACCCAGACGTAAAATCTGAAGCATCAAAAACGTAGTTAAAGAATTATGTAAGCTTGTGTTTTTTTATCATAAAAACTATTTTATTCTATTTTGCAAAAAACCTAAACTTTTAAATAAATTAATGAATATTACTACGTTGTTTTATATTTCCATGTTTTGAAAGCCCTAGCAATTTGCACAGGCGATGATGGACAAGTTGGCACTCTACTAGCAGGTGTTCGGTGTTGAGAGGTAGAAAAGTTTCCAGTATTTATGGAAAATTATGTATTTTACTCGAGAAATGTGGGAATATTAGTAATGTGAAATATATCAATACCCCTTTAATTTTCACTACATATCTGTCAGTTTTTAAAAGCTGTTCGTGTAATATTGAAGATAATTTTTCAACAAAATAGGGAATCTCAGGGGAAATTTCCCCACGTTATAGGGAAAAATCGAAATTCAACCAAGCACGAAAACGACCAACATGTAAAAAATACCTGAGAAGTTAACTAACTAACCATCACACCGTTTCCCCGCAGGGGTAGGCAGAGAGGACGGACCGCCAAACAACTCGGTCTTGGCACACACTCTTTGCCTCACTCACATTCATCCATCGTCTCATACATTCTCTTCTATTATTCTGACTTTTGACATGGCCCGACTCAAGTATCTGATTCACTTGATCGTGCCATGTCTTCCTCGGACGTCCCCGACTTCTTCTACCATTCACATTTACGTCGTATATTCTTCTTACACTGCTTTCATCGTTCATTCGCTCTACATGTCCAAACCATCTGAGGGGCCCTTTCTTAATCTTTTTGGTCCCTTTCTTAATCTAGTTGAGAAAGATATACCTACCTAATATAGTTGGGCAGATTAAACATCGAAAATAAAATTGCTACGATAGGTATTTAAATATTACAATATTGCAACAATGAAATAATATTTCTATTTATAATATATGCAAATAATTTAACTTAAAGAGACACTTTGAAAATGTTTAATGGTGGGTAAATAATAAGTAAAATATATTTCATGTTGAGTAAATTTTTTTTAACAGTAATACATCACAAGAGTCTCAGCTGCTCCCGTCTAGTCAGCCAAGTGAGACTATGGCAGCCTCAATTGAGGTGTATTGTGAGGCTGAAGGTAGTGGGGAGGGGAAGGAGAAAGGGAAGAGGAAGGTGGGGAAGTACCTGGCTATTCAGATCTGGTCACCGAACACGGCTAACGCCATTTCGAGCAACGTTACAATTCTGGATGGTGGTCTTACATTAGGGCGATACTGAGAGTATCATCCACTCTGGAACGTGCCGCAAATAAACTATATATTATTTTAAAAGCATAAATTGTGCAAACAAAAATTAATCTTTTTTTTTTTTTGCCACTTTGGGATTACATCCCGCGACCTTCGGTGTGTGAGTCAAGAGCCTTACCACTTGACTACGCCAGTCGTCAGTCGTCACTACAGGAAACGAACCTTCTTTCCAATGAAACAATAAAAATTAAGAAAATCTGGAAACAACATAATAAGAATAGCTACATTTGTAAGATATTATCATTATTTGTAAGTTGGTAACAATGATGAAGAGAAAAAGTATTATTTTTTTAAAATAATTAAATAATATTATAGGATGTGAAGGTTTTTAAAATTAAATTATGAACTACTTGGGGTAACCTACGGAAGTGGTGTTGGTTATCCGATGAATGGCTCCCGGGGTGGCGGTACACAAGCAGGTACACGGTATACAAACCACACCCGTTGAACCAGGGCACCCCTACAAAGTCAGGTTAGGTCTCCCTCAATCAGTCTGTCCTGATCCGGCCCGCCACGCAGTGGATGGGCTAACGTATTCGCCGAAAAGACCTAGACTGACCTCACCCGATGAACCTGGGCACCTCTGCTAAGACACCAAAAGTAGCGAAACGTGACAGAGGTGTTGGTCATCCAAAAAATGGTTCACAAGGCGGCGGTACCCATACCCACTCAAACTTTTAGTATAGGTTAAGAGGTTCTCTACGTTTGGTGACTTAGCCGGGGTGCCCAGGATCATGGGGTGAGGTTTGTGGTGTCTTGGCCACGAACGCGTCTGCTCACCATTTGCATTTCAGGCCGGATCGGGAGAGAATGGTTGATCGAGTCCCTTCGACTTTTTCAGCCTTGCACCGCAAGTTCAATTTTAAATAAAATAAATCTCTCTTTCTAATCTGTTTGTATTTCGTATGAGAAACAGAGACAAATGCAATTTTATTAATGTTTTAAAAAAAATCCTAGCCAGAGACCGGATGCTACCGAGACGGAATGATCCGGTTACCATTGTCCAGTTTTCAGCTTTAACGCAAAATGGTAAAAGCGATAGTAGGAAAGCGAGCCTGACTCAATTATTACAAAACAGTCCTTTCTATCAAAATGCGGTTTTTAGTAGTATTTACCGCCCAGCTTGCAGCTCGCTCGTTTAGTACTACTGCGACAAGACGAGGTGGGATGGGAAATACGAATACTTTAATATTTAAAAAAAATAGTATATGCGATACCTTTTGCTGAATAATTTTTTTTTGATTACCTAAATAAATTTATCATTAAGATGAAGCTAAATGATGAATGTAAGTAAGTCTAAAGTCATGGTGTTTGAAAGAGGGAGTACATAAACAGTATGCAATATAGTTTTGAATGATGAATACTTGGAGCAGGTGGATGAGTTTGTGTATCTGGATAGTATGTTTAAGAGAGATGGGATGGCTGATAGAGATATTGAAAGAAAGGTTAATCCCAGTAACTCCATTAATGGAGGACTGAATGCCGTTGGCGCAAAAAAAAATGCCAAAAGAAGCGAAGCTAGCAGTCCACAATGGAGTCTTGGTACTTACCCTGATGTATGGCAGTGAGGCCTGGAACTGGTAGAGGAAGGATGAAAGTAAACTTAATGCTGTTGAAATGAAATCCCTGAGGCGTACGTGTGGTAAAACAATGTATGATCGTGTGAGAAATTTGGATATCCGCAAATAATGTAAGGCTGATGTAAGAATAATGAGTAAGAATTAGAAAGGGACCCTCAGATGGTTTGGGCATGTAGAGCGAATAAAAACTACCCTTTTTATTCCAAATAAGATCAGGAATGGCTGGTTAAAGTCGTCGGATTGACTTTATTTTAGAACTGGCTGGTTCCCGGCATGCGTTGCAACGCCATATTAAATAAATACATTTTTCTCCCGGAATCACCTTCCCGTGCGTCCCCGTTCCATGAATCTATCCCTCCCATTGCGGTTCATGGCATCTTCCGATAGAGTACGGCGAAGGAACCCCCTCAACCATTCAAACCATTTAACCTAGACTTGAAGTTTTAGAGCCAGGCATGGGTACCGCCGCCCCGGGAACCATTTATTGGATAACCAACTCGTCACACGTCATCCCAACAACTTTTTTGTGACTTAGCAGGGCTGCTCGGGTTCAAAGGATGAGATTTGTCTAGGTCTTTGCGGCGAACGGGTTTGCCCACTTACTGCGTTACGGACCGGATCGGGAGAGACTGGTTGAGGGAGACCTTTTTTTTTCTTACATTAGCTCTAAGAAAATAACTTACTAAGCCCTGAAGAAAATAAATTCCCTCAAGGCCTATGTCATCTTTGGGGATGCAGTGTGGAGCGTATTTTTTAGGAAAGGAAGAAGAGGTTGTTTCATTCTGAGTTGTCTGGTCACCGTTCTGAAAGGCGAGAGAGTACAGCTGGACAACATCTAACACACTATTATTATATGTATAAAGAGGAAAGATTTGGTTCTTTGTTTGTTTGTTTGCATTGAATAGGCTCCGAAACTACTGAACTGATTTGAAAAATTCTTTCACTTTTAGGAAGCTACACTATCCTCGGGTGACATAGGCTATATTATATTTTCAAAAAAATTAATCCTTACTAAAACTCCCAAAATGTAGCTCAAGGTGTAAAAAAAATACCTAAAATATTCTTTACATCGCGTGCGCTGCGAAAACTATTATAGATAGAATAAAATAATGTACCACGACTTTGCAGAAAACATCACTATTTACAAAAAGTCTCGCGACAGCATATGTCTAACTATTATAGTTATGCAACAATAAGTGTTCTTTTATTTAAAAAATTTAATTATAATATCGCCGCTAGAAAAGGCTCTTTATTTGTATCTTGGTATTAATCCTTATAAAAATAAATTACTTCATATTCAAGATTGTTTCAATATCTTTATACAACTTTTTAAATTATTTAATTCGGACATTTCATTGGAAAGATATCATGAGTCGATCCCTGAGGCGTACGTGTGGTAAAACAATGTATGATCGTGTGAGAAATTTGGATATCCGCAAATAATGTACGGCTGATGTAAGAATAATGAATAAGATTTAGAAGGGGACCCTCAGATGTTTTGGGCATGTAGAGCGAATGAACGAAGAAAGTAGTGTAAGAAGAATATACGACGCAAATGTGAATGGTAGAAAAAGTCGGGGACGCCCGAGGAAGACATGGCATGATCAGGTGAATCAGATACTTGAGTCGGGCCATGTCAAAAGTCAGAATAATAGAAGAGAATGTATGAGAAGATGTATAAATATGAGTTAGGCAAAGAGTATGTGCCTAGACCGAGTTGTTTGGTGGTCCGCCCTCTCTGCCTATTCCTGCGGGGACGCCGACTTCCGGTCTGCTAATCCCGTTGGTTTAAAAAAAAATTGAATATTGTGATAAAAGCACATTTTCACAATAATTTAATGTGGGTATACATACGAATAACGTAGGAGGCGCATCTGACTTGTAACAACATTTGGTTTTAATTTACGGAACCACTCGGAGTGGATGTGTTGGTTATCCAATAAATGGTTCCCGGGGCGTCGGTACTCATACCCGCCTCCCAAACTGTAGGTCCAGGTGAAGTGGTTCGCTACGTTTGGTGACTTACTAAGCCGGGGTGCCCGGGTTCATGGGGTGAGGTTTGTGCGCATCTGCTCACCATTTGCATAGCAGGCCGAATCGGGAGAGAGTAGTTGAGGGAGTCTCTTCGATTTCTTCAGCCTTACTCTGAAAATCTCTGAAAATTACACCGAAATGGATTCATACGACCGCCATACTCCTGGACACACTGACCCCCAGATTCCTACCCACTCCTACTACCCTTTTCCTTCCCAAAACTTCCTCTCCTTCCTTTCCTAAAAATACCTTCCACACAGCGTCCGCAGAGATTACATAGTCCCCCTGAGGGGTATATTTTCTTCATATATAAAAAATAAAAATATAAATATCCCTCTATCAGTCTCTCCCGATCCGGCTTGCCACGCAGTAGGTGGGCAAACGCGTTCCCCGTACGGACCTAGACAAATCTCACTCCTTGAACCCGGGCACTCCTTCTAAGTCACCAAAAGTAGCGAACCATGAGGTGACGTTTGAATTATACATATATTATCAAAATAAAATACAATATGAACTTGTGACTTCCTAATTCGTAGCCAAGATCGTAATGTAACGCGTTACCAAGGAATTAAACAAATTTATCAAATAAAATTTACTTGTGTACGCCAATTTTGAACTTGCGACATCCGAATTCGTAGTCAAGGATCATAATGCAACGCATTATTGAGGAATCGTACATAGATATTTATCAAAATAAAATTTACTTGCACACGCCAATTTTGAACTTGCGACTTCCGAATTCGTAGTCAAGGATCATAATGCAACGCATTATTGAGGAATCATACATAGATATTTAACAAAAAAAAATTTACTTGTGCACGCCAATTTTGAACTTGCGACTTCCGAATTCGTAGTCAAGATCGTACCGCAACGCATTTTTGAGGAATTATATCTAAATATTTACGAGCATAAAATTTATTATTTTTGAACTTGTGACTTCCGAATTCATAACCAAGATCGTAATGCAACGTGTTGTCGAGGAATCATACAAATTTAACAAAATAAAATTTACTTGCGCACGCCAACTTTGAACTTGCGACATCCGAATTCGTAGTCAAGGATCATAATGCAATGCATTATCGAGGAATCATACATATTTATCAAAGTAAAATTTATTGCGCACGCCACAATTTGAACTTGCGACTTCCGAATTCGTAGCGAAGATCGTAATGCAACGCATTATCACCCCTCGAACCCGGGCACCCCTGCTAAGTCATCAAAAGTATCGAGCCACTTGGGATGACGTATAACAGATGTGTTGGTTATTCAATAAATGTTTCCCGGGCGGCGGAGCCTAGCCGCAAAAACCCGCGGAAGTATAATATTAGAATTTTATAAAATACAGAAAGACATATTTTTTAAGTCGCTGCCGCGACCGTTATAATATTACGTTTTGCAACTTCCATATCGGCTCAACCAATGAACAGTAAAACCAGATAGAGGTATATGTGTTTTTATGACCAATCAGAAGGCTTCGTTCATGACGCCATCTTGAACGCCATTCTGATTGGTCATGGTCAGATCAACAATTTTATAGTAAAAGCACATATAGGTACATAAGATATACGATTATGTGGATCAACAACGCATGGCAATTTGGGCGGATCATCAACGCATGGTGATTTGGGCGGATCAACAGTTACGAAGCGTATGATTTCCATACAAATATCGAAAATTTTATGTGTAGTATTTCGTTTACTTTTACTGGGAAACTGGCAACCGTGCTATTTAATGTAACGTTGTTGCCAAATCATTCAGAAGTATTCCATCAAAGCCAAGTTATATGGTGTTAAAGGTGGATCAACACTGTCGAATAACTTCTTACTGGATCAGCATACTACGAGAAGAGGTCAATATATATATATATATAAATATATATTTTATATATTTAGGATAATGTTGTAGGGCAGTAGAAGAGAAATATAGGAAAGAGAAATGGTAAAAGTTGAGAGAAATATTATAAATAAATATTTATGTTTTTTTCAGATAAAGTTAGTTAGCATTATGATCAAACAGTTTAGCAATTAGTTTCGTTAAAGATATGTGGAATCAACATTAACTTACCAATTATTACACCGTTTCCACGGAGGTGGACAGAGTGGATGGACCATCACCGTAAATCAAAGAAAAATAATTGCTAAATTTCAAACTGTTAGAATTGACAAACAGTCAATTTGGAATAACACAGAATCTTGACAAAAATACAAAATGATCCAAGAACTTGTTTCATTTTGTATAGTCACAAAGTGTTTGATTTCTTCGACAATTAAAATTCAGTTTGTCCATCCAATAATAATAATAATAATTATTGGATGATTTTTATTGTGCGATTTTCTTGAGAAAATAACTTCTAGGGCGCTTTACAAATTCATTTATACATTTAATCTATACCAATATACTACAAGTGGCCTATATTATAACTAAGATTGATAACTAATGACTTGCAACTAAGACTTATATGACCATTTACTTAGAACTATACTTATTTTTATAACCGAGTTTGTACTTGTACTTGCAAGTCAAACGAAAAGAGCAGTATTGTACTGCTCTATTCGTATTATGACTTGCAACTCTCTTAAAATTATTACTTATTTACATTTATAAGCAAATATTCTTATGATTACTGCCACAATACGATATTATAATGCGAGTAGAGCAGTATTGTTACTGCTCTATTCGCGTAACGTTTTGCAACTGTCTTAAAGTTAGTTATTTACGAGAAACATACTTATTTATATTTATAAACCCACGTTATTATGCTTACTGCCCGTGCTGTCAGCGTAAGTCATAAGGTGGCACACTGCTAATATTTTATCTTACTGTTATGCCACGGAGATCATCGATTGAAATTAAAAAAAAATGACAACAAAAAAAAATATTTTTAAAATTTTATTAGTGATATTTACTAATAGGATAATAACTAAGGCATATTTACGAATTTATGATATGAGAATTATTATTTTTTATTTTTATTTTATTTTCATATTACATTAGGTTATAATAATGACGTATTGCCCATCTCACTAGGTGTGAAACGCCTGTGTTGAGATGGCAATTTACAGAGTGGTTATTATCTATGGTTTTGTTTTATTAATATTATGAACATGACAGCTTGATATAAAATCTTTTTTTTTTTTCAAAATAAATTTACAATTCAAGTATGTTATATACATATATAGAAGATTGCAGTAGGTACATGGTTACATATTTACACACAGTAGGCATTAAATACTCCTGATAGATATGTTTATTTGAGGTGATCAATGATTCTATTTTTAAATGCACTTTTAGTTTGAGTGTTTCTTATTGCCGTAGCTAGTATTGAACGTGTTTGAAACTTTACGCGACTGATAAACAACCTTTGTGTAAACTAAGTTGTGTACTGTGTTTTACCGGTAGTGTAAAATATGAAAACTTTTATTATTAAGATGGTTAATAAACAACTAATTTAATTATTTAGTTGTAGAGAAATATTCTCGGGCCTAAAAATATTAAATATACACTATATTTATATGGCATTTATTTAGCTGGGTGGTGCTATCTTCTTCTACAGCCAACTTTTCAGACAACGAAACAGTCTCCATTATCAGCTAACCTCACAAAATACCTCAAATGGGGTTGCCGTAAATTCACTGGCTCCAGCCAGGAGCAGTTAGGATTCTAGTGGGGTATTCACATAAAAATAAAAAATATAATAAATGTATAAAAAGGATACAAAATATAATAATATTTTTCTTTAAATAATTTTTATATTTAATTTTGTATAACTATTTTTATGATTTTTAAGCAATTAATCACCTCTACTTTTTAATATTTCGTCTATGTTATAGTTTATTCTAATTTGTCTATACTTGTTTGTCATTTATTTTTCTTTATATTAACATATCCTGAAAAAGATAACATTGTTATTGAAAAATGTCGATATTGTTTATTAAAAAGTGGTTTATACAAAGTTATCTGTTATTAATTAAATAAAAAAATAATGTCACAAAGTTATTTTGCAAAGATTGAAGAAATATAATAAAAGTGCTTATGATCATATTTTATTTCATGTTTTTCGTTAGTTGACCCACCTGGGTGAAATTGTTACAGGACGATTACGTTTGCTACAACCAATAAAAATGTTCGCGACCTCAGAGTCCAAATTCAAGGGCATTTTCATTCAGCCGCAGAGGTCATCTTGATAATACTGATAACACGTAAACACTGAAATTTATGTTATTTCTAAGTAGAATTGAATATACAAAATATGGTTAAATTATTCAGTTAAGAAGCAGTAATTTATTACTATGATAATGTTTTCGAAATGTTATTCAATAAAACGATAATATTATCAAACCTCAAAATAATTATAAGATATGATTTGAAATATTCTCATACAAAAGAATAATCGTGATTTATTTTGGTATGATAATGCTGCCTTAAAAATAATACTCATATTTATGCTTGCCATTCAAGATAGAGTCATTAATACTAAAAATTATAGGAAGCATATCATCAAAGATACACATCAAATTGATGATTTATGTAGAAAATGTTTGGCTTTTCCGGAAACTATAGAACATATTATATTGGGATGTTCTGTATTAGCACCGTCCGAGTATACATTTAGGCATAATCAAGTTTTAAAAATAATTCACCAAAGTTTGGTAACTAAACATAACTTAATTGACTGCCGTAACATATTATGAATATGAACCAAATCCATTTTTGGAAAATGAATTTTATAAAATTTATTATTCTAACAGACAGAACAATTAGTCATACTAGACCCGATATAGTTTTACATGACAAAATTTAAAAAAAAAACTTATATCATTGATATCGCTATTTCAAATTCTTGTAATATTTAGAAAACTGTTTCTGAAAAAATTAGAAAATATACAGGTTTAGGAAATGAGATTAAAAGAATTTGGCATTTTCAGATTATAAAAATATTGCCATTTGTCATTTCGGCTACTGGCATTATACCTAGCTCTTTCATTCAAATTTTAATCGTACATTTATATTTCTTATTTCGTTATTATGAATGTCTTTATTATAAACAATTTCATCCTTAAAGTATTTTGGCATTTGTTTTTTCATAATTTTATGCCCAAAAAATTATACATTAAATAATACTCTCTTTTTTATTGGAATCCAATTTAGTTTGATTAATCCGTGCGTATTTGCCTTTCCCCAGAATATATCTCATAGCTCCGTTCTGTATAACTTCTAGTTTGTTCAAATTTCCTTCATTGGCCAAATATAAAATCGTAGAGCAGTAATCCAAATATGGAGCAGCGATAGTTATATAAATGAGCTCCGTAGTGTTTCTATTTAATTTATGTATTAGTTTTCAAACAAAATTTTCTTTTTTAATACTTTTTTTAGCACATATTCAAAGTTTGCTGTGAAAGTCAGTTTTTAATCGAGTGTTACACCCAGGTTTTTGATTTCATTTACTTGAACATTTTTTTCACGATTAATTGTTAAATTTTACCCTGTTATTGCCTATTTCCATTTATTTTGTTTTGTTTACGTTCAGTTTCAACTTGTTTATTTTTAACCATTTTGCTACATTTTGCTGCTCCCAACTGCTCCCAACCATCTGTAGCTAGTGAGACTATGGCATCCCCAACTGGGGTTGTAAGGCAGAAGGCAGTGAGGAGGGCAAGGTTACGAGGAAGAGGAAGTTGGGGAAAGACATGAGTATTTAGATCTGGTCCAAATACGGCTTAACCAATTTCAAACAACATTTCAATGCTGAATGGTGGCATCTCACAAGAGCTGTGTATGTACTAACTAGTTTTATATAAGTTAAAAAATTATGAAATAATACAATTGAATATGACTTGACTGCCGGGATTTGAACCCGTGATCTCCGGATTCGTAGCCAAATATATTTTAGCCAAGTATTGTTCTCAAAACATTTACTCCCGCATTATTCGTACAAACTCTAAAATTACCTCATGAAATCCTACTTTCCCTTTACTTCAGACGTAAATATGTTGTGAGGGAGAAATACCACAAAAACTGTGCAAAAAGAGGAAAAAGTTTAACCACTAAAAACATTCAAACATAGTTTTTTCTATCTTTTTCGTTTTTTCAAACCAAAAGCTTTCGCTTTCAAGAGATAAATACAGGCCGCGTTCAATGCTACAAGTACCTACCAACGACCCTCCAACTACGAGTAATGCTTTGAAGAGTTTTGTAATAGTTTTTTTGCACTAAATCTGTTTTACGTGCTTACAACGTGAACGAGAGAACGGACACATTTTACAAACTTTTTGAATGTTTTCCCTCAAAGCTTTAACAGTGATGTTTAAATGTCGCTACAGCTACCTTTGGTGATTAAGCAGGGGAGCTCGGGTTCGTAAGGTGGGTTTTCGCCGGGGTGGCGGATTCGTCTGCCCACCTGCTGTTTGATAGTCCGGATCTAGAGACAGTGATTGAGGGAGGCCTTTTTACCTCTCCAGCCGGACTCTCTCGACCCAGCCTTGCATTGCAGTTGGAGAGATACATTTATATGTCCATCACTCCTGGACACACTGATCCCAGATTCCTTTCCACCCCTAAAATCTTTTTCCTTCAAAGATTTTTCTAAATTGGAACAATACGATTTATTTCAACTTTACTAAATACAAGCATTTTTTTAAAGGAACATTTTTCGCTTTTTTGTCGATTTGATTACACTTTAAAATTTGTTCAAAATAACTATTTTACATACCCGTTTGTCATATAAAAAACTTAATATTTGGAATGGTCAATACCCTCAATATTAAATCGTAGCATTTATCGAAATGAATAACGTTCAAGCTATGTTTGGTAACCAGATTTGAATAGAAAATAATTCTCTTCGTCTCCACCCCTTGCCCACTCCTCCAGCCTCAGAACATTCCAAAACTCAGGGTTGTCATGGTTCTACTGACTCCGTCAGCTGGGATCAGTTTGGACTTTTATAATAATAATATCAATGACATTAAAAAAATCAGCATTTACTCACGTTATTTTCAAATGTTTTTGAGCAGAAAATTGGCACATTGCTAGTCAATTCAAGTGAGATTGCTATGCCACAATACAAAGGATTATCCCTTCAAAACGACGGTGTCAACTATTCCCACATTTTTCCGAAAAAGAAGTCATTCGAATGAGAATTGACGTTGTTCTGTTCCTCCTCAACTTTTTAAAATTTGTGACACTGACTATCTAGATTCTTCATTTTGTGGTCTAGAAGTGGGAACTTCAGATCACGAATTTTTTGGCTACCCCTCTCTAAACAAACATTCCCTCAAGCCCCATCAAAAATTGCCTACCCCCTATTCAACATCTCATCTCTTCTCAAGTCTGAACTCGACGTAAATCTTTCATATAATTGTGAAATTGGCCCATTTGAATAAAATTGATATCTAAATTCACCTTTTCTCATTCCTCTCCAATTTAAAATGATGGCCTAGAACACCTTTGAAGGGTGAAAGCCAGAAATAGTTAAAAAAAACCTCGATACGCTAGTCAGAAAGAGCAGAAGAAATTACATGACTCCAGAAGAAAGATTTTCAGCAGTATAATAAAAATGGGGATCATTTTTAAAAACATATTCAGTCTTCTTGCACTAAGGGAGGTAGGTACTAAATAATGTTTTCCCTTCATGGACGGGGCAGAGAGACCGCGGTACGAAAATACCCACGAACCTTTTTCTGTTTCGCCGTTCACAACGACCCACAAATTTGTAAAACGTTTGAATAAATGAAACCTCTGCCAGGTACTAGAGTAGGACCGCACACAGCCTTTGTGGGGGTACAAAAGACTCGTAAGGGACTGCATTTTTAATGCGGTTAATTCCGTGTTGGGGATTTTGCGGTGTCATTAATGTGTGAAAATACTACCCCGAATTTGAAGCATGCGGGAGATTTCGATATATGAGTTTTCTTTTTAAATGTTTTGTTAGACATAAATTACATAAATTTCGATACTTACTTGTCACGTTTCGTTACTTTTACATTTCATTACTCCATACTTTTTGAAGTGAAACTTCTTTAGCCCCGTTAGTGATCTGAAATTCGGATGAAACGGAAGTGCGTCACTAAAACGTAATATTTCACGGGTACTCGGTTGTAATATGATACAGTAAATCCTCGGTCTCGCGCAAGCCTGTCATAGTCCAGCGGCATAAGGCGCATAACGAATGTAGTGGCCAGACATTAGGGCGACCTGGGTTCGAATCTTATAAAATTCAAAAATTCAATCTATAAACTACTTTAAAATAAACAGACAAAAGAAAAGAAAGCGACATCTAAGGACTTTCTAGTTTCACTTCTACTGCGTGTGAATTGCACTCTGTTTTTTTCCACTTGTTATATCTTGTTTTGTTATGATTAAAGGCATTTTTTTTAATTTACATATTACGTATGAGATCAATCGATCCCTATTATTCGATAGACGGTGAGACTATGGCATTGCCAAATAGGTACTTTATTTATTAATTGGTAAGTTATTTTCTAGAATTTTACTAGAATTTACTGCCTGGAGCAATAGAGACAATGGCTTACAGAAACTTGGGTAAGTTGTGAATCTTAAGAGAATATAACCATATAAAACCAGAAATATGTCATTTTTAAATCAGATTTTACTTTTAATTTAAGATATTTAATTTTAGACTCTTTCACAAAAAAAAATAAATTGATTTCGAAAGATTGTTCATTTATCTAGTAAACGTGTGTTTTAAATTTTGAGAAAAAATGTTTTTTACAATAACTCCACACATCTGAGATGCTGTGTGGAGGATCTTTTTGAGGAGAGGAAGGAATGAACATTGCACAGCGCCCTTGAGGTGATTTTTCACAAAAACGGTGCTATATAAATCGTCCAAATATTATTATTATTATTATTGGTCTTGAAGAGACCCATGTTATAGGAAGGAGGAAACACAGAGGCCGGCAAATCGTTCCAAAGCTGAGATGACAAATGTCAACCGTGTACATATGTTGGGCACGCGTTTGGCGTGTTTCCCGAATATGCACCGGTGCCGAAGGGATCTATGACGCTAGTTCCTCGGAGCATCTTCCATTGTAATACTAATTAATAATAATAATTTTTGTTTGCACAATTTATTCATTTAAAATAATATATAGTATATTTGCGGCACGTTCCAGAGTAGAAAATACTCTCAGTATCGCCCTAGTGTAAGACCACCATTCAGAATTGAAACATTGCTTGAAATGGCGTTAGCCGTGTTTGGTGACTAGATCTGAATAGCCAGGTACTATCCCACCTTCCTCTTCCCTATCTCCTTCCCCTCCCCACCTCCTTCAGCCTCACAACATACCCCAATTGGGGATGCCAAAGTCTCACTGGCTAATCTAATTGTATACTATCCCGTGTTTTATTGGAGAACGATCTATGAGAGTGGCCTTACCTACCCCTGAGTAAAGAGTATCACCCTAGAGCTAGCCGATGGGTGACCCCAGAACCTTGCTCGAGATAACACTGATAAGATAAGGGTAAGTGGCAGGGAGTAATACTACACACGCTAATGTAGTATAACAATTACTTCCTTTAAAATCCAAGATATCAATGTTTAGGTTGCACAAACACTGAATTCAAAATGTATATTTTTTTGTTTCTCTCTATTGTTATTGGTCAAGCATTATAATATGTTCTTTTTATTTGTTCGAAAAATAATTAAATTTATCATAGGAATAGTGGTTACTTATTCTTTGAAATTAACAGAGAAACCTGAAATTGATTGTTTTTCAAAAATAGAAGAAGTACAACTGTCATCATGTGGTTGTTTTGTTAAATATTGTTTTATTTTTTTCATTATGAAAAATACTACTGTACAAGCTTGATATCAGATTTTTATTGCGAAGATTTTCAACTATAAGGATTGAATTTTTTGATCTGCTGAATTGATTATGGAGGCTTCCAAGCTGGGATTGAACTGCATTCAAGGTAGGTGACTCTGTTACATTTCCTAGAGTTACAAAATTGTTATTCTTTCTGATTTATTGTCGTGTAGGTAAAACTTTCATAATCACCCTTTGAGCTTTGATCTCAGAAAGTCTGGGGAATTTACACACCCCAAGGCTTATATTATAATGCATTATTATGGTCCTTCATAGCCGGATACGTTCTAGCAAGTTAATTAAATATAAATGGACATTCGGTTTACGTAATTTTTTGGTAAATCCGGAATACCTATATTATATTGCTGGTTCTATTTATGAAGGTTTTCAGAGTCACGTAATAATTGGTGATTTTCTTGAAATACCTTCCTCTTATGGAATTTGTTGGTTATTTCGATTTTACATACTTTTTTGGTAAATATCAGAGTACCTACATGTATTATTGCAGGTTTAAAAAAAAAATTACGTATTTTAGCGAGTCTAGCAAGAATTTGTGAAATAAATTGACAAATTTCATTGAAAGCTATTGATAGCATTTTACGTTTTCTTCTGTAAATTTCTGAGGTACCTACAGTAATTATAATTATTGTAAACTTTAATTTTTGTGATAAAGTTATTGTATTTTTTTAAAAAATTCCGAGAATTACAGAAGAAACTTCAGATGATCAACCGGATCGAATGCTTGTTATGTTAACAGCTAAAAGGGAAAGACTTTTTTCACGCATTAACGATCTATTCAACTTAACAAAGAATATCTCGGATTTCGATTCCAGAAGGAATGAGACATTTATGGTGCAGTCCGAAATAATTGATCATATGCAAACACAGTTTGAAAGCATTATTGACGATATAAATGATCGTCAATTGTCCTTAAATCCAAGTTTTCAACCGGAATTTCAGGCTTTGAACGCCTTTGAAGATCTTTTCTTGAAAGTGAAACGAACCCGTACCAAGATACTGGCCACGGCACGTACACTCTCGACTCAAAATAATTCTCGGGAACCTTGCGTCATCAAGCTTCCCGCCATAGATTTGCCGAGCTTCGACGGGAAGATGGAAAATTGGGCAAAATTTTATGAGTCTTTTAACCCTTTATAGGACAGCTTTTTTTTTAAACGATATACCCTTAAAGGTTTTATTTTTGAATTCTGTATTCATTTTGATGAACAGAAAAAACTTTACTTTTATTTTTTTTTGCTTAGTCTTTTTGAAATTTTCGATTTTCCAGCGGTCTTTTTTCTGACCGGTGTCCATTTAGGTAAAAAAAAAATTTGGTCTAAAAATGTTGTTTTTCATAACAAAAATACAGATTAGTAAGGAAAAATGTACATTTACTTTGATAATTTTATGGAATTTTTCAATTTAATATACCGTTCTAAGGCCTCGAAGACTTCTCCTTTTGACTAGATTAATGGTACAACATAAAATCATAAACACAAAATAATAAACAATTCTCCTTGTTGGTTTCATCTTTTGAGCTAATATACACAATAATAAACAGCTAACGGACGCTCAACGTGTTCAATATTTGGTTGGGAAATTGACGCACGGGGCGCTTAAGGTCACGGCCGGCATTGTGCCTGCAAGCGACACCTATAATATTATTTGGGATGGTTTAGTAAAAAAGTATCAGGATAAACGTGCGTTAGGTACGTATTATTTAAATAACATTCTAGATGCCAAGGGTTGTATAAATACACCTAGCAGTCTTGATGTTTTTATTCAAAGTTTTTCCGCATCCGTTTCGGCATTGAGGCAGTTAGACATTGATGACTTAGCCGATTTTATAATTTTGAACTGTGCATTAAGAAAAATAGATCAACAGACTGCTCAGATTTTTGAGTTGACTGTGCGGGGTAAAGAAGTGCCTTCAAACAAGGAATTAATTTCTTTCGTACAAGATCAAGTGAAAATATTAGAGCGTTCAAAGGGGTCATCAAGTGCCATGAATAAGCCACCTACGGCGACTTCATCCCGTTCGAACAATTATAAATCTTTCGTCGCAAGTAATGAGAATGTACCTCGAGTACCAACTCCGCCCCCGAAATCTTGTATGTTTTGTAAAAAAACTGATCATGCAATTACTGCTTGCTCTCGGTTCAAAGGGCTAAGTTCTCCACGAGCGCGTTTTGATTTTATAAAATCAAAACATTTGTGTATAAATTGTTTTAGCGCATCACATGCTGTAAGCTCTTGTAAATCGTCGCTTATGTGTGATTTGTGCAAAAAACCACACAATACCTTACTACATTTTGGTAGTAGGAATAATTTGAAAACAAATACTCATGTTCATACGTCGGAAGTACTTACCAATGAGGAGCAGTCTTCCCCCCCTTTGGTACCATCCAGCGTCAGTGGAACAGATAATTGCAATATGCAACTAGAGGAATCCTTGCGCGTTAGCCCTTCGTGTTCGCTGTCAGCCAAAGTAACACCTAATTCGACAATTTTACTTTCAACTGCTCAAATATATGCGAAACTTAAAAATGGTAACAAAATGATTGTTAGATGTTTAATTGATAATGGATCGCAGAATAATTTGATTACGGTAGATTGTTGCAAGTCGCTGAATTTGCCAATAATTCCTTTGAGTAATTCTTTTGTTAAAGGCATTGGTTCAGCTTCACGACCAATCTTCGGTTACGTCTATTTAGGCATCGAGTCACGTGTGTATCCAAATAATAAATATAATATACACGCGCTTGTCGTTGATAGTGTCACTGACCAGCTGCCTAATCACTATATAACCAAAAGTGATATGAGATACTTAGAGGGAATACCCCTCGCTGACTCAACATGGAATATTCCAGGAAGTATAGACATCGTCTTAGGGGCGCAACTGTTTCCGTATATTTATTTGGGAAACAGGGTGGAATCGGGGACTAGTGCCCCCCCTGCGTTATCAACCGCTTCGGCTTCGTGCTAATGGGTAACTACCCTCATAAAGTGTCCAATACAAATATGTCATTTTCCGCACTCGCGCTAAATGATTTAGTGCAAAAATTTTGGCTGTTAGAAGAAATACCTAACATACAATTTCTGAGTCCAGAGGAGACGGAATGTGAGAATCTGTTTACTTCATCTATTTCTCGCGCTGATGACGGGAGGTATTCTGTTGCTTTACCTTTCTGTAAAGACCCGAACCAATTGGGGAATTCTCGAACTACCGCCCAGCGCCGATTTATGGCCTTGGAGCGAAAATTTAAACAATCGCCTTCTTTACAGGAGAATTATAATAAAGTTATCAGTGAATATATTGAAAACAATTATCTGTCAGAAGTCCCAGAGTCTGATATTACAGATGATGGATATTATATCCCGCATCACGCCGTCATTCGTTCTGATAAACCTATGCCTCGGATTGTGCTTGACGCTAGTGCTAAGACTCATACAGGGCTGTCACTAAATGACATCTTGCATACTGGTCCCAATCTACAAGCTGATTTGTTTTTGCTTTTACTTGACTTTCGTCTTTTTCCCATCGCTATGACTGCGGACATAAAGCAAATGTATTTACAGATTGAAGTTCCAAGCAAGCATCGTAGATATTTGAGAATCTTATTTCGATTCTCCAACAACGATCTTATAAGGACATTTCAATTTAATCGGGTCCCTTTCGGACTAACGGCAAGTCCATACTTATCAATGCGGACTGTTCGTCAGTTAGCCCAAGATATGAGACCACATTTACCGGATGCTGCCAATCTGGCAGAGTCCAAGTTGTATATGGACGACCTGGTCTATTCTATTGCAGATGAATCCAGCGCCGTACGTCTTTCTCGAGAATTAATCTCGTTATTTAAGTCCGGTGCCTTTGATTTGGTCAAATGGACTAGTAATTCTCAAGTTGTACTTGAAAACCTTCCAGATTCTCACCGCAGCACGGTGGACTTTACTGTTGGTTCTAACAATACCTCTAAGGTGTTAGGCCTCTCGTGGGAACCAGCTGATGACAACTTCTTCTTTACGACTTATTATGTCCAGGAGAAGTGTACAAAGCGGAATATACTATCTATAGTCGCCCGCTTATTCGATGTCCTCGGCCTGGTCGCCCCCGTCATTCTGTACGCTAAATTGCTTATTAAGGAGCTATGGCTGTGCAACATTGGTTGGGATGATACCCCCCCTGAGAGCGTTATTCAAAGGTTCTCGGCGCTCACACAGGAATTTCCTTTAATTTCTACGATAAAAATCCCGCGTCATGTTGGTGTCCTAAAAGACAGTACAGTGCTCATCGTTGCTTTCTGCGATGCGAGCCTGAATGGTTATGGCTGTGTGATATATTTACACACAACTGATCTGTCTGGGAATATAACCGTGAGATTGTTGTGTGCAAAATCAAAGGTCTCTCCCACCAAAGTAACAACACTCGCTCGTTTGGAGCTGTGTGCCGCGGTCTTGATGTCCAAACTAATTCGGACGGTTCAAAATAGTTATCGTTCGCGTCTTACTATTAGAGAGACTTATGCGTTTTCAGATTCTATCATTGCGCTTTCATGGATACATTCGTCGCCTCATTGATGGTCGGTGTTTGTTAGTAATCGCGTGGCTCAATGTCAGGAGAATTTGTCTCCCGAAAACTTCTATCATGTCGCCGGTAGTGAAAACCCTAGTGACTGCCTTTCACGTGGCATGCTTCCTTCCCAACTCGTTTCACACGAATTATGGTGAAACGGCCCATCATGGATTCGCAGCCCACCTTTGGAATGGCCAATAAAACCTTTTCATCTCACAAATACCGGTGAAATGCCTGAGCACAAAACTAATGTGCTCACTGCAATAGTTCAGCGTGAACAATCAGTCCTGAGTGAACTGGCTCAGCGTATATCCACACGGGATAAACTTTTAAGGATTGTCGTTTATGTCCTTCAATTCGCAAAAAAGGTATCACCTTCTTCTGGAACGGTCAATAATCTTATGACTGCTGAAAAGGCTGTTATTCGTTCTGTGCAGAGTATTCATTTTATAGAAGATATTGCTGCACTCCAGAAAGGCAAATTGCCTTCAAAAAAGCTTCGGAATTTATCAGTTTTTCTCGATGAGGATAATTTGTTACGTATTGGGGGGCGACTTTCTAAATCAGACTTACCATTTGAGGTTAAACATCCAGTTTTACTTCCTAAAAATGACTGTGTTGTGGATCTTATCATCGATCATTTCCATGTCATGAACTGTCATACAGTTATAATGTATATATATATAAATCTCGTGTCACGATGTTTTGCGTCGCACTCCTCCGAAACAACTCGACCGATTATTGTTTTTTTTTGGTGTATTTGGTAGGTATAAGAATAGGCCGTAAAGTTTATTTACCGCTTGGTGATTAGAGTGTCCGTCCAGAAAAAAAAACTATTATTTGAAAAACAAATTGTATTTTTTATTAATTGGCATCAAAAAATACCTGTTACTCCAAATTTTCACCCCCCCTACCCCCACTCTCACAGTTATAATCGCGACTCTGCCATTTTTGAATCACGATTTTTCTATTTTTGTATGAACAAATTTGGGCAAACCATTGAGCTTATTTGTGTTGGCTAAAGACGGACTCACAAAATATATCGTTAACTCAATTGCTCTAGGAAATTAATATTGATATTTTTTATTTCATTTTCTTACTTTAGGATAGAAATATATTCCTTTTTATTTTTATTTTATTTTATTTTATTTGGAAAACCAACAGTTTATAACAATAATGTTTGATGAAATACATATGAATAAAAATTTAACCAATAACAGGTTTTCACTGATGTATATTAAATTATTAAGTGCGTAGGTATAAAGAAAAATAGTTAAATTAGGTTATGTGGATGGGATGGTGGAAGGGAGGGGAAAGGGATGGATCTATTCTGTGTAAATAGTGGTATGTATGTGTAAATGTTATTTATTCATTTTAGATTTGAAAATGTTAGGTGCTGTGTTAAATAAGTCGAATTCACTGTATGTCATGTTAAAGATGAGTGAAGCGCGGTGAATGAATGTATTTTGTTTAGAGTTAGTGTTGCATCGAGGAATGTATAATGCGTGGTTTTGTCTTGTTTGTCTGATGGGCACTCTTAGTTGAATTCTTTCTAGTAATTCCGGGCAATCTATCATAGAGGTAGCTATTTTTCATAGAAATAGTACGTCTGCCAAATTTCTTCGACTTTCCAAAGAATATATCTTGAAGAACGTGGCTGACTCTTCGTGGCTTAGATGAGGAAGATAGCTCCGAAAATCAAGGTATCGTAGAAATCGGTTTTGCACTTTCTCAATCTTTTCTATGTGACATATGTACTTGGGATTCCAGATTTGAGAGGCGTACTCCAGAGAACTGCGTACGTACGCAAAGTAAAGCATTTTCATGGTTTTTACTTTTTTTAAATCTTTGCAGGTTCTAAGTACAAAGCCTAGAACCTTGGAAGCCTTTGATACCATGGATTCGATGTGGCGGTCAAAAAGTAGTTTCTGGTCTAACACTATTCCCAAGTCCTTGACCTCCGTCATTTTTGTAAGTACTGTACCGTTTAGGGCATAATTGAAAGTGATCGGGTTTTTATTGTGGGTGAAACTGATGGCGCTGCATTTTTTAACGTTTATTTGAAGGTTGTGCTGCGCACAATAAATATTGAGACGATTAAGATCTTCTTGTATGCCGGTACAGTCGTTGGTACACGTGACAGGGGAAAATATTTTCATGTCGTCTGCGTACAACAACGTCCTGGAATGGCGAAAACATTTTTCAATGTCATTAATGTATATATTGAAGAGTAATGGTCCCAATAATGAACCTTGGGGTACTCCCGACGGTACGGTTACCCAGTCTGACTTGTAGCCACCAACAACTACTGCTTGGCTGCGGTTTGCTATATATGACGAGAGCCATCTGAGAAGGTCTCCATGTACGCCGATTTGTGAGAGTTTGATCAATAATATATCATGAATTACTAAATCAAAAGCTTTGCTGTAGTCTGTGTATATTGCATCTACCTGTATGCGCTGGTCCATATTGTCTTGTAAGAATTCGGTGAACTCCGTTAAGTTCGTTGTTGTAGATTTTCCCTTCATAAATCCATGTTGGTTGATATTGAGTGATGATCTCAAGGCCGAAAACATCTGGTTATACACAATTTTTTCGAAAACTTTACTGAAGATGCAGAGCTTTGATATTGGTCTATAATTTTCGACGTCAGATTTTTGGCCATTTTTGAAGATAGGAGTTATAAAGGCTGTTTTCCAGGTGTTTGGCACTATCCCCTCTTTAAGGGAGCGACTAAAAATTATGGATAGTGGCTTAGACAGGCTGCGCGCACATTTGCTTATGAAGATAGGGGGAATTTTATCTGGGCCTGCACCTTTTTTGGGATCTAGATCTTCAAGGTGTTTCTGTATATGATGCTGGTCGATGTCAATATTATGAATGCTAGCAACACAGGGCTCGTTGGGGTTATCCGGTAGAATCTGGGTGCTTCGAGCGTTATTGTTGTAGACAGAAATAAAATATTTAGAGAATAAGTTGCAGATGTTAGACCCATTTTCAGCTTTTTCGTCTTTGAATGTCATGATATTTGGAACACCATGGGATTTGGACTTGGATTTAATGTAATTCCATACTTTTTTTGGGTCGGAGGATATGTCATGTTCGATTTGAGTTAAATATTTATTGTGGCATTCCCAATTAAGTTTTTTATGACGTGATCTTAGAAGAGAGAAAGAGGCATAGTCTGAGGATTTTTTGTAAGTCTTGAACTTTTTGAAGTATTTGTACTTTTCTTTAGTTAATTTAATTAGGGCCGAATTATACCATGGTGGGTATTTAGAATTCCTACATAGTTTATTCGGAATATAGGCGTCTATAAGTTGATATAAAAGTGAATAGAATTTTTTTAAAACCGTGTTCATATCACCAACCGAGAGAAGATCACGCCAGTTTACCTGATCGAGAGATGTATTAATTTGCTAATAATCGCCGCGCCTAAAGACGTAAGCCCTTCTAAGCTCCTCCACTAGTGTAACGGGTTCAGAAAATATAACTTCCATCGTTAAGGAGGTGTGATGAGAATCTTCTAAAATTAATGGTTCGTCACAAGCATAGACCGTAAGGAAGTCATTACATAGGACAAGGTCGAGAAAGTGACCATTAGTATTTGGAATTCCATTATATTGATACAATCCAGAAAAATGCATGCAGTCAATGAATGAAGCACTAATAGGTGATAAGCGATCACTAGGTATAAAGGACGTGTTAGTGGGAGACTTACTCCATGAAATTTCAGTGAGATTGAAGTCACCTAAGATAATAAATTTGTCCGAGGGAAACTGCAACGTAAGTGTAGAAATTTGGGTGAGAAAGCTTTCCATATTTTCACGATATGTCAGTCCTTTAGGGAGATAAACACAACATATATGAAGATGTGTGTGTTTAGGTCCTTTGGATTCTAATGTTATCCAGACGTCTTCAGCTCGTGAGTGCCACGCCGGACGCTCGCGAGCTACCATCTCACGACGAACAGCGAGTAAGACACCCCCACCCAAGCGCTGTCCTGTACGAGAGTAGTCTCGATCTCGGCGGTGTACGTCGTAGCGATCATCAAATAGTTCTTCGTTGCGGATTCCATCAACGAGCCACGATTCAGACAGAGCGATAACATCATATTCGTTGGACCGAACAGCCGTCAACAACGTATCAGTTTTAGTGCGAAGCCCTCTTACGTTTTGGTAATATAAATTCAAAGTCATTGGCTGAGGCAAGTGAATCTATGATTAAGTGCAGACTTGAAATCGATTTGAATCCATGCTTGTATTTTATTATTGACGGATTTATGTTCGTTTTTATATAGTTCCCAAAGAATTGTACATAAAATTGACACAATAAAAGAGCGTGTTAGAGTGAAAAGATCCGTAAGGTAGGTACTGGGGATGAGGGAGGGAAAGGAACATTCTAAGTATGATGAGATAATATGAAAAATTAAAGTGAAGTTAATTTCAAGAAATACAATAAATTTTAATAGCCTTATCTTGA
This sequence comes from Limnephilus lunatus, assembly GCA_917563855.2. Lineage (NCBI taxonomy): Eukaryota > Metazoa > Arthropoda > Insecta > Trichoptera > Limnephilidae > Limnephilus > Limnephilus lunatus. The sequence continues at coordinate 88,140,865 of OU830594.1, read as the reverse complement.
GGCTTTGCTCGGCTGAGGATCTTCTGCATCTGCTCGGTTGGGTCCTGTTGCTAGAGGCTCGCGGTCCATCTTCTTCAAGTCTGCCTCCTTTGAGATTATGATGGGCGCTGAGGTCGTATTTCGTCGTGCGTGAATTAGGCAGTTTTTTGTCCAGACAAATTGGTAACCTTTTTGTTTAGCGAGAAGCCTAGCGCGGTAAAACAGATGTTTGTTCATGCTAGTAAGATGGTCTCCAACATACACATTTTGTGGGGTTCCAGTAAATCCTAGTTCCGTTGAGGTGATCCCCTTGCGATCTTTAATCGCCTGCAGGAGCTGGTTCTTCAAGTTTCGGTTGGTTAATTTTACGACTACTGATTTTGGTTTTGACTTCCCAGTTGAGTCGCTGCCTTTGGGAGCAACTCAAGTTACGAACTCCATATCCCTTTCGCCGAGTTTCATGTTGCTCAGGCTAGCGATATTTGAAATGAGGGTAATTAGGTTTTCACCTTTCTTTTCCGGAATCCCCCTTATTTCCAGGTTTTGAAGCCTTGCCCATTGGTCCTCTTTATTAGATTCATCCGTCAAACTTCGTACTTCCTGTCTTAGTTTCACAACTTCTTCCTCCAGTTTTTCAACTTTTTGAAGGCGATTTTCTATAATAGCAATCTTGTTGCTAAAAGTTGCGACATCCTGGTGGCAGTTTTTGACAGATTTTTGGATCCCTTGTACTTCATCACGCAATAATTTGATGTCTTCATGGAGTACCTTGAATGATGATAAGTCCTTTTGAATTTTTTTTATGTCCTCCATGATGGTGCTGAGGTCCTGGACGCCAACATTTTTTGACTTTACATTTAACTTTTAAGAGGTCAAACAATGAACATGTCTAATAAAATACATTGGTTGGTGTTTTTTGTTTTATCGGCGGTCATCGTCTACTCTATAGCGCTCCATTCCCCTTTCTGTCATAGATCCCATCCCCACACACTTACAAAACATTCGTTGTTTTTTATTCAACCAAAACATTCACTGGAAATAATTTATGTGGGAGAACCAAGTATTTCCGGGTCAGCTAGTTTTATTATAATTTTCAAGGAGATTATAAAAAAGTATTTTTTTTCTTAATTTCGTATTCACTACTATTTCTATATTTTGGTAGTAAATAAAACAATCTCTTTTTTTATAACCACGATTTTAATTATTTAAGTTTCTCAAAACCAACCGGTTTCGCTTAACGTAAGCATCTTCAGGGTATAAAAATAAACTGATAAAAAAATACAATGTGTGAGCTTACGTATGTATACATATAGAAAGGAACAAAACATAATATGGAACAGTGGGAGGGTTAATTAACATCTTACATAGTGATAGAGAGAAAGAGACGGGTGATGACTAATGAATTACTATGTTATAATATAATACATATTTTGTACAAGGACTAATATTGGGCTGTTGGATACATTTAACTGACTTCAGTTAAATGTGTCCGACAGCCCGATATTAGCGATATTTCTAATAAACTGGTATAAACCCTTCATCACTTTATCCCTTAATCACCTGTTTAGTTGACATTTTGCCAATGTACATATCATAATAGCTTAAGCTCACACATTGTATTTTTTTGATCAGTTTAATTTTATACCCTGAAGATGCTTATGATAAGTGAAACCGGTGAGTATTGAAAAAATTAAATAATTAAAATCGTGTTTACAAACAAAGTGATTGTTTTATTTCAACTATTTTTATGGGTTTTTATTTTTATTTTAACTTTATGAGTAAAACCTCAAATTGTAATATTTAATTAAATGAAGACAATATAAGCGAAACTCAATCGAAAATCTGAAAACAGAAAAATCAGAAAAAGATATTGACACATCTGGGTTCGCGTTCGCCCGGTAAGCGAGAGGTCCTGGGTTCGAGTCCCAGATGTGTCAATATCTTTTTCTGATTTTTCTGTTTTCAGATTTTCGATTGAGTTTCGCTTATATTGTCTTCATTTAATTAAATATTATTATTTTTATAGGTTTGGAATAATAATACAAGTGGTTTATATCATTACCTTTATATTGAGTTTAAATTTTACAATTTTCCATTTTTAAAATATCATTTATCTAATACAAAAATCTAAAATTCATTTTTTTCTATTTTCTAAAATGGTTTTTATTTTTAAGAAATCCTTAAAAAAACGAAATATGTAGCACATTTAAAATGGGTACTTTGAAAATATTTCTAAATTTATTGAGAAATTTCAAGTACACAAAACAAATAATTAATGTCCTGCTTCATAAAAAATGTGTAATTTTTTATTGCTGTTAGTTTTTGAGTTTTATTGCTATTCTCAATTTAGTCGATTGAATTTTACAAGAAAGTTTTTACAAGGTTGTTTGTCCATTGTATGGAATTTACAACATGCTTTTTAGTAAGGCCGTAAGTAATAAGTAATAAATATATGTTAAATGATTATGACCAAGTGTTGTTGTTGATCCATTCGACGTAGGGGCTAACTCTGGTATAAATGTCAGGAAGACCCTCGCCGCAGGGTTTTGGACCTCGGCTTACGATACCGACCAAGATATTTCCTTCAGCAATTGGGCCACCGGAATCTCCCTAAATAATGAAAATAAATGCTTAAGTAATAGTTTTTTGGAAAAAGATACTTTCTACGCCCAGGATATTTTAAGTTAACGTCATAAGGAGCAGGAATATTAATAAATTAGGAATAATTGTCTCGTTTTATTCATCAAATTAATCAATTTATGTGTTTGTATAAAATGCGCTTATTTTCTGAAACTTCCTACAATTTAGTTATAATTTTCGGTAAAACTTTAATACTAAAAATAATCATTATAATATTAGTAACCTACAATCAACGTGTTAAAAATTCATCAGAAATATTAAAAAAATATTTAATTATATTTTTCTGTAAAATTTTTAAACCAAAACGAAGTATTCAAATATTAGCCTACCTCAAAGTGTTAAGGATTGCGAAATATTTTCCACACAAAACAAAATTGATATGATTTATACTACGTATTTTCTCTATAATTTTATTAGTGCATAATATAATGCCTGGTTATTCAATATTGTCACCAAAAAAATTAAAATCAAGCAGAGAGCAGAGCAAGAAGTAAGCAGATTGTGTAAACTAAAAAAATTTGTTCTTAACTGCACACTTCGAGTAATTTATTTATGTCTAGCTGAATCTGTTGTAAGGCATGGAATAACAGCTTGGGGATTTTCCTGTGAAATTAATATAGACCATGTTCAATCAGTGCAAAATTCGTTGGTTAAATTATTAGCAGAAAAAAATTTATACAAAGAAAAGCATAATATTCCATACTTTTATCAGACTCTCAAAGTTCTTTCAGTGAGAGCAATTCTGTGGTACAAAATTATATTTCAGCACATAAATAATCCTTTATATATAAACAGTCCGGAACACAACCATAATACTCGTTTTAACATTAATGAAGGGCTAATAATTGTACCTAAGCATACAAATAAATATGGACAAAGAACGTTAAATTACATGATTTCCAGTTGTTTAAATGGGTTACCTGCTGAAATTAAAAACTGTGCCCAAAACAAACAAATGATGAATTTACTGAAGACTTTGCTTACGGAATGAATTAGTTTGTATTAGCTTACAATGACATATTATTTATTCTAAAGACTTTAAAAATGTTATTTATGTTTTCATAAATCTATTTTTATCTATATTTCTGTAAAAAATTGAGTTTTATTTTATATAATTGTAAAAATGTAACTATTAAATCACTAAAATAAGATCTTTAACGTAAATAACCCGTTAGATAAACTGCTAAAAAGTAGTTTATCGGGACTTTTTGTCTTGTAAAGTGTATACAATAAATAAATAAGAAATTAAAAAAATCCTTGAAGAATTATTATTGGACATGAATTATTATTATTCATGATATTATTATTGCTGCGTACTTTTTTAAACTTGCATTCAAAATCAATTTCAATTTTAAGAATTAGTTATAATAATTGCGAATATCAGCATGAAATGCCAATGCCAGGGATAAAATTAAGTACTAATATTTTAGTTATTAAGTATTTTAGTTGCAAATATTATGTCTTTTAGTTTCAAAGATAATGACAATGACATTAATTTTTGTCAGATAAATAACCTGTGTGAATGGATTCTAAAGCAAGACACAATGAAACGTGAAACGAGTAAACTCAATTTTGTGGAACTAAACATAAGATCTATAGGTACATAGGTACTCGGAACTTTTTCATGTTTGTTTATAAGACTTTTTAAATCACATTAACATACTCATGCTTTGCGAAAATGGAATCGTTCGGAACTGGTTAACCTTTATGATATTCCCGATTTCAATTCGTATCACTATTGCAGGAACCATAAATCCGGTGGAGGCATTTTGTTATATGTAAAGAATAACCTCTCATTTTGGCAAATTTTTCTGGATAGTAAATATTTTGAGAACATTTTTGGAATATTGACACTTCCAAACAACAGTAATTTAAATGTCTTTAACAATATACCAACCTCCGAATTTAAAAAAGAAAGCATTTTTGTCAGAAATATCCATTGTGTTTGAAAACAATATTAAATCGAATGTAAATTTAAATTTATTACGTTAAAATGATGTAAATGATGTAAAAAGTATTAATGTAAATTTAAATTTATTACATAAAAATGATGCTATAAATATAAATTATGAAAATATCGTTTCTAATAACTATTCAAAAAAAATGTATGAATTATGATACAAGAGAAGTAATAGTTCATGAGAAAATTGTCAGTTCATGCTTAGATCACTTTTTGTGCGAGTAAGCGGAAAGTTACTAACTAGATTGACCAGTACAATCTCCGCGTCCGTGTATGATTATAATATTGCCGACCATAATACAGCAGCTGTAAGCACACACATTCGGTAGATAATTTCAACTCTAGCGATTCTAATAACGTCAATTTTCTTTCGCAAAATCTGATTGACAAAAGCATTTGTAATTATGATTGGTAATCGCTTCTAAAGGAAACCGAATGTTCGGTTATTTATTTAAAAGTTAAAAAAAAAAATCAGTACAATTAAAATAAGCAATAAACCAAAATGCTGACCACATGCCATAAATGATTGGATATTGTTATAGCACCAGTGTTGTGGCGCCAGGGTTATACAGTCACTCCCCGGGGGGGAAGTAAGTTGCTAGATGGGGGGAACAAGTGTTAAGCAGACCCCCCGGGGGTCATATGCCTGGGCTTGAGACGCTCACCTCAGGGGAAGGAATCGTCCACACTCATCGACTATTTACTCCAAATGAAACAGGACTTAGTTACAATTCAGTTTATTCCCAATATGCATGGACAGAACAATAACCAGGACAGGAAGTATGCGGTTTAAGACCTAGCCTGGGAAGAGAGTTGCAAGCTAGTAAAAGGACTACTGATTCTGGGCTCGAAAGGACTATACGAAAATTAGGAACCTCACGTGACGATGGGCGGCGGCAGGCTGCTTTCCTGCGTAGTGGGTGGGTCTGGAGCTATGCGCACAGACCGGGCCATGGTAACCTGGCAGTAGGCGGCAATGGGCCGCTCTTCAGCGTCAAGGGCGGACTGGAAGCGGCAAGCTTCCCAACCGGGCGGCGGTTAAGTGGGCTGCTCGTCAGCGTCAAGGGCGGGCTAGAAGTGGCATGCTTCCAACTCGGGCGGCGGTTAAATCGGAACCGGTGTTATCACAAATACTCGGGGCGTAGGCCGAGACTTAACTATGGGCGCGACGAAGCGCGGCAAGCCGCCGTTGTGTTATTGGAGAACCTCTCGCAGTCCCGATCCAAATGTGTCTGTCCGTCCCGTCCCGTCTCCCGGTCCCTTGCTTGTGTCGAGAGAGTGGGGGGGAAGGAATACTTGTGCCCATATATGGTGATTTGCCGTGAAAACGTCTTCTTATTGGCCCGTTACACATCGCCTGTGTCGTGCCCATATATGGTGATTTGTCGTGAACCGTCTTCTTATTGGCTCGTTACACATCGCTTGTTGTGATCATCTAAGGCATGCGTGATTGCAATCACGTTAAGCGTGCGTGGACTATATCCGCTTGCTGGCTTATGTAGTCCGTTTGGAGAATTATGGGCGACCCATAACACTACCCTCCTTCCCCTGAAAAATGAAAGAAATAGGCAGCGAGGCTCATGCAGGGGTCCACGTCCTTTTGGTCAGCATGTGGTGCGTTGGTTGCCGCAATGTGAGGTACAGAGCTACCTCTTTCACCAGGATTTAAACACTCCCTACCTAAGAGCCAAACAAAATTTAACTACCTGTGAGCCAAGCTAAAAAAAACCTAGCAAGTATTCTGAACAAAGGTTGCCAAACTCTCCCAAGGAAATATAAAAATATGTCGTACCTAGTGCGATACAAGACACGCTAAACGAAGGTGAGTGTCGAAACAAAAGAAAAACATGACCCTTAAGAAAAGGATTTCTACCATGTAGAATTCTTAAACTAGACAAAAAAATTTCCAACACTATTCCTGTTATGGAATATTGTACGCTGACAAATGTCATGAAATGATCGAAATCAACTCATATTCGCGTCTTACAACAGAATTCTTAAAATTAGACAAAATTTGTTTTGATAAACCTTATTCCTGTTATGGAATATTGTACGCTGACAAATGTCATGAAATGATCGAAATCAACTCATATTCGCGTCTTTACAACAGAATTCTTAAAATTAGACAAAATTTGTTTATATACACCTTATTCCTGTTATGGAATATTGTACGCTGACAAATGTCATGAAATGATCGAAATCAAATCATTTTGTCTTTTCCAGAAATAAAAAAATTAATAAACGTTATTTAATTATTCTTTGAATAACAACAACATTGCAACAGTCTCATATATTCGTGATCTTCGAATAACCCTTGACAGTAAACTACAATAAATATAACCTCCATATATAAGAAATCACAAAAAAAATGTTGTTTTTCATCATTAGAAACATAAAACTTTTTAATACCATCAACTTCATTAAGAAACCTTACTTTGCCTATTTACAGAGTCATTTGGAGTTTGCATCAGTTATTTGGTATCCATTTTATAAAATCCACATAAACAAAATAGAAGCAATTCAAAACAAATTGCTTAAATGTCTTTATAACAGGTCATTTGTAAGATTTTATAATTATGCAGGGCAGCTTCATACTTTGAAATTGATTCATTGAGTGTACGAAGGCATCATATGGATGCACTTCAAGTGAATAAATTAATTATATTCAACGCACAGAGTTGCTTAATAAAATTCAATTTAACCACTGCAGCGACAGCGATATTTAAAATTATTTTCTCTGATTACTCGAGATATCATTTTGAATATTTTTCACCCACATTAAAGAAGTCATATATCTATCCGAATTTTAATATGGATACATAACTTATTATAGTTCTATATAGCCAAGGATTTTTTTTCCCAATTTTACATTTTAAATATACATATTTTGAAAATCATAAGAGTTATGGGACTCACTAAAGCGCAGCCTGTGTGTGGGTAATATAGTTAAATTTATTTTGTTGTACCTAGGAAAAATAGAATGGTGTATTTTAAGCAAAAAACATAATATAACTTTATCTAAATAGTTTGTACAAAAAGTGATACAATAGTGAAACATTGTAATAATAAGTGTAAAGTTTGTGTGAAAAAATAAAAGTTGTATAAATAAATTAAAATATCTTTTGTCGAATATCACATGTTCGCAGGATTAATTAAAAAAAATTATAAAATCGTAAACTTCTACTTAATTACTCGCAAATAAGGGAAAAATTCCCAAAATTGGCGAAGCAAACCGAGGTATTTTTTAATAGTGTTTAAATTAAGTGCTCCAGTGGTTAATGTACCTAAGCGATCAGGGTTGATCAATGCAATACGAACTGTAAGTAGAATTCTTACCTGATCCGACTATGCAATATTTAAAATAGATATTATCTAAGGTGGACATTTTCATTTCTGAACTTGGTTAATAAAAGATATAAGTGTTTCGTAAATACGTTATGTTTCGGTTTCTTATGATTCTATCGTTTATACTAATTCTCTTATGATTTTATTTTTATGTGCAACCTGTCATCTTATGGTTACCAAAGTATTGATAATTTTTATGTATTCTTTCGTTTAATATAAACAAATGATTTACATAATTTTTGTAAAAATATTTTTTCGCTTCATATCCCTTTTATATAAACTTAATTATTTATTTTTCTTCATTATGCTGTTTAATCAGACGTAAAATCTCAAGGAGGAAATCCAATAAGGGTTTATTTTGGATATGTTGTACTGAAGAAATGTTAATTGGCGATATCCCGAAAATGAATAAATAAATAAAGAAAAAATGAATAAATGAATAAATGTAAGGCTTACATAGCAAATTCCCACTCCAGGTTTGGAGAGTGCGCATATGTCAGTGTCGAGGATGGGGTGATGCACCTTGTTTTCACAGTCTTTTCCGGAGATGGTTAAAAGGGTGACCTTCTGGAGGGTGTTGGCGGGTTCTCCTTTCCAGGTCTGAAATTACACCAAATAAATTAAGCCACTTAAGAAAAATAAATCAAGTCAACAAGATCGTCTTCTCCATTGCGAATTTTGTCTAATAGGTAGAAAAATCTACCTATTAGACAAAAATTTTGCGGAAAACTCTCGATGACCAAAATGCTATCACACCATCGCGTTCGGTTCCTCGGTATAGTTTCTACATGAAAATGCTAAGGTTTCGACATCGGGTTCAACTATACTTCTCATTTTATTTTTATTTTTTAACGTGTTATACTCATAAGTCTTACGTGGGCTTGGGCAGATGTGCGCCGCAGAACTAGCTCCAACTTTGAAAAAGCTTTTCACAATGTCCCTAAAGTTTGGCTCTGTTCCCTCTGGTTAGAAAAAACATTAATTGCAAGTTCAGTCGAGTACACCACAAAAGATTTTTTTTTAAACTGAGTATTTGCGCCAATTTGTTTACCACCGCTTTTAATTTTTAGATGGCAAAAATGGATTTCCTAAAAATTCATCAATTATTTTTGCTGGATATTATGACAAAAATTTTCTCCAATACAGTTCCATAAGCTCTCAAATGGACAAAAAAGTCCATTTGAGAGCTTGTGGAACTATGTTCAAATTGTGACAGTGATGAAAAGTGCACGTTTTATCATGGGCTTTAACAAATAACTTAAGTGCTAAAGAGTTGCTTTGAAATCAATTAGTCTTTTTAGTTTAATTAAAAAACAAATGGACGGCGAGCAATTGAAAAATCGTACACATTCAAACAATAGTAAATGACGGCTTTTATAATACTTTAATATAATAAGTGTCTGTCTAGTGGCCTGTCTGTGCAATAAAAAGCATTCACAATTTTTTGAAAGATTGTTTCTTAGCTCTAGTTCGGGCGTCTTCCAGAACAACATATTCAGTGCTTCTAATTTTTTGATCGATTACTATTCGCTGTTTGGGTACCAGCTATCTGTTGAGTTTACAAACATTGTCAAGTTCTTTTTTGTAGTTAGACGGTTGTGCATTCTACAAACCTATTGCCAGTCTTTTGTTCTATTATGTTGTTCTAATCGTAATTCATTAAAATTGTGGCATTTTCTAAATGTCTAAATAAAATGTAAAGGTATTGAAAAATTATGAGACTCACGGTCACTCCCCATCCAGTCAATGTGATGTTAACTCCGACGCCAGTGGTACTGGCAGGCAGGGAGATGAAGCCCACGCTGGAAATGGGGATGATGGGATCGCGGGTAATGAGTACGGCGATGTCATCGCCCTCGGTGTTAAACTTTTCGTAGTCAGGGTGAATGGCTATTGTAGATACCTTGTACTGGAACCTGTAATTGTCCCGATGGATGCTTCCCACGATGACTCTCGTACCTTCAATACTATGACTGTTACAAAAATAAGAACATTTAATTTTAAAGGAGCTAAGGCTGGATGCTGGATGAGTATTTTTTATCGTTGAATTCAATTACTTTGTGTTAAGCCATTTTAAAAAAAAACTGTACTCTTAATTTGTTTGTTATACATGGCGGAGCGCACATGACTGATTATTCCATCCGAAAGTCGGTTTCGATAGACTGATCAGGTAGGATTAAAATACCCTTATAGGAAAATAAAAAAACTTGGCCTGGGAGGAATTCTGTAAAAAATGAATGAATAAATTTCCCCATAGATTATATTTTGTTTTGATTGTAGTATTTCGCAGAGACCACAAAAATCAAAGGCGAGAATCTGACGCTAGAGAATTTAGAGTGATTAGACAATCGAAAAGCAAATTGTATGTTTGTTAATAAAATGGTTTTCTAACCGTACAACGCAATGCGCAGCAGTGACGATGGTGCGGGAGTTCAGGATGGAGCCTCCGCAGAAATATTTTCGGTTCTCGAACGTTAATAACGCCATGTAGGGAAACTCGCCGACCTCTGCATCCGTTCCTCCAATCACCCGAAAGCGGCCGTCATCATCGACCGTTGGTGCAGCTGGAAATACATATCATATATTATGAATATGTATTAATGACACTGTTCTTAGTGTAAATATACCAGTATCAATTGATTTTAATACTATAATCTCAATATTGAAAATAAATCATTATTCTATTTAAGTTGGCAGCAGCAGACCACATTATATGCACTCCGTCTCGTTCCAACAGCACGGAAACACAAGAAATTTAATGCATATCACCTGATCCCATCGCGAAGCGACGTGTTGAAGTGTGTCTAATATCATTCGTCTACAATACGACATACACATACGTTTTGCATTCCAGATTGCTCAGGACTTCGGGTACGTAATGTTACACCCTGTATCGATACATATTCATTTTTTTTCATTTCTTTTAATTGTGTAGGGGAAATGGAAAAGTGCCAAAAAATAAAAAATCGTTTTTTTGCGTGGAATGTGTTGTAAGCGATATTGCCAATAACCTAGAGAAAGTTTAAAGTGCCAGAAAAATTCCTACTAGTTCTTAGAGCAGTCGCAAGGAGCAGCACTGTGAAGAATACAGTACAAGTTTTATGAAGTTTTTATTGAATACTGAAAATTTTACTTTGTGGCACTTTCAGCCTTTTTCATTTTCATTACACAATTAATATCATTACTTTGATGACATTTTGTGCCTGTCTCACTAGAAACTCTTGGGTTTTAACAGGCGCTTTTTGTAATATAAGCAGTTTCCAACAAAAATAAAAATAACACACAATACTAAAAAATAAATGATAATCAGCATCGTACCAATAATTATACGTACTTATAAATAGATTTCGATAAAATCATTGATGTTTGATCTGTCTTAGCTAATAATCCGAGACTCTAGTGTCTGATTTATTTTTCAAATAATGTGTGCACTGTATACTTGCCAGTGGGAATACAATGTATGGCTTTATTGGAAAGAAACTAAAATTTATTTGGCCAAAAGTTGTTTTAGCGAAGGGAATAGGGGAAGATTTGCACCATTCGTACACTTCTTAGACTTTGAATTTAAAAAAAAATTGGTAATTTAAGACAGATTACTCAATAAATATTATAATAATATCCGTCTCGTTCCAACAGCACGGAAACACAAGAAATTTAATGCATATCACCTGATCCCATCGCGACGCGACGTGTTGAAGCGTGATCAGTGACAAAATGTGATTGTAAAATATATATTTTTGTTTTATTAGAAAAAATCATCCGTCAACAAAACAACATATTATACCTTTTGTATTACAAATTGCTCAGGACGACTTCAGGTACGTAATGTTACACCCTGTATGCATACATATTCATATATTTATTTTCATTCATTTTTATTAATATCATTACTTTGATGACATTTTGTGCCTGTCTCACAAGGAAATCGTGGGTTTTAACAGGCGATTTTTGTAGTATAAGCAGTTTCCAACAAAAATAAAAATTCCACATTATACTAAAAAATAAAAGATTATGAGCATTGTACAAATGGTTATACGTACCTACTTATAAATAGATTTCGATAAAATCATTGATGTTTGATCGGTCTTGGCTAATAATCCGAGACTATAATGTCTGATTTATGGGGGGGCAGTTGGGGGGGTGAGAGTGGGGGGGGGGGAGTTAAGGGGGAGGGGGGGGGGGGGGGGGACGAATATGCGAGCGAAGCTGGGGGTAAAAGCTAGTAAATGCTATATTGGAAAATTAACAGAAAACTAAGAACAGTACCAAAAAGAGCATAATACAAAACAATAATATAATAAACTGTATTGAGAAATGCATTTGATGATTTCTTCGCAAACGTTATGAACAATTTGGCTAAAAAAGTACCAATTAATTTTTTTTTTCTTAAAAACTCGAATACAGAAATTTAACTAGAACTTTTTGAACCAACCAATCATTCCGAAATTATATAAACAATATCAAAAATGCGAGGCGGTTCTGCTTCGGGATTTGACGGCCTTTCAGTAAAAATATTAAATAACATTAAAAATTTAGTGTCAAGAGTTTTCCCGAGCACGTATAAAGTAGCAAAACTCACGCCAATATCTAAATCCCGTAGTCCGTAGGACGTTACTAATTATAGGCACATTTCACTCTTATCTAATATACCAAAAAAAAATGAAAAAATTGCTAAAAAACACTCTACAAAAAAATATTTTACAATTAAAATCAATTTGGATTCACAGAGGGAAAAAGTTCCCAAGCCGCCATCGCTAAAATTTTATCTAGTATTCAGAGTACCCTGGCCAATCAAATAAATCAAATCAAATTAATGTATAGAAATTTTCATCGACTTACAGAAAGCATTTGACAGCATTTTGCATGAAAAATTTCCTTTAAAAAAAAACGACACTAAAAGAGAGATCTCAAATAGTTAAATTAAACCAAACATTTAGTAAATATCTCACAAGTAAATTTGGCATCCCCCAAGTTACCGTCCTCGGACATATATATATAAATGACATTTTCCAACAAGAAAATAAAGGTGACTAAATCTCTTGTGCTGATGACACTATATTGTTTATGAAAGATCAAACATGGGAACTAGTTAACAAATTTGCAAATGAAGATATAAATATCTTAAAATCATAGTTTGATAATAACTTACTCACGCTTCTAGCAAAAAAAAACACATATTATGTCTTATTTTCCTTACAGGAAGTAAGAAAAGTAAAGAAAAAACCTGACCATAAAGTTAATATTGTAATCCACGACGAAAAATGTGATCGTGTTAACAACATAATCCTATTTGTACTGTTATTAACTTTTTTCTCCAAAGTAAATATCTAGGTGTAATCATTGATCAAGACCTGAAGTGGAATAGTCACATTTCAGAGCTAGTGAGGAGAAAAAGGAAATATGTTTATATACTTAATATTAATAAACACAAAATTTCAGAGAGCAATGCTTTTACAAAAAAAATCACTAAACCATAATAAATTAAGTATTAAAATAAGTACGGAAACGTGGAAACCCGTATTAGAATCTACATGTTCTGAAACAAGCGCAAATATTTTTGATAATATTCTTTGCAATTTTATTAGAGCATCGACTGACATTAAAACTATACATATTTAAGCAAAATTCAAAAAAATAAAACCATGGATTTCACATGGCTTAGTCGTTTCTATTAGAAAAAAGAAGAGTTATATCACTTAAAAACGAAATTTCCCTTAGATAAAAAAATATTTTCAAATTACAAAAAATATACGAACAAATTAACCTCTTTGATAAAAATAACTAAAGAAAACTATTACAAAAATTAAAATTAACCTGGCTAAACAAAATATAAAACACATATGGAAAACAATAAATGAAATAAATAGTAAAAAAAACAAAAATACTCTAATTAAAAAAAATTATATCGGAAAAAACTCTATTGATGCCATAAGGGAACCGACAAAATGTGCTAATGCCTTTAATAAATTTTTCGCTAACGTCGGTCAAAATTTAGCTACACGGATCGATAAAAATTATAAAATAGATAAATTCGAGAAGGACTGCCTTAAACAAAATAATCTGTCAGTTTTCCAACTAGTAACAAGAAATGACATAAAAAATATTATAAATGAATTAAAAGGTGGATCTGCACCAGGATTTGATGGAATCACAGTAGAAATATTGAAAAAATATAACAATTTTTTAAGCATTCCAATTACACACATTATAAATATTAGTTTGAATAATGGAATATTCCCTTCCATTTATAAAAAAATTATCGTAACACCCGTTTTTAAATCAGGCAGCCCTGAAGAAATATCAAATTATCGACCTATATCTCTTGTCTTAAAAGTGGCAAAAATTTTTGAAAAAATCGTAAAAAAGCAACTCATGTACTACATTGATAATAATAAAATACTTTGTCCTAGCCAATTTGGATTTAGAGAGAAACTAGGCACTCATGATGCCATTGCTGAACTCAACTATATACAATGTATTAGATAAAAAAAAACAAATGCCTTGGCATTTTCATTGATTTACGCAAGACTTTTGATAGTATCTCCCATACAAAACTAATTAATAAATTAAATGATATCGGCATTATTGGTACGGTTAGATATTGGCTACAAAGCTATCTAACTCAAAGAAGTCAAAAAGTAAAATTAAATAATTCACTAAGTGTGCATGAAACTTTAGAATTTGGAATTCCCCAAAGGACTGTTATTGGACCAATTTTATTTATAATATACGTTAACCAAATGTTTAAATTATCACTTAATGGTAAACTTATATCTTTTGCTGACGACACTGCAATAATTATTGAAAAAAAAACGTAGAACGATATTACCATTGCAGCTAATCAAGACATGAAGGTTATAAAAAAGGGTTCGATAATAATTTATTATCACTCAACACAGAAAAAACTTATTATATTCCATTCTCTCTACAAGAAGATGTACCAACTAATTTAATTAACATAATAATTTATTCCAAAAATTGTGCAAATGACGATACATGTAATACGGACTGCACTAAACTAAATCATAAATCAAATGTAAAACATCTTGGAATCCTAATAGATAAAAATGTTAAATGGAAAGATCATATCAATCTCACTGTGGAAAGAATAAGAAAACTTATCTATATATTCTTTATCATACGAAATATTTTAAACAAAAAAAAATCATAAAAATGGTCTATTATGCGTTAATTCAGTCGTTATTACAGTACAGCATTATTGGGTGGGGGGGGGGGGGGGGGGCTTTAAATCTTCCTTACAGCCCATAATTATATTCAAAGAAATTATTCTTCTAAAAAAAAAAATCATCCTTAGGAAACCATACGACTTCCCTACTCTAGAATTATTTCGGGAATTTAATGTACCATCAATCATAGAATTGTATAAGTGAAACGTCTTATATCAAATATATAAAGAATATTTTATTCAAAAAATCCACCCCTTAGATAGCATAAGCAATAGATTTAAAACTAATGGCTTAATAGCCATCCTTGTGCTTAGAACAACCACGGCTCAGCATCACTATTTGTATTTAGGTGTTAGATGGTACAATATATTATTGTCCAAAAACCAAATTAATATAACGGGAACATTGAAATATGAACAATTTAAAAAGCAAATTAAGTCCCTGAAATTGGATAATGATATATTGTACCCTTAATTTAATTTATCCCTACTTAAACTGAAATATTTAATATTAAAAGTATATGTATATATACTGTTATTGTCCTTCTAAAACTATTTTTTCTAATTATGTACCTTTGTCAAGTAATATTTGTATTTATTTTCATAATTTCTTTGATCGTTGTTTAAACATCTCATTAAAACACTATTAATTTTTTTTTGCATGTTAATACTCCTCCCATAAACACGAGCTCTTGAGCTCAATTTATTGAGTAGTAGTAATATAAAATGAATTATTGTATAACCTTGCACATGTAATCATTTGTATTGTAAAAACAAAATTCTTGAAATAAATAAATAAATATATTTGATAGGTTAAAAAATATTTTAAATGTAAAAATGATCAAAAATGTGTACTATGCCTTCGTTCACTCTTTATTTATCTACGGAATTATAAGTTGAAGAGGATCTTACAAAAACAATCTTAACTCAGTAAGTAATTACATTTTGGCAAAGAATCATCATTAAAGTAATATTTTTTTTTAAATCTACCTTCTCAACCGAATCACTGTTGATATTGTTTGCATTACCAAATGTCGATGACGTATTCAAGCAAGCTTCCTTTATAAAAATGCGTAAAAATAAAATATTAAAGAATATCAATAATTTTACAAACTAATCAGAAATGGTAACACAATTATTACACCAAATTTTAAAACAACTCAATTGCCAAGCTATAAATAACTATTATAACCTCCCTTCTGAATTGCGCTGTATCATCAACCAATCAGAACAAATAAAGAAAATTAAACAATTTTTCAAAAAAAACTTACAGTCAAAAGTACATATTTTATACAAAACATATTATAACCCGTAACATAAATAAGAATTGTGGCTCCCTTATCAGGCACAAGCGCTCCTCTTTTCTGATAAGGTGACCAATGATGACCTCCAATGTAATATATAGTATTTTGTAAAATATGTAATGTAATGTATATAATAATTAACTCATATTTTTTATATTACAATAAAAAGTTTTTTTGGATTTCCGTTATTTTTTTGACGCCGGCTTGTTTAGTGGAATCCCGTAATCCCGATAGACGCAATTTGAAAGTCTACGGGGATCCCTCTTTTGGAAATGTCAAGTCGAAGAAATAAAAGAAAACGGAGGCGCTTTACATAAAACTACGTAAGATAGCGTAAAACCATTTCACCTAGGAAAAAATATTTAAAATAAGTAAAAGAACAAAAAAAAAAAAGCAAACTCACTTTCACAAGTTTTGCTTTAATTTTAAATTTCTTGTGATTTTTAAGCAATAAAAATACTACTTTTGAATGTAGCTATAACTTTGTGGTTATCCATTATAGATAAATGAAACAATGTTACTTTGTTTGAACCACTTGTATATTTGTTTAAAGCCGACCGGTTTCGGAACGACCGTTCCTTCCTCAGGGCATAGTATACGTTTATACGTATACGTTTGCGTTTATACGTTTATACGTATACGTTTGCCAGTATACGTTTGCCCTGAGGAAGGAACGGTCGTTCCGAAACCGGTCGGCTTTAAACAAATATACAAGTGGTTCAAACAAAGTAACATTGTTACATTTATCTAATAAAAATACTAATTAATATTTTTAATTGGTAAACTAATGTTTAAGACAAGATTTTTATACATAGCACAAAGGGTAACAATTATTATAAGCAATAATTATTAGCCTGAAACACTCATCAACATTGATTAAATCTCCCGAGAAAAGATAAATTTTCTTAAGCCGACGTAGCTCAGTGGAGGAAAGATCAGTTGATCGGATATCAGAAGGACGCCGGTTCAAGTCCCGTCGGCGGCATTTATCTTTTCTCGGGAGATTTTTTCAATGTTGATGAGTGTTTCAGGCTAATAATTATTGCTTATAAAAATTGTTAATAAAAATACTCTCAAATTAGGATGAGCAACCAAACAAGAATTCAAGCAGAATATAATTTTATTTGTTAATATCGGAAGAAAATTTACCAAAATCAAAGATCCTTTTTAGGTTTAAAATTTCAAAATTTGAATTGGCTTACCGAAAACTGCAATCAAGGCGGACGAGAAGAGGAAGAGTATTTGGAACATTTCCTGGGAAATTATTGGAAACTGATGTTTTGGAACTAACCGCCTTTGCCTTTTATTCAATCGCCTTATCAATGAAAATGAAATATTGCACACTTAAATCCATATTTATTGTCTCCAACGAGAACGTAAACTTGCTTATGAACTATGTTTGAAATTTTACTATCTGGATATAAATAAATTTATTTTTTGGTTCTCCAACTCGTAAGCTAACAATGCACATCTGACCGTGTGAAAGGCACAATTCTATCAACTCGACGCCCCAATATTCTAACGTCTGTCCGTGAGCTTTGTTGATAAAAGCCACATTTGGCAGGAAACTTCAAATCCTTAATTATCCTTATCCTCTCGATCCGCCCTGCAACACATTTGGTGAACAGACGCATCCGCCAGCAAGATCCAATCAAACCTTATCACATGGACCCGGGTACCCCTGCTTAGTCACCAAACGTAGAAAACAACTTTCAACCCAACCCAACCCAATTTCAACACAAAAAAACATGGCCTAAGAGTCATTGCAAAATATAACCCCCATCGAATTTCGATGCCTCCATTCGGAAGCCTTGCTATAAATGCAAGTTATCGCTCAAATCCCATGATAAAAATAATTGGTAATTTATCAGCCTAAAGCAAGCCTGAAAAGCATAGAGATGAACTTAAGAACCATGGATATAGAGATGCACTTAACACCCCAACTTGACAATCACAACTATTTTAGAATCTTCTAAAACCGTTGTGATTAATATTTTAGCATATTGAAAATGAAACAAGTAATTTCAACTTAACAATTTATTTCAAACAAGGAGAATAACATATTCTCTTCTTTAAGTTTAGACTCTACAATTTATAACCAATATAATGCATAACTCAGGGAGTGGTCCAAGGTCCTTTTAAGAATCGCTTGAAAAGTGAAATTAGCAAACTCGTCTAATATAAACCTAAAAATATGTGACATGATTATTGGAACACGGGCACTAACCTGTTATAGTATAAATTTGTCGGGCGACAGGCCAGTCTGATGAACATGACCAATATTTTATAATTATTGTAAACTAAAACGCCAGTCCATTGATGTTCACAAAGCCAGTCCATTGATCGTTGCTGATGATCTTGCTGGAAGAAAAAATTGATCCTTGAAGATCAACACAAGGTCAGAAGCAATACTTCTTTCTCTGTCGACTGCGAGACAAAGCACCTTCTTCTTCATTAATGTTTACTCCAATATGTTGGTTACGGTGTTCATTTTAAAATTTACACGCCCTGTCTGGATGATGAGGTTATTTTAGCAAGGAGTTAAAAACCTTAAATAACCCAGTCATATTCAGAATGAATAATTTATTATCATCAACCATTTTTCGAGATCGATCAAAAAGTCGTTGGTAATTGAAAGTGAAAATGTCCCGGAAAGGGTTTCATTCCCAATTTCAACGGTTAAATACCTTTTTTTCTATGTCTTGTTCACTATCATGATTCGTTTTAGATTAATTCGTATAATTTTTTTTCTTTAATGAA
The DNA here is from genome assembly GCA_917563855.2 of Limnephilus lunatus. NCBI lineage: Eukaryota > Metazoa > Arthropoda > Insecta > Trichoptera > Limnephilidae > Limnephilus > Limnephilus lunatus. The sequence continues at coordinate 88,121,691 of OU830594.1, read as the reverse complement.
TTACATTTAAATGACATGAAAAAAACAGAAAAAAAATAATAGCAAAATAATGATACTAACGGCAACAACATTGGAGGGGACTCAACATTGGAGGGAAGCTACATTTATTTTTAAAAATAATCTAGATACTCGTACAGTTCCGTACAGTAACCTAGTTACAAGTCCAAGGTGTTTATAATATATTAAAACTAAATGAGACAGATAAGAAGGCAGAAAATAAGTTGTGATCAACAACAAATTGACGCAACATAATAGAGATATAAGACATTGCGTAAAAAGCAATTAAATAAGAATGTATAATAGTCGTTATAAATTAAAACACAGAATATATACAGTGTACCTTGTAATGCCACCAAACAAGAAAAGTAAAAAAAAGAATTTAATAAGATATATAAAGCAATCGGGCATAGGCAACAATAAAATTGAGATAGAGAAGTAACCATAGGGAGACAAGAGCAATAATAATAACAGTAAAGTAATATTTGTATAGCGCAGTTTTTGGTCATTTCACTTCAAGTGTATCATTCATACGTTTGGCATCTGAAACAAAGATGATTTTAATATAAATTAGAAACTCGAAGGATAGGCCACATCTCCACCCACGACTTTACAAACTTTTTAAAGCATTCAAAATTATCCCTAATCGATCCCAGATCGGCATTCCACTCCGGTCTCGTAATCCTTCTCAAACCATCCAACATTTCCTCTCTGGCATCCTTCATCAACTCGCAGTGCCACAGAATGTGCTCGGCTTTTTTTTTAAAATTTTTTTACATTAACTCTACACAGGAGGCCCTGAGGAAAACAATTTCCCTCAGGGCCTATGTCATCTTTGAGGATGCTGTGTGGAGGGTCTTTTTGAGGAAAGGAAGGAGTGAACATGGGTCTTGAAGAGACCCATGTTGTAGGAGGGAGGAAACACAGAGGCCGGTAAATCGTTCCACATCCGAGCTGTTGAACTCAAGAACGAGTCGTAAAAACGACCCGTTCTCATGTGACTAATGTCAACCGTGTACAAATGTTGGGCGCGTGTTTGGCGTGTTTCCCGACTATGCACCGGTGCCGAGGGGATCAACGACGCTAGTTCCTCGGAGCATTTTCCATTGTAATACCGGTAGAACAAGGACAGCATTCCCACCTGACGCCTGTGCTCTAAAGATTGCAATCCGTCTGTTAAGATGGGACAATCTATCAAACGGACCGCTATCTGGTTGGTATCACCACATGCGCAATTCGAATGAGGGGACAGTGCCAGACTATGTAGTCGTTCCCTGAGCTGCCCATGACCGGACACCAATTGCGTCATATAGTGATCCAGTTTTATGTGCACCCCTTTCATTCTAATTTTAAGTGTACTTCAGTTAAAACGGCAACAATTATTGTATTGTATTTATAATAACCTACTCGTTGTACTTTTTTTTATGTTGATTCTACAATTTCTATTATTCTCTTTTATGTATTTTATATTTATTTATTTTTTTCATCTTTGTATGTTCTGTATTTATATGTAAAATAATTGTTATTCTTTTGTAAAAGCCACTTTAATCGGCGTTAATAAATAAATAAATAAATAAAAAAACATTGGAGGTTATCCACCACTTACCCGCCCTGGTATAAGTAACAGATAGTTACTCCTTCAAGGCTCTCGAAAGGACTCTGATTTTTTTGAATGATCAAATCTGCATTTTATTTTGAACGAATCTAGATCTCCAGTGTCCCTGCATACGTTATTACTAATCAGTATGCAAGTGCTTAGCGGAAAATTAAGATACAATAGTGTTATTACGACTCGGTGGTGGGAGTAAATGGGAGATTGGGGGAAATGCCCAAAGACCCTAAGGAATTTGGCGTCGAGAAGCCGGAGGTAGGGTGAAGGAGAGACGAGTTCGCCCGACCAAACCTCAAGGCTGCACATGTTGCTGGGGGTGGCACAAATGATTTTAAAGGGCACCGTGCCGTCAACAACGGCAACAACAGGATTGAAAATACTAATACATGTAAATATAAATGTTAAAAATTATTTTTAATCTATCTATCCATTCTACGAGAATTATTTTGGCAGCTATCCATAATAATGGTCGAGGGCGTACAAGGCATTCTCATGGGCGTATATACAGCATTCACGTTTCGACCCTAAAGGCCGTTATACACGAGCCCGATTTTCAGCCCGTTTCCAATTGGAGACAAAAGTCAACATTTTTCGCTTTACGCGATCGCTGTTTTCAACTCTATTTTCATACCTACGATTTCAGTAGGCATCACAACAGACAGTATGGTTCATGTGTTGTTTGCAGTGATGACAATTGAAATCCTAGATATGAAAATAGAAGTGAAAATAGCGATCGCGTAAAGCGAAAAATGTTGACTTTTGTCTCCAATTGGAAACGGGCTGAAAATCGGGCTCGTGTATAACGGCCTTAAGGGTGGAGGCTGGTTAGTCCATAGGCGGGGTTCACCCCCGTGGGGGAGGGGAGCAAGTCAGAAAGTAGGGAGGGGTTTTTAAAATGAAATAGAAGTGTGTTTGGGACCTCTACTTAAATCAATTTATTTCTTACATTGTAATAGTAAAAGAGAAATTGCAAATAATATCATTTCAATATAAGCTAAAACTAAAGTTCTCTTCTTTTTACGCAATTCTGAGGCCAATGGTGGAAGGAGGATTTGAATCTATACCACTCCTCCCCCCCCCCCCCATACACGCCTTAATTTATGATGGCTGACGGATTTGGACGCCTTAGTATTGGTTGACAAGTAAACCTGGATTATGTCATCTTGGACAATAACTGTAGAATACTCGTGTGTTACACCAGACCCCCTAGTACATTGATAGGATATCTTTCATAGTACGCTAGGACAACTGCAGATCCCAAACTTACGAACAACAGTTGTCGTCGAATATATTAAGAACACTTTGTCATTGTGAACTCTTAGTTATTCATTGGTAATCTCCAATCATGCTAGGGAATGATTAGAAGTTTCCAAAAGTTGCCCTAGGGGGCCAGGTCCAGCCTTTTTTAATTCATATAAAAAGAAAAATCGATATTTCCAAAAAAGCACGAAATTCGTCTATAAGGTAGTTTAAAAGTATTTTTTTATTAAAATAAATAATGCCATCACAAAGTGAAAACCTTTCCGAAGAAGTTTTCTTCAAAAAAATATTTTATTCTGTTTGCTGCCGCTCTAATAGGTATTAAACTTCAAATTTTTTGGTAAATAAACAAAAAATAGAAAAGCATTGCTTTACAAAAAGGGTGTGTGGTGTCCCTTAAGCAAAAGAATAATAATAATTGACAGACGTTGGTTCTGATTTATACCATGCATCATTAATGACACAATAAAAAACAATATTAAAAAGCTGCGCACATCATTCGGTAATTCCTTCGACTAAGTGTCCAATGGGTAATTTAGATGATTTATTGTAAAACAATTTATTATTCAATGCCTATGGCCATGAAACAGAACTGATAATGATTTTTAACTCCTTGCAAAAATCACCTCTGCATCCAGAAAGGCTGAGTAAACTTTAAAATTAACACCGTAACCAAAAACATTGGTTCACTTGGGCATGCTCGGTATAAACCATCTACGGTTCAGAAGGCATGTGCTCATTGTAATACATGTCTTTAGTCCTTGGATGGTTCAAAAACTCGACTATCATTGAGAGCATTCGTGTCTATGTTCCCGAAGGTTATCTCCGTCACCGAGAGCATAGATTGTTTTATCTCACGACTTGCAGAACTAATATACCAATGGTCTTGCTCGTTGGGAGAGCTGTTTTATTGTTAAATAGAATCACTTTGAATATTGATTTGTTTAACATCAAAGAAGCATAATTTAGACAGCAAGCGTTGTTACTCATAGTATAAATCTGCTAATCTTATCTTATTAACCGTTTAGTTGTTGAGTTGCCAAATGCACACAGTTCCCATCGAAGCATCAGCGTTGTGAGTTAATTTCCTCTACTAGCTAAATCGTCTATCATTGCACAGGAGATTTAAAAAAAAAGTCAGGCTATTCGTTGCGCGATAATATGTATTATATTAAAAAAAATTAAGATCTAAATGTTTTCTAAACCCCTTACTTTAATTTGATCATTGATTGTAATGAGTAATAAACATTACAACATAATAATTTTTTTGCCCAGGTTTCTTAAAAAAGGCTGATAAATCATAATTTATGTACCCATTTGCTGAATAAAAGACTTTGAAGCAATAAAAACGCAAGTTTGAATACATTTAATGTTTAATTTATTGGAATAATTTTTGAAGATTACATTTTATGTTCAATTTAATAGGAATATTTTTTAAGGTTATATCCATTAACATTATTCATATAAAAAATATAATAGATACTAATAAACGTAAATGAAATGAAAATAAATGGAGAGAAAATGAAAAGGTACCGTTCGCAACTGGAAATCCAACCAAGGATCTCGATCCTACCAGAACATCGTCTTTTTTTGTTTTTTAAGTTTTTTTATTTAAAAAAAAAAAATTACATTATAAATTATTTAACTAGAAATCTGAACTACACAATTTTACATTTCAATTCAATATTGTTATCTTTAATTATTTTGTAGATTATGAATAATACATATTTTTTAAATAAACCCATATTTTTATCATTTTTAAAGTCATCTGAAAGGCAAATATATAGGTTAATATCTGGCTACATTCTTCTTTCTGAAAGTTTCAATACAGAAATTTTATCCAAGAGGTAATTGATATCAAAACAAAAAAAACAGTTTTCTATAGAAATGTGCAATTTATAATTTACAAACCTAAGAAACTTACGTTGAGTCTTTTCAATGTTGTCGGAATGAATATTGAAAAAGGGAGACCATAACAAAAAGTTATACTCAATTGGCATCTGACAAAGGATTTATATGATAAATGTGCCCAAAATTTTGAAGTCTTTTGCAGCTCTCAAAACAAAGCCAAGTGTTTTTAGAGCCTTGTTGATAATAATTAAATTTAGTTTATTAGCAAGTTTTTACTTACAAGGATGTTTATCAATCGTATAAAAGTTACATCACGTTTTTTAGTTAGGCCGTAAAAAATGAGTAATAAGTAGAGTTTTGTTAAATGTGTATGAATGTGTGTTGTTGTTGATCCATTCGACGAAGGAACTGACTCTCGCGTAAATATCAGCATGACCCTCGCCACAGGGTTTTGGACCCCTGTTGACGATACCGACCAAGACATTTCCTTCAGCAATTGGGCCACCGGAATCTCCCTAAAGAATGAAAATAAATTCTTTTGTAAAAGTTTTTCAGAAAAATAGAACGTTTTACCCCCAAGATATTTTAAGTTAACGTCATAAGGTGCAGGAATATGAAAAAAATAGGAATATCTGCCTGGTTTTGTTCATCAATTAAATCATTTAACTTTTACTAGTGACCAGTTTTGAGAATTGTTATTTCTTATTCTGCAAGAATTATTATTTTTTATTCTGCAAGAAATCTATAAGCCTTCAACGAAACAACGTGATGGAATATCTGTAAGCATGTATGTATATAACCATCACATTTACCATAAGACATTAACCGCTGTATTCCTTCTTCCCAAACAACACTTAACTAATGTATAAATGCATGGCTTACAAAGCATGCTCCTTCTCCAGCATTGGCGAGTGTGCATATGTTAGAGTCGAGGATGGGGAGAAAACTAGGAGGCAGTTTGTTTATACAGTCTTCCACGGAGGTGGTTAAAAGGGTTATCTTCTGGAGGGTGTTGAAGTGTAATGCAGAGCGCTGAAAACAAGCAAAATAAATTATGCCACCAATATTCTTTATTTATATATGTATATTATGTGTATTTTTATGTATTTGATAGTATTTTTATAACAATTCCGATGATGGTACGGAGGTACCGAAACCGGTAGACTATAAAATATCAATAAAGTAACTTAAAACTAAGTATTTTCTTTTTATTTATTTCAAATGTCAAGTAACAAAGTGTTTGCTCCTTTTGAAAAAAAAAAATAATGAGCAATTAAAAAAATAAAATAAAAAGGGGATTGAAAAACTTTGAGACTCACGTCGGCGGATCCCCATCCAGTCAGTGTGACGTTAACTCCGGCGCCAGTGGTGCTTGAAGGCAGGGAGATGAACCCCACGCTGGAACTAGGGGTGATGGGCTCGCTGGTGATGAGTACGGCGATGTCATTGGCAAAGACTGGTTTTTAGTAGTCGGGATGAATGACTTTTGTAGATATGTTGTACTCGGTACCTCCAGAGTCCAGATGGATGCTCCCTACGATGACCCTAATATCTTCAATACTAACCCTGTAACAAAAATAAGCACATTTTATTTTAAAAGAGCGAGGGCGGGCGGTAGAGAATTTTTTTAACTTTGAATTCAGCAGACAGTCGCTTACTTTTAATCTCCATCTTTGCAAGACCAACTCCAAACAGAACTAATTTATCTACAGATCCACACATTCATTCAACTTCAATTATTACCACATTGACATTTTTAACCCGACTTTACGTGACTTAAAGGAAATCTCACTAAGCAACATGACTCAAACTAGAAAGTTTAATCCCCATATATATTCCCGCCCTTTGCCTCTTAATCCTAATTCTATGTTCCTCTTGCCCCCTCCCCTTTCATATATTGTAACAAAAAATAAATTATTTAAGAAAACACCCTTAAAATGTCACACTTTATCATGCATTGCCTATCATTAGTGGAAAGTTCATAATTGGCATAATTAACTATCTTACTATTGTAATATCATTGTGTAATCTCAAATTTGCTGTCACCTTTCCCTAAAATTAAAAAAAAATTACGTTAAACCAATTAAAAAAAAAACTGTGCATTGTTTATTAATGATTCATTGCATAAGACTTAGGTGGGGCACAAATATCTGATTTTTCTACCAGAAAGTCGATTCCGATTGTCTGATTAGGTCAAATTGAAAAATAATTATATGAAAATAAAGGACTTGGCCTGGGAGTCAGTCTGTAAATAAATGCATTAATAAATTGCGCCATAGATGACATTTTGTTTGGTTGTGCTGTTTTGCAGAAAAACATCGGACGTTCTGATTAGACCATCGGAAACCAAATGGTATTTTTGTTAATAAAATGGTTTTCTTACCAATCGACGCAATGAGCAGCAGTGACGATGGTGCGGGAGTTCAGGATGGATTTGTTTGTCCCTTCGCATTAAGTACGCCATGTAGGGAAACTCACCAACGTTTGCGCTTGTCCCTCCAAACAGGTAACTGGCTTACGGACGACGCTGCCGGTTATCGGGAGGCCTTACAACCAGCCTTCTTCACTGTCTCTGGGACTGCCGGTGGCTGGATTTCGGTATCACCAGTTCTACATTGTATATATGTTTATTTTTTCTTCCTTTTTTATGTACAGTGCACGGTGCTGCCTGCTGGATCATTGTGTGGTCCTTCGCCGCCATGAGCTTCCCACTCATGACGGTTGTTGTTCATTTTGTTTTTTCCTTATATTTTCTCTATTACCTAGTTTTGTTACTAACACCTTGTTTGACCGTCCATGGGGCTCACTGCTTTAGAAGTGATTACCTTCATGGGCTTTAGAATTGTAGAATTGACCATCACAGTACATTTCTGTAGGTGCGCCTGCATACCGCCCTCTAACAACGTATGCGGGGACATTGAAGTTATAGAATCGTTACATATTTTAAATGTAGAGTCGTTCATTCAAAAAAAATAGATTCTTTCGAGAACTCCGAAGGGGCGACCATAAGTCGCCTATACCGGGGTGGGAATAGGTGGGTGAAAGCTTCAATGTCCCTCCAAACACACGAAACTGCATGTCATCATCAATCGTTGGTGCAGCTGAAAATATATATCGATGGGATATGTATTATTGAAATAGTAGTGATAAGTATAAATATATCAAATGTTTCATTTGTTAACCACATAACAGAAATCTCTAATATAGACTTAAAAATGTCAGGATTTATAACTAGGCTAACTAGAAATTTTAACAATATAAAGTGTATTACACTGTTATATTTTGCCTACGTAAGAAGTCAACTTGAGTACAATTCTCCCGTCTGGAGCCCACATTATAATATACATGTATAAGCTGTTGAAAGAATACAAAATAAATGTTTATGTACGTTTTCTAAATTTTAAAATGGGTATTCCAGCAATTATGTTAAACTACAATACTATTTTAAATGATAGGAATATGCTCAAATTGTCAGACAGAAGAATTTTTACTGACTTGGTATTTCTACATAAAATTCTAAATGATTGTTAGGTGATAGTTGATAATCCGGTGTTAATTGAATTGATAAGCTTCCGGATTCCACAACGTACTCGTAATACTAGAAGTCAGGATTTATTTCAATTAAAAAATTCTGGGACTTACTACCGTATGTATTCCTCTTTGCCCAGAATACTAATGATGGGAAACAATTATACCAAGTCAGTGGACATCTTCCATTTATGTTTAAACCAGTATAAAATTTTATTACTGAGGCAGTTCAGAAATGTACAATAAATATTGTATATTTCTTACCATTCATTTGTAATGTAAAAGCCCTGAAAAAAAAAATATACCATTAATAATTGATTTTAATATTGTAGTCTCATTACTGCACGTATCTAAGAAGGAGGTAGCGCAACACCGCATAACACACAAAAAATAAGAAGGTATCGAAGACATGCAATATAAAACTATATAAGAGAACGTGATGCGGCGCGGAGGATCAAATGATGTGACTCAAGGGATCAAATGATGCGGCTCGAGGGATCAAATGATGTTGCGGCGTTTCGTGGACTGTAAAATTGTGATTGCGGTTGTATATTTTTATTATGCTTTGAATTGACTTACTTATCCACAATACCATGCAATTAGATTATGTCACTGGGAAGTAATTGTTAGTTGGGAAAAATCAGGAAGGGAATGATGATATTTGCTTTAGTAAACAACTTATGCGGAATGGCAAGCACGCGATCTTGTAGCGGTGCGGTTAGCAAACTATTTTGTCGACTTCTGCAGTTTTATCAGCGAAAAAGCGATGAGGTTTGTGAGGACTTGTGTCCTTTGAACAAAATGATAGAGAGGGCAAACAATCGGTAGTTGTCAAAATGCAACAATACACTAGCGAGAGCATTCCCCCTGCCTTGACCAAGTGGTAAAAAAATGAATAACGTAACAAAAAAAATACGATACGAAAGAGTTCAATGAATAATACTGAACCTGCGGTACATAAGCTTGGCTTTTAATAAAGTAGGCTTTATAATCTATTGTCATAATTTAGCGTTGAAATGCAGTAAATTGAGAATAATGGTAAACGTATTATGAACTAATTTAATCTTAGATGACGTCAAATTTATTGTGATGGCAGGGGACAGAGTTTAACGACCACCCTGCGATATGTTCCGGAGTAAGTCAAAAGTCCGCAACGTGGTTCACCCCAGAGCGGAAAACCGTTTCACAAAGGAATAAAATTTAAAATAAAATAAAATAGAACGAAAAAATAAAAGTTCGATGAAAAAACACATTTTGTCCGAAATTTCGTAAAACCAAATTCACTTCACCAAGTTTTGCTTTAATTTTAAATTACTTGTGATTTTAAAAAAAGAAAAATCCTCCAAATTAGGTCGTGCTATAAAACAAGAATTTTGTCTGCCTCTAACATATCAATATAAAATTTTGCAATGTTAAAGGTGCATTTTAGAAGAAAAAAAAAATCGATAATTTTAATTGAATGACCGAAAACTGCAACCAAAAAAAGGAAGAGTGTCTGGAACATTTTCCGGCAAATTATGGAAATCTAATGATTTTGCAATTAACCGCTTTAGTCTTTTATTCAATCGCCATATCAATGAAAATGAAATATTCCACACTTAAATTCAAATAACACGTGTCCCACGAGAATTATTACCTATAAAAATAATAATGAATAATTTAAAACACATGTAGGATTACGAACAATTTAAAAAATATTTATATTAAGAATTCAGTAGGATTTATCGGTCCAGTTAGGAGTTCTACCGAGTCGAAACCTCTGATATGAAAATATCTGGAGTCTGTGAATTATTTTCCCATTTGGTCTCTGGTAGGTTGACATGTTGTTCTTGTATTGTTTTGTATTTAGTACACTTATATTGCGTGGATTGACTAGATGATCATTTGTGGAATTGTGTGTGGAAGGGTTTAGTTTTTCCTGTGGGGAACATTTAACCCGCACCATAAAGTCGTAAAAAAATCAAAAAATTAAAAATAATAATAATGGTCTTGGTCTATGGTGTGAGGAGGTGAGTGCAATCGAAAGGGGAGGGGAGTGAGGAAAGAAAGAAGAATAAAGTAAAATAAAATTCAGATAAATAAATAATAAATAAAAAAAATGCAAAGAGTAGTAGGCATCTTTAGAAAATAATTTTTCATAAAATATGCACTTCTACAACAGGGAATGTCACTTAAAGAGGAATGGGATCCTAACAGTAACAGCTTTCAAAATTATAAACTACTACATTGACAGCCCATACCTCTTAGAATGCTATAAATTGTTCGTACCGAACAACTACTGCCAGGGTCGCCACTACGACTTGTTCTATATCCCACATGGCAGAACAAACGTTCTGGCCCAACACAGGTTGACAAGAGGTATGGTACTGCTAAATGATATTTCTAGGTCTCTTGACATTTTCAACATTAGTCTTGAAGGTTTCAATAATAAATTTAGGCAAGGACTCTAAAATATGTATTATTGAAAAAAATTATGTATATATGTTACGTGTATTTTAATAGAATTATATTAATCTGTAATGCACAAAAAAAAAAGCGATGAAACTCATTCACAGGGTTTGCACAGGAGATCAAGAAATCAAAGGAGCACAAAGATCAAGAAATGATTATCTCCACGGTTTTTCTTATCGATTTATGAAAATAAAATAATTTTCTTAATCTAACAGCGGTTTTTCTTTTGCGACGTAAAAAATATGTCATTTCCGCAAACCCATAACTGTTGATTTATTATTTTTCTCATGGAAATTTACACATTTCGAAGTGTTGGACATATTTGTTGATGAATTGTATTATTTTCTTGGAAAAAACCGAACTCTTCTTTTTTTACATTAGCTACACAACCCAGCAGGTCCTGAGGAATATAATTTCCCTTAACCCCTGTGTCATCATTGAGGATTATGCGTGGAGGATTTTTTTGAGGAAAGGAAGGAGAGAAAATTCTGGTAAGGAAAAAGGTATGAGGTGTGGGTAGGAATCTGGGGGTCGGTGTGTCCAGAGGTCCTAGCATGGTCAATCGATAGAATTGTTAGAATATCTTTCGGTAACTTTTCATCGTTCTATAGGACAATATAATAATAACATATATTTATATAGCGCAGTTTTGAGTCATTTTACTTCAAGTGCGCTTAACAACTGCAGATCGTTAACGTACAAACAACAGTTAACTAACTAACTAACTAACTATCACGCCGTTTCCCCGCAGGGGTAGGCAGAGAGGACGGACCGCCAAACAACTCGGTCTTGGCACACACTCTTTGCCTCACTCACATTCATACATCGTCTCATACATTCTCTTCTATTATTCTGACTTTTGACAACAGTTGACGTCTAATATATTAAAAACACTCAGTATTGTTAACTGATACTTTTTTGTTAGCAATCTGCAAGCATGCTAGGAAACGTTGAGAAGTTACCAAAAGTTATCCTATCAATCCTTATCGATCAACTGTGCTAGGGTACTAGGAATGACAGACGTAGGAATCCATTCCCCAAGAGAGAGAGAGAGTCATGCCGGAGTTAACCACTCCAGATCGCTCTCACCGCCAAACAGAGAACGACACAGTACTTCCATTACAACCTGCCCTTCATCTTGCTAAACTATGGACAACATTTGCATCCAGCTCAGGATCACTACCTGGATGATTACGTATCAAACAATCCCGTTTATCATTATAAAATAATATTGAAAGAAGAATAATCATCATAACAAATAAACCGCATGTACTTGCATACAGCACCCAGCCACCAAAATCATTCCACGTGCCTACGTGCATCGTACCAATAACCTCTTTATCAGGAAGACTCAATAACATGTTGACAAACAACATGTAAACAGAAGTAGTCGCACACGTTACAACACAACTGGATGGACTATATAACGGCCAAATCATCTTCTACCAATTAATCTATTCTGTGCATTACATCCAAGCACTTGCTTGCGTATTGCTCATATAATAAGTTCCCTTTGAATTGTACTTATTTTAAAGTTGTATTGTTTAAATTAAATAATAAAGGATAATTTATCCACTAATATATTTTTTTCAACTCTACAATACAACAAAATTTAACTCCGGAGAGGTCATATAGTCTCCCTCAATATATCCCATCCGTCCAGCCACGCAATAAGTGGGAAGTCCACCGCCAATACCTAGGCAAACTTCACCTTATTTACCCGGAAACCTCTGCTGTCACCAAAAGTAGGGAACCCTTGGGGCGACCGTTGGTTATGCAGTAAATCATACCTGCCTCCCAAATTACAATATTTCATAGGTTTATATTATTTTGGTACAGTATTAATTGCGTCAAATTAAATTTTTAAGTGAAAGTACAGGTTAGATTTTCAGAGCACAGCTCTCACCCGACTGTGTCAAATATCCTGATTATTTTGTTTTTTTATGAGAAAATACAATTATTCTGTTAAAATAACCATGAACTTTTCTCTTTTTTCAGATCGCCGATCATCGTTCCAAAATGTGTAGATTTGTTAGTTAGTGAAACATAATAGTAGTAGTATTAATAAAAAAAGGTATCTAATCATGATTTAAAACTTTTCATTAAGTTAAATAGTGTCAAAATTATTATTAAGAGTGTTCTAAAAAGTTATCATGAGTAAGTGCAAATGTGTTACGTAGTTAAAATATTACAACAAATTATATCACGATTAGTCAATTTTTATACAAACACGTACAAATACGTTAAAACGTGTTCTGCGCCTTTATGGTAATGTACATAATATCAACAGTTTATGTTTGTTTTCCGTATAATTTAGCCACAGTTTAAAGTATTTTTGGTTGTAAATTTTTTTTATCCTTTTTTTTAAGTGGAAAATTGGTGATTTGTGAAAGTGAAAGAAAGGCGTTAAATATGCCTAGGCGTCCTGCTGATAGGTCGCTGCTGGTACTTTTCCTAGTGCTGCTCTCTTTTATGGTGGTGGTGACGTCACATCCCGACAACAGTGAGTAATTTTTTACATTTTTGTATTTATTTATTGATGGCCTCTGTGATCGAGGGGTAAGGCTCTCGACTAGGGATCCGATGGAAGAGGTTACAAATCTCAGTGACGCAAAGAAATTTAATTTGATTAATCTGCGTTATTTCATATTACGCTATACCTAATAGCCAGGTACTTTCCCACCTTTGTATTCCTCATATTTTTCCCCTTACCTTCAGCCTCACAATATACTCCAATTAGGGGTACCATAGTCTTACTCGCTCCAGACGGGAGCAGTTGGGACCTTGGGAGTGGTATTCACATAAAAAATGTTTTTAAAGAAAAAAAAAATTGATAACAGATCATCATTATATCAGTACTAATTAGAATTAAACAGAATAGATGATGTTTTCAGAGTACTTACATATCAGTTCTCATGGGTGGGGGAAAAAAACTCCCACGTGATCAAATTACGGATAACAAAAGGTTCAACAGAAATTAAAGTAAAATTCAGTCCTTGAGAAAAACATTTACGAAAAATAATCGTAAAGTTTTTAAGAACGAGAACATTTCAAAAATGTAAACTCCATAGATTTTTTTTTGTTATTTTGACGTGTCAACATCGATGCTACTACAAATTTTCTATGAATTTCTAACATAACTGATCTTTATCATGGTATTATCGTGATTTATTTTTGGGATATTGTGCTGTACTGCACTACCTCCTTCTTTAGCTAACGGACAGCGTTACAGTATTCATAATATTAATTTTGGAGGCGGGAATGGGTACCGCTGCCCCGGGAGCCTTTATTGGATAACCACCACCTCTGCCATAGGTCACCCCAAGTGGTTCGCTATGTTTGGTGATTTAGCAGAGGTGCCCGGATCACGGGGTGAAGTTTGTCTAGGCCTTGGAGGCGGATGACCAGGATACACTAACCCCAGATTCCTACCCACCCCTTAAACCCTTTTCCTTCCCAGAACTCTCCTCTCCTTCCTTTCCTTAAAACAATCCTTAACACAGCATCTCCACAGATGGCATAGGCCCCGAGGGAAATTATTTTCCTCAGGGCCTCCTGTGTGGAGTATATAAAAAAATAAATAAAATAAGGGAAGATGCATATTTCAATAGCTTTGAGCAGATGTGTATTTTACAATTGTTACCAATCTACCCTCGTGATGGATACTGCAACGCTGTCGGAAACGTTAATATGAAGATAGCGCAATATGGCATAACAGCCCAAAATAAATCATTAAATAATTTTTGTTGCGAAAATCTCAAATCATACTTTTATCACAGCAGTAGAACCAATTTAGTACCTTTTATAAAAAAAATCTCCAAAACGCGTTTTTTTCTCTCCAAAAGAATACATACAGCAGGCAATATCATAAGTTTACATCATTATTAGATTCTCAAACTTTTTTTGCCTATCGCCCACTTAGCAGCAATTGTCGTTGGGGCGTAATGGGATACCACGTCAAAGAAGGGGGCGTAATGGGATAGGGCAAATATTTTTGTGGCAGTCACTGTCGATGGGATGGGGTGGGATGGGTTTCTCTGGGTCTCCTACCGCCACCCTGAGGGTCTGAAACGCCACCCAATTTTCTTTTGGTCTTCTAACGCCCACCCTGAAGGTCTATAACAAGGGGGCGTAATCCTCACGTTGTGAACCTATGGTAAATATAAATTTTCGACAGTCTTTAAAAGGAGTTTCTCTGTTATTTTAATGACAACTTTGCATGTTTTTGTCGTTTTCATCTACCCGTTTAATGTGTCAAGTGAATTATGTTGAGAAATTGTTATTTTTTTATTATTAAATTGACATTTTCAATTAGATACCTTTAGCGCTTTGTCCCCCAGTAGATTTTTTTTAAATGACTCCACACAAGAGGCCCTGAGGAAAATAATTTCTCTCAGGGCCTATATCATCTGAGATGCTGTGTGGAGGGTCTTTTTGAGGAGAGGAAGGAAAGGTTTTTGCAGTATTTTGGGGCTTCAGACCAGAGGTGGCTGCCAAGCTAAGCCATTTGTATAGGGTTAGCGAATCGAATTATAAAAAGGTTTAGAATTTTAGCAAATTTCAAAAACCGTTTTAAGGTTTCGAAGGTGTTCCTAAATATTTTTTATTTATTTGGATTTTATTTTGGACATATTTGGACCGAATGACAAAATATTGCGGAGGCCTGAGGTTTTAAAAAACCGAACCATGTTTTCTAAGAATTTTATAATTTACAAAAAAATCCATCGAGTAGATAGAAGAAACTATGGAAGGTGCTTAGGGCAAGGTAGAATTTACCGTTTACAGGCAATCGCGTGCCCGTTGAAGGGAAGCATTGGACGTGTTAGATTGAACAATGATTTAATAAGGCGGCTTACTTTCACAAAAGGTGCCAAGCAAGTCTATCTAATAAAATATCAGCGGTAACCTTTTCTTTCACATAAGCCCCGAGGAAAAGAATTTCCATAATCTTTTTTTCATTTATTATTTATGTATATTTGTGTACAGATCAATGAGAATATTTTTAGTTTATATCTGCCGAACCTATAACACGTTAATAATATCAAAGATTAAGTTCGAGTCTGTAATTAGGGGTAGGTGTTGATTTTATAATAGTTTTCTATGCTCTTATGATTGGCTCCAGTGCAGTTGCAGTGCCACCTCCCCATGCTATGATACCATACTCAATAATAGAATGACAGACTTTTTAACATTAGCTCCACAAAGGTGGTCCTGAGGAAAATAATTTCCTTCAAGGCCTATGCCATCTTAGGGGATGCTGTGTGGAGGGTTTTTTTAATGAAAGGAAACAGAGGAAGTTCTTGGAAGGAAATAGGTATGATGGGTTGTTAGAAACTAAATGTTATAAATGTGTAATTACTACAACTTAAGAAATTCTAAAAATTATAAGGGTTTACTAAATTAAATAGTCATAAATTCATTGGATATTCATATGTTATAATTTAGGTTTATAAATTTGTAAAGTCTAATTATGCAATTATAAATGTTCTCCAAAATGATCAGGAAAGAATCTCAAACTTGTGATCTCCTGAAAGAAATCATTCATTCAGCCTAAATGCAATTATTAAGGTTCTCCAAAATGACCTTGAAAAAATTACATTTTTGCGATTCTTTCAAGGACATCAAGAAACCATCCCCTCGTTAAGAATGCAATTATTAATGTTTTTAAAAGCTGTTTTGACAGCTCTTTCTTGAGATCTCTTCAGCGAAACCATTCCTTGTTAAGAATATTATGAACTAAATATACAATTTGGCTGTCCTGAAACGGGAATCCTTCCCAGTTGGACAGACAAAGGATCATTTTGTAATATATTGTTATATGTATTTATAAACAAATAAATAAATTAATAAACTGCGGTGCAAGGCGATGGGTCTGGCTAGAGAGGTCAAAAGACCTCCTCAACCAGTTTTTCTCGATTCAGCCCGCCACGCAGTGGACAGACACATGGATCGCCAAGACCTTGACAAACCTCACCCCATGAACCCGGGAATCTATACTAAGTCACCAAACGTAGCGAACCACTTGAAGTGACCTATGGCTGATGTGACCAGATGTTCCGATTTCACCGGGACAGTCCCGTTTTTAGGCAGCGTGTCCAGGTGTCCCCGAACACAGCTTCGGGACGCCAAAATGTCTTGTTTTCGAAAGGAAACCATTATCCGCCTACATCATAGGTTCTCAACGTGGGCGATAACGCCCCCTTGGGGGCGTTTGAGACTTTCAGGGGGGCGGTAGAAGATTCAGAGACAATTGGGGGGCGTTTAGATGGCACAGGGGGGCGTTGGCAAGTAAAAAAATATGGTATAAAAAAGAAAAACAAAACACTCTAATCACGTACTAATAAAGCAAAGTAAACCTAATTATTGGTTAATTTTTGTTATTAAAAACCCATGTCGGAAGTAAAAAAGAAGATTCGGCAATATGGTGTGGATTATATTAAATACGGATTTATCGAAAATCCCATAAATCCATCATCGTCAATGTGCCTTATTTGTCGAAAAACATTTTCAAATGAAGCGATGAAGCCTTCTAGGCTTCAAGATCATATTAATAAAATCCACCCGGATAAGAAAGACAAAGATGTGACCTATTTTCAAGATATGAAAAAGAAGTACAAAATTTAGCCAACTATATCATAACAATTTTCAACAGCTTCTAAGCAAGACAATGATGGACTTCGAGCTTCGTACAATATCTCATTGTTGATTGCTAAAACAGGCAAACCACATATACTATTGGGGAAGATTTAATTTTACCAGCAGTAAAAGAAGTAATAAACACTGTGCTCCGTAAACCAGCTGCAGATATTATCCGAATTCCTTTGAGCAATAGTTCTGTTCAAAGACGAATTGATGAAATGGCTGAAAACATTGAAGAATCATTGTGCAATCATCTGCAGTCTTGTCGATTTTCAATTCAGCTGGATGAGTCCACTTTACCAACCAATGAAGCATTGTTATTGGCATACGTGAGGTTCATAAAATATGAGAAATATTATGTCAAGAACTGTTGTTTGTTACAAATTTGGAAAAAGATACAAAAGGAGAAACCATATTTAATACACTGAAAAAGTTTTGTGGCGAAAAGAAAATTCCTTTTAATAATATTTTGTCAGGTGCTACGGATGGCGCCCAGCTATGACAGGGCGTCACAAAGGCTTCATAGGGTGATTAAAAAATAAAGTTCCTGGCTGGTTTACTGCATTGCGTAATTCATCGCCAGCAATTGGTTGCGAAAAATCTGAGTGAACGCCTCCATACACCACTGCAATATGTTATCAGAGCAGTTAATTATATCAGAAGTAACTCATTGAATGACAAATTATTTAATCAGCTTTGCATTGCCAATGATGAAGATTTTTTAACCGATTGCTACTTCACACAGAGGTGCGCTGGCTGTCAAAAGGTTCTTGTTTGACTCGATTTTACAATCTATTTGAGTCTGTGATAGAGTTCCTAGGAAACAAAGACACAGAATTGCGCGACAACCTCACCTCATCGAAGAACAATATTACATACTTGACAGACCCGTATAAATTGTTTAATGATGTCAATCTCCAACTTCAAGAAGGCGGCGACTTAAATTTGATTAAGACAAAAAATTGCGTTGCAGCTTTTGTATCCAAACAGCTATTATACAAAAGAAATATTGGCATACGATAATTTAATAACTTCCCAAATTTATCAGCAGTATCATTCAAGAAAAACGACTTGCTTATTTACTGTCAACACTTGGAAAACCTCCACAATGATTTCAAGGAACGGTTCCGGGATATTTTAATCATGGACATACTAGACTGGGTTTTGAATCCTTTTTCAAATGTCTACATAGCAGGATCATCCCAGTTAGAAGAATAACTAATAGAACTGACGACAAATGAGGAATTAAAAATTAAATTTAAGAATGGCTACCAAGAGTTTTGGCTGCAGAATCCGATTTCACAACTGTACCTAGGATTATGGTCTATAGTCCAACGATTTTTAATAGCATTCCCATCGTCTTATATAGCTGAACGTGGATTCAGTGCTGTAGCAACGTTGGTAACTAAAAAGAGAAATAGGCTCCATATTACTGAACGCGGCGACCCTCGTTTGTTTTTAAGTATTATCGAGCCTAATATATACAAACTTCTTAAAACGCACCAAATTCAACCATCTCATTAGATAAGTTATTAATTCAATATCTTTTCAACGTTAATAAAAATACTTCTCCATATAATTAAGTATGCGTTTTAATCGTTCTCATTGAAACAATCTTCTTCTCAGAAATAGGATAGGAGTCATAGCCTTTCTTACGATTACATATTAATATTACAGTGTAATTACACGTTTAAATATAATCGTGGCAATAGATGTTTCAGATTCGTGACTATTTTTTTACATACTAGGTACCTAGTATGTAAAAAATAAAAATGGACTTTAAGGAAACCCAGAGAAACACATCGCCCCCCCCCCCCCCCCCCCCCCTAAGATGGTATGTAAAAGCAATTGGGGGGCGCTAGAAAAAAATGTATTGTCAAAGTGGGCGGTGGGCAAAAAAAGGTTGAGAATCTATGGCCTACATTAACATATCAACTGATAATCTTGAAATACGTAAATATATAAAATAGCTAACCCTAATATGACACGAAAAAAACATCACTGTCTTGTTAATTGCATTGTATGAAAGTGTGGGACACCTAAAACGAATGCGTTTATAAGATATTTTATTTAATTTATTAAAGGGCTACAATTCCAAAAATCCATCTTGGGAGCTGCGATACGATCTAGCCTCCTACCTTAGTAGTAAAGTAAATTCATTCGTAAAATCCATGCTAATTTTAGTCAAAAATATTTTTACTGTAACATATTGCTTTATTTCGTTTAATTTTTCACTTAATAAAAAAAATCTTTGAACAAGAGTCTAGAATTCCAATTGTCCATGCGATTAATTGGTAATTGTAATCTACCCTCTTTTGTACAGCGCTCTTGAGACGATTTTTCGCGAAAACAGGGCTATGTCAATAAATAAATAAATAAATATATCAGTTTATTATCAAGTACTTACCTTTTTTCGGTGCCCCGGTTTGGAGGAAATAATAAATGGCTACGTTAAGTATACTGATACTTCTCTATCGTACAATATCGCCATCATCCGAGAGGTTTTCAGAAATGATGGGCCCCAAGTATTTAAAATTGTTAGATGCGTTTATATTTTCCTCAGCTATATGGGGGGCATTTATTGGTATTTTTTTCAATCGAGGAATTATTATTAAATAATAATTTGGGATGGAAAACATCCCGATTTTGGTACGAAGTATTTATTGAGTTCATTTTGTGAGTGAATGGACGATTTTTTATATATTATCCATATGAAAATAGTTTTTCTTACCGTATAAAAAAATATGGTTTCCCATATTATGACCTTACTCCATAAAAACAGATTTTCATGGTGACTGACTTTTCTGACTTTTCATAGTAAATTAACTCACTCTATAAACTATATTAATGAACTCACCGTAGTCATTTACCATAGGAAACCAGGAAACCATTTTTTAAGTAAGAACTATTACCATGAAACCGTTTTTTTATACGGTAAGGTTATATACCAGAAAAACTGTTTTTATACGGTAAGGTTATATACCAGAAAAACTGTTTTTATACGGTAAGGTTATATACCAGAAAAACTGTTTTTATACGGTAAGGTTATTTACCAGAAAAACTGTTTTTATGCGGTAAGATTATTTACCATAAAAAATATTTTTATTCGGTAAGTAATGTCACCATTAAACCGTCTTTTATACACAGTAAGGTTATTTACCATTAAAACTGCTTTTATACAGTAGGTAATGTATGTTAACATGAATCCGTCTTTTTTTATACGGTAAGGTTCTTTATCATAAAAGCTGTAATTTTTTTTTTTTACATTAACTCCACACAGGAGGCCCTAAGGAAAATAATTTCCCTCAGGGCCTATGTCATCTTTGAGGATGCTGTGTAGAGGGTATTTTTGAGGAAAGGAAGGAGTGAACATGGGTCTTGAAGATACCCATGTTGTAGGAGGGAGGAAACACAGAGGCTGGTAAATCGTTCCATATCCGAGCTGTTGAACTCAAGAACGAGTCGTAAAAACGACCAGTTCTCATGTGACTGATGTCAACTGTGTACAAATGTTGGGCGCGTGTTTTGCGTGTTCCCCGACTATTCACCGGTGCCGAGGGGATCAACGACGCTAGTTCCTCGGAGCATTTTCCATTGGAATACCGGTAGAACAAGGACAGCATTCCCAACTGACGCCTGTGCTCCAAAGATTGCAATCCGTCTGTTAAGATGGGAGAATCTATCAAACGGACCGCTCGTTTCTGCACAGAGTCAAGGGTTTTTTTTAAGGTATTTTGGAGCTCCAGACCAGAGGTGGCTGCCAAATTCAACCGTGGGGCGCACTTGCGATTTGTACAGGGTTAGCAGTTGTGTACTATTAAAGTATCTGCGGGCCCTGTACAGTATGCCCAGTTTCTGAGAGGCTAATTTTACTCTGGTTTCGATGTAGCCCCCATACCTGAGCTGGTCACTTAGAGTTACACCAAGCATGTCAATGGAGGTCTTGTTTTTTTTTTTTACAGTGAATACCGCACAAGAATCTCAACTGCTCCCGTCTGGAGCCAGTGAGACTATGGCATCCCCAATTGGGGTATGTTGTGAGGCTACAGGTAGTGGGGAGGGGGGGAAGGAGGTGGGGAAGAGGAAGGTTGGGAGGTACCTGGCTATTCAGATCTGGTCACCAAACACGGCTAAAGCCATTTTCAAGCAACGTTTCAATTCTGAATGGTGGTCTTACACCAGGGCGATACTGAAAGTATCTTCCACTCTGGAACGTGCCGCAAATATACTATATATTATTTTTAAATGAATTAATTGTGAAATAACACAAAATAATCAAATAAAATTTATTTTCGCACGCCGGGTTCGAACCCGCGACCTCCGGATTGTGAGTCAATAGTCTTACCCACTGGACTACGGAGATCGTCAGACGTTATCAGATTATACTAAATTATAATAAAACAAATAAAAAACTTTATTCCAATTAATTTTATTTGACCGTAACCGATTTCAGCTCGTCAGAGCCATCTTCAGATATCCAGATTAACTAATAATGATAAATGCAAAACAGCTTTTTATAATGTGAATTCTCTAGGGAGAATTTTAATAAATAATAAAGATAAGAGAGAAAAACTTGAAAACTCAGGCGTTTACCAAGTGAACTGCGCTAACTGCCCATCGTATTACGTTGTCAAACAGGGAGATTATTCAAAACCCGATTTAAAGAACACTTTGCAAAGTGGGTGAATGACAAAGGAGAATTATCGAATGTAGCATCACATTGATTATTATTATTGATAAAGACAGAGATGTTAAAGTTCTTCATTCTTGCAATAAAGGTCATAAACTAGATAGACTAGAATCTTTAGAAATTACTCGCTTAACTAAAAAAAATAGACCCTAACTTTGTAATGAATAAAAAATTAGAATCATTTGCTAAGTCTCCGCTTTTGTATCCATTGTAATTCTCATAATAATTTCGTAATTTAAATATGTATTTAGTTTAAACTATTCCTAATCTAATGTAAACATGCATCCCTTCAAAAAGTAACATTGTAATTAATGAGCTATTAGAATCATTTACTGAAACACCAGTTTTGTATCCAGTATAATTTTCATAATAATTTCGAAAATAAAATATGTATTTAGTTTTAACCATTCCCACTCCAATGTTAACATGTATCCCTTCAAAAAGCAATTTAAAAAAATCCCATTGATCATAGATATGTATAAAAACGATTTGACAATAAAATAAGGCCATTAATAATTCACATTACTTGTAAGGTTTTTCCCTAATCAATAGATATTGAAGTGAGCTACAAACCCAAAGAAATTAGCCTACTGGAATTAAAAAAATACTTAGAAATTCGACAGTCTAAAAGGACTTAGTAACAAAAATAATTTAATAAAATCCTTGTAGATCACCCCTCTCCCCCTCCCCCATATGTTATGTATATAAACCGTAAGCTAAGAATTATTTGTACCAGTCTGAAGATGGCTCTGACGAGCTGAAACCGGTTACGGTCAAATAAAATTGAGTGCAATAAAGTTTTTTATTTGTTTTATTATAATCTATTTTAATGGACTTTCACCACGAATTATCAGTTTTAAAAATAGAAATATTAAATGTAATTATACGTTCCTTACCATGAAACCGTTTTTTTTAATTGGTAAGGTCATTTACCATGAGAGACTGCCCTGTTGAATAAGACCCTGTCCTCTTTTGTTAGGTTATTTACCATTAGAAACTGCTCCTAATTTACAGAAAGGTAATTTATTATGGGAAACTGTCCTATTTATGCGCTAAGTAGGTCGTTTATTATGGGAACCCGTCCATTTATCGGTTAACCACAATTTTTATACAGTTAGGTCATTTATTATTGGAAACTGTCCTTTTTATACGGTAAGATATGAAACAATGTTTATATTCATGAAGGTCATTTTTCATTTTAAACTGCTTTTATGCTGCTAGGTCTTTTGTCATGGGAGACATTATTTACTTGTTTTTCGGGGGATCTTGAAAAATTAAAACTTTGGCATTTATTTTAACTATTAAAATAACTTTAAAAATAAAAAAAATATGCAGTTATTTAAGTTAGAAGGTCATTGTTCATTAAAAAAAATGTATTGGAGTTCCTTATTATACACAGAAGTTTAAGAGTTAATATAAAATGGTACTGCGCATTTTCATCCCTGACAAAATATTTCCGACTAAATATCCTATTTAGTCGGAAATATTTTATTTTCTTTATAGGATGTACCTATGTTTTTATTTTATTTTGTATATTACTTACCTAATACCTCACAAGAGTCTGAGGTGCTCCCATCCGGATCCAGTGAGACTATTGCATCCCCAATTGCGGTATATTGTGAGGTTGAAGATAGTGGGAAGAGAAAAGAGACGGGGAAGAGAATGATGGGGAAATATCTGGCTATTTAGATCTGGTCACCAAACAATGCTAATGCCATTTCAAGCAAGGTTTCAATTCTGAATGGTGGTCTTACACCAGGGCAATACTGAGAGTATCTTCCCTTCTGGAATGTGCCGTAAATATACTTTACATTTTTTATAATGAAAAAACTATGAAAAACACAAATTATTCAAATAAAATTTATTTGCCCACGCCGGGATTCAATCCCGTGACTTTCGGATTGCCAGTCAAGAGCCTTACCACTAGACCACGCCACACAGATAGTAATTTGAGGTATCTAGCTCGACTTTAGTATGTTTTTGGGACAATATAAATTATCATTATAATATGAAGGAAATGTTAAAAAATATATATTGCATGATTCAACCCGGTATAGTCGTTTTTACAGCAATCTATAAATTATATATAAAAATTTGGTTGTCGTATGTTTGCGTTCACAAATCTCGGAAAGTAATCGATAGATTGACCCAACTTTTGTACAGAACATTGCATTTTAGCAGAAGAGTGTTTCTATATATAATAATAAGCGCTGGCGTTATTAAATTTGTATATATCGATTTGTGTATCAAAAATCGCCTTAGTGCTGAAAAAATTAAAATTTGTTAAAATAAACCCTGAATACATCACAAAACTAAAGTTAATTTGACGCATTGATGTCCATTAAATACAAAAAACGTAAAATTTTGCCGGACACATTCGGATAGATTTTCAAAAGTCTCGATGAAATCTAAACTTAAAGAAAAAATACGGTTTGAAAAATGGTTACTTCAATATTTTTTATCAAGTTAAATAATTATAGTAATCCCCTTATTTCCCTGATTCCATCACAAAGATTCAGAAAAAAACACAGTAGTTATTGTTGAATTATCACGATGACGCGCACACGTACACCCACGTAGAGATCCAAACTCGACTGACATAAAATTACTCGTTCGCGTTTCGAGGTAGTAAGTTTTTGCAATATTTCCGTGACGTAGTAAGCAGCTTAAATGTATATTTTTTTCAATTTATAAAAAGATTAGACATTTAGGTACCTACTCAATTAAATTTAATTTAAATCTAGAAATATACTAAGAGTTTTAATAATAAAGTCGAGCTGAATACCTCAAATTATTTTTAACTGTGCGTCGGCCGTACTATTTTGTCCCATTTTTTTGTTAGGTTTGGTTAGGTTAGGTAAGGTTTTAGTACATGTTTAGTAGGGAGATGTTTTGTCCGAAGGATATTTTGTCGGGGTTATTTTATCGGGGATATTTTGTCACGGGTTGAAAAGTCGCGGAAACATTTAAACCAGTTTTTTTACCGATCATTTTTTTGATTTAATGAATTCAAGGAAATGGTTCAATTTTACAGATTTTTTTTTTCCAAAAATCATCAAAGTATGATATAATATAATTACAAAATTAATTGAAAATGTGGAACACAGCCTACAGATACCAATAACAATCACATTTGAAACAATAACAATCAGAGGTATGGCGCAGGAAGGAGCTAAATCGTTATTCTGTCTCGTATTATTGTTTTGCAAAATGATTAATTATATCCCTTACAAATGCAAACATTTCGCTCCTTTATTTGTTAACGAATTTCAAAATAATGCAAAACAGGTCTCACTCCCTATCCGATTGAATCGACTGGTTTGGGAGAAGCCGAGTTCCTTTTATACGATTATTTAAATGGCTAGTAAGAAGTTTTATTGTCGCATTAAACACAATCATTAAACAAGGATTTAGTTTAGAGGAAATGATAATATTATGATGGCGATTTATTTAAATTAATTTGCTGAGCGGGTATTGAGGGATGCCCAGGTTTATCCGGGTCTTGGCGGCTTATGTTTCTGCTTACCAGGCAGGCGGGATCAGGAGAGACTGGCTTAGTGAGATCCTTATCAATATTAATATCACGAGGTCAATTTGGGAGGCGGGGGTGGGTACCGCCGCCCGGAAACCAGTATTGGATAACCAACACCTCTGCCATATGTCACCCCAAGTGGTTCGCTATGTTTGGTGACTTAGCAAGGGTGCCCGGGTTCATGGGGTGAGGTATGTCCAGGCTTTGGTGGCGGATGCGTCTGCCCACCAGCTGCATGGCAGGCCGGATTGGGAGAGAATGGTTGAGAGAGTCATTTTGGCTTCTTTAGCTGTACTCTCACGGAACATAACCTTGAACCGCAGTGGGAGGGATGGATTCATACGTCAGTATGTCACTCCTGGACATACTGACCCCCAGATTCCTACCCACCCCTAATACCCTTTACCTTCTCAGAACTTCCTCTCCTTCCTTTCATAAAAAGACCCTCCATATAGCATCTCTAAATTTGACATTTTTTTCTCCAGGGCCTGTTGTGTGGAGCTAATGTAAAAAAAAATCGGCCTCTACAGGGTTCCTAGCATTGTCGATCGATATAGGTATTATCGAAAATGAAAGTTCACGTCAAATAAATAACAAAGCCTTAGTCGTTGTTAACTGCTGTTTTTTCGTTAGCGGCCTGCAGTCGTGCTCGGGAATGATGACGAGTTACCGATATTTTCATTTAAACCTATATCGATCGACCATGCTACGTACCCAGTAGGACTTTTTCGATTCATCGCCTTGCAACGGAAGGGAAGTATTCGTAAGTCCGTCACTCTTGAACCCAACGTCCCTCAGATTCTTACGCACCCCCTCATCTTCTTCTCCTTGCTTTCTATTAAAAGAACTTTCTTGTGTGGAACAATTGTAAAAACAAGTAAAATAATTGTTTTCAAACAGGATGATTTAGAAGAATACAGAAGATTTTATATTAAAGAAGGTATTTGGACAGAGAAATCCAACCTCGTTTACTTCCGTATGGTTTTTCTAATAAGCATTTTTTTAATCTATTTTTAATGGAAAAATAATTCAATAAATAATAAATATACTGGGAATTAATATGTCATATATTGGTATATAAATGTGTAAATTCTAATTATGCAATTGTAAATGTTCTCCAAAATGACCTGGAAAGAATCTCATGCATATATTGTGATCGCCCGAAAGAAACTATTTACTTATCCTGAATGCAATTATTGATGTAATTAAATGTAATGTCCCAGTAAATTCATTGAAAAAAAAAGACTTAAATTTCTTAGCTAAAATATTTAAATCTACATTGGACAGCGAACTCCTGCAACTCCTGCAAGAGACGTAGGTACAGGAGGTACCATCGAAACAGCGCGCTGCGGCGGTTTGGCACTGAGCGAAACATAATTATATTAGGTGTAATTAGACAAGGTTAATGTTGCAATTTTGCAAACCTATGATCACCTTATTTTTAAATTCTTGTTGTTTAAATTTTTATATTTTGTATGTATCTTTTTTTATCGTACTGTATTGATAGTATATATCTCACTGTACTGAAAAATTTTGCTGCTTATATTTTTATTTCATTTATATACTTTTATTTTATTTCCATTTTGTAACTTTATTTAGTCTATTTTTTTCTCATTTTAAAGATGTACCTACTGCCTTTATTTTTAATTATATAAAAGTCCTCTGGGTGTAAAATAAAATAAATAAATAAACAACTTAATAAATTAATGTTCTCGAAAACGAGCCTGAAAAAATTCATTTATCATATTTTGGTTCATAAATGTGTAAATTCTACTACTTAAGAAATTCTAAAAATTATAGTACTTTATTAAAAGTACTTTATTATAGCCATAAATTCACGGGGAATTTATATGTCATATATTGGTTTATAAACGTGTAAAATTATACAATTGTAAATGTTCTCTAAAATGGCCTGAAAAGAATCTCCTACTTGTGATCTCACTAAAGAAACCACTCATTCACTCTGAATGCAATAATTAATGTTCTCCAAAATAATCCTTTAAAAAAATCACATTTGCGATTCTTTCAAAGACTTAAAGAAACCATCCCTTCGTTTAGAATACAATTTTTAATGTTCTCAAAAGTTGTTTTGTCAGAAGCTCATTCCTGTGATATCTTGAACGAAACCATTTCTTTGTTAAGAATATTATGAACTAAATATACAATTTGGCTGTCCTGAAACGGGTATTCTTCCCAGTTAGACAGACAAAGTATCATTTTGTAATGCATTGTAATATAATATATATATATATGAATAAATAAAAAAAAAATAAAAAAAATAGAAGAACATTTTCAACTATCCTTCGTAAAATGGAGTCCATCGCAAAAAACCAAGCAGTCGTAATAGGAAACGTTGATTGAAATATCTCTAGCTTCTTCTCTTATGTTCTTCCCATATTCCTTCTACCTCTGTTTTTTTTCGTTATTATTTTCTTCCTCCCAAGAGTATTATTTAATACACGAAGTTTGCATAATATCTATCAGCTGCGAATAGTTTTAATTTTTTTATTTATTTTGAATACCACGTCCAGAGTTTCTGCGCTTTTACATGCTAGCAAAAAACATAACATGCATGGACATACAAATAGATGTCTATGATAACCTAAAAAAAACAATATACTCAACCATAGAAGATAGAAAAATAGTTGATTGGGAATAATACAATAAATAAATTAAAAAAGTCGAAGCCAAGCTAGGCAGTTTGTTTGATTATATTTGTTATTCTGCTTTCCGATATTAATTATACTAAGACCTGTTTATATTTAGCGATAGATACATTAAATATATCAACAACATCCTTATAATTGTTACCCAAGTTCTGCATCGGCGAAAAAGATTGTGATTGTGATTCTATGCTGTAGTTGTCAAAATTAAACGGTAGATATTGCTTTTATGTTGGTTTTGCGAGGTATATGGAAATAAATCAAGTAAAAAAAAATAGTCGAAAGCGGCAAATTATTGAATTTATGATTTTATTTAAACAAGATATGTCGAGTTATTCTGCGTTTGAATAATTTTAATTATTAATACAATTAATGAATACAGTAGAAAATCATAATTGATACTTTTCATTGTAATAAATGGTTCCATGACAGTTGATCCGCCGACGGTTGTCTCTCCGGCAAATTTTTGTTCATAGTGCAGTTGGCTTAGGGAAAATATGTTGCACCAACTAGTAAAAAATATAACCAAAATTGTAATAAAATTTTCAAAATTTTTAGCAACCCTTGACACAAAAATACTTGATAACCTTGAAACGCCTGAACAGATTTTGATCAATTGTAGCCACACACCATCTCGATTACGTCAGCTTTCAAACAAAAAAACCGCATCACAATCAATCCATTCGTTTAGGAGCTACGATGCCACAGACAGACACACAGAAAATCAAACTTATAACACCGCTCCTTACGTCGGGGGTTAAAAAAACTTCTTGTCTATATATCGCAGAGATATAATAAGAGAATATTTTCTTTCGAAATGCGTGAGCAGATGAATCCACAACTGGAATTTTACATTCTGAACCCAAAACTGGTTTAAGTTAAATCTAGATGCGGCGAATTAAAACAACACTTAGATGAAAATGGTTTTCTTTATTCTGGCAGCACATACATAGTCTACAACTAGAATTTTATAACTGCACTTTGAATAAGATAATGTTTTCCTTCGAAATGTGTAAGCAGATGAATCTACAACTGGAATTTTACATCCTGATCACAAAACTGGTTTTAAATTAAAGAGTGAATCTGTTTGCGAGTTCCCAGATTTGATAAGTATTACTCTCATAATATGCGTATGGTTTTCCTACGAACTATGAATTTTTAGGGAGGAGGGGGAGGGGGGTGTCGGCCCACCCTGTGCGGCACTTTTAAGGGGCGGCAAAATTCCACAATATATTTTTTTTACATTAGCTCCACACTCCACACAAGAGGCCTTGAGAAAAATAATTCGCTTCAGGTCCTGTGTCATCTTTGGGGATGCTGTGTGGAAGGTCTTTTTAGGGAAATAAAGGGGAGAAAGTATTAGAAAGGAAAAAGGTATGAGGGGTCGGTAGGAATCTGAGGTCAGTGTGTCGAAGAGTGACGGACGTATGAATCAATCCCTCCCACTGCGGGTAAAGCGATGTTCAGAGAGTCCTGCTGGAGAGGTCTACAGGTCTTCCTCAATCAGTCTCTCCCGATCTGGCCTGCCACGTAGCTGTTGGGCAGACACATACGCCGCCAAGATCCGGACAAACCTCGCCCCTTGAACCCGGGCTTCCCTGCTTTGTCACTAAACGTAGAGAACTACTTAGGTGACCTATGGCAGAGGTGTTGGTAATCCAATAAATGGTTCCCGGGGCGGCGGTACCCGAACCCGCCTCCCAAAATTTTATTTTAAAAAATCCATTTCATATCACGGATCGTTGTGTTTCAATGGATTATCAAACTATCCATGTGTTCAAAGTACAAAAATAGGATGAAAACCATTTTCGTGTTCTGTGTATCAATTAAAGCTGAGGACTCGCGTGCAGATTAACTCTTAGGTTAAAACCAGTTTCATGTTTCGAATGATCTGTCAAAATTCCAGTAGTGGATTAATCTATTGAAGCATTTGGAAGAAAATCGTTCTAATATTTCAAGTGGAGTTAAAATGTTTGTTTCAAACCATTCTTCAAATTTTTTTCGTAAGAAAACCATAAGCACATTATGAGAGTAATACTAATTAAAACCGGGGACTCGCTAGCAGATTTACGCTCAATTTAAAACCAGATTGGTGTTCAGAATGTAAAATTCCAGTTGTGGATTCATCTGCTGACACGTTTCAAAGAAAAACACTCTCTTATTCGAAGTGCAGTAATAAAATTCTGGTTGCGGACTGTGTGTGTGTTGCCAGAATAAAAAAAAAATTTTTGTGTAGGTAATGAGTGTATTTTTAATTCACCCCATACAGATTTAATTTAAACCAGTTTTGTGTTCAGTATATAACGATAAATTAATAAAAACAAGTTGCAGATTTATCGTATACCGAGTGAAGCTTTACATTTGAGGTGAGTGCTATATGCTGCAAAATTCTGAGAAATTGACTGTTCCGTGCGTAACTCTTATTTTGGGACTATAACGAAGAATTAATCTTGAGTTAAAACCTGCCTTGTGTTCTAAACACAGTGTAAAAATTCGAGATGTGAAATTTGTAGTAGAATTTATAACATGAATTTTATTGGAAGAATACTCGTCACATGTGATTAAAAATCGACATAAAATGAGATCGTGATACAAAAAAAGGATTTCTACCACCCCCTCTCTCCCCGGCGCTTGAAAATCTGCTGTTGAATAACCTAAATAGGAGGGCGGCGAAATTTTTCACCGCTATCCCGGGCGGCTGACACTCACTGAATATTATGTGGTCCATTTGAAAAGTATTCAGCCATTTCATAAATATCACTATGATCAATGGAATTATTAAAGGGATAACTGATGAATTCCACCAACTTCTCAATTTTCTGAAGTCTGATACCACTACTTTAATTTCTGCTGTGTACCTACTTGCCAGGAATGAAACTGTAGGTAATATTTTTATGAATAATTTTTTACATATTGTTGAAAATTTTCTTTTTCGAGGTCGACTATCATAGACGCTGTTTGACTTTGCAATGCTTCAACATTTTTCATAATTTTTGTGAATGATTTATTCTTGCCTTGTAATTTCAGATTTAATGTGCTCAGTCTTCCGGTAAAATCTGCTAAAAATTCTAAATCACATTGCCAGTCTAAATCACATAGTTGTTGATAATCATCACCCCTCTCTTCAAGAATTTTTTTTATGAAACCCAATCACATAATGGATCGGAATTTTAAAATTATACAAGATGATACGCGCAACTCTTGTGCGGGTTCTGGTCAGGCTACGGGTCCAGAGTTTTTGTGCGGATGTGGGTTATATTAGGTTCGAGTCCTTGGCCGGACTTGTGCCTCCGATCGACTGGACTAAAGGCCGAGCGACCGGTTGGCCATCCCTGATATAATGTATACACCAGAATACGGGTAGAAAAAAAATCGGTTCCATGAAAACTCAAAATCGTGAAATTTTAACACCCCTTTGAAAAGACATTAATTTAAAAAATATGAAAAATAGCCCACTAACCTTACATATTTAATGTGATGACCGTGGCCGGTTATCCCATGTAATTCTGGACTCCTTTCTATGGGGATCCAGATTCCTCTGTATATAGTGATCTCAGTACAGGGTGATAGCAATAATAATGCGTAGGTAGTCTCGTGATATTTATTTCGGGATAAGGTAGAATGGTTCCATCAAGGAAGTCTGGTGGTAAGAGGACGAATGGATAACAACCACACCCTTTTATACGTTCCTCATGTTGTCTCACTCATACACGCATGTCTCTTTCATACCGCAAGACATACGTTCACCACATCCCTCCACACTTAAATCTGAAGACAGTTACACAACATGATGATGATAATAATAATAACAATACATACAAATATTCATTATTTACAGTAAGTAATTCATTTTCATGTTGAGTCGAGAGCTGAGTCCTGTCTTCATTGACTCATCTGTATGTCCGTGGTCGTAAACGGTCCTTCCAATTTCCCGACATGGAAGCCACCGGATCACTGGAGCTGGAAGTGAAAGGAGAATCACCCATTTGGCATCCGGCACAAAGCTGGAGACATCGTAATCATCATACGACAGTCTCTTCGTCTCAGACGCGATATAAGGATTGCTGGTATTCTTTTCCCATGATACACACAATTTAGACAACTGATCAAAATACCTTTTCCAATACATAAGTTTTCCATTTAAATTAACCTCAATTAAACACAATTTTTTTCCTAATTGTTTATGTACTTTCCCTGGTACCCATTTATCATTGTTTTGGTCTCTAAAATCTCTAACCATTTCTTTTTGATTAATCGAAAAACCTACCGACTCTTTATTATTTCTCTTATAATAATATTTCTGATTTTCCTGACATTTAGACATTTTAATTTTAGTCTCTTTATTAATTTTATTATCCTTATCTCTCCCTCCCCCTCTCGGTACAAAACTGTTAAAGCTAGACCTTAGTTTCCTTCCAAACTTACTATAATTTACCGGAACTAAAATATCTCCCGATTGCAAACGGCCTAATTCCGTTTCAACCTTTGCTTTTAAAGCAAAAGGTATATTTCTCGGATTGCAGAATTTTGGTTCCATGTTCTCTTTTATTTTCAAATGCACTTTATTTTTATTAAATTTACCCAGTTTCTCCGAAAAAACCTCCGGGAATTTTCAAATTAATTTGTCCAATTCACTTCTATCATTCTCAACTACATTGTGAGAAAAAATATCACTACCCTCCTGGGTTGGAATGAATTGTAACCCCGTAAATCCGATATTAACTTCTTTAGTTGTTCCATTTCTTACAACGCAAAATTCTAACAATTCCCTATAACCGTTATAATCAACTGTTAATAAAATACAAACCAATAAATTCAACTTACAGTTAGCGTAACCCGTTAAGGTTAAATCCTTTGGTTTTAAATCCAACTGTTATAATCTCTGTCTGTTAAAATCGAAACTGCAGCTCCTGTATCCAGTAAATTAATAAACTCGATATTATTCACTAAGATTTTGCACAATATTGACTCAGAGTACACTGTGTTTATCCATAACTTTTTTTTTATTTCCCTACGCGTTCACACATACAGAAGAAATAACTTTTTTATTATCACTGCGACAAATTTTACTTATGTGACCACTGTGATTGCATTTATAACATATCACGTCTTTGGTGCATTTCCATGCTTGCCAAGCCTACGCAAACCTCCACAAGCTCCAAGCGTACACAAATCTCGCCTGGTATTTGGAAGCTGTTCATACGCTTGTGACTGCGTCAGTACGTTACCAACACCCGAGCATGGCGGACGCCGAACTTGTGTCGGCTATTGCGTTTGGTTTAACATACTGTTATTTGAAATACAAGCAAAATATAAAAAAACAATATAATATTGTCTTGTATTATAAAAAAAAAGTTATTCCGACAAAAATCATATGTTTTTTTTATTGTAACAAATAATAAATCATCAATAAAAGATTATTTATTTATATTGACTTTTTAGGTAAATCCAATAAATTAAATTAGTGCATTCAAATTATGTACTTATACATTTTTATAAGTCAGGCATGCCTATTACGTCATACATATGTCTCGTAATGTTAATTATCGATATACCGCATGGAGAAAAAATGGCGTGCATACGCCGTCAGTTCGGAAATTACACTGAGCGTTTGCCGAAGCTTGCCGCTGGATCCGACCCCGACTGGATCGGCGGCAAGCCTACGCAAACCCTACGCATCCTACGCAAGCCAAGACAAACGACCTGTTTCCACGTTGGCGTTTGTGGAGGTTTGCGTAGGCTTGGCAAGCGTGGAAACGGCGCATTTAAATTTACAAATTACCGATTCGTGATAGGTAGTTCCCACAATGTTTACATCTTAACGCGCGGTCTATTGACTTCGGACTGGACCATGTAACATTTTTATCTGTAGGCCTGGAAAAATGTGTCCCAGCCGGTATCAATTCGTTCCGATTATTATTTTTAGCAACTTGATTTACACTTTCCGAATTAATTTTGTCATTAATTACATGAAACGAATCCATCGCAATAGCACAATCTAAAACTTTTTTTAATGAAAAGTTTTCCGCCTCGACAAATAATTTTTCTTTGATACGACGCATTTGAAGACCGGTGACAAAAACATCTTTTAAATTATGTTCTAGTCTGTCTTCGAATTTGCAAAATCTAACTAGCTTCCGTAATCGCGCTATAAAATCATTCACGGATTCTGTTACTTTTTGTTTCGTAGCGAAAAAAATTTCGCGTTCCTTGAACACATTCCTTTTTATACCTACATGATTCTCTAATAATAACAATAAATTTTCGACCGTAATATCCGTAATTTTTTTTGGAAAACACAAATCAATCAATAAATCTATTGTCTCTGTGTGCAAATGAGATATTAAAACCGCTCTCTTTTTCTCAACCGAATTAATTTTGTCATCATTGACTAGGATGAACTGCTCGTACTGAAGAACGAATGTCTCCAACTTGTCCCTCAATAAAAAAAAACCTGGGCAGTTCTCCTCCTTCCATTTCCACACATATGCAATCAATAAAAGCAGAAAAATAACAAACAGCACCCAACTCACGACTCTGATGATTGGATGCTGCCCGATCTCGCCCTTCCGCGAACCGTGTATAGCTCCTGAACCCTGGTCTTCCTCCTAATGCGCCTTCCGTGAGGTCTGCACCAGGTCCCAGCTTTTCTCCTGAAGATCCGGAACTACTGTATCCACGCCTTACGTGATACTCTTCCAGGTTCTCGGCACTGAATAGCCTTATCCAGCGCCTTGATGCTTCTAGGATGTTTCTTCTGCTGCTCTTCTTCATCCTTGCTCCGCAATTATGTAATTCTGGACTCCTTTCTATGGGGATCCAGATTCCTCTGTATATAGTGATCTCAGTACAGGGTGATAGCAATAATAATGCGTTGGTAGTCTCGTGATATTTATTTCGGGATAAGGTACAATGGTTCTATCAAGGAAGTCTGGTGGTAAGAGGACGAATGGACAACAACCACACCCTTTTATACGTTCCTCATGTTGTCTCACTCATACACGCATGTCTTTTTCATACCGCAAGACATACGTTCATCACAATTAATGAATTTATTATATATTTTTTCCATAACTTTTAATGAATGTTGAAATAGCTTTTTTCTGAATTATCGAGTCACAAAAAAACGACCCTGTAAACAAATTCCTTTGATATCCATACTTACTTATTATTAAAGTGTATTTAAGGTTTGGAATTTATAAATAATGGTCAACATTTATAATTTTGTAGTAATTATAATCTCGAGGGGGCAACTGTCGGGGGTCACAGTAACAGATACATGTCCCTAAGTTAAATAAAAAAATAAATTAATTTGAATTTTTTAAAAAGTGAAACTTTATTAGCGCCGTTAGTGATTTGAAATTCGGATAAAAATAAAGTAAAAGCACCCATTGACAAACTACTAAAAAGGAGTTTATTGGGACTTTTCTTTTTTCTGTAAAATTATTTATATTTGTTCCTGTCATATTGTATTAAGTACTTTGTCACACACAACTCAGTTCTACATAAATACTAGATTCTTATATAATGCTGTAAATTCGCATCTTAGCGCGTGCCTTCAATAGCGCAATGGGCAAGGTGCCTGATAAGTCTCAGCGGCCAGAGAAACAGGCATCGAGCGAACTTAGGTTCAAATCCGACGAAATAAAAAAAAAAACATTTTAATTTTGTGAATTCTCTATCTAATTTTCAAACCACTTTAAAAAACAAACAAAAGAAAAGAAAGCGACTTTCTAGTTTCACTTTTACCGCTTGTAAATTACACACACTGATTTAAAAAAAAAAAAAAATTTATATGAATACCACACAAGAGTCCCAACTGCTCCCGTCTGAAGCCAGTGAGACTATGGCATCCCCAATTGGGGTATGTTGTGAGGCTGAAGGTAGTGGGGAGGGGAAGGAGATAGGTAAGAGGAAGGTGAGGAAGTACCTGGCTATTCAGATCTGGTCACCAAACACGGCTAATGCCATTTCAAGCAACGTTTCAATTCTGAATGGTGGTCTTACACCAGGGCGATACTGAGAGTATCTTCCACTCTGGAACGTGCCACAAATATACTATATATTATTTTAAATAAATAAATTGTGAAATACGACAAATAAATCAAATAAAATTTAGTTTCCACGCCGGGATTCGATCCCGCGACCTTCGGTGTGGGAGCCTTACCGCTTGACTACGCCGGCCGTCATTTCTGTCCGATATCAAATTAAAAATAACTTAGGTACTAAACGTGGATTAAAAAAATGTTTGCTGTTATTGTTGAAATGCTTTAACGAATGAATACACTGATTGAAAGGTGAACACGCAATGTAACCAATTGTGAATGTAAATAATAGATTTGACAGGTCAATAGCACGAACAGTTGAACTTTCCGCTTACTTGATCTCATGTAGTTCAATCGTATTTTCAGAATACTACATAACAAAGCCAGTCATCATTACTTCAGCATTAACGTGGCTTGACGTAAGCAGAGCTGATAGGTTAGGCGCCCATCACACAAACTGAAGATTCATCATTTACCCAGAGCGTTCCAATATCGGAAGATATAGTTTATTTTTATTTATTTCTACGTTTATTATATCCGATTCTTGATAAAGAAAAAAATCTTTATATCTGCGTACTATACAAGGCCCGCAGATTTTGTATTTTAATTTTTTTATTTATTGAATATATGTATGTTTTTACAATAATTATACATTTTTTTACATGTTAAACAGATTTGTAATATGAATATAATAAAAGCCTTTCCTCACCATAAAGAGACAAGGCTCTTGTGTTTGGTGAGTGAATTCATGCTTAATTATGTTATCGATGTTATAATAATAATAATAATAATGATTTATTGTCCTCCTTTCTTTACAAACATATAAAGATAATAATATCCTCACTGGGATTTCCCGTGCTGAGGATTTCATTTACATATTATAATTTAATTATAAGAAATTAATATGAATTAGTTATAAACATATAGGTATCATGTAGTATTTTTTTAAATAATTAAAAATTAATTAAAATTGTGTTTTTTTTTATAATTCAGTTCAGTAGATTCGGTTTTAGTCTGTATTTGATATCAGTATATTTTCAATTTCTGTTCTCACTATATTTAGTATCCAGCTTTTTATTTGAGATTTAAATGTTATACTGTTGAGGTTTTTAAGTGAGAGTGGTATTTTTAGCTTTTTTGCTCAAATGTTGTGTTAGTAGTTACTTATTGGATATGTTTTTGACCATGAGATCTATGTTTCTAATGTACGTGTAAGTTGTTATTTCTTGGGTTTTGTACTTATGAATGAAAATGAGTATAGTTTTAGAATACAGTTGTTTAATTGACATGATGTTAAGATTGTTGAAGATTTCGTCAGTGCTAGTTCTTACAGGAACTTTCAGTATAATTTTCATTATGGATTTTTGAGTTTTAATTAGTGGATTTAGTGTGTTTTTATTTGCACTGCCCCATCCGATAATACCGTATTCTAACAGTGATTGGCGAGCCATGTTAATCTTGATTAAGTCTTTTTTAATGAGGACATTCCTGATTGTTTTGAAAAAAAAACTTAATTTTTTAATTTTATTATTTAAAAAGGTAATGTGTTTGGTCCATTTTAAGTTTTGGTCAATTTTTAGACCCAGATACGTTATATGGTCAACGTTTTCTAATGAGGGACAATTACAATGCTCATTTAAGTCATGATGACTATGAATTTTCAAGTTCAGGTTTTCTTCAGAGCTTTTCTTATTTTTTATTTTGAAAGTGATGAATTTGGTTTTATTAGCATTAAGTGTAAGTGAATGGTAGTCTAGACAATTTTTAATTCTTTTAAGTGTGTCTTCTGCTTTCTTAAATGTTTCTGCCCAATTTTTCCCATTTATTAGGAGAACAGTATCATCCGCAAAACTGATGATTTCTCCGTCACATTCTATGTGGCATAGGTCATTGATATAAATAAGGAACAGAATCGGACCCAGAATACTTCCTTGAGGCACCCCGAATTTGACATCAATACACTCACTGGTTATGTTGTCAAGTTTCACAGTTTGCTTTCTATTTCCCATGTAACTTTTTAAAAATATTAGTTCATTATCAGTTTTTTTTGTTCGCTAAATTCGAGCCTTTGTTTGCAAAAAAGTTGTTTGTAAATAAATAAATAAATAAATAAATAAGTGTTTATTCCAGTATGTGGGGAGGAGAGTGCAATCCCACACATTCCATAAGGGTATAATATAAACATACATGTACAAAGTATAAAGTATTTGAAAGGAAAAAAAAAGAAAAAGAAGGTGGATATGAATGTACACGAAACAAAAAAAAAAAAAAGCTAATAGTAGTAAAAGGAAAACAAAAGAAATAATAATATTAAGCTTTCAGGATTCTGTGAGCATGTAAGGAGCCAGTATTTTTCTCCAGTGTGCATCAATACTGGATGATGGACTGAGGCGGGCTTCCATGACGAGGATGTTTCCAGAGCTGGTTATCCTTTCCCTCATTCCTGCCACCCTGGATCTAATAAGGGCTGCAAAGCCAGGAACTCGCCCCTCCGTGAACATCCGGGAAGCGCTGCAATATCTGGGGAGACCAAACATTATGCGGAAGGCGTTGTTATACTGAACCCGAAGTTTGTGTAGTTAATTAGTTTATGTACGTTTTTGTTGACCGAGAGTGTACCGTTATCTGTGTTGATTTCTTCCAATGGGTTTGTTTTGTTTTGATCTGTGTAGGTGATTTCTTTAATTATTTGCCAGATAAGTTTTGGATTATTATTGGATTGATCTATTTTAGATCTGTAGTTATTTTGTTTAGCCGATTTAGTAAGATTGGAGCAGATATTTCTATATTTTTTGTAAAATAGTTTTAAAGAAAAGTCATAAGGATTGTTTTTACTTGCTGATGGATCTTGTCTCTTTTTCTTATACATTTAAGTAGGCCAGAATAAGTGTAAGTTTTTATTGAAGTGTGGTTTTGTATTTTTAATTGCAAGTGTTCAATCATTTGAGTAAGTGAATATTTTGCCACTAATAACAGTACATATGTAAGAGAAATTTGAGATATATCAATAAACAGATTTAAATTAAATGAAATGAAAGATTAATTATAGTAATGTCCTCTTACATTTGTTTCGGGTAATTTTTTAATTTAATTTGAAATTTACGTTTATTTTCGATAATTTTTAGTTTTAATGGGAATTTGTTGAAATAATTTATACCAAGATACAGATAGGAATTTTGAATGTGCTTGGTATTGAATGTTGGGATTTTAAAATTGTTTTGATATCTTGCTGATATATTGAAATGCATTTTTTTAAATGTATTTCTTTGAAAGTTTGTAGTATTGAATATTTTTTTATATAAATTGTCTATTGTGGATACTTTGAATATTGAAAAGATTTTTTCAGTAGAAAATGTAGATGGTTTTTTCAGAATAACCTAAATTATTAATCTTTGAACTATTCTTAGAGGATATAAAATAACACCATTTGTTTCGCCCCTTTTTATAATACCGTATTGCAATATAGATTCAACAATTGCATAGTACACTCTTTTTAGGTTTTTTAGTCTTAGAATATTTCTGAGTCTTATAAATATATATATACATTTCCTAATTCTTTTGACAAGTTCACAAATATGTGTTTTCCATTTAAAATGTTGATCTATATATATACACAGATATTTAATTTTGGATGTTGAATTAGGTATAGAACATGCTGGATTGCAATTAGTTCCACTACATTTATTCTGATGTATGATAATTTTTATTTCTTGTTTCGATTTAAATTTATGGATAGAGAATGGGATAAAGTTTGTTTTTTCGGTGTGTAATGAGAGGAGATTTTTATCGAACCAGTTTTTCAGTGTTTTAATGTCAATATTTGCTAAGTTATTCGCAGTATTACAATCAGCACCTTCAATTATTATGGCAGTGTCATCAGCTTAAGACATTATTTTTCCGTTTATTCTTTTTGTAAATATGTCATTTACATTGATGATAAACAGTAACGGCCCCAGGACTGTACCTTGAGGTAAGCCAAAGTTACTCGTATCTTGTTGGCTAAGCACATTGTTGATTTTTACAACTTTAGGGCGTTTAAAAAGGTAGCTTTTTATCCATTCTAGAGCTGCGCTGTTTAATCCAATCGTTCTTAATTTAGTTATAAGTTTGTCATGTGATATGCTGTCAAACGCTTTTTTTAGATCTATGAAAATTCCAATACATTTGAATGATTTATCTAATGAATTTGTAAACAAGGCTATTTAATTTTTGCAATTGCATCATGAGTGCTTCTGCCTTCCACAAATCCGAACTGATTTTCATTAATTATTTTATTACATTTTATAAACTGGTTCAGTCTTTTTTTACTATCTTTTCAATTTTTTTTGCTATATTTGAGATTACTGATATTGGTCGGTAGTTGCCTACTTCTTTTGGATGACCAGATTTAAATATTGGAGTAATAATAGTTTGTTTGTAAATAGATGGAAACACTTTGCTTTGTAAACTTATATTTACTATATGCATTAATGGTTTAGAAATTTCATTTTTAATATTTTTTCAAATATTAACTGTAATTCCATCAAATCCTGGGGCCAAACCTCCTTTCATATAATTTATGATAGATACTATTTCATCCTCTGTTGTGACCTGGAATGTTGTTATTTTATTTTCTGCATCAATATTGCAGTCTGAAATTGGGTTGATATTTATGTGATTTGGTAGATTTTTACCCATGTTTGTAAAGAATGTGTTAAACATATTTGCAGTTTTGACGGGTTTTCTTTACAACATAATTTTGAGTTATCGTGAGTTATAGCACTGATTTCATTATATCTGCATGTTTTCTTATCATTTATTACTTTTATAACCGTCCACATCCATTTATAACAGATACATTAAAATTACACAACTGCTAACCATGTAGCAATCTTTGATCTGGAGCCCGAAAATACCTGAAAACTCTTGATTATGTACAGAAATGCTAATTAATATAATAAGCTATTGCAACGATAGCAGAATGTCCTGGATTCTAGTCCCAGAGGTGCCAATATCTTTTTATGATTTTTCTCTCTCAAGATTTTCGATTGGGTTTCGCTAATATTGTCTTTATTTTATTAAATATTACAATTTGAGGTTTAACTCATAAAGTTAAAAATAAATAAATAATAATAATGTATAAGGAATGTTATTTTAAAACTATAGTGTTTTTGTTCAATGTTTTTGTACTTGAGTCAGTTTACGATCGTGAGCTTCAAATTCAATTTACACAAAAAGCAAGGGGTTTAACTCTAGTCCCGCGATATTACCGCGGAGCCTTTTCAGATATCAGCTACGTTTTCAACCAGTCGGCAAATGAAAATGAAAAAGCACAAGCTAGAAGCTCTCTCCGCGAATCTCGGCATTTCGGAAATATTCAGAATCGAAGAGACGGCAAGGGACTTCTAATGATCAAATGCTACCTGGAATTGATAGCGCGGATATTTGCGGAATTTGGAAAGGCCTTTTTTAGATGTTACGGAATGAAATTATGTTTATTTTTATACTCTTGAAACGAACTATGTTTAAGGTGGCCGGAAGTCAAACGAATAGTGAATATTGACCGGTCAGTGGTTGAGTCGGCATCGCGTCAAAAATAATTATCCTAACAACGAATGTAAAAAAAATGGATTCATGATTTTAAGCTTAACTTAAACGTAACTTAACGAAAACTAATTAATTGTTATTATTGGATGATTTTTATAGCGCCATTTTCGTGAGAAAATCACCTCAAGGGCACTATAGATTCATTTATACATTCAATCTATACCTATATACTACAAGTGGCTTATAACTAAGATTGAAAACTAATAACTTACAACTAAGACTTTTTTGACTAGTGACTTAGAACTATACTTATTTTTATAACCGAGTTTGTACTTGCAAGTCATAATACAAACAGATAAGTATTTTTACTGCCATATTCGTAATATGACTTGCAACTGTCTTAAAATTACTTATTTACATTTATAAACACATATTGTTATGATTACAGCCCATGTTGTCCAGTGTAAGTCATGAAAAATATTACAAAATAAATAAAAAAGTATTGAGCTTTGCTCTTAACTCAGATGTGTCGTCGATCTTTCGCAAGTGTGAAGGAAGTTTGTTCCAAGTTATTTTGCCTGCCACTGCAAAATTACACCATACGTACCCTTAAAAATTGAAACAAATAAATAAAGATCTTAAAAAATGACTTGCAAATCCAGACGAAGAAAAAATAAAAAAAGACGGTCCATTGATAAGCACTTAAC
Organism: Limnephilus lunatus; assembly: GCA_917563855.2. Lineage (NCBI taxonomy): Eukaryota > Metazoa > Arthropoda > Insecta > Trichoptera > Limnephilidae > Limnephilus > Limnephilus lunatus. Next base: position 88,079,190 of record OU830594.1, on the reverse strand, counting down.
AATTAAATACCATGAATAAGATTAAAACACAAACATTTTTTGCTGGTGTCAAAAATCAAGAGTGTTCATTGTTAAGAGTTGAAAATATAAATTTTTTATTTTTATTTTTCCATTACATACAAGAAAAAACTCAAGTATTTTCCTCGAAAGCACTTAAACCTACATAATATTTTAATATTATATTCGGAATTGTATTTATTTTGTTCCTCTTTGTAACTCTAATGTTTTATGCTAATTTTGGAATTTTACTCAGTAAAATTCTCATTTTGCTCTCCCTGTGTCAAAGAAGCGTTTCTGGAAACCTTCCAACTCAAAAATATCAATTAAAGTCTACGAGTACGAGTAAATAAATTAAATATTGCTATTAAATATATAAGTTTTTTTTTAAGTTTGCTTCATACAACAATTTGATATTTAAAACAATTTCCCTCGCGGACTATGTCATATTTGAGGATTCTGTATGCAGGTTATTTTCAGGGAAAGGAAGGAGAGGAGGTTTCGATAAGGAAAAAAGTATGAGGGGTGAGTAGGAATTGGGGGTCAATGTGTCCAGAAGTGATGGGCGTATGAATCCATCTCTCTTACTACGATACAAAGCAAACCTAACCCTATGAACCCGGGCACCCCTACTTAGTCACCAAACTAATCTTAATACTTAGGATGATCTTTTGGCAGAGGTGTTGGTTATTCTAAAAGCAGGCTTATACCCCCTTTTAAATTTTACAATTCTAAAAAGAGAAACATTATTAATTTTTTTATACACAACTCGCTAGGTTTTATACCTGTTCTGAGGTCTACTTATTACAATTATTCATTTTTTATGAACTTGTTTTTATAACCGCACATGGGCCCATCTTCAAATGGTTCCGATTGGAGCTAGTGAGACTATGGCATCTCCAATCGGGGTAAGTTGTGAGATTGAAGGTAGTGTGGAAGGGAAGAAGATGAGAAGAGAAAGGTGGAAAAGTACCTGGCTATTCAGGGTAGTAACCAAAGCCATTTCAAGCAACGTTTCAATTCTGAATTGTGGTCTTATACCAGGGCGACACTTAACAACCGAACGAAATCCCGATTGGAAAAGATCGCCATTAATTGCTGTAATGTCATCGAATTTCCACCATCGTGATTGCCACAAAGTTGATGAAATTAATTGTCATCAACAACGAGTCTACATGCCGAGTTTCAGCTAGATCGGATGTCGCAAAGTGGGTCATTTCCACATCCAAGATTCCACTTCATTCATGCATTTATTCAAATAAACAAAATCAAAATTCATAAATGCGTACTTATTCATATTATAAATGTTTCCTAGTTATATCATTTCCAGTTTATTTTAATTAAAATATCAAAACCATAATTGCTCTCCCAGCAATTTAACAAAATGTGTAATGTAATTTGATTTAAAAAATATTAAGCTTGTCGCAATATTATCAAGTCATGAGTTTTTAATTTTAAAAATCTTGTCGAGTTAACAGAAATTAGCGCAAATTCCATTAATTAAATTTTACTGCGGTAAAACATGTTCTCGCGTGTCGAATGAGTTACATTGAAGATTTTTTAGAGCGGAACCACATTTTGCATTGTACGAGTATTATTACGTCAGATTTGAAATGATATTAAATTTCGAAACGTTTCAATAAAGATTTTTACCTTTTATAAATGCTCTAATGTTTTAAAATAAATCAAAATTTGCAATATTCATTTTTAAAATCAAAACGTTTTGAGATGATTTGTTTTTTAGCCTCTATTTTTTGTGTTCCGAGTGGTTTACTACATGCTAGGGTTCGTGGGGTGAGGTTTTTTTTTCACCAACCTGTCCCATTGTTTTGTCTATATTTTATCATACCGACACATTATACTGCTTACTTACAACGTATGCAGGGACATTGGAGGTCTAAATTCGTTCTAAACTAAATGTAGCTTCGTTTCTTAAAAAACTTAGAGTACTTGCGAGAGCCTTGAAGGAGTAACCATCTGTTACTTATACCAGGGCGGGTAAGTGATGGATAACCTCCAATGGGGAGAGGTTTGTCTGGTATTTGGTGAATGCGTTTGCCCGCGGTCGGCCGTAATGGGAGAGTCTGGTTGAGAGAGTCCTAATCCAGCCCTCTCCAGCCGAACTATGCGGAGCCTTAGTTAACCAAACCGAAAATGAAAAAAGGTTAACATTAAAAAAAAAAATCTAGTAGATCTCTGAACAGTAGACTTTCGCGTAATATTAATCACTCCGATCTGAATGCTTGCAAATAATCGCAACGCTCTTTAACAATTTGGGAGGCGGGGATGGGTACCGCCGCCCCGAAAACCATTTATTGTATAACCATCATCTTTGCCGTTAACGTTACCCTTAGTCATTTGGTAACTTTGGCAGGGATGTCCGGAATCATGAGATGAGGTTTGTCCGGATCTTGTCGTCTGCATCTGCCAAGGCAGGCCGGATCGGGAGAAAGTGGTTGACGGAGACATTTTGACTTCTCCAGCAGGATACTCTCAGAACATCGCATTGCACCTCAGTGGGAGGGATGGATTCATAATTTCGTCACTCCTGGATACACTTTCCTACCCTCTCCACTTTTTCCATCCCAGAACTTCCTTTCCGTCTTTCCTAAAAAGACCCTCCACACAGCATCCCCATTATAATAAACATGCTTATGTAAAAAAAAAATCGAGTGCAGTTCACACACGGTAGAAGCGAAACTTTACCAAAACAATCTCAACCAATAGTAGCCTTGAAAAGTGTGGTCACACTCAAAGCGGCCAACGAGCGCAGACCTAGCGTCATTTCCGTTTCACATCTCAACCAACGAGGGAGCCTTTAAAAATGTGACATCATAATCAAAGCGGCCAATGAGCGCAGTTTGATGCTTCACAGGCGCTTACTGCGTCATTTCCGTTTCATATCTCAACCAACGAGGGAGCCTTTAAAAATGTGACATCATAATCAAAGCGGCCAATGAGCGCAGTTTGATGCTTCACAGGCGCTTACTGCGTCATTTCCGTTTCAACGGCCTAAAGAAGTTTCACTTTAAAAATGCGCTCTGGTGGAATAAAAAGGTACTATCTAACACGGCTACCATTTTGTTAGAATTGACCAAACACAGAGCACACAAACTTACATATAGAAGAAATGCAAGTTTTTCGGGTCGAAACCGGACTTCGCTATGCTAAGTCAAATATGTAGATATATTACGTAGAAATTTCTTTGCTGTTCAATCGTTCAATGTACCAACAGACATGTGAGGATAGTTTGTAGGATATTTAAAAGGTATAATTATGCTGGTAGCCCGTTATTATCATCTGAACTGCGATCAGCGGTTGTACAAAGTTGAATTTTAACTTTTATTTCGCTGTCCGGGCGTGGTAGACATGAAATCAAAAATTGTTTGAGGCGTTCTGCGGAAAAGTGATTTTAAAATCATTTCTGAAAAATACGTTAATAGCATATTGTATATCTTAAAGCAAATTATTTAATTGATTGATAGGAAGGTATGTAGGTATCACTTCATTATTGTAATTGCCATTAGTGGCAAACGTAGTAGCAGAACATCATCGGCGTGAAAAACTAGCAACTTATTGTGGACCCTAGGGTCTCTCCTCTCCCTCGGATGACGTTAGCCTCACTAAACCTCTGGTCTCCGTGGTCGAGGGATAAGGCTCTCGACGAGCAATCCGATGGTCGCGGGTTCAAGTCCGGAGTGCCCAAATAATTTTTATTCGATTAATTTGTGATGTTTCACAATTAATTAATTAAAAATAATATTTTCTTCACATTATAGAGTGGAAGGTACCTAATCTCAGTATCGGCCTGGTGTAAGACCACCATCCAGAATTGAAACATTGCTTGGAAAAAGCCGCGTTTGGTGAAGAGATCGAAAAAGCAAGGATTTTTTTTTTACATTACTACCACGTCATCTTTGGGATTCCTGTGTGAAGGTTATTTTTAAATAATAGACGGAGATAAAGTTCTGAGAACGAAGAAGATATGAGGGGTTGGTAGGAATCTGAAAGATAATATGTCCAGATATGACGGACATATGAATCCATCCCTCCCTCTGCGGTGTAAAACGATGGGTCGAGAGAAGGCTGGAGAGGTCAAAAAAGATTTCCCTCAACAAGTCTCTCCCTGTCCGGTCCGCCATGCAGCAAGCTGGCAGACACATCCACCGACAAGTCCCGGACAAACCGCACCCCATGAAACCGGGCACCCTTGCTAAGTCACCAAACGTAGCGAACCACATGAGGTGACCTATGGCAGAGGCGTCTGTTATCCAATAAATGATTTTCGGGGCGGCAGTACCCAAACCCGCCTATGATTTACAGTAAGTGTGAAGAGATGGCAACATTTCCTCATTCAGATATGTACAGATCATTTTTATACGAGGTTCGTCGATGAAAAAAAAAAAGTGTTACATATTTTTAAAAAGCATTAAACTCTGTGGCTAACCATAATTTACAAAAAAAAACACATAAATTTATTGTAGACAACTTTTATTTTATTAACACAACCGGTTTCGAAAGCACCCTTCCTTCGTCAGGAGAATATTATAAATATAATAGTTTTATAAATATAATATTCTCCTGACGAAGGAAGGGTGCTTCCGAAACCGATAGTGTTTATAAAATAAAAATGGTCTACAACAAATTTACGTGTTATTTATTGTCATAATAATGATTTACGTGAAAAAACATAATGTTCATTTTTATGTTCATTATACACCAAATCACGTCAAGTTACTTTAACAGCAAACAACCTGTAACAAAATTAATTATGGTAGTAGAAACTTTTCACAAAATTTAGCAAAATGATCAATTCTCTTAAATTTAAAATGAAAACATTGATTATATATCTATCCATTGCTAACCGTTCCTACGCCTACTTAAAAAAAACTTAAAACAGACATTATTTGTTTTACAAAAGATGACTCAACGATTCTCATTTAAAAAACAAATTCCCTACGTTTTGTCGAAAAAGCCCAGTTTAAAAGGTAATTACAAAATCCTTTCTTATTAATTACTCTAGAACTTGTTGTTTTTCATCGTCTTACTTAACTAAAAGGGAAATTCTTTTTGTTTTGTTGTGTAGCCTTTCCTTGTTTTCAAATTAAAAATTCTTTCCTTTTCCTACCTCACACCCCAGAAATAACAAAAGCTCCCCTCAAAAGAACACAACCCTAAAAAAACGTCGGGTAAAAATAAACCTACCCTTAAAAATAACTCCTCAATAAAATAACGCCTTAATAATTACCTCCCTTAGAATATGGGTAATGAACCTAAGCGATATTTCCGTGATATTTTAAAGGTGGGAAGAAGAAAAAAGGGGGACGTGTTAATGTATTATCTCATAAATAGCTTATCGGAAATCAATTACTTACATTTTCTATGAAAAATTGGCTTTTATGAATGGATACTTAGTTACGGCTCTGGTCAGGGTAAAGATAGCTTAGTTATTTTATAAAATGATTTTATTTACTTATTAAAACGCCCAAACGAATTTTACATAAATTGCAATACATGTTTTGTTTTAAATTATAAAAAAGAAATAGTTGACAAAATACAAATAACATAAAATATAAGAAAAATGATATAAAAATTAAGTAAAAATAGACATTCTGCCGATCAATCAAATTAACAATAAAATAAATAAAAATGTTTAAAATTGGTATTCACAATAGTTCATGAAATATGTAGAAATAGTTCCCACCATTTGGGAGGCGGGTATGGATATGGTTTATTGGACAACCAACACCTCTGCCATAGGTCACCATAGTGGTTTGCTACGTTTGGTGACTTGGCAGGGGTGCCCGGGATCATGAGGTTTTTCCGGATCTTGGCGGCGGATACGTCTGCCCACCAGCTGCGTGGCAAGCCGGATCGGGAGAGACTGTTTAAGGGAGATCTTTTGACCTCTCCAGCAGGACTGTCTTGGAACATTGCCTTGCACTGCAGTGGTAAGGATAGATTCATACCCACCCCTCATGCCTTTTTTCCTTCCTAGAACTTTCTCTCCTTCCTTTTCCCAAAAACAACCTCCACACGGCATCCTCCTGTACGGTAATGTATATAAAAAAAAGTACGGTGTTTGAAGTTTGCCAAGTTCAAATTGTTGTCAAATACATCCATATTGTTCATTAAGATTACGTAAGCGTTGTGTTGGGGAATGCAAACAATAGGTGGAGTGAAATGTATGTGTAAACGTAAATGTTAATGTTTTTCTAGTTGTTCGTGAAGGTACGTATATATTTATTAATTTCAGATGTTCAAAACAAAATATTATTATTATTATATCGACTGAAAGCATTGAAGAATTTTAGTTAAATAGGTACGTCATATTAGATTCAAAGATATCAAACGATTAATCGAATATATTTCGGACGCGAGTCTTAAGTGGTCCCAACTTTATGGAGCCAGTGCGCACTTAGCATCCCCAATTGGGGTATGTTGTAGAATGTATTGCTGAATGCTGTGGGGTGGGAAGGATGTGGGAAAGAGGATGATGTGGAAGAACCACGTTATTCAGATCTGATAACCAAACACTGCTATAGTCATTTCAAGCAATATCTCTACTCTTAATAGTTTTCTTTAACCGGGCTGACACTGAAATTATTTACCTCTCTGGGACATGCTGCAAATTTAGTAAATAATATTTAAAAATGAATAATTTTGAAATTTGCGCTCCATACACATAAAAAGAGATCACTATTCTTGGGTATTTTCTTCTTATACTCATAGAAATTTGGTCAGTTTTTTCGAGCTCGAAATTCTCAACGTCGGGATTTGTGCATATTTCATAAAGCCAGTGCCTTGATTCTAAGGTAATAAATACTGCTTTAAAAACAAAAATAATTTTAATTGTTTGATATGAGTAAAGTAACTAATAATATTCTCATTGTTTGATATAAGTAAAGTAACTACATAATTCCATTGAATTTTGAAAAAATTAAATCGTTTCTAATTGTTGATTACCGATTCAATCAATAAATTCGAATTGCGTTTTAATTAGAACTCGATATTCGTTCACGTCTATATAATTTTGGCGTAATTCATTCTGAACTTGTTGTTATTAAATTCATACTCCCCGAGTTAAGCATTTGATTGAAAAATCAAATTAAATTGTTGAAATCTGTTATTCAATGAATCAATCAATCTATTATTGTGAATGATTTGTTACTTGTTTCGATGGTGCTTCTCGCAAAAAAGACTTTGTTATTGTATTATTTCAAGTTTTGCCTTCATTCGACAAGCATAGCAGTCTGTACGAATTATTATTTAAGCTTTGGAAGAAAAATACATCAATTTTCTGCGAAATTAATTACTTTTGATTGCACATACTACAAACAGAATGAGAGTCTTATTGGATCGTCGTTGGGAAATGAAAATATTCTCAAATATTAATCTGCGTTTCTGAAAATATGTTTTTTTAACGTCAAAGGATATAAATATATTAATGTTATAAAGTCAAGATGAAATGTTTTAACGAAAATGATTCGAAAGATGGAAAATTATTCGTGGATGAAATTTATTTGATTAATGGAATTGAAGATTTAAACTAATAGTATAACTTTATGAGTAAAACTACAAAGATTTCTATTATTTTATTTTTTTAACTAGCTGACCCGACGAACTTCGTACCGCCTCAGAATCAATAACAGTTGTTTTAACTTATTAGCTGAATTAAATTCTGTTTTTTTTTTATTAAGTTAAAAATAACACAATGAAGCAATTACAAATGCGCAACTGTCGTGTTTTGGTTTTGTCAGTATCAGAGATAGCGTTGTGTACGGGTTTACAATTTTTGTGATTTTCTTACTTTTCCACGTAATTATGGAAATTGCGTTTCATTTTCTTTGTGAGGAAAATTTACTATAATTATTGTATTTTTCCTTTGGATTGGTGCAGACATACGTTCACCGTTTGTCCCATTTTCGACTGTTGATATTTAGTATGTAAGAACGAGAGGCATCATTATATTTTTAAGAACAAAAGCAAATCAATCAACGAATTGACATTCGAGGTATTTTTGAATTTTTGGATTTCACTCATTACTCAATATTATACTTACCACAATATTCCTGCAGCTATTTCAAAATATGATAAAACGTTCCATACAAAATGTTTGAGGGAAATAATTTTCTTCATAATTATTTTTTTCCTGAATTTTCCGATGTTTAAATAGCTATTCTGCTATTCGAGGGTGGAGACAAATCCAACAAATCATTTTTATAAAAATCGGTTCAGCCATTCTCGAGTTATAAATGGTATAACTAACCCGACTTTGTTTTATTTATTAAAATAGTATATTACAGACTGTATGTCCATTTACAATACACATATGACACAAACTACACATTTATGGATCAATTAAAGAAAGGTATATAGTAACATGAGACATATATGCACATTATATAGCAGGTAATGATGTTAAGCAATTTTGGAAGCGTTATTTAACAGGGCCATACGTTGTGTCATGCTTTGCCGAACCAGGACCTCCGTTCTGCTATGTGGGATACATAGAAGTACGTGGTACCGTCCCTTGCTATAGATGTTCCTTACAAACAACTTATGGTATTCCAGGAGGCACGGGCTATCTATTAAATTATGAATGATTTTGTACGCCTTTACTGCAATAGCCCCACTCTAGTAGATCTTCATGGTGCACAAATCGCGGGTCTCTCCATGCATTTTCATATACAGGTATCTAAGAAACTATTTTTGAATCTCTTCCAATTTCTTAATATATTTTTTTGGTACGGGGCCTAAACAGCAGAGGCGTATTCCATTTTAGACCTTATAATGCAGTTATAAATAGCCACCATTGCTTTAAGATTTGAAAACTGGTGATTTTTTTTACGGTGCTCCAGATTTTATGTCCGGGTTGAATCTTTCCCAAATGAAAGACTAAACCCTTCCACACACTTTTCCACAAATGAATATCTAGTAAATTAACGCAATGTAAGTGCACTATATAAGAATAAAACAATACAAGAACAATACGTCAATCCACCAGAAACATAATGGGAAAATATTTCACCGACTCCAGATATTTTCATATCAGAGGGTTCGGCTCTGATGAAATCCTAACTGGTCCGATAAATCCTACTGATCCCTCAATATAAATATTTAAAAAATCTTTCGTAATCCTACATGTATTTAAAATGACCGACTTTTGCATTTTTATGTACAAATTTTTTGACAAATCTAATACGCCTAAATTTTGAATGAGAGAGCTAGGTATAATGCCAGTAGCCGAAATAACAAATGGTAATATTTTTATAGTCTGAGAATGCCAAATTCTTTTAATTTCATTTCCTAAATCTGTATATTTTCTTATTTTTTCAGAAACAGTTTTCTAAATATTACAAGAATTTGGAATAGCGACATCAATGATATAAGTTATTTTCTTAATTTTGTCATGTAAAACTATATCGGGTCTATTATGACTAATTGTTCTGTCTGTCAGAATAGTTTTATCATAATAAATTTTATAAAATTCATTTTCTAAAAATGAATTTGGTTCATATTCATAATATGGTACATTACGGCATTAAATCAAGTTATGTTTAATTACCAAACTTTGGTGAATTATTTTTAAAACTTGATTGTGCCTAAATGTATACTCGGACGGCGCTAATACAGAACATCCCGATATAATATGTTCTATAGTTTCCGGAAAAGCCAAACATTTTCTACATAAATCATCAATTTGATTTGCATCTTTGATGATATGCTTCCTATAATTTTTAGTATTAATGACTCTATCTTGTATGGCAAGCATAAAGCCTTCTATTTCTGCGCTCAACTCTCCAATACTCAACCATTTGTTTGACGAAAATTTGTCAACATATGTTTGGTTGAGATAATTGAAGTGTTTTGCGTGAAGAATTTTATTCGACCAGGAATCTAATAATTCCTGGTTGGTATTTATAAGAATGCTGGCATTCTCGTCGTATAAATTTAATGGTGAAATATTTCTATCTGCCTTGCATATTATTTTGTGCATTTCTGAACTATCAGCTTTCCTATGAAAAATTTTTTTTTAGCATTTCTACCTGATTATGTTTTAAAGATGTTATTTTGACTATACCTCTACCTCCTAAATTTCTGGGTAAATTAATACGTTCTATAGCTGAATTTGGATGATGACAATGAAATTTTGTTAATGTAGTTCTAATTAATCGTTCTAAGCTATCGAAATCTGTATTAGACCATTTAATTATGCCAAATGAGTAAGTAAATAGAGGTATTGCCCAAGTATTTATCGCCTTTATTAAATTTTTAGCAGATAGATTGCATTTCAAAATTTTTCTGATCCTAGTTTTAAATTTAATCCTTATATCATTTTTAATACTAGTATGATCTAATCTATTTGATTGCGGATATCCTAAATATTTATAAACCTCACCCCCTTTCATACTTTCAATTTTGAAATTTCTAAATATACCCTCGTCTCCATCTACAATTTTACCTTTCTCTATATGGATCGTTCTACATTTATCTAAACCAAAAGTCATTTTAATATCATCTAAAAAATTTTTAACTACTTTAATCATTTTCTCTAAATTTGGTTCAGAATTCGAATATAATTTTAAATCATCCATAAATAATAAATGAGAAATTATATTTCTCTCTCTAGTATTACCTTTAATTTTTATTCCAAACTTGCTTTTAATTAACATTTTAGATAGAGGATTTAATGCTAAGCAAAACCAAAGAGGACTCAATGAGTCTCCTTGAAAAATCCCTCTTTTTATTGAAATGCCCGGTACTATAATTTTCTTATCTTTCAAATTCAAAAGCAAATCGGTATTCCAAAATGCCATAATTTTTTCCAAAAAGCTAATAATAATTGGGTTAATTTTGTATATATTTAAAACTTTTATCAGCCACGAGTGCGGGACACTATCATAAGCTTTTTGGTAATCTATATAACAAATATGTAAATTACGTTTTTGGGTTTGAATCTGTTTTAGAATTACAGAATCAATAACTAATTGTTCTTTACATCCCATATGTTTTCTGCGACAACCTTTTTGTTGTTCAGATAAAACATTTTTTTCATCTAAATGAGTGTATATTAAATCTGTCAAGCAAGAGGTTAAAATTTTATATATTGTCGGTAAACATGTAATGGGTCTATACTGAGAGGGATTATTAATATGTTCGTTTTTAGGCAACATAATATAAGTAATGCCCTTAGTTAGAAAATTTGGAAAATTTTGAGGTTCTCTGACAAATTTTGAAAGATTTTTTGCCAAAATTTTTAATAATTAAGGATAATATTTTTATTATTATTATCATTGGAGATATATTATTATCATTGAAGATAATATTATCGTTGAACATAAGATTGAACATAGATAAGATAATATAATTATTATTGAAGATAATATTATCGTTGAACATAATATTATAATCGTTGAACATAATATTATCATCACCGAAGATAATATAATTATCATTTTACGGTGCTCCAGATTTTATGTCCGGGTTGAATCTTTCCCAAATGAAAGATTAAACCCTTCCACACACTTTTCCACAAATGAATATCTAGTAAATTCACGCAATGTAAGTGCACTATATAATTATAATAAATACAAAACAATACAAGAACAATATGTCAATCTACCAGAAACATAATGGGAAAATATTTCACCGACTCCAGATATTTTCATATCAGAGGGTTCGGCTCTGGTGAAATCCTAACTGGTCCGATAAATCCTACTGATCCCTCAATATAAATATTTAAAAAAATCTTTCGTAATCCTACATGTATTTAAAATGACCGACTTTTGCATTTTTATGTACAAATTTTTTGAGGGAAGATAATATTATTATCATTGAAGATCATATTATTATCATTGAAGATAATAGTATTATCGTTGAACATAATATTATAATCGTTGAAAATAATATTTTTATTACTGAAGAAAATATAATTATCATTGAAGATAATATTTTTATCATTGAAGATAATATTATTATCACATAAAATAATATGATTACCATCGAATATAATATAAGGACTCTAAAGCGAAGAATGTGAATAATAAAAAGATTCGCTTGCATTTATGAATTGAACCCAACCCCTCAGTCTTCGATCCATATCCCTCTATTCAACTTCGGTCATACGTAACTGTATCTTACTTTCAACTAATAACTCCCAATGCTATCGTCATTATCTTAACATATATTTATTGGCTGCTATCTTCATACGCAGTAGCACGATTCTACTGGAAATAAATTGCAATCTAGATAGATAGTAGACCATTCAGGGGGACTCAAAGAAATATTAAAATGTCATCTTTGGGGATGCTCTATAGAAGGTCTATTGAGGAAAGGAAGAAGTTGAAGTTCTGGAAATGGTATAGGGATGGGCGTATGATTCCATCCCCAACGGCATCCTTGTTTGTTAAGAAGGGGATTCGGCTGCAGAGGTCAAAAGTTCTCCCTCAACCAATTTCTCCCGATAGATGCATCCACTGCCAAGACCCGAACAAACCTCACCCCATGACATTTAAAATATTTGAAATGATTTTTTTTTACTTCAATATTTTAACTACTGAGTATTATTTTCACATTTTTATGCGCCTCATGACATTCATTGTGTAGAAAAGAACAGAAATTCACTTCTTAATTCAATTTTGTTGAAATAGAATGTCAAATAATCAAATATTGGCATTATTTGGAATAAGAAATTCTTGGAAATCGTATTTGAGCTTTGCGTTGTGAGGGTTTTTGTGGAACTTTGTTTGGAAATTGTAGTTCCAGAACAAGTACAAATCATATCATTCTGTTTATACGCACATGTATAATAGGTCATCATCATCAAGCCAAAAGATAAGGAACAAAAAAATACAGTTACAAAAGATGAAATTAAACTAAATATAGATCCGGTTAATTTGGTGTAACCGGAATGAGAAACTTTAAACAAGGGGCGGTTATAATATAATGCAAGAATGTAGCTGCAGCGAAACAAATGAAAGAACATATAATTTCAAAGATGGGAAAAAATATGATGTGAATACCCCAAAACCTAAGTATCCCAAACTAAAAATTATTGGTTTATCTGATAAATATACTCCAGAAGAAATTATCTCAAAAATTAAGATGCAAAATGATTACCTTGAAACATGTGTATCTAAAATTGACATAAAATTTATAAAGGAAGTGAAAACCAAACGAGGTGACGTTAACAATTTTCATGGAAGTTGATGGAAAAGAATACGACAGAATTTTACATGAAGGTAAAGTTAATATTGAATGGGATAGACGTAGGGTTTTCGACAACATCTTACTTCTAAAATGTTACAAGTGTAATGGCTATATGCACAAAGCACAAGATTGTAGAAGTGAAAAAGCATGCACTCGATGTTCCGAAGCACATGACAATGAAAACTGTGAAAATGAAATCCAGTGCATTAACTGCAAAAAAATTATTGAAAAACTAAAATAAAAATTGCCAACTGACCATTATGCTTGAAGTGATGAATGTTCAGTACATTTGAGAAAAATTGAAGTAGAAAAAAAGAAAATTGATTTTTATGCCATTTAAAAACTCCACAAATAAACATTCACACTCCCCTACTTTCTCACATTACGTAATAAAATCAGGAAAGCAGTGGTCAAATCAGAAAAACAGAGATCATAGGGTAAAACTAAATGAATTAAAAATATACTACCGGAATGTCAGAGACCTTAAAACAAAATTAAGTTTACTTCAGTCTATACTACCAATGTTTGAGCAAGACTTTATACTATTTACCGAAACGTGGTTAGAGCCAAATATTCATTCTAATGAATTAGGTTTTATAAATCATAATGTGCATAGATTAGACATAAATACATTGATAAGTGCTAAAAGCAGAGATGGTGGGGTTCTAATCGCTATCAGCAAGAAATATAAAGCAAACATAATTACAACACAACACAAACAACTTGATCAAATCTTCGTACAAGTGACTGTTGCCAGGAACAAAAAGATTATTGTGGGCTGTATTTATATCCCACCAAATTCAAGCAATGAAGTATGTGAGGAAGTGGAAACTATATTAAAAAAGGAATCCTAGTGCTACACCTTTGCTTGCTGGTGATTATAACCTTCCAAATGTGAACTGGGTGAACAGTGACAATAATATCAGTGTTGGTGAATTAGAACGCATTATTTTAGATATGGCGTTATTCCTAGGTCTGAATCAGACAAATATTACACCAAATTAAAAAAATCGTACTCTAGACTTATGTTTTTCTAACTTAGACTTACTAGTGATTGAAGAATGTAGTGAACCACTGGTGCCCATTGATGCTCATCATCCTCCGCTGGAAGTTTTTATTTCTAATGTACACTTTAATACTTGTAAACTTTCTTTCAGTTACCAAATTTTTTTCAAAACTGAAAACGAGAAAATTTGTAATTATCTTCTCCCTTTTGATTGGTCATCTGTGCAATATGATGATATCAACACAGCTACCAATAAATTTTATTCTGTTTTGGAAAAGGCTATTAGCATGTAAATTCCAACCGCGACATGTAAGCCAAATACCTATCCAAAATGGTACTTCGAAGAAATTATAAATCTACTTATCACTAAAAAACTTAAACCTAAAGAATATAAATTACATCAAAAAAAAATCTGATTACATTGAAATTAATGATTTTAGAACTTCATGTAAAAAATGTCTATGACCTGCTACCGTAACTATATAAATGAACTTTAAAACTCCATAATACATAATGTTAGTTATTTTTGGAAATATTAAAAATCTCCTAAAGGAGATGATTCTGATTTCCCGAGTATTATGCACCTAAATGGCAACCATAGCAATAATACTGATAATATTGTTAACTAGTTTGCATTTTTTTAAGTGTTTATTCAACAGACTCAAACAATGCTCCTGTTCCAACAACAATTCTAGATGTTTCTCTGATGTAATTACTAAAATTAAATCCTAAGATATCCACAAATCTGCGGGACCAGATAATATCCCTACATTATGTATCAAAGAATGTATCAAAGTAATTGCTCTCCCATTAACCAAACTTTTTAATCTATCTTTATCTAGTGGAATTTTTCCCGATAAGTGGAAAATTTGTTATTTGACTCCAATTTTCAAAAATGGCGATAAAAGTAATATTTATAATTACACAAAAATATGCATTCAATCCACCATACCGAAACTCTTTGAAAGTCTAACACTTAATAAACTTTTTATTCAAATAACACCTGTGATATTACATTACCAGTTTGGATTTATGCCAGGTAGGAGTACTCTTTCCAACTTAATTATTTATGAAAATTTTATAACCAATGCTTTCGAAGAAAAAAACAAGTAGACTCTGTCCAAACTGATTTTAGTAAAGCTTTTGATTCAGTTTCCCATAAAATTCTCATTTGGAAATTATAAAAACTTGGTATACGTGGTAATATGTTAACCTGGATTGAAAGCTATCTTGCTGAAAGACAGATAATTGTTGGAATAAAATCCTTCCTGTCGGAAATAAATCATGCACCAAGTGGAGTTCCACAGGGTTCACACCTTTGCCAAATCTTATTTATCATGTTTATAAATGATCTAACAAAAATATTTCATGATGTATTTTTCTTACTTTTTGCTGATGACCTCAAAATATTTAGAATTATTCAAAAAGTTTACCATTGCAACATTCTTCAAGACAATATAAACAAATTGTTAATTTGGTGTAATGAAAATAGACTTTACTTAAATATATCAAAATGCCAAGTAGTTAGATTTTCTCGAATAAAAAATCCAGTGATCTTTAATTACAACATTGAAAACAATGCTCTCGAGATATTAACACAAATAAAAGACTTAGGCATCACTTTTCAATCAAATCTTTCATTTTTTAACTACATTACAGAAATCTCTAATAAGGGTTAAAAAAATTTTGGGATTTATAACTAGGCTGACTAAAAATTTTAACAATATAAAGTGTATTAACTATTATATTTTGCATATGTTAGAAGTCAACTTGAGTACAATTCTCCCGCCTGGAACCCATATTATAATATACATGTACAAGCTGTTGAAAGAATACAAAACAAATTTTCGAGTTTACTAAATTTTAAAATGAGTGTTCCAGCAATTATGTTGATACAACACTATTTTAAATGTTATAAAAATGTTCAAATTGTCAGACAGAAGAATTTTCACTGACTTGGTATTTCTGTATAATTTTATAAATGATTTAGTTGATAGTCCGGCATTGCTTGAATTTCCTCTTTACCCAGAATACTAATGGAGGGAAATAATTATACCAAGTCAGTGGACATCTTCAATTTATCAAATACAAATGCAACATTCTGTTACTGAAGCAGTTCAGTTATGTGCAATAAATATCTTCTTTATATTTATTTAAAAAAGAAATATTATAAAGTATTTATGTTTAAATTAATCGCAGTGTATTTTGTAAATTTCTTATGTAAAAACCCCGAAAAGGGGCGTTAATAAATAAATAAATAAAATGCTATTATTTGTTCGATTTAAAAACAGATCTCATACAGTCAGAATGCTTTTAATTTACCTGTATGGAGGGATTGCGTAATGGAGCTTGAATCTCTAAATTGAACTACACCACGACCTTAGAGTAAACTGTTTATCACAAAGTTTTGTCAGACCTTGCCACTTACCCGCAACTTCTGGATTCCCGCTCGGCCATAGAGTTCGTCAAAATAGTAGATATTAATCCAAAAATAGCCCTATTGAGAAATAAATTTTCGTTATGATTGTTACATATATCGATGGTTTTGCTATTCCAATCATTGGTAAAGTAATACGATATTGACTTGTGATAAATAGCTTTATTTGACAGAGGCGTGCTCTCTGAAATAGATTGTTTATTGTTAATTGTGTGTTTTTTACGTTTTTATCATTCATATCATCAAAACAAACAACATTATCATATTATGGTAAACTTCTCAAAATTTGTAAACGTTTTTTTTTCTTACTTGATAGGTTTTAATTTTGTTTTGAAATACCGTTTTTACAATTGAAACTTTGACATTGCCTGAAAATTCCTTCAGAACCTATGTCATCATAGGGGATGCTGTGTGGATGGTCTTTTTAGGGAATCTGGGAAGGAAAAGGTATCAGGGGTGGTTGGAATTTGGGAGTCAACTTGTCCAGGGCTGAAGGAAGTATGAATTCATTCCTCCCACTGCGGTGCAAAATGATGGGTTGAGAGAGTTCGGCTGCAGAGGTTTATGTCTCCATCAACCAGTCTCTCCTGATCAGGCCCATCACGCAGTAGGTGCAAGGCAATGGGTCGAGGGAATCCGGTTGGAGAGCACAGAACGTCGGCCTACTGGCAAAGTCCACTAAGTCACTAAAACACAATCCCGAGATAATCGCATTTTAATATTTAGCGATTTTGGAAAGGCTGTAAGTGGATGAATATCTCCAAAATGATTTTTTTTTAATACTTTATAATTTAAAATGAACCCGTAAGAACCTTATCAATACACAATATTAGTTGTTAGCTATAACAGCAACCTCTAATCAAAGATTTACAAAAAAATGAGCTGGACTTAGTGGTTTTTACCCGTCAATAATGACTTAGTGTGCTTTGCTTGTTAAGATTACTGTCAAATTGTTGACTATAATGCTGCAAAATAGCTTTAAGATTATTTTAATTATAATATTTATTTATTAAATACCAATTATTATTTCTTATAATAATTTCTAAATAAGAAAAAAGTTTATTTTAGGTAGTTTTTTTATTAAAATAATAATAATTACAAATTATTGTTGGTATCTACTGAAATATAGATATTAAAAGCTACAAAATAAACATTTATGATAATCATAATCATGAAAGGGACCCTCAGATGGTTTGGGCATGTAGAGCGAATGAACGAAGAAAGCAGTGTAAGAAGAATATACGACGCAAATGTGAATGGTAGAAGAAGTCGTGGACGTCCGAGGAAGACATGGCACGATCAAGTGAATCAGATACTTGAGTCGGGCCATGTCAAAAGTCAGAATAATAGAAGAGAATGTATGAGACGATGTATGAATGTGAGTGAGGCAAAGAGTGTGTGCCAAGACCGATTTGTTTGGCGGTCCGTCCTCTCTGCCTACCCCTGCGGGGAAACGGCGTGATGGTTAGTTAGTTAGTTATAATCATATAAAATATATTATTATAATAAATATCTGTAAAAATAAACAATGTGTGTGTTTAGATGAAATAAAAGAGTATAAAAATATTAATAAACGTAAAAATAAGCAATGTTTTTAATGTTTATAATATTTAGTTGAAATAAGCAAATATGTAAACCAAGGAAGCAATAAAAAATGTAATATTTTTTATTACAAATAAATAATAATAATTACCAATCATTATTGGTGTTTACTGAAAGACACATTCACAATATTTTATAATAATAAGAAACGGCTATAACGGCTTTTAAGGATGCGTACACGTGTAGACGTGTAGGTAAGGTACAGTCTACTCGTCTTCAGCATCCGAATCAGAAAAGCTGGGCTCGGGAGTTACATTTTTGGTGCTACTTAAACATGGTATATTTTCATACCTTGGCTTGTGCAATAATATTGGTCTTACATAGTTTTAACAGGTCATTTTTTTGCGACTGATATTGGAATGGGCTTTGTATAAAGCTTTGGTATTATAACACTGCTTTGCTTTTCGATCTGTACAAGTGTTATTTTATTTCTAATTGGTCATGAAAGGAAGGCAACGGAAATCCTCTTGTAATCACTGGAATAGATATTCTATAATGTTTGGTGTTTTTTTCTGATATCGAAAGCATTTAACTTTTAGCCATTTGACAATGTTGGAATCCTCATCAACCTTCTTATTTGTTATTGTCATTTCAACCAAATTTTTCAGATCTATAAAATCTGTAAATAAAACTTCTTATGGAGGCTTTTAATTTTTTGGTTTGTAAGATCGAGCCATTTTAAAAACATTGGTCCATTCGTGCACACTAAAGATATCCAAATGTTTTGTTTTGTTTTCAATTGCACTATGCATTGAGTCTACTTCCATAAATGAATGACCGCTTTCAAGATTTTTTTGTTAAATAACACACATGGAAGTGTTTTGGACGAAATGCTGGAACAGTGCGGAAATTTGTATATTTCTATTTTGTCCACCACTAGTATCTGAAAATATGGATACTTCAGTGATTTGCGGTGGTAGTTGTTTTAAAAAAAGGGCCATGCAGGTAGTAATTTCACAACTATCCGTTTTCCCGTTATTTTCTGTCCAAAGGTAACCTTAGAGACCCTTATTTGGAGGTGCCACTTCATATATTGTAAAATTATACAAATTTAACTTCCGCAAATAATAAAGTAAGCTCACTTGGGAGCAAGATAATTGCAAAACACTTTGCAAGTCACATGTTATAGACGTGAAAGTAGAATCCTAAATAGCTCTTTTCTTATCTTCGTCTTTGGCTTTCATGGATGCAGTTTTGGTGTTGTTGATAGTTATCTTCAAGGTTTTTCTTTTCTGGGGCACCTGCCTTGTTGTATACTGAACAGGTGACGCATTGATCTTTTTTCGGCTTGAAGAAGGACAAGTTATAGTTCTGGCAGAATATTATTCGGTAAGTTATAAGACTAACAGGATTGTCATCACCGTCTTCTATACACTTCCATTCATACAGCAAATGCATTTTTGCAATGCTTAGTTTGTAGTCTTTTTTTTTACATTAACTCCACACAGGAGGCCCTGAGGAAAATAATTTCCCTCAGGGCCTATGTCATCTTTGAGGATGCTGTGTGGAAGGTCTTTTTGAGGAAAGGAAGGAGTGAACATGGGTCTTGAAGAGACCCATGTTGTAGGAGGGAGGAAACACAGAGGCCGGTAAATCGTTCCACATCCGAGCTGGTGTACAAATGTTGGGCGCGAGTTTGGCGTGTTTCCCGACTATGCACCGGTGCCGAGGGGATCAACGACGCTAGTTCCTCGGAGAATTTTTCATTGTAATACCGATAAAACAAGGACAGCATTCCCACCTGACGCCTGTGCTCTAAAGATTGCAATCCGTCTGTTAAGATGGGAGAATCTATCAAACGGACCGCCCGTTTCTGTACAGTGTCAAGGGTTTTTTTTAAGGTATTTTGGAGCTCCAGACCAGAGGTGGCTCTTATATTGCCTCTTTGTTGATGTCCGTGTACAGTGGCTCTCTACTGAAAGAAAGCTTTCAATCTTTCAATGTGTTGCTTCACTCGTCAGTTTTTTTAGATGTTTCATCGTCAGTTTTGTTAGATGGAGCCTTTCGCCTTAAATATCATTATTAATAAAATTTCCATATGCATTGCATCCTTTAAAAGCCGTTATAACAGAAACTTTTGATATGCAGAGAGTTTTGCAAAAAAAACATTTGTCACACTCGAATTTTCTCTGTATTTCTATCAAAAAATTGCTTGAAGTGTGTTCAAAAAAGAAACCCATAGACAAGTAATATCCACTACGTCAATCAAAGCCTACTACTTAGTGGATTTTGTTTGTATTTTAACGATCTAAATCGATGTATTATCGACATGTAGAGTAAAACGTTTGACTTAATGTGTTTTGCTTGCCAATAATATTGAATTTATGACTTAGTGTGAATTTAAAAACACGTTTAAATCGAAAACGATTAAATATACGACTTTACGAGGACGATTTTTTACATAAGACCTCATACTTAAGTCATTTCATGAAAAAACGTGACTTAGTGGACTTTGGCACAGGGCCGACGAAAAGGTCTCCCTCAACTAGCCTCTCCCAATCCGGCCCGCCATGCAGCAGGTTCGCAAACACATCTGCAATCAAGACAACCCTCATCCCATGAGCCCGGGCACATGCTAAGCTATATAGCCACTAGGGCTATTGGTTATCCAATAAATGATTCTCGGGGCGGCGGTACCCATACCCGTCAAATCAACAAACAAATCGATTAAAAACGAAAGAACAATGTAAATCCCGAACCATAAATAGAACATCGCAAGCAACACTATAAAATCAATCTGTTTATTTACTTTATATCTAGGTACTCTTTATTTAATTTATGTTATAGGATTCATTAACAATGGAAGAACAATGCAAATCCATAATATCGTAATATGTAGATCTTAGAACTTGCAGAATACCTAGTGAATTCTATATTTACCAAAATAAAATTGATATTGATTTTGAAGTTTTTATTAGAACAACACTCTTTTTATCACTTTTGAAGGTTATAGCCATCAATGTACTACATATATCATTAAATAAAAGGTTTGACACTAGTAATCTAAACGAAAATACGAAAGAAAACAAGACACAGAAAAATAAAAAGATAACGGTCGCAACTGGGACTCGAACACAGAACCTCTCGTCTTACCAGGAAGATTACCTTATCCGATAAGAGCACTGCCACCAATTATTAAACCGTCATATTTGTTAATGTCGTAGGCATTTTAAATTTCAGAATTAGGAATATTTATCTTCGGCTAATTTTTTTTCATAGATTTGGATAAGGCGTTCGTCCCGGTGAGAAGAATGGTTCTGGATTCGAGTCCTAGAATTTTTATTATTCTGTGTCTTGTTTTCTATCATTTTATTTAGATTATTAGTGTTATCTTTTTCTTCCATGATTTTAAATTGAACCAAAAAATAACAAAAATATTCAAATCCTTGTTCATTTTGTACGCGTAATTTCACAAACAATTATATTTATACTCGTAATTTTAAAGGCACTCTGTCAATATCAATTACCGCAGCATTACAATTCTTGTTAAAACGAGTCTGAAAATATTCAATTATCAGCTATCAACGCTAACATATTTCTACAAAAATTATTAATAATTTCGAGCTTTCCGTATCAAAAACAATTTAAAATTACTCGCCTAAAGTTTAACCCTTTCTAAAATGAAAAAGCAACCCACGCCACTGGTTCTAAGTATCACATTTCCCCTATCTTCCTAGTATCACTTATTTGCTGTACATTAGCCGATACTGGTAACACTGGCAACTTTACTGGCACCTGGCAACCCATGTCTTAGCGCCATTCACGTCAGAAAAGGTGATAACTGATTGAGAGTTATTCGCCTAGACCGCTTTATTCCTTATATTGATCTAATATTTTATCTCCAGTTTCTACCAGCCACGAAAGGAAAATTCTTTATTCATAATGTAGGATTAATTTATAGGAAGCATTATTTCAAAAAACATAAAGTTATGTTATTTTTTTACATTAGATCCATACAGGAGGGCCTGAGGAAAACAGTTCTCCTCAGGGTTTTTGCCATCTTCGGTTGTGCTTTGGGGAGAATCTTTTTGGAAAGGAAAGTGGGAAGGAAATTATGATAATTTATTTCATTTTATATTAGTTTATTTTATTTTGTTATTTAGACTTTAAAAAAATAATAAATAAAAGTTACAAAATACAGCGAACCGTTTGGGGAGACTTTTAGCAGAGGTTTTGGTTATCCAATGGGACGGTGGTACCTGTACTCGCCTCCCAAATGTTACATCCCATTATGATTTTTCTTACTAATAAAATATTCAATATTATTATAAATTAGCAGAGACTCAATTAGGATATTAATATTAATGCAGGTTTTGTGAAACCGAAAGTTGGCATAAAAAACACATAAAACAAGGAAAATTATTATTGTTGCTGCAGAATAATAAAATAAAAATAATTATAGCAGAAACTCTTTAATAAAAACATTTTTCGTGAAAATGTGAGTTGATTAGTTATGGTCTGAGCTTTGGTAAAACTCTTTAAGACACTTTTTTTTATAATGGAACTTATCTGTGGTTTCGTGTGGAATAGTCGTCGAAGTGCAAAATTATATTTTTTTGCTGATTAGGCATTTTTAATTAAAAATTAATTTATGCCTAAGTTATTGAGAAAAAACCATAGATAAAATTACAAAACAATCTTTCATAATAATAAAAATAATTGCAATACATTTCATCAAAATTTTGAAAATCAAATATCCACCTTCCTATAAATTTAAAGATTTATAATTAGTTTCAAGAATTTGTAAATAATCCTTTTTTTTTCGTCTTCTGTAATTTTTTTATTGTATGGCTTGAAGGGTTTTACCAAACTGCAGTCGTTATCAAATTATGTCTGAATTCTTTACACATCAGTTCCAATTTTGAATATGTCAGCTAAAATTGTATATATATACATTACTTGTTGGAGCTTGACTGCTGAAAACTCCTGAGTGTAGTTAATTTAAGAGTACCTACTCGATTCACTTGGCGTAAGCTAATTCAATGTCACCATTTACAAACAAATTATGTAGTGAACTCGTCGATTCCTTACTTACACAGTTTAAGTAGTAAATGAAAATACTAATAATATCTACATTTTTAAAGTAAAAATTCGATATTTAAAACATATTTAAGTTTTTTGACATATTTCTTACAATTTCTAATAATTTCAGTTTATTGTTATTATTTTCATCCAATCGTAAAAAAATGTTATGTAAGAATATTTTTTTTTGCAATATGTTGTTTATTTTTAACCCTTGTGTTAAAAAATTATAAGTATTATGTACCCAATGTAAAAGTCCGCACAGAGGAGTAAATACATAAATAAAATTACAACTAGGTGCTTTATCGCTTATCTGGATTCTTTTACTTAATCAGTTCCTAATTTGAAAATGACAAATACCATAAAATGTTATAATATATTAGCGGTAGATACTTAACCGCTTGTTTAAATTATTATTAGCACAAACCGTTCCAATTTCGAAAATGATACTTAAATTCAAAGCATATGTGAGTTCCAGATTTCATTGAACCAGAGTTACACACGCACAGCAGAAATTAGTATTAAAAAATGGTTTTGTTTTTCAGGTGTCGTCCACAAACGATCCATCGGCACGGGAGGAGTGGACAGTAAAGTGGGGGCCAACGTGGTCCAGACTGGGCTGCCCAACCCTTTCTCCACTGCCAACGGGACAGTCGTCATAGCGCAAACTGGCGGAACCGCGACTCTGCCGTGCAACACGAAGAAGCATAACACTGCTGCGGTGAGTTAAACTATAGGATTTTCTTATAGTTTCAACATTCTTTAACACATGTCGTTAGTAAATTTAGTTATACGTAGTTTTGTAATGTCTCAACAGATGTCAGTTAAGTAGTTCCTTAGAAGAGTTTCATCTATCGTCATTCGTGTATAATGTACCAAAGGTTTCGGTTATAGCCGAAAGCATATGGTAAACGGCTGTAATTTATTATTTTTTTATTCAAATCAGTAATGACGCATTCCCCCTATCTTTTCTATTATTCCCCCTAATGGAACAGACAAGGGCGTAGCTATAGCGTTCACATGGGGGGTATTCGACACTAAAAGGGGGGGGGGGGTCGGAACTGGGATAAGTAAGGGTAAAGGGGTTGTAGTACAGTCAAGATGATTGTACATCCGCACTTGCAAAAGGTCCCGTCATTCTGAATTTTTAATGTGTTGTTAGGACCTAAACCAGTATAAAAAAAAAAAATTGCAACTTCGAAAGTACTGTGCGAGCGGCGGTGGACCCAAAAAACCAGGAAATTTTCGGATTTTTTTCAGTTTTTGCTCAATATCTGGGTAAAGAAAGGGTCTGACCGGTGTAGTCAGTATACATACTTTTAAAGAAGACTAAATTTCCTATAATTTGAGACAAATTTAAATGAAAGCTAATTAAATTTACTACAACTTTATTTTTCATAATATTTGACGTGGGATGCGTTTTTTAGAAAATATTTTACAAAATAAGTGACCATTTCGAAAAAATTTCACTTTTTGGAAAAAATTGCCTATTTTCGAAGAACTGTATCTTGTAAACAAATGGTTGTATATAGCTCAATTTGGTCTCAAATTATAGCAAATTTAGTTTACTTTAAAAATATTTAAATTAACTAAAATGATCAGACCCTTCCTTCACTGAGATATTGAACAAAAACTGACAAAAATCCGAAAATTTCTTGGTTTTTTGGGTCCACCGCCACTCGCACAGCACTTTCGAAGTTGCAAATTTTTTTTTCAATACTGGTTTAGGTCCTAACAACATATAAAAAAATCAGAATGACGGGACGTTTTGCAAGAACAGCCCCCTTTTCATGTTTAACTTGACTGGACTATTGGGAGAGTTTGAAAATTGAAAATGAGGGTTTCTTCAAGACCCGCATTAATAAAGCCTATCCTACAGCCCTTCCCTGAACCTGCCTTATAATGCTGCCAAGCCGGGTGGTGACATATATGTTCTGTCCTTACACTGCACAGACTGGGGCGCTCTTGTGAGGTATCACACAAAATAATATTGTTAACAAGTTTAAAAACTATTTTAAATTTTATTCTACCAAGCACAGCAAAAAGAGGAGGCCGATAGGCTACGAAACACCACACAGAGATAAAACCGATTAGTCTATCTCATTCTCTCGCAGGCTAGATCTTGTGGATGTACGTGTTAATCTTTTTATAGTACAGTGCTACAGAAGTTTTCACTTCAAAAATTCAAATTCACTTCTAGTGTGAATTATTTATTCTATGTCTATAAGTTAAACGGGTCGTTGTAAATTTCAGTCAGCCCTGTAATTAAGCCAATTCGATGAGTTTGAGGCTAACCAGATCTAGAAACTAAATCCAAAGTAATTAAATATTAAGTCCTCGGAGATTTATGCGGTTGGCGAAGATATTCCATAATAATTTCCTTGTTTAATATTGGCGCGTTTCATCCTGGAATAAGAAATTGATCTATGTTTATCGAATTGCAGTTTCTCTATAGTAATTGAAAAAAAAAATGGTTTGGGTTATGACAATGCAATAATCAAAATAATCTTGAGTGCTAAAACCATTGATATCCGGTCACCGTCACAACGGTGCTGAAGAATTTTTCACTTAAAAAAAATAATATACATCTTTCAATATAACATCTGCAGTTTCCTTTCTCTAGAAAAAACAGAATAAATAATGTATCTAAGAATCATAATTGACCATTTAGATGGACACATCATATCAAACAAATCACAAATAAACTCCTCAAAACAATACACATTTTCCTAAACATAAGAAACATAAATAAAATAAAATAAATGAAAACAATATATTTTGCACTTTATCAGTCAATAATAGAATATGGAAAAATTGTCTGGGGAGGAGCAACAAACTCAGCTATCGATCACATAGAAATCGCGCAGAAAACAATCTTAAAGTTAATACCTAAAAAACATTGACTGACGTACTAGATATACGCCAATTATATGTTAAAACACTGCTAAACTATATTTTTGACCAAAAACACAAATTTCAACAATTTCAAAATATCGCTATCGGACCAGTTAGACAATCGTACAAAAATAACATAAAAACTACGACGGTAAATACAAGCCTTGCACAAAGGCACTATAAATATAATGCTATAAAAGCATTCAACAGTCTTACCCTTGAAAATAAAATGGAGGAAAACAAAAATAAATTCGTACTCAAATTTACAAAATGGAAAAGAACAAAAAAGACAATATTACCAAAATTTCATAACAAAATAAGAATAAAACACATAAATACACGTAACACTCAAAACCAATATAAAACACACATCACTCACAAATACGCAACACATAATAATATATACCGATTTTAATTTTAATTTTATTTAAGTAATAAAATTATTCATTTTATCTATAATTCTACCTTTATTATAAATTTTAATTTATTTTATTTTATAAAATGGAGGCCTCAGCACAGGTGAGATAGTTAGTGAGGCCGACATTTCTGAATTATATTTGAAATGTAAGATATTATATCAAATAAATAAATAATAATAATATTTGGCGTAGTTCTCACCCCTTGACCAGTCATGCCTAGAAGCATCTAAGACCAAAAACATTCCTTTGTAGAGAGTAATAATACTAGTCCCCAAGCCAGTGTGTATATTTTACTTTTACCCCAGCGCCGGCATAAATATTTAAATTTCAGGGTTTTGTTCCCGGGACGCCGAGATTTTCCGTAGAAATAACAAAATGCAAGTCAGAAATTTCTCTGTTGGGAACACCAGAACAATCATTAGGACCGGCCTTTTACCCTGATGGGTACATAATGAATTATTTGCTGGTGTGCTCTATTTGTTTTCTTAAAAGGAACGGCTGCAAGGCCTTTTTCATATGAAATTAATTTTGGATTTGTGGTCAAAATACACAACCAAACAGAATAATATTATTATATTAATAAAAGGGAATAGCAAATATCCTTCACGGATACCTATGTGCGTCTTTATTTATTTATATTTAAAATTATAAAATATAGGCAATTAAAGAATTCACTTTGCTTCACTTTGAAGGAAACTTTAGATTTTTTTGTGAGTTCATTATTATTACTAAAAAATATATATGTTCTTATCTATTGTGGTAATATAATGAAATATAAAATATCGTAAAAATGTGTTTTTAAAGTGAAAACTTCTTTAGCACCATTGTGATTTGAAACTCGATGAAACGAAAAATATTGACACTAAAAAGAATCAAACATATATATCTATAGGATTTAGCCTGCGAGAGAATGATATAGTATAATCGGTCTCCTCTTCGCGCGGTGCTTCATAGCCTCCCCACTCTTGTCTACTTTAGTTATAATTTAAATTTTCGAACAATAAATTATTTTTTTTAATTTTTTATGTCTTTATAACAAATGGAGCAAAAATATGTATTATTATTGATCTCTTCCTCACAAATAATTGTCAAAGTTGCCTCTCTAATCATGAAATATTGATATCTGGAATGGCCTATATTTTATAATTTACTAAACAAATTAATAAAATACCACATATCCGTAATATATATTAGAAATAGTCTTTCATCACAAAAATAATTTTTCAGTTTGATTGGGTATTTTGGCCTCAAATCCAAAATAAGCTCGTATGAATCTCCAACATTAAATTAATAAACTGAAATATTTTACAATTAATCCTTATTCACTGCTATTACTTATTCCATCAATCTTCCCCGAATTATCATTAGTTAAACACCAAATTTGCATTTTTATCCAGCCATAAAATGTTTCCAGTATTCAAAAATTTTCCAAAATTAATATGCTAGTCTGTTGCCCGGTATATGTATCAGTCAGTCCGTATCCTTGATGTGAACGACATTCCTCGCTCTAATTTAAGCGGGCTAAATCTACTGCTCAAGCTTTGATAAGCCGCGTAAAAGTTCATATTTTAAACGCCGAGGCGCTAGCAGTCATTTGCCAAATCTGACATAGAATATTTCACATTGGTTCGCTACATTTGGTGACCTAGCAGAGGTACTATTTATAGGAGTACTTCTGATATTAAAGTTACACACAACTTATGCGTTTTTTATAACATGGTACGAACGCGCTCTCCGAATTTTTGCGCACGATATATATCAAGAGCTTAACCTCTGTAACCTTTGAAAATAAATTATCATTTTTCACTTTAATCCGAACATTCTCAAATTATATCCTTATAAAACGTGTTATACGGTTTTGTTAATACTCATAATTAATAATTACAAGCTGTAAAAACCTCCATTGTTTTAATTTTATTAGAGTAATTTTAAATAAGCAAAGTACCCATCCATATAAATGTTTTGTTAACCCTTGGAGTGAATGAATATCAAGTAATTGTTCTGTTAAAATAATTGTATTTTTTATGAGACTTGTTGAGAATTGTTAAAAAAAAACATTAAAAAATGTACACATGATTTTATTTAACATTAAATTCATCCAGGAGGCCTTGCGGAAAATAATTTCCCTCAGGGCTTAACTCATCCTTGAAGATGGTGTGTGCAGGTTATTTTATAGGAGAAAAAGGAGTGCACATGGGTCTTGAAGAGACTTATATTGTAGGAGGGAGGAAACCAGAGGCCGGCAAATCATTCCATAGACCAGCTGTTGAACTCAAGAACGAGTCGTAGAAGCGATCCATTCTCACGTGACAAATGTCAATGGTGTACATGCGTTTGGCGTATTTCTATGCACCGGTGCTGATGGGATCAATGACGATCAATGACGACCGGCGTTCTCTAGCGGTAAGGCTCTTGACTCGCAATCCAAAGGTCACGGGATCGAATCCTGACGTCGCAAAGAAGTTTAAATTGATTATTTTTTGTTATTTCACAATTAATTCATTATAGTAATGTGTAGTATATTTGCGGCACGTTCCAGGGTGGAAGATACTCTCAGTATTGCCTTGGTGTAAGACCACCATTCAGAATTGAAACCTTGCTTGAAATGGCTTCTAGCCGTTGTTGTTGACCACATCTGAATAGCCAGGTACTTCCCCACCTTCCTCTTTCCATATCTTTCCCCTCCCCACACCTTCAACCTCACACCATATCCCAATCGGGGATGCCATAGTCTCACTGGCTCCAGACGGGAGAAGTTGGGACTCTTGTGCGGTATTCATAAAAAAATAAATAAAAAAATTTCCTTGGAGCATCTTTCATTGTAATACCTGCTGAACAAGAACAGCATACCTACCTGTCGCCCGTACTCTAAAGATTGGAAGTTGCTTTTTAAGATAGAGGAATCTATCAAATGGACCGCTCGTTTTTGTACAGAGTCAAGCGTTTTTTCAGGTATTTTGGGGCTTCAGACCAAAGGTGGCTACCAAATTCAACAGTGGAGTACACTTGCGATTTATTCATGGTCAGCAATTGTATTATATTGAAGTATATGTGTCAACAATAACATATGTGACGCGTTCTGTCAAATCTCTTGTTTGTTACGCTTAAAAACAATAAAATCGCAAACTAACACGCAAAAAAGTATAACCATCGGATAAAGAGTCCGCGAATTACTCTGTGAGAATGTTATTCATCTAAAACTTAGTAATTTAGATTATTTAATTTGATTTCTGACAACAGTGACAGCTAAGTGACTTTGGAAATAAATACATCGGCCTAGCGGACCGAATAAAATAAGTGAATGTTTTAAATCCTAGTTAAGTGACAATTCCGCGTCGAATGTGATTACTCTCAACTGGTGAAATTCTCTTTTTAGTGAACATTTGTCCATTTTTTTTTCTAATAAATAATAATTGTCACAAAACAAACAAACCATATCTCTGATTATCTCGTTAATAAAAAAGAAACTTTTCGGTCAAGAGAATAGTGGATTTCATAAATAAAATCTCAGTGAAAAGTTTCATAAAACTGTCTGTGCTTAATTTGTGCTAATTAACCAAAAATTACTACATAAAAACTCGACACAGTAGCTCTGTTTTGTTTCCAAATCGAGTCAAGTAAGACCGATTGCCCACTTTCAGGCGTAAAGCCGAATACAGCAATTTTTTAACACTTTTATAAAACACAAACAAAATGAGCAAAAACATGGAATTATTTCTATTCAAACTTGACGAGAAATTAGAGAAACAAGCCGAAATAATAACTTGTTCGGTAACCAAAAATGTGATGGAAGCGCTGGATGAGAAGATGAAAACAATTATTGAGGAAAACAATATCCTTAAAAATAAAGTATCAGAACTAGAACAAAAACTTAAAGCAGTAGACAGAGAAAAACGTAAAAATAACCTGGTGTTCTTTGGAATAAAAGAGAAGGGAAAATCTGAAGGAGACCTAATAGACTGCATTAAAGGCCTCATAGTAGACGTGGGAGTACATTTGGACAGCCAAGAAATTAGCAACGTGTATAGAATAGGGAAACGAAGCGAAAACAAGAATCGTCCGGTTGTAGCCTCTATCACGACCCAATGGAAAAAACATCTTATACTCAAGAACAAGACAAACCTCCCGTCAGGTATTAATGTGAAAGAAGATTACTCGAAGGAAATCCTGGAAAAACGGAAACAGCTACAACCTCAACTAGAAGATGAGAAAAAGAAGGGAAACATTGCTTACATAAGATATGACAAACTAATAGTGTTAAAATCGAAGGACAACATTACCGAAAAGAGAAAACGAGGAACTTCGGATTCTCCCAAGTCATCACCACAAAATAAAGTAAATAAAAACAAAATATTGAGCATTCCCTCCCAATCTCTACCCAAAACTAGCACGAAAGAGATCACCAGACCTAACATACTGAACTATCTCAACCGAACAAGTTCTGACTCATAAATAAATACTCCATAAAAACTAATAATTGCCTCGGAAAATCGGTAACAAAGAATACTAATACCAACAAGAATTAACAATCAAAACCTATTAACAAAAAGTCTCCCAATTCGGCTGGTCCCCGCGGGAGATATAGACCACCACCCTCTAACAACAAGAAGAAACAAAACACTCGATATTGCAACCTTAAGTACGAGAGCCCTTAGAACCGAAGAAAGAAAGAAAAAAGAATAAAGAAAAACTACATGAAGCTTGAAAAAGCTCTCGAAGAAATAATGTTAGAGGAGGCTTATGCCAAGAGGCAAACTGAGCTTCGAAATATTATAATAAACAAAAACATGTCTAGTATTTATACCTATCAGAAGTTCAGAATAAAGGGCTATTTTTACGGTGCTCCAGATTTTATGTCCGGGTTGAATCTTACCCAAATGAAAGACTAAACCCTTCCACACACTTTTCCACAAATGAATATCTAGTAAATTAACGCAATGTAAGTGCACTATATAAGAATAAAACAATACAAGGACAATACGTCAATCCACCAGAAACATAATGGGAAAATATTTCACCGACTCCAGATATTTTCATATCAGAGGGTTCGGCTCTGATGAAATCCTAACTGATCCGATAAATCCTACTGATCCCTCAATATAAATATTTAAAAAAATTTTCGTAATCCTACATGTATTTAAAATGACCGACTTTTGCATTTTTATGTACAAATTTTTTGACAAATCTAATACGCCTAAATTTTGAATGAGAGAGCTAGGTATAATGCCAGTAGCCGAAATAACAAATGGTAATATTTTTATAGTCTGAGAATGCCAAATTCTTTTAATTTCATTTCCTAAATCTGTATATTTTCTTATTTTTTCAGAAACAGTTTTCTGAATATTACAAGAATTTGGAATAGCGACATCAATGATATAAGTTATTTTCTTATTATTATTATTATATGTGTAATAAGGTGGGTCATTTAAAAAAAATGTTATTTTAAAATTCTAAGAGCGATAAAAGGATACCAAATGGGTTCAAAACGACGCGACGTGTTTAAAATTTTTCAATTTCCTGATAACATCTTTTTCTATCGGGTTCGCTTCAAAGTTTTTAAATTGATAAAATAATTTTAAGGGAATATTTCTAGTCTGTATAAACGTTACTATGAATCCTTTAAATAATATTTTTTGTATACTTCCATGGAAATGTAATATATCTATATTTATGAGATTATTTACAAAAATCCCAAAATTAAGTAAGAAGGATTTGCTGGTAGATATCTTAATACACTGCCTTGAGATAATTTGAATTAAATTCATGTATATTTTTAAAATAAATATATCAAATTATTCCATCTATTTCGTGTTTTATTGAAAAATTGTTCATTTTAATGGTTTATCTAACATTTTTTTACAGATTTAACGAGGGTGGGGTTTTCGCTATTATGTGAAATTTCAAAGTCAATCCGGAGGAAGAAGATGATATCCAAATAATATTAAAAAATTTTGTGATTTTGTTTCTTCATTTAACATCCTTACATCACTTTTAGACAAATCAAACAAGAGTTTTTTCCCATACAGTCGTGACCCACCTTAATGTGTACCATGTACAGTACGCCCAGTTTCTGAGAGGTAAACTTGACTCGGAATGGAGCCTCCGTGCCTGAGTTGGTCATTTATATAATATACACACGACTATATGGAGTTATCTGTATGGTGAATATAACAAAAAGGTCTATATTAAAGGCATACACAACCGTGAACGCAGCCTTTGGCAAATATCATCAAAACGCTGCAATAACGAGGGTGTTTTTTACAGTCTTTTAGTTGTATGCAGGCAACTTATAACATTGGATAACAAAGCTCGTACGTTCACTTTACCTACGTCATGTTCCTGCAAAAATACTGATGTGAAGCTCTTTTTGTTTGTGTTCAGCATAGGTAGAAATGACGGGATTGCATGTTTACACGAATGTTGAACATTTTCCGCTACTGTTCAATAGCTCTGTCATTCAGCCCGTCTTTTATAAGCTCTCTGTTTTATTTTTATTATTCTTTATTTGGGAAACAAGCAGGTTACATCGTAAGTCTTCTAAATTTTTTATTATTTAATGATTTAGTTTATACAACATTTTATCGGGTACATTTACTAATATGCGTATGGTTACATTTATGTACGTTGTAAACATGTAAACGTAAGTGTGTATGTATGTATTTTCTAATATTTGATTTTTCTTGTTTTATACACGTACATGTAATATAATTAATTATTATGTAAATATATTAAGAATGTTAAGATGAATGGTGTGCTCAACTTTAACTTGAAATGGCACTGTAACAATATTAATTTTTTTGTAAAATGTGTGGTAAAACCATGTATGATCGTGTGAGAAACGCGGAGATCCGCAAAGAATGCAAGGCTGATGTATGCGTAATGAGTAAGATCAAGAAAGGAACGCTCCGATGGTTCGGGCATGTAGAGAGAATGAACGAGGAAAGGAGTGTAAGGAGAATATATGATGCAAATGTGAATGGTAGAAGAAGTCGGGGACGTCCGAGAAAGACATGGCACGACCAAGTGAATCAGATACTTGAGTCGGGCCATGTGAAGAGTCGGAATAATAGAAGAGCATGTATGAGACGGTGTATGAATGTGAACGAGGCAAGGAGTGTGTGCCAAGACCGAGTTGTTTAGCGGTCCGTCCTCTCTGCCTACCCCTGCGGGGAAACGGCGTGATGGTTAGTTAGTTACTTAGTAAACTTTATACTACTCGAAATGTGTTTAAAAACTTCCAAATAATATTGAGGTGTGTTGAAATTACAAGTTACTTATTTACGTAATCGTAAAGTTTGTAATTATTATTTTAACTGGTCCAGATGTAATTACTCTAAGAGGCTTAATTTAGATTAGTAAATTAATTATTAATTAAATAAGCACTGACTTAAGTACCTAAAATACCTATGAACCACTCCCAACTAGCTAAGGGCAAAATAAAGTGTATAGGCTTTCCCACAATGTTTAAGTGGTTATTTACCCTTTTAATCATGGGAGACAAAATTTTTCCCATCTCACAAAGATCCAACATAAATCGCTGTAACTCCCTTACTATCATAGTGATAAATATGTTCTAAACGGTGTAAGAATCGTAAACACCACGCTTTATTTTTGTTGTTAGTTTTTGGAGTGTTATGCCGTGTTGCGCTACCTTCTTCTATAGCCGACGTTTAACGGCATAACACCCCAAACACTAACAACAAAAATGGCCGTGAAAATCTAAAAACCACGCTTTATATTCAATTCTAAAAAAAAACTACAATAAAAAAATTTTAATGTCCATATTTATGAAACCAATTAGAAATCGCAAATAGAAAAAAAAATTGATACTTTGGGAATTATTTATTAATTATTTTCACAGGAAACAACAAAAAAATGAGGCAACAAGAACGTTTAAAATATATTTGTCAAATATAAATATATATATATATATATATACACATATGAGTTTTATCTAATCTTTAACATAGTTGACTTTATCACTAATCTGCAATTTTTGTTAAGAAACACATATGATGAGCCATTTTTTAAATTTTTTTATGTTTGCATGCTAAACTTTATATATATATCATACCTATTTAAAAAATCATGTGTTTATTTTGAATAAAACAATTTGAAAACTTATTGTATCATCTTCAAAAACCGTTTAGTTTACGGATATATTAAAAGATATTGCATTAATTTTATTGAAAAATGGAAATATTTCTGAAGGGTCTGACGTTCTAGCCTGGAGAAAATCGGCACGACCCGACTTTTGAGCATCATTGTGAACGAAACCATTGATTATTAACCCGATACAGAACTGGCAGAAAAGTCAAGGTCTTGCTAATGATTCCTTCTACCAACATATAAATATTACTCGAAAATTCCTTTTCCCACTCCAGTCCTCACCCACTATTATCAAATACACGTTAAGGATACCAGAGAACACCGTTACAAGGAGAATTGTACGTGAGCGTTTGAAAAAAATATAAGTGATCACGTAACGCTACTAATGAGCATCATTTCACGAAAAGAAAAATACACAGCAGTTTTTTTCGCTCAGTTTCTGATGTTTTAAAAGAAATCTCATCATATTTCGTTGAATTGCGTATTTTCTAATTGGATTTCATGATTGTTAGGCCTTCAAAAATATTGTTAATATAGTTTAGTTTTTAGGTGGGCGGCGTAAATAAAAAAAAACTTTTGTAGAAATAAGATATTTATTGTTAGCAATTATATTTATTATGAAGCCTTAGATCAAATCTGTAATGAACGTATATCGGAGTTCTTTTAATTAACAAAGCATACTTATATTTTATTTCAATGTACGACGCGAACGGAGATTATGAAAGGTGAGTTTGCGTGTCAGACGCGCTCTTTTCCTACAGACCACCACAAAAAAAGTAGTTAAATAATAATATAATACTGATAATATCGGAGTCTATATTTTATTGTACCAATACCGAATAAATAAATGCACGTAAATATTGTTTATTATAATTAAGCGCACTTGAAGTGAAATAACACAAAACTGCGCTATATAAATACTACATACGTTATTGTTTTTTTTTTTTTAATTTAAAATAAAACAATAACTTTGTAAACACCGCTTTTATTTTTTATACTTTATGCCTACCGGGTTTCTCTGCAACCGTAGCTTCTTCTGGACAGTTTAATACTCTACATTTAGTTACATGCATGTTCTAGATAATATATGATTTAAGAAAATGGGCTCCACTCCTAAAGGGAAGGAGGAAGAAGGCATACAGAGTAGATGGAGAATCGGGAAGAGAACGGGAGTGTTCTTTGTCAATAGGGAAGAATCTTAATAAAGGACTTGCATTAATTTTTTTTTTGGTTATTAACTACCTTACAATTAATGTTTATGGCTTTCCTTAGTTCAAGTGCCTCTAAGTTATCCAACCTTATACCAATAGTGTTTTTATGAATTAGTGTGATGCCTGAGTTTTTATCAAATTCATGGTCTGTTTCGATCAAGTGCTTTGCAAATTCTGAAAATTCATTGCTGTGTAAACATCTATGATGTTCTTTGACACGGATATTTATCTTTTTATATTTGCCAATATAAAAAGCGGGACAGTCGCTGCACTGGAGTGAATAAATTCCCGAGTGAGATAGACTATCTTTCTTATCCTTACCATTCATCAACTTACGTTATTATTATTATTACAATTTTTTTGCGGTTACATTGTAATTGAGCAGCTACGCAATAATATCTAGGTCTCATTATGAACTATTCCGAATTTATATTTAAAAAATGCATACTATATCTACAATTAAAAAAAATGAAAATAAAATATCATTTTAAGAATCAGAAATAAAGTAAATAACGACATACAATTATATCATCACACTTTAATAAGATATCTACTGTTCAGATATTCTTATTCTCTGCAAGGAAGATAAAATTTAAGAAAATACAAATACTGTAATTAAATTCAATTGTAATAATGGAGAAGATATGAAAGGAGTTAGGTATATTTGAATGACATTATTTTTATACATTAAATGAACAAAGGTATGATGAAAAATAAATTATTATCACGAGATACACGGATACGGGACCAGAAATGCAAATCAAATTAGATAGCAAACAAGGAAGAAATCAAGCATCCAGTTCACCAGGCCGTCCAATTTTATAATAAAATCCCAAAAGAACATACTGAGATTGAAAATGTGATTATTTTTAAAAAAGAATTAAGAAAATATTTTTTCTTCGAATATTGATGTTTTGTTTGTAACTGAATGTACCGACATTAAAATACTTAAAGATATATTGTTTGCCAGATATGGCATCATGAAATTTGCTCTGCCATATTCGTTTGAACCCATGCAAGACTTTCTGGTAAAAACGTCATTTTCACTATGAGCTATAGGGCTCTGAAAAATAATATGTCTTAATATAAATAATCCCCGCACTACCCAAGAATCCCAACACCAATATAATAATTTCAACAAAATAACAGAAACTGATGTTGGAAAAATAATCGATGATTTAAAGGGGGGCTCTGCTCCCGGTTACGACAACATAGATGTAAACATATTAAAAACAATGAAACAATATCTAACTTGCCCATTAACTCATATAATAAATACAAGCCTTATAAAAGGTGTATTTCCAAACAATTATAAAAGAACAATAATAACACCGATATATAAAGCAGACTGCCCTAAAGACCCACAAAATTACCGCCCTATATCCCTTTTATCAAATATATCAAAAATATTCGAAAAAATTGTAAAAAACCAAATCTGGGCCTTCTTAGAACAACATCAAATTATAAATTCTAAACAGTATGGTTTCAAAAAAAACACCAGCACCCAAGATGCCATTGCGAAAATAACAAATTATATATACACCGCCCTAGATTCAAATGAAAAATGCATTGGAATATTTATTGACCTTAAAAAAGCATTTGATAGTATATCTCATACTAACTTAATAAAAAAAATCAAATCAATTGGAATAAATGGAATGGTGTTATCCTGGATTGTAAGCTTTTTGGAAAATAGAACACAACAAGTAAAATTATTAAATGAACTAAGTGATTCTCAAAGTAGTAACTTCTCAATACCACAAGGCACAGTTCTAGGACCACTTTTGTTCATATTATATGTAAATGATATATTTGAAGTTGCTAAATACGGGGAAATAATATCATATGCAGATGACACAGTGCTTCTTCTAAAAGCAAACACGTGGTTAGAACTGAATAAAAAGGCTAACACGGACATAAACGAATTAAAAACATGGTTTGACAATAACCTACTAACGTTAAACTCTAAAAAAACACATTATATACCATTTTTCATAAAAAAACCAAACACGCCGCATGAAATTAACATAAGGATCCACTCTGCCCCAAACACTCAACAACACCACTGTAACTTACTGTGTACTCATATTGAAATGAAAACTTCAACCAAATATCTAGGAATTACTATTGACCAATGTCTAAAATGGATACCGCATATAACCAATCTTAAAAACAGAGTACGAAAATTGACCTATATTTTTAGCTGTTTGAGACACATTCTAAATAAAGAACTACTGAGAATGACGTACTTCGCTTTCTGTCAATCCATAATCCAATATGGTATAATAGGATGGGGTGGCGCCTATAAAACTCACACACAATCTCTTTACATTGCGCAAAAACTAATAATTAAAATAATATTAAAAAAATCATTTTTATATCCATCAGAACTCATATTCAAAGAATTTAAAGTCAGAAAATTAAATACTCTTTTTCTGTATCACTCAACCTTACAAGTCTACAAAGAGGATATCCTAAACAAAACTATACCTTTCAAAAACACAGCAAATCTCAGGCAAAAATACATGTTACCAATTCCCATTTGTAAAAAAACTTTAGGCCAACAAAACTACAAATACTTGGGAACAAATTTCTTTAATAAATTACCAGATAATATAAAATCCCATTGTGACAGTTTCAAAAATTTCAAAACACAATTAAAAAAATATACTGAAAACCTTAACTAAACAAAAAAATAATAATAATAATAAAAATTTATATATTTATATAAACATACATTTATCTTATTATTTACATAAACTAAATTTCAAAGTACTAAATATAAATAAAAACAACAATAAAAAAAAATATAAAAAAATAACCAAACAAATAATACTTCCTCCCGTACACACAAGCATTTGCTTATTATGGGAGAATAATTTAAAAATATATATTATATAATTGTAATAATTATAATTGCATTAAGCTTTTATATACTTTCATTTTATTTATGTATCTATTGTATTGTACCGAAAGAAAAATTTTTCAATAAAAAAAAAAAAAAAAAAAAAAAAATATATATATATATACAAAAATGAATGTTTATTTGTTTGTCCCTTACGAACTTCTAAACTATTCAACCGGTTGCGATGAAACTTTGATGATTTGGTTGTAGGCATGCCCGCGAAGGTTCGTTTATATGTAATGGTGAGCTTAAAATATAATTATTATAATATAAAATTATTTCCTATACTGTTCGTCCGATTGCGATGAAACTTTGGTGAGTCGTTGTGCGCAAGCCCGCGGAAGTTTCTATATATAATGGTGAGCTCTATCGTTATGAAATTTTTATTAAAAATTGCAATTTCATATAGTTTAGCGGCAGGTAGGGAATAAGGGAGAGGTACTCGCGAGGGGAAAGGGAACGAAGAAGGGGGTTCGTGGGAGGGGGGAAGCGGGAGTATGGAAAACAGGGAAGGTGGAAGGGAAAACGAGAGGAAAAGGGTACACGGGAGGGGAACGGAGGCGGGATAGGTGACGCATGGGAAAGGACACGCAAGAAGAAACAATTTCTTTCTTTATGTGGCATTGTAATGCATGCCGGGTGCTCGTAAGGTATATATAAAATTATCAAATTATTTAGGTATTTTATTGAATTCTGGACTCCCAAATTTCAATTTGGGAGGCGGAAATGGGTACCGCCGCTACGGAAACCTTTATTGGATAACCAACACCTCTACGTCATCTCTAATCAACCCTAAATGGTTCACTACGTTGGGTGATTTACGTTAATTACGATCTACGATTGGTGCCCGGGTTCATGGGGTGAGGATTTTCTAGGTCTTGGAGGCGGATGACCAGGACACACTATACCGCAGATTCCTACCAACCCCTCAAACGTTTTTCCTTCCCAGAAATCTCCTCTCCTTCTTTTCCTGAAAAAAAAACCCTCCACACAGCATACCCAAAGATGACATAGGCCCTGAAAGAAATTATTTTCCTTAGGGCCTCCTAACAAATCTTCCAACTTTGTAGAATAATAAAAAAAGCGAAAGTTTAAGAGTTCACTGAACCGGAATTTCGGACTAAAGCACAACTGAAGTTATTATTTTGAGTTTAGTACCTCCCATTAATAATACCTAATAATAACATCGCTAAATGCAAACACTTATTCTCACGCGGGCGTTAATAATAGCGGAATCCCTACCTCAATAAAATAGGCTCTAGGTTGATATTATTTATCACGCTCGCGCGTTCTACCCTCAAACATTCACGGTGGCCTTTTCCTTCTATTTTCTTCCACTCTTTTCTTTGTAGAGTTTTATGGACGGCACGTGTTTGCGCGAGAAGCGGGGAATATGATAAATCCAGATGTTTTCATTCCAACAGAGATATAATCTTGATATATGAATGCGTTACGAGGAGGACTGCCGGCAATAGTTTTTGTATGTAGCTGGATTTAGTTCATAGAGCAGGGGTGGGGAATCTTCGGCCCCGGAAACCTCTTTGAACGACTCAATATTGACATAAAAAAAGAGGCAACCCAAGTTGAGAGAATTTTGGGGCATAGTTTTTTTTCGATAGATTTTTTGCTATACAATACCTAACCAGATTTTTTTGGCGCTCTGTTAAAACATTGATAGATATTTTTGATTTTTAATCAATCTTCAAACCCGTTTGCTTGGTTCAATATATTCGCACCTCACAATTCGGATGCCTCGGTTTCGCGTCAAACTTTTATTATTTTTTATCTGCTGGTCATCATTAAATCGTAATCGCTGTCCAACTGATAATTTACAATTTTATGGAAAAATATTTACATGGTGCCTATCCGAAAGAGATAAACGGAGACTAGAGGCTTTTGAGATGTGGTCCTATAGAAGATTATTAGGAATTTCCTGGAGAGACCACATTACAAATGAGGAGATTCTCCAAAGTATCGAAGGAGGAAGGCACCTGCTTAGGACCTTGTCCGAAAGGCGTGCAAGATGGATCGGACATGTTATACGACAAGAAGGCCTCTTGCATACCATAATGGAGGGTATGACCGAGGGGACAAACTCTAGGGGACGCCCACGCCGAGAGTACCTGGACGACCTGCTGGTGGACGTGCGCTGCTCATCATATGCAAAATTCAAAAGAGCCGCACAAGACAGGGAAGAATGGAAGAGAAAATTAGAGGAAACTGCTGCAAACCAATCCCAGGATTGAAACCAGAGAGAAAAAGAGAGAAAAATATAAGATAAAAAATTTGATATTAAGTAATGTTCTGCTAAAAAGGTTGTGCATTACTACCAAAGGGCAACAGAGGACAGGACAATAAAGGCGAGTAGATACAACAAGCCAGATTTGTACAAGAAATTTCTGTTTTATTATAATTAATGAAATAAATATGCTACATCCTAATAAAAAAACCGATATTTTATCCTGTGCAATAATGTGGATGTACACAATAGGATGAAAGACTTCGCCCAAGGAATTAATGCCGGCCATTGTATTCTTCTGATTTGAGAATCAGAAAGGTTTTTGTTGTTGTGGTTTCTTTATTCTTCCATAAGGTTTAAATGCTAGGATAAGCTTTGACTATGAAGATAATGGCTTTCCGAATGTATCGGATAGATAGATATACTACTAATTTATGGGCACCGGTAAGATTTTAAAAACATTTTTTTGTATCCCCCAATGAGACGATGATATCCCCAAATGGGTAATGTTAGAAGGTTGAAGAGAGTGGGGAAGTAAAGATATGAGAAAGATATTTGACACGGGGGAAGGCCGAAAATAAATTGAAGAAGAAGCATATCTCTTTTTGATGTTGTGTAACAGTCAAATCAAATATCGACTGCGGAAAAAAGGACAATTATTATTATTTTACGAAATACCGCCGAAA
This sequence comes from Limnephilus lunatus, assembly GCA_917563855.2. Classification (NCBI taxonomy): domain Eukaryota; kingdom Metazoa; phylum Arthropoda; class Insecta; order Trichoptera; family Limnephilidae; genus Limnephilus; species Limnephilus lunatus. Next base: position 88,037,450 of record OU830594.1, on the reverse strand, counting down.
TAACTATTACATAAATTGTAATATAAAATCAATGGACTGTAATCAATAAAATTTGGCTTTTAAATGTGACACAACTATGGGAGAACGGTGAACAGTGGACACCGGGAAGGAATCTGACTCACCTTAATTTCCCTTGCCATGTTTTTGTAATGTTATGGCACACTTGGCTGATCAATGCACAAGGTGCGTAAGAATCTATATTAACCTTTAACTATGGACGTGCGGTCTCACAGGCCCCTTTCAGTTTGTGAATCATGTGGTCCTCTCCTCCCGCGTACCTTAGGCGTCTGTCCGCCTTAGTAGCTTCGGTTTTAGTGGCGAAACGATAGTCAAGAGTGAAGGTTACATCGCCGGCTGTATTTTGCGTAAGTAATTTCGCTTCATATTTTGATTGCGGTCTGTGGGACCGCGCGTCAACGTTTGTGTAATAAATTGAGCTCATGGTAATTTTCTTTTTTCTAGATTCATTAATTAAAAATGTCAGAAAACGATCAACTTAGTACATCTGCAAGTAAACTATGCCCACCAAAGATAAAAAGAAAGACGATTTACACTTGTGAAGGCTGAAAACAGCCAATATGCCTACAATGTTCCTAGCCATTATGCAATGGCTGCCTATAAATATGCACGAGTTGGGCATATGTAAAAAAAATATGTTTTTTTTCAAGAAGTCAATGTTTATTTATTTTTATTTTTTATTCTTTATATTAATATAATTTTCCTTGGTAATGTTCCTACAAAGTGATCTCGAGTAAGAATTACTGAAAAGTGCCTTTGATTGTTAAATGGTTAGATTTTAGTTTAAAATAAATATATTTGTTTTATTTCCTTTTAGTTAAGTCCGTAAATCAGTAAAATCAATTTTAGGTACAATACTTATTAACTAGATAGATTCCGGCATTTTTTATATTTTTTTTTTTGCAAATTTTTTTGGTACATTTAACAGGTAAATACATAATAACAAAAAAAAAAAAAAATATATATATATATATAATTAACAAAAAAAACAATCCCATGAAGGCGAAGCCTGTGTGTGGGTATTATATTATGTGGATAACAGTGGCAGTTAAAATAAAAATTAAAAAATATATATGTATAGTGGCTGTTGAGATCAATCAACATGATTGATTTTACTGGAGTTTAATTTTTTTATTTTTAAATTTGGATATATACATATATACACATTTACACCCTTACAAAAATACATTTACATTTATATTTCATTTTTTTTTTATTCTAAGTATTCAGAAAGACATGGAATATTTTAGCAATTTGGAAGCTGTTAGTTTGAATTACAGAAAAAAATTACTCAGTTCCAAATTATTTTTTACAGAGATTAAAAAAATATTTTATTTAAAGATAGCGGTCTGTGAGACCGCACGTCCATAGTAGTGTAACAAAAATTTAACTTCATAGTTAAAGGTTAAAGTGACCAAGATATTATAGGAGGTGTAACAGCATGTGTTATTTAAATTGACACCACTTACATACACTGAGAGATCACTAGATTGGTAATCATTGCACATAGGTTTCTTTAGCATGGTCAATATTAAAGAATTCAGAACTGAGTACAGGACAGTTGATGATGGCACAAGTTACTTCAACAGACGGATGTATTGTTATTGAACTGAGTAATTATTCCGCAATATACGAGAAATATTGGCACCTTATACCCTATACACCTATTGTCAACCAGGATAGGTATGGAAGGTACATTGGATGGAGGAAGGTAGGCTAGGTAGATAGTTGTGTTAACGCAAATCGAAAAAGGCAGATAATATTTTAACGATATTTCAAAACAGATATAAGACTTATCCATACTTTGGTGACCCGAGCGACCAGAATATGTGAAGAAACAAAACTTGGAGCAGAACTTATAAAGCTGACCGATGCACATGCGAAGGCAAATTATAAGAGCCAAATCTACACCGAACGAAGACAGAGTTGAACAAGAGTCAAAAGCCTGTGCTTTCCTGCCTTTCGTTCACAATGTGACAGACAGAATTGCCAGGCTGTTTAGAAAAGAAAGCATCAAGATTGTCTTCGAAACCACTACTTAAATTCAAGACCTACTGAGGTCTGCAAAGACTAAGTTTCCTCTTGAAGCAGATGGAGTGTATAAACTCAGTTGTTCCGGATGTGACAAAGTTTATGTAGGCCAAACAGAGCGGACGATTTCCAAAAGGATAGCTGAATATTTTCGTGCTTGTAAACTCGGCCACCCTGATAAATCGGCAATCGCGAAGCACTTAATTGACACCGGCCATTACTTTGGATTTGTTCCTGAGGTCCTGGGAAGACCCAAAACTTACAAATCACGCCTGATTACGGAGGCAATCGAAATCTACAAAAATCCAATTATTATTAATAGAGACGACGGAGCTAAGCTCAACAGCTCTTGGTATCCGGTAATTGACGGCTACACCAAAGCTAAACGCAAAAAAATACCATGTCTAAGTATACTGTAATATCATATAATAATACAATATAAAGGTATGAAACCTTTTTTGCTTATATTGGCTACTTTCGCTTTAACCACTTGAACTCTGTTGTCTAATTCTAGAATAACGATGGCGCCACTTTCGTCGGCAATTCTCACAAGGACGGGCCCCAGGCTAACGTAAATACTGCGCTTTCACTAAAATCGCAGTTCCCTTCTTACTGAAATACCTACCAGCTCGTAGTGGATTGAAGCTGGCGACACGGTATTGCTTCCAAGTAAATAATCACACACTCAACACTAGTCTTGGGTAACTGGCCGGAATTTCAATAACATAACCAACTGGTTATCAGTATGTAAATACCTGGTTATAAAACGGTTATTTGGTTATTTGGTTATTTAAGTTATTCCGTTATAGCAACTTCGGCGGTCGGCAACGTGTCTGCCGGTTACAGTGGATACTTGCTGGTTGTCTAGTTGTTAGTTTTCAGTAGTTATCAGATTAAGAAGGTATTTGGTTTTGAACGTGTGTATTGGGTATCGGGTGAGTTTTTAACCCACATTATGTTTTTCAAAATAGGTACAAATTTTGCCTGTCGTATTTACTAAGTCACAATTTCTTAACAAAACTTTCACAATTTACATACAAAATATTTTCATTATTTATTTTTGGGGTGTTATGCCGTGTTGCGCTACCTCCTTCTTTAGGCAACGTTTCGGACAGCGTTGCAATGTCCATCATCAGGGCAGATCCGACAGATGTGTGATCGGATCTGCCCTGATGATGGATACTGCAACGCTGTCCGAAACGTTGGCTAAAGAAGGAGGTAGCGCAACACGGCATAATACCCCAAAAACAAATAACAATCAGAAAATCAAAAAACGTATCTGCATACAAAATATATAAAAATTTAACACGAAACTTATGACCTAACTATACTAATAATTTCGGAGCAAAGCAATAAACTAAAAAAATTAAACATTATTTTTTACTTCTAAAATATTCGTAATCGTAAAAATTTTCAAAATAAATACAGTGTAATATTACAAAAACATAGCTCCGCACGCCCACACACAACTGACGGCTTTGGGTGCCAGTTGCCAACTGCCGCCAACTGCCAACTACTGGTTATGTATGACGTATGAGGCTGTGATAGTTGTCTGGTTGTCAGTAGTTATCATGGTTGTGCAGGTTGTGCAGGTTATTAGTTTTGTCAATGGTGGGAATGGTTGGGTACACCAGGTAGTTTTTGACCATCAGAAAGGGATAGCGCTATACGAACTACATACATCTATCTCGTTTCACATCATCAAAAGAAAAAAGAAAGATAAACATGCAGCCCATATAGCGCTGTCTCTTTTTGTCTTGGTATGAACCTTTTTGAACAACTCTGCTAGTCAAATATTCATAACCACCAACAACCCCCACAACCGCCACAACCTAATAACCAAATACCCGAGCAGACGCTAACGTAGTTCTAGGTATTTTTAAATAACCATTATATAGTTGGTTATGTTATACAACTACCAAGACTACTCAACACTAACAATTACACATCGTCGGATCTACCGGATCTGCCCTGATGATGGACACTGCAACGCTGTCCGAAACGTCGGCTATAGAAAGAGGTAGCGCAACACTAGAGGTGGGAATAACGGTTATTTTCCGATTCCTAATATAACGAATAACACCCCAACTCAATAACAGAGTATCATACCTGTTATTTAATAACAGCTTCTAAATAATGTAGATACGAAACGGAAAACGGGACGGCGTCGTTATTCGTTACTCATTGCTGGGGGGCTGAGTCGATAATGACATGTTGTACCTACATCATATTGTGATCTTAAATCTTTACTTAAATAACAACCATTATTCAGACCTCTGGTAATATGCTATTTTATTGTTTTTTTGGCTACAAAAAATAATGGGATCAAATCTTATGCTACGGCCAGACCCTTACGACAAGCTGCTTGTCGCAAGCTCACGCAAACTCTGGCAAACGAATGGCTGGCGTCCCCACACTTGCAAGCGCGCCAGTACATTCGCTGCGCGCGCAGCGCCTAAAGATGGCGGACGTCGAAGCAGCTGCATCAGCTGTCATTTTTGAAAAAAGCTATTTCTGTTTTAAAGCGAAACAAAACGAAAGAAAGCGAAGAATTCGAAAGAGAAGATAGTGGATGATTAAAATCCATAGAAATCGTACCAGTTAATTCATTTAGTATTCTAATATTTTGTTTATTGTCCGTAAGTTGGACCAACGTGTGGATGCAACGCCAGCGTTTGCCGCTTGGTGGCCAAAATATCCGACCTCGATCGGATCGGCGACAAGCTCTCGCAAGCTTACGCAACCCAAGCCACACGCGCGCTCCAGACGCTGGGACTTGTGGACGCTTGCGGAGGCTTGCCATGTGTTTGGAGCCGGTATAAAGATATTTTTTAATTGTATGAAATTTGTACATATAGGTACTCACGATCCTCACCAACTTATGTGCATAGATGCTATTGAAAGATCCACACTTCTCGTCTCTCATCACATTATCAATTAGAACTTTATAGATTAATGTTTCAAATATTTTTTTTAATTTTTGAAACTATAGATTTCATAGAAGTAAAAAAAAATGAAATTAAAAATTTATCCACATTCCAGGCTAGAAAATTAACCATATTTTGAATGGTAGTTAATGTCTTCCCTCCACTACTTTTTGTCATGGTAACGCGGTAAATAGGTAAAGGACCGCATTGAAGTATGTTAACTAATAAAGTTACTAAAGAGATTGTATTTTTATTAACAATTACATTTATATAATATTTGTTCAGGCTCAGAAGTGCATTCAAAAACAAATCAAAATTTTAATTTATTATTCTTAAAATATATGCATATGTACCTAGTATCTACTTACATCAAACAAAAACATGTTTCAGATTGTTTTTTAACATATATTATGACACAAATTATTATAATAAAATGGTGTTGATAATATAAATCGTACGTAATACTATAAAATACTTTTCTAACAGCCAAGAGATCGATTAAATATATTTTTTAAATCTGGTATATCTGTAATCCAGTCATCTATGCTATGTGCCTTAGATAAATATTTAAAAAAAGTGGAAGAAAGCAAGTAGGTACGAACAATAATATATAATGATAATTCATCGATATAATTCGTATTTATCCTGCGGCCACTTATGATATTAAATGAGTAACTAGGTACATATAATACATTATCGGCTTATTAACTACCATTGCAAATTGGAAAAACCAAAGTAGGGCAATTATGTTGAACATGCCTTTAGAAATGTAAATATTGACATTCTTCTCTTCAATTGCTGTGGTTCAATATTTTTAAATCACCAAAAATTCCCAAATTTATGAAAATATCCTAAAAACATAGCCCAGGTAAGTGAAGCGAAATTTCTAAGAAATCTTAAATTGTCAGTATTCATAATACTACTTTGTCATTTAATTATTATCTTAACCTCAATGAAATGCCCCGGGAACCAAACATACAAGTTTTCAGTTGGAAAAATGTAATAAGAAGTAATTGTCGAATGAAACACTAGTATATATTGAATTATTTGGCGGGTTTTAGATAAGCCGCCATAGCTCAGTGGCTCAGAGCTCCTGACCGGCAATCAGAGGGTCACGGGTTCGAGTCCCGTTGGCGGCCAGTATCTTTTCTCGGAAGATTTTTTCAATGTAGATGAGTGTTTCAGGCTGATAATTATTGCTTATAATAATTGTTAGCAAACATACAATTTTAAAATGTTTACATATTTTTACATGTAAGTATCTAAGATAGGTTACAATTAAAAAAAATTCTTCAAAATAGAATATGAATTGAGATTTTACCAGTTTTTACGATATGTGAAAGGTATTTAATTATTTATAAAAACACGCCATAATATGACATTCCATAATACAAATGCAAAAAACACATGCATTAAATACATACTTGTCCTGATTGTGTACATAAATACGAACTTTAAACTACACAACTTTTTAAATCTATTAAATGCAAGTTTTAATTAATTTGTCTTAGGAGGGAACTTCATTAAAATTCAGGTAAGCACTATTGTATATACGAGTATATCAATGGTAAGCACATACTTTACGCGATTTTCTGTGCGACATCTTAATTAAAAACTTTTATACTCGAATTTTTTCACAACAAAAACATTAATATCTATCGAAAATTTTCACAAATAACGAAACAATCAACACAAAAATAAATAGTCTATAATAATGTATTTATTTCCCCACAATCCTCTAGTTCTCTAAATAATCATAATATCACCACAGTATATTATTCACAAACGATTTAAATAATAAATTACTTGTAATGTTAAAAAAAACGGGATAACGGAGAATGAATTTGGGCCGATAACCGAGCGTTACAAATAACGAAATTATACAAAATAACTGAACTGATCTAATAACGAAATAATGCCAATAACGGACGAAACGGAATAACAGATTATCGAACAATACTTCAGTTCTCTTCGGGAATCTTCGGTGATCGGCAATTCCTGGAACTAAGGTCTAAAGTTCTACCTACTACGGTCGGCTTATAAAATAACGAAGTTATTCTATACCCTGTTATGCATTGCTACAGTAACAGGTACGCCGTTATTTGAAAATACTATGTTATCCATACCTGTTAACGTTATATTAGACCCACCTCTACGCAACACGGCATAACACCCCAAAAACTAACTACGAAAAAGATATAAAACTTTTTTATAATTTTTTACATCAGCTCCATACAGAAGGTCATGAGGAAAAAAAAAACCCTCAGGGCCTACGTCATCTTTCGGATGCTATGTGGAAGGTCTTTAGGAAAGGAACGAGAGAAAATTCTGGGAAGGAAAAAGGTACGAGCGGTGTTAGTGTGTCCTGGAGTGACAGACGTATAAATCCATCCATCAACTACAGTGCAAAGCGATGTTACAAGAAAGTTCTGCTGGAAGGTCAAAAGATCTCCCTCAACCAGTCTCTCGCGGTCCGACCCTTTTGGTTATCCCATAAATACCAGGTTTTGGTTATCCCATAAATAGTTACCGGGGCGGTGGTATCCATACCCGCTTCCCAAATTAAAAGGATGTTCAAAGAACACATGTTACACAATATTATACCTATTATTTTTCCCGAGGAATCGAGATACAGAGAGATAAAAGGAATCGATAACCGAACAAACAATCAATCGTGCCTTTTTTTCATAAATACAGTATATTGTGAAAAGCGCCATGAGAAGCATAATCTATTTTATTATTACTCATACGCGGAAGGCTTAATTACTCACAGGGATGGTGTGTAAAGGGTGGGAAGCCGTAAGAACAGGAAAAATACCAATCAGGGTCTTACCATTTTTGTAGGGGGTAGAGTTGAATTTACATTGATCGAATGTACCCTTCATTAATTTTTGGGAAACAGATGTTTTGGACGACGTAAACCTAAAACATAACTTTGGCATACAACTTTATAGTCAATACGTCTGAATTAAAAATTGTATTAATTTATTAAAAATATTCAATTTTGGAGGCGAGCGTGGGTAACGCCGCCCCGGGATTTCTTTAATTAATAACCAACACCCAGCTGCCATAGGTCACCCCAAATACCTCGCTCGTGGTCTTTGGTGACTTAGCAGAGATGCCCGGGAGAGACCGGTCGAGGGAGACTGCAGTGGGAGGGATGGATTTATACGTTCGCTATCCACGTTGACCCCCAGATTCCTACCCATCCCTCATATTTTTTTCGTCCTAGAACTTCCTCCACTTCCTGTCCTAAAGCAACCCCAAAGGTAACATAGACCCTGAGGAAAATTATCTCCTATGTGGAGCTAACGTAAACAAATATATACTTGGGAATCAACGAATATCATAAACTTTGAGAAACAATAAATTTCAATATTCATAAACTTTACAACCTACATTTTTATAATAGAACAAAAATAGATAAACTTTACAATACTTATATCTTGAACTATAAAACACTTATTGTGATAAATGCTAGGTACGCTAGTTTATTTAATGAAATAAAATAATGAAAAAAATGACAGTAAATTTTATTGTCTAGCAGTAAAGAAAAATATCTGCGTAAAAATGTTTTTTTTATATGATGATTAGAATATTCCAAAGTTATAAACACTATTTTTTCTGTACATATAAACACATTCAAGTAATAAAAGAATTAATTTTTCGAAGAAAACTTCTTCGGAAAGGCTTTCACTTTGTGATGGCATTATTTATTTTAATAAAAAGACAAATAACTTTGTTTTGTAAAGTGATGTAAACAAAGTTATTTGTCTTTTTATTAAAATAATAAAAGAATTATTGTAGAAAGCAATCACTTTGTGGTTTGACATATTTAATAAAATAAAATACTGTTTTGTTTAAAACCACGAGTTTTATTAATTTTTTGAACCGACCGGTTTCGCTTTACTCAAGCATCATCAGGGTACAAATTAATACTAAACAATAAGTCATAATGTGTGCTTATATAAAACAAAATATAGAGGGAGACAAAATATAGAGGGAGACAACATGATACAAATATAACAAACACATCGACGGCCATAAAATACATTAAACTAAGTTCGCAAGTAATGGATATATAATAAGATATGTCTAGTTGATTATTAAGTATATTACTTTTGGTTTTTACAGCTTTTTTAATTTCTGCTTTATCGATCAAATGGTTGGCGAATTCTGAAAAACCGTTATTATTGAGGCAACGAAGGTGCTCCTCTAACCTAATATTAACATTACGTCAGATCATTACGTTTTGTCATAGCACCGGTGCTAACATCTTACATAAAAACGGGCATGGTAACAGACTGAACAATCTAGAAGCACTAGAAATTAAAAAAGCTGTAAAAACCAAAAGTAATATACTTAATAATCAACTAGACATATCAAGTAGTCGAATATTAGGTCTGTTTCCAATAAACCCTTAATAAAAAAAATCCCAGTGCTCCTTACCACCATGCCAGTTGTTGCTTTGTTTCTCCAAATTTATTATTAACCCATTAGTCACATAATTATCTTTCGGTTTTTTCCATTACTTGCGAACTTAGGTTAATGTATTTTATGGCCGTCGATGTGTTTGTTATATTTGTATCATGTTGTCTCCCTCTATATTTTGTCTCCCTCTAAATTTTGTCTCCCTCTATATTTTGTTTTATATAAGCACACATTATGACTTATTGTTTAGTATTAATTTGTACCCTGATGATGCTTGAGTAAAGCGAAACCGGTCGGTTCAAAAAATTAATAAAACTCGTGGTTTTAAACAAAACAGTATTTTATTTTATTAAATAAAAGAATTGTTATCTAGCATAGGCGTACTATTTTCAATATATCTACCTGAATTTTGTCTTTAGCCTTATATAACGATTGAATTTGGTTCTGCCAACAAATATATTTCCTACCTTTTTCTTCCTCATCTTCTTTCCATTTTTAGTGATCAAATTTGAAAAATTGAGTTTTTCCTAACCTTTTATGTCTCCTTTCCTTCCCCACTACCTTCGGTCTCACAACATACCCCAATTGAGGATGCCATAGTCACAAGGCGGTTGGGAGCAGTTGGGACTATTGTGCGGTACTCACGAAGTGCTCGCATAGTCCGATAAATTGCTGGGAATAGTAATTTAATTGGAAAGTTCATAGTACACCCCGTAAAAAGGGTGCCCCAGTGTTGAATTTGGCAGCCACTTCTGATATGGAGCCCCAAAATATCCGAAAACTATGAGACTGTGCAGAAACAGGCGGTCCGTTTGACTCCGTTTTTGTCCGTTTCAGATTATCTTATCTAAAAAAATTGATTGAAATTTTTAGAGTATAGGTGGTAGCAAGGAATGCTGTCCTTGTTCTACCGGTATTTCATTTTAAGATGCTCCTAGGAACTAGCGTCATTGATTCCTTCGGCATCCGATGCTCAGTCGGGAAGTACACCAAACGCTCGTCGAACATTGAGCCCCGTTGTCTCATGAGAATGTGTCGTTTTTAGGGCTCGTTCTCATGTTCGACAGCACGGCTGTGGAATGATTTTTCGGCTATTACGTTTCCTCTCTCCCACCACACAAACCTCTTGAAGATCAATTTTCACTCCTTCCTTTTCACAAAAATTTCCTCCACATATCATCCCTAAAGATGACGTAGGCCCTGAAGGAAATTATTTCTCCAGGACCTGCTGTGTAGGTGTAGAGCAAATGAAAATAAACTTTTGCATTTTCAAAACGAACTAACATAAAACATTTAGGTAAAATTTGGATAGGGCCTGACACGCTTATTACGAATAATTTTTAGAAAAAAACTTTATATTCGCCTTAATTACTATAAAAGGAAACTTTTTGCATTCCGGGAGGCGGAAAATTATGCATTTTAATTTTCAATTGCGTAAATCCAAAATTCACTTCGAACCGGTCGGCGACTGTCAGCGGCCATTAGATACGTCACTGTTATGTTGGTATCACTGATGCATTAACAAGAGCTAAATACGACCGTAGCCATCTTCGTGGGTAACACAAAGAGGCGCGGAATTATGAAAAACAGCGCATTAGGAATAAATAATGTAGATAAACGAACCTCTAATCAGAATCACTTCAGAGTCTAGCTGAGGCACTGGAATCATGTGTTGGATTTCATCGTCATTATAGTTGGAGGTGTTGGTATTCGTCGCATTAATAATTGAAGAATAGAAATAATAATAATAATAATAATAGCTAGAAGTTACGTAAAATAAAAATAAAACGTGCGCATTAGGTAAGCACTACTTTGACGAAATTCTGAAAATAAAATGAATAAAGGCCTTTAGGCAAGTTTTTTTACATTGAAAATTTTATTTTTACATTGAAAAAAATTTTTTTAAGTAAAAAAAAAAACGCCGCGTTTTTTTTTTTACTTAAAAAAATTTTTTTCAATGTAAAAATAAAATTTTCAATGTAAAAAAACTTGCCTAAAGGCCTTTATTCATTTTATTTTCAGAATTTCGTCAAAGTAGTGCTTACCTAATGCGCACGTTTTATTTTTATTTTACGTAACTTCTAGCTAATCGTTATTTTATGGTAATAATAAATATACATAATATAATATACGAATAGAGGTTTGTTAATATTATAATTCTGTTGTGTTTTCATAATTCCGCGCCTCTTTGTGTTACCCACGAAGATGGCTACGGTCGTATTTAGCTCTTGTTAATGCATCAGGGATACCAACATAACAGTGACGTACCTAATGCCCGCTGACAGCCGCCGGTCGCTTCGCGAAGTGAATTTTGGGTTTACGCAATTGAAAATTAAAATGCATAATTTTCCGCCTCCCGGAATGCAGAAAGTTTCCACTTATAGTAATTAAGGCGAATCTAAAGTTTTTTTCTAAAAAATATTCATAATAAGCGTGTCAGGCCCTATCCAAAAATTACCAACATTTACACCAAGAAACCAATTTTCGAATACTTGAGGGACCGATTAGGGAGGTCGGATATAAATCGGAAGTAGTGGTCGCCATCCTTCCTGGGTAATTGGTTAATGGATGACTTAAATCCGGATGTAAAGATTGACATTCTTATACTACTTGCAGGTTGCATCACGAGGGTAGCTTGTGTATATTTGAAAAACCTTTTTTTATTTATTTTAAGTCGAACATAAAATCATGATTCGCTACTGCTACTTATATCAAACATATTGTATTAAATGATAAACAGAGTTGAAATCTTATTGATATGTGTTCATTTTGGTAATAAATAAATAATAAATGACATGTACAGTATTGTACACGCACGTAAGCTTCAAATAAGTCAATAATAATGTAAATATTCTACAAAACCATATTTCGATTGGCTTTAGTTCGTGCCTCCAACCACCCACGTTATTAGCTATTAGAATGGTCAATATCGCTATTAAAACATGCAAACCATAATTACTGTGGATTTTGTCATTCAACGATACAAAAAAAAATTGTAATTGATATTATTAATACACCATTCTCCACGTTTATAGCGTAGAACATCACAAAATGTTCGTAATTTTGTTTTTCGGAAGAAGCCTTTTTTGTTAAAAATATTTTTGAGTAAGGGTTGCTTTGAGATTTTCGCGACAAAAACTACCCCATTAATATTAACAAGCAGTTAAAAACCCGCTCCGCAGGTTTTTGCTGCTAGGCTCTGTGGGTGGCTTTTGAAACTGCTTCACCCAGTTACTGTTGGTGACCATTTTATAAATCCAATAGGAACTGATTCCAATAATAGCCCCAGATCTACTCGGATCTACTGTCATCCAGTGTAGCTAGTCATCGGAATAAAGTTACCGAGACAGGCGTGACGTGACGTCGACATGACGTCATACGTAATATGTAGCCGCTTGATACAACTATGCATTGCCGTCAATCTTTCCATATCCGGAGAGATATTATATATTCACAAATTCGTAGCAGTTTTACCTACACGTGCCCAACCGACCTGCTGACGGAAGTGAGGATATCTTGTGACGAATTCTTGAATTCGAAACCGAATAACGACGATAGCTTTGTTTGAAATTCAACATACAAAGATGTTATTTGTGGCGTGGTGCATATGGCGTGGCATCAGACATGCACTCGAAGCCAGGTACTGAAATTCAACCAAGCAGACGCACACCTATTAATACTATTCGATAGGGAAGACGCTAGTATAGATTTTGGTATCCGGCGCTAGACTAGATAGGGGATTATGGAACTTTAAGGTCTTTTTAGGGAAAAGAAAGAGAGGAAGTTATGGAAAGAAGAAAGGTATGAGGGGTGGGAAGGAATTTTGGGGTCAGTGTATCCAGGACTGCGGTGCAAGGCGATGGGTCGAGAAAGTGCGGCTGGAGAGGTCAAAAAGTCTCCCCAACCTCCCTCTCCTGATTCGACCCGCCATGCAGTTGGTAGGCAAACCTCACCCCATGAACCCGGAAACCCATGTCACCCAAGTCAACATACGTAGTGAACCACTTGGGATGATCTATGGCAGGGGTGTCGGTTATCCAATAAACGGTTCCGGGGCGGCAGTATCCATATACCTACCTCCCAAATTATATCTGCGGGTTTAATAAATAAATTAATACCGAAGTTATAATACACGCCAAAATTTAAGACCAGCCTGACGTTGATCAGAAATCGTCGCAGTAAGCGAGTTTAAGGATAAAAAAGTGGCATGCCACCCCGCCCACGCCTTTCTCTGTCGTACGTTTGATTTTATAGATCTTTTTTTCTCGCTTACGTTTATTGTAAAGTCAGTAACTGCAAGAGAATTGATTATGCCATGTTCAGGCCGGTCTTAAAGTTTGGCCTGTTATTTACCTGGAAAATGTAACATAAGGCCACAATTAGGCACTTAAATTGTTCGAACAAAATTAAAAATACATATTATTATAACTTTACTATACACCACTTCATATATATATACTACTATATCATATAAGCTCTGTACTTAAGGCTCCGCAACCGGGCTTGAAAAGAAGAACATGGATAGATATGAAATTACGAATGTTAGAGGAGCGGGCTAACATCTACAGTGACAAAATCGATGCGAAAATTGCGAAAATGTTTAATAAACCACGACTCGTTTAAAACAGACCAAAAATCTCATAAAGAGCATCTTAAATATCATTTAACGAGACATTGTGAGATAATATAAATATACTTGTTTTTATTAATTTTTGGAGCATACTTTGCGATTTTTTTCTATTGAGGGAATTTCATATAATTTGCGTTTCGACGTGGGCAGCATCAAGACATTTTTTTCAAAAATATCAAATATCAAAGTTTTTAAAAACTTCAAATGTTTAAGGGAGATATGGAAGAAATCGGTAGAAATTCGGGTTGCCGAGGCTTAAGTTAAGAAAGCGAAATATTATATTTCTTTTTGCTTAATAAATAATTAAAAATTAGGAACTGCAAAATTCATGCTTTGTAGTACCTATCATGGAAATCGGTAGGCAACAAAAATCAAATATTTTAAAATGTTACGGATTATTACGAAAATCGGTAAAGATTGGCAGTTCCTATACTATTTTTGATAAAGGACAATATTATATTCGAAGGATCGAGTTAATGCTGTTGTCGATGGAAGGATAAAACTACGTATATTTCGGTAAAAGAAAAATAAAACGATTCAATTTAATGTGATCCATGTGTTACCACAATAAATAGGATGATATCACATTTTCCAATTATCTCTTCCTAGATTCAATGTGATATCCTAAAAAATGTTTTTTTCAGACGAGTTTTTGTGATTACAACCGAAATTGTTATGCGTGAGAACAGGGTGTTTTTAATGTTATGATTTTTTTATGTGGTGGTTATATGTATACAGGAGTCATAACTGCTTGGAGCTACTTGCATTATAGCACCCTGGGAAAATAGAGGTTGGGAAGAACATTCTTTACCCCTCAGGCCTCGGGCCTATTTTGTCCGAAGGTCAAAATATATCCGTTTGCAGTAAAATCCAAATAGATGAAATATTCTGAACACATCCTTCAATTTGGGAGGCGGGAATGGGTACCGCCGCCCGGTAACCTTTATTGTAAAACCAACACCTCTGCCATAGGTCACCCCAAGTGGTTCGCTACGTTTGGTGGTTTAGCAAGGGTGCCCAGGTTCATGGGATGAGGTTTGTCTAGGTCTTGGAGGCGGATGACCGGGACACACCGAACCCCAGATTCTTACCTACCCCTTAAACCCTTTTCCTTCCCAAAACTCTCCTCTCCTTTCTTTCTTTAAAAACCCTCCACACATCATCCCCAAAGATGACACAGGCCCTGAGGGAAATTATTTTCCTCAGGGTCTCCTGTGTTGAGCTCATGTGAAAAAAAAACATCCGAAAAATAATAACAGTTTTTGAAATGTGATAAAATACGCTTTCAAATTTTATAATTCTAACTAAACATATAATTTTTGAAATATAAAATTTACGAAACCGATCGAAAAAAAGTTTTAAAAATACCTCATCTTACGTTTTTCTAACTAAAATTACTGATAACAGTGATAACTTAATTAGAGATAAAAAACGTATAAATTCATATTTTTTATTATACACATTTATTATAAACGTTATCGTCAAATCACTTTTTGTCGTTTCATATAAAAATTACTAAAAAATTCTCAAAGTTAAATTTTTTTTTAAAAGGTGTACATTTTTATTATTTTGTGGTTAACTTTCGTATTTGAATAAAACGCGTGGTTTCATCACTTTCTAACACCGTTTAGAGACCATATTTATGACCATAATAGTAAAGGAGACAACGATTTCTAAGGGACCATATGAGTTGTCCTGAAAAGCAAATAAATTATATTGAGGGATCACAACACTTCAATGTTCATATATATTAGCTAATTTTGCATTTAATTCACAGCTGAAGTTATTTCAGTATAAATTCTGATTATGAAAGTTGATCTCTCGACGTATCACAAATGAGAATATCTGGCACAGTGGAATGATGTGCAATTATATTATAATGTTGGTTGGTTTTAGTTTCACGTGCAACTTGGTGGTATTGCAACGTATAGAATCAAAGGAAAAATAATATCGTAGATAAAAACAAAAATGCAAATTTTTTTATTAGATACTAATTTCAGCATTTGTTAACTAAGATTCACGAATTTTTTCACAATATTGAGTTCCAAACGCTCCCAACTCTCTTGAACCAATTATAATTTTTTGTAATTAAAAAAAAATATATTGTAACATAAGATATGAGTTACATAAATTATATACATCCATATTTTAGAATATATTATAATAAAGGTCGTTTTCGGTCATGTTTACCTTATCAGAAAAGAGGAGATCTAGTGCCTGATTAAGGAGCCACGATTCTTTCTTAGATTGTAAGTTGAAATATGTTTTGTACAAAATATATTTACTTTTTACTGTAGGTCTTTTTAAAAAATTGTTTCATTTTATTTATTTGTTCTGATTAATTGATGATACAGCATAATTCAGAAAGGAGGTTATTGGAGTAAATAAAATTATTTTGCATTTGAGTTGTAAATATATAGTTTTAAATATATAATACGCTTGGTGTATCTGGTTATTCAGATCTGCTCACCAAACACGGCTAAAGTCATTTCTCGCCTTTCACAGGGGTTATACCGCGAGTTTTTACCATTCTCAAACGTTCCGCAAATATACCTACTATATATTATGTTTAACCAGCTTAGTACCTGGCTTCACACAGGGAGTTGATGTGAGATTGAACTGACGTTTGAACCCACGACGGATGTGAGTAGCCCCACCTATACAAAGAAGGCTTCGAATGGTCCATAATGTTCCAGAACATTCCACAACATCTGAGAGTGTTCCAAAACCATGTTCAATGCTCTAGGTAGTTCCGGTATGTTCCTGAACATTTCAGACGATTCCCGAACATTTAACAACATTACAGAATGTTTCGGGATGTTCTGGAATGTTGTGGAATACTCTCAAATGTTCTGGACTGATCTATAAATTTCTAATGGGTGAAATTTCCAGTCCTTATATCTTCAAAAGCACGCCCTTCAGGTAAAAATGTTAACTTCTTTATTGATAAGGGATAGAGGATACCACACCATAAAACTCCGTTGATTGTACCGGGACTCCTTTCTGAGTTTTAGCGGCACGCACATTGTGCACTCTATTAAATAATATATTGATGAATTACTTGTGAAACAAGACATCAATTAAATAAAATTTACTACACACGACTGAATTTGGATCCACTACGTACAAATTTTTAGTCGAGAGCCTTACTCTCAAATTTATAAAATACTTAATTTCTGAACTTATTGCATGGTCAAATTAATACCACAAATTAAATGGCAATTTATTGGGAATCTTGTACGATATTCAGAAATATATACGTGATTTAAAAATTATTTACCTACTAGTTAAAATAAAAGAGTTCTTAATCATGGGACATCATTTTTTTACATTAGCTCCAAACAGGAGGCCCTAAGGAAAGTAATTCCCCCAGGGCCTATGTCATCTTTGGGGATGCTGTGAGGAGGGTCTGTTTAGGATAGGAAGGAGAGGAAGTTCTGGGAAGGAAAACGGTATTAGGGGTGGGTAGGAATCTAGGGTCAATGTGTCCAGGAGTGACGGACGTATGAATCCATCCCTCTTACTGTGGTGCAAGGCTATGTTCTTTGAAGCTAAGGAGCTTTATTCCTACATATATAAAAATGAATATTTCTTTGTTTGTCCCATACGCTATACTTTTCCATTCATCCGATTGAAATGAAACCTTGGCGATTTGTTATGCGCACTGCACTTGTAATTTTATCCTTACCAAATAACCATTCATTTCAAAACATACAGATAATTTTGATTGAATATGTAATGTATATAAAGTGATTTGTTTACATCTAATTAAAATGATGCCGCAAGGTGAGAAGCAATATCTAATTAATATATCCTTCAAAAATCGCAACATAATTTTAGTCTCCCGACTCTCCTTTATCGATCCACCTAAACAAATGTATTATCTCATCACTTTACTCGTAATCAAATTATGCCAACAATAATATTAAAGGATATTATAAAACACAATACAATACATTTCATCCCGAGAAGGCAAAAATAAACCAGGAAAAATATCTTTAGTAGGTACGCCTCCAAGATGTAATTTTATCTCTCAGGACTGGTTAGATATAAGAATATAATTTATATTTCTGTTCTATTTAATAAAGGGAATACAATACGAAACTCGAAGACTAGAGATGAGCTTATCTTTAACGTCTATTTGTTTGGTTTTCGGAACAACTCACATAGGTTTTTAAATGTTTTCTCTTTTAATTTTGGTAGATTCATTAACAAGAAATAACTTTATCTGTAATTAGTTTTTAAGAACCAAATATTTTCTTTCTGTAAATCTGTTATATATGTGTATTTCAAAAAAAAAGGTCTCATATAAATCATTGTATCTCCCATCTCCCTTGCTGTCATAGTGAAAAATATGATACGAACGGTGTTAGAACGAGAGAATATTTTATATACAAATAAAAAACTAACCACAAAATAAATAAATTGAACACCTTTATGAAACCAATTTGAAATAAATTTTATGAAACCTTGGGAATTTAACAAAATATACATGGAAAGATAAAAGAGTGAGGTAATAATAACGTTTATTTTATTTTATTTTATTATATCATTTATAACACAATAATACAAAAGTAAGATAGTTAATTATGCCAATTATGAACATTCCACTGATGATAGTGAATGAATGATAAATTGTGACATTGTAAGGGATGAGTTCTGTTTGGAGTTGGTCTTGCAAAGAGGGAGATTGAAAGTAAGCGACTGTCTGCTGTTGCGATTTGGAACATGGAATTATAGGCATCGAAGAAGATTTATTTATTTATTTATTTCTATATATTACAGTTTTTACCTTATATATTTAATATTTTAACATAATATATTTTGAAAACATTTTTACATATTAATATAACATTTTATTATGTTGGGTGTAAGGTAGGTTTGAGAAGGTGAAACTGTTGGTTTATAATAATGTTGTATGTTTCGTGAACACCTCACTAGGAGAACCTGTGCTGAGGTGTTTACGTGTTTATGATTCAGTGTGACAAGTACAGGTATTTATGTGTTGGTTTTTTTTTTTTTTTTTACATTTTAATGGTAATGGATAATTTAGAAGAAAAAAAAAATATCTATTAAGTATATATAAATATATATGAATAGTTGTTAAATTCTTGCAAATATGTTTATTTATTTTACTTTTTTTATAGTTTTGTTATGTTTGGTTAGGGATTAGGAGATTTTGTATAAAGTGAATATCTTGATTTTTGATCCAGGATGTGATATGTTTTTTGTGTATGTTTGTGTATGTATGTGTAGTTAGTAGTTGTTTTAGAGTTATGGGCATATAATTAAAAAGTTTGGTTGCGTAATACTGAAAATGTCTTTGTCCGTGTGTGGTGTGTGTTATCGGTATGTTCAGGGTTACATTTGTTAAGGATCTTGTTATTTTTATTGTTTTCGGTTGCATTGGAATATAGAGTTTGTTTTGAAGAAGATCAGGACTATCGATTAAGTTATGTGTAATTTTAAATAACATTACCGAATCAGGTATATTTCTTCGGAAAGTTAACGTTTGTATATTGAATAACTAATCTTCATTACTAACGATCTAAAAAAGAGCGGAAATTAAGGTACCTTAAAAATATACTTTTAACAGTTTCAATTCCATTTTTGTGTATTGCATAGCCTGGATTCCACACTTGAGATGCGTATTCAAAGATACTACGAATGAATGAGGAGTTTGGTATTTTGAAAGTTATAAGATTTTTAAATTATATTAATTGTCTTTTGTGTGTTTTTATTTTGTTTTCATTTTCTGTAATTTTAATTAGAAAAACATTATGGTGAGCCATTCATAAAACGTAATCATGTTTGCGTACAATTTTTTTTTATATTTTAAAAATTATATGTTTTTTTGATTTTTAAAATAAGAAAGCGTATTTCATGACCTTTCTAAAACACTTTTTGGTTTTTGGTTACGTTCAAAAATATTCCATTTATTTGGATTTTATTATAAAACGGAAATATATTGACCCTCTGAATTAATACAGTTGAGGCCTGAGGCTTTAACATGTTAACTCCAGTGGTGAGTCAGGATTGACTCGTTGTTTGCAAAAATAATTATTTTGCTGTAGAATTTTCGTTGAGGCAAATTTCCTTTAGTTTATTCCTTTGTCAAATGTATGCCCACAAGTTGAAGTGAAAGTGAATATAATCGGACGAGGTGCAAGTGAATTACTATAATAGTGGTTCTCTCTCTGGTTTCAATCCTGGGATTGGTTTGCAGCAATTTCCTCTACTCTTCTCTTCCATTTTTCCCTGTCTTTTGCGTCTCTTTTGAAGTCTGCATATGATGAGCAGCGCACGTCCACCAGCAGATCCTCCAGGTACTCTCAGGGTGGGCGTCCCCTAGTGGTTCTGTGAACAGTAGATTTCGTGTTCATAAATTTTTTATTCTAATTTTCTCTTATTTAATTAATCAAAGCCAAGAAATTTCAAGATTTACAAAAGTTACTTTAATTTTTTTAAATTTTTATTTTATTTATTTAGAAAAAATGCTAATTTTCACAATAAAAAAATAATATATTACGTATCTTTCATCAGTTTTTTTGGTTACCCAATTAGTAGAGAAATATTGTCGGGTCTAACTGGGGAGCTAGTCTATGTAATTATATGTATATTTAGAACTGCTTATAGATAATATGTATAGTAACAAAAATGGAAATAGAATACTTTTAAGAATACTATTAAAAATTACAAAACATTGTATAATAAGAAAATTACACATAATCATAGAAATAGTAAATTAACAAAATATTCGCAACAGAATATATCTGAAAATCATCGATAAAAGTAAGTCAATCTGTAAAATTGCAACCTAATTTTTTTTTTTAATTTAGAATAGTTTTTCTCACTTTTTATTTTATCAGGTAAATCGTTAAATAGCTTGGGGCGCCTACATATTTATAATGGTGTTGTGCAGCTATCGTGTTGCATCTAGGTAAATATATGTTCCCAGATGTTCTAGGTCCTCTACTTCGTGTTGAGGACACTTCTGATTCTTTAAAAACTTTTAAAATAGATTTTTTTTTAAATAGTTTTGATATAATATATACAATACAATAATAATAAATACCTACCCACTTAATGATGAACCATACCTATAGTTTACGTAACATTTTTAGTTTTACATATTTCAAATAAAGAATTTTACAATTTGTCCAAAGAAAAGGTTTAAGCTAAGCTTTTAGGTAGCGACCTAAAAGCGAAATGTTGGCATAATAATGAATGAGAAACTAATATTCACGCCACATATTCAACTAATTGTAGATAATGTTTGAAAACATTAGGATTTATATTAAGAACAATAAAAAAACTTCGAATTGTTACAAATGATAACACTGTTGAACGTTACCCTTGTAAGAAGCTTAACAGAATATAACTCCATAATTTCTCATATTCATTTTGTTAAAAGAACACATAGTAAATTTCTAGGTTTCGTAAATTTTAAACTTAACATCTCTTTAAAGCACATACAAAATTTCCTTTCTTACAAAATTACCTATCTTTTATTGATATTTGAAATATTATAATTTTAGAAAACAGATGAAAAACAAATTACCTATAATTTTTATTAAAATGGTTAAACTCTAAATTTGAATGTTGTGAACTCCCTTCAACGTGTACTTACACCAACAACTAGACAAAAAATAACATTATATACATACATCTCATTCCAACTATAGTTTGCTTTCTCCAATTCAACGCTTACATAGTTTTGCTAACAAATACTTAACAATGTGGATGTATTTGAGAGTAATTTGATCTTGGCAAACTTCAAAAATCGTATGTGCGAACTATTTCTACCTAGTTCATAAACTAATGTAAACAACAATTTAATACGTGTTTTGTAATATTATCATTGATTTTGAGGATATTGGCAGATTACCTATCTATTTTTATTTCACTTATACTTTTTGTTACCCGTATTTTGTTTCTTAAATTTTATGTTACCTGTATTTTGTAAAATCTTTATTTTCAATGTAATAAACACAAAAATATTGCCTAACATAAGATTACGATGGACGATTAAAATGAAAATTAAAAAATTCCAACCATCTTCGTGTAGGTACATTGAAAAAATGCAAACGCGGTTGTCCAAATAAACACAACGATTTAACATAAGAAAATCGATTGACTCAGTTTCTTAGAATGTATCTACACCTAGGCTTCAGAATGTACATAGAAATGATACCGTGTTGTATAAACAATGTTCAATCACAAACTTAATAATAAGTTTATGCTTAACTATTGAAGGACACGTCTTTATAACTTTGAACCAAACAATTTCCCAAGTCTAATACAAAAGCTAGTACGTACACGAAATATAACTTTCAATAGTGTTTTTTAGGCAAAAACTGTAACAATACCGGCAGAGGTAATGTAACTACGTTCCACCTTCATTACTTCCTCTGTTTTATGGTAATTAGTTTTGTTTCAAGACTGTTAGCAGGTAGAATTTACTGTTATTCCCATAATTTAACACGACTTTTAGTTTAAGTGGATGTCGCGTTTATTAGCGACAAACAGGATTAAAATAATCCCTAACAAGGTTAAACAGTCTGAATACTTTGTATAATATTGTCAGGCATATCGAAATTTTCATAAATTTACAACAGTTTATGTTCTAAGAAGTATTTTAAGACACGAATTCTTGTACAATGC
Source organism: Limnephilus lunatus (assembly GCA_917563855.2). Classification (NCBI taxonomy): domain Eukaryota; kingdom Metazoa; phylum Arthropoda; class Insecta; order Trichoptera; family Limnephilidae; genus Limnephilus; species Limnephilus lunatus. Next base: position 88,014,749 of record OU830594.1, on the reverse strand, counting down.
GTAATATCTAGATTTTACTCGAACTGGAAAGCTCTGGAACATCGGCAAAAAGTAGATGGTAGTTCTGCTTACAAAAATAAGATAACATTAATGCTATAGCAGAATATTTAGAGAAAAATAAGTTAGAATTTAACATTAAAAAACGTGTACAAATGAACTAACCACCAGAAGCCCTTTCTTTTGAGTGCAGAATAAACTTATATAAAATGAAAAAAGAAACTGAATAAAGTGCAGGGCAAACATTAAACCGAGTCAATAGCATTAAAGATCTCGTTGTCTCTTTGATCGTAAACTAACGTTCTTGGACCACGTATAATGGATCTCTCCAGCTTGCTACAAACTCATGGGATTTATCATTAAAACAATCTAAACAGTTGACTCAGGTTCGATGCCATTATAAGTAGTAAACTGTCTATGGCCTCCGCACCAAATTAAATCTTATCTAATGCTGGAAAAACCCAAAAACCAACTTAGGTGTGAGTATCTATATGCAGACACAAGGAACTTATCCGAGGTCAATGCACCAGAGGTCTAATATGGTCGATCGATAAGGATTGATAGGATAACTTTCGGTAACTTCTCGGTATCGTTCCCTAGCATGATTGCTGATCGCTAACGAATAAGTAACAGTTCACAGTGCTCTTTATACATTCGACGTTTGTTTAGAAGTTACCGAAAGTAAACTAATCAATGCTTATCGATCGACTATGCTAGCAGCACCCCTGCTATTTATGTTTTAAATAAAAAAATAAATCAAATAGTCACCGGAGATCCAAATTTGAGATACATAAGTCAAGTACTCCCCAACGTATGTCACTGTGTGTGTATTATAATTTAATTATTTGTTTTCAAATAATGCTTCCATGGAAGAGTAGTATTGGAATAAGTACCTACTGAAATATATTACAATAAAAACAAAAACCTTTTTTTAAAAAGTCCTAGGCTTACAACGCCTCCACATAATTATATTTTCTTGACACACATTTCTACACACATTAACTTACGTCCATTTTATGAATACAGAACAAAATAAAACCTATTTATATAATCCCTTATTAAAGACCAAAATTATCGATCCTAGACCGTAAATAGTATGAAACTTTTCCCAAGTTAATTTTTCACGCCATGATAAAAATAGTGCACAGGAGTTTTAAAATAGATTTGGGTAATCGCTAGCATAGCTTAATATGCATAATAATATAAATATATTTCTATTTTCAAAGTACATGTTTGTAAAAAAAAGGTTTCCCGAACAAAACATAAATAGAACTGAAACAGTTTCTTCACGGACGGGTTAACGGGTGACCAAAATAGAACATGCGTAAATTTAAGGGAAATTAGGCAAAACGTATTGACTATGTAATGGGAATTATTGGACGTCTATTCGTACAAACTGGTTGCCTTGGTAAAATTTACTAAACAAACAACAAAATATTATTTTTTGACACAGTTATGACACTTGTGTCTGATACCTGAAAACTGAAATGGGTTGATTCAATTTATTATTTTTTAATATAAAATCTTTGCGGTCTTTTTACAGCGTACCAACATAATAAGCGGTTCCATGGCAAATCATCAAAGTGGCTATTTTATTTTTATTTTAACTTTATGAGTAAAACCTCAAATTGTAATATTTAATTTAATGAAGACAATATAAGCGAAACTCAATCGAAAATCTGGAAACAGAAACATCTGAAATTTCAATACCTTATTAAAAATGATGAAAAACAAATAGCTCATAATCTAACTTAACCTTACCTATTCAACCGGTTTTTTTTAAATTAACTTTTCAAAGAAGTAATGAAGTTGCACTTGTGTTCTTAATGGCTGACTTTCACAAGGACGATATTGCGATACGCATATTCCTGAATGTTAATATTCAGGAATATGCAGCAATTTTTTTTTTTACGTAATTCCAAACTGAAATAACACAAAATTGATAAGTAAAAATTGCGAATTTGATTCCAACCTGCGACATGTGAATTTGCAGCGGAGAATCTTAAGACCGCGTATTCGAATTCCTACCGATTTATAACATATTTCTTTTGAACACTTTTCAGTTTAAGGTCTCAAAAAGTGTATGCCATTTTTGAAGATAATTTCAGTACCTACATTTTTTGAGCCGAAAACTGAAAATCTCGGATAGGACGCTCAGAAAATTATTTAAAACACATTTGTTTTTGTTTTTCTTTTTATGAAAAAAATCACAGCGTTTTTTTATATACATATTAAGGTATTTGTTTGATATTTGTATCTCAAATATGTTACGCAGTATTACATATTTTCGCCCACTAATTATTAATTTTATACGGTGCTCCAGATTTTATGTCCGGGTTGAATCTTTCCCAAATGAAAGACTAAACCCTTCCACACACTTTTCCACAAATGAATATCTAGTAAATTAACGCAATGCAAGTGAACTATATAAGAATAAAACAATACAAGAACAATACGTCAATCCACCAGAAACATAATGGGAAAATATTTCACCGACTCCAGATATTTTCATATCAGAGGGTTCGGCTCTGATGAAATCCTAACTGGTCCGACAAATCCTACTGATCTCCAATATAAATATTTAAAAAATCTTTCGTAATCCTACATGTATTTAAAATGACCGACTTTTGCATTTTTATGTTCAAATTTTTATATTTTAATTTTAAGTTTTTTTTTTTAAATTTTAGCGTACTATCTCTAACATTAGTATTTACATATCCCTCTTTCAAACCATCTTCTTCTTTTTGAAAGCTTAATGCAGAGCCTTAACCGCACTACATCGTTGTAAATAGACCAACAGACTACACAATTTATTGCAAATCTTTCAAAAAATTTCTGATTATCATTAAAAATTCTAAATACCTTCTTAATTACAAATATCAAAGAAAAGAACGTCTGCTCTACCAGGAAGTACTTAATGTTAATTATACTGTAGATTGACGATTTCAAAATGAATTCTTTACAGCAATTTCAGACCACAATAATTAATTCAAAGGCACCTTCAATTTTGACATGGTTGAACCGCAATAACAAAAGCTGTAAAAGGCTTACAAAATTAATTTAACCTTGTGTATAACACTGAAAACATACGTTGTGTTGCCGCACCTATTAAATTTTAACTTGGTTACAATTGAGAACTGGTTAACAGGGTAGCAAACATAATATGAATTTGAAAATCATCAATAAGCTCCGCGAACAACAAAGAATTCTATCGCCGTTGCGATGTATTTCACAAAAAAGGCACTGCTTTTTTTACTGCTCATTGAGGTAGGTTTTTTATATACTTTATTTTTCGGTATTTTTAATTTCAAAAATTTCTTCTTCACTTGCACAATAATAGGTGAAGACGAAACGAACCCAACCTTGTTAAGAAGGAAAATGCTGCTGTTGCCAAACTGCTCTCGTAGAGCCAGTGAGACTATGACATCCCTAATTGGGTATGTTGTGAGGCTGAATGTAGTAAGGGGGGAAGGAAATGGGTAAGAGGAAGGTAGGGAAGTACCTGGCTATTCAGATCTGTTCACCGAACACGGCTAAAGCCATTTCAAGCAACGTTTCAATTTTGAATGGTGGTCTTACATCAGGGCGATACTGAGAGTATCTTCCACTCTGGAACATACTATACTATACTATATAAATTATTTTAAATGAATAAATTGTGAAATAACACAAATTAATCAAATAAAATTTATTTGTCACGCCGGGACTCGATCTCGCGACCTAAGGATTGTGAGTCTTACCGCTGGACTACGCCGGCCGTCAACGGCCCTGTTTTTACAAACCTGAGGAAAGAAAAGGAATGCTAGGGTCTTTATAAGGAAAGGACGGTTCTGTATAGGGAAAAATGAGTCTGTGTAAGAAAAAATTCCCTGTAAAATGAAGGGTATTTATAGGGAAAGGAAGGAGATGTAGTTCTGGGAAGGAAAATTGTATGAGGGGTGGGTATGAATCTGGGGGTTGAAGTGTTGAGGAGTAACGAACATATGAATTCATCCCTTCCCGCTGCTTGGTCAAGAGAGTCCGGCTGGAAAGGTCAAAAGGTCTCCCTCAGTTTCTCCCGATCCGGCCGCCGCGCCGTGCAGTAGGTGGGCAAAAGTATCCGCCGCCAAGAACTAAACAAATTTCACCCATGAACCTCTGCTTAGTCACGAAATGCAGTGAACTTTTTGGGATGACCTATGGCAGGGGTGGTGCTTTTCCAAAAAATAGTCTCAGGGGTGCGGTATCCCGCCTTCCAAATAGATATTCCTGTTTTATGAGATACTTCACAGTATACGGGACACAGATTAGAATGATGTAATGTAATAACTCTCTTTATGTGATTTACCCACACTTTCAATCATCTTTATGTTTAATTGTTAATTATATTACTCTTATATATGAAATGTAATTATTTACCTCTACGCCTGTATCAACACAGGTATACCCTAGCGAGACAGGCATCGAATAATATATTGTAAACATCACGTATATAGATCAATAAAAAAAAATAAAAAAAAAATGATTAAATAAAAAAATCACAAATTTAACAAACGAAATTCAAGTGCAGTTCACATGCAGTAGAAGTGAAACCTTTACTAGCACAATCTCAACCAATAGGAGTCTGGAAAAGTGAGCTCCTAAGCAAAGTAGCCAACGCGCGCAGCTTCATTCTATCTCATTCTATCGCAGGCTCAATCCAATAGATTCGTGTATTTGTCTCTTTTTAGTATCATTCCAGTTTTATAGAATTTCAAATCACAACCGTGCAAAATACCCATTAATAGTGCATGTAAATGGGTTTCCAGAAATCCTAGTAACATTATTCCTTGATCGTAATTGTTTTGACTGTAGCCCGTCAGGTCGAATTAATTCAAAATTAATTCTCGACCAAACCCATAACGTTTCTAATAAAACATTACTTTTATAGCTGGGTTGTCTCTTGTCGCCCGCTTCATGTTTTTATTTCATTTTTTTATGTCGGCAACACTAAAATGCTTCATCCGTCGACTCTAATGACTCCAGCCATTTATTCCGGGCTAAGAACGTCCACACTTCTTGTGATTTATTTTTATTTTCACGTGCTTCTTTCAGAAGTCTGAATCTGTGGAATTCTAAATCTGTGGAAATCTGAATCTATGGACGCTTGAATCGGTGGATTATTCTAAAGCCCGGATATAATTCACGGAGATGACTCTTTCAATGGAATGTCGGTTGTTGGTCCATAGATAAATAAAATTATTCATGGATTATTTTTTAATGAATGTTAAACAAGATAGATTAGTACATTAATTTGTATTGGGCCGTTCATAAATTATGCTCGAAACGTATCGATTTTTTTTTCTGTATTTTGAAAATTGCTTAGAACTTTGAGCATGATGCACGTGTACGAACTTAACTTAATAATAATTTCTCTCAGGGCCTATGTCATCCTAGGGGATGCTGTGGGGAGGGTTTTTTTAAGGAAAGGGAGGAGTGAAAGTTCTGAGAAGGAAAAAGGTATAAGGGATGCCTTGGAATCTGGGAACAGCGTGTTCGTACGGACATATAAATTCTTCCCTTTAAACTCAACCTTCCACGGTGAAGGCGCTGGGTCGAGAGTAAGCATCTGGAGTTGTCAAAGGGTCTCCCTAAATTGACCTCTCCTATCCAAGTTGAGAGTTCTCCAAACCAATTTCTCCATCATTGCACATGCAAAATTTTCCAATTATATTGATGGTAGTCGGTGTCAAATATTTTCAGATGATTTTTTAGTTTATTTTATTAACTCTGAAATATAATTTTTCATTTAAAGATCTTTTTATTGAGGATGATACTTACAACAGTTTTAAAATGCTGACATTTAATACAGATTCTAATACGAAATAATTATCTATAGCCACAATAATTATTTTCAACATTATTTCACTTTTTTATTTTTCTGACCTGACTGAATTCAATCAATTAGGTACGCTTAGACTGGTTTGAATAACATACCTGGCCTCCGTGGTCGAGGGGAAAGCTTTTCGACTAGCGATCCTGAGGATGCACAAAAAAATATTATTTGAATGATTTGATTTTTTTTCACAATTTAATCATATAAAATAATATAAGGTATATTTGCGGCACATTTCAGAGAGGTAGATACTCTCAGTATCGCCCTGGTGTAAGACCACCATTCGGAATGAAAACGTTGCTTGACACGGCTTCAGCTGTGTTTGGTGACTGGGTATGAATAGCCAGCTACTTCCCCACCTTCCTCTCCCCAATCTACTTCCCCTCCTTACTTAGTTTCAGCCTTACAACATACCCCAATTGGGAATGTCATAGTCTCATAGTCTCTCGTTAGGCACTCACATAAAAAAATTAATAAGTCCAGTGTAAAAATTGGCTTTTTTTTACAGTGAATAACCGCACAAGAATCTCAACTGCTCCCGTCTGGAGCCAGTGAGACTATGGCATCCCCAATTGGGGTATGTTGTGAGGCTGAAGGTAGTGGAAGGGGAAGGAAGTGGGGGAGAGGAAGGTTGGGAAGTACCTGGCTATTCAGATCTGGTCACCAAACACTTAATAGGGTGAAACCGGTATGGTCAGATATCTTAAAATAAAGTTGAATGAATTATGGAGAGATAGAATGTCAATAAGAACCAACAGTTTGAAAAAAAATATATTAATAAAAATACAAATATAAAATATCATGAATTTTTTATTTCCTTCTTAATTGCCTTCAGAAAGGTAAATACATTTATGAAACTAGTTCGTGGAAGGACAACAAAAATATTAAATTTAAAAGGTTCAATACTAGTATTTTGCAGGAAGATCTACGAATACTATTCTCTATTTTCCTACGTAATACTGAGTATACTGAAGCCTATTGGGGGGGGGGGGGGTTTAAGCCCCTGAACCCCCCCTTATATATTATACGCCGTTGGTTACAGACTGTAACTTAATAATGGAAACAGTAAATGGATTATAATATCAAAGCCTTGATTTAATTTATAAATTTCAATTACAATCAAAATGATTTTTAACTTGAAAAAACATCAAGATATCTTTGTGAAACACCTTATTTATTAAGCAACCTAATTCCACCTTTACAATACAGCCTTTGTGTTCCGATTTGTTTATATTACCTCCCATACAACACGAAGACACAAATTACTCCCTCAGACTGCAAGATATAATCAGTACTTGCTTTCTTTTTATGCGAGACTTGTAAGAACACCAACAAATGAGGGGAGAAAAAAATAAATAACATGTTTCTTTGAAGGTTCAAAGGCAACCAAGGTCGGTTTTTAGCAGAATTTTCACAACAAAATGTAATTAATATTATGCGATGGAAAATTTATTTTATTAAAAATACAAATATATATTGCTTTCGTAAGTATCATGTTAATATTTTTTTATAATCGTCTGTCGCGCAAAAATTAATATGTTTTTGACGTTATATGAAATTTCACCACTCGAGCGATCGAACTCACTAAATTTAAAAAAACATCAATCACACATATTGCAACCATGTAAAAAAAAATTCTTAATTATTAGTCTAGTCACTACTATCTGTGTTTAGTGTTAATTGGTGAATAAAGATGAAATTCAAAATTTATCTAAATAAGTCCATAAGATAGGTATTTGTGTTAGCACTTAAAACTTGAATGAATACACGTTTTTTATTTTTATTTTTAATAATTTAACCCCTTTATTTTATTTTTAAAATTTCCATACAAAATACTTTTTAATGAAAAAAGAAGACTTAGTTTTCAAAAAGTCGAATGGTTAGCCTACTGATACAGTAATAAACCAAACTTGCACATATTATTGAGATAAAAATGCAATCCATGGATAAGACACGTTACATTAATATTACTCATTTGTGTAAAAACATTGGAATATTTATTCAAAGCCAAAAAATTGAACCTCACTAAATTAGACAAGGAACTTATTAAAAGCTTAGAGATTTATAATTTCTTTGTTTCTTTTAATTTCTCCTCTTACATAAAGTGAATCAGAAATAACTGAAAATAATAGCAAACAAGACCGAGCGACTGCTAAAAGCACTTCATCACTCGGATTGAAGTACTTGTAATTTTAATTATAAACATTATTGCGGACTGGACGAAAAAAACTTCGCACAAAGACCAAAACTTTCTTTAGTATTTTATTGTTGATGAAAACACAGAACAGTGAATTTTAAAGGATGGAAGCTGAATTGGAATTGTCTGCTCTATTCACATTTAGACAAATAGTGAAGTGTTGGGCTCTTCCAATGAATAATTAGGTTCTTGGTTATAAGTTGGTTTATTGTTATCTTGTATGCTTACAATTTTATATTACATATACTGGACTCTTGTCTGAACCTGATTGGCCAGGAATTATATCTGAAGCTCCCTTCGTAAGAAAATAGCGGCATTCGGCTTTCTTCGTAACCGTTCGTGTTCACGGCACGAACGACGCTAGATTGTACTACTCTAACTTAATACTTAAATTTAAAACTAACATTGATCGTGAAAACTTCTTAAGCGACGTCAAAACGTACAACAAAAAAACTACAAATAGAGACAATAAACTTAATACCTCTCTCATTGGAATGGCAGGAACTCGCTCTCAGATCTACATCACCGAACACCTAACTTTTCGTGCGAAACATCTTTGGTATCTTGCACGGAAGGCTACACGGGATAACATCTTCAAATTCGCCTGGGTCCGTGAGGGAAAGGTGTATGTGCGAAAAGACATTGGGACGCCTGTTTTACTCATCAATGAAAAAAACAAACATCTTTTATCGCCCCCCCCCCCAACATCTCATAAAATCTACTCGCCCTACAATGTTGCTTATCTATTTGTTTTTAATCTATCTTTCTCTAGCTTCAACTATAATATGAAATCAGTTACTTCTCTCTCCCTCATATTTTGTAATACCACATTCACAGAACATTATTACTATAAAGTTAACTTGTTCTTAAAGACTCATTTAATAACTAGTTTTTCTGATAATTATATTTACTTAAAAAATAAATGTAGTCTCAGTAATTACAAACACAAATCTCGAATTTTTGAAATGGATTCTAACTGTAAAACAAATTCTGCTATTATTGTAAAGGTCACCGAACTGTGTATTTTTGTCATTGCTCTGAGTAACTGTCAAAATCCTTCTCTACTATTACCAACAACAAAAGCCAATGGCATAATTTCCCTAAATAATACTCTACAGGTTATTATTATTTGTATGCAACCTGCAACTATTACCCATGATTACAATTCTTATCATTTACAACATGCATTTACTACTATAAATATAATCAGAATTGAAAATAACTTTTTAATTTCTAATGATTTTTATTTTAACAAAAATAGATACTTTTTGAAATATTTTTTTCATACATTACTTAACTTTAATTTATTATTATCAAAAAACATTATTGTTGTCAACAAATCTTTTTCTAAATTCCTATTATACATTTCACGTAGTTCTAGTACCAATAAAGATAAGTCTTGTATTTTTGATATAGACTCCAAATGTCAGAATTTTATAAATGAAATTATCTCAAAAAACACTTTAATTGCTTATTTTGTTTCTGTAACCTTTGTGAAGGCCAATGTTATTGCTATTATTGTCATCGCTTCGAATAACTCTCAAAATCCTTTCCACCTCTTACCTACAACAGAAACATATGGTTCAAGTTATTTTATTAATATTCAAAACATTGAAACAATCACCCAAAACAATATTACTAAAATTACTATCAAGAGTGTAATTAACTTTTCAAATTTTATTGTTTTTAGTTTTGCCAACAATAGATGTTTCTTTAAATATGTTTTCCTTTCTAAACTTAACCATTCCTCATTTTCAACAATTTCTACTATTATTATAAAAGTCACCGAACGATGTATTTTTGTCATTGCTCTGAATAACTGTCAAAATCCTTCTCTATTATCACCAACAACAAAAACCAATGGCATAATTTCCCTAAATAATACTCTCCAGGTTACTATTATTTATATGCAATATGAAAGTATTATCCATTATTACAGGTATTATCATATACAACATGCATCTACTACTGCAAATATTACCATAAGCGAAAATAAATTTTTAAATTCTAATGATTGTTATTTTAACAAAAATAGATACTTTTTGAAATATTTTTTTCATACATTACTTAACTGTAATTTATTTTTAGCAACAAACATTATTGTTGTCGACAAATCTTTTTTTAATTTCCTATTAAATATTTCAAGTAGTTCTAATACCAACAAAGATAAATCTTCTATTTTAGATATTGACTCCATATGTCAGAATTTTATAAATGTAATTATCATAAAAAACACTACTATTGCTTATTATGTTCTGTATCCATTGTGAAGGCCAATGTTATTGCTATTATTGTCATCGCTTCGAATAACTCTCAAAATCCTTTTCACCTCTTACCTACAACAGAAACCGATGGTTCAATTTATTTTATTAATATTCAAAACATTGAAACAATCACCCAAAACAATATTACTAAAATAACTATCAGGAGTGTAATTACCTTATCACATTTTATTGTTTATAGTTCTGCCAACAATAAATATTTTTTTTTTATATTTTTTCATTTCTGTACTTAAACATTCCTTATTTTTATCTACCAACACAACCTTTATCACAAAATCTTTATTTCGAATTCCATGTATAACATGAGTACTTTTAACTATCGCTTTCTATACTTATTTCTACACACATAAATTTAAAAAACCCGGTATAAATTATATGTTCATACTATGTCTTTACAATAACTTAATCCTTTCAAAAACATCACTTTCACTGGATCTTTACAATTATCTATTGAATCAAAGAAAAAAAAAATTGAAAAATGGAAGAATTAGCAGATTTACTAGATAACTCAACACCAATCCCATTTACATCAACTAATGATTCTGAAGTAGTTCGTCATTTATTACTAGGTAACTCTGCGCCTACAATATTCTCTATGAATATAAGAAGTATTAACAAAAATTTTGATGAACTACTAATTCTTCTTACTGATCTTGCCTTAGATTTCGATGTAATTATCTTGACCGAATGTTGGATTAAAAAATGTTACATTCCTAAAACGTTAAGAAACTACAATCACTATAACACTCTTTATAACCAAACTCAAAACGATGGCGTCATTGTTTACATTAAAAACCACATCGCACACTCAGTCAAAGAGGTCAGAATTCAAAACGCAAACTGTCTTCAAATTCAACTAGATAGTCTCATAACAATTCTTACCATATACAGATCTCCAACAACACACAATATAACCCAATTTTTACATTCACTACAAGAAACATTATCAAACATAGAACACTGCCAAAACACCTACATAATAGGTGATCTGAACATAAACATAATCAACAAAATGCATCCTCAAGCCAATGAATACCTAAATGTATTAACTTTATTAGGATACTTCCCTGCTGTCACCGCTCCAACACGAGAACCAGACTCAAAAAACGGCAGTTGTATAGATCATGTATTTGTTAAGAGTAAACTAGACAATAAATCAATTATATTTCAATCAACTATTACAGATCACTATGCAATTATCACTTCCATCACCAAAAAAAAACATAAACCGCCCCAAAACACTCAACCCCAAGAAAACATTTCTTATGAAATTCTTCTTAATCATGTCTCGGAGGAAAACTGGGAACTTACCTATTCATGTACTGATCCCACCTCTGCATGCGATGTTTTTATAAATACTTTACAAAACCACTTGGCCAATGCAACATCTTATACAAAATGTAAAAAAAAACGATCGGAAACAAAACTGAAACCATGGATCACTGCTGGTATTCTCCATTGTATTAGAAAACGTGATAAAATACATAATTTCTGCAGGAAAAACCCCAATGATTATAATTCTCTCATATTCTACAAACGTTATAGAAACCATTGCAAAAAAATAATTGAAAAGGTTAAAACAGACTACTACAAAAAAAAAATCAGTGAAGCTACCGATGATAAAAAAAAAATTTGGAACATCATAAAAGATATAACTAATATTAATAAAACCGACACACCTATTGTTAAGGTTGATATCGAAGACCGAACAATACATGTAAATTCTGAACCTTAAAAAAATATCTAACCATTTCAATAAATTTTTTTCCAATATCGGACCCAACTTAGCAAAAAATATTTTGGACAGAAACTGCGTCTCAGAGAAAGACCTGGCCAACAATATACCTATCGATACTCTGAGTTATAACCCATTTCACTTTACTCCCACCACTGAACCTGAAATAATAGAACTAATAGCATCTCTTAAAAATAGTAACTCCACCGGTATAGATCACATCTCGGCAAAAATTATTAAAAACATCCAAAAATATATCGTCTCCCCTCTTAAACACATTATCAATTTAAGTTTCAAAACTGGCATTTTTCCAGACTCCTTGAAACAGGCCACAATAATCCCAATCTTCAAAGCAGGTGACAAATTATCTGTAAATAACTACCGACCGATATCCCTACTAAGCACGATATCTAAAATTGTAGAAAAAGCGGTAAAACGTAGACTCTGTAAATTCCTCGAAGATAACAAAATACTGTCGGATAACCAATATGGCTTTCGCAAAGGTAGGAGCACTTCAGATGCAATAGCCGTCCTCACAAAGATTGTTTCCCTTAATCTTGACATTGGTCGCAAACCACTTGCTGTTTTTCTTGATCTGGCAAAAGCATTCGATACGGTCTCCCATCCCTTACTGCTAAAAAAACTACAGCAGATTGGAATAACAGGAATAGCCTACACGTGGTTTGAAAGCTATCTTATAAACCGAACACAACAAACTCTCATCCAATCTGATAAAATACATATAAGCAATAAATTACCTGCATCATATGGTGTACCCCAAGGCAGTATACTAGGACCAATTTTATTTCTCATATATATAAACTCCCTATGTGCCATGAATATTGGAGGTAAGATATTATCATTTGCCGACGACACGGTCCTAATATTCGAAGACGAAACATGGCAATCCGTCATTAAAAAAACTAATGATGGCCTAATAATAGTAAAGCATTGGCTAGACACTAACCTCCTCACTCTTAACATCGACAAAACCCAATATATGACATTTTCCATACGTCAACATATTTTACCTAACAACTGTCCTAAACCAATCATTCATTCATGCTCACCTAATTTACACAATCCCGTAACCACACCTAATATTAATTGCACTTGTTCTGTCCTTAAATCATCTAAGGTAGTTAAATATCTGGGGCTAATCATAGACAATCAACTACGTTGGGAAGCCCATATCAGTGACACAGTTAAAAAACTCCGTAAACTCTGCCATATATTCTGCTCCCTTAGGTCTATCTTAGATTTACAGACCATAAGAAGCGTATACTTTGCCCTCTTCCAATCCATAGCAACATATGGTATTGTGGGATGGGGTGGTTGTGCTGAATCCATCATCAATCCAATTATTAAAGTTCAAAAACTAATTTTGAGAATCATATTTAAATGCAAACCTACCCATCCCTCAAAGGAACTCTTTGCTAAACTCAAGGTCTTAGATATTCGACAGTTATTTACTCAGATTAGCGTATCTTACACATGGCAAAAAAACCAACTGGTTGCTCCACAACATCAAGCACACACTCGTTTCTCATCAAACCTGGGTTGCGTGGTCCCTAAAACTAAAACCTCATTCGCTCAAAGACAATTCTGGTTCATCGCTCCTAAAATATATAATGCTTTGAGTGCCGACATAAAGTCACATAACTCTAAATCTCTTTTCAAATCCCATTTAAAACTTTGGATATCTGAAAAAGGAAGAGATTTCTTCAAAAAACACATAAGAGCTTAACATTATATTTAAAAAAAAAACTGCTCTGGCGCATATATTCTCCTATTTCTTTCGCAGAAAGAACTTCAAAACTGAACATAAACATAATCATCGACCAAGATATCATGCGTCAATGGGAAGAATACTTGACAAATTTTATTTCTATCTTTTATTTCAATCTTTTTTTAAATATCTTTATACACTTTTTTCTCAGCTTTCTTCTAATTCTTATATTTTTATCTGTATTAGTATTTATCTTTAATTTTATTTATCCCTAAATATGTTCTTTTTTTCTTTCCTTTTTATATATTTTATTACATGTTTATTTAAAATAATGTATCATATATGACTACCACAGCACGGGCAATAGCCTAGTATGGTAGTTTAAAAAATTGGCTGTATTATGTAACTTGTAAAAATTTATGAAATAATAAAAAAAAAAAAAAAAAAAAAAAAAAAAAACTGTTACTGCTTCGGTCAAGGCTTCAGTTGGGAGATGGAAGAAGCATTCTATTGCTATTATTGTCATATTAACTTTAAACACATTAACTGTAAACACGTGACTATCTAATTCACTGCAGAATTATATTGTCAAATCAGAGCCAGTTTTGACGGCCTTTGTGATCGAGGGGTAAGACACTGACTAGCCATCCGGGGGTCGCGGGTAATTGGGAATTGCATTTGTTGTAAAATACATTTTATTTGATTAATTTGTATTGTTTCGCAATAAATTATTTCAAAACAATATATGGCACGTTCCAGAGTGGGAGATACTCTCAGTGTCGCCCTGTAAAACCCAGTTAACGTTACATTTTGGTGTCCAGATCTGAATAGCCAGGTATTTCCGCACCTTCCTCTTCTCATCTCTTTCTTATTCCCACTACCTTCAACCTTACACCATACCCCAATTAGGGATGAGGTAACTAATTATTGCACGACCTTTCTCGATGATCCATTGTTTGATCAGAATTTTTTATTTGTTTATATTATTCGATTATCTTGTTTCGTCAGGTAGGTTATTGTATATTTTAGACGCAATGTATTTGAAATTTCTTTGACCAAATGTTGTGTTTGTTTTAGGTGTTTGTATGAGTTCTTTGGTTTTGTGCCGCGTGTTTACAATATTTTGGGTATTTTCATAATGTTTTATTTTTAAACAGATGAGTTAAGATTGTTTTTGTGTAAATTCGTCGAATATCTAATACATGGAATTTGTAGAATATATCTACAGTAATTGTTATTATGGGAACTTTAAGAATAAACTTCCTAATTTTTTTTTGTGCCTTCGATAATGAATCTATAGCTGATAGTGTTGCACCTCTTCATGTGATTATTCCTTATTCAATGATTGATTGAAAAAGAGAGTAATAAACAATTTTCATAGATTTGGAATCTAGTATTTTTCTAATGTTTATGTTTCTAATGTGGCAAATTATAAATGAAGTGACCAATTCTAAATCCATCAGTAATACATCTAAGATAGATGAACTGAACATAAACAAGGTTCCCACTCTATATGCCGAAAATCCTGACAAAATTCTAGATCACGTAAATCACTTTTTTACAAATATTGGATCAAACTTTGCCAAACAAATAACACTGTGTGCTAATGATGCAGTTGAACCAATTGAAGCTCGCAATCCGGAAAGGGAACTTGATTTCAAACAAATAACCGTTGACGAAATCAAAAATATAATTACTTCCTTAAAACCAAATGTTTCATCAGGCGATGAAGTAATCTCAACAAATTCAATAAAACATCTCAGTGAAAAAATTACTGTCCCACTGACACACCTTATCAATCTATCTATAACTAAAAGTATATTTCCCATGTCCCTTAAAGAAGCTACTGTTATACCTATATATAAACAAGGATGTAAAAATGATATCAATAACTATCGACCGATAAGCCTTCTAAGTACATTTTCTAAAGTATTGGAAAAAGTACTAAAAAAACAACTTATGATATATCTAGAAGAAAATAACCTAATATCGAAATCCCAGTACGGCTTTAGACAAAACTTGAGTACTGCCGACGCCATAGACGATGTCATAAATACGATCACAAAAAGCTTAGACAAGGGAAATAAATCTTTGGCAATTTTTATAGATCTGCAAAAGGCCATTGATACGATAGACCAAAAAATCCTTTTCAAGAAACTTTAAAAAATTGGGATGTCAAACACAACTTTAAATCTGCTAATAAGTTACATGTCGGAACTTTCACAGTGTGTTAAAATTGAAAAGCGTAAAAGTAAGCCTCTCCCAATCAATTACGGTGTACCGCAAGGAAGTGTCTTAGGACCTTTATTATTTTTGATATATATAAATGATATCTGCAACCTACATACCAAAGGAAAAATCATTAGTTTTGCCGATGACACTGTCATTTTATTTAATGAAAGTGATTGGTTAACCACTTTCAAAGATGCTGAACACGGGCTTATACTTCTGCAAAAATGGCTTAAGCAAAACTCACTTACACTTAATGTTAACAAAACTAAATATTTAACTTTTTCTATAACAGCCAGAGGACAACCAGCTGAGGATTACGATCTTAAATTACACGATTGTCAAGGAAAAAACTTAACCCAATCATGCCACTGCCCCACCATAACACATTTTAAAAACATAAAATATCTCGGCATTGAAATCGATGAAAATCTTCGATGGGACTCCCATATAAATAGCATCACAAAGAAACTTACAAAGCTTGTATACTACTTTAGAAACATATGCAACATTCTTAATAAAAATGATCTATATAAAGTATACTATGCTCTTTGCCAATCACGCATAGAATATGGAATTATAGGATGGGGAACTGCCTCAAACATTCACATGAAGCAGCTAGCTAAAACGCAAAAGGCAATAATAAAAACAACCATAAAAGTACCCATAAAAACTCCATCAAAAGAAATCTTTAAAAACTTTAATGTGTTCAGCATTATTAAATTATACTCAAAAAATGCACTACTCAAATTTAAAGAAAAAAAAGAAATCCCCTGTTGACCAACACACCTACACTACAAGGTCAAAATCCTCAAAACTACTTAACATCCCGCAATTAAATACATCTTTTGGCCAGAAAAACCATAATTTCCATGCGACAAAATTATATAATGCCCTTCCAATTGAAACTAAGAACACCATGGAGATACAAAAGTTTTAAAAAGATATCAACTTATGGTTAAGTAAACAGGACTATGAGGAAATCATTTAACTTATGAAGTAACCCCAATGCAACCTGCAGACAACAAACCAATACTTTTATTTTATTTATTGTTTATTTTGTTTATCTATAATCAAGAAACTAGAAGATGAGGAAATAAAAATCAGCACCCATTCAGCAACAAACAGTCCGCCTCGGAACAGGAAAACCTAGTGAGGAGGACTGTAAACAAACCACATAACTTGATATTTTTACTTATTGTGTAATTTTACTTTATCTTATTTTGTCATTAAATAAAAAAATAAAAAAAATAAAAATAAAAAAAAATGTTTTTGAAGAAATAAATATGTTTTCTAAGATTATTCGTGATAACTAGGCAATGTGTATTCCACTTAAGATATTGATTAAATGTAAGACCAAGGTATTTGATATGGTCCGTTCGATCTAGCCAAGGACATTGACAGTATGTATCGTGAATACAAGAACTTTCATGTAGTTTTATTTCAACATCTTGATTAAAACCCGTCTGCTTGGTTCAATATATTCACACCTCTCAATCCGGAAGCCTCAGTTTCGCGCAAAACCGGTCAAACTGTCACTTTGGATCGAGATTGTAAAATATCTATGCAAGATAGCTTTCATATTTCAAAGACAATAAGAAGCATTATTTTGTTCTCTTTCTGTTTAAAATAAAAAATATATATGTTTGCATGAGAGGAAGAGAGATATACAGCTTTTAAAATGTAAGGTCGCTCGGGACGTTTTTGGTCTTATGAAAGTATAACGCGATTACATGTTTTGGGATGTATTTGTTCCTAAACAAGCAGACGGGTTAAGTTGGATCTTTTGTGCGTTTGTATTCATATTAAAATAAAATCTGATGTAACCATCGATAGTTTCATAACCGCATAGTTAATATTAAATGTTCGTGCAATAAATATGGGATTGGTTAGATATTCATTCGCAAAGACTTGGTGGAAAGCAAATGACAATTAAATCCAGCAATTATCCCACCTACCTTATCTTTTCATCCTTAATTTGTCACCATGAACAATATGATTCTGGTAAACAAAATAACCTACTTTAAAAGCTGTCAGTATGCTCATTGAAGCTATCAGTGTAAAAATGGGTGGTTTGGTATATTTATGGTGTAAAATAATACCTGTGATAGGGCAGACCATCTGTAACATAACAATTGTGGAAGAAATACCTATTAGGATTTCGTATTACAATTTACATTATTGTGAACTTCAAAACGCATTATGTATATCAGTTAAACAAATTAATATTATGTAGTGAAGTACCAGAATCTGGAGACGTGTGGCCCAAGCTGCGACGGCGAGTCCTTGTTCTTTGCTCCAATATGGGCTTATCTTCTGTTCCAGAAGCCCAAATTTGAAAAATTGATTGACTCTATCCATCAGGTTTTGCCAGTGCATGCATACAATCGTCTCTTATAAACTTAGAGATTGACGTTGTTTTGGAACTGATCCTTCGGGTGTGTTGCATAGGGCTTCGCTTAGCACTGCAGCACTTCAACACCATTTACAATGGAGCCACAGTTTCGCGACATCAATTAATACTCGTAGTAATTGGATGATTTCTATGGTGCTATTTTTTGGGAGAAATCATCCCAAGGGCACTGTAAAATTTATTATGAACTCTTATTTACACATAGATACATAAACATTCTGATCTGGCAGGTCTCGTTAAAAAAAAACACCTCAAGGCCTCGGTAACCAATATAAGATATAAACAATATTTTATTTTGTACTCTTTTGCTATTTACCCTTTTACCTACTAAAGGACTTATCAATCTATGGCCCCTTCGCACTAAAGTTTGGGCAAAAAGCGTCTAACAACCTCCTCAACCAGCCCTGGGCTAACTGGCTGGATTAATTACCCCAATCCAGGGCTGGGAAAAGGGCCGTAAATAACAAGGCTCGGCCGGGTAAAGTGAACAAGTTTTTCTAACTCCAAACTTTCGCTTTCCAGATATAAATGCCCGTGTATTATAATATATTATATCCGCGAGGCATAATTACTCAATGTGTTTGTACGTTAGGCACACTGAACAGAAAATCAAGAAGAAGTGTGATCTATATCATTTGTGTTTTATTTGTTCCAAGACAAAACAGGTAAGCGAAAAAAACATAACAGCGACGTAACAGAAGTTTGAAGAAATGTTAAGAAAAATGAAGAAAAATAACAAATATTGAATTAGGTTATCAAGTTGATCCAGAGAGAGTATATTTCACAGTGATTCAAAATTAAAATCATTTGGCAGTTGCGTTTTTTTTTCACGCCACAGTAATAATTTAATAATTCATATTGGTATTCAAAGAGACACTCCAACGACATATGTGGTATGTGGTGGTTTATTCATAGTTCAAACGGGCACAATACATTTAGTATCCCTGAAAACACACAGAGACCGCCAAACAACCACTTTTTGATATAAATATTTTTACTTTATTATCGAGATAAAAAAGCAAGATCATATTATTATATGGATGAAGCTGGAGTCCTCAGTTTTGCGAGCAACGTGTCCAAAGTTTTTGAAAATACGTTTTAGGCAGTTAGTTGAAACCCTATTGTGGATGCCTAGCTCTTCCAGGATGGTTTTATTTGTGCGTCTGGCTGTCTATAGAATCCTGAGCATTTTTATCCTGCAGTACATTTCGCTTAATCCACTTTCTTTCGCTGGCTCTAATGTCCATGTTACACACTGTACACAGTACAGAAATTTTGGGAAAATTGCCCAGAATATCTCATCTTGGTAGTCTTCGTTATGTCTCTCCTCCTTCCTGTGTCACTCCATATCTTTTGCATTTTACTTATGGCGTCTTTTGTCATGCAAATACTTTACAAGCCAATGCATTTGATTATCTGTTCCAAAAATAATTTCGAGGTTGGAATATGGTTTATGAATTTAACCCAAAGCAAGATAAAATGGAGCTTACACTCAGACACTTCGACAATACACGTCTTTCGGTTTAGACTTCAGTGGTTTATACGTGTTACTCATGTTATGTAGGTCAATCACGTGGTCAGCCTATGGGAACAACTTTGTACCGAAAGTTGTAAAAACATTTACGTTTAAACGAGTTTTTGTGGGTGAAAATTAGTGTTTTTATTGAACATTTTGGTCTGTTTGCTTATGTTTGGATTTTTTTCCGAAAAATCTGAAGCCGTTATTACCATTATAAGTATGAACCTTATTTATTTATTTCCGTTTATTTAACAGTTAAGTTATTTCAATTATCATATTGTAAACATTTCCGTTTACATACATAAACATAGCATTTAAAAAAAATTGATTATTCCAGTAAAGAGAAAATTACTAGGGTCAGTCAAAAAGTAACGCCTTCTTTTTTTTACTCCTTTAATTTTCAAGCAATAAAAAATGCAATTATATGGGTTGAAAACTACACTATTGATGATTAAATTGTTATTTTCCAATATAATCTCAAATTGGGTCCATCTTTTAACAAGGACATGTATCACAGTGTTGTAAAAAGCACGGTCACATCCAGAACACCATATTTTCCATGCCGATCACACAGTTCTTAATTTTTTTGTCCTTGGTGAGTTTGTGTAATGCCATTCCATTGACTGCCTCTTTGAATCAGGTTAAAAAAAATGAACCCATACTTAGTCTCCGGTTCCGATTTTTTCCAGAAACTAAGCGCTACAAGTGTTGTGAGGCTATTGTTTTTTCTTTTTTCTGGCTGGTTAACTTTCTAGATACCCAACATGCACAATATTTGGTTGTATAATCAGTTGTCGAATAATGGACATCACACTGCCTTTACCGAGGGAGAGAAACCAACATCTTTAGTTTTCTGGGGTCACCATGAATGATGTCATCAACCAGCTCAATGTTGCGTGCAAAATGTAAAAAAATAAGACATCTATAATACCCTGTGATTAAAAAACACATATTCTGTTCAGTAGAGTAATTGATATCAAATTCAAAATTAACTATTAATTGTATGAAAAGGTCGCTCAGCCGGTCCTCTGCAATAGGCCACTTGCATGGAATTCATAACGACTTAGAAAAAATCGTGTGGATAGATTTTTTTACTAAGAATACGAAAACATTAGTAAAAAATAATGCATAGTTTTATTTTTGAATAAATAAATCTATTATTGAGCTCATGACGTCACTTCATGAAAATGTCCTGTCTTCCATTATGATCAATTAATTTTGTAAAATTCCCCACTGATTTATTTTTTTTAAATATGGCAACACTTTGATTTCAGAAGAATTTTTGAATTTGACGTTTAACATTAACTAGATTTATTGTTTGTTCTCTGCGAACTTTTCCTTTGATTTGACTTTTTGATAAAGATGGCGGTGTATTGACAGATGTTACGAAGAGAACCCCGTACAATTTATTGCTTCTGTACCTGTCTTAGAAGTAAAATGGTAATGGTGCTGATTTTAACAAAATCAAAATTTATAATATTCTTATTATTATTATAATTTATAAGTATAAGTATATTACATTGGATTTAGTCTTATATAGAAGTTGAACATTATAATGATTAATGATCAATAAGATGGATGAAGGAAAAAAATATTTATGAGGTTTAATATTTTTGGTATGCCTCGTTATTTTCCTGTGCCATTCATGTGGAAAACGTTCTTTTTTTTAAATGATTTTCGGCTTTGTCATTATCGTTTTTTCGCTCTCATAAATTAGGTCCCGCATTTCCGGTTTATAAAAAATAGTCTGATTTTTCGGATCGAAATTTTCAAAAAATCGCCAGGGTTTCAAAAATACGATAAAAAAAACCTAATGTCTTAGAATATTTGCCGAAACCGGAAATTTTAAAAAAAGTGATGCAAGTAGCCTTTTGTTCCCTTGTTGTTTCCACGTTCGATATTTAAATTTATTTCCAGGAAAAATGTTAAACAAATTAAGTTCTAACATGGAAACAATGTTTTTTTACCATATCCAATTCTCCAAAGTCCCAACAGAATCGGTAGGTTCCTACTCAATTTCCAACCCGTTCAATCAACTCGACTGTCGCTTGGTTGCTTTTTCGTATTTGTAGATGGTAAATAGGGAACGCCAATAAAACGAAATAACTTGCATTCTACATTCTAAATGCATGCACTGATAAAAAATGTGCAATATTTTTTTGTTAATATTGTGTATTTTTAAAACAACGGGTGCTAGGTATATATCCTGTTTATTAAACTGGTAAACTAATATCGTTCAGATTTGATATATTGCTCTAAGTGACTTTGACTGTTGATGACAAGAAGTGAAAAACAAAATTCTTTCGTACTCTCCATTCCCATCCACCCGATTACGTTAGGAAAAATCTTAAAGCTGTAAAGGACAATAAAGCCAAAAATTAGTTAAATATATATCATTTTCCTCCGTTTTTTTTCTCATTAGATTTACGTCGTCGAGATATTTCTAGTAAAATAAGCTAGTGACTGCCCTACCCCTCACCTACTTAACCTATCCAAGAACTACTATTTTTTTTAAATTTCAGTCGAAATTTTTATTTATCAAAAATGTCACCGAGGTCAATAATTCATTTTATTTTTTTACACCTAGCAATGTCTGGAATCATTGGTTAAATCAAGTTAAATACTTCTACTAATACGTTGCACAGATGTTATGCGACAGGATCATATATAAAAACCAAAAAAATGTTAACTGAAACGAATGAATCTAAATTCAGGGAGAAAATAAATCATCCTTTGAAAATTTGTAAAACAGGTCAGATTAATAAATATGTTTTTTTGAATTGAAGAGCACAAAATTCTTCTCAGAATTCTGGTGAATTTAATCAAATTTATTTTATATCACAGTACGTTTCTGAGAAGCTCATTATATCACTGCTTAGTTATCCCACGCAGATTTAATTTTTCTCTTTTTCCCAAAAAATAAACTTTTTCTGTTTCTGAAAATCATTTCAAATTAAGCCGGGATATGTTTTTATTACGACAAATTTTCGCCCTTTAACAGTTCGCTTAGCTATCATAAATCGCTGTGAAAAGGCAGCAGAATTTGTCAGGTATTTTTTTCAGGAATGCTTTTGACATTATTACCTTGTACGAAGTAATATTCCATTAATTTCTGTTTTAAAAATTGGAGATTTAAAAAAAAATTGACAATTTAAACCTAAATTTTTTTCGTGTTATCAAGGTTTTATGTATAAATAGCTATCCATTTATCGATAATCCTTTTATTACTGATTCTTTATATAATCGAACACACGATCAAATTTTTTGATGAGCACCATTAGAGTTAGTCGCTTCTCCAAATCATCTGTAAAGATATAATTTTACAAACATGTTAAACGAGTTACTACCATCTGAAAAAGTATGTAACCTATTTACTCCCCTTTCTGAGACGGTAGATGTCATCAATATTTCTTTCTGAAAGACTATTACTCTGAAACAAAACATTGCTTGAAATGGCATAAGTTGAGTCTGGTGACAAATTTTGAATAGCCAGGTATATTCCAGCCGTCTTCTTTGCCAACATACCTTCGAGCATTACCCCTCGACCACGGCGTCCATGGTAGTCATCTCTTTCCTCTTCCCATTACCTTCAGACTCATGACATACTAGAGTTGGGGATGCCATAGTGTTACTGGCTCCGGGCGGTTGGGAGCAGTTGGGTATATTTTGCGGTATTCACATTACCCACTCGATTCAGCTTCCCAAAATTCCCCAAAGTGGGAATGCCATATTTCCAATGATGTTTAACAGTTGTGACTCTTGTCCGGTATTTCCATTAAAATTTGCGGTGAATAAGAGAATAGAATAAATTTTAAAATGGACTTCAAAAGTTCATGATGTAATGATTCAACAGATTGATCTTTAATTCCGTTAAACAAAAAAAATTAGATTTTTTTTTCATAATGAAAATATCGCACAAGAGTCCCAACTACTCCTATCTAAAGCCAGTGATACTATAGCATTCCCAAATTGGAGAATATTGTGATACTGAAGGTAGTCGGGAGGGGAGGAGATGGAGAAGAGGAATGTCGGAAAGTACATGGCTATTCAGATCTGGTCGCCAAACACTGCTAAGGCCATTTCAAGTAACGTTTCAATTCTGTATTGTGGTCTTCCACCAGGATGATACTAACATTATCAGCTGTGGAACATGTCGAAGATATGCCATATATTAATTATTATTTATTAAATTAATTATTAAAATAGTACAAATTAATCAAATAAAATTTATGAGTAAAACCTCAAATTATAATATTTAATAAAATGAAGACAAGGAGTAAGTCTATTGTCTCGCAATCTAAAGGTCACGAGATCGAATCCCGGCGTGCTCAAATAAATGTTATTTAATTTTATGAAGACAATATTAACAAACCTAATTTGAAAATCTGGAGACAGAAAAATCAGAAATGGATACTGGCAAATGCTCTACCAATAGATCTACTCAGTTGGTAGAGCATTTGCCATGTAAACAGAAGATGCTGGGTTTGAGTTCCAGAGGTGCCAATATCTTTTTCTGATATTTCTGTCTCCAGATTTTCGATTTAGTTTCATTAATATTGTCTTCATATAATTAAATAATATTTATTTGAGCACGCCGGGATTCGATCCAGTGACCTTTAGATTGCGAGTCAAGAGCCTTACTCCTAGACCACGCCGGCTAGCGTAGTCTGTCCAATATATCCGGTGAATAGGAGAATACAATTTTTAAATGGACCTCAAAATTTCGTGTAATGTTTCAGTGGATTTATCTTTGATTCATTCTACAAAAATGCTTTTATTAAAACAATCTAAAATTTCCATAAATAATATTATGGTTCTCGATTATACTCATCACTAATCTAGCACCAAACACTCTACTTCAATAACAACTCATAAAAATAAGTAATGAAAACACCGAAATCTTCACATTTTCCTGCGTGGATTTAAAAACACAATTTTTCGCCGTATTTCGTGAATTATTAATCAAACAGCAGAGTTTCACGTTATTTTAAAGGCTTTCAAATACGAAAGTTCTATGGAAATTTGCCTTTCTATGTCAGTTCACCGACCCGCGCTGCCTTTGCTGAACGAGCTCATTGGGAAATTGTATTTTTTTTAATAAAAAAAGTTGTCGGAAGAAGCGAAGGGAAGTCCACAAAGGAGTTATGAAACTAATCCTAATGTTTGGAAGTGAGGCGTAAAACTTACAAAAAGGGGGAAAAGGAGACTAAATTTAGCAGTAGAAGTTTACGGAGTAGAGATTCAGAGGCGAATATGTGGCGAATCTTTGTACAACTGAATTAAGATTGTGGAAATCTGAAAGTAGCTGAAATGAACCAGGTCTGGAAACTATTTTTTTCTGTTCAATTTGTAAAACTTTATAATTTTACAATTTATTTCTTCAAATTCATTAATTTATAATTAGGAGGGACAAGAAAAAATCCCGTTATTTTCCGGCGAAATTTGACTTAATTTAACTTTTGGTGGAATTTTATTGATTTAATTTTGTAAACGCCATAAAATGGCTTTTAGATTACAGTGATACATGAGGTTACACAGTGGAACACAAAAGGGTATCAGTATTATATTAAAAACAAAATACGAAAGTATTTGAAAGTATCTATTTTGCACAAAAGTGATGTCCATATTAACTTTTAGTAAATTGGTGCAATTTTTGTTTTTTTACAAAATCGTAGACTATTCAAACTTTAAATTTTTTTTAAATATCAATTAATTTATATTGTGTTATATTACTTTCTTATTTTGTAATACCAGAAAGTAGAGTAAAAAATACGAAAATTCGCTTTTTCTGCACGTAAATGGCCAATTTAGCGTTCTGAAAATTTAGGAATTTTGTGTAAAAATTATGTGTTTAATTTAAAATGGTACCAACTGTTTTGGCGTTCCAAAACTGTAACTAAGCCCTACGGAGACGAATTATTTATGAATTTAGTTAAAAATACAAGATCATAGAATTTCACGACCAAAAGTAATATTATTATATATAATCTGGATGCTAAGAATGTTTCCATGCCAACTGAGAAAAAAAATCAACTCTACACCTCTTTGAAAAGTCATTAAAAGCTATGAAAAAAATATTTTTAAAATGGCCCATAACGCTAACCTAACGTAACCTATTTAATTTTTTTTACAATTTTTTTTAGTGCTTCTAACTTTTCTGTCACCACTAAGAATAACTGTATGTAGATCATAGCTTTCTTTATTTTTTTAATTTATTATTTATTGATATATATACGAGATGTTTACATTATATTTTTCTATGCCTGTCTCGCTAGGGTATACCTTTGTAGAGACAGGCAACTGCAACTAATCTTTAATTTATATATACGATACTGCCGCTATGAGTCGAACCACAGGGTACTTCTTGACAATAATACAGTTACGGATCATTAACTTTTTTTTCTTATTACTAAACTTATTATCTTTTTAAACTAATGTAATAATTTGTAAAGTCTTTAAGAATATAAATAAATAAATAAAATTAAAATAAATATTTTTATGATATTATATCGTGCTGCGCTTCTTCCTTCTTTAGCCAACGTTTCGAACAGCGTTACAGTGTCCATCATCCTGATGAACTGTCCGAAAAGATGGCTAAAGACGGAGTTAGTGCAACACGGCTTAATATGCCTATAATAAATGTATTTTTTTTGTTGCTTCATTAATGGTGTCGAATCTTATTCAAGACAATGCACAGAAGATGAGATGAGATGAACTAATATAAGAATAATTTTTTGAAGTTAAACTTCTTTACGCACGCTCGACACTTGGGGGTAAAATGATGAATACGTTACGAAACGCAACGAAAAAATATGAAACGTTACGAAAAAATGTGACACGCTATTCAATATGAAACGTTATCAATGTGAAACGCTAATCAATGATATGAGTTGAGTTGAGTTGAGTTGAATTGAGTTGAGTTGAGTTGAGTTGAGTTGAGTTGAGTTGAGAGCTGAAAGCTGAGAGCTGAGAGCTGAGAATTGAGTTGAGTTGAGAGCTGAGAGGTGAGAGCTGATAGCTGAGAGCTGAGAGCTGAGAGCTGAGAGCTGAGAGCTGAGAGCTGAGAGCTGAGAGCTGAGAGCTGAGAGCTGAGAGCTGAGAGCTGAGAGCTGAGAGCTGAGCTCTGTGAGCTGAGAGTTGAGTGTTGAGAGTTCAGAGTTGAGTTGATGGGGATGTTGAGGGGATGGGGATATTGTTATTCCTGTTATTGTTTTATTATTTTACTTCAGTCGTGTGGTCTAAAGCACACTCGTTTTTTTTAAATTTTCAGGTGTCATGGATCCGCAAGCGCGACTACCATCTGCTGACCGTGGGGGGGAGTACATACTCGCACGATGCGCGCTTCATCGTGCAGCACGCTCGCCACGTGCCGTCCGCATGGCCACTGGTCGTGCGACGCGTGCAGCGTGCCGACCGTGGCACGTACGAGTGCCAGCTTGCCACGCATCCACCAGCTTCTATCTTGATAGAACTACGAGTGCATGGTGAGTAGTACACATTTTTTTATGAATACCGTTACAAAAGTCATTTCCTGTCCTAAGCCAATAACAACAAAATGAAATTGTTTATCTGTCCAAGGAATAATTTTTTAAACTTCTGAAATAATCTACAAAAACTTAATAATTTAAAAAAATATATAATTAAAGGTAGGTTATGTATTTTCAAATATTTGATTATTTTTTTCGGTAGAAATTGAAAATTGAGCCATTTCTGTGACACAGACACGCCAATATCATACTTCAATCGGTGTATCTGTTCGTTGCTTCCTATAAAGTCAGGAGTCGCAATCTGAGGTCACGGATTCAACCCCGGATAGCACTATTAAATTTTCTAATATAACACTAAATTATTAAACATTATTAAACAATTAAGAACACATTAAAATTTAATGCGATGAAAGCAGATTTCAAAGTACCCCACATAATAGTGAATCTATTTTTACAGTTATTTATTAGTAAATTGGTTTAACTGCTAAAAAAAATCAATTAAGACGCATTCAAAAATGAAATTTAGAATTATGTAAATACATAAATCGTCTATAATAGGGTTTATATAACCAGAGAAAACCAGAAATATGTCATTTTTAAATCAGATGTTGGACGTATTGACTTTTTTCCACGAAAAATTATAAATTGATTTCGAAAGATTGTTCTTTTATCTAGTAAAAGTATGTTTTAAATTTTGAGAAAAAATGTTTTTTTTAGTATAATAAGGTTATATCATATTATATATAGATTAAATAAATCAATACATTATCTGGAAAACGTATGTATCAGAATTTTAATTTTAGTTTAAATAAAATCGTTAAAAAATATATAAGTACACATGTTTCTTGACGAAAATTGATCCGATTGTGTATTTATTTGCGCATTTACAAACTTATATATTTCAGATTTTTTACATTCTTATTTATAGAAAAATTATAAATACTTATGATCAAAAAATAATTACAAAAAGTACATAATTTTAATAATTTTGATAGTTCTCAGTATCTTCCAGGTATAAATCACCATTTCCAATTGAAATATTGCTTGAAATGGTTTTAGCCGTGCTTGGTGACCAGTTCTGAATAGCCAGGTACATTACCTCTTAAAACCATTTCAAGCAACGTTTCAATTTAGAATTGTTGTCTTACACCAGGGCGATACTGAGAATCCTTTTTTATCGGAAGTGTAAGAGTCGCAAATATACCTTATATTATTTTTAAATGATTAAATTGTGTAAAACCATAAAGCAATCAAATAAATTTACTTGCGCCCGCCGGGATTTGAAATAGCGACTTCCGGAGCCTTACTTTTGCACACACTACACACCGTTGTTCGAATCCGCGGCCTCTAAAATCGTAGTCAAGAATTTTAACCGCTGAACCACGGATACCGCCGACTTCCGCAAAAACACCGACACAAAATTTAAAAAATCCTTTAATTTAAAAAAAATTCTTTGATGATAGTGGTTGCAAAAGAAATTATGGAGGGAAAGTCAGATTTAAAAAAAGTTAAAAGGAAATTAATTACTTGTGTCACTTTGAACTTTTACCTTTCGTCACACCATCCCTGAAAAACCTTAAAAGAATGAAAACACATCAAAACTTTATCATGAAATCAATATTCTCGCATTTCAAAATATAAAAATAATCCCACCAGCTTTCAAAAGGTCAGATTCCATCCTACTCGATATTTAAAAAAAAAAATAATAATGTTAATAAATTTTTCTCCTTCGACCTTTCGCGATAAGAATTCACAATCAGGGTTTGTTCTAAGAAGGCCCTCCTTAAGTATGTTAATTTATGATTACGTACAACTGTGAAAGGATCTCCTTTAAGCCTTTTACGACCTTCATACATCTTTAATGGGCGGTGAAAAAGGTATTAAGTAAGAAAATTGCCAAAAGTATGTAGTCATGCACTCGATTTTTGAGGCATCGTTTGATCATTTATAAACATCCAGTATGTAATGTCTTAAGTCAATAAGTCCTACGGACATAGTTTAAAATGGCGTAAGTCATAGATTAAAATTATTTACGATGTATATGTTGCTACCCTAGATTCTAGGTTCGTAGAAAATACGTTTAACAAGGCAAGCTCATCGAAGGGATAGAGTGGTGATTGGCTAAAACTTTGCGACGTAGATTGAAGTCTATGTTCCACTGGGAGATTTTAATCAACTGCAATACAAGTGGCAGTCTAGCTGCGTCACGCGATGGAAATTTCGAATGCAACCCGAAGTTTGTTTTTAAAGGCCTCTATGAGCTTTGAACCTGTGAACCTTGCCCTAGACTGATCCAGAAGGCGTTAGGTGACATCACGATAGAAAATAAATCTTATAGAAATAACTTAAGTAACAAAATATTTCAGTCAAAATATAAAATTATAAAAAACAAAAATGTCACTTTTTAGGAAGTGGGTACAGGTACTTCCGTCACGGGACCATTTATTCGATACGAACAAATAACGGTCAGCCATAGTGATTTGCTGCGTTTGGTGATTTAGCAGCGATGCCCTGGTTCAAGGAGTAAGATTTGTACAGGTCTTGGTGGTGTACGCTTCTGCCCTACAGCTGTGTGGCTCAGGAGAGACTGGTTGAGGGAAACCTTCTGATCTCTCCAGCAGGACTCTCTCGGGACATCACCATGCACCGCAGTGGGATGGATGGATTCACACGTCCATCCCTCCTGGAGACACTGACTCCCAGATTCCCACCTCCCCATATCTATTTCCTTCCCAGAACTTCGTCTCCTTTCTTTCCTCAAAAGACCCTCCACACAGCATCCCGAAGATGACATGGGCCCTGACGGGAATTATTTTTCTCCTGCGTGAACCTCCCGTGTGGAGCTAATGTAGAAAAATACGATTGCATAAAAGTACGTGCATAATTTGGTGAAGAGTACGAACATGATGTTATTTTGTCTATGGTACCGCTACCACTACCGGTCGTGTTTACAACCGCTCTATTAAAATGTCAACAAAATGCGAGTGTCGCGTCGTAATTAACGAGTTGCTAACATTCATACAAAATAAAGTGGATGTTCTAGACCAGGGGTCTCCAAACTACGGCCCGCGGGCCAAATCCGGCCCGCCAGTGTCGTCAATCCGGCCCGCGACAGATAATGACCAGTGTCACCAATCAGGCCCGCGACAGCTAATGGTTTATTGTTGTGATAAGTTGGATAAAAACACAGAATGATAGTAACTTGGTTTTATTTACTTGCTAGGTAAAGCTTAATGACAAGTATAATACGCAGAAAATTTATCTTAAGCATAGTAACTAACAAATAATTGAAATGAATCCAACTAACATTGTAAACATACAGGTATATAAACATTATAATATGGGTATAAAATACTAATGAGATTTATGTAATTGTGATTTTCCACTGACATATGAATAGTTTGTAGTTGTGGACTAATTTTACATGTACCAATTATTAAAAGAGATTTAAGATGCTCATCGGTTAATTTTAATTATTTGTGTAGGTACTTAATTTTGCTAGCGAATTCAGCACTCAGAATTATGTTCAGTTAATTATTAGAATTATGTTCACTCAGGGTGCGTACTCGGCGACTTGTCTAGAAATTATAGATGATGCTTGTGTCACACACAGCCTATAAAAGATCATTTGGCTTGGCGTATTTCAGCATATAGCTCGCCATACATTCTGTAATGGTCCGCCACTCT
The DNA here is from genome assembly GCA_917563855.2 of Limnephilus lunatus. Taxonomy (NCBI): domain Eukaryota; kingdom Metazoa; phylum Arthropoda; class Insecta; order Trichoptera; family Limnephilidae; genus Limnephilus; species Limnephilus lunatus. Next base: position 87,983,620 of record OU830594.1, on the reverse strand, counting down.
TGGCTTTTGACTCCAATTGTGATGAACCCTACCTAGCTGATTTACTTTTCTAAGCTTCTACCTCGTAGTTTAAATCTCGTAGCTCCTGTCTCGTAGCCACGCTCATAATTCTACCCTTATGTCCTACTGATCACACCACTAGGTATGATGGCCTGACTCAACCCTCCTTTCGGTTTATTTCTACCTCAGGCTCGTGATTTCTAAACCCCTATACCTTATAATCTAGCTAAACCTACCCTATCTTCTTAAATCCCTGCGATTTTCTCACAGTAATCAAGATTTAAGATTTTTGTTCACATTATTTCTATAATCTGCGTTGTGTAATTTTTTTGTTTTAGATTTTACATCTGTTTGCATACTTAATATGCACACATATGTAGAGAAGATAATGTATTACGTGTGGTAACCCATAGATTCTTTTAGAGAAAGGGTGAGAATTTTCCGATCAATTTATTTATTATTATTTTAGAATATTTAACCGAGTTTGATAAACTACCCCCGCCTAAACCTTGTGTCTATTTGATTTCCATAGGAATTTAGTGTGTTTATTTAATTCTTCCTATCACCGCTGATACATCGATAACATAAACAACAGTTAATAAATTAAACATTTCAAGAAAGCAAACCTTACCTTAGGATGATCGAACTCGAAGGTCCAGTTTTCTCAATTGAAGTCCTTGTCTGCAACTTCTCCTAACATAATGTGTTTGTAGTCATAGTTAGTGCTATTGGTTAGTATTCGCAAAATTGTTGAAAGAGCAGGAATGGAGGGATATGGGGAGGGGATAATATGTTTGCTGAAAAGTCGGCACCTCCGCTAACCAAGTGAAAACCGATGAACAACAATTTCAAACCGGATTCTCCCAAGTACGTTTGCTAAGCTTATCCTTAAGTCCAAGTTTTACTCTCTTCGACGAGCGTCTCTTGTTACGAAAGGGGCTCTTCACGCCAGATGGGGGAATACCAAGTCTTCATGCCGTTTTTCTGCCTCACTCCGACTTCCATCTCCGCCGGATTGCATTTAACTCTACTGAGTCTAGAAGGGGTATTTCATGTCTTCCCTTATCATGCCTCTATCCGTTAAATGTGGCGTAAGCTTGTGACGGGCAGATCCTTCCTCCCACGTAACCGACCCAGCGTTACATTCCACCTCTGACTAGCTGACATAGAACTCACCTCGTGAACCTTATGTTTGCTTTCAGGTTCGACAAGACTCACGGTATGCAAATAACCTGTGGCTTTAATGCCGCGTCAGCGTACTGTCCGCATACGTCCTTCCTCTTCCCCGCATGCCCACCTCGACAATACCGCCACAAGATCAAAGCCGTCCGTTCGAGAAAAGTTGACACTTACATTTCCAGATGGCTCATACCTACATACAGAAGCCTTGAAGTTTACGTTCGAAGACAAGTTAGGATTCAGGACTGTATGAGTATTTGAACACCAGTGTTGTTTAAATGAGGTCACTAGCTCCTCGTGTGTTAGGTATTTAGGATAATGGGTATTTATGGGTTCTTGGATACCTACTTCCTATAAGAAAGATTTAAAAATGAGATAAATCAAGTCGACATTGAATCAATGACCTCCTGAATAATTGTGATGTGCTCTCTTAGAGTTTGAAGCTGGTCGCAGTACTTTACTTTGCGAAATTTTTGCATGCTGAATCAATGCTAACTATTGGCGGTCGCTCTAGTAAAATCAAGTCGTTTAGAATTGAGTGAATTTAAACGTCAATGTCGCCTTCACATATTGACCGCAGATTTCATCTCAAGCTATAATTGATAAACTTGTCCCTGACGTTAAGTTTTGTTTTGTTTATTCGTTAATGAATTTAGGTGACTGGGTCAATGGATGGCCTTGAACTCAAATCGAAATTTTGGTACACTATCGAAGGTCATATAACCATACCCTAATCGTGCTAGTGAAAAGAAACGATAGGTATTTATCTTACAAATACGCTAAGATACCAAAATTGATTTAGTGATGCGTTTCTATCTAATTATGTGTTAAGTATTTGTTTAGCAACATTTCATTCTGTATGGGAGGTGTGACATGCGAATGCTAATAAATTGGTTAGTTATTTATTTACCCTTACTTGGCGTTACGTCCATCAGTGTCAGGATATCCACAGGAACCTGTAAAAGCTTAAATATTGTAAGGACTCACCAAGCTCTAATGTCTTAATTTCAGCTCCCCCGGGTTACTATCATCGGCGAGAAATTTATTAGAGCATCCAGACTACCTGTGTAACTTATCACACTTTTATTTCGACTTCCCACTTTTAACGATTTAATCCTACAAGATCCGGAACTCATCTCCTTCCTTTCTCCTTTGAATAGATCTCTGATGTAAAAAATCCTCACGTTTTCCTTTAATATCTGCCGTTATTATTGAAGAAGAACGATCCTATCTAATTAACCCCGACAACCCTCACCTCCCTCCCCTTTCCTTCCATATTTGATTCCAATCTAAAGAGGGGAATCGATTCTTAATAATCGTTCGCTCGAATATTATTTTATTATGTGGTATATAACTATACCTATTTACTCTTTAATAAATTAATTTATTAATTTAAATTTCCTTTAAATTTGTATTATTCCACTTTATAAAATATTTAAGTTTTATTTATTTTTTCTCAATTTAAATTATATATTTTTTTTTCATAACAACTAAAGATTTTCTTTAAATTTGAATTATTCCACTTAAGGACAAAGCTAAAGTTTTATTTATGTTTCCAATTTGAACTAGAATCCCTTTGTAATGAATAACTAAATATTATTCGTCACTCAGATTACAACAAAACTGAAAGAACCCCTTCCACTTTATTTTATAACACTTTTGTTTAGCAGCAAATTAATCACTTGGATTATTCATTTAAACTTCGGCTAAGTATTTTCCAGATTTCGGATCAATTATTATTATTGCGTTGTCACCTAACGATAATTAATATCTCGTAATAAAATTTCCAACTTTCGACCTAAACGTAAATTTTTTTTATTTAATGAAACTTATTAGACTGTAATTTTCTTTATATAACCTCGGACTAAATAACTCTATTTTAACCTTCATAGAACAAATTTAAAGCAATTCAAACACACTATATTAAACTCCTCCCGCATTGAATTTGTAATTAATTAATTAATTATTAGATTTTATTGAATCGGAAATTATTGCAAACACTGATTTTAGATTTATTATAAGATCATACACTCCGTTAAATTGCACGATTAACCCTATCCGGGCACTTCACTCCCTGTTTTATCAAAGTATAAAACTGATTGTAGACTCTATTTTACCACTGAATTTTTAAAGTATAAAGCTGACTTTATTTTTCCACTGTATTTTTAAAGTATAAAACTGACTTTATTTTTCCACTGTATTTTTAAAGTATAAAACTGACTACTTTTCCACTGTATTTTTAAAATATAAAACTGACTACTTTTCCACTGTATTTTTAAAGTATAAAACTGATTCTAGACTCTATTAATTAATTACCAGGGTAATTCTCACAACATGCGCGACGTTTTAATCCACCTTGCCAGTTGTCGTAGGACCCTGAATCATCCCCAACACGCTAATTTATACCCATCACAGCTCCAAAAGGGCATAATCGTATATTCCTTGACGAGGAATTATAATCTGTAATCACTCGAAATTTTTTGAAAACCCCATCTCGTTATTGTATGTTCCTACATAAGCTCTTTCGATTTTGCCTCTTCCTAAATCTCGGTTCGTCCCACAACTTTGTCTCGCTTTTCTAAGGTTTTTAGTCCCGGACTTAGTAAGCTGCCATCCAGTTTGCCCATTTTCCACATGTCTTCTGTCTTCATAATATGTTTTATAAACATGGTTTTAATCTTGTTTTTTTTTTTTCAATTTTGAACATGCCCATAAGTGATCTGCTAAAACTGTGTTTTAATTGGCATAAATATTAGGGAAAACGTAGATTCTTCAGTCTCCTAGTTTTAAACGCTAGTTGTCCTGTATAAATTTCCACGAAAATTATTTCTTTTCCCCTAGTCTACGTAAGCAATTATGTCTCAGAACCGTATTTCCATTATTTATGTGGCATATTCAACTTTTCCATTTTCCCACCTAATTTTCCTTCAAGTAACGGTGTTTTAACAACTATTCTTAAATGATTTTCCCTTCGTTGTTAATAAGGAATCATATCCTGGTTCCGTATCTACTCTACTTATAACGTTTTGAGTTTTTCCCATTTCCTTATCTGAGTTTTCCGGTTATGTCGGTTTTCCGTTCTCTCCCCCCACTCCTAACCCAATGATCCCTTATTGAAATTTGACGTTTGCCTTTTTGCCGTGATTCCATCTCCCGCTAAAACCCCTTTTTCCTTTTTTGATATATTATTTATGGTGTTTTCCGGCCCACTAACTATTCCTATCCTGGGATATCTGTCAAGTTAACTACTTCGATCAAATTCCGCCCAATTTTCCATCTCTCTCTTGTTCAAAATCCCATAAACTGCAAGCCCTGACGTGTGTATACATTACGATTCCTACATACTTGGCGATAAATCCATTTTAATGTGTTTATAATTAAATTTTACGGAAATTCTATAATCTAAATACTAGGTAAGAGCAATGTTAATTTTTATGACCCTTTTTAATGGATAATGGGCCTTAAATAAACAAAAGGCATGTTCGAATATTCCTTGTTTATATCAACAATATACATGTGGGGTCGACAACCGTTGTAATGTTTCATTTTCCCTCGCAGTCTCGTGTAACTTTATGTTATGATCCCTATTTTAATTACGTAAAATGACTCCTTTTTATGAATTAAATCTATCGCAATGTTTGCAGTATTTCCACCCCCCCCTAGGTATACTATTCCAATTCCTTTCCAAGCACCTGTTACTGCACCATACCCTTGTTTCGTCCTCTTGTTCAATCTCTAAATCTCAATCTCAAACTCTAAATCTTTTTGAAATTTTCCTTCCCAATTCGCTTTCCTAATCTCTCCGTTCCGTCTAGAATTGATAACAATAATTTTCCATTGTGTTATGTATATTCATTTTCTTTTCGTACGTTTTTCCTCGAATTTAGCCTCTCGGCCGTCATATGTAGTTATTCTATAATTGAGAATCCTCCCGCAAGCATGCCCCGTTGTCCCCGCGTTTTCCACTCAATATATTACTGATAAAAAATTTTATCGTTATCCAAGTGTATTTTTCCGCAACTAAAAACGCTCTAATGCACTCGAAACTAAGGTCTCCCGACCCCTTGAAGGTACCCTTTATTAATAACATTACTTGGGTTCGTTGTACTAAAAACCTTGAATAATTCGATATTTATCTCTTAGTTCATTCAACCCTGATCTCTGTGGGAACGTCTAGACCATAAATTTCTTCACTAATCACTCGGGTCAAAGTACAATCCTTTGTCTTCAAAATGGGCACGACCCCCTTCTTGCTGATAGGCTGAGTTGATTTTTAATTGCTTTTCCTACTTTTTAATTGGTTGTCTCAACTCTCGCGTTTAAAATCGTCCCTAAACCTGGGGTTCCCATTAAATATCGATCTCATCACCATCTGTGTATATTGAAGGCAACTATAACACATCATTTTAACAATACCTCTTTTTTTCGAGCAAGTTTTGAATTTGACCACACAGATGTCGTAGCACTGCGCTTTTCTCCTTAGAATAAAAAAAAATTCTCGTAGGCCTTCTCGTAAATTGGAGGTTACCATTCATCACAATTCCAAATGGGAATAATATGGCGAATATAATATGGATATTTTATTATTATTTTTTAATTGGTAAAATAATGTTTATAACAAGATTTTTATGCATAGCACAAAGGGTAACAATTATTATAAGCAATAATTATTAGCCTGAAACACTCATCAATATTGAAAAAATCTCCCGAGAAAAGATAAATGCTGCTGACGGGACTTGAACCCGCGTCCTTCTGATATCCGGTCAACTGCTCCACCACCGCCAAGCCGACGTAGCTCAGTGGTAGAGCAGTTGACCGGATATTAGAAGGACGCGGGTTCAAGTCCCTTCGGCGGCATTTATCTTTTCTCGGGAGATTTTTTCAATATTGATGAGTGTTTCAGGTTAATAATTATTGCTTATAATAATTGGATATTTTATAGCTGTGTGTGACACAAGCATTAATGCAGGAAAATTAAAACGGTTTTGGCCCTTGGAACTTACTCGTGTAATCAGTATGGCCCTAAGGCTGGAAAGTTTGGAGACCCCTGTTCTAGACGAAGTGAGCATTGTACAAATATGCTCCACAAGCTTTCAAGAGGACGAAATTGAAAGTGCCAAATGCCTTCTGTTAGAAGCCGTCCCTGGCCGTCGCGTCACGAGAAAAGGCGATGGTAAAATAACAAAAAACATTGCAAGACATAAAAAAGATCGTCAAAGAAACAGATCCAGACCAACTACCGACGTTTGTGGCCCGAGATCTCAACAAGTTGCCACCAGTTACATTCGACCACATCGACGTCAAAAGGTTTCTTAAAGATTTGACATTGCTAAAAGTCGAAATAGCCGGAAAGGCGACAATATGCGAGACTAACGCCTTAAAACAGGAGCTCTGTGAATTAAAAGGAACTGTCAGTCAAATCACACAAGAAGGGTTCCGTTTAAATAATAAAAATCCAACACCGAAGACGAATGCTAGTCAGGGAAATAAGCAAACAAATACACAGCACCAGCCATGGCGCATTACGCCTCATGAACGACCATTACCGACATCTAGCGATCCGGGCTGTACGACGGCTCGAAATTCAGCTGAACAGGCCCGAAGTAGAACGGAAAACGCCGAACGCGCCCGAATGCCACAGCTAAATGTAAACAATAACAATAGCGACGATACCGATGAACGAAATGCGCAGTATTTTACAGTGGTTGTGAATAAACATCGCAAAAAGAGACTTTTAAATAATCGGGGCACAGGATCCAATGCAGGAAACTTAAAAATAGCAAACCTTTCGATAGGGCTATATGTATCTCGTTTCGCACTTGAAACGAGCACAGAAGATGTTAAGTCTTTTTGCGATGATAAAGGTTTAAATACTAGTAAAATTGAAATCCTTAAACCTTATAAAGAAACCCCATTTAAGACATTTAAAATAATGATTCAGCAAAGTGACATTAAAACTGTAATGAACCAAGATTTCTGGCCGCGAGGCATCGTTTTTAGAAGATACAGAGAAGCCGCTGAGCGAGTTACGAAAGAAACTAAACAAAATGAATAAGCTCAACATCACTTCGATCAATTGCCGATCTATAAAAAGAGTGGAAAAATTTATTTTCGATTTCTGTACTACAAACGATATTATTCTATTACAAGAGACATGGCTTATATTGACCGATTTAGATTTTCTCAGCGAAATTCACCCTGAATTCATGAGCTATGGTAGTTCGGCGGTAGATATTTCAAATGGCCCACTGCGAGGAAGACCATACGGCGGGCTAGCCATACTATGGAGGAAATCATTCAAGGCAGTGACGATCGACTGTGAAACTCCCAGAATCATAGCGATTGATATCACACTCGACACTGGAACATTACTTGTCATGTTCGTATACATGCCGGTGGAAAACACTGATAATCTACCAGAATATTTATCCTGTCTCTCGAAATTGCACACGATAATCGAGGAAAGGGACAACCCAAATTGTATACTTTTGGGAGACTTCAATGCTGATACGAATTCGCCCTTTGGGCGTGAGCTTAAATCTTTCTGTTCAGAATATAACCTCCAAATTGCGGATGTTGACTTTCTCCCGCCTGACTCGTACACATATGTAAGCGATGCTCATAACACAACTAAGTGGCTCGACCATTATCTCGTAACTCAGGCGGTATATAATATAATTGAAGACATGTATATTGACTACCAGTCCGACTGGTCTGATCACAAACCAATGCACACCACTTTACGAACTACAGGGCTACCTACATATACTACAAGTTCTTCAATAGTAGGAGATCCATGCAGATGGCGACCCAAAAGTCAAAAACAAGTGCAGTCCTACTCCAGATACGTCCAATTATCAATAGGTCAACTTGAGATAATTCGTGGAACCGACATTGCAACTGACAGCACGATGATAAATGAAAAACAAATTGATGATCTATATTAAAACATTGTACAAGTATTACGTACCTCAGCAATATCTGCGTTTTATATAGAGAGAAGGCCTACGACTGGACGAAGATGGAAGACTGTGGCTGGTTGGAATGAGAAAGTTGCCTTACATTATGAAAGATCAAGAAATGCGCACATAAAATGGCTGCAGAATGGACGACCCACTAATGGTCCCATTATGGAAGCTCGAAAGCAAAGTAGATCGTTATTTAAGAAAGAATATAAGAAATGCCAAAGAAACTTCGAGCAGAACAAAATGGATAAAATAGCAAATAGCCTACAAAGCAAAAACTTTTAATCTTTTTGGAACAAAACTAATGCTATATTGAAAGCAAAACATACCGCACCGACCAATATTGATGGAAAATCTGAAAATAAAGCTATAGCTGAAGTTTTCAGGAATACTTTTTGCTCCGCACCAGTTCAACCACAAACAATGGATAAAGAGTTTTATACACCATTGCATCAATCAAAACAACAGCCGTCCATTGTCATCTCTCCTGAGATGATTCAGCGAGCAATACGCAACATGGCAGGAGGTAAATCTGCTGGTCACGATGGACTTGTCATAGAACATGTGAAGCATGCGGGGGGATACTTGACAACACTGCTCGCCTCTCTCTTCACTGCCATGGTTGGGCTTGGACACATTCCGAAAGAACTGACCAAAACCATTATACTACCGATCCCAATAAGCCGCCAACTAAACCTGACATCCTCCGTTAATTACAGGCCCATATCTCTTGCCACCATAATAGCAAGAATATTTGAAAAGGTGATTTTAAATGTAACGGAAGACAAGCTGATTACAGAGGATTCCCAAATGGGCTTCAAAGCTGGGTGCTCTACTGATACAGCCATATACAGCATGAAACTATCAATAGAATATTACAAAGCCAGAAAAACATCGGTATATGCATGCTTCCTAGACCTAAGCAAAGCTTTTGACATGGTTTGTCATGATAAATTATGGAAAAAACTGACGGACCGACAATTACCACCACAAATTGTAAATATATTGAGTATATGGTACAAGCAACAGGAAAACTTCGTCAGATGGAATGACAGCCTGTCAGAAGCAGCAAAATTAATTTAATGTATATATGGACGAACTTAGTAAAATACTGAACAAAACAAGAATCGGATGCCACGTTGCCGGAGTATGTATGAATAACATAAGTTATGCAGATGACATGGTCATACTAGCCCCATCAGTAAGGGCAATGAGAAAAATTCTTGCCATATGCCAAGCATACGTCGATAGTCATGGTTTGATGTACAATGCCAAAAAGTCATCATTGCTGGTGTTTAAAGCAAATACTGGTCCTACTGTCATTCCACCTATTCTCCTCGGCGGAGACACTGTCAAAATCTGCAGGGAAATAAAATATCTGGGGCATGTCGTCACTGATGACCTAAATGATAAAAATGACATAGAACGCCAAAGAAGAGTACTCAGCGTTCGAGCCAACATGCTCGCCAGGAGATTCAACAGGTGCAGTTCTCCGGTGAAGAAGCAAATATTCCAGAGCTACTGCATGAGCTTTTACACCAGCGAACTTTGGACAAGATACTCACAAGGCGTCATGAACTCACTTCGAGTACAATACAACAACGCATATAGGGCGCTATTCGGCCTACCTTGGCGATGCAGTGCCTCGCAGATGTTCGCAGAAGGAAGGGTACATGGGTTCGCCGCTTTGATGCGCCACAGAATAGCCGGGGTGAGTCAGCGCTACCAAAGATCGGAGAACACTCTCGTCCAGGCCGTGGCCCAGTGGCAGGGCGCGCCTCTTCACCAAACATGGAGAATTCATCTGAAGCCCCCGTAGTAGGTATACGATTACCTACTAAATATGTAGATGTATATATTTTTTTAAATCTTTTTTATGTTATTTTATTTTTTATCTGGTAAATCCATTTTATGTAATGTATACTTTTTTTATGGCTGACAGAGTATTGCACCCACCGCTCTGTTCGGCTGAAATAAACAACTTATTATTATTATTATTATTTTAAATATCAAGTCAAAACGTGTGTATCCTTCAAAAAAGAACTCTCTTTCATGATTCAAAAGATTAAGCCACTAAATAATGGCGTCCACTTAATAATAAAAAAATTGACATCTCAAAAACTAAAGCATAAAATGGTAAATTTTAGAAACACACATATCATAGTGTTTTCTTGCAAACGAAGTATTCAAATAAGTATTGAAAAGTCTAAGTTTTAACTTTAGGGCACACAGTTTACACCCGGGCTGTGCAAGCGGGTTCCCCACAGAGCATCGGACCATCGAACATTTTTGACTATCACTAGTTAATGGCCAGTTTACATATTTTGCAGAGACAAGAAAAGCTTAATTTGGATCTCCTGAACATTTGAAATTATTGAGTTAGACCTTTTTCCCAGCCATGAAAGACATAATGTTTGTATTCCTACAACAGTCCTTAGTCTTTACACGCGCTAGTGTTCCTGAAAACATCCATTTGATTTAGTAAAAGGAACACATTTTAGAATGTATAATTTATTAGTGTTTGTTTGTTTGTGGTGGGAAGTGTTTTTAGGGCTTACACATCATAAAGCAGTAGGTAATTCCTTGTGAAGGTTCTACACATCCCACTAAAACAAGGGGGTTTAAAGGACGTGAATCCTTAGTATTGTTGTTTATTTGTACGTGTTATTATTGTAACTGATCCTTAGACAGAACCTCACTAATTTTAATTATAAATCAGTTCCATAAAAGTCTCTGAAGAGTCTGAAGGACGGATCTAACCGGGACATCCAGGCGATATAAAGGTTTTTTCTGTAATTCTATGATACATAATTTATTTATAGTTCGAAAGAGAAATAATCATTTTCTTCAGTTTGTCTCAAATATGTACACTACATAGATACCAAGGATAACAATAGCGGGATTTTTTGTTGAGAGCTAAAAATTATTTATAAGTTTTTATTGTATGAATTGCATAAAAAGTGTCAGTTTTCTAACTAATCTATTTCCTAAACTAATCTTTTGGTAAGTTTTTAGTTAACATTTTCAGTTTTCGAATTATAATTTTATTATTATTTCAAACACATATATCTGATAGGATATGTTATCTATTTGCTTTTACGATTCGGTTTTAAAAATCCAATATTTCCGGTCCAAAATTTTGCGAGATATTTCACGTCGTTAGAACTTTCACGGAAAAATATTTAAAATCATAAAGGTTTAACGAGCGTACTGCATTGCACTACTTCTGCACAACTCCTGAAATATATATATATATATATTTTTTATTTATTTTTTTTTTTAAAGAAAGACAAACATTCCCGGATTACGAATAACCCAACAATGTTTGAAAATCTCCTACTACCACCACAGAAAGCCGAAAATGTTGCTTATGTTGTGATGGAGGACTTAGCCAGCAGAGGAATCGAACATGCGACGCCCGGGTGGGACCCAAGCGCTATGCCCACTCAACCACTGACCGGTCATATGGAACTCTTGTTACTATTCAAAAATATTGAAGAAGAAATACTTGCATTTTTTAAAATATTCAGCAAAGCAAGATAAAGGGGTGAATTTTCTCATTATCGCATTTTCACCAAACTCCATTTTATTTAGCAGAGCTCTAATTTTAAAATATCGTGAGAATGCTGCCTAACGATAGACAGTTTTAAATTTTTATTATTTATTAAATAACAATTATTATAAGCAACAATTATCCGCCTGAAACACTCATCTACATGATATGAATGAAAACACTCAAATTTTTTCAATGTAGATGAGTGTTTCAGGCTGATAATTATTGCTTATAATTAATGTTATCTACCTTTGTGCCATGCATAAAAATCTTGTCTTAAACGTTAGTTTATCAATTAAAAAATAATAATTTATTAAATATAATTTTTTTTTAGTTAAGACCAACTAACTAGGCCGAGCCTGTTTCGAGGTCTAAATCATTTACTATGTCACTGGACATGGTCGTGAAAATAATTTCATAATCTCTGTAAAATACTGCTTCATTTTTTATACATAATTTCTTTTTTTAATACCACACAAGAGTCCAGACCACTCCCAACCATCAGTGATACTGAATGGTATCCCCAATTGTGGCATGTTGTGAGGCTGAAGCTAAAGGGGAGGGGAACTTGAAGTGAAATGACACAAAACTGCGCTATACAAATATTACGTTATTATTGTTATTAAGGAAATGGAGAAAAGAGGGTTGGAAAGTACCTGGCTAATTAGATCTAGTTACAAAACAGGGCTAAAGCCATTTCAAGTAACGTTTCAATTCTGAATGATTGTCTTACACCAGAGCGTCACTTAGAGTATCTTCCACCCTGGAACGAACCGCAAATATAGTGTACATTATTTTAAATAAATAAACTCTGAGATATCACAAATGACTCAAGTAAAATTTACTTGTGGTCGCTGTTATTTGAAGCCGCCACCTTTGGATTTCTAATCGGGAGCCCTAACCCTCGGCCATGAAGGCGGTCTTATTGAGGTACTTTCAAGTCCCCGGCGCTGCCCAGGCTTTGCACAGAGTTTTTCGAAATTTTATGTAGACAGAGACATTTTTCTTATTTTTTCAAAACTTCATCAGTCTCGAAATAAATCTACAGATTCATAAACACAAATCAAAACCCACGCCACACGCCCAGCGTCTTCCATAGTCCTTAATTTTCATGTACAAATCGATCGATTTCATATATATGTTTCACTTAAAACCCGTTCTTAGTTACAACGCGTTTTTATAAAGCAGTTTTCACAAAATGCCTTTGTTACAACCAGAATTAACTGCTGAATATCAGTGAAAACTAGTTCTCCCTAGGAAACGCGTTTTCTCGATTTTTTTTTTATTAAATTTTCTTTAAACATTGCATATTATGCTTACTTTATTTGTGGATTTTTCGACCACCATGCTAGGCTGATGCACGATTTATGGTAGTCGATTGATGTGATGATTAAGTTAAAACTGTTTCAACCGATGTCAAAGTTCATCGTGCTTTATTCTGATTGGTCGAGTGACATCAGGTTAGGTTAGGTTAGATTCGGTTAGGTTCGGTAAGGATGGGTTAGGTAAGGTTAGGTTTTGTTTTTTATTAAATATCTTAATAAACAGTATCTGTATTTTCAATCCCAATTTCAGTTTTAACTGTCAGTTAGTAAAAACTAGTTTTAGTGGAGAAAATGTGTTATAACTAAAAATGGGTTTTAATTGTAACATGTATAAATAGAAAATTAAAATTATCCCTCCTGTACCGGTACAGCGTACATAAGGAGTAAATCCGAGGTAAACTGGCAGTGTTTTCCCACCCTGTTTCCCGTGCCTCAGAATAATATTATGTTATTAAACAAAACACCCCATGTAAGGGAAGCTTGTCGTAATTGTTAAGTAATGTTATTCTAGCGCTGTTTCCATTTAACTGGGCATTATTTGAATGGGAATAACATTTAAAGAGAGCCAGGCTTTTAGAGAATGATGAATGTTTCTTGCTTATTCGATCTTTAGGGTGTGATGGTAAAGTTTTTGAACTGGGATGAAGTTGTAGTTTCAAACACTTTCGATTTGCTCAAGGCTTTAAGCAGGATAAGATTTAAAAAAAATGAATACTATTCTAATTCGTATTATTTGAATGTTAAATATTTTTATAATTAATAAAGCTGAAAGTATTTGTGGGTTAATTTTAAAACCATGACAATATAATAATGGGAATAACCTTTTCAAATAAAACTTATTCGGAAAGGTTTTCTTAATGAAAAGACAAATAACTTTGTTTACATCGCTTTAATTTATACACAATCAAAATGTTTCCTTGAATAAATTTGATCATAATGAAATTAACATCGTTCATGATACATGTTGATTGTGTATAAATAAGAGCGATGTAAACAAAGTTACTTGTCTTTTCATAAAAATATAAATAACCTCCAAAACACTTTATTTATTTATTTATTGATGCTCTATTGGGCTTTTACATATCAAATACAAATTTCATTTAAAACATCAGTAAAACACAAATAAAAAGATTACAAAATATAAAAATAAAGCATAAACTCATTATAATAAATAGGAATACATCTTATATTAATTCCACATGGATGACTTTAGAGAACTCGTCGGTACAATTATTTATATACCTACAAGCAACAAAAACTTAAAAAAAATGAAAATACATTAATTTTTACTTAATTACTCATTGTATACTTTTGGAATACGATCAATAAAAAAAACAACAACCAAAAGAAAATCCAAATAAAATCAAATGATTTCTCATTCATTATTTCAATCTAAAAAGTGGTGAATTAGTTTGGATTTAAATGTATCGAAGTTTAAATTAAATATGTCAGCGACATCAGTTCATTGCTCAACTTGTGTATTCTTTCCATCACAGAATTCATAGCAAAGATATTGTAAGAATAACAAGTTAATAGCGTCAGGGCAGTCTGACCGTGAATGGGAATACGTTAAAAAAATTATAGAAATCACAGAGAGCCGACAAGGCTAATGAATTTAACGGAAGTTTTTTCGTCAATCGACAAAATTTTGATAGGTTTTCAAAGTATGTAACTATACACATATGTACGCAGAATGTAATTTTAACAGAAGATTCTTGGCCATGCTTGGTTTTAAAAATGTCATTTTTCTATCCTATTATATTTAAAAAAAAAAAACAAAAAAATCATCACACTTTGCCAGTGGGTAAATTAGGTACAGCCTAGCGGGTCACGTAATACGCGCCCTGTCTCGTTTGTTACCATGCTACTGGAACACATCATGGAATTGATCGTGATTTCGTGACGGATGTATGAATCCATCCCTTCAACTGCAGTGCAAGGCGATGGGTGAAGAGATTCAGAGGTCAAAAGATCTCACCAACCAGTCTCTCCCGATCCAGCCCACGCAGCAGGTGGGCAGACCCATCGGCCGCTAAGAAGTAGACAAACCTCACCCCATGAACGCGGGCACTAGGTGGGTCATTAAAAAAATATTATCTCTAAATTCTAAGATTCTAATTCTAAATAAAAGGGTGCCAAATGGGTTCAAAATGACGTGTTTAAAATTTTACTATATTCAAAAGAGTTACTATGAATCCTTTAAACCACATTTTTGTAATCTTCCGTAGCAAATGTAGCACATTTTTATAAAATCATTTACAAAATTTCCAAAGATTGAGTCTCGTAAAATAATGCCGAAATTTGACAGTAAGAAGGATTTTGCTGGTATTTGAATATACTGCCTTGAGATAATTTTAATTATACCTATTCATCCTACTTTTTAAATAAATAAATCTAAATATTTCCTCTATTTCGTGTTTTATTAAATATTATCCATTTTTAATGGTTTATCTAAAAAAAAAAAAAGATTTAATGAGGATGGGTTTTTCTCTTTTGTGTGAAATTCCAAAGTCGATCCGGAGGAAGAAGATGATATTCAAGTATTATTAAACAAATTACGTGATTTTATATCTTCATTTAATACTCTTTTATTGCTACTAGACAAATAAAACAAGATTATTTTCCCATACAGTCGTG
This sequence comes from Limnephilus lunatus, assembly GCA_917563855.2. Taxonomy (NCBI): domain Eukaryota; kingdom Metazoa; phylum Arthropoda; class Insecta; order Trichoptera; family Limnephilidae; genus Limnephilus; species Limnephilus lunatus. Next base: position 87,967,961 of record OU830594.1, on the reverse strand, counting down.
ACCCACCCTAACGGGCACCTATGCTATGTCTCCAAACGAAGCGAATTACTTCGATTGATATACGCCAGGGGTGTCGGTTATTCAATCAATGGTTCCTGGGGCGGTGGTGCCCCACAACATTTTTCCAAATTGAGAAATAATAACAGAACTTTCACACCACCTACACATTGAAATTTGATGATATTTTCAAATACTGTAAAACAAACCTAATTTTTTTTAAATGTGAAGCTTTTTCAAACCATCAATAAAAAATATTACAAATCGATAGATTTTTTGTTACAAAAAACAAGCCACAAATTCATCTGAAAATCTGCCGCAACGCTTTATTCCATTTTAATCCGTTCGAATCTGTTCAGTATTCCGAACCCGTTTCAATTATCCATTTGATAAATGGCCGACTGTCATATATTCAAGCTTTTGTTAAAATCTCCTTTCATTATTATCCCTGTTGCTAATCTTTGAATTCATTTCGTTTGCGAATATTTAAAGGCTTCATGGGAGAACTTTTTTAGGGTGAAATATTGTTTCGGTTTTCCCGTGCTACAAGAATGGCTGCCATTTGTTCCACTAATCAGACTTATCAATACCAAAAAATAATCGCACGAGCGCCAAAAATGATTCCTAGTATTTGCTTTCACTGAAGAGAAAAAAAAATGTATTGTGGGCGTGAATTTCTTTACCATATTTTATAATGGCACTACTAATCTCAAATTCAAACACGAGAAACATTTTCTTTTCGTTAACAAGAAATTGCTTTATTAAATTAGTTTTAGACTTTATATGGCATACCTATGTAAGATCTCATCTCGAATTTGCATCTGTCATTTGGAATCCTCAATACCAAACTTATATTAACCGAATTGAAAAAAATCAAATAAATTTTTTGAAACACTTGTCGTATCTTTTTGAAAATCATCAGTGTAACCCTATCGCTCTTCACAAACGGAGAAAAAAATTTGACGTACAGTTTCTGTACAAAATTGCGATGAGGCATCATTGACTCCCCAGAAAGTATTGCATTTTGTTGCCCTGAACGCAATACCAGATCGGATACCTTATTTCTTAAACAAAATTTCAAATCGAAATATGCACAAAATTCCTTGCTTGGGCGTATCTGCAAATCTTATAATGCCCTGACATTTTCCGTTTAAAATCAATCTAAACTTACAATGAACATAATTCAACTATTATTTCTTGTTTATTTTTTTTTAATAACTTTTTACTTAAAACTGTGTACTATTATAACTTTTAACAACATCTTGAAACGATTATTTCTGTATTGATTAATATCTTCTCTATATTAACTTGCTTACATCATGAACCAACTATAATTTTTGTTTAGTAACTACTTTATTCATAATCACATAATCAGTAACCAAACCAAAATATTATAAATGGAACTTAACTGGTTTAATACTATATTCACTATTTAATGTACAATTACTTCACGTACAACTGTTTGTTTCCTAAATAAACATAAAAAAATAAGCTAATTTGGCCATTGTTCAAATTTTCTTTCTAGTTTTGTACAGCGCCCTCTGTTTGTGTGATGGATCAACTTCTATGCAACTTCTATAATATCACAATAAGAATGTACCCTTTTATAGGTCTGTGAACATTTTTTAGTAGTTTTGCTTTGTATTTCCAACCACATTTCTTTCTATGGCACCATGGGAAAACGCACAAAAAGATAAACACTTGGGAAAACAAAGAGATAAATCCAAATGAAGAAATGTGTCACCTCTGAATAGTCTGTGACCTTTCACAAGGATAAAAATCTTTTCATATTTTTTTAACAAGTCTAAGTATTTTTCAGATAACTTAATTGTTATTTTATTTGTTTTATTTAATCAAACAACGCATTTGAAGTACCTGCTGCTAATTCGAAAGGATAGAAATGAAAATTTGTAGATACTAGGTAAACTTTGTCTAGTGAGGTGGGTAAAAGAAATCTATGTAAATCAATTAAAATAAAACAAACGCCTGAGTTGCCGGCACTGAAACTGTTAAACTATAACATTCAAGGATTTGAAACCACATGAACAACCAAATGAAACCACATTCTATTTTTTAAGATTTGTTGACATCTTGGAGCCAAATCAACCAAATTATTTTCTTTCATCAGAAGATTCTCAAATAATTGCTTTGCAAGCAATACGATGATTTATTTTAGTTCTTGGAGAAAGGAATTGACTGCATTTGACATGTATTTGATATGAGCATGCTCATTACACAGCATGTTTGTTCAATTGGCTTTGAGCATGCTCATTTATGAGAGCTCAAACCAAGCCTGCTTATTAATGAGAAAATGTGTACAGTTGACTATTTGACATGAGCGTACTCATTAATGAGATTGCTCATAAGCCGGCGTGTTAATGAGCAAGTATGTCAGTACCATTTTACTTTAAATAAATATACGTGATTTGCTCTCACAGCCATTCAAGTTACTCAGTTGGGTCTGGTACTCGCCCACCGCGCCCGCCGAACCCTCACCCGAACCCCTTTTGTCAACAACTTATCGGACAACTTCATCAAGTCTCTTTTTACCGCGCGTCGTGCACGCATCCACATCCCGCCATCATGTTGTGATCTACACGCATCCCATCGCGATGCATACCAAAGTACAAGAAGCCTTCATCATCGCATACACTTTCCGCTGTGGTCTAACCTGCTTGTTATGAATCCCATCGCGATAAATACATACTTCCAGTGCCTACACAAGAAAGAAACGGTGATTTAACACAGCATCTTTAATAGCATCTTTAATTGCATCATTAATCCCATTACCAACATATTTTGAATAGAGCGCTTGTTTAAAACGATGCCTTTTTGATATTTTCAATCTATCACTTTGCTAAATAACTATATTATGTACAGATTCTCTTAAATCTAAACCTCCTTCTCCTTCTCTAATTTTGCCTGCCCATCCTTGTTCCTTCAGCCTTACAACATTCCCCAATTGAGGATACCCTTGTAAGACCCCACGACCTACTTCTAAGAATCAAGGGTCTTACCACTCTGCCACTGAGCAGAGTGCTTTGTTTTGTAAAGTTTATAAGAAGTAATGCCAAAAAATCTCTGAATTTTGAAATGGTTTTGTATTATTTCAGTTAATTTGACAACCCCCGTGGCGGAGAAGTTATTCCTTATCCTGAGATTTTGGAGTAAAAATGGTTTCCGCTGACTTTTTATTTAACTAAAAACATAAACAATAAGATTATGTATTGGACGGTTAATTGAGCGGCTATTACGATACCAGTGACGAAATGTGAATATTTTTTTTGTTTGTTGGTTAAGGGAAATAATGAAAAGGAAAACAAAAAAATCACCGGAGTACATTTTTTAAATACATCTACTTGAATTTCACTTTGATTTTCATGATCGAATGATGGCACGAATGAAGAGAAATCTAGTGCAAATTAACCCATTTCCCGATATTTGATCAAGTCAAAAACTCTTCTGATAGACTCGCTATCAATGGCAATGCATTCTTTCAAATTTTGGTGGCAGTGACGCACATACACGCGGCCATATACACATATCTGTCAAATTCAATGACAGTACTGCACATATACGAAATATATATAGGATTTATCAACTCGGGATTTGGCCCGGTTGGAAGCCCGATTGATTCCGATCACTGAGTAGAAAGGATCAAAACTCAGTCAATTTTTTTAAATAGATTAATTTTAAAATACAAACGCTTTATTTTGTACGGTTTGATTTTTTACCCAAAATTAGTCAGAATTCACTAGCTAAAGTTAGTCGGGTTCGTCTCTTAGCACCTTATATAATATCTAATAATAATATATTGAAGGCTTGCTGCACTTCCAGAGTGGTAGATACTCTCAGTATCACCATGGTGAAATACAGCATAAAACGTTGGTTAAAATTGATAACATTAGCCGTGCTTGCTCACCAGATCTAAGCTACCAGATACTTCCCCATCCTCCTCTTCCCCAACTCATTCCCCTCCATGCAACGTTCAACCTCGCAACATATCCCAATTTGGTATTCCATTTTCATTGTGCGGTGCTGATATAAAAAAAAACCTTCTACTTTTTTGCATGCGAAAACCAACTAATAGAAAGGCAAATTACCCTTCCGTATAACATTCCGCAGACAATGTCAAATGATGAAAAATTGATTTCGCGAAATGGTGGCACGGCCAAGTAAATCGGATCAGTCATCATTATTTTATTTTGTAGACCCCTTTGTACCAATTCATGAATCGTCAATGGAATACAAAATGTAGGTATAACCTTTTGTTATTTCAACAATTCCGGGAAAGACCGCGAATTTCGGAATCAAATCCCTCGACGTGGTTTTTTAATGACTGGTTACAGTGGTTATTGATCCACAACTATTGTATCATTTTAAAGCCATAAATTATATGTAGGCAGGCAGAAGTGGTAACTTCCCGGCTTCGTCCATCTTAATTTCTATTTTTTTTTTAAAGTTCTCATTGGCTATAATATGAAATGAAAAAATGTATAATTAGATTTTTCGACAAAGATTTTTAAAAGCTTATTAGCTCATATTATTTGAAAAGACTTTGCGAGCGAACAAAAAATAATCCATCGATATCCATTTATAGTTTTTTTGTGAGATTTACTTCTATGTACTTATGTAGGTACCTATGTTTCGTCTACCCACTCCAGTTGTTCAGTTTTGGATTTGGCCATTCGATTTAATTAATACCATTCTTCAAAATATTAATTGGGAAATATATTAACTGCTTACTGCGGTTTAAAGCTAATGAATCCGCCTAGATTTCACCGTTCATCTCATATTTGTAGATTCGTTAAATGTGGTCCAATTTTGAACCGATATCAATCGCTGAAAAATAAAAGCGGTCAAAATTTTGACCAAAATTCTTCCAGTGGCTACTTTGTAAGATGAAATAAAATTGATTTACTCTGAAAGAAAGATATGGTAAGATAAATAAATTTAAGTTAAATTTGATCTTACTTCGGACACGAGCAAAACATTGGTGGTGTTTTCAATCATGTTTCATAATCTGGTATAATATAAAATAAATGTTTTTATTCCATGCCTACTATTTTTCCTCATTGCATTTAAAAGTTTTTTTTTATTTTTATTTTCAATTCCCCGTACACATATGTGCTCAATATAACAAAACATTTTACAATATAGACATTTTTAGCAATAACCTTCAGAAATATCGTATATTAGAAAAGCGTACGATCGTAAATTATTACGAGAGCATGAAATGTATTGGGAGTACTCCTATTCTTATCCTGTATTCCTACTACTCGCCAATTTAACTAAAATTAATTTTAAGACACAATAAAACTCCCTCTCCAAGCAACAAGCATGAGAAACTTTTTTGGCTTGAATTCAGGATACTTAGTATATTTATTTTATTCTACATAGAAGCTTTGTTTTCTTACAAATAAAAAAAATTATCGTTTACTTTACTTGCTACTAATTAATTTGAACTTTTAGCGAACACCTCAGAATCGGTTCTTCTAGAGAGGTGTTCACAAAACATTACTATTTAACCATTTACATATCGTTACCGATTATTTTACCCTCCATTACCATGTTTTACGTCAGGAATTTTTATATATTATTGTATTACTTACGCTTTTCATCTGTTTACATATTAACTGTATATTCATGAATAGAAATAAGTGAATGAATTGCGCTCAGAAGACCTCCATAACAAAATCAACGTAACTTTCAAAATCTAACCCAAATAATAATAATATTAACGTTACCATTTGAATACCTCGAATGAAGGAAATTGCGGTCCGCAGATAAGGAACCCCAATCGTGATATTAATATAATAATATAATGTAGGTATTTTAGTTTAGTTTGACCGTAGATAGCTATGAATCGGCTATACGAGTAGATAGGAATCCGCTGATTCTACGGTTTCCACGCGGTTAGCTCGCAGCCTGGACCGGCAAGAATCAGATTTCTCTAGGGGTTTTATAGGCAGGAACGTGGAACATGGGCAGGTACAGGATGTTTTTCAATCATTTATATGTATAATTTTACACTAAAACAATTAAAAAAAAAAAAAATCTTAATTTATTTCTGACTGTAACCAGATTTAGTCTATTAATGCCATCTTCAGAATGGTACAATTATTAATTATTAACGTAAATTGTCTGGAAAACAGATTTCAAAGTACCCCAAAAACTAGAGAATCTTTGTCACAATTATTTTCTCAGTAAATCGGTTTTCCCGGTAATAAATCATTTTAGGCACTTACAAAATTGAAATTAAGCGGAGGTAAACGGATATATAAATAAGTCGTCTCAAAGTGGTCTAACCATTTTAACGTCACGCATTCAACTTTCAGCAAATTGAATGTCGTTGAAAATAGCAAAAAAATTGTTATTTCATGATGGATTTTTTTAGAATATGAGCTAAAGACACAGTAATAACTATTGTTTTTGAACTTTACAAAGAACGCGAAGGTATAATTTTGTTAAAAATCAATTAACTACTTTGTTTTGAAGAGTTTTAATTTTCAAAGCCGTAGAAATACCAAAAAAATGAGAATTTTTTTTTAACCACGTTTAATATTTATAAAAAACTGGCATGAACTTAGGAGTTTTAAGTAAACCCTGATGAAGTAAGTATTGCTGCGAAACATGTCGGTTTTTTATAACTAGTAATCTATTAATTTTGAATGTAAATGGTTCCACAAAATAAGATATATTTATGTAGCGTAGTTTTGATACCAACCCTCATATTTGTCAATTTAGGAAGCGAATTCTGGAACCATTTTATGGATAACCAAAACCTCTTCTATGGGTCACGACAAGATGTTCGCTACGTTTAGTGACTTGGCAGGGGTGCCGGGTTCATGAATATTAGCGGCGGCCGGGAAATACCGTTTCAGGGACCACAAAACATGTGACAGGCTGGGTCGGGAAAGACTTTTTAAGGGAGACCGTTTGACCTCTCTAGCCGGGCTCTCTCGAATGATCGCCTTGTACCGCAGTGTGAGGTATTGATTCATACTTCCGCCACTCCTGGACACATTGATTCCTACCAACCCCTCATACACTTTTCCTACCCAGAACTTTCTTTCCTTCCTTTTCACAAAAATACCTTCCATACAGCATCCCCAAACATGACTTTTTTCGTAAACGTTAGGGTGAAACGCGTACCGGTAAAGGTTGGACAAAAGTAAACTTAATTTCAGTAACAAATTGCTGCAAGGTGATGATAGACCATTTCTGTCTTAATTAAGCTCGCCAATCAATATCTCTTTTATTTTATTAAATCAAAATACATTTAAATCTTTAAAATAGTTCATTTTTCATCCCCCTGTAAGTAGTTAAGTTTCGTAACAAACCGACCGTGGTAATATATTATAATTTCTCAAAATATTAGCTCAGAGCAAAATTTATTGTTTTGTGTTATCGTGATATTTCATAGAAATTGGAATTTATTGTAATAAATTGCGAAACTTTTCAAATCATTGTATCACGCGTACCTTTCGCCTGCCTAAATATTCTAGCGTAATATCAAAGTTTATAATAAACTATTCTCGAAGGTTCAACGTATAAAGATAAAACCGCTCATATTAGCCGAATTTTATAGAATGTACGGTGTTTTTTTTTTGGTAAAATTTTACCAATTTTCAGAGCGAAATTTTTTTATAAAACTTTTTACGAGGAAATAACTAGGAACATTCACAAACTAAAATTTAGGGAAGTTTCCATTTTTATTCCAAATTCCAGTCTACTCGTAAACTAAGCTACCATCTGCTCAGTTAACCAGACATTAGACAGTGCTCATGCTAAATCGGATAAAGGCATATTGTCAGAAGGTCAAAATATTTCTGATTTGCAATAAAATAAAATAAATGTTTAAGATTTTAGTTTAGGCACAAAAATATAATTAAGAAATAAGAACATTAATACAGCACTACATTCACGCGCAACGATGGGTTAATAGTTCTGAAATTCAATAATAAGTACGGACATGGAACTAGAAGATATTTAATTTATTTAAGATATTTAATTTATTTTATTTATTTTAATAATTTCAGCGAATATTGCAAAATTAATCAACTGCTTGTTCCTAAATATAGATAAATGTTACTCAATATCGTTTACAAGAAATAGGACCAAAATAATATTTAAATATTCAATAAACAATGTCGATATTAAAAGAAAAGAATCAGTTCGGTACCTGGGTGTTACCTTAGATTCCAAACTTACATTCCAATTACATATTAATAACATTGTCACTAAAGCCACCCAAATATTAGGATTTATACTACGAACATCAAAACTATTTTATTATCTCGATTCATTTATTTTGCTATATTATACGTATGTTCGTCCGCACCTTGAACACGCCTCACAAATTTGGAATCCAAGATATATAACATATGTTCATAGAATAGAACGTGTTCAGGAAATCTTTCTTTTTTATGTATCTTTGTAAAGCTGTTTGTTTTCCAAGATATTATTATTATTATTATTATTACCTGATACTATAAAGCAATTTAATTCTATGAATAAGGTTAAATATATGGTGAAAAATTGGCTATCGGAAAAAATATTTTTATATTAATATGCATGAAAAAATATTGAATCTGTAGATATAAGATGTAAATTATAACTTTTAAAATTTAAATGTAACTAAACTGTAAGCACCTGTTGACATTCCAATTCAATTGGCTTAGCAGGACTTGTTTGTTGATCTGTATTAACTATTCTTCCAATAAATATATCATTTTTTTTTAAGTGTATCAAATAATCCCATACACTGTGATCGAAGTGCATTACACTAACACTTCGCTTTTTTTGGTCCTTACGAAATCCAAAAAAATGTATCATGTAGTTTGCGACATTTGATCGTTTTCAATTTTACCTGACGAACTGTCGACCTCTATTTTGTTACTCCTTTTGTTTTATAGGCCACCGCAAGCGAAGATTTGCCCAGACTACTTTAAATTCCATTAAATAATATTTATTTTTATAGCGTGATAGAAGTTTATCTGTATCTAGTTATAACGCAATTTCACAACATTTTTACTAACTGTCTGAACTCTCTGTTAGGCAACATTTAAGTTGAGTCGTAGCTACCTAATTTTCAAATTGTTTTAGTGGTTCAATTATTGTCACTATTTAACTAGTTTGTCGTTGATATATCTCTGTCGTATGAACGAAGCAATAAAATGAACAATTAAGGATGATGTAGTTTACGACATAATAAGAAGTTTTTTAAACATCCACGAAGAATTGATTTGAATACAAATTAGTGCCGATACTTATCGTTTTTAGAATTATCTTTCATTACAGGTGACATAAAATAAAAATTGACTACTTTACCCCATGTTCTTGAGTCGGTCCCTCATTCCTGAGGATCGGTACTTTTACTCCAATTTCCATAGTGGACAACGCTCCTTTACTCCCGGTCCTGCGCTGCGCGGAGAGATACCAGATGCCAGTGACATTTAGTCACTCCTGCACCGTCCTCTGCTTCTTCTGCCTTCCACTTGTTTTTATATGAATACCTCACATTATTCTCAGCTGCTCCCGTCTGGAGCCAGTGACCATGACTATGGCATCCCCGATTAGGGTATGTTGTGAGGCTGAAGATACTGAGGAGGTGAAGAAGGTAACGAAGAGGAAGGCGGGGAAGTACCTGACTATTCAGATCTGATCACCAAACACGGCTAAAGCCATTTCAAGCAACCTTTTAATTCTGAATGGTGGTCTTACACCAAGGCGACGTTGAGAGTATCTTCCACTCTGGAACATGCCGCAAATATACTATATATTATTTTTAATGAATTAATTGAGCCACGCCGGGATTCGATCCCGCAAACATCGGATTGCGAGTCAAAAGCCGCTGGACCACGCCGGTCTTTGGATCAAACTTTGCCATTTACGATGAATTTCTTCAAGTTAGAGTTTTCAGCTTGGCGATCAACATATCCAAGTATCTTAAAATACACTAAGCAGATAGTTGAAAGCTTATTGTGGTTGCCTAGCTCTTCCAGAATTGACACATTTGTGGGTGTGGCTGGCAATGGAATCCTGATAATTTTTTCCAGAACAATTTTTTTTCGAGATTATCTATGCACTTTCTTTCGCTGGCTCTAAGTATCTATGTTTTCACACTGTATAGAAATATCCTAAAAATCAAAGCCCGGACAATCCTCACTTTGATATTCTTCGGTAAACCTCTGTCACTTCATATCTTTTGCATTTTACTTATGGCTTTTTTATCATACAAATTCTTTTTTTAACTTCTGCCTCACAACACCCTTCAGCACTTCACTCTAATTGTGTAATATCTTCTCTTACTAACCCTGGCATGGTGTTTAGTCAGTTAACCTAGCTATGAATGCATCGTAGTATCCCTATGAACTAGTTTAAGTGTTAGGAGTCCCGGTAAGCCGTAAAGACCCTGGTTGAATGCACCCACGAGCTGTTCGTCGGTTTAGCCATGCGCACACATTATAATGATGACGCAAATATTATTTAGAAACGTTTTAAATGAAAAGAAGTGTGCGGGGAGCGTGTTCATGTGCCCGATCCACCAATATGATATTTTTATGTTAAGGAGATAATCGAATTCATTTTGATGTAGAATAGGTCGTTCATAAATTTTGTTTTAAATTGGTATTGATTACAGTTCTCGTATAATACTAACATCTATAGCGGGAATGGCTAACTGGTCGATCGCGGCTAATAGTCCAGTCGATCGGACGCACGGGTCCGGCTAAGAACTCGAACCCAATGGAACCCGTACCCGCACAAGCACTTGGATCCGTAGCCGAACAAGAACTGGTAATATGTTAAGCATTTTTAGCAGATTTTACCGGAATACTGGGTACTTATATTATCTGGAATTACAAGGCAAGAATGAAACATTAACAAAAATGATGAATTCAATTGCAGCATTCCAAAGTCAAACAGCATCTACGATAGTCGACATTCAAAAGAAAATTTGTAAACATTAAGGATCATATGGAAAAAAAAGTCCTACAATTTCATTCTTGACAAATACACATCAGAAATAAGGCAGTGGTATCAGATTTCGAAATCGATTTAGCGATTTCAAGAAAATTGAGAGGTTGGTGGAATACTTCGGTTATCTGTTTAATAATTCCATTATTCATAGTGATATTTATAAAATAGCTAAAAAAGTGCAGATATATTTTAAATGGACCAAATGATATTGCAAAACGAAATTGGGCTGGGTTTCCAACGAGAAATATACAAATTTATAAAAATTGAACATACAGTTTAGGTTCAACATATTTATGTAAATCAGCATTTTCCTACTTAAAACCAACAAAACATAAACACCGTTCTCTAATGACAGATGCTCATACATTGGATTCTTTAAGGTTTGCAATTTTCAACTACAAACTTGGTTTTGGTAATTTAGCAGAAGTTGCTCAGACTCAATGCTCTCACTGACATAAATAAGTGCAACTAAAATTTTTTTTCATTTTTATGTTTTCCCTCTTAATAAAATTTAAAAAATACTACATAATTGCATGCTGAACTATGCTGTTTCATTTAACATTTTAAGAAGTTTGTAATTGGTAGATCCAGTGGCGTAGCGTGGGTGTAAGTCACCCGGGCGGAGGAAAATTTCGCCGCCCCCCTATTTGGGTACTTTAACCGCAGATTTTCAAGCACTGGGGGGGAGGGGAAGTAGAAATCCAATTTTTTTATTACGACCTCATTTTATGCTGATTTTTATAATCAAATGCGACGAGATAATAGTAGTTAAATAATAGTTACACGCGGAACAGTCAATTTCTCAGAATTTTGTAGCATTTGGTAAGCAATCTGCAACTTGTTATTTAATTTATCATTATATTCTGAACACAAAACTGGTTTAAATTGAATCTGCATGTGGCAAATGAAGACTACACTCAGAACATCAAAATTGATTTCTCTTTGATTCTGGGAGCACATACATAATCTGCAACTAGAATTTTATATTCGTTCATATTTTAAATTAGAATTTTATAACTGCACTTCGACTAAGATAATGTTTTCCTTCGAAATGTGTCAGCAGATGAATCCACCAGAAGAAGTTTACATTCTAAACACAAAACTGGTTTAAATCTGAATGCGACAAATTAAAACTACACTCATAACATGAAAGTGGTTTCTCTTTGACTCTGGCGGCATATACAGAATATGTTTTCATTCCAAAGTGTCGGCAGATGAATCCAGAACTGAAATTTTACATTCCGAACACAAAACGGGTTTTAAATTAAGAGTGAATCTGCTTACAAGTCATCAGCTTTAATAAGCATTACTCGCATAATATGCGTACGGTTTTTCTGTGAATGGATGAACACATGGATGGTTTGATGATCCATCGGAACACATGATGATCCATGAAACTTTCTTAGAATTGTCAAAAGCATCGCCACGGACCTGCCTCAAACATCTCACAGAAAATTAGTCATGAATACTCATGAACAATCCAATTAACTACTGAAGTGACAGACGGTATTGCCAGTCGCTACAGTGATAAGGTGAAAATATTATACATTAATTTAAAGAAAAGGGATTCCCCGGTTTTGTCACAGAATAAGTAATAAAAAATTCCGTACCCATTTCAATCGGACCGATTCTTAAATGGCGACAAAAATATGAAATGAAACGATTATAATTTTTACAAGATATTAATTCAATGACGATGCATTACTTTAACTTTGTGACGGACACTAACGCAATTTTATTTCAAATGAAATTGGGTAATATTTTACTATACGAATCATTACACTACGTATGTTTCTATGAAATATCAAAATATGAAATATTTGTTGGCCACCATTTGTTTCCTAGAAATCGTTACAGGCTTCCGGGTCAAATTTTTATCATAAATGAAAAGCAGAGATTCTATTTTTATGAAAAATCAAATAAAAAGTTCTTAACCGTTATGAAATTTTCACAGTTATTTCGATATATATTTTTTTTACCTTTTTATATTTTCTTTTTTGAAAAAGGAGGAAAATGTTGAAATCTCCTTTAGCATCCAACTTTATGTTTCCATTTACTGTACAATAATTTTCAAACAAATGTGAATACCACACTCGAGTACAATTGCTCCTAACTATCAAGCGCAAGTGGTACTATGGCAATCCCAATGAAAAGTATATTACGAGGATGAATGGACTGGAGAGTATAGTAGATGAGGAGGAGCAAGATTTAGAAGAAACAATTTAAATAATTCAGATCTGGTCACTAAACAAGGAAAAAATATTTCATCGATCAATGCTATTATTGTGGTTTTTTAAATACCTGATGCTCTTTTTATTAGTGTTACCATAGATTAAGCGCTTTTATAATTACGGTTACGGTAAAAAACAATAAACACACGTTCATTATAGCTTTAATGCTGCAGCTCTTTCTTACACATTAAATAATGGTGAGACAAAGGTTGAGACACACAAAATAGGTATATCTGTTTCCTTCAAAGTACTACTGTTTCCATGCGTTTTATTTTCTCTGTATGTGTGAGGGAGATGTATGATAATGATCGTATATTTCCTTTGGGTGGGTTGCAAACAGCAGATATACGTTCAATGTTTGTCTCATTTCCGACTATTGTTATTTAATGTATTAAAAAAACTGCAGTATTGTATACTTAAAAAACGAAAGCAAAACCATCAGCGCATTGAAATTTGACCTTTTTGAATTTTGGGAATTCACTCACACTTCAATATATCCTTGTAACTGTATTCCGTACTTTCAAAACTATCGTCACGGCTAGTAGTATTGTAGAGGTCTGCGGAGACGTCACGGTGCGGTGTGTGAGAGAGATGCAAGAATATTGCATTTTCCTTTGGAGAAAACAGACCTACGTTCATTGTATATCTTATCTTTGAAAGACCTGCAGCTTTACACTGATAAGAAACCGTATCCGTGAATCGTCGCGGTAATATAAAAGCGTTAATTGCATTTCGAAAAGATTTAAAATATATAAGTTAATGATCAAAGGGGAATATTTATACAGATACCTACTTTCAAACCTTTTATTATTATAGTTTTTCTACCAATTCATCATTTTCCACAACAGAAATCCATTATATTCGAGATTCCTTTATCCCACGGGCATGATAAGAATTTGACAAAATCGATATAAGACTGACCCCCTAGAAGTCGTAAAAAAGTTTTTTTTTCAGACTATTTCAGTTGCAACCGATTACCAATAACCCACTTCCTACATTAAACTGTATACATTTTTCACGGAACATAAGAAAATATAAGTCGTCCAACCTTTATTTTTTTTAATAAATATTTTTTTTTATGTGAAGTTTCTGATATTATGGAGCTTGTGGGATCATAATAACTGCAATTGAGGTGTGCTGTGAAGCTGAATTAAGGGGGTAGGAAATAAGATGAAGGAGAGGATGCCAAATACCTGGCTATTTATTTGGACACCGCACAAGAGCCAGTTTGGGTTTCGTTTGCTGCTAGGGCCAGTGGGACCATGATATCCCTAATTGGCGATGAACGAAGTGGGGGCAGAAAGGATACGAGAAAGAGGAAGGTAAGGAAAAACTTGGGCTATTTAGATCTGGTCACCAAACACGACTTGCACGATTACCACATTATTGAGTGAGGTGATTTTATTAATATTATTATTAAATAATATTATCCTAAACCAACCGGTTTTGATTAAACCTGAATCTTTATCTAGGTTTCATAAAAAAACAATAACTTAATTACAGTAACATACAATGTATATATAGGTAGTATTGCAGAGGGAGAGAGAACGTCAACTTTGGTCGGGGGGAGGTAAGTAAAAGAAAGGGGGTAAAATTGGGTGTAGGGAAGGGAGACATGTTTAAAATGGGGCTTTTTTATAAATCAATTGTTTTGCCTTGTAAGCCTAGAATTAATAAAAAATAAAAATAGTCGTAGAACTATCCCATTTCTACGCGGCACATCTACATCAGGTTTCATAAAAAAATATCTTTAACTATGAAGTGTATTGCAAATTCTGAAAAATCAACACTGTTTCGACACCTCAGGTGTTTAATCACCCTCGTTTGAACATTTCTTGCAGTTTAACCTATGTAAAATATTGGGTAATCGTCACATCTAAGTTAATGTTAAATAAGTGTAATGGAAAGATAATGTTTCTAACATTTCAAAATATTCACTTACACAATAAAATTTAATGTATTCCATTTTCCCCAGATGCATATGCGGAAGTAGAGGGCGCTCCGGATATCCACGTGAGGAGCGGATCCGAACTGAGGCTTATTTGCCGCCTAAAGGATGCCACGGAGCCCCCTGCCTTCTTGTTCTGGTGAGTTTTATAAACCTTATTTATTTTACAACTTGCCTGCACATCCGGTGTATGGTAAGTTAAAAAAAACGTTGTATGCTTATGGGAGAATATTCTGAATTTTAAACATCCAGCGGATGTTAGCTATTGCTAAACCGTATATAGGTTCGTTGAGGGATGCTGCGGAACTAACCACGGAATTTTTACATGCTAATAATGAATGTAGTATTAAATGATTATTTTTTAAACGTAGGAAAACATAAAAAAATCATACATTCCTAAGATACACTTCGTCAAACATTTTGGCATCAGCATAATAAAGCGTACATAAAAAACTTTCGTCATTTTCCCACGTGAGAAGGCATATGCTTTGGAGCTATTGGTTAAAACACATTAGTAGACTATATAGAAACGTTGCCTGCTCAAAGTACCGACCCGCTTGCAACTTGCAAATAAATAAAAATAGTCAAAGGTATAAAATAAAGTTTATTATAATGGTGTACACTTTAAACACTGGCATTCCTATCAAATTATTAGACCCTTTGGTAGTGGCACTGAATCTAGTTTTATTTAATCTCTTAGTTTAGAATCTGAGATTCTTAGTTTTGATGGCGTGGTTAAGAAGATGTGGGTCTGTGGTGGGTTTCGTTCCAACCGGTCCATTCCAAAAATAGAATTGGGTCTTTTTCGAAAGCAATAATTTTTCGGCCTGCTGGCAGAGATAAATCAAATAAATTACAGAAAGTAGGGGTCCAAGCATAGTACCTTGAGGTCTTGAGGTATACCAAAGTCTTTCTCTAGTGGAGTGCTCGTCGATAATGGACAATGGACACACCGTTTTTTAAGTTGTTTAGATCTAAAATCTTTAGCCAGTCATTTGGCCTGAAAAGCGAAGTATTGGTTTCTTTAAAATACAACATATAACAAATACTCATACAACATTTGTAGCAAAGAGTCAAAAGATTGTTCGAAATTATTTGTGACTAACGATGTATTCGTTTCACTTTTTTGTAAATGCAATTATTATTATTATTATTATTATTTTTACGGTGCTCCAGATTTTATGTCCGGGTTGAATCTTTCCCAAATGAAAGACTAAACCCTTCCACACACTTTTCCACAAATGAATATCTAGTAAATTAACGCAATGTAAGTGCACTATATAAGAATAAAACAATACAAGAACAATACGTCAATCTACCAGAAACATAATGGGAAAATATTTCACCGACTCCAGATATTTTCATATCAGAGGGTTCGGCTCTGATGAAATCCTAACTGGTCCGATAAATCCTACTGATCCCTCAATATAAATATTTAAAAAATCTTTCGTAATCCTACATGTATTTAAAATGACCGACTTTTGCATTTTTATGTACAAATTTTTTGACAAATCTAATATTATTATTATTAATATTAGATTTGTCAAAAAAATTTGTACATAAAAATGCAAAAGTCGGTCATTTTAAATACATGTAGAATTACGAAAGATTTTTTAAATATTATTATTATTATTGGATGATTTTTATAGCGCCATTTTCGTGAGAAAATCACCTCAAGGGCGCTTTATAAATTCATTTATACATTTAATCTATAACTATATACTACAAGTGGCTTATATTATAACTAAGATTGACAACTAATGACTTACAACTAAGACTTCTATGAATAGTGATTTAGAACTATACTTATTTTTATAACCGAGTTTGTACATGTAATTGCAAGCCATAATACAATACGAAACGAACAGAGCAGTATTGTTACTGCTCTATTCGTATTATGACCTGCAACTCTCTTAAAATTAGTTATTTACGACTAACATACTTATTTACATTTATAATCACATATTGTTATGATTACTGTCATAATACGAATAGAGCAGTATTGTTATCGCTCTATTTGCATTATGATTTGCAACTGTCTTAAAATTAGTTATTTACGACTAACATACTTATTTACGTTTATAAACACATTTTGTTATGTTACTGCCCGTGCTGTCAGTGTAAGTCATGAAAAATATTACAAAAAAAAAAAAAAAAGTTTTTGCATAATAAGTTGTAATATAGTGTCAAAAGAAGCGTAACAACGTAAAAGCTGGTAATGAAGATACATCAATCTAGGTAATTCCCATGGACTGAGTAATGAAATACTACTGAAAGAATGAAGTTATTTTTCGGGGTATGATAATGTGAAAAGGTGAGTTTTGAGCTTTGCTCTGAACTCAGATGTACTGTCGATCTTTCGCAAATGTGAATGGAGTTTTTTCCAAGCTGTTGGGCCTGCTACTGCAAAAGCCCGGTCTCCGAAATTGGTATTGGGATTGCGCATAGGCACTGAGAGTCTACCTATGGCTGTTGAAGATGCTGATCGAAGGGTTGCTTGCCTAGTATTGACATCATTCGGAATGCACAGTTCCGACAGGTAGGGTGGCGCCATGTCGTGTAATGCTTTAAAAACCATCCAGCAGAGTTTGAACTGAATTCTCTCAGGACACTTAAGCCAATGAAGGTTACGCAGATGTTGGGAAATGTGAGAATATTTGGAAACGCCGGTTATCAGTCTCGCTGCAGCATTGAAAACTGACTGAAGTTTATCAGTATATATTTTAGGGAGATTTGCATATATGCCATTGCAATAGTCAAGTCGCGATACTACGTAAGAGTTTACCAACATCTTTGTGGCCTTAGTCGGAATACTTCTCCTTATAATAGATTTGATTAGGCGCAGGTGAAAGAATCCCGCGCTAACTGTTTTATTAATCTGGGATTTTTATTTTTTTATTTTATTTTATTTTTTTTTTTATTTATTTATTTATTTTTTTATTTATTTTTTTTATTTTTTTTTATTTTTTTATTTTTTTATTTTTTATTTTTTTTTATTTGGGAGACCAACAGTTAAGATTCATAACAGAGCATAATAGTAATTAAGTGACAATAATTGAAGCATGGAACTATTATGAGATGGAAGCGGCTTAAGCTTGTCGGAACGTGTTAAACTGCCAAAACCCGTGTAGCTCGCTCCATTTTTGGCCGGCGGGAAGAGGGGATAGAGACGGGGTTTACCGCTCAGCGAGCGGGGGGAGGGTAAGCGCTCTACAGAGCAGGGCCGAACTGCTAACGGGCTTAACGTTATTTAATTAATTTTGTAATTTAAAAAAAAAAAACTTTTGTTGGTTTTTTTTTTTCTTCATATTTTAGGCACAAAATATAATAATAACCCATTACGCATTATTTTCTGAACGAATTACTTAATCAAAATTAATAGTTTACTTAGTTTTAACCACGTTTATTGTTTATAAAAAACCGACATATTTCGTGAGCAATGCCTACTTCCTCAGGGTTTAATTAATTAAAAAAAAAAATGAAGACAATACTTTAGCGAAACTCAACCAAAAATCTGAAAACAAAAAAAAATAGAAAAAGATATGGGCATATATGGAAGGTTTTACTCATAAATTTAACTAAACGACATCTATTGACTTGCATAAAAGTCAATAGATGTCGTATATTAAAAATAAAAATATATCCAAACACTTTCTAGATAGCATTAAGTTCGGGTTTGAATCTTGCAATCATACATGTATGGGGGTGTGGCTCTGGAGATAAGGGCCGAAATGTGAACGGAAATATTATTTTCATTGTTTGTTTTTGGGGTGTTATGCCGTGTTGCGCTATCTCCGTCTTTAACCGACGTTTCGGACAGCGTTGCAGTGTCCATCATTAGGGCAGATCCGAGATCCAACGATGTGCATAACACCCCAAAAATAAACAATGAAAATGCTTTAAGCCGTAAAAATCTAAAAACGTATTATTTTATTTATTAATTTATTTATTTTAAATTTTTTTAAATTTTTTCTCACATTTTGAACATAAAATATAATAGCCCAATTGAAAAATAATAAATGAGGAAAGGGGAGTAACAAGAGACTTATGTATTGTTTATTTTTTATTAATCCCTTTACATGTTATTTTACCTTAATCTTCTTCGACATTACTCATTTTTTTGCGAAATCAAGATTATGATTGATTCGTGTTGCGCTCGTCGAAATACATCGGCCTCACTTTTCACTTGACAAGTGCAAATGGGTAAAAAACTAGTGTTATAAACTTGCTGTAACTCAAAGCACCATTCATCATTGCGTAACTTCGAAAAGTGATAGGAGCAAACGCGGGTTGATTTGATTGGAAACCAGTCATCTCTCCGATTTAAGGCATCAACCCACTTTCTTTTTCTCTCAGGGTCTTTTGGAAACCTTTATTAATAATAAATTGTATTATTTAATTTTATGTATGCATATTGTAGGTACATACTGTGCGCTTGAGGTGATTTTTCAAGAAAACGGGCTTTTTAAATCAACAGCATATGATGTATATGGTGTGTATACATAGTGTGTGATAAAATATATATATATATCACAATAATCCCAACTGCTTCCATCTGCACAAATCAATCGAATAAAATTTATCTGTGCGCACCGGGATTTGAACCCGCGTCCTCCGGATTGCTAGTCAAGAGCTTTACCCCTTGACCACGGCGGCATGTCAATGTGACTTTTACATAACAATACAGTGATTATATACCTACGTACTTTGAATTAACATTGTAAACATATGCAAAAGGAGTGTTAAATTAGTACGAAAGAAATAAAAACAACAGTGCAAAAAAGACGAAGCAAAAATGTTTAAAAATGAATAAGCTAAATGATAAAAAAACAAGTATTTATGACATGTGTAAATCACAACTTTATATTTGTGCGTTATGATTAATAAAAAAATAAAAGTATTTGGTAATTTTTAATTATTATGATTTAAGTTGACTGATTCGGCCCATGCTAGTCGGAATTCACGCGGTAACATCGGGCCCATGGCGATGGCGGTTGAAAGGACTCGTCGAAAATTATAAAATGTTTATTTAAGCTATGTTTAAACACTTACATGTGAAAGGTAAGACCATCTTTCTTCTTAAAGGTCTTCATAGAACTACTTTTACACAATTTTACGGCGCATTGGACCATTTTTCTATGTTTTATGAACGTTTTACTGGGAGCTCTATACGCGACCGACGTGTAAAAGCCAATGTCAGCCACCTAAAAACCGTTCGGTAAAATTTTTGAACAATAACGCTTTGTGCCAGTGTGCACACTTTACATGCCGTCTCTCTAATATCCATACTCTTAGAATTGAACCATTTACAGGTTTCCACATGGGTTTTGTATACAAGTGTAGTGGTTCCATAGATATAGAGAAAAAAAAAATTACATTTCAAGCGACAAGTTAATTAGGGGGGAATAGGGAGAGGGTAGGATGGGGGGGAGGGAGAATGGGTTAGGTTGAGGTATAGTAATAAAAATATGAGTAAACAAAAAATTAAAAGAGAAAAAAAAAAGAATTTAATATAATGGTGACTGGTGGTATTAGAAATTATTGTTGTTATTAACTATCGAGAGAGTGTCTGTGTGATTTTAAGGAATGTGGTGCAGAATTAAATATGTCAAATTTTTTGTATTGTGTGTTAAAAGTATTGGACGCACGATAGATGAAAGAGTTCTGCTTAGAATTAGTATTGCACCGAGGGAGGCTAAGAATCATGTCTGACCTGGTTCGTCTGTTAGGAACTCGTATCTGTATACGTTGTAGGAGTTCTGGGCAATCAACGACGGATCTGGCTATTTTTTTGAAGAAAGATTACATCGGCCGAGTTTCTTCGAACTTCCAATGATAATATATTGAAGTGCGCGGCTGAATCTTGGTGACTTAGGTGTGGGCGGTAGCTCCGGAAATCTAAGTATCGTAGAAAACGATTTTGAACACGTTCTAGAATTTTTACATATGATATGTTGGCGCTTTTTACGCTCTTATTTGATTTAAGGTGGAGGTTTTCTGTGGTACTCACTTTTGTAAATCAAACGCTTGTTTTGTGTTTGTTTGTCTGGTCATAATTTATTATTCTTTTATTTACATAATCCTGATTTTTTATAAGATTTATATTGTGATCTGCTTGTTGGAACACATTTTTTTTACGTAAGAATGGAAGCTACCTTCCTTTGTTCTTCTATAGAACTATTTGAATAATGGAACAAAAAAGAAAATAATAAAATTAGGTAGGTACTTGCCTAGAAGTAATTGCCCATAGAACAAGTACCTACTCAATAAGCATCAATTTTAACCATAGCTCCCCGACAAAAAGGGCTGAAATTAAATGAAAGTTCTTTTTAGAACCCTATAATAGTTAAAATTGATTATTATTATTTGTGAGATAAATTATTTTTAAAAAATAAAAAAGAGAGGTGAAACTAGCTATTACACATATCGTAATCATCCATTGATTGTTGTAGTTAGTTTAGAAACAATAATATAATAAATTGAAGTAAATCATTAGAAGATATGCATAAGAAAAAAAAATAACACTAAATTATAAAATGTTCATCTTCTTGATCCTCGATCGATAGCCTCTGCAGTTCTTGTCTTCAAGAAAGATGGCTTCTTTTTGATCCTTGGCCTTAGTAAAGATGACTTATTTTTTATACTGCTCTTCTTAGATGTTAGTAGTTTATTTTGATCCAGTTCTTCTAAGATGTGATAGCATCGTCCATTGGTAGAAGACACAATTTGGTAATGGGCCTTTTCATAGACCCTTGCTGCGTCTTCAAGGTGACTATACGGGTTATCCCATCTTGTCCAGGGTGAGTGGCGATGACACGTCCCATCCTCCATAAATTTGGTGGTGCGTTGTCGTCTTTGATGATAACTAAGTCCCCAGTCTTTAGTTGTCGCCGGTTCCCATCCGTCCATTTAGTCCTTTGCTGCAGCTCTCCCAGATATTCAATTCTCCATCTTGACCAGAAGCTCTGTCTTAGCTGGCTTAGTTTTTGGAAATTATTAAGCCTGTTTATGGGAATCTGTTGTAGGTCAGGTTCAGCTACAGCTGACAGGTTATCACCAATAAGAAAGTGACCTGGAGTAAGTGCGAAGAGGTCGAGGGGATCGTTGGATAGTGGAATTAAAGGCCTAGAATTTATGCAGGACTCTATTTGGTATAATAACGTACACATCTCTTCATATGTTAATGAAGAGACGTTTGCCACTCTTTTTACGTGATATTTCACACTTTTTATGTTAGATTCCCAAAGACCTCCATGATGAGGACCTTTAGGTGGGATAAAAACCCATTGAATAGACATATTAGTTAAGTAATTAGCTATTTCCTTTTGAGAGACATATAAATTATACATATTTTTCAATTCATTATTCGCTCCAACAAATGTAGTAGCATTATCAGAATACAATTTACTAGGTTTTCCACGTCTGGAAATGAAACGCTTTAAACAATTAAGAAATGCATCTGTAGTCAGAGCGGTGACCAGTTCTAAATGAACTGCCTTAGTAGAGAAGCATATAAATAAACAAATATAAGACTTGACTGAATTGGATCTCCTACTGATTCCAGACTTTATTAAGATTGGCCCTGCGTAATCTAGTCCTGTAACAGAGAACGGTCTACATGGTGACACTCTATCCTCTGGAAGGTCAGACATTATTTGATGACTTGTTTTTGGACTGCATTTAAAGCACACAATGCAATTTTTAAGTATTTTTTTAATAGCATTTTTTGCCATTATAGGCCAATATTTTAGTCTAATAAGTGCTAGTAACGTTTGAGTACCTACATGCAAATTTGTATAATGAAAATGTTTAATGATTAACTTTGTTAGAGGGTGATCGTGAGGTAGTAATATCGGATGTTTTTGTGCTTCATGTATTAGTTTTCCTCTGGACAATCTCCCACCTACATGCAATAAATCCATATGTATAAATGGGTTTAATGATTTGAGATGACTGGTTTTATCTAAGTTTTTTCCCGCCTTTAATGTTTTAATTTCTTTTGAAAATGAATAAGATTGAGTGACCGTTATTAATGAATGTAACGACTTGTTTAATTCTATTATTGAAAGTTGTCCGCTAAATGTATGTTTTTTTCTTGTATTATTAATGAAACGTAGGATATAAGCAGTTACTCTTTGTAAACGCGTGAGAGAAGAAAAAACGATAAAACAATTCCCAATCTTTATTCATACTGACGGTTAAATTTATTTTGCTTTTTAATTCCGGTGGATCGATGCAAATTTCCTTATAGTTCGGCCAAGTTACTTCATCTTGAGTTAACCAATTAGGACCTCTCCACCAGATTTCTGAAGAAAATAGACTTTTAGCACTGGTTCCTCTTGATAAAATATCCGCAGCATTATCTTCGGAGTTGACATGCTTCCATTGACTGGTTTCGCTTCTTTCCTGTATTTCTGCAACTCTGTTTGCAACAAATGTATTCCATCGCGCTGGTTGATTTCCTATCCAGCATAGAGTTATAGTGGAATCACACCAATAAAATGTTTTATCCAAAGGTATACCTAGGGATTCCTTTACTTTTTCAACAACTTTTGTTAACAGAACAGCACCACATAATTCCAATTTAGGCAAAGAAATCGTTTTTAATGGAGCTACTCTTGATTTAGCTGTGATTAATTGAGAATGCCGTTTTCCTGATTGGTCTGTGGATAGCATATATACGCAAGCAGCGTATGCTTTTTGAGATGCGTCACAAAATCCGTGCAATTGTATATTTACGGTTTGATTACATATAATTTTTCTAGGTATTTGAAAAGAATTTACACCTTTTAAATCTTCTAAATATTTTTTCCAAAGCTTCAGAATTTCTATAGGTATTTCTTCATCCCAAGATATCTTTTCTTGCCATAATTTCTGCATAATAAGTTTAGCATTCACGGTTACTGGTCCAAGCAAACCTAATGGATCGAAAATACTAGCAATCAGTGACAAAATATTCCGTTTATTATAAATAGGATGTGACGGTAGTTCCACGTGATATAAAAAACTATCTTTTTCGCAATTCCAAGCTAAGCCTAGAATTTTCTCTCCTTCTGGTTTGTCCAAAATTACCATATCAGTGGCCTGATCGGCCTCCGATGACAAATCAGAAGAATTAGACCGCCATTTTCTTAAGTTCATACCGGCCGAATTCATTATGGAGATTAACTGTTCTTTTAACAAATTACAGGATTCCACATTGTCTGCACCTGTAATTAGATCATCTATGTAAAAATCTCTCTCTAAAATGAGACTAGTTTCAGGATATAACTGAGCGTTTTCCATACTCAGCTGCTTCAAGCAACGCGTGGCTAAGAAAGATGACGGTCCCATACCATAAGTTATCGTATTTAACTTGAAATGGCCCATTTCCTCTTCTGGAGATGCTCGCCAAAGTATTTTTTGGAAGACGCGGTCCTCCTCTCTAATGTTGACCTGCCTGTACATTTTCTCTATGTCAGCCGTCAATGCCACTTGATATTTTCTAAAATTTAACAAATGGGTATATAAATCATTTTGTATTATTGGACCAACCATTAACGCGTCGTTTATTGATATCCCGCTGGAGGTTTTTGCGGAGCCGTCGAACACCACTCTTAGTTTGGTAGTGCTGCTGGTTTCCTTCTTGATTGCATGATGAGGTAAATAGTAAGATTTTTCTTCATTTGAAACTGGTTCAAATTTTGTCATATGACCTAAGTTTTCATATTCTTCCATGAATTTAATGTATTGAAGTTTCAAATCCATGTTAGAAGATAATTTCTTTTCCAAGTTTAAAAATCTTTTTTCTGCCATAGGCAAGGAAGTACCTATTTGATCTATACAAGGTCGGAATGGTAAGCTTACTTCGAAACGCCCATTTTCATCCCTTTTTTGGGTTGACTTGAAGCTCTCTTCACAAGCCTTTTCTTCATAATTTTGGTGCTTGATGGACACCAATTCCTCTTGTTTCCAAAATCTTTCAATTTGATTGTGAATCATATTTAAAGATAAGTGACATGAGGATGATTCTTGCTCTTTTTTTGTAGTGCACGTTCTAATTGGCCCGGATAATATCCATCCAAGTTCAGTGCGTTGCAGCGTAGGTCCAGTTGTTCCTAATCTCAATTGATCAGTGGTCAGCATTTCCCAAAATAGTTCGGAGCCGAGTAATATATCCACATGACCGGAAGTGGAAAATTCAGGATCGGCCAATTTCAATCCTGGTGGTATGTTTGCCTCCCTTTTTGGAAAAGAGGTCTGCGGTAACTTGCTGGTGATTTCTTGTAATACCAAGCAAGTAACAAGTTTTTTGTAATTAGAGTTTATTGATGACAATTCAAACGAGAGGCTCTTCTTTACATTTGTTATATTATTATGTAACCCAGAGACCGGCATATTTAATGACTTGTACTTTATGTTTAATTTTTTAGCAAATCGTTCAGTTATGAAATTCACCTGAGAACCATTATCCAACAATACTCTCGCTGAATGAATAATTCCATTACTGTCCTTAACGTTCACCATTGCCGTTGATAACAAAATTGTTTTTTCTGCTTCTCCAAAAGTGGAATGGTTTGAGACTGGTACTTGATCTATGCCATTCTCAGTGTTTTGATCCTCTTTAGGGAAAATATGGAGTAATGTGTTGTGTCCTGCTTTATCGCAAGTTCTACAATTATTCTTACTCCTGCATTCTTTAGTTGAATGACCTACATTTAAACACTTGATGCAAGCTTGTAATTGCTTGATTTTCTCAAACCGTTCATGTTGGTTTAGTTTCAAAAACTGTTTACAGAAATAAATCTTATGATTTTCCTTACAAACAATGCATTTCAACCTTTGCGACAATAATGAAACTGAAGATTCCTTTTTGTAACTTGACGGTTTATGATGCGCGAATATTGGTTTGGCTGTGGAACATGTTGCTTCCGATGCTTCCAAGACTATCGCTCGATCTGTTAAACATTTAAAAAATTCTTGCAATGTCGGTATTTTTTCTTTAGTTGGATATTGTTCCCAATAGATCCGGGTATTGGAATCTAATTTGTTGGCCAAAATATAAATTATTATTACATCCCAATACTCCGTGGGTAGACCTATGTTTTTCAATGAATTCAAATGTAATTGTGTTTTATCTAATAAACTTCTCAAGGCGACGTGACTTTCTTGTTTTAATTCCTTGAGCTTAAACAATGAATTTAAATGTTGATTAGCTATTACACGCTTATTTTCAAATCTATTTGATAAAACCTGCCAAGCTATTTCGAAATTGTCTTGGGTAATTTCAAGTGCGTTTAATATTTCTGATGCCTTTCCTTTTAAACAATCACGCAAATAGTAATGTTTCTGAAAATTATTTAATGATTTATTATTACCCACTATCGTGACGAAAGCATCCTTAAAAGATAACCATTTCGAATAATCACCACTAAATTCTGGGAGCGAAAACGTAGGTAATTGGATCTTAATATTGTTAGTATCATCAATTCTTTCAATGCTTTTTATGGATTTTTTTGCTAACGTCACTACTTGATAATATTGCAATTCAAAACACTCAAGTGGGCTATCCTCTTCATCTGAGTTACTATCAAACTCTTCGATCTGAGATTGTATATTCTTAAAGCGATTTAACAGTGTGTTTACCTCCTCCAATCTTGTTTCCGTTTCTATTACATCAACTGAATCACTTAATAGGTAATTTTTAAATCGTGTTAATTGTGCTTTCAATTCACCACGCTTCTTCACCAGTGATTTTAATGTTTGTGGCATAATGCAGAATTTTTTACACAAACATACACATTAAATTATTTAAAATAACCTTTTGTTTGTACCACCTTTGCGGGAGCGAATAATAAATAGATTACAATAAAATAAATTATATTATTTATAATAATCAGTGGTAATCGTAGAGTATATTATTTGGAATCTACCTACTGGTTAAATTATATTATGTCGACAATATTTATCTCGTTTGATTATAATATCACGCAAAAAGAGTGGCTCTTGGTGGCGAATTCTTCGCGTGATTTTACAAGTTATATTATAATGCCTTAATACCTTAGGAATATGTAATGATGAATAAGAATGATGTAGACCGGACTTCTGGCTGAATGAGCTGGTTTTCATCCGGCTCGAAGGACCATATGGCGCTTTTTACGCTCTTATTTGATTTAAGGTGGAGGTTTTCTGTGGTACTCACTTTTGTAAATCAAACGCTTGTTTTGTGTTTGTTTGTCTGGTCATAATTTATTATTCTTTTATTTACATAATCCTGATTTTTTATAAGATTTATATTGTGATCTGCTTGTTGGAACACATTTTTTTTACGTAAGAATGGAAGCTACCTTCCTTTGTTCTTCTATAGAACTATTTGAATAATGGAACAAAAAAGAAAATAATAAAATTAGGTAGGTACTTGCCTAGAAGTAATTGCCCATAGAACAAGTACCTACTCAATAAGCATCAATTTTAACCATATGTATTGCGGGTTCCAAACTTGTGACGCGTATTCTAGTAAGCTGCGGACATAAGCAAAATATAGGATTTTCATTGTTCTAAAGTTATTGAATTTTTTACATGTCCTAAGAATGAATCCTAACATTTTAGAGGCTTTCGATGTGACTGAGTCTATATGAATATCAAAAATAAGCTTAGAGTCCAATGTCACTCCCAAATCTTTGACTTCAGTTTTGTTGATTAATATTGAGCCGTTCAGATTATATTCGTTGATAATGATATTTTTATTTCGTGTGAAATTCACGACGAAACACTTTTTAACATTAATTTTAAGGGTATGCTTTGAACAGTAAACATTAAGACGGTTTAGATCCTGCTGCATTTTTTGACAGTCAGCAAAAACATCTGATAGGATAAAAAACCTTCATATCATCTGCGTAAAGTAATGTTTTGGAGTATTTGAAACATTGGCCTATATCATTGATGTAAATATTAAATAGTAACGGTCCCAATAGAGATCCTTGAGGCACACCTAATGGTATGGTATTTAAGGGAAAGATCTTGGTCTAGATGTACACCTAGGAGTTTGACGCCATTTTTAGGGATGATGTTACAGCCAGAATTAATGAGAGGAGATTTGTCTAATAATGACTGACGCTTTTTTGTTGCTGTCCAGAGAAATTCTGTTTTGGTTGGATTTAGTTTTAGTTTGTTCGAAGACATCCAGTCTGTTATGGCAGCAATGCATTTAATGGTAATATCTTTTAATCTATCTCTCTCATTCGGTGCGCAGTAGAAATAGATTTGCTGATCGTCAGCGTAGCGATGGGAAAGAAGTCCGAATGATTCTATTATTTTGGCAACATCGTTGATGAACAGAATAAAAAGTAGGGGTCCCAGCACTAACCCTGGGGGACTCCAGAAGTGAGGGTTACAAAGGGAGAATTTTTGCCGGCTTGTACAGATTGTGTTCGGCCACAGAGGTAGGATTTTATCCATTGAATAGTTTCACCACCCAGTCCAAAGGTTTTTTCCAGTCTTTTGATGAGAAAATCGTGGTCGATGGTATCAAATGCCGCACTCAAATCTAAAAATGATAGCAAAGCTAACTTACCTGACTCATTTGCAAGCATTAAATCTGACAACACGCGCAATATGCCAGTCTCTGTAGAATGGTACCTCCTATAAGCTGACTGGTACTTTGATAACAGTTCATTTTTGGCCAGATGGGCAGTCATCTGCCTGATTACAATTTTTTCAAGAACTTTTGAGATAAATGGTAAATTGGATACAGGGCGATAATTACTTAAATCTACAGAATCTAATTGGGGTTTCTTTAAAATTGGGAAAACTAGGGCTTTTTTGAGTAGTTGGGGCACCTCGCCTAAATCGAAAGTTTTGTTAAAAAGGAACACTAGGAACGGCACTACATGTTTTAGACACTTTTTGAGTAGCCACGTTGGAATTGGGTCTAATGCACATTGTTTGTTCAGAGAACTAGACACAATTTTGGTGACTTCCTCCAATGTTGTGTGTTTGAACTTCATCAGAAATTCGCCGCTGTAGGTGGTGAAATTAGGTGGAGGAGCAGACGCCGTCGTTGCTCGGATATTTTGGATTTTTTCTTGGAAAAAGTCGGAGAAATCCTTCGGACTGAACGCGGCTATAGTTGAGTTTTCAGACTGATCCATGACAGTTTTAAGCGAGTTCCAAAGTCGCTGGGGGTCAGAATCTTCCCCCTCAATCTTCGCCGTCCAGTACTCCGACCTTTTTCTTCGAATTGTCTCCCTGTACTCCGATTGCGCACTAACCCAAGCTTCCCTTTGGTCGGATAGTTTTCCGCTCCGGAAAATCCGCTCAAGTCGGCGCATGGTCCTCTTCTTTTCCCGGCATTCTGCATCAAACCAGGAATCAGACTTGCGAACAGCACAGGTTTTGGTCGAAAAGGGGGCATGTTTGTTTATAAGAGCACTTAAGGTACCATTATAAATTTCAACTAGACCGGATGTCGAAGTGACATTGCTATTTAAATCGTATTTCGCTAGAGTGGATGACTTTAGCTCTTCCTCGAAGAGATCAAAGTTGAACTTTCGCCATGCTCTTGTCGTCTTCGTTTTGTAGACAGGTTTGGGAGGATTGAAGTCTACTTCTGTACGTATAAGCCTGTGGTCTGAGAGTCCTATGTCTACGACTTCGGTTGTTAGCGGTGGGTCAGTAATCCGCGTTATAAAAACATCTAATATTCCACCTGCATTGTGGGTTGGAATATTTACCCACTGCGTATATCCGTAGCACTCCAAAGTATCGATAAATTTAATAGTGTTTCCGTCGGTTTTTCTGTCCAGTCTGATATTTAAATCCCCGGTTATAATTAGTGCACCCGGTAAGGAGTTAACCCGACCTAAAAGTTGCGCCAGTTCCACATAAAATTCTGCAGTGACGATCCTCGACCCCGGTCGGTAGACAGTGATCAGGGTGAAAGACGCACCTTTTGTAGAAATACTACACCCCAGAGATTCAAAAGTATGATAATCTCCAATGTTTATCCTAGTTATGCGAACTCCTTGACGCCCAATAATCGCCACCCCTCCATGATTCACAAAGGAGATATCATTGTTTCTGGGGTCATCCGGTAATTTCCGCCTTGCTTGTTCTACGACCGTGTAGCCTAGGGCTCGCAACTTTTTTATGGAGGTTGAGTCGTGGTTTTCGTGCCACGTCTCAGTGATCGATATTATGTTCAGCTTCTGTTGATCAATAATATCGCGAACATCGTCCACCTTATTGTTCACTGAGCGAGCATTCCAATTTGCCACTGCAAGTCGGCGAGTTTGTAAATTTGCATGGCGTTGTACCGACACTTATGTTACTGTGGTTTTGCTTTGATTTGTGTTCTCATGGTCAGATTTGAGGGTTACCGCACTGTTTTCTCCCGGTTTATATTTCCGTTTTCGTCCTCCCCGACAACCCCTAAATCTTATTTTCTTAGCAGTATCGTGATTTAAATTGTAAAAGTCAAGTTTTTCGGCCACCGAAGGTTTTAATGCCACACCGGTATTTTTTAAGCCTATTAGTTCGGTTCTGTCGTACACAATCACCATATTTATGTAACAGGCATTATATTATTAGTACACTTTGCCAGTACCACAAAAAACAAAAACAAACAAAGAAACACTTCACCCTGTTAGCGAGACAAGATCCGGCACGAAACATGTGGAACCCTACACAAAACAAGGGACGCAACATGTGTCAATGGTAAATGGTCAATATCACTCGGTCTATAGCACTTTTTAGAAATACTGTGAGATTGATTTAGAAATCGTAACTAAAATTTTTCTAGAATCACGGATTACGTCCACACTGGTAACTTTAAAATTATTTTGAGTTCATTCACTTATTCTATAAATTATTATGATTATTTTATGATATATTTACACGGTAAGACTTGAGAATTTCTCAATATTTTCAAAATAAACTAAGAGCTATGGTAAAAAGCCTCCGGCTGCAATAAAGCGCCATCACAAGATTGTTAGAAGCAAGGAACATTTTTTTTATGTTATTAACGCAGTTGCGATTTTCAAACATAATAGAAAAATCATAATAAGAAACAAGGTGACGCCATCAACCGGGTTAATCATTTGATGAGAAAACCAGAATACACTTATAGAGTCACAAATGATTTCATTATTATTTTTTCCATTTTGACAGCTTAATTTAAATGTTAATTTATTAATTGGGAGCAGCTCGGTGCATTGTCGGTGGATGTCAAATTGCGTCTCTACCTTTTATTCTAGTCTAGATGGCGTCCATACCCTTTATTCTAAAATTTCTTACAATATCCACATAGATTTTTCTAGAAAACTTTTACATTGTGACAGTATTATTAGTGAATAACTTAAATTCAACAAAAAAGGTTTTATCTTAGAGCCTTTTGCGATCTTGAGTATTATTATTGAATTAAAATATTCAAATAGAATCTCTTGCTTTTCATATTTTGAATTTTGATTATTTTACATAAATTAATAAATCTATGTATTGTTATCGAGCTAGCCATATTTAATTTATTTTGATTTACTTATGTTTAGTATTTCAGAGTTACGCAATACAGTTATCATTTAAACACACTTTTATTAGATTGAATATTACATTCACATGTTACAATTTGACGCTCAACATTGTGATATGTTACAACTCAAGGTTAATTTTTACATAATCAATACAATTTTTCTATTACAACGAACACCAGAATTTGAGACATTAAATATTTACCCTCCAAAGGCAGAAAATAAGTTACAAAATGTGAAAAAAATCAGTGGAAGTGCCTGCCTAATCTATCGTGAAAATACACCTATTTAAAAATAGAGCAAGTCATTATAAATCGATTTCGTTGTACAGTTGAATTTCTTTTTCCAAGTTTTGTTTAAATGTATGAATGGATTGTTGTGTGTTATTATTTTCAGTTCCTGACACCATTATTTTCGATGTTTACTTAACATTGTAGAGAAAATTATTATGTCTGTTAGAACAGCATTTCACCTAACTGAAATAACAACTTAAAGTTTATTGACTTAGATTTTTTTTAAGTGAATGCCTTACTAGTGTCCCAAATGCTCCCGCATGAAGCCAGTGAGACTACGGCATCTCCAATTGGGGTATGTTTTGAGGTGGAAGGTAGTGGGAAGGGGAAGGTGGGGAAGTACCTATCTGTTCAGAGCTGGTCCCTAAACACAGCTAAAGCCAAATCAATCAATGTTTCGGTTCTTAATGGTCTTACACCCCCCCCCCCCCCCTAGCACAGTGATCGAAAACTATTGATAGGATAACTTTTGGTAACATTTCATCGTTACCTAGCATGATTGCAAATCGCCAACGAATAAATAACTGTTTTCAATGACTAGGTATCGTTAATAAATGTGACGTAATTTGTTATTTGTACGATAGCGATCTAAAGTCTTGTCCAAGGGAACAATGAGAAGTTAATGTAAGTTATCCTATCAATCATTATCGATCGAATATGCTAGGGTGTCAGTACGATACTGAGAGTATCTTTCCCTGTGGAACGTGCCGCAAATATTATATGTGTTAATACAATTGTGAAATAACAGAAATTAGTCTAATAAACGTATTTGCGGACGTCGATTTTAATTCGCCACCTCTGGATTGCTCGTCGAGAGCCTTGGCCTTGGAGGCTTTACGACACCAACTAAAATATTGAAAATATTATTGCCGGATGTGCGTAATTACGTTCTTGGAAAAACAGCTATTACAACACTCAGAGGACAATGACGATGAATTTCCTAGAAACATGATGTATCCCGATTTGAAATGAAATGTTGTCGCTAATTTTCGTGAGACCTTTGAACTTCTTGGCCCTGGACCGGACGACAAAATTGGATTTCTGTTGAAAGAATTTAATATTTGCAGTGTTTAATCAAATTTATTAGAAACTCCATGAGTTTACAGTGGGCACACTGATACGTGCACAACATACTTCTACCGTTTTATACATTCAGTATTCAGAATCACAATCAATATCCATTGTAAAAATTATGTTTGTTTTCTTTGCAGTTGTAGAATGGGGTGAATGACGAACGATTTTTTTAAAAAACTTGAATCGATACTGTTATGAACTAGGCATATCACGGCTGGTATATTGACCTATAACAGGTACCAACTTCCTCGTTTAGGTGTATTGAGTTTTAGCAAAAAAACCTTACAACATTAAGAAATTGTTCAACTACTTGGTTATGATAGAATTGAAATTACTTGGTTATGGTATGTAAATCGTACTGTTGAAAAATGTCCAGGGCACTAGTAACTTTCGACAATACCATCAATACTGCATCACTCGTTCCTTTATTTTCTTTGAAACCAAGCTGATTGCTACAGAGTAATTTATTTATTTCTAAGAATGATACCAATCTCAACTTAGCCAATCTCTCTATTACTTTTGAAAGCGTGTTGAGTAAGGATATAGGTCTATAATTATTGACGTCTAGTTGATCTCCACCTTTAAAAAGAGGAATCACTTTAGCTTTCTTACAGTGAGAAGGGAACATTCCACTCTTGAAGCTAATATTAATGATATGAGATATGGGACTAGCTAATTCGGATACATGGAGTTTATATATCATAACACTTAAAGAATCAATACCGCATGAGAAAGACATTTTTAAATCATTTATCACATTTGTCACTTCATGAATGTTAGTTGGCTTAAAAACAAAATTGTCCCCGGTAAAGTGAAGTTCAGATTTAAAATCATTTACAAGAAGCGTCTCACTTGTTTTATTATCACTGCACAAATTGTTAGCGAAACTTGGACCAATGTCTCTAAAGAAGTCATTCATATGATTAGTAATTTTATTTGGACTCTCTTCCATTGAAGTAATAATATTGTTAATTCTCATTTTTTTATGGTAGTTTGCTCTTTTTTAAGGTTTATAGCCTCCTTTATAATGTTCCACTGTTGTTTAATGTTGCCATTGACGTCATCTAATTTTCTTCTGAAATATGCTTGTTTTGTTGATCGTATTATCCTAGAACACCAGTTTCGATATCGCTTATAATATTTAAGCAGTTCCAAGTTAAAGATTTCTCTTCTGCACCTGCTGTGCAATTTATCACGTGTTCTGAGGCATTTGATTAATCCAGAATTTACCCATGGTTTTAGCTGTTTCATGATATGTCTCTCTTTTTGTACTGACGTACAACTTTGCACATGAGTTTTCAAACATTTAATGAAATTATCAGTTGCCAGATTGACGTCATTTGTTGACAGAACTATATCCCAGGATTCCTCCTTTAATTTGGTCTTCAAGAGGTTGTTGTCAACAACAAATTTAGGTTTTGCATTATTATTTGAAATATTATGTAGATTTAAGCTCATAAACTTCATTAAAATTGCATAATGGTCGGTTACGTCAGTAGTAAAAGCCGCTCCCTGTGGTTTAAATTTTGATTTTGCCATAATATGATCAATGCAGCTTGATTTGCTAGGAGTTACTCTTGTTGGTGAATTTATTATGGGCTTCATACCATGAAACGCCAGAAGTGATAGGTATTTCTGTGTTTTTATGTTCTTCAAATCAAGGGTATCAATATTTAAGTCTCCACATAAGATAATCTCCTTATTTTGCAAGGATTCAGATGCAAGGAATTCATTCAATGAGTCAAGAAAGTTGTCTATTTTAGTCTGGGATGGAGATCGATAAACAGCTATTAAACATATGGTTTTGGATAATTGCATTTTCAAGCAGTTTGAACTGGGGAGAGCAATTTCCTCCACAGTAACCTGAATGTTTTGCCTTACGTAGATAACTACTCCATCATTTTGCAAATTGTTTATCATTGTTTTGTAGACTACGTACTCTGGAATGCTAGGCATATTAATTACACTGCTCAGCCAAGCCTCTGTAAAGACTAGTACATCCGGACGATGATTAATGCAATCCAGCATAGAAACAGTTTCATCAAAATTCTTGCTTATACTTCTAATATTCATGCATAGTAAAGAAAATTTTGAATCTTTCAAAAAATTTTTGCAATCTTCAAAAATTATGTTAGGTTCAATATTGTCAGACATTTATGTTTTCTATATCATCCATTTTTTTTTTTTTTCAGTAAAAGTGTCAGACTTTGGGAGATGATTACGACAATTTATTCAAATCATCTTCGTGTTTGACGATTAGAACTCTTGAAGATAGAAACCATACAAATTGAAATTTAGCTTCTTTAGCTTTTTGTTTAGTTTTCCAAAGAAGGGCTTTGGAATATGATGATAGAACTTCTCCAATGAAGATGTTTCTGTCCTTCAATTGCTTTATACTTTTGCGTGCATTGAGAAATTCAGATTGGGATTTTTCATCTTTGAAATGGATGATCATCCTCTGAGCTCCGGGTTTATTAATAGTTTTATCAGGATATTGAGTAACTTTATTTATTCTACCTGGTTCAATCCGAATGTCAAATTTTTTTATGAATCTTTCCACGGTTTTCACGGAATTTTCATTCATCAAGGTTTCCAGGCCAGACAATTCAGCACAATTATAGCTTACATTTTGTTGTTCCATGTCAGCAAGACGAATTTCTAAATTTTTTATTTTTAGATCTTTGATAGAATTTGCGTTTTCTAAGTTATCCACATTTTCTTTTAATTGCATCATATTTCCGATTTTATTAGTTATTTCATCATATTGTTGACCAATAAATTCAATGCTTTTTCTCATGTCGGATATCTCAGATTCGAGATTTTTTTTCAGTGTTGATGATTCAAGTTCAATTTTTGCAAAAACTTGTTGCTTAAATTCTTCCATTTTTTTATCCATATATTTTACAATTTTTCCAAATTGATCCTCGTTTACTGCTGGAGAATCCGATGCCTTAGACCTATTTTGCACTAGATTCTGATTGTTGGGCATTGTAAATGATTAACTTAAAGAAATAATGACTCACAACTAAATGTTGAATGGTGGTCACCCTACAACACACTTTATGATCACTGGTAAACGGAATGTAATATAGTAGGTACAAACTTATTGTTGTGAATACTAAGAGTGGTTTAGCAGTGGAGTATCACAAAGCAGACGTCCTCACTCAACAACAGTATTGTTACGACTTATAAAGTATGCATTCGAAAAGTCGACCTCTGTAGTCCAGGGGTTACGATTATAGACTACGAATCGAGAGGCCGTCGGTATATGTGGGGCGATGATACATCCAACCCAACAAATTAAGAAATTCATAATAATTCCGTTGCACAATTTTATTTTATAACATTATTTTGTAATATTATATACAGTTGGTAATTTGACGTTATTATAATAATATAGAGTCGAACTTAAATCAATTTTATTTATTTGCGAATTCCACTTTAAAATATATATTTATTCTTCCTGCATGTCCTTTCCCATTCGTTCCCGTTTCCTTTCCACCTCCTCTTTCCCTCCCGTATTCGACCTTCACCTTTTTCGCTTTTCCCCCTCTCTTACCCACCCTCCTCGCATTTAATTTTCACTTTCCCCGCCTTCTACCTTCCCTCAACCCCCCTTCCCTAATCCTCCCCTTCATTCCCTTCCGCCCTCCTGGATTCCCCACCCCTCCCGCCTACCCTTCCTGCCGCTAAACTACATGAAAAACACTCATTTTTCAAACATCTCGCGCGCCACCTCTTGCTAAGATTTTAAACAAATTTTATAACGATAGAGCTCACCAGTGTACATAGAAACTTTCATGGACGTGCACACAACAACTCACTACAGTTTCATTGCAATCGGATAAATAGTATAGGAAATAATTTTATAACGCCAGAGCTCGCTACTATAAACAAAAACCATCGCGAGCATGCACACATTGCACACATCAAATCACCAAAGTAATCAGTTATATTAATAATATTTTCTTTGATGTAGGTCGGAGAGATTTTGAAAGTTAATATATGTATTGGCAGTACGGTGAAATTGCGCTAGTGGCAAGTGATATGAATAGTTAGTGCTATGGTTGTCACAGGCGAAAATATGGTGGAGTCGAGTAGCATGAACCGTTACACGGGTGTTTGTAATACTTAATATTTGACGGCAATCGATGAAGTTATTTAGTTATTTATAGTTAAAAAATCGTAAATGGTTCTCCACATAGACAGTAGTGATAGCTTTAGATTAACTATAATTAATAAATTTATTTCTTAATTTTTTATATTAAATATAAATTTATTTCGTTTCGGCAATAAATGAGTATAAATAAAACGTTTACCAAGAGTATTAAGTAAGATTTATTATTATTATTTCATGATCCCAATAATGCTGATAATGTAATAACCCTTTGATAAAACTATACATGATAATTTTATATTACCTATTTAATTTTTATAAAATTTTTAAGGCATCATTAGGTGACTTTTCATAAAATACTTGTTATACTACTGGTCCCCTACGTTGAAAGCCAGTGTTATACTACTAGCCATGCTGGGCCCAGTGTTATACTACCTGGGGGCCAGGGTTATATTCAAGGTCTCCAGTAATATAAGTCACTCCCGGGGGGGGGGACAAGTGTTAAGCAGACCCCCCGGGGGTCATATGCCTCGGCTTGGAAGGCTCATCTCAGGGAAGTAGGGTTCCTCCGTGCTTGTCAATGGTTGACTCCAAATGAAACAAGGTTTGGTTACAATTCAAATGTATTCAATATGCAAGGGTGAAACAGTACAGGCAGACAGTAAGCAGTTTAAGGCCTAGCATTTGGGAGAGAGAGAGGCAAACTAGTAATGCTACTGAATTTAGGCTCGGGAAGACTAATACGAAAGTTTAGAATCTCACGTGGCGATGGGCGGCGGCAGGCAGCTTCCCTGGTAGTGGAGAGGTCTGGAGCCTAGCTCACAGACCGTGCTCGGGCCACTGGGCGCTCGGTGGTGATGGGCGGCTTCTCGGCGTCATGGTGGGCGGATTGGCCAGTTTCCCAACTGGTAGGCGGTTAGTGTACGCAGTTAAGTAGGCAGCGGTTGCGAAATACGCGGCTCGTCGGCAACGAAGGCGGATTAAAAGCCGTGCGCGTTCAAGGCGGCCATGGTTATCATAGGCGGCAATTAATGATGCGGCTGTTGTATTATATAGGCGGCTGTTGTAATAATCGCCATACTTGGGACGTAGGCGGAGACTTAATTAGTCGCGACGAAGTGTGGCATACTGCCCTTGTGTGTACGCACTACCTCCCGCGGCGCCGTCCCGAAAGTGTCTGCTCCTCCCGTCCGGCGGCCGGAGCTGCTTGCTCTAGTCTCGCGAGAGGGGGGACTTGAACGTGTGCCCTTATAAGGTAATGTTTCTTCCTATTGGTTGAGCCGCGAGCTACGTGACCATATAAGGTAATGCTTCTTGCCTGTCGAGGACAGCTGCGTGAACAGGACACGCCATGCGCGCGTGGCCAGTATCCGCTTGCAATGTAGAGTCTGTTCGTAGGATATGGGCAACACATAATATACTATATAATATGATGGTACCTACCTCCACTTGAGGCGCGTTTCTGGATGGTAGGTACTACCTCTGTAAAAGAAGTCCCGGGCAGAGCTCTTAAGGTGCGTCCACACCAGTAACAAAACGTGTTACAAACAGTTATATAACCAATGTTATGTAACTTGTTAGAAATTCAACTGAAAAATGTTGTATAACACGATGTTGTGTAACTTTTTTTCTGTTTTTATAGCAGGTTACATGTTACCCAGAGGTTGTCGGTAAAGATCAAAGGAATTAGATAACTTGGTTGTATAACAAGTTGCAAGCTCGTCCACACACACAACAAAACAAAAAAAAAAAACACAAAAAACAAACAACCCACCTTTCAGTGTCCTCCCATCAGTTGATGGAGAACTATCTGTAAGTGAGTGTGTCTGAGTGCGTGGAGTTTTTTTTAATTTGACTGGCATTCTTTGTTTTGTGTATTTTGTGAGGTATTTTTTGAGGTCTTTTGGAGATGGAGTGGACGAAGGAGAATACCGAAAGATTGATTGAGCAGTATCGTGAGAAAGCAGTACTTTGGGATCCACAACACAATGAATACAAAAACCGTAATAAAAAGCAAGATGGTTGGGCTGATCTAGCTTCCGATTTTGAAGGAAACGTGGATGAGGTGGAGAAGAAAGTTCGGATGCTAATTGGACAATTCCAGCGCGAATTGAAAAAAGGGAAGAGTGGAGACGGAGCTGATGCCCCTTACAAGACCAAATGGATATATTTCCACTCTCTGCTTTTTCTAAAAGATAAAAACACACCGAGGCACCAACAAGAAGTCGGACAGCAGCTCACGGGTGAACTGCAGCAACCAGATGAGTCCACACAGGCGTCAGATCAGGCACAGGTAAACACACTTCAGTTTTAATTAAACTTTAATTAATTTTAATTACATTTTATACAGTTTAATTTTTCAACTTTAATTTAGTAGTTAACTACCTATTTAGTAGGTACCTACATAATAATTATTTGTCACTAAGAAGAAAGTGGGAGGAGAAAAACAATGTAGGTAGGTACCTACTTAATCCCTCGCATTCAGTATCTGTTTTGCGACGGCACTGATCCCTCTTCAGATTGAAAAAAAGCGCTGATTTCATTACGAACCATTCTGCCGACGTCGGAGGGTTTTCTCGGGATCCTTCTGAGCCGCAGAAAGGTATCTGTTGGTTCACCCACGATTCTCCAATGTCCAGGTGTAACTTCACCGGAGGAGGTATCTTCATCATCGAAGGTCCCAGGGGGGGTGTACGATGATGCTGATTGACTTTTTCGAAGAAAGTTGTGGAGGAGGCAACAAGTTAGGACAACATTTTCTGCAGTTAGGGGCTCAAGAAGCAGGGGTTTTCTGAGGACTCTGAATACAGCTGAAATTATACCAAATACATTTTCCACAGTGCGCCTTGCTCTGCTATGTCTGCCATTATATATTCTCTGTGGCGAACCTTTTGCTTGTGCCCCCGGATACGGTTTCATCATGTTTGGCAGTAACTGAAAAGCGTCGTCACACACAAAAACGTAAGGAGTTGGCAGTGTTCTCCCAGGCAGAGGTGTTACCGCTGGCAAATGTAAATGTGATGTTTCAAGAAGCCTCTTGAACTCTGTACTGCCAAACACGCCACCATCAGATATTCGCCCTTGGCATCCAATGCTGACATAAGTAAAACAGTAGTTTGCGTTGACGATGGCCATAAGTACAATACTGAAATACCCTTTGTAGTTGAAATAATCACTACCGCTGTGTTTGGGAGCTTGCAACGTAATATGTTTCCCATCAATGCTGCCACAGCAGTGAGGATAATTCCATTTTTGGTCAAAGTCAGCAGCTAAATCAAGCCATTCTCCTTGACTGCTTGGGGTCTGCAAAAAAAGAAAATATTTCATCATATACTTATTGTTGACAACCCACTTCATTTCTTTGAATTAATGAAATTTGTTTTTCTTTATAGGGGCCAGAAGAGACACAGACAGAGCAAGAACAGTCTACTTTCCTTCCGCCATCTCAAATGAAAAGACCCAGCAAAAAGAGATCCCACAACGACAGTATGGCCAGGGAAGCATACGATGTAATGAAAAAGCTTAGCGCCAGGACCAGGGACGAGTTTGATGTATTTGGGGAACAAGTAGCTATTGCCCTGAGAAATTTGAAAGATAAAATGTTGGTGGTGGACACGAAACATCAACTTACTAACATTTTGTACCACGCAGAAAGGCAAGATCTACGCGGAAGACCACAAGTCTACGGTCATGGAAGCCCACAAGTCTACGGTCAAGGAAGCCCACAAGTCTACGGTCAAGGAAGCCCACAATTCTACGGTGACGTAAGCCCACAGTTGCACCCTAGTACCCAGCAAGTCTACTCTGCTGTCAGCCCAGATGCTTACTCTGCAGCTAGCACATCTGCCGAACCTAGCCCCGTTGACCAAGCAACGACTGACTCCTTGAATTTACTGGATATGTAATTGGCTTTTTAATTGTTTTTTTTTTCTTCATTTTATTTAGCATTATTGAAAGTAATAGTATATAAGTTTGCATAATATATATTAAAGTTTGCATAATAAAATATTTGTTTGAATATAATTATTGATATACATACCTTGATTACATCCTTCAAGAAGACAATAAGGGCCCTACAGACTTCAGGAACAATCTTGGAAATACTCTGCTTTGAGATCTTGAATAAGTAACTCAAGCTTTGATAGGAATCACCACTCGCCAAAAATCTCAGAGTAACTGCAAGCCTTTCTCTTGCAGGTATAGCCCATCGATAATTGGTGTCCTGCTTTGCAATAGTTGGGGCAACATTGATCAAGAGATATTCAAAGTCAGAACTGCTCATTCGAGCGAAATTCCGAAAACTCCCATCATCCCTGATTTCCCCACTAAGGGGATCTCTACCGTCTTCCATCAGATCCTCCATCAGGTGAGTTCCACTGTAACGATGTCGAGCTTCCAGCGAAGGTCGCACCCACCATCTGCGCTCAGTTGGTTGACGGTGAGTTGATATAATTACACAGGCCGCGGCGGCCAGCAAAACCTCTTCCTCCGAAGCCATGATTACTACTGAATCCTCAAATGATTGAAAGTGTTGCATTTCTTGTTTCATGAGGTGTGGACGCGTTTGCTAGTTGTAACTTGTTATATAACAAAATTATAAAAGTTGTACAACAAAGTTTATACAACATATATACATGTTTTAAAACAATTGTTATACAACTTTGCTATTTCGTTACCGGTGTGGACGTACCTTTATGTATGTCGTCAACTACCGTCCTCTTCTTTCTTACTCGTTTTGTGTGAAAGCGAAAAAGACAGAAGATATTTTAATGATGATGGAACGTACGACCTTACTCTGGGACCAGCATATGGCCCAATAAAACTACAACTATTCAAAATGGAAACCTTTTCATTGCTTAAAATGGCTTTAGCTGAGTGGAAGATACATCCTTGTGTAAGTTGTATTAGCCTTGATGGCCAGATTCGAATAGTCAGGTACTTTTCCACTTGCTTCTTTCCCAACTCTTGCCCACCTTCAGTCTTACAATGTCCCCCAATTGGGGATGCCTCAGTCCCCCTAGCTCCAAACGGTTTGGAGCAGTTGGGATTCTTGTTTAGTATTCACATAAAAAATTATACAAAATGAAAACCTTTCCGTTGCTTTTAATGACTTCAGCTTTATTAAAAATCTGAACAGCGTGGTAATACTTCGCAAGTCGTTTCCTCATTACTGAGGATCATAAACCTTACTCCAATTTTCATGGTGGACAAGGTTTCTTCATTCCTCGCGGTTCTGTGCTGCGCGGAGAGCTGCGGACACCGACATACCAGACGCCAGTGATAATATGTGGTCACTTCAGAACATTGGTGACCTTCCTCTGCTTCTACGGCTTCCACTTTGCCAGTGACGATGAATTTCTCTAAGTCGGAGTCCTCAGTTTGGCGAGTAACTAGTCCAAAGAATCTTAGCCCACGCTGGAGGCAAATAGTAGAGAGCTTATTATGAATACCTAGTCCTCCCAGAATAGACACATTTGTTTGTCAATAATGCGATTTTAATTTCTGTGACAACTGACGATAGGTATGCTGAAATAGCGCAAACGAATTCTGAGAATTTATAAAAATAAGCAAAATCTATTTTAGAAGTCTACTTTTACACCATAGATTATGAATTTGATGAATCATCTTATATTTCTATGATTTTCTCTTTCATAGAGAAATGATAGCTCGACAGTAACGGGCACAATAATAATTCCTCTAAATCTCCGCGTTATTTCCAAAAGGGTTTATTCAGCCCACCTCATTAAGCATACAAAACACACGAGACAGGAGCGACAATGATATCTGGGGTGACTTGACACATGACACAACCTCAATCATATTTTTTAACGGAATCGGTAAAGAGAAAGATGGGGATAGCGGAACACCCACGCAATAACGCGAACAAATGACAGAGATAACTCGAAATGTGGATTTATAAAGGGGTATTATGCTAGTTTATTACTTTGAGAAGCAAAAAAAAACCTAATGTTTTTTTTCGATGGTTTTGGTACTTCAGATTAAACGTTATGAAGAAAGTTTGTTTAAAGTTTATATTATCTCTTCCCAAGAGCTTAATTCAGTTTGAAAAATCACCTTATTTTACATACTTATCATATTATTATATTTTAAGAAAATGATTTTTTTTAAATTTAGTATTAATAATAATAATAATAGTTTATTCCAGAATGTATGCAGGGGCAGTGCAATGCAATAGGTACATTTCATATTTTGAAATAACAAAAGAAATTAGACAAATAATAGGAAATGAATTATTAGTGTGCATGGCCACCTCTGGTCTGGATCTCTCGAAGAAGTGGAAAAACCCTTGATTCTCTTCAAAACCGAATAATTATTAATTAAGCAATTAAATAAAGAATTAAACATACTTTTTTTAAATATTAACTTCAGACAACAGGAGGCCCCTATAAAAACAATATCCCTCTAAGGTCTAAGGCATATTGAGGGATGCTGTGTGGTGGGTATTTTGAAAGAAAGTAAAGAGAGGAAGTTCTGGGAAGCCAAACGGTAAGAGGGGTGGGAAGGAATCTGGGAGTTAATTTGTCCAAAAGAAAAGGACATATGAATCCACTGCGGTGCAAGGCGATGAGTTGAGAGAGTTAGGTTGGAGGGGTCTAAGTTAATTCTCTCTTAACAAATGCTTCCGGTGCCTCGAGCATCTTGATATACCGGTAAAACAAGGACGACTTTCCCAATCCACACCTGTCCTCAATCCGTTTGTTAAGATTGGGGAATCTTTAAAAAAGGATGAAATAAAATGTACTTTAGTCCAGATATGGTTTTGACAATAATAATATCAATGTATTCGTTTTTCACGGGTTGAATTTTTTACATTTCGTTTAGATTTATTGGTAATATATTATTTTTCAATGATACATTTATAAAAATGTTCATCTGAACGCAATGTCATATCTTTACCCTTACAGAGATTATAAATCGTTGAAAAAGACCCTACACACAGAATTCCCAAAGAGACATAGAACTTGACATGTGAAGGGTTAAACCCCGATTTTAGGTCCGTTTCATCTTTCTATCAAATTGTGATTAGGTGACAAGCACTAATATGATGGTTGTGGTTTTAAGATAATCACAATTTGTTTAAAAGCTGAAATGGAACTATAATTGGCGTTTAACAAGAACCTTTCCAATGAAAAAAAAAATAATAATACTATTCGATGACAATCTTACACTTGAATTTCTGTCTGTAAAAACCCCGACCCTTATCCTTTTCAACTTCTTAATTTTAATAAATAATATAATTTTTTAAATCGCTTGGCCGCAGAATACACCACATCCCCCGTAAACGTCCTTCATCCATCAAGGGTCACTTCATTGTGTTGGCCTCTTGCTTTTCTTTCTGCCTCCTATTTTGAATGTCCCTATTTTGGATGCCATTATTTGGGCGGATTTTGTGCTGTATATTATATTGGATAAAACTGCTGATTTATGATAATGTTTATCGTTACTATCCGGATCCGGCCTTTCCGAGTTTCTAGATTCTTTTTTTTCTGAATCTTTATTT
The DNA here is from genome assembly GCA_917563855.2 of Limnephilus lunatus. NCBI lineage: Eukaryota > Metazoa > Arthropoda > Insecta > Trichoptera > Limnephilidae > Limnephilus > Limnephilus lunatus. The sequence continues at coordinate 87,923,294 of OU830594.1, read as the reverse complement.
GGTGTCTACCATGTAACGTTTTCAATTTCAATCGTGAATAATATTATTCACCGTCTACTAAAAAACACAGTAACTTTCCATGTTCCTTTCCAAAGAACCAACTTAACCTTATCCCAACCTCTTATGTGAATATATTGACTATTTAAATATGTATACAGGTTGTCCGGGGGTAAGGTGCATTAACTTCGGGAGGTGATTCTACATGATATTGTAGGTAAAAAAGATAAATAACTTTTTTCGAAATTCCAACTTTTAAGGGTAGTTTTGTGGCGTGTTACGATACGGGCCAAGTACAACCATGCAACGTTGCCACAATCGCGCCCGGCAGGCTCTCAGCATGTAAGATCGTACCTCACACTAAGGCCGGTTGCGGTGTACGACCGACGCGTCGGTGCGTACGTCGGTCGCGCTTGTCATTTGAACTGACCCTTAAAGACCCTTAGTCATTGTGAACTGTTATTTATTCGATGGCGATCTGCAGCCTTGCTAGGGAACGACGAGAAGTTACCGAAAGCTATCCTGTCAATCCTTATCGATCAACGGAGCTAGGACCAAGTACGAAGCTAATAATTTTGCGAAACCTCGTCGGCAATAGGTAAAAAAATAAAAGTGTTGTTCAAAGTTATTTACGACAAATCGGTAAGGTAGTACACCAGTGCTATACTGAGAGTATCTTCAACTAAATGGAACGTGCCGCAAGTGCGCTATATCTTATTTTTAATTAATTAATTGTGAATTAACATAAATTAATCAAATAAAATTTATTTGCGCACGCTGGGAATTGAATCCGTGACCTTCGGGTTGCTTATCAGTTTTCGTATGTACATTCACTAGACCTTCTCGTGTATTTATTTCAACAGTATTGAGTACCTCTCGGAATTACAGATTAAATACGTCTTTTAACCTTGCTTCATAGAAGACGATATATAAACATATTTAAATATATTTAACGTGTCTCATAAATTTTTCCACTTAAAACTGGCTATTTCGCCTATTAAAAGGCCCACCACGCCTCACACCCACATCTTTCAGATAAAAGGTGAATATTGTAGGTTGTTACACGTAATCTTGTGGGGCACCATCTAATTTATGGAAAATAGTGGAAAAAAATTGGTTAATTGGTTTTACATTGTTACGATACGCCCTTGAAGCGAGTAGTTTCGAGAACGCGACAGCCCACAGCTGGCCGCCCCCTCTCCCCGCCCCGTATCCTGTTTCTCCTTACCTCCCCGCTTGCCCGGCGACTCCGCAGTCCGCTGCGCTCGCCACACAGACGAAATCCGAGCGCCTTGGAGAACGCACGCTAGCGGCTCACTGTAGCCGGCGGACCCAATTCAACGGGCCGCGATGTATTATTGAAATACCTTTGAGTATAATTGGCCTTTTGCCGCACCATAGTTCGGTCTATTTAGACTATGAAAGTGCCTGATGAAGCTGCCACATGAGACGAGGTTCCTGCCAACCTACATGTAAGCTGTATCTTGATTTCCTCTTTAAATGTTGTCCGTAATTCAGTGAAATGTAGGGCCCCTGCGGAAATCACGACTCGGAGAGTTTCGTTTTGAGAGACAGTCAGGGAGAGTTAAACACTTTAGCTAGGTTTGTGTAATTTGCATTTCTTGTAATTGAATTGTACTGTAAAAACCTATGTATGTGTTTGAGTTTACAATACATGTCTAAATGATTTAACATTGTTATTATTCTGCTACGGCGGGAGGATTGTTGACCAGTGAGGATCCCGTGGGTCACCGAAGGATGGAGAGAAGTTCCCTAGCCTTGAGCTGCCCACCCCCCTGAATAGAGAGTACCATAGTCCCGCTGAGAGCTAGCCAGGGACGTGTTGGTGTGCTGATGTTGGTTTAGAAGCCGACATCGGGGCACCCTAACAATTGGCGCATCAACGTGAAGCCTGGAATTTTTTTTTCTCTACCTCGGTCACTTTGCGGGACCTTCCTCTGTCAAAATCCTTCCCGCACAACAACTATTTTGTAAAACATTAATTATGCCTTGTTATTCTACAGTGAATCCTGTGAAAAAACCACAGAAACCAATATGTAAATCAGATCCATAACAGATCTGATTGTAATTATGAAATTAAATCGCATGTGAAACGGCCATTTTGAGTACCCGAAACGCCAGCTTTTGACCGCGAATCTGAATTGCGTCACCAAGCGGCGGGCGCGTTAGCAACAGCAATACCCGCCAAATCCAACGGCCTTTGTTTCACGCGATATTCCGGATTGCGCGCAAATGCCTTGTTCCCGCCGGAATCCTAACCGACTGTTGCTAGGCTGCGTTTTAAATCCAAACCGTTTTTTATGACTGAACCGGGATACCAACGGAAATCATTGATTCTGGAACCCCAGTTATTTTGCGAATTCCTTAATGAAAATTTCGGACTTACGTATTTTTATTATTTCTGCACAATATACCAATTGGCCCACTTGTGTCTGTCAAATTAGTACAATTTAATGTTTCTCCAAATGGACAAAATAATGACTTTCTTTCCCCATTGTACATTATAGGTACTGTTTTTTTCAGCATAAGTGAAAGTGAATTGTGTTTTTTCCCTTACATAAGTGAAAAGTGGAATAATAATAAAGCCAATGACTGATTCCATGAATAAATAAAATAATTTTAATATGGTTGGATGCAATAAACCCCATATTCAGTCATTTTCATCCGGAAGTTTGTCCTTTATTTGCCAGAAATGTGCCTTTTGTGAACTTTAGTGCCTTTCTCAGTGCAAAGTGTTTTGTGAAAATAAAAAACCTGTTTTCTAAAGGTCAATCCTGGCAAAATTTTTCTAAAATAAATAAATACTTGTGAATTTCACAGTTTTCTCAAAAGTGGTCAGTGAAATACAAAAACCTTTACCACTAAGGTCTTTCCACGCAAAATTTTTTCTCGTCTGCCCCTCTTTGACAAGAATTCTGGTGTCATGTATACAAAACACATTTGGAAGTGCCAACAGTGATCACCAAGTGAAAAGTGCCTCACAAAAAATTAATTTTTGCGCTTTCTAAAGGAAACCCCTGGCCAATTTTTTTTCTTCTCCCCACCACCCAGGAAACTCACAATGGAGGACAAGCAAACTATTACATCATCCAACTTGGGTACCATTCCCAATGTGCATAGTTTATCCAAAGCCCACCTACAAGCTGCTTTAAGGGATAGAGGACTCTCCCTGATTCATAGCAAGGCATATGCACTGTCGTTCAACAAAAAGTCAACTATGGAACGCGCACAGAAAGCGACGTTGAAAACAAGGATGATTTCATCAATAAATGTCCCACTGACAACCGTAGCCGCTGCAACAATCAAAATAACAACGTGTGCCGTTCCCAATAAATACACCGGCCGCGTGCTCGGCCATGGGCGAGACACGCGGGCGGCAAAGCCGTGCACAAGGATTGGCAAACTCATAGCTAGGCGCCGCCCGCAAACCAAGCGTATTAAGAGGCAAGGCCCCGAAAAAACTATGAGGAAACGGAGCGACACCAACGTTTCTTTTAGCAGAATCAAATACTGCGAAATACAACAAACCTCGTCTCAACAAGGATTTGTTCAAGATGTTTTTAATCTCACATGCGGGCCTCAAGTTTGTGCCACGGTTTTGTTTGAGATTATCAACTCCTTTTTACCCATTAATGTTACTGTTCGTCCATACATTATGGCCATTGTGAGAATACCTCACTATTAGGTGCAACAATGCAAATTGTCACCTTTCTTTTCTCCTTTTTGTAATTTTGTGTTGTATATAAAATGATCCAGTATGCATCACATTTTTTTTTGTAAGCTTACAGAGTCTTACTACGTCAGGCGTGTATTGTGTCAATCACATGCCCATCGTTTCATAAATGAAACAAGTTGTAAATTATTTTGTAAATTAATGCGTACTCTCCTTGAAGTTACTTTCAAATGTTTTTTTGCACTGTTTTTTCTTTCCCTCACGGCAATTTTTTTTCTTTATTTTTTTTCACCTGTTCTAAAACTGATCACTTTGGAACGGAGACACTTTTCGAGTTTCAATGTTTGGGAAGTCGCGAGCCCATTTATTGTCTCAACACGTACACTACGCAATGTTCATGCCACGTCATACCCTGCCTTGTCATGTAATTTTGTAATTTTTTCTCCTATTTTTTTGTTGCATTTTTGTCGTGCGGAAAGGAACTTTCTCACCTGTTTATTTTGTTCATGTAAAGTAGTTGACAATTGCCCATCGGCGTGTCGTTCTAGAAGTCGGGTTTTGTAAATTCCAAAGTGTTAAATTCCGACTCAGAACCAGTTAACTATTTTTACAATTTTCCCTTTTATCTTGTTCATCATGAGTTGTAAAACCTTCCGAGGTATCTCTAGCATGAAAATCAAACAGTGGTTACTTACATAGTCGCCCCTCGTGTATATAAGTTTTTTTCAATTTTTTCCTCTTAAATTAAAAATTGATGGCGTCCTACCCAAATTCATGCTCTTGTACCCAAATTGGATATCGACACGTCCATTTTGGAACTTGTATTTATAAAACCAATGATTGGTCTTTATAACCCTGTATATAAATCAATTTGGCTCGTTCCAACTAAAGTACGTAAAACCGAATCATCCGGTCTTTGGTTGTTATAACAAAGCCACTGTTTTTTGTTATTTTGTTTTTTGCTTGTACGTTACGTATGTCTTATATGACACGTTTCAACCCTACGAGACAGGTTAATAAAACCTTATGGTCATCCTGATTTTGGAATTCACAACTTTTAGGTGTTCATTTAACCAAGTATTTGCAACCCAAATTGCACATAACCTGGTATGTTTGTAACTGCACAAAGGGTATGTAAAACCGTAATTGGTCCCTTTTCTTTGGTCTTCCTCACTGCAGGTTGCCACAACAGACAGTATGTAAAACCATTATAGGTCTGTCTTTGTTTTAAATACTTGGTGTAAGTAGAATTATACTCTGCCATCACCCTTGTATTTTGTAACACATGAAGTAGCATCAAATTGTCTATCTTCTCTGTCGTACGCTCTTGGGCTACGGAGTTAGTTAATCTAACGAATCTTTATAAAATGTGTTAAAATCAAGCATCGTTAACGTTTATTGTGTTGTATTTAAACGTAACCCTGTTACATTATAGGAGAGATCCTTAGAACATCCACCGTCATAGGAGAGATCCTTAGAACATCCACCGTCATAGGAGAGATCCTTAGAACATCCACCGTTATAGGAGGGATCCTTAAAATACCTGCCACGATACGAGAAGTTCGTCATAATCACTTTTGCTCATAGCTAAATGTTATTGAGTTGGTCGTGTGACATATTTGTCATGAGTACCACCCTTTCCGTACAATCTATTTTGGTCGTGTGACACATTTGTCATGAGTACCGCTTTTGTATTTTGGTCGTGTGTCATTCATTTGTCATGAGTACCGCTTTTGTATTTTGGTCGTGTGTCATTCATTTGTCATGAGTACCGCTTTTGTATTTTGGTCGTGTGTCATTCATTTGTCATGAGTACCGCTTTTGTATTTTGGTCGTGTGTCATTCATTTGTCATGAGTACCGCTTTTGTATTCTGGTCGTGTGTCATTAATTTGTCATGAGTACCACTTGTATGTATAATTGTGTACAACCCTTGTACACGAGACGTGGAGACGTTAAAACACTTACCGTGATTCGTGCGAACGACATAATATCGGCCTTGCCATCTTCTTTAAGAGGCATTGTATAAACTCTTGACTTCTGTCTATAATTGAGTTTTATCTTGTATGTACTCACATGTTTTTATACACTATACGTGGAGACGTTAAAACACTTACCATGAGTCGTGCGAACGAAATAATATCAAACCTTTTGTGTGCGATCTACGAAATGTAGTCCACAACCCTTTGTTGTCATTCAACGCCAATGCCCGTGGACCTCCTGTTTTTTTTTACTTCTTTGCAAAAAGGAAAGAAGCCCAGGAATATCTACTATCCCAAAAGGACTAGTTTGTAGCTTCACTGCTAACTATGGGGCATAGTGCTGTGGGAGTTAATCGATTGAGCACAAAACCACCCAACTCGTTGTCTGGGGAACGGATAAGAAAACCCCCAGGTTTGTGAAATTGGAGCAAGGGTCTGTCTTTTCTCACAATCACGCAGGAGTTTTTAAAATGACCCCTAATCTTTTGCCCAATACACGCAAAAGATTAGTCTCTTTGTTAATGTGTATTCAAATTTCTCCTCATCCTTTTAACAATTGTAAAGAGTCAGGAAATCTGCTGGTTGATCAGGTTTCATTCTCACATGGAGTTTGAAGTGGAAATTAGTCCAGTCTCTAGCAAGTTTCGTCACTCAACTCCTTTCCTTTTCCTTTCCTTTCTCCTCACCATCATGTTCTCAGGTATATGTTATGAAGAGGAAAATCTGTTGTTAACCATAATTCGCCCTCACTGGGAGTGCGAATCGGTAAATTAACCAATTATCAGCAGGCTTTCTCCCTCACTCTCTGCATATGTCTCACCTTTTGTTCTTTTTCTCAATTTTACGAAACACATTCATGAATGTTGGATATGTACGATATGCACTTGGCGTACCGTCTGTCTCCTTTTGACAACCTTTATTCATGAATTGGTTTCTCTGCTTTTACCGTGACTCATTCACGACTTCTTTGTCTTGTTCGTTGAAATTCTACAAAAATGTTACCACCTTTATGTTAACATAGGCCATGGAAGGCCGGTTGTTTTTTTAACCAAGACATATCGTCACTCGGCAAACGCCAAGTCATCCTGGTAAAGGAAAATGTTCATGTAATCACAATTTAGTTAGAAAACTCTCTCTTCGTCACTCTCTGGGTCGGTGGTTAAAACTTCGTTTATTTCATTATCTGGACACATTTTGTTTCTCTCCAAACCTTTTCTTCATTGGTCCCTAGGCAGGTAAACTTCAAGAATTTTGCTCTAATAATAATTTCTCCCGGATTTAAAAAGAAGCCCAGGCGGATGTCATCACCAACAGCCAAGCTGAGCTCCACTTCCTGACAGCACGCGCTGTGGTTACTAGGTCCCTCCTGCTGCCATTTTTCTACGCATTTGTTCCTGAAAGCACAGACCATACCGCCCATATGTATGTTGTTTTGTCGTGCCACAGCAAGTTGAGTTGTCCCACTATACATTATGACACTCTGAACCACCTTTTGGGCACGCTAGCTCCTAGGTTTGTTCTTACTCTTGCTATCAATGCCAACCATGTCGTCTCTTGCGCTGTCATGCAGTGACGCATATATCGTCATGTGTAAACCATCATTACCTTGACCTCCATTATTCGCTGAATGCGTACCAATACAAGTTATGTTGAGCTACATTATGCTTCAATAACCATTATATACGATCCGTGTTTACCTTAATAACACTTAGGATTCGTACTGGCATGTCTGCAGACACTGGATTCTCCTCTTCAATGACCTCTGTAACCATAGTCGCGGCACAGCAACCACAGTCCCCACTTCGTGAACTTCGTCGTCTTCGACAAAACCAAGTGTTTTCTAAGGCCCAAGTGTACTTCTGAGTGTTATCTCAAAGGGGTCTGATTACAGTGATAATGTAATCCTTAGAATCTGTGAAACCACGTCCTCCTCTTCGAAATTCTCCGAAACCAAACAAATCCACGCTTCGCAAACTTAGCTCCCAGACCAATGAAACCTTAGAATCACACAGGCATTTTTGTTCTTGTTTTTTTGTTCTTCGATTGTACAAATATGAATTGTTATTTTTCAATTGCATAACCATGTATTGTTATTTTTCAATTGCATAACCATGTATTGTTATTTTGTTCAATTGCATAACCATGTATTGTCATCTTTCAATTGCATAATCTTGTATGTTGTTTCACACCATGTACTTTCACCAAAACTGTTCTTTTCCAAACATTGTATGTACCCCCCACCCATTCCCTACAAACATTGTGACCTAAACTATAACATAAATTGCATGTTCTAGCTAGGCATCTCTCAAGCAACGAATCTCTCAGAACCCCGATGGAAGTTTAAGAGGATTTTTTTATCCTACAGCTCCATTGCCACGTCGCTTTTTTTCCAAGCGCGGGGGGAAGTGTTACGATACGCCCTTGAAGCGAGTAGTTTCGAGAACGCGACAGCCCACAGCTGGCCGCCCCCTCTCCCCGCCCCGTATCCTGTTTCTCCTTACCTCCCCGCTTGCCCGGCGACTCCGCAGTCCGCTGCGCTCGCCACACAGACGAAATCCGAGCGCCTTGGAGAACGCACGCTAGCGGCTCACTGTAGCCGGCGGACCCAATTCAACGGGCCGCGATGTATTATTGAAATACCTTTGAGTATAATTGGCCTTTTGCCGCACCATAGTTCGGTCTATTTAGACTATGAAAGTGCCTGATGAAGCTGCCACATGAGACGAGGTTCCTGCCAACCTACATGTAAGCTGTATCTTGATTTCCTCTTTAAATGTTGTCCGTAATTCAGTGAAATGTAGGGCCCCCGCGGAAATCACGACTCGGAGAGTTTCGTTTTGAGAGACAGTCAGGGAGAGTTAAACACTTTAGCTAGGTTTGTGTAATTTGCATTTCTTGTAATTGAATTGTACTGTAAAAACCTATGTATGTGTTTGAGTTTACAATACATGTCTAAATGATTTAACATTGTTATTATTCTGCTACGGCGGGAGGATTGTTGACCAGTGAGGATCCCGTGGGTCACCGAAGGATGGAGAGAAGTTCCCTAGCCTTGAGCTGCCCACCCCCCTGAATAGAGAGTACCATAGTCCCGCTGAGAGCTAGCCAGGGACGTGTTGGTGTGCTGATGTTGGTTTAGAAGCCGACATCGGGGCACCCTAACAACATTCTGGAGGAATTATTTCTTCTAATTACATGGATAAATAAATTATAGTGAACTTAAACAGATACATTACCAAAAGAATTGGACTTAAAAATAAAAACAATAAACATCCCAGTTTCTCTGAATTTCAAGCGAGTTGTTTGAGAAATTCATTTTTTTTAATAAGTGTATCAAATATTCTGCCGAGAATCATCAAACAGAATGGGCACCGTATTTTATAAGATTAATAATAAAAATGGAGCTAAAACAAATGCCAAGACAGTTACAATGTGCGATATGATTAATTATGATTAGTTTCGTAGTGTCCGTGGTCGAGGGGTTAAGATAAGCATAGGTCGCCGGTTCAAATCCCGTCGTTCGCAAGAAAATTTTATTCGATTGGTTTTGGTTATTTCTATAAGGTCAATTCTAAAGTGGAAGATACTCACAGTACTGCCTTGGATGATGCCATCATTCAGAATTGAAACGATGATTTAAATGGATTTTGCCTTTATGATTTTAGATTTTCACGACCAAAAGTATTATTTTTAATTATTTTTTGGGGTGTTATGTTATGTTGAGCTACCTCCTTTTGTGAAATATGTATTCCTTGGACATTACTTCGATGATAAAGACATTTGATTACAGAGTTTAAATACGCACTGACGATTATTTTAATGGGACTGTAAGGGAATATGGATACTGGATCTGAAGAAATTAAGCTAACTGGACGTTTCAAGTATTTCCCACAGCATTAAATTGGTTTATTCTTGCAGGTACCACGGTGACAGGATGATCAACTACGACGCGGGTGTGCGCGTGACGACCCCAGTCGGTGTCCCGACGGCCGGTGCAGGCTACGCCAGCGAGCTGGTGCTGCCTGCCGCCTCGGCGCCCGATGCCGGAGCCTACGCGTGCATGCCGTCTAACGCACGCTCCTCTAATGTCACGGTGCATGTTCATGATGGTATGGAATTTTAAATAAAATTATCATAATTTTTCTTTGATATTTAAATATATGTATTTACATGGTTTCCGGAAATTCGTGTTACCAGCTGAAAACAGGGAACATCGGTATATCGTCACTGAGCGCGTCTCCTAATGCAAATGTTCTAATTTTACAGGAATTTGAAAAACTCATTTTTCAGCAGAAAAATTAAAAGAGATAATTTTTTTTTAATTTATTGCTAAAATTAATTAATTATTAAAATTGCGCCTGTGAATTGTGTTTTTCCTGTTAAATATATGTTTTTCGGTACAATGGTGTTACGCGTCCAGCGACGATATCTACATAATAATATATTTTTTGATCAAATCGATTCCAAAGTTTTCTGAAAATATGAAAGTTTTTTTTTAGCCTTTAGTTGCCATAAAAAAGTATCTACAATTATAATCGGAATGCTCGAATCGAAAAAACTTATAAAATTATTTTTTCAGGTCATCTATGAAATTTCGAGAGCTATGAGTTTTTTCAATTTAGAAGTTATTTTTTTTTATAGATCCTGGTCTTCCCTTCACTTCATTTTAAAAGACACTAAAACAGCTATAATTAACGTAGCGATCGATTATTTCATATTTTACCTAAAAATTCCAACTTGATTTACTTGAAAAAGAAAGCTCAAATCAAAAACTCCAAATACGACATTAATACATCAATTGACCTCTTATACTACGAGTTTCCGGACAACGAGTATGTAAATCATTTATGTAAATTTGCATGGCGGTCCAAACATTCAGAGGGTCAATGAATAAATTACTGAAAACGATTTTTGTCAAGATTCAATGAAGAAATGTTATTTTTCAAAAGAAAGGCATTTCAGACATTTTGTTAGGAAACTTTCTTACAAGGTGGGAAATAGGAAGCGTAAAACTCACTGTAGGATAATATAGCAGGCTGGTTGATGATGTCCAACAAAAGAATTCACATTCACATAAAATGTTCCAAACTGTGCACAGAATGTATGATCACAAACAGTTATAAATTGAAGACTTTTAATAAACTCGTAATTTAGCATTAGATACAAATATAATACACATATTTACACACTTAATCACGTAATACACTGCTTGTTGGAAGTTGACACCGCATTGAGTTGCAATGTCAATCTTAGGTAGGAGACTCTGTGTAGGAATAAAGGAAGTTGGTTTGTAGGTGGGTAGGAATTTTGGGAAAGGAACAGATATATTCCAAACACATTTGGTGAAATAAAATACCTATTTTTGTTATTATTGCAAAAAAAATAAGATAATCCCTATCTAATTCTGCTAAATACATTAGGGTGGGTCGCGACTGTACGGGAATTTTTATTTTTGGTTTTGATTTGTCTAATAGTGTTGAAGGATGTTAAATGGAGATATAAATACACTTATTATTAAGTTGCTTTACAATGCACTTATTCGAAGTCATCTCGACTATGCCTGCCCACTTTTTAGTACGGCCTCCAAAAATGCACTCAGTAAATTAGACAAAATTCAATCGAAGTCATTGCGAATAATAACTGGAGCGATGCAGTCATCGCCCATCAATTCCCTTCAAGTGGAATGTTCTGATCCCCCACTTTATTTAAGGCGACAACTGTTGACTGACAAATTTGTTCTTAAATGTTTAAATTCTAAATGTCATCAGGTTATTCCCAGAGTTTCGTTGTTCAAAGACTCGACACATTCATCTACAATCAGAGCTCGAACTAAACCTCTTCCTGCCATCTGTAAAAATTTTCGCTCTCTCTCAGAGCTTCAAATTATCCAAAATAATCTTCTTCCACTATACAAATTAAAATATAGTCACGTCACCCTATCCCCAACAATTTTGGAAGGGATCGGCATCCTTAAAAGTCATTCCAATCTCCCAGCCCGTACTGTTAATAATATGTTCAATGACATTATTTCTTCTAAATGGCCCAACTCTTCTCTTTTATTTACTGATGGCTCCAAATCTCCTGACTCTCCTAACTGTGGTATAGGTATTAACGTTTACCACAATAATTCTAATGATAGATTATTTTATTCAATTTCAAACCAATTTTCAATATTTTCTGCTGAGTGCATTGCAATAATTGAAGCGCTCAAATATATAGTCAAAAATAATTGTGAACATTCCCTTGTTCTCTCTGACTCTCTCAGTTCCCTCCAAAAACTTAAATCCTGTCCTCTTCTTCATCCTGATGATCACTTTGTATGCCTCATTAGAGTGCTGATAGCCTCCATTCAAAGCTCTGGAAAAACCGTAATTCTTGTTTGGATCCCTGGACACATTGGCATAGTGGGTAACGATATTGCAGATTCTTTGGCAAAACAAGGAGCGTCCAACCCTATTGTTACCCTCGTAAACCATATTCCCCTATCTGATATTTTTTCCATCATCAAAGATAGATCCCGCAATGTTTGGACAGAGTATTGGAACATTGCCAGTCAATCCAAGGGAGCTCGCTACGCCTCAATACAAAGGACTATCCCATCAAAATCGTGGTTTCAAAAATTTCCCCATTTTTCCAAAAAAGAAATTTCCTCACTTATTCGAATGAGAATCGGTCATTGTTCCGTTCCTTCTCACCTTTTTAAAATTCACATCCTTGACTCCCCAGATTGCACGTTCTGTGGTCTAGATGTGGGCACTTTAGATCACATATTTTTTGGTTGTCCCTCCTAAATAAATATCCTCTCTTCTATCAAGCGTTATCTAAAATTGCCTCCCCTCCATTCAACATTTCATCTCTTCTAAGTCTGAACTCGACTCCAATCTTCCATATAATTCTGAAATTTGTACATTTAAATAAAATTAATATATAAATTCATCTATCCCTTTCTCTGTAATTTTAAATGATGGCCTAGAACACCCTTGAAGGGTGAAAGCCAGAAATAATTGAAAAAAAAATACACTTATTTTTTTAATAATATTTTTATATCATCTTCTTCCTCCGGATTGACTTTGAAATTTCACATAACAGAGCCCACCCTTGTTAAACCTTAAAAAATGTTAGATAAACCATTAAAAAGGAATAGTTTTTAATAAAACACGAAATAAAGGAAATATTTTGATTTATTTATTAAAAAAAATATATTAATATATTTTAAATTATAGTTTTCAGATACCAGCAAAATTCTTGTTACTCTCAAATTTTAGCATTACTTTGCGACACTTGTAAAGGACTTTTTGTAAATTATTTCGTTAAAATCTTATACCTAGATTGCATGCAGTTGGCAATGCTTTCTCAGAAGTAGTAGATGTGTTCAACTGCACCGAATATAGTTATAAGAAGGCTATAATATCATACCTCAATCACAATAATCAATGTTAGGTAAAATAGTGTTCATCGGCACGGCGTCTATATCATACTCTACTATAGATTCCAAACTACGCACTTACTTCATTTATATTATCTATCAAGCAGACTAGTTAAGTGTTAACTTTCAATTTTTTTTTCAAAATTATTATTTTTTAAACAAAGTTATTATTGAATCTCTAACTGACAGCCCTGAAAAGCAGAACTAATTAGCAGTACCTGTATTCATTTCAAACTGCAGTCATTTCAAACTGAAGGTAACAATAATATCATGTACTACATTTTAGCCAATTCCTGGAATCCAACGATATGTTCAAATAGAATTAAATTATATTATACTTGATGTTAACAATTTTTCTAAGAAGTCACCTTTATTTACTTATTTTTATTCTGCATAAAATGAGTATTCTCTATACGAGCTCATATTCTTCTTTTTTTGTTGTAATACATAATTGTATCCTATAACTAAATACTAGTTGTTATCACACGTATATATGTACTTGGTTTAATGTACATTCTTATTTTGTTATCATTATAATTACCCTCCTGTGTACCACTGTGTATCATGTATCATGTATCACCGGCTTGTAAAAGCCATTTTATGGCGTTGAAATAAATAAATAAATAAATAAAATATACTACATTTGCTATGAAAGATTACAAAAAAATATGGTTGACAGGATTTATAGTAATTTTTATATACACTAGAAATAACCCCTTAAAATGAAAAAAATTCAAAACTTTGGAGTGAATCCGTAGGAAGAAGAGAGTATCAGAAATTTGAAAATTTTTAAACACTTCGCTTTGAACCCATTTGGCACCCTAATTCCGCTCTTAGAATTTCAAAATAATATTTTTTTTAAATAACCCAACTTAGTATACATACGTTAAACGTAAGATAATATAAATAAACTCGAGTTCAGCTCAGTCATTTGGAATCCCCAATATCAAACATATTATATGATCTATCTGTTAGGAGAACTTCGAATATTGTAAAGTTATTCGTAGTCAGATAAAGTTTGTCTATCATTTCCATTCTAAATAAATAATGTTCAATTTCTTATTCAATAGATGCGGCTTGCCCTCCTTTCGAGAATCAAACCAGAGTCGGGGGAGATGCGGGACTGATTGTCCAATGTCCCCTGGCCACAAAGGACCGGCAGGAAGTCAAGAAATCGCCATCGGAAGTCAACGGCGTCCAGTCTCCCCGGCAATTGGTCACATCCGGCCCTCTTCTAGCCGCCTCCCTCGTTATTGCAGCGCTCTTGAATTGCAAATTTGCATTACTCCATTAACAGTGAACTCGGGTGTAACTTGAGTTTCGAATTCGCAGACTTATAAGTGCAGCGTATATCTTGTTATAGCCATATCTTATACTACAGTGATACTTGTTCTCGTGTCCTTATAAATAACATAAAAATATAACACACTAAAACATAGTTCTATTAGTTTTTATAAATTAAAAAAATATAGTATTAAAGGAATATATTGATAACTTAATGACTTCTCTCAAAGTGAAAATAAAAGTTATACAGTAGGATTTTTTTTTTTTAAATAATCTAACATCTAGATATTGTTTAAAAAAAACTCACGAAGTGATGAAAAATAAATAATAATATAAATAATACCTTTATTAAGAAGTTAGTAACTATTTAAAAAAATAAAATGTGAAATTTATTAAGTATGTTAAAGGTTTGTTGGTTTTTGTTCGGAAATAAATGATTTTAATACATTTATTATTATATTGTAGTCTATTATTTATAGATTAACTATTTTGAAGTTCCTGTATGTAAATGCGTTTATAAACATATATTTTAAATTGTGTCATTTCATGTAAACTAATAAAAATAACAGTATTTAAAAATAAAAAAATGTTGTTTTATTATCGGTTTATAATATTTGTATAGATATTTTCAATCTTAGAGTTCAAATATTAAAAAACCAAACTTTTTTTTTAAAGAAAAACATGTTTTTTTTTTATCATTAGTTCCACACAGGAGGTTTTTTTTTATTATTATTATTATTATATTTTTTATGGTATGACAGGGCTTGTCATCTTTGGGGATGCTTTGGTGATAAGGGTATTTTTCAGGAGAGGAAGGAGTTGAAGTTCTGGGAAGGAAAAGGGTATGAGGGGTGGGTTGGAATCGGTGGGTCAATGTAGAAGTGACGGACGTAAGACAACAATCCAACTGCGGTGTAAGGCGATGAGTTTGGAGAGACCAGCTGGTAATTCTAGGTTAGGTCTCCCTCAACCAATCTCTCTCGATCAGTAGGTTCCGGGCACCCATGCTAAGTCACCAAACATAGCAAACCACTTGAGGGGACCTATGGCAGGGATGTTGGTTAACCAATATGTTGATATGGATGGTGGTTCCCAGGGCGGCAGTACCAATATGTTTATATGGATGTTGGTTCCCAGGGCGGCAGTACCCATAATCGCCTCCCAAAATGTTAAACTTCCACCGCGATTTTTTCCAACTTTTTTCCTAATATTTAGGAAATAGATAGGTAAGTACTTACTGGGCAGAATATTTTTTCCTAAAAAATTGTATTTTCAAAACAGTATTTTTATTAGCGATACGAAAAGTTCTATACATGCTTAAAAAAACCTATTTCCTGATATTAACGTCCTCAATTTTTAAATAATTAATATCGCAAAAATACGAATAACTACGAACAAACGATAATAAATTTAAAATAAAAATATACTTTGAGATAACTACTTTACCTTCCTACGTAAATTCAAAATCGAGCAGCCGTAAAAAAATACGTTCGTTATGTTGGTATTTTTTTTACGTTTTAGCAGCTGGTACCGGCTTAACCATTTGTAATACCAGTATAAAGTGGAGGCTATTATTAGGGGCTTGATATATGGATGAAGGTTTTTTTTATGCCGACCCTCTGCTTGTTTTACAAAGGGTTCAAAATGATTATTTCCATCACGAAATATATTTTATAATCTCGTCAATTATATTCTGAAAATTGACAATTTCCCGTTGCAAACATTTTTTGGAAATTTTCAAATATCATTATTCTTTATTGAATGAATTGATTGAATGAATTGTAAACAATATTAAAATCACTGTCAGTATAATTTAAAACAACCTGACTTATCTACGTTTTTTGATTGCTATGTATCAGGAACTAATTACATTAAATAATATTGGATGTTAAAAAACAATTAAATTTTCCACTGTAAAAAGAACTTTATCGTATCTTTTTGTGTTTATGTTTATTTGTTTTTTTCCTGTAAAATGTGAAGTATTGTTATTACTTTTTTTTTCAAACGAAGCAAACACATTGTACACATGAAATTTTCAATAAATAAAAAGAAAATACTTTGATTTACCTCACTTCATTGGCATTTTGTAGCCTGCCGGTTTCGGTACCTACGTACCATCCTCAGGACTGTTATAAAAATACACAAAGTCCTGAGGATGGTACGGAGGTTCTGAAACCGGTAGACTACAAAATACCAATAAAGTGATGTAAAACAATGTATTTTCTTTTTATTTATTTATCTTTATTACATTTTTATTTAATTTTATTCGGTAGGTCCATAAAATAGGCACGAAGCCCTCAAACTACGTACACGAATGTTGAAAGAGTATAAATAAGTTTTTTTTTAGCGCAATGATGTCCTGTTTTAGTTTGACCATTTTGAATTTAGTCTGTCTATAAATAAAGTTCTGATTCCAGTTCAAGGTGGTGGCAATTTTAGTGGTTCATTATTTTTTCAAATGTGAAATCGTTTCGATTATGTGTACTTTCTTATTGAGCGGGTTTTTCAATACCACGAGGATTCACGATTACGGTACCGTAACGGTATAGAAAAGGGTATAAACATACGTTCTATGTCACAATAATGCTACAGCTCTTTCAAAAGATGAGATACCCAATGTACGTAGGTCTGTTTCCTCCAAAGAAAAAAATTAATCTTTTTCTAGCATCTCTCTCACACATCGCACCGTGACGTCTTTGACAATACTACTTGCCGTGACGACAATTTTTAAAGTACAAAGTTACAAGGATAATATTGAAGTATGAGTGAATTCCAAAAAATTAAAAACTTCAAATGTCAATGCGCTGATGGTTTTGCTTTTCTTCCTAAAAAAATAATGCTGCAGCTCTTTCTTACAAACTAAAAAACAACCATTGAAAATGAGACAAATGGTGAACATATATCTGCATCCCCCCAAAAGGAAACGTTTGATCATTATCATATATCTCCCTCCAACGCATAAAGAAAATTAAACGTAATTCTCGGGGCTGAGCCGTAATAATGTATATGTGTTTCCTCCAAAGAAAAAAAGTTGTTCTTTGGAGGAAACAGTCACACAATTTTGTGTCTCATTTTTTGTCTCGCCATTATTTAATGTGTAAGAAAGGCTGCAGAATTATAGTGATAAGGAAGTCACATTCGCATTTTGTTTCAAAGTTATGCTACTCACCAACTTGAAGAAAGTTTGAAAAAAGAATTGTCATTGAGATATTGACGTTTATTTGGACAAATTCTATAATTCTTCATTTAAAAAATTTATAAAGTTTTATTGCTTATAAGTAAGTAGATGGGTATTTAGGTATCTACTAACAAACCTTACGAATTCTGAGGAAATTTTGGTTTTCATTTATTAAATAAGAATAAATTATAAACATATGTTTTTAGACACGAGTTATTTTATAGTTTTCTGCCTATTATGTAGCATAATAAGGGAGAAAACTTAAGTTTCCGATATAGTTACCAGAATAGTCCAACAAAAGTGGAGATGGACAGGTCAGACGATCCGTGATCCGCAAGAGAAATGGTTTAAAAAATGTCACTGACTGGTATCCCAGAGATGACAAGAGAAGTAGAGGACGTCAACAAATAAGATGGGAAGACGACCTAAAACTCACGGCTGGAAATCAAAAGAGAAGAGTAGCGCGTGACAGGTCCCAATGGAAAATGTTAGAGGAGGCCTATTCCAAGAGGCAACTGAGCTTCGTGATATATTATAACAAACAAGAACGTGTTTAGTATGCCTAACAGAAGTCCAGAATAAAAAGCTTATTATTATTATTTTACTAACTTTTCACAGAACTTCTAGTAAATAGTAATATTAAAATTTTATAAAATTAGGCTAAGTTTCTATTCATAAATTAATAATATCGCTCTCAAAATAACAAAATCATATAAATGCAATTTTTTTATTTAAGAGTATGTAAACAGGCGTATTAAAATATTTACCTATTTGATTTTTTTTACTCTTGATTTGAATTCATAGAAACTTATTGTAAGATGTTTAAAAAAGAGTATGAAGAATATCTGCCAATTTATGTAAATGATGCGTAGGTATATTTTTCAAGATAGAAATAAAATATAACATAATAAGTGAAAAATCTTGTATAACTTCAAACCCGCTCTTTTTAGAAAACATGAATACACAAATAGAGCCTACAACTTGTAATGTTTCATCTTTCTACTTTCAAGATTTCTTTAACCTTTCTCTTGGCTATGATCAGTATTTAAATTTTCTTTAAGGCTTTACATATGTGTGATATGAGTGGAAAAGTTCCTCCCCTACAGCACACAAACCTCCATGAAAATGGAACCCTTATATTTTCTTTAACAACTATAGGAAGCTAATTAAAGCAACCTTTTACTACATATCATTATAGATATATGTATGTACTCAACTAATTAATACGTTATTTACGACATTGAACGTAAATTTCCTGTATTTTTGTTGCAAATAGACTCGCCAAACATTGTGTATTTTGTTGATTTATGGTATAGAATTCTAATTACTTTTATTTTGTGGTAACTGTGGTTCAGAACGAGGCGTTGAACTTCGAATTTAAATTTGTGTCTCTCTTGCAATTCTAAGTTTTGTTTATTTTTTTATTAACTAGACTTTTCCTAGTCACTATTTTGATCCCCTACCCTCTAATGAATTTTTTAAGTAACCTGTAATAAATGACATTTTACATGTTCAATTGTAATGTGTAATGTATGTAATTTGTAAGGCGGGTATCTATCGGTCACGCTGTGTTGTTCGCTACGATTAGTGACTTGGTTGGTTGGCAGCGTATGCATCTTCCTACCTACTGCGTGGGGGGCCGAATCGGGAGAGACTGGTTGAGGAATCTTTTGACCTCTCCAGCAGGACTCGTTAAGATAAACAGACCATCACACAACTTTGTTAGGCACACCTTTTTAATTTAATTTTTGTTATTTCTATGGCAAAGTTTGTTCATGATGTAAGTATAAAGCATTATATACCTGTAAAAATATGGCTTAGTTTTCACAGTCCTCCTTGCTTAGGTTGTATTTACAATGTCATTACAAGATTTGCAAATTGATTTTACTTTGTTCCATCAGTCATAGATATGCTTACTTTGCCTCGATCGCATTCGTTGATCAGAAATAATTAATAAGTCAGACATCTCCGAAAAATCTAAATTTGATTTGTGTATTCAGTTAATATGTGTGACCATCTATCTGGTGCGATACTAAGTTACTCAATAATACCACCAAATCAATTATAAAACAGAGAAATTTTTAATTAATTAAACAAAACGTTGATATTTTCTGGTTCAGTAGGAGAAAATTTAAAAAATGCAGTGTCAATGTACTGGAACGTTATGCATCTCGGTTTTATTTAAATGGATATTTAATATGTAAAACACAGTGGTGTCGCAAAACTGCTACTCCACTATAAATTGGCGGTTGTGCTGCAGAGCAAAGCCCTAATGCAACCCTCGAAGGACCAGTCCCGATAACTACGTGGTCGCTATGTTAAATGGGACGATTAGATTAAAACGTACCTTTTTGGGCTCTCATACCCTTAAATAAAAATACCTATCGGAGTATCATAAAATTTTGTTTTCAAAATACGCTCATTACAGAAAACATTTTATATATTATAATTATAGTTCCCAATTATGTCCTCTGCGTGCGAACTGTGTCTTAATTGCTCTAAATAAACAATAACATTGTTAATCTCTAGTGACCCTCCAGGTAAGTATGGTCTTGTATATATTTTCTGCCTGTACAGTGCATTTTTACAGCAGCATCGCGTTCATTGGTCAAATCATTGCACATATAGTTTCGTATCGGTGATCGATGAACCGGTGGATGCAATTTTTAGCCATAAGATGTTGTTGTATATAGTTTAAAATAAGATTGTATAAACGTTTTATAAATTTGTACAGCGCCCTTGAGGTGATTTTTCACAAAAACGGCGCTATACAAGTCATCCAAATATTATTATTATTATTATTAGATAGCATACACTCGCAAAACCTGATGGATAGTCAGTCGATGGTTCAGATCTGGGCTTTTGGACAATAAGATAAGCCCAGAACGGAAAAGGAAAATAGGACTCACCAGTTGCAGATGGGGCCTCACTGATCTCCAAGTATTGTTGCGCACTTCACTATATGCTTCGTAACTAGCAATAATATTTTTGCAAGAGTTATAATACGTGCTCCTTGTCTGAAATATTATTTTGTACTGAGCTTCAAATACCTCTTCTTCTTGCAACAATTGCCTTTTTAATAGTGACATTTTGGGATGGGAATAGTAGGTAGGTGGGGTAAAATCAGGATTTTGACATATGCTACCCACCAAGTCTGCGAATGCAATACCTAACCAATCCCATATAATAATGCGTGAACACACAGACCAGTATTAATAATATTTGATGTATGGTGAGCATTCGATTTATTTCTTTCCACATTATCTCAAAACATTGTATTTGGAATGTCTGAATTATGAACTGAACGATCGATTTGTTCTTATTTCCGAATCTCCACATTTCACGGCACCACATCGTTTTGGAATGGTGCAACGTAGTTTTACTAAACATGTGTAGAAATTTCCAAAATACGAATATATAAATTACTATTACTACCTCAAGGTTCAACCTCGAGTGTTTTATTCCAATGTTTAAGTAAGTAGGTACCTACAATAACTTCACTTTTAATGATCTTCCGTCTTTTTTTCTTTTACTTTTTCGCTCTTAGCAGTTTGAAACTTAAACAAATTAAGTGGGGATAAACAAGGGAAGAATTATGGCAACAATGAATCTCGGGAGTTTTTTTTTCTTCCTGGCTTAGCGGAGGAGGCTGAGAGAAGATTAATCACGACGAATTCCCTGAAAAAAGGATTCAGCAAAAAAAAACTCGCTACTTCTCGGGGAAAATAATGCATTATGCAAAATTAAGCAATTTAAAGAGAGTAAGTGGTGCTTCTTCACAATTAGATACCTATTTTATTTATGTGACAATTCTTTTTAGGTCCACAATTGTCGGACATGGTTATATTATGTTTCCGGTTTTTTTTAAAAGTAGAATATATTTTTTTTAATATATTACTTATGTAGAAATGGTAGAAATCATAATCAAAATAACTGTAGAATCACCCATTTTTAAGAAAAATTACTCATTATAAATAACTACGGAAAAAAAATATTCAAAATGACGTGATTGAATCATGTTTGGGTTGTCATGCCATTTAGGGCTTCATCCTTCTTTAACGAACTTTTCGAACTGCTTCACAGTGTCGATCATGTCATAAAATAAAAAAGTATGTATTTCTTTGAAAATATGAAAATAATATAAATATGGCTATCTTTGGTGATAAAGTTAAGTCAAATCTGAAATAAATCGGAGAAGAATAACATAATACATGAATCCACAAAGGTATTATGAATACTTTCATTTAAAACATTTTCCTTTCCTAATAAAATAAGAAAAATTGGGAATTTCGGGACTTTGTTGTCTTGAACGTTAGGCATATTATAATAATGGTTCCATGACAGTTCATCCTGCGACAATTCATCCGGCGACAGTTTATCCGACGACAGTTCATCCGGCGACAATTCATCCGGCCTGATCATTTAGAAGATTTTTTCTTCAAGTAAGTATGCAAAGAAGATATACGGCCGTACAACCTAAATCGATATACTTATATCTGAAGGCATCTTGAGTGGAAATCCGCTGTTACCTAACCTAACCTAACCTAAAAAATTTGTCAATTCACCCTAAAAAGATGGTGTTAATTTCAGATAAAAAAAGTTATATTATATGCAAGTAGGAATCTTTACGGTTTTTTGCTAAGCCGACTGCACGTATAAGTATGTTGTATTTTGTTATTCACGCATGTTTCTTCGGAGAGTCGAATTTCTTGTTATTAAAAATATTTTTACAGCGGATTTCCACTCAAGATGCCTTCAGATATAAGTATATCGATTTTGGTTGTACGGCCGTATATCCTCTTTGCATACTTACTTGAAGAAAAAATCTTCTAAATGATCAGGCCGGATGAATTGTCGCCGGATGAATTGTCGGCCGGATGAACTGTCGGCAGGATGAACTGTCGGCAGGATGAACTGTCGGCAGGATGAACTGTCGCCGGATGAACTGTCGCCGGATGAATTGTCGCCGGACGAATTGTCGGGTCATCTACAATAATATTGACCATTGTCCATGTCGTTTTAACAAATTTAAATAATTGTTAATGTAGATAATGTTGAAATCCAAGTTGGGCGTCATAATGCTGTCGATAGATTAAAAAAATATAAAAAATAAAAATAAAACTAACATTCAGAGGATATTCTCAAGTTTAGAAAAAAGAGTTACGAGTACTCCATTAATGCTACAAAAAAATTGCGTTTGATCTGCATGGATGAGGTTTAGTTATCAGAATGAAAGTTGAAACATTCAAAATTCATATTGAAAACAAAGACATCATAAGAATGAATGCAATCTGACGAGGAAGGGTTGCAAATGTAATAAAATGGTGTGATACCAATTTTTTATTGAAGCTTAGTTGATAAACAGCATAGCAGACAGAAATAATAATCGCTGGATGACAAAAAATAATGTTAGTGGTTTTGTAAATCTAGTCTCCAAGACATAAGCTTATTATTGTTCAGGATCGAAAGATGTTTTCCAACAGACAAATTCTCCAAGAATCCAGTCTTCAAAGTTCACTAATAATGGCGTCATTCACGAGTAGATTCACGTCCGTCAATCTAGAGGTAGCCCAAAGCTCTTGCTTGTCGTTTGAGGAATGAATCTTGCCAGTATTTGAAATCCCGGTTTCAAAAGCTAGATCGCAGATTTGGCCACCGCAGCGACCTAAAAAACTACAGATGCATCGTAAATTACTATGTCCGAGTAGCGACCGTTACTTTTTAATTTTTGCGAGTCTTCTTCTGTTTCATGTTCTTTTAGATTTATTAAAATTATCTTCTTCTTCAATGATAAATTTCCCAAAGTCCATCAAACTCCCCATACTTCCGAAGTACCCACGAGTTGAGAAATTCCTGCAGCGGTAATTAATAGTCCCTAATGAAGATGCAACCGAGGCCTTCTTAGTTAACTGGATTGAACTTTCGAGAACTGCTTTGACTTTAAGTTAGTTGGTCAACTATTTGCTATCAATAGGTTCTATTATATTAAACTAAGCGTCGTGAAACTTATTTAATTAATCATTTGCAAATTTCTTCATTGATTTCTGGGATTATTAATTAACTAGAGTAGACCCGTGAAAAATCACGGAATACTCTGAATTCTTGACAAGTCATCTCCAATTTTGAAAATGACAATCAAAATAATGTTATTTGCCTACCTTTTCGATTTGTGATTAGATTCCGTTGAATGTTTTTAATTACCTTTAATCTGCTTTCATTTCAAACCAAAAGTTATCAAAAGACTGCGTGAGTGTGTTATTTTGTTAATCGACTTTAAAACATCCATTATTGTTGAATCATTGAAAAATTGTATTATCAAATTTTATTTTATTAATTCGTGGCATAATTTTTTTTCTACGTGAATACCTCATAAGAGTCCCAGCTGCTCGCGTCTGGAACCAGTGAGACTATGGCATCCCCAATTGGGGTATGTTGTGAGGCTGGACGAAACGGGAAGGAGATATGGAGGAGGAAGGTGGGGAAAGGACATAGCTATTCAGGTCAGGTCATCAAACAAGGCTAAAGCCATTTCAAGCAACGTTTCGATTCTGAATAGTGCACTTCCACCAGGACGATACTGAGAGTATCTGAAATGTACCGTAAAATATACTGTATATTATTTTTTAATTAATTAATTTAGATTTGATCCCACGAGCTTCGGATTGGGAGTCAAAAGCCTTACCTCTCGACCACTGCGGCCGTTATAAATGCATTGTTGCTTTTGATTATTTGATTCTCTTGATTGGTGATCGCTTTTAGATATCTTTAAAACATTAAATTGCAGTAGAATGATTTCAGAATGTAATTATTTTTCAATTTGTTTCAATATTACTTGTTTGTTTTATTTATTTTGATTTAATAGGTGAATTCTATAATAATTATAGTGTAAACAATGTATCATTAGGTTAGGTAAAGATTAAATAAAAACAAATCACTTTGATTACACCTCTTCTTGTAATCAAAAATATCAACATGTTTTAAAACTAATGATTTCATCGTCAGGATAAAATTAAATTTAACCAAAATCATATAGATATTATATAAAAATAAGTATTAATAAATTAGTTCCTTTAGGTAAAGTACATTACAATGAGTGATTTTACTCAAGATTCGTAGAGAATTCGTTTAATGTAGGTCTATTAGGTCAATAAGGGGGTAGAGCGGTGATGGGTTAATGTATTCAGACTAAACGACGTAAGTAAAGAAGCTGTGTACACAAATTGCGACCCGCGGCATGTCGTATTAGACAGACTTACTGTCGAATTCGCCCTAGCAGGCCTGGAGATTCAACATTTCCGCCGCGTTCATTTTAATTAATTCTGAAGAACGTGTTACTAATATTTAAGATGTTTCTAAACGTTTCCCTCCCGAAGTTATTAATTCATTATCTAGAAAAATAAAATCTGATACTTACCGCAGACTTCATAGTTCAAAAACGGGTTATAAAATTTAAATCGTTTTACGTAAAATATATTTATGGTAAGGTATTGTTTTTATTAATCCTAAATATTAATTAATTGTTTGTCTTTACCTAGTTGATTTTTTTTTCATCTTTATTAATTTTCATTTTATCCTGACGAAAAAACCATCGGTTTCGAAAGATGTTGATAATTTTGACAAAATAAGTGGTGTTTACAAAATGATTTGTTTTCAATTAATTAAAATGACGCCACAAAGTGAATTTACGATTAGTGAGGAAACCATAAAGATGGGTTGTAATACTATTTCGATGTAATAATGGTGTATCTTTTAAGTGGTTTATGTACGTTTTGTAATTTTTTTATTATTACTGTTTTCAAAAATTACCATTGATTACAAGTCGATTGGCAACTTCCAAGATCCATTTTATCACTCAACTCAACTCATAAGCACTATAAGCAGGTAGGTACTTTACGGAAAGGAGTAAATGGTAGATCATCGGGGAATAAGTAGCAGTAAGATTATATGTTCACCGAACAGTAAAACCCTGGAAAGAAAACTAATGTAGTTAAATAGTTTATAAAAAAACATTTCGAATCCAGGCGTCAGACCTCATCAAACAGTACAATGAATTTATTTGTTTATATTTCCAAGAAGGTATTTCAACATCTGAAAACGTATGATCTATTTCGCCAGAAGTAAGGTACAGCCATAATAATTTCACTTCTATGGGTGTTTTTATTCAGTGGCAAACTCCTCTTCAGTCGAATCACTGAAGAGACCAACTGTTTAGTATATATATATATGTAATGTAATTTTAGCATCCTTCAATACATGTCGTTAGTAAAGTTAGTAATACAAGGTTCTACTTCATCCCAACAGATGGCAGTTGTATGATGTCAGAAGAGTAGGTACCATCTATTGTTGTTCGTGGTTTACGCACGAATGGTTACGATGATTGATGAAGGCATCTGAGAGCAGGGCAAGTGCCATCAGTCCGGCAGCCGGAAAACCGAAGAACTACACAGAGCCTATATCTTCTTTCAAGATACTGTATGGGAGGGTCTTTTTGAGAAGAGGAAGGTCTGAGAAAGAAAAAGTTTTGAGGGGTGGGTAGGAATCTGGGGGTCAGCTTGTCCATGAGTGACGGACTTATGAATCTATCCCTCCCACTGCTTGCAAGGCAATGTTCCGAGAGAATCCTGCTGAGACGTCAAAACTTCTCCCTCAACCAGTGTCTGCTGAATGAGATTAAGAATTGGGCTGCCACATAATTATATCCGATTACGCAACCGCTGCCAAGACCCAGAAAAACTTCGCCTTCTTAGTCACCAAACGAAGCCAACTACTTGGGCTGACCTACGCCAGAGGTGTTGGTTATCCAATAAATGGTTCCAGGAGCGGCGATATCCATACTAGCCTCCCAAATCGAAATGGTTGATAATCAAAGATATAAACTAAAATCCGAATGTGCATTTTTAAATATATAAACATAAATATATATAAATAGGTTTATAAAAAAATTAATATATAAATATTTTGAAGTTAAATGGTTGAATCAATTACCAGTTAATTTAAAATTGGAAAGCAACTATAAAAAAATCAAAACATTAATAAAAACTCTATGTAGGTAAATAAACTATTACAGTCACTACATCTAATACAATATTTCTCAACACAATAATTGTAATATCAGATAACCTTTTTCTTTAATTATTTTTCTCTACTTTCTTTTTTTATCTCCTCTTCTTCATTCTGTTATATTCCTTATCTATTATTTGTTTTATATATATAAATATATATTTACATGTATATGATTTTTTTGTTTGTTTACTGTTAATTATCTATACTTTGTTTTATATACATCAAAAATTTGCCTTTTTACCACGAGTTTTGCTCTTTAAAAGGTGTAAGACGTATTAACTAATGTAGTTTTGAAAAAAAAAAAAACTTAATTTTTTGTATAAAAACATGAAATATTTGTAACATATTTTATTTATTTATTTATTTTTATTTATTTATTTATTTATTTCAAGACTTGTTTTTACATTAAAAAATGATAACATTTGCAAGGTTAAACAACATTTTTTTTTTATTCTACTACTCCATAAGTTGAGCTCTGGAAGCTCGTGTTTATGGGAGGATTTTCACACGCAATTCACACGCAAAAAATAAAATAATAATAATGTTCTAATTAAGTGTTTAAAAAGAACTTATGAGATAAATACAAATATTAATTGATTAATATTTGTATTTATAATTAAATGTTTAAAAAGAATTTATGAGATAAATACGAATATTATTTTTTTATAAATACAAATTTCTAATTAAATGTTTAAAAAGAACTTATGAGATAAATACAAATATTATTTTTTTCGAAGAACTTATGAGATAAATACAAATATTAATTGACATAGGTTCGTAATTTAGGAAAAAAAATTGTTATACAAGGTCAATACTTTTTTTTTTAATATTTAATATTACAATTAAAGTAAGGGTAAATTAAATTAAATTAAATTAAGGGTACAATATATCATTATCCAATTTCAGTGACTTAATTTGTTTTTTGAATTGTTCATGTTTCAATGTTTCAGTTACACTAATTTTGTTTTTAGATAATAATATATTGTACCATCTTACACCTAGATACAGATAGTGGTGCTGAGCCGTGGTAGTTCTAAGCATAGGTATGGCTATTAAGCCATTCGTTTTAAATCTATTGCTTATGCTATCAGAGGAGTGAATTTTTTTAATAAAATACTCTTTATAAATTTGATATAAGGCGTTTCTCTTATACAATTCTGTAACGGATGGTTCATTAAATTCTCGAAATATCTCTAGAGTAGGGAAGTCGTATGGTTTCCTAAGGATAATTTTTATAATTATTCTTTGAATTATGATTATAGGTTGTAAGGAAGCTTTAAAGGCCCCTCCCCACCCAATAATGCCATACTGTAATAAGGACTGAATTAATGCAAAATATACAATTTTTATGGTTTTCTTGTTTAAAATTTTTCGTATGTTATAGAATACATAGATAAGTTTTCTTATTCTTTCCACAGTGAGATTGATATGATCTTTCCATTTAACATTTTTATCTATTAAGATTCCAAGATATTTTATACTAGATTTATGATTTAGCTTAGCGCAGTCCGTATTACACGTACCGTCATTTGTACAATTTTTAGAATGAATTGTTATATATTAATTAAATTATTTGGCACATTTTCTTGTAGAGAGAATGGAATATAATATGTTTTTTCTGTGTTGAGTGATAATAGATTATTATCGAACCAGTTTTTTATAACCTTCATGTCTTGATTGGCTGCATTGGTAATATCATTCCACGTCTTTTTTTCGATAATTATTACAGTGTCGTCAGCAAAAGATATAAGTTTTCCATTTAGTGATAATTTAAACATTTGGTTTACGTATATTATAAATAAAATTGGTCCAATAACAGTCCCTTGGGGAATCCCAAATTCTAATGTTTCATCTTTACTTAGTGAGTTATTTAATTTTACTTTTTGACTTCTTTGAGTTAGATAGCTTTGTAGCCAATGCCTAACCTTACCAATAATACCGATATCGTTTAATTTATTAATTAGTTTTTTATGGGAGATACTATCAAAAGCCTTGCGTAAATCAATAAAAATGCCAAGGCATTTGTTTTTTTTATCTAATGCATTATATATAGTTGAGGTTAGTTCAGCAATGGCATCATGAGTACCTAGTTTCTCTCTAAATCCAAATTGGCTAGGACTAAGTATTTTATTTTTATCAATGTAGTACATGAGTTGCTTTTTTACGGTCTTTTCAAAAATTTTTGCAATGTTTGAGACTAGAGATATAGGTCGATAATTTGATATTTCCTCAGGGCTGCCTGATTTAAAAATGGGTGTTACGATTGATTTTTTATAAATGGAAGGGAATATTCTACTATTCAAACTAATATTTATAATGTGTGTAATTGGAATGCTTAAAAAATTGTTGTATTTTTTCAATATTTCTACTGTGACTCCATCAAATCCTGGTGCAGATCCACCTTTTAATTCATTTATTATATTTTTTATGTCATTTGTTGTTACTGGTTGGAAAACTGACAGATTATTTTGTTTAAGGCAATCCTTCTCGATATCATCTATTTTATAATTTTCATCGATCCGTTTAGCTAAATTTTGACCGACGTTAGCGAAATATTTGTTGAAGGTATTAGCACATTTTGTCGGTTCCCTTACGGCATCAACAGAGTTTTTTCCGATATAAATTTTTTTAATTAGATTAATTTTGTTTTTTTGACTATTTAATTCATTTATCGTTTTCCAAATGTGTTTTACATTTTGTTTAGCCAGGTCAATTTCATTTTTGTAATAGTTTTCTTTAGTTGTTTTTATTAAAGAGGTTAATTTGTTCCTATATTTTTTGTAATATGTAAATATTTTTTTATCTAAAGGAAATTTCTTTGTCAGGTGATATAACTCTTCTTTTTTTCTAATAGATACGACTAAGCCATGTGAAATCCATGGTTTTATTTTTAAATTATTATTTTTAAAAATAAAACCATGGATTATTATTTTTAAATTTTATTATCTACTACACTATATAAAGAGGTAAGATTTGTTTGTTTGTTTGCATCGAATAGGCTCCGAAACTACTGAACCGATTTGAAAAATTCTTTCGCTGTTGAGAAGCTACACTATCTTTGGGTGACATAGGCTATATTATATATTTTTTTAAATAGGCATCCTTACTAAAACTTCAATAATGTAACCCATGGTATAAAAATATTACCTAAAATATTCTTTAAATCGCGTGCGCTGCGAAAACTAATGATGATAGAATAAAATAATGTACTGCAACTTAATAGAACACATAATTATTTACAAAAAATGAAGGAACAGCATATGTCTAACTATTATGGTTATGCCACAATAAGTATTCTTTTACTTTAAAAATATAATTTAAATGTCACCGCTTGAAAAGGCTCTTTATTTGTATCTTGGTTTTAATCCTTATCAAAATAAATTACTTTATATTCAAGACAACTTTAATACCTTTATTTAACTTTTTGAATTTTTCAATTCGGATATTTAATTAGAAAGATATCACGAGTTTAAAATTGTTAGAATTAGAAAAAAGTTTTGGCTACGGGCCGGGCGGGAGAGGAGTCAAGAAATGAAGTGCCAGGGGGGGTTGGTGGGATGGGGAAGCGGGAGAGCGGTGGCGGGGAAGGTGGAAGTTGAACGCTGGAGGGGAACGCACGGGAAAGGACGTGTAAGGACTAACATTTTATTTATTTGAATATGGCATATATTATAAAAGAAAGTCCCAAAAAATGTGCAGCTCGCAAAAACTCAGAAACGAGTCCCGGTTCGATCAAGGGAGTTATATGGTGTGGTAGATATCTATCCCCCCTATAGAATAAGGGTATCCGTTTATACCTAAAGGGCGTGCTTTTGAAGATATAAGGGCTGAAAGTTTCGCCCTCTTAAGATTTCTAGAACGGTCTTCCGGAAAGTTCTAGAAGGTTACATAGAGCTGTAGAAAGTTCTGGAAGGAGTGGCGGAGTATGTCGTGGAATGATCAGGAATAGGGAATCGGGAACATCATTGTGCTACATTCCAGAACACTATCTTATTGTCCTGAGCGAAGCCGGGTAACCCAGCTAGTATTAAATAAATTTTAAAAAAGGATTAATGATTTGTAAAAAAAAATATTTGCATAATTTTGGTTATCGGAAAGTCACTAACAAATAATTTAGAATAGGCGCAATATATTTATTTATAAAAATTTAACTAAGTTAATTTTGTGATTAGGTAATCGAAAATTAAAATGTGAGGGAACCTTTGTAATAATTCCAGTAAATGTTTTAAAATATCTCTTTAAATTTGCCACATTTTGTCCAGCGGCCCCTTGAGGGCGTTTGCCAAAAATTGATCCAAAAGCGTTCCAGTGTTCAATAATAATAATAATAATTGGACAATTTGTAGAGCGCCGTTTTTTGTGAAAAATCACCTCAAGGGCGCTTTAAAAGGAAAGAGGGAAGCAAGCTGGAGGCTGCTAGTGGCGTGTGGACTCCGCATCAATCTAAATATACTCTTTAAGTCCCAGGTTCTCCTCCTCACTCTTCCATTTCCACAAAAAGACCATTCACACACTGTGTCCACAGATATGACATGGGACCTGAGGGAAATTATTTTCTGTACGCTGAGTTTTTGTCTAAAATGGTGACATCGGTTTCTTTCCGGTATCATCACATTTCTAGTGCATTTCTATTCGGTGGGTATGTAAGTAAACTGTTGCTGAAAGTATATATTGTAGGTACATAACATTACAGAGTATGGAATTTGGTAAAGTTTAGATGGTTCTGCTTTCCCCTGAACAGACTTGTTAATTGGGTTAGTCTTTGGAAGTGACGTGTGTGAATTACTTTGGAGTTTCAATGGATAAATTATACGATTTTCTACTCTCGCATGGAATGGAAACTCTTGATAACACAAGCACGATCATCGAACTAAATACCATCGAACTAATCTGCATAGTCGTTGGGCGAGGTTCCCGACCACCAATTCAAAAATCACGAAATCAATTCTTTGTGTCAATCAATTTTTATTGTTATCATTGACTGGCCGCTTCTTCCCGAATAAGGTTTTTTCGTGGGTTTCCTTATTTCCAAAGGTGAATGTGGAAGAATTCCAAACCAAATAAGGACACGACCGCCTCCCTCCCACTCCCAACATAATAAAGACAGACATGTATGTATATATAGACGCGCCGGCTACTGGTGCTGATACTGAAGATTGATATTGATGAAAATATGCAATTTGATAAGGTTTTTAGATTTTTTTTTAACATTAGTTCCACACAGGAGGCCCTGAGGAAAATAATTCCCTTCAGGTCCTATGTCATATTTAGGGATGCTGTGTGGAGGGTCTTTTAAGGGAAAGGAAGGAGAGGAAGTCGTGGGAAGGAAAAATGTATGAGAAGTGGGTAGAAATCTGGAGGTCAGTGTGCCCAGGAGTTACAGACGTATAAATCCATTCCGCCAACTGCGGTGCAAGGTGATGGGTTGAGAGATGGAAAGGTCAAAAGCTCATCCAGTCTCTCTCGAACCGGCCCGCCACGCAGCAGGTGGACAGATGCATCCACCGCCAATATCTAGACAAACCTCACACCATGAACCCGGGCGAACCAAACATAGCGAACCACTTGGGGTGACCTATGACAGAGGTGTTGGTTATCCAATAAATGGTTCCCGGGGCGGCGGTACCCATACCCGCCTCCCAAATCTAGAAAACAAAATTTTTCCTTACCGATGAAATAGGATACCTCTACATAAGTCTAAAATAGCCAGGTAATATTTTGAATACCCACATAATATAAAATCAGTGGTTTTAAATTCAGTAAATTTAAATGATTCTCCTCTTCAAGGTATACAAGAATCTAGAAAACCAAAAAGAAGACTCTTTAATATGCATTTAGACAATTTATTTGATAAGTATAGTTTTTTAGATAATTACCTTTAATAATTTTCAGAATACCCGCTTTGTTTGGGGTTACTAACACGCCCCAGGCTTATGTAATACATTGGAAAAAGATTCACAACCCACTTCATTCTAAATTTACAACTAAATCTGATTTTTCAAGGTATCAGTACTCCATAAAAAGTATACTTCAATTCTCGTTGTTATTTCTATCTTACTACGTTTGCACATAGTTTCAGGACTATTGTATTTTCTTGCATACCAAAAAAACTATTCATCCAAATGAATTTTATGCAATATCAAGAAATGTTCAATCAAGGAAGATCTATTTGGTTTCTCTCAAGTAAATTGATGCCAATATTAGAAACCGCTCTAGTAAGCATCTCCTATTATTTCAAAATACTTTTCCTGCAGACTTAATTTCAATTCGAGGAGATTTCATGGAGAAAATCTGATAAACTTAGTTGCCACTTGCCCGACTCGAATGCTGCAAGATTTCCACTTGATCGGATAGCTGGACCACTTAAAAATAATGTTTCTTAGAAGAGAAGAGACCTCAGAGATAAAAGAATGTCCATGTCCAAAATAAATATAATGCAGAAAGAAAATTGAAATAACTTAGCGAAATGTGGAAAAATCGAAATGAGGGAAATAAAAAAACATGTATTATTTATTATAGATCGATTGGCTTAAATTTGATTTGTTTTTGGTATCGTATTATATTTTATAATAATTTGGTATGCCCGAGAATGACATGGCACGACAAAGTGAAACATACAGTAGTGTCATGTCAAAAACAGAAAAGCTGAAAAGTTTATGTGTAATAAGGTCTGATAAGGCCTCTGTGGTCCAGGGGTAAAACCCTCTACTGGCATTGCGGAGGTTACGGGTTCGAATCCCGGAGTTATTTCTTAATTTGTTCATTAAAATAATATATTATAGTACCTACTTCTATTTGCAGCGCATTCCAAAGTGGAAAATATTCTCGGTTTCACCATAGTAGACCACCATTCAGAATTTAAATGAAATGTTGTTTGAAATGGTTTTAGTCATGTTTAGTGACCAGATCTGAATACCAGCTAGTTATTTTCACACTTTCATCTTCATTGTTCCCCTCCCCACTTGATACAAATATTGTACTACCTCAAGAATCACAGCATACGTGCTGTTTATGTGTTAATAAATAAATAAATATTTCAATTATTGGAGACCCCTAGGCTCGAGAAAAATATATAAATTATATCTCTCATAAATAATTTCGAGTATTCCTCATTTCTTAAAAATACTTAAATAACTACAAATGTTGGAAAAGAAGAGTAACTACTACTATAATTAATTTGGTTTCCACATCAAATAATATACCATAGCTCATCAATGCCTAACGTAACATTACAAACCCTACCTTAGTAAATCGCCTGTAATCAACCTCGAAGATACGCATTCGCAGAGGTCGAATGTATTCGAGTTCACAACTAACAGCCACTACTGCGGCTCCCGACTTTGTTGTGCTCGTAAATTTGAATGGGAATTTAACCGTTCGCAAAATTGGCACTAACTATAAGAGGCATTTCGCCCAGGAATGGAGGCATTAAGATGGTATCTGCTGTGACGGTGAAATTAAATAACATTCACTTCGCCGAGGACGTAGTATTATAAGGTAATATATTTCGGGAGTTTCATGGTGGAACGGTAGGAGTTTTGGCTCGGGGCCCAGAGGTCATGGGGTCTGAATCCAGTGAAGTGTTAATGAAATACGTGCTACGAAGATAAGTTTGTAGACGTTAAATTAATAAAATTTAATGACATGCAAAAAAATTATTTTGTAATTTGTGTTAGTGTTACATGGTTTATGAACAGTTCTATGATAACATGTTACTTTCTTAACCTATTCATGATGAACTATTTTTTTGCGAATTTCGTCCAGAAATTTCACAGGACAATAGGTTTTGGAAGTAGAAAACGATTTGTTTAAAAAAAAGTCTCTTCATCCTACACGAGCTTCGAGAAGGATGAAATCCATTGGCAAATAACAGTCAGAAATATAATTTTTTCAAAATTTTTGGACAATATATGATTATTTAGTTTGGTAATCCTTGAAGCATTTCACACATAGAATTGAAATTAAAAAACTTTTTCACTTTGTTCCACTTATTTATTATTACCAGGACCGGTTTCATCCTACTACGGACATTTTCAGACTGGTAGTTGAAACTCTTATGCTATTGATTTTATACAAACTTAGGCAGGGGTACACAACATTGTCTATATATGCTGAATGATTCTAACTAACTAACTAACTAACTAACCATCACGCCGTTTCCCCGCAGGGGTAGGCAGAGAGGACGGACCGCCAAACAACTCGGTCTTGGCACACAGTCTTTGCTTCACTCACATTCATACATCGTCTCATACATACTCTTCTATTATTCCGACTTTTGACATGGCCCGACTAAAGTATCTGATTCACTTGATCGTGCCATGTCTTCCTCGGGCGTCCCCTACTTCTTCTTCCATTCACATTTGCGTCATATATTCTTCTCACATTATTTTCTTCTTTCATTCGCTCTACATGTCCAAACCATCTGAGGGTCCCTTTCTTAATCTTACTCATTATGCTTACATCAGCCTTGCATTCTTTGCGGATATCCACATTTCTCACACGATCATACATGGTTTTGCCACACATTCGCCTCAGGGATCTCATTTCGACAGCATTCAGTTTACTTTCATCCTTCCTCTGCCAACTCCATGCCTCACTGCCATACATCAAGGTAGGTACCAGGACTCCATTGTGGACTGCTAGCTTCGCGTCTTTTGACAGTGTTTTATTAGCGCCAACGGCATTCAGTCCTCCATTAATGGAGTTACCTGCATTTACTCTTCTTTCAATATCTCTATCAGCCTTCCCATCTCTCGTAAACATACTACCCAGGTACACAAACTCATCCACCTGCTCCAAGTATTCATCATTCACAACTATATTGCACACTGTTTTCGTACTCTCCCTTTCAAATACCATGACTTTAGACTTACTTACATTCATCATTAACTCATTTTGCATACACACTTCGTTCATCCTAGACACGAGAGACTGTAGATCTTCCATAGTGTTAGAAATCAGCACCGCATCATCAGCATACAACAGGCAACATATTTTCAGATCACTCAAATTCGCGCCCAATCCCATCTCTTTCAATTCTTGCATACAATTATCCATGTATAAATTGAATAACCATGGTGACATTACGCAGCCTTGCTTAACACCTTTTGTGATGTCAAACCACCCCGTAAAACCACCGTTCACCCTAACACATGCAACGCTTCCCTCGTACAGAGACGCAATTGCCTGTATGAGATTTGTATTCACTCCATACTTGGACAACACCTTCCATAGCTTTTTCCTGTCGACTCGGTCGTATGCTTTTTGTAGATCTACAAAGGCACAAAAAAGTTTTTGGTTTTTTGCCAGAAACTTCTCAGTGAGCATACGCAAGGAGAAAATCTGGTCCATGCATCCCCTTCCACTCATAAAGGCACCTTGCACATCCCATATTTTATCCTTTGTTTCCATTCTTACCCTTTCAATCAATATTCTTCCGTACAACTTGCCGACTGAACTTAGCAGGCTAATAGCTCTATGATTCCCACATTCCATACGTGACCCTTTACCTTTGTATAATGGCATGATTATAGCCCTTCTCCAATCTAATGGCGTGTAACCCTCCTCTAAACACTGGTTAAAAAGTTTGCACAACCATGTGAGAATAATATGGCTATCTCCTTTAAAGTATTCGGCCGCAATATTGTCGAAACCTACAGCCTTACCATTCTTCATGCATTTTATCGAATTTTTAATTTCATCCATGCTGATTTTGATAACATTCACTCCGTCATCGTTCATACCCGATTCGCCGCTGGCCTCACTATCACTCGGGTTGCTTTCGAAGACTTCCTCAAAATATTTCATCCATCTCTCATTTATTTCTTCCTCATTCGTCAACATTCTTCCATCTTTCGATTTTATCACTTTTAGGCTCCCATTCTCTGGACCGCTCCGGGACTTTTTGACCTCCTTCCAAAACAGTTTAATGTTTTCTTGGAAGTTTTTTGTCATTTTTATTCCCTCTTCCTCTTCCAGACGTTTCTTTCGTACTTTCACTCCAACACTTACTCTTTTCTTGCATCCCTTATATACTTCTTTCGCTCTATCTCTCTCTTCGCTAGAAGCACTGCCAGCCGCTATCAGACATAACCATGCTTTCTTCTTCTCTGAGACCAGTGCTTTAATCTCGTCATCCCACCATGCGTCACCTTTCTTCCTACCTTGCGTACTTATTCCACACACATCTCTAGCAGATTCACAAAGACTAACCTTTATGTGGTTCCATGCTTCATCAATGCTTAGACCATCCATTTCCTTCTCATTCAATCTCGTCTCTGCACGCTTCTCATACTCACTTCTGACATTAGCGTTTTGCAGTTTTTCTACTTTGACTCTGGTAGGAGTTGATACCTTTTTCACTTTAGAGCGCCATCCGCGAAAGAGGTTTACTCTTGACACCACCAGAAAGTGGTCAGTTTCAACCTCAGCCCCTCTGAAAACTCTTGTGTCCTCAGTAACGGCTCTCAACCTAGAGTCAATTACCACAAAATCGATTAATGATCTTTCATTTCCTCTTTCCCACGTATATTGATGGATACCTTTATGATCGAAGAAGGTATTCGATACAAACAGGTTCCACTCTAAACATACTTCAAGTATTCTATTCCCATTGTCATTCGTTCTTTTATCCCCAAACTTACCTAAGGCTGAATCAAATCCATCACGTCTAATTCCCACCCACCCATTCAAATCGCCCGCCATTATAATCCTTTCATTCAAATTTTTTAATCTCATTACGTCATTCACACCAGTCCAAAAATCATCTTTCACTTCGTCGCTTTCAGAATTAACAGGAGCATAGCCGATAACAAGAAACACCCTTGTCAACCCAATTTTAAATCGGATCCACATTATTCTCGAACTTACACATTCATACTGCAACATACATTCAACCATTCTGGGAGACAGTAGCGCTGCAACACCCTGACAAGCCCTCTCCGTATCCGGTCTCCCAGACCAGATGACGAACCTATCATTATGCTGCATTGTACCGCTCTCCTTTTTCATACTCTCTGTCACACAAAGTATATCCAAAAATTTACTATCCATTGCATCGCATAATTCGTTCATCTTTCTTTCCATTCCTCCTCTGATATTCCATGTACCAATTCGACATTGTTCACGTTCCGTCCTCCTCTTTGCCCTACCAAAGGGTTGGCGATGTGATGGGTAGCGAGCCTCATCGACATCTGTTTCGGCCATTCCCTTCCAGGTACTACATATAACACCTTAACATCCCAAAAACAACGTTACACATATTCAATCCTACCTCTAACAATTATACAAGGTATTATAAGTTATTTTGTTAATTAAGGGTACATTAGGTAATTATAAAGTGTATTTTTAAAAATTATGAATAATGTTACATAGTAAGAAAATATTTTTAGTTCACATGAATATAAAAGAGTTTATATAATTAAAAAGGTTTGTGATTTCTGAAATTTTATTTTTGTAATGTTGGGATATTCCCTGTTGTTGCTTAGGGCTTATTGTCAAATATTGGTAGCACTAAAGTAATTATTATTGTTAGGGTTCTCCACATATTTGGGTTATTACATTTTTAAAGTACATACTTAAATTATACCACTGCTCTCTGAAGTAAAATTATTCTAAGATTAAATAATGGGTAAATTAATGGTGATTGAGCATTATGTTCTAACTGTTTATTCATAACATATTTAAGATCTATTTTTTTCGTTAAGCGATTGATTTCTAATGACTCTAATCTGTCTAATTTTTGTCCTTTGTTGCAAACATGAAGGATTTTTACATCTCTATTATTATTACCAGGACCGGATTCATCCTACTACGGACATTTTCAGACTGGTAGTTGAAACTCTTATGCTATTGATTTTATACAAACTTAGGCAGGGGTACACAACATTGTCTATATATGCTGAATGATTCTATTTTGTTAATAAATAAGTGGAACAAAGTGAAAAAGTTTTTTAATTTCAATTCTATTACAATGGAATTCCACCACGAATTAACAGTGCAAAAACTAGACTCATTTCACACAGTTCAACCTTATACATGAAGCAGTGGATACGCTTCTTGCTTTTAGAAGGAGCGCAACAAATTTTGTTAGTCTCAGTTATTGGAATTGGCCCAGGATAACCGGAACGCAGGTGACGTACTGCATCGCCGTTTAACCTGTTTTGGTGAGTTTTTCGGGTGAGATGAAGTATTTAATACCTTTTGCAGTAATGCTTTGATATTTTTTTACGGATTACTAACTGCCCTAATTTAAAGTATCCCGTGGCTTTGCATATCAGAAGCCAACAATTCTGAGTGGTTAAGTGGAGTGAAGCTCAAAATGATGGGAAAAATGGATACATGAGGTTGGGAAGTACTTACCCGATTAAAAAGACAAGTATGTCATTTAAACACGATGGAATTATTCGCCAAGAAGTAAATATTATTTTGCGTGACCACCTTTAAGTTTTTAAGGTTACGAATTTTCTCATTTTTAGCAGTTTCATAACTTAAAACCTAAACGATTTCACAACTATAAAAAGATGCGTTAACCTTAAAAGTTGTGGTAGAAATTCAGTGCAAATATCAAGACCTCCGCTCACCGTTCGAGATTTCACTATTTTAGGAACTGGTGCACGTGTTCTTTCGTTGTCAATAATTTAAATAAAAGTTTAACCCAAAGCAAAGCCAATTAAGCCGGTATTACAGCATCTTGCCGCGGTATTTCAGTAAACAGGCGTTACATTGCACAGTGTACTGTGAACATTGTTGTCTGCTGCCAAAGTTGCCAAACTTTATCAATATTCACTCTTGGGATCATAGCCTCATCCTAAAGTCTCACAGATAAGTTAACTATTGAGAGTACAGAACAATGATATAATGGTTTTTCTAACCTCACATCAATTTCTATCAGTGATATGTCAAAACAACTAGGCTAGATAGAGGTTCACATTGGACTATTAATACCAACTCTAAGTACGGTATGGAAATGACAGAGGAAAAATAGAAGTAGACTGAATCCTTTTGAATTGAGAGTTATATGACAAGAAGGTAAATGGTCGAAGAAAATAGTATATCCAAGAAAGACATGGCATGATAAAGTGAAGCAAATACTTGTGTTGGGACAGATCTTTATTTTTACTGCCG
This sequence comes from Limnephilus lunatus, assembly GCA_917563855.2. Taxonomy (NCBI): domain Eukaryota; kingdom Metazoa; phylum Arthropoda; class Insecta; order Trichoptera; family Limnephilidae; genus Limnephilus; species Limnephilus lunatus. Next base: position 87,883,546 of record OU830594.1, on the reverse strand, counting down.
AGTTGAATATTTGACCAAAGTTTCTTGAATGCACGAATTTACTGGTGACGTAGCAGGGGAGCCCGCGATCACGGGGAGAGGTTTGTCTAGGTCTTGGCGGTGGACATTTTTGACATCTTGAGTTAATGGAGACTTTTTGACCTCTCCATCTGGACTCTCTCGCCAGTGGAAGAGATGAATTCATTCGTTCGCCATTTCTTAACACATTGAACCCCAGATTCCCATCCACCTCTCATATCTGTTTCCTTCCCAGAACTTTGTATCCTTCCTATCTCTAAAAATACCCCCCCATGTATGATAATGTAAAAATATGTATTTTCTTTTAATAAAACGATATTTTACTTATTCTAAAATTGTCCGTTCCTTCTTCTCGCCCCTGTTTGTGGGAACTCCTGAATCTTTTACTCTTTTTTTTTTTTACTTTTGAGAGAGAGAGAGATCAAAGAAGTACTTAGACGATAAAACTTAATAAACAAAACCATACATAACAGACGCAAACAACCTTTTAAAATAAAACATTATTTTAAGTTTTATAAAATAACATACTTTTTTCGTTCTTTCATCGTTCTGTTGTAGTAAGCTGCACCAACAAAAGTTCCTTCAAAATAATAATATCCGTAAGAAAGCGCCCTTAGCGGCGGATCAGCGCTAATCCCGGGTTTAGTTGGATATCAATGAGAGCGCGGGTTAATACCTAATACCCATCACGCTATTGTATATATTGCACGTGATCTCTTCATTATTGGAATAATTTATTTATTGAAAAAAATAAGAAATACATGAAAACATACGCTGCACATCTCACTAGGGCATTCCTGTATCGAGATATGCAGTTTTACCATAAAGTAATTTAAAAAAAAAAAAAATCATATATTTACCTAAACTTAAAAGAAATATAATAATAAACCTAAAAAAGAAGCACTGAGTACAGTTATTCAAACATTACTAATGAATAATTATTACAGCTGGGCAGTCTGCTCATTTTTGGCAAAAATAACATTATACTGTAAACTAAATATTAAAATATGTAAATACAAGGTACCTGTTGTGACTTACCAGATGCAATAATAGGGTGATCATAAGACAGTAGCATTAAATTATTAACAAAAAATAAATAATAATAAACAATAATATGTAATAAATTTATATAGTTTATGAAATAAATATTAAGTAAATATGTAGATATTAATAAATTAGACAGATAATATAATGTAATATAATTATGAATAAACAATAATAAACAATTTATTAATAATAAGTAAATAAACATAAGTAAATAAAGTACATAATAATTATGAGAAAATACTAATAAACAATTATAATATTGTATAGTAAGTAAATTATGATACGAAAGAAGTAGATAATAATAAGTAAATACTTATATCAATAAGCAAATTAAAAAGTACATAATAATAAATAAGTTTAGTACATACACAGTAATTAAATATGGATTGTATCATAAATAGCTTAATTCCAAAGTTCCATAATGTTACATGTATTTTTAGACTATTTCAGTTACAAAGATTGTTACAAAAAAATGTAATAATTTATCAAAATTTTTAAGTAATCCGTGAAAGTTTTATCATTATTTCAGTTTAATAAAGCAATTGCCCTATAATGATAAAATAACAGAACTAGAAAAGAACTTACAAAGAACGTGAAAATTAAATTTAAAAATTTACGAATCTCTTAAATTGTTTGACATTAGATCCACGCAAGATCCCCTGATAAAAACACTTTCAGGACCTTTGCCACCTTTGGGGATGCTGTGTGGAAAGTCTTTTTAGGGAAAGGAATGACAGAAAGTTCTGGAAAGGAGAAGGGTATGGCGTATGAAACCATCCCTCCCTTGCGGTGCAAGACGATAGGTTGAGAGAGTCCGGCAGGTGAAAAGGTTTCCCTCAACCAATCTCTTCCGACCTGACTCGCCAGGTAGTTGGTGGGCAAATGCATCCGCCGCCAAAAATCCTCATCCCATGAACCCGGGTATCTGTGCAAATTCATTCAATGTATCGAACCACTTGAGGTAAGCTATGGCAGGGTTGTTGGTTATCCAATAAATGATTATGATACACTTGTAAAAGAAAAAAAGGCATATTATTTGGAAAAGAAATGTTCCAATCATTTATCGGCAACTCGCTGTACGGATATAATATTTGGATGAATTTTAATTTCATTTTGACAAATTTTCAATTAAACGTCCTACTAAAAATTTTCTGATTATTACCCGAGAATAATCGCAAATATACATATATGTATTTGTGATTATCACCGGACATCTCTAAAGATTTAATTTAATTCCGCACAGGCTCCCAGCCCTCTAGAGCCAGTGAGACTATGGCGTTCCCAATAAAGGTATGTTATAAGGCTGAAGGTAGTTGTGAGAGGAAAGAGCTGGGCACGCGACAGTGATATGGAATGGACAGGGATCGGCAGTTTCCAGCTGTTCCGAACGAACGTAGATCTTACGGCGGCGGCGCGGTGTTTAATGATAATATTTTATATTTTTAAAAAGCTCTTAGTGTTTTTTTATTTTAATACAAAGGATGAGATACGATAAAAAAAACACATGACCTCTGTCAACTAAATCTTAGTGACATAACATCGATCAGATTTGCTTGTTTTCTATAAAAGCACTCTATTGTTTCCAAATCTCTTATTAAGTAACTGATAATACTAAGCTTATAAACTACAACCCAAAGTTCCTAAAGTAAAAAGCTTTGACAAAAGGAAATTATGTCCTTTGGGAACCATTTCCAAGAATAAGACAAAGTTATTTTAGGTCTGTTTTCAAACACAAAGAAAATGTGTTGTTAGGACAAATTAAATCTTTGTCGTAATTAGACTCCACGAAGAAGTGTCCTAGGTACGATATCTAATCTTCAAATTCTATTTTAATAAAGCTTTAATGAAAAAAAAGAAGAATTAGTCTATCAAAAAATAATAGTATTAGATTATTCCAGAATAACACCCCTAATAATTAATTGTGAAATATTACGATGTGGAATAAAATATAGGGGTGACAGGGAAAACTTTTGTCTAAAGTGGTCTAGTTTGTAAACAGAGCTAATGATTTATTGTAATTATTTTTTGGGTTACTACCTATGCTGTGATGCGCTACCTATTACCTTAGCTAACTTTTCGGACACTGTTGCCGTGTTCATTTTCAAGGAAGATATCTAGATTATGGTAAAATATGTCTTTATTTATCTAAAAGTGGGTACGCGCTTCCACTGGTTATTATACAAAAAAAAGTAAACTAAAACACCTATATATATTTATAAATAAGACACAAACTCTTGGGTTACCAACCAAGAGAGAATAAGGAAGTTGAGTAAAAAATATTTTGACTTATAAAAAATATGTTCATGTATATCTAAAAAAATATCGATTCTAAATATATAAATATATTTCTATATTATTATTCTTAGAATTAATTAAACGTTCTTAAAAAATGACTAAAGAGCTTTAAACTAAAAACGCTTAATGGTTGGTCAAAAGAATTCTGACGTCATCTGTACTGGCATTTGTACGATCATGATCATGCATTTCTTTCTATTACATGGGAGATGGTTTATTTATGATGAGACAGGTTGTATAGGCCAAACGCTTGCTTTACAGATAGAATTGGAACGCAAACTGCAGAAATAAATTAACGTTCAAATCACAAAAACATTAAAACCAAACAAAAATAGATTTAATATAATCACACAAATAAATATTGAGTGTAAATAAATAGAGAAGCCAACTTCATTTCATTAAACAACTAAACATTTTTATGTAAACATATATATTTCTAACTTGCACAAATCACGAGAACAATACCGGCGCTATGATTAGACAAAGACAGAAAACAAACCTGCGTTGGGGGGGCTGGTGTTGCCTACCATTCAAAATTTTACCCAATATAAACAATGAAATTTAGTTAGTCTGTAATAAAATAATCTAATTTAACTTATTTTGAATATGTGCTTTTATCAAATGACTAAAAGTAAACATAACTAATGAAATAATTAAGATATTATGGTTCCAATATTTTTTATTGTATGAATAGTATATAATTTATAATATTCAAAAGGAAAGTGTTTCAAAAGGTGTTATCAAAGTTTTTTTCTCAGCAATCGATTTATTTCCACCCACTTCCCATGGCATGCTGAATATTTAGGTGTCCTGCGTAATTATTAATATAAAATACTTTAAAAAATAATTACTAGGTTATTCATTAATAAACTAAAATAAATTGTAATGACTTCTTTTGGATGAAGATTAAAACGTAATTTTTATTATTATTTCCAAAATATTTTAAATGACAGGTTACCTCCATAGTAACTTATTTCATAAATAATGTATTCTACCAATAATGTGGTAAAACAAAAATGACTTTTTAGTGACAACACTGAACCGCTCGTTTTGGCGGGCTTAATAAAATTTAAACTTGGAGAGTTAATGTAATTGTGAAAATAAACCTTAAAAAAATACTAGTATTTAAGTTGGAATGTTAACATTGATAATAAAAAATCAAAAAATGGTCTCAACTTCCTTATTAACACGAATAGTTTTTCTAAAATTAATCAATTCTTTGTCTTTCATTACTTTACCTGTAAAATGCGCCTGGTCTCAAGGGTTTTCCTACCGAGTCAAGAGCGGTTTCTACATGGCCCATATCGTAATATTTTACAAAAAAATAAATAATAAAAATAAAAAATTAAAGCATTAAGTAATCGTTACTCTGTGTAAAATATTAATTGTACAAAAAAAGGAGTAAGAATCCATCCCTCCCGCTGCGGGGAAAGACGATGAGCCTAGAGTTCTAGAGCAGTGGTTCCCAAACTCTTTTGGCCCATGGACCCCTTTCCCAAACTGTCTTGGCCCACGGATCCCGGGGCGGATAGCACAACGGAGGGGGCGTAATGGGATAGGGTGAAACGGCAAATTTACGGAGGGGATGAAATGGTATGTGGGGTAGAACGGGGTAGGATGGGGTGGGGCGAAACACCCCATTATACCCCTTCCCCGACGAAACTTAAATATGAATAAAAATGTGTCAAAACCTAGACGCGGACCCTCTGTCGTAATTCATGGAACTCTAAATCAATTTTTATTTTCCACAGACCCCCTGAATGATCCTGGGGACCCAACTTTGGGAACGACTGGTCTAGAAAGACCAGCTGGAGAGATTAATAGGCTTTTAAACACCGGCCTCTCCCGAACTGACCTACTTCGCAGCTGATAGGCAGGTGCCCCCGCCGCCAAGTTCCGAATACACCTCACCCGATAAACCCAAGTCACCAAATGTAGCGAACCACTTTGGTTGACCTATGACAGAGGTTTTGGTTATCCAAAAGATATATACATATAGCCATACCGTCTCTCAAATTGATGTTACTAAAATATAAAAGTAATTATCATCAATTCTGTGGTTTCAGCTATTCGCACAGCTTTATATAAATCTCCACACAGAAAAAACTTCCACTATTCGATGTAAAAGTGATGTCTAAGAAGTAACAGGAACTTCTAAAATTATATTGATGTTGGGTAGTTTGTTTGTGTTTTAGTAATTTGTCACATAATGACTCTACATCAAGGTTCTTTTCATTTTATTGCGTGATCAGTAGTTTTCAACGGTTGTTCTTTGAACCTATAATACTGGTCTGCAATAAAGAAAAAACATAAGTTTTTAAATTTGTTTAATTGTTATATTCATATACATAATAATATTACAATATCGTGGCTTGTCACATAATACAAATGCAGATAATTTACCTAAATTGGATACGAACAAACGCCGAAGTTAAAGCTCAATAAACACATGAATACGTACAGATATTTTTTTTTGCTTTTATATTCGTACCGGAGCCAGTGAAACTATGGAATCCCCAATTGGGAATTTTGTGAGGTTGAAGGAAATAGGGAAAAGAAGTAAACGGGTAATAGGTAAGATGAGAAGTACCTGGCTATTCAGATATGGTCACCATACACGGCGAAAGTAATTTCAATTTAAGTCTGGATTTTGAATGGATAATAATTTTGGCCTAGGGTTTCTAAGCAAACAATACCCATGTAGGAAAGTCCATTTACGCCTATGAGATATACCCACTTCTGTACCTTGAATACATATTTTATATTTATTGTAACTGTTTTCACTGTTTTTAGTGTTTATTAGTTTTATGGTTCATTTTTTTCTTACTTTGTTGTTGTTTACGTTTACATCAACCAAATATAGAAAAGAACAAATCAAGGGCGGTCCATGTTTATTAAGTGAGCTATAGTGCTAAGATTGAAAATACGATATTATTGATGTTGTTGAAGTAAACGATTTTTTTTCAATTTTATGAATGAAGATTTTTCAATTTGGGCATGGTGCGTATCTACAAACTGAAAGAATCCTGAAAATCTTCACAAAAAAGTGGAAATTAAAAGAAATAACATCCATTTTCAGCTACAACATCAATAATGTCGTATTTTTTAAATCTAAGCACACTAGCTCATTGAATAGTCATGGACTGCCACAGTGCCTATGTATTGTTTATTTTTTTGTACACATAGAAACCTAATGAAATACATTGGTTATACATTAAATAATTAGAAAAAAAATGAGAGATTTCTTACAATCAAACTGATTGATCAGTTTCGTAAGATTTGTTAAATAAAATATTGTAAAATTAAAACTGAATAAATATATTAAAAAAAAAAAAGTATATTGATTAAACATTGTTTATTTAATTATTTATAATGTATTACAAAAACATGGTAAGTAACACATTATTCCCAATGAGTTGAGAAAAAAAACTCATGTAATTATCTTTTGAATAACTATTTGTATTTGAAATGTGAAACAATTAAAATGACAATTTAAGCATTGTCAAAACTCAGTGCAATTTAAATTTGAAGGTATTGAAAAATGAGTCATTTGTCTAATCGAATGTGCATTTAAACCCGTTAATTTGAAAATCATTCTCATGAAATTCGCATTTAAATGACATTTTTGTAGCAAAGCGCAACAAACGCAAGTAAATTGAAATATAGTGATATTTTACGATCCTAGATCTTCCTCTCCTTCCTTTCTTTAAAAGAAAACATCCATACAGCAACCTAGACGTCGTAAGCCGGAGAAAAAGACATTTTCCTTGATAAAAACACTATTGAAATGGCAGCTATATGTAAATATACACCTACACCTAATGTTACAATTCGATGATACTGAAAAGAGATTATCATTATTTTGAATTATTTAATTTAACCAAAATGAATTAAATATAGACATCAAAAATTGCTCTTGCTAAAAATAATTTATCTGCTTATTTGCTAAAACTCTTAGATTTATTTTCATTTTCAGTATCGAGACAAACCCAATTTTCCTTTAAATCAATGTGGTTTGTCAAAACAATATAAATCTTAATTATTTTTTATTCAAAGCTGAAATTCTATGAATAACGTCGTTTCCATTATTTCGTCGAATGTGGTATTCTTTGACATGACATAAATATATGTAATGTCGTCATGATGTCATGTCACAAAGAAAATTATATCGTGATACATTATAATCTTATTTATTTTACAGACTCTAAAAATGTGGTTAACTGTAAAAACATGTATTCATTTGTTAATATTTTGATATATTTGGGAAACAAACAGCACAAAATACACGATAAAAATAGATGTTGAAAGGTATCCTTGAACCAGTGAAGTTTCCGCATAAAATACATGTTAGTACCTATACATTTCATACATATATCTGTCACTCTTGGACATATCGGACCCCAGATTCCTAACAACACAGTTGTCTATGTATAGGTACTAGAATTACCTTTTTGAATCCGTGACACAAAATTATTTTTCCAACAAAATCTCGTTCGATTTCTTAAAAATCTCGAGTGCTTATACTAGTCGTAAGGTAAATAAGTGATTTTGACATGTGGTTTATCGACGACAATACGCAATTTTGTACAAAAAAATAGATAAATTCTATAGAGATATGCAAAAGAATCGATTTGAAAGAAAACTGATATCATCAATTTATTCCAAGACTTTCGTCACAAAAGCTCCAGATGATGTAATGAAATTGAATCTTAAACGTAGCACGTTAGTTATCACAGAAATCAAAAAGTGCCTCAAACAACTAGCACTGTAGAAATCTTCAACAATCTTATCAACATGTCAATTAAGCAACTCTATTCTAAAACCACACTCCTCTACATTCATAAATACTAAACACTGGAAATAACAACTAATACGTATGTTAGAAACACTACATCTCAGGGTCAAAATCCATCCATCTACATCTATCTACAAATAGAACATTTGGGGAAAACTAAGGTACTAAACTCTACAATGAAATCCCACTCTCATTCAAAAATCATAACAACATTTGACCGGTCAGTGGTTGAGTGGGCATAGCGCTTGAGTCCCATCTGGGCGTCGCATGTTCGATTCCTCGGCTGGCTAAATCCTCCATCACAACACAAGCAATATTTTTGGCTTTCTGTGGTGGTAGTAGGAGATTTTCAAACATTGTTGGGTTATTCGTAACCCAGGAATGTTTGTCTTTCTTTTTAAAAAAAATATATATATCTCAATGTGCTCGTCACCAAATACAGACTGAAACCGAAATCACAAAAATGCAGAAGAAACCAGCATGTAATGTATTTATGATTACTTTATATCAATTACTAATACATTTGAATACAGTTTGGCAGCCACCTCTGGTCTGGAGCCCCAAAATACTCGTACCTGAAAAAACCTTCGACTCTGTGCAGAAACGGGCGGTCCGTTTGATAGATACGTCTGCTTGAACAATTAGATTACAATCTTTAGAGCACAGGCGTCGGGTGGGAATGCTGTTATTTTTCTACCGGTATCATCAATAGAAGATGTTCTGAGGAACTAGCGACATTGATTCCTTCGGCATCGGTGTACAATCTGTAAGAAACTCCAAACGCGTGCCCAGAATTTACTCACGGTAAAATCACAGGCAAATCGTACCGCAGCCGAGCTGTTGAACTTAAAAACGAGTCGTAAAATTGACCCGTTCTCACATTGTGTACAAATGTGAGAACGGGTCAGTTCTTCGACTTGTTCTTGTGTTTCCTACCGCAGCCGAGCTGTTGAACTTAAGAATGAGTCGTAAAATTGACCCATTCTCACATTGTGTACAAATGTGAGAACGGGTCAGTTCTTCGACTTGTTCTTGTGTTTCCTCCCCCCTACAACATGGGGCTGATGTTCACTCCTTGCTTTCCACAAAAATACCCTCTACACAGCATCCCTGAAGATGACGTAGGCTCTGAGGGAAATTACTTTCTTCAGGACCTCCTACGTGAAATCAATACAAAAAATGAAATATTTAGCGCTGGAGATCCCAGTGAGGATAGCAATATCTTCATTTGTTACAAGAAAGTAAGATAATAAAACACTTATTATTATTACATATCAGGCAAATTATGATGCGCCTCATGCACTTCACGATCTGCCGCCAGGCACTTCACGAAGTAGCTAGGCGAATCATGATCTGCCTGATTTAACGATCGGCCGCCGACATATGTGTATATATACTGATTTAAAAAGAAACTGATTTCATCAATTTATACGAAGAACTTTTAACTCCAAAGCCCCTGACAAGATAATGAAATTAAATCTAAAACTCAAAATTTTACAAATTCCCCTAAAATCAAATAAATATTTTGATTACACACTTCAAAATTCCAGATTTCAGTACCTACTCGAAAAGCTACTTGATCAATAATTCAAAAACATTAAGGAAAGTATTATATTCTTTTGAGCCTACAGATACGCCCACGATACACGTGTATCGGATATTTCTTCAGTGAAGAAAACAAAGGGCTTAGGGAAGGGCTGGAGGTCGATTGATGGTTATATCATGTTGTGGAAAATATACTTATATCCTGATAAATTGAGAATTATGAAAAAAATAAAAAGAATATTCACTCATACACGTGGATGTTGTACTTAAATCATAATAAGATTATTGAAAAAAAAAAAAATATATATATATTTATACCTACCCATGTAACTTAATATGCACATATAAATTATTTATTTATTTATTTTTCAGAAACAAACAGTACATAATTACATGTTAGAAAGTAGTTAGAAGTTGTAGAATTAATACAATGATTGGTACCAATGACATGTCGCTGTTATATAATATATGTTTTTATGTGACAAATTATAAATTTTACCTATTTTAAATTAGCAAATTATTGGGGGAGAGGTGTGTGTGTGTGTGTGAATATGTGTGTATGTATGTATGTAATTATGCACATTAAACAATTTATATGATTGACATGATGCTCTTTTTAAATTTGAGCAGTGAATCGGAGAAAATGTCGATGTTATAATTTAGATTAATATTGTTGAATATATGAAGAGCACGATTGATTGGTGAATTAGTCGCTGCATTTGTCTTGTAATTAAGCGTGTGGAATAGTTCTGTATGGCGTGTACGTCTTAATGGTATGTTTAAATTAATTAGGGAAAGTAGTTCGGTACAATCGATGTTATTATTTAAAATTTTGTGTATAAATGTCAAATCAGCAATTACTCGTCTTTGTTGCAAAGTTTGAAATATGCATTCATAATTATTGTTTAATTTGAATTTAAGATATTTTATATATTTGTTTTGAATATGTTCTATGCTATCGATGTATAATTTGTACTGCGGGTTCCATAATTATATAATTATATAATTATACTAATCATACTAATACAATTATCATAATTATACTAATCCATTTCTATTTGCTTACTCTATTGTACTAACTTTGTTGTATATTTTTAAATTACATAGTACTTTTTATATTCTTTCATACACCTTCATACTTTTTTACATACTTTTATATCTAATATACTATTTCGTACTCTTTTACGTTATATTATATTAATTTATTTTTCTTTACAAACTTCTATTTTATATCATTTTATATTCTTTTATCATTTTATGTTCTTTTATATTTAATTTACACTAGTTATAAAATTGATCACCAGCACACGAGCATTAAAGATAATATAAGCAACTCTCAAACGAAAATTAGAAGCAGTATAATCAGAACAAGAATTCGGTTGCATCTAGGAATTGAACCCAGGACGTTAGCCTTGCCGGGCTTAGCTCTAACTACCGAACAAATTTGATCCTGTACCCTTCGGTTATATAAAATGCATCAAATTTCGACTAAAAACTACCAAGAGTACCTTCATATCTTATAGCATATTTTATTGGTTGATTGATCGATTCTTCCCGAACTATGTTGTAACTTGTTCGAACTATCTAGAAAGTGGTAATAAATATAAATATTTGTAATTTTATTCGTCATAAATGAAAAATGTAACAATAATACTATCTTCATCCATGTGAAAAATTTTCTTTGCTATAAAGAAACGATTAGCTAGGTATCTTCGTTCATTTTCCGAAGGGTTCAGCGAATACGTGCAAACTTTATATTTAATATCAGCCAGGTCCAAATTCCCAATTTATTCGTTCGATCAGCATTAAAATTCAGTTTAACTTTTTGGATAATCATCCAATATTTTCACTCCATTGACTGCTAAATTATTCGAAATTTGTAGGTGGTAGCAAGTAGCGATATCATCGGGGTAAAATACAGGATGCCTACGGAAAAAATCGTTCATACGAGTTGTTAATTAAATTAGTTACGATTATCTGAACGAGATACATAAAATAAAATAAATTTTTTTTTTCTGATCGTACATAAACATACAGATGTTGATGTAATTGTTAAACACAATTTTTAATTCAATTTTAAAATTCTTCTGACACCCTTCTTTTTTATTATTATTTTTTGATTAACTCCACACAGGAGGCCATAAGGAAAATGATTCCTTCAGGGTCTATGTTATCTTTCGGAATGCTGTGTGGAAGGGCTATTTAGGAACGGAGGGGAAGTTATAGGGAGGAAAAGGGTATAAGGAGTTGGTAATAATCTGTGAGTCAGTTAGTCCAGGAGAGACGGTAGTATGAATTAATCCCTCCCACTGCGGTGCACAGTGGTGTTTCGAGAGAGTCCTGCTAGAGAGGTCAAAAAGTCATTTTTTTATTTATTTATTTATTTGTTTTTGTTACAAAGAATACATCAGATTGTATTCTTGTAACAATTTTGTTACAAGAATACAAAGAAGCGTTGACTGTCCAACTAGGATTCTCCCGTTCTAGGACAGTCATCCTCAATTAGTCTTTCCCGATGCAACCTGCAATGCAGTTTGTGGGTAGACGCATCTGCTTCCAAGATCCGGACAAACATGAACCATGAACCCGGGCGTCCATGGGAGGGTTGCCAAACGTGGCGGATCACTTGGGGTAACCTACGGCAGAGGCGCTGATTCTTCATAAAGTTTTTCCCAGGGTGGCGGCACCCATAACCGCCTCATTAGTTATATTTAATTGACATGTAATCAATCGTGCATCCCATAATTTTTCGAATTTTAAATTTAAATATATTAACAAAAATTAAATATAAACCATATAAGATTTTGTCTATTTTATAAATTTCAATAAAAATAAACATCTCTCGTGATGGAATAGACATTGTGAGCATAAAAAGAGTTGATGTTGGCCTAGAAATCAAGAAGAAAGAACCTGTGCAAAATCCAGAGTTCGTTCTACAATTCCTGCGCTTTAGAACAACGGAGAGTTTTCATTATTTGTCTATTCTATTAGACGTCGAAAACAATAACTATTAACAATGCTTCAAAATTACTAAGATTTTCCTAACGAAAAAATCACTTTTAATAATAATAAATACATTAAATCATCTATAGATTTTCACAATTTTATGTATTTTATTACCCTTTCAAAAATATGACGACTAAGATGTATTATAAAATTTATATTATAACAGTCACAGAGGACAGTCACTCCATGTGACAGAAATTATAATTGCTTATTTCATTGTCAGTTCTTTGTTGCCTTTTGCGAATAAAATCCGGGTCGCAGTTAAAGCCCCGGGAAGTCAAATAAAATAAGGCAACGGTGATGGTTACAGAAAGACCCACCTAAAAAAACCGAATAGCTTTTCATAAAGTTTGTACCATTGTATTTAATTTTATATATGAAATTGTGCAATTCTTCGTAAAATTTCTCTGTAAGAAATTGTTAAGTTTAAAAAAATAACAATTCTGATTGCGTTAGAGTTTGCGATTCACTGTTTCGACGGTTGTCCAAATTCAACTGGTGTGATTGTGCTCGTTTTAATGTATATATATATAGGCTCAATTATCCGAAGGTACTAATAACTCACTTGAACCTTGTCCGATTGCATTAATTATGGGAAATATAATATTTAAAAATGAATATTTCTTTGGTGGTCCCTTTTACTTCTTATATTATTTAATTAATTCATCCGATTGCGATGAAACATGCGATGAAACATTGCGATGAAATTGCGTTGTGCTCACGCCTGCATGGTTTAATTGTATATGTATATAATGAAAAAAATGGCGTTACGAAATTGGTAAAATAATTGTGGCCTGCAACGCACGCGGGTACTTGTTTTTTTTTTACATTAACCCCACATAGGAGGCCTTGAGGAAAATGATTTCCCTCATGTCGTCTTTGAAGGTGTTGTGTGGAGGGTTTTTTAAGGAAAGGAAGGAGTGGAAGCTCTGAGAAATAAAAAGGTATGAGGGGTGGATATGAATCTAGGGGTCAGTTTGTTCAGGAATGACAGAAGTACGAATTCATCCCTCCCACTGCAGTGCAAGGCGATGGGTCAAAGAGAGTTCGGCTGGAGAGTATACGAAGTCTCCTTTAACCAGCCTCTTCCAATCCGGCCCGCTACGCAGTAGGTGGGCAAACACATCCGCCACCAAGACCTATAGACAAACTTCATCCCATGATCCCGGGTACCCCTGCTAAGTCACAAAACGTAGCAAACCACTTGGGGCGATCTATGATAGGGGTGTTGGTTATCCAATAAATAGTTCCCGGGGCGGCGGTGCCCAAACCCACCTCCCAAATTGTAAAAGATAGAGATACTTGACCCAGAGTAAGATTTGATTTTTAATAAAATATACCTAAGCCTAAACGACATTAGTCTCAACGAAATATCTATGGTGTAATAATTATTAATTATTTTTGTGTTTAATTCTTAGAACCCCATTTTAATTCTTAGAAATTTAATTAAAATTAAATTTGATAATGTTATTATCAAGTTCTGCAAGTATTTTAGTGTGTATTTTCGTTACAGCTGTTTCGAATTGTAAGGTCATTTTCACAGTTTGAAAATGACCTTACAAGTCAAAACAGCTGCAAAAAAATACATACTAAAACAGATAATAACATTATGAAATTTAGTAATAATTATGTTTGCAAAATCAACCATCGGAGTCGATATGTTAAAAACTGTTATTTGAAATTTAAAAAAAAAATCTCCTCCAAATAAACAGCCCCTGTATTTTTCCATCTTAGAATCCGATTCATGTTATCAATTTTGTCACTTTTATTTAAATTGTTTCGACATTATTTTCAGTACCCCCACAGCCGCGTCGCTAATACGGCCTTTCCTTTCGGCTCCCAGTTTATTTTAGACATTCTTTCGGAAGGAAGTAAATATGTACATTGTTTTGGAACAATTGAGGGAAGAATACTGAGAGAAAAGAGTAAAACGTTATTTAAAAGCCGTCAAATCAAGGAATCATCGATAGAATAAAAAAAAAATCTTAGAAAATGATTGAATCCAAACATTCTGAAAAGTAAGTATTTAGGTCTAAGGTAATTTTTTTTAGGTTTTTGAAAGGAGTTTTTGAGTTGTTTAAAAAATGTGTGTATTTCATTTCCTTTTTTGGCAGGGAGGGGAGGAGTAAGGTGGAAAGCGAACGCGGGAGAAGAGGTAAGGGTTTTGCGGGACGAGGGGGTAAGGCGGGGAAGGTGGCATGGGAACGGGGGTAGAAACGGGGAAGCATGAAAAGTACAAGCAGGGATAAAAAAATGTATTCCTTTGAGTAGCATTGCAACGCAAGCCGAGTACTTGGAACTTGGAATTACTGAATAAATCATTCAATTTGATGTGGCGTTCAAGGTAATGAAATGCTACCCGACAAATAATCTGAATCAATAAGACAGTTCAAAATTTTGCATTAGCGAAGTTAATAACCCATCAGTGATTTTTCTAAGTTCATGTTTTACTTTTTTTATTAAATCAGACGTGACAAGTATTCCTTTAATGTAATAAATTTCTGTCGATTTCGAATCTCAATTTTTGACATTGTGTTGAACACAACATAGGTTTTAACTTAAGAGGAATATAAACGCTAGAAATATTTCGATTATCGTGCCTGCAAAATTTGCAATCGAGCGTCTTATTTGCTTGATTTGATTCTGCGTAAGACTACACAAGCTCATTTAATAGTTACGCACGTCAATATCACAGAAATTTGCAACATATTTTATGTAGTGCAACTCAAATATAAAGTTTCACCCGGTACATGAGAATGGCGTCGATGAACTGCAACTTGATATTTATTTTATCGTTACTTTATGAACATAAAACTGGTTTAAATTATCTTGAAAGCAGTGTGGCAATATACAAAGAAAGTACATAATTTTTTCAGTCATTCTGAATAGAGTTGTCGTCAATACAATACTGAGATTTTTTCAATGAAATATATATTTTTTCATTATAGTAATTCACTTTCGTTTAATAATAACATATTAAAATAAAACTAAAAGAGGATATTAGGAAAACTGATGTCTAGTATCACAGGTCCATACGTAAGCACATACGTGTCAGCTTTGTTATAACATTCTCTGGGTTTCGTAATAATAACTTTAAAATGTTTCTGAATCACTGGAAAAGAAACCCGTTCTCGCTTTCTGAGTGTAATTTTTTGTTGTGCCTAAGCAGGCAGCACCAAAAGTGCTCGCGGGCCGTACCAAAGAGCTAACGGCTCGCAGGTTCCCCACCTGTGATCAATTGGATCGTTAGAAAAAGTTTGCTAAATTGTGTTATTGTATTTCATAAAGAAAAACGTATTACGTAAAGAGAGCCAAGGATTTTACTACTATGTCACAGAGCTCGTTATAAAAGAAAAAAAAGTACGGGTTCCTACAATTGAAAAAGATTCATGTTGGTTCAGTTTGCACTTACGTCGCAATATTAAAACCCATTTTTACGACCTGCCCAATACGGCTTCGTGCTACGCGAACCAAAAAGAAAACAAAGCTATTAATTATTGCAACTTTATAAGTATAGGGTAGGACAAAACAAAGCCTCTATTCTCCAGAGCGAAATGCAGGGTGGTCTCAACTTACGTTTAAAATAATAAATCTTTAAAATGCACGGTGGCACATTGTAACCATACTACACCCTGCACTATTTGTTACTACTGCAATCGTGGACGGAATCTGTATTGCTTTTGTTAACTGAAGCACTAGGCTAGGCACTTTAAAGCTATGCTTTCATTATAACGACATTTTTACGTGCTGGAATCTTTTGAACCACCCATTCATCGTGGTCTTGTATTTTTAATTTCGTGCTTTTGTGTTTTCGGAGAGCGGCAGTTCTATTATTGTAGTAATTTTCGCTGGAAAAAAGTAAAAATGTGGAACGGAGAATGCACTATCTCTATCAAAATTATAAGAACAGGTTGTTGTTTTCATATTTAACGATATCTACGAAGTACGAGGTAGATAATCACAATATTCTAGAGTATAAGGTACTCTCAGTATCGGTTTTAGATTACTATTCACACTTAAAAAGTTGCTTGAAACGGCTTTAACCGTGTTTGATGCCAGAGCTGAATATTCAAGAACTAATCCACCTTCTCTCCCCAATATCAGGTACAAATTACAGTATACAAACAAAAACAAAATGGTACAATACCTGGTGAAATTAACTACTCTCCACTAAGAGCCAGTTGAACTATGCATCCTCAAGTGGGGTCTGTTTTATACGTAGTCGGAATAGGGAAGAAGAGAAAGAAAGAGATATGTGAAGGTGGAACTAGTCAGATATTTCTCATCTTTCTTCTTCTCCTATTAATTTATAATTCTTTCCCTTGGAAACCTCATAATTATCCCCAAACGCGTATCACAGTTAGGAGCTATAAATAATAAATTGTTCTCGTGAATAAAGATGACAAAAAATATAACAAGAAATGACAAAAAATGTATTTAGATTAAGGCATTGCACATGAAAATATTCTATGTTTTTTTATTATATTGACAAATATTATTTATTAATTACGAGGGGGCAGCAAGTCAAATACTATTTTGGGTTGTGGGTCAAGTGATCTTGGATAAATGAACTCGTATTTATTTAATTAACGTATCATTTTCAAAATCAAAACTGATTGTGTCAAAAATTCAAACAAGCGATAAAGTATCTACCCTTTAATATTTTTGCTTAATCATTCTTTAGCAATTTTCATTTTTCTGTTGTGTTCTTTACATAAACTTTCAGTTTCACAACTCTATAATTATAATAATAATTGCCTTCCAGAAGATATGTAACGAAGGATCGGTGTATTTAAAAAAAATGTACCCTGAAAAATTAGGTGAAGATAATAAATCTTTTTAAACCCAATATCTAAATCTAGGGGTCCTTACATATTTTATGAATTCACCCCAGTTCAAAATGAGATCAATATATTGAAGTGTTGCATTTTTGCAAATCGAACACGTACCTAACTAGGACAGTCGCTGCTTTGTGCGATATAGATTGCTTTTCTATGCTCAATTTTATATCGCAATTTTACAAGTGCAATAAAACACCTGCGTGTCCTGAAACATCAACAAAATTTAACCAATAACCCCGTTTATGGTTGATTGTTAAATGACACAAAATAACTGGACAAAATTAGGATGGAACGCTTGTTTCGTAAAACGTCAAAATTTTTATTGAAGCATAATAAAACGGTGATTTTTTATAATAATGCTTGAAGAGAAAAAAATTTTCCCACGGAAAAAATAAACACTCTTTCTGAAAGTAGACCCGCAATTCTCCACAATTTCTCAAGCCTCGGAAGCTATTAGTCCCACAAATAAAACGACCTTTTTATCATTTACGATTTTCTAACATGGCGTGAAAAAATTATCGCTTTTGTAATGGAGAATCGCAAAGGCTTTAACGACTAAATCTCGATTTTGACTCGTCGGCACTTATAAAAATAAAAGGTACCCATATGTACCCATTCAAGAAAAAGTGGTAGCAAACATTCAATTCTAATCTAAGGCAAAACTATGCAGGTAACAAATTAAAATAAAATCTTGGGTTAGATTTAGTGCAACATTCCTTATTTGTATTAAGTCCTCGTGTCATCTGATCCTGCTTCATGCTGCTTTCAGTGCTTCCACGCAGGTAGTCCACTTATTTATTATTATTATTATTATTATCTGCTTCTAGATGGCTTTTACTGGGATTGCCGCGTGATCGTGATTTTTGATGTTCTGTCATATGGCATTCTTTTCAAAGGGCAGCGTATTCCAGTCTTTTGAACCGACCGAAACTTTTATAAATGGTCTAATTAAGTATGGTCTAATTAAGAAGGTTTAATTATTTTAAATTGATGAAATAAAGATTAACTAAGAGTTAATATGCATTGAAATAAACTTTGTAGCATGGAAATAAACGGTGAAATAGTTAGTTATGCAGATGACACAGTTTTACTGTTTAAATCTAAGGATTGGAATAATGTATTTAACATAGCAAATTTAGAAATCACGCGGGTGAAAACTTGGCTAGACTCAAACATACTTACACTAAATATATCGAAAACAAAATTTATGACGTACAGTATAAATAGTACAGGACAACCAAGAAACAACTCAAACACCATAAAAATACACGAATATTTAAATACTAACATCTGCAGTTGCCCTTCTCTAGAAAAAACAGAACAAATAAAATATCTAGGAATCATAATTGACCATAACCTTAGATGGACACATCATATCAAACAAATCACAAATAAACTCCTCAAAACAATACACATTTTCCTAAACATAAGAAACATATATAATATAAAACAAATGAAAACAATATATTTTGCACTTTGTCAGTCAATAATAGAATATGGATTAATTATCTGGGAGGAGCAACAAACTCAGCTCTCGATCACTTAGAAATCGCGCAGAAAACGATCTTAAAGATAATACTTAAAAAACATAGGCTGACTGACACAAACCAAATATTTAACAGTTGTGACGTACTAGATATACGCCAATTATATGTTAAAACACTGCTAAACTACATTTTTGACCAGAAAAACAAATTTCAACAATCTCAAAATATCACTAACAGACCAGTTAGACAATCGTACAAAAATAACTTAAAAACTCCGACGGTAAATACAAGCTTTGGACAAAGGCACTATAAATATCAAGCTATAAAAGCATTCAACAGTCTTACCCTTGAAATTAAAATGGAAGAAAACAAAAATAATTTCGTACTCAAAATTACAAAATGGATTAAAGAACAAAAAAGACAATATTACCAAAATTTCTTTACAAAATAAAAATAAAACACAACTACATGAAACACTCAAAACCAACATAAAATACACATCACTCACAAACACACAACACATAATATATATATAATATATACCGATTTAATTTAATTTATTAATTTATTTTTTTAGTAATTAAAATAATTCATTTTTTCCTATAATTTAAGCTTAATTATAAATTTTAATTTTTAGTTTATTTTGTTTTTGTTTTATAAAATGGAGGCCTCAGCACAGGTGAGCTACCCAGTGAGGCCGACATTGTTTAATTTTATTTTTGAAATGTTAAATATTATGTCAAACAAATGAATAAATAAATAAATATTATTGCTAAAGAATGAATCTAAAATAATTTGATAAATGAACAACAAAAAAATTCGCTTGCAACTATTAGGTAGTTTTTTTTTCCAATTATTTCTGGCTTTCACCCTTCAAGGGTGTTCTAGGCCATCATTTAAAATTAGGTAGTTAATAAGTCAATTTTAAATACACTTAATCATGTTGGTAAAGAAACTCATGATTTGTCATTTGGGAATAACTCACATAAACAGTAATTGGGGAAACTTTAAAAGGTTAACAACCATTAATAATTTCCGTCATTTTACTTGTAACTGTAAACTGTGTAACCTCAGTTTGATAATGCTGTCAGAAGACGAAAAAGCTGTCACGTGTAATAATACTTAGCAGAAATTGTATCCCCGGTCTACTTAAATATTCCAAAATATGACATATCAAAAACATCTTATCGTTTAAGATGTGCAGAATTATATATTTATTTCATTTTCCGTAAACGTAAACCATACATATTTTTACTCTATTAATCATCGTTAGGAAAAGTTCCGTTGAAAGTTCACTTTTTAGTTTGTCTTCGATAAAAAATGAAATCCGTTTAATCCTTCCGCGCCAATCGATTCAAAACGATTTTTATACTCCTTTACATTTCTTCAGCATTTTTCTTCGACTATAAACAGGGAAGGCGGGTTAAAAACATTTTATCTTTTGATATTATCACCTTCAAATTATTTACGAGCTGTTAGAAATCAAAGATAGCAATTTTATTTTTGTTCAATTTCCTGTAATATAATACCTATAACACTTACAACAAAAACAATCGGAGGCATATTTATTGATATAACCCTGCGGGATTTATACTTTCTGGATTCCTTCAAAATTAAGGTATTTCTTTGGTTCTGACAATTTGGTTACAAGAAGCAAAAAAACTTTTCAATTTTTAGATGGGATTCTTTTGTCTTTAAAAAATAAATAGATATAAGACATCCATAAACGGTTACATACTAATTGTTAATTTTGCAACGGAATTGAACAGAAAATTTACTTACTTATTGTTTTTGTGTTTAATCCGTAAAATGTTATTATCGGGTTCTGGAAGTACTTTTTTATTTTTTTATTACAGCTGTATCGGCTTTCAAGGCCGTTTTCACATTATAGAGTGTCTACTGTCTCAATTAGTTTCTCAGTAAATTGGTTTAACCGGTAATAAATCAATAAGACAACTTAAAAAATTAACATTTAAAATCGAATAAATAAGTCGTTTCAAAGTGGTTTAACTACAGTATGAAAATGGCCTTGCAAGCCAAACGCTATAACAAAAATAAATAAAAAATACAAAAAATACTTGCAGAACTTGATAAAAACATTATATTTAATTAGAATTAAATTTAAAAATATATATATTTACAAGTGTGTAATTCACATGCGGTAGAAGTGAAACTTGAAAGTCGCTAGATGTCGCTTTCTTTTCTTTTGCTTTTGTTGGAAGTTGTTGGAAGATTCGATATTGATTTCACAAACAAAAAATGTTTTTTTTTGGATTTCGAAGGATTCGAACCCCTTTTCGCTTGATATCTGTCTCTCTGGCCACTGAGACTTGTCAGGCACCTTGCCAACTACGCTATGGACGGCACGCGTGGAGGTGCGAATTTACCGCATTATATTAGAACTGTGAATTTGTGTAGAACGGAGTTGTAACGCATTTACGTTTCACCCGAGTTCCAAGTCACTAACGACGTTAAAGAAGTTTCATTTCAAAATATATTTTTTTAAATATACCACAGTAACTTTTTAGCTGGTGGTCATTATTGTTGTCTGCTTTTGGAGCTCATAAGAGAAATGTTATCAAAAACTTTTAACGAACCATTCCTAGAATATTTAAAAAATATATTTTCTCTTGGGCACGTTACTGCATCCCGCAAGGAACATGGGCGTAGCAGCAACTTTGCCAAACCGGACATGGGCGTACTTTTAACGGCTTGAGGGGGGTTAAAGGATATAAAGTGGGTGAAAGAAGAGGGTGGTGGGGGAAGAGACGGAACGGGAAAGAGAGGGACGGGGGAAAAACCTCTTCTAGGAAGATTGAAAATACTTCGCTGGTTTTTTTCTTCTCCAGTTCATATTGAAATGGGAATTGCAGTATCGGGAACGTTGCCGTAAAACTTAATGTATTTATTGAAAAGCGGGCATTTGCAAGATAGTTTTTTTTTTTATTTGTGTAGGAATCGAGCTTACGTTTAAAAAAAGCATTGGATTGATAAATTTACAAATTAATGCGCATTGAGAAATAAAAATCTTGTTGAAATCAACGTTATGAAAAATTTATTGAACAGCTTTCATTTTGTTTTTTGATGTAGGAATGGCTAAAATTAATATAATACTCATATGTCACTGTGTGTGCCACTTATCATAATACTTAATAAATTTCTGAGTGAACGGCAGGTGGAAGTTCCCTGATAGGTGGAAGTCAGCCTATATCATATCGGTCCACAAGTGTGATTCGCGTTAAAGAGAGAAAAATATAGGGGAAATTTCATTCTCTCGGCGATCTCTAAATTCTTGTCCATGACAATATATATTCCCAGCTTGCCGACAAAATTATAGACCAACAAAATCTGCCATCAAAGTAAATTTGCCGTTAGTACTTTACTTATTTATTCAAATTTATTATTTACCAACATGGGTCGAGGCCACTGGGTAGATGGAATTTACTGTGATTTAAAAAAAAATTGATTGCGAAATCAAGGGAAACTTATTACAATGGTTTGTCTCCTACTTAACAAAATAACTGTAAGTTGTATCATCACAAGGACATGCTTTTGTGTGAGAACCAGTTAGATCTGGTGTACCATAGGGATCAATCCTTGGTCCGCTGTTATTTATATATTTTTATCATTACTAAACGTATTTCTATTGTACGCTGATGATGTATCAATATCTGCCATTGTTAAGATTTTAAATGATTTTATCTGCCCAACCAAAGATATTTATTAGTAAGGTTTAATGAATTTTGCAATGAAAACAAAATTTACCTGAGTTTTAAAAAAATGTAAACAAATAAGCTTTATAATAATAACAAAAAAATTACTTCGATTCAATTCTACTTTATTATGTATCCTTAACCAACTGGTTTCGATTCAACCTTAATCTTCATCAGGGGTGTATAAAAACTTTTTTTTTAAATTTTTATAAGAAAACAGTCTTTTTAAAACTTTTTTAAGGGTTATTCCCATCAGTGAAATATATTATATTAGAATAAGTTAACAATAATAATCTAAACGAAAATATGAAAGAGAACAAGAAATTGGTTAACGCTCTCGTCCCGGTTAGACGGAGAGGTCTGGGTTCGAGTCCCAGTTGCGACCATTGTCTTTTTTCTGTTTTTCTGTGTCTTGTTCTCTTTCATATTTTTGTTGAGATTATTATTGTTAACTTATTCTGATATGATATATTTTACTGATGGGAATAACCTTCAAAAAAGTTATAAAAAGAAAGTTTTTCTTATAAAAATTGAATATTCATTTAGACTTTTATAAAAGTCAATTGTTCTATATAAATAAAATCGGATTTATCCATCCGAGACGCTATTCACGTTAAAAACCAATTTTTAGAATGATTGTTTAAAATGAAAAGGGTGGTTGCCCGTAATATGGAAAAATAATTAGATGATAATAATGTTAATTCTAAAATTTGAAAATATGAGATTGACAAATATGACGGTTTGACAGACGGTGGCAATAGCGAAATTGGTTAACGCGCTTGTTCCGGTTAGACGGAGAGGTCTGGGTTCGAGTCCCAGTTGCAACCATTGTCTTTTTTTCTGTTTTTCTGTGTCTTGTTCTCATGCATATTTTCGTTTAGATTATTATTGTTAACTTTTTCTAATATGATACATTTATTTTTTATTTTTTTTTTGTAATATAAAACATGAGTTACATATATATTTTACAAAATATTATAATAAAGGTCGTTATTGGTCATGTATATCTTATCAGAAAAGAGGAGCTCTTGTGCCTGATAAGGAAGCCACGATTCTTAGTTAGGATATAATATGTTTTGTATAAAATTGTTTACTTTTTATTGTTGTTATATAATAATTATAAAGGGGTTTTAAGGGAGGAGATCATCAGGTATATGGGTTTACATATTCTTTCCAAAGGTAGTGATTGAATTCTAAAATATAACCTTAACTATATGATTGCAGTGATTGTAATACAATCGAGTCACTTTTAACATTGACGTTGTTTAATTTTGTCTTTGCGTTAATGTTAATTTTATTTATTAATGTAATTATTATTTAAAAAAAATGAACACATACATATTATGATTTTTATTTTTATTGCAGATTTAACAATGCAATAAATCTTCCAACCTTAATAAAATAATCAAAATTATTGAAATAATCTAGTTTAATCGAAAAATCCCGATTACAATGAATTTCCTCCGTAACCGACTTCATAAATCGTTTATTCGCAATAAGCAGCAAGCACATGAAATCAAATAAAACGCTCGAATTTCTCGATATCCAGTGAATTATTTCCTACCGGGGCACTTCAATAATTGTACCATTAAAGTTTACCGTTTTAAATTACTATCGAAAAAGAGATTCAAATATTGTATTTAATAATCTCATTTTACTGCCCTGGGAACCATTTATTGGATAACCAACACCTCTGCCATAAGTCACCCCAAGTGGTTCATTATGTTTAGTAACTTAGCAGGAAT
This sequence comes from Limnephilus lunatus, assembly GCA_917563855.2. Taxonomy (NCBI): domain Eukaryota; kingdom Metazoa; phylum Arthropoda; class Insecta; order Trichoptera; family Limnephilidae; genus Limnephilus; species Limnephilus lunatus. The sequence goes on along the minus strand of OU830594.1, from coordinate 87,859,054 downwards.
GCCCGACTTCAGCGGTGAGGTTTGTCTAGCTCTTGGCAGCTACTGCGTTTGTCCATCTACAGCGTGGCAGGTCAGATCAGGAGAGACTGGTTAAGGAAGACATTTTGAACTCTCTCGATCCATCTGTCGAAATGATGGATTCGTACGACCGTTATCCCTGGACACACAGACTTCCTGATTTCTAACAGCCCATCATACCTTATTCTTCCCAGAACTTCTTCTCCTTCCTTTCCCTAAAAAGACCTCTCACACATCATCCTCGAACATGACATAAGTCCGTGGGAAATTGTTTTTCCCGGAGCCTTTTGGGTGAAGCAATGTAAAAAAAGACAATTTGCAAAAGTTACACCAGTATATGTATATATACACCAGTCGATGATTTTTTTACGTTAACTCCATTCAGAAGCCCTGACGAAAAAAAATCTGTCTGTGATCATTCATCTTTGGGGATGTTGTGTGGAGGACATTCTACCAGTTCTATACCAAAAGCCTAAACCAAACTCATTTAAGTCATTGAAGCTTCGTGTTGTTCAGTCGATGATTTTTTACGTTAACGAAAAATATAATATCTCTCTGTGTTATCTTTGGGGGTGCTGTGTGGAGAGCATTCTACTAGTAAAAGCCTTAACCATACTCCTTTAAGTCACTGAAGCTCCGTGTTGTCTGAATGAAGCCTATCCATCACTCGATGGAATTAACTCCGATACAACGAAATGCGGATTACGCCAAGAAACGGCTTACAAAAATCCCAAGAAACCCGGCTGTAACTTTCACACGCTTACAACGAAGTAGGTAAGTGTTTGCCTTTTATTTGAAAACTAATAGAAGTTTTGGCAAAATGCCGACACTTTTTTGTAGAAAATCTCCCTTTCTTTATGGTTATTTGAAAAATTGTCAACAATCTTAACATAAATCGATAATTTGATAGTTATATCGATATATTCTTAAGGAATTTTTTTATAAATTAATAATAATAAATTTTCACAGAGACGAAACATTGCATTGTTGAATCGGAATTTAATAATATTACCGGTGCAGGCCTTATTATGGTATAAAAAATTGATTCAGCATGTATCTGAGTCTGATTATAAGAAGAGAGTGGAACATGAGCATAAGACGAGGTTCACAAAGAATGAAGGAATGCTTGTTCCAAAATATAATAATAACTACGGACGGCGAACCCTGGAATTTAACGTGCCAAAAATATTTAACATGTTACCAATTAATATAAAAAATTGCGACTCTACAAATAGATTCAGATATATGCTGAAACAATGGTTACTGAATAGAGATTGTTTAAATTAATTAATGTGTGTTAATTATGACAATTAATATAGTGATAATAATAATAATAACTAAATTTCATTGCCATCATTCAAATTCAGCTATAGAACGTATTAATTTACCCAGAAATTTAGGAGGTAGAGGTATAGTCAAAATAACATCTTTAAAACATAATCAGGTAGAAATGCTAAGAAATTTTTTCCATAGGAAAGCTGATAGTTCAGAAATGCACAAAATAATATGCAAGGCAGATAGAAATATTTCACCATTAAATTTATACGACGAGAATGCCAGCATTCTTATAAATACCAACCAGGAATTATTAGATTCCTGGTCAAATAAAATTCTTCACGCAAAACACTTCAATTATCTCAACCAAACATATGTTGACAAATTTTCGTCAAACAAATGGTTGAGTATTGGAGAGTTGAGCGCAGAAATAGAAGGCTTTATGCTTGCCATACAAGATAGAGTCATTAATACTAAAAATTATAGGAAGCATATCATCAAAGATGCAAATCAAATTGATGATTTATGTAGAAAATGTTTGGCATTTCCGGAAACTATAGAACATATTATATCGGGATGTTCTGTATTAGCGCCGTCCGAGTATACATTTAGGCACAATCAAGTTTTAAAAATAATTCACCAAAGTTTGGTAATTAAACATAACTTGATTGACTGCCGTAATGTACCATATTATGAATATGAACCAAATTCATTTTTAGAAAATGAATTTTATAAAATTTATTATGATAAAACTATTCTGACAAGAACAATTAGTCATAATAGACCCGATATAGTTTTACATGACAAAATTAAGAAAATAACTTATATAATTGATGTCGCTATTCCAAATTCTTGTAATATTCAGAAAACTGTTTCTGAAAAAATGAGAAAATATACAGATTTAGGAAATGAAATTAAAAGAATTTGGCATTCTCAGACTATAAAAATATTACCATTTGTTATTTCGGCTACTGGCATTATACCTAGCTCTCTCATTCAAAATTTAGGCGTATTAGATTTGTCAAAAAATTTGTACATAAAAATGCAAAAGTCGGTCATTTTAAATACATGTAGGATTACGAAAGATTTTTTAAATATTTATATTGAGGGATCAGTAGGATTTATCGGACCAGTTAGGATTTCATCAGAGCCGAACCCTCTGATATGAAAATATCTGGAGTCGGTGAAATATTTTCCCATTATGTTTCTGGTGGATTGACGTATTGTTCTTGTATTGTTTTATTCTTATATAGTGCACTTACATTGCGTTCATTTACTAGATATTCATTTGTGGAAAAGTGTGTGGAAGGGTTTAGTCTTTCATTTGGGAAAGATTCAACCCGGACATAAAATCTGGAGCACCGTAAATATGGTTAAATTGTAATTGAACATTAACATCCTGTTGACAAACTGCTTTATTGCGGTTTAACGGGATTGTATCTTGAAACAATAAATAAAAAAAAATAAAAATAAACTGTAATTTCTTTTTAAATTTTTCTATATAGAAATGATGAAAATAAGATAATGATCTAAAGAAAATTTTGTCGAGAGTAGGCAGAGCCAATTTCAGGTTGCCGTCCAGGTTTTTTTTATCCCTAAAAATGAAATACGACCACTGTAAAGCATAGACCATTAAAATGTTGTTTTATTAGTAGGTACTTCATCGCTTGTCTGAATTCTTGACATATCAGTTCCATGTTTGACAATAATGATTTAACGAACGTAGTTTAAGGGGTGACCGGCCAACCCAGAATGAAACCAACTCAGAACCACCTCAGAAAGATCATTACGATTGATGGTAAAAAAAATGGTTACGTAGGTTAAGTTAGGTTAGGGTTACCGGCTATTTTAAAATTAATTTTTCATAACTTTTAATGACCTTTCTGAGTTGGTTTCATTCTGAGTTGGCATGGAATCATTTTAAGGTAGGCAATTTATTGCTTGCTGAATTATTGACTCAAGCGGTTCTCATTTTGAAAATATCTTTTAACCCTTCGAATAATAAGAAAATAATATCTGTAACCTTTTACCTGTCAAGGTTCGCGCGGAAAATTCCTGGTTCTTGCCATGCATCTTAAATTTTCCTATTTATGGGTTATTTTTTAACCCTTTTGCAAAAACAAAAATTGTTCTAAAATCTAGATAAAATAATCTTTCCGATGTGTTTATTGGAAATCAACTTTTTGTTTTCTAAATATTAAAATTTTGATATTGGAAACGTAAATTAGCTAAAAAATGCATACCTGCGAATATTGGAATTAAAGTACTTAAAATAGAATAAACTAAAAATTTTAAATACAGATTCCCTTTTTTAACAAAATTTGTAATAAAACTGTCACCTCACTTTTTATCACTTTCATACAATTTTATTTTAAAATTAAATGTTTGTTACGTCAAAAATTGGCTCGAAATAAAACCATCACTTATGATCGGGTTTGTAAAATATCTCAACAACATAGCTCATATAATCCTAATACAATGAGAAGCATTATTTCTTTGGCTCTCTAACATAAAAGAAATCACAAATATTCGCATGACAGGAAGAGAGATATATAACTTTTAATAATGCACGGTCGCTCTGGGACAATCTGGGTCTCTTGTTATTATAACGGCATATGATGTTTTGGGACAACTTGGGTCTCCTGTGATTAGAAGGGTTAAAACAAGTGCGAGTTTATTGATCCGGAGTAACAACCAATCATAGACAGAACCACAGACTAAATTAGTATTTCCGAATTGCCACTATACGCATCTTTGAAATGCCCGGGAAAATGCGCATTTTCCAATTATTTACATTATCAAACAAACTTTCTTTATTTTTACCCCAGCCAGTGAAAATGAAAACCTCTCTGTTCTAGAAATCGCTAAAAACCGTCACCCGTTTTTTTATGGGGCGTTTATTTGCGGAGAAAACCTTTATGTGGGAATTGCGAATAAGCAAGGAATTTGACAATATAAACAGAACAATAAAGTAAAAGAGGTTATTTACATATTCATCACTTGAGTTATTTAAATATCTTTGTTTTCCTTATGCAAGGTCTAAGGCTGTATTCTCTACTCTAAAGGAATGAAAAAGGACCATGGATTTATCAGGTAAAAAGGCACTTAGTTTAAATTTTAAACAATATAATTAATCTTAGCTTTAGAAAAAAAGGTCTGAAAAAAAATATCTCAGAAAAGTTTCACAAATGGTCAACTTTGGAGTCTGGTGTCAACATTTTTTTTTGTTCGTCATGTTGATCATTATTTTTTGAGATTTGAAGATGAATGGAGAGGCATGTGTGGTAAACCCTGTGTTCCTTTTTACAATATATTCGATTAGCAATATGAACAATAGAATCAAGTGTAATCAGTAAAGGGAACAAAATTCAGTTTTTTTCCGTGCCCTCCTACGTTCATCGAGGTTCTTGGTTAGGGTCATTATTATTTGTTGTACATTATTAAAAACATTTTATGTGATATTCACAAATGATTTTTCAAGATAATTATCTAGCGTTCGCAAATGAAAAATACATATTTGGCCCGAAAGCGGGGGGTAGAAGTCGTTGACGCTCGAAGTATACCAAAAACTGTGAAATAAAATAAAGTAAACCAAAAAAGTGAATCAAAAACTCGAATCAAGTCGAATTGACTGATGACAATGAATGAGATATTATATATAATTTGTGAGTTTTATTGAAGCAAGGGATGTGTCCCAATACAAAGTTGGAAGACTTCTAATCCATTCTATCTATCCCTGTGAAGTAATGGTAAGATGGTTAGTTACAGTTTAGTTTTATAAATGTTTTATTGGCTAGTAAAAAAATGTTCATACTTAAAACAGGTAACAGTAAACCAATGAACGATGATTATCTTTAGAAGTGTGAACAGTGTTGATGCCAAAGAAAACTGATATCTTCAGTTTTCTTAAGACCTTTCACCTCCTACTTCCACCCTTTATAAGCCAAGGAATTGATGAAGTCTTGAAGAAAACTTATTGACTTAGAAGTACGAAAAAAATGATCTCATCGCGTTCACGGAACGTTGTGATGATCTCGCCTTTGGGCCTACGAAATAATTCTTTTAAAATTGAGAGATCAATTTAGGATTATATTTAATTTTTGTAACATGGAATGGTTTCAGCATACGATTCTCTGTTTCAATTCATGGGGGTGATTTATGGATCCTTACCACTAAATAACCACATGTGTTTGCGTAGCTCAAGTGCCTGCGAGCCCGGCAAAGGCCATTATTCACAAAACTAAGAAGGGACCCAGAATAACATTTAGAGGGATTTTTTCAGGTTCATTATCAAGTCAGGGGCGGCCGATGGATATTTGCCCGAGTGGTGATTGACCTTAACGCGAGCAGATTGGATTTACGAAACAATTATCTGGTGAATTTTCTATGGCCGTAGGAAATTGAAAACTAGGCAATAAGGATTGATCGTTGGTGCATTTAAATATACTAGAGCGACGCGCCGATTAGGAGTTAAGATATTTAACATATTTGTCAAAATAAGATTGCAGAATTCGTTAAATAGTGACGCACGCAGAAAGAACGAAAACGTGTACAGACAATGCTTATATAATGTTATTATATAACCAATAAAGTCGACGCAAGTAATGAGAAAGAGTATTAGATTGAAGTACGCCACTGAGCTCTTCTTTTAAGCACTATTGGGATAATTTATGACTTCGGCGCAGACAAAATTAGTTTGTATTCTGTTATCTAAAGGTTACACACAAAAAAATAGCAAACATGAAAGTTGCACTGATTTCTTGGAATTTGGGATGTAATGTGACAGAACACTATTAAAACGATTGAAATATGCATATTGGGAGATGTGTTTATCACTTAAGATTTGAAGAAGTGACTAATATATTATTGAAACCACACAAGTAGATGGGGGGGAGTCAGGGGGCAGAGAGTTGGAACAGGGGATAGTCGGGGTAGAGGAGTGTTAGAGGACAGTCAGGGAAGGAACCTGGAGGCGCGCGGACGGGATAAAAAATCATCGAGTTTTGATAAACGGCAGAGTAATAATTTGGTGCGCGTAAACCGGGAATAATTCAGATAGTCGGGGCAGGGAAGTGTTAGGGGACAGTCGGGGAGAGATTCTGGAGACGGACGGTCTAGATAAAATTCATCGAGGTTGAATACCCGTCAGAATAATAACTCTGTGCGCGTAAACTGGGAATAATTCATTAAATTAAAGGATAATAGTCGCGAGGAGACCAGCTCGGTGCTTCTAAATCGGGGATATTTCTTTTTTAATTAAACAAAGGATAGTTCGTCTTTATTAAACAAAAAGAGTCCACGCGAATAAGGAAGACAGAGATTGAGGCTTGCGAGTTCATATCTGTGAAGTTAGATAATATAATTTGTAAATTGAGGCGGTCGGGACGTACTTACGGGGCACTCAGCAGAGTCAGGATAAAACAAATCAACGCGAGAATTGTGTTCGACGGCTGCATCTTGGAATAAATAACTGCATGACGGGTTGTGGTTTAGAAATGCTTGTTTGAGTTAAATATTAGAGTAGTGAATTGATTTGTGAAATTATTTTGTGCAACATGGCGAATTTGGTAAGTTTGACAAATTGAATTAATTATTAACAACATTGATGTTTGGATTTCGTACAAAGCAGGGTTAAAACAATAGAACCATCATTACTCTCCGAGTATTTTAATTGTTTATAATTGTTCGTCTAGCTTGTAGTTTTCTAGATTTAAACATGTATTATAGGTTATATAGCGCCCTTGAGGTGATGTTCCATAAAAGCGGTGCTATGTGGATCGTTCAAATATTAGTATTATTATTATGGCTGCTTTAATGGGGCCTTTAATAAGGAACCATGTCATCTAAGTCGGATGATTTAATCGGAAAATTATAACGGTAACATTTAAAAAGCTATCGGGTAATTGTCGGTAATCGTAAAAAAGGAGCGTTCCCTCCGTAAGTCGATCCGGAGCTGCCTGATGTTGACCGGCGACGATTCTTGAGACAATACCGTTGTAAAATAATAATTTGGGGTTCAATGAACTAAAATACTATTTGAAGCACAATAGACACTTTCGGGCAATAAATCTTAGACGAGAGACTTCATTTAAAAGACGGGATTTTGAAACCACAAAACAATAATAAAATCCTTTAAAAGTGCTTTGTTGGTGATCTAGAAAACTAGGTTACTGGGTATGCTCCAATACATAACGGGTAACAAAATACAGAGGTATAGAATATAGGTATAAATTAATGTGTAATGCGCCTTTGAGGTGATAATTATTATTTACGAGTTTCGTAATAATATTTTTAAACGTAGCTAGGGGACTATATTCAGGAAGGTTTTTTTTGAAAAGGCATTGGGTAATATAACGGTTTATGAAGGGTGCGTAGCATGGGCATTTTGATTACTAACAAAATCTGACATAATTGAATTCCCATTCAAAAATTTCCTACACCTTATTCCAAATTTTAGGTATCACAACAAGTCTACTACATAGGACTTTGCATAAACTTGGTTCGATATCTTATCATATAACCACCTTTGGTTCACGTTCAGGTATATCTCTTTCGAAATATTCGATTTAGCAAAAAACGTTCATATTGTCGGTTGAATGAAGCCGTCGGTAGGTATTCACATTTTAGCGTAATGCGCTATATCCACCTACTTAATTAACAAACTCTTTTTTCTTCAAACTTAATTGAGCGGGTTACGACTCGAGAATGGACGGCGGTTGTCGAATGGATCTACAGGTCCAGCTTTCCTATTTCACCATGAGGAAGTATCTCACGCGACTTTATCGGGGGGCGATGTGATCGAAATGCAGGTGGGCTTACACTATTTTTCTAATGTGGAGGCGAAGTAAGCGATGGTCGTGTCTGGTCCGAGCAAATTGGAATCCCTTGTGATCACATCTCGGTAACGTGGATCTCGTACCCGCTCTAGACTGGATTGGAAGCGTGGCCGGAGCCATTTCATGATGTCGACGTATGTACGTCACTAAGGCATTGGGGGACTTCAGGAGAACAAAGGACGTGCACCCATTTCGCCCTCCCTCTACCGCCGCTCCGAGGTACCAGCGGATAAAAGTTGTCGTCGCGGGAGGCCAGTTTGATGCAGGACGAAGATTACGATCTGGCCGGACTACCTTCGTCATGGGGGAAACGAAGTGACGAAATTTGCGTGGGCTTCACTACCTTTTAGGTTACGCTCGTGTGGGGTCTGCCTTGTCGGCGGAACGAAGGGAACATGACATATGGAATCGTTTGGCAACCGATCGGCGGTTCTTTGTTGGAATCCGGATAAGTTTTCTTAACTACTTTTGGTTTACGCTTAGGTAGGTATATTTCATTCGATATTCGATTTAGCAAAAACTTTCACATTGTCGGTTGAATGAAGCCGTCAGTAGGTATTCATATTTTAAGCGTAATGCGTTATATCCACCTACATAAGTAGCAAAAGTTCTCTTAACTCCCTCACAATAGGAATAGGGATCATCCAGCATCAGGGTGGGAATGTACTCTGGACGAAAGGGCAGCCGGGGAAATAGAGGGGAGGGAAGCCAGATTCACGACCTGGTGCCTTTCATTCTTGGACCCAGCACCCTGGACGCCGAGCTTGACCTTCCTTCTTTGAGCTGATTTTTGAGCTTGAGGTTGGGGTACGCCTATCGTAGAGCTTATGCCCGTAACACATATAGGGGAAGGTCCCAAGTTACGCTTGTGTATGTTATGCGAGAGGACGTATTTTTCATTCAAATCAAATACCGATGACCATCGCGATTGCAGGCTGGCGCATGTTTTGTAGCGTGCCTAGGAAAAACGTAATCATTATTTCTACTGGTTCGAGGCGGCGTGCTGGACGGAGAACGGGACTATTGAGGACATGAGTGACTGCCAAGGCGAGGATCGGTGACATCAAAATCTTCCTTAATTAAATTCATACATCGCCAGATCAGAGGAGAGAGCGGCCCCACCGATCTCCTGACATTGCTGATTGTCCAATCAACTTCGGTTTAATGTTTATGCCGATGCTTTAGGAGTTAATGGAACTCAAGTCATCGGCATGCTGAAGAACTTCAACATCATCATCAATCCAGAGTAGGATGTCACGTTCCAAAACCTCGTGCCACCCACACATTTCCTGAACAGTTCCTGCCATCGGCTATCACACCATTAATCGGAGCAGACCCTCATATCAAACGGTATGAGATGACCTTTCATCATCATCATCAACACATTTATAATTTGGCGGCGTAGTGGTCGATATTATTCCCATTATCACTCTATGATCCAGAAACACACATCAAACCCTTTCCCGACAGAAGGCAAAACATGTCGATTTTCATTCGTCGCTTGCGACCTTAACATTCTCCGGAGGCGTTGGAATTGGAAGCTGATTCGGCGGTCTATGACCATCACCTTATCAATTGGGCTATGGAGGAGTCCAATTATTTAAACAGCACATGTTCTGTCTCATGTTAATCCAAAATACCTACCCGTAGAATCAAATTAACAAAATAAAACAAGCTAGCTAACTAACAAACTGCATCTAGAACTGTGAGTGTAGAATTATTGCACTCCGTACTGCTTTGAGTGTAAATCTTTTGTTAGAATATAAATAAATGTCAAATTATTTTCATGATAGCATTCTATACAGCCGCAGAGAGTACGCGCCATCGCATCGAAAGGTAGGATCTTCTCAATTCGCCGTTTGAATGTAAATTTATATACTAGATGCTAGGAGGGAAAATGCAGATTACTTCAATAAAATTAGTCGTCGATGAGCGTAGGTGTATAACAGGTGCTAGGGGAGGAAGCTGGATGAATATAGATAGATAATTAGTTAATTTTCAAGCTAGTCAGACTCAGTCATTGTTATTCGAAGCCTTGCAAATTGTAACACGCCATACCTAAAAGAACAAGGGTTTACCACAAACAAATTATTAATTAAATTGGATTAACTATACCAAACCACTAAAACAAAAAATACACAACGTTGTGGGGTTAATTACAATTGATTAATTAAGAGCATCTCGTCACGTTTGCATAAAAGTATTACGTGATGGGGTTGAAAAGGCGCTGCAAAAGAAATGCAGGGGAGAGACGCGAGAACGGGCGAGCTACGAGCTTTTAAAGGCCGACCGGGGTTGCGCCTGTAGCTGTAGCACTGTAGCAGCATTTGGAAAGCAAGAGGAAGGTTTTACTTCGTAGGGGGGGGGGGGGGGGTTATCACAGTTTTGCTAAGTGACCAGGAGGTATGGTATTACAAAGTGTTGCATTTTGCTGGGCTTTATACAATGACTTAAACAAGAATAGGAAAAAAAATTAATACAGTAGGTATAACGGTTCGCATGTCATCCGAAGATGACTGAAAACCCAACAAAAAAAAAAAGTAAAATATTAGGACAATAGATGTGTCGCAGAGGAATTAGAAACAATAACGTTTACATAAGCTTAACTAGGTAAAGATAGGAGAGATAGGCCGATGATGCCCAACATCCGATAAGACGCAGATTAAAGATATCATATTTTGAGGGAAGGAGCTCCGTACGGCTAAAAAAAGTGAAACAAAATAAATCAAGAGAGTAGGTAGTGCAATAATGTACACATTAGCTTAACCAGATAAATTTAGGAGAGGTTGGTTGATGATGTCCAATTTCCGATAAGACGCAGGTTAAAGGTATCATATTTTGAGGGGAGGAGCGCTGTACGTCAATAAAAAGTGTAACAAAATTAACCAAGAGAAATTAATGATACCAAACCTTCGATAAGTATTAGTGAGAAAGGGTGTTACGTTATTAGGGGAGATAGTCCTTCAATAATGCATTCAATATCAGATCGCAGGGTGATAATATTGATGTTAGTCAACCTTCAATTGGGTCTGAACGTTTGGTAAATTGGATACCGGACAATTAGTTAAAATAATAAAAATACAACACATCGAGGAGTAGTTCTGGTTACCGAAGTAAACAAAACATTACAATTGTAATATTGATAGGTATTAGTGTCCTTTAGTGTCAACAATAGAAAAAAAGGGTCTCTTTCATTTTGAGGGCAGATCATTTAAACATTTAACACTCAGCGTGAAGAACAAAAAAAAAAAGGAGGCCATTAAACCGAGTGCCGACTAGCGGAGATATGGTTCAAATAGGATTGTGCGTTTAACGTAACGGTAAATTGAAACCCTTCCTACAGCCGGTCATCACAAGAAGTGGGTGACAGTCGGAATAAAAGCATTATTTTGAAACGTAATTTCAAAATAATCTGTACAGGATTAAACGAAATTAGTTTAACTAAATAGTTCAAAGAAACAGAATCTGTTGAGAAACAAAATACATGCAGAATAAACATTAGTGACGTGAACCGGATTAGGCGTGAAGACAATAAAACCAAATTAAAGATAGGAGAGGTAGGTAAAATGTTAGGCAACCTCCGATAAGTATAGGGAATAAAAGGTATTCCGATGTGAGGGGAGGAAGTCGGTTCTTGATGGCAAATTAAAATTTTAAAAATAAATTGTTTGCTAATATTCAACCCGACTTACAGAATAAGCGTATCCAAAATGTTTAATCCTAATAATGCACTAGATTTAAAGGACTACCATAATAATTACGTATTCAAACGTATGAATCTGGAGAAATAAAATGACTAGGTACCTACTGTAGACAATTGGCATTTTAGCAGTTAAATACTTTTATGATGATATTGGTCCCCAGTACCAAATTGTTAAATTTAGAACAACGGTCAGGTCCATTTTGGGCAAAGTTCCTTTAACGAAAAAACAAACAAAAAATAAGGAAAGGTCGTTCACACCCGTATAATTACGGTAGGGATATTTTGGGGAAAAAAAAAAAATACAGGCGGACCTTCGAGACGGCCATTATGTGAAACCGAAAGTACCGATTAAGGAGAGACGTACCGACTTAAGCGATCTAGACAGAGCCGAATTGGGGAAAACACTCTGGGTTATTTTATAGAGAAAAATACATTATGAGTTTAGACACAGTGAGATGTGGAGCATTGGAACATTTATAATGTTTAGTAGTAGATTGTGGAAGGGTTTACAAATTACGCAAACAGAGTTTATTGTGAAGCGGTGGGTATTTAAAATCAGCGTAAGTCGGTGAAAAAGTTAGGCAGAAATTAAAATTTGGATTAATTGGTTTGGGGGCAAAAATAGACAACTAACTACTCACATAATACATTGTCGGCTTATGTGGGGAGTACAATGGGAGACAGCGAGGGTACCATGACTAGGTACCGTTGTAGGTGGTAACCGGGACAAATTCCTGGAAATATGTAGGCGTAACGCAAGGTACATTGACCGTAGTTTCAACATTAGACAAACATTGGGCAAGGCCGACGTAGAAACGGAATAGGGAAGGGATGCGATGACGTACAGGACAGGGCCGGATTAGGAAATATTCATCATTACAATTTTGAAAAAAAAAGGCACAAAGATTTTAGGCGAGTTCAAACGGGCTGACTACTGCTGAAGTTCTGGAACAAAATAGGTGATTGTAGTTAGGATTTCTATCTACCTCCACTATTTTTTTCCATAAAGGGGAGACTGTGATGATCTCGCCTTTGGGCCTACGAAATAATTCTTTTAAAATTGAGAGATCAATTTAGGATTATATTTAATTTTTGTAACATGGAATGGTTTCAGCATACGATTCTCTGTTTCAATTCATGGGGGTGATTTATGGATCCTTACCACTAAATAACCACATGTGTTTGCGTAGCTCAAGTGCCTGCGAGCCCGGCAAAGGCCATTATTCACAAAACTAAGAAGGGACCCAGAATAACATTTAGAGGGATTTTTTCAGGTTCATTATCAAGTCAGGGGCGGCCGATGGATATTTGCCCGAGTGGTGATTGACCTTAACGCGAGCAGATTGGATTTACGAAACAATTATCTGGTGAATTTTCTATGGCCGTAGGAAATTGAAAACTAGGCAATAAGGATTGATCGTTGGTGCATTTAAATATACTAGAGCGACGCGCCGATTAGGAGTTAAGATATTTAACATATTTGTCAAAATAAGATTGCAGAATTCGTTAAATAGTGACGCACGCAGAAAGAACGAAAACGTGTACAGACAATGCTTATATAATGTTATTATATAACCAATAAAGTCGACGCAAGTAATGAGAAAGAGTATTAGATTGAAGTACGCCACTGAGCTCTTCTTTTAAGCGCTATTGGGATAATTTATGACTTCGGCGCAGACAAAATTAGTTTGTATTCTGTTATCTAAAGGTTACACACAAAAAAATAGCAAACATGAAAGTTGCACTGATTTCTTGGAATTTGGGATGTAATGTGACAGAACACTATTAAAACGATTGAAATATGCATATTGGGAGATGTGTTTATCACTTAAGATTTGAAGAAGTGACTAATATATTATTGAAACCACACAAGTAGATGGGGGGGAGTCAGGGGGCAGAGAGTTGGAACAGGGGATAGTCGGGGTAGAGGAGTGTTAGAGGACAGTCAGGGAAGGAACCTGGAGGCGCGCGGACGGGATAAAAAATCATCGAGTTTTGATAAACGGCAGAGTAATAATTTGGTGCGCGTAAACCGGGAATAATTCAGATAGTCGGGGCAGGGAAGTGTTAGGGGACAGTCGGGGAGAGATTCTGGAGACGGACGGTCTAGATAAAATTCATCGAGGTTGAATACCCGTCAGAATAATAACTCTGTGCGCGTAAACTGGGAATAATTCATTAAATTAAAGGATAATAGTCGCGAGGAGACCAGCTCGGTGCTTCTAAATCGGGGATATTTCTTTTTTAATTAAACAAAGGATAGTTCGTCTTTATTAAACAAAAAGAGTCCACGCGAATAAGGAAGACAGAGATTGAGGCTTGCGAGTTCATATCTGTGAAGTTAGATAATATAATTTGTAAATTGAGGCGGTCGGGACGTACTTACGGGGCACTCAGCAGAGTCAGGATAAAACAAATCAACGCGAGAATTGTGTTCGACGGCTGCATCTTGGAATAAATAACTGCATGACGGGTTGTGGTTTAGAAATGCTTGTTTGAGTTAAATATTAGAGTAGTGAATTGATTTGTGAAATTATTTTGTGCAACATGGCGAATTTGGTAAGTTTGACAAATTGAATTAATTATTAACAACATTGATGTTTGGATTTCGTACAAAGCAGGGTTAAAACAATAGAACCATCATTACTCTCCGAGTATTTTAATTGTTTATAATTGTTCGTCTAGCTTGTAGTTTTCTAGATTTAAACATGTATTATAGGTTATATAGCGCCCTTGAGGTGATGTTCCATAAAAGCGGTGCTATGTGGATCGTTCAAATATTAGTATTATTATTATGGCTGCTTTAATGGGGCCTTTAATAAGGAACCATGTCATCTAAGTCGGATGATTTAATCGGAAAATTATAACGGTAACATTTAAAAAGCTATCGGGTAATTGTCGGTAATCGTAAAAAAGGAGCGTTCCCTCCGTAAGTCGATCCGGAGCTGCCTGATGTTGACCGGCGACGATTCTTGAGACAATACCGTTGTAAAATAATAATTTGGGGTTCAATGAACTAAAATACTATTTGAAGCACAATAGACACTTTCGGGCAATAAATCTTAGACGAGAGACTTCATTTAAAAGACGGGATTTTGAAACCACAAAACAATAATAAAATCCTTTAAAAGTGCTTTGTTGGTGATCTAGAAAACTAGGTTACTGGGTATGCTCCAATACATAACGGGTAACAAAATACAGAGGTATAGAATATAGGTATAAATTAATGTGTAATGCGCCTTTGAGGTGATAATTATTATTTACGAGTTTCGTAATAATATTTTTAAACGTAGCTAGGGGACTATATTCAGGAAGGTTTTTTTTGAAAAGGCATTGGGTAATATAACGGTTTATGAAGGGTGCGTAGCATGGGCATTTTGATTACTAACAAAATCTGACATAATTGAATTCCCATTCAAAAATTTCCTACACCTTATTCCAAATTTTAGGTATCACAACAAGTCTACTACATAGGACTTTGCATAAACTTGGTTCGATATCTTATCATATAACCACCTTTGGTTCACGTTCAGGTATATCTCTTTCGAAATATTCGATTTAGCAAAAAACGTTCATATTGTCGGTTGAATGAAGCCGTCGGTAGGTATTCACATTTTAGCGTAATGCGCTATATCCACCTACTTAATTAACAAACTCTTTTTTCTTCAAACTTAATTGAGCGGGTTACGACTCGAGAATGGACGGCGGTTGTCGAATGGATCTACAGGTCCAGCTTTCCTATTTCACCATGAGGAAGTATCTCACGCGACTTTATCGGGGGGCGATGTGATCGAAATGCAGGTGGGCTTACACTATTTTTCTAATGTGGAGGCGAAGTAAGCGATGGTCGTGTCTGGTCCGAGCAAATTGGAATCCCTTGTGATCACATCTCGGTAACGTGGATCTCGTACCCGCTCTAGACTGGATTGGAAGCGTGGCCGGAGCCATTTCATGATGTCGACGTATGTACGTCACTAAGGCATTGGGGGACTTCAGGAGAACAAAGGACGTGCACCCATTTCGCCCTCCCTCTACCGCCGCTCCGAGGTACCAGCGGATAAAAGTTGTCGTCGCGGGAGGCCAGTTTGATGCAGGACGAAGATTACGATCTGGCCGGACTACCTTCGTCATGGGGGAAACGAAGTGACGAAATTTGCGTGGGCTTCACTACCTTTTAGGTTACGCTCGTGTGGGGTCTGCCTTGTCGGCGGAACGAAGGGAACATGACATATGGAATCGTTTGGCAACCGATCGGCGGTTCTTTGTTGGAATCCGGATAAGTTTTCTTAACTACTTTTGGTTTACGCTTAGGTAGGTATATTTCATTCGATATTCGATTTAGCAAAAACTTTCACATTGTCGGTTGAATGAAGCCGTCAGTAGGTATTCATATTTTAAGCGTAATGCGTTATATCCACCTACATAAGTAGCAAAAGTTCTCTTAACTCCCTCACAATAGGAATAGGGATCATCCAGCATCAGGGTGGGAATGTACTCTGGACGAAAGGGCAGCCGGGGAAATAGAGGGGAGGGAAGCCAGATTCACGACCTGGTGCCTTTCATTCTTGGACCCAGCACCCTGGACGCCGAGCTTGACCTTCCTTCTTTGAGCTGATTTTTGAGCTTGAGGTTGGGGTACGCCTATCGTAGAGCTTATGCCCGTAACACATATAGGGGAAGGTCCCAAGTTACGCTTGTGTATGTTATGCGAGAGGACGTATTTTTCATTCAAATCAAATACCGATGACCATCGCGATTGCAGGCTGGCGCATGTTTTGTAGCGTGCCTAGGAAAAACGTAATCATTATTTCTACTGGTTCGAGGCGGCGTGCTGGACGGAGAACGGGACTATTGAGGACATGAGTGACTGCCAAGGCGAGGATCGGTGACATCAAAATCTTCCTTAATTAAATTCATACATCGCCAGATCAGAGGAGAGAGCGGCCCCACCGATCTCCTGACATTGCCGATTGTCCAATCAACTTCGGTTTAATGTTTATGCCGATGCTTTAGGAGTTAATGGAACTCAAGTCATCGGCATGCTGAAGAACTTCAACATCATCATCAATCCAGAGTAGGATGTCACGTTCCAAAACCTCGTGCCACCCACACATTTCCTGAACAGTTCCTGCCATCGGCTATCACACCATTAATCGGAGCAGACCCTCATATCAAACGGTATGAGATGACCTTTCATCATCATCATCAACACATTTATAATTTGGCGGCGTAGTGGTCGATATTATTCCCATTATCACTCTATGATCCAGAAACACACATCAAACCCTTTCCCGACAGAAGGCAAAACATGTCGATTTTCATTCGTCGCTTGCGACCTTAACATTCTCCGGAGGCGTTGGAATTGGAAGCTGATTCGGCGGTCTATGACCATCACCTTATCAGTTGGGCTATGGAGGAGTCCAATTATTTAAACAGCACATGTTCTGTCTCATGTTAATCCAAAATACCTACCCGTAGAATCAAATTAACAAAATAAAACAAGCTAGCTAACTAACAAACTGCATCTAGAACTGTGAGTGTAGAATTATTGCACTCCGTACTGCTTTGAGTGTAAATCTTTTGTTAGAATATAAATAAATGTCAAATTATTTTCATGATAGCATTCTATACAGCCGCAGAGAGTACGCGCCATCGCATCGAAAGGTAGGATCTTCTCAATTCGCCGTTTGAATGTAAATTTATATACTAGATGCTAGGAGGGAAAATGCAGATTACTTCAATAAAATTAGTCGTCGATGAGCGTAGGTGTATAACAGGTGCTAGGGGAGGAAGCTGGATGAATATAGATAGATAATTAGTTAATTTTCAAGCTAGTCAGACTCAGTCATTGTTATTCGAAGCCTTGCAAATTGTAACACGCCATACCTAAAAGAACAAGGGTTTACCACAAACAAATTATTAATTAAATTGGATTAACTATACCAAACCACTAAAACAAAAAATACACAACGTTGTGGGGTTAATTACAATTGATTAATTAAGAGCATCTCGTCACGTTTGCATAAAAGTATTACGTGATGGGGTTGAAAAGGCGCTGCAAAAGAAATGCAGGGGAGAGACGCGAGAACGGGCGAGCTACGAGCTTTTAAAGGCCGACCGGGGTTGCGCCTGTAGCTGTAGCACTGTAGCAGCATTTGGAAAGCAAGAGGAAGGTTTTACTTCGTAGGGGGGGGGGGGGGGTTATCACAACGTCAACAACAATCTTGTTTCATTGTATTTTTGTTAATTTAATTAGAAAAAATAAAAAATTTTATTCTCAAGAATCTCATAAATGTCAGAGGTTTTTCTAGTCACACTCATAAAGCCTCAATTCATCTCTCAAGGCCTTGGAGGAAGAAAACTTTTCAAACATTAAAAAAAGTTGTTACTCAATTACTGTCTCTTTTATGAGTCATTTTATACTTTATGAAAAAGCTGACCTTTTAAAGTAACAAAACAGTTAATGAGATGGCATTGAACTTTAATCTTTTGCTTTTTTGTGACAAGTAAGTAGCTTTACTTTTACCCCCATTTTAAAATGATTAATGTTTGCCTTCCTTTAAAATATTTGCAAACGATTTAACTTATTTTTAAACCAGTATTTAACCGAACAACTTTTTTGAAATGATATAACTTATTTGACCCCAAAGTTCAAAACCAAACAATGGATGCAAAAATTAAAATAAAGTGGATTTTAGAACCTAACAACTGTTTTGCGTGTGCATTGCGAAAATAATTCCCCTCAGGGTCTATGTCATCTTTGGGGATGCTGCGTAGAGGAAAAAGAAGGAGAAAGTTCTAGGAAGGAAAACGGAATGAAGAGTATGTAGTAATTTGGGTGTCAGTCGGTGCACGACTATGTTCTGAGATAGCCTTGACGGAGGGTTCAAAAGGTTTTACTTTTGAATTGTAATTTCCTCCCATCCTAAAATGAGTGTACCATCTGGATTAGTCTGCATCCAGAAATCAACATAATTAAAAATTCTTCTGTCGACCTCAAAATATTATCGGTAATGCCATAGATGTGCTAATTTTTAGCAGTTGCAACCAGTGTGCGATTCCACATGTTTTACATAAGCTACACACAGGAGGCTCTCAGGAAAATTATTCCGTTCAGGGCCTATGTCATCTTTGAGGGTGGTGTGTGGAGGTCTACTTAGGGAAAGAAAGGAGATAAAGTTCTGGGAAGGAAAAAAGTATTTATTTATTTATTTAAGGAATATAAACAGTCTTAGTAACAAAATATACATAAGAGAATGGAAAAAAACAGACCAATTATTAATTTTCATATATAGGTATTCAGAAACATAAAAGTACCTCAATGTAAACAAGAATATTTAATAAAAACAAAAAAAATAAAAACAGAACTAAACAAGCAAATTAAAAAAATAATAATACTGATGTAAGTTGAACAAGTGATAAACATGTAATACACAACAATAAAATAAATGCGATTATAACTTTACTTAAATAGACTGCGAAATAGGTAATTGCTAATTAAGGTTTGAGGGATCGGTAGGAATCTCGAGGTCAGTGTGACCTGAAGTAATGAACGAATGAATTTATCCTCTCCTGATCTGGCCTGCCACGTAATTGGTAGACAGACGTATCCGCCACCCTGATCCAGACAAACCTGACCCCATGAACTCATAAACCTTATGAGAAAGAATACCTTACTTATTTCATGTAAATAGAAATCTGCAGACTTCTACGTGTTTTTCTTGAACAAAATAAAAGAAAACATGTGATGAACGAACCAATCAAAATGTATATTTGATAAATTTGAAACATCTTTATTTTTAATGCTGTCACTTGAATGAAGGAAGTCATTAACTACGCACATTAAACACACCGTGCAGGTCTTTTTAGATAACATTTAAGTGAAACATTTCACGTTTGGTGGTTACGGTATGCATCTTGGTTTTTGAAGTCAATTTGCAAACTCTGCAGTCACTGGAAAACTACTTTATTCAAAGTCCTTTGAATGGCGTAGCAAAATAGCTTTTATAAACAGTTGACAAATAAAATTACGGTGGGACTTTTGAAAAGTTATTCCATCATTTTAATCTGCATTATTTTTATTTAATTGACTTAATATGTTTATCCAAAATTCTTCACAAAAAAATTGGAAACCACTCATTGTCTAATTCCTAAAAAACGGAAATAAAGGAATCATAAAAAAATTCATCTTGGGTTATTTATTAACAATATTGCCTTTTTCAAACGAATGTCTCGAATGTGTGGATTGTGTAATGCTATAGAACATGCCGATAATGCAGTTAAAGAGAATCGTATACTTTAAAAAACATGTGCTATTTTTATTAGATATCTTAATTTGGGAGGCGGTTATGGGCACCGCGGCCCCGGGAACCATTTATTGGATAATTAAAACCTCTGCCACAGGTCACCCCAAGTAGTTCGCTACGTTTGGTGACTTAGGAGGGGTGCACGAGTTATTGGGCTGAAGGTTGTCCGGGTCTTAGTGGTGGATGCGTCTGCCCACCAGCTGCATGGCAGGCTGGATCAGTAGAGAATAGTTGAGAGAGTCCCTTTGACTTCTCCAGCCGTATTTTCTCGGAACATCGCCTTGCACCGCAGTTGGAGGGATGGATTCATACGTCCGTCACTCCTGGACACCCTGACCCCCAGATTCTTACCCACCCCTCCCTCATACCCTTTCCTTTCCAGAAGTTCCCCCCTTTCTTTCCTAAAATAACCCTCCACACAGCATTCCCAAAGAACACACAGTTTTTTTTTCAATGATGTTTATTTCTTTTTCATAAAATCCTTCCACCGTGTATAATATATTGTAGCGGGGAAAATCGTGAAATTTCTTTCTTGAAACTCGAGAAAATTTTCCCGGATGGCTAAGAAATAGGTAATCTGCCGCATTGGTCGGGACGGAAACTTACCTCCTTTAGCGAGCATTCCTTAGAATATCAGCTATCTGATCGACTTCTTAAGATGTACTGCTGTTTATTTTTGATTCTGAACAAAAAACAAATTCATTTAAATTGTGGATGCATTTCCATAAATCTCATCGTTGCTTTTGAGTTAATCCATTGGATACCGTAAAAACTTTATGCCATAAACTTTTTATGACTACTTGAACTCAATAAATTATTTTTTTCATTTGCATATTATGAAATTCATACCATATCTTCTTCTTCTTTGTGTGCCTTATCAGGTCCCCCTGACGTTTGCGATCACTCTTGAAAAGGTCTCTCTGTCTAACGCTGCCCGGAATAGCTCCTCCACACTTCTAATGCCGGTTCATTCTCGTATATTTCGCAGCCAAGATATTTGTCTCATACCAGGCCCTCGGCGACCATATGCCTGGATATATACCATATGCCTGAATGCATTCAATATGCCTGGATATTATAATTTATTATATAAAATTAAGTTTCTCTTTTATTTAACGTTAATTTTTCCTTTCAATAATTTAAGTTTTTATTACAACACGTATCAGCACAGGTCCCAATCCGACAGGGTCATAGTTTATGTCAAGTCTAACTAACCTTAAACATGCAGTATCTGAAATAACAGTCGACCATGCAAATTGCCTTAATATCTCGATCGATAACTTAAATATTCTCGCAATATACCGCTCCCCTAAGTCCAACAATGTCATCCTTTGCTCTACTGATGAAAAAACTAAGGATCTTATCATAATCGGTGACATCAACATAGACATCCTACATGAATCCAGCCCCCACGCTACAAATTAACTTAACCTAATGGCACTACATGGCCTTATACCACACATCAACATACCTACCCGAGTCACCCTCACTACTAAGACATGCATAGATCACATTATGGTTAGATTCAGGCGAACTGCTAAAACAGTTGTATTCGAATCCACTGTAACTGACCATTACTCAACCATTCTCGAACTATACAACTCAAAATCTTCTTTCTCTAAGTCCAGTAATCCTTCCCATTAAACTGTTGATATGGATCAATTCTGTAAAAGTGAAGTGAAGTATGAAGTGAATGAAATGAAGTCTGTAAAAGAAAAAAAAATGGGAATTTACCCTGCTTTCTGAAAATGTCAACGACGCTCTTGAAAATTTTTCTGCATCACTAACTGCCCACATTAACCACGCCACTTTCAACCAAAATCGTGGATTAGAAATGGCCTTATCTTATGTATACGTAAAAGAGACAGACTCCATAAACAAGCCCTTAACAACCCAGACCTCCAACTCTCGCACTTCTATAAAAAGTATCGTAACATTTGCAATAATCTCAAAACAATAACCAAACAAAACCATTACAAAAAAAAAATTGAAGAGTCATAATATGACAATAAAATAATCTGGAACGTAGTCAATGACATCTCAGAAAACAAAAAAAACCTCACTCAAAATGCAATCACTCACTATTCATGGGAAGATATCCAAGTCCATGATGACCCAAAAACCTTAACCGAACACGCCAACAATTTTTTCAGTAACATTGGCACGAACTTAGCCAACAAAATCCTGAAAGCAAAAAACAAAACACAAAATCTCTTAACCTCACAAGTAAGACAACAGAGCTCTTTGCACCCAGAACTAATCCTGGCCCTTACCTCCAATATAGAAATAGTTAACACAATACTCACCATTAAAACAAACATTGCTGCTGGTAGTGGCAATATTTCTCCTTATAAAATAAAACACACAGTTCACTTTAAAACAACAAGCATATCGTTAAGCTAAGCAAAAATTTAATGAGTACAAATCAAGAATAAAAATATGGCTTAAAGAGGTCGACGAAAACACCCTAATGAAGACACTAAAAACGACATAGAAGACAAATAAACTGTAATTAAACAATTTTAGTCCGCCTCGGCACAGGAACCCCTAGTGAGGAGGGCTAAGAAATACAAACAAAATCTTTACCTTACTTAACTATTATATTTTGTATACTTATGGAATTATTTTACATAGTCGCTTAAATAAAAAAAAGAAAAAAAAGGTTTAAAAGCGGTTCTTTCATACAACTACTAAAACATGCAACGGTAATCCCAATCTATAAAGGCGGCGATAAAACAAACATTGAAAACTAGAGACCCATTTCTTTGCTAAGTTTAGTGTCCTGTCCAAAATCATTGAAAAATTTGTTAAAAGAAGGCTTGTCTCACATCTTGAAACCCATAAAACCCTCTCCCCTAATCAGTTTGGCTTTCAAAACAATTTAAACAATTTAAATACCGAATCTGCAATCTTAGACTTGACGGATAAGATCACTAACAGCCTGGACGAAGGTGATTCCTGCTTAGCCATATTTCTAGACTTGGCTAAAGAATTTGACACTGTTTCCCACCCCATACTTCTAGAAAGACTATCTCAAATAGGCATCCGAGGTAGAACTATTAACTGGTTCTCATCATACCTAACAGATGGATCGCAAACTGTGAAAATTAACAACACAGCTGTAAGCAACCCCTTACCAATCTATTTCGGAGTTCCACAAGGAAGTTTTCTAGGCCCTATTCTTTTCCTCATCTACATCAATAATCTCTGTAATTTTCCCATAACCGGGAAATTAATATATTTTGTAGATGACACTGTACTAATAACTAGACACAGAAACTGGAAAGGAGCATTCAACATAGCTCAAAATGACATAGGCCAAATAAAGAAATGGTAAGATGATAATCTTCTAACCGTTTACGCTGGAAAAACAAAAATTTTAACCTTTAGTCTTTCTGCTGCAACCCAAACTACTAACAATCAGAAGATAATAATTCACTCCTGTCTAAGAACTTGCTCTTCCTGTAATTGCCCAAACTTGGAACAAGCCATCCACATAAAATATCTGGGGATCATCGTTGATCAACACCTTCGTTGGGATCAACACTTGGCCAGTCTAACCCCACGCATCCGCAAACTCTCTTATGTCTTTCGATCCCTAAGAACTATCCTTACTACCTCAACTCTTAAAACTGTTTACTACGCTCTCTACCAATCCCTACTAGCATACGGCATTATAACTTGGGTTGGCTGTTCTCAATCTATCGTCGAACCTCTACTTAAAACTATTTCTCTACTAAAAGCCCAAAAAATGGTAATACGTGTCCGTATTACCGGTGACCGACTAGATACCCCTCCAAACGACTCATCATCGAGTGTTATGTCTTAAACACACGGCAACTCCATTTAAAATTTATAATACATTTCCTGTTCACATACAAAAACAAAACTCACTTACAACACCACTACACCACCAGAACAATAACGAACGGATACTACAATGTACTTAAACTACACACCACGACAGCTCAAAGACAATTTTTCTTCCTAGCTCTTAAAATCTTTAACCTTATCCCTGAAAACTTAAAAACGTTGAGCCAACCCCATTCCTTTAAAAAACAATTAACGAAATGGATTTAAAAAACAATTAACGAAAATTAGCGGCATTGCATGTATTTAGTGTGATCTATATCTAACAACTCCTCAAATTTTTCATTTTCTAAGAATTCTCTAACTTTTTAATCTTCTTCTTGTAACCCAATCTAACTATATATCATTTTCTTATTATAGAAGATCTGTGTGCAGAGTATTAAGAACAGGCAAAACATGATATATTTTTATTTATTATGTAAGCAGCTTTGTATGTATACCTATATAAGACTGATTGCTGTGATTTATACACCAATAATTCTTAAACTTCTTCACATTATTCTTATAATCCAAAATAACAACATAAACTCTCTTATTGCAGAAGAATCTGTTGGCATAGTATTAATTAGTGAATATTTTCAACAAATACTAATGAATGTAGGTATATACGAAAACTGTAAACTTCACCCGCCATAACACAGGGTCATCCCTAGCATGGAGGGTGAAATATCATAAAAAAACTATATGTACTTTTGATAATTCATGTACTTACTAAATAAATAAAACATTACAAGTATTTTCGTACTTTCGTCATTACAACACAGACTGATTTACTTCAGATAATATGATGTAAATAGGCATCGGCAAAATTAAACAAATGTATTTTAATTCCCAAGTAACAATTTTTGTCCTCAAGGATAAAATATTTCTCATAGGATTAATAAAAATACAAAACTTTTACTTTATAAGTGGACAATGTTTTTAATTTGTTTGATTTAAATATAGAAACAGTAAAAAGCGATAAGAGAATATACTTTTCTTTCGAAATTCATCTATTTGTCCCCAAATCCAACTCTTCGAACAAGTCGAATATTTTTAATATCGTATTTTCACGTTTTCTGGGTGGTCCCCCGATTTTTATTTTATGTTTTATCATTTATTTACGCCCATTTTTGGGGATTTTACATATGAAATTTACAAATAACACTGGGTTATATAAAATAGATATACACAGTATTTTTTGATAATAAGAAATATACAGTATTTATTGTACACAACTGAACTGCCTCAGTATCAGAGTAACTGTATTTTGTATTTGTTTAAGATGAATTGAAGATGTCCACTGACTTGGTATAATTATTTCCCTCCATTAGTATTTTGGGCAAAGAAGAATACATAAGGTAGTTAGTTCCGGAATTTCTGCACTGAAATAAATCCTGACTTCTAGTATTACGTAGTGGAATCCGGAAGCTTATCAACTCAAGCAATACCGGACTATCAACTAAATTATTTATAATTTTATACATACATACTATGTCCGTGAAAATTCTTCTGTCTGACAATGTGAGCATATTCATACCATTTAAAATAGTTTTTTGGTTCAATATAAGTGCTGGAATATCCATTTTACAATTTAGAAAACGTAAGAATTGGTTTTGTATTCTTTCAACAGCTTTTACATGTATATTATAATATGGGTTCCAGACGGGAGAATCGTACTCAAGTTGACTTCTAACATATGAAAATATAAAAGTTAATTACACTTTATATTGTTAAAACTTGTTGTAAGCCTAGTTATAAATCTCAACAGGTTTAAGCCCTTATTAGAGGTTTCTGTTATGTGGTTAACAAATGACAGATTTGATTGAAAAGTGATGCCCAAGTCTTTAATTTGTGTTAATGTCTCGAGAGTATTACATATTATAAATGTTGTTAATCTATTCTAGAAAATCTAACTTCTTGGCATTTTAAGATATTTAAGTAAAGTTTTTGTTCATTACACCAAATTAATAATTTTTTGATATTATCTTGAAGAGTGTCGTTGTTGTAACTATTTAAGCATTATTGTTTTATTTCACAAAATAACGCTTACCTCGATCTTGAAACATTTTCAGATCACCAAATTGTAATGTGTTCATACAATTTTAACATACCCGGCTAAGAGAACTCTTTTTCAAAACAATATAACCTACAAACTGTGATTCAGTCTTTACGACTTTCTTGCCTCTCAGTCACAATATTTTATAATTATATCAAAGGTAAGTAAGAAGGCTTTGTTTTTTAAATTATTAATTACTACCTTACTTTTCATCAAATTAATTTAGTGTCAGTTATTAATTCAGAGTTAGTACTCCGAGGAAGGTAACTCCCGTTTCTCGTATAATTTGTTATTTAAATTTGCGTCACGAAAGATATTTTAATTAAATTTTCAGAAATATAATAAGAACTTTAATGCCTACAATAATGAATCATAAACCATTCCTCTTTGTGTTCACAAGTTCCACATCAAAGCTTGAATACAAGCTTACATTGTGCGACGTTGAAGTGTCGCGAAAACAACAAAGAGAACTTTAAGTATCGCCTTGACAGTCTAAAGAAGGCCGAAGCGTGAATAACTGCAAAACATTTGCTACATAATTCAAACTCTGCTTCGACGAGAGAACTTTTTGTCTTTAACCCACTAGTAAAATAAGACGAGTGGAAAAAAATTTGAGCTTGTAAAGAAAAGCATACTCACTGAATAAAAAATCTCTAGAAGTTTTAGTTTTACTTCATTTAAAACTAGCGAGTAAGCGGCTTGCGTTGCAATGCCACTCACAAAAGTTTTGTATTTTAATTTTGTTCATTGTGGTGCTTATGCATTTACGGGAAAACTTTTTGTTTTTTTTTTCCTAGAACCCGAATAAATCACAAGGTTTTCCGACGCGTGAACAGGCCACATATATAACTATCTATGTGAGAAGCGTAGATTTTCCAAATTTACCTCGTGCTATCCTTTACCGCTACTATATCTCCTTTGCAATTCCTGTCGTCCCCCACCCTTCCGTCACCATCACCTGAGATATAATAAATGAGATGAGATGAGATGTAAAGAGATGACATGAGAAGAGATGACATAAGATGAGATAAGATGAGATGAAATGAGATGAAATTATATGAAATGAGATGAGATTAGATGAGATTAGATGAGATAAGATGTAATGAGATGAGATGACATGAGATGAGTTGAAATGAGATGATATGAGATCAGATGAGATTTGATGACATGGGTGAGATGATATTGATACGATGAGATGAGTTAATATGATATAAGATAAGATGATATGAAATAAGTTAGGATACGAAAAAGATGAGATCCGTCACCATCACCTGAGGTGAAATGAATGAGAAGAGATGAGATGTAAAGAGATGACATAAGACATAATATGAGATAAGATGAGATGAAATTATGTGAGTTGAGTTGAGATGAGATGAGATGAGATGAGATGAGATGAGATGAGATGAGATGAGATGAGATGAGATGAGATGAGATGAGATGAGATGAGATGAGATGAGATGAGATGAGATGAGATGAGATGAGATGAGATGAGATGAGATGAGATGAGATGAGATGAGATGAGATGAGTTGAGATGAGATGACATGAGATTAGAAAATATGAAATGAGATAAGTTAGAATACGAAAATGTTAGAAGAGAACGATCACAATTTCAGAAACGAAAGTATTTGGCAATTGAGTAATAAATTTTGACTGTTTTTCAACGATTGGCTTTAAAACGAAAGCTGTATATTGTGAACTTGTTTGATATTCCAAGCTATTATCAACCATCGTACACCAAGAATCCTACTTTAATATCACCAACCTGCAAAACTTTGTTAGAATTTGAGAAATTTCAAGTTTCTACTTTGGAATTTGATGCTTCGCTCAAAGGAAATGTTTCTGCGAAAAAGTTTTCAAAAATATTTTCAGTAAAGAAAAAAGACAGATAAGCACTTATCACTTTGGATGTAGTCACTTAAAATTACCCAAGTCATAAACTACTACACATAGGAATACTATCAACCCGATAAATGCTTTAACAGAACCTACTGATGTTCTGTCGTTAACAGAAGCACAAGTTGTTAACTGTAGCAGTTAACGATAGAGTTAGAAATTAGTACTACAAACATGATAAACCTTCCGAGAAACAGATTCCTTTGATCTGAGATCATGGCGATACATTTCCAATGAAACATTAGTTTATTGATCATCAATATTCTGAATTACTCAATTCGCTGCTGGATAAGGGCTTCCTTAAGCTTCTTGAGGACCTCGAGATGGTTTCCTTTCCCGAATAAATATAAAAATATGTTTTTTTAGATTCTCCGAATCAAATAAAATAAAAATAAATACGCGATCCTGTGTAAGAGTCGGCATTTCATGCCCAAAAGAATTGCAAATAAATCATGACTTAAAACAAACCGCTTATTTTAGTACTTCGTTTTTTTATTTAGTTTGGTACATAATAATAATAAGCCTTTTTATTCTGGACTTCTGTTAGGTATGAATACTAGGCATTTTCTTGTTTGTGATAATATATCCCAAAGCTCAGTTTGTCTCTTGGAACAGGCGTCCTCTTACATTTTCCACTGGGACCTGTCACGCGCTACCGTTTTCCTATGATGTCCAGCCGTGAGTTTTTTGGCAAAAAACATGTCCAAATGAATCATTATCATAAATTGAATAAAATAACATAAATTCGAAAGAGCATGAAGATGAATTTAATCATTATAAATAATCAAGAAATATTTTTTTATGACCCGTTATTTAACTTATTTCCTTTGTTGGTTATGCTCTGTTACCCCCTCCCCCTTCCCAATCTTGCCAATCCATTGACACCTTTAAGTCTAGGTCTATTGTTGTAATTACTTCTAAATAAACCTTGATATGGTAATAGGGATTGCAATTCCGCAGCTCATTCAATCCCGCGCGGAATCACGCGGGATCCCGCATCTTTGAAATAATGTTATAAAATCAAATTGAAACTACAGATTTTTGTGTAAAAATCAACTTTTATTAAACATTTGTAACATTAGGCAGCAAAAATTATTTATTTTCTATTAATTAAGTATAAGTAATTAGTAATATGTTTTCTTAGATTCATCTTCAAATGTTTGGCACAGTTTAATAGTTTTGTTTCATTTTACCCTTACTTCTAACCACAGTTTTATATTTTTTAATTCAGTCTTATTCATATAATGACTAATAATCAAATCACAACTTTCTTTTACATGCTATTACTATGATATGATATCAACCTATGGTGATAGTTTTTGAAAATACGCTCTTAAGAAGCAAATGGCATTTATTGTATCATCTTCGAGCTTGCTTCTGAGTGAACTGCAAATATATCCTGATGCTGAAAACGCTCTTTTGGCTTCTACGCTAGTAGGCTGAACCGTCAGGATATATTCATAGGCGAGCGTCAGGAACTTTCCTCTGATACCATCGAAATCAAAGAACGTCATTTCTTTGTTCAAAATTTTCTCAAAGTCCTTTTGCTTATTGTCTGGCTTTTTCTTAAATATTTCTTTTTCTTGTTGAATCTATTTTTCAAATTCTTCTTTAAGCGTTAAAGTAGAATCAGTAGCAGATGTTCCAGCTGTAGGTATTTTTTAGAAAACGTCATTTGCATATGTTTAATTTTCATCGTATTGAACTAATTTGCGGGATCCCACGGGAATGCATAATCCCGTTTTGCGGGATTGCAATCCTTATATAGTAAGCATTGCTTACAAAACATGTTGGTTTTATAAACAATAAACGTGGTTAAAAATGAGTATACTATTAATTTAGAAATAAAATAACTTTAATCTTGGATTTGGTTTCAGCGTTACCTACCTGTGCAACGTAAATGTGTAATAATTTTAGTATGTTTTTATAAAACCCTGAGGAAACTTCAGACTGGACGGAATCCGGTTGGTTTATATATTTATTTATACTCGTTTATTATTTATACAGGATAAAATTGTGTAAGAACAATTAGAAACTATTTTACTGAAATTTTAATTATTTATAACCGTTATGGATAGCGATACATTAGTAAATAATTTAATTAACTACTCCAAAATAATGATCAGCATCGCTATCCTTCTCTGTTGTACAAATAAATAGCATACGCGCTCACTTTAAATTAATATTTATTAAATTAATCATCGTCTTGACAGGAATTTTTTAGGCAACCCACTCGAGATAAATTTTCCAATATGTTAAATTTGATATGAAATACTTTTCATCCATTAAACAGATGGCTGAAGGTCGTTTCTAGTTCGGATCTTAGACTATTAAGCTGCCAGAAAATTCACTGTCTTGTAAATTGTACTTATTCGCTCTCCACTTTCCTATACAATTGTTCATATTAAATATTAAACTATGGTGCGTTATGTTCGTATGTAATTTGTTAAATAAACCTGTATGTACTATATCTACGATCTGCTTATTTGATTTACTACACATTACACACAAGTAAACTATAACCCAATAAGTCTATTATTTTGAAAGAGTTGGTCAGGAAAGCTGTGTAATAGAGTTTTGAAGGATATGTCTTTAAAGAAAGTGGTTGAGATTTTATATAATTGTGAAGTACCTTTAATGTAAGAGAGGGAAAATCTTAATACGGATTAATTAAGTTTAGTTAGTTTATAACTCGTTAATAAAATGTTGTCAACGAAACCATAGCAAGTATTTTCAATTTGGGAGGTGTAATGGGTACCACTACCCCGAGAACCATTTATTTGTCAGCCTTGCACCTCAGTGGGAGGGTTGGATTCATACGTCCTTTACTCCTGGACACAGATTCGTAATTTACTTCCCAAAACGTCCTCTCCTTCCTTTCCCTAAAATATCCTCCATACAGCATCCCCAAAGATGACGTAGGCCCTGAAGGGAAACATTTTTCTCAGGGCCTCTTGTGCCTGGCCTCGATACCAATCCTGTTGCATGGCGATGAATCGTGAAACTGGTAAATTAAGTACACAGTTGTCTAAAGGCAGTATAAATCAGATCCCTGAGGCATTTCTGTGAGATGTTATTGAATGGATTGGACAAATATGGCGGATGGACGGACATAGATGTTAGGATAATATAAAAATTAAGTCTGTTCAGAAAGGAACCTCCATTATGCAGTAAATAAATAAAAAAACCTGTACAGATACAAATATTTTATTATGTGCCTCATATGTTCAGTTTTCCACTGTTTTTCAACATTGTCGAAATTTGAATTAAAACACTTGTCATAACTTGTCACCAATTTCCAAATTCCTTCTGAAACTTTAAAACTCGGCCGCCTGGGAATGTAGCCAACCTGTCACAGACATTTCCAAAACTTCATAGTCATCGAAGTGCTTTGCCCCAAGCCGCTTTTTGATGATTTCCAAATTATGTGAACATAATTTGGAAATAATAATCAAATTATAGTATTACAAGTTTCGTATACATATATGTATATTTTTATTTTATTTTATTTATTCATTGCTTTCATAGTTATATAGTGTGTGGATTTTTCGGCCACCATGCTAGGCATATGCCCGTGTTATGGTGGTCGATGATGTTTAACATTATTTAATTTTGATTTTTCTCAATATACACGCACTTTTTTAAATGATCTTACACTCATTGATGATCTAACACAATATAAATAACAAGAACCAAAAACAAATTAATATTTACATATATAGGGAGTTTTGCAATGTTTGAAAATTATTTTTACTGTTTCTGGAAACTTAACAACATATTTTTGAAACTTTCATATTTGTTTTACTGACCAGTTCTTTTTTTTAACGAGCACTACTTTCCTAATAAACACCAGTTAACTTTAAGAAATATTAGGAATTTCACAAAATTTTATACTCACAACTGTAGTTTGTGTAATAAAAATTTAATGAACTATGGAAAAGAAAATAAATAAATTATCCATATATTCGTGCTGGACTCAATATTATTTTCATCTGCAAATAATAATTATGTTAATATTAGGAATTATTAGATTTCTGGTCAAATAAAATTCTTTACACAAAACACTTCAATTATCTCAACCAAACATATGTTGACAAACTTTCGTCAAACAAATGGTTGAGTATTGGAGATTTATGCTTGCCATTCAAGATAGAGTCATTAATACTAAAAATTATAGGAAGCATATCATCAAAGATACAAATCAAATTGATGATTTATGAAGAACATTTTTGGCTTTTCCGGAAACTATAGAACATATTATATCGGGATTTTCTGAATTAGTGCCGTCCGAGTATACATACATTTAGGCACAATCAAGTTTTAAAAATAATTCACCAAAGTTTGGAAATTAAACATAACTTGATTGACTGCCGTAATGTACTATATTATGAATATGAACCAAATTCATTTTTAGAAAATGAATTTTTAAAATTTATTACCATAAAACAATACTAACAGACAGAACAATTAGTCACAATAGCCCCGATATAGTTTTACAAGACAAAATTAAAAAAAAATAACTTACATCATTGATTCTCACTATTCCAAATTCCTGTAATATTTAGAAAGCTGTTTCTGAAAAAATAAGATAATATACAGATTTAGGAAATGAGATTAAAAGAATTTGGCATTCTCAGAATATAAAAATATTACCATTTTTTATTTCGGCTACTGGCATTTTACCTAGCTCTCTCATCCAAAATTTAGGCATATTAGATTTGTCAAAAAAATTATATATAAAAATGCATGTAGGATTACAAAAGATTTTTTTGAATATTTATATTGAGGGATAAGTAAAATTTATCTGTCCAGTTAGGAGTTTCATCGAGCCGAACCCTCTGATATGAAAATATCTGGAGTCGGTGAATATTTTTTTCCATTTGGTATCTGGTAGATTGACGCATTGTTCTCGTATTGTTTTGTATTTATTATACTTATATAGTGCATTTACATAGCGTGGATTGACTAGATAAACATTTGTGGAAAAGTGTGTGAAAGGGTTTAGTTTTTCCTGTGGGAAAGATTTAACCCAGACATAAAATCTGGAGAACAGCACCGTATATGCAAAAGCGTTGTTTTTTGAGAAAAATCACACCAAGGGCACTGGTGAATCCTATAAAATATTAAAGTTTTGTTCCGCCAACAGTCAACAAAAAGTACATTCATTAGCAGCTGTTGAAAGTGTCCTTTATTTAATACTAGCTGGGTTACCCGGCTTCGCTCAGGACAATAAGATAGTGTTCAGGAATGTTGCACAATGATGTTCCCGATTCCCCATTCCTAACCATTCCACGACATACTCCGCCTCTCCTTCCAAAACTTTCTACAGCTCTATGGAACCTTCTAGAACTTTCTGGAAGACTGTTCTAGAAATTTCAAGAGGGCGAAACTTTCAGCCCTTATATCTTTAAAAGCACGCCTTTTAGGTAAAAACGGATACCCTTATTCCCTAGGGGGGATAGAGATCTACCACACCATATAACTCCCTTGATCGAACCGGGACTCGTTTCTGAGTTTTTGCGAGCTGCACGTTTTTTTGGACTTTCTTTTATAATATATGCCATATTCAAATAAATAAAACGTTACTCCTTACATGTCCTATCCCGTACGTTCACCTCCAGCGTTCCACTTCCACCTTCCCCACCTACGCTCTCCCGCTCCCCCGTCCCGCCAACCCCCCTGGCACTGCATTTCTTGACTCCTCTCCCGCCCGGCCAGTAGCCGAAACTTTTTTCTAATACCAACAATTTTAAACTCGTGATATCTTTCTAATTAAATATCCGAATTGAAAAATTCAAAAAGATAAATAAAGGTATTAAAGCTGTCTTAAATATGAAGTAAATTATTTTGATAAGGATCAAAACCAAGATACAAATAAAGAGCCTTTTCAAGCGGCGAAATTTAAATTAAATTTTAAAATAAAAGAATACTTATTGTGGCATAACCATAATAGTAAGACATATGCTATTATGACCTTTTTTGTAAATAATAATGTGTTCTATAAAGTCGTAGTACATTATTTTATTCTATCATCAATAGTTTTCGCAGCGCACGCGATTTAAATAATATTTTAGGTAATTTTTTTACACCCTGGGTCACATTATTGAAGTTTTAGTAAGGATGCCGATTTTTTTTTTAAATATTATATAGCCTATGTCACCCAGGGATAGTGTAGCTTCTCAACAGCGAAAGAATTTTTCAAATCGGTTCAGTAGTTTCGGAGCCTATTCGATGCAAACAAACACACAAACAAACAAACAAACAAACAAATATTACCTCTTTATAGTATATAAAAATAAAAATATATAAGTAGATAGATAGATATAGCTCCATGTAAATATGTTACACCCAAGCATTCAGTTTCAATAAAACTTAACCTATTCAGTCTTCCATTATTGTCGCCACATACAGAGCATATTTTATGATTGATAACACTTTAGATAATTATTTAAAAAAATATGGTATATCATTTTTTGAAATGAATTGTTTACTTCGATTTTAGTTATTTTTAGGCCTTAAGTGGTTATTTTTATTAGTAAGAAAAAACTCACACATAAATTTTTATTTATTTAAAAATAATCATTTACCCTATTTAATGATTCCAATAACGTAAAACAAAATAATAATTATAAAAACACAACCACAATAAATCTCAGACCAAGCGAGACCATCGAAAAGAGAGCAGTCACTTAGATATTTGTGTTATCTGCCGCGGGAATAAGATTGTCACTTATTAAAAAAAAAAATTGACGTCACGGAGAAGATTACCAACTATTGGAAAAAAAAAACTTCACTTTTGAAAATTTTAACAATGAAGTTCATTTTTATTTTAATACTAGCTGGCACCCGGCACGTCTTGCTATGTCATTTAATAAAGAAATTGTTTCTCCCTGCGTGTCCTTTCCCATTCGTCCCGTTCCTCTTCCGACTCCCCTGCCTCTCACGCGTCCCTTTCCTCTCTCGCGTTCCCACTCCATTCTCCACTCTCCCCTTCCCCAGTCGCGCGAACCCCCCTCCCGAGTTTCCCTCTCTCCTTCCTGGTTCCCCCTTCCCCCTTCCCCCCTCCCGTATCCACACATTCAGTCCCGGTACATTCAGTTTTCAAACAGCTCGCGTGCCACCTATTGCAATTTTTTTATACAAATTTCAAAATGCTAGACCTCACCAACCCAGCTTTATACAAACCTTGTCCTGACAATAACGAACACAAAAAACAAAGAATTATCTAATTTTGTGCAGCCGTTCGGAAGTTATGCGCGTACATACATTTCGGGGATTCATTTTTATTTACGTAGTTAGAAGATAAATGATGGGGGGAAGGGGTTTCAACGGGTTAACTCGAAGCGACGATTTTAGCTTGAAGCGTCATTTGAGTCACTGAATATTATCGTAAAAGATACCAAATCAGCCCGCTCTAAAATAGCATTTGATTTATTGCTCTTTCATGTCAGAGCCCTTATTAAGAACGCCTATCATCCATTCAAACATATCCACGCTATATTTAATATGTTATTAATATTTTGTTGGAGTTTATCTCTTGAAGTCATCTTCGTTTGAGTATTTCTGTCCAATGACATACTTACTTATTCAACACCCATAAGATTAGGTTTTGATTTATTTTTGAAGTCATTTGAATTATCCGTTTTCTTTATTTATCTATTGTTGCTCGAAGGGATTTATTAATCTTAGTGGATAAATATTTAAGCAGTTTTAAATTTTATTATATTCATAATACTTTTAAATTTTATTATATTCATAATAGTTTTAAATTTTATTATATTCATAAGAGTTTTTAATTTTATTATATTCATAATAGTTTTAAATGTTATTATATTCATAATTTGACGGGCGTGGTCCAGCGGTAAGGCTCTTGACTCGCACTCCGAAGGTCGCGGGATCGAATCCCGGCATGGAAAAAAAATTTATGTGATTAATTTGATTTATTTCACAGTTTATTCATTTAAAAATAATATACAGTATATTTGCGGCACGTTTCAAAGTGGAAGATACTCTCAGTATCGCCTTGGTGTAAGACCACCATTCAGAATTGAAACGTTGCTTGAAATGGCTTCAGTCTTGTTTGGTGACCATAGATCCAGATGACACCAGATCTGAATAGCTAAGTACTTCCCCACCTTCCTCTTCCCTATCTCCTTCCCCTCCCCATTACCTTCAGCCTCACAGCATACCCCAATTGGGGATACCATAGTCCCACTGGCTCCAGACGGGAGCAGTTGGGACTCGTGTGCGGTATTTATGTAAAAAAAAGAGTACACACTTGCCGACCCTATAAAAATTGCAAGCCCGCCCCACTGTTGAATTTTTAGCCACCTCTGGTCTTTGGAGCCCCACAATACCTGAAGGAACCCTTGACTCTGTGCAGAAACGGGCGGTCCGTTTGATATGCTCCTCTATAAGCGGATTGCAATCCCCTACAAGCGGATTGCAATATTTAGAGCACATGCGTCAAGTAGGTATGCTGTCCTTGTTCTACCGATATCACAATGAAAGATTATCCAAGGAACTAGTGTCATTGATCCCTTAGGCACCGGTGCATAGTCGGGAAACTCAACATATGTACACTGCAGATATTTGTGAGAAAGGGTCTTTTCTATTACTCATTACAACAGTGGTCTTACAACAGTGGTCTTGAAGACCAATGTTCATCCCTCCACATAGCATCTTTAAATATTTCCTTTGTATAGTTAATGTAAAAAATAATAGTAATAAAATCATTCTTGTTAGCTCATTTGTTGTGAAAGTGCGTTTTCTTCCGTTTTTTCATTTTTCAAAATGTTTGATTACAAGATTTTTGATAAAGATATTTTTAAGGTTTGGGTACGTAAAAAACTTGAAAATTTCGTTTGTTGGCAACTTTATTGGAGATTTTAGGATTCCTTCAATACTACCCTTTTGGATTTTAGATATTTGCTTCATGTGATTTGAGATCACAGATCCGAATCCTTGTACAATATTTGATCTTCTCTTCTTAATCAAGCCTTATTTCAAGCCAAATCTCAGAAGATTTTTTTTTTTCAAATTTGAATATCACACAATAGTCTCAACTGCTCTTAACCGCCTGAAGCCAGTGACAATCCGCAATTGGGGTAAGTTTTAAGACTGAAAGTAGTGGGGGGAAGAGGCGATGAGAAAGAAGAAGGTAAGTAAGTACCTGGCTATTTAGATCTGGTCGCCAAATATGGCTAAAGCCATTTCAAGTAACGTTTCAATTCTGAACGGTTGTCTTATACCAAGGCGATACTAAGGGCATCTTCCACTCTCACGTTGTATTATTTTTTTAATAATAAAATTGTGAAATTACACAAATTAATCAAATATTATTTACTCGCGCCGGGGTTCGAACGCTCGACATCTGGATTTCGAGTTAAGAGCCTTACCCCTAGACCACAAATAGAATCTACCATATTTTCTTCAAAGATTCCACACATGAGGTAATGAGGAAAATAATTTCGCTCAGTG
This sequence comes from Limnephilus lunatus, assembly GCA_917563855.2. Classification (NCBI taxonomy): domain Eukaryota; kingdom Metazoa; phylum Arthropoda; class Insecta; order Trichoptera; family Limnephilidae; genus Limnephilus; species Limnephilus lunatus. The sequence continues at coordinate 87,821,634 of OU830594.1, read as the reverse complement.
CCTATGTCATCTTCGAGGATGCTGTGAAGAGGGTCTTTTCGTAAAAAGAAAGTAGAAAAATTAGGTCTTGAAGAGAATCATGGTTTAAGAGAGAAGAAACCAATTAAAAAGTCGTATTATCGAATAGTTCTTATGTTTCATATAATATCAACTACTGTTTTCAAATGTTGGGGCGCGTTCACTGTGCACCGGAACTGAAGGAATCAATGACGCTAGTTCATCGGGGCATCTTCCATTGAAATACCTATAGAACAAGGATAGGAGGAGACTGAGTAGGCAGAATGAATAAGGGTTGGATATGACACGAGGAAGAGAAAGGTTATGCAACGCGACCATTAACAATTTCCCGTAAAATTTAGATCCTGGGATATCTGCAGGGCGATACTGAAAGTAGGTACTTTTCCAATCATTCTTTAATTTATGTTTGATATCAGTAGCGAAGTATTTATTTGACAATGCTGATACCACATTGTCCAAAGGGAGAATATCTCTATTGTTTGAACGTTATGTTAAATTTATTCTTAGTGCAACCATTTCGTTATTTTATTTTTAGCTTTCTTGTTTCAAACAGAAGTGTTTTTTTATGAGACACTTTACAGAAAAGGGCGGAGTAATGGCCTAACCCAAGCTGTAGGATGTTCTAATAAAATGACCTTTTAAGATATTCATGCAAGCTGCTCGATCGATTGTTTAGTTTTGTATTATGTTTCTAAAGGGGGTAAAAATACTTGGCCATTGAACGTATCCACGATTTAGGGCAGATACAGTTTTATTGATATTGCTAAAACTTTCAAAACACAAGAAAACTGCACAAAATTCTTTATCCAAAGAAACGAAGCTAGCAATCCGTAACGGAGTCCTGATACCAACACTGATATATGGTAGTGAGTCACGTAACAGGCAGAGGAAAGATCACAGTAAATTAAATTTTGCAGAAATGAGATCACTTGGGCATAAAAGAAATTTTTGATGGAGTTCAATTGTTGAACTCCATAAAAACGTATTTTAGAGAATGCCACACTAAAAATCACACTTATTTTTCTTCTTACTGAATACATCTATGTTTGTATTCTTTAGTTTACGGGTCTGATTGCCATGTGTCTGTATTAAGTTATTAAGTGCACCTACATATTGAAATACATGACTATAGTAAATAGTAATTGTACATATATGAAATGTATTAACTGCACTGTATTAACTGTACACGTGACTGTATTTGTACATATATGAAAAAATTTAAACTCTTCTTCCATCCACAAGCTAATGCTTTTAATGGGAGACCAGTAATATTATAATGTGTAGCAATTTTAAGATAAACAAATAAAAAAAAATAATAATAAAATATGTTTGGTAAAACCGAGAATGGCAGCGTTATGAGTAAGATTAATAAAGGGATGCTGGTTTCAGCATGTAGGGCGAATGAACGAAGAAAGGAGTGAAAAGATAAAAATTCAATTTTTTATTGGAACAACTCTCTGTTTATAACTTTTGAAGGTTATTCCCATCAAAGTAATATATCATCAAAGAAGAAGATAACACTAATAATCTAAACGAAAATATGAAAAAGACAAAGAAAAATAGAAAAAGATAATGGTCGCAACTGGGACTCGATTCCAGAATCTGTCGTCTAACCGGAGCGTGCGCTTTTACTAATTCAGCCATTGCCATCTTCTATTTAATATATTAAATTTATGCACGAGGAAGGCAAAGCAAAATCAAGTGCAAGCCAAATACTCGAGTCGAGTCTTGTCGTGGGTCAGAATAACAAAAGGATACGTATGAGAAGATGTATGAACGTGAATGAAGTAAAAAGTGAGTTTCAAGAATGAGTTTTTTGGCACTCCGTTCTCTAACTACCCTTGCGGGAAAATAGTTTACAAAAATTATTTAATTAATTAATAAATATATATTGCATATTTGCGGCACATCACAGAGTAGACGATACTCTCAGTACCGCCTTGGTGTAAGACCACCATTCAGAATTGAAATGTTGCTTGAAATGGCTTTTCCGTGTTTGTTGACCAGATCTGAGTAGCCAGGTACATCCCCACCTTCCTTTTCACATTTCTTTCCCTTCTCCACTCCCTTCAGCCTCACAACATACCCTAATTGGTAATTCCGTAGTCTCACTGGCATACTAGTGCGGAATAGAAAAAAGTGGTATGAATAAATATTCTTATCGTAGATTTAAGAAAAAATATTAAAACTCTAAATGTATTTTTAGATTTGTACCAACGACACATTTAAAAATATGTGCATATACAAGTACAACCAAAAGTCAATGGAAATATATTCGATAAAAAAGAAGACACGTGTTCAAACGAAAAAAAAGTAAAATGCGACTCACTCTGTTAATTATGATTTTAAAATCCACGACTAAATAAATTACCAAGAAAATGAATAAGACTTAAGAGAGGAAGAACAGACGATTTATTAAAAAGGACAGTGCGGATGTTTGGGAAATTAATATACATGAAATGTCTAACTTAAGCTTTCTCCGAATTTCACAAAGATGCTCAAACGTTATATGCATTGTTGCTTTTTTTTACAAATAACAATGTAAAATCAACTTATAATAAACCAATTAAGTTCCATACTATATATCTAAAAATGTAAACAAATAACTTATACAAAGACAGATACTCATCGATATTGGCTCGATGTATGTAAGTACTACAATGAAAATAAAAACAAATTAAAAAATAAATAATAGAAAAAATAAATAATGAGATCAATAAGAACAATAAAAAAATTATTTTTTTCTTAGATCACGGCTAAAAGTTTTATAATTTTTTTTATTGTTGGGGTGTTATGCCGTTTTGCGCTAACTCCTTCTTTAGCGACATAACACCCCAAAATAATTAAGTATAATACTTTAGGGCGTGAAAATCTAAAATCATATATGACGAACTCCTAGGGGGAGGAAGTTCACAAAATGGTAGGTACTATGATTGTAGAATCTGAGGAAGAAAAGGAACCATCTGTTGGGCAGCCTGGCTTTCTTCTGATGATGGACGCTGCAACGCTATCCAAAAAGCCTCAATCTTTTGCATTACGCACATTCTAAAAGTACTTGCATACTGCTTTATGACACTGTATGCACGGACATTTGGAAGTATAGCTTCGTTTATTTATTTATGGATACCGCCATCTCGGGAAACTTTATTGTTTAACCAACACCGCTGCCGTAGATCACCCGACTAGTTTGCTACGTTTGGTGACTTAGCAGGGGTGCCCGAGTTCATGGGGTTGAGGTTTGTAAAGGTCTCGGCGGCCGAAGTGTCTATTCACCTGCTGCGTGGCGGGCCGGATCGGGAGAGACTGGTTGAGGAAGTCTTTTGACCTCTCCAGCCAGAATCTCTCAACCCATCCCAGTTAAAGGGATGGGTTCATAAGTCCGTCACTCCTGGACACAGTGACCCTCATTTTCCTACTCACCCCTCATACTTACTTCCTTCCCAGATATTCATCTTCTACATTTCCTTTAAAAACCTTCTGTACAGCTTCTCCTAAGATGACATAGGCCCTGAGGGAAATTATTTTTTTCAGGGCTACCTGTGTGGAACTATTGTAAAAAAATAAAATCGTTTTCAACGCACAGTTTAAAATGTTTACATCTCGTAGGATGTTCAGTGTTTTGCAAATACGTCCTTGTATTGAATTTGCGGATAATTTTATTTATAAAGTTGTGTTAAATAAATCATTTAATAAATTATAATTAATTCAATCTACCTCACAGTTGAAAGCTCTCCGCAAGCTCCAGTGCTGAAAATTCGGTAGCTTTTAAGCTCCGTCCGGATTAAAAGAAAGAAAAATATACAAGCGTCGCTGTTGATACACAAATCTGTTCATTTCGGTCCGAACAGTCTCTCCATTATCGTTTCGAGGGGATAAGATTACTCTCAATGTCTCTAATGCTTCCCTTTATCCTCTTGGACAGGTGGGATTTTTATTCTGTTAGAAACCGTGTTGAAAAAGAGGCGAGAAATCCTGATTGTGTTTTCTAAGTAACTAACTGTCTGCCCGTCACAGTGTTTCCCGGCAAAGAAAGGTAGAGAAGAGAATGCGCTACATAAGTTGTCTTTATTTGCACAATATATTATACTCTTTGTCGCTTCGCAGTCGTACATTGTCTCTTGCGTTGGTACTGTTATATTTATGTGCATTTTTAATGCAAATTAGGTCAGGAATCACTGGTTAAGGTTTGTCAGGTACGTGGCGATACGCCCTGTTAGGTTTTGAAATGACAACATGCTTAGTTTCTACCAGATGTTATTTTTCCAGTTTCTTCTTCTCCCTAGCGATCTCTTTGCTGGAAAAGCAATTGAAATTTGGAACAGCAAGAAAATAGTGTTAATTTGACTGCATTTGTTTTGAAAAAGAAGAAGGATTCAAAATGCCTTGGGAGCAAAAAATCCCATTGATCATAGATATGTATATTAAGGATTTGAAAAATAAAATTAGTCCATTAATAATTCACATTACTTGTAAGGTTTTTCCCTAATCAATAGATATTGAAGTGAGCTACAAACCCAAAGTAATTAGCCCACTGGAATTACCAAAATACTTAGAAATTTGACAGTCTAAAACGACTTAGTAACAAAAAAAAAATAATTCATTAAAATCCTTGTAGACTACCCCTCTCCCCCTCCCCCATATGTTATGTATATAAACCGTAGGCTAAGAATTATTTGTACCAGTCTGAAGATGGCTCTGACGAGCTGAAACCGGTTACGGTCAAATAAAATTAAGTGGAATAAAGTTTTTTATTTGTTTTATTATAACCTTGGGAGCAAGTTGTTAGTGTTTTTGTGTACATAATAAAGTTTCTAAGGAAAAAGAAGGCTCGATGGCCACCTTGGTCAAGGGATAAAGCTCATGACTCATAATCTGAAGGTCGTGGGATCAAATCACGGCGTGCACAAATAAACTTTATTTGATTAATTTGTGTTATTTCACAATTAAATAATTTAAAAATAACACACAGTGCATTTGCGGTACGTTCCAAAGTGGATAAGACCACCATTTAGAAGTGAAACGTTGCTTGAATTGGTTTTAGCCGTGCTTGGTAACTCGATCTGAATAGCGAAGTACTTCCCCACCTTCCTCTTCCCCATCTCTTTCCCCTCCCTACTACCTTCAGCCTTACAATAAACCCCGATTGTTGATGTCATAGTCTCACAGGCTCCAGACGGGTGCAGCTGGGACTCTTGTAAGGCATTCATATAAAAAAATAAGGAATATGACTATCTTGGAAATACATAATATCGTTTCATAATTATCCTTTTTGTTTTCATCTCTGGCTTGCTATTGAAGTAAAATCGTGTATTGGTTTCATAGTGATTTCACACAAACGAAGTATTGCTATCCGTAAGTCTAAACTTAAACTTTAGGGGGTTTGTTGTGGGGATAGTGACATCGAGGTATTAATTAACTTTATTATAACTAAATATATTGTGATTGTGTTGTGTGCTACTTTATAGTGATAAGTGATTAGCTTTAACTTTTTTTTCCTTTCATACCTTGTTCTTTCCTGTGATAAACTTTGACCAAATCTGTTGAACACTATTTCGTCTAAAGTATTTGCAGTTCATTATAAGCGCATATGAAGCTGCAATTTGTGAGCAGTTTTAGACACAACACGCCATGTTGTAAAATTTCATCTCAAGGGCGCCAAGCAAGAAGTTCGTTCAAAACTGAGTTGTGTGACTTTTCATACTCTCTTCTAATCTTTGTTGCAAAATAACATTACGGTTTGGTGGCTTTGTCTATTAGTTAACTTGCAGTAATTATTAATAAGTTGCCTTAAGTGCGCGGAAAGTTTCAGACTGGGTGCATAATAAAGGAAATCCGATAGGACATCGGAAATATTTATAGGTATGATGACAAATCATTATGCAAAAGTAGGCTATGTGTAGTTTTTAACGATTTTTTTAATACAATTTTAAAAACTTTGGTAAAAGATAATGTCAATTTTTATGTTAATTTAAAACATAAATTTAGGAAGGTAAGTAATTGAAATCATATGGGTTATTAGGTAAAAGTAATACAAATTAAATAATCTCAAGGAAGTCACTGTGTTTTTACTTAAGATGATATTACCAGAGAAACAAGAAATATGTCATTTTTAAATCAGTGTTCAGACGTATTGACTCGTTTTCACAAAAAATTATAAATTGATTTTGAAAGATTGTTCTTTTATCTAGTAAAGGTATGTTTTAAATTTTGAGAAAAAATGTTTATTTTAAGTATAATAAGGTTATTCCATAGGTCGTTGGCAGATTTATTATATTTTCAAAAAAGTACATGTGTTATACAACACCAATTTCAAACCATATAATCATGCGGTAAAATAAATCAATACAATATCTGGTAAACGTGTGTTTTAGAATTTTAATTTTAGTTTGAACAAAATCATTAAAAAATATATACGTACATGTGTTTCTTGACGTAAATTGACCGGTTTGTATATTTATTTGCGCGCTTACAAACTAATATATTTCAAGATTTTTTTACATACTTATTTTGCTAATACATTATTGACAAGTCATAAAAATTTTGATCGAAAAATAATCATAAGAAGTAATTAATTTTCAGCCGCGTTTTAACATTTTTCTTATAGCTCGACGACATAGAATTGAGAAGTCACTCTGCCCGCAAACGTGGCAGCCGGCGGTTGTCTCCGCGGCGCTCTGTATCGTAACATTTTGAAATGACGAATTTAATACGAAATCAAACAATACGATTTCATTGTTTCATGTTTGTAAAAACTACAGGGTTTACCGAACGCAAAAATTCATGTTCATTGAATATTTTTATGCAAAAAATTTATAATTTTGAATATTTTTCAGCAATTTTTTTATTTATTTATTGTTATCAAGTTTAATTTGTAGAACTCCATTTTAATTTTTATTTATTTTATATATTCAATAATTTTATTATTATATTAATAAAAACTGTTTATTTATAAAAATGTTCTGCTGGTAATTATTATTACGCGTGACAGCTGTTTCGCCTTCTGAGGGCATTATCAAACTGACATTTTAACAGTTTGATAATGCCCTCAGAAGGGGAAACAGCTGTCACGCGTAATAATAATTACCAGCAGAACTTGTTTATAAATAAACTGTTTTTATTAATTTAATAATAAAATTATTGAATATATAAAATAAAAAAAATAAAAATTTTTAATTTAGAATATTTTTTATTGTAAATTATTCATATGTGAATACCGCACAAGAGTCCCAACTGCTTCAAAATATTTTTTTTTGAAGTAGAACTTCTTTGCGCACGCTCGACACATGGGGGTAAGCTGGTAAATGCGTTACGAAAAGTGATGATTGTTACGAAAAATGTCCAGCGAACGGTAATCGATGCGAAAGGTGATCGATTGCTAGGCGGCTCAGCCCTAACGAATGCATGTTATTCATATTATTGTTAATGGACTATTTTTCCGTAAATAAATAAAAAAAAAAATATTCAAATGGTACCCGGCATGCGTTGCAAGACTAATGTAACCTCGGGGTTAACTAAACTGTAATGGTTCTATCCCAAGTCCCGGGAAACTGCATTATATTGCAAGCGCCTGCACTATATAACATTATATACAGTGGGTACCCGGAATGCGTTGCAAAGGCCACTGTAACCTCGGGGTCAACTAAACTGTAATGATTCCATCCCAAGTCCCGGAAAACTGCATTGTAATGCAAGCGCCTGCACTATATAACATTATATATAGCGGGCACCCGGCGGGCGTTGCAAGGCCACTCAAAGAAAGAAAGGGTTTGTTGCGCTTTACTTTTGGATAGGTTGACATACATTTTTGTGTTTTCGTCCGACACATCCGCAGGTCGCATACAGTTGTCCGTTTGAGAAACACATTTTTTTTAAAATTTAACGTTATAAGTTAGTTAAGTTTTACTTCAGTCGTGTGGTCTAAATACTCTAAAGCACACTAGTTTCAAATATTGTTATGTAATACCGCATAAAAGTCCAACAGCTCCCAAGGAAGGAAGGTTGGAGGAGAGTTGAGATGAGATGAAAGGGGCGGCTGAGGGGGGGGGGGGGGTAAAGGAGGCGGGGGGAGGAGAGAAGTTAGAGGTGGGGGGTGGGTAGTGGGGGTCGGGGGGTGAGAGGGGGAGGGGGGGGGGGGGGGGGGGTTGAGAGAGGGTGGGAGGGTAGGCTTTTTTTATATCCATTTTTCGTATTACAAAAATAACAAACACGAGAATCGGGTATGGGTACCACTGCCCCGGGAACCATTTATTAGATAACTAACACGTCTTCCGTAGATCATCCCAAGTGGTTCGCGACGTTTGGTGACTAGCAGGGGTGCCTGGGTTCGTGGGGTTGAGGGTTGTTCAGGTCTTGGCGGCGGATACGTCTGCCCACCAGCTGCATGGCAGGTCGGATCTAGAGAAAGTGATTGATAGAGTCCTTTTGAATTCTCCAGCCTTACTCTCTCGAAACATCGCCTTGCACCGCAGTGGGAGGGATGGCCTCATACATCCGCACCCCTGGACACGCTGACCCCCAGATTTCTACCCACCCCTAATACCCTTTTCCTTCTCCGAAGTTCCTCTCCTTCTTTTCCCTAAAACGACCCTCCACACAGCATTCCCAAAGTAGAGATAGGAGTGTGTCGAGCGATTGTAAAAAAACGGTCTCTTCTGATACGACCTTCCACGTAGTTGGTGGGCAGACGCAACTGCCGCGCCGGCGAGATCCTGACAAACCTCGCCCCATAAACCCGGGCTCCCCTGCTAAGTCACTTGGGGTGACCTATGGCAGAGGTGTTGATAATCCAATACATGGTTCCCGTGGCGTGGTCAAGGGGTAAGGCTGTTGACTCGCAATCTGAAGGTCGTGGGATCGAATCCCGGCGTGGGCAAGAAATTTTATTTGAATAACTTGGGTTATTTTCACAATTACTTAAATTAAAAATAATATATTTGCGTCACGTTCCAGAGTGGAAAATACTTTCAGTAACCCTGGGTGGTGTAAGACCACCATTCAGAATTGAAACTTGCTAGAAATGGCTATGGCCGTGCTTAGTGACCAGATCTGAATATCCAGGTTATTCCTCACCTTCCTCTTCCCCATGTCTTTCCCCTCTCCACCAGCTTCAGCCTCATAATATACCACATAGTCATGTCATAGTCTCACCGGCTCCAGACGGGAGCATTTGGGTCTCTTGTGCGGTATTCACATAAATATATAATAAAAAATTATGCACACGAATAAATATTTCAAAATGAGACATTTTTTACAATCCAACTGAATATTACTCTTTTTTTCATTAATACCGCACAAGAGTCCCAACTGCTCCCGTCTGGAGCCAGTGGGACTACGGCATCCCTAATTGGGGTATGTTGTAAGACTGAAGGTAGTGGGAAGGGGAAGGATATAGGGAAAAGGAAGGTGGGGAAGTACCTGGCTATTCAGATCTGGTCACTAATCACGGCTAAAGCCATTTCAAGCAACGTTTCAATTCTTAATTGTGGTCTTACATCAAGGCGATACTCAGATATTTTCCACTCTAATGGCCGTAAAATACAATTAAAAACAAAACATTAAAAAGAATATAATAAATTTTTTTATTCATGTAGGTATCTACTCAATATCTACTGGGTTTACGCATTTTACTTGTATCTATTTATGTTTATGCACTTCGATATATAAATTACAAATAACTACTACTAATTAAAATTCTGGAAGCGAGAATTTAACACCTTCATCTGACCCCTACTGTAGCGTCTATAGTCCTAGCTGTGCGTGAGCTAGTAGATCTCGAAACCAAGTTTAGAGCGGAATGAACTCTAGTTCTAAAAACGCCCGCTAGTGAGTTCTGGTGTGTGGAGCGTCTGAGTCTGAATTAAAATTTGCTGGTTATGCGCTCTTAAACACGGCAGTATAGGTATTGTAGAAGTGTGACTTTACCCCACAAAATACGTTTAAAACTTTTTTATCGCTATTTTACGTTATAAGGGTGCCAACTTGACGGCCTCCATGGTTGAGGGTAAGTCTCTCTACTAGCTACCGGAGGTTGGGTGTTAAAATCGTGACGTGTGTAAGTAAAATTTATTTGATTGATTTGAGTTATTTCATAAATTAATCATATAAAAGCCAAATTTCTTGCACCTTCCAGGGTGAAATATACCCTCTGTATCATTCAGTAAGACCACCATTCAGAATTGAAACTGTTGCGTGAAACGGCTTTAACCATATTTGATGACTAGATCATATCAGCATATTAAGGTTCTTCCTCAACTTCCTTCTCCCCAAATGCATCCCCTCCTCACTCAGCCTCACAAAATACCTCAATTGAGGATTCCATAGATTCACTGGCTAAAAGCGTTTGGGAAAAGTTGGGACTATTATGAGATAATTACTTTAAAAAAACTCTGAATATGCCAAGCAATCTAAATTTTCGTATTTCCTAACGAAACATCTTGCAATTAACTTGGTTTGGATAAAATACAAAGTCTTTGTGATTTTTCATACACACGGTGCTAAATAAATAATCTTACTATTATTATTTGGTAGATTGATACTTTCACCAGCAGCTTCCTTAGAATAATAGAAAATTCAATAAACTGGCCCTATAAAACGATATTTATATAGGTTTTGAAAATAAAGCATCGGTTTTCCACTGCCAAGAATTTCATTCAAACCTCTCATTCTACCTTAATGAAGACAACAAAGACAGCGAAACATCTGTTGTCCCAACAAAAAACCTAACTAATTGAGTGTGGTTTCCGTCAATGATTCCGTGTTGTGTTAGCGCGTACGGAAATATTTCGTGTTTTACACAAGTAGTATTGTTATCACAAGCATTGAGTATTGAGAGACGCCTGTCAATTTTATGCCACGGCTACAGGAAAGCTTTTAGCGTTATTTTTTTATTATCCAGTTGACACAAGTCATTATTTGGTAGACGCTTCGGAAACGACGGAGCTCATTGTCAAACCAACGCACACTGGTCCGGAAAGCAATACAAGGTGGACCAAAACCCGATTTCATAGACTTAAATCTAAAATAAAATAACAACTTTGTTAACATCTCAATTTGCGAGGCGGGTATGGATACCGTCGCCGGGGAAACAATTATTGTATAATCAGGTCACCTCAAGCTAAGTTTTGTGACTGAGCATGGGTTCTCGGGTTCTTGGGGTTCTAGGTTTTGGCGGCGAATGCGTTTGCTCACCTACTGCATGGCGGGCCAGATCGGGAGAGACTGGTCGAGGGAGACCTAAAGTAGACCACATTAGCCAGACTCTCTCGATCTATCGGCATCCTCATAGATGACATAGGCCTTTAGGGATTTTTGCCCCAGGCTTCCTGTGTGGAGCTAATGTAAAAAACAAAAAAAAAATATCACTTTGATTTTTAATATTTACTGACAACCATATTTATCTACTGCCCTTTTTTTCTTGTTAGCAAAATACCACTTTTCGAATAAATTTTACAATTTTCGAATTATTATTTCTTATTCTGTGACTAAGAAAAAACACAACATTTTTTCACGGGGAAAAATATCACTAGAGAGAACTTTTTTTTGGAGAATCGTTATGTACACCATTTTTTTATGCACTTCGTGATATTGTTTGTGATTGTTTTGTCATACTTAACTTTGCAATTTTTTGATAAATAATTCCTAACCCTGCTTACAACAAATATTACGTTTTCACCAAATTCTACAATTCCAAATAAATTTTAAGGCGTATGGATTCGAAGGAACCTTTTTTGCTAAAAAGAAAAAGTGATATGATAAAATAGATATAAATATTATAAACCGCGTACTTGGTAAAAAAATTCTTTTAAATTAAAATTGTTTTTAGATAAGTAATTGCTAATTCTGCTTGCAACTAAGTAGAAGGTTTTTGCTAAAATGCTACAATTACAATTTTTTTTTTTACAATATGGTTTCAAAAAGCCTTGTTTGGCTAAAAAGAAAAAATTGTAATATCTGTCTGAAAAAAGTATTAAAAATGTGATTGATAAATATTTTGAAATTCTTTCAGTTAGAATATTATTCATAACTCAGGTACGTCATTAAATATATCTGGCCGTGTTGTAGGTAGCTTAAAAATAAGCTAATGGGTCAAAGTGGTTAAAACATATTATTGTCCAACTGAGCTTGAGATATGGATCATTGTGTGGCGCGTAAAAAAGGAAGGTGTTAAAATGACAATGATTTGTTAAGTGTTGAACCCATTAGTGAACTTGAGGCAACCGAAATAACTGAGTGTAATGACATCTGGCAGAGACTAAATAATACACTTTATAAAATAAGCATCATTACGTCCATACTTTGAAAATGCGAGAAAGAATTTAAGAGGTTTTTCTTAAAAAAGGAAATCTGTTAAATGAATGAGAGAGCACTTCATAAATAGTGTTGTTGATATTGGCAATCCGTTCAGTTATTAATGCTTTTTGTTCTGAAATACGTGCTCGTAGATTTCTTGTTGAAACTTGGGATATTACTCAATAAACCTATTCAACTGGGTATTTTCAAAATATTACTAAAAATGATGTAACAAGTTCTGAAGGTTGTTTTGAGGAAAATATAGCGTCTTCAGGCTTTGAAGAATTTGTTTTAATAAAAAGACAAATAACTTTGTTTACATCACTTTTAAGAAGAATTTGTGTTTATCAGGTTGTAAAACGGGTTAATTTAGTATTCTTCATAAAAACTTAGATGAAAATTTGTTGTAGGTAATACCAATGGTTGGCTACGTTTGGTGAATTAACAGGGGTACCCGGGTTTATAGAGAGACATTTGTCTCGGTCTTGGCGGCGGATGCGTTGCGCTAGATCGGGAACGAATGTTTGAGGTAGACCATCGCCTTGCATCGCTGTGGGAGGGATGGATTCATACGTCCGCCACTCTAGGATCCATTGATCTCCAGATTCATAAGCAACCCCTCATATCCAGGACTTTCTATCTTTACTTTCCTCTAAATGACCCTGCACACAGCATCTCCAAAGATGAGATAGGCCCTGAGGGAAATTATTATCCTCTAAGCCTCATGTGTGGAGAGATTGTAAAAAAAAAAATTCTGTGGAATATATATGCACGGTATTAATGTTAAATTGATAAAATCATTCTTCTTCTTTCATGTGGTAGGGGGTCAGAGGGGACATCTAGGTCTGCGAGCCAGTCTAGGGCCTGAGGCGTTGCCCTGTGGACCTCATCAATCCCGCCGGGGAATGAATGGAGGGGGCATTCGTTGACGACATGTTCGGTGGTCTGCACCGCACCGCATTCACACATCGCCGACTCTTTAAGGCCCCATCTATGCATCATGTGGGCACAACGGCTATGGGAGCTCCTTATTCTATTGATGGCGGTCCAGAGTTTGCGAGGCAATGAGAACCCAGGCTGTCTCTCAGTGGAGTCTTGAGCTTGAGGGCCTTTTTGACGTTGCCATTAAAGCTTCCACCTATCTTCTGGGGTGAGAGGTGTTCGAAAGAGTCTTTCTCCTTTCGTCCAGAAGGGTCTTAACTTGAAAAGCAGCCAACTTATTGGGGTAAAAATATTCAGGAGCAAAAAAACTATTTTATTTCATTATTTAAATGTAATACGAAAATACCAACAGACGTTTTCGTAATTTATTTTTGCAGAAATAAGCTAATTGAAATTTTTTATTTATATTCTTATTTGGTTTGTGTACTTAGGAGGGAAACTTGGAGTTGGCTTACTTTAAATACCAAAATTATAAATTAGTATGTTTACGAGTTGGCTGTTTTTCAATGGTAACCTTCCGATATTATTAAATGTTTTAAAATTTTGGAATTCTGAATATCATTTGTATATTATTTTTCTATGAATCAAGTGAAGGTCAGTGGTTGAGTGGGCATAGCGCTTGGGTTCCACCCGAGCGTCGCGTGTTAGATTCTTCGGCTGGCTAAGTCCCCCATCACAACACAAGCAACATTTTTGGCTTTCTGTGGAGGTAGTAGGAGATTTTCAAACATTGTTGGGTTATTCGTAACCCAGGAATGTTTGTCTTTCTTTTTAAATAAAAAAAAATAATTTATTTGTGATTATACTTTTTAATAATGAAGAATATTATCAAAGAAATCGTGAAAATCGGTTTTCTTAATTTTTTTTAAAATTCCGGAGTTCTAGGTACCTACTTTCTGTTTTTAATTCTTAATCGGTTGGAGTGCAGAAGCGTCTTTTTCCGGCTGGTGGGTACATGAATAAATTAAATGGTTTTCCGACGCGAGAGCGGCTACATACAATGCTGTCAGAAGCATGGATATTCCAAATTTACCCCCATTATCCCCAACCGCTACTATGTCTCCTTTGCAATTCCTCCTTCTGCCTCCACTGTGTCTCCTATCCAATGCGTCCCCTTTCCCTCCCGCGTTCCCCTTCCGCTTTTCTCCTCCCGGATTCCCCTCTCCCTCCCACTTTCCTTACCTGCTGCGAAACTATTTTTAATATATATAGAATTCACTCTTTTTCACTTACTGAAATTTTTTATGCAAATTTCCTAACGCCAGAGCTCATTTTATATAGAAAAATTTTTGTGTATGCGCACAACTCGTTAAAGTTTCATAGCAATCTCCACTACTCCAAATCCTTGACCTCCGTCATATTTATCATTAGGTATCGTACCGTTAAGGGACGTTGTATTCAACTATGAATATTGATGTTTTGCAAGTTAAATCATGTTGAACAAATCAAAAAATATCTATGATTTATTTATTCAGTACCTTAAAGACAACTTTGGCGTCGATTTCCTTGTTTCTCTTCCTAAAATTTAATTTTTCGTAGAAAACTTCTTCGGAAAGGTTTTCACTTTGTGATGGCATTATTTATTTAAATAAAAAGACAAATAACTTTGTCGTGATTTATAATTAGATCGCGAAATGGGACTTTGTTCGATTAAATCGGCTTTATTTTAATGAGTTTTAGTATTATTAGGAACAGGAACTGGATAAAATTTTAATTATTTTAAATATTTCAAACTCGAAATATTAATTAATTATTCTGGCACTGTTTTACTTTTAATTGCGTAACGAAGAATTTCATAATTTTAACAATACATGGCTCATTTTATTTGCATGTAAAAAATATAATAATTTTATTTGTAATATATCTACAAATTCACAGAGTGAACTTCTGTAGACGAGTAATATGTAAACTAAATAAGTTTCAAGTTTTTGTTGTTGTTTAAAATACAAATCCGTTCGAACGGGACCCCTATGAACAGTAAAGCACTTTTATCAAGGTTCTTTGATTCTCTCTCGGATTCCCCTCTCTTTTTCTCCTTTCCGCCCTGTATGAAATACATACACTTTCCAATCAACTCGCGCATTAACTATTATACACTTTTTAAACTTATTTATTAACGCCCGAGCTCACACCTATTCATATTAGAAACATTTTTTTTTTTTTATATATTTATTAGCTGACCCAGCCACGCGTTAATTTACATACAAATCAAATCCACCAAATAAAAAATCCGTTCAGTAGTTTTTGATTTTATCACGAACAGACAGACAGACGCAACGGAGGACTTATATACGTAGATATATAGTTATAAAATGAAATAGATTATTTGCTTTATTTCTTGTGTCCATGTCAGGTAGAATAATATAAAAACAATACAGTGAAAAATCTAAATTCAGATAGTTATGTAAGTAAAGCAGTGAATAGATTACATTTCAGTTGTAGCATGTCATCCCGTAATAAAACTGTTAGCAGGAAAGGGCGTGATTACATTATTTAAAACTCCTAATTGTACTTTAAGTGCTGGTTATTAGGTTTTTAAACTTTGTGACTTTTAATGGATATTAGAGAAATTTAACTGCTTTTTTAGCGTGACACGCCATTATGATGAGCATTGACAAACGTTAATGATGAAAACGTGTTAATAAAGATATATAACACAGCAAAAATAATTACTGCTCGTAGACAGTGTAATTCCATAACTTTAAAAAAAATCTGTTTGGTGGTTCTTTTTAGGAAACACAGAGGCCGGCAAATCTTTCCACAGCCGAAATGTTGAACTTATGTAAGAACGAGTCATAGAAACGATCCGTTGTAACACATGCCAACGGTATATGATTGTTGGGGGCACGTTTGGCGTGTTTTCCAACTGTTCACCGGTGCCGAAGGGATCTTCATTTGAATTATCGGTAGAACAAGGACATTATAGATACCTGTGCTCTAAAGATTGCAATCCGTTTGCTTTAAGACGTGTGAAGACTTAGATTTATTTTAGAATTCATTCACTACCTTCAGAAAGAGCTTACATATACTTGCATGTACCTGACGATCTTATTACTTTGAGCCGCTTTGTAATTATTGAATTATATAAAATATTTCTTAATTTTGTACACAATCTACATGTTTCGTGAACAATGTTCACATCAGCAGGAGTAAATGTACAAAATGTGCACTCCTGATGATGTGAAACATGGTTCACGAAACATGTAGATTGTGTACAAAATAAAGTAATATAAACAAAGTTACCTATTTGTCTTTTTACAAAATAAATAATGCCATTACAAAGTGAAAACCTGTCAAAAGAAGTTTTCTTCAAAGAAATAAATATTTATGCATTGGCTTTATAATAATAAAATAATAATAATAATATTTGGATGATTTATATAGCGCCGTTTTTGTGAAAAATCACCCCAAGGGCGCTGTACAAACTTACCATACATGCCTAAAATCTAGAAAGACTACAAGCTAGACAAACAATTAAAAACAACTTATGGCTAAAATTTTTTTTTATTTTTTTATTGATCTATATACGTGATGTTTACAATATATTATTCAATGCCTGTCTCGCTAGGGTATACCTGTGTTGAGACAGGCGTAGAGGTACATAATTACATATCATATATAAGAGTAATATAATTAACAATTAAACATAAAGATGATTGAAAGTGTGGGTAAATCACATAGAGAGAGTTTTCTTATAAATGAGGGAAGAGATACAGTACAGTAGTAAATCCTGTCAAATCTATTTATGGATTTATATTATTTAGGATTTTATAATTTTGATTTGTTTTATATGGGTAAGGACGTATGAAGATGGATATTTCTGTCTATTTGTAGTTTATTTTACAGATGTTTGCAATAGTGTGACGACCAGTACTTATAATCCATTTCTTTACAACTTGTTTGAATTTGATCATTGATTCGGTTTGTCTAATCGTAGCTGGTAGTGTATTGTGTAGTTTGCAAGCTATGTATTTAAAGTGTCTTTGTCCAAAGGTGGTTTTAGAAAAGGGAGTTTGGAGGAGTTCTTTGTTTTTGGCTCGGGTATTGTGTATCGATTGTGTTGCTTTGTATAGGGTTATGTTGTTTTTATGTAAATTAACTAAGATGGATCTTGCGTAGAGCTGTTTAATGTCCATAACGTTGAAGGTGTTGAAGATCGTATCCGTGCTGGTAGTAAGAGGAAGTTTAAGGATTATTTTTATTATTAGTTTTTGTGCTTTAATGATGGGGTCGAGGGCACTAGAATAAGTGTTACCCCAAGCTTAAATTCCGTATTCGATTTGTGATTGGCACAGTGAGTAATACACTGTTTTTAAAAGGTGTAGGTTGAGGAAATTACGTGTTTGTTTGAAAAAGTATATGGATTTGCGGATTTTGTTTGTAGTGTTAAGTATATGTTGCTTCCAATTTAGGTGTGTATCAAAGGTTATTCCTAAATATTTTATAATGTTTACTTGTTCAAGGCATGGGCAGTTACAAGTCAGGTTCGGAGATGAGTTTTTACATTCGTGTATTTTTAATTGGGGGTGGAGGTTTGGTTTTGTGATATTGGTGAGACTAAACAGTAAGTATTTTGTTTTCTGTACATTGAGAGTTAGTGTGTTTGAGTCAAGCCAGTATTTAACCTTTTGAATGCCTTCCTCCGCTTGCGAATAAACGGTAGGCCAGTCTTTCGCTTGGAATAGCAGGACAGTGTCGTCAGCGAAGCTGACAATAGTGGCATCGATATCTAGGTTACACAACTCGTTAATGTATATTAGGAAGAGCGTTGGACCTATAACACTGCCTTGTGGGACACCGTAACTAATGGGCAAATTCTGACTCTTTGTAGCTCTGAGTTTAACGCATTGGGATCTGTCAGATAAGAAGCTGGAGAGTAGGCTTAATTCATTATTCCTAATACCTATATTGAACATTTTGCGTTCTAATTTGGCGTGTGATATTGTATCAAACGCTTTACATAGTTCAAGAAATACCGATAGACATTTTGAGCCCTTATCGAGGTGGCCAGAGATATAGTCAGAGACTGTGGCTATAGCATCGTTTGTGCTTTTATTGCATACACCGGTTCATTGATCACCGATACGAAAATATATGTACAATATTTTGACCAATGAACGCGATGCAGCCTAAAAATGAATTAATACAGGACCATACTTACCTGGGAGGTCGCTTGAAATTAACACTGTTTATTGTCTATTTAAAGAAATTTAGATTATGTTATGTGTATGCATGTATATGTGTGTGCGTGTGTTAATGTACATGTATGCGTTCATATATATGTGTGGAGTGAATACAAGTATGCATATACATATAAATAATTAATAATATAATATTCAGTTTTCAGTTTCAGTTTCAGTGCCGGCAACCCGGGCGTTTATTTAGTTTCATGGTTATTTACATTGTTTTCTTTTCTTTTACCCGCCTCACTAGACAAAGTCTGTTCCGAGGCGGGTAAATCACATCTATGTTTGTTCCAAAAGAAATGTGTGTGTTTAAACAAATATATATGTATGTATGTGGAAAGATAAAAAAGATAAATTATATGTTGGTATATTAAATATTTACATACATACTTTTTTTTTTTTTTTTTTTTTCTTTTTTTTCTTTTTTTTTATTAGTTACATTTCCATGAGAAGATTGCATATGTTATATATAGATAATTATGTTAATATGATTTTGATCATCTTTGCTTTATCTATTCACTTGTAATTAAATTAATTGCTACATATTATAAATTAAAGACACAATAAGATGAATGGTTTGTTCACTTTTTTTTAAATTTTTAAATTTTAAGTAACCCCCGACACATAAAAGAGCTAGTGACCTTGAAACGCCTGACTAGATTTTCATGAATTGTAGCTACGAGTAAGATCCATCTCAATCATGTCAGCTTTCAACCAAAAAAAACCGCTTCAAACAAAAAACAAAAACAAAAAAAGATTAAGATCGGTCCATTCGTTTAGGAGCTACGATGCCACAGGCAGACACACAGACAAACTTATTACAACTCTTCTTGAGTAGCGTCGGGGGTTAAAAGTGTAAATTAATGTATTAACTACTTGGTGTATTTTGTTAGGGAGCCAATAAATAAAAAAAAATAAAAGATAGGAGAATCTATTTAACCGACCACTTGTTTTTGTTTTGGTAAAATTGCGAGCTGAAATAGAGAGGAGCAGTGTTTCTCAATCTTATTGGTGTTATTCAACGCTTCAACCAATAACTTTTTGTTCGAAAATAAAATAAAATCTTTTAAGTAAATGTTGCATGTTTCGAACAGGAAGAATCGAGAGCTTTTTTTCTCAACCTTATTCGTGCCCCACTTCAACGCTTCAATAATTTCCATTCCAGGGCAATTATGAGAGTATCTACCACTATATGCCTATGCAGTTAAGTTTGTCAGGATGATAGCCAACTTCTTCCTCTCGACCCCTCCTTTCTCTTCCATCTTCCTTTCATCGCTTCTTTCAGCCGCACATCATATCCCAGTTGGTTATAACATAGTCATATTAGCTCCGGACAGTGGGAGAAGTTGGGATATTTTGGAGGTAATCCTATAACAAGCATCGTTTCTATTTTGAATTTCACCGAGGCGGTAGTTAAAAAATGTCAGGAAAATTTCCCCGTGTAAAATGTCATTCCCAAATTATTCCCTGCGTTAAATTAGAAATTTATTATGATTTTTTTGTTAATTTGACTTGGTGAAGATTCAGAATCAGAATAAGACTCCTTATGCAAATAGTGATGAAGTAGAAATTCCCATTAAATACCAGCCGCCTATTTTCAGCTTACCAAATAACGTCTCCAAAAAGCTTGTTTTATTTTAAATTATTAAAAACAAATAAAAAACTTTATTCCACTTAATTTTATTGACCTTCACCGATTTCAGCTCGTCAGAGCCACCTTCAGAGTAGTACAAATAATTCTTAGTCTACGGTTTTTATACAATACATAACATATTATGGTGGAGGGGGAGAGGAGTGGTCTACAAGGATACTACAGGACTACGGGAATTGCCAAAATATTTTCTATGTAAGCCCAGAAAAAAAATTGAACGTTAACTTTGGTAGGGGCGAAGGAGAGGTAACTAAGAGAGAAGGGGTTAAAGCAGGCGTGTGGAATAGAAATATGTTTAAAATGGGGCTCTTTTACGAATCTAATTGTTTATTTATTAAATTAGTCCTATTTTTTAAATATATTATTTTATTTATTTCAAGAGTTTCGATATTTCATCGAAGATTTGTTAAATCTTTTTTTATAAAAAGATTTAACAAATCTTCGAAAATGTTGGTAAAATTTTTAAGAAACGTATAGTTTTTTTTATTTTTAAATAAATAAATCCATTATTTGAGCTCGTGACGTCACTACATGAAAATGTCCCGTCTCCGATTATGTACCCTTAATTTTGTAAAATTCCACACTGATAATTTTTTTTATGTGGCAACACTTTGATTTCCGGCGAATTTTTTAATTTGCGTTTAACGTTCACTAGATTCATTGTTTGTTCTATGCAAAGTTATCCTTTGGTTTGATTTTGGCGGTGTTTTTACAGATGTCACAAAGAGAACCCCGTCCAATTTATTGCTATTCGTGTGGTAAACGTTCTTTTTTAAAAATGATTTACGGCAATGTAATTATGTCCCGTCTTTCCGGTTTATAAAAAATGGTCTGATTTTTCGGATTGAAATTTTCAAAAAATTGCCAGGGTTTTAAAAATACGATAAAAAAAAAATAATAGAGAATGTCTTAGAATATTTACATAATTATTTACATAATTATTTACATAATATTTACATAATTAATCAGCAAAGAATTTAAAAAATGAGATGCAAGTGGCCTATTGAACAAACGCTGCAATGTGTTGTAAGGATGTCTCCCCTTTCCTGGAATTTCCCATAAATACTAAGGCGGGCGGTGACACAAACTTGACAGCATATCAACGGCGCGGCGTGGTGCTTCTCGATTTGAAACTTTGCCAGCGCCCAACAGCTGTTCCCCAGTGCTCCCTGCTCCCTACTCGCTACTAACTATACCGGAGTCATCATCCAACGTGTTATTAGGTTCGTGCAGGCGGCAAAAACACCCATGAATTACTAACGAAGAGGTAAGCTAATAGAATGTATTATGGGCGTGTCTGATAGCCAGAAGTAAGATAATTTCTTCCTAACTTCAGCTGGTGAGATTGATCCGAAAAAATTCTTGTCCAAGTTTTTTTTGTTGTTCTTAGTCGAATTATGATATAGTATCAATGAGAAAGCGTGATAGTGAAAGAGCATATAAAAACGTTTTATTGAGCGTGTTACTGCTCATACTTATAATAATTATACCAGTTAAACTCTTCCCAGAAGAATTATTACACTCCAAACATGAACAGTATTTTACTTGGTGTTGATTGCCATTGTTCCAAAACAAACAATTATCAAAATTGGTGCAGCCAACAAAAGGACAACCTTATCGCAGAGGCACCAATTACCAAAATTGGCGCAGCCGAGAACGAAAGAACTACTCAAAATAGCTGGATAGACAAAGTTATGAATGAAGATGTTATGGTTCAGATAAAATAAATAAAACAATAAAAATCCATAAATTTCACATTTGGGAGGCGGGTATTTTTAATTTTTTTTTATATGAATACCGCTCAAGAGTCCCAACTGCTCCCGTCTGAAGCCAGTGAGACTATAGCATCCCCAACTTGGGTATGTTGTGAGGCTAACGGTAGTGGGGAGGGGAAGGAGATAGGGAAGAGGAAGGTGGGGAAGTACCTGGCTATTCAGATCTGGTCACCAAACACGGCAAATTTTTTTTTTTACATCAACTCCACACAGGAGGCCCTGAGGAAAATAATTTCCCTCACGGCCTATGTCATCTTTGAGGACGCTGTGTGGAGGGTCTTTTTGAGGAACGGAAGGAGTTAACATGGGTCTTGAAGAGACTCATGTTGTAGGAGGGAGGAAACACAGAGGCCGGTAAATCATTCCACGGCCGAGCTGTTGAACTCAAGAACGAATCGTAAAAACGATCCGTTCTCATGTGACTAATATCAACCGTGTACAAATGTTGGGCGCGTGTTTGGCGTGTTTCCCGACTATGCACCGATGCCGAGGGGATCAATGACGCTAGTTCCTCGGAGCATCTTCCATTGTAATACCGGTAGAACAAGGACAGCATTACCACCTGACGCCTGTGCTCTAAAGATTGCAATCCGTCTGTTAAGATGGGAGAATCTATCAAACGGACCACCCGTTTCTGCACATAGTTAAGGGTTTTTTTTAGGTATTTTGGAGCTCCAGACCAGAATTGGCTGCCAAATTCAACTGTGGGGCGCACTTGCGATTTGTACAGGGTTAGCAGTAATCGTTGCCTTCTGCACATAGTTAAGGGTTTTTTTTAGGTATTTTGGAGCTCCAGACCAGAATTGGCTGCCAAATTCAACTGTGGGGCGCACTTGCGATTTGTACAGGGTTAGCAGTAATCGTTGCCTCAGTTCGTATTTGTCCAACAGACCATTTGAGTTTTTGTTCAATCTTCACTTTAAAATTAAAAACAAAGTATAAAAAAGGATAGTAAATCACTGAATTAGGATTTATTTAAACTAATTGAACCTTTACCTATGCGGAAATAGCTTTATCATAAACACCTATCATAATGTTTTGTTGATATAATGAAAGAAATCCTTCTCCTACTAAAAAATTTTTTAATGGTCTGTTGGACAAATACGAACTAAAGCGACGCAGTTGTGTACTATTAAAGTATCTGCGGGCCCTGTACAGTACACCCAGTTTCTGAGAGGCTAACTTAACTCTGGTTTCGATGGAGCCCCCATACCTGAGCTGGTCACTTAGAGTTACACCAAGCATATCAATGGAGGTCCTGTTCAGAAGAATGCTTCCGTTGAAGGAGACCAGATTATCACTTCGATCCCTTTTAGACGTTATCAAACATGATTGGGTCTTTGAAACATTTAATTCGACGAGGTTATTCTTACCCCAAGAGAAAACACTCTCTAGGTAACCGTCCATTCTCTGCTTCAAAGCCCTCCGAGCTATTGGGGTTTGTGTGCTCTTTGGAGGCTTGTCAAACAACAAAAAGCTATCATGAATCGGTGCACATGACAAGAGGTCGTTGATGTGCAACAGAAACAAAGTCGGAGACAGAACCGATCCCTGTGGGACGCCAGCATTTATCGAGTGCGAGGAAGAGGTGAAACCGTCAGCAACCGCCTGAAGCGACCATTATGACCTGACCACCGTAATGCCATTTTAAGCAACGTTTCAATTCTGAATGGTGGTCTTACACCAGGGCGATACAGAGAGTATTATTAACTCTGCTACGTGCCGCAAATATACTATATATTATTTTAAATGAAAAAAATGTGAAACAACACAAATTAATTAAACAAAATTTATTTGCCACGCCGGGATTCGATCCCGCGACCTTCGGTGTGCGAGTCAATCGTATTTTTGAAACCCTGGCGATTTTTTGAAAATTTCAATCTGAAAAATCAGACCATTTTTTATAAACCAGAAAGACGGGACATGATTATTAAATTCTACGGGGTTCCCTTCGTAACATCTGTCAAAACACCGCCATCTTTCACAGAGAAGTTCAGTTTGTTCTCTCCAAGTTCGCAGAGAACAAACAATAAATCTAGTGAATGTTAAACGTCAAATTCAAATATTCGCCATTTAAGCAAGTGTTGCCATGTAAAAAAAAAATCTGTGTGGAATTTTACAAAATTAATAGAACATTATCGGAGACGGGACATTTTCATGTAGTGACGTCACGAGCTCAAATAATGGATTTATTTAAAAAAAAAAACTATAAATTTCTAAACAAAATACTAATTTTTTCGTAATCTTAGTACAAAAATCTATCCACACGATTTTTTCTAAGTCGTTATGAAATCCATGCAAGGGGCCTATTAGCACGATTAGTTTTTCAACTATGCAGGTATATACATAGATAGTATGGAGTCACACTTCTAGGAATTATCTGATCAGTGACTAGCGGTGTTTATTCCATATCGGGTGAACGGAACTGTTTACTGGAGTATGATGCATTTTCGCTTGACGTGCATACAAAATGAGCTTCGCTCTGTATTTTTCCAAATAGAACACGAAAAATATTGAAAATACCATTACAATAATTCACTTTATGTCCCGTAAATCATACTTACTGAAATACAAATGTGGAGATCAGGTAATAATTCCGATGAAAATGTATGACGAATTTTTTAAACATTTTTATAATAACTCCACACAGAAGGTCTCGAAATTGTCCATTCGGCTTATGTCGTGTGATCCTGTGAAGAGGTTATTTTTAAAAACAAAGGAGTGAACTAAAGTCAACAGAAGATCCATGATGTGTAGGAGGCAGGGAACATACCTATCAATCGGAAAATAATTTTACAAAAAAAATTGTTAGAAGAAACCGCACGTGTAAGTACTTACAAATTTAATGTTGGATTCGCGTTTGGCGTATCTTGCGGATGTCCAACGGCGGAGAGAATTAAAAATGTCGCCAAATGCATAGTTACAGTGTTTTCATAAATTATAAAGACGATTTTCATGAAATACTCAACAGAAAACAAATTAGTTACACTTCACACCAGGGAGAATGTACCAACTGTAATTATTACTTCCTGTAAACAGGTACCGTACATCACTATGATAATCTTTGCGGGGGTTCCGTTCGCACACAAAATGATTCTTAGTAAAAACCTGCAATGGAAATGTTTTATTAACTTAAAAGTGGAGAAAAAATAAATGCAACAAAAACTGAAAGGCCAATAGCATCATTATAAATATTTTAGAAGAAACTCAGAGATCTAAGAAGTCCGATGGGGATAAGAAAAATTTCCAAAAGTGAAACAAGCAGTCCACAATGGAATGTTGGTAGTTGTCAGATATAGAACTGGCATAGAAATGATGAAACTGTACTAAATTATGTAGTTAATTGACAACTCGTGACGCCATTTTCATTCTGAGTAAATCTATATATATAAAAATCTAAATATGTTTGTATGTATGTCCGCTATGCGTTGCTAAACCATTCATCCGATTGTGACGAAACTTTGGGGATTTGATTTGTGCGTGCCCGCAATGGTTTCTGAATACAATTATAGTGAGCTATGGCATCATAAAATTACGCATTGCTAAACCGTTCATCCGATTGCGATGAAACTTTAGTGAGTTGTTGTGAGCACGTCAACGAAGATTTCTATATATATACTGATGAGCTCTGACATTATGTAATTTGTATATAAAAATTGCAATAGGTGGCACGCGAGCTCTTTGAAAACTGAATATACAGGGACTGAATGTGTGAAATGCGGGAGGCGGGAGGGGAAGTCGGGAGGGGTTTCGTAGGACGGGGGAAGCGGGAAAGGAGAGAAGGGCGTGGTAACGCGTGAGGGGAAGAAGATGCGGTAGAGGAATAGGAGGCGGAGGAAGAATGGGACGAAGGGAAAGGACACGCAGAGAAAAAAATATCTTTATAAGTGGTATAGCAACGCATGCCGGGAACTACAAACTCAGAAGCTAGCATATTTTGATTTTTATATATATAGATTTCCCCCTAAAACCATGCGAGTGAAGCCACGGGTAAAAGCTAGTATGCTTATAAAACATCAAAGAAACAAAACAAAGCCTCTTATTGTTTGTTCCATGTTCATATCAACAGAAAGAAAAAATATCATAAAATAGACAAAGGTAGTAAATCTATGTTTTTATTTATATAATAGTTGTTCATAATATCATGCTTCATCATAAAATTTAATGCTTTAACGACGTAATAATTTCTAACAAATTCACAACGCGTTGCTAAAATAGTTGTAATAAAATTAAAGTGAATCACAGCCACTAAAACATTTAAGTCGTTAAAACGAATTCTCCGTCACCCTCGTTATACCAATATTTATCTGTTTTTTTACGCGTGTAGATATTTCAACAGTTATTTAAGTTTTGAAAATCAACGAATACGAGTGTTGATGTGTGTGCTAGAAACCGTCATAATGTGGAACGTATTAATAGAGACAGGTTAACCCTGAGATGGTGGGATACTGTAAAATATAAACGATCATTAAAAGGCAATGCACCTATTACCCCAGTTTTACGAAGTATGAGTACAAAGAATAATAGCAAGTTTTTTTTTTCCTTAGCTCCACTCAGGAGGCCCTGAGGAAATTTTTCCCTCAGGGCCTATGCCATCTTTGGGGATGCTGTATGGAGGGTCTTTTTTGGAAAGGAAGGAGACGAAGTTCTGGGAAGGAAAAGGGTATTAGGGGTGGGTAGGAATTTCGGGGGAAGTATGTCCAGGAGTGACTTATGGGACTTATGAATCCATCCCTCCCGCTGCGGTACAAGGCGATGTTCCGAGAGAGTGCGGCTGGAGAAGTCAAAGGGACTCCCTTAACCATTCTCTCCCGATCCGGCTTGCCAAGCAGCTGGTGGGCAGACGCATCCGCCGCCAAGACCCAGATAAACCTCACCCCTCGAACCGGCCCCCCTCTAAGTCATCAAACGTAGCGAACTTGGGGTGACCTATGGCAGAGTTGTTCCCGGGCTGGCGGTACCCTTACCCGCGTCCCAAATTGTAAGCGAAGTTAATTTAACTTCACTTGACGCATACGCAAGAGATTCGAGAAATTTTATAAAGTTCTTGGGGCAATAGCTAAATATGCCTGAAATCTTTCCGCAACAGTGGATGTTATATACGTAATAGGTACTCGACACATTCACGTAAGAGGTTGGGAAAAGATTAAATTGGTTCTTTGGAAAGGAATATGGAAAGTTTCGGGGTTTCTTAGTAGACTGCAATTGATTCTGATTTTGATTTTGATTGTGAACAAAGGGGAAGCTTTCACATGGTCATTATTCTACAATATTCTACATTTATGTTTTCATGTTTCTAATTTGAAATATTCTAGGCGTTTCTTATTGTGAGTAGGCAATAGCGAAGGATAATGTTCAAGTGAGTCTTTTTTTAACTGCATTGATGGTAATTTTGCGAATATTATAGTATCTCATACATTGGACTGCAAACGATAAAACTTGTGACTTACTTCTTCTTAAGATCATTGCTCATTGCTGAGGATCGTGAACTCTACACCAATTTCCATGGTGGACAAGGCTCCGCTACTCCTCGCGGTTCTGCGCTGCGTGGAGAGCTGCGAACACTGATGTAACGGATGCCACTGATACTTGGTCACTCAAGTGCATTGGTTACCTTTCTCTACTTCTTCTGCCTTCCAATTTTCTATGAGTTTATCCAAGTTGGAGTCCTGAGTTTAGCGAGCAACGTGCCCAAGCCCCAAAGTATCTTTAAATATGTTTTAGACTATTGTGGATTCCTAGCTCTTCCAGATTGGACATATTGTGCTTTTGAATCCTAAGCATTTTCTCCAGTACCACATTTAAAGGCGTCTTATCGCTTTCTTTCACAGGCTCTAAGTGTCTTTGTTTCCATACTGTAATTATGAAGAAGAAAATCATGACATTATGTCATATGCGATATGCGAATTATTTTCAGAGATATGGAAGTATCTCAGAAAATATTATTAAATATTCTATATATGTAAATGAATCCCTGTTTCCCTTGGTCACGCCATCACTTCAGGAAGACTTTGCCTATTTAATTTTTTTTTTAGTTTTCTAATAATTTGTAGAACGAAAAAATAATAAAATTGAACAGAAAATTGGATAATTTCAGAAAACTTAACGACTATTTTAACTTGGCACGTTTGACAGTTTGCGCGTTTGACGTTTCGCGTGTTATTGGAGGGGGGTTGGTGGGATGGTGGAGCGGGAGAAGGGAGAGGGAAGGCGGGGAAGGTGGGGAAGCTGGAAGGGGAACGTGGGAGGGGAAGGGGTCGCGGCAAGGGAACCGGGACGCACGGAAAGGCCATGCAGGTAGAAACAATTTATTTCTTTGAATATGGCAATGCATCTAGCTAGATGTATATACAACTTGTGAATCATTTTTAAAAATTGGTAAGCTTATTGTGTTACTTAAAATTTTGTGTCGAAAATATTATTAACCCCATGCGGTCGTTTGGTGTTAAACGCGCACTGAAAAGCCCAGCTAGTGCTGAAACATGTCGTTAATTATTTTATCTTCCTTGTGACAGCCCTACATGCATTATCCCCTCCGCACATGCGGTGGCAATGGCATCGCGTGCTGTCCTATGTGCCCACAGATTATAATATGTGCCAGACAGTGAACAGATTATTAAAAAAATGATAGAAGTTTGATGTGGTTGTGTCTGTGTGCTCAAAATCAGCTAGACATATGGGATAACCAACACCCTTGACACCCCAAGTGGTTCGCTATGTTTGGTGACTTAGCAGGGGTGCCCAGGTTCATGGGGTTAGGTTTGTCTAGGTCTTGCGATGATTACGTTTGCCCACCTATTGCTTGGCGGACTGTATCGGGAGAGACTGGTGGGGGTGGTTCTAACCTAGAGCTTTCCAACTGGACTTTATCGATCCATTGCCTAACACTTTAGTGGGCTACGTCCTGGACACATTTACCCCCAGATTACTACCATCGCCGCAGGCCTTTTCCTTCCTAGAACTTTTTCTCCTTATTCTTACAAAGACAAAAAATAATAAAAAAAATCATGCCATCATCGGATCGCTCATGTTCAATTCGACATTAAAAAATGTCTTCTCGTATTTTTGCCTTATTGTACTAGCTGTAGATTGATTCCGCGATGCCTTAAAATCCTTTTAACTTCTCAATATTTTTGTATAATTTTTTTGCTTATTATTATGATGATGTCATTACAAAGAGTCTCCTGTCGTGAGTATTTTGCATGTTTGTAAGAATTTCGAAAACAGAAATTCGTTTTCTCCATTTCGTTTGCTCCACGATTTTATCATCGGCTTCTTATTATCAGTATGAATATCACACAAGTGTACCAACAATGTCAAGCTAGTGGGAAGGGGAAGAAGATTAAAAAGAGGATCGTGAGGTTAAACCCAGTGGCGGTTTGAGACTTTCGGCTGTGGTGGAGGGCTAATAATTTTTTTTTAAATGACACAATTTGTGTTATAGCGAAAAATCGATTTTCGAAAAAATAATATTTTATTTCGGCTATAACAACATCAAAGTACTACTAGCACCAATTATTTCAGTTTGACCATCAACACCAAACGGCCTGAAATTATCAAATCCGGTTCCCGGGTACTGCTACTAGCGTGATAATGGTGTAAAACGTATCAAAGAGACATTACTAATCAAATCGGTATAGATCACACTTCTCTTGGTTCCTCTCTTCGGTGGCGCCCAACGTATTTAAATTTCCTCTACCTATAGGTTGCGGCACCCTTCACTTTTTCTTTTTTATGCGACGTCATAAAGTTAAGCGGCAATTGCGTGTGACGTAACAAGGGTGGCGTTCATGCAATTAGATGCAGTGTATTTTTAGCTTGCTTCCATGGTATTTATTTATTTTTATTTAAGTACTTACATAAAACAGGCATGTTGCCCAAAAATGTATATACATGGATGATTTAATTACAATGTATGAATGTATAACAGAAATTATAACAAAAATAATTAGCTAAATATGCAAAAGTGAATGACAAATAAGAATGAGTAAAAGGTAAAATACAAAAGTATCATCAAAAATTTATTATTGGTGCCTGTGCTGAAGAGACAATGATTTAAAAGGTACAATATTGGACTCCAGGTACTAAAATCTACAGCCTGTATGTTGGACAAATATCTACAGCTCATATGTTGGACTAATATCTATGAACTTCAGAGTAAAAACTAATCTCTACAGAGCTAAGGTCGGACTAATATCTATGACGATCCCAGTGGTGACTAATATCTATGGAGCGTAGGTGGGACTAATATCTACAGAGGGCAGCTTAATAATCAGCTAAATGTGTCAAATGGTCCGATATTAGGGATTTTTACATACATAGATTCATAAATTAAGTTTTTCAAACTGCATACGCAATATTACGTTATTCTATTATGCTACACATAATTGCAAATCCAACCTCTGTCAGTGTTGTAGATTTTCGTCCTCACTTTGGTTCTCATAGATATTAGTCAGCAGTTTGAGCTGTAGATATTCGTCCTCACTTTGGATCTCATAGATATTAGTCCGATTCGTTCAGTTTTTGGAATTCCTGTAGATATTAATAGACGCCTCCCAATATTTCCTGCTTTGAATAAAGAGCTTCATCACAATATCAGCTTTATATGATTGACGGAAAAATATATTTTTGAAGTGTTTAAATGGGTCATTAAAAATGTCAATTTTATTATTAGAGCAGTGTACAGTGTTATAATGTCTTACTGTTCCTGGTATAGGGGAGAAATATCCTGTATTTGTGTGGTAGGTAGATATATAGAAAATATCTTCCATCCTCCTTGTTGAATTTCTTGATGGTGTGTTGATGTTAATTCAGGATAAAATGTTTGACGTATCAACTGGTGCATGTATAATTTTGTGCAGAAGCTATAAATCGGAAAATTACCGTCTGGCTGTCAAAGAGGGTAGTTTATAGTACATATAGCAATGCTGTTATGATGGTAGGTACAGTAGAATTATTTTAACCCCTCTGGAAAAAATTTTTCGCATTTGGGAATAACTCATATAGGTCACGTAGAAATCTGTTTCTCTTATTATCGTGTTGAGAAATGTGATCTAAAAGGTTTTAGAAAGAGAATACACCATGATTTGTATTCAAATTCGAATTCAAAAACCACAAAAAAATTAAAATGTACAATTTTAAGACAGCATTTAGAAAAAAAAAATTAAGATTTTTTTATTCGTTTTCAGTAATTTTAGTTTAAAAAAAACGTAAAGTAAGTCAGTTTTGAAATTTTTATGTTTGAAATAAAAATCTTTACAGTCGAATCCGAATAGCCAGGAACTTCTCTCCTCTTCCCTACTATCTTCAGCCTTACAATATACGCCAATTGGTGGTGCCATAGTCTTACTGGCTCCAGGCGATTGGGAGAAGTTGGGACTCTTGCGCGGTATTCAAATAAAACAAAAAAGGTGAATGTGATCTTTTCTTAATAATCTTTGCTCATAATGCACGACGCATTATGAGCATGAGTTGGACAAAATAAAATATGATCTCCGCGCTATAAAATGTTGAAACATAATATTATATGCATTTGAATTGTGCAGCATTTTAATTCATTCAGAGTTTTGCTAAATAAGAATACAATTCTTACAGTAAGAAATGAGGAAGAAACAAGAAGATGAGAAGATAATTAATTGTTTCAGAAATTCTTTTGTATTTTGAGAAAAGAAGCTAATAAGCTCTCTTCCAACTATTAATCAAATGGCTAGTTATAAGTTCTCCAGCACAATAAACAAAATTCTAATATTTGTGATTTTTGATTGTCGTTATTTTTTTGTAGAAGTCATAGTTACCTTACCGATTTTTCATGATACATAATTTTTTTAGAAAATTATATTTGCCATTTTAAAAATAAATTCTTAGTACGTTCCCGAGGTAAGGAATTGAATCATTTTTCACCATTTAACCGATGGTATAGGGTATAGGTACAATTGTGGTTTTATTAATTGTTTAAGGAAATTTTGAGATATTTTTTGAAGTGAAAACTTCTTTAGCACCGTTGTGATTTGAAACTCGACACTAAAAAGAGGCAAACACATACATCTATATGATTAAGCCTACGAGAAAATGAGATAGACTAATTGGTGTTCTCTTTGTGCGGTGCTTCGTAGAATAAATGTAAAATAATTTTTAAACTTGGCAGCAATATTATAATAAATAAACCTTACAATTATCCTATTCCTGATACCCTGCATTCGTCTCATTCTCTCGAAGTTTGTTTTTCTGAAGGTTTTACTTCTACAGCGTGTGGTTTTTTTTATGATAATTTATATAGGTATATTATCTCGTCTACAACTGAATTTTCATATCTTGTTTCGGGAGAAATCGTACTGATATTTCTCATGGAAAATGCCTAAAGAGGCGCAATAATTATTGTGCCTTTGCCTCAGGGAAGTGTTATAGGCAAATAGACCGCTGAAAGAGTGTTAAAACAAATTATGTGTTCATACTTGTTACGACCCATACTGTTACATACAAATTATTTCTCCTAATCTAGTTAGTAAATACCTAATGGTTAGAAAAACATTGGTTTGAACCACTTGATTTCATAAGTTTTACCATCTGGTTGAAAGATCAAGTGACAACTAGTTTGAACTTAGTTAAATTGGTATTAATATTTTATTAAGCATGAGAAGCGAATTTCTCACAGAAATTGTCTTAAAACTACTGAATTTTAAATGGTTATGATGGTATACAATATATATGGTATATAATATGTTATGGTAGTAGGAGAACGAAATAAAACAAAGTGTTGGTGATTAGTTTTAACTAAACATCTATTATAAATCAGAAGCATTCTTAGTGTATTCTTACAATAAATTGTGTTTTACCTGATCAAACTGATAAAAATCATCACATGCATTTTTCATCGACAATTAAAATATAGTACTTTAAGTACTAGCGAAAAAGAAAGAAATTGTTTCTCCCTGCGTGTCCTTTCCCATGTGTCCCCGTTCCCGCTACCGTTCCCCTCCCACGTTCACCTCCTCTCTTCTGTGTTCCTTCCCCTTCCCCGCCTCCCCCCATCATCGTTTCTAACATGCGCGCCACCTGTTGTATTTTTTTTAACAAATTTCATAAAACCGGAGCACACCATCATATGTAAAAATCTTTGCGGTCAAACGAACAATAAATCACCAAAGTTTCATCACAATCCGATAGGTAAATAGTTTAGGAACGCATAAGAAACAAACGAAGTATCAATCATTTGTATCCGTAAAGATTGTCTATTTTTCTGTATAAAAATATAACTAAATCATTCCATTTTATTTGTTCACTGAAAAACTAACGCAAATAAAACCTTAAATGGAAACCCTTTAATGGTACCTAGTAGATCGAACGAAATTTTTAAAAACCTTGATAAAAACAAAAATTAACGAAAAATCGATTTATGTCCCCAGAATCGAGCGCAGTTGGCTACCGAATCAATGAGTGTCATTGAAATCAAATGAATGGTGAGATATAAATGATGCGATTCACGCGAACTAATTAGATCTTTGCAGCTAACTTACTGATTTTGCTTTATGTTAATCAATTATGTAGTTTAGGTTTTAAAATTAAAACCAATTAATACAATTTTTTTTTAATAAAAAATTCTTCCAATGCAGCAATAATGTAAAAAAAAAACATTTTCCAGTGCATTTTCTACTATCCACTGAAGCGAAAGCGCAATTTAAAACTTTTTTCTCCGATTGCTCGAGATTTTTTTGTAATCATTTTGAATATTTTCAGCACACATTAAAAAAATCATACTTCCGAATTTTAATATGAAGACATACAAACTGATAGTTCTGTATAGCCAATGAATTCGCCTATTTTTTTGTCGATTATCACATATTCGTAGCATTTATAAAAAAAATATTATAAAATCATAAACTTCTACAAATAAGCGAAAATTTACCAAAATTAGCAGCAAAGCAATCCGAGGTATTTTAAATAGTGCAAAAAGCGCTCCATTAACTTGGATATATACATGTGAAACATGTACTACCGAATCAGCACGATCGAACGGCTCCGGATCCAAAATAATAATGCCTGCAGAATTATATTTGTATACAAAAGATAAAGGGGCGCATCGAAAATGTTTACAGAGCCAGGACTGAATAGAATCGCCGGTTTGATGAGACAACGGGTCACTGGAGCCAGGATGCGGCTAATGGCCTCCGATAACACAATTTGAAAATTGAACGTTGAACCTTTCAGCACCAAGCGCCACTCCTGCGTGAGTTTTTTTCTCACTCTGTTGTAGAGCCAATAAAAACAAGCTTTGTTCTAATTGCTAGTAAAACTAGCTTTGTGTGATATTTTTTTTAATGGATTTTAGCTACCAGTTCAGACGGTAGCCATTTTAATATCTATAAATGTGATTTATGTATATAATATTGACCGATTTGTTTTGTGACATAGGTTTTGATAGTGTCTTTTCAATTTTAAATATTTACTTACTTAAAATTTAATTAAATTTCAAATTTGAAGTGCATGTTATGTAAGTTTTTTGAGAAACACGCCCTCTGAGACCTAATGTTCTTTCAGATGAAAGTACTCGTAGCAATAACAAAAAATAAAATAACAATACAAACACAAAAAAATCCATTATCGAGCATAATAATTTTTGATGTTTACATTTAATTAGGTTTTCATTTTATTAATTTAATATTTTACCACTGCTAATTTTAGTTAGGGACTGAAAGGGTTTCACCTTATAATAATAATAATAAAAATGAGATTAAGAATTTGGCATTCTCAGAATATAAATATATTACCATTTGTTTTTTCAGCTACTGGCATTATACCTAGCTCTGTAATTCAAAATTTAGGCTTATTAGATTTGTCAAAGAATTTATGTATAAAATTGCAAAAATCGGTCATTTTAAATACATGTAGGATTACGAAAGATTTTTTAAATATTTATATTGAGGGATCAGCAGAATTTATCGGTCCAATTAAGAGTCCTAGCGAACCGAACCCTCTGATATGAAATCATCTCCAGTCGGTGTATTATTTTCCCATTTGGTCTCTGGTAGATTGACATGTTGTTCTTGTATTGTTTTGTATTTATTATACTTATATGGTGCACTTACATAGCGTAGATTGACTAGATAATAATTTGTGGAAAAGTGTGTGGAAGGGTTTAGTTTTTCCTGTGGGGAAGATTTAAGCCGGACATAATATCGTAAGAAAAAAAATAATGTTTTTATTCCAGGATGTATGTACGGTGTGGTCTAGGGTGAGCTCAGGCCCAGCACTCACTCAGGAGTGGCACTTGGAGCTGGAAGGCTGTGATGTCCACTGTATTATTGGAGGCCATTAGCCGCATCCTGGCTCCAGTGATCCGGTGTCTCAACAGACCGGCGAATCCGTGCAATCATAGTTCCGTTAACATTTTTAATGTACTGCACTGTCTTCTGAATTCTAAAATAATTTTGCATGCATTATTAAAATATTGGATCCAGAGTCGTTTCATCGAGGTGGTTTACTTATTAAAACTTCGAAGTAAAAATACCGACGATCCTACATGTTAAATAATAAAACCGACCAAAATAGTTTGTCAATAAGTTGAATATATTTTGGAAGTGAAAACTTCTGTAGCACCGTTGTGATTTGAAACTATATAAAACCAAAAAGCGACACTTAAATGAGACAAATAGATACAACTGAAGGATTTAGCCTCCTAGAGAATGAG
Organism: Limnephilus lunatus; assembly: GCA_917563855.2. NCBI lineage: Eukaryota > Metazoa > Arthropoda > Insecta > Trichoptera > Limnephilidae > Limnephilus > Limnephilus lunatus. The sequence goes on along the minus strand of OU830594.1, from coordinate 87,786,090 downwards.
ATAGCAATATGATATTGAATTGATTCACGGTTGCAATATAATACGATAAATGCACAGTCCTACGCAAGTCTCCCTGTTGTGTTGGTATAAAGTGCCCGACGAATCTCTGCAGACATTTGGTAGACCAAGGATCGAATCCTACGAAACTAAAAAATAAAGTTTTAAAATCAATATCCAATCTTCAAACCACTTCAAAATGAACAGGCAAAGAAAAGACAAAAGAAAGCGACATCTAGCGATTTCTAAGAAGAAAACACAAATTCTAATAAGATGACTAAATACATAGGAAAAGGTACACTGGAATATGACCACAAAAATATGCAAAAAAATCATCCTCCACATTGATAAAACAAAGTGCTTCGTAGTCTCCAAACTCTCGTCTGCACACTCTAATTTTTATATCTGCGGGATTAAAAAAGTAAAATACGCGACTGTCGTAGCTGCTAAAAAAAATGCAAATTCTTTATTTTCCTAAAGTTTCAACGTACATTAAATTCGGTCCCTCTAAAATGAATTGTTCCCTAGTCGATGCATACGTTCGACAATGTAGAGGAGTTGAAATGTTATTTTAGTTGACTTAGGAACTGGTGAAATAGTATAATAGTTTTTTGTCGAGTTTGATGGGAACGAAGGTAAATCTCTACAATTTACAGTATTTCGAAACAATGGAATTCAAAATATGATATAATCCGTATCCAGTATCCACCCTTACCAGTAACATGAGTTTACAATTTGAAACTTTAGTTTTTGCTGTCCCGGAAAGTTATATTTTTGGTTTAGTCATTTCAGCCTTCTCATTAAAACAAAATTTAGTTCAAAGTTTAATAATGCCTTTGAAAGGAGACTGACTGGCGACTTAAATTTTTTTTTGTGATTCTGAATTAAAGTTAGGTATCTTTCTGTCAGGGGGAAATTTTATGAGGCTCACTGAAGAAATGGGTAGTAAGAAATTTCATTATAAGAACAACTCTCTATTTATAACTTTTGAAGGTTATTCTCATCAATTTAATATATCATTGAAGAATACGATAACACTAATAATCTAAACGAACATATGAAAGAGAACAAGACACAGAAAAATAGAAAAAAATAACGGTCGTTACTGGGACTTGAACCCAGTCTAATCGGGATGGGCGCCTTTACCAATTCGGCCATTGCCACCTTCCATCAAACAGTCAATCTCATATTTCAAATTATAGAATTGACAATATTATCTTCGACTAATTTTTTCCATATCATACGTTTTTATCTACCTTTTTCATTGGAAACAATCGTTCTTAGAAGTGGTTTGTAACCTAGATCTCGGATAAATCTATCGGACTTTATTTTTATATGGAACATTGACCTTTTTATAAAAGTCTAAAGTCCGGTTAGACGAGAGGTTCTGGGTTCAAGTCCCACTTGCGAACGTTATCTTTTTTTTAGTGTATTTCATACTTTCGTTTAGATTATTAGTGCTATCTTCTTTTTCAATGGGTAATAAAAATAAATAAAGGTTATACCCTCAAGCTAATTTACTCGCTTTTGGGAAAAGCTCACAAAGGTGTCATGGAAATAATCGTGTCTCTCTTATTATTATAGGAGAAAGACCTAAACGGTGGTATAAAGAAAAAAACACCAAGCTATATTTTCAAAACTAATAATTAATCATATAAATAAAAATTTACACCTTTATGCAACCAAAGTTTGCGACCAATGTTAGAAAAAAAAAAAGAAACTTAATTTTTTTATAAACGGCAGAGAAGTGAGGTATCGGAAAGTATATAATGCATTTATCTAATAAAATGTGTTGGTGGTTTTTACTTTTTTCATTATCAGTAATTTTAGTAGGAAACAAATGTAAGGTGAGCCATTTTTAAAACATTGTCAATGTTTTTTCATTCAATATTTTAATATTTCAAAAATTATGCTTATTTCATCACATTTAAAAACAGTTTTTAAATTTCGGATAGAGTTACGTGGGGTAACCGTACGCGGAGTGTAAGTGTTCGCAGTGATGTGTCCGATAAGATCGTTCCTATTTCGCGCCCGTGCGTTCCTTAATTCAGTAGCGTTTTGGGTCGCATTGAAGCAGGATATGATTATAGTAAATCCTAATTTGAAAATAAAAATTGGTGGATAAATTACTTTTTTTCGTGCTTTTCTTAAATTTTTCAACTCCGTTACCGATGTGTGCTATTTTGTAACCAACTGTGACAGAGCGATGTGGTCTTTGATAATTTTGGTGTAATATTGTTAGTTACACGGTTGCAAAGCGGTTATTCTAATAAAGATAACCACTCATCTGATTTTAAAAGTTTATTGAATTTTGGTGTGATGGGGTAAGTGTGCTGGGGTAAGCGTACGCAGTTGGATAAGTGCGAAAACTTACCCCTCTACATAAAATTGATTTCGTAGCATAATATTTCAACTCTCGTTATCAATAATTAGCACGAATATTCTGAACAATCAGATATCTTGCTATGCCGAAATACATGCGGCACTGAGGAGCCCACAAAAGTCCGTCAGACCTAATAACAATATTATTTGTCTGGTCATAACTGCTCCGATTTAAGATGTTATTGAAGTTCAGGCTAGTTCTTCATCACAAGCTCAGTCCTTCACCTCACAATATTTAATATAAATCCTCGGCCAAAGCAAAAAATACACAAAAACGACGAAAAAATACTTGCAAGTCTGAAATAATTACCTCAAGTCCCTATAAAAAGAAACTTCAGCAGAAACAGAGAGAGGCAGATGCAAAAATGTTCCAAAATCCGATACATAAAACCGTGGAAATCCGACGACCACCTCTTTTCAAGAAAGCCGCATTACAAAAGAATCACCACAAAGCCGTAATGCGACAGATTTCAGAGTGCATAACTGTTTTAAGAGAACAAAAATAGGCTTGTAAGGACTATTTTTGCCCACAATCCAAGGAGAAATATCGAGATCCACCAACAGAAGGTTGTATTGAATGTATTCTGTGCAAAGCATGGTGGCATCAGAACATGAGAATTGCACAGACTACGATAAGGGGAAATTTAAGTGTGATAATTGCAATAGGGGTAACTGTTGGCGGTGCGAACACTTACCCTACGGTATGCGAATACTTACCTCGCACACGGGGTAAGTATACGCAATCGACATGCACGTAAACTTTTTTATATAACTTTTTGATTTAAGAACCGTATAAGGTTTTTATGTTCATTTGAGATGCCTTAATAATCAATCATATTAATAAACAAAATAACTTAATAAAATACCTAAAGATTTTAAATACAAAAATCCCAATCCAAAAATTGCGCACGGTTACCCCACGTGACTCTACCCTCAGAAATATTCCATTCATTTGAATTTTATTGCTAAAAGGAAATATTTTGACGTCCTGACAAAGTATGCCCATGGGTTAAGTAGTTACCTACAAACCTTTTCAGATTCAGTCACTGAAAGCTATAGAAATTTTAATAAAATGGTCGAAAATTAGATATAAATTGGTCTTCAACCAGTCTTCGAATATTTACATTGACTTCTCTCACACTGGAACAAAGTGTAAATATGTATATTTTTTAATTAAGGGGAATGAATATCGAGAACACTTGAAATTTATTTATTGTCATGTAGTATTTGTGACTCTGAAAGAGTGAGATAGATGACGCTTGAGTGACAACTCAAGTGTGTGAGCAATACGTTTGGAAGTCAGCGCCATTGCTATTCTAGTTTTGCTATGTTTATTATGAGTATATCAAAGTCTGTAAAATTGTGAATTGTGTTTATTACCTGAATAAATCGTAAATCGGAGCTGGAATTCTATATCTACCTCATCTTGTTGACGGCCAGCGAGACGTCTAGCGGCAAGACTGTTGACTCGCAATCCTAAGGTCGCTGGATTGAGTACCAGCGTGGGCAAATAAAGTTTATTTCATTAATTTGTGGTATTTTACGATTAGTTCATTAAAAATAATATACAGTATATTTGCGGCACGTTCCAGAGTGGAAGATACTCTTAGTATCGCCTTGGTGAAAGACCACCATTCAGAATTGAAACGTTGCTTGAAATGGCGGAAGTCGTGTTTGGTGACCAGATCTGAATAGCCAGGCACTTTCCCACCTTCCTCTTCCCCTACTCCTCCTCACAACTACCTTCAGCCTCACAACATACCCCAATTGAGGATGCCATAGTCTCACCGGCTCCATACGGGAGCAACTGGGATTCTTGTGAGGTATTCATGAAAAAAAAAATCCCTTCCTTAATATTGCCTGATTTTTCTCTTTACAATTTTATTATTCAAACTTGCCACCTCTGGGTTCAGAGCTTTGGGGGCAATCAAATTTCTGTCGTTAAGGTAATTATGATAATATAAAACTTTATTGATTGATACAACTTTTATACTTCATCTAACTCTGTAAAGCGAACTTCTGTGTAAATGTCAAATGTTAACGAGCACCGCAATAAAAAAATGCATTTATGAAGAACATCGATTACAATCTATACAAATAAACGATAACTCGACAGTTGTTCAACCGACTATTACCCCCCCCCCCCCCCCCCCACGATATGATATTTACTATTAAATTATATTTTTTTGTCCATTATTTACCATTTTCAAACATAAAATCGACTTCAAACACATAACCTCGTTAACAAACGAATTTATAAAGAGTTTCGACATTTTGTATTAGGTACTTATTCGCTAGTATACACAGCTTATAGATATAGATAAGCTGATTTTTCCTTGATGCATTTGAATGAAAATATGATTAATACTGTGTTATTTTGAAGCACATCCCCCTGCACATTATTTGTATTTTGTGTAATTAGTTACATGGTATTTTCCCTGAACCGACTGCATATTAAATATAAGCATGCCGAGGGGAGCCAACTATCGGCGGATCAACTGCCATGGAACCCGAATAATCACATCTAATCTACGAGAATAGAACCTACCTACCGAATCAATAACGCACAGTAAAAGTGATCCGCTAAAAAAATTGCAAAATTGTGTTTATTAGTAATCAATACGATACGAAACAGTTGCAGAATTAACCCGAGTATTCACGGCATCAATTGTGAAATAAATTTTGTGCTTTTAAGTGAGATTATTTGAGGAATTTCAAATAATAGATATTCCAAGCTGTGACAGTGAAATTGACATATTATATTAACAAAGCCAAGTGAAACTCTGTGATTGGCCTACACCATCGCCATCTTTCCTTTACTGACCACACATATTGCTTGCTTTGCTGTCAGCTGAAGTACCTACCATGAGCTCAAATAAAAAATCCGGCTCTCAACAGCAAGATAACCTGAATACAAGATCTAAAAACAAAATGAATACTGCAACTGAAGATATTAGCCCAGAAGAAGATGTTTTTACAAAATTTGCGTCTTACGTAGATTTAAAACTAGAGAAAATTAAAACTCAAATACTCGAAAACATCGATAAAAAAATGTTGGAATTTCAAAAATCAACCGAATTTATTTGTCAAAAATATGATGACATAATTGTCCGCTTAGAATCCATGAATGGAGTAAAAGGAGAAGTTGAAAGCTTAAAAAATGATTTGATAAATAAAAGCAAAAGTATAAAGCATTTAGAAACTAGACTGGCTTGCTTAGAACAGTCGAACCTTGGCGACTGTCTTGAAATAACAGGAATTGAGGAAAATACAGATGAAAATCCCAAAATAACTGCTATGAAATTAATAGAAAATGCTAACCTTAAAATAAGTTCAGATGATATAACCTCGGCGATAAGACAATATGACAGAAGACCAGGTCATCCGAAAAAAATTCTATTGAAAATTGGAAATCCAGAAACAAGAATAAAATTATTGGCAAACAAGAAGGTGATTTCAGACCGCGAGAAAATGGTATTCCTGGGAGAATCACTATCCCCTTATTATAAGCAGCTACTTTGGAAATCCAAATTGAAGGGAAAAGAATTAAAATATAAGTTTATTTGGTTTAAAAATGGATCTATTCTAATGAAAGAAGACGAAGGCAAAAAAACCTGGGAAATAAAACACGAAGATGACCTTAATGAAATAAAATAGATGTCGCATAGTTAAAGGCAGCGGAAATACTTTTAAGCATTATTTAAATTAAGCAAGTTTTTTTTTTTTTTAAACAGTTATACACTTAGTCCTTTTAAATTAATAGCATACCTAACATATTATTTCAAAACTAATTCCAACACATTGTATAATGTTTACATTAAAATGTATTAATTCCTATGCGACCCATTCTGTAAGAAATATTAATGTAACAATATTGTTATTTCAATACCCATATTTTTTTGCGTACTTTATCAAATTGGCAACTTTATCAAGTGGTTAAAATTTTAAGTGTAAGAAATAACACCAAAACTAAAAAAATGTAAAGAAACAATAAATAAATAAATATATAAGGATTATCCTATCCCACAACATTGTCAAACCAAAATATCACACAGGTTGCCACCTCTATAACAAATTGCATCAATAAAATACAATCGTATTTCGAAGAAAACTGTACTAAATGTTCTGGTCATTTTTTTTTTTAATTTCGTATTTAATTCAAAATTATTTGGTTCTTATTTTAATATTATGTTATTTTAATATTAGATTCCCTTGTTGCCTTCTAAGAAAGATTTTCTTTTAACATCAAATCACTTGCTTATCATTATGTTATTTTTTTTTCGAAACCGTAAAGGTACATTCTTTTTTTGTTATCTTATCTATCATTGAAAACGGTAATAACTAAGACACAATGAATAATAACATTTTGTTAGATTTCTCAACACTTTTTTATTACACTACACTACAGTTTTTCTCCATTTAACATTGGTTTTAAATAATCTTATCTTTTTAATTTTATTTTTTTGTAAACCGTAAAGGTATATTATATTTGTTATCTTCTTTATTATTGAAAATGATATGAACTATTGACACAATGAATATTAACATTTTGTTTGATCTCTCAACACTTCGTTATGAATTTTTGTTTTTCTACAGTTTTTCTCCATTTATCATTGTTATTTTAAATTTTATTAATTTGCATTTACTTAACTGTTTGATAATGACTGATATTTTTGTGCGTTACTTTATTAAATTGTGAAATTATTAACCCCGATACAGGCTAGCCCTAGTGGGGTTAATAATTATTTGCTAAAGAATATATTTCAATTGTGAAGAAACAATAAATAAATAAATAAATAAAAATAAAATGAAAGTCACTCTTTATCGTGAACTTATTTTAAGGTATTTGAAAGAAAATGAGTTAACGCCTTCCTCTAGTTATGACCGACCCCTTCGCAGAGAGAAATTACTCCCAACTTCCAGATAGCAGTAACCTCCTAACACCAGATAGGAATTTCCCCTATCTTCCAGATAAAAGCGACCCACCCACCAGACAGGGATTACCCCCAACCTCCAGATAGAAACCACCCCGCCCGCTTTAAGCAGAGCATTGACAAATTTCCCAACACATCCATCCATCCATCACTCTGTTTACAAGCAGGCAGCAGGTAATGCCGCATAAAAGCCTTTTCAAGGAACGCGAACGATTTTGATCAAGCGTTTCAGGTTTTCAACAAACTGGCTCCCATTCAAACCTTTTTACGCACCTGAAAACATTTATGCTCACCTGTACTGCGGAGGTTGGAGGTGGGGGGGAGTGTTTTGATGCGAGCAATCAATAGTACATATAAATACACGAGTACAAAAGCTTTAGATGATTGACTACTCGAATGTCCCATTTATTTTTTTTGTTCATTTGAATTTTTACGTGATCAAATTATCATTTCATCATTTGGTAGTTTATTTTTTATTCGTTGATCAATCTAACATGCATTGAAGCATTGTAACTGGGTGCATTTTTTTATTGAAAAATAAAAATATATATTTTTTAATAAAACGCTTTGCTGTTACTTTGTGTATTTTTTATTGAAGAACCAAATTAATATTTTTATAAGCCAACGTGCATTTAGAAACGATTATAAAAGAGAGATCTGGATTAAAAAAATCAACAAAAAATATCAATTTGAGAGGCGGGTGTAGGAACCACTTAATGGCTAGTCAACATCTCCGCCATAGGTCACACTTAGTAGTTCGTAACGTTTGACGACTTAGCAGTGATAGCTGGGTTCACGGGGGTGAGGTTTGTCTAAGTCTCGGAGGTTGTGCCTGCCCTCTTACTGCGTGGCGGGCCAGATCGAGAGAAACGGTTGAGGGAGACCTTTTGATCTCTCCGGCCGAACTACTTCGACCCATCGCCTTGCGCAGCCGTTGGAGGGATAGTGGTCATACATAGTCACTCCTGAACACGCTCCCTACCCACCTTCTTATCCTTTCTTTCCGTAAACAGACTCCCCACACACCATCCCCTAAGATAACTTAGAACAAACAGGAAATTATTTTCTTAAGGCCTCCTATGTGGATCTAATGTACAAAAAATTCACACTTACACTCAAACTACTAAATAATAATAGAAATGAATTGTAATATAATTCTTTTGCAAACTTAACCTTATTTAAATAAAACATTTTTAATACGTAAATGAAATTCTCAACACGGGAGATCCAAGTGAAGACAAGATAATCTAAACTTGTCAAAAAAAGGAAGAGAGAAAAATGTTAATATTATTATTAAGACAATGGACGACAAATTCAAGCTTTGGACACAATTCCAAAAATATCTTCACCGTTTTCCGGTATAATGCAACATTTTTCAGTTTGCAACATCACTGTCTTGATCATCGAACCATCGTTTTACATAATTGTCAAACAGTATCTAATATCAGAATTGTAAAATAATTTTAATAAAAGATTACTAACTGCTAGAATGTACTACAAACAGTGTAAAGCAAAAACTACAAAACTGTAAGCATTTTTAAACTAAGCTACTAACTTTCAATTTTGAAATAAAATTAAGGTTGATTGACATTATTAAATACGTTGTAAATAGTGTAAGCTTTTTGTATGATGTTCATCAATGTCTCATTGGACAAAGTGTAAATCCCACCAGCATCCAACTTCAGAGTCCGCTTCATGGCATTGTCAAACAAGATCAAAGACAACCTCGACTTCTTCGGCAGTTGATCCCATCCATGAAACACCAAATTCTCACCTGACGTCATCAGACTCTCTCCAAAATGGCAGTAAAACACCAAATCTCCAAAAGCATTCAGGGTTACAACGGCGTTAAAAGACATACTGGAAGCTCCAGCTTGAATCAAAATTATACCCATGCAAAGAGAAACTGTCAAAAACTGTCCACCTAGGGAAGTAGAATAAACATCTTTAACTAATTTCACATACTGCATGATTCCAATATGCTTTTCAATGATGTAGAACATCTTCAAATCAGCTTTTTCTGCTTTCGTCATATTCTTTTTTACTGGTCTTTGTATTTTTTTAATCTTTAGATAGTGGTAGACGGTATTTAGATGAGAGTCGTCTGTCAGATCTAAGCTTTTTTTGATCCATTCCATTTCGGCTTTGGCGTGAGTGACGAGTGTCATAAATAGGACGTCGTTTACTGAGACGGCAATACATCCGATAGTTGCAGAGATTAAGAAAATCACGTAGCTGATTTCGTAGTTCGGTGATTGATCTCTTGGGTTGAATCCTGGAAATACAGAAATATAGTATAACAAAGAGATAGTTTCGTAGTACCTACATTGCTATAACATAACTGATAATGAAGCACAGTTAAATATACCAAAATTAAGTCGGTACTAACGCTAAGTTTTCTGTTTGAAATAGTAATAACTCTATTTATTTTATGCTTGCGGTAAAAAAAAACACAAATCAGCAGTAACGAAGAGTATGACAACACATTCCGCAATTTATCACCAAGATATTAATAAAATTAATGAATATTGGATGGAAAATCTGATTCTCAATAAATAAATGTAATGATAAAAGTTGTGTTCATGTTAAAGTAAAATACATCCAATCACCCATTCTTCCCATTTGAACCGCTTTCTTCTTCAACGAGTAGAAGAAATTTTGTCCTTGGAGTGTAAATTGATTCTATATTATTATTCAAAGATCATATTGAACATATCTTAGAAAACAAATGGGCTTCAATCTTCAATATTCATTCTCAAAACCATCCAATAAACCTTTGACACTAGGGCTTCTATATTATAAAACACTTGTAAGATCTCATCTGTGATTTGGAAACGTTAATGCCAAACTAAAATGGAAAAAATTAAATTTTCGAATCACCAGTTGTATCTTTTACATTTACTTATTGACATTGTGTTTTGTTACACTGAATGCAATACTATTATTATACATAGGGTGTTAAGGAACGTACTTGACTAACTTTAACCAGTGAATCCTGACATTATTTGGAGTAAAAAGTGGAATTGAAATTTTGGTCTCCGGTGAATTTTTTGACGTCTATTTATTCCATTTCTATTTTTTCAAAATCAAACAACAACAAATTCTTCCGCATGTCGTCACTGTTCACGAGTGCGAACCAACCACTCACCCCGCCTCCAATTGTTCAACACCTACTATTTTTTTTGCTTTTAAGAAAAAAAAACTTCAAAAATGTCACCGGAGACCAATTTTTATTTACTTTTTTTATTCCAAATAATATCAGAAATCACTGGTTAAAGTAAGCCAACTTTGTCTCCATCCTGTAGACATACAAACTTTTGAATTGAAATAGGCCCGAAACTCTTAGCTCTGAAAATCAGATAATGCCCTAAGAGATATTGACATTTTCCAAAAAAGATAGTTTTCCAAGATTCTAGGTAGGTCTATATTTACTTTTTATGTTTTTGAAGGAACTTACAACCTGAAACTTTTTTAGAGTTTCGCAGTATTCGTTTTCGTGGAAATCAGATCTTCAAGAAGTTTTTTTTCATAAGTGTTTTTTTTTATATTTAATCCTTGAAAAAGGTTTTTCTGTTGTTTTTGTTCTTTCTTATTGGAACTCCTTGTATCGTGCTTAATGGAAATACATAATGATAATTTGTGTAGTAAATATTGTAAAGAAATAATTTATACATCAATGATAACGTTCTTTAGGCCTTACAGCATAACATTAGCCTTTTTTCCCATACGAAATACGAGGATTTCAAAAAATGTAATAACCCTAAGTGATTCTCCACGTTTCGTGGCTTAGCAAAGGTGCCCGGGATCATGGAGTGAGGCTTGCCTAGATCTTTGCGGTGGATGCGCCTGCACACCTTCTGCGTGGCGGAACCGAACGGGAGAGACTTGTTATGGAGACCTTTTAACCTCTCTAGCAGGTTTCTCTCGACCCATTGCCTTACATGACAGTGAGAGGGATGGATTCTTACGTACATCACTACTGGACATACTGACTCGCAAATTCCTACCTTACTATACATTTTACTACCCAGAACCTCCTTCCTATCCTTAAATAGACCCTACATACAGCGTCCCCTAAGATGACTTAGGCCCTTGGAAATTATTTTTCTCAGGAATTCCTGTATGGAGCTAATGTAAAAAAGTATTCGGTACATCAATTAATATAAACAGTAAATGATAAAATCTCACCCGGTAATGTGAAAATCACTTCTGGCATCAACTGGTGGAGTCTAATAACGGGATCCAGAAACACAAATATACACGATAGAGATAGTAAAATCGTGAAGACAATTGAGATGATCTTAGTTCGCTTCATGTTTGCCTCCATAATTTGACTCTCCAATGATCCTGGTAATATTGTGCTGATTTCATCTCGCGCCACGTTTATTATTCCCAAAATCTTACTCCTGTACAAAGAAAAACATAATATTATAATGGTTAGAAGGAACACAACATTTAGGTTTTGCATACTTGTCCGAATGATGTACCAGTGATTTAAATCCAAGGTGTATTGTATATGTAAAAGACATTTACAACATACGTAAGCAGTAAGTACCCCACAATACAAAATGGAAACATAAATGGATGTCTCTTGAAGCCTTCAAGGTTTACTTTGAAAACACCAAGAGATATTTTGTTTAACATCACCATACCACATGTCCCTTGACATGCAGTGCCGAGTGGTATTCATTGTAGATCGTGGTGCCACCCCTGGCAGTAGTTGTTTGTTACAAATTGGAATTTATTTCGTGTGCCAGGAGTGAGAGGTGTACCGTGATGTGCCGTGAATTTTAATTTAATAATATTTGGGAATGTTTTGAGAAAAGCGAAAGGAAATGTCAATTATAACATTGGAATATCCTAGAATGACGGTTGACACCTTTGCAACGAACATAATATGCTGTAACAATGTTCACTACCACCTCACTATTTTCATAACCATATAGATATAATATGTACTTATGAAAAAAATCTTACTCCATGGATATCAAAAGTGATATGTTTGCCAAACATGAAATCTGGGTTTCATATGGACGAACTAGAGGCAAACCATATTGTCATATTTTTGGCATCAGGAGGGTTCGAGAATACTTTCATTAAACTACGACATCAGTCGTGTACTGACCGCCGAAGAGCGCATATTGAAATAACCAGACCCAGCGCAGAAAAGCAAAGTTCGCTAAAGTAAGGTAAAAGTTTGTAGCGCAGTGCATTATGGGACTTTTTGCGTAGGTTCTGAATGTTTGTTTTTGAATGAACTACCTGGCGTGGCGTAGAGACAAAATGAGTGGGGTCGTTTTACATTTGTAAAAGTATCTAAGTAAATAGTGTAAAGCCAAATTTACATTACGCAATTAGTTGCGCATATGTACATATGTAGTTGTTTTATGATATTATTTGTAATAAGTATTAGTTTTAGGTGTAAACGCATAGTTTCATCATGCGTGTATCAATAATTCTACAAACTAGAATCGCGCTAGTGCAAAATTACGGCATCACTGGTGGTGTGCAACTAGTTGCTTTGTGTAAAAATGTGATGCAACTAGTATCGGGAAAGCATTTCAGCAGAGCGGTTCTTATAACTGCAAGAGAGTTTTAACTTCGAAAATGTGTAAAATCATTGCTGGAATGCTGTAAAAATATACAGTTTAGGAATGAATACCAATAAAATGAGTGTCTCTGGGATCCGAAACAACCTCAGTACAGAAAATAAACACTGCACATTAGACATGGGCAGATTCATTCCCAGGAGTAAATCGATTCAGTCTGATTCCCCCGGCCTTTTGAATTGATTCCTTTTATTCGTTCCTTTAATTCAATTAGTTCCAAAAAAAAAAAAAAACTTATTTATATGCATACAGAGATATATTTTCTAATACGTTGTTTTCACTTAAGAAAACAAAAGTATACATGAGAGGCTACGAAGCACCGCACAAAGAGGAGACCGATAATACTATCTCATTCTCCCGCGGACTACATCCTTTAGATGCATGTGTTTGCATCTTTTTATTGTCGTTATTTTTCGTTTCATCGAGTTTCAAATCACAACGGTGCTAAAGAAATTTTCACTGCGCAAAGCAGTCTTCTTAGGGTGAATTATGTCGTTCTGAAAAATTGAAGGTACTAAAAACGAAGTTAATGAAATATTTATTTTAATATGTATTTATTTTGAAAAAAAAAAAAAAATTTGACAAGAAAAATGTATTTATATAAGGCTATCAATTAAATCTTAAAATGGAACAGTTTTTGTGGTTCACCCTTAAGTTTCACTAATTTTATTTTATTTATTATACTTAAAATTGGTCTACTTCACGTGATCTAAAATTCCCACTACCTTCAGCCTCACAAAATATCCCAATTGGGAATGCCATAGTCTCATTAGCTCCAGATGGGAGCAGTTGGGAGTTGCTGTATTCACATAAAAAACATAGTATTATCGCGCTTTCATACATCCGATCCGGTCACCTGGAATAAGTTTCACTCAAATATATATTTTTAAATGCACTTACCTCAATGGTGAAGTTAAACCGATGCGCCGAATAAAAACTAATTAAAAGTCTGAGCGACATGCGTCATACAATTTATTACAAAAATAAAGGAATAAACCACTCGATCATCATGACGTATCACGGTCCGACAGCGACTGGTGTTTTGTTTACGGCTAGGTAGACAGATACCATATAAAGAATAATATAAATAAAAATCGTTGATTCTAAACGCATTGCATAATTTACGCACGTGTGAGGGAGAAAAAATATAGGATTAACTTTCGCTTTTAGCAAAAGTTCCGGGCAGCAAGGAATGAATTAGGAACTTCAGACTAATAAGTGTCTTTTGTCTTGCTGTGACTTGAATAACTTGCATTCCGCGGACCTAATAATGACTCGATATCTTCAACAGATTAGAATTGAACTCGATCCGATGATCGACTCGATCCGTGGGATTTGTAATTTGGTACGACGACGTCACAAATGTTTTGATTCATTGAATAAGTGAAACAGAGATTGGGGTTGAGAATTGAACAGACTTGTAGGACTATGACGGTATTAGTTCATTTATGACTATGACGAACAGTGGGACTGGCGGGACGACTGTGACTTTTGGATGACTCGATCGCTTGTCGGTTCAGTTGGTTGGCGGTTTTGTCGCTTGGGCTGGGGACGGGAACTCTCTGGCTTACGGGTTTTTTTTTGTAAAGATTTACTACGCGGAATACTACACGTGATGGGCAATTTCGCGGCGCGCGCCGCCTGTAGTAGGTGTACCTATCCGCGCAACGAATATCCAATATTTACAGAGTACATTATTATTTTCTTACCTCAAAATAACATGCATTATTAAACTGTAAAATAAATTAATAGAAATTAAAAGAAATATGGTGCTGTTAAAAAAATCGTAGGATGCAAGGCCAAGGGTAAGAAATAAAGATTTAATTCCTTTTGAAAATGAGAATAAGATTGAGTGTGTCACAAGATTGAATTTATTCATTTAATTCAATCATTCAATTTTGCCCACGTCTACTGCACATTACTAAATTTGCGCGATTTACACCAACTTTTTGGCATCACGCAATTATTTGAAACATTGAAAGGAACCTCGAATTTTGCGCACTTCTAAAAAGTGCAAGACTTTTTTTACGAAGACTGTATATTAATATTACTCGTACAATGCAAATTATGTCTATCAAGAATACTGTCAGATATCAGACAGACATCGCAGATCAGACATATCACAGAAAGGATGACGGTCAATCCGCCTCCCGTGCTCCGTGCAACTTTGGTCAAAATTAGCTAAATCTTTTAGAGCATTTCATCTTCTGAATTTTTTTTAACATAGTAACAACCGAACCTATTTGATTTAATCGTTTCTAGAACTTATGTTATTTGATCCTAACTACAAGTCAAATGATTCCCTAGCAGGGTAGCAGATGTTTGAAATTATAAATTTGTATCATTACTTATTTATACAAATTAATTCGATAACCGCAAAATGTCAAGTACTTGGATTATGGAATAATATTAATTACTGGAATCTGAATTTCTGGGCCCATGGTAACTTTTAATACCTACAAACTTGAAGAACAAAATGTACCTACACCAATTTTTGTAATGTTACATATTTTAAACACTACAAAAGTTCCAGCAGCTCCCGTCCGGAGCCAGTGAGACTGTGACATCCCCATTGGCGAAGGGAA
Source organism: Limnephilus lunatus (assembly GCA_917563855.2). Classification (NCBI taxonomy): domain Eukaryota; kingdom Metazoa; phylum Arthropoda; class Insecta; order Trichoptera; family Limnephilidae; genus Limnephilus; species Limnephilus lunatus. Next base: position 87,770,583 of record OU830594.1, on the reverse strand, counting down.
AGAGATAGAAAAAGGAAGGGAGGAATTTGGCTTTTCAGGTCTGATCACCAAACGAGGATAAAGCCATTTCATGGATCGTTTCAATTCTTAATAGTGGTCTTACACCAGGACGATGCTTGGAGTATCTTACACGTGATGTAATATTTATATTACGTTAAAAAATACAAACATTCCACGGTCCAGAATACTTGACAATATTGATATTGTCCCATCATAACACCAACTGCAATAATTATTTTTTTTTCACAGAGAAGAGTTGAACCTGCGGTCCTGGATGGTAACCCAAAATTTTGTACCACTTGGCTACTAACTATAATTTCACTTATAAAACTTTTTGGCCAAAAAATCAAATATCAACAACCTCAAACTAATATGATAGACCGTACAAAATGTTCATTCAAAACGTAAAAAAACTCCGTTGATAAACACAAGCTTTTGACAAAAACATCACAAATACCAAGTAATCTACAATCTTTCTCGCAGTTCTTCACACACAAAATCAAAAGACGGATTAAAGTAGGGAGAAGTGGCATGAAGGAGCCAAGTTTTGAAAGAGCCACTTGCATTATTTTGGTAGTTTAGGAACGAATGTGGTTGGTTACTTTATTTTAAGTGGCAACACTGATTTTCCGTCACCCACAAACATTTGTTAGTTCGCCGAAACCAACAGACGACGGCACATCGAGTCAAAGTTTTCGGCCCTAAAAAGTAAGTATGTTTATATATTTCATTTATATGTATGTATGTTTATATGCTTCTTTCGGATTTAGTTTTATTTTAGTGGCTGATTAGTTCTTTAGAGTACGATTGAAAACATTTTAAACATTTTTGAAAACCTTTTATGCTAATGATTCTGATATTTTTTGTATGCCTCTACTGAAGTATAAAGCTGTACTAATTAAACAATTTAGCTGTACATATTTTATTAAGGTCACTGTATAACAGGTATTTTCTGTTTGTTTCTTCTTCAATGCTTTCACTAACTTTGGACTAATATGTATTATTCTTTTGGTTTATTTACAAGTAATCTTTTGGTTTATTTATGTATTATATATGTACTATTTTTCTTTGGTTTATTTGGAAGTAATCTTAAAATTTTAAATTTCTTTCTTCTTTCTATATTGAAAAAAAAACATGTACGAAAAGGACACTGTGTCGTTAATTATAAATTATTAAATATTTTTTGCCTCAGTAAGAAAGAAAAAGTTACTTGGCGATGATTTTTTGATTTGTGTCCCAATATAAAACAATCATCTGTAAAATAAATTTACGCCTATCAAAATGTTTCTGTCAATTTGACTGTCCTAGAACAGGAGAATCCTAGTTGGACAGTCAAAACGCTTCTTTGTACTGATGTATTCTTTGTAACAAAAACAAATAAATAAATAAATTGTTTTTGGTATTTTATTGTAAACATATGAAGGTAAATGGCTTGTAGATTAAGTTTGTGCATATATTTGGCATTGTAGCTGCGTAAAAGCTGAGCCACAAAAGTTTTGATATTGTTGTTATTTTGAACGTTATATTTCTTTTACGAATAAGTTATAAAACAGCCGGGTTTTTGATCGAAGATATTATTTGTTATTTTGTTTAATTTTGGAGATTGATATTAATAAAAAATAATCCGCCTCTGATATGTTAAGATTATATATATATATATATAGGTACTAGGTATGACTAAATAATATGTTAAGATTAAAGTGTTTGTTAGAATTACTTAAAATGACTGAAATTATTAAAAAATTGGTTTCTAAAAAGTATTTGTTAAAATTGTCTTTTTCTTTTTTTTTATTAGGGCAATTATTATTAGTTTGAACAGTTATTATTAGTTTGTATAATTTTCCCAGTTACACTTTATAAAACAGACTGTCTCTTTCATAACTTTTAGTAGCTCTTTCAATACCGATTTGTTATGAAAGAGCCAGAAGACACTTTTTTTTTAAATGAATGTTTCATTGATTTTTTTATAGTGTTGAAGGTTTTTTCGTAAGAAATTACCTACTTATTAAAGTAAATAATAATTGATGAAAAAAAAAACCTAATTTCTTTCATTAAAAATGTATTTTTTGGCTCCGTTTAGTAAACTGGCTCTTTCATGTCACTTCTCCCCTACAAAAAAGGCAATTACAATTTATTTCGTAAAAGAATAAAACATGTACGCATGTATACTGTACCATGTAATACAAAATGCCGTCACAAAATACATTGGTACTTCATAATACTCAACCGTACCTAATTATATTTTCCTGATTTTTTCAAAACGGAATTTTTCAATGTGTGTTATTTATTTCATCTTATTTTATTTAATTACATTAATTTATCTTTTTATTCGATTTTATTAAATTGTTCAATGGGGGAATCATCACTGGCAAAGCACTTAGTGAGACCTAAATTAATCAATATTTACATAAAAAAATTATTGCAAATTATCCACATGGCAACAATTATTATCATAATATATATGTAAAGGAATACCTACCTGGTCCTACCTAGAACTGAATACGATTCCTTTATGTTCGAATTTTTAAATGTCATTCATTGAGGTGTTGTCATGGGGACAGAACAAAAACATGATCGTTTTTTTGTCTAGCTGTGTAGCAGAGATTGAAGTGATCAAAATATTGAAAAATAAGTTTATAATTAATACAGTGATATAATGTTTTGAAGATAGACAAATAACTTTAAATGTAGTTTTTTTGTTAGCAAAGCAACTCATAATATGTTTTGTCACATTTCTAATAAAAAATTACAAAAAATAGACTAATTGTCTTATATACATAGTTAATTTCACATACCTAGCTCCTAAAATATTTAACCTTCTCTCTGAAAAAATAAAAACCGAATCCCAACCCCACACCTTTAAAAAACTTTTATCAAAATGGATCCTTACATTTAGAAACCATTATATATAAAACTTGTTACTTGAATTGTAAAGTCTTAATACTATTATTATCAAATTAAATTGTTTAATTTAACAACAATTTTTTTAAATTAACATGTAATTTTATAACTTTTACTTACATTGAATTTTATTATCGACTTAATTATTATTGCATATTATTATTACTATTCTATCGCAATTACATTGTATGACTTAACAACTATTTTTTAAATTAACAAATAATTTTATAACTTTTACTTACATTGAATTTTATTATCGACCTAATTTTAATTAGATATTATTCTTACTCTTCTTTCGCAATTAAATTGTATAATTTAACAACTTTTTTTTAAATTAAAAAATAATTTTATAACTTTTACTCACATTGAATTTTATTATCGACCTAATTTTACGGTGCTCCAGATTTTATGTCCGGGTTGAATCTTTCCCAAATGAAAGACTAAACCCTTCCACACACTTTTTCACAAATAAATATCTAGTTAATTCACGCAATGTAAGTGCACTATATAAGTATAATAAATACAAAACAATACAAGAACAATACGTCAATCTATCAGAAACATAATGGGAAAATATTTCACCGACTCCAGATATTTCCATATCAGAGGGTTCGGCTCTGATGAAATCCTAACTGGTCCGATAAATCCTACTGATCCCTCAAATTTTACTATTATTATTATTAAAGAACATAATTATTATTACATTTAAAAACCATGATATATAATTTTTGCAACATGATTTAATTTGTATAACTTAAATTTTTATTTTAAAACCATAACATGTATAAATTCCTATCTGAAAACTTCACCCGCCATAACACAGGGACATCCCTAGCATGGCGGTTGAAATAACACAAAAATAATATACAATGTAAAATATTCTTATATTAAATAAATAAATTTTATAAAAACCTTCCTTCCCAATTCCTCAACATGTGACGCGGGACATCAACCTTAACCCGTTACGCCGCTTTGTTAAAAGCGTTAATATCTGTATGATTTAAAGGTCATGCTGGGTATTCTGAAAATACCATATTAGAAAGGTCTATGTTTAAAATTATAGGTACGTGGAGGTGAGTAGTTTTTAGTTTCCCCTATTAGCAACGGAAAGGTTAATAAAATAATTATGGGTACCTACCTGAAAATGATTAACCACGAAGATTTTATGACCACGGTAAGCCCACTCAGAAAGATACAGGCACCTCTCGTCTTTTCGTCTAAGGTGGTATCGTTCATATAAATGTGGTAGAGAGGGCCCATCACAAAGCAGTAAAAAGTTGTCATCTGGCATAGAAATGAAAATGCCCTTTCACCTTCAAATCACAAAAAAAGTCGAAAATAAAAATTCATCAGAAAATATTCAACCCATTCAAAATGGAACGCGCACCACTTTTCTTGGTTTCATGGTAAATTTTAAAACTCTCCATACATTCTGAACTCTGGTAGAGAAATTGGGTAATGGAGCAGCGATAGACCTTCTAAGATAGCTTTTGAATTAAACAGACCTTTACTTTGATCGATAATTGGACTGACACCAACGAGCCTTGCCAAGTAATGTGAAATTATTCTTAACTGGGCTTCTAAAGAGCATTCTCCAAAATGTTCTCTTCTTCGCCACCTGTAAATAATAACGATTTCATTTTATAACATAACAAAAGTAAAAATAATATTTTTTCATGTTTATTGTTCTCTGAATAATTAAAAACGAAAATAAGACAAACATTCCCAGGTTTCGAATAACCTTACAATATCTTCTACTACTACCACAAAAGCGGAAAATGTGGCTTACTGTGGTGGTAGTATGAGGTATTGTTGACGTGATGGAGAACTAAGCCAGTTGAGGAATCGAACACACGACGCCCGGGAGCCAAACGCCGCGTAAACTCACCGACCGATTGATTGAAATATTTATTTTGGACCGGACCATTTTTCTGTCTATTGAAATGCAATACATTCCATATTTAAGAGCAATGAAATAAAGCGATAAGCAAAATGGCTATAAATAACCTAACATAAAGAAAAAGAGAGAAAAAAATTTCATCATCAATAAATAACTCGTTCGATAAAATCTCTTGGACTAATATATTATATAAAAATACAATAGGAATTAGTTTAAACAATCTAGAAGCCCCCGAAATTAGGAAATTTGTTAATATTAAATCAAACATAATAATTATCAAATAAATTTAACTGATAGTCCTATTTATATGTAGCCTAACTCAACGCAACTCTTCAAAAAAATGAGATTAAAATAATACAGTGATCTTGTTAAGACAATCAATTATTGTTAAAAAATATTAAAATGGGACATAAATAATACAAAAATCCTATAAAGACAATAAATTATCGTTCAAAGATAGTAAAATGATACAAAAATAATACAGACATTCTGTAAAGACAATAAATTATTCTTCAAAAATATATATATAAGAAAGAATTAGCGTAGTAAGGATACATTTTGTACTTATATGGGATATTATGTCGAGGGATGTTTTGTCGGAGATATTTTGTCGCTGGATGAAAATGCGCACTAGGTAACGAAGTAACTTTCAGTTCACAAAGTAATTTCCAAGAAGAGCTACAGAGCTTTGAAATGTTATTTGTTATATTTTTCAGTTAACCGGTCAGTAAAATACATTATTTAGAAAATATGCAATCGATTTTAATTGGGTGCCTACATCATTTTTTCTCTCAATAACTTTAGTAGGTATTGTCAACTAGTTTTATATATATAATCACCCAATCAATAGGACAAATTTTACGGGTTAAAAAAATTACTTACATTATTCAATTAATTTCGTTTATTTTCTTTCAGTATGGAATTCTTTGGAATTTTGAAATACATAAGAATGCGAAGCCGTGCAATGCTCCAATAAAACTACTTCTGAGAAATGTTCACACGATCCAGCTTTTATACTGCAATTTTCCGTTTGCTTATTATTTATTTAGGTGACATTTAATAGGTCTATTTCAATTGCAAAAATTATTTTCAAAAGTTTTGTAATTTCATTTGAATAATAGATAATACTATAATATGATACTTTTTAAAACACTGGCTAACAATTTTCTATTCCCTATAAAAATAATTAGAACATTACACCAACTATTCCCAACCATCTGGGGCCAGTGAGATTTCGTCATCCCCAATTACTGGGTAAGTTCTCAGGAAGAACGTAGTAAGGAAGGGATGGAGATTAGAAGAGGAAGGTGTGGATGTAGCTGGCCTTTCAGATCTAGTTACCACACATGGCTAAAGCCATTTTCATGAACTCTTCAATTCTTAGTGGTGATCTTATACCACCCTCAATGTCATCTTTGGGGATGCTCTGTGGAGGGTCTTTTCAATGAAAGGAAGGAGAGGATGTTCTGAAAAGGAAAAAGGTGTGAGGGTGGGTAGGAATCCTAGGGGAAACGTGTTTAGGAGTGACGGCGTATGAATCCATTCCTCCTACAGCGGTGCAAGGCGATGGATCGAGAGGGTCTAGCTGGACAGTTCTAGTTTAGGTCTCCCTCAAACATTCTCTCCTGATCCAGTCCACCACGCAATAGTAGGGCAAACGCATTCGCCGCCAATACCTGGACGAACCTCACTCCATGAACCGGGCACCCATGCTAAGTCACCAAACGTAGCTAACCTCTTGGTGTGACCTTTGGCAGGGGTGTTGGTTATCAAATAAATGGTTCCCGGGATACGGTACCCATACCCGTCTCCGAAATCGAATACTGATATAGTCATCCACTCTGAAACGTGCCGCAAATTCTCTAGATATATATATATATATATATATATATATATGTAAACATATTAGTTTAATTGAACAAATTGTGTGATAATACAAATCAAACCTATAAAATTTACTTGCGCACACCGGAATATAAACCCGCGATCTCTGTATCGCTAGTCGAGAGCCTTGATCCTCGACAACGGAGACAGTGAAATTAGTAAGTACCTAATAACTTTTAAAAAATCTTTGGTCGGTGTACGCAATTTTATAAAAAAAATCGGTAAAATTGCGGTTCCTTTGAATTGTGCTATGGCTTAAAGCCCCGATGCTGGTCAACCTTCGACTAGGTCACCGGGAGAATTAGAGTTGATAATCTGATTATTTTTTCACCCGGATCCAGGAACAGTATAAAATCATCATAGAACGCAAAAAAAACATACCTAATTAATAAAAAAAAGTTTTAGAGCTGTTATTTTATTGATACGAGAAGTTTATGCAAAGTTAAACCAATTGCCTGATTCGCGGCAATCAAAAGGTTCAGTCAAATTATACACAGTTATTGAAATAATTGCTGTTATTTCAATAAACTGAAGTAGAACTTCGAAGGACCCGGATTGGAAGCAAATTGCACGCTTTTAGTTTGAAACGAACTGTGGTTACTTTTTAATTGAAGAATTTAAAAAATAATCACATGGCAATTTTCTCCGGAGTTTTTGCATGAAACAAATATGAAGCGGTAAAATTATTGCAAGCTTCGTTTGGAAACCATTTTTTTTCCTCATTTCTTTTTTAAATTTTAATATGTTTTTTTAACCTTCCTGTACTCGCGCGTTGGTCTCTCAGACCGACAAATAAATAATTTGATGTTTTCTCAAAAATGACAACAATGGGAATTTGAAGATTTTAGTAGCCTCTTAATTTGTTGATAGGCATTGTTTAGTGCGGCCGCGGCGCGCGCATTGGTGGTGAGTGGACGTGCGACACTTCTTTACTGTATCGGTGTTTTAGGTAAGTAACACATACTATCCAAAAATCCTAATAATGATTAATTCTTATTTTTATAAGATTTCAGTGGTTTTTTTTTAAATAACGCATGAAAAGGTTTTTTTTGTTATTAAAGTTAGAGTACAACAAAATTATATCATTTTTAAGAGGCTGAGTTAAAAATCTGTTTCTACCAAATACAGTAAAGGTTTTAATATATTTTTTTAAATTCAATTGTACCCCTTCTATATAATAAACACTAATAATGCTTTAAAAAGAATATAATCAAAATAATACAGATGAGATGAAATCTTGGTCTGCCGTTGTATGCCGTTTATGCCGTTGGGCGAAGGTATACAAAGGTTATGAAAGACAAACATTCTCGGGTTACGAACCACCGCACAACAATTTGAAAATCTACTGCTACACCCACACTACGCGGAAAAGTTGCTTGTCGGAATGGAGGACCCAACGATGGTAGTCGAGGGGTTAGGCTCTTGACTCGCAATCCGAAGGTCGCAGGATCAAATCCCGGCGTGAGTAAATAAATCTTATTTGATTAATTTGTGTTATTTCACAATTAATGAATTATAAGCAATATATAATATATTTTGGACGCTTTTCATAACGGAAGGTATATCCTTGATGTAAGATCACCATTGGGGAATTGAAACTTGCTTTAAATGGCTTTAGCCGTGTTTGATAACTAGATCTGAATAGCCAATAACTTCCCCACATTCCTCCTCCTCATCTCCTTCCCCTCCCCATATTCAACCTCACAAAATACCCCAGTTGGGGGATGCCATTGTCTCAAAATATACATAGTGACCAAACGTAAGCAGTTGGGATCCTTGTGCGGTATTCACATTTTAAAAAAACGTGACGCTAACTTAGTCACTGACCGGTCGTAAATAGTTATATAATTTATTATATGAGGCGAGAAACATGACATAAAAGCATCTTAAATATAAATTTTACAATTTCAATTTTTTGTTGCCTATAAAAGGGATGTGTAGCTAGCCCTTCAGGCAGTAGTGGATAGTAAAGATTTTATTATATAAGGAACAAGGAAATGATGAGAGGAATCAAGATCAACACAGTTTGACAAAGATAAACATAATATTTTGACTTACGACATATTTCTGTGGGTATACGAGACGTCCTCTTGAGCTTTTTTTTAAATTAGAAGTTAAATAATTAATTGAAAATAAATGTATTTGTATAAACACCTCCAAATGTGTAATCAATATTATCAACATGTTTAAAAACTAATTATTAATCTTATCCTGAGTTAGTTTTCGTAACAAATTGATAATATTGATTATGTAAATGTGTTTATACATAGTCATTTGTTTTCATTTGATTAATAATGACGCCACAAAGCGTATTTTCGTGGATTGAAGAAAAAAAAATTATTACTTATAATACTTGTGATGTTTTTACCACTATTATTAAACACCCTAGTTTCAGCTGATGGTGTATTTGGTCTATGATTCAATGTCCATAATGGAGTTCAGGTACCTACCCTGATGTATAGCAATGAGGCATAGAACTGGCAGAGGAAGGATGAAAGTAGACTCAATACGGTAGAAAAGTGTGTGGTTACGAACGTAACCATGTACGATCGTGTGAGAAAAGTGGAAATCCGCAAAGAATGGAAGGCTGATGTAAGCGTAATTGGCAAGATTAAGAAAGGGACCCTGATATAGTTTGGGCATGTAGAGCGAGTGAACGAAAAGAGGAGTATAAGGAGAGTGTATGACGCAAATGTGAACGGTAGAAGATGCCCGAGGAAAACATGACACGATCATGTGACATATCGTACTTTACACCGCATTCACACATCGCCGACTTTTTAAAGGACCATCTATACATTATATGGGAATAACGGCTATGGGAGCCCCTTATTCCATTGATAGTCGACCGGAGTTTGCGAGGCAGAGAGAACCCAGGCTATCTCTCAGTGGGGTTTTGTGCGAGATTTACATTTTCACGTTGGCCGATTGCCACTCAAGCTTTTCACCTATCTTTTGGGGTGAGAAGTGAATGGAGGAGTCTTTCTTCTTTTGTTCAGAAGGGTTTTTAGGACTTTAAGCGACATGCCGGGTGAGAGACGACATGGTCGTGCAAAGGTATTGCGCGTTTTTGCAGCGCGTTCTTGAATTCCCTCAGTGTTGCAATCTCTCGCCTGATATTTGGCGGAGTTATGTTTGCAAGTATGGGGAGCCAAGGGAGATGAGTCGATTTTAAAGTTATAACTTTAAAGATTCAACTTCAAGTACGGAGTGAATACGAAGCTCATTCAGGCAATTGCGTCGCTATATGAGGGAAGCGTTGTATGTGTTAGGGTGAACGGCGATTTTACGGAGTGGTTTGACATCACAAAAGGTGTTAAACAAGGCTGCGTAATGTTACCGTGGTTATTCAATCTGTACATATGCAAGAATTGAAAGAAATGGGATTGGGCGCGAAATTGAGTAATCCGGAAGTATGTTGCCTATTGTATGCTGATGATGCGGTGCTAATTTCTAACAGTATGGAAGATCTACAGTCTCTCGTGTCAAGGATGAACGAAGTATGTATGAAGAATGAGTTAATGATGAATGTAAGTAAGTCTAAAGTCATGATGTTTGAAAGAGAGAGTACGAAAACAGTATGCAATATAGTTGTGAATGATAAATACTTGGAGCAGGTGGATGAGTTTATGTATCTGGGTAGTATGTTGTGATAAACCCCCCCCCCCCTACGACGAAGTAGTAACGTCCCCTCTATGAAGTAGTAGTAAAACCTTCACTTGATTTCCAAATGCTTCTACATTGCTACAGCTACCCCGCTCGGCCTTTAAAAAGCTCGTAGCTCGCCCGTTCTCGCGTCTCTCCCCTGCATTTCTTTTGAAGCGCCTTCTCAACCCCATCACGTAATACTTTTATGCAAACGTGACGAGATGCTCTTAATTAATCAATTGTAATTAACCCCACAACGTTGTGTACTTTTTTGTTTGAGTGGTTTGGTATAGTTAATCCAATTTAATTAATAATTTATTTGTGGTAAACCCTTGTTCTTTTAGGTATGGCGTGTTACAATTTGCAAGGCTTCGAATAACAATGACTGAGTCTGACTAGCTTGAAAAATAACTAATTTTCTATCTATATTCATCCAGCTTCCTCCCCTAGCACCTGTTATACGCCTACGCTCATCGACGACTATTTTTATTGAAGTAATCTGCATTTTCCCTCCTAGCATCTAGCATATAAATTTACATTCAAACGGCGAATTGAGAAGATCCTACCTTTCGATGCGATGTCACGTACTCTCTGCAGCTCTATAAAATGCTATCATGAAGATAATTTGACATTTATGTACATTCTAACAAAAGATTTACACTCAAGCAGTACGGGGTGCAATAACTCTACACTTACAGTGCTAGATGCAGTTTGTTAGTTAGCTAGCTTGTTTTATTTTGTTAATTTGATTCTACGGGTAGGTATTTTGGATTAACATGAGACAGAACATATGCTGTTTAAATAATTGGACTCCTCCATAGCCCAACTGATAAGGTGATGGTCATAGACCGCCGAATCAGCTTCCAATTCCAACGCCTCCGGAGAATGTTAAGGTCGCAAGCGACGAATGAAAATCGACATGTTTTGCCTTCTGTCGGGAAAGGGTTTGATGTGTGTTTCTGGATCATAGAGTGGTATTGGGAATAATATCGACCAATACGCCGCCAAATTATAAATATGTTGATGATGATGATGAGAGGTCATCTCATACCGTGTGATATGAGGGTCTGCTCCGATTAATGGCGTGATAGCCGATGTCAGGAACTGTTCAGGAAATGTGTGGGTGGCACGAGGTTTTAGATCGTGACATCCTACTCTGGATTGATGATGATGATGATGATTTTGAAGTTCTTCAGCATGCCGATGACTTGAGTTCCATTTACTCCTAAAGCACCGGCATAAACATTAAACCGAAGTTGATTAGACAATCGGCAATGTCAGGAGATCGGTGGGGCCGCTCTCTCCTCTGATCTGGCGATGTATGAATTTAATTAAGGAAGATTTTGATGTCACCGATCCTCGCCTTGGCAGTCACTCATGTCCTCAATAGTCCCGTTCTCCGTCCAGCACGCCGCCTCGAACCAGTAGAAATAATGATTACGTTTTTCCTAGGCACGCTACAAAACATGCGCCAGCCTGCAATCGCGATGGTCATCGGTATTTGATTTGAATGAAAAATACGTCCTCTCGCATAACATACACAAGCGTAACTTGGGTCCTTCCCCTATATTTGTCACGGGCATATGCTCTACGATAGGCGTACCCCAGGCTCAAACTCAAATATCAGCTCAAAGAAGGAATGTCAAACTCGGCGTCCAGGGTGCTGGGTCCAAGAATGAAAGGCACCAGGTCGTGAATCTGGCTTCCCTTCCTTCTATTTCCCCTGCTGCGCTTTCGTCCAGAGTACATTCCCACCCTGATGCTGGATGATCCCTATTCCTAGTGTGAGGGAGTTAAGAGAACTTTTGCTACTTATGTAGGTGGATATAACGCATTACGCTTAAAATATGAATACCTACCGACGGCTTCATTCAACCGACAATGTGAAAGTTTTTGATAAATCGAATATCGAATGAAATATACCTACCTAAGCGTAAACCAAAAGGTAGTTAAGAAAACTTATCCGGATTCCAACAAAGAACCGCCGATCGGTTGCCAAACGATTCCATATGTCATGTTCCCTTCGTTCCGCCGACAAGGCAGACCCCACACGAGCGTAACCTAAAAGGTAGTGAAGCCCACGCAAATTTCGTCACTTCGTTTCCCCCATGACGAAGGTAGTCCGGCCAGATCGTAATCTTCGTCCTGCATCAAACTGGCCTCCCGCGACGACAACTTTTATCCGCTGGTACCTCGGAGCGGCGGTAAAGGGAGGGCGAAATGGGTGCACGTCCTTTGTTCTCCTGAAGTCCCCCAATGTCTTAGTGACGTACATACGTCGACATCATGGAATGGCTCCGGCCACGCTTCCAATCCAGTCTAGAGCGGGTACGAGATCCACGTTACCGAGATGTGATCACAAGGGATTCCAATTTGCTCGGACCAGACACGACCATCGCTTACTTCGCCTCCACATTAGGAAAATAGTGTAAGCCCACCTGCATTTCGATCACATCGCCCCCGATAAAGTCGCGTGAGATACTTCCTCATGGTGAAATAGGAAAGCCGGACCCGTTAATTCATTCGACAACCGCCGTCCATTCTCGAGTCGTAACCCGCTCAATTAAGTTTGAAGAAAAAGAGTTTGTTAATTAAGTAGGTGGATATAGCGCATCACGCTAAAATGTGAATACCTACCGACGGCTGCATTCAACCGACAATATGAAAGTTTTTTGCTAAGTCGAAAGAAATATACCTAAACGTGAACCAAAGGTGATTATATGATAGATTATCGAACCAAGTTTATGCAAAGTCCTATGTAGTAGAATTGTTGTGATACCTAAAATTTGGAATAAGGTGTGGGAAACTTTTGGAATGGGAATTTAATTATGTCAGATTTTGTTAGTAAGCAAAGATGCCCATGCTACGCACCCTTCATAAACCGTTATATTACCCAATGCCTTTTCAAAAAAACCTTCCTGAATATAGTCCCCTAGCTACGTTTAAAAATATTATTACGAAACTCGTAAATAATAATTATCACCTCAAAGGCGCATTACACATTAATTTATACCTATATTCTATACCTCTGTATTTTGTTACCCGTTATGTATTGGAGAATACCCAGTAACCTAGTTTTCTAGATCACCAACAAAGCACTTTTAAAGGATTTTATTATTGTTTTGTGATTTCAAAATCCCGTCTTTTAAATGAAGTCTCTCGTCTAAGATTTATTGCCCGAAAGTGTCTTTTGTGCTTCAAATAGTATTTTAGTTCATTGAACCCCAAATTATTATCTTACAACGGTATTGTCTCAAGAATCGTCGCCGGTCAACATCAGGCAGATCCGGATCGACTTACGGAGGGAACGCTCCTTTTTTTACGATTACCGATAATTACCCGATAGCTTTTTAAATGTTACCGTTATAATTTTCCGATTAAATCATCCGACTTAGATGACATGTTTCCTTATTAAAGGCCCCATTAAGGTAGCTATAATAATAATACTAATATTTGAACGAACCACATAGCACCGCTTTTATGGAAAATCACCTCAAGGGCGCTATATAAACTATAATTCATGTTTAAATCTAGAAAACTACAAGCTAGACGAACAATTATAAACAATTAAAATACTCGGGGAGTAATGATGATTCTATTGTTTTAACCCTACTTTGTACGAAATCCAAACATCAATGTTGTTAATAATTAATTCAATTTTTCAAACTTACCAAATTCGCCATGTAGCACAAAATAATTTCACAAATCAATTCACTACTCTAATATTTAACTCAAACAAGCATTTCTAAACCACAACCCGTCATGCAGTTATTTATTCCAAGATGCAGCCGTCAAACACAATTCTCGCGTCGATTCGTTGTAAAATTTTTCCTGACCCTGATAAACGCCCCAGAAAGCACGTCCCGTATTGATAATTGACCGCTTCAATTTACAAATTATATAATTTAACGTCACAGATATGAACTCTCAAGCCTCAATCTCTGACTTCCCTATTCGCGTGGACTCTTTTTGTCTAATAAAACGGAATTTCCTTTGTTTAATTAAAATGAAATATCCCCGATTTAGGCGCACCAAACTGGTCTCCTCGCGACTATCGGACCTCGATCCCTTAATTTAAACCTTGCTTCCCAACGACCAAATCTTGACTCCCCTCAATCGCGTGAACTACTTTTTTTCAATTAAATGAATTATTCCCGTTTACGCGCACCAAATTATAATTCTACAGTTTATCAAAACTCCGATGATTTTTTCCGACCGTGCGTGCCCAGGTTCTTTCTCCGACCGTCTTCCAACACTTCCCCGCCCCAACCTCCTTTACTACCATATACAACTATCTGAATCATTCCCGGCTTACGCGCACCAAATCACTATTCTGCCGTTTATCAAAACTCGATGATCTTCATCCCGTCTGCGCGGCCCTAGGCTCCTTCCCTGACCATCTCATTCGCGTGAATTAATTCTTTTTGTTATCTCTCAAAATATCCCAAATTTAGAAGCACCAAATTATTATTCTACCGTTCATCACAACTCGATGACTTTTATCTAGATCGTGCGTCCCCAGAATCTCTCTCTGACCGTCCTCCAACCCGTCTCTACCCCGACTAACTCGTTCCCACTCCCTGCCCCCTGACTCCCCAAACATCTCCTTGTGTGGTTTCAACAATATATTAGCCACTTCTTCAAATCTTAAGTGATAAACACATCTCCCAATATGCATATATCAACTTTAATAGTCAAAAATGTCACACTTTAACTATTATTTCAGAGAATTTTGTGTAGGAACCATGTTCGCTTTTTTTTCCGGTGTAAATTAATTTTGTCTGCGATGGAGTCATAAATTATCCCAATAACGCTTAAAAGAAGAGCTCAGTGGCGCACTTCAATTCACTACGCAAACACATGTGGTTATTTATTGGTAAGGACCCATAAATCACCCCCATGAATTGGAAACAGAGAATCGTATGCCATTCCATGTTACAAAATTAAATATATTTCTAAATCGATCTCTCAATTTTAAAAGAATTATTTCGTAGGCCCAAAGGCGAGATCATCACAGTCTCCCCTTTATGGAAAAAAATAGTGGAGGTAGATAGAAATCCAAACTACAATCACCTATTTTGTTCCAGAACTTCAGCAGTAGTCAGCCCGTTTGGACTCGCCTACAATCTTTGTGCCTTTTTTTTGCAAAATTGTAATGAGGAGTATTTCCTAATCCGGCCCTGTCCTGTACGTCATCGCATCCCTTCCCTATTCCGTTTCTTCGCCGGCCTTGCCCAATGTTTGTCTAATGTTGAAACTACGGTCAATGTACCTTGCGTTACGCCTACATATTTCCAGGAATTTGTACCGGTTACCACCTACAACGGTACCTAGTCATGGTACCCTAACTGTCTCCTATTGTACTCCCCACATAAGCCGACAATATATTATGTGAGTATTTAGGTGTCTATTATTGTCTCTAAACCAATTTATCCAAATTTTAATTTCTGCCTAACTTTATCACCTATTTACACTGATTTTAAATACCCACCGCTTCACAATAAACTTTGTTTGCGTAATTTGTAAACCCTTCCACAATCTACTACTAAACATTGTGAATGCTTCAATGCTCCACATCTCACCTTTTCTAAATTCATACTTTATTTTTCTCTATAAAATAACCCGAAGTGTTTTTCCCCAATTCGGCCCTGTCATTGTTAACGGTAACACGACTATCACTCGTAAGCTTGCTCTGTCTATGTTCCCCATTTTCAGAACACTGTTGAAACTGTATTTGCTTAGCCGCTGTTATCTGGTTTTAAGAGGCGATCAGGTGACGTTTCACCCATACAACTTCCCTTACAAAATGGCAAGCATATTCTAGCATAGATCGCTTAAGTCGGTACTTCTCCCCTTAAAAGCTCCTTTCGGTTTCACATAATGGCCGTCTCGAAGGTCCGTCTGCATTTTTTTCTCCAAAATATCCCTACCGTAATTATACGAAGTCTGACCGACCTTTCTTGTTGTTTGTTTGTTTTTTTTTTTTTCGCTTACGGAACTTTGCCCAAAATGGACCTGACCGTTGTTCTAAATTTAACAATTTGGTACTGGGGACCAATATCATCATAAAAGTATTTAACTGCTAAAAAATGCCAATTGTCTACAGTAGGTACCTAGTCATTTTATTTCTCCAGATTCATACGTTTGAGTACGTAATTATTATTGTAGTCCTTTAAATCTAGTGCATTATTAGAATTAAACGTTTTGGATACGTTCATTCTGTAAGTCGGGTTGAATATTAGCAAACAATTTATTTTTAAAATTTAATTTGCCATCAAGAACCGACTTCCTCCCCTCACATCGGAATACCTTTTATTCCCTATACTTATCGGAGGTTGCCTAACATTTTACCTACCTCTCCTATCTTTAATTTGGTTTTATTGTCTTCACGCCTAATCCGGTTCACGTCACTAATGTTTATTCTGCATGTATTTTGTTTCTCAACAGATTCTGTTTCTTTGAACTATTTAGTCAAACTAATTTCGCTTAATCCTGTACAGATTATTTTGAAATTACGTTTCAAAATAATGCTTTTATTCCGACTGTCACCCACTTCTTGTGATGACCGGCTGTAGGGAGGGTTTCAATTTACCGTTACGTTAAACGCACAAACCTATTTGACACATATCTCCGCTAGTCGGCACTCGGTTTAATGACCTCCCTTTTTTTTTGTTCTTCACGCTGAGTGTTAAATGTTTAAATGATCTACCCTCAAAATGAAAGGGACCCTTTTTTCTATCGTTTGTTGGTGCCCCTTTTTTTTTTGTTAAACTATCTCTATTCAATATAACGATTAGGGTAGATTATCTATGTTTACTCTGGTAAACAGAACTACTCAACGCTGGTCCGATTGCATAATTTTTAAACTAATCGTCCGGTATCCAATTTACCAAACGTTCAAACCCAATTGAAGGTTGACTAACATCAATATTATCACCCCGGCGATCTGATATTGAATGCATTATTGAAGGACTATCTCCTCTAATAACGTAACACCCTTTCTCACTAATACTTATCGAAGGTTGGATATCATTAATTTCTCTTGGTTAATTTTGTTACACTTTTTATTGACGTACAGCGCTCCTCCCCTCAAAATATGATACCTTTAACCTGCGTCTTATCAGAAATTGGACATCATCAACCTACCTCTGCTAAATTTATCTGGTTAAGCTAATGTGTACATTATTGAACTACCTACTCTCTTGATAAATTTTGTTTCACTTTTTATAGACGTACGGCGCTACTCCCCTCAAAACATGATATCTTTAATCTGCGTCTCATCGGAAGTTGGACATCATCGGCCTATCTCTCCTATCTTTATCTAGTTAGCAAATGAACCTATGCATAAGTTGAAGTACCTACTCTTTGTTAAGTTTTGTTCCACTTTTTATAGCCGTATGGAGCTCCTTCCCTCAAAATATGATATCTTTAATCTGCATTTTATCGGAAGTTGGACATCATCATCTTATCTCTCCTATCTTTATCTAGTTAAGCTAATGTACCTATACATTATTTGAAGTACCTACTCTTTGTTAATTTTGTTCCACTTTTTGTTAAAGTCATTGTATAAAACCCAGCAAAATGCAACACTTTGTAATACCATACCTCCTGGTCACGGCACCACTGTGATAACCCCCCCCCCCCCCCTAACGACTAAGTAAGTCCTACCACTTGATTTCCAAATGCTTCTACATTGCTACAGCTACCCCGCTCGGCCTTTAAAAAGCTCGTAGCTCGCCCGTTCTCGCGTCTCTCCCCTGCATTTCTTTTGAAGCGCCTTCTCAACCCCATCACGTAATACTTTTATGCAAACGTGACGAGATGCTCTTAATTAATCAATTGTAATTAACCCCACAACGTTGTGTACTTTTTTGTTTGAGTGGTTTGGTATAGTTAATCCAATTTAATTAATAATTTATTTGTGGTAAACCCTTGTTCTTTTAGGTATGGCGTGTTACAATTTGCAAGGCTTCGAATAACAATGACTGAGTCTGACTAGCTTGAAAAATAACTAATTTTCTATCTATATTCATCCAGCTTCCTCCCCTAGCACCTGTTATACGCCTACGCTCATCGACGACTATTTTTATTGAAGTAATCTGCATTTTCCCTCCTAGCATCTAGCATATAAATTTACATTCAAACGGCGAATTGAGAAGATCCTACCTTTCGATGCGATGTCACGTACTCTCTGCAGCTCTATAAAATGCTATCATGAAGATAATTTGACATTTATGTACATTCTAACAAAAGATTTACACTCAAGCAGTACGGGGTGCAATAACTCTACACTTACAGTGCTAGATGCAGTTTGTTAGTTAGCTAGCTTGTTTTATTTTGTTAATTTGATTCTACGGGTAGGTATTTTGGATTAACATGAGACAGAACATATGCTGTTTAAATAATTGGACTCCTCCATAGCCCAACTGATAAGGTGATGGTCATAGACCGCCGAATCAGCTTCCAATTCCAACGCCTCCGGAGAATGTTAAGGTCGCAAGCGACGAATGAAAATCGACATGTTTTGCCTTCTGTCGGGAAAGGGTTTGATGTGTGTTTCTGGATCATAGAGTGGTATTGGGAATAATATCGACCAATACGCCGCCAAATTATAAATATGTTGATGATGATGATGAGAGGTCATCTCATACCGTGTGATATGAGGGTCTGCTCCGATTAATGGCGTGATAGCCGATGTCAGGAACTGTTCAGGAAATGTGTGGGTGGCACGAGGTTTTAGATCGTGACATCCTACTCTGGATTGATGATGATGATGATGATTTTGAAGTTCTTCAGCATGCCGATGACTTGAGTTCCATTTACTCCTAAAGCACCGGCATAAACATTAAACCGAAGTTGATTAGACAATCGGCAATGTCAGGAGATCGGTGGGGCCGCTCTCTCCTCTGATCTGGCGATGTATGAATTTAATTAAGGAAGATTTTGATGTCACCGATCCTCGCCTTGGCAGTCACTCATGTCCTCAATAGTCCCGTTCTCCGTCCAGCACGCCGCCTCGAACCAGTAGAAATAATGATTACGTTTTTCCTAGGCACGCTACAAAACATGCGCCAGCCTGCAATCGCGATGGTCATCGGTATTTGATTTGAATGAAAAATACGTCCTCTCGCATAACATACACAAGCGTAACTTGGGTCCTTCCCCTATATTTGTCACGGGCATATGCTCTACGATAGGCGTACCCCAGGCTCAAACTCAAATATCAGCTCAAAGAAGGAATGTCAAACTCGGCGTCCAGGGTGCTGGGTCCAAGAATGAAAGGCACCAGGTCGTGAATCTGGCTTCCCTTCCTTCTATTTCCCCTGCTGCGCTTTCGTCCAGAGTACATTCCCACCCTGATGCTGGATGATCCCTATTCCTAGTGTGAGGGAGTTAAGAGAACTTTTGCTACTTATGTAGGTGGATATAACGCATTACGCTTAAAATATGAATACCTACCGACGGCTTCATTCAACCGACAATGTGAAAGTTTTTGATAAATCGAATATCGAATGAAATATACCTACCTAAGCGTAAACCAAAAGGTAGTTAAGAAAACTTATCCGGATTCCAACAAAGAACCGCCGATCGGTTGCCAAACGATTCCATATGTCATGTTCCCTTCGTTCCGCCGACAAGGCAGACCCCACACGAGCGTAACCTAAAAGGTAGTGAAGCCCACGCAAATTTCGTCACTTCGTTTCCCCCATGACGAAGGTAGTCCGGCCAGATCGTAATCTTCGTCCTGCATCAAACTGGCCTCCCGCGACGACAACTTTTATCCGCTGGTACCTCGGAGCGGCGGTAAAGGGAGGGCGAAATGGGTGCACGTCCTTTGTTCTCCTGAAGTCCCCCAATGTCTTAGTGACGTACATACGTCGACATCATGGAATGGCTCCGGCCACGCTTCCAATCCAGTCTAGAGCGGGTACGAGATCCACGTTACCGAGATGTGATCACAAGGGATTCCAATTTGCTCGGACCAGACACGACCATCGCTTACTTCGCCTCCACATTAGGAAAATAGTGTAAGCCCACCTGCATTTCGATCACATCGCCCCCGATAAAGTCGCGTGAGATACTTCCTCATGGTGAAATAGGAAAGCCGGACCCGTTAATTCATTCGACAACCGCCGTCCATTCTCGAGTCGTAACCCGCTCAATTAAGTTTGAAGAAAAAGAGTTTGTTAATTAAGTAGGTGGATATAGCGCATCACGCTAAAATGTGAATACCTACCGACGGCTGCATTCAACCGACAATATGAAAGTTTTTTGCTAAGTCGAAAGAAATATACCTAAACGTGAACCAAAGGTGATTATATGATAGATTATCGAACCAAGTTTATGCAAAGTCCTATGTAGTAGAATTGTTGTGATACCTAAAATTTGGAATAAGGTGTGGGAAACTTTTGGAATGGGAATTTAATTATGTCAGATTTTGTTAGTAAGCAAAGATGCCCATGCTACGCACCCTTCATAAACCGTTATATTACCCAATGCCTTTTCAAAAAAACCTTCCTGAATATAGTCCCCTAGCTACGTTTAAAAATATTATTACGAAACTCGTAAATAATAATTATCACCTCAAAGGCGCATTACACATTAATTTATACCTATATTCTATACCTCTGTATTTTGTTACCCGTTATGTATTGGAGAATACCCAGTAACCTAGTTTTCTAGATCACCAACAAAGCACTTTTAAAGGATTTTATTATTGTTTTGTGATTTCAAAATCCCGTCTTTTAAATGAAGTCTCTCGTCTAAGATTTATTGCCCGAAAGTGTCTTTTGTGCTTCAAATAGTATTTTAGTTCATTGAACCCCAAATTATTATCTTACAACGGTATTGTCTCAAGAATCGTCGCCGGTCAACATCAGGCAGATCCGGATCGACTTACGGAGGGAACGCTCCTTTTTTTACGATTACCGATAATTACCCGATAGCTTTTTAAATGTTACCGTTATAATTTTCCGATTAAATCATCCGACTTAGATGACATGTTTCCTTATTAAAGGCCCCATTAAGGTAGCTATAATAATAATACTAATATTTGAACGAACCACATAGCACCGCTTTTATGGAAAATCACCTCAAGGGCGCTATATAAACTATAATTCATGTTTAAATCTAGAAAACTACAAGCTAGACGAACAATTATAAACAATTAAAATACTCGGGGAGTAATGATGATTCTATTGTTTTAACCCTACTTTGTACGAAATCCAAACATCAATGTTGTTAATAATTAATTCAATTTTTCAAACTTACCAAATTCGCCATGTAGCACAAAATAATTTCACAAATCAATTCACTACTCTAATATTTAACTCAAACAAGCATTTCTAAACCACAACCCGTCATGCAGTTATTTATTCCAAGATGCAGCCGTCAAACACAATTCTCGCGTCGATTCGTTGTAAAATTTTTCCTGACCCTGATAAACGCCCCAGAAAGCACGTCCCGTATTGATAATTGACCGCTTCAATTTACAAATTATATAATTTAACGTCACAGATATGAACTCTCAAGCCTCAATCTCTGACTTCCCTATTCGCGTGGACTCTTTTTGTCTAATAAAACGGAATTTCCTTTGTTTAATTAAAATGAAATATCCCCGATTTAGGCGCACCAAACTGGTCTCCTCGCGACTATCGGACCTCGATCCCTTAATTTAAACCTTGCTTCCCAACGACCAAATCTTGACTCCCCTCAATCGCGTGAACTACTTTTTTTCAATTAAATGAATTATTCCCGTTTACGCGCACCAAATTATAATTCTACAGTTTATCAAAACTCCGATGATTTTTTCCGACCGTGCGTGCCCAGGTTCTTTCTCCGACCGTCTTCCAACACTTCCCCGCCCCAACCTCCTTTACTACCATATACAACTATCTGAATCATTCCCGGCTTACGCGCACCAAATCACTATTCTGCCGTTTATCAAAACTCGATGATCTTCATCCCGTCTGCGCGGCCCTAGGCTCCTTCCCTGACCATCTCATTCGCGTGAATTAATTCTTTTTGTTATCTCTCAAAATATCCCAAATTTAGAAGCACCAAATTATTATTCTACCGTTCATCACAACTCGATGACTTTTATCTAGATCGTGCGTCCCCAGAATCTCTCTCTGACCGTCCTCCAACCCGTCTCTACCCCGACTAACTCGTTCCCACTCCCTGCCCCCTGACTCCCCAAACATCTCCTTGTGTGGTTTCAACAATATATTAGCCACTTCTTCAAATCTTAAGTGATAAACACATCTCCCAATATGCATATATCAACTTTAATAGTCAAAAATGTCACACTTTAACTATTATTTCAGAGAATTTTGTGTAGGAACCATGTTCGCTTTTTTTTCCGGTGTAAATTAATTTTGTCTGCGATGGAGTCATAAATTATCCCAATAACGCTTAAAAGAAGAGCTCAGTGGCGCACTTCAATTCACTACGCAAACACATGTGGTTATTTATTGGTAAGGACCCATAAATCACCCCCATGAATTGGAAACAGAGAATCGTATGCCATTCCATGTTACAAAATTAAATATATTTCTAAATCGATCTCTCAATTTTAAAAGAATTATTTCGTAGGCCCAAAGGCGAGATCATCACAATGTTTACGAAAGATGGGAAGGCTGATATAGATATTGAAAGAAAGGTGAATGCCGGTAACTCCATTAATGGAGGACTGAATGCCGTTGGCGGTAATAAAAAACTGTCCAAAGACGCGAAACTAGCCGTCCATAATGGAGTGCTGGTACCTACCCTGATGTATGGCAGTGAGGCATGGAACTGGCAGAGGAAGGATGAAAGTAGACTGAATGCTGTAGAAATGAGATCCCTGAGGCGAATGTGTGGTAAAACCATGTACGATCGTGAGAGAAACGTGGATATCCGCAAAGAATGCAAGGCTGATGTAAGCGTGATGTGTAAGATTAAGAAAGGGACTCTCCGATGGTTTGGGCATGTAGAGCGAATGAACGAGGAAAGGAGTGTAAGGAGAAGTCGCGGACGCCCGAGGAAGACATGGCACGACCAAGTAAATCAGTTACTTGAGTCGGGCCATGTGAAGAGTCGGAATAATAGAAGAGCATGTATGAGACGATGTATGAATATGAACGAGGCAAAGAGTGTGTGCCAAGATCGAGTTGTGTGGCGGTCCGTCCTCTCTGCCTACCCCTGCGGGGGGTACGGCGTGATGGTTAGTTTTCGTTTTAGTTTTAACTTTAAAGATTTTAATTTTAAAATCTGGAGCCAGAGACTAATGCTTTCCTAATTGACTTAATGAAAAAAAAACTAACTAACTTACGCTAACTCGGAATGGCTAGTCGAGAGCCTTTTCCGTCCACTTCGGAGGCTGTCAAAATATTTATTTGCCATCTACAACCATTTTCATTTTGTAAAAGGTTACAAAAAGAGAACGATCCATTATTTCATACCTACTTAAGCATTTTATAAACATTCAATTTGTAACATTTGCGCTGAAATTTTCTGAACGAGGGTAGACTCTAGACACAGGTAGGGTTGTAATGAATATAAATTGTTTTTTTTTCGTAATATCTTGAGAACGTTTAGGGTGTTTTTTTTAATAAATTGTGTATTCCGCCCCTTGAATTTCCACGCTGTTGAAATATACGGAGAAGTGGGTCAGTAAGGGTAGGATAAGGGATGTGGGTTGACTGTGTGTGAAATTTCAGAGTCAAAGGCGCTGTAATTATATTTAAAACTGGGCCCGGCTTTGGCATAGTGGAATTTTTAGTATTTGAAATCGTAACCACCAAAAAGAAAAGGTAATTTTAGGTTATTGCGGTTGGGATGTGAGTGTGTTGATTTATTTTTTCAGGACGTGAGATATAAAACGTTCAATGAATAGGTACCCAACAAAAGAATGGAATTTGTCTTTAAGACTGTTAAGTAAGTGTTATTTAAATTGAAGAATCATTACGTTAACTGTAAAACTCTCGAATGGTTTGCTGTAAAGCGTTCAACGCATTGTTTTTAGATGGGAATAGCACTTTTATCGTGGGCTTTGTAGACGTGAAAAACAAACAAAATTTTGTCAAAGGATAAAGCAAGTGTCAACTTTGTTCAATGTTCATACATTAATACATACAGTAAAATTTAAAAAATGCCTATTAGAAAAAAAAAATAATTAAAAAAACTTGTTGAACCATGGGTAAAGTTGGCCATTAGTCACAATAATTAGTTATTCTAGGTAGGAACCGTAAACGTAGGTAAAACAGTTGTAGGATTTTAAATTTTCATTAAAACTACCCTTATTAAATTAAAAAATTAGTACAAAGAATTGATGTTTATTTTCATAATAAATTACTTGCTACTTTTATTTTTAAAATATCCATTAGATATTTATGGTATTCTAAATAATTCTAGAGAAGATTTTCATAATTTTTCCTTGTTGCAAGACAAATAATAAAATCATTACTAATTGTTAACAATCTATGAATCCATACAAGGTAGTCTAAAGAAAAGCGTTATATTTTCTGCACAAGATTTTTTACCAAGTTTGTCGTAATTTGCGTTTAAAAAAACCATCTCATAATCGATGTAGCCTAATAAAAAGTCTTCATTTAGGCACATCTCGGTACCTTTGGTGTAATTTATTGATTAAGGATGTTTCCGGAGTAAGGCTTCTTGGGTTCGAAGATCCTTTTTGAAATCAAATTGCGTTTTACCAATGGTTTTTTTGCAATCCCAATTCTGCCTTGAGTAAGTATGATTTCTTGTTAAATTATCATTTTTTTTATTTGTACGAAACTAAATGAAAATTTGGTGAATTAGCAAATAGTGGTTTGTATTTATAACTACAAGTAAATACTGACTAGGATTTTCAAAATTTAAATCTAGAGCAAAAGCTTACAAAAATATTACTCTTAAGGCTTGACTCCAGCGACCAAATATTCTTCGAAAGTCCTTCAATGACCTTCAAAAATTTTACACCAACATTTTTTGTTTTCCGTCTTCTACGTTTGGAATGAAGTTCGCGCGGTCAGCACAATTTGATAAGTGGTCTGAGGTACGGACGTGTCCACGGCACGCCTACCCTAGACGTTTGACGTTTATATCAATATTAAAATGCGTTCTGATGACAAAGGGAGAAAACACAGATATTTTAATAGATATTTATTTATCAGGAAAGATTTTTGACTAAAACGCACGACCTAAAGTTATTACCTATTAAGAATTTAGAGTGAATACGTTTTGATGCTACGTAAATATTTACGTAGTATCAAAAATAGAATATCGATTTAAAATGGTCGATTTCTCCCGTGTCTCTGAAAACGATTAATAAATTAATAGACTTTATTTACAAGTGAGTTCACGAAAGAAATAATCATCCATTACGACAGTGTGTTTATTTACAATTTAAAATCATAATTATTATGTCCGCGCACCAAAAAAAATGACGTTTGACGTTTATCGTTTACATAAATGTTAAAATGCGTTCGATGTAGAAAAGATGCTACCTACATCAGGAAGAAAACACAGATCAGGGTTTCTCAGGAAAGATTTCCGACTAATATCGATTATTGCACCAATGACATTATATAATAACGTCATTTTATTACATGTTTTTACCACACATACGCCTCAGGGATCTCATTTCTACAGCATTCAGTCAGTGAGAAACGCGGAGATCCGCAAAGAATGCAAGGCTGATGTAAGCGTAATGAGTAAGATCAAGAAAGGAACGCTCCGATGGTTCGGGCATGTAGAGAGAATGAACGAGGAAAGGAGTGTAAGGAGAATATATGACGCAAATGTGAATGGTAGAAGAAGTCGGGGACGCCCGAGAAAGACATGGCACGATCAAGTGAATCAGATACTTGAGTCGGGCCATGTCAGGAGTCAGAATAATAGAAGAGCATGTATGAGACGGTGTATGAATGTGAACGAGGCAAGGAGTGTGTGCCAAGACCGAGTTATTTGGCGGTCCGTCCTCTCTGCCTACCCTTACGGGGAAACGGTGTGATGGTTAGTTAGTTAGTTAGTTAGTCATTTTATTGCACGACCTAAAATCACTTTAAAACAGAATAATTATAAATATTTGATATTATATTATAATTCTATTATCAAATATTTTTATTATTATATTATGTTTAGGTATAATAATATTTTAGACTCGTGATTACTCTCGCTCGTATATAGCACATAACCACAAAAATCCGTTCCTACATACACGACCGCACAGCGCGACTTCTGTCAAAAAATGAATTCTCCCCCCCCCCGCTGGCCCCCGCCTACCTTCCGGCTTCACCCGGGATGGGATGTTTAAAGTTTTGTTTTGGAATGTTTTCTGCCGAACACGGGAAGCTCAAACATTGACCTTGAATGTCGACTAAAATTGTCAAACATTTATGACCTTGACCGTTGTACGGGACTGTCAAAGCAAAAGTCTGGCATTTGCCCGCTCAATGGACCCGACTTTATAATGATATGAACTGTACTACATTGTGATTGAAACATGATATTTAAAATTTAAAAAATAAAAAAACACACACACACCGAAAAAAAGTATAAAATCCCACAAAATATTTTGTGAAGAAAAAGTGAAAAAAAATTAAACTCCTAATAAAAAAGACAAAGTTTGCCTTATTTTTTTGTAAAATCGTTAAACCAAAGGAATAAATTGTAATAATTCTCTGGAGTATAATAGTTGAGTAGAACAAGCAATAATATCAGGACGTTTGCATATTTATATTTACTACGTTCAGTTGGAAATACTTTCTCAGAAGTAGTACATGTTTTCAACTAGGAATATAATTATAAGAACATAATAATTATAATTTAATTTATATATTTTATTTCATGTTTACTGTTCCACAAAATTATTTGTAGGTCTCAAATTTGTAAAATTCCGTATACACGCGAACCTAACATATATATACATTTATTAATAATGTATGATATAAAATTATTTTAAATAATTATCACAGAATTATAGGAATACAACGTTTACATATAATCATTAACTTTTAGTCGAATGCTGATTTAGCTCCTTCCATTAATAGATTTAAAATGCTGATGCATTAATCAATTTAAAAAATATTTATATTTATCGGGAGAACAACTATTACGCCGATAGTATTTTAGTGATTTATTTTTGGGTAATTATACCATGTATCGCTTCTTTACATTAAATTCACAAAAGTACCCTGTGTAATCTTATGGGGTGCTGTGTGGATGGTATTTTTAAGGAGGAGAAGTTCTGAGAATGAAAAAATTAGGAGAGGTTGGAAGGTGGGGGTCAGTGTATCCAGAAACGACAAACGTATGCATCCGTCCTCTCAAATGCGGTGCAAGGCGATGGGTCAAAAGAGTCCGGCTGGATAGGCCGAAAGGCTTCCCTCAAATATTCTCTCGAATCGGCCCGCCACGCAGAAAGTGGGCAGGCGTATCCGCCGCTAAGACAAACCTCAACCCATAAACCTAGGCACCCCTGTAAGTCACCAAACGTCTAACCCCGAATGAATTAATGAATCATCTGACCCCGTTTCTTGATATGGGCGCCCTTGACATGATTTTTCACAAAAACGGTGCTATATAAATTAGCTAAATATTTTTATTACTATAAAAATGTGTTAAGGCCGTAAAATACTTTTTTTAATATTATAATTTTTTGTGTTTTTGGTTTGCTCAAAACTCACATTTTAATCATTTCCGGCGAATTCGTAACTATAATAACTTCTTTTCAAACCGACCCAACCCCCGGGGGATGTAAGTTTTTTTTTTATATTTAAGAAATAAAAACAATACCTTACCATTAATATATTTTACGTACGACGAATTTAAAATTTTATAACACATTTTTCAACCATAAAGTTAGCGGTAACAACCAGATTTAATTTTTCTAGACGATAAATAACTAAATTCTGAAGGAAAACGTTGAGAAACATCTTACATATTTGTAACAAGTTTTTCAGAATTAATTAAAATGAAAGCGGCGGAAAGGTCAAATCTCCAGGCCTGCTAAGGCGAATTCTACCGTACGTCCATCCAATACGCCAGCGCCGTGCCGCGGGCTTATATTTATTTACACGCTTTCTTCACTTACGTCGTTAAGGTTCCCACATTATTTTAGAGTGTTTGGTAGGGCAAATTCGACAGTAGGTCCGTCCAATACAACGAGTCACGAGTCACAATTTGTGTACACGGCTTCTTTACTTACGTTATTAAGATTGTAAATATATTTTAGGGTGCATTGTCGTCTTACATAAGTAATTCAAACTATTTATTTACAATTTTAGCTCCAAATTTAGTAAATCATGTAATTCTTTATAATGTTCAGGTACTTAATGTACTAATTACAAACTCAAGTGCGTAAATGTTGACGGAGTCTCAGAAAAAACAATTGTGGAGAAATGCTTATCTCTTCATTATTATCAGAGCTTGTTTTTCAAAGCTATTAAACGCAAAATTTACTTAAATTTTCTGAAAAACCATCAAACTGTAAATAATCCATTAGCTATTCATGGGCTTAATTATTAATTGTCTCTTTTGTGTACCATTAACAAAGAAAATAAATCTTCCATCTTAACGGCCTTAAATAACGCTGTGAATTTAAAAAGGATTTAGTTTAAACAGATTTATAAAGAGCAACAAGCTTTTGAACGCAGTTTTAATCAATTTAATTAATAAATAAATAGTGTTCCTTCTTTGTATTTTATTTGTTCGAATGGAAAGCAAAAACTTGGAAGCTTTTATCAATTAAATGATATTTACATATTATAAACTTCCAGTAAAGACAATAATGGAAAATTGCGTCTAACATGACACTAAATGGATAACATTTTGATGATGTGTATGATACCGTTATTATAAAAATATAAACAAAAATATTTATTTGAGACACACACAGGATATTTGTAAAACATTTTTGTAGGTAATATAAAAAAAAAAAAATACAAATATAATATATCTAGACTAATGTGTCGGCAGTAATCACATTTGCATATTCACAGAAGCAAACACATAAAAAACAATGTAAGTATTATTCATAAATAACTTGAAAACCAAATTATAAAATTTGAAATTCAAAATTTGAAATATAATAAATATAAAATATTTTTGAAGTAATTATTGAAATGTAATTAAACAACACATTTTTTTTTCATATGCTCAAATCTTGGAGATATTTTTGGATTTTTTTTTTTAAATGCCGGTAACCCTGGTGTTTATTGAATTAGTTATATTGTTTACAAAAATATCTATGATAGGGTGTATTTTAACAAGATCGTCGTATGATCGAGACATTCTAGATATAAGATTAAAATATCCAGTATTATTGGTAAAAATTTCGGTCCAAAATATGTTAAGGTTTCTGGTAGATTTGGGCCTGGCGTATAACTTGATTTGATGGACTAAATTACTATCTACACGATTATTCATAATTTTTTAAAGCATTAAGAGGTCATTTATGTTTAGTCTTTAAACTAGACTCTCTAATTTGAAATGTGTAAGTCTTTGTTCGTACCCCTCTAAAAGATGGTAGACACCTGATCGGTAAGACAAAATCCGTGTAATTTTTCTATAATATAATGTGGATTTCAGACTGTTGACCCGTACTCAAGAACACTACGGATAAAGGAGTTGAATAGAATTATTAGGCTATTAGAATTCTTGAACAGTTTGGATGATCTTACAATAAAACAAAGTAGTTTATTTGATTTACTCAAAATGTATTCAATGTGTTGGTTGAACCTTACTTTATTGTCGAATATAATTCCTAAATCTTTTATCGATTCAACTGTTTCCAGATTGTGATCACATATGCTATATGTAAATAGAGTTTTTTTGGTGTTCTTGGTGATATTTATAACTTTGCACTTAGCTATATTCAGTTCCATTTCATTGTCAACACACCAGGTAGATATTGTGTTAAGGTTTTGTTGTAAGAGTTCACAATTTTCAATAGATTTAATTGCTTTATATAATTTAAGGTCGTCAGCATATAGAGGAAGAAAGGTGACGCATGGTGGGATGACGAGATCAAAGCATTGTTTTCAGAGAAGAAGAAAGCATGGTTATGTCTGATAGCGGCTGGCACCGCTTCTAGCGAAGAGAGAGATAGAGCGAAAGAAGTATATAAGGGATGCAAGAAAAGAGTAAGTGTTGGAGTGAAAGAACGAAAGAAAAGTCTGGAAGAGGAAGAGGGAATAAAATTGACAAAACACTTCCAAGAAAACATTAAACTGTTTTGGAAGGAGGTCAAAGGTCCCGAAGTGGTTCAGAGAACGGAAGTGTGAAAGTGATAAAATCGAAAGATGGAAGAATGTTGACGAATGAGGAAGAAAAAGAGAGATGGATGAAATATTTTGAGGAAGTCTTTGAAAGCAACCCGGGTGACAGTGAGACCAGTGGTGAATCGGGTATGAACGATGACGGAGTGAATGTTACTAAAATCAGCGTGGATGAAATTAAAAAATCGATAAAATGCATGAAGAATGGTAAGGCTGTTGGTTTCGACAATATTGCTGCCGAATACTTTAAAGGAGATAGCCATATTATTCTCACATGGTTGTGCAAACTTTTTAATCAGTGTCTAGAGGAGAGTTACACGCCATTAGATTGGAGAAGGGCTGTAATCATACCATTATACAAAGGTAAAGGGTCGCGTATGGAATGTGGGAATCATAGGGCTATTAGCCTGCTAAGTTCAGTCGGTAAGCTGTACGGAAGAATATTGATTGAAAGGGTAAGAATGGAAACAAAGGATAAAATATGGGATGTGCAAGGTGCCTTTATGAGTGGAAGGGGATGCATGGACCAGATTTTCTCCTTGCGTATGCTCACTGAGAAGTTTCTGGCGAAAAACCAGAAACTTTTCTGCGCCTTTGTAGATCTACAAAAAGCATACGACCGAGTTGATAGGAAAAAGCTTTGGAAGGTGTTGTCCAAGTATGGAGTGAATACAAATCTCATACAGGCAATTGCGTCTCTGTACGAGGGAAGCGTTGCATGTGTTAGGGTGAACGGTGGTTTTACGGGGTGGTTTGACATCACAAAAGGTGTTAAGCAAGGCTGTGTAATGTCACCATGGTTATTCAATCTGTACATGGATAATTGTATGCAAGAATTGAAAGAAGTGGGATTGGGCGCGAAATTGAGTAATCTGAAAGTATGTTGCCTGTTGTATGCTGATGATGCGGTGCTGATTTCTAACACTATGGAAGATCTACAGTCTCTCGTATCAAGGATGAACGAAGAATGTATGAAGAATGAGTTAATGATGAATGTAAGTAAGTCTAAAGTCATAGTGTTTGAAAGAGAGAGTACGAAAACAGTATGCAATATAGTTGTGAATGATGAATACTTGGAGCAGGTGGATGAGTTTGTGTATCTGGGTAGTATGTTTACGAGAGATGGGAAGGCTGATAGGGATATTGAAAGAAGGGTGAATGCTGGTAACTCCATTAATGGAGGACTGAATGCCGTTGGCGCTAATAAAAAACTGTCAAAAGAAGCGAAACTAGCAGTCCACAATGGAGTCCTGGTACCTACCCTGATGTATGGCAGTGAGGCATGGAACTGGCAGAGGAAGGATGAAAGTAAACTGAATGCTGTTGAAATGAGATCCCTGAGGCGTATGTGTGGTAAAACAATGTATGATCGTGTGAGAAATGTGGATATCCGCAAAGAATGCAAGGCTGATGTATGCATAATGAGTAAGATTAAGAAAGGG
Source organism: Limnephilus lunatus (assembly GCA_917563855.2). Lineage (NCBI taxonomy): Eukaryota > Metazoa > Arthropoda > Insecta > Trichoptera > Limnephilidae > Limnephilus > Limnephilus lunatus. The sequence continues at coordinate 87,738,547 of OU830594.1, read as the reverse complement.
GCCCTCAGATGGTTTGGGCATGTAGAGCGAATGAACGAAGAAAGCAGTGTAAGAAGAATATACGACGCAAATGTGAATGGTAGAAGATGTCGTGGACGTCCGAGGAAGACATGGCACGATCAAGTGAATCAGATACTTGAGTCGGGCCATGTCTTAAGTCAGAATAATAGAAGAGAATGTATGAGACGATGTATGAATGTGAGTGAGGCAAAGAGTGTGTGCCAAGACCGAGTTGTTTGGCGGTCCATCCTCTCTGCCTACCCCTGCGGGGAAACGGCGTGATGGTTAGTTAGTTAGTTAGCATATAGAGAAAAATTACAGCGGAGTTTATAAATAAGTTCGTTAAAAAAGATTTAGAAAAGCAAGTGTCGAAGGTGAGATCCTTGTGGTACGCCCGACGTAAAAAATATTAGTGAAGAGGTAAAACCGTTAACAGTAACTAATTGACTTCTATGTGGTAAATATGATTCTAACCAACGAAGCAGATTTCCGTGAATGCCAATTTTATCCACTTTATTCATTAAAATACGGTGGCTGACTTTGTCGAAGGCTTTGCTGAAATCGGTGTTCATGGCATCTACTTGTATTTTATTATTCATCAATTTATACAAAAAGTCCATACACTCAAGTAAATGAGTATTTGTGGATCTTTTTAGAAACAAAGCCATGTTGAAAAGGACTAAGTATATGTGTTACACGGTTAAAAATGGTTTTATATACAATGGACTCGAATATTTTACCAAAACAAGATAAAAGACTGATAGGACGGTAGTTAGTTACATAATTTTTACTGCCAGATTTGAGGATCGGAATGACGTGGACAACCTTCCACAAATCAGGAAAAACCCAACGTTCAGCCTTTTGATGATTATTTTGTGTAGTGGTACTGCGAGTTGATCGGCACAATTTCGAATATACATATAGTGGAGGAATTCCATCTGGGCCGGAACCCTTATTGATATCGAGAGTATTCAATTTCGCTTTGACCTCGTCTAGAGTTATTTTGGTATGAGACAGTGGATAATTATGGAGTTGGAAAGAATGTTTAGAGTCACTTTTAGAATTAGATGGTGAGCTAAAAACAGAAAAGAAGTAAGTAGATAAGAGTTCACATGTATCTTCACCATTTGTTGCCAATTTGTCGTGGAGATGCATGATTTTGGGGAGAGAATTAGAAATTCTTTTCGAATTAATGAGGGTTGAAAGATTTTTGATACTGTTAGGCAGATAATTTTCTATTGAATCTACATGAGTTTTAAGGCAGGTACCAATAGATACTTTTACTCTAGCTCTCAAAATGGAAAAACTGTCACAGTCACATTGATTTTTGTATTTTTTCCAATTCTTTCTAATCTTTTCTTTTTCTCTCAGTTAGTGGATCATAGCACTGCTAAACCAAATTGGAAATTTATTATTACGGATTTTTAAGCGTGGGGTGTGTTTTTCAATTGATAGCCATAACAAGTTATTAAAATGAAGTAGGGAGTCATTACAAATCAGGGTGTTAAGATCGTCCCAGTTTTTTTTTTTTTTTTTTTTCATTGCATTTAATTTATTCCGTTTTTGTGATGTGATCTGGATTAGTAGGTCTTCAATTGGACATTAAAAAAATCGATGATAGGAGTCAACTTTGGATAGCACATGTGAAATAATTTGAATGTTGAGGTTATGGTTGGAAAACACCAAATCTAAAATTAGATCCATGTATATTGTTAGAGACGTGATTGAATTAATTCTTTCTTGATTGATTAAGTCCAGTCAAATTTTGAAAGTCTAGTAGAGATATTGATTTTTGGCTATTATGAAAGACTGGTCTGGTATGAGTTACATTGGCATTTCGTGAGTATTGAATAGATGGCACATTAAAATCACCCGTTATTATTGCTATATCCTCTGATGACAAGTTATTATGTTTCGTTTGACAATTTAAAAAAAAAAATCTGTGAGAATTTCGGTTGGTATATTTGGAGGCAAATACGCCAAACATAAGTTAAAGGTTTTCATAGACAATTCATGTATTTTAAATTTAATCCATAAATCTTCTGCAGATTTTGAGCTGTGTGCTGAGGCTAAATAATATGTCGTGTCTTTCTTAACGGCTATTAGAACACCACCACATGATTTTTTTAAGAGAACTCGATATGTCCCTATCGCTTCTATATATAAATATTATAACGATCATCTACTATTTCATAGTCATTCAGGAGCTTTATACAATACAATATAATATACATTAACATAGTGCTCGATCTTATTTACTAATTGTACAGGACATCAAGGGACGTACTTTACCTACTTTAACCATTGATTCCTGATATTGTTTGGAGTAAAAAATATGAATGAAATTTTTGCTTCGGTGACCTGTTCGATATTTATTTTTAATATTTGTTTTCAAAGTTCAACATAAAAAATAGTTGGTATTGGACAGTTAGGTTCGGGGTGAGGGGTTGGGCAGTTACTCAGCTGAATGACCACATGTGGAAGAAATAATTTTATGTTTGGCTCTGAAAAAAATATGTACATATATTTTCTGTTTTTACTCCAAATAATACCAGGAATCACCGATTAAAGAAAGTCAAAAGGCAGATAATATTACAAGGAAGCATACTTACTAGTACCTGCCAAATCATTTGTGATTTATAGGGAATAACCAGACAAAACTGGAAATATATCATTTTTAAATCAAATTTTAGATGTTTTGCCTCCTTTCCATAAAAAAATTATAAGTTGATTTTGAAAGACTGTTCTTTTATCTAGTAAAGATTTGTTTTAAATTTTGCGAAAATATTATGTTTATTTTTAGTACAATAAGGTTTTACCGTAGGTCGTTGGCAGATTTGCTAAATTTTTAAACCAAATTTTCGTATAATACAATACACATTTGAAATCATATAATCGTGCAGTAAAATAAATCAATAAATTATCTGGGAAGAATTTTAATTTTATTTTACATAAATCATTTAAAAAAAAAATCATTTAATTCAAAATTTGCATAAATATGCTGAAAGGCTTGATGATGAAACTATTAAAATTATATACCTATATATATATATAATTATTAAAATTATTATCGATATTGAGTTATTATTTAAAAAAAGCTGGTACGGAAAAAAAATTAACTTTCTCATAACGATCGTAAGAACAACTATTGATGAAATGTGAATTCTTGGCCGCAGGCTTGTTAATGGCCCTTAACTCTGTTTATGGCTTCAGAAATTTAGATATGGTTCGCATGCAGACGATATAATTGCGATTACATGTTATTAAAAATGCCATTATTTAATTCTTGTAATTTTAGCGATGTACGACGTTTTTTAATAAAATGTTTAGGAAAATAAAAGCACAGTTGATGTGGGCGGAACAACAGAAAAATTAAAATAATTATAAGCAATAATTATCAGCCTGAAACACTCGTCTACACTGAAAAAAATTTCCGAGAAAATGTACTGGCTGCCAACGGGACTTGAACCCGTATCCTTCTAATTGCCGGTCAGGTGCTCTACCACTGAGTTATGGCATCTTATCTAATACCCGCCAAATAATTCAATATATACTAGTGCTTCATTCAACAATTACTGCTTATTACATTTTTCCACCTGAAAACAACCAACTTTATTTTTTGTGAGAGAGGCATTTTGAATGCTGAATCGCTTTAAATCGCATAAAAACCAGTTTAGTTAGTTTATCAATTAAAAATTATAATAACAATAAAATTTTATCTTTTTTAAATGTGATTCGTCCCTCGCTAAAAAACAGATTGAGATGGTAATGCTTTGACAATATTAATCAAATAAGAAAATTGTAGATAATACAAGAACGGTACTATCAGTAAGGTAAATTTTATTAAAAGGTAGTCTAAAAAGGTAAGTTTTTAGTGTGAACATACATTATGTTGGGCTTGTTATGAATCTTAGTTCCGGAGAAAATTTACATATTGCAATCCTTAGGCCCAGATGCTCCAAAAGCGTGAACTCCAAACTTTATATTTGGCTTGCGCTCAGGTTCCATCAGATGATTTATTTATTTATTTATTAACAGAAACAAACAGTACATTATTTACATTGGTGAAAAAAGTTTACAGTTAATAAGTATATTTCAAGTTAGGTACCTATGATATGTTTCATTGAGGTATCTTGTTGTGCGTTGTGGGAGGGTGTGTGTGTGTGAGTGTGTGAGTATGTTTGTGGATGTGAGAAGTGGTGATGTATGTATGTATGCGCCTTGAACAATTTAAATTACTGACATGATGCTCTTTTTAAATTTAGGAAGTGAATCGGAGAAAATGTCGATATTAGAATTTAGACAAACATTATTTAACATATGAAGAGCACGGTTAATTGGCGAATTAGTTGCTGCATTTGTTTTATAATTAAGCGTGTGGAATAATTCTGTATGGCGTGTACGTCTTAAGGGTATGTTAAAATTAATTAGGGAAAAAAGTTCGGTACAGTCGATGTTATTATTTAAAATTCTGTGTATAAATGTTACATCAGCTATTGTTCTCCTTTGTTGCAAAGTTTGAAATGTGCATCCAAAGTTATTGTTGAATTTGAAGGCAAGATATTTTATAAATTTGTGTTGAATGTTTTCTATGCTATCAATATACAGTTTGTACTGCGGGTTCCAAATTGGTGAGGCATATTCCAGTGTACTTCTGACTAATGCAAAATATAACATTACTACTGTACGCGGGTTACTGAATACTTTACTGACACGGAGAACAAAACCAAGCATTTTCTATGACCTGTTAACGATTGAGTCGATATACTTATTAAATATAAGTTTGCTATCAAGGTAAATGATCTTAACATTCCTTTTTAGAGATGACAGGTTCATTGTGGAGTGAATAAGAGTACTCAATTATATGTTTATTTCTGGTGAATGTCATAGTGTGACATTTGGAAATATTGATATCTAAACAGTTAAATTTGCAATACTTGCAAAGCCTATCTAGGTCACTTTGTAACGCTTCACAGTCAGAGAGAGAATGCACCACTTTGAATATTTTCATGTTATCAGCGTAAAGCAAATATTCGGAATTTAGAAGGCATGATCCAATGTCATTTATATAAATGTTGAACAAGAGCGGACCTAGGTGGAAACCTTGCGGGACACCAGATATTACCTCTATAGACTTTGAGAAGACGCCGTTGATTAATATTACCTGATTGCGATTACTAATGTAAGACTTAATCCATCTAAACAGGTTGCCATGTATACCAAGGAGGATGAGTTTTTTCAAAAGAATTGAGTGAATTACACGGTCAAAGGCTTTAGAGAAGTCTGTATACATAGTATCGACTTGCTCCTTATCGTCCATCTTGCTATGCAAGAAGTTAATGAAAAGGGCAAGGTTGGATGTTGTAGACCTACCTTTCATAAATCCGTGCTGATTCGACGTAATTATTGTCGAAATAGTAGAGTACAATTGATCAAAAACATTTTTTTCAAGAACTTTACTTAGAATAGGAAGTTGGGAAATTGGACGGTAGTTTTTAACGTTATGCTTATCACCTATATTAAAGATTGGTGTGATAACGGCTGATTTCCATTTGAGAGGAAACGATCCTTCTGTCAGTGATTTTTTAAAGATGGCGCAAACCGGAACACAGATGTATTTACTGCAGTTGCGTATAAAAATCCCTGGCAGCCTGTCTATTCCTGGTCCTTTGTTAATATCTATGCTTGAGAGATATTTTAAGGTGATTTCTTCATTTATTTTGATTGAAGATATTAATGTGTTGTTAAGAGGATCTACCGTATTATTAGCATCAGGAGTTGGAATTTCATTTGTAAAGACTGTTGAGAAGTAATCAGCAAAAAGGTTTGTAACTTCTTTGCTGTCGTGTGCCGTTGTGGAATGATATGTCATGTGTTCAGGTATAGTGGGAGATTTTCTTTGCGTCTTAACATAACACCATATTTTTTTAACATTATTTTGAATATTAGATTCCAATTGGGCAATATAGGCTTTATGAGTAAGATTAGAAATCTTCTTCTGTCTTTTGCGGAGTAATGCGAAAGATTGATAATCCAATGGATTCTTGTAGCGTTTCTAGGCACGAAAAAACTTTAATTTTTCTTTCGTTATATTAATTAAAGCCGCCGAATACCATGATGGAAATTTAGTTGATCTGGTTACTTTTTTTGGAACCATGTCATCTATTATGGCATCAATGATTCTATAAAAATGGTGTACCGCAGTATCAACGTCTTGCGCATTCAGTACAGAAGACCAATCACTATTTCTGAGAGCATCATTGATTACATCATAGTTAACTTTATTAAACAATTTGATTATCTGGGGTTTTAGAACGACAGCAGGGAGGGGAATATTAAGTTCAACTACAATAGATTTATGATGTGCATCTTCGATTACTGGTGGAGAGTCGGCAGCGGAGATGTTGACTGTAGTGTTACAAAACACGAGATCTAAAAATTCGTCTGTGAGAATTATAAATTGCATTATACTGTGTTAAATTTGAGAACGAAAGGCAACTAAGGAGGGTAAAAGCGCAGAGATCAGTACTACGTGGCTGACACGTATAGTTCCAGCTCATGTTTGGCATATTGTAATCGCCTAATATTAGAAAAATGTCGTTTGGATATTCAGTAGTTAGATCAGATATGGCAGTTGTATGACTATTGATGATAGAGAAACGCTGCGCATTAGATAACTTAGGACTAACCCCCGGTAAGTAAGAGCAACAAATATGAATATTAGAAATACGATGTTTCGAATGTCTTAAAAACAGTGAGATCCATATATCCTCTGCTTCTGAAGTCCACGATTTTCGTGATCGAACTTTAAAATCTTTTTTTATACCTATAGCAACGCCTCCCCCTTTAGTTTTACCCGTTATAATAGTGTCTGTCATTTCTGTAAACGTTGTACCGGCAATCAAACAACTCATCATCAGATATGCTGTTAACTAACCACGTCTCACTAATTAAGATTAAGTAAAATTCGTTAATCAGGACATTTTGATAGAATTCTTTGGTTTTGGATCGAAGGCCTCATGCATTTTGATAAAAAATTACGATAGTGTCATGCATTATGTAAATGAAAAAAATATTATCCTGTTACGATTTGAAATAAATATAATAATTATTAAAAATAAAGCATTAGTCGAAATGAGGCTAGTACTATGATTATAATTAATCAGCAGCCCAAAGTCCACTGGGGTGAGCATATTTGTCAATCTGCGCAGAAATGAATGAATGTTTTTGTGATATATTGATTGAGAAGTTGAGTCATGTGTGTGTAAAGTTGAGTGGAAAAATGGTACAGGTAGAAAATCTAAAGTAAAATATAATATCAATTTAAGAAAAATTATTATGTTAAATTGTTTAGAAGGGTTTGACCAAATACAAGTATATCAGGAGAGGTGATATTTTTTCTTAAATAAATTTTCGAGTTTCTCACTCATAAAAAATCATAATTATTAACATTTTTGAATTCTTTGGCTGATCTCAACAAGGATTTATTTTTTCTTGTAAGGTGGTCATTGACATAAATTTTACCTCCTGCAACATCTAAACTCTTATTGTCAACCCCCTTCTTCTTTTTAATAGCCGCTATCAATTCGTCCTTCTTCCTTTTGTTGACGAATTTAGCCACCACGTTCCGAGGGTGGGCGTCACGGGGAGCTGCTGCTGGTCCCTCTTTAGGATGTCGGCGTGGTTTGGCTCTAGTGATAAATTCAATGTCCTCTTCCTTAATTGTTAGTCCGACATTTGACGCAATTTTAGTTAGACTGGAAACTAGGTTTTCGTCTTGCTTTTCAGTCAGACCGAAGATTTCTATGTTATTGATGAGCAACTGTTGTTCTCTATCGTTGTTTGTTTTGTCCAAATACGTAACAATCTTTTTTAATTCAATTACTTCGGCTTCAAGTTTGTCCATTTTTTTTAGTTTTTCTTCTAATACCAGAATTTTATTGGTGTAGTCTTCAATTGTGCTATTATTGTGAACGATTGTTTGTTCAAAAGAAACCAGTTTTGAATTCATTGAGTGCAGTTGTGAGGAGAGTTTCTTTATTTCGCTGAGAAGAATTGTCGAGTCATTAGAGTTGAGATTGCTGGAGAGCGGTGATTCTCCTGTTTTACATTTAGCGCACATCCATGACTCCTTGTTCTCATCAGACATCTTCTTATAAGCTGCGGAGGTAATTTTGGCACAGCTGAGATGCATTTGGTTTTCGCAATTTATACACTTCATACAGTCAGCCGTTTGCACTGTTACATTGGTTGCAGGTAGAATTCATGGTGGGTAACAGTAAATATTATCTGTGATGATATTTAAATTCTTCAATTTTAATTTCTACAATGTCCTGTCACTTGATTTCACCAAATTCAATGTTCAGTACACAGAATTACTCTTAAGGTAATTGTTTTGACACAATATATTACTTGGAAGTACAGATTTATATTTTTAAATTTGCTAAGAACTTTGACACTTTAACAAATGATGTTGTCACACCGGTAGTTGTTGTGAGTATGATGTTAATCTTGTGATGAATCGCAGTAGATACGAAAATATTGTAGCTTCCACCTTACGAATGAATAAATAATATTTTAGAATTATAACGAAATCAACACACTAGCGACACCTAGCGGATTAAGTTTGATTGGGCCATGGAGACTGCAGAGATCTATAATTATTAAATTCATGTCAAGTTTTGATAAATAGAACACAGAGGGATCCAATTATAAACACTTAAGATTGATCAACCAATCAGAGAAGGGGGAGGTTACCCTTTTTCAAGACAAAGAGATGGACTTTGGACCAGGACATTAGATGGATAATTGATGTCTTATTTTACTCTCACGGGAACGGCGGGTCAACGTTCGATTTTATAAACGGTCTCGAGGACAAGGGCATTTGGTACAATGACCCTAGATGTAAATTAAATATTGGGTGCAACAGAGGAATCGACAACCGCAGTTAACGAACAAATAAATCCATATTATGTTGAAAAAATGATGCAATAAAATAGCAAGGAAATATAATGAACGGAAGATTGAAGAAAAGACCTGGAAAACGTGGGAAAAGCTACTGTAGGGATACTCAATTGCATAACGAGAACGTGAAGAACAAAAGGAGGCCAGATTCAGCGGAAAACGTACGTTTGATATTTAAAAGAAAGAAAAACGATGGAAATTAGGAATGTCACTTTTAGATGAAGCAATAAAGTCAGGGAAAACGATTTGGAAAGAAAATCTAATGGAAAAAACGGACATTTAAACGGAAGTGTTAATTGAACAATATAAGATTTCGGCTTAATTTTGCGTTTTCATACGAGTTTAAATAGATATCGTTATATATTTGAAATAGGATGGTTATTCTAGTTATATTACGTTAGATTAATTCAAAGGAAAGGATCGTTTTACGTCATTTGCTATGAGAAAATACTAAAGACGATAGAACAAATTGCTGAGGCAATTGATGTAAAAAAAGGTTGTCGAGCTCACACACTATTTTGTTGTTTAAACATGAGATTTCCGACATGGTTTTGGGTGATTAGAATAGTCTTTATTGCTTTTGAAGCAATAAAAGTTAACATGGAACTTATGCAATGTTTGGATAAGATAAAAGAGATTAAATTTAACGAGTTAATATTAATTTCTTATTTACGATCAAGTACGTAGAAATCGAAAACATCAACATATGTCAACGATGATACTTTATGGGATTTCGGGATGAAACGAGACACAATTTTATACGTTTTTATACGAAGCAATTAACCTGACACATATCCCAGAGTCAAATTGGAATTTTCTTCTATGAAAATTATGAAAAAATAGCAGATTGAATATTAATGACTAGAAGGTGAAGTTTTCTAAGAGAAGATAAGCATTGGAAATTATACAAATGATGGTAAAGAATGAAGTAAAGACAGTTAAAAGACGATTCCGTAAGGAAAACTCATGAAAATTCAGAAGTATCGATGAAAACAGTAAATTTGGCTTGGAATATAACTAATCATATAGTTCTGGACAATGACATAAGAATGAAGCAGAGAAATCATAAAAATAACGTCGTATATAAAATATAATTGAAGAAAAATAAGAAAATTCAAGTCTACGACGTAAGTAGAGACAATACAGTTAAAAATTGAATTTATTCATATAAGAAACATGAAAATGTGGGGAAATTTAGGAAAATGAATGTTGGGAAAAGCATAGTGAAGATTTCGACATGAGTTTGTTCGTGCTCTGGTAGCGATAAACCAAATTGAGAATTATATACAGTTTAATGAAGACGTACCTATTATATATTGAGAGAAAAAAGGACACGAAAATCATGATATTTTAGTTAAATTCGTAATACCAGAAGACAAAGGAACGACGGGGCAAAATTTGACATAATGGTAGGTTCGACACTGGAACAATTTACGTAAGAGACAGAATATTTCTAAAATCAAGGGTGCCGGACTTAACACGTTGATACGAAAATGACAGAATTGATATATGAAATCTCGAGTTGTTAGAGTTTAAATTAGAAAATCAATGAACGCGTAATTAAGATGTTCTAATCCTGGAGGTACATATAAAACTTAGGACTTAGAAGAATCGAGATCAGTTTTCGGTGTTAGTTGTCGGGAAGCAGTCGTCGGGGACCAATCGTCAGATTAAAAACGTGGAAGTTACGTGACGTAGCGTCTAAAACGGTTATTAGTTGAAAATTTCTTAAGTGTTGTAAAATTTTGAGACTTAGAAAAATTCGGAGTGGGAAAATCTGAGACTCAGAAAATTATAGTCAGTGTTAGTGATTAAATCTGTGAAGTGTTGAAAATTAAATAAAGTGTTTTATATAGTTTTACAATAAATTCAATTTGTCATTAAAATAAAAAGTTTATATAGTGTAGCGAATTTAAAAAAAATCAACAGTGTTTAAAGAATTTTATAACAGCATTGAATAATAATATATCTATTTATAAATTCAACTTATCATTAAAATAAAAAGTTTATATAGTGTAGCGAATTTAAAAAGAAACAACAGGGTTTAAAGAATTTTATAACAGCATTGAATAATAATATATCTGTTTATAAATTCAACTTATCATTAAAATAAAAAGGTTATAATATAGTGTAACGATTTAAAAAAAATTAATAGTGTTTAGAGAATAATTGTCGAACCACATTAATCTAAAAAAAATTAACATCGAGTTAATTCGGCTAGATAACGTACGATTGAACGGAACATTTCTATCACAAAGTAGTAATCTATTGTTAGATTAAATAATAATAAATCTATTATTTCGTAAATAATCGTGAAGTGGTTATTGCTTGAAAATTATAATTTAAGAAGCATGTTATTTTAATAATGGAATAACTATAATAATAAATCTGGAAGTTAAGATAAATAATAAATGATAAAAATCTATTCGGTATTTAATTGTATAATACTTTGTTGCTAGATAAAAGTTCGGTGCAAAAAGGAACACGAAATAAATAAATAATAAATATTCCGGATACTAATTATGAATTAATTTGTTAAACTTAATTTAACAAAGTGTTAGGTTAATCAACGAGTTTTGGAAATAAAATACATTTTGATTAATAAAGATTAGTCGTCAATTAATTCAGTTTAGATTCAACAATATAGCGGAATAATAAATCGAAAGGATTAATTTAGATTTAGTTAGACAATAGCTGAATTAGTTAGAGAAAAAAATATATAAACAAAAGGATTGGTCGTGTAGAACCCGACTGGAACCGACATGTTGGGGTGAGTTTTCATAAGTATAAATATTTTCAGAATCATGGACGAGGAGAGAACAGCTGATCATCGGTATAAAAATTTGTATTATTACGACAAAATATTACTTGATTCAAATATGTGCTATATATTTATATTAAAAAAATAATGTATATAATATGTATTTCGAATTATACTTGTATGTATGTATATGTATTTCTATATATATTCCGGAAATAAAATATCTCAAAGAGATATTGCACAATTATGATTAAATGTTTATGGCATATATGTGTCTTACATCTGTTCATATTGATAAGTTATCCATATATGGGTAATTATATATATATATTTACATTCCCAGAAAAAAAGAGGTTAATTAAACAAAACATCTTTTATATTAAATTTGAGTGATATCTATCAGATACCTACCTACAAATATATCTACACTTATTAATTTCCGAGTTCCTATAGAGTCATATATATTATATTTAATTTATTAAAAATATGTAGTTTATGTAAATTTATTCTATGCGAAATTACCTCTCTATAAGTAATATATATATGTGTATTAAGAATATAAACCACATTTATTTACGTATAAAGCCTATATAAATATTGTTATATATATATACTGAATAATAAATTAGCAGACGGGTCTTCGATCAGATATAAAGTGAAACCAATACAATGAAATAAAGTAAATTAATTAGGGCAAATTGTTTTGGAATGCATAGTGTAAACAAAAACACGTGTCATTTCATGTACTTATTCGAGAGTATGTTATTGGGTTAGTGGGTCACGAAGTCAGTGACGTTTTGTTTATGAATTCTAAGATAACATAAACAATTGACATTCTTAAATTGCTTCGGGCTAACATTACTACGATATCAAAATACAAAAGGATTAAAAACCAATTTATATAAAACGAAATTAGTATTTATTTTACAAAAAAAAAAAATATAAATCATCTATTTGAAACATTTGGAAAATTCACGGGATAGCAGCGAAATATGATTTGAGGAATTAACAAGAAGATTAAATTGCAGTTTATAATTACATTTGACATTTGAAAAATCACGGGATAGTAGTATAAAAATGAATTGAGGAATTACATGAAAACATTTGAAGTTATGGGAATAAAAACCTCACACGTATCAATCATTTATATGAGACTTTTGAAAAATCACGGGATAGTAGTATAAAAATGAATTGAGGAATTACATGAAAACATTTGAAGTTATGGGAATAAAAAACCTCACACGTATCAATCATTTATATGAGACTTTTGAAAATCACGGGATAGTAAAAATTTATATCAAAGAGTTGAACCTGGGGAGGGGGAAATTTTAGAAAAACAGTTCAACAATAGGAGGCAGTGGTCGCTCCTAAAACAAGGACCATTAACCAAACACATAATAGAGATGGCAATCTCTTAAATAAAATTGTCAACCAAACAAACAAAAACCGGAGTTATTAGTCTTCATTAATAAAACTAATAAATATTCTTAGTTTATTCTTATATATTGATATTTCCTACTCTAAATATGTATATATTCGGTCATCGGCTAAGGTTTTGTGCAGAATTCCTTTTCACGAAATCCGAGCTTGGAATGCGAGGCTAGCTAGCTTCACATTGCGAGTTATAATCCTTCCCAAACGTATGTATACATATATATCTTCTTATGTACTGTGCATTGGATGATGTGAACTCGCTTACAGCTAGCGCTTTAGTCTCGACAGAGGCACTTTCACATCGTCTCTTGCATGCGAGAAATTAGGATTCACGACCCGAACTCTTGCAAAAACCGTGAGTATATGATTGTGTATAGAACAAAACCGGTTCGCTCTAAGTAAATAGTAGACTTCGGAGGAGTTGGAATTTGGAGATTTCGGGGCTTAGAGAAAGACCTGAGTAACGTACACGACGACATGGAAGATTGACAGAACAAGGTAAAATGGCTCTCTGGAAAGTCGCGTCGGCTGACTGTGCGAAGTTCTAGTTGATCTTTGACCACCCTGTTTATCTGCAGGAGGAATGGAGCCAAATTATGCAAGCAAAAGAGCATTTTTGAGTTCGTTCTAAAAGACAATCAAAAAATAACAATAATCTACTAAAACAACGTCATATGTACGTTATAGCATCAGGACCAAAATAGGGGAGAGCCAAGCAGTAAATAAATCTTGAGTAACAAAAGATTTCACTTACAATTAACCGTTTGAGTCATTCTTAATTATACAAACAATTGAACAGGTAAATGTCATTAATTGCAGGTACATTACGAATTCATTAGAGGTAGGGAATCGAAATAGTGTTTAGGGAAAGTTTAGTTCATAAAGAAAATAAAATGAAATTTAGGATTGCAAGAAATAGACCAATCAAATTCGATGCTCAACGCTCCTTTCAGAATCAAAGGGTACCACAAAACAAAAGTAATTTAGTTCCCACACCATAAATCAAAAAAATAACACAACGTTTGGTGGAATTTATTTACAACATAAATACGAAAATTTACGTTCAAGGTCGTAGATAACGTATTAATTAATTAAGTACTTATATCTATAAAGATATGTAGTACAAGGGAGTTTTAAATAGCTACCTGTAGTAATCAAAGAAAATAAGGGTCACATTTTCATGAAAGCTTGTGTGTCATACATATAAAGCCTTTGAGAAAATTAAATACCGATCAGAGCCAAAAGAAAAATTCAAGAAAACTTGAAAGGATGAAAGAATTCAAAAATAGTAAATATTAAAAAAAAAAAAGAATTCAAAAGAAGAGACGAGAAAACGAGCTTATCACAATCTTAGAGATTTTAAATACCATTATTAAACCCTCCGTCAGGCGCAACTATGGGCGATCCGAATTCAAGAGCACCCGGTCTGAGAGCCACTCTTCTTCCACCCCCACTATATTAATTCTAATATAAAATACTTGTCGGGTAGTCTTGAATAAGATCTAAAGAAAGGAATTATACCAAGTTTAACACAAACTAACCAGTTTATTAAACATTATCAACCATGAACTAAAATACACAATTTTTCTAAATTTTTTAGTTAACGCTGGATCTTCAGAAGCATCATCGTTGAGGAGAAGCTTTAGCATATCACCAACATCATTTGGTTGACAGAGAGCATAATTTCGAGCCATTTCAAAAAAAATCATAGAAAATGCCTGAAAAGAGGAAAAATTAAATTAGTTGCCTATCAGGCGCAGGCGGCCTGTGAAGCCAGGGAGGTTGCACCTGAATTGTGTAATGGCCGACACCTGACTTGAGGCGGGCGCCGTACGTGGTCCCTAAAATTAGGCAAGTAAAAGGAGGAAAGGGGCGATGGGCTGCCTTTGAGAAGTGGAGAGGGAAACAATGTCTTTTATTGGCCTCTGAGGCCGGCTGCGTCTGACGGAGGGTTAACTACTTAAAAACATATTTTGCAACCGATGAATCTATGGATTCAGTAATACTATGACATCATTAATTGGGGTGTGCTCTGAAGTTGAAAGAAGTGGGTAGGGAAGATACGAAAGATAATGGTGAAGTATTCAGATTAGTTTACTGAACAAAGCTAAAACCATTTTATGGAACGTTTAGATTCTGATTGCAGGTCTTTCACCAGGGCGGAAAAATAAAATTAGGTGTCTTCCACTATGGTAAATAACAAATATTGTACCAAAACATAATAATATTTTATTCCAAGAAGTTTGCAGATAAGGTTTCCTCCGAAGCCGTTTCAAGAAAACAATTTGCGTAACGCAATTTATTTTAGTTCCACGGAAAAGCGACATGGAATCCCAAGCTCTTCCTACCAATTTATTCTTTTTCCTTTGCTGGCAACAAAAATAATATCACATTTCGAATATATTTATAAAGTATTAATATATTTATTTTTTTCGATAGGTCAAATATGTCATCATGTTTTTTCAACTATTTCAATATTAGCAATCCTATATAAATTTTATGAGCGTGCAATTTACGAAAGATTAAACAATTTCCTGTTAAAAAAATTATTCTTATGTAAAAAAAACAATACGACTTTAGGAAAAATCGAACACGTGGCATCAGTCTTGCGGCAAAAAATGATCAGTATATTTAGGAGCGGCATTAATGAGGGAAATTATATTTTATCTATAGAAGTTGGCCTTTGAAACAGTAAACAATGACATACTTCTCAAGAAACTCGAGAAAATTGGTGTAGTTAGTTGGTCCTGCTCTTAATCTATTCAAACCATATCTTAGCCATAGAAAAAAGTTTGTTAGCATTAATAAACAAAATAGCAACTACCTTCCATTATCCTATAGAGTTCCGCAAGGATCCCTACTAGGACCACTATTTTTCCAAATTTATATCAATGATATTTTTCAATTAGATTTAAACGGTGATTTTTTCTTGTACGCAGATGATAAAAATAAATTCATGTAAAACACTTCGTGTACGCGAATGATACTGCATTGGTAATTTCATACAGTGATCTGCAATTATTTTCTCTTACAACAAGATTTCATTGAACTTTTGAAATGGTCTCATGACTCTGGTTTAATCATAAATGCAAACAAAAACTAAATTGATACATATTAGATCACCCAATGCCAAGGCAAATATTATTAAACCTGAAATTAAAACACACACTTCAGATTGCTTACATGAAATTTTTTAATGCCCTCCCATATAAAATCAAATCTGAAGAAAATTATAAAACCTTTAAATCACAAATAAAACAACTACTAGATCAACCCAACACAAATTATAAATTTTAATTTCACAGAATGAATTTGTACCGATTAGTAGTACTTGATCAAGTCATAATTATAATATTTGGTACTTTAGTTCTAAATTAATCATTTAATTCCTTCACTAATTAACAAAAAAAAAAAATTATAAATTAATGTATTCTTTTCATTTTTACATATCCTCTTAAAATATTTTATCAGCATTAGAACTGAAATGAAGCGATTATTGTTGTAACTTAACATTATGTACCTACTCCTGCAATTATTATCAGCTAATCCAATTTTTAGAATCAACTATATGTACTTACCATATAACACCTACCTAATACGAGAAATGTAATAATATTATTTTTACTTTTAATTATCTATACTACATGTATCATGTATATCTAATTTAGTAACTGCCATGTTAGTAAATTTATTAATCAATATTAATTTGTTATCATTCGTAAGTTTATTTTCTTAATTTAAAAAAAAGATTATATATATGTATATTATTTTTACTTTATCTTTTTCTATAATAGCACAACTACCCAATTCAAACACGAGAAATGTTTTCTCTTTTAAATTGGGTAGATTCATTAACAAGAAATAACTTTATCTGTAATTAGTTTTTAAGAACCAAATATTTTCTTTCTTAAATCTATTACTTATAATGTATATTTCAAATAAAAAAATTAAAAAAATGTCGGCATCTCTACATTGTGTACATGTGAAAATAAATATTGAACTGGTTAAAGAATATGTTTATTTAGGAGTTATTATTTATTGTTTTTTCAAATGGGATTTACAAATAAATAAAGTCTGTGAGCGACTCAGAACAGATTATATAAACTTAAATTCTACCTTAAATTCTAATTCTATTCTACTATTCTGACCGGTCAGTGGTTGAGTGGGCATAACGCTTGGGTCCCACCCGGGCGTCGCACGATAGATTCCTCGGCTGGTCAAGTCCTCCAACACGACACAAGCAACATTTTCAGCTTTCTGTGGTGGTTGTAGGAGATTTTCAAACATTGTTGGGTTATTCGTAACCCGGGAATGTTTGTCTTTCTTTAAAAAAGAAAAGAAAAATAAAATGTTCCAATATGCACACTTCTAATAATTTATTTATCATTAGCTGAATCTATTATAAGGTATGGAATTACAGCCTGGGGACTTTGTAAAACATATGGAAATCATGTTCAGTCAGTTCAAAATTCATTAGTTAAATTATTAGCGCATAAAAGTTTATACGAACAAAGGCATAATGTTCCGTACTTTTACCAAAATCTCAAAATTCTCTCGGTGAGAGCAATTCTGTGGTATAAAAAAATATTTCAGTATTTGAACAGCCCTATATACATACATAAACTGGACCACATTTACGATACTCTTTTTACGCTAAATGGAGTACTAATTGTACCTAAGCACTTGAACAAATATGGGCAATGAACGCTGGACTACGTCTTATCAAATTGCTTAAATAGCTTACCTGCTGAAATTAAAAAATGTACAAATGGTAAAAAAAAAATCATGTTGAAAAATTGGCTCGCCGAAAGAAATAATTTGTATTAGACTATAACACAAAAAAGTCTAACTGCAAAATAAAGTAGAATAAGTTTTTTTTATATCTTCAAAGTAAAAGCACCCATTGACAAACTACTAAAAAGTAGTTTATTGGGACTTTTCTTTTTTCTGTAAAATATTTTTATTTTTTTCCTGTCATATGGTATTACTTTGTTTTTATAATAAATAAATTATAAAAAAATATATAAAAAATACTGCAATTGTATACTGGAGTAAAAATTTAGACAACTTACTAGCAAATGCACAAATAGACCATGAAAAAGGTGACAGTTTATTCTAATCAAATATCCTAACAATGAATGAAAAAAAAACAGGTTACATGATGTTAAGTCAAACCCGTAAAATAATTCAATCTCATATGCATACTCTCAAAAAATGAAAAGAATGCCTTGCAAATCTTAATATGGGATAAATATCTTGGGCGTTTATATTAGTGAGCATATAAATTTAGCAGCATATACAAGACATTAAATGTAAAATGTAAAATCTTAATTAACTCTCTCGCAGCCAACTGGGGCCGAAGGTAGACCCCAAAATCACTATCCTTCTTATACTAACATAAACACATGAAATATATTTTTAGTATTTTAGGCATTCCTGCGCAAAGGATATATACATAAAGTGCCGTATAAAAAAAAGTGAAAAAATCGCAGGAAAAAATATTTTGTCAAATAAAGGTAATATTACCGGCCCGATAAATGGACAATAAAAAAAGAGAACAAGGGATTTCTATGGTTGAAATGTAAAAAAAAACATGGGGTCATCGACCGACACACTTCGACACGGACATTATGTTTGGCATCTTGGGCTGTCGAGAGTTAAAGTATTAAACCGGTTATCATATCTGTTACCAAGTAAATTTAAAAAATATATTTATTTTATTGTCGCAAATTCACTTAAAAACTAGTTGATTAAAATCTGGGAATATGTAAATGAATACAACAAACATACCTATGGTAAGCAATCCATAAGTTATGAGGGAGGCCTTATAAATATAATTGTCGAATGTCCACATTAAAAATGAATAAAATCTAGGAACATTTAAAAAAAAAGTTCTTGAGAGTGAAAAGTTAAAAGTATTTGTAATTAGGTTATATTTTCTGTTAGGTGTCAACTTGAGTGCAATTCTTCCATCTGGAACCAAACCCTCTAGAAGGTTTTGTTGGAACCACTTTATTCGGTCCAAACTATCGAAAGAATACAAAAATAATTCTCGTTTCCTAAGTTTTATGACGGGTATTCTCGCACGTTGTTGAACCACGACACTCATTTATACTTGTATGTTATACATGACACTTATTTATTCTTAGAGTATGTTATATATATATGACAATAATTTATTCTTTGAGTATGTACAACAAATGCATGTATAGCTGTATAATGTATAACGTATGTATAATGTATAAGTATGTATAACCATGTACAATAAATACTATTATTTGAACATTTGTCATCCACTGTCGTAGAGGCGCTTATTCTGGTCCTATCGAATGGCCTCCACTTTTGTTTCACATTAGCTCCACATAGGAGGTCCTGAGGAAAATAATTCTCCTCAGCGTCTATGGCTTCTTTGGGGATACTGAATGGAGATTTTTTTTAGAAAAGGAAGGAGAGAAAGTTCTCGGAAGGAAAAGGGTATAAGGGGTGGGTAGGAATCTGGGGTCAGTGTATCCAGGAGTGACGTACGTATGAATCCATCCCTCCCACCGCGGTGCAAGGTGGTATTCCGGGATAGTACGGCTGGAGAAGTCAAAGGGACTCCCTCAATCATACTCTCCCGATTCGTCATGCCATGCAGCTGCTGGGCAGATACATCCGTCGGATGAATCGACAAATCGACAAACCGGACAAATCCCACCCTCTGAACCCGGGCAACCCTGTACCAAACGTAGCAAACCACTTGGGGTGACCTATGCAGAGGTGATGGTTATCCAATAAATAGTTCCCGGGGGTCCGAACCCATTCCCCCTCCCAAATTGAGCATGCTCTAATGAATAATATAGGTATTATATTTTACCCTGTGTACGTCTTTCATATTGTGTCACCCTGTAAATCACATCCATTTCCCAAAGTAGCCCAGGCGGAGGCTAGGCCGGAAGTGGGCAGTATAATAATGGCAGTTCATACACACCGGAAGTGTTCAAAGGCAGTAATCGGAAGCTCGGGCTGACACTTCCGCCCCTTGGCCCGTCCACCGAACATACTTAGCATCACAATGGCACTGGGTGATGATGAATTGTGATGGATTTCATTATCATGTGTGGCTCAAGATGATGGAGGTCAAAGTAAATATATTAAAGACATTAAATAGATATTATTTTTCCCTGGCACCTGGCACTCAAATCTAATGTCAATAAAATCAACCATTGTATTGTTTTACAGCCTCACCAAAAAACGCCGTGAAAAATTTATTCAATTAAAAAACTACCGTGGATGTGAAAACATTACTAATTAAAAAATGTCAAAAAATTGTTCATGGATAGATATAGAGATACATTGCCAACACAGCAAGAGAGGGTTGTTAATCTTTTTTATTTACTTGTTTTGTTAATAATTTTTGAACAAATTTTGGAATTTTTCCAACATATTTTTATTTATTTATTTATACTGGGTTTTACAGATGTTTACATTTACATGAGAACAATCCAGTTATAAAACTCAGTTATTACACAATTATAAAAATCTACAATTACGTACAATTTAATACAATTAGAAAAACAAAAACATCACAAATAAAAATACATACAAATAATACATAATACATAATACATAAATAAATAATACAAATAATAAAATAAATATAATAAATTTATACTAGCTTTTACCCGCGGCTTCGCTTGCATGGTATTAGTGGAAAATTACTGGCATAATTATTGGCATAATTGTTATTATTTTTGCTTTTTTGTCTAATAAAAAATAAATATTGTTTAATAGAAAATTTGAAAAATTGAGAATGACATTTCGCAAATAAAAATTCAATTTTAGAAAATATTTAAATTATAGAAATTTATTTTAAGTACCTACTCTCCTAATTTATTCTGATGATTTCGCCTCAAGTAGGAATTAGTATTTTATTCATATTTGAATCCAGAGTAACCTAAAGAAATAACAAAATAACAGCCCACGTCAAATAATTACATAGCAACGCTGTGTTTTTCGTCCGGACAATGAACATTTTTAGAGATAGGTAGATATTAACTATGACGCCAACAACGCATTTTTTTTCTAATTAATAAAAAAAAAACATTGTTTCCACGGTAACAATTTGTTTGACGTTTGCAATAACTCGATTTTGTTAGGGACCGAAAACGTATGAAAAATAATTGCATAACCCTACAGCTTATTCATAACGCCAGAGCTTACCAATATATAGCCTATGTTACTCGCAAATAATGTAGCTTTCGATTAGTGAAAGAATTTTTAAATTCTATTCGGTGTTTATTGCGTGAAAGAATAACACTCATCCATACAAACTTTCGCATTTATAATATCTACTATAAGATAAGATGTTAAAATCGTATGAACGAAATGAAATAATAACAAAAAAATTTAAGGTTTGCTTTTATTCCAAAAAAAAGTGACATTTTTAACGGACTGCTTGAACCTCTAAAGATGTTTATTTCTTTGATACGTTTACCAACATTAGCATTGGCCATTTATGTTATAAAAAAATCATCACTTTCAAGAAATTCTCTCACTAGTAGCTCATAAAATTGAAATTTTTAATGATGTATGCCTATTTTTGAAATCAGGAAAATCCAATTTACCATACGCGATTAGTTTATAATTTCTTGAATAAAAATAAAGAAACAGAGCACAACTAAGTTTTAAATTTAATAAACTATGTAAATTTAATAATTAATTAAACGTTTTATGAAATAAAAACATGATTCACGAAGAGATTTCGGTTAAAAAATCTCTAACGCCACCGTCATGCATCATCACGCCATCTTAACATTCTCACCCATTTAAAAATAATTCAAATTTTTTATTGGTAACAGACAGAATTTTTTTTGCACGGTCTTTGTACTGAAATACCATTCATTGATTGTGAAGTGATTTTTTTTAGTAAGGCTGTTAATCTTGTACGTATTATTTAAGGCATATAAATATGTCTCTGCCTGAAACTTTAGCCGTAATTGTTGAGTTTTTGTGTCGTCGTATTTGTAATATTTAATAACAACAATTCAACAACATCAATGGTAATTGTTGAGTGTTGTGTCGTTCTATTTGTAATATTTAATAACAAAAATTTAACAACCACAATTTTAATTGTTGAGTGTTGTGTCGTTCTATTTGTAATATTTAATAACAATAAATTAACAACAACAATGGTAATTGTTGAGTGTTGTGATTTTCCTATTTGTTATATTTAATAACAATAATTTAACAACAATAATGGTTATTGTTGAGTGTTGTGTCGTTATATTTGTAATATTAAACTTCATTTTCTGCCTATCATTTTATATTTAAATTCCTCTCGATTAGTTTTCATCTTTGGACTCCTTTATTTTCAATTTAACGTCTGTACCATATTTTATCTTCATTTTTATAAAACGAAATTGTCTTTATATCATTTTCTCTATGCTTATATGAAAAGCAAAGCGTGTCAAATTATTATAAACTAGCTGGGTTAGCCGGCTTCGCTCAGGAAAACATTTGAGAGTGTTATGGAATGTTTCACAATGGTGATCCCGATTCCCTATTCACGAATATTCCACGACATACACCGCCGACCCTTCCAGAACTTTTTAGAGTTCTATAGAACCTTCTTGAACTTTCCGAAATTTCAAGAGGGCGAAGCTTCCAGCCCTTATATCTTCAAAACCACGCCCTTTAGTTAAAAACAGGTACCTTTTTTCCCGAGAGGGGACAGAGATCTACCACACCTTATAACTCCCTTGATCGTACCGGGACTCGTTTCTGAGTTTTTGCGGTCCGCGCGTTTTTTTGGATTTTATTTTATAATATATAGCTGTTTCCCGGCATGCGTTGCAATGCCATTTTCAAATAAATAAAATGTTACTCCTTGCATGTCCTTTCCCGTGCGTTCCTCTCCAGCGTTCCACTTCCACCTTCCCCGCCACCACTCTCCCGCTCTCCCGTCCCGGCAACCCCCCTGGCACTTCATTTCTTGACTCCTCTCCCGCCCGGCCCGTAGCCGAAACTTTTTTCTAATACTAACGTTATTAAACTCGTGATATCTTTCTAATTAAATATCTGAATTGAAAAATTCAAAAAGTTAAATAAAGGTATTGAAGCTGTCTTGAATATGAAGTAATTTATTTTGATAAGAATTAACACCAAGATACAAATAAAGAGGCCTTTTCAAGCGGCGACATATGAATTAAACTTTTTAAATAAAAGAATACTTATTGTGGCATAACCATAATAGTTAGACATATGCTGTCACGACCTTTTTTGTAAATATTGATGTGTTCTACAAAGTCATACTACATTATTTTATTTTATCATCAATAGTTTTCGCAGCGCACGCGATGTAAGGAATATTTTAGGTAATTTTTTTACACCTTTGGTTGCATTATTGGAGTTTTAGTAAGGATCCCTAATTTTTTTGAAAATATAATATAGCCTATGTCACTCGGGGATAGTGTAGCTTCCCAACAGCGAAAGAATTTTTCAAATCGGTTCACTAGTTTCGGAGCCTATTTGATGCAAACAAACAAACAAACAAACAAATCTTACCTCTTTATATAGTGTAATATAATAATAATAATATAATATAATATAATATATAATATATTATATATAGTAGATTAGTCATTCCATTTATAAAAGCCTTAAAGCCAGCATCTAAAATATTTTCACCTTTATTGCAAGCTGGTGAAAATATTTTAGATGCTGGCTTTAAGGCTTTTATAAATGGAATGACTAATCTACTTTATATATTATATATAGTAGATTAGTCATTCCATTTATAAAAGCCTTAAAGCCAGCATCTAAAATATTTTCACCTTTATTGCAAGCTTATCTGCACTATTTACAAGCAATTAACCAAAATACTAGTATTTTAACACAAATGTTTCATTTAGAGTATAACCTCAACATTACTGTGCGTCAACTACTTGTTTTGGAAGACGACAGAAGTCACAAATTGGAGCTCGATTTACGACCGACTCCAAACCTCCAGAGACCTTCAAGGGACCATACAACCACAAGATAGAACATGTTCTAATAAAGCACAGCATGATAAGAGATATGGTGTTATTTATTAAGTCCAGATTGAGTTGAGCCAATAAAAAGATGAATCGATGAAGAATAAGGTAATAAAATTAATAAAAACGGCACAGATCCGTTAAAAATCACGTGATATTATAATTGAAGAATTTTAATAGTATTTCCCTAATTGAGAAACGATCAGAAATTTACCTTTCGAATGAAGAAAGTTTTTTATATGAATACCGCACAAGAGTCCCAATTGTTCTCGAGTATCTTAAGCCAATTAGACTAAGGCATCACCAAAACAGAGCTAAAGTCATTGTTAGGATTATGATTTGAATTCAGTCACTGCCCTCTGCAATTTTTTATCTAGTTTACTTGCCGACAGCTTATATGTAGATAATACAGGATTCTGTTGTGCATCCAGATGGCGCTAGTGTCAGTTCTATCAGGTGACAGTGCATTGTTATGAAAAAGCGTTTTTGATATAAAAAGCCGGTTTCTTGTATCGTCGGCCTTTTTTTATCGCTAATCGTTGAACTCTAAACAAGTCTTGTTTAGCCTTTTAATTTACAAACAGGGAACCAGCCCTGAGTTTAGTTTGTAAGCTGTACAAATAATTTTCGGATATTGAAGTGTTTTCATCATGTTTTAACCTGAAAGTTTGTACATAAATCAACTCAGTAAAACTTGTCAAGAGTGTTTTTAAATTGAAGAAAGGGCCCTAACATTTCCTAGCAGTCATTTCAAGCAATGTTTCAATTTTGAATAGTCGTCTTATACCAAGCCGATATAGAGAGTTTATTTCACTCTAGAACATGGAGCAAATATACTTTATATTATTTAAAATACACCGTATATTCTTATCTCTCGCCCATGAAGGCCATCAAATAATATGAAAAAAGTCTTTAAAAATCCTAAACAAACACGAAGTTCACGAATTATTAAATAAATAATTAAAATAAAATAATTTAGTTTCCAACTTATCGTTCGTATGAATTTTTCTTTCCACAATCAGTAAAATTTTTGGATAAGTAGTGCGTTGATTGTGAATAATTTCATCAAGGAATATTTCACATCATATCACAAACAACATAAATTAATAATAATCAATAATAAGGGCAGGGAAGAAACTACTGCCTATCTTCATCTGGTTGCTAGATCTTTATTTTGCTGCCCGAACATTTTCAAATGATTCATCTTTAAAATCTGATTTTTCAGAGAGTAGATTCTCGTGTATAGGAATGCAAAATGTCTATTTACATCCAGACTATTAAAAATGCACGAAACCGTTACAAAAGCTGCTGACCCTTTCTCAGCGCTCTGCAAAATTTTAAATAATAAATCATACGTAGGTATATGATGTATAGTGACTCGACAGCAGTTGATCCTCAGACAGTTGCTTCTCTGAAATATATTTTTTTTGTTCATTATTTACCGATTTCGAACCTAAAATCGACTTCAAAAGTACCATTAAAAATAAGTTGGCATGGATATCAAACGAATTTATACATGTAGTTTCGACTTTTTTACTTATTCGCTGGTATACATCTTATAAAGACAAGAAGTTTTATCCTTGATGAATATGAATGAAAATATTATATTTTTGCTATTCGGCGGTACATAATCGCTCTACAACTACATCTCTTCGGAAACACTTATTTATATTTTCTGTAAGTAGTTACAGTGTATTTTCCCAAAAAAACAGGAAAATAATTTCCCTCAGGGCCTATGTCATCTTTGGGATGCTGTGTGGAGGGTCTTTTAGGGAAAGAAGGAGAGGTAAAAGTCCTCTTTATTTTTTCACGACTTTAATAAAAACCGAAAGAGAGAAGATTCAAGATCGATGACGTTACATATATAAACTCTCTGGGACTAATATGTATAAGATTTTCACGGCCAAAAGCATTTTCGTTTTTTGTTTTGGGGGGTGTTATGATGCCGTGTTGCGCTACCTCCTTCTTTAGCCAACGTTTCGAACAGGTTGCAAAATGGTTGTATATTTCAATTGCCTCCATAATCA
Source organism: Limnephilus lunatus (assembly GCA_917563855.2). NCBI lineage: Eukaryota > Metazoa > Arthropoda > Insecta > Trichoptera > Limnephilidae > Limnephilus > Limnephilus lunatus. The sequence continues at coordinate 87,712,346 of OU830594.1, read as the reverse complement.
GGAGTGCTCCAATAAGAACTGGTTCCGAAAAATTGTTCCTCGAATCCACTGTCATCCATTGATCTCTAGTCACCGGTACAAAGTATCCGACATCCGGCGTAGCGCAGCAGTAAGGCGCTTGACTTGCACATCGAAGGTCGCGGGATCGAATCCCGGCGTGGCAAATAAATTTTATTTGATCAATTATTGTTATTTTACAATTTACTCATTTAAAATAATATATAGTATATTTGCGGCACGTTCCAGAGTGGAAGATACTCTCTGTATCGCCCTGGTGTAAGACCACCATTCAGAATTGAAACGTTGCTTGAAATGGCATTAGCCGTGTTTGGTGACCAGATCTGAATATCCAGGTACTTCCCCACCTTCCTCTTCCCTATCTCCTTTTTTCCCTCCCCACTACCCTCAGCCTCACAACATACCCCAATTTGGGATGCCATAGTCTCACTGGCTTCAGACGGGAGCAGTTGGAACTCTTGTGCGGTATTTTGGAACCGGTTCCTACGCCATTGCCCATAGCGGTTACTTAGTACCGGTGACTAGCGATCAATGGATTTCCAGGAACAGGCTATTTTGGAACCGGTTCCTACGCTATTGCCTATCGCGGTTACTTTGTACCGGTGACTAGCGATCAATGGAGGACAGTGGATTCGAGAAACAGTTTCTCTGGGACTGTTTTATTTTAATAATACTTACGACAAAATTATTCAGTTGTTTCTCTTTACTGTGGTTTTCACCTAACTAGGTCACTGGAGAACTTTTCTAAGGTAAACAAAAAGATTCTGGAACTATTAGTTAACTTTCACGTCAGTGTATAATCTACATACAGTGAGTCCTGAGGAGGAAGACAATTTTATAATAATAATTTGATAATACCTAATTAAGGATCAGTGTCCGGAGTGACGGACGTATGAATCCATCCTTCCCGCTGCAGGGCAAAAATACGGGTCGAGAGAGACCTTCCCAAACCGGAAACCACGATTCGGTTTTCCACGCGCTGACGGGGAGACGCATACACCACCAAGACTTAACACACCTCAACCCGGGCACTCCTGCTAAGTCACCAAATGTAGTGAACTTCTCGGAGTGACCTGTGTAGTTGTTGTTGATCCAAGAAATGGGTTCCGGGTTGGCGGTCACAAAATAAAAATATCCATCAAAAAGTAAAAGTAACTAACTAACCACCACGCCATTTCCCGCAGGGGTAGGCAGAGAGGGTGGACCGCCAAACAACTCGATCTCATCACACGTTCCTCTCCTCGTTTACATTCATACAACGTCTCATACATGCTTTTTTATTATTTTGACTCTTGACATGGTCCAACTCAAGTATCTGATTCACTTGGTCGTGCCAGTCTTTCTTGGTCGTCCTCGACTTCTTCTACAATTCACATTTGCGTCATATATTCTCCTTACACTACTTTCCTCGTTCATTCGCTGTACATGCCCTGACCATCGGAGCGTCCTTTTGGACATGGTTTTACAACAAAGCCTCAGGGATTTCATTTCAACAGCATTAAGTCTGCTTTCATCCTTCCTCTGCCAGTTCCATGACTCACTGGCATACATCAGGGTAGGTACCAGTAATCCATTATGGACGGCTAGCTTCGCTTCTTTGGACAGCTTTTTGTTGGAGCCAACGGTGTTCAGCCCTCCATTAATTGAGTTACCTGCATTCACCCTTCTTTCAATATATCTATCAGCCTTCCATTCTCTCGTAAACATACTTCCCAAATAAAACATACTCATCCACCTGCTCCAAGTATTCATCATTCACAACTATGTTACACATTGTTTTCGTATTCTCTCTTTCAGATACCATGACTAAGTAAAAGTAAAAGAGAACTAAAATGTGTTTTAATTAAAATGACTTCCTCCCCTATGCTCCTAGAGCCACTATGCATGCAAATGACTTCATCGAGTATTTAAGGATTAATTTTCATTAATGCAGAAATTATGACTGCCGCGGAGAATGGGATATAATAATTTATTATCTGCACAGAACTACGTTATTAATATCGTCGATGTACTTGAATGGGAATTTCCATATTCATGCTTTATTTTAAACAAGTGATAAGTGCATTCATCGGATGACGTAAATGGTGGAGTAATTTATCACTTCGGTGACAAGATTGATTAGGTAATGATTTTGAAGTAACATTTTAATATTTATAGGTAATAACATTAATTCAAAGTGCATCCGAGAATAGGCCAAAGCGATTTAAGTTTGTACAAATCTTTTAACTTGTGTTCAAACCTCGCCAAAGAAATTCATAAATATAGGTTTAGGTATAGGTACATGTTCGTATTTTTGACCCAAACGTAAATATTGAATTGCGTTAATCACTCTGACTTCCGGCCCATTTTGTCGGAAGGTCAAAATATTTCAGGCCAAAATTTGGAAGGTGTTATATGTACCGCCGCCCCGGGAACCATTTATTGGATAACCAACACCCCTGCCATAGGATCACTACGTTCGGTGATACGGTTCATAAGAGTCCTACCCACCCTTCATACCTTTCTATTCCTAAAACTTCAACTACCTCCTTTCCCTTCAAAGACCCTCTACACAACATTCCCAAATATGACATAGGCCCCGAGCGAAATTTTTATCTTCAGGGCCTCCTGTGTGAAGCTATTTAAAAATAGTCCGTTCTGATATAAAATCAAAATAAATTAAACATTTCTTAACTCATCTAAAAACTAAAAACTGTTTTGAAAGATGATAAAATATGCATTCAAATTTTATAATTCGAAATAAGCATATAATTTGGGCAAATCTTATATAAAAAATTCAATATTGGTTTGTTTTTTTGTATGTTTGTTTGTTTGTTCGTATGTTATGCACTGCCATTCCGTTCACCGATTGCGATGAAACTTGGGTGATTTGTTGTGCGCATGCCCGCAATGGTTTCTATATACATACATATAATAGTGAATTCTGGCATAATAACATTACGCATTGCTAAACGTTGATATGATTGATATGAAACTTTGGGGATTTAATGTGTGCATTGTGCATGCCCGCGATGGTTTCGATATACATTACAACCGGTCAGTGATTGAGTGGGGATCGCGTTTGGGTCCCACCCAGGCGTTCCATGTTCGATTCTTTGGCTGGCCTTGCCCTCCATCACGACTCAAGCAACATTTTCGGCTTACTGTGGTAGTAGTAGGAGATTTTCAAATATTGTCGGGTTATTCGTAGCCCGGAAATGTTTGTCTTTCTTTAAAACAAAAATAATATATGTATATATTGTGAGTTCTGGCATCATCTGAGACAAACGGGAAAGGATAAGCAGAGCGAATTTTTTTCTTTATTAAGTGGCATTGCAACGCATGCCGATAACTCGCTATTGTATTTAAATGCTTTTGTCAGAATTTGGTAAGTTGAATTATGTAACAGAAAGTCCCTACTTTAAAATCGTAAGTAATAATATAAACGGATCGACCGATCGACGTGATTTTTTTTAAGAGAGATAATTGAGAGGACTGGGAGAGGACTGAGAAATGACATAAGCTACTTTCCATCCCGGAAAAAATATTTCATTCCCTTGGGAAAATTCTTTATACAGTAATTTCCCCCTAATACCATGCGAGCGAAGCCGCGGGTTAAAGCTATATGATCATAAAAATGTGACCATAAAAATACGAAACGTATCGATGATATATGACCATAAAAATACGAAACATATTGATATTTGTCCATAAAAATATGCCCATAAAAAACGAAACTTATCACACGACCATAAAAATACGAAATGTATTGATATTTGACCATAAAAATACAAAACAAATGATATATGATCATTGACTGTCACGGTTACTTTAACTCAATGGATTACAGTGGATCCGAGGAACTGGCTATTTTTGGAACAAGTTTTTATCGGATTATATAATGGTTATGTACACTCAAACTGGGCGAAGCCGAATTATATGCCGCCCGCAGGGCCTAGCATTAAAAAACTGCGAAGTGAGTTTTTAAATTCTGATGTGTTATAAACTAGAACAGGAGACGACATAGGTAAACCCTACGTCATCGAGTACACGGATGAAACTACTTTGTAGTGATAATGGACACTTAGAAAACCTTAAAAAAGCTGGTCTGCCGGTGCGCCTCTTGGCAGGAGCCGCGCTGCCATGGAAATAGTCAGCGATTTTTTTCGAAAAAATTACGTCATCGAGTACATGAACGGGAATGGTGTCATATGATAAAGGTCGATTAGAAAATGAGAAAAAAAGCAGGGCTGCCAACCGGCAGCCTGGCAAGTTCGCAGGCAGCCGGCGTCAAAGTGGTGTAAAAAATAGTAATTTTTACGTCATCAAGTACACGAATGAAACTAATGAATAACGATTGTCCAGATCATTCCGTTTAAGAATTTCTTGGTCTGCCGACCAGCAGCGTGGCAAATTTTTGTGTACGATTTTTGAAATTTTTTTTTTTTTAATTTTTCATTTATCTTTATTATTATTTTTATTTCATTATATTTTTAAAAACTTTGAATGCCATATTTTAAAAATATGAACAATAATGATAAAAAAAAAATAATTTGAGAGTTTCGAGTGTACCCATCCGTCAGGTGAGCCGTTCGACGCCAAACCACTTACGAAACCTGCCGCGGTGCCCCTCACCGCTGTCGCGTGTCAATATTATAGTACAAATTTATAATATTAATAGTCCTTTTAAAATTGCCTAATAGTTCATAGTAGTTGGAAGTTCGAAAAACCAACGCACCATCGCTGTAAGAGCTGCGTTCGTCCGTAAAACGACGGAAATTTCTGAAACCCCGTTCGTTTCATATCGGTTTCGCTTGCCCTGCTTCACCGATTACATCGAATACAAGATCGAAACTAATGAAAAACTGTAGTCTAGATTATTTCATTCATGACTTTTTTGGTCTGCCACCAGCAGCCAGGCAGTTTTTTGTGTACGATTTTTTAAAGTTTTAATTTTTTTTTTAAATTCTTAAATAAATTTTTTCAATATATTTATTATTATTTTTATTTCAATATGGTTTTAAAAACAAAGAATGCCAGATTTCAAATAAAATAAGTGTTAATGATAAAAAAATAAATTTTGAGTGTTGCTAGTGTAATCGACGCAGCAGGGCAAGCGAAACCGATGTGAAACGCTCTGGGTTTTGAAATTTTCGTCGTTTTTCAGACGAACACAGCTCTTACGGCGACGGTGTGATGATTGTTCGAACTTCCAACCACTATGTTCTATTAGGTTATTTTGAAAAAACTATTATTATTATAAATTTGTATAATAATATGGGCATGCGATGGCGGTGAAAAGCTCCGCGGCCAGTTTCCAGTAAGTTGTTTCGCGTCGAAAGGCGCTCCCGTCCGATGGGTACACTCGGAACACTCAATTTTTTTTTTTTTATCATTGCCACTTATTTTATTTAAAATCTGGCATACTAAGTTTTCAAAACAACATTGAAATAAAAAAAAGTAATAAAGATATTGAAAATATTTTTTTTTAAATTAAAAAAAAATTAAAACACAAAAAATTGTACACAAAAAACTGCCAGGCTGCTGGTCGGCAGACCAAAGAAGTCATGAATGGGATGATCTAGACTACAGTTTTTCGTTAGTTTTGATCTTGTACTCGAGTAATCGATGTAGCATGGCAAGCGAAACCGATATGAAACGGACAGGGCCCGGAAATTTCCGTCGTTTTCCGGACGAACGCAGCACTTACGGCGACGGTGTGGTAGTTGTTCGAACTTTCAACCACTATGTTCTATTAGGTAATTTTGAAAAGATTATTATTATTATAATTTTGTATAATAATATGGGCATGCGATAGCGAAGGCTCTCCCGTCCGATGAGTACACTCGGAATACCGAAAATTTAATTTTTCATCATTGCCACTTATTTTATTTAAAATTTGGCATTCTAAGTTTTTAAAACCATATTGAAATATAAATAATAATAAAGATATTGAAAAAATTTATTTAAGAATTTAAAAAAAAATTAAAACTTTAAAAAATCGTACACAAAAAACTGCCTGGCTGCTGGTGGCAGACCAAAAAAGTCATGAATGAGATAATCTAGACTACAGTTTTTCATTAGTTTCGATCTTGTATTCGATGTAATCGGTGAAGCAGGGCAAGCGAAACCGATATGAAACGAACGGGGTTTCAGAAATTTCCGTCGTTTTACGGACGAACGCAGCTCTTACAGCGATGGTGCGTTGGTTTTTCGAACTTCCAACTACTATAAAATATTAGGCAATTTTAAAAGGACTATTAATATTATAAATTTGTACAATAATATTGACACGCGACAGCGGTGAGGGGCACCGCGGTAGGTTTCGTAAGTGGTTTGGCGTCGAACGGCTCACCTGACGGATGGGTACACTTTAAACTCTCAAATTATTTTTTTTTATAATTATCGTTCATATTTTTAAAATATGGCATTCAAAATTTTTTTAAATATAATGAAATAAAAATAATAATAAAGATAAACGAAAAATTAAAAAAAAAAAAAAAAAAAAAAATCTTTAAAAAATCGTACACAAAAATTTGCCAGGCTGCTGGTCGGCAGACCAAGAAATTCTTTAACGGAATGATCTGGACTATAGCTATTCATTAGTTTCATTCGTGTACTCGATGACGTAAAAATTACTATTTTTTACCCCACTTTGACGCCGGCTGCCTGCGAACTTGCCAGGCTGCCGGTTGGCAGCCCTGCTTATTTCTCATTTTCTAATCGACCTTTATCATATGACACCATTCCCGTTCGTGTACTCGATGACGTAATTTTTTCGAAAAAAATCGCTGACTATTTCCATGGCAGCGCGGCTCTTGTCAAGAGGCGCACCGGCAGACCAGCTTTTTTAAGGTTTTCTAAGTGTCCATTATCACTACAAAGTAGTTTCATCCGTGTACTCTATGACGTAGGGTTTACCTACCTCGTCTCCTAGTCTAAACGTTTTGGTAAACTCACTTTTTTGTCATTTCATGAAAGTAAAAATAATTAATAAAAATTTAGGTTACTTAAAGGTTTTCTTATTTATTAGTTTAAGTATTTTTATGTTAACTATTAGATTTTAATACAAAGCGTGGTGTTTTTTCTTTCGAAAACCGTTTAAATCATATTTCTAAGCATGATAGTAAGGGAGTCACAACAATTTCTATGAGACCTATATGTGTTGAACCGAAAACTGAACAAATTAGCCTGAGGGATGAAGTGTGTTATCAAATCATAAATAACTTTTTGACGATAACCATGCTCATTGATAACATGAGCAAAATCTCTTAAAAGCTGCAGTTATATTTTTGGCATACATTATTTTATTGAATACTAACGTTATTACCAAGAATTATTATTGATCTATCTATTATTTTTAGTTACTATTGAAAGGTAATGTTTGTTATTGTTTTTATCTTTAAATTATACCAGGATTAAAAAAACACCTTTTCCTAATACGGAATATGCAGAGTTCTTATACCTCCTGAGAGTGCTTTGAAATTCTCCAAAGCGAAAGTAAAATAATTAAATTGTTTTCTGCAAACAATACATTTCCATTATTTACGGTTATTAAATACACAGAAAACTAACAATGAGCTGTAGAAAATGTTAAAACAATGAAAACATGTTTTCTTTTTGTTCAAACGAGTTTCATGCACAATGATAATAAAGTATTGTTAATTTAGTATAAAATGCTTTTACTCAAAGCCATTACAAAAGCATTGTACTAATTATTGGTATTAATTCATTTTCTAGTAAAGAAATAATGTATTTTTTCTCACTAACAATTTAAGCTGCTGGACTTTTTTATTTCTGCCGTAAAAATGAGTCCAACATCTGAAGGTGAAAATTCTTCGATGGCGCTACAGCCCATATCGAGCCTTGGCCTCCTGCAACAGTCGCCTCCAACTCCTTCTGTCCTCAGCGGCTGACTTCCAGTTTGGTACCTGGAGAAGCTGTGCTGCATCCCCTCTTACCTCGTCTTCCCACCTCAGTCTGGGTCTTCCCACTTTTCTCTTTCCACCTGGGTGTCCAGTCAAAATTCTTTTTGGGACGCGTGTATCCGGCATTCTCTGTACATGCCCAGCCCATCTCAGCCTGAGGAGTCTCATATGTGCTGAGATGCTAGGGGCCTTATATATGTCATACAATTCTGTATTGTACCGGATGCGCCACTGTTCGCCCTCTTTCACGGGTCCACATATTCTTCTCAGCACTTTTCTTTCAAAAGTATCCAGCATTTCAGCCATCTTTGCCGTCAGTGTCAGCGCCTCACATCCATATGCCAATACCGTTCTCACAATGGTCTTATATATGGTTATTTTGGTTTTTCTGTGGACACTACGTGACTTAAACACTGGCAGCAAAGAAAAGTATGTTTTGTTGGCTGCTGTGATTCTCCTTCTGATTTCTGCTGGGTCCTCATTGTTCTCTGTTAGACTGGAGCCCAGGTAGGTGAATTGATCGACCACTTCGTATGAGTAGTTGTCTTTAAATTGTGCACTACTTCTTCTTCTGTGTGAAGGGTTCCTGCTCTGTACCATCATTTTCGTTTTATCAACATTAACCCGCAGTCCTACTTCTCGTGCCGCTGTTTCTAAAGGGTCGAAGACCTCCTTAATGGCTGAGATTGATCTTCCGATAATGTTGATGTCATCCGCATATCCGACAACTTGACTGCTCTTGAAACAAATATTGGAGCCAGTGTCTATTAGCGTTTTTCTTATTACATATTCGAGCACAATGTTGAAGAGAGTGGGAGCCAGACCATCCCCCTGTTTTAGTCCCTGCGATACCGTGAATTCTTCCGACAGTTCTCCGTCTATTTTGACCTGACATCTTGAGTCTGACATTGTGGCCTTGATGAGCCTAACCACTTTAGGTGGGATCTGGAATTGAAGTAGTATGTCATATAGACACTCCCGATCTATGCTATCATATGCTTGCTTGAAATCTATGAATAGTTGATGTACATCTATATCAAACTCCCAGCACTTTGCCAAGATCTGTCTGACGGTGAACAATTGGTCTGTTGTGGATCTACCTGTGCGGAAGCCTGCTTGATACTCTCCCAGCAGGTTTTCTGCATACTTATCAATTCTTTGTTTCAGTATCATGGTGTAGATTTTATATGCTGTGCATAGAAGTGAAATGCCTCTATGATTTTCGCATTTTAATTTGTCACCTTTTTTGTGAATTGGGCATATTATGCTTATTTGCCATTCCTCTGGGATTTTTTCCAATTTCCATATTTTTGTTATTAAACTAAGTAGCAGATTTTTCAGGTGCTCATTTCCATATTTGAACAACTCTGCCGGCAGGTTGTCTTTCCCAGGTGATTTGTTGTTTTTAAGTCTCTTTAGTGCAGCATTTATTTCTGACATTGTTGGTGGGTTCGCTGATTCTTCATTACTTGATTCAGTGGGGATGTTAGTAGGGTGGCTTCTCAGGTCGCTATTAGGGTTAAGAAGTTTATAGAAGTAGTTTTTCCATACTGTTTTAATTCGTTCCTTATCAGATATAATTGAACCATCAACGTCTTTACATAGTGTTGTATTCGGTTTGAAACCCTTCTTGAAGAAGTTTACTCCCATATATGCCTCTCTAGTATTATTATCAACAAAGTCCTGTTCCATTTTAAGCAGTATATCATTCAAGAATTTTCTTTTCTTTCCCCTTATCAGCTTATTCGTTTCTTTTCTCGCTTGTTCGTACGCCTGTCTTTTGTTTCTTGTTGACCTTTCCAAGTACTTCTTTCTGAGTGTATTCTTTTCAGCTATCTTTCTTTCACACTCTTCATCAAACCAAGGGTTCCTGGGCTGTTTGGGCATGTTTCCGACACTTGATTCCACTGCTCTTACAATTGCTTCTTTTATATCATTCCAGTCTTTTTCGAGTGATTCCTGGGAGTTCTGCTCAGTGATCTGACCTGGTAAGCTATTTACAAGGGCGTTGTGGTAGTGCTCTTTGCCTTCTGGTGTTTTTAGAGCCTCCGTATTGATTTTTGGAATAGTTGGTGGTTTCCGTGTCCTGTTGTTTGCAATTCGGCTCCTATAGGTGGCTACCACCATGTAGTGGTCTGAATCACAGTTGGCGCCCCTATAAGTCCTTACATTTGTTATGCTCGTTGCCCCCCTTCTTTCTATCAGGAAATGATCAATTTGGTTATGGTGTCTACCATCTGGCGATGTCCAGGTCCGTTTGTGTATGTCTTTTCTTGGAAATTGAGTTGAGGCCACGATTAGGTTTCTTGATTCTGCAAAATCAATCACTCGGGTTCCATTATTATTAGCGTCCTTGTGTAGACTGTTCATTCCTGTAATGTGTTGGAGCAGAGGATCCTGTCCTATCTTGGCGTTAAAGTCCCCAATAACCATCTTAATGTCATTAGATGGTAATGCGTCGTAGACCTGTTCGAGTTTCTGATAGTATGTATCTTTCACTATATCTTCTTTATCTTCCGTTTCAGCATGTACATTGATCAATGTAACATTGAAAAATTTCGTTTTTATACGTAAGCTGCACATTCTTTCGTTAACGGGTTTAAAGTCTAGAATGCATTTTTCCATTTTCCGGTCCACAATGAAGGCCACTCCGAATTTATGATGTCTTTCATTTCCACTATGCAGTATCGTATGTGTTCTTGTGTCAAATGGCTCAGATCCTATCCATCTTGTTTCTTGCACCGCCATTATGTCAATTTTGTATTTCATCATCTCCCTAGTGATCTCTCCTAGGGCTCCACTTCTATACAGCGTCCTTGCATTCCAAGTACCAATTTTCAAGTCCTTATTTCGTTTGCCGGGTCCTTTCCTAAGTTCAGTAGTTGTCCGAGGCTCTGTGTTAGGATTCGTAATAGCTTTGCTTTTACAGGGAGAGGTTATTAGCCTCTCGCCCAACCCCCTACCAGGAGGGCCAGGGTTTTTCTGTAGGGGTTTCCATCCCTTAGCTGGGGGGTTCCGGTTTTGTGGCGCCGGAAATTCGCCATTCATCCTCTCCTATCTGCTATGGCTGATGGTATTGCCAGTGGCCACATTGCCCAGGGCTCGCGGGGCTTAAGAGAAAATAGGGGGTTAATATTTTAGCAATGCGGATGCTATTACGCTGAAAAACTAACACAGAACATAGAATCAAAAAAGAAAAGCAAGTAGTTACCCATCGACATTCAGGGTTTAAATTTAAATTGGTAAAAAATTCTGGTTAAATCAGTAAAAATTAAAAAAAAAAGTATCGCCGCCGATGAAATGGATAACCAATACCTATGCCATAGGTCACCCCATGTGGTTTGCTATGTTTGGCGACTTAACAGGGATGCCCATGTTCATGGAGTAATGTTTGTCAGAATCTTGGCGGCAGATGCTTCTGCCCACCAATTGCGTGGCAGGCCAGATTGGAAAAGACTGGTTGAGAAAGACTTTTTGACCTCTCCAACAAAACTCTCTTGGAATATTGCCTTGCACCGCAGTAGGAGGGCAGGTTTCGTATATCCGTCACTTCTGGACCCACCGACCACAGATTTCTACCCATCCCTCATTTACTTTATTAGTACTTCATTTTATTCCTTTCCTAAAAATACCCTCCACACACACACATACTGATGAAAATAATTCTCCTCGGGGCCTTTGCATCTTAGGGGATGCTGTTCGAAGTGTCTTTTTGGAAAAGGATGGATAGGGTATTAGGGGTGGGTAGGAATCTGGGGATCAGTGTGTTCAGGAGTGACGGACGTATGAATACCACTGCGATGCAAGGCAATGTTTCGATAGAGTATGGCTGGAGAAATCAAAGAGATTCCCTCGACCATTCTATCCAGATTCTACCATTTGACGCCAAGACAAGAAAAACCTCACCATGAACCCGGGCACCCCTGCTAAGTCACCAAACGAGCAGACCACTTGGGGTGACCCATGGCAGAGGTGTTGGTTATCCAATCAATGTTTCCCGGAGCGGCGGTACCCATAGACGACATAGGCCCTGACGGGAATTATTTTCCTCAGGGCCCTCTGTTTGGTCCTAATTTAAAAAAAAAGTAATCATCCACTGTTTTTTGAAATAATATTTTCCATGGTTTAAAATTTCGAGGTTCGTCTCACAAACAAATACTAAAATGATAAAAGTATGAATAATATAAATAATGATGAAAGGTCCTATATTTTTTACCATTAAATACCAAATTAAACAAAGTTCAAATATAAATCAACTTTTTTGTAACTGAAATCGCAAGGTATACGATTTCTTAGCATTCGAAGAGCTTCGTTATTTCACCTACACTCTACGCCAGTAATTTTGCATAACGAAAAATATTTAAAAAAATGGTGTATATTGACTGCTTTGACCTCAGCGCTAAAGACGGCGGTTTTTGTTCACCGACCGTCGCGTCGGAATCATATTATGCTGACCGCGCTCCCAAATATCGCTAACTGACTATAGATGATGTATTAAGTCAATATCTTTTTGATGCAAGTTTTTATCGATCCACCTTGCTACACCACCAAATATCAAGTCTTTTTCTAAAACATCTTTCATACCATCACAATACCTAATACACTTTTAACCTCATTATATCTAGATTTTTCAATATTCTGTGTAGAGTTCAAAAAAAGCTCGTGCCTTAGAGAGCATTAAATTAATTTTATAATAAGCAACAACAATAATGGAAAAAGTAAACAATCCACTTTTCCTGTATGGTTATTAAAATAGAGGGCTTACTAATGGAGTAGATACCATTTAAATAAATTTCAAGCAAGAGTATTTTTGTGTGTTTTATTCAAATGAGCGCGGATTACAATGAACAAAAAATTCTTAACGCAAAAAGCTTCGTTGTGACTGAACGAGGAGAAACAAATATTTATTTGAAATGCTGTGTTTGAGGCGTGTGCTGTGCGTATTGTAAAACAATAATGACCGCATTACAAATTATAGGAAACTAATAAATTTACACAACTTTTATTTGAATACCGTTGAAGAGTGTCAATTGCCCTCATCCGTGGTCAGTAAACGGTATTATGGGATGCCAGTTTTTAGAGCAGGAGTTCTTCTAGGGAAAAAAATAGTGTTTTTTTTAATGTTAACTCCACACAGGATGATAAAGATGCCGTATGGAGGGTCTTTTGGAAGAGAGGAAGGAATGAATACGGGTCTTGAATAGATCTACTTTTTAGGAGGGAGGAAACACAAAAGCTGGGCGAGATTATTTTTCTAAAAATTAGGGACCAGAAAAATGGTGTTACTACCTACAAAATACAGATTACACCTCTGCCATATGTCACCCCAAGTTGTTCGCTACTTTTAGTGACTTTGCAGTAGTTCCCAGATTCATGGGGTGAGGTTTGTCCGGGTCTTGGTGGTGGATGCATCTGCCCACAAGCTGCGTGGCTGGACGAATTGGAAAAGACCGGGTGAGGGAGACTTTTTGATCTCTCCAACAGAACTCTCTCAGAACATTGCCTTGCATCGCAGTGTGAGGGATGGATTCCAATATATTTTACTCCTGGAGATACTGACCCCGATTTGTACCAACCCCTCACACCTTTTTCCTTCCCATGACTTCATCTCCTTCCTTTCCCTCCACCCTCCATAGAACATTCCCAAAGATGACATAGGTCCTCAGGGTAATTATTTTCGTCAGGGTGTTCTGTGTGGAGCTGACGAAAAAAAACACCGACTTAAATATTAATGACTTTGTACCCAATGACACTATCTTAGACAACGTCTAACAGATTTTTTTAAAGATTATCAAATAATAATAAAAAGGGAATTATAAAACGCTCTCTAGAAATCAAAATCATCGTGAATAAGGTTAAATTTTATATATTGTGTGTAGGTATTTGTATTTTCAAAGGTCCCATGATTTTGGCAGCTTCACACCTACCATCCTTTCGACCCTAATCAAAAATACATAAAAGTGTGTTGGGAGCCCAACCACCCTCGGGATACTACCACTGTGGGTGTGTATTATAATACACCTGCCGTTAAATAGCCACCTCAGAAGCCTGCAGAGCTTGGAAAACGATTTTTATACAATTTTCACTTCACCGAGTAGGTAGGACTCGGAGAAAATACTACATAAGTTTTCAATTAAATAAACTAAATTCATTGGTGTTTTTTGGTGAATTCAACAGTTTCAGGAAAGCAGAAATATGGCTAATAAAGCCAGATTTTATGTATAAGGTGCATTTTTTTGATAAGCGAATGGTTGAATTACACCTTTTATAACCGTGAATTTAAATGATATTACTTTCGATTATTATTGGAATATATCTTTTTATAATTACTAAAGAAGGTTATTGACGAAGAAGGTAAAACAAGTAACAGAAAAATTAAAAGGTTACAATCGTTACCAGGAGTGCATAATTTAATTTCATTTTATTCTGACCAAAAAACTTTTAACTTCGAAACATGCTGATAATTTGGGTTAAATAAGTGGTGTATAAAAGCTTTTTATTTAAAATTCAATTAAGATGATGTCACAAATTGAATTTGCGATTATTGAAGAAGTTTAGTTAAGAAAGAACATTAAGTTAAGAAATTAACTTCTTCAATATTCCCAAATTCAATTTAGGGTGCCATTGATGGCTACAGGAGTTATTCGAGTAAAAAATGAATATTCATCTAAATGTTTTTCAAACTAAGTCAAATTCTAAACTTTTAGAAAAGGGTCTTTAGGTAACCCAAACAAATAAAATCGGATATGTTTATCCAAGGCACTATCCAGGATACAAAACAATTCTGAACTTTGTAACCATTTAAAGAGGTAGTAGCCACTAAATAAATAGTCGATAAATATATGGTATTGTTAATTCTGAATTTCAAATAGACATCGGCAAAAATGACTTTATGGCCGAATTGGGTAAGATGCTTGTCCAGCATTTGAGTCCTAGTTGTAATCCTTTCCTTTAAGTTTTTTGATGTCTTGTTCTCTTATTCATATTTTCGTTTAGATTTCCATATTTATTATGTCTTTTTCTTCAATCATATTATTTTTTTTAGAAGACTTTATTAATTTTTAGAACCTTTTCAAAGAAGTCTGTCATTTAAAATACACTAAATAAAATATTGCTTATATTATTGTACATATTTATTGTTTATTTCTTCCTGATACATTACAGGACTTCGTAAAATTTACACATTCATAAAAATAATCACATTTTTGTCATACCACCAAATCGGTGAAATCACCATCCAGAATGTTATATTTTGTATTTTTTTTATCACAGTACTTCCCAAAATCCCTACAATATGAACTCCTCAACATTTCCGCGTAATCACCACAATAAATTACCCTGAAAAACGACGTTTTCCATACGGGCATATGTCTACACAGAGGGTTAGGACTCCACACAGGCGTAGGTTTGAAACAGTATACTGGTGCTAGGTCCTCGACCGCACTGGGAAATGGCGCCAATTCTACGCGAGAAAACAAATCTGCGTTATGAAAAAATGTTATTTCCACATTTCGCGCGCGTTTAGATGAACTGGAAATAGGGTTGCCGACTTATTGATGTAGTAAAAATTGAAAATTTTAAACCGAAATCCTTTTTTTACTCATTTTATGGAAGATGGATATACTACATATATTTTTTAATTTATAAGTTTATTATACAATATATTTGTGGCATGACCTTATAATTTAAATGAAAATAACTTTGTGTAATATCTACGAGTTTATATTATAACAGTCCTGAAGAAGTGTGGCATACTGGATTATCCACTGATTAGGATTCCAGTTGGTGATGGGTGGATTTAATAATTCTTGATTCGTCGAGATTATGAGTTTTTTTTATCATTATCATGTTTACAATGAATAACTAATTCGACACAAACGTCCGTTCCAAACTGTGCTTCTTGTTAATCTGCGGAGTGGACCGCGGTCCGCCTGTCTTCGTGAATGTTCGGGTTTTAAATCTGAACGGGCAAAAGTTGTCTCTCTCATGTAGTACTACCTACTACTGACCTGTATTAAGAGAACTTAACATTATATATAACTACCGACACAATAACGACATGCATATTTACAAACACTACAAGACGGTTAGTCGGTTAAGGCTAGTTGACTATTTGTAAAATTGTGCAATAAATGGTTTATAACAAAATAATTCCTAAACGTTCCAACGAAACTTTCAAAATAAATTAAATATCAAATACCACTTTTTTATGGGTTATTTCTATAAATTTCATTTGATTTTATATTAAAATTAATTTTGAAAAGTTAAGATTATAATTTTTTTTTACATGAGCTCCACACCCACTCAGGAGGCACTGAGGAAAATAATTTCCCCCAGGGCCTATGTCATCTTAAGGAATGCTGTGTGGAGGGTTTTTTAAGTAAAGGAAGGAGAGGAGATTTCTTTGAAGGAAGAGAGTATAAGGGGTGGGTAGGAATCTAGGGTTCAGTGTGTCCTGGTCATCCGACTCCAAGACCAAACCTCATCCCGTGAATCCGGGTACCCCTGCTAAATCACCAAACGTAGCGAACACTTAGGGTGACCTTTGGTAGAGGTGTTGGTTATCCAATAAAGGTTCCCAGGGCGGTGGTACCCATTCTCGTCTATTCCTGATAATGCTAATGGTTAACATTAAGAAAGGGACGTTTTGATGGTTTGGACAAGTAAAGCGAACAAACGAAGAAAGGAGTTTGAATGTAATATTATTCGCGGAATTTTATTGTAAAAAATGAGGATATCGAGAAAGTCCTGGCACGATCAAGTGATTCCAATTTTCGAAGTGGGTCATCTCAGTCAGAATAAAATTTTATATGAGAAGCTACGAGATTCAATTCTCTCTGCTTTTCCCTTCCGCGAAACGGCATGATGGTTAAATAGGGCCATAGGGCCAATTTATTCAAGAACTTCAATAATTCATCAAATTTAAAAATCAATATTCTAATGTGAAAGTTCTACTCATAATCTACTACTATTCACCTTTAATAGAATAACAACACATCTTGAACAGATCTTTCACAGAAATTCAATTATTAACTTGAAAATTTGATGAATTTTTCAAATTTTGTGAAACAACTAGCTTTTGGTAATAGTTGTTTATTCGGATTAGAAATTGAAAAGGTAGGTGCATTTTCTAAAACCTTTTGCCTTTTGTAATGCGCAAACGTTTACAGGAATTATTTGATGAGTTAGACTAACAAAAACTAATTATTAATGTTTTCACAATTTTTCCAAATGTAATAATGGAATAATGTCATCTTTCGATAAAATATAGTAGAAAACGTAAATCCTTTTGTTGTCTTTAAAATGATCATCCCTGTTAATTACTAGAGGAGTTAAAAAAAACTAATTATTAATGTTTTCACAATTTTTCCAAATGTAAGAATCGAATAATATGTCATCTTTCGATAAAATATAGTAGAGAACATAAATCCTTTTGTTGTCTTTAAAATGATCATCCCTGTTAACTACTCTGCCCTTTATTTACTTCAATCAACTGCAGACGGACAGATTCTGCATCCGCTTTTCCCAGGTAACAATCATAAATCTAACATCATAACAAGGCTGTTGAAAAATAAGCTCGCACCCCTGCCAGCCTGCCAGCTTGCCGCGCCGGGAGTACCCGTGAGGGAGATTATGCTCCGCTGGATTGCTAAATGGTACCTTCCGTAACCGCATACGGCCCCTGATTTATCGTGCCGGCAGCACTAGTGTCATAAAATCAAGTATTTATCGTGCACCAAAAAAACGGAACATTCAGTGTTGGTAATTGACTAGAAACACATAGCAGGATATTTATGTTCGTTGGGTCTGAGAAGAAACCTTTTTTTAACAATATCCAGGGGTCCAAATCTTATGGCATCTTCAGAGGCCTCAGTCAATGGGCGTTTTTGTAATAGCCACGGCAACGGCGCGGCAACGACGCGACGGCAAGAAAAAGCTTAAATAGTATGTCCTTCGCTCATTCGTAAGCACTAAATAATAGTGCATAAGAAAGAGGTGTTTAAAATTAGACAACCGATGTACTTACGTCTGCCTCCCCAAATGAAAAATCAGAATGTGCAATCTTCAGTAAACTAAAATAGACAATAGTGGGGAAGCTTCGAAACACCGTACAAAGGGGAAACCGTTAGGCTCGGAAGCACTGCACAAAGATAAGACCGATTATTCTCATCTTTTACTCATTTTCAGACCGATTTCTCATTTTTCAAGCTATAGATGTATGTGTTTGTCTCTTTTTATAGTGTCGCTCATTATCATTTCATCGAGTTTCAATCATTATCATATAATCATTGTTTTGCGTCTTTCATCTCCCTCCCTCACCGTGTTAAAAGAATAAAAACATTTCCGTTGCCATCGCCGCCTTGCCGTTTACGCGAATCACAAAATCGCCAATAGTTTCGTACAAACGCGCTGAACAACGCACGTGAGCCGCTCCCAACTAGCAAATAAATAATTCAAGCAGTTAAGTAGACAAAAAAAGTTAATAAAATCATTTGTTATTTTCGTCCATATTTTCACGATCACCAGAAACAGGGAAACAACCCGAAAAAACGTGAGGCTGAAGGAACTTGGAAGGCAAGTATTTTTAGAAGTTTGGACACAGGGTAGCTATTCAGAACTAGATTAAAATCATTTTCAAACCTTTGAAATCATTTTTTTTTAAATTTTAAGTTAAGGCCATTCAACAGGACCACAATAAGCCCATCAATGACCATTGACAAATGTGAAAATAATAACCCCCAAACCGTAAAATGAACCGCACTCTAAATTACTGAATATAAAAATACTTTTAATGACTTACTTTTAATAGTTTTGAAATATTTTTTAAGAAACCGTATTCATTGGAAATATTTGCAATTTTTAGAAAATTGATAACAAACGAAAAATAATGATTTGGAAGCGACATGCGAGACTTTGAAAGGATGTCGTTAACAGATAAAGCCTTTATTAACAAAGAATGGTATAAGTGACCTTTTGTTGAAAAAACGTTAGATACAATAAAAATATGGAATATCCGAAAATAGGCGGACTTAAATTGGAGAGACCGCTTCAGGGATACCTCAAGCATGACTCTCTCAACCCATCGCCTTGCACCGCATTGGGAGGGAAGAATTTATAAGTAAAAACACATTTGCAATAATAAATTCGTGATTTTCAAAATCTGGTTTATAAGTAAAATATTAAATTAAATGTTCTCTTAATCAATTACCAATTTAAAAACCATTATTTTTTTCTACAGGAACTTGAATAAAATTGGCTTCAACGTTAGAATTTGATTAAAAAAACACGAAATTTATTTTGGTTTTTTATTTTTTTTTATTAGAGATATAACATAATTATATCTTAAAATTTATAATACATTACTCCCAATGAGTTTAATAAAACTCATTTCGGGAAGGACAACATTATACATGTAAAGGAAAATTATTTGTACACAAGAACACGAAGATCAATGAACAGTACATAGATTTGGACTAGACACACTTGATATGGAGAATTTACAAGAGTTACAAAGGAAGACCGTTTAATTCGTCACTGGTTAATAAATTTGCTGAGAAAATATCCTTTTAGAGCCTTGGCCAATATTTTTTGTTTGATGCTGGAAGTTTTAGGACATTAGGTAATGCTTTGAATTGCGTATGTGCGACGTATTGTATGGAGTTAATTCCAAATTTAGTTGCGAGTAGATCACGATAGGTGTATTTGATTTTGTGATCGTGTTTTGTGCTGGCGTATATCGGAATAAAAGGCTGGTTTAGTGTTGGTGTGTGAGGAGTGTTGAATTATTTGTTAGATGGCAGTGGTAATGCTATTTTTTAGCAGAATGATAAAGGGAAGTATTTGTATCAGTGAGTATATATCTTTGACATGTGTATCCCATGGTATATATTTCTTATGGCTCTATTTTGGATTACTTGTATTTCGGTTATTTATTTCTTAGTTATGGTGCCCCAGATACTAACCAGATAACTTAGGTGAGAGTGTATCAGAGCATAATATGGATTAGAGCTATGGGGAGCATATCTTGAAGTCGATAGATTACACCAGTTATAGGAGAAATTTTTGATTTTACATATTCAATTATTCAACATGGGAGTTCCACGATAGGTTAGAATCTATGAATAACCCCAAATATTTCGTTACTTGTATATTTTGGAGCTTATTATTTCCAAGAGCAGTATTCATGCTCATGTAATATTTTTTCTCGAAAGTGAGTTAATAATAATAATAATAATGCACAAAATAATTTGCAAGGCAGATAGAAATATTTCGCCATTAAATTTATACGACGAGAATGCCAGCATTCTTATAAATACCAACCAGGAATTATTAGATTCCTGGTCAAATAAAATTCTTCACGCAAAACACTTCAACTATCTCAACCAAACATATGGTGACAAACTTTTGTTAAACAAATGGTTGAGTATTGGAGAGATGAGCGCAGAAATATAAGGCTTTATGCTTGCCATTCTATTAATACTAAAAATTAAAGGAAGCATATCATCAAAGATACAAATCAAAATGATGATTTATGTAGAAAATGTTTGGCTTTTCCGCAAACTATAGAACATATTATATCGGGATGTTCTGTATTAGCGCCGTCCGAGTATACATTTAGGCACAATCAAGTTTTAAAAATAATTCACCAAAGTTTAGTAATTAAACATAACTTGATTGACTGCCGTAATGTACCATATTATAAATATGAACCAAATTCATTTTTAGGAAATGAATTTTATAAAATGTATTATGATAAAACTATTCTAACAGACAGAACAATTAGTCATAATAGACCCGATATAGTTTTACATGACAAAATAAAAAATAAAAAACTTAAATCTTTGATGTCGCTATTCCAAATTTTTGTAATATTCAGAAAACTGTTTCTGAAAAAATAAAAAAATATACAGATTAAGGAAATGAGATTAAAAGAATGTGGCATTCTCAGACTATAAAAAATATTACCATTTGTTATTTCGGCTACTGGCATTATACCTAGCTCTCTCATTCAAAATTTAGGCCTATTAGATTTGTCAAAAAATTTATATATACAAATGCAAAAGTCAATCATTTTAAATACATGTAGGATTACGAAATTTTTTTTTAATATTTATATTGAGAGATCAGTAGGATTTATCGGACCAGTTAGGATTTCATCAGAGCCGAACCCTCTGATATGAAAATATCTGGAGTCGGTGAAATATTTTCCCATTATGTTTCTGGTGGATTGACGTATTGTTCTTGTATTGTTTTGTATTTATTATACTTATGCATTGCACATAAATTGCGTGAATTTACTAGATAATCATTTGTGGAAAAGTGTGTGGAAGGGTCTTTCATTTGTGAAAGATTTAACCCGGGCATAAAATCTGAAGAACCGTTATTAAAAATTGTACAATTTGTAGAATGCCGTTTAGTGGTTTTTTTTTATATTGAGGCCTAATTTATTTATTCGAATTTAGCTAGCTTTGCGAGATCTGTATTCGTTAGAGATACAAGTTCCCTCAGATTTTTGGAACGATAGTAAATCGTAGTATCATCAGTGTAAAGTTGAAGTAATGCCGAGATGCCGCATTTGGTAATAATATCCATGCTAATATTATTAATGTGAAAGTGCGTGTGTTTGTTTGTTACGCTTTCAAGCATAAACCACTAAACCGATTTTAAAAATTATTTCAACAATAGAAAGCTACATTATCAGCGAGTAACATAGGTTGCATATAATGGTAAGTTCTGGCGTTATGAAATTTTTATAAATGAAAATGTTTGTATTTCACATATTTTAGCGGCAAGGAGAAAAGGCAGGGGAAAGGTGGGGTTCACGCAGTGGGAAGAGACGAGGGAGGTGGAAGGCGAAGAAGGTAGAAGGGAACGGGGACGCACGGGAAAGGACATGCAGATTTCTTTGAATGGCACTGCAATCTGCTGGGAATCAGATGGTATCTAATAAAGTCATGTCGCTGGCAGAAAAAATATGTTTTTTTTAAAATCAAGATTAGGTTACGTAATTATGTGCACACTTTATATTAATAACATTTTTTATATATATTTTGAAAATGGTTAATCAAACACTTGAGTACAGCCATGTCAAGAGTGAGATTAAGATAGGGGTAGTATGAAATAGATCATGTGTGAATGTGAATAACGCAAGGAGTGTGTGCCAAGACCGAGTTCATCCTCCATGCTCACTTCATCAGTTTTAAAATAACTCCGATGAAGTAAGCCGACATGTAACAATAAACATGATAATCTGTTATTTTGAATTAAAATGAAGCCACAAAATAAGTTTGCTGGGTTGGAAGAAGTGATACTATGTATTCCCAATTGATTTCTGTTCAGGCTGTAGGAAGCAAGATGGGGAAGAGAAAGGGTGAGAATTAGGTATTCTAGCTCTTCATATCTTCTTATCAAATACGGCTTAGGCCATTTTAGGTCTAAACGTTTCCACATTTCAAATCTGATTGGTGGTTTTTTACCAGGGCGTTACCGAAAGCCTCCACCTCTCTGAAATATTATGAAAATTATTGATTTGCTTTCGAAAAGGTTACTCATTTTATAGTGCAAATTTTGTCGGATTAATTTAATTTTGCCACCAACTTTGCTCCTGAATTGCTTAATTAATTAAATTGCTTTAACTATGTGGATAATTATTTAACACCGGGGGAGTATTTTCAACTACTTGATTTTGGGTTGCTCGCGTAATTAAGGTAACAGGAAACGCTCAACTTATATTTTTAGTGAGTAGATAATTATGGATTTGGGAGTTATTTTGGGCCCTCTACGTGGAGTTGATGTTGGAAAATATCTGGTTAAAAAAAAGGTAGGTACTCTAAAGGTAAGTACCTACAAAATATTTGCTGGGATGCTAGGTATAAGTTTTCACCCTTACAATTAAATTCAATAATCAAATATCCAATTTCAGCAAGATCAAATATATTAGGGTTGTTAGGAGAATTTGTAAAAAATGTCTACGATAATAACGATAGTTATTTATCACGTTTATGAATTAGCTGGCTTTAATAAGTTTTTTGTCATTGAAAAGAACTGATTTATATGTAAAGTTAAATTATTCAACTCTGGATGTGCATCTGTTTGTAAATAGCTGATAAAAAATATTGATAGAAATGTAGAAATTTTTAAGGTAAAGTCTATTTTTAACGGGTGTTAAAAGATTTAATGAGAATGTAAACTTGTTTAACTTCCTTATGCAAATTTTTAGCAAAGTAACGACTTATTTATTGTATCTACTGGTATCTATTCTGTGTACTGATATATACCCAATCACATTATATTTATGCATTTATGTAATATTTCAACTTGCGTTATGTTTGTAAAACGGGCGATTAATTTAAAAAAAACTAGTGTACTTTAGACCAAACGACTGAAGTAAAACTTCACTAACTTATAAAAGAACATATGACATTGGGGTGACATATGACATTGGGGTGACATATGTAGTTAGGGTGATATTTGACCATGGGTTGACCTACTATGACCCTGGGTTGACCTACTATGACCCTGGGTTGACCTACGACCTTGGGGTGACCTACGACCTTGGGGTGACCTATGATCTTGGAGTGACCTACGACCTTGAGGTTGCTTACGACCGTGGGGTGACCTTTGACCTTGGGGTGACCTACGACCTTGGGGTGACCTATGGCATGGTTATTTAATAAATGATTATTGATTAACCATGTACTCGCACCTCTCTCTTTGACCCCTACGTAACTTTCTCGAAACGTAACCTTTCGTTAATCATTCACCAGCTTACTCCCTAAGTCAAGCGTGCGTTAAGGCCCGACCGTGTTCGCCTCGCCCGATTACCGTTCGCATCAATCACCGTTTGCATCACACTTTTCGTAACGCATTCACCAGCTTACTCCCCAAGTTAAGCGTGCGTAAAGTTTAGTTCAAAATAAAATGAATATTTTTTTAATGTTCTGAAAAAATGATCTTCTCAGATTTAAGGGAAAAAAATGAGTTGATAACTTACTGATCAACACACCTATGTACATCACATAGATGAAATCTACTGGATCTACTAAAATTATGTAACAAAATTAAATATATATCGTTTGGCACGAGAAACCATAATTTTCAAGCTACAAAATTATATAATACCCACCACTCTAATAATTTTTTAGATAAAAAGTTTTGAAAACTAAAGACGAAGAGAAGGAAATTAATAAAATTAAGAAGTAAAACCAACATAGCCCACGATCAACAAACGTGAAGATTTTTTTATTCTAATTATTCTTTATTTTGTGGAAATTAGCATACTTCTTTGTTGTTTAATAGCTTCACACATAAAGCCCAGAGGAAATAATTTCCTCACAGCCTCTGTCATCTTTAGGGATGCTGTGAGAAGGGTTTTTTATAAGAAAGAAAGAAGAGGAAGTTCTGGGAAGGAAAAATATATTTGGGCTGGGTAGGAATTTGGGGATCAGTGGGTCCAAGAATCCATCCGTCCTACTGTATAGATCGAAAGAGTTCTGCTAGAGAGGCCAAATGATCTACCTCAACCAGTCTCTCCCGATCCTGACCACCACGCAGATAGTGGGTAGATGCATCCGCCGCCAATATCTAGAAAAACCTCACCCCATCAACCGAAGCGTCCCTGTTAAGTCACCAAATGTAACGAATCACTGGGTGACCTATAGCAGAGGTGTTGAATGGTTACCGGGGCTGCGGACCCATACGTCCCTTACCCGACTCCCAAATTGAATAAGAGGAAATATTATCGTCAAGTAATATACGAAGAAGAGGTTACTCCCATACAACATCCTACAGTCCACCTCATCAGTAACCCTGATGAGGAGGACTGTGATTACTTTATATGTTTTAAATAGTAATCAATAGAAAATGAAATACTACAATATTATATTCAAACAACCACAACCAAATCATTGTTTTCCCAATCAGGATCCACGATACCATTATAATTAATGTTAACGTATGCAATGAATATACCTCAAAATTCCTTTGAGAAACAAATTTTAAAGTATGTACTTGTATTTTCCAAACGTATTTTCATGTAAATATTTTCAATAAAAGCTTTATGGGTATTGGCATTTCTAACACCTTGAAAAGCGTTCAAAAACAAAATAAAATATCATGGATTTAAAGAAGACATACGTGTTCGGGTCAGTTCCATGGCCTTGTAATAATATTTTAGATTACAGAATAACCACGTGTTTGGAATGGACTTTTTTGACTGATGAAGGTTTCCTAATACATCAAAAAAAATTTTTTAAAGGATGGGTTCCTTTAAAAAATTTGAACAATTACGTCTCTTACAAACCTGAGCCATCGCAATACACTTAAGTACATTTATACCGAATTCCTTAAAAAATATGAATTTTTCAATTTCCACAGAGTGAATTTTGAAGGATTTGAACTTTAAACTAACGCTACATAGTTTGAAAAGACTGAGGTTTGTTCTAATATACTGTTTTGAGCTACCCCATTATTTAGTCAACGTTTCAAACAGCAATATAGTATCCATCATCAGGGCAGATATGTATCTATAATTTTTTTAAATTCAATGTACCCTGTTTTTAATTTTTTTTCTTCTGCAACTACTAGACGTCAAACATTTTTTTTTAAATCTGCGAAGAACAATAGGTAATTGAGGAAGCCGGACTTCCTTGATGGGTGATTTTTGATCTTTTGATTGGTGTGTAATTTAGTAAAAGTGTTCATTTTTTTGCCGAACTAATTTATATGGATTTTCCGGATTAATTGGATTATTGAACCTCAAGATATACACTTTTATAATACAACTAAAAATCATGCTTAACGTCGTGGAAGTTATGGGATTATACCGATTTCCGTATGACCAGGATACACTGAACCCCATATTCCTACCCACCCCTTAAACCCTTTTTTTCTCCCAGAACTCTCCTCTTCTTCCTTTCCCTAAAAAAAACTCTCCACACAGCATCCCCAAAGATGACATACCCTCAGGGCCTCCTGTGTGGAGCTCATGTAAAAAAAATAATAACATTTATTATGCTTGTGATTCTACATAAATCCCATTTAACACCAGCCGCCCTTTCGTTAAAAAGTGTTTCATTTATTTTGCAAAGCTCAAGAAATATTTAAATGTTTCACAATCATCTTCTAAAGAATTTAATTTTCCACATACAATAAATTCATAATCAAATATACGAAGTACATGGGTTCGGTTCGGGAGATTTTGAACTTTAGGCAAGTGTTTATAGGCCTATGCTTTACTTTTTCTGGGCTCGTAAAAACAGTAGGTACCTAATTTTAAAAAAATATTCCATTATTTCGAAGTCAAATATGTATTCTACTAGAAGTATTAAATTATAAACCTTCTAATATATATAAAAGTTCTTATTTTCAAACTAATATCACATACATTTTTTTGCTTGATCATATCTTAATAATATATAAAACAAAGTCGGGTTAGTTACACTATTAATTTATAACTCGAGAACAGCCGGGCAGATTTTGATGATCTTTGATTTGTTGGATTTGTCTCCGCCCCGGAAAGGATAATAACTATTAAAACATTACAAAAATCAACGAAAAATATAGTTATTAAGAAAATTCTTTTCCCCATACATTTTATATGGAACGAATTCTCATATTTGAAAGAGCTGCGGGCATTTTGTGATAAGTACCTATAATATTGAACTGTGCGTGAATTTCAAAAATTCAAAAACGTCAAATGTCAATGCGCTAATTGTTTTGCATTTGTTATTAATTTTTTTTTATTATTTATTTGGCTTTCACCCATTAAGCGTGATCTTGGCCATTTCTTAAAGTATTAGCATTTTCATTTTTTTTTAAAATTAGTTACAATATCAGTTTTTTCAAATTAATTACATTTTCAGATTAAGCATGTTTTTTATTTATTTTTTATTAGCATAGAAAACATATAAACATAGAAAATGGGCCAAGACAAATATTCGTATGATTATCCAAGTTACAAAAATATTCATATGGTTGTACATAGTTGATATTAATTGTAATTACAAAATTGTAAATTAAGAAGATGTACAGGTTCCCAAAAATAGGAACCTCTACAATTGTACATAATAACACTGCAAGAATAAATGCATACGTATGGAAGAGAAAGAAATCTGATTGATGCTTAAATGTTAAGGCCATTTTTACAAATAAATTTTGCTAACAAATATCGAATTTAAGGAGAGTTTTTTTTATTAAATATGAGTAATCAAAACTCATTAAGTTGAGACTAAGAAGGCAGGGAACACTGGTAGGAAATTCAATTTTAAGTTTTATTAATTCACGTATGAAGTTTGGAAATTGGTCATTGACAGGACACTCAAAAAAATTATGGTCTAAAGTATCCTCTGAACCATAATCACAATAAGGCCAATTGACTATGTGGAATCTGGAGAAATGGCTAAGACAACAATTATGACCTAGACGTATTCGAGTTATGGAAGAGATGTATTTTTAAGGCATGGAAGTTTATTTGTGAAACCAGGGCTTGACAGGAAAATAAGGTTGAATTAACTGGTACTGGTGAGCTTTTATCAGAGATGACGATTTCCATTCAGAGGACCATTGGCGTTGTAACTTATTTTTAACTTTCTTTAAATAGGGAAATAGTCTCTAAGAGGAATAGGTATACTACTTAATGGACCATGGACGATGGATTCCTGAGCAAAAGAATCAGCCTTTTCATTTCCAACAATACCAAAGTGTCCTGGGATCCAGGTCAAGACCACTTACACTTGAGACAGCAAGATACAATAGAGCAGGTAAGAGAGTCACTATTGGAATTGAGAGGGGATGTGCTTATTTTTTGTAGTGAGCTAAGTGAGTCTGAAAGGATGAGGGCATTTCTAATGTTGGGAGATTTGACGAGTCGTAAAGCTTCTATGATAGCTTTGCATTCAGCAGAGAAAATGGAACACTCTTTGGGAAGTCTGTGTGGGAAACACAATTTCCTATGAGGTGCATAGATACTGGCCCCACAATAGGAGTCCGGACTGAGTTTGGAACCATCTGTGAAAAAATTATATAATTTGGCCAGTTATTTTCAATAATTTTGTTGAATTCTGCATTATTGGATTCAGCTGAGTTTTTTAATATTTTTTTACATATTCATTAGATGCCGCCAGTGGGTCGACGTACTAACTCATAATGCTGGTGGTATATTGGATATACTCATTTCCCGTGATATAGGACTATCGGACCATCGGCTGGTTTGCACTGATATTGATTTTATCCCGCCGAAAGTACAATATATAGAACAATAATTTCAAGGGAATGGCAAAAATTTAGTTTTAGTGATTTTCTGGAAGAGCTTCAGACCTCTCTATTATGCACGCCTAATTTTTGGGAAACAAAGACGCCAACAGAACTTTTAGAGACGTATAATACAACTTTTTTTTGTCTGTTAAATAAATATGCTCCGATGACGTCAAAAACACGTTAAGTTCGAAAGTCTGACGGCTCGTATGATGATGAATGCCGAAATCAGAAAAGACTTATGTGGAAATTAGAGAGGTCATATAGAAAAAAATCTGCTGTAACATCAAGGAATGAGTGGATCCTTGCTTAAAAACAAAATATGAGCAAAATAAATTCCAAAAGATCTGAATACTGGAATGGAAAGAATGACTCTGAGCGAACCAATCCACGGCGTCTCTGGAACTCAATAAAGACTTTTATTTCCGAAGTCACTGTTCCAACTAAAATAAATATTACCCCGGATGCCTTCTTAACGTTTTTTCGAGAAAAAATTAAAGTCATTCATGCCTCCACATCTCACGCCCCTCAACCAATATTTACTATAAGTTCCAATGGAAATTTGTCTTCCTTCAAACTCACAACGCTGGAAGAAGTAAAAAAAATAATGTCAAGTTCGCCAAATAAGCAGCGCAGTCTTGACCCTATACCAACATGGTTATAAAAAAAACGTGTAATTGTCTTAGCTCCGTTCCTAGTTCATATTTGTAATAAATCTCTGAGCACAACTAAAATCAGATGTAGTCACGCCGATACTAAAAAAGTCACAACTAGACTACGATAACTTAGGTAATTATCGACCCGTTTCAAATTTACCTTTGCTATCAAAAATCTTGGAAAAAATTGCTGCTGCACAAATAATCAGTCTCTGTAATTCAAATAAATTATTTACTAATCGTCAATCCCCGTATAGAAGGTTTCACTCAACAGAAACCGAAATACTTCGTATGCTGTCAGATATAACTTTGGCCATAGAGTCAAGTAAGTTAGCACTTATCTCACTCTTGGACATGAGTGCAGCGTTTGACACGATTGATCATGACTTCCTCATTAAGAGATTAGAGGAAAAATTTGGTTTGAGTTCCGATATCAAAAATTGGCTGGTGACATATCTATCCAATCGCTTACAAGCCGTTAAGTTTGGAAATAAACTCTGTAACTTTGCAACACTCCGGAAATAAACTCTCTTCAGAGGTATCCCAAGGATCCGTTTTACTTCTTTTCATCCTTTTTACAAATGATGTCGCCAAAATTATTGAGTCATTTGGTCTCTTGTCCCACTGCTACGCTGACGATCAACAAGTTTATTTTTACTGCTCTCCAAACGAAATAAACAGTCTCAAAATCCGCATAGCTGAATGCCTAGAAGCAATAACTCGTTGGATGTCTTCAAACAAGCTGAAGCTGAACCCATCTAAGACTGAGTTTCTCCGGGCGGAAACAAACAAACGCCAATATTTCATAGACAATTCACCTATTTCCATTTCCGGCAACCATATTTTTCCAAAAACAACAGTCAAACTTCTTGGCGTTAATTTAGATTCAGAATTTTTGCTTAAATGTCAAATAAATAGGACCGTAAGCACCGGCTTTTTTCATCTAAGATAACTCAAGTCAGTTCGAAGAAACCTTCCCACAAAGGCGACAAAACTATTAATCAACTCTTACGTAGTCTCACCGCTCGATTACTGAAACGGCATCTACGCTAGTCTTCCTAAATATCATACTGACAAACATCAATCCGTGTTTAATGCAACGGCAAGGCTCATAACCGGGGTTTCTAAATAATCGCAAATTTCAGAACACCATTGTAATCTTCACAGGCTCAAGTGCGCTGATAGAATCCAGTACAAATTGTGCTGGATGGTGTTTAAATCAATCAACGAAATGACCCCACCTTACATCTCTGAATTATCCGTCCCGGAAAATATCGGTCCGAGGCAATTAACGCTTAGATCAGAAACTTCATCTGCTATAGGCAGACTAATAGAACCAAAACCAAAGCCAAATACTAAGTTTAGAGCTCGTGCTTTCGGAGTATCTGGGCTTAAGGCTTGGAATAAACTCCCTGGGAATTAAGATGCATAACAAGCCCAACAGAGTTTAGGTCCAAACTAAAAATCTACCTTTTTGGGCTCTCATACCCTTAATTTAAATATACCTATCTGAGACTATCATACTTATCCATACTTATATTGCCTATGATATGTCTTAATGACACTTTTTTTACTGAATTAAAATTACTCGAATTCTTTCATATCTATCTGTCTCTTGTTGTATAACTGCACCGCCCACCATTAAATGTTGCTTTTACTTTCCAAAATACACTCATTAAAGAGTATATTACATATTTATATTAAAATATCTTTCAGGATTAAATAACATCACGATTGTGTCCTCTACGTGCGAAATCTATCTAAATTTCTTTTAATAGACAATAAACAGTGTTAATTTCAAGCGACCTCTCAGGTAAGTATGGTCCTGTATTCATTCATTTTTAGGCAGCATCGCGTTCATTGGTAAAAACATTGGACATATATTTTCGTATCGGTAATCAATGAACCGGTGTATGCAATTTTTAGCCATAAGTTGTTTTTAATTGTTTGTCTAGCTTGTAGTTTTTCTAGATTTTAGACATGTAACCCTTTTTAATATAATTTTCAGATATCCGAGGCGCTATCTAGTCTTTTTTCTATTTTTCCGTGTCTTGTTCTCTTTCATATTTTCGTTTAGATTATTATTGTTAACTTATTCTAACATCATGTATTATAAGTTTGTACAGCGTCCTTGAGGTGATTTTTCACAAAAACAGCGCTATATAAATCGTCCAAATATTATTATTATTATAAAAATTCTTGTTATCGAATCTATCTTACATTTCAGGGTTTAAAAGCGTTAGAACTCGCTTATGCCTTGCTTATTATTTTGCTGTTATAAATTAGAGTTCCGGCAAGTTTTCTTGTAAAACACTCCCTTAACAAGGCGCCTAGCGGCTGTACCGGCTGTATCGCCAGTCACGGCCTAGTGCAGTGATTCCTAAACTTTCTTTTACTTTTCGCCCCCTTTTAACTCTATTAGCTCTTCTACCCATATTACACCTGATTTTTTTCAGGCGTTGGGAACGTTTTTACCGCATATTCCACAAATTCCAAAAAGTTAATTTCCTCACTTATTTGAATGAGAATTAGATATTAGACAATTAGCTCCGTTCCCTCTCACCTTTTGAAAATCTACATTCTTGACTCCCCAGATTGTACTTTCTGGAGTACAGAAGTTGGAACTTCGGATTATATGTTTTTGTTGTTGTCCCTTCCTACACAAATATTCTCTTTTCTACAAAATGGATAATGATTTATTATATATCACATATATAATAAATCATTATCCATTTTGTAGAAAAGAGAATATTTGTGAAGGAAGGGACAACAACAAAAACATATAATCCGAAGTTCCAACTTCTGTACTCCAGAAAGTACAATACTCTCATCACATGAGAAAAATTTGTTAAAAAAGCGTTAAATAATATTAATACAATAAAAAATTATAGTGTTAGAAGAACTACGGCAGCCTTCGTGGTTGAATGGTAATGCTCTCGACTAGCAATTCAAAGGTCGTAGCGCAAATTAATTTTATTTATTTTATATATATATATATATAATATATATATATATATATAAATATATATATAACATTCAAACTTGCTTAATTACTAATGTAGTTTGTCAACAGGTATATAATGAAAACATTTTATGCAATAACATGGTACATTTTAAAACGGTATATTTTTGTAATGTTGATGATAAATAACAATGGTTTGATTACGGAATTTTATAAATGTGAATATGAAAAAATCAGTGGTAGTATTGATAAAAAATTGAATTTGAACAATTTAATACCTCAAGAGTACAATATAGTAGTACATATTTAATGGTTGATTTGTATTATTTCAAAATTTATTCATTTAAAAATTATATGTAAGATGTGTATAGCCAGGTACTTCCCCATCTTCTTCCTTTCCCCACTACCTTTATCCACCCAAAATATCCCATTTGGGGATGCCCCAATTATACTGCCTGGAAGCAGTTGGGACTCTTATGCGGTATAAAAAAAGATT
Source organism: Limnephilus lunatus (assembly GCA_917563855.2). NCBI lineage: Eukaryota > Metazoa > Arthropoda > Insecta > Trichoptera > Limnephilidae > Limnephilus > Limnephilus lunatus. The sequence continues at coordinate 87,680,054 of OU830594.1, read as the reverse complement.
CTTCAAAACATTGTGAAGAATATACGTACCTAAAAGCTCTGTAAACCACGATAAAGTGTTTTATTAAAATAAATAACATCTTCTAAATAAGAGTGTAATTATGCAAGTTTCACGAAACTTTCATTGTACTTTTCTTTGTGAGGAAAACTTTTTAAAGTTTCTTTATGTTTTTGCCATTGGCTCAGTCTCTTTTTCCAAACTTCATTATTATACAAGCCAGCAGGTCAGTTTTCAATTTCTATTCTTTATTCTCTACTATGTCCCACAAAGGTTTACTTTGCGACACTGGTGAATATCGCATTCAATATTTTCCAACCAGCTTTTGAGTCCTTTGTCACGCAAAGTTAAGTAAAATTTAACATGAATGCTGTCTTTGCTGATGCCAAGATATGGGCTGAATGCGGATGGTGAAATATCGTCGTTGGGAGTCAGTGCGAAGACATGAAACGTTATCTTAAATGAAATCAAACAAATTCGAGAAGTCTGGAAAATTCTAGAAACTTTTTAACTTTCTGAATATCAAATCGATTCCTCAGGTAATAACGGTCCTGTACATTTTCTGCCTAGACAAAATTTAAATTAAAAAAAAAAACATGTATACATTTTTACGCAGCATCGCGTTCATTGGTCAAATGCATTGTACAAGTAGTTTTATATTAGTGATCGATGGACCTGTGAATGCAATCTTTTGAGAAGCTGTATGCTGTTATCATAGTTTGTCTAATCTGAAGTTAGAAGTAAGTTAGAGAATTGTAGAAATATTTTATAGATTTGTACAGCGCCCTTGAGGTAATTTTTCACCGAAACTGCGCTGTATAAGTCATCCAAATATTATTATTATTATCATCGCAGTTTGAAAGAGAAAACTTCAAGAGAATCTTGTATTGGTAATTAACATGATTTCATAACAGGAATAGCTATCCCAGGATACAAAAAATTGGAAATTTTTAGATGGAAAAGAAGATTTTTAAAACCACACAAGAGGCATTTCTATTTTATTTATTTAGGGGTATGGGTATGGGTACCGTCACCCTGGCAAGCATTTATTGGATTACCAACACCTCTGCCACAGGTCACCCCAGATGGTTTGCTAAATTTGAAGTTCATAGAGCGAGGTTTAGTGGCGGATGCGTCTACCCACCAAAGGGTTCGTGAGAGACTGGTGAAGGGAGACCTTTTAATCTCTCCAGGAGGACTCTCTCAAAATATCGCTTTACACGTTTGTGGGAGACTTGAATTCATAATTCCTTTACTTCTGGACACATTGACCCCCGATTCCTACCTACCCTTATACCTTTTTCCGTCTCAGAACTTCATCTCCTTTTTCTAAAAATACCCTCCATACAGCGTCCCGAAAGATAATATAAACCTTAAGAGGAATTATTTTTTCGATGTCCTCCTTTGTCGAGCTAATGTAAAAAGTGAGTATTTTCTTAAAGAGAGGATATAAATTTCTACCTGGCTATTCGTATCTGGTCACCAAACACGGTTAAAGCCATTTGAAGAAATATGTTGATGCTGGTGGTGATGAATGGTGGTCTTCCACTATGAAGATAGTGAGAGTGGTTATCTATCTCTCTGTTATTACCACAAAAAAGTTTTTTTTTTGTTTAAGAAAACAATTTTATTTATTTGATATACGAATAGATTTTGAACATTACGAGTTCTAAATAGTAAATTCGTAAATTTTTACTTGTTTCAACGGTGTCATCATTTTATATATATTGATTAAATCACTAGGCTCTCCTATCTTTTAATTAAATACACCTACCTGACACCAATCTCTTAATGCCTTTAAATCAGATTCCAATCTTATTATCTTATTGGATTCACATTATTCGAAGCCCATACTTCAATTTGTCTCTTACCGAGGCTCGATCCATATTTTTTAGGAACATAAATATTTTAATTAAATCCTTTTACTATTACTTTTCCGCAAATCTTAAGTTTTTGCTTTTGCTTTACCAAACACAGAATATTACACATTACAGAATTATTTCAAACATTATTTCTAACTACAGAATATTACATATTAGATATTTTTAAAATTTAATTTCAAAATTGTCAATAACAAATGTTCCCAATTATGTCCTGTGGGTGTCAATTTTATCAAAAATTTTCTAATAGACTGTTGATAAAGATAATCCCAAGTGACCTTAAAGGTAATAAAGATCATGTATATTTTCCACGCTTTAACGCACAATCACTTTAATTGGTCAAAGGCATTGTACATGTACATATAGTTTTATATTAGTAATCGATGAATCTGTGAATGCAATTTGTTGTTAAGCCGTAAGTTGTTGTAATAGTTTGTCTAATCTGTGATTAGAAGTAAGCAAGAGAAATGTAGAAATATATCATAAATTTGTACAGCACCCTTAAGGTAATTTTTCACAAAAAACGGCTTTATACAAATCAACCAAATATTATTATTATTTATTATTAAAACAACCCAAATTCAGAAGTTATCATTACCCCGCAAAACCATCCTAAATTTGAACGCATTAAGGAACATCCCTACAAAAAACCAGTCAAGGCCACAAGTGGGGGATGTAATTCTCCAATGTACTGGAAGCCATAACGGGGTGACTACCCACATTATACATATACACTTGTGCTGTTTTATACACTTGTGGCCAGTAATATCCCCAACTGCGCGCTAAATGAAAAACTTTTATTGGCTGAGCTTCGAAATAATCTTTTTTTGCTTGAACTCGGTTAAGGCTGAGTTCTCTTTTTTACCCCCTTCAGATCACCGAGTCGAGTCCTTGAAGGAGTAGAAAGATATTAAAGTCACCACTAAAGTACAAGCTATATCCAACCGGTTGATTGAAATCTATAACTTTTGTTTATTTATTTTATTTATTTATTACCTATTTAAAGTATGTTTACATTAGGTTTTTCGACGCCTGTCTCACTAGGATATATCTGTTTCGAGACATTAACTACTGTTATAATTTAATTATTTATTATTTTATTTAGTGATTTCAAATCAGAGTGTGATTTAATTATCTAACATTTTGAAAAAAATTGCAAATTATATCTTCACTAGCGCAAACTAATATTAACAAAAACAAAATGCACTACCGAGAATCAAACCTCAATCAATTCGTTTAGAAAGCAAATAAGCTGATTATTCCAACTCTTTTAAGAACGGCAGCAAAAACCAGGATAATATAAATAAAACATCTAAGTTTTCGAATATTTAAATATTATAAATTACCCTTAATTTCTACGGCGCCTTTTACGTGGGAAAATAACCTCTAGGGCGCTGAGCCGAAATGTTTCATACGTACACACGAAATTATATTGCTTTCTAGCGAATACCCGTGAAAACCCACGGGATAGTCTGAATTCGTGACAAAATCAGTTCCAATTTTGAAATAGACATATTTATTATTTTATTTTATGTGAATACCGCGCGAAAGTCCCAACTGCTCCCAATCGCCTTGAGCCAGTGAGACCATATCCTCTCCAATTGGGATATGGGTTGAGGATAAAGGTAGTGGGGAGGGGAAGGAGACGGGAAAGAAAAGGAGGCTTGGAAGTTAATAATGTATAAATTAAACTATTGTCCTTTTTAAAATATTACATTGCAGGTGGTATGACTATTTTATCAATTGTTTGTTGGTTTTTATTTATTTTTTTAATATTTAACTTGATAATTTTATTATTAAGTTCTGCAAGTATTAAAGTGGCCTTGTAGACCAAAATAAATTCCAATTTAACTTAAATTTATAAGAATTAAATGGAGTTCTACGAATAAAACACAAAGAATATTAATAATATTTTATCAGAGCTGCTGACCGGCAATCAGATGGTCACGGGTTCAATTTCCGTTGGCGGCCAGTATCTTTTCTCGGAAGATTTTTTCAATGTAGATGAGTGTTTCAGGCTGATAATTATTGATTATAATATTTGTTATCTACCCTTTGTGCTATGCATAAAAATCTTGTTTAAACGTTAGTTTATCAATTAAAAATAATAATTAATATTTTATCGCTTGTTTTAATTCTTCACAAAATCAGTTACAATTAAAAAATGACACTTAAATTCAAAGTAAACCTGAGTTCCAGAGTACCACCCACAACAGAAATTAGTATTTACAATGATAAGAGAAAAATTACAATTTTTGATATCTAATAAGTGAAACATTACCATTATCGATGATAAGTGAATAATTACCATTATCGATAATAAGTGAAAAATTACCATTATCGATGATATCTGAATAATTACCATTATCGATAATAAGTGAAAAATTACCATTATCGATGTTAAGTGAAAAATTACTATTGTCGATGATAAGTGAAAAATTCCTATTATTGGTGCTACATAGGAAACCATTCCACTTCCTCCACTATCCTGCTGCCATCGCCTTGTAATTAATACCTATGCATACGAAGTTGGTTTACACGCCTTTAATCTCCTTTCATTACTCTATCCTACACGGTTAGGTATATTTATGCTCTGTGCAATTCAATTTGCATATTTACCCGGTCAGGCTTCGAGACCATCCAATAAGCCACCTAAGTGCTCTATTATGTGGTTCATGTATGCCATCATACCTGCAGAAAACTTGTGTTTTCGGACAGCCACTTATAATATAAGGTTTTTCTTTTGCATAAATCCAATTGAGGTATAATTATTGTCCTTAAAACTAAAATCAAAGGTACAGAACAATTTTTTAAATTAATAAGTTTCTTCAAGTATGTTCCTGCTCCATTTAATAATGTTCCCCGTCAAAATATTTCCAGTAAAAATGCATCCCGTTTATAATGTTCCCTAAAAAAATGTCCCCGACCAAAACGTTCCCTTTGAAAGTGTTCCTAATCAATAGTTGCATAGTCGCAGTGAACTGTGTGAACAAATGATATCTGCAGATCGTGATAATATAATGACATTTTATCTAATTATTTTTCTCCATATTACGGGCAACTACCCTTTTTATTGGAAACAATCATTCTAAGAATTTGTTTGTGACCTGGATAGCGTCTCGGATAGATATATCCGAATTTATTTATATGGAACAATTGACTTTTTATGAAAGTCTAAATAAATATATAATTTTTATAAGAAAAACTTTCTTTTTATACTTTATTGAAGGTTATTCCCATCAGTGAAATATATCATATTAGAATAAGTTAACAATAATAATCTAAACGAAAATATGAAAGAGAACAAGACACAGAAAAACAGAAAAAGACAATGGTCGTAACTGGGACTCGAACCCAAACCTCTCCGTCTAACCGGGACTGTTATATGTCTTTTTCTGTGTCTTGTTCTCTTTCATATTTTCGTTTAGATTATTATTGTTAACTTATTCTAATATGATATATTTCACTGATGGGAATAACCTTCAATAAAGTATAAAAAGAAAGTTTTTCTTATAAAAATTATATATTTATTTAGACTTTCATAAAAAGTCAATTGTTCCATATAAATAAATTCGGATATATCTATCCGAGACGCTATCCAGGTCACAAAAAAATTCTTAGAATGATTGTTTCCAATAAAAAGGGTAGTTGCCCGTAATATGGAGAAAAATAATTAGTTGATAATAATGGAATTTTAAAATTTGAAAACATTTTATCTGTTTCCAATTGGGAATATTTTGACCGGAAACATTTAAACTGAGGACATTTTTACCGGGAACATTTTGACTTAAAACATTTCAAGTGACGAGATTTTTACTGTGAACATTTTGACAGGTAATATTGTTACCAATAACATTATGTAATAGAAACAGTTTATTTTATTTTATTTTTTATTGCATAAGCAACATTTCCCGTATAAAAAGGAAACAATTAAAAATATCCACCATAGCAGTACAAAGATAGCGCCACAGGCGTAAATTTTACTATGCCTAACGACAAAATTATTAATGCTGTTGATTCTTATTATTCCAAATAATATTTGACACTGAATAAATCTTCAGCAAGGTGGACTATAATGCCCAGTTTGGGAATCAGATGTCAAATGACGGACTGAAAACTAGAAATAATAAAGTTAGCTGTTGAAATGTGCAAAAGATTGTAAGTTAACCAATTGTACAGAATTCAGTGTTAAGAGGAAGCAGACAAATACGAATAATAGGTATTTTACGAAATTGTTGCTGTCACTGTTTCTGTAACCCCTTCGAATTCTGTGCGAAAGGAATGATCAATGATCACCTCGGGCTGGTAATACTTATATAAAAAATCGTCAAAATCATGTTTTACCTTCCCCATTTTTCTTTTACAAAAGTGAACCGATTTAATTTTTTTTTATTAACTTTAGTAGAAAAAAATATTCCACACATGGCTGTATGTTATGATTAAAAAAATACATTGTCGTATTTGTCTACTCAACGATGTTTGATGGCGTACAAACCAGCCAATTTTAACGATTTTTGGAGTCCTAACTCCTATAAGAAATAATATTGTGGTCGCAAACCAAATAAAACGCTAGTGGTCGATATCTATGTTATATTCAAAAATATTTACACTAGTGTCGAAATCCAGGGCGGAAATTGGGAAATACATTTGTATGGATAAATTGGTGCCGCCCGGTTTCTCTTAATGTTCAACGACAATTAATAACAAACAAGTTATTAAGAAGTGTGTATTTTACAAAATAAAATGTCTTTGATTTCCTGCTATACTGATTTTGAATGCGTCTAAATTGTATCGATAAATTGGGTTTCAGTCTATGCAACGATATTGCGGATACTTTGATAAAGCGCACTCATGTGATGCCACCTGACAATGATGTGGTTAATTAAACATTTGAATATTAATTTGAATATTATTAATCATTGGGCTGCCGTTTATTTGGCCTATCTTCACGGTGAACTAAATTGAGTAAAAAGCTGAATTTTTCTACAAAAATATATATATATAGTTTTTAAAATGGGCAATTCACCCAAGAAATAGAGCTTTGTGACAAATATTTATCATTTGTTTGGTCGCATGAATTCTCTGCGAATCAATCTGTGGACTGTAAACAAAAATAATAAAGTTTTAATTTTTTTTTACCTAAGCGCCACACAGGAGGCGCTGAGTAAAATATTTCTCTCTGAGGGTATATGTCATCTTTAGGGATGCTCTGTGGAGGGTATTTTTAGGGAATGCGAGGAGAGGAAGTTCTGGGAAGGAAAAGGGTATGAAGGGTGGGTAAGAATCTGGGGGTTGGTGTGTCGGACGTATGAATCCATCCCTCACACTGCGGCTCAAGGCAATGTTCCAAGAGAGTACGAATGGAAGAGTCAAAGAGACTTCCTCAAACATTTTTTCCCGATCCGGCCTGCATTGCAGCTGGTAGGCAGACGCATCGGCCGCGAAGAACCGGTTGAATCTCACCCAATCAACCCGGGCACCCCTGCTAAGTCACCAAACATTGCGAACCACTTGGGTGTCCTATAGAAGGAGCGTTGGTTATCCAATAAATGGTTCCCTGGGCAGCAGTACCCATATCCGCCTCCCAAATTGTGAAATTAATTGACGGAAGGGTAAATACAGCAACTCCATTAACGGACTGTATGACGTTGGCGCTAACAAAAAACTGTACAAAGAAGCGAATCTAGATGTCCTCAGTGGAGTTTTGGTACCTATCTTAATATATAGCAGTGAGGCATCGAACTGGCAAATGAAGGATGAAAGTAGACTGAATGCTGTAGCAATGAGATCCCTGAGGCGTACAACTGGTAAAACCTGATTGATCGTGTTACAAATGTGTGTAAGGAGAATATACGACGCAAATGTGAAGGGTAAAATAAGTCGGTGACGCCCCAGGGAGACACCTGTATCATAATTTGTAAGCCTGGGATATGTATTATTCTCTAAAAAATATTGATTGATAAATTTACTTTCGCGGACAAAATTATATCAAAAAATGGTAATCAAAATTGGTCTGAATGTACAACAAAGACACTAACTTTATAGAGCGATCGTCTTCTGTAAAGGCGGCTGGTCTCCACATATTATTAGTATCACCGCACACAATAGCAAATTTTTTTAATAATTAAAAAAATTAAATGAAGTTCTACATAATAAACTAAATAAATTTAATAATATTTTGTAACATAAAAAAGATTAGGTCCTCAATACAAGTTGATCCGGAAAGAGCAAAATTTACAATCATTGCAGTTACATTTGCAGGTGTGAGTTTTCATGATTTGAGTTTTTATTGTCACAATAACATTACTCGAATAATTCAATTTTTTGTTCAAAAGGACACTTGAACGCATCTTGAATGCCATATGTGGTCCATTTGTGATCCATCCGCAGTCAACGGGCACAATATATCGTAATGTCCTTGAATTTTTGATGATGTAACATTTTAAATTATTTCGACATCAAAACAAATACGTATACCTGACCAGTACCAATCTACAATATTTATGAAGACTATCCGTAGATGTAAATGTATTAAGACCTTAGAGCAAGGGCACCTAAATTTATTTATTTATTTCTATATATTACAGTTTTTACCTTATATATTTAATATTTTAACATAATATACTTTGGAAAACATTTTTACATATTAATTAATATAACATTTTATTATGTTGGATGTAAGGTAGGTTTGAGAAGGTGAAACTGTTGGTTTGTAATGTTGTATGTTTCGTGAACACCTCACTAGGAGAACCTGTGCTGAGGTGTTTACGTGTTTATGATTCAGTGTGACAAGTACAGGTATTTATGTGTTGTAGTAGAAAGTTGTTTTTTTTTTTTTACATTTTAATGGTAATGGATTATTTAGAAGAAAAATATATATATATATATATAAAGTATATATATATATATATATATATATATATATCACACCGTCTATTTGGCGACCATCATGGGCAAATATGCATTTAAAGTGGCGACCACCGACATTTGGCGACCGATATACGGTCGCCACTTTATTTTTCGAAATTTTTACACAGTTCATTAAATATATGTCGTCACAAGCATCTTGGCGAAATTTGTCCTGGTCGCCAAATTGGGCTTGAAGTGGATGATTTCGAATATTAAAGTTCCGGAGTCTGTCGCTACGCAGCTAGGCGCTAGGTGATATACATGGCCATGTATTCTTCATTTCATTACAACCCTTTAGTGGCGACCGACTATGACGTATTCCACATTTCATTCTTAGCATTTAGTGGCGACCAGAAACGACGTATCCTGCATTTCATAAAGTCCGAAATGGCGACCGCGAAGAACAAGATGTACCTACCTATGTTTCACGTCATTCCTAGCTTTTAGTGGCGATCGGGTATGACGAATACCACATTTCATTCCGAGCATTTAGTGGCGACCGGGTATGACGTATCCCGCATTTCATTCCTAGCCTTTAGTGGCGACCGGTGACGTTGGCAAATTTTGGTGGTGTATTCGGCATTTCGTACTAGCCCAAATTGGCGACGTTGCCGGTTCAAGTCAAATCCCGTACGAGTGTTGAGGTGCACACCCCGGCGGCGTGATTTTGCGACGTTGCCGCACATATTTGGCCGGTTGCTGCGAATGTTTTGCCATTTCAAAATTTGTCGCGATCAACCGTATTATCGTATACCGAGCATTGAAGTCCATGCGGCTTAGGGTGTATTTGGCGACCGATCATTTTAGTGTCTTATTTACAATACAGTATTGATTACTGTTGATGCATTGAAATGGAACAAAATAATTGAAAGAATAACAGAATAGCCATACCAAGATTACTCTTCGGAGTCACACCAGCCCTCTGACGTAGAATTCAGATATTGTGAGATGTGTGCCTTCAAATAATATTTCATCTTTTCAATCGTTTTACGGTCAAATTTACTTCTATAAAATTCCCTTTTTATTATTTATTGAGTTAGTTATACTACATGAATATAAACTAATAAGCACAATGTATCATTTCATTTGATAAATTTAAATATTTTTTTAAAGTAAGCATAACATTTATTTTTAAATACATTCATTCTTTCTTCATCCTTAATACTTTCAGGCATTTCATCGTACATCTTTAGTCCTCTATATTAGGCAGTTCTGTGATTTTTATTTCTTCATTTGTGGCAATCGAACTCTGTTTATATTTCTTGTTTCGTAATTATGTACGTCTCTACTAAAACAATTTCATCCTTAAAGTATTTTGGCATTTGGTTTTTCACGATTTTATGCACAAAAATTAACACATTAAATTGTAGTCTCTTTTTTATTGGAATCCAATTTAGCTCATCACATTTACAGCTCATAGCTCTGTTCTGTATAACTTCTAGTTTGTTCAAATTTCCTTCATTGACCAAATATAACATCTTAGAGCAGTAATCCAAATGTGGAGTAACGATAGTTTTGTAAATGAGCTCCATAGTGTTTCTATTTAATTTATGTCTTAGTCTTCTAAAAAAAATGACCTTTTTTGATACCTTTTTTATCACATATTCAAAGTTTGCTATGAAGTTTGTCAGTATTGAATCGAATATTGCACCCAGGTATTTGATTTCATTTAATTTTCCAATCTTTTCACCATTAATTGTCAAATTTAATCCTGTGTTACGCGTTTTATTGCCTATTTCCATATTATATTTTGTTTTGTTTACGTTCAGTTTCAACTTTTTTAATTTCAGCCATTTGTAATGTAATCTTCACACGAAATATAGATTAAGGTATCGTCTGCAAATAGTCTAATTTTGCAATTTTAATTTATAATTTACAGGAGTTCCACTTACTCTGAAGGTGATGGTGGGATACGACCCAAATCCCAAATTGACACCGATTTCAGTTTTTAGACAGCGGATGTGTGAAACAAAGACGAGCTCACCAGTTAATTTTACTCGAAAAAATATTAAAAAATTCTGATAACGACCATCGTACATCGTTTCCACCAAACTTCAATGTATTGACCAAATCCAAGAAGAAAATATAAATAAATGATATGTAAATAACAAACACATACACTGCGCAGTTCACACGCCATAGAAATGAAACTTCAGATAAAGTAGACAAAAGTGTGTAGGCTACGAAGCACTGCACAAAGAGGAGACCGATTATTCTCGCAGTGTAAATCCTATAGATTTATGTTTTTGTCCCTTTTTAGGGTCATTTTTTTTCGTTTCATCGAGTTTAAAATCACAAAGAAAGATAGACTAACATTGCTGGGTTACGAATAACCCAATAATGTTTGAAAATCTCTTACTACCACCACAGAAAGCCGAAAATGTTGTTTGTGTTGAGGTGGGACTTTTTTATATTAGCTCCACACAGGGACCCTGAGGAAAATAAATTCCCTCAGGGCCTATGTCGTCTTAGGGGATGCTGTGTGGAGGGTCTTTTAGGAAAGGGAAGGATAGGAGGTTCTGAAAAGGAAAAATGGCATGCGGGGTGGGTAGGAATCTGGAGGTCAGTGAGTCCAGGAGGGGACATATATTATAAACCCATCCCTTCAACTACGGTGTAAGGTGATGGGTAGAGAGAGAGCACTACTGGAAAGGTCAAAAGGCCTCCCAAAACCAGTCTATCTCGATCCGGCCCACCACGCAGCAGGTGGGTAGACCGCCGTCAAGACCTGGACAAACTTCCCCCCCCCTGAAACCCGGATATCTCTGTTAACACACAGCTATAATATGCGTGGGATGGCGTTTTTCGGCATATCGCTTGCCGTACATTCCAAATTGGAATATAAGGCCAGCGTTATGCTGAAATATGCCGTCCCACGCATATTATAGCTGTGTGTGAACAGTGTACACGCTCAACCTCCTAATTCTTTAATGTGCCCCGTGAACTTACGGACGAGAACTTTTTAGAGAAGGCCCTCTCCGGAATCTCTGAATCTAACGACTTCAAAGAGTGTGCATCCAAGTGCAAACTAAGTCATATGGCTGGAGCTCGAACCGGACCGTCTTGCCACAGAGTGTACTCGGTGCCTGCTAACATTCGTCATGCATTGGTGGAACAAGGACGTGTATTTGTGGACTGGACCGTTTGCGGTGTGCGTGGCTTTGTTGGACTTACAGTGTGTCTGAATTGCCAAATGGTCGGACATTCGCACAAGTATTGCAAAGATACAAAGAGATGCTCCCACTGCGGTGTAGAAGGACACGCGCGTGAGGCCTGCCCCGCTGCTGCTGCAGCACCCAGTTGCGCCACATGCGCACGTTTTGGAAAGCCTGCAGCTTCACGTGCCCACCTCACCGGAGATAAGGATTGCCCGGCCTACAAAGCAGCACTATTGAAGGACCTCTCCACCATTGACTATGGCATCTAACCATACCGAAATAGATGGCGAGGTACTTGCTGTTGATGCATTAAATATATTATATCAAAATGTGAGGGGTATTCGAACAAAGACCGTAAGTGTGCGCAATAATATTTTAATCAATAATTATGACATTATTTGTTTTTCCGAAACATGGCTGAACTCAACAGTATTTAGTGAAGAATTGTTTGATGATAGATATGTAATATTTAGAAGAGATCGTGAGTCAACCAAATCTGGGTCTAAAGAAGGTGGCGGAGTTCTAGCCGCCGTTTCTAAAAAACTTCTTGTGTCAAGAAAAACGGAGTGGGAGAGTGACAATGAAGATTTGTGGCTTGTAATTAAGTCTCGTTCCAACTCGCTCATCTTTATATGCATCCTCTATATTCCTCCTAGTGTAACCGTTGATAATTATTGTAAACATATTGAAAAATTACAGGATCTGTATTTAAAGTATTCAATTTCCAATTCGCAGTTTATTTTTGTTGGTGATTTTAATTTGCCCGAAATTAAATGGTTACCTGACAATTCATTCAAAAATAATGTACTTTCCCCTTCTAATTATAAAAGCATGAAAGCACACAGTCTTGTCAATCTCTCATCAATTTGCAATTTGTATCAATTTAATTATGTACTAAATAGGAATGAAAATTTATTAGATCTTGTTTTTTCTGATAAAGTTAACATTGATATACATATAGCACCAGGCTTAACCAAATTGGATCACTATCACCCTTCATTTGAAATTATAGTGAAACTAAATAAAGATCAATTCCTAGAAATGAATAGAAGTGATTCAAAATATAACTTCAGGAAGGGAAACTTTGATGAATGTCGACAGGATCTATTGTCTGTTAATTGGATAACTCTTTTTAAAAATAAAAATGTGAATAACATGGTAATCTTATTTTATGAAAAATTGTGGGAAATAATTGACAAATACTTTAAAAAATATGGTACTAAAACAAAAAATCAATATCCTGTATGGTTTAATCAGCAATTGATTGCTCTTCTTAAGAAAAAAAACAAAGTTAGACTTAAGGTAAAAAAACACGGTTACGAGTCAGATTATAGGGAATTCTCTTATTTAAGGAAATTTACAAAAAAAATACAAAGCGAATGTTATAAATCATATATCAACTCTGTCGAAAGTGGTCTGCAAGATAACATAAAGTTATTCTGGTCATTCTCAAAATCATTACGAAAAACTAATTGTATACCTAAAGTAATTCATCTTGACGATATTTCCGCAAATGACGGTGAAAATATAGCAAACATATTCTCTAAATATTTTTCATCTGTTTATACCAAGTCGGAATCATCTACTAATGATTCAATGCCAAACATAACTGAACACAATCAAAACAATTTGGGTAAAATACATATTAGTGCAGATGAAATAAAATATTTTTTGACTAAAATAGATCACAATAAGGGCCCAGGACCTGATAATATTCCTCCTTTCTTTGTTAGTTGCTGTGCAGACTCTTTATGTTTACCGCTTTTTATCATTTTTAATGCATCCCTTACCACGGGAACTTTTCCCGATCTGTGGAAAAAAGCACATGTGGTACCAGTATTAAAATCGGGAGACCAATCTTTAATAAAAAATTATAGGCCAATCAGTATACTATCCTGTTTTGCTAAGGTTTTTGAATCTCTGATATTTAAAAATATTTTTTCACATTTTAAGCCCCTTCTCTGCACTAGACAACATGGGTTTGTTCCTCAAAGATCGATCAACTCAAATCTTTTGGAATTTTGTAATTATGTTTGTAATTCTTTTAATGATAGATTACAAGTAGATACAATTTATACTGATTTCCAAAAAGCTTTTGATAAAGTTAACCACTCCATCTTACTAAAAAAACTTGAACAAATCGGAATACATGGAGACCTATTACGCTGGGTGAAATCATATTTGTATAACAGAACTCAATTAGTTCTTATTAATGGATACAAATCATCCCCTATAGTTGTAACTTCTGGTGTACCACAGGATTCAAATCTTGGCCCCTTGCTTTTTCTTATATTCATAAATGACCTTGGCTCGAAATTAAACTGTGATTATGCTTTTTTCGCCGATGATCTTAAAATTTTTCGTAAGATTAAGTCTGTTTCCGATCATCAGCTGCTTCAAAATGACCTCGACACACTCAATAACTGGTGTACTGTCAATGATATGCACTTAAATGTTGAAAAATGTTACATTTTGAACTTTACTAGAAATAGAATTATAAAGGATTTTTCTTATGTTATCAATAATATTATTCTCAAAAAAGTTTCTTCAATAAGGGATCTAGGAATCACTCTTGATTCTAAATTCATATTTGATGTACATATTAACAACATTAAGTGCAAATCATTAAAAATGATGGGATTTATTCACAGAATATGTAAACCTTTCAAAGATCCTCGATCAATTCTAACTCTTTACAATGCCTTAATTAGAAGTAAACTTGAATATGGAAGCACTAATTGGAATCCACATTACTGCAAATATGAAAACATTGTAGAATCAGTTCAAAAAAAAATTACTAAGAATGTTATCCTTCAAATGTGGACTACACGACCATCTCAGATCATACGATGTACGTCGTGATTACTTCAAGATTGATACACTTAAAACTAGAAGGCAATTGACTGATCTAATATGTTTACATAAAATTATTCACGGCCATCTTGATACTAAATTATGTTTTAACAGTATTAAAATTAATGTCCCCAATTCCCATTGTTTAAGACGCCATAACATTTTTCATATTAATATATTTAAAAATAATATCGCCTACTTCAGCCCTCTGACCCAGATGTGTCGACTGTATAAGTGTATAACAAGATAGAGTGCGCTGATGTGGATATTTTCATTGATAATTTGTACAGTTTTAAAAAAAAAGTTCTAGCGCTGTTAAAAAGTACTAATTATATTGTGTGAATTGTCCCTCTATGCATGCTTGCGTATTTCATATGTCTTTTACCACTCATTGTAATGTGTTACTTGATTGACCTTGTATATAATTCTGTATTTTAATTTGTGATGTTTTTGTTTTTCTAATTGTATTTATTTGTATTTAATTGTACGTAATTGTAGATTTTTATAATTGTATAATAACTGAGTTTTATAAGTGGATTGTTCTCATGTAAATGTAAACATCTGTAAAACCCAGTATAAATAAATAAATAAATAAATAAACCTCCAAAATACACGCGGCACGCGTCGTGATAAACCCGCCGCGCGCCGCCCCCTGACCCTTGACCCCAACCCTCGTACGGGAGAGTTCAAACGAACTGACAACGAGTTTTGAAATGCAGAATGCATCATCCCTTCGTGTCGTCACTAAAAACTAGGAATGAACTGCAGGCTGGGCGCGCGTTTGGCGTATTTCCCGACTATGCACCGGCGCCGAAGGGATCAAAGACGCTAGTTCCTCGGAGCATCTTCCATTGAAATACCGGTAGAACAAGGGTAGCATTCCCACCCGACCCCTAAAGATTGCTCTAAAGATTGCAATCCTTTTGTATTGATGCAATCTGTTTGTATTGTTTGAAAGATTTTAATCCGTTATATTTTTTTACATTAACGCATGAGTAAAAGCGTACATCAATCAAATACAAAAATGCTATCTTTATTTCTAAAAATCGTAGCTCCGGGCACCCCCGAGGTTCCATTCGAATATTTTTAAAACCAGTAGCTCTTATTATTTACGAATCACTTTTGCATCTTTTGTTGATTTTCACAAAATAAACAATAAATAAAATTAAAAGTATTTAAGTTTGTTGTCTGTAGGTTACGTTAGGATTACTCTATAATTTTAATTATTTCCTCATCTTCATGTTTACGTAGCCATAATTTGATGTCTTTTTTAAACTTTTTTTTCTGCATGGTGTTCTTAATTTCAATTGGAAGGGCATTATATAGTTTTGTAGCATGGAAATTATGGTTTCTCTGCCAAAAGATCTATTTAATTTCGGGATGTCTAGTAGTTTTGAGGATTTCATCCTTGTAGTGTAGGTGTGTTGGTCAGCAAGGTACTCATATTTTTCTTTAAATTTGATAAAATTGCATTTTTTAGTATAGTTAAGTAATGCTGAACACATTTGGAAAAATTGTTTTTCATAGATGTGTACATTTTGATTCGTTTTTTTTTTAAATTTACTAATTAAAAAAATTATCAATTAAAATCTGCCACCTTTTTGAACTTTTACATTAATTTACCCCTCCAGTCCTCGGGCATGTTTTGTCGGAATGTCACATAATTTTCTGCTTCATTATGGAACATTTTCGAATGTATCCAAAAACGAAAAACTGGTTTTGAAAGATTTTTACTATTAGAAAGACATATAATTTTGAAAACATTAAATTTTTCAATGCAAACATTAAAAAGTTTTAATAACGGCTCACCTTACGTTTTTTCTAACTAAAACTACTTATAGATACCGAGAAAAGAATCAATAAACACATATTTTGTTAGACAAATGTATTTTAAACGTTATTGCCACCTCAGATTTTTGTAGTTTCATATTTAAAAATAACTGAGTATGCGATTCACACGCCGTAGAAGTGAAACCTTCAGAAAACTAAAGTAGACAAGAGTGGGAAGGCTACGAAGCACCACACAAAGAGGACACCGATTACACTATCCCATTTTCTCGCAGGCTAAATCCTGTACATGAATTTGGTTTTTTAAGGTTTACACATAAAAAAGAAGTTTATTTGTAACCTTCCATCCCACATTCAAATTTTCACCGTAAAACGTCCCCCTGAATAAAGGGCGTTTTCAAGCACTCTGCGGGCAGCTTTTTGCTGAACTTCAGGTCATGCATATGCATTGTCATTTTAAAGACGCATTCATATAAACAAACATTTTTTTGTTTGTTTTTTTTTTTAAAGAAAGACAAACATTCCCTGTGGTTACGAATAAACCAACAGTATTTGAAAATCTCCTATTACCACCACAAAAGGCCGAAAATGTTGCTTGTGTTGTGATGGAGGACATAGCCATAGCCAGCCGAGGAATAGGGCACGCGACGCCCGCGGGTGGGACCCAAACGCGATGCCCACTCAACCACTAACTGGTATTTTTAATGTGCTTGTCTCTCTTGGTGATGCTTGGGATAATGCTCGCTTCCCGAACAGAAGACCTCTGGTTAGAATCGTACCCACGTCCGCAGATTTTGTCCTATTTTCCACTACCCAAGCGCTTAAGAGCCGTTCAAACACGCTATGTATTTTATTCGAGTGGGGAGTAAAGTAATATCTAAACGCGTCCGAACACCATCATTTTAGTAGAGTGGATTAGTCAGCTTTTTAGTGGATTCAATCAATTTCGTTCTATTTTTAGAGCGTATAGGGACCCCCCCCCCCTCGCGTCCCTGTGCACTGACATGCCGTTTTAGCAGAGTTCATTTGTAGACCCGCGGAAATGTCGAGGCATTGGAGCGAAGTTGCTACTCTAAAATTATTTATTTGTGCTGCTATTAATCTCTTTTTGTGGACATTTTATTTATTATTATCTCACTAATTTATTCTTCCACGTCTTCTATAATAAGCATTAAAATCAGCTTAATTAGCGTATTTACTTTGCTTTGTAGCAGCCCGTCATCCGCCGTCATCCTACAACGGGCGGCGGGCATAAATGTATCTACTCTATTTGAAATTAAGGCGAACGGTTTTCGGCGAGTCATGTAGCAAGCGTACTCTCTACTTGACTTACCACTTGACCAATGTGAACAAGCCCTTTAGCTATGCGTGGAAATAATGGAATTGAAATAGTGTATTATTGTACAATTTTATAAGATTTCTCTTTTTTTAAACATAATTTGCTTTCAGAGCCGTTAATATTCCACTATATTATTATTTAAAAAAACTCAGAATAGAATTCTGAAAATTTAAAACGGCAGACGATTTCATGATATCATTTTATGTTGTATAATTGAACAGAAAAATAACACAAATTTATAAATATCTTTCTTCTCGGGTGTCAAAATTATCAATCGATTTTGACTTTTATTTTAAAGCTCCGCTTTTTTTTGGTACCTAAATTGGTATAAATTTAAAATACATATAATTGTTTTTATATAAACAGTTGAAAAGTAAAGAATAATACAATTAGCAGATTAACCAAAAGAATCCCACACAGGCATCGCCAGTTCGTGGGTGTACTTGTGTGTTTTTAAAACAGTTAAAATTTTACTCATAAACATGCACTATCTTCGTAGAGATTAAAAAATAAAATTAAATAAATAAAAAATAAAATCATTGTGATCGTGATTACTGAATTACAATTCACACGACATGTTAATAAAGATTAATAAAATTTGTGAAGTTACATCGGCTCAGATGTTACAGCAAGTAAATGTCAGTTTCAATGGTATTTATCCAAGACTTTATACATTTTGTGTATTTTAAACATCGTACACAGTAAATTTTTCTCATCTCTTACAATTCAGCTTCTTGGAATAATTGCAGGATGGGGTAGTTCATATCATTATGCGACATTATTATTATTATTATACACCCCCTCCCCTACCATCCAATTATTCCATAAGATTCTTATGATTGCACCAATGCATGTTACACAAATTTCATTATTTTAATGTCGACTCTTTAATTTAAACGTTTAAAAATATAAGTTAAATACATAAATTTATTTACAAGCTTTTCTATATGATCTGTCCATTTGAGTTGGCTGTCTAATGTAATTCCTAAGTATTAAACTGTATTCGATGGCCGGTGTGGCCGGTGTTTAGCGGTGAGGCTCTTAGCTCGCAACCTGAAGGTTGCGGGATCGAATCCCTGTCTAGCAAATAAACTTTATTTTGTTAATTTTGTTATATATCATAATTTATTATTATAGAATAATATATGGTATATAATCAGTAACAGATCGCTTTGTATAAACCACTATATTATAAACAATATCTACATGTTTTTTTTAATTTAATATTTTTCGTAAAGATACATATACAGATATCATTATACATGAAACATCTAATCATCCATTTTCACAAAAATTATCATCTTTTCATACCTTGCTAAGTAGATTAATTAATGTTCCCTTATCTTTGCGTAATTTTAAAACAGAATTAAATACTATTAAACAAATTGCAATTAATAACGGTTATACTTCAAAATTAATAGACAATATGTTAAACAAAAAATATAAGAAAAAGTTTTTTAGATCTTTTGTTTATCCACACGTTGTTGAAAATGATAATAATAATTGGATAATTTTCTTTTTTTTAAATAATAGCATTTCAAATTTAAAAATTAAAAACATGCCAAATAATGTACAACCAGCTTTTTATACATTTTTATACAAATGACAAATTAAAAAATTATATATTAAATAATAAGGATAAATGTGATTTTTTGAACAAATCTGGGGTTTATAAATTAATTTGTAATGATTGTAACTTTTTTATTTTGGAAAAACTTCTAGAAATTTTAACATTAGAGTTAAGGAACATATAAGATGTTTAAATAATAATAATTATTCTGAATTTGCCAACCATATTTTGGAAACAAGTCATTCCTTTGATATTGATACAGGTCTTAAAATTAACACTACGGGCATATAATTGGATAATTTAGAAATTTTAGAAATTAGAAAAAGCATTAATAGTAAATTAAATTTTATAAATAACCAAACATTTTTTTAAAATAGCCATCTTTTAAATTTATTTTCTTATTAATACTTACAATAATTATAATTATTTATTTTTTGATTTAGACTAATTATTTGAATTATTTGTTCTTAAAAGTTTTTTTATTATCTAAATGCAATTTTATTTTTCATTAAATAATTTTTATATTTAATTTTGCATAACTATTTTTATGATTTTTAAGCAATTAATCACCTCTACTTTTTTAATATTTTGTATATGTTCTAGTTTATTCTAATTTGTCTATACTTGTTTGTCATTTATTTTTCTTTATATTAACATATCCTGATGAAGATAACATTGTTATGGAAACATGTAGATATTGTTTATAATTTAGTGGTTTCTACAAAGTGATCTGTTATTCATTATATAATTAATGATGCCACAAAGTAATTTTGCGAAGTTTGAAGAAGTAAATATATGGTATATTTGCGGCACGTTCCAGAGTGGAAAGTACACTCAGTATCGCCCTGGTGTAAGACTTAAGCCGTGTTTGGTGACCAGATCTGAATAGCCAGGTACTTCCCCACCTTCCTCTCCCTCATCTCCTTCCCCTCCCCGCCACCTTCATCCTCACAACATACCCCAATGGAAGATGCCATAGTTTTACTGGCTCCAGACGGAGCACCTGGGACTCTTGTGAGGTATTCATATAAAAAAAATCCCCGTATTCATTTCCGTACAGTTAGAGCATTAGACAGGATTGTAAGTATTTTTGTGAAACCTTATATTTAAGGGAGTTAATGGTTTCTGTCGCCTTTTTGGTATTGTTAAATGGAATATAAAGAGTTTTTCCGCAGTTCAGAGTTATAAGGTTTTGATTGAGCCATACTTTGACAATGGATGTGCATTTATTTGCATTTTCAGAGACCAGATGTTAGGATTATACATATATAGGAATTAGCCTGCGAAAGAATGACACTAATCTGTGCCCTCTTTGTGCGGTGTTTCGTAGAATAAAATAATTTTTACACTTGGTAAAAATATTACAATAAATAAACTCTACAATTATCCTACTCCTGATTCGTTTCATTCTTTCTAGGTTTAGTTTTATGAAGGCTTCACTTCTCCCTCGTGTGAACTTTATTTATTTATTTCTATATAAGTATTACAGTATTTACCTAATTATTAACATTTTTACATAATATATTTGGCAATTTTATTATGTTGGGTGTAAGGTAGGTTTGTGAAGGTGAACTGCACACAAGTTTTATATATTTATTTTAAAGATAGAATCATTGACCGGTCAGTGGTTTAATGGGCATCGCGTTTAGGTTCGGGATGCGGGTATGGGTACCGCCGCCCTAGGAACCATTTATTGGTTAACCAACACCTCTGCCGTACGTTACCCCAAGTGGTTCATTGCGTTTGGTGACTTAACAGAGATACCCGGGTTCATGGGATGAAGTTTGTGCAGGTCTTGACGGTGGATGCGTCTGCCCACCTGCTGCGTGGTGGGCCGGATCGAGAGAGACTGGTTGTGGGAGGCCTTTTGACCTTTCCAGTAGTGCTCTCTCTCTACCCATCGCCTTGCACCGTAGTTGGCGGGATGGGTTCATACGTCCCCTCCTGGACTCACTGACCCCCAGATTCCTACTCACCCCGCATACATTTTTCCTTTTCAGAACCTCCTATCCTTCCCTTCCCTAAAAGACCCTCCACACGGCATCCCCTAAGACGACATAGGCCCTTTTGGAATTTATTTTCCTCAGGGTCCCTGTGTGGAGCTAATGTAAAAAAAGTCCCACCCCAACACAAACAACATTTTCGGCTTTCTGTGGTGGTAGTAGGAGATTTTCAAACATTTTTGGATTATTCGTAACCCAATAATGATGGAGATTTTCAAACATTATTGGGTTATTCGTAACCCAGCAATGTTAGTCTATCTTTCTTTGTGATTTTAAGCTCGATGAAACGAAAAATAGCGACACTAAAAAGGTACAAAAACTTTAATCACAAAGCACAAAGAGGAGAATAATCGGTCTCCTCTTTGTGCGGTGCTTCGTAGCCTTCACACTTTTGCCTACTTTAGTTTTCTGATGTTTCATTTCTATGGCGTGTGAACTGCGCAGTGTATTTATTTTGTTATTTCTATATCATTTATTCATATTTTCTTCTTGGATTTGGTCAATACATTGAAGTTTTGTGGAAACGATGTACGAAAGTCGTTATCAGAATTTTTTAATATTTTTTCGAGTAAAATTAACTGGTGAGCTCGTCTTTGTTTCACACATCCGCTGTCTAAAACCTGAAATCAGTGTTAATTTGGGATTTGGGTCGTATCCCACCATCACCGTCAGAGTAAGTGAACTCCTGTAAATTATAAATTATCATTGCAAAATTAGACTATTTGCAGACGATACATTAATCTATTTTTCGTGTGAAGATTACATAGATTCAATTAACAAAATAAACGAAGACCTACAAAATATAGCAAATGGCTGAAATTAAACAAGCTGAAACTGAACGTAAACAAAACAAAATATATGGAAATAGGCGATAAAACGCGTAACACAGGGTTAAATATGACAATTAATGGTGAAAAAATTGGAAAAGTAAATGAAATCAAATACCTGGGTGTAATATTCGATTCAAAACTGACTTTCACGGCAAACATTGAATATGTGCTAAAAAAGGTATCAAAAAAGGTCATTTTTTTTTAGAAAACTACGACATAAATTAAATAGAAACACTACGGAGCTCATTTATAAAACTATCGTTACTCCACATTTGCATTACGTCTCTACGATGTTATATTTGGCCAATGAAGGAAATTTAAACAAACTAGAAATTATTCAGAACAGAGCTATGAAATGTATACTGGGGAAAGGCAAATTCGCAAGGATTAATCAAATGAGAGATTAGCTCAATTGGATTCCGATAAAAAAGAGACTACCATTTAATGTGATAATTTTTGTGCATAAAATTATGAAAAACCAAATGCCAAAATACTTTAAGGATGAAATTGTTTTTAATAGAGACGTACATAATTACGAAACAAGAAATAAAAACAGAGTTCGATTGCCACAAATGAAGAAATAAAAATCGCAGAACTGCCTAATGTATAGAGGACTAAAGATGTACGATGAAATGCCTGAGAGTATGAAGAATGAAGAAAGAATGAATGTATTTAAAAATAAATGTTATGCTAACTGTAAAAATATTTAAATTTATCAAATGAAATGTTACATTGTGCTTATTAGTTTATATTCATGTAGTACAACTAACTCAATAAATAATAATAAAAAAAATTTAAAAAATAGGAAAACGGAATTTTATAGAAGTAAATTTGACCGTAAAAACGATCGAAAAGAAGAAATATGTGCGGCAACGTCGCAAATCACGCCGCCGCGGCGTGCACCTCAACACTCGTACGGGATTTGACTTAAACCGGCAACGTTGTTTCGCCACCGGTCGCCACTAAAGGCTATGAATGAAATGTGGAATACGTCATACCCGATCGCCACTAAAAGTTAGGAATGAAGTGAAACATAGGTAGGTACATCTTTTTCTTCGAGGACGCAGTTGAGGAAGGGGAGGCGGGGAGGGAAACGGGACGAATGGGAAAGGACATGCACGGAGAAACAATTATTTATTCAATGGCATAGCAACGCATGCCGCGTAACAGCTAGTTTAATATAAGTGACAGGTTATTCGTAACCCGAGAATGATTGTCTTTCTTTATAAAAATATTACCTTGCTACCTATCGCAAAACGGTAGCCACTTTTATTCTGATTAATCGGTAACTAAAATAACGATTGGATCAATGCAGAGATTTAAAAAAGAAGCCAAAAGCGATAGTTAATTTTGACACTTTATATTTTTTTACATTAGCTCCACAAAGGAGGGCCTGAGGAAAACAATTTCCCTCAGGACCTATGTCATCTTTGGAGATGTTGTGTTGAGGGTATTTTTAGGGAAAGGAAGGAGAGGAAGTTCTGGGAAGGAATAAAGTATGAGGTGTGGTTAGGAATCTGGGGTCAATGTGTCCAGGAGTGACCATCCTTCCCACTGTGGTACAAGTCGATGGATCGAGGGTCTGGCTGGAGAGATGAAAAGATCTCCCTCAACCAGTCTCTCCCGATCCGACCCGCCATGTGGTAGGTGGGCAAATGCATAGGCCGCCAAGAGCTAGACAAACCTCACCCCGTGAACCCGGGCACCCCTGCTAAGTCACCAAACATATCTAACCACTTGGTGTTACCAATGGGAGGGTTGTTGGTTATCCAATAAATAGTTCCTGGGGCGGCGGTACCCACACCCGCCTCCCAAATTTATAATTTGTTTGATATTGCCTCCCAAATGTAAAACGTTATCATAATAGTCGTTTACCGTTTTGAATTATTGGGATTCTGTTTTGGTTTCCTTCAAAATAATATTTGTAATATTAGCGGCTCTGAACGCTATTCTTTTTTTAAATCATAAAAGACTAGCTGACCCGACGAACTTCGTACCGCCTCAGAATCAATAAGTGTTGAATTAAATTAAGTTTTTTTATTAAGTTAAAAATTACACAATGAAGCAATCATCAATGCGCAACTGTCCGTGTTTTGTTTTTGTCAGTATCAGACTCAAGAGATGACATTGTGTACGTATTTATATTTTTTGTGATTTTCTTATTTTTCCACTTACCTTGACTTTGGGAGGCGGGTATGGGTGCCGCCGCCCCGGGAACCATTTATTGGATAACCAATCCCCCTGTCATAAGTCACCCATAGGTCACCCCAAGTGGTTCGCTACGTTTGGTGATTTAGCAGGGGTGCCCGGGTTCATGGGGTAACGTTTGTCCGTGTCTTGGTGGCGGATGCGTCTTCCCACCTGCTGCGTAGCGGGCCGGATCGAGAGAAAATGGTTGAGGGAGGCCTTTTGACCTTTCCAGCTGGACTCTCTCGACCCATCGCCTTGCACCGCAGTTGGAGTTATGGATTCTTACGTCCGTCACTCCCGAACACACTGACCCCAGATTCCTATCCACCCCTTATACCTTTTTCCTTCCCAGAACTTCCTATCCTTCCCTTCCTTAAAAATACCCTCCACACAGCATCCCCTAAGATGACATAGGTCCTGAGTCCTAAGAAAAATAATTTTCTTCGGGGCCTCATTTGTGAACTGATGTAAAAAAAATGCTTTTTATTTTCTTTAGACGTGTGAGGGATTTTTATTATAATTATTGTATCTATCCTTTGGATGGGTGGAGACATACGTTCACCGTTTGTCTAATTTTCGACTATTGACATTTTGTGTGTAAGAAAGAGAAGCAACATTATATGTCTAAGAATAAAACAAAACCATCAGCGCATTGACATTTGACGTTTTTGAATTTTTGAAATTCACGCACAGTTCAATATTATAGGTACTTATCACAAAATGCCCGCAGCTCTTTCAAATATGAGAATTCGTTCCATACAAAATGTATGGGGAAAAGAATTTTCTTAATAACTATATTTTTCGTTAATTTTTGTGATTTTTTTATAGTTATTATCCTATCCGGAGAAGAGACAAATCCAATAAATCAAAGATCATCAAAATCGGCCCGGCCATTCTCGAGTTATAAATAGTGTAACTAACCCGACTTTGTTTTATATATTAAGATTGTACATGAATGCATTAATTTAATTTCCTCGCTAAACTAAGCGCGTAGTGGTAGAAGAATGTTGAATGTAGAATTCTATTCAGGAAGCGAGCATTATCCCCACTCCCAAACACCACCAAACCAAATAAGTAAATTTAAAAAAAATGCCAAATTTTATTATGTCGTCAAGTTAGCCTTTGTATGATAACCAATCAGAATCGAACCGATTCTGAAAGCGTCATAATATAAACGTTATGCATACAGGAATATACGGAGGTCGTCAAATGTTCGTAATGAACGGACGCCCTAAATATGGAATGAAGTGTGATATACGTAGGATATACGCGGTTACCAATACGACGGCAATATGAAAGGAAGTCCAAAAGACTCTAAAGTATACGTAACTACCAAAAATTTGAATACCCTTAAAACACAATTTCTGGATAATTCTTTTACTATCACTCTTTTCTTAAGCTAAAAACATGTGAACATTCACAGCAATTTTATTTAAAAACCTACCGTAAGCAGTGGTTGCCAAAAGGATGCGAAGTGAAAGGTTGCCAAATCTGTTGCGGGATGTATATATATATATATTTACATCCCCATATATATATTTTTTATTTATTTATTTATTTATTGTTTTGGAACATTTACAGAGTATTAACATAAAAAAGTCATTAGGTTAGTATTTTAAAAAGCGTAGATGTTAATAGTCCACTTAAAAATGTTCACAGAATGCACAGTTTAATAGTTTTTCACTATGTATACATAGAAGTTAACAGAAATTAGAAATAGCAAAATATAAACAGAGGTATAAAAAGAGATAAAGAAAATAGTGATAATAAAATATAAAGATGACAAAGATAAAAAAAGATCGATATACGATGTAAAAAAAACAGAAAAAAAAGTAAGGTATAAATAGAGTAAGAAACAGCCATTCACATTCAAGTTCAAGATCAAATATAAGTATTTTCAATTCTCAATTACTTGTTAGGTTAGTCTATTGTTAATTTGCTTTTTAAAGTAAGCGAGACTATTTGCATAGATGTCTATATGGTTACATTCAATGGAATTATACAGACGACACATTCGAGACAGTGGATTGAAGTATGCAATATTGTTTTTAAACAATTCAAGATGAAATATATTCTGACTCCTTAAATTACGTCTATTGGGGACCTTAATAAGAATATTGCTCAGACAATGAGTTGTTTCAAGCTTATCATGGATGATTTTGTATAGACTCATTAAGTCAGCAACTTTTCTTCTTTTTTCCAGAGTTGTAAACTTAAAATATTGTAGTCGTTCCTCATAAGATTGGAGTAAGGCATTTAGTCCAAGTTTAAATGATAACAATCTCAGAAATTTTTTTTGCACAGATTCAATAGTTTTTGAATATTTTAAGTAGTGTGGGTTCCAGATAACACTACCATATTCCAATTTGCTTCTGACCAATGAGTTATATAGGGTTATAATGGATTGGGGTTTTTTGAATGGTTTCGATATTCTATGTATAAATCCCATCATTTTCAAGGATTTACTCGTGATATCACTGACGTGTACATCAAATTTAAATTTTGAATCAAGAGTGATTCCTAAATCTCTGATGGTGGTAACTGCATTTAATCGAACATTATTAATGGAATATGCATAATCCTTTTGTATTCTGTTACGGGTGAAAGTCATAATGTAACATTTTTCAATATTTAGAAACATATCATTCTGAATACACCAGTTATGTAGTGTGAAAAGGTCTTCTTGAAGCATAATTTGGTCAGAATCATTGGAAATTTTACGGTAAATCTTTAGATCATCAGCAAATAAAACAAAATCACAGCGTAACATGGGGCCAAGGTCATTAATGAAAATTAAAAAGAGCAGAGGGCCAAGATTGGACCCTTGGGGTACACCTGAGGTTACAATTATGGGAGGTGACTCATACCCATTTATAAGTACGAGCTGTGTTCTGTTTTCCAAATAAGATTTAAGCCATCTAAATAGATCACCGTGAATACCTATACGATAAAGCTTCTGTAGTAAAATATAATGATTTACTTTATCAAATGCCTTTTGAAAATCTGTGTAAATAGCATCTACTTGAGTTCTTTCATTAAACGCATTGCAAACATAATCACAGAAATCGAGAAGATTGGAATTTGTCGATCTATTAGGAACAAATCCATGTTGATTATTGCATAATTGTGGTTTAAAGTGTGTGAATATGGAACTATAAATTATAGATTCAAAGGCTTTTGCAAAACATGATAATATACTAATTGGTCGATAATTTTTCACAAAAGATTGATCGCCAGATTTATGTATTGGAACAATATGTGCATATTTCCACAAATCTGGGAAAGTACCCTTAGATAATGATTCGTTAAATATTATGAAAAGTGGCTTAATCAACGCGCTAGAGCAACATCTTACAAACAAAGGAGGTATTTTATCTGGTCCTGGACCTTTATGTATATCAATGCTTTCTAAACAAGATTTGATAGTTCCCATGCTCACGTTAAGTTGACTAAGATTAAATTGGTTGAATTGAGGAACATTCAGTCTGGAAGTATTTGATTTGGGATTCGACTGAGTATAAACTGATCCAAAATAATTAGAGAACATATTGGCAATCTGCTGTCCATTGTTTGCAGTCATAGAATCCATATGCATTGTTTTTGGAATCGAATTTGTATTACGCAATGATTTAGAATAAGCCCAGAAAGTCTTAACATTATCTTTTATCCCACGCTCAACTAGGTTGATGTAGGATGTGTAGCATTCTTTCAGAATTTTTTTTGATCTTTTTCTAAGAGTAGCAAACTCGGAATGGTCTATCGGGTTATTATGTTTTTTAGCCCGAAGTCTAACTTTATTTTTCTCTTTGAGGAGCATTATTAGAGATTCGCTAAACCAATTGGGATAGTGATTTCTTACGTATGTTTTTTTTTTTGGAATGTGCTTGTCTATAATATCCCATAGTGTATTGTAGAATAACTGTACCTTATTATTGAGATGACAGTTGTTAAAAAGTGAGATCCAGTTTACATTTGTTAGATCATGACAACATCCTTCATAATTACCTTTTTTGAAGTTGTATTTTACGGGAGAGTGATTTTCTTGTAAGAATTTCATTTTTTCTAGATTTACATTTATTTCAAAACAGGGATGATGGTGATCAATTTTTGATAAGTTAGCTGTCGTTGAAATATTAATATTGGTTTTATCGGAAAGAACAAGGTCAAGAATATTAAAATTTTTGTTAGGTAAATAATTAAATTGGTGAAGGTTGCACATTGAGGCCAAATTGACAAGGGAGTGAGCTTTGTGACTAGAATAATTGGATGGAGCTAGTATTATGTTATTATATGCAATGTCAGGTGTCCATTTAATTTCAGGTACATTAAAATCACCAATGATTATAAATTGAGATTTGGAATTAATATGTTGCAAATAAATATCCTGAATATTTTTGATTCGATTACAGTAATCATCAACAGATAAATTGGGGGGAATGTACAGTACACATATATAGATGAACGAGTTTGAATATTCATGCAATTTTATAGCTAACCATAAATCTTCACCATCACTTTCCCAAGATGATTTTCTAGTTGTTATTAGTTTCTTGTTGACTGCCGCTAATACTCCCCCACCTTTTTTAGATGTAGAATTAGTGGATTCACGATCTCTCCGAAAGACCAGGTAACGCTCATCAAACAATTCATTACTGAATAATGATGAACTCAACCAAGTTTCGGTGAAGCAGATTATATCATAATTATTGATTAGAACTTCGTTTTTTATGTTATTTGTTTTGGTTCTAACTCCCCTAACATTTTGGTAGAAAATTTTCAGATCCATTTTGTAATTTTCACAAGACATATACATTAAGTTTAAAGGACGGAGGAAGACGGGTTTGAGGGTGATTTGTCGGTAAGATTCTGTAGTACGGCCTTGTTCTTCACGAGCAGTGGTGGAGACATGTCATTCTTCCTTAAGAAGACGCGCCCATTTTTAATCCATACGTACTTAAAGTTCAGGACCTTTGCTGTTCGCCTAGTTGCTGCATAAAGTTCCTTGTTATAAGGTGACAGATGTTCACATACGTATATTGGAGAAGAATCTGTGAAACC
Source organism: Limnephilus lunatus (assembly GCA_917563855.2). Taxonomy (NCBI): domain Eukaryota; kingdom Metazoa; phylum Arthropoda; class Insecta; order Trichoptera; family Limnephilidae; genus Limnephilus; species Limnephilus lunatus. The sequence continues at coordinate 87,650,479 of OU830594.1, read as the reverse complement.
AAGGTGTTGGCTGTTCAGTTTCCTATCCACGTTCCTCTTGTTGAATACCTTAACTGCAGACAGCAATTCGTCACGGATTCGAGGGCTGGGCAGAGTTAGTACAATATTTTTTGGTCTTGAGTTGGGAGTTGCGTCAGGGTGGCGTGGTGTACGATGACAGGAAATTATTTGTTCGTCCTTTACTGGGTAGTTCACTGATGTACACAGGTTTTGTATATATTGACCTCTTCTCGTAATATGCTGATCCAGTAAGAAGTTATTTGACAGTGTTGATCCACCTTTAACACCAAATAACTTGGCTTTAATGGATTACTTCTGTATGAATTTGCAACAACGTTACATTAAATAGCAAGGTTGCCAGTTTCCCAGTAAAAGTAAACGAAATACTACACATAAAATTTTCGATATTTGTATGGAAATCATACGCTTCGTAACTGTTGATCCGCCCAATTTACCATGCGTTGATGATCCGCCCAAATTGCCATGCGTTGTTGATCCACATAATCGTATATCTTATGTACCTATATGTGCTTTTACTATAAAATTGTTGATCTGACAATGACCAATGAGAATTGCGTTCAAGATGGCGTTATGAACGAAGCCTTCTGATGGGTCATAAAAAAACATATACCTATATCTGGTTTTACTGCTCATTGGTTGAGCCGATATGGAAGTTGCAAAACGTAATATTATAACGGCCGCGGCACCGACTTGAAAAATATATCTTTCTGTATTTTAAGAAATTCTAATAATATACTTCCGCGGGTTTTTGTGGGTAGGCTCCGCCGCCCGGGAAACATTTATTGGATAAACACATCTGTCATACGTCATCCCAAGTGGTTCGATACTTTTGATGACTTAGCAAGGGTGCCCGGGTTCGAGGGGTGATAATGCGTTGCATTACGATCTTGGCTACGAATTCGGAAGTCGCAAGTTAAAATTTTGGCGTGCGCAATAAATTTTACTTTGATAAATATATATGATTCCTCGATAATGCATTGCATTACGATCCTTGACTACGAATTCGGATGTCGCAAGTTCAAAATTGGCGTGCGCAAGTAAATTTTATTTTGTTAAATTTGTATAATTCCTCGATAACGCGTTGCATTACGATCTTGGTTATGAATTCGGAAGTCACAAGTTCAAAAATAATAAATTTTATGTTGGTGAATATTTAGATATAATTCCTCGATAATGCGATGCGGTACGATCTTGACTACGAATTCGGAAGTCGCAAGTTCAAAATTGGCGTGCGCAAGTAAATATAATTTTGATAAATATCTATGCATGATTCCTCAATAATGCGTTGCATTGTGATCCTTGACTACGAATTCGGAGGTCGCATGTACAAAATTGGCGTGCGCAAGTAAATTTTATTTTGTTAAATTTTTATAATTCCTCGATAACGCGTTGCATTACGATCTTGTTTACGAATTCGGAAGTCACAAGTTCAAAAATAATAAATTTTATGTTGGTGAATATTTAGATATAATTCCTCGATAATGCGATGCGGTACGATCTTGACTACGAATTCGGAAGTCGCAAGTTCAAAATTGGCGTGCGCAAGTAAATATAATTTTGATAAATATCTATGCATGATTCCTCAATAATGCGTTGCATTGTGATCCTTGACTACGAATTCGGAGGTCGCAAGTACAAAATTGGTGTGCACAAGTAAATTTTATTTTGATAAATACCTTTGTATTATTCCTCAATAATGCGTTGCATTATGATCCTTGACTATGAATTCGGATGTCGCAAGTTCAAAATTGGCGTGCGCAAGTAAATTTTATTTTGTTAAATTTTTATAATTCCTCGATAACGCGTGGCATTACGATCTTGGTTATGAATTCGGAAGTCACAAGTTCACAAATAATAAATTTTATGTTGGTAAATATTTAGATATAATTCCTCGATAATGCGTTGCGGTACGATCTTGATTACAAATTCGGAAGTCGCAAGTTCAAAATTGGCGTGCGTAAGTAAATTTTATTTTGATAAATATCTATGCATGATTCCTCAATAATGCGTTGCATTGTGATCGTTGACTACGAATTCGGAGGTCGCAAGTACAAAATTGGCGTGCACAAGTAAATTTTATTTTGATAAATATCTATGTATGATTCCTCAATAATGCGTTGCATTATGATCTTTGACTATGAATTCGGATGTCGCAAGTTCAAAATTGGCGTGCACCAGTAAATTTTATTTAATAAATTTATTCCTCGGTAACGCATTACATTACAGTCGTAAGTTCATATTGTATTTTATTTTGATAATATATGTATAATTCAAACGTCACCTCAAGGTTCGCTACTTTTGGTGACTTAGCAGGAGTGTCCGGGTGCAAGGAGTGAGATTTGTCTAGGTCCGTGCGGGGAACGCGTTTGCCCACCTACTGCGTGGCAAGCCGGATCGGGAGAGACTGATTGAGGGATATTTTTTTCATTAGCTCCACACAGAAATGAGGAAAATATACCCCTCAGGGGGACTATGTAATCTCTGCGGACGCTGTGTGGAAGGTATTTTTAGGAAAGGAAGGAGAGGAAGTTCTGGGGAGGACAAGGGTAGTATGTGTGGGTAGGAATCTGGGGATCAGTGTGTCCAGGAGTGACGGACGTATGAATCCATCCCTCCCGTTTTGGTGCAAGGCGATGTTCCGAAAGGTTCCATGTCAACTCAGAAATAAACCAACTCATAATAACTCAGAACCTCCTCAGAAAGGTCATTAAAAGCTATGAAAATATAATTTAAAAAAAGCCGGTAACCCTAACCTAACTTACAATTCAACCTATGTTTTCTCAGTATGTTTCATTATGGGTTTTCTGGTCACCGTTTCGAAAGGCGATCATTCTAATCTAACACACTTCTACTATTAAACACTTTTTGTGGCATAACTATAATAGTTAGACATATGCTGTCACGACACTTTTTGTAAATAAAGATGTTTTCTGAAAAGCCGTACTACATTATTTTATTCTATTGTTAATAGTTTTCGCAGCGCACGCGATGTAAAGAATATTTTAGGTTTTTCTTTTACACCTTGGACTACATTATTGGAGTTTTAGTAACGATTCCTAATTTTTTTGAAAATATAATATAGCCTATGTCAACCGGGGATAGTGTAGCTTCCTAACAATGAAAGAATTTTTCAAAACGGTTCATTAGTTTCGTAGCCTATTCAATGCAAACAAACAAACAATCAAATCTTTCCTCTTTAAATAGTTTTAGATTGGTTCCATGCAAACTCAGAAAGAAACCAACTCATAATTCATAATAAACGTTCCGAAAGGCGAGAGAGTACGGCTAAAGAACATCAGTCTAATCTAGCACACTACAATATAAAGAGGAAAGATTTGATTCTTTGTGTGTTTGTTTGCATTGAATAGGCTCCGAAACTACTGAACCGATTTGAAAAATTCTTTCATTGTTAGGAAGCTACACTATCTTCGGGTGATATAGGCTAAATAATATTTTCAAAAAAATTAGGGATACTTACTAAAACTTCAATAATGCAACCCAAGGTGTAAAATAAATTCCTAAAATATTCTTTACATCGCGTGCGCTGCGAAAACTATTATAGATAGAATAAAATAGTGTACTATGACTTTGTAGAACACATCATTATTTACAAAAAATCTCGCGACAGCATATGTCTAACTATTATAGTTATGCCACAATAAGTGTTATTTTATTTAAAAATTTAATTAAAATGTCGCCGCTTTAAATGGCTCGTTATTTGTATCTTGGTTTTAATCCTTATCAAAATAAATTACTTCATGTTCAAGACTGATTCAATACCTTTATTTACCTTTTTTAATTATTCAATTTGGACTTTCCATTCGAAAGATACCATGAGTTTAAAAATGTAAGTATTACTTAGCTTACCCCGCCCGGGCGAAAGGGGAGTCATCTAACATATTATTATTTTACTAGCTGACCCGGCGACTTCGTGCCGCCTCGGAATCAATAAATGTTGTGTTTACTTATTGCCTGAATTAAATTCAGTGTTTTTATTAAGTTAAAAATTACTCAATTAAGTAATTATCGATGCGTAATGAACTGTCCGTTTTTTTTTTGTCAGTTTCAGAGATGGCGTTGTGTAAGGATTTATTTTTTATAATTTTCTTACTTTTCCACTTACTTACGGAATATGCGTTTCATTTTCTTTACACGTCTGAGGGAGATTTTTTATCAATATTGTATTTTACCTTTGGAGGAGTTCAGACGTACGTTCACCGTTTGTCTCATTTTCGACTATTGACATTTGGTGTGTAAGAAAGATTGGCAGCATTACATGTTTAAGAACAAAAGCAAAACAATCAGCGCATTGACATTTGACGTTTTTAAATATTTGTAAATTCACTCACTATTGAATACTAGCTTTTACCCACGGCTTCGCTCGCATTATTATTATTAATGGCATAATTATTGGCATAATTGTTATTATTATTGCTATTTTGTCTAATAGAAAATAATTATTGTTTAATAGACAATTTCGAAATTTGAGAATGATATTTCGCAAATAATAATTCTATTTTAGAAAATATTTAAATTATAGAAATAGAAGTTTATTTTAAGTACCTACTCCCTTTATTAGTATTTTATTCATATTTGAATCCAGAGTAACCTAAAAAAATGACAGTCCACTTCAAACGCTATGCTTTATAGCAACGTTATGCTTTTTGTTCGGAGAATAAACATTTTTAGAGATATGTAGATATTAACTACGACGCCAAAAAAGTACTCTTTTTAATCACAACAAAGCGCTTATTTAAAAAAAACACATTGTTTCCAAGGTAACAATTTGTTTGACGTTTGCAATAACCCGATTTTGTTAGGGACAGAAAACTTATGATACATAATTTCATAACGTCACAGCTCATTCATAACGCCAGAGCTTACCAATATATAAAGCCGTTGTTACTCGCAAATAATGTAGCTTTCGATTAGTGAAAGAATTTTTAAATTCCATTCGACATTTATTGCGTGAAAGAGTAAGGACCATCCAACCATCCAACCAACCATCCATACAAACTTTCGCATTTATAATATTAGTAACATAAAAAATAGGAAAGATTTGATTGTTTGTTTGTTTGTTTGCATTGAATAGGCTCCGAAACTACTGAACAGATTTGAAAAATTCTTTCAACAACAGAAAGCTACATTATCAGCGAGTAACAGGCTGTATATAATGGTGAGTTCTGGCGTTATGAAATTTGTATAAATGAAAATATGTGTATTTCATATATTTTAGCGGCAGGAAGGAAAGGCAGGGGGTAGGTGGGGTTCGCGGAGAGTGAAGAGACGAGGAAGGGGGAATACGGGGAAGGCGGAAAGGAACGGGGACGCACGGGAAAGGACATAGAGGGAGAATCAATGTATTTCTTTGAATGGCATTGCAACGCATGCCGGGTACCAGCTATCCGGATTGGGGCGGTGGATGCGTCTGCTCAACTGCTACTCATATTGCTGCTAATATTGTCTTCATTTAATTAATAATAATTCTGTTGTTGAAAGAATTTTTGAAATCGGTCAGTAGTTTCGGAGCCTATTCAATGCAAACAAACAATCAAATCTAATATAATAATAATGTGAAGACATTTCATTCATTTAAAATTATATATAGTATATTTGCGGCACATTCCAGAGTAGAAAATACTCTCAGTATCGCCCTAGTGTAAGACCACCATTCAGAATTGAAACATTGCTTGAAATGGCGTTAGCCGTGTTTGGTGACTAGATCTGAATAGCCAGGTACTATCCCACCTTCCTCTTCGCTACCTCCTTCCCCTCCCCACCTCCTTCAGCCTCACAACATACCCCAATTGGGGATGCCATAGTCTCACTGGCTCCAGACGGGAGCAGCTGAGACTCTTGTGAGGTATTACTATAAAAAAATAATTTACTAAACATAAAATATATTTTACTTTTTTTTACCTACTATTTAACATTTTCGAAGTGCCTCTTTAAGTTAAATTATTTGCATATATTATATATAATTATATTTTTTCATTGTTGCAATAGTTCCATTAGCTCCACACAGGAAGGAGGCCTTAACATACACATGGTGGGCAGGCGCGTCAGAGAGCAAAGGAGGGAGAGGAAGGTCTGGGAAGGAAAAGAGTAGTATTTGTGTTTAGGAATCTGGGGGTCAGTGTGTCCAGGAGTGACCGACGTATGAATCCATCCGGTCCATTGCGGTGCAAGGCAATGTTTCGAGAGAGTACAGCTGGAGAAGTCTAAGGGACTTCCTCAACCTTTTTCTCCCGATCCGGCCTGCCATGCAGATAGTGGGCAGATGCCTCCGCCGCCAAAACCTGCACAAACTTCACCCCATCAACCATGGCACCTCGGCAAGGACACTAATCGTAGCGAACCGTTTAACCTAGACTTATAGTTTGGGAGGCAGATATGGGTACCACCGCCCCGAGAACAATTAATTGTATAACCAACTGTTATACGTCATCCCAACTACTTTTTTGTGAATTTTAATTTTACGTAATCGAAATTTAGAATGAAATATTTTCCACTTCCCCCAATGCAAATAGTTGCCTTTTAATGTAATTAAGGTGAATCAAAAGATTTTTTTTTTAAAGTGCATATTAACCGTTGACAGCGATCTCCAAAAACTACCATATTTTCAAAAAAATTAGATTTAGAAGGAAGAAAACACAATTTAACACTATTTATTCGCTGTAGATTTTAACCGTCCTGTACTTTAAAATATATATGTGAACTCCATTGTTTACAGGAAACGCTCCAGACAGAATGATCTTGGACCGGCAAGCTGATATTATATTAGCATTGTAAAAAGGGCATACGAGTTGCGCAGAGTAATCGAAGGGAATTGAGCCCTTTCTATAAATAACTTAGTAATTGCTTGCTGTCGCTTAAAATGGTCCGTTAAACACACACCCATTTTCACTTTCGTCGATCATTAAGTAATAGCAAAACGTCAAAGTGATAGTAAGACAGACAGCGTGACTCAGTTAGTACTACACAGACCTTTCCACTAAAATGCAACTTTTACTGATCGGCTAATAGACCCCGGAATCTTCATAGCTAGACATAGAGCTAGCTTCATAGCCCACAGGTGCAGTCTTGCATACTTCAGTAATTAAACATAATATGAGGGCACTTTACAAAAAAATAATATTCAAAGAATCATTTTAACTTTAAAACGGTTATGAAGAAAATTGCATTCTTGTATAGTGGTCGTTTTGAAATTGTGTGTGTTAAGTAATCCATTGAAAACATCGGTTGGCTTTATTTTATGAAATATTATCTCAAATATGTATTAATATGTTTGATTTAGGACGTGATGTTTCAAAAAATTCTCTTGTGAACAATTATTATAATTTGGAAGGCGGGAATGTGTACCACCGCCCCGCGAACCAATCATTGGATAACAAACACCACAAATTATTTTTTTATATTAATACCTCACAAGAGTCTCAGCTGCTCCCGTCTGGAGCCAGTGAGACTATGGCATCCCCAATTGGGGTATGTTGTGAGGCTGAAGGAGGTGGGGAGGGGAAGGAGGTAGCGAAGAGGAAGGTGGGATAGTACCTGGCTATTCAGATCTAGTCACCAAACACGGCTAACGCCATTTCAAGCAATGTTTCAATTCTGAATGGTGGTCTTACACTAGGGCGATACTGAGAGTATTTTCTACTCTGGAATGTGCCGCAAATATACTATATATAATTTTAAATGAATGAAATGTCTTCACATTATTATTATATTAGATTTGATTGTTTGTTTGCATTGAATAGGCTCCGAAACTACTGACCGATTTCAAAAATTCTTTCAACAACAGAATTATTATTAATTAAATGAAGACAATATTAGCAGCAATATGAGTAGCAGTTGAGCAGACGCATCCACCGCCCCAATCCGGATAGCTGGTACCCGGCATGCGTTGAATGCCATTCAAAGAAATACATTGATTCTCCCTCTATGTCCTTTCCCGTGCGTCCCCGTTCCTTTCCGCCTTCCCCGTATTCCCCCTTCCTCGTCTCTTCACTCTCCGCGAACCCCACCTACCCCCTGCCTTTCCTTCCTGCCGCTAAAATATATGAAATACACATATTTTCATTTATACAAATTTCGTAACGCCAGAACTCACCATTATATACAGCCTGTTACTCGCTGATAATGTAGCTTTCTGTTGTTGAAAGAATTTTTCAAATCTGTTCAGTAGTTTCGGAGCCTATTCAATGCAAACAAACAAACAAACAATCAAATCTTTCCTATTTTTTATGTTACTAATATTATAAATGCGAAAGTTTGTATGGATGGTTGGTTGGATGGTTGGATGGTCCTTACTCTTTCACGCAATAAATATCGAATGGAATTTAAAAATTCTTTCACTAATCGAAAGCTACATTATTTGCGAGTAACAACGGCTTTATGTATTGGTAAGCTCTGGCGTTATGAATGAGCTGTGACGTTATGAAATTATGTATCATAAGTTTTCTGTCCCTAACAAAATCGGGTTATTGCAAACGTCAAACAAATTGTTACCTTGGAAACAATGTGTTTTTTTTAAATAAGCGCTTTGTTGTGATTAAAAAGAGTACTTTTTTGGCGTCGTAGTTAATATCTACATATCTCTAAAAATGTTTATTCTTCGAACAAAAAGCATAACGTTGCTATAAAGCATAGCGTTTGAAGTGGACTGTCATTTTTTTAGGTTACTCTGGATTCAAATATGAATAAAATACTAATAAAGGGAGTAGGTACTTAAAATAAACTTCTATTTCTATAATTTAAATATTTTCTAAAATAGAATTATTATTTGCGAAATATCATTCTCAAATTTCGAAATTGTCTATTAAACATTAATTATTTTCTATTAGACAAAATAGCAATAATAATAACAATTATGCCAATAATTATGCCATTAATAATAATAATGCGAGCGAAGCCGTGGGTAAAAGCTAGTATTCAATAGTGAGTGAATTTACAAATATTTAAAAACGTCAAATGTCAATGCGCTAATTGTTTTGCTTTTGTTCTTAAACATGTAATGCTGCCAATCTTTCTTACACACTAAATGTCAATAGTCGAAAATGAGACAAACGGTGAACGTACGTCTGAACTCCTCCAAAGGTAAAATACAATATTGATAAAAAATCTCCCTCAGACGTGTAAAGAAAATGAAACGCATATTCCGTAAGTAAGTGGAAAAGTAAGAAAATTATAAAAAATAAATCCGTACACAACGCCATCTCTGAAACTGACAAAAAAAAACGGACATTTCATCACGCATCGATAATTACTTAATTGAGTAATTTTTAACTTAATAAAAACACCGAATTTAATTCAGGCAATAAGTAAACACAACATTTATTGATTCTGAGGCGGCACGAAGTCGCCGGGTCAGCTAGTAAAATAATAATATGTTAGATGACTCCCCTTTCGCCCGGGTGGGGTAAGCTAAGTAATACTTACATTTTTAAACTCATGGTATCTTTCGAATGGAAAGTCCAAATTGAATAATTAAAAAAGGTAAATAAAGGTATTAAATCAGTCTTGAACATGAAGTAATTTATTTTGATAATGATTAAAACCAAGATACAAATAACGAGCCATTTAAAGCGGCGTCATTTTAATTAAATTTTTAAATAAAATAACACTTATTGTGGCATAACTATAATAGTTAGACATATGCTGTAGCGAGATCTTTTGTAAATAATGATGTGTTCTACAAAGTCATTGTAGATTGTTTTATTCTATCTATAATAGTTTTCGCAGCGCACGCGATGTAAAGAATATTTTAGGAATTTCTTTTACACCTTGGGTTGCATTATTGAAGTTTTAGTAAGTATCCCTAATTTTTTTGAAAATATTATTTAGCCTATATCACCCGAAGATAGTGTAGCTTCCTAACAATGAAAGAATTTTTCAAATCGGTTCAGTAGTTTCGGAGCCTATTCAATGCAAACAAACACACAAAGAATCAAATCTTTCCTCTTTATATTTTAGTGTGCTAGATTAGATGTTCTTTAGCCGTACTCTCTCGCCTTTCGGAACGTTAATTATGAATTATGAGTTGGTTTATTTCTGAATTGACATGGAACCTTTCGGAACATCGTCTTGCACCGAAATGGGAGGGATGGATTCACACGTCCGTCACTCCTAGACACACTGACCCCCTGATTCCTACCCACACTTACTACCCCATTCCTTCCCTGAACATACTCTTCTTCCTTTCCTAAAATACGCTCCACACTGCATCCCTAAAGATGACATAGGCCTTGAGGGGATTTATTTTCTTCAGGGCTTCCTGTGTGTAAGAAAAAAAGGTCTCCCTCAAACAGTCTCTCCCAATCCGGCTTGCCACGCAGTAAGTGGGCGCGTTCGCCACACGGACCTAAGCAAATCACACTCCTTGAACCGAGCACTCCTGCTAAGTCACTGCAAGTACCGAACCACTTGCAGTGACATATGACAGAGGTGTTGATTACCCAAAAAATAGTTCCCGGGGCGGTGGTAACCATACCCGCCTCCCAAATTTTAGGTATACGTTAAGTGGTTCGCTATATTTGGTGACTAAGCCGGGGTGCCCAGGTTCATAGGGTGTGCGAGTCTTAAAAGCGGAAACGAAAACGAAAATAAAAACAAAATCAATATCATAATCAAAATCAAAATCAAAATCAAAATCTAATTCAAAATCAAAATCATAATCAAAATCAAAAGTCAAAATCGAAATCTATATCGAAATCGTAATCAAAAGTCAAAATCAAATTCAAAATCAAAATTAAAATCAAAATCAAAAACTCAAACCAAAACCAAAATCAAAATCAAAGTCAAAGTCAAAGTCAAAATCAAAATTAAAATCTCAAACCAAAACCAAAATCAAAATCAATTTATTACCGAATTTGCGACATCCGAATTCGTAGTCAAGATCGCACTGCACTGCATTATTGTTGTATTATACAAACGTATTAAATAAAAATTACCTCCGCACGCCACAATTCGAACTTGCGACTTCCGAATTCGTAGTCAAGATCGTAATGCCCCTCGATATCGTTGAATTATACATTTTAATAAAAATAATGCAATTTGTTCTTGAGACTTCCGAATTCGTAGAGATCGTAATGCAATGCATTACCGAGGAATCATACGTATTCGTCAAAATAAAATTTACTTGGCCACGCCACAATTCGAACTTGCGACTTCCGAATTCGTAGTCAAGATCGTAATGCAACGCATTGTCGATGAATTATATCAAAATCTTTATCAAAATAAAAATTACTTGCGCACGCCACAATTCGAACTTGCGACTTCCAAATTCGTAGCCAAGATCGTAAGGCAACGCATTATCGAGGAATTATACATATTTCACAAAATAAAATTTACTGGCGCATGCCATTTAAACTTGCGACATCCGAATTCGTAGTCAAGATCGCACTGCACTGAATTATTGTTGTATTATACAAACGTATCAAATAAAAATTACCTCCGCACGCCACAATTCGAACTTGCGACTTCCGAATTCGTAGTCAAGATCGTAATGCCCCTCGATATCGTTGAATTATACATTTTAATAAAAATAATGCAATTTGTTCTTGAGACTTCCGAATTCGTAGAGATCGTAATGCAATGCATTACCGAGGAATCATACGTATTTGTCAAAATAAAATTTACTTGGCCACGCCACAATTCGAACTTGCGACTTCCGAATTCGTAGTCAAGATCGTAATGCAACGCATTGTCGATGAATTATATCAAAATCTTTATCAAAATAAAAATTACTTGCGCACGCCACAATTCGAACTTGCGACTTCCAAATTCGTAGCCAAGATCGTAAGGCAACGCATTATCGAGGAATTATACATATTTATCAAAATAAAATTTACTGGCGCATGCCATTTAAACTTGCGACATCCGAATTCGTAGTCAAGATCGCACTGCACTGCATTATTGTTGTATTATACAAACGTATCAAATAAAAATTACCTCCGCACGCCACAATTCGAACTTGCGACTTCCGAATTCGTAGTCAAGATCGTAATGCCCCTCGATATCGTTGAATTATACAAATGCATTAATTAAAATTTACCTGCGCTCGACATAATTTAAACTTGCGACATCCGAATTCGTAGTCAATTATCATAATGCATTATCGAGAAATTATACAAATTTATCAAAATAAAATTGACTCACGCACGCCATTTGAACTCGCGACTTCCGAATTCGTAGTCAAGGATCATAATGCAACGCATTGTCGAGGAATCATACATATTTATTAAAATAAAATTTACTTGCGCACCCCACAGTTTGTACTTGCGACTTCCGAATTCGTAGCCAAGACCGTAACCCAACGCATTATCGTGAAATTATAAAAAAATATCAAATAAAATACTTAAAAACTTTTTATGAAACCCTGAGAATGAGAACATCGCTCTAGAAACATATCAGACCTTTTTTGGCGGTCAAAACATGGCATTTATATGGATCAACAAAAAAAAACGTGTAAAATGTATAAGACACCGAACAATGGGCGTGGCTTACAGCTAAATCTTGATGGTATAAATTGATCCACATGGATCAGGATGTGTATGCCAGCTTGTGTAATGGATCAGCATATCCGGATGGATCAACACGTGCGAACGGATCAACTTAAAACTGGTGTACCGTCGCGCAAGATCAACGTTTTACGAGAGGAGATAAATATATAAATATATATGTATATATGAATAGTTGTAAAATTCTTGCAAGATATGTTTATTTATTTTACTTTTTTTATAGTTTTGTTATGTTTGGTTAGGGATTATGAAATTTTGTATGAAGTGAATATCTTGATTTTTGATCCAGGCTGTGATATGTTTTTTGTGAATGTTTGTGTATGTATGTGTAGTTAGTAGCTGTTTTAGAGTAATGGGCATATAATTAAAAAGTTTGGTTGCGTAATACTGAAAATGTTTTTGTCCGTGTGTGGTGTGTGTTATCGGTATGTTGAGGGTTACATTTGTTAAGGACCTTGTTTTTTTTATTAGTTTCGGTTGCATTGGAATATGGAGTTTGTTTTGGAGGAGGTGTAGCAGAGCAGATTTAGCATAAAGTTGTTTTATTGACATGACTTCTAATGTTTTGTAAATTTCGCTTGAATCTGTGTAGAATGGCACTTGCAGAATTAGTTTAATTATCGCTTTTTGTATCTTTTGAATTGGGTCAATTGCTATATTTGTAGCACTTCCCCAAGCCAGTATTCCATATGTGGCAATGGATTGACAAAGTGCGAAGTATATGGATCTGAGTATTGTTAGTGGAAAAATGTTTTTAATGGATTTTATTAAATAAGAAAATACTATTGGCTATCTACGCATACTTTAAGTTACATAGTTGATTTACACTAATCTTTATTATATCATTATTCTTTGTGCGTGAACAAAGAAATTACAACTTTTCACATTTAGCCAAACACTTCGTTAAAATTTATATAACTAAATCACGTCAATTTACTCAATCAATCCCTAACTTTATTCCGTTCCGTTCCATCGTTATTCCGATAAGTCATATAATCGTTATCTACCCGAGCCAACGGGCATTATATACACAATAAAGCAAATCCTAGGGAGAATCTATCGTTTGAAGTAATGAAAGATGGCGAGATTTAGCAAACTACCTTGGCTATAGCGCAGATGGGGTTACTTTGTTTAATACCTCACTGTATAATCTTTTACAAATGTTTAAAAAAAACAGTTTGTTGCCGTATTCTGAGAAAAACGACATAACCTGCAAACAAATAAATTTTGGATCAAATTTAATCATTTTATTCCTGTACGTTGTTGGTCTTGCTAATATAACTAATATTACAGTATTTATTGTTACTTGAAAGGCTTCAGTCGTGTTTGGTGATTAGATCTGAATATAGAATCAAACTTTAAAATCTCTCTCATAAATATAGCATCCCCAAAGATTGAGACCTTGAAGAAAAAGTTTTTCCTCAGAGCCTGTGTCTGTAAAAAAATACAGCATGTGGAAAGTTAATATTTGCAAATAACTGTTTTATTTTTGTTTGTATTGAGATTTGCTGTCAACTTTTGTAAAAATAAAAAAAAAAACAAAAAAAAATTTGAATTTTATGCGATGTGTGTATTTATTTTTTTAAGCGCCGTTTTTATGAAAAATCACCTCAAGGGCACTGAAATCACATATTAAAGTCAAAACTATGGTTTTGCGAAAAACGTTTTCAAAGTTTTCCGATTTTCCACCCACTGGAACTTGAATGTATATTTTGGAGAGAAAAATCCAGTATCATGTTCTATTCTATTGTTTATAAATATTATGACAAAATAGTTTTCTTTTTTTTTTTTAATTTGTGTAAATTTAAAATAAATTCTACAAAATAAAACTGAAAAAAAAAATTCTTTATAGATGAAACTCGAAAAGGTACTTTTTTGTTTTTAAAGTTCTATTTCTCACGCACATTTGTTACTTAATTTTTATTTATCTGCTCCAAATGTCTAGAAATTGTTACATAGTTAATGCCAAAATCCAAAAAATAGGAAAACTACGATAAAATGGATCAGAGCCTTGGGTAGAGCAGATCGGACTTACGTCAACACCATAACTCAAAAACGAAGATTTTTTACCATAAGACAAGATAAAACTGGGGCGAAGAATTATCTCAAGCTTACATAATAAATTATTTTCTCAGGGGATATTTCTAAATACATTTAAAATGTAGGTAAGTATCTAATTAACGTACTTAAGATATTTATATTCTCCATAGATCGATCGTACAGTTGATTAGTCAGACATCTCCAAAAAATTGAAATTTGAGTTGAGTTTGGAGTTTTATGTAAAAGTGTTCCCTCTATCTAGTACAATTCTCAGACACAAACACCACAAAATGAACTACTTGTAGTAGAAAAACTTGTAGTGAATTACACAAAATTTTGATGTTTTCTGAGTCACACAGGATATTTCAAAATATCATACTGATGTACCGGACCATTATACCTACCGGTGTTATTTTATAGCATGTTTAATATGCACACTTATAGCTCAAAACTTATTTAGAGATGTGTTACTAATCAACTGGACGATCGACATTTCAACAAAATACTAACCCCATCCCTTCTAAGGTCGATACAGCGTCAATGTTAAGGTGAGTTTATAATCATAGATTGGTACGTCAGATACGTTTTATACGTTATATATACGATATTTCGTTAGGTTGGTGATTGCGTTGACACGCATGTCGTTCTCTCTTGATGATATTCGACGTTTTGTAACGATCCAATTTCCTTTTATGAAAATGTTCAAGATGTCTGGATGAGATTGATGGTGTTTTTTAAGGCTTTATTACCTTTTCTTGAAGTACGAACTTGATGAATGCAAAGAGATTGATGTCATAAGAAATCGAAGAGTACTTTAGCATAAATTACGTTTCATACACTTGCACTGATATTTTTATCCCACAGGTGTATAAAAATGAGATTTTTTATGACTTTTGCTAAATAATACGATGTAAAAATATTTTCTATTTTATTTCCAAACATGTCGTAGAAAATGTATCGTATAATCAGTAATTCATCTTTCTTTTGATATTTGACCATATTAATTCTTTAGTTCAGCGATGATCAACCTTTTTAGCCGGAGTGCTAATTTATCCTATTTTAATCTATTTGTGGACAACAGGAAGGTACCTATAGCTTGGCAAACTTAAATTCGCATTTGGTGGTGTGGCATCAAATGCAGTTGCCTTTTTTTAAGGGTTTCTTTTATAAAACAGCTATTCACATCTTCAAGGCCAAACTAATAAATGTTGTCGATTTTTATCATTCTCAAAATTAAAGAACATATATAAAATAACTAAGTACCTACTTACAGTTTTAAGAAACTACAAATTTTTTGGTTCGGAAAGTTGAACAATATTTATTCAAGAAAACTTTAGTATTTTAAAAAACGAAAACCTTTAATGCACCAATCATAGATCTCAACAAGAAAAGTGTTGTGCTGTGAGGATGATTTTTTTTTCTACATTTTAGGTCGAATCTTGAAATTTTATCTAAAATCTTATTAATTTGAGAGGCTGATTCAAATTTTTGAAGAAAGATGGAATATTTCTGCTCAATCCTTTTTTAAAACATCAGCAATAAGTCATTGAATATTCGTTATAATACATATATTTGTTCAAGTGAAAATTAATAAGTTTTTTATTGTGGAAACCACCATGTTTCGTTAGCACAGCTTACTTCCAGTAACCCCTGCTGAAGTAAGAATTGCTAACGAAACAAGTTGGTTTTTTTGAAAATAATGTAAGAAGTTATACGAAGATTTTTATTTTTTAATTTTTCTTTATTCATGGTGTTGATGGTTACATAATTAATGGAATTTTTCGACAACCATTCTGGATAGATGCCCTTGTTATATGTAGGTCTCACATAACATTATAAAAAGTAATAATCAATCGGGGGGTTGTACTAGTTCTAAGTTAATTTAACTAAAGTTGGGATTTGTAGAGAATTCCATATATGCTTGGACAACTAATGATGTGCCTGAGTTTGATTGGTAGAAGTAGCAAACTACGGAGAAAGCTCTTAATACTTTAGCGAGATGACTATTATTTGCTGAGCTTTGGCTTGGATTAGACTAGATGTGCCTATTGTAGATTTTTCATAATTTGTGAAAGGGTATGGGATAACCGACACTTCTGCCATATATAGATCATCACATAGTTCGTTACATTTGTTCATTTTGCGGGGGTGCCCGGGTTCATGAGGTGAGGTGTGTACAGATCTTGGCTGCAGATGCATTTGCCCACGAATTGCGTGGTGAGCTGGATGGAGAAAGTTGGAGGATGGAGTTGAATGACACATTTTTTCCTCTCTAGCAGGACTGTATCGTACCACCTAAATATCATTGCTTCACAGTGGGAGGGCTGGATTCATGCGTCCGTCACTTCTGGATTTACTTACCCTGAAGTTTTACTCACCGCTAATACATTTTTCATTCCCAGAACTTCCATCCTTTCCTAATAAAGATTGTCCGTGATGCGTCCTCAAATATAGAATTAGAACTGAAGAAAAGTATTTTGTACTTCAGGAAAAGTATTTAACATGTGAATGGGCAAATAATAAAAATTGTTTATCTGTAAAATAAAAATAACACTACGCTTCTAAACATTATTACAGAAGTCAACAACTCTAATGCAGCAAAAAACTCACTCGCGCAATCAACATACATATATCCACTACGAAAAATTAACAAAACAATTTTATTAAGTTTCTCAGCGTTATATTAATTATTTTCAAACTATATAGATTTAATTTTTCGTAATTATTCTGTTAATTGTCAATTGGAATTCGTGAGCGTAATATCAACAATCTTGATATCAAATTTTCTCGTTATCGCTCCACATACTTTCTCACTTTTATTTTATTATTGTTACTCATACATTCATAAGTTCAGATTTAAGAACCATTCTCATCTCAGGCAAAAATAACTACTGATATTCTATAGACTTACAAAATGGGTACTATAACCATGTAATAATTTAATTTGTGATACCATAAATATAAAATAATGTATTGTGTATTGTAATGGTCCGCCACTCTTGGCTTTTGACTCCAATTGTGATGAACCCTACCTAGCTAATTTACTTTTCTAAGCTTCTACCTCGTAGTTTAAATCTCGTAGCTCCTGTCTCGTAGCCACGCTCATAATTCTACCCTTATGTCCTACTGATCACACCACTAGGTATGATGGCCTGACTCAACCCTCCTTTCGGTTTATTTCTACCTCAGGCTCGTGATTTCTAAACCCCTATACCTTATAATCTAGCTAAACCTACCCTATCTTCTTAAATCCCTGCGATTTTCTCACAGTAATCAAGATTTAAGATTTTTGTTCACATTATTTCTATAATCTGCGTTGTGTAATTTTTTTTGTTTTAGATTTTACATCTGTTTGCATACTTAATATGCACACATATGTAGAGAAGATAATGTATTACGTGTGGTAACCCATAGATTCTTTTAGAGAAAGGGTGAGAATTTTCCGATCAATTTATTTATTATTATTTTAGAATATTTAACCGAGTTTGATAAACTACCCCCGCCCTAAACCTTGTGTCTATTTGATTTCCATAGGAATTTAGTGTGTTTATTTAATTCTTCCTATCACCGCTGATACATCGATAACATAAACAACAGTTAATAAATTAAACATTTCAAGAAAGCAAACCTTACCTTAGGATGATCGAACTCGAAGGTCCAGTTTTCTCAATTGAAGTCCTTGTCTGCAACTTCTCCTAACATAATGTGTTTGTAGTCATAGTTAGTGCTAGTGAAAAGTATTCGCAAAATTGTTGAAAGAGCAGGAATGGAGGGATATGGGGAGGGGATAATATGTTTGCTGAAAAGTCGGCTCCTCCGCTAACCAAGTGAAAACCGATGAACAACAATTTCAAACCGGATTCTCCCAAGTACGTTTGCTAAGCTTATCCTTAAGTCCGAGTTTTACTCTCTTCGACGAGCGTCTCTTGTTACGAAAGGGGCTCTTCACGCCAGATGGGGGAATACCAAGTCTTCATGCCGTTTTTCTGCCTCACTCCGACTTCCATCTCCACCGGATTGAATTTAACTCTACTGAGTCTAGAAGGGGTATTTCATGTCTTCCCTTATCATGCCTCTATCCGTTAAATGTGGCGTAAGCTTGTGACGGGCAGATCCTTCCTCCCACGTAACCGACCCAGCGTTACATTCCACCTCTGACTAGCTGACATAAAACTCACCTCGTGAACCTTATGTTTGCTTTCAGGTTCGACAAGACTCACGGTATGCAAATAACCTGTGGCTTTAATGCCGCGTCAGCGTACTGTCCGCATACGTCCTTCCTCTTCCCCGCATGCCCACCTCGACAATACCGCCACAAGATCAAAGCCGTCCGTTCGGGAAAGGTTGACACTTACATTTCCAGATGGCTCATACCTACATACAGAAGCCTTGAAGCTTACGTTCGAAGACAAGTTAGGATTCAGGACTGTATGAGTATTTGAACACCAGTGTTGTTTAAATGAGGTCACTAGCTCCTCGTGTGTTAGGTATTTAGGATAATGGGTATTTATGGGTTCTTGGATACCTACTTCCTATAAGAAAGATTTAAAAATGAGATAAATCAAGTCGACATTGAATCAATGACCTCCTGAATAATTGTGATGTGCTCTCTTAGAGTTTGAAGCTAGTCGCAGTACTTTACTTTGCGAAATTTTTGCATGCTGAATCAATGCTACCTATTGGCGATCGCTCTAGTAAAATCAAGTCGTTTAGAATTGAGTGAATTTAAACGTCAATGTCGCCTTCACATATTGACCGCAGATTTCATCTCAAGCTATAATTGATAAACTTGTCCCTGACGTTAAGTTTTGTTTTGTTTATTCGTTAATGAATTTAGGTGACTGGGTCAATGGATGGCCTTGAACTCAAATCGAAATTTTGGTACACTATCGAAGGTCATATAACCATACCCTAATCGTGCTAGTGAAAAGAAACGATAGGTATTTATCTTACAAATACGCTAAGATACCAAAATTGATTTAGTGATGCGTTTCTATCTAATTATGTGTTAAGTATTTGTTTAGCAACATTTCATTCTGTATGGGAGGTGTGATATGCGAATGCTAATAAATTGGTTAGTTATTTATTTACCCTTACTTGGCGTTACGTCCATCAGTGTCAGGATATCCACAGGAACCTGTAAAAGTTTAAATATTGTAAGGATTCACCAAGCTCTAATGTCTTAATTTCAGCTCCCCCGGGTTACTATCATCGGCGAGAAACTTATTAGAGCATCCAGACTACCTGTGTAACTTATCGCACTTTTATTTCGACTTCCCACTTTTGACGATTTAATCCTACAAGATCCGGAACTCATCTCCTTCCTTTCTCCTTTGAATAGATCTCTGATGTAAAAAATCCTCACGTTTTCCTTTAATATCTGCCGTTATTATTGAAGAAGAACGATCCTATCTAATTAACCCCGACAACCCTCACCTTCCTCCCCTTTCCTTCCATATTTGATTCCAATCTAAAGAGGGGAATCGATTCTTAATAATCGTTCGCTCGAATATTATTTTATTATGTGGTATATAACTATACCTATTTACTCTTTAATAAATTAATTTATTAATTTGAATTTCCTTTAAATTTGTATTATTCCACTTTATAAAAATATTTAAGTTTTATTTATTTTTTTCTCAATTTAAATTATATATTTTTTTTCATAACAACTAAAGATTTTCTTTAAATTTGAATTATTCCACTTAAGGACAAAGCTAAAGTTTTATTTATGTTTCCAATTTGAACTAGAATCCCTTTGTAACGAATAACTAAATATTATTCGTCACTCAGATTACAACAAAACTGAAAGAACCCCTTCCACTTTATTTTATAACACTTTTGTTTAGCAGCAAATAAATCACTTGGATTATTCATTTAAACTTCGGCTAAGTATTTTCCAGATTTCGGATCAATTATTATTATTGCGTTGTCACCTAACGATAATTAATATCTCGTAATAAAATTTCCAACTCTCGACCTAAACGTAAATTTTTTATTTAATGAAACTTATTAGACTGTAATTTTCTTTATATAACCTCGGACTAAATAACTCTATTTTAACCTTCATAGAACAAATTTAAAGCAATTCAAACACACTATATTAAACTCCTCCCGCATTGAATTTGTAATTAATTAATTAATTATTAGATTTTATTGAATCGGAAATTATTGCAAACACTGATTTTAGATTTATTATAAGATCATACACTCCGTTAAATTGCACGATTAACCCTATCCGGGCACTTCACTCCCTGTTTTATCAAAGTATAAAACTGATTGTAGACTCTATTTTACCACTGAATTTTTTTTATAAGTATAGACTGACTCTATTTTTCCACTGTATTTTTAAAGTATAAAACTGACTCTATTTTACCACTGTATTTTTAAAGTATAAAACTGACTTTATTTTTCCACTGTATTTTTAAAGTATAAAACTGACTTTATTTTTCCACTGTATTTTTAAAGTATAAAACTGACTACTTTTCCACTGTATTTTAAAAGTATAAAAACTGATTCTAGACTCTATTAATTAATTACCAGGGTAATTCTCACGACATGCGCGACGTTTTAATCAACCTTGCCAGTTGTCGAAGGACTCCCCGAATCATCCCAAACACGCTAATTTACACCCATCACAGCTCCAAAAGGGCATAATCGTATATTCCTTGACGAGGAATTATAATCTGTAATCACTCGAAATTTTTTGAAAACCCCATCTCGTTATCGTTTGTTCCTACATAAGATCTTTCGATTTTTCCTCTTCCTAAATCTCGGTTCGTCCCACAACTTTGTCTCGCTTTTCTAAGGTTTTTAGTCCCGGACTTAGTAAGCTGCCATCCAGTTTGCCCATTTTCCACATGTCTTCTGTCTTCATAATATGTTTTATAAACATGGTTTTAATCTTGTTTTTTTTTTTCCAATTTGAACATGCCCATAAGTGATCTGCTAAAACTGTGTTTTAATTGGCATAATTATTAGGGAAAACGTAGATTCTTCAGTCTCCTAGTTTTAAACGCTAGTTGTCCTGTATAAATTTCCACGAAAATTATTTCTTTTCCCCTAGTCTACGTAAGCAATTATGTCTCAGAACCGTATTTCCATTATTTATGTGGCATATTCAACTTTTCCATTTTCCCACCTAATTTTCCTTCAAGTAACGGTGTTTTAACAACTATTCTTAAATGATTTTCCCTTCGTTGTTAATAAGGAATCATATCCTGGTTCCATATCTACTCTACTTATAACGTTTTGAGTTTTTCCCATTTCCTTATCTGAGTTTTCCGGTTATGTCGGTTTTCCGTTCTCTCCCCCCACTCCTAACCCAATGATCCCTTATTGAAATTTGACGTTTGCCTTTTTGCCGTGATTCCATCTCCCGCTAAAACCCTTTTTTCCTTTTTTGATACATTATTTATGGTGTTTTCCGGCCCACTAACTATTCCTATCCTGGAATATCTGTCAAGTTAACTACTTCGATCAAATTCCGCCCAATTTTCCATCTCTCTCTTGTTCAAAATCCCATAAACTGCAAGCCCTGACGTGTGTATACATTACGATTTCTACATACTTGGTGATAAATCCATTTTAATGTGTTTATAATTAAATTTTACGGAAATTCTATAATCTAAATACTAGGTAAGAGCAATGTTAATTTTTATGACCCTTTTTAATGGATAATGGGCCTTAAATAAACAAAAGGCATGTTCGAATATTCCTTGTTTATATCAACAATATACATGTGGGGTCGACAACCGTTGTAATGTTTCATTTTCCCTCGCAGTCTCGTGTAACTTTATGTTATGATCCCTATTTTAATTACGTAAAATGACTCCTTTTTATGAATTAAATCTATCGCAATGTTTGCAGTATTTCCACCCCCCCCCCTAGGTATACTATTCCAATTCCTTTCCAAGCACCTGCTACTGCACCAAACCCTTGTTTCGTCCTCTTGTTCAATCCTTAAACTCTAAATCTTTTTGAAATTTTCCTTCCCAATTCGCTTTCCTAATCTCTCCGTTCCGTCTAGAATTGATAACAATAATTTTCCATTGTGTTATGTATATTCATTTTCTTTTCGTACGTTTTTCCTCGAATTTAGCCTCTCGGCCGTCATATGTAGTTATTCTATAATTGGGAATCCTCCCGCAAGCATGCCCCGTTGTCCCCGCGTTTTCCACTCAATATATTACTGATAAAATTTTTTATCGTTATCCAAGTGTGTTTTTCCGCAACTAAAAACGCTCTAATGCACTCGAAACTAAGGTCTCCCGACCCCTTGAAGGTACCCTTTATTAATAACATTACTTGGGTTCGTTGTACTAAAACCTTGAATAATTCGATATTTATCTCTTAGTTCATTCAACCCTGATCTCTGTGGGAACGTCTAGACCATAAATTTCTTCACTAATCACTCGGGTCAAAGTACAATCCTTTGTGTCCAAAATGGGCACGACCCCCTTCTTGCTGATAGGCTGAGTTGATTTTTAATTGCTTTTCCTGCTATTTAATTGGTTGTCTCAACTCTCGCGTTTAAAATCGTCCCTAAACCTGGGGTTCCCGTTAAATATCGATCTCATCACCATCTGTGTATATTTAAGGCAACTATAACACATCAACTTAACAATACCTCTTTTTTTCGAGCAAGTTTTGAATTTGACCATACAGATGTCGTAGCACTGCGCTTTTCTCCTTAGAATAAAAAAAAAATTCTCGTAGGCCTTCTCGTAAATTGGAGGTTACCATTCATCACAGTATTAAGAAAAATAAAACCCCGCTGTACAAATAACGAACTAACCATCGCGCCGTTTCTTCGCAGGGTTGAGCAAAGGGGATGGACCGCCAAACTGCTGGGTCTTGCACTCACATAATGCTTCATTCATGTTTAAATATTGTTTCAAACATTCCCTTCAAATATCAGGAATAACCGACCTGTGAGACATAATTTTATTATTTCTACTGATTACTTCTAAGATCTGATATTGATATCGGAAATTAAGGATACAAACAACGATTCAATTTGAGCGGCGGGTATTCAATTTTGGTGGGGAACCATTTAACGGATAACCGACACCTCTGTCATAGGTCACCCTAAGTGGTTCACTATTTTGGCATCCGATATTCCCGTCTAACGTCTGATGATCCCGTTCCATCTCACCTGATGATCCCAGGCACCCATGGTAAGTCACCAATAATAGCGAACCTCTTGGCAGCTTGACCTATGGCAGACGTTTTGGTTATCCAATAAATGGTTAACGGGGCGGGGGTATCCATAGCGGCCTCCCAAATTTACTAAAAAGTTTAAAGGATTACGGTAAGTACTGTAATTATTTATTTCTTTGAACTTTATTCTAGGTAGTTCATACAATCTTCTAGAGCTTATTATATTAGAGTTATGTCTTAATATTTTGGGTGTTTCCATCTATGAAAAATAAGGGAGATGTAATGTGTACTGGAGAAGAAAGCTCAGTATTTTGAAGTTCTATGTTAGGATGCGGGATGTGTCAATTCACAGGGCACAAGGTGGTCAGAAAATGTGCTAATTTTAAAACCAAAGAGATAATAATAATAGAAATAAAGTTAAAAGAAGGCTATAATAAAAAAACCATAATAATAATAATCAATTTTGACATACTACTAATCTTCTTTATGGGTAGTGTTCAAATATAGAAACCATATTTTACTTCATATTTACTACTCCAGAAAATGATTATGTCTATCACTATGTGTAGCCCGTATCTATTATTATGTATACGTAATAGTACCATAATATAAACAGAGAAATAATTTCTGTGCAACAATCGACTAACGTTACAGAGGATTTCGAGTAAAACAAAAAATAAAATAAAAACTCGATGTTTTCTTAAACAACCAAATCTTATTTCTTAACGTAACCTGAGATCCTTTTGTTTTTTTTTTAATACGATAATAAATTAGTACACTAAACACTTAAATTTAACTGGTAACCAGGGTACCCAAAATCTCTAAAGCTGTTATTATTTAAAATGAAAAAGTTTCGTCAGTGAATAACGTGGTTTTCATAAAATTATTTGCCATGCTAATTATTTCAGGAAATCATAGATAATATTATAAAACTAAATAACCATATCAAACTAAATTTGAATTTTATGCCAAAATACTCAATCACACTGAATAATATTTTTAAAAATCAGAAAGTGATGCAAAAATTTGTCTTAAATGTATGTGTACATTGAAAACTAATATTGTAAAATTTGACTCTCCTCAAACTGGAATTCCTAGTTGAACAGTCGAGGTTTATGTACTTCATAATTAATTATTATTTTTAATTGATAAACTAACGTTTAAACAAGATTTTTATGCATAGCACAAAGGGTAGATAACAAATATTATAATCAATAATTATCAGCCTGAAACACTCATCTACATTGAAAAAATCTTCCGAGAAAAGATACTGGCCGCCAACGGGAATTGAACCCGTGACCTTCTGATTGCCGGTCAGCAGCTCTGACCACTGAGCTATTGCGGCTTATCTAATACCCGCCAAATAATTCAATATATACTAGTGTTTCATTCGACAATTACATATTATTATATTTTTCCAACTGAAAACAACCAACTTTATTTTTGTGAGAGAGGTATTGTTAATACTAAATCTCCCGCTAGGTGGCGTCGAGACTAATTATGTCTGCATTTTTTGCTGAAATACTTTAACTTGTCAAATATTAATTATTATTTTTTATTGATAAACTAACGTTTAAACAAGATTTTTATGCATAGCACAAAGGGTAGATAACAAATATTATAATCAATAATTATCAGCCTGAAACACTCATCTACGTTGAAAAAATCTTCCGAGAAAAGATACTGGCCGCCAACGGGAATTGAACCCTTGACCTTCTGATTGCCGGTCAGCAGCTCTGACCACTGAGCTATGGCGGCTTATCTATAATATGTAATTGTCGAATGAAACACTAGTATATATTGAATTATTTGGCGGGTATTAGATAAGCCGCCATAGCTCAGTGGTCAGAGCTGCTCACCGGCAATCAGAAGGTCACGGGTTCAATTCCCGTTGGCGGCCAGTATCTTTTCTCGGATGATTTTTTCAATGTAGATGAGTGTTTCAGGCTGATAATTATTGATTATAATATTTGTTATCTACCCTTTGTGCTATGCATAAAAATCTTGTTTAAACGTTAGTTTATCAATTAAAAATAATAATTAATATTTGACAAGTTAAAGTATTTCAGCAAAAAATGCAGACATAATTAGTCTCGACGCCACCTAGCGGGAGATTTAGTATTAACAATACCTCTCTCACAAAAATAAAGTTGGTTGTTTTCAGTTGGAAAAATATAATAATATGTAATTGTCGAATGAAACACTAGTATATATTGAATTATTTGACGGGTATTAGATAAGCCGCCATAGCTCAGTGGTCAGAGCTGCTGACCGGCAATCAGAAGGTCACGGGTTCAATTCCCGTTGGCGGCCAGTATCTTTTCTCGGAAGATTTTTTCAATGTAGATGAGTGTTTCAGGCTGATAAATATTGATTATAATATTTGTTACTTCATAATTTTTCTACAGTAACAAAATACATAAAGAATTTAAAAAATATCTAGTACGAATAGCTATTACCTAAAATGTTTAAGACGGTATTTATTTATTTGTGTTTCAAAATTCATGATTTCATTGCAACTTTGGTAATTATTTTAAGTTAAAGATAATTTCCAAATGCCAAAGTTGATTTGCAATAATCACTTTCATGGCATACCCAGCTTTGTTAAGTATCTTAACCTATGTTTTTAAAATGTTTAATTCTCTGTGTGATCGTGTATAATTCGTAGTGGTTCCGTGACTTTTCATCCCGCAATAAAATATCCCCGACAAAATATCCTCCAACAAAATATCCTACGGAAAAAACATCCCCCAAAAACTAACCACTAAAACCTAACCTAACTTAACCAAGAAATGGAACAAAAATAATACAGACTTCTTGTATAAACAATAAAATATTGTTCAAAAATAGTAAAATGGGACAAAAAATAATACAGATATCCAGTGAAGAAAATAATATTTTTTTCAAAATAGTAAAATGGTACGAAAATAATACAGACATCCTGTAAAGACAATAAATGATTGTTCTTAAATAGTAAAATGTAAAATAAGATTGGGTTAGGTTAGGTTTTAGAAGATACTTTGTTGGGGAATGTTTTGTCCGTAGGATATTTTGTTGGAGGATATTTTGTCGGAGATATTTTGTCGCGTGATGAAAACTCGCATTACCATTCGCAGCACGCGTAATTAGTAAGGCAGTATTACAATGGAAACTGAAAATCACATCAGTGTTATTTCGTGATACCGATTTTTCTGTTCCCCTATACTCCGTTTACCCTGAGAATTTTCCATATGTAATACATTAGGAGCTTCACCGTCTGGACTGCGGAGATAAGACGAATATTCTCCGCCAGAATAAATTATCAACTTTTAAATTAGTATAATAAATAGAAACATCGCACAACTCGCAACTTAAATATGTACAGAGTCTTTTATATTGTATTAAGTCCCAGAGTGAGCCTTATACTCGTATCTCCATTTGTAATTCGGTAGCTTTGTCTCTACAATAAATTAAAGATGAAAACTAACTAACTAACCTTCACCCTCATTTACTGGAGGATAAGTACAAAATACAACACAACTCTGTGTTTGCATTACTTATATCCATTGGTATTTTACGATACCTATAGGCCTACACAAAAACTGTAAAAAAATAATAAGTTCCGACACTCAAAGACGCCCAACTATTGCAATGTCTTGATAAAAATATTTTCTCGCTTTGACAACTGTTGAAGTTCCATGTAATACCCAGCAGAGACACAGTAGCATGCGTTGAGAGCATGCAAGAGCATCCGGTTACCAAGATCAATGTTAGGCGAGTATCGTTGCAGCCAGGACGATCACCGCTGAACTCACAAGTAGATAGGCTTATCATTGCCTGGCGGTGGGTTACTGCATATTCGGCACCAGCATCCAGACCAGGGCGGTCGCATCAACTCTTATGTTGATTCAATTGTCAATGCGTGGCAGTGGCCACCACAGTGGCATTAAGCCACTATATACTAAAGATCCGACACCAGCATCCTAGGCCGGGGCAGTCACAGCAACTCATATCGTACAACTTACAACTTAAATATGTACCGAGTATATTATATTAAGTCCCGGAGTGAACCTTATATTTCCATTTGTAATTCGGTAGCTTTGTCTCTACAATAAATTAAAAAAAGAAAACTAACTAACTATCTAACCTTCACCCATTTTACTAGAATATAAGTAGAAAATACAACTCTGTCTTAGCCATAGACATATGAATATTAATAGACCAGAACAGAAAGGTGAGGGGTAGAAACCAACTACAGCGGGACGAAGGGCAGGAAGACGGCTTTGGTGATATGTGATTCGTCAAAACTCAATCTGACAGTATATAGGCATCTCGCATTATAATATCACACTTTCGTTCTTAAAAGTAAACTCTGCTTTTGAATGAATATACCTTTTTACATGGGAGCGCGAATTGTTCGCCGCGTAATGAACACATTTGCGAAGTCCAAATATGCAAAGTAAGGTCGCCTATAAGGTCGAGTTCAATATTTTGTTGCTGTATTAAGTGAAGACACTTTTATAATTGTTTCATAATTTACTTACTCCAGTAAACAGGGACGGGCACACGCCATGTATCTCGAGTGACAGTGTATGTTACAAAAATGATCATATTATGTGATTTGAATTGGCTTAAAATAGTGTAAAATAATGCTTGCCTATGGAATGTAATACGACAATTTTGTTTATTCTCTTTTAAACTTATATTTTTACACTAAAATATTATACACTTATATTTTTACACAAAACACAAGCCACTATGTTTACCGTTTTATTTCGTAAAATGCGCCGATGAGTGCTCGACGCTGGCTTGCAGAAGAATGATGACGTCACATTTTTTAGATTAACGCGAAGCCATACACGATCCCAGCCGGTTCCAATGGGAGGGGGAAATAATACGCTTTTATCGCTTAGGGCAGGTCTACTAATATTCATATGTCTATGGTCTTAGCAATATTTTTATCCATTTGAAACCATCCAAAATAACATTACTGTGGAATGAGTTACGAAATTTTCCCTTTTTTAACCATCCTACACTCGCGCATTAGTCTCCCAGACCGAAAAATCAATAATTCATTGTTTTCTCAAAAATTAACAACAATGAGACTTTGAGGTTTTTAGTAGCTTCTTAAGCTGGTGTTGAGTGGACGTGTGATACTTTTTTTTTTCAGTGTTTTAGGCAAGTAACAATTAAGCACTACTCAAAAATCCTAATAATGATTAATTCTTATGTTTATATTATGTTATTGTTCTTGAAACCTTCATTTAATAGATTTCATAGTTTTTTTTAAATAGGACATGATTTTTTTTATTTATTTTTGTTATTAAAGTAAGAGTTAAAAAAATTATGATCTTTTAGTTAGGCATAATTGTGATTCTACCAAATAAATTAAGAGTTTTATTGTTATTATTATTTTTAATTCAATTATACGCCTTTCTATATAATAAATACCAATAATGATTAAAAATTATGTAATTAAAATAATGGAGACGAGATGAAATCTCGGTCTGAGAGACCGTACGCGAGTATACGGGTTATGCCGTTGAGCGCGAGTATACGAAGGTTAAAGAAAGATAAACGTTTACCGGGTTACGAATAATATATCCTTACATATATTACGGTTTAAGAATCTCCTACTACCATCATGATAAGCGGAAAATGTTGCTTGTATCGTGATGGAGGACTTAGTCAGCCGAGAAAATGAATTCACGATACCTGGATGGGACCCAGGAGGTCTAGCATGGTTGATCGATAAAACCCTACATCAATACGATACTGACCAAAACCACCCTCTACGGTCAGTATTCAATGTTTGCGAATTTGCGAACACGGTCAACAATTTTTAAGAGAGCCGACCGATGATTAATATTTTTTTAAAGTTTCGGTTAACCTTCAAAAACGCTACCAAATATATTTGGATAAAGTCCTTCGTTACTGGCTTATTCGTGAACGGCAATCAACTAATGAAGCTTTTAGAATTGAAAAAAGTCGTGTTCGCGATCCATAGATTTAAATAATTCAACTTTTTTTAGAAAAACTGTCTTTTTATAACTTTTGACGGTTATTCCCATCAATCTTATATATCATTGTAAAAAATTAGGGACGTTCGAGAAACTGTGTTAGGAAGGTCAATATAAAATCCCTTTTATAAAGTTATCGATCTCATCGTGCGTGTTCCATGTGCGATGCCAACTCAGCCAACGACCGGTCTATTTATTAGAGAATAGACTATATGATATTAACTTAAACTATAATTAATAATAATTCCCATAGATATGTAATATATAATTTACTAATGTCACGAGTTTTCTGAATGATATTATGCAACCATTGTTTGTAAAGTTTTGAGTAAAAGGTCACAAATAAAAAATAATACATACGTGAAAAATAGATCCCAAATAACTCTCACAATTTTCATACTCTATTTTGAAGCAAAACTGCAAAAATGTATGAAATTTCTTGATCGTGGTTGAGAATTTTCCTGAAACATAAAACCATGAAAAGGTTTTCAGGAATGTTCTTTGCAAATATTGTATAATATATTTTAAATTACGTTTACATATTCAGACCATTGGTACAAAATTACCTAGATTGAACAACTAAGCTGTGCTATTTATATTATTAATAAATCGCAAGCTTTCAAATATCCAAAAGTCCTAAATATTGGTTTACATACTCGTGTGAACAGAGTTGATCTCCATCATACTGAGAACATACATTTTGTAAGATTCAATCTCTTACAGAACAATCTGTTTAAACTAACAAAAGAAAAATATAGACTGACCAAAGAAATGTGTTATATTGAGTTTTCAAAGTAAAATGGATGCCTATGTCAAATCTCCAAATAATGCCATATTAGAATACATAATGATGTTGGAAGCAGACAAAAGTTGCGTTGATAGATTGTTGACAGAAAAACTACAATTTTCAAAGTAGCCGAGTTCTCTGTTCGAGAGATTTGTTTGCTTTGTTTGTTTGCTTGAAAACATTTATAATAACCCAGGCAGACAAAAAAATAACGTGGTCTAGGGGCACCGTTCTCGATTAGCGATCCGACAGTCGCGGGTTCGAATGCCGGCGCGTGCAAGTAAATTTTATTTGATTGATTTGTGTTTTTTTACAATTTTATCATTTAAAATATCTATTATAAAGTAGAGGACCCTCTCAGTATCGCCCTAGTGTAAGGCCAACATTCAGAATTAAAACGTTGCTTGAAATGGTTTTATGAGGTGAAGTTTGTCTAGGTCTTGGAGGCGAATGATCAGGACACACTGAACTCCAGATTCCTACCCACCCCTTAAACCCTTTTCCTTCCCAGAACTCTTCTCTCCCTTATTTCCTTAAAAAACCCTCCACACAGAATCCCCAAAGATGACATAGGCCCTGATGAAAATTATTTTCCTGAATGCCTCCTGTGTGGAGCTCGATCTAAATAACCTGGTACTTTCCCAACTTTCTCTTTCACAGCTCCTTCCCCTCCCCATTACCTGGGCCCGCAGATACTTTAATAGTACTCAACTGCTAACCCTGTACAAATCGCAAGTGCGCCCCACGGTTGAATTTGGCAGCCACCTCTGGTCTGGAGCTCCAAAATACCTAAAAAAAACCCTTGACTCTGTGCAGAAACGGGCGGTCCGTTTGATAGATTCTCCCATCTTAACAGACGGATTGCAATCTTTAGAGCATAGGCGTCAGGTGGGAATGCTGTCCTTGTTCTACCGGTATTACAATGGAAGATGCTCCGAGGAACTAGCGTCATTGATCTCCTCGGCACCAGTGCATAGTCGGGAAACACGCCAAACACGCGCCCAACATTTGTACACAGTTGATATTAGTCACATGAGAACGGGTCGTTTTTACGATTCGTTCTTGAGTTCAACAGCTCGGCTGTGGAACGATTTACCGGCCTCTGTGTTTCCTCCCTCCTACAACATGAGTCTCTTCAAGACCCATGTTAACTCCTTCCTTTCCTCAAAAAGACCCTCCACACAGCATCCTCAAAGATGACATAGGCCCTGAGGGAAATTATTTTCCTCAGGGCCTCCTGTGTGGAGTTAATGTAAAAAAAAAAAAAAAAAAAATTACTTTCAGCCTAACATCATAATTAAAATAGGGTAGCCATAGTCTCACTGGCTCCAGGTGGTTGTGAGCAGTTGGGACTCTGTGCGGTGTTTAAAAAATAACAAGTCAGTAATTTTATTCTAATTTTAATGGCCAGTGGGTCAAGTTTGCTACAGTATAAATTTGGATTATATGAGGGACTGTCTTGAGACTTCTACGTAGATGGTTTTAGTGGAAGCTTGGTAATACAACCTTATTCTGAAAGTGTAAGAACCTTCCCAGATCGATCAATGACACGGTTAAGATCAAAGGCCTATAGGAAAATCCATTACTTACACCTAACACTTACTTCACTCCGAAAAGCACTTTAAATTTTCATGTGTACCTATGTACTAAGAATGCTTATATATTAATATTATAAAACACACAAATTTCGTCCTTGTACATTGTGGAGAAATAAATTAATATTATCCATTGTTACACAGTACATATCTACGACTGCTGTAGAGCAAATATAAGATTCCGTTTAAAGGGTGGTATACAAGGATTTTAAGTTATATGAATTTTACCACATTTGTTGCTCTGTCGTGTTTCACGACTGAATTTCCAGTTATTTGGTTATTACCAGTAGGCATAGTTAATTAATATATTCAAAAGGAAAACATGTATTTTGTTCATATAAAGTCCATTATAATATTATTCCAACTCCAATGTAAAATACGTGTCATATTAAAATCCAACTACAGTCAAAACTTTCATGTAATCGTATATAATGATAATTTTATAATTTAATAGACACCTATATTGTTTTCTTTATTAATATTTTTTTGGTATATACATTTGTGTAATTTTACAATAAATACCAGTTTTTTTATACTAACAGTTAAAAAGTAAAGAATAATACAATTAGCAGATTAACCCTAGAAAGATAACGTGCGCCTCAGAGGCGCCCGCGAAATCGATATATCGTTGAATTTTTTTAACCGATCCGTGTACAAGCTTGTGTTTCAGCTTTTTTGTACAAGATTTTGTTAATAAATCGGTTTTTTAACCTGTGCGCCTCTGAGTCGCTTGTTTATCTTTTCAATACTAAAAAATAAGATTATTTTTCTAGAGTTAATCAAAAAAATCCCACATAGGCATCGCCAGTTCATGGTTATACTAGTGTGTTTTTTAAAAGAGTTGAAATTTTACTCATATAAATACATTATCTTTGTAGAGATTAAAAAATGAAATTAAATAAATAAAAAATGAAATCAGTGCTTACTGAATTAAAATTCAATCTACATGTAAAGATTAAAAAATTGTTACATCAGGTCAGATGATATTACAGAAAGTAAAGGTTTGTATCAATGGTATTTATCCAAGACTTTATTATATTTTTATATTTGCTGTAG
The DNA here is from genome assembly GCA_917563855.2 of Limnephilus lunatus. NCBI lineage: Eukaryota > Metazoa > Arthropoda > Insecta > Trichoptera > Limnephilidae > Limnephilus > Limnephilus lunatus. The sequence continues at coordinate 87,617,301 of OU830594.1, read as the reverse complement.
GGGGATATATTTTTACATTCAATTTCTGTAGTCTTATAGAGAGCATTATATTTTTTTGGTATAATAAAATACGCATATTTTGCGCAAGCCGAGTTTTACACAGTGGAACTTCAAATACATTATTTAACCTATTACTTAATCGGTTTTCATTATTCACGTAAGATATCAGCATCAAAAATATAAATATTAAAATACCTTTAGTCTGTAAAAACCTTGCTAGGTTGTTAAGTTTTACGACATCGCCGTGGAGTTCATGGTAATATAAAGTGACGTTCCCAGGGAGATAATTATTGATGTTTTGCAGTGCTTGTGATCTCGTACCAACAGTTTTTATTATGAAGCTCAACTATATGAGAATGAGGCCTCTGCTAAAAGACCACATAAATCGTCTTCGGAAAGTAAGCTTTCTTGTGTAATACTCGCATTGGTATATGGGATGCAAACTTGTACCATGTGCACAGGTGTTCAAAGGCAGAGGAAGTCCTTCCCTCTGATCCATTAGGTGAAGCTAAACAACCCGCGTCATCTTTCAGCCCACTTTCACACCACAAAAGAGGAAAGTTATAAATTTTCTGGGGCTATTCAAATTCGGCTAATTAACACGACTTAAGCCAATTGAAACAGTTAACAATAGGCCACTTGAATCACATTTTTTAAAATTTTCTTTCCGGTGTAGGTAAATATTCTAAGACATTCCATTTTTTTTAAATTGTATTTTTGAAACCGTGGCGATTTTTTGAAAATTACTATCCGAAAAGTCAGACCATTTTTTATAAACTGGAAAGACGGGACATAATTTTATGGGTGCAAAGAAACGATATATATATTAAGTTTTTTTCCAAGTTAAATTTAATATATTTCAAACAATGTTACGATTCTAAATAACAGGTAGTAAAGAGAACGATCAAATTCATCAAAAATAATAACAATGACCGAAACAAAAACAAAATATCGGCAATACCTAGAAAAAAATAACAAAATTGTTAGGCTAACCCAAGTCACGTTAAATGATATGCCTTCATAAAACTCATTGTTTTTCCCTTTCTATTACGGTTAGGCAGATATGACAAACATTTACGGCCTTACTAAAAAACCCCGTGAAAAATTTATTCAATTGACAAACGGCCGCGGATGTGAAAACATTACTAATTAAAAAAATGTTCTTGGAAAAAAATACACACCGTTTACACAGCCTGGGGGGCTAGTTTATCTCTGTTTTAGGGATGATGTCTGAACAAAATTTTCCAAAGTATTTTGAATGTTCTATATATTTCTTATTTTTGAAGGTGCCGTAAAAACAAATACCATTTTTAAAAACTATATAAAATTACCTATTAGATTTGTGTATTTGAAATACAGTATAGTTTAAAAAAACTGCCATATTTTAAGATTTAAACACGGAAAAATGTGTAAAATAATTTCTTACCAAAACATTTTTGATGAAAGTGTACAGAAATATTTAAAAAATTAAAATTTAAAAAATACAGACCTTTTGTATAATGAATTTGAAATGAAACTGACACCTCACTTTTTCCTCGTGCATACAATAAAAAAATTATAAAAAATTTCAAAGTTTTTTTTAATGCCATAAAAATAACCTTAAAAATATCTCTGACATTTCAACACATTTCTTGCACCACTAAAGATGTTAATTTCTTTGATAAGCTTACGAACACGTGAATTTGATATTAATATTTAGAAAAACCACCACTTTTATGAAATTCTTATAAAATAAATATCATTAAATGTAAATATGAATTTTTATGTATCATATAAAAAACTTTTTGACATTTCACCTTTGAAAGTACAATTATTGTTATTATAACTTCACTAAAACTTATGAAAAACCACAAAAAACACGGTAAATATATCAATTGTATGAATATAAGAGTGAATTAGTCATATTAATAAAAATTACGATCACTTTGGTAATATTACGAAGCACATCGCCGTACGCAAATAATCTTTCGCGGCTTAAAATATGTTTTCACTGCGAACAGCGAATGCGCCGGCACCTCCATCTAGCGGCCATGAATGAAAACATTGAAAACAACAATTTTGCATGAACATTACTAAAAATTGCACTGTTGCCAAACTTTAAAATCTGTTTTAGCGTGAAGTTCTTTATTGGTAGAATTTCGTGTTTTAGTGTAAATTTGTTGTACGGATGTTGCTACAAAAACACAGGTCATCGGTCGTGTTGTAGTTTTTTTTTAGTAAGGCTGTTAAAATAAAGAGAACATTTAAAAAATTATTTATCATAGTTGCTTAAGGCTTCGGCAACCATGCTCAAAAATAAGAAGATGGAGAGATATGTAATGACGAATGTTAGAGGAGCGCGCTAACATTTAAAGCAATAAAATCGATGCGAAAATGTTTACTAAAACACGACTAGTTTATAATAGAGCAAAATTCTCTTGAGGGCTGTCTAAAACAGCATTTAAAGAAATACATATAACTAATAAACTAACAGAAAAAGATTTGAAAATAAAAAATTACGGAGCATAATTTGCGATTTTTTTCTATCTAATTTGCGTTTTGGCCTGGGGATATATAGATATTATCTACAAAAATAAGATTTATTTTTTTAAGAGCTTCAAAATTTTTTAAGGGAGATATGCAAGAAATCGGTGGAAATTCGGGTGGCGGCGGCTTAAATACCTATTATTTGAAACATTTTAGCATATATATAACCTGTATGTGCTTAGCCTGTTTTTTTTTTAATATTTATTAAGAAATAAATTTATCGGTAAGCAATAAAAAAATTTGAAATGTTTGCGTAAAAAAATACTGTTTTTAATTGTTTTCATTTTGTAATATCAAAGTCTCTTCCGCTTTCACGAAAAGGTTATTCGTTTTGGGATACAAAATAAAACACCGTATCTATTTGAAATTGAACGTCGAGCGGAAATATTTGAAGACTTTCTTCATTTTTTCGTCTTGATCCGATGGGTTAATTAACGAAGTAGAATTTACTCCGATAGTAGGGTTTTTGTATAAAGTGTGTGGTAAAAATGCCACGTGTAGATCTATTATTTCAAGAAGTCAAACACTTTCTCTTCATAAGAAGATAATGATGAAGTTGAAATTCAACTTTTTGTCAAAGATTTTAAGTTGAATTGCAAATTTCCGAAAAGATTACAAACCGAGTTGCTCCCCGGAAGCCTTCGGGGACATTCAAGTTCTTAATCTGGAACTTGCGAAGGCTTCGATGCTGAATATACCTCGTAAATTATAACCATAGACAGAACTGTTATAAAGTTGTTCCGCTAAAGACAAGTTGCCTTGCGGAAGCAACCGTTTTTTATCATGAAATAAAAGTGGGTTGCTACTTTTTACTTTGGAAGTTTCGCAAAATTGAAGTTTTCTTTGAAATTATGCGGTAGAGACTTTATGAGGCCAAAATAAGTTTTTGAATTCAAATTTCCGGATTTTCTAGTTTTGTTTGAACATTATATTATATTTATGATTAAGAACACAGGTTATCCTAACAGTTATATGGTTGTTATTTTTATTTTTTGTGAACACCGTCAGTCGGAAACGCTTGTTGCCAGTGGAGCTATGGCACCACTGATTGGGGTGGGTTGCAAGTCCGAAGGGAATGAGAAGGGAAATGAGATAAAAGAGGAAGATTGGAAAGTTATCTGGCTAGTCAGTTCTGATCCCTTAAATGGGTTAATTAATTCTGATTCTTAATTATGATATTACATCAGAAAAATAATGAGTACCTACCACTTATTGATTTTTTTTTAAATTAGCTAAAGTCGTCTTAATGAATACTGTATGAAGGGTATTTTGAAGGAGAAGAAGTTCTGGCAGGAAAAAGGATATAAGCATAGAGATATGAATATTACTAGACCAGAACAGAAAGGTGAGGGGTAGAAACCAACTACATCGGAACGAAGAGCGGGAATGCGGGAATTTGGCGATATGTGATTCGTCAAAACTCAATCTGACAGTATATAGGCACCTCGCATTATAATAACACCATAACAACCATTTTAGTTTTTAAAAGTAAACTCTGCTTTTAAATGAATAGACTTTTTTACATTGGAGCGCGAATTGCTTGCCACGTAACGTACAAATTTGCGAAGTCCAAACACAGCCAAGTAAGGTTGTCTATTTTCGTTTGAGACCAATATTTTTTGCCGTATTTAGTTTTAACACTTTTACAAATGTTTCATAATTTACTTACCCCAGTAAACAGCACGGGCACACGCGATGTATCTGGATAGATAGTATCTATCTACCTATATGTTACAAAAACGATCGTATTGTGTGATCTGAATTAGCTTTAATAAAGTAAAATAATGCTTGCCTATGGAATATAATACGACAATTGGGTTTATTCTTTTTTCACAACACAAGCCACTTTTTTACCGTGTTATTTCGTAAAATGCACCGATGAGTGCTCGATGCTGGCTCGCAGAAAAATGATGACGTCACATTTTTTAGATTAACGCGAAGCCATACTCGATCCCAGCCGGTTCCAATGGAATAATTCTAATGGGAGGGGGAAATAATACGCTTTTATCTTTTAGGGCAGGTCTAGTAATATTCATATGTCTATGGATATGAGAATGGTAGTGGTAATGGTATCTGAAGATCAGTATGTCCAGGAGTGACGGACGTATAAATCCATCCATACAACTGTGGTGCAAAGTGACGTGTCGAGAGATTCCTGCTGGAGAGGTCTCCCTCAAACCGTTTATCTATATCCGGCCCGACACGCAGCAGGTGAGCAGACGCATCCGCCACCAGGACCTGGACTAACCTCAACCCATGAACCCAGGCACCCCTGCTAATTCACCTAGCAATATAGCGAACTATTTAGGGTGACCTACAGCGAAGGTGTTGGTTATCCAATTAATGGTTTCAAATAACAAATAGAGGTATATTAGGTATTTGGAGTAACTTGATAGTAGGAGTTATTTTTGTGTGTGTGACGACTTACGACTTTTTCCAAGGATTTATTATTACACAATATGTACATGCATTTTCAAATCCCAAAAACTTAGTAAGTCAATTGAAGTAGTACGCAAAATAATATACAAGTTTTTGGAATCAAATTACGAAATCAATTTTAATCACAACTATTTCGTATAATTTTTTTCTAACCTTTTATTCATTTTTTATTTCATTTCCGGCAACCCGGGCGTTTACATAACACATTTAACTATACGATGTATGGTCTTAGCAATCTGGAGGACGCGGCTTCGAATCCGGGCATGCGCTAATAAATTGTATTTGATTAATTTTTGTTATTTCATAATTTTATTCATTTGAAATAAGTATAAGGAATGTCGTAGTTTTTTATGGCTCCAGACGGGAGCAATTGAGACCATTGTGTTTAAATGTTGTATTTTAAAAAAGGATTCACAAAAAAAATGATATTTTTTAAGTTAATTAATGTAGTGTTCAAACGTTCAAATAATGTAGACTTAAAATCACCAAAAACCTCCATAACCTTGTCCCAATATTCCATCTTTTCAATAAAACTGATTGAATATCTATTTCTTCTACTATTGATATGATCAGAAATTTCGTATTGAGGACTCAGACCTGTGGATGTGGAATGACACCGTAAAACAAATAAGTTTCACAGATCCACCAAAACATCTCAACATTTCATCCCTCCAAAAGTCTCTTTTTTCCGATTCTAAGATCCCAAAGGAAAAAAAACACTCCTATAACATAATCTCAGAGATGTCGTCACTTTTTTATTAGACTTTATCTGAGTAAGTATATAGAAATTAATGTTTTTGGTTTGAATCCTACACCATTAATCCGATTACGATGAAACTTTGACGAGTTTTTGTGCGCTTGCTCTAAGGTGTCTAAATATAATTGTGAGCTCTGGTTTTATGAAATTTCTATAAACATATTGCACATTGTTTGAAAAATGTATGTATGTTTGTGCGTGGGAAAGAACAGGCACGGATGACGGAGGGGTGGTGGACGGAGGGAGGGATTTCTATGATACTGAGTAGCAGAAGGGGTAAATTTGGAAAATCTATGCTTCTCCCATGAACTTATACTTGTTGAAAAGAGAGACTACGAAAACAGCGTGCAATATAGTTGTAAATTATGAATACTTGGAGCAGGTGGATGATTTTTTGTATTTGGGAAATACAAGAGATGGGAAGGCTGGTAGAGATATTGAAATAAGGTTAAATGCAGGTGGAGGTACTGAACGCCGTTAGCGCCAAATAAAAAAAATGTCCAAAGAAGCGAAGTTAGCTGTCCACAATGGGTACGTTCGTATGGTAGTGAGGCATGAAACTCGAAGAGGAAACATGAAAGTTGACTAAATGCAGTAGAAATAATTCAGCTTTAAAGCCATCTAATGCAGATTTATAGACATACTAGCTTTTGCCCCCGGCTTCGCTCACATATAACACTCGCTCATTTCGACACACTGACTCCTAGATTCCTACCCATCCCGTATATCTTTTTCTTTCATAAAACCTCCTCTCATTTAAAATCTTACCAGTAATTTATAACCTTATTTTAATTTAGTTTGCTGTTCTACTTAGTTTTGTTTTATCATCCTACATTATTTTACACATATTATGTATAATTGTTTGTTTATACCTACTAACTAGCTTTTACACATTGCACTGTATTGTATTTCTGGTCTTATTACTGATTTTTTCTTACTACTCATACTTTTTCATTTCTTTTATGATGTTTAATTTTTTTTAATGTTTTTTATTTCTGTTATGTTGTTTTAAACCTTGTGATGATGATTGCTTTATTATTTATTCTGTTTTATTGGTTTAGTAACATATGAGTATATAATTATTATTGTTATTATATTTTTGCTTCTATGCTTGTAAAAGCCCACTAGGGCGTAAATAAATATAAATAAATAAATATTCGCCCCCCCCTCCTTCCACCCCTCCCCCCCCCCTTCCCCCCCCCATTGCCCCTCTAGGAAAAACCTTAAATCACCACGTGAACTCTGTTAGTTATTGATTTTTAAGAAAATAGGAAGGACTGAATGGATAATATATGTATAATTTAATAAGATTTACGTGCGTTATCCCGTCACACCTGGGCATCGTTAGGAATCATCACTGAGTTGATTTCAAATCAATTTGCTTTTACAATGCACGTCGGTGTTGCTCTCATATAACAAAGATTTTTTTTATTCCAGTTAAAAGAAATTACATTTTCACCCATTTAACTAGAAATAATTATAAACATTAAGTTAAACTAAATATTTCAATACAGCTCTATTCTATTTCATTATTTTGTTTATTAAAAAATATTAATAGTTTTTTTTAAATTCACCCAACTTATTTTCGTTTTTAATGTCATTTGAGACCCAATTAAATAAGTTAAATATTTAGTACCTGACGCAAATCATTTTAAAGGGGTTGGAAGTTAAACATTCAGGAAATTATTATATAGCACCATGTATGATCGTGTGAGAAACGTGGAGATCCGCAAATTATATAAGGCTGATGTAAGCATAATGAATAAGATTAAGAAGGTTCTGTAATAAAAATATGTTCACTGTAAAGATTTTTTTTTCACTTTGCCTTCCTGAAAATCTCTTTTTTTCTTCATGTTTTTGATTCAACCTCTCGAGTTCTCTATTTGAAGAGAAAAACATATTATTTTCCGAAGCCTTAAAATTACTTTCATCGTATTTTTTCCCTTGATACGTGACTCGAGAGGCAGTTGACGGAAATTCCTAAGGTTCGAAGGGTAGATAAAAGTTGAAGGGGTGGAAAAGGGTGGTGAAAGGAATATTCATATAAAACGCTCGTATAAAGAGTTGAACGATATCTTTAAAGGGTTTTTCAGACTCCTTAAGTCAAGAAATCAATATTCTATATTGTGCATGTAACTGTTATTAAATTTGATACACACATTCTAGCCCCAATCAGGGCTTTGAATTCGTGTGATAATATTTTCTTTAAGATATATGAAATAATACATATATTTCTTTTTAATTGAAGAAAAGAAAAATATATTAATTAAAGTTTTTTTTCAATAATTCCACACAGGAGGAGGCCCTGAGAAATTTAGGGATGCAGTTTGGAGGGTTTTTATAAGGAGAGGAAGTTCTAGGAAAGAAAAAGATATGCGTAATGGGTAGGAATCTAGGACTCAGTGTGTCCAGGAGTGATGATCCTACGAATCAATTTCTCCTGCTGCGATACAAGATGATGGGTTAAGAGACACCAGCTGAAGAATTCAATGGGTCTCCGAAAACCGGCCTTTCCTGATACGGCCCACCATGCAGCTGATGATCAGACGCATCCGCCGCCAAAATTTGAACACAACCGTACCCGATGAACCCGGGCACCCCTGTTAAGTCACCAAACGTAGCTAACCACTTTGGGTGACCTACTGCAGAGGTGTAAACTATTAACGTTACTAAATTCTTTTTTCAGCGTGTTACGAAAAATGACAAAAGTTTGTAATATTTAAATATATTTTATTTAAATAAAAACCGATAAACTTATAAAAACCATAAATAATATATTAATCTTATCTTGACCAAGAAAACTTGGTTTTCGAAACATGTTGATAATATTGATTATATGGTGGTTTTTACAAAGTTATATGTTTTCATTTAATTAAAAATGACACCACAAAGTACATTTGCAAAATTTGAAGATACCTTTTATTGTATATTTTTGACAACGTCATATTCCACGGAAAGCGAAAATGTTTTATTTTTATGAACCACAATTTTCTAACGATCTAACATATTAAAATTTCTACTCAAGTGGTCTTCGTTCATTTTCGTTCCATTAAAATTTTGTAGGTCTAGCGATCGACATAGTTTAATGACTGATTTAAAAAAAATTATAATTCGCCTAATTATTTCATGTCCACAAAATCTCAGATAAAATTAATTATTTATTCATAAATAACATAGTTTTAAGTAGATTTACTACGAAAAGAACACTAATAATAAAAATAATATAAATGGATATTTGTTGTGCGCCATTGTTGCAAAAAACCACCTCAAGAGTGCCGCACAATTTATTATGATTTCTTAAGCCCTATCTTTAATTTTATTCTTTACAAATAGATACAGAAAACGTATGAGTACTTATTTGGCAGGCCACTTCCGATAAACATGTTTTTCGTAAAACAGTTTATGCTTGGAGGAGATACGACTTTGCACGTGAAGGATACCTTATTAAAAACGCTGGAAATTGCGTAATTTCACATTTATTACTCCAATTAATGTTGATGTTACATTTTTGAAAAGATTAGCGCTAAAAGAAGAGTTGGTATTTTTTTTAATACTGGAGAATTTAGGGAGGCGTCTACTAATATCTACAGGAATTCCAAGAACTGATCAAATCGGACTAATATATATGAGAATCCATGTTTTGACTAATATATGTACGAGGTATATTGGAAAAATATCTATGAGAACCAAAGTGAGGACGAATATCTACAGCTCGTAGTCCAGTGGGTAAAAGTCTTAACTCACAATCCGGAGGTCGCGGGTTCGAACCGGGCGTACGCAAATAAATTTTATTTGATTAATTTGTGTTATTTCACAATTAATTCATTTAAAATAATATATAGTATATTTGCGGCACGTTCCAGAGTGAAAGATACTGTTAGTATCGCCCTGGTGTAACACCACCATTCAGAATTGAAACGTTGCTTGAAAATGGCTTTAACCGTGTTTGATGACCAGATCTGAATAGTCAGGTACTTCCCAACCTTCCTGTTCCCCACCTCCTTCCCCTCCCCACTATCTACAGCCTCACAACATACCCCAATTGGGGATGCCATAGTCTCACTGGCTCCAGACGGGAGCAGTTGAGATTCTTGTGCGGTATTCACTGTAAAAACAAAAAAAGCTCAAACTGCTGACTAATAACTATTGAACAGGTGATGTCGACGAATATTTACAGCACTGGCAGAGGTTGGGTAAGGTTAGGTTAGGTTAGGTTAGGTGCTCAGCTGCCCTCTGTAGATATTAGTCCCACCTACGCTCCATACATATTCGTCACCACTGGGACCGTCGGCTGATAGAGATATTGAAAGAAGGGTGAATGCTGGTAACTCTATTAATGGAGGACTGAACGCCGTTGACACCAATAAAAAAACTTTCCAAAGAAGTGAAGCTAGCCGTCCATAATGGAGTGCTGGTACCTACCCTGATGTATGGCAGTGAGGCATGGAACTGGCAGAGGAAGGATGAAAGTAGACTGAAAGCCGTAGAAATGAGATCCCTGAGGCGAATGTGTGGTAAAACCATGTACGATCGTGAGAGAAACGTGGAGATCCTCAAAGAATGCAAGGCTGATGTAAGCGTGATGTGTAAGATTAAGAAAGGGACTCTTCGATGGTTTGGGCATGTAGAGCGGATGAACGAGGAAAGGAGTGTAAGGAGAATATATGACGCAAATGTGAATGGTAGAAGAAGTCGGGGACGCCCGAGGAAAACATGACACGACCGAGTGAATCAGATACTTGAGTCGGGACATGTGAAGAGTCGGAATAATAGAAGAGCATGTATGAGACGATGTATGAATGTGAACGAGGCAAATAATGTGTGCCAAGATCGAGTTGTGTGGCGGTCCGTCCTCTCTGCCTACCCTGCGGGGGAACGGCGTGATGGTTAGTTAGTTAGTTCTGGGACCGTCATAGATATTTATCCGACCTAGCTCTGTAGATATTAGTCTTCACTCTGAAGTTCATAGATATTTGTCGATATTTGTAGATATTAGTCTTCACTCTGAAGTATTTCATAGATATTTGCCAACATGTGAGCTGTAGATATTCGTCTGACATACAGGCTGTAGATATTAGTATCTGGAGTTGAATTTAGGACTCCTTAGGATTGGAGAATTAATAAAATGACTTGTATCACTAAATTGGCTGTTTTCGGTAAGAATAGAACAACCATAAATAGTTATTTGATATGGATTACACCAAGTGAATAAATGCGTTTTAAATTTTGCACATCTGATTAATAACCATTAATGGTATGGTAAGCAGTTGTTCATTAAATAATGTGTAAAATTTAAAACTCGTTTATTGGAAAGGGTGTATAGTTTGTAGTAAAGATTGTTAGGAGTGAATTTCCAATAAATTGCTTTATTTAAAAGGTAGCAATTTTATTATTATATGTCTTCTCATTTATGGTTCAGGAGAATTATTATTTTGGGAAAATTCATCTTCCCTTCTTACTCCTTCTAAACATGAGAAGTACATGATATTATTTCTCATCAACTTGTGCAGAAGTTTGAGAACATGGTTCAGATACTCCTGCAAGAATTTGGCAGTAAGCATGTCTTAATTTAATTAGGTATAGCAGGTATTATTATTTGTCCCAACAAGTCTGCATCTGCCCGGGGAATATATTTCTAGGAGCTTCCCATCCTAACCTAACATTGTTATTAAACACAAAACACTTAGGAGAATTGGGATAAACCCTACGGGGTTGTGGTTAAACCACTCTGCCTTGAATTATAATGCTTTGGGTTCGATTTCCTCTTTACTGCAGAAATTATGGAAATGGATTTATTGTTCATTAATAATAGTTTGGTTATATTTTATTGAAGGTACTATAGACGATTTTGTCCTTCTATAGAATTTAGAAGCAGTGTAGAACAAGTACAGTACGGTAGCTACAGTATTAGGTAAGTAATCACTCGATGCAAATATTTTATTCTAACCGCACGTGTGCTAATCGATATCTTGCCTGTTAAAAAATAGTAACGGAACTTTGGTACCAATAATCTTTAGAAAAACTTACTCACCATACTTTTGATTACCTGCATCGATTACAACGTACTCGCCTAATAAATACTTGTTAAATTTGGTAAAATTTATGCGTTGGGATATTTTTTAATGTTCGGAATTTTGTATAATTTGCAAGGTAGTGAATGAACGTTATTGATTTTATCAATTGAAAAAATAATCAAAGGGCATATTATGAGACTTTTGGACGTGGGGAGGAGATAGATATGTCGGCGGCCGATCTTAAAATCAGGCAGATGATGATGAGCCTAGCTGTTTCGTGAAGTGCCTCAGGCCTCAGGTGATTTGCCTGTGACATGTAAGAAAAAATAATATTGTGAAATATAATATGACTTAACAAATCTGTTTACAAAGCCTAGTATTATACAATTAAATCAATGTTACCGTTACGATGCCGAACGTTTATATTTCTCCGAGGCGGAACTGAGAGCACGTATCACTATAGATTTTGCGGTAAATAAACTAAGAAAAATTATTTAATCAATGAAGATAATACAACTCTCAAACGAAAAAAAAATAATCAGAAAAACTCGGTCACATCGAGTAATTTAATCCAGAACTTCGGCTTGGCTCTGACCACTGAGCTAATCCGACTCTATCCCATTTTATTACTACTATCGACAATGATAAGTAATATTATATTATTAGGTTTCACCCAATAAGTTCTTCCAATTTTAATTAATTCTCTAAAAACCAAAATGTATTATTAATAAAATAATATCGATTTTTCACCAAACAATGCGTATTTATTAATTTTTTGGTGAGAATAGTAATTCCACTCAGGACCTATGTCATCTTTGGGGATGCCATGTGTAGAGTCTTTTCAGGACAGTAAGTTCTGAGAGGAATAAATGTATGAGGGGTGAGTAGGAATCTAAGAGTCAGTGTGATAGGAGTGACAGACGTATGAACCACTTGGGGTGACCTATGGCAGAGTTTAGGTTATCGAGAATAATAAATAGTTCCCGGGATAGTAGTACCCACGTCCGCTTCCCAAATTATAACATGTTCTGTAGAAATTGCAGCAGAGCAATACTGTAAGCGGCCTCCACTCTCGATTTAAAAGCGTTATTATAAAACTAAATAGGTATAATTATATTTTCAAACCAATAAATCTTCGGAACGAAATAAGCATGTTATTCAATACTCTGCATTGATTGATAACAAACCGAATTCAAATAAAATAAAAACAAGCTTTTCTTGCATAAATTCAATTTCTTGAGCTTTGAACCGAATGGCGAGCTTTCCGATCAACTGCACAGTGGAGAGCTTTCGTTCGAATTGGGTCACAGAGTTCGAGCTTTCTTTATCGACACTAAACTAAGTTGGACGATTGGAGTGAAGATAAAATCGGCCTTCTGGATCGATTTTTAATTTATCCGCTCGACCAAGTTGAGATAATATTTAGGGCGGAGGTATGGGCTAATTTATTGGCTCGTTCCGCTAATGGACGAGGCATGATTATGAAAATTTTGAATAACCGTTACTGCAGAAGCGTCATTAACATTTAAGTTAGTTAAAAACAATGTAGACTTTATGCAAATAGATTCAATTTGGGAGGCGAGTACGGGTACCGCTGCCCCGGGAAACATTCATTGGATAACCTACACGCCCTGGCCTAAGTCACTGTAAGTGGTTCGCTATGTTTGGTGATTTAACAGGGGTTCCCGGGTTCATTGAGTGAGGTTCTTCTAGGTCTTCTAGGTCTTACTACTGGGTCGCGGGCCAGATCGGAAGAGACTGGTTTGAGGGAGACATAATCTACATCTATCTAGTGGGATGGATTCATACGCCCGTCAATTATTGACCCCCAGATTCTAATCCAACCCTCATACTTTTCCCTTCCTAGGACTTCTTCCGCTTCCTTTTCCTAAAAATACCCTCAACACAGCATCTCCGAAAATGACATAGGCCCCGAGGTGAATTGTTTTCATCAGGGTGGAGCTAATTTAAAAAAAAGATTAAAACATTTATTTAACGTTGATGATTGATTTAGGGTATTATGTCGTGTTGTGCTACCTCCTTTTTAGCCACCATTTTGGACAGCATTATAGTTTACATAAATCAGTGCAGATGTGAAATCGAAGATTGTGGTGAATTGTGTTCTTATATTTAAGTAAATGCCATACCGTTTTCCCACCTCCAATCCTCTACGAGCTATTTAACAGTTTTATTTAAAATGGTTTTCTTTGTTTAGTTTTGGCGTAGCCGTCAATTACCGGATACCAAAACCTTTGAGAGTAGCTCAGTCGATTTTATGAATGAAGAAGATGAAATTATGCTGACGTTAGCTAAAAAAGTAGATAGCGCAACACGGCATAAAACCCCAATGAATAAATTATTTAATAGCGTCAAGAGGTGCAAAAGGTCACTTTCTGGAGGATTTAATAAAAAAAACTCAAAAACCAAAATTTTATAATTATACATTTGAAGTTTATTTGTTGATCTTAAAAACATTATAACACTTTAACATTTATAAACTAATTTTTCTCATATTTTGATAACTTTAATATCTGCTACATAGCTAGTCAAAAACAATAATATTTTATGTCACCATGACAATACATCAATTAATGCCATTTGAAAAGCAATTCATTAGTCGAACACAAAGAAATCCTATGCATTTCTTGGTAGGTATTCCTTTACTTCTAAGTTTTGAAAAAATACTTAGAGAAATTCTGTACCACTATTACATTATGCCTCATTATCGTCCAATCATAACCCAAAAGTTTGTTCACATATTAATTCGGCGCGTTCGATAATGTTTGCACATGCAATGAATGCATGAATGAACATTATTTGGCTTAAGGGTTGTTGGGTTGCCTCGCGCTGGAGCTTTCAAAGGCTATTGGGGTGTCTTTACCACATGGTAGGCTGTATTCGTAGACTGCATCAGCAAAGGCTTTGGGCTGTAGACTGTTGGCGCGTGGCTCCGTGTTAGGAGGTTACTGGCAGTGGTTTTCAAAATGTTTAAGAGGTGCTGTGCGTGTTTTTTTATTAAATAATGTAAAAGTTTTGTTGATCTCCTTGTCCGGAATAATGTTATTTAAAAAAACAGCTAATGTTAAGATATTGATGAAATAAAGTTGGACATCTTTCAACGTAGAGATTATAACCATTCACTTTTTTAAGGCCTGTGGCAGAATTTTAATGGTTGGTTTGTGGAAGTACGTAAGATCACAGAGCATGGTTTAATTCATGGGGATAAATGGAGAAAATAAATATCTTATGACTTTGACTAGAAAGACTTCAAAAACAAGAAGCTGAAGGATTCAAGAAATATTTGTCCAAAAATTAAGCAGGCCTTTTAACCGTTGATCTCATAACAATATTATCTCGAACGTATGGTTTATTTTATTCTCATCATTACTTGCTTTTCAAACTCATTATAATATCATCATTAGGCTAGTACAGCACAATGATATGTGTTAATTTATGTTAGAAGAGCATGTTGCTTTCTGAAAGGTGCGAAGAGTAAAAAAATGCATTTTGTGGAATACCGTTATGTTTGAATTCTTCGTACAATTTTTCCACTAACTCAGCAAAATTATAATTTATTTTCCTTTCACGGCTACTTTTTTCTAAGAACTCTTAAGAATTGTATGTTCATTGTATTTTAAATATTGAATGTTAAGAAAAATAACTGGTTTCGTATTTATTCAATTTTTTGAGAATATTATTCTCAATTACTGATAGTAACACACTATTTTCAAAGGCTTTGGTTGTGTAGGTACACACTACGCCGTGAATGAATAGAGGTTTACGGCAATACCAAGTTGTTTATTGTATTGTAGCTTTTATTGAGTCTTCTTGTATATATGATGCCCTCTTCTATTGGAGGTTTGCTATCATCAGGATAACCTCGTTCCGCAATTTACTCTATGGATTTACTTTCATAACAGTCACATACTACGATACCATGGAGTACGGCGTTTTCCCCGTTGTAATGTACTGAAAGAGCTTAGGGGTGCCTGGATAGGTAGTGGATGTGTAGAGCAAGCTTTCACCAGCCTATCGATAAGATTCAATTAGCAGCCAGTTCAGATAGGTCGTGTGTCCGGTAGTATAATTATTGTATATGTAAACTCTTAATAAATGAGTAAGTATCGAGGAACTATTTTTATTAAGAAGTAACTGCACAGAACAAATATTGTAAATTTGTAAAAATGTTTACGAAGTGAATTAACTTTCCGGTAGCTACTGCTTTTTTTACAAATGTGGGAGTAAATTTCGTTGCATACAATAAATCTCTTAATCTTCAAAGAATCCGATGAATTTATTCCTTAAAATATAATATTTTATATAATTTTGATATATAGATAATGACCTCCGTGTCTCCAGAAACAAATTTTGTTGTAAAAGATGTAAAACAGGTACATATTCGCGTCCTTGAAGAAACCTGTGATTTTTCACACATTTGCGCTACTTCATAGTTTAACAACCTCCTAAGTTACACCTGAGGACGGGCAAGTCAGCTGTAAATATGCTAACACTTCCCCTGATTAACTGCACTTGTGAGACCCATAAAACATTAGGTTACCGGAACTTGAGACCGAAATTCACGTCCAAGTAGCAGAGTGCTGCTTGCAACACCTATACATATAACAAAATTATGTTCTCAGGCTTATCGTGCTAGTTTTACCAAGCGAATTTGCAGGTAGTTAATTTGTTACAAAATTAAATGTCGCTTAAATGCAGCATGGTAAGGACGTGCATACGAGTGCGCTAGGTACCTGGTAGTTACTGGTCTGCACTTGTAGTAAAAAGTTTACTTTGTACGACGAACAAGTCGACTAATTAATTATTTCGCATTCATTTTGAGCATGTTGTGTAGAGTTGCAAATGATAGTGTTAGATTTATAGTTCACGTGTATTCCGCTGATTACCTACCAATAAAAAAAGATGAGCTCACTGATTCACTTTGAACAGAGAAAATGTGCTAAGCTCTTGTTATTTATGCAAAATATGTACATTATTATGAATAAGTAGGGAGGACTGTACTTTTTTTCAACTTAATAATAGTGTTGTTTTGTACAGGAGAATGTATTAAACGTTCTCCACGCTACTAAGAGTTTGTATTTGTTGTAGAGGTGTGATTTTACAAGGCTGAGATGGTTAATTTTATGGGTTCGGTAAAAAATAATAATATTATAATAATAAACTACTTAAAATTTTTAAAACTATTAAAGCACTATGAATAAAAAATTCCAACTAAAATAAAATGTCATAAAGTAAAATGAAATAAAATAAATGTACATAGGATTCTTAAAATAACTTCCATATATGTGTCTCTTGCATTGTGCAGTAACAGAAAAATATTTTAACAACAAAATAAAAACTGTCTTTGTAAGTTGTGAAAATTATAATTTCTAATCATTGCATAGTATAAAATGAAGTCGGTCAAAATGTTTGTGCGCTTAGATATTTTAAACTACGCAACGGATTTTCATGCAATTTTCACCAATAAATAGGATCATTCAAGGAAAAAGTTTATATGTATAATACATTCTTAGTATAGTAGAAAAAAGCCGAGAAATTCAAATATTCAATTCAGGAATCATTACATAGTATAAAACGAAGTCGCTCAAAATGTATGTGCGCTTAGATCTTTTAAGCTACGCAACGGATTTTCATTCAGTTTTCGCCAATAGATATAGTGATTCAAGAGGAAGATTTATATGTCAAATATTCAATTCAGGCAGCGGGCAGCGGGTGGTGTAGATTTTATAAAAGTTGGGTAATGGCGTTGTGTTTCGTTAGCCACAGCAACGTGTGGCCGGGTCTGCTAGTTTAAAACAAAATATTAATTATTATTTGTCTTAAGCAAGTTTTTTTTAATAACCATTAAAAAAAATTAAAAAGCATGTTATAAAGCACATGCACAGGTAATTTTTTGTTATTAAATTTTTTTCTGCAACAAAAATTATTGGATTTTTTCATCCATTTCATACAGATGAACCTTATGTAAATGCAAATATACACATTTCTTTCTCGTGAATACTGCACAAGAGTCCCAACTGCTCCCGACCGCCTAAACTGTATATGGAAGTCCCCATTGCGGTATATGTTGTGAGGCTGAAGGCCTTTTAAGCAACGTTTTAATTCTCAATGGTTGTATTACACCTAGGCGTCACTAAGATTCTCTTCATCTATCTCTCTATCGAACGTGCCTTTAATATACCTTATATTATATTTCATGATTTAATTGTGAAGCAACACAAATCAAATACATTTGTGCACGCTTTGATTTAAATCCACGATTTTCGGATTGCTAGTAGAGAAACCTTCAATATGTCAAAAGATATCGGAGATTTCTACTGTTTTTGTGGTCCTCATCGTATGTTCCTACATATACAAAATATCAACATAGGTAAGTCACCTGTTGTATCTACTGCTTATGAGATTTCTGGAATGTTAGCCACAGCGTATGATACGATAAAATGCATTGATAATAAACTTCCAAAAGGAGAGACAAATAATAAAAAACAGATTTTTTTTTAATGTTATGTTTTACCTACCTACCATATCGAATTTTGATCTCCTTGTTGGTTACTGTTTTCAAAATCAATCTATTGCCACGTTATAAAATTCCCCTGAGAATGGAAGCATGACGGATTACCTATCTCACGTGTTTCAATGTCGATCATGACATACGTGTTTTCTATTCCCCGAAGTTATTAAAATGAACATGTTAGATAGGTAGGAATCCGTTCACATCAAAATTGGCAGATAGGATTTTTCTATAACTAACTTATGTGCGCAATAGAAAATACTTTATTAGGTAACATCATCGTAATCTACGGGCAACAAAGATTTTTTATGTTTTATTTATTTTTATTTGTTAAAATCGTCTTACGTGAAGATGACGAAATCTTTTTTTTTTGTTGTTACAATAGCTCCACACAGGAGGTCACGATAATAAATAAATTCCCTTAGGGCCCATTTCATTTAGAGAAAGGAAGGAAAAAAAGTTCAGGGAAGGAATCTGGGGGTCAGTGTCTCCAGGAGTGACAGAGGCGTGAAACCATCCCTCCGGTGCAAGGCTGTACTAGAGAGATCAAAATATGTCCCCCAAAACAGTCTCTCCCGATCTGGCCTGCCACGCAGCTGGTGGATAGCTGCACACACCGCATAAGACCCAAAAAAACCTCACCCGCGAACGCGGGTACCCCTTATAAGCCGAGGTACTGGTTATCCAATAAATGGTTCATATAACAGTTACACTCCGCCTCGAAACAGGGATCCGTAGTGAGAAAAATCCACTGTGAAAACCACTTTACTTTTTTAAATAAAAAAAGTATATAAAAAAATTAATAAATTTTTTTATAGTTATAAAAAAGTAATATTTTTTCGAAAAAACAAAAAAAAACCATCTGAAAAATTTTACGCAATCTCATGAGTCGTTATGAAATGCTTTGTGTGCATAAAATATTTTGACGCTACCACAAACTGTCATATCAAAAGGATAGTAATTTGAAACACCCGGACCGAAATCCCTTCTATTTCAACAAAAAAAAAATTATGGCCAAATGTTTTTTCGTGATTTATTTTTGATTTATTATGCCTTGTCAAGCTTTATCCTTATTTAGCCAGCCTTTTACATAGCGTTACACTGTCAATTATTACATCATCTCCCTTGATTTTGGACACTCCTATCATCAAGGCAGGAGGTAATTATTAGTAACGCGGCATCATGTTCACTGATCAAATGCATTGTACATTACAATATATGTTTTTGTGATCGTTGAACCGGTAGATGCAATCTGTTACCCTTAAGTTGTTATAATAATAGCTCAGTATATATCTGTACACTAAACCTAAGAATCCCTATAGTTAACATCATGGGGATGCTGAGGAGAGTCTTTTTAATAAGGAAAGAAAGGAGAGGAAGTACTGGTAAGGATAAATGGTGTTAAGAGTTTAGAAGTCAGTGTTCAGGAGTACCTATGAATCCATCTCCTTCGCTGACATGCAAGACGGCAAGAGGCACCAGCTGGAGAGGTCAAAGGCCCTCACCTCACCCGGGAACCCCTACTAAGTCACTAAACGTAGCGAACCACTTGGGTGACCTATGGAAAAAATTTGAGTTATACTATAAATAGTTCCATGATAGTTGACACACTTATACACAATACGATATAACGATTAAGAAATATCCTAAATCTTTCAAATATCAAAATGGTTTACTTTGCTCTTGTGCAGTTAGTGTTGCAGTATGGCATAATCGAATGGGGAAGTATCTATAAGAATAATCTGTATCCGATAGTAACAACACAAAAAATGATCAATAAATAAAATTGTTAAAAAACCAAGAATTCTTCCAACCAACGAACTTTTTGAAAAGTTTAAGGTCCTACCGGTTTCAAAACTATTTCAAAGAAATTCTATTTTAAAAGTTTTTAAATAATCTGAAATGTCCTTAACACAAAGAACAAGAACATCTGGGAACATATATGTACCTAGATGCAACACGACAGCTACACAACACCATTATGAATATGTAGGCCCCAAGCTATTTAACGAGATACGGATGCAATAAAAAGTGAGAAAAACTATTTTAAATTTAAAAAAGCTTACGTTGTATTTTTACAAAGAAGCAACAGATTGACTTACTTTAATCGATGATTTTCGGATATATTCTGTTGCTAATATTTTTGTTGATTTTTGTTGATTTTTTGTTGATTTTTGTTGATTACACCAAGCATATCAATGAAGGTCCTGTTCGGAAGAATGCTTCCGTTGAAGGAGACTAAATTATCATTTCGATCCCTTTTAGACGTAATCAAACAGGATTGGTTAACCAAAAAACTGAAGTCTGATATGATATGTAATATATTATTATTTAGGGTGAATATTTACTATTTTTCTAAATAAAAATGAATAAAAAATAAAAAAATGTAGTCGGTTTAGGAAAAGTAGGGTGTTCCTAATCAAGCAACATATAACTAAGTGTTCCCGAATAAGCGCGTAGAGTAGATGTACCGCCGAAAACCATAAATATGAAACACATTTTCATTAAAATGAATTAAGGATAAACCTACATTAAACGTAGGGAGAAATTTTCTATATTATTGTTCATACCACCGAATAAAAACAACAAATCGATAATGTAATTAAATTGCCCTGATTATGGATACTGTAACGCTGTCCGAAATTTTGGTTAAAAAGGAGGTAGCGCAACACGGCATAACACCCTAAAAACAAATAACAAAAATACTTTTGGCCGTTAAAACTTAAAAACTTATCGAAATAAATTCGTTTGATATTCATAGAAACCTACTACTAAACGTATTTTTCAGGTGGCTTTTGGTGTTGAAATTAGTAAAAACTGAACAAAATATTTGTCCGGTCACCTCAATAAATGGAAATCGGAGCAACGGTACCCATGCTTGCTTCCGAATTGAAAATATTTGAATTAGTCGTCAATATTTTAAAACCATCACAGCGACCCTTTTATATAATTTTCAGAACATTTTCATCGGCAATGCATTCGTTTTGAATCTCCTCATTCATAATAAGGTATACATACATATAAGTCAAGCTCTTGATGCAATCATAATGATCGAATAATAAGAGCAGTATACGAATTTTCTGATGCTCATTATTAATTCGAGATTCTTGGAATATGCGAATATTTGAAAGCAGCTCACTTTGTATAGAAATATTCAATAGACTAGTATGAATTGAATTAGTTACCGTGTTTTGCTTAAACTCTCTATGTGATGGGTGGTTCAGAGAAAATAATTTTAGCTACAATGCAATCGACAATAATAGTGATATGTATGGGAGGCGGTAATGGGTACCGCCACCCCAGGAACTATTTAAAGATATTCAACTCCTCTACCATAGGGCATCCCAAGTGGTCGCTACGTTTGGTGATTAAGCAGTGGTTCCCGGTTGTTTATATGATAAGGTAGGTCTATGTCTTGACAGCAGATGCGTCTGCACTCCTACTGTGCTGATCGGGATATACAGGTTGAAGGAAGCCTCTGTCCGTCACTACTGAATTCGCTGCCCCCAGATTCCAAACCACCCTTCATACATTTTTAATTCCCAGAACATCCACTATTTCCTTTACTTAATAAGACCCATATGTGCAGCTTTTGTATAAAATATACACATTTTGATTTGATGTTAGGCTGAAGAACGTGGAGATATTCAAAATACCTGGTCGGTTCACTTTTCATGGCCCCTAGAGATTTGCTCCAACTTTTTGATTGTGCTTAATGTCCTCTTCTTATTTTCACAGTCCCGGAATGAAGCAAAATAGTGTTATATGGTAAGAGTACATAGATTTATTAATTTTTATTTATAAAACTCTTTCGTATCCGGTCAAATTTGAGATCGAAAATGGAAATAGATACCTAGTTAAAAAGTATACATAAACAAATACCGCATTAGAGTCTCAACCGTCAGGGGCTACTGTGACTATGGCATCCCCAATTGGGGTATGTTGTGAGGCTGAAGATACGTGGGTAGGGGAAGGAAATGGGGAAGAAGAAGGCGCGGAAGTACCTGGCCATTAAGATCTATTAACCAAACACGCCTAAATCCATTTCATGCATTCTTTCAATTCTGAATGATAGTTTTACACCAATACTGAGTGTATCGTCCACTCTGAAACCTCCAGTAAATCATCATCGTCATCATTATCATCACTCTTGGCTCTACAACCCCTGGTGGGTCTTGGCCTCCTCAAGAGTCTTCCTTCACTCATTACGGTTTTGTGCCAGCTTTCTCCGGTTTACAATCTACAAGGTGGATAAATCTTTGAGAACATTGCCGCTCCATCTTAAATATGGTCTTCCCAGGCTCCTTCGCCTATCGGTCTTGAGTTATTGATTTACCTCCCGTAATTATACCTTATTAAGTTTAAAGTGTTAAATTTGTGAAAACACAAAACAACAGAATAAAGTTTATTTACGATCGGATTCGGATCGCTAGTCGGGAGTCTTGCCTCTCCACCATAGAGGCCTTCGTATAAATTTTAGTACCTAGAGTAAGCAAAATGAATTGCAATTAAGTTTCTAGAAATCAGCTAATTTGTCATAGAGGATTATTTCGATCCGCCCAATACATACCAATAATATTTCCACTCGCACATTTCGCTCCCAGCTCCTAATTTCCCCGAAGGCGCAAGCAATACCACCGCATCTAACCCGAGTCCTCCCACACCGCCCCGTGTAAAGTTCCCACCAAAACCGAACTACCCTACTACCGCCGGCTAGGGTGGGCCGTGGTTCACAGTTGGCGCCCAACGTGGAACGATACAATCTTAAATCCAATCGAAATCCTGGCCCCGGAAAAGATTTCTTAACCTAGGCTGGACGTTATCTGATTTTGGCACGGTTTTTTAAAGCCGCTTAAAGATAAGTGAGTGGGCATTATTTTCGTTTATAGTAATATATTTAGTTGAGATGGGTTAATAATATTATTTGGTTTAGTACTCATAGTAAAACCCGAAATTGCTTTTATTAGATTTACCCCACACTTTCTAAAAATTGAATAACAAATTAATATTCTTATTTTCAAAACGTTCAACTAATAAAAATATGTTTCGATCTCTACATATTTTAAATTAAAGTCCTCCAACGCGTCTGTCTGTCTGTTCGCGATAAACTCAAATCCTAATTAAGGGATTTTCATGCGGTTTTCACTAATATATAGAGTAATTCATGAGGAAGGTTTGAGTATATAATTTGTCAAGGTTTGTGAAACTTGGTTGAAATATATAATATATAAAGGGAGCAGGTTGGCAAGTGGGCGGTGTGGATTTGTTTGGCCAACCAGAAGATGGCGTTGCGTTTCGTTAGCCACAGCAACGCGTGCCCTCGTCAGCTGGTACTCTAAAATTCATAATTCATGTATAGGGATTTTCAGTATGATTTTTTATAAATCAGATAAGCATTTACACTTTTCTTACAAGTTTATTTCAACAATAACGTCCGTACAATAATTTACATTTAAACAATAATCGATATCAAAACAGTGTGTTGCGAACACGAAGCAGTTTTCGAGCTGTTGGATCAACGGCAATCAGGAACAGAATGGCACTTCTTTTACGTTTGATGCCGGCTGTCGGTAAACTAAATGATGAAAAGAGATGTGTTCGTTATGGAAGCAGACGTGTTTTACGAATTCAATTTTACGAAATCAATTCTAAAAATAATAATTTTTCGAACAGCAATTGGCCGAAAAACATATTTTTCGAATTTGTTAATCAACTTTTAAAATATACATTTTACTTGCTTATGACTAACGAGATACTGTTAGGTTAGGTAAGTTAGTTGATATTGTCCATCCTATAATAAAATACTCTTGTACGTACTGTATACATACTTACATCAATTCGAAAAACTAGTATTTCGGTCAATCGATGGTCGAAAACTATGTTTTCGTAAAATTGAAGTTCGAAAAATTGCATTTGGAACAATTGAATTCGAAAAATTGATTTTGAAAAATTGCAATTCGGTCTATTTACCAAGACCCATTCATTATTGGCATGCCAAGAGCCAATAGGAGAAATTCGCGAGTCAAAATTCATGAGTTATTCGCTCAAATAAAATACGCGGTTGCTACCTGAAAAGAGTGAAGTCAATATTATTCGGTCAACCTAGTTATTTCAGATAGATAA
Organism: Limnephilus lunatus; assembly: GCA_917563855.2. Taxonomy (NCBI): domain Eukaryota; kingdom Metazoa; phylum Arthropoda; class Insecta; order Trichoptera; family Limnephilidae; genus Limnephilus; species Limnephilus lunatus. Next base: position 87,592,913 of record OU830594.1, on the reverse strand, counting down.
GTCTTTTCAATAACTTGCGAATTTTGAAAAAAAAACAATTTTGATTCTGTTTATTGTTTTGGTTCTGAATGATCACAGACTGGACCGTGTTTAGAGCTAAACTTAAATCTTAACTTAAATCTCTAATCATATATAAAACAAATTTATTCGTTTTCATGGCAATATTTTTGTTTCTTTCTACAACATCTAAATCAATATAAAAAAAAGATAATAACCATTAATAATTTCAGTCATTTTTAATCAGAAATTAGAAATTAGTCATAGTACAAACCTATCCAGAAATACGATAAATAGATTGTCTTTATGTGGCATGACCACAGTTTGATAATGCCCTCAGAAGATAAAACAGCTGTCACGCGTAGTAATAATTACCAGCAGAACTTGTTTATAAATAAAACTGTTTTTATTAATTTAATAATATTATTAATTTAATAAAAAATTTATTGAATATAATTATAAAAGAAAAAAAAATTAAAATGGAGTTCTACAAATTAAACTTGATAATACTAAATAAAAAAAGGTTAAAAAATGTCTTTTTGAAAAAAAACTCTTTAAAGAACATCCTAAATCTATAATATAACCAAAAAATTATGTTGTAAATATGTTTAGGTAGATCACCTCGCGATGCTCATTTTAAAAGGGATTGTGTTAATTGTTAGAGGACAGTTCTGGGAAGGAAAAGGGTTTAAAGGGTTTAAGGGGTGGGTAGGAATCTGGGGTTCAGTGTGTCCTGGTCATCCACCTCCAAGACCTAAACAAACCTCACCTCTTGAACCCGGGCACCCCTGCTAAATCACCAAACGTAGCGAACCACTTGGGATGACCTATGGCAGAGGTATTGGTTATCCAATAAAGGTTCCCGGGGCGGCGGTATCCATTCCCGCCTCCCAAATTGATACTTTACGATACAATACGTTATAACTCAATGAAAAAACGTTATTTTGATTATTGTGAGTTTGATAATTAAACATTTATCGGATAATGTTGTTTGTGCCTCCACATATTTCCTCGCTTATACTCGTATATCATACAAAGTTCACCGTTTTCTCCAAAATTTCATCAAATATGTTTTTTATGTGTTATCATAACATTTTCACGGCTAATCCACGCGGCACCATGGCGTGATGGTATGCGTGATATTTCAGAGCGGGTCAAAAGCCCTGCAGCGTCTATTAAATCACCCCCTGCAAAATAAACTACCCTAAAGCGAGCGACCCTCCCACACCCACCTTCCAACTACCCTTGTAACTGGACTATGTTAGGGCAGGTTAGAGCACTGCCTTCGAAGAAAGGTAATAAAAATGTTGTTATTCGAGATTCTAGTGAAATACGGACAGAATAACACCAAATAAAAAGTTACAAACTTAGAATGATGTACTCGTACATTATCTTGTGCTTATAAATAATGCAATAATATAGTAAACGTGTAATTTTTGTTTTTTTTTTGTTCGACTCGGCTAGTAAAAAACATATAAATAATTACATTATTTTACATAACAGTTTATTTTCATATAAATACTTTCATTGAGAATAATTTATTTTTGTTATTTTAGACCTTTTGATTATATTATGTTTCTAAATGTTATTATAAATGCAATATTAAACATATTCTAAAATACGTGTAATATTTAGATTTTTATAGTTATTTTTCACGATACTTTAAAGTAATAAACACCTTTTCCTGTAATATTTTTTTATATATCTTCTTATTTGTCTATTTTTTTTTTCTTATGTAATTTTTGTTAATCTTATCCTGACGAACAAATCTTTTGTTTCGAAACATGTAGATAATTTTTTAATAAGGTGTTTTAACAAAGTTATTTGTTTTCATTTAATTAAAAATGACGCCACTACGTGAATATTGAAGAATTAATTATATACACCCCTATACTTAGAGTTTCTAAGAACCAATTGTTTCCTCCCTACACCCAAAAGTACTTTACACCCCGCCCCGTTTATTAAGGAATGTTCGGATTCATATATTGCATTATAAATATGAGTTATATCCAAAGTTTTGTGAATGAATTATGCTACATTTTCTACTCTCTCAGATCTATTTTTAACCTACAAACACTAAGATGTGTTTACTTTGCACTTTTTCAATCAATTGCTGCATATGGTATTGTGGGATGGGGAGTGTATGCAATGTCGATTATTTATCCCATGGTCTTAATTCAAAAACTTCTTCCAAGGATAATATTCAAATGTAACCCATCACACCAATCAGAGCCACTTTTTAAAAAATTCACAGTGTTAGACATTCGACAACAATATATAAAGACAATTCTCATATTCTTATGGAAAAATGATTTGATGGAAAAAACACAAAAAAAAATTCACACTCGGTACTCACCACACCTAAAACGCATAACTCCTACAACTAAAACAACTTATGCACAGCGACAGTTCTCCTATATTGCCCCCAAAATGTTCAACCCATTGAGTATTGATACAAGGAAATCGAAAACTGATAAGCTTTATATCATAAATGTACACGTACACGATTGGTTATTTACAAAGGGGAGGAACTATTTTAAAGAATGCCTGAAGTCAACAAATTAAGTTAATTTGCTTTATTATTATTATTTTTAATTTTATTTTGCATTCAAATAAAAAAAAATAAAAAAAACTTTCGATAATTATCATATTAAGATTTATATTTGGATGAATTATGTTCAACATCTCCACAAGAAGAGTTATTCAATTACTTATCTATCTATCATGCATTTATGTTCCTATTTTATTCAAGCGAAAAAGCAGCCAACAATTAGAATTGTTTATTGCTTATGCTATCTACTTAATTGCAAAAGCACTGAAAGAATTCGTTGCTATACAAAAACATTGTACCTAAATAAACTATGTATTAACCAATTACAATTCTTACATTTATATAATTATATATTCATAATTCGACTGCCATAATACGGGCATGTGCCTAGCGTGGTAGTCGAATCACCTGTAAAACTGTACAAAAATTATATCTTTTCTTACTAATATTATAAATGCGAAAGTTTGTATGGATGGTTGGTTGGATGGTCGTTACTCTTTCACGCAATAAATATCGAATGGAATTTATAAATTCTTTCACTAATCGAAAGCTACTTTATTTGCGAGTAACAGGGGCTATATATATTGGTAAGCTCTGGCGTTATGAATTAGCTGTGGCGTTATGAAATTATCTATTATACGTTTATTGGCAAAGCGTGTTACTAAGTAAATGTTTGACGTTGGCTGTCAATATTATTTCTTTCATAGCGAAAATTCAAATATTAGTATTCTAATATGAATATTTAGTGTAGGTAGATACAAATATAAAATAGGTACTTCTCTACATTTTGACCTAAGCCAACAGCTATTCTAATATTATGAATGCGAAACGGAGCGTATTTGATTGTTGATTGATTGGGGGAGGGGGAATGGTAATGCGGGAGAGGGGGTGGGGGGTGGGAGTGGGGGGGGGGGACAAATATGCGAGCGAAGCCGGGGGTAAAAGCTAGTAATGAATAAAGAAAAAAAAAACTGATATAAGGATACACGAAGCTGCAAAGAAACGCACCAACATTCAAAGGGTAATTCTGAGCAGCGCGAACCAATTTTGTGCACGGCCACGCCGCAGCATATAAATAGAGCGCCAAACTCTGTTCAAGTCAGTCTTATCCGAACTTTCATCATCACTTCTACTCTGACCACCTCTATCTTCTTGGACCGCTTCTTCCTGCCTGAACTCTGCAATAGCCTTTGACTTCCGACCTTGCACTTCCTTGGACCGCTGAATTCTCTCTCCTCGGATATCACAGCAACCAGACCAAGCCCTGAACGTGCACAGCAGCCCGCTGACTAGAAACCCAGCACCCGTATTTTATAGTCAATACAGAGTACATAAGTCCGATATAAGGTATAATTAATTCATATGATGCCTTCGTACACTCAATGAATTAATTTTAAAGTATGAAGCTACCTCTGCATAATTATTAAATTTGACTTGTAACAAAGATATTTTAGAAATTTGTTTTGATTTGATTCAATTTTGTTTATGTGGACTTAGAGACTTATAAAATAGAGACCAACTGATGCAAACTCCAGATGAGTCCGTACGTAGGCAAAGTAGAGTTGCTTAATGATGTTGTTGCTATTAAAAAGTTTTGTGTTTCTTATGATGAAACCTAACATTTTAGCAGCTTTATTTGTGATTTGTTGTATGAAGGTTATATTGTAGGTTACTATTAAGGGTTATTCCAATATCACGAATATCTGAAACTGTTGCAATGGTGTTGTTATTTTGAAGGTAATATTGTAGGTTACTATTAAGGGTTATTCCAATATCACGAATATCTGAAACTGTTGCAATGGTGTTGTTATTTATAGAATAATTAAATAATGTTTTATTTTTATTTCTTGAAAAGGTAATGTGATGACATTTTGAGACATTTAGAAATAGTTGATTTTGTTGTGCAATAGGTAAATATTTTATTTAAATCATGATGTAAGTTGACACAATCGTTAAGACTTTTTTTTGGCTTGTATAGCTTGTCATCATTAGAAAATAGTTCTATTTCATAGTATTTAACAACATTGACCAAATCATTAATATATAAAATGAAAAACCGAGATGGTCCGAGATGAGAACCCTGTTGGATCCCAGAGAAAATTTCACTGAAATCTGATTCGAAGCCGTTTATTGCTAATGCTTGTGATCTCTTGACTATATAAGACGTAACCCAACCCAAAATAAATTACCACGTATGACCAAAGTTTTCTGAGTAATAGTTTTTGATTAATTTTATCAAATACTTTGAAAAAGTCTGTGTATATGATATCTACTTGAGTGCGGTTGTCCATGTGATCGACAATGAATTCAGTAAGAAGAACGAGGTCACTTTCCACAATTCTGCCTTTTGTAAAATCATGTTGCTTTGTTGTAATGATGTGATTCAGTTGTGTAAACAATTTTTTCCATTAACTTACTTAATATTGTTAGTTTTGAAATCGGCCGATAGTTTTTAAACTAACTAACTAACCATCACGCCGTTTCCCCGCAGGGGTAGGCAGAGAGGACGGACCGCCACACAACTCGATCTTGGCACACACTCTTTGCCTCGTTCACATTCATACATCGTCTCATACATGCTCTTCTATTATTCCGACTCTTCACATGGCCCGACTCAAGTATCTGATTCACTTGGTCGTGCCATGTCTTCCTCGGGCGTCCCCGACTTCTTCTACCATTCACATTTGCATCATATATTCTCCTTACACTCCTTTCCTCGTTCATTCGCTCTACATGCCCAAACCATCGGAGAGTCCCTTTCTTAATCTTACACATCACGCTTACGTCAGCCTTGCATTCTTTGCGGATATCCACGTTTCTCTCACGATCGTACATGGTTTTACCACACATTCGCCTCAGGGATCTCATTTCTACAGCATTCAGTCTGCTTTCATCCTTCCTCTGCCAGTTCCATGCCTCACTGCCATACATCGGGGTAGGTACCAGCACTCCATTATGGACGGCTAGTTTCGCGTCTATGGACAGTTTTTTATTACCGCCAACGGCATTCAGTCCTCCATTAATGGAGTTACAGTTAGTTTTTAACATTATTTTTTTCACAATTTTTGTGAATTGGTGCTACATAGGCTCTTTTGCCTTCGTTCATAGATTTATTATATATAATGCGTGTTTCCGCGCAATTAACTATAAAGTATGGGGGAATGTCATCACACCCCGCACTTGTGTTTATGTCAAGAGCTTTTATTTCGTTTAAGTCTAGTTCTCGTGTGAATTTAACCGTGGTGATATTTATGTTATTTGTGTTTTCTGGTATATCTAATGTCGGTAGGTTATAATCATTTATGTAAACTGAGTGGAAATATTCCATGAAAATATCGCATATGTCTTAGCCATAATCTGCTCTTTTGTCATCTAGTTGCATCGTCCTTGGAAGAGACCATTGTGTTTTTATCATGTTATTGAAATGATTCCAGAAGAATTTAGGATTACCATTCATGTTACTTTCTGCAGTATGTATATAATAATTGTGCAATTCGTTTTTGTCTAGATCTTAAGAGTGAAAATGTTTGGTAGTCACGCGGATTTTAATTTTTTTTTTAAATTTTAGGATATTTATTTTTTTCTTTAATTATTTTTATGAGAGATGACGTGTACCATGGTGGATAATTACAGTTTTAGCCTGTTTAGTCGGTACAAAAATAATTTTAATATTGTTTTATATATGTATTTTTTTTTTTCACGTTTGATATGTTATAGAAGACGTCAGTTGCGGGTTGAGTATTCAAATGGTTCAGTTTAAGATCCCAATCAATTTCGATTAGTTTTGTGTTTATTATTGAATAATTTGCTTTTCTGAATTGTAATATTTGTTTTGTGTTAGTTTTCAGGTTTTTATTTTTTTAATAAGAATTGAAACTCGCAGTGCTTTATGATAAATATCTTCTGGTACTAGTGAGATATTATTGCGCGTAATTTTCAGTAATATGTTGCTTACAGCTAAGTCAAGAATGCAATTATTTATATTATTACTCTGAGAGTTATATTGTTGCAGATTATTAAATGATAAAAATTCCATAAAGTTCAAATGGGCGGGATTCAATGAGTTTATGGGTTCAGTGTACAAATGACCACAGTTTTCGTTTATTGGTAACCAATGAAAGTGAGGTAGATTGTAATCTCCTACCTAAATGAAACTGTCATTATTATCTGTTATTATTTCTGATGCTTTGTTAGATGTGATGTAATATTTATGAAATGTTTATTTCCTGGTGGAATATATGTAGTGCACATGTAAATTTTTGTACCAGGCAGTGAAATTGTTACCCATATGTCTTCCGCTTCAGAGCTCCATTGGTCAGAAATTAAGTTATTTTTTACTGCAATTAGAACTCCACTACCGTGATTATGATTGAGGTTATGGTAGTTTCTATCTCGTCTGTAAACCTGGTACCGTGGATCAAAAAGTTCCTCATTAAAGATTGAATTATTAAGCCATGTTTCAGTGAGATATATAATGTCATAGTTGTTTAATAGTATATTTTAAAGAAAGGTGTTGGTTTTAGTTCTGAGGCCTCTTAAGTTTTGATAATGTAATTCAAAAGATTCCATTTTATGATGCAATAAGTTAATATGATAGTTCTTATGTTAATAATAATATGGTTAATATGAATGTTCTAAGAGTTATTGATGGAAATATTGTTTTTTTTTTTAGGTTTTCTAGGTCGATATATGAGTTTATGCAATAGTGATCTGAGTTTTCGTTTAGTCTAACATAAATTTTACATTTTTTTACCCAGCAAAATTTATATTAGTCGCTGCGCTTGCAAAATCCGCCATGTAAAAAAACGCAACTTTTCAGGAGAAGCAAAAAACTGATTTATTCAACAATGGCTCTAATTTTTTACAATCCAAATAAACAGAAAATTAGATCTTTACGTCGGATTTTGCATAAATGATATTTTACAATTAAATATTTAGTGCTTTATTAGTAATATTTGTTTTTGTGAATAAATGGACACATAGCTGATTTTGTTTGGGTCTTTAAATCCGCTTTGTGTTAGAGGTAGCATATAGCGGATTTTTTTCTACATATATTTTAGACAAAACGGATTTTGCATTCAGTTAAAAATGATAGTAATTCTTTAATTGCGTAAAATTTAAATGCATTAACGTATGCGCAAAGATTTTTTTCAAACCATTAGCCTATTTCTAACGAATCATTATCTTTTCCAACTGAAAGTTTACTTTTAAAAAAAGTAATTATTGAGTGAAGGTGAATTATAAATATTTTGAGTTAGATGGAAAAACAAGTTTATTAGACGTTACATATTATTTATTGAAAGAAGAAAAATAAGTAGATAGTAGCTAGTATTATACATATTACAAATTAAACACAATTGAGCAATAATCTTTGGTTTGGAATAGTTAATAACCACCGGTCAGTGGTTGAGTGGGCATGGCGCTTGGATCCCACCCGGGCGTCGCATTTTCGATTCCTCGGCTGGCTACATTGGTATATTTATGGCTGGCTAAGTCCTCCATCACAATACAAGCAACATTTTCGGCTTTCTGTGGTGGTAGCAGGAGATTTATAAACATTGTTGAGTTATTCGTAACCCGGGAATGTTTGTCTTTCTTCAAACAAAACAAATCAATATTTCAGTTACATAAATAAGCAATGATAACGCCTGATAGCAAACTAAACCTTCGTCTAATAACTATTGAGATCTTTAAAATTTTATAAAAATAGAACGTACCTAAGTTATCAACAAAATCAGTATTTGAGATTATTACATTTTATTTATTAAAATAAGAAAAACAAGTAGACAGTCATTTTACCTATTACAAACCGAACAATATTCAGCAATAATACAATCATAATAAATACAACTTTAAACAAAACAAACAACATCTAAGTTATGTAAATAAACAATGACAACGCCTGCTGGCCTAATAAGTATTGAGATTTTTAAAAAATTATGAAAAACGAAGAAGAGAAGGTACGTAAGTAACCTACCAAACCACAATTCGAGATTATTACATTTTATTTACTGAAAGAATAAAATCAAGTAGATTGTAGTTATTAGTACTTATTATATCTATTACAAACCAAACGTTATTCAACATTAATACAACCATAATAATTACAGCATTTAAAAAAAATAAATAACATATCAGTTAAATAAATAAAAAATGATCTAATAACTGCTGGTCTAATAACTATTGAGATCTTTAAAATTTTATAAAAATAAAAGGTACATAATATAATCTACCAAATCACTAAACATTCGTCTAATAACTATTGAGATCTTTAAAATATTATAAAAAATAGAAGGTACGATAGTAATCAACAAAATCAGTATTTAAGATTATCGTAAAATAAATGATAATCTCGATGTGTATCTATATAACTTTAAGGATTGTAATTGCTCAAAATTAGACTTGTCAATTTTGTTTTTTCTCTGTGTACGTGGTTGTGGTGTTGTGTATAAACTTGCCTCTCCTTTGAGGCAGAAGTGTCCAGTTATCAATACGTCCGAGTTTTTACATAACCTCACCGTGTTTGTACAGCAGCCCTCTGATCTGGGTAACTGTAGGATCTCCAACCTTTTTGCCTGGACGAATAGTGCAGTAATTACTGGGGAGTGTATCGTAAGCCTGTTTTCTGAACACTGAACACCACGACATGTAAATTTTATGCATTTCTGTTTTAGAATTAAAAGCATCCTCCACGTATGTTTTCGCGAGCAGCAATAATTATGACTAAAAACTTTAGGCAACAGGTCCAACCATTTTTTAACGGAATCTGACTTCCAAAAGACTGAGGAACTCTGGTCTTTCGTTTCCTAGCTGTTCGAGTATCATCTTCGTTATCAATATGTGTTGATAATATCCATTGAGCAAACGTATCTTTCGTAATACATAATGTGGCGTTTAAAACTCTCTGTAACCTCTAACTATTTACCTATTAAGTTTGGGTGAGGAGCAGTTCCTCAATTTGACGCTTCCAAGCACTTCTACCTTCTAATTGCTGTCGCCGTTGTCGCCTCTTGAGTACTCTTCGGATATTAAACTTTAGGAATTTGTAGGAAAACCGTCTCAATTGTCTTTTAATGTGGTCCAAATATCTGATGAAAATTGGTAATATGGTCCTTAATACAAATTATTTTATAATAAAGGGCCATCCATAAATTACGTCACATGAATTCCATGATTTTTTGACCCGCCCCCCGTCCCTTTCACACATCGTCACATTTGTGAAATAACCTCCCCCCTAGTGTGCATGGTGTTTCTATTATTTTTCTTTGAGCTCTTTTAACGTAAATTGTACATCCAGTTACTGTTTTAATACCGCTGTATTTTTTCCCCAGGACTCGTAAATTTTTATTCAACTTTCGTTTGTCCTTTATGTTCGGTCCATTAATCAACAGATCATCTTCAGAATTAGAGTTAGCATCAGAGCATTCGAATTGTCCCATTTCGTGATTCAAAAGAAACCTATGATTATTTGTGCCAAGTTGATCCTCATCACATTTCTCGTTAGAATTTGAAACAGTCCCGTTTCAGGGTTGAGTGTGCTATCAGCATCATATCTGATGGTCAAGATTACAACTGGGGATACATTCCCCACGTCTTTCTCCAAAACTGTTTCAGAAATATCCAAATTATGTGAGACCATAATTCTGTTACTAAATAATGTTCAGATCCATAATTTCTGTAACGTAGAAATCAGTAAAATCAGAACTATCTATGCCAAGTGGAATTGGTATATCATTTATGAAGTCCATATCAATTATTTGTTGTTGTGTTTTTACAGGTTGGATGTTACTAATGATGCTATCATTTGTGACGTCCATATCAATTATTATTGGTTTTTGCTTTTCAACAGGCTGGATGTTACTAATACTTGCTTGGTTTTCTTGAGTTCAATATGATTATTATTCAGAACCATGTTCACCAATCGCTGAGCTCTACAGTTACTAATACTTCCTTGATTGTTATTGATGTTGACTTCAGCTTGACGATTATTGTTCAGATCCATGTTTACCAATCGTCGATTAAGTATGCTAAAAAAACATTAAGAAAGTTACATTAGATTATAACAGATGTATTACTTACCGGTTTGAAAAATTAACACTCTTCTTTAAACGAAAATTATTGTGCACTGTAATGTAATTTCACACTGTTTTAAAAGCTTTAATATTAATTTTTGACGAACGTAAATAATCCGCTAGCACGAACACCAAGACTGACTATCATAACAAGACTATCCAACTGTCCACTGTCCAGTCACGTGACTTATAATATGCGCATTCTGAACCAAGAGTCAGTGCAAAATCAGCCATGTGTCAGAACTGGCGCAATATTGAGTGTTTTACTTTAGGCCAAAATGCGATATGTGAAAAAATCTTAATAGAGTATTTTGTAAGCCATTTTTTAAGCGAAAATACATAGCTGATTTTGCAGTTTTCTAAACTAGCTTTAATATTAGAAAACGTGTTTTATAGGCCTATCCGCCTCGTCTCGTTCTATCACATTGCGTAAAAAACCGATATTCGCAAAAAAAACGTTTGTCGGATTTTACAGGCGCAACGACTGTTAATTTTAGTGAACTCTCTGACCTGTTTGTAGAGTATTTTATTTTTGTGTGTTAAACGCGCATTATTAAAGATAATTTGTTTCCCATTCAAGTTGATATCCTCTGCTGGTAGGCCCCGTCTTGTCCGGATTGCTGCCATGATGTCATCTTTTTGTTTTCTGCACTTCAGTTTAACGATAATATTTCGTGGTCTTCCTTCAATCTTCTCCTTAGGGGTTACTCAGGTGGCGTATTCAATTTTATCAGGGCTTACTATTTTTAATTCTGAATAGATCCGTTTGATTTGGGATTTTGATACCAAAAAAATGATATTGGAGGTGCAAATAATACAAAATAGAGCCCTACGTAACATTTTTGGCTTGCCTTGGGATACACCTGTTAAAATTATTTACCATCACGCACTTGTATTGCCATTTAAGATTGTTCCTAGCTTTGAGATAACAAACACCATTTTAAATATTATTCAGTGCAACACCCACACAAATATAAAACTGAACTATAACAATGACGTTCACCAATATAATACACGACAACACAACAAACTACACATGTCAAAAATACACTCAACAAAGTTCGGACTGAAATCATTAGAATACATTGCCTACACTAACTATAACAAACTGCCTGAAAATTTGAGACAGGTATATGCCTCCAACAAATCTCGAAATGATATATTGAAAACATATTTTTTCAAATGTTATTTGGAAAACGAGTCATAAGTAGGTACAAACTCTGTTCTGATAGCCCTGATTATCTTCAAATACTAAACATATAATATGATGGGCGCGGTTTATACCTTTCCTAAATCTCGTCACGTATTTGAATGTAAACATCTTCTATTATAACTGTATATTTTTGAACCCGTACCTTATATTGTATTTTCCTGATTTTGTTTTTTTTTTATGCATTTCTTAGTCCATCTCATTAGTCCATCATGGAGGAAACTTTATTTTAACTTTTTGAAACCAAAAGTACATAAATCAAATGAGTCGGTTATACAAATTCATAAAATCTTATAAGACATGTTTTCTGTGAAATATTTGTAAAGTGATTCTTCATATATTTGTGTCTGTATGTTGCTTCTGTGAAATGTTTTGTAATTTTTTTATTCATACATTGTGTCTACATATTGGGTTGAGTTGGGTTTAACTTCTCAAAAGTACCAATTGGCGATCCTTTAATGAGTTTTGATAACTCATGGGAGTGCAACTTCGTTGTATGTTTTATTTATTAAAAAAAAAAAAATAATAATATCCGTTAGGTTTTCATGTTTTTTTTTTCTGGTATCCCAATGATCCCTATGTTATTTATGCGTGCGTGTTGTTCGTTAGCATCCAATTGTTTTTGTAATTCTTTAAATTCACTTTGAATTACGGCATTCTGTTCCAGGGTTTTTTCAAGGTTGTTGTTTTTTTTGTGACAAATTTTTTTCTAGAGTTACTATTTTATTTTTTAATTCTTCGATTTCTTCTTTGTACTCGTTTCTCACGATTTCCAGAAATTGCACCAAATTCCTTAAACTTTTTATCAACGAGCTGTAGCAGTTGTGTATCTGTATTATTTAGTGCAGTATTTGCAGTTGCCCTTGTAGTCATATTGGCACGGTATATAAGTTAATTTAACTAATATAATAACACTCCACTATTTTAAACTTATTAAAGTATAGATATTAAGATTTATGGAAATTTTGTTATATTGTCAAATTTCTAGAGAGAAATGAAAACACGACAGCTGTCATTGAATATTATTGTTGTTATAATGAATTTATAATATACAGAGATTTTACACGGGTATGCGTTAATACTAAAAAAATAACTCTCGTTATTAGATGAGAAAGTATTCTTTGTGTGAAGTTTATTCATAGTAATTGAACAAAAAAGTTAAAGTAGCGTACCTAATAAATTTTGAGGCATTTTTTGTGATGAAATTTTTAATTGTAATTAATATTACAATGCCTGTTTTTATTTTTAAAAACTTTCTTAAGACCTTGGCTGGTTCGAGATCAATTAGATTTTTTTCCATTTTAGTTGTAAGAAAAAGGAAAATCTAAAAATATCATCCCCATTTGTGTAGAAAACGTATAAAGTAGTGAAGAATACATTATTTTCATTATATTAAAACATTACACTCTTCGTAACCTGTCCGAAATACGGTCTTTCCCATACAGCTGGTAAGTCATCGGAGATTACCAATTTAATGCCTCTCAGGACACTAGAGGCAAGTAAACTATTAGCTTCCTCTTCAATCACAGGTTTGTGAGAGTGCGATTTAGGGCACACCCGAAGGCTTCAAGAACCTCCCTCGAACCTCCCCTAACCCTACCCAATGCAAGCACACATGCAAGTACAACCTACTATGAATAACAGTATGTGAGGTGAAAATTTACAACCCCGGGGCTACGAGGACGTGCTTAGCAACACTATTAGACTAATGGGTAATTGGCTTGCAAATTGTGTTTATGAATATGGGGCAAGGGAAAATAATTAGGAATATTAACTAGCCGTGAATTTACTGTGAAAATGACGTCGTGCATCTGGTTTATTAAGGAGATTAACCGATATAAGTTCGTTATAGGCGGGTAAATGTACATAACTAAAGCACCGAATAGAATCATCAGTGGATATATCAATATTACTTATTAATTCCATTGAAAGTAAGAGGTGACTAGACTCTTGGATAAAGAGCCCGAAAGGATTAGAGAATATAAAAGATAAAAGGGATAGAAGTGGGGGTGTTATGTTTTTTTTATATTTCAAGCAGCGATAAAAAGGGGTTAGCTTGTTATTTTATCATATCAAAAATACATAATTTATTTTTAACTATTTTTATTTTTCTTTGGCATTGGAACCGTTTGTAATAATTCCATTGAACGTAAGAGGTGTCAAGGTAGACTATTTTGCTCCTTCTATTTAGAGCCCGGAAGGATAAGAGAATATAAAAGACAGAAGGGAAGAAAACGTTGAGCTTGTGGCTTTATTATTAAAAAAGTATACCTGAAAGAAATAAAATTTTTTACTCTTTTTTGTATTTCTTCGGCATTTTAACTATTTTAGTTTCTAAACATTTGGTTTTAAAGAAGAGTCCCAACTGCTCCCAACCGTCTCGAGCCAGTGAAGCTTTAGCAGTGTTTGGTGACAAGATTTGAATCCACATTTTCCACATCTCCTTCCCCTCCCCTCTACCTTCAGCATTACACCATACCAAAATTGGGGATATCGTAGTCTCACTGGCTCGAGACGGTTGGGAACAGTTGGGACTCTTGTGTTATATTCAGATGGCATGACCGCAATGTCGGCATGCTGGGTCTGTCCAACAGGAATTTCAGCAACAGAATGGAGTATTCTCGAAAGAACTAGCAGCAATACTCCCTGTGCTAAACTCAACATACGTATGGGGAACACATGTTCACAATAATTACTGATGTTGGTTTCATAAGAGCGGGTAGTTTTTGTAAAAGTCGGTATATCGGACTTATGTCGTCTATATTGACTGTAAAATACGGGTGCTGATTTTCTAGTCGGCGGGCTGCTGTGCACGCTCAGGGCCTGGTCCGGTTGCTGTGAGTATCCGAGGAGAGAGAATTCAGCTGTCCAAGGAAGTGCAAGGTCGGAAGTCAAAGACAATTGTAGAGTGCAGGCAGGAAGAAGCGGTACAAGAAGATAGAGACGGTGAGAGACGCGACGATAAAGGTTCGAATGTGACTGATTTTCCATCCTTATACAAGAATGGAATGATAAAATTGAATTATATAAGCAAAACTACTCTCTTTGCCGCTCTATCTCATGTAAACCACTTCATTCTAGAAATTTTATTAAATTCAGTAAAAATTGTACAATGTTAACAAGTGGGGTTTTAGCCCGATATCAGTATGAAAAAACCCTTATATCTATTAAATGGAAACATTAACATATTTAATTTTATCTTAACAGTATGGACGCTAGTCCAGCCTTTTAATCTATATTTTTTTTTTTAAATAACTTTAGCAAAACTTGCGTAAATTCAATATTAATTTTACACAAAACATGTCCTTATACGGCTGTTACGCAACTGATGGCGTCCATTTCGAAACAAGCTTCGTCATTGGCTGGCCGTTGTAGGGCGAAGTACTGGGAGGGGGTGGGGTAAACCTATGTCCTTGCGGTTGGCGTAGGATGGTCAGAGTGGGGGTTATGGCGTATATACCCGTGGTATCTTGAAGACGCCATCATTGTCCACGCGCCAATCATCACATAACGGTGTTTGTAGAGTGGGAGGACCGTAAATAGGTATGGCGTCTTGAAGATGTTACCATTCCTTCTAGGGCGGCCATTGTAATGACATATAAAGCTGTTTATTGGTAGATTCCACGTTCGATATAGTCGGCAACTATTTTTCTTCCTTCCTATTATCCGGGCCTCTTCAATAAAGTTAAAGGCATTAAAAAAGTCCTTCCTAACTCAACCGAGTGACCATATAGTTATCTGTACCTGCAGGGGCTCTCTTGTTAGGTGTTACATAAATAAATAAAAATATAAGTGTTAGTTCACACGCGGTAGGAGCAAAACCTTCAGAAAACTAAAGCAGACAAGAGCGGGGAGGCTACGAAGCACCGCACAAAGAAGAGACTGATTGTACTATCTCATTAACTTGCAGACTAAATCCTATAGATGTATATTTTTGTCTCTTTTTGGTGTTGCAAGTCACAACTGATCTAAAGAATTTTTTTCTACAAAAAGGTAATTTTTCTCAACCGCGTAACCCTTTTCAGGCAGCCTATCTTTTCCCAGACATTTTTATGCAAACATCCTTCGGTTTGAAAATCAACATCTTTCAGGCTTCATTAGCTCCGGCTTTCGATTAGCGGATGAACTCTGCAGACTAGACTTTAGCCTGCAGACTGTGCGGTCCTTGCTGGCTGGGATCTGGCTAAAGTATATTAACTTTGGGTGGATTCCACCGCATATAGTAAATACGGGCAGTAATGGTCATTTAACTTGCCAAGAAGCCTTCTGCAGGATGTTAGGGAAATGAAAGTTTTTCTGAAAGCTCAAGTTAAGAAAACTTGCATAAGATTGAAATAAAAACTGTAGAGTGCAATGGTTGAATGTTGAATCGCATTCATAACATTCTTGCAATTTCATGAGGCATATAAATAAAATGTTTTTGATGTGTACTAAATGCAATGTTTTTTCTTTAATTGATTCGGTAATTAACTCCAGTCAGTAAAATGATTTCGATAAATAGTACCTATTCTACTGTTCCATGTATATTTTTTAAATTTTAATTTTTTTCAGAATATTATTAAAATAAACAGGAAAATCGTGCATCGAAATTACCCTAACCTTTATCACCGAAGTCACAATGACGCTCAAGTTGAAAGTTATTTGAAATACGTTTTAATAATAATTTTATTCTAAGTCATATATTTCATTTTTTCTCAACAAACCACATAGTCGTGGCTGCCGTCGTATTTGTGGTTCACCAGTGAACACTACGTGAGATAGCAAACTCTACAGCATAACCAGTACACGAACTGAAATGAGATATTCCACAGGGAACGAAAACCAAAATGCAATGTCTTTACTAAATATGGAAATCCTAACTAAACTTGTTGCAACTTTCACAATAATCCTCACTAAACTTGTTTTAAGAATGGTGATCTGAAGATGAACCCGCAAGAAAATCATAAAAATGATTTTCTTGCGACTCTTATATTACTCTATATGACTCTTATATTACTTCAAAAATAATATTATGATGTTCCATAGACATATACATAAATTTTGTACGTCCGTGCGATGTTCATATTGAAATCTACTGGCGATCAAGTCTTTTGAAATAACGACAAAATATAGTTTATATAGCTCTTCAATTATTTGACTTCATTTTTCAAAGAACATTATTTTTTTTTATTTCGTAAATTGTGAAAAACGATAAAACAACTTAATTACAAACAAATTAAAAATACTTTTGTTTTTTTTTACAGTGAATACCAGACAAGAATCTCAACTGCTCCCGTCTGGAGCCAGTGAGACTATGGCATCCCCAATTGGGGTATGTTGTGAGGCTGAAAGTAGTGGGGAGGGAAGGAGGTGGGGAAGGTTGGGAATTACCTGGCTATTCAGATCTGGTCACCAAACACGGCTTACGCCATTTTCAAGCAACTTTTCAATTCTGAATGGTGGTCTTACACCAGGGCGATACTGATAGTATCTTCCACTCTGGAACGTGCCGCAAATATACTATTTATTATTTTAAATGAATTAATTGTGAAATAACACAAATTAATCAAATATAATTTATTTGCGCACGCCGGGTTAGAACCCGCGACCTCCGGATTGTGAGTCAAGAGTCTTAGCCACTGGACTACGGAGGTCGATTTTCTGATTTGATTGTGCATAAAAAAATAATAAATAAGACACAACCAAATCAGTATTTTTAATTTAGTTTGACTTGTCGCCCCGAACAGCAGAATAGCTAATAAAACATCGGAAAATTCACGAAAAAAATATTTTCCTCTTACATTTTATATGGAACGAATTCTTAGTGATAAGTATAATATTGAATAGTGAATGAATTCCAAAAAAATCGAAAACGTCAAATGTCAATGCGCTGATTATTTGGCTTTTGTTCTTAAACATATAATGCTGTCCCTCTTTCTTACACACTAAATGTCAACAGTCAAAAATGAGACACACGGTGAACGTTTGTATGTATGTCTGCACCCTTCTAAAGGAAAAATACAATAAATATAATAAATCTCCCTCACACGTATAAAGAAAATGAAATGCCATTCTCGCAAACAAGTGGAAAATTAAGAAAATCACAAAAAAATTTAAATCCGTGCACAATGCCATCACTGATACTGATAAAAACAACACACGGACAGTTGCGCATCGATAGTTGCTTCATTGTGTAATTTTTAACTTAATAATTTTTTTAAATTTAAATCAGCCAATAAGTTAACACAATAGTTATTGATTTAGAGGCAGTATGAAGTTCGACGGGTCAGCTCATAGAATAAAGAATATATCAGTTTGATTTTCATATTTGTTATCTACCCTTTGTGCTATGCATAAAAATCTTGTTTAAACGTTATTTTATCAATTAAAAATAATATATATATACATTTCCTAATTCTTTTTACAAGTTCAAAAATATGTTTTTTCTATTTAAAATGTTGATCTATATATACACCAAGATATTTAATTTTGGAAGTTGAATTAAGTGTAGAACATTCTGGAGTTCAATTAGTTCCACTACATTTACTCTGATGTATTAGAATTTTTATTTCTGGTTTAGATTTAAATTTATTGATAGAGAATGGGATAAAGTTTGTTTTTTCGGTATTTAAAGAGATGAGATTTTTATCGAACCAATTTTTCAGTGTATTGATGTCAATATTCGCTAGGTTGTTCACAGTATTCCAATCAGCCCCTTCAATTATTATGACAGTGTCATCAGCATAAGATATTATTTTTCCGTTTATTCTTTGTGTGAATATATCATTTACATAGATGATAAACAGTAACGGCCCCAGGACTGTACCTTGAGGTATACCAAAATTACTTGTACCTTGTTGGCTAAGCACATTGTTGATTTTTACGACTTGAGGGCGTTTGAAAAGGTAGCTTTTTATCCATTCTAGAGCTGCACCATTTAATCCAATGTTTCTTAATTTAGTTACGAGTTTGTCATGTGATATTCTGTCAAACGCTTTTTTGAGATCTATGAAAATTCCAATACATTTGAATGATTTATCTAATGAATTGAGAACAAGGCTAGTTAATTTTGCAATTGCATCCTGTGTGCTTCTACCTTCCATAAATCCAAACTGATTTTCATCAACTATTTTACTACATTTTATAAACTGGTTCATTCTTTTTTTTACTATCTTTTCAAAAATTTTTGCTATGTTTGAGATTACTGATATTGGTTGGTAGTTGCTTACTTCTTCTGGATTACCAGATTTAAATATTGGAGTAATGATAGTTTGTTTGTAAATAGATGGGAACACACCGCTTTGGAAACTTAAATTCTATATTCTAGACATATCTCCTTGACCGCAGCGGAAGGGATGGATTCATAAGTCTCTCACTCCTGGACACGTTGACCACCAGATTCCTATCCACCCCTTATACACTTTTCCTTCCTAGAATTTCCTCTCCTTCCTTTCCCTAAAAAGACCCTCTACACATCCCCAAATATGACCTAGGACCTGACGGATTTTTTTCAGATTCCTTTTTTTCTATTGTAAAAAAATATGACGGATTTGGTCGATTACATCGATCGTTCATACTAAATGGCCTCCGTGATCCTGAGGTAACAGTCTCCACTCAGAATCCGAATGTCGCAGGTTCAAACCCAGCGTCCGACTTTGATTTGATTAATTTGTGATATTTGACAATTAATTCATTTAAAATAATGTATAGTGTATTTGCGGCAGTGGAAGATACTCTAAGTATCCCCCTGTGTAAGACCACCATTCGGAATTGAAACGTTTTTTAAAATGTGTTTGCTAACCAGATCTGAATAACCAGGTACTTCCACCTTCCTCTATCTCATCTCCTTCCCCTCCCCACCTCACAACAAATACCAATTAGGGGTGTCATATTCTCACTGGCTCCAGACGGGAGCAGTTCGTGACTCTCGTGCGGTGTACATATAAAATAGACCTCTTGGAAGACAGGAAGAACGATGTGCGACTATCATTATGTAAATCAGAGAATAACTGAAGTATTTTGAAAAGGCACTTAGTTTTTATGGATATCAATAGATGTCGTTAGTCTTAGAGCTTCTCTCAGGTTCCGACAGATGCCACCCGGGGTACCCAGACATCAACGGCTGTCGGAAGCGGTTAAACGCTAACCTACCAGCCAGATACAATTTGTAACCAGTTTAGGACGGTCGTGTGACCAGAAGTATAAATATTGTAAACACGTTAATAATAAACCTGATTTTAACAGGGACCTATAATTACTTAAAGAACTCCTTCAGAACAAATAGCGTTTGCCTGTGGATAAAGCAAACATTACAGTGACTAACAATTTGCAGGGGACTGAATTTGATAATAATTTCTGATACGGCTTACTTGTAGATATATTCTCGAAGTGCTGTTCAAACAGCGCGGGCGAGCTCCATAAGTTAAAGCTTGTTTTCCGAAAACAAAGGTGGCATATTTAAAATACAATAGAATTCATCCCTTTTCAAATTATACTAATTATTCAAAGTAAAATACCACTATAAAAGTTAGTAACTCTTGAAATAAAAACTCTATAAAAGTTAGTAACTCTTGAAATGTGCTGTTATAGAATAGTTTCTCTAAAATCTAAAATATCTCAGACAAATGTTTGATATCAAATAATGGTATTCGGGGTATAAATTCAATTAAAAAATGTTTTTCGAGTATTTCCATAAATATTTTGGTTTCCTGGGTAGCACGTATACCAACCGTTTCGCTTACCGAATGAATATTGTTAAACAATTCGATTATATTACACTACACTTATCAAATGAAATACTATAGTATACAAATAGTATATTCCTACTAAAAATTATTTGGAAAATTCGTTTGTATTATCAACCAATTGAATTTTGAAATATTTCTACATCATTTCGAAAGGATTTTATATACGGGTTAATCATTTTAAAAACAATCTCGCTTGTGTATTGACGTGGTGGATGGTTACAAAAATAATATAGTATTTCAACAAGTAGACAAAAATATGCATTTGTGGCTGGCGAATAACGCAGCACGTTCGCGTCTCGATCACTTCTTATTGGCTACTTGTATGGACTATAGTATAGCGGACGTGGATTTTTTTACCGCAGCACGCGACGGATGGCGACCGAAAAAAGAGAATTCATTCCGTTTCCGATTGCCGTCGATACAACTTCTCGCAAATGGATCCGTATGCGTTCTTCACTTTCCTATAAATAATCTTGAACAAATGCAAATTATGGTTTTGAAATATTGTTTAAAAAACCTAGTTAAAAATCTTGCTTATTCGATTTACTCCAGCTCACTTACATTTACGTAGTTTAAAACAAAATTTCCCAAGTAAACCTTTTTACGGGTTTGAAGAATCCGATGTGTATGCAATTAAAGGCGATGGGTCCAGCTGGAGAAGTCATAGCGTCTCCTTCAAACCTCCTTTACGGATCTTACCTGCCACGCAGTTGGGGTACAGATGCGTTTGCCGCCAAGACCTTGACAAACCTAACTCTATAAACCCAGGGACCCATGTTAGATCGCCAAACTTAGCGAACCACTTTGGGCGACGTATGGCAGAAGTACTGGTTATCCTATGAATGGTTACCGAGGCGGCGCGGCGGTACGCCTACTCGCTTCTCAAACTATACTTTTGGAAGCCGTAGTAGAAGCAGGCTTAACGACGCACCAGACCATAAGGTCTGGTATTTAAGTTATAAAACTTAGAAAAAACGTGCGTAACTTGCCCCATGTGTAAGTTTATCTGGGTTTCAGTTTTCAAGGTACGAGTATAATTGCCAAGATGAGAGAGATACAGCCCTCAAAATAATGAAAAATATAAGTTTACAAATTAACTTACCCCATACCATACCTCTCTCAGTAAAATAAAGTTGGTTGTTTTCAGTTGGAAAATGTAATAATAAGTAATTGTCGAATGAAACACTAGTATATATTGAATTATTTGGCGGGTATTTGATAAGCCGCCATAGCTCAGTGGTCAGAGCTGCTGACCGGCAATCAGATGGTCACGGGTGCAATTCCCGTTGGCGGTCAGTATCTTTTCTCGGAAGATTTTTTCAATGTAGATGAGTTTTTCAGGCTGATAATTATTGATTATAATATTTGTTAACTTACCCCAAATTAACATAAATTGTAAATGGTATAATACCTGAGAGGAAAATGTTTATAGTCAACCGTCATTTTAAATATCTCCGATTGCTTTTCGGATGAAAAATATCTCCTTGATTCGGCAATTTTTTTCAAAATATTTGTAGTTTCCACGTTTGTTATTTTGGACTTACAACGATGCTATTGAAATGGTTTATCTATTATGACCATGGAAGTCGCAAATCCGAACTTTGTAGATTATTTTATAACGATGTTAATAATAATATTTTTAAATACTTTTTTCAAGCAGAATTTCTAATCAGCTATTTCAGATTAAAATTCAGTCATTTTTTCACAAATATGCACATTTCATTTTCAGATATAACACAGATGATATACAGCAATACAGCAATCGAAAATATTCTATGTCGACTCGAATAATTACCTCTCACAGCAGTTTCAAAGTATCAACCACGCACGACTCGCGTGGTTATAAATTTTATGATTTTTTTAAATATAATTTTTATAAATCCTATAAATATGAGATTAACGGTAAAATACAGGTTGATTCATTGGCTACGAGTATATAGCACTATAATAATAATTTTTTTATGTCTCCTTGTTAAAATTCGAGGGTATGATTTTTTTAATGTTGGCCATAAAATTTTAAAAATGATCTTCCGAAAATGTCGATCAAATGGAGAAAAAAGTTTTAAAATGCGCTGTCGCTCCAATGGTTTATAAATACGTGAAACAAATGCCGAATTTCAAAGTTTAGTCTACGAGTCAATCGTTATAAATTGATTCCAACTGAAAGTTCAATAATGTGTGAACACCCCAGACAGTTTGAGGGTGAATAAAAACACCACCAAAGGACATTCTCGTACTTAAATAAGACGAACTGCTTTAATTCGCCTTTCTACGGGGCTCCTAACAAAGACGTATGCGTTCACCTTGGGAAATAATAAAACATGTAGCCAGACTTTAACGTAATATGAATGTACTGCCAGTTACAATTTCTTGCAAATATATTTTAGGTAGGTACTTCTTATAATTTTGTTTTGACGAAGACTGTCGTATTGTTTGATAAAAGCATATTTTATATGAAACTTATAATGTGGCACCATTTTAATTATAAATTATTATTAAACATGAAGTTTTGATCACTTTTAGCAATGCTTACTTCAATGTTTACTTAAAACTAATTACAACAATAGACAAAGATGACAATGGATGGGCGGGAGTGGAAGGAGAGAGGGGGGGCGTTGATATGGCGTTATTTACAAAAGGGAACACATTTATAAAAATATAGTTTTTGATAATAGTTAAACACATCTTTACACTTATTTTTACAAGAGCTCCACACAGGAGGTCCTAAGTAAAATATTTTCCCCTAAGGGCCTATGTCATCTTTGGGGATGCTGTGTGGCGGGTTTTTCAAGGAAAGGAACGAGAGGAGAGTTCTGGGAAGGAAAAAGGTTTTAAATAATGGGTAGGTATCTGGGGTTCAGTGTGTCCTGGTCATCCGCCTCCAAGACCTAGATAAACCTCACCCCGTGAACCCGGGCACCACTGACAAATCACCAAACGTAGTGAACCACTCGGGGTGACCTATGACAGAGGTATTGGTTGGTTCCCGAGGCAGCGGTACCCATTCCCGCCTCCCAAATTGTAATTCCCGGCTTTTTCTAATTTCAAAGATTTCAAGTTTATCTACATGGAAACCACTAACATTACAGTATTTTACATCAACTCTATTCCATTAGTAAAATCCAATGTATGGTTCGTATCCATTAAATTATTAGCAGACTCTTATTAAACTATTATTGTATCATGTGCTCCTTTACCTTTTTTTCAAAGTTCCGCGAAGTTATACCCATAAAAAAAAATTGCAAGCAGTTAACACGAGGTAGAAGTAAAACCTTCAGAAAACCAAAGCATAGAAGAGTGGGAAGGCTTCTAAGCACAGCACAAAGAAGAGACTGATTAGTTTATCTCATTTTCTCGCAGGATAAATCCTATAGATGTAGGTATGTGTTGTTTCATTTTATTGTCGCTTTTTCGAGTTCATCGAGTAAAATCACAACAGTCCTAAAGAAGTTTTTACTTAAAAAAACAGAGCGTGCAATTTTTCACAGTGAGAAACCTTCAGAAAACTAAAATAGACAAGAGTGGGGTGGCAACGAAGCACCGCACAAAGAGGAAACCGATTATACTATCTCATTCTGTATGTATGTATGTGTTGGTCTCTTTTTAGTGCCGCTATTTTTTGTTTCATCGAGTTTCAAATCACAACGGAGCGGTGTTGAAGAAGTTTTCACTTCAAAAACTAATGCTGGCAGAATGGTATTTGTTGTATTATTTGCAACAATAGAATTGAAAATTTGATTATTAGGAAACATTATTTTCCTTCCATATTTTCTCTTCCTGATTTTTTTACAGGATTGAAGTGGATATTTTGCGTAGGTAATAAATAACCAACGCTACGCTTGGTTACCTTTTATATATTTTAAATTCCTGAATAATGGAGAAAACATAAGCTTCGAAAAACATTTTTTTTCCATGAATCTTAAAAAAAAATCTTCCTCTAAGGTTCCAAGTGTATCGGTCCTGCATTGAACGGAGTATTTTGTTCCTTCCAAGTCCGATGAACCCGCAATGAATGGAGTGGAGTGTCACTGTTGTTAGTTCCCCGTGCAAGTTGTGTCTGTCGGGGTTGACTCCTGATTGGGCGATCTCCCGGGAATTAGATGTGGAGGTCTGAGAGACTGGGATGGTGAGGGGGACGTTTTTCACAAATGGTTTGTATTTCATTTAATCGTTGTTAACTAGATGCAACACCGAGTAATGTGTATTTGGTTTGTAAACAATATCGCTTAGAAATATTCAAGATGCTTAAGGGGGTATTCTAGTCTAGATTTTTTTTTTCAAATTTCAATAATTTAGATATTCAAGAATATCCCCTTAATTGGATTTTTCTAAATTCGAATTATTTTAAAAATTGTAGTCGTGGCAATCCGACCGGTTTAGACGGAAGCTAATATAGAACATAACTTTAAAAGCGTTTTTCTCGAAATTACCGATTTTCTTGAAATTAAGCACGAATTTTCTTTATATATCCCTCTATGATAGAAACCAGCAAAATATTAAAAAAATATTATTTTTAAAAAATCGCAAAATATCAATTGATGTTTGAGTAGCTGCCATTTTTTTCGAAAAAAAATTGTTTTTCCTTTTTCTTGATTCCTATCATAATGACATTCGTACTGATAGGGAACTTACCTTTTTTTATTTTTCAGTAGACCAGAACGGTAGAAATCGTGACAAGATGGACACATTCTTTTTTCCCCCCTCTTCTTCAACAGCGTGTAACTTCGTAAAATATGTTTATGAATTTTTTAATTTGCTTATGAATTCTTAAAATATAAATAAATAAATTATAAAAAAGCGTATAATAAAATTTTTTTATGGACTTGTTAAAAAATGCCCAAAATTCGGACTTCTAGAATTTCTATAATTAAATACAGCGACTAGAACCCATATTACCTTTGAATTAATCGAGTAAAACCTATTTTGCGAGAGTAGTTTTAATGGAAAATGTTGAAAATTAAATTCTGTAGACAATGATGATAAAACATTTATTTACTTGTGACGGCAATATTAGCGTCTCTCAAACGAAAATTTAAAACAGTAAAATCAGAAAAAGATACGTCACATCTTGGAATCGAACAATGTCATCGTACCTTTTTTTTGAATTTTTTATTCAAATTTTCGATTGAGAGTCGCTAATATTGCCTTCGATAATTAATTTTCACATTTTGAGTTTAACCCATTAGTTAAAAATAAAAAAAGCAAAACCTTTAAATGTTTATGCCTAAACTTTGCAAAATAAAGTAAAACCTTTTATTCATGAATTAATCAAAACCGGCGGGTGGTATGTAAGTTTTTTTTTAATTCTTCGATCATTGCCAAGATAGGAGGTTGAGTTATTTTTATACCTTTAAGGTGGGGTAGGCGTTTTTAATGGAAATAACCGAATTAATAAATTTTAATAATACATATAACGACCCAATCATGTAAACACAAAGCTTTTCCTAGTTTTCTTTTTCCTTAACTTTTTAAATAACACATTATATCTTCGCCATAGTTCTTAATTGTCCAAACGACCATTATATTTTTTGTTCAATATCCACTTTAAAATTATAAATAAAGTTTAAAAATGATAGTTAATCACTTGACTAAAATTCTTTAAACTAATGAGATTTTTACCTTTACGGAAATAGATTAATTTTAAACAACTATCACAATGTTTTGTTGAAATATAAAAGAAAACCTTCTCCTCCTATAAAATTTTCAAATGTTCGTTTGGACAAAAGAACTAAGGCGAGGAGATATATTGAAGTGACTGACACTGCCATAAATTTGCCACTGCCAAAAAATTCATTAAAAATTTGAATAACATCATATTTACCGACTTTCTTTGTTTTTGCATTAAATAAGTCTAAATTTCCAGTTTAGAGTTAATGCACAAAAATCTTCCTTCACACAAGTCTTGAATGAAAACGAAAAATACAGAAGATGCTAGAATGATGACGTCATGTACCATCTCTTTCCCTAGGACTACTATAAAGCATTTTTTCCGAAAATAAGACGTTTTCTACAGTGATTTTAGGATTTCCTGGGTGTACATATACAACTTCTGATCTTTACTCTCTAAGTGGTAGAATTTTCCCACTAATAAAGAAAGTGGTGTTTCCTAGGCATCCTTAAAAGCTTTCATCAAAAAGTTAAACTGGGGGACAAGCAAGTTTCTTCCGAAATACTAAAGTAGGTCAATTTCTAAACACAAATAAAAACACAACCACTTCAAATGAAGAAAATTCTACGTAGTTGTTCAAAAACAGTTTTTTTATAAACTTTGGCTGAGAAACGAGGTTTACAAAATACGAGCAGTAATTTCCATTTAAATTGCTTACTTTGGTCAGTTGGAAGAGAACGAATCGACATCTATTGCCATACTTAGGGTCCATTTTGAGATCTAGATTTACATAGAGATTTATGCCGCTCCAGTTTCTGCTTTACAGTGTTGCCACTTTTGTAAGATTGAATAAGCAAATAATAATAAGGAAGTTAGATTAAAACTTTTGTAAACACATCTCGAGTGTGAAAAATCGTAAAAAACTACTGTAACAACTGATATGTCTTCTTATCCACATTCAGACAATAATTGTGTTGGGGCTCTTCAAGAATTATAAGTTCCGTGTTACGATATGGTTTATTTTTTATTATTTATCTGGGCTTCTTGGCAGTCGTCGACCATAAACCTCGTTAGAGTTCATGTTTATGACGAGCGCTGGGGTGTACAGCTCTCACTACAGGACATCTGTTGGAACTTGACAAAAGCTCTTAATCTAATCTATCTATTAATATTAACTGAAACTACGTGTCTTCTAATGACACTACAGTTCGTCAAATAAGAATAGACAACATAGAAGGGCGCCACGGTTATTCAAAAGACAATACTAAATATAATACTCATGGTGTTAAAGTAAAGCTGTGTAATCCGCATTTTTATAAAAAATAAAAAGGCATAAATTGAAAACAAATATTTTTTCATTGCAATATAGATACCCACTGATCTCAAAATTAGAATTTCATATACCTAGGTATATTATCATTATACTTTTGCAATTTTGTGTTAAAATAATGAAAAATATCGATAATGTAATAAATGATAAAGCACAGTTTAGAAATTGCTCACATTTATTTAATACTAGCTTGTACCTAGCGTTGCCCCGGCCTTAGATCGTGTCTCTAATTTTAGATCTGAATATATTTAACTCATTCAGTTCTAAAAGTAGTGTAAATAAACTCACCATTAGTGATTCTTTCTTTCTATCTACTGTTAAATTCAAATTTATGGTAAATTAAATTAAAGCAAATCGCCTTACAAAACACATTTCAATCAAATTCATGTGAAGAACAAAAAATCTTTTTTTAAATGTGGTTTACTCTGTTCTATACATTCAGGGTCATTGCACTGTAAAATAATATTTTTCAGTTAAACTGGTGTTACCAGCCTACAAATTTTGTTTTACAATTTTAACCCTTATTTGACAGACTATACACTAATTAACTTCTTTGCAGGGGTACGCAGGGAGAACGGACTTTCAAAGAACTTGATCGTGACAAACACTCCTTGTCTCATTCACATTCATAAATCGTCTCATACATACTCTTCTAATATTCTGACTCTTGACATGGCCAGACTTTAGTATCTGGTTCACTTGTACGTGCCATATTCGCTTCTTCGGACAGTTTTTTGTAAGCGCTAAGTCCATTTACCATTCTTTCAACATCTTTATCAGTCTTTTTTTTTCTCGTAAACGCACTTCTCAAAAAAACCAATTCATTCATCTGTTCCAAGTGTATTTTGATTTTTTTTTTTGGTTTTTTAATAATAATTTTATAATTCATAATATATATGAAAAAACCAAAAATTATTTAAAAAGAAATAAAAAACACAAATTAAATTGTGTATGATAGAAATATGAAATTAATTTATAAACCTATTTAAAAATAATACAATTTCACGGCATAATTATGTTCACCGATAAACATGAACAAAAAAAAAACACAATTAGAATGATAAAATAACAAACAGCAGGGTTAGAGGGTTCGTAATTAACTTATTTTTTTGTATGCGGGATGGATAGAAATCTGGGGATCAGTGGGTCCAAGAGTGATGAGTTATGAATCCACCAATGAGGTAGAGAGAATTCTGCTGGAGAGGCGAAATAATCTCCTTTAACCGGTCTATCCCGACCTGGATGATGTCTGATGATCGCCGCCAAGACCTAGACAAACCTCATCCCATGAAACCGGGCACCCCTGCTAAGTCAATAAACCTAGGAAACCACTTGGGTGACAGAGGTATTGGCAGATGTAGAGGTATCCGATTAATGGTTCCCGGGGCAGTGATACTCATACCAGCCTCTTGAATTGTGAACTGCTTCAAAATATCACTGTTTCTTTTCCTCCATATATTGTTGACATCATGTTTTATCGTACATATTATACAGTTGACCCAACAGTAGCCGTCGTGAAAAACCGCAACCAAACCATAAACATATTTTTTTTTGTTTTTTCGAAAACATTTTACATGATATCTTCATCCCCTCACGAAGGATTAAAAAGTACATTTTCACAAAATAAAAACATCGTGAGTTGAAAATAGCCCTGATTTATGACCGGGCTGCCATAACCGTCACAGACAATGAAGCGAAATGGCGGAAAATTACTCGAAAATACGCGAAAATAGAAATATAAAAAATACACAAAATTAGGGTTGGAAGGGTGTTGAATTATCCCCTAGAGATAATGTTATGACATTTACGCACATACTCTAATATTCTAAAGGAAACAAGGCTGCTTTAAAATAAAATGTTTTTTTTACTCTCTAAGGTACGTCATAAATGTTAACATTAAAAATATTACATGTGATTTATAAAATATTAATAAGTTATTTTAATACGACATGATGTCAGCCTAAGAATTTTCAATTGATAAAATTATAAATATGTAACATGTAGTGGCTACGTCACAGGCACCCCCACCTCAACATTGTCGCAATACATTTTACCGCTGGGACTAACCAGCCAGTCATTAAACGCACTAGCTCTGAAGTAGACGTGTTATTCTTTTAACTCCCAATGTGTTTCCTCCCACACACACAACCAACATAGTAGAGGTACCTACTGTACACCTCCAAAGTGGTGACCCCGACGTGATCTACAAGTGTGTGTGTGGGAACAATAGAGTGATAAGAAAGTGCAATATTATCTCGTGAACATTAAACAACAAGTGAGTCAGAGACATCTAAACAATGGCTTTCAGCCCAAGTAGTGTGTCCAGGGCTGCCCCCGAACCCGAGTTGAATGTGGTTAATGTGAATGTGGTTAAGTTGAATGTGGTGAAGCAAACATCTTCAGCCATCGAGACGTTGACTCGGACCGTTGAAAAGTTACAATTGGAAATAGCGAGCTTACGCAGAGAACCACGAGGCCGCGAGCGACAACGTTCGACTTCCAGGGGCCGCCGGACAACTTCTCTAAATCGTTTCCGTGCACCACAGCCTGGGGATTCCAACTACCTGTGCTGGTACCATTATAAATTTGGTGCTAAGGCTCAGAAGTGTCAAGATCAATGTACTTACAAGGCAAAAAACGAACATTGACGCCCACGATCGAGATAGTTGGCGTTGATAATACATCTCGATTATGTGTTACCGACCGCAAAAGTGGTATCAGATACTTAATTGATACAGGCGCCGATATTTCCGTCCTTTCTTCTCGAAAATTTCACTCATCAATACCTACCGATTACAAACTATATGCAGCAAATGGAACCCAAATAAATACGTATGGTGAAAAATCTCTCGTTCTCGATCTAGGACTACGCAGACCTTTCCGGTGGACGTTCATCGTTGCTGATGTCAAACAATCTATCATCGGAGCAGATTTTCTACGGGCAAAGCAGCTACTCGTAGATCTTCATGGAAGGAAATTGGTAGACAAGGTGACAACCCTAACCACCAATACATCCATTACAAAGGATTCAAATGAAAATATTTACGCAGTAGACATAACAAACCCATATCACAAGTTATTATTGAAGTATCCCGAGTTAACAAGACCGGAATCTTTGAAAAATGCACCGAAACATGATATTTGTCATCATATTGTGACTACAGGCCCACCCATTCACGTTAAGGTACGTCCACTAAATCCTATCAAGTACAAAGCAGCCAAACAAGAATTCGAGCACATGCTCGAGCTCGGAATCTGTCAACAATCCAACAGTCCGTGGGCGAATCCCTTACACATTGTAGATAAGGCAGACGGCGCGATTCGACCTTGTGGTGATTATCGCTTATTGAATGCCAAGACAGTCCCGGACCGATATCCGATTCCTCGCATATTAGATTTCACTTACGCATTGCACAAGCGACAAATATTTACAAAATTGGACCTATGCAGGGCATATCATCAAATTCCAATTGCAACCGAAGACATTCCTAAAACAGCAATTTTAACTCCTTTCGGTTTATACGAGTTCACTAAAATGAATTTTGGTCTCCGCAATGCGGGTCAGACTTTTCAAAGGTTCATAGACATGATATTTCGTGGACTGGACTTCGTTTTTGCTTATTTGGATGACATACTAATAGCGTCAGAAAACGAAGAACAACATTTACAACACCTTCAACAGGTATTATCCCGTTTGGACGAATTTGGTTTAACAATTAACGCAAGCAAATGTGAATTCGGAAAAAAGGAGATTAATTTCCTTGGTTACTGCGTGACAAGTGATGGAGTTACCCCTAATGAAGAAAAAGTTAAGGCTATTGTCAACTTCCCTCAACCCAGCACTATCGAAGAACTACGTCGATTCCTGGGAATGGTGAACTTCTACCGTAGTTCTATCCCTAAAGCTGCACAAATGCAAGGCCCGCTCAACGCATTCTTGCACAACTCCAAAAAGAAAGACAAAACACGAATTGAATGGACAGCATCTGCAAATGAGGCATTCCAACAGTGCAAAGATAGTCTAAAAAGCACTGCTACACTGTTTCACCCTGCTCTCGACGCAGGTTTAGCCCTAATGACGGACGCTTCTGAGACATGTGTCGGAGCTGTATTACAACAACTAGTCAAAAACAGCTGGCAACCACTGGGTTTTTTCTCGAAGAAATTGAGTGAAACCCAACAGAAATACAGCACCTATGATCGCGAGCTGTTGGCCATTTACATGGCAATCAAACACTTTCGCAGCATGACGGAAGGAAGAGAGCTGACGATATATACAGATCATAAACCTCTTACTTTTGCTCTTACAAAGAAAATTTCAACATCCGACACACCTCGAAGAATCAGGCAACTAGATTTCATTTCACAGTTTTGTTCTCAAATTAAATATATTCCAGGTGGTGACAACCCTGTCGCAGATGCCCTTTCACGAATTCAAGAAATCACCTTACCTAGCTTGTTTGACAGCAAAGAACTAGCAGACGAGCAAAGTAAAGATAAAGAATTACAACAGCTAAAAAAGCAGAGTAATGTTCAATTTAAACTGATTACTTTGCCAAATTCAAATTGTCCAATAACTTGTGAAGTTTCAACAGCACGTGTAAGGCCATATCTACCAATGAAATTCCGCGAAAAAGCAATGGCCTCCGTTCATAACATGAGTCATGCGGGCATCAAAGCAACTCGACGTTTGATTACGCAGCGTTATTTCTGGTCTTTAATGAACAAAGATATAGCAGTGTGGGTAAAAAAATGCTTACTTTGTCAAAAAGCAAAAGTCAGTAGGCATACCATATCACCGCTTGGAGAATTCCATGATGTATCTCGATTCGAACATTTGCATATCGACATCATCGGACCGCTTCCAATTTCACAAGAAAACCGATATTGTGTAACGATGGTAGACAGAGAAACATCATGGCCAGAAACGATTCCAGTTAAAAACATTTACGCCGAAACGATAGCGGACGTTCTGATTGTTCATTGGATTTCAAGATTTGGTTGTCCGACCTTTATCACGACTGATCAGGGCCGGCAGTTTGAGTCTGACTTATTTAATCAACTGGTGAAGAGACTCGGCATCGAAAAGATTCATACTACCGCTTATAACCCAAAAGCCAACGGGAAAGTAGAACGCTATCATCGTACTCTCAAAGCTGCTATCATGGCAAAATGTGAAGGTAACGCACATTGGGTACAGGAATTACCAATCATACTATTGGGCCTCCGATCAGCCGTCAAGGATGATAAAGGCTACAGCCCAGCGCAAATGGTGTATGGTACATCTTTAGCGATTCCTGGAGATATTTTCGTGCCTTCTAAGCCGAAAATAAATGACACAGAATTCAACAAAAGACTGATGGACCATTTCCGAAACGTATCATGGCCAGAGGGAAGAGTCGCTACAGACCAAAGACACATTTTTATTCACCCTGATTTAACAACTTGCTCCCATGTTTTCCTCAGAAACGAAGTAAAGAAAGCTCTCACTCCACCGTACAAGGGTCCGTATGAGGTTTTCGAAAGAAAGGAAAAGTATTTTAGCTTAATAATAAATTCAAAAAAGGTAAACGTGTCTATCGATAGACTTAAACCGGCAATATATCAACCTAATAATGTTTCCGAAAAAAATAAACCAGCTGACCAAACATTATTCAGGGCAACTACTGAGTCAGCTGTAGACAGGGCAGGACGATCAACCGAAGTGGAAAGTGAACCGGTACTCTTAACCCCGTCAGCAAAATACGCTACACGTGCCGGACGAACCATCAAAAAACCAGTACGCTTCTCTTGAAAAGGTTCATTTCTAATTTCAATGATCACAAGATAGCATCATGGGTGCACAGTCAACGAAAGAAGAAGTTATCATCGCCCAGGCCGGTGGAGGGTCCTTCAGCCAGACAACACATCACATATCATTGGTCTCATTGGTATTAGTGTGCACCATCATCTTTATCGCCCTTGCTTTTATGGGGTGGAAGTTTTGCCGCAACAGGATAACGACTAGCATCATGGACAGGATGACAGGCCGAGTTGGAGCAGGGGACATTCCTGCTAACTTTCCCCGTCAACATCCCGTACATTTATAGTTTAAAAGGCGAATGCGCTCAGTGTAAAAAAGTGTATAATTAAAATTTTTCGTGCTATTTTGTGATAAATATTTTGAATTATTTTTTCCTTTTTTGTGTGTGTAATCATTCTTATGTTTTATAATGACACTTTATTTATTGCTTGTGGTTTTATGGCATATGATTTATCTTCGAAAATTTTAATGCACCATTACAAATATTTTGTACAATGTATCTTTTACGATATTTAAATGTATTATGTATTTTTCGCAAATTTTGAATACTTTTTGTTTGTTTTACAATCCTTGACAATGTTGTTTTAATT
Source organism: Limnephilus lunatus (assembly GCA_917563855.2). Taxonomy (NCBI): domain Eukaryota; kingdom Metazoa; phylum Arthropoda; class Insecta; order Trichoptera; family Limnephilidae; genus Limnephilus; species Limnephilus lunatus. Next base: position 87,559,026 of record OU830594.1, on the reverse strand, counting down.
CTATTTTGTTCGTGTAATATGTGACCATCTCACTTGGAGGGGAGGCATGTAGTGGCTACGTCACAGGCACCCCCACCTCAACATTGTCGCAATACATTTTACCGCTGGGACTAACCAGCCAGTCATTAAACGCACTAGCTCTGAAGTAGACGTGTTATTCTTTTAACTCCCAATGTGTTTCCTCCCACACACACAACCAACATAGTAGAGGTACCTACTGTACACCTCCAAAAATACATTGAATATTTAAATAGTGTACGCTGTTCATAAATAAATCATTATAATATATATGTTTTTCGCAAAATGAACCATTTTACATTTGAATTACCAAACCAACGTATAATTTTATTGTCTACCAACTTAATTAATTTATTTAAATGTAATCATTCTGAACAAATTGAGAATAGTTGTAATAATTTGTAATTTTGGATTGGTCTATGTTATTTCACATCGTATAATAAAGGGTTCTTTTATTTACTCTACGTTTCACGTGAACATTTCGATTGTTTTGTCAACATACTTAAATAAATTCATATAGGTATGTATGTAGATTTAATACATTTAATTTTAAATGTAAATTCAATGGTATTTGTATAATAATTTCTTAAAATATCGAACAATTAATTTACAGTGCTAAAGTTTAGGTTTTGTTTGCGCAATATCATTTACAAAGCCCACATTTCTTCTTCACAGTGATGACTATATAACAAATAAGCTTTCGTTTATGCAATTAAAACCTAACCTTACCTATAGATTTTTTCTTTATGTAATTATCACACACAGTTCCAACTGGTCATAGACTACTGGAGCCAGTGAGATTACGGCATCCCTAATTGTGGTACGTTGTGAGACTGAAGGTTGTTGGGTATAAAAGGAGGGAAAAGAAGGTGGGGAAGTACCAGGATATTCATACGTGGTCACTAAAAAGGGTTTAAAACCATTTAAGCAACGTTTCAATGTTGAATGTTGGTCTAATACCAGAGAAACACTAAAAGTATTTCTCAGTCATTGTTCTAAATTTTACCTAACCTAACCTACAGATTGTTTTAGATTATTACAAGACTTCGCCATCATATAAATTAGTTTGGGGATTGAAAAAGCATAATTTAATTAATTTTGCATAAAAAAACGTACTCCATTATAGAAGTCACCCTGAAGCTTTGTAAAAACGGGCTGCTAAAATCATTGTAAGACTAGAATTAACAAAGGTGTTGAACGCACGTCTCCAGGGTGAGAGCCTTGCATATTTTATTATAAAATATTAAAACTCATAAGTTTAGTATTCTCGTCTCTGTTAAAATACATTCACCGGTAAAATTTTGCCACATTTTTTTAGCCATAGTTGCCTATATACACAGCACAGCTAATTTACCTCTAAATGTAAGCATACCCTTCGAAGTCTATTTTCAGTCTGTCTACAGGGGACTAAAACCGATACATCTCCTCGTGTTGGACTGCGGGCGTCATCTGGCAACAAGCAGCTGAGATCAGAAGCGCCATTAGAGTTAGTAAATAACCTAATCTGTAAATGGGTTAGCGGCTTTGGGCGGAGAAAGCCGTAGGCGGTCTGGAAAACCCTGAGGTATTAAATCATCTGTGAACATCTTCTCTCTAAGGGCGGTAGAGTCTACTAGAACTAAGATAAAGAGAAGGTAGGTTCATCTTCAGGTATGATCAGGTGTAGGAGAATTAAAGAACACATTAATCAACGAAATTTTCTGTAAATCTAAATAGAAAATGAAAAAATTAAAAATACGTAACTTCACATAGCAGGAAAATAATTTCATAAACTCAAGAAAATCAATATATTTGCAAAATGAGATCAATGACGAAAAATATTTTTGGTTTAGTTCCTTTTACAACTAAATGTTTCTTGTTATATTTCTGCAGATTTCCTTAAATTAACACTATAGTACGTCGATAGTCCAGTTTTTTTTTTTTAAATTTTTTGTATGAATACCCCAAAAGAGTCCCCAACTGCTCCCGTCTGGAGCCAATGAGACCATGGAATCCCCAATTGAGGTAAGCTGTGAATCTGAAGGTGGTGGGGCGGGGAAGGTGATGGAGAAGAAGGAGGTGGGTAAATACCTGACTATTGATATCTGGTTACCAAACACGGCTAAAGCCGATTTAATCAACGATCTTTTCAAATATCTTCGATAAATAGTAGTTACAGGTAAAAATGAACCATCTATCTGGTACACTACTCACCTACTCAGATCACTCACAATTCCACCAGAACAATTAAAATCCAGAAAAAATTAAAGTGAAATAAAAAAAATTATGATATTTTCTGGGTCACTAGTGTCACTGGGATATGTTATTTCAAAATGTAATAATAATGTACCGGACAGTTATGCTTCGCAGTGTTATTATATATCATATTTAATATTTAAAACACAGACGCGTGTAATAATATTTGATTTACGATGAACATCCGAATATGGCTTTCCTCATTATCTCAAAACAAAGTATTTGGAGATGTCTGACTAATCAACTGGACGATCGATGTATTTGTTCTTCTTTGACGTGATGACCTAAAATGTATGATGATCTCTGTCAACGTAGTCACTAATTCACACACCATTGCAAGAAGATTCAAAGCGAAAATGTTTCTTTTAAATTCATACACATATTTTTTAAAAGCCTTATGCTACCCTTCAAAATAACCTTAAATCAATTGTTGTTTAAAGAAAAATAGCCCATAAACACTGAAATATTACATACAATTTTAGTTTGAGATTAAAATGGCGGTAACGTCTTCTTGTTTTTGATAAAGTTGCCTTAGGCAAAAGTAAAGAGAATATTAAATATTTTAAAGTAGTTACTCGGATTCATGTTTTTTTCTGTTTCGTATGGGTATCTATTAATATTAAAACTTCCTGAAAACGTTTTTACAGTCAATAAGCTTTGAAAAATAAACTTTTATAAAAATCAAAATATAAAAGCGTTCATCCTGTTAAGACGATTTTTTTAGGAATCGCAAATGTATTTTTTATGAGAAGTAACTTTGTTTTAACACAACTATAAAATATGTTACATACAACAGATATTGCTTTTGCACAAACTTATAGCCTAGGAATAATGTGTCCGGATTCTTAACCACTCAGGCTTCGTGCTTATTTTGTCAGAATGTCAAAATACTTCGGCTTTGCAATAAAATCCAAATCAAAGGAGTATTTCTGAACAAACTACCAAAATCTAAAACGCTTTTTGAAACACTTTCAAATTTTAAATTCGAAATAAAGTTTAATTTTAGAAATAAACATTTTTAATGCATACATAAAAAAGTCTTAACAATGGCTCATCTGAAGTATTTTTCTTACTAAAGTTACTGATAAAGAAAGAAAAGTAAAAGCATATATACTTTATTAGGAAAATTTATAATGAACGTTATCGATAACTTACCTTTTTGTCATATCATGTAAAATTAATTAATAAAAAATTCGCAAAGCGTCATACTTTTTTTTCAAATTGCAGCGGGATTCATAAAGGTGAACGTATAACTTATTTTGCCGTTAATTTTTAGATTTGAAAATAAATCGTGTTGTTTTTTTTCTTTCTGATACCGTTTAGATCATATTGCTAACCATAAGTAAAGGATAAACAATGTTTTCTACGAGACCTATGAGTTGAGAAAAAAAGACCTACGTGAAAACCGAACAAATTAACCTGTGGGGTTAAAAATTTTATCAATAGTACCCCATCAGAAGTACTCCATCATTGCACAAGAAACATCTTTATCATATATTGTCATACTATTCTAAATCCGGGAACGTTTGTCTTTCTTTAAAAAACTCATATTTCATAGGCGATCTGTAGTCGAATTCAGAAATGTTGTCCAGTAACCGATCTTCTTCATCTTTCTTGCACTGTCCCAACGCATTGCCTTGGAAGGCTGTCGGGGTCGGCTCTTCTCGTTCTCATGCTATATCTTCTTCAGTTCTGTGTATCGCTTTCATCCGGGCCGTTTCTCTGTAATATTTTGGAGCCTTGAGTCATCCAGGAGTTCTTTAGTCTTCCTCTGGATGACTGTCGATAAAGCTCCGTGGATATTGCCTGATTCACTATGTCGTCTGATGATCTTCGTCTTTTGTGCCTATACCATCTCAACTGATAGTTTACTGTTTATGCCCGTGATACCCAGGCTACCACGAATGTGTTAACTTTTAATCCTATATTTTAGTGATACTCCTGCCGACCATCTAAACATTCGCATTTCTTCTGTTTCGAATTGCCTAGAGAAGGAGTTGTGTTTAGTCCAGCATTCGGAGCCAAGCATTATCGCAGATCTAACAATATTCTGGTATATCTTTCCTTTAAGTTTTCCAGTTGACCTGTAAACGATTTTGTTGATAAAACCGTTTTCGATGCGCTTGTGTTTGGGCACCGGTATAAGCATTAATCTTGTATAATACATTTGGCGTACGGTGTAATAAAACGTTTCACCTATTTAATTAAAAATAAGCACATCATTGCCCAGTGGCATACCGAACTATCTAATAAGGTGAAACTATTTTAATATAATTGAAGAAACCTTATTATTTATAGCAGGCATATCTTGCGGGGTTTATCTCGTTGAGAATTGTTCATAAAAGTACTTTAAACGAAAGGACTCATTAAAGGCGACTTTTTTTGTTCTTCTGTTTTGAGAAAAGTCAAAGAGAGTTTTTCATTTTGAAGTGGAAAAGTTATACACCCGAAAAATAATTATCTGTGATATTCCTGTGTCTGACGTTACCGGAAATTCCTTCTTCTCGGAAATTTATAAGTTGGAACTAATCTTGTTATCAATCAAACAGAAGTTTAATTATACTTATATTTATTTAAGTTGTGAAGCACTTAAATTTAAATACAGCCAGCCCCTAACTAAAAACATCATCGAGTAATGCTCTTTATTTTAAAATATTCTGAAGGTAATCTTTTGTAATGCGGGTGACAATTTATTTTCAGGTTTTGATTATGCAGATTCGGGTTAATTAAGTAGTAATGGGAATTGGAACAGTTGTTGACAGGTTTTTACCTATACATGTGATGTTTACATCTCCCACCGATGTTCTAAGCCATGCGTTATAAAATCTAGGTGTAGGTCCCGTTCTGCAAAATTCTAAGAAAAATTAAGCGTGCTAGATACTCGTACACAGTGTTTTGTTTGGTTCGAATTCAATGATAAAACTCCTTAATTTATTAATTGTTTCTGTGTTTAATTTGTAGAATCTTATTTTTTTTATTTATTTAAATTAAATATAGTAACGTTATCATCTTTTTCAGCGAGAATTATAGTTTTTATTTTCGTTACAGCTATTTCGGTTTACAAGTCCATTATCAAACTGTGGTTAAATCACTTTAAAAATACTTATTTATGTAATTATGAGTGAAAATTTTTGAATGTGTCTAAATTGATTTATTACCGGTTAAACCAACTTGCTGAGAAACTAATTAAGACATTCTATTGTGTAGGTTACTTCGTAATCTTGTAATTTTATGGTTTTCTTAATTGTTTAAAAATGACTTTACTACTATGATGCGTTAAAGTGCGTAGTTTTATATTGTGTAGGTTTTGTAAACATATTTAGGAGCGAGGAATCAAAAAATTTCCACTTATAGAGTGTGTACTGCCTCTATTAGTTTCTAAGCAAATTGTACAATAATAAATCAATTTAGAGACCTTCAAAAATTAATTTTTATAAAAGACGTCTTAAAGTAGTTTAAATACACTTTTAAAATTGCCTTTGATGCCGAAATAGCTGTAACAAAAATAAAAACTAAAATAATTGCGCAACTTTATAATAATATTATTATATAAAATAAAATTGTAATTAACAAAATTCCAGTTGCGGATTCACCTGCTGACACTACTGATGACACTAAATCAAATTCGTGTTACAAGTCCAATTATACACTAATTACAGACCAAAAACTGCAAAATTAAAAATAGGGTTATTTTTCTTGGTTTGGATTCATAATTACAGGTGGATCTCTCATGTTAATGAGTTAAACTCTTGTTAAAACTAGACTTGTGTTTATAAACAAAATTTAAACAAAAGCATTTTCGTTATAGGTTTTTGGGGTGTTATGTCGTGTTGCGCTACCTCCTTCTTTAGCCAACACTTCGGACAGCGTTGCAGTGTCCATCATCAGGGCAGATCCGACAGATGTGAAGATGGATCTGCCGGATCTGCCCTGATGATGGACACAGCAACGCTGTCCGAAACGTTGGCTTAAGTAGGAGGTAGCGCAACACGGCATAACACCCCAAAAACGAGTAACGAAAATTTTTTGTTCAATTTTATTATTTGAAGAATTATAATTATGTTATAAATTCTGATGAAAAAAAAATGGCTAAATGAGGTGAACCATAATATTTTTATCGAGGAATTCAACTTCCAACCCTTTGCAGGAAAAAAACGTTCCTCAAAAACTTAACGTTTGAAAAATTTTATTGTATTTATTACTTTAAAAATGAAGGTTGATGATTTAAACTAAATAAAAATGATAAGCAAAGGAAGTGCCTAACTATTTTATAACAATACATTTTTTCATTTCTCATAAAATAATTTATAAAAAGCAAGTGGCTGCCGAGTTAGTTTTAGCATTAATTTTTTTCATGATGTTCATGGGGAGGCCCGGGGAACATTTAGTTAATTTATTGGTGAGGTTTGTCTAGATGTCTAGGGATGGATTCATACGCCCTTCATTCCTGGACATATTGACCCCAGACCCACTCACACCCTTTTCCACTTCTCCTCCGTTTCTCTATAAAGACCCTCCACATAGCATCCTCAAAGATGACATAGACCCTAAGGGATTTTGTTCCTCAGGGCCTCCTGGGTGAGGCTAACGTAAAAAAAAACACAAAAAAGCTTTCAATATGATGTTTTAGTCATAAAAATTCGTAAAATAAAGATTCTGCACACGTCATGAAAATATTTATTAATCGAACGATTCTACGTGTTGAGAGTTATCCCCGTGAAAAATGCAATTTCAGAGACAAAAAAATGCAATTTCTACTACAAGAATTTCAATAAAATTTACAAAGCAACCAACATGTTAAGCTTTATATAAAACCCAGCTTTGTTTATGTTCGATCGCAAAAATTCATCACGACATACCATGCACTTTTTTTTTTATCAAAACGGACTAATAGAATGTGGGTTTCTAGTTGACTTATAAAGTATTAAAAAAATGAGAAGGGTTGAAAGGATTAAGAAGAAACAAACCAGGGTGTGCAACTCACACGCGGTAGAAGTAAAATCTTCAGAAAACTAAAGTAGACAAGAGTGAGGGGACTACGAAGAACTTTTTTTATCAATGTGATGAAACATTTGGTCATATTATTAGTATTTATGATTTCGTCTTCGGAGTCGCTAGATATCGCTTTTTGTGTTTTTTGTTGACTGTCCATTTTGGAGTGGTTTGAATATTAGATATTGATTTTACAAAAATTAAAATATTTATTTATTTTTGGATTTCACAGCATTCGATCCCTCGAATATCTGCAGAGGTTCTTTAGGCACTCTAGACCATTACACTAAAGGGGACTTTCGTGGGATCGTGGATTTATCGTGTTATATTGGAACCGAATACCCTTGAATAAAACAATTTTTTTCCTTTTTTTTTGGCAATACTGATTATAAATACATATAAAGTTACATCGGTTACATAGTAACATAAGTTTTTAACAAAGAAACAAAAAAAAATTGCCTTTCCTCACCATAAAGAGACAATGCTCTTGTGTTAGTAAGTAAAGAATATGTAAGAAAGAAACCCAAGATTTATACAATAGTAGACTTAAAGATATAGAAACTAAGAAATGAGAGAGAATGAAGGAATGAAAGATTTATATAATAACAGACTTTAAGATATAAAAAGTATTGCTATCTCATTCTTTCGCAGGCTAAATAAATAGTTTTGATAACCACTATCAAAACTGATCAAAATTATTGCAAAAAATAATGATTATGATAGCAGAATAATTGATAATTTAATAAAAAAGAAGAATAAAAAAACTCACCGTAGCTTCAATTACATATGGCCTTACGCCAGACACGGAGATAGAAACAAAACAATGGACTAAAATACCGTGCCTTGGCAAAATATCAAATAAAAATATACTATATATTAATGCTCAGTTTTGAAGACGAGCTCACTTTTTTTTGATGGCAAAATCAACCTCGCCGCCCCTTAAGTTTCACCAACCTCAAGGTTCACTTTCGGATACAGGATTTTAAGACTTTTGATGGATCCGAAAATGAGCTCTACGCTCTTCGAGTTTCAAAGACCGCAGAGACCATTATCGGATTAAGGGTAACGGCCCCAAATCGTGTCCCGATTACGGAACATTTTTCATACAAAACACCGCTGCACGGTTAGCAGCGCACCCAAACGGCGAAAACTACAATTAAATCTCTCACGGACGGAGAAATTCGGCCTTAGTTCTATTTCCCGCCGTCAGGTTCACCCGTTGAAACGGCGCGACGTACGCGTAGGCTCAAAAAGGGAAAGAAAAAAGTCTTTTTTGGGTACGAAAGCACACTTTTCAGTACTTGAGAAAACTACGGAAAAATTAAGCATTTTGTTTGCCTACATTTTTGCTAGCGATTTATTCACAGAAAACTGAAGCAAATCAGCGGCAAAAACTGGAACCTCAAATAAAAGTACTCAATTCGGCTCAGTTATATTTCCTGCCGACAGGTGTACTTCAAAAAAAAGATGTCATTTTGGCCATTAGTTTCAATGCAAAAGAAATTGCTACGAATGTTGAGTTAGGTCAGGATTCTTACATGTCAAAACAAAACGGATCTCTCAGCGGTTTGGGTTGTTTTTTTTCGGGAAACGGCATTGCGGCCGGAAAAACGATTCCAGCTTGGATGTTTTTGAAAAATTCGGTACCCGAAAACATTACTCATCCTTTGGTAACAATACAAGGTGTCCGTCCCATGTAAAAAAGTTCAGGGTCGCCGAAAAACCTATAAAATTTTCCAAAAAAAACAAGAAAATACGTGTCCATAGATTCACTTCTGAAGGGTAGATTTTTACCGGCCAGTAGGTACAAATTGAAATGTTATTAATTCAGGGTAGGTACCTACTTATCTCGGTAGTATTGCAAATATGATAAAAAAGCAAAACCATTGCCGGAATTTTGTAAGGAAAAGCGCCGGTACCTACCGGAATGGGTAGTTGGACAATTATTTAGGTTTTAATGCAATTTAATTTACTAAGGTAATGTTGTTTCACCGATACTGAATAATTTAACAATTTTTTTAAGTTCATTTTCACGTTCTGTGTAAGTTCTATTTTTTTTTATCAGTAAATGCCAGTTGCATCATAATACAAAAATATTTATAGAACTTGAATAGAATTCGAACCGAACTTTTACAGAAATTACTCGAAGTTGAACGGGAAATTTTTTTAAAGTATTAAATTCGTATAGCGCTTTTTTTAAGCAGTAAAACTACTGGTGAGTTCTGGCATTATAAAATTTTTATGAAAATGTACGTACGCTCATAACTTCTGAAGGACTGCAACAAATTGAAAAATTCTTTTTTTGTTGTGTTCGTTATTGTTAATACAAGGTTTGTATAAAACTACTGGTGAGTTCTGGCTTCACGAAATTTGTATAAAAAAAAATGAATAGGTGGCGCACGAGCTGTTTGAAAACTAAATGTACCGGGAATTAGTGTATGTAGTGTGGCAGCTTTTTGCTGCTAGGTCCTGCGGGCGGCTTTATACATAATTGTGTGTTTAACCGCTAAGCGTTGCTAAACCATTCATCCGATTGCGATAAAAAATTGTAGATTTGATGTGTGCATGCCCACGACGGTTTCTGTATACAAAAGTGAGCTCTGGCATCATGAAATTACGCATTGCTTAACCGTTCATCCGATTGCGATGAAACTTTGGAGATTTGATGTGCGCATGCCTACAATGGTGTCTATATACTAACGTATGGCAGATTTTTGCTGCTAGGCCCTGTGGGCGGCTTTATATATATTTGTATGTTTAACCGTAGGTACCTACCCGCTTACTACGAAATATTTTTTTTTCTGTTAGTAAGTCAAGTTAGTTTTAACCCCTTAGTTGCTTTGCAACGGGCAAACTTCTAGTATATTATATATTATATAGTATTGCTTGGTTTTTCAAAAAACTCACTTTTTCCTTGATGCGAAAATCGACCTCACCGCCCCTCGCGTTTCACCAACCTCAAGGTTCACTTCGGCTTGAAGTCTAGAATTGTCCCTTCGGCTGACACGCGAGAATGGACATTAGCGCTCGCTATTTTGGAACGCTTCAAAGTTCACAATCCTTCGAAGAGTCGATTATTTTCCAGCCACTAGCTTTTGTTTCTTTTTTGTTAGGGGAAACATTTTTCATCGTTATCAATATGTTTGCCAAAACTTTACGGGAGACTTCTAGCGGTGCGGAATACAAGTATGGATTATTCACATTAGAAAAAATCAAATGTCTATCGAATACTGTTGTAGTTCTATTTTCATCCGTTCGAAATGGCAGCTTAGTCTGAATTTAAATAAATACGCTAGCTTCACGATTTTCACAAAAAAAAATAGACTAGACAGGAAACTCACATAAAATTGAACTGACACATTTTAAGAGCGAAAAATTATTTAAATTTGCGGCGAAAACTGGAACTACTCATAAAATCACTCAATTCGGCTAGGTTATATTTCCCGCCGACAGGTTCGCCCCTTTAAAAACGTCGGATCGAGAAGGGAAGTAAAAAAAAGTTAGTTTCCCGTACAAAACTGATTTTGCTAGGAATTTATTCTAATTAATTAAATGGCTTCGAGAAAGTTCTTGAGAAAAATTGACATTTTATAGGGGCATTACGGAATAAAAGATTGCGTTAAAAGTACACCTTCCGGCGGAGATGTTTTTTAATAAACATAAACAATACAAGTTTTAGAAACTTTTAAAACCAAAACATGTTTAGCTTCCCCTTGAAAATGTTTCACAATATTGCATTCAAATTCGACATTTTTCTGACATTTGCGAAAAATTCGCTTTCATCGATAAATGCAAATCGTTTGCAGCCTGTAAAATTGGCTGGTATATTAAAATTTTATAATTTTTCTCGAACTTTGCCACACTGAAGATGGAGTCGTGATGGCGTTAAAAGCCACTACCACCTTAAAAAAAGCAGACCCCGCCCTAATAGGTTTTGTATGAAGAATTTTTTTTTTTAATGGCGGATTTCAATTTGTGTGATTCGGCAGGGCCTTAATTTAAGCGGGAATTGTGCAAATTTGTGCATCGGTCTTGCCTGTTTAAAAAATATAATTATGGAATATTATCTGTCTGTGTATGATATCGTAGGTAAGTACCTAATACAAAAGCGCTAGATTTACCCGCGCTTCAACAGCAAATTGAAATGTCAAAAGAAAACGGATCTCTCAGCGGTTTGGGTTGTTGTTTTTCGGGAAACGGCATTGCGGCCGGAAAAACGATTCTGGCTTGGATGTTTTTGAAAAATTCGGTACCCGAAAACATTCCGCGTCTTTTGATACCAATATGAGGTGTCTGTCCCATGTAAAAAAGTTCAGGGTCGCTGAAAAACCTATAAAATTTTCCAAAAAAAACAAGAAAATACGTGTCCATAGATTCACTTCAGTAGGGTGGATTTTATTAGATTATTCAGTAGGGTAGGTACTTACTTATCTCGGTAGTATTGCAAATATGATGAAAAAAGCAAAACCATTGCCGGATTTTTGTAAAGAAATGCGTCGGTACCTACCGGAATGGGTAGATGACAATTATTTAGGTTTTTGATGCAATTTAATTTACTAAGGTAATGTTGTTTCACCGATACTGAATAATTTAACAATTTTTTAAAGTTCATTTTGACGTTCTGTGTAAGTTCTATTTTTTTTTAAAGTAAATGCCAGTTGTATCATTAAACAAAAATATCTATAGAACTTGAATAGAATTCGAACCGAACTTTTACAGAACGTTAAAATTGACTTGAAAAATTGAAGAATTTTTAATTTCGTTAAACAACCCAGCCTAAATATGAGTTCTTTTTTACGTATGTATGCAAGTACCTATACTCAGAATATAAGTAGGTTCCTACCTGCACATAAACACTCGGTATCATCCGAAGATATTGCATATGTACCTATTAGTTTTCTAATTTTACAATGAAATTACTCGAAGTTGAACGGGATATTTTTTAAGTATTAAATTCATATAGCGCTTTTTTTAAGCAGTAAAACTACTGGTGAGTTCTGGAATTATAAAATTTGTATGAAAATGTACGTACGCTCATAACTTCTGAAGGACTGCAACAAATTGAAAAAATCTTTTTTTGTTGTGTTCGTTATTGTTAGTACAAGGTTTGTATAAAACTACTGGTGAGTTCTGGCATTACAAAATTTGTAAAAAAAATTTAATAGGTGGCGCGCGAGCTGTTTGAAAACTAAATGTACCGGGAATTAGTGTATGTAGTGTGGCAGCTTTTTGCTGCTAGGTCCTGCGGGCGGCTTTATACATAATTCTGTGTTTAACCGCTAAGCGTTGCTAAACCTTTCATCCGATTGCGATAAAAAAAATGTATATTTGATGTGTGCATGCCCACGACGGTTTCTGTATACAAAAGTGAGCTCTGGCATCATGAAATTACGCATTGCTAAACCGTTCATGCGATTGCGATGAAACTTTGGGGATTTGATGTATGCATGCCTACAATGGTGTCTATATACTAACGTATGGCAGATTTTTGCTGCTAGGCCCTGTGTGCGGCTTTATATATATTTGTATGTTTAACCGTAGGTACCTACCCGCTTACTACGAAATATTTTTTTTCTGTTAGTAAGTCAAGTTAGTTTTAACCCGTTAGTTGCTTTGCAACGGGCAAACTTCTAGTATATTATATTATATAGTATTGCTTGGTTTTTCAAAAAACTCACTTTTTCCTTGATGCGAAAATCGACCTCACCGCCCCTCGCGTTTCACCAACCTCAAGGTTCACTTTGGCTCGAAGTCTAGAATTGTCCTTTCGGCTGACACGCGAGAATGGACATTAGCGCTCGCTATTTTGGAACGCTTCAAAGTTCACAATCCTTCGAAGAGTCGATTATTTTCCAGCCACTAGCAGTTGTTTTTTTTTTTGTTAGGGGAAACATTTTTCATCGTTATCAATATGTTTGCCAAAACTTTACGGGAGACATCTAGCGGTGCGGAATACAAGTATGGATTATTCACATTAGAAAAAATCAAATGTCTATCGAATACTGTTGTAGTTCTATTTTCATCCGTTCGAAATGGCAGCTTCGTCTGAATTTAAATAAACACGCTAGCTTCACGATTTTCACAAAAAAAATAGACTAGACAGGAAACTCACATAAAATTGAATTGACACATTTTAAGAGCGAAAAATTATTTAAATTTGCGGCGAAAACTGGAACTACTCATAAAATCACTCAATTCGGCTAGGTTATATTTCCCGCCGACAGGTTCGCCCCTTTAAAAACGTCGGATCGAGAAGGGAAGTAAAAAAAAGTTAGTTTCCCGTACAAAACTGATTTTGCTAGGAATTTATTCTAATTAATTAAACGGCTTCGAGAAAGTTCTTTAGAAAAATTGACATTTTATAGGGGCATTACGGAATTAAAGATTGCGTTAAAAGTACACCTTCCGGCGGAGATGTTTTTTAATAAACATAAACAATACAAGTTTTAGAAACTTTTAAAACCAAAACATGTTTAGCTCCCCCTTGAAAATGTTTCACAATATTGCATTCAAATTCGACATTTTTCTGACATTTGCGAAAAATTCGCTTTCATCGATAAATGCAAATCGTTTGCAGCCTGTAAAATCGGCTGGTATATTAAAATTTTATAATTTTTCTCGAACTTTGCAACACTGAAGATGGAGTCGTGATGGCGTTAAAATCCACTACCACCTTAAAAAAAAGCAGACCCCGCCCTAATAGGTTTTGTATGAAGAATTTTTTTTTTTAATGGCGGATTTCAAATTGCATAGCTCGACAGGGCCTTAATTTAAGCAGGAATTGTGCAAATTTGTGCATCGGTCTTGCCTGTTTAAAAAATATAATTATGGAATATTATCTGTCTGTGTATGATATAGTATAGGTAAGTACCTAATACAAAAGCGCTAGATTTACCCGCGCTTCAACAGCAAATTGAAATGTCAAAAGAAAACGGATCTCTCAGCGGTTTGGGTTGTTGTTTTTCGGGAAACGGCATTGCGGCCGGAAAAACGATTCTGGCTTGGATGTTTTTGGAAAATACGGTACCCTGAAATATAAGGCAACTTTTAACAGTAATTTTACGTGTCCGTCTCATGAAAAAATGTTCATGAGGATATGATAAACATATAACATTTTCCAAAAAAATGAGGAAAACGCGTGCCATAGATTTCAGAAGTGGAGATTTTTACTGGCCAGTTTAAATATGTTCCTACAGGGTAGGTACTTATTTCAGTGGTATTGCAAATATGATGAAAAAGCAAATATTGCCGGAATTTTAGTAACAAATGCGGAGGTACCTACCCGAATACGTAGCTACACAATTAAATGCAATACTTAGGTTAGGTTGTTGTACAACGATACTGAATAATTCAACCTTTTTTTAAGGTTCATTTTCAAGTTCTTCGTAAGTTCTATTTAAGTTCTGTTATTTTATCAGTACATGCCAGTTGCATCATAAAACTGAAATAATAACTGAACTTGAATAGAATTTGAACCGAACTTTTACAGAACGTTAAAATTGACTTGAAAAATTGAAGAATTTTTAATTTCGTTAAACAACCCAGCCTAAATATGTGTTTTTTTTTACGTATGTATGCAAGTACCAGCACTCAAAATTTAGGTAGGTACCCATCTGCATATAACAACTCGGTATCATCCGACTATATTGCATACGTATTAGTTTTCTAATTTTACAATGAAATTACTCGAAGTTGAAAGGGATATTTTTTAAAAGTATTAAATTCATATAGCGCTTTATTTTAAGCAGTAAAACTACTGGTGAGTTCTGGCATTATAAAATTTGTATGAAAATGTACGTACGCTCATAACTTCCGAAGGACTGCAACAATTTGAAAAATTCTTTTTTTGTTGTGTTCGTTATTGTTAGTACAAGGTTTGTATAAAATTACTGGTGAGTTCTGGCATTACGAAATTTGTAAAAAAAAATTTAATAGGTGGCGCATGAGCTGTTTGAAAACTAAATGTACCGGGAATAAGTGTATGTAGTGTGGCAGCTTTTTGCTGCTAGGTCCTGCGGGCGGCTTTATACATAATTCTGTGTTTAACCGCTAAGCGTTGCTAAACCTTTCATCCGATTGCGATAAAAAATTGTATATTTGATGTGTGCATGCCCACGACGGTTTCTGTAAACAAAAGTGAGCTCTGGCATCATGAAATTACGCATTGCTAAACCGTTCATGCGATTGCGATGAAACTTTGGGGATTTGATGTGTGCATGCCTACAATGGTGTCTATATACTAACGTATGGCAGATTTTTGCTGCTAGGCCCTGTGGGCGGCTTTATATATATTTGTATGTTTAACCGTAGGTACCTACCCGCTTACTATGATTTTTTTTCTGTTAGTTAGTAAGTCAAGTTAGTTTTAACCCGTTAGTTGCATTTGCAACAGGCATAAGCTAGTTATATAGTATTGTTTGGTTTTTCAAAAAACTCACTTTTCGCTTGACGGGAAAATCGACCGCACCGCCCCTC
Organism: Limnephilus lunatus; assembly: GCA_917563855.2. Lineage (NCBI taxonomy): Eukaryota > Metazoa > Arthropoda > Insecta > Trichoptera > Limnephilidae > Limnephilus > Limnephilus lunatus. The sequence goes on along the minus strand of OU830594.1, from coordinate 87,543,306 downwards.
GCGTTTCACCAACCTCAAGGTTCACTTTGGCTTGGCGACGCAAAAATGCCGCTGGCACGCCAAAACGACCTCTCCGATCCTCGAGTTTCGCACACCTCAAGGTTCAATTTTGTTCGAAGGAAATTGTCCCAACGGCTGACACGCGAGAATGGACATAAGCGCTCGCTGTTTTGGAACGCTTCAAAGTTCACTATCCTTCGAAGAGTCGATTATTTTCCAGCCACTAGCAGTTGTTTTTTTTTTTGATAGGGGAAACATTTTTCATCGTTATCAATATGTTTGCCAAAACTTTACGGGAGACTTCTAGCGGTGCGGAATACAAGTATGGATTATTCACATTAGAAAAAATCAAATGTCTATCGAATACTGTTGTAGTTCTATTTTCATCCGTTCGAAATGGCAGCTTCGTCTGAATTTAAATAAATACGCTAGCTTCACGATTTTCACAAAAAAAATAGACTAGACAGGAAACTCACATAAAATTGAACTGATACATTTTAAGAGCGAAAAATAATATAAATTTGCGGCGAAAACTGGAACTACTCATAAAATCACTCAATTCGGCTAGGTTATATTTTCCGCCGACAGGTTCGCCCCTTTAAAAACGTCGGATCGAGAAGGGAAGTAAAAAAAAGTTAGTTTCCCATACAAAACTGATTTTGCTAGGAATTTATTCTAATTAATTAAACGGCTTCGAGAAAGTTCTTGAGAAAAATTGACATTTTATAGGGGCATTACGGAATTAAAGATTGCGTTAAAAGTACACCTTCCGGCGGAGATGTTTTTTAATAAACATAAACAATACAAGTTTTAGAAACTTTTAGAACCAAAACATGTTTAGCTCCCCCTTGAAAATGTTTCACAATATTGCATTCAAATTCGACATTTTTCTGACATTTGCGAAAAATTCACTTTCATCGATAAATGCAAATCGTTTGCAGCCTGTAAAATCGGCTGGTATATTAAAATTTTATAATTTTTCTCGAACTTTGCAACACTGAAGATGGAGTCGTGATGGCGTTAAAATCCACTACCACCTTAAAAAAGCAGACCCCGCCCTAATAGGTTTTGTATGAAGAATTTTTTTTTTTTAATGGCGGATTTCAATTTGTGTGATTCGGCAGGGCCTTAATTTAAGCAGGAATTGTGCAAATTTGTGCATCGGTCTTGCCTGTTTAAAAAATATAATTATGGAATATTATCTGTCTGTGTATGATATAATAGGTAAGTACCTAATACAAAAGCGCTAGATTTACCCGCGCTTCAACAGCAAATTGAAATGTCAAAAGAAAACGGATCTCTCAGCGGTTTGGGTTGTTGTTTTTCGGGAAACGGCATTGCGGCCGGAAAAACGATTCCAGCTTGGATGTTTTTGAAAAATACGGTACCCGGCAATATTAGGCAACTTTCAACACCAAAATTTTATGTCCGTCTCATTAAAAAATGTTCAGGAGGAGATGACAATCATATAACATTTTGCAAAAAAAACAAGAAAATACGTGTTCATAGATTCACTTCAAATTGAAATGTTATTCATTCAGGGTAGGTGCCTACTTATTTCGGTAGTATTGCAAATATGATGAAAATAGCAAAAAAATTGCCGGAATTTTGTAAGGAATGCGTAGGTACCTACCGTAATGGGTAGCCACACAATTATTTAGGTTTAAATGCAATTTAATTTACTAAGGTAATGTTGTTTCCACGATACTGAATAATTTAACAATTTTTTAAGCTTAATTTTCACTTTCTGTGTAAGTTCTGTTTTTTTTTTTAATCAGTAAATGACAGTTGCATCATAAAACTGAAATAATTACAGAACTTGAATAGAATTCGAACCGAACTTTTACAGAACGTTAAAATTGACTTGAAAAATTGAAGAATTTTTAATTTCGTTAAACAACCCAGCCTAAATATGTGTTCTGTTTTACGTTTGTGTTATGTAAGTACCTATACTCAGTATATAAGTAGGTTCCTACCTGCACATAAACACTCGGTTTCATCCGACGATATCGCATATGTATTAGTTTTCTAATTTTACAATGAAATTAACTGAAGTTGAATGAGGTATTTTATTTAAAGTATTAAATTAACATAGCTTTTTTTTTAAGCAGTAAAACTACTGGTGAGTTCTGGCATTATAAAATTTGTATGAAAATGTACGTACGCTCATATCTTCCGAACGACTGCAACAAATTGAAAAATTCTTTTTTTGTTGTGTTCGTTATGGTTAGTACAAGGTTTGTATAAAACTACTGGTGAGTTCTGGCAATACGAAATTTGCATAAAAAATTTTAATAGGTGGCGCGCGAGCTGTTCGAAAACTAAATGTACCGGGAATTAGTGTATGTAATGCGGCAGGGGGGGGGGAACAAAAAAAGGGGGGGGGAACCTGGGAGGGGGGAGGGGAACACGGGAGGGGGTTTACGAGACGGAGAAGGGGAGGAGTGAAGTGGGGGAGGGAAAGTGAGGGAGGCGCAGTGAAAACGCGAAAGGGGAAGATGACGCGAGTGAGGAAGAGGGGGGGGGGGGGGGGGCGGAAGGGGATCGGGACAAATGAGAAAGGACACGCAGCGGCTTTATGTGTATTTGTATGTTTAACCGCTAAGCGTTGCTAAACCATTCATCCGATTGCTATGAAACTTTGGGTTTAGATGTGTGCATGCCTACCATGCCTGCAGGGCAGTTGGTACCTACCCGCTTACTATGAAACAATATTTTTTCTGCAGTTTTTTAACAACAATAAATCAAAGTTTTAGTTTCTTAGAAATTCTGATTTATACACTTTTATAGCTTCGTTTTTATGAAAAATTACAACAAAGTATCTATTAAGTACCTACCCATTTACTATGAAATAATTTTTTTCTGTAATTTTTTTAACTGCAATAAATCAAAGTTTTAGTTTCATAGAAATTCTGATTTATACATTTTTATACCGTCGTTTTTGTGAAAAATTACAACAACGTTCCTTCTAAGCACATGCCCGCACACTATGAAATAATTATTTTTTGTAAGTTAGTAAGTCAAGTTAGTTTTAACACGTTAGTTGCATTTGCAATGGGCATAAGCTAGTATATAGTATTGTCTGGTTTCGATCGACCGCTCACTTTTCAGTCAGTGCGAAAATCGACCGTACCGCCCCTCAAGTTTCACCAACCTCAAGGTTCACTTTCGGATGAACCATTTTAATTTTTTTTATGGATCCGAAAATGACCTCTCCGCTCCTCGAGTTTCAAAGACCGCAGAGACCATTATCGGATCCAGGAGAGTTCACCTAAATCGTGTCCCGATTAAGGACCATTTTTCATACAAAAAAACCGATGCACGGTTAACAGCGCACCAAACGGCGAAAACTATAATTAAATCTATCACCTTCGAAGAAATTCGGCCTTAGTTCTATTTCCTGCCGACAGGTTCGCTCATTAAAAACCGTCGCGTTTTTCACGGAATGTAATTAAGACTTTTTTCCATACAAAACTGATTTTGCTCGGAATTTATACTAAATAATTAAACGGCTTCGAGAAAATTCTTGACAAAAATTGACATTTTACAGGGGCATTACGGAATTAAAGATTACGTTAAAAAAACACCTTCCGGCGGACATGTTTTTGATTAAACATAAGCAATACAAGTTTTATAAACTTTTAAATCCACGACATGACCGCATGTCGTTCAAAATGTTTGACAATTTTGCATCAAAGATTGAAATAATTCTGACATTTGTTGAAATTAATCTGTCCTTGACAATGAACAATTTTGCGGCCAGTTAAAATGAATTCTTGGTAGGTACCTACCGGCGTTGAAAGGCGAATAATTTACATGCAGTAAATAAATAGTTCCTAGGTTAATGAAACCAAATGAGATAGTAGGTAAGTACCTTATACAAAAGCGCTAGATTTACCCGCGCTTCAACAGCAAATAATTTAAATGTCAAAAGAAAACGGATCTCTCAGCGGTTTGGGTTGTTGTTTTTCGGGAAACGGCATTGCAGCCGGAAAAACGATTCTAGCTTGGATGTTTTTAGAAAATACGGTACCCTGAAATATTAGGCAACTTTTAACAGTAATATGACGTGTTCGTCTCATGATAAAATGTTCATGAGGATATGATAAACATATAACATTTTCCAAAAAAATGAGGAAAACGCGTGCCATAGATTTCAGAAGTGGAGATTTTTACTGGCCAGTTTAAATATGTTCCTACAGGGTAGGTACTTATTTCAGTGGTATTGCAAATATGATGAAAAAGCAAATATTGCCGGAATTTTAGTAACAAATGCGGAGGTACCTACCCGAATACGTAGCTACACAATTAAATGCAATACTTAGGTTAGGTTGCTGTACAAGGATACTGAATAATTCAACATTTTTTTAAGGTTCATTTTTAAGTTCTTCGTAAGTTCTATTCAAGTTCTGTTATTTTATCAGTACATGCCAGTTGCATCATAAAACTGAAATAATAACTGAACTTGAATAGAATTTGAACCGAACTTTTACAGAACGTTAAAATTGACTTGAAAAATTGAAGAATTTTTAATTTCGTTAAACAACCCAGCCTAAATATGTGTTTTTTTTTACGTATGTATGCAAGTACCAGCACTCAAAATTTAGGTAGGTACCCATCTGCATATAACAACTCGGTATCATCCGACTATATTGCATACGTATTAGTTTTCTAATTTTACAATGAAATTACTCGAAGTTGAACGGGATATTTTTTAAAAGTATTAAATTCATATAGCGCTTTATTTTAAGCAGTAAAACTACTGGTGAGTTCTGGCATTATAAAATTTGTATGAAAATGTACGTACGCTCATAACTTCCGAAGGACTGCAACAATTTGAAAAATTCTTTTTTTGTTGTGTTCGTTATTGTTAGTACAAGGTTTGTATAAAATTACTGGTGAGTTCTGGCATTAGGAAATTTGTAAAAAAAAATTATAGGTGGCGCGCGAGCTGTTTGAAAAATAAATGTACCGGGAATTAGTGTATGTAATGCGGCAGGTGGGGGGGGGGTGGAAACAGGAAGGGGGGAGGGGAGCCTGGGAGGGGGGAGGGGAACTCGGGAGGGGGTTTACGATACGGAGAAGCCTAGGAGTGAAGTGGGGTGAGGGAAGGTGAGGGAGGCGGAGTGGAAAGGGGAAGAGGATGCTGGTGAGGAAGGGGGGGGGGGGGGGATTCCTGGTTCCTGGATACAATAGTGAGCTTTGGCAACACGAAATTACGCATTGCTCAACCGTTCATCCGATTGCGATGAAACTTTGGGGATTTGATGTGTGCATGCCTAAAACGGTGTCTATACACTAACATATGGTAGGTTTTTGCTACTAGGCCCTGCGGGCGGCTTTATAAACATTTGTATGTATAACCGCTAAGCGTTGCTAAACCATTTATCGGATTGCGATGAAACTTTAGGTTTTGATGTGCGCATGCCTACCATGCCTTTATGGCAGTAGATACCTACCCGCTTACTATGAATTTTTTTAAGTTAGTTTTAACCCGTTAATTGCATTTGCAATAGGCATAAGCTAGTATATATTAATGTCTGGTTTTTTCAAAAACTCACTTTTTTCTTGACGGGAAAATCGACCGCACCTCCCCTTAAGTTTCACCAACCTCAAGGTTCACTTTCGGGTGAAGAACTTTAAGACGGCCCTTGCACGCCAAAACGACCTCCGGGCTGTTTGAGTTTCACCCACTCTAAGGTTCACTCTCCCTCAAATACCCGTGTCCGGTAAAATGTATGGGAAATTTGTATGAAAAATTCAGCCAAAAAATGTGTCGATCTTCTCAAGCCAGAATGGACCTCGGCGCTCGGTATTTCGGAACAATTTAAAGTTCACAATCCTTTGAATTCGTTTGGCACTAGCAGTTGTTTCTGAGAGACCGTTTACTGAGGAGGTGAAATTCAATCGCGGAAATAGAGTATTTTTGTAGACAAAATTAACGTCGCTAGCGATTTAATCTCTCATACGAATTAACGGCGAAAACTGGAACTTCTCATTAAATCAACCAATTCGGCTCAGTTATAGTTCCCGCCGACAGGTTCGCATTAAAAAAAACAACCACAAATTAGGCCTCAGTTTCAATGCAATGGAAAATACTAGAGAGAATGTTGATACAGGTCAGTTATCAGTTATCCGAGATGTCAAAACAAAACGGATCTCTCAGCGGTTTGGGTTGTTGTTTTTCGGGAAACGGCATTGCGGCCGGAAAAACGATTCCAGCTTGGATGTTTTTAAAAAATACGGTACCCGGCAATATAAGGCAGTTTTTAACACCAAAATTTCGTGTCCGTTCCATGTAAAAAATTTCAGGGTCGCCGAAAAACCTATAAAATTTTCCAAAAAAAACAAGAAAATTGGTGTCCATAGATTCACTTCAGTAGGGTGGATATTTACCGGCCAAATTGAAATGTTATTAATTCAGGGTAGGTACCTACTTATCTCGGTAGTATTGCAAATATGATGAGAAAAGCAAAAACATTGCCGGAATTTTGTAAGGAAATGCGCCGGTACCTGCCGGAATGGGTAGTTGGACCATTATTTAGGTTTTTGATGCAATTTAATTTACTAAGGTAATGTTGTTTCCACGATACTGAATAATTTAACAATTTTTTAAAGTTCATTTTCACGTTCTGTGTATGTTGTGTTTTTTTTATCAGTAAATGCCAGTTGCATCATAAAACTGAAATAATTACAGAACTTGAATAGAATTCGAACCGAACTTTTACAGAACGTTAAAATTGACTTGAAAAATTGAAGAATTTTTAATTTCGTTAAACAACCCAGCCTAAATATGAGTTCTTTTTTACGTATGTATGCAAGTACCTATACTCACAATATAAGTAGGTTCCTACCTGCACATAAACACTCGATATCATCCGACGATATTGCATACGTATTAGTTTTATAATTTTACAATGAAATTACTCGAAGTTGAACGGAATATTTTTTTTAAAGTATTAAATTCTTATAGCGCTTTACTTTAAGCAGTAAAACTACTGGTGAGTTCTGGCATTATAAAATTTGTATGAAAATGTGCGTACGCTCATAACTTCCGAAGGACTGCAACAAATTGAAAAATTCTTTTTTTGTTGTGTTCGTTATTGTTAGTACAAAGTTTGTATAAAATTACTGGTGAGTTCTGGCATTAAGAAATTTGTAAAAAAAAATTTTATAGGTGGCGCGCGAGCTGTTTGAAAAATAAATGTACAAGGAATTAGTGTATGTAATGCGGCAGGCGGGGGGGGGGTGGAAACAGGAAGGGGGGGAGGGGAACCTGGGAGGGGGGAGGGGAACTCGGGAGGGGGTTTACGATACGGAGAAGCCTAGGAGTGAAGTGGGGTGAGGGAAGGTGAGGGAGGCGGAGTGGAAAGGGGAAGAGGACGCTGGTGAGGAAGGGGGGGGGGGGAAGGGGATCGGAACAAATGAGAAAGGACACGCAGTTAGAAACATTTTCTTTATTAAATGGTATAGTAACGCATTCCGGGTACCAGCTATCTTCTATATATATAAAAATCAAAAAAATGTTTGCATGTATGTATGTCCGCTATGCGTTGCTAAACCATTCATCCGATTGCGATGAAACATTGGGAATTTGATGTGCGCATGACTGCTATGGTTCCTTTATACAATAGTGAGCTCTGACAACACGAAATTACGCATTGCTCAACCGTTCATCCGATTGTGATGAAACTTTGGGGATTTTATGTGTGCATTTCAACAATGGTGTTTATATACTAACGTATAGCAGGTTTTTGCTGCTAGGTCCTGCGGACGGCTTTATACATGGTTGTATGTTTAACCGCTAAGCGTTTCTAAACCATTCATCCGATTGCGATGAAAATTTGAGGATTTGATATGTGCATGCCCACGACGGTTTCTGTATACAAAAGTGAGCTCTGACATCATGAAATTACGCATTGCTAAACCGTTCATGCGATTGCGATGAAACTTTGGGGATTTGATGTGTGCATGCCTACAATGGTTTCTATATACTAACGTATGGCAGATTTTTGCTGCTAGGCCCTGTGGGCGGCTTTATATAAATTTGTATGTTTAACCGTAGGTACCTACCCGCTTACTACGAAATATTTTTTTTTCTGTTAGTAAGTCAAGTTAGTTTTAACCCATTAGTTGCATTTGCAACAGGCATAAGCTAGTATTATATAGTATTGTTTGGTTTTTCAAAAAACTCACTTTTTCCTTGATGCGAAAATCGACCTCACCGCCCCTCGCGTTTCACCAACCTCAAGGTTCTCTTTGGCTTGAAGTCTAGAATTGTCCCTTCGGCTGACACGCGAGAATGGACATTAGCGCTCGCTATTTTGGAACGCTTCAAAGTTCACAATCCTTCGAAGAGTCGATTATTTTCCAGCCACTAGCTTTTGTTTCTTTTTTGTTAGGGGAAACATTTTTCATCGTTATCAATATGTTTGCCAAAACTTTACGGGAGACTTCTAGCGGTGCGGAATACAAATATGGATTATTCACATTAGAAAAAATTAAATGTCTATCGAATACTGTTGTAGTTCTATTTTCATCCGTTTGAAATGGCAGCTTCGTCTGAATTTAAATAAATACGCTAGCTTCACGATTTTCACAAAAAAAATAGACTAGACAGGAAACTCACATAAAATTGAACTGATACATTTTAAGAGCGAAAAATAATATAAATTTGCGGCGAAAACTGGAACTACTCATAAAATCACTCAATTCGGCTAGGTTATATTTCCCGCCGACAGGTTCGCCCCTTTAAAAACGTCGGATCGAGAAGGGAAGTAAAAAAAAGTTAGTTTCCCATACAAAACTGATTTTGCTAGGAATTTATTCTAATTATTTAAACGGCTTCGAGAAAGTTCTTCAGAAAAATTGACATTTTATAGGGGCATTACGGAATTAAAGATTGCGTTAAAAGTACACCTTCCGGCGGAGATGTTTTTTAATAAACATAAACAATACAAGTTTTAGAAACTTTTAAAACCAAAACATGTTTAGCTCCCCCTTTAAAATGTTTCACAATATTGCATTCAAATTCGACATTTTTCTGACATTTGCGAAAAATTCACTTTCATCGATAAATGCAAATCGTTTGCAGCCTGTAAAATCGGCTGGTATATTAAAATTTTATAATTTTTCTCGAACTTTGCAACACTGAAGATGGAGTCGTGATGGCGTTAAAATCCACTACCACCTTAAAAAAAGCAGACCCCGCCCTAATAGGTTTTGTATGAAGAATTTTTTTTTTTAATGGCGGATTTCAAATTGCATAGCTCGACAGGGCCTAAATTTAAGCAGGATTGGTGCAAATTTGTGCATCGGTCTTGCCTGTTTAAAAAATATAATTATGGAATATTATCTGTCTGTGTATGATATAGTATAGGTAAGTACCTAATACAAAAGCGCTAGATTTACCCGCGCTTCAACAGCAAATTGAAATGTCAAAAGAAAACGGATCTCTCAGCGGTTTGGGTTGTTGTTTTTCGGGAAACGGCATTGCGGCCGGAAAAACGATTCTGGCTTGGATGTTTTTGGAAAATACGGTACCCTGAAATATAAGGCAACTTTTAACAGTAATTTTACGTGTCCGTCTTATGAAAAAATGTTCATGAGGATATGATAAACATATAACATTTTCCAAAAAAATGAGGAAAACGCGTGCCATAGATTTCAGAAGTGGAGATTTTTACTGGCCAGTTTAAATATGTTCATACAGGGTAGGTACTTATTTCAGTGGTATTGCAAATATGATGAAAAAGCAAATATTGCCGGAATTTTAGTAACAAATGCGGAGGTACCTACCCGAATACGTAGCTACACAATTAAATGCAATACTTAGGTTAGGTTGTTGTACAACGATACTGAATAATTCAACATTTTTTTAAGGTTCATTTTCAAGTTCTTCGTAAGTTCTATTCAAGTTCTGTTATTTTATCAGTACATGCCAGTTGCATCATAAAACTGAAATAATAACTGAACTTGAATAGAATTTGAACCGAACTTTTACAGAACGTTAAAATTGACTTGAAAAATTGAAGAATTTTTAATTTCGTTAAACAACCCAGCCTAAATATGTGTTTTTTTTTTTACGTATGTATGCAAGTACCAGCACTCAAAATTTAGGTAGGTACCCATCTGCATATAACAACTCGGTATCATCCGACTATATTGCATACGTATTAGTTTTCTAATTTTACAATGAAATTACTCGAAGTTGAACGGGATATTTTTTAAAAGTATTAAATTCATATAGCGCTTTATTTTAAGCAGTAAAACTACTGGTGAGTTCTGGCATTATAAAATTTGTATGAAAATGTACATACGCTCATAACTTCCGAAAGACTGCAACAATTTGAAAAATTCTTTTTTTGTTGTGTTCGTTATTGTTAGTACAAGGTTTGTATAAAATTACTGGTGAGTTCTGGCATTACGAAATTTGTAAAAAAAAAATATAGGTGGCGCGCGAGCTTTTTGAAAAATAAATGTACCGGGAATTAGTGTATGTAATGCGGCAGGTGGGGGGGGGGGTGGAAACAGGAAGGGGGAGGGGAGCCTGGGAGGGGGGAGGGGAACTCGGGAGGGGGTTTACGATACGGAGAAGCCTAGGAGTGAAGTGGGGTGAGGGAAGGTGAGGGAGGCGGAGTGGAAAGGGGAAGAGGACGCTGGTGAGGAAGGGGGGGGGGATTCCTGGTTCCTGTATACAATAGTGGGCTCTGGCAACACGAAATTACGCATTGCTCAACCGTTCATCCGATTGTGATGAAACTTTGGGGATTTGATGTGTGCATTTCTACAATGGTGTTTATATGCTAACGTATAGCAGGTTTTTGCTGCTAGGTCCTGCGGACGGCTTTATACGTAGTTGTATGTTTAACCGCTAAGCGTTGCTAAACCATTCATCCGATTGCGATGAAAATTTGAGGATTTGATGTGTGCATGCCCACGACGGTTTCTGTATACAAGAGTGAGCTCTGGCATCATGAAATTACGCATTGCTAAACCGTTCATGCGATTGCGATGAAACTTTGGGGATTTGATGTGTGCATGCCTACAATGGTGTCTATATACTAACGTATGGCAGATTTTTGCTGCTAGGCCCTGTGGGCGGCTTTATATATATTTGTATGTTTAACCGTAGGTACCTACCCGCTTACTACGAAATATTTTTTTTTCTGTTAGTAAGTCAAGTTAGTTTTAACCCGTTAGTTGCATTTGCAATGGGCATAAGCTAGTATATATTAATGCTCAGTTTTGAAAAAAACTCACTTTTTTTTGCAGGCGAAAATCGACCGCTCTGCCCCTCAAGTTTCACCTACCTCGAGGTTCGTTTTTGCTTCAAAAGTCTTAAAATGGGGAAAAACTTGCTGTTTTTTGCAGGCTAAAATCGACCGCACCGCCCCTTAAGTTTCACAAACCTCGAAGTTCGTTTTGGCTTGAAATGTCTGAAAATCGGGAAAAGTCACTTAGCGCATTTTGGTTTTGGCTTGAATTCAAATTCAGACGCGAAGCTGATAGTATTATTTTTTCGACAAAACGAATACCACTAGCGATCTATTGTCTCATACAAAACGGCGGCGAAAACTGGAACTTCTCATTAAATCAACCAATTCGGCTCAGTTATAGTTCCCGCCGACAGGTTCGCATAAAAAAAAACAACCACAAATTAGGCCTTAGTTTCAATGCAATGGAAAATACTATGTATCAGTTATCCGAGATGTCAAAACAAAACGGATCTCTCAGCGGTTTGGGTTGTTGTTTTTCGGGAAACGGCATTGCGGCCGGAAAAACGATTCCAGCCGGGATGTTTTTGAAAAATACGGTACCCGGCAATATAAGGCAACTTTTAACACCAAAATTTCGTGCCCGTTCCATGTAAAAAAGTTCAGGGTCGCCGAAAAACCTATAAAATTTTCCAAAAAAAACAAGAAAATACGTGTCCATAGATTCACTTCAGTAGGGTGGATATTTACCGGCCAGTAAAAATTATGTTATTAATTCAGGGTAGGTACCTACTTATCTCGGTAGTATTGCAAATATGATGAAAAAAGCAAAACCATTGCCGGAATTTTGTAAGGAGATGCGCCGGTACCTACCGGAATGGGTAGTTAGACAATTATTTAGGTTTTAATGCAATTTAATTTACTAAGGTAATGTTATTTCCACGATACTGAATAATTTAACAATTTTTTTAAGTTCATTTTCACGTTCTGTGTAAGTTCTATTTTTTTATCAGTAAATGCCAGTTGCATCATAAAACAAAAATATCTATAGAACTTGAATAGAATTCGAACCGAACTTTTACTGAAATTACTCGAAGTTGAACGGGATATTTTTTTTAAAGTATTAAATTCGTATAGCGCTTTTTTTAAGCAGTAAAACTACTGGTGAGTTCTGGCATTATAAAATTTTTATGAAAATGTACGTACGCTCATAACTTCTGAAGTACTGCAACAAATTGAAAAATTCTTTTTTTATTGTGTTCGTTATTGTTAATAAAATGTTTGTATAAAACTACTGGTGAGTTCTGGCTTCACGAAATTTGTATAAAAAAATTTAATAGGTGGCGCGCGAGCTGTTTGAAAACTTAATGTACCGGGAATGAGTGTATGTAGTGTGGCAGCTTTTTGCTGCTAGGTCCTGCGGGCGGCTTTATACATAATTCTGTCTTTAACCGCTAAGCGTTGCTAAACCTTTCATCCGATTGCGATAAAAAATTGTATATTTGATATGTGCATGCCCACGACGGTTTCTGTATACAAAAGTGAGCTCTGGCATCATGAAATTACGCATTGCTAAACCGTTCATGCGATTGCGATGAAACTTTGGGGATTTGATGTGTGCATGCCTACAATGGTGTCTATATACTAACGTATGGCAGATTTTTGCTGCTAGGCCCTGTGGGCGGCTTTATATATATTTGTATGTTTAACCGTAGGTACCTACCCGCTTACTACGAAATATTTTTTTTTCTGTTAGTAAGTCAAGTTAGTTTTAACCCGTTAGTTGCTTTGCAACGGGCAAACTTCTAGTATATATTAATGCTCAGTTTTGAAAAAAACTCACTTTTTTTTGCAGGCGAAAATCGACCGCTCTGCCCCTCAAGTTTCACCTACCTCGAGGTTCGTTATTGCTTCAAAAGTCTTAAAATGGGGAAAAACTTGCTGTTTTTTGCAGGCTAAAATCGACCGCACCGCCCCTTAAGTTTCACAAACCTCGAAGTTCGTTTTGGCTTGAAATGTCTGAAAATCGGGAAAAGTCACTTAGCGCATTTTGGTTTTGGCTTGAATTCAAATTCAGACGCGAAGCTGATAGTATTATTTTTTCGACAAAACGAATACCACTAGCGATCTATTGTCTCATACAAAACGGCGGCGAAAACTGGAACTTCTCATTAAATCAACCAATTCGGCTCAGTTATAGTTCCCGCCGACAGGTTCGCATAAAAAAAAACAACCACAAATTAGGCCTTAGTTTCAATGCAATGGAAAATACTATGTATCAGTTATCCGAGATGTCAAAACAAAACGGATCTCTCAGCGGTTTGGGTTGTTGTTTTTCGGGAAACGGCATTGCGGCCGGAAAAACGATTCCAGCCGGGATGTTTTTGAAAAATACGGTACCCGGCAATATAAGGCAACTTTTAACACCAAAATTTCGTGCCCGTTCCATGTAAAAAAGTTCAGGGTCGCCGAAAAACCTATAAAATTTTCCAAAAAAAACAAGAAAATACGTGTCCATAGATTCACTTCAGTAGGGTGGATATTTACCGGCCAGTAAAAATTATGTTATTAATTCAGGGTAGGTACCTACTTATCTCGGTAGTATTGCAAATATGATGAAAAAAGCAAAACCATTGCCGGAATTTTGTAAGGAGATGCGCCGGTACCTACCGGAATGGGTAGTTAGACAATTATTTAGGTTTTAATGCAATTTAATTTACTAAGGTAATGTTATTTCCACGATACTGAATAATTTAACAATTTTTTTAAGTTCATTTTCACGTTCTGTGTAAGTTCTATTTTTTTATCAGTAAATGCCAGTTGCATCATAAAACAAAAATATCTATAGAACTTGAATAGAATTCGAACCGAACTTTTACTGAAATTACTCGAAGTTGAACGGGATATTTTTTTTAAAGTATTAAATTCGTATAGCGCTTTTTTTAAGCAGTAAAACTACTGGTGAGTTCTGGCATTATAAAATTTTTATGAAAATGTACGTACGCTCATAACTTCCGAAGGACTGCAACAATTTGAAAAATTCTTTTTTTGTTGTGTTCGTTATTGTTAGTACAAGGTTTGTATAAAATTACTGGTGAGTTCTGGCATTACGAAATTTGTAAAAAAAAATTATAGGTGGCGCGCGAGCTGTTTGAAAAATAAATGTACCGGGAATTAGTGTATGTAATGTGGCAGGTGGGGAGGGGTGGAAACAGGAAGGGGGGAGGGGTGCCTGGGAGGGGGGAGGGGAACTCGGGAGGGGGTTTACGATACGGAGAAGCCTAGGAGTGAAGTGGGGTGAGGGAAGGTGAGGGAGGCGGAGTGGAAAGGGGAAGAGGATGCTGGTGAGGAAGGGGGGGGGGGGGATTCCTGGTTCCTGGATACAATAGTGAGCTCTGGCAACACGAAATTACGCATTGCTCAACCGTTCATCCGATTGCGATGAAACTTTGGGGATTTGATGTGTGCATGCCTACAACGGTGTCTATATACCAACATATAGTAGGTTTTTGCTACTAGGCCCTGCGGGCGGCTTTATAAACATTTGTATGTATAACCGCTAAGCGTTGCTAAACCATTCATCGGATTGCGATGAAACCTTAGGTTTTGATGTGCGCATGCCTACCATGCCTTTATGGCCGTAGATACCTACCCGCTTACTAGGAATTTTTTAAGTTAGTTTAAACCCGTTAATTGCATTTGCAATAGGCATAAGCTAGTACTATATATTAATGCTCAGTTTTTCGAAAAACTCACTTTTCGCTTGATGCGAAAAACGACCGCACCGCCCCTCGCGTTTCACCAACCTCAAGGTTCAGTTTGGCTTGGCGACGCAAAAATGCCGCTGGCACGCCAAAACGACCTCCAGGCAGTTTGATTTTCGCACACCTAAAGGTTCACTCTCCCTCAAAGGCTAGCGTAACTAAAATCGTATGGGAAAAAGTCAGCCCATCACTTTTAAGCGAAAGTGAACCTTGGCGCTCGGTATTTCGGATGACTCTAAGGATCAATCTCCTTCGAAGTGCTCGGCACTAGCGATTGTTTTTTTCTGGATCGGCCGCGGAAACGGGGAGCTTTTATTTGTCGACACAATTTATTTTTTCCAGCGTTTTTTTCACAGGAAAAAATTGCGGCGAAAACTGGAACCTCAAATAAAATCACTCAATTCGGCTCAGTTGTATTTTCTGCCGACAGGTTCGCATTAAAAAAAAAACCACAAATTAGGCCTTAGTTTCAATGGAAAATACTAAAGAGAATGTTGATACAGGTCAGTTATCAGTTACCCGAGATGTCAAAACAAAACGGATCTCTCAGCGGTTTGGGTTGTTGTTTTTCGGGAAACGGCATTGCGGCCGGAAAAACGATTCCAGCTTGGATGTTTTTGAAAAATACGGTACCCGGCAATATAAGGCAACTTTTAACACCAAAATTTCGTGTTCGTTTCATTAAAAAATGTTCAGGAGGAGATGACAATCATATAACATTTTGCAAAAAAAACAAGAAAATACGTGTCCATAGATTCACTTCAAATTGAAATGTTATACATTCAGGGTAGGTGCCTACTTATTTCGGTAGTATTGCAAATATGATGAAAACAGCAAAAAAAATTGCCGGAATTTTGTAAGGAATGCGTAGGTACCTACCGTAATGGGTAGCCACACAATTATTTAAGTTTAAATGCAATTTAATTTACTAAGGTAATGTTGTTTCACCGATACTGAATAATTTAACAATTTTTTTACGTTAGTTAATTTCACGTTCTGTGTAAGTTCTGTTTTTTTATCAGTAAATGCCAGTTGCATCATAAAACTGAAATAATTACAGAACTTGAAGAGAATTCGAACCGAACTTTTACAGAACGTTAAAATTGACTTGAAAAATTGAAGAATTTTTAATTTCGTTAAACAACCCAGCCTAAATATGAGTTCTTTTTTACGTATGTATGCAAGTACCTATACTCCGAATATAAGTAGGTTCCTACCTGCATATAAACACTCGATATCATCTGACGATATTGCATACGTATTAGTTTTTTAATTTTACAATGAAATTACTCGAAGTTGAACGTGATATTTTTTAAGTATTAAATTCATATAGCGCTTTTTTAAGCAGTAAAACTACTGGTGAGTTCTGGAATTATAAAATTTGTATGAAAATATACGTACGCTCATAACTTCTGAAGGATTGCAACAAATTGAAAAATTCTTTTTTTATTGTGTTCATTATTGTTAGTACAAGGTTTGTATAAAATTACTGGTGAGTTCTGGCATTACGAAATTTGTAAAAAAAATTGAATAGGTGGCGCGCGAGCATTTGAAAACTAAATGTACCGGGAATTAGTGTATGTAATGAGGCAGGGGGGGGGGTGGAATCAGGAAGGGGGGGGGGAACCTGGGAGGGGGGAGGGGAACTTGGGAGGGGATTTACGAGACGGAGAAGCGTAGGAGTGAAGTGGGGGGAGGGAAGGCGAGGAAAGTGGAGTGGGAAGGGGAAGAGGACGCTGGTGAAGAAAGGGGGGGGGGGGGGGGCGGGAAACGGATTGGAACAAATGAGAAAAGACACGCAGGTAGAACAAATGAGAAAAGACACGCAGGTAGTTGCGATGAAACTTTGGGGATTTGATGTGCGCATGCCCGCGATGGTTTCTGCATACAATGGTGAGCTCTGGCATCATGAAATTACGCATTGCTAAACCATTCATCCGATTGCGATGAAAATTTGGGGATTTGATGTGTGCATGCCTAAAATGATGTCTATATACTAACGTATGACATGTTTTTGCTGCTAGGCCCTGCGGCCGGCTTTATATATATTTGTATGTTTAACCGCTAAGCGTTGCGAAACCATTCATCCGATTGCGTTGAAACTTTGGGTTTTGATGGTGCATGCTTTTGATGGTGTCTATATACTGACGTATGACAGGTTTTTGCTGCTAGGCCCTGCGGGCGGCTTTATATGTATTTGTATGTTTAACCGCTAAGCGTTGCTAAACCATTCATCCAATTGCGATGAAACTTTGGTTTTAGATGTGCGCATGCCTACCATGCCTGCAGGGCAGTTGGCACCTACCCGCGCACTATGAAATAATTTTTTTCTGTAAGTTAGTAAGTCAAGTTAGTTTTAACCCGTTAGTTGCTTTGCAACGGGCAAAAGCTGTCTCAAAATAAATTGATGAACTCAGTGAGTAGGTACTGAAAGCAGAAACTATTTTTTCGTTTTATCCACATTCAAACATTGTTTTTTTCTTCATATTTATAATTAAACACCCGCTCTTCGCTTTATCCACGTTTACACATAAATTTGCATAATGTTTTAACCCGTTAGTTGCATTTGCAACAGGCATAAGCTAGTATATTATATAGTATTGTTTGGTTTTTCAAAAAACTCACTTTTCGCTTGACGGGAAAATCGACCGCACCGCCCCTCGCGTTTCACCAACCTCAAGGTTCACTTTGGCTTGGCGACGCAAAAACGCCGCTGGCACGCCAAAACGACCTCTCCGGTCCTCGAGTTTCGCACACCTCAAGGTTCAATTTTGTTCGAAGGAAATTGTCCCAACGGCTGACACGCGAGAATGGACATTAGCGCTCGCTATTTCGGAACGCTTCAAAGTTCACAATCCTTCGAAGAGTCGATTATTTTCCAGCCACTAGCAGTTGTTTTTTTTTTGATAGGGGAAACATTTTTCATCGTTATCAATATGTTTGCCAAAACTTTACGGGAGACTTCTAGCGGTGCGGAATACAAGTATGGATTATTCACATTAGAAAAAAATCAAATGTCTATCGAATACTGTTGTAGTTCTATTTTCATCCGTTCGAAATGGCAGCTTCGTCTGAATTTAAATAAATACGCTAGCTTCACGATTTTCACAAAAAAATAGACTAGACAGGAAACTCACATAAAATTGAACTGACACATTTTAAGAGCGAAAATTATATAAATTTGCGGCGAAAACTGGAACTACTCATTAAATCAACCAATTCGGCTCAGTTATAGTTCCCGCCGACAGGTTCGCATTAAAAAAAAAAACCACAAATTAGGCCTTAGTTTCGATGCAATGGAAAATACTAGAGAGAATGTTGAGACAGGTCAGTTATCCGAGATGTCAAAACAAAACGGATCTCTCAGCGGTTTGGGTTGTTGTTTTTCGGGAAACGGCATTGCAGCCGAAAAAACGATCCCCGGTTAGATGTTTTTGAAAAATTCGGTACCCGGCAATATAAGGCAACTTTTAACACCAAAATTTTGTGTCCTTTCCGTGTAAAAAATTTCAGGGTCTCCGAAAAACCTATAAAATTTTCCAAAAAAAACAAGAAAATACGTGTCCATAGATTCCCTTCAGTAGGGTGGATATTAACCGGCCAGTACAAATTATGTTATTAATTCAGGGTAGGTACCTACTTATCTCGGTAGTATTGCAAATATGATGAAAAAAGCAAAACCATTGCCGGAATTTTGTAAGGAGATGCGCCGGTACCTACCGGAAAGGGTAGTTGGACAATTATTTAGGTTTTTGATGCAATTTAATTTACTAAGGTAATGTTGTTTCCACGATACTGAATAATTTAACAATTTTTTAAAGTTCATTTTCACTTTCTGTGTAAGTTCTGTTTTTTTATCAGTAAATGCCAGTTGCATCATAAAACTGAAATAATTACAGAACTTGAATAGAATTCGAACCGAACTTTTACAGAACGTTAAAATTGACTTGAAAAATTGAAGAATTTTTAATTTCGTTAAACAACCTAGCCTAAATATGAGTTCTTTTTTACGTATGTATGCAAGTACCTATACTCAGAATATAAGTAGGTTCCTACCTGCACATAAACACTCGATATCATTCGACGATATTGCATACGTATTAGTTTTCTAATTTTACAATGAAATTACTCGAAGTTGAACGGAATATTTTTTTTAAAGTAATAAATTCATATAGCGCTTTATTTTAAGCAGTAACACTACTGGTGAGTTCTGGCATTATAAAATTTGTATGAAAATGTACGTACGCTCATAACTTCCGAAGGACTGCAACAAATTAAAAAATTCTTTTTGTGTTGTGTTCGTTATTGTTAGTACAAGGTTTGTATAAAATTACTGGTGAGTTCTGGCATTACGAAATTTGTAAAAAAAAAAATTATAGGTGGCGCGCGAGCTGTTTGAAAAATAAATGTACCGGGAATTAGTGTATGTAATGCGGCGGGTGGGGGGTGGGGTGGAAACAGGAAGGGGGGGAGGGGGACCTGGGAGGGGAACTCGGGAGGGGGTTTACGATACGGAGGAGCCTAGGAGTGAAGTGGGGTGAGGGAAAGTGAGGGAGGCGGAGTGGAAAGGGGAAGAGGACGCTGGTGAGGAAGGGGGGGGGGAAGGGGATTGGAACAAATGAGAAAGGACACGCAGGTACCAGCTATCTTCTATATATATAAAAATCAAAAAAATGTTTGCATGTATGTATGTCCGCTATGCGTTGCTAAACCATTCATCCGATTGCGATGAAACATTGGGAATTTGATGTGCGCATGACTGCTATGGTTCCTGTATACAATAGTGAGCTCTGGCAACACAGAATTACGCATTGTTCATCCGTTCATCCGATTGTGATGAAACTTTGGGGATTTGATGTGTGCATTTCTACAATGGTGTTTATATACTAACGTATGGCAGGTTTTTGCTGCTAGGTCCTGCGGGCGGCTTTATACATAGTTGTGTGTTTAACCACTAAGCGTTGCTAAACCATTCATCCGATTGCGATAAAAATTTGTAGATTTGATGTGTCCATGCCCACGACGGTTTCTGTATACAAAAGTGAGCTCTGGCATCATGAAATTACGCATTGCTAAACCGTTCATGCGATTGCGATGAAACTTTGGGGATTTGATGCGTGCATGCCTACAATGGTGTCTATATACTAATGTATGGCAGATTTTTGCTGCTAGGCCCTGTGGGCGGCTTTATATATATTTGTATGTTTAACCGTAGGTACCTACCCGCTTACTACGAAATATTTTTTTTTCTGTTAGTAAGTCAAGTTAGTTTTAACCCGTTAGTTGCATTTGCAACAGGCATAAGCTAGTACTATATAGTATTGTTTGGTTTTTTGAAAAACTCACTTTTGCCTTGATGCGAAAAACGACCGCACCGCCCCTCGCGTTTCACCAACCTCAAGGTTCAAATCGGCTTGGCGACGCAAAAATGCCGCTGGCACGCCAAAAAGACCTCTAGCCTGTTTTGATTTCGCACACTTAAAGGTTCACTCTCCCTCAAAGGCCCGCGGCCCACCCTTTGTATGGGAAAAATTCAGCCAAAAAATGTGTCGATCATCTCAAGCCAGAATGGACCTCGGCGGTCGGTATTTCGGAACAATTTAAAGTTCACAATCCTTTGAATTTGTTTGACACTAGCAATTGTTTCTGAGAGACCGTTTACTGAGGAGGTGAAATTCAATCGCGGAAATAGAGTTTTTTTGTAGACAAAAAAACGTCGCTAGCGATTTTTTCTCTCATAAGAATTAACGGCGAAAACTGGAACTTTTCATTAAATCAACCAATTCGGCTCAGTTATAGTTCCCGCCGACAGGTTCGCATTAAAAAAAGAATCAAAAATTAGGCCTCAGTTTCAATGCAATGGTAAATACTAGAGAGAATGTTGAGACAGGTCAGTTATCAGTTATCCGAGATGTCAAAACAAAACGGATCTCTCAGCGGTTTGGGTTGTTGTTTTTTGGAAAATGGCATTGCAGCCGAAAAAACGATCCCCGGTTAGATGTTTTTGAAAAATTCGGTACCCGGCAATATAAGGCAACTTATAATAACGATATAAAGTGTCCGTCCCATGTAAAAAAGTACAGGGTCGCCGAAAAACCTATAAAATTTTCCAAAAAAAACAAGAAAATTGGTGTCCATAGATTCACTTCAGTAGGGTGGATATTTACCGGCCAAATTGAAATGTTATTAATTCAGGGTAGGTACCTACTTATCTCGGTAGTATTGCAAATATGATGAAAAAAGCAAAACCATTGCCGGAATTTTGTAAGGAAATGCGCCGGTACCTGCCGGAATGGGTGGTTGGACAATTATTTAGATTTTTGATGCAATTTAATTTACTAAGGTAATGTTGTTTCACCGATACTGAATAATTTAACAATTTTTTAAAGTTCATTTTCACGTTCTGTGTAAGTTGTGTTTTTTTTATCAGTAAATGCCAGTTGCATCATAAAACTGAAATAATTACAGAACTTGAATAGAATTCGAATCGAACTTTTACAGAACGTTAAAATTGACTTGAAAAATTGAAGAATTTTTTATTTCGTTAAACAACCCAGCCTAAATATGAGTTCTTTTTTACGTATGTATGCAAGTACCTATACTCAGAATATAAGTAGGTTCCTACCTGCACATAAACACTCGATATCATCCGACGATATTGCATACGTATGAGTTTTCTAATTTTACAATGAAATTACTCGAAGTTGAACGGAATATTTTTTAAAAAGTATTAAATTCATAAAGCGCTTTATTTTAAGCAGTAAAACTACTGGTGAGTTCTGGCATTATAAAATTTGTATGAAAATGTACGTACGCTCATAACTTCCGAAGGACTGCAACAAATTGAAAAATTCTTTTTTTGTTGTGTTCGTTATGGTTAGTACAAGGTTTGTATAAAATTACGGGTGAGTTCTGGCATTACGAAATTTGTAAAAAAAAATTTATAGGTAACGCACGCGAGCTGTTTGAAAAATAAATGTACCGGGAATTTATGTATGTAATGCGGCAGCTGGGGTGGAGGTGGAAACAGGAAGGGGGGGAGGGGGACCTGGGAGGGGGGAGGGGAACTCGGGAGGGGGTTTACGATACGGAGAAGCCTAGGAGTGAAGTGGGGTGAGGGAAGGTGAGGGAGGCGGAGTGGAAAGGGGAAGAGGACGCTGGTGAGGAAGGGGGGGGGGGGGGAAGGGGATCGGAACAAATGAGAAAGGACACGCAGTTAGAAACATTTTCTTTATTAAATGGTATAGCAACGCATGCCGGGTACCAGCTATCTTCTATATATATAAAAATCCAAAAAATGTTTGCATGTATGTATGTCCGCTATGCGTTGCT
Source organism: Limnephilus lunatus (assembly GCA_917563855.2). Taxonomy (NCBI): domain Eukaryota; kingdom Metazoa; phylum Arthropoda; class Insecta; order Trichoptera; family Limnephilidae; genus Limnephilus; species Limnephilus lunatus. Next base: position 87,520,994 of record OU830594.1, on the reverse strand, counting down.
AAACCATTCATCCGATTGCGATGAAACATTGGGAATTTGATGTGCGCATGACTGCTATGGTTCCTGTATACAATAGTGAGCTCTGGCAACACGAAATTACGCATTGCTCAACCGTTCATCCGATTGTGATGAAACTTTGGGGATTTGATGTGTGCATTTCTACAATGGTGTTTATATAATAACGTATAGCAGGTTTTTGCTGCTAGGTCCTGCGGACGGCTTCATACATGGTTGTATGTTAAACCGCTATGCGTTTCTAAACCATTCATCCGATTGCGATGAAAATTTGAGGATTTGATATGTGCATGCCCACGACGGTTTCTGTATACAAAAGTGAGCTCTGGCATCATGAAATTACGCATTGCTAAACCATTCATCCGATTGCGATGAAACTTTGGGGATTTGATGTGTGCATGTCTACAATGGTGTTTATATACTAACGTATGGCAGGTTTTTGCTGCTAGGTCCTGCGGGCGGCTTTATACATAGTTGTGTGTTTAACCACTAAGCGTTGCTAAACCATTCATCCGATTGCGATAAAAATTTGTAGATTTGATGTGTGCATGCCCACGACGGTTTCTGTATACAAAAGTGAGCTCTGGCATCATGAAATTACGCATTGCTAAACCGTTCATGCGATTGCGATGAAACTTTGGGGATTTGATGTGTGCATGCCTACAATGGTGTCTATATACTAACGTATGGCAGATTTTTGCTGCTAGGCCCTGTGGGCGGCTTTATATATATTTGTATGTTTAACCGTAGTTACCTACCCGCTTACTACGAAATATTTTTTTTTCTGTTAGTAAGTCAAGTTAGTTTTAACCCGTTAGTTGCATTTGCAACAGGCATAAGCTAGTATATAGTATTGTCTGGTTTTTCAAAAAACTCACTTTTTCTGGCACGCCAAAATCGACCGCACCGCCCCTTAAGTTTCACCAACCTCGAGGTTCACATTCGGGTACAACCGATTAAGACTTTTGATGGATCCGAAAGTGACCTTTCCGCTCCTCGAGTTTCAAAGACCGCAGAGACCATATTCGGTTCACGGGAAACTCACATAAAATCGAACCGCTACATAATTGACAGCGCCAAATTACGCAAATCAGCGGCGAAAACTAGAACCTCTGAATAAATCTATCACCTTTGGCCTCGGTTATATTTTCCGCCGACAGGTTTGCACTCCAAAAAAGGCAGAGAAAAATTAAGACACTCATTTCCATACAATGAGAAATTTATTCTAATTTATTGTACGGCGTTTTTGAGAAAAAATGACATTTTAAACATGATTTGCGGGATCGTAGATTACGTTAAAAAAACACTTTTTGCCGGAGATGTTTTTTAATAAATATAAACATTACAAGTTTTAGAAACTTTTAAAACCAAAACATGTTTAGCTCCCTCTTGAAAATGTTTTACAATATTGCATTCAAATTCGACATTTTTCTGACATTTGCGAAAAATTCACTTTCATCGATAAATGCAAATGGTTTGCAGCCTGTAAAATTGGCTGGTATATTAAAATTTTATAATTTTTCTCGAACTTTGCAACACTGAAGATGGAGTCGTGATGGCGTTAAAAGCCACTACCACCTTAAAAAAAGCAGACCCCGCCCTAATAGGTTTTGTATGAAGAATTTTTTTTTTTTAATGGCGGATTTCAAATTGCATAGCTCGGCAGGGCATAAATTTTAGCGGGATTGGTGCAAATTTGTGCATCGGTCTTGCCTGTGTAAAAAATATAATTATGGAATATTATCTGTCTGTGTATAATATAGTAGGTAAGTACCCAATACAAAAGACCCGCGCTTAATCAGCAAATGTTGAGACAGCCCAGTATCCGAAATGTCATATGTTTACTCTAATAAAACGGACCTCTCAGCGGTTTGGGTTGTTGATTTGAAGTATACGGCATTACGGCCCAAAAAACGATTCCGGCTTGGATGTTTTTGAAAAATACGGTACTCGAAAACATCCCGCATCTTTTGATAACAATTTAACGTGTCCGTCCCATGTAAAAAAGTTCAGGGTCACCGAAAATCCTATAAAATTTTCGAAAAAAAACACGACAATATACGCCCATAGATTAACTTCAGAAGGATAGATATTTACCGGCCAGAACAAATTGAAATGTAATTGATTTCAAGGGTAGGTACCTACTTATTTCGGTAGTACCTATTGCAAATATGATGAAAAAAGCAAAAACATTGCCGGAATTTTTTAAGGAAAAGCGGCGGTACCTACCGGAATGGGTAGATAGACAATTATTTAGGTTTTTGATGCAATTTAATTTACTAAGGTAATGTTGTTTCCACGATACTGAATAATTTAACAATTTTTTTAAGTTCATTTTCACGTTCTGTGTAAGTTCTATTTTTTATCAGTAAATGACAGTTGCATCATAAAACAAAAATATCTATAAAACTTGAATAGAATTCGAACCGAACTTTTACAGAAATTACTCTTAGTTGAACGGGATATTTTTTTCAAGTATTAAATTCGTATAGCGCTTTTTTTAAGCAGTAAAACTACTGGTGAGTTCTGGCATTATAAAATTTTTATGAAAATGTACGTACGCTCATAACTTCGGAAGGACTGCAACAAATTGAAAAATTCTTCTTTTGTTGTGTTCGTTATTGTTAATACAAGGTTTGTATAAAACTACTGGTGAGTTCTGGCTTCACGAAATTTGTATTAAAAAAATTAATAGGTGACGCATGAGCTGTTTGAAAACTAAATGTACCGGGAATTAGTGTATGTAGTGTGGCAGCTTTTTGCTGCTAGGTCCTGCGGGCGGCTTTATACATAATTCTGTCTTTAACCGCTAAGCGTTGCTAAACCTTTCATCCGATTGCGATAAAAAATTGTATATTTGATGTGTGCATGCCCACGACGATTTCTGTATACAAAAGTGAGCTCTGGCATCATGAAATTACGCATTGCTAAACCGTTCATGCGATTGCGATGAAACTTTGGGGATTTGATGTGTGCATGCCTACAATGGTGTCTATATACTTACGTATGGCAGATTTTTGCTGCTAGGCCCTGTGGGCGGCTTTATATATATTTGTATGTTTAACCGTAGGTTAACCGTAACCAGCTTACTACGAAATATTTTTTTTTCTGTTAGTAAGTCAAGTTAGTTTTAACCCGTTAGTTGCTTTGCAACGGGCAAACTTCTAGTTATATATTATTGTTTGGTTTTTCAAAAAACTCACTTTTTCTGGCACGCCAAAATCGACCGCACCGCCCCTTAAGTTTCACCAACCTCGAGGTTCACATTCGGGTACAACCGATTAAGACTTTTGATGGATCCGAAAGTGACCTTTCCGCTCCTCGAGTTTCAAAGACCGCAGAGACCATATTCGGTTCACGGGAAACTCACATAAAATCGAACCGCTACATAATTGACAGCGCCAAATTACGCAAATCAGCGGCGAAAACTAGAACCTCTGACTAAATCTATCACCTTTGGCCTCGGTTATATTTTCCGCCGACAGGGTTGCACTCCAAAAAAGGCAGAGAAAAATTAAGACACTCATTTCCATACAATGAGAAATTTATTCTTATATATTGTACGGCGTTTTTGAGAAAAAATGACATTTTAAACGTGCTTTGCGGGATCGTAGATTACGTAAAAAAAACACTTTCTGCCGGAGATGTTTTTTAATAAATATAAACATTACAAGTTTTAAAAGCTTTTAAAATCAAAACATGTGTAGCTCTCCCTTGAAAATGTTTCACAATATTCAATTCAAATTCGACATTTTTCTGACATTTGCGAAAAATTCACTTTCATCGATAAATGCAAATCGTTTGCAGCCTGTAAAATTGGCTGGTATATTAAAATTTTATAATTTTTCTCGAACTTTGCAACACTGAAGATGGAGTCGTGATGGCGTTAAAAGCCACTACCACCTTAAAAAAAGCAGACCCCGCCCTAATAGGTTTTGTATGAAGAATTTTTTTTTTAAATGGCGGATTTCAAATTTGCGTTGTTCAGCAGGGCCTAAATTTAAGCGGGATTTCTGCAAATTTGTGCATCGGTCTTGCCTGTGTAAAAAATATAATTATGGAATATTATCTGTCCGTGTATGATATAGTAGGTAAGTACCTTATACAAAAGACCCGCGCTTGAACAGCAAATGTTGAGACAGCCCAGTATCCGAAATGTCATATGTTTACTCTAATAAAACGGATCTCTCAGCGGTTTGGGTTGTTGATTTTGCGGTATAAGGCATTACGGCCCAAAAAACGATTCCGGCTTGGATGTTTTTGAAAAATACGGTACACGAAAACATAACGCATCTTTTGATAACAATATAAGGTGTCCGTCCCATGTAAAAAAGTTCAGGGTCGCCGAAAAACCTATAAAATTTTCGAAAAAAAATACGACAATATACGCCCATAGATTAACTTCAGAAGGATAGATATTTACCGGCAAGTGCAAATTGAAATGTAATTGATTTCAAGGGTAGGTGCCTACTTATTTCGGTAGTACCTATTGCAAATATGATGAAAAAAGCAAAAACATTGCCGGAATTTTTTAAGGAAAAGCGCCGGTACCTACCGGAATGGGTAGATAGACAATTATTTAGGTTTCTTGATGCAATTTAATTTACTAAGATAATGTTGTTTCCACGATACTGAATAATTTAACAATTTTTTAAGTTCATTTTCACGTTCTGTGTAAGTTCTATTTTTTTATCAGTAAATGCCAGTTGCATCACAATACAAAAATATCTATAGAACTTGAATAGAATTCGAACCGAACTTTTACAGAAATTACTCGAAGTTGAACGGGATATTTTTTTTAAGTATTAAATTCGTATAGCGCTTTTTTTAAGCAGTAAAACTACTGGTGAGTTCTGGCATTATAAAATTTTTATGAAAATGTACGTACGCTCATAACTTCTGAAGGACTGCAACAAATTGAAAAATTCTTTTTTTTTTGTGTTCGTTATTGTTAATACAAGGTTTGTATAAAACTACTGGTGAGTTCTGGCTTCACGAAATTTGTATAAAAAAAAATAATAGGTGGCGCATGAGCTGTTTGAAAACTAAATGTACCGGGAATTAGTGTATGTAGTGTGGCAGCTTTTTGCTGCTAGGTCCTGCGGGCGGCTTTATACATAATTCTGTGTTTAACCGCTAAGCGTTGCTAAACCTTTCATCCGATTGCGATAAAAAATTGTATATTTGATGTGTGCATGCCCACGACGGTTTCTGTATACAAAAGTGAGCTCTGGCATCATGAAATTACGCATTGCTAAACCGTTCATGCGATTGCGATGAAACTTTCGGGAATTTGATGTGTGCATGCCTACAATGGTGTCTATATACTAACGTATGGCAGATTTTTGCTGCTAGGCCCTGTGGGCGGCTTAATGTATATTTGTATGTTTAACCGTAGTTACCTACCCGCTAACTATGAAATTTTTTTTTCTGTTAGTAAGTCAAGTTAGTTTTAACCCGTTAGTTGCATTTGCAACGGGCATAAGCTAGTACTATATATTAATGCTCAGTTTTTCAAAAAACTCACTTTTCGCTTGATGCGAAAAACGACCGCACCGCCCCTCGCGTTTCACCAACCTCAAGGTTCACTTTGGCTTGGCGACGCAAAAATGCCGCTGGCACGCCAAAACGACCTCTCCGATCCTCGAGTTTCACACACCTCAAGGTTCAATTTTGTTCAAAGGGAATTATCCCGACGCCTGACATGCGAGAATGGACATTAGCGCTCGCTATTTTGGAACGCTTCAAAGTTCACAATCCTTCGAAGAGTCGATTATTTTCCAGCCACTAGCAATTGTTTTTTTTTTTGATAGGGGAAACATTTTTCATTGTTATCAATATGTTTGCCAAAACTTTACGGGAGACTTCTAGCGGTGCGGAATACAAGTATGGATTATTCACATTAGAAAAAATCAAATGTCTATCGAATACTGTTGTAGTTCTATTTTCATCCGTTCGAAATGGCAGCTTCGTCTGAATTTAAATAAATACGCTAGCTTCACGATTTTCACAAAAAAAATAGACTAGACAGGAAACTCACATAAAATTGAACTGAGACATTTTAAGAGCGAAAATTATATAAATTTGCGGCGAAAACTGGAACTACTCATTAAATCAACCAATTCGGCTCAGTTATAGTTCCCGCCGACAGGTTCGCATTAAAAAAAAACCACAAATTAGGCCTTAGTTTCAATGCAATGGAAAATACTAGAGAGAATGTTGAGACAGGTAAGTTAGCAGTTATCCGAGATGTCAAAACAAAACGGATCTCTCAGCGGTTTGGGTTGTTGTTTTTCGGGAAACGGCATTGCAGCCGAAAAAACGATCCCCGGTTAGATGTTTTTGAAAAATTCGGTACCCGAAAACATTCAGCAACTTTTGATAACGATATGACGTGTCCGTCCCATGTAAAAAATTTCAGGGTCGCTGAAAAACCAATAAAATTTTCCAAAAAAAACAAGAAAATTGGTGTCCATAGATTCACTTCAGTAGGGCAAAGACATTAATACTGGACGCGGGGTAGAAATCTCAAAGTGGGAAGCCAAACACAATACGATTGTAGCTGTCTCTATTCCTAGTACTTTAGTACTAAACTGCTACGCGTCGAGTGAGGTCGTGTCTTACCAGTAAGTAAATTTCATTGCAAAGCGCCAAAATGCCCTCCTGTGTGATGAGAAAATGCTTAAATTACACGGCAAATAGTCGTAAAGGCGAAGGAATAACACTTCATTAGCAAGTACACGCAAATTACTTATTATTATCAATTATTATAATTCTTCTTCTTCTTCGATGGCGCTACAGCCCATATCGAGCCTTGGCCTCCTGCAACAGTCGCCTCCAACTCCTCCTGTCCTCAGCGGCTGACTTCCAGTTTGGTACCTGGAGAAGCTGTGCTGCATCCCCTCTTACCTCGTCTTCCCACCTCAGTCTGGGTCTTCCCACTTTTCTCTTTCCACCTGGGTGTCCAGTCAAAATTCTTTTTGGGACGCGTGTATCCGGCATTCTCTGTACATGCCCAGCCCATCTCAGCCTGAGGAGTCTCATATGTGCTGAGATGCTAGGGGCCTTATATATGTCATACAATTCTGTATTGTGCCGGATGCGCCACTGTTCGCCCTCTTTCACGGGTCCACATATTCTTCTCAGCACTTTTCTTTCAAAAGTATCCAGCATTTCAGCCATCTTTGCCGTCAGTGTCAGCGCCTCACATCCATATGCCAATACCGTTCTCACAATGGTCTTATATATGGTTATTTTGGTTTTTCTGTGGACACTACGTGACTTAAACACTGGCAGCAAAGAAAAGTATGTTTTGTTGGCTGCTGTGATTCTCCTTCTGATTTCTGCTGGGTCCTCATTGTTCTCTGTTAGACTGGAGCCCAGGTAGGTGAATTGATCGACCACTTCGTATGAGTAGTTGTCTTTAAATTGTGCACTACTTCTTCTTCTGTGTGAAGGGTTCCTGCTCTGTACCATCATTTTCGTTTTATCAACATTAACCCGCAGTCCTACTTCTCGTGCCGCTGTTTCTAAAGGGTCGAAGACCTCCTTAATGGCTGAGATTGATCTTCCGATAATGTTGATGTCATCCGCATATCCGACAACTTGACTGCTCTTGAAACAAATATTGGAGCCAGTGTCTATTAGCGTTTTTCTTATTACATATTCGAGCACAATGTTGAAGAGAGTGGGAGCCAGACCATCCCCCTGTTTTAGTCCCTGCGATACCGTGAATTCTTCCGACAGTTCTCCGTCTATTTTGACCTGACATCTTGAGTCTGACATTGTGGCCTTGATGAGCCTAACCAATTTAGGTGGGATCTGGAATTGAAGTAGTATGTCATATAGACACTCCCGATCTATGCTATCATATGCTTGCTTGAAATCTATGAATAGTTGATGTACATCTATATCAAACTCCCAGCACTTTGCCAAGATCTGTCTGACGGTGAACAATTGGTCTGTTGTGGATCTACCTGTATATATAAAAATATATAATTATTATAATTATGACAGTTAATTTTATAATAATACGTCATTGTATTCTTTACCCTTCCCTGTCCATTGTGTAACCGAGTGAGAGTATCTTGTTATCTCAGTCACACCCGTGATGTGAAAGCAGTATTCGGCGAAGAAATTAATAAGCCGCCCTACTATAGTATATCTATGACATTCACACACGTAAATTCTTTGATTGTCTATCTTTATCACACGGGAATAAAGTTTTGAATTTAGAAATTATATTTGAAAACCGCTGAAAACAAAAGAGTGTTGCTTGCTTTCCACATTATATTGTGAGTATGTGAGACTATGGCGAGTCTATTTATAATATAACGTCATTGCAGTAGGGTGGATATTTACCGGCCAGTAGGTTCAAATTGAAATGTTATTAATTCAGGGTAGGTACCTACTTATCTCGGTAGTATTGCAAATATGATGAGAAAAGCAAAAACATTGCCGGAATTTTGTAAGGAAATGCGCCGGTACCTGCCGGAATAGGTAGTTGGACAATTATTTAGGTTTTTGATGCAATTTATTTTACTAAGGTAATGTTGTTTCCACGATACTGAATAATTTAACAATTTTTTAAAGTTCATTTTCACGTTCTGTGTAAGTTCTGTTTTTTTATCAGTAAATGCCAGTTGCATCATAAAACTGAAATAATTACAGAACTTGAATAGAATTCGAACCGAAATTTTACAGAACGTTAAAATTGACTTGAAAAATTGAAGAATTTTTAATTTTGTTAAACAACCCAGCCTAAATATGTGTTTTTTTTTACTCACTCTTTTTTCACTCGGAATTTAGGTAGGTACCCATCTGCACACAACAACTCGATATCATCCAACTATATTGCATACGTATTAGTTTTCTAATTTTACAATGAAATTACTCGAAGTTGAACGGAATATTTTTTTAAAAATATTAAATTCATAAAGCGCTTTATTTAAAGCAATAAAACTACTGGTGAGTTCTGGCATTATAAAATTTGTATGAAAATGTACGTACGCTCATAACTTCCGAAGGACTGCAACAAATTGAAAAATAATTTTTGTGTTGTGTTCGTTATTGTTAGTACAAGGTTTGTATAAAATTACTGGTGAGTTCTGGCATTACGAAATTTGTAAAAAAAAAAATTATAGGTGGCGCGCGAGCTGTTTGAAAAATAAATGTACCGGGAATTAGTGTATGTAATGCGGCAGGTGGGGGGGGGGGGTGGAAACAGGAAGGGGGGGGAGGGGGACCTGGGAGGGGGGAGGGGAACTCGGGAGGGGGTTTACGATACGGAGAAGCCTAGGAGTGAAGTGGGGTGAGGGAAGGTGAGGGAGGCGGAGTGGAAAGGGGAAGAGGACGCTGGAGAGGAAGGGGGGGGGGGGGGGGGGGGGGGAAAGGGGGGGGGGAAGGGGATCGGAACAAATGAGAAAGGACACGCAGGTAGAAACATTTTCTTTATTAAATGGTATCGCAACGCATGCCGGGTACCAGCTATCTTCTATATATATAAAAATCAAAAAAATGTTTGGCTGTATGTATGTCCGCTATGCGTTGCTAAACCATTCATCCGATTGCGATGAAACATTAGGAATTTGATGTGCGCATGACTGCTATGGTTCCTGTATACAATAGTGAGCTCTGGCAACACGAAATTACGCATTGCTCAACCGTTCACCCGATTGTGATGAAACTTTGGGGATTTGATGTGTGCATTTCTACAATGGTGTTTATATTCGAATATTCGAATCTCGAAACTGCTCAATAGGAGGCTTGTCGCTGATCAGATGCTCCTGTACAAAATTATTAACTCAAAAGTTGACTGCCCGGAGCTGCTAAATAAAATAAATTTCCACACGCCGACTAGATACAGCAGACAAAATACCCTTTTCTACATTGATAGATGCAACACTAATTCCAACCAAAATGAATTTATACAAAGGGCATGTAAATACTATAATAATAAACTTGCACATATAGACACACTTGCTGACATATTCACTGCTAGTTACTGTCGTTACAGAATTTCTTTATTACATTCTATGTAGGTGCGAATAACACATATTCATGACTAAATTCATTGTACCTAATATTATTATATTACTTGCGTGGCAACTTTCCCTTATCCCTCTCCTCCCCTTACCCGTCCCAACCCAAATACCTATTTCGCAGTCTATTTAAGTATTGTTTTAATTATTTTATTATTGTTTATAACATGTTTATCACTTGTTGACTTAACATCTGTATTATTATTTTTTTTTTAAATTGCTGCTTAGTTCTGTTTTTATTTTTTCTGTTTTTCTTAAATTTTCTAGTTTACATTCAGTTACTTTTATGTTTCTAAATACCTATCTGTGAACATTAATAATTGGTCTGTTTTTTTGCCATCCTCTTATGTATATTTTATTACTATGACTGTTTATGTTCCTTAAATAAATAAATAAAAATAAATAAATAAATAAATATACTAACGTATAGCAGGTTGTTGCTGCTAGGTCCTGCGGACGGCTTTATACGTAGTTTTATGTTTAACCGCTAAGCGTTGCTAAACCATTCATCCGATTGCGATGAAAATTTGAGGATTTGATGTGTGCATGCCCACGACGGTTTCTGTATACAAAAGTGAGCTCTGGCATCATGAAATTACGCATTGCTAAACCATTCATCCGATTGCGATGAAACTTTGTGGGTTTGATGTGTGCATGTCTAAAATGGTGTTTATTTACTAACGTATGGCAGGTTTTTGCTGCTAGGTCCTGCGGGCGGCTTTATACATAGTTGTGTGTTTAACCGCTAAGCGTTGCTAAACCATTCATCCGATTGCGATGAAAATTTGTAGATTTGATGTGTGCATGCCCACGACGGTTTCTGTATACAAAAGTGAGCTCTGGCATCATGAAATTACGCATTGCTAAACCGTTCATCCGATTGCGATGAAATTTTGGTGATTTGATGTGTGCATGCCTACAATGGTGTCTATATACTAACGGATGGCAGATTTTTGCTGCTAGGCCCTGTGGGCAGCTTTATATATATTTGTATGTTTAACCGTAGGTACCTACCCGCTTACTATGATTTTTTTTTCTGTTAGTTAGTAAGTCAAGTTAGTTTTAACCCGTTAATTGCATTTGCAATAGGCATAAGCTAGTTTAACATTAATAGACAGTGACAAAAAATATAAGACAGCCTTTTATAACGTAAATTCTTTAGACAAAATATTTATAAATGATAAAGATAAAAGAGATAATCTTTAAAACTCTGGAGTCTACCAGGTGAACTGCTCGAATTGCCCCGCGTATTACGTCGGACAAACGGGAAGAGCAGTATCAACCCGAATAAAAGAACATTTCGCTAGTTGGGTTAATCAACAAGGGGATTTATCGAACGTCGCCTTGCATTTACTAGAAAACCAATAAACTTTTGACAAAGATAGAGATGTCAAAATCCTTCATGTTTGCAACAAAGGACAAACATTAGACAGATTAGAGTAAATATGTCATAAATAAACAGTTATAATATAATATCTATTATAATTCACTTAGAATAATTTTACGTCAGAGATCAGTGGTATAATTTAAGTATGTAATTTAAAAATGTAATAACCCAAACATACGGAAAACCCTAATAATAATAATTACTATAGTGCTACCAATATTTGACAATTAAGCCCTAAGCAACAAGAAGGGAATATCCCAAAATACCAAAATAAAATATCAGAAATCACAAACCTTTTCAATTATGTTTATGAATTCAAATATATATATTCATGTGCATTTAAAATATCTATTTACTTTGTAACATCTTTCATAATTTTAATAATAAACTTTATAATTTCCTATATGTACCTTAAATTAACAAAATAAAACGTTCATTATATAGAGACAATGTTGTGTACCCCTGCCTAAGTTTGTATAAATTCCGTTGCATAAGAGTTTCAACTACCAGTCTGAAAATATCCGTTGTAGGTTGAAACCGGTCCTGGTGAAAATAAATAAGTGAAAAAAAATGAAAAAAAAAAACAATATCAATTCTAATAGTAGCTAATTAGATTAGGTCACCAAACAAGGTTACGCTAGACTATGATTTTCCCGATGGGGTACGTTGTGAGGCTGAAAGTAGTTGGGAGGGGAAGGAGGAGGAGGAGGGGAGTGGGGAGGAGAAGAGTGGGGAAGTACCAGGCTATTCAGATCTGGTAACCAAACCAGGCTAGAGCCATTTCAAGCAACATTTAATTTATGGTAGGTGGTCTTTCACCAGGGCGATACTGAGAGTATTTTCCAATCTGGGACACGCCGAAATTATGAAAAAAGTGAAAAAAAAAAAACTAATGAAATAAAGTTTATTTGTGCATGCTGCGATTTGAACCCGTGACTTCCGTATTCATGATAGAGAGCCTTTCCCCTGACTATGGAGGCCGTCTGTGAAATTAATTTAATATGTATTATACGCTTCATTAAATACGTGTTTGGTAGATACTGTTTCTGCAGAGAAGGGTACATTTATAAAAAATGTTTTTGAGGATAATAATTGCTACCGTTTGTCGAACCAATTCTATATTATATGCAGAAAAAAAATCCTCAGTCACCAAATATAAACACTATATAAATAAAACGTTTATTTTATATCTAGAATTCCTTACCTTCCGTCAATCAAACCAGTAAAAGTAAAAACTTTTTGTTGGTCTACATTTTTCGTTAGAAGAATTTGTAAAGCTTCGAATTTTATTACATAGATGACTCTCGTCTCCGCTTTTTCACGGAAAAATTTGGCTGTTTTATGTGAGTCATGAAAATAATTTCTTATATCATTTTATTATTTTCTATCATAATTGTCATTTCATAGTCGAATTATTTATGAATACAAAATAATGAATAGGTATTATGTAACATTAAAATTATTATGACATCAAAAACCAAGTGAAAATCTGTATTCCTAGATACTTTTTACGAACAAGTTCATTTGGATTCCATGACGATTTCATATTAATACACTATAAATGCCTGTAAGTAATATTTTTTAAATAATCTCACATGTTGTAGTCTACTTGAAACCAGTGGGCGTATGGAACCCCAATATTATTTTTTTTTAATATTTACGTAATAATTTGGTTCGATAGCTATACTATTAAAAACTTAAAATACTGATTCAACTATGTTAAATTCATACTTTTTGCTGATGACATAAAAGTTTATGTAGAAATTATTATATTTAATTATTTGTATAATTGGTATGTAACTCACAGTCAATTTCAAAACATAAACAAACGAAATAATTTTATAGCTTTCTGTGTAAGCAAATCTCCTATACCTATCAATTATTTTTGTGGTGGATAATTTACGACTATTAAAAAAAATAAGAGATCTCAGAGTTATTTATTATGTTAAAAAATTAGAATGGGTTTACAAAATACGTCACATAACAAGCAATAGTAGGAACACATTAGGATTTTTTCTAAGAACTATTAAAACCTTAGTATAGATACTCTCTGTCACGAAAATTTAATTTGTCTTCATTATAATTTAATTAGTTTGTAGCCAATTAGAATATAATTCCGTAATTTAGTCACATCAACAAAAAATTCATTAAAAAAATATCGAAAGAATTCTGCGAAAGTTTTAACGACTTATTAAAAAAAAGATTAACATCCTCTTAGAATAAAAATAAATGGACTTGAAGATAGGCGATGGATAAGAGAACTTATCTTTTTTTCAGTAAATTTAGAACCTCGACTCTTGCGAACTTCTTAAGCGGAGTAAATTTAAGAGTACCTACTCAACCCACCTGGCAAACTCATAATTTCGTCTCCTACATAGTTCAGCAAGTTAAAATAGCAATGATATCGACATTTTAAAGCAATACATTCGGTTTTTAAACATGATTGAACTGTTTTTTGACTATTGCATTTCGTTCTGTAAGAATAATGAATTTTCCACAAAAGCTACCTTCTTCAGATTTTGTCATTCAAACTCCTTTTTTTTTCTTTTCAAACAATATTTTTTATTAAAAATCCAAACTTCATTTCCTTTCGCCGCCATAGAGAACGAGAAAACGGCTTTTGAAAATCGAACCCAAGCCTTGGATTTCGCGCGAGAAGTGTGATAAACCCCCCCCCCCCTACGAAGTAGTAAAACCTTCCTCTTGGTTTCCAAACGCTGCTACAGTGCTACAGCTACAGGCGCAACCCCGGTCGGCCTTTAAAAGCTCGTAGCTCGCCCGTTCTCGCGTCTCTCCCCAGCATTTCTTTTGCAGCGCCTTTTCAACCCCATCACGTAATACTTTTATGCAAACGTGACGAGATGCTCTCAATTAATCAATTGTAATTAACCCCACAACGTTGTGTACTTTTTTGTTTTAGTGGTTTGGTATAGTTAATCCAATTTAATTAATAATTTATTTGTGGTAAACCCTTGTTCCTTTAGATATGGCGTGTTACAATTTGCAAGGCTTCGAATAACAATGACTGAGTCTGACTAGCTTGAAAATTAACTAATTATCTATCTATATTCGTTCAGCTTCCTCCCCTAGCACCTGTTATACACCTACGCTCATCGACGACTATTTTTATTGAAGTAATCTGCATTTTCCCTCCTAGCATCTAATATATAAATTTACATTCAAACGGCGAATTGAGAAGATCCTACCTTTCGATGCGATGTCACGTACTCTCTGCAGCTCTATAAAATGCTATCATGAAAATAATTTGACATTTATGTACATTCTAACAAAAGATTTACACTCAAGCAGTACGGAGTGCAATAATTCTACACTTACAGTTCTAGATGCAGTTTGTTAGTTAGCTAGCTTGTTTTATTTTGTTAATTTGATTCTACGGGTAGGTATTTTGGATTAACATGAGACAGAACATGTGCTGTTTAAATAATTGGACTCCTCCATAGCCCAACTGATAAGGTGATGGTCATAGACCGCCGAATCAGCTTCCAATTCCAACGCCTCCGGAGAATGTTAAGGTCGCAAGCGACGAATGAAAATCGACATGTTTTGCCTTCTGTCGGGAAAGAGTTTGATGTGTGTTTCTGGATCATAGGGTGGTAATGGGAATAATATCGACCAATAAGCCGCCAAATTAAAAATATGTTGATGATGATGATGAGAGGTCATCTCATACCGTTTGATATGAGGGTCTGCTCCGATTAATGGCGTGATAGCCGATGTCAGGAACTGTTCAAGAAATGTGTGGGTGGCACGAGGTTTTGGAACGTGACATCCTACTCTGGATTGATGATGAGGTTGAAGTTCTTCAGCATGCCGATGACTTGAGTTCCATTTACTCCTAAAGCACCGGCATAAACATTAAACCGAAGTTGATTAGACAATCGGCAATGTCAGGAGATCGGTGGGGCCGCTCTCTCCTCTGATCTGGCGATGTATGAATTTAATTAAGGAAGATTTTGATGTCACCGATCCTCGCCTTGGCAGTCACTCATGTCCTCAACAGTCCCGTTCTCCGTCCAGCACGCCGCCTCGAACCAGTAGAAATAATGATTACGTTTTTTTCTAGGCACGTTACAGAAACATGCGCCAGCCTGCAATCGCGATGGTCATCGGTATTTGATTTGAATGAAAAATACGTCCTCTCGCATAACATACACAAGCGTAACTTGGGTCCTTCCCCTATATGTGTCACGGGCATATGCTCTACGATAGGCGTACCCCAAGCTCAAACTCAAATATCAGCTCAAAGAAGGAAGGTCAAGCTCGGCGTCCAGGGTGCTGGGTCCAAGAATGAAAGGCACCAGGTCGTGAATCTGGCTTCCCTCCCTTCTATTTCCCCCGCTGCGCTTTCGTCCAGAGTACATTCCCACCCTGATGCTGGATGATCCCTATCCCTAGTGTGAGGGAGTTAAGAAAACTTATCTGGATTCCAACAAAGAAACGTCGAACCAGTAGAAATATTGATTACGTTTTTTTCTAGGCACGTTACAGAAACATGCGCCAGCCTGCAATTGCGATGGTCATCGGTATTTGATTTGAATGAAAAATACGTCCTCTCGCATAACATACACAAGCGTAACTTGGGTCCTTCCCCTATATGTGTCACGGGCATATGCTCTACGATAGGCGTACCCCAAGCTCAAACTCAAATATCAGCTCAAAGAAGGAAGGTCAAGCTCGGCGTCCAGGGTGCTGGGTCCAAGAATGAAAGGCACCAGGTCGTGAATCTGGTTTCCCTCCCTTCTATTTCCCCGGCTGCTCTTTCGTCCAGAGTACATTCCCACCCTGATGCTGGATGATCCCTATTCCTAGTGTGAGGGAGTTAAGAGAACTTTTGCTACTTATGTAGGTGGATATAACGCATTACGCTTAAAATATGAATACCTACTGACGGCTTCATTCAACCGACAATGTGAAAGTTTTTGCTAAATCGAATATCGAATGAAATATACCTACCTAAGCGTAAACCAAAAAGTAGTTAAGAAAACTTTTGCTACTTATGTAGGTGGATATAACGCATTACGCTTAAAATATGAATACCTACCGACGGCTTCATTCAACCGACAATGTGAAAGTTTTTTGCTAAATCGAATATCGAAAGAAATATACCTGAACGTGAACCAAAGGTGATTATACGATAAGATATCGAACCAAGTCTACGTATAGTCCTATGTAATAGATTTGTCGTGATACCTAAAATTTGGAATAAAATATGGGAAATTTTTAGGAGTGGGAATTTAATTATGTCAGATTTTGTTAGTAATCAAAGATGCCCATGCTACGCACCTTCCATAAACTGTTATATTACCTAATGCCTTTTCAAAAAAAAACCTTCCTGAATATAGTCCCCTAGCTACGTTTAAAATTATTATTACGAAACTCGTAAATAATAATTAACACCTCAAAGGCGCTTTACACATTAATTTATACCTATATTCTATACCTCTGTATTTTGTTACCCGTTATGTATTGGAGAATACCCAATAACCTAGTTTTCTCGACCACCAACAAAGCACTTTTAAAGGATTTTATTATTGTTTTGTGGTTTCAAAATCCCGTCTTTTAAATGAAGTCTCTCGTCTAAGATTTATTGCCCGAAAGAGCACTTTGTGCTTCAAATGCTATTTTAGTTCATTGAACCCCAAATTATTATTTTACAACGGTCTTGTCTCAAGAAATTGTCGCCGGCCAACCTCAGGCAGCCCCGGATCGACTTACGGAGGGAACGCCCTTTTTTTTCGATTAGAGCATCCGACTTAGATGACATGGTTCCTTATTAAAGGCCTCATTAAAGTAGCTATAATAATAATACTAATATTTGAACGATCCACATAGCACCGCTTTTATGGAAAATCACCTCAAGGGCGCTATATAACCTATAATACATGTTTAAATCTAGAAAACTACAAGCTAGACGAACAATTATAAACAATTAAAATACTCGGGGAGTAATGATGATTCTATTGTTTTAACTCTGCTTTGTACGAAATCCAAACATCAATGTTGTTAATAATTAATTCAATTTTTCAAACTTACCAAATTCGCCATGTTGCACAAAATAATTTCACAAATCAATTCACTACTCTATTATTTAACTCAAACAAGCATTTCTAAACCACAACCCGTCATGCAGTTATTTATTCCAAGATGCAGCCGTCAAACACAATTCTCGCGTCGATTCGTTGTAAAATTTTTCCTGACCCTGATAAACGCCCCAGAAAGCACGTCCCGTATTGATAATTGACCGCTTCAATTTACAAATTATATAATTTAACGTCACAGATATGAACTCTCAAGCCGCAATCTCTGACTTCCTTATTCGCGTGGACTCCTTCCAAATCTTGACTCCCCTCAATCGCGTGAACTATTATCCTTTAATTTTATGAATTATTCCCGGTTTACGCGCACAGAGTTATTATTCTATCGTGTATTCAACCTCGATGATTTTTCGCTAGCCCGTGCGTCTCCAGAATCTCTCCCCGACTGCCCTGTTCCAACTCTCTGCCCCCTGACTCCCACCCATCTACTTGTGTGGTTTCAATAATATATTAGCCACTTCTTCAAATCTTAAGTGATAAACACATCTCCCAATATGCATATTTCAATCGTTTTAATAGTTTTCTGTCACATTAGGTCCCAAATTCCAAGAATTCAGTGCAACTTTCATGTTTGCTATTTTTTTTTGTGTGTAACCTTACATAACAAAATACAAACTAATTTTGTCTGCGCCGGAGTCATAAATTATCCCAATAACGCTTAAAAGAAGAGCTCAGTGGCGCACTTCAATTCACTACTCGTCCTAATTACTTGCGTCGACTTTATTGGTTATATAATAACATTATATAAGCATTGTCTGTACACGTTTTCGTTCTTTCTGCGTGCGTCACTATTTAACGAATTCTGCAATCTTATTTTGACAAATATGTTAAATATTTTAACCCCTAATCGGCGCGTCGCTCTAGTATATTTAAATGCACCAAGATTAATCTTTATTGCCTAGTTTTCAATTTCCTACTGCCATAGAAAATTCACAAGACAATTGTTTCGCAAATCAATTTGCTTGCGTTAAAGTCAGTCACCACTCGGGCAAATATCCATCGGCCGCCCCTGACTTGATAATGAACCTGAAAAAATCCCTCTAAATGTTATTCTGGGTCCCTTCTTAGTTTTGTGAAGAATGGCCTTTGCCGGGGCTCGCATGCACTTGAGCTACGCAAACACATGTGGTTATTTAGTGGTAAGGACCCATAAATCACCCCCATGAATTGAAACAGAGAATCGTATGCTGAAACCATTCCATGTTACAAAAATTAAATATAATTCTAAATTGATCTCTCAATTTTAAAAGAATTATTTCGTAGGCCCAAAGGCGAGATCATCACAGTAGAAAGAAGATTTGTCGACAAATGCTACTTTTGCAGATATTATAACTAATTCCTGAACAGACAATAATGTTTAGTGACAATCCAAAATTTCAGTCGGTTCAGCGCAAAAGAGCCTGAGTAAACTGCTTTCAAGTTTGACCCCAAGCCCTGCAATTCGTTTCGTAAGGATAATGATTTTTCCACAGATAATACTTTTAGCAGATTTTGTCAATGGAATGTAATACCTATTGGCAGTTTGCTGAAATCGTGCTATTAAGTTGTTTAGTATTTTAAAATTGTAAGAATATAGTGCTGTTATGAAATAATAATCCTATATTCATTTCATTACAGCGAGTCTAGTCGCGTACCCTTCATTTTAAAATTAATCGAGGTTAAACGTCAGTTAACTTTATTTTTAAGGTGGAAGCTAAACGACTCATTTATTTTTTCGAAACAATTCATATCAGGATTTTAGTAGAGCAAGACTCACTTGTTGGAAAGCTGCCTAGGAGGTTATACCGCCTTCCGAAAGACATCTTGATTTTTTCCGTTTTAAATAACAATCATGTAAAATCATTCACTTACGTAAAGTAAAGTTTTATCACGCGTGTAGCGCCTATTTCATAATTAAAATGGCATGAAGCCATAAGCGAATTGTCCTATCAATTATCTTCGTTACGAAAAACTCGTTGTCGAGTATTTTCCTCTCGACCTACACGGATCATTTTTAGAATGTCGACCGCGTGTACCGTGGATCTGGATCGGGTTTTATTCCGTTGAATCCCTAAGCTAAATAACTGACCGGGCTAGTGACTTAGCTGTATCGTCCCGCAGCGAGTGGGATATATAATATTTTATCATCAAACTTGGATATCTAACTATAATGTCTAACTGTAATCTTTGACAAAGATTACAATACCATCGTTTTGATTAAAGTGTCTTGTGGTGTGGAATGTTGTATAGTCATTTAAGTTAAAGTTTGTGTAAGAATCATCTAACCAGCATTCATTTAACACTAGAAAGACCGGGTACTTCTCTATTCCTAATAAGACCACGACCGTCATTTTGACGGCTGATAACTTTTTGCCAATTGGTAGGCGAATATGGGTACTGCCGTCCCGGGAACCATTTATCGGATAACCAACACCTCTGCCATATGACACTTCAAGCGGTTCGCGCTATTTTTGGTGACTTAGCAGGGGTGACCGGGTTCATTAGATGGGGTTTGTCTGATCTAGATGGCGAATACGTTTGCCCACCTACTGCGTAGCCGACCGGGTCGGGAGACGCTTGTTGAGGGAGACCATATCTAAACCTCTCCAGCAGGACCTCTCTCGAACCATCGCCTTGCACCGCTATGGGAGAGATCAATTCATTTGTCTAACACTCCTAAATACATTTACCAATTTCTTCTATTCATCCCTCACACCTTCTTCATTCATCCGTTACTCCTGGATAAATTTACCATTCTTTTCCTATTCACTCCTCACACCTTCTTCCTTCCCAGAACTTCCTTTCCTTCCTTTCCCTAAAAACACCCTCTACACAGCATCCCCAAAGATGTCATAGGGCCCGGTTTCTTTTCTTTTTTGTTTACATTAGCTCCACAAAAAAAACCCTAAGGAAAATTATTCCCCTCATGGCATTGTCACCTTTGGGGATGCTGTGTGGAGGGTATCTAAAGGGAAAGGAAGAAGAATAAGTTATGAGAATTAAATGATGTGTGAGGGGTAGGTAGGAATCTGGGGATCAGTGTGGTGACATACGTAAGAATCTATTCCTATCACTGCGATGCAAGGCAATGTTCCGAGAGTCCTGCTGGCGAGGTCAATCTCTCTCAACCAGTCACTCCCGATTTAGCCTGCTACGCAGTCGTTTGGTAGACGCATCCGCTACCAAGATCCGAACACACCTTCCCCGAACAAATTCCCAATTTGGGAGGCGGATATGGGTACTGCCGCCCCGGGAACCATTTATTGGATAATCAACAACTCTGCCATATGTCACCAAAATTGGTTCGCTACTATAGGTGACTTAGAAGGGGTGCCTGGGTTTATGGGATGGGGTTTGTCCGAATCTTGGGGGCAGATAATAATAATATCTGGCTAATTTATATAGCGCGATTTTTGTGAGAAATCACCTCCAGGGCGCTGTAAAATAAATATTCGTCTGCCCATCAGCTTAATGGCAGGCCGGATCGGAAAAGATTGGTTGAGGTAGTCCCTTTGACTTCTCCAGCCGTGCTCTCTCGGAACATCACGGATGGATGGATTCATACGTCCATCACACCTGGACACACTGACCCCCAGATACCTTCCCACCCCTAATATCCTTTTTCTTCTCGTAACTTCCTCTCCTTCATTTCCTAAAAAGACTCCCTACACAGCATCCTCAAATATGACATACATAGGCTCTGAGGGGAATTATTTTTCTCAGGGCCTCCTGTTAGCTAATGTAAAAAAATACCTGGAATGAACCTGGGCACCCCTGCTAAGTAACCAAACTTAGCGAACCTCTTAGGGTGGCGTAGGTATTGATTATCAGGAGGAGCTAACCCAGCTGGACCAACTCTGGTATATGTATGCATACCCTGTCTTAAGTTCTCCGACAAGCCATAAAATAAATTTGGGTAGAGATATATTTTTTGTGGTATTTTTATAAATTATATGATACGCGACAGCGAAAGAAAGAGACAGATATATTGGTACTATCGTGGTACTATCATAAACGAAGAGGAATGGGCGTGTTGTAAACTTGGGTAAGGAAGGTTGTAAACAAACTCAGCGTTATGGCCCAAACCGTCACATTGACGGCGGCGGTCTTTGTAGGTATAAGTCAATATATCTCAAAAACTAAATAAGACCCGTACCTGTTTTTTTCACCATAGTCGTAAAATCATAAATAATGAAATGTGAAAAAAAATCACACCAATACAATAATTATTAAGCATTATATCGTCACATTACTTCGGCCAGCCGTCAAAATGAAGGCTTCGGTCTTTCTAGTGTTAAGATAATAATATCGAAACGTATATGTATGTCGTTTAATAGGACATAAAAGCTATCAAAGTTTTTTTTGATACTTCTAATGTTTTGGCATATTATGTTTAAACTACGTTTTTCTGAGATGAGGAGTTTGCATTCTGATGCTTTCTTAAAAATGTGTTCCGTATTGTTTATTATTTCAATATCAATCAATGTAATCCTTTATAACAATTTGGCACCCAACGTGGGGCGCCAAATTATTATAAAGGTAATGTGAATGTGAGTTGTCCGTATCTGCTAGCTTTTATTTACTTAGGTCGCCACTGGTCGTTGGACCAGGAAGAGCAAAATCTTCTATCAGGGCCTTGGGAAATACATACTCTTTAGTCAATACTAAGGATAGAAATGATAAACGGTATTCATTTGAATAATAAATTACATTTATAAATTAAATAATCGTACAGTTATAACATGGGAACATAAAATAATACTGAATGGTAGCTTACCCCCTGGATCGACTGAATCTATTTTCTAGCTAAGTATCTAATTAAAACACTACTCTTGACCGATAGCAACTAGGATTATTGTAAGATGAGTGAATCTCCGCTCCAGAAAAACGGAAGACCTACCGCACAGGGTGCTGCTTATTACCTGTTCAGTCCATCGTTCGTCTTCCAGTGATGAGCCGGGTACAGGCCAGATCAGTTCCAGTGCCACAGACAGGATAGCCGCGTTCCATATAAAGAAAACAGTCCGGCAGACGGTATACCGAGGGATCTCCAAGTATGATGATAAAATATTTTATTTCCCACTAGCTGCGAGACAATACAGCTAAGTAGCTAGCCCGGTCAGTTATTTAGCTTAAGGATTCAACGGAATAAAACCCGATCCAGATCCACGGTACACGCGGCCGACATTCTAAAATGATCCGTTTAGGTGGAGAGAAAAATACTCGGCAAGGAGTTATTTGTAACACAGATAATTGATAGGACAATTTGATTATGGTTTCGTACCATTTTAATGACGAAACAAGCGGTACACGCGTAATAACACTTTACGTTACGCAAGTGAATGATTTTACATTTTTGTTTAAAAATCACGATTACTTTCGGAAGGCGGTCTAACCTCCTAGGCAGCTTTCTAACAAGTGCGTCTTGCTCTACCAAAAACCCTGATATGTATTGTTTCGAAAAAATAAATGTGTCGTTTAGCTTCCACGTTTAAAATAAAGGTAACTGACGTTTCACTTACATTAATTTTAAAGCTCTTGTAAAAGCCGCTTTAATCGGCGTTAATAAATAAATAAATAAAAATGACGGGTACGCGACTAGACTCGTCGTAATGAAATAAAGATAGGATTAAATATTTCATAACAGTGCTTCGGGTAGAAAGTAATGGTAGTTTTATTAGATATTGATGTTTAATAATAGATTGTCAATCATATTTATACTGGCAGGTTCTAGTCAAGTCTCGTGTATATATTTCGGAACTATTTACATAAAACAAACACAAAATTGATTTATTGTGTGGACAATTATAATACATCCGTTTTAAATACTTGCAGACAGGGTGATTGCCCATTATTCGTAGTTATGTCTCTCGTATTTCTCTAGAATTAACATTTTTAATGCTTCTTAGAAATTTTAACAGCTGGTACCTAAAGTATCTGCCATCCCTATACAAAACATTTGAGATGTTTACATTCTTCCCTGGCTTGGAAGGAATGCATGGAATGCTTTTGGTAAGAATGATCCGTATTTGGGAAAAAAATGTTGTTATTTCGATCTCTCTTGGTCGTTATCAGTCTTGATTTTTTTTAAATAAGAAAATTCTTTAGCACCGTTGTGATTTGAACCACAATGAATCGAAAAAGCGACACTACTTTAAACTTGGTAACAATATTATAATTATAATAAAAAATAGGGAAGGGTTTTGGAATATAGTTTTTTAAAAGAATTTTATGAAGTAACAAGCGCTGAACCTTGAAAAATCACTGTATAATCTGAATTCTCTACAAATCAGTTACAATCTTGAAAATGACAATCAACATATTTTTTGTTTAAAAAGTTTTATGTTTTAGGCTGTTATTATAAGGTTCGTCTTAATTCTTAATTCCAATTTTCAAATTGACGCCTACAAACGACAATTTGTGGACTAGTTTTCACGTAGTACTGACTGAATAACCAACGCAGGCACAGACACCTGAAGTTCCTTAGTGGTTTGTCCGTTAATTCTCGTCGAAGAATATATTGACATGGTAAATATTGGGATCTCTATTCTCCACTACCATTAATCCTTATAAACTTCACGATGCTTGATTGAAAGACATAAAGGTTCTAATAACACGGTGGCTGTTTATTGTCGTATTGTAATTATAATCATATCTCTTAGAGCAAACGTCCTTCCAGGCTGAAGGCTAGTTTTTATATGAAGAGCTTCTAAAATCCTGAAGTCTTCATAAATTTACCTTCGGTCATCTTTGGCACAACTCGGCAACGAGATCATGTGACCCGAAGAGCCCGTAGACTTATATGGTAAAGTATGTATATACAGGATCAAAAACTTTTATGATTCAGTACACTTAGTGTGTTTGATGATTTAACATTTTATTAAATTATTTTAATGGTGCCCCTGTATATGTACTACGTATTAACTCTTTGGATAACAACCATCCAAATCTAATCACACAACCCCATTCGCAATACATATCACAATCACCACCCTCGACTGAAATTCCACTACGCACAGCCTAATTTATTGTCATTATTATTTTGATTGAATTGATAAAGTAAATACTTTGATTATAATATCAGTTGAATAAACAGAGATGTCACGAAAACTAATTGGAAATTGTTGGAATTTAATTTTAGGACACACAATTTATTTTTTTAAATATCCATTTCCATTCCCGTGATAATACATTACGAAATTATAACAATAATATTTTTAACTAGCTGGTACTCGCTAAGCGTTCCTATGCCATTTAACCCGGCGTCATTGAGGCAGGGTTAATATGACCCTGCACGTTTTGTACACGAAAAATTTCTTAGAAATAATTGCCGCACACAACCATCTGTCTCAGTAGCTGCAGCTAAGTATCACCCCTCCCGTTCATGTACCTCACTTTAGTCGTCCATCGCCCATGCAAGGAGCAACGCGTGTGTAAAACTGCGACCGGGTAATTATGACCCAGCTCAACGGCGACGTTGCTGCTTTGTGCCAATGTATATTTTTCAAATTTTATATGTGAATTTAAAAAAAAAACTTATGATGTGAAAGACAAATTATTTCTGCAATTAATACTCCAATAATTGAAAGGTTAGGTATTATAGATTTGATTTAAGTATATTTGATAAGTTGATAAAAAAAAATGTTATTACCAATGTGTTTTATTGCTCCTACTAATTACATATACAGTTATATACAGGATGAGGCAAATGTAATCATCCGATGTTCTTGTGCTGTAATTTTTTTGTTTAATGAAAAACTTTGTTTCTTCTTGTGAAATTTCTTTATTTAATCCGTTAGAATTTATTCCATCAAGTCGAGAAAATGATATCAGCCAAGTGGCCGCCACCAGAGTTGATGACCATACGGGCCCATTTTACGGCATTTTCCATTACTTTTGTCAGAGCTTCAGGCGATAGGTTTTCGCATTCCTGGATAGTAAATAAACAAAATAATCATTTTTGGGGCACCGAAAATCCGTGTATCATCCACGGAGAGCCATTACACCTCCTCAAAATTACTGCGTGGTGTGCTGTTTACGTTGGAGGAGTCATCGGGCCATTTTTTCAGAACGCCGTAGGCCAAACGACGACTATGGACGGTGCGCGCTATAGAGCCATGATTATCGAGTTTTTTCTTCCTCAATTGGATTAATTGGGTCTGAAAAACACGTGATTCCAACAGGACGGTGCAATGGCGCACACTGCTCGAACCACAACCAATATTCTAAAGGAAGCATTTCCGGGTCGCTTAATCCCTCGTTTTGGTGATTTGCACTGGCCGGCCAAATCACCCGATTTAACCGTTCCAGACTTTTTTATGGGGTTTTTGGAAGTCACGAGTTTACGTCAACAAGCCTCAGACTCTTGATGACTCTTGGAGAATATTCGTCAGGATTGCGAGAACCTGTCGCCCGAAGCTCTGGCAAGAGTGATGGAAAATGCCATAAAACGGACCCGTATGGTCATCAACTCTGGTGGCGGCCACTTAGCCGATATCATTTTCTCGACTTGATGGAATAAATTCTAATGGATTAAATAAATAAATTTCGCAAGCAGAACCAAAGATTTTCATTATACAAAAAAAAAAATTACAGCAAAAGAACATCGGATGATTACATTTGCCCCGCCCTGTATTATAAATACCGAATTTTAAAAAAACAAAATTATTTTATACAAGGTAAAATAGTAACAATTGTAACAGGGTCATAATGACCCACCTTAACGTTAGTGTAACTTTTTTTCGCCACAATGACACCGGGTTAATAAAGAAATTGTTTCTCCCTGCGTCACTTTTACCATTCGTCCTGTTCCCCTTCCGCCTCCCCTTCGCCACCCCTTCCGCCTCCCCTTCCGCCTCCCCTTCATCTCCCGCGTCCCCTTCCCCTTTCGCTGTCCCATTCCACCTCTTCCACCTTCCCTCTCTCCACTCCACTCCCCCCCTTCCCCCGTCCCGCGATCTCCCTACCCAAGTTTGCCTCCCCCTACCCCTCCCCCGATCCCGCATTCCATACACTCAGTCCCGGTACATTCAGTTTTCAAACAGCTCGTGTGCCACCTATTGCAATTTTAATCATTTCAGAGCTCACCAGTAGTACAAACCTTGTCCTGACAATAACAAACATAAAAAAAAGAATTATCCAATTTGGTGCAGTCGTTCGGAAGTCATGCGCGTACATACGTTTCGGCGATTCATTTTTATTTATATAGATTCATTATTCCCATTGAGATCAATAAAACTGATTTCGGGAAAGACAACGTTATACAATTACAAGATTTTTTTTTTTAATTAGATTTTAATATAGGAATTTGAAATTAAAGGGGGGTTCAATGAATAGTGCACAAAGATTTTTAAATAGACTGGACAGACATAAAACAGATTTTAAAAAAATACATTTAGAAACATATTGTTTAAGGTTTCAAAGAAAGACTTGTTAATAAAGCTGCTGAGAATATACCCTTTTAACACTAACCACTAACCCCAAAATTCCTACCTGCCTCTTACACATTTTTCCTTCTGAGAACTTCCTCTCCTTCTCATTTAATTTCAGGCAATTCTCAGTGATGTCTGTTGTCTAGTTAGTGTAGTTAGCAATAGATTCTGTTTTTTTCCCCCTTGATTGAGGTTAATCCTCTACTTACCCTTTGTTCAATCTTCATCTAAATCTAAGTCTAAGAGATCAAAAGCTAAAATTTTCAAATTTAAAAGCGAAAAGTCAGTCAATTTTATTACAAAGTTCCATCATTTAGGCGCCTAGTTATTTCTAAGTCGGTATTTATAAAACGTTTTTATTTGGCAGTAGAAATAAACCCCGGCTGATAGTTAGATACGCTCGGATGGAATGCTGTGTATTTACTGTAACGCTACGCACAAGGCGAAGCGTTTGTTAATCCTCGCGGAATAGAGAACATTGTTAGAAAAATCATTCGCAGTGGAGGTTGTGTGTATAATAACGAATACAGTAGGTACGTAAACCTTATCTATATATATCAAAATGAATAGTTTCCTTTATCACCTTTATTATTGTCCACACCATTCATACGATTGTGATGAGACTCTGGTCTGCAAACATTTTTACGTACTGTTTATAAAATTTGTACAAAAAATCATTATATGTGACGTGAATATTTCATTAAGCTTAACGGCAGGGAGGGGAACTAAGGAGAGGTGGGGTTGGTACATGGGAGGGGGAAGTTGCGGTACATTGGGACGCGGGAGGGGAAAGGGGGTGGGGAGGCGGATCGAAAAGTGGGAGGGGAAGGGGACGCGGTAGGGTAATGGGAACAGGAATGGGAACGGGGACCCACGGATGAGGTCACACAGGGGAGGGATAACTGAGGGTGATGGGCAAAGGAGGAATAGTAGGGGATAGCGGGGGGGGGGGGGGGAAATTTCGAAAATCCATGCTTCTTGTTTACATTACAACCTGCAAAGCTACTGCAAGTAGCTTGTCGGCACATGCACACAAATGTATGTGGCCTACTCACGCATCACAAAAACTTCTGATTTATTAGTGTATATCCAATAGCACTTCAATAAACATAATGAAAACACTAACAATATAAAATCTGGATAATAGAGCTGGAGAAAAGGGTATAAAAACGACCATACGAGGTGTTTTTTTTAACTTTTCCATATTTTGTACGTATTTTTTCCAAAACCAAAACTATCAACATTTTCGAACAATAGTAACTTTATTTTAATTTCATTTGTTAGTATTTCTTAATTTAAAAAAAATATTTTAGTGAAGTACCCGACGTTATCCGCAGTGCAAAATTATCAAAAGAGTCAAAATTTTGCAATAAGGGATGGGATATATTTTTTTTAATATTGTTTAGACAGTGACATTATAACTGTTTCGAAGGGTGAGTGTTCTGAATTTCATCAAACTCCGATAACCCTGGAAAGATATTTCACGTAAAATTTACACATGCGTGTTAGAATTATTGCTCTCTAGTTCTTAATAGTGCGAATCCGTCGCTGGGCTTTTCAGCCATCTTACTCGCTGCTTGTACCTTCTGAAAAAGCATTATATTGATACTTTCCAAAAGCTGATTGATTTTTATATAATATATACCTATATGTTATTAAAATATTATATATCTTAATTATTTAGTACATTAGTCAAAATGGCTCATTATTAGTTAGAAAACTATTTAACTTATATGTTCAACATGGCTTCTTACGGATACAAATGTTTTGATATTTTTATGTTAATCTTTGGTTTTATAAAATTTTTGGTCTCATACTCCTTTATTAAACATTTTTTATTTCTATTTTTTTATTATGCTGTTTAATCAGAGGTAAAGTCACAAGGAGGAAATCCATAATTGGTTTTATTTTGGCTATACAAACATGTACAAACTGGAAAAATGTAAACTGTTGATTTCCCGAAAATAAAATAAATAAATAAAAAAGGGATTAGAGAAAAAAATATATTCCTAAGTTTTGTTGATTATTGAAGAACTTTTATACGTATAACAAACAAACGTATATTCACCAATTGTAATATTTTTTATTTCATTTGTTTGTAAAAACATAATACCGATTGGTTTATTCAAATCAATTAACAAAATAAAATATTACAGCTAGTTAAAACTCGTGCGTCAATTTTACGTATTTTATCTTTACTGTATATCAAAATATGATTATGTTTCTAGGGTTAAAAATAAATATATATATTTTTTTAAATACATTAAACACACATCGCGGCACTATTTTTATACGATATTTAAAGATGATACCTAGTTATTGAACTTTTATGTGGGAAAGCATTCTCTTGAAATATCGTAGTCATAATATTATTTCAAAAAGTTTTAATTAAATTTTATAAAAACATCAGTTGTCAGCAGGTGCGGTAATTTTTAATTTAATGTTGAAAAAAAAGTGAGAATGGGTGAGAGAGGGAAAATAATGTCTTTTTTGGTGTGCGAATATGTTACTGCGCTATTTCTCTCCATATCTTATCTCCTGTTCTCTTAATAAATGAATACAAGCTTCTGTTTTTACGGGAATTAATAACCGAAGCGAGGTTTATATAAAGATTTGGAACAGCGGGATTAATGGGAGCGATTAATAATTCTAGTTATTGCGGCAGCCTCCGAACAAAGACATATAGGCGCGTTGTTGGATATTTATTACGTTAAGGGGTGGAGGGTGGTCTTTTTATAAAAGAAAGCTCAAAATTATTAGTTTTTGTTTTTGTATTTACTGTATAAGATTACCAATTACCTTTTCAGGCTCTAACTTACCTATTTGGGGTAAGTTTTGCAGCTGAATGAGCGGATGGGGGAAAAAGATGGCAAGCTGATGGAAAGAAGGAGGGAGCTCGTTTTTTCGATCTCCTTTGGTGAACAAACAGCCACTTATAGCAACAGTTCAGTTTTGAAGGCGTATATTTCACCAGGTTGATACCGATAGTATCTATCGCTCTGAAACGTGTCACCAATATTCTTTGTGATATGTTGTATAAATTAAAACTTTAAAAAAAAGGAATAACCGTGCGTTCTCAATGACAAGTTGCAAAGCAAACCTCTTCTAAACAATCATATAGGGTACCACAAGGAAGCGTACTTGGACCGATATTACTTCTTATATGCATCGTGATATGATTTCTAACAAAAAAACAAATTATTTTTTGCTGACGATCCATTAAAGATAAAGAAGTGGAACATGGATTTGCGAATGTCAGTATTGTCGATTTAATGTCAATATATCAAAATATTGATATTTTATAGACATTAAAATAGCCAGATGAAAGCCGGCGAATGGCTTTACTCTCAATTACATAAAGGACAAGAAATCTATCAACACACTCAAGATTCATCACGTCAAATCTTGGTCTGAGATTGTTACAGATAAATGTGACCAAAGGGTATAAGGTTGAATTAGCTCAGTAGTAAGAGCAGAGTCCCGGTGAAACTAAGGATCCAAATTAATTTCCTAGATGCGACCGTATTTTTTATTATTTTTCTGCTTAAATTGTTTTTTTCTTATATATCGAATATTCTTTTTTTAATCATGTCAATGATTAAAAAATAATATTCTTTTGAATTTGTTTCCATGGAGTTATTTTAGGTGCCCAGAATATATTTTTTAAAATTGTTTTCCTGATGAAGCAGAAACCGGTTGGTGAATATTTTTTTACGTGAATATCTCAGAAGAGTCCCTACTGCTCCCAACCGCCTGGAGCCTGTGAGACTATGCCATCCCCAATTGGGGTACGTTGTGAGGCTGAAAGTAAACGGGGAGGCGAATGAGGTGGGGAAGAAGAAGGTAGAGAAGTATCTGGCTATTCAGATCTAGTCACCGAGCATGACCACACCCATTTCAAACAAAGTTTTAATTTTGAATGATAGTCGTCCACTGGAATGTGCTGCAAATACGCATTATTTATTTATTTATTTATTAACATTAACGGTATAAATATACCATAAATACAGATTACATGTCGCAATATCATAGTTGTACATAAGATATAATAAA
The DNA here is from genome assembly GCA_917563855.2 of Limnephilus lunatus. Taxonomy (NCBI): domain Eukaryota; kingdom Metazoa; phylum Arthropoda; class Insecta; order Trichoptera; family Limnephilidae; genus Limnephilus; species Limnephilus lunatus. The sequence continues at coordinate 87,489,973 of OU830594.1, read as the reverse complement.
AGACAGAGAATAAGTTAGTTGTTGCATTTGGTTGAGAAGTGACGCAAGGAGCTACAATTACATATAATACTAGTGTAAAATAAAATTTATACTTATTGATTGAAAATATTTGATAGAATAGCCTTCTTGTACCTAGCTTCCGTGCAGTTAAATAAATCCGCCACATCTGCGTATCTATTACTAACTTCATGTAACCTAGGTACAAGCGAGTTTTTCATGTACTCAGTCCTGGTGTTGTTACATTTAAATAGCATTTTGGAGCATTTTATATTATTTTAAATGATTAAATTGTGAAAACACTGATCTATCAAACGAAAATTACTTGCGCACGCCGGGATTTGAACCCTTCGGATCAGAACCTTGCCTCTCGACCACGGATGCCGTTAACACTTGCTAAAATATTAATTTTTAAACAAATTATTTCTTTTATTTAGTAAATAATCTTACCAAAATTTTCAACGTTATTCTGAACGAAAAATGTTCGTATAAGTTTTTGTGAATCCAAAACAGTGAAGATAGTACACAATGTACATTATTCATACATTGCTTTTAAAATTGTGATTTATACACTATTTCTCCCACAACAAGCTATTTCCCATGATATTTATGTGTTATAATCATGCTGGTGTCTGGATAAAGTTATTTAAATATTCCATTATGGGGGACAGGCCTTCTGTGCATACTGAAGGCAGTTGCATACAAGATGTGCAATATGTTCATGTTCAACGTGCACTCCACAAAGGTTGCACGTGTACTCTGTGTACATGTGCAAGCAAAGGAGTGTAGAGTATTATAGTTCACACTTTCCTTTGCTGAAATAGGTGCTGCTTTGAGTTTTAGCAAGTGTTACTCACGTGTTGACTGAGGATGGATAGGAATATGTAACTAATGTTATGTAGATGAAATCTTTCTACAAGTGAAAAAATAAATATGCTAGAATATGTACTGTTTATTAAAAAAATTCAGGTTGAAATTTCTTGTTGAAGTGAAGTCTTCTTTAGCACCGTTGTGATTTGAAACTCGATGAAACGAAAAAACGACACTAAAAAGAGACAAAAACATACATCTATAGGATTTATCCTGCGAGAGAATGTGATACATTACTCGGTATTCTCTTTTTGCGGTGGTTCCTTAGGTGTGGTGGAGCCCGGCGATCACGGAGGCCGCCAGTTTAAAATAAACATAATTGTAGAATTTAGTCTTGTAGAAATTGAATAATCTGAAAGTAGGTTGCCTATTGTATGGTGATGATGCGGTGCTGATATCTAACAGTATGGAAGATTAAAAGTCTCTCGTTTCTAGACTGAACGAAGTATGTATGAAGAATAAGTTAATGATGAATGTAAGTAAGTCTAAAGTCACGGTATTTGAAAAAGAGAGTACGAAAACAACGTGGAACATAATTGTAAATGATGAATACTTGGAGCAAGTGGATGGGTTTGTTTATTTGGGAAGTATGTTTACGAGAGATGGGAAGGCTGATAGAGATATTGAAAGAAGGGGGAATGCAGGTGGCTCTATTAATGGAGGACTGTACGCCGTTGGCACCAACAAAAAACTGTCCAAAGAAGTGAAGCTAGCCGTCGATAATGAGTACTGGTACCTACCTCGATGTATGGCAGCGAGTCATGGAACTGGCAGAGGAATAATGAAAGTAAACTAAATGTTGTAGAATGAGATCGTTGAGGCGAATGTGTGGTAAAACCATTATCGAGCGTGGAGATCCGCAAAGAATGCAAGGCTGATGTAAGCGTAATGTGTAAGGTTAAGAAAGGGACGCTCCGATGGTTTGGGCACGTAGAGCGAATGAACGAGGAAAGGAGTGTTATGGTGCGTTTCCATGCTTGCCAAGGCTCGGCAAGCCTCCACAAGCTCCAATCGTATCCAAATCTCGCTTGGCATTTGGAAGCCGTTTACACGCTTGTGACTGCGTCAGTACGCTACCAACACCCAAGCGTGGTGGACGCCGAACTTGTGTCGGCTATTGCGTTTGGTTTAACATACTTTTATTTGAAATACAAGCAAAGTATAAAAAAACAATACAATATTGTCTTGTATTATAAAAAAAAAAAGTTATTCCAACAAAGATCATATGTTTTTTTATTGTAATAAATAAAAAATCATCAATAAAAGATTATTTATTTATATTGACTTTATATGTAAATCCAATAAATTAAATTAGTGCAATCAAATTATGTACTTATACATTTTAATAAGTCAGGCATGCCTCTTACGTCATACATATGTCTCGTAATGTTAATTATCGATATACCGCATGGAGCAAAAACGGCGTGCATTCGCCGTCAGTTCGGAAATTATACTGAGCGTTTGCCAAAGCTTGCCGCTGGATCCGACCCCGACTGGATCGGCGGCAAGCTCTTGCAAGCCTACGCAAACCAAGACAAACGACCTGTTTCCACGTTGGCGTTTGTGGAGGCTTGCCGAGGCTTGGCAAGCGTGGAAACGGGGCTTAAGGATATGATGCAAATGTGAATGGTATAAGAAGTCGAGTCGAATAAAGACAAGAGTCAGAATAATAGCATAAGAGCATGTATGAGACGTTGTTTGAATGTAAACGAGGCAAGGAATGTGTGCCAAGACCGAGTTGTTTGGCGGTCCGTCCTCTCTGCCTTCCCCTGCGGCGGGAAAATGGCGTTAATTAGTAAGTTAGTCTTGTAGAATACAAAATAAACATAATTTAATTTGGTTTTAGTTAATATTTTTAATAAAAATAACATGTAACGTAATTTAATAACAGAAAATTATTCTCTTTACAATCCAATTTACCCTCAATATCAGCATTTAGTCAGGCGACTCTTCAATAATTGTTTGAAGGCAAATAGAGAACACTCACTCGCATCCAATTGGTTTGCAAGTTCATTTAAAAACACCACTCCCCTGTCCTGATATGTCCGTCACACCTGGATATAATGACCCCCAGATTCCTACCCACCTCTCATATCTTTTTCCTTCCCAGAACTTCCTATCCTTCCCCTCCTTAAAAAGACCCTCCACATAGCATTCCCTAAGATGGCATAGGCCCTGAGGGAAATTATTATCCTCAGGGCTTCCTGTGTGGGGCTAACGTAAAAAAGAAAATGCTTCTTCGGAGAGTCGAAATTATTGTTAGTTAAAATATTTTTACAGCGGATTTTCACTCACGATGCCTTCAGATATAAGTATATTGACTTTGGTTGTACGGCCAATTATCCTCTTTTCATACTTACTTGAAGAAAAAATCTTCTAAAGGATCAGGCCGGACGAATTGTCGCCGGACCAATTGTCCGCCGGACGAACTGTCGGCCGGACGAACTGTCGCCGGACCAACTGTCGCCGGACGAATTGTCGCCGGATGAATTGTAAGGTCACCATTGTAATGAGTTAATACCAAATTTTGTTGTGTGGGTAGATGATGCGAAGTGTATTTGATTTTGGGATCGTGTTTTGTGATGGCGTATGTCTGAATTAAAGACTGGTCTGATGTTAGTGTGTGAGGATCTATATATGATTTGTAATATTGCACTTGTGATATTGTATTTAGGTAGAACCGTAAAAGGAAGTTTGTTTGTCTTTGAATGTATATGTTTGATATGTGTATCCCACGGTAGATGGTAGATATTCCTTGTAGCTCGATTTTGAATCACCTGTATTTCTGATATTTGTTTTTTTTGTAACTAAATAACTCAGTTATGCCTCCCGGTGTTATTTTATAGCATATTTAACATTTAAATAGCATATGTTTATAGTCAGCATTCCCATATTGCTCTCCTCAGTATCTAAAAAAATTGTATTTTGAGGTGCCTAACTCGACGATCGATATTTTTATACAATGTTTTAGGTCCACGTGTTGTCAAGGAACCACCCGCTTTACAATCAAGACGTCAAAAGATCCAGAGATAATACCCCAGTTTCAGCAACAACCTGTTTTCATAAAATTATGGATTAAATAACGTTGTTTTGCCAAGTTAATTGCACCAAACAACGTACTCTGATCTAAACAGCAAATATTATCTTGGAGAATCCCACGAAGATTTAACTATCCCCCGCCATCTGTTGGAAGAAGTTTGAAACTACCTAGTAGTTATCGTCGGCCATAATACGAGTAAGTATAAAGCCGGCCCAAGTTTCACACGGCCAAACTTTGGCGGCGCGGCCAAGAAAACTCTGTGACAGTAGGTCCTGGCGACGCATCGCACACTGCTTCATCCGATAGAACAGATGGGAAATCGTACATTTTGAGGACGTAATGAAATTAAGACTTTTTATGAATGTAAATTCTTTTTGAGGATCTGACAAGATAGCGACAGTACGGTTGAAATTTAAGAATCCGACCCCGAATACAACTCCGACGCCGCGCCATATGGAAACCATATGAAGTTTGTGGCTTAAACTATGTGATGAGACGCGTTTATCTCATTATCTCAGATAACACAAAGGAATGTCATACTCATTTAATGAAAGGAAGTAACCTTGAATTTATCTTCAAAGAGAGTGGAGTTTAACGATCGGGACAAGCTATACACAAAAGAGCGCATTGTTATTGACCCGCGATGATATTTTCATAAGTCAGCTGCGTGTTTGTTTTGACTTGGAACACAGGATTGAACAGAAAGGTCGTTAATGTTAAACGATAAAAAAACAATTCTACGGGTGAGACACGAATGTTATTTTAGAAATGTTCAATTCAAAATAATAGTGTGGACCATAAAACACTTATTTATGACTAAGTACGTAAAAACTTTAATTTAAACGGATCTCCATAAAAGATTTATGTGGAGATATAAGACAGAGGGGTTTTGAGCGGCGCGTATGACATTTCAGTGTTAAGTGTTTACTTCATCAAATTTTGCAAATTCACTTTGTGGCACCATTTTATTAATTAAATAATTAAAACACTTTGTTTTTACCACAATAATCTTTATTTAAAAAGTCGACATGTTTCGAGAACGGTGTTCTCTTCATCAGGACATTATATGTACTAAAAACTAAATTATCAAGCATAGAAAGACAGGCGTGGGTGGAAATGGAATTAGTTGGAGGGGGGGGGGAGAGGGGTGGAAAGAGGAGGAGCTTAGCAAATAGACAGGGGGGGGGTTGCTTAGAAGATCATAGACAAAATTACAATGGAAATATGTATACATATTATATATGTATATATATATATATATATAAAAGGCGGTTAGATATTGCGCATTTATTATATGTTTAGGTAAATATAGAACCCAATTAGAAAATTACGTTTCTGGATGTGGATGACCATATAGTTGTTCTGAGGTACTGTAAAGTTAGGAATTCTTTATTGGGACTTCCAACATTTGGAGAGAGTAACATTTCTTTCATTCTGCATCGTGCAAAGGTTAGTTAACAGGAAAATTTGAAATTACATCCAGTTTAAAATTAAACCAAATAAAATGTCTGGGATTGCTTTACATAAACAAACTAGGTACTTATTTGGAAATATGTCAGTAGGTCAATGTGCCAGTAGGAGATCTGGTTACATAATATGACATTAAAGGTAAAATAAAACATCCAATATTAGTTAGGTAGTTGGAGCTCTTCGAGGTTATTGAAGCAAGGCTTCTTTTCGCACGCTCGACACCTGAGGGTAAGTTGATAAATATGTCACGGAAAAGAATCATATGTAACGCAAATTTATATGAAACGCTATAATGAAAGTGAAGTTAAGTAAAGTAAAATGAAAGTGAAGCAAAGTGAAGTGAAGTGAAGCGAAGTGAAGCGAAGTGAAGCGAAGTGAAGCGAAGTGAAGCGAAGTGTAGCGAAGTGAAGCGAAGTGAAGCGAAGTGAAGCGAAGTGAAGCGAAGTGAAGCGAAGTGAAGCGAAGTGAAGCGAAGTGAAGCGAAGTGAAGCGAAGTGAAGCGAAGTGAAGCGAAGTGAAGCGAAGTGAAGCGAAGTGAAGCGAATTGAAGCGAATTGAAGTGAAGTGAGGCGATGTGAAGTGAATTCAAGCGAAGTCAAGCGCAGTCAAGCGAAGTGAAGCGAAGTGAAGCGAAGGGAAGCGAAGGGGAGCGAAGGGGAGCGAAGGGAAGCGAAGCGAAGTGAAGTCAAGCGAAGTCAAGCGAAGTGAATCGAAGTGAAGCGAAGTGAAGCGAAATGAAGCAAAGTAAAGCTAAGTGAAGCAAAGTGAAGCAAAGTGAAGTGAAGTGAAATGAAGTAAAGTGAAGTGAAGCGAAGTGAATTAAAGTGTAAATGGAGTTGGAGTTGGAGTTGAGTTGTTGGGGATGTTGAGGGGATGGAGATATTTTATTCCTGTTACTGTTATATTGCTAATTGACGGCATAAGTTTGTGACGTTTAACTTCAGTCGTGTGGTCTATAGCACACTCATTTTATTGTAATATCAAATCACCCGGGGAAATAAAATTACCAAAATTAACATGAATACTAAATTATAGTTTATATTATAATTGACATTTGGAAAATTCACGGAATAGCAGCGAAATATGATTTGAAGAATTAACAAGAAGATTAAATTACAGTTTTTAATTACATTTGACATTTGAAAAATCACGGGATAGTAGTAAAAAAAAATGAATTGAGGAATTACATGAAAAAATTTGAAGTTAAGGGAATAAAAACCTCACACGTAACAATCATTTACATGAGACTTTTGAAAAATCACGGGATAGTAAAGATTTATACCAAAGAGTTGAACCTTGGGGGAAAATTAGAAAAACAGTTCAACCAAACAAATCAAGAAAACAATAGAGATGGCAATCTCTGAAATAAAATTGTCAACCAAACAAACGAAACCCGGAGTTATTAGTCTTCATTTATAAAACTAATAAATATTCTTAGTTTATTCCTACATATTGATATTTCCCACTTTTAATATGTATATATTCGGTTATCGATCTGAGAATTGTGCAGAACTCAATGTGCGAGATCCGAGCTTGGAATACACTTCATCTCGTTCTGTATTGCAGGTTATAATCCTACCCAAACGTATGTATTCATATATTTCTTTCTATGTACTGTACATTGGAAAATGCGGACCCGCCTACGGTTTGCGTTTAAGATCTGTCGGATCGTTGTCGCTTTATCTCTTGTACGCGAGAGGGAGAATTCACGACTCAAACTCTTGCAAATACCGTGAATATATGATTGTTTATAGGACGAAAGCGATTCGCCCTAAGTAAATAGTAGAATTCGGAGAAGTTGGAATTTGGAGGTTTCGGGACTCGGGGAAAGACCTGAATGACGTGCATGATGACGATGGAAGACTAATTGGGACGCGGTAACTTAGGTACCAATCAATTTAGTCGTGTCAAAAGATTGTGCGAATTTCTAGTTGATCTCTGACCATCATGTTTACTTTTTGGAGGAAACGGAGCCAAATTATGCAAGCAATGCCCCCCCCCCCCCGGGTTCGTCAAATATTCAATCAACTCATTACATTAACCTACTAAAACAGTGTTATATATGAACATTACAGCACCAGTACCGTAAGGAGGAGAGCCAAGCAGAAATAAAATCTTGACTAATAAAATCCACTAACAATTAACCATTTGAGTTACATTTAACTATATGTTCAATTGAACACGCAAAATGTCATTAATTACAGGTAACTTACGAATTCATTAGAAGGGTAGGAAATCAAAACAGAGTTTAGGGAAAGTTTAGTTCATAAATAAAATTAAATGTAACTTAGAATTGCAAAGAAGAGACCAATTAAATTCGAAGCTCAACGCTCCGTTCAGAATCAAAGGGTACTACAAAATAAAAGTAATTACATTCCCATACCATAAATCAAAAAACAAACAACGTTTGGTGGAATCTATTTACAACATAAGTACGAAAAATTTACGTTCAAGGTCTTAAATAACGTATTAATTAGTTAAGTGCTTATATCTATAAGGATATGTAGTACACGGGGACTTTAAATAGCCTTCTGTAGTTATCAAAGAAAATAAGATTCCAATTTTCATGAAGGCTTGTGTGTCGTAAGGGAGGAATTTCCCACCCATACTACACACATGTAAAGCCTTAGGAAGATTTAAATATCGATCAGAGCCAAGAGAAAAGTTAAAGAAAACAGAAAAGGATTAAAAGAAGCGAAAATCAAATTATCACAATTGCTAGGAGTGACCATGAGTCGCCTCATTTTATAAAAAAAAAAGAATTCACAGAGGTGAGAGGTGATACATTACAACTACTATCGTTACCGAACCAAACTAAAGCAAGTAGCTAATAATGCCTTAAGATGGCGCCACTTACGTCAACAGCTAGCGGAACATTAGCTGGCGGGTGTAAGTACTCCTCGATTTGAATTTTCATTAATATCTCCAATCTGGATAAGGATAATAGTTTGTGATTATGCTACTGTCATGTGGACCGCGGCCCGTAGTGTTTTTAATTGCTGGTTATTCAATTTTTTTTATTAACGGAGTTAAGTACGTCCAATTTACAATACAATAACACGAACTTAACAAAATTTATAAATTATAAGATAAAAGGGTGCTACATGAAAGCAAAGGCAAAATCAGATACAAACATAAGAAAATAGAAGTGACAAGCCACTTCAAGTCTAAGGTAAAAATCAAAGTATAATATGGTTATAATATATCGTCAATTGCTTAATAATAATAATATAATAATAATAATAATAAATAAATAAATACCGGGCATTTCAATAAAAAGAGGGATTTTTCAAGGAGACTCATTAAGTCCTCTTTGGTTTTGCTTAGCATTAAATCCTCTATCTAAAATGTTAATTAAAAGCAAGTTTGGAATAAAAATTAAAGGTAATACTAGAGAGAGAAATATAATTTCTCATTTATTATTTATGGATGATTTAAAATTATATTCGAATTCTGAACCAAATTTAGAGAAAATGATTAAAGTAGTTAAAATTTTTTCAGATGATATTAAAATGACTTTTGGTTTAGATAAATGTAGAACGATCCATATAGAGAAAGGTAAAATTGTAGATAGAGACGACGGTATATTTAGAAATTTCAAAATTGAAAGTATGAAAGGGGGTGAGGTTTATAAATATTTAGGATATCCGCAATCAAATAGATTAGATCATACTAGTATTAAAAATGATATTAGGATTAAATTTAAAACTAGGATCAGAAAAATTTTGAAATGCAATCTATCTGCTAAAAATTTAGTAAAGGCGATAAATACTTGGGCAATACCTCTATTAACTTACTCATTTGGCATAATTAAATTGTCTAATACAGATTTAGATAGCTTAGAACGATTGATTAGAACTACATTAACAAAATTTCATTGCCACCATCCAAATTCAGCTGTAGAACGAATTAATTTACCCAGAAATTTAGGAGGTAGAGGTATAGTCAAAATAACATCTTTAAAACATAATCAGGTTGAAATGCTAAGAAATTTTTTCCATAGGAAAGCTGATAGTTCAGAAATGCACAAAATTATTTGCAAGGCAGATAGAAATATTTCACCATTAAATTTATACGACGAGAATGCCAGCATTCTTATAAATACCAACCAGGAATTATTAGATTCCTGGTCAAATAAAATTCTTCACGCAAAACACTTCAATTATCTCAACCAAACATATGTTGACAAATTTTCGTCAAACAAATGGTTGAGTATTGGAGAGTTGAGCGCAGAAATAGAAGGCTTTATGCTTGCCATACAAGATAGAGTCATTAATACTAAAAATTATAGGAAGCATATCATCAAAGATGCAAATCAAATTGATGATTTATGTAGAAAATGTTTGGCTATTCCGGAAACTATAGAACATATTATATCGGGATGTTCTGTATTAGCGCCGTCCGAGTATACATTTAGGCACAATCAAGTTTTAAAAATAATTCACCAAAGTTTGGTAACTAAACATAACTTGATTGACTGCCGTAATGTACCATATTATGAATATGAACCAAATTCATTTTTAGAAAATGAATTTTATAAAATTTCTTATGATAAAACTATTCTGACAGACAGAACAATTACTCATAATAGACCCGATATAGTTTTACATGACAAAATTAAGAAAATAACTTATATCATTGATGTCGCTATTCCAAATTCTTGTAATATTCAGAAAACTGTTTCTGAAAAAATAAGAAAATATACAGATTTAGGAAATGAAATTAAAAGAATTTGGCATTCTCAGACTATAAAAATATTACCATTTGTTATTTCGGCTACTGGCATTATACCAAGCTCTCTCATTCAAAATTTAGGCGTATTAGATTTGTCAAAAAATTTGTACATAAAAATGCAAAAGTCGGTCATTTTAAATACATGTAGGATTACGAAAGATTTTTTAAATATTTATATTGAGGGATCAGTAGGATTTATCGGACCAGTTAGGATTTCATCAGAGCCGAACCCTCTGATATGAAAATATCTGGAGTCGGTGAAATATTTTCCCATTATGTTTCTGGTGGATTGACGTATTGTTCTTGTATTGTTTTATTCTTATATAGTGCACTTACATTGCGATCATTTACTAGATATTTATTTGTGGAAAAGTGTGTGGAAGGGTTTAGTCTTTCATTTGGGAAAGATTCAACCCGGACATAAAATCTGGAGCACCGTAAAAAATATAATAATAAAGGTCTTTATTCCAGGATGTGGGGAGGAGAGTGCAATCCCAAACATCCCATACAGAGTATAGGTACAGCATGTAATAAAATCATAGATAATTATAAATAAATAAGAGTTAAGATGAAACAGAGTCAAGGCTAAAAAATAATAAAATAGATTAAAAATAAAAATCGAAGGCAAAGAAAAATAGGAAAGTGACAATAATATAGTAAGATTGAATTTAGAAAGATAAAAATAAAATAAAAGAAGTAATATTATTAGATAATAATAAGGATTCATAGATCTTTTAATTCTCAATCTTTTACTGAGCTCTTATTGTGGGAGCCAGTGTCTTTCTCCAGTGTTCTTCGATGCTCGAACCTGAAGACAGACGGGATTCTATGATGAGAATATTTCTGGAATAGTTTATCCTTTCCCTCAGTCCTGCAATCCTGGTCCTTAATAGAGCTTTAAATCCTGGAACTCGTCCTTCTGTAAACATTGAGGAGGCACTGCAGTGCCTGGGGAGTCCGAACATCAGACGGTAAGCATTATTATATTGTACACGAAGCCTTTCCATGGTTCTTTTTTTGAAGTTTGCCCAAAGCTCGCATGTGTACAGGGTGGTGCAGAAGGCTAAGAAGAGCGTCCTTTTCACCCGTGGACTGCAGAGTCGAAATCTTCTACTGAGCATGTTGCATTTTATGCTCAGTACACGCCTCTGCCTGTCAATATCTTCGTCATCTGTTAATGTATTGTTGATGATATGTCCTAGATATTTGGTGGATTCTACTCTTTTTAGAAGTTCGCCGTTCAAAAAGGCGGGGGGAATATTTTTAGCAACCGCCTTAAATCATTTAACTTACCAAAAACTCAAGGTCTTTACTTGAGTTGACCAGTCTACACATTCTGGACCGAGGTAAATAATATCCATAATTAGTCAATTTCTGATAGAGGGAAGGCCGTTAATTTTTTAAGGCGGAAGATATATTGAAAGGGATAAGTTGTAGTAATGTGCAAGGGCGGACCCAGGATTTTTTTCTGGGGGGGAGCACAAGGGGCGGAGGGGGGGGGGGCGGCCCGCCCCGGGTGCCACCCCGAAGGGGGGGTACCCCTCAAGAGCACAATTCCCCCCCCCCCCTCTCAGGATGGACCATTTTTTTATGAAGTCGAAATTTGAGTATGTCAACTTTAATGGGGGAGGGGGGCATTTCCGACGCGCTTTCCCCCGACCGTACCACTCTCGCAAACGCTGATTATCATATTTCATTTGAAAGTGCATGAATGGGATGCAACGAACAAAATTCGCAATTCCAGCCAGAAATAGACAAAAGTTTGACTCATGTTCTTTCTGTTATTTTATTCATATATTTTAACAACTCTGATAATTTGATTTGCTTCTAAGTATGTACTGTGATAGAATCTCCATAGTACACAAAAATACCGTTCTGGGGGGGCACGTGCCCCCGTGCCCCCCCCTAAATCCGCCCTTGGTAATGTGGGTGATAATACAATTTATTGATAATTTTGAAGAAATGAGATCCATTTTTTTCCGACGATCTTGTAAGGGATAAAGGTTTAGAGTTAGTTCAATTTCATCATATGAGTAATTGTCTTTTTCCTAGCATACACATTTTTGATTGTGACTTGTTTTCATAATTGCATAAAAATTACTAAAATAAGACTATTTCCTTGTTTTATTACCAGTGATTGATTTTTTCAGTTCCAAAATCTAAATCTCAGGAATGCAATCGTGTTTTGCTAGATGGCTAAATTTATCTAGAAGGTTTGTAAAAAATCTCATGAAAAATACCAAACAGTTTTCTCATAAACATAGCGTGTCCACAAAGACGCTTTTTCGCAACACCGTGCAACGTCCTGCGGAACTGGCGTCTCCTGGAATGGATTTATCTCTCGCTCTACTTGCTGCAAACGAAGGAAGAACTTGGATTACAGATTGGATGCAGGTTTGAGATTAGTGAGATTTTTTATATTCCCGAAAATATTTTGACAAAAAGCTACGTAGAAGTGCCGATAATAATGGCATCGTGGATTTGACGTCATGGAAAATACATACATCGTGAGTTAAATATGTAATTTACCTAACAAATATAAGTAAACAAGGAAAACTATAACATATTTTCAATGAGATTACAAAAATACGGGACAACTAAAATTCATATTAATCGAACAACAAAAGTAGCACCGCAAAAAAGACAATCATTCAAAGAATTTGTACCTGACAGGCCACTAAAGTAGATCCACAAGACGTTTCTTCACTATATTTTCATCAAAGTATCTATCAAACCTTTTTTTGCACAAAAAATACGCAATTCGAATAAAAATAATAAGTACCTACCTACTTAAAGTTTTCTGGTATACTATAAGTAGTTTCGATATGCAGATACGATTTTTAAAATTAAATATTTATTGAAATTAAATAACATTGCGTTTTGAAATTAGTAATAATAAAATTGCAAATCCCACAGAAAGGGATCGCAAATCAAAAAATAAAATTTTATAGGTGAGCGAAAACAAGTGCTGATTGATGAAACAAGCGGTCTCATCGAAAATAGGTATTAGCGATATCTCGCAGAGATAGAGTGATCTTTCTTAAATACAGTTTTTGTGGGGCTTAGGCAATCACAATCACTTTAAAATTCAGAGATAAAAATAAAATTTGAAGAAAATTTTTTTTTTACTTCGATACATTAAAATAATTTTAACCTTTTTTAACATAATTTGTTTCTTACCGTAACAGGCTTCAGCCTAATCAGACCATCTTCAGACTAATACAATCAGTCTTTAAACTATGGTTTTAATACCTACAATTGGAGGAGGGGGGTTAACGGGGGTGTTAAAAAAGATAGCCTGAATAATTGGCTGAAACAGGTTATGATCAAAAATAAATTAAGTAGAAAAAAGTTTTATAAAAAAATTACATTATATTTTAATCGAATTCCACTATCTAAGTATGTCAAAAATAGAAATATTCAAAATTGGTATGTTAATTAATAGAAATTTTACATGCTTTCAAAAATATCCCTTTATCTAATAATGACGAAATTGATTCTGTCTTTACCAATGCCATCTTGATTTTGTCCATATATCTAGTAGAAATTTTTTAATATTTCATAACCGATTGAAATTGATAATTGGACTTGAATTGTGATCACTTTATTGTTGCTCATATGTGAATACTGTTTTATATCAAATATTAATAAAAAAAATATGTCTATTATCATCATTACGTTGAAGTAATCCAAAAAGCTTGGTCGAAAACACCCGTAACAGAGGAAGAAAGGGTTGGAACGAACAATGCCAGGGATAAACTTTACTAAAAAGAGACCAAACGGAAGCAGAGAAAAGGAACTTGTCAAGTTGAGCTTTTCCGTGTTCAAGCTGAGAGCTTTTGTTCTAAAGCGCTTTGGATACGGTTCCAAGGTGATATATTTAAAATTTCCATTGTTATTGAAACATGACGATATTGTTTATTAAAAAGTGGTTTATACAAAGTTATCAGTTATTAATTAAATGATATATTTAAATTTATTTTAATTGTTATCGTCATAGATGTTAAAAAATGGTTTCACAATATCGCTATTGATTTTTGTGTTATTTTCTTCTTTAGCCAACGCGTGTTACAGTGTTCTTTAGCAGTAACCACCCCAGCAACCATTTATTGGAAAAGCGTAACCTCTGTTATAGGTCATCTCAAGGGGTTCACCGCGTTTGGTGACTTATTACTATATATAAATAAAAATGAATCGCCGAAATGTATATACACCATAGACATATGAATATTAAATACACGCATAACTTCCGAACGACTGCACTAAATTGGATTTTTTTTTGTGTTCGTTATTGTCAGGATAAGGTTTATATAAAACTACTGGTGAGCTCAGACATAATAATTTTTTTATAAAAGAATTGCAATAGGTGACACGCGAGCCATTCGAAAACTGAATGTATCGGGACTGAATGTATGGAATGCGGGAGGGGGGATGGGAACTCATTTATGGGTTTCGAAGGAGGGGGGAGGAGAACCCAGGAGGGAGAGGGGAACCATGGAGGGGGAGAGGAACTCGATAGGGAGGTTCGCGGGACGGGGTAAGGCGGGGATTGGAATGGGGAGAGGGAAGGTGGAGGAGACGGAGTAGGAACGAGAGATGTAAAGGAGAGGAACGTTAGGCGGAAGGGGAACGGGACGAATTGGAAAGGACTCGTAGGGAGAAACAATTTATTAATTAAATGGCATAGCAACGAATGCCGGGAACTTAATTAATTTTATTTATTTAAATAATCATTTATTTATTTATAAAATACATGGTACATAATTGAGTAGTTAACATAGTGTGGATATATTGGATCACCATACTAGGCGGATGCCTGTTTCATGGTGACAAATGGAGTATTGTTACTTTTTAGGAAATATGTACTCTATTGTAAACATATGGATTTATTATAAGTGATGTTAAAAATTGGAAAAATTATAATAAAATAAAAAGTGGAAAATAGAAAATAGAAAGGGTAAATAGAAAAAAAGAAAATAAAAACATTACATAATTAATTTATTGATATAGGTATGAGAAAAATTTATCCGTTCTATTTTTAAGATTTCTTTTTAAGGATAACCAATAAGTCAGTTGGAGGAACTTTCTTTTATATTATTTAAGATACATTCTTTGACATTATATAATCAAAGGATACATTATGATGAAAGACCATCCTTCATAATCAAAACGGCTAGATCTGAATATCCTGGTACTTCCGAACATCCTCCTATCCATCTTCTTCCCCTTCACAAACCCTTTAGCCAGTCAATTCGAGAATTATGGTTCCACGGGTTTCGGACAGTTGGATGCAGTTGGGGCTCTTGTGCGGAATTCCACATAAAAAAGAAGAAGAAAAGAAATTTTAAGGGATTTTAGTATTATAATAGAACTCAATATCTCTGCCTAAAGTACTTGTTAAAATGGTACAACATGACGGTAAAAATGATGGTTAATTATGATAATGAAATGCAATGGTAACATATGGTACTTAATAATGGTTTCAAAATACTGTGGTAAAAATTATGGAATAATATGTAGTAAGATAAATAATGGTAAAATATGATGGCCGAATATTACGGTAAATTATAATGCAAAGTAAAATAAATTATATTAAAAAATATGGTAAAATATGATGGCAAAATATATAATGATCGTAAAATTCTACTGTAAAATAAATTATGGTAAAATATTATGGTAAAATATATTGTAAAAAAATAATGTTAAAATTTGATGGCAAAATATGATGGTAAAATATTACGGTAAATTATAACGGTAAATTATGATGATACAATATTGTGGTAAAATACGATGTACAATATGACGGTAAAATATAGTGATGAAATATAATGGTAAAATATCATGGTTAAAAATGTTAGTAAAATATGAATATAATAAATAATTTTATTTGCTATAATTTACATGTAAAAACATTATCATACTGGAATGTCCTAAAACGGGCAATTGCCTAGTTGGACATTTTAGGTTCACTATATTGTATTATGTAATATTTTCAAACAATAAATAAATAAATAAAAAATGTTATGGTAAAATAAGACGGTAAAAAATGACACTAAAATATGAAAGCGATCGTAAAGTATGACAAAACGTTTATTTCAAACAGGACACAGAATTTCAAATTCACTTTAACGCATAAATGTACCCACCTGACAACATTTTATAATAAAATTTTATTCATTTATTATCAATAAAACAATTTAAAAATATGAAAGTAATAAAAATATCTCAATTTCAGTGCCGGCAATCCGGGCGATTATTTATTTTATTTATTATTTTTTAATTAGTAAACTAATGTTTAAGACAAGATTTTTATGCATAACACAAGGGGTACCAATTATTATAAGCAATAATTATTAGCCTGAAAAACTCATCAACATTGAAAAAATCTCCCGAGAAAAGATACATGCCGCCAACGGGACTTGAACCGTCACCCACGGTATAAAGGCCAAGACCCAGTTTACGCCTCTAGCGGTAATAATCCTTCTAGGAGGCTGAAGCTAGGCGGCTGGAAACGTCAGATTCATACGTTACGAACCTCACTTCTATGGATATTATTATCGTGGTGCAGCGCGTGCGTTTTGCTTTAGGCAAAAAACTATAAATTAGAAGTATTACATGCACAATACATACAAAAGTTTGAGCGACGTTACGTATTAATTCTCTACAGAAGTGTTTTAAGTTTGAAAATGGTTAATAAGTGCATTGTACCTCGTTGTAAAGGAAATTATGACAACGAACCAAAACGTCATACATTCAAGTTCCCAAATGATGTTATATTACGTAATAAATGGGTTAAGTCTATTCGTCGGGATTTCATTCCAACAAAATATTCAACGGTAAGTGAAATGTGCTTATTTTTTTACTGAAAATACAGGATTCAGCTTTGTACATAACCTCAATAATAATAATAATAATAAAAGTTTATTCCAGAATGTATGCAGGGGTAGTGCAATGCAATACATTCCATATTTTGAAACAAAAAATGGGTTAATGTTAAAAATAAAGTAAATAACAACATATAAATAAATTTTAAAAAAAAAAAACGAATAAGCATGAACAACATGAGAAAAATAATAATAAACAGTAAAATTAATTCATGCAGCTGTTTACGGAGGGTATTTTATCGTCTCCCGTCTCCAGAGGGCCTTCAGGTAACCATGGCGGTGATGATTGCATTCTTCGATTGGCGTAGTCTGCGCCATAAACTTCCCATGCGGTGGCGGAGAAGTGCTCGGAAAGTGTGCACTCGTCCCTCCAGGAACATTTCCGTAGCATTGCAGTATCTCGGTAGGCGGAAAAGTTGACGATATGCGTTGTTGTAAGCAACCTTTAACTTGTTCCATTGGGATGCAGTGTAGTCAACCCACAGTTCTGATGTATACAGCGAGGTACAGAAAGCGTTGAACAATATTCTTTTTACTTTTGGGCTGCATAGGTAAAAAGATTTTTATTAGATTTTTATGACGTCTTTCATATATACCTATATGAAAGACGTCATAAAAATCTATTGTAATGTGGTGTTTACACATGTTTATTCGTATTATTTTGATTTTAAAATGTGTTTATTGTCTAATTTAATGATGTTAGCTCATATCGTTGTTGTCTAATTTAATATTGTATCGGTTTTGGCAGCTTTTTGGTGTAATGAAAGACAACACCATGAAAAAATATAAGTTTTCAAAGTGCCTAGATATTTAATATTTTAAACGGCTAAATAACATTATTTTTAAGGGTGTACTGTACAATTGAAATCTATTATTGTCGTGCATTGTGAAAATGTACCTACATTATATTAACAAGCACAATTGAATGCATATTGATTGTTATGTTTGTACATAACCTCAATTTATAAAAACGTGCAACTGCGATTGTGATGTGATGTTTACACATGTTTATTCATATTATTTTGATTTGAAAATGTGTTTATGTTAACGTTGTTGTATAATTTAATATATTGTTTCGGTTGTGACAGCTTTTTGATGTAATGAATGAGTGCCTAGATATTTAATGTTTATTGAACATAAATTAACACTAAAGTAATAACTTTTCAGGTTTGCGAGCTGCATTTTAGAAAGGAAGACATCATTACAACCAGTGTTCACACCAACATTCAAACTGGAGAGCAATGCATAATGAAGTACAAGAGGGTGAAACTTGCTCCGGGAGCCATCCCATCAATTCTGCCAAATTGTCCAGCCTACCTGTCAGCGACTCCGACATTATCCCGAGAAAGTGTGGACGCAAGGAAGAGCAGGAAAGAACTTATTAATTTACAAATAGCAGTAGAAAAAAGCATAGTTTCTAATGCAGTCTTTGAATCTCAGAACCATTTTTCAACTTATGAATTTTTAGGTTGCATTGACAAACATAACTTCCCAACTGATTGTATTACCGTGAAAAAAGAAAGTTCTGTAGTATTTTTTTATCTTGCGAAAACTCCATTTCCAAAAGTCATTGCATCTGCCGTTGTCGATATAAATTTACAGTTGAGTTTATTTTTTGAATGCGTAGAATTAAAGTAAAAACACAGTAAAAAAAAAATATTCTTGACTGATTGATATACCCACATACACCATTCCCTCATCACCATTCAACATTTCAAAACAATATACCTACATCTAATATTTATACTATTTGTGTACTACTTTAGTTGTTATTATTTTCAGGTGCACGTTCTACAGCAGCCAGCCTTCAACCTCCAGAAACTGCAGCAGACTACTCTACAATCTGAACTGCCGGCAATCATATCCACCAACTACACAACATTCATATTATACATATTCCAACACATATCATTATAATATTTCGTTATTAAATGTAATCAATCATTAATTTTGTTTATATTTAGTTTATTCTTTAGGGCCAGTTGTTTCACAGAATAACAATTCATCAAATTTCAAAGTTAATTTTCAAGTTCTGTTGAGGTTCTACTCAAGTTCTGTTATTATTTCAGGTATGTGGAATAACTTGCCCGTATTGGTTTAGTAACAGAACTTCAATAGAACTTTCACAGAATTTTTAAATTTACATTGGAATTTGATGAATTGTTTAAATTCTGTGAAACAACTGGCCCTTATTCTAAAAAAATTATCTTTTTTTGATACCTTCTCCAATTATAAGTACCAATACACTGTACTTAGAAGTGTTTCATTTTTAATAAAGGATATTATTGATTTTTTACCAAGAAATTTTGTTGCCTTATTTTACCCGTCAATACTTTTTCCCCAATGTGCCATGAACCTATGTTTTTTGCACTTCAGTGTGTAATTAGTATAATATTTTCTCTCTTCAGAGATAACTATTTTGCCATAATTGGCACCTTATTAGATTTTTTAATCCATACTCATCAGCCTTCAGCGGCGGCCATACTGATCCAGTGTCCTAGCCTTGTGGAGTCTAGGAGGTTTTGCTTGAACCCGCGTCCTTCTGATATCCGATCAACTGCTCTACCAACTGAGCTACGTCGGTTTATCTCCCACCCGCCAAATAATTCAATATACACTAGTGTTTCATTCAACAACTACTGCTTTTTACATTTTTCACCTGAAAACAACCAACTTTATTTTTTTGTGAGAAAGGCGTTATAAGTGCTAACTCTCCCGTTCGCGGCATTTATCTTTTCTCGGGAGATTTTTTCAATGTTGATGAGTGTTTCAGGCTAATAATTATTACTTATAATAATTGTTACCCCTTGTGCTATGCATAAAAATCTTGTCTTAAACATTAGTTTACTAATTAAAAAATAATAATTAATATTTGACAAGTTCAAGTATTTCACCAAAAAACGTAGACATAATTTGTCTCTACGCCATCTAGTGGGATAGAGATAATGTGAGCTAAACAACTTTAGTATCTCAAGGTGGATGCAAATACTCGCTTGAATTAGTTGAAGAGCGTGGAAATAAGATGAACACTGAACACCATCAAACGTGATGAACATTATTTTCTTAGAACAACTTCACGAGAAATTTAATTTAATTGGAAATTCCTTGGACGTCAGTAAAGGTTGCCCTTTCGTTCTCAATCCTTTATTCTTAAGAGTCGTTTGCTGACAGCGAGAATTACTCCTGGCTGGATTACGTTCAGCACTAAAAATTTACAACTATCTAACAAACACAAGAACATAGTATATATTTATTTATTTATTTATTTATTTCTATTCTTCAACATACATACATATTACAGATAATTACATTGGTATACATAGATTTTAAGTTAAGTAATAAGGAAAAAAAATAATAAAATGTTACTGATCCGTAACTGTATATAGGTAAGTAGCTAGTAGTATTTTGTGAACACCTCACTAGGCGAACCTGTGCTGAGGTGTTCCCATGTTTTGGAATAATTGCAATTCTGACGACAAAAGTAGAAACACCGTATTACATATTACTAGATGGTTCCCGGCATGCATTGCAATACCATATTCAAAGAAATACCTTGTTTCTCCCTGAATCACCTTTCCCGTGCGTTCCCGTTCCCCACCCGCGTCCCCTTCATTATTAGCTTTATAAATTATAGCCTATATGTTTTTCTGATGTATGAGTTATATTATTGTAAAGTTTAAATAAAATCCATTGAGTGGTTTTTGCGTAAAATAGTAACAAACACACACACATCCATACAAACTTTTGCGTTTATATCTAACTAGCTTTTACCCCCGGCTTCGCTCGCATATTTGTCCCCCCCCCCCCCCTTACTCCCTCACTACCATTCCCTCTCCCCTAATCAATCAACAATCAAATACGCTCCGTTTCGCATTCATAATATTAGAATAGCTGTTGGCTTAGGTCAAAATGTAGATAAGTACCTATTTTAGATTTGTATCTCCTTACACTAAATATTCATATTAGAATACTAATATTTGAATTTTCGCTTTAAAGAAATAATATTGATAGCCCACGTCAAACATTTACTTAGTAACACGCTTTGCCAATAAACGTATAATAGATAATTTCATAACGCCACAGCTTATTCATAACGCCAGAGCTTACCACTATATATAGACCCTGTTACTCGCAAATAACGTAGCTTTCGATTAGTGAAAGAATTTATAAATTCCATTCGATATTTATTGCGTGAAAAAGTAAGAACCATCCAACCAACCATCCAACCAACCATCCACACAAACTTTCGCATTTATAATTATAGTAAGTTATTAAGATAGTTAAGATATTAGTAAGATTATTAAAATATTGTATCAAGATTAAACATCTAATTTCCAATTATGTCTTCTGCGTGGAAACTCTACAGAAATTTCTCTAAATAATTAATATACAGAATTATTTTCAAGTGACCTCACAGGTAAGTATGGTCCTGTATATTTTCTGCCTGCACAGTGCATTTTTACGAAGCATCGCGTTCATTGATAAAATCATTGTCCATAAATATTGTTTCGCATCGGTGATACACAAACCGGTGGATGCAATGTTAGCCATTAGTTGTTATAATAATATCTTTATTTGGAAAACAAATAGCTTTACAAAGATACATAAAAAAGAAAGAGTGCTAAAATAAAACAGTAAGCCTAAAAACATGTTTTTGCTGATAATTTTGTTTTTTTTTTTTTTTTTATTATTAGCTAGACAAGAAAAACATAAAGAAAAACTAAGAAAAAAATATTTAAGAGAAGCAAGTATTTAGCTTCATATAATATGCAGGAAAAGAATATAGAAAAACACAATAAAGTAAAAGGATTATATGTTTGTAATTAGGGAATATGTAAATATATTGCAAATTAGGAAAAGAAATCTGATTAATAATATAATAAATATAAATATGGATGTTAAGGGGTGTGTTGTGATGACATTTATCTAATAGTTTTGCTTTAAATTTGTTGAAAGTTATATTGAAGATGTCTATATAAAGGAGGTGTGTGTTATGATAATGGCAGGCTCGATGTATGCATTCATTTTGTAAGTAGTAGGTATTGGAGCGGCTGTTATAAAAAAGGGATACGTTTCTACTATTACGAACAGGAACTCTAATATCTATTTTTTGTAAGAGATACAGGGATGATACCGTTTTATTTAGGATTTTGTATAATAACAATTGATCAGAAATAATTCTTCTACAATTTAATTTCGGGATTTTAAAGAATTGACGTATATCTTCATTTGATTGGAATGCATAAAACGACCGAAAATTTATGTAGGAGAGAAATTTTTCCTGAACACTTTCTATTCTATGAACATATGTTATATATCTTGGATTCCAAATTTGTGAAGCGTGTTCTAGGTGCGGACGAACAAAGGTATAATATAGCAAAATAAATGTATAGAGAAAAGATAATAGTTTTGATGTTCGTAGTATAAATCCTAACATTTGGGTGGCTTTAGTGACAATGTTATTAATATGTAATTGGAATCTAAGTTTGGAATCTAAGGTAACACCCAGGTCCCGAACTGATTCTTTTCTTTTAATATCGACATAGTTTATTGAATATTTAAATATTATTTTGGTCCTATTTCTTGTAAACGATATTGAGTAACATTTATCTATATTTAGGAACAAGCAGTTAATTTTGCAATATTCGCTGAGATTATTAAGGTCCTCCTGTATTTTTAAGCAGCACGCGATATCATCGATTGGAAGGTATAGTTTCATACCGTCTGCATATTAAATTGCCTTGCAGTGTTTAAAACAACTTGTAATGTCATTAATTTGGATATTAAACAGGAGAGGACCCAAAATTGATCCTTGTGGAACTCCTGATGTAATATTGACCCAGTTTGATTTGAAACCACTTAGCACAACAGCTTGCGAAAGGTTTCTGATATATGAGTCTAGCCATCTTAGTAGATCTCTATGGATACCCGCGAGTTTTAGTTTACTTAACAGAATGGAATGGTTAATTTTATCGAACGCCTTGCTGTAATCTGTATAAATGGCGTCAGTTTGAATACACTTATCCATATTATGAAGTATAAAGTTTGTAAAACAAGCTAAGTTAGTAGTGACGGATTTACCGCTTCTAAAGCCATGTTGGTGTTCACTAAGAATGTTCTTTAATGCGTTGGAAATTTGGTCTGCTGCAAGTTTTTCGAATAATTTTGAGAAAATTGATAGTTTGGATATTGGCCTGTAATTTTGTACAAGATTTCGCGGACCGGACTTATATATTGGGGTTATAAATGCTTGTTTCCACATAATTTTTTAATAATTTTAATTTTTCAATAATGGTTTATCTAGTTTGTAGTTAGAAGTAAGATTGTAGCAATATATTATATACGTTTGTATAGCGTCCTTAAGGTGATTTTTCATAAAAACGGCGCTACACAAATCATCAAAATATTATTATTACTATTAACCATTACGCCGTTTCCCCGCAGGGGTTGACGGTAAGTAAGTACCGCCAAATATGTCTATCTTGGCACTTACTTCTTGTCTCATTCACATTTATATACCGTCTCGTATATCGTGGAGTAATTACTACAACTAGGTTACTATGAAATCAGCTTTATTGGGAAATTGAATGATTACAAGACAGTAATCAATTTTATAAGTCGATTTTTGTTTATTTATACTCATAAGTATGGCTTAATCGTAAATCGATATGTTGGAACCCGTAATTTATTTATGTATCAAATTTATTTAAATATCAACATCATTACGACTCATTGCCTGCATTCAGGTTAACATTTACAAATTTGTAAAACTTTCATTTTTTAAATAAAATAATTGCTAATCGTTTTTTTAAATATGTTTATTTACAAAGATGGAATGATTTACCTAATTGTGATATACAAATGCAAAGTAATCAACTTAAAAATTTCCACAAAATTTTGTGCAACAACCAGCTAAGTCTTGTTGCCTAATTGAAACATGGAAAATAAACTGGTGGTAACTAGTGTTTCCCAATTTTACCGTTTTTTGTAGATATTCACAGTAAACATATTCATATAACTTGATGATTCCAATGCGTTACGATTTTTCTGTTTGTAGCATTTGTACATTCCCGGTTAGCATGGTTAGCTGGAAGAAATGGGATCTACCCATAAGCAATACCTTTTGTATTTTTTAAATGTACAATAAATATTTTTTTGATTTTGATTTTGAATGTAGAAATAGAGTTAGGCTTTAAGTTTATAACTCAAAAACCGGAGTTATCTTTTTGTAGTGATCGACGTGGCATGACACAAGTATCTGGTTCACTTGAACGTGCCATGTCTTTCTTGGGCGTTCCCGACTTTACCCTACTTACTAATGAGAATCGTAATTCTACTATTCTCATTCCCGTCACATATTCTCCGTACATTCCTTTCACCGTTCATCCGCTATACTTACCAAAACCGTCTAAGCCTCCCTTTCTTAATCTTACTCATTACGCTTATGTCAGCCTTGCATTATTTGCAAATCCCACATTCTCACATAATTATCCACGGCTTTACTGTACATACATAGATACGCTTCTGGGATCTCATTTCTACAGCATTCAGTCTACTTTCATCCTTACTCTGCTAGTTCCAAGCCTCACTGCCACACATCAGGATATGTACCAGCACTTTATTGAGGACTGCTTGCATCGCTAAAAATAAAATCAGTTAAAATCTGGCTGACTCCGTTTGGACCATAGGTTCTCAACGTGGGCGATAACGCCCCCTTTGGGGCATTTTAGACCTCCAAAGGGCGGTAGAAGACCAA
The DNA here is from genome assembly GCA_917563855.2 of Limnephilus lunatus. NCBI lineage: Eukaryota > Metazoa > Arthropoda > Insecta > Trichoptera > Limnephilidae > Limnephilus > Limnephilus lunatus. The sequence goes on along the minus strand of OU830594.1, from coordinate 87,465,222 downwards.
TAGAAAATTGGGGAGCGTTTCAGACTCTCAGGGGGGCGGTAGAAGACCTCAGAGAAACCCATCCTACCCCCATCCTACCTTTCCCCATCTCATCCCATTAGAGGCAATCCATCTTCAAAATATTTTCCCTATCACATTACGCCCCCTCCGTTGTGGCAAATGCAACCCATCGTGGTATTTCATTATGCCCCCTCCACCGTGGTATCCCGTTACGCCCCCTCCGTACAGATTCACATTGGGGGCGCCAGAAATAAAAATGTTCTCGAAGTGGGCGATGGGTGAAAAAAGATTGAGAATCTATGGTTCGGATTAATGCATCCACAATTTATTTTATTTTGTGAGTATTGTGAGGAAGTTCTGAGGGGAGTGGGAGTTGATATTGAAAAGGAAGATTTGTAAGTACCTGGCTAGTCAGATATGGTTACTAAACATTGCTAAAGCGGTGTTTCGATTCACATTTCTCAATGGTGGTGCTAATCATCTGTACACAATTTCATTCTGTCCACAATCTTTTTTGGAGAAATTCAATATAACATTTCAATTACCCATCTAAATTTCTTTCTTGAACGGATAACCAATTGGTTGGTAGTTCTGGAGCCTGGGAGTAAAAAGGTCTTAAATACTGAAACTACTCAAACTCAAAAAAGTATCCAAATTATTGGTTTGCCAACGAGTACGTAAGTTTAAGTTGTGACTGAGAAAGGAAAAAGAAACGACAAATAAAGGAGAATAAAAGGGAAAGGGACGGAATAAAAAAGAAGAATAGTAGTGGAGAAATAATTATTTTCTGTAGTAATTAACGTTTAGCATCAATGCGGTCAAATAAAATCACTAGTAATTACGGCAGTAATTTTTTCTATTTTTTTTTTATATGAATACCGCACAAGAGTCCCAACTACTCCCGTCTGAAACCAGTGAGACTATGGCATCCCCATTGGGGGTATGTTGTGAGGCTGAAGGTTGTGGGGAGGGGAAGGAGGGGAAGTACCTGGCAATTCAGAACTGGTCACCAAACATGGCTAATGCCATTTCAAGCAACGTTTCAATTCTGAATGGTGGTCTTACACCAGGGCAATACTGAGAGTATCTTCCACTCTGGAACTTGCCGCAAATATACTATATATTAATTTAAATGATTAAATTGTGAAATAACCCAAATTAATCAAATAAAATTTATTTGCCAAGCCAGGATTCGATCCCCTTCGGTGTGCAAATCAAGAGCCTCACCACTAGATTACGCCAGCCGCCAATTAGTCCTATTTGAAAAGAATGCCATGACGGTCTCTGTGATAGAGAGTAAGACTCTTGACTAGTCCGGTTGAAGGTCACGTGTTCAAATTCCGGCGAGTGCATATTAATTAAAATTGTTTAATTTGTGCTATTTTGCAACTATTTAAACAAAAATAATAAAAGGTACATTTGCGGGATGTTCCAGAGTGGAAGAAACTAAATCGCCCGTGTCGCAACAGCTGTGAAATGAGAGTGATGCGAAATATGTTTCTTCCCTCCTACAACATTTGTCTACAAGAGGATCCGTGTTCACTACTTCTTCTCAAAAAGACACTTCACACAGTATGTCCAAATATGGAACATTATTTTCCTCAGGGCTGTGTGAAGTTAATGTAAAAAAATATATTTTAGCTGTGTTTGATGACCAGATCTGAACAGTCAGGTACTTCTCCACCTTCATCTATTCCATCTAATTCCCTTTGCCTAGTACCTTCAGCCTCCCAACATACCCCACAACAAGGATTCTTCTCCTCATAAAACAATAATAGATATTAGAAATTTACATCCAAATTGTTAATGTAAATTTTCCGTAGGGTATCCGTGGTGTACTGTTAATTCCTCTGATTAACAATACAATTCTGATTATCGAGAGATTTCAATAAAACGTGCTAGAGCTTCAATGGTCACGTCAGAGATTTAGAATCTTGTTTATTATGGTGTCGTGTTTACAATGAATATCTAACTGGACTTAATGTTCGTTCTAAAACTCTTCGCTTTGAAACTCTTCGGGTATTAGACCCAAACATCAGACAGTTGTCTCTATCATGCACTACTACTAATGACACGTATTCATCATCATCGTCACTCTTGGCTCTACAACTCCTGGTGGGACTTCTCAAGAGTCTTCCTCCACTCATCTCGGTTTTGTGCCAGCTCTCTCCAGTTTAGAAGCTCCAAGGTAGACATGTCTTTGAGGACGTTGTCGCTACATCTCAATCTTGGTCTTTCCAGGCTCCTTCATTCTATCGGTCTTGAGTTCAGCAGGAACTTTGGTGCTTGATGCTCGGTCATTCTCTCTACATGACCCAGCCACTGAAGTCTTCCCATTTTTATAAATGTTGTGACGTTCAGCTCCTTAAACAGAGTATAAAGCTCATTGTTGTAACGTCTGCGCCAAAATTCATTTTCTAAAACCGGTCCGAAGATAAGCCTCAAAATTTTCCTTTCAAAAACGTCCAGTGCTCGCTCATTCCTCTTAGTTAGTACCCAAGTCTTAGCTGCGTGCGTGAGTACTGGTCTGATAAGTTTTTTGTACACTAATATTTTAGTGTTTCTGGACATCTATTTCGACGCCTTAAAACCAAATATTCTAACGACATCCGTTGAGAGTCATTAAAACAATATAAATATTTACAAACACTACAATATCTAACCTAGTTTTAAATTTCTCAATGACTGCCTTTAGATATTCGGTTGTTTTTTTAGTATTATTATTTGAAGTCCATGAAAGCATTTTGAAAGTAATTAACTAAAGTTCGATGGGAAGTGTATTAGAATTTTCAAGGGTACCGCGGGGCGCTAGTCATGGGTAGATTATTTGAACTCAGTTATAATTAAATTACTCTCGCTTAGAACTGTATTATTTCAAAGGGTTTATTAGGTAGAAAGCAGAGGGTTTCTTTGCTGAATTAACTAGAAAATTTTAAAAATTCACGCAGTAAAAATCAATACAATTTTAGAGAAATAAAAATAATTACGTTATGAGAAAGAATTATAATAATTCCAAAAATGTATGTATCGTTAAAAAAAACCAGTGAGAATCAATGTCATCAATAAAATAATGTGATTGTGTGATTTTAGGGAAAAGAGTAAAAGCCACGATTTCAGGTATATTAAGGTTAAGAATATTTAGTGATATTGTTATGAAAAGAATTCATAACATGATTTATTTAGTCACTGGTTTTATTATTCGTATTTCATAAGTCGTTTATAGGGCTTTATTTTTTTTGTACGCTGGTAATATTTTGGGAAGGTTTTGGGAGATAGTTTCCGTTTCCGGACACGAAGTACGACAAAAATGTACGACGAAGGGAGAGCGTCGTATATTTGACAGTCGGTTTGAAATCCTTAAATTCCATTAGAATCCGCAGTATTAAGTTCGATCCGGTTAGCGGACAGTGAAATATAACACTAGTATTGACCGAAGAATTGTTATTTCCTCTTTAAACCTGATTTTGGTTGGTTTTGTTCCGTTCCGCCGATGTGGGTTGTTCTGGAAAGTTCACCGCGTGCCGCAGTTGACGAAATTACGGGTCATCCTCGCAATATAATCGGGCTTGAGATTACCTACCGGGCTGAACATATGACTTCGGAACTCCTAGTTGTATTCCAACGATGACATATTATCCGGACGCGTGAAGACGAGAACCTGTTTGTATCCACCAGGCCGAAGGCATCCTCGCTATACCTTGACCAAATTTTACTCGTAACCTGCAGTTTACGGAAATTGAAACCATTTTATTGAGGAAAGCAGATAAGGCGTGACCTTCGCCAGGACGGGGGCACGGATTCCGAGCTGGAGCTCCACGGTTCTACGGCATCGCACGAGCGGTGGAAAATTCCCCATGTCTCCGCGATTATTATTTAAAATTAGATAGCTAGGCCTAAACATGTCGGTCCGGGGGTGAGTACGATATTTACACTGTTTGATCACTGTACATTCAATCCCCTCTAAATAAAATTTTTGGTAATCTTTGGATAGGGCCTGACACGCTTATTATGAATAATTTTTAGAAAAAAACTATAGATTCGCCTTAATTACTATAAGATGAAACTTTCTGCATTCCGGGAGGCGAAAATTATGCATTTTAATTTTCAATTGCGTAGAACCAAAATTCACTTCGCGAACCGACCGGCGACTGTCAGCGGCCATTGAGTACGTCACTGTTATGTTGGTATCCCTGATGCATTAACAAGAGCTAAATACGACCGTAGCCATCTTCGTGGGTTACAAAAAGAGGCGCGGAATTATGAAAACACAACAAAATTATAATGTTAACAAACCTCTATTCTTATATATTATGTATATTTATTATTACCATAAAATAACGATTAGCTAAAATAAAAATACAATATGCGCATTAGATTAGAACTACTTTGACGAAATTCTGAAAATAAAATGAATAAAGGCCTTTAGGCAAATTTTTTTACATTGAAAATTTTATTTTTACATTGAAAATAATTTTTTTACTTAAAAAATTATTTTAAATGTAAATATTTTTTTTTAAAGTAATTTATTTTTTTAAATTACAAATAATGGTAAATATGCATTAAGTCCACCTCACGGATAATACGGAACTTTGAGGTTAAACTACGAAAGCTGCATGTCATCATAATTTTCAAAAATATCCCAGGTTTTGAATGGTTTATTTGGCAAAGCAAGGTTTGTCTAGCGGGTTTGTGTAATTATGATTGTCTGTGAAATAAAAACAATATTAAAATGTTAAATATATATATTTTGCATGTTTTTTGTCTCCCGTGACATAAATGTCCACTTTTCGTGATAATAAAATAAAAATTCGTGACGATAATGAAATCCAACATCATTCCAGTGCCTCAGCTAGACTCTGAAGTGATTCTGATTAGAGGTTAGTTTATCTACATTATTAATTCTGTTTTTCATAATTCCGCGCCTCTTTTTGTAACCCATGAAGATGGCTACGGTCGTATTTAGCTCTTGTTAATGCATCAGTGATACCAACATAACAGTGACGTACCAATGGCCGCTGACAGTTGCCGACCGGTTCGCGAAGTGAATTTTGGATTTACGCAATTGAAAATTAAAATGCATAATTTTCCGCCTCCCGAAATGCAAAAAGTTTCCTTTTATAGTAATTAAGGCGAATATAAAGTTTTTTTCCAAAAATTATCCGTAATAAGCGTGTCAGGCCCTATCCAAAATTTACCAAATTTTTTTATACTTACGATGATAATCTAGTTTATACTTATTTCTGATCCACAAACAGGAGGAGAAACCAAATAGTCCCCACGACCCACGATCCTTTGAAAAGATAACACGGTCTCATGTCTGAGCTAAGCAAATTCTATCTCTCTTGATAACGGCATTCTAAAAGAATCACCTTTAGATTGGCGCATGGAACGTTAAAATGTTTTACAAAGCTGTTTCCAAGGGAGGTGAACAATATAAAAAAATACTTCTTCCCATCAATTCAGTCCTCAATACTCAATATACAAATGCAATTTATAATTTGCCACAAAGTAAAATTCATATCAATTTGTCACCCAACTAATAATTCTCCTTTCAATTTTACAGCAATATTTGAATGACCGGTTGGTAGCCAAGTAGACAAATGCGTCGAGTTTGTATCCAGGCATCGCGTCGTGGTATCAATTGTCACGATAATAATTATTATATACTAATAATTATTCTCCTAACCTAATAAACCTCCATCTGTCCGCTTACGTTAATTGTTGATTCGCCGTTTATTTTATTTTGGCGTGTGGCAACTAGATTCCAGAGTTTCCGGGGGGACTTTTTGAATTTCCGCCGTTGGGGAGCGCGACGGATATTTGACTGGTCACCTAAGTGATAGTTTTTTTGGTTTTTTAACATGGGATAATCCCTTTGATTTTTTTTAATATTACAATCCGCGAGCCGGATTCTTAAGTATGATATTTTTATCAGCGCGTTCCGTCGAAGCTAAATTGGCGAAATCGGTCGTTGTGTGGAGACCCACACATGGGTTCGCCATGTTGTGTTGAAAATAATCGAAGTAAAATAAGACAATTTGTCGCCTTTACAGGTTAGGTCTAGGGGTATTTGTTACTCTGTTCCTCAACGAGCAGTTCTTGTTTTGTTAATTGTTTTCTTAAATATATATTTGGTTTCTGTTATTTGGAATTGTAATCCTTTTTACAAAGAAAACCTAACCTTACCGGGGAGAAACCTGTATTTCATCCCACCATCTTGAGACAGATTCTTTTATTCTACTATAAAAAGGTAACAATGCAGTGTACTTATGTGTTACACAATACTCTGTAGTTTAGTTCTCCAACATTGCACAAACAACATTTTCAATTCATTATACCTAGTGGCATAAAGAGAAATTACGATTTTTAGTAAAGGTTATGATGAAATGAATTTAACCAATAGTAAATAAAAAACGGCATAATTTTCACCTTGCGATATAAGAAAAAAAAGGACACATCTGCGACATCTACCGAATCGAATTTAATTAAGCCCGTGGTGACTGGAGAAACCTGTAATATTTGAATTTGTATCAAGGTTTGATAAATAAGACACAGGTGTTGTTACGATCGGATTCAATTTATAGGAACCCCAGAAGTAGGCTTAAAACCAAATACATATACATATAAGTGAAATCAACCAATCGGAGAAGACAAAGCGTAACCATGTTGAGGAACAAAGAGATGAACTTTGAACCAGGACATAAGCTGGATAATTAATGTGATTCCAACTCGAGGAGTCAATACATGATAAGATAAACAATGTCCCACGGTCTGAATATCGGTGCGTCGACCCAAGATATAACCTAAACATTGAGTACATTTATGGGGTCGGAAACTGTAAATTATGAAGAACTAAAATCATATTATGTCGGAAAAATGGTGCGAGGTAATAACAAAAAATATATAATAGATGGAAAATTAATGAAAAACTTAGGAGAAGCTATTGTAGGGATATCCAATTGTAGATTGATTACGTATAACAAAAAGGTAGGCCAGATTCGGGGGAAAATGAACGTTTGATATTTAAAAGAGAAAAGAACAATGAAAATTAGGATTATCATTTTCGGATGAAGCAATAAAGTCAAGAAAAACGATTTGGAAAGAAAATTAAATGGAAAAAATTGGTGAATTGACGGAAGTGTTGACCGAACAATATAAGGATCAGACTTATTAATGCGATTTCAGACGAGTTTAAATGAATATCGTTATGTACCTGAGATGTGGTGGCCATTTTAGTTATATTACGTTAGATTAATTCAAAGGAAGGGATCGTTTTTACGTCATTTGTTATGAGGAAATGCTATAGTTGATAGGGCAAATTGGTAAGCGAGATTGATGTTATAAAGGTTGTCGAGCCCACACATGATTTTTGTATAATAACAATGAGAATGTGGACACGGATTTTGGTCATTATAACAGTCCTTATAGGTTAAAGGGTAATTGGTTTTAACGTTGCCTTTATGCAGTAGTTAGATAAGAAAAAGAGATAAAATCTAACGAGCTAATATTAATTTCTTATTTATGACCGAGTACATAGAAATTAAAACATCAATGTGTCTACGAGGGTAATTTATGGGATTTTAAGGAGAAACAAGACGCAGTTTGACACGTTTCTGGACAGAGCAATTAACCTGACAGCTATTCCAGGGTCAAATTAGAATTTTCTCTTATAGAAAATGTGAAAAATAACATATTAAGTAATTATGGATAGGAAATGAAATTTTTTAAGAGGACATAAACATTGGAAACAATAGTAAGGGTGGTAAAGAATAGAATAAAGACAATTAAAAGATGATTCCATAAGGAAAACTCAGGAAAAATCCGAAATATCGATGAAAATAATAAATTTGGCTTGGAATGTAAATAATCATATCGTTATGGAGAACGACGTAAGAATAAAGAAGAAAAAACAAAAAAAAACGTCATAAACAAAAGAAAATTAAATAAAAGAGGAAAATTCAAATTTACGACGAAAATAGAGACAAAACAGTTTAAAATCGAATTGATTCATATAGGTGGCATGAAAATGTGGAGGAATTTAGTATGATGAAAATGGAAAATGCATAATAAAGATTTCGACATGAGTTTGTTCGTGTTCTGTCGGCGATAAACAAAATTACGAGCTATATGCGGTTTATTGATGACGTACCTAATATATATTGAGAAAAAAAGGGACACGAAAATCATGATATTTAAACTAAATTCGTAAGGCCAGAAGACAAACGAACGACAGGGCAATTTTGACATAATATTGCAGGTTCGATCCTGGAACAATGTACGGGAGAGACAGGAGACTAGGGCTGGACTTCAAAAATCAGGGAGGCTGGACTAACGACTGTGATACAAAAATAGAGCAATTGTACTATGAAATCGCGAGTCGATAAGAGTTGGATTTATAAATCAATGAAGGTATAGATGAGCGCCGTTCTAGTCCTGAAAGTGAGTATATCATGGGGAACTTGTATCATTTCGAGGAAGTCAATCGTCGGTTCTTGAAAATAGTTTTTGCGTGACGTGACGTGATAAACGGTTATTAATTAAAAATCTTTAAGTGTTGTGATTTTAGGACTTTGAAATAATTGAAGTCAAGTCAATGGAAGGAGTTTTTGGACTTGGTACAATTTGTGAAAGTTTTGACGAAGTAATTTGACTTAAGTAAAAATAAATTCCGTTTAAAAATAGTACGAGTAATAATAATTAGATTAGAATCAGTGAAGTGATTAATTATAGATTTTTTGTGCGTTAGTATTATTGCTTTATAGTGTTTAAAAAAGTTAATAACAGTGGATAGTAGTAAATTTTCGAGCTTAATATACCTAAAAGATAAAAATCACATCAGTAATATTTTAGTTAAATAAAGTGAAATTTGAACGGAATATTTCTATCTCAAAAATAATAATAATAATAAATCTGAGATTTTAAAAAAGTAATACCGACTATTGATTTATCGTTAAATACGCGAGTGATAATAAAATAATAACTATTATTTCGGTAAAGTTAAATAAACAGTACAATATATTATTTTATTGCAAAAGAGAAAAGTTCGGTAGCAAAACAAAATTGATGGTTAATATATCTATTATTTCTAAAAAAAATCATGAAGTATCTATTGTTAAAGTTTAATTAATCAAAGTGTTCTTTAGCCAACGAGTTTTTGAAAATAAAATACATTTTGAGTAATAGAGTTTAGGCTTCAAATAATTCGGTTTAGATTTACCAAAATTAAATAAAATAGCGAGATTAAATATTCGGAATAGATTTAGTTAAATTTAGTTATAGCAATAAATACATATATTAAGTAGCAACGAAAAGGTTGTTGTGTAGCACCCGAGATCGAAAACCATTAAGAGGGGTAAGTCTTCTTCATCATAAGTATTTTCAGAAATCCAGGGAGAGAGTAACAAGAATGCAGATTACGTAAATATTTCATTTTTATTATTTTGTTAAAAAGATGTTGACCTTCATGTGTTATTTATCTATACATGTATTATATTATATTAAATATGTTAGAGTATCTATTATAAGTATTTGAATAAAAGTATATATATATATATTTGTATTTATTAATTTAATATATATGTAGTATGTATATATGTATATATAATCCGGAAATAAAATATCTCGGAGAGGTATTGCACAATTATGATAAAATGTTATATGACATTTATGTATGTGTTCTGAATCTTTTTATATTAATACTCCAAGAAAAAAAAATTAATCAAAGCATCTATATATTGAATTTGGGTAGTATCGATTCCAGATACCTACCTTCAAATATATCTATAATCATGAGATTAAGTGTATACTGGATTAAATTTTCGAGTTCATATAGAGTTATGTATCTTATATTTATTTTATTAAAAATATGTACTTTTTGTTACCTTATTATATTTGAAATTTTCTCTATATGTATAAGTTATGTATGTGTATGTATATCTTATGTATAAATAACGTTTATTTATGTATATAATCTAACATCTAACACACTATATAAAGAGGAAAGATATGTTTGTTTGTTTGTGTGTTTGTTTGCATCGAATAGGCTCCGAAACTACTGAGCCGATTTGAAAAATTCTTTCATTGTTGGAAAGCTACACTATCCCCGGGTGACATAGGCTATATCATATTTTCAAAAAAATTAGGGATCCTTACTAAAACTTCAATAATGTAACACAGGGTGTAAAAAAATTACCTAAAATATTCTTTAAATCGCGTGCGCTGCGAAAACCATTGATGATAGAATAAAATTATGTACGACGACTTTATAGAACACATCATTATTTACAAAAAAGGTCGCAACAGCATATGTCTAACTATTATGGTTATGCCACAATAAGTATTCTTTTATTTTAAAAATTTAATTTAAATGTTGCCGATAGAAAAGGCTCTTTATTTGTATCTTGGTTTTAATCCTTATCAAAATCAATTACTTTATATTCAAGACAGCTTCAATACCTTTATTTAACTTTTTGAATTTTTCAATTTTGATATTTAATTAGAAAGATATCACGAGTTTAAAATTGTTAGTATTAGAAAAAAGTTTCGGCTACGGGCCGGGCGGGAGAGGAGTCAAGAAATGCAGTGCCAGGGGGGTTGGCGGGACGGGAGAGCGAGAGAGCGGTGGTGGGGAAGGTGAAAGTGTAACGCTGGAGGGGAATGCACGGGAAAGGACATGTGAGGAATAACATTTTATTTATTTTAATATGGCATATATTATAAAAGAAAGTCCAAAAAAACGTGCAGCTCGCAAAAACTCAGAAACGAGTCCCGGTTTGATCAAGGGAGTTATATGTTGTGGTAGATCTCTATCCCCCCTAGGGAATAAGGGTATCCGTTTTTACCTAAAGGGCGTGCTTTTAAAGATATAAGGGATGAAAGTTTCGCCCTCTTGAAATGTCTAGAACAGTCTTCCGGAAAGTTCTAGAAGGTTCCATAGAGCTGTAGAAAGTTGTGGAAGGAGTGGCGGAGTATATCGTGGAATGATCAGGAATAGGGAATCGGGAACATCATTGTGCAACATTCCAGAACACTATCTTATTGTCCTGAGCGAAGCCGGGTAACCCAGCTAGTCAATATATATTTATATATAATAAATGATAAATTTTCAGGTTGGGATTTCAATTATAGGGCTAAATTTCTTTAGGAATGCTCCGAGCTATTATTATAACGTTATCAAAATACAAAGGGAATAATCATTTACTTGAAACCTTTGGAAAATCACGGGATAGCAGCGAATAAAATAAAATGAATGAATTACATGAAAATCTTTGATGTTGTGTAATAAAAATTTTACACTTATAAACCATTTATTTGAAACATTTGGAAAATCACGGAATAGTAGAAAACAAAATAAAATGAATGAATTACATGAAAATCTTTGGAGTTGTGTAATAAAAACTTTACACTTATAAATCATTTACTTGAAACATTTGAAAAATCACGGGATAGAAAATATCTATTTCAAAGAGTTGAACCTTGGGGAAAAATTTAGAATAACAAATCAACCAATGAGAAGGAGTGGTCGTTATTAAATAAAAGGACCATTAATGAAGAAAATAATAGAGATGGCAATCTCTGAAATAAAATTGTCAAACAAACAAACAAAACCCGGAGTTATTAGCCTCCATTAATAAAACTAATAAATATTCTTGGTTTATTCCTATATATTGATATTTCCCACTATTAGCATGTATATATTCGGTTATTGACTAAGGAATTTCGCAGAATTCTTTTGTGTGAGATTCGAGTCTGGAATACATTTCGTTCTGTATTGCAGATTATAATCCTACCCAAAGGTATGTATACATATATATCTTTCTATGTACTGTGCATTGGATGATGTGGACTCGCTTACAGCTAGCGCTTTAGACTCGACAGAGTCAATTTCACATCGTTTCTTGTACGTAAGGAAGCGAATTCATGACTCTATCTCTTGCAAACACCGTGAGTATATGATTTTTTATAGGACGAAACCGGTTCGCCCTAAGTAAATAGTAGACTTCGGAGGAGTTGGAATTTGGAGGTTTCGGGACTCGGGGAAAGACCTGAATGATGTGCATGATGACGATGGAAGACTTATTGGGATGAGGTAACTGAGGTACTAATCAATTCAATCGTGTCAAAAGATTGTGCGAATTTTTAGTTGATCTTTGACCATCCTGTTGACTTGTAGGAGGAAACGGTGCAAAATTATGCAAGCAATGGGCCTCCCCGGATTCGTCAGATATTCAATCAACTAATTACATTAATCTACTAACTCAATTTTATACATATGAACATTATAGCACCAGTATCGTAAGGAGGAGAGCCAAGCAGAAATAATATCTTGACTAATAAAATCCACTAACAATTAACCATTTGAATTATATTTAACTATATTTATGTTCAATTGAACACGTGAAATGTCATTAATTACAGATTACTTACGAATTCATTAGAAGGGTATGAAATCAAAACAGAGTTTAGGGAAAGTTTAGTTCATAAAGAAAATTAAATGTAACTTAGAGTTGCAATGAAGAGACCAATTAAATTCGAAGCTCAACGCTCCGTTCAGAATCAAAGGGTACCACAGAATAAAAGTAATTACATTCCCATACCGTAAATCAAAAATCACACAACGTTTGGTGGAATCTATTTACAACAAAAGTACGAAAAATGTACGTTCAAGGTCGTAAATAACGTATCAATTAGTTAAGTAATTATATCTATAAAGATATGTAGTACAAAAGGCTTTAAATAGCTTTCTGTAGTTATCAAAAAAAAATAAGGGTCCGATTTTCATGAAGGCTTTTGTGTCGTAAGGGAGGAATTTCCCACCCATACTATACACATGTAAAACCTTAGGAAGATTTAGATATCGATCAGAGCCAAGAGAAAAGTTAAAGAAAAGGATTAAAAGAAGCGAAAATCAAATTATCACAATTGCTAGGAGTGACCATGAGTCGGCCCATATTATAAAAAATAAAAAGAATTCACAGAGGTGAGAGGTGATACATCACAAGGTAGATGTTTTTTGGAAGATCGCTGTGGCTGAAAGATGCTGTGTGGAAGTTCTTTTTAGGAAGCGAAAGGAAGGAGAGGAAGATTTGGGAATGAAAAGGGTACAATAGGTAGGTACGAATCTGCGGGTCAGTGATGGATGTATGAATCCATCAGTTGGCGATGTTCCGAGAGATTTCAGTATGAGAGGTCAAAAGGTCTCCCTTAAACAGTCTCTCAACTGCCGTCAAGACCCGGATAAACATCACCGTATGAACCCGGACACCCCTTTTAAGTCACCAAACGTAGCAAATCACTTGTTCAATAGTTCAATAACCAATAGTGTCAACCGAAATTTCCCGAGGCAGCGGTACCCGTACCCTCCTCCTAAAATCAAATAAATGTATTGATGAATAAATTAATGGTTAACATAAAGTTAATTCATAATATACGTGCAATAAAATAAACATACTGTCAGCGATCGCCGAGGCACCAGTTTAGCGGCCTCGGGAGCGGCAGGTTTAGCAAGGGTTAAATTAGGACAAAGTGTAAGGAGCCCAATTAATACCTACAGGTTGAGGGGTCGGGTGCAGGCCCTCCTCAGCTTCCATCCGCGACTAGCTCTGCAGCGGTGATGAGCCTCTTATCTCAGAGCCTTAGGTCGGCTGCCGCCTCACCTTTCGCTATACTACCCAAATCACAGGTAAATGTCTCGGAAGTTAACAATAAATAGAGTGTGTTACATAGAACGAAGATTTATTCAAGAAATTGACATTCTCAAGCAATACAAACGGGAAACACAATGGGTCATATAACATAAACTATCTGATCTCCTAGTCACTCTCTCTGGGTCCCGAATCAGGTCTTCAATAATATTATTATTATTTAGGTTACTACAGCACAAGGGGGAAATATATGAGGAGGTTGCTTGCTGCAACGAGAAGGGTGGTATCAGTTCTGCACCTCGGCGGACCTTTTTGTGTCCAGCACTAAACTGGGGCGAATCTTCCCATCGCGTACGGTAAATGACGCGAGTACGTTTACTTTACAATAGACACAAGTGGCTGGCGTTTCCGCAAAGGCCTTGAACTGACCAAGCCAGACGCAACCTTTCGGCACGTTCCTGGGAACGATGCGCGCAAAGCCGTTGTTCTTGAAAAACATGCCGCGTGAGAACGTGTTGGGCCAAGATGGCGGCGCCCGGGGTTCGCTGTGACGCCTGCAGCGACGCCGCGCGGCGTGAGTGCGCCGAGGCTTGCGTGACGCTAGCCACATCTGTTGTTTATTTATGACAACTGTAGGCGGAAGTTTTGAATAGCACACCATCTAAATGCGCATACATACATTTTAAACGTCGAAAAAAAAAGTGAAAAAAGTGTCTTGGTTCCTTCGACCAAGTATAGAGTCTGTCAAATAAGAGTAGAAAATAAATAAAATGGAACTAAGAAATTTTTAGGCTGGCAACACCAATTTATCTGTCAAATATTCTTTAAAAGTGTAATGACACTGAAAATTCAAAACACTGCATACACATTTAAAAAACATTTTTTTGTTCTTAAAAAAAAAAATTAAATCGAATAAGCACTATTGTGAAGGTACCTACTAAATGACATAAATTTGATTAAATTGTGTTTTACAAAGTGATTGGCTTCCATTTAATTTAACATAGATTTGAATTTAACAGTAGGTGGAAAGGAAGAATTATTAATGGTGAGTTTAGTCATACTACTTTTAGATCTGAATAAGTTAAATATAGGCATGATCTAAAGCCCGGGAAACGCTATGTACTCAAGCTAGTATTAAATAAATGTGAGCAATTTCTAAAGTGTGCTTTATATTTTATTATAAGATCGTTATTCTTCATTATGTTTACACAAAATTGCAAATTTATAATAATAATATACCTAAATGCAATTCTATTTTTGAGATCAGTGGGCATCTATATAGCAATGAAAAAATATTTTTTCCACTTTAATGCCTTTTTAATTTTTAATAAAAATGTAGGTTCACAGCTTTAGATTAACACCATGGTTATATTTTTAGTATTGCCATTTGGGCAACGGTGGCGCCCTCATTTATTTTCTACTCTTATTTGACAAACTGTACCCACGTCAATGCTTGGTTCTAACACTATTATTTTTTTTCTTATATGGTTACCACACAAGAGTCCCAACTGCTCCCGTCTAGAACCAGTGCGACTATGGCATTCCCAATGGGGGTATGTCTTGAGGCTGAAGGTAGTGGGAAGAGGAAGGGGATGGGAGGAGGATGGTGGGGAAGTTCCTGGGTATTCAGATCTGGTCACCAAACCTGGCGTACGCCATTTCAAGCAACGTTTCAATTCTAAATGGTGGTCTTACATCATGGCGATACCGATATGTTATCCTCCACTCTGAAACGTGTCGCGAATACACTATATATTATTTTTAAATTCATTAATTGAGGAATAATACAAATTAATCAAATAAAATTTATTTTCCCACGCCGGGATTCGATCCCGCGACCTTCGAATTGCGATCCAAGAGTCTTACCCTTCGACCACGCCGGCCATCATCTACCCCTGAAAACTCGAAAAATGCGTCCAGGAAACAATATTCATTTTGAGGAATGCAAGTGTCAGAATGAGCAAATTTACAAAATAGCTTATTCTTGCATTCAAACTTGATTATAAACAATATGTTTTGTAACTTCATGCAACACAGCCATTGTAATTTATAATACTATTCTGTTCCAGAACAGAACATCTGTTCTGTTATGCAATATCCTGGATAGGTCACGGCATTGTCTACTGCTGTAGTTTTCGTGAATGAATAATTTCCAAAGCTAGGATGGTTTCATCTCCAAATGAGGTTGAATCTTGAATCTGGTTTCTAGACTTAATGAAAAAGGATTTCTCGAGTATGTTCACGTGGTGCACGAACATTCAGGAAGTTTCATATAATTGCAAGATTGAGAGAAAATGATGGTTTTTCCTCGTCATTCACTGGAAGCACTTCCATTCTTAAAGCGTACAGATTAACTAATAATGATAAATGTAGAACCGCATTTTAACAATAATAGTCCAGTCAGTGGGGGATAAAAAGGCATTTAGCTTGCAAAAGGTCGTGTAGTAGCGATTTTGACATATGTTATTTAAATTGGGACTCTAAAGACAACAAAAAGTTTTCGACCTTGGAGGGGTCGTGCTCGAGGAGCCGCCATCTTGGATTGAAGGTGCCAAAATTTTGTTTTTTCAAAATAATTTCTCAACGGTTGACTTGACAACAAAAATGTTAATGGCAAATTTGAAGAATACTAAATTATGTACATTTTTTATGTGAATTTGACTTACAGCGGTAGAAAGAATAAAATTTTGACATCGTACAACACAAGTTTTCTTGATAAATTTTGTAAGAACATAGTACACAATATCATTTAAATGTAATTCCACAACACAATATAATATAGCATATTATATAGCAAAATCTGTTTCAAATTACAGTAATTTTTCGTGTTACATAGAGGAGACAAAGAGACGGCAACATAACGTGTGCCTGAATTCCTGACTAGCGTTGTACAGCTCAGCGCCTATATTTCTACAGGCTAGGATCCCACTATGACAAACCCTACGTCATCGAGTGCACGGATGAAACTACTTTGTAGTGATAATCAACGTTTAGTAAACCTTAAAAAAGCTGGTCTCCCAGTGCGTCTCGAGTACACGAACGATAACCATATGATGCAAAACCAGAAGACATAGCAGATGCAGGAACACGCTTTCTTGTTGCTTTGTACGGAGGTGACATGGATGAGGAAACCTTGGAAGAAGTCCGCTACTAACGTTTCGCAAAGTCGACAACAAAAATCAAATTCAATCTTGCGCCTTTGCCACCAACGAATGGCGCTGCACGGTACCATGCATTTAGGACATACCGTCAAATCCAAAAATGGTATGGAATAAAAAAAAATCCAGAAAACTGGGGCTGGAAACGTGGCACCAATGGGCTTGTTCCATTAAAAATGACAAAGAAACCAGCACCCGATACGTTATTAAAATTTATTTCATATAATTGAATATGAAGAGATCTTGTCAATAGAAGCCCAGAATCTCAGAACAACAGGCAATGAGTTAAATCATGACATTGGTGACGAAGACTATTATGAAGATGTCAATATTAACAAACCGAGACCAACAAAAGAATATTATTACACAATAGCGAATATGTAAAATAATACGAATACTAACAGTTATAAATACAAGTCGAACTCTGTGCGGCTCAAGCGCCATTTCGAAAACTACCATCACTGGAATATCTGTGGAATAGACCTAATGACCTTAACATTGTCGGAAGATCCCTAAAGGTTGTAAGAGAGGTGTTTGGAGATTGCGGCAAGAGAGGTGGGTTTGCAAATCAATGAGAATAAAACTAAAATCGTGATGCAAACCAGAACCCCACATCACAGAATAAAAGATAAAATTAAATTTAAGGACACGTACCTGGGCTCCATCATAACGCAGGACAACGAAGACCCAGTAGAAGTAAGAAAGCGCATCACAGACGCTAACAATACTTACTTCGCGTTGTTGATAGTATTCAAATCCCGCAACGTCTGTAGGAAAACCCAATATAAAACAATTATTAGAACGGTCTTGGCCTATGGATATGAGGCGGGAATACTGACAGCAAAGTCTGCGGAATAGCTGGACACCTTTGAAATAAATGTACTTCGAAAAAGCGGAGCGATGTGAGAGGGAGAGGCATAGAGAATCCGCCCCAACAAAACTCTATGATATTTACCAAGCTCCCAGACTCTCTATCCCTTTAAGGCTCATGGGCCTCTATCCAAAAGATGGGCCGGACACGTGCATTAATGCCAAGCACACGAGTACCGAAGAAGGTTCCAAAAAGACACCCGGGAGGTAAACGAAGGGCGGACAGACCTAGGCTGAGATGGGAGGATGATGTCAGGAAGGATGCAAGAGGACTACTTCATGTCGCACCCGCCTAAATAAAAAAATGGACCCTGACTTTGTAATGAATAAACAATTAGAATCATTTGTTAAATCTTTGCTTCTGTATTTTGAATTAAATATAATGGAAAATACAGATATCAATGCACTAAAATTATGGTTTGATAAAAACCTGTTGACTTTAAATTCTATAAACGCCTATTATTTACCATTTTTCATTAAAAAACAAGAAACACCTAAAGAAATAAACATAATAATCTACTCTGTGACAAATACAGAAAACCACAAATGCAATATATTATGTACAAACATAGAAAGCAAGACCGATATTAAGTTCCTGGGCATAACAATAGACCAACATTTAAAATGGTCCCCACACATAAATATTCTGAACAACAAAATAAGGAAACTAACATATATATTTAGATGTTTAAGAGATATTTTAAACGAAAAATTACTTCGAACCAAATACTTTGCTTTCTGTCAATCAATTATACAATACGGCATTATAGGATGGGGCGGTACATATACAAATCAAACACAAACAATTTACACATCACAAAAACTAATAATAAAAACAATTTTAAAAAAACCCTACTCATATTCGTCAGAACTTTTATTCCAACAATTTAAAGTCAGAAAATTAAGTGCAATATATTTTTATCATGCAACATTACAAATTTATAAAGATAATATTCAAAATAAAGTTGCACCATTTAAAAACAACAGAAATCTTAGACAAACATCGATACTTCCTACTCCAAAATGTAAAAAAACACTAGGACAGTTAAGTCATAAATATCTCGGAGTAAAATTTTTTAATTCACTTCCTGAAAAAATCAGAAACATGAACAGTAATATCAAAAAATTTAAAACTCACCTTAAAAATTATACCGAAAATTTGAACTGAATATAAAAAATAAAACAATTAAACCAATATAATAACACCCCCATACACACAAGCCCTGCTTTTTTATGGGGATAAATCAAATATGTACACATATTATGTAATTAATTATTATATTGAATTTATTGTAATTTATTTATCTTTCTCTGAATAAAAAAAAAAATAAATAATATCCATTGTAATTTTCATCATAATAATATGTTCTAATGTATAAAAGGTATTTTGTTTATGTGATAATGACCATTATAAGATTACTCCAACTCCACATGTCCCAAATCCATATGATACTAAATATAAAAACGATTTAAACACAATAGAAATAAGGTAATTATGAATGCATATTAGTAAGGTTTTTCCTTAAAGAATATTGAAGCAAGGCTACAAGCTCGAGGTTAATTAAGCCCACTGGAAAAAAAACAAAGTAATTAGAAATTCGACTGCCAAAAACCACATAGTATTAATTAAAAAAAACCTAAATACGAATAAAATCCTTGTAGACCACCCCTCTCCCCTTTCCCCATATTATTTGTGTATTTGTGTATGTAAACCGTGAGCTATGAATAATTTGTGCCAGTCTGAAGATGCCCTTAACAGGCTGAAACCGGATACGATCAATAAAATTAAGTGGAAAAAGTTTTATATTCATTTTATTATAATTTATGATAGTGCAATTCCACCACGAATTGTCAGTTTCAAAAATAGAAAGACAAAATAGTGGACAGACAAAACATAAATTTAATGAAATATTGGAAAAAGGCCGGTCGGGTTAATAATTTATGCAACATTGACATCTCTAACAAAGCAGCCATGTTTTTCCGGACGAGGGACGGAAACTTTGACCCCAAGGCGGGCACTGCGTTAAGGGATGGGTTCAAAAGGGTCCACAAATCGTGTCAAAGTGTACTGAATTATGGAAATAATACAATTTCGGGGTAGGTCCTGTGCTAACAAGGGATAGGATGAATTTTAAACGTGATGGAAAAGACACGAGTTTGTATTTTAAGTATTTTTGTTTGTTTGCTGCTGGAATACGCTTTTATTCAATTATAAACAATTAGGTTCACACGTAGAGTTATTAGGTATTCTGAAGGCGTATTCCACCGTGTGGTTGGTAGATCTTCTACTGGTATGTTTTTAGTATATATTTTTTTAAAGTTCGGAAGACTTGATGAAAAAATGGTGGCGATGAATGAAAAAATTCGATGCATAAAGTGAAAAAAAAATAACCTCGCTGTCGCTAATAACGACATTATACCCTAAAATATATTCAGAATCTTAACGACTTAAGTAAAGAAGCCGTGAATACGAATTACGACTTGCAACCCGTGTATTGAACGGACCTATTGTCGAATTTGCACTATCAAAGAAAAGAAGAAGAAGGAAAAAAATGTGGGAATCTTTAGGACGTAAGTGAAGAAAGCGTGTAACAAATATACGCCCGTGGCACGGAGTATGCGTTCATTTTTATTAATTCTGAAGAACGTGCTACAAATATTTAAAATGTGTCTCCATGTCTTACTCCCGAAGTTATTAATTCATCGTCTATAAAAAAAAAATACGGAAAGAATTCGTTCAATTTAATTGATTTTGTGTTGTAACCGAGCACGGTTTGTTCCCGTTTTATTCAAAATGCCGTCTTGTTCAGTGCAACTATGTAAAAATACGACAAGCAATGTGAACTTCAAGATAACTTGAGTTTTATTTCACCGCTAAATACGAAATTAGAGTACGTTATCAATTTGTAATGAATATTCAAAGTTATAATTGACGTAAGGCCCCTGTAAAGCAAACATCGCCGCCATTATGAGGCTAGTGAAGGGGACGCGAATTCTTTTAAATACCGACTATCGATATTTCGTAAAATTAGCTTGGCTGTGTAAAAAAAAAAATATATATATATGCAAACATTTTATTTCTTTTGAATTTTTTTTGTATATTATTTGTTTTCTATATATTTTTATATGTATATTATTTTTGTACATTTTAAACGTTGGTCTATTGTTATGCCCAGGTACTTAATATCGGTCTTGCTTTCTATGTTTGTACATAATATATTGCATTTGTGGTTTTCTGTATTGGTCACAGAGTGGATTATTATGTTTATTTCTTTAGGTGTTTCTTGTTTTTTAATGAAAAATGGTAAATAATAGGCTTTTTTAGAATTTAAAGTCAACAGGTTTGAATCAACCGTAATTTTAGTGCATTGATATCTGTATTTTCCATTTTATTTAATTCAAAACATAGAAAAAAAGATTTTACAAATGATTCTAATTATTTATTAATTACAAAGTTAGGGTCCATTTTTTATTTAGGCGGGTGATTTCTAAGGATTCTAGCTTATCTTGTTTATGACATTTATTACAAGGAGAATTTTAATTTGTCTTACTTTGTCAAACGAATGTTTGTTTTCTAATAGGTGTGACGCCACATTCGACAATTCACCTAAAACATTCACCCTTCATTAATAATTTTTAGAAAAAAAAATTTAGATTCGCCTTAATTACTTTAAAAGGAAACTTTTTGCATTTCGGGCGGCGGAAAATTATGTATTTTAATTTTCAATTGCGTAAATTAAAATTCACTTCGCGAACCGATCGGCGACTGTCAGCGGCCATTAGGTACGTCACTGTTATGTTGGTATCCCTGATACATTGCAAAGAACTAAATACTACTGTGGCCAACTTCGTGGGATACATGAAAACACGGTTAAACTACGAAAGCTGCATGTCATCATAATTTTAAAAAACATCCCAGGTTTTGAATGGTTTGTTTGGAAAAGCAGGGTTTGTCTAGCGGGTTTGTGTAATTATGATTTAATTGTGTTTTTCATAATAACGCGCGTCTTGTTGTATCCCGCGAAGATGGCTACGGTCGTATTTAGCTCTTGTTTTTTTTTAATAAATTATTAATAATACGCGTGGACACCAGTAACAAAAAATTACCGTAGATAATAATTGGTGTAGATTCTGATTGGTGGTAGAAACAAATGCTATGCTGTTATTTTAAAAACTTTATTTTTATAAAAATTAATGTTTCTTTGTTTGTTCCGCATGTGTACCATTTATCCGATTTTCAAAGAAACTTTTGATGAAACTGCTGATTTTTTGTGCCCGAGCCCGCGGAGGTTTCTATATACGAGTATAATGGTGGGCTCTAGAATTATGAAATTATTTCCTGTACCATACATCCGATTGGGATGGAACTTTGGTATTTTGGTGTGGGCACGCCCGTGAAGGTTTATATACATTTAACGGTAACCTCTGGCGTTATGAAAGTTGTATATTTTCAGTTCAGTTTGAAAACTGTGTGCAATTCATAAAGTTAAACGGCAGGAAGGGAAGGAGAAGGGGAAGAGGAAGGGAATCCGGGATGAGAGATCCGTTAGGGAGAGGGTTACAGGGGTATGGGAGGGAAACGAAGGTGGGGGTTTGCGGGGGTGGGAGAAGCATAACAAAAAAGACATTGGGGTGACATATGACCACGGGGTGACCTATGACCCTGATGTGACCTACGACTGTGAGGTGACCTACGACCTTGGGATGACCTACTACCTTGGTGGGGTCCTACGACCTTGGGTTGACTTACGACCTTAGAGTGACCTATGACCTTGGGGTGACCTATGGCGTGGTTAGTCAATAAATGATTCATTTTACTTGCACCTCTCCATAACAATTTTCGTAACGCATTCACCAGCTTACTCCCCAAGAAGTTGAAGTAAAACTTTTTTTACGCACGCTCGACTTGGGGGGTAGGCTGGTGAATACGTGGAGTTACGAAAAGAGTGATGTTATGAAAAGTGTGATGCGAACAGTAATCGATGCGAACGGTGATCGGGCGAGGCGAACGGTCAGGCCTTTACGCACGCTTGACTTGGGGAGTAAGCTGGTGAATGCTTTACGAAAAGTGTTATGGAGAGGTGTGAGTACAAGGAATCATTTTTTGAATAACCATGCCATAGGTTACCCCAAGGTCGTAGGTCACCCCAAGGTACTAGGTCACCCCAAGGTCGTAGGTCAACCCAAAGTCATAGGTCATCCCATGGTCATATGTCACCCCAATGTCATATGTCACCCCAATGTCAATGTCAATGTCACCCCAATGTCAATGTCAACCCAATGTCATGTGTTCTTTTAAAAGTTAGTGAAGTTATACTTCAGTCGTATGGTCTAAAGCACACTCGTTTTTTTTTTTAAATGAAAGACAAACATTCCCGGGTTACGAATAACCCAACAAAATTTAAAAAAAACTACTACCACCACTGTATATGGAAAATGTTGCTTGAGTCGTGATGGAGGACTTAGCCAGCCGAGAAATCGAACACGGAATGCCTGGGTGGGACCCAAACGCGATGCCCACTCAACCACTGACCGGTCATACTATGATTTGGTGTGTTGTCTATTTAGTTTTTACAAAGCATATTTAAGCATATGACAGCATTCAGAGTGGGATGGTACACAGATGCATGCATGGGACTCTTGTGAAGTACTCAAATGCAAAATAAATTAACATTAGTAAAAAATTTCAATTCCTTTTTATGGATTTTTACAACAATGTGAGTGTTATTGTGATTAACATTATTGAACAAAACCAAAAACTGTTAAAATTCAGCTATCTTATTATAGATTAGAAACAATTGATGTGGATTTGTTACGAATGGGATACGTTACGATTTGGACACACTTATTCCGATTTATCAGTTCTGAGAATAAGAATTTTTCATCCAAAATATAACTGGAATAATTTTTAAATTTAAATACCGATTTATAATCGTGCAAGCTTTATTCGTTGTCATTTGAATGTATTGCTAATTGCGAAAGCAGTCGAGACGTGTACGCATAGAAATCTGTCCTAAGTATTAGTGCCAACGAAAACAACAAGTTTCAAGTGGAGTTCGAAATGGGGCGGATACTTTAGCGTAAGCGAAGGCGTGCAATAGTATTGGTTAACAATATCGGCGACACGAGGTAACACAGTTCTAAACGGTTCAAACTGCCAATAGCATATCTCGGGTTTCTAATATCTTTGTCGGACATGCAGTTGAATTTTCATGCGGTGACAAATGAAAAATATCCAGAAAGTTTGGAATAAAATGGATAGGTGAAAAACGTTCATAATATCTAACACATTCCTTTCAGAATTTTTCGACGTAAAAGTTATATGATGTTAATTTTCCTTGGTAAATTTTTTATTTCAATAAGTTACAAAGTACTTCATAAGATACGTAGATACTTTTGAAGAACACCAATTCTAAACCTGTAAAAATCGCAAGTACACCCTACGATTGAACTTAAAAATACCTGAAAAGCCCTCGACTCTCTGCAGAAACTGGCGGTCTGTTTGTTAGATTCTCCTATCTAAAAAAACGTATTTCGATATTTCGTGCACAGGCGTCGGGTAGAAATGCTGACCTTGTTCTAAGGGTATTTCAATGGACGATTCTCCGAAAAACAAGAGTCATTGATTCCTTCGGCACCGGTACACCGTCGGGAAACATGCCAAGCGCGCGCTCAACATTTGTACACGATTGAAATTTGTCACAAGAGAATGGGTTGCTTCTACCACTCGTTCTCGAGTTCAACAGCTTGGCAGCTGGCTTAAGTGTTTCTTTCCTCCTACGAAGTGGGTCTACTAGGTTCCAGGTTCACTCCTTCTTTTCCAAAAAAAGATCCTTCACACAACATCCCTAAAGATGACATAGACCAGAAGTGAAAATAATTTCCTCAAGGAAATAAATAATTTCCTCCCCCCCCCCTCTCCCCCCCCCCCCCCTCTTCCCCCACCCCCCCCCCCCCTTCCCCCAATCAATCAATTAATTCATATTAGAATACTCGTATTTGAATTTTTGCTAACAAAGAAATCTCCACAGTAACCTAAACAAATAACAAAATGACAGCCCACGTCAAACATTTACTTAGCAACACGCTTTGCCAATAAACGTATCTATAATAAATATGCCACAGCTTATTCATAACGCCAGAGCTTACCAATATATTATATAGCCTATTTTACCCGTAAATAATGTAGCTTTCGATTAGTGAAATAATTTTTAAATTCCTTTCGGTATTTATTGCGTGAAAGAGTAACGAACGCACATCCATACAAACTTTTGCCTTTATAATATCTATAAGATAAGGGTTACAAAAAGTCTTTAATAAAATATGTAAAGGTATATGACAGGGATAAGGATATTTATGTCATTGACCAATAAAATAACGACTTTGAAATTTAGGACCATAATTGAAAAATACAAAACTATTTTCATAATATAAACAATTCTGATAAAGTGGATCTTATTACTTAAATCTACAAAAAGTGTTTTATGAAAATTTTCCAAGGTTTACATATAAATTTTAATGGAAATCAATAACATCTTTCAGGAAAAGATTTTAAGGTTTAATTTAAGGTTTGACAATTTTAGCTCCACGTTGAAATAAAACCCATAAAAATATCGTCCATAAAACAGCAGTACACCAATTTAGAGAGAACGCCAGCGCATCCGTTGGCAAGTTCACACCTGGTGCAAATATGTTATCTCTCTGCTAGAATTTGTGCAGCTTCCTACAATTTACCCACCTTCCTAGCACCTGAAGCTAGTTCACAACTTGCGAGATCAGCAAACAGTTCTGGAATTCTGGTAGAAATCAACATTTGAATTTCTAAAGTAGCTCCAACTCTCCTTCATTTCAAAGTTATAACACCTTCGTACCGACTTTAGAAATTTTATCATCAGGTTATTTTGATAAATTCGAATTAACACAAAATCTTCAGTAATCTCAACTTCACTTTGTTTTTTTTTAAATTTATTTATTAATCTTAAAAATTGTACTTAATATCGTATTATTATTTTTTTATTTTTAATTTTTCTTTATTCATTACTTACAAAATAGGGTTACATTATTAGATGATTTTTCGACCACCATGCTAGGCTGATGCCCGTGTTATGGTGGTCGATTTTACATAATTTAGTGCAATAACAATCAGACGTTCCTGTAATATTTGTGACGAAAATAAATATAAAAACTCTGTCAAGAGTGTATTAGAAATGTATTAAATGAGTTCGAAACTGCATAAATATATTGACATATATTTTGTACTACTTCTCTGCTGTTACCTGTTATAATGTAATATTTTTAGTAGCAAGATTACTGTTTAATTTCTAGACACAATATAATGGTATGATGAGGACAACTATAACTGGTTTCTCAGTTTTTGTAAATTATACATGCATAAATTAATCCAATTGTAATCTGTAGATTTCCCTAAAGTAAATAATAACTAAGAGGAGTTTAAATTTTTAGTAATTTTTGTACAAATAAATTCATGTATTCAACCTATTTATACTGCAGTGAATTCTTATTTTAACAATTTTTGTCTCAGCAGAATACAAATAAGGCAGAATGCAAATAAGGCAGTACATCGGACATATCAGTGGTGCCGAACAGTTTAACCTTTAACTAGCGTCGAGCATTTTTTGACACGTTAGTACTGGCGTGAGGCCTGACAGGCCGCGTATATTATGCAGTGTTTTATAAAGAAAATGATGATTTAAATATCTGTATTTGCATTAGGATGTTAAATGAAGTGTTTTAACAAAAACTATGTATAGAAAGAAAATAAAATTTATAAAATTTTTAAATATAAGACTACAATAAAAATTGCTTGAATTTTGGGGAAAAATCCGACTATTAGATATAAATGATCAAAACACAAAAAAAAAACTCCTCTCAGAATATCAAAAAATTGTATTTCTTACTTAAGACTAATATAAATTTTAGAAAAAAAATAGAGTATCTAAATACATACACCTTCTGAAAAAAAAATGTCCACAGTCGAACTACACCTTAAATTCTAAGCACAGTCAGGGCACACTTGTTTTGCGCACTGTAAACAAACGTGTTTTTTGCACGAATAGCATCTATACGTGGATTTTCTTTTGAGTTTGGGTTGACAAAAAAGACAAGTCTTTCGTGTCGTGACTTCTTCAGCTTGATCTTCAGATGTTTCTGGCTTATCAGAACCAAGTATTCTTGCCAAACTCATCCTAAGTTCAAGGGGCAGCCTTATGTTACAAAATCTTCGCTTCATGTGCTCTAATACCAAATGTCGCGCTAATGTTTTTATAAAGGTTCCTATATCAGTTTGTCTTCCCACATGTACATCGTGTAAAATATGAGAATTGACGGAACTTATATCCGAAATTCGGTAAAAAATTGTCATAGGCCAGCGTCTTGATCGGCGGCTGCATGTGTATATAGAGCACTTCTTATCTATTTCAACTACACCACCTTTCGTAGAATTATAAAACTTTATAATTTCTGGCTTCCCTGAGTCCGTATCGGTTCCTTCATTATGTTGCACTGACGAAGCCAAAATGACAGCTTTTCCCTTCTTGGGAACATGAGACAAAAGCGTTGTGTCTTTTGTAAAACCATATACCTAAGGTTGATTTTTCAGGTCTCGTTTTAGCAGGCAAGAACTCTGGGGGTATTTCCCTTTTTTTACCGTATCTACACAGGTCAATCCTCTCTGTTTCAATGCATCAATGAGTTGTATTGGTGTGAACCAATTGTCACACGTTATATTTTTGTTACTACCCTGTAATGGTTTACTCAAATGGATCACAGCCTGCGTAGGAACTAAAAAAAAAATTTCTGCATCCGTTAATGTTTCTCCATCTGAACCTTTTCCACAATAAACATAACAACTGTAAAAATAACCATTTTTGGCATCACACAGGCACATTAGTTTTAGCCCATACATAGCGGGCTTCTTTGGCATATATATCATCAAAAACGAACGCCCTCTGAATGGAAATAGCATTTCATCAACTGTAGCGTATTGACGTATATTGTATACCCTCTGACAATTTGATACGAATTTATTGAAAATATTCGATATCGCAGCCAATTTATTAGTCTCCTTTCTCTGTGCTCTGTCCAGTACATTGTCAAACCGAAGACAGTGAAGCAAGTACAGAAATCTATGTTTAGACATAACACATCTAAAAATGTCTCTTCCGGTACCATCATTAGCAAATATTAAATGTGTGTCTTCGTGGTTAGACTTGAATACAGCTGTGTACATCAATAGTCCAATAAAAGCCTGCAACTCGATTATATCGATATCTTTTAGTTCTGATCGGTTCTGCTTCATAAATTTAGATCTATATTCAGCTAGCTTCTCGTTGGTCCTTATCAAAATCTCCGATTACATCTAGTCATTTATATATTGTTTCCATAAAGAATAAGGAACCTTTCAGTCATTCTCGGTCAACTTGGATGTGGGTACTTGGGTAATAATATTGTGTTGCGGTGTTCTAACTGATGATCTGTTTGAAGGTGATTTAGACCACTTATATTTATTCTTTCCTCTAAAATAACCCAGCCTTGAGAGGGGAACATCTTCATCTGATGACGATGACGGCGCGTCCAGGTGTTCAGGTTGAGTTTCTTCGGTATCAGAAATATCAGTGATAGTAACTGTATCATGCTCAATGTGCTCCGGACAAAAATTTTCTCCCACGTCGTGAACCTTGGATCCGCTGGAATCTTCATCCGCGATCCAGTTCTCAATCATTTGCGCAAAATTCGGATTGGATTCATTTACACATATCCAAGATCTCTTTGGATGCGGTAAATCTGTCGCAGAACTATTTATTTTACTTCCTGAAGTCCCTGGTACATCCATAGTTAACAATATCTGTAAAAATAACAATTTACTCTAACAATAAAATAAAACTAAAAACTTACGTTACTACTGACGTGAGGCCTGAGAGGCCGCTTCGGAATTTCAAATCGTAATTACTCACCAAATGCGCGCATGAAGACACTACTTTCTGCTCCCACGTCAATGTGCGTACTGAACTTGCAGCTACTTAAAAGTGGGGATCGGTGTTACGCGGGGAAAGGGGTAAACTAGCAAGTCAAGTACCTGCCGGGGCCTGTAAGACCGCACGACAGTAGTTAAAGGTTAAGGTCATGAATGGAAACGAAGATGGTAAAAAGTATTTATTGTAAAAAAATAAAATTATTTTTTTTTTTTTATTTTACGGCAATTTAAATGTTATTAATCTACGTTATTTGAAGAAAATCTTTAAAAAAATTTCGCCCCTTTCCGGATATCCATTGTTGGACACCGCATGAAAAATGAGTAATTGTAACAGATCTTTTAATGTCGTTATTTAATGCGTTGAATATTTTAGGTGCGATGTACATATGAGTATTGTCTCGGTGAAAATGTGGTTTTTGTTTTTGGTATTTTGCATTTTCCATGTGTTGAGTAGCGTGTGTGTATATCTTTTTGTGTGGAATTTATATTGATCTTCCGTTAAAAACATATGCTTTTGGATTTGCTTCATACAACGCTTATTTTTTTTTTTTTTTTTACCAAACAAAAAAAGTTTTAAAAACAATTTTTG
Source organism: Limnephilus lunatus (assembly GCA_917563855.2). NCBI lineage: Eukaryota > Metazoa > Arthropoda > Insecta > Trichoptera > Limnephilidae > Limnephilus > Limnephilus lunatus. The sequence continues at coordinate 87,435,969 of OU830594.1, read as the reverse complement.
TAACTTAAATTACTGATAACGAAAAAAATAAAAACAGATCTATATTTTATTAGACAAATGTATTATTAACGTAATCGCCAACTCACTTTAAAATATTTTCATAATTTGAAAATAATTAATAAAAAAATCAAAATTTGGTTTTCATAAAGGTGTACATTTTACTTTTATATTCGTTTTTTTTAGATTAGACTATAAAACGTGGTGTTTTGCCTTTCTAACACTGCGTAAAACATATTTCTCCCCCTAATAATAAGGGAGTTACAGCAGTTTATGTGAGACGCATGTGAGCTGAGACATATATGGTCCCCTGCCATTCAAGGGGTTAAATTACAGCAGTTAATATTATTTTTGAAGAATTGTACACTGAAATTATCAGAAATTAATCTTGGCAAAAAAAAATATTTTAGAACATTTTAAACATCGAATTTGTTACATTAAAACTCTCGATGTCATTGGTATATTTGTTTACCAAACTAAGTAGGCGGGGACATACAAATAGATATTATGCTTAAATGTCTTAAATTGACTACACTCGGGCGTTCCAATAGTCCAGTCATGAATTAACAATTTTAAAAACAAAGTATAAGTAATAATTTCTTCGTCAGATTAAAAAAAAAAATAACAAAATTAACAACAGACTAAAAGACGTCTAGACAAAATACATACAAACTTATAGATAAAATGAAAATTATTAAAATAAACAATAGACCTATATACGAAAAGTATTACGAAGTAATGAAAACAAAATGATTTGTTTTCATGTAACCCATTATGGGTTATTTTTTTAAACTGAAAACTAACATTTGTAAATTGAATAAAGATACCTACTCAGAAGGAATTGATTGGTTTTATTATTAACTTCAAACTTGGTTTTGGCAAACTGGAAATTATCCATAGTTTTTAGAAAATCCACAAAATAACGTTACAAAATTACTAAAATTGTCTTCTGATAATTGTAAAACAGCGTAACATTATCTAAAAAGGAAAGGCAAAAAATGGTGAAAAGGAAAGAAAAAAAAAGGAAAGAAAATGCTGGTTGTCAAAATGATGAAGGAGAGCTAGCAGTTGTTGAATCTGCCACCGGGGTAGTAACCCAACGTTTACAAAAGCGGCTGAGCAAGAATTGTTAACCAACATTTTTTAAACGCTAACATATGTAAATATTTTTAGCTCCAGTGAATTCTTTCCGAACATGATAAAACTTTTCCTGTTAACGTAATTTACATTGTGTGCCAACCACCACCTAATTAATTTAATACAATTTTGCCGACAAGTGTTCCAACGCGAGAGCTATAACTTCCACTGAATATACGAGTATGTTTGGGCGTGTATTGTTTTCCGATGAAATCAATTTAAAAAAGTCAAACTCGGATTTACTTGAATCAATTGAGAAAATCTGTGATTGATATCTGTTACAAAACAATTTGGGTACGGGAAACGCTGCCCAGGGAACCATTGTTTGGATAACCAACACCCATGCCATAGGGCACCCAAGTGGTTCGCTATGTTTGGTAAATTATCAGTGGTGTTCTGGTTTACGGGGTGAGGTTTGTCTAGGTTTTCGCGGCGAATGCGTTTGTTCACATACTTCGTAGCGGGCTGGATTTTTAAGTATATATATTTATAAAAATTAAACACTCTTTACCTGTATCATACACTAACCAAGTATAAGCCCACCAGAGCGTGGAAAATTAATCAATAAATAAAACATCTTAACTTTTGATTGAAGTGCTAATGAATGCATTGTATATTTTAGGAGTGTTTTTTTACGTTAAATCCACACAGGATGCTCTAAAGAAAAAGTTCCTCAGGGCCTATGTTATATTTGAGGATGCTGTATGGAGAGTCTTTTTAGGGAAAGGAAGAATAGGAAGTTCTAAGAAGGAATCAGGTATGAGGGTTGAGGAGGAATTGGGGGTTAGTGCATTCAGGAGAGAATGACGAATGAATCCATCCCTCCCACTGATGTGTAAGGCGATAGGTCGAGAGAGTCTGGCAGAAGAAATACTGGGTAGACAAACGCATCCATCACCAAGACCTAAACAAACCCCATCCTGCTAAGTAACCAAACGTAGCGAGGCATTTGGGGTGACATAAGGCAGGAATATTGGTTATCCTATAAATGGTTCCCTGGACGGCGATACTCATACCCGCCTCCTAAATTGAGATGAACACGAATTCTCGTAATATGGGTCTAGTTTTAGTGACTACGCAACCCAGATTTGTTGAAAGCGGGTTGCCTGCAAAGTTAAAACAATTATATCAAAGTTCTTTGCAAAAAAATCATTACCTAAATGTTCCTACATATTTTCCTTTTAATTATTTCTTCAATATTACGCACCATACGAAAGAAGTCAACAATTTTATTTATAAATCGTGGAATTTCATTCGATTTTTTTTTATCCCGCTAGATGTCGGCACATGTTTAACCTATTTGCTTAGAAACAAAAGTCCGCCATATAATATGCACGTTTCTAACACAGCCCGCCATCTGTTGAGCGCTGTGTGGGTTACCTTATTTGAATTTGTAATAAGAACACCGCGTACGAAATTGGAAACCGAGTTGTTTGAGAAGCGATGACGCCATCTTGTTTCGCAGGTGAAAATTTCCGGGATGTTTTCTTCCGTTCTACTGTAATAGTAGTACATTTAATAAAATGTTTTCGTTTTAACTAGTCAACAGATATAAAGGCGTTCAATAAAACAATTTACATGCGTTTGATGCGAACATTTTAAAATATTGACTAAACGTAGCAAATACCTGTTTTGACTCTGCCGTTTTAAATTGGTATGTCTGTAATTTTTTTTTGCGTTCCGTTTCCGTTTCAATGCGGTGAACGTTTTAATGATTCATTAAATATTATTATTTTATCCATTGTGATATGTTTTTTATGTTTTTTTAAACTTTATTTTGCACATTTTTTTTAATATCATGGCACCTACGTACCTGCCTGAAGAAAGATTGAAAAAATAATTTTCAATGAGATAGTTACATTTGTGATGAATCGCAGTGGATACGAAAATATAGTAGCTTCCACCTTACGAATGAATAAATAATAATTCAGAATTATAACGAAATCAACACACTAGCGACACCTAGCGGATTAAGTTTGATTGGGCCATGGAGACTGCAGAGATCTATAATTATTAAATTAATGTCAAGTTTTGATAAATAGAACACAGAGGGATCCAATTATAAACACTTAAGATTGATCAACCAATCAGAGAAGGGGGAGGTTACCTTTTTTCAAGACAAAGAGATGGACTTTAGACTAGACCATTAGTCTGAGATTTATGGGGTAAAAATCATCATCAACCCGAGAGATCAATACGCTTTAAGATAAACACAATCCCACGTTCGGTGCATTTGGTACAATGACCCTAATTTTAAAGGTAAATATTGAGTGCAACAGAGGAATCGACAACCGCAGTTAACGAACAAATAAATCCATATTATGTTGAAAAAATGATGCAATAAAATAGCAAGGAAATATAATGAACGGAAGATTGAAGAAAAGACCTGGAAAACGTGGGAAAAGCTACTGTAGGGATACTCAATTGCATAACGAGAACGTGAAGAACAAAAGGAGGCCAGATTCAGAGGAAAACGTACATTTGATATTTAAAAGAAAGAAAAACGATGGAAATTAGGAATGTCACTTTTAAATGAAGCAATACGGTCAGGGAAAACGATTTGAAAAGAAAATCTAATGAAAAAAACGGACATTTAAACGGAAGTATTTATTGAACAATATAAGATTTCGGCTTAATTTTGCGTTTTCAGACGAGTTTAAATAGATATCGTTATATATTTGAAATAGGATGGTTATTCTAGTTATATTACGTTAGATTAATTCAAAGGAAGGGATCGTTTTTACGTCGTTTGCTATGAGAAAATACTATAGACGATAGAACAAATTGCTGAGGCAATTGATGTAAAAAAAGGTTGTCGAGCTCACACATGATTTTGTTGTTAAAACAATAAGATTTCCGACATGGTTTTGGGTGATTAGAAGAGTCTTTATTGCTTTTGGGGCAATAAAAGTTAACATGGAACTTATGCAATATTTGGATAAGATAAAAGAGATTAAATTTAACGAGTTAATATTAATTTATTATTTACGATCCAGTACGTAGAAATCGAAAATATCAACATATGTCAACGATGATACTTTATGGGTTTTTGAGATGAAACGAGACACAATTTTATACGTTTTTATACGAAGCAATTAATCTGACACATATCCCAGAGTCAAATTGGAATTTTCTTCTATGAAAATTATGAAAAAATAGCAGATTGAATATTTATGACTAGAAGGTGAAGTTTTCTAAGAGAAGATAAGCATTGGAAATTATACAAATGATGGTAAAGAATGAAGTAAAGACAGTTTAAAGACGATTCCGTAAGGAAAACTCATGAAAATTCAGAAGTATTGATGAAAACAGTAAATTTGGCTTGGAATATAACTAATCATATAGTTATGGACAATGACATAAGAATGAAGCAGAGAAATCATAAAAATAACGTCGTATATAAATTCAAGTCTACGACGTAAGTAGAGACAATACAGTTAAAAATTGAATTGATTCATATAAGAAACATGAAAATGTGGGGAAATTTAGGAAAATGAATGTTGGGAAAAGCATAGTGAAGATTTCGACATGAGTTTGTTCGTGTTCTGGTAGCGATAAACCAAATTGAGAATTATATACAGTTTATTGAAGACGTACCTATTATATATTGAGAGAAAAAAGGACACGAAAATCATGATATTTTAGTTAAATTCGTAAGACCAGAAGACAAAGGAACGACGGGGCAAAATTTGACATAATGGTAGGTTCGACACTGGAACAATTTACGTAAGAGACAGAAGATTTCTAAAATCAAGGGGCCGGACTTAACACGTTGATACGAAAATGACAGAATTGATATATGAAATCTCGAGTTGTTAGAGTTTAAATTAGAAAATCAATGAACGCGTAATTAAGCCATTCTAATCCTGGAATGGGTATTTAACCTACGACATGGACATTTGATCAGCAGTCGTCGGGGACCAATCGTCGGATTAAAAACGTGGAAGTTACGTGACGTAGTGTCTAATACGGTTATTAGTTGAAAAATTTCTTAAGTGTTGTAAAATTTTGGGACTTAGAAAAATTCGGAGTGGGAAAACCTGAGACTTAGAAAATTATAGTCAGTGTTAGTGATTAAATCTGTGAAGTGTTGAAAATTAAATAAAGTGTTTTATATAGTTTTACAATAAATTTAACTTGTCATTAAAATAAAAAGTTTATATAGTGTAGCGAATTAATAAAAAAAAGTAACAACAGTGTTTAAAGAATTTTATAACAGCAGTGAATAATAATATATTTATTTATAAATTCAACTTGTCATTAAAATAAAAAGTTTATATAGTATAGCGAATTAATAAAAAAAAGTAACAACAGTGTTTAAAGAATTTTATAACAGCAGTGAATAATAATATATTTATTTATAAATTCAACTTGTCTTTAAAATAAAAGGTTATATAGTGTAGTGAATTTAAAAAGAAGCAACAGTGTTTAAAGAATTTTATAACAGCAGTGAATAATAATATATCTATTTATAAATTCAACTTATCATTAAAATAAAAAGTTTATAATATAGTCTAACGATTTAAAAAAAAAAAAATTAATAGTGTTTAGAGAATAATTGTCGAACCACATTAATCTAAAAAAAATTAACATCGAGTTAATTCAGCTAGATAACGTACGATTGAACGGAACATTTCTATCGCGAAGTATTAATCTATTGTTAGATTAAATAATAATAAATCTATTATTTCGTAAATAATCGTGAAGTGGTTACTGCTTAAAAATTATAATTTAAGCAGAATGTTATTCTAATAATGGAATAACTATAATAATAAATCTGGAATAAATAATCAATGATAAAAATCTATTCGGTATTTAATTGTATAATACTTTGTTGCTAGATAAAAGTTCGGTGAAAAAAGAACACGAAATAAATAATGATAATATTACTCCGGATAATAATTATGAATTAATTTGTTAAACTTAATTTAACAAAGTGTTAGGTTAATCAACGAGTTTTGAAAATAAAGTACATTTTGATTGATAAAGATTAGTCGTCAATTAATTCAGTTTAGATTCAACAAAATAGCGGAATAATAAATCGAAAGGATTAATTTAGATTTAGTTAGACAATAGCCGAATTAGTTAGAGAAAAAGAATATATAAACAAAAGAGATGGTCGTGTAGCTCCCGACAGGAATCGACATGTTGGGGTAAGTTTTCATAAGTATAAATATTTTCAGAATCATGGACGAGGAGAGAACAGCTGATCATCGGTATAAAAATTTATATTATTACGACAAAATATTACTTGATTCAAATCTGTGCTATATATGTATATTAAAAATAATGTATATAATATGTATTTCGAATTATACTTGTATGTATGTATATGTATTTCTATATATATTCCGTAAATAAAATATCTCAGAGAGATATTGCACAATTATGATTAAATGTTTATTACATATATATCTTTTATATTGATATGTTATCCATATATGGGTAATTATATATATATATTTACATTCCCAGAAAAGAGGTTAATTAAACAAAACATCTTTTATATTGAATTTGAGTGATATCTATCAGATACCTACCTATAAATATATCTACACTTATTAATTTCCGAGTTCCTACAGAGTTATAAGTCTTATATATAAAATTTATTAAAAATATGTAGTTTATGTAAATTTATTCTTTGCTAAATTATCTCTATAAAATTAATATATGTATATGTGTATTTAGAATATAAACCACATTTATTTACGTATAAAGCCTATATAAATATAGTTATATATATACTGAATAATAAATTAGCAGACGGGGCTTCGATCAGATATAAAGTGAAACCAATACAATGAAATAAAGGAAATTAATTAGGGCAAATTGTTTTGGAATGCATAGTGTAAACAAAAACACGTGTCATTTCATGTACTTATTCGAGAGTATGTTATTGGGTTAGTGGGTCACGAAGTCAGTGCCGGTTTTGTTTATGAATTTAAAGGTAAAATAAACAATTGACATTCTTTAATTGCTTCGGGCTAACATTACTACGATATTAAAATACAAAAGGATTAAAAACCAATTTATATAAAATGAAATTAGTATTTATTTTACAAAAAAAAAAAATATAAATCATCTATTTGAAACATTTCGAAAGTTCACGGGATAGCAACGAAATATGATTTGAAAAAGTAACAAGAAGATTAAATTACAGTTTATATTTACATTTGACATTTGAAAAATCACGGGATAGTAGTATAAAAATGAATTGAGGAATTACATGAAAACATTTGAAGTTATGGGAATAAAAAAACCTCACACGTATCAATCATTTACATGAGACTTTTGAAAAATCACGGGATAATAAAAGTCTATATCAAAGAGTTGAATCTGGGGAGGGGGAAAATCTAGAATAACAGTTCAACAAAACAAATCAAGAAACCAATAGAGATGGCAATCTCTTAAATAAAATTGTCAACCAAACAAATCAAGAAATCAATAGAGATGGCAATCTCTTAAATAAAATTGTCAACCAAACAAACAAAAGCCTGGAGTTATTAGCTCTCCATTAATAAAACTAATAAATATTCTTAGTTTATTCTTATATATTGATATTTCCTACTCTTAATATGTATATATTCGGTCATCGGCTAAGGTTTTTCGCAGAATTCCTTTTCACGAAATCCGAGCTTGGAATGCGAGGCTAGCTAGCTTCACATTGCGAGTTATAATCCTTCCCAAACGTATGTATACATATATATCTTCTTATGTACTGTGCATTGGATGATGTGGACTCGCTTACAGCTAGCGCTTTAGTCTCGACAGGGGCATCCTCACATCGTCTCTTGCATGCGAGAAATTAGAATTCACGACTCGAACTCTTGCAAAGACCGTGAGTATATGATTGTGTATAGAACGAAGCCGGTTCGCTCTAAGTAAATAGTAGACTTCGGAGGAGTTGGAATTTGGAGATTTCGGGGCTTAGAGAAAGACCTGAGTAACGTACACGACGACATGGAAGATTGACAGAACAAGGTATAACGGCCCTCTGGAAAATCGCGTCGGCTGACTGTGCGAAGTTCTAGTTGATCTTTGACCACCCTGTTTATCTGCAGGAGGAATGGAGCCAAATTATGCAAGCAAAAGAGCATTTCTGAGTTCGTTCTAAAAGACAATCAATAAATAACAATAATCTACTAAAACAATGTCATATGTACGTTATAGCATCAGGACCAAAATAGGGGAGAGCCAAGCAGTAAATAAATCTTGAGTAACAAAAGACTTCACTAACAAGTAACCATTTGAGTCATTCTTAATTATACAAACAATTGAACAGGTAAATGTCATTAATTACAGGTATATTACGAATTCATTAGAGGTAGGAAGTCGAAATAGTGTTAGGGAAAGTTAAGTTCATAAAGAAAATAAAATAAAATTTAGAATTGCAGGAAATGGACCAATCAAATTCGATGCTCAACGCTCCTTTCAGAATCAAAGGGTACCACAAAACAAAAGTAATTAAGTTCCCACACCATAAATCAAAAAAATAACACAACGTTTGGTGGAATTTATTTACAGCATAAATACGAAAATTTACGTTCAAGGTCGTAGATAACGTATTAATTAATTAAGTACTTATATCTATAGAGATATGTAGTACAAGGGAGTTTTAAATAGCTTCCTGTAGTAATCAAAGAAAATAAGGGTCACATTTTCATGAAGGCTTGTGTGTCATACATATAAAGCCTTTGAGAAAATTAAATATCGATCAGAGCCAAAAGAAAAGTTTAAGAAAACTTGAAAGGATGAAAGAATTCAAAAATAGTAAATATTAAAAAAAAAAAAGAATTCAAAAGAAGAGACGAGAGAAAACGAGTATATCACACATTTCTTTGGTAAAATTTTATAATTCCTGTATTTGATTTAAATATGTTGGTAGGTTGCAGTGGCGGTCGGTGGCTTTTTGTAGAAGGGATGCTGGACTATCAATAAGTATACAGGTATACCGACCTACTATAAAAAAGGCAAAATTATAGAACACTTTTTTTTTTATTTATTGTTTATATTTTTTGCTAGGATAAGTTACAGAACTCATTTTAGGACAGGAGGATAAAGTTCATGGGTGGGAGGAAATAGTTACAATTTTACATAAGAATTTAAAAATTAAAAATATGAGTTTCACATATATTGTACACGAAACATTGACCAATGTTGCATGTTAGTATTGTTAGTATTTAATGATTTGAGTTGAATCCGATTGTAACCTGAAAAATTAATTACTAATTAAAAACTTATAAATATAAATATATATATATTTTTTAATTGATACCTGTGTTTTACATAGTACTTAATGATAATTTTACATCTGAGTTTATTTACTACTCTTCCATTGAAAGCATTTGCTTGTGTATGGAAAGGGAGTACATAAATGTGATTATCAATTAGTACTTAAATAATTCATTTACATAAATATACGTGTGCTGTAGTATTCATTTTGATCTCGTAATAGTATGTATTTAAAGAAAAGAAAGAATGTTATGGAAAACTAAGGATATTTGTAAGATTAATTAAGTGGCAGTAGTTTTTTTCTTCGGAAAATTTTTAAAATGTCTTTTGAAAGAGAGCTGTATTCGGGTTTTATCATTAATGCTTCTGATTTCTTCTGGTAGGCGATTGAAAAAAGTCCTTCCCTGGTAAGTATAATGATGTTGTGTTAAAGACGTACTTAGTTTTGGGCATAGAAAACATGTTTAAGTCGCGTTCTGTTTTCATTTAAACATTGATATTTATCTTTATCTTTTAAATATTGAATTAAAGAATTTTTAATATATAAATCTTCAAATGTAGGTACTTGAAATTCATCAAATAGGCGTTCTGTTTGGTAATCCAAGGATTTTGTAAATATAATTTTAATAAATTATTCTTTGTACAATTTTTATTGGAAGAAGGTTATGTTTATACGCGGATCCCTAACTAATAATAGCGTATTGTAAAGTAGATTGAACTAAGGCATAGTAGATTTAATATAGATTTTTTTATCGACTGAAAATTTCTAATTCTTAGAAATATGTATATTGTTCTCATTTTTTTTACTACTTCACATATTTGTTCCTTCCATTCCGGTCGCGGGATCGAATCCCCGCGTGGCAAATGAATTTTATTTGATTAATTTGTGTTATTTCATAAGTTATTCATTTAAAATAATATATAGTATAGTGCGGCACGTTCCAGAGTGGAAGATACTCCCTGTATCGCCCTGGTGTAAGACCACCATTCAGATTTAAAACGTTGCTTGAAATGGCATTAGCCGTGTTTGGTGACCAGATCTGAATAGCCAGGTACTTTCCCACCTTCCTCTTACCTATCTCCTTCACCTCCCCACTACCTTCAGCCTCACAACATACCCCAATTTAAGATGCCATAGTCTCACTGGCTTCAGACGGGAGCAGTTGGGACTCTTGTGCGGTATTCATGTAAAAAAAAAGATTTTTATCGATAATTACTCCTAGACATATAATTTTATTTGTTTATTTTAATATTGTTCAGTTTTATTTGCAAAGTTTTGGATGGTGAATTTTAGTATTATCATGTATAACAAAAAATTATTGTGTGGGGGTGTGATGTATGCACTATGCAGTATACTGATATCGCCATCAACCGAAAGGTCTTCAGAAATGATGGGCCCCAAGTATTTAACATTGTTAGATGCGTTTATAAATGTTTTCTTCATTAAGTTGTATGGAAAGCATTTTTTCGGTATTTATTCCATCGCGGAATTATTATTTGGAACATTAGCAAGTGAAATATCTACCGAGTTCATTTCGTGAATAAATGAACAATTGTTTATATATTATCCGTATGAAAACAGTTTTTCTTACCGTATTAAAAAGACAGTTTCCCATATTATGACTTTACTCTATAAAAACAGATTTTCACGGTGAATTATTTTACTGACTTTAATTTAGCTTTTCATTGTAAATTACCTCACCGTATAAAAACACTTTCTTATGGAAAATGTTCGCACTGTTTAGAATTAGGTCACTAGTGACATCTATGTTACCTTGTTGTATTTAACTGTTTTTAATTAACTACTAGCATTTAATGTTTAATTTCAGCAGATAGATGCTCCAGCCCTCTGCTTACCGACTTAGTTTAGTTTATTGTCCATAGAGTAACATCCGTCTTGGTTTGTTATTGTTTTGATATAAAAACTACTCTCTGCTTAAAGATTTTCTCTTTCTTATTAATACTGCCCTTGTAAAAAGTTACCTTTAGAGGCATTCGTGGGGGTCGGGCTGTTCTTAAATAGTTATAAAAGTTTTAATAAAAAGACAAATAACTTTGTTTACATCACTTTTATTGGTAAACAATCAACATGTTTCGTAAACAATATTTACTTCATCAGGATCAAACGTATACTAAACTTTAAAATTAAATATAGATGACACATGGAAGGAAAGGGTAGGAGGGATGGGGATGGATAAGAGTGGGGAAAGTTTATCAATTAGGGATTTCAAAGCCATTAGCAGGGAAAGACCGGTTAAGTGGGAAGAGGTTCAAAAGAGGGTTTATAAAAATTTGCTGCTTATTAATTATGTCTGCTTTAATATTTACATTTTTTCTAATTTCTAAAATCTCTAAATTATTTATCTGTGATGCCTTATAGCCTGTATGTAATATTTTAAGTTCATGGTTTTTGTCAAAATTATGATTATTTTTTATTAAGTGATCTGCGAACTCAAACTCGCTGTTGCCATTTAATGCCCTGAGATGTTTTTTAACCCTTACTTCAAAGTTTCTCTTTGTCCTACCTATATAAAAGCTATTACAATCATTACAATCGAGTTTATAAACGCCAGATTTTTTTGTTTTGATGTCGTTGTCTTTGTTGTTGAGGATGAATTTTTTTAATTTGTTATTTGTATAAAATGCAGGTTGCATATTACTTGGAATATTTTGTCTAATTATTTTTGACATATCGTTATTAACAAATAGAATTCTACGCCATTGATTATTATTATGTTTTGAAAAAGGGTAGATGTATAGTTTTAAGAATTTTTGTTTATTATTTTTATTAAGTATTTGATCTATTAGTTTAGTAGAATAACCATTATTAACTGCTATTTGTTTAATGAAATTTAATTCCAAAGTAAAATTAAAAACAGACAAAGGAATCGTAACTAATCTATTAACCATAGAGTGAAAGGCCGAGAGTTTCTGAGTGAAAGGATGATTAGATGAATTATATATAACAGTATCGGTGTACGTATCTTTACGGAAAATATTGAAATCTATTTTATTACCTATTAGTGCTAAATTTAAATCAAAGAAATTTAAACTCTTCTCTTTACCTTTTTCTAGTGTGAAATGAAAGTTTTTATGAAATTTATTTTAAAAGTTTAAGAACATGTTCAGTTGCCTTTCTGTACCTAATGAAATACATATTATATCATCGACATATCTTTTCCAGCAATATACGTATTTAAGTAAAAGCGCACCGCTATTAAAAATCTTATTCTCTATATTATTAACAAAAATATCTGCAATCAAAGGGCTCGTACTACTACCCATCGCTAAGCCATCTTTTTGTTTAAATATTGTATTATTGAATTGAAAGTAATTCTGTTTAAAAATAACATCAAATAATAAAATTAAATCATTAATTAAAACTTCTGGCAAGTTCGAAGAATTTAAAAAATTATTAATAATGGTTTTAAATTCTTCTATTGGAATATTTGGAAATAAATTAATCACATCAAAGGAAACCAACAAAGCGTGGTAAGGAATTTCCAAATCTTTTAAGTAATTGATTTATTCTAACGAATTCTTAACTGTGTATGTTGGTTGAAATACATTAGCATTAATAACTACATTATTTATAGTTGACGCTAATTTACATGTTGGTGCATTACAATTAGATACCACCGGCCTATTGGTTTTTCCGGTTTATGTATTTTTAATAAGCTATAAAGTTTGGGTATCTGTGGGTTACTTAAAATCATTTTTTTGTTATTTTTCAAGTTTAAAAATATGTATTTTTTATTTACTGTTATTAAATTTATTTTGCAGAACTCCATTTTAATTTTTATTTATTTTATAAATTCAATAATATCATTATTAAATGTATAAAAACAGTTTATTATAAACGAGTTCTGCTTCGTAATTATTATTACGTGTTACAGCTGTTTCGCCCTCTAAAGGACAGTTTGATAATGCCTTTAGAGGGCGAAACAGCTGTAACACATAATAATAATTACGAAACAGAACTCGTTTATAATAAACTGTTTTTATACATTAAATAATGATATTATTGAATTTATAAAATAAATAAAAATTAAAAATATGTCACTTTTACAACGTTTCACCGCTTCCTTCACCAACTCTTGACACTTATTAATAGGATTATTCTGAATAATTTCAAAATTGTCTCCTTGTAGAAAATCCATAGTCTTGGTTATGTTCTCAAAATCGTTCTCGAAACATGTCGACTTTTTAAATAAAGATTATTGTGGTAAAAACAAAGTGTTTTTAATTATTTAATTAATAAAATGGTGCCACAAAGTGAATTTGCAAAATTTGAAGAAGTAATATTTTTTTGTTAGCTACTGATTGCTTTATTTCATTAGGTAATGCATTGTATTGTCTATAATATATGCGATATATTGCAATGAGTTAATACCAAATTTAATTGTGTGGGTAGATGATGCTAAGTGTATTTGATTTTGGGATCGTGTTTTGTGCTGGTGTATGTCTGAATTAAAGGCTGGTCTGATGTTAGTGTGTGAGGATCTATGTTTGATTTGTAATATTGCACTAGTGATATTGTATTTAGGTAGAACCGTAAAAGGAAGTATGTTTTTCTTTGAATATACATATATGTTTGATATGTGTATCCCACGGTAGATGGTAGATATTCCTTATAGCTCGATTTTGAATCACCTGTATTTCTGATATTTGTTTTTTAGTAATAGTGCTCCAGATACTAACTAAATAACTCAGATGGGAGTGAATCATCCCTTAGTAAGTGGCCCGTAGTAGAGATATGAAGAGAAGACCTTGGAGTCGGTACAGTACACCGGTAATTGGGGAAATTTTTGATTTCACATGCTCAAAATGGGAATTTCACGTAAGTTTAGAGTCTATTAATAGCCTTAAATTTTTCGTAACTTCCATAAATATTTTGGAGTTTATCAGTTCCAAGCGAAATATTCATGGAAACATAATCCTTATTACCGATTGTTAGGTAGTGCGTTTTTTTATATTGAGGCTCAATGTATTAATACGGAGCCAATTAGCTAAATTTGAGACATCTACATTCATTAGAGACTCAAGGGCACTGAGGCTTTTACTGTGATAGTAGATTACAGTATCATCCGCATAAAGTTGGAGTTTTCCAGAGATACCACATTTAGTTATGTCATTGAAATATTTTAATCAAATATAAACATGTTTTGAATTTGAAAAAATCATATTTTAATTTTCCAATTAAGAGTTATGTTGGTAGGTACTTTGCGAGAGAAATTTTTTAAAACTAACCTAATTAGATATCCCCTACAACAGGGGTTCCCAAACTTTACAATACCGAGACAAACTTTGGAAAACAACAAACTTTCGCGACCCTACTTTGGCTTCAATGAACATTGTTGATAGTTGGGGAGGGGGATTTCGCGATGTCACTAAAGAAGTGGAGATGTAAAATGCTAAATAAGATTAAATTTAATGAACCTGCGCGCTCCACAACTCCACACGCTCTTCTGCACCATTCATAGTGAAACAATGCAAAACAAACAGTAAACAAAACTCTTTCTTGAACAGACAGGTAATAATGATTAAATTACGTCAAAATTGTAGATTTTCAATTACAAACTGAGTTCATATAAAATATTGATTTTCCGACCGTTTTATAATTTATTTTATTAACATTCAATAAAAAAACTATGTAATTTGTCGTTAGTAACTTTTCTATCTCTTCCTTAGTAAATTTAATTTGTGGAATATACACCCTGTTGTCCTTTATAGTAAGGCGATTACGAATTTAATAGCGTACCTCATAAATAATGTTAGCTGATAAGTATTCTGTTGTAATCTGTTTCAATTTGTAATTTTTACAGGTAATTTTACTTCTTAATTACTATTTCAATAATTTTCCACGTGTTTGTAACATCCTGTATTGACGATTAATATGAACAAATAAATAAATAATAATATAATGGTTTTTGCCTGCACACTTCTGTTCATTTCTTAACACAGTAAGGAAATCCATAATTGTTTGTGATTGCTAGAAATTATTCATATAATTACATTCGCTGCGGATTGCGTCAAAAACAAAATGATACATTAAATGGCCTAAGCTTAAGGAGAGGAAAGATTGAGAAAAAAGCCACAGACCTAAGATATTGAAATACAAAAGAGATATGTAATGTTGTCCACGTGACCGTCAGCGGACTGCCACCTAATATGAGTAGTGTGCATACGAAATGAATTTGTTCATTAAATTGATTTTTTAAGGTGTGCAGTAGGATTTGTATAGTTATAATATTTTATATTTGTATAGTTTGAATACGGAAAAAATCGTTCATTTAGTTTAACGTTCGTTTAGTTAAGATGAAGCCATACTAAATAATGAAAAATCATACAAAATCGTAGGTTTTTGTTTTGAAAATTTGATCGCTTAGAAGTATTATAGATGCTTCAATTAAATACTGCGTGTAGAACATACCTTGGCCCTTAAAAATATCGGTCATTTTTTTAATAAATCTTTTAATAAGCTTAGAAAAAAATAAAGTATTAGGCCTATAAAAAACATTTTTAAGCGCAAACTCTCCTACTTATAAACACTTTTTCGGATATGGTTTTATTGCATAATGTGGAAAATTCAGTTTCTTATATATTTATCGTAAAAAAAATTGAAGCTTACGCCCGAACCTCACAAAATAAAATATAATATGCATTTTCGCGTTGGTATTTTTGACATCACGGTGACAATACGGCAGTCGACGAATTTATTATATCAAAGTGAACCTTATACCGTCCACCGAAGAACGATTGGCAGCCGCCCCATTCTTCCGTCATTACTCCTCCGGACGGAGCGGAGAAACGACGTCTTCGGGTCCGCGCTGCTTGTTTTCGAAAAATCATTTTAAAAATTCCGTTTTATTACAATAAACAATGCATAAAAAAGGAATTAATGTTTTTTACAGGCCTTTACGAAATCAACATGTAAAAAAAATTCTCAAATATCTTTTCCAACCGTTCCAAAAGCCTTTTCTCAAGTATTTTTAAACTCCTCCCATAAAAGGGCGTGAATTGCGATTTCGATTTTTTCCTGTACTAGTGGATCGCCTTAATTGTAATTATTCGTTAATTGGTAAACAATATCGGCGACATCAGGGCACATAGTCTCAACTTTTAAAAACTGCGAATATCACATCTTTATCTTTACTAAGTATAAAATGAAGTCGCTCATGTTGTATGTGCGCTGAGATCATTTAAACTACGCAACCATAGACATATGAATATTAATAGACCAGAACATAAAGGTGAGGGGTAGAAACCAACTACAGCGGGACGAAGGGCTGGAAGATGGCTTTGGTGATACGTGATTCGTCAAAACCCAATCTGACAGTATATAGGCATCTCGCACTATAAAATCATCATTTAGTTCTTAAAAGTAAACTTTGCTTTTGAATAAATAGACCTTTTTACATGGGTGCGCGAATTCCTCACCGCGCAATGAACAAATTTGAAGTTCAAATACGTCAAAGTAAGGTCGCCTATAAGGTCGAGTCCAATATTTTGCTCCTGTAGTTAGTTAATACACTTTTACAAATGTTTCATAATTTACTTACCCAAACAGTGACGGGCACACGCCATGTATCTCGGAGTGATAGTGTATGTATGGGTGGTTTGGTATATTTATGGTGTATGTTCACAAACGATCATATTATGTGATCTGAATTAGCTTAAAATAGTGTAAAATAATGCTTGCTTATGGAATGTACTACCACAATTGGGTTTGGTTACGCCAATACATATACCTACACATACACACACCTACATAGCACACATACATACTGTTACTGCTTGGGATTGGTATTAATATTGTTGCAAATCCTGTCCTACCTTGTTCCCAAAATCCGCACCTATAACTACCTTCACCACGTCAGTCTGCAATCATCAGCCCGCGCCGCAACATACCCTATAGCCCCCGTGCTCCCGCTATCTGTTAACCTAATTCCGCCGTTTTCGCCGTGTACACGAAACGCACGCCTATTGCTGTTTTCAGTGCCAATTGGACGGGGAGAAAGAAGACAAAATTGCCAGCATACAAGTTCTTTATCCTGTTTCGGTGAGTCCTTTCCTTTATATGCAGCATATGTTTTTTCCTCATTCCAAGCAGTAAACAGTAACACAAAATTCAAGGTCCTTCGTCAGTCAATCTTCGCACATATCAAATCCACTCTACACACAATCTCATTCATCTTGATCCAAACGAGCCGGACATTTTTGAACCATAATATTAGTAGATAATAATCCAGCAGAGTGTGAATACGTTTTTACAATACCGCATATAAATAATTACCCGCATTCCCGCAGTTTGATATACCTACATGAGTAATTTTGTTTCTTTATACCTATCGTATTATGGTTGGAAATAACATATTTACCCGCTATTAGAATAAATAGATACAAGACACTGCTTTGATATTTATTTCTGATAACTCATGTAATTATATCTTGCTAATCAAATCGCATTACCTACCTTATAAATAATACGATTATTTCCTAATATTCGTATTGTTTATATTATTGGATTACATTACAAATAGAATAATACGATCGTAATATGTATAATTTGTTAATGATTTACCGACGTAGTGCACGGCGCATCTGTTAACCTTTCACAGCTCACCAGTCAATTTAACCCCGTGCGGTTATCACTGTGAATTAATTAAATATTTATTAAATATTAATTAATTAATTCCGCATAAATAATACAGACACATTATTTTAACCGCAGTTTTAGTTGTTTATCGTCTCATATTTTGTAAAATATAACCGGAATAAATAAAATGGCTACAAGCGCGTCATCCGGGTCGTCTCGGGACGAAAGACGTCTCAAACGTTTAAATGCTAAACTATCAGCTAGCTTTGCAAGCTTACAGTCGGTGTATGACAAGATAAGGAAAGCTTCGGAAAGCATTAGCAATCGCCAATCTTTTTTGTCAGGCGCAACTACTGTTGAAAAAATTCGTTCTGAATTTATAACAATTTTAGATGAAAAGGTGGATTGCGAACTGGAATTGAATCCGGAAGCAATTGCTGAATACTCTCAATTAAATGCATTTGAAGAACTCTTCGGGGTTATTAAATATACCGAAGCAAATATGCTGTCCAATCCAGTTGCGAAACCTCGCCGTCAAATTAAGTTACCGCCTTTGGAAATAGCGTGCTTCGACGGAAAATTAGATAATTGGCCTCTTTTCTATGAAACATATAATTCGGTTATACATTTGAATGATTCTCTGGATAATGCTGAAAAGATGCAGTATCTGATGTCTAAATTAACCGGAAAAGCATTAAATATTTGCAAAACTATTACGCCTACTGGTACAAATTATCAAGTTATTTGGGACGCATTGTGTACTAAGTATAATGATCAACGCGTTCTTGCTGAATCATACTTTGACCGATTGCTGAAATTGCCTCCAGTTAACTCAGCCACGCCCGCTTCTTTAGAGAATTTCGCAGATGCATACTCCGCTAACATCGCCGCGCTGAAGCAATTAAAAATAAAAGACCTCGCAGAATTCATATTGCTACAACTGGGTCTTAAACGGCTTGACATAGAGACTGTAAAGGCTTTCGAATCTTCTATTAAAAATAATGAAAATTTACCTTCCAGCGCGGAACTAATCGACTTTGTAAGACAACAGCAACGAATTCTCAACCGCGCGCAATTCACGCAACCGACCTCGAGCCGCGTTGGCTCAAACATTAATTATACCGCTAAACCGCAAAAAACTAATTCCGCAAAGGCATTTATTAATGTCGAAAAAATCGATAATCACTCCATCGAAATTTGTTTTTGTTGTCAAAAGGGATCGCACCCTTTATACCAATGTTCTAAATTCACAAGTCTAGAACCACGCGATCGATTTAACTTTATTAAGTCATCGAATATTCGAGTTTGTGTGAACTGCCTCAGTACTAGGCACATCACAAAAGCTTGTAAATCAAAGAGTACATGCAAAACATGCGCGCTCAACCATCATAGTTTATTGCATTTCAAACAAACTGATGGGCGAAAGTCACAAACAGACCCAATACCATCTCCCGCGTTACAAGCAGATGCCGATAATGATAACTTAAATTCTTTGAATCCGGTTTCGCTATGTGTAACAAATTCATGCCCTAGTGCAAATACTACTGCACTCTTAGGAACGGCTGTTTGCACTACCAGAGACGCTAAGGGCCAGGTACAGACGTTACGGGCTCTAATAGATAGCGGCTCCCAAAGGGACATAATTACGCGCAAATGCTGTTCACGCTTGAATCTTACGGTGCGGTCATCTCCAAGTACTTACGTCACGGGAATAGGTGACGTAAGAAATGTGACAAATGGCGTAACTTGCTTAAAGTTACATTCCCGCTATGACATCACTCAGTCGTATACGATTAAACCATATGTAGTAGAAACTATAACCAGTGAGTTGCCTACTGTTAACATTAACCGTTCCTCTTTGTCGTATCTTGACAATTTGCCCTTAGCAGACACAACATTCTGTACGCCCGGTGAGATTGATATTATCTTAGGATGTGACATATTTGCTCGCATTCTAAAGGCAAACAAAATATCAGGTTCTCTCGGCCAGCCATTTGCTATTGAAACCACTTTGGGATATCTCATCTTGGGTACTGCCCCAACGATGATTGAAAACCCAAGTATAAACGCCACGCAATCATTTTGCACGTTCACGCAAAATAATGATTTTTGCCTGTCGCGCTTCTTCGAATTGGAAGACATTCCAGATGAGAAGTTTTTAACGCCTGATGAACAAGAGTGTGAGGACATTTTTAAACTCACTACCTCTCGTGACACGGCAGGTCGTTATATCGTCGCGTTGCCGTTTCGAAACAGTCCCTCTGTTCTCGGTGAATCGTTACCCGCCGCCGAACGCAGGTTTCGATCTCTCGAACGCCGCTTGATATCTCAACCCGCAATAAAGTTAGAATATGACAAAATATTACGCGAATACCTACAGAAAGGGTACATTTCGCCGGTCGACAATTCTGACTTACCTCATTACGTTATACCGCATCATATTGTAGTTCGTGAAGATAAACTTACTACTAAAATTCGCATGGTGCTAGACGCGAGTATGAAATCCGATTCGGGTTATTCGCTTAATGACATCCTACATACCGGAAAGAATTTACAAGGTGATTTGTTTCGCATTATCCTCAATTTCCGATTGTTCGCAATAGCTATAACCGCTGACATAAAACAAATGTACCTACAAATCGTAGTGCAAGAAGAATGCCGTCATTATCAGCGCATGCTGTATAGATTTAACAATAGTGACCCTTTACAATTGTTCGAATTTAATCGCGTCACTTTCGGCATGTCTTGTAGCCCATTTTTGGCTATGCGTTCACTGCGTCAACTCGCAACGCATGAAAAACCTCGTTTCCCACTCGCGGCAAACTTGGTGGAAAATGGCTCATTCTACATGGATGATTTCGTCACCAGTTGCTCATCAGTCGAGGAAGCTACCGAGTTGTCGACGGAATTAATTCAGTTATTCGCTGCCGGAGGATTCGACCTTGTAAAATTCTCTTCTAATTCTCCAAAGTTTTTATCCACGATTCCTACAGCTCGTCGTGTTAAGGAACATGTGGAATTTAATCCCGATGAAAACCTAAAAATACTAGGGCTTCATTGGATACCCGCTTCTGATCATTTTGTATTTGTCGTACACACCGACGAAAGAACGTGTACTAAACGAAATATTCTCTCGACGATTGCTCGTCTTTGGGATTTGATGGGTTTCGCCGCACCAGTTGTATTATTGGCTAAGCTGATAATTAAATCTCTATGGGAGTATAACCTGAATTGGGACGATACTCCTCCTGAAACAGTTGTCACACTTTGGCGACAGTTTAAAAAGGAATTGCCATTACTGCAATCTATTAAAATTCCTCGTTTTTTAGGAATCGAACCCCAATGTGTATTAACGCTTATCGGGTTTTCAGACGCAAGCGAACGCGCATATGGAGGTGTTATTTACTTACATGTTTACTGTCCGAATACCGATAAAACCACAATTAATTTATTATGCGCTAAATCCAAGGTCGCTCCGGCTAAGACGATTTCACTTGCGCGATTAGAACTATGTGGAGCGCTAGTACTTGCACGATTAATGCATACGGTCAGTAATACCTACACATCAAATTCAAAAGCTCATACGACTTTAGCTTTCTGCGACAGCACGGTTGCACTAGCTTGGATAAATTCACCGCCTGCAAAATGGCAGACCTTCGTTGCCAACCGTGTCTCACAAATACAAAACCATCTTGGGGCTGAATGCTTCCATTATATAAGAGGTCAAGACAATCCCGCCGACTGCTTATCGCGGGGTCTTACTCCCGCTCAGCTAATAGACCATCCGTTATGGTTTAACGGTCCCGTATTTGCCCAATTACCTAAAAGTGATTGGCCTTTACAACGTTTTGATACGAAATCGATATCTGATCCACCCGAATTAAAAACAAAAATTTTGATGTCCGTTCAAGACAATAACCGCCCCAAAACAATTGCTCCACCGTTATTGTGTGCACTAGCTTCTCGTGTTAGTTCATGGCCGAAATTAATTCGAATAGTAATTTATGTTTTTCGTTTCATTAAGAAATTACCACGAGCATTCGAATTAAGCCATATCTTAGTTGCAGAAATCGCTGTTATAAATTCTATACAGCAAGAAAATTTCTCCGAAGATATAAAGGCAGTCAAAGATGGGAAGAAGGTTCGGCGAGCGATTGCAAAATTGAATCCGTTTCTTCATGACGGAATTCTAAGGGTAGGAGGCAGATTGAGTAATGCTGAAACAGAATTTGACAGTCGTCATCCCATTCTATTACCCGCTCGTGATAATGTAGTCAATTTAATAATAGACTACTATCATATTAAGAACCTACATACGGGTCCTACGTTACTGATGTCGCTGCTAAGACAAAGATTTTGGATACTTTCTTCGCGCAATTTGGTTCGGAAACGTGTGCATCAGTGCAATACGTGCTTCAAAGTCAATCCTAAACCACAATTCCCATTAATGGGAGATTTACCCGCATGCTGCGTCCGCGAAGCTAAGGCTTTTCTTCACACGGGGGTTGACTACGCTGGCCCGCTTCAAATAATCCCTTATAGACGTCGGGGGGTGCGAAGTCAAAAGGCATACATTTGCTTATTTATTTGCTTGGTGACCCGAGCAGTTCATATTGAACTCGCTTCGGATCTTTCCACCGAAGTCTTCCTCAACGCTTTCAAGCGTTTCCTTTCTCGTCGAGGTCCTGTGAGTATAATGTACTCCGACAATGGGACGAACTTTGTGGGAGCCAAATCCCATTTAAGGTCTTTATTTGCACTTATAGAGTCACCCAATTACAAAAAGGAATTCTCAGACAATCTGTTGGAGAATCGAATCGAATGGAAGATGAATCCACCGCAAGCTCCTCACTTTGGTGGGATCTGGGAAAGTAACATTAAATGCCTGAAAGGTTATTTAAATAAAATAGTAGGCACCTCTCTACTGACTTATGAAGAGATGCAAACAGTGCTTTCTCAGATTGAAGCAATTCTAAATTCACGCCCGCTATCTGTACTTAGCGTTAACGATGTTTCGGCTCCATTGCCGCTAACCCCCGCGCATTTTTTAACGCTCACTCCCTTAAAATCTTTACCCGCTGCTGATTTGTCAGACGAGCCAGTCAACTTGATACAACGCAAACATCTCGTGGATCGTCTTGTTCAGACGTTCTGGAACCGATGGCGAATTGAGTGTTTAAATACTTTGCAAGCTCGCCAGAAATGGAATACAAATGCTAATTCGGTAAAGACAGGCACGGTAGTAATGATTAAGAGTGACAACATCGCGCCCCTTCAATGGCCTATTGGGGTAATAGTCAATGTCTACCCCGGGGCAGATGGGGTGATCCGGGTTGCGGAAGTTAAAACTAACTCCGGAACATACCGCAGGGCAGTCGTTAAACTCTGTCCCTTACCGTCACAATAGATTTAACGACATCTTAGAAGTTAGTTCATAATACTTTAATTTTTAAAAATCAATTAGATTAGTTTCATTGTTAAATAGGTACCAAACCCTACTAGTTTTATCTACCGCAGGTTCAGTATTATTTATTGAATCCTTTCAAGTCATATTTTTCGTTTCAATGTTTTTTATTCATTTTATTTCCTTGCTATATCAGTCATTTTGACCATTTGGTAAAGCATTTATATAACTTACATAATATTTTCGTAACTTTTACATAATTTATTACATTCTACCGCGTGTCATTATAATTTTGTTGGCGCATTGAAACGTATTGGCACTCTTTTGGTTTATGGAAGTGGATTCTTTCATCCCCTTCCAGGCGGGGGGCATGGTTACGCCAATACATATACCTACACATACACACACCTACATAGCACACATACATACTGTTACTGCTTGGGATTGGTATTAATATTGTTGCAAATCCTGTCCTACCTTGTTCCCAAAATCCGCACCTATAACTACCTTCACCACGTCAGTCTGCAATCATCAGCCCGCGCCGCAACATACCCTATAGCCCCCGTGCTCCCGCTATCTGTTAACCTAATTTCGCCGTTTTCGCCGTGTACACGAAACGCACGCCTATTGCTGTTTTCAGTGCCAATTGGACGGGGAGAAAGAAGACAAAATTGCCAGCATACAAGTTCTTTATCCTGTTTCGGTGAGTCCTTTCCTTTATATGCAGCATATGTTTTTTCCTCATTCCAAGCAGTAAACAGTAACACAAAATTCAAGGTCCTTCGTCAGTCAATCTTCGCACATATCAAATCCACTCTACACACAATCTCATTCAGGGTTTATTCTCTTTTTCTCTTCTATTTTTACACGTTTTAAGAGCGCGCAGGAGCGCCGAGAAATTTTAACGATAGGTATTTGTAAAAATTATTTCTATTTCGTTCATCTCAGCGGGGACAGCAAAAGCGCTATCGGTGTATTGGTGAACCCCAATGCGTGTGTGTGCGTGGCTGCAGGTGTTGGAAGCACGAATCGCCGCGCCGCGCCCGCCAGCGACTTATTATTTCATTTACTGTTATTCATTTATTCCAAAAATTAAGTAGGTGCCTAGGTACATATTCGTAATAAAATAGCGAGGTCTACATTATTTAATATTGTATTGTACTTAACTTTATTATTATTATTACTTACTACAAATACATGTGACTGCCTGCTCCGAGCTCATCTTCTGCACACGCACAAGTCAATGAGACTTGTGGGTGCGTGTATACAGGTTGCTGCCTGCTGCAACAGATAAGTCAATACGCGTCGCGACTTGAGCGTGCGTATTCCCATATAATAGATATCTTCTGCGCTCATAGTTCATTCATCTTGTTACTATTAGTAAAGTAAGATGCACGCTGTTTTGGTTTAGTAATATCGGGAGATTCATACCATCTTTTTTTATAAAACGGCAGCATAGGCGCAGTAGGTACATCACGTACTTTGTGATTGTATAGTGTTTTTATTTTTCGCTGGCTGCATCACTCTACTGTTTTTGACTAGCCTTTTTACTGGAAACTATTCTACGTCAAATACAGACCTTCGAATTTTGACCCTGAAACCCCCTTGAATATTGAAATCTGTTTGGTCATTTCTCACGATTTACACATATAGGACATATGGTGAGTAGATACCTACTAAACTATTCATAAATTATTCATAAACTATTATTATAAACATAAACTATTCATTCATAAAAACTCAATATTACAACACAATTTCCTTTTTTAATTAAACATATAAATATCGCTAAAAATGTTGTTGTTTTTTGGCTCTCCCTGAATAACGTAAATTCATCAGTTTTGACTGTATGCATAAAGTGCATTAGTGCAAGTCGGTACATTTGTTAACATATCTAGTAACCTATAATAAATGTTATTCTACGTCTTAGGCTGCGTATACACACGCCAGCCGAACAACGGATTATGGGAAAGGAACGAAGCAAAAGCAAACTGCCCGAAACGCTGCGCCGCTTGCGGTTGCTTCGTACCTTTACCATAATTCGTGGTTCGGCTCGCGTCTCTGTCCGCAAAGAGTGGCGTGCACTGATTTTTCAGTGGGCTAGAATCCTAAGATTGAAAATACGACATTAATGATGTTGTCGAAGCTGAAAATTATTTTTTTTCCGAAATTTCAATTTTCAAATTCTGTGCACGCCACTATTCGCAAATATATACGTAGCATAAGATATGTGTATTTAGAAATTGAGTTACATAAAATCGACTACTATATTACCTACCTTCAACTCAAAAATTTTTTTCTTACAGATAAATAATGGGTAAAAGAAATGGAAACAAAGCGCGTTTGTTTTTATCTACTAGACGAAAAAAACCGATTATTAGTGTCAAACGACAGATTCATGTTGCACCACGTTCGACATCTAGGTAAGTCGAAATATCGCTTTCCTGTCACTCTTACTACTGAACCTTCCTAAGGTTACCTTTACGTACGTAAAGTTTTTTTTCCCGTAAGTTGCTCACATAAGAGAGTTATGGCAAAATTACCAATGGGTATCGTTTACATTGATAATTTTGCCATAACTCTCTTACGTGAGCGACTTACGAGAAAAACCTAAAGATTTATGCTATGAGAGCCGTGTATTATGTAGCATGTATAACGGGAAAATGGGATGGACAAATTTAAATAAATAAATCATTTGCATTTACAGGGATATGGCATCATCGATACTACTTTTGGAAACTTAACTACATCTTCACTAATGCATGAAACTTCCATGGATGAATCATTTGCTCCAAATATAGACGAAAACGCAAGTTCATCATCATCAACAACGCTTGATGATTTGGTGATAGAACCAGACCATATTGATGAAACCGATAATTTCGAAGGTCGCAGAATTGTGGATATAAAATATTTGTTTTCGGAGATATCAAATATAAAGCACGAACACACCAACTGCACATTTTCCGATTTAAAATTTATGAAGGAACGACGAAATGGTCTTCTAAGCCAGTATGTTTTCGAGTGCAAAATGTGCAAGAAAATAGAATACATTCACTCCGAAGACCCGAAACGGAAAATGTCTATAAATACTGCTGTCGTCGAAGGAGTGATGTGTACAGGAAATGGGTATTCACAATGGAATGAAATTTGTGGGGTTTTAAATATGCCAAATATGGATTGTAAGACTTACACGAACATAGAACAATGTTTAGCGCCAACAATTGAAGAATGTGCCTTAGAAGAAATGATCGCAGCTGGTGAAGAAGAAAAAAGGCTAGCCATTTTAAACGGTGACGTAGACGAGGGTGGCTATCCTTTGGTAACGGTGGTTGCAGATGGCTCCTGGGCAAAGAGGTCGTACAAAAGTGGATTTAGCTCCTCATCTGGCGCAGGGTGCATAGTTGGACTACGAACTAAAAAGGTTTTATTTCTGGGAGTGCGAAACTCATACTGCTGCATATGTGCTAGAGCTACTAAACTACACATAGTTGCTTCTGAGCACAGGTGCTTCATAAACTGGCGTGACAGTGCTAATGCCATGGAAGCCCACATTATAGCAGAAGGGTTCTCGAGAAGCATGGAAATGCATGGATTGAAATTTAACAAACTAGTTGGTGATGGCGACTCCAGCATCATGAAAAAAATAATGCAACAAATGTCATATGGTCCTGACCTCATAGTACAAAAAATAGAGTGCAAAAATCACTTACTCCGCAATTTTTGCAACAAAATGAAAGCACTTGGAAAAAAAACCAACAACGCTAAAGGCTTTGTACCAGTTCATATAAGGAAAAAGGTTGAAGCAAACGTTTTACGCATGAGAAGAGCTGTAGTTGGAGCAATAAATTACAGGAAAGAGCAAGAAAACACAGTACAAAATGATAAAATAAAAAATTTGAAAATGGACATAAAAAATACCGCAAATCATGTGTTTGGTGATCATAAAAATTGTGCATCGTACTATTGCAAGCCGGAGAAGTATACTGATGATCCAAATTTAGTAAGCGATCTTCGAGATTGTGGAATATGGACTGATATCCAACAATTCTTATTGTCTCTAATAGCAAATGCAGAAAGTCTTATTATTGACGTGACAAATAACACTGTGGAGCAATTCAACAACGTTATCGCCAAATTTATAGGTGGAAAAGGGGTAAATTTTACTACAAGAGGATCTTACCAAGCAAGATGTTTTGGAGCAGTAACTTCGTGGAATAGTGAATTGGCAACCCATTCAAGAATACAAAAGAAAATCCAAGGCCACAGTCCCGGCAAATACACGAAGCACTTTATAGAGAGAAAACGACGTTCGAAGGAGAATAAACAAATGTGTCGAAAAAAAAAACTAAAGTATAATGAAAATACGACAGAAAAAAGAAAAAAAGTTACAGGGCCCGATGAAAATTATGGTCAATTGGAATTAGAACCAGATATGCCACCTGAAATATTTGAAACGAAAAAAGAGGAATTTCTCAAAGAATTATCTTCAACCAATAAGGAAGAGCTCGAACGGAATACGGTAGGCCAAAGCAATAACAATCTGTGGGCAATTGAAAGACGTAAGCGGATAACGGCGTCTAACTTTGGAAAAATATATAAGCTTCGGCAAAAAACTTCAGTTACGGGAGTACTAAACTCTTTACTGTACTCACAATTCAAAGGAACTATGGCCACAAATTATGGAAAAGAAAATGAAAGCCTAGCAATAGAGCAATTTTCAAAAAAAACAAGTTTTCAGGTATCCGCTTGTGGGCTATTTATCGATAAAACCAAAAACTTTTTAGCGGCAAGTCCGGATGGCCTTATCGGTGAGGATTCTATAATTGAAATTAAATGCCCTTATAGTATAGCAAATATGTCACCAGAAGAGGGAATTGCACAAAAGATAATTGATTACTGTAAATTGGAAGACCATTCTTTAACATTAAAACGGAATCATAATTACTTCTACCAAGTACAAGGCCAGTTACATATTACTCGTCGTAATTATTGTTATTTTGTTGTGTGGAGTCCAAAAGGTTTGCTGTATGAAAAAATTGAGAGGGACGATGAAATCTGGCAAAAAATCGTTCCACTGATAGAAAATTTCTACCACCAATGCCTTTTACCAGAAATAATTGACGGTCGCATACCAAGAAATTTACCGGCGAGGGAAAGGTCTGGACCATAAATTGTTTTAATTTCATTGTGTAGATGTTAAACAGTAATTTTTTTTACAATAAAGCGTTTAAAAACAAAAAATATTAGATCATTGAAGAAGATTGAAAATGTCAAGTGATGTAGGAGGTATTCCCAAAAGTGCATTTTTCTGTAATAATA
Source organism: Limnephilus lunatus (assembly GCA_917563855.2). Lineage (NCBI taxonomy): Eukaryota > Metazoa > Arthropoda > Insecta > Trichoptera > Limnephilidae > Limnephilus > Limnephilus lunatus. Next base: position 87,407,278 of record OU830594.1, on the reverse strand, counting down.
TAACGTATTAAAAAAGTTAAATAAAAACTAAACTAGTTATGTGTATGTACCTAATATGTAGCACAATAAACAATATGGTGCCTCTTATACATAGATTTCAATATTCATTTGTATAATATGATATTATAATAACATAATCGATTCAACAACATGTGGTAGATGCATGTACCACTGAACATACGCTGTACCAGCATTCCATCAAACGATCAGTGGTGTATGTACTTACCATCACACATTTTCTTGTAAAATATAATTTTTTTGAAAAAAAAAATCTAGAACAATATATTTAGTCAAATATAAAAGTTTTTTTTTGGTTCGGTAGTTGTATCTTAAAAAAAGTGTCCTATAAAGGGATAATATTATGTTGAGTACAACCTTCAAAAGTTATCAAAAAATATTTTAATTAATTTTTGTGTTCCATATCCAACTCGGCAATACGGAACGGAATCATCTCGGGGTCTGTCTGTAACAGGTGTTTTTTTTTCAATTTTTTTCCATTAATTTATTTGACGTAAACAAATTAAATTTGTCACAATAACTTTAGTAAATAAGCTCGGTAAGTATTGGCACACTCAAAATAAGTCACCAAACAGAAAAATAATTTAAAAAAAACATCGATAACTCGGGACATGACAACACTAGTGGACTAGTGTATCGATATAATTATTGAGAATGTCACATCACTTCGTTGACTGTATACGTATTCAACAAAACCCTCTCCGCCCCCCCTCACCCCCGAATACTGAGAGAAAGGGACACATGCACCTCAGCCTGATAATACCTAAATAAAATTGTCAAAATCGAGGTTTTGTAGTCCTCATTTTTCTACTCCAAAACTGAACCAATTTCCAAGATTTTTTTTACCAAATGTATTGGAAGAAAACATTCTATGTCTGTACCTTTTGCTTTTTTAAAAAATACATCGTCTAATTTGTATTCTGAACGTTTGTTGATGGCGTTAAAAAAAGGCAATTTTAACAATTTTTGAAGGGTTATAACTCCTATAAAAAGTAACTTATCAAAAAAATCAAAACGTACCGACACGCTTGCGGTCAATATTCATATTATGTAAAAAAAATATTTTCTCTAGTGTCAAAATTCAGAGAGGGAAATGAGGAATACGTTTGTATGGAAAAAACACCACCCGGTTTCCTCTTAATAGCACAAGCCACCATTTTTACCGTGTTATTTACGATGAGAGCTCAACACTGGTCCGGACAAGAATGATGACATCACATTTTTTAGGTTGACGGGGGGTCTCTCGCAACCCAGCCGGTTCCGAAAAATGGTTCCAATGGGAGGGGGAAATAATACGCCTTTTATCGCTTAGGGCATGTCCATGTATTTTGTACGTCCGTGTACGCAACGGATTTGCACGCGTTTTTCACCAATAGGTAGAGTGATTCATGAGGAAGGTTTATAAATATATAATTCCATATTTGTAAAAAGCATTAACTTTGTGGCTCGCCATTATTTACAATAAAAAACATATATAAGTTTGTTGTTGACCACTTTTATTAATAAATATATAATTTATCAAGGTTTTGTGTAAATTGGTTGAAATACATAGCATATCTGGCCAAGCGGTAGCGGGCAGCAGACAGCGGGCAGCGGGCAACGTCGTGTGTATAATATTGTGGTGAATATTAATTAACACGGTTATATTTGGTAACTCATTTATTAAACCTCCTGAGCTGACCTTCAGTTTACAAGTAAGTCAATAACAGGAAGCGTACCGACCATGAGGTAGAAAAGTACACAGACAATAATATGAGCTAAACAATATGAGCATAAACAATAACACCAACAGTGTGGATTTGATTTACCAGATGGTGTTGGTTATGAAGGTGTCGTTAGCCACAGCAACGTGTGGCCGGGTCTGCTAGTCTCTTATATTATTATTTCAATATCTTTGCCACAATCCGGTCTCTTTTTGGCCTTGCTCCCAAGGGTTACAGCCGCTGGTCTATAATTGTATTATAATTGTTGCTATAAAACAAATAAACGAATCATCACAATAATTAAAACACCATTAAAACACAGCTATAACCAACAACTGCTTATTAACTATAGTGGGGCACAATTGACAATTCAAAATTCCGGGAATGGAAAAATCGCGACCTAAGTTGCGATATTCATAAGGCGGTGCGCTAGGCTCACGAATTAATGACGAACGACGATTGTCGTCTGTGGCCAATGTCAAGAACAGGAATAATAGGAAAAAAATAATGCATAATTTAGGCTATTCAATTAATTACCTTAATTTTACCCTTCAGTAGGTACCTTAATCCATGTAAAAAGATTGTATTTTTGGTATATACACAAAATATTAAATTTGATCTTTTTATTTCGCAACGATAAATAAAAAAACTTCGTACTGCGATAATAATTTAATTGAAATAGATATTAAAGATATTCATGTGACAAAAAATGCTAACCTAAAACAAAAAATTCATACGTGGATATTCAACAAAGGCATTGATACTGCGGGCAGATAGCTTATACAATAATATATAACAACAAACTAAACGCCTGTATCTTTCTCTTTTCCTCTCAAGTAATAACATGTATATTTTTTTTATTTCTTATTATTCTTAAATAATTATTTTATATTTTTCTCATCATTTTCTTTTTTCTTTTCTTTTTATTTTCCCTTTATATTTTTCTCATCATTTTCTTTTTTCTTTTCTTTTTATTTTCCCTTCGGTCAATTTATCTTTTCGAATGAAAATTAAATTTTTTAATGATTTTTTTCTTACAAGATTAAGTAATCAAAATTTTATTAAATTCCTGCCACCTAGGAACAGGCTCAGCCTAGTGAGGTGGTATATACAAAAAAAAAAGAAATTGTACTTCAAACTGTAAAAAAATAAATGTATTTTGTGCTTATATTATCTTGGTTAAAAAATAATTTTAAAAAAATGATAAGATGGAGGAAGGTAGATGTATATTTTTCGATCAGCACGCATCATTTTAGACTTAAAACTTTAAAAAAAAGATTTATTTAACATCTCGTATAACGTAGGTACAGTTAGTTACATGTTACCTTATGATGTTGGTTCAGTTAATAACCATTAACCAAATTCCACACGAAGCAGCAAATTCTCGATTTCTCCGGCAGTATATTATCAAAGACCCGCTCCGTAAGTAAATATTTGATTGTATCTCAGCGGTAAGCATGCGTGTTCTCGTATAAATCACCAAAACGGTGGCGGAAAAAAAATCTTAAATAAATTATGAAGTTTTTCTTGACACATACAGTAATTTAATGCCCCATTTATACCGGTATCAAAACATTAATACGGTTTTTTTCTCACATTCGGCCCTCCTTCGCAAGAGTTATATGATTTTTGCATGGCATTTATGACCATTACGCTATTTTATCGGTTAGGTACTTACGCCGAAGGGTTTTCTAGAAAAATTATTATTCATATTTATGCAAAAAAATCTCATCTCACGAGATAACGCTGTGAGACTTTGAGAATTCTGCGTAGAAAGTTAGTGATTTTCATTTAGATATTTACAGGATTGTGAGAATTTTTCCGCACAAGCCAACAGCCGTTCGTGCAACAATAATAAATTGTTCATTCTAGTATTGTAATCGATATACTAATATTGAAAGTAAAGAAGATATCTCATGTCAATAGTACGTGAGTTGTATTTTTACGTTTTGTGTGAGTATATACCTTATATCTTAGAAACAAATTTATTATATCTATCTAGTTCAGGGGTGCTCAAACGGTCGATTGCGACTGCTTTTTGAGTCGATCTCGAGAAAAAATTGCCGATATAAATAGATCTATTCACAGTTTTAGTTTTAGTTGATCCTCAATTAGGCCTCAATAAGACCGCTCATTTTTCATGCCTTTTTGTTGATTATTTATTTGTAGCTCATATTGTCAATGGTCACGCCATTTTTATAATAAACTTTATCCTTATCTATGGTGTGTGACGTCACAATTCCAAATAGAAAAAAAACAAATCGTCAAATAATTGCATGTTCACGGTGAAATTTGTCAAAAAATGCCCCCCTTCAAAAGCCCGAAGTCATCGATCTAGTTTCTAATTTGTGGTTTGGTTTATATATAATAATAATAATAATAATATTTGGCTAATTTATATAGCGCCGTTTTCGTGAAAAATCACCTCAAGGGCGCTGTACAAATAAATACATAAAAAATAATATTACTGGCTTACAACTAAGATTTACAATTATAACTAGTGATTTACATCTAAGTCTTATTGCTAGTGACTTATGACTAAGACATATAAAAGCTGACCTAAAACTGAGCTCAATGACATATATATTTACAATATGACTTAAAGTTAGAGATTTATAACTAACATATTTATTTACATTTAAAAATACTTGAAAACATCTTATAAATATCATACATTCGCCAGAATCACTCCACAGCGCTAGAAGAAGAAGGAAGTTTTTACATAATACATATTACTATTTAAGGACATGGATGCAAAATTTATCGGATTTACGAAAATGTATGGATATCTTAAATAAATTAATGAAATTAATCGCCGATCTTTACCGCATTATGATGACTCATCGCACAACATTAACCGGATTGAGGTGTTAGATTACCACTGACAGACCATTGGTAGGTAGATCAATAGCATTTTGAGTTTTTCGTTAGTAGTTGTAGGGAATAGCAAATAAAATAGTATATATTCGTGGACATCAACAATTATTAGAGTATAATTAAATTACAAAGTTTAAATTTAATGACGAATTTATGGAAATGAGTATTTGAAAAAATGAGTTTTAAGTTTGGATCTAAATTCCGCTGGGTTGGTTATGCATCTCAATTCCATGGGAAGTTTATTCCAAGCCTCAGGACCGGATACTCCAAACGCGCGATCACCAAAATTAGTGTTCGGATTTCGCTTGGGTTCTTTCAATCTTCCAATTGCAGACGATGTCGCTGATCTAAGAGATGACTGCCTTAGACCTATATTTTCCGGAATGCATAGTTCAGAGATATAGGGTGGAGCCATTTCATTGATAGCTTTAAACACCATCCAGCATAACTTATACTGGATCCTTTCAGGACACTTCAACCAGTGAAGATTTCGGAGGTGTTCCGAAATGTGCGAAAACTTGGGTACCCCTGTGATTAGTCGTGCTGCGGCGTTGAATACTGATTGTAGTTTATCAGTTTGACATTTAGGAAGACTTGCATAGATACCATTGCAGTAATCAAGACGCGATACTATATATGAATTCACAAGAAGCTTAGTTGCTTCTGTCGAAAGGTTCCTACGAACTGCCTTAAGTTGTCTTAAGTAGAAGAACCCTGTGCTAACGGTCCTATTCACCTGACTTTTCAATGACAGGTCTGAATCCAGATAAACTCCCAGAAGTTTGACGGTTGTTTTCGCAATTACGTCATTGCCGGAAATGGCAATTGGTGAGTTGTCTATTAGATAATGACGTCTATTTGTAGCTGCCCACAGAAATTCGGTCTTTGATGGATTAAGCTTCAGTTTGTTTGAGGACATCCAGAGACTAATTGCTTCTAGACACTCAACTGTGCGAATTTTGAGGCCGGTGATCTCATTTGGTGTGCAGTAAAAGTAGACTTGCTGATCGTCGGCATAACAGTGAGAAAGGAGACCAAATGACTCGATAATTCTTGCGACATCATTTGTGAAGAGGATAAAGAGAAGTGGGCCCAGAACGGATCCCTGAGGTACCCCTGAAGAGAGTTTTGTGAAGTTGGATTGTTTATTTCCCACCTTCACTGCTTGTGAGCGATCCGTTAGATAGGATTGTAGCCAATTTTTTACGTTAGAGTGTAAACCAAATGTTAATTCTAGTCTCTTAATGAGAAAGTCGTGGTCAATGGTGTCAAATGCAGCGCTCATATCTAAAAGTGAAAGAAGTGCTAACTTACCTGACTCTATGGCAAGGGTAATATCTGATAGGACACGAAGTAACCCGGTTTCTGTTGAGTGGAATCTTCTATAAGCGGACTGATGATCGGTAATTAATTTATTGTGGTTAAGGTGGGAGGTTATTTGAGAAGCAGCAATTTTTTCGAGTAGTTTTGCTAAGAAAGGCAGATTTGACACTGGTCGATAATTACCCAAGTTGTCAGCATCAAGCTGTGGTTTTTTTATAATTGGGGTAACTACTGCATGCTTAAGTGCTTCCGGGAAGTCACCTGTGCTTAGAGACTTATTAAACACGTGAACCAAGTAGGGGGCCAACACGTTGCAACATTTCTTGAGAAGCCACGTTGGGATAGGGTCGAGAACACATTGTTTATTTGGCGAACTTAGAATTAACTTTCCTACTTCTTCTAGCGTTGTAGGTTTGAAGGATGACAGTGTCCCTTTGGAATTGGCTGTAAATATCGGCGGTGGAGCAGAAGATGTAGAGGCGCGTATAGATTCTATTTTTTCACAGAAAAACTTAGAAAAGGCCTGCGGAGTAATGTCTGTAGAGGTTTGTACGGTGTTATTAGCGATGATGGTTTTAACGGAGTTCCAGAGACATCGTGGATTTTTCCGCTCAGAGTCAATTTTATTAATCCAGTATTCTGACCTCTTTGTGCGTATTATTCTTCTGTACTCTATTTGAGCATTAATCCACTCGTCTCGTGGAGTAACGTCGGGGTTTCTTCGGTGTGACCTCTCTAGTTTCCGCATTATCCTCTTCTGACTCCGACATTCCTCATCGAACCAGCCATCAGATTTTCGGACTTTCCGCGTTTTCGAGGTGGTTGGAGCATATTTACTAAGTAAACATGATAGAGTGTTGTTATACTCCTCAATCAGTTTTGTCGGCGTCTTAATTTCCCAGTTGCTTTCTATGCACAAGGAAGACTTTTTAAGTTCTTCAAGGAAACTATCGAAATCAAATTTTCGCCATTCCTTCGATACTATTGTTTTATATGGCACTTTAGGTGGGTTAAATTCAATTTCCGTGCGAATAAGTCGATGATCTGACAAACCTATGTCAAGAACGTTTGCTACCAATGATGGGCCATTACACCTGGATACAAATATGTCCAAGATTCCACCAGCATCATGAGTTGGTGCTTTGACCCATTGACGGAGTCCAAAGCTATCCAAAAGGTCAATGAATTTAACAGCATTGGGTGATGTGTCGCGCTCAAGGTGAATATTTATGTCACCTGTAATGATGAGAGTTTCAGAAAGTCCCACTACCCATTCCAAAAAACTCGAAAACTCCCTAATAAATTCTACACAAATCGGTTTCGAACCGGGTCGGTACAGCGTTAGCAATATAAATGACGATCCAGCAGAAGAAACACGGCATCCGATGTACTCAAACGTACTGAATGTACCGTTTGCCACCTTGGTAAGCCTCAGTCCTTGTCGGGCTATTATCACAACACCCCCGTGATTCACGTGCGAGATGTTATGAGCATGTTCCGAAGCTCGGGGTCTAGCCTCCTCCAGGACAGCATATCCTAGAGCTTGAAGTCGCTTGATTGAATAAGACTCGCTATTTTCATGCCAGCTTTCTGTGACGGTTAGTATGTGGAGATTTTGTTCTCTGAAAATATCATCCACCTCCTCTATCTTGTTGTTTAGGGATCTTGCATTCCAGGAACCTACCGCGAGTCGTCTACTTCTGAAATTGGCATGTCGTTCTGATTGTATTACATTCACGTTATGGCATTTTTCAGGAACACGAAGGTCTTCAGAAACTAGGCTGCTCCGTTCGTCGGTTGGTATGACAGCTTGGTTACTCTGTTCTGCCAGAGAGATACTTTTATTACAATCAGTTTTACTTTGTAGATATTTTTTCTTATGTTGACCACCCCGGCAACCCCGATACCTAGTTTTAATGTTCGGGTCGCGCACAAGGTTAAACAAATTTATTTTTTCTAACACTAACGGGTCCAACAAAACAGATTCATTTTTAAAACTTAACAGTGCTGCCCGATTGTAGACAATAGTAGTATTTACACTATGCATCGCATCACAGAAAAAAACATCGTAAATCACCGCACTAGAACTGAACACTTAGGACTAGCTGGGCTGGGTCGGGTCCAGCCACGTGTAGAATGCACATGTGTTGATGATCATTGCCCACTGACCATCCGATGCAAGCGTACTGCATTTTACGAAACAGTCACTTTAAGAATTTGTAAATAAATTGTGCGTTATTTTATTAAAACTTAAATTAAACTGCAAACTGCCACACTAGAATTATTTTCAATTTGTACACTTAACTTAAAAATGGTAACTGTTATTTTAAGATATTTTTAGAACGAAAAAAATAAAGACTTCCCAATATTTTCAATAAAAAACTAAGAGCGATAGAAAAAGCAACCGGCCAGCTTCGAGAGCGCCTACTGCTTGGGTTAGTATATTTAGGTATATGAGTCAGTCATGAGTCTGATTTGTAACTTGAAGGCGATACGAAGTTTTTTAATAAATAATACAAAATGAGTACAGTGGAGAGATTCATTCTTAATTTAAAACCAGTTTTGTGATCAGAATGTCAAATTACAGTTGCAGATTCATCTGCTGACATATTTCGAAGGAAAACATTATCTTATTGGACGTGCAGTTATAAAGTTCTCGTTGCAGACTATGTAAGTGCTGCCAGAATAAAGAAAAATCATTTTAATCTGAGTGTAGTTTTAATTCACCGCACTCAGATTTAATTTAAACCAGTTATGTGTTCAAAATATAAAATTCCAGTTGTGAATTCATCTGCTGACAAATTTCGAAGGAAAAAATTATCTTATTCGAAGTACAGTTATAAAATTTTTGTTGCAGACTATGTATGTACTAAAAGAATCAAAGAGAAACCATTTTTATGTTTGAGTGTAGTTTTAATTCGCCGCACGCAGATTTAATTTAAACCATTTTTTGTATTTAGAATGTAAAATTCCAGTTGTGGATTCATCTGCTGACACATTTCTAAAGAAAATCTTTCTTTTATTCGAAGTGCAGTTATAAAATTCTAGTTGCAGACTATGCATGTACTGCCAGAATAAAAGAAAATATTTTCATGTATTGAGTTCAGTTTTAATTCGCCGCATACAGATTTAATTTAAACCAGTTTTGTGTTCAAAATGTATAATTCAAGTTGTGGATTCGAAGTAAAACATTTGGTTCTACGAAGTACAGTAATAAAATTCTAGTAGCAGACTATTTATGTTCTGCCAGAATCATGAACGAGGAAAGGAGTGTAAGGAGAATATATGACGCAAATGTGAATGGTAGAAGAAGTCGGGGACGCCCGAGAAAGACACGGCACGACTAAGTGAATCAGATACTTGAGTCGGGCCATGTCAGGAGTCAGAATAATAGAAGAGCATGTATGAGACGGTGTATGAATGTGAACGAGTCAAGGAGTGTGTGCCAAGACCGAGTTGTTTGGCGGTCCGTCCTCTCTGCCTACCCCTGCGGGGAAACGGCGTGATGGTTAGTTAGTTAGTTAGCCATAGGCTGCAAAATTCCGAGAAATTTACTGTTCCGTGTGTAACTATTATTTCGGGTCTTTTACGCTGAAGTAATCTTAAGATAAAACCTGCCTACAGTGATGAAGAAGCGATATCCTATTATTTGAAGAATATTCGTCACATGTCGTCAAAAATCGGCATAAAATGAAGTTGCAATAAAAAAATTAGATCTCTACGCCCCCCCCCCCCACCGGCGTTTGAAAATCTGCGGTGGAAGTATACAAACATGGGGCGGCTAAATTTTCCTCCGCCCCGGGTGGCTTGCCTACCTAGATGACAATCCTGCATCAAACCTGCTTGCAGCCCGTCAAAGTCGATCGATCGGAGTCTAGAAATATTGAGGTAGATCGCCAGCAGTTCAAGTTTGAGCACCCCTCAAAACTATTTAATAATTAACTTATTTAATAATAGATGAAATCATAATAATTATTGAAAATTGATACTGTACCTACCTATTTAATAATAAGCCATAATTATTTCTTATAACTTTTACGGGTACCGCTGGCCCTGGAACCATTTATTGGATAACCAACATAGGCCATTCTGCCATAGGGCACCCCAAGTGGTACTCTACGCTTGGTGACTTAGCAGGGATCCCGGGTTCATGCGTGGCATGCCGAGTCGGGAGTGACCGCTTGAGGAAAACCTTTTCATCTTTCCAGCAGAACTCTCTCGGAACACTGCCTTGCCTCGCCGTGGGAGGGTTGGATTCATACGCCGGTTACTCCTGGACACATTGACCCTCAGATTCCTACCGACCCCTTTTACGTTTTTCCTTACTAGAACATCCTCTCCTTCCTTTTCTAAAATGACCCTCCACACAGCATCTCCAAAGATGACATAGGCACTGATGGGAATTATTTTACTCGGGGCCTCTTGTGTGGAGCAACTGTAAAAAAATACAGTTTATCTAAAGAAATATCAGTCTCATAAATAAAATAACTTCTGTGAAGGACTCAAAAATAAAATCATCACTAGAACAAAATATTACAACACTGGAAGAAAAAATTCAACACGAACTAATTAGTCTACAAAAGAAGATTATAGATTTATAAGAAATTAATATTAAAAATAATCATCACTACACACAGAAACTTGAAGAATTTCATCCTAAAAACAAAAAATCCTATGCAAATGTCACGCAAATGTCAGGTGACAATAAAAACTTTGTAAATACATCATACAACACAGAACAGAAATATGCCATATTAGTTACCTCAAAAAACACCTTGAAGGCCGAGGATATAAAAATAAAAATTGAAAAAAATATTAATTTATCAAAAATAAAAGTCGGAGTTAATGGAGTAAAAAAGATCGGAGAACAGAAATTACTGATTTCATGCCAAAAAAAAGAAGAAGCAGAAAAATTAACTGAAGAAATAAATAAGGTAATTGGAAAAGAAATATCAGCCGAAGAAATAAAAAAAAAGAAACCGTTCTTAATGTTGAAAAGGCTACAATGCCAATTGTCTGAAGAGGAAATGATAGATGGGATTGTTCAACAAAATGAAGGATTAACCATAGACGACAAAAATAACATTAAACTCATCAAGGAATTAAAAAACAAGTACAATGAAGGAAAAGAAAATGACACCACCAACTACATTATTGAAACAACCGGTAAATTAAGAAAAATACTTATTGATAAAAAAAAAAAAATATCAAATTCCAAAGAGTGTACGTAGAGGACTGCAATCCGATCACCCAATGTTACCATTGCCTCAAATTCGGTCACACAGCACAAAGATGTCTCGCCAGGACGCAGCCCCCCATTTGCCCACATTGCACTAAGGAGCACACACTTTCAAAATGTGAAAATAAAGAAAAAATGCCAATATGCAACAATTGCTGTATCCAAAATAAAAGGTTTGATACAAATTATTCCACTGAACATAGAGTCGATAGCATAAAATGTCTATACCGTCAAAAAATGCTTCAAATTGCTAGAGAGCGCATTGACTATGAATAAATTTTGGAATTTTTTATTTACTCAAATTCTAAAAAAAAATAAAAATGAATGATTTTTTATGTAACGCACTAGATAAAAAAATGTGTATAGAAGAAAAATTATGTCACTCCTTAAGAGATTTCAATTTAATTTGTACTGAAAAAGGATTTACCCTATTTCATATAAATATTAGAAGCATAGAAAAAAACCTAGAAGAATTAATAATATCATTAAAAGATTTAAATTTTTTCCCGGGCCTGATTGTGTTGTCTGAAACACATTCTGCAGGCGAATTGAACTACTCTATTCCTGGGTACTCATATCATACAACAATAACAAAAATTAACAAAAACTCTGGTATTGGAATATTCATTTCAAACCAATATAATATTATCAATATTAGAGAGATAATTAATATTAGTAATGTTAACATTTTAAATATAGAAATTAAAGATGTAAATAAATATTATAATATTATTGCTATTTATCGTACACATAAATCGATACTTCCACAATTTATAGATGGATTAAAAAACATTTTACTAAATTTTAGAAATAAAAATAATATTCTTGTGGGAGATGTGAATTTAAATATTGCAAACGATTCCTCTAGTAAGAATAAAGATGATTTCCTTAATATGTTAGCTGAACTAAACTACATCTCATGCATAAATCATTATACAAGAAACGTCCGAGGTCAACGGCCTTCGTTTCTAGATCATATATTTACAAATATCCCTTGCATCAAAAATATAACCTCAGCTGTCATACATACGACTATCACTGATCATTATTCATGTATATTTAATTATAAATGCAGTAATCCATCTTCTCCATTACCTAACCAAATTAATGCCTCAAAAAAAATACTTAATATGGATACGTTACCACATAAATAAATTACTACAATGTAATGATGTCAATATTTGCTGCAATTTGTTTGAAGAAAAAATATCTACATACATAAACGATTCGACAAAAAATATTAATATTTCCAAATCCAAACAATCTAAGTACAAGCCTATAAAACCGTGGATTACCCATGGTCTTATAATAATTGTACGACATAAACAAGCCCTTTACAAGTTAACTACCCAACAACCAAATAATAAAAATTTACTAAACAGTTTTAAGGCATATAAAAACAAACTTTCATATATTATAAAACACAGAAAAGAAAGTTATTATAAACAAAAGATTGATCAGGCGGAAAATGATAGTAAAAGAGTGTGGACGGTTATAAATGAAATAATTGATAAGAAAAAATGCAGGAATAATGAAATCAATGCTATTACTCACGATAACTCGAAAATATGCTGTAAAGAAAACCCGTCAAAAGCTGCAAATATATTTAACACATTCTTTGCAAACATAGGAAAAAATCTTGCAAATCACATAAATACCAACCCAATTTCAGATTGCAATATTGATACAGAAAATAAAATAGCAACATTTCAAGTCACAACAGAGGATGAAATAGTATCTATCATAAACGATATGAAAGGAGGTTCTGCACCGGGATTTGATGGAGTTACGGTTAATATTTTAAAAAATATTAAAAATCAAATTTCTAAACCATTAATGCATATAGTAAATTTAAATTTCCAAAGCGGTGTGTTCCCATCTATTTACAAGCAAACTATCATTACTCCAATATTTAAATCTGGTAATCCAGAAGAAGTAAGCAACTACCGACCAATATCAGTAATCTCAAATATAGCAAAAATTTTTGAAAAGATAGTAAAAAAAAGAATGAACCAGTTTATAAAATGTAATAAAATAATTGATGAAAATCAGTTTGGATTTATGGAAGGTAGAAGCACACAGGATGCAATTGCAAAATTAACTAGCCTTGTTCTCAATTCATTAGATAAATCATTCAAATGTATTGGAATTTTCATAGATCTCAAAAAAGCGTTTGACAGTATATCACATGACAAACTCGTAACTAAATTAAGAAACATTGGATTAAACGGTACAGCTCTAGAATGGATAAAAAGCTACCTTTTCAAACGCCCCCAAGTCGTAAAAATCAACAATGTGCTTAGCCAACAAGATACAAGTAATTTTGGTATACCTCAAGGTACAGTCCTGGGGCCGTTACTGTTTATCATCTATGTAAATGATATATTCACACAAAGAATAAACGGAAAAATAATATCTTATGCTGATGACACTGTCATAATAATTGAAGGTGCTGATTGGAATACTGTGAACAACCTAGCGAATATTGACATCAATACACTGAAAAACTGGTTCGATAAAAATCTCCTCTCTTTAAATACCGAAAAAACAAACTTTATCCCATTCTCTATCAATAAATTTAAATCTAAACCAGAAATAAAAATTATAATACATCAGAGTAAATGTAGTGGAACTAATTGCACTCCAGAATGTTCTACACTGAATTCAACTTCCAAAATTAAATATCTTGGTGTATATATAGATCAACATTTTAAATGGAAAACACATATTTGTGAACTTGTCAAAAGAATTAGGAAATGTAAATATATATTTATAAGACTCAGAAATATTCTTAGACTGGAAAACCTAAAAAGAGTGTACTATGCAATTATTCAATCTATATTACAATACGGTATTATAGGATGGGGAGGAACATATGATGTTATTTTAAATCCTCTCAAAATAGTTCAAAGATTAATAATTAAGATTATATTGAAAAAACCATCTACATTTTCTACCGAAAAAATCTTTTCAGTATTCAAAGTAACTACAATAGACAATTTATATAAAAAATATTCAATTCTACAAACTTTCAAAGAAATACAGCTAAAAAAATTACATTTCAATATCTCAGCAAGATATCAAAACAATATTAAAATCCCAAAATTTAATACTAAGCACATCCAAAATTCCTATCTGTATCATGGTATAAATTATTTCAACAAACTCCCATTAGAAATAAAAATTATTGAAAATAAAAGTAAATTCCAAACTAAATTAAAAAATTACCTGAAACAACTGTAAGAGTTACATTACTATTTCAGTTCATTTAAATCTGTTAATCGACACATCTCAAGTTTCTCTTACTATATCTATTGTTAATAGATATATTGTTAATATTCACCTATTCAAATGATAACATTGATAACATAATTGAGTATGAATTCACTCACCAAACACAAGAGCCTTGTCTCTTTGTGGTGAGGAAAGGCTTTTATTACATTAATATTACAAATCTGTTTAACATGTAAAAAAAATGTATAATTATTGTAAAAACAAACAAATATTAAATAAAAAAAAAATAAAAATAAAATGAAATTCTTTTTTCAACGTTCTTAATTCCGGTAGGTACCATCAAATTGATCATTCCGATTTGGCAGTTTCTAGTTGAAGACCACGATCATGCAAACTCTGGCAAGATGAAAAGGTATCATCTTGAACCGGAACGTAGCAAACAAATTTTCATGCTACACTCAGTCGATTAACAAAAACAATGAATATAAACATTTATGCATATATTTGGGGCTCGTTCGAGAGCGGTAGATTCTTTCAGTATCGCCCTGCTGAAAGACTACGATTCAGAATCGAGACGTTGCTTAAAATCTCTTTACTTGATTAGCCAGATCTTAACCATCCTCTCCCCATCACTTTTCCCGTCTTCTATCATTCCAGTCTCAAAGCGAACCCCAATAAATAAATTAAATACCTATGTTTTTTATTTGCATAAAATATAAAATGTGATTGTTGGGTTTTATAATATAACATAAATTTATTGGGTTAGATGGAAGAAATTTGAAGTATCTATAAGTTATACCTACATTCTGTCTTATGCGATAAATATTTTTGAATTTTGAATTATGCAATTGGTGACGCCACGTGCCCACCAGCTCCAAACAGTACGGACTTGTGAGCATTTTGATATCAATTTTTTTTAAATAATTTAATTTTTTTTCTATATATGATTTAAGTTATTCGAAAAAAAATTTTACGAAACGTGGTAAAATAAAAGGGTATTACTAAATTCAATTCCAGTTCAAATTAAACGGCCAAATATCTCATTCATCTACTTCCCCGCATACTAAACCTGTCTGATGTAAATTAGTGAAGTTGGACAGGTGGCTGAAATACCGTCTTCCTTCCGGGTGTTAATTATTGTCAATGGAAAGGTAAATTCTTTCTAGGAAGTTAACTGCTGTAATTTTATTGGTTATTTTATGAAAGTATGTCTACCGCTCTGCTGGAATAAATTATTTATGTTATCGTACTCTGTAATATTTCAGGTGGTAAAATTTATTATTTTTGAACAGATGAAACTTATTGAAATATACAGTGTTATCATTATTAATCAAAATTATATCGATATTGCTTCCCAAGAGTGCAATTGTAGAAATAATACTGAAAAAGTTATTTTTTTAAGGTTTTTGTTTCACTTGATCACGGCATGTTCCTCTGAAGTCCATGACATTTTTTTTATCATTCACTACTGCATACCATGTATTATTGGTAAAAAAATCTACATTAGATCGATTTACATCATTTAAGTGCAGAGATCTTGCGTTTTTAAGTCTACCTCGGACGTTCCCGACATTTTCCACCATTTGCTTCTGTGTTTACTGTTATACAACATGTTTACTGTTAAAAAACAACTTTTTAATTCGACGCCTATGAACAAACATTTTATTATTATTTTTTTTTTTATAAAAAATATTTATTACAATCATAAAGGTACTTAAATTATCATGATAATATTTACTTAGATTTATCAAAAATAATATTATGAAATGGAAAGTGAGAGAACGTCTTCAACTGGACTTCAAGCTAAGTAATAAACCAGCAAGCGAGCGATCGATACTTTTTTTTTCTACAATTTTTTTTTTTTTACATTATCTACACCGGAGGCCCCGAGGAAAATAATTTCCCTCCGGGCCTATGTCATATTAAGGGATAGGGGATGTGTGGAGGTTCTTTTTAAGGAAGGAAATTTTAAAGGTTCTGGGAAGGAAAAAGGTATAAGGGGTGGTAGGAATCTGGAGGTCAGTGTGTCCAGAAGTGACGGACATGAATCCATTCCTCTAACTGCGGAGCAAGGCAATGGGTCGAGAGAGTCGGGCTGGAAAGGTTAAAAGGCCTCCCTCAACCAGACTCTCTTGATCCGGCCCGCCACGCAGCACAGAGGCAGACGCCTCCACCGTCAAGACCTGGACAAACCTCACCCCATGAACCCGGGCACCCTTGATAAGTTGCCAAACGTTGCCAAACCACTTGGGGTGACCTATGGCAGAGGTGTTGGTAATCCGATAAATGGTTCTATGGACGACGCTCCCCGTACCCGTCTCCCAAATTGACGGTGGTACCCATACCTGTCTCCCAGTGCATGTATGACCGAACCTTGTTTATTTAATTTTCTACGAACCTCGAAGTCCAATATTTACGGATTTTTTAATGTTTTTAGATGAAAAATAGGAACTGGAGACTAAAATGTAACGCAACATTATTTTTTACTCGAAAAAACCCCAAAAATCATTGCTACTCATGTACGTCTTTTAATAAGAGAGAACAAAAAAAACCTAACTAACACTAAGAAATGGCGAACTATGACAGTGAGCTTAATACAATACGGAACCTTTCAGCGAGGCTAACTGAAAAACACGTTTAATTAATAAGGTGTTGAGGGTTATAGTTTTAACCCCATTTCCAGTATAGTATTCTACCATATGTGACCAAGTCAACCACGTACCATGCCCGGACCTAGCTTTGTATAAAAATTCATGCAACAAAAAAACACTTCGCGTTATTACAATCCTTATTTTCTTTCAGCGGGTCTTTCCCGCCCGAAAGGGTTGAACCGGAAGCGCTCTTTCAGATGCTGTGACTTACATTTTTAATTTTTCATCTCAACATACGGTAGTTTAGGCAAACTCTCACGCACAGATGTCGTTAGCTATTCGTACGACCAAAAAGGCGTCGATTCAGATTACACAAGGTGAGATTTTGGAATGTAATGTGATTTAAATTTTTTATTATATTTTTAAGTATATTTTATTTAACTGTAAATTTTTCACATCTTATAATTTAGTATTCTATTCGAAAACTTCCACTTTGAAGAGGCATGATTGTAGCTTCCTTAAAATTTACAGGGTGTTCATTAAACATTTTTACCGCTCAGTTATTTTGCGATTATATAAGTTTTTTTGTCTTAAACGTACTGTCAGATTTACAAAAACTTTGTGTTATTTCCTCTTCGCAATTAAAGCTCTATTGATGAAACATTTATGAACGTAGCCTAATACCTAAAACAGTTTTCAAAATTTTATGAAATAAGCTTTTCAAATTGTATTATTGCAAAAAAATAGTAACATTTGTAAATATTAAAATTTAGAATGCAAACATAAAAAAAATGTTAAAATGACTCATGTGATGTTTTTATGTGAAAACAGTTCTAAAATCACGGATTATGTATAAAAAAAACACTTGTTCTATTGTATAAACGTATAGTTAACCATTTTGTCACTTCGTATTTTTACCATTTTATACAAGAATATTTAATAAAAAAATAACAATGTCTACCGGCGCGTAGGCGATTTGGTGGACGAAAACTGTTTTTATAAAATAAGTATTTTTATGTACTTCTATGGACAACTTTAAATAGAGCTATAGTACATAGGCTGGAGTACATTACACAGATGTGCAATATCGCTAATAATAGGCTGGAGTACATTACACAGATGTGCAATATCGATATAAGAGGGATCCCCGAAGCAAACAATGAAAATATTGTGGAAACTCTCAAAAAAATATCAAAAATCATTAATTACGGAGATACCACGATACCTTTACAATCTGAAATTAATAAAATGTACAGACTAGGACCAAAACTGTCCGAGAAAAATCCCAGATCTATAATAGTGTCGTTCAATAGTATTAAGAGAACTTCATACTCAAAATCAAAGAATATAAAAAATCCTCTACCTCCAGTTCAAGCAAACTCAATACAGCAGATTTAGGGCTATCACAAGGAGCCAAACGAATTTACGTGTCCGATCATTTAACGCAAAAAGGAAAATTCCTACTCTCCCAAACTAAAAAATTTGCCAGGGAAAATAACAACAAATACTCTCTGACATCTTCGGGGCGCATTCTGCTAAGACAAACGGATACATCCAAAATTATTACGATCAAAAACATCATTGATCTTGATCGAGAAAAACGCCAACAACTGTGACATTTGATAAAAAGTACCTCAACATTTACTGCACTGCTAAACGAAAATAATCCGGTTAATATCATTTTCATCGCTAGTTTTCATATGAGTTTTTTCTTTGTCTTTAAAAATAATGTATTAATTCAAAATAATGCATTCTTACTCTTTTTAGTAGTTCTTTCATGAAGCAACAAAATCAGTGTGAAAATTGTTTATATCAGTATTCACTATTTTTATTATACGTTACCTCCTTTGACTGTAACTCACGTTTCTTTAACTCTCTCTAAGAACAAATTATATATCTACATAAATAATACATTCAGTACAAGTTTTTATTTGAGTATTACCGCCATCTACAATTCACTCACACTAAGTTTAATTATAATAACTAATATTTATCAAAATAATTCATTCTTACTTTCATTAGTAGCTTTCTCTAGTAACAGCAAAATTATTATAAAAATTACAAATCTTACAATTAAAAATTCTAACCATACTCTTCCTCTAATCAACAAAAATCACGCTGTTTTAGTATTCTTTAAGATAATATCAGTTTAATGTGTAAATATTATTCTTCCAGGATGTTCTCGTAGGAATCAAAATCAAAAAAATATTTATTGTACAAATAAAAATCAGAGTATTAATATCTTATTTACTCACTATATGATGCTCATATTTTCTGTAATAATCTTTTTGTTTTGGTTAACTATTATTATATTCACTTGTATTTACAGGATTTACATTAACTGCAAATGCTCGAGCTCTGTCAAAATAATGATTTTTTATTTCTCAAAAACCATTACTACTGTTTTATTTACATATTTTTTCAGCATTATTATGTACCGGGTTCTGTTCGATTTACTTATACAAGTCAGAAATGCGAGTGGTACATCTACCTTGTATTTAATTATTCGCTCGTTGAAGAGGCAGTTCATAATTCTCATCAGAATATTATATATTCAAGGTAATATATTCTATATTCAGTTTTCGACATCCGTGATTAGCACATTTAATTTAACTTTAGGATACTACAGACGTATACCTACTGTTTATATATCTGGGAAAAAATCCCGTTACAAATGCCCACGCACATTTTTAATCATACTTTTGCATTTTTCACATGTTACTGTATTTAATTATTGTTTTTTATCACACCTATCAATTACAAGCAGAAGCATTATACACTATATTATGCACTTTACTCTTAAAATATATTTTAAGTTGGAATACTATGTATCAACATTATCATTCACGTTATATAATGTACTCTCATTATCTCATAATAATGCACTCTCTCTATTATTGGTAATAATTGTATTGATTGTTCTTTTTTGTTGTTTTATGAGGCATGCCAACACCTCAAACTTTCTTTTTTATACGCATAATAATGTATTTTTCGTTCTTCAATCAAACTCATATGAACTTATCACAAGCAGCGATAGTATTTGTAAGATGATGTTCCCAGCAAATCTATATAAATCTGGAAAAAATCTTAATTTACATAAATATGTCTTAGTATTGGTTCTACTTTTGCATTTTTCGCATGTCATGGTATTCAATTATTGTTTTTTGGCATTTTTTCGCATCAACTTCTCTACAAGAACAGCACATACTATGCATCTGGCCATTTTATTGATTTTATTATTTTTATATTTACTGTATTTACAGCCTTCATGACAGATACTTACATAATCATCACCTGCTTTGAGTGCTTCTTTACGAAACATACCAACAACATCATATTTTATAACATCTTTTATATCTATAATAATTCACTTTTCTCATATTTTTCTCTTCTATGTGCTCGTAGCGGAATCAATATTCATCTCGAAGAAAAATACGCATCATACTATCAGAACTCACAATCTCCTATACAATATATTAATAAAATACTGATGAACAACACCGTAATTTACACTTTCTATTTTTACTATTTGTTTGCTGACTTTTCATACAAGAACTACGGGTTCACCACTACACATCATAATAAATTTAAACATAATTATGTTTCAGTTATCTTCGGATAATTGCAATGATTCTGGTATTAGCGTTAATATGAATATAATTCGAGATCTGGAGAATCTAAACAACTATAACTGGGACTCATATAGTCTAAAAATCATACCCCAGAATATTAGAAGCATATCGAATCTCGACGACTTTACAATTTTTCTTGATCTTTTTAATTCCTCTTTTGATGTTATAATATTAACTGAATGCTGGTTAAACAAATACTACACCGTAAAATCAATCCACGATTACACTGAATATCACACCACAACCAACCTCAACAAATCTAGTGGAATTGTTATCTACATCAAGGACGGAATTAAAGCTCATGTAGAGGAAATTCCTTTAGCACAATCAAACTGTGTGAAAATAGTATTGAATAATAACATATGCATATTTGCCATTTACAGATCTCCTTTCTTCATCAATATTGACCCCTTCCTGTTTTCATTGCAATCAATTTTAAACAATGCCAAAAAATTTGAACAGCAAATTATTATGGGAGATTTAAACATTAATACTATCCCTGATTACCACCGTCAATCAATCGATTATCTATGTCTACTTGCGGAAAATGGTTTCAAACAGACTATTAACAGCTTTACCCGTGAACAAGGCTCGAATAAATCCTGTCTTGATCACATCAATGTAAAAAAATATTAACTTTATTGACACTTATGTTATACACTCAACTATTTCAGACCACTATACAACATCTCTTTGTCTTAAAAACAAGCCTCCCATTTCTTCGAAAATTAAATACGTTGCTAAAACTAATTTCAATAATTTAATTGAGGACTTGAGCGCAGAAAACTGGCTAAATATTCTAGATCAATCAGACACTGACTTAGCAATGAAAGAATTTATTACCAAACTACACGAGTACATATTAAAACACACAAGTAATATAACCATATCTAATAAACAAATTAAATTCACACCATGGATCACCCTGGGTCTAGTTAAATCGATTCACAGAAGAAATCATCTTCATGAAAAGGCAAAAACATATCCTGAGAATTTGGTATTACAATGTTATTATAAAAAGTATAGGAATTTGTGTAAGAAATTAATTACATCGGCGAAAGAAAATTATTATAAGAAACTCATTTACGAAAACAACTGCAATCCAAAACGTTTTTGGGATACCTTTCGCAACATAACCAAATCCAAAATCAATAAATCTTCAGAAATTAAATCGCTATACATTAACACATCAAACTCTGAAGTTCCCAAAGATATGGCAAACTTTGCAAACTGTTACTTTTCATCTGTGGGAGACACACTTGCGAAAAAAATTCTCGATAAGTGTAAGAAATCAGAAACCGCTCTCGCCAATTTAACTATCCCTAATATCGGTCACAACATAGACTCAATCACAACGTCATCTAACGAAGCCATGAAGATAATTGACGACCTTAAGTCATCAAAAGCATGTGGTCCCGATAAGATTTCATCGAATCTTCTAAAAATCATTAAAGTATGCATAGCATTACCGATTGCGTTCATTGCGAATCTAAGCTTTAAATCAGGGAAATTCCCTAACCATTTAAAGCAGTCAATCGTCATTTTACTGCATAAAATTGGGGACAAATCACTGATACATAACTACCGGCCGGTTTCCCTGCTCAACTCGGTCTCAAAAATTTTGGAGAAAATTGTAAATAACCGTCTCACCCATTATCTAGAAAATAACAACATCCTTTCTGGTAGACAATTCGGCTTTCGCAAAGGTTTAAGCACTGAAAACGCCATCGCTAATTTGACAAAAATCATCTCCAATAACCTAGATAAAGGTAGTAAATGCATTGCACTTTTTTTAGATCTAGCTAAAGCATTTGACACTATCTCGCACAAAATTCTGCTGAATAAACTACAGCGAATTGGGATACAGGGTCAAATTTTCAAGTGTTTGGTTAGTTACCTAGAAAACAGGAGCCAAAGAGTGGATATTAACGGTACTCTAAGTGATCCAGCCAATATTAAATATGGCGTACCGCAAGGAAGTACTCTAGGTCCCATATTGTTTAATGTTTATATAAATGACTTATGTAATACTTCCTTTGCAGACCACATTATAACATTTGCTGACGATACAGTACTTTTATTTGAAGGCAAAACCTGGAATGAGTCTTGCAGTAAAGCTGAATTCGGCATAAACAAAGTTAAACAGTGGCTAGATAGTAATCTCCTCACTCTAAACTCGGATAAAACGAAATTCATCTGCTTCAGTTCAACTCAAGCGGGTCAACCACAAAAAATCCTTAACATTAGAATACACCATTGCAACGACATTATTACATGTAAATGCAATACCTTAGAATGTGTGGACAATATAAGATACCTAGGAATTATCATTGATAAATTTCTGAGATGGGACAAATATATAGCCTTTACTTCCACAAAGGTCAGGAAACTTACACATCTGTTCATAGCAATAAGAAATATTCTATGCTTAAATGATTTGAAACGAATTTACTTTGCAATGTGTAATTCCATATTAGACTATGCTTCCTTAGGTTGGGGCGGTTGTGCTAAAACTATACTCGATCCCTTAGCTAAATCCCAGAAATCGCTTATAAGAGTCATACTGAAAAAACCTTTCAGGTACCCCAGCGATTCATTGTTCGCAGAGTTTCGTGTTCTTGATGTAAGACAATTATACATAAGGAAAATCATATTACACACTCAAAAACAGAGGCACTGTCATAATACAAGACATGCAAAAAAAAAACCAATAGTTCCGCCCACCACTTCCTCATCTTTAGCACAGAGACAATTCTCATACCTAGGCCCTAAATTGCTCAATCTCATACCTGATGCATGGAAGGCAATGAGTACTAATATTCTGCGTATGCAGGTTACTAATTGGCTTCTGGTCTTGGGGAGAGCTGAATGCGAGAATATGCTAAACAACAGTAATTGTGTAACCGACGTGTTCACACCCTCGAAATATTTTTCATCAAAGCTCATCGCTTGGCTCGGTCCTCTACAGTTTTGTGATCATTTTTGGGAATCTTTTTTAATTTTTTTTTTTTTTAATTCACTAGATTCTTATGTTCTTGAGGAGATGAATCATTTAAATTTACTGAATTTAAAGTTAATGTTCTTTATACGGCGTCATATGCGCCTTGCAATTTTTACCGCTTGTGGGTATTTAAAATGTTACCTGGCTATTATAGGCTTAAAGGTCTTGTGTTTTGTCGGTTGGGAAAAAGTGTTATGTAAAAAACCCAACTAAA
This sequence comes from Limnephilus lunatus, assembly GCA_917563855.2. Taxonomy (NCBI): domain Eukaryota; kingdom Metazoa; phylum Arthropoda; class Insecta; order Trichoptera; family Limnephilidae; genus Limnephilus; species Limnephilus lunatus. The sequence goes on along the minus strand of OU830594.1, from coordinate 87,383,446 downwards.
ATTGCATGTTTGGCACAGCCCAACAAGCAGGATTGCAGCCAAGCTCGGGGGGAATATATCGACGGTCCCGTAGAATAAAGTCAGATCTGCAAAAAATCAAAAATCGTTTTTTTGGCTGATTTTAAATTTCTTTTCTTGCTTTTGTAGTCTGCGTTTTCAGATTTTTTTATCTTAATTATTTCAGAAGTTATTGAAACAAACAAAGTCAGTTGTGACATACTGTCCGGAGAACATTGTCAGTAGTGCACAGCTGATTTTGTTCGCTGTCACAAGTCCGCCATTGGAAGTGCGCGCGCACAGTCGGATTGTCAGAATCTACTTAGTTCTTCGGAGAGTTCGAACGGTAGAGGCGTGCGTGAAGAATCAGTGCGTGCACATCAATATAAAAGTAAATTGTTGCTCTTTTGTTAGTAAGGCAGTATAAACTAACTATGCCTCGAAAATATAATAATCGTTTTAAATGTTTGCCTAGTAAAATGTGTCCAATTGAAGTGAATGAACAAAGTGCAGACAAAGATAAACGAGAACCAGGACATGGCTCTAACGTGTCAAGAAACATTAATTGTCGAATAAAGCAGTTAATGGACATTACAAATACCATTATTCATCCAGATCAGGATAATGAGAATGAAAATGAAGTTGTAATAGGTAAGTTTTTATTGTTTTCCTACAGAACTGCTATGATTTTAAATTACTTTATCGGGCCTCCCAAAAACAATGTCAGATTGTCATAACCGATAACAATCACAGAAAATAAATCATTTGTCTTTAAAATGAGAGTTTTTAGTTAACATAAATTAAATCATTGTTAGGTGGTACTTAAATATGTGTGATAAAAAAATATGTGTCGCCGTAAAAGCACATTTAACATTTTTTGTTGGAATCTGTCAAGTAGCAGTGTGCAGGAAACAAAAATCCGACTTTGTTCTTGGAACATTTAAATTTTTTCTCGTGTCAGATGTTCACATTCAACATTATTCTTGGGAAGTTTTTTCAATACTACTTTGTTCGACAAATAAAAACCTCTTAAACACCTGTAAAATATATTTTTAAAGATTTATCTGCTGTGTAAATATATTATTTAATAATATTATGATATTTTCATATTTGTATTTCAATAAAAAAATGTAATTTAATAAGTATTTGAGATTAACATATTCCATGTTTTTAGATCCCTGTTCACGTCATGAAGATACTCGGAATCATAATATAAATAATACGGATATTACAAAAACGATGAATCCAGATTTGAATTCCTTTGATTCGTCTCAGTCACCATTGGTGCAGGAAGAAGAAGGTCAATATTTTTTACTTTACTTACTTATTATTCAAATTATAAATGTACGTAGAATCAGATTTTCAGACACTTTTGAGAAACAGAGTTTATTTTTTTTTTAAACCTTTTAGAGATTCCTGAATCACCTCTTCCTGATGGGGTTGCTAAAATGCAAGAGGAGTTTGGAGACATCATGGAGCATCTGTTGAAAGATTTGAATAGTCCACAATCCGAATCTCAGTCCGATCCAGAAAAAAAATCAGGTAGGTGTTTAAAAAGCGCATTAAAAAAAAGAGAAAAGATAAAATTTGCTGCTAGTATATTAAAAGAAAATTATATTTTGATTTTAGGCGTTTCTGAATCCGACCCTCCGCGGAGTGTTAATATTGGCCAAACAGCAGACCTGATGGCTGAAAATGTTTTTTCATCGCTGCTTGCTGAGTCAGGTAAATTAGTAAAACAATAATTGTATCTGAAACTATATAATTTTGAAAGTAAATTTTCTGAGACTTTTAATCGATGGAATTAAAAAATATTGTTGTTATTTCAGATATTCCCGGTTCGCCTTCTTCTGTTTCTGTGAACATAGAGTCCAACGGACAAAATGAACAGCCGCAATTGCTGGAATTCAACGAAACTCCTGTACCATCCCCTGTGAATGGCCACATATTATGCGATGACAACTTTTGTGGCGTACACAATGAGGATTATACTATTTTGCCCATAGATTATTCTCCAAACTGTTCTTCGAATGCATCATCTCCAGCTTCTAGCATTAATACGAGGATAAATACAAAACGCCGCCGAAATCAATCGGAATGGGCAGATATCAAACGGAAATGTCTTAAAAACCTGGGTAAGAAGTACGTCACCAAACGTGGAAAATGTACGGACGAAAAGGTACTTGGCCCACCTTGCTCCTGTAAGCTGAAATGTTTCACACATTTTTCTACTGAAGAAAGATCAGATATTTTACAAAAATTTTGGAATCTGGGTGATAGACAGCTACAATGGAGCTTTGTTGTTAAATATACAACAAAGGAGAAGAAACGTCGTGCACTCGTTATTGATGTAAAACTTAACCGTCAGTACACATACAAATATTTCCTGCCACAAAAGTCAACGTTATCGTTGGAATCTGATAAGAAAAACGTCTGTAAGATATTCTTTTTAAATAATCTTTCTGTCGGGGAAAGAATAGTGACAACGGCCTGGAAGAAGTATGACGGATCGATGGACGTTCAGAAAGACAATAGAGGGGCCCATAAAAATCATAAAAAAATAATTGTCGAGGATGTGGTGAAAAGTGTGTGTGACCACGTACAATCATTTGTGCCGGTCGAATCGCATTATATTAGAAAAGATTCGACAAAGTTATATTTAGATGGAAGTCTCAGCATTGCTCGGATGTTCAAATTGTATATTGAATGGTTTAACCCAGACATATATACCAAAAAGGCGACATCCGAACGACAATACAGAGACATTGTTAATCAAAAATTTAACTTAGGTTTCCACATCCCTAAAAAGGATCAATGCGACCAATGCTATGCATTTAAAAATATGTCTCAGCCGTCTGATGAGCAGACAGAAGCCATCACTTTGCATCGCGAGGAGAAACAGTTTGCCCGGGACCTAAAAAATAACGACAAAGCCAAAGCTATCGCTTCTGATGGGTCAATCATATGTGCGACTTTTGATTTTCAAAAGGTGTTAACTTGTCCTCATGGTAAGGCGAGTATTTTTTATTATAAACGAAAATTGTCCACCTACAATTTCACTGTTTACGATATGGCAGCGAGACACGGGATCTGCTATATGTGGCACGAAGGAATCGCAAAACGAGGAGCCAATGAAGTAAGTAGTTGTTTGCTTGATTTCATTAAAAAAAAAGTTGAAAGGGGGGCTAAAGAATTCAGATTCTGGTCTGATAACTGCCCTGGACAGAATCGAAATAGAGTGGTTTTTAGCCTGTATTTATATGCAGCTAAAGAATTCGGAATCACCATTACACACAGCTTTTTAGAAAAGGGCCACACTCAAAATGAGGGAGATAGTGTGCACGCAGTAATCGAAAAAGCAAGTGCTCCTAGGACGATTTATAGTCCAAATGAATGGAAGATTCTCGTGAGATGGGCAAAAATTGATGAAAATCCCTACGAAGTTCGAGATATGTCGCAAGATAACTTTTACGACTTTAAAATACTGTTAAAGAATAAAAATTGGACTAAAGATACCCAAAATAAAAAAATGACATGGAGCTGCGTCAAGCAAGTTCGTACCTCTGGAGATCATTCCAATCAGCTGGAGTATAAATATGACCTCAGAAAAGAGTTTCAGACTATCATCGTTCGTAATGCCACAAGACATTTTCATGCTATTGACATCGAACTTCATAAGGCGTATGATACCCCTTTGCCGATTCAAAAAGATAAATACAATGACCTTTTAAGTCTTTGCAATTCAGGAATTATTCCTGAACAATATCATGAATTTTATAAGACCATAACATACGGAAACATTTGTGTCAATGATGGTGACTCTGAATAATAATAATTTTATTATTTATTTAGGTCTAATAAAAATATTCTAATTCGAAAATTAGACTATTAATGTTTTAAGTTTATGTTATGATTAGGTACTACCCTATTATGTTTAAATTTTTGTTATATTTTCTTATTTCTTCTCTTTTAAATAATGTGATAGTCGTACTTATGTAACTGACTCATGTAACAGACTGGGATTGAATATTCCTCCCAGTTCTGCTAGATTAAAAAAAATAAAACTGCGGATGTTTTAATTTTATGTTATGGTTAGGTACCATCCTATTATGTTTTAATTTTTGTTATATTTTCTTATTTCTTCTCCTTAAAAAAATAATGTGATAGTCGTACTTATGTAACTGACTCATGTAACAGACTGGGATTGAACATTCCTCCCAGTTCTGCTAGATTAAAAAAATAAAACTACGGATGTTTTAATTTTATGTTATGGTTAGGTACCACCCTGTTATGTTTTAATTTTTGTTATATTTTCTTATTTCTTCTCCTTTAAATAATGTGATAGTCGTACTTATGTAACTGACTCATGTTACAGACTGAGATTGAACAATCCTCCCAGTACCCAGTACTGCTAGATTAAAAGAAATAAAACTACGGATGTTTTAATTTTATGGTACGATTAGGTAACCTGTTTTTTTTTAATTTTTCTTATATTTTTCTCTTTAAATAATGTGGATATCTCATGTCATATCTGAGATTGAAATATCCTCCCAGTTCTGTTGGATTAAAAACAAATAAGAAATTGAATATATTATTTTCCCTGTTTTTATTTATTTAGTGTCAAATTCTTATATATAACTTTTATTTTAAAGGGGTTCCTTTACGTAATTATTACTAAAAAAATAGATTTACTTTTTTTTGGTAATATTAGAAACAAAAAAAATATATACAATAAATTAGGTTGTAAATACGACAAAAACTTATGTTTGAATTCCAAAGAATAAAGTAGGATATACATATACGACACACATGTTTCATGCTATGTCCGTAGAACAATGTCAGATGTTTCTATACGACAACTCCTTGTCCGTAAAAAAAAGTCGGAAGTGATTTTTCTTAAAAACTACAACAATGTTGCAAAAAGCTGGTATACTGTATTTTTCCAAATAAATAAATAAGGGTTAATGCAAAATATCACATCAACTTTACATTTGTTTCTCTCAGAAAGAGTAAAAATGCAGAAAAAAAAACTTTGAACAGCTCTCCTGCAAAACTACGATTTTGCACATCTGACATTGTTCTACGGGACCGTCGATATACATACGTGTGTATTTGTGTTATATTGGGAGTGGGAAGGAGTCGGTCATGTCCTTTTGTTTGGAGCTCTTCCGCATTTGCCTTCGGGAATGAGGAAACCATGAAAAACCTCATCCGGGAAGAGTCGGCCGAAAGTCAACATGAAACTTGCCGGCCTTCAGTGATTTCAGTGTATGAAATCCTGCATTCTGTGGTGAGGGGTGTGAGTGTCTGTTTTTATGTGAAATACATACTTTATGAGAGATTTAGGATAAACATACATAGACATATATAAAAATAAATATTATTATATAAATAGATATATAAACATAAGTTGGGGGAGGGGTCTGGTAGTTAGGAATACCCAATGCTCGTTCAGTCATCCGTGTCTGAAAAAGGGTTGTGCCAAATGTGATTTAGGTCCATCAGGATATGTTTAGGTAGTCTGTGTTTGTATCTGAAGGGAAGGTCACTAGGTGCATCGTATTGACCGATTTCCTTGATGAGTTTATTTTTACTGTGTTTTAATGACTTGTAAAATCGTTCTGTCAGTCTGTGCGTGTATTCAAATAGGGTCGGAATGTTTTCTCTGGCATGTAGTTTTTTCAAATTTGTTCTGATTCTAGTGTTGTAAGTGATTTTAATGCAGAGATTTTGTAAGGTCTGTAGTTTAGTATGGTCAGAGTATGAGATGCTACCCCACACGGGGATAGCATAAGTCAGTACCGGTCGAATGAGCGAGTAGTAGATCAGGAGTTTGGTTCTGGGAAGTAGCGGACTTCTTCTGTTGAAGATTGGCTTCATCGCGCCGACTGCCTTTCTGGCTTTCGCATTCATCTTGGCTACGTGAGATTTCCAGTAGAGTCGTGAGTCCATCGTCAGGCCCAGGTAGACGACCTCATCCTTCCATTCTAAGACATGTCCTCCCATTTCGATGTTGACGTCTGGTGTTCTGGTTTGTTTCCTCGTGTACATTATGACTTCGGTCTTGGCCTCATTTAGTTTGAGGCGCCATTTTTTGTAGAACTCTACGAGGGTGTCGAGCGCCCTTTGTAGGTACATGGCCGCCATATCCGCTTTCATTGAGGAAACATAGAGTTTGACGTCGTCTGCATAAATTGATAGGTTGCATCTCTCGTCTCGGGGGATGTCGTGCGTGAAGATGTTAAAGAGATGAGGTCCCAGTAGACTTCCTTGCGGCACGCCTTTTGGAATCTCACGTAGTGTTGAGAGCGCGTTCCTGATGAAGACTCTGAAGGATCTGTTCTTGAGGTACGAAAAAATGGCCTGCCCTCACAATACTGGAGTACCGTGCCGCCGGCGACGCTTTGATGAAAAATATTTGTTCTAATTAGAAAATGTCATTTTTCTTATTTACTTATTATTTTCTTATTGGTTTTAAAATATTTAAGTTTTTTATTTTTTATGTACATCTCCCTGGTGCGATCAATAAATAATACTTTGAGAAATCGCTACTGAGGAGATTGTAAACTCGTTTTAAATATGTTTGATTCTTGTACTTAATTTTAAATGTTTATGTCTTAATTTTTATACACACGGGCCTTGTAGGACAAATGAAATAATCAGTTTTCATTTGAAATCCTACAAGGTCTCGAGTAAAGCCAAGATTTATCTCATAACAAATTGGGAAGCAAAGATAAAGTCATTTTTTCCTACCAAAAAACACTTTCGAAGGTGTAAATTTTATGTTTTTCCAAATAACAAAACCTGCGGGCCTTGTAGGACAATGAAATAATCAGTTATCATTCTTGATCCTACAAGGCCTCCAGTCAAATTGAGACTTTGCTCTCAAAATACTTAGAGCCAAAATTAGAGCTCAATTTGCCATGTCAAAAAGACTTAGAAAATTTCGGTCGTGACATTTTTACATTTTTACCTATACAAAATTCTAGGGACCCTGTGAGAAGGTGAAATAAACAGATTTCATTAACTTATCTCACAGGGAACCTAGGAAAAATAATTATAACTTGATAAATCATAAAATATTTTCTTAAAAATCAAAAATTCTTAAAATCACGGTAAATTCACCAAACTAAAATTCTTGTTATAAATCTTGGCTTTATTTATATGTTTTTTCTATTTAATATGTATTTTGATTGTTAATAAAGGCTACAAAATCCGTAAAAGTTGCCAAATTTAGACGAGCACTTTTACGGATTAAGCCGGCAAAAAAGATACTAAGCAATTTCTTGCCCTTTATAAAGGAAAGGTGCCTGGGTTCCGTTTCCCCCTCCACTTTCCGTGAGCCACCAAATCGACCTGCCGATTTGGTATAAATACGGCGCACTTTTCGATAATAAATCAGTTCAACGTTTTCTTTAAATCTTCGTGTTTTACTCCTTCCTCTGGAAGAAACCTCTCTCCGACCTGCCTCCTGCTGAAGCTCTGCCTGAACAACAAGTCTGGTGCCTACCTCCTCAAGACTAGCCGGCCCAACTTCTGGACACCGCAAGGCGCCAGGCTCAGGCAGAGAACAAGGACATCCAGGGCTACCACTCACCAGCTCTGGGTGCAGGGAGGCAGATTCAGGGCTACCACCCTCCAGTACAGCAGGGCTGCCACCTTCAAGGAAGGCCAGCCAGTACTGCATTTCACACAATATTACAATAGTCGACATCCACGTGCACAGCCACCGGTGCCCTTTTCTACAGTCTTGTAGCACACGTCTGTTACAAATTGAATTGTAATTTTTGTTTTTCTTTACATTTTAATTTATATTGGTATTATATTAGCATTACAGTAACTGTATTTTTACATAAAGTAACTTCGAAAATTGCTCAATTCTTCGTGATATTTTTCCTTAAATGAAAAGTTCCTTCTTTACTTTCATTTTTATTTTTCATTTTCTTGTTTTATCTATTAACATCTCTTTAGTTTATTATGTCAGCTAAACAATAGCAAAAAAATGTCGTGATATAACTGAAAGTATACTAGATTATGAATATATACATATATGTATTATTTTACCAACAGAATTTCTTCATTCATTTTCATTTTTCAAATTCATTTTTCTTGTTTTATCTATTAATATTTCTTTAGTTTATTATGTCAGCTAAACAATAGTAAAAAATGTCGTGGTGTAACTGAAATTATTCTAGAATATGAATACCTATACATATGTATTATTCTACCAACAGAATAGTCAACACTATAATTTACTATAATTTACATGTAAAAACATTATCATACTGGAATGTCCTTAAACGGGCAATTGCCTAATTGGACATTTTAAGTTCACTATATTGTATTATGTAATATTTTCAAACAATAAATAAATAAAATAAAAGATGTGAAGCTTGATTCAATATAGATCTTCTACTTTTTGTTTTAGGGTTGTCAATAGAACAATAACAGAGTAACATATATAACGATTTTTGTGGGAACACACGGGTTAGCTGTTTTTCGTTCTCGATAAATTTGTCTTAGAAAGCCTAAAATCGCTGATGCTTCTCATATGACAGAAATTAACAGTTCTTTTAAAGCAAACACTATTCAACATTAACACTAGTAATAATTTACTTTTAATAATAAACACAAGGTTTTTGTGATAAATGACAATCGTCTATGGTACAACTTAACTGTTATCTGTTGAGGCACCTAAAAACTACTTATAAATATATATAATAATGATGTCTGTTTTAAGTTGTTGAAACAAGGTATATTTATGTCTCATTTTATACACTACGATTTGTGGTTATGGGTCATGGTTGCTCTTACGATTACCCCTTTGAAAAGATCAGGAAGGGATGAGAAAGCAATACCTAACTTTTCCTATCTTATGAGAATATTCGTTATTGGTGTGTGGTAATTGTTTTTGTTTTTAAAATATCCGGATTTATTAATTGAAAATAAAAAAAACTTTATCAGCACACCGATACAGGGTAATTGAGCAATATTTATTAAGGTAAAACATGAAACAACCTTTTTGCATTTGGCCGGAATTTTTTCTAACACTATCCTATCTTTATTATTCTTCCCGTTCACCTACATTACCTGTTTACTTAATGAATAATTAATCCATTGACAAAAATTAAAAAAAGAGTTCGTTACACAGTGAAACGTAACTAAGGTATGTTTAGGCGAATAAAGGGGGTTAGATCTTTCTTCAGTTCGGAATTTTTTTTTGGTAAGATTTTTGATGTTAACGGATTTTTTACAAGTCATTTTTTTACGTTAGATCCCCACAAGAGGCCCTGAAAAAAACAATTTCCCTTAGGGCCTATGTTATCTTAAGGATTGCTGTGTGGAGGTTTTCTTAAGGAAAGGAAGGAGGGGAAGTTCTGGGAATGAAATAGGTATGAGGGGTGGGTAGGTGTATGTCAGTGAATCAAGGAATCCATTCCTTCATCTGCGGCACAAGGCGATGGGTTTCTGAATTTAATATATGATATCGATAAAAATTACGAAAAAAAAAAAAAAAACTCCAATGGTCGAGTTCGTGGAGGCGCAGTTCCGGTAAAACAGAGATCCTGGATTCGATTCCGAGTTGGGAACATTACCTTTTAGTTTTCTGTTTCTTGATCTGTTTCATGTTTTGTTTAGATTTATGAATATTAACTTCTTCTGCAATTAATGAATATTACATTGAAGAGTGTAACACTCAAAATACACTCATCCACTAAAATTGAATATTGCATTGATTCGGTTTCGTGACAATGCACGGGTGCGAGAATAACCTTGCGGTCACTCTTTGCTATTTAAAATGATTATGGATATCGATACGAGTTATGACCGATAACCAAACAAGATACGGGAACACACATTAAGTGGTACTCACTGCTATTGTGTCTTCTGACTGGTTACCCATTCAGTGATAGCCACAGATGTATCCACAAGCGCACGATACGGTTTGTTATGATCAGTTATTAAAACCACGATAAAGTTTGAGCCTTGAGACGATTAACATAGGCGGTTTACATAAAGCATACGATGAACGACGGCGATATAAGTAATGCTTCAAATTACTCACTTCCGATTGATAAATAACATTTCAACGTAAAGCGAAATGTCACGTTACGATGGTTGTTGACAGACTGGCGATAATGCGTACTTGACTCATGTCTACCGTGTAGGTAGGTACCTTAATGTTCGGAATTCCAAAATATGAATTCCTCCGATCCTATAGGCCGATCTAAACAGACACGAATGAAACTCATCAGCGTTATGAAACAGATTCCTTAAGTTTAACTAATTACAATTCATATTATCTGATTCAAAAACCTAACTATAATGTGAACATGTAGTCATCATTTCATTCCCTTTGTAACAGCTCTTAATCAGGGGTTATTAAGGCACGTATGCAATGAATTCAAAAGTTCTGCTTGTGACGAAATGCGATTAAAATGATTTCGCCTGCACCGCATCAATGAGATTAAAATTCCATTTTCAGCAACGCTACATGACTAACCCACTCAGTAAAGGCTTTACGTTTGTTGGTGAAAGCCAAGCATATTTTATACCTGCAGTGAACAGTCACCCCGAACCCTCCCTTCCCTAGTGTGCTTGTCTTTTTCAGGAAGATTAGAAAAGGAGTTGTGTTCGTCGAAATGACACACATGGTTTTGGTAACCGAACTTGGACTCGATTTTTTATGTGTTGGAGACTTTAATGTGATTATCGCACATGAATCACAACTGCCGAAGTAAATGTGACTATGGCATTCTCAATTTGGGGTATGATGTAATTTGTGAGACTGATTGAAGTGGAAAATGGAAGGAGATGGGACAAATGACGATCGGAAAGATCTGAGTTCATATTTGATGACTAAACACGGTTTGTTATTTTATTGGTGATTCAAAAATCGACATGCTTTCCGTCATTGAGAAGTGATTCAAATGTGAAATCCTGCAGTTCTTTATATAAAATCCTGCAATAGATGTTATCGATCACTGTCTGCAACTCTTTTTACATATTTTTATATCTTTGTAACTTTTGCATAAATTACGTCTTATTTCTGAGTTGACGCAATTTGTTAAAAGGTGTATGAAAAAAAATTAAAACTTTAATAATTAAATTTTTTGGGGTTCAAAGTTTTGTTTTTTACAATTTATTAATTTTAAATATATCTTTTATTAGTGGCTCATTCCAGAGTGGACGAGACTCCCAATATCGCCGTGATGTAAAATCACCATTCAGAATTTAAACTTTTCTTGAAACGGCTTAAGCCCTATTTGGTGACTAGTCAGGTACTTCCCGACCTTCCTCGTTCCGACCTCCTTCACCTCCTACTACCTTCAGCCTCACAGCAGAGCTCAATCAGGGGTGCTACTGTTGGTTTTCGATTCGGTCATTTGATTTATTTAATACCATATCTCCAAGAAACATATGAACTGCTCACCGCGGTTCAAAGGCAATGGATTCATTTGGACTTTATTATCCCTATTTATAAGTTTTATTAAAAAAGTTAAAAATTTAAAAAATGTAATTAATTTGAGTTTATAATAATTATCAACTTGAATTTGGTTAGTTAGCGCTCGAGTGGTTATTGTAATTGCAATTTAGCAAATGTTACGTTAAAAATATCAGGTGAATTTTTCAAACTTTCGATAGAAACTGCGATAATTTAAATGGTGCTGTAAATCGAGCGAAGCCGGGTCGTAACTCATTAAAAAAAGCTAAGTTACCTGTGCATCTTTAAAATGTAAAATAAAAGGTTAGTAGGAAGCATTTCCCCGTCTCGTGCCATTAATCTCCGATAGCGTAGTTTATGCCCCGTGAACAAAAACCTCTCTATCGGAATGCAGCTATGCAAGTATCTGCTTCATGCTGACTTCGCGATGAGCGTATTCCTCCAAAAGATTTAGAGTACATCACTTCACCATTAAAGACAAACTTTCCGTCCTTCCTATTTTTAGTGGTTCACTTATTTATTGACGGATCTTTAGCCAAAAAGGAAAGAGTAATTTATTGAGTTGTATGGTATTTTTGATAACGAATTATACGAATTTCTAGATTTGAATGCAAACTTATCCTTATTTTCCACCAGTATGTACCAGTATTTGAATTATTTATGTATGCATGTATAACTAAGATTGTCTTCTAAATATTATGATGAAAATGTATTATTTTTAAAATCAACAACGACTGTAAGATAAGTTTTAGAAAATCTCTAAAACTTAGGAAATTTTAAACTTTTAAAGTGAACATAGATAAAACTTATTTTTTATGTAGGCTTCACGCAGGAGGCTCTTAGAAAAATAATTTCCCTTAGAGCCTGTGTCATCTTGGGGGATGGTGTGAAGGGTCTTTTTAAAGAATTTAAGGAGAAGAAGTTTTGTGAAGGAAAACGATGCAAGGGGTGGGTAAAAATTTGGTGTTCAATGTATCTGGGTCATCCGCCGCACAATTCCTACATAAACCTCACCCTCGTCCACTCCTGAAAAGTCTTAAAAACGCAGCGAACCACTTGGGGTGACCTACGGAAGAGGTGTTGGTTATCCAAATAATGGTTCCTAGGGTGGCGGTACCCATTTCCGCCTCCCAATGGTGCCTTGTGATACTAGACACGCGAGATACACGCCGCGTATGTCCTGTGATGCTACAAGCTTTTCGGGCTTCCGCAAATATCAAAAATTTTGACGGTTTTTGTCTTCGGTACTCTTCTGTATTGTCTGAAAAATCAAAAATATCTGTGCTCAAAATGCTCTCATTGATGTTAAAAATTTATAAAATAAGTCTGAAACAATTAAACGAGTACAAAATTAAAATACAAGAAACTTTACAGGACTTAAATTTTACAGGATTTAAAAAAAAATATTTTTGAAAATTCCATTCCAATATTATAAACAACAATAAAATTTCAAAGAATCCTTTTTCTTCCAGAATTTTAACGGAAGATACTCCTAGGAACTAGCGTCATTGATTACTTCAACACCGGTGGACAGTCGGGAAACACGCCAAACGAGTGGTAAACATTTAAATATAGTTGAAATTTTTGTTTCTACGACTCGTTCTTGAGTACATCTCGGCTGTGAAACGATTTGCTGACCTCTGTGTTCCTTCCTACAACAGGTTCACTCCTTCTTTTCAACAAATGGACCCTCCCCAAAGATGTCATTAAAGATGAAATTGTGATGTCGTTTCAAACACAACCTGTTAATGGCCAAGTGATCTAAACCATTTCATGACATCTAGCTAATCAATGGAATCAACCACATTGAAATTTAATAAAAGATTTTAGTCCGTTTTTTATTCCCTTAATAAAATTCTTTAATCTTATAACTAATTTTAGCCTCCCTAAAAGAATCATCAATCAATCATCTTTCGTCGGTCATTCTTTACCTGAAACCTTTAAAATTTGAGTAAAAAATCAAGTTATTCTTTAATTTCCTCCACTTAATAAAGCTCCATTAAATTGTGAATTTCCGCCCTAAAGAATGTGGCGAGCTTTCTTTAATGGCACTTCTTTCAATCGGGGCGCCAATCAAAGCAAAACGCCATTTCATTTTATAAAAGTTCCCCTTAAATTCGATTAGGCAAACTTCGGTTTCCGCGACAACTGGGCTCAATTTAACGCCTGGCCGAGCTTTCACTGTCGTCAACTTTAATTGTGAAAGTCTGTATTGATATTGACGACTTTTGCTACGACGCTTCTAGCAAGTCGATTCTATGGATATATTTATGAGTTTTTTTTTGTATGTATTACAGTTATTTAATTTTAACAAAAGATGTTTATCTTTATAAGATATTGTTTATTTTTTTACATTAGCTCCTCACAATACGTTACGTATTACTGGAAAAAAATATTTTCCTTTAATAATAACAATTGGGTTTTACCTAATACTAGATGGATTTCTACTAATACTTCCCCACCTTCCGCTACTCTCGGTTCTGTAGTCTCACCGACTCCAGTAGACCATGAGGAAAATAATTTTCCTCAGGGCCTATGTCATCTTAGTGGATGCTGTGTGGAGGGTTTTTTTAAGGAAGGGAGAAGATAAAGTTGTGGAAAGAAAATAAGTGGGCAATAATCTTGAGGTCAGTGTGTCCAGGAGTGACGGACGTATGAATCTATCCCTTCAACTGCAGTGCAAGGCGATGGGTTGAGGGATTCTGGCTGAACTCATTGGACTCACTGGATTCTTCAACCAGTCTCTCTCGATCCGGCCCGCCACGCAGCATGTGAGCAGATGCATCGGCCGCCAAGACCTCAACTCATGAACCCAGGCACTCCTGCTCAGTCACCAAACGTAGCGATGTAGCGTTGACCTATGGCAGAGGTTTTGGTTATCAAATAAATGGTTCTCGGGGCGGCGGTACCCATACCCGCCTCCCAAAATGTAAATGAAAAAGATTTGGATAGAATGGGAGGTTGATGTAAAGGTTATTCTTATTACACTTATTTCTTCGTTCATTCGCTCTACTTGACCAAAACATCGAAGCATCATTATCTTAATCTTACTTATAACTTGGTGTTAAAAATATTTAAACAATTAAGCTAATTTTGAATGTCTCTTTTGTCGAATTAAAGGATGAGAAGACCAAACATCACCCTAGAATGTGAACCTAGCCACAAATTTTGCGAGACGTCTCAGTTGTCTACAGCGTAAAGGCGAGTCATAACCACGGTTATCGGGGGTTTGCCTGAGGCTCACATTTTATTTTATTTCAGCAATTCGTAATTGATTTATCATTTTTATTTCCATGCCGCACAAGGAATGCAAATTATTTATTTTTTAGATAATTAAAAACGGCACTCGTACGTTGCCGTCATTTTTTTTAACGTACAACGCATAGACATACAAATAACTAGACGAGAACTTACAGATGAGGGGTAAAAACCAACTATGGCGGGGCGAAGAGAGGAAAGAGACTTGTGATTCGCCAATAAATCAATCTTACAGTATATAGGCACCTCGCACTATAATATTACTATTTATTTCTTGATAGTAAAATCTGCTTTTGAATGAATAGATCTTTTTATATGGGAGCGCGAATTGCATGCCACGGTATGAACAGATGTGTAAAATCCAAATTCGCAAAGTAAGGTTCAGAGTATTTTCATAGTGGATATTTTGTTGCCGTAGACACTTTCACAAATGTTTCATGATTTACTTAACCCAGTAAACAGCGGCTTTGTGTTTCGCGTCGCTATGTATCTCGATGTATAAGTATGTGTTTCATAGACATACAGCGTCCGTGCGTAAAATGTGCGATGAGAGCACGACACTGGTCCGGACAGGCCCAGTCGGTTCCGAAAAATGGTTCCAATGGGAGGGGGAAATAACACGTTTTTTAACACGTAAGGGCATGTCCATATATTTTGTACGTCCGTGGTACAACGCCTGTAAAATTGTAATACGTTGTATTACTAAAGTTATCGGTGAGCACCAGAATTTATTTTTCTAGACGGTGAATTAATAACTTCGGGAACGAAACATCTTAAATATTAGTAAAACGTACTTCAAAATTAATTCAAATAAACCCAGTAGAAAGGTCGTATCTCCAGGCCTGATATGGTGAATTCGACCGTATGTCTGTCCAATACGCCGTGAAGTGGGAGCATATTTGTTAACGCGCTTTCTTAACTTACGTCATTAAGATTCCCACATAATTTTTCTTCTTTTCTTTGATTGGGCAAATTTGACAGTAGGTCCGTCCAATACACGGGTCGCGGATCGAAATTTGTATACAAGGCTTCTTTACTTACGACGTTAAGATTCTGAATATATTTTAGGTTATAATGTCGACTTAAGCCACATTTCGTATAAAATTATTCGTAAAAAGTCAAATACTTTCGCGGCTGTCGTCATTGACGTGACTTATATTTATTGGTAATTTACAAAAGAGTCATAAAGTTTAGTGTTTTGTGGATGAAAACTTTTAACCATCTTTGGTGGTTTTATAATAATAATTATAATTTTAATGTTTTTTATTCCAGGATGTGGGGAGGATAATGCAATCCCACACGTCCCATACAATTATACATATTTACGCAACAGATTTTTTAAATAAAGAATCAAGAACATAGAATAACATAAAACAAAGTAACAAAAAAGTAATAAAAATAAAACACAATTAGGTGAATAAATAAATAAAATAAGTAAATAATCAATTGTAAGTCAATAATCAATTGTACGAAGGGCGTGGTCTGGAGTGAGCTCGGACCCAGCGCTCACTCAGGAGTGGTGTTTGGTGCTGGAATACTGCGGTCACCACTGTATTGTCGGAGGCCATTAGCCGCATCCTAGCTCCATGGACCCGGTGTCTCATCAGACTGGCGAGTGCAGTCCTAGTTCCGTAAACATTGTTGATGTACTGCTATATCTTCTGAATATATAATTCTATATGCATTGTTATATTGGATCCGGAGTTGTTCCATCGAGATGGTTTGGTAATGACACCATGTTTCACACGTGTATAATCTAGTGCAAAATGCACTGAACAATGTTTTTTTTAGATGTTAACTGCATTTAAAGAATCTTCTGGCAATCATATAGGACAATACATTGATACTTCTCCTCTGTCGTTCAATATCATCATCATCCAAGAGGTCTTCAGTGATGATGTGGCCTAAGTATTTTACATTCGTAGATGTGCTTATGGAATGCGATTAGTTCCGTCTTCTTGGAGTTGTACATCATGTTGTGGTCATTTGCGTATTCTTCACAGATTTTTAATAGTATTCTCAACCCCTTGATAGACGGAGCTAGGAGAATCATGTCGTCCGCATAACTAATGTGATTTAGACACAGATTATTGATACGACAGCTAGCTGTGGTGTCCAGGCGATTTGATAATTCGTCCATGTACACATTGAATAGGATTGGGGACATACACACTCCTTGCCTTACTCCTGATCGCAAGTATATCGGTTGGGAGTACGTACTTGCCCACCGTACATCGTTTTCCTGCTGGGAGTGCCGTCGGGATAGTATGTTGATGTACATGATTGGTTTATTTCTAGCTTTCAATTTCTCCTATAAGGTTTTATGACAGACCTTGTCGAACGCTTTACTAAGATCTAAGAAGCATCCATATGTAAATACAGTAGTTTTTCGTTTCTTGTAAAATTCTACTACTTGCTTCGCGGAGTATATTGCCATATTAGTGGATAATCTGCACTTAAAGCCTATCTGATTGTCTTTAAAATTAAGTTAACCTTCTATTTTATTCAGAATTACCCTTTCAAATAGTCTTGCAATTATAGTTGCCAGGGATATTGGCCAGTAATTGCTGGAGTTGGTCATGTCGGGCTTTCCTATTTTCAGGGATCGGGGCTATAATGGTTTTCGTCATTGCACTTGGTAGATGGTTGTGTTTGAGGAATGCCTTGAACAGAACGTTTAGTAGTTTAGGTATGTATCTACCTCCGTACCTTATATGTGCAATACTTAAACTATCATGTCCCAAAGATTTACCGGCCTTAGTAGCTTTGATGGCCTTCATTATATTATTTTCAGAGAGGTAGACGTTTTGTCCATCATATTCCGTAATATCAGCAGTGGGTGCTTCGTTTTCTGAGATATATGCAAAGGTTCTTCTAAATTTCCTGGCAATTTCCTCCGTGCTGGCTGGCAATTCAAGCATTTGGCTCGATCAGGTTGTTGCTTTTCTTACAGAATTAAGTGAACTGTTTTTTGTCAAGCGATTTTACGGTATCATCCATCTTTGTTTGTTCGGCAGAGCTTTGGCAGTGTTTGAGGGTACTTTTGAACTCCTTTTTTTATGTTTTCTTTCATCCGCAATGGGGCCATGCGATGGTCTCTCATTTTTAATCCACATCATCAACGCTGATCTGGATTTTTCATAGTAATCCTTTACCTTTTGGTTCCACCCGGCGATGTGACGATATGTTTTTTGTGTGCTTTGGTTGCTTTCCCGATAAAGTACAGTATTGGCAGCATTTCTAAGGGCTTCCACTATATCTGTCTACATATTATCCATGTTTTGTATGTGATCGCATTTTCCACATATAGAATCAGAATTACATATGGATTCGGAGTATCTTTGATAAGTTACACTGAGTAATGCTTCTGCCACAGACATATATATTAGTTGATTTTCTTGTTATTATTCCTTCGCCATATTATGTTATTGGGCTGTTGCGGAGTACTAAAGACAGTTGCAGGTAGGTTTTCAGCAGCGTATACACAAAATGTCGGCCGGTGATCGGACTAGTCAGTATTGTAGTGTATTTGCAGATTATGTATTTTGTCCTTGAGATTATTAGTGCATATACAATGATCGAGCCAGGGAGTGGTATTGTGTGCATCGCTAATATATGTACATGTGTCGTTGGGTAGTCTTTCTATATAGAGATAACTGTAGTTATTTTCAGGGTAGAAAAATGATAATTCTTTCCCGAATACAGAAGATGGGTGAGCGTTGAAATCTCCCATCACGATGGTTTCAGAGTATTCGTTATCTTAAATGATCTTATGTATTTTGAACAGGTAGTTGGTGAAGTCAACAAGGTTGTCTGCATGACATACCATACATTGTCCCTCCGTCGGTGGTTATCTGAATACCACTGAATACCAGCGATACCACATGGTTTTACGGAAGCTTGCAACTAACTCGTTCCTCCAAAGTGCCGCGACTCCTCCGTAGGGTCGTCCCCATAGCGGTCCGTTTGCTAAATCTACAGCAGACGTGCCCCGTCCCTGAAAGTTTGGATGAACTTTGGATAGATTAGGTGTTTCGTTTTGTAATAGCCACATTTCTTGCAACAAGTTTCATCGAGTAAAATGATTTTGGGTATTAAAATTATTTTCACCAAATTTATGGCTTGGCTCCCTTGACATCTACGATGAGGATATCAACAATTTAAGTTTTTATGTGAATTATATGGTTTTATACACAGTGCAACCGTAAAAAGCCTGTGGGACTATGGCATCCCTAATTGTGATATGTTGTGAGGCCGAGGGATTTGGGGAAGATAAGCAGCTAAATAAATAGAACTTAATAGATTATAATAAAACAAATAAAAAACTTTATTCCACTTAATTTTATTTGACCGTAACCGGTTTCAGCTCGTCAGAGCCATCTTCAGACTGGTACAAATAATTCTTAGCCTACGGTTTTTATACATAACATATGGGGGAGGGGGAGAAGGGTAGTCTACAAGAATTTTAATGAATTATTTTTGTTACTGAGTCGCTTTAGACTGTCGAATTTCTAAGTATTTTGGTAATTCCAGTGGGCTAATTACTTTGGGTTTGTAGCTCACTTCAATATCTATTGATTAGGGAAAAACCTTACAAGTAATTTGAATTATTAATGGACTAATTTTATTGTCAAATCGTTATTATACATATCTATGATCAATGGGATTTTTTAATTGCTTTTTGAAGGGATACATGTTTACATTGGAGTGGGAATGGTCAAACCTAAATACATATTTTAATTTCAAAATTATTATGAAAATTATACCGGATAAAAACCTGGTGTTTCAGTAAATGATTCTAATAGCTTATTAATTACAAAGTTACTTTTTGAAGGGATGCATGTTTACATTAGATTAGGAATGGTTTAAACTAAATACATATAATATGATTTAATTCTTTTCTATTGATTTATAAATAAAACACTTGTGTTGCAAAGTTTAACAAAGAAACGACATTTATGTTTATTTATAATAAAATAATAGAAAATAAAACAAGTGACAATTGATAAATGCATTCCAACTGACACTACAGGATTCAAATTTAAATGGAATATATTGCCATTACATCTCCCCCCCCCCCTGGAAAGAAAATTACTGCAAAATTTTCACTCATCTTCGATGTCCTCTTCATGGTTCATAAATAAAGGTGCTGGAGTTAACTTCGAGATGTGGAAAAAATTTGATTCTAATTTTTTTCGACCAGTGTTTATCTTGTAAATTGAGTTTGATAATTTTTCTATGATTTTGTATGGTCCGATTCTCAATTCGTCGAGCTTCTTCCTGTTAAGTTTGTTTCCATTCTCCACAAAAACAGTATCACCAACTTTGAAGTCAAAGTGTCTCCTGGTTTTATCGTAAATTATCTTGTTGTAATTATGTGACTTCATAGTATTTTCTAGAGCTTTTTTTCTCTCTTGAATCAAATCGATGCCGGTCTTCTTAAGTTTTAACTCATTTGGCAAAATCGCAACATCTGTGCCGTCAAGTAGGTACTGTGGCGCATATCCAGTAACAGTGTGCTCCGTTTCATTATAGTTTTTTACACAATTATGTGCTATAGTTGTCCAAGCTACTTTTGAGTCATTTTCGTTGATTTTGCATCTAATTTTATTGACCAGCGTTTGGTTCAATCTTTCATTTAATCCATTTGAGAAAGGTGAGTTCACTGCAGTAAAAATTATTGGAATATTTTTTTCATCCAAAAATTTTTTGAATTCTCTAGAATTGATACCCGGGTATTGGTCTGAGAGTATCATGCCAATGTCATTAGTTTCTGTGGAGTTTAAGAGTTTGATGAAATCATTGGTATTTTGAGTTCTTGACGTCAAAATATATGCAAACCTCGTGAAATGATCTGATAACAGGTGTAAATATCTCTTTGTTGATCGTGAACCCCCAAAACCGCCTATTGTATCAATGGAACATATTTCAAAAGGTTTTGTTGCGGGACCCAAGTGGGACATCAATCCATATTTATTTTCACCTCTTTATTTGTTCTTTAAACATACTGCACAACTTTCGCAGGTTCTCTTTATATTATTTGTCATGTTTTCTGCTGTGTACAATGAGCTTATCATTTTTTGCATTTGTGTAATTCCTATGTGACCTAGTTCTGTATGAACATTTCTGATAAAGTCTATGCTGAATTTTTCTGATAGAATTATTTTTTCTCTTTTTTTTACTTTCTTGTAATAAAAATTATTTTTCGATATCAATTTATCTCTTCTGCACTGTATCTTCTCATTTTTGACCTGATCTTTTAAGATATCTTCTAATTTTATTAAGTTGACAATTTTTAATTGCTCATCTGTATTTTCATTTGATTCCAGCACTGGGTTTCTGCTTAGACAGTCAGCTTCCAAATTTTGTTTTCCTGGAGCATATTTTATGTTAAAGTCATATTGAGAAAGATAATATGTTAAATCACCTAGCTCTTCATCGGTTCTAGATTTGAGATTCATGTTTTCCAGTGGTTTGTGATCTGAATAAACTGTAAATGGTTTACCTATCAACCAGTATTGCCAGTATCTCACTGCTTCTTTTATAGCTAAGCATTCTAAGTAAATTGCTTTTTTCTTCTTCTGGGCGCCATTTAGTTTTTTCGAAAAGTAAGCTACAGGTTTTTCTTTTCCATCAGACTGTGTTTGTTTTAAAATAGCTCCAAGGCCTTCTAGAGAAGCATCTGTATATATATTAATTGGTAAATCTTGATCAAAAATTTCCAGGATTGGTTGTGAGCATAGTAGGTTTTTCATCGTTTCAAAAGCATTTTGGCATTTATCAGTCCAAATAAACTTTTGGTTTTTCCTTAGTAAGTTATGCAAAGGATCTAGTATTATTGCACTCTTCGGAATGTACTCATGATAAAAGTTGATTTTTCCTAGAAATTGTCTCACATTCTTCTGTGTTTTTGGAATAGGAAAATTCTTTATTGAAATCAAATTATCCTTTACTGGCTTGACTGAATTATTCTGAATTATATGACCCAGATATTTTACCATGTCTGATGCAAATGTGCATTTTGTAAATTTTAATCTAAAACCTTCAGTTTTGATTGCATTCAGCAACTTTGTTAAATGATCGATGTGTTCAGCAAAAGTTTTTGAAAATATAAGTATGTCATCTATGTAATTGACCGCAAAATCGGTTAGTTTATATTTTCTCAATATATTGCTTAATATCCTCTGAAAAATTGCCGGAGAGGTCTTTAATCCAAAAGGTAGGCAGGTCCACTGATAATGCCCCTCCTGTGTTACAAATCCTGTTTTTTTTTTTGTCTTCAATCCGCAACGGAATAGACCAAAAAGCTGAGTTTATATCCAGCGTTGAAAAAAATTTGCAATTTCTGGTCTTTGTCATTAGGTCTTCAATCAATGGAAATGGTTGAGCTTGAGGTATTACTATTTTATTTAAGTCTCTGAAGTCTATGCATAATCTGGATCTTTTGTTTTCTTCTTTTTTAAATGCTAGAGTGACAGGTGCAGCAAATGGGCTGTACGACTCTTCTATCAGTTTATTGTCTATTAATTTTGCTATTTGCTCTTCTATTTCCTTTTTATCTTCTACACTGCATCTGTAAGGCCTCTTACTACAATATTTATCCACCAATAAGTCTATCTTCGCTTCATATCCATTAACAGTACCAACATCGTATTTACTTTTCGCAAACACTGATGTGTATTTGCCTATTAGTTCATTTATTTCTGTTTTTTTATCATTATTTAAATGATTTATTGTTATTTTAAAATCTTCTTCTTTAACATGTTCATTAAAATTAATTTGTTGTTTTTCTATAATGTTCTTATTTTCCGAATGTTTAAATTCAGTATTTGTTTTCATATTTGTAGAATTTTCTTCTTTTTTATTTGTATTATTCAGGCACATTTTCTGTGATATTTGTAAGTCTTCACTTTGGATTAGTTTGAAGTCTTTTATCATGTCTAATCCAATCAAAAAATCATACTTAAAATTGTGTTCATCAATAATGTACACATCAACATTTTTCTACAATTCAAAAATTTTAATCTTTAACGTTGTCAAACCACTCGTTTTTTTAACACCATTAATCGTTACTAAATTTGCTTCATTCAAATTTTTTCCTTTTCTTTTTAGTTTCAAAAACTTAGAATTAATTAGAGAAACATTTGAACCCGAATCATAAATTCCGTATATTTTTAATTTATCATTTAGTAATAGTTTGACTTTGATTAATGGTGTTACTATTAGTTTTTTTGATCATTTTCATTTATCTCAGTCTCTATCACTGAATTGTTTACATGTTTAATGGCATTTCTCTTAAATTTTTCATCCTCTTTTGTTTTGAACCAGCATGTGGCTTCAGGGTGGTAACGAGTGCCCTTATTCAATTTTTCACAAATTTTACATGGCTTTTTATCCTCCTTTTTATTATATTCTGCATTCCCAAATATTCTCCTATTCATGAATCTTTTTTTGTTGACCATATGTTCATACTTTTTTATTTCATTAAATAAATCCACAGTATCTTGTAATCCTTCTCTATCGATCTTGTTAAGTATGAATTCTGGTAGTCCGGAAGCAACAAGATCTATCAAAGTACCGGTGTCGATTGATCTTCTCATATCCAATAGAAGTTTTTCTTTTCTCATAGCATAATCCAACAGAGAACCATCTTTGTATCTAAATAATAGTGCGTAGGTAACAGGGTTCCATCCTTTGTTTGCGAATGATTCACAGAATTTGATTTTCCATGTTGACCACTCTGAGTTCATTGTTAGTTTAATAATCATGGAACTATACCAATCTACACAAGTTTTATCCATGAACAATCTTAGTATTTCTATTTTTTTTTCGTCCATGGTCACATCAAATCGCAAACATTCTTTTTCAAACACTTCTATCCACTGGCTTGCATTTGTATTTTTACTACAGAATTTTTCTATAACAAACTTCTCAGCAATGTTTTTTAAGCTCTGTTGCTTATCTTCCATTAATTTTACCATCAATCTTCCCAGTGTATCTTCTTTTTGATGTACTTGTAAACTTTCTTTTTCCAATTCTTCGAGGTATTGGTCTCCGAACTGTAGGTTTCCATCTTCGTCTACATATGTTTTTTTTAGTTCTTCTGTCATTGTTACCCAGACTCTTCTAACCTGGTATCTTTTTTTTAAACTATTTTTTACTTTGCCAAAAGCACCATTTTTCATAATCTCCTTGTGATGGCTGGCGGATTGTAACAATTCTGG
This sequence comes from Limnephilus lunatus, assembly GCA_917563855.2. NCBI lineage: Eukaryota > Metazoa > Arthropoda > Insecta > Trichoptera > Limnephilidae > Limnephilus > Limnephilus lunatus. Next base: position 87,359,521 of record OU830594.1, on the reverse strand, counting down.
TATTTTAAACACTTTTTCATCACTTGTGACTATTTTTGTAATGCTGATAATATCTGACTTGCCATCGCCTTCAGGTAGTAGCGTAAATTCAAATTGAAGTTTCTCCATTTTTGGTTACGAAAAATGTCGTTTTATAATATGATTAAATTCTTTTCTATTGATTTATAAATAAAACACTTGTGTTGCAAAGTTTAACAAAGAAACGACATTTATGTTTATTTATAATAAAATAATAGAAAATAAAACAAGTGACAATTGATAAATGCATTGCACTACAGGATTCAAATTTAAATGGAATATATTGCCATTACATACATATTTTAAATTTCGAAATTATTATAAAAATTACAATGGATACAAAAGCGGAGACTTAGCAAATGATTCTAATTGTTTATTCATTACAAAGTTAGGGTCTATTTTTTTAGTTAAGCGAGTAATTTCTAAAGATTCTAGTCTATCTAGTTTATGACCTTTATTGCAAGTATGAAGAACTTTAACATCTCTGTCTTTATCAAACGAGTGTTTATTTTCTAATAAATGTGATGCTACATTCGACAATTCTCCTTTGTCATTCACCCAGTTAGTAAAGTGTTCTTTAATTCGGGTTTTGAATGATCTCCCTGTTTGACCAACGTAATACGATGGGCAGTCAGCGCAGTTTACTTGGTAAACGCCTGAGTTTTCAAGTTTTTCTCTCTTATCTTTATTATTGATTAAAATTCTCCCTAGAGAATTCACATTATAAAAAGCTGTTTTGCATTTATCATTATTAGTTAATCTGGATATTTTTGTTGATATTTCGCCAATATAAGGGATTTTAACCCATTGTTTAGTGATATCTTTTTCATTTTTAAGACCTTGTGAAATAATTGTTAATGTAAGTTTTTTGTCCTTTTTCTTTAATAAGTTATCAATAGTTTCGCTTTTGTATCCATTGTTCTTTGCTATGGTTTTTATTATATTTAATTCATTATTATAATTTATATAATTCAAAGGCACATGTAAAAGTCTGTGAATGAGTGAATAGAATACTGATAATTTATGTGAAATATGGTGTCTAGATGTATTGTGTATGATATTATCACTATATGTTGGTTTTCTATAGATTGAAAATTCTAATTTTTTATTAATGATTTCAATACCTATGTCGAGAAAGTTAATCTTATTTCCCCCCATTTCCATTGTAAACTGGATCGATTTGTTAATTTTATTAATTTCTTTTAGAAAAATATCTAATTGTCTGTTTGTGCCTGTCCAGATGATTAGAACGTCATCTACATATCTCCGATAGAAGGCAACTTTTTTGAACGATTTTAATTTTTCGATGGATTCTTCGATATAATCCATGAAGAACTCAGCTAACACCGGCGAAATCGGGCTGCCCATAGCTAACCCACTAGATTGGATGTAATAGTTATTATTGAATCTAAAGAAATTTTGTTCTATGCATGTATTTAGTACTCTTGTTATTTCTTTACGTTTAATTAAATTAATGTTTATTTTTTCCATGTAATTATTAATAATTATTTTTAATTCGTTTGTTGGTATATTTGAGAACAAACTAACAACATCAAATGAAACTAGGGTAGCATTATTAGGTACTGTGATGTCTTTAATGAGGTCTATAAGTTGTAGGGAATTTATTATTCCGTATTTAGGTTTAAAATTAAGAGTATTTTTTATGATATTATTTCCAAATTTTGCTAATTTGTAGGCAGGAGCTGAGTTATATGACACTACTGGTCGTACTGGCATATTATTTTTATGTACTTTTGGCTGTCCATATAGACGTGGACATTGGGGGTTCATAACAGAAAGGCTATTTTTATGGTATTTATTTTTAATCAAGGTTTGGCACGAATTTAAGATTGTGTTTACGTCTGCTGCAAATGTAGGGGTGGGGTCCTTTTTCAATAAGGTTACATTACTGGTGTCCAGCACATCTTGGACTTTTTCTAAATAATCGGATTTATTTAAGATAACTGTACTATTCCCTTTATCTGCTTTAGAGATAATCAGATTGTTTTGTTTGATTTTATTTTTTATTGATTTTACGGTATGTGCTTCGCTAGAAAATTTCCCCTCAGTCGTTGCGTTTTTAATTATTTTAGTGCATAGGTATTTTTTACCGTAATCTGACGTTGCAATATCAGTATCTATCGCGAGGTTCTCGAGATCTTTTAATTGGAGTGGTAAGTTTGGACAGTATTTTAAACCTTTATCAAGCATTGTTATTTCTGTATCGTTAAATTCTACATTAGTGTTGTTTACTACTTTATCGTAAAAGGATGGTATGGGTGAACTGACAGTTTTTTCCCTTGGCGTTGATTTTAATTGTTTTTGTGTCCAGTGTGTTAGTTTTTTAAGTTGTTTTTGGTAAGTTATATGTATTTTGTTGTTAACCATAAGGGTAGTGTCATTAAAAAGACAATCAAATTCTACGGGGTGTAGTTGTGATGTGAGTGAAGTGTGTACATAAAATAAATAGTTATTTACGTTATCTCGAATGTTGTACCATTTCTTCATCTCCTGTGTGGTCCATGTTCTGCGGGCTGCGGTAACTGCTAGTGTAGCTGCTCTGCTGTCCGTGTTCGTCTTGATGTTGATATAGTTGGGTATAAGGTCCCGTTTCTTACACTCCCGATTGAACCACAAATGTTGTGAAGCCATCCGTCGTTTAAGAATGAGTTTTTTGTAGAGTCTCTTCAGTGTCGCTGTGTTTGCACTTTTTAATATTTCTATTTTTGAAACTGTTAATTCGTGGTGGAAGTCCATTATAATAGATTATAATAAAACAAATAAAAAACTTTATTCCACTTAATTTTATTTGACCGTAACCGGTTTCAGCTCGTCAGAGCCATCTTCAGACTGGTACAAATAATTCTTAGCCTACGGTTTTTATACATAACATATGGGGGAGGGGGAGAGGGGTAGTCTACAAGGATTTTAATGAATTATTTTTGTTACTGAGTCGTTTTAGACTGTCGAATTTCTAAGTATTTTGGTAATTCCAGTGGGCTAATTACTTTGGGTTTGTAGCTCACTTCAATATCTATTGATTAGGGAAAAACCTTACAAGTAATTTGAATTATTAATGGACTAATTTTATTGTCAAATCGTTATTATACATATCTATGATCAATGGGATTTTTTAATTGCTTTTTGAAGGGATACATGTTTACATTGGAGTGGGAATGGTCAAACCTAAATACATATTTTAATTTCAAAATTATTATGAAAATTATACCGGATAAAAACCTGGTGTTTCAGTAAATGATTCTAATAGCTTATTAATTACAAAGTTACTTTTTGAAGGGATGCATGTTTACATTAGATTAGGAATGGTTTAAACTAAATACATATTTTAAATTTCGAAATTATTATAAAAATTACAATGGATACAAAAGCGGAGACTTAGCAAATGATTCTAATTGTTTATTCATTACAAAGTTAGGGTCTATTTTTTTAGTTAAGCGAGTAATTTCTAAAGATTCTAGTCTATCTAGTTTATGACCTTTATTGCAAGTATGAAGAACTTTAACATCTCTGTCTTTATCAAACGAGTGTTTATTTTCTAATAAATGTGATGCTACATTCGACAATTCTCCTTTGTCATTCACCCAGTTAGTAAAGTGTTCTTTAATTCGGGTTTTGAATGATCTCCCTGTTTGACCAACGTAATACGATGGGCAGTCAGCGCAGTTTACTTGGTAAACGCCTGAGTTTTCAAGTTTTTCTCTCTTATCTTTATTATTGATTAAAATTCTCCCTAGAGAATTCACATTATAAAAAGCTGTTTTGCATTTATCATTATTAGTTAATCTGGATATTTTTGTTGATATTTCGCCAATATAAGGGATTTTAACCCATTCACAGACTTTTTCACAGACTGTATTTTATATATATATATAATATATTTGCTGTATTTGAGAAAGACGTATTTTTATCTTGCATTCTTCGATTAAAACAGAGAAGTCTTGTCAAAGCAGAGTTGGCGGGTGCTGCTTCCCGCTATTCCCTACCACGCGATTCAATTCCCTCGCAGAATCCATATTATACGCCACGCCTTTACGAAAGTTACCTTATTTCCGATCCAATATAGCTACACGCTACGTTTGCCGACTTGCGAGAAAATGGGGTGAACATGAAAGCTCTCTTATTGTTTTTCTAATCAGAAAAAATATATTTTAAAACGTTAGTATTTTTTGTAAATATGTATGTAATTAATTAATGGATTATTTTTTAGGGTGGTTTTCCTAAACGCTCTCCTTTTTATCAGCGTTCTGAAGTTAGTCAAAGTGTTTCGAATAAAAACGATTTACGTGACACTATACAAAAGTTCTAACTAATTGATGTCTGTAGGATTATAGCACTCCATTTTGGGAGGCGGTTATGGGTACCACCGTAGGAATGGAAGTAATGAAGTTCTTGGAAGGAAAAATATATTAAGGATAGGAATCTATCAGTCCCACTGTGGTGCAAGGCGATGTTTCGAGAGAGTCTGACTAGATTGGTCAAAGAGACTCCCTCAACCATTCTCTCCCGATCCGGTGTGCCTCGCAGCTGGTGGGTAGATGTATCCGCCGCCAAAACCCGGTAAAACCTTGCCCCGTTAACCCGGGCACTTTTGCTAAGTTACCAAACTTAGCGAAACACTTGGGGAGATCTATGAAAGAGGTAATGGTAATCTAATAAATGGTTTCAAGTAATGTTGCAATTCTGAATGGTGATCTCACACCAGGCCAATACTGAGAGTATCTTACACTCTGTTAGAAGATACTCTCAAATTATTCACATAAAATTTATTTGCGCCCGCCGAGATTTAAACCCGCATCCTCCGGATGGCTAGTCATGAACCTTCATTCTTTAATTAACTTATAAATAAATACTTAAGTATCATAATTTAAACAATATTCCATATAATTTGCATATATAGTTGGCGTTGCATTGTTTTTGTATGCAGATCAATTATAGGCCGCATGCATCCATACTCTTAGGCCGCATGTCTCCGTTCTGAATTATTTCTAGTATTTTACATAATGTTTTGTTGCTTAAAAGAAAATTAAGCCTGTGCAGCAATTTAGTACGGATGCTACAATGGTGTCGTAGACAAATATACCCGATTGTAAGATCTAATCTTTCCACAATACCTACAATACATGAAATTTATAATAGCTTAGTTATAGCTCAAGAAAGTACTGCAAGTAAGCAAGTATTAAAAGAGTCCAAAAATTTGATTATTGAATAATTTTTTAATCACAAAACAATAATTTCAGTATCACTCTGGCAGAAATAGGTTCCCCGTTGCACATGCGCTGACATGGGGTCGATACTTGGTACAATACACAATCTCGACAACTTGTACGACATTACGAATTCAATCGGGAAAGGGAAACTTTTTTAATGTCGGCCCCATTCCGCTCCTAGAATAATCGAAGCTATTGGCCAAATTGAAAATGGAGAGATTTACTAGTAGTTATTGATTAAATGACAAAGTTTCATTAATTTGTAAGACATACTTTTTAAAAATATTTTCTTTACTTTTTAATGTGTACCCACCTAAATTTGGTATTTTTCGGCCTCCGTGGTAGAGGGACCGGAGAACGCGGATTCAAAACCGGCGGGGTGTACAAATTTTTCGTTTAAAATAATAAATAGCATATTTGCTGAACGTTCCAAAGGGGTATAGACTCTAAGTATCGCCCTGATGTAATTTTTATAAATTTAATTAATATTAATTTTGATAATGTTATTATCGAGTTCTGCAAGTATTTTATTATGCATTTTAGTTACAGCTGTTTCGACTTGTAAGGTCATTTTCAAATAGTTAAATTTTCAAACTGTCAGATAAAAACATTATAAAATTTAATTTTAATTAAATTTCTAAAAATTAAAATGGAGTTCTACGAATTAAACACAAAAACAATTAAGCCCTGATGTAAGCCCACCATTCAGAATTGAAGCATTGCTTGAAATGGTTTTAGCCGTGTTTGGTCGCCAGATCTGAATAGCCAGCTACATACTTCCCCATTTCTCTTCACACTCTCCTTTCCCTCCCCACTTACATCAATTAATTTGTGTCAATTCACAGTTTTACTAGTTAAAAATAATATAAAGTTATATTTGAGGCACGTTCCAGACACCCTTAGTATAGACCTATAGCCTATTGGGTTGCCAGATTTGAATAACAAGGCACTTCCCTACCTCCTTCTTCCCCATAAGCTTCTTCTCCCAATAATTTTGAAAAATAAAAATAACTTTTATGTTGGTATGAGTCTAATAATAATCTATACTTCAAAAACATTCGATCATAATGCAATCCAAAGAACTTGATATATAAGGTCTAGGTTTAATTTATTTCGACATAAGTCTTACTTCTAATATCCGGCCTCGCTTATTAGGTACATAAAGAGAAGTTAATTCTCACCTTAATTAAGCTTATTCATTGAACCGAATGTATAGGTAATTAATTCTCACTGAAATATCTAATCAGGTCTAACTAAATTAACTAACCATCACGACGTTTCCCCCAGGGCTAGGAAGAGAAGACGGACGGCCAAACAACTCGATCTTGGCAAACACTCCTTGCCTCGTTCACATTCTTACATCTTCTCGTACATGGTATTCTATTATTCTGACTCTTGACGTGGCCCGACTCAAGTATCTGATTCACTTGGTCGTGTTACGTCATCTTCCAATTTCTTCCACCATTCATATTTGTATCATATATTCTCATTACAATCCTTTCTTCGTTCAATTGCTATACGTGCCCAAACCATCTGAGCGTCCCTTTCTTAAACTTACTCATTACGCTTACTTCAGCCTTCATGTTGGCATACAGGTATGGGTACCGCCGCCTCGCGAACCATTTATTGGACAACCAACACTTCTGCTTCAGGTCACCCCAAATGTTTCGCTGCATTTGGTGACTAATCAGGGTGCTCGGGTTCATGGGCCTTCGGTTTTCTGTGTGGAGCTAATGTAAAAAAGCCTTGCATTCTTTGCGTATCTCTACGTTTCTCACATGATCGTACATGGTTGTACCACACATACGCAACAGGGATCTCATTTCTAAAGCATTCGGTTTTCTTTCATCCTTCCTCTGCTAGTTCTATGCCTTACTGCCATACATCAGGCTAGGTACCAGCACTAATCTGGACTAGACAATCTGAAATAATAATTTTGCGCAGTTAAATGATGGGCAACATTAATATAAATATTATGTTATGAGAAGGGCAAAGGTGGCTTTAAAACGACGCAGACAGATCAGATTAGTAAATCTGTTGGATTTACCAAACAAATTCGTCATAAAATTCATGAGTAATCCCACGTATTGCAGAGGTAAGCTCCTTGAATCTGAGCCTAGAGGTGACGGGATCAAATGAAATTAAATTTTGTGGGTTTGTGGTTTTTGGAAAATAAATCCAAAAAAAAATTACATTGTAGTCATGCGTAATTTCAGTGTGGGAAAAAATTTCATATTAGATAATGAAAGATTGCGCACTAGGAACTACAAACTACAGAAATGTCATGCGATTATGGGGGCTAAAGAATATTACTGATAAGTTCAGCATCGCATAACATTGCTGGAACTCTGTTTTTCCGAGAAGTACTATTATTAATTAATTTCTTTTTCATTTGAATTCGTATGTGTATGTGTATTAACTTTATGGGATTGGACTAATCCTTTAATAAAAATTTAAAAATAAATATGGTGATATTTATAAAATTTACTTTGTCTGCAAAGTTTATAGTTACATTTTCGTAAATCAGTGGATATATTGTAGCAAGTAGGGAAAAAATATTAAAAAATATATAAATAAAATTCTGTAGTGGGGTTAATTCAAGCATCAAAAGGTGCATATTGGAGAAATATGATTTATAAAGCTTACTCTTGTGATGAACCTGTTTCACTCCGGTATAGGTGGGTAAATTTTTTTCTTTAAATATAGAATATGATCACACTATCGACATCTTTCGGGTGGTTTTAAAATCAATATTAAAGGAATCTTTTTTAAACTTTTGGGGTTTCCTTGCCACGAAGGGGTGTAGGCAGTTAGGAAAAAAACCGACTATCCAATCAGAATGGAGATGGGGACAGTGGGTGCGTCTTGGACCAATCACAGGCTGGGGGCGTGGGATGATGGATTTGAAAAATTAAGATTCAAAGATTATCTCACGGTTTGGTCGGGCAGATATTTTAAGAGGATAGGACCACTTCTAACTTGGTCATAAATCGCATTTTTATGGGAGCAGGAGGGGATCGACAACAGTTGATTTCACGTCTGGAATCGGGAAGTTTGCGGGGATCTCGGTGGCGGAAAATTCAAAAGGACAAATATCATTCACTGATAACTAGAGTAGCAAGCGATCTCGATTACTTAGTAATCGTGAAACGGGAGTGGACATTGACGGTCTTAACCGCTTTTTCCAGACAAATATCTAGCGGATTCTGCAGGTAGACGTTGAGGGAAAGTGTTAGACGTGGAAAACCCACAGGAGCCGATCTCTTCGAGGTAGTCGAGGGAAATCAATTCATGTTAGTGACCATATGGAATCTAAGATTTTGTATTGGATTTTTGTCCGTTAGTTTAGAGGGGAGGGAAGGTTTACGATCTCTTGTTACTTAATTGGGTCTTGAGTGTGAGACATCGGACATGATTTTGGGTCTCTAAGGTACGCATTAAGCTGAAATCACCACTTGATTTTACATACAGATGATAGGAGAAAGAAATTAGTGAAAAAGCATAAAATTTAACGACCTGTCAGGATTTTAAATTATTTGAAAACTCAAGTATTTTCTTGATCACTAGGCGAATAATTAAGGGGTATTTATCGGTTTTGGTGCCAGAGAGAGATGTAAGATGTAGGAGGAACTAGAAAAAAGGAAAAAAAAACGTTCGAAGGCAGGATTGGAATGGGATCTTGGCAGTGGTTATAGCCATAGGAAAGGAGGATCGAGGTTATAAAAGTTTAGATTATTATAAAATAAGGTTCTAAGAGCATCACGACCTTGCGGGGAGGTAAATCAAGGGGTTAGAGATTGCACATGAGCGTTTGCAAACGCGAGAGATATTAAAATTGTATACGAACACAAGAAACGCGACATGTAGCCAGAAACGGACACGGCTGAGTGTGCACACTAGCGGTACGTTCGATACAGGATATTCAGTCACGAATTTATTAGAAAATCCATAGCCAAATGTTAGAACGTCGGAATATCTAGGCAGTGACGTGTTGGGAGAAGTTTAAAATAATGAATGCTTAATAGATAACTGTCGGGATATGTTGTAGGTTAAAGAGTTGAAATTGGATTTGAGTTAAGCCAAGAAAGTAGGGCAGTTATATCGAATATTCAGGATACACCGTATTTGGAAGCAAATTAAAAAGGAGTAGAACGGACACTATAGATTTTCGAGAAAAGTTGAATTAATTATTCACACGATAAAAGGTGGATTATATCCACTAATCATGCGGAGACTCGAGTGGGAATTAGATGTTTAGACCCAAATACGCCCCTGATCGATTGCAACAGAAGAGTATCATCGTACGAAGGCGGGTCGATCAGAACGGGACCTTAGAAGGAAAAAAGGTGAACCGATGTGATAGGATTATGGAAAAGGAAAGGACGATATTACGCGTTCATAAGGTTGTAAATTGCAAAATTTAAATTTGATTGATGGGAGAAACGTGGTATTAAAAGGGGTAGTTTGGGCGGAAAGGGGGAGTTCGGTGCTAGATTTCGAGGGGATCGTTCGGGTTGATTTTTGCGAGAAGTAGGACTGTGGAAAAATCGTGCGTGCATCGGAGAGTGACTAAGGTTTATAGCTGGACTTAGAGAAAAACCGAGACTGTGCTGAATTAATTAATTTTATTTGCAAGCGTTAGTGGATTAGATTCAGTGAAAGATACATGGCTTAGTTCACGAGACAGTGGTGAAAAGTGTTAATTGATTAAAGAGGATAATACTTAAGTCAATAAATTCTAAAAATAATATTTAACCTATCGATTGGACGAAATAAAAGTCAGTAAATACGTATTATGAGAGTGACGGTCTTATATCTTATCCGGTGTTGGTTTGATTATTCACAAAAATAATCGTCGGTAAAAGTTCGCGATTGTTATCGTCTATTATGTATAGAGATAAAAGATATCTATAAAAATTTACCCTAAAGGAAAAATATCGGACTTGAATTTTAATAATAATAATAAATGGTGCAAATTCGGATGGGGAGGAGGACTTAACTAACTTAATTTAAAGTAATAACGGATCAACGAATAAACAGTCGTTCTAGGTTTACAATAATGGCCCCAGTTTTGCGATAATAAATTTCATTCCTTTTATAAAAAAATGTCGTGATAGACCGCGAAAGAACGAAATTAATAATAAACTTAACTAGATTTAAATAATCTTAGCAAGGGTTCGCGAGTCAGGAATGATATCGGATTTGGTATATTTTAATCCCAATAGTTAGAACATAGTAATCTACGAAAAAGTTCAATTTGCGAAAGCTCACATAAACGGCGTCGAGCGGTTATCTACCATATTTAGTTTACAAATAAAAGTTTAGAAGTTCGTAGGAAGTTTTTGTTTTCTCCACAGGTCTACGGCATACGTAATTAAGAATTGGTCGTGTATATCTCCGACCGGGACTTTTAGCAATTACGTATTCGGTAAGTGGCTATACCTAATTTAAATTCCCAGGCTATCCCGGAACGCGATGCAGAGACGCCAGAATCGAAGCTGCCTCGTGAAACTGAAGACTTAAATAAATGACAAAATTTCATATTATTCCAGAATACGTTCAACGGTGTTATCACCAAGGACAGTGACCTTTTCTTGCAGACAGCTGATGGCACGAGCGGAGGAGCAAAAAAATGTACGAGCGTTGTACCCTTAACCAAAAGGGGGAGTTCATCGGGGTACACGACATACCCAATAGAAAGCGACTGTCTGCAACCTAAACAAACGTAAATTTAAAACTAACAGGTACTCCTTTGAATTCCTATTTGTTGAATTGCGCCTTTTAAACTTTATGGTTGAACAATGTGGTGGTGACACCGAGGCTATACATATGTGTCAATGTCTGGTCCATCGGTAAGGGTCTTCCCACATTGTACTGTTAGGAGGGGATGCTCACCATAGACTGATCGGGTCACGCGAGATGCTGGAAGCAATTCCCTTTCGCGGGACCGTGTCGAGAGAATGGGCGTGACGAGACGGATTTGAAATGAGTTGCCAAACGGTATGTGAGGACGCGGTTCGCTGACGGAGGCGTCTTGGCCAAAAGCATCTCGGGTTGCCGGCAAGGTAGTGTGGGAGGAGCATAAGCAGTACAATTTTGTGGGAACAACCCCTCAGCGCCTGCACATTTTTAAATTCTATCGACCTAGAAGCAATCATAAAGCCTAGACAATACTTAGGTCGTATGTTCGCTGCTAGAGGTGGTTTATTCGCTGGCCAGGTCACGCAGGAGGAAGGATCTGTCTATCACAAGCTGTAGCCACATGTTCGCGAGTAGAGTCGTGACAAGGGACGAATTGGGTTACCCCTTCTAGAGCCAGTAAAGTAGTCCTGGAGGTGTTCGATACTGGGGTTGATTGGGAAAGGTTTGAAGGCATGCCGTCCTTCCTTGGTTATGGAAGGGTCCGGGTATCTGGTTGGTCGTCAAGAGATCTTCTGGGTGCCATGGGTATAGCCTTGACATGCTTTGGTCGGGAGGTCGTGTCCGGAGAGCCGACCACCTGGTCAATTTGGTCAAGTGGAGGAGCCAGTACTAGATTGCAAAAAATGCATGATCCATTCTATCCATCCCTCCCTTATCCCTTCCATCTTAGGTACGAATTTTGCGTTTACTAACAATATAATATTATCATAATTATGCATAGGGTCCAGTCATGGAGAGCGGCGCGAAGGATCCGCCAAATAGCTAAATGAAACATTCCAGGTATGTATTTTAAAATCTATTAAGACGTATAGGATCATAGATCAACTTTATAGGCTTCCCAGAATTACAGGGGGTACTGCGAGAGTATTAAAACAACGTAAATTATTAGGGACGTGATGGGGACACATTTAGGATAGATTTAGACAGTAAATATCCTTCATACGTTCAAGAGATACAGAGAAATTCTTCCACACCTTACCTAAAAGAACCAAAAGTTACCACATATAGACATTAAATACCTATTCTAGATTTTCTAGTACCTTTGAAACAAAAAGATTCACAACGTAAAGGAAAGGGTTTATTGTAAAGTTTTCCCGGAAGGAGAAAGCCTTTTGCTGTGTTCAGTCACAGGGGTGGGAAAAGCGAGTCATGATTCAAGACATTATTGGCGAATCAAACAGTACGAGAGGAGGGTTTACCGTTCGGAGATCGAAACGCAAGAGAGGAGAGGTATTAAAACCCAAGTAAGGGGTTTGACTCATCACACTCTTACTTAGGTGTAACTTATCTTGATTTGAGTGCAATTCTCGGCGAAGAAGGTACTCAAGTCTTTCAACTAGCTCAGTTATAGAGGCCTCTTATGCAAACTTTCTAATATAAAGTTTTGAAGTCCCATTCAATTCAGCTAATGGTTAAAAAAATTGGTAACGCCCGAGAAAAACATGTCACAATCAAGTGCATCAAATACTAGTCAGGTCTTGTCAAGAGTTAGAAAAGTTTGTTTGAAATGATAATATGTACATTAATTTGACTAAGTCGTGTATGGATTTTTGAATTAAAAACTTACTTTTCGACGGTCGGCGTAGTCGAGGGGCAAGGCTTTTGACTCCGCAATCCAAAGGTCGCGGGATCGAGTCCCGGCGTGGGCAATTAAATTTTATTTGGTTAATTCGTGTTATCTCACAATTAATTAATTAAAAATAATATTAAGTAGGCATATACGCGGCACGTTCCTGAGTGGAAGATACTCTCAGTATCGCCTTGATGTAAGACCACGATTCCTTGTTCTACCGGCATTTCAATGGAAGATGCTCCGAGGAACTAGCGTCATTGATTCTTCTGACACCGGTGCATAGTCGGGAAACACGCCAAACGCGTGCCCAACATAAATATGTACACGTTTGAAATTTGTCACAATGAACCGAAAAAAACCGTCCACACGACATCTCAGATGACATGGGCCCTGAGGGAAATTATTTTCCTCAGGGCCTCCTGTGTGGAGTTGATGTAAAAAAAAACAATGCATAATCATGTGATTTTGGTTTGGAAATTAAAGGCTCAGAAATATTTAACTAAATACTGCAAGTAGAAAACACATGTTTGCCTTTGAAATAATGGAGTATTTATTTGATTAGTGATTTTATATTAGGCTTGTATTAGGCATATAAAAACGGCGTAAACCATTTTATGTCTTCATTGTATAATATAATTTTTTTTTTTTTTTTAGTAAATTATCGTTTTAAATATTTGTGCCTGAGCTTCGCAAAACAAAATAAAACACGCTTATTGGCGATGTTTTTTTGTAAATAAATTTAAACAGGTGGTGGTATCAGGCGGGAATTTAAACCAAAAAAAATATTCTCGTTTTATTATAATATATGGGAATTTAAACCTCATCGCCAACTACATAAGGAGTGTTATTGTTGCCTGATCCCGAATTTTACACAGCGTGGTGCATTACCTTAAGAATAAAAAGTACCCTGGGTAGAGCCGATGAACTTAATGCTCTGCGACTGAGGTCAGGAATAAGCTTTAAATTATAAATAAAAGGTTAATTTACTCAGAGCGGATACCACTTTTTGAACTGCGGCTACGAATCGTAGATTCCAATGAACTCTCATAAAATGCCTCGAACAAAGAATTAACATCTGTTCAAGGATTCTAACAGGTCGTGGAGGCATGATTTTATTTACTATTTGCTCTGGAAGTGCAATTGGATGAGCACACCCCTTAAATGCATCTTGTGATAGAACTTCAACATTTCATTATATAGCTTCTACGGATTCTTCTTCTTCTTTGTGTGCCCTATCAGGTCTCCCCGACGTTGGCGATCACTTTTGAAAGTTCTCTGTCTTGCGCTGCCCGGAATAGCTCCTCCTCACTTCTAATGCCGGTCCACTCTCGTATATTTCACAACCAAGACATCTGTCTCCTACCAGGCCCTTTGGCGACCCTCTATCTTGCCTTTCAATATTAAATAAAGCAAGTGATACTTCTCCCCTCGAAGTATATGACCCAGATATGCAATTTTCTTGATTTTTATTAATGTAAGCAGTTCTCTATCTGCTTTAACCCACCTGAGAAATTCTGTGTTGGTGATCATGTCGGTCCATGGGACCTTGAGCATTCTCCAGTGAAGCCACATTTCAAACCTGTTCACGGTATTTTTATCAAATTTCCATGTTTCACAAACATACAGCAAGACCGACCACATATAACATTTTAGCATTCTCTGCCTTAGTTTTAAGCTGATATTGTCATTGCAGAAGAGGGATTTCATTTTTATAAACGCAGTTCTTGCTGCTTCAATTCTGCACCTAATCTATATATCTGGGTCAAGAGTCTCCGTGAGAATACTGCCGAGGTATCTAAATCTCTCCACCTTTTCGACATTATTTTTTTAAAATATGTTTTCTGAGTTTTACCGATCTTTTACATATCAGATTTTAAAAAAACATTTATTTGTCAATGGATTTAGTTTGTGACATATTTTTAAATCATATTAAATTTGATAGTATTGAAAAAAACGTCTGTTTAGTGGTGCATTTCAGACCCGGAATGCAGCTGGTATTTAGCAGTTCTATAATTAAAATAAAATAACAAATAAAATTATGTGAATTGAATAAATCAAAATCAAATTAATTATAAAGTTTAACAGTTGTCGAAATACTGTTATGATTGAAGCAAGTGTTCAAGTATTTACATTTATGAAAAGGAACAATAAAAATGAATCACACATTTTATAATTGGTCTTGAATTTTTTTTGCTATTTATTTTATTATAACATAATTAATGTGATAATTTTCCTGAAAGTGAGTGACATTTTTCAAATTATTTTTCATATCATCTGAGTAAGAGATATGGGAGGCGAGAATGGCTACCACCATACCGTGATCGATTTATTGGATTACGAATACCTCTGTCTAAGTCTAAGGTCTCCTCAAGCGTAAGCTAAGTTTGGTGACTTATCAGGGGTGCCCGGGTACATCTAGTGAGGTTTGTCCGGATCTTGTCGCGTCTGCCAACAAACTACGTAGCGGGCTGGAACGGGAGAGACTGGTTGAGGGAGATCTTTTGACATCTCAAGCAGGACTCTCTCGGAACATCGCCTTGCACCGCAATGGTGTTCCTTTCCTAAAAAGCCCCTTACACAGCTTCCCCAAAGACGACATGAGCCTTGAGGGGAATTAATACTCACTTGGGTCTCCTGTGTGGAGTTAATGAAAAAAAAGTACTTAATTTTTTTTTCTAAAAAGTCATGCATTTAAGGGTTTGGAAAGTTTAAGTTCTAAGAGTAATGATAACATAATAAATAGAAGGGATGAAAGATACTATGCACGTAGGTAATATAGTTGATATAATGTCGATGGCTGCATTGCTAAAGTCGACACCTGTGGTTCTGTCGTATCAACGGGGCGTATAGCTGGAGGCGTCACGTCTTGTCGTAGCGCTAATAGTAATGAAATTTCTAATTAGAGGTGTGACTGATAACATTATTACTTATTTAGAAGACGGTATAAGTTACATAAATGCTTACACAGTGCCCTTAAGGTGATTTTAAAAAAAAAACGGCGCTCTATAAATTATCCAATTATTATAATTAATAAGCAAAAACTGTAGGTGTTTCAGTGGGCGTTTTTACTGAACATTTAAAAATTAAAAAATAATTACTGTCCATTGCTTTTTTATACTCAAAGTGATGATTTACGGTTACGGTACCTTGATTGTTAAAAGGGGCAATAAATATATATTTTTTTTTTTTACAGTGAATACCGCACAAGAATTTCAACTGCTCCCGTCTGGAGCCAGTGAGACTATGGCATCCCCAATTGGGGTATGTTGTGAGGCTGAAGGTAGTGGGAAGGGAAGGAGGTGGGAGAGAGGAAGGTTGGGAAGTACCTGGCTATTCAGATCTGGTCACCAAACACGGCTAAAGCCATTTTCAAGCAACGTTTCAATACTGAATGGTGGTCTTACACCAGGGCGATACTGATAGTATCTTCCACTCTGGAATAAATACACGCTACCACTATAATAATGCAGCTCTTTCTTATACATCAAAGAATGGTGAGGCACACAAAATACGAACGACTGTTTCCTCTAAAGTACTGCTTTTTGCGACGGGAATTGCGTTTAATTTTTTTTATGTCTTTGGGGGAGATGTATAATAATTACTGTAGTTTTTTTTGTGGGGGGTGCAAACATACGTTCACCGTTTGTATCATTTTCAACCGTTGTATTTTAATGTGTAAGAAAGAGCTGCAGCATTATATGTTTACGAATAATAGCAAATCTATCAGCGCATTGACATTTGATGTTTTTAAATAAAACGTTCCTCAATATTATCCTTCCAACTATATTCCATATTCTCAAAATTATCGCCACGGCAAGTATTGGTAAGGGTCTACGGAGACGTCACAGTACGGTGTGTGAGAGAGATGTAAGAAAATAATGTTTTTTATAGGAATATTTTTTTATACAGGAAAAAGACCTGTGTACATTGTCTATCTCATCCTTTGAAAAAGTTTCAGCATTATTATGTTAAGAAAAGTATTTTTATTGCATTCTTATATCGTCACGGTACCATAACCTCGATTCGCCACGGTAATAATAAAAGCACTCATTCATTACGTTTCATCAACATTACGATTTTTTTTTATTTCAGTCAATTCAGAGAAAATAAGAGACATAGCCTTGACGGCCTCCGTAGTCGAGCGGTAAGGCTAGTGACTGGGAACACGTTTAGGTCGCTCGTTTGGGGATTTTGATTTCGGCGTGTGCAAATAAATTTATGCGGTATTCATTGTTGTTTCAAAATTTGATACATAAAAATCATAATATAAATTTGCATCACGTTCCAGATGAAAGATACTCTCATAACGCCTTGGTGAAAGACCACCATTCAGATTTGAAACGTTGCTTGAAATAGCACTAACCGTGTAAGCGACCAGATCTCCCCCCCCCCACCCCCTATTGTTCAGCCTCACAATATCCCCAATTTGGGATGCCATAGTCTCACTGGCTCCTAACAGTTATGACCAGCTTTGACTCGTGTGCGGTATTACAAAAAAGAGCGGTTGCTAAATGGTATAGAACTGACAGCGGTGTAAACTCGGTTATTATTAAAATCTACGAGTATATGAAAGGCATTTCTAGTTTGTATAATTTATTCAGTGCTTTTATTAATAAATAATAATCTCTTGCCTAAATGACAGAATTATTACATTTCAAATATAATATTTAACATGAAATATAGGTAAATTAGAAGCTAAATAAAAGTCATTGAAATAATGTTGAACTTTAAAATACACTTTTTTTCTGTCGCAATTACAAATATCATTTTATTTGTCAAACAATAAAGTCAAATATACCCTTCGTTCGACTTCTACGTGACCGAGTTCGTAAATTTTGTAACAAATATAACTATAGTATAGTTTTTATTATTAGATATTGAAAAGTTCGAGGCGTATAATAACTTGTTGATTTTGTTGGATACCTAGATCGATCCGTAAAAAGCTCTGTGTGCTGCTTTTTTAAATTTTATTAAACGACTTCAAAAAGGAGGAGGTTATCAATTCGACGATATTTTTTAAATTTTTTTATGTTTGTTACCTCTGAACTTTCGATTGGGTAAACCGATATTGATGATTCTTTTTTTATTAGTGTAATGTATAGTAAATAGGTATTTAATATGGAAATAATACGATAGATGGCGGTAAGCATTTAGCTTGCGCCATAGCTCGCCAGATGGCATTAGTGTACAAGAAGTGGTACTAGAGATAGACATTACCAGCTCCCGAGGTGGGAGCGCAGAGATTTACCTACCCCCGAATAGTAAACAGTCGTAGCTATCCAGCTAGGTTATTAAAAGTAATAAACACCATTATATTAAAGAACCTTGTAATAATTAATATCTGCCGAGGAAAGGGCAGATATAACAACTGGCGCAGCCGTTTAAAGTATAATTGTGTGAAAAGTTACGCGTGCGAATAATAATTTGTGCTGAGCACGGAGGACTAAGTCACTGCGGGAGTGACTTGCAGTTTTGGCAAAAGAATCGGAAGAGATTCTGCTCGGGATTAAGGAGCATTTGTTTCCGTGGCTACGGGCTGGAAGAATATTTTTTGTTCTAGGAACAAGAAGAAAAATACCGCAAGGAGGCGATCTGGTTGTGGATCATTGGATTAATCGTGTCAAGGACTAATCATTGGATTAATCGTTTCAAGGAATAACCATTGTATTAATCAGAGGACAAGGATACAACCCAGAGGAAGGGAAGGAGAGGACCAGACCAGAAGAGTTCCTGAGTTAAGTTCTTTTGCTTCTTTGAGAGGGATTATTTGTTATTGTTGTTTTTTATTTGCCGATCTATCTGTTGGGGGGTTATGGAATCGGGTAGAATACCTCCGTTTTGCCATCTCTCCGGAGACTGGGAATTGTTTCGACTTCGGATAGAGCAATTTTTCGTGATTCATGATGACAAAGCGTCTGGTGAGAAAAAACGGGCTTTTTTATTGAATCTCCTAGAATCAGAAACGTTAACCTTACTAATTAATCTGTGTTTTCCAAGTAAAGTAACGGACTTATCTTTTGATAAACTTTTAGCGCTTCTCGACAAACATTGTAACAAAAATCGTTTAGTTTTTAAAGAACGGGAGAATAATTTTTAGCGAGACAACAAGAAGGCGAGACGGTAAGAGATTTCGCGGTAAGACTTCGTTCTTTAGCAACGTATTGTCAATTTGAAACGAGGCTTGAAAAAAATCTTATAGACATGTTTGCAATCGGGTTGTTACCGGGTCGCGCGAAAGAGAAAATTTTTGTGGAAGGGCAAAAGTTATCGTTTAATGAAATAGAAGGACTTGCAGTTAGTATGTCAACTTTGGATGGTGCTAATACGGTTAAATCAGAAGTAAATCTGGTAAAAAAGCGAGTTACTAGCGATGGGTTAAAGCGAGATCAGCGTGGGGAACGATCGACGAGCCCCAATGGTAGTTTTAACAGGAAACCAGCATAAAGGTTAGGATCAAATTCAGGTACGAATTTTAGATCACCCTCTGGTAATGTTAAAAAACAGTGTTTTATTTGCAAAAGGAATGATCATCTATCGTTTGATTGTAAATTTCGTAATGCGAAATGTTTTAAATGTAAGGGCGTTGGGCATTTACAGAAATTTTGCAAGAATAATCCTATAAATCCCATTTTTGAAAATCACAGGGATAGTAAAGTTTTAGTTGCGTCAATTAGTCCTATCACTGCTGAAATTGAAATTAATAACAAGAAGTTTACGGCAATGATTGATTCAGGTTCATCTTTATGTGTGATGCCGGAGTGTATTTTTAAACGACATTTTAGCTCAATCATTTTGTCACAAGACAAGCGAATTATTTCAGGTTATGGAAATAACCGTTTAAAAGTCGTAGGAAAGGCGATTTTTGATGTGAAATTCAAGGGTAGGAACAAAAATATTAATTTTATTGTAGTAATAAATGGAACAGAATTAATTGTGGGTAGAGATTTTATGGAATGTTTCGATCTTGGGATAACTTCTCAGGAGACAATTAATTCAGTGACAGTACAAATGAGGAATTTACATGTTGGACAAAAATGTCTAGTCAAGGACTTTCGTCAGGTGAATAAAGTTTGTTGGGTTAGAGGTATTGAAGAAAAGAAAGTGGGAAAAAAAGTTTATATCGTTAGAATCTGTGGTACTCCGTTGACTTGGAAGAGGCATATTGATCAGTTAAGGAGTTTTTCTGTGAAATGGGAAGAGGAGAATGTAGAAAATAACCCACCCACCGCGTCTGAGGTCACGAAATGCGCTTCAGACGAGTTGGGGACCTCAGCTTTGTTGAAGGGGCTAACGGGGTGTTCTCTTGATTTCAGATTACCAGCGGATGATCGAGAGCAAACTACTCAACCAAGACCTTGGGACGGGAGGCTCCGCTCAAGGCGTTCATAGAGGTCCCTACAAGAGAAACAGAAGTACTTAAGTTGAAGTATTTAAAATCATGACTATGTTTGGTTGAATTTAGTGTATAAAATCGTGTAAAAAATGAAATATTTAAAATCCCATTTTTGTCAATTGTATAGCATCATTTGTAAAGAAAACGACTTGTATTTATTGTAGCCAGGGGCTTGAGATTAGGTCGGGGAGGGTGTAATGTACAGTTAATAGGTATTTAATATGGAAATAATATGATAGATGGCGGTAAGCATTTAGCTTGCGCCATAGCTCGCCAAATGGCATTAGTGTACAAGAAGTGGTACTAGAGATAGACATTACCAGCTCCCGAGGTGGGAGCGCAGAGATTTACCTTCCCCGAATAGTAAACAGTCGTAGCTATCCAGCTAGGTTATTAAAAGTAATAAACACCATTACATTAAAGAACCTTGTAATAATTAATATCTGCCGAGGAAAGGGCAGATATAACAATTAGAAAGCTGGTACTTCCCGTGTGGTCCCATTTTAATTTGGTCCAGTTATTAGAATGGGATCCATGAGAAAACCATATATGTTTTAAATTTGCAATAAGTATGTGCGCGACAAATGGACGAATAACTCAATATTACGCCAACAGATTTCGATGAATCTTTTTCAGAAGTAAAACTTCTTTACGCACGCTCGTCACTAAAAATCGAAAAATAAACAAAAATTTTAACAACACAAAAAACGACTTCAAAAAATGTACTAAAAAGTAAAAAAATAATTTGTAAGATTGTTATTTTTGGAATCGGTGTCAGCCAAGATCTCCACATCTCACTTATAACAACCTACGTATGAATTTACCTTGGACTCCAAAAATAACAATCGTACGAAATTATTTAAAAAACTCCACAGGTCTCATGGAAATCATTGGGTCTCCCTTACTATCACAGTTAGTAAAACAATTTTAATACTGTTGGAAATAAAAATACCAAGCTTTATTTTCAAATCATAAAACCTTTATTAAAATAAAGTTTCGTACCGCAAATAAAAAAAAACATTACAAATCGTCGGAAAATTTTGATTAATTATTTTTACATGACAAAAAACTTAGTTGATTAACGTTTACAATACATTTACGTAATAAAATATGTATCTGTTTGTTTTTCGTTATCAGTAATTTTATTTAGAAATAATGTAAAGTCTACCATTTTAAATTTTTTTTGTTTGTTCAGTTTGTATTCAAAATTGTTATTTTTATAATCATTTCGAATTATAAGATTTGAAAGCGTATTTTATCACCTTTCCAAAATAGTTTTTAGTTTTCGGAAGCGTTCAGAAATATTCCATTTATTTAGATTTTATTGCAAGCCTGAATTTTATTGCCTCCTCAATTTGATAGACGGTTGTGGGTACTGCCACCTTGGGAACCATTTATTGAACTACCAACACCTCTGCCATAGGTCCTCCTAAGTTTTTCGCTACGTTTGGTGACATAGCAGGTATGCCCGGTTTCATGGGGTAAGGTTTGTCCGAATCTTGGCCGCATGGCAAGCCGAATCAGGTGAGACTGGTTGAGGAAGACCTGTAGACCTCTCCAGCAGGACTCTCGAAACATCGCCTTGCCCGCAGAGGGAGGGATTGATTCATACTCCTGGACACACTGACCCCTAGATTCCTTATACCTTTATACCTTTTTCGATCCCACTACTTCCTCTACTAAAATATTTTAAAAAGACCCACCACACAGCATCTCCAAAGATGGCATAGGCCCTGAGGAGAATTATATTCCTCAGGGCCTTTTGTGTTCAGATAATGTAAACAGATAAATAAAAAAAGCGGAAATATATTGACCTTCCGACAAAATAGGCGTGAGGCGTTTTAATATTTTTACTATTTCTAGTGACTTTTCTATTCTAAATCTGAATGTCTTCGTTGGTGCAAAGATGAGATTATGTAGATTCACAATTAAAGTGAGCATATTTTTTTAAAGATTTCTCTTTAAGTACTCTGTAGAGATCTTTGATCCAAAAAAACGCCTTTCTAAGTGCACAATTAATGGCACGCCACTGATAGTAACGAATTAAATCCCTGGAAAGAAATTAGTTTTGAAGTAAATTGCAATTTAACGCGTCTACGCCACAAGCAAAATCGTTTATAACCTTCAAAAGGTTTAACCTTCAAATAATAATTCTACGTTTTTATTATTTGGAGATTGTTAAGCTTTCAAAAGCTCCGCATTCATTGTAACGTCGTTGAGTAGGTGTTACAATGAAATAATAACTAGGAGTCTAATGCGTTTTTCACACTCAGAAAATGATTTCGGGTTTTTTGATGATATTTAAAATAATTTTGTTGGTAGTTAAATTGTTTTTTTTTTATTAGGTGCAATCACGGTAATAGTTATCACTTAGTAAGGAGGCAAAATATCACACGAATGAGACTAATTATTTACCTTTTTAAAAAAGGAGTGTTAACGAATGGTGTTTAAAAAATTGGTAATTTTTTTTTAATATTTAAGAAAATATTATTTTCATTTCACACAAAAACTTTTCATAAACATTATTTGATATTGCGGGGCCCTAATAAATATTTTATTCATGCTGAAGTCCTCATTTGACAATATCCAATCATTAACTAAGTAACCATCACGCCGTTTCCCCGCAGGGGTACGCAGAGAGGAAAGACCGCCAAACAACTCGGTCTTGGCACACACTCTTTGCCTCATTCACATTCATATATCGTTTCATACATACTCTTCTATTATTCTGACTTTTGACATGGCCCGACTCAAGTATCAGATTCACTTGATCGTGCCATGTCTTCTTCTTCCATTCACATTTGCGTCATATTATATTCTTCTCAATCATAAGCTTATTAATATATTAAATGAGGGCAATTCGAGGCGCGAATTTGTGAGGCGCGTATGGGTACCGCCCGCGCCTCTCAGGGAATCATTTATTGGATAACCAACACCCCTGGCATAGGTCACTCCAAGTGGTTTGCTACGTTTGGTGATTTAGTAGGGGTGCCCAGATTCATAGGGTGAGGTTTGTCTAGTGCTAATGCATAACGGGCCGGATCAGTCCTCTCAGTGTGGTGGTAGCAATGGTAAGGTGGGGAAGGTAGAAGAGGAAGGGGACGCAGGAGGAAAACGGGGCCGGAACAAGAACGCACGGGAAATGATTCGCAAGGGAAGGGTGACAGGGACGAGGAAGGGGCACAGGAAGTACTGCAAAGGAGACATAGTAGCAGTAGAGAATAGCAGTGGATCCAATCCATGCTTCTCACACGGAGAGCCATTTGTGCCCTTCACACGCGTCAAATAACCTTTTGATTTATTCGTGTATGCACCAGACGGTAAAAAAAGTACTGTCTATCGAAAAACACTTCAATAAATACGTGGAGGGTTCCACTACTTTTCCGTTCTGGTATAAGTAACTTATGGTTAGTGCTTCAAGGCTCTCGTAAGGACTTAAATGTTTTTGAAATAATATGTATAAGAACGAAGAGACCTCCATACGTCCCCCTGCATGTAGTGTTAGGAAGCTGTATGCAAGTGCTTACAAAGGAGAGCAAAGTGTTAGTAGTCATTAGAGCTAATAAATGGTAATGACCGCCCCTTTGGGCACTAGTCATTATTCCTAAAGAGCCACTTGGTGGTCATTACAAAAAAAGAAAATAAATAGAATTAAAGAACAAAAGATTTCTTTCTTTGAGTGGAATTGCAACTCATTTCAGGTACTCGATAGTATTTTATTTAATCATTCAACACCACAAATAATATAATTTCCTGTCATTATTAACTGTTTGTGTTTAATGGTAGAACTCAATTTAATTTCTTTTTGGGTAATTTAATTTAAATTTAATTTAATAATGTGTTTTTCAAGTTCTGGACTTATATTAGTTTTTATTTTTGATACAGCTGTTTCGGCTTACAAGGTCATTTTGAAACTCTGGTTAAACCGTTTTGTGACGACTAATTTATACGATTTTAAATGTCCATTTTTGAAGGTGTCAAAATGGATTTATTAGCGGATAAACCAATTTGCTGAGAAATTAATTGAGACAGGTGACAATATTATGTTGGGCACTTCAGAACCTGTTTTCCCAGCACTAATTTTTAAGATTTTCTTAATTATTTCATAATGACGTTACTGCTCTCATTCCTCTTTGAGGTACCCATTATATTTTAAAATGTTGGGAGGTTTAGGTAAAATATGTTAAAATAGTTAACCCAGAACTATTCGAAAGAACTTATTCAGTCTTAAATCACCTGCAAACCGACGAATGTTCTTCAGTCATGAAAAATTTCTGCTTCCCACACTCATTTTGTCTTCAATCTTTTTATTCACACGAAAACCTGTTGCATTGCTGCATGTACCTGAGGTAAGCTGTTCTTATTGTATTTCATATCATATGAGCTCTTTTTCCTTTTTGAAATAAAAAAAAGTAAATTGTTATTTAAAAAATCTTTTTTTATTGTTTTTTTTCAAAATGCTAAATAAATATCGTATTAGAAAAAAAGGAAGGTAAGGTTTTTTTTAAACTCCAAAAAGGATGCTCTGAGGAAAGAATCCTGAGGAAGAATCGAGAGAATCTGGCTGGAGAGATCAAAATGTCTCCCTATGCAGCCTGCCACGCAGTAGGGTCACCTCTGCTCAGTCATTTTTCCAATGACCATATTTTTATGATAAAATTTTAGTATTCAATTTCTCAGGTGCTCATTTCCATATTTGAACAACTCTGCAGGCATGTTGTCTTTCCCAGGTGATTTTTTTAATTATTTTTAACGCTCTTTTGTGCAGCGTTTATTTCTGACATTGTTGGTGGATTCTCTGATTCTTCATTACTTGATTCAGTGGGTATGCTGGTAGGATGGCTTCTTAGGTAGGTTATTAGGGTTGAGAAGTTTATGGAAGTAGTTTTTCCACACTGTTTTAATCCGTTCCTTATCGAATAATTGAACCGTCAATGTCTTTGTATAGTGTTGTATTCGGTTTGAAGCCCTTTTAGAAGAATTTTACTTCGAAATTTAAAAAAAAACGAGTTTGATTTAGACTACACAACTGAAGTAAAACTTCTGCTCCATCTATATGATAGGAAGAGAGAAAGAAAATGTGCGCGCGCACCTCTCTCTCTCTTACCCTTACAAGCGTAACTCCCTCTCTTTCTATCTCCCTCTCAACTACCGTTCGCCTTGATTTTTGTAACGCTCTCGTCACGCATTTGCCAGCTTACTCCGCAAGTCAATGAAAATGTGAAATATTAAATTTACATGTACTTTTAAAAATAAACAACGTTAGTACCTACACGAAATTCACAATGCAATTTTGTCATGTTACCAAACCAACTTCCTTTAATGCAATTTGTACCGCCGTAACAGCATTTTATTGCAACGAAAAGACGGGAATGTATTAGATTCAGCACGATATTTAATATTTTTATCACCACGCTAGCCAAATTTATAGCACTGTAATTTGATAGGAGTGGTGGACAACCGTAGCCTTTTATGTTTACTGAAGAAAGCAAGCAACAGAATAAAATATTTTCGTTGTTTGTTTTTGGGGTGTTATGCCGTGTTGCGCTACCTCCTTCTTTAGCCAACGTTTCGGACAATGCTACAGTGTCCATACTCAGCGCAGATGAAAAACTTTTTGCAATGAAAATCTCAAAACGTGTTCAGTGAAAATATATTTGTTATTATTATTTGTATGTACCTACATGTTACATACACATTTCGAAAATCCTTTACAAAAAGTATAAAACAGTATTAAAACTCGATAAAGATGGCCTAGCACCATAGACATATTATTATTAAAATGTCTATGCCTAGCACCATCAAACCGATATCGATAATGTAATTAAATTCGTCAAAAATTCTGAACACGATGACCTCCGTGGTTGAGAAGTAAGGCTCTCGACTAGCAATCCGGAGGTGATGGGTTGAAATCCCGGCATGCGCAAATAAATGTTATTTGATTAATTTCGGGTATTTCACAATTAATTTAGTAAAAATAATATGCAGTAGGTTTATTTGCAGCATATCCCAGATTACCGGCCCCAAAAGAGAGAAGGAGGAGAGACATGAAATTACGAATGTTAGAAGAGCGCGCTAACATTTACAGCGATGAAATCGATGCAAAAATCATGAAATTCTTTAATAAAACACTTCTCGTAAAAAATAGAGCAAAATCTCGCAAGGGTTGTATTAAACAGCATTTAAAAAAACGCTGTGAACTTTTTCATACGTATAACTTGTAAAATAACTGAAACAAACGTGTTTATAATAATTTTTGGTGCATACTTTGCGATTTTTTTCTATCGAGGGAATTTTATATAATTTGCGTTTCTGCGCGACGAATGTCTAGATATTATCTTCAGGAATAAAATATATTTTTTAAGAGCTTAAAAACTTCAAATGTTTAAGGGAGGTTTGCAAGAAATCGGTAGAAATTCGGATAGCGGCCTCTTAAAGTATCTCCATGGTGTAAGACAATCATTTAGAATTATAAACAAAAAAAATGTACACTAGGTCCACATATGAGACTCCCAAAAAAATAATATACCTCAGGGCCTATGACATCTTAGGGGATGATGGGTGGAGAGCCTTTTTAGGAAAGGAAGGAGAAGAAGTTCTGAGTAGGAAAATAGTACGAGGGGTGAGTAGGAATCTAGGGGTCAGTTAGTTCAGTAGTGACAGACGTATAGATCCTCCAGTTGCGATGCAAAGCAATGGGTCGAGATAGTCCGGCTAGATAGGCCTAGGACAAACCTCACTAACGTACTTGGGGTGCAGATGTTTATCCAATAAATGCTTCCCGGGGCGGCGGTACTCCTTCTTGCCTCCGAAATTGAAGCTTGAAATGGTTATGGCGTATTTGAATAGATCTGAATAGCCTGATACTTCCCCTTTTTCCTATTCCCCATCTCCTTTTCAATTCATGTGAGGTGTTCACATAACAAATGTACTTCCATATTATTCAACGGACTCAACTAAAACACAACAATCAAGTAGGAAAACAAGTCTCGTTTAATGAAACAATGGAGTAGTTGAAGTGAAAGATTTATTAATAAGTCAATAGTTGAAAGTTTGCCTTGCTGAATAAATACACTTCAGGTTATTTATTATTTCATTACTTCTAGTTCCTATCAGAAACGGGGAAACTTGGGGGAGGAATGATCTTGTTTATTTGTCTTTGAAAAAAATATCGGTGATGTTAGGTTAGGTTTCAATTTTTTCCCAAATCCTAATAGGAATAATATGAAAATAATTGATAGATCGTAACTGCAATAATCTTTAATTTATGTATACGATACTGCCGCCGTGGGTCGACCCACAGTGCATTTCTTGACAATATTAGGAAGGATACGGTGTTTATACTATTGATGACAGAAGAGCACTTAATCCCAAACACCTTAGCACAGGTTTACCTAGTGAGATGTTCACAAAATACTATTACTAACCATAGAAGAAGAAGAAGTTAACAATAATAATCTAAACGAAAATGTAAAAGGGAACAAGACACTGAAAAACAGAAAAAGACAATTAACAAATTATTACATTAGTGTGCATAGATAATAAGTAAAGTTATAAGAAAAACAATGTTTATGATCCGTAACCGTATGTAAATAGGTTAATAAAATTCAATGTTATAAGAAAAAAGTGTGCTTTAGACCACACGACTGAAGTAAAACATCACTAACTTATGCCGTCCATTAACAATAAAACAATAACAGGAATAAAAATATCCTCATCCCCTCAACATCCCCATCAACTCAACTCAACTTTACTGAACTGGAACTGAACTGGAACTCAACTGAAACTCAACTCAAACTTAACTGGAACTCAATTGGAACTCAACTAGAACTCAACTGGAACTCAACTGGAACTCAACTGGAACTCAACTGGAACTCAACTGGAACTCAACTGGAACTCAACTGGAACTCAACTGGAACTCAATTCGAAATCAACTGGAACTCAACTTTCAGGTCAGCTCAGCTCAGCTCAGCTCAGCTCAGGTCAGCTTAGCTCAGCTCAGCTCTGCGTTACATATCGATTCACATTGATCAGCGTTACATATCGATAAGCGTTTCACATTGATTAGCGTTACTTATTTTTTCGTAACGTTTCATATTTTTTCGTAACGTATTCATCATTTTACCCCCCAAGTGTCGAGCGTGCGTAAAGAAGTTGTACTTCAAAACTTTCTTTTGAAGATTATTCCCGTCGGTGAAAAATATCATTTGCGATCATTGTCTTTTTCTGTTTTTCTGTGTCTTGTTCTCTTTCATATTTTCGTTTAGATTATTATTGTTAACTTCTTCTTCTCCTATGATATATTTCACTGATGGGAATAACCTTCAAAAAAGTTACAAAAGAAAGTTTTTCTTATAAAATTGAATATTATTATATTAAAATAAGTTAACAATAATAATCTAAACGAAAATATAAAAGAGAAAAAGACAAAGACAAAGAAAAATATAAAAAAGACAATTGTCACAACTGGAACTCGAACCCAGACCTCTCCGTCTAACCGGGACGAGCGCGTTAACCAATTTCGCTATTGCCACCTTCTGTCAAACCGTCATATTTGTCAATCTCATTCTGATGGGAATAACCTTCAAAAAGCATAAAAAGAAAGTTTTTCTTATAAAAATTGATTATTCATTTAGACATTTATAAAAGTAAATTGTTCCATATAAATAAATTCGGATATATTTATTCGAGACGCTATCAAGGTTACAAACCAATTCTTAGAATGATTGTTTCCAATGAAAAGGGTAGTTGCCCGTAATACGGAGAAAAATAATTAGTTGATAATAAGGTAATTCTAAAATTTGAAAATATGAGATTGACAAATATGACGGTTCGACATAAGGTGGCAATAGCGAAATTGGTTAACGCGCTCATCCCAGTTAGACGGAGAGGTCTGAGTTCGAGTCCCAGTTGCGACCATTGTCTTTTTTCTGTTTTTCTGTGTCTAGTTCTCTTTCATATTTTCGTATAAATTATTGTTGTTAACTTATTCTAATATGATATATTTCACTGATGGGAATAACCTTCAAAAAGTACAAAAATTAAGTTTTTCTTATAAAAATTGAATATTATTAATTTATTTACATACGGTTACGGATCATAATTATTGTTGTTCTTATTACTTTACTTAATATATAAGCACTCCAATGTAATAATTTGTTAAGTGTACGTTCAAGAATAGATATAAAAATAAAATAAAAATTAAAACTAAAATTATTCTTATCCAAAAGGTTTTTTTTACATAAGCTTCACACACAGGAGGCCCTGAGAAAAATAATTACCCTCATGGCCTACATCATCTTTGTGTTTACTGTGTTGATGCGGATACTGTGTGCTTTTTAGGTAGAGATTCGAGGCCGGTCGCCCATCCGAGTCCCTTTGGGGGGCTCAGCGGTAGGAAAGGCACGGGGCTCTCATCGTGAACGGCAAAAGGACGCGAGCACAACTACTTTTTATTCAAACACGTATGCTGGCCGCTCCGACCAAGGTCTTGTATAGACCGGCCCGTTATTATCGAAGAAACATGCCGTGTAAAACAGGACAACCCGGGCGGTAGGTCGGAAGCCGTCGGCAGAAGCAATGCCACGCGTGGCGTGGTTTTAACCGAGCCGGCCGATCTGCGCGGCGCAGGATGCGCCGTGACGCGTGCCGCTAGCGACATCTGTAGTTTAACATTGGTAATTGAAGCCGCAAAATTAAATTATGTTCTGCTCCAATGTGTACCGTAACAGTATGTATATATATAAGGATTGTATTAGGGCGTAGATAACTATGTACCTATAAAATACCGCAATATACAATACGCAATAATTATAAACTATAAACTTTTCCATTATGGCTTAATCAATAAGGGATGATACGTGATTATTTTTTTTTGTTCACGTCTGATAAAATTGTAACAATAAAAATAGATAGATAACGATTAGATGAGACTCCTCGAACAGTAGCTCCTAACTAGGGAAGGAATTTTAAAACAGTGTTAGAAGAAGACGAGCTTATTCAATTTATAAGTTCACTCGCTCGGCTGATTTTTAGTTCAGTAATTAAATCCTGAGCTTACTTATTAAGTTGCCTCTGATAAGGTAGAGTTCCTTTGAATTATGAGCAGCTTACGTTTTCAGTTTTATGAACGAACGATGATATTATACGTTACTAAAGTAGAAACTTGAAAAATATTTTAATAATCGTTGTGTCCTTTTAAAAACACTTAAAATAAATACAAAACAATAGACCCAGATAAACTATTTTTAGCAATATTGTGTGAAAAAATTATAATCGATTCTTTTTACAAAAACTTACCAAAATTAAGAACAGGAAAATAATTTCCCCCAGGCTCTACGTCATCTTTGAGGATGCTGTGTGCAGGGTCTTTTTGTGGAAAAGAAGGAGTGAACTTGGGTCTTGAGGAGACCCATGTTGTAGAAGGGAGTAAACACAGAGCCCGAAAATCAAACCACAGCCGAGCTGTTGAACTCAAGAACGAGTCGTACAAATTACTCATTCTCATGTGACAAATTCTGTGCCAACCATTTACAAATGTTTGCGCTTATTTGGCGTTTTCCTCAAATGTGCACATTTGATCGGAATTCCGATGTTCGGATCGAGAGCAAAGGGTATTTTTGTGGAAAGGAAGGAGTAAACCTGGGTCTTGGAGAAACACCCATATTGTAGAAGTAAAGAAGTACAGAAGTCGGCAAATCAAAACTAAGACCGAGCTGTTGAACTTAAGAACGAGTCGTAGAAACGACCAGATCTCATGTGTCAAATGTTGGGCGAGCGTTATGCATGTCTCCGTGCACCGGTGCTGAAAATCCTTTTGATTTCAAGGGCTTCTAGATTGTTTAATCTAATTCCACATCCATTTTAATGTAATATTTTAGTCCCGGAGGTTTTATCGAAAGAGTGGTTGGTTTCTAGTAGATGGTTCGCGAATTCTGAAAAAGCATTACTATTTAAACATCTTAGATGTTTTTTAATTCTTATGTTTACATTAAAAAAAGCCGTCAATAACAAATCAAATATTATTAATAATCAAATCAATTTAACTGACAGTCCCATTTTTAATTTATTCCGTTAACCTCTTCTGAAACAGTCCCCTTTCCCTCCCCCTCCCCCCCCCCCCTCCAACCACCCATCCTGCAATAATTTTGTCTCCCTCTTATCTATTTGTATATCTTACTGGCACCAATAGGGTGCCGTCTATTCTATTGCTGTCTCTTTCATTATTTTTTTTAAATTTCTTATATATATATATATATATATATGTCTGTATGTAATTATCTTTAGTTAATATAATTTAGCCCTGATGAAGCTTGAGCTAAGCGAAACCTGGTTGGCTGTTAAATAATTATTAATTCAAATAGAGTGGTGTTTTACAAAGTGTGTTTTTTCATTTAATATATAATGTCACACCACAAAGTATTGGCTTCCTTCGATAAGATTTATTATAATTATTGTATTTTTCCTTTGGAGGGGTGCAGACATACGTTCACCGTTTGTCTCATATTTCGACTATTGACATTTAGTGTCTAAGAAAGAGGGGTAGTATTATATGTTTAAAAACAAAAGCAAAACAATCAGTACATTGACATTAAACGTTGGAAATTTTTTTGGAATTCAGTCACTTTTCAATGTTATATTTATCACAATACTGCTGCAGCTCTTTCAAAAGATAAATAATTCGTTCCATACAAAATGTATGAGGAAAAGTATTTTCTTAATAATATTTTGTTGTGTATTTTTCCGATGTTTTATAGCTATTCAGCTATTCGGGGCGGAGACAAATTCAACAAATCAAAGATCACAAAAAGCGGTCCAGCCATTCTAAATGAGTTATAAATGTTATAACTAACCCGACTCTTTTTTACATATTGAGATATTCATCTGTGTTTTTAAAAAAATTATTTAACGTCCATTGTTTCGTAAATCATTTTTGTACAAATAAAAAATAAATAAAACTTTGAATACAAAATTGCTAAGAAAGACGTTAATCATTTCCTTTCGCAAAGCATCACGAATATCTAAACACCGATTAGTTAAAATAATGAATATGCACTTGGACCATTGTTTCTCTTTAAACTTACGTTTATCTTCCTACAATGTGCCATTCTGGAGTTTCCATTTTGTGTATACTACATTAAAAATTTCTGACTGTAACTTGATTGCTATAGTTACTCCTATTAATTTTTTACTTTAAGTAATTTTAAATACCAACCTAATTCATTTCCATTTCGATTTTAAACAAATTACATATTTTCATTCGGAACCAAAACGCATTTTAAAATATCAATTTATTTTACCGAACAACTAAAGCAAACAAACAACAGCAATAAGACTTCTATTTTTGATCCGAGTTTCAAATTAATTTCATAGGTGGCAGTAATAGGTTGGTTTACTAATTATTTTGACAAACATTTATTTTTAGGAGCAAAACATGGACTCAATCTAACCACAGAAATGTCTTAAAACGATTCTATGTAGTGGTCATAATATAATACAATTTTTTTTTAATAATAACAATCAGCGATATTCTCATTAAGGTGGAAATCTAAAAGAAAATATGTTTATTAAAAACAATTTTGTAGTAGAACCAAAAAATAAACCCACCTAAATTATCAAATTTATGTGCCTTTTATACAAAACGTCGCCTCAGTTCGTATTTGTCCAACAGACCATTTGAGTTTTTGTTCAATCTTCACTTTAAAATTAAAAATATAGTATAAAAAAGATACTTAATCACTGAACTAAGAATTATTTAAACTAATTGAACCTTTACCTATACGGAAATAACTTTATCATAAACACCTATCATATTGTTTTATTGAGATAATGAAAGACAACCTTCTCCTCCTGAAAAATTTTCTAATGGTCTGTTAGACAAATACGAACTAAAGCGACAAAAATGTGTTCTTGTGCAGTCCTTCATATACATGTCAAGTGTTTCCTGTAAGTAATTAATAAGTTTAAAAAAATGACTAGATTTTGACCGCGTTTTTATAAATAATTAATAATTATGCTGAACTCACATGAATTCACACTCAAATTGTGACTAAATAATTGATAAAATATAATATACACATAATTTTACTTTAGTTCTCACGGGAAGCCCAAATGGAAAACAAATTACTCAGGGCCTATGTTATCTTTGGGGATGATGTGTTAAGGGAACTTTAATCTGCCACTGGTGGCGAGAATTTGACTTATCGTTGGTGACCCTGGTCTCACGCACCGGGGTTTTTGACTACCAGTTTTTCAATAATTTACTGTTCATGCTACTTTTTATTGGAAAGTTTATAAAACGATATCTTTTTCTGTCAATAAAACATAGGTATTTTTTAAATCAATTCTCTTTTAACATAAACATTTTCTCTTTAAACATAACACAATATCTTTAGATGCATTAAAATTATGAGATATTTTAACAATATTTTTTTAAACCCAACAATCTTAAATATTTAAAGACAAAATCAGTCTTTGTTAAGCCCATAATACACGACATCTTTTTTCAGCCCGATTCCAATTAGAGACAAAATTCAACATTTTTCGCTTTACGCGATCGCTATTTTTATCTCTATTTTCATACCTACGATTTCAGTTGGCATCACAACAAATAGTATGGTTCATGTGTTGTTTGCAGTGATGACAATTGGAATCGTAGATATGAAAATAGAGGTGAAAATAGCGATCGCGTAAAGCGAAAAATGTTGACTTTTGTCTCTAATTGGAATCGGGCTGAAAAAAGATATCGTGTATTGTGGGCTTTAGTCTTATGACATTTGAAACATAAATTAAAAAAAAATTATAATACTTATGTTTTTTTTTTATCTTATAAAATATATATTAACCAATAACCATTTGACTTAGTTGGTGATGCCGGTCTCACGCACCGGGTTGGTGCCAAAACTCTAAAAGGTGCGCCCGCGTCGCTGTTGCGGGGTAGACTGGTGGTAGGGGGCGTGGAATAAGGCAGATACTCGAAATCACAGTGTGATTCGGTGAACGGTAAAAAAAATATTACACTTTTTCAAATTTCCCGGTTTCACGTCACCAATGGCGGGTTAAAAAAAGAAATCAAATGAAGAATTTTGAAGTTTTGGTTAGGAAAAACTAAAGAAGATTGCGTAGGAATCTGGGGTCAATGTGTCCAAGAGACACGGACGTAAGAATCCATCCCTCCCAATGCGGAGGGAGTAGAATGGGTTAAATCTCCCTCAACCTGTCCCTTCCGATCCGGCCCGCCATGCAGTAGGTGGGCACACGCATTCGCCACCAAGACCTATACAAACTCATTTTATGACCCCGGACACCCCTGCTTAGTCACCAAACGTAGTAAATTACTTTGGGTGACCTATGGCAGGAGTGTTGGCTATCCAATAAATGGCTTCCGGGGCGGCGTTACCTATACCCGCCTTTTGAATTGAAAGTTTAAATAAAATAATAATTTATTTGCTGACCTTGGGGCACATTTGATTCACCATAGAAATCTAGGTGTTAAAAATGCATTTATAACTAAAATGGAAAACACCAAATTTTGGTATTTAAATAATGAAGACAAAATACAATATTAGAGAAACGCAATCGAAAATCTGAAATAGAAAAACCAGAATAAGATACGGTCACATCTAGGAATGTCGTTCAGGAATGTCTTCATTAATCAAAATTATCTTACTTCGAAAAAAAAATAAAACACCAAATACACGCAAAATGATTACTATTATGAAATGCCAATTTATTTAGAATCTTAAAATGAAAATCGATTATCTTTGTATAGATACTACATTGTGAATTATTTTTGGAACAAGCTTTGGCTTAGATACGAGTTGAATACAAAGTAACTTTGTTTGTATCAAACGTTGTAACTAATAACTTAATTTCAAATATGCTTTTCAGAGGATGTTTTTCTCAACAATCTCATCCAGTACTCTTCCGAATGACGTAATTCTTAAACAAAAGGTCCTTTATTGCTAAAGTAATAAACAAAAGTTTGTTATACTCAAAATAAAACTTACGTACTGCATGTTTCCTGAAAGTCCCGTAAGAAAGTTTGCAGGAAAGTTTGCAAGCATTATTGCGGTAGTAACATTGTTTGTAATTTTACAGGGAAGTTCATTTTGACATTCTGTAGTATTAAGACAAAGCCTTAAGAAAATTTTATCGATTAAAAAATCTACTAAAGCTCATTTTTTCTAACTAAATAAATAACCATCTCATCGTTTCATCGCAGGGTAGGCAAAGTAGATGGATGGACCGCCAAACAACTCGATCTTGGTAATTTTCCTTGCTTCGTTCGCATTCAAGCATCGTTTCATTAAACTAGAGTAATCAATTGATAAGAGTTATTCTAACTCTTGATATGACCCGGCTCAAATATTTGGTTTTTGGACGAGAGTTCTCAATTTTTCTACCATTTAATTTCGTGTCTTATATTATCCTTATGGATCATGGTTCAAATATATAAAATGTTTTTATTTCGTTTCTTTTTTGTAAAATCAGATTTCTATTTTATAGTCAAAACATTTAAGGGTCTGCGTTTATAATTTGGCTTCTAAAATACTTTTTTTCTAGAAACTTTTATTTTAACCAAAATATGTGTAACATAAAGTTGCCATATAATCAGTCAGTCAGGTCAGTGGCTGACTGAATATCGCGTTTGGGTCCCACCCGTGCGTCGCGTGTTCGATTTCTCGGCTGGCTAAATCCTCCATCACGACACAAGCAACATTTTCCACTTATTGTGGTGATAGTAGGAGATTTTCAAATATTGTTGAGTTATTTGTCACCCGAAATGTTTTTCTTTCTTTTTAAAAAAAAATAAATGATTTTAAAAAAAAAATAAAAAAACAATAGAATCTCATTTACATAATACAGCACGACTTGGCTCGATATATTTTTTAATAGATTTAACTAAAAAAATCTTAACTCATAACGGAAACATCGAAAAATCAGACACAAAATTCTTAAAAACTATAACCATATTGTTGATTCACTTATTTTTTTATTGCTGCGTCAGATATCACATACATAGAAATCTGTTTTTCAGAGATAACTTTACTTGCACGTGTGGGTAGGCAATGTAGGCATCTAGATAAAGGTTGACTGTGTAAGCTTATTTCTTTATCGGACGACCAATTTCTTTCGAAAGCTTAGAAGACACCTAAGCCAGGGTATTCCAAATAATGTTTGCTACCTTTATAAGGTTACTTTTAGGTCAAAAATTTTCAGGTTTAAGACGCCATGTGACCTGATTTCTCCCACTCCTACATTGGGTCGAAGGATTTCAGGGTTGAGATAATGTTGGATCGGAAATATAAAGTAAATTTTTAATAAGCAGGTTTTCAATAAGACTTAGGTATTGAAGGAAGTAGTAAAGTTTTCTAAGGGTGTAAACTTTTAAGATTCATAAAAGAAGATTTTATGAAGTACATTTTTGAGGATGTAGTACCTATTACTAGCAATAAGGAATACTTTATATTTTACAATTAAATTGATTTGAAGAAACTCTTTCTGTTTCTTGTATGTGGCATTAACGCTTGAATATTAAGAATAGGTTTGTCCTAAAAATTTGGACAAATCATCAAGTATTTTAAGTTAATTTTCACGTTCTTTGTAAGTTATATTCAGGTTCTGTTATTATATCACTAACTGGGTTACCCGGCTTCGCTCAGGACAACATTCGAGAGATTTCTGGAATGTTCCACAATGATGTTCCCGATTACCTATTCCAGAAAATTCCACGACATGCAACGCCACTCCTTCCAAAACTTTCTACAGCTCTATCGAACCTTCTAACACTTTTCGGAAGACTGTTCTGGAACTTTCAAGATGGCGAAACTTCCAGCCCTTATATCTTTAAAAACACGCCATTTAGGTAAAAACGGAAACCGTCATCCTGGAGGGGGGAAAGATATCTACCACACCACATAACTCTCTTGATCGTGCAGGAACTCAATTCTGAGTTTTGGCGGGACGCACTTATTTCTTTAATAATATAAATTGAATATTGATTATAGGCAAGCTGCTTCATAAAACTCAAATAAAAACTAAACTTGAATAGGGTGTGATGAATCGCAGTGGATACGAAAATATAGTAGCTTCCACCTTACGAATGAATAAATAATAATTCAGAATTATAACGAAATCAACACACTAGCGACATCTAGCTGATTAAGTTTGATTGGGCCATGGAGACTGCAGAGATCTATAATTATTAAATTAATGTCAAGTTTTGATAAATAGAACACAGAGGGATCCAATTATAAACACTTAAGATTGATCTACCAATCAGAGAAGGGGGAGGTTACCTTTTTTCAAGACAAAGAGATGGACTTTGGACTAGACCATTAGTCTGAGATTTATGGGGTAAAAATCATCATCAACCCGAGAGATCAATACGCTTTAAGATAAACACAATCCCACGTTCGGTGCATTTGGTACAATGACCCTAATTTTAAAGGTAAATATTGAGTACAACAGAGGAATCGACAACCGCAGTTAACGAACAAATAAATCCATATTATGTTGAAAAAATGATGCAATAAAATAGCAAGGAAATATAATGAACGGAAGATTAAAGAAAAGACCTGGAAAACGTGGGAAAAGCTACTGTAGGGATACTCAAGTGCATAACGAGAACGTGAAGAACAAAAGGAGGCCAGATTCAGAGGAAAACGTACGTTTGATATTTAAAAGAAAGAAAAACGATGGAAATTAGGAATGTCACTTTTAAATGAAGCAATACGGTCAGGGAAAACGATTTGAAAAGAAAATCTAATAAAAAAAAAACGGACATTTAAACGGAAGTATTTATTGAACAATATAAGATTTCGACTTAATTTTGCGTTTCAGACGAGTTTAAATAGATATCGTTATATATTTGAAATAGGATGGTTATTCTAGTTATATTACGTTAGATTAATTCAAAGGAAGGGATCGTTTTACGTCATTTGCTATGAGAAAATACTATAGACGATAGAACAAATTGCTGAGGCAATTGATGTAAAAAAAGGTTGTCGAGCTCACACACGATTTTGTTGTTTAAACAATAATATTTCCGACATGGTTTTGGGTGATTATGATAGTCTTTATTGCTTTTGGGGCAATAAAAGTTAACATGGAACTTATGCAATATTTGGATAAGATAAAAGAGATTAAATTTAACGAGTTAATATTAATTTATTATTTACGACCAAGTACGTAGAAATCGAAAACATCAACATATGTCAGCGATGATACTTTATGGGGTTTTGGGATGAAACGAGACACAATTTTATATGTTTTTATACGAAGCAATTAACCGGACACATATCCCAGAGTCAAATTGGAATTTTCTTCTATGAAAATTATGAAAAAATAGCAGATTGAATATTTATGACTAGAAGGTGAAGTTTTCTAAGAGAAGATAAGCATTGGAAATTATGCAAATGATGGTAAAGAATGAAGTAAAGATAGTTTAAAGACGATTCCGTAAGGAAAACTCATGAAAATTCAGAAGTATTGATGAAAACAGTAAATTTGGCTTGGAATATAACTAATCATATAGTTATGGACAATGACATAAGAATGAAGCAGAGAAATCATAAAAATAACGTCGTATATAAAATATAATTGAAGAAAATAAGAAAATTCAAGTCTACGACATAAGTAGAGACAATACAGCTTAAAATTGAATTGATTCATATAGGAAACATGAAAATGTGGGGAAATTTAGGGAAATGAAAATTGGAAAATGCGTAATGAAGATTTCGACATGAGTTTGTTCGTGTTCTGGTAACGATAAACCAAATTGAGAATTACATACAGTTTATTGAAGACGTACCTATTATATATTGAGAGAAAAAAGGACACGAAAATCATGATATTTTAGTTAAATTTGTAAGACCTGAAGACAAAGGAACGACGGGGCAAAAATTGACATAATGGTAGGTTCGACACTGGAACAATTTACGTAAGAGACGGAAGATTTCTAAAATCAAAGGGGCCGGACTTAACACGTTGATACGAATATAACAGAATTGATATATGAAATCTCGAGTTGTTAGAGTTTGAATTAGAAAATCAATGAACGCGTAATTAAGATGTTCTAATCCTGGAGGTACATATAAAACCTAGGACTTAGAAGAATCGGGATCAGTTTTCGGTGTTAGTTGTCGTGAAGGAGTCGTCGGGGACCAATCGTCGGGTTAAAACGTGGAAGTTACGTGACGTAGCGTCTAAAACGGTTATTAGTTGAAAATTTCTTAAGTGTTGTAAAATTTTGAGACTTAGAAAAATTTGGAGTGGGAATTCTGGGACTTATAAAAATTACGGTCGTGATTAAATCTGTGGAGTGTTGAAAATTAAATAAAGTGTTTTATATAGTTTTACAATAAATTCAACTTGTCATTAAAATAAAAAGTTTATATAGTGTAGCGAATTTAAAAAGAAACAACAGTGTTTAAAGAATTTTATAACAGCAGTGAATAATAATATATTTATTTATAAATTCAACTTGTCATTAAAATAAAAAGTTTATATAGTGTAGCGAATTTAAAAAGAAACAACAGTGTTTAAAGAATTTTATAACAGCAGTGAATAATAATATATTTATTTATAAGTTCAACTTGTCATTAAAATAAAAAGTTTATATAGTGTAGCGAATTTAAAGAAAATCAACAGTGTTTAAAGAATTTTATAACAGCAGTGAATAATAATATATTTATTTATAAATTCAACTTGTCATTAAAATAAAAGGTTTATATAGTGTAGCGAATTTAAAGAAAATCAACAGTGTTTAAAGAATTTTATAACAGCAGTGAATAATAATATATTTATTTATAAATTCAACTTGTCATTAAAATAAAAGGTTTATATAGTGTAGCGAATTTAAAAAGAAACAACAGTGTTTAAAGAATTTTATAACAGCATTGAATAATAATATATCTATTTATAAATTCAACTTATCATTAAAATAAAAAAAGGGGTCCTTCGACAACTGGCAAGGTTGATTAAAACGTCGCGCATGTTGTGAGAATTACCCTGGTAATTAATTAATAGAATCTAGAATCAGTTTTTATACTTAAAAATTTCAGTGGTAAAATAGAGTCTACAATCAGTTTATACTTTGATAAAACAGGGAGTGAAGTGCCCGGATAGGGTTAATCGTGCAATTTAACGGAGTGTATGATCTTATAATAAATCTAAAATCACTGTTTGCAATAATTTCCGATTCAATAAAATCTAATAATTAATTAATTAATTACAAATTCAATGCGGGAGGAGTTTAATATAGTGTGTTTGAATTGCTTTAAATTTGTTCTATGAAGGTTAAAATAGAGTTATTTAGTCCGAGGTTATATAAAGAAAATTACAGTCTAATAAGTTTCATTAAATAAAAAATTTACGTTTAGGTCGAAAGTTGGAAATTTTATTACGAGATATTAATTATCGTTAGGTGACAACGCAATAATAATAATTGATCCGAAATCTGGAAAATACTTAACATAATTAGATAGGATCGTTCTTCTTCAATAATAACGGCAGATATTAAAGGAAAACGTGAGGATTTTTACATCAGAGATCTATTCAAAGGAGAAAGGAAGGAGATGAGTAGTTACACAGGTAGTATGGATGCTCTAATAAGTTTCTCGCCGATGATAGTAACCCGGTGGAGCTGAAATTAAGACATTAGAGCTTGGTGAGTCCTTACAATATTTAAGCTTTTACAGGTTCCTGTGGATATCCTGACACTGATGGACGTAACGCCAAGAAAGGGTAAATAAATAACTAACCAATTTATTAGCATTCGCATGTCACACCTCCCATACGGAATGAAATGTTGCTAAACAAATACTTAACACATAATTAGATAGAAACGCATCACTAAACCAATTTTGGTATCTTAGCGTATTTGTAAGATAAATACCTATTGTTTCTTTTCACTAGCACGATTAGGGTATGGTTATATGACCTTCGATAGTGTACAAAAATTTCGATTTGAGTTCAAGGCCATCCATTGACCCAGTCACCTAAATTCATTAACGAATAAACAAAACAAAACTTAACGTCAGGGACAAGTTTATCAATTATAGCTTGAGATGAAATCTGCGGTCAATATGTGAAGGCGACATTGACGTTAAATTCACTCAATTCTAAACGACTTGATTTTACTAGAGCGATCGCCAATAGGTAGCATTGATTCAGCATGCAAAAATTTCGCAAAGTAAAGTACTGCGACTAGCTTCAAACTCTAAGAGAGCACATCACAATTATTCAGGAGGTCATTGATTCAATGTCGACTTGATTTATCTCATTTTTAAATCTTTCTTATAGGAAGTAGGTATCCAAGAACCCATAAATACCCATTATCCTAAATACCTAACACACGAGGAGCTAGTGACCTCATTTAAACAACACTGGTGTTCAAATACTCATACAGTCCTGAATCCTAACTTGTCTTCGAACGTAAACTTCAAGGCTTCTGTATGTAGGTATGAGCCATCTGGAAATGTAAGTGTCAACCTTTCTCGAACGGACGGCTTTGATCTTGTGGCGGTATTGTCGAGGTGGGCATGCGGGGAAGAGGGAGGACGTATGCGGACAGTACGCTGACGCGGCATTAAAGCCACAGGTTATTTGCATACCGTGAGTCTTGTCGAACCTGAAAGTAAACATAAGGTTCACGAGGTGAGTTTTATGTCAGCTAGTCAGAGGTGGAATGTAACGCTGGGTCGGTTACGTGGGAGGAAGGATCTGCCCGTCACAAGCTTACGCCACATTTAACGGATAGAGGCATGATAAGGGAAGACATGAAATACCCCTTCTAGACTCAGTAGAGTTAAATTCAATCCGGCGGAGATGGAAGTCGGAGTGAGGCAGAAAAACGGCATGAAGACTTGGTATTCCCCCATCTGGCGTGAAGAGTCCCTTTCGTAACAAGAGACGCTCGTCGAAGAGAGTAAAACTCGGACTTAAGGATAAGCTTAGCAAACGTACTTGGGAGAATCCGGTTTGGAATTGTTGTTCATCGGTTTTCACTTGGTTAGCGGAGGTGCCGACTTTTTAAGCAAACATATTATCCCCTCCCCATATCCCTCCATTCCTGCTCTTTCAACAATTTTGCGAATACTAACCAATAGCACTAACTATGACTACAACCACATTATGTTAGGAGAAGTTGCAGACAAGGACTTCAATTGAGAAAACTGGACCTTCGAGTTCGATCATCCTAAGGTAAGGTTTGCTTTCTTGAAATGTTTAATTTATTAACTGTTGTTTATGTTATCGATGTATCAGCGGTGATAGGAAGAATTAAATAAACACACTAAATTCCTATGGAAATCAAATAGACACAAGGTTTAGGGCGGGGGTAGTTTATCAAACTCGGTTAAATATTCTAAAATAATAATAAATAAATTGATCGGAAAATTCTCACCCTTTCTCTAAAAGAATCTATGGGTTACCACACGTAATACATTATCTTCTCTACATATGTGTGCATATTAAGTATGCAAACAGATGTAAAATCTAAAACAAAAAATTTACACAACGCAGATTATAGAAATAATGTGAACAAAAATCTTAAATCTTGATTACTGTGAGAAAATCGCAGGGATTTAAGAAGATAGGGTAGGTTTAGCTAGATTATAAGGTATAGGGGTTTAGAAATCACGAGCCTGAGGTAGAAATAAACCGAAAGGAGGGTTGAGTCAGGCCATCATACCTAGTGGTGTGATCAGTAGGACATAAGGGTAGAATTATGAGCGTGGCTACGAGACAGGAGCTACGAGATTTAAACTACGAGGTAGAAGCTTAGAAAAGTAAATCAGCTAGGTAGGGTTCATCACAATTGGAGTCAAAAGCCAAGAGTGGCGGATCATTACAAGGGCATTCACAGAACGTGAAAATAACCTAAAATATTTGATATATAATTGTTCAAGATTTTTTAAACAACCCATCCTAAGACAGTTTTTAAATTTTAATCTGCAAGCGCATTCTAAAAATAACCTGGAAATAGTGACCGATATATAGGTTTCTCAATTTGTCAAAAAAAATGTATTCAAAATGTATCAACAACCATAGCCACATAACTTAAGGATCAAAAATAATAGATTGCATTTTGTCAAGTGTCTTGCACGTCTGTAAGTAAGAGTAAGTACAATTTATCTGGGCTGCAGTTCTGAAGAAAATAGAGTGAAAGTTTTCTTACTGATTGGGAGGGAGTGCAATACCTGTGTAGAGCCGGCATTGTATAATGCATAATATGTGTAAGGAATAATTTAAAAAACTGGGGTTGCCGGCAACCACATCAAATCAAAAAAGAGAGCAAATTAAGTGTTGAAATGAACAGACGTCGACACCAAACGGTCGTTTATAAGCAGAGGTTAACAGACATCACTTCCATTTATGTAAAACGCAATTGAATCCTTACATAAAAGACGAAATCCTCCCTGGTCATTAAAGCAATGGCCTCTTACGGTTTAACATTAAAATTCAATTATCAGAAGTAATCTCCGGGGCCTTCCACCCCTTAATCTCGAATTCCACAAGAAACGGAAGGGAGTCTGTAAGAAAGACAAAGATACAAACGTAGTTCCGGTTTCCTTGCAGCGCAGCCTTCCCATAGCCTTAGAATTGAGAAAGGGGGTGGGTTGAATTATCA
The DNA here is from genome assembly GCA_917563855.2 of Limnephilus lunatus. Lineage (NCBI taxonomy): Eukaryota > Metazoa > Arthropoda > Insecta > Trichoptera > Limnephilidae > Limnephilus > Limnephilus lunatus. The sequence continues at coordinate 87,315,752 of OU830594.1, read as the reverse complement.
CAGAATTAAAACAACCCCCGGAAAGCCGAAGTGATTCAAAGTTTCGTGTCTTATTTAAATAGAGAAGGTGTTTTGTGCACAGTGAATTATTATTCTATGCCACAATGGACCATTGTTGGCTGAAAAAATTCAACCTCCTCTCCGTTGTTTTTCCGCGGATTTTTTTTCAGGTTTTTTTTCAATTGTTTACAGTCATTGCCCCTTGACAAAGGTTTGACGAACTCGCGCAATTAACGGAAGTTTTTAAAATAAAATAATTATTTTTTAGATTAAAATGATTTTTTAAGAAACGTTGTGAGTGAGTACGTGTTGAATAACCTTTTAACCCGTTCACAAACAGTGACTTTAAAAGCTGTACTTCAAAAATATATATTCGTACTTATTAAATTTATTTTACCTTAACGCGATATTGACAAACTGAATGACTGAAATATCTTTATGTTGAAGAACGTTTTTATTCTCCATCTCATTATCGTCACTACAGTTTAATTTGCGTAACGGTGTTAACATTTTTTTAGATCAAACCTGCAGGAATATTACAACTATAGTAAGAATAGTATAAAATGTAGTTTTTTCCCATGAACTCCGCACAGGAAGCCCCGAGGAAAATAATTTCCTCTGTGGGCCTTTGTCATCTTTGGAGATGGTGTGTTGAGGGTAATTTTTTTGGAAATGAAGAAGTGAACCTGAACTTAGGCAAATCGTAGAAATGACCCGCTCTCACGTGACAAATAATGTCAACTGTATACAAATGTTAGGCGCGCGTTTGGCGGCCCGACAGTAGTTTCCCGACTGCATCGATGCCGTAGGAGTGAATGTCGCTAACTCCTCACAGCATCTTGCATAAAGATACCGGTAGAATCAAAAAATATTTTCACCACCTGTGCTCCAAGGATTGCAATCCGTTTTTTTAATATGGTTAAATCTTTCAAACAGACTGTCCAACGGAATCGAAGGTTTTTTGAAGATTTTTTTTATCAATTTTTATTTTTAACAAAAATCATTGTGGCAATGGTTTGATTATATATTATGTATTTTTTTAGTAATACAATATAATAGGAAAATAAAAAGAAAAATTACAGAAAAAGAAAAGTCCCAATACACTATTTTAAATAGTTTGTCAATGGGTGCTTTTACTTTGAAGGTAAAAATAAAACTTATATTACTTTACTGTGCAGTTAGAAATTGTTTGAGTAAGGGTCTTATATAAACCACTCCTTCAGCGAGTCAATATTTCAACATAATATTGTTTTTAGATTGTACATTTTTTAATTTCGGTAGGTAACAGTAATTAGGTATCATGTAATAAAAATAATTGGATAATTTGGATAGTGCCGTTTTTGTGAAAAATCACCTCTAGGGCGCTTTACAATTTATTAAGAATTCTTAGGTTTTATCTAATTTTACTATTAACAAATGGATGCAGATATATCCTTACTTGGCAGGTCACTTTCGATAAACACACTTTAATTAGAAAGTTTATGCTTGGAGAAGATACAGCTTTGCACGCGGAGGACATTATTTTTAAAACACTGGACATTGCACGATTTTACATTTGCTATTCCCATCACTATTTGTATTACATTTATGAAAAGATTAGTGGCAAAAGCAGAGTTTATATCTATTTTGAAATACTGGAGAGTTTAGGACTCTTCAGGGCTGAAGAATTTTCATGAAATGATCTTTACAAACCCTTACGAATAGGATTTTTTTGTATCGTTATAAGGTTCTAAGGAAGAAATCGAGATATAAATAGAAAACCCTATTGTAAAATGGTTAAAAATTTAACATAAAATTGCATTTTCAAAGTGGTGTTTAGTACAACAACCTCCAATAAGGAGATATTAACTTGTTTTATAAATTGTTTTAAATTAATAGAAAACCACGTCTTTATTTTCAATACACATTTTTTATAGGTACATTTTTACTTTCTCTTTAATTTTGCCAAAAGCTTTCCGCAATAAGCTGTACAGATATATATGAATAAACAATAATGGACTTAGGCTGTTGTTTTTTCGCCCCTCTTCCATAACAAAACGAACACAAAAGCAAGGATAAAACCATCATCCAAGAAGCAGTTAACCAATCGTTCCAGCTAACCGAGAAATCGTTTCCTTTAACGAGGGTTATAACAGTAATCGTTAACCATGGAATAAAATGTTTTGAAGTTAATAAGTAATTAGCAATTCAAAAGTCGACATAATACAACTGGATATTTAGAGCGAAGTAAGAGTCAAATAAAAGCGTTTTGTTAATTAGGGTTAATTTTCATTACAGTATTACCATTGTCAGATGGTAAAAATGCAAGCTGACCCCTTAATAAAACGATCGCTTTAATGGTGGAACCCTTATAAAGCTGTTAATTGTAGTGTGTGCTGGTCGTAGTAATGGTATAATTAAGCTTTAATTAAATTTTATGATTGCGTTAAGTTCTTTATATCAATTAAATGGATGCAAAGTGGCTGCTATCGGAGCTAAGAGCTCGTGCGCAAAAAGTCAATTGAATTCGACGAAGGCTGTATTTTTTTTGTAATTGTAATTCTTCGGCCAGCCATTCAAGGTATGGAAAAGAGGATAAGTGAATTTATATTACATGATTAACTGGTGTTACCTTTAAACGGAGGCACGAGGCAAATAATTTAGAATAAGATAGAATAGTTTAAATTATTAATGGTTTTGTGTTTAATTCTTAGAAATCTGTTTAATTTAAAAAAAAAATGTTCATTAAAATCTAAGATAGTCCGATGCTTTGTAGGGAATTCGCCCGCACAGCGCTGGTGTACACTGTGCGACCTAAAGTTTGAGTTGAGACTTACGGAATTTAATACTTCGTTTGTGTGAAAGCATTATGACACCGTACACGATTTTACTTTAATGGCAAGCAAAAAATATAATAATGTAAGTATTTTATTTTTTTATTTTTGTGACAGCCGTTTCAGCCTAAGCTTTTTTCATTGTAATTTTTTGTTTTGTTTCATAAAATTTTATTTTGTCACAGAATTTTGTTTTTTTTTGGCTACCACACTAGGCTTAGTGCCCGTGTTGTGGTAGTCATACAATTAATATGGGTATTATACAGGCATTAAAAAATACTATTCTATTGAAAGAGATAATTAACATAGAAAATAAAAATTAAGAAATACAAGTAAGTGAAAAACAAAGAAAAAAATCATATTTTAAAGGAAAAGAGAAATAAAAATTAAAATGAAAATTTCGAAATATAGAAACTAATATTAAAGACTTAGTGTTAGGAACTCGTGTATTAAATAAATAAATATTAATAAACCTAGTAAATCTTCCCAAGGGCATCAGTATTGGTAAGTTAATTCTGCACCCAGGAAGAATCAACACTATGTTGGCGGCCTCGCGTAAAACAATCAAGAACATCCCATTACAGCCAGAACGCCTGGTACCTACTGACAAAAATCCGTTCAGAAGCTTACAAGCCATCAGTAGTAATTCGACATCTCTCCTAAAATTAAGGCTGCAGATACCCAGCATTCCCGAGATAAGATAAATGCTTTTAGAAACAGCCATGGGTAAAAACCGAACACTCTCATGAAAAGGTATCGTAAAAAATTATTTTATGTGTAGTGTCATCAACTGAACCCTTTTCAGGAGGGTTTTTACGGTCGTTCTTGTTCCTAAATATCTTAAGCGATATGCAAAGTAAATGCACATTAAGTGAAGTGGGGTTTGACCTATATTATTACAGAGTACACAACATAGGTGAATACCAAATATATATAACCATTACATTTTTGAAACACAAAAGTAATCGACACTCTTTTGTCCTTGTAAAAAATAATGTGTGTTCATTCAACAGCGTCTACATAATTTAATAACCTAAATAAAATGTTTTTGTCTAGAAAATCGCTTAAAAATATTACTTGTGTATTGATGGTGAACTTAGCTATCCGAGGAATCGAGCCAACGACGATTGGGTGGAACAGCCGCCGACCGAACAATAACGGCGAACTGCTGTTTTCGTCTATGTTCCAAATAACATAATATTTCAGGGATAGTTGAAATAATATGTTTGTTATGTGTTCATTATTATGAAACAGAGATAAAAAGTTAATGAAAACGTTATTTAAAGTAGCCTATTTTATAAAATTCACCATTCGCGTATGTTGTAAAAGGAGATAAACATTATGTTGTAATTAGTAGTCTACTTTTACACGCTGTGAAAGCAAAATAACATCCACAACGATCAATTTATGCAGCACTGAATTACAATAAACACCAAACCATGATTTTTGCTGATGGTTGCCGAATACATATTTTTTATAATTAATTTCACGATGTTTTTAAAAAGCCCTGCAAAAAAAAATTAAATAAAGTATTTCCAAATCAGATGTAGATATAATTTTTTCTCCTTTTTTGATAGACAAGCGAGATTGAATAAATATCGGAATTAATCTGTAGATTTGTATTAAAAAAAAACAAGTGTATTTAGACCACACGACTGAAGTAAGAAGAGAGAAAGTAAATGTGCGCGCGCACTACTCTCTCTTGCTCCTACAATGTGATACAGACAATAGGCCTGCAATTTGTCTTAGATATACGAAACGTAACTGGCTATGAGAAAAAGAGAGAAAGAAAATGTGTGCTCGCACCTCTCTCTCTTGCCCCTAGATTAATATATGAAACGTAACTCTCTCTCTTTTTATCTTCACTAACATATATCTCCCTCTCGACTTCCATTCGCCTCGCCCGATCACACTTTTCGTAATTCACCGTTCACGCATTCACCAGCTTACTCCCCAAGTCCACCCACCCGGACACTCTTCATATAGATATAAGGCCTTTTTTTCAATACTTTGGATGCTATACTATTGATGTATCCGATAGATGGTGCTTGTTCGGTTTATAGCCGAATACTTACGAGTACCCCGAGTGCTAGTTGGTAATCCAGTCCGTCAGCCAGCAGTGCTCAAAGTGATTCTAATGACTGAATTTATAAGTCAGTCGTCTGCAACTATTGTTGTTAATATTATAATGTTAAGAAAACACTAAGCCAAGTAATTACTTGTATTGAACTTCGTTTATCCTTAATTAATATCCATATCCTTAATTTTCACAAGTCACAGGGATTAAAGGACAATACAGTAGCTTATTTTTTAATTTTTTTATTCATAATGTGAAAACTTATCAAATCAAACAAATAAAAAACGTTACTTGTAGGCAGAACTACCAAGAATAATAATGATTTGTTTAAACTAATAAAAAAGAAGAGCATTTGCTCCGTTCCACACAACTCCAAGTGTTTTAACCTGCGGAACATTATATAAGTGCGTGCTAAATCATCAGTAAAGTCATACAAAGGTTCTCGTATGTTAAACAAATTCCAAACTCAAAGAAGCGACGACACATTCAAACAAGTTACACAAAATTAAACACTTCCTTTCCTGCAAACTTTCCCCTGCTACGGTGCGGCCTATCCGTCCCTCGTGAAAATTCTCCAAATTAGCGAATTTTACCTCGCTGTGAATATTAATTCAATTTTATTTCCACAAGGGTTGATGTAACTGAGGGGGAGTATGTAGATTTTTGGGGGGAACTGGTCGTAATGAGAACTACCCTAGGATCGGGGTACAAGTTACTCCGCTTTGCAATGCGGTGGTAAGGACGTTATTGCAAGTTGGCTGATAAACTTTGACGTACATATATTGACAAAGTACCTTATGTGATAATTTGTTCGATTGACGTCAAATGTTTTCCAAGGTTTAATTTATCAGAAAAACATGAGCTAGAGAGTAAAATTAGTGAACATAAATATTTATATTACTTAATATCGTGTGTGTGTACACTGGAGTAATAATCCAATAGAAAAGTGTGGGTGTATATTTTGTAGCCGAAAATGTTTCGTACATTTCTATGAGTTGAATTGATCCAATTATCGTGGTTATGGCAATGTGAATATTACTAAGAGAGGTTTGATTTTCCCCATAAATCTGTAGTGTGTGGAAACATCGACACATGGAGCCAGCGTAAGAAAACGAATAGACGCCCTCAATATGGTGGTGCTGGAGAAAAATGATAAGGATATTATGATCAACCGAAGCACAAATGTGTCCATCCTGGAAGACCTCGGCATCCACAGTAGATTTTCAATTATCTGCCTACAACATGTCTTTAAATACATTGGACATGTTGTTCACCAAACTGGGTACTCTATCTTGGAGAAAATCATAGTCACTGGCAAATTGGAAGGTTGAGCAGATGAAGGTCACAAATGCGCTGAAGATACCAAGTATCACTGGTGTTTAGTACGTAGGTGTCCGCAGCTCTCTAAGAAATTGGAGTTGGGGTCACAATCATCAGCAATGAGGAACCGACTTTAAGAGAAGACTAAAAAAGGATCAACATTGTTAATAAGTGCGAACCTAAATATAATATGACTATTGACTATCAAATTTGAATTTGCGCTATGTTTTAACGTTGCATTAAATATATATACATTTTTTTTAAATTCACGGAAATAAGTTGCTAAAAATTTTGAAACAGGCCGTGTATAAGTTATGAATCCGTGAAAGTACGGCAATGGTCTCGCTTGGTTGCGATACCTTAAACAAAACATTCTTACGATACCGAAATAAAACCAGTATCAAAAGCGTGTACTATTTTACTTGGAACCTCTTCTATCTACACAGATAAAGGTATTTATTAATATTAATTATTAATCACGTAAGTCTTTTCAAAATGGAGTTAGCAAATTATCGATAAAAGATTATCATTATTAGCTTCATCAGAACATCCTTTATACGAGGTAATTAAATAGCTATTCCCATTAATTCCAAATACTAGATAATACCAATATTATTAATACGAAATTTCGCCCTTCACGTAAAATTAACCCATGGTACTAATTATCTTAATTACTTTATTCCACCATTCTTCATTAAACCCATTAAGATTTAATGATACTAAACGAATGAGATAAAGCATTACCACTAATAATAATTATGATTAGGTTGGTACTTTTGTTACTATCATAAATATAATCTACTGGTTATAATAAATTAATGATTTCCTATTAATAAATAGCTCTAAGATTTTAGTTAAGTTCATATGACGACCTCCGTAGTCCAGTGGCTAAGACTCTTGACTCACAATCCGGAGGTCGCGGGTTCGAACCCGGCGTGCGCAAATAAATTTTATTTGATTAATTTGTGTTATTTCACAATTAATTCAATTAAAATAATATATAGTATATTTGCAGCACGTTCCAGAGTGGAAGATACTATCAGTATCGCCCTGGTGTAAGACCACCATTCAGAATTGAAACGTTGCTTGAAAATGGCTTTAGCCGTGTTTGGTGACCAGATCTGAATAGCCAGGTACTTCCCAACCTTCCTCTTCCCCACATCCTTCCCCTCCCCACTACCTTCAGCCTCAAAACATACCCCAATTGGGGATGCCATAGTCTCACTGGCTCCAGACGGGAACAGTTGAGATTCTTGTGCGGTATTAACTGTAACAAAAAAAAAATATATGAACGAATTACGAATAAGCGAAATAACCAACCTTAAAAAAACACGAGAGAGCAGTTAATATATATTTTTTTATATGAATACCGCACAAGGGTCCCAACTGCTCCCGTCTGAAGCCAGTGAGACTATGTCATCCCCAATTGGGGTATGTTGTGAGGCTGACGGTAGTGGGGAGAGGAAGGAGAAAGGGAAGAGGAGGTGGGGAAGTACCTTTTTAATTTTATTTTTATTTTAGCGACTATATAAAATAATTGTACAAACAAAATATAATGGTGAAATTAAGTATAAAATATTTTATTTCTTAGTCCTCCTTACTAGGACGTCCTGTGCCGAGGCGGACTAAAGTTATTTAAATATAGTTTTTGGTTTTATATGTCGTTTTTAGTGTCTTCATTAGGGTTTTTTCATTGATCTCTATCAGCTTTATTTTTATTCTTGATTTGTATTCATTAGGATTTTTTATTAGTTTTATGTCTTGAGGAAGGATGTTATGGAGTTTTGTTGTAAAGTATGTTTAGTTTCTTTGTACGAATGTGGTTTTATAACTTGAAATATTTTTTATATCGTTTTTATTCGATCTAGTGTTATGCATATACCTGGATATTCAGATCTGGTCACCAAACACGGCTAATGCCATTTCAAGCCACGTTTCAATTATGAATGATGGTCTTACACCAGGGCGATACTGAGAGTATCTTCAACTCGGAACGTGCCGCAAATATACTATTTATTATTTTAAATGAATAAATTGTGAAATAATACAAATTAATCAAATAAAATTAATTTTCAACGCCGGGATTCGATCCCGCGACCTTTGGTGTGCGAGTCAAAAGCCTTACCGCTGGACTACGCCGACTGTCCTATATTTCGTACTCTATTTCCATTGACGACCGTAATATAGTACGAAAGAAAGATTTTTATGTTTGATTGATATTGTGTGAAAGACGAAAAACAGATGACGACAGCTCGATTCACATATTAGCCGAATCATACAAAAAATGAGTCGAAGAAACGACCTGTTCTTATGAATCCAACAACAACCATGAACGGTGTGCCGATCGTATCCGTCGAATTTTCCACACATGCACCGGTACACCAGGATCAATGCTGCTAGAAATGAGAATGCTCCATTCAAATACCCGTAGAACAGGCTCAGCATGGCTACATTACAAAATATGGCAATAATAACGGATTTACTATCAGACGGACCGCCCTCAATTGCACAGAATTAAGTAGGTTTATCAAGTATTTTGGAGCTTCAGCCCAAAGGTGGCTCCCAAATTCGATTGATGGACGTTATTATTTGTTTAGCAGCTAATCACCATTGAAGAATCTACTAGCCCTACATAAGACACCCAAAAATTCGATATTTTATAAAATTATTTCAAATCATGCGCAAGCGTCTAATGCGTATAATGTAAAGTTCTAGCATAGCATCTCTCTTTTTAAATCTATTTATTTATAATATTACATTATTTTGTCTGACCGTAATAGAAAAGAAGGCAACGTGGCCTGGACACACTTGACGTCATAGTTCTATTATATTCCATCTTGTTCGTTTCCATACGATACGTGTGAGACGGTATGACCTCTCACTACTACTGGTAATTGTATAGGCGTATAACATTTTCAGACCAAACAAAAATAATGGTTGAAAGCTTTAGTAATAAAACCGATAATGCGCTGCATTTTCTATTAGTTTATTGTCATTATTCAAATTACTGAAATAATTTGCAATCGAAAAATACACATGCAAACCAGTTTCCGCGTATTGATCAAATTAAACCATCATTATAACGTGTTAACTGGATAATTACTGTAATTCCTGACCAAATGAAAAAGGAACATAAATATTTTGTGTTATCTTTTATAATGTTTGCATTTTGGGAGGTGGGTATGGTTACCGCATCAAAGGAAAATTTTATAGGATAACCAACACCTCTGCCATAAGTCACTCCAAGTGTTTCGCTACGTTTAGTGACTTACCAGGTGTGCCCGGGTTCAGGGGGGGAGATTTTTCAAGGACAGGACAGGTTTAGGAGGTATTTTGACCTCCCCAGCAGAACTCCTCGACTCATCGCCTTGCACCGCAGTTAAAGGGATGGATTCGTACGTTATGACATAGGCCCCGAGGGAAATTATTTATGGTTTACATACATACTCACATAAAATGTAGAAGAACAATTTAAAAAATATAATAAAAACATCAGAAACGTCACCGGAGATCAAAATTTCATTCACATTTTTACTTCAAATAATGTCAGGAATCGCTGGTAAGAGTAAGTCAAGTACGTCCCTTAACACCCTACATACCGTATATACTAGAGTATACGTGAGTATAAAAATTGACACTGTAAATAAATTCGTTTGACATCAATACAAATCTAATATTAAAAGTATTATTGAAGTTGCGATCGTTATCTTTTTATTTTTCTGTGTCCTGTTCTCTTTATATTTTTTTTCGGATTATTAGTGTTATTTTCTTCTTCAATGATATATTACGTTGATGGGAATAACCTTTAAAGTTTTAAAAAGAGAGGTGTCTTAATTAAAAATTCTCCAATCTTCTTACTCCCATATTCAGCGTAAGATTTTCTTAATTATATAGTCTCTACTATAAATCTTTTAAAAGGGGCCTTTCCCTTATAAAAAAAAATATATGCAATATTGCGTCTTTGTCAAAAACCAGTCATTAACTCTTTTCTATTAAATTCAGTCGTTCGGACTATTTAATGAATTTTGTTAAAGCTTCATACTGAACTCCCAACCAGAGGTCTGTAGTTCCGACCACGCGAGCTTCTAGAATAAGGAAGTTGAGTCCATTTTTTTTATTTTTTTTTATCAATGTTCGCATTCAAACTTAAATACTGGTATTTTTTTTTTTTTTTTTAAAGTTCGTTTTCATAGTAAAATTAATTCTCAAAGTTTAAATTTTATTAAGCCCGCCAAAACGAGCGGATCCGAGCGGTAAGAAGCGGGGTGTGGGTGTGACGTCATTTGAACTGAGAAAACTCCGTCGCTTGGGCATTTTGTATGGAGATTTTAAAATTCTTCAATAAGGAATTCCAGTAATTTTTTTTATCAATGTTAACCGTCTATCAGAATTGATGTTATTTTAAAAAAAGAAAATTGATCAAGTTTTCGTGGTTAAATTAATATTTAAAGGTAGAATTTTTGTTTCTCGCGCCAAAACTCTTCACAAACACGGTATTACCATCGCTGGCCGATCGCCGTTGGTTGAAGTATCACCCGCCAATTCAGGCCGCCGCGCAAAAAAGTAAAGACCGAAAGTAAGATAACGGTTTACAGCGCAGTTCACTGTGAGACTTTTCTGCGCAATCAATAAATTTAATATACTTGCACAAAACTAGTGAGGTTTACGGCGAAACATCAGATGTCAGATGAGTAGAGAATACGTAATGATTATTATTTATACTGAAAAAATGTATTGTACTTATTGTAACATACAAATGAACACAATTAATAATTTGATGTATTTACTTGGAAGCTTTAACTCCACAAATTTCAGCACTTATGTGGTCAGTATTATCTATTTTAAATATAAAATCAACATGTCAGAATCAACGATTTGTAGGTAGTCGGACTGGCCTTGAATATATCCGATTTCTGACATGGTATGTGGTTTTTTAAACAGATTTTGCATTACATAAACTTTGTTTACTAAACCATTAAATATACCAAACCACCCATTACTAAACTTAAAAAGACTTTTAGGGGATAGAATGCAAAACCGTTTGGCCCATAAGTAAACGACGTTTGGCCTATACACCTCTCTCATCATACACAAACCATCTCTCGTGTAATAGAAAGAGATGCACCGTAGACATTTCGATGATCCGCTCTTTATACAAACTGAGGTTCCAATGACGTCAGAATTCTTTCGACCATTCATGAAGCGTTTTTAGTTCGTAGCTTTTTGATGGATTTTTAAGAAGGTTTAATTAATTCTAAGAATAACAATATAGAAATATATTTAGAATCGATATTTTTTGATCTACATGAACATATTTTTTATAAGTCAAAATATTTTTCACTCAACTTCCTTATTACGATGTAACCACGTTCCAAAAGGACGTAGAAAAAATACAAAAAGGTCAGCCCATTAAAAGTGCACGCCACTGAGATGTTGGGTAGGATTAAAGAAATTAGCGCAGCTGGTCGGGGGAAAAATCATGGGAAATAGGTTAGGGTTAGACAACGCCGAGCTACTAACGAGGAACAGGTAAAGGGCTTATTGTTTTATAATCTTTGTAAAACTGTTAAATTATACACCTTCTTGTTTTATTTTAAATTTTTTACAAGCTGGGATACTGATGTTCGAACACACGACGGATCTTCGATATATCCCTATCAATGGGTTGAACCACCCATACAAAAAAGGTTTCGAATGGTCCACAATGTTCCAGAACATTTCCCAAAATTGGAGAGTGTTCTGGAATGTTCCACATTAGTCTGGGATGTTCCGGGAAGTTCCAGACTATTTCTGATCATTCCACAATGTTCTGGGATGTCTGGAGTGTTGTGGAATGCTCGAATGTTTCTGGACTGTTCTTGAAATTTCTAGAGGGCGAAATTTCCAGCCCTTATATCTTCGAAAGCACGCTTTTTCATCCACGAAAGCATTTTCATGGATGGAGGATAGAGGACTACCACACCTTATAACTCCTTTGATCGTACTGGGACTAGTTTCTGAGTTTTAGCGGCACGCACATTGTACACTTTCTTCTGTAATATAATATATTGATTATTATTCTTTTAAATTAAATCAGATCCAATTTATCAGTGTCATTATTAAATTTTACAAGAACGTTATTTTTGTTATTATGACATCTGGTTCGGCTTTAAAGGCCATTTTTAGTCAAATTTTATTTTTCGTCGATATATACGCTTCGCATAAACTGTGGTTATGCCACATTGTGATGACTTATTTACTCCTTCCCTATTTTTACGTGAATGAAGTATTAAGTGATTCTTAAAAATTATTTGTAAAAAAAAATTACTTGGAAATCAATCAACCGTTAAAATTTTAGTAGTGCAGGTTTGTCTTGATTGTTTTTAAACATAAATTCAAAAAATAAAAGCAAGCTAAATAATTTTTTTGTATTCTGCGTTAACATTGCAACTCCAGTTAAATTTAGAAAGTGGTCAATATAAAAACCGATATCTCATAATAGGTTTTTTATCCTTAATCCCTTATGTTTATAAACACTATTGCATTAGTTCGTAGATTTTAGAAAATGTGACGATTTTAATGATTTAACAAACATTTTGCGCGTCTCATTTGATGTACAAGGAAGAAGTTTTGAAGTATTTGACCTACGTACCAATGCTAATTTGCGTATCATTTTTATTTATCACTGTAGTTATTTATCATGTTCTTATTATATACTGTTTCTACTATTTAAGCCTGTTGATTTCTTACAAGATACATTTAAAAATTAAAATGCAATATCGATTATCTTTAACCCCTAGATTCTCCACGCAGCAAATCATCAAAATGCGTTTATTTTGGCATTGCATTCGATTCCTGATAATTCGCTGTTGTTGAACGTATTTAAAAATTAAATATTGTTTTTGAAAGCATGTAAAAGTAGTTTAGTTTCATTCAAATTACAAATCGAATTCCGCACTCCTGGACACATTGACTCCCAGACTCCTACCCACCCCTTATAGCTAAGTCCTTCCAAAAACTTTCACTTCTTCCTTTCTTGAAAAAAACTCTCCACATAGCACCCCCTAATATGACACCGGCTCTGAGGGAAATTGTTTACGGTATACCTAAAATGTAGAACAATAATTTTTAAAAATAATAAAAAAAATATAAAAAAAGTCATGGGAGACCAAAATTTCTTTCACATTTTTAATTCAAATAATGTCAGGAATCACAGATAAAATAAGTCAAGTACATCCCTTATCCTCCAGAGCATACACAGCGCCCTTGAGGTGATTTTTCACAAAAACAGAGCTATACAAGTCATCAAGTATTATTATTATAAGTACAAAAATTGACACTGTAAATAAAACCGTTTGATATCAATACAAATTTTTTCCTTCCCAGAACTTCTTATCCCTCCTTGTCGTAAAAAAAATCCTCCACACAGGAGATGACATAGGCCCTGAGTGATTTTTTTCCTGAGATCCTCTTGTATGGAACTAATGTAACCGATACAAACTGAGATAGCATAATTATTTCACAAAAAGATTCTACGGATGTTCGACTTCTGGGAGAAATACGAGTAGGAATATCCCAAAACTGCTCTGTCGGTTAAAAAAACTGATTCGGTTCATCTTTAAAACCTTCAACTATCTGCGAACCCAAGCATACCTTGAGCCATTATAAAAAAAATGGAAAATAATAACTTAAGCTATGTACAGAACCTACTAGTAATTACGTAGATATAGTACCTACATCTCTGTTTCAATCGCATCACGGTTCGCTCTTCGTTTGTTTATCAAGAGCTTCATGTACAATACTACACTGTACACTGTCCAATATCCACAGAGCTAATGCAATACGACCGCTTTTAATCAGGTATTCCGTCACAAGTTGGGAAGATTTCAATCCAATCTGGCGGGATTTGCCATTTCTCTAATCAATGAGGGCCGTAAATGACGGATTACTAGTTTAATTCGCGGATGGTGCATAGTCATAGCGGATTGCTGTGTTCTGCTATTATAGAAATTGTTGGTTTGTTGGGATAAATGCGATGAAGAATTGTAATGAAATGATAGTGTGTGTGGCATTATGACATTAGCATATATCAAATATTTATACAGCGGGTAACATCACATACCTGAAGGAATTTATCCAGCGATTTACTAAGCATATTTTGTAGGTGTCATTTTGCTGTTCGATAATGCTTCTTTTTAATAAAATATATTTTTCCATAAGCTGAACAAAAAATCTAATTAAATAAATTTCCCAGCTTTGCTTCGACTTATTTCATGTATTTAAAGTGCTATTTTTCCATTTTCATGGTGGAGTTTAAAATATATATATATATTTGAACACCTCACAGCTGCCCTCTTTTGAAGCCAGTGAGACTACGGCGTTACCAATTGGGGTACGTTGTGAGGCCAAAGGTAAATAAGGAGGGGAAGGAGATGGGGAAAAGTAAGATGGGGGATTTACCTGGCTATTCAAATCTAGTCACCAAACATGGCTAAAGCCATATCAAGGGAGAATTTTCATTTCTGAATGGTGGTGGTCTTACACCAGAGTGATACCGAGAGTATCTTCCACTCCGGAACGTGCCCCAAATATACTATGTTTTGTTTTTCATTATTTAATTGCAAAATAACACAAGTTGATCAAATAAATTTAACACGCGCCGGAATTCGATCTCGCGATTTTCGGATTACGAGTCGAGAGCCTTACCCCTCGATCGCGGAAAACTTAAAGTATTTTTTTATGATGTTATGCTAATGATGATGTACTTAACTTATGTTTAAAAGATGTACAAACCCGGCTGGGCGTGAACTTCATATCATATTTAAAATAATAAGAATATTTCAGAAAATTAATTCGCATTTTCTCTACCGCCAATCCCCACATTATTGAGTCGCTTTGTAAAATATGCTATCTATGCTATAGAATGATCCACGGATCGCGGCCGAGGTGCGAAAATGCCTACATTTGCTCAGCACAAATCCCAACACTCTCAAAGATTTGCCTCATATCGTTTCTATGTGCGTATCAAATGTGATTCCCAAGTTTTTCAAAATAACAACGTGCCTAAGAGATGTTGTTAGTATTTTTATTCCTTTCTAATACCGAATAAAAATACTAACCATAAATAAATATTTGACTGAAAACAATCTTATGTTTTCTCTTATTTTCTTAATTTAAATCATATTGAATAATAATACGCTCCTAGTTGCACGCTAAATGTAACCGGTCACTCCCGCAATTCTTTCTAAGGCCTTCCCGGCCTCCCGAAGGCTGTATATTTCTAGGTTATGGCGGACGTTTGTCAGCAGAAATCCCCCTAAGCCTCCCACTAAGGCAGGAGAACATATCTCGGTTACATTTAATATCTAGTAAGTCGTTAAGAAGAATGTCTGGCTTACGGCCTGTAGTCTTGTGTATTGCATCTGAACGCTGGTGGCGTCTTGTTTAATGGGAGTAATGCTATTTATTAAATTGTTAATAATAGAGCACCATTTTTGGTACAAGCATGGTACCAAAAATGTGGTACATTTTTGGTACAAGCGAAACGTATGGCGTAAAGCAGTGATAGGTACGCATAAAAAAAACTTTAAAAGTTATATCTTTATTATGTGGTACCTGTGTTGTCCTTTACTTGATTTCTCTGGAGGCCAGGAGTCGATTGCACAGCGAACATCTTGTATG
This sequence comes from Limnephilus lunatus, assembly GCA_917563855.2. Taxonomy (NCBI): domain Eukaryota; kingdom Metazoa; phylum Arthropoda; class Insecta; order Trichoptera; family Limnephilidae; genus Limnephilus; species Limnephilus lunatus. Next base: position 87,299,882 of record OU830594.1, on the reverse strand, counting down.
ACTTCTTTTGTTTTCCAAAACAAAGGAGTTGATCGCTCAGTAATTTTGAATAAAACACTAAACACTAATATATTATATATTTCAACCAATTTACACCAAAACCTTGACAAATTATATACTTAAACCATCCAATCAATCTATTGGTGAAAACTGCATGAAAATCAGTTGCGTGGTTTAAAATATCTAAGCGTACAGACAGGGGGAGCGACTTTGCTTCGTACTATGTGAAGATTGGTTGATTGTGCATAAAAGTTCAGATAAACTTGCAATAACGTGAAACAGTTATTAATGCTTGCTTTTAGGCTTTTAGAAATGTTAAGACGACAATATTTAAACCCTAAAATATATTCATAATCTTAACGACGTAAGTAGAGAAGCCGTTTAAACTAATTGCGACTCGCGACCAGTATATTGGACGGACCTACTGTCGAATTTACCCTATCAAAGAAAAGAAGAAGAAGACAAATAATGTAGGAATCTTATCGACGTAAGTGATGAAAGCGTGAAAACAAATAAACGCCCGCGGCACGGCGTATTGGACGAACGTACGGTAGAAGTCACCCTAGCAGGCCTGGAGATTCGACCTTTCCACCGCGTTCATTTTAATTAATTCTGAAGAACGTGTTACAAATATTTAAAATGTGTCTCTATGTCTCACTCCCGAAGTTATTAATGCATTGTCTAGAAACATAAAATCTGGTGCTTACCACTAACTTTATAGTTGAAAAATGGGTTATGAAGTTTTAAAATCGTTTTATGTAAAATATATTAATGGTAAGGTACCGTTTTTTATTATTTTACAATATAAATAACTCGCATCCCTTGTGCGGCGTGGAAATAAAAATGATAATTCAATTACAAATTCATCGGAAATGATTAAAATATGAGTTTTGAGCAAATAAAAATTATTAGGGTTGTGTACCGCCTTAAATAGAAAAAATTATAAGAAGACAATTTTGTTCTAGATTATTAAGATAAAATGTGAAGAGTAGTAGAAATAAAATAAATAAATAATATCAGTACACTTACTTAATATGTAGATGGTGGGTGGTAAGTACAGAGAGTTGTATTATTTTTGAACAATTTAATAGTCCGTTGGTATAAAATGAATAATTCTTCTCATCTCATTAACGTCATGTCGGTGTACTGAAAATAACAAAATGAATAGAAGCCTGCAAACTTCAGACGAGTATGCATTTTCCTTCGGGATTTTTTCAGGTTTTTTTCAGACTTCCAACCATGGCTCGAGACACGTTCCCCAATTAGGGTGAACTTCCCCGCTTCCTGCACAACTCCCCCCCAGGGTTATTATTATTATACTCACCCTAATGCAAATATCTGGGGAGGGTTGTGATAGCTACATTAGTTTGAGAATAATACTGGAAATATTGCGAAGAACTTAACGCTGTAGATCAACTTTATAATTTTATTCAGTTTCATTATTAAACTAGTTCCGTGAATAGCACATCTCGCAAAATAGTACGTCGGTTTTACAAAGTTGTCTTATTTACTAAATCATAAGCAAAACTTCCTTTGAAATCGTAAGGTTTGTAAGTCGGTACTTAAATATTTGTGTATTTACATTATTATGTAATTACCCATGAATATTTTACAAATTTATACAATTTGTTTAAGGGAAATGTCAACATCTGAATATGCCTCGCCAATTCGGAACCCGTAGTGCAAGTATACATAGATAGCGTATAACATATTCAAAACCAATTTATAAAATATCTTACCTTCGAATTCAACAATAACTTTGAATGCACATTTCAAACTTTGCAACAAAGGCGAGCAAAAGCTGATTTGACATTTATACACAAAATTTTAAATAATAAAATTGACTGTTCCGAACTTCTTTCCCTAGTTAATTTTAACATACTTTTAAGACGTACACGCCATACAGAACTATTCCGCACGCTGAATTAGAAGGCAAATGTAGTAAATAATTCGCCAATCAATCCCGATCATGCTTATTTAATTCTATACATATATTACAGTATTTACCTACTCACCTAATTATTAACATTTTTACATGATAGCTTTTGAAAACACTTTTATATAATATATTCTGCAATTTTATTATGTTGGGTGTAAGGTAGATTTGAGAAGGTGAAACTTCGGATGGATATTCTTGTATGTTTCGTGAACACCTCAATAGGAGAATCTGTGCTGAGGTCTGTCTAAAATCTAACATCGACATTTTTTCCGATTCACGGCCCAAATTTTAAAAAAGCATCATGTCAATAATATAAATTGTTTCATGCGCATACATACATGCATACATAAAAACATACATACACACTTATTCTCTCACACACACACACCTTCCCACTTAACATAATTATTACTAAATATGCATACCATAAATAAGACACTACAATGAAACACATAATAGGTACCTAATATGAAATATACTTATTAATTGTAAATAGTTTTCAGCAATCTAACTAATGTACTGTTTGTTTCTGTTTATAATAAATAAATCTCAATGACTTTTCTTTTTACATACTTTCTTTCGTAGTGCCTTCAACCAAGATCATGCGAACTCTGGTGGTATAAAAAGGTAGTTTCCAACACCATCTTGAACTGGATTCGTAACGTATCGAACAAATGCACAGACAGATGAAATGCCAATTGGTCGAGTTTAAACTGCATCACATTTACGCAGTAAGACAGACAGAAAACGAATTACTAACATTTTGTTTAAAATTAATTTCAGCTTTTTCATTAGATTTTTCTGTACTTCGAGATCGAAATCATTCAATATTAGGTATATTACATTAGATTATTGTGCTCTCTTTGAGGATGCAATGTGGAGGATTTTTTTTAAAGAAAGGTAGTTCTGAAAGAAAAAAAATATTCGCACGTCGGGTTTCAAATCCGCGACCATTAGATTCGCAAACAAAGATCTTAAACATTCTACCACGGAATTGTATCAATAAAGTTCTTTCAATACAAAGATAACGTTGAATCTTTTGACTGGTTGAATAATTTACATTGACGCTAACTGAAGACAACTTTAAACTTTTTTTTAATAAAAAAGCACAGAAAAAAGTCCCTGAAGATACAGAAAATAATGATTGCAAGTAATATTTTTCTCCCAGTAACCGAGTCGCTTCGTGAATAGGAATAGGAAATGAACGTTTTCCCCGAAGTATTTTTTCTTTCCACTTTCAACTGTAGCCAACAGATGTCACTAAAAATAAGTATTTTCCATTTCCAATTGTTTTTCTTTTTATTATTTTTATACGCCAGGTGTTATCCGGTGACAAAATCACAACTTGGATTCACCTTTTTGTTTTCCGATATTGAATTTCATATTTTACAAAAAGCCTTTTACCCTTCTGAAGTTTTTTAAAATATCGTCCTATGAGCGGGAAACCCTTTTGTTATAGGAGCTGCTTCGCAAATAATGATAAGTCACAGTCAAAGGATGGGCGATAATATAATTGAACTGTTGCAAAATAATGTCCAAGTAATCGTTGAAATATAACATCTCCATAAGACATGCATTTAAAAATCTGGTATCATAGTGATTGTGATTTTTCAATTTGGGAGACGAGTATCAGTACCGCCACCCCAGGAACGATTTATTGGAACTGCAATAGTTCACCCCAAGTGGTGCACTACTTTTTGTAACATACCAGGAGTGCACGGTTCATGGAGTGGGATTTATCTAGGTCTTGGTGGTAGATTCACCTGGCTACATACTGCATGGCGGGCTGGATTGGAAGAGACTGGTTGAGGGTCTGGTTGTATTAAGTATACGGATTACCACTGCGGTGTAAAAAGTATTTAAAAAAAAGAATATTTTTTTTAAGAAATCTTGCTAAATATGTTGGTGTTTGTTGATTCCATCCCGACCCGAGTGTTATAAGCGGAGGTCTTACTTTTAACTTACAAATCGAGGTTCGTATGACGTTAGGCGTATCCCACCATTTTGGATCTTCATGACTTTGAAAAATGAAAACTTTGAAAATTATTCTGTGAAATTGACATTTGTAGAAAATAAACAGCTATATAGATAGCAAGTTAAGAGCTGAACATTTAAAAAAAAATGACCGCTGATCTTTGGTGGTCCCGGGTCGACAGTCACGTCGCCGATACTTTAAACAACATGTCGACATATTATGTGACAATAGGCTTTAGATCAATGCTAGGAACGATACAGTACACCAATTATAACGAGATATAAAAATGACATCTGCAGCAGCTATTTAGAATTGAAAGCATTCAAGTTTCTGACTTTTCAAAAATTCATCAATAATGGTGACGGTGCTGTTCCCGTAATTTTAGAGCGAAGTGCAGGTAAGGATAGCGCGCGACGAGTTGTTTGTGATGTAAGTATGCAACACGAATATCGGAATCTTGCATATTAATGCATAATTATCATTATAATCCTTGTGGAAGAATGAAGGCTCTTCCGAAACACACCGTGTGATCATCAATTTGCTCCAAGTATTCACCTTTTACAACCATTTTTGAAAAGGGTTGTCAAATCGTTCAAATACCAAGACTTTGGTTTTACTTAATGACATTCATCATTATTGAATCATTCATATTAACTTTGTTCATTCTAGACGCGGGTTTTAAAATGTTCTCATCTTCATAAAATACAACAAGTTCCAAATAAGTAGTGAATAATATTCCGGTGAATGCACTCTCCGCTGCTCGTTCCGTAGATTCCAATTATTTCTGTTTGCAGAAAGAATTACTAGGGGCATATTTTAATTATTAATGTGTAAATACAGACGAGAATTTTATGTTTGCTGCACTGTGAAGTGTATGCGCAAAACAGGGATCCTTGAATTATGCTCCGTGATCGTGGGCAAGGTTCTCGACTAGCTATCTGGAGGTCGCTGGTTCAGATCCCGGCATGCGCAAATAAATTTTATTTGATTGATTTGTGTATTCACAATGTATTCATATCAAACAATATAAAGCATATTTGCGGCACGTTCCATTGTGAAAAGTGTCGCCTTAATGTAAGACCACCATTCGGAATTGAAACGTTGCTTGAAATGGCTTTAGCCGTGTTGAGTGACTAGAATTTAATAGCCAGGTACTTACCCAACTTCCTCTTCCTCATCTTCTTCCCGTTAACACCTACCTTCAGCCTAACAATATGCTCCAATTGGAGCATGTGCCAAGTATCACTGGCTCCAGGCAGTCAGAAGCTGTTGGAACTCTTGTGCGGTATTGTATTGTATCACAATTAGTCTGTGATTAGTTATCACATTACTTTAGTTTTCTTTAGGGCTATTTGAGTCTCATGGTCTCGTTTCTGAGATGGGCCTAAGATAAATGAAGGTAAATGTGCAGAGTCATTATAATTCTAGAACTCCGCATACAAACCTTTCAGTCGGAAAGAACGTTAATCCTTCGAATTATAATGAATTACGATACGTCAATAAACAATTGACTTGATTTAAAGAACTTAAGTATTTCAGTAAGCATCCTGTAGTACTGGATAATACTGGTCCCAAATAATGAATGTCTCTGGAGAGAATATTGAAGATATTATAAGAATACCTGTAATAACACACACAAAAAAATAGAAAAATGCAGTAACGGTTTTTTCATGGCATATCGTTAGGCTTTCATTTGAAACTATTACTAAAAATCGATAGGAAGAGTGAATGGAGCGCCACACTACTGTATTGGCACATGCTCCTAGCATTATTTACATTCATAAATTGTCGTCTCATGCATATTCTTCCGTGGTTATGGAAATTGATTATTTTTTAATTGTATATTTATGAATGTATTTATTATACAGAAATGAACAGCAACAAAATTACAGTAAAAGTTTACGTAAGTGGAAAGATTTTCTTCAGAAAAATCGAACAGAAGTAACGCGTACGATCATAAGTTAATACATATGTATATTGTGTATGGAATGTATCGGGAGCATCTCCTATTCTTATCCTACATTCCTCTTATTTTCCCCTTATCTAAAATTACTTTTAAAATAAAATAAAACTCTAATTTTTCTGGCTTAACTTTAATCAATTTCAAATGTATTTTTAGTATTTTATTATGTAAGCTGTTTACTTACGAACAGATAAAAAAACAACTTTTACTTGAATTAAGATATATTTATTTATCTCTTGAAATCTTCAAAGCTAATGTTGAAGATATCAAGAGATGTGTTATTTTTTTTAACCGAAGATTTTCTCCAAATAATGTCAGGAATCACGGGTTAAAGTAAGTAAAGTACGTCCCTTCACACCTTGTATATATAACAGTAAACTGATTAAAAGCTAGATATACTTGTAAATAATGCAAACACAGCAAATGATATCATTAACTAGAATCAACAGTAGTAAGTAGAGTATGCAAGCTCGCGATGAGCAGAATATTTCATACTTCTCGCTCAGCACTAGTACTAGTAATGGTTCACGGTAGATAATTGCTTCTGTAACTTGTGATTTATTTAATGCTAATGTAAACTTCCTCCCAGAGATGGCGGTGCCTGTTGCCGTTTTAAGCCTTTGAATAATTTAATTTTGCTCCGGGCCTTGCTTACTTATTTTCACGAATTGAGATTTATAAGAGAAAAACTGATTTGATAAGTTTTGCAGATAAATTCTTCCACGTCTTCTGTGGGAATTTGTGTTTTGTATTTTATCCTCGGCTGTCAAGTGTCTGTAAGACCAGACAGTTGTAAAATAATTTGTTATTTAATTATTTGGGATAACCTTGCTGATACCTTTGAATTTGTGAAAATTTCTTCAAACTTTATTGTAATTAGTTTTCAAGTTTTGTTCAATCACTTTTGCTTAGTGTAAGGAACTTTAAGTATCGCCTTAGTGATAAAGCACCGTTCAGGGTCAAAATTTCGCTTGAAATAACTTTAGGCGGTGACCAGATTATTTTAGCCAGATATTTACCAACCTTTCTCTTCCACATCTTCTTCCCATCCTTCTTCCTTCATCCTCATAACAGGTAAACCCACAAATAAGGTGCGGGGTCACGCTGAAACCAAACAGTTGGGACTCTTGTGCGATTTTTTTTACAATTGTTCGGTTGGGTTTAGTTAGGGCGAGGTAATATTAGGTTAGACCTAACGTGAGCTAGATATTGCCAATGGGTGGTAGTCTATGTTTGTGACGCTGAGTTAGTACCTGAAAGTTTTTTTTTACGTTCACTGAACATATGAGGCTTTGAGAAAAATAATTTCCCTCAAGCCTATGTCATCTTTGGGGATGCCGTAAAGAAGGTCTATTTGAGGAAAGGAAGGAGTGAATATATTGTACGAGGGAAGAAACACAGAGGTAAATTAAATCGTTTCATAGCTCAGCTGTTCAATGAACGAGTCATAGAAACGACCCATTCTCATGTGATAAATGTTAATCGTGCACAAATGTGAGGGCTTTTCGCGGGATTCGAGGGATTTCCCTACTATGCACTAGTACCAAAGGGATCAATAACACTAGTTTCTCGGAGTATCTTCCATTGAAATGCAGGTAAAACAAGCACAGCATTGCCTCCAGCTGAAGATGACCGAAGATAAACGTACGAAGTTTGTAGGTTTTCAGGAGCTCTTCAGATCAAAACTAGAGTTCAGCCTGGAAGGACGTCTATACTCAGAAGTATTATTATAATTACAAATCGACAATAAATGTTGTATTAAGAACCTTACAATCAAGCCATATATAGTTTATATGGATAATAAGTACTGGAGAATACAGGTTCCAATACTTACTGTGAAGATACTCTTATCCTCTGGAGAGAGGAGAAAGGCCATACCATTCATCCAAATTTGATTTTTGTTAGAGATTTCAACAGGAACAAAAACTCAACAGTTAATTGGATTTTGTTTGAGACAATGAATCGTGATATAATCCTTTATATTTTTCCCATCTACTTTGATGATGGACACAACTTGGCAATCCGAAAGCGTTTCCAACATCTCGTAATAATAAAATAAAAAAAAATCTTCATAATCATATATATTTTATCAGCGAAAACATGTTTTTAGGCTTATTGTTTTATTTTAACACTCTTTATTTTTATGTATCTTTGTAAAGCTGTTTGTTTTCCAAATAAAGATTATTATTATTATTATTATTATTATATATACCACAAACACCAGTGGCAGTGCGTGAGTTTTCAGTGAGCTAGAGTGCTAACATTAAAAAATACGACATTACTGATGTTTTTGTAGCTGAAAATGTTTTTATTTTCAAAGTTACAACATTTGTATGAAGATCTTTCAGTAAGTGGATGCGGTGCATCCCTTGACTGAAAGAATCCTGAAGATCTTCGTACAAAAAGTTGAAAATAATAAAAAAATGAAATTCATTTTTAGCTACAACAACGTCAATAATGTCATATTTTTCAATCTTAGTGCTCTAGCTCACTCAAAACTCACGGAACGCCACTCCTAAGCACAAGTACCTTTTTATTTATAATTGTATAAAAATAAATGTTTTTCGTTCCCTGAAATATATATGAAAGATAGCAAGCAGTGTGTAAATACTAACTATTAGGCGAATGAACCAGTAAACTTGTGAATTTATAATTTGGAATGGAATCAAAAATAAAACAACTGCTAACAAAAATCCAAAGCAGTAAACTTAAATGTTTGTGTTAGTTTTAAACTTCATTCGAAAAACCACATCTCTAGATAAACATTAGCTTTTCGCGCAGACTGGGGAAGGCGTTGTCTTAAAATTGTTCGCAAAAGTTGCTACAACCATCCATCGCACTATGGCCCCGCTTGCTTAATTAGCAGGCCAAATCCATGTTGGTTTATTTATGATATGTCATTAATAAAACTATTTTATGTATACAGGTACTATCATTAGATTTAATCATTTAAAGCAGTGGTTCCCGACCTGTTTTGACCAGGGACCACTATGACGTTTATTTGTTCTCACAGGGACCACAAGGTAAAATAATGATGAACTGTTAATAAGCGCGACCTTGCAATTACTATGATTTTGCAATTCAATGTGCTCTTCTTGGACTTCTTCAGCTACCTTTCGATAATTAATACCAAAAGGGTAACGAATCAGCTTTTGGATACCTTTTGATTTGGTTTTATAATAAATGAATAAATGATTCACGGACCACATGTGGTCCGTGGACCACCAGTTGGAAACCACTGATTTAATACCATAAAAAATGCTTTTACGGTAAGGTAAATACGCCCCTTGTTATAAGACAGATAAATGATAAAAGTACAGGAAAAATGATGTATTTTGGGTAGACAAAGGAATGAAAAATTGTTGTAATTATAGTGTGTTGAATAAAAACATAAGGTATCTACTTAGATAAATTAACTACAAGAGTGTTTAGGCATGTAAACTTATTTGCATTGAATTAGTTATGGAATTCCAAAGCAGATTTTCCCTTTCCTAAGGTTCAAACTACAACTATCAATCAATATTTTAACCCTAAATGCATTCGAGATACGGTAAAACAGTTGTACCACCTCTCATAAACTGATGAAACTATTTTTTTTTTCAAATTGCGCACTGATACAGCTATCAAATAATATAATGCCCAATTTTCAAAAAACATCTACGACCTTCATACTAAGAATAAAGAGGCATCCTTGGCCGAAGAGAAAGGCTCTCGACTAGCAATCCGAAGATCGTAAGTACAAGTACAAACCTCGGTGTGCTTATGTAATTTTTATTTGATTGAATTGTGTTATTTCACGTTCCAAAGTGGTCGATACTCTCAATATTACCTTGGTGTAAGACGGAGTAAAATGAAATATTCAGTATCAAGTTACTTGAAATGGCTTTAACCGTATTTGGTGACCGGATCTGAATAGCTTTCTTCGTACTTCGTACGAACGTACTTTCCTATCTTCCTCTCTTCACTTATTTTAGCCTCACAATATACCCCAATCGGGATACCTCGCTGACTTCGGAAGGTTGGGAGGGCTTGGGATTCTTGTGCGCTATAAAAAAATAATAAATCTCCTAGACTATAAAATTTTCTCCCAAGAATGTGCAAACTTATCGATGGTATCCATAATTAATATTCAAATAATGCACCTACGCCTATTTGGGACAGAATCAAAGCCAAGCTCCGAATGCTCTAAAATGATGGAATATTATCGTTACAACCGTTTCAGAAAACGAAAACATTGTAAAACTCTTTTTCTTCATTTGTCTGATAAATTATTGATTTTTTTCCTATTTGGTGTTTGACTTTTGATGCTGATAGCGAGTCCACTTGTTTAAGCCCGTTACTGTACCTAACATATATATGATCTATGCATGATTGAGTTATGCGCCCGCTAACAATTGCTTCCCGCGTCACATCGTCTATACATTTGATCAAATAATTGCTTGCAAGAATATTTTCATAAGAATTTACTATAGGATCATGAAAATTCATCAGGTTTATATTGGTGTCTCCAAAGAACGAATCCGTCAGAATAGATTCAATTTCCCTAATAAACGATAGTTTGTTAAGATTCGGCGGTCGATATATCGCTAATATACTCAAACTTTGTTTATTTGGAAGCGTAATAACACCAAAAACATTTTCAAAAGATTTTGATTCTAGTGGTGATTGTTTAAATACCAGATTGTTCCTTATATATAGCGATATGCCCCCATCTGATTTGTTATTACGACAATAACTGCAGCTGCAAACAACTTCTTAAATAAACATGCAAAACATTCTAATTCTTACATAATGATCTGATATTTACATGAATACAAATTAATTCCCCTATATCGCTTTTTTTAATTTTTAACCACTGATGGAGATCGTTAGTTCTTAAAAAATCTACTTCATTATCTTCTTCCAGATAATTACTTCAAGCCATATTTTATAAACAATTAGTTCACATTCTATACGTGTCCTATTAATTTTATAATTTAATACAACCTCGCTGAGTAACCAGGTATGGTAACCTTAGTATTTATTTGAATAATGATTGATAAGTAGGTTTACGTAAGTCATTATTATATTTATTTCAATTTGAATGCCGTTTGTAAAATTATTTTTAATTGATAAACTAACGTTTAAACAAGATTTTTATGCATAACACAAAGGGTAGATAACAAATATTATAATCAATAATTGTTCAAAAAAGTGAACACTACCGACATCTATCGGAATATTTTGAAACTTATTATTACAGGAATTATTTACCCGTACCAAGCGGTCGGTGAAACAGATTTCTTTGTACTGTAGTTTGCATTTTTTATGTCTGTGTATCATGTCAAAATGTTTTGTTTGTGTTAGTTCTTTATAGGTTATAAATACTGTGAACCTGTTAAAAAAAGTCTCTTCTCACTTGAAAAAACATACAGTAATGGTCTAGTTGAGACCTATTTAAGTGTTTGCGGGTTGGAAATAAGTTTCTTTTTATTTTAACATGTGATTCTACTAAAATAAATTAAGTTTGTTAAAAGTGCAAATTCCATGGAGTCTTTATTTGAGATTCTTCTAAGATGACAAAACTCGACATGGTCCTTACGAGCGGATGAACCAACAACAAAAGATTGGCCAAAAATAAACAAGATGATAATGAACCAGCGGAAAATAATGATAGAAAATATACCACAATCCAGAAGAAACAAATGAAGACTTCAACATCAAATGATAAGTAGCCCTGCTCATTCCTTTATTTTAATATCCCATCATTCAGACAAGCTGTTTTTTGCCGATATTTATGTGAAATAATTAAAAATATGATTTAAAAAATTAACTACCCACAGTGATGACTTGCAAGATAAAACATGTTATTTTGTGTTAGGTTATAAAACATTGTTAGAATTCTGTCATTGTTATAGCCTTATATTTGGTTTTTTTATTGCTGTTTTTTTATACGGTTGCACCGGAATTGTTTTTTCACGGAATCTTTTCAGAAGTTTTTGTAGATTTATTGTCAAACACGTAAATTTAAAATGGATAACTTAAAATCGTTGGTAAACAAACGAGGCGTTTTAAAAGCGAAACTTACAAGATTCGGTGATTCTTTAAACGCATTATCAGTGAACGAAATAAAAATTCGGTATGATAAAATTGAAAGAATTTTAGACGATTTCGAGTTAATTCAAGAACAAATAGAAAGCCTTCCGGATTTCAACGAAAGCGACAATAATATGCAAAGGGAAATGTTTGAAAATCAATATTATTCTATTTTGGCGACGGCAAAGGGAGCGATCCAGTCAGTTGAAAGCCAAAAATTGGAAATAAAGTTACCCAACCTTCAATTAAGGGAATTTAACGGCGATCAGAAAAATTGGGTTAATTTTCTGGAAACGTTTCGTACATTAGTACATAATAATGCAGGATTGAGCAATGTACAGAAGTTTTATTATTTGCAATCATGTTTGAAAGGGAATGCAGCAAAGATTATAGCTAATTTTGAGGTATCAGACCTGAATTATATATCGGCTTGGGAGTTATTGCAACAAAGATTTGCTAACTTAAGAACTACCGTACATAAACATATCCAAGCTCTGTTTCAACTTAAAGAAATGAAATATGAAGATCCGGTGGCCATGCGTTACCTGATTGATGAAACTAATGTAAATTTAAAGGCTTTACAAAATATCGGCGTGAAAATCGACCAGTGGGATGCTTTAATTATATACATTGTTTCAAATAAATTAGATTCAGTTTCGCGAAAGCATTGGGAACAGACCCCACTGCAAGATGAATTACCTACATTAAAGGAATTTCTTAAATGTCTAACATCGCGTGCGCAAGTTTTGGAATTAATGCTAAATACGGAAACGAAAAAATTTCCTACCCACCCGAAAGCAAGTGGTAGCAACAATAATCCTAAAAAGGAATCGGTATTTTTAGCTGCTACCTACAATAATTGTGTTCATTGTAATGAAAAAGGGCATAAAGTTTATTATTGTAAAAATTTTTTAAAATTAAATTCAAGTGAGAGAGCCGAGGCAATAAAGAAGTACCGTGCCTGCTTCAAATGTTTGAAGGTAGGACATACGGCTCATTATTGTAAGATAAATTTAAAATGCAAACATTGTAGCAGCGATAGCCACAATACTTTGTTGCATAAGGAGATGCATCCGAGAGATGACTCCATGAATAATAGGGAAGTTCACCCCGGAGGTGACTGCCAAATGGATGCTGAACGAGTTTCGGTGTCAAACCATTCTGCCTTAGCGAAGGCAGAAAAAACTGTATTATTGTCGACTGCTGTCATAGGGGTGGTAGATCGAAATAATAAAATTCATGAGGCACGGGTTCTTATTGACTCCGGTGCTCAATTAAACTTTATGTGCGAAAGGTTCGCCATGAAATTAAATTTAAAATGTGAAAAAATAAACAAGCCTGTGTCAGGCATACACAATAATGTAACACATATAACCAAACGTGTTGCTATCCAGATGAAATCTTTGAAGACAAATTTTAATAAAAACATAACGTGTCTGATATTGCAGGAAATCACAACGAATTTGCCCCAAGTCACAGTGGCCAAAAAGGAAGTTAAGTTGCCGCCTGGTTTAGAATTGGCGGACCCAAAATTCAATATAGCAGCGCCTATTGATATCCTGTTAGGTGCTGAGAGCTTTTGGGAAATATTAACCAATGATCGGCTAAGATTGGATTCCGGACCTACTCTTCAGAGGACAGAACTAGGATGGATCATCTCCGGCCCGATCAACATGCACCAAAAAAGGCCAGTATCCGAAATTTGTAGTTTATCAATAAACACATTGTCTAACCAAATTGAAAGGTTTTGGAAAATGGAGGAGGTGAATCCTGCAAGATTTCATAATCATGAGGAGAAGGCGTGTGAAGCGGATTTCGTCGCAACGCACTCTAGAGAGAGCGATGGTAGATACGTTGTGAGTTTGCCGCGCCGCCCGTGTGTGAGCCAACTTGGTGACTCATTAAGCACAGCGGAGAAAAGATTCAAAGGTTTAGAGAAAAAATTTTCAATGAATCCTGAATTAAAATTGCAGTATGTAGAATTTATGCAAGAATATGAACAATTGGGTCATATGGAAGTATGTGATAAATGGAAAAAGGATGAGCAATCCTATTTTTTACCTCATCACGCGGTCATTAAAGAAGCCAGCACCACTACAAAGGTGCGAGTGGTTTTTGACGGTTCGGCTAAGACGTCGACCGGAATATCTCTGAACGATGCCCTAATGGTAGGAGCTGTCATTCAAAAGGATTTATATACCATATTGTTGCATTTCAGAACGCATCGATACGTCATGACAGCGGACATTGAGAAAATGTACCATCAAATCTACGTACGTGCAGCAGATCGCAGCCTGCAGAAAATAGTATGGCGTGAATCACCAGAAGAGGAACTCCGGCATTATAAATTGAAGACCGTTACTTATGGTCTAGGACCTTCCTCTTTCCTAGCAACGAGATGTCTGCGACAAATTGGTATGGATAATTATGTTAATTTCCCAGTAGCCAGTCAAGTCATAGAAAATGATTTTTATATGGACGATCTATTGACTGGAGGGGATGACTTGGACGAGTGTATCAAGTTAAAAAAGCAAATTTGTGATATCTTGCTGGCCGCAGGAATGAACCTGCGGAAGTGGAGATCAAATGTCTTGGAATTGTCATCTGGGTGTGGCCAAGGTGAAATTGCCAAACAGGGCAATTGTGAAAAAGTGATCACTAACAATTCCAAGAATGAAAAAATACTAAATTAAAATTGGAATAATGAATTAGATCACCTGTCATATACAATTATGAAGCCGTCAGGCAAATGTTTGAATCCCACGGAAATCGAGAGCAAAAATGTACTACTGGTAACTAATGCTCAAGAATGTGAGATTTTCGAAAAATTTTCTTCGCTAACCAAATTAAAAAGAGTTATCGCTCAGGCGTTGAGATTTATAAATAATTGTCGAAAGCCTAAGAGTAAAACTTATGGCAATTTAACTGCCTCCGAGCTGGAAGCAGTCTTAAAATGTTTACTAAAAGTCTCGCAAGTACATTCCTTTAAAGAAGAATTGAAGGACTTAAAAAAGCACGGGATAGTAAGTAAAAACAGTCGATTGAAAGCCCTCAATCCCTGTTTAATAGAGGGTCTAATTTGTGCAAGTGGAAGAGGAAGATTAAAATTAACTACTTATTTATCGCATCATCAAAGACACCCTATAATATTATCGCCGGCACATAAATTAACTGAATTAATCATACGTCATTATCATTATGTACATTTACATGCAGGTCCACAAGCGCTGTTATCGGAAATACGCTTGAAATATTGGCCGATATTTGGGAGAAACGCTGTAAAACGTATCCTACATAAGTGTGTTGTATGTTTTAGGTACCGACCTCAGGTTTGCCAGCAGATCATGGGAAACCTTCCAGTTGAGAGAATCACTCCTAGTCGACCATTCTCGGTGACAGGAATCGATTATGCCGGACCTATCGACATGAAAAGTGGAAAGCTAAGGAAATCTCCGCTTATCAAGTCGTATCTTTGCATATTTGTTTGTTTTTCTACCAAAGCGGTTCATTTGGAACTCGTTACAGATTTATCAAGCGATGCTTTTTTAAATTGTTTAAAAAGATTTATTGCCCGTAGGGGTCAACCGGAAAAAATATTTTCTGACAATGCAACTACCTTTAGAGGAGCTTCCAATAAGCTCAAAGAACTGTATGCCAGTCTAAGGCTTAACAATGACACAATTCATAGGTTTTTAGCTGATAAAGGGATATCTTGGAATTTTATACCGCCTAGAGCACCAAATCATGGAGGGTTGTGGGAAGCAGCTGTCAAGTCCACCAAGTTTCATTTATATAGAATTACTAAAAATAATCCATTACAGTTTGAATTATTATATACTTTGCTTTGTCAGATAGAGGCTTGTCTGAACTCCCGTCCCTTAACTTCTTTGTCGGATGACGTCGACGACCTCCTCTCCCTCACACCTAACCATTTCCTCATGGGCAGGGATGCTTCTATCATTCCCGAGGTGGACGTTCGCGAGCTCCCGGAGAACAGACTAAGCCAATATCAAAAATTAAACGCTCTAATTCAATCTTTCTGGTTCAGATGGAAACGTAATTACCTTGCTGAGCTGCAAAAGAGGACCAAATGGCAGGCCAGCAACCAAAGAGCCATAAAGAAGGACGATCTGGTCATCTTGATGGAGGACAATCTGCCTCCTGCATTATGGAAGATGGCACGAGTATTAACTGCTCATCCTGGACCGGATGGAGTAGTGAGGGTGGTTACCCTCAAAACTTCCCAAGGCACTTTTGTGAGACCAATCACAAAAATATGTTTGATGCCAATAGAATCAAACTTGGATCCAGATTTCCCGACCGCAAGCACTGACCTTCCTAAGGTCACAGCCTAGCTAACTAGGGCTGAACCGATGTAACAAAGGCAACAGTCATACCAATGGAGCATCGGTATCGTTGACACACCAATAATCCAGCCTGAAGCCATTGGGGCTTCTAGTCAACAAACACCAATTGAGGCAGTAAATGATACTATCTGTCTACCAGGGCATGGCCGCCCGTTAATATGATGATCTACCCCAAATTGATGACCAATCCCAAATGATGACCACTAATTATGATGAACACCGCTGGACGAGATAGCAGAGGGACTGATCTAGCCAGTGAAGAAGTATATGCGTTTCGTATCAGTGAAAAAATTAGTGAATTAGTCGATGATGAACTTACAACTAGTCAACAGCGAACTAATGAATTTATGTTTATTTATTATAATTTGTGAATGGTGTTGGTTAAAATATTATGATTATTGTTATTATTTGTTTAAAACTCTCCGTAGAGGCAATAAGACATTATTAATTTATTTAGTTTGCAAATGTTATGAGTTTGTTTATTATTTTTCATAAGTTTTTTTTTTTTTGCATAAGGTTTATGTTTTTTTGAAATTTTAAGTTTTATTTGTGCTATTGGTTAGACTCCCGGACCCGTCAAACTTAAGTAGTTGAGTTGTAATGTAACAGTTTTGAATGTTTATAGGTTGATTTGATGTCGAAAACACTACTAGTTTTTCTCATCCTGTCGGGGGCAGTATGTTCAAAAAGTGAACACTACCGACATCTATCGGAATATTTTGAAACTTATTATTACAGGAATTATTTACCCGTACCAAGCGGTCGGTGAAACAGATTTCTTTGTACTGTAGTTTGCATTTTTTATGTCTGTGTATCATGTCAAAATGTTTTGTTTGTGTTAGTTCTTTATAGGTTATAAATACTGTGAACCTGTTAAAAAAAGTCTCTTCTCACTTGAAAAAACATACAGTAATGGTCTAGTTGAGACCTATTTAAGTGCTTGCGGGTTGGAAATAAGTTTCTTTTTATTGTAACATGTGATTCTACTAAAATAAATTAAGTTTGTTAAAAGTGCAAATTCCATGGAGTCTTTATTTGAGATTCTTCTAAGATGACAAAACTCGACAATAATTGTCAGCCTGAAACACTCATCTACATTGAAAAAATCTTCCGAGAAAAGATACTGGCCGCCAACGGGAATTGAACCCGTGACCTTCTGATTGCCGGTCAGCAGCTCTGACCACTGAGCTATGGCGGCTTAAGAAGAGACAGTCAAGAGCACAATTTAAAATTAGTAAGTATTGTAGCATACAGAAAATTAAAAACACAAAAGAAAAAAAAATGCGTAAATTTCTAAGTAAATAGAATAAAGATAAATGTAAATTATATAATATTTCATCTTGTAGCAAGTTTTAAAGCAAGAATTAAAAATTGAAAATGCAAAAAAAAAATAAAGTTATGTAAATTCCTAAGTAAATGGAATAAATAAATGTGAATTATATAATATTTCATCTGGTAGCAAGTTTTAAAGCAAGAATTAAAAATTAAAAATATAGAAGAAAAAAATAAAGTTACGTAAATTCCTAAGAAAATAGAATAAAGATAAATGTAAATTATACAATATTTCGTTGAGCATATAGCAAGTTTTAAAGCATGAATTAGTGATATGTTTTTTAACTGTATTAATTAATAATAGAGAGGGTTTTAATTGAATTAATTGTCAATATTCTATTTTTTATTTTGCTACGATATACATTTTTTTATACACATTGCAATTGAATTTGTCATTCGCTGTATGCGTTGTGTCTATATTCCACTTCCTTAGTTTATTTTTATCATCACAGTTTTTACACTTTGGATCTTTATCTTTCTTGTCACAGTTTATGTGTAAATGTTCACCCGCACAGTGCACGCAAACAGGTTTTTCCTTTTCTTTGTGTAGACATCTAGCTGCTGTATGTCCGAATCCCAAGCAATGGTAACTTTGGACCAGAGGGTTGGCATCTTCCACTTGTATTCTCTGGTATCCTATGTATATTTTTCCGGTATGGACCAGTCTTCTTCTGATTTCACAATCGACTTCTATTATGTAATTTGACGTGTTATTATATTTGTTGTTAAATACTTTTTTTATCACAATCTCAGTTTCTGGTTTTTCTAGAGTGACAGCTTTGATATCCTCATTTTTTTCAATAATATCTTGTATTATGTTATCTTTACTTTATAGTCATTATCAACGCCTTTGAGAATTAATGTTGGCTTTTTTTCTTAATTTCTGTGGAATTTATGTCTGGAATTTTTTTCCCAATAACTTTGCTCATTTTTTCTGCATCATCTTTTGTCGAGCATCTTATTAATAATCGATTTTTTGATATTTTATTAAGACTGATTACTTTAACACCTTCCTTACGTAAATTAATTTTTTGCTTAATTTTATTTTGTATATTTTCTGACGTGTCTTCACTATTGTTCGACGTCACCATTAATTTGTACTCATTTTTAATTGCATTATTTCGGTTTTCACTTATTTTTTTTATATTCTGTTGACGGTATCTTTTCTTTAGTTTCAGACAGCTGTATTGATAAATGCCCCATCCAATTTAATATGGCATTTGTTTTGATAGTAATCAATAAATTTGTTTATTGTTAAATTTATTGGCTTTACCATGAATACAATTTATCAATTCATCCACAGCTCCCTTAGCAGAGTCCATGTATTCGTGAGGATTCATTTTTATTTTTATGTTTTTGATAATTTGTTGTTGTATGTAGTTAGATTTAAAACTTTTTATTTTTTGTAGATTTATCACTATTTAGCGCTTGAATGCCCTCTGTGTTTAAGAAGTCCAATTAGATGTTCAACTGAGTACAGGAATGAATCTATTTTTGTGTGTAGTTGTTCAATTCAATATTTGAGGTTATTTTTTAAGATGTAATGTTTATTCTGTTTTTGTTCCACTGTTCGAGACTTTCGCACTTTCAAAATACAATCACTTTACATAGGTTAGACCCCCGAGTAAGATAAATATTATTTTTGCGTTTATATTTATTTATTTATTTATTTATTTATTTATTTATTTACGGACTTACGTCCAATTTACAACATAGTATAACGAAAAATTGGGAATGTACATTGTAAGGGTGAAAATGGTACATGAGAGCAAAGACAAACAGAAAATAGAAGTGTCAAGTCAAGTCAAGACTTTGCAAAAATTACAGTAAATATAAAATATCATCATTTATTTAAAGAGCGACAGAATTCATTCAAGCTTATACCAAAAAAATCAAGGTCTTGACGTGAGTTGACCATTCTACACATTCTGGACAGTGGTGAGTTGTAACCATAATTAGTGGAGTGCTGATTGAGGAAGAGCAGGTCTTTATTTCTGAGTCTACGAGAAGGTATATTGAATGGGATGAGTTGTAGTAATGTAGGTGAATCGATTATGCAGTTAATAATTTTGAAGAAACAGATGAGATCGGATTTTTTGCGACGGTCTTCTAAAGGAGAAAGGTTTAGAGTTTTTTCAATTTCAGCATACGAATAATTGCCTCGCTCTAATCCTAGCCTCCTAGCAATCCCTTTAAGGAACCTATGTTGAACGGATTCAATATGACGAATATGGACAGAATAAAAAGGAGACCATATAACACAAGCATATTCAAGATGGGGGCGAACCAAGGAGCAGTAAAGAGTTCTTAAGGTATTTATGTTTTTGAAGTCGGAAGTGATTCTAGTGATGAAACCAAGTAGTTTGAGAGATTTATTAATAATCACATTTAAATGTTCCCGAAAAGAAAGCTTGCTATCAAGAATGACACCAAGGTCTTTAATATATTGAACAGTTGTTAGGCAATTATTATTTAGTTTGTATTCGAAAACGATCGGATTTTTAGATCTGTAGAAGGACATAATTTTGCACTTATCGACATTTAGTTCCAAGCAATTAATTTTACACCAGTCATTGAATGAGTCAATATCTGATTGGAAAAGAAGGCAGTCATGGTAATTATTTATTATTTTTAGGATCTTGTTGTCATCAGCAAAGAGCCAAAAGCGCGTATGTGAGAAAATACTAATAATATCGTTTATAAACAAGTTGAAAAGAAGCGGGGCTAAATGTGCTCCTTGCGGTACGCCGGATGTAACTTCAATAATAATAGACAAAATGTTATTTATTTTAACTCTTTGTTTTCTGTTACTTAAGTAAGAACTAATAAAGGATAGAAATGGGTCTCGTATACCTATAGCATATAGCTTGGCGATGAGGATTGCATGTTTTACTCTGTCAAAAGCTTTAGAAAAGTCGGTGTATAAAACATCTACTTGTGATTTATCTTCTAGGCCGTTGACTATGGTATTGGTGAAGGAGAGTAAGTTTGTAGTGGTAGATTTAGCAGATCTAAAGCCATGCTGTTCCTCAATCAGCACATTTTTGAAAATAGGTGTTATTTTCTTTGTGATTATAGACTCAAAGATTTTAGGAATATGAGATAAAATCGATATAGGTCTATAGTTTTCTACGTTCGACTTATTACCCGATTTAAAAATAGGTCTTATATAGGAAACCTTCCAGGAATCAGGAAAAGTGGCAGATGATAGTGATAAGTTGTATAATAAACAAATTGGCTCAGATACAATAGATTTACATTCTTTCAATAATATTTCAGGTATACCATCAGGACCAGTGCTAGATTTGCTAGGAAGATTTTTTAAGTAGTTGAAGACATCAATAAGTGTGATTTCGCAATTATTAAGGTCAATAGTATTAGCATGTTTAAGTGGAGGGATGGTACATTTGTTATCGGAATAGACAGAGGAGAAATGTTTAGCAAAAAGATTGGCAATATCGAAATCGTTGGTAGCGTGAGTTTCATTAAAGAATAAACTTGAAGGGAGATCGTTAACAATACGTTTTTGTTTGACAAATTTCCAGAATTGTTTAGGGTTAAGATTTAATTTTGTCTCAGTGAGTTCAATGTACGATTTGTAACATGTGGCAGATTCAATTTTGGATAATTCTCTTAAATGAGAAAATTTTTGATAAAGCAATAAGTTGTTTGTTAATTTGAATAACTTGTGTATTTTCTTTTTTTCAATAATCAACTGCTTTAATTTCACACTGAACCAAATAGGAAATTTAGGCTGGAAATAAGTTCCCCTTGGAACGAACAAGTCTATAGCATGAGTTAAACATTCATTGAATTTAAATACAGCATCGTTAATATTGGTATTTGATAACATAGAAGTCCAGTCATATTGGGCAAGATACCTGTTCATGCCAGTATAGTCACCTTTGTTAAATTTGTAGTGGTAAGTAGCTGTTGACTTCAGAGTATCACTTTTGAAAGGATTAGAGAAGTTAATGTCGAGTGGTGGGTGATATTTATCTATTGGTAATATTGAGTCAGTAGCTTCACATACACAAACGCTAGGCATGTTGGTAAATATCAGATCAAGACAGTATCCTACACAGTTATTGATCGAGTTTAATTGGAACATATTCAAGTAGGCATAGAAATTTACTATTATAGAAGCTTGAAGGGAAACATTATTAAGAGTTTTCACACCCTGACTATCATTAAGCCATACTATTTTAGGTAGATTGTAATCACCACAAATAAATAAGAAATCGGCATTAATGGAAACACGCTCAACTGCTTCAGTATGTGACTTATAGATTTCTGTTGAAGATGAGGGAGGAATGTAGACACAACCAATGACAAGTTTCTTGGAACCAAGTAGAACACAAATAAATAATTGTTCAGATACATTATTAGACGATTCTAGAAAGTGACAAGGGTATTTTTTTTTAATACATATCATTACCCCGCCTCCTCTACGCTTGTTAGATGAGGAAGAGCGGTCACAGCGAAAAATATTGTAGTCGTGTAGTCCAAGTTCGGTTGAAGCAATATTATCTGATAGCCATGTTTCAGAAAGACATAAAAAATCATAAGGGCATATATTAACGGAGCATCTAAATGAGTTAAGCTTGGTATTGAGACCACGAATATTTTGATAATACGACGAAAAGTTAGTATTAATAAGGTGTCGATTCTGATTTAGCCTAAAAAATTGACACGAGATAATTCGCGTCTCTCAGCGGCTTGGCGGGCAGGACAGTCAGGGGAGCCAGTGTTGTGAGTGGCCGGTTTTCTGAAAAATTTGCATGTGGCACATGCTGGTGGCTTTTCGGGAGTAGGGCAAGCGTCGCGATTGTGTCCAAGTTTTCCACAGTGAGAACAGGTAGGTGTGTCAGCGTTACATTTCGACGCTGTGTGGCCATAAAGTTGACAGTGTCCACATTTTAAACTGTCAATCCAGTCCCTTACAGTATGTATTTGCCAGTCCATAGCAAGTTTGGAGAAGCGAATGAGGGAGTGACGAACAGAAGGAGGAACTCTGAAGACATGCGTACATGATCCAGTACGAGGTCCTACTTTATGAGAGAACTGTAGTGTTTCTTTTAATTCATTTAGATGTAGACCAGTTTCTTCGTGTGTTTGCTGGTGTATAGCCAAGGTGATGTTTTCTAGGGGCACAATTTGAGGAAGGCCATGGATAGCTATCCGAGGAAGTTTATGCGAAGAAACTGCTGCTTTCAGACCAGCATCGGATATGGTCGGTGCATTGGCAAGTTTAATGGCCTCTGCATCGGTACTCGGATGCACGACTACACCTCCGTTCCTAATTTCACGTATTCCCGTGATTGTGATTCCCAAAGATGATGGGTTAGTTGATGTTTTGAGGGTTTCAAGGGTACTGCTGGTAAGAAGTGACTTGTCATCTTTGGGGAAGATAAGTACCGCTGGTCTTGCGGGAAGTATAGGCGCATTGTTTCTCGTGTTCGGTGGGTATTTGGGGAGGACTTGGTTGGACGTAATTGAGCTATATGTTCTGTTCCTATTTTCGGGTGTTTGATTAGAACACATTTGTTTGTAGGTCATCAGTTCTCCTTCAAGGCTCCCTAGTTTTATACCCATTTGACCGACATTACCCAAAAGATCGGTGAATTTGGGGGCGAGTTTTGATATTTGTTCCTTTGTAAATTTGTTAGATGTGTCCATTAAGATGACATTCAAAAGGTTTAAAATAGCGGTTGCCTTTGCCAGGAATTGTTGAGCTGAGTTTTCTTGATCCATTGTTATATTGGCGGTTGCGCCTGTTAGTAGGCAAAATCAATAACACAGTCTGCAGCGCTACTCTACTAATAATAGATCTAATATAGATAGTCTTAGCACAGGTATATTTATAGTGATTATAAAATGTCAATTATACTGCGAAATAGTCTTAAAAAAAAAAAATCACTTCGGTATCACTAGGATTTGAACCGCCGACCTTCGGATCTCTAAGCAGCCACTCTAGCCACTCAGCTATCAGCTATGTTTATATCCTTGAGAATTATGTGTAATATAAATTGACTTTGCACAGGTATATTTATGGAGAGTATAAAAAGTTAGTTTTACTGCAACAATATTGATGCACTACACAATTATTGATTTAAACACTATTTAATCACTGTAAATTTAGAGAGATTTTGTTTCACACGTACGGGTTTCACTTGGGGGATACGTTTAGCGATGAATTGTGTGGTTATTCGGAGTTTTAGACAGTAAATTTTGTATGTATTAGTGGAGCGTTTTATGACATGCACTCTGTTGGAAAAAATAATGTTAAATGAAATTATAGAAGATTATTTGGAAAATCCAGTGGCGTTGTGCCAGCCCACTACAATATGACTCCTCAGTGGAATTATTATCCAATATTTTGAAGAATACTTGATAATATTTAATTGAATATCACTGAAGAGCTCGGATTATCACTTTAAGACTGTAATTACACTTTTTTAATAACGATTTTTCAATATTTCAACTTTGTGTATGATTTAGCTGTTGACAGTTGAATACCATAGAGAAAAACAAACGAAACATTTCATTGTTGTATTGGAATTTAACAATATTACCGGTGCAGGCCTTATTATGGTATAAAATATTGGTTCAGCATGTATTTGAGCCTGATTATAAGACAAAAGTGGAACATGAGCACAATACGAGGTTCACAAAGAATGAAGGAATGCTTGTTCCAAAATATAATAATAACTACGGACGACGAACCCTGGAATTTAACGTGCAATATTTACCATGTTACCAATTAATATAAAAAATTGCGACTCTACAAATAGATTAAGATATATGCTGAAATAATGGTTACTAAATAGAGATTGTTTATATTAATTAATGTGTGTTAATTGTGACAATTTGTATAGTTATAGTAATAATAATATGTATGTATGTTTAAATTGTAATTGAACATTAACATCCTGTTGACAAACTGCTTTATTGCGGTTTAGCGGAATTGTATCTTGAAAACAATAAATAAATAAATGAAACTGAAAATATATATTATTGGTCATCAAACACTTAATCTAGCCCGCTGTGCAGCTGGTGCGGATTAAAAACCTTACTCCATGTAAATACAAGCTCTGCCACTGTGTACAATGTACATCCTACTTACGTAAAGGCTGTACGTCACAGGTTCTACCTTCCACGTTGGAGGCTCTAGCCGTTACGTTGACAGTTCTATTTTCTACGTTTAACGTATACGTTGGCACTTGAAAAAGATTGCGCGGTAGTTTAGTCTCACGTGACATAAGAGCCTTTTCAAATGGAAGCGACAATATGTACGTAGGTGGGGGGATATGTTTATTTTGCTACCTCGTGATTGTACGCCTTTTTCATGTATCATTTTGACAGGGAAAACAAGTTTTATATTCAGAAGCAAGCAGAATCCTTAATTTATTTTAATTTAATTTTTCTTTAACTTTATTAACACACATAACGGAGTGGTTAAATAAAAAATAAAAAATAAAAAAATAAAATGATTACAAAGCATAAGAATTAATCGTTTAGGGAACCATAAACCAACAAATACTTCTGCCATAGGTCACCCGAAGTGGTTCGCTACTTTTGATGATTCAGTAGGGGTGCCCGGGTTTATGAGGTGATGTGCGTCCGAGTCTTGTCGACCTTTTGGCCTCTACAACCGCATTCTCTCGACCCATCGTCTTGCACTGCAGTTTGAGAAATGTATTCAAAAGTTCGTCAGTCCTGGATGCACTGGCACCAGATCTTTTAACTTCCTTTTCTTCACATTCCTCACACCTAATACGTTTTTCCTTCCCAGAAATTCTCGTTCGTTTCCATAGGCCCTCCACATAGCATCATAAGAAGACATAGGCCCTGAGAGCAAATATTTTCCTCAGGACTGTTATTAGACGATATTTTTTCCAAAGACTACAATACGTAAACATATCATAATAAGCATGTGAAACGACGACAAAAAAATCAAGAGACAATATATGTAGTTTGAGTCGAGTGAAGTCAAGTTATAAATAGAAAATTTGCATAGTTCTAAAGGCTATACCTAAATTTGGCCTAAATCTTGCCATAACAGTAGATGTTATATTATCTACGCATTTGCAGAAGTATTTGGGAGAAGGTTCAGTTGTTTTTTGGAAAAAAGGGAAAGTTTTGGAGTTTCTATTTCAGATGTCGTTATATTAATGTTTTATGTGTTTTTAACAATATTTCGTGTGCATTAAATATAAAATACAATTTGAATAGCGGGTACCATTTATTTAATAAACAACACCTCTATCATAGGTCATCCCAAGTAGTTAGCTACGTTTGGCGACTTAGCAGGGGTGCCTGAGTTTGTGGAGTGTTTGTCTAGGTTTTGGCGGCGAGGGAGACCTTTTGATCTCTCTGGTCAGACTCTTTACTTTGCTCCTCAGCATAACGGATCGATTAATACGTCCATCCTTCCTGGAAACAATGACCCCCAGATTCATAACCAACCCTCACACCTTTTCCTTCTCAGAACTTCCTCTCCTTTCTTTACCTAAAAAGATCCTCCACACAAAATCCCCAAAAATTACATAGGCTCTGAGGGATTTTTTTCTCAGTGCCTCCTGCGTGGAGCTTACATGAGAACGTATTATTTTTGTATTTTCGAAGCAAGGTAATAATTAAAAGATTTTGGGCTGCCGTTATTTGAATAGCTCTAATATTATTTGCACAACCAGGAAACACAGATAGAGCACTTAAATTTTTGATAACGGTTTGCAGGGTCACTTTTGCTACTTATTCTTGTGTTCATAGATTCGGCTGTGAAATTATTTGCCGGCCTCCCTTCATCAAAATGAGTACCTCCAAAGACGAGATTCCCTTTTTCCTTCCCTGAGAAAGACTCTCCACTTAGCATCTATTTCTAAAGATGATAACGTTTGCGTAGATTTAATAATTATTAAATATAAATACACAGGTACACAGTCATAAGAAACCTGAAATCTATTGTGAGAAATTTAATTGTAAATTCCAGTTCTAGGAAGTTATTTTATTCTAGAAAACTCCCAAAAGTAAAGTTTTTTTTTTTAATACAAAAATGAAGTGTCCTTTATCAGGGCATATCATGGACACTGTAATGCTGGCTAAAGCCCGAAAGGTTGGCTAAAGAAGGAGGTAGCGGATCACGGCATAACACCGAACAAATAAATAACAAAAATACTTTTGGCCGTGAAAATCTAAAATCGTATGATAAAAATTAATGCTCCTTTTTTTGATCCGAGCACGATCCATGAAATTCCAGTGCATGAAATTCTACTAACATGGTGTTAAGGGACGTACTTCACTTACTTTAACTAAAGATTCCTGACATTATTTGGAAAAAAAATGTGAACGAAATTTGGGTCTTCGGTGTATTTTTGTATGACTTTTATTTTCAACGACAAAAAAAACTTCCGCGCGTCATCACTGGTCACTCGGCCGAGTAACCGACCGACCTTTTAGCTAGCCTCCAACTGTCCAACACCTCCCATTTTTTGTGTTTTTGTAGAAAAAAAAACATCAAAAATGTCACCGGAGACCAAAATTTCATTGACTCTAAATAATGTAAAAATCACTGGTTAAAGTAAGTAAGTACGTACCCACCCTGTGTAATGATGATTATATATAAATTTGCATAAAATATACAATAGGCGGACCGCAAGATTTTTGAAAAGTGTGTGTTTCATAAAGAAGTTAAGCGGCATGCAGGAAGGCGGGATGCGGAGGAGCGAATCTGGGAGTGGTGAGTGGAACGAAGGAATTGGGGAGGATTTGTGGGAGGGAGGACGAGGGAGGGTGGAAGGCGGGGAAGGTTAACGAGAACGCAGGACGGGGGTCGCAGGTGGGAGGGAAGTCGAAAAAGGTGGAAAGGTGTGCGGGAGGGGAAGGAGATGCGAGAAGGGAACGGGATCGTCAACGGGCATGCATGGGAAAGGACAAGCAGGGAAGGCTCGACAGAGGGGGGGGGGGGGGGGACGAGGGAGGGGCAGACGTAAGATTGCAAAGTAGACATAGCGGTACGGGATAGTAGGGGTAAATTTGAAAAATCCATGCTTCTCACACGGACACTCGTACGTGGCCTGCTCATGTGTCAGAAAACCTTTATTCGTGTACCGACCAGACGGAAAACCAAAAAATATTGTGTTTCCTAAAGCATTTAAACAAATAATAATAATTTTTAATTTGGTAGGCAGGTATGGGTACCGCCGCCCTGGGAACCATTTATTGGATGACCAACACCTGTGCCACAGGTCACCCCAAGTGGTTCGTTACGTTTGGTGACTTAGCAGGGGTGCCCGGGTTCATGGGGTAATGTTTGTATGGGTCTTGATGGCGGGTGCGTCGGCCCACCTTCTGCGTGGCAGGCCGGATTAGGAGATGCTGGTTGATGGAGACCCTTTAAAACCGGTTTCCGTTGTCCGGGCCGCTCGGTAGTACAGGGGCCCGACCCTCAGGCTCACGACTGAGGGTGGGCTGCCCCATCAACGAGTGCAAAAACCCTGCCACTGCTCTTATGCCGGTTTGTGACCAGAGGGGACCCAGCAGTAGCGTTTTGGGCGCATTGGGCGACCTCTCCAGCCGGACTCTCCCAGCCCATCGCCTTGCACCGCAGTGGGTGAGTTGGACTCATACGTCCGTCACTCCTGGACACTCTGATTCCCAGCTTCCTACCCACCCCTCAACCTTCCTTTCCAGACTTTCCTTTCCCTCATAAAAAAAAAAAAAAACAAACAAAAAATTAAATAACATAAAATCATGAATAACACAGTAACATCAAGAAATATTATTACAACGGCGAGAAGCAGGAGTCCCCGGTGCAGGCCAAAACTGTTGGTGAACTTCACTAACATTTGCGGCCTGCACAAAAACTTAAACTCAGTCCACCACCATCTTCTCACCCAACGTCCCAACCTTCTCTTCCTTTCCGAAACGCAGATAGATGAGCCTACAGACGCCTCTTATCTGGATTGCCCGGGTTTCTCCCTCATGGGCAAATTCAGACCCAAAGGAGGTGTCTGTCTCTTCAGCCGAGCTGACGTCAACTGTGTGCGACTATTGAGTCTGGAGGACTCCAAATTTGACGTAATGTGGGTGCGCGTCAATCTTGCCAGTACGGTAAGATTTTACGCGTGTTTATACCGCTCACCGAATCTTAGCGTTTCAGATACGTCCGACCTCTTCAAACATCTAGGCAATACTGTTGATGACCTCTTGCTCCGCTTCCCTACGGCAGAGTTTGTGGTCCTGGGGGACTTCAATGTTCATAACGAACCTTGGTTAAAGTTCTCAGGACCAACGGACTCGGCTGGACGAGAGGCGGAATCTTTTTCCCTCTGTTACGGACTGGAGCAAATGGTTCAGGAGCCTACAAGGGTTCCTGATGTCCAGACTCACCGCTCCAATCTGTTAGATCTGTTTTTAACCACTGTGCCACACGGTTACAAGATTGAGGTAACAGCGCTTCTAGGATCGTCCGACCACTGCCTTGTGACGACGTCAATCTCCGTAACCTTCAGACCGCCAAACGAGCGGCTGAAGAGAAAAGTGTGGCACTATAGATCAGCAGATTGGTTTGGTCTGTGGGCTCATTTCATTGCTTTCCCGTGGTCAGCTGTCTGTTTTTGGACTTCGGATCCCTCAAGATGTGCCCAGAAAATTGGTGAAGTCATCACATCCGCGATGGATGGCTTCATCCAATCCACTGTTAAAGAAACTGGTGTGGGCTCAAAGCCGTGATTCAGTCGACAATGCTCCGAAGCAGTGCGACGAAAAAACACGGCTTACCGAGCCTACAACACATCTCGAACGTCCGAAAACAGAATAGTATATAATAAAATGGCAAAGGAATTCAAGATGATCATTAACAGGTCAAAATTCGAGCACGACCTGCAGATCAGCAGAAAGCTGGCTGCCTGCCCGCACGGCAGCAGAGCGTTCTGGTCACTTGCGGGCTCAATAGGTCGCAATTTCTGCAAACCCAGTCTGCCACCTCTTACCAGACCTGACGGCTCTCTAGCAAATACCGCCGCCGAAAATGCTAACTTATTAGGCAAAATGTTCGCGGAAAACTCGACCCTCGATGTTCAAGGTGCTAACTCACCGTCGGTTCCTCATTGCGGTTTTCGTATGAAAAAGCTGAGGATCCGGCATCGGGATGTACTTCAAGTCTAACGAGGGCTTGATGTTAAAAAAGCTAGCGGGCTTGACGAAATTCCTGCCCTGGTATTGCAGAGGTGCGCTGTAGAAATAGCTCCAATTTTGACGAAGCTTTTCAAGATGTCCTTGATGTCTGGCTCTGTGCCCTCTGGTTGGAAAAAAGCGATCATTCACCCTATGCCAAAGAAGGGTGACCGCTCCAATCCAGCCAACTACCGCCCCATAGCGATCACATCTGTTCTGTCAAAAGTGATGGAACGTGTGATCAACGACAAACTGCTCACATACCTCGAGAAGAACAAAATTATTAACGACTGTCAATACGGATTCTGGTGGAACCGCTCGTGCGGTGATCTTCTCGCGTATGTGACGCATGTTTGGGGACAGTGCCTGGAACGTTTTGGTGAGACCCAAACGGTTGGACTAGATATTTCCAAGGCCTTTGACCGGGTTTGACATCGAGCGCTTGTCAACAAACTGCGTTCGTACGGACTTGCCGAATTTTTGAGGGGGAGGTCGATTCAGGCGGTTGCTGACGGTTTCACCTCTTCCTTGCATTCGATAAATGCTGGCGTCCCACAGGGATCGGTTCTGTCTCCGATTTTGTTTCTGTTGCACATCAACGACCTCTTGTCATGTGCACCGATTCATTGTTACGCGGATGACAGTACAGTCCATGATAGCTTTTTGTTTGACAAGCCTCTAAAGAGCACACACACCCCAAAAGCTCGGAGGGCTTTGAAGCAGAGAATGGACAGTTACCTCGAGAGTGTTTTCTCTTGGGGTAAGAATAACCTCGTCGAATTGAATGTTTCAAAGACCCAATCATGTTTGATAACGTCTAAAAGCGATCGAAATGATAATCTAGTATCCTTCAACGGAAGCATTTTTCCGAACAAGACCTCCATTGATATGCTTGGTGTAACTCTAAGTGACCAGCTCAAGTATGGGGGCTCCATCGAAACCAGAGTTAAATTAGCCTCTCAGAAACTGTGCGTACTGTACAGGGCCCGCAGATACTTTAATAGTACACAACTGCTAACCCTGTACAAATCGCAAGTGCGCCCCACGGTTGAATTTGGCAGCCACCTCTGGTCTGGAGCTCCAAAATACCTTTAAAAAAAAAACCCTTGACTCTGTGCAGAAATGGGCGGTCCGTTTGATAGATTCTCCCATCTTAACAGACGGATTGCAATCTTTAGAGCACAGGCGTCTACCGGTCGTTCTACCGGTATTACAATGGAAAATGCTCCGAGGAACTATCGTCGTTGATCCCCTCGGCACCGGTGCATAAACGGGAAACACGCCAAACACGCACCCAACATTAGTCACATGAGAACGGGTCGTTTTTACGACTCGTTCTTGAGTTCAACAGCTCGACTGTGGAACGATTTACCAGCCTGTGTTTCCTCCCTCCTACAACATGGGTTTCTTTAAGACCCATGTTCACTCCTTCCTTTCCTCAAAAAGACCCTCCACACAGCATCCTCAAAGATGACATAGGGCCTGAGGGAAATTATTTTCCTCAGGGCGTCCTGTGCGGAGTTAAC
This sequence comes from Limnephilus lunatus, assembly GCA_917563855.2. NCBI lineage: Eukaryota > Metazoa > Arthropoda > Insecta > Trichoptera > Limnephilidae > Limnephilus > Limnephilus lunatus. Next base: position 87,268,528 of record OU830594.1, on the reverse strand, counting down.
GTGAAAAAAAAAAAAACATAAATTAAAACACAAACCAATTGTTTCTTTGGGTGGCATTGCAGTGCATACCAGGAACTCGCCAGCATAAAATACATTTAGAAATCATAATAATGCAATATAACACGCAATCTATTATAAGATATCACATCACCCATATACACCTACAGATGTACCCACATAACAGTGTACAAACCTGCAGATATCATATGCGTACATACAATATAATATAAATTGAGGTGATACTTTTTTAGGATAAGTGATAGTAATAATTAAAAAAAGTATAATTTTTTAAATTTCCAGTTAAAATAATGGGTTTCGGATAGCCCTGCCATCGCTCCATGACCAAGTGAGTGTGCAGAAAGAGTAGTTAGGGGTGGCACTACACACCATACCCCCTCTGAGTTAGTTAAGCCAAGCTGTAAAACTCAACTGCGTTCAACGTCACCCGGGCAGGACTAGATTGTTGAGGCCGCATTACATGGCATCACGTATTTTTAAATATTCTAACAACATTTTCAATATCGTTGCAATAAGACCAACACGATACCGGACCAATTTTAATGGCCGTGGGTTTGATGTCAAAAAGTAATTTCGTATGTTTTTTATACAACATTCCATTGTATGTATATCACCTACGAATTTGTATTGAATCAAAATATCACCACGCTTTGCCGAAAAAAAACTAAGATTATGAAAGTGTTTTAATTTTTTTTTAAAGTAATGTATTGCTACATATTCTGAATGTCACCTAATATACTGTCATGGAACCATATTTGAAAGTCTTTTAAATAACCAAACATATATCTATTGTTGATGCATTTGATAATGAATTTGTATTTTAAGATTTTATGTTTTCTTTTCGCTTATTCTTTTTCTTATAAGTGCAAAATTGTATATTTAACTCAAGTTTCTATGAGGAATACACAATTAACGCTTTTTTCCTTCTATAAATAATGTGTTATATAATTAAACAATGTAATATGAAATTTTGACATGAATTTAATGTGTCAATTTGACTGGCCTTAAACAGGATCCATTCCTAGTCGGCCAGTCAAAGTTTCCACATATGTTTTACAGAATTTTGTGAGAAATAAATAAAAATTATTATTGTTATATATTTTCGAAATTATTTAAAAATTTTAGTGTCCCGTGAGTATTAAAATCTGCCCCCTTTCTAAAACAAATGCAAATAATGAATACATATAATAACACGTCCTTACATTTTTTTAAATGTTGTTTATTATTTATATCATTTTAATATTTTCCTGGAAAATATACTTTGTGTGAAAAACGTTATACGAAAGTTATCGAGATTATTCTTATTATTTTCCTGCCATTCGAGAACACAAAAAATTACAAAATAAGCTATATTTTTTCATCTCTAATAAGTCATGCTTAGGGTTAAATCGTAATGGTAGATAACTATTAGGGGTATTAACCAATTAAAAAAATCAATAACTGATGTGGCCTTTTTTAAATATTTTTTTTACAGAAAAAAATATTACATTTTCTCTCATTTGACTAGAAAAAACTAAAATAACGAATTGTAAATTTCTTTACAAATTTTTATATTACATTATAATGTTACATTATATTGCTTTATAATATTATTCTCTTTCATTATTTTGTTGAAAGAATCAAAACGATTATTTTTTTTAATGTACCTTTCTTGCTTTTTTCCATTTTTAAAGTTTCGTAGAAGGCAATTATAAAAAAATTCCTCCTCATAACCAAAGAATTGAGTATTTATGGTTGTTAAAATCGTTTTGCGATGCACTATCAACTAAGAGGCGGATTTTCTGATAATTATTCCTGGAATCAAGAACACTAATAGATGCGGTACCTAAAAATACGTTTTGATTTGAAGAACAAACGTTTGCATGTCCATTATTGAGAGTACATAATGTTACATTATCTGACTGATTTTCAGGTTTGCGTTTGAGATTTAAATTTCGCTCAATATTATGAGAAAAATTGGATGAAGTGTCATCAAAATGCAATAAAGAATTATGGTTTTGATTACAATATCTGAATCATTTTTCCGATTTACATGTATTGGTAGAGTGCATTGTACTTAGACAATTTCGACATAAGTTTTGTTTTTGAGTTATTTTAAACCTACTCTTAGGAGATGCTTTTAAAAATGTTGGGCATTTAAACATTAAACATGAATGTATAGTCTGACAAGTTACATAAAGTGCACTTGTGGTGTTTTGCTTTGCTATGCGTTCTTTACGTAAACTTTTCATCATGTTATGTTGTGATTTCCATTCTGGTAATGTTGACGTTCTATGTGGTATTTTGGCTTGTTCACGTAAACGTGTTATTTACTCATTGTACGACGGTGCCTCTGATTTTATAATTGAAGATTCGAAAGCCATGGCCGTTTCCCTATCTATTTTTTAAGTTCCTTTATGAACGAAGAAACATTGTAATAAATTCGGAATTTTTAACTGTTGCAATGCGGAAATTGGTCTATAAAAGTTCCTAAATTCGATGCATTTGATACTGTGATTGACTTTAAATTTAAAAATTTTTTGAAAAAATGTGTCTCGATTACGCGGCTATCCTCATATTTTTTTATTAAAAAATTCCATATAATTTGGTAATTTTTTGCTGTGGTTGGAATTCCGGCACAGATATTTAACGCTTTTCCCGACAAAGTACTTATTAAATATTGCATTTTTTCCGTGTCAGAAAGATCTATATTTTCATGAATTAATTTTCTAAAAGTTTCGTGAAAAATTCTCCATCCATTATATTTCCATCAAATGGCGGCAAAGTTAATTTTGGCAACTTAACATTGTGATTTGATTTATCTAATTTCAAATGCGTGTCAGGTAACTCAAGTGTATTGTCCCATGTCTGTTTTGCGGTTAAATGTATTACAAAATATAAATCATCAAAGGATTGTTCCATCTGAAAGTTAGGAGCAAATTCTGAATTAATTTGCAGTTTTAAATCATTCATTTCATTTACTAATTCAATAAAATCTTTTCTTATCTCCACTAGTAACGCTGCTTTGGCCTAAAATATGATTTTTGAATTAGATGATTACAAATACTTTATGCTATCATATTTATACTTTATGAATCCTTGCAAATTGTGAATTCTGCCTGGCTTCTAATAATTTTATATCACGTTCAATTTTAGAGATGGCTGATTCATCCGGCATGTTGATAATGTGTTTGTTATAATAATAGGATGAAGATTATTTTGCGAGGCCTAAGTCTAGTCTAGTTCTACTGTAATAATACTATTGCGATGATAATGTGAACTTCAACAACTACCTTCCGTAATTTGAAAATACACTGAAATACCATGCCGTAAAATAGGGCGCTGGTTCTTTTTTTTACATTAAATGATCCGGCTCGTTTGGAGCAAATGTTCCCGCTTAAAGGATTGTGATATTTGGCAAGTCACTTCTGTGTAAATACTATGACGATAATATGGATAGGTGGGAAAAACTCACTGAAGTCGACAGGAAGCCGGTTCGTCTGAGATGTAGTCGTTTGTGCGATGAACTCACCATCCGATCTGCAATTCACCCTTCGGCACTAAATTATTGCAAAAGTGAATACGTTTTCACGTGATGCAACATGACTGCGATAGTTCTATGTAAGCTTTAATCAGAATTTCGTCCCGTGGCGCTGACATTCAAAAATCTTCTGTCGAGTTGATAGGAGTTGAGGACAGGGGGATAGGGGGGAGAGCGGGACGGGAGAATCATTGCCATAAGAAATAAATAGTATTTAAATCCAAATAAACACAAAAATAACTCGCCAAGTTACTACCTACAAGCGGCGCGAACAATGGTATTTAACATGTATGTTATCGTGTTGTCGTTTAAAGTGTTGTGTACTTATGACATTTTAATGAAGATTGACGTATTAATTAAATATTTAATTTTAATGATAAAGCACTTCACGGTGTCACATAAAGATGAATATTCATAATCATTTTAGTCATGTACGTTGAGCCTATTTTTAATCATTGGTTAGTTTTTTTATTTTTGTCGTTACGTTAACTTACTCAAGTGTAAATAAGTTATTTTATATTATATACATACGTATTTCAGCCTTTTAAAACAAAAATATTTTGTTTTTTATAATAATACAAGAAAGGTAAAAACGGTAACTAGATAACGAAAATCAGTGCAAGTATCATATCATTAAATAATAATTCGTTAAGTTAGATTAGGTTTGTTTTACTTTGATTAAGTTTCTTGTTTATTGTTTGTTATTGAGGTGAAAACTTCATTAGCACCGTTGAGATTTGAAATTCGATGAAACGGAAAATAGCGACACTAAAAAGACATGGACACACAAGGAATGAGATGGTATAATCGGTCTCTTTTTTGTGCGATGCTTCGTAGCCTATCGGTCTCCTTTTTTCGTGGTGCTTTGTAGCTTTCCCACTCTTGTCTTCTTTAGTTTTCTGAAGGTTTTACATTTACCGCATGTGAACTGAACACTCTGATTTTTTCCATATTTTTCTTTTTTTTTCTATTTTTTCAATGTAATCATTAATGTAATCATAGAACCGATATAAACTTAAAAAATAATATTTTTCGTAATCAGAAGGTATAAGTCAGGCTTAAAGCCCACTTTATCAGCAGAACTAGAGGCGATGGTGGTAGGTTAGGATGCTGAGGCACATCCCTGGCTGGTCTGATTGTGACAAGGCTACCACCGCCCGCGCCGCCCCCTAGCTACCAACTGACAGTTAATGGAATACGTGGCCGACACGTTAGCTTAACCGACTATCCATTGGAACAGCGCAAGACCGACTGACAAAATGCCCACCGCAATTAGTGGGACACTTTCACCAACTTTTTTAGGCACCTTGTAAAATGAAATTTTTTTTGTAAGGTAGGTTTTTTATTTAAAAAAGGCTACTTTTTAATATTTTAATCTTGTTTATTCGCTTTATAGAGTACAAAATTAATAAATCAGTATAAAAATAACTCAATTTTTATATTCCAGTCGCAACTGGAACTCAGGAGCTATAGTCTTACCGGGACAAAGGCCTTAAACAAATTGATCGTTTGGACCCCTTTTTTAAGTCATTTTAGTCGATGTAATATTCCTTACCTTTATTTCTAATGTATATATAATTACATAAACATTTTAATTGAAAACAAAGTTTAAAGTTCTGTATTTTTTTGTATTCAGTGATATTATTTCTGTTTTTATTTTTTCAATTGGACATATATTTAAAATTAAAAAGCTCTTTAGTTGGGCTGAGCAGATGGGCGGTCACATGGCTGAAATATTTTTTAAAAAGATTCACCGTTGGCCAGAATTTATTTTACCTTTGTCACTCAAAATAATTTCAAGATGATCTGGTCCGTTTCGTTTTTTAACGCCCATAAGTACCAGTTATGTTTATTTATAAGATTTTATTGCATTTATTAAACTTAAAACAGTTCCTCTTCATGAGGGCTAATATAAACATACATATTTTAATGAACATATTGCTTATTTCTAATTTGGATAACATTTTTTTTACGTACTGTCTTCTTCGATTTCTAAGAAAATAATAATATCGAATTATTGTATTACAATCACCCAAAAATCAAGCTTATTTCACACAGATTTGCTTGTTTTGTACGGTTGATAGAAAAATAATCTCATGTGAAAAGTAAAATGTTAAATGTTCAAATATGAATATTTACTTTCAAGTAGATTGCACGCAAACAAATCCCCGCTTGAAACGTGAGAGAATACGCAGCCTACTTTTATTTCTCATCAACTCCAGCGATTTCCACAATATGTTTTTCCACCCAGGTATATTGATGGATTATTTTTCCACAATCCAGAAACCTTCCTTTCTTTTGAAACACTTAATTTCCCATCGGTCTGTATTGAAATCCCGGAGGCTGTGACAATGGAACAGAAAACCCTACATGAACCCTTCCAAAGAATTCTGTTAACTTGTTAATAATTTCTTTCGATCAATAGGTAGATACTTTCTAACATACCTACCTGATTACTAAAATACTTAACCATGTTCCAAATTCTCTTCTGATTCAAAGATCGTATGCTAACGTTACCATCATATTGAGTTATATTAACATTTTTCTCTGCGAACGTTTTCAAAGTAAAACCTATTTTAAGATGAAGTTGACCAATATTTTTATTACTAAAAGAATTATTAACCCGTCAGGCTAATTTGTTTGCTTTTCGCAACATCTCACATAGGTCTTACTATCATAATTAAAAAAATGTAATTATTTTATTACTTGTGCACATTTTAAAATCTACTGTTATTTTGAAAATTATTATTATGTAATTTTGATGTATAAATGTAACAAATGTAATTTTTTTTTTAAATGGTGTTGGAAAAATAAAACACCACGCTTTATATTTCATTCTAAAAATTATCCTGAAAATAATTAAAATGTACACTTTTATGATATCAAAGTTTCCGACAACCATTTGAAAAAAAATAATGATAATTTGAGAATTGTTATCAATTATTTTTACATTTTATTTTTATTTTTGTTTTATTAGTTATAAATAAATACATAAATTACAAATAAATTTTATACAGTAATTAATTACATGGTAGATATATTTTATGTACCCCCATAAGAAAGCAGGGCTTGTGTGTATGTATGTACATGAAACGACAAATACGATAACATTTATAATACATTTGTCTAATATAATATGTGCCTTTTTTACGTTATCATAGAAAAACGTAAGCCTAGCCACTTTTAAAACTTTTTAAAATTGGCATAAAAAAAATTACATTTCTGAAACTATGTGTTTATTTCAAATTATAAATTTGTAGGCGTATTTCATCACCTTATTTCATTGATGCGTTTCGAAATATTCCATTTATTTAGATTTTATTACAAAGCGGAAATATTTTGAGCTTCCGGAACGAGCTCGAGGCCTGGGGGGTTAATAAACATATTTATCGTGTGCATTTGAGTCTTGTTGAAAATTTAGGGTGTAAAATCGGTATATGTCTTCCTTTGAAACTTTTTAGCAAGGAATTTTCATGGTTTTGTGCGAAAATATATATTTGTGAACATTTTAAGGCACGATACACCTGAAGAATATACAAATAATAAGCTATTGAATTCTTTATAAATAAAATATAATATAAAGCCACTTTTTAGATTGCTCTCCAGTAGATGAATTCCTCTTTCAGTATTTTTTATTAATATTTCCAAAGTGGTAGATACTGCCCGGTGAAGGATAATCATGATCATACCATTGATTGAAATATTTTTTTTATTTTGTGCCCAAATCTAAGTAGCCAGGTTTTTTGTAACGTTTCTTTTCTTCTCATTCCCCTCCCCATTCTCTAAATCCTTAAAAACTTCCACAATTGGGATGTCACGGTCCCACTGAATAGGGCAGTGGAGAAAAATATTGATAAATCACTAAGAACTAACTCCGTCCAATACCTGTAATAAAAACGCGACTTTCGTTGTGTGTTTTAGGTCAATTTCGTAGTCGTGAGGGATAATCTTGTATATAAAAATTCATTCGTTCCTATTACAAGCTGCGTACGGACGCTATATCATAATTTATGGCATTTTCCTATTTCGCGGAAGGATCTTGAAAACAAAAGATTAGTTTTGACGATACAAAGGCCAAATATTGATGTATTCCTAAATAATAAAATAAATATTTTTTTCCCGAAACCGTAAAAAATTAAAAAGTTGGAGGGATGGATTCATACATCCGTCACTGCTGAACATTCGATTCCAAATTCCGACTCTTCCCTCATATCTTTTTAACCTTCTCAAAACTTTTTATTCTTCCATTACATAAAATACTCTCCACACAACATTCTCAAAGATAAAAAATGGATTTAAGGACAAAAACCCTTATTACCAAAATTTTATAACATAAAAAATAAAACATCTACACGTAACATACAAAACAATTGTGAAACACTCATCATTCACAAAAACACAACTCATAATGGTGACCCGACAATTCGTCCGGCGACAATTCGTCCGGGGACAGTTGGTCCGGCGACAGTTCGTCGCCAATGGCACCCCCAATTTTGGTAAATTATTTCCCTCAGGGCCTCCTGTGTGGGGCTAACGTAAAAAAGAAAATGTTTCTTCGGAGAGACGAAATTATTGTTAGTAAAAATATTTTTACAGCGGATTTTCAATCAAGATGCCTTCAGATATAAGTGTATCGACTCTGGTTGTATGGCCGTTTATCCTCTTTGCATACTTACTTGAAGAAAAAATCTTCTAAAGGATCACGCCGGACGAATTGTCGCCGGACCAATTGTCCGCCGGATGAACTGTCAGCCGGACAAACTGTCGGCTATTAGTTGTGTTTTTGTGAATGATGAGTGTTTCAGAATTGTTTTGTATGTTACGTGTAGATGTTTTATTTTTTATGTTATCAAATTTTGGTAATATTGTGTTTTGTCCTTATATCCATTTTTATCTTTCAGAATGTTGTGAGGAGAGTATTTTATGGAAATGAAGAATAAGAAGTTTTGGGAAGGTTAAAAAGATATGAGGGAAGGGTAGGAATCTGGAATCGTATATTCAGTTGTGGCGGAAATATGAATCCATCCCTCCAACTGCCGTGCAAGACGATGGGTCTAGAGTCTAGAGGGAGAAGCTGGAATGGTCAAAAGGTCTACCTAAACCGCCCTCTCCTGATCCGACCTGCTACGCAGTTAGTGGGCAGACGCATCCACCGCCGGACAAACCTTACCCGATGAACCAAGTAATCCTTACTATGTCACCAAACGTTACAAAGTTGGGGTGACCTATGGCAGAAGTTTTGGTTATCTAATAAATGATTTGATTTTTTTTAAACCTAGGCGGCTTGACAAGGGTTCAAACAAGTCACCAAGAGATTTATTTTATAAGCAATATACAGTCTCAGAACTACTATTTCCATGTGAGCTTTACAAAAGCTTTGAATTTTGTAATATTAATGTAAATTGGACTACGAGATATAACATAATGAAATTTTTGTTTTTAATCATATCAAATAAGTAACAAGGTTCCTTGGTTCGTTAATCGCCACGACTACTAAGATACCACAGGGTAAAGCCATTGAAGATTTGTCCCGTTTCGGGCCTTTGAAATGAATTAACATGATTGACATCGTAATGAATGGTTGAACATGAATAATTAAATACCTTATCAGGATCGGAAAGCTTTTAGGCACTACGAGTTTCAGTACTTCTTAAAAGACAAAAATATTAAAACGTTGATAAATATATACGATAGTGCAGTAACCTTTGTTAATAATATTGTTTTTAATTGGCAGCTTATTTAACTTTTATAAGAAATAACATCACCTCAAGAAAGATTATTAATAATTATTAATATTTCAACAATTAATATCTATTTAATTAATAAGAGATAACTTTGTATAAACCACGTTTTTTAATAAACAATATCGACATGTTTCAATAACAATGTTATCTTCTTCAGGATATGTTAAGATAACATTGTTATTGAAACATGTCGATATTGTTTATTAAAAAAGTGGTTTATACAAAGTTATCTCTTATTAATTAAATAATAAATAATGCCACAAAGTTATTTTGCAAAGATTGAAGAAGTAATTAATATCTACATCAAAATTTTAAATTGTCTCACACTGGCATTGCATCCTCATCAGCTTCTTGAACAAGTTTTATTTATTTTCATTTTATTACGTTTTTTTCCTGTTAATCACTTGCCTACTGCTTTCCAACAACGTATTGGAGGTCAAGATTCGTTCAAAGTAAATAAATGTAGCTTTGTATAACAAATAAGAATCTTGCGAGAGCCTTGAAGGAGTAATCATTTGTTACTTATACTAGGGCGGATAAGTGGTGGATAACTTCCAATGTCACACTGGCATCTGATTTGTACCAAGAAAAGTTAAAGTATTGATTTCAATAAAGCAAATTTAGGAGGCGGATATGGACACCGCCGTCCAAGGAATCATTGATTGGATAACCAACGCTTCTGCCATAAGTTACCCCAAGAAAATTGATACGTTTGGTCACTTAGCAGGGATGCCATGGGTTCATGGGTGAGGTTTGTACAGTTTTTGATGGCACATGTGTTTGCCCACGTACTGCGTGCCGGGTCAGATCGGGAGAGACTTGCTGATGGAGACATTTAGCCGGACTCTCTTGACCCATCGCTTTGCTTTGCCCGTCACTCCTTCACACATTGACACTTAGATTCCTACCCACCCTACATACCTTTGTCCTTCTGAGAACTTCCCCTCCTTCCTTTTTCTAAAATGACCCCTCCGCACAGTATCCCCAAAGATTATATAGGCCGCTAGGGAAATTGTTTTTATAGCGTCTCATGTATGGAGTTACTGTAAAAAAGGTTTTAATCCATGAACTTTCAACTTTGTTAACACAATTTTTAATTTTTAAACAACAATATAACCTTCACTCACTCAACAAATAAGTCCTATAATTTCAATATTTTTATTTTTATTTTCTTTAGAACAAAACATGAATACGGAGAGATAAATATTTTTTATTTATGTTAAGTTAAGGGAACACTGCCTTTTTTGGTCGATTTTTCACCAAACGATAATAATCGGCTAATCAAATGTTTTACGAAAGTAAATGATAAACGCGTAATAAATAGGTGAAATTTTGAATATATGTACACATACAACGTTACGGTGTCCATCATTACACATTTGCCCTGATGATTTACACTGTAACGCTGTTCGAAAAGTTGTAAAGAAGGAGGTAGAGCAATACGGCATAATACCATAAAACATATTTTTCACCACACCTACCACGGAAAAATACATTTTATCAAATATGTAGTGATCTGGGATAAATTTCGTCCAACAAAAAGTATTGTAACGTCAACTACAACACGTTACGCACTTTGAATGCTTTTACTTGGTCGTATCGAGTTTCTCTTAACCACTTTTGTCAGAAGACATTATGGACATTGTTGCCGTCGCCGAAATATTTATGAGAAATTTGTATGATAAATTTGTAGAGTATCTGATATCACTCAAAGGTTTGCAAAGAAATGGAACAAACCAAATATATGGACAGAAGTAGTGGGAAGTTATCTTTTTCCTTGTTTTTGAGTGATTGGCCAAACTATCAAAATTTATTGAATAATGAATGCAACTGGAATAATACGTACCCTCGCTTAACAAAATGCATTTAAAAATACCAACAAAATGGATTTAATGGAGTAATACTTATTAATCCATTATGCTCATAAGGACAACAACAATATTTATCATGCTTACATTATTTTGTTAGAGCACGAAAGCAATGATTTAGATATACATAGATAAAACAGCCATTGATTCATTGTAATTAATAAACACATTAAAATATGTCCTTAGAATAAGGAACCCCGTTTGACGGCCTTCGTGGTCGTGAAGCAAGGTTCTCGATAAGCAATCCGGAGGACGCGGGTTTAAAACTCGGCGTGCACAAATAAGTTTAATTTGATTGATTAATTTAGGTTGTTCGCATTTTTTAATTTAAAATATCGTGGAGCGTATTTGTGCCACGTTCCAAAGTGGAAGATACTCTAAGTATCGCCTGGTGGAAGACCACAATTCCGAATTGAAACGTTGGTTGAAATGGCTTCAGCCGTGTTTTACATGACGAGATCTGAATAGAATTTTACTTTCCCACCTTCCTATCTAAATCTCCTTGACCTCAATTCTACTTTCAGCCTCAAAAACATACCCCTATTATGAATTCATGTCTCACTGGCTCAAGATAGGACCTGTTGGTACTCTTGTAAGGTATTCTTGATCAGACTATGCAATATTTACAACAGCTTTTTATCCAATGTGGACATTTTCATTTGCGAACTTACCAAATATAAGGGGTTCACAGGAGAGTTTTTCTCTGATGTATCGTGAATAATGTTATGTTTCTTTTGTTTATATCAATAATTCAGTTATAATTTGTATGTACATCTTGTCTTCTTACGGTTGCCAGTGTACTTTTTTTCCTTTACATGATTATGTATTACTTTTGGCTTCATATCCTGTCATAAACATAATTATTAATTCTTTTCCCTGTTATGCTGTCGTCTTAGAGGTAAAGTCACAAGAGGAAATCCATAATCAGTTTTATTTTGGCTATGTAACTCATGTAATTAAAATTAAATTTAATAATGTTATTATCAAGTTCTGCAAGTATTTTAATATGTGTTTTTGTTCAGCAGTTTCAACTTACAAGGTCATTATCAAATTGTCGAATTTTAATTCTTAAACTTTCAATTATTAATTTAATTTAAAAAAAAAATAAATGGAATTCTACGAATTAAATACAAAACCAGTTAATATGAAAGATCAGTAGTTGATCTCAAATATTGTCGACCGGTCTAACGAACTTTGCCTCCCCTTCACCATTGTGTCACGTAAAATTTTCCGCTTATTTTGATGATAATGAAGGAAATAAAATATTGTCACGATATTTGCAGTTAGGTAGGTGTTTCTTTTATTAGTATTTATTTAAAAAAGTGAAGGTTACTTACCTCTAGCGTAACGCTTCGAAGCTAGTTATTAGGGTAGATCCCTACCTGCACTGGACGGTATAATTTCGAAGCTAATTTTAGTTGATAAAGCAGATTTCTGTGTATCATATTCATTTGTGTTTTTAGTTTGTCCTAGTTCTTTTAGGTTAAAAATGCTGTGTTTTGTTAAATAAAAGTATATTCTCTATCGAAAACAGCTAGAAAACAACTAAGTTATGGTCTGAAGACCTTTTTTAAGTGCTTGCCGGGTCGGGAAAATTTTGGTTTTAAAGTGTGCTTATAATTACATAAATCAGTTTGTTAAAACCATTGAAGAATCGATTGTGTCTTTATTGAAGATCTTATGACATAAAAAGCCAAACCCAATCAGTATCATTTAGAAAAAAAGGAAACAAAAAAGCTAACATAAATGCACACCTGCTTGGAAATTGCAGGCAATTCCGATGCGAACAGAATATTTGATATAAAAAAGCAAAGAAACATTCTATTCTATTCAATAAAGTTTCTTGTAGCCAGGTTTTCTTTTATTTGAACACCCCTAACATATCACTATCACCCGTGTATTGCTTTGACTGTTTGCAGTAGTGGCTTTATCGAACTGTTGATGCGATTTATAGGTTGTGTGTATATTGCATTGCACCTGCGCTCGGGTGGATCGCTGTTCAAATATATACGGTGCACTGAGGATGCGAGGGACGGGCAGGAACCGGGATAAATCAATAGGAGATAATCTGATATGGGATCCGATAATATGGAATAGTAGACGAAGGAAACATTCAGAAATTTGAGTTTGAATTATGCTTATGGATGTATTTACGAATCAATTTAATATATTGTGAATTAAATTGAAGTAACTAGAATATTTGTTTATCAAAAAAGCAAATTCCTCCACCTACTTGTAAATGTATCCGATTTAATTCTTAATATTTTTGTTCAAAATTGTAAATGGTCTTTTGGCTCCACATTTGGGACTCTCGTGCGGTATATCCACATTTAAAAAGAGTATTTTTTTAAAGTTATTACCTATGCAAAAGCCTTTACTCATATTTACAGTAGAAGTATGTCGTGGGCCTCGCTTTTTGTACAAATTAAGGAAAATTATACCTTACTAGCTTTTACCCGCTGCTTCTCTCGCATGGCATTAGTGGGAAAATACTGGCATAATTATTGGCATAATTGTTATTATTCTTGCTTTTTTGTCTAATAAAAAATAATTATTGTTTAATAGAAAATTTCAAAATTTGAGAATGGCATTTCGCAAATAAAAATTCTATTTTAGAAAATATTTAAATTTTAGAAATTTATTTTATGTACCTACTCCCCTAATTTATTCTGATGATTTCGCCTCAAGTAGGAATTAGTATTTTATTCATATTTGAATCCAGAGAAAAACCTAAAGAAATAACAAAATTACAGCCCACGTCAAATAATTACATAGCAACGCTATGCTTTTCGTCCGGACAATAAACATTTTTAGAGATAGGTAGATATTAACTATGACGCCAACAAAGCACTATTTTTAGGGTGAATTGTCTAATTAAAAAAAAAAAAACATTTTTTTCAAGGTAACAATTTGTTTGACGTTTGCAATAACTCGATTTGGTTAGGGACAGAAAACGTATGAAAAATAATTGCATAACGCTACAGCTTATTCATAACACCAGAGTTTACCAATATATACAGCCTATGTTACTCGCAAATAATGTAGCTTTCGATTAGTGAAAGAATTTTTAAATTCTATTCGGTGTTTATTGCGTGAAAGAATAACACTCATTCATTCAAACTTTCGCCTTTATAATATCTATAAGATGTACTTCGGGCAAAATTCTTTTACATTCATTTTCAAATCACAAAATTACTGCCACTGATATTCTTTCTAACAAATCAATTTAATGTCAAAAATCGATTGAACACTTCGAAAATCGGGCTTATTTTGTTAGGAGGTTAAAATATTTCCGCTTTGCAAAAAAAATCAAATAAATAAAATCTTTGTGTACGTACCCGAGAAATAAAAACGGGCTTTTAAAGGAGATGAAATACGTTATCTAATTAGTTAGTAGAATATATTGAATTATTTGTCGGGGCAGGAGTAAAGTCGACGTATCTTAGTCGACAGAGCGTTTGACTGGAAATCAGAAGGACGCGGGTTTAAATCACGTCTACGGTATGTATCTTTTCTCGGAAGATTTTTCAAAGTAGATGAGTGTTTCAGGCTAATAATTATTACTTATAATAATTGTTACCCTTTGTGCTTTTCATAAAAATCTCGTCTTAAACATTAGTTTATCATTAAAAAATAATAATTAAATGTTATTTGTTTCTTGGAATTCAGCATAGATTATGGATAACATTTTTACCGATTTTCTGTCGAGTGGTCGTAGTTATCCAATCCCCGAAAATGACCGTTTCATCGGTAACAAAATGACTGCGAGCTACTGATTCGCGCTTAGCCAGGACCAAATATCCGCTTCACGCGAAAGAGCTGCCATTACGCAGTCAAATCACAGGCCAGCGCAACGGTCGCGTCCCGAATAGTCAACAGAGCAGGTGCCACCCTCTTTTTACTCAGAGGATATATCTAGATGCATCATAGAATGAGCTCTATTTAATTTTTGCGGGTCCATATTTGTAAACTCTTCATATTATTTAAGACGACAACAATAAATCACCCATGGTGTTAATTTGTTAACCTTGAAAATGATTTTTATTCCCTCCATTTAATGAAATCTTCTTTCAATTTATCAAGAGGATAGAAAGTAATTTTTCTTGGTACGTCAACGTTTGGCTGTACCCACACCAGCTTGAACAGTTAGATGACATTCATGAGGCAAGCATCCGAGACCTTCTAATTTTATTTTATTTAAAAACAGATACAAACAGTACATTAAATACATTGGTGATTTTTTTATTTCAATTAATAAGTTTATTCATGGTGGGTACCTATTATGTATTTCATTAAAGTGTCTTATTTATAGTATGCATATTAAGTAATTAGTAATTACCGGGTGATGTATATAGTGGGAGGGTGTGATGGTGTGTGAGGGAGGGTGTGTGTGTGTGAGTATGTGTGTATGTATGTATATATGCGCATTGAACAATTTATATTATTGAGATGATGCTCTTTTTAAATTAGGGCAGTGAATCGGAGAAAATGATGACGTTAGAATTTAGACAAATATTACTGAACATATGAAGAACACGATTGATTGGTGAATTAGATGCTGCATTTGTCTTGTAATTAAGCATGTGGAATAGTTCTATATGGCTTGTACCTCTTTATGTGCCAAAATGAGCCAAAAACTTCAGAAATTGCCTTCATCAATGTATCGCTACTGGGGGCCATCATTTTTCAGATGTTATCTACAGGACTTGATGCATAAAACGGCATGATGTACCGAATAGTAGTTGTTTCGCTGGGTAACTTCCTACATACTCAAAAGATTACAAGCGGTAGCATTAAAGGGTTTTAAATCTGATTTCAAAGAAATTTCTTCAGGCATCCAGCAAGGGTCTCATCTCGGTCCATTATTTTTTATTTTATATATTAATGACATAGTGAATGTCGTAAAATACTCCAAATTAGAATTATTTGCCGATGACGCCAAACTGTACAAACCCATAAATGACCTAAACGATTGTATCAAATTACAAGATGATTTGAACAGCGTAGCTATGTATTGTGAGAATAACCAGTTATTTTTAAACAGTTTAAAGTGTCATCACATCATATTCACAAGAAATGACAAAAAAATTGTACATCAATATCTGTTAAATGAAAACAAAATTGAAACCTGCTCCAATATTCGTGATTTAGGTGTGATTCTCGATAGTAAGTTACAATATCAATGCCATATCAATCAAATAACAAATAAAGCTGCTAAAATGCTTGGTTTCATAGTAAGAAATACAAAAGAATTCACAAACACTGTAATTATCAAACAACTATACTTTGCGTATGTACGAAGCCATTTAGAGTTTGCGTCAACTGTGTGGTCTCTATTTTATGCAGTACATATAAATAAAATTGAATCGATTCAGAAAAAATTCATAAAATACCTTTCTTACAAATCGTACAATCGATTTAATAATTATCTTGATGCAATAAATTTCTTCAAAATTGATGCATTGAGTGTACGCAGACAATTCTCAGATGCGATGTTGCTATATAAAATCGTAAATAATATAACCGACTGTCCTGAATTATTGAACAGAATAGATTTTAAAGTACCTACACGGCACACACGTTCGTGTAATATTTTTAAGGAAAAACACTGTAAAACCAATTCAAACCAAAATGCTTGCCTTATTAGAGTGTGTTCAACATATAATAACATTTTCTCTGATATAGATATCTTCAATTGTAACGAAAATAAATATAAAAATTCTATCAAAAGTGTATTAAAATGTATTAAATGACTACAAAATTCATAAATCTAATGATATATTATGTACTACCTTCCACCTGTTATACCTATGTTATATCTTTTAATGTACTATCTTTTAATTTTCTAAAATTACTGTTTAATTTCTAGACATACAATGTAATAGTATAATGAGGAAATCTATAATTGGTTTCTCAGTTAGGTTAATTATACATGTATAAATTAATCATTATTGTAAACTGTTGATTTCCCTAAAATAAAATAAATAAAATAAATAAATAAATAAATAAATTAAAATAAACCCCATTTCTTTAAGTTATGCCGTTTTTTTTAATAGTCATTCAAAAATGCACTGTTTATTTTGCCGCACCTTGTACACAGAGTACACAGAATAATTTTTACAGTACCAATAAAATGATTTCCAAATTTATTTCCACCGACCAGATCTCTAAGATGTTGCGTATCGCCACTTGAACCCACTCCAATATCAATATAACTTCATTCCATCCGTTTCTGAACCGACTCGCGACTCGAGAATCCCGGATTCCTAGCCACCACAAGTTGGGAAGTTTGCGGGAAAAGTTGGCAAAATACGTTGGGAATAGGGACGCGACATGATTCCCTAATGTATCCGACTCCATCTACAAACACGGCTGCCTACGTAATGACGTTCCGCAGATGGAAAACCGCGAATTAATCGAAAGACAAACACTAAGTCACATTGTCATCTTGAAATCTTGATTCCAAATCAAACTAAGATAAAACTTTGATGATACCTATTCACTTCACACCAAACATAACACTATTTAATTATTATATAAATAAAATAATTAGATCTATCTAAAAAAATAGGTTGTATAATTGTTATTTCGAAACGTTTTAAATTTGAGAGGTGGGTATGGGTGCCGCTGCACCTCTTCCGTAGGTCCATCCCAAATAATTATCTTCGTTTCGTGACTAAGCAGGGGTGCCCGGGTTCATGGGGTGAGGTTTGTCTAGGTCTTGGCGGCAGATGCATCTGTCCACCTACTGCGTGGCAGGCCGGATCGGGAGAGACTGGTTGAGGGAGATCTTTTGACCCATCCAACCGTACTTTCACCTTGCATCGCAGTGGGAGGGATGGATTCATGGCTCCGTCACTTCTAGACACATTGACCCCTAGATTCCTACCCAGCCCTCATACTATTTTCCTTCCCAGAACTTCATCTATCTTTCCTTTTCCTAAAAGAACCTCTACACAGCATCCCCAAAGATGACATATGCCCTCTGGGATTTTTTTTCATCAGGGTCTCCTGTGTGGA
This sequence comes from Limnephilus lunatus, assembly GCA_917563855.2. Taxonomy (NCBI): domain Eukaryota; kingdom Metazoa; phylum Arthropoda; class Insecta; order Trichoptera; family Limnephilidae; genus Limnephilus; species Limnephilus lunatus. The sequence continues at coordinate 87,250,358 of OU830594.1, read as the reverse complement.
GCTAATGTAAATAAAATACCCGAGTTGGGGATGCCCCAGACCCGCTCCTTCCGGACAGTTGGAAGCAGTTTAAAGCATTATTGATCTTGATAGCAATTACGTAAGTTGCAAGCTGAAAATAATTGCGTCGAAATGGAGAAACTTCAGATCGCTCGGAGCCACGTAGTCAGATTATGCCAATTCTGACAAAAAACCGAGTTTGAACGTTAATATTTAATATCGTGCATCTTCAAGTTTTATTGAAGGCACTTTTATTGTTTGTTATCGTCTAATTTGATTTTATTACATCGTTTATTCATTACTATATCTTCTACAAATTGCATTTTGCATTTTTTTAAAATGTTTTTATTCCAGTAAAAAAAAAAATATCATTTTCATATTGAATTATGTACTTTTTAAAAATTAAATTATAATACATAGTTTTTACATTTCATAACCTTAAATTACATTATAGTATATATTGTAGTAAACAATTTTCATTTCTTTTTTATTTGCCACATTTCTTAGATCTTTAAAGAAATATATAAGGCTTGTTAGTTTTTCAGTAATACCTTAATACCGTAATACTTTGCATAAATAAATGAAGTTTTAAGTGGCAACCAGTTGCAGTAGCACTTGGCTAAAAGCCTTTGGATGACTCCGTCATTTATTTTCAATACATATGTGATGTTCTTCAATTACTCAATTTTTCAAATTGCTAAGAAAACTTTTCGATAAAATCCTAAATATCGTGCTAAGTAAATAAGCAATAGCAAATCTGTCAAAAGGCTAAATGAGAATTTCTGAAAAGTTTTTTTTTCAAAGTCCTAAAAATAAACAGACTGGTTTGTTTAAACTAAATCTTGAACTGATCAAACAAACTATTGAGTTATTTTAAAATATGAAGATGTGGAAATACAAAGTTGTGAAGTAACACCAAAACTACATAAGTCAGCAAACATGAAGTTATAGAAATTAACACATATAGTCAACAATGAAGCTGAGGAAATTAACAAACATTGTAAACAAATTTGAAGATAAATCATGATGTAATACCAACAACCACCTACAAGTCCGCCTCGGAGCAGGAATCCTCTATGAGGAAAACTGTGAACAAAGCCTTTACTTTGTTTTTAAATACTTATTAATTTATAAATTTATAAAATTATAAATGTTAATATCCTGCTTTATTTTAATTTATAACTTTAATAAGAAGACAAACTTTATTTTGACTTCTATTTACTTATTTTTCTATTTTTATTTTATTTATAAATTAAAAAAATTTTTAACTTATAAACTTTAATTTCTCTTGCTTTATGTAACTCTTACAATACATCTTGAATCTACTAATTGGTTCAGACTTTAAATTTATCTGCAGCCTATTATAATAATGCATTCCTTTGTAGTGTAAACTACCTATTATGCTTATTCGCTTTTACCTCTTTTTTAATTTGATTTCACTACACGTCCTTATGTTATATCTATTATTATTTATATAAATCTTAGCTAAATTTCACTAACAACAGAATATTGAGTGAACATGAATTCGAAATCAAAATGCCAAAATTTCGAACTGTAGCGATTTCTTACTTAAATCGTTTTCATCACACTTTTACGTGTATTTGGTCGCTAAGATGGTAATGGTATTTGGAGATAATAAAGGAATTTTATTTATTCCAAGTCAGGATTTCGTTTGCTTATGGTAGCCTAGTATAATAATATTAAATTCTAGCACGTTTTGAATGCCAACGATAACTGCATTTCTGCACTACCATGCATAAATAATGCAAATATATCACTGGTCGAGCAATCCACTCAGCAAATACAAACATTGTCCTTGCCATCCCTTCTCGTGTTTTCCCTGAGCGCCAGTAGTGGCAGTACCTACCTAGTGGTAGTTGTATGGGAATATCTTGTCTAGAACTCTAGCACCTCTAGCGGAGAGTGGCGCTAGCAGTGTTTAATATAACTCGGTTCAAGTGAAACTGCAAACTCCTGGTATTGCCTCTTGTTTGAACGGCAGAACTGGCGAGCACACAGAACACGGGAGAAGGTTGCTTGCTGCCAAGAAGATGGTCATTTTAAGCTTAAGAATCAAGGTCTATTGTCATATTGATAGAAAAAAAGAGACAGTTAACTAAATGCACCAGAATTTCATGACTCTAGAATTTTTTAATTTTATTTTGTATTCATACCCCTAACCAGTAATGTATACATCATACGTTAAAACCGTTATATTATGTTTTAATTGATAATGTTCCGCATAAGTACCCTACTAAAATGCATGAAAATTAGGCGTTTTAGATTTGGAATTATGAATATTTCGCACCAAACCACATTGAATACATGACTGGTAACAGTTAGACCAATTAGTGTTTAGAGTATTTCATCCATCAGTGAACACAGAATAACTAATGACAATGATAATTACGATATTTATTCCAATAGGTCATTAGTCATTACATTTGGTAAATGAAAATTTAGATATTTCGTAAACAATCAAACAATATTTTTAAACAACAACTTGATCAAAAAATTTTAGGAGTTTATTCATCAAAATCGATTTGGTTCTCTTCAAAGTACACCCCTTCAACTGCAACGATCTAATCCTCCAAACACCGCTGGTACTCAATTTTTAGTATTTCCATCAGAGCTCTTTTCGATTTTTTCATTACATTCTCTCGGGTGGTGTGATACGCTCCTTGAAGCGGTTTTTTTTAAGTCAGTTGAGCAAGAAAAAGTCGCAGGGATCCAGATTTAATAGGTGAATTAGAAGGCTGCTGGATAGAATTCGTGTTATTTTTGGTCAAAACTCACGGATAAGGTTCGCATTTTGCGACGGTTTATTATGGTGCAACATTGCTGCCATTTTCAGACAAGTAAAAAATCGAAAACACGCACAAAGGTAGAGGTATTCAGTACAGTGTAAATTTTGCAAATGTTGAGCTTTAACGCTGAAATTTGAAAGGAACTATAAATGATAGATTTGGTCACTTAACAAAAAGAAAAGAATTCCTATCAGTGATTAACAGCGTCACACGGTGGCCGGTCCTAAAAATTTTTGACGCCTTTTTCAATTGTTTTTATTCTTTTTACACTAGCTCCACACAGAGGTTCGGAGGAAACTAATTCCCCTCAGGGCCTGTATTGTCTTTTTAGAAAAGTAAGGAGGTTCTGGGAAGGAAAAGGGTACGAAGGGTGGGTAGGAATTTGGGGATCTGTGTTTAAGAGGAACGGTCAACCCTTCCACTTTGGTGAAAGACAATTTTCCGAGTGTGTCCTGCTGGAGAGAACAAAGGTTTTCCTAAACCAGTCTTTTCCAATCCAGCCTGCCACGCAGTTAGTGGGCAAACGCATCCACCGCTGAGACTCGGACAAACTTCACTCCATGAACCCGGGCAGCCTTCTTAAGTCACCAAACGAAGCGAACAACGTGACCTGTGGCAAATGTGTTGGTTATCCAATAAAAGGTTCTCAGAACGGCCGTACCCACCTAAATTTCAGAAAAAGCTATCTAATATAAAACATAGTAAGTTATTCGGAGAACAAAAATCTATCATTCATCTAAAAATCTCACGGAATAAAGTAGTTCGTCAACTGTCATCAGCTTTTATTCGTTCTGTTAGATTCATTCACTCCTGCAGGGATGAAGATAATCTTGGATGATGCTCTTAATCAAGACAACGTGTTCATTATCAGCTGCGAAATCGGTCAAGATCTAAGTAAATTATTCAATCTCGGAGAGAATACGAGATTAACGTAATGTTCTTAGAGTGGAAGGCGGTACAATGAAGGATTCTATTTTTCTCGCAATCCGTTCTAAAGAGAAAACGAGAAATGATTAAGGATTTTTCAACCTTATTCATTTTCATTTAATCCACTCTTTTCTCAAAATCGCATTGAAAATAATAGTATTTTATTATTTAGCGTGGAACTTATCACTCTAAATTTAGTCATTGCGATAAAGACAGAATTAAAGTTCTAAGTAACAACACGACTATCAGTTTAGTCGTTTAATTATGGCATTATATTATTTATTAGCTGACCCGGCGAACTTCATACCGCCTCAGAATCAATAACTGTTGTGTTAACTTATTAGCTGAATTAACTTCGGTTTTTTTATTAACTTAAAAATTACACACAGACGCAATTATCGATGCGCTGTGTGTGTCTGTGTTTTGTTTTTGTCAGTATCAGAGATGGCGTTGTGTACGGATTTATATTTTTTTTTGATTTTCTCACTTTTCCATTTAATGTAATTGCGTTTCATATTATTTATACGTATGAGAGAGATTTATTATAAATATTGTATTTTTCCTTTGGAGGGGTGCAGAAATACGTTCACCGTTTGTCCCATTTTCGACTGTTGATATTTAGTGTGTAAGAAAGAAAGGCAGCGTTATATGTTTAAGAACAAAAGCAAACCAAATAGCGCATTGACATTTGACGTTTTTGAATTTTTGAAATTCACTCAGTTTTCAATATTATACTTACCACAATATTGATGCAGCTCTTTCAAAACATGAGAATTCGTTCCATACAAAATGTATGAGGAAAAGAATTATCTCCATAATGATTCTTTTCGTGAATTTTTTCGATGTTTTAACTAATATTCTGCTAATCGGGGCGGAGACAAATCCAATAAATCAAAGATCATAAAAATCGGTCCAGCCGTTCTCGAGTTATAAATGGTGTAACTAACCCGACTTTGTTTTATACACTAAGATTTAAACGCCCATCGTAGACTCTTAGTAAAATATTTTCGTAGCTTCAATTACTTACATAACATCAAATTTTTGTCACATATATACATCGACGGCCGGCGTGGTCTAGCGGTAAGGCTTTTGACTCACAAACCGATAGTCGCGGGATTGAATCCCAGCGTGGGCAAATAAATTTTATTTGATCAGTTTGTGTTATTTCGCAATTAATTCATTTAAATTATTAAATAGTATATTTGCAGCACGTTCCAGAGTGGAAGATACTCTCAGTTATAATAATAATAATAATATTTGGCTGATTTATAAAGCGCCGTTTTCGTGAAAAATCACCTCAAGGACGCTGTACATATAAGCATACAATAAAATAAAATTAATACGATAGGCTTACAACTAAGATTCAAAATTATAACTAGGTACTTATATTTAAGACTTATGTGTACATAGCTAGTGACTTACGACTAAGACTTATTACTACTGACTGAAAACAAGTGACATACATATATATTTACAAATGTGACTTAAAATTAGAGATTTACAATTAAAATAGGTATTTACATATAACAATAAATATTTTTAGTTTTGCGAGGTGTCTAATATTACCAAGTGATCAATAAAACTCTACCGATATAGGTACAGACAGAGAAGAAAATTATTGCTTAAAGTCGAAGCAGTTTGATGATTTTATATATACATGTATACATACATACATATTTTATTGTACACATTTTACAAATTATTTTATACCCTTTTTTAATATTAATATTGTTAGGGCCAGAAGAAGAAGGAAGTTCGTACATAATATTACAATTTTATAACGCGGTTGTGAAAATGATTTTAATGGGTTAACTGTATTTAAAGGAAAGCATAGGTATCTTAAATGAAGGAATGAATTTAATCGTCAATCTCAACCGCAATAAGATAATTCATTGCTCAACAACAGATTGAATAACAATATTTGAATGGAATAGCGAATTTATGGAAATAAACTAACTAACTAACTAACTAACCATCACGCCGTTTCCCCGCAGGGGTAGGCAGAGAGGACGGACCGCCAAACAACTCGGTCTTGGCACACACTCTTTGCCTCACTCACATTCATACATCGTCTCATACATTATCTTCTATTATTCTGACTTTTGACATGGCCCGACTCAAGTATCTGATTCACTTGATTGTGCCATGTCTTCCTCGGACGTCCACGACTTCTTCTACCATTCACATTTGCGTCATATATTCTTCTTACACTGCTTTCTTCGTTCATTCGCTCTACATGCCCAAACCATCTGAGGGTCCCTTTCTTAATCTTACTCATGATGCATACATCAGCCTTACATTATTTGCGGATATCCACATTTCTCACACGATCATACATTGTTTTACCACACATACGCCTCAGGGATCTCATTTCAACAGCATTCAGTTTACTTTCATCCTTCCTCTGACAGTTCCATGCCTCACTGCCATACATCAGGGTAGGTACCAGGACTCCATTGTGGACTGCTAGTATGGAAATGAGTGTTTAAATAGGTGAGTTTTAAGTTTGGATCTAAATTCTGTTGGGCTGGTTATCAACCTGGTGTAAGACCACCATTCAGATTGAAACGTCGCGTCGCTTGAAATACATATTGCGTGTTTGGTGAACAGATCTGAATAGCCAGGTACTTCCCAGGTACATCATCATCTTCTCCTACTCCTTCCCCTCCTCGCTACCCTCATCCTCACAACATACCCCAATTAGGGATGCCATAGTCTCACTGGCTCCAGACAGAGCAGCTTTGAGTCTTGTGAGGTATTCGTGTGAAAAAAAAAAATCTATTCCCCCTCACTATTTTCAGTCTCACAAGATACCTTATTTTTTTGGTGACGCCATAGTTCAAAAAGCTCAAGACTATTTTTTTTACATCAACAACTCGGAGAGGCCAAATGATCTCCCTCAACCATTCTTTTCCGATCTGGCCCGCCACCCATTAAGTGGGCAAACGCATTTGCCACCAAGACCTAGACAAACCTCACCCCTTGAATCCGGGCACCAAACGCAGCGAATCACTTGGGTTGACCTATGGCAGGGGTGTAGGTTTTCCAATACATGGTTTCCATATTCGCCTCCTAAATTGAGTTGTGCTGTAGGTAGGTACAAACATTAAAAAAAGATGTTTGAAACCAAAAAAACCTAACACAAAATGCTTAAAATTCCTTTTGCAATCACAATACAATTAACAATTATTATAAGCAATAATTATTAGCCTGAAACACTCTTCTACATTGAAAAAATCTCCCGAGAAAAGTTACATGCCATCGACGGGACTTGAACCCGCGTCCTTCTGATTTCCGGTCAAAATGCTCTGACCACTGAGCTACGTCGGCTTATCTCCTACCCGCAAAATTATTCAATATATAGGTACTAGTGTTTCATTCAGCTTTCAGATGAGTGTTTCAGGCTAATAATTATTACATATTTGTAAAAAGCATTAACTTTGTGGCTCGCCATAATTTACAATAAATACACATATAAATTTGTTGTAGACCACTTTTATTTATGAACACTCTACCGGTTTCGGAAGCACCCTTCCTTCGTCAGGAGAATATTATAACTAAACTATTATACACAATATTGACAGATATACAAATTTTAGGTGTTCGAGTGAGGGGAAAGCAACGGGGTGGGGGTAATTGCGGGATTTCCTGGAAGAACAGAGCGGTTAATTGGAAAAATATTTAGAATGGGACTAAAAGATAAGTTGATTTGGTTATTTAAAATACTAGCATTATTATTTAGGGATTTTCTGATTTCAAGTGCTTCTAAGTTATCCAATTTTTTGCTTTTATTTTTACGGTGAAGAATTTTAACCCCTGTGTCCTTATTAAAAGTGTGATCTGTGGAAATTAGGTGATTAGCAAACTCTGAAAAATTATTATTATTTAAGCATCTTTAATGTTCTGTGACTCTAATATTAATATTTCTAGATGTCTTACCTATGTAGAACGAAGGACAATCATTGCAACATAGTTGGTAAATGCCTGAGTGGCTAAATTTATGATCTCTATCTTTAGTGTTTTTTAATAATTTACCTAAATTGTTATCAGTATAGAACGCGGGTTTAATATGGGCAGGCAAGTTTTTTGTACTAAGTGAGGAAAAGTTGGATATAAATAAGATTCTGCGCCATTGAACGGGATTTATTATTATTTTATTATTATTTTCAGGTGTACCAAATAAAAATGTATTAGTAGAAATGAGTTTAAGTTTCTTATTTAGGATTTTATCAATTAAATCTGTGGAATAACCATTATTTAGAGCAACTTGTTTAATTTTTGAAAGTTCAATCGCGAAATTAACAGATGATAAAGAAATTTTTACTAGCCGGTTCACCATTGAATGATAGGCAGAATGTTTATGTGAAACCGGGTGGTTTGACATGTTATGTATTGTTATATCTGTGTATGTTGGTTTACGAAAAATGTTGAATTCAATTCTGTTATTTACTGAAGTTAGTGTTAAATCTAAAAAGTTAATGGATGCGTTACTACCTACCTCTAAAGTGAATTGGATGCTTTTGTGGAATGAATACGGCGAGTACGGCCAACAAAGCAAAATTATATAAAAACTTTTCTATTAAATATAGAATGCTGAGTTTAGATATATATTTCTACCAGCGGTGTATAAAGAGTAAAGTGTTCCCAAATTATATTACCAGTAAATTTAATAAAATGTGCGTTTCTTCTAATAGTTCCACATACCGAGCCAAGGTGGCTTGGTTAAAAGAAGATTTAAAAAGTGCGTTTAAACAAAGAAACGAGTTTAAACTTAAAATCATGTTTCTTCACACAGAACTAGTGCACGAACTTCATTCAATTGAGTGGACTTTATTTGATGATAAAGTCAGGACGTATTCCTCGGAAAAGGCGTTCAAAAAACAAGGGAAATTAAATAAAAAACTACAAAATCTGTGTAAAATTTAATATCAATAATCAGTGCCCAGTTAAACCGGAACATAAATTCTTCGATCGTGTGCAGAATCTCTCTTCCCACGTGTTCCTCCCAGAAGAGATGAATCTATTATCTAAAGGACTAAAATATAATTTAAATTACAGTAAAAATAACATACAAAATGCTATTGAAAATGTTGCAGTAGACATTGAAACGGCTCTATCCTACCAACCTAAGACTTTCCTGTACAAAAGTGCTGAAACCATTACAGATCAAATAGGAAAAAATAAAATTTAAAAATTCATCCATCCAGAGATTTTATTTACGAATAACATCCGAAAAACGTTGGCTGAAGAAGATTTAGTACTTTCAAGGGCGGACAAAGGAAACACAGTGATAATAATGAATAAAACGGACTATCAGTGTAAAATGAAAGACTTGGTAAAAAGTTACGATTTCGTAACGTTAACGAAAGACCCCACTAATAAATTTCAAACAGATGTTAAAAATTCAATAAAATCTTGAAAATCTAGAATCTTCAAAGATGATTATCCCAACCAAAATAAATTCTTACAATCTAATCCAAAAATCCCCAAGTTATACGGGTTTTTAAAGATACATAAAAACAATAAACCCATCAGACCCGTCGTATCATGTTGTGCTTCCCCGAATTTCTTAATAGCTTCGCACATCACTAATGTTTTTAATAATATTAATGTGTTTTCCCCTAAGTATACAATCAAGAACTCTTTTTAACTGATAAGTGCAGTTAAGGACTTGGTTATTCCCAATAATGCCAAACTTATTTCATTTGATGTTGTTAATTTGTTTCCAAATGTCCCAACTTCTGATTGTAAAGAATTAATTTTAGATATTTTAAATTCGTCTAACCTAGATAATGATATGATTAATGACCTGTCCCGCTTATTTAATGTGTGCATTAATCAAAATTACTTCCAATTTAACAACTGTGTCTACCAGCAGAACCAAGGGCTTCCGATGGGGGCTCCAACGAGTCCACTTCTGGCAGATATTTTTATGAATAACCTTGAGAATAAGATTTTTAGTTGTAATTCATCACTTTTGAATAATATTCTTACATGGAAAAGATACGTTGTCGATATATTCTGTATCTGGACAGGAACAGAGCGGCAATTGAGTAAATTCCTTCTTCTTATAAATTCATTCCACAAAAGCATCCGATTCACTTTAGAGGTAGGTAGTAACGCATCCATTAACTTTTTAGATTTAACACTAACTTCAGTAAATAACAGAATTGAATTCAACATTTTTCGTAAACCAACATACACAGATATAACAAAACATAACATGTCAAACCACCCGGTTTCACATAAACATTCTGCCTATCATTCAATGGTGCACCGGCTAGTAAAAATTCCTTTATCATCTGTTAATTTCGCGATTGAGCTTTCAAAAATTAAACAAATTGCTCTAAATAATGGTTATTCCACAGATTTAATTGATAAAATCCTAAATAAGAAACTTAAACTCATTTCTACTAATACATTTTTATTTGTACACCTGAAAATAATAATAAAATAATAATAAATCCCGTTCAATGGCGCAGAATCTTATATATATCCAACTTTTCCTCACTTAGTACAAAAAACTTGCCTGCCCATATTAAACCCGCGTTCTATACTGATAACAATTTAGGTAAATTATTAAAAAAACACTAAAGATAGAGATCATAAATTTAGCCACTCAGGCATTTACCAACTATGTTGCAATGATTGTCCTTCGTTCTACATAGGTAAGACATCTAGAACTATTAATATTAGAGTCACAGAACATTTAAGATGCTTAAATAATAATAATTTTTCAGAGTTTGCTAATCACCTAAATTCCACAGATCACACTTTAAATAAGGACACAGGGGTTAAAATTCTTCACCGTAAAAATAAAAGCAAAAAATTGGATAACTTAGAAGCACTTGAAATCAGAAAATCCCTAAATAATAATGCTAGTATTTTAAATAACCAAATCAACTTATCTTTTAGTCCCATTCTAAATATTTTTCCAATTAACCGCTCTGTTCTTCCAGGAAATCCCGCAATTACCCCCACCCCGTTGCTTTCCCCTCACTCGAACACCTAAAATTTGTATATCTGTCAATATTGTGTATAATAGTTTAGTTATAATATTCTCCTGACGAAGGAAGAGTGCTTCCGAAACCGGTAGAGTGTTCATAAATAAAAGTGGTCTACAACAAATTTATATGTGTATTTATTGTAATAATTATTACTTAAAATAATTGTAAACCTTTGTGCTTTGCATAAAAATCTTGTCTTAAACATTAGTTTATCAATTAAAAATAATAACAATACAATTAGATATGAAGTTCATTATTATTAATATAAGCTTAATTTGAATAAATTTACTTGGTCTATTTATAGTTGTGTTCTCTTGGAAATCTCATTTCTCAGGAGAGATTAATAAAATTTTGATTCTAATCCCCTGAAACGTTAATTGTGTAAGTAGCGGAAATAACAGAACCGAGCGGAAACTCCGCGCTTACAGACTGTGAAATTAATAAATTCACGCTTCAGTTTAATTCAACTCTGTTGAATCTTTGGTTAAGGCTGTGGTTGAGTCTACAATCTGAAATGAAACCCACTGCAATGGACTAAACTACACAAATCTCCAAGTGTTTTAAGAAATTTGCCATTTGGGTAAATTTTCACAAAGATCTTGGAACGACGACGAATTTTATACAATTTTAAAAATAAGTGAAAATCGTTTCAATGCTTTTAATCTTGTTGGTGGTTTGAATCCTATTATAATTCGTGTGTACCAGACTGAGTGAATTATGTAAAGATTATTGTGGTTTACTGCAAGCACTACGAAACTTAAAAGTTTGTACTAACGTAAATTTCACTTCGCCCACAAAATATTAATTCGCCAGACTCCTCTCTCAAACTCCATATTTATTTATTAACGGTACAAATACCTTTAAAAGTACAGCAAAACATTTTCGAAGTGAAACGTCTTTAGCACCGGTATGATTTAAAACTCGATGAAACAAAAAAGCGACACTAAAAAGTGACCAACACCACATCTATAGGATTTAGCCTGCAAGAAAATGAGATAAGCCTGCGATGAGAAAAATCGGTCTCCTCTTTGTACGGTGCTTTGTAGCCTCCCCCATTCCGTATGTATATTTTAGTTTTCTGAAGGTTTCACTTCTACCGCGTGTGAATTGCACACTTTGATTTTTTTTTCAAATGGTTTGCACAACAATTATACAGTGCAAACATATGATTTAAAAACTAATTAAAATTTTCACTTTTGGAAACAAAAAGAAAACAAATAACGGATTTCAAAAAATGTGTGAAATGCCTTTTTTAAGTTCTTTTGGTGCAGAACATGTAAAAAAATCGATGTCCGCATCTTACTAAATAATGCGTCACAAATATGGAACCCGCAATACAAATCATATGTTGTTTAAAATCGTTTCCTACAATACTTAAATTTCTGTTGCTATCGTCCCCACTTTGGCCGCATACATCAATATGTTATCATTGAAAGATCGAAAAAGCTAGACTGATGTACTCTTTCTACAGCAAATATCCGGATCCATCGTATCGTAATCTATCTACAAGTTCCCAGCAAACGAACCAGACAAGACAAAATTCTTGGCCTCCGTCTGTGCAACACCAATTTTAAGCAAAACTCCTTCATTCTTGGTGGATTTTCAATACACACTATTCACAATTTAACATTTTTAACTCTGCACAACACTCCTAAAAGTTACACAGGTGATCTCTCGATACTTTATAACTATAGTTACTTATCGAATGGAACATTTTATTATTAGTAAACTTACTATACTACTAACTGACCACTAGACTGACCCCCCCCCTCATCCTGTCCCCACCCTATTGCCACTTAAACAATTATTATGTATCATATTAGAATAAGTTAACAATAATAATCTAAACGAAAATATGAAAGAGAACAAGACACAGAAAAACAGAAAAAGACAATGGTCGCAACTGGGACTCGAACCCAAACCTCTCCGCCTAACCGGGACGAGCCACCTTCTGTCAAAGTCGTCATATATTTATCGATCTCATATTTTCAAATTTCAGAATTACAATATTATCAACTTATTATTTTTCTCCATATTACGGGCAACTCACCTTTTTTTTATTTATAACAATCAGTTTAGATTATTATTGTTAACTTATTCTAATATGATATATTTCACTGATGGGAATAACCTTCAAAAAAAGTTTAAAAAGAATTTTTTTCATATAAAAATTGAATATTCATTTAGAATTTCGTAAAAAGTCCATTGTTCCATATAAATAAATTCGGATATATCTACCCGAGACGCTATCCAGGTTACAAACCAATTCTTAGAATGATTGTTTCCAATAAAAAAAGGTTAGTTGCCCGTAATATGCAGAAAAATAATTAGTTGATAATAATGTAATTCTGAAATTTGAAAATATGAGATTGACAAATATGACGGCTTTGACAGAAGGTGGCAATGGCGAAATTGGTTAACGCGCTCGTCCCGGTTAGACGGAGAGGTCTGGGTTCGAGTCCCAGTTGCGACCATTGTCTTTTTCTGTGTCTTATTCTCTTTAATATTTTCGTTTAGATTATTATTGTTAACTTATTCTAATATGATATATTTCACTAATGGGAATAACCTTAAAAAAAAGTTTAAAAAGAAAGTTTTTCTTATAAAAATTGAATTATTATGTAACCTAAAATTGAAAATATTTGCTACTTCTGCATATTGGTTACCTAAGCTGCGTGGTCATTGACTTGGTTGTTGCAGTAAAAAATATTTTTAGTTCGTGTGACTATTAGGAACAAGAAATGAAATCAATTGCAATAATGCATGGCTGTCAATAAGGGAATAATATTATAGTTATAATATGTAAAGTTTTATTTATTCGTAATTTCTTCTTATCATGTTTGCATTAATTAAGAAAAATTAACATACTTTTGGTTAATTGAATTTTCAAAACATTATTCTCTAAACTGAAGGGGTAGGAGTAAAATTAACACTTATTTGATTAGTATGAGGAATAAGTTTCATCCTTAAATAATGAATCATTAGTGAGAACAGTACCTGTTAGAGCAAGAACCCGTGATGATCAGACCTACGTTATTTTATAAAACCTGAAAGTTTTGCGATGCTTCTCACACGGACAGCTGTCAAAAATACTTCAACAGAGTTAAAAACAAATGTTTTTCTCTCTGTTTGATATTGCAACGCATGCCGGGTACTCGTTAGTTCATTTCATACGATAAAAAAGTATATACTAACGTACACTTAAGTATAAAGATGTGAAATATTATGCATGTATAAGATTGGTTGGGTGGCTTTATAACATTATATGTAGAAACAGGAGAAAATAATGTACCTATGTACTTCCGGTTGAGCAGTCGCTGTCGCCTCCGTCTTGCTTACACGCCAGCTTCCAGTCTCACGTGTCTTATTTTAAAGCATCTAGAAGGGCTTCTAAAAATTGTCAAGTAGGTAGTAGTGCATTAAAATAATATTTTTCCGCGAGAAAGACATAATTAATTTAATTTCACAAACTATCTAATCATCAAGTCGCTTCAAATAAGTCATTCACATTCATTCATCGTCTGACCTACACCTTTTTGTTATAAATTTCGCAATTATTATTATTGACCATTTTCAACCTTACTGGAGAATGATTGATGCTGTCAACGTCGCCATGTTGAGACAAACACTCCTTTATTTTTTAAAGAAAGACTAACACCGCATTAAAGTCCCAATTACTCCCGTCGGGAGCCAGCGACACTAAGGCCAATTAAGGTACGTTATGAAACTGAAGGGAGTATGGAGGGGAAGGAGATGGGGGAGAGGAAGGTGGCTTAAGTCATTTCTAGCAACGTTTCAATTCTGAATGGTGAACTTAAAACAGGGCGTTACTGATGGTATCATCCACTCTGGAACTCGAAAATATGCTATATGTTATTTTTAATTAAATTTGGACACATCGGGAATTTAACCCGTGATCTTAGGATTGCTAGTCTTAGAGCCTTACCCATCGACCATGGCATGGATGTCATCCTTGGTTACGAATAACCAGACTACTTCTTTTGATATATAAAAAAATTCTATTTAATTTGTTTTTTTTTATAATACCTGTCCCAAACGAAATCAAAACTTTGTTTTTGGATTTCTTATAATGACAGATATAACTTTGTTTCATGACAATACAGAAATATAGCACGAATGGTAAAGTTATTTTAATCTAGTAATTAAACTTCTTTATCTAATAAACACCGTTTTATTGACCATTGCTATATCTTGGGTGACGACATTAATAAAGAATGAACAATTAACTAAACTTAATAACTTACCATTACCCATTTTTGCTGCAAGATTAGGCAGAGAGGGTGGACCGCCACACCTCTATCGTGGGCCACGACACACACTCCTTGTTTTATTAAAATTCTTACAATAATTTACATGCACATTCTTCCGTTATTCTAGCTCTTGACATTTCCATATTATCCATGGACCACCTAATAATGTTTGAATTTTAACAACTAGTCTAAAATAGCTTCACTCAGTGCCTATATAATCTTTGTGGATGCTGTTGCGAGGTTCTATTTATGGAAAGGAAGGAGTGACTTAAAGAGACCTATATTGTAGAAGGGAGGAAACATAGAGGACAACAAATAGATCTAGAAACGACCGATTCTCGTATGATAATTGTCAGCCTTGTACAAATATTGGCACGGGTTTGTCGTTTTTCCGACTGTACACCGAAGCCCAAGTGATCAATTACACTAATTCTTCGAAGCATCTTCCATTGAAGTACCAACCTAACGTAACTTGAAAAAAGGGACGATCTGAATAGGCAGGGATATACTTAGAAACCTCCATCTCCTTCTCTCATCTCCTCTCTCTTTTCCTTCCTCCGACGACCCCTCAACAGCAAAAAGTCTAATTTTATGAATAATAATCGTGCAACATTTATACTATTTGGTACTTAGCTCAACACTTTTTAGCTGTTCGTATTTTTCCCCATGTTGATGGATGATGACTTAATTCATTTTCAAGAAAAAATCATTTTTTACCACTATGATTCAGCAACAAACACCTTAGTCCTGAATTATTTCTCTTGAAAAATAAACTGAATTATTACTGTTAAGGCTTTGGTTTCCGCTTTCATAGAAAACGGAAGTTAATGCACTTTTCTGCAAAGAAAAATAATTGTGAGAAATGTTTACTACAAACACTAACGAATTCAAGAACTTTATTATCTTTTCAACAGAAGAGAGAGGAATAATTCTTAGTAATTTCACTACTAATATTGTACAAATCCTGATTATCAATTTATTTAGATCCACGATACAGAGATCTGACTTTGCAAATAGATTACTTAAATGGAATTGTTCAGCTTAAGGAAAATGGGTCGGTTAAGTTTACTTAATTATTTATTTTCAATGGCTACAGAGCTCTCGTAGTCTCAGCCTTCTTGATTGTTCGATAAAAATAAATTATATTTGTTTATTTTTATTATTCAAATAATTTTAATTATTTTATACCATACATGAGTCCTAACTGCTCCTAACCATCTGTAACCAGTGAGACTAGGCCATCCCCAGTTAGGGTATGTTGTGAGGCTGAAAGCAGTAGGAAGGGGAAGGAGATGGGAAGAGGAAAATGGGAAAGTATCTGGCTATTTTAATCTGGTCAAAAAATTAAGCCTTTTCAAGTAACGTTTCATTTCTGAATTTTGGTCTTACACCAGAGCAATGCTGGGAGTATCTTCCACTCTGTAACGTTGCGCAAATATATTAAATAATTATTTTTATATAATAAGTTGCGAAATAGTATAAATTTATTAAATAAATTTATTTGCGCTCGCCGGGATGTGAACGCACGACCTCCGCATTATTAGTCGAAAGCCTCCGTGGTCGAGAGGTAATAAAAATAATAAACAATGCTTATTACTAGACATCGGATTATATGCACTAACAAAGTGCCAAAATATGCATGCAAATATGCACTAAAAAAGGCCGAAATATGCACTAAAAACTCTTGATATGCCTAAAATATGCACAATGAAAAATCAAAATACCATTTTTATTTTTGTATATTTTAATTGAAGACGATACAAAAACAGCGAAATATCCTTAAAATTATGCATTGTTTTTGTGACAATATATAATCAAGTAGTTTTCCAATTTTTCGGGTAAAAATGTTTGATGTTTGTCACCCAAAATGCCGAAAACGACTTGTCTACGTTAACTGACGTCATCCGACAAAAGTCAAAAAAATTGACGCCATTTCTGGAGATACCTGTTGAGGCAGGGTATGTATGACCTGTGCCGTTGATGTAGGCATTAAAGTTCTTCATGTCTTCAATCGGATTTTTAAACAAAATAGCGTCTAACTATTCACGAATCTTTTCTGATATTGAATTGGGAAGGGTGTTGGCGAGTTCAATCATTGTTTCCAATATTTCTATTGATTTAAATAGAGGAAGGTTTTTTGTTTCCAATTTTTCCATGGCATCTGGTAACTTGTGGAAATGTGTTGAGATGAGGGCGATATTCTGTTGAATGGATGCGTCTTCAAATGCTAAATATGCACGATTGGGAAAAAAACGCTAAAATATGCATTAACGCCGTAATTAGAGAGTTATATGCATTTTCAGTTATATTTATATGCAAATGCATTTAATCCGATGTCTACTTATTACATCAGAATAAGTTAACAATAATTATCTAAACGAAAATATGAAAGAGAACAAGACACAGAAAAACAGAAAAAGACAATGGTCGCAACTGGGACTTGAACCCAGACCTTAACTTATTCTAATATGATATATTTTACTGATGGGAATAACCTTAAAAAAAGTAATGAAAAGAAAGTTTTTCTTATAAAAATTGGATGCTTATTACATTTAATATCATCCCCAGTGCCAAGACTATCTAAACACACTAATGTTCCACGGAATGGAAAGCACAATCAATTCAGCAACACGATGTACACCAAACTCCTCCTCCTGCCTCGACCATATTATGGTTAAATCAAACAACCAATACACCTCCGAAATCCACATGTCATCAATTACAGATCACTACGCCACCTCTTTCACAATGAGTTCCAAACACAATGTACAAAACAAACCTTCATCTAAAATAACGAAGAAAACAATTAACTATGACAATATTAACAAAACGATTAACTCCAAATCGTGGGACACACTCTATAACAAAACTAATATAGACGAGGCCTGGAACTACTTCTCTACCTACCTACAAAACATCCTTGTCCAAAACACTAAAATCACCACAAACACCATTCCTTAAGCGATCCAACCTCTCAAGCCTTGGATAAACCATACTATAATCAACTGCATTCGGAAACGCAATTCCATACATAAAAAATGTGCTACAAACCCATATGATATCACACTCCATAATTTCTACAAAAGATACCGTAATATCTGCACACAAGTCATTAGGAAAGCCAAAAATCTATATTACAACAAAAAAATTTCCGAATGCAACAATGACCCTAAAAAAATATGGAAAGTCCTCAAGGAAGCTACCAATTCAAATAAAGCCACCGACACCTTAAACTCTCCCAATATCAAAGATATCACTGTAGACTTTACATCGAACCCCAACACAATTGTCAATTACATAAACCATTACTTTACAAACATAGGTCCGGAACTAGCAAAAAAAATCCAAATAAATAACGATGCGCTTGGTCCAAGTGACCACGCGACCAATAATGATTTCCCAACCCGCTTTGTTCTTAAAACGATCACAGAGAAGGAAGTTTCTATTGTAATAAACTCGCTCAAAAACTCTTCATCAACCGGCATTGATGAAATACCTAACAATGTTCTTAAAAAAATTGCCCCTGGTATACTTCAACCATTAACGCATCTACTTAATATTAGCATCCGCCAAGGGCTATTTCCCTCCATTCTAAAACAAGGTCTCGTTATCCCTATTTTTAAAACTGGCTCCAAACTTGATATTAGTAATTATCGTCCTATTACGCTGCTAAATTCCCTCTCGAAAGTATTCGAAAAGATCGTCAATAATAGTCTCATGGAATATCTCGAAACCAATAACTTAATATCGCCGCGGCAATTTGGATTCAGAAAACATAAAAGCACCAACGATGCTATAGCCACAGTCACTGACCATATTTCTGGCCACCTGGATAAGGGCTTGAAATGTCTATCGGTATTTATCGACCTATGTAAAGCATTTGATACAATCTCACACAGCAAATTAAAACGCAAAATTTTTAACATAGGTATTAGGAACAAAGAATTAGGCCTCCTCTCAGTACTCATATAGATAAATAAATAAAAAAATAAAAAATAAATATTTTTTTAAACGCAAAACTACTTTACCATTCTAAGAAAATCTAAGTAAAATACTGTTCAGTTGATATGCCCGAGGCCTGAGAGTATAGATATACCTATTAGTATATTAATAACCTTGTTGTTTAGCAACAAAAAACACCGCCTGGCATTTGAATGCCGCCTCTTTAATGAAAAATAAGTCTTAATTTAAATTTATTCAATTAAAAGATCGCTCCCCTGATAGACGTGACCTTGGGCAAATTATTTCGAAAGGGGTAATT
Source organism: Limnephilus lunatus (assembly GCA_917563855.2). Taxonomy (NCBI): domain Eukaryota; kingdom Metazoa; phylum Arthropoda; class Insecta; order Trichoptera; family Limnephilidae; genus Limnephilus; species Limnephilus lunatus. The sequence goes on along the minus strand of OU830594.1, from coordinate 87,231,085 downwards.
TCCCCTTTTACTCCATCAAGGCTGATATTAAACACCGCTGCAGAAAAGGTAACTCCAACATACCCACTTTGTGTGAGAAAGTTACTGGAAAATAAGGGCAATTTTACATCCTTTCCTAAAAATAAATAAATACATAAATATCGAAGTGCGTAACTCTCCCACGTTGTTCAGATAAACCTAAAGCCTGAACTAAACCTACCCCAAAGTTATAGTTGTTGGAAATAAGAGGGGTTGTAGATAACGAGCCTTAGCGGAAGCAATGACTTAGCTGCGTACTGAGGGAGATAACAACGAGGTAAATGGTTAAATAACTACAACTAGTGAAATATCACCTTAACCTAAATTATTATATTATTTTATCTTATTTAATAGCACGTACACATTAATATAACTAATTGTACTACAGGATTTTTATGTTTGCAATCACTAATTGGCTAACTCCTGATTTAATTATTTTTTACTCAATGCTCCAAGTTTAATTTTTCCTCAAAGGGTTTTTTAAGGGACATTAAGCAGCCAGCGGCCGAGAATTCATATTTCGTCGAAAGATGTTCTTACAATCATACAGGGTGGTTCCTATGAGAAAGATTAATTATTTATCTTTTTAAAATAATAACTCAATGTCGATTCTATTTCATTCAACATTTGCTCTAATTTATACCAACATTTAAAAATCCTGAAAGGCATGATGAAAAAACTATTAAAATTATCTACTTTTTGTAATTATTTTTTGATTATAAGTATTTATAATTTTTTTATAATGTCTAAGCAAAATAAGAATGTAAAAAAAATCTTAAATATATTAGTTTGTAAGACCATAAATAAATAGATAAACTGAAGTATTTTCGTCACAAAACACGTGAGCGGAACTTTTTTTAAATGATTATATTTAAATTAAAATTAAAATTCTGAAACATAGCTTTCCCAGAAAAATTATTGATTTATTATGCTGCATGATAATATGATTTGAAATGTGTGTTGTATATTACAAAATTTTCTTTGAAAATTTAACAAATCTGCTAACGACCTACGGTTAAACTTTATTGCACTAAAAATCAACATATTTTATCAAAATTTAAAACAAAGCTTTACTAGATAAAATAACAATCTTTCGAAATCAATTTATATTTTTTGTGGAAAAGATTCAGTACGTTTAAAATTTAATTAAAAAATTACATATTTCCGGTTTTCTCTGATCATTCCCTCTTAAGAATGGAAGGAGCGGATGTTCTGAGAAATAAAAAGGTATGAGAGGTGGGAAGGAATCTCGGGTCAATAAGTCCAGGAGTGACGGGCGAATGAATCCATTGCTCCCACTGCGGTGGAAAAAAATGGGCCGTGAGAGTCCAGCTGGAGATTAGGTCTCCTTCATTCAGTATCTCCCAGCCCGCCACGCAGTACGTGGGCAGCGCATTCCCTGCCAAGACCTAGATTAACCTCACCACACGAAGGCTTCTTCGTGATTCATACGAACCCTGATGATTAGTTCAAATAATAGAGTCCTAAAAACCAAAACCAAACTAAACTTTGAAATTTTTTAACTTCATGAATGAATAAACTTTATGCTATTAAACAAATCCTTCTTTTGATTTCGTTTACAGTATTGTTGTTCAATTATTTATTATTTAATTAACTTATTATTGTTGTTGCCTATATGGTATTCGTAGGGTGAGTTTTATCCGGGTCTTGGCGGCAGATGCATCTGCCCACCAGATGCATAACTGGCCGGATTAAGAGAGAATGGTTGAGGGAGTCTCTTTGACTTCTATAGCCGTACTTTCTTGGAACATAGCCTTGCGCCGCAGTGAGAGGTTACGTTCGTCACTCCTGGACACACTGACACCCAGATTCCTACCCAATCTTAATACCTCTTTCCTTTCTCTCTTTCATTTTCTAAAAATACCCTCCCCACAGCATCTCCAAAGATAATATAGGGTTCCCGTGTGGAGCTAATAATTTATTTTTTTTTAAATCCTTCTAAAGAATTTGAAAAACATAGGTACTACTAGTAAAATGCTTCCATTACATGATTTATATATCTTAATATTTTTCTGTCTTTCTCAGTACTCGAATGTTGTATTAATAACTTTACAATCCCGCAAATGAGAACAAACAGTTCAAATTAAATACGAGACCAGCGATGAGTCCATCCAAATTCGCCACCTTGTTTTTTACCAAAACATTCAGGGTTGTGTTTGTTTAAAGGCCTGGATTAAATTGAGTCAAGTTTACACCACGCCTTTGTGCGTTTGATAAAGTCCTTTCGTTTATGCTAAGACCGGTTACGAGTGTCAAGTGTCAAACCCTTTAGGTCATTTGCAAAGTGGCTGTATGTCTCGTAAATGCCTTCCTTGATTTCTAGCATTGATTGCGTGGGTCACATTATAGGCCACAGTATTTAAAAGCTTTATTAACGACGGGTAATTTATGTGCTCTAAAGGGAAGTTGATTTTAAAATTAACGAAACGCAGAAATTTTCTTAGAATTATTTTAACTATAAGAACATGAATTTTGTAGAAGCGCAACCACACTATGGACTTATGTTCGATTATGCTTCTAACAAGAGATATGTACAACAAATTTACGATTCAAAGCTTTTAACTGTTCTTAAATACATAAATCCTAATGTTTTCATTCCATTATTAACGGTTATTTTTCTTACGTTATATTTGTTTAGTGTTGTGTGTTGTGATTGTCTTATTTCATATTTAATTTCATTTTATCACTGAGCACTTTTAATTTATCATTTACTAAATTTCGATATATAGACTCTCTTATCTTAAACTTTCACGTCTATGTCACCTTTTGCTCAAAAATTGCAATACTTATTTATGTCTATGACCGCTTTTGTCTGTGGCCACGTCTATCTTTCACTTTTTGTCTATATAATGGCGTGTTGTCATTTAGCGAGTCATTCTGCTAATTCTCCTCAGTTCTTGATTTCATTTCACAATTCTTAACTACAAATCGCATCTCAAGTGCAGTATCGAATCAATCCCTAACTATAACTTTGTTCACCTCAAAATAAAGAAGTTACAACAATATCCAGTACAAAACACAAGTGTTTTTACTTACAAAACGATACCTCTCAAACACCATAATCCTTGGCGTGGACACGAAGGAAGTTACTAAAGGCAGCGCAGTTTACACCTGACTGCAGACTATCTGGAGACCACGATCTGGGACGCTACGTAATATAAACTAATTTACAATAACAACATTTTTTATTTTATTTTAGCGACGTTAATATAAAATAATTGTACATGGATTTTTATAAATTAATGTATGCCAATGAAAATCTCCTTGACTACATCCAAACACATTAGCTTCTATGAAATATTTCGAACGACGCGACGCTCGGTATTCTGTAGGTAACATTATATTATTCACTCGACTTTTATTTGAAATACAAAGAAAAACTTCGAAATGTATTTTGTAAAACAGAATTTCCTTTGTGGGAATCATAAATTATAAATTGATACTATTTATTATTACTATTTTGAAAGCAAGCAAGGTAGTTTATTAAAACACAAGAGAATTGAAATGGGAAAAATGGAAAAATTACATATTTGATCAAGGAAAATATTTTCGCAATAAATTTATTGTTTCTAGCCGAAGCCGAATATTAAGTAGGTACCTGCGTATGTGTATACATACAATTTATTTTGTTCCGTCTTTAAAATTATCCCCCCTTAATATACAACTGCTTCCTCTGCATAAATCTCTAACTTGTCCTACTCTATTTATTTATTCACGCCTTGAAGGCTTTTACATATTAGGACATATTTGAGATTTATACAGGCTGCCATCACAAAACATCCTTTGTGCGTATGCTTTTCGGGTAGCGACTGTGTTATGTATTTCTTTAATGTCATGTATATTATCGAAGCTTCTGACTTACACAATGTTGTCATTTTTCTCCTCATCTATTTTAATTTATAATATTATCTTATTAAATGAAGACAATATTAGCGAAACTCAATCAAAATCTGAAGACAGAAAAATCAGAAAAAAGATATTGGTTTCACTGGGGCTCGAACCCAGGTCCCTTAGCTTACATGGCAAGTGCTCTACCGATTGTTATACAACAGCCGAGTCGATAACAGCCAATAATATGTGCGTTAGAAAATGAATATTTAACTCTATTTTACTTTATTTTATTTATTTATTATAGATAGATACAAAAGAAAGTACAAATAACATATTAGAAAGCTCTGCCTGTCCAACTAGAAAAGTTTCCCGTTCTAACTAAAGTAAACGATCCAATATATCCAATAAAAATAGAATATCATAAAACGTACATTGTATTTGTATTACCTACATATCTACAAGTATTATTTTAACAAAAATTGAAAATTGAAATACGCACCTGTAGCTTTAATATCCATTTTGCAAAACTTTCTTATTTTAAAATAGGGAAAATAGGAGGAAAATAGTAACTCCGTCGATGATTCACTCCAAACTAACCAGTACTGACCGCGCGAAAGATAACTCAACTTTGGGCACATCTGCAGGCAATAGGATAATAGGAAGTTTACAAAATAAATTCTTGAGATTTATTTTGAACTGGTTTATACATACTATATTGAAGGAATTTTCGATTAGTTTGAAGACAATATTTTTAATTTTTCGAAGAAAACTTCTTCGGAAAGGTTTTCACTTTGTGATGGCATTATTTATTTTAATAAAAAGACAAATAACTTTGTTTACATCACTTTTATTGGTACACAATCAACATGTTTCGTAAACAATGTTTACTTCATCAGGATCAAACGTATACTAAATTTAAAAATTAAATATAGATGACACATGGAAGGAAAGGGTAGGAGGGAGGGGGAGGGGTAAGAGTGGGGAAAGTTTTTACAATATTTTTACCCATTTTTGCTGCCGTAATTTACTTTAGCTGTCCTTGTGCATCCCGATGGATTTACCCAAGAAATTAATCCTATACGTACGTTATGAATCAGTACGCACGGGATTTTCTGTCATATTTCTTAGATTCTTACAAAACGTTCCTGATACAGGCGTTGCAGCGGTAGATCAGCAAAACTTGAAAATATGCTAGCTACCTGGGTGTGCAGCAAACACATGTTATGAGATATTTGATAACAAGTAATTTTGTGCAGATTAATATTTTATAAGAAATAACTTTTTTTTTGGTTCTGTGACTTAAGTAATTACCGAAGATTGTACTTTTTTGGGTAAAAATCTTAAGGTTATTGAGGAAATTCAGTTTTCGAATCTATGTTTATTTTTGTAAGCTAGGGCATTAAATTCTTTAGTCCCAGATTTTAAATGAATTGCCGAATCTTATCTCATAGCTAGGTTGCCATTGAAGTGATCAAATTCCTTTAGATCTAGAAAAAACACATTAATGTGGAAAAGACCATTTCATTTAGTTACATGAGGAATTTTTTCCCCCTTTTTCAATATTCGATTGAACTCTTAATTAGATAGGCTACCAGCCTCCACTGCTCAAAACAACAACAAAAAAATAAAATATCTATATAATACGATAGAATGCCTCAGCACATAGAAATATCTTACAAATTTCCGTGGGCATATTCTTAACACCGAACAGGTAATCCCTGGAAAGAAAGCTAGATGGATCGATTTGAAAGAAAGCTACTATCGTCCGTGCAATCGTAAATGTCGTCACAATGCAAAAATGCTTTTTTATTATTTTTTAACACAAGCCTGGCAAAATATCATTACCTAGAAAAATCGTTTGATCTCTGTTTTTACGATTAACGTACGTGTCTTATTCAACTTGGATTAAAATCGCTAATTGCAATACGTCGTAAGCGACATTACGCACTATATTACATCAACGCATTCTTTAGATTGTACTTAATATTTTCTAAGCTTATAATAATAATAATTTGGATGACTTGTATAGCGCCGTTTTGTGAAAAATCATCTCAAGGGCGCTGCATGTTGTGTCGGAAGCACTCGGAAGGCTCTCATGTAAAATTAATATTTTGTGGAAGACGTATTTTCATTTTATTTAATTTATTTTTTACGCTTGTCACACTAGGATATACTTGTGTCGATACAGACGTACAGCTACGTTAATGACGTGTATAAACATAGCTACTTGAATATTTAAGGTTAAATACATTTTAATTTCAATATAATCAAAAAGAAAGGTAATTGGAAGTGTGTGTAAATTCCGTTAAGAGTGTGATCTTACAAATGTAGGAAGAGATGAAGTAAAGCATTAAATCTGATCAAAGCTAATTATTTAGATTTAACAGGAATCTATTATTGCAATTTATTTTATGTGGGCTAAGTCCTACGTAAATTGATGTTTCAGTCACATTTTACGGTTGTATGAACGATATAGTAATTGTTTGCTCAACTAAGAATTTCGACATTTAAAAATGTTTGATCAATTCCACCAGAATTAGAAAAAATGACCTTAATTCGTCCACACTGACACGACCATATCACAACTCTATCTGTTTATCAGTTTAATAAATTTCGGAAATGCAGACAAATATTTTTAGCCTTACTATCAAAAGACAAATAAACACAAAGCTGAACGCGTACACCAAGGAAAACGCTCAATATTTCAGCTATTTCATGCAATAGCCGCTTGCCCAAAAGCCCGAATACCCGAAAGCCTGAAATCCAGAAAAACCGAATGCCCAGGTAGGTTCTACGCTATGTCCGGAATCCCCATAAAGAATTGTTCGAGTTGGCGCAATGCAGCACTCATTCAACAAGGAAGAATCTACGACTGACTTTTTATTTATTTTGAGATGTCAGCACTTTTCGAATCTCTTTTCTTCCGAATAACCTAATCTTTTTCATAGCATGAAATTTTTCCCTCTATTATGCAAGAGATTTTTTCTTTCTTATTAGGGAATATAATGATGAAGATATTTAATGACTCTTATTTAAATTTATGACAGATTTATTATTAAGATAATAACTCAATAAAATTATAACGATGCGTTGAAATTAATCATCAGACTTAAGTGTACTTTTTATCAATATCACAAAGGAAAATCCGAAATAGAATGATAAATTCTTCAATAAGCTATATAGATAATATGAAATAATAATATTTTTAAAGACGCAGAAATTCCTTAAATTGCTGGCGTTTTTTATTCTTCACAACTTATTTCTTACGTACCGTAGTTAAAATATTTTATTTAATCATTGAAGATAATATTGGCGACTCTCAAACGAAAACTTGAAACGGAAAAGCAGAAAGAGATTCAGTCGCATCTAAGAATTGAACACAGAATGTTGGAATTGCTGGTGCTCTGTTATAACCACTGAGCAAATTCGACTTCATCCTTTTGGTTCGTATTCAACCGTATCATGCTTAACTTAATTGCATGAATCAAATCTATCTATCAACAAACAATTGTTTCAATTTCTTAACCCATATTTTATTGGTTGCTATCTTGATGTACGCGATTTAAAATATTTTAAATACTACCTAACCATCGCTACAATTAATTGACTATTGTTTTTACACCATTAAAAATACAAATTTCAGGAGTGTCTCTGTTTATGGATATAACTTCTGTTCAATGACCTCTACAACTGGGATTTGCTATGGTTTTCAAAAATTAGAACTCATTGTGGTAGCAATTAAAAAAAAGCGATAAGTGGGTACCAAAAATATTTTTTGATTAGATAATAATAAATATTATTATTCTACATTTATTTCAAATTTGAATTTCTTTTCTTTAACCTTTTAACAAATGTCGTAATTTTTAAAGTTTACTAACGGTGTTCATTCGAAAGGAAAATTTCTGATCAGCTATAAAATTAACAATGTTTGTTTTAGAAAGTCGATGGTCCTGTGGCAAATTTTTTTTTTATATAATACTTTCAGTTTAATTTTTTTTGCGTTAGCTCTACACAGGAGGTCTTAAGGAAATAACTCCCCTCTGTGTCAAAGACATCTTTGGAGATGCTGCGTAGAAGATATTTTGAGAAAGTGAAGGATGGGAAGTTCTGGGAAGAAAATAGGCATGAGAGGTGGGTAGGAATCTGGGGGGTTAGTATCTCTAGGATGTATGAATCCATCCTTCCCACGGCGGTGTTAGGTGGTGTTCTGAGACTCCGGCTGGAGAAACCAAATGATCTCACTTAACCAGTATCTCCCAATCCGGCCTGCCACACAGTTTGTGGAAAGATACATCCGCCGCAGACACCTGGACAAACCTCACCCCATGAACAAGGTACCTCTGCTACTAAATAAAGCGAACCACGTAGGGTGACCAACGTCAGAGGTGTTGGTTATCGAATATGTTCAAAAATAAATCAATACAAACGAAATATCCCCTGATTTTTCTCTGAGTCTGCGATAACACCATTTATTTAACAACGTAGAAGCCTTAACATCGACACCAGTAATTTTATTTAAAAAAACGAGCGAAAATAAACAGTTCTTCCTTTACTTAAGCTATTGTCCTCGGTTTCATTTTCTTATTAAGGATCGTTGTAAGCCCAAAGTTAAGCCGCGAGGATAAAGTGGAACAATAAAAAAAAGATATAGGGGACCGCGTTAATAAATCTTTAGCGCCCATTTCGCTAAGACCAAAATAAACCTTAGGTAAGACTTATTCCACATCTATATCCTTATAGGGCGTAGGTATTTGAATGGATTAATTAAATAATATGTCTACGGAGAATCATTTTAAGCCCGCAAACAATCGTGTTGTTGGTGTGAATAAATCCTAAATTTCTTAGCAAACTAATCAAGTAAATTTTGATATTCAAAAAAGATTTATTTGGTGAGATTACATTATTGAGCTGTAAGAGTCTACTTATGTTTTTTTAATGTTGATTAAATGCCTTACTCCAATTTATGAGGAATGGCTACAAAATTTAATTTTCTTACATTAGAAAAAATAAGATAATCTACGGATAAAATATTTTTATACAAAATTATTCACAAAATGCCTGAGACCACTAATTATCTAAGTTATATTCACATTAAAGTACGTAATGGACGATACTGAAGGAGTCAAAACATTTCATCTTGGGTTATTTAATAACAATATTGCTTATTTCGCTTTTAATATTCTCATATTTACGAAAACTCGACCGTAGAAAAAAGGCAATAAACATACGTTCCTTATAACAATTTTGCTGGAGCCCTTTCTTACACATTATATAATAGTGAGACAAAAGACGAAACACATAATGTACGTATGTCTAATTCCTCAAAAGCACTATTTTTTTTCCTTTGGAGTCATCAGATCTACTAACATTGTGGGTCTCATATTTTGTCTCACCATTATTTAATGTGTAAGAAAGAGCTGCAGGATTATTATTACGGTAAGGATTGTGCGTTTATTCCTTTTTTGTACCGCTGCCGCGCCGTTCCGTTAAAGTGGTAATATTAAAAGCACTTAATGTGTATATTATATTATGATGCCATAAAATGTGATGATGTATACTTATAAACAGCGAAGTATATAATATAAGAAAAAAATAATGATATGCTAATAGATTATAATAAAACAAATAAAAAACTTTATTCCACTTAATTTTATTTGACCGTAACCGGTTTCAGCTCGTCAGAGCCATCTTCAGACTGGTACAAATAATTCTTAGCCTACGGTTTATATACATAACATATGGGGGAGGGGGAGAGGGGTAGTCTACAAGGATTTTAATGAATTATTTTTGTTACTGAGTCGTTTTAGACTGTCGAATTTCTAAATATTTTGGTAATTCCAGTGGGCTAATTACTTTGGGTTTGTAGCTCACTTCAATATCTATTGATTAGGGAAAAACCTTACAAGTAATTTGAATTATTAATGGACTAATTTTATTGTCAAATCGTTATTATACATATCTATGATCAATGGGATTTTTTAATTGCTTTTTGAAGGGATGCATGTTAACATTGGAGTGGGAATGGTCAAACCTAAATACATATTTTAATTTCAAAATTATTATGAAAATTATACCGGATAAAAACCTGGTGTTTCAGTAAATGATTCTAATAGCTTATTAATTAAAAAGTTACTTTTTGAAGGGATGTATGTTTATATTAGATTAGGAATGGTTTAAACTAAATACTTATTTTAAATTTCGAAATTATTATGAAAATTACAATGGATACAAAAGCGGAGACTTAGCAAATGATTCTAATTGTTTATTCATTACAAAGTTAGGGTCTATTTTTTTAGTTAAGCGAGTAATTTCTAAAGATTCTAGTCTATCTAGTTTATGACCTTTATTGCAAGTATGAAGAACTTTAACATCTCTGTCTTTATCAAACGAGTGTTTATTTTCTAATAAATGTGATGCTACATTTGACAATTCTCCTTTGTCATTCACCCAGTTTGTAAAGTGTTCTTTAATTCGGGTTTTGAATGATCTCCCTGTTTGACCAACGTAATATGATGGGCAGTCAGCGCAGTTTACTTGGTAAACGCCTGAATTTTCAAGTTTTTCTCTCTTATCTTTATTATTGATTAAAATTCTCCCTAGAGAATTCACATTATAAAAAGCTGTTTTGCATTTATCATTATTAGTTAATCTGGATATTTTTGTTGATATTTCGCCAATATAAGGGATTTTAACCCATTGTTTAGTGATATCTTTTTCATTTTTAAGGCCTTATGAAATAATTGTTAATGTAAGTTTTTTGTCCTTTTTCTTCAATAAGTTATCAATAGGTCATATACAATAATTGGTATAATATACAATAATCACATGGAAAAAATAAACATTAATTTAATTAAACGTAAAGAAATAACAAGAGTACTAAATACATGCATAGAACAAAATTTCTTTAGATTCAACAATAACTATTACATCCAATCTAGTGGGTTAGCTATGGGCAGCCCGATTTCGCCGGTGTTAGCTGAGTTCTTCATGGATTATATCGAAGAATCCATCGAAAAATTAAAATCGTTTAAAAAAGTTGCCTTCTATCGGAGATATGTAGATGACGTTCTAATCATCTGGACAGGCACAAACAGACAATTAGATATTTTTCTAAAAGAAATTAATAAATTAACAAATCGATCCAGTTTACAATGGAAATGGTGGGAAATAAGATTAACTTTCTCGACATAGGTATTGAAATCATTAATAAAAAATTAGAATTTTCAATCTATAGAAAACCAACATATAGTGATAATATCATACAGTGTATTTCTTTTAGAAAAATATCTAATTGTCTGTTTGTGCCTGTCCAGATGATTAGAACGTCATCTACATATCTCCGATAGAAGGCAACTTTTTTAAACGATTTAAATTTTTCGATGGATTCTTCGATATAATCCATGAAGAACTCAGCTAACACCAACCAACAATCTCTACTTGTACTGCCCTGAAGAAGCTACGGTTGTAGCGAAACCCGGTCGGCATATAGTATATAAAAAATAAAAGTGTTGTTTACAAAGTTATTGTTTTATTTTAAATTATAATGTCACATCACAAAGTAACTGCTTCATATGAACAAATAAAAAATATATATTATTTTCAAGAGCAGTAATGTTTAGAAAATACGACAACATTTTGGGTTTTCCGTAAATATTTGATGAATTATTTTAATTTAGAAAATGTGATGCTCTATAAATCTAAAATATGATTATTCCGATCAGTGTTATCATCTTTCTTTCATAAGTCGATGAGAGTTCAAAGTAGGTATACGCCAGAAATTTGCAATATTTTATAATCATTTGAAATCATTATCGGACATTTATACAACCATAATTTGGTTTAGATGATGAATTATCGCGTATACAATAAACACAGCACTCTCAAACCCTATGCTCCATTTAATGTGGTTACAATGTGGGGGGGGGGGAGGGACTCCTGTGTGGGGTTTTTAAAAAAGGTAAATACCTAGTAATTATTATAATTCAACCTGAATTGCTGGAATTTCAGTACGTTCACTGTCATCTACAATGTATGCATGTCGAAGTGTAAAGTTGAAAAATACATTTCAGTTAAATTAATAAACGCAACATTGTTCGGAATACAACTTTTCCACTATGGCTCGAGCTTTCGATTACTTTTTACCATTCCCGTACTCTGCATGTTCCCAGTAATTTATATTCACTTTACTATCGAATTGGCGGAATGCGAATATTTATACACGTGAAGTTGTGAATACTTCAGTTTACTTACTACAACGGTTCAAATTTTCTTCAACGTAGAACTACAGAAAAAAGGCGAGTTGTGTTTGCAAAGTTTCACGGTGTTTTATTTCCATAGTGGAGGTCTGCTGTATTAGTACTGCGGAGAAACTATGTACAACTTGCTTGTGCTTTGGTAAAAAATGTTCGCTCAAAAAACTATGAATTTTTAAAGAAAATACATTATTTCGAGCTGCTTTGAGCGACACTCTACCGTCATCTTTCACTCTTTTTCTCTGCAGCCAGTCTCGGTTTGAGGTATATACAGTTCATTATGCAGTGCATTGCATAATATTTGCTTATTATGCTTGGTTGTCTACCTTACTTTGTACCATTTTTTGATATTTTTACAGTTCGAAATATAAAATTCTTTCCTTAATTGTTTTAGGCCAATAGAGTCCATTTTCCGCCACCTTCCCAAAGGCGTTATAAAAACATATGGTTTCCTCCTTCACCGCACATGTGAAGACTCTACTTTTTTATGGAATGAAGCTACATTTTTTTTAAATGACTCTAGTCCATTCATACGAGGTAAGTAAGCATTATGCAAGTACTTACATTAATATTAAACAAAATATAAATAGAAGGGGCAACCCGTAGAATAATTCTTCTGAAATAGGTAACATCAAAAATATAAATAATAGTGTTAGTAAAAGAAAAAGAAAAATAACGGCTATAACCAGTCAAAGAAACAATAGAGTCAATTAAAACTATTATCAGGATCTATGAGATTGATTAAGTTGATAAAATGGAGTGGCAATTGCTTAATTAATTAGTAGAGAAGCCAGTCTCAGTTAGACTACAGAAACTGAGTTCGAGTTCCAGAGTTTATTTATTTATTTATTTATTGTTTGAAACATTTACAGAGTGTTAACAAATTATTGCATTAATATTATTACGTTGGAATATGAACTGATATTAACACTCCAATTAGAAATGTTCACAGCATGCGTAATTAAGGTTTAGTTGTTGCTAGACGGAGATGCTAGTAGTGAAAAGAAAACAGAAATAGTAATAATAATAAAAAAGAAATAAAAGACAAGAAATTTAAAACATGGTAAGTGTACAGAGAAAGAAACGTTTCTGGAAAGGATAATAAAGTTAAAATAAAGAAAAGACATAATAATAAAGCAATTAACAATCGTAGCACATCATCAATCATGACATATCATCAATTAACAATAATTAAAAATCTTCTTCCATGACATATCATGGTAGAAGATTTTTAATTTGTTTTTTAAAATATTCGAGACTGTTTGCGAAGATATCAATAAGGTCACATTCAATTGTGTTGTACAAACGACACATTCGAGACAGTGGATTGAAGTATGCAATATTGTTATTAAATATTTCAATATGGAATATATTTTGACTTCTTAAGTTACGTCTATTAGGAACTTTAATATGTATGTTGCTCAGACAATGAGTGGTTAAAAGTTTATCATGAATAATTTTATATAAACATATTAAGTCAGCAAATTGTCTTCTTTTTTCCAATGTTGTAAAATTAAAGTGTTGTAATCGTTCCTCATAGGATTGGAGTATGGCATTAAATCCAAGTTTAAATGATAGCAGTCTTAGGAATTTTTTTTGCACAGATTCAATTGTTTTAGAATATTGTAAATAATGTGGATTCCAGATAACACTCCCATATTCCAAATTGCTTCTGACCAACGAGTTGTACAAGGTTATAATGGATTGGGGGTATTTAAATGGTTTTGATATTCTATGGATGAATCCAATCATTTTCAATGATTTACTTATAATTTTACTGATGTGTACATCAAACATAAACTTTGAATCAAGAGTGATTCCTAGATCTCTTATAGTGGTGACTGCATTTAATAGAACATTATTAATGGAATATGCATAATCCTTTCGTCTTCTGTTACGAGTAAAAGTAATAATGTAACATTTTTCAATATTTAAAAACATATCGTTTTGAATGCACCAGCTATTTAGTGTGTAAAGGTCTTCTTGAAGCTTAACATGATCAGAATCAGTGGAAATTTTACGGTAAATCTTGAGATCATCGGCAAATAGAACAAAATCACAGCGTAACATGGGGCCAAGGTCATTAATAAAGATTAAGAATAGCAGAGGGCCAAGGTTAGACCCCTGGGGTACGCCTGATGTTACAATTACGGGAGGTGATTCATACCCATTAATAAGTACTAATTGTGTTCTATGTTCCAAGTAAGACTTCAACCATCTAAATAGATCACCGTGAATACCTATTCGATCAAGTTTCTGAAGTAAAATAGAATGGTTAACTTTATCAAACGCCTTTTGAAAATCTGCGTAAATGGCATAGTTGTTGGCATCAGAGTTGTTCTATTGTTCTATATGTTCAGAGTTTGTGATGAAATGAATATAACCAACAGTAAATACAAAACGGCATAATTTTCACCTTGCGATATAAGATAAAAAAGGACACGTCTGCGACATCTACCGAATCGAATTTAATTAAGACCGTGGTGACCGGAGAAATATATAATATGAGAACCTGTATCAAGGTTTGATAAATAAAACACAGATGTTGTTACGATCGAATTCAATTTATGGGAACCCCAGAAGTAGGCTTAAAATGAAATAAATTAAATGGATTCAACCAATCAGAGCGAGGGGGCGTGGTCATATTAGGAACAAAGAGATGGACTTTGAACCAGGACATTAGCTGGATAATTAATGTGATTCCAACTCGAGGGGTCAATACACGCTATGATAAACAATTTCACACGGTCGGAATATCGGTGCGTCGACCCGAGATATAACGTAAACATTGAGTACATTGGTGAGGTCGAGAACTGTAAATTATGAAGAACTAAAATCAAATTATGTCGGAAAAATAGTGCGAGGTTATAACAAGAAAAATATAATGGATGGAAAATTAATGAAAAGACGCGAAAAACTTAGGAGAATCTATTGTAGGGATATTCAATTGTAGATCGATTACGTATAACAAAAAAGGAGGCCAGATTCGGGGAAAACGAACGTTTGATATTTAATAGAGAAAAGAACAATGAAAATTAGGATTATCATTTTCAAATGAAGCAATAAAGTCAAGAAAAACGATTTGGAAAGAAAACCTAATGAAAAAAATTGGCATATTGACGGAAGTGTTGACCGAACAATATAAGGATCAGACTTATTAATGCGATTTCAGATGATTTTAAATAAATATCGTTATGTACTTGAAATGGGGTGGCCATTCTAGTTATATTACGTTAGATTAATTCAACGGAAGGGATCGTTTTTAAGTCATTTGTTATGAGGAAATGCTATGGTCGATAGAGCAAATTCAAAAAGATAAGAGTTGGATTTATAAATTCATGAAGGCATAGATGAGCCGTTCTAGTCTTGAAAGTGGGTATATGATGAGGGACTTAGATCATTTCAAGGAAGTCAATCGTCGGATCTTGGGAGTAGTGTTTTCGTGACGTGACGTGTTAAACGGTTATTAATTGGAAAAAGTTTCTAAGAGTGAATTCTGGGACTTAGCGTTTGAAAGTGTTATAAATAAATGCGTTTTAAACAGAAAAAATTTAAAGTGTCTGGGATTTTGGAGACTTATAAAATAAATTCAGTTTAAAAATAGTACGAATAATAATAAATAATTTAATCAGTGGAATGTTGTGTTATAAGTTATTGTGCGTTAGTTTAATTGCTTAACAGTGTTTAACAAAGCTAATAACAGTGGATAATAATAAATTTTCGAACTAAATATGATTGATGTAATCACATCAGTAATATTTCAGTTAAATAAAGTGAAATTTGAACGGAATATTTCTATCTCAAAATAATAAATCTGAGATTTTAAATAAGTAAAACCGACTGTTGATTTATCTTTAAATACCTGAGTGATAATAAAATAATAACAATTATTTCAGTAAAGTTAAATAAACAGTACGATATATTATCTTATTACAAAATAAAAAGTTCGTGTTAATCATATTTATAAATTAAAATAATAATTATTATTCCGGTAAATTTAAATAAATAGTACAAATATTATTTTATTGCAAAATAGAAAAGTTTGGTAGTAAAACAAAAATTGATAGTTAATAATATGAATAATATCTATTATTTAGAAAAAAATCGTGAAGTATCTATTGTTTAGAATTTAATTAAACAAAGTGTTACTTAACTAACGAGGTTTTGAAAATAAAATACACTTTGATTAATAGAGATTAATTAGGCTTCAAATAATTCGGTTTAGATTTGCCAAAATTAAATAAAATAGCGAGATTAAATATTCGAAATAGATTTAATTATATTTAGTTATAGCAATAAATACATAAGTTAAGTAGAAACGAAAAGGTTGTCGTGTAGCACCCGATATGAAAAACCTTTAATAGGGGTAAGTTTTCTTCATTATAAGTGTTTTCAGAGTTCAAGTACGAGATGACAGAAATGCAGATTACGTAAATATTTCATTTTATTATTTTGTTAACAAAAATTTTTTTGATCTTCATGTGTTACGTATCTATATATATATATATATATTTTATATTTTATTGTTTTAAACTATCTATTATAAGTATTTGAATAAAAGTACATATATATATAATTTGTATTAATTGTATTTATATATGTAATATGTATATATTTATATATAATCCGGAAATAAAATATCTCAAAGAGGTATTGCACAATTATGATAAAATGTTATATGACATTCATATATGTGTTTTGAATCGATTTTTATTAATATTCCAAGAAAAAAAAATTCATCAAAGCATTCTTTATATTGAATTTGGGTGGTATCAATTCCAGATACCTACCTTCAAATATATCTGTAATCATGAGATTAAGTGTATACTTCATTAAATTTTCGAGTTCATATAGAGTCATGTATCTTATATTTATTTTATAAAAAAATATTTAATTTATGTATATGTATATTTTATGCATAAAATAACATTTCTTTATGTATTTTTCTAGAATTCTTTCAATAGCTGGCAGTATACTGATTGGTCTGTAATTTTCTATTTCATGTTTTCCCCCTTTGTATATTGGCCTAATAATGCTACATTTAAGCTCATCAGGTATAACTGCTTGCGACAAGATTTTATTAATTGAGTGGGTAATTACCGGACATAGAATAGTTATATGTTTTTTAATGTCGAACACTAGAATATTGTCAATCCCCGGCGACAATTATTAGGTTGACTGACAATCCTGCGTATATCTTCACACGTAGCTCTGGGCAGGTACATGCTATGCGGCAATTCAACGGGAGCTATGTTAGACGCTTTGTAGTCACATTTGTGTAACATCGAGCTGATACTGTTTGAAAAGTACTCAGCGAATCTATTTACTACGATTTCCTCTGTTTGGCCGTTACTATTTAGCATATACTTTGAAATAATTTCATCGCAGTTTGTTTTTGTTTTACGTTCCAATAACTTGTTTATTTGATCCCACGTTTTTTTTGAATTGCTGATATGGTTTTTAAATGTTTCATTAAAATATGGAGTTTTACTTTTTGTGATTAATTTGGAAACACTATTTCGGGATGATTTGTAGTTTGTTTCGTAAGTTTTATTGGTAGTTGAGTTTTTCCATCTTCTGTATAGGGAGTCTCTTATTTTAATTTTTTCTAAAATATTATCCGTTACCCATAATTTTATTTCAAACGGTCTTCTTTCAGGTTTTGGTTAGAAATTGATTTTACTTTTTTCGTACAGGTCATTAAATATATTTTTGAATTTACTATACACGTCAACGCAATCTTGTTCCGCAAGCAGGGCTTTCCAATTATAACTAGGTATGTATTTTTCAATTCGTTTTTGAGATAATATTGAAATACTTTCCCCGCGTTGTTTAGTTTTTATAATTGCACTACTTTAGTATATTGTTGTGAGCTGTCGCGAAGTGATCCGCTTTAGTAAAATCACAAATACAAGATGAAAGTACGTCAGCTTGTTGCTGCCTGCTATTGAATCTTACAAAAATGTGATTTATGCATGTGCGTGTAATATTGCCGGATACCAATGCTTCCCTTGTTACAGCATTGATACACTTTATTAAAAATGGCTAGATAATATGTTTTCGTATGACATAATAACCGGGTTTTGAGAGTTTAATAAATCTAAATTAATGCCTCCAAAAAATAAAATATTTTCCAAGGGGTTGATAGCATTTGATAATATGGATGAGATTTCATTCAGAAACAGTGATTTACTATGATTTGGATGGCGGTATATTGCTAAAATGTTCATTGATATATAACTAGGTAAAGTTATGATGCCAAATAAACTTTCAAAATATTTTGTTTCTATCGATTTTTGTAGAAAAGTGATTTCATCTCTAACATATAATAATATCCCGCCTCCAGTTTTTTTTATTCGACATTAGCTATACGATTTGAAACCAGGAATTTCGTAGATAAAAGTAAGGTCATTTGTAATTGCTGTTTCACATAACATCAAAATATCTATATGCTTCCAGCGGGTATTAAGATAGATGTTAAGAGTGTCCCAGTATTTTGAAATGGACCTTAAGTTTAGTGCCACAATATTTACTTGTTCATTGTTGTAACCCTTATGTGTTGGAGCACTGTGTGTTTTGTCCTCAAACCATTTTTGAAGATCACTGGTTTAGAAAAAATCAACCTCATTGTCCTCCTCAAAATAATAATTATTGGACGCCATAGTCGATCGTAGCAAGGTCCTTTTTTAGTAAATAAATTAAACAAATTAATTAAACTTCAACACATCTCAATGAAGTAATTAAACTCATGAAAATTACGATCTGATTATCAGTCCCAATCAAATTTTCGGCGGATCGTTTTTCAAAATTGGTACCGTATCATTGTGAGAATTTAGTGCGCATTGGTTTCTAATGGACAAACATGCTACCAATAGCAGCAAGTTAACTGCCACAGCGAACACTTTACACAAAGTGTCCGCCCAAAAGTATACAGGGTGATGTTATGCGAAATATTCAAATTATTGCTCAAATAACCTGAATTGGAAGCACATCATCGATATTCGATTTGTTAGAAATGAAAATTTCATGAAAAGTTAATTTTCCAGTAAAAAATAGCACAACATGCTTATAACCACTCTTATTATTTTGAAGCATTGAGGAAAAAATATCTCAGGATGTATGTCATCTCTAGAGATGTGTGTAGGAAGTCTTTTTAGGGTGAAGAAAGGAGAGGAAGTTCTAGGAAAGATAAGGGTATGAGTAGAATGTAGGAATCTGACGGTCATTGTATCCAGGAGTGACGGTAGTATGAATCCATCCTCTCTCAAGGAGTGCAAGGTTATGGGTCTTGAGATTCTGGCTGGGGAGGTCAGAAGGTCTTACTCAATCAGTCTCTCCTAAGACCGCCTTTATTAGTTTATCCTTAGTCGATTTTTTTAACATAGTTGGGATATTGTTATTTTTTTATTATTACTTTCCAGTCAAGCAAATTTTGTACGTGATTACGACCTGTGATAATTATAGCAATAATTTACGACCTGTGATAATTACAGTATGAAGCAAAGTAATAAGCGGTAAGTATAAGAATATTCTTTCAGTGTTCACTGTACTTCACGAATGTCACCTTTACCATTTTATTTTATGTAAATTACTATGAATACCTCACATCTTTGTACGAGTATGTATGTAAAATTCTTAACAATAAATCAAAATGTTTAATTTGATTAAATAATAAGATTGTTACGGTAGCGTTGCTTGATTATTGTGATTCATAACTCTTTTTCTACACTGTAGGTACTTAATGTGCAATGCGTTTGTACTCGTATTTTGTAATTTGCATTTCAAATACTTATGGCTTCAAAATACATTTTCAAATATATTTAGCGATCTATTAATGATAATGACAAATAAACTGACATAGATAATACAAAGACTAAAAACGCTAGAATCCTGTACTGTTGTCCTATTGCCCTGTGCTATAGCACTCTTACTAATGATTATTTGTAGATCTCTTATCATTGCTTTAAAATGTAATATAATTTTCTTTTATGTCATGCTAGTTATTGTTTTTGTCCTGTGCTATAATAGCACTGTTATTGTACATTTTGTATCATATTGTATTATACTTATCATTGCTTTGTATTGAACATTTTTGTATCATAGTATTAGATCAAGCACAATAGGAATAATTTGACTGAATGCTAGATTATTTCTAGGTTAATTACTGTAGAGCGCCCTTGAAGTGAAATAACATAAAACTGCGCTGTACAAATGTCATCTATATATATATATAAAAATGTATCTTTGTTTCCCTTGGTCACGCCGTAACTTCAGAACGACTTTACCTAATTCATTAATTTTTTAAAAGTTTTCTAATAATTTGTAGAAGGTTCTTACGGAAAGAAAAATTTAAAAAATTACGCAGAAAATTGGATAATTTCAGAACACTTAACGACTACTTTAACTTCGCACGGTTGAGAGTTCGCGCGTTTGATAGAATTGAATTTAGCAGGCAGCTGTTTTTTTTTTTAACAAAAGAATTGTCTTTGGATTTTTTAAATTATAGATATTTTAAATAGGTACCTTTGTTACGTACCAGATTGATTGATTGTTCTTAAAATATACAAAAATGAATATTTGTAATATGTGAAAAATTAAAATTTGATTAAAAAAATTGTAATGGCACTTTTATTACTTGAAAACTGGGTGTGAAAGCATAGAAATAAATAAATAAAATATCTGTCTTTGATCACACTGTATCGCACTGCGGTGGCTGAGTTAAACAGTCCTAAACAGTGGCAATAGTCCTGTAATGCTTCGCTGTTTGAACAATCCCCGGCTTAATGCTTAACCTCGCGCATGCGGACCTCGTAAATATTTGTTCATTTTCGACATTTGCGGAGCGGTTTGGTGGCGGATTTTACAACTGGCACTAGACAAACCAGCAAATTAAAAACGTCGTCTTTTAGACAAATTCACTTGTGTAAATCGCCTTCTTTTTTAGTGAACGTGCACACAACACATGGAACATATTGACATTAATTTTTATTCAATTTGGGAGGCGAGTATGGGAACCATTTATTGGGTAACCAACACCCCTACCATAGGTCGCCTCAAGCTACGTTTAGTGAATAAGCAGAGGTGCCCGGATTCATTGGGTAAGATTTGTCCCGCCGGATCGGGAGAGACTATTGTGGATAACTTTTGACCTCTCCAGCCGGTCTCTCTCGATCCACGTGCAATTTTACCACAGTTAGAGGGATGAATTCATACATCCGTCAATCCTAGACACATTGACCACCAGATCCCTACCCACCGTTCATACTTTTTCCTTCCCTGAACTTTCTCTCCTTCCTTTCCATAAAATACCCTTAGACACAGCATCCCCACAGATGATATAGGCCCTGAGGGGTATTTTTCCTCAGGGCCTCCTGTGTACAGCTAATATAAAAAAGTGAACAGAGTTACTTCTTCAAAATTCGCACATTCAATGTGTGGTGTTATTTTAAATAAATAAAAAAATCGCTTTCCGCTATACACCACTCATTTAATCAAACTATCAGCATATTTCGAAACCAATGGTTTCTTCATCAGGATAAAATAAAAATTAAGAAAAATGTCAAAGACAAGCATGTAAAGACAAATAAATTTTGTGAACCATATTTCGAAAAAAATGGGTTAACAATTAGATAATTTTATAAATTATAAAAAGTGTTAATACCCATAGAATATTATTAATAACCATTTTATTTTTATAATAAGCCAACTCTTAAATTTGTTTTAATTTCTATACCTATGTTAAAAAATATATTTTTTTGTTATTTAGATACCTTGGTTACTCCTTGATTATTTTGTGATAATCTATAAAAGCTATTAATATATAAATGCAATTTCTATCTATTCTAAAATAATTTTCGAATTCAATTTTAAACTTTGACTCATTTATCACCACTCTCTGAAACATGCCATTTCAACACCCTTTTGAAAATTCATTACACGTCGGGATTTAAAAAAAAAGTATATACCTAACCTTACCTAACGTAACTAAACCATTTTTTTCATTACTTTTAATGACTTTTGAAGTTGCATGATTCCGAGTGGTCCGGTCACTTTCACATTGATAATTTTGATTAATTAAAGGGTGAATATAAATTGGCAGCCGGCGTAGTCCAGCGGTAAGGCTCTTTGAAATATATAGTACATTTGCGGCACGTTCCAGAGTGGAAGATACTTTCAGTATCGCCCTGGTGTAAGACTACCATTCGGAATTAAAAATTTGCTTTAAACGGCATTGGCCGTGTTTGGTGACCAGATCTGAATATCCAGATACTTTCCCACCTTTCTATTCCCTATCTCCTTCCCCTCCCTACTACTTTCAGCCTCACAACATACCCCAATTGGGGAAGCCATAATCTCACTGGTTTCACATAGGAGCATTTGGAACTCTTGTGAGGTATTCATATAAAAATAAAAATAAATTGATTTGTTTTCATTTAATTAAATTAAGATAGTCTAAAACCGTCTGTTGAAGAAAACACATTCATAATTTTTTGGTGAAAACACCGTTCGTCGATAAAATGTAAAAAAAAAATCGTAGAAGTTAGGAGCGAACTGGAGAAATGTTGGAATAATATGTTATGGAAATGATTTAATTGTAATTTGAGAATAATAAATAAGAAAGAAAGACAAGCAATAACTCGCGTCAGAAAACTAGAATTCATTTTTATTATTAGAAGATTTGTTTACTCGAAACACGCAACTACATTATTCTTTTGTAATTTAACTCCTTCCAAAGAAACAGTATATTATAACCAAGGTTTTAACATAATTATTTTTCTAAAACTGTATTACCCATATCATGTGGTTATTAAAAACAAATATTGTTTCGATATGCCTTGGCAAAATGGAAATGACTCGACATTTTCGAAAAAATCGTTTCTATTCCTTATTCACAGATAAACAAAAATCACTCGGACTTGCACACGTCATCGAAAAGAATTTGTCAGTGATTCTGTTTTAGTTTCACTAAGAAACAAAACATTTTTTAATAACAAGTATAAAAAGGAAAAAAAAGTTCGCAGTCGTAATCATTATATAAAAATGTTTTATACGCGTGCAAATTAAAATATTATTTGTATTAGAGATCTACTCGAGAGCCTTACTTCTCAACAATTTAATCATTTCAAAAATATACAAGGTACATTTTCCGCCCGTTCCAGAGTGTAAAATACTCTCATTACCGCCTTGGTGTAAAACCACAACTCAGAATTGCAACGTTGTTTGAAATGACTTTAGCTTTGATCCATTTAGATTTGAATAGCCAGGTACTTCCCACCTCTTTCCCCTTCCCCCACATTCCACCTTACAACATACCCCAATTAAATACTCTATAATTAAATACTCTCAAGAGGATGCCAAAGTCTCGCTGGCCCGAGGCGGTTGGCGAGGAACTGTGGTGCGATATTAACATTAAAAAAAACAACTTCTACTAATAAAGTAGTAATTTATCGAAGAAATCAAACACTTTGCGTCTTGACATTATACAGAATTAAACTAATTCTTTGTTTAAAACCACTTTGTCGATTTATATTTGTCAAACGGTTTTGGTTGCCCTCTACCTTCTTCAGGACAATAAACATATAAACTAAATTACAGTTCAGAGTTTAAATTATGAGGTAAACACAATAGAAAGGGAAAGCGTATAAGAGAGGGAGAGAACATCAGAGACTGGTTGGTGGAGGGGTAGGAGGAGTCAAAGGAGGGTGTTGGTGAGGGTTATATAGGGAGAAAGGGAATAACTTTAAAATTTGGCTGTTGGTTAATTCTAAGTGTTTGTTTAAAAATTGGCAATTATTTTAGTTTGATTTTTATATTTATATTGCTTCCAAATTATACCCCTCCACCAACCAGTCTCTGATGTTCTCTTCCTCTCTCTTTCTAATGTGTTTACCTTATAATAATCATAACTCTTTGCTGTACTTTAGTTTATATGTTTATTGTCCTGAAGAAGGTTGAGGTCAACCTAAACCAGTAAAAAATACATTATAAATCAAAATAAAGGGGTTTTAAACAAACTATTAATTATTATAAGCAATAATTATTATTAGCCTGAAACACTCATCAACATTGAAAAAATCTTCCGAAAAAAGATAAATGCCGCCGACGGGACTTGAACCCGCGTCCTTTTGATATCCGGTCAACTACTCTTTACCAATTAAAAATAATAAAGTATTAATTATTTATTTATTTTTCAAGCCAACTTAAAATACATTTGTCAAACGTAAACTTATTAACTGTTTTGAATTTCATTATCACCACAACAGTAATTGCTGCCCGAGAGAGTGAGTGGAGTGTTATCAAAATAAACAGTCCTCCCTGGTTGGTATTTAAACTGGTCAAGTACCATTGACAGGCCGGGTCATTAGGTTGTTCACCGTCCAGTCTGTAGCCACTCCAAGTTGCAAGTTGCTGCCCCCAACTAACCTAGATTTCGAAGGCTTTCCACATTTATCTACAGCCTTAGTAAATTAAATTCAGTTCTTTAGATATGCCATGATATTGCTAGATTAAATGTGGAAGTTTTTTGTCAAACAATTTTGATTTTCGTCGCCGAAGGATTGCAGCGAACTTTTTTATAACTTCTTTACAAAAGGGTAAAAAATAAAGTTAACCATATTGTTAGTTTGTGGGAGACAGTATGTTAAAAGTGAACTACAAATTGTTATGCTGGTAATAGTAATGCATCAGCTGTGACATTCTGATAGTTGGCAGGTCTGTCACTTCACTTGATAGATAACCTTGAACTTGCTAACAGTGTCAATAAACGTCTCATATATGAATCGGCTTTTTGTGTTTAATTACAAACCTCAGACATTATAATTGGCGACGAGAAAATCAGTAAAACATATTAAAACGTGTGTTAATAATATTGTCAGTAATTAACAGTGATTTCGCCGCGGAAAAAAACATTTTTTTCAACATGTCGAATAGTAATTTGCCAGTGCCTCATTTCGAACCGGATTCCGAAAGTTTCAATATGTTTTTGGAACGCATTCAAATTTATCTGAAGATTATTAATATCGCAGAGAAAGAAAAAATAGGTTACTTATGTATGTTGATCGGTGCAGAAAAATTTAAAATTTTAAAAGAGACAGTGCATCCGAAAAATCTAGAAGATTTAACCTTCAACGATATGGTAACAACACTGAAGAGTAAATATGAAGAAAAAAAGTGTACAATTGCCCAAAGATATAAATTTTATAACCGGAAACAACATTCTAACGAAGGAATCGATGATTATATTACGGATATAAAAAGTCTGTCAATATCATGCAATTTTGGTGCTTTTCTAGACGAAGCTCTGAGAGACAAATTGGTGTGTGGTTTAAACAACGATGCAATGACTAGAAGATTACTATCTGAAGACGAAACGTTAACTTTTGAAAAAGCAAAATTAATTGTCAAGAACATTGAGACAGTAAGTCACAGCTCAGAGCAAATTTTACACAAAGAAAATTATACATCGGAAATTTGTGAAGTCAAGACAAAAATGTCACGTAAAAAAACATGTCATGTCTCAAAGGATCGCCCTTCACGTCAGCATAGTCCGAGTAGGCGAATTCATCTGGGTCAAAAGAGTTCAAGGTCATCAAGTCAGCCGTCATCTCCATCACGTCAAGGATCCAGAAGATGCGAGAGGTGTTTTATAACTCACCAACCGGAGTTATGTACGTCAAAAAAGTGGAAATGTTACAAATGTAATATTTACGGTCATACGTCGAAATTTTGTCCAAGAGCAAAATCAATCATCAATCACGTAAAATGTGTCAATAATATAAATGTATTAAATATGTCAGTGTCTGATACAGCGGAAATTA
This sequence comes from Limnephilus lunatus, assembly GCA_917563855.2. Lineage (NCBI taxonomy): Eukaryota > Metazoa > Arthropoda > Insecta > Trichoptera > Limnephilidae > Limnephilus > Limnephilus lunatus. The sequence goes on along the minus strand of OU830594.1, from coordinate 87,205,146 downwards.
ATTTAATTGTAAATGGTATCCAAATTTCTTTCATGATTGACACAGGAAGTTCATCGACATTAATAAGTCATAAAATGTACATAAAATTATTCAAAACTTGTCAGTTAAAGCAATTCTACGGTAATTTGTTTACAGCAAATAGTCAAAATTTATTGTGTTTTGGATTTTTTATGGCAAAAGTAAATGTTGTTGATTCTAATGTTATAATAGATTTACCAGTATTGGTTATAAATAATCTATCGTCTGATGCTATTCTGGGTAGAATTGGTTAAAAGTGCTTAATCCATCTTGGGAAAATACTTTCATAAGTTCTTTAGTGTCAAATATGAATAATAATACTGTAAATTCAGTGTCTGTCAGCAAGAAAAATAAATCAAATATTATCAAAAAATTGTCACAAAAATATTTAAATTCTTTTTCGATTACTAATAACGATTTACCAATTAAAGAATTTTCTGTGAAATCAAGTTTAAAAAATAATGCTTCTCCTGTTTTCTCTAAAGCATATGAAGTTCCTTACGCACTTCGTGTTGAAGTTTGCCAAGAGATTAGTCGTCTTGAAAGCGAAGGCATTATTTCAAAAGTAAAATATAGTAATTGGTCTTCCCCAATAGTTTGTGTACCTAAACAAAATGGAAAATTACGTTTCTGTGCAGATTTGAAATCTACAGTGAATCCACAATTGAGAGTTGATCAATATCCTATTCCACGTCCAGAGGATATTTTTAATAAATTTTCAGGTTGTCAAATATTCTGTAAATTAGATTTAACAAACGCATACTTACAGTTGTCTGTGTCAGATTCTATTTATTTATTTATTTATTTATTTATTTATTTACGGACGAATAGTCCATTACATAACAATATAACAAACACGAATAAAAAAGAGAGATGACAATGGAAGGAGAATACATATATATGAAGAGCATTGACAAAATACATATAATATAAAAGTAAATATAGAAGATAGTATAATATAAATACATATAATATAAAAGTACATAAGTAGCTTGAAGACGGATTTAAAAGACTTTAAAAAATCACATTGCGTATCGACTGCCGAAAGTCATTTAGGCTTACACCAAAAAATTCAGTGCTTTGATTTGCGTTGACAAGTCTCGACATTCTGGATAAAGGAGAATGATATCCATAATTAGTAGAATGTTGATTGAGGAACAGCAATTCATTATTTCGGAGTCTACGGGAAGGGATGTTGAACTGGATGAGTTGTAACAAAGCAGGTGTGTCAGTAATACTGTGGATAATTTTGAAAATGCATATTAGATCAGAGTCCTTTCTACGTTTTTCTAAAGAAGAAATATTTATAGTTTGTTCAATTTCATCATACGAGTACTCGCCTCTTTCAAGTCCTAACCTCCAAGCAATCCCTCGCAGGAAGCGATGTTGTACAGATTCAATGTGATATATGTGGACAGCATAGAAAGGTGACCAAATAACACTAGCATATTCAAGGTGAGGGCGAACCAGTGAACAGTAAAGAGTTTTAAGTGTTTTTTTTCTAGTAAAGAATTACTTACAATTAATACATGTTATGGTTTATATGTCTATAATCGTTTACCTTACGGATTATCATCGGCTCCTGCCGTATTTCAAATGGTAATTGATACAGTTTTGGGTGGCATAAAGAACTGTGCAAAAGACGAAAAGGAGTGTTCTGATACTTTGGATAAAGTTTTGTCAAAATTAAATTAGTTTAATATAAAAATTAATATGTCAAAAAGTGATTTTTGTGAATTCTTTTGAATTTTTAGGTTTCACTTTGTCAGGTCAAGGCAAAAGTCCGTCTTTGTCGAAAGTTGAGAAAATTAAGTCTACTGGGTGTCCAGATAATGTTACTCAACTAAAGTCATATTTGTCAATGTTGAATTTTTACAGGAATTTTATTCCTATGTGTCCTACAGTGCTAGAACCACTTCATAATTTATACAGAAAAAATGTAAAATGGTGTTGGTCTGATGAATGCGAAAAGGCATTTGTAAATAGTAAGTCTGTTTTGTCAGATAAAACTATGTTAGTTTTATTTGATCCGTCAAAACCATTGTGTCTAACAGTCGATTCCAGTGCATACGGTGTCGGTTGTGCCTTAAGTCATGTCGTAAAGAATCAAGAATTTCCTATAGCTTTTGAGTCTGCAACATTAAATTCAGCTCAAAGAAATTATAGTCAATTGCACAAGGAAGCCCTTGCAATTATTTTTGGAATAAAGAAATTTCACAAGTATTTAATTGGTCGTCATTTTACTCATATATACTGATCATGCTCCATTGTTGTCTTTATTTGCTGAAAACAAAAAGTCCCCGTTTTAGCAGCATCACGTCTTATAAGATGGTCTATAATATTATCTGCGTACAATTATAAATTGGAATATAAAAAAGGATTGAAAATTCCTCAAGCAGATGTAATGTCACGTTTACCAAGTAAACAACAATTCAATACTGAGGAATGTAATTTTGTATACATGTCTACACCTTTAATTCCATTCTCAGAAGTTGAAAGTCATTCTGAAAAAGATGAAATATTATGTAAAGTCATTAAGTATGTTTCAATCGGTTGGATTGAAAACTTGTCAAGTCCAGAAATTAAAAAATATTTTAAGTTTAAAAATTTACTGTCAGTCAAAGGAAAATGTCTTTTATTTGGTGACAGAATTGTAATACCAGAATCTCTTAAGTCCAAAGTACTAAATTTAATACATTATGGTCATCCTGGTATAGTCAGATCAAAAATTCTTGCCCGTTCATATGTATGGTGGTTAGGTATGAATCAAGATAATTAAGATGTTATTTCTAGATGTGAAATGTGTCAGTCTGTACAAAATGCTAACAAAAATGTGCGCCATAGTTGGCCTATTGCTGAAAGTCGATGGGAAAGAGTCCATTTGGATTTTTTCGATTTAAAAGGTTCTAAATACTTATTAGTTTGCGACTCATATTCAAAGTAGATAGAATGTTTTTACATGAAAAATACTAAATATTCGGATTTGTTATCTAAATTAAGTGAAGTTTTTCCAGATTCGCTTTTCCGAAAACTATTGTTTATGATAATGGTCCTCCATTTTCGTGCAAAGAATTTTCAATTTTTTGTAAAGAAAAATCAATTAAATTATTATTTAGTCCACCGTATAATCCTGAATCAAATGGATTAGCAGAACGGTCTGTTCAAACTTTCAAAAAAATATTAATTTAATTTATGTTTTCGAAAAATTTAAAATTTTTGTCGCCAGCTCAACGTCTAATAGATTGTCTATAGTTATCGTTCCACTCCTACTTCTGTTACGGGTGTATCTCCAATGGCTAAAATATTTTCATATGAGCCACGTACACCACTACATATTTTGTCTGAAGAAAATCATGTCAAAAAAAGTAAACAATCACAAAATGTCAAACAATCGAGAAAAAATACATTGAAAAAGTTTAAGAAAAATGATAATGTTTTGGTCTATTTAAGACATGTGGTTACGCCAATACATATACCTACACATACACACACCTACATAGCACACATACATACTGTTACTGCTTGGGATTGGTATTAATATTGTTGCAAATCCTGTCCTACCTTGTTCCCAAAATCCGCACCTATAACTACCTTCACCACGTCAGTCTGCAATCAACAGCCCGCGCCGCAACATACCCTATAGCCCCGTGCTCCCGCTATCTGTTAACCTAATTCCGCCGTGTTCGCCGTGTACACGAAACGCACGCCTATTGCTGTTTTCAGTGCCAATTGGACGGGGAGAAAGAAGACAAAATTGCCAGCATACAAGTTCTTTATCCTGTTTCGGTGAGTCCTTTCCTTTATATGCAGCATATGTTTTTCCTCGTTCCAAGCAGTAAACAGTAACACAAAATTCAAGGTCCTTCGTCAGTCAATCTTCGCAAATATCAAATCCACTCTACACACACACAATCTCATTCATCTTGATCCAAACGAGCCGGACATTTTTGAACCATAATATTAGTAGATAATAATCCAGCAGAGTGTGAATACGTTTATTACCCGCATTCCCGCAGTTTGATATACCTACATGAGTAATTTTGTTTCTTTATACCTATCGTATTATGGTTGGAAATAACATATTTACCCGCTATTAGAATAAATAGATACAAGACACTGCTTTGATATTTATTTCTGATAACTCATGTTATTATATCTTGCTAATCAAATCGCATTACCTACCTTATAAATAATACGATTATTTCCTAATATTCGTATTGTTTATATTATTGGATTACATTACAAATAGAATAATACGATCGTAATATGTATAATTTGTTAATGATTTACCGACGTAGTGCACGGCGCATCTGTTAACCTTTCACAGCTCACCAGTCAATTTAACCCCGTGCGGTTATCACTGTGAAGTAATTAAATATTTATTAAATATTAATTAATTAATTCCGCATAAATAATACAGACACATTATTTTAACCGCAGTTTTAGTTGTTTATCGTCTCATATTTTGTAAAATATAACCGGAATAAATAAAATGGCTACAAGCGCGTCATCCGGGTCGTCTCGGGACGAAAGACGTCTCAAACGTTTAAATGCTAAACTATCAGCTAGCTTTGCAAGCTTACAGTCGGTGTATGACAAGATAAGGAAAGCTTCGGAAAGCATTAGCAATCGCCAATCTTTTTTGTCAGGCGCAACTACTGTTGAAAAAATTCGTTCTGAATTTATAACAATTTTAGATGAAAAAGTGGATTGCGAACTGGAATTGAATCCGGAAGCAATTGCTGAATACTCTCAATTAAATGCATTTGAAGAACTCTTCGGGGTTATTAAATATACCGAAGCAAATATGCTGTCCAATCCAGTTGCGAAACCTCGCCGTCAAATTAAGTTACCGCCTTTGGAAATAGCGTGCTTTGACGGAAAATTAGATAATTGGCCTCTTTTCTATGAAACATATAATTCGGTTATACATTTGAATGATTCTCTGGATAATGCTGAAAAGATGCAGTATCTGATGTCTAAATTAACCGGAAAAGCATTAAATATTTGCAAAACTATTACGCCTACTGGTACAAATTATCAAGTTATTTGGGACGCATTGTGTACTAAGTATAATGATCAACGCGTTCTTGCTGAATCATACTTTGACCGATTGCTGAAATTGCCTCCAGTTAACTCGGCCACGCCCGCTTCTTTAGAGAATTTCGCAGATGCATACTCCGCTAACATCGCCGCGCTGAAGCAATTAAAAATAAAAGACCTCGCAGAATTCATATTGCTACAACTGGGTCTTAAACGGCTTGACATAGAGACTGTAAAGGCTTTCGAATCTTCTATTAAAAATAATGAAAATTTACCTTCCAGCGCGGAACTAATCGACTTTGTAAGACAACAGCAACGAATTCTCAACCGCGCGCAATTCACGCAACCGACCTCGAGCCGCGTTGGCTCAAACATTAATTATACCGCTAAACTGCAAAAAACTAATTCCGCAAAGGCATTTATTAATGTCGAAAAAATCGATAATCACTCCATCGAAATTTGTTTTTGTTGTCAAAAGGGATCGCACCCTTTATACCAATGTTCTAAATTCACAAGTCTAGAACCACGCGATCGATTTAACTTTATTAAGTCATCGAATATTCGAGTTTGTGTGAACTGCCTCAGTACTAGGCACATCACAAAAGCTTGTAAATCAAAGAGTACATGCAAAACATGCGCGCTCAACCATCATAGTTTATTGCATTTCAAACAAACTGATGGGCGAAAGTCACAAACAGACCCAATACCATCTCCCGCGTTACAAGCAGATGCCGATAATGATAACTTAAATTCTTTGAATCCGGTTTCGCTATGTGTAACAAATTCATGCCCTAGTGCAAATACTACTGCACTCTTAGGAACGGCTGTTTGCACTACCAGAGACGCTAAGGGCCAGGTACAGACGTTACGGGCTCTAATAGATAGCGGCTCCCAAAGGGACATAATTACGCGCAAATGCTGTTCACGCTTGAATCTTACGGTGCGGTCATCTCCAAGTACTTACGTCACGGGAATAGGTGACGTAAGAAATGTGACAAATGGCGTAACTTGCTTAAAGTTACATTCCCGCTATGACATCACTCAGTCGTATACGATTAAACCATATGTAGTAGAAACTATAACCAGTGAGTTGCCTACTGTTAACATTAACCGTTCCTCTTTGTCGTATCTTGACAATTTGCCCTTAGCAGACACAACATTCTGTACGCCCGGTGAGATTGATATTATCTTAGGATGTGACATATTTGCTCGCATTCTAAAGGCAAACAAAATATCAGGTTCTCTCGGCCAGCCATTTGCTATTGAAACCACTTTGGGATATCTCATCTTGGGTACTGCCCCAACGATGATTGAAAACCCAAGTATAAACGCCACGCAATCATTTTGTACGTTCACGCAAAATAATGATTTTTGCCTGTCGCGCTTCTTCGAATTGGAAGACATTCCAGATGAGAAGTTTTTAACGCCTGATGAACAAGAGTGTGAGGACATTTTTAAACTCACTACCTCTCGTGACACGGCAGGTCGTTATATCGTCGCGTTGCCGTTTCGAAACAGTCCCTCTGTTCTCGGTGAATCGTTACCCGCCGCCGAACGCAGGTTTCGATCTCTCGAACGCCGCTTGATATCTCAACCCGCAATAAAGTTAGAATATGACAAAATATTACGCGAATACCTACAGAAAGGGTACATTTCGCCGGTCGACAATTCTGACTTACCTCATTACGTTATACCGCATCATATTGTAGTTCGTGAAGATAAACTTACTACTAAAATTCGCATGGTGCTAGATGCGAGTATGAAATCCGATTCGGGTTATTCGATTAATGACATCCTACATACCGGAAAGAATTTACAAGGTGATTTGTTTCGCATTATCCTCAATTTCAGATTGTTCGCAATAGCTATAACCGCTGACATAAAACAAATGTACCTACAAACCGTAGTGCAAGAAGAATGCCGTCGTTATCAGCGCATGCTGTATAGATTTAACAATAGTGACCCTTTACAATTGTTCGAATTTAATCGCGTCACTTTCGGCATGTCTTGTAGCCCATTTTTGGCTATGCGTTCACTGCGTCAACTCGCAACGCATGAAAAACCTCGTTTCCCACTCGCGGCAAACTTGGTGGAAAATGGCTCATTCTACATGGATGATTTTGTCACCAGTTGCTCATCAGTCGAGGAAGCTACCGAGTTGTCGACGGAATTAATTCAGTTATTCGCTGCCGGAGGATTCGACCTTGTAAAATTCTCTTCTAATTCTCCAAAGTTTTTATCCACGATTCCTACAGCTCGTCGTGTTAAGGAACATGTGGAATTTAATCCCGATGAAAACCTAAAAATACTAGGGCTTCATTGGATACCCGCTTCTGATCATTTTGTATTTGTCGTACACACCGACGAAAGAACGTGTACTAAACGAAATATTCTCTCGACGATTGCTCGTCTTTGGGATTTGATGGGTTTCGCCGCACCAGTTGTATTATTGGCTAAGCTGATAATTAAATCTCTATGGGAGTATAACCTGAATTGGGACGATACTCCTCCTGAAACAGTTGTCACACTTTGGCGACAGTTTAAAAAGGAATTGCCATTACTGCAATCTATTAAAATTCCTCGTTTTTTAGGAATCGAACCCCAATGTGTATTAACGCTTATAGGGTTTTCAGACGCAAGCGAACGCGCATATGGAGGTGTTATTTACTTACATGTTTACTGTCCGAATACTGATAAAACCACAATTAATTTATTATGCGCTAAATCCAAGGTCGCTCCGGCTAAGACGATTTCACTTGCGCGATTAGAACTATGTGGAGCGCTAGTACTTGCACGATTAATGCATACGGTCAGTAATACCTACACATCAAATTCAAACGCTCATACGACTTTAGCTTTTTGCGACAGCACGGTTGCACTAGCTTGGATAAATTCACCGCCTGCAAAATGGCAGACCTTCGTTGCCAACCGTGTCTCACAAATACAAAACCACCTTGGGGCTGAATGCTTCCATTATATAAGAGGTCAAGACAATCCCGCCGACTGCTTATCGCGGGGTCTTACTCCCGCTCAGCTAATAGACCATCCGTTATGGTTTAACGGTCCCGTATTTGCCCAATTACCTAAAAGTGATTGGCCTTTACAACGTTTTGATACGAAATCGATATCTGATCCACCCGAATTAAAAACAAAAATTTTGATGTCCGTTCAAGACAATAACCGCCCTAAAACAATCGCTCCACCGTTATTGTGTGCACTAGCTTCTCGTGTTAGTTCATGGCCGAAATTAATTCGAATAGTAATTTATGTTTTTCGTTTCATTAAGAAATTACCACGAGCATTCGAATTAAGCCATATCTTAGTTGCAGAAATCGCTGTTATAAATTCTATACAGCAAGAACATTTCTCCGAAGATATAAAGGCAGTCAAAGATGGGAAGAAGGTTCGGCGAGCGATTGCAAAATTGAATCCGTTTCTTCATGACGGCATTCTAAGGGTAGGAGGCAGATTGAGTAATGCTGAAACAGAATTTGACAGTCGTCATCCCATTCTATTACCCGCTCGTGATAATGTAGTCAATTTAATAATAGACTACTATCATATTAAGAACCTACATACGGGTCCTACGTTACTGATGTCGCTGCTAAGACAAAGATTTTGGATACTTTCTTCGCGCAATTTGGTTCGGAAACGTGTGCATCAGTGCAATACGTGCTTCAAAGTCAATCCTAAACCACAATTCCCATTAATGGGAGATTTACCCGCATGCCGCGTCCGCGAAGCTAAGGCTTTTCTTCACACGGGGGTTGACTACGCTGGCCCGCTTCAAATAATCCCTTATAGACGTCGGGGGGTGCGAAGTCAAAAGGCATACATTTGCTTATTTATTTGCTTGGTGACCCGAGCAGTTCATATTGAACTCGCTTCGGATCTTTCCACCGAAGTCTTCCTCAACGCTTTCAAGCGTTTTCTTTCTCGTCGAGGTCCTGTGAGTATAATGTACTCCGACAATGGGACGAACTTTGTGGGAGCCAAATCCCATTTAAGGTCTTTATTTGCACTTATAGAGTCACCCAATTACAAAAAGGAATTCTCAGACAATCTGTTGGAGAATCGAATCGAATGGAAGATGAATCCACCGCAAGCTCCTCACTTTGGTGGGATCTGGGAAAGTAACATTAAATGCCTGAAAGGTTATTTAAATAAAATAGTAGGCACCTCTCTACTGACTTATGAAGAGATGCAAACAGTGCTTTCTCAGATTGAAGCAATTCTAAATTCACGCCCGCTATCTGTACTTAGCGTTAACGATGTTTCGGCTCCATTGCCGCTAACCCCCGCGCATTTTTTAACGCTCACTCCCTTAAAATCTTTACCCGCTGCTGATTTGTCAGACGAGCCAGTCAACTTGATACAACGCAAACATCTCGTGGATCGTCTTGTTCAGACGTTCTGGAACCGATGGCGAATTGAGTATTTAAATACTTTGCAAGCTCGCCAGAAATGGAATACAAATGCTAATTCGGTAAAGACAGGCACGGTAGTAATGATTAAGAGTGACAACATCGCGCCCCTTCAATGGCCTATTGGGGTAATAGTCAATGTCTACCCCGGGGCAGATGGGGTGATCCGGGTTGCGGAAGTTAAAACTAACTCCGGAACATACCGCAGGGCAGTCGTTAAACTCTGTCCCTTACCGTCACAATAGATTTAACGACATCTTAGAAGTTAGTTCATAATACTTTAATTTTTAAAAATCAATTAGATTAGTTTCATTGTTAAATAGGTACCAAACCCTACTAGTTTTATCTACCGCAGGTTCAGTATTATTTATTGAATCCTTTCAAGTCATATTTTTCGTTTCAATGTTTTTTATTCTTTTTATTTCCTTGCTATATCAGTCATTTTGACCATTTGGTAAAGCATTTATATAACTTACATAATATTTTTGTAACTTTTACATAATTTATTACATTCTACCGCGTGTCATTATAATTTTGTTTGCGCATTGAAACGTATTGGCACTCTTTTGGTTTATGGAAGTGGATTCTTTCATCCCCTTCCAGGCGGGGGGCATGGTTACGCCAATACATATACCTACACATACACACACCTACATAGCACACATACATACTGTTACTGCTTGGGATTGGTATTAATATTGTTGCAAATCCTGTCCTACCTTGTTCCCAAAATCCGCACCTATAACTACCTTCACCACGTCAGTCTGCAATCAACAGCCCGCGCCGCAACATACCCTATAGCCCCGTGCTCCCGCTATCTGTTAACCTAATTCCGCCGTGTTCGCCGTGTACACGAAACGCACGCCTATTGCTGTTTTCAGTGCCAATTGGACGGGGAGAAAGAAGACAAAATTGCCAGCATACAAGTTCTTTATCCTGTTTCGGTGAGTCCTTTCCTTTATATGCAGCATATGTTTTTCCTCGTTCCAAGCAGTAAACAGTAACACAAAATTCAAGGTCCTTCGTCAGTCAATCTTCGCAAATATCAAATCCACTCTACACACACACAATCTCATTCAACATGTGGTTACGCCAATACATATACCCACACATACACACACCTACATAGCACACATACATACTGTTACTGCTTGGGATTGGTATTAATATTGTTGCAAATCCTGTCCTACCTTGTTCCCAAAATCCGCACCTATAACTACCTTCACCACGTCATTGAAGCTTTCACCCACCTATTCCCACCCCGGTATAGGCGACTTATGGTCGCCCCTTCGGAGTTCTCGCAAGAATCTAATTTTTTTGAATGAACGACTCTACATTTAAAATATGTAACGATTCTAGAACTTCAATGTCCCCGCATACGTTGTTAGAGGGCGGTATGCAGGCGCACCTACAGGAATGTACTGTGATGGTCAATTCTACAATTCTAAAGCCCATGAAGGTAATCACTGCTAAAGCAGTGAGCCCCATGGACAGTCAAACAAGGTGTTAGTAACAAAACTAGGTAATAGAGAAAATATAAGGAAAAAACAAAATGAACGACAACCGTCATGAGTGGGAAGCTCATGGCGGCGAAGGACCACACAATGATCCAGCAGGCAGCACCGTGCACTGTACAAAAAAAAAGGAAGAAAAAATAAACATATATACAATGTAGAACTGGTGATACCGAAATCCAGCCACCGGCAGTCCCAGAGACAGTGAAAAAGGCTGGTTGTCAGGCCTCCCGATAACCGGCAGCGTCGTCCGTAAGCCAGCTACCCGGTGGTGCCTAGACGAAGAGTGTGTGGAAATCAAAAAGAAGACCCTAGGGAGAGAAGCGTCGGGTCGCTGGAGGCGGGACGGACAGCTTTCGGATGACGTTTAGCCCTCTCCCCAACCTCTTCATGTCACGGGGGGTAGCGCGGTGGCCGGGTGCAGCCCCACCAGTTCCAAGAGATCGGCCATGGCACGTACACGGGGACACGTTCTAGGGTCCGACCCCTTAAATGGGGATAAGGACGATACAAAACGGGCAACGGAGTTCAGTTCTCTCACGTTGAACAAAACTAAAAGAAATGAAAAAAAAACAGTAAAACAACCAAGAAAACCAAAATAATATGAAATAGGCATGTGCGTTTAATTACGCTATATGTATCCGGAACCAAAAAAACCTAAATTATAAATAAAAATGGCAAAAAAATAAGTGTAAAAAAAAAAAAAGAAGACAAGAGCGTAAAATCACGCGGACATGTGTGAACATAATAGTGCTAATAGGAAAATCAAGATGTAAAAAATAAAAAAAACAGCATAAAGTTACATATGTAAAAAAAAGCAAACTGTAAGAAAAAACATTAAAAATATATATACTGTACAGTATTAAATTATAAAAGTCGAGGGTATAAACAATAAGCATAAAAGTGTAAAATAAAAAAACAAAGAAAAAAAAACAAAAAAAAAACTGTCATCCTTGGCAAATTATGATGATAGAGTAATATGGGATAGTCCGTGGTAAAACAGGAACAAGTACACCTGGTGTCAAAGTCAACTAGTCAGCGACTCTAAGCTCAGGCCATCTCTCAACCCAGATCCTTGCAAATTTCTTCAGACACTCGAAGTTCGTCTTATTCGAAACCAGATCAGTATTCCATACTGGTCTGATAGGTACATCCAAACCATCGAGCATTTCCTCTCTCGCATCCGTCAAGATCTCACAGTGCCACAGAATGTGCTCGGCTGACTGGTTCGTCGATCCGCATGCGCAGTTGGGATGGGGAGACAGGGCGAGGGTGTGAAGTCTCCCCCTGAATTCCCCATGCCCGGACAGAAGCTGGGTGATGTGGTGGTCCAGTTGTAGATATGCCCCTTCCATTCTGATTTTAACTGATGGGAAGAAGGAGAAGGTCCATCTTCCCATATTCGACCTATCCCAACGGACCTGCCACTCTTGGAGCGACAGATCCCTCATTTGACGGAGCAGTCCAGGGAGAGTCCCCGGCCCACCCGGTGTCAGAACAACACCTAGGTGAGTGGCCGGGGTTCCTCTGGTTAATTTCTGCTTAGTGAGCACTTCCCTAATTTCCAGATCGATTGGCAATATGCCAGCCAAAACGGGTAAAGCGTCCGAAGCAACGGTTCTATACGCACCAGAGAGTGCCAGCAAGGGGGTTCGTTGGCCACGCTTGAGAGCTAAGAGAATCAGAGAGTTGTCCAGGCGGTGCTCCCACACAGAGGCGGCATACGAGACTTGCGCCACGTACACACACCTATATAGCGTTCGCAGAGCCGGATTTCGCAATCCCCACTCAGCTGTGGAGAGTCTCCTCAGCTTCAAGAAGAGAGCCTGGGCCTTGCTGGATACTTCTTTAACGTGAGCCAGGAAAGAGGACGATCGATCTAGTGAAACGCCTAAATATTTAACAGTTTCGCAAAATCGGACAGTAGAGTCCCCCATTTTGATGACAGGATTTCTATTTCTGCTGAGAAAGCCCTTCATCAGGAGGCCCTGGGTCTTGTGGGGAGCGAAGGTCATCTTGTTTCTTTTCCCCCAATCGAGGAACATATTCAAACCTTCACTGCCTTTGCTCTCAACTTCCTTTCTGCTGTCCCCAGCGACCAGATACGTTTTGTCATCAGCGTAGTCGACAGCGATACATCCTCCAGGCAAAGGTAACCTGGAGGAGTCGTCAAAGTTGATGTTCCACAGGTCAGGTCCAAGAATAGAGCCCTGCGGGCATCCCATGTCAGCTTCCCTCTGGATCAAAAAGTCTCCAAAGCAAATCGTGATAGTACGATTGGAAAGGTAATCGTCGATTGCTTGGAACAAAAGTTTGGAACACTGCCTGTTTTTCACCTTTGTCCGTATCATGTCCCACCACGCGTGATCGAAGGCACCAGTGATATCGAGGAAGATTGCAACTACATACCTCTTTGGACAAGCCTTCACCCAGTCAAGCACATACGACAGGGCGTGCACCGTGGATCTACCGGGGACGAAGCCGAACTGCAGGTCACTTGCCGGAGACAGGGTTTGCCGAAGTCGCTCTCGTATCAGTTTCTCCAGAATTTTGCCGAGTACCGGGAGGAGGGTAATTGGCCGGTACGCCTTGATGTCAGTCAGTGGTTTTCCGTTCCCCTTTGGTATGATCCGGAGCACGCCCCGCTTCCACTCAGAGGGGAAAACTCCTCTCCTCAGGCACGTGTCCATCACCTGGAAGAGCTCTTCCTTGGCGTGGACCCAGACTTGCTTCGCAATCACGCCATTGAGCCTATCATGCCCTGGTGCCTTCTTAGGACCCAAACCCTTAATTATCACATCAATTTCAGCTTTAGTTACTCTAGTGAAGTTAGCCTCTTGGGCGAGGTCTCTAGGTGGTAGCCGTGCTAGATTTCTAATCTGTTTATGGTGGTCACTTTCCCCAACTACTGACTCTAAAGGAACTAACTCGCCCAATAGTGTCTTGAGAGTGGAGGCCACGTCCACAGTCTCAGCGTTCCTCCCATCTGTTAACCCAATTACTGTTGACAAATACCGATCAGAACCTTTCCCGGATTTTCCAATCGCGCTGTGGATTTCCCACGGGTTGGCGTTACCCACGTCTTTAACCCAGTTATGCCAAGCAGCTCGTTTCGCTCGAAGGACGGCCCGTTTAAAGGCCGACCTGGCAGACCTGAGGCTCGCCTGAAGAGCAACCGTCTCCTCCTCCGTACAGTTGCCACTCCTGGACAGCCCCAGCGCCCTGCAGGCCCTCTTGAAGGCTCCCTTCAGCGAAGTCAGCTCAGGTGACCACCACGGCGTTCTAATACTTGTCTTCGGGTTTAATCTTCCTAAAGACGAGTTGGCGGCAGATACAACCGCCCTATTGAAAAAATTTCCCAAATTGTCCGGATCAGTAGCTGCTACGTGTTGAAAATCCCTTAACGTATCTCGTAGCGCTTCCCCAAAGTTATCCCAATTCGCCCTAGTGGTGTTGAAGTTCCAGGAGGATCTTGGAGCTTCTGTTTTCCTAACACCAACTGTAAAAGTAATCAATCTATGATCCGAATTTATTGCGCACTCATGGACTGTCCACTTTGATATCCTTCACCACGTCAGTCTGCAATCAACAGCCCGCGCCGCAACATACCTACTATAGCCACCGTGCTCCCGCTATCTGTTAACCTAATTCCGCCGTGTTCGCCGTGTACACGAAACGCACGCTTATTGCTGTTTTCAGTGCCAATTGGACGGGGAGAAAGAAGACAAAATTTCCAGCATACAAGTTCTTTATCCTGTTTCGGTGAGTCCTTTCCTTTATATGCAGCATATGTTTTTTCCTCATTCCAAGCAGTAAACAGTAACACAAAATTCAAGGTCCTTCGTCAGTCAATTTTCGCACATATCAAATCCACTCTACACACACACTATCTCATTCATCTTGATCCAAACGAGCCGGACATTTTTGAACCATAATATTAGTAGATAATAATCCAGCAGAGTGTGAATACGTTTTACAATACCGCATATAAATAGTTACCCGCATACCCGCAGTTTGATATACCTACATGAGTAATTTTGTTTCTTTATACCTATCGTATTATGGTTGGAAATAACATATTTACCCGCTATTAGAATAAATAGATACAAGACACTGCTTTGATATTTATTTCTGATAACTCATGTAATTATATCTTGCTAATCAAATCGCATTACCTACCTTATAAATAATACGATTATTTCCTAATATTCGTATTGTTTATATTATTGGATTACATTACAAATAGAATAATACGATCGTAATATGTATAATTTGTTAATGATTTACCGACGTAGTGCACGGCGCATCTGTTAACCTTTCACAGCTCACCAGTCAATTTAACCCCGTGCGGTTATCACTGTGAAGTAATTAAATATTTATTAAATATTAATTAATTAATTCCGCATAAATAATACAGACACATTATTTTAACCGCAGTTTTAGTTGTTTATCGTCTCATATTTTGTAAAATATAACCGGAATAAATAAAATGGCTACAAGCGCGTCATCCGGGTCGTCTCGGGACGAAAGACGTCTCAAACGTTTAAATGCTAAACTATCAGCTAGCTTTGCAAGCTTACAGTCGGTGTATGACAAGATAAGGAAAGCTTCGGAAAGCATTAGCAATCGCCAATCTTTTTTGTCAGGCGCAACTACTGTTGAAAAAATTCGTTCTGAATTTATAACAATTTTAGATGAAAAAGTGGATTGCGAACTGGAATTGAATCCGGAAGCAATTGCTGAATACTCTCAATTAAATGCATTTGAAGAACTCTTCGGGGTTATTAAATATACCGAAGCAAATATGCTGTCCAATCCAGTTGCGAAACCTCGCCGTCAAATTAAGTTACCGCCTTTGGAAATAGCGTGCTTTGACGGAAAATTAGATAATTGGCCTCTTTTCTATGAAACATATAATTCGGTTATACATTTGAATGATTCTCTGGATAATGCTGAAAAGATGCAGTATCTGATGTCTAAATTAACCGGAAAAGCATTAAATATTTGCAAAACTATTACGCCTACTGGTACAAATTATCAAGTTATTTGGGACGCATTGTGTACTAAGTATAATGATCAACGCGTTCTTGCTGAATCATACTTTGACCGATTGCTGAAATTGCCTCCAGTTAACTCGGCCACGCCCGCTTCTTTAGAGAATTTCGCAGATGCATACTCCGCTAACATCGCCGCGCTGAAGCAATTAAAAATAAAAGACCTCGCAGAATTCATATTGCTACAACTGGGTCTTAAACGGCTTGACATAGAGACTGTAAAGGCTTTCGAATCTTCTATTAAAAATAATGAAAATTTACCTTCCAGCGCGGAACTAATCGACTTTGTAAGACAACAGCAACGAATTCTCAACCGCGCGCAATTCACGCAACCGACCTCGAACCGCCTTGGCTCAAATAATAATTATACCGCTAAACCGCTAAAAACTAATTCCGCAAAGGCATTTATTAATGTCGAAAAAATTGATAATCACTCCATCGAAATTTGTTTTTGTTGTCAAAAGGGATCGCACCCTTTATACCAATGTTCTAAATTCACAAGTCTAGAACCACGCGATCGATTTAACTTTATTAAGTCATCGAATATTCGTGTTTGTGTGAACTGCCTCAGTACTAGGCACATCACAAAAGCTTGTAAATCAAAGAGTACATGCAAAACATGCGCGCTCAACCATCATAGTTTATTGCATTTCAAACAAACTGATGGGCGAAAGTCACAAACAGACCCAATACCATCTCCCGCGTTACAAGCAGATGCCGATAATGATAACTTAAATTCTTTGAATCCGGTTTCGCTATGTGTAACAAATTCATGCCCTAGTGCAAATACTACTGCACTCTTAGGAACGGCTGTTTGCACTACCAGAGACGCTAAGGGCCAGGTACAGACGTTACGGGCTCTAATAGATAGCGGCTCCCAAAGGGACATAATTACGCGCAAATGCTGTTCACGCTTGAATCTTACGGTGCGGTCATCTCCAAGTACTTACGTCACGGGAATAGGTGACGTAAGAAATGTGACAAATGGCGTAACTTGCTTAAAGTTACATTCCCGCTATGACATCACTCAGTCGTATACGATTAAACCATATGTAGTAGAAACTATAACCAGTGAGTTGCCTACTGTTAACATTAACCGTTCCTCTTTGTCGTATCTTGACAATTTGCCCTTAGCAGACACAACATTCTGTACGCCCGGTGAGATTGATATTATCTTAGGATGTGACATATTTGCTCGCATTCTAAAGGCAAACAAAATATCAGGTTCTCTCGGCCAGCCATTTGCTATTGAAACCACTTTGGGATATCTCATCTTGGGTACTGCCCCAACGATGATTGAAAACCCAAGTATAAACGCCACGCAATCATTTTGTACGTTCACGCAAAATAATGATTTTTGCCTGTCGCGCTTCTTCGAATTGGAAGACATTCCAGATGAGAAGTTTTTAACGCCTGATGAACAAGAGTGTGAGGACATTTTTAAACTCACTACCTCTCGTGACACGGCAGGTCGTTATATCGTCGCGTTGCCGTTTCGAAACAGTCCCTCTGTTCTCGGTGAATCGTTACCCGCCGCCGAACGCAGGTTTCGATCTCTCGAACGCCGCTTGATATCTCAACCCGCAATAAAGTTAGAATATGACAAAATATTACGCGAATACCTACAGAAAGGGTACATTTCGCCGGTCGACAATTCTGACTTACCTCATTACGTTATACCGCATCATATTGTAGTTCGTGAAGATAAACTTACTACTAAAATTCGCATGGTGCTAGATGCGAGTATGAAATCCGATTCGGGTTATTCGCTTAATGACATCCTACATACCGGAAAGAATTAACAAGGTGATTTGTTTCGCATTATCCTCAATTTCAGATTGTTCGCAATAGCTATAACCGCTGACATAAAACAAATGTACCTACAAATCGTAGTGCAAGAAGAATGCCGTCGTTATCAGCGCATGCTGTATAGATTTAACAATAGTGACCCTTTACAATTGTTCGAATTTAATCGCGTCACTTTCGGCATGTCTTGTAGCCCATTTTTGGCTATGCGTTCACTGCGTCAACTCGCAACGCATGAAAAACCTCGTTTCCCACTCGCGGCAAACTTGGTGGAAAATGGCTCATTCTACATGGATGATTTCGTCACCAGTTGCTCATCAGTCGAGGAAGCTACCGAGTTGTCGACGGAATTAATTCAGTTATTCGCTGCCGGAGGATTCGACCTTGTAAAATTCTCTTCTAATTCTCCAAAGTTTTTATCCACGATTCCTACAGCTCGTCGTGTTAAGGAACATGTGGAATTTAATCCCGATGAAAACCTAAAAATACTAGGGCTTCATTGGATACCCGCTTCTGATCATTTTGTATTTGTCGTACACACCGACGAAAGAACGTGTACTAAACGAAATATTCTCTCGACGATTGCTCGTCTTTGGGATTTGATGGGTTTCGCCGCACCAGTTGTATTATTGGCTAAGCTGATAATTAAATCTCTATGGGAGTATAACCTGAATTGGGACGATACTCCTCCTGAAACAGTTGTCACACTTTGGCGACAGTTTAAAAAGGAATTGCCATTACTGCAATCTATTAAAATTCCTCGTTTTTTAGGAATCGAACCCCAATGTGTATTAACGCTTATCGGGTTTTCAGACGCAAGCGAACGCGCATATGGAGGTGTTATTTACTTACATGTTTACTGTCCGAATACCGATAAAACCACAATTAATTTATTATGCGCTAAATCCAAGGTCGCTCCGGCTAAGACGATTTCACTTGCGCGATTAGAACTATGTGGAGCGCTAGTACTTGCACGATTAATGCATACGGTCAGTAATACCTACACATCAAATTCAAAAGCTCATACGACTTTAGCTTTTTGCGACAGCACGGTTGCACTAGCTTGGATAAATTCACCGCCTGCAAAATGGCAGACCTTCGTTGCCAACCGTGTCTCACAAATACAAAACCACCTTGGGGCTGAATGCTTCCATTATATAAGAGGTCAAGACAATCCCGCCGACTGCTTATCGCGGGGTCTTACTCCCGCTCAGCTAATAGACCATCCGTTATGGTTTAACGGTCCCGTATTTGCCCAATTACCTAAAAGTGATTGGCCTTTACAACGTTTTGATACGAAATCGATATCTGATCCACCCGAATTAAAAACAAAAATTTTGATGTCCGTTCAAGACAATAACCGCCCCAAAACAATTGCTCCACCGTTATTGTGTGCACTAGCTTCTCGTGTTAGTTCATGGCCGAAATTAATTCGAATAGTAATTTATGTTTTTCGTTTCATTAAGAAATTACCACGAGCATTCGAATTAAGCCATATCTTAGTTGCAGAAATCGCTGTTATAAATTCTATACAGCAAGAACATTTCTCCGAAGATATAAAGGCAGTCAAAGATGGGAAGAAGGTTCGGCGAGCGATTGCAAAATTAAATCCGTTTCTTCATGACGGAATTCTAAGGGTAGGAGGCAGATTGAGTAATGCTGAAACAGAATTTGACAGTCGTCATCCCATTCTATTACCCGCTCGTGATAATGTAGTCAATTTAATAATAGACTACTATCATATTAAGAACCTACATACGGGTCCTACGTTACTGATGTCGCTGCTAAGACAAAGATTTTGGATACTTTCTTCGCGCAATTTGGTTCGGAAACGTGTGCGTCAGTGCAATACGTGCTTCAAAGTCAATCCTAAACCACAATTCCCATTAATGGGAGATTTACCCGCATGCCGCGTCCGCGAAGCTAAGGCTTTTCTTCACACGGGGGTTGACTACGCTGGCCCGCTTCAAATAATCCCTTATAGACGTCGGGGGGTGCGAAGTCAAAAGGCATACATTTGCTTATTTATTTGCTTGGTGACCCGAGCAGTTCATATTGAACTCGCTTCGGATCTTTCCACCGAAGTCTTCCTCAACGCTTTCAAGCGTTTCCTTTCTCGTCGAGGTCCTGTGAGTATAATGTACTCCGACAATGGGACGAACTTTGTGGGAGCCAAATCCCATTTAAGGTCTTTATTTGCACTTATAGAGTCACCCAATTACAAAAAGGAATTCTCAGACAATCTGTTGGAGAATCGAATCGAATGGAAGATGAATCCACCGCAAGCTCCTCACTTTGGTGGGATCTGGGAAAGTAACATTAAATGCCTGAAAGGTTATTTAAATAAAATAGTAGGCACCTCTCTACTGACTTATGAAGAGATGCAAACAGTGCTTTCTCAGATTGAAGCAATTCTAAATTCACGCCCGCTATCTGTACTTAGCGTTAACGATGTTTCGGCTCCATTGCCGCTAACCCCCGCGCATTTTTTAACGCTCACTCCCTTAAAATCTTTACCCGCTGCTGATTTGTCAGACGAGCCAGTCAACTTGATACAACGCAAACATCTCGTGGATCGTCTTGTTCAGACGTTCTGGAACCGATGGCGAATTGAGTATTTAAATACTTTGCAAGCTCGCCAGAAATGGAATACAAATGCTAATTCGGTAAAGACAGGCACGGTAGTAATGATTAAGAGTGACAACATCGCGCCCCTTCAATGGCCTATTGGGGTAATAGTCAATGTCTACCCCGGGGCAGATGGGGTGATCCGGGTTGCGGAAGTTAAAACTAACTCCGGAACATACCGCAGGGCAGTCGTTAAACTCTGTCCCTTACCATCACAATAGATTTAACGACATCTTAGAAGTTAGTTCATAATACTTTAATTTTTAAAAATCAATTAGATTAGTTTCATTGTTAAATAGGTACCAAACCCTACTAGTTTTATCTACCGCAGGTTCAGTATTATTTATTGAATCCTTTCAAGTCATATTTTTCGTTTCAATGTTTTTTATTCTTTTTATTTCCTTGCTATATCAGTCATTTTGACCATTTGGTAAAGCATTTATATAACTTACATAATATTTTTGTAACTTTTACATAATTTATTACATTCTACCGCGTGTCATTATAATTTTGTTTGCGCATTGAAACGTATTGGCACTCTTTTGGTTTATGGAAGTGGATTCTTTCATCCCCTTCCAGGCGGGGGGCATGGTTACGCCAATACATATACCCACACATACACACACCTACATAGCACACATACATACTGTTACTGCTTGGGATTGGTATTAATATTGTTGCAAATCCTGTCCTACCTTGTTCCCAAAATCCGCACCTATAACTACCTTCACCACGTCAGTCTGCAATCAACAGCCCGCGCCGCAACATACCTACTATAGCCACCGTGCTCCCGCTATCTGTTAACCTAATTCCGCCGTGTTCGCCGTGTACACGAAACGCACGCTTATTGCTGTTTTCAGTGCCAATTGGACGGGGAGAAAGAAGACAAAATTGCCAGCATACAAGTTCTTTATCCTGTTTCGGTGAGTCCTTTCCTTTATATGCAGCATATGTTTTTTCCTCATTCCAAGCAGTAAACAGTAACACAAAATTCAAGGTCCTTCGTCAGTCAATTTTCGCACATATCAAATCCACTCTACACACACACTATCTCATTCAACATGTAAAGGTCCTATTAAATGGTTTCAGGGAACTGTTTAATTAAAATTAAGTTCATGGGTGTATTTAATTCAATTAATCGGAGGAGAGGTGAAAAAGGTTCATGTTAACCAAATAAAAAAAAGTTGTCTTAAGTCAAAATCAAGTTATGAGAATCCCGATAAATGGCAAGACGTTAGAAGTCAGGAAAATAAAATTGTTATTGAACCTTTACCCAGTACTAGTGGAAATAATGATTTTATAACTAGGACTGGCAGAGTTGTGAAACCTCCTGTACGATTTAGTCATAGTGATTACTCTTAAGTTTCCTTGTCATTGCTATTTGGTTTTATATAAAAATAAAATAAAAAAAATGGAAGGAGGAAAGGATGTTATGTTGTTAATAGGAATGCATCAGCTGTGACATTCTGATAGTTGGCAGGTCTGTTACTTCACTTGATAGATAACCTTGAACTTGCTAACAGTGTCAATAAACGCCTCATATATGAATCGGCTTTTTGTGTTTAATAATTTTATTGCAAACCTCAGACATTATATAAATTAAGAGATAACTAAACACAAGTGTAACGTTGGTACCTATGTTTTGTTCTTACCATATAAAAGACAGTATCTTTTGGGATAGAAAAAAATATAAAATTACTAAGAAAAATTGAAGTAAGTCTGCCGCTCAGCTTTCACCCACTTGGGGTCTATTAGTGAAAGCGGTCGTAAGTTTTTACTCACGTCTACGCATATTACTTTACTTTTAATTTAGGAGGTGTGTTTAGTTCTGAAACAACTTAAAAACTGAAACCCATTTTCCCAAGTCCTTGCATTGTTATTTTCTCCATTTGTTCCTCTCCTTCCTTGAAAGTTTCTACTTATTTACTACAAGAAGAAGAAGATGTTGACTACCTACTTGGTACACATACACAATATTGCACAAAAATCGGAAATTACCCACATTAAGCAATTGAAATATTATCGTGAAATCGTTCACACCTCGCTATTGAAATCTCGTTTGAAAGTTCGTAAAATTCTAATTAATATACCAAAAGTGACGGTAAATTTTGACCATTTTTGTGCCATCATCATGGAAGTGCAGCCACCATCAAGATTGGTCCATGGCAGCAAATGAACACGGCAAGGTAGGGGCTATCTTCTTTCCAATTGCCATTTCCTGCGATTTGACTTTAAAAAACGCCGTGAATTGTCTTGTCTCAAATAAAAGTAGATTTACAGTCCATCTTCTCTCGTACCACTATATTTTCGTGACATTTTTGGTGTTCAAACCGGATATTTTGTCGTTTTTTGTCGCTTTTCGTAGATGTAATGAACATTGGTTCTGAAACCAAATCACACGACATTGATTTCGTTTTTTTAAATAAAAATCACATCCTATATACTTGTATGGTTACCACCGGCCCTGGAACCATTCGTTGGATAACGAACATCCCTGCTACAGTTTGATTTTTCTTGAAGCTTATTTAAATATTCATAATACTACCATCTGGTCTGGTCGGCTAAAAATACAATTTCGGTAACTGAATTAAAATCGAAAACGCAAACCTAACGTTGTGGTAAGGC
The DNA here is from genome assembly GCA_917563855.2 of Limnephilus lunatus. Taxonomy (NCBI): domain Eukaryota; kingdom Metazoa; phylum Arthropoda; class Insecta; order Trichoptera; family Limnephilidae; genus Limnephilus; species Limnephilus lunatus. Next base: position 87,182,034 of record OU830594.1, on the reverse strand, counting down.
AATCAAAAGAAAATTAATGCAGTTGGTTATTTTTAAAATTAAAATCACTTAAATCATTTTTAATAAAACTTCTGAGAATAAGTCCGATCACAAGAAAAAAAGCTTATGCGAATAATGAATATTAAAATGCAGGGATTTAAACATGAAATTTCGAATTTTTCTTTCTTCTTTTCTATGTTTTTGGCCAATAGACTTTTATGATTGTGAAACTAACAATCCATATATCTGAAATTAAACAACATTTTAAATTAAAATCACCGCTTAATAGTTCTCTAAACTATTAACTAAAATTATTCTTTTGTGTTGAGGAATCTATGGTTCACGTGAACGAGCTATAAATTGTAACAAAAAATCGAACACGCTGCTGTTTTACCCTAACTAATAAATTCTCTATTAATTTCTACGTTTTCGTTTTGAATTTATTTTATTCATTAAGTATTGTGTAAATTATAATGAACATCTTAATTAATGTTTGAAAACTATCTCAATGGACTTAGACGATCATTATAATTTAGCAAATAAATGTCACTTGAAATATTTTTTTCTTTAAATCAGATCCGATTATGTTTGACAAAATATTGAGATATTGATTTTATGAAGAAATTAATATACATTAATTATTGGAAATTAGAGGAAATTGGTAGAAAAATGTACCTTAGCATGTTTGGGTGGAATGATATTAATTTTTTAAACGGCTTACGCAATGTACAGCTTATAATTGTTTCCGATTGCATCACACGTTGAACAACATTTTCATGTGAATTTGGCTATTTATGGAGTAGTTTAAGCTATTCATAAATTAATATTATTACCATATGTTATTTAATAATAAATGTTAAGAATTAAAGAATAATTAGAAATTTAAAATATTTTACCAAACAAAAATCATTAATAAGTTTGCCTCGGTGAAATTATTGTTCGTGGCTTTTTGAGTGAAATTTTTTATCTATGTTTGTAGTCTGTATTTTTGACGTTGTTTTGCTTTTGACAGTTTTTCAGAGATAAAGCTGAAAGTAAAAGAAAAAAATATGAAAAGTAAAATAACCTTTTTTATGGTTCACGAAATTTTTAGACAAATTAGGTATTAAAATAACATTCAAATTTGAAATGCTTCATAAATGATACGATTTTGATCCTTTTCTTGGTAGATGTATTATCAAAATCAGTCAATAATGAAATAATCTATTTTTACCATAAATAAATCACATTATAGAGTGTTTTTGCGGCACATTTTAGATTAGTGCATTCTAATTCACGAACAGATAATTTAATTAGCTTTTCCAGCTACAAAATACTTTCTTTAATTTATAAATAAATGTGCCCCAATTTCCTTTCTGGATTTTGACAGTAGTAAAAATGTTTTTTTTTTAATATAATATAGATATTTAAAAAATAATATAAACCAATAGCGTGTCGATAAGCTTTGCTTTTTTGATAAGTTAGTAAATACAGAGGTTAGGACCCTCCAAAAACCGCAAAAATTGCCTGGTTTAAACGCCACCAACAGATTTTCTGTATTGAAACTAAACAACAACAAAAAAAGCCAAATGTACAGACATAGAAGGTTTTCTTCCAATTCAATCAGTTGAATCAGAATGAATTTTATTTTTCAAATTTAGCTCCACACGGGAGGCAATGTGGAAAATAATTCCACTCAGGGTCTATGTCGTCTTTGGGGATTCTGTGCGGAGGGTCTTTTTAGGAAAATAAGGAAAGGAAGTTCTGGGAAGGAAAAGGGTAAGATGGATGGGAAGGAATCTGCGGGTTAGTATGTCCGGGAGTTAAGAATGTACGAATCCATTCCTCACTGTGGTGCAAGGCGATATTCCGAGAGAGTATGGCTGGAGATGTCAAAGGGATTCCTTCAACCATTCTATCTCGATCCGGCTTGTCATGCAGATGGTGGGCATATGCATCCGCCACCAAGGCCAGGACAAAACTCATTCCATGAATCCGGGCACCCTTGATAAGTCACCAAACGTAGCGAACCACTTGGGGTGACCTATGACACAGGTGTTGGTTATCCAATAAATGGTTCGCGGTGGTACCATACCCATTCGCCTCCCAAACCGTCTAGTTTTGGAAGAGAAAACGGGGAATATGAAAGCTCGATTTTTCCTTTAAAAATAAATACATCTATGCACATACTAACACCTTAAACAGTATGTATGAGTACCATTTGGTTTAACCTCGTTCTAAACCGATATTAAATCAGTGTTCTCTGTACGAGCAGGATAGTTAGTAGTTGTCGTTAACTCTTTGAGACCCAAGTCAGTTTCTGTTATCATATTGATTAGCGTTTTCAATTTGGGAGGCGGGTATAGTTACCACCCCGGGAACCATTGATTGGATAACCAACACCCCCGCTATAAGTCTCCACAAATGGTCCACTACTTTTGGTGAATTAGCAGGGGTGTCCAGGTTCATGAAAAATGTGACTAGGTCTTGGCGGCGGATGTATCTTCCTACCAACAGCGTTGCTTGTTGGATCGGGAGAAACTGGTTGAGGGAGACCATTAATAATCCAGCAGGACTCTCTCAGATCATCGCCTTTTACCGCAGTGGGAGGGTTAGATTCATAAGTCCGTTACTCTTGGACATACTTCCCACAGATTCCTAACCACCCCTCATTCTTTTCCTTCCTAGAACTTCTTCTCCTTCCTTTTTAAAACTCCCCCACACAGCATCCCCAAAGATGACGGGCCCTGAAAAAAATGTTTTTTATATAACTGGAGGCGTACTTATATACAATTGCGATAATAAACTAATATATATTACACATTCAATAATTAATATTACACACCGATTTAGTTATTTAACTATCACAGAAATATAAATTTCTTACTGTGTAAAAATTTATCTTTTTCTATTACGCACAAGGCAGATATACCTACATGATTTATTTTTAAAAATCTAAATTAGCCATATTTCGATAAAGAATAAGAAAAAAATTGAAATTAAAATAAAGTTTTTTAGGTAAATATTTCTCTTTATAGAAATACACCTCTATTAGGGATGCTAAAATCACACTCTAGGCATTTGTATTCACCTATAACCATTGATTATTTTTTTGAAGTTATACCTAGTTCATTCGCCAGTCCAATCAACTCTGCATTAGGCTGCAGGCATAAAAAACTTCAATATGACCTCCAGGGTCAGAAACCATCTATTCACAAGAAACTACGTATTTACATTTCTGATTAAATTTTATCATTTCATTCATTTTTATTTCCACAACAGTTCTCAAGCATTTAAAATTTCGAGTGATTTATTTCCAAAGGGGCTATTGATGAAAACACGCTTGAACGTAACATGCTTTCATATTGTATCGGCAATTTAGAGTCTGTATCGGGAGAATCGCTTCCTTACACATGAGAAAGTTTAATTTCTGAAGTTTTCTGTACCTAATAACAGAGGGGGTATGGTAACTAACTCTCTATTCTACTATTTCTTCTACACATGCTCGATGGAACTCCACTAGTGAGAAAATATAAATACAGATTTATATTTTAATATATCACTGATGTGAAAAACATATTTGCAAGAGTCACTAACATTGTCTTTAGTGATTCGGTAAAGATAATTTTTTAAAAAGTGAAATCATGTTTTTTTCGACTGTCTTAATTCGCATCCTTTCAATATTATGTTACCTAGCTGTCTGAAGAAAAATTAAAAAAGAATTTTTATTGCGATAGTGAAGTTTCTTTGGACGAACTTAGTGAATAACCATTTATTTTAAATAAAATGAAGAAATTGTCGCATAAAAGATTTGATTTATAATTAACTTTCCCTCAACCAACTGGGGCCGAAGGTAGACCTCAAAATTAATATCCTTCATTTATTATAAGGGATTTCCATGGTTTAAATGCCCACAAAACAGAAAAATGCATGGGGTCGTCGGCCGACCCACATGGTAACTGCTGTTATGTTTGGCATATTGGCCTGTCGAGTGTTAAGTAAGATTTTAAGTAGCTTGTTACAAATCGTACGATTTTAGTCTTGTTTTCAATTTTTCTATTTAACAACAAAACATAAGAAACTAACCTTTTCTGGACACGAGGTTGAGGTTTACAAAATTACTGGTTCTATTCTATGTAATATGTGCATGTTTTTATATTAGGTAACAAATTAACCATTCCAATGACTCTTTCAACTGAAACAATCTTCTGAGCAGGCCCTCCATTGATATGCTTGGTGTAACTCTAAGTGACCAGCTCAGTATGGGGTCTCCATTGAAGCCAGAGTTAAGTTAGCCTCTCAAAAACTGGGTGTACTGTCCAGGGCCCGCAGATACTTCAACAGTACACAGCTGTTAACCCTGTACAAATCACAAGTGCGCCCCACAGTTGAATTTTGGCAGCCACCTCTGGTCTGGAGCTCCAAAATACCTGAAAAATATCCTCGACACTGTGCAGAAACGTGCCGTCGGTTTGATGTATTCTCCCATCTTAACAGACGGATTGCAATCTTTAGAGCACAGTCATCCGGTGGGAATACTATCCTTGTTTTGCCGGTATTTCAATGGAAGATGCTCCGAAGAACTAGCGTCATTGATCCCTTCGGCACCGGTACATAGTCGGGAAACACGCCAAACGCATGCCCAACATATGTACACGGTTGACATTTGTCAGATGAGAACGGGTACCTTCTTCGACCCGTTCTTGTGTTTAACAGCTCGGCAATGGAACGATTTGCTAGCCTCTGCGTTTCCTCCTTTTTTCAACATGGGACTCCTTAAGAACAAATTATCATTCCTTCCTCTCCTCAAAAACACCCTTCCACACAGCATGTTAGATGACATAGGCCCTAGGGAAATTATTTTCCTCAGAGCCAGAGTAAAAATTTTTTTTGAAAAATGAAGCAATAATGTTAAAACAAACAATGTTCAATGCATCAGCTACACGGAATGACTCCGGATCCCATATAATACGCCTGAAAAAATATTTTTGGATATTCATAGAAGGTACACCAGCGCATCGACATTGTTTACAGAACTAGGAATGAAAGGATTCGCCGGTCTGATGAGACACCGGGTCACTGGAGCCAGGATGCGGCTAATGGGATCCGACAACACGGTGGGGAACGGCAAATGCAGCCTTTCAGCACCAAGCGCAACACCCAAGTGAGCGCTGGACCCGACCTCATTCAAGACCACACCCAAAATAAATTAATACATACCTATTACTCTTTATTATATTTATTTTTTTCAATTCCACTTTTATTTTCGTAAAATTTACAATACTCACATATTTTCCTATGCATTGGACGTGTGGGATGCACTACCCCACATTCTGGTTAAGAACCTAATTAATATTATTTTATACTATCTTTTGCCCCCGGCATCGTTGCATATTCTCCACCCCCCCCCCCCCCCCCCGCCTCCCCCAACCTCCTCCTCCCCCAACCCCCCTCCCCCTGCACTACCCCCCCTTCCCTTCCCCCCTCTCCCCCCCCACTTCCTCCAATCAATCAACAATCAAATACGCGCCGTTTCGCATTCATAATATTGCTATAGCTGTTGGCTTAGGTCAAAATGTAGATTAGTACCCACCTATTTTATATTTGTACACTAAATATTCATATTAGAATACTCATATTTGAATTTTTGCTATCAAAGAAATCTCCATAGTAACTTAAACAAACAACATAATGACATCCCACGTCAAACATTTACTTAGCATCATAACGCCAGAACTTACCGATATATATAGCCTATATTACTCGCAAATAATGTAGCTTTCGATTTTTAAATTCCATTTGGTATTATTTATTGCGTGGAAGAGTAACAAACATCCATCCATACAAACATTCGCATTTATAATATCAGTAAGAAGATTACGAGTATGTCCTCCGCATGCAAACTTTATCTAAATTTCTCTGATAAACCGTAAACAGTGTTAACCTTCAACCGCTGACGTGATTTTTTTTAGGTTTACACTGACGTAAGGGCGTGGGCGGCCTATTACTTTAAATGTTCATATATTAGAGATCCTTGAAAATGTTGAGGTCCAAATTATTATTTATTGGACAATTTAAATAATAATAAAATACAATTTTTATTGTTAAGTAACTTACAATTGATGATTTGGATATTATAGTATAATAAATTTTGATAAAAATCACTTGAGATCAGAAATCAGTCTGTACTATACAAAACTAAATAAAAACAAAGAACTCACTTTTATTATAATACTAGCTGTTCCCACGAACTTCGTACCGCCTCAGAATCAATAACTGTTGAATTAAATTCAATTTTTTCATTAAATTAAAAATTACACAATGAAGCAATCATCAATGTGCAACTGTTAATGTGTTTTGTCAGTATCAGAGATGGCATTGTGTGCGGGTTATTTATTTGTGATTTTCTTACTTTTCCACTTACTAAAGGGAATTTGGAAGGCGGGTATGGATGCCGCCGCCACCGGAACCATTTATTGAATAACCAACACCTCTGTTATACGTCACCCATAGGTCACCCCAAGTGGTTCGCTACGTTTGGTGATTTAGCAGGGGTGCCCGGGTTCATGGGGTAACGTTTGTCTTGGTCCCACCCGCTGCGTGGTGGACCGGATCGAGAGAGATTGGTTGAGGGAGGTCTTTGACCTTTCCAGCTGGACTCTCTCGACCCATCGCCTTGCACTGCAGTTGGAGGGATGGATTCATACGTCCGTCACTCCCGGACACACTGACCCCGGATTCCTACCCACCCCTCATACCTTTTTCCTTTCAAGAACTTTATATCCTTCCCTTCCTTAAAAAGACCCTCCACACAGCATCTCCTAAGATGACATAGGTCCTGAGGAAAATAATTTTCTTCGGGTCTGAAGTGTGAGCTGATGTAAAAAAAAAAATGCTTTTCATTTTCTTATACGTGTGAGGGATTTTCATTAAAATTATTGTTTCTTTTCTTTGGATGGGTGGAGACATGCGTTCACTGTTTATCTCATTTTCGACTATTGACATTTAGTGTGTAAGAAAGAGAGGCAGCATTATACGTTTGAAAGAATAAAACCAAAATGATCAGCGCATTGACATTTGACGTTTTTTTAATTTTTGGAACTCACTCACTACTCAATATTATAGGTAGGTAGGTACTAATCACAAATTTCCCGCAGCTCTTTCAAAATATGAGAATTGGTTCCATACAAAATGTATGGGAAAAAGAATTTTCTTTAATAACTTCGTTAATTTTTACGATGTTTTAATAGTTATTATGTTATGCGGGGCGGAGACAAATCCAACAAATCAAAGATCCTGAAAATCAGTTCAGGCGTCCTCGAGTTATACAAGTGTAACTAACCCGACTTTGTTTTACATAATATATTAAGATTTCAATAGCATGTTGAATAAACTATACCTACATATACAATCAACCTTAGTTAAGTTGTTTATGTTTAGTTGTATATACTAAAAATAAACTTTAAAAAAGTCACGTAAGTACTGGCGATGGGTCAGAGACGTCAAAAAAAAATTTAAGTACTTGCAGAAATTTAACATTAAAATTTTTAAACTTAATTCTAAACGGCTTAGGCGTCACTAAATTCGAAACAACTGAAAGCGATGCGTCGCGCGCGGCGGAGGGGAGTATTCCGATATTATTATTGTTGCTAGAACGGAGCGGCCTCCACGTCAGTAGTTAAAGGTTAATCTATTTTAATCTCCCAGGTAATTATGATCTTGTGTATTTTCTATGAAAATTGGTGGATACAATCTGTTAGCCATAAGTTATTTTAATAGTTCGTCTAGTCCAGAGGTTCCCAAACTTTTTTTCTCGTAGACCCCTTTCAAAATTGTACTGGTTTCGGTGGACCCCCTGCTGCTACATTTCTACCGTATTCCCAAAACTCGTCAAAAAATGTGAAGATTAGATCTATCGATGGAAATTTGTGAGTTCCAACCCTAAATTCGGAGTGGTATAAATAAGAAGAAAAATGGTATATTTCTTGTGTTCTATTTGTGATCTTGTGTATTTTCTATGTTTTAACGTAGAATATTGGTGGATGCAATCTGTTAGCCATAAGTCCTAGTCTGCAGTTATTAATAAGATAATAGAAATATCTATGATAGCAGAAATACATCATAAATTTATATGGCGTCTTTAATGTGATTTTTAACAAAGACGGCGCTACACAAATCATCCACATATTATTAATTATTTTATTTATTTTTTATTCGATATTATTTTAATTTAATTTATAAAAACTGTTTATTTATTAACTCTTTCTACTATGTAATTATTATTACTTGTGACAGCTATTTCACTTTCTAAATGCATCATCAAACAATTTTAGAATGCTTACAAGACATTACAAAATTAAAATAAAGTTTTACAAATAATTACGATTGATAACAATAGACAAAAAATATTATTTTCATAATACTCCTAATTATATGTTATTGAGAATAAGTATCTGATGATAAGTTTATTTCATTTGTACCTCTTCATGTATGCACCTATTAAACTACATAACTGAATACCCACGTGATTTTCAAGCATACTCGATTCAGTGCAACCGTTTGAGGTTTGATGTTCATTATTTTCACATCACAAACAGACTCGCAATTGAAGTAATAGTACCTGTCTAAACAAACAACATGGTACTACGAATATCCGATAGTCATACCACATGATTTCCTTGTGGATAAATTGTAACTTGTGGATAGCTTTCTGGTAGTGCAGTGCGCATTGCAGCCCTAGAAGCTCCTAATAAATAAACCTTAGGAGCAAACAATCATAAATCAGATCCAAATCCTTGCAATTCTCTTGGTCAAAGGCTGAAATTTACCGTTCTGTGAGAAGTGGGAGGTTGAGATAAAGTAACGGTGGTCCCGTATCGGAACAATGATAGAATAACAAGTAAATGAGTTACAATGGCAAATGGATTTATTTAAATGAGACTACTGCATCCCCAATTGGGGCTGAAGATATTGGGGGGAAAGACCTAGCTGTTCAAATCTAGTCTCCAAATACGGCTAAAGCCATTTCAAGTAACGATCCAGTTTAGAATGGTGGTCTTACACCAGGGCGATACTTAGAGTAACTTCCTCTGTGGAACCTGCTGCAAATACGCGTTTTATTATTTTTAAACTATTAAATTGTGAAATAACAAAATTCAATCAAATAAAATCCGTGACCCACGGATCGCTAGTTGAGAGTCTTACTCCTTGACCACGGAGCCCGTCGATAGATAGGTTGAGAGTGTTGAGACACACAAGTATTATGAATATAGGCTGGAGGTCGCAATCCACGGAGGCACAAGATGTCGCTCCTTTCACCACGTGTAAAGGTTGAGTTGTCGCTGTAGAGGCGGTCCGATATGCTGCTTCCTTCGATGTTCCCATCCATAGAGAATTAGGGTAGTCCGTGGTCCAGGGTGAGGCGATGGTCAGATGTAAAAGAAGTCAAGGTTAAAGTGAAGTAAAGCGGGCAAGCAGTGAGGGAGGTGTAGACGTGGCAGGTGTTGCTGGTGAACTGACTTTTGAGGGTTTGTGGCCCGTATTCATAGGGGCTTGACCGTGGTAGAAGCTTACCGTTGTCGTTGTACCGGGCACGATTCCTGGAATCAAGCCCAAAGTGAAAACTCCCGATGGCGGCGCTTTCTCTTTACAACTTCTCTCTTTGCTTGCTACTATTTCCTTTACTCCGACTTTTATTTATATTTACTGTTAAAAAAACGGTTTAACATAGTCATTACAATATATTTTTAAAGAGACCCGTCGTTTAGTTGATCCGCGACTTGGGCTCGAATTTTTCCGTGTGATCCCGTCACACGGAGCGGCGGTTCGGCTTCTCTGCAGTGTGTCCGACACATTCTCCTCGAGGACCGATGCTGGGTGGAATGTTCGTGGTAAAGGATAGAAATAATCTGTATTATTTGTGTTGTAAGCAATACTTAAAATAATTTTTCCGTTTTTTTTATTTTATTTTGATTTTACGACATTTACGGGGTAATCACGTTAAAAAATGAGACTTTCGATCAATCACATATTTAGCTCAGTCATATTAATATACTATACAACTATTTTTTTTTTAAATAAACATAAAGAAAAAAAAAATTAAATAGTCCCCATAAATTGCACACTCAATTATTCCTAACCTAGAAGTATTATGTCTTTCTTTAAAAACACATGACGGCTGGCGTAGTCTAGTGGTAAGGCTTTTGACTCGCAATCCGAAATAAATTGTGTTTTTTTCACAATTAATTCATTCAAAATAATGTTTAGTATATTTGCGGCACGTTCCAGAGTGGAAGATTCTTTCAGTATCGCCCTGGTGTAGGACCACCATTCAGGACTGAAATGTTGCTTGCAATGGCTTTAGCCGTGTTTGTTGACCAGATCTGAATAGCCAGGTACTTACCTATCTTCCTCTTCTCCATCTCCTTCCCTTCCCCACTACTTCAGCCTCACAACATACCCCAATTGGGAATGTAATAGACTCACTGGCTCCAGGCGGGAGTAGCTGAGGCTGTTGTGAGATATTCACTTAAGAAATAATAAAAAATTACGTTCTTTGTTTGTTTTCTGCATCCTCTATATTCTTTCACCCAGCGGGAGAGTTGTCATACTTCCACCTACCTAACTACTTTAATATCGGGCCCCGCATCGCAATGACTTAAGTAACAATAAGACCCCCTAAGATGCGTGCTCGGAAATAGCACTAGGGGATGATAAGGGGCTTAGTGCAGACGGGGGTAGATATTACAAGGGGTGAGTCGGACCTCTGCTGAGGAATTTATGAGACAGTTTAGTTCTTGGAATTTCGGTGGTGATGAGAATTTTCTGTTTTGGGAACCAAGGGTGATTTTTATTACAGTATCGGAGATGAAAGATTGTAGTTGGTATCAAATTCCTGTGTAATGAATATTCGCAAAATCTTGAGAGAGCCTAATAATAGGCTTCATTAATAAAGTATTATTTGATTTTGTTGATTAACCGAGGGTTTTTAAAGGGTGGTGGGATATCTATTTAAATATGATTTGTTTGTTATGATTTGAGATGATGACCAATAGTGGTTTATGATTTATTTTTGGGGTATTGTGCCGAACTCCTTCGAACAACGTTGCATTTTCAATCAACATGGCAGATGTGTAGATTGTGGTTCTGAGTGTTTGTGTATGTCAATGTAATGTACATTGCGAGCGTCAATCCACTTACGGACAGTTTTTAGTAGGCATGGGTAATTAGGTAATTGAATTAATTAGGTTTATTTTTGTTATAGCCGTCAAGTACCGCACACCAATAACTGTGAAGCTTAGCCTCGTGGTCCCTATTAATATTAATTGGATTCTTGTGGATGTCAATTGGCTCTGTAATTAGACGTGCTCTGTAGGTTTTGGGTCTTCCAGTACTACAGGAATAGATTCAAAGTAATGGCCGGTTTCTATTATGTAAGTGCTCAGCGATTGCTGATTCTGCAATTATGAAAGTGTTCTGAGATTCTTATGGAGTTGGTCCATTCTGTCTGGCCTTGTCACATGAGTTTTTAAGCTTCATTGTGTCAAGGGGAAACTTGACTTTCACTTTCACTCAAGACTCTAAAATTAATTATTCCTTCTGAACAAAGAGATTTATGTTGTACTTATTTAACAGAAATTGTGTACTTGCACTATATGGGTAAAAGTTTTTTTTTATTTTTATTAGTGACTATTTAGTTACAGGTTTTATGAGAATTACAAGATATGATAAGGTATATAAATATTTCATCTGTTTGTTCTTAGTCCTCCTCACTAGGTGGTCCTGTGCTGAGGCGGACTGGTAGATTTCTTTGATTTTCCGTTATTTAGTTTCTATGATGTTTTTAATACATTCTCTAGTATGTCTGCATTAATTTATTTCACCCATGTTTTGATTTTTTCCGAAAACTTATTTATCTTTTTCAGACTTGGAAGAAGGATGTTATAAAGTTTAGTTGCCAGATATATGTGGTTTCTTTTGCCAAAACTTGTCTTGAATTTCGGAACATCTCGTATATCCTTTTTTGAGGCTCTTGTGTCATGTACCCGAGTTTCATTAGGAGATTTTCTGTTTTTAAAATGATGTATAAGAATATTCTTGGCATATATTTGTTTTAAATTTAGAATGTAAAAACACTTAAAAATATCTTTTGAGGGGGTTCTGATGGGTAATTTTAGTATGGTTTTTATAATGCTCTTCTGAGCAATATCTAAGTGGTTAATATAATTTTCTGTAGCAGATCCCCATACTAGAATTCCGTACTCAAGACGGGAATGACATAAGGCATAAAAGAGATTAGAGTTAGATTTGTATGTCACCTACTCGAATTTCTCTTTAAAATGTTTTTTTTTAAACTTTATTTTCTTATGGAACCTTTCCCTGTCTCCATTGATCTTGTGATTTGACTAAGATATTCTTAGAATTAAGCTTGTATCTAAATTGTTACCTTAGTTGGCAAGATTTAAACTGTCATCTTTTTCGAAATTAACCTTTAAATGCAAAACCATTTTATTATTCGTTCTATAAATAATTTTCTGCACAATCTGTGGTGTATGTCCATAGTATGACAAAGTTAAAACTTCCATTCCATTTATTTTTTAAAGTTCTAGCATCATTTTGAACCTTTTGCAATCCATCTTGTTCTGAGGCCCATTGTAGTTCGTTACTTTGATTGGACAGTGTTCTAACTTCACCTTACCATATTATGAGGTGTCGAAATTTTAAAGACGAATTTTCCAAATAAACTTATAGCAAAACTATGTAGCAATTTTTGATTTTAAGGTCCGTTCTTATGTACAACACATTTTAATAGAGTACTCAGAAATAGTATTTGCAAAATTTGCACCTCAAATTTCAGAATAAGGTAAAGTAATGTTAGAATCCTATTCAACCAAAGTGAAATGTTGAGAGGTATTCGTAACAAAAATACGATATTTCTATTAATAATAGTAATGAAATTAACACCATCCCTATAAAAGCAGCACATTGTGAACTGTGTTTAAATTTACGAAACCATTCAATCCTTGTATATCGTAAAATCTTACACTATTCGCAAAAAGCCAGTTTGATAAATAAATTAAATTTATTGATGTCAATAAATAAGTAGCATAAAATAATGTAAAGTCAACTCCATCGCAACACATGTATTCCTCATTACAATATGTTGGTAACAAGGGCTTACAATAAAGCCTGTTAAAATACATCCCTCAATATTAAAATATTCACCCCTGCAATGAAAAGTACCATAAAGCGATGAAGGCGAATTATCGGGCTATTTATCTTTCAAAGGCTCTACATAAATTTATTGCGCTGTAAAATGAATTAAGTATATTTGTTTTATTTCTTGCCAGTCTGTTGTCCTTGTAAAAAGCTTTTCAGAGAAATTATTATGGAAATGATACAGAAACAACTTAAAATCAGGAAGGCAGTTTTGCGACGCTGTATTATTGTTAATAGGCTATTTCCGCAAATAATGAGGGATACAGTTAAAATTGTAGGGAATATTTCAAGTTTATTTTGGTTGTTCGGAACGTCAAACTAAAAATGATACTTTTTTTTCACTATGTTATATTTTTTAAAACATCTATAATGTAGAATTTGATAACTGCGTAGATAATAAATGGATCAATGATACAGTTAAATGGTTGCAATGCCGAAAAGGTGGAAAGATTTAGATATCTCGGTAGTATTCTCACGGAGACTAGATGTAGAGGATAGGTGCAGAATTGAAGCAGCAAGAACTGCATTTAGAAAAAAGAAATCCCTCTTTTGCAACTAAAATATCAGTATAAAACTTAGGCAGAGAATGCTAAAATGTTACGTGTGGTCGGTCTTGCTGTATGTATGTGAATTACAAACCTTGAAAGTAAATACCATGAACAGGTTAGAGGCTTTTGAAATATAGCTTCACCGGAGAATGCTCAAGGTCCCATGGACCGACATGATCACCAACACAAAAATTCTCAGGCGGGCTAGAGCAGATAGAGAACGGCTACATTAATAAAAATCAGGAAAATTACATATCTGGGTAATATATTTCGAGGGGAGAAGTATCACTTCCTCCATTTAATATTGAAAGGCAAGATAGAGTGTCACCGAGGGCCTGGAAGGAGACAAATGTCTTGGCTGCGAAATGTACGAGAGTGGACCGGCATTAGAAGTGTGTAGGAGCTATTCCGGGTAGCACAAGACAAGACTGAGAGATATTTTTCTGAGTGATCGCCAACGTCGGGGGAACCTGATGGGGCACTTCGACTTCGAAGGTATCGTTTTGAGGTAAAAATGGGTTGTTTAGCACGGCGTCCGGAAGGTAAGTTTATTTAAGTACATAAGGCACGACACTTGCAATTAACATTAATATATAGAAAGCACACATTAATATATAAAATTAATTTCATCTTCGCGCAGGAGGCCTTGAGAAAAACAATTTTTGTCCTAGGCCAATTTTATCCATGGAGATACTGTGGGAAGGGTCCTTTAAGGGAAAGGAAGGAGAGTACATAAGTTCTGGGAAGTAAAAAGGTATGATGGTGGGTTGTAATCTGGGGGTCTGTGCGTCCAGGAGTGTGACGGACGTACGAATCAATTCCTGCCATTGCGCTGCAAGGCAATGGACCTGGACAAAATTATGAACCCCTGCTAAGTTACCAAACGTAGCGAATGGCTTAGTGTGACTGATGGTAGACTTCTTGGGGCGCCGTTAACCGTACTCGCCTCCAAAATTATAAAATATGAAGGGTAAAAAAAGTATAATGCATATATCATTTAGGAACTAAAAAGAACAAGTGCAAAAAGTATATAATAAATGTATACCTATGTACCTAAGAAAAGTTAAAAGTATAATTTGTAAAAATGATGTAAAAATAATAAGTATATAGGTACAAAAAGAATTAAATAATTTATGAGGGTAGATATAAAAATTAGGAAAAGTATCTAATATTATAAAGGTTAAGGGACGCCACTGCTTCCTTTTCGTCTCTTTCCTATTCGGCTGTTGGAATTTATAGATGTTTATTTTTGATGTTACGTAGGCACTTAACTAACTAACTAACTAACTAACCATCACGCCGTTTCCCCGCAGGGGTAGGCAGAGAGGACGGACCGCCAAACAACTCGGTCTTGGCACACAGTCTTTGCTTCACTCACATTCATACATCGTCTCATACATACTCTTCTATTATTCCGACTTTTGACATGGCCCGACTCAAGTATCTGATTCACTTGATCGTGCCATGTCTTCCTCGGGCGTCCCCTACTTCTTCTTCCATTCACATTTGCGTCATATATTCTTCTCACATTATTTTCTTCTTTCATTCGCTCTACATGTCCAAACCATCTGAGGGTCCCTTTCTTAATCTTACTCATTATGCTTACATCAGCCTTGCATTCTTTGCGGATATCCACATTTCTCACACGATCATACATGGTTTTGCCACACATTCGCCTCAGGGATCTCATTTCGACAGCATTCAGTTTACTTTCATCCTTCCTCTGCCAACTCCATGCCTCACTGCCATACATCAAGGTAGGTACCAGGACTCCATTGTGGACTGCTAGCTTCGCGTCTTTTGACAGTGTTTTATTAGCGCCAACGGCATTCAGTCCTCCATTAATGGAGTTACCTGCATTTACTCTTCTTTCAATATCTCTATCAGCCTTCCCATCTCTCGTAAACATACTACCCAGGTACACAAACTCATCCACCTGCTCCAAGTATTCATCATTCACAACTATATTGCACACTGTTTTCGTACTCTCCCTTTCAAATACCATGACTTTAGACTTACTTACATTCATCATTAACTCATTTTGCATACACACTTCGTTCATCCTAGACACGAGAGACTGTAGATCTTCCATAGTGTTAGAAATCAGCACCGCATCATCAGCATACAACAGGCAACATATTTTCAGATCACTCAAATTCGCGCCCAATCCCATCTCTTTCAATTCTTGCATACAATTATCCATGTATAAATTGAATAACCATGGTGACATTACGCAGCCTTGCTTAACACCTTTTGTGATGTCAAACCACCCCGTAAAACCACCGTTCACCCTAACACATGCAACGCTTCCCTCGTACAGAGACGCAATTGCCTGTATGAGATTTGTATTCACTCCATACTTGGACAACACCTTCCATAGCTTTTTCCTGTCGACTCGGTCGTATGCTTTTTGTAGATCTTCAAAGGCACAAAAAAGTTTTTGGTTTTTTGCCAGAAACTTCTCAGTGAGCATACGCAAGGAGAAAATCTGGTCCATGCATCCCCTTCCACTCATAAAGGCACCTTGCACATCCCATATTTTATCCTTTGTTTCCATTCTTACCCTTTCAATCAATATTCTTCCGTACAACTTGCCGACTGATTTTTAGCAGGCTAATAGCTCTATGATTCCCACATTCCATACGTGACCCTTTACCTTTGTATAATGGCATGATTACAGCCCTTCTCCAATCTAATGGCGTGTAACCCTCCTCTAAACACTGGTTAAAAAGTTTGCACAACCATGTGAGAATAATATGGCTATCTCCTTTAAAGTATTCTGCCGCAATATTGTCGAAACCTACAGCCTTACCATTCTTCATGCATTTTATCGAATTTTTAATTTCATCCATGCTGATTTTGATAACATTCACTCCGTCATCGTTCATACCCGATTCGCCGCTGGCCTCACTATCACTCGGGTTGCTTTCGAAGACTTCCTCAAAATATTTCATCCATCTCTCATTTATTTCTTCCTCATTCGTCAACATTCTTCCATCTTTCGATTTTATCACTTTTAGGCTCCCATTCTCTGGACCGCTCCGGGACTTTTTGACCTCCTTCCAAAACAGTTTAATGTTTTCTTGGAAGTTTTTTGTCATTTTTATTCCCTCTTCCTCTTCCAGACGTTTCTTTCGTACTTTCACTCCAACACTTACTCTTTTCTTGCATCCCTTATATACTTGCTTGACCAGTGCTTTACTCTTTATTGCTTTATTGACCAGTGCTTTATTGACCAGTGCTTTAATCTCGTCATCCCACCATGCGTCACCTTTCTTCCTACCTTGCGTACTTATTCCACACACATCTCTAGCAGATTCACAAAGACTAACCTTTATGTGGTTCCATGCTTCATCAATGCTTAGACCATCCATTTCCTTCTCATTCAATCTCGTCTCTGCACGCTTCTCATACTCACTTCTGACATTAGCGTTTTGTAGTTTTACGTAGGCACTTATCTAAGAGATTTACAATAAAACTTTCAGAAGTTTATCTTTGGAATGAAAACCGTTAGCAAACTTTAAAAATTTCGACATGTGTCAAATTTTAATTTTATTTTTTTTTAATAATTACTTAACTCCACACCTTGAGTCTTAACTCACACCGTCTCTCTAAATCCGGCCTAGAAGTACGTGAGCAAACGAATCCGTTGCCAAGACAATACTCACCCCATGAACCGAAATTATTAATTTTCATAAACTTTTTATTTGAAATTAAACGAGGATCCCCTGAGCCAATGGAATTAAAGAATCCCTAATGTGGGATTACGTAAATTGGTAAAAATGGAAAACTAAATATTCTTATTTAAATTGATAAGGTTAAATTTGTTTGAAAACAAAAAGGTACGTCCTCCGATCTCAAGGTTAATTTAAACAAAACAAAAAAAACAGTGAAAAAGAAACAATCAACAACAAAAAATACTTTGTAAACACTTATCGATACACATATTTTCATGCCATACAATAACTTTTCCCTCGGTTGTTAAACTAACTAACTAACTAACTAACCATCACGCCGTTTCCCCGCAGGGATAGGCAGAGAGGACGGACCGCCAAACAACTCGATCTTGGCACACACTCCTTGCATCGTTCACATTCATACATCGTCTCATACACGCTCTTCTATTATTCCGACTCTTCACATGGCCCGACTCAAGTATCTGATTCACTGATACATGCATGACTTCCTCGGGCGTCCCCGACTGTCAAACTAAGCTGGCGATAAAACTGATATAACCTGAATTGTTATAATGTGTTCCTACCAACAAGAAAAAAAAGTTCGTGATTTAAATAAAATTAAAATTCCACCACAAAATTTACTTGTTTACAAAAAAAGGAGGACAAATTATCAACTCCCCTAAAACGAACATAATGTTTAATATAATATGAACATGTTTTTTTATGTGCAATTCAGTAAGAATCGTCCCTCGAGTCATCATATTTCACAAATAAACCAGACGGTCAATTAGGTACAAAATATAACAAACACAGAGCCCACTGGTCATAAACTGGAAAATTACTCGCGAGGTGATTCCGCCAGAATCAGTATTCGAATTGTGGATGCGGGCGGGGTAGGTAGTAATATTATTGTCTATGATTTATTGCATGGACTACAAGGGGAGGCTTTTTGTTTAATGCTTCGATTACTTCTGTCTTTCTGGGGGTATTTCATCGTTATTGCGGTGATTACTCGGCAATTTCGTGCGTTGTGCAGTGTGGTTGTATTTGATATTTTATATTACTTTATGTTTATGGAATACAACAAAATTGATGTGTGGTTTTGTTTAACACTTTCAATGGAATATTTGCGAAATACTTCATCAGAGCTAAGATTTAGTGAGCGTCCTCATTGTTCAAAAATGTTTGATATGTATGAAAAAAGTAAGAAAGCTAAATAAATGAAAATGTTGGTAAGCAAATAAAAATATCAATCAATGTTTTGATTCCGAATAATTGTTATCACTAGCCACGGCGCTACCGAAATGTTTTTTTGCAGTAACTGCACACAGACTCCACAACGGAGTCCTGGTACCTACCCTGATGTATGGCAGTGAGGCATGGAACTGGCAGAGGACGGATGGAAGTAAACAGAAGGCTGTTGAAATGAGATCCCTGAGGCGTATGTATGGTAAAACAATGTATGATCGTGTGAGAAACGTGGATATCCGCATAGAATGTAAGGCTGATGTAAGCATAATGAGAACGATTAAGAAAGGGACCCTCAGATGGTTTGGGCATGTAGAGCAAATGAATGAAGAAAGTAGTGTAAGAAGAATATACGACGCAAGTGTGAATGGTAGAATAAGTCGGGACGCCCGAGGAAGACACGGCACGATCAAGTGAATCAGATACTTGAGTCGGGCCATGTCAAAAGTCAGAATAATAGACGATAATGTATGAGACGATGTATAAATGTGAGTGAGGCAAAGAGTGTGTGCCAAGACCGAGTTGTTTGGCGGTCAGTCCTCTCTGTTTACCCCTGCGGGGAAACGGCGTGATGGTTTGTTAGTTAACTCCACACAGAAGGCCTTAAGGAAAATAATTTATCTTAGGTTTTTATGTCATCTTTAGGGATGCTATCAGCAGAGTCTTTTTAAGGGAAGGAAGGGGAGGAAGTTCTGGTAAGGTAAAAAGTGTAACGGTAGGTAGGAATTTATGGGTGATGGACGTAAAAATTTATACCTCCCGCTGCGACCCAAGACAATGGGTCAATAGAGACCATACCGGCGTCTACCGATCCGATCCGCCACGCAGCTGACGGGTATGTGCATCATCCGCCGCCAAGAACTGAATACACCTCACGCGATGAACTAAGTAACCAAATGTTGCGAACCACTTGGGGCGACGTATGGCTAAGGTGTTGGTTAACTAATAAATGGTTGGCGGTGCGGCGGCACCTATACCTGCCTCCCATATTGTTAAATGTTTGATTTTTACTTTTATGAAAAGACCCACTTTGTAAATTATATATTACACCATTTACGGTTTTGAATACCCAACTTTTGGGTCCACAATCAAGGATTCCACTACTCTACTACGATCATTTTGTCTCACGTTTATAAAATGACCATACATCCATCCCTTTTTTATCTATGAGTAGATATAATATAACACAATGCTTTTTTAGTGCAAGAACAATCTCTAAAATTTACATTAAATTAATAAGATCGTAATGATTTCACGGATTTGTGCTATAGGTAATTTGTGAGTTTCACTTATATGAAGTGTTACTTCATATAAGTGAATAACGTAATATTAGTAACGTAATATTCACAATTGTCATTTATCTATGGCATCACCGAGGAACCGGCTAAGGGGCGCGGAAGCTGAGTGTGGTTCACGGCTAGACCGAACGTCATGCGCATTCTTGCTGGGACTGCCAATTGATTGGAGAGGACTCCCAACCGTTTGCCATGCTCGTATTACTTCTGTACTGTGTTTTTTTTTCCCAAACAGGTGCTTGTAGGATACGCTGGATACAATCACCCAGCGCTTGCCACCTCGAGGACTTTCACCAACCTGTCCCATTGTCTTGTCTATATTTTGTAATACTAACACATATTGTATCTTGTATTTCCCGCTAAGCACTTGCATACTGCTTGCTAACAACGTATGCAGGGACATTGGAGGTCTAAATTCGTTCTAAACTAAATGTAGCTTCGTTCTTTCAAAAAAATTTGAGTCCTTGCGAGAGCCTTGAAGGAGTAACCATCTGTTACTTATACCAGGGCGGGTAAGTGGTGGATAATAACCTCCAATGTCATTTATCTATGCCGTATGAAAATGTTATTTCGTTTAATTGAATTCCTAGAAATATGATTCATCACTGAAATCAGCTGCTGCATCTGTCATGTCGCGTGATATATTGCTACATTCACATCGTATTATTCATTCACCCCTTTCTCAGATAATTCTACCTTGATGGATTATTTGTATTAATGACTTGTATTCCTTACGAAGCGTTATGTTTATTGATCATCTCAACATTGAAACATCTACACAGCATGGTCTAAAAGAAGTCGATGTAATAAATACACAAAAATATATTTCGATATCATGTCCAACCAGTGGGAGTAGATTTTCTGTCTAATTTAGAATTCAGTACCTAATGCATTATAGTTAATTACACCAAATGACGCATTTTAGAAACAAAAACAGAAGTTTATACTGACCCCTAAAAGCAAAAAAATATGATGCTTTTATAAAAATTGAGAGCTTTTCAAAATTTAAATAGGGTTTTTTTGTAGAAAAAGGGATCTTAAGTCTACTATAAAATAACATTATAAAAATTATTTTTATAAATGTAACCACTTCTCTACATCTCATCCCCACCCAATTTCATTCATCCGGCACCTACATCTCTTCACTCCCATTCATAATCCCTGCTAAAATTCTTCCGCTCTCGCGAATATATTTTCGATTATTTAGTATTTTAGCTTAAGGCTCCGTTACTGGCCCCAAAAAGAAGAAGATGGAGAGATATGAAATTACGACTATTAAAAGAGCGCGCTAACATTTACAGTGATACAATTGATGCAAAAACCATGAAAATTTTTAATAAAATACGACTCGTTCAAAATAGAGCAAAAATCTTTTAATAATTGTCTTTAATTTTATTTAAAGAAACGCTGTGAATTTTTTCATACATATAACTTGTAAAATAACTGAAACAAACGTGTTAACAATAATTTTTGGAGCATATTTTTTTTCTATCGAGGGAATTTTATATAATTTGCGTTTCGGCGCGACGAATGTTTAGATATTATCTTCAAGAATAACATATATTTTTTAAACGCTTAAAAACTTAAAATGTTTAAGGGGGATTTGCAAGAAATCGGTAGAATTTCGGATAGTGGTTTCTTAAAATCCAAATTTGAGATCTATATGAAAAAGGCCGCACAGCCTCATGTCACCATCAAAAACTGAACTGCTTACCACATTTAATTTACTCCACAAAAATGCATGTTATTATCATTGATCAAAATTTTATGTAAGCATCATGACCTATTCATTTCTATTTCTCATTCTTTTTTAAATGCTGCAATAAATTATTTTATTGAAATTCACACGTTCGTATCAGAACTCTTGTAATAGCTTGATAAGACCAATATTCAAATATAAAAATTTTGTTCATCAACAACTATCTCAAATAGTATCAAACATAATAACTGAAAAATTATCGAAATAACGACAATGGAAGATATCTCATTCTATTCAATGATCCGCAAATTAAACATTTTGAAAAAAGTATCAACCTTCCATAAAATAACAAGGAAGTAATTCAAAAAGTGAGTGTATTTAAAATAATTATTTTCGTGTTGTACTGTCGTTGCAAAACAATATTATAAACGGAGTGATTTTTTGAGAAAAACTTTCCTTTGTAACTTTTGAATGTTGCGCTATTTTTCTGTCTCTTGTTCTTTTTCATATTTTCGTTTGGATTATTATTGTAAAATTCTTCTTCCATATTATATAAATAATAAGGAACAATCTTCAAAAGTTATAAAAAGAGAGTCAATAATTCCACATGAATAAAATCGGATATACTGATTTGCAACGCTATCCAGGTTACAAACCAATTCTTAGAATGATTGTTTCCAACACAAAGGGTTAGTAATATGAAAAAAGAATAAGTTGAAGATAATATTGGTAATTCTAAAATTTGAAATACGAGATCGACAAATATGACGGTTTGACAGCTGAAGGTGGCAGTAGCGAAATTGGTTAACTCGCACGTCCCGGTTAGAGAGGTCTGGTTTCGAGTCCCAGTTGCGACCACTGTCTTTTTCTATTTTTCTGTGTCTTGTTCTTTTTTATATTTTCGTTTAGATAATTATTGTTAGCTTCTTCTTCAATAATATATAAAGTGATTTTGATGTGAAATTATTAGTAAATCATGAATATACTCATATATCACGGGGGTTGACAACAATTAATACTATTTGACAGGCAACTTTATGATGAAATTATTGGATGGAAATCCAACAGAGTATGAAATTATATTGTACCTTTGAGTGGCAAGTAAAGCCGTTTGTGATAATGTCACGTCGAACCCAAATAGCTATTAAACAAAGGGAGATTCCATTCATAAATTAATCAATGTCTCGGACATTTATCAATGAAAAGGGTAGGTTAGGGTTGTACGTTATATTGTGTTAACCCGTACTTTGCCGCTATCGGCTCAAGTGGACAGATTTTTATGAAATTTTGATATGTGAAACCAAAGTTCACCATTAAGAAATAAAAATAATAATAAATAAAAAATGAATCCATTGGTTTTTTAAAATTCAATGAAGATAATATTAGCGAAACTTAACTCGAAAATCCGGAAATAGAAAAATCAGAAAAAGATATTGGCACCTCTGGGACTCGAACCCAGGATCTTCGGCTTTGCCAACCTCTGCGCTAAGGTGTCGATATCCGATTAGGTCATTTTTAACTGTATCATGCTTCAACTAAGAACCATCGACATTATCTTCATTTTCTTCACCCATATTTTATTGGCTGCTTTCTTTATGTATGATTGCAAGATTTACACCCGAGCTAAATGGTATCTTGATAGTGTCCGTGATATTTTTAATATTCATTTATATACTTTATTTTTAATATGCAACATCTATTGACTATTGAAGTCGAAAAGAATCCTTTGGTGTTTTGTTAACTCAAATAAATAATAAATGTGGGGTTATTTTGTACGTAATCATTAAAGATAATATTAACAACCCTAAAAAATCAGAAAAGATTTGTTCACGTCCGAGAATCAAACCCAGGATATCAGCTTTGCCGGGGCTTTGCTCTTTTATTTATTTAAGTATTTTTGGCTTGTAGCGATGGAAGTAGGACGATTAAAAATATTTTTAATTTTGAATTGTTTGTCTTGAAAAATGTAAATATGTACGATTTTTTTATTGTAATATAAAATGTAATATAAGAGCTACATTTAAACACTTATAAATTTTACAAAAAAATATACTTGAGGTCATCGTTGGTCAAATGGTCATACATACCTTATCAGAAAAGTGGACCTCTTGTGCCTGATAAGGGAGCCAGGATCCTTATTTATACCATATATTTGAAGAACTGACTTGTGACCTAGATAGTCTCGGATAAACATTTCCAAATTTATTTATATGAGATACCTGTTGACTCTTTTCTAAAAGTCTAAATAAATATTCAATTTTTTTTTGAAGGTCATTCCCAAAAATCCTCAAGAAAATACTAACAAATCTATTCGTTTGTTTCCATTTAAAAAGGAAGCTGCCAAAAATATGGGGAAAAAAAATTGTCATAAAATCAGAAGAAAATACTGTTAATTCTGAAATTTTAAATATGAAATTGAACAATATGACAAATAATAGGCTGATTGGTTAAGTCGTTCGTTCTGGTAGGACGAGAGATCCTGATTTCGAGTCCCAGTTGCGGATGGCTTTTTATTTTCCTGTACCTTGTTTTTTATCTTATTTTGTTTAATTTTATAAGTGTTATCTTCTTCTTTAATGGACTATTTTGTTAATCATTTTTTACATAACAGGTAAGATACTTAATTGGTTAGAAGTTTTAACCACCTGGAAACTCAGTATTATCCCGATATTATATAGTATTATTGAAGTAAAATGTGTATAAAGTGATAAAAAGCTATTTATCAAGAAAAATGATCCAATCTTTCACAATCTGTTGGGAAATATGAAATATTTCCTGACTATAACATCGAGGCGTTATCGCTGAAAATTCATCGATAGATGAAAGCTCATAATATGTCTCAAAGCTTTTCTCACCGCGGGTTGTGAAAATCTTCGCGTTGTGCTTTCAATAGCGCTTATAATATGCCTCTTACTAGAGAGGAAGCAATCTGTACATATTAAAGTCAAGCCAATATCGCGGATGTTGTGGGTAAACGGAGGTTAGAAATTTATAATAGAAATACCTACGTATTAGATGCCTTGTGTACATGCTTCTGTATGCATTGGGGCAATACCTCAATATGTGTAGGAATGTTTAAGGGGTGCAAAACCACACAAAACATAATATACATATAACAGGTAACAATGTTTTATATACATACTAGCTGGTACCCGCCACGCGTTACAATGCCATTCAAAGAAATAAATTGATTCTCCCTGCATGTCCTTTCCCGTGCATCCCCATTCCCTTCCACCTTCCCTGCCTTCCCCCTCCCTCTCCGCGAAACCCACCTTCCCCTGACTTTCCTCCCTGCCGCTAAAATATATGAAATACATACATTTTTATTTATACAAATTTCATAACGCCAGAGTTTACCATTATATATGTTACGCGCTGATAATGTAACTTTCTAGTGGTGAAAGAATTTTTAAAATCGGTTTAGTGGTTTAGGCGTGAAAGCGAAAGAAACATACACACGTATAATATCAGTATGAATTACTATGGGTCAGTTATTGCTGCTATAAAATAATACTAGTAGTTCACTTCCAAAAAATAATGTTTCAACCTTTTTTATTTAATAAATCAAAACCAAAGCTGGTTCTCACCTCACTTTTTTGTAACATTACCATGGTACTGTTTTTACTAATTTAAAATTAATTCAAATGTGAGCTTTGAGCAAACCCCCATTATTAAGGTATTGTGTCGCCTTAAAAGAAGTTTTAAATTTTTGGTTTGTGCTTCAAGAAAGTATATGATTACACCTTAAGTTTTTTTAACACCTGTAAACACAAATAGTTACCACATTGCTTTTGAAATAACTTTAAATTCATGATTTGATGCATTGACAGAAAATGTTACACTCAAAGCGTCATATTATCATAATAGTTGGTTTCATCAAAAGCAAGTGCAATCGTTTTGACTCGCGTTTCAGTATGTTGTTAATGTTCCATCAATGATAATGAAAATCAAGTGGCTCTTATGGAAACCAGCTACAAATAACGGGTTAATTAACTGTTATCGTGTTGGGGATTTATGAATGAACGACCTTCAAATTCATCCGAACTTACTTTTTGCAATCTGGTGCTAAAATTGATAAAACATTTTTTTTAAATCTTGTAGAAATAATAACTATCGTAAGGTCTTATGTAGACAAGGGACATCAGAACTATTTCAAATCCTCGAATATTAAGCTTCCATTGATTTATTAATACCTATTTTTTATGTGACTACCGCACAAGGTGCCAACTGCTAACGTTAAGAGGAGATTGACACTATGGAATGATGAAAATAGGTTATGTTGTGAAGCTAAAGGTAGTGGGAAGGAAAGGGAGATGAAGCAGAGGAAGGTGGATTACCTGGTTATTCAGATCTGGTCACCAAACACGGCTTAATCCATTTTAAGCAAAGTTCATTCTCAAAGTTTATTCTTGAAGCTCGATTGGGGGTTACTTGGGATCACTAGGGCTGTGGTGAGAGTATGTTCCACTCTAGAACGTGCTACAAATACACTACATATTATTTTTAATTAAATTGTGAATTAACATTTTGAACCCGCTGCCATCGGGTTGCTAGTCGAGAGCCTTACCCCTCGATCTTATATACGATAATAACCTATAAATAATATATAAACTTCAAGCATGTCCTACTTTGACTAATTGCTAAATTGATTATGGTTGCTATGACTGAGAATTTCAAGATAATGGTAGAAGAAAACTAAAAAAAAGAATTGTTATTTAGATAGTGACGTATTGTTGGAAAAATTATGTTTTTTTTTTATTTTTTTTTATTAGATATATAAATTATAAATTAATAATTTTTACAGATACATAAATTACAAATAAATTTTATGCAGTAATTAATTACATGGTAGATATATGTATTTGATGTACCCCCATAAATAAGCTTGTGTGTATGGGGGGGTGTTATTGTATTGTTTTTTTTTTTATGTGATTCAGTTTAAGTTTTCAGTATAATTTTTAATGTGAATCTTAAATTATTTTATATTAGTATTCATGTTTCTGATTTTTTCAGGTATGTAGTGAATTGAAAAAAAATAACTCCAAAATATTTTTGATTTAACTGTCCTATTGTTTTTTTTACATTTTGGAGTAGGAAATATTGACGATTGTCTAAAATTTCTGTTATTTTTAAAGGGTGCAACTTTATTTTCAATATTATCTTTATACATTTGTAAAGTTGTATGACACAAGAATAATGCACTTAATTTTCTGACCTTAAATTGTTTGAATAAAAGTTCTGACGAATATGAGAAGGGTTTTTTTTAAATTGTTTTTATTATTAGTTTTTGTGATATGTAAATTGTTTGTGTTTGATTTGTATATGTACCGCCCCATCCTATAATGCCAAATTGTATAATTGATTGACTGAAAGCGAAGTTTATGGTTCAAGTAATTTTTGGTTTTAAATATCTCTTAAACATCTAATTATGTATGTTAGTTTCCTTTTTCTGTTGTTCAGAATATTTATGTGTAAACGCTGGTCTATTGTTATGCCCAGGTACTTAATATCGGTTTTGCTTTCTATGTTTGTACATAATATATTGCATTTGTGGTTTTCTGTATTTGTCACAGAGTGGATTATTACGTTTATTTCTTTAGTTGTTTCTTGTTTTTTTTAATGAAAAATGGTAAATAATAGGTTTTTTTAGAATTGAAAGTCAACAGATCATGCAGGTCAATAGGTCAAACCATAATTTTAATGCATTGATATCTGTATTTGCCATTTTATTTAATTCAATGTAATTCCATTTGGAATAGAAAAAATGTCGTATATGATATATAAATATTATGATTTACAATTTCTTTGGCATTGGACGTATGGCAGTGAAGCATAAAACTGACAGAAGAAGGATTAAATAAACTAGATGCTGTGAATCGAGGTGTATACATATGTGATAAACCGACGTACGACCGCGTGAGAAATGTGGAGATCCGCAAAAAATGCAAGGCTGATGTAAGCGAAATAAGTACCTAAGATTAAGAAAGGCATACTTAAAGTAGATTTTACATGTAGGGCAAATGGACGAAGAATTAAATGTAAGGAGAATATTCACGATAACCAATCGAAACTTAAACTGACTGGTAGAACAGGAACACGGAACGCTTCTCAAAATGCCTAATATTGGAAGCCAAGAGGCACCACAGTTAATTAGTTAGATCATGATTGCAGAAAAAAATTTAGTTTTGATGTAGGTATTGAATAGGAAAAACTTAGAAACAAACTTTTTTGACGTCAGGTGCAGTAAGTAATATGCACAGAACTCACTACTTTATTTATTCTATTCGAGTGGTACCTGTTCGCAGCAACCACCAACCAACAAACTGGCTAAATGACGTAACACAGTTGCCTTTCCGACCCCTGCTGGTCGTATGTACGTACATTTAGTTGTATAGACAGGCTTCAGGTTCTTCTTGGAGCAACAATCTAAATTGGAAGAAGCTAAGCGTATAATCAGTTCCAGGCCGCCATTATTTCAGCCGGGTCCTATTAATTATTCCTCCCATGCCAGGGCTGTGGGCTAGGGGCTGCGGGGTGACCAAGTGTTACACGTTGTGTTACTATGGCGGGGGTGAATGTATTACAACGATAGCGGCATGGCGGTGCTTAATGTTTTCATTGTAGGTATAGTCATTGTAATTGTTGCAGGGGTGAAGCTCCACCGTTAATTTAATTTAAATATGAGATTAATACATTTTTTGTCACACATATATGCAAATAATATTTTTGTATGGTCTCTTGCAGTATGAAGAGCTGATCCGTAGTGCCTCTAACTTATCTGAAGCCGCACTTTTCTTCTTGAATCTTATTCTCTGATGCTCTTCGATACATTTATTTTTTAATTATTTTTTTTTATAAAAGCCGAGCTCAGCATCAAGACAAATATGGCATTGTTTAAAACTGTACACCGCCCGATGCTCACTTACGGTCACCAGATATGGATTTTAAATGAACGAACGCGAGTCCAAGCTGCTGAAATGAGGTACTTGAGAAAAGTGGCAGGGGTTACGAAATGGGATCATTTAAGAAACTCGACGATCCGAGATGATCTAAACATTGAACCACTGCTACTAGAAAAATAGCAACTGAGGTGGCTTGGGCATGAACTACGAATGTCTGATGACTGCCTTCTGAGGAAAATACTGAGTGCGATTCCAGAGGGTAGTCGTCCAGTGGGCCGCCCCAGACACATTTGGGCGAGGCACAGGCACAGACGAGAAACTCCAGAAACCCAAACGGTTGGGACTGCCATGGACAGAGGCCCAACAATCAACAAAAGATAGGGACCTATTGGGTAGGGAGGAGCATTGTCGATGCAATGGGTCCCCGACCCGAATATGACAAGTGGAAGAAGATGATAATGATAATGAATAAATAATATGAGATACGCGACCTATGTATCTTCTAAAATTATAAATTTGGAGCTCGATCTTTGCAAACTCATGAGTGTAGTTTACAAGTTTGGAGGCGACTATGGTTACCGGCGCCCAGGAAAACATTTATTGGATAACCAACACCTCTGCCACAGGTCACCCCAAATAGTTTGCCCCATTTGGTGACTAAGCAAGGGTGCCCGGGTTCATGGGGTAAGGTTTATCGGGGTCTTGGTGGTAGATGCGTCTGCTACTAATTGGCAGATCTGATCGGAAGAGACTGGTTGAGGGGGACCTTTTGACTTCTCCAGCAGGGCTCTCTCGGAACATCACCTCGCACCGCAAAGGGGGAGGAATGGAATCATTCGTCCGTCACCCCTGGACACACTGACCCTAAGATTCCTTCACACCCCTCATACTTGTTTCCTTCCTAGAATATCCTCTCTTTCCTTTCCTAAAAATACCCTCCACACAGCATCCACAAAGATGACGTAGGCCCTGAGAGGAATTATTTTCTTCGAGGCCTCCTATTGTAAAAAAGGCAATATGAGACTACCTACTCGACTCGCTAGGCAAAAAGATCTATTTCAACTAACCCTCGCTTTCATTTCGCAAACAAATATAATATAGATATAAATTGTGTGTATAGGCTACATTTTCAATAAAACAATTTCTATATTTAAACCATTTTTATGCCAACGTTATTATTTCAGTTAATTATTGTTTTTTATTTTATTTTCTTCAAATTTATACAATTTCACTGTAATGTAAGAACTTTTTATTTACTTATTGTCTATTACTAATCCTTAAATATGTAACAAATGTATCTTTTAGCCCTATGAGCATGAAAAGGAGTAAAACAAAATAAAAATGTATGAACAAAGCAATGAAAATGCTAAGTTTTATAATAATAATTGCCACTTCATAAGTTCAGAGTCTAATTGCGTTCTCACCTTTTCGCATAATAAGGTTCACTCAGATTTCATTGAAAAAATTCAACACAAATGTTTAAAAAATGTATATTATAATGTTCCTATTGAAAATATAAACCACAACTGTCTAATGAAAAATCTAAAATTAATAAAGCTATCCGACAGAATATTGTTATTTGTTGTCATTTTCATTTTTTAAATCTTTAATTCTCTTATTGCCAGCCCTGCATTATTGCAATTGATTTCATTTTATGTTCCCAACAATCCCAACAGAGTCAATAATAATAGAACTAAAAATAACTTCTAATGAAATAATAAGATCAATAATCAATATCAAAAATTTATTTTAACGTTCATGAATTATTGTTTAATTTAAGTTTCAGATAAAAGTCGAAAAATATTTCGAATACCTATTATTAAAAATGAAACACTGCGTAGTTTAAGGTCAACTTGACTTACATGAACAAAAATTTTAACCACACGAGGTTTATACATTCGCGGCTCCAAATAATTATGTATAATTAAGTATAAAGCACGGTTAAAATTACCTTGTTCAAAATGCTGTTCACCCCATTAAAATATCCCCCAACAATAATTACTTACAAGGGTGAGTTTGGCTAACCAGAACCAAACTGCATTTTACGTTTGGAAGAAGTTAATTTTAGGTCCGCGATGGGTATTGGTACAAACAACATAATGGCCAGTGCAAAACACAGGCAATAATAGGCCATGCTACGATGCAAACTAATGGCAGTGTAACTACAAGGAGCTAAGATTCCGTGGATATCTTCATATCCAAGTATTTTTTTCATTTTATTCTTAAGTGTTCTTATTGCTGAGGATCATGTCCTCTAATCCAGAAAGGATATTCTCTGGTTGACAAGACTTTTCCACGCCTGTCGATCCTTCGATGCGTGAAGAGTTGCAATATTCCGGACGAACGGTTTTTAAATTTTTTTTTTTACATTAACTCCACACAGGAGGCCCTGAGGAAAATAATTTTCCTCAGGGCCTATGTCATCTTTGAGGATGCTGTGTGGAGGGTCTTTTAGAGGAAAGGAAGGAGTTAACATGGGTCTTGAAGAGACTCATGTTGTAGGAGGGAGGAAACACAGAGGCATGTAAATCGTTCCACAGCCGAGCTGTTGAACTCAAGAACGAATCGTAAAAACGACCCGTTCTCATGTGACTAATATCAACCGTGTACAAATGTTGGACGCGTGTTTGGCGTGTTTCCCGACTATGCACCGGTGCCGAGGGGATCAATGACGCTAGTTCCTCGAAGCATCTTCCATTGTAATACCGATAGAACAAGGACAGCATTTCCACCTGACGCTGTGCTCTAAAGATTGCAATCCGTCCGTTAAGATGGGAGAATCTATTAAACGGACCGCCCGTTTCTGCACAGAGTCAAGGGTTTTTTTTGTTTTAGGTATTTTAGAGCTCTAGGCCAAAGGTGGCTACCAAATTCAACCGTGGGGCGCACTTGCGATTTGTACAGGGTTAGCAGTTGTGTACTATTAAAGTATCTGCGGGCCCTGTACAGTACACCCAGTTTCTTAGAGGCTAACTTAACTCTGGTTTCGATGGAGCCCCCATACCTGAGCTGGTCACTGGTTTATTATCAATACCATACATTCCGGGTGAAATAGATTTCTATGTCCGGGATAATATCAACCGAGGCCGCCATCACAGACTTCTGATTCTTCTCTGGTGCAGAATTGTAATATTTGGTTTTATTTTCATTCAAACAACATTAGTTCTGTGGGGGTACTTCTATAGGTCCTTGAAGACAAACTGGTTTATTATTACCAATTTACATCATATAATCATGCTGCAAGCACACGACCTGTCTGTACTAGCGTCTAATTAAATCTGAGAGGTAGGCTGGCCCGAACCACTCTCGACAGCCATCGCCTACTCGGACACCCCTGTCAGCAATCGATAGACTCACTTTCCCTGCTGGCATCTGTCGATATCACTTATAAGCTCTTTCAATACATTGAAAGAACTATTTAAAAAATGCTGATACCCTCGAAAAGACTTGCTTGGTTTATTAACTTCGTCTTATGAGAGTGGAATTTTCCATGTTATGTCCTTCAATAAGTTTAGTACAAAGCACAACGTATTACATATTTAACCTTTAACTTAATGTTCCTACCTTTTGTGTCCTTTATGTAATCTTATAATACTTAAGAAGACATCAGTTTCTTTACTTTTGCAATGTATTGGTTTTTGTGTTGTTTTTACAAAATAAATGAATAAAAATAATATCATTTCAACACATCGGTGATCTTTTTCTTTTCTCATTAGTTCTGAACGGTGTAAGGAAGAAATAACACTGGTGTTAATTTCACATACCAATATTCTTCTTCTTCTTCTTGGATGGCGCTACAGGCCATATCGAGCTTTGGCCTCCTGCAACAGTCGCCTCCAACTCCTCCTGTCCTCATCGGCTGACTTCCAGTTTGGTACCTGAAAAAGGTGTGCTATATTCCATCTTACCTCGTCTTCCCACCTCAGTCTGGGTCTTCCCACTTTTTTCTTTCCACGGGGGTGTCCCGAAATTTTTTTTTTTTTGGGACGCGTGTATCCGTCATTCTCTGTTCATGCCCAGCCCATCTCTACCTGAGGATTCTCATATGTGCTGAGATGCTAGGGGCCTTATAATATAAGGCTATATATCATACAATTTTGTATTGTGCTGGATGCGTCACTGTTCATCCTCTTTCACGGGTCCACATATTTTTCTCAGCACTTTTCTTTCAAAAGTATCTAGCATTTCAGCCATCTTTACCGTCAGTGTCAGCGCCTCACATCTATATGCCAATACAGTTCTAACAATGGTCTTATATATGGTTATTTGTTGGCTGCTGTGATTCTCCTTCTGATTTCTGATGGATCCTCATTGTTCTCTGTCAGATTGGAGCCCAGGTAGGTGAATTGATCAACCAATATTACACTGTCAAAATTAAACATGCATGAAATTACGATCAGTTGGCGCATGCCGGGCCGTTTGGCAGTTTCGGCACTTTAGCTGGCACACTAAGAGAACAAATACAAGTTTTTTGAACCAGTGTTTTTCATAGACAGACCCACAACCGATATTAGTATTTTTTATGATAGGTTATGTTAAAACTCACACAATTAAAAAAATAAATAGATCCATTGTACTGAATATTATTTACCACTTTGCCAAATTGTGAACGCAGGTACTTATCAAATTAATGATACCTAAGCCACCAAACCTTCTCCCTCCTACAATTGATCTATTCGTATTAATTTTTGGAAAAGCTACATTGTTACTTTTTATTTTGATTCAGACCGAAACTTTTTGTTCGATTAGGTGTGTGGTAGGTAAAGGAACATATCATGAGGGGTAACCGCTCTTTTTCATACATCATGAGGCCTAATTCGATGAAAATGAGTTTATCGCATAGTGACCGCGGGCGGGCGGGACTTTTTGATTGTATGGTGAACTAGTCGCTTCCAAAACAATTGCTTATTCATGGAACGGACTTTACAACGGAACTTTAGCAGCTGGTCATTTAAACGGATTTACTCTAGTTATTACCTCGGCTGAACTAGTTAGAATGTTTGAGGATGATGTGTGGAGGATCTTTTAGGGAAAGGAAGGAGACGATGTTCTAAAAAGGATGAAGGTATGATAAATTGATAAAGGCATTATCAAACTGTTTTATAGATATTTGATATTACCGAATGCGAAACAGCTGTCACACGTCATAATAAACACAGAGCCGAACTTGATTATGAATTCATTTTTATGTATTTGGGTGATTAGGTATGTTTGCAGCACGTGCCAGATGGAACATATTTTAAATACCGCCCTGATGTAAAACCACCATTCTGGATTAGCCATGTTTGTTTACCAGACCTGAATAATCTGGAACTTCCCAACGATCTTTTGTTCACATCGATGAAAATTAAATAGTTGCATATCAGTTGTGTAATATTTAAAATACGTTTATTAGTAACTGGAATTGTGTGGAGTGGCCCAGCTAAGAGCGTCAATACTTTGATGATGTGTGTCAACAAAAAATGGCTAGAACATAGTTACTTACGTTCCTTTGTTGTTCACTAGCTCAGAGAACAAAATTAGCTTAATCATAATTGTTTAAACGGAAAAATTAGTTTTTTTCTTTTATATCATGTTATTATTTTAGAACGAAAAAACTAGAAAAAAACACCCTCCAAAAAACTCCACTGAAATGCTTGGAGTAAACGGCTCGCGAATGGGGTGACATAAAAGCCCAAGTATATCTGGCTTAAAAGAAACTGGGCATCTTTATAGGGTTAATAGATTCTTCAACAGTGATCAACTGCTTACCGAAATTGTGGCTGGATCCCAAAATACTTGACAACCTACTTGATTCTGTGCAATATCCGTCTGATTGACATACCTTTGAGAGAAGACCGATTGGAACACCTGTTCACAGTTAATGAGAGCAGGTCGTTTCTTGTTTAAGTCGTCTCGTATGCAGAACGAGCTACCGACAACTGTTTTTCCTCCTTCAAAACCCGCATTAATATATCCCTTCCTACAGCCCTAACCTTAACCCGCTTCCCAACTTTGCCCAACCGGGTAGTGACAAAGTTCCCCTGCCTTTACACTGTCGATACAGGGGGAGCTCTTGTGCGGTGACACATGAAAAAAAAACAGAAAATAGAATTCACTTTCTTTTGAGAGACTGAAGATAAAGGCAATATTATATAAATATGTTAGTATTAAAAGCGTTTCACTGCATCGATCTATTGCGCTATAAAAGTGCAGCCCCACATCGTCAAGTATCACTCCCAGTCCCAGTGCATGCGAGTTTTACGTCACGCGACAAGATCTAAATGGCCGGGTTTACTACTGTCCCGGACCGTAAATCTCCACAGCATCTTGCAGATAAAAGGAATAGCTGGAGTAAGTCTTAACGGTTCTTCAAATAGGCAATTTTATCGCATTTTCATGCAAATAAAAGATTTGAAATGAAATTGAGCATAAAATATTATTTATTTTATTATTGCTTTTTTACTTCATAATGCAAAAGTCTATAGATACCATGCAAAAGGGTTGATATTAACCCTCTATTTTGAACTGCTAACCTAACACAGTCATTCTTGGTTTCAATGCAATAAAACTACAGGGATCTCAATTCTTTGATATTCTGTCAACGTTTGTCCGTCTTTTGCTAATTCCATGGCTCACTGCCATGTGAGTACATACAGGGTTGTTTCCGTCAATTTATAGTTTATCGCCGTCCAGCGAACCATTTATTGGATAACCAACACCCCTGCCATAGGTCACCCCAAGTGGTTTGCAACGTTTGGTGACTTAGAAAGGGTACGCGGGTTCATGGGGTGAGGTTATGGCAGCGCATGCATTCACCCCCTTACTGAATTGCGGACTGGATAGGAAAAGACTGGTTGAGGGAGACCTATCCAGCCAGACTATCCCGATCTATCGCCTTTCTCCGCAGTGGGAGGGATTGATTTAAACGTCCGTTTCTCCTAGACACGTTGACCCTCAGATTCCTACCACCCCTCATACCTTATTATTTCCCAGAACTTCCTCCCCTTTCCCTGAAAAGACCCTCCCCACAGCATCCCCAAAGGTGACATAGGCCCTGAGGGAATATTTCTACTCAGGTTTGGAGCTTTATCCTTCCTCTACCAGTACTCATCATTTTTCTGCCAATTCCATGCCTCACTGCCATATGAGTACCTACAACAGGGTGGTGTTTATCTAGCAATTTAGACCTAGCCTTGTTTTATTTGACAACTTCTCTCAAATAAGAACTATTAAGTTAATAAAGATAAATCTCTCAGTCTTTTCAAATTTCGTCTAAAAAAAGTAAGCATCAAACGTCAATCGCAAACATCGGAAAACTCGTCAACGCACGCCACTGCTTAGATAATAATGCAATCTAAACAAATCTGTACAAAAAATAATTAATAAAACCAGCACGTGCTCTCTGAGGCCAGAATAATGTTGTGTTTAATATTCCGAACCAAAAACCGATAATCTCTGATTTGGGGGAAAACCGGCTATGAGTCAGAGAGTAATGCAATTCTTCCCTGGCGAGAACATTTATTAAAAGCTACTTAATCTGAATTCCACATGGAATATGAAACTGGAGACCTCTGTTCCCCCAGCCCCAGCCATGTGCTTCACTTGCCGGCTTTCGTGAATAAGGGTGATTCAGATATATTCTAGGTACGTTACATTTATTTCCGAATTCTCTGAAGTGATTTTTAAGAAATAAATTAAAGTGTTCTAAAAATAAATACGAATGTGAATCATGAAATAAATGTTAATCAAAATGATTCATTAAACTTTTGCCTTTAGTTTTAATTAGATCCCTCAACACTTTCCCTTCTTTTTGTATTACACCGATTCTTTATTTTAAACATTTTGAACAAGAAATCCT
The DNA here is from genome assembly GCA_917563855.2 of Limnephilus lunatus. NCBI lineage: Eukaryota > Metazoa > Arthropoda > Insecta > Trichoptera > Limnephilidae > Limnephilus > Limnephilus lunatus. The sequence continues at coordinate 87,145,649 of OU830594.1, read as the reverse complement.
ACATTTTGGACTCTTAAAATTATATCCGGAAGTGAGAACATGTATTATTTTATTTTATTCAAGTATACCTTGTGATGAATCGCAGTGGAAACGAAAATATAGTAGCTTCCACCTTACGAATGAATAAATAATAATTCAGAATTATAACGAAATCAACACACTAGCGACACCTAGCGGATTAAGTTTGATTGGGCTATGGAGACTGCAGAGATCTATAATTATTAAATTCATGTCAAGTTTTGATAAATAGAACACAGAGGGATCCAATTATAAACACTTAAGATTGATCAACCAATCAGAGGAGGGGGAGGTTACCCTTTTTCAAGACAAAGAGATGGACTTTGGACTAGACCATTAGTCTGAGATTTATGGGGTAAAAATCATCATCAACCCGAGAGATCAATACGCTTTAAGATAAACACAATCCCACGTTCGGTGCATTTGGTACAATGACCCTATATGTAAGGTAAATATTGAGTGCAACAGAGGAATCGACAACCGCAGTTAACGAACAAATAAATCCATATTATGTTGAAAAAATGATGCAATAAAATAACGAGAAAATATAATGAATGAAAAATTGAAGAAAAGACCTGGAAAACGTGGGAGAAGCTACTGTAGGGATACTCAATTGCATAACGAGAACGTGAAGAATAAAAGGAGGCCAGATTCAGAGGAAAACGAACGTTTGATATTTAAAAGAAAGAAAAACGATGGAAATTAGGAATGTCACTTTTAGATGAAGCAATAAAGTCAGGGAAAACGATTTGGAAAGAAAATCTAATGGAAAAAACGGACATTTAAACGGAAGTATTTATTGAACAATATAAGATTTCAGCTTAATTTTGCGTTTTCAGACGAGTTTAAATAGATATCGTTATATATTTGAAATAGGATGGTTATTCTAGTTATATTACGTTAGATTAATTCAAAGGAAGGGATCGTTTTACGTCATTTGCTATGAGAAAATACTATAGACGATAGAACAAATTGCTGAGGCAATTGATGAAAAAAAAAGGTTGTCGAGCTCACACACTATTTTGTTGTTTAAACAATGAGATTTCCGACATGGTTTTGGGTGATTATGATAGTCTTTATTGCTTTTGGGGCAATAAAAGTTAACATGGAACTTATGCAATATTTGGATAAGATAAAAGAGATTAAATTTAACGAGTTAATATTAATTTCTTATTTACGACCAAGTACGTAGAAATCGAAAACATCAACATATGTCAGCGATGATACTTTATGGGATTTCGGGATGAAACGAGACACAATTTTATACGTTTTTATACGAAGCAATTAACCTGACACATATCCCAGAGTCAAATTGGAATTTTCTTCTATGAAAATTATGAAAAAATAGCAGATTGAATATTTATGACTAGAAGGTGAAGTTTTCTAAGAGAAGATAAGCATTGGAAATTATACAAATGATGGTAAAGAATGAAGTAAAGACAGTTAAAAGACGATTTCGTAAGGAAAACTCATGAAAATTCAGAAGTATCGATGAAAACAGTAAATTTGGCTTGGAATATAACTAATCATATAGTTATGGACAATGACATAAGAATGAAGCCGAGAAATCATAAAAATAACGTCGTATATAAAATATAATTGAAGAAAAATAAGAAAATTCAAGTCTACGACATAAGTAGAGACAATACAGCTTAAAATTGAATTGATTCATATAGGGAACATGAAAATGTGGAGAAATCTGGGAAAATGAGAATTGTAAAATGCGTAATAAAGATTTCGACATGAGTTTGTTCGTGTTCTGGAAGCGATAAACCAAATTGAGAATTATATACAGTTTATTGAAGACGTACCTATTATATATTGAGAGAAAAAAGGACACGAAAATCATGATATTTTAGTTAAATTCGTAAGACCAGAAGACAAAGGAACGACGGGGCAAAATTTGACATAATGGTAGGTTCGACACTGGAACAATTTACGTAAGAGACAGAAGATTTCTAAAATCAAGGGGGCCGGACTTAACACGTTGATACGAAAATGACAGAATTGATATATGAAATCTCGAGTTGTTAGAGTTTGAATTAGAAAATCAATGAACGCGTAATTAAGATGTTCTAATCCTGGAGGTACATATAAAACTTAGGACTTAGAAGAATCGAGATCAGTTTTCGGTGTTAGTTGTCGGGAAGGAGTCGTCGGGGACCAATCGTCGGATTAAAATCGTGGAAGTTACGTGACGTAGTGTCTAATACGGTTATTAGTTGAAAATTTTCTAAGTGTTGTAAAAATTTTGGGACTTAGAAAAATTGGGAGTGGGAATTCTGGGACTTAGAAAATTATAGTCAGTGTTAATGATTAAATCTGTGAAGTGTTGAAAATTAAATAAAGTGTTTTATATAGTTTTACAATAAATTCAACTTGTCATTAAAATAAAAAGTTTATATAGTGTAGCGAATTTAAAGAAAATCAACAGTGTTTAAAGAATTTTATAACAGCAGTGAATAATAATATATTTATTTATAAATTCAACTTGTCATTAGAATAAAAAGTTTATATAGTGTAGCGAATTTAAAAAGAAACAACAGTGTTTAAAGAATTTTATAACAGCAGTGAATAATAATATATTTATTTATAAATTCAACTTGTCTTTAAAATAAAAGGTTATATAGTGTAGTGAATTTAAAAAGAAATAACAGTGTTTAAAGAATTTTATAACAGCAGTGAATAATAATATATCTATTTATAAATTCAACTTATCATTAAAATAAAAAGTTTATATAGTGTAGCGAATTTAAAGAAAATCAACAGTGTTTAAAGAATTTTATAACAGCATTGAATAATAATATATTCATTTATAAATTCAACTTATCATTAAAATAAAAAGGTTATAATATAGTGTAACGATTTAAAAAAAAATTAATAGTGTTTAGAGAATAATTGTCGAACCACATTAATCTAAAAAAAAATTAACATCGAGTTAATTCGGCTAGATAACGTACGATTGAACGGAACATCTCTATCACAAAGTAGTAATCTATTGTTAGATTAAATAATAATAAATCTATTATTTTGTAAATAATCGTGAAGTGGTTATTGCTTAAAATTTATAATTTAAGCAGAATGTTTTTTTAGCAATGGAATAATTATAATAATAAATCTGGAAGTTAAAATAAATAATAAATATTCCGGATAATAATCATGAATTAAAATTGTTAAACTTAATTTAACAAAGTGTTAGGTTAATCAACGAGTTTTGAAAATAAAATACATTTTTATTAATAAAGATAAGTCGTCAATTAATTCAGTTTAGATTCAACAAAATAGCGGAATAATAAATCGAAAGGATTAATTTAGATTTAGTTAGACAATAGCTGAATTAGTTAGAGAAAAAGAATATATAAACAAAAGAGATGGTCGTGTAGCTCCCGACAGGAATCGACATGTTGGGGTAAGTTTTCATAAGTATAAATATTTTCAGAATCATGGACGAGGAGAGAACAGCTGATCATCGGTATAAAAATTTATATTATTACGACAAAATATTACTTGATTCAAATCTGTGCTATATATGTATATAAAAAATAATGTATATATTATGTATTTCGAATTATACTTTTATGTATGTATATGTATTTCTATATATATTCCGGAAATAAAATATCTCAGAGAGATATTGCACAATTATGATTAGATGTTTATTACATATATATGTCTTATATTGATAAGTTATCCATATATGGGTAATTAAATATATATATTTACATTCCCAGAAAAAAAGAGGTTAATTAAACAAAACATCTTTTATATTGAATTTGAGTGATATCTATCAGATACCTACCTACAAAAATATTACACTAATTAATTTCCGAGTTCCTATAGAGTTATAAATCTTATAATTATAATTTATTAAAAATATGTAGTTTATGTAAATTTATTCTATGCTAGATTATCTCTATATAATTAATATATGTATATGTGTATTTAGAATATAAACCACATTTATTTACGTATAAAGCCTATATAAATATAGTTATATATATATATATTGAATAATAAATTAGCAGACGGGGCTTCGATCAGATATAAAGTGAAACCAATACAATGAAATAAAGAATTTAATTAGGGCAAATTGTTTTGGAATGCATAGTGTAAACAAAAACACGTGTCATTTCATGTACTTATTCGAGAGTATGTTATTGGGTTAGTGGGTCACGAAGTCAGTGACGGTTTTGTTTATAAATTTAAAGGTAAAATAAACAATTGACATTCTTTAATTGTTTCGGGCTAACATTACTACGATATTAAAATACAAAAGGATTTAAAAACCAATTTATATAAAATAAAGTTAGTATTTATTTACAAAAAAAATATATATAAATCATCTATTCGAAACATTTGGAAAATTCACGGGATAGCAGCGAAATATGATTTGAAAAATTAACAAGAAGATTAAATTGCAGTTTAAAATTACATTTGACTTTTGAAAAATCACGGGATAATAGTATAAAAATGAATTGAGGAATTACATGAAAACATTTGAAGTTATGGGAATAAAAACCTCACACGTATCAAACATTTACATGAGACTTTTGAAAAATCACGGGATAGTAAAAATTTATATCAAAGAGTTGAGTCTGGGGAGGGGGAAAATCTAGAATAACAGTTCAACAAAACAAATCAAGAAACCAATAGAGATGGCAATCTCTTAAATAAAATTGTCAACCAAACAAATCAAGAAATCAATAGAGATGGCAATCTCTTAAATAAAATTGTCAACCAAACAAACAAAAGCCTGGAGTTATTAGCTCTCCATTAATAAAACTAATAAATATTCTTAGTTTATTCTTATATATTGATATTTCCTACTCTTATTATATATATATTCGGTCATCGGCTAAGGTTTTGTGCAGAATTCCTTTTCACGAAATCCGAGCTTGGAATGCGAGGCTAGCTAGCTTCACATTGCGAGTTATAATCCTCCCCAAACGTATGTATACATATATATCTTCTTATGTACTGTGCATTGGATGATGTGGACTCGCTTACAGCTAGCGCTTTAGTCTCGACAGGGGCATCCTCACATCGTCTCTTGCATGCGAGAAATTAGAATTCACGACTCGAACTCTTGCAAAGACCGTGAGTATATGATTGTGTATAGAACGAAACCGGTTCGCTCTAAGTAAATAGTAGACTTCGGAGGAGTTGGAATTTGGAGATTTCGGGGCTTAGAGAAAGACCTGAGTAACGTACACGACGACATGGAAGATTGACAGAACAAGGTATAACGGCCCTCTGGAAAATCGCGTCGGCTGACTGTGCGAAGTTCTAGTTGATCTTTGACCACCCTGTGTATCTGCAGGAGGATAGGAGCCAAATTATGCAAGCAAAAGAGCATTTCTGAGTTCGTTCTAATAGACAATCAATTAATAACAATAATCTACTAAAACAATGTCATATGTACGTTATAGCATCAGGACCAAAATAGGGGAGAGCCAAGCAGTAAATAAATCTTGAGTAACAAAAGACTTCACTAACAATTAACCATTTGAGTCATTCTTAATTACACAAACAATTGAACAGGTAAATGTCATTAATTACAGGTATATTACGAATTCATTAGAGGTAGGAAATCGAAATAGTGTTTAGGGAAAGTTTAGTTCCTAAAGAAAATAAAATGAAATTTAGAATTGCAAGAAATAGACCAATCAAATTCGATGCTCAACGCTCCTTTCAGAATCAAAGGGTACCACAAAACAAAAGTAATTAAGTTCCCACACCATAAATCAAAAAAATAACACAACGTTTGGTGGAATTTATTTACAACATAAATACGAAAATTTACGTTCAAGGTCGTAGATAACGTATTAATTAATTAAGTACTTATATCTATAAAGATATGTAGTACAAGGGAGTTTTAAATAGCTTCCTGTAGTAATCAAAGAAAATAAGGGTCACATTTTCATGAAGGCTTGTGTGTCATACATATAAAGCCTTTGAGAAAATTAAATATCGATCAGAGCCAAAAGAAAAGTTTAAGAAAACTTGAAAGGATGAAAGAATTCAAAAATAGTAAAATTAAAATGGAAAACTATTTAAAAAAAAAAGAATTCAAAAGAAGAGACGAGAAAACGAGTTTATCACAACCTTGAGCTGTTTACGGTTTTGCAATACTTCTAAATTAGTTTCTCACTTTCTACAGTTTCCTTAAAATTTTATTTATTTGCACTATGATTTTTTTCAAGTATTTTTCAGAAAAATTAGTTTATGTTCACGTATGTGTGCATTGTTGACCCCAAAAAATAAATCATGAAAACATTGTCATTAAGAGTGTATCTGCCATGTCTCAGCTCGATTGGATGTAGGGAAGTGGGTTAATTTCCAATTCCAAGATTAGCATTCATTCCCGAAAATAAAATCGTAATTCAGATGGATGTATTTAAAAACAACGTAGGAATATAATATTAAATATGAATGCAAACCTGAGCTAAGTGCTTGGCACGGTTTTACTGTAACAATTTTACTTGGTTTTATATTGACTAACTTAAATTGTCAATTTAATTCGTTTTTTTAATATCCTAAGTAGGTACAGGATTGGTTTGGTACGATACTACTTAACTTAAATATGAAAAAAAAATATTATTAATACATATACCTATAATACTGTTCAATCCACAAACGATCCAATTCTCGACAGGGGTAGACAGAGACTTTGGAATTAGTAAAATGTTAATCTGATACCAGCAGTGTTAGTCAGATCGAAAGAGTTCATTATAATATGTAAAAAGTTGCACTTGGTGAAGTTGTGTCTCTCATTCTAGATCTCAGCTAGAATAGACCCTAGTCTCAGTAACATCCATATAATATTCATTGTTTTTAATAAACCAGTTGCTGTGAATACACAGAGCATTCACTGAATACCTGCACTCTAAGTATTAAAATAACAGAGATAATGCCAACCAAACCCACGTCTAGACACACAGTCCTTATTTAATTCATAATTTTACATCTTCAAGCCTACACATTTCTACAAATACTTTTTGATTTTGCTCCTCAATGAAATTTCATTGCTTTATTATATTCTGTCTTTTCCATAGGTTAATTTTTCAATCTATGCAAAAGTAATACAAAACCTATGCAAATAGAATTGTAAAATTGTTGTATATATAGTTACACAGTCTCTCAGAAGATGTCATTAGTATATGTAGTTTTAAGGTGTCTCAACAGACGTTAGTAGTTGTACTATACGATGAAGACAACTGTCGCCCGATCGATTCTAATACCAGAACGGTAACAAAGATAGCCTATCATATATTTATTGTTATCAAGTTTAATTTGTAGAACTCCATTTTAATTTTTATTTATTTTATATATTCAATAATTTTATTATTAAATTAATAAAAACAGTTAATTTATAAACAAGTTCTGCTGGTAATTATTATTACGCGTGACAGCTGTTTCGCCTTCTGAGGGCATTATCAAACTGTGGTCATGCCACATACAGAAAATCTATTTATAGTATTTTTGGATAGGTTTGTACTATGACTCATTTCTAATTTCTGATTAAAAATGACTGAAATTATTAATGGTTATTATTTTCTCGATAACTGTTATTTCCCACTTCGACTAAAAGTCGTTAAACAATCTAATTGTGAGTCATTCACAAATGATGACTCATGGTTTTCTTTTCAAGTATAATTAGTTATTTAAAAATTGGTTTTGAATACATCTAAAAGCGGAGAGTGTATTATATTTTTTTGTTAATTTATTAAAATAGCTTTAGGATTATTATTATGTTTGTTAATTTCCAGCTGTTCCAAAAGATTAAGTTTACGTCCTTTATTTTGGATGTGTAAAGGAGTTGGCTTATTATCATCGCTAAGTGAGTGATTCTCATCTAGGAGATGTTTGGCAAATTGTGATTGAATTTTATTATTATTTTTAAATGATCGCATGTGTTCTTTGAATCTAATATTAAAGGACCTTAATGTTAAGATGTTCCTTAAAAGGAAAAGAATTGCACCTATACACATACGCGTATAACCTAAATTACTTCATCCAATCCAATGTTTTTTTTTCCAGTTTTAATCGTCCTATATATATAAAATTATTTTTATAAGACTTCATTGTTTAAATATAAAAAAAAAAAAAAAAGTTCACGAATTAGTGGTAGCCTGGGTATCATAGACATAAACAGTAAGCTGGAGGAACGACAGTTGAGATGATTGGGCACATAAGACGGAGACCATCAGACAATACAGTGAAGCAGGCAATGTCTATGGAGCTTCTTTGACAGTCATCCAGAGGAAGACCAAAGAACTCCTAGATGACTTATTGCTTCTAAATACTTCAGAGAAACGGCCTTGATGAAGGCGATACCTAGAACCGAAGAAGCTACAACCTGAGAACGAGAAGAGCTGACTTCAACAGCCTACCTAGGCAATGAGTTGGGACAGCGCAAAGGAAGAAGAATATTGTTTAAAGAAAAAAATATGGTTTTATAAATTCCATGAATTTTTTTCATAAATTGAAGCACTGTTCCTACGATTCTCTTAAAAAAAAAACTGTATACAGCATACAGTTAATCAATATCTTAATAAACTTCTTCGAGGGTTTAATAATCCTTTAACCTCCAGATTTTGTCCCGACAAAAAACTGTGTGCACAAAAAATAAATAAGCGATGAGATCACTAATTAATGAATGGTCCCAGCCGTAACATGGTCCCTGCAAAACGAATTATCCCTCCAGGGATGGACATTAATAATAAAGAATGCTCTGGGGCTGTAGGAGATGTAGGGGTTGAGGATAGAAAGGAGGGGTGGAATGTTACAGATGGGGAGAGAGGGAGAGATGAAGATCAATGCGTGCATTTGGAAAGGGTAAAAAATAAAAGCTTACTTACTTCGGAAAAATGTAACACGATTCAATTTGGGAGGCGAAATGGGTGCCGCCACCCCGGGAACCATTTATTGGATAACCATAGGTCACTCCAAGTGGTTTGCTATATTTGATGACTTTGCAGAGATGCCCGGGTTCTTTGGGTGAGTTTTGTCTAGATCTAGGTACGTGCCCATGTTATAGGGGTCGTATTATTGTGTTAATTTCTTAGAGAACAGAATTACAGGAAGAAAATAATCTACAATTGGTTGCATTTAAGATTTGATGTGATGTTATGACAAATAAATATAAATAAACAATTTGAAAATTGAAAAAAACTACGACATCTTCTAAATTTAAAAAGAAAAATGTAGGCCATAAAATGCCATCCAAGCTTTAAATGCTTTCAAATATTGTCAGATTATCTTCAGCCCGAAAATAAAATAAAAATAGTTTCGTAAAGTAGTATACCAATTATTTTATTAATAAAAGCAATTTTATTTATGATTATGTTATGTCTATAACCAGATTGACATAAAAACGGCTCTTTTAAGCGGACTTTTTATGTTGTTTTAAAATCTTAAAAGGTCAAAAAAATCCTCGTAAAGTCCAAAGGTTAATTATTATGCATGTTGTTCATATATTATATAATAACTAAAGCTGAATATGGCTGAAAACCAATGTTTTTCTTTGTCAAAAAAGTAAAATGGTACGCATAAAAGGAGAATATTTGACCTTTGAAATCTAAAACATTATAATATTATTTTTAAAACCAATAGAAAAGAAAACAGAAATTTTTACCAACTGAACAAAGTTACGCAGGACGCACAGATAACCAAAATTAGTATTTTTCAAGATAGGAACCATTCACACATATGTACATTTAAATCCAGAGATACATTATACTGAAGAGTCACGACCGGTCAGTGGTTGAGTGGACATAGCGCTTGGGTCACACCCGGGCGTCGCATGTTCGATCCCTCTACTGGCTAAGTCCTCCATCACAACACAAGCATTTTTGGCTTTCTGTAGTGGTAGAAGGAGATTTTAAAACATTGTTGGGTTATTCGTAACCCGGGAATGTTTCTCTTTCTTTTAAAAAAAAGAAAAAAAAGAAAAGAAAGTCTGTCATTTTTTTCGCCAACAATTTATTTTTACATTCATGTTTCTTTTGAAGGCGTGGTGTTTGAGCATTTACTCGTAAATGCTTTCAGTATCGCCCTGACACCATTCAGAATCGAAATATTGCTTGTAATGACTTTATCCGTATTTTATGACCAGATCTAAATAGCTAGACAATTCCAAACCTTCATATTTCCCATACCCATCTTACTACCTTTAACCTCACAATATATCCAATTTAAGAATATCAACCTCCCACTGGCTCCAGACGGTTTGGAGCAGTTAGGACTCTTATTCAAATACTAAAAAAAATAATAATTAGATAAATGAAATTTAATTTACTATTGCTTGGATTTGATATGTATTATATACCTTATGTTATATAATGCAAGTAAACAGTCTACCAAACGTAATAAAACGTTGTAAATGCTACACAAAAAATTGAGGAAATTTTACAGACCTATATAACACAATTAAATTGTGCCACCACAATGGCATTATTATTAACGCAAAAAAAAAACAAATATATATGCTCACACACTCACCATATGCAAGTTGTCAGGATAAGGAATTGTGTGTAAAAAGTCATTAATATGATTGCTTGCACACAAAAAACCAATCCCAGCAGTGTAATTGCCCAAATATAGAAAAAGTTTACCAATATGCATACCTTGGTCTTACTATAGATGTCAATTTTAACTGTCAAATCATACTGAAAATTTATGTAATTGATTAAGATCCATATTAGGAAAATTTTACCATCTTAAAAACTTTGTTAATAAAAATATATTATACTGTATATACAAACGTATACAACGCATTAGCAGAATCAATTATAGAACACGGAAAATTTTTTACGGATCAACATACAAAACGTACTTAAATAAAATAGAACAATTACAAATCCGTTTTCTAAAATTGATATCAGGCAAAAAAAAGTTCAATTACGTGAACGCGATTATAAAAAAATAATAATATTCATATTTAGTGTTTTAGAATAATTAGTATTTTAATATTAAGTGTTATATATAGTATTTACTATGTAAAACTGAAAAGTATATGTTGTATTAATCAATTAGAAAAAAAGAGAGATTTTTTACAATCAAACTGATTGATCAGTTTCGTAAGATTTGTAAAATAAAATATTGTAAAATTAAAATTAATTTATGATTAGTTTATAATTAATTTTAATTTTTACAAGTCACGTAGCTAAATAATCCACCACTCGAGTGAATAGGCACATATTATTATTATAATATATCCAAGTGAACTGAGGATTATTTCAAAGTGTGTGGGATTTCAAAGGTTGAAATGTCAGGGTTGGATCTATTTCTATTCGTTAACCCTAAAAGAGAATAACACAAAAACATAAATAAAATTTTTGGCGGTAAAATCTAAATATTAAATTTACCTGTATTCTGTAGATCCCTTACTTGCTCAGTCTTTGCAACATTTGAACTTTTTATCATTATTTGAAATTCACGTTACGTTATTACGATGATTACAGATAGCATAGGTAATTTTCGAAAGTACTTAAAATGATCTCTAAACTGTATGTTATTCCAATTATATTAAAAAAAATATGTAGAATTAATAAGAAAATAAAGCAAGTATAGCATAATATAATCCAACAGAAAAGAATGCAAATGTAAAATAATGCAATCACGGTAAAAAAAATACTTGTAGACAGAAGAGAATACAAGCAAGAATAACATTTTGGAAGTACACAGAAAAGAATGCAAGCCAGCAAAAAATAATTCAAGCCGACCAAAGAGAGTACAAGCAAGCATGAAATAATACAAACAAACAAAAAAAAACAAAAACCAGCTTAAAATAATACCATCAGACAGAAGAGAGTACAAGCAAGAACATAAGAAAAAAGCAGGCAGAAGAGAACACAAGCGAGTATAAAAAAATACAACCAGACAGAAGAGAATGCAAGCAAGCATAAAATAATACAATTAGACATGAAAGAAACAAAAATAACATTAATTAAGAAGAGTATAAATAATACAAACAAGCATAAAAGCATAAAGAAAGCACAAAACAAAACAACCCAGCACAAAACAGTACAAGAATAGAAATGAGATACAATTCAGTATAAACGAATACGAAAGGACAGAAAAGAAAGCAATGCTATAAGGAAACTGCAGAAGGATTTACAAGAAAATACCAAAAGAGAATGCGAACAAATAGATAATAAAACAACCCGACAGAAAAAAATATAAGCACGCAGAAGAGAAAACAAGGAAAAAGCAGAAGAGATTACTAGATAATACAATATGGGAATATAATCAAGCAGAAAAGAATACCTACAAGAAAAGTTATATATATCGTTTGAATACTTACTTTTGGTAGCGATGATTATGTTATTATCTTTGTTCTATTAGTATCTCGGAAACATAATGTCAAAGTTTGAATTAATAAAGTCAAATAAAACAGTTGCAAGTTTCTGGTAAATCCCCCATAATGTAGAATGAATGAAACAGAAAATAGCAAAAATAATGCAAGAAAGTAGAAGGCAATACAAAAATAAGGCAGAAGAAAATATTGGAAAATGACAGAAAAATACAGAAAATGACAGCAAAATATATGAAAAGTTTAATTTCTAAATGCCATAAAAGGCTTAAAACGCCATATTTACCGATTAAAAATTTTTAATAAAGAATTATATTTAAAAAATGTTGTATCAAGTTACTTAATACATTCAATATTATACCAAAATTGCACGTTCATTATTTATTCTCCCTTCACAAAATAACCACCGTCCAGCCAACCACAAATTTGCTAGGTATTAGCTTTTTTAACCCCCTCGGATGTCCGGGGGTTAAGACACTTTTACCAGATTTTGATAAATTCACCAAACAGCTCCAACGCTAAAACAGCCATCCATAACAGTCGTTTGTGGCTTGGAGGGTTCCACGGTCGATAAATAAAACGCGCCATCCTCCCTTCAGCCAACCCCTAGAGGACTTGCCTAGTTACGTTTTTCATCCCTTCAAATAATGAGGCTTTGTCCCCCCTGCAATTAAATATCAGTTTATCTAACAGGAGGGGATGCAGCCAACTTGTAAAAAGATTAATTCCGTGGATTATGCATTCTTACAGTAAAATTCTACAAAATGTATCTTGGACATAGAGAATTCACTTACTTTGATTCAAGATGATTTGTTTTCGTGGAACTTGGATTGAATGTTAATGCTGATTAATATCAAAATCTTGCCTCAAATTAGAATCTAGTACAGTGTTATTTTCTTAGTATTATGGATAAAAATAGCTAATCATTCATTCTTTTTCATTTTATTCGCTACGATGATGATGTCAATTTTATTTATGTCTGAGGAGTTAATATTGAATAATCATTAACAATACGAATTTCGGCTGTTTTTCTGTCTGTAACTTTGAATCAATGAACTCTATAATTTCAGTTTGCTTTAAATTTAGGTGTCATTTTCAAATTTGGAATTATTTTTGTGAAAAATTCAGTCATGCAATGAAGTAGATAGGTACACCAGATAAAAATAATAAAAAATACTGACTGACTGCATACCAAATTTTTATTTGAAAATCGTATCGCCTGGTCACATAAGATGCTTTAATTAAATACTGCGAGTAAAACACTATTAGCCTATAAAAATTTGTGTATTTTAAAAATAAAGTATAGGCCTATAAAAACTCCAATTCAAAATCTTCTACTTATTTTACCCTTTTCCGTGGTTGTTTTATTGCATTATGTAGAAAATTAAATTCTTTTGACACTGATGGCAAAATTATCCTGCCTGAACTACCAAAAACAAAATTATCCCGGTTTTGGCCGATCTTTTTCTTGAGTAAATCAATACAGAAGACTGGTGTTGAACGAAAATTTACCCTTTCGATTCTACATAAGGAGTTTTATTGGTAGCTGCCTGATCTCTAGTTTCACAACGTGGTGCATCGCCAAAATACACATTAACGACATAATAGTTTCATTTAGAGCAATATTTTCACCTACATTTTTAAAGGTGTAAGTCTAATTTCTAGATGGCTATTAATTAATAAAAATAAGTCATATTTCAGCAATATTGACGCGTCCTCTTTGTTTTTTCCGTAATTTCCTTTACATTAATTCGGGTCTGTCAGAGATTCTAGTCCGGTAATGTGCGGCTTTGGTCACATCCAAATGCCAATTGGTCAAAAACGTCAAAACATTTTGTTTGCGGATCATTCGCGGTCGATTTAATGGTCCCGGATTTAGTCATTGTAGTTCACAAAGTCAGCCGGGTTATTGTTTACAACCGAAACCAATTTATTGCCCTTTGGGACCAAATGCATCAATTCATTGACTTGATTCAAAACGATTTAAACGAAATACTAATTTTCGACAATTGGTTATGGCAAATTTTAGATAAGCCATTAAGCCGATAAGTTACAGAATTTATAGCTGACCAGGTATTTTATTTTGACGTGTGGTGTAATTATTATATCCAGAATAAAATTTATATGTATTTTACAACTTCATTTGAAAAAACTTTAACTTTTGTTTCTTCATCCACGTCCCCTCAATGTGCAGGCGAGTATGAGCACTGCCGACATGGTAACTATTTATTAAATAACCATCACCCATGCCATAGGTTCGCCACTTCGTGATGTAGCAAGTGAGCCCGGGTTCATGGAGTGAGGTTTTTCTAGGTCTTGGCGTCGGATGCGGTTGCCTACCTACTGCGTGGCGAGCCGGATCGAGATAAACTCGTTGAGGAAGACCCTTTGAACTCTCTATTCGGACTCTGTACACCCATCGAGTTGCACCTAATGCCTGCCGGGCCAGATCGGTACAGACTGGTTGGGGGAGACCCATTTTTTTTACATGAGCTCCACACAGGAGGCAATGACAAATATAATTTATTTCAGGGCCTATGTCATATTTGGGGATGCTGTGTGGAGGTTTTTTTAAGCATAGGAAGGAGATGAGAGTTCTGGGAAAGAAGAGGGTTTAAGAGGTGGGTAGGAATCTGGGGTTCAGTATGTCCTAGTCATCCGCCTCCAAGACCTAGACAAACCTCACCCCGTGAACCAAGGCGCTCCTGATAAGTCACAAAACGTAGCGAACCACCTGAAGTAACCTATGGCAGAGGTGTTGGTTATCCAATAAAGGTTCCCGGGGCAGCGGAACCCATTCCCGCCTCCCAAATTGAACTCTCCAGACGGACTCTCTCGACCCATCGCCTTGCACCGCAGTAGGAGAGATTAATTCATATGTCCATTACTCCTGGACATACTGACCAATAAATTCCTTCCCACCCCTCATATTTTTTGCCTTCGCAGAACTGCCTCTCCGTCCTTTCCCTAAAAAGAATCACTACACATCTCATCATCTCCATAGACAACATCGGCCCTGACGGATTTTATTTATAATAAAACCGACTTAAACTGACCTAATACATAAAAAAAAAATATTTTACCAAAAATGACTAAATACCACCAAGAAAGTTTAGACTAATAAAAAATCGGAAATAAATATACAGTTTGTTCACAGTTTTTGTTTGATGGAAAATGTGTGGCACAATAATGTTAAGATTTTTTTTTTAACTCTGTATCTCTTCTATTCTAGAGTGAAATATACCGTCAGTATCGCCCTGGCGTATGACCACAATTCACAATTGAAACGTTTCTTGAAAATTTCTTTTGCCGTGCGTGGTGGTCCTTACCCACCTTCTTCTTCCCCATCTCCTTCGCTTTCCTACTACTTCAACCTCAAAACTTATCCAAATTGGAGATGGTATAGTCTCACTGGCTCTAGGCGGTTATACGCAGTTGAAATTCTTGTCCAGTATTCATATAAAAAAAAATAATTGAAAAATCTGCATATTATTGTTTGGTTATATAAGTCTAATTCTAAAATGTCTGTGCTTATAGTTTTAACGGAAAACAAACAACGTTTCTCTAGCACTGGTTTGATAGGTACTTTGATCCCCCCATGTGGTTTCCAATATGTAAAGAATGTGATACCAATCAAAATATCTGAAAAAGTCCGACAAATCTAAATGTTGCAGCCTTTATTGAATGATCTACTAGACTTTTCATAAAATAATCAAATCGCTATCTAATTTCCTTATAATATTCGTGCCATAATGACATGATAATCGATAATATCGATTGGTTCTCTACCGTGCTACTTGATAGGGCAAGCAGCGAGCTATTGATTTTTGACACGTACAACCACGATTATTGGTGTTTGGTTAACCTGGGAGAGTCATGTCTACAGCAGGCGTCGTCTCCGTTAAGTTGATCTATCACATGGGAGTAGAAAATGGTCGTATTATATTATTTTAAAGTTTTTTTAAATAAAATATTCGATAACATTATTATTATTCTATTCATAAAAAACAGTTTATATGTAGTCAAGTACTGTTTTGTAATTATTATTTTTACACGTGATAGCTATTTCGCCTTCTGAAGGCTTATTCAAACCCCTTTGAAAGTGATGAGATAAACCGGTGCGTTCGATTACGTATTTACGACCAAGTATTTTTCATACAAAATTTTATATTTTAGCTCTAATAAAATAATTTTCTAGAAGCCCTCGGATTTCTTTATTCTTCCGGGATGTATGTAGGTCTTTGATGGCCTCCGTGATCTGATTCTCTACAGGCAACCCGGAGGACGCGGATTTAAATTCAGTCGTGTGTAAATAAATTGTATTTGTTGGATTTGCGTTATTTCATCATTTAATCATTTAAAATAATGTAAGTAGGTATGTGTGTTTGCGGCACGTTCCAGAGTGGAAGATACTCTCAGTAACGCCCTGATGCAATACCAATGTTCAAAACTAAAGCATTGCTTGAAATAGCTTAAGCTGTGCTTGATGACTGTCCAAAAGGTCAAGTGGTAAAGCTCTTAACTAGCAATATGAAGGTTGTAGGTTAAAATCTCGGATTTCGCAAAAAAAGAAATCGATTCATTTGTGTTTTTTCGCAATTTAAAAAAATAAATATTTATTGCGACACATTCCAGAATTGAAGATACTCTCTATATTGCCCTGACGAAAGACTACCATTCAGAAATGTCTTTAGGCGTGTTTGGTAACCAGTTCTGAATAGCCAGGAACATCGCCACCTTTTTCTTCCCATATTCTTCCCCTCCCCACTAACTTTAGCCTCCCGACATACAGCAATTAAGGATACCATAGTCTCACTGGTTCCAGGTAGAAGCCATTGGTATTCTTGTGCGGTAATCACATTAAAAAATTAAAAATTATCAGAATATGAAACCAATTATACATTATTCAACTTAAAAAATATTTCATGTTGTCAACAATAAATGGAATTCTACCGGACGAAATAGTTTAAGAAAAGTATTTAGGTTGATAATATTAGATGACTCAATCTACTTTTTTCAAAAGGCATTGTAAAAATATTTACCTACATTTATTTTATTCACGTTAGTGACACTTGAGTCAGGCAATTCAGCAACATCTCCCCTTCTGATCAATATTCCAGAATACTTTAGCTGTCAAATCCAATATTTCGCATAAATAAGCATGATTACAAAAAGAGGCGTTTTATTTCTAGCTGACTGCTTTAAATTGCAACGTATTTACATTTTACCCTGAATCTAATTTACGCTTGTCCCTCATTTCGTAAAAAAATTCACAATTCACATTTTGTAAGTGTCCCTATTTCATCCCTTATTTTAAAATAAATTGCACCTCGTTCCTCATTTAAAAATTATTGTACATCATCCCTTATTTTCAAATTGCAGGCTTGCTTCCCCAGTTTTGAGTTCGTGCCTCCACTTCCCCCCTTAAATTATGCGATGGTAAAAATCACGCCCCCAATTTGTTGAAATGATTGTACATGCAATTCTGTATGTCAGGTACAAAAATGCGTACACAATTTATAATTTAAACGCACACAAGGTACTGGCAGGGATATTCAAGAAAAAATGTTAATAACGTTCGCATAAATGTTTATTGTGTAAAATTTAATGAACTTATTTCACTTTTAATAGAAAAAAACATTTAGGTTATTTTCAGAAATAAAAGAGCATTTTAGTTATTTTCAGCCAAGTTAAGACTTCGTTTTAAACTCATTAATTGAAATAACTTTAAACAAATTTTCGGGATGCATTAAAAAGGGTTACTGATATTATGACTTTAAGATCAGTTACACATTTAAGCATTGTTTAATTATTTTATTCCACACCAGAGGCCTCAAGGATTTTTAGTAGATTTTTTCAAACATCAACGTTTTTTTGGGATAATTATTTCAATCGAATTAATTCTTTATGTTTTTAAAAAAACGATAAAAACTTAACTATGAATTTTCTTTTGATGTAAACAGCCACTCCGTGAACTATTATTAAATGTAGCTATAAGAGCGGAATTCTTAGACATCATAAAAACTGTGCTTAAAAAATGTTTAACTGAAAAAACCTTCATGTTGAGGTATTTTAACTGCGAGAAGAATTTTCAATTTGGGAGTAATTTATTAGCACCTTGTAATGGAATAAACACCTCCCCATAGGTCATCTAAAGTGGTTCTCTACGTTTGGTGACTTAGCGGGGATGCCCGGTTTATGGGGTGAGGTTTGTTTGTTGGCAGCGGGTGCGTCTGCCTACCAACTGCAGCAACAAGGCCGGATCGGGAGGGACTAGGCGAAGGAGATCTTTTGACCTCTCCAGTAGAACTCCTGGACACGCTGACCCACAGATTCTAACCCGCCCCTCAAACCCTGTTTTCTTCCAAAAATTCCCCCGTCTTCTTTTTCTAAAAATTTCATCCACACAGCATCCCTAGGGAAGAAATAGGTCCCAAGGGGAAGCTAACATAAAAACAAAAACAAAAGAAATCAAAAACTCTTCAACAGAATACTAAAAAAAAAAACATTTATTTTCCATCTGCAACAGAACATATTACTTTCGCTGTAATATTGCAAATTTCTAGAACTTGTAGGATAAAACGTTATTAGGTATATTATTTTCGTGTTTTTCGACACACATTTCGAATTTAGTGGAATAGAACAGGGAGAGTGTTTTCTTCTTATTTTTTTCACATACCATTCATCCCCCTGAAGACGTAATATACAAGAAAAAAACTAAATGAACCACAACATAAATAGATTGGTTACCCCGCCACACTTGCCAGCGTGACTCACAATAGCCAGGGGTAGTCCTACTACCCCTACTGAACACCGAGCAGCCTGGCAGGGGCGGGGGTGGGTGCCTACCCCCAGGTTGTATGTACCCCCGAGTTAGGGACTACTGACTTGTTACAGTACGGTAGGGCGTGTACTTTGCACTATGCTAGGGGATGGCGCGGTTGGATTTCGTGTGGAGGGTGGTCAATGTGGAGGGTTGTAGAGGTAAAAGTATAATGAATAGATTGAGTTTTTTTTTTATAAATTTTGGAAGAATAAGCACCTTTTTATAATTCATCTACGTGCCATAACGTTTAAAATTTGAAACCTACTTAATCTCAGATGTTTATTACATTTTTACTATAAGGGAGACGGGTATGGCTACCGTCGCCCCGGAAAACATTTATTGGACTACTAACACCTTTGCTATAGGTTACCCAAAGTGGTTCGCTGTGTTTAGTGACTTAGCAGAGGTGCCCGGGTCTTGGCGGAGGATGCGTCTATCCACTAGCCGCATGGTATGCCGGATAAGAAGAGAACGATTGAGGGAGTCCCTTTGACTTCTTCAGCCGTACTCTCTCGTAACTGGCCTTGGCAAATGTGCACTGCAGCGGGAAGGATAAATTTATGCGTCCGTCACTCCTGAACACACTGACCCTCAGATTCCTACCCACCCCTCATACCATTTTTCTTCCCATAACTTCCTTTCCTTACTTTCCTAAACACAATTTCCCCAAAGATGACATAGGCCCGAGAGAATTATTTTCCTCGTGACCTCCTGTTTGGAGTTAATGTAAAAAAAATCCAAATACTAGAGTGTTGGATTCTTTAATCCCACTATCTTCAAGAGGTTTAAACTAATTTTTAATTGATAAATTGAGCTTTCGTACGGACTTCCCGCATCCTTGTGTGCGTGGATTGCCGACTTTTTGAGGGGAAGGTCGATTCAGGCGGTTGCGGACGGTTTCACCTCTTTCTCGCATTCGATAAATGCTGGCGTCCCACAGGGATCGGTTCTGTCTCTGACTTTGTTTCTGTTGCACATCAACGACCTCTTGTCATGTGCACCGATTCATTGTTACGCGGATGACAGTACAGTCCATGATAGCTTTTTGTTTGACAAGCCTCCAAAGAGCAAACAAACCCCAATAGCTCGGAGGGCTTTGAAGCAGAGAATGGACGGTTACCTCGAGAATGTTTTCTCTTGGGGTAAGAATAACCTCGTCGAATTTAATGTTTCAAAGACCCAATCATGTTTGATAACATCTAAAAGGGATCGAAATGATAATCTAGTCTCCTTCAACGGAAGCATTCTTCCGAACAGGACCTCCATTGATATGCTTGGTGTTACTCGAAACCAGAGTTAAATTAGCTTCTCAGAAACTGGGCGTACTGTACAGGGCCCGCAGATACTTTAATGGTACACAACTGCTAACCCTGTACAAATCTCAAGTGCGCCCTACGGTTGAATTTGGCAGCCACCTCTGGTCTGGAGCTCCAAAATACCTTAAAAAAACCCTTGACTCTGTGCAGAAACGGGCGGTCCGTTTGATAGATTCTCCCATCTTAACAGACGGATTGCAATCTTTAGAGCACAGGCGTCAGGTGGAAATGCTGTCCTTGTTCTACCGGTATTACAATGGAAAATACTCCGAGGAACTAGCGTCGTTGATCCCCTCGGCACCGGTGTATAGTCGGGAAACACGCCAAACACGCGCCCAACATTTGTACACGGTTGACATTAGTCACATGAGAACGGGTCGTTTTTGAGTTCAACAGCTCGGATGTGGAACGATTTACCAGCCTCTGTGTTTCCTCCCTCCTACAACATGGGTCTCTTCAAGACCCATGTTCACTCCTTCCTTTCCTCAAAAAGACCCTCCATACAGCATCCTCAAAGATGACATAGGCCCTGAGGGAAATTATTTTCCTCGGGGCCTCCTGTGTGGAGTCAATTTAAAAAAAAAAAAAAACTAATGTATTTTTATGCATAGCACAGAGGGTAACAATTATTATAAGCAATAATTATTAGCCTAAAACACTCGTCTACATTGAAAAAATCTCCCGATGTGGAAAAAGCAGTGATTGTTGAATGAAATACTAGTATATATTGGATTATTTGGTGGGTAGGAGATAAAACGACGAAGCTCAATGGTAGAGCATTTTGACCGGATATCAGAAGGACGCGGGTTCGAGTCCCGTCGGCGGCATGTACCTTTTATCGGGAGTCTTTTTCAATGTCGATGAGTATTTCAGGCTAATAGTTATTGCTTATAATAAGTGTTACCCTTAGGTTTAAACTTGTCTACGGTATTTGCGTAATTTTTTTAATCGTAAATTCCTTAATCCATTATATTCCTGTACCACTGATTTGATTATTCGGCATTTTAAGGTCATTTCCGTTCCACCCTGTGAGATGTGCAAAGCGCGGTGGTTAATTTGTTCATTTATAAAAACTATTTGGCAAATGCGATGCGGGGGAAACTGTGCGCCGCGCGATAACACCACCAAGAGGAATCAATAACATGCAATTAAGTACCGAACAAAAGACAAGGGAGGGTTCAACTTCTGGATGTTTACGTTGTCACAGTTTTATTGACTTATATAAAATGTTCTCTCTACCCGGCTAAGCTCAAGATTTTAAGAGTATTTTCCGAAAAAAAAATATTTTATTGAAAAAAGAAATGTTAAATAGTCTGCATGACTGCATGTCTGCATGGTTGGTATCCATCATTGGTGAATTAATCAGTTATTATTTTTTTCATTCCTTTAGAAATGAATAAAACCAGACGCTTAAGAATAGTTTGAAAATGCCCGGAGGCAAATAAAAGATTCTCCAGTCAAAACAAGTTAAGTGAAGTTATTACATTCTAAAAAAACTACCTCAATTACTTTTAGACACCTTAAATTGGATCCACACAGGAGACCCTGAAGAAAATTATTTACATCTACGTCATCTTTGGAGATGCTGATGTAGAGTATTTTTAACAAAAGGAAGGAGAAAAAGTTCTGGGAAGAAATATGAGGTGGGTAGAAAACTGGAGATCAGTGTAGCAAGGAGTGACGGACGTACGAATCCATCCCTCCCATTGCAGTGCAAGGCAATGGGTTCAGAGACCGGCTGGAGAGGTTAAAAGTTCTCTCTCTTATCCAGTTCCTTCCTATTCGGCCCACTACGCAGTAGGTGGGTAGATCCATTTGCCCTTAAGACCTAGGCAAACCTCACTACATGAACCCGTGCACCGCTGATAAGTTACCAAACGTTGCGAACCACGCGCATTCTCGCATCTCAAATTATGTATTTCTAAAGATACTTTCTAACAGCGATCACAGCCATAGTTACAGTGATCATAGTTCGTGTAATCCTTATTCACTAGTTACGAGAAATGATGACCGGGCGTGATGCATTTCTAATTATTGCAATTTATAATCAACTCAAGTGACACGAGTAGATAGTCTCAGAACAGCCACAATTGAAGATCACCATTCAGAACCTAAACGTTGCTTTATACAGCTACGGTCTTGTTAAGTGACCACATATGAATATCCAATTACTTTTAATTTTTATCTTCCACATATCCTTCTGCTTCCTTTTCATTTCAGCACCACAACATACCCCAATTGGTATATTTAATTTTTTTTTTTTTAGAAATTTAATTAAAATTAAATATGACAATGTTATAGTTTGAAAATGACCGTACAAGTCGAAACAGCTGTAACTAAAAAACATCCTAAAATACTTGCAGAACTCGATAACTTTCGTTATGATATTTAATTTTAATTAAATTTGTAAAAATTAAAATGGAGTTCTACGAATTAAACACAAAAACAAATTAATTAATTAACCAATTGGTATACTTCATCAGTCCGCCTTCGTCATGCCCTCGGTCAGTTCTCAAAAATACACTTTGCATTCTGCTAATACAAGAAATATTGCAACTGATTTATCTAAAAATTTCATACGGGTGAGGTGGTTAGAAAAATGTTGCAAAGTGATAGTAATACGATTGCAAAATTTATTCGATTGATTAAGTTACTCGATTGATTGAGTCCTATGTGAAATACGTCACAAAACTGAAGGTGAAACATTCAAACTTTACTGTTTCAAACTGCACGTTTTACGGACATCCTGCTATGTTTTTCATCGAATTTAATACTCTCGGGGTCATGCTAGATCTACGAGACTCAGTTTTTTTGTCACGATTCTTGACCGTTTGGGTTGGGATGGCCCTCCATCACTATATTTTCCCGACTCGTGACATTATTTGATCATTTATAGAAATAAGTATTTTGATGATGTTTTTAGACAATTGAAGGAATGATGAATCATATTGGGAATAACGGAAACTCAAATTACGTGTATTTTTTTCAGTACCTACATTTTGATTATCATGTTGTTTATAATAATAATAATAATAATAATATTTATTTGGAAAACAAACAGCTTTACAAAGATACATAAAAATAAAGAGTGCTTAAATAAAACAGTAAGCCTAAAAACATGTTTTCGCTGATAAAATTTGTTTTTTTTTCGCTGACAAGAGAAACATAAAGAAAAACTAAGAAAAAAATAGTTAAGAGAAGCTAAATTAAACATAAAGAAAAACTAAGAAAAAAAAAATAGTAAGGAGAAGCTAAATACTTAAATAATGCATTATAAAATATAGAAAAACAAAATAAAGGGTAAGCTTATGATCTTATAGAAGTATATAGATGATTTGTATGTAATTAGGGAATATGAAAATATATTGTAAATTAGGAAAAGGAATCTGATTAATAATATAATAAATAAATATAAATATGGATGTGGTGTGTTGTGATGCATTACATTTATCTGATAGTGTTGCTTTGAATTTGTTGAAAGTTATATTGAAGATGTCTGTATATGTGAGGTGTGTGTTATGATAGTGGTAGGCTCGATGTATGAATTCATTTTGTAAGTAGTTGGTGTTGGAGCGGCTGTTATAAAAAAGGGATACGTTTCTGCCATTGTGACCAGGAACTCTAATATCTATTTTTTGTAAAAGCTATGGGGAAGATATCGTATTATTTAGGATTCTGTACAAAAACAGTTGATCAGAAATAATTCTCCTACAATTTAATTTCGGATTTTAAAGAATTGACGAATATCTTCATTTGATTGGAATGCATAAAACGACCGAAAATTTATGTAGGAGAGAAATTTTTCCTGAACACGTTCTATTCTATGAACATATGTTGTATATCTTGGATTCCAAATTTATGAGGCGTGTTCTAGGTGCGGACGAACATAGGTATAATAAAGCAAAATAAATGTATCGAGAAAATAAAATAGTTTTGATGTTCGTAGTATAAATCCTAACATTTGGGTGGCTTTAGTGACAATGTTATTAATATGTAATTTGAATGTAAGTTTGGAATCTAAGGTAACACCCAGGTCCCGAACTGATTCTTTTCTTTTAATATCGACATTGTTTATTGAATATTTAAATATTATTTTGGTCCTATTTCTCGTAAATGATATTGAGTAACATTTATCTATGTTTAGGAACAAGCAGTTAATTTTGCAATATTCGCTGAGATTATTAAGGTCCTCCTGTATTTTTAAGCAGCAAGCGATATCATCGATTGGAAGGTATAGTTTCATATCATCTGCATATAAAATTGCCTTGCAGTATTTAAAACAACTTGTAATGTCATTAATATAGATATTAAACAGGAGAGGACCCAAAATTGATCCTTGTGGAACTCCTGATGTAATATTGACCCAGTTTATGTTATATGTAGGTAGGTGCTGTACCAAAGTGTCTTTGCGCTCTTTATTACCCGAATAGAATTAAAACACGTTTTCGTAGAATATTTAATATACTCTTCATTTTTTTTCCCTTTGTTTCTAAGTAATTAAAAAAAAAATTAAAAGTAAGTAAAAAGTTCGTATATTCTCGTAAATATAAGAAAAATATGTAATGGGAACCCACCAAGGCACCAACCAAAAATCACCAAGTAACTTTGTTTAAAATGTTATTTTCAAAGTGGCAGTATAAATATATAGGTCTGTATAAAAATAATATAGTAATAAGAGAAACATAAAAGTTTACACGGTTAGTTTTTAAGATATGATAGTATTGTAGTGAAAAGTGAAACATGAAGGTTACACGAAGTTTGTAGAAAAAAAATTTTAACATCTTTCTTTTGTGATATAATATTTTATTCGTCATTTGTTTTGGTAGACCAATAAAACTTATTCATATGGTTAAGTGCAGTAACTTATGAATTCTGGGCGTCTAAATAGCCCAGAACTCTTGAATATAATACTCAAGAAAGAAAAAACTAATGTGAATTTTATCTTGCGTCAACCTATGATGGATCCGGCAGGAACTCAATGGCAACAAAAATAACACTGACCCTATATCTCTGTCTCTGCTGCAGATGGAAGGCCTTCAAATCTAGTCCGTTAAAATAGATCATTAGTATATTTTAATATAATGCACATAAGTCTGATGTCAAACATACACATCGGGTTCAAAATTGACACTGAACTTAACTTCAAATTCACAGAAAACATTTGTCATTGTCTCAATGTAACATATTGTAGTATTGAATCATTTTATCGTCTTCCAAAAACTGCAAGCGGGTGACATCTGACTTTAGCCGGTTCCCAAACCAACATCACACGAAGGCAGCTGGAAAGTGCCTTCCGCTTTCCAAAGAGCCCGCCACCATCAATACTTTGCAAAGGAACACAAAAATTAAAATAATCAATCACAAGGATACAGATTACAATGCTCAACCAGTATATTTGCATTAATTTGGTATTGGTTTGGTTGGTGTTAAATATATTTTTTGAAAAGGTATAGCTTTTGCTAAACCTTTTTAATTCTTTTTCGAAATTACTTTTGTTTTTAAATACATAATTCAAGTTTGAGTTAAAAGACTGATCAGAAGATCAAAGAAGTGATCTGAGCCATTTTCAAGTGTGTATTCTTAAAATCACAAATTAATACCTTACGCCGAGGTTCATATCCTTCTGGTCGTATCAAAGAAACAAGTTTTTTTATTATTTTTTAAGATCATTTTTAAAACAAACATCCTGGGTAGTGAACCCACTGTTTATGCTTGTCACATAAAAACGAAAAGCTGACAAATACCTTAAATAAATTATGTTTCCTGGCTTAGGAATTTGTGTGACGAGATTAATAAAGGATGTCCGCACTGAATGTGCTCGGAATTTTTATTGAATCTCCCTTGAGACTGGCATTGTCACGCGTTGATGAATAGAGGGAAAAGGGGAAGGAGACGACAGTCGGGGGTGTCCCAGAAGGTGCCACTCTGCTCAGAGGGATTTCTAGAGTCTAGACGTTTGAAATTGAATTGCGTTATGTTGATTTCGTGTTGGACAAGGCTTGCAATGAGCTTGTCTCTTACAAAGAAATTTCATGTAATTTATAAATCTATAATATTAATCAGAGAATGCTTAGGGAGAACTGTAAAAAAGGCTGAATAAATTAAGAGTCAAATTCTGATATTTTCCACCGCCGGCCGATAAGCAAGGCCACCTAAAATAAAGGCTTGAGCGGACGAACGCCAAATTACGACATCAGTGCTGTCGCCAAGTAAACTTAACTTTTTAAATAGACCGATCAATCTGTTGATTTAATATGCTTGTGGTAAAACAACAATAAAATTATCATTAACAATAATTAGCCATGCCATTTGCCAATTGTCTTGCTCGATGGCACTGACTTGATCACGTGATAATTTAATATCCGTCCAGGCCTCTCGACCGCAAAACGACGGATCCTTTTGAAGATCGCTACGATTTTGATTGTAAATTTTGAATCTCTTACTCGGAAGCTGACCTAAAATCATTATGGAGGGATGATTGGCATCGAGAATCATCCGCCTTTTCTGCTTCTGGAGGGTCCTTTTGGCTGGGAGCCAATTCTCTGGAGTCCTGCCCTTCTCATGATGTGAGATTCGTTTCACAAAATAAGTTTTCACCATGCGTCATTTCTACTTACCAAGGTATCAAAATGAATATTTAAACCAACGCAAGCCCATGCTAGATAGCCTTAGTTTTAGGATGTCACTTTTTTAGTTTTATATATATTTTAGTATTTCTAGTACCTTCTTTTTTTTGGAAATCATTAACCTATTCATTACATCTGACATGCAAGTCATTTTTGCTCATAATAATCTACCTTGTACATTGTTGCCACGTCATCCCCGATAATAGGCGGTACTGCCCCTCGAATTATGCGTTATGCTGAATAAATGAATTGTATCGCGAGATATCATGGCGGTCATTTTGCCCAAGTTCATTCTGAAAGCTAATAACTTCTTAATTTGGAAAAAAATTAGATTTCGTCTTTGTAAAAAAAAATAGGATTCGTCTTTGTAAAATAAATTTAGAAATAATTTGATTTTATTAACTATTGGTTAGCTTAGTATGATAATACAATAATATCACAACATTTTTTATGGAGCAGTTTCGGGTTATTTAACATCAATTTCGCTTATCTAAAACAAACAAAAAAATTATAATTTATTATTTAGAGGTCATATTCCTAGATTACTCTCCAGTGCTCTTAATATAATTTAGTTCAAATAATAAAATTAAAAACAAAAATATATTTTATATGGGTATGTACAAAGTGACAAGGGAACAAAAGATGGCGATAACAGTGCTATTACAGCACAGGACAATAATAATAAACAAGAACATAAAAACCAAAATATAATACAAAGCAGTTTATGTTCAGAAATAAAAACGTCTCAGTGGACATTAAACACAAAAGTACAATAAGGAGGATACCGAAACAAACCAATTACTGGAATGAGAATTATGAGAGTATAGCTTATTACTTGTATGCAGATTATTGAAAAGAAGTTGAGATTTCGATTTGGTAGAATTTTTTAAATAATTTGTTTTGAAGCCTATTTAAATTCAGCTAAATTCTGGATAGCATTAAGAACTGAGGGAAGTTTTTTACAAGTAAACGGGCCAGTTACACAAAAAGCTCGATCACAGTAAACGGCTCGATTTGACCTAGAAAGTTCAATTAAACTACTAATAACATCTAGATTTTCTAACCTTAGAGTAAGCTGTCTATCGCTTAAGTTTTGACGGATAGGTGATTAGGTATATAGGTTGGTAACATTTATTGCAAAACTTTGAAGGTCATTAAACAGATCTTGAACTTTATTATTTTAGGACATCGAAACCAATGAAGACAATCTTGTCGTATTGTGGACAATGCTTAGATTTATCAAGTATTATAATGGTATAATGCTTTGAAAAACATTACAACTTCTGTCTATAAACATGTAAAAAATAACACGATGACATAGTAATCCTTTTTTCAAAACCATGATGTTTTAATCTTGTAAAAAAGCTTTCAACGTAATTCCCCTAATGAACACGCAGTGCACTGATTTCCATTAGAATAATGCCTCATATTTCCAATTAGACAATTACATCAAATCCTTGTAGCCCTGCAGGGGGGGCCTTAATGAAACAAGTATGCCTTATTAGTACTTCTGCTGCGAATGTACTTGCCATAGATTGGTTGAACTCGGAGAATGGAAACCGTTAGTATGGCGAGTGAGTGGTGAGAATTCTGTTTCATTGTATTTAATTCATTGCATTTTTGTCAATTCAGATTAAACTTCAATGGACACTAATTTAAAAACAATTGTTAGTATTTGTTTTTAATATTGTCATTATTATTCACTCAAATTGTAGGATTGGTGGTTCCAAAAAGTACCAATAAATACCGTTAAAGAACCCTAAATTATATATTTTTGTATTGCTACTATTACCTTATTATCTCTTTTGTTTCATATACAATCATATCCACCTGCTTTTTCTTTTTTTTTTCTTTAAAATATTTTGTGTACGTATTATCCCTTATGGAATGTGTTGGATTGCACTATCCTCACCACTTACTAGAATAAATATTTTTTATATTATTATTATAAAAAAAGTATTTAAAAGGCTACCAAAAACAAATAAAAATATTATTGCTAAAATCAAATATTGTACCTGCACCTACCTACATATTTACTATTAATTTGACTGTTCATTTTTACTTGTTCGTTATACACTGCTTAAAATATTATTTACGTATATCATTCCCTACCTACCGCATGGTGAGTCGGATTGGGATAGACCGATTAAGGGAAACCTATCATAGACCTCTCCAGATGGACTCTCTCGATCCATCAGTTAGCACCGCAGTGGGAGATATGGTTTCATACGTCTATCACTCCTGGACACATCGACTGCAGATTCCTATTCATACGTTTTTCCTTCCTATAACTTTCCTCTCCTTATTTTTCTCACAAAACCCCCCACACAACATCCCCAAAGATGACAAAGGCCATGAGGGATTTTGTTTTCCTGAGTGCCTCCGGTCTGGAGCTAAACTAAAAAAATAATAATTTACAAATACAAACTGCAAGAAACAACAAACACGCATAATAGAACCACTAGATTTAGTGTCAAAAACGTATCCAATAAATATAGAACATTTCGATATAAAAATCTTTTTTAAATATACATCGGTACTAGATCATATAAAAAATTCCCATCTTCTTCCTGCAAAGAAGATATATATTGAAATTTTGGTTTATTCGTAATTTCATATTCTATTTAATTCATTTAAAATACCTTCAAAATTAAGTCTCTATTATATGAACTTGGTGACACGCTGGTATATTCCACTCTTTACGTTTGAATGTTCTACGTTCCTCTGTAGCATTTTAAAGCACCCTTTTATAGCTAAATTGAAGCGAATTTCGTCTAATCCAACCTGTTCAGAAATTCTAATGAGATTAATAAAAGGCAATAGCAGTTGCCTTTACATCTGCCTCTTCGGCATAAAACTGCCTTAAGTGACGTCATATTAACCATAAAATATTGCCGTAAAAATACCATGAACCTTTTAGTTCCGTCTACGCGACTTTCCAAATTGGCTTTATAATACTGTGGATGTTGACATTGGTACGAGTATGTACATACTTAAAATTAAACTTTGACATGAAATATACTAGATTATACATTCCACCGAAAACAAATGCGTGTGAATAACTTTATAAGTCTAGCTGTAATACAAACCAGACTTCTACAACATATTGGCAGTTCATTAGGTGTTATGTTTTTCAAACAAATAATAAGCTAATTGATGCAAAGCGTCTGTCGTGTACTATTGTTTTCTCATAATTTAAGTTTTAATATTACTTAAGTTATCCTTGATAACTAGTGGTGTTTATTATCGTTTTATTTACAATGATTATTTAACTGGACTTAACAGAAGTTTTGTAGAAGATATGGAACGACAAAGAAGAGCAATTAACATACGGCCCTGAATGCTCTCAAGGCGGTTCTACCACTGTAGCGACGAAGTCAGAAAATTACTCTTCGAGACATACTGCACCGCCCTGTACACATCTGTGGACGCAATACCCAGCAGCGCAACGTTACAAACTGAGGGTGTGCTACGACAATGCGTACAGGCAACTAATGCAACTACCGAGGTTCTGCAGAGCCTCCACGATGTTCACTGAAGGGAGAGTGCACTCATTCCCAGCCTTACTTCGCCACCGACTAGCCAGCTTCTGGAGCAGGACACGGAAATCAACCAACATCATTGTCGTGGCTGCATCCGAGTGGCTCAGTTCCCCACTAAATGAGCGATGGATGCAGATGATGAGGCGACCTCCCTGATGGACGATAAAAAAACAAATATTTCTTTTTTATTTTAATTTCTGTTTAATTTTTGTTTAATTTTATTTTATTTTTTATTTTATGGATATTTTTTTGTTATTTATGTTCAAATTTTATTTTCTTTTATTGTTTTCATTACCTAATACGTTGCCATATTTTATTTCTTCCAGATTTTTATTTACTTTGTGTGTAATTTGGCAGACTGGGATTCCACTACCCTCCCAGCCCTGCTGGAATAAAAACTTAATTAAATAAAATAAATAAATTAACGTTCATTTTAAATGATTTGCTGGGTTAATTTGAAGCAGGGGAAATATTCACTGAAGTTGTCCACCTGTAGATCGGATGTGATCGGCAATATTCGTAACCGTTCGGATAGACTCAAACGAGGGGCAGTCGTCCCTCTCATATTTTACAACTTTCGATTTACCAGTCTGTGTGTTTACTCCCTCTTCTATATCATGTCGCTTCATGATCTATGTTCACTCCTTCTTCTTCTCAAAAATAACCCGTACAGCAACTCCAAAGATAATATGGGTCCTGAGACCAAACTGTAGGGACTATAAAAACCGCCAAGTAATTAATTTATAGAGTGAAGGTAGAAACAAAGGCAAGTTCACGTTGTCGTACATAGATGCGATTTGCGGTAGTGTGGGTGAACTATGTTGGCGAACGCGTTGTGCGCGGTGTCGTAGAAGGTAATAATGGTTCATGTCACATCTCCTTCGTTTCAAATATCTGTGTAACATAAGTATTAAAGTATTTTTTTGTAATCGTGTCGAGTTTCAGTTTCTATTAGTGTGACATGGCTGATCTGGTGAGAAACGAAACATTTTTCTTTTCCAGTTAGTTAACTTTCACTCTGATATCAGAGTGTATATTTTTAAGAACTGATGGTGACCCTAACTATTTTAATGTTGTTTATAGCTCCATAAAGCAGTTAAATGCAGCGACTTTACAATGCACACAAAATAAGCTTGGTTGTGCTTAACGTTCATTATGCACTTTTAATGCATCGCTAACGAACCGAGAAAAATAAAGCTTAGCAATGAATTCAAAGGGGTTTAAATATTAGGTAAGGTGCATAAAAGCTGCATAAATCTAATTTGCAGTGTTAATCACTTATCCCAAATACAATAATATGAAGGCTTTAGGTAACGAAAGTAAGAAACGGAATAATTTAAAGATAAATTAACAAACTTAGGGGCTATTCCGGTTTTAATTAAGGACGATGACTTGGCTATTTTAAGGTTAATGACAATTCCTTACTCTCAAGTAGTACCGGAATCGGTTTTTACCAATATTGTTACATAAATTATACGATTTAAAAACTGACGACATAATACACGACAAGGAAATGAATGTAAAGGAAAAGAAGAATACACACTACAGTAAGAAAAAAAAATCGATGGCTGTCAAGAATGGCTTTCAATGTTCATAACAAGTTGATAGACTTTCAGTACCTGTGGTATAAATACTGCACCTACTTATTACCTTAACTATGCAGAACATACCCCAACAGTACGTTTCTAACACAAAATACTCTGAATTGCGATGTCACAGTTCCTACTATTAGCAGGGGTGCCCGGGTTCATGGGGTGAGGTTTGTGTGGGTCTTGGCGGTTGGATGCGTCCGCCCACCAGTGTTTAGCAGATCGGGAGAAACTCTGAGGGAGACCTTTTTGCCCTACAACCGAACTCTCTCGGAACGTCGCTTTACACCGCAGTGAAAGGAATGGATTCATACTATATTCGTCACTCCTGTACTCCAGACTCTAGACATTGACCCTCGAGATCCTATCCACCTCCCATGCCTTTTTACTTCTCAGAACTTCACCTTTACTCAACAGTCCCTTCACGCATCACCCCCAAAGATGATGTAAGCCTAGGGAGGAACTATTTTTCTCAGGGTATCCTGTACGGAACTGATATAAAAAAGTCTGCTATGCGTATAATGTTTATTATTTGTGGCTCTTCGTGGTGTGACGAAGATGTATTATAAATATTTTGTATTTTTATTCCCGTGGAGTATATTTTCTTAACACTTGATTAATCAATGAAGAAGTAGGTAGGTTGTACATAATAAATAGAGTACCTTCTGAAAATTTGCGACTAAATGTTTTTAAGGAAAATTCTTTATTTTTACTCGAAAAAACTTACAAACAATGCCATTTTCATTTGCAAATTTGCAAATTATCGTAATGCTCGTATTTTTCCAGCAATTTTTTTGTATTTTAATAATTAGACTAAGCATTCTAAATATATATTTTTTATACAAGCGCTTGAATTCCCATATTATAATCGAACTCATCTAACTTCGTGTCGAAATGCCACATACATAGGTGTCTACCGTCATTCATTTTTCGATTTTACCAAAGGAAAAAATGATTGAAACACTCTCGTTACGTATTTTGATAGTAATCACCTAAAAGATAACATAACATCTCTTTTGTTGAAAAATACCTCGTAATTGCTAAAAATAAAAACAGATGAAAAAATTAATGCAATTATCGCCAAAAATATTTTTATTTTTCATATCCCTGATAATATTTTTTTTATCTGAACATGTAATTTTGAGATCGTAAGGATTTATACAGAACCCCTCATGTTTTTCTTCTCATATCAATGCATGATGTACCTATTTAATTATCAAATTCTTTTATAAAATACTAACTTAACCTAACTTTCGAGAGTAGCTATAAGATGCCGATTGGCAATGACATAAAAAAATTGGGCTTTCTTATTAATTTCGATATCAAGAACGCCAAATAAAAGTCTTCTATATTTCCATGAAGTATGTTGTTTAAGTCTGTAAATAATTTTTGGGGTGGTTTTGATGGATTGCCGAAGTTATACACCTTTACACAAAGTAAAACCACTAAAGTCAGTCTTTAATAAGCACTTAAATCTTAAATACCTCTAAACATGTAACTTTGTGGTAAAGCGATTTGATGATTTTTGGCTTGTTAAATGCTAAAACTTTGAACTTTGAGCCAAGGTTGAACAATGTTTTTTTAACCCCTCACGCTAATTTGTTGGGTTTTCCAAACAACTCGTATAGGTCTCAAAGAAATCGTTGTGTCTACCTTACTATCATGGCTACGAGTACGATATAAACAGTGTTATAAATAAAAAACATCATGCTTTATATTCAAATCTAAAAATTAACCCCAAATAAATTAAAATGTTCATTAAAATGTTGTAAAAAAAAATGAAACTTTGGAAAATTTGGAAATTTTTCATTCAAACAATATTTTTTTTACATTATCTCGCTCACGGCCTATGTCATATTTAGGAATGCTGTTTCAAGGATTTTTTTAGGAAAAGGAAGGAGAGCAAGTTCTGGGAAGGGAAAAGTGTGAGGAAATTGGAAATGTCAATGCGTTCAGGAGTGACAAACGTATAAATCCATCCCTCTCACTGCGGTGCAAGGCGATGCGTGGAGAGAGTCCGATTGGAGAGAAATCCTTCCGATTTCTCTGAGCTCATTCTTCAAAAAATATGAAATAACATGTTCTGAAGTAAGAATGAGTTAAGTTTTTGCCATTCTCAATCCATTTTGTTAATATAAAATTTATTACCACTCACGACCAAAGCATTCAAAGTGTTATATTATATCTATTCACCGCAAATATAGATTCTTAAGCATCAATTAATTAATTTTATACCATTCTCAACCCATTTTGTAAATATAAAACTAAATACCACTCACGACCAAAGCATTTCAAGTGTTATATTATATTTATTCACCGCAAATTTATATTCTTAAGCATCAATGAATTAATTTTATACCATTTTGTAAAAATAAAACTTAATACCACTCATGACCAAAGCATTCCAAGTGTTGTATTATATCTATTCACCGAAAAAATATATTATATTCATAAGCATCAATGAATTAAGTTTATGCCATTTTCAATCCATTTTGTAAATATAAAACTTAATACCACTCACGACCGAAGCTTTTCAAGTGTTATATTATAACTATTCACCGCAGCTGTTATGGTTCATTCCTTTAAAAACATGTGGCTAGCCAGAAAGATTCTGCGAGCGTTGGCTTCCTTCCAAAACCATCTGAAGACGACCATTGTCGTGATGTCTCCACGTGTAGAAGAGGTTTTGTATGAAAATTTATACCCCCTTATGATATCTGCTCACCGTACACTTTCCAGTTTAAAATGGCTTACAATGCAATGCGCTTTTAAGAACACTTTGTTTTGAAATAAAGATTTGTAAAACTGCATTTTCAGAATTGCAGCGTTTATTTTGTTACTTCTACGTGTTAGGATGCAGAAAATGAAATCCATTTGGATTATGAGATGGTTTTAAGTCACAGATTTAATATCGTTATTTTCAGTATGCACGGAAAATTGCGGAATAAAACTTTTGATATTTTAACTACACGGTCAAAAACTTTTTGAATCAGGTCTTTGTTTCGACACATTTTAAAGAAGTAATTATTAGTAATCCCGAAGCGAATAATTTCTTTCAAATTTGACCCAACAAATTGTGGTAAAAAAGGGGATACTGTGTGGAATATCTTTTTAGGAAAATGAAGGAGATGAAGTTCTGGGGATGAAAATGGTATGAGGGTTGGGTAGAAATCTGGAGGGTCAGAGTGTTCAGGAGTGACAAACGTATAAATTCATTTCTCTTATATGGTGTCTCGAGACTGTTAACTTTTTTAATGTGAGTACTGCACAAGAGTACCAACTGTGAGTGCAAGTGAGACTATGGAATATATTGTGAGAGTGCGGGTAGTGGGAAGGAGAAGGATATAAGGAAGAGAAAGGTGGGGAAGTACCTTGCCATTCAGATCTGATCACCAAGCATAGCTGACGTCATTTCAAGCAACATTTCGATTCTGAATGGTGGTTTTACACTACGGCGAGACAAATTATCCATATGTACTATATATTATTTTTAATTACTTCATTGTGAAATAATGGTAGAATTTGAAGCCAAGGAGCACTTAACCACAAAGATCGTCAGATTATAATAAATATTCTATCTTCACGTTCATTCTCTCATTAAACAAAAATTTTCAACAGCTTTAAATTTCTCAAAAATTATGCGAAACGGTAGATTTTTTTTTTTTTTAAATTATTTCTGGCTTTCACCCTTCAAGGGTGTTCTAGGCCATCATTTAAAATTACAGAGAAAGGGAAAGGTGAATTTATATATTAATTTTATTTAAATGTACAAATTTCAGAATTATATGGAAGATTGGAGTCGAGTTCAGACTTAGAAGAGATGAAATGTTGAATGGAGGGGAGGCAATTTTAGATAACGCTTGATAGAAGAGAGGATATTTATTTAGAGAGGGACAACCAAAAAATATGTGATCTAAAGAGCCCACATCTAGACCACAGAACGTACAATCTGGGGAGTCAAGGATGTGAATTTTAAAAAGGTGAGAAGGAACGGAACAATGACCGATTCTCATTCGAATAAGTGAGGAAATTTCTTTTTTGGAAAAATGGGGAAATTTTTGAAACCACGGTTTTGATGGGATAGTCCTTTGTATTGAGGCGTAGTGAGCTCCCTTGGATTGACTGGCAATGTTCCAATACTCTGTCCAAACATTGCGGGATCTATCTTTGATGATGGAAAAAATATCAGATAGGGGAATATGGTTTACGAGGGTAACAATAGGGTTGGACGCTCCTTGTTTTGCCAAAGAATCTGCAATATCGTTACCCACTATGCCAATGTGTCCAGGGATCCAAACAAGAATTACGGTTTTTCCAGAGCTTTGAATGGAGGCTAACAGCACTCTAATGAGGCATACAAAGTGATCATCAGGATGAAGAAGAGGACAGGATTTAAGTTTTTGGAGGGAACTGAGAGAGTCAGAGAGAACAAGGGAATGTTCACAATTATTTTTGATTATATATTTGAGTGCTTCAATTATTGCAATGCACTCAGCAGAGAATATTGAAAATTGGTTTGAAATTGAATAAAATATTCTATCATTAGAATTATTGTGGTAAACGTTAATACCTATACCACAGTTAGGAGAGTCAGGAGATTTGGAGCCATCAGTAAATAAAAGAGAAGAGTTGGGCCATTTAGAAGAAATAATGTCATTGAACATATTATTAACAGTACGGGCAGGGAGATTGGAATGACTTTTAAGGATGCCGATCCCTTCCAAAATTGTTGGAGATAGGGTGACGTGACTATATTTTAATTTGTATAGTGGAAGAAGATCATTTTGGATAATTTGAAGCTCTGAGAGAGAGCGAAAATTTTTACAGATGGCAGGAAGAGGTTTAGTTCGAGCTCTGATTGTAGATGAATGTGTTGAGTCTTTGAACAACGAAACTCTGGGAATAACCTGATGACATTTAGAATTTAAACATTTAAGAACAAATTTGTCAGCAAACAGTTGTCGCCTTAAATAAAGTGGGGGATCAGAACATTCCACTTGAAGGGAATTGATGGGCGACGACTGCATCGCTCCAGTTATTATTCGCAATGACTTTGATTGAATTTTGTCTAATTTACTGAGTGCATTTTTGGAGGCAGTACTAAAAAGTGGGCAGGCATAGTCGAGATGACTTCGAATAAGTGCATTGTAAAGCAACTTAATGCAGGTAGGGTGAGCACCCCACCAAACGCCAGTCAATGATCTGATGATATTTAAATTTTTTTCACATTTAGTAACTATATTGTGAATATGGGAAGACCATTTAAGTTTCCTATCAAATGTTACTCCCAAAAATTTTACTTCAGAGGCGTTGGGGATTGGAGAGTTTTTAAATAAAATTTGAACAGGAGGATTTTTATGACGGTTTGAGAAGGTGACACACTGACTCTTTTTGACTGAAAGTTCCAGACCATTTAAAGTGAGCCATGTGCAAAGGGCATCCATGGCTTCATTAAGATATTTGACGGCAAGAGGGATGATTTTGGATGATAAGTAGAAAGCTAAATCATCTGCGAACTCAATAACTTTTACTTGAGGGGGAATAGAGACATGCATATCGTACGTGTATATATTATACAGTATAGGGGATAATACATCGCCTTGGGGTAAACCTTTCCAAATTGATCTACTCTGAGGAGTAACATCTGGTAGTTCAATGAAAATTTTTCTATCAAGAAATAGATTAATAATAGATTGGACAAACATGGGGGGAAGGCCAAGGCCTAAAAGTTTTTTTTTAAGGATTGGGATGGAAACATTGTCAAAGGCACCTTCTATGTCTATAAAGACTGCAAGACATACTTCATGGTTAGAAATGGATAAATTAATATCAGTGCTGATGATGGCAAGGTTATCTTGCGTACATTTTTTTTTCCTAAATCCAAATTGAGATGGAGAGAGAAGCTGATTACTTTCGACAAAAAATTCTAACCGGTTTTTAATTAATTTTTCATAAATTTTACTGAGGGTGGATGAAAGAGCAATTGGCCTGTAGTTAGATCCAGAATTGGGTGATTTGTTTGATTTTAGGATTGGGATGATTATTTGAGAACTCCAGTCATCAGGCATTATGCCAGACTGAAAGATTTTATTTAAGATGCTTAGGAAATGATTCAGAACATTATCATTACTATTTTTGATAATGCTATAAGGAATACCATCTCTGCCTGGAGATGAGTCTTTGACTGTTGATAAACAATTTTTTAATTCAATTAAAGTGAATGGAGAGTCTAGCCAATGATCAGACATAGGAGTGTTGTGGATGGGAGTTATTTCATCTAAGTTAGGTACAGAAGGGGGGGCAATTTTGTCCAAGAACTCATCTATCCATTTAGAATGAGACGCTCGAGGAGATGTTGAACTGAAGGAGGATCGAAATCTTCGAATCATAGACCAAACTTCCGAAATTGGAGTATTCGGAGATACTGAACTGCAGAAGTTGTACCACCCGGATCTTTTTTTTGACCTCAATACCCTTTTGGCATTGGCTTCGGCATTTTTGTATATAAGATAGTTCTCCATAGTCATATTGTGACGATAAGAAAGAGATTTAGCTTTCCGAATTCTCACTACCTTAGAACATTCCTCATCCCACCAGGGAGTCGGAGGGAGTTTTTTAAGAGATTTGGTTTTAGGGAGAGGATTTGATTTATGTATTGCAGTTATGAGCATCGATTTGAAGTTATCGTAGTCATCTTTGACAGATAATACATCGGAAGAGGGTAAATTTTGTATAAACTTATCCATATGCGAGTTAAATTCGTCCCATTTGGTGTGTTTTGTTTTAATCTTCGTCGAAATATGGGACTTGTCTGAATGGAAAGAAGTTTGATAAGTGATGATGATCGGGAAATGATCACTGGAGCAAGGATCGGGGGACACCACCCATGAGGAGAGAGGTGCCAGATTTGTAGAGCATATGGAGAGATCCACTGCACTGGGGTTTGTGTTGGGGCGAGAGATTCTCGTAGGAGATCCGTCGTTCAAAAGGAAAAGGTTGGATTCATCTAAAAAATCCATAACATTTCGACCATCTCGATCAGAGAAAGCAGAACCCCAGACGGGGGAATGGGCATTAAAATCGCCCAATAAAAAGAATGGAGGGCTTAGTTGACGGACAATTTGTAACCAAGCTTGCTTATTGAAGTGAGATGATGGGGGAATATAGATAGAAACAAAGGATGTGTCCTTTATTTTAGCTGCAACCATTTGAAAGTCAGCATTGGGGGGTTTGATATTATTTATTGGGGAAAACGGAAGGGATTTTTTAATAAAAAGGGCAGCACCGCCGCCCGTACCTTCCAGGCGATCATCACGGAGACAGGAGTACCCTCCCACATTAAAGTGGGTGGATGGAGTAAACCATGTCTCCGAGACAGCAGCCACAGAAACAAGGTTTGAATTTAATAGGTTAAGAAGGTTCGATTTGTTAGAAATAGCACTGCGGCTATTCCACTGAAGTATTCTGACATCTTGAAGTGCCATTTTGAACAAATGATTTTAACGTGGAAATAATAGAAGCAGCGTTGGACGGTAGATTAGTTTGAGAAGAAATTAGGTCAATTAGAAGCATAATAAGAGTTTGTATAAATGAAGAATTATCTTGCGAGAGTTGTTCAGAAAGCTTTTGATGGTTTGTTGAGGACGAATTATAGTTGATTGCGCACCCATTTGTGGCATTTGAAAGAGGAGAACCATTGGAATTTAAGAGAAGTGAGTTGTGTTGTTGCCGATCATATCCAGGAGCCGGTTTAGAGACAGGGTTTTTGTACATAAATTTAGTTGATCGAGAAGATGTTGAGGAGAAGGGGAGAGGGTTGGATGGAGAGTTACTGGATAAAACCTCGGCAAAAGATTTTTTGACAGGCGGGAATAGTTTAGAAGCCTGCAGAAAAGACAAGTTTTCAGAGGCCATGGAAATTTTTATATTTTTTTGGCGAGTTTGTTCAGGACAAGAAGAGTGAATGGCGGAATGAGCGCCTGAGCAGTTAAAACATTTAGGTGAAGAGAGAGAAGAACATTGGTCAGCCGTGTGGTTTTCTCCACATTTGAAGCATCTGGGAGGGGATCTGCATGCAGCTTTGGTATGACCAAAACGGCAGCAATTGTAGCACTGGGTGGTGGGGTAAGTATAAATTTCAACTGGTAAGGAGTTGAAAAATAAATAGATATGGGAGGGAAGAGATTGTCCTTCGAATGTGATCACAACAGATTGGGAGGGCTTCCAGGAAACATTGCCCTCAGAGGTGTCCTTATAATTTAGCCTCCTGGCTTTTATGGGATTGCCGATATGTTGAGGGGTTGAAAGAGAAGACAGAATTTCTGGAATGGACAGATCGGTCGAGATACCCCTGACCAGGCCCATACGAGAAACATTGAAAGTTGGGATGTACGCCTTGAATTTAGAATTAGATGTAATAAAAATGTTTTTAATAAAGTTGTTGGCGGCTGAACCTGAGAGGAATTCAACAGAGATTCGGAAGCGACCCTCGGCTTTTACACCTCCGGGCTTAATCGAAAGGTTCTTGTTGGTTGAAAGGAATTTACCAAATTCAAGAGGATGGATGGTTTTACCTTGCTCAGTTTTTTGCGCATAAACAATGTAGGGGCCACAGGAATGAGTAGAGTAAAAATTGGTTGGAGGAGGTTGATGAAGATCTGGTAGAGACTGAGAAGTAGAAGGAGAGTCATGCTTTACTGGGGAAGAGGGACTAAACTTCCTTTTTTTTGTGGAAGTTAGAATGACAGATTCACTGTCAGAAATTACAATATTTTCACCATCTGGAGGGTCAGGGGGAGGATCTGGGGGCTTTTTAGGATGTCCAGGAGGGAAATCCTCCTCCATTGTTCACAAAATTACAAACAAAAAAATATGTATGGAAAGTGACAGTAGTGAAAAAAAGGTTATAAATATCTGGAAATCAGCGACGAAAAGTGACTCCTGGAAGATCAGAGGGGAGAAGAATCCTCAAGGAACAACACACTACACTTTATTGACCAGAAAACATAAAAATATTAGTTAAAATAATAAAAAAGATTATTTTTTTTAAGAGAGAAAACAAAACAACTGATGACAGCCAAATGTTCAAAATTCGAATCCCGAAACGGTAGATTCTAGCAGCCATTTTAAAAAGCACCAAAGAAATTACAAAAAAAAAACATTTCACGTATTTTTAATACAGATAATGCCTAGCTTATATTTAGTTCTCTATAGTCCTAATGTAAATATTATATTATCGCTCAAGAGTCCCGGCTGCTCCCGTCTGGAGACAGTGAGAATATGGTATCCCCAATTGAGGTATGTTTTGAGGCTTGAGCAGTGGAGAGTGAGAAGAACGTGGAGAAGTACCTGGCTGTTCAGGTATAGCCATCAAACACGGCTAAAGCAATTTCAAGCAAAGTTCAAATTCTGAATGGTGGTCTTACACCAGGGCGATACTGATAGTATCTTCAACCCTGGAATAATTAATTAATTACAATTACAGTTGAATATAACGCAACTGTATGGTCTCCTCGCAATAACGTGTATTCTCAAGTAATAGAAAGAGTACAAAAAAAAATCGTAAGCTTTGAAAATAATAAACTAAAAATACCAAAAGAACAATTCAACTACACTTATCTTCTGC
Source organism: Limnephilus lunatus (assembly GCA_917563855.2). Lineage (NCBI taxonomy): Eukaryota > Metazoa > Arthropoda > Insecta > Trichoptera > Limnephilidae > Limnephilus > Limnephilus lunatus. The sequence goes on along the minus strand of OU830594.1, from coordinate 87,103,791 downwards.
GTTTATCTAATTTATTAAATTTGAGTGACAGAAGAACTGTTTTTGATCTAATATTTTTATTTAAAATCTTGCATAATAAAATTAACAGCCCTGAATTTTTGGCGCTCATAAATTTTAATGTGCCAGCCAGAAACACAAGGTCAGTACTACCGTTTTATTGTGGCAATACTACGACTATATCCCATTTCAATATACCACTACACAAAATTCAAAACTTAGTCAATATGTTTTCACACATAAATGTACGAAATGTGTCGCTTATAAAATATAAGCATGAAATAATAAATCATTTATCCTCTTTAAGTTAATTTATTTGCATGTATTACATATAAGTATATTTTTTCATTATTACAATATTGTAATATTTAAATATCTTAGCATTTATTTTCGTTTTGTTATCTGAATATCTACTATGTCTTTCTCAAGTATTTTCTTTCTGTTTTACAAACTCACTAGAGCTGGATTTTTCATGTTGTTGCTATATACTATATTATATTATGTAAAAGCCGAAAGGCGTTAATATTATATATAAATAAATATGCCGAAAATACGTTATATGCCTAATTTTTGAAACAACAGAAGGCAAAAGAGCTGTCACGCGTAATAATAATTGCGCATCAGAACTTGTTTATAAATCAATTGAATTTAATAATAATATTATTGAATATTTAAATAAAATTAAAATTAAAATGAAGTTCCACAAAATAAACTTGATAACAATAAATCATTCAGTATTCATGAATTGACTTCGTGAATTTCTAGATATTGTATTAATCTCATGTTCTCGCAAAGTACCTTCATCAGAATCCAACTTCTAGGTAGTCGATAACGCGGCATCGATTCGATCAATCTCCCAGACGTATCATTCACCACTTTATCAAAATTCACATCTTATTCAACTTCCCATTCTTCTCCAGATACCGGGCCATACTTTCCCCCTTACTTTCTCCCCTGTTCACTTCACCTACCCCACCCCCATACACCACCCCTACCCGTATCGAATTGGCCAACCCTAACATTATCCTCCCCTAAAGTTGAACACGTTGCTGACAGATGCAAACCCCCAAAAGTCTTGTAGTCACCTATCAAAGGGATGACGCAAACTTGACTCCGGCGATGTGTTCTCTATGGGGATGAAATCGGGGGTGTGTGATTCCGTACAGATGTTTAGAATAGTGAGTTTAAAATTATATCCGTGTTTTCAGAAAATAACAAGACTTTACTCATTTGTAATTTTTTTGAATATGGTAAAAAAATTACTTGATAAGACTATAGTCATTATGTTACCTCCCCGGTAAGTATGCTCCCTTATATTTTTTGCCTGTACAGTACATCTTTACGCATCATCGCGTTTATTGGTCAAATCATTGTACATAATATAGTTTCGTATCAGTGATAGATGAACCGGTGGATGCAATTTTTAACCATAAATAAAAAGTACGATTGTAGATATTATATGTTTGTACAGCCCTCTTGAGGTGATTTTTAAAAAGAACGGTGATATGCAAATCATCCATATATTATTATTAATCCTTTTTTTGGTGCTTCAGATTTTATGTCCGGGTCAAATCTTCCCCACAGAAAAGACCAAACCCTTCCACACACTTTTCCACAAATGCTTATCTTGTCAATCCACGCTATGTAAGTGCACTATATAAGTACAATAAATACAAACAAAAAAACAAGAACATTACGTCAATCCACCAAAGACCAAATAGGAAAATAATTCACCGACTCCAGATATTTTCATATCAGAGGGTTCGGCTCGGTAGAACTCCTAACTGGACCGATAAATCCAACTGATCCCTAAATATAAATATGTAAAAAATCTTTCGTAATCCTACATGGATTTCTTAATAATTGTTATTTCTTATAATATATAATACATATTAATTAATAATAAACAAATTCATTTAAAAAAAAAATAAGGAAAATGAAAGTAGAGGGTAAACGCTCATAATCGGACATGACCGTGCTATGAACGTAGCAGGCACGAAAAGGAACACGATACGCTAGGTGACCCTACAATTGATCCGGTGACAATTAGATAGTTGGCCCGTTGACAGTTGATCCGGTGGACAGTTGATCCGGCGGACAGTTGATCCCTCGGACAGTTGATATTCTAAAAGATTATTTCTTCAAGTAAGTAAACCACCTACAATCAGTACAAAATTCTATGATAAAGTTATTAGTTCAAAAAAATATTTTTTCACAGAGACGAAAAATTTCATTTTTGTATCGGAATTTAATAATATTACCGATGCAGGCCTTATTATGGTATATAATATTGATTCAGCATGTATCTGAGTCTGATTATAAGAAGAAAGTTGAACATGAGCATAATACGAGGTTCACAAAGAATGAAGGAATGCTTGTTCTAAAATATAATAGTAACTACGGACGGCGAACCCTGTAATTTAACGTGCCAAAAATATTTAACATGTTACCAACTAATATAAAAAATTGCGACTCTACAAATAGATTAAGATATATATGCTGAAACAATGATTACTAAATAGAGATTGTTTATATTAATGAATTTGTGTTAATTGTGACAATTTGTATAGTTATAGTAATAATAATATGTATGTATGTTTAAATTGTAATTGAACATTAACATAATGTTGACAAACTGCTTTATTGCGGTTTAACTGGATTGTATCTTGAAAACAATAAAATAAAAATAAATAAAAAAACAAGTATGCAAATACGATATACGGCCGTACAACCAAAGTCGATATTACTTATATCTGCAGGCGTCGAGGGACAATCCGCCGTAAAAAATATTTTTACTAACAATAATTTCGACTCTCCGAAGCAGCGTGCGGTCACTAAAACGGGCCGCACACGCCATTCCCTCTGCTCCGCGCAACTAGGTTTGTTCTCCTCTCTCTTATGGGCAGATCTTTTTCTTCGTTACTTTATGGTTGGTACCATATTAGTATCGAAATTCACTAATTTAAGTTTATTTGTTAATTATTTTGTTAACGGGCGGTATTTCCCATGCTCACCTGTCAAATTAATGAATAAATTTTAATTTTTTAACACGTCTTATAATATTTCTTATTCAGATAATAAATAATTGAGATGATAATTGAATTCATATTATATCATTTACGAAAAGATAACACTAATAAACCAAACGAAAATATGAAAAAGAGCAATACAGAGAAATAAAAAGATTCGAAACTGGGACACGAACCCAGAACCTCTCGACTTACCGAGATAAACGCCTTATTCGACTACTTCAACCTCTTATTCAAAGTTATATTTGTCAATCTCATAATTAAAATATCAGAATTAAAAGACAAACAACCGAAATCTCTTTCATATATTTTAAAAAATTATTATTAGTCGTATCTTCATCAACAGTTATATATTACATTGATGGTAATAGACATCTTTTGAGAGTAATAAAAAGAGAGTTTTTCTAGTAAAAAATGAATTCATAATAATTTTAGGAGTAGAATTTTATTCAGCATCGATTATCGTCGGCATTATACGGATTGGAAAATTCTATAAACCTTTGTACATTAAAACAAACTTGTGTTTTTCTTGAAACACTCTTAGAATAAAATACATTAAGATATTGAAGTATGAAGGTACTAAATACCTCTCCTATTTTCGATACTCTTGTTAAGCTCTCGAAAATTTCATAAACTTATACGAAAACATGTCTAAAATTGAAACGTGATCATCTGAGATTTTTGCGCATTATTGCAAGTATGGTTGGTAGGCAAAAATATATGTAAGGATACAAGTTTTTTCAAGAATTAATCTTCATTCGCTTATCAAATCCTCGGGGAAACATAATATTTGTTTATATTTCACAAACATGGTGTATAGTTATGTATATATTTAATTTAATGCAAAGGGTTATTTTTTTATTCTTTCTTACGTTCATACCTAGCAAACCCAATACCATCTACACAAATATTATATTCTTGAAAACCATACGAAATAAAACAAAGCCATTAAAAAGCGACCATTATTATTAACTTATTTTTTTAAATTAGCTCCACAGAGCAGGCCCTAAGGAAAATAATTACTCTCAGGGTGTAAGTCATCTTTGTGGATGCTGATTGCAGTATACATATTTGTAGGAAAGGGAGGAAAGAAAGTACTGGAAACGAAAAAAGTATATTATTAATCTATCCCTCCCACTGCGGTGTAAGGCGATTTTCTGAAAGAAGTTGTAGAGGTCAAAAGGTATCCCTCAACCATCCCTTTTCGGTCTGCAACAAAGTTGGTGGGCAGACCTCACCCCATGAACCCGGGTACCCCTGTTAAATCAACAAACGTAGCAAACCATTTGGAGAGACGGTCTCAAACGGGTGACCTATGGAAGAGGTGTTAGTTATCCAATAAATGGTTTCCGGGAAGTCGGTACGCGATACCCACCTATCAAATTGTTATATAATAAATTCATGCCTATATATATTTATTTATAACCACTAAGCGCTTTTTGCCACAATATGGCACTATTTAAATTTCCTCGGATTGCTTTGCTACCAATTTTGTCAAATTTTCCCTTAATTGTAAGTAATTAAGTATAAGTTTGCGATTTTATAATATTTTTTTCATAAATCCTACAAATATCTGATAATCGACAAAAGAAATGTGAACTATAGGCTAGACAGAACTATAATCAGTTTGTCTGTCTTCATAATATTAAAATTCGGAGGTATTTTAATATTATGAATTTTTTATCTGATAATCGACAAAAGAAATGTGAATTATAGGCTAGACAGAACTATAATCAGTTTGTCTGTCTTCATAATATTAAAATTCGGAGGTATGATTTTTTTTAATGTGACCACCTTAAAATCTCGAGCAAACTGAGAAAAAGTTTTAAATTGCACTGTCGCTCCAGAGGACAAAGATATAATTTTTTTGTTTGTAAATTTACAAGCAAATGAAACACAAATAATAATAATAAAAATAATAGTTTTTTGCAGTGCATAATAAAATAATACAAGCAGATACATCTTCAAAAGTCATCAAATTAAACCCGATTCCTCTAAAATGTCATTACATTACAGCTGTGACGTCACGAGCCACCCTAACAAAGCCAGCCACCCTAGAGGACGTCCCCTTCTCGGTCTGCGAGCGGCACATCCCCACAATGCCACAATCGAGCGCTCCAAACGACCCAACAAACCCACGCGGCACCCCTAAACCAACTAACCATTAAATTTCCCGTTTCCTTTTACTTACACGAACAAAATTGCGGAAAACTCAAACAAATTGGGTGGAAGTTGTAGGTTGCTTTTGATGAGTAACTGAAATGGTTATTTTTAAAAAGGAAAAAATTACAATGATTATTATTATTTGTGAGGGAACAAATGAAATTTTTACAATTATTTAAGCTTGGAAAAGAGCTCGCAATAAAAGGAGAATTTTTTCTTGTTCAAATTATTTTGTGTGTGAATTGGACGGTGAGTTCTGAGGTTGTTATTATTTTTCTTATTATCACTTTAACTCCAGGTGGGAGAAAAATGATTTCCTATGTCATCTTTGGTGATGCTGTCTGAATTGTCGATTTAAGTTCAGAACCCGAGAAGCATACTAATGCAAGTCCAAAATTTGAAGAAATGAAATTTTGATGCAGACTTGAAATAAATTATTATGTTTATCAGTGGCAAAAAGATACAGGTCCCATCATGAAGAAAAACAGGATTTTCAAAAATATATACGGATGCCACTTCCTTTGATGCAACAACTATTTAAGAAGCAGAAAGATGTACCATGGACTTGCATCTTTATGATTTAGTTGGATTTTAAATACTGTGACTTAAATCAGATGTCAGAAAGAACTGCAGCATTGTATGTTTAATAACAAAATTAAAACCATCAGCGCATTGAACTTATTTGAAGTTTTGGAATTCACTCACCCTTCAATATTATCCTTGTAACTAAATATATTTCATAATTTAAAAATTATCGTCACGGCAAGTAGTATTAGTAGAGGTCTTCGGAGACGTCAAGGTGCGTTGTGTGAATGAAAATGTTGATTTTTTTTCCTTTGGAGGAAACAGACCACTTTGCGAAGCGGGTGTGGGTACCGCCACCCCGAGAACCATTTATTGGATAACCAACACCTCCACAATAGATCTCCTCAAGTGGTTTGCTACGTTAGGTTACTTAGCAGGTCGTGGCGGCGCATGCGTCTGCCCACCTTTTTTGTGGCGGCCGGATCGAGAGGGAAGAAGTGAGGGAGGCATTTGACCTTTCCAGCCGGACTCTGTCAATCCTTTGTCCAATCCAATCTTTTTTTTCAGAAGGTTTCTTCGACTGGTTATAGCCGCTATTTTTCTTTTTCTTTTAGGTACAAACACTATTATCTCTATTTTTATGTTACCTATTTCAGAAGAATTATTACACGGGCTACTACTTCTATTTATCTATTGTATAATGTTAATGTAAGTACTTGCATACTGCTTACTAACCCCGTATGAATGGACATTGGAGGGTCTGGAGTCGAAATTATTTAAAGTAACGTAAGTTTATTGCCTTTTGTTGCCATCACGGTGCCGTAATCGTGAATCGTCACGGTAATTATAAAATCATCCAGTTACAGTCATGCTGTAATTCTCGTAGAAAATCTGGAATAATCGCGTATTCGAGGGTAAACATTGATACGAGTATGAGAGCGGGACTCCATTTCTCCTGGTTAATTTGTTGGAAACGTTCATGGTTTGATGCCGCATTAACCCCGACAATAATTTCTACACTTTACTTCGGGAATTTAAATTCCCTCACTCCCCCAGCTTCAGTAAGAATGTACTTCTTAACTTTGTGGGGATTCTAGAACATATTTAACAAAAACATAAGACTTCAATGTGGGAGCAGAGTATTTTTAGCAATGTGAAGATGTGTTTGGTTTTTTTGCAAAAACATGTGCTTTTTTATCATATTTTCAAAAAGATAAGGCTTTAATGTGGGAACAGAGTGTTTTTAGCAATGTAACATTATTTGTTGATGATTTGTTAGGTTTTTATGCAAAAACGTGTACTTTTTATCATTAATAATTTTGTGTTCCAGAGATAACAAAAAAAAAAAACATAATTATATAATGCAAACCTATTTAAATGCTTTTTCGCCCCTAATCTTCAAATAAACAAATTTAAAGAATATCATTTAGGTAGGATGACCCGATGGTTTGTTATGAAAAGAACTGATAACATGATTTATTTAGTCACTGGTTTTATTATTCTTATTTTTTTAGTCGTTTATACGGCTTTATTTTTATTTATTATTTTTAATTGGTAAACTAATGTTTAATACAAGATTTGTATGTATAGCACAAAGGGTAACAATTATTATAAGCAATAATTATTAACCTGAAATACTCGTCAACATTGAAAAAATCTCCCGAGAAAAGATAAATGCCGCCGACGGGACTTGAACCCGCGTTTTTCTGATATCCGATCAACTGCTCTACCACTGAGCTACGTCGGCTTATCTCCAACCCGCCAAATAATTCAATATATACTAGTATTTCATTCAACAATTACTACTTATTACATTTTTCACCTGAAAACAACCATCTTTATTTTTTGTGAGAAATGCATTATAAGTGCTAACTCTTCCACTAGATGGATTCGAGACAAATTATGTCTACATTTTTTTAGTGAAATACTTTAACTTGTCAAATATTAAGTATTATTTTTAATTGGTAAACTAATGTTTAAGACAAGATTTTTATGCATAGCACAAAGGGTAACAATTATTATAAGCAATAATTATTAGCCTGAAGCACTCGTCAACATTGAAAAAATCTCCCGAGAAAAGATAAATGCCGCCGACGGGACTTGAAGTCCGACGGGACGAATTGTTACGCTTTATTTTTGTACGCTGGTAACATTTTGGGTAAGGTTTTGGGAGCAAGTTCCGTTTCCGCACTTTTTGAATCAACGACGAAAGGAAACAGTTGGTTTGAAATCCAAAAATTCCATTACAATCCGCAGTTTGAAGTTCGATCCGGTTCGCGGACAGTGAAATGTAATACTGGTAGTGACCGAGGAATTGTTATTTCCATAATAAACCTGATTTTGTTTTTTTTTGTTCCGTTCCGCCGATGTGGGTGGATCTGAAAAGTTCACCGCTTGCTGCAGTTGACGAAATTACGGGTTATCGCGCTGTGTAAGCGGGCTAAAGTTACCTACCGGGCTGAACATATAACTTTGGAACTCCTGGTTGTATTCCAGCGAGCACATATTATCCGGAAGCGCGTGGAGTCGAGAACCTGTTTGTATCTACCAGGCCGAGGGCTTTCTCGCCGGTCCTTAACCAAATGTTACCGGGTCGTAACTTGCAGTTTGCGGAATTTGAAGCCTTTTTATTGAGAGAAGCAGCTAAAGCGTGACCTTCGCCAGGACGGAAGTACACACCTCTAGGGCGTGATCTGAGCCAAGACGGGGGCACGGATTCCGATCTGGAGCTCCACGGTTCTACGGCGTCGCACCTTAGATAAGCGATGAAAATTGCGTCTCTACGAGATTATTTAAAATTAGATAGCTTGGCCTAAACCGTACGTTTATTTACACTGTTTGATCTCTGTACATTCAATCCTCTTTAAATATACCTTTATACTTTCGATGATAATCTAGTATATACTTATTTATTGTCCACGAACAGGAGGAAAAACTATTTAGTCCCCACGATCCTTTAAAATGATAATACGGTCTCATGACTGAGCTAAGCAAATACTACCTCTTTTGATAAGGAAACACATTCGTGGCTTGGCGCGTAGAACGTTAAAATGTTTTACAAAGCTGTTTCCAAGGGAGGTACGATTTCACCTACTTGACCATCTATAAACAAGATGATAAATATTTCATCATATCAATTCAGTCCTCACAATTTGGACCCAAAGTATTATTCATATATCAAGTTGATCCACCGACAGTTGGTCCCCCGAAATGATATCTTTACCAAGTATAAAAAGAAGTCGCTCCCGTTGTCTGTGCGCTTAGATCTTTTAAACTACGCAACGAATTTTCATGCTGTTTTTACCAATAGATTTGATTTAACAGATGGCGTTGGTTATAAAGGTTAGGTAATGGCCTGGCATTGTGTTTCATTAGCCACAGCAACGTGTGTCCAGGTCTGCTAGTTTACTATAAAATTAAAATTTTATTGTGCATTATTTACTAATTTCAAACGACTTCATAAATACCCTTAATAAGTTGATATGAATATTAAACGAATTAATATACAATATCGATTTTTGTTAACTTATGCGGCGGTGTACACAGTACATAGAGAAGCAGACTTCATGTATAATAAAAATATGTTTTAAATTTTTGTTAGCCGGCGGTACTTCTTCCCATCTTCCCTGCACATCCCTTTGGGGTCACTTAGTTATATTTTGTGTAATTAAGTTTACCGTATTTTCCTAAACCGACATATTGTATATAAATACACCGGGGTGGGGGGGAGGGGGGCAATTGCCGGCGGACATGTTTTTAACATTAAAAAAATACAATTCTTACTGTTTTCAAAAAATATAAAATAAAACATTAATTTGACAAAAAATCATTGCCATATACCTAAGTCAAATACAAGTAAATTTAAAGATTGGTGGGTTCAAAATAATTTATTCTTAAATGTAGAAAAGTGCAAAAACTTGACTTTCTTCAGAAATAAAAATTCTGTTTTATTCGAATATTCCATCAATAACACAGCTTTAGAAAGAGTCACGGAAATGAGAGATCTTTAAATTATTTTGGATTAAGTTTCGCCAATCATATCCACCAAATTGTAAACAAAAGTATGAAAACACTAGGCTTCGTATTAAGAGCAACCAAAAACTTTAATTCCATACAAGCCATTAAATTATTATATGTATCTCTAGTTAGAAACCTAAAGGAATATAGTTCGGTAGTTTGGTCTCCATCTTACAAAATTCACATTAATAAGATTGAAAAAATACAAAAAAAATCTGTGTTTTATAAATTTTCAATTAAAAATCCCTTAAGAAGACTTAAAATATAATTTATTATTAAATATTGTTCCCGCCTAAAGGATTGTAAAAATACACACACTAGAAAACAGACGTAAAGTAAACGACTTAACATTTTTATTCAAAATACTTAACTCTAAATTCGACTGTTGTGAACTCCTGCAACTCATAAACTTACGAATACACGACAAAATACACTATTCGACTGTAGTATTCATAAGCGGAACTACGTTGCCCACTCTCAGATACAACGATTTCACACTATGGGAAATAAGTACTTAGGTGATGTTGACATAATAATATTTAACATAAACTTGGCGAATTTTGTGGATCTTGTAAAAAACTTATTCCAAAACTATTCCTGAACATATCTGTATTTTCGTAAACCTATGAAATCGCTGTATTTTTGTATTTTTATGACTTGTGTAGATTTTTTATCAATTTTTATTTTTATTATTTCTTTATGTGTTTAAAAATCATCTGTCATGAATAAATTTTAGTACCAAATATGTAAAAGCCCTTTGGGTGTTAAATAAATAAACAAAAATAAAATAAAAACGTCGTATTTTCTTTAATTGCATTGGATCTATTGGCAAAATGGGCACCGTTCGGCTATATAATATTAAAGATTTTTTCCTGAATGCAGTTGGTTTTCAGCAGTATATTACAATAAAAATGTAATTAGAGTAAAAATGAAATGAAATCAATTAATAAAAATTTAAATAAAATCAAAAATTTAAATTAAAAATAATACCAAAATCCCAAACATAAGTAGGCTTTTATTGTAAATTCTATCACTTTCGATATTTTGCGGTAGACTGTGCAGTCAGTAACCATTCGCTGCAGAGCTTATTGAAGCACTGCAACGATGTCGATATTTGAACGGACAAAGGTATTTCATACCAGTTTTGATGATGAATAGCTGAAATTACCCTCAAATACAGCAGGCATGTGTTGGTGATGTATTATGGTCAATGGCCTTACTCTAAACAGTTGGTCGGGGTTTGATTCTCGGCGGTAGCATTTTTTTCTCATATATATGTATTCATAGGTATATTTTTTAAACTTCAATTTTTCAAAATACATACAAAAAAATTAACTATATAATTTTTCTTTAGTCTGCGCTAGTGGAAATAATAAATAAGGATTAGAAAACAATTGCAATATCATCCAATGTCCATGTTTTTTTTAGTCGCGTCCTCTGGGTGAAAATTCGTTTGTTTCCAAATTTTTTGAAAGTGCCCAAAGTATTAAGTATGTTTTTGTTTCTGTTTATACATTGTAAGAAAAATCTAGGAAATAATATTTATACGCCGTCTTCCTTGGGGTGGTTGTTAACAAAAACGGCGCAATACAAATTATCCAAAGGTAAATTATTATTAGTAGGTACCAGCGCTGAGTGAAAAATCACTGGTCTTCTTAACAAATCAGTTCCAATATTAAAAATGATGAAATTGAAACAATTTTCTAATTAATTATTTTATTGTAGATAGATACATTATCGCTTATATGCATTTTTAGAACTATCTGATTCATGTACATACAAATAGATGGACCTGCCCTAAGTGATAAAAGGCGTTTGATTTACCCCTCCCATTGGAACCATTTTATTGGAACCGGCTGGGCTTGCGAGAGCCTTGCGTGAATCTAAAAAATGTGACGTCATCATTCTTTTCCGGACCAGTGACGAGCTCTCATCGGTATATTTTACGAAATAAAACGGCAAAAATGGTGACATGTGTTAAGAAAACATGTAAAAATAGAAGTGAATGAGATAATAAACCCAATTTTAGTATTACATTCCATAGGTATGCATTATTTTAGGCTTATTCAGATCATACGAGTATAATATGATAACACATCAAAAGATACAAGGCGACGCGAAACACAAAGCCACTGTTTCATCAAAATACATGGCGACGTGAAACACAATGCCGCTGTTTATTGAGGTAAGTAAATTATGACGCATTTGTAAAAGTGTCTTAACTAAATACGAAAACAAAATATTTCACTACGAAAATAAGTGAAACTTTACTTTGCTAAATTTGGACTTCATATATTTGTTCATATCGTGGCGAGAAATTCGCGCTTCCATGTAAAAAGGTCGATTCATTCAAAAGCAGATTTTACTTTTGAGAACTAAATGGTCATATTATAATGCGAGATGCCTATATACTGTTAGATTAGTTTATTGGCGAATCACAGTTATCGTCCCTCTCTTCGTCCCGCCATAGTTAGTTTTTACCCCTCATCTGTATATTCTGGTCTATCTATTTGTATGTCTATGATCTGATTCAATTTAGAAAACTGTCGTTAAATTGAACGCAAATTGGAGTGAATTAATTGATGATGATTGATGCTTGGTAATATTCAACCATGGATTAATAACTTTAAAAACTTTGTGAGATGATGAGATGTTTTATCAATACACCCAAATATTTCAAAGAAAAAAAAAATTTCAAATGAAAAATAAGTTGTTTTATTTACAAAACTTCAATGAAAAAATTCAATGAACATTTCAATTCAAAATAAGTTAATGAATTTACAAAACAGCTGTTGCGCCACACTCAGATGACCGTTTTAGTATTCTCGATCATATTTATGTAGATAGCTTAAAAAATTGATGAGTTGACTTATTACCGGTTAGTGGTTGAGTGAGCATAGCGCTTGGGTCCCACCTGGGCGTCGCATGTTCGATTCCTCGGCTGGCTAAGTCCTCCATCTCAACACAAGCAACATTTTTGGCTTTCTGTGGTGGTAGCGGGGGATTTCCAAACATTGTTGGGTTATTCGTAACCCGGGAATGTTTGTCTTTCTTTAAAAAAAAATGAGACTTAATAAATATAAATCAATACAGAAAATGTGGAATTGGATATCACGAGTTTTCCAAAACGTTTTAATTTTTATCTATAAAGTATTTAACAAATACATTGCAATAAAAACTTCCACGCCCACCGTATGAGTCAGAAAGAAAACATTAGACTAAAAAATTTAACAAATCAAAAAGTCATAGTTCTTTACTAAATAGCGCACGGTGAACATTTAGTAGTTCCTATTGAAATTAAAATATATCTGCCTAAATTAAGCATATTTAAGCAAGAACGAATATAAATTATTTACCTATATAGTATTAGGAATAAACACTAAACAGTGAACTAATATGTGAAAATGTTTCCATCTTCATATTAGAGCACATAAAGTAGATCCATTTTAAATTTAATTAATAAATATTTATTTTAACCTTGAAAGATGACCTGCCAACGCTGCAACTATACGTCGAGTGATCATAGTCTAGACTCTAAACGAAATTCTTGGCTCAAGGACCACATAATAGTGTTCAAGTGATGACATTAAACAGGTCGCAAAATCGACACTACAAATGTCAACACATTCTAAGACGATACGGCATTTTAAGCTCTTGATTAGGAATCTTTCGCGGGTTCAAAGTCTGTCGTGCAGAAGAAAATTTTATTTACTTACTTAATTTGTGATGTTTTACATTTTTTTAACAATAGCTTCACGCAGATGGCCCAGAGGATGATAATTCCACTCAAGCACTATTTCATATTTGGGGATGCTGTGTGGGGGATATTTTCGGGGAGAGACAGGAAAAGATGATATGAAAACGAAAAAGGTACGAAGGCTGGGTCAAAATCTGAGGGTCGTTGGAATATATCTCTTCGTCTGCAATGCAAAGCGATGGATCAAAAGAGACCAACTGGAGATTTCAAATGATCAACAGTCTCTTTCGAACAAGCCCGCTTGCAGTCAGTGGGCAAACGCATCCCTCGCCACGGCCTACACAAACCTCATTTATAAAAACCTATGACACAGAAAAACAGAAAAAAGACAATGGTTGCAACTGGGACTCGAACCCAGACCTCTCCGTCTAACCGAGACGAGCGCGTTAACCAATTTCGCTATTGCCACCTTCTGTCAAACCGTCATATTTGTCAATCTCATATTTTCAAATTTTAGAATTACATTATTATCAACTAATTATTTTTCTCCATATTACGGGCAACTTTCCTTTTCATTGGAAACAATCATTCTAAGAATTGGTTTGTAACCTAGATAGCATCTCGGATAGATATATCCGAATTTATTTACATGGAACAATTGACTTTTATATAAGTCTAAATGAATATTCAATTTTTGTAAGAAAAACTTTCTTTTTATACTTTTTTGAAGGTTATTCCCATCAGTGAAATATATCATATTAGAATAAGTTTACAATAATAATCTAAACAAAAATATGAAAGAGAACAAGACACAGAAAAACAGAAAAAAGACAATGGTCGCAACTGGGACTCGAACCCAGACCTTTCCATCTAACCGGGAGGAGCGCGTTAACCAATTTCGCTATTGCCACCTTCTGTCAAACCGTCATATATTTTGTCAATCTCATATTTTAAAATTTTAGAAATACATTATTATCAACTAATTATATTATTTTTCTCCATATTATGGACAACTACCCTTTTCATTGGAAACAATCATTCTTAGAATTGGTAACCTGGATAGCGTCTCGGATAGATAGATATATCTGAATTTATTTGTGCTGATAGATAACAAAAAAAGTGATTATTAAATCAATTAGTTTTGTTTTAAAAACGACCAAATAAAAAAAAATAATATTTTGTTTGTCAAGCCTATAAAAATATTGAGATAAGTTTTTAGATTTTCACGGCCAAAAGCATTTTTGTTGTTAGTTTTTGGGGTGTTTTGCCGTGTTGCGCTACCCCCTATCCCGACGGATCGGTAGATCCGACGATGTGTCGTCGTCGGATCTACCGGATCTGCCCTGATGATGGACACTGTAACGCTGTCCGAAACGTCGGCATAACACCCCAAAAGCTAACAACAAAAATATAAAAATATTGTTTAAAAAAAATCTGACTTGAGTCAAACAAAAACACGGACTTGAGTTCTTCTGCTTCAAAATAAGTGAAAACACTTTGTTACGAAATGTGGTGTACTATGAAAGAATAAATATTTGAAAATTGTTTACTTCATAGAAAGCGTAGTAATGTATAATTTGAGTCATAATCACACTAAATAACAATAGTCGAAAATGAGATAAACGATGAACGTTTGTTCGCACCCCCCCAAAAGAAAAATACATTCTTTATAATGCATCTTCCTCAAACGTATAAAGAAAACGAAACGCAGTCACGATACCGTAACGATACCGATACGGTAATTACAAAAGCGCACATTGTGTTTTGAAAACGAAAATTATAAGAGATATTTGTGCACCTGTGTGTATTTGATGATGCACGTGCAAGAGTGGGTAGTAAACGCATACAAAATAAAATTGTTCGAAGAAAATTAATGTGTACAAACTTCAATCTGTTTTAGTTTCACGACTTTTCATCTGCTACAAAATATCCCCTACAATATATCCTATGGACAAAACATCCCCCAACCAAACATCTACTAAAACGTAATCTAACCTAACGAAAAAAATCTGAGTGTATTTTACACGCGTAGAAGTGAAACTAGAAAGTCACTAGATGTCGCTTTATTTTCTTTTTCTTGTTTTTTTAAAGTGGTTTGAATTTTGGATATTGATTTATATCTCTCTGTCCACTGAGACTTGTCGGGCACCTTGCTAACTACGCTATGAAAGGCACGCGCCGAGGTGCGAATTTACAGCAATATTGTGTATTAGAACCGATTACTTGTGTAGAACGGAGTTGTGATGCATTTCCGTTTACCCAAATTTCAAGTCACTAACGGCGGTAAAGGACTTACACTTCAAAAATGGGACAAAAATAATTCAGACATCCCATAAAAAAACGAGAGTGCTTTAGACCACATGACTGAAGTAAAACTTCACTAACTTATGCAGTCAATTAACAATATAAAAATAACAGGAATAAAAATATCCCCATCCCCTCAGAATCCCCATCAACTCAACTCAACTCTCAGCTCTCAGCTCTCAGCTCTCATCTCTCAGCTCTCAGCTCTCAGCTCTCAGCTCTCAGCTCTCAGCTCTCAGCTCTCAGCTCTCAGCTCTCAGCTCTCAGCTCTCAGCTCTCAGCTCTCAGATCTCAGCTCTCAGCTCTCAACTCAACTCAACTCATATCATTGATTAGCCTTTCACATTGATAACGTTTCATATTGATTAGGGTGTCACATTTTTTCGTAACGTTTCATAACGTATTCATCATTTTACCCCCCAAGTGTCGAGCGTGCGTAAAGAAGTTTTAATTAAAAAACAAGAAATTATTTTCCAAAAATAGTTAAATGGGAGAAAAATAAGACAGACATCCTGTAAAGAAACTATAAATTATTGTTTAAAATTAGTTAAACGTGACAAAAATAATACGGACATCCTGTAAAGTTAGGTAAGGTTAGGTTTTAGTAGATATTTTGTTGGAAGATGTTTTGTCCGTAGGATATATTGTCGGGGATATTTCGTCGAGGATATTTTGTCGCGGTATGAAAACGCGCATTACCGTCCGTGTTGAGCTGTTATAAAGTTTGCACAAATAACGCAGTTCGTTAGCTAGAGGCACTCATTCGAAGATTCAACTTGTAAATAGTTACAAACTATTCATAGCATTTGATATTCAAATATGCTATCATAATAATATCTATGGTGGTAATTGTTTGCGTTTTTGTTCAATTTATTCAAATGTCATGCGTTCAATTATCTGCGAAGTACCTGGCGTTGCCCGGACTTCACGATTTTTTTTAATGTAGACAGTAATTTTCTATAATAAAAGTAATTTTCATTTAAATTATCGTTTTTTTAATGTCAAGAGTGAAAAACTTCATCACTGAGATAAAACAATATTTTTTAACCAAGATGTAATACGAACAAACACATTTTGTTTTACGGAATGAAACAAGTTATTTGTTTAAAACCACTTTATTTTGATTTATGTTCGTTGACCGGTTTCGGTTGACCTCAACCTTTCTCAGGAAAATAAACATATAAAATAAAATACATTATTAGGCACACACAATAGAAAGAGAGAACAATACGAGAGGGAGATAACATCAGATACTGGTTGGTGGAGGGGTAGGAGGAGGAGTCAAGGGAGGATGGGGGGGGGTTACGTACGGAGAAAGTTGGTTTATTCTGTTGTTTAAAATTTGGAAATTATTTTTCTTTGATTTTAGTATTTCTAATGCTTTTTAATTATTAAGGCGTATTCCTATTTAATTTATATGTACTACTTGGATTCCTGTATTTATATTAAAATATGGCCAGTATCATGCTCTCTTTTATTATAAGCAATAATTATTAGCCTGAAACACTCATCTGCATTAAAAAAATTTCCCCAGAAAAGATACATGCCGCCGACGGGACTTAAACCCGCGTCATTATGAGACCGGAAATCAGAAGGACGCGGGTTCAAGTCCCGCTGGTATCTTTTCTCGGGAGATTTTTTCAATGTAGATGAGTGTTTCAGGCTAATAATTATTGCTTATAATAGTTACCCACCCAGGCTAATAATTATTGCTTATTATAGTCACCGTAACCCATCAAAAACATTCGCTAAAAAGGGAAGTAGAGCAACATTACATAATACCCCAAACATAAAACACGATAATACTTGGGGAAGTAAAAACCTGAAATCATATTTAAGATTCATAAATTCACTGGGAGACCATTTCTACTCCGATTAATTGTAAACACTGAAGTGCTGGGGAAAAAGTGGGGAGAGGGGAAAGGAATAATTCATTGCCATGGAATTAACCTTTTCTCGTCCAAATTAATTCCTACAGATATAAAAAAATAAACAACATACCTGTGATTATGTGTACTTGAAATACTTGATTTTTTGTAAGTTTTTTTTTTTAACTTATAGCTTAGGAAATATTCAACGTTATTTTAAAACAACAGTGGTTCCGTGAGGTAAATGACGTGTTAGTATGTAAATGGACCATGTTTTGCAAAGAATATTCACAAGAAATACATTAATTAAAGACAATATCATGTCTACTTATCACTTGAAAGTGATTATTGACATGTTCTTCTCATCAAAATACACGTAAAATGAATATAACAATATGTTATCAGATAAAATAGTCATAATATTTGAAAAGTGTTCACATATGTGTGCGTTTGACAGAATAACCTCAAACGACCAGTGTCGTTTTGAAATGACACGATACCTTAGGATGCTAAAAACAAATATTATATCAATGTTTTTGTTGTATTTTCATTATAATATGAAATAATGTACGTTATACTGCAAATAAAAACAGAATTTAAAAAAAAAAAAAAAAAAACGACTTCAAAAAATGCACTAAAAAGAAAAAAAAATCATTTCGTACGATTGTTATTTTTGGAGTCAGTGTCAGCCAAGATCTCCACATATCACCTATAACTACCTACATATGTATGTAGTTATCTTGGCTGACACCGACTCCAAAAATAAAAATCGTTCGAAATATTTTTTTTCCTTTTTAGTGCATTTTTTTAAGTCGTTTTTTTGTTTTGTCTATTTTTGATTTTTAGTGACGATCGTGCGTAAAGAAGTTTTACTTTAAAAAAGAATCTGTAATATTGAGTTATTCGTCCATTTGTCGCGCACATACTTATTTCAAATTTAAGACATATATGGTTTTCTCATAGATCCCATTGCCAGAACTAGACCAAATTACAATGGGACTACATGGAAAGCACCAGCTTTCTAATAATAAAAAAAGAATCATTAATATCCGTTCACCCAATCGAAAGTTCTGAGGTAACAAACATAAAAAAAAAAATTATAAAATTAAATAAAAAATTACCGTCGGATTGATAACCTCCTCCTTTTCGAAGTCGTTTAAAAAAACATAAATACCTTGCCCGTTTTAATACTGCAATTCCCTCGGATCATATATTTTCAAAAGGTTTGATCAACGATTCTTATTTACGATATGAAGCGTGTACGCATTGCAGCTAACGCAACGAAAAAATCAATGTTGCTAGGAAGGATTCACTAAATTATTTGTAAAAACAGCAAATAAATTGGTTCAGTAGTTACTTGGTAAAAAAAATTCAAATTTCACGTCATTTCAAAATGACTCTGGTTGAGTAAGGGTTAAATTTTTATTCCCAAACAAAACACCGGGTTGTCAACTATTATCGGCGCGAATACGCGTGATTATGTTTGACGGCTGATCACAATTTGACTAAAGGCAAAAAATTCTGAGAATCAGCGGTTAATGAAAGGAAGTTGGGAACATCCCAACCTCACACGGTTTCTGTAATTTTTTTAAAGGCGTTGTAAAACGGAAGATGATTGTAACTTTTATGTGAATACTACTCAAGATTCGCAACTGGTGCCATCCATCTGGAGCAAATGAGACTATGGCACCTCCAATTATGGTAAATTGTGAAACGCAAGGTTTGGGGGGACAGTGGGTAGGAGAATGGGAAATGGAAATTGACGAAGTACCTGGCTATTCAGATCTGGCCACCAAACACGGCTAAAGCCATTTCAAGCAACTTTTAAATTCTGAATGGTGGTCTTAAACTAAGATGATACTGAGAGTATCTTCTACTCTGTAACGTGCCGCAAATACACTCTCAATTATTTTTTGATTAATAATTTTTGAAACTGCACAAATTCATCCAAAAAAATTTAATTACCGAGACTATTAAAATAATCATTAAATTTTTATTTTTATTTGTATATGTTCTGTTCACGTCTTTTTTCACGTGCTTATCGATTGATTTTTGATATTTTTTTATCAATTGAAGACAAGGCGTTATTATTTTATTTTATTTTATTTTATTTATTAACAGAAACAAACAGTACATTATTTACATTGGTGAAAAAAGTTTACAGTTAATAAGTTTATTTCAAGTTAGGTACCTATGATATGTTTAATTGAAGTATCTTCTTTATATTAAATTTTTACCGGGTGATGTGCATTGTGGGAGGGTGTGTGAGGGTGTGAGAGGGTGAAGGGAGGGGGTGTGTGTGTGTGTGTGTGTGTGTGTGTGTGTGTGTGTGTGTGTGTGTGTGTGTGTGTGTGTGTGTGTGTGTGTGTGTGTGTGTGTGTGTGTATGTATGTGTGTAAGTATGCGCATTAAACTATATGATTGACATGATGCTCTTTTTAAATTTGGGCAATGAATCGGAGAAAATGTCGATGTTATAATTTAGATTAATATTATTGAATACATGAAGAGCACGATTGATTGGCGAATTAGTTGCTGCATTAGTCTTGTAATTAAGCGTGTGGAATAGTTCTGTATGGCGTGTACGTCTTAATGGTATGTTAAAATTAATTAGGGAAAGTAGTTCGGTACAATCGATGTTATTATTTAAAATTTTGTGTATAAATGTCAAATCAGCAATTACTCGTCTTTGTAATAAAATTTGAAATGTGCGTTCATAATTATTGTTGAATTTGAATTTAAGATATTTTATAAATTTGTTTTGAATATGTTCTATGCTATCTATGTATAATTTGTACTGCGGGTTACCTACTTAATCAATATTCCATTAGTATAGATGCCAATAATAAATTTTTTCGGACCTTTTGTATTCTACATTTTACTTATTCTTGTTTGTCATTTACTTTTGCATATTTGATTTATTATTTTTGTTATGATTTCTGTATACATTGTATTTAAATCCTCCCTGTAGATAGGTTTTTAGACAACATCCATTATTTTAGTTTTACGTACTAAAATAAAAATAAAATATCTCTTTCAACTTTTGACTAAAATTCTCTACCTATCAGAAATGACATCACAACTTCAATCTTTGCTTCTCCTAATTAAAAATATCATGAGTGAAAAATGACGAAAAATAAAACACAAAAAAAATAACCGGAGCTTTGTCGGACAAGTCCAGGCACGGCTTGGCTTTGTGTTAATAATATAATTTACTTGTACAGGTGTTTTGTTCTGGAAAGGTACTGAAATATTCCCGGAATCACCAAGAGAGGGAGCCTGTCACAAAGTTGGGTCGCAGAGCCTCGCGAGATGAAATCCGAGGGCGTATTGTTCGCTAATAAATTTGCGAGGCGGTGAATGTAGAATCCGGTGATATTGTGATAAAGGGATATGATTTGACTTACCTACGAACCCCTCGAGACTAAACATAATAATATTAATAATTCCAAAAAATATACCCGCATGACATTCAACTTTAATTAGATTCACTGTTTTTGAACGTATCTCTAAATGCTAAAACATATTTTGAAACCAGATCAAAGATTATTTATTACTGGTTTTAAAATTATGAACGGATAGATGCAATTAAAAATAAATAGGTACATTTATTTTACATGCTAACATTGCTCAAGTTTTTGAAAATTGATTATCATTGGTAAACTTTATTTACCACTTAGAATAGCAAATTCTTCTAATGGACTCAGTGGTAGATGGGAAGAACTATTGACTAGCAATCCTCATTACCATCCCTCAGGGCCTATGTCATCTTTGGGGATGCTGTGTGGAGGGTCTTTTAAGGGAAAGGAAGGAGAGAAAGTCATGGGAAGGAAAAAGATATGAGGGGTGGGTAGGAATCTAGGGGTCAGTGAGCCCAGGACTTACAGACGTATGAATCCATCCCTCCAACAGCAGTGCAAGGCGATGGGTTGAGAGATGGAAAGGTCAAAAGCTCAACCAGTCTCTCTCGATCTGGCCTTCCGCCGCCAAGACCTGGACATATCTCACCCCATGAACCCGGGCACCCCTGCTATGTCACAAAACGTAGCAAACCATTTATGTTGACCTATGGCAGAGGTGTTGGTTATCCAATATTGGTTTCTGGGGCGGCGGTACCCATACCCGCCTCCCAAATTGATGATATTTACCTTTTTCATACGAAAGCTTCTTGCGTAGCAATCCGGAGATCGCAGGTTCAAATCCAGTACATTTTAAAATAATTATTGTGTGTAAATTTATATTATTATACTATTTATTCAATAAAAATAAGTATTAACTCTTATTATCTTCCTCCTATAATACCACTATTCTGAATTAAAATGTTATTTGAAACGTTTGGTGATCAGATGTGAATAACCCGCCTCTCCACCTTCCTCTTCCTTTCTCTTTTTCCTTCCCACTACCTTCAGCCTCATAATAAACCCAAATTGGAGCTGCCGCAGTCTCACTGGTTGCTGATAGTTGAGTCTCGTATGCGGTATTCATATAAAAACAAGAAATTTTTTGAAACCAGCATATTTAAACCAACTATAATTTGTTATTAAACTGGACTAATCTCGTAAATTTATCAGATCGCAGAAAAATCTGTGATCTATTAATATTATATAAAATAATTCACTCGGTCCTGGATACCCCTGATTTAATAAAACTAATACGATTTCATTGCCCTGGTCGCGCTAACAATAGACTCACTCTACCGTTCTACTATAATAACACACATAGGTACATTATCACATTATTACTCACCAATCAGTCAATTACACATTTTGGGAAATGAACATGCTAACATCGGCGACATTTATTTCTTAAAATTAGCGCAATATAAACATGCACTCAAAAATTATTTTTCCAAAATGTAACTTTATATACGCAATATGGACATGTTGAAATGAAATGATGATATTTCTCATTGTTCTTTTTTGTTATTTTTTGTTGAGATACACAAAATGATTGTATGTTATTTTTAAGTTTAAAACTACTATTATGTAATGATATTATTTTTCTTACTTTTGTACTCTATTATATGTTTATTTATAAAAGGCAGTATAGCCGTTTATGTATTTAAAATAAAATAAATAAAAAAATTAAACTTACTTTATTATGCTATCATCTCTTTCCTTTTTTCATTTTGTCTAAAAATAATTGCCAAACCTTAACCGAGATTGGCAATTTTCTGTTTTGTAGAATGACCTACTAGCTGCTGCTTCATTCTGCTTTAAGGGGTGGGAAAAATTGATGGGATGGTTTTTGAAAATATCACAGGGACAGTGACCTTCCTCATGTTTTGAAGGTCAGGTGTGAAATTTTTCTTCAATTTCCGAATAAAACCGTACATTTTTTACGAAAAGCAGAACCACACTGGGACACTTCTTTATACATTAGATAGATATACCTACTGCTGAAATCTCGATATTGCGCCAGCATTTTAGAAATCAGACATAGACAATTTTCCTCTAATTTTGACCACCAAAGAATTGGAAAATGAGATGGGGTGATTTTTTTAAAACTCATGTGAAGAGTGACCACACTCTTCTTTTTGTGGTTAAGTGTGGGAAAAATCATCTACCCCGGAATAAAACTGTAGATTCTACACAAATCAAATCCATACATCAGCCCGCCATAAGTATATACTCTCTTTTTTATATTAAAAGAAGAAAGAATATGGGTTTTAAATAAAATAAAATAATTTATTTTTAATTTAATGTAGACAATTTTAGCGAAACTCAATCGAAAAACAGAAAAATTAGAAAAGCATATGGGCACAACTGGAATATTCTTATTTTTCTGTCTCCAGATTTTCGATTGAGTTTCTCAAATTAATTTAATGTTACAAGTTGAGGTTTTACTCACTAAGTTAAAAATATATATAAATTTGTTGTAGACCACTTTTATTTTATACACAATCTACCGGATCAATTGCAATTAATTTCGCAATCAATTTTCAAAGTTTCGCAATCACCCTTCCTTCGTCAGGAAAATATTATAACTTTCTTCTATGTATATTAAACTACAAATTTATATGTGTTTTTATTTGTAAATTATAGCTAGCCACAAAGTTAATGCTTTTTACAAATATATAAATAAAATAATTTTTTTGTACATTTTTAATAAAAAAAAAATTGTGTATTATTTCTAAATCTGTTTGTATTAAATAGTTTCTTTAGCTTAGTCTGGGGCGGCCAACTAAAATGACACGCCCTTAAGAACTGAAGGATAGTCGCTCTCCTGGCTTGTCCAAGCCACCTCATTAGCAAGTTTTATACTCAAGACTTTTCAATGCATTTTAATACTACATTAATACATCAACTAACTTGTTTTGGAACACTCATATTGAATACGTAAATCAATTTTATTCTGATAACTGGCTTACTATATCGACCTCACATATCTTTACTGCGTGCCACATACTATGCTGTAATTCACTCCCACCAATAGTTAATGTCTGGGTACTGATAAACCAACAAATGTATTCTAAAAGTATATTAAAACGGTTTAAATATTACCAAGAAGCAAATATCTGAAACACAAGCTATCCAAAGTAGTGCCGTAAGGAATATATATTATCTACCATGGGATACACATCTCTACGATTTACTAACAGACCCAAATACTTTCTTTTGCGATTCTCCCAAAATAAAACATCACATATGCCATTCTACAAATAATTCAACACTCCTTACACATCAACACTAAATCAGCCTTTACTTCCTGTATTGAACGTGAAATCTACCAATAAACAGCTTTATATGTCATTTCAATGGCTGCCCTAGAGAAAATGGTAGCATCTTGAAGATGCCATGGCTATTTACGCCATCACCCTCTCTCTGACCATTTTGTCATGTCACCTATAAACAGCGTTATGTGAGCTCTATGACTGGCCTACAAACAATGATGGCGTCTTCAAGACGCCATGGATATTTACGCAATTACCCCCTTCTTGACCATTGCAGACCAACCGCGTGGACGTAGGTTGACCCCACCCCCTCCTTCTACTTCGCTCTAGGACGGCCAGCTAATCACGAAGCTTGTCTTAAAGATGGCTGAAAATTATTTCTTTATGAACATTTTTGTGTTAGATTAATATTGAATTTACGCAAGTCTTGCTAGAATTACCTCAAATAAAAGTGAATAGATTAAAAGGCTGGACTTGCGTCCAAACTGTTAAGATAAAATTAAAATATGTGAATGTTTCCATTAAATAGATATAAGGGTTTTTTCATGCTGACATCGGGTTAAAACTCCACTGGTTAACATTGTACAATTTTTACTGAATTTAATAAAAATGCTAGAATGAAGTGGTTTACATGAGATAGAGCGGCAAAAAGAGTAGTTTTGCTTATATAATTCAATATTATCATTTCATTATTTTATAAGGATACACGAAGCTGCAAAAAAATGCAGCAACATTCAAGGAGTAATCCTGTCAAATGCGAACCAATATTGCGCACGGCCCCGCGGCAGCGTATATATAGAGCGTCAAGCTCTGTTCAAATCAGTCTAATCCGAACTTTCAACATCGCTTCTACTCTGCCGCCTCTATCTTCTTGGACCGCTTCTTCCTGCCTGAACTTTGAAATTGTCTTTGACTTCCGACCTTGCACTTCCTTGGACCGCTGAATTCTCTCTCCTCGGATACTCACAGCAACCCGACCAGGCCCTGAGCGTGCACAGCAGCCCGCCGACTAGAAACCCAGCACCCGTATTTTATAGTCAATATAGACGACATAAGTCCGATATACTTCCGACATACACACCAGCACAAAACACGATCACAAAATTAAACACTTATCGTCATCTACTTAAACAACCATGCGCATTTACGCAATGCAACATTACCTTAAACTTTCAGCAACTACAAAAAAAAGATATTTTCTCAGTAGCTTTATAATCCTGTAACATAATTTTGCTTTGGAATTCTGTAGCTTTGTATCTTTATTAATAAATATATAATATGTTTTAATTAACTGTCATGTCTGTCCAGTCTATTTTAAAATCAATGTTGGTTAATTCTTCATTGAACTCTCTTTTAAATTAGTATTCTTGTCTAAAAATAATATAATTTTAATCGTAGAATGTTGTCCTTTCCGAAATAAGTTTTATTAAACTCATTGGGAATAATGTAGTACGAATATTATACGAAAGAAGAAGAAGAAGTATGAATATTAGTGTTTCGGTTTTTCAACATAATATTATCAGAAAAAAAAATAATAGTATGATGCTGTAATTTTCTAAACATAAGTATACTTGAATAATCTAAATATTTCTATCGATCGTTTTGCAGAGTGTGATGATTGAGCCATTCGTCAAAGCCAGCAAATCATTTTGCAACCGCTTTGGTAATATTCCCTTTTTTTAATATTTGCATTATTATACGCTTGTCTTAACAGACAATGAATACGAGCTCTCACTTGTCTACCTGGTTCCTACAGGTCTACTCATAGAAAACTAAAACTATAGGATCTGAATGTGTAACTGATATGTGTATTCCCTTTGTAGTAGTTTGAAGAAGACTCTTACACTACTTGCAGGGATTTCAACATCTTACGTGTGCAATATCAGTCTTAGTTGTACGTCAAGTTATCACATTTCATCCTTCAGAATTTCGCAGAATACACAGTGTAATATGGCAATGGCTCGTTTTTTTCTGTAGGAAGAACCAGGTTTTGCATTACTTACTTTTGTAATGATGCCTTGAAAGAACACCCCTGTCGCTTACAATTTTCAACCAAGAAACTAGGTTAGAATGTTTTGACTTTGCTCCAAGGCGGTGGACACTCCCTGAATCAACTTAGTGAAAGACCAGAATTCTCTGCAGTTAGATACAGCATATATATTCAGTTACCAAATCATAATATTAGTCAAGTACTTCCCATCCTTTATCTTCTTGATCTCCTTGCCATACTAAACACCATTACTAACTAGGTTACATGATATAATCCTCGGCACATCAACGATTAAATGATATTTAAAATTATTCTGATAGCTAATGTTTATAATTTTTAAATATTCTTAAGGAAAGTATCTGACCATTCAAACATGGCTACAGCCAATTCAAGCAACATTTACTTCTGAATGGTGGACTTACACCAGGCGATAGTGAGACTATCTTCCACTCTAGAAGGTGCCGCAAATTATACGAGTATTGTAAAATAACACAACTCAAACAAATAAAATTTACTTGCACAAGCCAGGATTTCAACCTGAGACCTTTGGATTGCTAATGTTTGTTTTCAAAATACACTCTTACCCCTCAATTAGAAAAGGAAAACATATATTGCGATAATAAAATCAATAAACTCTGCAAAAACAAGGGAAAAACATTTACATTTTCTTACTAATAAATCTTTTGGTGATTAGTAGAAAAGGTTTATTAGTAAGAAAATGTAAAAAAAATACTTTAACGATTATTACGGTCCTGGTTTGTGCCATGTCGAAATAATTTTAATTAGCACCTATCTAAATAAACACTTCCCACGCAGACCGCAGGACGACAAAACAACATTAAGCTACGAGCATTTAAACGAAAACATAAAGACATAATTCCCGAGTGACAGGTTTAATAGTTTAAGGGTATTTGAAGGGTCAATTACACAAAACAGGACTCGACCCTTGACCCTTGGGTCCTCGTGGAGGTATAGAAGGACCGTTCGGTCGGTTGAGAGGTTCAAGCACATGGATTTGACTGAAAGTCCTTGAGAACGATTTAGATTCCGCAGCTAATACGAGAGGACATTGTATTTGTGAATAGAAGTGCTCCTGATTTTAAATGAATTCCGACTGTTTGCGAAACAGAGTTTTCTTTGCGAATAAATTGCACGCTTGTAAAGAAGTACATAACTTTTGAATTTACGTTAGTTTAACTTTTATTCAATAATTTTGATCAACTAATTGGGAGAGTTTGTCGAAAAAAACGTTAAAAATTTTGACAGGTTTTATACTTATTTTATTTTATATTCGCCTAAAACATACAAAAATGAAGTTTAAGTGTTATTTTATTGAACTAACTGACCCGGCCACACGTTGTTGTGGCTAACGAAATGCAACGCCATCTATTGGTTGGTTACCCAACATTTATAACCAACCCTATCTGTTGATTTGCAAACAAATCAAATCCACACGGCCGCGCGAGCTTGTCAGCCCGCTCCATTTATATATTATATATTTCAACCAATTTACGCAAAACCTTGAAAATTATATACGTAAACCTTTCTCATGAATCACTCCATCAATCAATCGATATTGGTGAAAACCGCATGAAAATCCGTTCATTAGTTTTTGAGTTTATCGGGAACAGACAGACAGACAGAAGTGTCGGAGGACTTTAATTTATAATATGTAGATAGGAGATAATGTGAAGAGTAAATCATTTTAAATATATCGGTTTCGTGTAGTGATTTTAATTAATTTTGACTTATATTTTTGATACATAAGTTACTTTGTGTAAAGATGGAATAGATTTTTGGGCTTTGTCGAGAACCCTTGAGGCATTCCACAATCATAGTGCTTTACATTTCACGAACAGGGTGATTCTGAGAGTATTCTCCGCTCTACAGATATAACTTTTTTTTATTATTTATTTTAATCAAATGATATTTTATTTCTTGGTATCATTTTTTTTAATTACATTAAGGATTCAAACACTTATTCAAAACTATGATTTGGTAGATTTTGAAAAACACATAAAAACACCAAATAAGTTCCATTAATTAGTTTTTTATCTTTTTTTTAGTAAGTGTACGAGTACCTCTGGAAAATGAAAGGTGGAAAGTACCTGGCTATTCAGGTCTGGTCACTCAACATGTTTAATGATATTTCAAACGTGCCCCAAATATATCACATATTATTTTAAAAATACTCTGAAAAATCACAAATTATTAACAAAAAAAGTACTCACTTAGGTACGCCGGGATTTGAGACCGTGATCTAGGTCTTGCCAGTCGAGAGCTTTACCCCTCTACCACGGAGGCCTTACTGCGGAGGTTGTGGGATTTTATAATGCACGGATGCACAAGAAGCATCGACTATATGAGAAATGAGCATTTTCATGCAATGTATTATTTGAATGAATTTAAACTTAAGCTTATATTGTATTCAGAATATAAAGGACTAAGTCTAAATAAAAGGTTTTAATCCCTTGACTTAAATTGTACTAGAACAGTATTTACTTTTGTTATTGTAGAAACCACCAGATTTACAAGAACTATTATTTATTGAATTTATAATGAAAGTTTAGTTATAAACAAAAATTTTCTATGTAATTATTATTACGCACGTTGGTTACCTAGCATTCTTCCTTGTACCTTTTCCCCAAATAATAAATCCTACCCACAAATAACTTTTTTTTATATTCACCTTATGCCGACAAAATACAAACATGTGTTTAGTTGAAAATTACATACCGTCCTGTCAACACATAATGTAAGTTTTGAATACTGAGCTTTTGTTCGACCGTGTCAAAAAAGGTAAGTGTCCATCGTGAGTTCAAGAGTTCAATTGTGAATGTGAGAACCAGCGGAATAAGACAAGCGAAGGAAGAACTCGCATTCCTCAGTTCCTTCCGCTTTGCGGGTACCTCGTTACACCCCAACAAAGATAGTTGTTTCGCCTCTTGAAGCCGTCATCAGACTGTGGTTAGGCCACTTACAGACTATATAATTATAGCAGACGCTTATCAAGCAAAACTAATTGCGTTTATTTTTATTATCTATTCGATTATTAATAAAAATAACAGCACTTGTTTTTTTAATTGTTAGCACCTCTCTAGAAATTATATAAATATATCACCTATAATACAAAATATCTGTCACCGAAAAGGATATTGGTTCCACTGGGACTCGAACCAAGATACCGATTTTTTTGTCTTCAGATTTTGATTGAGTTTCGCTAATACTGTCTTCATTTAATTAAATATTATAATTTGAGTTTTTACTCATAAAGTTAAAAATAAAAATATTCATCCTAGACTTGCAGAAAAGTCAATAGATGTCGCGCATTAAAAACAAAATGGCTAAATGTTTATCCAGACACTATCTAGATAGCATTTAGTTCGGGTTGAATCTTGCAATCATATATAAAGATAGCAACCAATAATATGTGCGTTAAGAAAAATGAAGATAGTATTGGTAGTTCTTAGTCGAACTATGATACAGTCAAAAGTGACCGAATTGGAAATGGGTTCCATAACTCAATCGATAGAGCAGTTGGCCATGAATGCTAATGTATCTGGGTTCGAGTCCCAGTGGAACCAATATCTTTTTCTGTCTTCAGATTTTGATTGAGTTTCGCTAATATTGTCTTCATTCAATTTTAAAAAAACTTATTTATTTTTTTGTTTGTTTTTTTCATTTATTTATTTGACTGCGGATCGGCAGAAACGGGTGACAAAATAAAAGGCGTCAGTCGAAGTATTGAGTCAGTCGTTTATTGCTACTACGTGGCGATGGTAAATTAGGAGTTGCATAACAGAGTGCAGACAGGAGCGATGTTGATGAGGCACGTAGGTGATGAGTGATGTAGGCCGGTGATGCAGTGGTGGAACAGACCTCGGGACTGCATGTCGCCAGCATGTAGTTCCGCACCGTGGTAGTGGAGAAGACCTAGTCGTCCAGGATGGATGCTTGACGCGGTAAGTCGCGGAGATGGGCAGCGGTAAACCTGGTGAGGAGAATCGAAGTCTCAGTGGCAGCGAAGCGCGACGGGCTTCGATATACCTGAGAAGTTGCTGCACCCTAGACAGAAGACGCGGCAGGCCTTATTGTAGCGGGCAATTGAGTCTCTTGAGCTGATGTTGCGATGGACCATTTTAGCTGCGAGATAATGCGTCCTCGAAGGTAGTTATGCACCGGCACAGGATCCGGCTTTGAGTCGCCGTGGATCTGGCCGGTTACCGGTTGCCACACTGGGACGTTATCACTGGTGCACTGTTGTCTGTGTGTGTTGGTGAACTGTTACTAAATGTAGACTTGACTGGGACTGACTGACTTAGCGTTGTGTTGCAGCGCTTATATAGCCGACCGAAAAAGTAGCTTCCCGGAGCGCCAAGTAATATTGTTGCATATGCGCGCAAAGCGAAGAAGGCTCTCGAACAATCCGCGGCCGTAACGATGCAACGGCTATTGACTCGGGGCCTTTCGATGTGATTCCCGAAATGTGTAGCGTTGTGCGGCGTACCTACAGCTGTAGGTAGGATATGTACCGGGTGGTTGGCAAGTAGGTAGATCTGGTATATTCTTCCAGTGGCGGCGCAATGATTTTGGCAAAAGTGGGTGCTGCAGAAATTGATGGCGAATAATAATGGTGTCGCCACATATTTATTTATTTGTTTGTTTGTTAGTTTATTTATTTTTTTATTTCTTTATTTATTTATTTGTTTATTTCTTTATTTATTTATGTATTTATTTATTTGTTTATTTATTTATTTTTTCACGCCCAATTAGGGCTTTTACATATGATAAAATTCAAAATACTTTTTTTTACATTAACTCCACACAGGAGGCCCTGAGTAAAATAATTTCCCACAGGACCTATGTCATCTTTCAGAATGCTGTGTGGAGGGTCTTTTTGAGGAAAGGAAGGAGTAAACATGGGTCTTGAAGAGACCCATGTTGTAGGAGGGAGAAAACACAGAGGCCGGTAAATCATTCCACAGCCGAGCCGTTGAACTCAAGAACGAGTCGTAAAAATGACCCGTTCTCATGTCACTAATGTCAACCGTGTACAATATGTACAAATAATGTTTGGCGCGAGTCACATATTGTCTAATTTGATATAATCAAAGAATTAAAAAGATATAACAATTAAAATAAGTACTAAGTATGAAAATTTTAACTTAAAAACAACAAACAGAGTAAGACTGTTTGCCCTCAAGATCAATGAGCAAAACCAAAATGCTCTTACTTAAGAAAAATATGTTACTTAGGTATTAAACCATAATTATTAATATATATATTATTTTTGTTCCTATCAATGTACACTTAAGTTAACAAAGCGAAATTTGTTTTTCTTTTAACTTAATAAATAACTAAAAAAAAAAAAAAAAAGATATAGGATGCACATTCACATAAATTTCGATACATATTGAAAATTTATAAACATTTCAGAGCTATCAAGATAGACATACAGATTTAATAACAATGTTTTTAGAGGCTGATAGACATTCAGTACCGTCGTTGTTCATGTAATATTTATTTCCTGCACCGTGTAGTCGGTTCATTGCTGAGTTTATTTCTGCATTGGTGCCTGAATTGTTACAATGGTAAGGTACCTTCTGACGAACCGTTCTACTAGGCACATGAAAGTTAATCAGCCTACTACTATGTTAATAAGTTAATCTGCTTATGTAGAAAATGAAAATATAAACCTTTTTAATGCTTAATAACAACCAAATAAAAACTACAGGTTATTAGTTATACTGTATTCTTTTGAGATTTATTAAATAATATGAATTATAAAGTTATTTTCAATTAATTTCAAATACTTTTTTGAATGTATCAAAAATAGCGGAAATTTCCAGAGCTGGTTTTGCATCTCCACGACTTAAATGACGTTGCTATGTATACTGAACATCTAAATCATTTTTGTGAAAAAAATACGGTGTCTGATTTCCAGATCAGAAAGATAATCTAGTAAAATTTATTTCAGTGTGTGCATCGCAGGCTGAAAAGCTAACACGTCCATGCGGAACTAATTTTCAAACGAATAATTCCGCGGACGGAGGTGAATAGACTTTAAACGAGGGAGTTATTGTATTTTAGAAGAGATATTTGTTGAATTTTTTCCCTGTTCTTTCTCATTTCCGCAACTTTCTCGATTCTAACATTATTATTTTAAACTAGCATCAGAGAGACGTTTTTGCGTGAGAACATTTTGATTAACAGTGCATGGGGACCGAATTTGGTGGTCACCGGTCGTTCGGCATTAGAGCATCAGGTCAAATTAGACTAATAACTAACTTTAGGAGAAACAAAAAGTAGAACCAATTGTTTTGCTTCATGTATCGTCTAAATGTAATTCAATCAAGGGGGATAGTTTGAATTCCCAATGAATCAGTTCCAATTTTGAAAATAACAATTAAAAAATCTAAGGAAACGTTATAATATAAATAGATACTATATCGAACGTGGAATCTACCAATAAACAGCTTTATATGGCCGCCCTAGAAGGAATGGTAACATCTTCAAGACGCCATACCTATTTACGGTCCTCCCACTCTACAAACACCGTTATGTGATGATTGGCGCGTGGACAATGATGGCGTCTTCAAGATACCACGGGTATATACGCCATAACCCCCACTCTGACCATCCTACGCCAACCGCAAGGACGTAGGTTGACCCCACCCCCTCCCAGTACTTCGCCCCTACAACGGCCAGCCAATGACGAAGCTTGTTTCGAAATGGACGCCATCAGTTGCGTAACTTCCGTATAAGGACATGTTTTGTGTAAAATTAAAATTGAATTTACGCAAGTTTTGCTAAAGTTATTTCAAATAAAATTATATAGATTAAAAGGCTGGACTAGCGTCCATACTGTTAAGATAAAATTAAATATGTTAATGTTTCCAT
This sequence comes from Limnephilus lunatus, assembly GCA_917563855.2. Classification (NCBI taxonomy): domain Eukaryota; kingdom Metazoa; phylum Arthropoda; class Insecta; order Trichoptera; family Limnephilidae; genus Limnephilus; species Limnephilus lunatus. The sequence continues at coordinate 87,070,628 of OU830594.1, read as the reverse complement.
TAAATAGGTATAAGGGTTTTTTCATACTGATATCGGGCTAAAACCCCACTTGTTAACATTGTACAATTTTTACTGAATTTAATAAAACTGCTAGAATGAAGTGGTTTACATGAGATAGAGCGGCAAAGAGAGTAGTTTTGCTTATATAATTCAATTTAATCATTCCATTCTTGTATAAGGATGGAAAAAACTGCAAAGAAATGCAGCAACGTTCAAGGAATACTCTTATCAAATGCGAACCACTATTGGGCACGGCCCCGCGGCAGCGTATATATAGAGCGTCAAGCTCTGTTCAAATCAGTCACATTCGAACCTTTATCGTCGCGTCAACTTTCACCGTCTCTATCTTCTTGTACCGCTTCTTCCTGCCTGCACTCTACAATTGTCTTTGACTTCCGACCTTGCACTTCCTTGGACAGCTGAATTCTCTCTCCTCGGATACTCACAGCAACCGGACCAGGCCCTGAGCGTGCACAGCAGCCCGCCGACTAAAAAACCAGCACCCGTATTTTACAGTCAATATAGAGGACGTAAGTCCGATATATTGTGGTCCTTCGAGCCGGATGTTCTAGTCTCCAGTTGCCAAGATGACACCAATTCTACGCTCCGGGAAGAGTACATTGGAGGAAACCGGACAGGATGCTGCCAGTACCGAGCCCCCCGCTGGCCCCTCTGCAATCCCGCCGTCTGCAAATTTGGCCCCTGCGCATGATCACTCTCCGGTACAGACGCTCAGCCATGACTCATCATCAGACAGCGAGGCTTTAAATGCAGATTTACTAAAGCAACTGCAGCGAGAATTGAGAGCAGAGAGGCGTCGCAACCGGAAATTACAAGATGCCCTCATCGCTTCAATGGAAGTTCCTGTGACCAAACAAGCGCTTACCGTGGGACCTGATACCCCCTCGGAGAAAGCGACTACACAACAAGGCGCCATGCAAGGCGCCGCGCAACAAGGCAGTGAGCAAGGCCCCCTACAAGGTGCCACGCACAGCGTAGAGTACCGGTCTTCAGCATCTAACGTCACGATGCAAGGCCAAACACCCCCTCTGCAGCTGCAGCAGCCTGCCATCAACATGAACACAGAGTATTCACGTGCATCATTCGGACAAAAGCCGGCACAAACCTCAGCTCAAGGGGCCCAACACATCCCCGCAGCCTCCAACCAGCCGGGTTTTCCACAAATGCAGTTCGGCCATACCACAGCAAACAACACATACGCGACATTCCCGAGTCACCTTACGGAGGATGACACGGCGCGTCACACTCAAGATTGGGTGAATAATGGAGCGGGACAATCGGCCCCAGCAAATCCGTTCACACAGTTCGCAGCATTTATGACGGAGGCCTTTCGCGCCTCGCAAAATGGTGCAACCCCACGGCAGCAGCCCGAAGAGGAAAATCGCCTGGCGTCTCTCATTGCACGCCAATCAAGTGCTAAGGACCTGCCACCATACTATGGAGACGCCGTGGAATGGCCAGCATGGCGCGCTCAATTCTATCAATCAACATCTTCATGTGGGATGACGCAATCTGAAAACTTAATGCGCCTTCAGAGAGCTTTGAAAGGCAAGGCGCGCGAAGCAGTGAGCCCACTACTTATGGACCCGACTCAAGTATCGGAAATAATGGACGTTTTGGAACATCGATTCGGGGGTGCCCACACAATCGCAACCCTGATGTTTGAGAAAATAAAAAAGTTACCTCGGCTTCCTGAAGACGCATCAAACGAAGCGTTAATTGAATTCTCGGGTACTGTGCAAAATGTAGTGGCCTCGCTCGGCAGTTTAAAATATGACTATCTCTCTAACCCCGCGCTACTAAGTGAAATAGCATCGAAAATGCCCCTTGTGTTAAGAGTGTTGTGGTTGGACAAAATTGCAGATCAAATTACAAGTGCAACTATTCAACAGTTAGCAGCCTTCCTAAAGAGGATCACAAATTCTATACCACGATCAGGACTTGTTGATAATTTTCGGCCCCCAGTAAAGCCACGACGGGAGCAAGTGTTTGCACAAAGTGATTTAAAAATCGAAAAGTGCGCACAGTGTGCAAACTCGCACAAGATACGGGAATGTCCGGTGTTTTTAGAGAAAAGTGTTCCCGATCGCTGGGAAAAGGTGAAAAGCGCCCGTCTGTGTCACAAATGCTTAGACGTAAGTCACCATACACGGGCGTGTAAATATCGCGTATGGTGCGGAGTGGGTTCGTGTCGACTCCCCCACCACAAACTATTACACGATCCATCGCGTGTGAATTCATCTGCCGGAAATAATGACAGTCAAACCGTGACAAACATTACGTGGTGCGGATACGAATCAGTGTTGTTAAAAGTTATACCGGTAACCATATGTGGCCCAAACGGGCAAGTGTCATTTCATGCCCTACTTGATGAGGGATCAACGGTGACTCTGCTGGACACAGAAATTGCTGAGAAAGTAGGAGCAAGAGGACCGACTCGTGGTCTCCGTATTCACGGTGCAGGTGGAATGTGTGCATCAGATAAAACGTCCCGGCGAGTTAAACTTTCAGTACGAGGAGACGGTGAGGAATATGGCATTATAGCGAATACAGTGCGTAATCTAGACCTACCGCGACAAACCATAGCCGGTCGGCGCCAAGTAAAACCACAAATATTATTGGGACAAGATAATGCTCATGTTATTGTATCGAGAGAGGTCCGTGAAGACACAGAGAAACGGATTCTGTCCCGCACTGCACTCGGATGGATCACGCATGGAGGCATTCATCCTACGAAGCACATAACGCTCAACATAATTGGCGAGATCGACAGGGGAGACCAAAAGCTCTCAGACCTCTTGAAACAAAATTTCGCTATCGACTCACTTGGAGTGACGTCAGCGGCACGCACAGATGCCGCCACACAATGGGCAAAGGCCCTAATGAAAAACACTACCCGGCCGTATGACACCGGACGGTGGGAAACTGGCCTTCTGTGGAAAGCAGATAATACACGCATGCCGGACAACAAACAGTGCGCATTAAAACGCCTGTACTCATTAGAAAGAAAATTGGGGAAAGACGAAGCATTGGCAGCGGCATACAAGGTGAAAATAAGTTCACTAATTGAACGCGGGTATGCGCGAAAATTAAATAGTCAAGAGGCAGCCATCCCTAAGCCACGAAAATGGTACCTACCACATCTTGCGGTAATAAATCCCAAAAAACCGGGCAAGCTAAGAGTGGTGTTCAACGCAGCAAGCCGATTGTTGACATGGCCCGATCTCCTTCCCTCGCTATTGGGAAACATGTTGCGCTTCCGCGAAGGAAAAATTGCATTTGCAGCGGATATCGCTAAAATGTTTCTGCAGATAAAAATTAAAAGTGAGGACCAGTCATCTCACTTATTTATGTGGAGAACAACGCAACAAGAGGAGCCAAGGACATACATGCTCACATCAATGATGTTTGGAGCTACTTGTTCACCGAGCAGTACGCAATTCGTGTGTAATAAGGTAGCAGAGAAATATAATGAACAATATACAGCCGCAGCGACAGCCACCCAGGAAAAATTCTATATGCATAATTACCTATATGCAGTGGACACATTAGATGAAGCCGCCAAGATGATTAAGGAGGTGAGCACCATCCTCGCAAGCGGGGGTTTCCAGCTCACAAATTGGAATTCAAATTATCCTGTCGCCATTGCAAGAGTACCGTTAGAAAAGCGGGCGAAATCGGCCATACCGATTAGTAGCGGGGATCATGAAAATGAGCGCATACTAAGCCTCATACGGGACCCCACCGGCGACCACTTTATCTACAGCTTCCGGGAGGCGGCGACAGCAGAGATAATTCCCCACCCAACAAAAAGACAATTATTGTACTAGACGTTTGTACATAAATTGCAAAATAGGGAGCTGGACACAACTTGGCACGCCAATGTCTTTTACTTCTGGATTAATGACTCTAAGTTAAATTAGCAAAACTGAATCTATTACTGTTGTAAAACATTGAAAATTGATTCTAGTTATAATGGCCAAAACTGAATTTAGTTACTTAATTTAATATTGATTTGCACTTTGGAGACTTTTGGAGACTGTTGGGGTCAGGATAATGGGATACTGGGAGAAAGGTAGAACAGAATTTAATACTGATTAAAAACACTTTTTAAGTAGGTTAGAACTTGGAGACTTCAGTTTCTTGGAGACTTGTTACTTCTTGGCTGGTAGTTTTTGAACTGATTTCCTACCGGTTTGCCGTTTGTTTTATAGGGCAAATCCGGGTTGGACTTTTGGAACACAGAACCTCCCTGTTTCTGAAGGGTGCTTGCGTTTACGTATTTTTCCCAATCGCTATGATTTTCGAGCAGATGTGTTAAAAAACCGTGTGATAACCTTTGCCAAGACAGTCCTGTTCCAATAAACCGAAGTCTCACATAATTTTTATCGTTTCAACAAGAAAAGGTACAAGTTTACAAATGTGATACAAGATACAATATCTAGAAGTAAATATTTTCTTAAAGTGCAATAATCACTGGTAGACGACAGTTTTTTGAGGTTTTATTGTAGTATATACCTATTTTTAGGTGATGATATATATTTCTTGATTCAAATTATTCCCGATTTCCCGAAATTTAGCTCCGAGTTTTTCGGAATGTAAATTGGCTGTCGTAAATATTTACGATTCAAACATTTCCTTTGTTCAGCATTGACCAATGGCGCCGCGTCTGGTAGCAGGGTGGGGATAACGTAAATACTCAATCATTTCCTTGATTTTGATCATTGCTGTCTGGGGTCCCTGGTGGAAGTATTACGTGGTTATTCAGATGTGTTTTCGAGTCCAATGATGCTGCAGTATGTATTTATTATCAATTGCGTTTATGTTTTCAATTTTTTTTTTTTTTTTTTTTTTTTTATTTATTTATTTATTACAGAAGATACATTATTTATACAGCAAAAATAACATATAAAATATAATATTTATATTTCAAAATAATCTTTTTTTGATACAAATAAACTATATAATAAATTTTCACTGATTTTTTTTATTTTTTATTTTGTATGATATTTCTCTTCTATAGAAGCAGACGCTTGTGATTAGAAGAGGGACGAGTATCGGGATGAAAAAATATTTAAAATATATTTACAAAATATATTTTGAATCTTTTGATTTAATTGTGGTAGATACTTTAAAAAAAACAAATTTACAAGTTATATAATTTATGATGATAAATTTTATCAATTTGTTATTTTTACTTTAAATTGCTCTTTAATTGCTTTTAATAGGCATTTATCGTCTTCGATTGTTCTTATTTTTTCAGGTAGGCTATTGAAGTATTTTTTTCCTAGATATGTGTAATGATGTTGTGCAAATGAGGTGTTACATTTTTGTGTTGGAAATATATGCTTTTGACGAGTACGACTTTCAGTTAAAAAGCTATGATTTTGTTTTTCTTTTATTATTTGGATTATTATATTTTTTCGAACTAGATCATTAAATTTTAATACTTTAAATTCTTCAAAAATAAGGTGAGTTGGATAATCTCTTCGTTTTTTCAAGATAATTTTTATAATTAGACGTTGCACAATTTCAACAGGGAGTAGATTTGTTTTGTATGCAGCTCCCCAGCTTACTACAGAGTATTGGAGATTTGACTGTACTATAGCATGGTAGACTGATGTTAGATTTTCTAATGAGAGAAAGTTTCGGATTTTTAAAAATATGTAAATTAATTTCCTTATTTTGTTAACGGTAAGGTTGATTTGATCTTTCCAGTTCAGGTTTTTGTCTATTGTTATTCCTAAGTATTTGATTTTATTCGAAATTTTTAATGTGGAACAGTTTATTTTACAGTTATTTTTTTTGTGATCTTTAGAATTATCATGTATAATTATATCAAAATTTATCGGAACGTCCTTTGATTTTATTGCAAATGGTATAACGTGAGTTTTTTCACTATTAAGAGATAGTAGATTTATATCAAACCAGTGTTTAAGTATGTTTATGTCTTCTGTTGCTTTTTGTTTTACAACTTGCCATGTGATTCCACTTTCAATAAGTACTGTATCGTCGGCATAAGAGGTTATACTACCATGAAGTGGCTGTGAGAATATACCGTTTACATATAAGATGAATAATATAGGACCTAGCACAGTACCTTGTGGAATTCCATATTCAGATGTCTCTTCGTCGCTATAAATGTTATTTATTTTGACACATTGAGGGCGATTTCTTAGGTAGCTTTTTATCCAATTTGCTACGTTTTCATTAATGTTCAAATTATCTAATTTTTTCATAAGTTTTTTATGGGATATGCTGTCAAACGCTTTTCTCAGATCTATAAAAATACCTATACATTTATTGCTCATATCAAGGTTTTTATATATGCGTGATGTGACATTTGCAATCGCGTCTTGTGTGCTGCGCGCTTTTCGGAATCCGTATTGATTGTCGTGAAGTATTTTGTTATTTTCAATAAATTCCATTAGTTGAGATTTTACGATTTTTTCAAATATTTTTCCAATATTTGAAATGAGGGAAATTGGTCGATAGTTAGTTACATTTTGTGCGTTTCCACTTTTGAATATAGGTGAGATAATTGTCCTCTTATAATTAGTCGGAAATATTCCATTTTTTAAACTTAAATTAATTAGGTGAGTTAATGGTTTTATCACGTGGCTTTTAATAGATTTTAACATATTTACAGTTATGTTGTCAAAACCTGGTGACGACCCTCCTTTCATATTTTCAATAATGTTAAGAATATCTACTTCCTTGATCATTTTAAAATGGGACAGTGAGTTTACACTGTGTATATCTTCGATAATTTGTTGAGTTGTCGCTCCCTTTGTTACATTAATTTTTTTAGCGAGGTTTTGTCCAACTTTCGCGAAGAAGGAGTTGAATATATCCGCGCATTTTTTAGGGTTTTCCTCTGCATTTATTTTAACGTCATTTTCGTCTACAATTACCTTGATTGAATGTTTTTGTTTATTGTTATCTATTGCACAGTTAATTGCTTGCCAGATTATTTTTGGATTGTTTTCAGAACTTATTATTTTATGTTTGTAATATTCATCTTTACTAATTTTTATTAAGCGTGTCAATTTATTTTTATATTTTTTATAATTAAATTCTATTTTTTTGTCGTTTGGGAATTTTATTGTTTTTTTGTAAAGCTTACCTTTTTCTTTGATTGAATTTAATAAACCCGGTGTGATCCATGGTTTTAAGTATTTATTTTTATCTAAATTACGATATGGAATATCTGTTTTTGAGTTTTCTACATGTTTGGATAAAATATTTTCAAAGTATATAATTGATAAGTTAATTGTAGAATGTAATAGCATTGTAGACATCATTCCAAATGCACAGTGTTTCGTTGGCCAATGAGAGTACTCCCTTTGTTTCGTAGGTTATTGGAAGGGGTAACGCGCAGCGGCACGGTATTATGTGGAAGCGTAAATTCCATTCTTGAATTCTCAGGGTTGTCATACGCTTTCGTCGACACGTTCGATACACTCCCCCCAGTGCAGTCTCGACTGTGCTCAGCTACTTCGTCGGGCGTGTCCTTTTCCGATGTCTGAGTTCTGAATCGGGTGTCTTCGCAACTGGTACAGTTTCGTTAGTTGTTGGTATGGCAGGCAGGATGACGGCGATTTTGACTGCCGGCCTTACGTATATCCCAGTACTGGTTTGGATCCGAGCAGTTCTGACCTGTCCATCAGCTGCAGGTGTTGCTTCGAGGATACGGCCACGTGGCCAACTGTTTCGAGGCAGTGCTGGGTCCATGATGATCACTAGGTCATCCTTCTTAATTGGTGTAGTTGGATGGTGCCATTTTTGTCGGGCAGCCATGGTAGGTAGGTATTCGTGCAGCCATCGCCTCCAGAAGGTGTCTGCAAGTTGTTGTCCGATGCGCCACTGGCGGCGTAGGCATACTTCCTCTTCTTTTTTGTCGTAGAAGGATAATTGGGGGCGCTTCCCAGCCGATCCCAGCAAAAAGTGGTTGGGTGTTAGAGGTTCTTCATCACGCGGGTCGACTGAAATATGGGTGAGTGGTCGGTTATTTACCACAAACTCGGCTTCTGCAAGTGCTGTGCGTAGAGTTTCTTCTTTTGGTGCTCTTTCTTTGAGTGTTGCGCTTAGGGCTTTCTTTACTGATCGTACTAGTCTCTCCCAAGCTCCCCCCATGTGGGGACTCAGCGGTGGTATAAAGTGCCACTCGATGCCCTGGGTAGCTATTGCGTCAATCATTCTGGCGTCTTGACTTATTGACAGCAGGGCGTCCCTCATCTCGGTGTCAGCTCCGTGAAAATTTGTTCCGTTATCCGAGTACATGGCTGTGGGTTGTCCTCTGCGGGCGGTCATTCTTTGAAGGGCCATGATGGCCGAGTCAGCAGTCAGTGAAGCGGCTAGTTCTAGGTGAATGGCGCGCGTTGAGAGGCAGGTGAAGATGGCTCCGTATCGTTTTTCTCGATGCCTACCGACCGTGATAGCCATAGGGCCGAAATAGTCAAGCCCGCAGTGTGTGAATGGACGGACGTGATGCATCAGGCGGGGTGGTGGTAATGCGCCCATCAGAGGTGGAGTCGGTTTGCTGCGTCGTATGAAGCAAGTGGGGCAGACGTGCGTTATTTTCCTGATTGTTGTGCGTATTCGTATTATGAAGAAATGATTGCGTATTTCTGCAATTGTTTTCTCAGTACTAGGATGATCCGCCTTTTTGTGGTAGTGGCTGATTAGGAGCCGAGTGTAGGGTTCGTCGCCGTCCAGTATTATGGGGGTTCGGGCCACACTCTTTGTTTTTCCAAGGCTCGTAGTCGGGTCCCCATTCGTAGAAGGTCGTCTGGTCCAAAGAAGGGGTTCAGCGAGTTGAGGCGACTGCCAGTAGGTAGTTTTTGACCTTGTCGGATGGTGTGTAGATCAGTTGTGAAAGCGTTTTCCTGGGACCTTTTGATCCATTTTTGTTCTGCTGCTTTTATCTCCTCGGCTAGTAGTGGGCCTTCTAATGGTTTGTTGGGCCCCATCTTGCATCGTCTGATAAAACGGAGGATCCAAGCTGTGGAGCGGATTAGCCGGTGCCATGAGGAGAACCGCTCTACTGATGGGAGTGCTTCGCCCTTGGTGGACACAAGGCCAACGTAGTGAGGTTTGACTTCTAGTGTTAGGTCGTCAGGCCTGTGGGCGGGTGCCCGTTCTTTCGGCCATGCACCCTCCGGGGAAGTGAGAAAGGCTGGGCCGGTAAACCACCTTCCTTCTGGTGTTAGGTCTGGCACCTCTAAGTCTCGTGTTCCTATATCAGCTGGATTGAGTTTTGTGGGTACCCATTTCCAGTCGGGTATGTTGGTTAGTTCGTCTATTTCGCCCAATCGGTTTGCCACAAAGGTTGAGTAGGCGCGTGGGTCGGTGCGTAACCAGCATAGTACAGTTGTGGAGTCTGTCCAGAAGCAGGTGCGGGATATCAGGGCTTTGCTTTCCTTTTGGATCGTCTGGGCTAGTCTCGCTGCTATGAGGGCGGCTTGAAGCTCGAGGCGTGGAATGGAGAGAGGCTTCAGTGGTGCTACCTTGCATTTACTTGCAAGGAATGTTACTCGTAAGGATCCATTTATTTCTTCGGTGAAGTAGGCCACGGCACAGCAAGCTTGCTCCGATGCGTCGCAGAAGAGGTGTAGAGTTACGTTGTTCTGTTTGTTTGAGAGGCAACGTCTCGGGATTGAGATGCTGTTTGTGTGCAGCAGGCTCAGCCAGTCTGTCCATCTCTGGGCGTGTTCGGGGGTAATGGGTTCGTCCCAGCCGACGCTTGAGCGCCACACTGCTTGCAGTAGCATCTTAGATCTGATGGTAAGGCAGGCAACGAAGCCGACTGGGTCAAAGATCTTCATTACTATGGATAATAGTTGCCGCTTGGTAGGTTGTGTGGCCGTGTCGGGGGAGATCGCCTCGCGAAATGAGTACAGGAAGCGGTCTGTGGTGGGGTCCCAGATCAAACCAAGCACTCGTTCTGTCTCTGGACCTCCACTGCTGATCTGTATCGCGGAGCTGGCACGGTCTTCTATGGGTACGCCAGCTAGGGCCACCGGGCTATTAGACGCCCAATTTGTCAAGTGGAACCCTCCTTTCGCGAGGAGGGCACTTACACTTTGGGCTAGTGTAGCAGCTTCATTGGGTGTGTCTGTTGCATCTAGGTAGTCGTCCATGTAGAACTTGGTGCGTACGGCTTTTGCGGCGGCCGGGTACTCGTGCTCGAATGTTTCGGCCACTTTATTTCGGACGAATTGGGCACTGCTTGGGGAGCAGGTGGCTCCGAACATCATTGATGACATTTGATAGGTGTCTGGTTCATGATGGGGTGATGTCCTCCACAGGAAAAGCTGGGACGGCTGGTCTTCTCGCCTTATTTTTATTTGCAGGAACATTTCTTTGATGTCTGCAGCAATGGCGATGTTTCCTTCCCGGAAGCGTATTATATTCCCCAGGAGGGAGGACAGCAGGTCAGGACCAGTAAGCAGCTGATCATTGAGGGAGGTTCCTCGGCATCGGCTTGCAGCATCGAATACCACTCTGATTTTTCCTGGCTTATTTGGGTTGATTACTGCGAAGTGAGGCAGGTACCATTTGCGAGGTGTGGTGGTGGAAGCTTCATGGCCTGATAGCTTCTTGGCATAGCCTTTGTTGAGAAGTTGACTTATTTTGTCATTGTAGGCCACTGCTAGATTTTTGTCTTTTGCTAGCTTTTTCTCCAGAGACAGAAGTCGCTTCAGCACACACTGCCGATTGTCAGGTAGCGAGACTTCTGGATTGCGCCATAGTAGACCAGTTTCCCACTTCCCTGTAGGAAGAGGACGGGTAGTTGCATTCATAAGTGCAATGGCCTGTTGTTCGCTTGCATTGACTCTGGTGGCTGATGTTACTCCGAGCGAGTCGATGGCGAAGTTGGTTTTTACTAGCTCCCTCAATTGTATGTCTGCGGCCGTTTCTGATTGTAGTGCCAAAGTGGTAGTCGTGTTATTATCTCTGGGGTTGACTCCCCCATGAGCGATCCATCCTAGTGCGGTGCGTGATGCTATTCGCGTAGTATCATTGCATTCACGAACTTCCCTTGACACAATTAGGTGAGCGTTGTCTTGGCCTATTAGCAGCTTCGGGACGACAGACCTTCCTTGGATCTGTTGCTCCGGCAGGTTGAGGTTGCTTATTGTGCTGGCAGAGATGTGGTATGTATTACTGTTGCCCGCACCTCGTATTCTTAGTCTCACTCGTTGGGAGAGATTGTCAGAGGTGCACATTCCTTTGGCACCGTGGATTCGCAGTCCGTGAACTGGGCCGTTTGCTCCGACTTGTATTGCGGTGTCAGTGTCAACAAGTGTTACTGTGGATCCTTCGTCCAGGAGAGCAAACACTGACACTTCTTCTTTGTTGGGAGCGCTTAATATTACTGGCGCAATTTTTAACAGTACTCTCTGTCCGGAGTCCTGGCGTCACAAGTTGACATTTTCCACGGTGCTTTTTCGTACGAACTCGGGATTATGTAGCAGGGGGTGGTGTGGGGATCGGCAATCCCCTACTTTGCACCATTGGTTTATTTTGCAGCTTCGTGAGTGGTGTTTTTCTAAGCACTTGCGGCATAACCTTCCCATGCGTACAGTTTCCCATCGAAGTTCAACATCTTTGGCTGCGAATTCTTTGCATTCGCGGGTTTTATGATCGCCGCCACATTGGGCGCAGCTTTCGTCGGCTGTTTTTCTTTTTCGGCTTGGTCCAGGGTAAGTATGTGCCTCATTCATTTTGCGTTTCATCGGGGCGATCTTTTCTTTTGGGCCGTCCCCGATTTCTTCTTGATGTCCGGCATGTATTTGCTCATGGCTCGGTAGAAGTCGCATGCGATCACTATCTTCTTCCTCCTGGTACCCGGCATGTATTTGTTCACGGCGTGGTCGGGATCGTATGTGGTCCACCATCCCGCTGTTTGGAATTGCGTTTGATACCTCTTTCAGAAAGGCAGCGAGCTGGGTTATGGTGGCCGGGGCATGTTGTTTGCGGATCTCGATTAGCCATGCCAGCCGCAGGGAACTCGGCATTTTGTCAGTGACGTCGTTCAGTAATGCAGGATTGGTGAGATAACCTTCGGTTTTCAAGATCCGGAGGGATGCCACCAGGTTTTGCACCGTCCCGGAGAAATCTGCCAGGTCCTCGAGTGATACCTCGGTCGTGAGGTAAGGTAGCTTTTTAACCTTGTCTAGCATAAATTTTGCTATGGAGTTAGCGCTGCCGTATCGCTGCTCGAGGACGCTGATGATCTCTGGAACTTGCGCAGGATCCATTAGTAGGGGACCCACGGTATCTCGCGCCTTGCCTTTGAGGGCACGCTGCAGCCGGATGAGATTTTCGCTCGGAGTCAATTGGCAGGTGGCGGTGGATTGAGCGTACTGTGCCTTCCAGGTAGGCCACTCGAGGGGGTCTCCGGAGAAGGTAGGCAAATCTTTTGCTGTGGATTGCCTGGCGATTAGGGCTGCCATTCTTGAGTCATCTTCTAATGTGCGAGGGCTATCTTGCGTTCTGGAGGAGCGGAGCGCCTCTGCCATCACAGAGGCGATCTGGGCCAGTGGGTCGTTGCCGTGCTGCAACCATTCTCGGGTGTGCCGTGCTGTCTCGTTGGCTGTATGCGGTGGTGTAAACAATGGGGAATCCTGGCCGGAGGAGGCTGGCTGTTGCTGGTACCCCGTTGTATTGTAAAGTGGGCGCTCGGGTCCGAGATGGCTGTATTCGGCCGTAGGGATGTTCTTTGCAGGGCCCGTCAGTAGTGTGTAGCCTTGGGTGGCGGCATATCCAGTTGGATCGGTTACTGTAAATTCATTGGTAGGCTGACCGACTGGTGTGTGCATTTGAGTAGTTGCATATCTCGTTGCAAACTCTCCGGCTGGCCTTTTTACTTGAGTGGCATATCTCGTTGCGAACTCATTAGTAGAAGGGCCGGTCGGTGCGTGCACTTGAGTTGTTGCATATCTCGTTGCAAACTCTCCGGCTGGCTTGTTTACTTGAGTGGCATATCTCGTTGCGAACTCATTAGCAGAAGGGCCGGTTGGTGCGGGCACTTGAGTTGTTGCATATCTAGTTGCAAACTCTCCGGTTGACGGGCCGTCTGACGTGTGTACTTGAGTGGCATATCTCGTTGCGAACTCATTAGCAGAAGGGCCGGTTGGTGCGGGCACTTGAGTTGTTGCATATCTAGTTGCAAACTCTCCGGTTGACGGACCGTCTGACGTGTGTACTTGAGTGGCATATCTCGTTGCGAACTCGTTAGTAAACGGGCCGGTTGGTGCCTGGACTTGAATTACTGCCTGACTGAGGTTGGCTCGCAGGGTCGGGCTGGTTGGTGCTGGCTCCTGGGCAGGTTGGCTGACTGCTTGGCGTGTCGCAGCGTTCAGGGCTGCGAGCAGATTGGCTGTCTGCTTGGCGTGACGTTTGTCCCGAATGCGCATCTCTCGGCGCAGTAATCGCAGGGAGTCTTCAGTTGATTCAGAAGTTGTTTCGCTGCTTTTACTGTTGGATTCGTGGAGGCTCTCGGAGACAGATTCTGGAGCAGGTCGGTCAAGCGTGATGAGATCAGAGTTCCTGGCTGGGCTCGCACTAGATAGATCGTGGACCTGGCGGGGTCCTCTAGATGGCGTCTCATCGGTGTCTACGGTGTGTGGGCCCGGGGTCCGTCGGGGCGCCACTGGCATATTTCGGCTTGTCCCCGGGGCGTCAGGTTTAGATTTAGACAGCGATGTATCAGAAGATGTCGGGGTCTTACGGCCACTGCGAAGAGACGGCATTTCCACTGGGTAAGACTGAAGGCGTGTTATGTGTAGATCCGGCACGAAGGACCAAATGTACTAGACGTTTGTACATAAATTGCAAAATAGGGAGCTGGACACAACTTGGCACGCCAATGTCTTTTACTTCTGGATTAATGACTCTAAGTTAAATTAGCAAAACTGAATCTATTACTGTTGTAAAACATTGAAAATTGATTCTAGTTATAATGGCCAAAACTGAATTTAGTTACTTAATTTAATATTGATTTGCACTTTGGAGACTTTTGGAGACTGTTGGGGTCAGGATAATGGGATACTGGGAGAAAGGTAGAACAGAATTTAATACTGATTAAAAACACTTTTTAAGTAGGTTAGAACTTGGAGACTTCAGTTTCTTGGAGACTTGTTACTTCTTGGCTGGTAGTTTTTGAACTGATTTCCTACCGGTTTGCCGTTTGTTTTATAGGGCAAATCCGGGTTGGACTTTTGGAACACAGAACCTCCCTGTTTCTGAAGGGTGCTTGCGTTTACGTATTTTTCCCAATCGCTATGATTTTCGAGCAGATGTGTTAAAAAACCGTGTGATAACCTTTGCCAAGACAGTCCTGTTCCAATAAACCGAAGTCTCACATAATTTTTATTGTTTCAACAAGAAAAGGTACAAGTTTACAAATGTGATACAAGATACAATATCTAGAAGTAAATATTTTCTTAAAGTGCAATAATCACTGGTAGACGACAGTTTTTTGAGGTTTTATTGTAGTATATACCTATTTTTAGGTGATGATATATATTTCTTGATTCAAATTATTCCCGATTTCCCGAAATTTAGCTCCGAGTTTTTCGGAATGTAAATTGGCTGTCGTAAATATTTACGATTCAAACATTTCCTTTGTTCAGCATTGACCAATGGCGCCGCGTCTGGTAGCAGGGTGGGGATAACGTAAATACTCAATCATTTCCTTGATTTTGATCATTGCTGTCTGGGGTCCCTGGTGGAAGTATTACGTGGTTATTCAGATGTGTTTTCGAGTCCAATGATGCTGCAGTATGTATTTATTATCAATTGCGTTTATGTTTTCAATTGATAAGTTAATTGTAGAATGTAATAGCATTGTAGACATCATTCCAAATGCACAGTGTTTCGTTGGCCAATGAGAGTACTCCCTTTGTTTCGTAGGTTATTGGAAGGGGTAACGCGCAGCGGCACGGTATTATGTGGAAGCGTAAATTCCATTCTTGAATTCTCAGGGTTGTCATACGCTTTCGTCGACACGTTCGATACAATTATTAAGCATTATAATGAAGATTTTTGATCCCGTGGGCTTTGTATCCTGTCTAAAACTTCGATCAAAAATACTTCTCCAAGCAGCGTGGAAATCCAATATTGGCTGCGATGAAAGAATAAAAACAGAACATTTAAATAAATGGTCAGATTGGCTACAACTTTTACGTCAGAGCTGCGTGATCATACCCCGGAGATGTCTCAGCAATAAAAACGGCATTTTTCAACTTCACATATTTTGTGATGCATCGGAGTCTGCATGTTGCGCAATTGTGTATTTAACGGAAAAATCACAGGAACGCACTCACTCAACCTTCCTGGCAAGTAGATGTAAAGTCACACCATTGAAACCCTTATCTATTCCGCATCTGGAGCTACAAGCAGCCCTAATGTCTGCACGACTGGCAGCCACCATAAAAAAGGAGAGCCAAATACAAATAAGGCGAACCACATATTGGACGGACTCAAAAATCGTTCTATGTTGGCTGAGGACAGACCCGAGAGCTCATTCCGCCTTTATGGCCAACCACCTAGGAGAAATAGATGAGTTTACCGAGATCATCAATTGGAGATGGGTGCCTACAAAATTAAATCAAATCAAATCAATCAAATCAAAAAAATATTTATTGTACATTTAAAAAATACAAAAGGTATTGCTTATGGGTAGATCCCATTTCTTCCAGCTAACCACAAACATGTTATATTATAATGTTCATACAAAAAATAATAGGGTTATAGGTACACGAGATATCAAGCCACCCGACCTCACACCCACTAGCCGGTGGTTCTGCGGTCCGACCTTTATTACCCAACCGGAAGCAGCATGGCCCCGTGAGAAGGAGCCAGTCATCCACACCGATAACCAGGCTCTGGAGGTAAGGCCTGAATACTTCGGCCTCACAACAACAATGGGAGACGGATTACCTCTCATTGAACTATTTTCATCGTGGCATCGACTCATCCGCATGGGTTCTCCGATACAAAAACGATGTCGGCCGAGCTCAAAAACATCATCAGAAGAAGCTCCTCCCCGCAGCCTAGAAGGAATACATCGCACATACACCGTCGGACAAAATGATCCTGTCACGTTCTAAGAAGTTAGGTACAGCCGACACTGCACGAGGGGGAGAATATATCGAACGTGGAATCTACCAATAAACAGCTTTATATGGCCGCCCTAGAAGGAATGGTAACATCTTCAAGACGCCATACCTATTTACGGTCCTCCCACTCTACAAACACCGTTATGTGATGATTGGCGCGTGGACAATGATGGCGTCTTCAAGATACCACGGGTATATACGCCATAACCCCCACTCTGACCATCCTACGCCAACCGCAAGGACGTAGGTTGACCCCACCCCCTCCCAGTACTTCGCCCCTACAACGGCCAGCCAATGACGAAGCTTGTTTCGAAATGGACGCCATCAGTTGCGTAACTTCCGTATAAGGACATGTTTTGTGTAAAATTAAAATTGAATTTACGCAAGTTTTGCTAAAGTTATTTCAAATAAAATTATATAGATTAAAAGGCTGGACTAGCGTCCATACTGTTAAGATAAAATTAAATATGTTAATGTTTCCATTAAATAGATATAAGGGTTTTTTCATACTGATATCGGGCTAAAACCCCACTTGTTAACATTGTACAATTTTTACTGAATTTAATAAAACTGCTAGAATGAAGTGGTTTACATGAGATAGAGCGGCAAAGAGAGTAGTTTTGCTTATATAATTCAATTTAATCATTCCATTCTTGTATAAGGATGGAAAAAACTGCAAAGAAATGCAGCAACGTTCAAGGAATACTCTTATCAAATGCGAACCACTATTGGGCACGGCCCCGCGGCAGCGTATATATAGAGCGTCAAGCTCTGTTCAAATCAGTCACATTCGAACCTTTATCGTCGCGTCAACTCTCACCGTCTCTATCTTCTTGTACCGCTTCTTCCTGCCTGCACTCTACAATTGTCTTTGACTTCCGACCTTGCACTTCCTTGGACAGCTGAATTCTCTCTCCTCGGATACTCACAGCAACCGGACCAGGCCCTGAGCGTGCACAGCAGCCCGCCGACTAGAAAACCAGCACCCGTATTTTACAGTCAATATAGAGGACGTAAGTCCGATATAGATACTTTATCTACAATAAAAAACACATGAATTTGTTGTACCCCCCTTTTATTTTCTTTACAATCTAACCATCTAACGGTTTCGGAAGCACCTTTCGTTCGTCAAGAGAATATTATAACTAACATATGATATAGAATATTGACAGATATATAAATTTTAGGTGTTTGATTGGGAGGTAATTGCAGGATTTCCGGGAAGAAAAGAGCGGTTTATTGGAAAAATATTTAGAATGGGACTAAAAGGTAAATTAATTTAGTTATTCAAACTTGTTTGTTCCGATGGGTGCTCCAACGTGTCCACTGTAAGGAGACATTTTTATACATAACCTAGAAAATAAAAAATAAATAATTGTAATTCATCACTTTTGTATAAAGTGCTTACATGAAAAAGATAAGTAGACGATATCTTCTGCATCTGGATAGGAAAATGAAAAAATTTCTTATTCTATAAGTTCATTCCACAAAAGCATCCAATTCACTAAAAAGGTATGCACGTACTGAAGTCTTGATTATGGAATCACGCAGACAGCAATACACATCATGTTAAAAGTACTTAAATTAAAAGCAGCATAAATTATTGGTAGGTTTGTACCATTTCACCATGTTAACGATATAAAATTCACCTGGAAATACATTATTTACTTATGAGGTTAAAAACAATTACTTAATTAGGTTTTAGTAGTAGGTAATCTTTGTTAAGGAATTAGAAATTTTTTTGTTAAAATACAAAATTTTTCTCCATTTTTTCTCGTCCTTATCCTTTTGTACAGGATAGATGTATGATTTAAGAAATTTATTCTTCAATTTTTTATTAAGAATGTTTTAAATTTTTTTTTTACTTTATTCTTATTATTATTTCCATTTCTTTGTACATATAATGTTAAATAGCAAATATTATATAATAACATAATATATAATAAAAATTAGTATGAACAAGAAATGAAAACCCACTAAGGCACTGCCTGAGTGTGGGTAATATTAAAACAAAATACTATATTTCCAAGTACCCAAAGTATAAAATAGACTTTTAAAAAAAACATATAAAATATAAAGTTAGTGTAAAAAGTTAAAAAGTTAGTATTACATAGGTTGAATAAGTGAAACAGGTTTTTTTCAGCTATTATAAAAATAAAATTAAAAATATGGAGAAAAACATACAAAATTTTTTTTTTTTTTTTTTTTAGTTATTATAAAAAAATAAATAAACCGAAAACGTATTTTAGTACAGTTTAGAAAGTTACAGAAAGTGAAATTAAATTGGTGTTATGTCCATAACACCTCAAATCATCAAATTTCTCAAAAAATGTCAGCTTTTCATTCTATGATTCATAGATTAGTTAATGTACCCCTATCTTTTAATAATTTTTCAAAATAACTCAATATTATTAAACAAATTGCAATGAATAATGGATATAACACCAATTTAATTGAAAATATGCTTAATAAAAAATATAAGAATAAATTTCTAATTCCTTAACAAAGATTTTATGCTATTAACAAACTTAAAAATTACATATTAAATAGTAAAGATATAGATTCAAAAATGAAAACATCTGGAATCTACAAATTGAAATGTAATGATTGCGGTTTCTTTTGTATAGGTAAAACTTCAAGAAAATTTGAAATAAGGATTAAAGAGCATTTGAAATCATTAAACAATAACAGTTTCTCTGAGTTTGCCAACCATTTGTTGGAAACTATGTAGTCATGCCTTTGACTTCAACAGTGGAATAGAATTGATGCATTGTGGTGTCAATGGTATTCAGTTGGATAAACTTGAAGTTTTGGAGATCAGAAAGAGTGTGAATGCGAATTTGAATATTATTAATAGTCAAAAATTGTTTTTAAATGATCCAATATTAAGTTTATTTCTTTGTAAATTGTTCCATATTGTCCCTACCCATTCTAATTTTTACGTTGTTATTATTGTTTCTGTTTATTATTTGTCTATGTTTGTTATTTTTCTATTGACACCATGTTCTTTGTCTATTTAAAAAAAATAGTATTATTAAAACCCTAATGAAGTAAGCTTGGCTTACGAAACATGTCGGTTTTTTATAATCTACAGTGGTAAAAACAAAGTAATTTATTAATTTGAAAAAAAAATAATTACGTCAAAACTCAGATCAAACTTAATCCACATCAAAATACGTTTTACGGTGGGCATTGTCTTTAACTCTAAAACTCAGCGAGTGAGTGGAGAGCCTTCACTCACCCCAAATAAATGAACCTTCCTAGTATTAATACTACCTTCGGAAGGCTCTGGTGACTGCAGGTAGCTAGGGGTAGATGGGGGTAGCTATCGAACTTCATGTTTCAGGGGCTTACATATGATCGCGGTGGATTTTCCGTGATTTATCACCCTCCCTCTGAAAAACCGCTGAAACTGAAACTGGGTTGAATTTTCAGGCGCTCGAAAACTGGGACGATAATTGATCTGCTCAGGGATGAAGAAATGAGGGTGTTTGTTTTATTGAGGTGAACTTATAGCGCTGTGTTTCGATATTAAAACAATTATTTAAACACTATCAGAACCATAAAATAACTTAATTTTACAACTAAGGAGGAAACATGGGCGCCGAGAAATTGTAATATTAGGTATTTTACCATAATTTAATGCCACAGTCGCTATTACTCCCCCAAATATGGAGCAAAAGGGGCAACTGCACGTCAGGCTGATTATACCTAAATAAAACCGTCAAAATCAAGGTTTTGCATTCTTCTTTCTTCTACTCCAAAACTTGCCAATTTTAAAATTGAAAATTGTGTTAGAATAAGATCTTCCATGCCTGTATGCTTAGATTTTTTTAAAACTAAATTTAATAGTTTGATTTTTTAAACGTCTGTTTATGGGGTTCAAATAAGACTATTTTAAGTAATTTTGTAGGGTACTTACTCCTTTCAAAAGATGTTTATTCTTTAAAAATTCACCCATTTTTGTTTTGAACTTCATGCTTTTCTGAAAATATACTAAAATAAAATAAATAATTAATTTTCTTCATTTTAAGTCCATTGGAATCTGTTGATTTTAATGTTGCTCTCTTCTCCAACCCTACACTGTGCACGAATAAATGCGTGGGAAGGTGAATAAATAGATATGAATATCTGAGGGTTGCTTAATAAAATGGGCTATCCATTATTTTAAACTCGTTTTAGAGTGTTTTGAAAAACTCATGTTTAAAAAAATATCCGTTAAATTGTTCATTTTATCTAATGAAGCAGTATTTTCCTAAGCAATATTTTTGAAGCAGTATTTATACGCCCTGGGGCGAAGCAATTACTTCATTTAATTATGGTTTCACCGAAAAATTTAAAACCTTTTTGCTAGCCAATCCTCATTTGTGTGTCCGTATATGGAATTAAACAAATCTTTTCTTTTTATATTTTTGGTTTTTTAAAACTTTTTTTATTAAATATGAACCTACGAAATTTCTCAAGATACTCGTTCAATTAAAATTAGTTTGAGATAAGGTTTAATTTTCTCATGAGGACAAAACCGGAAATATGTCATTTTTAAATAAAATTTTAGACGTATTAACTCTTTTCCACAAAAAAATTTAAATTGATTTCGAAAGACTTTCTTTTATCAAGTAAAACTATGTTTTACATATTGAGAAAACATATTTATTTTTAGAACAATAAGGTTTTACCATAGGTCGTTGGCAGATTTGTTAAATATTCAAAAAAAAAATTCTATTATACAACACCATTTCAAATCATAAAATCATGCAGTAAAATACATAATTAAATTATTTGGTAAAGTTATGTTTCAAAATTTTAATTTTAGTTTTTAAAAAAACATCCGCACACCTGTTTTGTGAGCAAAATACTTCAGTTTGTTTATTTATTTACGGTCTTACAAACTAATTTATTTTAGATTTTTTTACATTCTAATTTTGCTTAGACATTATTGAAATTTTTTAAATATTTTGATCAAAAAATAATTTACAAAAAGCACATTATTTTATCATCACGCCTTTCAGCATTTTTTAATGTAGCTATAAGTTAAATTTTTAATGAAATAAAATTGATAATGAGTTATTATTTAAAAATGCTGGTATTTATTCTTTCATATAGGAACCGCCCTTTTGTAAGAATAGCTTTCGTTAATGGCCCTTATGTCGTAAACAACCTTCGAAAAAACATTATTTTAGATTTTCACGGCCAAAAGTATTATCGTTATTTATTTTTGGGGTGTTAAGTTGTGTTGCGCTACCTCAATATTAAGCAAATGTTTTGGATACTGCAACGCTGTCCAAAAAAGGTAGCGCAACACGGCAAAACAAGACTACATTTCAGAAGGCTGGTACAAAAAAGAAATACACATTATATTTGCATCCTGAAAACTATTTTAATTTTATTTCCAGTCATGCAACAAACCAGTCATGTGTTTTATAGTCAACAAAATGCATTACATTACCTGAAAAAAATATTTGAAAGAAAATTGCTACGGTTTAATTGAATAATTCAGGTATTTAACCTGAAGGGCTCCAATTGGAAGGTTCCGTGGTCTTAATGAATGACCCCACCCTAAACGACGAAAAGGTTCATTACAAGGCATGTAATTCAACCACATCAAAGACTTCCACGAGGGCATTTCAAAAGTGAAGCGAATAAAGCTTTTTTTTTGCGATTATGTTTTTTCGCATTGTTGGGAGTTAATTGAATTCTTGGAACGAAAGTCAAAGCGGCTCTGGTTGTTTATTACCTTGAAGCATTACATTAAAATTATGATGTTTTTCATAATTAGCTAAATGATTCGTTTTATAGAATATTCTTTTATTAACGGTCTCATTATAAACACGCAAGTATATTTTATTAAATTTATTTCTTATTAAAGTAATCCCAATGAGTTACACAACTCCTTTTAGGGCGGGAGAAACTTCAATACAAAAGTGAAAGGAATAATTTTTCATAAGTACTAACTTTTATTTATTATTCTAAACATTTACAGACTGTTAACAATTTATAATTTCAGTAATAAAAATGCCGTTGGGATGTACATAGATAAGAAACACTCCAATAAGAAATGTTCACAGCACGCGTAACCAATGTTTAGTTGTTACTAGATTCGACTGTTGCGAACTCCTACAATTCATAAACTTACGAATATCGACAGTAACCAAACAACAAAATACACTATTCATAAGCGGAACTACATTGCCCACTCTCCGATGCAACGATTTCAAACTTTGGGAAATCAGTAGTTAGGTGATGTTGACGTATTTAACATCAACTTGGCGAATTATGTGGATCTTATAAAAAACTTATTCCAAAACTATTCCTAACGTCAACTGGCGAATTATGTGGATCTTGTAAAAAACTTATTCCAAAACTTTTTTAAACCTATCAAATTCCAGAATTTTTGTATTTTTGTGATTTGTGTGCATTTTTTATCTATTTTTTTTATTATTATTTCTTTATCTGATACGTTTTTAGATTTTCACTGCGAAAAGCATTTTCGTTGTTTGTTTTGGGGGTGTTATGCCGTGTTGCGCTACCTCCTTCTTCAGCCGACGTTTTGGACACCGTTGCAGTGTCCATCATCAGGGCAGATTCAGCAGATCTGTCACATCTGTCGGATCTGATGGATCTGCCCTGATGATGGAGACTGCAACGCTGTCCGAAACGTCGGCTAAAGAAGGAGCTAGCGCAACACGGCTTAACACCCCAAAACAAACAACGAAAACGTCTTTATCTGTTTAAAAATCATCTGTCATGAATTAATTGTACTACTAAACATGTAAATGCCATCTGAATGTTGAATAAATCAAAAATAAAAAAATAAAAAATAAATAGATGAAACTAACATAAGTAATGACAGACTCTTCTAATAGAAATAATGATAATCAAAATTAAAAATAAAATATAACCTGTAGAGAAAGAGAAGAAAGAGAGAAACACAGAAAATACATCACAATAAAGCAATTTATTAAAATAACTGTTCTCCACGAAGTTTCATAATAGAATATTGTAAATTTGTTTTTTAACCATATAGATAGATAATTATATGGTCATATTCAATGCTGATCTTTAATATGAATATTGCCCAGATAATGAGTGCTTTGAAGCTTTTCTTGAATAATTTTGTATAAACACATTACGTTAGCAAATTATCTTCTGTTTTCCAGGTTTATAAAATGAAATTGTAAGAGTCGTTCCTCGTAAGGAGTAAGGCATTTAATCCAAGTTTAAATGATAACAGTCATGTACAGATTCAAAGGTTTTTGAATATTTAAATATCAAAAATACTAATTTCACACACAATACATTGGAAAAATAAAAAAGAAATTTTAGGTATAACGAACAAAAATGAATTGCACAAAGATTTGCATGTATGTATGCACAAACTCAAGATAGCAATTTACAGGAAGATGCTTTTCCAGTCACACGTAGTATAAGTATTACGAAAATAGGGACCAAAATAAGAGAGTTTTCTTGTCAAAACATGACAAGAATTTTTAAACGCACTGTCATGCAATGCATAATTTTTAAAAGTAGTACAAGGCACTGCTGAAAACTAGCTGCATTCCAGGAGAAAAATAATGAAATAAATGATTCAAAAACGTTATTTATTTATTTACTATGATTTTTTTACTTTGCTGGATCTTTTTATACATATCTGGAAAAGAGTCATATAGTTTGTAAGTAATATAGTTAAAAGATATCATCACGAAATTTTTAGTGCACGTTAGAGCAATGCTGATTTTATTGTTTTGTCAAGAAATTGTGAATGTCTTTATTGTAAAGTGGTTCGGTGTTAGTGTGGGTTGATTGTTTAGTAATTTGTAGGATGGTACTTGTGATTTTATGTTTGGGAAGGATCGTGATTGGAAGGACGCCGAAAACTGAATAAGATGTCCCTGAAATGAACATCCCATAGAAATCCAAGAACAATTAAGTTTACAAAAGAGGGTAGCAAAGCGGGTAATTAAAATACATAATTTATTTAACCCATGGTAATAAACTTATCATATTAATTGCATCTCATAGTTAAATCCAGGCATAAGAAAAAAAAATGCATTTGATAATAAATTATTTCGGAAAGAACAGAATGAAAGCAAGTTCTAGAATAAATACAGGAACAGATACAAGTCCATACAGAACTTAGGTCAGTTAGTGATATAGTCTTTCTGCGATTTACCTTCCGTGCGGTTACGTAAACCCGCCACATCTGCGTGTCTACTACTAACTCCATGTATGTCGCGGAAGCGCCTGCCCACCACCTGCACGGTGGGCAGGATCGGGAGAGGCCGTTTTGATGATCTTTCCACCGGGCCTCTGTCGACCCATCGTATTGCACTGCAGCGGGAGGGTGGATTGTTACAGATGATAAAATAGTCATAACGGATATAAGAAATATTGCAAATAAATTCAATGATTTTTTTACAAATCTTGCTTCAGATATAATAAGTCATAATCCCTCATTTCGAAACCATATACATTAACCCACTCAAATGGGCGAAAACTCTAAAATAGTCCTAATTTATCTCAATTTAAACGTGTTACCGAATCTGAAATAATAAAACACATTGACAATCTTAACACAAATACAGCCAATGGTCCAGATGAATTGAGCGCCATCGCTATCAAATCTATTAAACAACACATTTCGAAGCCCTTGCAACACATGTTTAATTCCTTCTAATATCGCTTATATCCCAACCAGCGAAGATATTAGAAAAAATATTAAAAAACAAGTACTAGATTTTCTAGAATCAAATGCACCTTTGTCCTCAAATCAATATGGTTTCAAAATAGGTCTTAGTACTTAAACAGACGATGCTTTATTTAATCTAACAAAAAATATATATACCAATCTTGACTGAAATATGAAAAGCTTAACAATCTTTTTAGACCTGAAAAAAACGTTTGATACCGTTAATCATAATAAACTGATTAAAAAACTAAATAATATTGGAATTAATAATAATTGTCTTTCACTATTAACAAATTATTTACTTGTTTCCAGACAATGTACAAAAATTGATGATAATATTAGTAAACCAGAATCTGTGAGACACGGGTTTCCACAAGGAACAGTTATCGGTTCGTTATTGTTCCTAATTCATATCAATGACCTGTGTAATATCAGTACTCCGGGAAAACTAACTCATATACTGGTGATACTGAAATCACAAACATGGTAAATCTTGGAAAGAAGTCTCTGAAAATGCAAATAAGTGCACATCCATTGTCAAATAATGTCTAAACCAAAACCTTCTAACTCTGAACTGTCAAAAAACTATTTATATTCCATTTTATAATACCAAAAGGGCGGCACCCTTAACTCACCTAAATATAAGGTTTCACAACAATATTGCAACCCTATTTTGTGTTCTAACTGTGTGAAAATGAATTCGGGGAACATAGTTAAATACCTAGGAATTATTGTAGACAGCCAACTAAAATGTACAATAGAAATTAATAATAAAAATAATGTCGCAAAAATATGTTATCTACCCCTCCTTGCAATTATTCCAAGAAGGTGAACTCTTAGAAATAAGAAAAATTTACTTTATGCAATGTCTGAAATAAATATTTTCACGAAATGTATAGTAAGTAGATTAAATAATGCATTTGAGGTTTCCCTGTGCAAAACTAGGCTTGCGCAGAGACATGCTTTTTCATTGCACCAAAAATGTATAATGCACTCTATCAGACTATAGAAATTAAATCTAAAAACATGTCATCTTACAGCATATACAGAAAAAATAATAAAGACTTGGATAACTACAAATGACCCAAAAACATACCTGCTATAACATCCTACCAGTTGTAACTTTACAAATCCCTAATTTTTATTTAACCTTTTTTGTTTTTTATATTTTTTTTCTTAATTTAAGTTTTACAAATACCTAATTTATTTGTTCTTTAAATAATTAAAAACACAATTATGTAATTTACTTACTATCTTAACTGCAAAAGAAACATAATTATACCCACGAACTGGCGATGCCCATGTGGGATTTTTTTTTGATATCATACATATATGCATACTTTTTTTGGATACGTAATATCTTTTTTGTTTAATTGTACTATTGTTTATCTTAAAGCTACCTTTTTCATATCAAAATAAACTTAATAACAATAAATAAAAAATTAAAGGTACCTATTTAATTTAACAGTTCCTTCTTTTTTACTTTATATCAAAAGAAATGTTTTTTTTAATATTTGCATGAATTTTTATGTATGGTAACATAAAAAAATTATTTGTAAAAATAAAAATTCATTCGTTCGTCATTCCTGGACACATTGATCCCTATTTTCTAACCCATCCCTCATAGCTTTTTCCTTCCCAGAACTTCCTCTCCTTCCATTGTATATTATAATATTAATTCAATGTAAAGTGTTTGGTGGGCATTCTTAAAATAAAGCATAAAAATACCTAATTAAGTTCATGTTGGGGATTTAAGAGCTTATAACCAGCCAGCGGCCGAAAATCCACATTTCGTCGAAAGAGGTTCTTACGATCATACAGGGTGGTTCCAATGAGAATGATTAACTACTCTCCATACCAGCTTTTTAAAATTATAACTCAATATCGATTTTATTTCATTCCAAATGTGCTTTAATTTATAGCTACATCCAAAAATTCTGAAAGGCGTGTTGAGAAAACTATTAAAATGATGTACTTTTGTACTTATTTTTGATCATAAGTATTTATCATTTTTCAATAATGTCTCAGCAAAATAAAAGTATACATTTTTTAAAAATATATAAATCTATAAGTACGCAAATAAATACACAAACGGACCAATTTTCGTCAAGAAACACATGTACTTATATATTTTTTTATGATTTTATTTAAATTAAAATTAAATTTCTGTTACATACGTTTACCAGATAATTTATTGATATATTTTACTGCATGATTATATGATTTGAAATGGGTGTTGTATAATAAATGTACTTTTTGAAAATTTAACAAATCCGCCAACGACCTATGGTATAACTTTATTATACTACAAATTATCATTTTTTTTTAATTTACATCATACGTTTACTAGATAAAAGAACAATCTTTCGAAACCAATATATATTTTTTGTGGAAAAGAGTCAATATGTCTTAACATTGATTTAAAAATTACAAATTTCTGGTGTTCTCTGGTTATACGCTCTTAACGAGGTACCCACAAACAGAACTGAGGTTAGTCAAGGAATGCCGACTTACCAAAGATATTGAAATACAAAAGAGATATGCTATGATGTGCGTGCGACTGTTGGCGGACTGCTACCTAATAGTAATATTAGTTATCAATATATTAGTAGTAATGTTATCAATATAGTTTGAATACGGAAATAACTCGTTCATTTAGTTTATTAATCAATTATTGGTAAAAAATATCGGCGACACCAGCAAACACAGTCCCACCCAATTAACATTGCGGATAGCACATCTCTTATATTTCAATAATTTTTCGACTTACCCTGTTTTTCTTCCTCCGCTTATCTAATTCCGCTGATTCATCATCTTATCTGTTACGACACAGTCGAACAAAGACTCTGTATTCGACACTCACAATATGTGTTGACAGGACGTTATTTAATTTTCAACTGTTTACACGATTATGTATGATGATATTTATGCGCATGATTGTATTTAGTCGGCATAAAGTGGGTAGGGAAAAAAGTAATTGTAGGTAGGAATTATAACTTTGGAGAAAGGTACAAAGATGAATGCTAGGTACATGCTAGGTACCAACAGTTCAAATACACACATCTGACGAACATAATAAATTCAAAAGTTCGCAAAACAACATTATATATTTTTGACATAAACCTTTCCTAATATATCACGGTTCACTGACCATATTTGCATGGGATAAGCAGACAGGAGTCTTGCATTTCTTGCATACGTGATTTATGACTCTTCATTGATTTCGCTGTTGAATGTTGAGCTCGTTTTCTTTTAGGGGGTGAGGGAACACTTATTCTTCTTCCTGTAAGGGTGGATGAAATCTTTTCAGCTTGTTTCGGAGGTCGGTTGGCGTTCCAAGTCTCTGAACAAAATAAAAACAACTTTTCCTAGTGAGGATCGAAGACAAACTAACTGGAAAAGTCGAAATAGGAAACTTCTGGGAGTGTCACGTTCCAACGCCGCTTAGCGACGGGGTGAGGTGACCACATGTCCGTCAGATCAAAGAGAGAAGTCTAAAAAAATCACATTTTACCACTAAATATAACTAACTAATAATCAATTTGGAGGACTTACCGCCAAATAACTCGGTATTGGTACACACTTTGGCTCATTTGCATTCATACAGCGTCTCATACATATTCTTCTATTATTCTGATTCGTGATTGATGGTCCGATTAAAGTATTTGATTCATTTGATCGTGCCACGTCTTTTTGGGGCATCCCCGACTTCTTCCACCATTCGCATTTGCGTCAATATTCTCCTTATACACCTTTCTTCATTCATTTGCTCTACATGCAAAAACCATATAGGCGTCCCTTTCTTGATCTTACTCATTACTCTTACATTAGCCTTGCATTCTTTGCCCCCTTACACTCCTTTCTTTGTTCTTTCGCTCTACATGCAAAAACCATATGAGCTTTCCTTTCTTAATCTTACTCATTACGTTTACATCAGCCTTGCATTTTTGAAAAAAAACTTCTTTACGCACGCTCGACTTAAGGGGTAAGCTAGTGAATGCGTTACTAAAAGATGTCGATGGGAACGGTGAACGAACGGTGGTCGCGCGAGGCGTATATACTAACTCAAGGTCGTAGGTTACACCAAGGTCGTAGGTTACCCCAAGGTCGTATGTCAACCCTAGATCGTGGGTCACCCCAAGGTCTTAGGTCACCCCGAGGTCGTCGGTCACCCAAAGGTATGGGTCACCTTAAAATCGTAGGTCACCCCAAGGTCGTAAGTCACCCCAAGGTTGAAAGTCACCCCAAGGTCCGTAAGTCTCCCCAAGGTCGTATGACACCTCAAGGTCGTAGGTTACCCCAAGGTCATAGGTCACCCCAAGGTCGTAGGTTACCCCAGGGTCATAGGTCACCCCATGGTCAAATGTAACCCTAATGTCATATGTTCTTTTATAAGTTAGTAACGTTTTACTTCAGTCGTGTGGTCTAAAGTAGTGTTCCGCAAACTTTTTGTGTTCAAGGTACACCCACCAAATCAAGATTTTTTAGCGGTACACCAAAGGAAAAAACAAGGTGTATTTAATATTTTTATTATTAAAATCAATATACCTATTATGAAAATATTTTGTTTAAGAGCCCTAGGAGGATATTTCAATATTAATGGTTTTTCGTTTTTCAAAGTCACCTGTTCACTAACAACACATTAAAACAATTTTTTTCGTAATTTTTTTTTAGATGCATGTACGTTATAACCCACCAGTTAAATCTAAATATTAACAAATAGGGAATCTTAGGGGAAATTTAGCCTTGTTTTAGGGAAAAATCGAAATCTAACGATCAACGTAAACTTTAATTTCTGTTCGGGAATGACACTTTTTAATTTTTGTTCGGGAATGATCGCTGTAATCGGGTTTTCACTAGCGATAACATATCTTCGTCGATCGTCCTCAGGCGTTCTCTTTTTTTAATTTGATCGGAGTTTATCGGTAAGTGTCCATGGGAAATGTTATTTGAGAATGGATTTTGTACCCTGTTCATGTCCACAGGTTGCAGGACACACTTATGAAAATATGAGTTCATTTTTTCTGATTCGGCAGCCATGACATTTGGAAATATTTCATTAATACCATTGGTATCGTGGCTGATCCATAATACCTTTTTACGAAAGCTTTCAATCTTGTCCGATGTTGCTAAAATGTTAGAATTCTTGCCTTGCATTTTTTGTTGAGCTCTTTCAAATGAGCAATATGAGGTACGTTTCGTTACCCATTCTTCTTTTTAAACAGAGAAGCAAAATCTTGATCCCGGATCTGTAAAAAAGTCTGGGTCTCATTTATCAGCTTGCTTGTCACTACAGTCCGCAAAGGTGTGCAGAGGATGGATGAAAGTAGACTGAATGCTGTAGAAATGAGATCCCCGTTGTTATGGTTGCCCATAAATGCTACGAACGAACTATACAAGCGGCAGAGTTGCCCATAAATCCTACGAACGAACTATACAAGCGGCAGGCAGCTGTGTGTCACGTGCTCAGTACATGTACATTCTCGCGTGATTATTGCTGTCCCTCTCAGGCTGGCAGAAGACATTACCATATATGGCTACACGGCGCGAAATCCAGCCAATGGCAGAAGACATTACCTTATAGGGCACGCGTTAGAGTCTTCCGTCTCGCTCATCACGGACAGAGAACTCCGGCCACCGTTCACCGAAGCAACAGACATATTTCAGACAACGGCGCGAGCGGTCGTACGCACTACTACGTACTGTCGGGCAGTATGCCACCCTTCGACGCGGCTAATTAAGCCTTCACCTACGATTCAAGTATGACGCTATCACGACAGACGCCTGTATAATCCTACTGCCGCCTACTTTATACCATGGCAGCCCTGGCCGCCCGGCTTTTAATCCGCCTACCTTGCCGATAGCCGCTTAATTCACCGTTATCACCCACCGGTTCGGTAAGCTGACCGAATCCGCCCACCATGATGCCGAGAAGCCGCCCACGCACCCCGAGCCGCCCTGTTCCGGCACCCGATCTATGAGCTTTGCTCTAGATCTCTCCACTTCGTAGGAAGCTGCCTGCATCCGTACGACGCCACGTGAGATTTTAAACCCTCTTATAGTATTTCCGAGCCTAAATTCAGTAGTATTTCTAGTGCCTCTCTCTCTCTCTTATGCTAGGCCTTAAACAGCTTACCTGGTTGCCTGTACTGTTCACCCTTGCATTATTGAATACATTTGAATTGTGCCCAAACCTTGTTTCATTGGAGTCAACCATCGACAGCCTCGGAGGAGCCCTACGACCCTGAGCTGAGCCTTCCAAGCCGAGGCATATTGCCCCCGGGGGGCCTGCTTAACACTTGTTCCCCCCCCGGGAGGGACATATTTCTGGAGACCAGAAGTATAACACTGGACCCTACGTGGCTTCAGTGTCACCCTGGCCCCAGGAAGTATGACACTGGCTTTCAACGTGGGGACCAGTAGCATGACACTGGCGCGCCAACTGGGCCGAAGTCTTGTCGATTGTTGTCTCCCTAGAAACATAATTATGTAATCTTAGCTATAAATATTTTATATTTGTGCTCCCATCAACAACGGTAGTTCTGTGTGAATTATTCTAAACGTCGCGAGTCCGTCGGCTAGTGCTATTCGAGTGTTAGGTATTTTAAACATCGCTTATTACCGTAACGTCTTACGCTATTACGTTCTATCGCGGCAGTCAGAGTTGTTCGTCATTCGCGCGGAATTTTTTTTTAATTGAGTAATGAATTTCGTTATTTTAAAATCTCCGAGTGGCTGCTGTGTAAGTTGCGTTATTTCTTCCTTGAAGAGCAGTGGTTGTTTCCAATAAAAGGTAGTGACTACTGTCGGATTGTGCTCGTTCACATCCGTTCCCCTGTAATAGGAAGTTGTAAATACGACTGCCAGCAACTGCTCTCGTCTTCTATAATCGTCCGAAATTTTTTTTGCTTTGTTCATTATAATAACGCAAAATCATGGAGGCCACCATACCAATAATGGATAGAATATTAAATTTCGAGAAAGCAAACGCGTCGGTAATAAGAAAAATGTTGACAAATAGAGGCGTAGTTCCCAAAAGGGCATTTTTAACTTTACGAAAACAATGTGTTGAGTTTAACGAATCCCGGAAGTTGAATTATAAAATAAACGTTAAACGAAAAGTTCAATAAATAATGAGTACAAGTAATAAAGTTAGTTTTCGTTTCTCTCAATAGGTAGTTTTAAATCACAAAATGGAAAACGACGTTACATAATGTTATAAAAGAGAAATTTTAAAGCAACGAAATTTAAAATCGAAAACAGAATAAGTTAATATGGAAAGCTTCCCTTGTAATATTAGTTAAAGCCACAATTGTTATTTTTCTTCATAGAAGTTTTAATTTATTGTTAATACATTAGAATAAATTAGAATTGTAATTTTGATTGTTGATTGATCTAGGAACAGAGTAGCTAACTGCGTATTGGATTAATGAACAGTTCAGGACAAATGTAGATTAATAACATAAATTTTAGAAGAAAAAAGGAATAAACAAAATTCAGTCAAAAGTTTTTTTAAGAAACAAAAGTTTAGGTACAGATCGGTTAAAAATAGTAAAGTTCTTAGAAGTTTAATGTTGTTTCGTTTGTAAATCATAAGTGTCATGAACCCACGGTTAGAGATCGTACATCATTGAATTAATATTCCATATTTCACAAATTAGAAAACACAATGTTGTTAAAGTAATAAACGTTCGGGAAAGGAAACAAACTTGTATATAAAATGTATATAAACAAGGCAACGTGTATATAAAATGTATATAAACAAGGCAACGTGTATATCAATGTATATAATTGGCTAAGTGTTTTTTTTGTTAGTTTAAGTTTCTAGAAATCTATCTGAATTGCTTTCGTATTAAAGTGGTAGTAAATTAAATAAATTAGTGAAAACCAGTAGAACATCATTTAAAGAATAAATTCCAAACTACAAGGTATATGTTACTAGGTACTTGATTTTTCGAAGGATTATCTAAGGAAGGTTTAATAATAAAATTTTGTATATGCTATAGGTATTTACCATAGAGACAGTATTGGAACATGCATTGTTTTTTAATCGGGACTATCCCACTCTAAATAGTAGTATGCGGATAATAAAATAAACTATCGTTGGGAAAGACACTTCAGAAGAAGCAAGTGAATAGCAAATGTTCAAATTATCGTTTTAAATAAAAAATAACGAAGAATTTTTAAAGTGAAATCCTTGTCAAATTTAACAGAATAAACTCTCGAATAAAGAACATTTAAATGTTTAGCTTCAATTAAGTTTTTTTTTTCATAAGAATGTAGGAATGATTTCGGCAACAAATTTACGTGAATGAATAACAGTATAATGGAATTCAGGATAGAAAAAGATAAAATAAGTTTTTTTTTTAAAACATCTGTGGAAAATTAGTAAAACATAAAATTAAAAAGTAAACCACTATAGTTAAATCGAGATTGTCATTTAGTAACAAGAACAAATAGTGAATAGAATCCAATTATTAATGTCTACTTGTAATGAAGGAAAGGGTTATAAAATTATAAGAAATTGTCTTCTTCATTTTTTCTCGTATTCATAAATATGACAACGTGATCGTTGTAAGGAAATTATATCATATTAGATATTGAGTTAATAGACTCAAGAAATGTACTACGGATACATAGGTACCCGCGTATACGATTCTGGTTTCGAACCGTTATAGGAATGCCTTCCTCAGAATTAGGGCAAGGTGGGATTGTTAAGATGTGAAATCTTGAACAAAAAAAAAAAAAGAAATTTGTGATATAGGAAAGAATTGGAAATAGAGAATTAACCCCTCAAGTAAGCTTTAGGTAATTGTAAATTCGTATAGTTTTGACATAGCTATTTTAGAAAAATGTCATGGCGCCCTTATAAAGTTAATTACAATGGAATTTTTTTTAAACAAAATAATGATAGTAAAGTAAACAAAAGTTAAAAAAAAAAGTTATGAACAGAAAAGTTGAGATTAAACTGAGACGTATAGTAAAAAGTTATTAGTAAAAAAAGTTATCATCGGATAATATTGTCAAATTAAGAGTAAATAAATAATAGACATGGAATTTTTTTAAAAAAGAATTTTCAAATAGTCAGTCAACAAGTAAAAGTTTTAAATTTTTGAAGTTGTAGTAAGAAGCAACGTCGTTAGCAATTCAATTATGATTCGAATTTATTTTATTTTTTTTAAATATGTACATAAATTGTTAGCTTATAACATGTAATGTTAAAATATAAACACACGAATTGAATACTTAGGTATTTGAGCGACTTAGTCAGTGTGTATTACGCATCGTATAGCGGTGTTATAAAATCTGTGTTATTAAAATTTGGGAACGATTCTTGTTAAATATAGAGTAACCTTTAAAGAAAGATTTTATAGAAATTGTAGTATCATAAATTTTAAAATAATTAATGGAGTTCTGTTTTTTTTGGATATTGTGTTATTTTTATGTGTTATTTTGCCGAAGCACAGGCATTTGAGGAAGGTGATTTCTCATTTGTGTTGGTGAACTAAGGCAAGGTTACGGTTCTCTGAACGTAACGGTGTGGCCACACGGAGATAGACGTTTGCAAACGTATCTCTTGAAAACACGAGAGGATTATAGTATAGCCTGATAATTATACGACGCTATAGGAGAGATCCTTATAATATGCCAAACGCTATAGGAGGTATCCTTATAATATGACCGACGCTATAGGAGGCGTATCCTGAGAATTACACGGAGAGGAAAACAGAAAAACAGAACAGAGTATGGAAATTAGTCCATCAGTAGGAAAAGAAATTGGTTACGAATTATAATAACACAGTAAATTTAAACACGAGGTGCATGTATTGTATTGTCCTCTACATAAGGTTGTAAAATGCGAATATGTATCAGTTTCATTGATTACATGACTTAGTCAGCATTATTGTCCATCATCGGATGACCTTAATAAAAAAATTGTAAATTTATTCACGAGGTACATGTATTGTATTGTCCTGTATATATAACCCAAGGACGTCATGAACCCTAGTGGTTAGTACGAGGTTATAACGCATATAACTTAACCTTTGTTATTAGAGAAGTATACAATTCCTTTCTTAATGGATCGTCATCACAAGTATTGACAATCCGGGACGCCGGTATGTCTGCACGTGAAGACTTGTTGTTATTGTTATTATTATAAAAAAAAGAGGTAACTCACCTTACACTAGTGAAATTACTGATGCGATATTTAGTTCATTTATTGTAATGACTATTATTGGTAGTAATAATTTATTACTTTCTCCTAGTGCGTAGCCACTTAGGTTGTTTTTTTTTTAAAAAAATGTTTTTTAAATTTATATATGATTATGGTTACATAAGTATATAAATTCGTCTAAGAAACACGACACGATACACTGATTGAGGGCGTAGTTCAAGGAACCCTAAATTAGGCTAGGTTTTTCATTAGAAAAAACTGCGTTAGGTATTCAGTATCCTGCCCGGGACCGAAGTAGAGACCTAATTTCTATTTTCGTGGAACAATTTGCATTCTAAAAAGTACTTAATTTTAGATGCAATGAAAGAATATGCAAGCATATTCTTTTCTTTTCGTTGACAAGAGACGGCATAAGAAAATTCTTGTACAAGTGGTAGGTATAAAGGCACCTAGCTCTCATCATACTGGGATAGGTCATTGGGTAGTAAGAAACTTAGGAACCTTATGGTTGTAAATAACCTTGTGTATATATTAATATAAGGTCATGTATAAATGGAAATATCATTTTAATTTTTTTTATTTTTTGTCTTTTTTTTTCGGGTTTTTCAATCTCTTTCATTGTCGAATTATTCTCACATGTAGGTTAAATCGTTATAGTATTGGACATCTCACACGTTGCGATATAGGAGAAATTGGGGCGGTAAAACGTTCACAATCGGGTAGTTACTCACTCCTTAACGGGGTATGTCTCAATTCTAGCGTATGTTGGAGTGAATTCACGATGAAAAGACAATGTAATAATAATATTACCACATTTTTGTTATCAGAATCGGCCCAATAGACAACACTATTCGGTTCACATAGGTTGTGGTGGTATCGAATTTTAACCTTCTTCCGCGATCATATAACAACGGTTACTCGTTGTGTGGTATTATAGAGCTGTTACAAGTCCGATAGGATGGAACTTGGGTATCGACCTAACGTGTCATTCGGCAGGTAAACTATAATCCAAAGCGTGATAGGATGGCTAAACTCCTTAGAATTAGAGCAGAAGGATTGTTGGAAACGCGAATTTCCGAACAATGGAAGTATATATGATTCCGGTGTTAGGAAGAAATTCGTTACTCAATAAAAAAAATTTTTTCCTCTTCTAATAACATTGTCGGTAGTATTAAATTTTCGTATTTTTTGTGTAAAAATACGTGGCGTTGTTGTTATTTATTTTAATTTTTTTTTTTTCTTCTCTCCTTACGTAGTCAAACCCTGAGAGTTTAAGTTGAGTTGAGACAAACTCGAATTGAAAGTTATTTAACAAAATTGTACTCACACACATAGAGTTTTTGGTGGGTAAACAAATGTATATTCAAGTGTTTTAATTATGATAAATGTAATTAATTAAATTACTATATAAATATTTTGTAAACACGTAATTGATTACTTCGGTATCAATATGGTAAGCCAGCGTGTAAAGTCCTTGCCATATCAGGACGCAATTGTACGGTGTTTTGTAACTTGCTATATCACTGTATTCAAATAAGGAGTAGTACTTCTCGTAGTAAGAAGATTTAAGAGTATGCACCCAGTTGAGTAAATTAGCTCGGTAATGTCATAAAGTTATGTCATTCGGGTCGTATTGTTCTTATTAGAGAATAATGTAATTGCACTTATGGTCATTACGGTTCGTCTGGTTATTTTGGTGGGAACACCTAGAGGGTGTCCTATGTGGTTTCGTCGAACGCAAGTTCACCGTGAGGATTCCAAGGGATCTATCCGGTTGTCTATGTCGTTGCGGCAAGGGTATATTTCTAGTATACCAAGTACAGCGCTGTACGGGTCACCGAGGGTGAGTCGAGAAAACATGAGAGGATTCATATTATGCCTGAAAATTAATATTCATGATAGGTTTTGTAGCATTACCTTACAATTATATGCGAACATGAGAGGATGGTCGTTTATGCCTGATAATTAAATGCAAACCAGACAAACCATGACAAGCTGAGAGTGCGGGAAACTAACATTTGGGTTAGAATTGAATTGTGAAAATAGCATAAAGTGTATAAAAACAAAGTTGTATAATTTAAAAAAAAAGAATTCCATTGTAAGACGCGAATATGAGTGGTTTCGATCATTTCATGACATTGGTCAGCGTACAATATTCCATAACAGGAATAAAGTGTATAAAAACAAAGTTGTATAATTTTAAGAATTCCATTGTAAGACGCGAATATGAGTTGGTTTCGATCATTTCATGACATTGGTCAGCGTACAATATTCCATAACAGGAATAGTGTTGGAAATTTTTTGTTTAATTTTAAGATTTTTACATGGTAGTAATCCTTCTCGGAAGGGTCATGTTTTCTTTATTTCTTCATGCACCTTCGTTAGCGTGTCTTGTATCGCACTAGGTACGTCACATTTTTTTTAATTTCTTGAGAGAGTTGGCAACCTTTGTTCAGTTTATTGCTAGTTTTTTTTAGCTTGGCTCACAGGTAGTTAAAATTTTGTTGGCTCTTAGGTAGGGAGTGTTTAAATCCTGGTGAAGAGGTAGCTCTGTACCTCACATTGTGGCAATCATCGCATCACATGCTGTATGGAAGGTCGTGGTCCCCTGCATCAGCCTCGCTGCCTTTTCCCTTCATTTTTCAGGGGGAGGAGGGTAGTGTTATGGTTGCCCATAAATGCTACGAACGAACTATACAAGCGGCAGAGTTGCCCATAAATCCTACGAACGAACTATACAAGCGGCAGGCAGCTGTGTGTCACGTGCTCAGTACATGTACATTCTCGCGTGATTATTGCTGTCCCTCTCAGGCTGGCAGAAGACATTACCATATATGGCTACACGGCGCGAAATCCAGCCAATGGCAGAAGACATTACCTTATAGGGCACGCGTTAGAGTCTTCCGTCTCGCTCATCACGGACAGAGAACTCCGGCCACCGTTCACCGAAGCAACAGACATATTTCAGACAACGGCGCGAGCGGTCGTACGCACTACTACGTACTGTCGGGCAGTATGCCACCCTTCGACGCGGCTAATTAAGCCTTCACCTACGATTCAAGTATGACGCTATCACGACAGACGCCTGTATAATCCTACTGCCGCCTACTTTATACCATGGCAGCCCTGGCCGCCCGGCTTTTAATCCGCCTACCTTGCCGATAGCCGCTTAATTCACCGTTATCACCCACCGGTTCGGTAAGCTGACCGAATCCGCCCACCATGATGCCGAGAAGCCGCCCACGCACCCCGAGCCGCCCTGTTCCGGCACCCGATCTATGAGCTTTGCTCTAGATCTCTCCACTTCGTAGGAAGCTGCCTGCATCCGTACGACGCCACGTGAGATTTTAAACCCTCTTATAGTATTTCCGAGCCTAAATTCAGTAGTATTTCTAGTGCCTCTCTCTCTCTCTTATGCTAGGCCTTAAACAGCTTACCTGGTTGCCTGTACTGTTCACCCTTGCATTATTGAATACATTTGAATTGTGCCCAAACCTTGTTTCATTGGAGTCAACCATCGACAGCCTCGGAGGAGCCCTACGACCCTGAGCTGAGCCTTCCAAGCCGAGGCATATTGCCCCCGGGGGGCCTGCTTAACACTTGTTCCCCCCCCGGGAGGGACATATTTCTGGAGACCAGAAGTATAACACTGGACCCTACGTGGCTTCAGTGTCACCCTGGCCCCAGGAAGTATGACACTGGCTTTCAACGTGGGGACCAGTAGCATGACACCGTGTGGTAAAACCATTTATGATCGTGTGAGACATGTGGAGATCCGCAAAAAAAAACGAGTGTACTTTAGACCAGAGCCGCGGCACACGCTTTGCGGAACACTGGTCTAAAGCACACTCGTTTTTTTTCACACAAAACCGGAAAAGTTTTATTACACCGAGTGAACAAATTCACCATAATACATGATATATTTGTCCATGAATGGAGGGAAGAAGTAGACCTTATACCTGCGTGTAGTCGTACATCAATAAAATAACGTTTTCACTCCCCTCGTCGCCTAAAAGCAACGCCGCTGAATGTCGCCCAAAACCTTTCAAGAAAAGGGTTGTTCGCAGAAATAACTGACATTTTCTTGTCAAAGGAGCAAATATTTATAGGGTCCTTTGATATAAAACACATACAATGACCCCGAGTGATAAATAAATGGCCATACAAAAATCATTAATAATTTATCTTTTTTAGCGATGTTTGTCTAAACCTGATCTAACTAAACTGAGCCATCTAAAATTTGTAACGAATAAATAACTTAAATTTTTTTACTATTTTGAAAAAAATTAATTGAATATTAAATACTAACCCAGTTTTTCTAAACTTTCCTGACGCCTAATTATTAAAAAAAACATAATAAACTCTTTCCAATAAATCTGGGGTTTAAAAAATAAATCTTTGGCATTTTTTATATGCCACTTTACTTTTTATTAACATGTTCCACACATCTTTGTCAATTTAGGAATGCTTGAGGAGGATTTTTTTATTGAAAGGAAGAAGAGGAAGTTCTGGGAAGGAAGATTGCATGTGGGGTGGGTAGGAATCTGGGAACAATGTGTCCTGAATTGACGGACGTGTAAATCCATCCCTCCCATTTCGGTGCATGTCGATGATGAGTGGAGAGAATCCGGCTGGAGAGTTCAAAAGGTCTCCTTCAACCACTATCTTCCGATCTAGCCCGCCACGCAGTATGGGGGCCAAATCTTTTGCAGCCAAACCTTACCTTACAAACTCATCCCTGCTAAGTAACCAAATATAGCGAACCATCTGGGGCGACCTATGGCAGGGATGTTGATTATACAATAAATGGTTCCCGGGGCGGCGATTCCTATTCCCTCCTCCCAAATTAAGATTTGAATGTATGTTGTGTTAATTTCATTAAATAGGAATGTTTTTAATTTTATCGGTCGTTTAATTCGTCAAAGGATATGGCGAAAGAGGTCACCTCAATATTTTATATCACACGTGAGATACAAGCAGGGATGGGGAAACTTCTGCCCGCGAATCCATTTGGTGCCAACCACGAGAACTTCCAGTGTTACCTGCTGGAAGCACTTCAAAAAATATTACGTTCAGAACGCGAGAACGGTTTTCTCTCTCAGTGTGACTGATTCATTTTAAAATTATTTTTAAATAAATATAAAATTATCATGGTGTTTCATGCCATTAATCAGTTATCGACCATAAGTGCTTCAAATTGCAGGAAAACCATTGTTGTGTTCTGATAAAATATAATTGATTTAACTTGTGGGACTGGTGTAGCTGTCTTTTGTTCAGAATGCAGTGATAAAATTCCAGTTGCCTATTCATCATTTCAAAAGAAACTGTAGCAGACGTGTGCTACAAGACTGTAGAAAGGGGCACCGGTGTCTCGTGCACGTGGATGTCGACTATTGTAATATTGTTTAAATTAAAGTACTGGCTGACCTTCCTTGAAGGTGACAACCCTGAATGTACTTGAGGGTAGTAACCCTGGATCTGCCTCCCTGCACCCAGATCTTGGTGAGTGGTAGCTCTGGATGTCCTTGGTCTCTGCCTGAGCCTGGCGCCTTGCGGTGTCCAGTAGTAGGGCCGGTTTGTCTTGAAGAGGTAGGCATCAGACTTGTTGTTCAGGCAGAGCTTCAGCAGAAGGCAGGTTGGAGAGAGGTTTCTTCCAGAGGAAGGAGTAAAACACGTAGATTAGAGTAAACGTAAGAACTGATCTACTATTAAAAAAACATGCTGTATTTATACTAAAATGGTGGTCCGATTTGGTTCACGGACAAAACCGCCGGAAAGTGGTAGGGGAATCTGTTCCCCGACTCTTTTCCTATATAAAGGGCGGAAAACTGCTCATTCTCTATTTTGTCAGTTTAATTCGTAAAAATGCTCGTTTAGACTTTTACGAATTTTGTAGCTCTTATTAACAAAAGAAAAAAATATTAAATTATAAAAACAGATAAGCAAAGCCAAGATGTATAACAAAATTTTTTGTTTCGTGAATTTCACGTGATTTTAAAGTTTTTTGATTTTACATTGAAGTAATTGAATCTAATTTGTTTATTTAATGATTAATGAAGTTAAAATTATTTTTCCTAGGTTCCCTGTGAGATGTAAATGAAATCTGTTTATTTCACCATCTCACAGGGTCCCTAGAATTTTAAAAAGGGAAAGTCTTTTTGACACAACAAAAATGACTAACTTTAAACAACAATACTTTGCAGACAAAGTCTCAGTTTGACTGAAGGCCTTGTAGGACTAAGAATGAAAACTGATTATTTCATTGCCCTACAAGGCCCGCAGGGTTTGAAATTTGAAAAAAATTTCCTCTTGTATTTTTGGTATGCAAAAATGGCTGTAATTTTGCTTCCCAACATTTTTGAGATAAAGTCTTGGCTTTACCCGAGGCCTTGTAGGACTTAAAATGAAAACTGATTATTTTATTTGTCCTACAAGGCTCGTGTGCATAAAAATTAAGAATTATAAAAAATTAAAATAACACACAAATAAAACATATTTAAAAATGAGTTTACAATCTCCCCAGTGGCGATTGCTCAAAGTATTGTTTATTGATCGCACCTGGGAAATGTACATGAAAAATAAAAGTTAAATAATTCAATTATAATATAAGTAAAATGGAAATAAACAAGAAAAATAACATTTCTAATTATAAAACAAACAGAACAAATATTTTTCATCAAAGCATCGCCGGCGGCACGGTACTCTGAGGCCAGGCCATTTTCCTAATTCCCCAAAATGATTACAAAACTGTAGAGGATTAAGCCAGGCGATGAGCTTTGATGAAAAATATTTCGAGGGTGTGAGCACGTCGGTAACAGAAACCATTATCGTCTTCCAATTGTAGTTATAACATTTTAATTGTAGACTATGAAACGTAAATCATTTTCGTATTGTGCATGCAGTTTAATTAAAGCTCGGGACTTGCACACAAATTCATTATTAAGTTAAATCAGTTTTATGTTCCGAATGCAATGATAAAACTCCAGTTGCAGATTCATTTCACATCTTAAAATCAGTCTTCCGAATGCAACAAAAAGTAAAAATGCGGATTTATCTGCTGACGAAATTCAAAGGAGACCATTCTCGCAATTTGAGTGCAGTTATACATTTCGAGTTGCAGACTCATCTATGAACATGACGTTTTGTTGCACACTTGTTAGGTGTGGTACATAAAAAAAAAGATAGCTGGGTATTTGTTTAAAAGAGTTTATAATATAATCCCTCTCTTCACCCAAAGGTGTGTAGGTACAGCCAGCAAGTCATTCTGCAAACATTGAAATGGCCCCCGAAGGCAAAAAGGTTCCCCACCCCAGGAAGGGTTCGCATGCAAAGGGATCAACTAGTTCCACTATACAGCGGTAAGGGATGTTATTGACAAGACTAAAGGGGTGAATTGTTACTGTCAAAAGTTTGCGAAGGGTGGATAAAGAGATCTTTTTAAAGCCAGGGTCTTTTGACGGTTTTTTAGGAAATCAATTGAAAGGTTCTCTTGCTCACTTTTGGAGATGCAAATATATGTATTTTTAATAATAAACCCGCTGTCAATGTGACTGACCTTTCATATTAAATTTTTTTTTGCAGAAAAGTGTTAAAATATAGAAAAGGTGGTAAAGTTACTGTATCCCTTATTTCGGAAATGTGGTAATGTGGATGGAATGGTAAAAAAACGGTTAAGAAGTATCTAGTTTTTCAGAAATGGTCACCAAACAAAGCTTAGATGTACGTAATATTTTAGCACGTCATGATAAATTATTGTCATAGTTTATAGGTTAATCATATCATGGTTTAAGCACGCTTCAATAGATGTCGTTAATATAGTTAGGTGTTCGAAGTTTTGTGGTATCGCAACAGATGTAACACAAAAAAAGATTTTAATACTCTAAGGTATAGTTCTTTAACAAATAAGTTGTATTAAAAAATAAACCAAGAAGCGGAATTTAGATTAAAAAATGGAAAATTAAAATCCGGCTCAAAAATCTTTCAAAAATTAACGAGACTACTTCAGGCTTCTAAAATAAATAATTATATTAATAATATGCTTTTTTTAACAAACTTAAACAAAAATACAATCATGACAACAAGATTAAAAACCAAAAGTCTGACATGTAAAAAAACCAAACCTGTAGACAGTGTAGACTCTACAGGACAGTTATCGAAAATGATCGGAAATAACAGCTACAGTGTAGAGTTTTTTCGAAATTTTAAATATACAGGATTAGAAAATATATTACAAATGCGTAAACGTTTTCAGGTAACTTGAGCACAATTGGGCACAAAGGCCTTATTTCCTTAGATGTCTTGGTAATTTCTACTCACGAATATCCATTGCTTATTGTTTCTTTTGTTGTCTCTTATATGATTGAGGGTAATTGACGGGGAAAATCTGCATTGCATGATCGCGTTTTGATATTGAGCACATTGAGTTGTTCAGCCAAATCTTCCGGATATTAAAACCATGGGCTATATTTTTAAATGTTTTTTCAAAAGTGTGCATACGCATCTTGAATAACACATATTTTCTGACGGTGGAGACTGTGATGCTGCCCGAAACGTTGGTAAAAGAAGGAG
Source organism: Limnephilus lunatus (assembly GCA_917563855.2). Lineage (NCBI taxonomy): Eukaryota > Metazoa > Arthropoda > Insecta > Trichoptera > Limnephilidae > Limnephilus > Limnephilus lunatus. The sequence goes on along the minus strand of OU830594.1, from coordinate 87,027,046 downwards.
GAAACTTAACACATGTGTGCAATATCATTAGCATTTAAAAACATTTAAACTCCTACGCAACAAAAATATATTTTTCAACAACATCTTGTACACTAACAGCTGATCGAAAAATAATCAAATTACAAATTATTTCCTTTCTCATCTAAAACCAATCATTCACTCGTGTAATATTTTGGTAGTAAATATTATTTCTGACAAAATAAACATGCTTGATCGTTCAGAAATAATAAGATATTGTTCATCCGTCTTCTGTCAGAACTATTGTTATGAACATTATTATCAAAGCCAAAAGACAGACAGTTTTATCTCTTTGATATTAATAGTGAAGGAATATTTTTAGAAATAACTACGAAAATATTTGATAACGTGAAATAAAAATATACTTTCTTTGTCATTCTTCAACCTTGTTTTGGTGTTCATTAGCTTCGTTTCGTTTCGGTCATGTTCAATAATGAATTAAATAAAAATAGATTGATGGGAAATCAATCTTCTTCCACCAAATTGTTTCCTCACCTGATATAAATAAATATAATGATATCCTTAACTTCCACATTATATTGCTAGAGTTCCTGGAAAATTCATTATTACGTAAGTAAATCAAAAAATTTCTATCATCGAAATGACTTATTATGTACTCATTTCTTGTGCAAGAAATGTGATGCTATTTTTAATAATAATAATTAATAACCTATTTTTCACATCAATAAATTACATAATAATTTACGAAAATGGTTATCATCTCCGCAATTGGTTCGCTACGTTTTGTGACTTTGTAGGGGTGCCCGGGTTCATCGGGTGAGATTTGTCAAGGTCTCGGTGGCAAATTCGTTTTCTCTTCTACTGTTTGACGGGCCGGATCAGGAGAGACTGTTTGATGGATAAATTTTACCTCTCTAGTCGGACTCTCTCAACCCATTGGATGGATTCATGTGTTCGTCACTCCTGAACACGTTTACCCCAGATTCCTACCCACCCCGTATATTTTTTCTTGCCAGATCTTCCTCTTCTTCCTTTGCTTAAAAAAACCCTGCAGACAACATTCTCAAAGATGATTCAGGCCCCGAGGGCAGTAGCGGCTCGTGACTTTAGGGTGTGCTAGAGCGCTAATATTAAAAAATGGCATTATTGATGTTGCTGTAGCCTAACACTTCTTTTTTCACGAATACTCTGTTTTCGTGTTAAGATTTTTATGAAATTTCAGTTTGGCAGTTTCTGGGAATTGGGAATTCCTGAAAATCTTCGTATAACACCGAATTTTCAAAAAAAAGGTTTTGGCTACAACAATACCACTAATGCCATTTTTGTAACATTAGCACTCTAGCGCTCTTAAAGTTACAAGTTGCCACTGTCTAAGGGAAATTGTTTTCCTCAAGACCTCCTATGCGGAGCTAATGTAAAAAAACGTAGAATAGAATAATGATAAATTACAAACACAGAGATACATACGGATACAAAATTTCAGAGTACCATTTTCTTTTCTTTATTCAGTAAAACAAGTTTTTATTTTTTTTTTAACAGTAATTATACTACAAATTTCCCTATCATACTGCATCATATCAGCTGCATATCATAGTTTTTATTGTTTCGATGGAAGTTTTTTTCAGAATGACTGCAAAAATCCATTAAGATGAAGCCATACTAAATAATGCAAAATCATACAAAATCGTATGTTATTGTTTTGAAAATTTGACCGCTTAGAAGTATTATAGATGCTTCAATTAAATACTGGGTGTAGAACATACCTTGGCCCTTAAAAATGTCGGTCATTTTTTTAATAAATCTTTTAATAAGCTTAGAAAAAAATAAAGTACTAGGTCTATAAAAAACATTTTTATGTGCAAACTCTCCTACTTATAAACACTTTTTCGGATATGGTTTTATTGCATAATGTGGCAAATTCAGGTTCTTATATAATTATTGCAAAAAAATTGAAATTTACGCCCGAACATCACAAAATAAAATATAATATGCATTTTCGCGTTGGTATTTTTGACATCACTGCGACAATACGGCAGTCGACGAAGTTTTTATATAAAAGTGAACCTTATACCGTCCACCGAATAACGACTGGCAGCCGTCCCATTCTTCCGTCATTACTCCTCCGAACGGAGCGGAGAAACAACGTGTTAGGGTCCGCGCTGCTTGTTTTCGTGAAATCAATTTTAAAATTCCGTTTTATTACAATAAACAATGCATAAAAAAGGAATTAATGTTTTTTACAGGCCTTTACGAAATCAACTCGTAAAAAAAAATTCTCAAATATCTTTTCCAACCTTTCCAAAAGCTTTTTCTCAAGTATTTTTAAACTCCTCCCATAAAAGGGCGTGAATTCCGATTACGATTTTTTCCTGTAATAGTGGATCGCCTTAAATAGATTTTATTGACTAATTTGAATAGTTTTGGAGTTGATCTCTTATCAGAATGTTCTGATGTATTTTAAAATAACCTTTTAAAGTAAGTGAATATTTAAATTTCAATATCGTGCATTTATAATATTTAAAAATAGGACAGGTCCTTACCGGGCTCTCGGATGTTATTTATGTCATAATTTTCCGAAAAGGGGGGAAAAACCGAAAATTGATGTAGACCCATATGGAGGGCGCTACGATCGTTTAAATGTATTTAAATTGTAACACCAAGATGGTACAAACTAAGGTCCAGGTTTTTAAAATAATTTACAGGTAAATGGAAGGCGCTACAATCCTTTACTTGGTTTTAAATTGTAACACCAAGATGGTTGAGACTGGTTTCTTAAAAGAAAACCAATTAAATAAAGAATTTTTTTATCAAAATAATACAACATTTTTATCAAAATCAATTTGGGAGGTGGGTATGGATACCGTCACCCTGGAACCATTCATTGGACAACCAACACCACTGCCATAAGTCATCCCAAGTGGTTTGATTGGTTTGGTTACTTAGCAGGGATTCCCGGGTTCATGGGATGAGATTTGTCTAGGCTTCGGTGGTGGCTGATGCGTTCGCCCACCTACTGTGTGGCGGGCCGGATAAGGAGAGACTGATTGATGGTGTCATTTTACCTCTTCAGTGGGCCTCTCTGGACCCATCGCCTTGTACCACAGTGGAGGAATGGATTCATATTTGTGTCACTCCTGGACACATTGACCCCCAGATTTCTACCCATCCCATATATATTATTCCTTCCCAGAACTTCTTCTCCTTCCTTTCCTAAAAAGACCATCCACACAGCGTCCCCAAAGATGACATAGGCCCTAAGGGGGATTATTTTTAAACTGGTTGTAATAGATGAAAAGAGATGATTTTACATCATATTCTTTGGAAAATTATTTTATTTTCTTTTTCATTATTTTTAACACAAACTTAGCAAAATATTTTCCTAGGTAATTTTTTTTTGTATGTTTTAATATAAATATTAAATCAGCCATAAAGAATTTAAATCAAATTAAATAAATATGCTTGGAGGGAGCACGCACTTTTTTTACAAACAAAACATAATCAAAATTTCAAGTCATTTTTCCCGTTCAGTCAACCAGTTTGATTTGGAAGTCAAGCAAAAGATTGATTTTTATTCTAAAATAGGAGCTTCCGTAAGTTTTACCGTAGGTTTTGAAATTTCATTTTGGAAAATTTGACTCTCACTCACTTCAGCAAGCAGCATAATACTCCAACATGTGACATTGCTTGATACATAACCCAACGATAACATAACATCGTGAGTGGGGATAATAACTAAAGTCAATTTGTTGGTTCTCTGTCAACAACTTGGATTCTAATTCCCCGTACTGGTGTTCCTTCCCTTCACCAAGTGAATCTGCATAAATATCCCGAATTGCATGACGGCAGCTTTTTGGTGATTGTGGCACGTTGGCAATATGCACTGATAAAGGTATACCTAGATGAGTCCTTCAATTAGTTAGAAGCGTTACAAAAAAAATTTATGACACTCATAAAAAAAAGTTCATTCGTGCTCTTGTGCATTGTTGATAATAATGGACTTTTTTAACATAAGCTCCATATGGAAGGCCCAGGGGAAAAATTCCTCAAGTTATGTCATCTTTGTAGACGCTTTGTAGGGAAAGAAAGACGAGGAAGTTCTTGGAAGGAAAAAAAGTATTAGGGGTGGCTAGGAATCTGGGGCAGGGTGTTTCCATGAAAGACGGACGTATGAATCCATCCCTGCCACTGCTGTGTAAAGCTATGGGCCGAGAGATTTCTGTTGGAGAGATCTAGGTAAATGAAAATGTCCAACTTTCCGGCAGATATTAAAATCCACTCTGAAGAAATTTTATAGTTTAGAGGTGAAGTCGTAAAGTATTTTTTGAAGAGCAACTTCGTCATAAGAGTGTTTTATTAGAGACTAGCTGGGTTACCCGGCTTCGCTCAGGAAAACATTTGAGAGTGTTATGGAATGTTTGACAATGATGATCCCGATTCCCTATTCACGAACATTCCACGACATACACCGCCACCCCTTCCAGAACTTTTTAGAGTTCTATAGAACCTTCTTGAACTTTCCGAAATTTCAAGAGGGTGAAACTTCCAGCCCTTATATCTCCAAAAGCACGCCCTTTAGGTAAAAACGGGTACCTTTTTTCCCGAGAGGGGACAGAGATCTACCACACCTTATAACTCCCTTGATCGTACCGGGACTCGTTTCTGAGTTTTTGCGGTCCACGCGTTTTTTTGGATTTTCTTTTATAATATGTAGCTGTTTCCCGGCATGCGTTGAATGCCATATTCAAATAAATAAAATGTTGCTCCTTGCATGTCCTTTCCCGTGCGTTCCCCTCCAGCGTTCCACTTCCACCTTCCCCACCACCGCTCTCCCGCTTCCCCGTCCCGCCAACCCCCCTGGCACTTCATTTCTTGACTACTCTCCCGCCCGGCCTGTAGCCGAAACTTTTTTCTAATACTAACATTATTAAAATCGTGATATCTTTCTAATTAAATATCCGAATTGAAAAATTCAAAAAGTTAAATAAAGGTATTGAAGCTGTCTTGAATATGAAGTAATTAATTTTGATAAGAATTAACACCAAGATACAAATAAAGAGCCTTTTCAAGCGGCGACATATTAATTAAATTTTTTAAAATAAAAGAATACTTATTTTGGCATAACCATAATAGTTAGACATAGGCTCTCACGACTTTTTTTGTAAATAGTGATGTGTTCTACAAAGTCGTTGTACATTATTTTATTCTATCATCAAAAGTTATCGCAGCGCACGCGATGTAAAGAATATTTTAGGTAATTTTTTTACACCTTGGGTTGCATTATTGGAGTTTTAGTAAGGATCCCTAATTTTTTGAAAATATAATATAGCCTATGTCACTCGGGGATAGTGTAGCTTCCCAACAGCGAAAGAATTTTTCAAATCGGTTCAGCAGTTTCGGAGCCTATTCGATGCAAACAAACAAACAAACAAACAAATCTTACCTCTTTATATAGTGTATAGTAGATAGTAGATAGTAGATAGTAGATAGTAGATAGTAGATAGTAGATAGTAGATAGTAGATAGTAGATAGTAGATAGTAGATAGTAGATAGTAGATAGTAGATAGTAGATAGTAGATAGTAGATAGTAGATAGTAAGTATTATTAATACTAGCCTTTCTCAATCATTTTGTTTATTTATTGTTTTTCAGTTTAATTTGTGAATCTTATTTTTATGTTTTTCTTTTAAATATTCAAAAATATTATTTATAAAAACGGTTTATTATAAAAAGTACTGTGCGTATTTATTATTACGCGTGACAGCTGTTTCGCTTTCTGAAAGCTTTGTCAAACTGTCTGATTAAACTTGACAGTTTAATAACGCCTTTGGAAGGCAAAACAGCTGTCACGCGTAATACACATTACACAGCATAACTAATTACGCACTTTTAGTGTATATTTATTTTTTAATTCATCACATTTTCAATTTTTTTTTGTATTTTTTTTATTTATTCTTCATTTTAAGCACCCGTTAAACTGCCAAAGTTTGTCAGCAGGTCAATTTAACAATATTAAAAACACTAAAGCACAACTATAACAAGATACCACAATATAGAAAATAGAAACAAAAGAATAACTTTTAAGTAATTAAAATATAAAGGCATAAAATATGCAGACAGTCAGATACAACATAGGCAAATTACGTATAGCTATATTATACGCAAGATTACAAACAAAATTGAATAAAAAAAGTCTTCATCTATTTGCCATTTTTTAAACTTTTTCTTTAGATCGGTGGTGCAATTTGATTCGTTTTTTTATGTTCATTGGCACCTTTTTAAATATGGTAGGGACAAAATAACGGAATATCCGTTGCCCGTATTTATTTATAATTTTCGGAATGGAAAACCCCTCATTTTTAATTAATCTAGTGCCATATGCATGATCTACTTTTTCCTTGTATGTTAGGTTTGCATTAGGTATAACACTTAAATTAAGTGGTAAATCATGTTCATCGGTTAAAGAAAACTTTGTAAAGCTTGTGAATTGAATTGAAAACTGTAGTGTCCTTGAAAGACTCTTAGTTTCAGTTGATATTAATATGTAGATTCCGTTAGGTTTAGCGCTTCTGTCAAGTTCCGACAGATGTACAGAAGTAAGAGCAGTACATCCCAGTTCTGCACGTATTGTAAACACGAACGCTGCCGAGGTATACCAAACGGCCGCGTTAGCGGTTACCGGTGATGGTCGACAACCGTCAATAAGCCCAGATACAGTTCGTACACGGTTAGAGTCGGTCGTGTGACCCGTAAGTATAGTATATTGTAAAGACGTAAAGATAAATAATAAACCAGATTGTAACAAGGACCTGATTATTCTTGAAGAGCCCCAACACAATTATTAATATCTGAATGTGGATAAGGCAGACACAACCAACATTTATTTATAAATCAAGGTTTTAATGTCTTAAACGTCTTGCTTTTGAATTATTTGGCATATGTTCCCAATTTTTAGGGGAAGCAACCTTTGACCTTTGTCAAAGTTTGCATTCGCATGAGAGTAAAAATGCAAACGTATTCATCGATTAAATATTATGGTAGGTAGAATTATGGGACCAAATAAGTACTCGTATTGCCTTGGTGTAAACAAGTTTTGAATGAAAACATTTCTTAATACACAATACCTATTTTTCACTGAGTCTACTTTTCTTTAACATCGTTATTATTGCGCCCTTCAAGTGATTTTCCCACAATAACGGCGCTGTAAAACTAATCCATTTAATATCATCATTTATTTGATGGCATTTTAAGATAAGTGAAAATTTTGTATTTTTTTTAAACTGCAAGAACCAATCTCGTATATAGTAGATGCAGCATTGCACATAACTGCATAATGCTGTGCACATGTCGCATGTTCGGAGCTAATTTTCAAGCACAGAGGTTGTTTCTGAACCATGAATCCGAAATGACAATTATACACGTCGGATTATGTAGGAGGTACCAACAGAATTTTATACGGAATTTTATATTTTGTACGGAACAAAACCAAAATTAGAATCAAAGTATGTAAATAAGTAATAATTTCCGTATCCATCCACCATGGGTCAAGTTGTTCCTTCCCTTGTTACTACATAGCTTAATATTTATTTATTCATTTAAAAAAGTAATAAAATATATTACAAAATTATAATAAAAATATTTATGATACATAAGTCCCAACGAGTTTAATACAACTGTTTCGGAAAAAACAGCATTATATAATTTAAAAAAAAAAAATCTTCATAAGGGTTGAATTTAGCGTGCATACAGATTTTAAAACAGACTTAAAAACCTAAAAACATATAATTCAAAATTATATTCATTCATTAACAAAGACATACAAAAGTTACGGCAATGCGATGTATGGATTTAATTCCCAATTTAGTTATTTGATATAGTCTAATTGCTATTGTGTTAATGTTTTGTGCTAGTGAAATAACATGTTGTGAACGTTTTTGGTTGTACTATATCTTATTCAGTTCAGTTCCGTTAAATAAATATTTCTTTTAAATTTTTGTGGTTTCGGACAGCTTTGCAGTGTCCATTTTCAGAGCAGATGCAGGGCTAGCCGAAATGTTTCATTATTTTTTGAAGTGAAACTTCCTTAGCCCCGTTATGATTTGAAATTCAAAATTTAAAATTTATTATTTGACGGATCCTCGGTTCTAATATTGTGTGGTAAATTCACGGCGTGTGAATTACACACGCTGATTTATTTTTAGGATAGCCAAAATTTGGTTACGCATAAATTGAAAAAATGTTGTTTGGAGGACTTAACCGACCGAGGAATCGAACCTACGACGCCGATGCCTGGGTTTGAACCAAACGCGATGACATTTCAGCTACTGACCGGTCAAGAAGTTGTCCTAAAACATTTTAACGTTAAATTGTTTTACCACATATTTTGACAAGATTTGAATTAGCACGTTTACATTTTTCCTAATGGCTTAGTTAGGCGTAAAAAGTAAATAAATGTATATAAATACAAGGAAAACTTGTGAATTTAAACATATGAAACTTGTGACCACCTTTTGACCATCACAACACGCCAACATGGGCATGTGAACAAACAAATCAATATTAAAGATATTTTTATTTTAACAAAACAAAAAACGACTTCAAAAAATGCACTAAAAGTATGTATAGGTGAGATAGTTATAGGTGAGATGTGGAGATCTTGGCTGACACCGACTTCAAAAATAACAATTGTACGAAATTATTTTTTACTTTTTAGTGCATTTTTTGAAGTCGTTTTTTGTTTTGTTAAAATTTTTGTTTATTTTTTGATTTTTAGTGACGAGCGATCGAGTTATTTGTCCATTTGTCGCGCACATACTTATTGCAAATTTAAGACATATGTATATGGTTTTCTCATAGATCCCATTGTCAGAACTAGACCAAATTAAAATGGGACCACATGGGAAGCACCAGCTTTCTAATAAAAAAGAATCATCAATATCGATTCACCCAATCGAAAGTTCTGAGGTAACAAACATAAAAAAAAAAATTAAAAAAAATTCCATCGAATTGATAACCTCCTCCTTTTCGATATCGTTTAAAAACTTTAAAAAAAAATGACATCGGAAAAAACTTTGTTTTCGATCAGAGTATTTCGATTTTTTTTAAAGATTTATCATTGTATTCGCTAATTAAAGGGTTGAAAAACCTTTTGGAGCCAGGTCAACGCTTCCATAAATTTCAAAACACATTGTACCTACCTACAATTAATATTAACGCTCCAGAAACTGATTTTTCCAAATTTGACCTAAAAATTGCAACTTTGAACTAGACCTACCTAATTGAAAATGAAAGAAATGCCTCAAAATCGAGTCCAAATGTGATGTAGATTCACCAGTTTCCCTCTTGAACTACTATTTTCCGGACACCCTGTAAAATGACATAATTCTACGTTGACAATATACCTACTATCTTTAAATAGCATCAGCTATTAATTACGAAGGCCTCTGTGGTCGAGGGGTAAGGCTATCGACTAGCAATCCGAAGTTCGCGGGTGCAAATCACGGCGTGCGTAAATAAATTCTAAATATGTTCATTAGTAATCGATATATATATCTAGTACATTTGCGGCATGTTATGGAGTGGAAGATACTCTCAGTATCGCCCTGATAAGACAGAATCGAAACATTGTCAAGTATTTCCCCTTCTTCCGCTCCTCCATCGCCTTCCTCTCCCCTACGTTCAGCCTCACTATATACCTTAATTGATGATGCCATAGTTTCACTGGCTCCAGACGAGAGCATTTGGGTATTCACACAAAAAACCTACCTTTGTTCCTGATACCGATCTCTCATAGATGTAAATTTATCAAAGGGTATAAAGGTCGGCATGTACTAGTTTCATATATGCAATACATTATTGTTTTAGCCTATGTGCACTAGCGTCTTCAAGCACTTCACATGTCAAATTTAAAACTACATTAATATCTAATATTCAAACTTTTGAGAATAAGTTTTTCGTTAGATCATTTTGAGAAGTCATATTGTTTTCCTCTTTGTTGACATTCCAATAAAATAGTATTAAGTTTCTCGACAGATGTCATCAGCTTCCGCGTGCAGTTGGTCTGGTTCAAAATTTTGCTACTGGATGTGTAGGAATCCAATTTAATATCCAAGAATAGTTCTCGGGATCTCCACCGTGAAAGCTTGGTGCCTGGTTGAATAGTTGTCACAAAATTTTACCGAAATTTTCTGAAACTTCTAAATATCGTACTTCTATATCATTCCAAATTTCTACCACGTAAATATCACATACAAACCCGCCTACCATAAAAACGAAATCGAGATCGGACTGTATAGAAGCATTCGAGTTACGGAAATTCATAAACATTACAAAGTAATTAACCCGCGAGCACTCGCGCCTTTAAAACTCACACGAGCACTCGCGTAAGGAGCATTTCCCTATGTTTTATAAATAGCCAAAAAGTACATAAATTATAGCATATTTATTTATATTATTACTAATATATAATAAAACAATCAAGTACAAATAAATCAATTTTTTTTTTTTGATTTATTTGAACATGATGGTTATTTATTTTTAACAAACTTATACCTAACAATTATTATACCTTAATATTTAAATAACAAATATGGGAACTTAATTGGTATTTCTTAACTGCACTTTTGGAATAAACTAAAAAAAACTTTAAAAAAAATAAATAATAATAAAAAACAAAATATTAACCTTCATCACATGTACGAGCTTTACATATGTCACAAAAAGTAAAAGCATGTTCTGTACATAACTCCCATCAATATAATAAATTATTTAAGAAAAAAAAAACAATAATAATCTTAGAGAAAATATGAGAAAGAATAAGGCACAGAAAAATATTTAAAAAATAATGGTCGCAACTTAGAATTGGTTGAAGATAACACTGTTAATTCTAAAATTTGATATACAATACTGACAAAGGTTTGTCTGGGTCAAATTCTGGGTTCAAGTCCCAGTTGCGACCATTGTCTTTTTCAATTTTTATGTTCTCTTTCATAATTTCGTTTAGATTGTTATTGTTATCTTCTCCCCCTTGTTTGCAATGAGCAAAATGCCGCGCGAACAAACCACCTCTACTGAGCGACTGGAACACTGTAAGACGAAAAAACAGTTATGCGCGGGACGGGGAAAGTATGAAACTCAGCTATTTGGTGAACGAGGTACATGTGCACATTGTTGCATGATTGGCGCAAATTTTAAATTCACCGTGAGGGAAATGCTCAAAGTGCGAGTGCCCGCAGGTTAACAACCAAACAAACCTAAATAGAGGTCCGAAACTTTGGCTGTTCCCAATTGACAAAGATCACTCTTTTTCCAATCTTCCACATCCCCTTCGCCTATCTTCTTCACTGGAGCTCAATCAATTTTTGACAGCCCTCTGTGAAAGCATAATAGGTATATTTACAAGACGTGTTACTCAACTTGTAGATTTTAGATTTTTCTACAGTACCTATTGTACTACCCTTAAGAAGTTTATGGTCAGAACGAATTACATTCACATTTTTTGTTGGTTCTTGCCAATTGATTTGAGATTTATAATAATATTCTTTATTTTATCTATTTTATACAGGTGCTTGCAGGTTTTTTTTTTGCACGATACAATGCCGCCTCATGGAGCCTCAGGAATGAGTTTTTCTTTTGCCTTGTTTAATTCATATTTGTGTTTATTAACCTATTATTTGAATTTTGTTTTTCCTGTTAAGCACTTGCATACTGCTTACTTGCAACGTATGCAGGGACTTGAAGGAGTAACCATCTGTCACGGGCGGGTAAGTGGTGGATAACCCCCAAAGTGCCCCGAAGAAGCTACAGTTGTAGAGAAACCCGGTCGGCATTATAAAAATGAAAGAGGTTTTTACTACTAAGTTATTGTTTTGTTATCATTTATGTTAGTTTTCAATTGTAGACCTTTTAATTTTCATCAGATGACCGAAAATATAATAGAAATTTCTAATTATTTTTACTTTTATTTCACCTCAATAATAAAAAAAATAATAAGCCAGCAATTTAAATCTTTCGATAAATATATAACATCGATATCACCTACTCTTCCCTTAATAAGTGAGTATTATTTTTCATTCCCACGTTGGATATTTCGCAGCCTTGCTCACACACCCCTAAACACATCCATCCTCCGTCAGATGGGGACTGACACATTCACATCACGTGACTTTCTCGTTACGGCCTCCTCCCTTCTATAGAACTCTAACACCCTATCCAGGGCTGGGAAAAACATCGAAATATTTAAAAAAAAAATTAATACTTGCAAAAGTAGAAGTATAATTCCATAATAGAAAATAATATTGTATTACTTTTCAAAACTTACTCAGTGGTGTATCAACTCTGTACCTTAAAGGATAAATCACACATACATAGCTATAGACCTATGTCTATCGTGGTTTATCCTTTAGAGTACAGAACTATAACGATTAAAAATCGATAATTCTTGGCTAATTTATATAGCGTCGTTTTTGTAAGAAACCACCTCAAGAGCGCTAATTATCATTTTACTATTTCGGATAGATAGTATTAACTGACGATGATTTTTTCGATTTCCCTAGCACGGTTGCATTCGTTAGTCTGCCTCCGTTCATTAATAAGCACGTAATTCTGAATATCGTTTTTCAAAAAGGTTTGATATTGATAATTATACCCAGGTCTAATACCATATAATAAGTTTAATACTTTATTTTACCATTCTTGTTTGAAAGACGGCGTATGCATTACTCTGCGGTGAAGTTTCGATAGTCTTTTAGCAATTAGTCGTGTTGATACAATGTAGCATACAGTGAAGCGGATACAATACTTATATTATACTAGCTGGTTCCCGGCATGCGTTGCTATGCAATTACAAGAAATAAATTGTTTCTCTTTGCATGTCCATTATCATGCGTCCCCGTTACCTTCCCCTTCCCTCTCTTCCCCTCCTGCGTTTTCCTTCCACCTTCCCCGCCTTCTCGCTCCCTCGTCACACTTCCCGTGAACCCCACATCGTTACCCTCCCCTCCTGCCTTCTTTCCCTGTATTTTTTATACAAATTTCATAACGCCAGAACTTACCATTATATATAGTAATACTTTTCTGTTAAAATGCAATGTTCTGTAAAAATTTTGTGTCAATCCATTGATAACTTTCTGAGATTTTCGGACCAAAACATACGGAACCAAAATTTTTATTTTTTGTACAAATTTCATAACGCCAGAGCTAAAAAATATAAACGGAAACACTCTTCTGTTAAAATGCAATGTTCCCTAAAATTTTGAGTCATTCTTTCCGACTTACCGAGATTTTGCAGACCCAACAAACGGAACACACGTTTCTATTTTTTTACACAAATTTCATAAGGCGAGAGCTTATCATTATATTTACAAACACTATTCTGGTGAAAAGCAATGTACTGTAAAAAAATTGAGTCTATCCATCGATTACTTTCCGAGTTTTGCGAACGAAAAGATACGGAACCTAAATTTTTATATATGTAGATGAAAAGCGCAAATATATGGAGTTGTAAATGCGCCAGAAAGGCACGGTATAATGAAGAGTCAGAAAAATGCAAGAGTATGTGTGAAGGTATGAATGTAAATTGTATGATTGTGTGCAAATATGTGTGTAATTGTGAAAACATTGACCTCCAGATTCCTACCCACAGCTCAAACCTTATTCCTTTTCGTAACATTATTACCATTAAAAGACCCTCAGCACAACTGCTCCAAAGATGACACAGGCCCTGAGGGTTTTTGTCCTCAGAACCTCCTGTGTGGAGATAATGTAAAAAGGTGGGCGGTTAGAGGGGTGGGTAGGAATCTGGTAGTCAGTGTGTTCAGGAGTTACGGACGTATGAATCCATTCCTCCTACTGGGTTGAAAGGCGATATTCCGAAAGAGTCCGGGTGGAAAGGTCGAAAGGACTCCCTCAATCATTATCTCTATACAGTTGGTAGTCAGACGCATCCACCGCCAAAACCCGGAAAAACTTCACCCCATGAACCCAGGCACGCCTGCTGGTTATTCCATAAATGACCTTATGACGTAGTATTATTCGATAAATGGTTCCCGGGACGGCGGTTTCCATACCCACCTCCCAATTGGGTAAAATGATTCAAATGGTCGTTTTTTATAGAAACATCGAAGTATTGTAAAAAAACATTAATATATCTCTCTCCACTCCCTAACCGAAACCTAATAACTCACAGATATCATTTATATTAGGCATTTCATTTTTATCATCTACACGGGATTTTTGTTTTATCTCCCGAACGAATGATTTCATCATTTTTTCCGATAGCGAGATGCTGTTGTGATGAAATATTTATGTTTCTGATCATGTTGTACAAATGGGATAAATAAAATAAATGTTGTATGCGTAACAGATGTGGAGTGCGGCTTTATTGGGAAATTGTTAGACAAACATACGCTTCGTGTTGTCTAAAACACGTTCTGTGTTTATACTTTATACTCGTACCTCACAGTGTTGGAAGAATACGTGTTTTTAAGGTACGAGGAAAGAGATATTTAAAGATTTATATTAAAAAGCTGAGTGACAAATACCGTTTACAGCATGGATTTATTTATTGTTTTTGGCTGTTTTTCATCGAAACTTTAAAAAATGTGTGACCCGCGATTTTCTGAATGAATTTGCCAATGACTTAAGGGTTACAATAAGATTATTTATCACAATTTTTTGCTCGTGTTTTAGTACTCAGGAAACGAAGTATTTTTGTATACTTAAATACCACATAAGGTCTTGGCGGCGGATGGGTTTGCCCGCCTACTGCTTGGTGGACCGTATCGGGAAAGTCTCTTCAAAGGAGGCCTTTTGACCTGTCCAGCCGGACTCTCTTGATCCAATGCCTTGCTCCACAGTAGGAGGAATAGATTCATACCCCCAGTTTCTTTCCCACCCCTCGCAACTTTTCAATCCCTGATTGATTCCTCTTTTTCCTTTCCGTAAAAAGACCCTCCACAAAGCATCCCCAAAAGTGACATAGGCCCCAAAGGCCCTGTGGATGAAGGTAAATGGGGAGGGGAAGGAGATAAGGAAGAGTAAAGTGGGAAAGTGCCTGGCTATACAGATCTAGTCACCAAACAAGGTTATAGCCATTTCAAGCAACATTTCAATTCTAAATCGTAGTCTTGCACCAGGACGATACTTACGATGAGTATCTACGACTCTGGAAAGTGCCTTGTATACACCTTATATTATTTTGAAGATTATGATTAATTTGATAAATGATCAAATTATGAAAATACAAATCAATCAAATAAAATGTAGTTGCGCACGCCGACCCCTCGACCACTGAGGTAAAGGTAAGGTAAAGAATCATCTTTGATAGGTTATCTCCTGGTGTCCCGTTCCTGTGCTCATTCAGCGACCTTCATCCATTGCGGTCCCAGCCTCTCTTTGTACAGTACCAGTTGCTTTCAAAGTCAAATTTTCTAGTCAACAAAAGGTTCTCTCTCCAAATTTGCTGCTAGTGTTTAGTGCAAAAGTCATCCTTCTAATTTTGGAAGAGCATATTCAAATTACCTCTTTCAAAGCGTAATATATTAAATTGTGCTGTGTTTTGAAAAAAAGTGCTGCGTTGCTCAAAAAAGACTGATTCTTTTCGTTCCTCTTCATAATGTGTTCCTCGATCAGTGCCACAAGGACCAGTACTTTTTTATGAACTCCTCTCAGGAGTTAAATAATTTCCCTCGAGGGATGCTACGTGGAGGCTTTTTTTGATCAAGGAAAAAGGGAGTTGTAGAAATAATCTGAACACTATAATATGGCCTCTTATCTCACTTCAAATGGCTATTTAAAAACTTCATGGTTCGTGGTAGAATTGGCCATTTTGATGGCCATGACCGTTGTCATCACACCGGTACAGAGTTGGAAAGAACGCCAAACGCACGCCTAACATTTGCACAAGGTTGACGTTTATCGCGAAGGAATCAATGACGCTATTTCCACGAAGCATTTTCCATTAAAATACCGATAAACCAAAGTTGAACTGGTTATGCAAAATATGCAGTAATTAAAATAAATGAATTATTGTAAACAGGCGACAGGTAACTCCATCATTTATGTACACGGGATTTGCCGTGAGAGGATTTTTTTTAAGGAAGAGCAAGCGGGAAGGTTTGCTTACAGATATTATAAATATGTTGTTGCGTATCTCGGTCTCTTTTTATCAAACGGCTACTGGTAATTTGATTTTACTGGTAATTCATTATTAACGCGCACGCCTTTCGGTGTGGCAACTAAATGAATATTGCCAGTATTTAAAAACAAATTACAATTAGTTCCCACGCTACAATATACATGTCAACAATCTAACTACACTCTTCACAGCAAAAGGTTTTATGTTAACCACTTACAAAATCCTATAAATTTGTTTACTTACTATTACTGAAAAGCGCTATACTATTGGAATGTTGTTGATACATCTGTTTTTTTTTAATTCAAATTCGCGTTTAAAAACTTTTCCGCGTGAATAATTCGAAGCCGATAAAACTTTTAAGTTTAGCAATAAAAACTTTTCGAATAGTCTAAATTAGTTTTTGCGTGGTTTTCATGAATAAATCAGAGAAAGGCGTTCACGTATTTGGGATTTTATTATTAGATTTGATAAAAATCGTTGGTATGGTTCTGCGTTACTATTTTTAGAATACATTTTCAGCCGTTTAGCAAACGTTCAATTTAAGAATAGCATTTTTAAACTTAGAGTCGTAGAGTACCGTTTGTCAAATAAGAGTAGAAAACATAGGAAGGCGCCACTGTAGTTCAAATGGAAATAATAAAAATATATCTCATGGTGGTAATGTAAAGCGGTGCAACCTACATTTTTATAAATAATTAAAAAGGCATAAAAATGAAACGAATATTTTTTTATAAATAGATTTCAATAAAGACACCCATGCATCTCAAAATTAAAATTGCAAATAGGTGCATTATTATTTTATCTTTGCAATTTTGTGTTAACATAACGAAGATTAACGATATTGTAATAAAATATAAAGCACAGTTTAGAAATTGCTCACATTTATTTAATACCAGCTTAAGTACCTAGCGTTGCCTGGGCTTTAGATCATGTCTCTAATTTTAGATCTGAATATATTTAAGATCTATAACTAGTGTTACTAAACTCACCATTAATGATTCTTCCTTTCTACCTAAAATTAAATTAAAATTGATGTTAAATGAAATAAAAGCAAATCACTTTGGAAAATACCATTTAATCAAAAATAGGTACCGTAACGACAATGCTACTTGGATTTTTTTTTCTTGAACAAAAATATGTTTTTTAAATCGATTTTTATAGTGTTCTGTATTTTCAGTGTCATTGCACTTCAAAGAATATTTGAAAGATACATTTGTGTTGCTAGCCTACAAAATTCGTAGTTCCATTTTTAATATTTTCTACTCTTATTTGACAGACTATAGTTTCACCATTTAAAGATCTTTTTCTAATACTTTTACGGGTGTGGTGACTTTTTTACGTAAATGTGTTGATTCTCACTTTATTTTGTTAGGTTAGGTTTGGTTTTAGTAGATATTTTGTTGGTGGATGTTTTGTCCGTAGGATATTTTGTCGGGGATATTTTGTCGCGGGATGAAACGTTGCGGAACCTCTTTGGACAGCTCAGAAGAGAATCGACTTGTTTTTAATGAACAAAAATGTTTATCATGTGAAAATAAAGTGTTTTTAAATATATTTTAAATTGTTTTTTCAAATTATTTTTTTAAAAGAAATACAAACATTCCCGGGTTACGAATAACCCAACAATGTTTGAAAATCTCCTACTACCATAACAGAAAGCCGAAAACGTTGCTTGTGTTGTGATGGAGGACTTAGCCAGCAGAGGAATCGAATATGCGACACCCGGTGGGACCCAAGCGCTATGCCCACTCAACCACTGACCGGTCTTATATATGGTAGCTATTTAAGTCCCTTAACGGAATGGCTCCGGCTTACTTATCGAAATTGTGTATTCCAGAAAATTCCAATTCTGGTCAGCAGCGTCATCAGCTATCAGAAGGTTAAAGGAACCAAAGCGCACTCCAGTTACGTGAGCGCGCTTTCGGAGTGTCAGGACCTAAAGCCTGGAATGGACTGCCACATGACTTAAGAATGATCACAGACTCAGCGGAATTTAGAGCTAGACTTAAAACTCACCGTTTCAGACAGTCGTATCCATAAACTCAAAATCTTTCACCTTCACATTCAATGCCCGCGACACTGTTAAAATTAACCTTTAAAAAAAACTATTTGTATGCGTTTGTGAAGGTCATCTCGAGGACATTCTCCAGCCCCAAAGAGTCCTTAATTCTCCAGTCTTTTAAAATTAATATCAACTCTATTTTTGCTACTAATCTTTTCATAAATGTAATACTAACTGTGATGAGGACAGCAATAATGTAAAATCATGCAATGTCTAGTGTGCTGTAATGTCCTCCGCGTGCAAAGCCGTATATTCTCCAACCATAAACTTACTAATTAAAGTGTGTTTATCGGAAGTGACCTGCCAGGTAAGTATGTTTTTGTATCCATTTTTAAATAGTAAAATTAATAGAACCTAAGAATTCTTAATAAATTGTACAGCGCCCTTGAGGTGATTCTTCACAAAAGCGGCGCTTTATAAATTATCCAATTATTATTATTATTGATAATTTCTGTTCGAACGAACGTGATGAGAAAATATTGTGTTTAATTGGTACCCGTAATTAAATTATAGTATTTTCGAGGGAGGTCAATATAAACCATCCTATACCCGAGGTTCTTATAATGGTGACAGTACTCTACAATAATGTTGCTAACCTATTAGGAAAAACCACAATATTAACTGTAAATTTTTACACAAAAGAAATTTACAAAATATGTCATTCCCTTACCGCTCTATTCTGTGACAAACTGCCATTCACAAATCCTACAATAATTATAACATCCCGTGATTTTTACGCTGGTAAAAATCAATAAAAATTTCGAATTAAATATAATGACTTTTTGCTCGTCCGTTAAAACATATTCTACATATCGATCTGTTGCGGGAACGTCATGTGATAGTGAACTTCGAAGTACCTTACCATTGATCCCATTATCGCATGAAGTTACAGGGATAGATGGAACGTTATTATTCCAAAGGTCGATTTAACTTATTTGACTTATTTTTACTATTTTATCCTTTGTCCAGATTTGAAGATTCAAAAAAAAACCTTTTCAATTTTGAAAAGTTTAAACTTCGATCGAAGAATTTTTTAAGATAATTATAATTTAATAACTTTTTTTTTCTATAGAAATTAATTATTTTTAAAATGTATATAGAGGGAGGTTATTGACTTACTTTAACCGTTTATTATTAACTATTTGGACTAAAATATTTAAATAAAATTTCGGCCTGTGGTGACTTTACAAATATTTAAAAAATAAAAAAAACCTTCAAAATATAATGAAAAGAACGTTGAAATTACTGGTCCCTCAGCTGAGACATCGCCCAACCCCTTACCCCGACCCTAATTGTCCAATACTTACTGATTTTTTATTCTTCCAAAACATCATTTACATTACGCCTGTCTCGACACAAAAGGTATATCCCAGTGAGACAGGCATCGAAAAACCCAATGTAAACATACTTTATAATAAAGAAAAAAAAAAGAATTCTGTAGGAATCACCGCTTAAGTAACTCAATTTAATATCTTAACATCTTATATTATATCGTATATAATATTACGTAAACGATTCCGTTGTATGGATATTAACCTACAAATCACTTTTCCCAGGTCAAAATAAAACTTTTATTGTGGAACTCGAATTAATTCCACTCGATTTATTCTTTTCAGTGAGATTATCCGTGGATTATTTTATTTTTTTGTAGTTTATTTTCTACGACGCTAAAAGTTTTTTCTTCGGAAATTTAAGGAGGGATTTTAGGAAGCTGTATATTATCACCAGTGTTGCGTTAGAAAAAATAACGAAAAACGTTAAATTTTTATTATTCAACGTTATTTCGGACATTACATTGGAAACTCTGTGTTGAGAGCAGGCGACACTAGAACGAAAGGTTTTGGTTACTTTAGTGATTTCTCTTGGAAACTAAGCTTTGATGAGCTTTGACGTCGTGATATTTGCACAGCTATTTATGTCAGCGTTTTACTAGTTCAACTGAATTGTTTCCATCATGAGATACAGAGTTTATGAATTTTCATCTAATTGTCGAAACATGTAGTTGAGGTGAAGCCTAATGCTAAATCACTTTTATAGTTTAGTTTAGTTAGAAATAAATGAATGAACGCACATTAGAAACAACTTTTTAAATATACGATTTATGATTTAAACTATTTGCGATAGTTTCTAATGATTGCCTTTTTTTCTTCCTTATAAAATTGTTCATAAATATAAATTACAACTCAGCTTTGCGCTTGACATCGTCGACTCCGTTTGCCAAGCGATTTTTATGCCTTTTACCTATATTCATGGCGATGTAAGCACACTAAGATTTTTTTTTTAAATGTTTTACTTCAGTATTTCTTTTTTTTCTTCATATTTTCCTGTTTTTTTTTTACATTTTTTTTATTTATTTTTTTTACATTGTCTTGATTCATATTTTCTTGTTTTAATAATATTTTGTGGATTTTATTCATACTTTCTTGTTTTTATTCATAATATTTTGTTATCATTATTATTATTTTCTTGTTTTTTTTCTTCATTTTTTCTTGTTTTCATTCAAAAATATTTCATGTTAATCGTATTTCTGGTCTTTTCTTCATCATTTCTTGTTTTTTCTGTACATTTTCTTTTTTTTATTCATATTTTCATCTTTTTCTGGTATTTCATTGTTTTTAATGATATTTTCTTGTACTTCACATTTTCTTCATTATTTCTTGTTTTTATTTCATTTTTTTTGTTTTCATACTTTCATGTTTTTTTTCTTCATATTTTATGATTATTACTAGTTTTTGCCCCCGGCTTCGCTAGCATATTTCCCCCCCCACCCACCCCACTATCCTCCACTCCCCCCCCCCCCCCCCTTCTCCCCCCACACTATCCCTCCCCCTCCTACAATCAATCAACAATCAAATACGCTTCGTTTCGCATTCATAATATTAGTATAGCTGTTGGCTTGATCAAAATGTAGATTAGTACCTATTTTATATTTGTATCTACACTGAATATTCATACAAGAATACTCATATTTGAATTTTCGCTATCAAAGAAATCTCCATAATAAACTAAACAAATAATAAAATGACAGCCCTCGTCAAACATTAACTTAGCAACACGCTTTGTCAATAAACGTAAAAAAAATAATTTCATAACGCCACAGCTTATTCATAACGCCAGAGGTTACCAATATATTACTGCCTATGTTACTCGTAAATAATGTAGCTTTCGAATTTTTATATTCCATTCGGTATTTATTGCGTGAAAGAGTAAGACACATGCATCCATACAAATTTTCGCATTTATAATATAAGTAAGATTAATATTTTCTGTTTTTCCTTTTTTTTCTTTTATTTATTCACATTTTCTTGTTTGAATTCCCTTCCCAGTAAGTCCCTTCCTCTCCTTTCCTTATGTGCTTATTTTTATTTACTTGTGCAGTGGTCTATCATACATCTCAAAACACATACAAGATCCTTCGATATCCGAAGACACACATCAGTAGGTAAGAGAAATATCATTGTAAGTGAATCCGTTAAAACTGGTAGTAAAGCATTTAATTCTGTTCCATGTAGCAAATCATTATTTATGCTTCATTTATATAAAATGCATTTTGTAAAGGAGTCTATTTGTACTGAGCTCGTTCCCAGTCATTGAATTTAGCAGGCAGAAATGCATTATTTTATGTCTTGCCCCTATTTTTGTGAATCTAGGACATAACTGGAACAAGCCAATGGCTCGATTCTTGGAAAAAGGCTAAATTCAGAAGCTCTCTAATAATGCAGATGGATGCTACTCGGCTTCACTTTGACTTCAGTCTGATGCTTTCCATTGTGGAAAAGGCATTTTGACGTTTCAAAATTTTCAAAATTACCCAATATTTTAATTCCGTCAAGGATGAAAAATTTTCATTTCAGACGAGGTCTACAATATTACTTTTCCAAAAATCAAGAGTAAAAAGGTTTCTTTTCTGCAAAGATGAAATATAATATTAAAACCTTTTCTATTTCATAATATATGATTACTTTATGGACAAATGTGTTTTACAAAAATGTTTTATATTTATTTATTTGCAAAACAGTATAATAAGCAATACATTGTAAAAGCAATTTAAATTTACAAAAATGGTTAGAATAGATAGCGTGAGAGAAAAAAGGTTTCATATATGTGTATCCACATTAGATATTAAAATTTATAGGATAAGTCGTGCTTGAATGACATGTGGAAAGTATACCGATTTCCTGTGAGGAATTTATTATATCTAGTAAGTCTTCTCATGATATTTCAATAATTTACAGGTGTTTCCTTGATTTTCTAATAACACATCAAATTCATGTCAGTATTTTAAATAAAAAAAAAAAATTAATTTAATATTATAAAAATAAGTGGAAGATGCACTCAGTCCCGCCCTGGGTAGGACTATCATTCAAGCATTGCTCGAAATAGCTTTAGCCGTGTTTAGTGACCAGATTTGAAGAGCCAGGAACATACCATGTTTATCTTCTCCTTCTCCTTCCCCTGCCTACCACCTTCAGCATCACAACATACCCCAATAGTTGATGTCATAGTCTCACAGACTCCAGACGGCAACTGTTAAAACTCTGGTTTGGTATACAGCTTTAAAAAAATATATGTAGAAATATAGATTTCATCCTATAATTTTATTTCCATGGTTAGAAGTTACTTTTACAAAATACAAACTGAAGTCCCCGGCGATGTTCAGGTTTTACGCAGAGTTTTTCAAAATCAGACGTAGACAGTAATTTTTCTCTTATTTTGAAAGTCAAATGTGCAAAATTTCGTTAAGAAATATCAAATTCCACTCTTAGGGTTGGAAAAGAGGGGCGGGGTGTTTTTTCGAAATCAATGACTCTCCTTGCATGTTAAAGGTCAAATATGCAAAATTTTGTCAATCTCGGAATAAAACTGTGTAAAAAAACAAGCCACCCATTCACGAACGACACTCTTACTTCTCAGACATTTTTTTTACGTTAAGGCAATTCCCGCCACCGGGTCTAACCACATAATACACTTCGAATGTGACCCTAATGTCGGAAATAGTACACTTTATAGACAAAAAGGCTTAAAGTTAAAGAGCATGTCCAGGGAAAGTTCACGCTGAAATAGTTGTATCAATTTCGCCAAAATGGATTTCTCGATGGGCACTTTGGCATTTGGGAAGTTTTGTATGGTGGCCCAAAGTGTCGAATATTTCAAAGACTCGGCCACATTACATCTAAGCTATTTTAGAAAGAGACCACCTTAATTATGCGGCCTCGACCCAGTGACAATTTTTAAGCATTAAATCTAATTTATTTAAAAATAAAGGGTTTTTTGTGTTATTCTGTGGAATTTGGTTTTCAAAGAACTTTCTTTATATTTGTTAGTTACATTCAAAGAATAATTCAAAATTTACTAGATTGACTCTCTCGATCCATCCCTTGAAACGCAATGGGAGGGACGGATTCATGCATTCGTCACTCCTAAATACATTGACCCCCAGAATCCTACCCACCCTTCACACATTTTCCTTCCCAGATCTTCCTCTTCTTCCTAGCCCTAAAAAACTTTCCACACAGCATCATCAATGATGACATTAACCCTGATGGATTTTTTTTCCTCAAAAGCTCCTATCTGGAGATAATGTAAAAAAATCGATAGGACTTAGATAAATACAAAAATTGCGATCCTTTTTAACATATGGAAAAAACGATCGGAAGGAACACCCACAAGTATATATCAAGACAAATGAGGTTTTCCCCAAAATAATTTATCCATTTCTACTGCTTTATAAAATGTTGGGTCTAACCAAACTAAATTGAATTTTAGAAATGTATGAACAAGGCTCTGAAACTAGAAGGCTTCGGTATAAAAGCTCAATGCAATTACTATAAAGTTTCAGCGGAGTGCAGCATACTAAAATAAAAAACTCAATAAATACGAACACTGTTCAACAAAAAGTTTAACCATGTAAACTGTTAAATTCAATTACAATAGAAAATGATTTAATCCTTTCTGAAAAGTGTTGGAAATTTCCCTCTCAATCTAATTCTTAGTTTTATTGAGCGGATACAATTAAATATGCAAAGAAAATATTTTATTTCTGATAAGTTTGTAACTTAGATTTTTCAGATTTTATGAAATAAGCTTCAATAGGGCCTATATTTATTTATTTTTCGTGCTGTTTGTGATGCCCACGTGATGATCACGTGATACCCACGTGATGGTCACGTGGTGTTCGCGCGATGTTCACGTGATGTTATCGTGATGTGCACGTGATGTTCACGTGATGCTCACGTGGTGTTCACGCGATATTCACGTGATATTCAAAGAATGTCACGTGACATTCGCGTGTTGTTCACGTGATGTTCACGTGATGTGCACGTGATAATATAGTGATGCCCACTGACTCATTCATGCATGCATTCATTCATTCATTCAATCATTCGTTCATTATTTAGTATAAAGCTGTACTAATTTAACAATTTAGCAGTACATATTTTAACAAGGTCACTGTATAACAGGTATTTTCTGTTTGTTTCTTCTTCACTACTTACACTAATTTTGTACGAATATACAATATTATTCTTTTGGTTTATTTACAAGTAATCTTTTAGTTTATTTATGTATTATGTATTTACTATTTTTCTTTGGTTTATTTGGAAGTAATCTGAAAATTTTAAATTTCATTCTTCTTTCCATATTGAAAAAAAAAAACATGTATGTAAAGGACACTGTGCCGTTAATTATAAATTATTAAATATTTTTGCCTGAGCTTCAGTAAGAAAGATAAAGTTATTTGGCGATGATTTTTTAATTTGTATCCCAATATAAATCGGTCATTTGTAAATTAAATTTACGCCTATCAAAATGTTTCTGTCAATTTGACTGTCCTAGCTTTCCCCTGCTGGCGCTCTCAGGCGCATACAGGACTGTAGCTTCAGACGCATTGCCGGTTTTGGCCGGTATTTTGCCCATTGATCTAGAAATAAGGGAAGTGTTAACTAAGAAAAAACTAATTAGAGGAAGGTCAGCCGTCCATCTTGGAGTTGAACTAACACCGGGTGGGGCATTACCTCTCCCTCGACTGCTGAAAGAGATGCGTGAACTCACTCTTAATGAATGGCAAAAACGTTGGGAAAGAACGAATACGGGCAGATGGACTTTCTCCTTTTTCCCGTCAGTTAAAGCCAGAATGGAAGGGGCGTTCATCAAATTGGATCATCACTTAACACAAATACTTTCAGGTCATGGTGAATTCAGGGGAAGACTGCACAGCCTGACCCTGTCTCCCCATCCAAACTGTGCGTGTGGTGACACAAACCAAACAGCCGAGCACATTCTGTGGCACTGTGAGATTTTGACGGATGCAAGAGATGAAATGTTGGAAGGTCTGAAAGTAACTACGAGACCAGCATGGAATGCGGATCTCGTGTCGAACAAGGAAAATCTCGAATGCCTAAGGAAATTTACAAGGATTTGGGTTGAGAGATGGCCTGAACTTAGAGTCGATGATTAAATTTAACTTCATTATGTGTTTAGGATCAAGGCAGGTGTAATTGCTCCTGGCGTCCACGGTCACCCTTTTGCAATATTTATACTACTACTACTGCCCGGATATAAAGCACTATATTTTCTGTTATTTCACACTAAAACTGTTTACTCATTTATCAAGTTTTGTATTAATATGTATCATGTTTTCTTAGGCACCATCTTCAACAACATCTTTAACATCTAAAATTTGGCTATTACTTGTTTTAAATCTTTATTTTTTTTCTCGTTTAACTAGACATTATCAATAGCCTTGGCGTAACCTAACTACACTTGCATTTTTCT
Organism: Limnephilus lunatus; assembly: GCA_917563855.2. NCBI lineage: Eukaryota > Metazoa > Arthropoda > Insecta > Trichoptera > Limnephilidae > Limnephilus > Limnephilus lunatus. The sequence goes on along the minus strand of OU830594.1, from coordinate 87,001,101 downwards.
TTTTCTAAATCTAGGATACATACAACAAGTTTTTCGTGTCTGGATTTGCATCATTCAAGGAGCCGGAACTGAACTACCATATCATTTTCGTATTGTCCCACACCCCATCAAGGGGGTGGACTAGACCTATGTCCGTGCAACAACCGAGGAGATGACTCCCAAGGTAGCCGCTGCATAACCCGCCCGCGCCTCCCCCGTCGCCATGAGCGGGCCTGAAGACCAACCGTAGCAGACCGGTGCCCTTCCGCCCTGCCCCCGGTGACCCGATGCTCACTTTTATCCTTAGTGTCTTCAGGTATTTCCCCCTTAATCCCAACACTTTCTTCGAGGGCCTACCGGGAAGTCGGCTTAGGGGCGCGGACACCGAGTCTCGCTTGCAACTGGACTGAAGGCTCCGCTTATTCTTGGCGGGACCGCCGGACGACTGCAGCTCAGCTGCTTTGGTTAAGTCAACCAATCTCATCTAATATGAAAATTTGTTTTTTTTCCTTATTCTATTAACTTTTCTTCCTACATAATAAAAAACTTTTATTTCAGCTACATCAAGTGGCGGAGATGAGACGTGATACTGTGAAATAAATAACTAACAACATGTACGCACTCGCATACTGCCTTCTAACAATGTATGCCCGGATATTGGAGGTCTTGAATCATTTTAAATAAAAAGTAGCTTCTTTATAAAAAAATTAGAGTCCTGAGGTGTACGGTGAAGGAGGAAACCGTCTGTTTCCTTAGAACACCGTGGGAAAGTGGTTGAGCAACCTCTGTCCTAGAACGGGAGACCTTTGCAGTTGGACAGTCAAAGCTTCTTTGTACTGATGTATTCTTTGTAACAAAAACAAATAAATAAATTCATTCATTCATACATTCAATCATTCCATTTATTCATTCATCGAATTCATTCAATTTGGGAGGCTGGAATGGGTACCTCCGCCCCGGGAACCTTTATTGGATAATTAACACCTCTGCCATAGGTCACCCCAAACGATTCGCTATGTTTGGTGATTTAGCAGGGCTGCCCGGGTTCATGGGATGAGATTTGTCTAGGTCTTGGAGGTAGATGACCAGGACACACTGAACTCCAGATTTCTACACACCCCTTTTCCTTCCCAGAACTCTCCTCTCCTTCCTTTCCCTAAAACAACCCTCCCCACAGGATCCCCAAAGATGACATAGGCCCTCAGGAAAATTATTTTCCACAGGGTCTTCTGTGTGGAGCTCATGAAAAAAAAATCCTTCATTCATCAATTCATTTATTCAGAGAGGGAAGGTCTATATGAGGGATGCTCAAGCCCACGTAATGCTCACGTGATGTTCTGTAAAGGAACAAGGTATAAGGGATGGGCAGAAATCAATGTTAAATTAATTTTAATGAACTTACATAAGTCATTTAGTAAGGACCCGCAAATAAATAAATAATGAACAAATAAAATAAAAATTGAAAGAAAAAAACTCTCTTTTAATAAGTTTTGAAGGTTATTTCCATATATATTAATATTTTTTTTTTCTTTTTAAGAAAGAAAAACATTCCCGGCTTACTAATAACCTATTAATATTTGAAAATCTCCTACTACCACCACAGCAAACCGAAAATATAGCATGTGTTGTGATGTAGGACTTAGCCAGCCGAGGAATCGAACACGGAATGCCTGGATGGGACCCAAACGCGACGCCCACTCAACCACTGACCAATCAAATTGTAATATATCATTGAAGAAAAAGATAACTCTAACAATCTAAATGAAAATATTTAAGATAACAAGACACAGACAAATAAAAAATCTGAAGGATCTGGAAGGGTGTATTTTTAAAAAAGTTCGCATAGTGCAAACCACATGATCTCTACGATTTATTTAGCGGGACAATAAAAGTGGGCCACGTGTCGGTGAAGGCTTAATACTGTTCACTTCATAAAGAACCTCGTAAAAGCTCCGCATTGAACAATATGATGTTGGACAGCTTTTACGGATGTTAAAGGGCAAAAGCATTTTTTTTTTGCAAAGCAAAAGCCCGCTTTGATTGCCGGATACGCGTTACAATATGAAACTATTTTTAAGGTATTGCGAATTTTATGACGGTTTAGAATGAACCAAGTTCTTAACATCTATAGGTTGATAAAAAAAACATAAAGTTAAATATTATTGTGATTATAGGTACTGATTCATCAAAAATGTGGGGCTGGCAATAAAAAAAAAATATCATACATATTTTAAGATTTATTTTTATGTTGCATGCACAAAAGTTCCAATTATTCCAGTCTGGAGTCAGTGTTACTATGGATTCCCAGTATGGGTCAGTTGTGAGGCTGAAGGTAATGGGGATGATAAGGAGATGGGGATTCAGATCTGGTCGCTAAGCAATTTTTTTGACTTGCACATGCCGGGATTTGAACCCGTGTTCTCCGAATCGATAGTCGAGAGCCTTACCCCTCGACCATGGAAGCAGCACACGATAAAAATCCTAAACTAACCCTTTGTTCATATTATTTTTCTAATTTGAAAATTATTTAGCACACTCGAACTTATAAAATATGGAACCAATTAAAAAACAGATTTTTTAAAGTTTATAATTCTATTGGATGTAATTTAAATAGGTGTAATCCGTGCAGTCATTTCGTACACGTGCGATTTCTGTCCAAGTGTTATTCTTGGATTGATTCGAGAAAATAATAACATTTTCATGGTCATTTAAAAATCAGCTCTTCCACCTTTTTTTTCATTAGCTTCACATGAGGCCCTGAGAAAAAAAAATCCCTTTTTCGATGTCGTCTTGGGAGATGCTGGGAGGATTTTTTTAAGGGATGGGAAGCAGAGAAAGTTCTTAGAAGGAAACAAATAAGAGGGATGGGTAGGAATCTGATGTTCAATATGTCCAATGGATATGGACTTATAAAGCCATCCCTCCCAAAAGTACAAGGCGTGGGTCGAGAGTCTCCAGCTGGAGAAATCAAAAGTTCTCCCTGAAAAGTCTATCCCGATCCGGCCCGCAAAGACCTAGACAAATCTCACCCCATAAAATCGGACATCCTCGCCAAGACGTCAAACGTAGCGACCCACTTGGGATGTCTTTTAGCAGGAATGTTGGCTATCCAATAAATGATTTTCTGTGGAGCTGTACCCATAACCGCCTCTCAAATTGACGCTAACCAGATTTCTTTTTTTACCAGTCCCCTGATTTTTTTATTTCAGTAAATTTCCAATAATTTATTTTATTTATTTATTTATTTATTTATTTAAACGCCATAAAATGGCTTTTACATTAAAGTGTTACATGAGATTATAAGTATACAGAGGTACACAGGAAGGTGTCAGTATTATATTTAGAACAAAATAAGAATGTACAAGTATACAAAAATAATATCACTGAAGTGATATAGTTGTTATTGTAAGTACAATGTGATAAAATTGAAAAGAAATACAAAATACATATGTAATCGTACAATAGTAAAAGAATATACTAGGGTTTTAAAAGACCTGACATAAAACAAAGTGCCAAGTAAGCTATAAATATTGAATTTGGATTATTGAAATACGTGTTAGTAGGTATCCAAGTAATGTTATAGCAAGTTATTGCAAAAGGTATACATTATTTTAATTCTAATCTGTTATTCACAGTTAACTAAAAGCAATGTATTAAAATTAGCCTATTAAATATAAATCTATATTAGCCAATTAAATTGGGTAAATATTTAACTAACTTACTAACCATCACGTTGTTTCCCCGCAGGGGTAGGTAGAGAGGATGGACCGCCAAACAAATCGATCTTGGCACACACTCCTTGCCTCGTCCATATTCATACATCGTCTAATACATGTTCTTCTATTATTCCGACTCTTCATATGGCCCGACTCAAGTATCTGATTCACTTGGTCATGCCATGTCTTCCTCGGGCGTCCTTGACTTCTTCTATATAATACTACGTAAATCGATACAAAAAGGCATTTACGTAGATGTATTACAATAATTGTAGCTTGTGTTGCAATTTGTAATCACCGCGTAATATAACTTTAGGTCAATAATAAAATAAAACTTTTATAATAATGAATTTAAACGTTGTACTGCATCATTAACACCGAATAACGAATATTAATTAATCACATTACGCCTGGACTAAACATGTTAAATGAAACAGAGGCCTCGCTTCATCACATTAATTACGCAAATTAAACTATTCACTATAATAGCACTCATGTAGAATACATCCCGAAAGTAATATTTAGATTATTATAGAACAGTGGAAAATTGGAGAGGCTATATTAGTTATCTGTGATGCTAATAAGTAAAATTGATTATTGGTCCTTAATTAGTATAATATATTAATAGAGTACAAGTAAAAATAAATAAAAGAAAACATTCCTTACTCCATGACCATCGTCGATGCGCTGCTGTATCCGAATATATCTGCAGGCATCATTAAATTGGATTCGGATGTATAGGTACGAGCATTTTGAAAGCAAATGGTTTTTGTAAATATTTTAATATTACTTGAAAAAATTACATTTGACAACTTACATTTTGTTAAAAAGAAAAAAAAATTCTAGCTTCATTGAAAAATTAAAATAAAACAATTTTACAAAAGTATTTTTGTTCCACGAAAAACGATTTCTTTCATAATTTTTCAAAATATGCATAATTTGAAATATGTTTTTCGTGCGTTTGTGTTCACACCCTACAAATCTTTCGACGCGACGACGTGAATTGCCCCGTCGTCGAAGCCAGAACCACATTTAATGAAGCCACTGATGAATTTCAAGAAAGATTCCACCATTCTGAATAAGTACTCTGTGGATTCAGTATAAGTTATAAAAGGGGACTGCAATTATGCCATTTGATAAAGAAACTGTCCGCTCCTATTTTATCATTTTCCTTATAAAAAACTTGTTTTTTTACATAACTATAATAATATCGCACTTTGAATATTTTGAATCAATTTAAATTTTTGCACGAGGTGAACATAAATATATTACTAAGTTTTCAACTTAATCATTTTTCATTTTACTTAATAACTCAACTTGTGCTGTCACCCTGTAAATGTTCCACAAAAATGAGAGCTGTTCGTAGTTTTTGTAATTGGTAATTTCCAATTTTGGATTAGTTCTATTTTTTAAAGCACATTCTTTAACAGTGTGATGCATGTATCCAGAACACCCAGCTTGTTCTCTAGTAGAATAATTTTCTAGGGGTAGAAGACGCGCCACACGTTCCACATTAGTAAACGAGAGAGCACCCTGTAACTACAGGCTGTTTGAAAATTCTCTGCAAATTCCGGAACGTGACACTTTGCAATTTGACACTCCTAGACTTGTTATAAAAAATCTTATTTCTCTCTGTACGGGAGACATTTCTAGCTTATATTACTTTCCGGCTCAGAAACATGTTTAAACATTAAATAGAATTCATATAAAAGGCTCTAGTACTATTTATTAAGGCTTTGTTTCAATCCTTTGATAAAAGTACTTCAAATAGTTAACCGGTAACCTGGCAAGATTTAATATTTTGTTTCTTAAAGTCTATTTTCACATGAAATTTTTTGTTTCTTTATTTGTCTGCTACCGGTTTCTATACATACCTACGTGTCATTCACTAGTATTCTTAAAATTAACTTCAAAACATATACAAATACAGAAATGATAATATTTATTTTATTATATGAGGGTAATGGAAGGAGTGATTTTGGGCGGTGAGGAAGGGCGGGGGGGGGGGGGGGAGAACCGTGGGAGGAGTCAACATTACATTGACAATAATGGTGACTTAAAGGGTGTTATTATTTTGTTAACAAAATTGACCGTTCACTGACCGTTGAGTTGATATCGCGTTTGGGTTCCACCCGGGCGTCGCGTGTTCGATTCCTCAGCTGGCTTAGACCTTCATCATGACATAAGCAACATTTTTCCGTTTACTGTGGTGGTAGTAGGAGGTTTTCAAACATTGTTGGGTTATTGGGTTCTCTCTTTTAATTTTTTTTTTTATTGGTGCCCTTTTTTACTCATTTAAAGTACGCTCCTGCGTGTTTAAATCGCACTTTATGGAACGCGCGTTTTTTAAAGTTACCATGGCAACATCAACAAATCAACAAAATGTGAAGTCTAAATGTCAACTTTTAACTATAAATCTGACAGGAATATTTTAAACGTCAAATGTGACAGATTGCAAATTAATGTTTGTGTTTTTCATTTCCATGACAACAAGATATTGTGATGTCACATCACGAATTCATTAATAGTTTTATTTCCAAATTTTTAATAATAATATCAATATTTATGTTTTCAAAGTGTACCAATAAAAAAAAATAGCGTAAAATATTCGTGGATAACTGGTCTTTAAAACACTTGCTTTATTTCGAGCACTCGGCTACGCCGTCGTGCTCGAAAAATCGCGCGTGTTTTAAAGACCTGTTTATCCACTTATATTTTAATATACTATTTTCTGTTATAATAAAAGTATAACAAAAACATATATTTATATATATTTTTTTTTTTAATTTCTGAGCTTCTAAAAGGTACACAATGAAATGTGTATTAATGTTTGAGTGTTAAAACCTTTTTTTTTCTTTATTGAAGCTATGGCGACAGGCCACGTCACGCAACTTTGCGTTATGTTTTTGACTGGAGGAATAAAAATGTTATACAAACACGGCTACCGTCTTGCTCAGTCAATAATAGATATTTGAATAACGCCCGATACCGTACTGTACGATTCTTTTAACAATTTGAATTACGTAGTTTGATTGACTGCTGGTTAAAATAGTAGGTATTGACTAAAATCTGAGTGTTATTAAAGAGAGCAAAGAAAAATGTTTTCATCCTTGTGTATTATATACAGGCTCGCTTCACAATTTTGTGGGAGTCCCTACGTCCCTACTGTCCTCACTTATTTTAGAAGCCTGCAGTTCTCTTCAAAATTTTAGTCCACCTCTCTCACCCCAAGACGTCCTAAGTATCTCGCTCCCAACTAAGGAAGCTATCCGATAATAATGTCTTATTCCAACTATCGTCTTTATATCCGTAAGTCGCACCGCATATTCAGGAGAGTTGCACTTGAGGTTGAAGATTATCATAATAAAATCTGCCGCTGTGATTCATTTCTGATTTACCATTACACTTAGTTATTTAAAATATAAAATTATTATGATATAATGAGAGTCGAAAATTTCAAACATTTCAAAGTTGAAGGAGAATTTGTGTCACAAAAATGACTGCAAAATTTAACGACAAAACATATTGAAATAATGTCTGATCTTTTAAAGAGATAAAAAAAATTCTTTCAGGAAAATATCTATTTATAAATTATTTTTGAAAAGACAAAGGAACGCCGCCAAAGGTATCTTAATATATAAAACAAAGTCGCGTTAGTTACACCATTTATGGTTCAAGAACGGCTGAACCTATTTTTATGTTATTTGATTTGTTGGATTTGTCTCCGCCCCGAATAGCAGAAAAGCTATTAAAACATCGGGAAAAAGCACGAAAACAAAAGTTATGAAGAAAATTCTTTTCCTCATACATTTTGTATGGAACGAATTCTCATCTTTATAGAGATAGAGAAGAAAATTATAATAAATCTCCTTCACACGTATAAAACACAGAAAGTTGCGCATCGATAATTGCTTCATTGTTTAATTATTAACTTAATAAAAAAAAAATCACCTAATAAATTAACACTTATAACAAGATTCTGACGCGGTACAAAGTTCGTAGGGTCAGCTGGTATAAACTAGGTAAAATCAACATCAGTTTCAAATGCCGGTAAGTTGAACAAAACTTTGTGTACTGGTCTCCATGGTCGAGGGGTAGGGATCTTGACTAGCAATCTGGAGGTCGTGGTTTCAAATCCCGGCGTATACACAAACATTTTATTTGATTGATTTGTGTTGTTTCACAACTCGGTCATTTAAAATAATATGAGGAATATTTACGGCACGTTCCACAGCGAAAGATGCCCTCAGTACTGCTCTGGTGTAAGATCACCATTATTAATTCTTGAGACGTCACTTAAAATGCTAGGTACTTCCCCACCCTTCTCCTCCCCCGTCTCCTTACCCTCCCATTACATTCAACCTCATAAAATACCCCAATTGGGGATGTTGTAGTCTCACTACTTCCAAACAGTTGGGAGCAATTGGGACTCTTATGCGGTGTTCATATAAAAGATCTGAGTATTTGCATTATAACTATACCCATTTTTTTTTCATGATTGTCATTTAAAAAAATTATAACTTAAAATATTTTTTTTTCGATATTTCACCAAACTGGACTAATTAATTGTGAAATTGTAATTTTTTTTGCTTAATTTTGTTAAAATTATCCTCGAGTCATGTAAACATAAGTTTAGTTAAGTTCGAACCAAGGTAAAGTTTTGGTGATTCCAGTAATCTCTTTTGAAGTCCTCTAACTCTGGTTGAACTAATTTTGTCCGCATAGTTGCGGGACGTTTTGATAGCATCACCCTTAATGCTCTGTCCAAAACTCAGAACGTCTCCGTACCATTTCATTGCGAACTCAATGTCCCGAAAATCACAGAGAAGCGATGTTTCATTCAAACTAGACGGTAAAAACTCTGTCAATCAAGAACTTGTAACCCACATTTGGGGTGCATTTAACCCTAACGTGGAGAAAATTAGCGGTTAGCAGTATTTTTTTTTTTGCAAAGATCTAATTTTTATATATTTAAAAAAAAAACACATTAAAATAAATTACCTGTCGTAAAAACATTAAACAATTTATCATTTTGCTCATCTCCCCAGTTAATTTTTACTTGCAAGTTATTAGAAAATTAAGCCCACCACGAGATTAAATTAAGCCCACCACATTAAAAGTTAAAATATACTTAAACTATTATTATACATTTTCTGAAGCCTTTCTTTCTTCGGCAAACTGGGCAAACTCGTCCATGTCACGAACTTCCTACCTGAATATCCCATGTATCGTGTCTCTAAAATAACAAAATAAGCTTGATGCAGGTTCTTGCAGGAAAATAACAAAACTGATATGAATAAAAAAATAGTTAAATAATATTTCATCATTTGTAAATTATCGTGCCATATTGATACACTCCACGAAATAAATAAAAATCTAAAAGTTCTTCGATTTTCTTCTTCTCCACGTCACGTCATTCAAACACTTTGGTTCTCGGGTTCACACTCGAGATGAATCTATATTGAAATTTATGTTCTTAAGGAGTAACCAATAAAATGGGAAAACTTTGTTGGATATTGTAGGATTTGTGATGTTAAAAGTATTTATTTTTTTAAATTGTCTCAGGATCATTTCTTTTCAAAAGAAAAAAATACCTCAGCCTCACAACATACCCCAATAGGGGATGCCATAGTCTCAGAGGCTCGGGAAGGGAGCAGTTGGGACTCTAGTGTGGTATTAATGTAAAAAAAATAATTATAAATCTGAAAAGATACGTACTGAAACACGTATATATTAGGTTCTTTTAGTAGATACTAAATATATATTTCGCATGTACTATTAAAACTATGTGATATGTTATGTGATGTATTACGAACGAAAAAAATAAAATAAAATTGTGTCGTTCTTATGGTATGGTAATTATGGCGTGTAATATACTCGTACGTACTATAAGTACTATACATGTTACGTTCTCTAAGTACCTAAGTACCGTATATATAATGTACTATCAGTACTTACGTACGTGTACGTTTTGTAAGTATTACGTACTTAATAAATATGTAAATAATATCGAGAAACATAAAACGTAGTTTTTTAGGAAAACTTAACCATTTAATTGGCTTTTATCCCAATTTGCGTAAAATATTATTTCTGAAAAAGTTTTTAAATTATGATTCTTCGAGAAGTTTCCGATATCAAACGTATCGAGCTTCGCTCAAGAAAGCTTTGACCGAGGCGCGTCAAAGTTTATATTATTTCCGTTGTTAAGCCTTCGACAAAGAGAGCTTTTAGAGCCTGAGTAAAGATAAACTGACTTATAAGATCTACTTTTCCGAGAAAAGAACTTATCGATAAGGCATCGGAAAATATCATTTTCCATAAATGTTATTTACGGTTTATCCTCGGAGAAGTTATATTATAGAAATTATTTAAGCGAACCATGTAAACAATTTATTCATTTTCTATAAATAAATATTTTTGTTCCGTCTGGACAAAGCAAACGCATAATAATATTATTTCTATTTTTGAAACTGATCATGGTGGAATTCCACTATAATATTTTATAATAAAACTTATTTCCACTTTAATTTATTGAGCGTAATCTTAAAAAAAGTTAGATAAACCATTAAAAATGAACTAATTTTTTAATAAAACACGAAATAAAGAGAATATTTTGACATAGAGATATACTATAGGGGCGCTATCCCGTAGATAATTCTCCGAGATTCGTGTTCAAATCATGCACGAACAAGTGAATTCCAACTGAAGCCACCGCGTCCAAAGGCTCGGCCGTCACACCGACCTTTCATTTTACTCAATCCCATGGTTTCATCCTACTTTCTATCATCACACAGAAATGTAGGTACTAACCTACGATTTCGTTGAACCAATTTATTCGCTAAATGTCTCATTTCTGTATATATATATCAATGTATTTTGATTAATTTATTTAAAAAATATATATATTTCAAATCCAGCAAAATCCTAACTCTCAAATTTTGGCATTTTTTTGAATAATTTATAATAATAAATTATAATTAATTATGACGAAACTCAATTTCGGGACTTTTTGTAAATGATTTCGTAAATATATACTACATTTGATATGAAAGATTACAATAACTATGGTTTAAAGTTTTAAAGGGTTCATAGTAACTTTTATGTAAACTAGATGTAATCTCTTAAAATGAAAATTTTCAAAACTTTGAAATGAATCCGGAGGAAGAAGATTGTATCAGTAATTTAAAACATTTACACACGTCGTTTTGAACCCATTTGGCACCATTTTATCGCTCTTAGAATTTAAAAATAACATTTTTTTAAATGACTCACCTTACTATTTAGTGTGTGACCTCCATTACAAGTATGGAGAATTTTAACGTCTCTATCTTTGTCAAATGAGTGTTTATATTCTAATATGTGTGACGCCACATTCGACAATTCACCTTTACGACTAACCCAAAACAAACATAATGGTATTAAGTTTTTAAAAAAAATTGTCAAAGTTACCCTACCTAAAAGAACTTCCCATAGTTTTGCCTTTTCTCTTTAAATTACATCTCTTCGGAACACACATTTTGAACCACATATCTATGTTAAAAGTAATATTAAAAAACATCATAACCTAATCACGTGAATTAAAAATTTTCCATTCGAGTATAACGTCTACTCGTAATATTCGCCATCTATTTTGCAGGAAGTGTAAATTCCGCACCCAATCGTATTTCGCCGCCACCGCGACGTCCCCGAAACATAACGTGACCGATTCTCCCTCGAGGGTATTTTCCAGTGAGACCGGGGCTTTCAAATTACAGACCAGATTTAATGACCACTAGTTACTGCTACCAGCACGAACTTCTCTACTGAAAGCCTGCCAGCCTCACAGGCTATAGGCTGCACGAAAATTATTATTATTTGAATGGTTTCAAATCTTTGCTTTATCGTAGAAAATTTCTACTGTTTAAAGTCGTATTGGTTATATTTTTGCTTTGAAATCCCAAATATCAAAATTATATTGATAGTTTTGAAAACACAATAAAAAAGTAGAATCTGTCGTATATCTTTAGTAATCATCAATTTTATCACATTGCTCATTATTAACCTTGAAAAATTACTGACGCGTTATTTGTTTATTAAGACATACAGACATACATTGTGATACAAGTTATGAGGTATATTAATATTAATTGTTAGATGGTTATGGTACCTATTACTTAAGTCCAATGAATATCAGTAGGCGATTTCGCCTGAGATATGAACGGTTCTTAAATCTTAACTATCTAACTTAAGTAATAGTAATAAAACAGAAGAAATTTTGTGGAAAGATAAAGGAAATTGAAATCAATAATTACATGCCCACGAATTGCTGTTGACTTCTAATCTGTTAAGTTACACGATCAAAGTATTCAGCTTTGGAATAAAATCCAAATAAACTAAATTATTTATAAAAACGAAGACTATATTTGAAATATAAAACTTTTGGTTATAAACATAAAAAAAAGTTTTGACAATGGTAACCCCACATTTTTCCTAAATAAAATCGCTGATAAAAAAATTAAAATACATGAATATTTTATTAGACTACTGTTAACTAACGTTATTATCATGTCGCTTTTTAGTCATATATTATAATGTAAAAATATTTATTAAAAAAATCACAAATTTACATTATTTTTTTCAAATTGCGGTTAGGTTTCATGTGGGTACGTTTTAATTTTTCTAAATAACTTAACTATTAGATTTAAATAAGAAGCTTGGTTTTTTTCTCTTTCTAACATCCTTTAGATATTCGTTATACACATATTTCTCAGCAAGCAATGAGGGAGACACGACAACTATTCCTATAAGACCTATTTGAGCTGTTCTCAAAAGCGAACAAATTTGCTTGGGTTTAAAAAGTTGTGGTTGCGTGAGTGATTGCCGAGTTATTTGCTGCATTAGTGTTGTTGGCTTCTACATGAAGAAGCGTGGAGTGCCTGGTACGCATGGTTGGGACATTTAAACCAATGACGGATATGGCACTTCGGAACTATCTGTTTTATTATTTAGCAGATTATGTAGAGACAGTATATCTGACAATGTACGTCTTTTTTGTAAAGTAAACAAATTGCAGTTTTATTGTACGAGTATTTCTTATGTAAATGTTTCAAAATCATTATGTTTTTCTCAATGTTTTCGGATAAACGCAAGCAAATATTATTCCACGTGAACTACTTAATGTAAGTTTTTGTAAAGTTTTATTTCAAAGCAACAACTATTTTGGTAAATACAAGTACATGAAAAAGAGGCGTACACTATAATTGTCAAAAACTGACCAAAGTAAACAGAGGCCATTGAAATTAGTTGAGAAGAAATCTTTTGACCACCCTGTAAGTTGTACGAAGCTCAAGTATATTTACTTTAATAATTGGATAATTTGGGTGGAATGTGCGGGAAGTTTTTAATAGGCCGTATAATAATTATTAAAGTTATTGAGATATTAAACAGATTCTGATAGTATTTTGGGAAATATATTATTAAAACGTGCGTAGTTGCTAATATTTTTAAGTGTATATATTGGAAAAGAGACAATTAATTATGTAAATAGAGAAAAGTCATTATATAAATCGGTCGATACGGTCAGCATCACCCTGACAAAGACCATCAATCAGAATTAAGACGTGGATTGATATGGCTTTATCTGTGTTTAGTAAATAGCCAGGTACTTCCCAATCTCCCTTTTTCATCTCCTGCCCTTTACCTCAGCCTCACAACAAATCCCACTCGGGTGTATTTCTGCCCTATGGGTTTTATATAGTTGAGAATATTTGAGGCTCATAAATTTAAAAGAAATGCTAAACACAAAAAAAATTCGATAGAGTTATTATTGAAGATGCTCCAAGGAACCAGTATCAATGATGAATGGTGACTTTTGCACCGGTGCGTAGGCGGTAACACGCCAAATGCGTGACTAATATTTGTAAACGGTTGACGTCTATCTGTTGAGAACGGGACGGTTCTATGACATTTTCTAGGGATAACAGCTCGGCAGTGACCCGCATCCTTCCTACAGCACTCCTCAGAAAGAACTTCTTCACATCGATTCCAAAGATATCATGGGCCCTGGAGGAAATTATTTTCCTCATTATTATGTATTAACGTTCCAAAAAAGTGCAGCCAGACAGAAAAAGATGTCTGTAGAATTCGTTGTGATAATTATATTCCATAATCCTTTAGAAATTTGGTTTTCTAACAGATTTTTTTCCTCCAGACCACTCACGTCTTTCCGTGCTTCATTATAATTTACAACAGGTGACTCGAACAGATAAAGTTATTTTAGTTTTTAAAGGGCGTAACACTATGAAAGTCATGTATTATTAAATATGTCTGCTGTCATAAATAGTTGAATAAAGTAATTAGATAATTAATTCTAAGGTATCTCAGCAAAATATCATCATTCTGAATTGAAAGTTTGCTTTAAATGGCTTTAGCCGTGTTAAGTGACTAGATCTGAATACCCACCTACTTTCCCACCTTCCTCTACCCTTTCTTTTTCCCCTCCCTCTACCTTCAGTTACGAGATACCCAAATCATTTGGGGATGCCTTCCGATGTCTTACCGATGGTGCCAGATGGTTGGAAGCAATTGTGATTCCTGTATCGTATTCATATTAAGAATTAATAGCGACTGCCACAACACCAAAAACCGTCTAGTCTGATGGTCCTACGTTCTAAATTTAGGTCCCTGTAACCTCCAATACATTGAATGCTAAATGAAAAATGTTTTTATTCTAACAATCCGTATTTATGTATTTGTTTATTCTAACACTAGCGCAGCACCGGGAACCATTTACTGGATAACCAACACCTCTGCCATAGGTCACCCCAAGTGGTTCGCTACGTTTGGTGACTTAGCATAGATGCCTGGGTTCATGAGGAGAGGTTTGTCTGGATCTAGCGGCGGATGATCTTGACACATTGAACACTAGATTCCTACCCACCCCTCTTAACTTTTTCCCCCTCAGAACTTTCTATCCTTCCTTTCCTTAAAGAGGCTCTCCACACAACATCCCCAAAGATGACCTAGGCACTCAGGGAAATATTTTTTTTTGGATCTCCTGTGTGGTCACGCAAAAACTTTAAAAAAAGAGTTTTTTTAAATGAAATTTAAATGTTCATATATATTTACCTGGAGGGATACTCGGCTTTGCTCAGAGAGTTGACATGAGATTTAACTGACGTTCGAACCTATGACGGGTCTTGCTTATACCCTTACCAATGGATAACCCCACCTATACAAAAAAGGTTTCGAATGGTCAACAATAATCCAGAACATTCCACAACCTTTGAGAGTATTTTGGAATAATCCAAAATGATCTGGAATGTTCCGGGATATTCCCAAACGTTCCAGACTATTTCCAAACATTCCAGAATGTTCCGGAATGTACTTGAATATCGTGGAATGCTTTCAAATAGGTACTCTTGAAAGTTCTGCACTGTTCTAGAATTTTCTAGAGGGAAAAACTTCCAGCCCTTATATTTTCAAAAGCCAGCCCTTCAGGTAAAACTGGGAACGTTTTTCATGGATGGAGGATAGAGGGCTACCACACCTTAAAACTTCGTACCGGGACTGGTTTTTGAGTTTTAGCGGGACGTACATTTTCATACACTTTATTACATAATATATATATATTGTTTAATAAAACGCCGCCGCCAAGATGGTAAATATTCTTAAACTAATCAGCTATGTAAGAACGGCAGCATAATAAAGTAATTATGATATCACGGAACTGAAAATATAAAAATAATTACATAGGTATTTTTCAATTTTAGATTGTTTCTTAAACACAACGAAATGAAACAGAAATTTTCGTGTTATGTTAGTCATACAACCAACCCTAACCTATATTAATACCTACAAAAGCAATAGTTGCATATCTTTTTACTTCTTATATTCATGGTACTTTCATTGCAATCTCAACTGCACAACCATTTGTTCTTTGATTCCTCACGTATCTGCATCAAGCGGCAAATGTGCTCTCAGCTCAAAAATAAGGCGAGAATTTATTTCGCTAGACTAGTGATTTCGCAAAAATATTACTTGCTGCCTCTTTCAGAGGAAAGAAACATGAGTTTATGTATTGAGGCGGTGTTATTTGCAAGATAAGGGTAAACAAAAAATGCATTCGTGGAAAAGTAAATGCGTGCGTTTCGCTGTATTGGCGTGGCTGAATTTAATGACCAATTAGGTAAAAGAAGCAACTGCTGTTTAGTGAAATAAGGATTGCATTTCACAAATAGTTAACTGTTATTATACCAACTTGAGATGAAATTGTCAGGGAAAAAAGATAAAAAATAATAAATACACTTATCCAATTCGATCTTTTGAAGGTTATTCCCTTCAATGTAATATATGAATTGCCAGGTGTTTTCCCATCTTCTTCTCCCCCACCTCCTTCCCCGTTCCATTTTCTTCCACCCCATAACGTACGCCATTGGGGATATCATAGTCTCACTCATGGCGCTTGTACAATAATCACATACATAAATATATTTTTGTAACGATATTAATTGTTTTTGTTTTGTAAAACACCATTTAAAAAAATTAAATTTAATAAAGTTCTAATTAAACTTTATTAAATTTTAACGGTAATAAATCAATTTAGGCGCCTATAAATGGTCTACCACAGTTTGAAAATAGCTTAGCAAGCCTAAAAAGCTGTCACAATAAACTGAAAAATAATATTAATGTTATAACTGTTAAACTGTTATTTTCCAATGGGATCTTTACGTGATCAGGGAATAGTTTAGAAATAATAATGCGCGTGTCGAGTATTAATTATAATTGCACAATAATGAGTTCTACAGCTAATCCTAGCTTTCGGCGCTGTTGGTGATAAAGGAGCCAGAGCAAGGGCGAACATCTTCTTTTATACTCGTTCATCTTCCGTCTCGCTCTTGCATGCTGAGTACCTTTCTCACATCCTCCCCTACTTAAAATTGAAAATTCCCTAACTACATACTTCATTTTCCTGTTGCTACAAATTTCATTACGTACAATATACAATATAATATTAGGTTACATATTTCATTTTCTTACAATATAATATACATTATTCAAGTAACTTAAAATTAAGTATAATTTCTCCTCTTCCCTTCCGTTTCTTCTCTCTCTCTCGTTCGTCCGTCTCATCTTGGGCGAAGTCGTCCATGCCACGGTTTAGACCTGAAACATGGAGAAATAGAATTAGAGTCGCTTCTACTGCGCAACATACCGGAGAGATCTAATTCGTCCGTCGACAGTTCTAGTGTGTCAGACGCGATGAATTCAGGACCATCTTCCTCCCGCCATGAAACATGTAATTTCCTTATCTGGTCTAAATGTCTTTTCCATACCATATTAGAATTGTTAATTTTAATGAAATATACTTTGCTGCCTTTTTTCTCAACTACAACCCCAGGGACCCATAATCTATTACCCTGAGCTCTGAAATCTCTGGCCATCACTTTCTGACCTACATCAAAACCTGTCTTAATTCTACCCCTATATTGCCTTTTCTGATTGCCTTGGCTCTGAATAACCTTTTGAATTACTTTGTTTTGTCGAGAAGAACCTGAATTACTGGTTCTTTCCTCCACTTTCCTAGGTATTAGAGAGTCAAAGACAGTCCTAATTTTCCTTCCCATTAACAATAATGATGGCTCACACCCTGTAGTTGCATGCACGGTATTCCTATAATCTGTTAAAAAGTTACCAAGCTGCTCTTTATAGTCTGATGGAAATCTATTACGTTTACAAATTTTTTTAAGAAAATTTTTACATATCTTAACCGCACTCTCTGCTTGTCCGTTGCTGCTAGGGTGATTAATTGGACTAGTTATATGTACCATACCATTTTTTTTACAGAAAATTTCAAAGTCCTCAGAACAAAAACACGTACCATTATCGCTAACTAAAGTTGCTGGAAAACCAAATTGTGAGAATAACCTATGAAGTACCTCAATATTTTCTTTTGAAGACAGACTGTTTACTTCCAGGCATTCGATCCACTTCGAAGAAGCGTCTACCACAACTAAAAAGTTTTTGTTATGTAAGCTACCATGGTCAATATGTACCCTGAACCATACTTCAGGTTCATATGGCCAGACTGCTAGAGAACTCTTTTGAGATTCTGGTTTAATTTCTAAACAATCCTTACAATTTTCAGTTATTTTCTCTAAATCTCGATTAATTTTTGGCCACCAAACGAAACTTTTCGCAATACCTTTAGTCTTAAAAACCCCTAAATGAGATCTGTGTAACATCTTTAAAACCTCTTGTCTTAAAGACTCCGGAACCACAACTCTATGTTGATATAAAATACACCCATTTATCAATGATAATTCTAACCTTTTTTCCCAGAAAATTCTATTAAAATTACTATTTTGAACCTTTTTTACTGATGCTGGCCAACCCTCGATAAGAAATTTCTTAACTTGACTTAACATATCGTCCTTTTCGGTCTCACTTTTTATCACGTCTAGAGATAAATTAAACCCGTTATTTTCGAAGTAATTAATGTAACCAGACTCTATCTTATCCTCACAGCTTCCCTTTTCAATCGGACACCTGCTCAGAAAGTCTGAACAATTGTTTTTCGACTTTACATATTCAATCTTAAAATTGAACGACCCTAACATAACCGCATAACGTTGTAACCTAGACGCTGCGATTTTAGGAATTTCTCTATTTTGACCGAAGATTCTCACTAAGGGTTGGTTATCCACAGCTAAGGTGAATTCTCTCCCGTACAAATATTGATAAAACTTTTTAATTCCAAAAATAATAGCAGTTGCTTCAATATCTAAAATTGAATAATTTTTTTCCGCTTTACTTAAAGTTCTGCTTGCGAAACCTATTGGCCTTTCAAACCCATTCTGAAATACATGTATAAGTGTCGCTCCAACACCATTAAGACTACCGTCTGTGACAAGTTTCACAGGAATATTTTCGTCGAAATGAGTTAAAATCCTATCCGAAGTTAAAATTTTTTTTATAATCGCAAAACTATTCTCCTGTTCTGTACCCCATTGGAATTTGTTATCTTTTTTAAGTAATTCGTACAACGGTGACAATACATTTGCCATGTTTGGGATAAAATTACGATAATAGCTAATCATGCCTAACAAACTTCTCAAATGATTTAAATCACTAGGTGACGGTGCATTTAAAATAGCTTCCTTATTCCGTTGACACGGTTGAATCCCTTGTTCACTTATCTTATAACCTAAAAACTCAATAACTTCTAAATTAAATTCGCACTTTTCACTATTCACCGTTAAATTACAGCTTTTTAACCTCTCTAAAACGTCACACACGTTTTTCTCTAAATCTTCTTCGTCTTCCCCGATCACAATAATGTCATCCAAATAGAATGTCATCTTCTGTAATCCTGACAAACAATTTGCCATTGCTTTTGCAAACATAGCCGGTGCAGAAGCTAACCCATACACTAACCGTTTATACTGAAATAACCCTAAATGTGTGTTGATCGTTGTGAAACGCCTACATTCCTTTTTCAAAACAAACTGGTTATACGCCGACTTGAGGTCAATCTTTGCAAAAACTTTCCCACCATTGACTTTGGTTAACAGTTCTTCAATCCTAGGTAAAGGGTACTTGTCAATTAACAGCTGATTATTCACTGTTGACTTGTAATCACCACATAACCTAATACTACCATTTTTCTTAATCACTGGTACGATAGGACTCGCAAATTCACTATAATGAACCGGCTCTATTATTCCATCTGAGATTAAAGTATTTAACTCTCGTTCGACTTTTTCTTTTAAAGCGAATGGAATGATTCTATTATTTCGAAACACCGGAACAGCGGTATCTTTCAACCTTAAATTAACTTCATATTTATTAAACTTGCCTAGTTTATCCGTAAAAACTTCTGGAAATTTTTTTACTAATCGCTCTTTTAATGTATTTCGATTAACACAATTCACTATCCCAGTAATTCCTAAGTTAAACAGTTCCATGAAGTCTCGTCCTAATATTGATAACGTAGAGCTACCTACAACAATAATCTTTAACTGGCGGCATTGTCCGTTATACTCTACCAGCGGAGTAAATGCACCTATTACTTTGATGAGCGTATTGTCAAAACCCCGTAGACTAATGTTTTCATGCACTAACTTATTACTATTAAACTGATTGAAATAACAATCCTTGCCAATCACGCTACAAGATGCACCTGAATCTAACATGAATTTACTTCTAATGCCGTCCAAAGAAACCTCTACACAATATGGTTCAACACTATTTATATTATCGACACTTGTATCTGAAAACAAGGTATTCACACTTTTACGAACTGAAAAACTTTTACACTGTTTTGCTAGATGACCCTTTTTACCACAAATTCTACATGTATAGCCTTTGAATCTACAATCCGCCGAAATATGATTATCGTTTCCACAAACGAAACATTTACGCTTTGGCGACGGCGATCGCGACTTATGTGGACTACTCATCCGGTTGAATCTATTGCTTACTCTTTTCTTTTCATATGAACTAGGTGAAACACGACCACTGCTGACACTGTTATTTGCTAAAACAGAGTTAAACTCCCGACCTTGGGCTTGCGTTGAAGCTACGAGTTCGATGCACTCTGCTACTTGGACACACTTTTCGAAAGTATACGATTCACTTTCAAGAAATAATTTTTCCCTGACTTTCCCGGGCTTACATCCTAGCACAAAGAAATCTCTTAATTTCTCCGACAAATTATTCCCGAATTTACAATTAACCGAAAGAGCCTTTAACCTAACTGCGAAATCACGAATTGTCTCATCACTCCTCTGTTTAGCTGTGTAAAACTGTGACCTCTCCTCAAAAAAACATTTCGTCATGCTACAATACTCATTGAGTTTAGAAATTAAATCTTCTAATTTAACATCGGTTACTTTTTTAGGAATACACAAATTTACCAAAAGTGAGAAACAGTCATCCTTCAAGGCATTAAGAAAAATAGCCCTTTTTTTCACATCTGATGCGTATTTGTCATCATTCACAAGGAGATACTGTTCGAGGCGGACCTTGAAATTCTCCCAGTTACCGTCACGCAAACTGAAGGACCCCAATCCTCCTGACTCCATGTTTGCTCTACCCAGATGATACAACAAGAGAGAGAAAAGAAAAAAAAGAGAAAAACACTCCCCTACGATATTCCTCCTCAATCTGTACTGCTCCGTTGACCCTCTCAGGAAACCGCTTCTTGATCCTTGATGACGATGGCTCCTTCCAGACCCGTCTAGTGACCTGGACACCCAGCTGCCGCTCTTGAAGTCCTGGACCCTCCCGTGCAATCTTCCCCCTTCCGAGAAGTTAGGCTGGCTCCAGTGTTCCCCTTCTTCTTCACTCCTTCCAGTGAAGATTTTTAATTTCGGTCCGGCCTTTTTTACCGACCCGAAAATAATGTTACAACACGTAACTATTGAACTCGCGTGCTTAGCGTGCAATTTTTGCGCGTCGATTCTCGCAATCGTTATATTTAATTCCGTATTGGCTGCGCCACTGTTATAACTGTTAAACTGTTATTTTCCAATGGGATCTTTACGTGATCAGGGAATAGTTTAGAAATAATAATGCGCGTGTCGAGTATTAATTATAATTGCACAATAATGAGTTCTACAGCTAATCCTAGCTTTCGGCGCTGTTGGTGATAAAGGAGCCAGAGCAAGGGCGAACATCTTCTTTTATACTCGTTCATCTTCCGTCTCGCTCTTGCATGCTGAGTACCTTTCTCACAATTAATAAAATAAAAGGCATGCCTAGGGTATTTAAGGACTATTAACCAGCGGCCGAGAATTCAAATTTCGTCGAAAGAGGGTCTTACGATTGTACCCTTGCAACTGTACAGGGTGGTCCCGATGAGAAAGATTAATTATTCTCCCTACCAGCATTTTTAAATAATAACACAATATAGGTTTTATTTCAATAAGAATTTTTGTTATATGCCTATAATTCAAAATGCTCACACGTGTGATGATAAAACTATTAAAATTATGTACTTTTTGTAATGATTTTTTGATCAAAAGTATTTATAATTTTTTAATAATGTCTAAGCAAAATAAAAAAAAACTGATATAAATATGTTAGTTGGTAAGGCCATAAATAAATAAACAAACTAAAGTATTTTCGTCACAAAACACGAACTCGGATCTTTTTTTAAAGATTTTATTTTAACTAAAATCAAAAATCTGAAAATAGCTTTCCTAGATAATTTCTTGATTCATTTTACAGCTTGATTATATGATTTGGTAATACAAAAAGTTATAATACTATATTGTGTAATAAAAATATTTGTTTGAAAATTTAACAAATCTGCAAATGACCTCATTATGCAAAAACAATTTTTTTTTCAAAATTTATAACGTATCTTTACTGGATACAAGAACACTCTTTCGAAATCGATTTAATTTTTTTGTGGAATAAAGTCAATAGGTACGTCTAGAATTTTATTTTAAAACTAGCTGACCTGACAAAAATTTTATTGTAAGTGTGTAAGCAATGTAGACGATGACCGCTGATAAAAAAAAAAAAAAAACACCAACTAAAGTAGGAAAATGAAATAAAGAAAATCAATATGAGTTTCGAAGAGCAATTTTTTTTTTTTTTTTTATTTATTTATCTATAATAAAATATAATTACAATGGTTTTATGTATATGCCTGTCTCACTAGGGTATACCTGTGTCGAGACAGATTGAGTGTACCATATTTTTTGTCAGTCCGTCTTTAGCCAATACAAAAAGCTCGATGGTTTGCCCACGCTAGAACATGATGCCGAATGAAATATCAAAATGACGCAACGCTTTTCGTGAATGTCTTGCGCATGTATGGATGAAAGCGGTGAGGTGGACGTAGCGCCATCTGTCATTCAACAACATAAATAATTTCGTTCTGTTTGAATTACGAAAGACGGTTAAATTTTTGGTTCTACGAAAATACTAAAATCGCCATTAAAATGGGAGGGTGGGGGCAGGTGGGTTAAGATTTGACCTTAAAGGTATTTTTAATGGCAAATAAAAAAAATACTAAAAAATAAATTTGTCAAAAAAAAACAGTTTTTTTTCTGATTAGGGACACCCCAATTGTCTAGCGGTGTGAAATATACTTTAAAACCTATTCTCATACCTAACAAATATACATAAAAAATTTCATATAAATCGGTCAAGTCGTTTCAGAGGAGTGCGACCACAAACACCGTGACACGAGATTTTTATATACCTATGTATAAAGAAGATGTCATATTTCCGGTTGTATCCGGAATATTACATTGTATTATACCCTCTCAAAGGACTGACAATGCAATATTTTACAATTGGCTGTTGAATTTGATTCATCTTATATTTTTATATATAGACACCCAAAGTCTTTCGCAGTGTTGGACCCTTTACTTTAACATTTTCATATTTTCCCCTCCGAAGGTCGTCCGCCCGTGAAATCTTACGCTAATCTCGGAAACTTCTGGAAAATTCTCCGTATGGCCATCCCAGATAGCGCTTCCGTGTTAATTGCCGCGATAATTGGAGAAGAACCCTCGGAATGTTAATTTCCAGCGATGAGGCGTGTCTCCTGCCCCTACCCTCCCATCCTATCCCCTTACCATTTTACCACCCTTAACCGGCTCTGCTGCCCTATGCCCCCCGTTGCCTGTAATTAAAAGTTCCGACACCTATCAAAAGTAATGGCAAATTATAATAACATTGTCACGCTGTCCAGATGTTTAAAGACGGTGTTATCTGCTACTGCTTTCGATACAAAGGTGGTCTGCTCGTTGTAGTAATCGTGCAATAATTTTAAAATTGTTAAGAAGTCATTAACCTTAACTTATTAATTCTAAATGAATTGTCATTTTTCAGGCATACTACAACCGAAAAGAGTTTAATAAGTCTTACGCCATTTTTTTTCTAAAAATCATTTTAAATCGTTATTTCATTACAAATATTTCTTTTAAGATTAAAATATCTTCATGTTTTCCATTTGGTTCATCGTTAATAAATATTTCATTTTAAAAACTTTGTTCTCCTATTTTACTATAAGTAATACTGGTTACTTTTTTATTCGCAAAAACATTTTTTTCCATTAGCTCCCCAAAGAAGACCCTGAGGAAAATAATTCCCATTAGGGCTTACGTCATCTTTGGGGATGCTGTGTAAAGGGTGTTTTTAGGAAAAGAAGGAGAAGAAGTTTTGGGAAGGAAAAAGTTATGAGGGGTGGGTAGGAATGTGGGGGTCAATGTATTCTTCTTCAGTGCAAGGCGATGGATTGAGAGAGTCCTGCTGGAGTTCCACAACCAGTATCTCCCGATTCGGCCTACCAAGCAATTGGTGGGTCGACGCATTCTTCATAAAGACTCGGACAAACCTTACAAAAGCACGAATTTTCTAATTTTTAAAAATAAATGCAATGGTTTGATTCCATTTCCAACATTTTTGCTACCTAATCGACACTTATCACAGGTTATGTGTGTCATGACCAATATAAACAATATTGACGCAACTATCTAAATCAGTTTTGTCCCTCAAAATAAAAATTTCGATTCCCCTTAATACCGTAATATAATAAAGTCAGTCCTTTACAAATATATAATGTTTTTCAACTCCCACACAGTTGTGTCAACCTAAAAAGTTTATTTAAAAATCATTCGTCACAGTACATTTTACAGTCAATATATCTGCGACTACAGTACCCTTATTCAAGGGCAAACGTGACCTATCATCGATGCTTGATCTTTACATAAATATTATTGGTAATTGAACACGAAACAACAAAGTCTAAAAGTTTGCACGGTGGATATTGTGAGATCGTTTTATGTACCAACATTGGAAATTGTTTGACAAAATTTTGAAGTATCAATATTGTACTTCTTTTTACTAGAGTGATTTTGAAGTGGAAGTTGTGCGCACCACTTTAAAATGTCTGCCATGTGTATGGCTTTAAAATGATATTTTATTTCTTTTTAAAAGTTCAAGGGTCGCACCGGCTGTTGGAATCATTGAAATTTTAGTTTGTTAACCTTCCAGTGCTCAAGATGGCAACTTTTGATTGCTTTTAATATTTAATATCTCTGTAAGCATATTATGCACTACCAGTCTTAATTTTTTGGTTTTTAACCCCCAACGCAAAAAGAGAAGGGTTATAAGTTTGACGTAGTAGGTTATAAGTGTGTCTGTGTGTCTGTCTATGGCATCGTAGCTCCTAAAAGAATGAACCAATTTCGTACCGTTTATGTTGTTGTTTGAAAACCGACATGATCGAGATGATAATTAGCGACGATTCATGAAAATCTGTTCAGGCGTTTCAAGGTCATCGGCTCTTCTTTTGTGTCGGGGGTTATTTAGATAGTTTTAAATCGACAACTTTGTTAAAAATAAAACAACGTAACTCAAAATAATCAAAGTATCTATATTCTCTCGTAAACATTAGAAATACATAAAATTTGCCCTTGATAAATAAATTGAAAAATTATCGTGCTTTATTTTTTTGGTTAAGTTATGTTGCACTACCTCTATATTTAGCCAACGTTTCGGACAGATTTACAGTGATTTTCATAAGGGTAGATGTGTAATCAAAGATTGTGAATGGAATACCGTGTTTCCGGCTTCAATCCTCTAAAATCTTACTGGTATTATAGAACAGTTTAAAATGGTTTTCTGCATTTAGTTTTGGTTTAGGCAATCGGTATCGCATCCACATACATAAACATATACTTTACCGCAATCTTTAACTACACATCTACCCTGATGATGGACATTGTAGTGCTGACCCAAACGTTAGCTTAATAATGAGATAGCTCAACAAAGCATAATACCCCAAAAGTAAATCAAAATAATTATTTTGGCAATAAAAATTCAAATCGAAGAATTGTTTTCAAAATAATAAACGTCTGAAAAAATCAAAACGATGTTTAGCACTCAAACTTTGCCAGAAAAAAATAAGTTTGGCATTATTTACAACAACAAAAAAATTACCTTCAAGTCGGTGCAATATCGTCTATATATATTGCTTAAGTGATAGCAAACATTTTAAACTTTCATTAAAAGCATTAAAAATAATAAACTATTTCATAAACATCTCTATACCCCATAGAATGCTATGAATTGTTTGCACTAAACAACTACTTTCAGGGGCTACAACACGCCACGAATTTCACATGGCAGTACGAACGTGCTGGGCCAGCATAACATAACACGAGGTATGGTGCTGCTCAGTAATATTTCATGTATTATTTTTAAGTTATGAAAATGTATGTAACTGAAAACAATGTGTATTGTACATCGTTATAGGCCTATTAACTCTAGATAAGGAGAGCCTCGCTTTTAAAGTATAATATCTTGGAAGACAAAATTGATCCCTGCAGACAAAAGGATAAAAAAAATAAAAAAATAATAATGCTTTTGGCAATTTTTTTGACTGCGAAAAAATGCATTTTCTTTTTGATAAATGTTTTCGCAACCCAATTATTGGAACCAATAATTTTTGTTTCTGTATCATTTTTAATGTCCACCCTTCTGCGTATTTCCAAAACCTAACCAGTTCAGTCGCGGTAGCGATAATTTACATTTTCAATGTCAAAGTTTTAAAATTATTTATTTCTAATATACAAATAAGAAATATTATTTTATCTTTATTTTAGAACAATTTTTGTTTTTGCAAAGTGCAAAAAAATTCACAATATAGATGTGTATTTACTATATATGGGAATAATATCAAAATTTAAATATTAAGAAATAAAATTATTAAATTCTAATATACACATTGAAAAGATTATTTTATCTAGATTTTAGAACAATTTTTGTTTTTGCAAAGTGATAAAAAATAACAAATATGAAGGTGTATTTAAAATTTATATTGTTCCTACCGCGACTGAACTGGGATAAGTTTTGGAAATACGCCAGCCGCCTTGTCTGATTGATGGTATTATAATATAATTGCTATATCTATAAAACACAATAAGTCTTATGTACCTGGTATTTATACGAATATATTTAAAGAAATACTAAATAAAAAATATTAAAATGGAACTTACCGCTATGATTATGAGAGTTACCCTTGCAAAGAATAGAATCGAAACTAAAATAAAACTCTTCTTCTGAAAAATTAGTTTGTTATTTTACTAAACCTGAGTTACTCTCAAGCAACACCTAATTCTACGCGAAAGTTCTCAAAATTATTTGCACAGAACCCGAGTTTAACTTCAGAGAGCCCAACATCCAAGCAGCCTGCAGGTTGTATTTACGACATTCCCTTCAGAAGTCCACCGCTGAATCAGCATAATAACCTGCCCTTAAATTCAAGCCGGGGTTCACAAATCTTCTCGCAAAAGTTAGGGGCAAATTCTCCACTCTCGTTCTAGCATTGACGGATTTCCACGTCAGAATTGTATTAAACCATATTGGATTCTGGCATTTCCGTAGAAAAAGTTTCAGAATAATGCCATAAATAAACCGAAGCTTAATGGTTTTCAGCACTGAATAGATAATTTCAAGAAGTGTGATTTAAAGCAAACGAAAACTTCACAAACAATGGTATCCCCAATTATTGGAGTAGGTGGTAAAAATAAGGTGTTGAGGAAGGGAAAGTTTGGAAAGACTTTTTGCAGGGCGATACTGAGAGAACCTAAATGGATTTGAAAATATTAATAAGTATTTTTAATTATATCAGCTGAACAGAGCGGTGAGTGCTGTGTTCTGTCTGGCGTTTAAAAGCATACATCTGAATAAATAACATGAATAAACATAAAATAATTTGATTGAATGTAAGTAAATTGAATGTAAAATAATATGGTAAATATATTTATCACCTTTTCACCTTATCACCTTCTGGAAAAGTTTTCCGACCTCCGGAAGCGGTGAGTCATGCCGGCTACTCTACGGGGCATCAACGCAGCTAATCCATGCATCCCTCTGCGAAGCGCTGCATCGCCAAAGGAGGCCGAACTGCACCCTATACACGTGGTCATACTGTTCTCGGAGTGTGTTCTTGAAGTATTGTATGAACCTTGTCCGATGTTCGCTTTTGGCAAAGCTCATGCAGTATGTCTGGAATAGTTGCTTTCACCGGAGGACTGTTAAATCTCCTGGCGAGCACGTTGGCTCACACGCTCAGTACTCTCCTTTGACGTTCTGTCATTTTTATCATTAAGGTTATCACCGACAATATCTGTCAAATATTTTATTTCGCTGCTGATTTTGATATTTGATCCGCCGAGACGTATAGGCGCAATATCAGCTGGACTAGTATTTGCTTCAAATATCAGAAATGTATAATCAACGTAAGCTTCGCACACGACCATAAGTTTTCTAATTGTTCTTACCAATGTGGCTAGTATGACCTTGTGTCTGCGTAACAGAGCTAATATTGCTCATACATACCTTCGCAATATGTCATTTAATTATTTTTTTCTCAGTATTTCACTAAGCTCATCCATGTACACTCGTACGTTGAAAAATACCGGAGACGTTGAATCTGCTTGTCAAAAGCCGCACTTTAATTTAGCTGCTTGTGATAGGCTTTCTTTCTATTCGACAAAATTTTCCTGATGTTTGTACCCAGTACTCAACATATAAATACTCTTCGATAGTACTTATCACTCGGTCAGTTTTTTCCACAACTTATTTTGACTAACTGTGTCAAAAGTTTTGGTTAAGTCAAGAGTACACCGTTGTTTTCCTATCTTTTTATTGTACAATTGTTATTTTCATATCGTATACTGTGTCAGTAATGCATCAAACTTTGAAGCTCTTTTGGGAGTTCTCTGTATTGAGCTTGTCTCTTCCGTTAAAGTTATGGACGATTATTTCAATAACTATTGCGAGATGTCAGGTTCAATTGCCGATTTTGGGATCAGTATTAGTTAGTTTTTACCTACAAAAGAATAATCGGCCATTTTAGTTATTCATCCGTTCAGAAATGAATTTCTTCAAATGAAAATGTTTTTTTAAAGTAAAATATGAGCTCACTTCGGGAGCATCGGTAAGCCCGCAAAACTTCTATATACTTATTTCTGTAGTAGTTTTCAGTTTCTTTTCGTGAGTTTTTCGGAAGTTGAATTGATCAGATTATAAGAAAACGTTTTTTTAGGTGCTAGCTAAATAACGTCTATTGTGAGTGCTTCAAATAAATTCTACGCATTACACAATACCGATAAAGTGAAATCTGAATAAACTGACGTTTTATTTGACGTTTTGTTTACCATCAGTATCTTGGGTTTATAAAATATTTTGTTCGTTTAATGAGTTCAAACATACTATAAGATTGTATCTGTTGATTCATAGTATTATGTATATATTATGAACCGTTGTGCTTTAGTTTTCTCTACATGATCACTGACCACTGACAAGCAAAAAACGATCTCTTCGCCAAACAGACGTGTTGCCATTTTGAGCATCTCAAGATGCTGAGGCGGCAACCGATGACCTGGACACTCACTAAGCACACTCGATGCATTTATTTATTTTTATTTTTATGTGAACACTTCACAAGAGTCTCAGCTGCTCCCGACTGGAGCCAGAGAGACTATGGCTTGTATGTCATGAGGCTGAAGGTAGTAGGGAGGGGAAGGGGATGGCAAAGAGGAAGGTGGGAGAGTACCTGGCTGTTTAGATCTGGTCACTAAACACGGCTAAAGCCATTTCAAGCAACGTTTCAATTCTGAATTATGGGCTTACACCAGGGCGATACTGAGAGTATCTTCCACTTTTTAACGTGCCGCAAATATACTATGTATTATTTTTAATGAGAAATAAACTATTTCAATTTCGCTTCCCACTGTCGCTACTCGTTAAAATAAACGACCGCTTCTTATGAGTGCCGTGAATGAAAGAAGATAATCGGGTTTCAAATACCCCTGCGTTCTTTGCCTTTATCTTGAATTTTTTTTTTAATTTTGTCAAACACACAAGCCATATAAAGATTCTTCAAATTTATAAAATTAAACACAACCTTACATATTCCGAAGCGCACCACCCCACATTATTATAAAATTACATTCACAAATAGCATCACAGCACAACGTTAAGAAATTTCAAAATAGAGTGGTTGAATATTATTCATTTTTCCTTTTCTTGTTATAATAATGTTTTCAATCTCGTTAACATAACGAGATATCTCGTTCGTTTCTGTTCGACAGCAGCATCCATTATTTGCCGCATTGCAATATAGATTAGTTAGACTTGAACGCGGAATGTCGTGGAAGCCTCGCTGCTCCTTAACTTAATATTGTCCCGTTAAAGAAGTTTCATTTAGAATTTCAATTGCAAAGGTAGTCCGCTAACATTTATCAATATTATTTTTGAAATACTTGTAAACCTTTACGTCCGGCTTCATACGAGCTTGAATATTGAAAAAATCCTGGCTAAAAATATATCTGTTTTTGGGAACGAAACCATATCGATCGAACATGTGGGAGCTGCTAGCTTATGTAGGATATTTTCATGTGCACTATTTTGTTCAACTAGTGAATCGCCCAGCTTTATAGGGTCTTTACTAGCGTAGCCCATCAAAATTCAGATTTTTTAAATGGTAAAACTACCCGAAATACCCGTAGGGGTAGGCAGAGAAGACGGACTGCCAAACAACTAGGTTTTGACACACACTCCTTGCCTTGTTCACATTCATACATCGTCTCATACATGCTCTTCTATTATTCTGACTCTTGACGTGGCCCGACTTAAGTATCTGATTCACTTGGTCGAGCCATGTCTTTCTCGGGCGTCCCCAACTTCCTTTAGTATAATGTTGAAAATTGAGAGATAAGTATGAGTATCGCCTCCTCTGAAAGCATTTATTGGATAACCAACACCCATGCCATTGGTCGCTTAAAATAGGTACGAATGCGAATGCCGGATCAAGACTGGTTGAGGGAGACCCATCCTCAACCTCTCTAGCTGGACCATCGACCCACCGCAGTGGGAGGAATGGATTCATACGTACATAACTCCTGGACATATTGACCCCCATATTATTACCGATCCCTTATACCCTTTTTCCATCCCAGACCTGTCTATCTTTCCTTTTCCTCAAAAGACCCTCCACCCAGAATCCACAAAGATGACGTAGACTACGTTTGGAGACTATTTTGAAAAAAAAAACAGTTTGTTACAACAGAGAATTCAACGTTCAAGTTGATTAAAGTCAAGCTGTTCTTCAACTTAAGAAAACACAATTTCTCGCGGAGATCCAATAACTGAATCATTTATTGAAGCTTGTAAGAAAAATAACAAAGTAAAAAAATATGGCAATCACTGTGGAAAAGATTTCTCAATTCTCTACAGCACAGCTGAAAATTGAGGTGACGAATGGGCCTTGAAAATAAAAGAATGCATTTCTAAGGATACTGATTTAGTTCCACTGAATTCGAGATATCGTTGGTTTTGTCAGAGGAAGCTAATTAAATCACCTTTTAACGGTTAAATTCATCACATGGATCATCCTTCTCGGTTTTCTGTTATCGCAACAAGGTTAGCAATCGGCCACAGATATCCCTATACATTTTGACAGACAGGAGGAAAAACGGATTCTAGCAGCTCACTTCAGTTGGGATCAAACAGACTCAAGGATAGGATGTGTACTAACGGCTTCCAGCGTGAACCAAACATGGCGAATACATAGGAATCATAAATCCTTCAGTTTAATTTATTAGATATTTAATTATAATTTACCAAAAACTTCATTATATCAATTTACTTGATAACTAATCTTAAAAAGAAGCAAAAAGGAGAAAACGTACGCATTCCTCTGTCGATGATGCCCTATTTTTGTTCTATCTTGATTTTTGTTAATGTATACATCAATATACATATATCAAATTAGAATCAAGGTTGATAATATTTTCTGTCTTTTACGATCCTAAGACATTTTTTTGTAAATGCTTTTAGCTTTACAAATCTAACAATTATAAAATCTCAATATTTTTCACAGGTTTGCGCTTGTATATAAATAAGATCATTCTTTATTCCGAATCTTGGCATCAGAGGCAAGCCGGGTTAAAAAAATGTATGTAAGCCAAACTCAGGGACTTCTCTAGAAAACATGGAACGTTAAAAAATTCAAATGCATTACGTTGAGGCAGCAACGCACACTATTTATTATGCCACTCTACCAGATTTTTAAAATGTTTGTTTAGGTGTTTATTAATCTTTGTTGAGAATGTTCCCTGTAGTTAAATCATATTGTATGAAGCATCGCATTTTACAAAACCCTCCCAGATTGGCACTGGTTGTTTTCTTTCGAATATAAGTAATTGCATTTCGCCAAGGAGCTGAGGAGGTGGAAAGAAGGGAAAATGTACAACATTCCGATTCATAATAAAATATACAACATTTGACGGCCTCCGTGGTCTAGGGGCATCGCTCTCGACAAGCAATCCGAAGGTCGCGGTTTCAAATTCCGGCTAGTCGTATTATATTCTAAAGAAACGTTCAGTGCCAATCAGGGAGGGAATTTTAATTTTTTGACAGCTGTTCTGGCTTATAAGGCCATTTTGAAAACGTGGTTAGACCACTTTGAGACGACTTATTTTTATGATTCTAAATTTCAAATTTGGAACTGCCTAAATTGATTAACTACCAATTAATTAAGAAAATAATTGTGAAGGGATACTGACGGGAAAATAGATTTTTTTTTTTTAAATTTTAAATTCGATAAATGCACTGAAAAAAATATTGGAATATAAAGAAATTACGCTGTGTAAACACCTGTGGCGACCAGAACGGTCGCCCCCTTTTGCCACAATCCTTGCGCCGCCACTAATATAGCAAACACATTCTCGAAATGTACATACTACCTACAGTTGTAGTGTTTCACGCCGCTCACGGCTAAACATTTCGGGAAGCGCAGCGAAAGGCCTCGACACAACAGCCGTCACATTCTTACGGCCGCGGAATGTTCCAGAGGCTTCTCCGCTTTGCGCGGTGGCTCAACATTACTTGACGTTCCGGGTACTCACACGGTCGGCTATATAAAGCGCAGCGACACCGCGCTAGTCAGTCAGTCAGTTCTAGTCTCCAGTATCAGTAACATCACCCATACATAGACAGTGCATCGAGTGATAACGATTCCAGTGCGGTACCGGCCAGATTCTCGGCGACCCACTGCCGACTGTGCCGGTGCATTATTAACCTTTGAGGACGCAACAAGCGACACAATTGCCCGCGACATAAGGCCCGCCGCACCTTCTTGTCACGCAGGCAGCAACTTCTCAGCCACTGAGACTTCATCCTCCTCAGGTTCACCGCAGCCATCTCCGCGACACCGCGTCGAGCATCCATCCTGGACGTCAAGGTCTTCTCCACCACCACGGTGCAGAACAACATGCTGGCGACATGCAGACACGAGTTCTGCTA
Organism: Limnephilus lunatus; assembly: GCA_917563855.2. Lineage (NCBI taxonomy): Eukaryota > Metazoa > Arthropoda > Insecta > Trichoptera > Limnephilidae > Limnephilus > Limnephilus lunatus. The sequence goes on along the minus strand of OU830594.1, from coordinate 86,968,090 downwards.
CACCACTGCATCACCGACCTTCATCACTGCAACACGTACGAGCCATATCATCATCGCTCCTGTCTACACTGTTACTTCACACTAACTTTACCATCGCTACGTAGCCCAGCAATAAAGACTGACTCATACATCGACTGACGCCTTTCATTCCATTCGTCCCCCGTCTCTGCCGATCGCTGCCCGCTCCCTCACACCTATGTGTTAGTACCTTTAACACAGTTTTTTTTTAAACAGGACAAATAAATTTTAAACTTAAGATTATTCTCATGGTAGCAATTAAGGCATTAAGTCACGTAAAACCCGTGCTTTACGTGATATGTCTCATGATCATAGGTAATTGACATTCGACCTTGTCTTCCAGGGAAGTCCTCGACTTTTCCTTTCATGTTTGCAAGGTTCTCAAGTCACCGTCCTTAGCTAGATTATTTACGTTCAACAAATATAATGTTGGTATCTATGTTTCTTCTAAACCGTGTATTCTAGTAAAAGTTTTCGCTGGGAACAGACTGAATTGATGTTTTTTTTTCTTACTCTGTAAAGTTCGTGACGAATGTTCTTGCATTCTAGATAACACGGAGCATCTCGTGAATACATAAAGCTCGCAATTTACAAAACTTCTGACAGTAAAAGAACAAGGTACAAGAAAATATACGAAATTTATTTATTTATTTATTTATTTATTTATTTATTTATTGTTTGAAAATATTACATCGACGGTCCCGTAGAATAAAGTCAGATCTGCAAAAAATCAAAAATCGTTTTTTTGGCTGATTTTAAATTTCTTTTCTTGCTTTTGTAGTCTGCGTTTTCAGATTTTTTTTATCTTAATTATTTCAGAAGTTATTGAAACAAACAAAGTCAGTTGTGACATACTGTCCGGAGAACATTGTCAGTAGTGCACAGCTGATTTTGTTCGCTGTCACAAGTCCGCCATTGGAAGTGCGCGCGCACAGTCGGATTGTCAGAATCTACTTAGTTCTTCGGAGAGTTCGAACGGTAGAGGCGTGCGTGAAGAATCAGTGCGTGCACATCAATATAAAAGTAAATTGTTGCTCTTTTGTTAGTAAGGCAGTATAAACTAACTATGCCTCGAAAATATAATAATCGTTTTAAATGTTTGCCTAGTAAAATGTGTCCAATTGAAGTGAATGAACAAAGTGCAGACAAAGATAAACGAGAACCAGGACATGGCTCTAACGTGTCAAGAAACATTAATTGTCGAATAAAGCAGTTAATGGACATTACAAATACCATTATTCATCCAGATCAGGATAATGAGAATGAAAATGAAGTTGTAATAGGTAAGTTTTTATTGTTTTCCTACAGAACTGCTATGATTTTAAATTACTTTATCGGGCCTCCCAAAAACAATGTCAGATTGTCATAACCGATAACAATCACAGAAAATAAATCATTTGTCTTTAAAATGAGAGTTTTTAGTTTACATTAATTAAATCATTGTTAGGTGGTACTTAAATATGTATAAGTGATAAAAAAATACGTGTCGCCGTAAAAGCACATTTAACATTTTTTGTTGGAATCTGTCAAGTAGCAGTGTGCAGGAAACAAAAATCCGACTTTGTTCTTGGAACATTTAAAATTTTTCTCGTGTCAGATGTTCACATTCAACATTATTCTTGGGAAGTTTTTTCAATACTACTTTGTTCGAAAAATAAAAACCTCTTAAACACCTGTAAAATATATTTTTAAAGATTTATCTGCTGTGTAAATATATATTATTTAATAATATTATGATATTTTCATATTTGTATTTCAATAAAAAAATGTAATTTAATAAGTATTCGAGATTAACATATTCCATGTTTTTAGATCCCTGTTCACGTCATGAAGATACTCGGAATCATAATATAAATAATACGGATATTACAAAAACGATGAATCCAGATTTGAATTCCTTTGATTCGTCTCAGTCACCATTGGTGCAGGAAGAAGAAGGTCAATATTTTTTACTTTACTTACTTATTATTCAAATTATAAATGTACGTAGAATCAGATTTTCAGACACTTTTGAGAAACAGAGTTTATTTTTTTTTTTAAACCTTTTAGAGATTCCTGAATCACCTCTTCCTGATGGGGTTGCTAAAATGCAAGAGGAGTTTGGAGACATCATGGAGCATCTGTTGAAAGATTTGAATAGTCCACAATCCGAATCTCAGTCCGATCCAGAAAAAAAATCAGGTAGGTGTTTAAAAAGCGCATTAAAAAAAAGAGAAAAGATAAAATTTGCTGCTAGTATATTAAAAGAAAATTATATTTTGATTTTAGGCGTTTCTGAATCCGACCCTCCGCGGAGTGTTAATATTGGCCAAACAGCAGACCTGATGGCTGAAAATGTTTTTTCATCGCTGCTTGCTGAGTCAGGTAAATTAGTAAAACAATAATTGTATCTGAAACTATATAATTTTGAAAGTAAATTTTCTGAGACTTTTAATCGATGGAATTAAAAAATATTGTTGTTATTTCAGATATTCCCGGTTCGCCTTCTTCTGTTTCTGTGAACATAGAGTCCAACGGACAAAATGAACAGCCGCAATTGCTGGAATTCAACGAAACTCCTGTACCATCCCCTGTGAATGGCCACATATTATGCGATGACAACTTTTGTGGCGTACACAATGAGGATTATACTATTTTGCCCATAGATTATTCTCCAAACTGTTCTTCGAATGCATCATCTCCAGCTTCTAGCATTAATACGAGGATAAATACAAAACGCCGCCGAAATCAATCGGAATGGGCAGATATCAAACGGAAATGTCTTAAAAACCTGGGTAAGAAGTACGTCACCAAACGTGGAAAATGTACGGACGAAAAGGTACTTGGCCCACCTTGCTCCTGTAAGCTGAAATGTTTCACACATTTTTCTACTGAAGAAAGATCAGATATTTTACAAAAATTTTGGAATCTGGGTGATAGACAGCTACAATGGAGCTTTGTTGTTAAATATACAACAAAGGAGAAGAAACGTCGTGCACTCGTTATTGATGTAAAACTTAACCGTCAGTACACATACAAATATTTCCTGCCACAAAAGTCAACGTTATCGTTGGAATCTGATAAGAAAAACGTCTGTAAGATATTCTTTTTAAATACTCTTTCTGTCGGGGAAAGAATAGTGACAACGGCCTGGAAGAAGTATGACGGATCGATGGACGTTCAGAAAGACAATAGAGGGGCCCATAAAAATCATAAAAAAATAATTGTCGAGGATGTGGTGAAAAGTGTGTGTGACCACGTACAATCATTTGTGCCGGTCGAATCGCATTATATTAGAAAAGATTCGACAAAGTTATATTTAGATGGAAGTCTCAGCATTGCTCGGATGTTCAAATTGTATATTGAATGGTTTAACCCAGACATATATACCAAAAAGGCGACATCCGAACGACAATACAGAGACATTGTTAATCAAAAATTTAACTTAGGTTTCCACATCCCTAAAAAGGATCAATGCGACCAATGCTATGCATTTAAAAATATGTCTCAGCCGTCTGATGAGCAGACAGAAGCCATCACTTTGCATCGCGAGGAGAAACAGTTTGCCCGGGACCTAAAAAATAACGACAAAGCCAAAGCTATCGCTTCTGATGGGTCAATCATATGTGCGACTTTTGATTTTCAAAAGGTGTTAACTTGTCCTCATGGTAAGGCGAGTATTTTTTATTATAAACGAAAATTGTCCACCTACAATTTCACTGTTTACGATATGGCAGCGAGACACGGGATCTGCTATATGTGGCACGAAGGAATCGCAAAACGAGGAGCCAATGAAGTAAGTAGTTGTTTGCTTGATTTCATTAAAAAAAAAGTTGAAAGGGGGGCTAAAGAATTCAGATTCTGGTCTGATAACTGCCCTGGACAGAATCGAAATAGAGTGGTTTTTAGCCTGTATTTATATGCAGCTAAAGAATTCGGAATCACCATTACACACAGCTTTTTAGAAAAGGGCCACACTCAAAATGAGGGAGATAGTGTGCACGCAGTAATCGAAAAAGCAAGTGCTCCTAGGACGATTTATAGTCCAAATGAATGGAAGATTCTCGTGAGATGGGCAAAAATTGATGAAAATCCCTACGAAGTTCGAGATATGTCGCAAGATAACTTTTACGACTTTAAAATACTGTTTAAGAATAAAAATTGGACTAAAGATACCCAAAATAAAAAAATGACATGGAGCTGCGTCAAGCAAGTTCGTACCTCTGGAGATCATTCCAATCAGCTGGAGTATAAATATGACCTCAGAAAAGAGTTTCAGACTATCATCGTTCGTAATGCCACAAGACATTTTCATGCTATTGACATCGAACTTCATAAGGCGTATGATAACCCTTTGCCGATTCAAAAAGATAAATACAATGACCTTTTAAGTCTTTGCAATTCAGGAATTATTCCTGAACAATATCATGAATTTTATAAGACCATAACATACGGAAACATTTGTGTCAATGATGGTGACTCTGAATAATAATAATTTTATTATTTATTTAGGTCTAATAAAAATATTCTAATTCGAAAATTAGACTATTAATGTTTTAAGTTTATGTTATGATTAGGTACTACCCTATTATGTTTAAATTTTTGTTATATTTTCTTATTTCTTCTCTTTTAAATAATGTGATAGTCGTACTTATGTAACTGACTCATGTAACAGACTGGGATTGAATATTCCTCCCAGTTCTGCTAGATTAAAAAAAATAAAACTACGGATGTTTTAATTTTATGTTATGGTTAGGTACCATCCTATTATGTTTTAATTTTTGTTATATTTTCTTATTTCTTCTCCTTAAAAAAATAATGTGATAGTCGTACTTATGTAACTGACTCATGTAACAGACTGGGATTGAACATTCCTCCCAGTTCTGCTAGATTAAAAAAATAAAACTACGGATGTTTTAATTTTATGTTATGGTTAGGTACCACCCTGTTATGTTTTAATTTTTGTTATATTTTCTTATTTCTTCTCCTTTAAATAATGTGATAGTCGTACTTATGTAACTGACTCATGTTACAGACTGAGATTGAACAATCCTCCCAGTACCCAGTACTGCTAGATTAAAAGAAATAAAACTACGGATGTTTTAATTTTATGGTACGATTAGGTAACCTGTTATGTTTTTAATTTTTCTTATATTTTTCTCTTTAAATAATGTGGATATCTCATGTCATATCTGAGATTGAAATATCCTCCCAGTTCTGTTGGATTAAAAACAAATAAAAAATTGAATATATTATTTTCCCTGTTTTTATTTATTTAGTGTCAAATTCTTATATATAACTTTTATTATAAAGGGGTTCCTTTACGTAATTATTACTAAAAAAATAGATTTACTTTTTTTTGGTAATATTAGAAACAAAAAAAATATATACAATAAATTAGGTTGTAAATACGACAAAAACTTATGTTTGAATTCCAAAGAATAAAGTAGGATATACATATACGACACACATGTTTCATGCTATGTCCGTAGAACAATGTCAGATGTTTCTATACGACAACTCCTTGTCCGTAAAAAAAAGTCGGAAGTGATTTTTCTTAAAAACAACAACAATGTTGCAAAAAGCTGGTATACTGTATTTTTCCAAATAAATAAATAAGGGTTAATGCAAAATATCACATCAACTTTACATTTGTTTCTCTCAGAAAGAGTAAAAATGCAGAAAAAAAACTTTGAACAGCTCTCCTGCAAAACTACGATTTTGCACATCTGACATTGTTCTACGGGACCGTCGACATAATACAATATAGTGAACTTAAAATGTCCAACTAGGCAATTGCCCGTTTTAGGACATTCCAGTATGATAATGTTTGACATGTAAATTATAGTAAATTATAGTGTTGACTATTCTGTTGGTAAAATAATACATATGTATATTCATATTCTAGAATACTTTCAGTTATACCACGACATTTTTTACTATTGTTTAGCTGACATAATAAACTAAAGAAATATTAATAGATAAAACAAGAAAAATGAATTTGAAAATGAAAATGAATGAAGAAATTCTGTTGTAAAATAATACATATATGTATATATTCATAATCTAGTATACTTTCAGTTATATCACGACATTTTTTTGCTATTGTTTAGCTGACATAATAAACTAAAGAGATGTTAATAGATAACACAAGAAAATGAAAAATAAAAATTAAAGTAAAGAAGGAACTTTTCCTTTAAGGAAAAATATCACGAAGAATTGAGCAATTTTCGAAGTTACTTTATGTAAAAATACAGTTACTGTAATGCTAATATAATACCAATATAAATTAAAATGTAAAGAAAAACAAAAATTACAATTCAATTACTGTTGTTTAGCATATTCTCGCATTCAGCTCTCCCCAAGACCAGAAGCCAATTAGTAACCTGCATACGCAGAATATTAGTACTCATTGCCTTCCATGCATCAGGTATGAGATTGAGCAATTTAGGGCCTAGGTATGAGAATTGTCTCTGTGCTAAAGATGAGGAGGTGGTGGGCGGAAATAGTTGCAGGTATTATTGCAATTTTCTACTTTTTTACTTCTTCTAGGTACTTAATTTGAACACTTTAAAGACATGTGAATTGAAAATGTATGCATATATAACATTCAATTTTTATTTTATTTTTTATTTAACTTTATGAGTAAAACCTCAAATTTTATTATTTAATTAAATTAATTGAATATTTCAATTCAAAGTTTTACACATAAAGTTAAAATAAAATAAAAATATTCATCCTAGACTTGCAGAAAAGTCAAATTGTCGCAAATTAAATAAAATGGATAAAAATGTATCCAAACACTATCTAGATTGCTTTAAGTTCGGGTTTGAATCTTGCAATCATACATAAATTTAGCAGCTAATAAAATATGCGTTAAGAAAATGAAGATAATCTGGGAGGTCCTTAGTCGTAGTATGATACAGTTAAAAATGACCGAATTTGATATCTACACCTTGGCGCAGTGGACAGCGCGTTCGCCCGGAAAGCGAGAGGTCCTGGGTTCAGGTCCCAAAGGTGCCAATATCTTTTTCTGATTTTTCAGTTTCCAGATTTTTGATTGAGTTTCGCTCACAGTGTCTTCGTTTAATTAACTACTAAATTTATTTTTTTGTTTGTGCCTTAAAAGATTTTTACAGTATCACATTATTAAAGATACATAAGTTATTCATGAGTATAATAAAATGATGTAATATTTGATATTATATTATATAATATTAAGGATATAAGCAGGTTCAATATGTAGGTATGTAGTTTCATTGTCATGAAAAATGTAGAAAAGAGTTATTAAGTTTAGTATAATAATGGTTAAACAGAAGTTCTTAATTTATCATGAAAGTAGTTATAGAGGAATGTGTATTTACTATGTTGATTTTATTATTAAGGCTCAAGATGGAGAGATATGAAATTACGAATGTTATAAGAGCGCGCTAACATTTACAGCGATAAAATTGATGCAAAAATCATGAAAATCTTTAATAAAACACGACTCGTTAAAAATAGAGCAAAAATCTCACGATAATTTAATTTTATTTAAAGAAAGCTGTGAATTTTTTCATACATATAACTTGTAAAATAACCGAAACAAACGTGTTTTTAATCATTTTTTGGAGCATAATTTGCGATTTTTTTCTATGGAGGGAATTTTATATAATTTGCGTTTCGGTGCGACAAATGTCTAGATATTATCTAAAAGAATAACATATATTTGTTTAAGAGCTTAAAAACTTCAAATGATCGAGGGAGATTTAAAAGTAATCGGTTGAAATTCGGAGAACCGCCTCTTAACTTAATCATGAATAGTTTCTTCTAGAGCAAGTTTTAAGAACTTAGCAAAATTAGCAGAAATTTATCACCATTTTAATATAATAAATTGAAACAGTTAATGTTATGTATATTAAAATACAAATCACGTTTATAATTCCAACAAAATATCAACAAGATATGATTATTTTTAAATAACACTTCTGAAACATGACAGAAAACAACGATTTAACTATTTTCGGGGTTTTACGTGAACACCACACAAAAATCCAAGCCCATTGAATTTGGGAGTGATTCTATGGCATCCCCAATTGGGGCATGTTGTGAGGCTAGAGGAGGTAGCAGGGAGGGGAAAAAGATGTGGAAGGGGAAGGTGGGAAAGTACCTAGCTATTCAGATCTCAGATCTGATGGTGGTCTTACACCAGGGTGGTACTGGGAGTATCTTCCAACCTGGAACGAGCGCAAATATACCTTACATTATTTTTTTTGATAAAATTGTGAAATAACACAAATCAATCAAACAAAATTTACTATCGCACGCCAGAATTTGAAATCCCGACCTTCAAAAACCGTACCCCTCGACCTCGACCACGGAGGCCGTGATTGTACCTTCCAAACATTGCTACAAAGCAATCGACCGTTATTGATCTGTTAAATGAAAATAGTAAAATGTTATTTCTAATCGCCAATTTGCCCAAAAACTAAATATTTTCTTTTACATGCAACAGTTTTGCATAATGAATGCATAGGGTTCAAATTTTCCAGTGGGAAAATCATGAAAACAATTCATCGTTAGGAAAAACAAGTTAGTATTCTACGAACTACCGTTACTGAATCTGGAATAATTATTACAGGGATTCAGCGAGGATTTTATTTATGTAATCCGGGTGCCTTCATGTAATCTCTGATATTAGATATTATATGAAGAGTGAACAACGAACTAGCTCAGACATAGGAATCTTTTTAATAATCGATTCTAATTCTCGGGGGAAATCATTGCGAAGGGATGAAAAAAGTTGAAGAGTGATTCATCGATTTATAATTTCCCTATCTTCTTACTAAAATATTCCAAGCTCTTTTACAATATGTCATTTATAGTTGAAATTATAGTCACGGAAGAAATTGTCAGGGATTTGTATGTCTTTGACCGTCGTGTATCAATGTTTTTTTACATAGACATATGAATATTAATAGACCAGAACAGAAAGGTGAGGGGTAGAAACCAACTGCAGCGGGACGAAGAGCTGGAAGGTGGCTTTGGTGATATGTGATTCGTCAAAACTCAATCTGACAGTATACAGGCATCTCGTACTATAATATCACCATTTAGTTCTTAAAAGTAAACTCTGCTTTTGAATGAATAGACCTTTTTACATGGAAGCGCGAATTGCACGCCGCGCAATGAACAATTTTGCGAAGTCTAAATGAGCAAAGAAAGGTCGCCTATAAGGTCGAGTTCAATATTTTGCTGAGGTATTCAGCTAAGACACTTTTACAAATGTTTCATAATTTACTTACCCCAGTAAAAAACGACGGGCACACGCCATGTATCTCGAGTGATAGTGGATTTTGAAAAACATATTATGCGATCTGAATTAGCTTAAAATAGTCTAAAATAATGCTTGCCTATGGAATGTAATACGACAATTGGGTTTATTCTCTTTTTCACTTCTATTTTACACGTTTTCAAAACACAAAGCACTGTTTTTACCGTGTTATTTCGTAAAATGTACCGATGAGTGCTCGACGCTGGCTCGCAGAAGAATGATGACGTCACATTTTTTAGATTAACGCGAACCCATACTCGATCCCAGCCGGTTCCAATGGGAGGGGGAAATAATACGCTTTTATCACTTAGGGCAGGTCTACTAATATTCATATGTCTATGTTTTTTTACTATTCCTGGAATCGTATTAGAGCAAGAGCCCGTGACGAACAGACCTTCGTTATTTTATAAAACCTGAAAGTTTCTCTGTGTATGTTTCTAATACAGAATAAGACGATCCTCGACTATGAAGTTTGGATCACGGTGGCCTTGAAAGAAATGAGGTAGCAAAGGTGTATAAAATTGCACCACAATTTCAAGAGCATTTTGCTCACACTTTTGCAAGCGTCTGCTAGCGTCAAAATTTCGCACTATTTCACTCTCACCCGCTTGCATGTATACGAGTATATCGCGTTTTCACCTACGGAAGCCTTTAAACGTGTTTGACAAGGTGAAGGAACCATATAAACTGTCTGATAACTGAGAAAACAAATGTTGATAGTTCCTCAAGTAACATATATAAAATTCAGTTATGTACAATTATAATTAATTAATATAATATCTTTCAAAGCCACTGTGATCCAAACTTCATAATCGGGAATCGTTTTTACCTGTATTAGAGATGTACACAGAAACACTGTGAGGTTTTATAAAATAACGATGGTCTGATCGTCATGGGCTCTTGGACTGTATGGGCGTTTGACATCTAGATTAAGTGGTATCTATAGATAAATTGTGGGTTTTGCTAAAATTATGACAGAACTGACGCTTATATGTATGTATTTCGTCACTTAAGACTATTTGTTTTTTTAGAAATTGAGATAAGTATGAAAATAGTTTTGTGGCTTCATTCTGCATCGACTAGTGTACTCAGTTTTAACTGACCCCTGCCAGAAGCATCACAAAGCTACTTTTATTAATATGATACAGGAATAACTTTCTTGAAACTCAATAAGTGTTTGTCTTTCCTGCAAAGTACAAAATACTGAGATAGGTCATGTTGCCGTTTAAAGGAAAATATTATGTAGAAGTAGTTGGATATGGAATTTTTAAAGGTTTGGTAGCACAAATGTTTTATTATATTAAAAACTAGCTGACCCGACAAACTTCGTACCGCATCAGTATCAATAACTGTTGAATTAAATTCAGTTTTTTTAATAAATTAAAAATTACACAATGAAGCAATTATCGATGCGCAGCTGTCCGTATTTTGTCGGTATTTGTCGGTATCATAGATGTCTTTGTTTATGGATTTTTTTGTGATTTTCTTCTTTTCCACTTAAATACGAGAATTTTGGAGGCGGGTACGGGTACCGCCGCCCCGGGAATTATTTATTGGATAACCGAAACCTCTGCCATTGGTCACCCCAAGTGGTTCGCTACGTTTAGTAATTTAGCAGAGGTGCCCGGGTTCATGGGGTGAAGTTTTTCCGGGTCTTGGCGGTGGATGCTTCTGCCCACCTGCTGCGTAGCGGGACGGATCGAGAGGTACTGGTTGAGGGAGGCCTTTTGAACTTTCCAGCCGGACTCTCTCGACCCATTGCCTTGCACCGCAGTAAGAGGGATGGGTTTATACGTCCGTCACTCCCGGACACACTGACCCACAGATTCCTACCCACCCCTCATTCCTTTTTCCTTCCCAGAACTTCCCTTTCCCCCCTTCCTTAAAAAGACCATCCACACAACATCCCCTAAGATGACAAAGGTCCTGAGAGAAACTATTTTAAAATGAAAAAAAATGCTTTTCATTCCAGAGATTTATTATAATCATTGTATTTTTCCTTTGGAGGGGTTGCAGACATACGTTCACCGTTTGTCTCATTTTCGACTATTGACATTTAGTGTGTAAGAAAGACGGGCAGCATTACATGATTAAGAACAAATGCAAAACAATCAGCGCATTGACATTTGACGTTATTGAATTTTTGGAATTCACGCACAGTTCAATATTATACCTATTACAATATTGCTGCAGTTCTTTCAAAATATGAGAATTCGTTCCAAACAAAATGTATGGGGAAAAGAATTTTATTAATAACAATTTTTTTGGTTAATTTTTGTGATGTTTTAAAAGTAATTATGTTATCCGGGGGGGAGAAAAATCCAACAAATCAAAGATCATCGAAATCGGCCCTGCCGTTCTCGAGTTATAAATAGTGAAACTAACCCGACTTAGTTTTATTTATTAAGATTTATGCTTATTGGTAGGTGTATCAAACATTGTTTGATAAATGATTTAAAATATCGAAAGGTATGTAAGTCAATATCGCAAAACTCAGTTCATACGAGAACCTGTTGAGGTTGAGCCTGTATTTTATATGAAAACATAATCTGACTTAATGATCTAATGACTTATCGAAATAATACTATATGTCTATTAAAAAAACAAATCTTGGGCTAGAGTTAAAATATTGTTTCTCCATAAATCATAATATCGGGAAAAGTTGAATCGAAATTTTGCAAACCTTAAAAAATAAGGTTTTGTGATTTTAGTTCCGTATGGTGTAAATACGAATTTTGGCACGACTTTTGTTCAGTATAAAGAAAAATACTATGGTTAATGAGATACAATATATGTTACTATAAAAAATAATGCCTGAAGGTTTTACAGTATGTTTTAGTAATTATATATTGATATATACATTTATCTTTTGGGCAGTAGATTTAGGAGATGTAACATTTCATCCCCAAAAAATATAGACCATATTCGATAGGTACATTTTAGTTTTTACCTAATTTTCGACCAAATTGAGATACAATAATTTTGCTATAAGGCACGCAGCGTCGAAAATATATTGCGAAGTTTGGCCGGTTTGCGCAATTTTTTTTATCTATGTAGGTATCCATTAACTATCCTTTTCATATAAGGAAACTAATATTACGAGTGTGTACAAGGAAATAACTTAGATTCCACTTTGTTTTCCAATATAAATTGTTAATATTAACTTCTACAAATCCAATTAAAAAATACGAGTTTACACGATCTCGCCCGAAAACCTTAAATAATACTGGTTTGAATAGATTGTCAAAATCCTTTACAGCGGGTCTCGGAAAAGCACGAATTATCCAGATAACCAGTTTTTTCAGTATTATGAGATACATAAATATAGGAATGCATTGCGAAGCCGAACTACCGAGACGTGGAGAAAAGAGCCATTATACGGAATATGAAGCCAAACCATCTAGTACCAGATAGTGTGAAAGCTTGTATGGAAACAGTCATTAGTGTGCATGGTACAACTGATAGCGTTTTCACGGCACGTTTTTGACAATTGTTCAAAAATACGATGGTTTTTGTTTACTTATGTTGCAAAATTTTGTTACCTTTCTTCGTTATTTTAATCTCTGAATCTAAAAAGAATCTCTAATATTCGAAAATTTATTCCTTCCATATAATGTAATAGAATTTTGACTTACATCTGGGGAGGATTCCCGTTTGAGGGCAGTCAAATTGAAAAGACCAGTATTTATAAAAAAAATTAAAAAAACTTCTGATGGCTTCACAACATCAAGCACACACCCGCTTTTCATCAAACCTGGGTTGCGTGGTCCCTTAAACTACAACCTCATTCGCTCAACGTCTGTTCTGGTATGATGCTCCTAAAATATACAACGCTTTTAGTGCCGATATAAAGTCACATAATTCTAAATCTCTCTTTAAAGTCTGTATTAAACATTGGACATTAGAAAAGGGAGGAGATTTCTACAAACAACACACAAGAGCTTAATATTATATCATATTATTAATAATATTAATTATTAAAAAAAATGTAGTTACTCTAGCGCATCTATTTTTCAATTTCTTTTGTAGAACGAACTTCGAAACTGACCATAAACATGTACTCTCGTGTAGAAGAATAGTTACCAAATTTTACTTTTATTTTTATTTCAAGAAGAATAATACTTATCAATTTTTATTTTCATTTTTATTTCAATCTTTTTTAAAATATCTTGTTATTCTTTATTTCTCAGCTTTCTGTTAATATTTTTATTTGTATTAGTATTTTTTCAGTTTATTTATACTTAAACATTATGTAATTTTTTTCTCTCCTCTTCTTATATTTTATTATCTGTTTATTTAAATAATATTTCATGTATGACTACCATAACACGGGCAATACCCTAGAATGGTATAATAAATTTAAAAAAAAAATTATATATATATATAATTATTTAAAAATATAATGTTTCATATAGGTACGGAATAAATTAAAAATATTAATATTTCAGCTAATAAATTACGAAAGTACAGTTTTTTTTAGTATAATTGCCTAACTCATTAGCGTTATTGATTCTAAAGTTTGAAATACGGAGTAGCATCAAAATAGTTTTCTTAAGTAAAGTAAAGAAATAAGATATAATATTTACCTTAATAATACACTAGATTGTAATTAATTTATTTAACACTTCCTCACCGGACCGGGGTAATGCACCAACACGAAAGAGCGTTTTACGCTGTATCTTAGTTGTTTTTTAAATCACATACTCGATATTTTAAGTGATCGTAGAAAAACTATCCGGTTATCGATCTGCATTTAAAAAAACAATACCGCATTACTATTTTTTAAATATAAAATAATTTCTATCAAATTCCGGCGGAGTATCTGTTCCGCCCGCCCCACTTCCCCTCGGTTATATCGCCTGATATTTCCCCGTGCCTATGTTCTAGCTATGAAGATTCCGGGTCTGGTAGCCGATCGGTAAAAGTCACATTTGGAAAGGTCTGTGTCGTACTAACTGAGTCACGCTGGCTTTCTTACTACCAAATGGTTTATAGTAAGAAAGTCTATAATTATATAACCAGTAAACTATTTATCAAACCATTGTTTACAGGAAACGCTCCAGACAGAATGATCTTGGACCGGTGTGATGATACCTCCCTAGTACATTTTACTTTTCTAAGCTTCTACCTCGTAGCTCCAATCTCGTAGCTCCTAACTCGTAACTACGAGTATATTTATAATTCTTCCCTTATGTCCTACTGTTCACACCCCTAAGTGTGATGTCCTGATTTTAAACCTTCCCGGGGTATTTCTACCTCAGGGTTGTGGTTTTATTTTTTAATGAACCGTAGGCTCTTTTATTTTCTAGCTAAATCTACCCTAATTTTCTCAAACCCCTGTGATTTTATCACAGTAAACAAGATTTAAGAATTTAGTTCACATTATTTTCTGTATTCTGCATTGTGTATTTTTTTTTTCTTCTTTAGAACTTACATTTGTATGCATATTTTATATGCATACACATGTAGAGAAGATAATGTATTGCGTGTGGTAACTCCTAGGTTCTTTTAGAGAAAGTGTGAGAATTTTCCAATCTATTTAATTATTTTTATTTGCCTATTCTAGACCCGCGTTTGACAAACTAACCCCGTCCTTACCACGTCAGTATTTGATTTCTCCTTTTTACTCGTTTTGTTTATTACTATTTTCCCCATATTACGTCTATATTGATAAATACAATGCAAGGAAGATAACTTTCTATAATTGTAACATTTCAAGTAAGGAAACTTTAATTTACCTATGTAATATGAGATCATCCAAGAAACCTGTTTTTCTATTGAATTCCTTTGTCTGCATCCTTCACCTAACATAAATTATTAGTTTTTATGGTTAGTATACACTAAATTGGTGGAAAAAAGGGGAGGAAATGGATGGATGTGGGGGTAAAAAAAAATATTTTTTGAAAAAATTGGCTCCTCCACTAACCAAGCAAGACTGGTGGACGACAATTCAAACCAGAATTCTCTCACTACGCTTGCTAGGATTATCTTCGAGACCGGATTTTACCCTCTTGGATGGGCGTTCCTTGCTTCAAGAAGGTCCCTTCACGCCAGATAAGAGAATATCTAGTCTTGATGACGATTCCTGCAATGCTCCGAATTCTTTCTACCTCCAGAATGAATTTAACTCGACTCAGTCTAAAAGGGGTATGTCATATCTTCCCTAATCATGTCTCTACCGAATCGAATTTGGCACGCTGCTGTTTTAGGCGGACCCATCTCCCTCGTGGCCTGCCTGAGACGGGGATCCTCCATCTCTGAATCGTAATCGTAAAATTCGCCTCACGAGATCTTACGTTTATTTTCAGGTCGACAAGACTTACGATATGCAATTAACCTAATGTTTTTAATGCCGCACCAGCGTATCACCCACTTACGTATTCTTCCTTCCTCTGCATGTCCCCATCTTGGCAATACCGATACAGGATTTAAATTCTTCTCGGGAAAGTTGTGGGCTTTCCTGATCAGCAAATAATTACATATAGCACCCCTGAAGTCTAGTTGCGAGAGAAAAGTCAGGATTTAGTACTATATGATTATTCGAACACCAGTGTTTTTTAAATGAGGTCACTAGCTCCTCGTGTGTTAGGTATGTAGGATTCTTCGGAGGTACCTATTCCCTATAAATAGAAAATTGGGTAAATCGCGTTGTTACAGTTACCTCCCGGATTATTTGTGGAAAGCCACCCTTTTTGTTAAAGCTGATTGTAGGTGTTGTAATTGGCAAAATTCAGCAAAGCGAATTTACACTACCTACTGGCGATCGCTATAGCTGACTTGGTTCGCTTAGAATTGAATGAATCTAACGTCAATTTTGCTTTCACACACTGACTGAATATTTTTTCGTAAGCTACAATGCATAAACTTGCTCCTGGAAATATTTGATCGGTGTTTATTGTTTATTTGTTTAAGAATGCAGGGTGACTGGGTCACTATGTGAACATATGGTACTACTATCGAAGTTCAAATAAACAAACCCTAATCATGCTAGTGGAAATAACGTTAGGTATTTGTTTCGCGAGTACTTCACTGTAATAACTAAAATTTATTGAAAAGTTCATTTCCATCGATCATAAAATCTTTATTATTTTATACCAACAATTAATTATGTCCGATAGACAAGGTGACGGCAATGATTAAATGTATCACTACTCATTTGTTTACATTACACATAGACGACCTTCGACTTACTGACCTACTTTTAAAATTGTTTTTTTTAACGGTCAGCGTCCCTTTGACCCCGTTTATTTTATAATAATTTTATTTTCCTTCTGTAGTTATTATTTCGAACGGCTCTCGTTTAGATATGATCGGATGTTGTTGTGTTATAAGAAAGAAACACCGTATCCTCCATGATATTGTCAAGAAGGGCACTGTGGGTCGACATTCTTTAATGACAAAGTTTATAGTTAGTGGTATCAAATTCCTTGCGCCGCAGTGGGAGGGATGGAGTCATCCGTCCATCACTCCTGGACACACTGAACCCCAGATTCCTACCCACACCCCATTCTTTCTCAGAACGTTTTCTTCTTCCTTTTCTAAAAATAAACCCTCCACACAGCATCCCCAAAGATGACTTAGACCTTGAAAGAAATTATTTCCCTTGGGGCGGTCTGTTTGATAAATTCTCCCATCTTAACAGACGGATTGCAATCTTTAGAGCACAGGCGTCGGGTGGGAATGCTATCCTCAATCTACCGGTATTAAAATGGAAGATGCTCCGAGGAACTGGCGTCATTGATCCCTTCGGCACCGGTGCATAGTCAGCAAACATGCCAAACGCGTGCCCAACATATGTACACGGTTGACATTCGTCACATGAGAACGGGTCGCTTCTTCGACTCGTTCTTGTGTTCAACAGCTCGGCCGTGGAACGATTTGCCGGCATTTGTGTTTCCTCCTTCCTACAATATGGGTCTCTTCATAACCAATGTTCATTCCTTCCTCTCAAAAAGATCCTCCACACAGCAAGTTCGATAACATAGGCCCTGAGGGAAATTATTTTTCTCAGGACCTTCTGTGTGAAGTTAATGTAAAAAATAAATAAAGGGAACAATTTCAGGGATTGCTGTGTGGAGGGTATTTCTAAGGAAACGGGGGAGAGGAAGTTCTAGAAATGAAAGAGGTATGAGAAGTGGGTAGGAATCAGGGGGTCACTGTGTTCAGGTGTGATGAATCCATCCCTCCATCTACGGTGTGAGGGGATGAGTCGAGTCCAGTTGGAGAGTTCAAAACGCCTCCCTCAACCAGTCTCTCTCGAACTGGCCCGCCACGCACAAGGTGAGCAGACGTATCCGCTACCAAGATCTATTTAAACCCAATGAACCCGGGCACCCCTGCTAAGTCACCAAACGTATTTTACTATTTTTCCAAAAATCGTTTTTTTTTCAGACATCGACAGAGTTGCCAACTGCCTTTATTTGATGTCCTTTGCAGGACAAAACCGTTCACCGTTTAAAATATATTATAATGTACCTACTTAAATGGACCAATTAAAACTATAGACTAAATATCTGCCTATGCAAACAAACGCCTAATTTATGATACGGATATAATAACAGCAATCATAAATTGGGAGATCAAATTTAATATCTATATTAAATTTATATGTATACTATAAGTTTCAAAACACTTAACATCCGTACCTAGTTTAGTAATAGGTAGTAGTTTTCAACAGATGAAAAAGTTAAACAAATATATATCCATCATTTACAGATCACCCTGTTCAACAAACTAGCCACGAACGCGGAAGATGTTATCGCCAATCGCCAGTCGAGATTCGGAAACGAGGAGTTATGTTGGATATCGGCCCGCCTTCTCTGTTTTCTATGGAAAAATACCCGTTATGGTCTAAATTCATAAGAATATTAATTATTGTAACACAATTGTTGGTAAAATGTTATTTATTGAAGGTAAGTTCACAGATCACATATAGTAAAAATAGTCACAATATATCAAATCACAATAATATTTAACTGAGCAAGGGATCGGAGAGAACCTTGCTGATTAGTCTTTGGGAACAACAAAACTGACTCGTGCCGTTATGGTAATGGGCGGCGGCGACTGTGATCTGCTTAGAGGGTCATAAGACGTAAGAGAAGTATATAATACGTAAGAGGGTCATAAGTACCATAAGACGAAGCGCAACTAAAGCAGCAGTCGGGGTCTGGTTGGTGCTTTGCTTATGGAAGTAGAATACTCCTTAGAGGGTCGTGCCAAAGGACGAGGCGCAACTAAGAGAGTGTACTAGCCAAGGGCGAGCTGCAGACGAACTGGTTGAATTAGGGCGCGCAGCTCTATATATAGGCCATTTCTTGTGGCGGGGCGTGGTTTATGGGGCGACTCGAGGGTAGGAAATGCGCAGAAGGCGTCTGCGCAGCCTGGTTCGCCTAGATTTGGGTGAGCAGGATGGCGCTGTATGGGGGAAAGAGATGGTGTAGTGGCAAGCGTAAAAACGGTGCGCTACATTATGACTTAATTAACAAACGATTTTGATGATGACTATTGAAATATGATGAATATACTTCCCTCTAATTATAACCAAAACAAATTACATAAAATTATGTCATTAACACCCTTTAATAATCAAATCAAATTGGGGGACCCTAGTGACCCCCCTTCGGATCATGTGTGATTTTGTTCTTTCCAGGACGAAAAGGTTAAAACGTGTTTTTTAAAATTAAATTAAATTTACTGAATTCATATAATGACCAGATATTGTAATAAATTTTATTTTTATTTATTTATTGTTTCTTTACACGGTAGGTATAATGCTTTCAACACAATTTATTACCTCACTAGGACAATGTTGAGTTGAGGTTGACAATTTTACAAATTATAAAAAAGCACAAAACTGCATTGGTACCTATTGAAAGAACAATAGTGTTAAACGTTTCATACAGATTGAGATCATGGGTATTTACTAAACTGAGGGCGCCAGTATTATTCAATTCCATTATTTCTGGCTTGCCATTGAAGTAAAATAATATATGGTTTCATAGTGCTTTCACATAAACGAAGTATTGAATTCCGTAAGTCTAAACATAAATTTTAGGGTTGTTTTGTATTGTATTATGTATTAAACTTTCGGAATTAAGATGCAAAATGGGGACGATTCTGCATAATTTCAGAAATGCATAGTCACTTCACTATTCCTACAATTTTCACTTTTGTTTAACATGTGTTTGATTTTAATTTGCATTATTTCACCATGTAAAATAAAGCAAAATATATTATGTTTTATTTTTGCGGAAAATTCTAATATTGAAAATACTCTCAGTAACACCCCAGCGAAAGACGGTTCCATGACAATTCAGAATCAAATCAACACCTACCTTGAAGAGTTATTAATACAAAATGAATACTATAATTTATCAAAAATGGCTCATACTCATAATCTAAATTAATATAACCTTTTTAACCGATTTCGTTCTTCACTTTTAATGTCTTTTCAAAGGAGGTGTTAAGTTGAGTTAATTTGATGTCCTCAAAAAAAACGTTGCTTACATTAGTTTTATCCATTTTTAGTAATGTGTAGTAACATATTTGATACTTCCCACACTTCCCATCTCCTTATCTCTCCACCCCACTTCTTTCAGCCTCACAACACATTGCTGCCAGAGTCCTGCTGGCTCCATACAGTTCTAACCTACATTTACTAACCCCAAAGATGTTGAATGTGTAGATATATAAAATTTAATAATTAAATAATAAAAATAATAGAATGTCTCAGCACACTTTCAACATCAAAAGTAAGTTAAGACAAAATTCATTACTACCAACTAACGACACGTCAAAATTTCCACATTAAATTCGAAACAACTTTCTCAATACTGTCGTAATTGCGCCCGACAGGTAGCTCGTTACTAAGATGACATAATTAATTTCCGTATACCTCCAGAGAGCGCTCCCGAGTTCAAAATGTCATCATCATCTCTTAAGGCTCTTCAAGACGAAGCCTTAATGATGACTGATCCCGCCTTCGAATGGAGGCTGCTAGGGCAACAAATTAAGGGAAATACTGTACTGTGAGATAAACTCATAAAATTTGCTGGATTTAAACACAAAATTTGTTGCGAACTTTAAAACTGGTCGTTTGATTTAATTTCTTGTAAAAAAATTGTTAATAAAATAAAATTTCATTATTGTTTGGAAGGGATTTCATCAAAGGAGTTTATTATTTGTACTTTTTTTGTTTGGGAGTATTATTTTTAGTTAAAATCGGAAGTTTTTGCGCGTATCGAATTTTTGTTTTAACTTTTTAAGGAGTTTTTAACTAACCCAATATACAAAAGCGTTCGTACTATTTATAGATGAAACAAATTGAAAATAAATCGTGTTTAATAGGACAACTTTAAGATCAAAAAATATCTTTGATATATTTTTTAATAATAATGGTCACTTGAAGTTTTTGTATTAATAACTCCTGGCAAACAAAATGTACCTACTAACTGTCTAAATGTTACTGTCAAACTAAATTAACAACTAAATGTTTTCAACATCTCTGATCTTAGGTTTATTGGTTTTGTCATTGAAGAATCGTTTTGTTAAACAGGTCCGTAGAAAAATATACCTACCTGTTTTTCAATACAATTATTTATTCTAGACATAATATAGATGCTAAGAATAACTGTACATAGATCATAACTGCAACTAATCTTTAATTTATGCATACGATACTGCCGCCATGGTCGACCCACAGTGCTCTTCTTGACAATATCATGGAGGATACGGTGTTTCTTTCTGTCAATTGAATAGCACTTAATCCCAAACATGGGAACACCTTAGCATAGGTTCGCCTAGTGAGGTATTCACAAAATACTATTACGAACCTATTTACATAGATACAGTTACGGATCATTAACATTTTTTTTTCTTATTACTAAACTTATTATCTATGTAAACCAATGTAATAAATTGTGAAGTGTATGTTCAAGAATAGAAATAAATAAATAAATTAATAAATACATAAATAAATAAATTAATGAATTAATGAAATAATGAATTAATGAGTTAAGGAATCAATGAATTAATGAATTAATCAATGAATTAATGAATTAATGAATAAATGAAATAATGAATTAATGAATTTATTGATTAATTGATTAATGAATTAATGAATTAATGAATTAATGAATTAATGAATTAATGAAATAATGAATTAATGAATTAATGAGTTAATGAATTAATGAATTAATGAATTAATGAAATAATGAATTAATGAGTTAATGAATTAATGAATTAATGAATTAATGAAATAATGAATTAATGAATTAATGAAATAATGAATTATAGAAATAATGAATTAATGAATTGATAAATTAATGAATGAATGAATTAATGAATGATTGAATTAATGAATGAATGAATAAATAAATGAATGAAAGACAGAATTAATGAATTAATGAATAAATAAATAAATAAACAACTCATTCAAAAGGATAATGAGGAATGCAAACAATAGAGACGAAAAAATGGGTTCATTATTATTTTCTAATCTATCGATAACTGCTACTACACCTAATATAAAGCTGAATTGGTTTTGTAGTTCCACTTGCTCCATTTTCTCTTGCGTGATATATAATTGGGTAGGTAGTCAGGAAATATTTTTTATTTGAGGGGTTGGAGTTTTAATAGTCTGAGAGCATTTAAAGCAAAAAATATATAAACTGTGTATTTTGAACAGAGAGTAATGTTTTAGCGAAAAATATCAACATGTTTTACAAGTATTGCATGTTCATTAATATGAACATGCAATGTTTTCTTTCTAATGAAAGAAAACACAAGGACTAGAAAGAAAAATCCTTTGTCACAATGCATTTCTCAGCAGAATCTTATTAACGAAATCGTTTCCTTTGGAGATTTAGCTAAATATGTTTCTCCTTACAATTTGTTTTTTTTTTTTTAAGTGAGTTCAACTCTAAAATATGCTACTAACTAATAAGCTCAAAAGATTGCCAACATGGTACGTGTGTTCTTTTTAACCCGTTATAAAGGATCTTCTAAAAAGAACGTTGAAAATAACTTATTTTAGAAAATTTGAATAGACAGTGCAATTTGCTATATTTAAAAATATGGATTTTGACTTAATTTTCGACATCAGCCAGCCTTCATATTTATAATTTTGGAGCATCAACTAAAACATGAAATTCTTTAAATTTTGTTTTGCGTAATCTTTATATTTCTGAATTACGAGTAAGTTCCAGAAAAGGGTAGATGCACCTTTAACGGTTCAATATCTCAATCCAAAACAACTACTCACCAATATTAACATCATTAGCACAATTTGATTTTTTTGCAAAGTCAGGTGCTATCAAGTAAAATCGTCGTATTTATTGAATAAATGTAATCATTTAACTAAATGTATCAACAGAAAAATCATGACTGAGTAAATACCGAAATATAAACAGCGTCAACAAGTTCACAAAACATAATATTTCATCTTCTGCCAAAGATACAAATAATAGAAATATCTTATTTCTTTGTTCTTATAACCCGAAATAATGAAAATGAAACGCAAATACCTAGATATCGCCAATTTCTAAGAATTCGTACAATACAATAATATTTATATAATTTCGCCCTTTAATATCAACTTTGCACAATGGTCAGAAATTTTCTTTAATTAATTCAGGATCTGCCTTCTATTTACAAAATGAAACAAAAAGTTTTACGGGTGAATTTCATCCCCCGAAGTTGCGTAAAGTAGCCGACTTCTGCAGGGGTGAGTTTCATTCCGAATTCAAACGGATTCACGCCGAAATTCGTAATTCGACCATTTTGAAAGTTGCCTGAAATGCCCGTAGCGCTGGGGCCAATTATTTATGCATATTTGAGATCCAAAAGAAAGGGTTGATTCCTGAAAATACCCGGCCAAAATGGCACCTCAAAATATTATTCTGTTTTGCTGGGTCACAATTCGACAACACATTTTATTTAACGTAGAATGAGTAATTTCATTTGCTCATGCATATTATTTCATATTTATTAATTTTTTTAATTTCGGTTGTGTTTCTGTCTGTAACTTCGATCCATTTTCAAAATTGAAGTTTGGTTTTAAGAATTTAATAAACTACCACCTTTAATATAATATTTTTATCAGAAAATTATTTTAAATGTCATTTTAAAATCTATACCTCATTTATCAAAAATTCAGACTATCCATGAGAAGTGAAGCGAAATAAACAGTTTAATTTTATTCCTCCAATAGTCCAATTTAACCTCCAACATAACCGATGATGCTCTAAAGCCGAACGACCGGAAACTAACTAATCCAGTCCCCGTGCTTGTCGAGATATTAGTACCTACGCATTAAACCTCTACGACGCAGGTCTGCGACACTAATAAATAATAATGATAGTTATCTTTCCAAAAGGCGTACTAAAAAGAACCAAGTTTATAATTTTTCTTCGTGTTTATTCAAAGAATTTGAATTTTCTCTAAATTTGTTCATGTAATTTATATTCATTCATTTTCTGTATATTCGTTCATTTTATCTATACTCGTTCATTTTTTCAATATTCATTCAATTTCTCTATATTCGTTCATTTTCTCTATATGCCCAAATTAATCAAAAACAAGTAATCAAATTAACCAACATAAACCTAGCATTTCTTACGAATCTCCGAATTTATGAAACATTCATACAACGTTTAACAAAAGTAAAGTTAATAAAACATATTCATTCGGGTGTCGGTGCATGAACCCCTTAATTTAAATGTAAAATTATTCAAGCTCAATAAACTTTTTATTTTCAAATTTTAAACTAAGTATAAATCATATCAGACAAGCTACAAAGTAGACACCAAAATTATTTTATTTATTAATAATTCTTTATCAAAAATGTGCATTTTTAAAAAATGTTTGTTTGATGATTGGATAGATTAATTTCCACTGTCCATTACGAAATACGTGATCGAACCAATTCTTCCACATCACACACTCAAAAATTAACCATATGCAACATTCATTTCTCAGAAGGACATGCAAAAAATAGAATTATATCTTTCAGACGCCAACATTTTCCATTTATCCTCAGGCCAGTTTATCAAATATGTTTAAGAAAGAAATAAAACAAACTCTTAATTACAAACCCTCTACCCCTGTTGTGTTATTATTTTCTCATTTTCATTCTTGTTTTTCTTTTTTAATCGTGTTTATGCATGATTTAATTTCACATTTTCCATCATGCATACTATTATCTTTTTTTATTATTTTTATTTTACCGGTATATTTTATTAATTTTCTGTGTTTTTCTGAACGTAATATGAATTTTATACGGAAACTTTGCTGGTTCATGCAACCATGCAATATGTAATTACTTTAACAAAACTGTTTGTTTCGCTAATAAATTAAAATAAAAAAATTGATATCGTAATTTTTCAAGTATGCTAACATTCGCAAATTTCTTCCTTTGAAAGGCACAATCATGGGCGAAATATTTTTTTTATAAATACTTTAGCTTCACCAATCACTTTTTACGAGTATGCACTGGTTTACTACTAATCCGGTAAGTGGTGAAGTTATAAAATACATTTGAGTTCAATCATTTTGAATTGAAAATAATAAACAAAAATTATTTGGATGCGGTATTATGCCCTCATACTTTTCCCCTGTCTCAGTAGACGTTTTTTACCTTAATTTAATTTACAACCCTCACTAGTAAAAGTTTTGTGTTGCAGAAAAAGGGTAAAGGAACCCTTAAGGTTAAAGAAAAGTTAAAAGCCAAAGGGTGGCTTTAAAAGTAAATACTATAATACATTATGACTTCCCACAAAATCAAAATGTATCCACCAATCAATTTCGGTATATTTTGTTGCTAGGTAGGTACAATTAAAGAATAGATACCTACCAATTAAGTGATACCTACTCTTTGGAAATTTAAACACTTTAAATCAGATTAAACACAACTGTTGTTGGTAGATAAATATACCTAGTACCTGTCTACATGTCATTTTCCGAAGATCAAAAATCAAATATTTAAGAATTTACTATTCGTGTAAGTAGAAACAATTCATTATTTAGGTCCAGAAGTTTCACAGAATTTCAGCAATTCATCAAATTTCCATGTTCTGTAATTATAAAATTATTAACCAGTTATTTCACATAACAGAAATGATAACAAAACTCGAATAGAAAGAACCTTTGTTGAACTCGAAAATAATTTTGACATTTGATGAATTCTTCAAATTCACTGTAACAACTGGACCTCTTACTATTTTGTTCTCTTTAGATTTCACGAATTTTACGTAAATTTAGTTTATTCTTTGGATTTTAGCTTTTTTAGATTTTACCATTTAATCCGGGTCTTATTGAGTGCAGTTGTTTTCTGTCGTGCTTTGGAATTATTGTAAAATATATTTTAAAAATCAAAAAGCTTTTTCTAAAGAAACGACAGGACCTAGGGAAAGTATCGCATAATTCATGTTAGCTTTTCTCAGGCAAAATGATTTCTCTCAGGGCCAGTCATGTTTAAGGATGCTGTGTGGAGGGTCTTAACAACCTAACCGTATGGTGCCGTATGTAAAAACTGAAATGTACTTTTTTTCTTTTAAAGTAAACACCTCCCGACTGCTCCCGTCTGGAGCCAGTAAGACTATGGCGTCCCCAAGTAAGGTATTTTGTGAGGCTGAGGATAAGTGGGAAGGGGAAAGAGGTGGGGAAGAGGAAGGTAGGGAAAGTACCTGGCTATTCAGATGAGTCACCAAAAACGGCTAAAGCTTTTTAAGCAACCTTTCAATTCTAAATGGCGGTCTTACACAAGGGCGATACTGAGACCATATTCCGCTCTGTAACCTGCCGCAAGAACTATAATATGTTTTTAATAATAAAATTGTGAAAAAAACAAAATCAATCAAATAAAATTTTGCGCATGCCGGGATTTGAACCCGTGAACTCCGGATCTCTAACCCCTCCGCCACGGAGGCCGTCAATAATACATAAAACCGCTTTTGAATATGATGACCAAATGAACATAGTTTTAACCTTTTTGACTTCCAAAAAGGAAAATAGCCTTTTAGTTTGTGAAATGCGTAATTAGCTAGAGTAGCAATCAAAGTTAATTTGTTTAACGATATTATTTGTCCAAACAATTTAACAAGACCAGTAATTAATTTTAGGGTTGATTCTAGTTAGGTATGTAAAATTCTGGAAATAAACCCTCGAAAACATCGTAAAATAATATACGGCCTTCGAATTCTTCACAAAGTATGTCCTTACCATAGTTCATAAAGCGAGTTCATAAAAATATTATTGTCCGTGGGCGGGGAAGGGTTTATTATCAGCTTTATTCGGAAATATTCAATGTTGCCTAAAGGCTTTAGAAATTATGTTACGTAACTTGGGGGAAGCAGTCTAAAACAGAAAAAAATTTACATTGTACATAAAAAATATTTTGATTATAGTATAAAGTATATGGGTTATGTAATGGACGTATTGAGCGTTTGTATTTGGCCATGTCACATGAAAAAATTCGCAACCAAGGGTTTCTTAAAAAATGTATTTGAATTGAATTATGGCTTCAAAATTCTTAGACAAGACGCGATGTTTAAAAAAAAAAAATTAATTTAATATTTGTATGTTTTTACAATAATTATTATACATTTTTTTACATGTTAAAATAGATTTGCTATAATAATGTGTTTGGTATAAAATAGCTATTTTTCAATTAATTTTTTTTTTGGAAAAATTGTTAATTGTTTATTTGTTCTGATCAGTTGATAATACAGCGCAATTCAGAAAGGAGACTTTAGCAATTTTTATGGTTTGGTAATATTGTACTAAAGTTAAATATTGGTTATCGGTAATTAAGGTATAATAAGCAGTTAAATATTGTATTTAAACCTTTTTACCTCTGTAATATATTTTTAATAATCATTACACCCTGGAGTAGTCGCGTGGATTACATATGTAATCCACTCATGCAAAATTAAAGATTCCTCAAAAACGGGTGACACGATAATTTTATCTTCCGTGTACTTTAAGTTGGATAACTCACATACGCATTCAGCTCAGCGTTGGTGTCGGGTACACATTGGTTGTATTACCGTTGTTGTTGTTCCGCAAAGTCCATGGTCTGCACCTGTAATCCACACGACCAGTTACATAACACATTTTGCATATACGAAAAATGTATGCAAAATGCAAAAAAATTCAATCAATCATGATCATTCCATAATTTTATGTTTAACCTGCTCATAAATCAACAATTAAATTAGTATTATGTAACAATTTTGTGATATTTAACGATAGCATTTTTTAACTCTAGTAACCGTTGATACAGGCGGCCATAAGTGTTATAACTACATACATACCTCGTTAAACATCCTGCGGAGAATTCACTTACACAATATCTAATATAACACATCTTCCTCGTTTATTTAATCATCGCTTCGGGCTGGCGAAAAGCCGTCATGGGAATTCAACGCTATTTTAGTTCTGTTTTCGTAAAGAGTGAATTTTTATCCGAAAATTCAAAATTTAAAATCTGTAAAACGTTTTGCTTTATCATCCGGCAATCGCGTATTATTACATAAAAACGGATTCAAGGATAGATTCCCGAGGGAACAAAAAATGTAAGTGTGAATTCTTCTTCTTCAATTAAATAATAAATGATAATCCGGTACACACTACACAAGTCTGTTGGAAACTACGGTAGAGTGATATCAGTCCGCTTTCAAATAAATAAACGGAACAAACTTTTAAAATAAAATTATTATTCAATGAGCGCTCGACCCACGGTTACGGTACCGTGATGGCACAAAAGGGCAATAAACATACGTTCCTTATCTCTATAATGCTGCAGCTCTTTCTTACACATTAAATGATGATGAGACAAAGTATGTGTGACTGTTTCCTCCAAAGTACTATTTTTTCCTTGCGTTTCATTTTCTTCATACGTGTGAGGGAGATGTATGATTTTTATTATTTTTTAATTGTTTTTTTAAAAAAGGAAACACATTCCCGGGTTATAAATGACCAAACAATGTTTGAAAATCTCCTTGTGTTGTGATGGAGGACTAAGCCAGCCGAGGAATCGAACACGCGACGCCCGGGTGGGACCCAAGAGCTATGCCCACTCAACCACTTACCGGTCAAAATGATAAAGATTGTATGTTTTCATTTGTCTCATTTTCGACTGTTTTTTTATTTTATTTTTATTTTAGTGTGTAAGAAAAATAGCAGCATTATAAGTTAAAGAACAAAAGCACAACCATCAGCGCCTTGACATTTTTGGGGTTTTTTAATTTTTGGAATTCACTAACACTTCAATATTATCCTTGTAACTGTATTCCATACTTTAAAAATTATTGTCACGGCTAGTAGTATTGTAGGGGTGCACGGAGACGTAACGGTGCGGTGTATGAGAGAGATGCAAGAAAATGATCACTATTTTCCTTTGGAGGAAACAGACCTACGTACATTGTGCATCTCATCTTTTGATTAAGTTGGAGCATTATAGCGATAAGGAACGTAACTTTATTGCATTTTTTTACCGTCATGGTACCGTAACCGTGAATCCTCACAGTAATAATAAAAGCGTTCAATGATTTGATTTAATAAAATTCTGAAACCAAAGTACCTTTTATTCATTAGTAGCTGACCCCGAGTACTTCGTACCGCTTCAGATTCAATTACTGTTGTGTTAACTTATTGCTAATATATATATATATGCTGCCTGAATTGAATATTTGAAATTTTTTTCAAACTTTTGAAACTTTTCTCTACTATAATAAGCATGTAATACATATAAACCTTCCTCTTGAATCACTCTATCTATTGGTGAAAACCGCATGAAAATCTATTAGGTAGTTTAAAAGATCGCACATCCATTTTGAGCGACTTTATTTTATACTATGTAATGATGATGATGACAAGCATAGTGATCTGAAATCATCACAAAATAAATATCGAATATTATGGATTTTACGCATTACATTATGCACATTATCCACATATATGTATCTACTGAATTTTCATTACTACCGCACTAAACAATGTTATTATGCAACTGGTTACGGTTGACCATATTTCATTTCAGCTAATAAAACAATCAGGGTAATTAGTATAACGCAATAATAATGCCCTTGATGACCTTCAACATGTTTTTTTTTTACTTTCCTAAGTATATTGGACGGGTTGTTTCAAACTTTAATTTTATTTTCCGTGAAAGATCTACTCAAGTCCCGTTATTATTTCATAACGGGCCGATTGTTTCACTAACGTAACTTGAATAGAAGTGTCACTGAACTTGAATTTAACTTTGAAATTTGAGATATTTTACCAAACAACTTGTCTGTATAGGACGCTCACGCCAATGATATTGACTGTAATTGCCGGCTTCCTCTACACCTCTACAGTGTCTACAGGGTAGTTTGGGTAAGGATTCGCAAAGAAACACAGACGTCACGAAAGTTGTAGGACAACTGACTTATCGGGCCAGCTGCTATTTATTGCGCTAAAAGTGTACAGTGTCTACACGTGTAAGTTTAGTTATTCTTATTTCTGAAAGGAATGTGCGGGAGCTTGGAAGAAATAATAAATGCGTTTTAGCGCCGAAAATTAATTATTAAGGTCGCACGGTTTGTCGTGCGAGTAATTAAACCTTGCAAAGGCAAAAAAAAATGCGTTCAGTGATACGAATATTCTCAAGATGTGTCATCGTAGAAACTATGATGGTACATCCATCTGCTGTCCAATGCACTGTCCTAAATATTTTTTTAAAGGCATTCAGAAACTTGAAGGCGTAAATAAAAAAAAATGTATTTAAGTAAATTATAATCTGGTTTTAAACATTTTAAGTCTTTTTGTAGTATTTATTGGCAAGTGTGAAAGAAAAATATTGTGTTAGCACTGTGATTTTACGTTTTTTCATGTTGGTTTTGGAATCTACCCCTAATTTTTTTAAATGTCGAGCGAAGGTTCTGGAACGCGAGATTTAAGGTTTTGTTGCCGGCACGATCCGTTGGTCAACCGTATATTTCAGGTTTCAAATTCAGGCTTTCGGGGGTGTAATTAAACACCTTGAATTCTGTGCAGGGAAACAATTTCAAAAGGTGTAGCTGTTATAGGTAGGTACTATAGATTTAGGTGTGGTTAAATATTTAAAGTTGCGGTTTTAACGAGTTTTCATTTGTAAGGCTTTTGTTCTTGAGTATTAAAATATGCCTACAACACTGAAGCGATAAATAAATAGAGGTGATTTTTTAAGTTCATATTTTTTTTACTTCGGCGGAAATTGAACATTTATACAATTGAATATAAATACAACCAATTCTTGAGCAGGAAAACAATACATTTACATTAGCTACACATAGATTAATTTGTGTTATTTCACATAGATTAATTTGTATTATTTCACATAGATTAATTTGTGTTATTTCACAATTAATTCATTTAAAATAATATATAGTATATTTGCGGCACGTTCCAGAGTGGAAGATACTATCAGTATCGCCCTGGTGTAAGATTACCATTCAGAATTGAAACGTTGCTTGAAAATGGCTTTAGCCGTGTTTGGTGACCAGATCTGAATAGCCAGGTACTTCCCAACCTTCCTCTTCTCCACCTCCTTCCTCTCCCCACTTCCTCGCCTCCCAACATACCCCAGTTGGGGATGCCATAGTCTCACTGGCTCCAGACGGGAGCAGTTGAGATTCTTGTGCGGTATTCACTGTAAAAAAAAAAAAAAACATATGGGGCCCTGAGGCAAATAATTCCACTAAGCCCTATATCATATTTGGGGATGCTGTGTGGAGTGTATTTTTAGTAAAGGAAGTAGAGGAAGTTCTGGAAAGGGAAAGGGTATTAGGGTGGGTAGAAATCTGGAGTTAAGCATGTCCAAGAATGACCGACGTATGATTGCGTCCCTCCCACTGCGGTGCAAGGCGATGTTCCAATAAAGTACGGCTAGAGAAGTCAAAGGGATTCCCTCAACCATTCTCTCCCGATCTGGCATGCCATGTATGTAGCTGGTGGGCAGACCTATCCACCCAACAAATCTCACCCCATGAAGACGGGCACCACTGCTAAGTCACCAAACGTAGAAAACCACTTGCGGTGACCGGGGTGGTGGTAGGTATCAATACCCGCCTCCCAAGTTGGGGCTAGGAGTCGAAATATCTTATATAAATATAAATTAAAGACATTTTTAATCTGAGTGAAAACCTTATATATTCTAATAATTCTCTGCATAAGTATACATGATGAAATAACACATAGAATGTGATAGGAAAAACGATGGTTTACACAATTTTTTTTGTCTAAAATGGTTATTAATATTAATATCAATTTCACTGATTTCTAATACCATTTACCAGCATTTGTGTAACTTCTTACCCTTACCTTGCCAATAGTAGCTTTGGTTCCGTTCAGAATGGACCACAGACACCCTAGAACCCATCAATAATCTTAACCAATACAGCGGAGGCCGTGATAATATTGAATGTCAGTTCGCGGAGGACATGGCTTCCGTACATAAATTAGGGACATAAAGACCACTAGATTGGCCCTCCACACGTCAGTAGATAAGATAATAAAATTGATATAAAGATTTTTTTATAGGTAGTTGATAAATAAATAATATTATTATGAAAGTAAAACCTTTTTAGAGAAAATTTTTAGCGATGTCAGAATTGTGATTTCTAGGAGACATTTCCAAAGAATAAGATCGTTAAATGATGTTATCCTGTTAACACTTCGACTCCAGTGGTTTGAAATTACCCAGTGTTTGAAAAAATAATAGTCCTAGCTTTTATCAATTATTTAGTCACAATTGGAGGTAAAAAAAAAATATAAGCGGACAAGGTTAAAACGAGAATGCACACCATACACACTTGGGATAGCAGGCAGCCGTCGAAAAAATGTTTTTTTTTTATGTGAATACCTCGCAAGAGTCTCAGCTGCTCCCGTCTGCAGCCAGTAAGGCTATGTATGTGGTGAGGCTGAAGGTAGTTGGGAGGAAAAGAGCTAAGGAAAGTGGAGATGTACCTGGCTATTCAGATCTGGTCACCAAACACGACTAAAACTATTTTAAGCAACGTTCCAATTCTGAATGATGGCCTTACACCAGGATGATACTGAGAGTAACACAAATTAATAATTTTTTTTTTTAGCGCACGCCGGGATTCAAACCCGCTACCAGGATTGTGAGTCAAGAGCCTTACCCCTGGACCACGTGGGCCATTTTACTCACTCTAATGCAAATCGTGATATTTCTTTTTTAAAACTAATTTCAGTAATCATGTTGGATAGAAAATACGGAATTGCGTTCAAGTTTAATAAATAAAGGATATAGATAATTATTTCTGGGTAGGTCCACCCAATCACACCCATCACCACAGCTTGTGTTTTATTTTCACCTTCTATTTTGCTTAATTAAACCTTTTATTATTTTCGAATATCCACATTCTAAACACAACCAAATACCGACACAGCATTCTTTATCTTGTGTTAATTATGCGTTTAAAATAGATTATTGTATAAAACCGTAGAAAATAAACCATCGCAGAATAAAGCGGTTAAAGAGAAATCAAACCTTAAAACAAATTAAATACTCTACAACACCAGTGTAGCATCCCGTCTGAATAACTGCACAAGGGTAATCTTTCGGAGCAGTAAAACTAAAGTTAAAATAATGGAAATAACTCAGAACAGAGGCTTGAGGTCTGCATTGTACTATAGCTGATACGATACGATAAAAAACAATTTAACGCCGACTCAATATGCTAAGTGTGTATCAACGTTTATTCTATAATACCCTAATTTTTTTTTTTTTTAATTATTTCTGGCTTTCACCCTTCAAGGGTGTTCTAGGCCATCATTTAAAATTACAGAGAAAGGGAAAGGTGAATTTATATATTATTTTATTTAAATGTACAAATTTCAGAATTATATGGAAGATTGGAGTCGAGTTCAGACTTAGAAGAGATGAAATGTTGAATGGAGGGGAGGCAATTTTAGATAACGCTTGATAGAAGAGAGGATATTTATTTAGAGAGGGACAACCAAAAAATATGTGATCTAAAGAGCCCACATCTAGACCACAGAACGTACAATCTGGGGAGTCAAGGATGTGAATTTTAAAAAGGTGAGAAGGAACGGAACAATGACCGATTCGCATTCGAATAAGTGAGGAAATTTCTTTTTGGGAAAAATGGGGAAATTTTTGAAACCACGGTTTTGATGGGATAGTCCTTTGTATTGAGGCGTAGCGAGCTCCCTTGGATTGACTGGCAATGTTCCAATACTCTGTCCAAACATTGCGGGATCTATCTTTGATGATGGAAAAAATATCAGATAGGGGAATATGGTTTACGAGGGTAACAATAGGGTTGGACGCTCCTTGTTTTGCCAAAGAATCTGCAATATCGTTACCCACTATGCCAATGTGTCCAGGGATCCAAACAAGAATTACGGTTTTTCCAGAGCTTTGAATGGAGGCTATCAGCACTCTAATGAGGCATACAAAGTGATCATCAGGATGAAGAAGAGGACAGGATTTAAGTTTTTGGAGGGAACTGAGAGAGTCAGAGAGAACAAGGGAATGTTCACAATTATTTTTGATTATATATTTGAGTGCTTCAATTATTGCAATGCACTCAGCAGAGAATATTGAAAATTGGTTTGAAATTGAATAAAATATTCTATCATTAGAATTATTGTGGTAAACGTTAATACCTATACCACAGTTAGGAGAGTCAGGAGATTTGGAGCCATCAGTAAATAAAAGAGAAGAGTTGGGCCATTTAGAAGAAATAATGTCATTGAACATATTATTAACAGTACGGGCTGGGAGATTGGAATGACTTTTAAGGATGCCGATCCCTTCCAAAATTGTTGGGGATAGGGTGACGTGACTATATTTTAATTTGTATAGTGGAAGAAGATCATTTTGGATAATTTGAAGCTCTGAGAGAGAGCGAAAATTTTTACAGATGGCAGGAAGAGGTTTAGTTCGAGCTCTGATTGTAGATGAATGTGTTGAGTCTTTGAACAACGAAACTCTGGGAATAACCTGATGACATTTAGAATTTAAACATTTAAGAACAAATTTGTCAGCAAACAGTTGTCGCCTTAAATAAAGTGGGGGATCAAAACATTCCACTTGAAGGGAATTGATGGGCGACGACTGCATCGCTCCAGTTATTATTCGCAATGACTTCGATTGAATTTTGTCTAATTTACTGAGTGCATTTTTGGAGGCAGTACTAAAAAGTGGGCAGGCATAGTCGAGATGACTTCGAATAAGTGCATTGTAAAGCAACTTAATGCAGGTAGGGTGAGCACCCCACCAAACGCCAGTCAATGATCTGATGATATTTAAATTTTTTTCACATTTAGTAACTATATTGTGAATATGGGAAGACCATTTAAGTTTCCTATCAAATGTTACTCCCAAAAATTTTACTTCAGAGGCGTTGGGGATTGGAGAGTTTTTAAATAAAATTTGAACAGGAGGATTTTTATGACGGTTTGAGAAGGTGACACACTGACTCTTTTTAACTGAAAGTTCCAGACCATTTAAAGTGAGCCATGTGCAAAGGGCATCCGTGGCTTCATTAAGATATTTGACGGCAAGTGGGATGATTTTGGATGATAAGTAGAAAGCTAAATCATCTGCGAACTCAATAACTTTTACAATACCCTAATTATTTGTGAAAAATTAAATGTTACCAGTTAAAAAGTGTTAGTATTGATAAAAATATTCACAATTCATGACTACCCTGTGAGAAACTGCAATGATTTGAGGCTTCCTAATACGAATTTAAGTAAGTAAGTAATCGTGGAGTACGTCTCAACATTGTTAAGTCACAATTTTAGTATTTAGGTTAAATAATATTATTAAGATTTTTTAAATATTTTTATATTGAGGGATCAGTAGGATTTACCGGTCCACTCAGGAGTTCTACCGAGCCGAACCCTCTGATATGAAAATATCTGGAGTCTGTTATGAGTTGCCCATAAATCCTACGAACGAACTATACAAGCGGCAGGCAGCTGTGTGTCACGTGCTCAGTACATGTACATTCTCGCGTGATTATTGCTGTCCCTCTCAGGCTGGCAGAAGACATTACCATATATGGCTACACGGCGCGAAATCCAGCCAATGGCAGAAGACATTACCTTATAGGGCACGCGTTAGAGTCTTCCGTCTCGCTCATCACGGACAGAGAACTCCGGCCACCGTTCACCGAAGCATGAGACATATTTCAGACAACGGCGCGAGCGGTCGTACGCACTACTACGTACTGTCGGGCAGTATGCCACCCTTCGACGCGGCTAATTAAGTCTTCACTTACGATCCCAGTATGGCGCTATCACGACAGACGCCTGTATAATCCTACTGCCGCCTACTTTATACCATGGCAGCCCTGGCCGCCCGGCTTTTAATCCGCCTACATTGCCGATAGCCGCTTAATTCACCGTTATCACCCACCGGTTCGGTAAGCTGACCGAATCCGCCCACCATGATGCCGAGAAGCCGCCCACGCACCCCGAGCCGCCCCGTTCCTGCACCCGATCTATGAGCTTTGCTCTAGATCTCTCCACTTCGTAGAAAGCTGCCTGCATCCGTACGACGCCACGTGAGATTCTAAACCCTCTTATAGTATTTCCGAGCCTAAATTCAGTAGTATTTCTAGTGCCTCTCTCTCTCTTATGCTAGGCCTTAAACAGCTTACCTGGTTGCCTGTACTGTTCACCCTTGCATTATTGAATACATTTGAATTGTGCCCAAACCTTGTTTCATTGGAGTCAACCATCGACAGCCTCGGAGGAGCCCTACGACCCTGAGCTGAGCCTTCCAAGCCGAGGCATATTGCCCCCGGGGGGCCTGCTTAACACTTGTTCCCCCCCCGGGAGGGACATATTTCTGGAGACCAGAAGTATAACACTGGACCCTACGTGGCTTCAGTATCACCCTGGCCCCAGGAAGTATGACAAGTCGATGAATTATTTTCCTATTTGGTATCTAGTGGGATGACTTGTAGTTCTTGTATTGTTTTCTATTTATTATAATTATTTAGTGCACTCACATAGCATGGATTGGCTAGATGATTATGTGGAAAAGAATGTGGAAGGGCTTAGTTTTTCCCGTGGGGAAGATTTAACCCGGACATAAAGTCAAGATATAAATAATAAAGCTTTAAAATAGACTATACTAGAAAATGTAAAGAAATATGGATTTTTACAATACACTTCTAAATAAAAGATATCCACTGTGGTAATGGTCACTCCAGTGAAGTCTTCAACAAAGGTTTAGTATAAGGTATAGTTCACCAGGATATGATACTATAAATTGCTTCAGGCAGTCAGGTAGGTACTTCAAAGTGGAAATGCCTTCAAATCGATTTTGGCCCGACGGTGTTTGTGATGACATGGTTGCTTACGAGGGGTTCATTTCACATTACATGGGCCCAATATATTTGTAACCGCGTCATAACATTATGTGACTCCTATTTTCTTCGTGTGGTGATGATACTACATATGTTACAGACATGCTCAGTAGAACTCTAAAGCTAAAAGATAAAGAGAAACTGGAAGATGAGTTTGTATGTTTTTAGATTTTCACGGCCAAAAGTATTTTCGTTAATTGTTTATGGGGTGTTATGCTGTGTTCATACATCTGCCCTGATGATGGACACTGCAACGCTGTTCGAAAAGTTGGCTAAAGAAGGAAGTAGCGCAACACGGCATAACACCCCAAAAACAAATAACGAAAATACTTTTGGCCGTGAAAATCTAAAAACATATCCTACTTTTATTAGTATTTGCGAGATGTGGGTACCGCCGCCTCGGTATCAATTTATTGGATTACCAATACTAATGCCATAGGTCATACCGAGTGGTTCGCTACGTTGGTGACTTAAGAGGAGTGGCCGGGTTCATTCGGGTGGGGTTTTTCTGGGCTCTCTTGGAACATCACCTTGCACTGGAAGTGGGAGGAATGAAAACATTCATCCGTCACTCCTGGACACACTGATCCCCAGATTCCTAATCGCCCCCCATACCTTTTTACTTTCCAGAACATCCTCCCCTTTCTTTCCTAAAAATACCTACACACAGCATCCTCGTAGATGACGTAAGCCCCAAAGGAAAATGTTTTCCTTAGGGTCAACAGTTTTCTGTGTGGAGCTAGTGTAAAAACAATAAAAAAACTGCTGAATTGAAGTGTTTAAAGGGCTCAGGGGGCCTAGTCTCTATCTTTTATTAACCTCAGTTAGCGCGTTAATTACGTCACAAACACGTATTTTGACAGCTACGCTAATTAGCGTAACTGTCAAAATACGTGTTTGTGACGTAATTAACGCGCTAACTGAGGTTAATAAAAGATAGAGACTAGGCCCCCTGGGTGATTTTAAATCAGATGACGTCATATCATTTTCCCCACTTTTTCCCCCAGTGGCGCTTCGATCAGTTTATTTTAAATAGTTTGCTTTTATCGATATATTACATGCATACAAAAAAACTTCATTATTCAGTTTGTTAATCTGAATGCATTTATTTTTTCATACAGCATTTAAACTAGTAAATAATCAATTACAATCTATGATTTTGAAGAAATTTTATTTTATTGAATTTCAGTACTTAATAGGCAATGATGCCGAGAAATTAACAATCGTGGATGTTTAAATACAAAGTAATAAGAAAAAAATAACAAAAGGAGTAACAAGTTTGAACACAAATAGGTTTATTAACAATTTTTTTGTTGGCACCTGTGCTGATGGGACCCCGATTTGGTATGTACAATGTTGTTGATTTTATTTTAAACCCTTCAACTCACCGTGATATGGTTAATGGTGAAACATTAATTTTAAAAGTGTTTAAATGGGCCATTAAAAATGTCTATTTCATCATTAGAGCAGTATACAGTATTATAATTTCATAATGTTCGCGATATAGAGGAGGAATATCCTACATTTGTGTGGTAGGCTATAATAAAGAAGTGTCTTTCATCCTGCTTGTTGATTTTCTTGGTGTGTGTTGATGTTAATTTGATATAAAATATCAACTGATACATGTTATATTATGTAGAAGCAATAAATCTGAAAGTTTACATCTGGCTATCAGAGAGAGTAGTTTATAGTTTGTATAATAAAAGTCGGTATCAATTTAGTTAAATTTTTGAAAATAATGCTATTTATTCAATGCTGTGCGATGGTACGTCATGAATTTTCAAAAAGTTAAAAGTTAAATGGGCGCAAAGCAATTTTATCTACTGTGTCGAAATAAATTAATATTTCAGCTGGTTAAAATCCAATCGCTGCATTCTTTGGTTACAATATACAGAGGAGATATTATTGCAAGGATGTTGCAAAAATCAATTGCACGGTTGATTTCAAATCTGGTCGAGAAGACATCGAAAAATTTTATCCAAAAAAAACAACTCTTTATCTCATAAACTTTCATACTTACATGACCGAATCAAAACAATGATAATAATACAAGATTTCTGTACAGGAGGCCCCAAGAAATATATTTTCTCTCAGGATTTGTCTCATGGAATTTTGCAGAGACCCATGTTATAGGAGAGAAAAAATACGGAAGCCAGCAAATCGTTCCACAGCCGCTGGAAAACACAATAACAAGTCGTGCAAACGACCTGGTCTCATGTGACAAATGTTGTCAAATGTTGGACACGCGTTTGGCATATGTTTTCTGACTGTGCACCGGTTCTAAAGCATTAAAAAATACTAATTCCTAGGGGCACCTTCCATTGAAAAACCGGTAGAACAAGGTCATCATTCCCACTCTATGCCTGAATATATAAAAAATAATCGTGGTCCTGAGAAAAATTATGGGATGATATAATTCCAATTATTGAAAGAAAAAAAATTAACCCTCCACCCGTCCGTCTTTTTTCCAACGCGAGGTGTCGCGCGGGGTCGCCTAGAACCCCAAAAATAAATATAATTAAATTGTTTTTATAGCATTCATTTGATGTTTTACTGTTAACTGATTATAGTCAGGTGATGATGGCTGCATTGAAATATTTAAAATTATATTTCAATGTAAAAGGTTAAAAATCAACAAAGAACATTCTTTTATAATTTTGAACCATACTTTTAAATAGAAAACATTTTTAAAAAATCTAACCAATTTTTATCAAACTTATTAACTAACTTAATTTTATTTAACTATTTGAGATTGATACAGACTTATTATTATTACAAAGAAAAATCTACAAAATAAAATGGAAACACATATAAACTTGGTTTTTATAGTATTTTAATGATTTTTTTAACCTCACGCCAAAACACAAGTCTGTATCTTACAGCTCATATGCGCAGACTGAATTTCGGTGGCGTTAGTTTCAAGAAAAGTCCCTTTTAGGAAGCTACCTAAAGTAAGGAATCAGTGGGAACATTTAAAATGTACATAATTAGCATTTCTGTAAAACCTGGACTTTTAAAGACCCCACGCGACGGTTGATGGTTAAATAATTTTCTGTTTGTTGTCTCCCTAGAAACATAATTATGTAATCTTAGCTATAAATATTTTATATTTGTGCTCCCATCAACAACGGTAGTTCTGTGTGAATTATTCTAAACGTCGCGAGTCCGTCGGCTAGTGCTATTCGAGTGTTAGGTATTTTAAACATCGCTTACTACAGTAGCATTCTCAAGCTATTACGTTCTATCGCGGCAGTCAGAGTTGTTCGTCATTCGCGCGGAATTTTTTTTAATTGAGTAATGAATCTCGTTATTTTAAATTCTCCGAGTGCCTGCTGTGTAAGTTGCGTTATTTCTTCCTTGAAGAGCAGTGGTTGTTTCCAATAAAAGGTAGTAACTACTGTCGGATTGTGCTCGTTCACATCCGTTCCCCTGTAATAGGAAGTTGTAAATACGACTGCCAGCAACTGCTCTCGTCTTCTATAATCGTCCGAAATTTTTTTTTTTTGCTTTGTTCATTATAATAACGCATAATCATGGAGGCCACCATACCAATAATGGATAGAATATTAAATTTCGAGAAAGCAAACGCGTCGGTAATAAGAAAAATGTTGACAGATAGAGGCGTAGTTCCCAAAAGAGTTTTTTTAACTTTACGGAAACAATGTGTTGAGTTTAACGAATCCCGAAAGTTGAATTATAAAATAAACGTTAAACGAAAAGTTCAATAAATAATGAGTACAAGTTATAAAGTTAGTTTTCGTTCTCTCAATAGGTAGTTTTAAAACGCAAAATGGAAAACGACGTTACATAATGTTATAAAAGAGAAATTTTAAAGCAACGTATTATTAATTTTCAAAACAGAATAAGTTAATATGGAGAGCTTCCCTTGTAATATTAGTTAAAGCCACAATTGTTATTTTTCTTCATGGAAGTTTTAATTTATTGTTAATACATTAGAATAAATTAGAATTGTAATTTTGATTGTTGATTGTCTAGGGCAGAGTAGCTAACTGCGTATTGGATTAATGAACAGTTCAGGACAAATGTAGATTAATAGCATAAATTTTAGAAGGAAAAGGAATAAACAAATTCAGTCAAAAGTTTTTTTTAAGAAACAAAAGTTTAGGTACAGATCGGTTAAAAATAGTAAAGTTCTTAGAAGTTTAATGTTGTTTCGTTTGAAAATCATGAGTGTCATGAACCCACGATTATGGATCGTACATCATTGAATTAATATTCCATATTACACAAATTAGAAAACACAGTGTTGTTAAAGTAATAAACGTTCGGGAAAGGAAACAAACTTGTATATAAAAATGTATATAAACAAGGCAACATGTATATAAAATGTATATAAACAAGGCAACGTGTATATCAATGTATATAATTGGCTAAGTGTTTTTTTGTTAGTTTAAGTTCTTAAAATCTATCTGAATTGCTTTCGTACTAAGTGGTAGGAAATTAAATAAATTAGTGAAAAACAGTAGAACATCATTTAAAGAATAAATTCCAAACTTCAAGGTATACGTTACTAGGTACTTGTTTTTTCGAATGTTTATCTAAGGAAGGTTTAATAATAAAATTTTGTATATGCTATAGGTATTTACCATAGAGACAGTATTGGAACATGTTTTGTTTTTAATCGGGACTATCCCACTCTAAATAGTAGTATGCGGATAATAAAATAAACTATCGTTGGGAAAGACACTTCAAAAGAAACAAGTGAATAGCATTCATATGTTCAAATTATCGTTATAAATAAAAAATAACGAAGAATTTTAAAGGGAAATCCTTGTCAAATTTAACAGAATAATCTCTCGAACAAAGAACATTTAAATGTTTAGCTTCAATTAAGTTTTTTTTCATAAGAATGTAGGAATGATTTCGGCAACAAATTTACATGAATAAATAACAGTATAATAGACTTCAGGATAGAAAAGATAAAATAGGTTTTTTTTGGAAACATCTGTGGAAAATTATTAAAACATAGAATTAAAAAGTAAACTACGACAGTTAAATAGGTATTGTCATTTAGTAACAAAAACAAATAGTGAATAGAATCCAATTAATAATGTCTTACTTGTAATGATGGAAAGGGTTATAAAATTATAAGAAATTGTCTTCTTCATTTTTTCTCGTATTCACAAATATGTCAACGTGATCGTTGTTAGGAAATTATATCATATTAGATATTGAGTTAATAGACTCAAGAAATGTACTACGGATACATAGGTACCCGCGTATACAATTCTGGTTTCAAACCGTTATAGGAATGCCTTCCTCAGAATTAGGGCATAGTGGGATTGTTAAGATGTGAAATCTTGAACAAAAAAAAAAAAAAAAAAAGAAATTTGTGATATAGGAAAGAATTGGAATTAGAGAATTAACCCCTCAAGTAAGCTTTAGGTAATTGTAAATTCGTATAGTTTTGACATAGCTATTTTAGAAAAATGTCATGGCGCCTTATAAAGTTAAATACAATGGAATTTTTTTTTAAAAACAAAATAATAGTAAAGTAAACAATAGATAAAAAAGTTATGAACAGGAAAGTTGAGATTAATCTGAGACTTATAGTGAAAAGTTATTAGTAAAAAAAGTTATCATCGGATAATATTGTTAAATTAAGAGTAAATAAATAATAAACATGGAATTTTTTTAAAAAAGGAATTTTCAAATAATCAGTCAACAAGTAAAAGTTTTAAATTTTGAAAGTTGTAGTAAGAAGCAACGTCGTTAGCAATTCAGTTATGATTCAATTTTTTTTATGTATATAAATTGTTAGCTTATAACATGTAATGTTAAAATATAAACACACGAATTGAATACTTAGGTATTTGAGCGACTTAGTCAGTGTGTATAACGCATCGTATAGCGGTGTTATAAATCTGTGTTATTAAAATTTGGAAACGATTCTTGTTAAATATAGAGTAACCTTTTAAAGAGAAATTTTATAGAAATTGTAGTATCATAAATTTTTAAATAATTAATGAAGTTCTGTTTTTTTGGATATTGTGTTATTTTTATGTGTTTATTTTGCCGAAGCACAGGCATTTGAGGAAGGTGATTTCTCATTTGTGTTGGTGAACTAAGGCAAGGTTACGGTTCTCTGAACGTAACGGTGTGGCCACACGGAGATAGACGTTTGCAAACGTATCTCTTGAAAACACGAGAGGATTATAGTATAGCCTTATAATTATACGACGCTATAGGAGAGATCCTTATAATATGCCAAACGCTATAGGAGGTATCCTTATAATATGACCGACGCTATAGGAGGCGTATCCTGAGAATTACACGGAGAGGAAAACAGGAAAACAGAACAGAGTATGGAAATTAGTTCACCAGTAGGAAAAGAAATTGGTTACGAATTATAATAACACAGTAAATTTAAACACGAGGTGCATGTATTGTATTGTCCTCTACATTAGGTTGTAAAATGCGAATATGTATCAGTTTCATTGATTACATGACTTAGTCAGCATTATTGTCCATCATTGGATGACCTTAATAAAAAATTGTAAATTTAATCACGAGGTACATGTATTGTATTGTCCTGTATATACAACCCAAGGACGTCATGAACCCTAGTGGTTAGTACGAGGTTATAACGCATATAACTTAACCTTTGTTATTAGAGTTGTATACAATTCCTTTCTTAATGGATCGTCATCACAAGTGTTGACAATCCGGGACGCCGGTATGTCTGCACGTGAAGACTTGTTGTCATTATTATTATTATAAAAAAAGAGGTAACTCACCTTACACTAGTGAAATTACTGATGCGATATTTAGTTCATTTATTGTAATGACTATTATTGGTAGTAATAATTTATTACTTTCTCCTAGTGCGTAGCCACTTAGGTTGTTTTTTTTTTTAAAAAAAAATTTTTTTTTTAAATTTATACATGAATGTGGTTACATAAGTATATAAATTCGTCTAAGAAACACGACACGATACACTGATTGAGGGCGTAGTTCAAGGAACCCTAAATTAGGCTAGGTTTTTCATTAGAAAAAACTGCGTTAGGTATTCAGTATCCTGCCCGGGACCGAAGTAGAGACCTAATTTCTATTTTCGTGGAACAATTTGCATTCTAAAAAGTACTTAATTTTAGATGCAATGAAAGAATATGCAAGCATATTCTTTTCTTTTCGTTGGCAAGAGACGGCATAAGAAAATTCTTGTACAAGT
This sequence comes from Limnephilus lunatus, assembly GCA_917563855.2. Taxonomy (NCBI): domain Eukaryota; kingdom Metazoa; phylum Arthropoda; class Insecta; order Trichoptera; family Limnephilidae; genus Limnephilus; species Limnephilus lunatus. The sequence goes on along the minus strand of OU830594.1, from coordinate 86,924,196 downwards.
GGTAGGTATAAAGGCGCCTAGCTCTCATCATACTGGGATAGGTCATTGGGTAGTAAGAAACTTAGGAACCTTATGGTTGTAAATAACCTTGTGTATATATTAATATAAGGTCATGTATAAATGAAAATATCATTTCAATTATAATTTTTTTTTTTATTTTTTGTCCTTTTTTTTTTTCGGGTTTTTCAATCTCTTTCATTGTCGAATTATTCTCACATGTAGGTTAAATCGTTATAGTATTGGACATCTCACACGTTGCGATATAGGAGAAATTGGGGCGGTAAAACGTTCACAATCGGGTAGTTACCCACTCCTTAACGGGGTATGTCTCAATTCTAGCGTATGTTGGAGTGAATTCACGATGAAAAGGCAATGTAATAATTATATTACCACATTTTTGTTATCAGAATAGGCCCAATAGACAACACTATTCGGTTCACATAGGTTGTGGTGGTATCGAATTTTAACCTTCTTCCGCGATCATATAACAACGGTTACTCGTTGTGTGGTATTATAGAGCTGTTACAAGTCTGATAGGATGGAACTTGGGTATCGACCTAACGTGTCATTCGGCAGGTAAACTATAATCCAAAGCGTGATAGGATGGCTAAACTCCTTAGAATTAGAGCAGAAGGATTGTTGGAAACGCGAATTTCCGAACAATGGAAGTATATATGATTCCGGTGTTAGGAAGAAATTCGTTACTCAATTAAAAAAAAAAAAAAAAAAATTTTTTCCTCTTCTAATAACATTGTCGGTAGTATTAAATTTTCGTATTTTTTGGTAAAAATACGTGGCGTTGTTGTTATTTATTTTAATTTTTTTTTTTTTCTCTTTCTTCTCTCCTTACGTAGTCAAACCCTGAGAGTTTAAGTTGAGTTGAGACAAACTCGAATTGAAAGTTATTTAACAAAATTGTACTCACACACATAGAGTTTTTGGTGGGTAAACAAATGTATATTCAAGTGTTTTAATTATGATAAATGTAATTAATTAAATTACTATATAAATATTTTGTAAACACGTAATTGATTACTTCGGTATCAATATGGTAAGCCAGCGTGTAAAGTCCTTGCCATATCAGGACGCAATTGTACGGTGTTTTGTAACTTGCTATATCACTGTATTCAAATAAGGAGTAGTACTTCTCGTAGTAAGAAGATTTAAGAGTATGCACCCAGTTGAGTAAATTAGCTCGGTAATGTCATAAAGTTATGTCATTCGGGTCGTATTGTTCTTACTAGAGAATAATGTAATTGCACTTATGGTCATTACGGTTCGTCTGGTTATTTTGGTGGGAACACCTAAAGGGTGTCCTATGTGGTTTCGTCGAACGCAAGTTCACCGTGAGGATTCCAAGGGATCTATCCGGTTGTCTATGTCGTTGCGGCAAGGGTATATTTCTAGTATACCAAGTACAGCGCTGTACGGGTCACCGAGGGTGAGTCGAGAAAACATGAGAGGATTCATATTATGCCTGAAAATTAATATTCATGATAGGTTTTGTAGCATTACCTTACAATTATATGCGAACATGAGAGGATGGTCGTTTATGCCTGATAATTAAATGCAAACCAGACAAACCATGACAAGCTGAGAGTGCGGGAAACTAACATTTGGGTTAGAATTGAATTGTGAAAATAACATAGTATATAAAAACAAAGTTGTATAATTTAAAAAAAAAGAATTCCATTGTAAGACGCGAATATGAGTTGGTTTCGATCATTTCATGACATTGGTCAGCGTACAATATTCCATAACAGGAATAAAGTGTATAAAAACAAAGTTGTATAATTTTAAGAATTCTATTGTAAGACGCGAATATGAGTTGGTTTCGATCATTTCATGACATTGGTCAGCGTACAATATTCCATAACAGGAATAAAGTGTATAAAAACAAAGTTGTATAATTTTAAGAATTCTATTGTAAGACGCGAATATGAGTTGATTTCGATCATTTCATGACATTGGTCAGCGTACAATATTCCATAACAGGAATAGTGTTGGAAATTTTTTGTCTAATTTTAAGATTTTCACATGGTAGTAATCCTTCTCGTAAGGGTCATGTTTTCTTTATTTCTTCATGCACCTTCGTTAGCGTGTCTTGTATCGCACTAGGTACGTCACATTTTTTTAATTTCTTGAGAGAGTTGGCAACCTTTGTTCAGTTTTTTGCTAGTTTTTTTAGCTTGGCTCACAGGTAGTTAAAATTTTGTTGGCTCTTAGGTAGGGAGTGTTTAAATCCTGGTGAAGAGGTAGCTCTGTACCTCACATTGTGGCAATCATCGCATCACATGCTGTATGGAAGGTCGTGGTCCCCTGCATCAGCCTCGCTGCCTTTTCCCTTCATTTTTCAGGGGGAGGAGGGTAGTGTTATGAGTTGCCCATAAATCCTACGAACGAACTATACAAGCGGCAGGCAGCTGTGTGTCACGTGCTCAGTACATGTACATTCTCGCGTGATTATTGCTGTCCCTCTCAGGCTGGCAGAAGACATTACCATATATGGCTACACGGCGCGAAATCCAGCCAATGGCAGAAGACATTACCTTATAGGGCACGCGTTAGAGTCTTCCGTCTCGCTCATCACGGACAGAGAACTCCGGCCACCGTTCACCGAAGCATGAGACATATTTCAGACAACGGCGCGAGCGGTCGTACGCACTACTACGTACTGTCGGGCAGTATGCCACCCTTCGACGCGGCTAATTAAGTCTTCACTTACGATCCCAGTATGGCGCTATCACGACAGACGCCTGTATAATCCTACTGCCGCCTACTTTATACCATGGCAGCCCTGGCCGCCCGGCTTTTAATCCGCCTACATTGCCGATAGCCGCTTAATTCACCGTTATCACCCACCGGTTCGGTAAGCTGACCGAATCCGCCCACCATGATGCCGAGAAGCCGCCCACGCACCCCGAGCCGCCCCGTTCCTGCACCCGATCTATGAGCTTTGCTCTAGATCTCTCCACTTCGTAGAAAGCTGCCTGCATCCGTACGACGCCACGTGAGATTCTAAACCCTCTTATAGTATTTCCGAGCCTAAATTCAGTAGTATTTCTAGTGCCTCTCTCTCTCTTATGCTAGGCCTTAAACAGCTTACCTGGTTGCCTGTACTGTTCACCCTTGCATTATTGAATACATTTGAATTGTGCCCAAACCTTGTTTCATTGGAGTCAACCATCGACAGCCTCGGAGGAGCCCTACGACCCTGAGCTGAGCCTTCCAAGCCGAGGCATATTGCCCCCGGGGGGCCTGCTTAACACTTGTTCCCCCCCCGGGAGGGACATATTTCTGGAGACCAGAAGTATAACACTGGACCCTACGTGGCTTCAGTATCACCCTGGCCCCAGGAAGTATGACAAGTCGATGAATTATTTTCCTATTTGGTATCTAGTGGGATGACTTGTAGTTCTTGTATTGTTTTCTATTTATTATAATTATTTAGTGCACTCACATAGCATGGATTGGCTAGATGATTATGTGGAAAAGAATGTGGAAGGGCTTAGTTTTTCCCGTGGGGAAGATTTAACCCGGACATAAAGTCAAGATATAAATAATAAAGCTTTAAAATAGACTATACTAGAAAATGTAAAGAAATATGGATTTTTACAATACACTTCTAAATAAAAGATATCCACTGTGGTAATGGTCACTCCAGTGAAGTCTTCAACAAAGGTTTAGTATAAGGTATAGTTCACCAGGATATGATACTATAAATTGCTTCAGGCAGTCAGGTAGGTACTTCAAAGTGGAAATGCCTTCAAATCGATTTTGGCCCGACGGTGTTTGTGATGACATGGTTGCTTACGAGGGGTTCATTTCACATTACATGGGCCCAATATATTTGTAACCGCGTCATAACATTATGTGACTCCTATTTTCTTCGTGTGGTGATGATACTACATATGTTACAGACATGCTCAGTAGAACTCTAAAGCTAAAAGATAAAGAGAAACTGGAAGATGAGTTTGTATGTTTTTAGATTTTCACGGCCAAAAGTATTTTCGTTAATTGTTTATGGGGTGTTATGCTGTGTTCATACATCTGCCCTGATGATGGACACTGCAACGCTGTTCGAAAAGTTGGCTAAAGAAGGAAGTAGCGCAACACGGCATAACACCCCAAAAACAAATAACGAAAATACTTTTGGCCGTGAAAATCTAAAAACATATCCTACTTTTATTAGTATTTGCGAGATGTGGGTACCGCCGCCTCGGTATCAATTTATTGGATTACCAATACTAATGCCATAGGTCATACCGAGTGGTTCGCTACGTTGGTGACTTAAGAGGAGTGGCCGGGTTCATTCGGGTGGGGTTTTTCTGGGCTCTCTTGGAACATCACCTTGCACTGGAAGTGGGAGGAATGAAAACATTCATCCGTCACTCCTGGACACACTGATCCCCAGATTCCTAATCGCCCCCCATACCTTTTTACTTTCCAGAACATCCTCCCCTTTCTTTCCTAAAAATACCTACACACAGCATCCTCGTAGATGACGTAAGCCCCAAAGGAAAATGTTTTCCTTAGGGTCAACAGTTTTCTGTGTGGAGCTAGTGTAAAAACAATAAAAAAACTGCTGAATTGAAGTGTTTAAAGGGCTCAGGGGGCCTAGTCTCTATCTTTTATTAACCTCAGTTAGCGCGTTAATTACGTCACAAACACGTATTTTGACAGCTACGCTAATTAGCGTAACTGTCAAAATACGTGTTTGTGACGTAATTAACGCGCTAACTGAGGTTAATAAAAGATAGAGACTAGGCCCCCTGGGTGATTTTAAATCAGATGACGTCATATCATTTTCCCCACTTTTTCCCCCAGTGGCGCTTCGATCAGTTTATTTTAAATAGTTTGCTTTTATCGATATATTACATGCATACAAAAAAACTTCATTATTCAGTTTGTTAATCTGAATGCATTTATTTTTTCATACAGCATTTAAACTAGTAAATAATCAATTACAATCTATGATTTTGAAGAAATTTTATTTTATTGAATTTCAGTACTTAATAGGCAATGATGCCGAGAAATTAACAATCGTGGATGTTTAAATACAAAGTAATAAGAAAAAAATAACAAAAGGAGTAACAAGTTTGAACACAAATAGGTTTATTAACAATTTTTTTGTTGGCACCTGTGCTGATGGGACCCCGATTTGGTATGTACAATGTTGTTGATTTTATTTTAAACCCTTCAACTCACCGTGATATGGTTAATGGTGAAACATTAATTTTAAAAGTGTTTAAATGGGCCATTAAAAATGTCTATTTCATCATTAGAGCAGTATACAGTATTATAATTTCATAATGTTCGCGATATAGAGGAGGAATATCCTACATTTGTGTGGTAGGCTATAATAAAGAAGTGTCTTTCATCCTGCTTGTTGATTTTCTTGGTGTGTGTTGATGTTAATTTGATATAAAATATCAACTGATACATGTTATATTATGTAGAAGCAATAAATCTGAAAGTTTACATCTGGCTATCAGAGAGAGTAGTTTATAGTTTGTATAATAAAAGTCGGTATCAATTTAGTTAAATTTTTGAAAATAATGCTATTTATTCAATGCTGTGCGATGGTACGTCATGAATTTTCAAAAAGTTAAAAGTTAAATGGGCGCAAAGCAATTTTATCTACTGTGTCGAAATAAATTAATATTTCAGCTGGTTAAAATCCAATCGCTGCATTCTTTGGTTACAATATACAGAGGAGATATTATTGCAAGGATGTTGCAAAAATCAATTGCACGGTTGATTTCAAATCTGGTCGAGAAGACATCGAAAAATTTTATCCAAAAAAAACAACTCTTTATCTCATAAACTTTCATACTTACATGACCGAATCAAAACAATGATAATAATACAAGATTTCTGTACAGGAGGCCCCAAGAAATATATTTTCTCTCAGGATTTGTCTCATGGAATTTTGCAGAGACCCATGTTATAGGAGAGAAAAAATACGGAAGCCAGCAAATCGTTCCACAGCCGCTGGAAAACACAATAACAAGTCGTGCAAACGACCTGGTCTCATGTGACAAATGTTGTCAAATGTTGGACACGCGTTTGGCATATGTTTTCTGACTGTGCACCGGTTCTAAAGCATTAAAAAATACTAATTCCTAGGGGCACCTTCCATTGAAAAACCGGTAGAACAAGGTCATCATTCCCACTCTATGCCTGAATATATAAAAAATAATCGTGGTCCTGAGAAAAATTATGGGATGATATAATTCCAATTATTGAAAGAAAAAAAATTAACCCTCCACCCGTCCGTCTTTTTTCCAACGCGAGGTGTCGCGCGGGGTCGCCTAGAACCCCAAAAATAAATATAATTAAATTGTTTTTATAGCATTCATTTGATGTTTTACTGTTAACTGATTATAGTCAGGTGATGATGGCTGCATTGAAATATTTAAAATTATATTTCAATGTAAAAGGTTAAAAATCAACAAAGAACATTCTTTTATAATTTTGAACCATACTTTTAAATAGAAAACATTTTTAAAAAATCTAACCAATTTTTATCAAACTTATTAACTAACTTAATTTTATTTAACTATTTGAGATTGATACAGACTTATTATTATTACAAAGAAAAATCTACAAAATAAAATGGAAACACATATAAACTTGGTTTTTATAGTATTTTAATGATTTTTTTAACCTCACGCCAAAACACAAGTCTGTATCTTACAGCTCATATGCGCAGACTGAATTTCGGTGGCGTTAGTTTCAAGAAAAGTCCCTTTTAGGAAGCTACCTAAAGTAAGGAATCAGTGGGAACATTTAAAATGTACATAATTAGCATTTCTGTAAAACCTGGACTTTTAAAGACCCCACGCGACGGTTGATGGTTAAATAATTTTCTGTTTAAATATTACATTATTCTTAGGTACTTTCTTTATCTCTGGTCTGAATTATTATAATCACATTCAGTTTCAATTTTGAAAATTATACTTAAATTCAAAGCAAATTTAAGTTCATTAAACGTGCAAAAAATCACGCAAGAATTTTTAACCCACAACACATACAACCGAAATAAGTACGTTTGATAGTTATTTTGTTATCGAAAGCATCCAATAAGTTCCCATAATCCTTTCAGTACGCCTACAGCATGTGGTTTGGCTAATCCCCAGATCAAAATGCAGCTATTTCCACCAATATTTAACTAGTATCCTGCGCCTCTTTGTGTCCTGCGCTTTTTAAGTCCTATTGTCGAATAACGTATAATAATAACGGAGCACATTGATAGCTCTTCACGCTTTGACGATTTCAAGCATTTATCCCCCAAAAAGTAAGGGTATTATTTTCCAATTTTGCACAACAGGGTAATCGATATATGGCTAGATTTCGCTATCACAAAATTTAAAAAATGTTTTGTTTGCTCCAGGTCCACGAAGCAATATTTTTTTTGCATTAACTCCACACAAGAGGCCCTGAGGAAAATGATTTCCCTAAGGGCCTATGTCATCTGAGAAGCTGCGTGGTGGGTCTTTTTGAGGAGAGAAGGAATTAACATTGATATCGAAGAGACCCGTGTTGTAGGAAGGAGGTAACACGAAGGCCAGCAAATCGTTCTACAACCGAGCTGTTGAACACAAGTACAAAACGAAGAAGCGACCCGTTCTCATGTGACAAATGTCAACCGTATACATATGTTATTTCCTGACTATGCACCGGTGCCGAAGGGATCAATGACGCTTGTTCTTCGGAGCATCTTCCATTGAAATACTGGTAGAACAAGGATAGCCATCCGACGTCTGTGCTCTAAAAATTGCAATCCATCTGTTAAGATGGAAGAATCTATCAAACGGACCGCCCGTTTTGGCACAGAGTCGAGGGTATTTTTAAGGTATTTTGGAGCTCCAGACTATAGGTGGCTGCCACTTTTAGTTTGTATAGGGTTAGCAGTTGTGTACTATTAAAGTATCTGCGGGCCCTATACAGTACGCCCAGTTTTTGATAGACTAACTTTACTCTGGCTTCGATGGAGCCCCCATATCTGAGCTGGTCACTTAGAGTTACACCAAGCATATCAATGGAGAGCCTGTTTGGAAGATTGATTCCGTTGAAGGAGACTAGATTTTCATTTCGATCCCTTTTAGACGTAATCAGACATGATTGGTTTTTTGAAACATTGAATTCAATATATTGATTAATTCACGAATATATTTAATAGAGGGATTGTTTCCATTGCTTGCCTATATTTTATTATTAAGAACAAAAGTTCAAGCCCAACCCCTCAGGCCTCGAGCAACTTCTGTCAGATGGACAAAATATTTCAACTTTGTACTAAAATTCAAATAAACAGATTATTTTTTAAGTTTTCTTAAAAATTAAAAACTATTTTTGAATGGCGATAAAATATGCTTTCAAATTATATTATTTGGCATAAACGTTTCATTTTTTAATGTAAATTTTTTTAATGCAAACATATGTAAATGGTCTTTTTTCTAACTAAAATTACTGTTAATGGGGAAAAACATACATAATATTAAACAAATGTGTAATGAACGTTATCGTCAGTTATTTTTTTGTCGTTGTACATAAAGCATGATGTTTTCTCATGTTTTCTCTTGCGAGCACTGTTTAGATCATATGTATCACAAAATGGCACAATGACGTAGCCTTTGGGGATGCTATGACGGTGATATTATTGAGGAGAGGAATGAAAGAACCTTTATCTGATGATTTTGAGAATTTTCCACTTTTATTAACTAAAAATAAGATAAGACATATGATGCACCGCCACACATATTTGTCTGAAAGAAATTTATTATATATATTTTTTGTCATGACCCGCCTAAAGCATTTAATTCACTTGATCTTGTCATGTCTTCCACATGGTAGATACCTTCAGTATTACTTTGGTGCTTGATATAACTTGTTTGGTGGTAGGATCCAAATGGCCAAGTACCTACATCTCCTTCCCCTTATCAATCCCTACAGCCTCACAACATACCGTAAATGGGAGAATAAATGTATCAAATAAATAAATCAGGTTTTTGGGCTTCTTGTGCAGAAACAACAAGAAAAGTTACACTTCATTGTAAAAAACCATGAATGTTTCTCATAAAATATACATATTTATATAACGAAAAGACGAATTACAATTTCCAACAAAGTTCTCAGCGGTAAGGCTATCTACCTTCGTACGGTACGAATATCAATAAGTAAAATCAATTATGCGAGGTGCCCACTATCAATGGTCGGTATTGTTTGAACATTAACCACGACTTCATAGTTTATAACTCTACCCATGTCAAGTTGCAAACAATAATTGTTTGCAGTATGATCATTAAACTTTCCGTAATATCTAATGTTGTGGGTGCGAAGCAATGCTACGGAAAACGATTGGCCTTACCACAATAAACTTGACCGTATATGATTGTATTTCATTTTTTATGAACAAGAACTTTATTTTGTTTATTTATTAATTATCAACAACCCTAATGCGTTTTTAGATGATTTACCGCGAGATTCAGAAACAAACGATCTGTGTATTTTCAATTGTTTTTTTTTATATTAGCTCTTCACACGAGGTCCTGAGGAAAATAATTTTCCTCAAGGCCTATATCATCTTTGAGAGTGTTATGTGGAGGGACAGTAAGATTTGAGATGGAAAAAAGGTATGATGGGTAGGTGGAAATCTGGAGGTCAGTGTGAATGTGTCTGTGTCTCCAAACGTAGCGAACCAGTTAACGGCGATACCCATACCCGCCTCTGTCTGTAAGTGATTTGTTCAGTTCTTACCAGCTGCTAATCTGCAAATCTCAAGAAAGCCCAATACTTGAATTTAAGAGCCGCCTCTGTGCCGGAGCCCCAAAGCACTTGATAAATCAACTTGAGTCTGAGTCTTGAATCTTATTGACATTCTGAGTCTGCTCTATAGATATTTCAATGAAACCTGCTCTAAGTAGCTGGAAGCATTGATCCCCCATGCAACGGTGCGCGTGCGTAAAACTTAAAGGACACGAGTGGAACTCCCGTTCACAGTTGATGTCAACTTCATGAGAAATGGTCGTTTCTTCGACTCGTTTTTATGTAAGTCAGCTCGTATTTGGAACGAGCTACCTACTTATATGTTTCCTCCTGCATTTGTAAAGACTTGTTAAAAAAAATATGCTTTAGTCCTGCGTGAAATCTGGTTCATTGAACTCAAAATTGCTCTAAATTTAAGAACTGATTGTTTGAAGGATTCAGACGAGTGATAATATAGGTACCTACTTAAAAGTTGTAGAAAATGAACTTGAAAAGTATTGTAGAAAAATATACTTCTTAATTTTAACCGTAATATATCATAATTAGTATTTAATTTATACTAATCATGCTTTAGTTGGCTAAAGGCTCTTCGGGTCACATGGTCTCGTTTACAAGATGTGCCGAAGATAACCCAAGGTAGATGTGCATTATCAGTTAGAAAGTTAGAAAGGACGTTAGTCCTCCGGACTATATTTATAAATTACTACAAGTCAATAAATAGTACTGTGCATAAAAGAACCTATATCTTTTAACAGGCATATTTATAGTAGAGGAGAATACTGGTCCCAGTACTGATAAATAACGAATTTCTACGAAAAGGATATAACAGAAATTACATTAAGTCCCGGCTTTCCGGATTCTTACCGATTTATTATATAATTTCATTAAATACTTTAAGTTTTGTATATTTTTATTGAAGATAATATCTTTACATTACAAAACAGAAATTATATGAAATTCCCTCGATAGAAAAAAATCGCAAAGTATGTTCCGAAAATTATTATAAACACGTTTTTTTCTGTTATTTCCTATGCATGAAGAATATTACAGTGTTTCTTTAAATGCTATATTAAAGTCATGTTTTATTAAATTTTTTCACAATTTTCGCTTAAATATTATCGTTTTGAATATTAGCGAGCTCTCTCTTTCATTCCTATTTAAATATCTCTCCATCTTCTTCTTTTTGCATGGATATCACAATTTTCCGAGAACCCTCAATTTAATTCCTCTATTTGAACTTTGGGTTTAAAAACTCTATTCTGTTGAGTAATGCAGAGTCAAATTCAATTCCTCACGCCAATAACAGTAGGCCCAAGTCAATCACATTACCGGCCTAGGCCTACCTTGTTCCGCACATATCAATGACCACGCTTGATTACTAATTCACGATACCGGGAAGGTTTCGCCGCGATAAATAACTACCGGCATAACAGTACGTCGCGTTGGAGGTAGTATTGGGGTCGTGTTCACGCATATATTAACAACCCTGTACCCCTGATTGTAAGGCTTTATTCTAGATTAGTTTATAATAAAGCAAAATGCCCTTTCAAAACTCAGTACCTTTCATTGTAATGTTTTTTTTTCATGTTTGGAATAATAATAACTTTTAAAGGTAATACCCATAAATATAATATGTCATTAAGGAAGAAAATAATATTGATAAATTTTAAAAAAATTGAAAAGATTAATACATAGAACATTGAAAGGGTAACGGTCGCATCTTACTCGAACACGGAATCTCTTGTATTACCGGTAAAAATACCTTAAGGTGACACTATACCCTAAAATATATTCAGAATCTTAACGACATAAGTAAAGAAGTCGTGTATACAAATTGCGATTCGCGACCCGTGTATTAGACGGACCTACTGTCGAATTTGCCCTAGAAAGGAAGAAAAGAAAAGAAGAAGAAAGAAATAATGTGGGAATCTTAACGACGTATTTGATTAAAATTAAAATTAAAAAGTAAGTGAAGTAACAAATATAAGTAATTAAACAAATATGCGCCCGCGGCACGGCGTATTGAACGGACGTACGGTCGAATTCACTCTAGCAGGCCTGGAAATTCGATCTTTTCGCCCCTCTAAATAACGTATTACTCATAATGTTTAAGATGTTTCTAAATGAATACCTTTCGAAATTATTAATTCATTTTCTATAAAAATAAAATCTGGTGCTCACCGCTGGCTTTAGTTGTACGACGTATAACAATTTTTTAAAGGAGTTGTACGTTAAAAAAAATGAAGGCAACATACTATTTTATTAATCTAAAATATAAATAACTTGCATCGACGACCTCCGCAGTCCAGTGGGTAAGACTCTTGACTCACAATCCGGGGGTCGAGGGTTCGAACCCGGCGTGCGCAAATAAATTTTATTTATTTTGTGTTATTTCACAATTATTCATTTAAAATAATATATAGTATATTTGCGGCACGTTCCAGAGTGTAAGATACTATCAGTATCGCCCTGGTGTAAGACCACCATTCAGAATTGAAAAAATGCTTGAAAATGGCTTTAGCCGTGTTTGGTGACCAGCTCTGAATAGCCAGGTACATCCCAACCTTCCTCTTCCCCACCTCCTTCCCCTCCCCACTACCTTCAGCCTCACAACATACCCCAATTGGGGATGCCATAGTCTCACTGGCTCCAGACGGGAGCAGTTGAGATTCTTGTGCGGTATTCACTATAAAAATTTAAAAAAAATCCCTTGTGAGGCATGGAAATAAAAACGATATTAATTCAATTACGAATTCGCAAAAATAAATTAAAATGTGAGCCTCGGGCGAACCCCCGATGAACTTGGTTATGTCTCGCTTTATCCAAATCGTATTTTTTTTAGAAATATCTTCTTCTTCAATGATGTACATAATTATATTGATGGGAACAACCTTAAAAATTTATTGCAAAAAGAGTTATTCCAATAAAAATTGAATTTACAATTTCATTTACACTTTCAGAAAAAGGTCAATAGATTTCCCACTGAAATAAAATTGTTTATGTTTATTCGAGACATTATCCATGATGATAACCAATTCTTTAGAATCTTATGATCATTGACGAAAGTGGTAGTCAAAATATGGGGAAAATTTGTTGAAGATAATATTGTTGATTCTGAAATTGAAATGTGAATTCGACAAAAATTACTTAAAAATAAGAGTTTAAAAAATTACTTAAGAATAAGGCCCAATGGCCAAGTTAGATAGGGCTTTTGTCCCAATAAGTCAAAGCAATATCCTGGGTTCGAGTCCCAGATGCGACCGTTTATTGTTTTTTCTATGGATTGTTCTTTTTCATACATATATTCGCTTAGATTTATTAGGACTATCTTTTTATTTATTTCTTTGGCATTAATTATGTCGCAATTTCTAGACGTTTTATTTAGAAAAGTTTTATTTCACATATACATTTGTTACTCAATTTTTATTTATCTGCTCCCAGTTTCGACATATCTGTATCATTCACAGCAATCTTAAAACTAACTTAAAAGTTATCATTTTCACTCTTGGCTCTACAACCCCTGGTGGGTCTTGGCCTCCTCCAAGGTCTTCCTACACGCATCTCGGTTTTGTGCCAGCTCTCTCCAGTTTAGAAGCTTCAAGGTTGATATATCTTTGAGGAAGTTGTTGCTCCATCTTAATTTTGGCCTTCCCAGGCTCCTCCACCCTATTGGTTATGAGTTCAGCAGGGACTTTGGTGCTGGATGTTCGGTAATTCATTAAGGTCATTCTGTGACGTTTAGATTCTTAAACAGAGTATAAAGCTAATTGTTGTAACGTCTGCGACAAAATCCATTTTCTAAAACCGGTCCGAAGATACGCCTCAAAATTTTCCTTTAAAAAAAGTCCAATGTTCAGTGCCAAAAAAAATTTTAACTTCAAAGTTATACAAGTACAAAAATCTTTAGATTTTATAAGAAAATATCATAAAGCATTTGAAGCAATAACCTACTGAAAAATATTGCATTAAAACTTTCATTTGGGGTAAATATATTACCCTCCTCGGAACGGGAGTCCTAAAAGTGAAAACAACTATAAATTTTATACCTAATTCTTTTTATGTCACAATAACAATTATAGTTATACCCTTATACTACTAATGGATATTGTTGGTTATTAGTTATCACGTTATTACCTTGGTTTTACCGTTGCGGAATGCATTTCGGTAATAAATCAAAATTTATCACGATTCTTTGCGCCACTTGGAATTACCGGACTCGTTGTGTTTCCTTGCAAATCTTTCTTCCAATCTCTGCAATGGAAATGTCTTGGACTGAGTCACTGACAAAAACTCCGTATACGATAGCTTATATTTATATTGCAGGAAAAACCTTTTAGCGTACAGAAAAAAAAGATTTGTTTCGACATGATTTGGAAAATTACTAAATTATGTTATGAATTAGAGCTACCATAGATATTCTGGATCTAGTCAGTGAGAAACTTTATCTCAGTCAAAAAGTTTATTGAAGTAAAACTTCTTTACGCACTCTCGACTTAGGGGTAAGCTAGTGAATAAGTTCCGAAAAGTGTGATGCGTTACGAAAAGTGTGATGCGAACGGTAATCGATGCGAACGGTGATCGTTGTGAACGGTGATCGTGCGAGGCGTACATACTTCACAACTGAGGTAAGGCGTACGTACTAACCCAAGGTCGTAGGTCACCCAAGGTCGTAGGTCGTCCCAAGGTTGTAGGTAACCCCAAGGTCGTAGGTCACCTTATGGTCATAGGTCACCCCAATATCATACGTTATTTTATAAGTTAGTAAAGTTTTACTACAATCGTGTGGTCTAAAGCACACTCCTTTTTTTCTGAATATACTTGAATAAAGTGAGCTGTTGTTTGTAAAAGGGGAAGTTTTTTATTATAGACTCTTTCGATATAATTAAAATCTAGATTTCACTCAAAAAAGCGCACACTATTGCAAATAATGATTAAATATTATTTATCTGATGTTTTATCAGCGCGCTGATAAAATATGCAGCGGAAGGTAATTTCAGTTCCATCCTTTTTTAATATTATCTCCACACAAGAAATCCTGAGGAAAATAAATTCTCTCAGAGCATATGTTACCTTTGGGGAGGCTGCGTGGAGGGACTTTTTGGTAAACAAAGAAGAATAAGTTCTGAGAAGAAGAAGGTATGAGGGGTGGGTTGGAATCTTGGGGTTAATGTGTCCAGGAGCAACGGACGTCTGTAACCATTCCTCAGTAGGTGGGTTGTGGTGACCTATGGCAGTTGGTTATTCAATAAAAGTTTCCGGGGCTGCAGTACCCTTAACAGTCTCCCGAATTGAGTCGTGAGAGACCACATTTATTCTATCTTAAAAAATACTGAATGGCCAATGCTCACTACAAATTTAATTCCTTCCGTGCATGTTAAAATGGTAACCTGGACACCAAATATCGATAGCCAATATGAATTCCAAATTTTATCTTCCTCATCTTAATTCCTTCCAAATCTCTTCAACCTCACAACGTATATATTATCCCTTATTGGTACTCTTGTGAAAATAAAGTACCCAATTTTAGAAAATAGATAAAACTGTCATCGTATTGATCAATTAAATCGAGACATTAATAATTTACATTAAAATACATACTGTGTTTTTCCAGAACGGAGCTCCACAAAGAAATAAGAAAAATTACCATACGACAAAATAAATGGCAAGTAATATGTTTAAAAATATAGTCGACTTTATCGCTGCGAGCTTTCTATAAATAAATCCAGCGAATAAATGTCACCATTGCTCTTATGCTGGCTTTTGGTTCCACGAACCTCGTTTCTGTGCAAACCACGAACCTTTACAAATACAGTACCGATCAAAAATAACAACCCAATCTTCAACAAACTATACCATTAATATCCTATTAAAAAAGCCCATGGACAAAAACATTTTAAATTCAATGCAATAGGCCACTTGCATGCATTTCATAACGACTTGGAAAAAATCGTGTGGATAGATTGTTTTACTAAGATTACGAAAATGTTAGTAAAATTTTTTAGAAATGAATCTATAGTTTATTTTATTTTTAAATGAATAAATCCATTATGTGAGCTAGTGACGTCACTAAATGAAAATGTCCCGTCTCCGATTATGTTCCCTTAATTTTGTAAAATTCCACACTGATTAATTTTTTTTTATATGGCAATACTTTGATTTTCGGCGAATTTTTGAATTTTCGCCTAACGTTCACTAGATTTATTGTTTGTTCTATGTGAACTTATCTTTGGTTTGATTTTTTGATTAAGATGGCGGTGTGTTTACAGATGTTACGAAGATACAATTTATTGCTATTCGTATGGAAAACGTTATTTTTTTAAATTATATTCGGCTGTGTAATTATCGTTTTTTCGCACCCATAAAATGTCCCGTCTTTCCGGTTAATAAAAAATGGTTTGATTTTTCGGATTGAAATTTTCAAAAAACCGCCATGGTTTCAAAAATACGATTAAAAAAAATACAGAAGGTCTTAGAATATTTACCTAAACCGGAAAAATTAAAAAAAATGTGATGCAAGTGGCCTATTATACTCTACTACTTATAATTCAACTTGTATAATAATATAATTATCCTTTAGCGGAATAGATAAATATCTAATCTATTCTGCTGTTTCAGCGGGATATATACAGAGGATAGACCGCTGGACTATGTAGTATTTCCACAAACGAGGGATTCTGTTGAAAATGTACGAAATATTTAAAGATCATTTTTCTGATTTTAATCATCCTACTAATAATGTTTGTTTTTATGTTTTCATTCAATTTAATTTATTTTAAAAACGATCTAAAACTGACACAATTAAAACGGCCCGTGGTGGGCAAATCGGATTGTGATGTCACAAGCGTCGCTCAACTTGGCCAGCATAAAAAAAACACTATCGGTGAGCGTCCACGCTCATGACGTCACACGATAGCCCCACCCCAAAATATCGTTTTAGCGGTTTTGGGGATTGTGATGGGTGTTGTGTAAGTGTGTAGATGGCAAAGCGAATAAGTAAGACGATTCAATACTTACAAGTTTATTAACACTATTTACAGACACATAAATCTCCAATTTAAATATATGCAATAATAAAGAAATGTGAAGGGCAAACAAATATTATAGACCAGTGACTCCTGACCGAGAGTTAAAGCAGAATGATCGTTAGTTTTTGATGCAACGCGAGGCAAGTTGCTTGAGGAAAGGTTTGCATCCCATTGGTGCCTGGGGGACCAATCAGGTGGCCAGACGGTGCAGATCAATGTCCTTTATTCTTCCTCCACATCAGCCCCCTTCCCGAAGACTCCAACACCATAACAATCTCTAGTGAGAAGGCTCCGGGGGTTGGTCAACGTCGGGACCTGTGGGCATGGAAAGTGAAGTTTTAGAAAATTCAAGGAATGTACCCATTATGGCAATGTTTTAGTCTCTTATATTGGCTGAGATATAAAAAGTTTGAATTGGGTTGAGTTTTAATTTATTATAAATTTTTTTAAAGATTTGAAAATTTTGAAAAATTATTTTATCAGACTTATTTGGTTCAATATTTTAAATGATAAAAGAAGATAATATTTAAAAAAAGTTTCTAAACTCTAATTGAAATTAATAACAGCTCAAGTTGATTGCAATGAGTATCTGTTATAAAATAAATGACTCATGATAGGTAAGAAGTTAGGTACTTCGATTCGGCCAAGCGCAGCGCATTAAAGGACTGGAGTACATTCATAGGTACCTAATGTTTACATTGCAAGAGCTCGTAATGCTAATAATAATAGTGTTCGCTGCCTATTGTTGACTTTAAGTAAATAATATTT
The DNA here is from genome assembly GCA_917563855.2 of Limnephilus lunatus. NCBI lineage: Eukaryota > Metazoa > Arthropoda > Insecta > Trichoptera > Limnephilidae > Limnephilus > Limnephilus lunatus. The sequence continues at coordinate 86,906,635 of OU830594.1, read as the reverse complement.
ATGTGTAAGTAGATAGATACCTGTGCGCTCGCTAACTACTTGCTAATAGTATTATTAAGCGATAAACGAATATATCGGCAAATATTTTAAGCAATAAAAAAGTGGAATTACCCCATTTTTACACCAGTCATTTTTGTCACAAACTCCGGCCTGCTTCATTTCGTCGTCCCAAACGTATAATAATACATTATGCTTTTCTATTGTTACAACGTTTTTATAAATAAGTTTTAAAAATTCCTAAACTGGTTCAAGAACGTTAAACCTAAGCCTTGTATCGGATCAAGCAAGTTATTCGAACAAAAAAAACTGTAGCATACATCGTTGACCATCAGCGCCTGTTATACACCACAATGCTACAAAAGCCGATTGATAATCAAACTTGATTGGCAACAATCGATTCCTCCCAATGAAATATTATGTAGATTGTTGATGAACTGGGTGCTTTAATTGATGAATAGTATTGAACAGGCGTTTGTACAATTAACAGCTTTTATAAAAAAGCAAAACGTATACTTTATCGGCCACCAAGCTTTTAAAAATAATATATTATTTTATTTTAAAGAAACTATTGATTACTTCGACAATTATAAGATACAAAAATTGCTAAATGGTAATCCATCACCTTTTTTTTAATTTTTTTTTTTATTATAATCTTTATTTATCAAGTTACATAGGTGATTGTACTGTGCCTCTCTCACTATGAATTCCTGTGTTAAGAGCAGGCGTATTTTAACATAAGTAGTTTAATATAAAAAGAAGAATAAGGATAACAACAACAATGTTAAATACATTTAAAGGTACAAGGACAATCAGCATTGTACCAAAGGAAAAGCATGCACTAGGAGGTTATAAAAATATTGTTTATATATGATCTGTCTTTGCTAGTGATCCAAGACTTGGTATCTGATTTGTATTTTACATAATAAGTGTGCTGTCTAATGGTCAGTGGAAGTGTATTATAAAGTTTAGTTGCAAAGTATCTGAAGTTTCTTTGACCAAACGTTGTTTTGGCGAAAGGGCTAAGTAAGAGATTTTGCCCTTTGGTTCTCGTATCACGAACAGTTTGGAAATTGTCAAAAACAGTTCTATGTTTGAATAGGTAAGTCCAAAACACCGATTCTGTTAGAATATAACAAAATAATATGTTACCACTAACGCCATCTAGAATACAATCATTGTAACTGTGTATTAACAATAAAAGTCAGTCTATCGAAAACCTCTCTGCTGTTTCATTAGGTTATGGGACCCAGTGAACAATTCCGGTGCAGAATACGCAATTAGTATATTTTTTAACTTTTTGATCGTGCACAGTGTGGAAAAATGTCGGCGAATTCTTCAGTAAACGTTCCCAGGTTGAAAGGGCGTGAGAATTTCGACGATTGGTCTTTCGCAGTTGAAAATTTCCTCTTCCTGGAAGGTGTGAATTTGAGCAGTACGCAGGTGCTAGCTGAAAAAGACGACGGAAAAGCAAGAGCAAAGCTGATAATGACCATTGATCCATCTCTGTATGTCCATTAAGGCGGGTCACGATTGTATGGGGGAAAAAAAAAACTTGTTTTGGTTTGTCTGTTAGTGATAAAAGGGTGTTAAATGAAGATGTAAAATCACGTAATTTTTTTAATAATATTTGGATATCATCTTCTTCCTCCGGATTGAGTTTGAAATTTCACAAAATAGAGAAAAACCCACCCTTGTTAAATCTCTAAAAAATATTAGATAAACAATTAAAAATGAACTTTTTTTCAATAAAATACAAATTAGAGAGAATATTCTGACTTATTTATTAAAAAAATATATGATTATAATTAAAATTATCTCAAGACAGTGTATTCAAATACCAGCAAAATCCTTCTTACTCTCAAATTTCGGCATTATTTTGCGAGACTCAATCTTTGCCTTAATAAGACCTTCTCTTGCAGACTTCGTACATAAAGTAGTCGAGGCTTCAGTAACAGTCTTTACAGCTCTTTCAACTGCTTGAGTATGACATGGCAGACGCAGAAGAGGCAATTTACCTTCTCCCCCCTGTGCTACAAATAATTGAAGATCTTCATCCGATATATTCTTCAGTATTGGGGGTTCGGTTACATTTTGCTGCCAATTAATAAAGTCGTAGTAATATGATGCATCGAGGTTTATGTTTGGAAGTTGGAACAGCCTTGTTTTACTTAGTTTCTTACTGCGTGCTTTTAGAACACGACGCGCAGCTAATTCCCGGATATGCTTGTGAGGGTCAGTTAACATTGCAAGTAGTAAATTTTCGGGGTGTGCGAAGTAACTGTTTCTTTCTATGACTGGATCAATTATAGTTTTTAGTTCAGGGGATAAGTATCTAGACGCTGAAATTATCTGCCATAGGTGACGTGCTCCATCTTTACAGGTGGGATGAGTGTTAATACTGAACCAAGTCGGAGCATAAACTTTAACAACGTACGTTGCTAAAATAATAAGATTCTCTGTAGGAGCTTCCGTTGCAACATAAAGACGAAGAATTCGGTTAGCACGCGTAAGCCATCTGGCATGAGACATTTTTCCAGAAGATTTGTGGCCTAAATCTTCAGGTAATTCCCCCACCGTAACTGCAGATACGATTTTATACAAATATAACTGATCTGTACTTAGGTCTTTAGTTAATAATTCAGGCAACTCTCCGTCAATTTTCTGAAAATGAACAATAGGCTTTTTTTCACAGTTTTCTAAAGCTAGTCCTATTGTCCCTGAATATGTTTGAGGTCCAGATGTCTTACCGTCAAGATGTGTGAACAAATGACGGAATGGTAACTCGTTCATGTGAAGCAAGCAAATTATCCATTGCAATGGTTTATCCAAACGTTTTTCAAGCAAACGTTTTATACCTCCATGTTTTCCAACGTTCACGTTCGTTCCGTCACATCCAATAGCCATTAATGGTTCAAATGGTATTTCTTCCTTTAAAAAATAATCGACAATTGTTCTTTCTATAACTTTCGACGTGCCAGAGTTTGGTGCAATATAACCCAAATATATTGAGTCTGGCTCTTTTATCATTGAAATATGCTCTTCAATGATTAGTTATCTGTAATGCCTCCCCCCTTTTTCCCTGATAATTAATGTTTTATCTTTCCGGCCATCAAAATATAATGCGGGTATTTGTAAAACTATGTGTTGTGCCTTAATATTTTCCCTTGTTTTTTTTCGTTCTCTGCGAAGTTTACTTTTGTCAATAACTGGAATATTAGACTTGATGTCATACAGAACTGCTGAGGCAATGGCTGCCGCTGCTCTATCCGAAACTCCATATCTATCACAAGTTTTCGACAGTGTAGAATAATCAATAGTGACCGCAGCCTGCTTCTGAGGCATTTGAGATACAACATTTGGTTTGAAAACATCATTGCAATCGGAATCATTTGATGCAGATGACGTGGAAATATCGATTAGAGAGGTAGTTGGCTTACCTGTGCTTACCTTTTTAGACGTATGCAAGGATTTTTGCTTCAGAAGTTTTCTTTTCAACGCAGTTTTCATTCGTTTTGTTGTAGCGGTATCCACATTTCCTATTATCATTTTTCGAGTAGTACGTTGGTCACTAATGAAACTCTGTTCATTTACAGGTATTTTTTTATCTTAAGGACAGTCACATTTACTGAAATCTTTGCATTTGCAAGACGAAATATCAAACAGCACTTTACTTCTGCGACGGAATTCCTCCATTTTTTTCTCCGGTATTTTAGGATGTGACTTAAGAAGGTTTTTGCATTTAAAATGATATGACCTCAACATGCGTGCTACTCGCGAGTGTGTAACGATGGGAATAGAAGCCTTTCTCCATATTTCTTCAATTCGTGCTGTCACAGTACACTCTATTTGCTGAAATTTGGGTTCTAGTTTGGTCTCTTGATTTAATTTTATTTGATGCCTGGTCCACTCAAAAAACTTCATAACATCACAATAAGTTGGTAAAACATTGTCTTTAACGTCGCAAAATTTCACCAAATATGGGACTTTTTAACGCATTTCGAGTACGTTCCAAGTAGAGTACGTAGCAAGTAGCAATACTGACTCCAAACTCCGACGTCGGTTGCGCAGAGTCTCTGCGCTTAGTGCAATCGGTGCTTCCCCCGCCCTCACCTCGAGCCACTAATAGTCAAAACTCGGATTTTTTGTAAATGAATTCGTAAATACGTACCATATTTGCCATAGAATATTACAAAAAAAATAGTATAAAGGATTCGTAGTAACTTTTATACACACTAGAAAATACCTCTAAAAATGAAAAATTTCAAAACTTTGAAGTGAATCCGGAGGAAGAAGATCGTATCAGAAATTTAAAAAATTTTAAATACGTCGGTTTGAACCCATTTGGCACCCTTTTATCGCTAACAGAATCTAAAATTATCATTTTTTTTTAAATGACCCACCTTAATGTCCATATTAAAGGCGAAACTACAGTGCAAAGTGTATGGAAGAAATTGAAATCCTTGTTCGACGACTCCGGTTTCACACGCAGAATCAGTCTACTGAGGAATTTAATATCGATTCGCTTGGAGACTTGCAATTGTATGACTGATTACGTCACTCAATTAGTGGAAACAGCCCAGAAATTGAGAGGTACGGGTTTTGAAATAAATGATGAACGGATCGCTTCATTGCTTCTTGCTGGACTCCCGCAGATGTACGGCCCAATGTTAATGGCCATCGAACACTCCGGTATGAAAATGAGTGCAGATGCTATAAAAATAAAATTGTTGGACATGAGCATGGATTCTGAGGATAAATCGAAGGGTGCATTCGTCGTTGGAAATTCTCAGAGACGCAGCAGCGGCGGCGGCAGCAGCGGCGGCGGCAGCGGCATCGGCAGCGGCGGCGGCGGCAGCAGAAAATTTATGAAGCATCGCGACAATAACGATGAAAAATATTGTCAACCATCTGACAACCCAAATGCCAGATCATTAAAAATGATTCGTTGCTATAAATTCAAACAGATTGGGCATTATAAAAGTCAATGTCCTACAGAGAATGATACGAATGCATTTAGTGCAGTTTTCATGACAAACGAATTCAGTCATAAATATTGGTATATTGATAGTGGTACCAGTACTCATTTAGTTTCAAATGAAAACATGTTGTCAAATATTTCGTACCAACCGAAAACTAAAGAAATTATTGTGGCAAACCAAACTAGTATGGAAGTTTTATGTTCCGGAGACTTAAAAATAACGACTGCAGTAGGAAACAAGAAATATAAAATAGATGTAAACAATGTTTTATATGTACCTAACCTCACAACAAATTTGCTGTCAGTGAGTAGAATCGTTGCAAATGGCAATAAAGTGATATTTAATGAACTAGGATGTTCTATTAACAACTCAAGAAATTTTTGTATTGGTGAAGCAAAGTTAGAAAATGCACTCTAAAAATTGAACATCGTGAAGTCTCAGCATCTTTTAGCGGCGACAGTGAAGACTTCGAGTACAGCTCAGCACGGGCGACTAGGTCATATGAATGTTAATGACCTAGGCAAGATGAAGAATGGAGCAGATAAAGGTATGACATTTCAAGAAAAAATTGTTGAAAATTGATGATTTCCAATATGCAAGCTGACTTATTGACGAAAAGTCTGTGTATAAATAAACATTATAAATTTTTAAGTTCAATGGGCATATCGGAAGTTTAAATCTCGTTGTTTTTGTTAAGATGAAATTAGAATTATTTTGTTACGAGAGGGTGTTATAATATAACAAAATAATATGTTACCACTAACGCCATCTAGAATACAATCATTGTAACTGTGTATTAACAATAAACGTCAGTCTATCGAAAACCTCTCTGATGTTTCATTAGATTCTCCTAAAGATTTCATCCGAACTGCTTGTGATCGGTAGTTTTAGAATAATTTTTATAATTAGTTTCTGGGATTTGGAGATCGGATCAATGGCGGTAGCATTGATCATCCCCAGGCTATAATACCGTACTCGATTAGAGATTGACATAGTGCATGGTAAATTGTTTTGAGTTGGTTCAAGTTAAGAAAGTTACGAGCTTGTCTAAAGAAGTATGTAGATTTTCTAAGTTTGTTTGCTGTAGTGATAATATGTTCTTTCCACTTTAAATTACTGTCAAAAATAATACCCAAGTATTTGATTTTCGTAACACGTTCTAGATAGGGGCAATCACATATATTAGCATTTGACAGGGGGGCAAGCACAAATATGAATATTATTTTCAGGGTTACTTAGGGACGGATTTATACTAAACTCAATGTATTTGGTTTTTGACACATTTATTGTTAGTGTATTATTGTCTAACCATATTTTAACAATAACTATGCCCCTGTTTGCTTTTATGTGAACATCATACCAGTTACTTGATTTGAAGAGGAGAATCGTGTCATAAGCGAAACTTACGATTTTGGCATCTATTGGTAGATTACACAGTTCATTTATGTAAATTAGGAATAAAGTGGGACCCATAACGCTTCCTTGTGGCACGCCAAAACTAATTGGAAATTGATTGCTGAGGCAGTTATTGATTTTAACACTTTATCTACGGTTTGAAAGGTAATTACGAATAATACTAAGTTCATTCCCATTTATTCCAATGTTTGATAGTTTTTGTATTAGTTTGGAATTTGCGATAGTATCAAATGCTTTGCATAGGTCTAGAAATATTGCCATGCATTTTGATCCCTTGTCTAAGTTTTCATTTAAAAAGTCGGTAACTGTCGTAATGGCATCGGAGGTGCCTTTATTTTTCCTGAAGACAAATTGGTTGTGGGATAATATATATATTTTTTCAAGGTATTCGACTAATTGAACGTTGATTGCTTTTTCAAAGACTTTTGGATAGTGAATTTAGTAATGTTATTGGACGATAGTTAGTTATATCCGCTTAAGAACCTCCTTTATGTATTGGAATTATGATTCCGTGTTTAAGTTTATCTGGGAATTGGCCTTTTGCGATACTTAAGTTAATGAGATTTGTAAGGGGAATGGTGATTTCCGGTAAAAGTTTTTTTTAATGCAATATTTGAAATGTCGTCCAAGCCAGTTGAAAATGAGTTCTTTAATGAGTTTATGATCGTTCTAGTATCTTCATTCGAAATATTTTTTAGACTAAAATTCAAGTTAATGGGCCATTTTGTATTACAGCCTTGTGTGCTAGAATTGATAGAACTTTCACCGATATTTTTTGCAAGTTCTTCACCAATTTTAGAAAAATATTTGTTTGCGTGATTAACAATAATATTGGGATTAGTAAAACAACTAATTTCTTATTGTTTATAGTAAGTTGTTTCAAGTCACTTACAGAATTAGGTTTAGAATGGCTTCTTTAAGTGTTTTCCAAATTTTTTTAGGATCATTATTACAATTTTCTATTTTCTGTTTGTAATATATCTCTTTGGCCTTTCTTATTATTTGGGTACATATGTTTCTATATCTTTTATAAAAATTTTGAAGTTGTATATCGTAAGGATTGTTAATAACTTTTTTGTGGAGCTTGTTACGTTTACGGATAGATTTAATAATATTGTGGTTAATCCATGGCTTAATTGGTAAGAGGCTATTAGGAACATGCTTTATAGTAATATTAGTTTGTTGGTTAATGGTAGTTTGTAGGTTATTTATAAAGTATGTCCAGGCATCATCTGGATTTGTAATTTCATATAGTTCAGACCATGATTTACTCCTTAGCGAATGAAGAATTCCATCATAGTTAATTTTTTTTATATTTATTGTGTTTTTTTGTTTTTTGTCTTTCTGGTTGTATAACTGTATGGCAAGTATGGTGGTATAGTGATCAGTTAGTGTAGATTCATATACAATAGATGTTATTGGGTAGTTTGATTTGACCATGAGGTGGTCAATACATGAGATGGAATCCAGTATAGCACGTGTAGGAGTGTTTATGGTGCTTTGGAATCCATGGTATGAGAGCGTGTTTAGTTATTCTTGGCATTGCGGATGTTCGTTTGTGGGCAGAATATTTATGTTGAGGTCACCAGCAATAGTACAATTTTTAATATTACATAAATCAGTTAAACAGTTATTGATCGATTTTAAGAAAGGTAAAATATTGTAAGAGGATGGAGAACGGTATACTGCTAAGATACATGTGTCGTTGTTGAAATTTATTTGTAAACAATTTGCACCGCTGACTTGGATTTCTTTGACAGATAGACTAATTATGTCAGATCTAGTATATACAACAACTCCATCATTTTGTTTCGTATGCATTGAAGTTCTATGATGGTCATATCCTTTCATAATTTTATGTATATAGTTATTTGATAGCCAACATTCAGTAAGAATGAGAATATGGAAAGAGGTTCCAATATTATGAAGTTGTAACAGAAATTCATCAAAATTTTTAGAAATGGACCTAATATTTTGTTGTAGGATTAAAAGAGAGAAAGAGTTAGATCGTAGTACATTTTTACAGAAATTTGGATTTGACGTTCTATAATTTGTAATAAAATCCATTTTTGGATTGCAAGTTTAACAATAGTTGAACACTCGTAGACAGTAGGTAGTCTTGCGAGTTATTTGGATTAGTAGAATCCATAATAATATTATGTAGATTAGGAAATGTTATTTTGGGCAGTGGTTTACGAAAGTCTCCCCATTTTTTTTAGATCGTTTTCATGGTTTATCCGGATTATTTTATCACCTGGTCCTTTGTGTCCCATCAGTCTACTGGATTTAAACCATACAAATTGAAAAAGCATTTCTTTGGCCGTTTGCTTAGCTTTCCACAGTAGCTCCTTAAAATGGGGCGAAAGCACTTCGCTGATGTAAATTGGTGATGAGGTTAATGTTTTGGCCGTGTTTTTTAATGTAAGTAATGATTCCCTTTTTTTTGGTTATGGAAAGAAATATGTAGTTTATATTGGGGGTGTTCGGTCGGCGATCTTGGATCCTGGTCACCAGGATCCTGGTCACCAGGCGAGCTGGCTACCCGTAGTACAGCTTCCGTCGGTTGTTCGCCCGGCTGCAGCTCCATACCCGCCAATTCCACGCAGTCAGAAAACTTCTCCTGCTCTAATTCAGCAAGTCATCCTTCAAGGCTGGAGATTCTATGGTTTTTCTTCTCGTTTTCCTCGCGCAAAAATTTTGTTTCTTTATGTAGATCTTGCATGTGTTTGAAACTCGCGACTAAGTCTTCATATTGGTTGCCAATGAATTCGTTGCTCCTCTTAAGGTCATTGATTTCCTCCTCAAACATTTTTTTAATTTCGTATATTTTAGTGTCAAAGTGTTTCGTTATGCGAACATACAAGGCATCAGCTTCTAAACCGGATGACGCATTTGGTGAGCTGGGTCTGGGTCTTCTTTTACATTATAATATATGCAAATATAGCTCCAATTACCATTAAATACATAAATAAAGCTAGATGTTGAAACATAACCATTACATTTATAAATATAACTACGTGCTTATGCTTATGTATCATTTCATACACAAATGGCTACATGTTTAACCGTTACAAAAATAAAGCCAAATGTTTAACTATTACCGTTGCATGTACAAAAATAGCTACATATTTAACTATTACCATTACATACCTATTAATCTATACCTACATGTTTAACTATAACCATTCATGTATAAATATAACTACATGCTTAACCATTTCCATATAATATACAAAAAAGCTACATGTTTAACCATTACCATAACAAGTACAAAAATAGCTACATGCTTAACCATTACCATTACATACACACATAAAGCATGTTTTACCATTTTTTTAATTTTTACTTATGTGAATACTTAACAAGAGTCTCAACTGCTACCGTTTTGGAGCCAGTGAAACAATATTATCCGCAAATGGGGGGTATGTTGTGAGACTGAAGATAGTGTGGATGGAAAGGAGATGGGGAGAGAGTAGTAGATACTTAGAATATATTCTACTTCTTCTACTATGTAAAATTTTTAATTAAAATATATATAATAAGTTGAGAGGTTTAATTCCTTTCTATTAATTTATAAATAAAACACTTGTGTTGCAAAGTTTGACACAGAAACGACATTTATGTTTATTTATATGATTTTTCTTTGAATGGTTTCTTCTAACTAAAATTGATATTTAACAATAAAATAATAGAACAATAAAACAAGTGACAATTGATAATTACATTTTAACTACAGGATTGAAATTTAAAGGGAATATATTTCCTTTACATATATAATATTTTTTAATCTAAAAACAGTCATAAATTTTTATATTTTTTATAATTCAAATATTTTGACGACCTCCGTAGTCGGGGGTTAAGTCTCTTGATTAGCAATCAGAAGGTCGCAGGTTCAAATTCAATTTAAAATAACAAGGTGTATTTTTAGACAACAAATGTTGTTAAAGCTTACATTCACAGGCGATATTGCATTCGCCTCCCTATTTTCCCCTTCTTTGCACCACTTTTTGCTGTTGATCTGAAATACACATATACAATTTTCTTCAATATTAAATGCATTCAAACATTTTTTATCTATATACAGAAAGACAAATGTCACACGACAACTGAAATCAGCATTGTCTTATTTTTCCACAAACAGCAAATATTCAACAGTATTAAAAGGGTAGCGTCTGCGTGGTTGAATTTCAGAACCCGGCTTCGCGTGCATGTCTGATGCCACGCCAAACGCGCCGCGCCACAAATAAGATTTGTGTACGTAAAATATTTAACAAAGCTACTTATTACATTATTACCTTATTACATTATTTCAATTTTGATTTTTAGCTAAATAGCCCAGATTTTCACATTTGCAAACTTTATTTAGTACAATGTGTCATTCTTGCCTTATTTAACTCCTTAAAAGATTTGAGAATTTTTTCGAAGCTAAACGAGAGATATTTAAAAAGAAAAGCTGTGATAATGTTATCCCAAGTTTATTATTGTGATAAGATTTTAATGTTTGTCGGCATGTAATATTCGATTCCATGACAGTTGCTCCCCCGAAAGTTTGTCCCCGGCATACTTAAATACAATGGTTGGATTAGGTAAAACACACAAAATGTTTACAGTGTTTAGAAGTTAACTAAAGAAGGAGGTATCGCAACACGGCATAATACCCAAAAAAATAAATCAATGTTATACTTTTGTCATATCTATACCACATATTTTCATTCAAACGCATTAAGAATATAACTACTTATCTGTATACTGGATTAACCAGCGTATCTGTGTTTATTTAAAACTAAAATAACCAAAAAAAACTTAAATACAGTCTTCATTTAAAACATAAAAAAGACACCGTAAATTCACTGGATTTCGAGGTCAAGTCCACTGGGTTTATGGATGATTCTGTCCGGATCTTAGCTTATTCATTCACTGTGTGGGCGTTCGCATTAGCGTCTAACATAATAAGGTGGCAGTTTGCGTCGCTCTGCGGGGAAGTATAAAAGAGAACACCTACACGATTATCGAACTGAAAACATCCATCGAAGCGCATAATCTCTGTTTTAGTAGAAACTAGAAACTCTTCACGAGGAGCTTTTGAAATAACTTTACTCTGTGTATCGTTAACCCCTACTGTGCGACTGGCTACATTTGCAGTCCAGATTATAACTGTCTTGATGCGCATTGTTGTGTGCAGTATGTAGAGCTTAGTTTCAGAAGTTTTTAACGCATTTCATTATTTTCCAAAAAATTTCATTATAAAAAAGTTGATTTTGTAGAAGCACGTCTATTACTTCAAATCTAACTTTCATTATCAAATTTTACGTTGAGATATTTATAAAATTTTGCCAGTCTCGTTGGGAAAGTAACGAAATAATTCTGTTTTATAGAGCTATAGAGATCTGGGTGTTCCAATTTGGATTTGGTCACGCACATTGAATACAAATAAAAACTGCTTACAGTTGTTGTAAGTCAATGAATCCACCAATACTTCACAGTTTATCGAAAAAATTTCAATTTTTATAAGAAAAACTTTTTTTTTTTTACTTTTTTGAAGGTTATTCCCATCAGTGAAATATATCATATTAGAATAAGTTAATAATAATAATCTAAACGAAAATATGAAAGAGAACAAGACACAGAAAAACAGAAAAAGACAATGGTCGCCACTGGGACTCGAACCCAGAGCTCTCCGTCTAACCGGGACGAGTGCGTCAACCAATTTCGCTATTGCCACCTTCTGTCAAAACGTCACAATTGTCAATCTCATATTTTCAAATTTTAGAATTACGTTATTATCAACTAATTATTTTTCTCCATATAAGATTATTATTGTTAACTTATTCTCTCTTATTCGGAGAAAAATAATTAGTTGATAATAATGTAATTCTAAAATTTGAAAATATGAAATTGACAATTATGACATTTTGACAGAAGGTGGCAATAGCTAAATTGGTTAACGCACTCGTCCCGGTTAGACGGAGAGGTCTGGGTTCGAGTCCCAGTTGCGACCATTGTCTTTTTCTGTTTTTCTGTGTCTTGTTCTCTTTCATATTTTCGTTTAGATTATTATTGTTAACTTATTCTAATACGAAAATTTTTGTTTTCTTTTATTATTATTTCTTAAAATGATAAAATCTACAAACGCTTATATACGAAATTGCCCTAACTTGTACAATTTGGTGTAAAATTGAGTGTATATACCTACAATCAATGAGATTTTAAAAACAATCACCAAAATTTAATACATTATTACGTAAAGGATTCTAAAATTAATTCTTGTTTTGAACAATATCATCATTTAAACAGTATCATTTAAATCTGATTAACTTGAAATATCATGAAAAACAAATATGAGATAAATTAATTACCAGTGATGAACATAATATACGTAAAACCTTGTGGAAATATTAAGAGTGTGTTGGATCAAATAATTGAATACAATAATAATGTTCAATAAAGATTTAAACCACAATACCAAATGCTTCTCTGAATAAAACCTTCACGGTTTGATCGCGTTAAAAAACAGTCAAGATGATTTCGACTTTCTTAAATACAATCTTAAATAAAAAAATAACAACGTTTTACATGAGTAAAGAAGTATATCTAAAGATATACGTTGTATAAAAATCTCTGTGAATTTCCTTTCAATATCTACATAAAAATAGCAAAGTGTAATGTCAAACAGATAAAAAATTGGCAACTATTTCCTTGGAAATATCTGGTGGCAGGTAGCTGCTAGCTCGCATCGCGCCCCCCCGAGTATAGCCTCCCGGAATGGCGCAGTTTTTGCTGAACTAGCATGAAAAGGAACCTATCAGGGTATGCATTACCGGTTTAAATAAACTGGTAAATCGGTAAACTTTATTGAAACTTATACATGTATTTTCGATGGTTTTTAAGATGTTTTTCTTCCGATTTGCGTTTATTTGCTTTACCTTCGGTGGTCTCTTGCATTTTACGGAAACAACAAACAAAGGTTCCAAGAGGAGCATCTTCAATAAAACTAATTTACAATAGGTTATAATATATGTATGTAAGGAATGTTATATAGATAAATGTGAGAAGAAGATAATAAGAGATATTCATTTCTACGCGTCTGATTCTAACAGGTTTTCTGAAGGTGGAATTTAATGTCTCTGACTTCATCTGAAATGTTTGTTTCCAGGACAATACCAGAGGCGGCAACGTCGGATCCATGATCTAGTCCACTCAGACCCAGAAACACTTGACCAGTCGGAGAATACTCAGGAGAGACTACCATAAAATTTGGGAGGCAGGGTATGGGTACCGCCGCCCGGGGAACCATTTATTGGATAACCAACACCTCTGTCATAGGTCTCCCCAAGTGATTCTCTAAGTTTGGGAATTAGCTACCCGGGTTCATGGGGTGAGGTTTTTCCGGGTCTTGACGGTGGATGTATCTGCCCACCAGATGCGTGGCAGGCCAGTTGGGACATACTGGCTGGGAGGGATGGATTCATACTACCGTCACTCCTGGAGACACTGATCCCCATTTAACTCTTCAACTCTTTCCTTGCCTCAAAAGATACTCCACAAATCATCCCCAAAGATGATATAGGCTCTGAGGGGGATTATTATTTTTTTTTTTTTTAAAGAAAGACAAACATTCCCGGGTTACGAATAACCCAACAATGTTTGAAAATCTCCTACTACCACCACAGAAAGCCGTAAATGTTGTTGGTGTTGAGATGGAGGACTTAGCCAGCAGAGGAATCGAACATGCGACGCCCGGGTGGGACCCAAGCGCTATGCCCACTCAACCACTGACCGGTCAATCAGGGTATCATGTGTAGTCGGGCGCACCTATTTGCGAACCGAAATCAGGCGCACCCGGCCTGAGAGGCCACCCTACCCCCCACCACTACTATATTTATTCTAATATAATCTACTTGTCGGGTAGTATTAACTAGGATATGTAGAAAGGAATTTTGACAAATTTAGCACAAAAGAACTAGTTTATTAAACATTACATCCATTAGCTACAATAACCATTTTTTCGAAATCTTCAACCAAAGCTGGATCTTCAGAAGCATCATCGTTGAGGAGAAGCTTCAGCATATCATCAACATCATTCGGTTGATAATATAATATAATATTTTCATATAAATCTGCTAACAAAATTCCTGAAAAGAGTCTATTTTGTTGTATCTTTCAATAAACAAAACGCTTTCATTGTACTGTTAATACGATTTATTCAAAAACGGTTTTTTTTTACATCATAGAATGCCTTATCGAAATTTTCAACCGAGCACGTTGTCGTGATCGTTATTTGGTCAACAAAAAAATATTGCATTCTTACATTATGTCTTCATTACACATCCTTTTTGGAAAGCCGCTCATATTAAAGATTTAATTTGTTTTCCTAGTAACCTAGGAAGACAAGCAATACTGGATTTTATTTATTAATCCGCAGAATGATTCCAGCCTAGATAAGCCATGTTTTTTTTTTGATTGGCAATTAATCTATAATAATTGGACCATAATAATTATCGTTATCATTATTACATATTATTCACCGAGCGGTCAGTGGTTGAGTGGGCATAGCGCTTGGATCCCACCCGGGCGTCGCATGTTCGATTCCTCGGCTGGCTAAGTCCTCTATCACAACACAAGCAACATTTTCGGCTTTCTGTGGTGGTAGTAGGAGATTTTCAAATATTGTTGGGTTATTCGTATCCCGGGAATATTTCTTTCTTTAAAAAAAAAAAAAATTAATTTAAATTCATATTTTACATTTCACGGATAATTGTAAATTTAATTCTTACTGCCATAAAACTTTCCTATTAAAAGGAACATACGCCCATTTCATGCAAATCTTAATTTTGGATTTGATATCAAAATACTAAACCAAACTGAAAAATTATTTATGTAACCGCTAATATCACACTTTTAACAATTTTTATCGGTAATTTTTTTTCTCGGTAACTTTGCATACCCTAGAAACTACTCTCGGGGGTGGGAAACAACCCCACTTCCTCACCCAGACGAGGTTAGGGGTGCAAACACGCTCCCGTTTTTCCTTTCCTTCCGACACCCCGCTTTTCCTTTAGGTGGTAAAATATCCAGGTTCTCTTCCGTGGGGTAATTTCAAATAAGTTTTTTAAATGTAAAGGAATTATTACATAAGAGAGAAATTTTCATTTTGAGATTTAGTGTGACTTGGGTCGATAAATGTCCACATTTAAAAAAAAAGGTAGTACTTAGGAAAATTATTTCACTAAAGGCCTGTATCATATTTAAGGATGCTGGGTGGAAGGTTTTTTGAGGAAAGCAATGAGGGAAAGTTTTGGGAAGGAAAAGGTTATGATAGCTAGTCAGGATTTTAGGAGTCAGTGTGTCCAGGAGTCACAGACGTATAAATCCATCTCTCCGCTACGGTTATTGATCGAGAGAATCTGGTTACAGAGGTAAGAGGATCTCTCCAAAACGGCCTTTTCCGATCCAACCCGCCACGTGGGTGGAGGGTAGACACATCCGCCGTCTAGACCTGAACAAACCTCACCCTATAAAACCGGTTACCTAAGTAACCAAACGTTTCGAATCACTTTGAGTGGCCTATAACGGAGGTGTTGGCTATCCAATAAATGGTTCTCTGGGTGCCGGCCCATGCTAGCCTCTCAAACTGATGCTTCCGAAATTGCTTCATATTGCCTAATATTTAGTAACATCATTATATACCATTCCCAATTTGGGAGGCGGGAATGGGTGCCGCTGCCCCAGAAACCTTTATTGGATAACCAACACCTCTGCCATAGGTCACACCAAGTGGTTTGCTACGTTTGATGATTTATCAGGGGTGCCTGGGTTCATGAGGTGATTTTTGTCTAGATCATGGAGGCGAATGACTGGGACACACTAAACCCCAGATTCCTACCTACCCCTTAAAACCTTTTCCTTTCCAGCACTCTCCTCTCCTTCCTTTCTCTCCAAACAGCATCCCCATAGATGACTTATGCCCTAAAGGAAATTATTTTCCTCAGCATCTCCTGTGTGGAGCTCATATAAAAAAAAATTACCTCTTCTGAAAATTCTGAATTTATCAAATAATGGCTTTAATGAATAATATATAAATATATTATATGTATATATTTTATATGCGGTCAATATAACCACCCATTCCTTTTTTCGATTGGGTGGCCCCAGCCTTCACACATCCATCAGCGGCTATACTATTTCCTATGGTATCTTTATATTCCCGCTATCTTTGTGCGGGGTTGCTATTTACTCACAAACAAAAATATTACCTGCAGCGAATAAATATTGTTAGGAATGCTAGACAAGCTTTTTCGGGAATTCTTGAGACGAGTAATTTTTTTACGATTCCAGAGGTCCTTACTATGTTTAAAAATTTGTTTTTTTTCCAAGTTAGATCGCGGGACTTGAAGAGGCCCGGATTACAGACGGAGGAAATAAATGTAATTCCTTCCACGTGCGAGCTGACTAGCATAATACTATACAAAATCATGCCATAGCATACTTCAACACACCACAGCATGCCACAACATTCCACAACAGACCACAACATAACACAACAAATCACTACACGCTACACATTACCACAACATACCATATACACCACAACATACTACAACATACTACAATACACTACAACATACTACAACATACTACAACATATTACAGCATACAACAATACACTACAACATACTACAACATACCACAACATATTACAACATACTACAATACACTACAACATACTTCGACATACTATAATATGCTACAACATACTACAACATTCTACAACATACTGAAACATACTACAAAATACTAAAACATACTACAACATACTACCACATACTACAACATAATACAACATACTACAACATACTACAACATACTACAACATACTACAACATACTACAACATACTACAACATACTACAACATACTACAACATACTACAACATACTTCAACATACTACAACATACTTCAACATACTACAACATACTACAACATACTACAACATACTACAACATACTACAACATACTACAACATACCATAATATACTACAACATACCGCTACATACCACAACGTACCACAACGTACCACGACGTACAACAACATACAACAACATCACAACATACCACAACATACAACAACATACCTCAATATACCACAACATACCACAATATGCCAAACAATAACCAACATACCACAATACGAGAATATGGTATTTCCAACAAGGGTACGTTGTGAGCCTAAATGTAGTAAGGAGAGGATGGATATGATCAAGAGAAAGGTTGGAAATACTTGGCTCTTCAGATCTGATCACAAAGTATAGCTAAAGACATATCAAACAACCTTTCAATTCTGAATGGTTGTCATTCACCAGAATGAAATTGAGAGTATATTCCACTCTATAATCTGCCGCAAATATATCATCTGCGTAGGTGTATTATTTCTAACGAATATTCGTAATTGTGAAAATAAAATTAAATTCACCTAATTTGATTCCACGATCTTCGAATTGCAAACCTAGTTAAACCTTGCAGCGGTAAGACGCTTGACTCGCGCACCGAAGGTCGCGGGATCGAATCCCGGCGTGGCAAATAAATTTTATTTGATTAACTTGTGTTATTCACAATTTATTCATTTAAAATAATAAATAGTATATTTGTGGCACGTTCCAGAGTGGAAGATACTCTCTGTATCGCCCTGGTGTAAGACCACCATTCAGTATTGAAACGTTGCTTGAAACGGCATTAGCTGTGTTTGGTGACCAGATCTGAATAGCCAGGTACTTCCCCACCTTCCTCTTCCCTATCTCCTTCCCCTCCCCACTACCCTCAGCCTCACAACATTCCCCAATTGGGGATGCCATAGTCTCACTGGCTTCAGACGGGAGCAGTTGGGACTCTTATGAGGTATTCATGTAAAAAAAAAAAAAAAAATGCTCCTCGACCACGGAGGCCGTCAAAAATAATATAAGACCTTTCGGCAGCTAGGGCTCAGATAAACCAATGAAATTGTTATTCTATCAAACCTAGAAATATTACCTATAATTACTCCATAAAAACAAAAAAACGCCTAATATTCCTTTATGATGACTCTGTAACACTGTCCGAAAAAGAAGCTAACACGGCATTATAAGCCAAAAATAAATCACTATAAAGGAACCCTCTGTCGGACAAAACGCAATTTTCAATACACGTCGAAATTTGTTGGTTTCATTGCAGTGTATAATATTGTGCGCTGTAATAAAACATGCATGAAATTGCAATTTATTTGGCAACTTTAATTAATTTATGAAATGATCCTCGTATCACTGATACTTTTCCATTTATTTTTTAATAATAAAATATCCGACGGATTGATATTGCAACCGGTCGCAATGTGTTAAAATGGCATCGGTATTT
Organism: Limnephilus lunatus; assembly: GCA_917563855.2. Classification (NCBI taxonomy): domain Eukaryota; kingdom Metazoa; phylum Arthropoda; class Insecta; order Trichoptera; family Limnephilidae; genus Limnephilus; species Limnephilus lunatus. Next base: position 86,887,855 of record OU830594.1, on the reverse strand, counting down.
TTTAGTTAATATTTCGTAGTGACGAAAGGCAATTTTTAATCACTAAATGAAAATGGATTGCGAGATATTACTTTTACGATGGTTTTTAAAATAAATTTGTGTGACGATATGCTTCCTAAATAAAAAATATATATATTTATATAATGGCGATTTCTAAAATGTATACGAAACCGAGTAGGTACGCGGTACTTTCACTGTTCAAACTCTTTGCGGTTCTCGCTTTTGCTGTTGTTGATTTTGGCCTGTCTAGTCAGTCACGTTCATGTCGTCCATGAATAAATAGATTTATATACTATGAAAAAACGCATCTTAACTTTCAAATGGATGGCAATTGTACCACTTTTCGCAAAACAAGCTAAAAGATAGCGCATGTCCAGGAGGTATATCGGAATTGGTGTGGATTCTAGTTTCGCACTAGCTGCGACGGTACACATCCGGCAGAATCCGCTTGATTTTTTTCGCCACCCACGGAGGTAGCGAATATCGCTTATATCTGAATTGCCCTTTTCCCTTGGAGGGCTGATAGGCCAACACATGACGAGAATATCATTATATGTGTTTGGTAAAATAAGTAAGTTTTTAAAATTTTTGGAGGCACTGCTGAAAACCAGCTGCATTCTAGGAGAAATCCTGAGCAGTGACCTTTTCGTCAATGGAATCAATAAAAGAGAACAAAATATGTAATATTGAAAAAATATCTACTGATTTATTAGGTGCTTCAGATTTTATGTCCGGGTTAAATCTTCCTCACAGGAAAGACTAAACCCTTCCACACACTTTTCCACAAACATTTATCTAGCTAATCCACGCTATGTAAGCACACTATATAAGTATAGTAAATACAAAACAATACAAGAACAATACGTCAATCAAACAGAGACCAAATGGAAAAATAATTCACTGACTCCAGATATTTTCATATCAGAGGGTTCGGCTCGGTAGAACTCCTAACTGGACCGATGAATCCTACTGATTCCTCAATATAAATATTTTAAAAATCTTTCGTTATCCTAAATGTATTTAAAATGACTGCCTTTTGCATTTTTATATATAAATTCTTTGACAAATCTAATAAGCCTAAATTTTGAATGAGACAGCAAGGTATAATGCCAGTAGCCAAAATAACAAATGGTTATATTTTATCAGTTTCAAAAATAGAAATGGTAATATTTTTATATTCTGAGAATGCCAAATACTTTTTATCTCATTTCCTAAATCGGTATATTTTCTTATTTTTTCAGAAATAGTTTTCTGAATATTACAAGAATGTGGAATAGCGACAGCAATGATATAAGTTATTTTTTAAATTTTGTCATGTAAAACTATATTGGGTCTATTATGACTAATTGTTCTGTCTGTTAGTATTTTTTATCGTCATAAATTTTATAAAATACATTTTCTAAAAATGAATTTGGTTCATATTCATAATATGGTACATTACGGCAGTCAATCAAGTCATGTTTAGTTCCCAACTTTGGTGAATTATTTTTAAAACTTGATTGTGCCTAAATGTATACTCGAACGGCGCAAATTTTATTATTTTATAATTATTATTACAAATATTGTCACTTTTATGAATTTGGAGAAAATCCACACCCTCGATCAGTTTTTTGTGTGCCACTGTACGAATTTCCACATTCTTAGATTCTACTTTCAAAAAATCACTTCCAAATAATTTTTCCAACCGATAAGCAATAATTTCAACATTTTCGTCGATTAAAATTGCACGGTTCAATTGGTATTTTAATGCTACCTGCTATATATCAAAGTACAAAATAAAAATAAAAGTTTCCTAAACCTTTGGATAATGCAAACATTTTTGCAATTGTTTAAAACATTTTCACTAAGTTTTTTGGTGAGATTTATCTAGGTTTTGGCGGCGAATGCGTTTGCCCACATTGGTGTGGCGGGCTAGATCGGGAGAGACTGGTTGATGAAGATCTATCCTAGCCCTTTACATTGCCTTGCATGGAAGTGGGAGAGACTCATTCGTCCGTCACTTCTGGACACATTGACCTCCAGATTTCTGCTATCTCTCATACCATTTTCCTTCATTTTGCTAAAAAGACCCTCTACATAGGCCCTGGAGGATATTTTCTTTGCTGTGTGGAGTTTATGTTAAAAAAGCTCTAATCAAGTTCCTTTACTATTAAAAAAATATGCATCGACAATTTTGTACGTTAAAAAATTCCTCGTTTAGTGTAGATTTTTAAATGGTATAATATTTTACACGTCTTACTTCAGAAAAAGACATAACTGTTTTACAGTGAAAAGACTTTATTGTGAAAATTTCGTCAATGATTAGGAATTAGGAAGAAAACAATTAAAGTGGCATTTAGAACAAAACACAAAATAAAAATCAAAACTGGTCTTCCCTTTGTTACTGCCGCATTCTGTAGTAAAATTTTTATAATGAAATAGCAATTTATTTTATGTAAAGTAAAACAACGATTTTTGAAATAAAACCGTTATAAAAAACACTAGGTATTGTACAGTTGGAGTGGGTTGGGGAGATAGGCATTCGGCTTAGTGATTAATGAGAATATGTGCGAAACAATTAATTTTCGTTGGTTTTTGAAAAAAAAAAACTACCGAGTTGTCGGCGGAGACAATCGTTATTATTATATATATAGCATTTTTGATCGACGCCGGAAATCAACCGTAAAATTTTATAAAATTTTTACTCCAAATAATGTCAGGAACCACAATTCAAGTACCTACATCCCTATCATCCCGTAAATAAAATTGTACATAAAATAAAAATATTTTTATAATACAATTGTATTTAGATTTGGTAGTTGTATTTTTTTAATTTCTGATATTATTTTTGTATTAGCTCCACACAGGTGGCCTTGAGCAAAATAATTCCCATCATGGCCTACTTCATCTTTGAGAATGCAATTGTTATATATTTTTATAAATTAATTTTATTGGATGGATTAAAAACAATGCATTCAAAAGTTTTTGAATATTTTTCAAAACATAAAAATCGTCCTTTTAACTTTCGTGAAGCTCGTTGTCGTCAGGCTAAATGTAAAAAAAATGTTTCAATGTTTGTCAATGAAACTTGGATAATTTGTTATGCGCACGCCCGCAAAGGTTTCTATATAATATAATGAGCTCTGGCATTATGAAATTTGTATTAAAAATGCAATAGTGTCATGCAAATTTATTGAAAAATGTGTGTATTTTTTATAGTTTAGCGGGAGAGGAAGGGAACGCCTGGGAAAGAAAACGCAAGGAGAAACAATTTCATTATTTAAATGGCATTGCAACACACGCTGGGTACTCGCTAATAATAAATAAATTATTTTACCAGATAAATTTTCTATTTTCATAGTGTAAAAATCACTTCCAAATAATTTTTCCAACCGATAAGCAATAATTTCAACATTTTCGTCGATTAAAATTGCACGGTTCAATTGGTATTTTAATTTCGTTCCGTTTTATTTACCTTGCGAAATTGGATTTTGTGTTTATATTCAAGGTAGCCAATAATTCAATTGGTGTTTTGTAGGAAAAGTATAATATAACATGCATATCATTGATTTTAATAAACAGTCCTCCATATTAATATCAGTTATAATATATTTGCGCGTTTTTTTGTTATGCCTCACAAGAGCACCGTTATATGTGCGGTGAATGTAGTAAGTCAAGGAAACTATATCGTCCCCCGATTGGGCAATTGTGAAGTTGGCTAAAGGTAGGTGCTGTGGGAAGGGACTGCTCGCAGCTGAAGTCACGTGGAATTTTAATGAATTTTATGGAAACGGTGTTAGTTTTCTTTTCCAAGTGAATATTTATATTGCCTGAAATAATAACGTTAGTGTAAATCATCAATAGGGCTGCACCATTTGCAGAGGACTTGCAGCCGACAAACTCAAATATTTTATGCAACTGACGTATGGTGATTTAATGCCACATGGATCCAATGGAGGGCCCTTATTATTATTTTTTTCATAAACAACATTTTACTTTTACTATCTAGCGAATACCGTTTTGCGCTACAATTGTAACTCCCACTTACACTCTTAATTTATTGTCATTATTATTATTGTAATTATCACTATTATTATTGTTTATTAAAGGTAAGGGTCGTAAAGAATAAAATTCGTCCAAAGTATATTTCATCATGATTTATAACCTTAAGACCAATTTTGAAAAGTTCACACGAAAATTTAAAGGTAATCTTATATCGTTCATCACTCCATCCCGGCAGAAAAATAAATAATAACAAAACTATGTCTCTCAAAAGTTTTTGAATAAAGCTCTTAGATTCAGAATATGAAATTGCCTTATCTATTAAATTTCTCTTTCCTTACCCTTTTATGCGAGTACCGAACAAGAGTTCAACTGCTCTCTGCTTACCGGAGCCCATGAGGCTATGGCATCCCGACCAGGGGTATATTGTAAGGCGGTAGGTTATGGACAAAGGAAGGAGATGGGAGGAAGAAGGTTCTGAACTACCTGGAAACTCTGATATGGTCATCAAATACGGCTAAATTCATTACAAGCAACGTTCCAATTCTGGATGGCAGTCTTTCTCCGGGGCGATATTGAATGCATCTACCACTTTGGAACTTGCCACAACAATACTATAAAAGGCGTTTAATAAAATTAAAAAAAAAAACTTTTATCTACCGTTCTAACAAAGGTCATTGACATTACTTTTATTTACAAAAGAAGAACAAAAATAAAAAAAGCCGTTTTCCTAAGCAATGAATTACCAGTCTGTCCCACTATTTCAGCACCGGGATACTTCCATCTGTTCGCTATATTACCAAACTTTGCCACTAAGAATGGACCAGTGTTTGTCCCTGGAGACTCATTAATTCCCACTAACTTGAACTTGCGGCAACTTTTACAGCATCTTTCGGAGTTTAGAGCTAGCAGCCTCCACTATCGTGATTTTCAAACTCCCGAACTTTGTCGAATCTGCACAAAAAATACTAAACGTGTTGTAGTTTATTTTTTGACATGACTTTGGGCAAATTGATTATTTGGTTTATGGTTTTACTATCCAGTGCCATTTAGTTTTATTCCTTGACAGAATTAAATAATAATTTCGCTTGTGATGTATACAATAATATAAAACCTAAAAAATATACCATCATTATGTATATTCAGTGTGCACGTACGTATCTGTATATGTGTAATGCATTATTGGAGCCATTCTTTCAGTAGTAGTGTAATAGTCCGCCTGTTTTTCTTTTATTCCAGTAAAATTACATTTTCAGTAACTTAACTACACATAATTAAACACAATAAACTCAACTAAATATTTTTAGTTTGTGCTAAGCAGAAGATCGGGGTTGAATTTTCAACTGTGGCTATTTATTTAATTTTATAAAAAAAATTGTTTGGTTTTATTTGTTTTAGATTCTGTGACTTGTGATGATCTCGCCTTTGGGCCTACGAAATAATTCCTTTAAAATTGAGAGATCGATTTAGAAATATATTTAATTTGTAACATGGAATGTTTTCAGCATACGATTCTCTGTTTCAATTCATGGGGGTGATTTATGGGTCCTTACCACTAAATAACCACATGTGTTTGCGTAGCTCGAGTGCCTGCGAGCCCCGGCAAAGGCCATTCTTCACAAAACTAAGAAGGGACCCAGAATAACATTTAGAGGGATTTTTTCAGGTTCATTATCAAGTCAGGGGCGGCCGATGGATATTTGCCCGAGTGGTGACTGACTTTAACGCGAGCAGATTGGATTTACGAAACAATTATCTGGTGAATTTTCTATGGCAGTGGGGAGTTGAAAAATTAGGCAATAAAGATTGATCGTTGGTGCATTTAAATATACTAGAGCGACGCGCCGATTAGGGGTTAAAATATTTAACATATTTGTCAAAATAAGATTGCAGAATTCGTTAAATAGTGACGCACGCAGAAAGAACGAAAACGTGTACAGACAATGCTTATATAATGTTATTATATAACCAATAAAGTCGACGCAAGTAATTAGGATGAGTAGTGAATTGAAGTGCGCCACTGAGCTCTTCTTTTAAGCGCTATTGGGATAATTTATGACTCCGGCGCAGACAAAATTAGTTTGTATTTTGTTATGTAAGGTTTCACACAAAAAAAATAGCAAACATGAAAGTTGCACGGAATTCTTGAAATTTGGGACCTAATGTGACAGAACACTATTAAAACGATTGAAATATGCATATTGGGAGATGTGCCCACTTGAGGTTTTAAAAAAGAGGGACTAATATATTATTGAAACCACACAAGTAGATGGGTGGGAGTCGGGGGGCAGAGAGTTGGAACAGGACAGTCAGGGAAGGAACCTGGAGGCGCGCGGACGGGATAAAAAATCATCGAGTTTTGATAAACGGCAGAGTAATAATTTGGTGCGCGTAAACCGGGAATAATTCAGATAGTAATATATAATAATAAAGACAGTCGGGGAGAGATTCTGGAGACGCACGGGCTAGCGAAAAATCATCGAGGTTGAATACACGATAGAATAATAACTCTGTGCGCGTAAACCGGGAATAATTCATAAAATTAAAGGATAATAGTTCACGCGATTGAGGGGAGTCAAGATTTGGAAGGAGTCCACGCGAATAAGGAAGTCAGAGATTGCGGCTTGAGAGTTCATATCTGTGACGTTAAATAATATAATTTGTAAATTGAGGCGGTCAATTATCAATACGGGACGCGCTTTCGGGGCGTTTATCAGGGTCAGGAAAAATTTTACAACGAATCGACGCGAGAATTGTGTTTGACGGCTGCATCTTGGAATAAATAACTGCATGACGGGTTGTGGTTTAGAAATGCTTGTTTGAGTTAAATATTAGAGTAGTGAATTGATTTGTGAAATTATTTTGTGCAACATGGCGAATTTGGTAAGTTTGAAAAATTGAATTAATTATTAACAACATTAATGTTTGGATTTCGTACAAAGCAGGGTTAAAACAATAGAATCATCATTACTCCCCGAGTATTTTAATTGTTTATAATTGTTCGTCTAGCTTGTAGTTTTCTAGATTTAAACATGTATTATAGGTTATATAGCGCCCTTGAGGTGATGTTCCATAAAAGCGGTGCTATGTGGATCGTTCAAATATTAGTATTATTATTATGGCTACTTTAATGGGGCCTTTAATAAGGAACCATGTCATCTAAGTCGGGTGATTTAATCGGAAAATTATAACGGTAACATTTAAAAAGCTATCGGGTAATTATCGGTAATCGTAAAAAAAGGAGCGTTCCCTCCGTAAGTCGATCCGGAGCTGCCTGATGTTGACCGGCGACAATTTCTTGAGACAAGACCGTTGTAAAGTAATAATTTGGGGTTCAATGGACTAAAATAGCATTTGAAGCACAAAGTGCGCTTTCGGGCAATAAATCTTAGACGAGAGACTTCATTTAAAAGACGGGATTTTGAAGCCACAAAACAATAATAAAGTCCTTTAAAGGTGCTCTGTTGGTGGTCGAGAAAACTAGGTTATTGGGTGTTCTCCAATACATAACGGGTAACAAGATACAGAGGTATAGAATATAGGTATAAATTGATGTGTAAAGCGCCTTTGAGGTGATAATTATTATTTACGAGTTTCGTAATAATATTTTTAAATGTAGCTAGGGGACTTTATTCAGGAAAGGGTTTTGGAAAAAAAAAAAAGCATTAGGTGATTTAACAGTTTATAAAACGGAGCGTAGCATGGGCACTTTTGTTTACTAACAAAATCTGACATAATTAAATTCCCACTCCTAAAAATTTCCCATATCTTATTCCAAATTTTAGGTATCACAACAAGTCTATTACATAGGATTATACATAAAATTATCGTATAATCCTCATCTTTTGGTTTACACTTAGGTAGGTATATTTCATTCGATATTCGATTTAGCAAAAACTTTCACATTGTCGGTTGAATGAAGCCGTCGGTAGGTATTCATATTTAAAGCGAAATGCGTTATATCCACCTACATAAGTAGCAAAAGTTTTCTTAACTCCCTCACACTAGGAATAGGGATCATCCAGCATCAGGGTGGGATTGTACTCTGGACGAAAGAGCAGCGGGGGAAATAGAAGGAAAGGAAGCCAGATTCACGACCTGGTGCCTTTCATTCTTGGACCCGGCACCCTGGGAACCGAGCTTGACATTCCTTCTTTGAGCTGATTTTTGAGCTTGAGGTTGGGGTACGCCTATCGTAGAGCATATGCCCGTAACACATATAGGGGAAGGTCCCAAGTTACGCTTGTGTATGTTATGCGAGAGGACGTATTTTTCATTCAAATCAAATACCGATGATCATCGCGATTGCAGGCTGGCGCATGTTTCTGTAACGTGCTTAGAAAAAACGTTATCAATATTTCTACTGGTTCGACGTTTCTTTGTTGGAATCCAGATAAGTTTTCTTAACTCCCTCACACTAGGAATAGGGATCATCCAGCATCAGGGTGGGAATGTACTCTGGACGAAAGAGCAGCGGGGGAAATAGAAGGAAAGGAAGCCAGATTCACGACCTGGTGCCTTTCATTCTTGGACCCGGCACCCTGAAAACCGAGCTTGACATTCCTTCTTTGAGCTGATGTTTGAGTTTGAGCTTGGGGTACGCCTTTCGTAGAGCATATGCCCGTAACACATATAGGGGAAGGTCCCAAGTTACGCTTGTGTATGTTATGCGAGAGGACGTATTTTTCATTCAAATCAAATACCGATGACCATCGCGATTGCAGGCTGGCGCATGTTCTGTAGCGTGCCTAGGAAAAACGTAATCATTATTTCTACTGGTTCGAGGCGGCGTGCTGGACGGAGAACGGGACTATTGAGGACATGAGTGACTGCCAAGGCGAGGATCGGTGACATCAAAATCTTCCTTAATTAAATTCATACATCGCCAGATCAGAGGAGAGAGCGGCCCCACCGATCTCCTGACATTGCCGATTGTCTAATCAACTTCGGTTTAATGTTTATGCCGATGCTTTAGGAGTTAATGGAACTCAAGTCATCGGCATGCTGAAGAACTTCAACATCATCATCAATCCAGAGTAGGATGTCACGTTCCAAAACCTCGTGCCACCCACACATTTCCTGAACAGTTCCTGACACCGACTATCACGCCATTAATCGGAGCAGACCCTCATATCAAACGGTATGAGATGACCTTTCATCATCATCATCAACATAGTTATAATTTGGCGGCGTAGTGGTCGATATTATTCCCATTACCACTCTATGAACCAGAAACACACATCAAACTCTTTCCCGACAGAAGGCAAAACATGTCGATTTTCATTCGTCGCTTGCGACCTTAACATTCTCCGGAGGCGTTGGAATTGGAAGCTGATTCGGCGGTCTATGACCATCACCTTATCAGTTGGGCTATGGAGGAGTCCAATTATTTAAACAGCACATGTTCTGTCTCATGTTAATCCAAAATACCTACCCGTAGAATCAAATTAACAAAATAAAACAAACTAGCTAACTAACAAACTGCATCTAGCACTGTAAGTGTAGAATTATTGCACTCCGTACGGCTTGAGTGTAAATCTTTTGTTAGAATGTACATAAATGTCAAATTATTTTCATGATAGCATTTTATAGAGCTGCAGAGAGTACGTGACATCGCATCGAAAGGTAGGATCTTCTCAATTCGCCGTTTGAATGTAAATTTATATATTAGATGCTAGGAGGGAAAATGCAGATTACTTCAATAAAAATAGTCGTCGATGAGCGTAGGTGTATAACAGGTGCTAGGGGAGGAAGCTGGATGAATATAGATAGATAATTAGTTAATTTTCAAGCTAGTCAGACTCAGTCATTGTTATTCGAAGCCTTGCAAATTGTAACACGCCATACCTAAAAGAACAAGGGTTTACCACAAATAAATTATTAATTAAATTGGATTAACTATACCAAACCACTAAAACAAAAAAGTACACAACGTTGTGGGGTTAATTACAATTGATTAATTGAGAGCATCTCGTCACGTTTGCATAAAAGTATTACGTGATGGGGTTGAGAAGGCGCTGCAAAAGGAATGCAGGGGAGAGACGCGAGAACGGGCGAGCTACGAGCTTTTAAAGGCCGGCCGGGGTTGCGCCTGTAGCTGTAGCACCCAAGTAGCATTTGGGAAACCAAGAGGAAGGTTTTACTTCGTAGGGGGGGGGGGGGGGGTTTATCACAGACTTTTCACATTTTGCGAATTTAATCTTAATGTCATTGGAAATACAAATTCTAACACCACATATTCGATTTTTCAATTTTTCAACAATACTATAAATAGTGTGTGAAATTTGATAATTCTGGGGTAAAGCTTTTATATCATCCAACGTTATGCCTAAAAAAAATTTAAATTGCAAGACTTGTATGGCTGACGGAAGTGCGGATTTAAAAAAGATCGAGAAAAGGAAAATTATGGATACGTAATACTGTTTAAAGCGTTTGCTAAAGAAGGAGGTAGCGCTACACGGTATAGCACCCCAAAAATAAATAACAAAAATAATTTTGGCCGTGAAAACCAAAATAAAATCATATTCGAGTAAAGAAAGGTTCAGAAATTCTTGACTCTACAGGTATCTTCATTAAATAGAGAATGCCATAGCAAGCAATGTTTCGATTATACTAACCTATGCTGTTTAGTTAATTAATCGGAAGAGTCAGATATTTCCCAACACCTCGTGTTCTACAACTCGAGGAATAACTATATGGATTTAGACGTGACCGATCAAGCACTACAAATTAAATGGTATTTACATATTACGTGTCGAGAGTACACGATAACAGTAAGCAAGTTGACACTTCTCTCCTAGACTTTACGTAGGCTTTCATTAAGATTGATAACTTAGGACTTGTTGTCTAAAAACATTAGAACAATACATGAAATATTTAAATTTAATTTTCAAGTTCTGTGCAGGTTCTAATCAAGTTCTGTTTTTATAGTACTAGCTGGGTTACCCGGCTTCGCCCAGGGAGCGTGTCCTGGAATGTTCCACAATGATGTTCCCGAACATTCCACGACATACTCCACCACTTCTTCCAGAATTTTCTAGAGAACCTTCTAGAACTTTCAGGAAGACTGTTTTGGAAATTTCCAGAGAGCAAAATTTCCAGCCCTTATATTTTCAAAAGCACGCTCTTTAGGTAAAAACGTGACCCCTCATCCTGGAGGAGGGGTAGAAATCCAACACACCATATAACTCCCTTGATCGTACCGTACAGTTTTTGCAGGCCGCACGTTTTATTGGACTTTCTTTTATACTATATAGGTTGATAGTAGGCCAGTTGTTTCATAAAACTAAAATAAACACAAAACTAGAATAGAACTTTACAAAACGTAAAAAAATCGTTTTTTTTATGAAGATTTTCAGGGAATCCGTGCGGCACACACAAGCTGAAATTTCCTGAAATTATTCATACAAAAAATCGAAGGTGGAAAAAAAAAATTGGCTTTAACAACATCATTAATGCTGTTTTTTTTAACATTAGCAATCTAGCACAACCAAAATTCACGAGCCGCCAATGGTCAAAAGGTCTTCCTCATCCAGTATCTCCCAATCTGTGATCACGAGACACCCCTGCTAAGACACCAGACATAGTGAACCACTTGGGATGACCTACGGCAGGGTAGTTGGTTATCCAATAAATGATTTCCAAGGCGGCGGTGCCCATATCAACCTCCCAAACATACCCCAAATCAGGAATAACTTAGCTCCGGGCGATGGGATAGTCACACAAAACTTAATTTAAAACTGACAAATTGATATAGATCTATTAACATTTTAATGAAATATAAATTTTGTTACTTTATATTTAAGTATTTTTTTCTAGTCCTCAATAGACTGAATATAATTTTCGTAGTTTACAATCCAATCCAATGAAACAGTTTTGAAGCTCGCTAGACTGATAAAAACTTTTTATCAAAGTTAGCTTACTGAAAACATAATCGTGTATGTTTGTGGAAATCATTGCAATTAATATCATCGAGAACTGACATCATGCAGTTTCCAGCGTGTTTATTTTGTCAACCATTTTGCTGTAGTGCAATGCAGGTAATCTGTGATATATCAAATGAACCTATTTTTGAACCAACATTTAATAACGACCAACTCTGAATTGAACTTTCCGCTTTTATAGAGTTTAGTTGTTCGATCACAGTGAAAATAATATTATTAATGATATTTTCAGCCCTATGAGAAATCCAGATAGCCTGTTATTTATTGAGATGGTTGCATAATATTCCCATTTTATTGGTAAATTACCCTTCTATCTGACATAGCTTTATTTTTATTGGAACAATTGTTACGTTTTACCAATTTCTTGGGGACAGCGAAATGTTTTAAACGATGTTATGTAATATTAAACTGAATTTCTTTTAACGAAAAGAAAAATATCTCCAGGAATCTAAAACACTTTTCAGAGTGAAAAATACACTGAGCATTGCCCTGATAAAAGATCACTAAATACTAATGAGTATTGGTTTTTTGTGAGCAGATCTAAAACAAGATATTTCACAAACTTTTTCTTTCTTCTCCTTTTCTTTTCACTCCCTTCAGTTTCACATCATACATACTCCAACTGGGACAGAATTAAAAAAAATATACCTTTGATCCATTTTTTATAAAATAGGAATCGAAATTTATGGGTACAAAAAATCAACATTTGGAAAAAATTGACAAACGATAATAAAGGTGACCAGACAATAAATCTAAACAAACCTAATATTATTAGACCTATTGTTTAGATTTGCTGTCTGGTTATCTTTATTAATGTTAATAGTTTCTATTCCATTTTTCGAATCTATTAATTGTTTCTGTAGATGTCCCTTTTCTCTCTCATCTTTTTTTCTGTTCTCTTTCATACCTATGTATTATTGTTTTAACATTTATATTTTTCTTTTTAATAACTCTTTTTAAAAAAAAAAAAATGTTAAAATGTTATTTGCACAAATTTCTCCACATTTTTAAAAAGCAAACATTGCTCTAAAAAAAGGTTTAACACGATTTATGTTGTATATTAGAAAAAAAATTACAAAATGTTTGTGTGACCAATAAGATTAAAAACAAAAAAACTCAACCAAGTGCAACTTCTTCACTCCTTTGAAATTTCATTGAAAGTGATGAAATAAAAACTTTGTTAATAGATTTCGTTAGGATAAGTTTCAGGCTATTAAAAAAAATATCATTACTTTTAATGACTTTTTTAAAACCATCGGCAGTCAACGTGAGTAAAAGCATAAATATTCATTTGTGTTTTGTTTTCGGCTTTGAATAATAAATCCTAAATCATTAGTCTCAAAACATGTTCAGTCCACGTCAAATTAATTTAAATCCACGTCTACCAACATTGATCCAATTAATGGTGCAATCTACTTCAATTAATATCCGGTGGTACATTCTTGCATCTCCAAGGACGACAAGGAGACAGCTTTCTACGAGAATGTTTCTATTAAAACGATGTTTTGTTGTCTTCATTATAACTTCATGATGAACGGTAGGAACTTTGACTAAGAGCCGTGCGATCTTGAAATCAAAACTCCAACATGTCTCGTTCTTCTGATATTTTTTTTTAAATATGCGAAGTATATTATTGTGAGTTTAAGACTATGTCTCCTTTACTATTAATTTTAACGTAATGCATGATTTGTTTTTTAACGACTTTTCGTATTAATTTTTATTTTAGAGGCACGAGATATAAGACGATAATTCGATCTTTCGTTAGAGTTGTCAGATTTAAAAATAGGCGTTACAATTGATTTGTTACGTTGAGTGACTTAGCAGGGGTGCCCGGGTTCATGGGGTGAGGTTTGTGTAGGTCTTAGCGGCGGAAACATCTGCCCACCTAAAGCATGGCGAGACTTCTTGACTTCTCAAGCCTGACTCTCTCTACCCATCGCATTGCACCGTAGTGGGATGGACGGATTCTTATGTCCGTCACCCTTGACATATTGTCCCCCAGAGTCCTACCCACCCCTGGTATATTTTTTCCTTCCAAGAACTTCCTCTCCTTCCTTTCCATAAAAAAAACTTTCATACAGCATTCCCAACGATGACGTAGGCCCTATTATTTTCGTCCGGGCCTTCTCTGTGGAGTTAATGTAAAAAAAATCAGAGTGTGCAACTCATACGCTGTAGAAGATAAACTTTAAGAAAACTAAAGTTTTCAAGAGTGGGGAGGCTACGAAGCACCGCATGAAGAGGAGACCGATTATTCTGTCTCATTTTCTCATAGGATAAATCCTATAGACGTACGTGTTTGTCTCTTTTTAGTGTCGGTTTTTCGTTTCAAATCAAAACGGTGTTAAATATTTTTCATTTAAAAAATGTATGTAAAGAGCTTTTATTGTGCGGTATTAATTTTAATATTATTAATTATTTTTATAAAAATAAATAAATAGGATGAAATAATAAGAGTATACTTAAATAAATAGAAGAGATCCGCGAAAATTGGCTTAAATTATAAAGGTTTCTCTTATTGCCATTATTCCAGGTTGAGATTTGACGAATCATCGGAGGTGCCTTAGCAGAGGTGTGATTAACCCCTCGACAGCTGGAACTGACGTGCAGATTGATTAATGAAATAACTTACTAGGTATTATTTATACAGCGGAATATAATAATTCGTAACAGGACTAAGCGGACGGTGGAGTTGCAAGTATTGCCCCTTTTGACGGTTATAAATGGAGCAATCGGGCTTAATTTACCGTACCTGGATTTTTTATTCAAACGAATAACAAGTTTGCTGATGCCCGCAGTATTTCAGTTCAGTTCATTATTTCACCGGCCCTTTTCGATTTCGAAGGGTTGCTAGTACCTGTGCTCTAATCATCGTTATGCTGACAGCCTCCCTTAATGATGAGGAAGTCATTGAGAGACAAACACGTGCGTTCAGAGTTCAACAAAGTTCAAAGTTGCAAAGTGCAACATCATTGTAAGGTTTTGGTTTTTGTATTGAGCAAATTAATCATAATCAGCATTAGCGTATTCTATGTAGCTCTCTTATATTAAGCTGATTTGACGGCCAACGTGGTCTAGGGGTAAGGATCTTGACTCGCAATTCAAAGGTCGCGGGATCGAATCCCGGCGTGGCCAAATAAATTTCATTTGAATAATTTTGGTTATTTCACAATTTATACATTTATAATAACATATAGTATATTTGCGGCACGTTCCAGAGTAGTTGGTGTCGCCCTGGTGTAAGACCACCATTCAGAAATGAAACATTGCTTGAAATGGCGTTAGCCGTGTTTGGTGACCAGATCTGATAAGCCAGGACTTCCCCACCTTCCTCTTCCCTATCTCCTTCCCCTCCCCATTACCTTCAGCCTCACAAAATACCCCAATTGCGGATGCCATAGTCTAACTTTCTCCAGACGGAAGCAGCTGAGACACTTGTGAAGTATTAATATTAAAAAAGAGGTTTTACATATTTGTATTTATAAATGCCTTGTGATATAACCCTTTTTTTTAGAATATATTTACCTAGAAGTCCCAACGACACGGAAAATTTAATGTATTTTCAAATTGCTTCCGAGATGTTTTAAACGTGCTATATATTTCTTATTTTTTAAGCAGTCAAAAAAAGATATATCATTTTAAAAACAAGCTAGATTTTTCTAAGAGATGATTTAAAGTAAACTTTGACTTTTGCAAATAATAAAATTTTAATATCAAACATGAAAATGTTGAAAACATATTGTGGCATTTTGAATCAAGTTCATTATTTAAAAAAAAAAGATGTTTAGAAAACATATCTTCGATCACATTATAACACCGCGCACCTCATTTTACTCATGTTTCCAGAAGAAACAAAAAACCGTTTAGAAATGTACATTAATGTTGTTTGAATGGTTCTGTAGAGCGTCAACTGCCTACAAAACAAACAACAAGAGTGTTCAATGATAAAATAGAATATTTTGAATTTAAGATACTCTCCGCGCCGCAAGAGGAAATTTCCATGTTAGGTGTATGTACGAGTACATTAACTTACTAAAACGCGGCAGGTATGATATAATAGTAGGTGGGTACCAACTGCCAATAAGTTTCATTACCGGATTAACCCTTTCATTTTCAAATGTTTTTACCTACAAGTTTCAACGACACGGTGAATTTAATTGATTTTCGGATTTTAGAAGAGTTTGACTTGGGCTGTTTATTTCTAATTTTTGTGTCATAAGAAGAAAATCATTTCAAAAATATGATAAAATTATCTTTGAGATTTTTGCATTTAAAGTAAACATTGTCATTTGGAAATAATATATTTTTGATATCAAACATGAAAGTGTTGATAAAAAACATATCGTAACATTTTTTATATAAAAAATCGACGTTCAGAAGACAAATCGTCACTCACAATATAACACCATCATTTTACACAGGTTTTCAACAAAAACCGTTTAGATTATTAAATGAAAATCCGTCGCCCCAGAAGTCACCTCTTTTCTGAAAGTATCCACCACTAATTTTTAAACACAGTTGGGTAAAATTCAAAAATACGCACTTGGACCAATGTTTTCTTAAACTTAGATACTTTCATTTTCCTATAAGCCATATTGGTGTTGCCATTTAGAATTTTTTAAACATTTGCAGCTAATTTTGGTCCACTACTAATTTTCAGGCTTTACAAACTATATGTTGTAAAAACCTGCGCTACATACTGATTCCATAATGAGTATATTTATGTATAGATTCCGTAATGAGGTTGAGGTCGGCTGGCTCCTAATCACATAAAAAATATATTTGGAGTACAAAGCAAAAATTAATTATTTATTTCCATAGATTGTTTATTAACTTAAATCATTTACTTAAAAAACATTTATACATCGTGCAAAAGCATACAAATAGGGTTTTCACCAGGCGGAAATTTCTGCCAACGAACCAAGAACCAGATACAAAGATCTTTTAATTTTCCAACCCATCAGTGATCATAGAACACTCCGCCATTTTGTATGATGTCATGTTGTTTTTCCCGCTCTTTTCGAATTCGGTTTCCCGCGCATTACTCTCCCGCCGATCCATTTAAGCAGGTAGGTACTGCAAGTTTATTACGCTTGTAGGGCATCAATTGTTTCGGCGTTCTCTTGTTCCGGGGGCGACCAACTTTGCACCGTGATAGGTGAAGGGGTCGATTTAAAATTGAAAAACTTTGGAATTGGCAGCCAATATTTTTTTTACAATTTCGAATGGAACGCTTTTGAAGGGTGTTGCAGAATCGATCACTATTCAATAAAATAGTATCCCAGAAGAAATAATTTATTTATTCGTTCTGTCATCCCCGCTTAAAGTTATCTATTAGTAGATTAGTATAAATACCTGGTTCTGGATCATCGTAATACTTCTTCTTAGTAGATCATCTTAGCAGGACACATTCGGAAGAAAGGTACTTCGAAGAATCTTAGGAGCGGTGCGAGAGGGAGAGGCATGGAAAATCTGACACAATAATGAGCTCTATGATATCTACTTAGTTTCCAGATTCTCTGCCCATTTAAGGCTTCAAAGAATAAGATAGGCCGGACATGTGCACTGAATGCCAAAGAACAAAAGTACCATCGAAGGTTCTAACAGGACACACTGGTAAACGAAAGGCAGGCAGATTTAGGCTGAGATGGGAGGGTGATGTCCGGAGGAATGCAAGAGAACTACTCCATGTGGCAGATTGGAAGATGACGGCCGAGGGCAGAGGACGGTGCCTTCCTTAACTCGCTTTAATACTTTGCTAAGCCGAAATAAAACTGCGTTTTTTAAGAACTTATGGTAATTTTATGAATTGAATGCAATATGATTGAATTGGAAATTGGGATTTTTTTAATAGGTACTCTGAAAAGTGAAACTTCTACGAGTATCATCATCAGCTACCTCAGTTAAACAAAGCTAATTATGAATTTTTAAAATGTATTCCCGGCAACATATTTTAAATCGAATATTAATGACTCTATTTATTATAATCTTTTTATATCATATTTTAATGGTTGTGTTTTGTTATTTTTTTCTTATCTCTGTTTGTTGTTTAAATCTTATTATCTTTAATAATTGTTAACATCACCACATAGAGAAAAATAATCCTTAAACTGTGCATTCTGCACTTTTAAGTGGATTATAAAATTTTATAATTTGATCTTATAACTTTTTCAATATATTAATTACTCTGTAAATGATCCAAATCACAAAATGAATAAAACTCAGGACAAGGGACAAATCAAGACCCTTTTTGAAAAGTGATAAAAAATTAAATTATTTAGTGACGTTAGAATAGATTTGGGTACAGATTAGTTTTTTCACTTTTGAAATATTATTTTTATTTACTTTAAAACACTTTTCAAAAATATGTTGATTTGTCACTGTCCTGAGTTGTCAAAAGTTTTAAACTTATTATTTTATAATTTTAATTTATTAATTTATCTATTTAAAGTATGTTTACATTGGGTTTTTCGATGACTGTCTCACTAGGATATACCTATGTCGAGACAGGCGTAGAGGTACATAAATTAATATCATAGTAACTAACTAACTAACTGACCATCACGCCGTTTCTCCGCAGGAGTAGGCAGAGAGGACGGACCGCCAAACAATTCAAGCTTGGCACACACTCCTTGCCTCGTTCACATTCATACATCGTCTCATACATGCTCTTCTATTATTCCGACTCTTCACATGGCCCGACTCAAGTATCTGATTCACTTGATCATGCCATGTCTTCCTCGGGCGTCTCCGACTTCTTCTACCATTCACATTTGCGTCATATATTCTCCATACGTAACAAGAATATTTAAGGATAAATACATATTAATTTGAATACAATTAAAACAAAAAGGTGATTGGAAGTGTGGGTAAATCCCATTAAGAGATCTTATAAATGTAGGGAGAGATGAAGTAAGAAAATGTTTTTTTCAGTGGAATATTTTCCGCTTTACATTCAATTTCCATCAAAGTATAATAATTTGAAGAATGACATTAAACCAATAGATCAGTTTATCGCTGCTTTAATTTGAACATAGTATTCCAGTTCAGAATCAATCTACTAAAAATTATGTTTTAAATAAGTTTTATATTTTTGAAAATTCATTTTACATTATTGGTCACCCTCGGCAGTCTGTAGCTAACTTACGCTAGTTGTGTGATTGGTTGTTCTTTTGCCGTCATTTGTCGATCGCTGCTCGTTGGTTTTTTCAGCATGGCTTTTTTGCAGTGTCGATTTACTTTATTTATTGTTTTAACCACTACAAAACAAATAATGGCGGGCACTTGAACTGGCAGCCTCACTAAAAGCGCATTAACAAAAGAACAGTATTATTTCACAGGTAATTACTGCAGATTTGTGCATAGTGTTTCTGTAAATAAAGTTATAAAAGATATATGTAGTAGAAACATTTTAATTGGATGTTTGATCATATAGTGGTATATGCAGTAGGTACCGTAAGACTAACTCAATATAAGGTTAAGTGGAAACTGCGGGCTTGTTCTCTAAACTGTTTTGAACCAATTTTAACAACTATCGGAGTCCATTAATACATTTAAAACCTTTCCGGGAGTATGGACGGGTTTGATCGTCAAGGCGCGCTTTCTGCAAAGGAGTATGGACGTCCATAGCCGTTAAGCATCGCAAACTTAAATTTGGCGCGTATATGCTGTAAATATGCATCGTACTGCCATCTCTTGACATATTGCTTTAATTTTACACCATTTTTATACGTTTAACTTCATTATCGACAGAGATATTGAGAATTCTTTATTTTTGATGACGTCACTCATACAAGTTCGAACTTATACAGATATCTTCAACCGTTGATTTCGGCGCCCACGCGTTTCGACGTTTTTCTCGCCGATTGTTAATCATTTGCTGGTATATCTGAGCATTAGAGAATGGATTTGATGTTTTTAGTGTGATTTTAAGTTCGTAACAAAGTGCAAAACACTGTGTCAACAAATAATTTGCCTAATTTTCAAACTGTTAACCTTTCTTGCGACCCAACCACGTGTCAAACGGTAAAAAAATATTTTTTTGTGGTATATCTGAGCATTTGTGTTTAAATTTGATGTTTTTGTGTTTTTAATGTGATTATAAGTTAATAGTTAAGTGCATCACATTGTCTCAATAAATAATTTGAGTAGTTTTCAAACTTTTAACCTTTCTTGCGACCTAACCACGTGTCATACGGTAAAAAAATAACTTTTTGTGGTATATCTGAGCATTTGTGTTTGAATTTGATGTTTTTGTGTTTTTAATGTGATTAGAGTTTATGGTAAAGTGCATCACATTGTGTCAACATATAATTTGAATAGTTTTTAAAATTTTAACCTTTCTTGTGATCCAACCACGTGTCAAACGGTAAAAAAATAACTTTTTTCCGGTATATCTGAGCGTTTTCGTTTGAATTTAATGTTTTGTTTTGTTTTGAAAAAAACTAGATACATGTGTTATGAGTGTGATGTTGCTCTTTGTGTACATCCGTGTTTCATGGATTTCCACAAAAAAAAAATTTATTAATTGAATATTTATTTTTATGTGCATACATAGTTTAAAGTTTTCTCCATATACGTTTCAATGATAGTGATAAGTTAAAATTATTCTGTTATGTGCATTTTGTACCGTTTTGTTCATGTGCTAAGTGTTAAGTGAAAATAATTGTGTTATATACATTTTTTACCGTTTGGTTCATGTGCCAGTGGTTTGTGACCTCTAAAAAACAATTACGGATTTTTGGCGATAAAAGCTGAAAATGGTGAGTAAGATTTTTTTTACCATTTTTGGGTCATTGATACTATCATAAAGCATATATTTAATTTTAAAAAATATTTTTTTTTTAAATAAAAAAAAAACTCACTCCCCCAAGCACGGCCAGCGCAGCGTTGCGAAACTTACTCCCGGAAAGGTTAAAAGGTATGCACTTCACCTACACATACCTCTATATAAATAATAAAAAATGTATATATTGTCTGTAGTTATAGGATTTGTGTGGTGTTCTGTTGTTTCCTCTGATAATCAATACTTTTGAGATGATCGGGATTTTCATTATTGTATAATGCCTAATCGACAGTTAGATAGACTGCAATTCAATTAGAAACAAATAATTCAATAATGAAATAGAAAGACGGATGAAGCCTTACCTTCAGATGATTGCTGACTTTGACTCTCCATCCACGGGTCACATAAGAGGCTCGGTTCACACGGCTGATTCACATTCAAAAATTATATCAATGAAAAGGTATATGAGTCGAGGTTTAAAGTTTTGGCAAGAGTTTCAATAACTGAATCGACCTCGACAAGGATAATAGTACAACTAATTATGTGGGTATTTTCCACATATATGAACGATAAAATTTTATAACTGGCATCGGTGGATAGTATGTAGCCATCTCCTTCTTCTTCTGATTCCCAGATGAGGCTTTGAAGAAATGAAAGGAACAAAGGAGTGACAATATTTTGAACAGCACCTTATGATATACGGAGTACTCTCAAAGCTGTTTCAATATTCAAAATGAGTAATTTGTAAACTTTGATGTACAAATTTGTAAAATAAATTTCTCTGGTATCCTTAACAGATTTATTGTCTTTATTTTTTAGTACAAGATCTTATCTGTTATCCTAAACTAAGATGTACTATGCTGTTTGATTAAAGAGGCCAGAGGATTTCACATCCTAACTCGCTAGCTAGATTTTGTCTGGCAAACTCTCGCAAAAGGAATGACTTGCCTCTTTCTGATCGGCTATATTCGGCATACGTCGTAACCGACACTATGTGACCCGAGACTCGAGCATAGCCTAAACAATAGAAACAATGATAGAACTGACCGTAACTAATATTCCGATATATTACAATAAATAAAAACAACGAATAGCCAACAGTTCGATTTAAAACTCTTTAAAGACCTTCTTGGCATTATTTGTTTAGTGGCATGAATCTTTCCATACGAGTACCGTCGTTAGCGACTTCATAATACTTTGTCAATTTGCTATAATTCGCTCAACTTTTTCTGATAACCACGTGAACAAAAGAAAAGCGTTTACGTAATCGTTCGAAAGTTTTCAAGTTTTTCGAATTAGCGAGTACCTACCTACTTCATAAATGTTCATAAGTAAGTTGGCTTCCCGTAAAAGTTTCGAGTAGCACGGAACACGTAGAGAATTTGGAAAACTTTCCAGAAATTTAGAGAACCGATTCCTTCCGGTAAGCACTCTCGAAAAATCCACACGTGAAGTATGTAGACACGAGTTCGTTGGAGGAACGGTCGGGTAACATGGTTATTGGAGGAACTTAATTAGGGTATGCTACGAAATGAACATCATGGAATATTGTAGGCAAAGTTTATCGTTTATGGTGTTAGTAGATTTTGTACCCGACATCGCCTGTGATTTAGGTGTAGGTAGGCACTAGAGAGGGCCGTCAATGTACGTATCTGGCTTCAAAGAACCTAAGTGTCTTGTACAGAGCTAGCAGACTCAATAGTGACCAGCTACTAAGCATGTATAAATTTCAATATACATGTACATGTATCTGGGGGTTAATTTTTATTTGTTTTTTTTTTTTTTATTTAGAAAAAAGTAAATATTCACAATAAATACATATTATTACATTTCATATCATATATCACTTTTTTTGATTACCCAATTAGTAGAGAAATATTCTCGGGTCTAACTGGGGAGCTAGTCTATGTAATCATATATATAGATTATAATATGTATGGTTACAAAAATGGAAAAATATATTTTTTTTAAATACTGCAAAATATTACAAAATATTGTACAGTAATAAAATTACATATAATTATAGAAACAGAATATCAACAAAAGTCAACAAAATATCAACAGAAATCAACAAAAATAATAGCAACAGAATATATCTGAAAATCATCGATAAAAGTAAGTCAATCTTCTCTGTAAAAATACAAAGAAAGTTTTTTTTTAAATTTAAAATAGTTTTTCTCACTTTTTATTGTATCCGGTAAATCGTTAAATAACTTTATTCGTTAAATAATAACTTTTACTAATGCTAGAATTAACTGTAATAGTTTTTTTATTAATTTAATAAGTACTGTAATGTATTGAAAAAGCTTTATAGCATACCCGCTAGATGTCAGCAGGGAAGTATTTTTCCGCTTGGCCGATAGTGGCGCCTGTGTCGTCAGCACTGACCAGATCGGCCCGCTCCAGGCAGCGAGCTGATCACATCTACCGTGGGTGGTTTGGTATATTTATGCAACTACCTCTCTTGCAATTAGGGCTACTGACTTGTAGCCTTATTTTTGTAAATACGTAATCTTCAATAAACCAGATCGTTAATATAGAGAAACGAATCTTTATTGAAAAGACCTTCGCAAATATTAAAGTGTTTTGGAGTACAAAGAATTATTATCCGACACAACAGGTACTGTTGTGTTGGATAATTCTCAAAGACATGTATACCTTGGAGCTTCTAAACTGGAGAGAGCTTGTATTTTCGAATAAAAGAATAAGTCCAGTTTACGGGTGTCATATTTTTCTCAAGGTGCCATCCAGCGACCAGTCAATAAAATACACGTTTCAACCTCCCGACAACTTTCAATTCACTAGAAACAGTTTTCTTATTCAAAAGGTTCATATTTCATTTTACCCGCCGGTTTTTTTCTACCTGAGACTTGACGTTCAAATGAAAGGAATGTAATTTATTTTCTATATATTTTATAAAACGATGCCCTTCTTGTATCCTGTATTTTTATGGTGTTCAAAGTAGGTTTGTTCATTTAAGTTAGTTTGTATTTTTTACTCTATAAATTACGTAAGTTCGTTAAGTTTGGGAATTTAAATATTTAATTTATATTGAGAATTTTATCCCGTTTTTTTAAATAATTATTTGATTAGTTAATAATGATATTTGGATAGTTGTATAACGCCGTTTTTGTGAAAAATCGCCTCAAGAACGCTGTACAAACTTATGATACATTTCTAAAATTTTACTTCTCACTACAAACTAGTCAAACCATTATAATAACTTCTGGCTAAAAATTGCATCCACTGGTTCAGCGAACGCCCATACGTTACTATATGTATAAAGATTTGACGAATGAACGCGATGTTACATAAAATTATGTTATGTTCTTTGTTTAATTATAAGTTGTAATAAATATTTGAAACGTCTTTCTTATGCAATTGTCCATATTGATTACATTTTATTTGAATTATTGACTTAATATTACATTGGAGTTTTAATTTTAAGATTATTGGTTTAATTTGAATTCCGATTTGTATTTGTGTTAATTTATTTCTATTTTTTGATTATTTTTATTTAAATTCTCTTAATTGAATTATATTATATTGTGTGTGTTGAATTGGAGATTTTTAATTTAATTTAATTTTTTTTTTCTTTATATTTTTTTTATATTGGAAGCACTACTGAAAACCAGTTGCATTCTAGGAGAAATCCTGAATTGTAGCTGAGCAGTGACCTAATTGTCAATAGAATCAATGAAAAAATAACAAAATATGTAATATTTAAAAAATCAATTGATGAATAAACGTTTTATTATTATTTTTATTATTATAAAATCCTAATGATGAAAAAGGTAGTTCGAAAATAGTTGAATAGCGTATGTAGCGATATACATTTTTTCACGTGTGTTTTTTCACAGATTTTCACTACAGATAATATACATAATTATAAAAAAAATAACTTGCTATGAATACTTAACTATTTCCATTATTCCTTCGTTCGCTTTGCCCAGGAAGCTGAAATAAAACAAGTTAAAAACATGCCATATCTAGTTTGTATTATTTTTAGGTTATTGTCGTTTTATTAGGTTTCGTATGACGTGTCAAATTCTTTATGGACTCCCAGGAGCGTAGAAACTCGAAGAGGGAAGGTTTGAAGTAATATAACTTCGCAGTAGTTCGTTCCCCATCGTAAGCTATTATTTCAACGATATCCGGTTAAGTTTGATAAGACCACGTCTTGGGAGCTGAGAACGGAATGCCGTGATCTATCTTCAGACAGATCTGTCACGATCCTGACCCGACTAGCATGGTGGAACTGAGATTAAGAGAATTAATTAATACGAAGAATTAAATTAATAAAACAATTTTAATTATTGAACTTCACAAAATTCTTTCCAATATCAGCAAATAGTCACATAACTCAATAAAAGAAAAGGACTAATTTAGAGATAGGTATTTATTGGATAAACAACACCCCTGCCATAGGTCGCCATAAGTGATTTGCTACGTTTGGTGACTTAGTGGGGGTGCTCGATTTCATGGAGTAAGGTTAGTCTAGGTCTTGGTGGCGAATGCGACAATTGTCAATTGAATATGGCATCCCCATGTTTTATATGTTGTGAGACTGAAGGTAGTGGGGAGGGAAGGACATGTGGAGAATGTACCTGGCTATTCAGATCTGGTCACCAAAAACGCCTAAAGCCTTTTCAAGTAATAAGTCTAATACGTCATAGACCAGCGTAAAAATACAGTTTTTAAAATATATGACTTTTTTATCCGAATACCACACAAGAGCCCCAACTGCGAGGTCTAGGTATTATTCACAGAACTAATAGTTTATTTTATACTAAAAACAATGTAATCATAAGAAATTATTATTTTTTTAACAATGATGAGAGATATATGTAAGAAGCCAGACACATAAATATGTGCCTGATGTTTCACATAATTTGAACAATTCATCAAATTTCAGAGATAATTTACAAGTTCTGTAGAAGATTTATTCAAATTTCGTTGGCAAAATTTTTAACAGAAAATAGTAACACAGTAACAGAACATATAGAACATAATAACACAGAACTTAAAAATTATCTCTGAAATTTGATGAATTGTTCAAATTCTGCCCAACAACTGGCCCCGCAAACAACTTACTTCTATCAGTATCTCATTGCAGTAAATACAATCGTTTAAATCAATATGATTCAAAATCCACAACACTAGTTGCACCTTCGATAATAATTCACTCGTACGATCGAGATTACACTAATCGTACGAGATTATCCAATCCTAATCCAATGCGATCTAATTTATCAGGGTGCATCAATTAAATTGATCAGGTCTTGTACTACGGCCATCGGACTGTAGTTATAACTCTCCCGACAAGACAAACGACAGACATCGGGGCTTCGATTAAGTAATAGGCAGGAGGCTGTGTGTACCGTCGGAGGTAATCCTAATCTGGAGGCTCCGTCGGTGATTTGAAGCTATGGCTTCTTGATAAATATGCCAGATTTGAAGCTAAGATTAATTATTGACAAGCGTTCGAGGATTTGATTGTTGACTTAAACTATGTAACTGAGATATTGTTGTGTTTGATTATTGATACAATATTCAACTTAGTTGACATTGATTAATACATGATGTTAGAATTAATATGATGATAATTGTATGTATTTGACACCACAAATAGCCAATATCGATTAGTTAAAGGCTGGGAATAGTGGGGCGCACTTGGGATTTATACAGGGTCAGCAGTTGTGTACTATTAAATTTACTTCGGGCCATGTACAGTTGTACAGTATGCCCAGCTTCTGATGTGCTAGTTTGACTCTGGTTTCGATGGAACCCCCATGCCTGGGATTGTCTCTTAGAGTTACTCCATACATATCAATGGAAGGTCTGTTCGGAAATTTTCTTCCGTTGAAGGAGACTAGATTACAACCTTTCCAGCAATATTTGTGTTTGAGAATATCTGATTAATTGCGAGAGTTATAAGAGTGATAAAAGTCAATTAATTTAATAATATATTGCAAACTAATATTGTTCTTAGTACCTTTTTGTTTTTAGTTAATATATACTGCTAAGAACAAACAAATAAAAAAAAATATTCTTGTGAACGAAATGAACAATAATTTAACATCAATCTTATAAAAGCGCTGAAGGGGACATGGCGTGCATTACAATACCGCTCAAAGAAATAAAATGTCTGTATTTTAATAAAGTTTATTGAAGTTCTTTGCGTTTCCTGCGTACACGAATATATCAGAAGGTTTTCCGATGCGTATATATGCCACATACAGCTGTTCGTGTGAGGAGCAAGGATTTTCCATTTTTACCCCCTGCTATGCCCTACCGATACTATGTCTCCTTTGCAATCCCCCTATCTGCCTATCTCTCTCATCCCCCACTCCTCCGTCACCCTGTTCCATGTACTTACCATAACGCCAGAGTTCAACATTATACATAGAAGCCGTTGTGGTGCGTGCGCTCAACAACTCACCAAAGTTTCATTGCAAATGTATGAATGGTATTGGAAATAATAAGTGACAAACAAACATTCATTTTTATGCATCATACTTAGGTCAGCCTGGGTTAGCAGAGGTAAGCTGTAATAAATAAGATTTACTCAAAAGATATAGCCAACATACACTGTCCATTCGAGCGACAGTCCGATTTAAAACTTTTTCCTCCGATTGCTCGTGATTATTTGGAGATCATTTTGAAACATTAAAAAATCCCACATAAAATCATACATCCGAATTTTAATATGTAGACATATGAACTGATTATAGTTCTATATAGCCAATGAATTCACCTATCTTTTGTCGATTACCACATATTCGTAGGATTTATAAAAACAATATTATAAAATTGTAAGCTTCGTTAAAAAAAATGTCGTCCAATTTTGGACCGCTGTCAATCGCAGAAAAATAAAAGTGGTCCATATTTTGACCTTAGTCGCTCCGATGGATCTTGTACGACGAAGTTTTTTTATTCGATTTTAAATTTGGTTATTCTTTTAATTATCACCAGTTAAATGAAATTAAGAGAAGTTCTCACTTGTATTTTGCCGAAATGTTTACTGACTATGAAACCCTCGTTGGTCGTATATATGCGACAACCGTGTCACGCGACATGCCGCCACCGTCAAAATCTCATATTATGTAATAATAATAATATTTTTTTATTTTAGTAATTTGGCATTTAAGTTTAGAAATTACTAATCAGTATTAATTCAAATTTCAAATTTCTAATTAGTTGAATAACTGCGTAATGAAAGTTATTTAAATTGATCTTCTGAAACTCATATTATTACCAACTCATTCAATATGCTGTCAACATTGCGACTTTCATCCATCTCCTCGCAATTTAACATACTATAATTATTATTTTTTTCAACAGAGTGCATCTCAAAAATCGCTCCTCAAAAATACACAAAATTTAAAGCCTACATAACTCAATAATCATAAAAATTCATCGATAAACGTGTCCCCGAAAATCGGTATAGAGATTAATCGAAGTTAGTGAAATCTTAACACTCTAATTTACAGAGAATACAAGTTTATTGTTGAAATCTACAACTGTGAAGTGTCAAAGTGTCAAGTTGCTGACAAACCGACCTTCTATTCTAATCACCGTAAGCATACTTGTGCGAAATCAATCTATATTACACTTGTGATAAACCCGTTTTCTCGTCTCTTCTTTTTCAAATTCTACTTATTTTTTTTTTCAATTTTAATTTTACTATTTTTGAATTCTTTCATCCTTTCAAGTTTTCTTGAACTTTTCTTTTGGCTCTGATCGGTATCTAGTTTTCTAAGGTTTTATATGTATGACACACAAGCCTTCATGAAAATGTGACCCTTATTTTCTTTGATTACTACAGGAAGCTATTTAAAGATCCCCTGTACTACATATCTTTATAGATATAAGTACTTAACTAATTAATACGTTATCTACGACCTTGAACGTAAAATTTTCGTATTTATGTTGTAAATAAATTCCACCAAACGTTGTGTTATTTTTTGATTTATGGTGTGGGAACTTAATTACTTTTGTTTTGTGGTACCCTTTGATTCTGAAAGGAGCGTTGAGCATCGAATTTGATTGGTCCATTTCTTGCAATTCTAAATTTCATTTTATTTTCTTTAGGAACTAAACTTTCCCTAAACACTATTTCGATTTCCTACCTCTAATGAATTCGTAATGTACCTATAATTAATGACATTTACCTGTTCAATTGTTTGTATAATTAAGAATGACTCAAATGGTTAATTGTAAGTGAAGTCTTTTGTTACTCAAGATTTATTTACTGCTTGGCTCTCCCCTATTTTGGCCCTGATGCTATAACGTACATATGACATTGTTTTAGTAGATTATTGTTATTTATTGATTGTCTTTTAGAACGAACTCAGAAATGCTCTTTTGCTTGCATATTTGGCTCCAATCCTCCTGCAGATAAACAGGGTGGTCAAAGATCAACTAGAACTTCGCACAGTCAGCCGACGCGATTTTCAGAGGGCCATTATACCTTGTTCTGTCAACTTCCATGTCGTCGTGCACGTTACTCAGGTCTTTCCCAGAGCCCCGAAATCTCCAAATTTCAACTCCTCCGAAGTCTACTATTTACTTAGAGCGAACCGGTTTCGTTCTATACACAATCATATACTCACGGTTTTTGCAAGAGTTCGGGTCGTGAATCCTAATGCTCGCATGCGAGAGACGATGTGAGAGTGCCTCTGTCGAGACTAAAGCGCTAGCTGTAAGCGAGTCCACATCATCCAATGCACAGTACATAAGAAGATATATATGTATACATACGTTTGGGAAGGATTATAACTAGCAATGTGAAGCTAGCTAGCCTCGCATTCCAAGCTCGGATTTCGTGAAAAGGAATTCTGCACAAAACCTTAGCCGATGACCGAATATATACATATTAAGAGTAGGAAATATCAATATATAAGAATAAACTAAGAATATTCATTAGTTTTATTAATGAATACTAATAACTCCGGTTTTTGTTTGTTTGGTTGACAATTTTATTTCAGAGATTGCCATCTCTATTGATTTCTTGATTTGTTTGGTTGACAATTTTATTTAAGAGATTGCCATCTTTATTGATTTCTTGATTTGTTTTGTTGAACTGTTATTCTAGATTTTCCCCCTCCCCAGATTCAACTCTTTGATATAATTTTTTTACTATCCCGTGATTTTTCAAAAGTCTCATGTAAATGATTGATACGTGTGAGGTTTTTATTCCCATAACTTCAAATGTTTTCATGTAATTCCTCAATTCATTTTTATACTACTATCCCGTGATTTTTCAAAAGTCTCATGTAATTATAAACTGTAATTTAATCTTCTTGTTAATTTTTCGAATCATATTTCGCTGCTATCCCGTGAATTTTTCAAATGTCAATTGTTACATAAACTATAATTTAGCCTTCATGTTAATTTTGGCTATTTTTATTTCCCCTGGTGATTTGATATTACAATAAAACGAGTGTGCTTTAGACCACACGACTGAAGTAAAACTTCACAATCTTATGCCGTCAATTAGCAATATAACAGTAACAGGAATAAGATATCCCCATCCCCTCAATATCCCCATCAACTCAACTCCAACTCCAACTCCACTTTACTTCATTTCACTTCACTTCACTTCACTTTACTTCACTTTACTTCACTTTACTTCACTTTACTTCACTTCGCTTCACTTCGTTTTACTTCATTTCACTTCACTTCGCTTCCCTTCGCTTGACTTTGCCTAACTTCGCTTCACTTCGCTTGACTTCGCTTCATTTCGCTTCACTTCGCTTGAATTCGCTTGACTTCACTTGACTTCGCTTGGCTTCGCTTGACTTCGCTTGACTTCGCTTGACTTCGCTTGACTTCGCTTGACTTCGCTTCACTTCGCTTGACTTCACTTGACTTCGCTTGACTTCGCTTGACTTCGCCTGACTTCACCTGACTTCGCTTAACTTCGCTTGACTTCGCTTCCATTTTACTTCACTTAACTTCGATTGACTTCGCTTGACTTCGCTTCACTTCGCTTCACTTCGCTTGACTTCGCTTGACTTCGCCTGACTTCGCCTGACTTCGCTTGACTTTGCTTGACTTCGCTTCACTTCGCCTGACTTCACTTCAATTCGCTTCACTTCATCTCACTTCACTTTACTTCATTTTACTTCACTTAACTTCACTTTCATTATAGCGTTTCATTTAGATTTGCGTTACACATGGTTCTTTTCCGTGACATATTTATCAACTTACCCCCAGTTGTCGAGCGTGCGTAAAGAAGCCTTGCTTCAATAACCTCGAAGAGCTCCAACTAACTAATATTTGAATTGTTTATTTTACCCTTAATGTCATATTATGTAACTAGATCTCCTACTGGCACATTAACCTACTGACATATTCCCAAAAGTACCTAGTTTGTTTATGTAAAGCAATCCCAGACATTTTATTTGGTTCAAATGTAAACTGGATGTAGTTTCAAATTTTCCTGATAACTAAACCTTTGCACGATGCAGAATGAAAGAAATGTTACTCTCTCCAAATGTTGAGAGTCCCAATAATGAATTCCTACCTTTACAGTACCTCAGAACTACTATATGGTTGTCCACATCCAAAAATGTAATCTTCTAATTGGGTTCTATATTTACCTAAACATATAATAAATGCGCAATATCTAACCGCCTTTATTTAAACTGATTGTAAGTATCGTAATCTGAAGACTCAGTATGTCGTAAAAACACTACGAAGTCTCATCGCAGGCTATAATTGATAAACTTGCCCGTAGACATATCTCCTTCAGTGTCTACCGTTTATTACTTTACGAATCTGGGTGACTGTATTGACATTTGATACAACTATCGAAGATCACATAAAAAAATCCTAATTATGCTAGCAGTGGGAACGATAAGTGTTTGTTTCTTTTCGAGTACGACGCTGTAAATGACTAAAATTTATTGTAAGATGTGAAAATGTTTATGTATCTGAATGTATGCTACCCTGTTCATCATTCCGTTGTTCGAGCACATCTTCCCATAACGACTCTGTTTCAAAACAAATGATGTATCTTCATCCACTCGACTAGATCCACTTGACTCAGTATTTTATTTTTGTCCCTCGCCTATTAAGTTATGATGTGACAGTCTACTCATCCAAACCAAAACCATAACATTAACTGTAAATAAAGAAGTCAGTTAGTTTTTATTATTGCGCCAACAATTTATTAGAACTAACGAACGAGGGGTCGGCCATGATTTATTACCATATTATAGTTTATTTTTTTCTCACCTAGACGACACTCGACATCGAAGGGTTACATAGGCTGAAGGTTGTTTATGTAATGCAATCCCAGACGTTTTATTTTATATCTTATCTGACTCGGTCCTTATATTATTCAATCGTTTAAGTAGATAATTAGCTCACCTAATAGAAGAGATACCTTGACGTCCTACTTCGAAATTTAGATATTCCTTGCTTGGCCCAGTTTTTTTTGAAGGATGTAGGCACTAAATTCTACCTTTTTTTTCTCTCATATCCTTAAATAAAATACCTATCGGAGATTATTATTAAATTTTGCTTCTGTTTTCAAAATACGCACATTACAGAACATATTATAAATCTGTATAGCGCCCGAGACGATGGGCTCTACACCCTAATATCATTATTATTATTATTTTCATGGTTACGATTCAAGCTGATACTTTATGTGGTCCGCTGCCAGTCCTTATATGTTCTTAAATAAATAATGCATTTATCTGACTAAAGAAAACATCTGCGTGAATATAAGTTAATAGGTATTTGTTGTTCGACTTAATTTAGAGCTGACGGAAAAGATGGTGTGCCTAGAAAAAAATACATAATCTTTTAATTATTTGACAGCGTTTGTTAATATTTGTTCAGTTGGATGATTTGATCGACAGCGCGTAACAGCATCTTCTAGGTCTGAAAATATTTTTAATACTTTTGATGTACTTACATTCGTTTCCACAGCCACACGATGTTGGTATCACGGCTTCCGCTTTCAATTTAAATGAAATCTTACCCCATTGTGAAACTCCTTCTCTTCACCAATATTTCAAATATGTAGTTACTTTAATTCACCTCTGTATATCACTCAAAACCTTGTTGGCTAAGTAACGCTTCGTTTAATTAAATTTTAAACAATAGATACTCCGCGATTTTTTCGAAATAATAGATATTATTTAATATCATTTTTTGTTTTACTACCGAACTTTTCTATTTTGCAATAAAATAATATTTATACTATAAATTATTATTTTTATTTTTAGCACTCACGTATTTAACAATAAATCAGTAGTTGGTATTATTTATTTTAAATCTCAGATTAATTATTATCTTTGTGATAGAAGTATTCCGTTTAAATCTCACTTTATTTAACTGAAATATTACTGATGTGATTTTATCAACGATATTAAGTTCGAAAACCTAATACTAAACACTGATTTTAAGTTATCTATCGAACACAAAATAAAACACTGTTTCTATTATTATGTTCACTTTTAAACCGAAATAATGTCTTTTACTACAATTCAACAATTTACACTGAATTTAAATAACTTTCCCGTTTTACAAAACCAAACTTCAAAGCTGATCTCTCGCCACTGCCCCTTATTTCAACTAAACACTTTACTCTGAACTGTGCATCACACGCGCCGTTCAAAACCCATCTCACGTTTCAATATCAACAAAACGTCCCCTGTCCCTCTTTCTTTTATGGATATCCATTCAAATTAAAGTTTTTACCTATTTTGTCATAAATCAGTGTTTTTTATGGTCCACACTATTATTTTGAATTGAACATTTATAAAATAAACATTGTCTCGCCTGTTCATTTCTATGTTCCAATTCAAAACAAACGCGCAGTTGGCTTATGTAAACATTCATTTTATTTTGTTTTCTATAGCTTGTTGCGGTCGTTGAACTCCACTCTCTTTGAAGATAAATTCAAGGTTACTTCCTCTCATTAAATTAGAATGATATTCCTTTGTATTATCTGAGATAATGAGATAAACGCGTCTCATCACGCACTTAATTCCCATCGGCCCGCATGTGGTGGATAGCACACTGGTGAGCGCATCGGCATAGAGATCCGAAGGCCCACGGTTCGAATCCGAATACAAAAAAGAAAAAAAAGTTTTTTTTTTTCTTTTTTTTTTGCAATACCTATTATTTAAATCGCTGTGAATTAATTGATTCGAGATTGCGGATCATTCAAATTCAGGCGCTATTACTAATTAAATACAAACAAATAAAAATTAAAAAAAAAAGATTTTTAGAGAAAACAAATAGATTTTCTAAAATCCAAAAAAGTATGTAAATCCGCTGTAACGCAAGGAGTTCAATGCTCGTCCTGTAAGGAGAACCTGCACCATAAGTGTGGAGGTACATCAGAAGAAAACTATAAAAAGTTAAAGCTGGAACTGAGAAGTACTTGGCGATGCAGCAGGTGCAAGTCCTCAAATATTACTGTTGGCGTCCAGGACCTTAGCACCATCATGGAGGACATAAAAAAAATTCAAAAGGACTTGTCATCATTCAAGGTACTCCATGAAGACATCAAATTATTGCGTGATGAAGTACAAGGGATCCAAAAATCTGTCAACAGCTGCCACCAAGATGTCGCAACTTTTAGCAACAAGATTGCTATTATAGAAAATCGCCTTCAAAAAATAGAAAAACTGGAGGAAGAAGTTGTGAAACTAAGACAGGAAGTACGCAGTATGACGGATGAATCAAATAAAAAGGACCAATGGGCAAGGCTTCAAAACCTGGAAATAAGGGGGATTCCGGAAAAGAAAGGTGAAAACCTAATTACCCTCATTTCAAATATCGCTAGCCTGAGCAACATGAAACTCGGCGAAAAGGATATGGAGTTCGTAACTCGAGTTGCTCCCAAAGGCAGCGACTCAACTGGGAAGTCAAAACAAAATCAGTAGTCGTAAAATTAACCAACCGGAACTTGAAGAACCAGCTCCTGCAGGCGATTAAAGATCGGAAGGGGATCACCTCAACGGAACTAGGATTTACGGGAACCCCACAAAATGTGTATGTTGGAGACCATCTTACTAGCATGAACAAACATCTGTTTTACAGCGCTAGGCTTCTCGCTAAACAAAAAGGTTACCAGTTTGTCTGGACAAAAAACTGCCTAATTCACGCACGACGAAATACGACCTCAGCGCCCATCATAATCTCAAAGAAGGCAGACTTGAAGAAGATGGACCGCGAGCCTCTAGCAACAGGACCCAACCGAGCAGATGCAGAAGATCCTCAGCCGAGCAAAGCCTCAAGATAAGGCTATTAAAATTTATTCTATTTCTTGAAATTAACTTCACTTTAATTTTTCATATTATCTCATCATACTTAGAATGTTCCCTTCCCTCACTCATCCCCAGTACCTATCTTACGGATCTTTTCACTCTAACACGCTCTTTTATTGTGTCAATTTTATTTACAATTATTTGGGAACTATATAAAAACGAACATAAATCCGTCAATAATAAAATACAAGCATGGATTCAAATCGATTTCAAGTCTGCACTTAATCATAGATTCACTTGCCTCAGCCAATGACTTTGAATTTATATTACCAAAACGTGAGAGGGCTTCGCACTAAAACTGATACGTTGTTGACGGTTGTTCGGTCCAACGAATATGATGTTATCGCTCTGTCTGAATCGTGGCTCGTTGATGGAATCCGCAACGAAGAACTATTTGATGATCGCTACGACGTACACCGCCGAGATCGAGACTACGCTCGTACAGGACAGCGCTTGGGTGGGGGTGTCTTACTCGCTGTTCGTCGTGAGCTGGTAGCTCGCAAGCGCCCGGCGTGGCACTCACGAGCTGAAGACGTCTGGATAACATTAGAATCCAAAGGATCTAAACACACACATCTTCATATATGTTGTGTTTATCTCCCTAAAGGACTGACATATCGTGAAAAAATGGAAAGCTTTCTCACCCAAATTTCTACACTTACGTTGGAGTTTCCCTCGGACAAATTTATTATCTTAGGTGACTTCAACCTCACTGAAATTTCATGGAGTAAGTCTCCCACTAACACGTCCTTTATACTTAGTGATCGCTTATCACCTATTAGCGCTTCATTCATTGACTGCATGCATTTTTCTGGATTGTATCAATATAATGGAATTCCAAATACTAATGGTCACTTTCTCGACCTTGTCCTATGTAATGACTTCCTTACGGTCTATGCTTGTGACGAACCATTAATTTTAGAAGATTCTCATCACACCTCCTTAACGATGGAAGTTATATTTTCTGAACCCTTTACACTAGTGGAGGAGCTTAGAAGGGCTTACGTCTTTAGGCGCGGCGATTACGAGCAAATTAATACATCTCTCGATCAGGTAAACTGGCGTGATCTTTTCTCGGTTGGTGATATGAATACGGTTTTAAAAAAATTCTATTCACTTTTATATCAACTTATGGACGCCTCTATTCCGAATAAACTATGTAGGAATTCTAAATACCCACCATGGTATAATTCAGCCCTAATTAAATTAACTAAAGAAAAGTACAAATACTTTAAAAAGTTCAAGACTTACAAAAACTCCTCAGACTATGCCTCTTTCTCTCTTCTAAGATCACGTCATAAAAAACTTAATTGGGAATGCCACCATAAATATTTAACTCAAATCGAACATGACATATCCTCCGACCCAAAAAAAGTATGGAATTACATTAAATCCAAGTCCAAATCCCGCGGTGTTCCATATATCATGACATTCAAAGACGAAAAAGCTGAAAATGGGTCTAAAATCTGCAACTTATTCTCTAAATACTTTATTTCTGTCTACAACAATAACGCTCGAAGCACCCAGATTCTACCGGATAACCCCAACGAGCCCTGTGTTGCTAGCATTCATAATATTGACATCGACCAGCATCATATACAGAAACACCTTGAAGATCTAGATCCCAAAAAAGGTGCAGGCCCAGATAAAATTCCCCCTATCTTCATAAGCAAATGTGCGCGCAGCCTGTCTAAGCCACGATCCATAATTTTTAGTCGCTCCCTTAAAGAGGGGATAGTGCCAAACACCTGGAAAACAGCCTTTATAAATCCTACCTTCAAAAATGGCTAAAAATCTGACGTCGAAAATTATAGACCAATATCAAAGCTCTGCATTTTCAGTAAAGTTTTCGAAAAAATTGTGTATAACCAGATGTTTTCGGCCTTGAGATCATCACTCAATATCAACCAACATGGATTTATGAAGGGAAAATCTACAACCACGAACTTAACGGCGTTCATCGAATTCTTACAAGACAATATGGACCAGCGCATACAGGTAGATGCAATATACACAGACTACAGCAAAGCTTTTGATTTAGTAATTCATGATATAATATTGATCAAACTCTCACAAATCAGCGTACATGGAGACCTCCTCAGATGGCTCTCGTCATGTATAGCAAACCGCAGCCAAGCAGTAGTTGTCAGTGGCTACAAGTCAGACTGGGTAACCGTACCGTCGGGAGTACCCCAAGGTTCATTATTGGGACCATTACTCTTCAATATATACATTAATGACATTGGAAAATGTTTTCGCCATTCCAGGACGTTGCTGTACGCAGACGACATGAAAATATTTTCCCCTGTCACGTGTACCAACGACTGTACTGGCATACAAGAAGATCTTAATCGTCTCAATATTTATTGTGCACAGCACAACCTTCAAATAAACGTTAAAAAATGCAGCGACATCAGTTTCACCGGCAATAAAAACCCGGTCACTTTCAATTATGCCCTAAACGGTACAGTACTAACAAAAATGACGGAGGTCAAGGACTT
Organism: Limnephilus lunatus; assembly: GCA_917563855.2. Taxonomy (NCBI): domain Eukaryota; kingdom Metazoa; phylum Arthropoda; class Insecta; order Trichoptera; family Limnephilidae; genus Limnephilus; species Limnephilus lunatus. The sequence continues at coordinate 86,850,348 of OU830594.1, read as the reverse complement.
GAGAATAGTGTTAGACCAGAAACTACTTTTTGACCGCCACATCGAATCCATGGTATCAAAGGCTTCCAAGGTTCTAGGCTTTGTACTTAGAACCTGCAAAGATTTAAAAAAAGTAAAAACCATGAAAATGCTTTACTTTGCGTATGTACGCAGTTCTCTGGAGTACGCCTCTCAAATCTGGAATCCCAAGTACATATGTCACATAGAAAGGATTGAGAAAGTGCAAAACCGATTTCTACGATACCTTGATTTTCGGAGCTATCTTCCTCATCTAAGCCACGAAGAGTCAGCCACGTTCTTCAAGATATATTCTTTGGAAAGTCGAAGAAATTTGGCAGACGTACTATTTCTACGAAAAATAGCTACCTCTATGATAGATTGCCCGGAATTACTAGAAAGAATTCAACTAAGAGTGCCAATCAGACAAACAAGACAAAACCACGCATTATACATTCCTCAATGCAACAATAACTCTAAACAAAATACACTCATTCACCGCGCTTCACTCATCTTTAACATGACATACAGTGAATTCGACTTATTTAACACAGCACCTAACATTTTCAAATCTAAAATGAATAAATAACATTAACACAGAATAGATCCATCCCTTTCCCCTCCCTTCCACCATCCCATCCACATAATCTAATTTAACTATTTTTTTTTATACCCACGCACTTAATAATTTAATATATGTACATCAGTGAAAACCTGTTATTGGTTAAATTTTTATACATATGTATTTCATCAAACATTATTGTTATAAACTGTTGGTTTTCCAAATAAAATAAAATAAAATAAAAAAATACTATTTTATTCATTAACCCTTGCGAATCACCCCTTTTCTATTGTCCTGGATAATGTATAAAAACAAGAAATAATAAAAATCATGACGTTGCATTCCATTACTTGTATAATTTGTTTGTAATTTAAAATACAAACTGAGTTGATTATGCATCTTTATCGTTTACAAGTTTTCCCCTGAGGAATAGAGCGTATTTTGTCAGAATGTTAAAATTTTTCTTCTTCGCAATAAAATCCAAATAAATGGAATATTTCTACACATATCCGAAAATTAAAAACTGTTTCTGAAAGATGGTGAAAACGTTTCCCAATGACAATCAAATTCTTTTAATATTAAAGTGTTTAATACTAAAGTAAAAGTTTTAAAAATCTCTGCCTCGATATATCGGCTTGCACTACAGCGGGAAGGATGTATTCGCACGTCCGTCGCCCTGGACACATTGACCCCAGAATCCTACCCACCCTACCTTTTTCCTTCTAAGATCTTCCTCTTCTTCCTTTTCCTATAGCTCCTCCACACAGCATCCCCAAAAATTACATTTTAGAAGAATTTATTTTTTCATCAGTGTCTCCTGTGTGTAGCTAACATCAAAAAATCACTTCGTATTTTTAAAAATTTTCCATTACTCAGCTTTGTAGCAAAACATGAAGTGAATAAACTTTAAATTTGTAATCATCCGCAGACACACAATTATTTTTCAAAAATTTTCCATGTTACTTCGATCTATTACCGTTATCCTCGATTTCACCATCTAATGTCATAAATTCATGTTTCCGTTTTATATCAAAGGTCAATAAAAACCACATAAGAATTTTATTTGCAAAGGTTTTTTAATGTCACCAGCAATAAAAACAGTAATAACGAAAAATGCTACCAAAATAAAATTTATTTTTTAATGAGAACTTGTTAACATCATTGTTTCTTATAATACTGCTCCAAAAATAAACATTAATCCAAAAGCTTTTACCCTTTAGAGTTTATTTTTGTATGGTATTTCAGCAAAGTAGCCAATCCTTAAATTGTTTAGTGATAAATATAAAAAGTTACATAAAGCTGATCTTTGAACTATATATGGCGAAAATTTTTCCAGTCCTCTTTTATTGCTTCTTTATAATTTTAGGACATTCTAGCGAAAATTCTTTTCATAATATCGTTTGGGCAGAAGAAAAAAAAGAGGGTGGTTCAATGGGCTTAAAAAGTATAAACTTTTTTACGATAAGACGAATTATGTTTGATGCTTAAAAGTATTTTATGATTGAAACCTTCCAAAGTAGTGATTAATAATATTGTGGGAGTAGAGCGAGTCAGCGATCTTGAACCCCGCAATATTCCTTTTGGTTCCTCATACTCCAATAGCGATTCTCAGTTCTCACGAGTCACCTCTTGCCATGACAAATTTATCAGAACCAATCTGTTCTAGACTGCCGAAGAATTAATGGCTTTATTAAATCGCTTCTTATCCATTCCCACTTTTATGTACAAATTATTTTTTATAAATATTACATTATGATGCAGTTATAATCCGATATAAATGAAAATGTGTGTATTTCATATATTTTAGCGGCAGAGAGGTAAGGCAAGGGGAAGGGAAACGGGATAGGCAGGGTTCGCGGAGAGACGCACGGAAAAGGACATGCAGGGAGAATTAATTTATTTCTTTGAATAGCATTCAAGGCATGCCGAGGACCACCTAGTTATTAATATATTTTTTCTGTAGAATTTGTGAAAAGAAGGTTTTAATACGCAATTTTAACTATTTACAATACTTTTTTTCATTCTTCATCAAAACAAAATCAGCTCCCTTGAGGCAAGTTTGCTAACCATATAATAATATATGAGATCCAACAAAATACTACATTGAAAAGGATCCTTTTGAACCAGATTTAATTTATATTTTCTAACAAAGAAAGTGTGTCGACATTAAGATTCGAGATTAAGCACTATCGCCCTGAAGATATATTACCAGAAATGATAGCCATGTTCCATGACGAGATCTGAAAAGCCAGGAACATCTTTTTCCTTCGTTTCTTTTTCCGCATCTCCTTTTTCTTCCAACTACATTTAGCGTCATAACATACCCAAATTGGGGATGCCATGGTCTCACTACATCCAGTTGTTTGGGATCAGTTGAAACAAAATCCCCCAATTAATGACTCTGAAAAGTTGGGACCTTTGCCTGGCGTTTATTTGGAATCACGATTAACAAGAGACGATGAAATATTAATATCAAAAAATTAAAGAATATTTTTGCCACACCCTGCATAAAAACTCGTGGTATGAGTCGACTAGCGATATTTCTTTCTGTGAACTATCTCCGGCAATATTTCTTCTCCGTAACAAATACCCCGAAAAGCCCGATCTGGTTTTTACACCGCCTTCATTTTACCGAGTGGAGATTCCGAGAGGCGCGAAAGAGAACAATATGCTTCCAGCCAACCAACGCAATGCTTACTACCTTCGGACCAGCGCTGATGGTGAATTGAATTAAATTGAAAACAAACAAAAAAATTAAATATAATATTTTTAGAACGGTCGGGCCTTACACACGCTTGACTTGGGGAGTAAGTTGGATAAGGACAAGGATAAGGATGAAGATGAGGATGAGGATAAGGATGCGGATAAGGATAAGGATAAGGAGGGAGTTATAAGTATCTAAGTGAAGTTTTACTTCAGTCGTGTGGTCTAAAGCACACTTGTTTTTTTTTTTTTTTTACTTGTTAGTAGTTCTGCTTCGATCAAAATAGGCGCAGATTATTTAAATAATCCAAGCTAAGATATTAAAAATAATAAACTATTTTATGCATACGTTTTCATCTCGCTCTACATAAATAGTCGTTTCTCGTAAAAATATTAAAATAATTACATATTTTTCTTCTGTGGTATAATAATTTGTACTGTCAACAATTTAAAAGTTTCAAATAAAGATTGTCATTAAAATTTACATCGTTTTCATTTCAAACACATTTTTTGTTGTAAATTTAAACCAATAAATATTAACTCAACTTTGGCATTAACCTTCTTATAAATATAAATATACATGTAAAACCAACAGTGATGAGGGTAGCAAAGGTAAATTCATGCAATGTCCAGTGTTTTAAATATAATACCCTCCACGTGCAAAGTCGTATCTTTCCCAAGCATAAACTTTCTAATAAAGTGTGTTTTTCGGAAGTGACCTGCAGGTAAGTATGTTTTTGTATCTATCTGTAAATAATAAAATTAAATAGAACTTAGGAATTCATAATGAATAATAAATTGTAAAGCGCCCTTGAGGTGATTTTTCACAAAAAATGGCGCTCTACAAATTGTCCAATTATTATTATTATTATTATTGTACTAATTTAGCCCAAATAAATAACGACACACATTTACAGCTATTCAAAATTTTTATATTGATATACTTTGACACTTACTTACTTACTTATTTATGCAGCTGAAAATAAAATTGGTTTTTCATTATTCATACATTAACAGCAGTGTTTACAGCATTTTTACGTGCAACAAAAAAAAATGTTGACTGCTCTGTAAGCGCCAAAAACATTGTCCATCTTCACTCATAAAAGATTTAAATATTACTATTTGATAGATTATATTTTTTCAGCTAAGCATTTTAAAAATGGCGTTTCTGTTACTACTGGTTTAAAAATTACAATTTTTTTTTTTAAATCTGAAGAGGTTTTTGGATCTGGTGAACATTTTGGTTTTTGGCTGTTACAGCAGTATTGCTTTTTTGCGACGATATACATTAAAAAAGCCATTATATATTTCGATTTATATTATTATTTTATTTGTTATAAATGACTAATCGGAACCGAAAGGGTGCTATTTAATATTAAATCAAAGAACTTTCATGTGCTACAATAGAACATATAATCAAAGGCTTTATTTTAGTCATTGCTGAATCGATGGTCTATTGCTAATTTAAGCAACCAATTTATGAATAATAGTTTGCCCAAAACTTGGAAGATATCTGGAATAACCCTTATTTCAAAAATTGATGAACTGAACAAAAGTTTACCACTCTAAACCTATAAATTGTTTACCCAAAAATATGAACAAATACTTAAGTCCATATCTGGATAAATACAAAGGATCAATTATCTGAATTTGTTGAGGCCAAGCAGATATTAAATTTGCTCAACAACAAGCACTGGTTTTACGTGTACATTTTATTGTGAAACTGTTGTTAACTAAAGACAAACACAGTAAAATTATTGCTATATTTTTAGACATTAAATGGGCATTTGGAACAATCGACAGACACAGATTATTTGTGAATTATAAAAAATTGGAATTAAAGGTATAAAAAATATGTATTTTTTATTTTATCTAACAGCATAAACAGAAGCAAAAATGTTACATCACTCTCAATGACCTATATTACGACACGCCGACAAGCCTTTGATACTTTTTTATGCATAAAAGTGTTTACGTTGCTTCATATTTTAAAATTAAAATTTTTTAAAGTAATTTAGATCGAGATTTAATATTGTTAGGAAAGAATGTCCAAATGTAAACTTTTGAAATAAAGCTTACTATAATCTGTCCAAACTTTATAAATCTTATTAAATTGGTTCAATTTGTACTGGCAACTTTAAACAATGTCAGCCTCGGGCTAAAAATATAATTATCGTGAAATCTCATAATAACGATCAACAAAATACTCTGAAAATGGCTTATGATGTCATTTTTGTATTTGATAGCTCTTAATGCCTGGAGCCATTGAACTATATTATGCCAATTTAGATAATAATTTAAATTACCTAATAGATACCTCACATGTACTACATACATAGGTACTACCTATACAAATACACAAAAATTGTAAAAGGCTGAGGGCGATAGTGGGTAGACTGTACAAACTGAAATGTTTCGTTGCGGTGAATATTTTAAATACTATTTAGTTATCACTCACAGAATCAACTTTACGATACGGATTAACCACTTGGGGACACTCTTGCAAAACTAATTTAAGCCACCTAAAATCAATATAAGATTCTGTGGTTAAATTACTAGTTCAAAAGCATATTTTTTCCCAGATAAGAAATATATTTTTGTTGTATCGGTTTTTAACTATGTTTGTTGAATCTATAATTTAATTTATTATGGTACAAAATATTAATTCAGCATACATATGTAAATCTGAATCTGATTATAAGAGTGAAGTGGAATATGAACATAATACTAGGTTCACAAAGAATGAAGAAAAGGTTGATCCAAAATATAACAGTAACTACGGACAGCGAACCCTGGAATATAAAGTGCCAAAAATATTTAACATGTTACCAAATAATATAAAAAGATTGCGATTCTACAAATAGATTAAGATATATGCTAATACAATGGTTACTAAGTGGAGATAGTCTATATTAAGTCATGTATGTTAATCTGTATAGTTATTATAACGTGCCAAAAATATTTAACATGTTACCAAATAATATAAAAAATTGCGATTCTACAAATATATTAAGATATATGCTAAAACAATGGTTACTAAGTAGAGATGGTCTTTATTAAGTCATGTATGTTAATCTGTATAGTTATAGTAATAATAATATGTACCTATGTATTCTTAAATTTTGAAGATTACCATCCTGTTGACAATCTGATTAGTTTTGGTTTAATGGGATTGTACCTTGAAAAAAAAAACCTATTCATTTAGAAGGGGAGAAGGAGCGAATGGTTAAGTACTTTGAAAATCGGGTAAGAAAATCAAATCACTCAGCATAACAAAAGTTTAATAATGCTGTTTCGATCTCAAAAATGTTTTCTCAATCGGGCATTAAATAAACGTAACCAACGTGTGACTGACGTTTCATACGAGTGAGACAGCACGAAAGAGAGACAACACTGAGGTTTACAGAAGCCTGCAAGATTGTTTGGTTTCTTCATCTTCACCTGTCACCCAAGACAATTTATCTATTTATTTGTAAGAAACTGCTTTTGTGTTACAAAGATACAAAATAGATAAATTTTAAGGTTGAATAATGTTAAGCCAAAAGTTTCATGTGCTTAAATTGTTTAGATACAGGAGTTTTATTTTGCCTTTAAATAACCTAATATTAAGGTAACTTGGAGATGGATAGGAATATAGGATAAGGATGGGAGATGCTCCCGATGCTGATTGAACACATTACCGCAGTTCGAAATTAATTATTCAACCAGCAGACCCAGCCATACGTTGCTGTGGCTAATGAAACACAACATCACGCCATTACCCAACCTTTATAACCAACGCCATCTGTTATATCCACACCGCCCGCTTGCCAGCCCGCTCCCTCTATTTATATATTTCAACCAATTTACACAAAAAACATAACAAAGTATATACCTAAGAACCTTCCTCGTGGAACACTCTATCTATTGGTGAAAACCGCATGAAAATATGTTGCTTAGTTTAAAAGACCTAAGCGCACAGACAGCGAAAGCGACTTCTTTTTATACTATTGTACACTGTGTTATTTGCAGCATCTTGACCATTGTTTCGCCATCTCAATTTTACACCAAAACCTAAAATGAAAAGCTATTAAACAAAAAGCAGATTACTATAGCTTTACACAGGAGGCCCTTAGGAAAAAATCTCTCAGGGCCTATGAAATCTTTTGGCATGCTGCGTAGAGGGTCTTTTTAGGGATATGAAGGAGAATAACTTCTAGGAAGGAAAAGGTATGAGGTTTGGGTAGGAATCTGGGTCCAATGCGGTGCAAGGTCGAGAGGGTCCGGCTGGAAATTTTAGGTTTCCCTCAACAAGTCTCTCTCGATTTGGCCCGTTGGGCATTCTTTTTTTATTTTTTTTTTTTTTTATTAATACATACATTTATTAAAGTTACAATTGTACGTCATAATATAACATCAATATTTGATCCCTCTCCTTACTTATTAAGCAGCTACTTGTGTTTAGGAGAGTGCAACTAAATATTTGTTCATCTATGTAAATAAAAATATTATTACAGAAACTCTAATTAGAATCTTGTAATTTTATGAGAAAATACGATAAAAGTAATAAAAATATAGGTTAGTTAATAAATGATACAAAGGATTGAAAAAGCAAAAACACAACTCTTCACTAAAAAAATCGTCACCAAACGTAGCGAACCATTTAGGGTCACCTCTGCAGGGTGTTGGTTATCCAATAAATGGTTCCCGGCGATAGCCAGAGCGGTGGTGCCCGCACCTGCCTGACAAATTAGAAACAGTATAACCAAAATATAGGTACTGTTGAAATAGAATGTGTCTAAAAAAGGTACATAGAAACTAACTAAAAAATTGTTATATTATTGTTTGATATTTTCTCGAAAATTTTTATAAAATTTATATTCTTCTGATTGAAAGAAAACATCCCTCGGCGCACGGACTATGTAAAACTAAAATCTGTATCTTCTCAGTGTTCAATAAGTCTCCGGAGCATCTGCGGAACCTTTTTCTCCCAAATCCTCTTTTTCTGCTGTGTATTAGGCCGGCCCACCGCCATACTTTTATCATCAGGACTCCCTTGATGGTTCAACCCTTATTTTTTCACTGACTGTTCCGGAATCTGATAATGGCGCATACGCTGCCCGTTCATGTGAATTACTATTTCAATTGAGGGGCTTTTTCCAAAATCATCTGAAGGTTGGTTGATTTATTTCGTTCATCTGAATCTTTGTTATAAATTGCCGATATAAAATACTTGAATATTTTGGCGTATTGTATAAACAATTTTTAAAATTTCTCTTTGATGTTGTTTTTTAGACTTAATTTATTCTTCATTCACTCAAAGCAGAATCATTTAGATAAAAAATACATTCAAAAATTAAAAAAATACAACCATCAAATAGGTTTAATAAAATATAATATATAATAAAATTTGTATTGTATTGAAATACATACCTATTTTTACAAGTTTGCCAAAAACATGAAATATGTGAGTATCACCTAAGTAGGTGTTAGTTTTCCATAGTGTGAAACCATTGTATCGGGGAGTGAGTAATTTATTTATTAACGCCCTTTTTAGGGGTTTTTACATTACATATGAATAGTAAGAAATATACAATATTTTTTTATTGTACAAAACTGAACTGCATCAGTAACAATATTTTATATTTGTTTAAACATAAATTGAATATAGTTTTGATAGTAAGAACATAGTTTTGGTTTGTTATTTATACGACATTTGGTCAAATGCCTTCGAAAAGTATTAATAACAGTCGACTTGTTAATCAATTTCTGTGTTCCAGGTATTTTGTTATAACTATTTTATGCTGTTTAATTGTCAGAAGAGTCACCTTCCAAGCGGTGGTTCCGGGTTCTTTATATTCTAATTATTATAACTAAATTATTATAGCCTCCATGGTCAAGGGGCAAGGCTCTCAACTAGCGATCCGGAGGTAGGGCTCAAATACCGACGTGCGTAGATAAATTTTATTTGATGAATTTATGTTACCATAATTTAATCAATGAAAATAATATAAGGTTCATTTGCAAGATGTTCCAAAGTGGAAGGTACTGTATACTGTAGTATCGCCCTGGTGGAAAACTATTACTCAGAAATGAAATGTCGCTTGAAATGGCTATAATGGTGACTAGATCTGAAGAGCTAGATACTTCTCCACCTTCCTTTTCCTTTCCTTACTCCAGCCTCGCAACATACCCCGCTTGGGGATGTCATAGTCTCACTGGCTCGGTATTCACGCAACAACAAAAAACATGTAAATAAAAGCTTACGTTCGTATTTTTAACCTTTTAACTTCCTTCGAACCCATGACTGGTTAACCTAAATCTTACAAATTTTATTAAATAAGACAGATAATAGTTAGATGAACCTTCCACTACGCAGGACATAAATCGATCCCACTAATTCCGATCCGACTTTAATGTCGCTGATGACCTTCACAGCCATTATTCACTGACATTTATAATAACAAGGGTTCTGCTTAACTTCGATATAGTTCAAAATTAACATTACAGTGAGGTCACGGTCTCGGAAAACACATTATAAAGTTTATTAATATATCTTGAGAACCAAGTTCGTAAATAAATCACATCTCTCTCAAAAATCGGAGTTACACAAAAAGATAATGGTAAATAAAAACTGTTGATTAATAATTTGCAATTTTTCCGAGATCTGCCAAAAATAAGGTTGTTGGGAATAAACTAATGTATTTACCTTCTGATAACTTGATGATTACTCTAAATCATTGGTTTTCAACCATATTTTTCCCACTGTCCTCTGAGAATATTTTTTTTCTAGAGCCTCCCCTTTTTTTTACTTATGGGGGTGGAGTCAGCTGTCACGGAATAAATAATTTGATTAAGAATTTGCTCAATTATTTGTTATACCTACGTTTTTGTTTAGCAAGTTAAAAAAGCAATTATTTTGTATTTTAAGTACCGGGTTGCTACCTCCTTCTTTCATGTATTCGTGTTATAGTGTCAGTTATCACTAATAATAATACACGTTAGATGATAATATTATACTAATACATAAAAAATAATCAGTTGAAAAAAATAATACTATAGTAACAGACAGAACAATTAGTCTCACAAGACAAAATTAAAAAAAAATACCTTATATCATTGATGTCGCTATTCCAAATTCCTGTAATATTCAGAAAACTGTTTCTGAAAAAATAAGAAAATATAAAGATTTCGGAAATAAGATTAAAACAATTTGGCATTCTCATAATATAAAAATATTACCATTTGTTTTTTCGGCTACTGGCATTATACCTAGCTCTCTCATTCAAAATTTAGGCGTATTAGATAAAAATGCAAAAGTCAGTCATTTTAAATACATGTAGGATTACGAAAGATTTTTAAAATATTTACATTGAGGGATTATTAGGATTTATCGGTCCAGTTAGGAATTCTACCGAGCCGTACCCTAAATATCTGGAGTAAGTGATTTTTTTTTCCCATTTGGTATCTGGTGGATTGACGTATATTTGTTGTATTGATTTGTATTTATTATACATATATAGTACACTTACATAGCCTGGATTGACTATATTAACATTTGTGGATAAGTGTGTGGAAGGGTTTAGTTTTTCCTGTGGGGAAGATTTAACCCGAAGATAAAATCTGAATAAAAAATAAAAAATTCCATATCATCCAATGTAATGTAGATCTGAATGTAATAGAATCTTTTTGTTCAATTTTCATCCATTTACCGAAACATGTAAATTTTCGCGCACTTGATGAAAATGATTACAATACATTCAATGTCAGAAATTAACAAATATTAAAGTTAACTCTGCTTTAATAGTACCTACGTGATAAGCATGTTTTTTTTTTGTCTTTTTAGACCATATTTTTTGTACCCGCGCACGCCCTCTAATATTCTATGGGTCTTTTACTGCTCCCCTGAAAGTCACAAACGCCCACAAGGTTCTCAACGTGGGCGATCCACGTAAGGAACCTATGCTCTAAATAATACTTTAATTTACAAAAATATTCCATTTCCGAAACACTTCGGTACATATTTCCTTTTTATATTTGGTTTATGTATTTCTAAGAACGGATATTTATAAGAGATAAAATTTTGAATTCGTTTAGGGCATCAAAATTATAAATGAACTATTATTGAATATTTATAATTTTGAAACTGGCAATTTTCTAATTTTAAGTTCTAAAAAATTTATAAACATTATTAAAGTTACGTAAATAATAAATCAAAAGCATTTAAAAAAAAATGATAATGTTATATTGGTTACAAACGTAGAATATAATTTGATAATGTTATATTTGTAACAAACGTGAATAGCTTAGAGAAAAGTCATTCTACGATTTTGTCTTAAGATTTCCATTCTAAAAAAACTATTGTATTTTTTACAGTAGCTCTACGCAGGAGGCCCTGAGGAAAATGATTCCTCTTAAGGCCAATGCCATCTACGGGGAAGCTGTGTGGAAGGTCTTTTGAGGAAAGGAAGGAGAATCTGTGGAGGTAAGAGGTTTCAGGAATATGCTGGTCAATGTCTCCAGGAGTGACAAATGGTCTCCCTCAACCAGTCTCTCTTGCTTCGGCCTGCCACGCAACTGGTGGGCAGGTACAGCCATCGCCAAAACCCGGAAAAATCTCACCCCATGTACCCAGACACCTCAAAGTCACCTCTGCTAAGTCACTAAACGTAGCGAACCACTTGGGGGAAGCTACGGCAGAGGTTTTGGTTTTACAATGAATGGTTTCCGAGGCGGCGGTATTCAAACCCGCCTCCCGAGTGTTAGGTTAGGTATCTACAGTAACAGGAAAATATTTGAAGAGTATGAATCTTATTTATGAACTGCGCTACCCGATTCAGTTCAGTTCTCACCTCCAAGGTGGAAACACGTAATTATATCGCTCCGCGTTTTTAATTCTTTAAAAATAGAAAACGTTAAGCTATCATATAATTTTTTTTACTACCCTGTGCGCCGCAACAAGGGCTATTTGCCCATGTTACTTTTTTTTGTGTTTTTTTAACTTTTAGTACTTTTTTGCTAGTTTTTAAGTTAAAATTTGTGACTTTCGTCGGCACGGGCGGATGTTGCCACATCCCCCTGTCGCACTATCTTAAGTGTGTGCGTTTTTGTGTTCCGTCCCCGTCCCAAAAAAAAAAATTCGAAAAAAGACTTTGTTTGGTGCCCATTTCGGTGTTTCAGTGTCGTAAAAACGTTTTAGTGCGCAAATACTTTTAAAACGTGCTCCATCGGACCCGGGATATATCCCAATCGACGCGGTACACAATTCCGCGTCTAGTGATACTTTATACATTTTTGTAGTGTTACTCCTGCGCGACTTATTAGCAGCTAAAGTTTTTTGCCATTTGTCGCCCATTTGGACACCGATTTCGGACGTCTGTCCGTAACTGTGCTACCCCCCCCCCCCCCCCCAGTTTTGAACTCCCCCCCCAGTTTTGAACTCCCCCCCCCCCAGTTTCAAACTCCCCCCCCCCCACCCCATTTTTTATATTTTTTTCCCCATATTTTTCCCCATTTAAATTTTAGAATTTCGAGGGAAATTCTAGGGAAAAAAAGTAAAGATGGGTTCGGACTCAGAATCGTCCGGCGATTCAAATGAACCTGGTCCCGACCGTGTCCGATCGCTAGAAGCGCAACGACAAAGACTTTCACTAAAAATGGATGATCTTAGCAAGAAGATTAGTGAATGTGCCCCTAGTAGCAGTCAGAGGACATCCAAAAAGATAAAAAAAACCAGAATTGCTCCCGTCGAGGACATTGGAAGTGACCAAGAAGAGTCGGAAATGGAGCTGGAAGCCGCCAACCCCGGTCGCAGTAGTGAATCCATCACAATAGTGCAGCACATCTCTCCCAACTTAGCTAATAAGAAGCGTCAGCGTCTGTCTGACTCCCCTAATGTCAACCAACAGAAGGTGATTCCGGCTATGGCTAAATGCCACAGGATCCGTACTATAATTATGGATGGATCCAATAGGCTTAACAAAGCGGACAAGAGTGCTCTGAATGACATTCTTGATGAATTGATGTCAGACATAACACACCTCATGCTAGATCTGAACACCTCCAACACCAAGAACACCACAATTGAAGATCTACTTCATGCGCAGGAGCTCATGAACGTCAAACTGGATAAAGCTATCACGACGCGTCCACTCACTGCTAACACACCCCCTACTAGATCATACGCTACAGCCGCGGCCGGCCTACCTTCGTCCAAAAAGGTCCTGATTAACGGGTATGAACGCCCTTTGCCGCCCAAACCTCTTACAGTTTTGGTGTATCCGGATGTTCCAGAAGGGAAAACCTCCGAGGGAACGCAAAAGCACCTGGAGAAAGTAATTAACCCTAGGGTTGATGACTTCCAAGTCGTCAGAGTCAGGAAGATAAAAGGTGCGGGCATGGCTCTCCAAGCCAAAGGAAAAAAGGATCTGGAGAACATATTGAAGGCTGGATCCAAGTTGGCAGCTAGCGGCTTGAAAATAGTTAACCCTCTAGGACGATTACCAAAGATTGTCCTGTACAATGTACCAAAGGGAGAATCCACTGCTGATCCAGCTCTCTTCACCGAGATCTTCGATAACAACCTGGAGGGACGTACCCCCCTGACTTTGGAGGACCACCTCCGTACGATGAGGAGGGTGTCCCTCTTTGGAAAGAGAGACACCGGCACCATGAACATGGTCCTGACGTGCCACCCGGCTGCCAGGAAGGTACTTATAGACAGCGGGATGTGCTTCCTTGGGTGGAATGCTTGTCGGACCCGCGATTACACTGGAGCCACTAGGTGTTACAAATGTCACCAATATGGTCACATCTCCAAAAGTTGCTCTCAAGAGAAGGAATCTTGCCGACACTGCGCCGCAGTGGGTCATGGCTTTGAAGATTGCCCCAAGAAGGCACTACCCGCTGTCTGCGCCACCTGTACGCGCTTTAAAAAACCGGCAGATCACCCAACAGGTGATAGGGACTGTCCGGCCCAGAAAGCAGCGGTTGAAGCAGCCTTCCGCATGACGGACTATGGATCCTCGTAGTCCCCTTTCCCTTGGCCAGATTAACCTTCAGAGATCCCGAATGGCCACGCTGGAGGTGCTGAAGGTCATGTCTGACCACCACATCGACATCATGCTCATTCAGGAACAGTACACTTGGGAAGGTAAGACCCCCATTAATTTTCCGGGTGCGGTACTTGAAGTGGGCCGCTCACCGGGGGCGGGTGTCCTAGTCAACACTTCGTTGATCAGTCCCCTCCTTCTGGCTGGTCTCTCTGACGAGTTCCAAACCTGTGTATGTATTAGATTTGGCGATACTGAGATCTTCTTGATCTCAGTCTACTTTAAATTTGGGAACCCGGTAGGACCCCACATCCTGAGTCTGACGCGCGCGCTCAACGCGCTTAAAGGCCGTAACATAGTTATCGGAGGTGACTTTAATGCACGCTCACCATTATGGTTCGACACTAGTGATTGTAGAACGGAACGGTCAGACGCCGTTGAGGACCTGATTGCCGCGCAAGGTCTTAGTATCATTAATGAACAGAGTTCTTTTTATACCTTTTCGAACACTCATGGTGAGAGCAACATTGATCTAACTCTCTGCTCTGGATCTGTTGCGACAAGGATTTCAAAGTGGACAGTCCATGAGTGCGCAATAAATTCGGATCATAGATTGATTACTTTTACAGTTGGTGTTAGGAAAACAGAAGCTCCAAGATCCTCCTGGAACTTCAACACCACTAGGGCGAATTGGGATAACTTTGGGGAAGCGCTACGAGATACGTTAAGGGATTTTCAACACGTAGCAGCTACTGATCCGGACAATTTGGGAAATTTTTTCAATAGGGCGGTTGTATCTGCCGCCAACTCGTCTTTAGGAAGATTAAACCCGAAGACGAGTATTAAAACGCCGTGGTGGTCACCTGAGCTGACTTCGCTGAAGGGGGCCTTCAAGAGGGCCTGCAGGGCGCTAGGGCTGTCCGGGAGTGGCAACTGTACGGAGGAGGAGACGGTTGCTCTTCAGGCGAGCCTCAGGTCTGCCAGGTCGGCCTTCAAACGGGCCGTCCTTCGAGCGAAACGAGCTGCTTGGCATAACTGGGTTAAAGACGTGGGTAACGCCAACCCGTGGGAAATCCACAGCGCGATTGGAAAATCCGGGAAAGGTTCTGATCGGTATTTGTCAACAGTAATTGGGTTCACAGATGGGAGGAACGCTGAGACTGTGGACGTGGCCTCCACTCTCAAGACACTATTGGGCGAGTTAGTTCCTTTAGAGTCAGTAGTTGGGGAAAGTGACCACCATAAACAGATTAGAAATCTAGCACGGCTACCACCTAGAGACCTCGCCCAAGAGGCTAACTTCACTAGAGTCACTAAAGCTGAAATTGATGTGATAATTAAGGGTTTGGGTCCTAAGAAGGCACCAGGGCATGATAGGCTCAATGGCGTGATTGCGAAGCAAGTCTGGGTCCACGCCAAGGAAGAGCTCTTCCAGGTGATGGACACGTGCCTGAGGAGAGGAGTTTTCCCCTCCGAGTGGAAGCGCGGCGTGCTCCGGATCATACCAAAGGGGAACGGAAAACCACTGACCGACATCAAGGCGTACCGGCCAATTACCCTCCTCCCAGTACTCGGCAAAATTCTGGAGAAACTGATACGAGAGCGACTTCGGCAAACCCTGTCTCCGGCAAGTGACCTGCAGTTCGGCTTCGTCCCCGGTAGATCCACGGTGCACGCCCTGTCGTATGTGCTTGACTGGGTGAAGGCTTGTCCAAAGAGGTATGTAGTTGCAATCTTCCTCGATATCACTGGTGCCTTCGATCACGCGTGGTGGGACATGATACGGACAAAGGTGAAAAACAGGCAGTGTTCCAAACTTTTGTTCCAAGCAATCGACGATTACCTTTCCAATCGTACTATCACGATTTGCTTCGAAGACTTTTTGATCCAGAGGGAAGCTGACATGGGATGCCCGCAGGGCTCCATTCTTGGACCTGACCTGTGGAACATCAACTTTGACGACTCCTCCAGGTTACCCTTGCCTGAAGGATGTATCGCTGTCGACTACGCTGATGACAAAACGTATCTGGTCGCTGGGGACAGCAGAAAGGAAGTTGAGAGCAAAGGCAGTGAAGGTTTGAACATGTTCCTCGATTGGGGGAAAAGAAACAAGATGACCTTCGCTCCCCACAAGACCCAGGGCCTCCTGATGAAGGGCTTTCTCAGCAGAAAAAGAAATCCTGTCATCAAAATGGGGGATTCTACTGTCCGATTTTGCGAAACTGTTAAATATTTAGGCGTTACACTAGATCGATCGTCCTCTTTTCTGGCTCACGTTAAAGAAGTATCCAGCAAGGCCCAGGCTCTCTTCTTGAAGCTGAGGAGACTCTCCACAGCTGAGTGGGGATTGCGAAATCCGGCTTTGCGAACGCTATATAGGTGTGTGTACGTGGCGCAAGTCTCGTATGCCGCCTCTGTGTGGGAGCACCGCCTGGACAACTCGCTGATTCTCTTAGCTCTCAGGCGTGGCCAACGAACCCCCTTGCTGGCACTCTCTGGCGCGTATAGAACCGTTGCTTCGGACGCTTTACCCGTTTTGGCTGGCATATTGCCAATCGATCTGGAAATTAGGGAAGTGCTCACTAAGCAGAAATTAACTAGAGGAACCCCGGCCACTCACCTAGGTGTTGTTCTGACACCGGGCGGGCCGGGGACTCTCCCTGGACTGCTCCGTCAAATGAGGGATCTGTCGCTCCAAGAGTGGCAGGTCCGTTGGGATAGCTCGAATATGGGAAGATGGACCTTTTCCTTCTTCCCATCAGTTAAAATCAGAATGGAAGGGGCATATTTACAACTGGACCACCACATCACCCAGCTTCTGTCCGGGCATGGTGAATTCAGGGGGAGACTTTACACCCTCGCCCTGTCTCCCCATCCCAACTGCGCATGCGGATCGACGAACCAGTCAGCCGAGCACATTCTGTGGCACTGTGAGATCTTGACTGATGCGAGAGAGGAAATGCTCGATGGTTTGGACGTACCTATCAGACCAGTATGGAATACTGATCTGGTTTCGAATAAGACGAACTTCGAGTGTCTGAAGAAATTTGCAAGGATCTGGGTTGAGAGATGGCCTGAACTTAGAGTCGCTGACTAGTTTACTTTGACACCAGGTGTACTTGTTCCTGTTTTACCACGGACTATCCCATATGACTCTATCATCTTAATTTGCCAAGGATGTACAGTTTTTTTTGTTTTTTTTTTTCTTTGTTTTTTATTTTACACTTTTATGTTTATTGTTTATACCCTCGACTTTTATAATTGAATACTGTACAGTATGTTTATTTTTTAGGTTTTTTTTACAGTTTGCTTTTTTTTGCATATGTAATTTTATGCTGTTTTTATTTTTTACATCTTGATTTTTCTATTAGCACTATTATGTTCACACATGTCCGCGTGATTTTACGCTCATGTTTTCTTTTTTTTTTTTTACACATATTTTTTTAAACATTTATATTTATACTTTAGGCTCTTTGGTTCCTGATACATATAGCGTAATTAAACGCACATGCCTATTTCATATTATTTTGGTTTTCTTGGTTGCCTTACTGTTTTTTATTATTTTTATTTTGTCATTTCTTTTAGTTTTGTTTAGCGAGTGAGAACTGAACTCCGTTGCCCGTTTTGTATCGTCCTTATCCCCATTTAAGGGGTTGGACCCTAGAACGTGTCCCCGTGTACGTGCCATGGCCGATCTCTTGGAACTGGTGGGGCTGCACCCGGCCACCGCGCTAACCCTCGTGACATGAAGAGGTTGGGGAGAGGGCTAAACGTCATCCGAAAGCTGTCCGTCCCGCCTCCAGCGACCCGACGCTTCTCTCCCTAGGGTCTTCTTTTTGATTTCCACACACTCCTCGTCTAGGCACCACCGGGTAGCTGGCGGCTTACGGACGACGCTGCCGGTTATCGGGAGGCCTGACAACCAGCCTTCTTCACTGTCTCTGGGACTGCCGGTGGCTGGATTTCGGTAACACCAGTTCTACATTGTATATACGTTTATTTTTTCTTCCTTTTTTTATGTACAGTGCACGGTGCTGCCTGCTGGATCATTGTGTGGTCCTTCGCCGCCATGAGCTTCCCACTCATGACGGTTGTCGTTCATTTTGTTTTTTCCTTATATTTTCTCTATTACCTAGTTTTGTTACTAACACCTTGTTTGACTGTCCATGGGGCTCACTGCTTTAGCAGTGATTACCTTCATGGGCTTTAGAATTGTAGAATTGACCATCACAGTACATTCCTGTAGGCACGCCTGCATACCGCCCTCTAACAACGTATGCGGGGACATTGAAGTTCTAGAATCGTTACATATTTTAAATGTAGAGTCGTTCATTAAAAAAATTAGATTCTTGCGAGAACTCCGAAGGGGCGACCATAAGTCGCCTATACCGGGGTGGGAATAGGTGGGTGAAAGCTTCAATGCGCTACCCGATGGATACTACTGCGCTATATCGATAAACGAGGCCTATACTACTGCAAAAGGGCATATTCGTCAAGTTAGTGTACACTTTCATTATAAGTTTTGGCAATTCTTGACCAAAATTTTCATCGTAATCATGAGGTGAGAATGCCGCTTACATACTTAATTGATTATTTGTTTTATTTCTTAGGTAAAAAAGCCCGCTTTTTGGGGGTTATTTATACGCACCACCAAGTAATATATTATTAATATTTTGTTTCCCACATTATATTTGTCAAAACTCTCCGAAGTCCGAAGCAGAATATGAGTAGATATTTTCTGTCATCTTAATATATAAAACAAAGTCGGGTTAGTTACACTATTTATAACTCGAGAACGGCCGGGCTGATTTTGATGATCTTTGATTTGTTGGATTTGTCTCCGCCCCGGAAAGGATAATAACTATTAAAACATCACAAAAATTATCGAAAAATATAGTTATTAAGAAAATTCTTTTCCCCATACATTTTTTATGGAACGAATTCTCATATTTGAAAGAACTGCGGGCATTTTGTGATAAGTACCTATAATATTGAGTAGTGAGTGAGTTCCAAAAATTCAAAAATGTCAAATGTCAACGCGCTGGTTGTTTTGCTTTTGTTATTAAACTTTTTTTATTATTTATTTGGCTTTCAACCATTAAGGGTGATCGTGGCCATTTCTTAAAGTTAGTTACATGTTTTAAAAATTATTAACATTTTCAGTTTTTCATAAATTAGCTACATTATCAGTTTTTTTTAAAATTATTTACATTTTCAGATTTTTTTAAATAAGTTACATTTTCAGTTTTTACATGGAATAGATACATTATATTAGCAAATATAGACGGTGGGCGAAGACAAATATTCATATGATTATACAAGTTGAACTAACATACAAAGTTGGTATTAATAGTACTTTATTACAAAATTTGTAGAGTAGGAAGAAGATGTACAGGTTCCCAAAAATAGGAACCTGTATAATTGTACATAATAACACTGCAAGAATAAATGCATACATATGGAAGAGAAAGAAATGTGTTTAGTGCTTAAATGGGCCATTTTTACAAATTTTGCTAACCAATAGTGAATTTCAGGAGAGTTGAGGCTACGTAAGAAGGCAGGGTACACTGGTAGGGAATCCAATTTTAGGTTTTACCAATTCATGTATGAAGTTTGGAAATTGGTCATTGATAAGACACTTAAAAATATGGTCTAAAGTGTCCTCTGAACCACAATCACAACAAGGCGAATTGACTTTGTGGAATCTGGCGAGATGGCTAATACAACAAGTATGACCTGGACGCATTCGAGTTATGGAAGAGATGTATTTTTTAGACATGGAAGTGTTTTTGTGAAACCAGGGCTTGACAGCAATAGAAGGTCGAATTAATGAGTACTGGTGACCTTTTATCAGAGAGGATGATATCCATTCAGAGGACCATTAGCGTAGTAACTTATTTTTTTAAATAGGGAAAAAGTCTGTAACAGGAATAGGGATACTACTTAATGGAACCATGGACAGTGGATTCCTTAGCAATAAAATCAGCTTTTTCATTTACAACAATACCAAGGTGTCCTGAGATCTAGGACAAGACCACTGACCCTTGAGCCAGTGACATGGAATGCAGGAGGTCTCTGATAGAGCAAGTAAGAGAGTCGCTACTGGAATTGAAAGGGGATGCGCTTATTTTTTGTAGTGAGCTAGGTGAGTCTGAAGGATGTGGGCATTTTTAATGTTGAGAGATTTGACGAGTCGTAAAGCTCCTATGATAGCTATGCATTCGACAGAGAAAATGTAATACTATTTGGGAAGTCTGTGTGGGAAACACAATTTCCTGTGAGGAGTATATGTAGACACTGGCCCACAATGGGAGTCCGAACTGAGTTTGGAACTATCTGTGAAAATTTGTATATAATTTGTCCAGTTATTTTCAATAATTTTGTTGAATTCTGCATTACTGGTTAGAGCTGAGTTTTTATTTTATTTTTATAATATATTCCTATAAATTGGTGCACCTTTGGATAGAAAGTAAGATTTTCATAGGGATATGAGTGTAAGGGGAGAGATTCATTGCGATAGGAGTTTGTGGATACATTCAGGAAAGAGTTGAAAGAGGAAACAGTTGTTGTTATTAAACATATAATGCTGCCGCTCTTTCTTACATACTAAATGTCAACAGTCGAAAATGGGACAAACGGTGAACGTATGTCTACGTCTACACCCCTCCAAAGGAAAAATACAATAATTATAATAAATCTCCGTCACATGTATAAAGAAAATGAAACGCGATTCCCGTAATTTAATTGAAAAGTAAGAAAATCACACAAATTATAAATCCGTTCACAACGCCATCTCTGATACTGACAAAAACAAAAGGCGGACAGTTACGCATCGATAATTGCTTCATTGTGTAATTTTTAACTTAATACAAAAAACTGAATTTAACTCAGCTAATAAGTTAACATAACAGTTATTGATTCTGATGCGTTACGAAGTTCGCTGGGTCAGCTAGTATAATATAAAGTAAAAAATATATATAAAGTAAATTCAACGACTGTCAAGATAGTGTAACTAAAAATTGCCTAATATTATTATCAATTTTTTACGGGTGGTAGTTACACTGTTTTGATAATGCTTTCCACAATTTAGGATTAAATCATGGCCTTAGGAGTACTAAGAATGCCCTAAATCCATTAAACTTCGGGAAGTAAAACTCATCACAAGGGCAATTGAAATCTGTAAGCACCCGATTAAACATTGATTGGGACAATGGGCTAACTCTCAACAATAATTCTTGGAAGTTATTGTTTTTGAAGGGTTCCAAGAAACGACAGGCGCAATAACAATTTCAATCAAACTCAACAAATTTGGCCAATGACAAACACTGCAAGGTATGCAAGTCTATCAGAAATGTTGGATGCAGAGTATGTGTTAGATGCAGATGGAGAGTAAAAAATAGTTTTTTTTACATTAGCTCTACACAGGAGGCCCCAAGGTAAAAAAATACCCCCCAGGACCTGTGTCATCTTTGGCAATAATTTTTGAAGGGTCTTTTTAGAGAGAGGAAGGAGAGAAAGTTCTGGGAACGACAAAGGTATGAGGAGTGGATAGGTATCTGGTGTTTAATTTGTCCAGGAGTGATTAACGTATGGATCCATCCCTCCTGCGGCATAAGGCGATGGATCGAGAGGTAGAAAAATCTCCCTATCTAGTCTTTCCCGATCCGGCCCGCTACGCAGGTGGTATATTTGCGACTCGTTTGCGCCAAGAGCTAGACAAATTTCACCCCAAAGAATCCAGATATAATTTGTAAATCATCAAGCTTAGCGAACCATTAGGGGTGACCTATGGCAGAGGTGTCAGTTATTCGATAAATGGTTACCGGGGCGGCGGTAACCAAACCTGCCTCCTTAATTAAAAAATACTCCGATTTGATCTATTTGCTCCCAAGAAAAACAATCATCTTGAGAAAATAAATGATTCAAACTAATAGCCGTTATACACGACATCTTTTTTCAGCCCGATTCCAATTAGAGACCAAAGTCAACATTTTTCGATTTACTTTACGATTTATTTCAATTGTCATCACTGCAAGCAACACCAAACCATACTGTTTGTTGTGATGCCTACTGAAATCGTAGATATGAAAATAGAGATGAAAATAGCGTTCGCGTAAAGCGAAAAATGTTGACTTTTGTCTCTTATTGGAATCGGGCTGAAAAAAGATGTCGTGTGTTGTGGGTTTTAATATGGGTTTTTTGTACCTTTATAACATCACAATTTGTGTTGTTCTTAGGTAGGTATTTAAATTATATTTTTAGTGAAGTTGATTTAAAGTCACATATGACGTAAGTAAAATTAAAGACAGTTAATAATTACCATACAATGGTTCCAAAAAGCTTTTCACACAGGATTTCTGAATATCTCGTAATATCTGAAGGAAAAAATATCAATTGTAGCCTCTTTCTTGTTTTTATTAAGAGAATTCACAAAAAATCTCATGTGACGAATAACAAAGGATTAAGTCCACCTATCTATCTATCGCATCCTTTTCTCGTTGGGTTAGGCAGATGGTATATCCATTCCACCAAATTACCACATGTTGGTAAACATTGCTACTTCATTCACGTTCATACATCATCTCACACTTTAGACTTTAAAACATTTGACCCTATTCTAGTATTTAATTGACTTCAGAATGAATAAATATCCACATGTAAATAATGACCGAAAACACATAACAGAGGACCAACAATTTACAAATTGTCCGTCAACTAAGCCCTCCATTCTTTTTATTGGGCGATTTTAATGCCCATTCCCCCGTCTGGGGTTCTGCTTTCTCTGATCGAGATGGTCGAAATGTTATGGATTTTTTAGATGAATCCAATCTTTTCCTTTTGAACGACGGATCTCCTACGAGAATCTCTCGCCCCAACACAAACCCCAGTGCAGTGGATCTCTCCATATGCTCTACAAATCTGGCACCTCTCTCCTCATGGGTGCTGTCCCCCGATCCTTGCTCCAGTGATCATTTCCCGATCACCATCACTTATCAAACTTCTTTCCATTCAGACAAGTCCCATATTTCGACGAAAATTAAAACAAAACACACCAAATGGGACGAATTTAACTCGCATATGGATACGTTTATACAAAATTTACCTTCTTCCGATATATTATCTGTCAAAGATGACTACGATAACTTCAAATCGATGCTTATAACTGCAATAAATAAATCAAATCCTCCCCCTAAAACCAAATCTCTTAAAAAACTCCCTCCGACTCCCTGGTGGGATGAGGAATGTTCTAAGGTAGTGAGAATTCGGAAAGCTAAATCTCTTTCGTATCGTCACAATATGACTACGGAGAACTATCTTATATACAAAAATGCCGAAGCCAATGCCAAAAGGGTATTGAGGTCAAAAAAAAGATCCGGGTGGTTCAACTTCTGCAGTTCAGTATCTCCGAATACTCCAATTTCGGAAGTTTGGTCTATGATTCGAAGATTTCGATCCTCCTTCAGTTCAACATCTCCTCGAGCGTCTCATTCTAAATGGATAGATGAGTTCTTGGACAAAATTGCCCCCCCTTCTGTACCTAACTTACATAGATGAAATAACTCCCATCCACAACACTCCTTTGTCTGATCATTGGCTAGACTCTCCATTCACTTTAATTGAATTAAAAAATTGTTTATCAACAGTCAAAGACACAACTCCAGGCAGAGATGGTATTCCTTACAGCATTATCAAAAATAGTAATGATAATGTTCTAAATCACTTCCTTAGCATCTTAAATAAAATCTTCCAGTCTGGCATAATGCCTGATGACTGGAGTTCTCAAATAATCATCCCAATCCTAAAATCAAACAAATCACCCAATTCTGGATCCAACTACAGGCCAATTGCTCTTTCATCCACCCTCAGTAAAATTTATGAAAAATTAGGTTAGAATTTTTTGTTGAAAGTAATCAGCTTCTCTCTCCATCTCAATTTGGATTTAGGAAAAAAAAATCTACGCAAAATAACCTTGCCATCATCAGCACTGATATTAATTTATCCATTTCTAACCATGAAGTATGTCTTGCAGTCTTTATAGACATAGAAGGTGCCTTTGACAATGTTTCCATCCCAATCCTTAAAATAAAACTTTTAGGCCTTGGCCTTCCTCCCATGTTTATCCAATCTATTATTAATCTATTTCTTGATAGAAGTATTTTCATTGAACTACCAGATGTTACTCCTCAGAGTAGATCGATTTGGAAAGGTTTACCCCAAGGCGATGTATTATCCCCTATACTGTATAATATATACACGTACGATATGCATCTCTCTATTCCCCCTCAAGTAAAAGTTATTGAGTTCGCAGATGATTTGGCTTTCTTCTTATCATCCAAAATCATCCCACTTGCCGTCAAATATCTTAATGAAGCCATGGATGCTCTTTGCACATGGCTCACTTTAAATGGTCTGGAACTTTCAGTTCAAAAGAGTCAGTGTGTCACCTTCTCAAACCGTCATAAAAATCCTCCTGTTCAAATTTTATTTAAAAACTCTCCAATCCCCAACGCCTCTGAAGTAAAATTTTTGGGAGTAACATTTGATAGGAAACTTAAATGGTCTTCCCATATTCACAATATAGTTACTAAATGTGAAAAAAATTTAAATATCATCAGATCATTGACTGGCGTTTGGTGGGGTGCTCACCCTACCTGCATTAAGTTGCTTTACAATGCGCTTATTCGAAGTCATCTCGACTATGCATGCCCACTTTTTAGTACTGCCTCCAAAAATGCACTCAGTAAATAAGACAAAATTCAATCAAAGTCATTGCGAATAATAACTGGAGCGATGCAGTCGTCACCCATCAATTCCCTTCAAGTGGAATGTTCTGATCCCCCACTTTATTTAAGGCGACAACTGTTTGCTGACAAATTTGTTCTTAAATGTTTAAATTCTAAATGCCATCAGGTTATTCCCAGAGTTTCGTTGTTCAAAGACTCAACACATTCATCTACAATCAGAGCTCGAACTAAACCTCTTCCTGCCATCTGTAAAAATTTTCGCTCTCTCTCAGAGCTTCAAATTATCCAAAATGATCTTCTTCCACTATACAAATTAAAATATAGCCACGTCACCCTATCCCCAACAATTTTGGAAGGGATCAGCATCCTTAAAAGTCATTCCAATCTCCCAGCCCGTACTGTTAATAATATGTTCAATGACATTATTTCTTCTAAATGGCCCAATTCTTCTCTTTTATTTACTGATGGCTCCAAATCTCCTGACTCTTCTAACTGTGGTATAGGTATTAACGTTTACCACAATAATTCTAATGATAGAATATTTTATTCAATTTCAAACCAATTTTCAATATTTTCTGCTGAGTGCATTGCAATAATTGAAGCACTCAAATAAATAATCAAAAATAATTGTGAACATTCCCTTGTTCTCTCTGACTCTCTCAGTTCCCTCCAAAAACTTAAATCCTGTCCTCTTCTTCATCCTGATGATCACTTTGTATGTCTCATTAGAGTGCTGATAGCCTCCATTCAAAGCTCTGGAAAAACCGTAATTCTTGTTTGGATCCCTGGACACATTGGCATAGTGGGTAACGATATTGCAGATTCTTTGGCAAAACAAGGAGCGTCCAACCCTATTGTTACCCTCGTAAACCATATTCCCCTATCTGATATTTTTTCCATCATCAAAGATAGATCCCGCAATGTTTGGACAGAGCATTGGAACATTGCCAGTCAATCCAAGGGAGCTCGCTACGCCTCAATACAAAGGACTATCCCATCAAAACCGTGGTTTCAAAAATTTCCCCATTTTTCCAAAAAAGAAATTTCCTCACTTATTCGAATGAGAATCGGTCATTGTTCCGTTCCTTTTCACCTTTTTAAAATTCACATCCTTGACTCCCCAGATTGTACGTTCTGTGGTCTAGATGTGGGCACTTTAGATCACATATTTTTTGGTTGTCCCTCTCTAAATAAATATCCTCTCTTCTATCGAGCGTTATCTAAAATTGCCTCCCCTCCATTCAACATTTCATCTCTTCTAAGTCTGAACTCGACTCCAATCTTCCATATAATTCTGAAATTTGTACATTTAAATAAAATTAATATATAAATTCACCTTTCCCTTTCTCTGTAATTTTAATTGATGGCCTAGAACACCCTTGAAGGGTGAAAGCCAGAAATAATTGAAAAAAAAAAGGACCAACAATAAACACAAATATAATCACATAAAAACAAAAGAACAAAGATCAAATAAAGCAAACAAATAAGAGTTCTTGTTTGGAAATAATGTCAGAACACATAATGGAGGACAAATAATAAATACAAATTAACCCAATCAAAGATAAAATAACAAAGATCAAAGAAAGCTAACAAATGACAGTTCCTGAAAATTCTTCAATTTAATTAGTTCATTTTTATATTTAAAAACATTTCAAAGCGTTTTAAAAAGAGAGAAAACATTTAAGATTAGATAAGTACATTTAAACTAACAGCAACAAAGCATGCCGTCTAAATTGGGTTTCATGGATGTTTGACATATCGATATTCGAAGGAAGACAGCTCTCCCGACTGGCATAACCATTGGCAGCTTAGTTTGGCAAGCCGGGAGATAAAATAGAAAGTAATGACAGAAAATACAT
Source organism: Limnephilus lunatus (assembly GCA_917563855.2). Taxonomy (NCBI): domain Eukaryota; kingdom Metazoa; phylum Arthropoda; class Insecta; order Trichoptera; family Limnephilidae; genus Limnephilus; species Limnephilus lunatus. The sequence continues at coordinate 86,823,452 of OU830594.1, read as the reverse complement.
GTCGCAGGAAAAATAATAAATAAAAATGTACACGTTAGAAAGACAAAATAACAAAGGTCAAATAAAACAAACAAAGAACAATATTACTTTGCTTACAACTTAACCTTCCATGTGAGTCGTTAAAAATAATGTATGCCTCAAATTTCAATAGTCTCGTGAACTGTTTTATGTATATTATAATTACATGAAAACTAATTATCCAAATACCTTTACTCTGAAACACAAATCTCCATCCAAAAGCGTTAATCGCTTCCAACTAGGTGACTACCTGACTACCTGTGTATAGCCGATAATGGCGCAGCTAATGACTGTGAAATTCCCCGAACTTGCTTCAGAGCACAGGTGCTACTAAATTTTGTAACGTGTGAAACTTGTTTGTGAATTGAGAAATAAAAGTTTACCTATTATAATTACTTTCTAGACTCGGTACTTTATACTCGTTTACCAAGAGAATAATAAACTGTATACGGCTCTACTATTGTTAGTTAGTAAACTAACTAAACGAAACCTAAACTTAAACTAAAACTAACACAAAAGTTTTTTTTTTTAATGTGAGTACCATCTGACGCACAAGAGTTCCATCTACTCCCAAACATCTGGAGCCAGTGAAACCATTCTAGGCTTCCTCAGTGAGGGTATTTTGTGAGATTGAAAGTAGTGGAGATGGAAAGGAGATCATGCGGATATAGGTAGGAAAGTACAGATCTGGTCACAAAACACTGCCAAAGCTATTTCAATTTGGGATTCTGGTTTGGGAAGTGCTGCCCTGGGAAACATTATGGGATAACCAACACCTCCGCCATAGGTCATCTCAAGAGTTTCGCTACGTTTGGTGACTTAGCAGGAGATCCCGAGTTGACGGGGTGAGGTTTTTCAGCGGAGACTCTCTAGCAGAGATCTCTCGAAACATCGCCTTGCTCCGGTATGCGGCAGTTGGAAGGATGGATTTATACGTCAGTCACTCCTGTATACACTGACCACTTGATTCTAACCCTTAACTGTTTTCTTTCTAGAACCAATATGACGTAGGCTACGAGAAAAAACTTTCCTCGGGATCTTATCTGTCGTGCTATGGAGTAAAAATAAAAAAGAAACTTAAGATTCTGAATGGTGGTTGTCTACCAATCCGGTGGAAATTATTCTCAATATCACCCTGTAGAAAGAACACCATTCAGAATTGATTAAACCTAAGTGTTAAAAAAAATATTGTACATACTTTAGTTTATATTTTTTATGGTATAATTTATGTTTTTATAGGTTTTGCAGAAGCTCAAAATTACCAAAACTGTAATGCCTCTTTTTGAAATTATACGTGAATGATAGAAATTTCAGAGATTTCCACCTTCAACCTTATATATATTTTAGACCTTTCTGTAAACCTTTAATTTACCTCCTGGTTTTTCCTCCTAAGCTTCAGTTTTCCCTTAGTAAATCATCTATCAAAACGAGTGCTTTGTTTTTATTTACTACAGTCATCAACTTAGGCGGATCTCTCTAGCTAAGTAACCCACGCACTTGACTACAGGTTATAAGGTTATGGGGTTAATGCCATAGTTAATTCTATAAACAACACATTTTCATGATATTATAAGGTCTGGGTTTTATATGGTTAAGAGTACGCAATATTATAAAATAAAGTCGGAATCTTAACAACGTATTAAGTGAAGAAGGCGTTTATGAAATACACGGCGTATTTGAATCTACGGTCGAATTTGCCATAATCAGGTCTAGAAAATGGATTTTCCAGTGAGTAACTTTGGACAGAGAGAACGAACGGTCAAACTACTCGGTCTTGGCACACACTCTTTGCCTCATTCACATTCATCTATCGTCTCATACACGTAATACCGTGGGGTATATTTTAATTAATTCTGATGAACATATTACTAATAACTTGATTTGTTTATACCAAATACCTCGGGAAGTTACTAATTCATCGTCTGGAGAAATAAAATCATTTGCTCACCGCAAGACTTTATTTTTAAAAAATTTGTGGCGTGTGGCGCTACGTCCTTCTCTAGGCCACGTTTCGGCTAGCGTTGAAGCGACCAGATGTGTACCCTGATCTAGCGCTGGACAGGTGTGCACCCTGATGGTAGACACCATAACGCTTTCCGAAGCATTGACTAAAGAAGGAAGTAGCGCAACACGGTATAAAATACTCCCAAAAATAAATCGCGACAACACTTTTGGCCATGAGAATCTTAAATCATATCCAAAGATTAATAAAATTTTTAAATTATTTAAGAAATAAAATAAAATTTAAAAGTATGGTGGGGTTTTATTAATCCTCAGCATAACCATTTTTAAATTGAGCCCTCTTCGGAGTTACTGACACGCCCGTAACACATTTCTATCGGCTTGTTTCTTCGACGGTCTCTCAGTACATTCCCCTCCTCCATGGCAAGCAGTGTAGACGTGGCTTTTTAAGAACGTGATATTATTTATTTTTTAACTATTTTCTGCGAATAAGTATCATTATAAACTATCAAAGCCCAGAACATTCTCGTCCCGTGTTTGTTCATTTCAAAACTACAGTTTATTTTCCTGTCAAATTCCTTTTGCGTCATGCTTTTTTTTCTTGCTTGCATAAATACGCATTATGAATATTGTAACAAACATTTTGCTGGACTAACGAATTTCAGCTCGGTTAACTTATACCTAACCGTCTACTATAGTATTTTTTTAAAGTAAAAATTCTTTAGTTCCGTTAGTAATTGAAATTCGGATGACTCGGAAATGCGTCACTGAGATGTATTATTTGACTGGTTGTCGGTTCTAATTCTCGGTGCGAACCTTCCATTGCGCAGCAGATAAGGTGCTTGACAGCGGCCAGAGAGACATCCAGCGAACGTAGGTTCAAACCCTACGAAATCCAAAAAAAATAAACATATTTATATTTGTGAAATCAATATCCATTCTTCAAATCACTTTAAATTAAACAGGCAAAAGAAAAGAAAGCGACATCTAGCTACTTTCTAGTTTCACTTTTACCGCGTGTGAGTTGGACACACTGTTTTTTTTAGTGAGTACTGCACAAGAGTCCTAACTGCTCCCACCCACCTTGAGCAGATGTGACTACGGCATCCCCAATTGAGGTATGTTGTGAGACTGTAGGTATTGGGGAGGGGTAGGAGATGGAAAAGAGGCAAGTAAGGAAGTACCTGGCTATTAAGATCGGGTTACTAAACACCGATACAGTCATTTTAATTTGGGAGATGGATATGGGTACCGCCGCCCTAGGAAACCTTTATTAGATTACTAACACCCCTGCTACAGGTCACCCCAAGCGATTAGCTACGTTTGGTGACTTAACAGGGGTGCCCAGGTTCATGGGGTGAGGTTTTTCAAGGTGTTGGTGGTACGTGCATTTTCCTACCTACCGAGCCGGATCGAGATGACTGTTTGAAGGAGACCTTTTACATCTCTAGCTGAACTCTCTCGATCCGTCGCCTTGAACCACACATGAAGGGATGGAATCATATGTCCGTCATTCCTGGACACGCTGTCCGCGAGCATCCAAACTTTTTTTCCTTCCCAGAACTTCCTCTCATTCCTTTCCCTGAAAAGACCCTCTACACAGCATTCCCAAAGATGATTCGTTCAGGGGGAAAATGTTTTCTCAAGGCCTCCTATACGGAACTAATGTAAAAAAGAACTGATTACTGCGGTTTAAAACCAATGAATCCACCTAGATTTTACAGTTTAGCGGTTTAGCCCACAATTTTAGTTATTTTAAAATTTACAAAAAAATCGTTGTTAAATCATTCACATTCATTTGTTTATATCATCTTTTTAAATTTAGTTAGCTATCGCTCAAGTGGATGTGAGAGAAATACAGAAAATAATATTCGTATTCACAAACTGGTGTACTCAAAACCAACCAATAGGCATAAATTGTAGTTTTCAATCTCCTTACGTGGGCGTCGCTTTGTTCTGCGATTCGAAGCTTCAAACTGAAGGAAATTGTGTTTTGTTAAATTAACGCCTCCATCTTCAAGCCCACCACACACAAGGGGACTAAAGGGAATAGATTTCTGGATTTTCAAACTGTCGAAGATCCGGTTTAGTAAAAAAAATACTGTTTTTTAATGCCAAAAGTTTTGTTTTTGAAATCTGTTGGATTTAAAGAATATTATTTGTACATTTTAAATCTTGAGGATCTATGCCAAAAAAAGTGATTTTTTTTAATGTGTGGGTAGTATTCAATCATGCTTTAAACGAATTGGGAATTACTTGAAATTTTACCGTCAAGTGATTTTTTTAAAGTGTAAGTAGTATCCATTCACGCTTCAAACAAATCATGATAAACAAACGTTTTGATTTTATGGCACGGGATAAATGAATGAATTTTTCAAAAACTTCATCAAAATCGGGTAAATTTCAATTTTTTAGCCTAAAACTTACTCTTTGTTGAGTTATGTATTGTTACCCTCGTTAACCAGATTCCCCTATCTGACATTTTTTCCATCAATAAATATAGATTCCGCAATGTTTGGGCAAAGTATTAACACATTGCTAGTCAATCTAAGGGAGCCTGCTATGCCTCAATGCAACAGACTATCCCATCAAAACCAGTTTCAACAATTCCCCCATTTTTCCAACAACAAAAAATGCGTCTATTCGGATTAGAATCGGAAATTGTTCCGTTCTTTCTCACATTTTTAAAATTTACGTCCTTGACTCCCCACATTCTGTGGTCTAGAAGTTGACTCCCCTACATTCCCCTATATCCTTGACTCCCCTACATTATGTGGTCTAGAAGTGGTAACTTAAGATCACATATTTTTTTGTTGTCCCCCTCTAATGAAATATCCTCTCTTCTATCAAACGTTATCTAAAATTGCCTCCATTCAACATTTCTTCTTTTCTAAGTCTGAACTCTACTCCAATCTTCACAATAATTTTGAAATTACCCCATATAAATAAAATCAATATATAAATTTGTGCACCTTTTTATAGAACACCCTTGAGAGGTGAAAGCCTGAAATAATTGAAAAAAAATCCCAATGTAAGCGTAATAAGTAAAATTAAGAAAATAATGTTTTTTTTTAAATTTTTTTATTCTTCATTTTAAGCACCCGCTAAACCGCCAAGGCAGTTTGTCAGCAGGTCAATTTAACAATATTAATATAACACTAAAGCACAAATATAACAAGAAACCACAATATGCAAAATAGATACAGAAGAATAACTTTTAAGTAGAATACAAAGACGTAAAATATACAGACAGACAGATATTATACAGGCAAAGTCATATTTATACATAAGATTACAAACAATATCAATATAAAAAGTTTTGATCAATTAGCCATTTTTTAATTTTTTTTTTGAGATCGGTGGTGCAATTTGATTCGATTTTTATGTTCATTGGCATCTTATTAAACATGGTAGGGACAAGATAAGTGAGAGTCCGTTGACCGTATTTATTTATAATTTTCGGAATGGATAAACCCTCTTTTTACTAAATCTAGTGCCATGTGCATGATCAACTTTTTCTTTGTATATTGAATCCGACAATACGTTTTGGCATACAATTTTAAACCATAATATCCCTCGAACAGGTAATATATTAACTGATTCATATAATAATTTTATGTGGTTAGATGGTTAATGCATGCAGAGCAAAGAAATGAAGAAAAGAGAAAAGAGAGACTATTTGACAAGAATTAAAATGATAGAAAACTTCGATGACATTAAAGAAAAACACGTCATATTGACGAGATGATTATACATGTTGGTTGAAGTAAAAAAGATGAAAAACTTGTTGACCCGAAAACTACCATAAAACGTTTGAATTTCGAAAAAAAACAATTTTACTATCATGTAGAGTCACCTCCGGAAGTTAGTGCACTTTATCCCTGGACACCCTGCATATGAGATGATGTGTGAATGTGAATGAGGCAAGAAATGTATGCCAAGGCCGAGTTGTTTGGCGATCCGACTTATTTGTCAGTTAATTTAGCAATATTAATGGAAGCGATTATTATGCACGAACTCAGATTATTTATTATTTGTGCTTTATCCGTGTTATGTTTGAAAATTGTTATTAGATATATTATTTATTGACATTTCTTGCTAATTGCACATATGTTGGTAGGTACAGTAAAAATAAAATGACAAAATCTAATTCTATCAACTTGTTTAAGTGCCTACTTGATTTTTTGTTAAACGCTTCACCCTCAAAACCTCTTTCATCTCTGCATATCGAGACCTGAGAACACAGGAAATTAAGAATCGATTTATTCGACAGGTTCACATACGATTTCCGCATTAAGTCGGAGCAACGGCGCTCAACTGCCGCGACGATTGCAGCGACAGGAACCGTTTCTGGAAACCAAGCGGGTGTGGCGCGGGGCGGGCAGAACAACCGATTAATAGTGATTGCTAAACCGCCCCGAGGTTACGGACCTGTAACTAGTGATGTATCATCGTAACCTGTTGATTTCTGTTTCCGATTAATTCGTCATATTTTAAAATTATAGAATAGAAGTAACTACTCAGTATTACATTGATAATAACTAATATGGTGTAATAGGATGGGGTGGCGCTTATAAACCCCCACAAGCTCTCTTAATTTTGAATAAACTAATAAGAAAATAATATTAAATAAATCGTTTTTATACTAGTTTATTATTAGTTGGGGATCCGCATATAAATTTAACCTTCTTCCAATATAAATTACACAAAAAACAATAATTAAACTATATTAAAAAAATCTTTGGACTACCCAATAGAAGAATCGTTCGAAGAATTTTGAGTACCTACTTTTAAAGATTTACATGTTAAAAACTCATTTTAAAAAAAACTCAAATTATAAAAGAAAAAAACAAATATCAAAACATATATATTTTTCTATGCACAAACTAAATATAAATTTTGCACAACACCATTATATTTACAAAAGAAGAACTTTATTCAATCGTCTACCGGAAGAAAACAGAAACATTAATGATACCTAATACCCAAATATTGCACTTGTGATGATCTCGCCTTTGGGCCTACGAAATAATTCTTTTAAAATTGAGAGATCGATTTAGAAATATATTTAATTTTGTAACATGGAATGGCATACAATTCTCTGTTCCAACTCTTAAGGGTGATTTATGAAACCGGGTCATTACTAGGAAAAACACGTGTGCCAAAATACTTTGGTTGGAGGAGGAATTCTAATGGATATTTCAGGTTCATTATCAAGTCAGGGGCGGCCGATGGATATTTGCCCGTGGGGTGGTTGATCTTAACGCGGGCAGATTGGATTTACGAAACAATTATCTGGTGAATTTTCTATGGCAGTAGGAAAATTGAAAATTAGTCAATAAGGATTGCTCGTTGGTGCATTTAAATATACTAGCGCGACGCGCCGATTACGGGTTGAAATATTTGACATATTTGTCGAAATAGGATTGCAGAATTCGTTAAATAGTGACGCACGTAGAAAGGACAAAAGCGTGTTCGGACAATGAATATATAATGTTATTATATAACCAATAGAGTCAACGCAAGTATTGAGAAAGAGTATTAGATTGAAGTACGCCACTGAGCTCTTCTTTTAAGCGTTATTGGGATAGTTTATGACTCCGGCTCAGACGAAATTAGTTTACACCACAAAAAATAACGAACATGGTTCCTTCACAAAATTCTCTGAAATAATAGTTAAAGTGTGACATTTTGACTATTAAAGTTGATATATGCATATTGGGAGATGTGCTTATCACTTAAGATTTGAAAAAAGTGACTAATAAATTATTGAAACCACACAAGTAGATGGGGGGGAGTCAGGGGGAGGGGGTTGGAAGGACAGTCGGGGTAGAAGAGTGTTAGAGGACGGTCAGGGAAGGAACCTAGGGCCGCGCAGACGGGAAAAAATCATCGAGTTTTGATAAACGGCAGAGTAATAATTTGGTGCGCGTAAACCGGGAATAATTCATAAAATTAAAGGAAAATAGTTCACGCGATTGAGGGGAGTCAAGATTTGGTCGTTGGGAAGCAAGGTTTAAATTAAGGGATCGAGGTTCGATAGTCGCGAGGAGACCAGTTTGGTGCGTCTAAACCGGGGATATTTCATTTTAATTAAACAAAGGAAATTCCGTTTTATTAAACAAAAAGGGTCCACGCGAATAGGGAAGTCAGAGATTGAGGCTTGCGAGTTCATATCGGTGAAGTTAAATAATATAATTTGTAAATTGAGGCGGTCGGGACGTACTTTCGGGGCGCCTATCAGGGTCAGGGTGAAATTTAAAAAAGAAATCTACGCGAGAATTGTGTTTGATGGCTGCATCTTGGAATAAATAACTGCATGACGGGTTGTGGTTTATAAGTGCTTGTTTGAATTAAATATTATTGTAGTGAATTGATTTGTGAAATTATTTTGTGCAACAAGGCGAATTTGGTAAGTTTGTATAAAATTATTAACATATTTAGTACGGACCTTGCAGGGAAGAGTCAATTAGGGTTTATATACTACAAGCCTTAGGAATCTAGGACCCCTTTTTTTTGTCGAGCGATGGGGAGCGAGGGGCTTTGCACGTTTCCGGGTTGACCGGCTAGCAATTACCTTTGTTGGGTGAAGTTATTCTTGAGACAATAACGTTGTAAAATAATAATTTTGGGATACAATTAACTAACTAGCATTTGAAGCACAAAGTGCGCTTTCGGGCAATAAATCTTAGACGAGAGACTTCATTTAAAAAGACGGGATTTTGAAATCACAAAACAAAAATAGAATCCTTCAAAAGTGCTTTGTTGGTGATCTAGAAAACTAGGTTACTGGGTATTCTCCAATGCATAACGGGTAACAAAATACATAGGTATAGAATGTAGGTATAAATTAATGTGTGAAGCGCCTTTGAGGTGTTAATTATTATTTACGAGTTTCGTAATAATAATTTTAAACGTAGTTAGGGGATTATATTCAGGAAGGGTTTTTTGAAAAGGCATTGGGTAATATAACGGTTTATGAAGGGTGCGTAGCATGGGCATTTTTGATTACTAACAAAATCTGACATAATTGAATTCCCATTCCAAAAATTTCCCATATCTTATTCCAAATTTTAGGTATCACAACAAGTCTATTACATAGGACTTTGCATAAACTTGGTTCGATATCTAATCATATAATCACCTTTGGTTCACGTTTAGGTATATTTCTTTCGACTTAGCAAAAAACTTTCATATTGTCGGTTGAATGCAGCCGTCGGTAGGTATTCACACTTTAGCGTGATGCGCTATATCCACCTACTTAATTAACAAACTCTTTTTCTTCAAACTTAATTGAGCGGGTTACGACTCGAGAATGGACGGCGGTTGTCGAATGAATTAACGAGTCCGGCTTTCCTATTTCACCATGAGGAAGTATCTCACGCGACTTTATCGGGGGCGATGTGATCGAAATGCAGGTGGGCTACACTATTTTTCTAATGTGGAGGCGAAGTAAGCGATGGTCGTGTCTGGTCCGAGCAAATTGGAATCCCTTGTGATCACATCTCGGTAACGTGGATCTCGTACCCGCTCTAGACTGGATTGGAAGCGTGGCCGGAGCCATTCCATGATGTCGACGTATGTACGTCACTAAGGCATTGGGGGACTTCAGGAGAACAAAGGACGTGCACCCATTTCGCCCTCCTTCTACCGCCGCTCCGAGGTACCAGCGGATAAAAGTTGTCGTCGCGGGAGACCAGTTTGATGCAGGACGAAGATTACGATCTGGCCGGACTACCTTCGTCATGGGGGAAACGAAGTGACGAAATTTGCGTGGGCTTCACTACCTTTTAGGTTACGCTCGTGTGGGGTCTGCCTTGTCGTCGGAACGAAGGGAACATGACATATGGAATCGTTTGGCAACCGATCGGCGGTTCTTTGTTGGAATCCGGATAAGTTTTCTTAACTACTTTTGGTTTACGCTTAGGTAGGTATATTTCCTTCGATATTCGATTTAGCCAAAAACTTTCACATTGTCGGTTGAATGAAGCCGTCAGTAGGTATTCATATTTTAAGCGTAATGCGTTATATCCACCTACATAAGTAGCAAAAGTTCTCTTAACTCTCTCACAATAGGAATAGGGATCATCCAGCATCAGGGTGGGAATGTACTCTGGACGAAAGGGCAGCCGGGAAAATAGAAGGGAGGGAAGCCAGATTCACGACCTGGTGCCTTTCATTCTTGGACCCAGCACCCTGGAAGCCGAGCTTGACATTTCTTTCTTTGAGCTGATATTTGAGTTTGAGGTTGGGGTACGCCTATCGTAGAGCATATGCCCGTGACATTTCGGGGAAGGTCCCACGTTACGCCTGTGTATGTTATGCGAGGGGACGTATTTTTCATTCAAATCAAATACCGATGACCATCGCGATTGCAGGCTGGCGCACGTTTCTGTAGCGTGCCTAGGAAAAACGTAATCATTATTTCTACTGGTTCGAGGCGGCGTGCTGGACGGAGAACGGGACTATTGAGGACATGAGTGACTGCCAAGGCGAGGATCGGTGACATCAAAATCTTCTTTAATTAAATTCATACATCGCCAGATCAGAGGAGAGAGCGGCCCCACCGATCTCCTGACATTGCCGATTGTCTAATCAACTTCGGTTTAATGTTTATGCCGGTACTTTAGGAGTAAATGGAACTCAAGTCATCGGCATGCTGAAGAACTTCAAAATCATCATCATCATCATCAATCCAGAGTAGGATGTCACGATCTAAAACCTCGTGCCACCCACGCATTTCCTGAACAGTTCCTGACATCGGCTATCACGCCATTAATCGGAGCAGACCCTCATATCAAACGGTATGAGATGACCTTTCGTCATCATCATCAACACATTTATAATTTGGCGGCGTAGTGGTCGATATTATTCCCATTACCACTCTATGAACCAGACCCTCATATCAAACGGTATGAGATGACCTTCCATCATCATCATCAACACATTTATAATTTGGCGGCGTAGTGGTCGATATTATTCCCATTACCACTCTATGATCCAGAAACACACATCAAACCCTTTCCCGACAGAAGGCAAAACATGTCGATTTTCATTCGTCGCTTGCGACCTTAACATTCTCCGGAGGCGTTGGAATTGGAAGCTGATTCGGCGGTCTATGACCATCACCTTATCAGTTGGGCTATGGAGGAGTCCAATTATTTAAACAGCACATGTTCTGTCTCATGTTAATCCAAAATACCTACCCGTAGAGTCAAATTAACAAAATAAAACAAGCTAGCTAACTAACAAACTGCATCTAGCACTGTAAGTGTAGAATTAGTGCACTCCGTACTGCTTTGAGTGTAAATCTTTTGTTAGAATATACATAAATGTCAAATTATATTCATGATAGCATTTTATAGAGCTGCAGAGAGTACGTGACATCGCATCGAAAGGTAGGATCTTCTCAATTCGCCGTTTGAATGTAAATTTATATATTAGATGCTAGGAGGGAAAATGCAGATTACTTCAATAAAAATAGTCGTCGATGAGCGTAGGTGTATAACAGGTGCTAGGGGAGGAAGCTGAACGAATATAGATAGATAATTAGTTAATTCTCAAGCTAGTCAGACTCAGTCATTGTTATTCGAAGCCTTGCAAATTGTAACACGCCATATCTAAAAGAACAAGGGTTTACCACAAATAAATTATTAATTAAATTGGATTAACTATACCAAACCACTCAAACAAAAAAGTACACAACGTTGTGGGGTTAATTACAATTGATTAATTAAGAGCATCTCGTCACGTTTGCATAAAAGTATTACGTGATGGGGTTGAGAAGGCGCTTCAAAAGAAATGCAGGGGAGAGACGCGAGAACGGGCGAGCTACGAGCTTTTTAAAGGCCGAGCGGGGTAGCTGTAGCACTGTAGCAGCATTTGGAAAGCAAGAGGAAGGTTTTACTACTACTTCGTGTAGAGGGGGGGGGGGTATATTACAGTTTTGCTAAGTGACCAGGAGGTATGGTATTACAAAGTGTTGCATTTTGCTGGGTTTTATACAATGACTTAAACAAGAATAGAAAAAAAAAAAATTAATACAGTAGGTATAACGGTTCGCATGTCATCCGAAAATGACTGAAAACACAACGAAAAAAAAGTAAAGTACTAGGAAAATAGATGTGTAGCAGAGGAATTAACAATAACGTTTACATTAGCTTAACTAGATAAATATAGGAAAGATAGGCCGATAATCTCCAACTTCCGATAAGACGCAGGATAAAGGTATCATATTTTGAGGGGAGGAACGCCGTACGGCTATGAAAAGTGGAACAAAACTAACCAAGAAAGTAGGTACTTCAAATAATGTATAGGTACATTAGCTTAACTAGATAAAAATAGGAGAGATAAGACGATGATGCCCAACATCCGATAAGACGCAGATTAAAGATATCATGTTTTGAGGGGAGTAGCGCCGTACGTCTATAAAAAGTGAAACAAAAATTAATCAAGAGAGTAGGTAGTGTAATAATGTACACATTAGCTTAACCAGATAAATTTAGGAGAGGTTGGTTGACGATGTCCAATTTCCGATAAGACGCAGGTTAAAGGTATCATATTTTGAGGGGAGGAGCGCTGTACGTCAATAAAAAGTGTTACAAAATTAAACAAGAGAAATTAAGGATATCCAACCTTCGATAAGTATTAGTGAGAAAGGGTGTTACGTTATTAGGGGAGATAGTCCTTCAATAATGCATTCAATATCAAATCGCCAAGGTGATAATATCGATGTTAGTCAACTTTCAATTGGGTTTGAACGTTTGGTAAATTGGATACCGGACGATTAGTTAAAATAATAAAAATACAAAACATCGAGGAGTAGTTCTGGTTACCGAAGTAAACAAAACATTACAATTGTAATATTGATAAGTATTAGTGTCCTTTAGTGTCAACAATAGAAAAAAGGGTCTCTTTCATTTTGAGGGCAGATCATTTAAACATTTAACGCTCAGTGTGGAGAACAAAAAAAAGGGGAGGTCATTAAACCGAGTGCCGACTAGCGGAGATATGTGTCAAATAGGTTTGTGCGTTTAACGTAACGGTAAATTGAAACCATGAACGGAGGTCTAGCCACGAGTGGTGGGACAGTGCGGCTTTGAAACAGAAACAATAAAGAGCATACCTTTTGGTGATGCATGGTTCGAGTGTAGGTACTTCTAAAGGGATAAGTAGGTCATTAAACCGAGTAGCGGTTAGTGGAGGTGCCTATAATAGAAGAAAAAAAAACCGTAGTTGGTAAAACAATAATAAAACTAACCAGTAGGTAGACATACGTTGGGCTAGGAAAACAAACTTTTCTTAACTGAATAATTTCAAAGAAACAAGATAATAATAGTTACAATTTTATTTTTCAGGGGCTTGAGGTATAGTTCTACACAACAATATTAAATACATGTTGAAGAAATGAAAATAAAATCTAATCATTTCATCGATTAAAATAATAATAGTGATACGAACAGAATAAAGATACATTTAATCCTTGAACTTAAAGTGCTAGTAGTGAGAAATTTTACGTAAAAGATTACGAAATTTAAATTAGAACAAAAACCCAAATTTTTAGTGAGTTTAAATAATAAGCGATCATGGAAGGATCAGTGTCTAGAGGGAAAGGACGTGGGCGACCTTCAGCAAGAGAGGAGGTCACCGCCGCGGTCGAGACCGTGGGGGAGACGTTGTTGCAAGTGAGCCTGGGGCAGGTGACCAGCATCATCCGTGACGCATTAGGACCGCTAGTAGAGAAAATACAGTCCATTGAAAGGCAGCTAGAAGTGCGAGAGGCGAGATCGGAAGCGGGAGGTGCGAGGCCGGGAACGGGAGAGGCGGAAGTGCTCCTGGGATCGGTGAATCGGCGCCAGATTGTAGAGTTGCTTCCGGCCCAAGAGAAGCCCGTTTTTATAGGAGGGCATCAGCATCCGATTTCCTTTTTGGAGGACTTGCGGGAGTATATAAGGAAAACAAGGCGGACGGACAAGGTAATGGTGGCCCGAGAGAGTCTCAAGGGAGAGGCTAAAAGTTGGTCGAAAATTTATTGTAGCAGATGGGAGACGATCGAAGATTTCGAGAAGGACTTCTTGGCAAATTATTGGGGCGAGGTCTGCCAAAATAAACTCAGGAGGAAGTTGTCAGATGCGGCCTGGGACCAGAACGGTGGCAAGACAATGCTGACGCACTTTGCCGAATATTGGGAGCTGGCAAAGGCCCTGAAAATCACTAGCTCGCCAACCGGCGTGATAAATGAAATCATAAAAGAAGGTGTGGTCTTACACGGGGGTGGGCCTTACATCCGTAGGACGGACGAGTGGTAAAAACATTTACAGAAAGAAAGGAAACCGCGGTAAATTATTTATAATACAATGTTTGGTGAAGGACGGGCTCCGTCAGCGAAGTAACGCCATAGATAGCAAAATATTAAATGATTTTCTTTAGAATCGGATTACAACTCATAATTTAGAAAAGGTGAGATGTGGAGCATTGAAGCATTCACAATGTTTAGTAGTAGATTGTGGAAGGGTTTACAAATTACGCAAACAAAGTTTATTGTGAAGCGGTGGGTATTTAAAATCAGTGTAAATAGGTGATAAAGTTAGGCAGAAATTAAAATTTGGATTAATTGGTTTGGAGACAATAATAGACACCTAAATACTCACATAATATATTGTCGGTTTATGTGGGGAGTACAATAGGAGACAGTTAGAGTACCATGACTAGGTACCGTTGTAGGTCGTAACCGGCACAAATTCCTGGAAATATGTAGGCATAACGCAAGGTACATTGACCGTAGTTTCAACATTAGACAAACATTGGGCAAGGCCGACGAAAAAAACGGAATAGGGAAGGGATGCGATGACGTACAGGACAGGACCGGTTTAGGAAATATTCATCATTACAATTTTGGAAAAAAAGGGCACAAAGATTTAAGGCGAGTTCAAACGGGCTGACTACTGCTGAAGTTCTGGAACAAAATAGGTGATTGTAGTTTGGATTTCTATCTACCTCCACTATTTTTTTCCATAAAGGGGAGACTGTGATGATCTCGCCTTTGGGCCTACGAAATAATTCTTTTAAAATTGAGAGATCGATTTAGAAATATATTTAATTTTGTAACATGGAATGGCATACAATTCTCTGTTCCAACTCTTAAGGGTGATTTATGAAACCGGGTCATTACTAGGAAAAACACGTGTGCCAAAATACTTTGGTTGGAGGAGGAATTCTAATGGATATTTCAGGTTCATTATCAAGTCAGGGGCGGCCGATGGATATTTGCCCGTGGGGTGGTTGATCTTAACGCGGGCAGATTGGATTTACGAAACAATTATCTGGTGAATTTTCTATGGCAGTAGGAAAATTGAAAATTAGTCAATAAGGATTGCTCGTTGGTGCATTTAAATATACTAGCGCGACGCGCCGATTACGGGTTGAAATATTTGACATATTTGTCGAAATAGGATTGCAGAATTCGTTAAATAGTGACGCACGTAGAAAGGACAAAAGCGTGTTCGGACAATGAATATATAATGTTATTATATAACCAATAGAGTCAACGCAAGTATTGAGAAAGAGTATTAGATTGAAGTACGCCACTGAGCTCTTCTTTTAAGCGTTATTGGGATAGTTTATGACTCCGGCTCAGACGAAATTAGTTTACACCACAAAAAATAACGAACATGGTTCCTTCACAAAATTCTCTGAAATAATAGTTAAAGTGTGACATTTTGACTATTAAAGTTGATATATGCATATTGGGAGATGTGCTTATCACTTAAGATTTGAAAAAAGTGACTAATAAATTATTGAAACCACACAAGTAGATGGGGGGGAGTCAGGGGGAGGGGGTTGGAAGGACAGTCGGGGTAGAAGAGTGTTAGAGGACGGTCAGGGAAGGAACCTAGGGCCGCGCAGACGGGAAAAAATCATCGAGTTTTGATAAACGGCAGAGTAATAATTTGGTGCGCGTAAACCGGGAATAATTCATAAAATTAAAGGAAAATAGTTCACGCGATTGAGGGGAGTCAAGATTTGGTCGTTGGGAAGCAAGGTTTAAATTAAGGGATCGAGGTTCGATAGTCGCGAGGAGACCAGTTTGGTGCGTCTAAACCGGGGATATTTCATTTTAATTAAACAAAGGAAATTCCGTTTTATTAAACAAAAAGGGTCCACGCGAATAGGGAAGTCAGAGATTGAGGCTTGCGAGTTCATATCGGTGAAGTTAAATAATATAATTTGTAAATTGAGGCGGTCGGGACGTACTTTCGGGGCGCCTATCAGGGTCAGGGTGAAATTTAAAAAAGAAATCTACGCGAGAATTGTGTTTGATGGCTGCATCTTGGAATAAATAACTGCATGACGGGTTGTGGTTTATAAGTGCTTGTTTGAATTAAATATTATTGTAGTGAATTGATTTGTGAAATTATTTTGTGCAACAAGGCGAATTTGGTAAGTTTGTATAAAATTATTAACATATTTAGTACGGACCTTGCAGGGAAGAGTCAATTAGGGTTTATATACTACAAGCCTTAGGAATCTAGGACCCCTTTTTTTTGTCGAGCGATGGGGAGCGAGGGGCTTTGCACGTTTCCGGGTTGACCGGCTAGCAATTACCTTTGTTGGGTGAAGTTATTCTTGAGACAATAACGTTGTAAAATAATAATTTTGGGATACAATTAACTAACTAGCATTTGAAGCACAAAGTGCGCTTTCGGGCAATAAATCTTAGACGAGAGACTTCATTTAAAAAGACGGGATTTTGAAATCACAAAACAAAAATAGAATCCTTCAAAAGTGCTTTGTTGGTGATCTAGAAAACTAGGTTACTGGGTATTCTCCAATGCATAACGGGTAACAAAATACATAGGTATAGAATGTAGGTATAAATTAATGTGTGAAGCGCCTTTGAGGTGTTAATTATTATTTACGAGTTTCGTAATAATAATTTTAAACGTAGTTAGGGGATTATATTCAGGAAGGGTTTTTTGAAAAGGCATTGGGTAATATAACGGTTTATGAAGGGTGCGTAGCATGGGCATTTTTGATTACTAACAAAATCTGACATAATTGAATTCCCATTCCAAAAATTTCCCATATCTTATTCCAAATTTTAGGTATCACAACAAGTCTATTACATAGGACTTTGCATAAACTTGGTTCGATATCTAATCATATAATCACCTTTGGTTCACGTTTAGGTATATTTCTTTCGACTTAGCAAAAAACTTTCATATTGTCGGTTGAATGCAGCCGTCGGTAGGTATTCACACTTTAGCGTGATGCGCTATATCCACCTACTTAATTAACAAACTCTTTTTCTTCAAACTTAATTGAGCGGGTTACGACTCGAGAATGGACGGCGGTTGTCGAATGAATTAACGAGTCCGGCTTTCCTATTTCACCATGAGGAAGTATCTCACGCGACTTTATCGGGGGCGATGTGATCGAAATGCAGGTGGGCTACACTATTTTTCTAATGTGGAGGCGAAGTAAGCGATGGTCGTGTCTGGTCCGAGCAAATTGGAATCCCTTGTGATCACATCTCGGTAACGTGGATCTCGTACCCGCTCTAGACTGGATTGGAAGCGTGGCCGGAGCCATTCCATGATGTCGACGTATGTACGTCACTAAGGCATTGGGGGACTTCAGGAGAACAAAGGACGTGCACCCATTTCGCCCTCCTTCTACCGCCGCTCCGAGGTACCAGCGGATAAAAGTTGTCGTCGCGGGAGACCAGTTTGATGCAGGACGAAGATTACGATCTGGCCGGACTACCTTCGTCATGGGGGAAACGAAGTGACGAAATTTGCGTGGGCTTCACTACCTTTTAGGTTACGCTCGTGTGGGGTCTGCCTTGTCGTCGGAACGAAGGGAACATGACATATGGAATCGTTTGGCAACCGATCGGCGGTTCTTTGTTGGAATCCGGATAAGTTTTCTTAACTACTTTTGGTTTACGCTTAGGTAGGTATATTTCCTTCGATATTCGATTTAGCCAAAAACTTTCACATTGTCGGTTGAATGAAGCCGTCAGTAGGTATTCATATTTTAAGCGTAATGCGTTATATCCACCTACATAAGTAGCAAAAGTTCTCTTAACTCTCTCACAATAGGAATAGGGATCATCCAGCATCAGGGTGGGAATGTACTCTGGACGAAAGGGCAGCCGGGAAAATAGAAGGGAGGGAAGCCAGATTCACGACCTGGTGCCTTTCATTCTTGGACCCAGCACCCTGGAAGCCGAGCTTGACATTTCTTTCTTTGAGCTGATATTTGAGTTTGAGGTTGGGGTACGCCTATCGTAGAGCATATGCCCGTGACATTTCGGGGAAGGTCCCACGTTACGCCTGTGTATGTTATGCGAGGGGACGTATTTTTCATTCAAATCAAATACCGATGACCATCGCGATTGCAGGCTGGCGCACGTTTCTGTAGCGTGCCTAGGAAAAACGTAATCATTATTTCTACTGGTTCGAGGCGGCGTGCTGGACGGAGAACGGGACTATTGAGGACATGAGTGACTGCCAAGGCGAGGATCGGTGACATCAAAATCTTCTTTAATTAAATTCATACATCGCCAGATCAGAGGAGAGAGCGGCCCCACCGATCTCCTGACATTGCCGATTGTCTAATCAACTTCGGTTTAATGTTTATGCCGGTACTTTAGGAGTAAATGGAACTCAAGTCATCGGCATGCTGAAGAACTTCAAAATCATCATCATCATCATCAATCCAGAGTAGGATGTCACGATCTAAAACCTCGTGCCACCCACGCATTTCCTGAACAGTTCCTGACATCGGCTATCACGCCATTAATCGGAGCAGACCCTCATATCAAACGGTATGAGATGACCTTTCGTCATCATCATCAACACATTTATAATTTGGCGGCGTAGTGGTCGATATTATTCCCATTACCACTCTATGAACCAGACCCTCATATCAAACGGTATGAGATGACCTTCCATCATCATCATCAACACATTTATAATTTGGCGGCGTAGTGGTCGATATTATTCCCATTACCACTCTATGATCCAGAAACACACATCAAACCCTTTCCCGACAGAAGGCAAAACATGTCGATTTTCATTCGTCGCTTGCGACCTTAACATTCTCCGGAGGCGTTGGAATTGGAAGCTGATTCGGCGGTCTATGACCATCACCTTATCAGTTGGGCTATGGAGGAGTCCAATTATTTAAACAGCACATGTTCTGTCTCATGTTAATCCAAAATACCTACCCGTAGAGTCAAATTAACAAAATAAAACAAGCTAGCTAACTAACAAACTGCATCTAGCACTGTAAGTGTAGAATTAGTGCACTCCGTACTGCTTTGAGTGTAAATCTTTTGTTAGAATATACATAAATGTCAAATTATATTCATGATAGCATTTTATAGAGCTGCAGAGAGTACGTGACATCGCATCGAAAGGTAGGATCTTCTCAATTCGCCGTTTGAATGTAAATTTATATATTAGATGCTAGGAGGGAAAATGCAGATTACTTCAATAAAAATAGTCGTCGATGAGCGTAGGTGTATAACAGGTGCTAGGGGAGGAAGCTGAACGAATATAGATAGATAATTAGTTAATTCTCAAGCTAGTCAGACTCAGTCATTGTTATTCGAAGCCTTGCAAATTGTAACACGCCATATCTAAAAGAACAAGGGTTTACCACAAATAAATTATTAATTAAATTGGATTAACTATACCAAACCACTCAAACAAAAAAGTACACAACGTTGTGGGGTTAATTACAATTGATTAATTAAGAGCATCTCGTCACGTTTGCATAAAAGTATTACGTGATGGGGTTGAGAAGGCGCTTCAAAAGAAATGCAGGGGAGAGACGCGAGAACGGGCGAGCTACGAGCTTTTTAAAGGCCGAGCGGGGTAGCTGTAGCACTGTAGCAGCATTTGGAAAGCAAGAGGAAGGTTTTACTACTACTTCGTGTAGAGGGGGGGGGGGTTAACACACACTCCATCAAGAAACATTTTAAAAACATTCTAAAAAAAAAAATTACTGCCACCTAAATTAATCTTTTAAATTTCCTTTATTTTCCGTAACATTCTTTATTTTTTATTCAAAATACATATATTACATGTGTATTCATTCTTATTCTTATTTTTTTAGTTATAACTAAAGTTTTAATGTCAATTTATTACAACAGTAAATAGTTATATTACATACCTTTATTATTTTTCACCGTACCAACTTGTACTTACTACACATATATATACACGTAGAATCAATTATTTAAGTGTTAACAAATGACTTATGATTTATGTACACTCCCCTTCCAAACACAAGCAAATGCTTCAAATGGAAGGGTAAATTATTATCTTAAATTATCTTAATTATATAAATCGTAAATTATATATCTTCGAGATGTAAATTATTATACCCTAAATAAATCAATAAAAAAGTACATTTATCTTTCTGAACCTATATTTCAAGAATTTAAGATCTTAAAGTATGTCTACTGTACAAAGAAGGTATTTTAAACGCATACGTACAAACACAGCAAATTTCAGTCAAAAATTTATATTTCCGATTCCGATATCTAAAAAAACTATGGGTCAACAGAACTACAAAAACCTGGGAATAAATTTCTTTTATTAATTTCTTAAAATATATCATTTATTAATAGCTTCAAAGAACTGGAAAAACAATTCAAAAAAATAAACAGGAAATTTGATCTTAAAAAAGTAAATAAAAACAACAGCAGTAATAAATAAGATTTCTTCGTAATAAAACAAATAAAACCTTCCACCCATATACAAAAGCTAAGCTTTTTATGGGAAAACATCTTTAAAAAATAAAAGATACAAAATTATGAATCTGAAATAATTCCAATATAACGCAGTTTCACTGCAGGGGTAGGCAGAGACAACGGACCGCCAAACAACTCGATCATGGCACACACTCTTTGCCTCGCTCACATTCATACATCGTCTCATACATACTCTTCAATTATTCTGACTTTTGACATGGCCCGACTCAAGTATCTGATTCATTTGATCGTGCCATGTCTTTCTCGGGCATCCCTGACTTATTCTACTATCCACATTTCGCGTCATATATTCTTATTACAATACTTTTTTTCGTTTATTCGCTCTACGTGCCCAAGCGATCTGAGGGTCTCTTTCTTAATCTTACTCATAATGCTTACATTCTTTGCCGATCTCCACATTTCTCACACGATCATACATGGTTTTACCACACATATGCCTCAGGGATCTCATTTCAACAGCATTCAGTTTACTTTCACCCTTCCTCTGCCAGTTCAATGCCAACATTTTTTTTAATGATTTATAAAAATAACTTTTCAATTAAATCATTTTAAAAATACATACATTTATGTGTGTACTCGTACCCCTACAAATTCAAATAAAGTTATACCTTTTCAAAACCCGCATTAAATCTGGTAGGTAGGGAAAGCGAATTGTTCCTCTTGCTTGCCGTTATATAAATTAGTTGAAGCATAAACTTGTTCTTCGTGAATGGAGTTCCAACCTCGCTCAAAGAGTTTTTCGTTGGTGTGCTGGCGGGCGAAATTTAATGCTGCTATTAAGTTCTTCCGATCAGATAAGCAGCGTATTTTAAAAGTATACAAAGCCAAAACGCACTCATAATGTATCAGTGCTGTATGGTTTCAGAAAAATAAAGAAGTAAATTCTCTAGAAAGTATGCATGATTTTACAAGTAGTATCACACTGTATGTAAAAAAATAATAAAGCATATTAACATTTGAAATGCAAATAACCTACTTTGAAAAAAATGAGAGACAGAAAGATCTGGTCTGCAAACACGGCTTAAGCCATTTCGTTTCATTTCTGAGTGGTTGTATTAGACCAGGACGATACTGAGAGTATCTTCCTTTCTGCAAATATAATAATTATTACTTTTAACCCTTTATTAGGCGCATTAAGAAAATTACACCATTTGTCGCATGGGATCACTACTGACCCCAAAAAAATAAATGAAAATGGAGTGGAAGAAATAAATAAAACAAAGTAAGAATTATCAAAAATATTCAAATACTTTATTATAATTGACATTAAGAAACAAAAACATAATCTTGATTTAAAAAAAATAAAAATAAAACAGCTTCTAAAATCTCTTAAAACTACAAATTTTTGGTATAGCCGAGATCAACTTTTAAAAAAAAATACTCAAACTCATCAGCAGGTTAATCAATTCTTCATCCAGGTCAAGTGCCCTGAAGTGTAGCTAAAAATATATATTTATCACACTTATTTGGTACTTTTTTTGTAAGTTACGTAATTGGTCGCATGGGGTCAGTACCCAAGAGAGCAGCGACACGTACATATGCTTTAGCTTTCTGGCCACGACTGATTTGCATACCCCACGGGAAGGTAGGAAGCTAGAACACTCTAACATATTTTGTTTTCAGTTTGAAATGGTCTTGACCCCATGCGCCTAATAAAGGGTTAATAAGTTAATTGTGAAATATCATAAATTAAATCGTACGTCGAGATTTGAACCCGCTATATTCGTATAGTGACCGGACAACTCAGAATAAACTCAGAACCATTATAAAATATTTTTTTCTTGGCCTTTAATGACTTTTCAAAGAGGTGTTGAGTTGACTTGAGTTGGCATGCAATCATTCGGAATTCAAATCGAGAGCCTTATCCTACGACCACAGAGGCTGTCCAACACACTATAATATCCAACATTGCGACATACTTATTAAATTTGAATATATGTACGATTAGAATTGATCTCTGCGTCCTAAAACTGTATACTATAGGCATGTTACACAATTTTTATAGGCTTATCTTTCATCACCATTATTGTTTCCAATTTCTTAAGAAATATTTGCGAATAAGAATATTTTTACTCATAAATTTTTTTGGGCAATAGGAATGGATAACTATCTATAGCACCGTTTAATGATACAATGACCTTAAGGGTGATTTTAAAATAACGACGTCTATGAAAACCACAGTCTGACTATAATAGTTTAGTGTGGTGTCTCAGAAACCCAATTTAATACTGCTTAAAATATTTTGGAAAACTACCAAATAAGATCGCAGTTTTTTGATATTACAAGTTGCTTCATTTACGTTTTCGTAAAGTTTACAAAGAATATTTAAGTGATCTCTAAATTATTTTGAGGCTCCAAGTCACCAGACTGATTGTGAATGCCCGACTATCAGATACCTTCGCTATCATCGCAAGTATTTGTACACTAGACACGAACGACGATAGATGACACTGTTCCAATAGAATACTTAACTGACAATTTCAAGTTGAGGGCGGGTACAGGTAGCATTTATTGGATAACCAGCACCTCTGCCATAGGTCACCCCAAGTGGTTCATTATTAATTACGTTAGGTGATTTAGCAGGGGTGTTATTAACTAATTTTTTTTCTGTGTTTTAATTTAGCTTCTCTTAACTATTTTTCCTTAGTTTTTCTTTATGTTTTTCTTGTCATCGAAAAAAAAAATTATCAACGAAAACATGTTTTTAGGCTTACTGTTTTATTTTAGCACTCTTTATTTTTTATGTATCTTTGTAAAGCTGTTTGTTTTCCAAATAAAGATATTATTATTATTATTGTTAGTACCGTAACTTGAGGAGCTGATGCGTGGGCGATGCCATAGGCTAATAAGGCTGCTGCCTTAGGAGATATGCGGTCTGCTCCCTCCGCTGCTGACATATGCTGAAACGGCGTGCTGGAGCAAGTCAGGTCCCCAGCCCCGCGGTTTCCCGGCGACTTCACGTCCCAACGTCCCAGGGCGGTTGCCAGCCAGCCGACTACAATGATGACGGCCAAGGTCATCTTAGTCCGCACCTGTGCAAGCACCTTCGGCTCCAGGTGTAGTCGGAAGGTCTTACGATGGCTTCGTAACTCCCAATGCTGGATGTCGTTACCTCCAGAAATAAGCTTCTCCCCTGGTACTCCGCTTCTGTCCCATGGTCTTGATGAGTTTGCTGATAGTCTTGAATTTGGGATGCCGCTGATGGGCGCGGATTTACTGATCGTAATGATGTACAAATATGGCGAACTATGGGTAGGTGATGCGTCGACCAGATACAGGGACGGTGGCCGAGGTCACCCGTGGCTGGTCAAAGAATGGCAAGCTTCAGGCCAGTCCTGCCTTGTGAATTCATTTCTTAGTAATACAAACTGAGCACAGATAAATATATGGCAATGTTGCCAATATAACAATTGTTGAATGTTTATTATTTTCGTACCTAAAGGTACCCATTCACAGAGATATATTATAAGTGACATTATTTTTATATAACATGGGTCCCCAGGTTCATGGGGTGAGGTTTGTCTGGATACTTCTGCCAACTTACTGCGTGGCTGGCTGGATCGAGAGAGACTGGTTGAGGGTGACCATTTGGCAGGGAGATCATCTCCAGGGGGACTCTATTGACCCATCGCCTTGCATCGCTGTGGGAGGGAAAGATTCAGACGTAACATCACTATTGTACTGGACCAAACACCTTCTACCGACACCTTATACCTTTTTCTTTGCAAGAACTTCCTCATCTTCCTTTCCTTTAAAATATCCTACACAGAGCACACTTAAAGAAAACATAGGCTCTAAGGGAATCCGTTTTTCTTCTGTGAGGAGCTATTGAAAATAAAAATTGTTGGGATACTGCAAAACTTCGTGTAACTAACTATACTATAACTAACTATACTAACGACATCTATTGAAACTACTTGACTATCCTTACACTACATTAAGTTAATGTATTCATTCTCTTTTATCAATTTCAAAAACCTTTAAACATAAATAAGTGCACTGAATGAAATCAAAACACCACAACTATCAAAAGAAAACTGACTAAAGAAATGTATAAAAGAGAGTTCACCACTATCACGTAATTTTGTTCAGACAGAATATTAATGTTGCATTGAAAATGCTGACTTTATTTTCGTTATCAAAGTTTTCCCTGGCTTGAAATAGCGATGGAAAGCTCAAAGATAAAATTCATTCGAGTGGGGACTCAGACAGATATTACGTATCTACTTGCTTTGCCGTTAAACTTAATGTACGTGGTAATCATTTTTATATTCTTTACCTCACTTTCACAGGGTGTTTACTATATTTGTATTTGTTTCGGCGAATAAAATTTTTATATCTTAATTTACATCTCCATTTTGACTAAAAGTAAAATCATTTTAATAAGTCAGGTACGCCTCATACATCTACATATAGCTGGCAAAGTTATGTTATCTTAAAACAAGCTTATGGGTACAGAGAACAAGTAATAACAATATTGCCCAAATAGACAATTTACTGCTATGGACAAAAATATTGTCAAATATATAAACTTTCATCGGACAATCAATTTATGATTTCGTACATGATTTTGTGATTTATGTAATGAACATATAGCGTGCCCTTTGGACAACAAGGATCTATCTGATACAGTAATGTTACGCGACGTTTTATGTGTTTTGGAGAGTAGGTTTGGGAGGCCGATATGGGTACCACCGCCCCGAAAACAATTAATTTGAAAACCAATAACTCTGACATAGGTCTTCCCAAGAGGTTCGTTACGTTCGGTGACTTAGCAGGGGTGCCCGGGTTCATGGAGGTTAGTTTGTCTGGGTCTCGGTGGCGGTGTAGAGTCTGCCCATCAGTTGCGTGGCAGGCTGGTTCGGGAGAGACTAGTTGAGGGTGACCTTGTAACCTCTCAAACCCATCACTCCTGGACCCATTGACCCCCCAGATTCCTATCCACCTTTCATATATTATTCTTCCCAGAACTTCCTCTCTGAAGTTTATTAGATTCTTTATGAAATTTATCCATTCTTTTAAAAGACCAGCCACAAAGCATCCCCAAAGATGAAATAAGCCCTGAGGGAAAATATTCTTCTCAGTAAGTCTTCTGTATGGAGGTAATGTAATAAAATGGTTCTAATTTCTGGTTCAAATTAACCTCAACACAGGTTTTTCTAGTGAGACAGGCATATGACACATTAAATTGTAAGCATAGAATAAATAAAGGTGAATTAATTTAAAAAAAATAAAATTAAAATTATTTAGAATTCACCACTGGAGCATTCCGTTCTATAATCAACTTCAGCCTTGAGCACTCGGAAACTTTTAAGCGTTTGGTTTGGATATTTCTGCCCTTTTTCAAAAAAACATATTCCCGAATTTAAATATGGTGACATATAAAACGCTTATAGTTTTAGACAACCATTCAGTTCACCTAAATTTGACGGTTCATCCCATGTTTTTAGGATTTTTAGGTTATTAAAAAAATCGTTAAATTTATGAACGCGTGAATTCTGCGCATTATTTACTTTAAAATTGTCGTTCGTGGTACATATTTCGACCAATATTAAATATTTAGGCTTCTGTGTGATGTGATCAAAATTCAAACGAGCGGAAATTTTTTTTCAATAAATGTTAATCATCGCGAATGCTTGCAGATGGCTAAAATGAAGCCAAAGACGCTTCAAAAGTTATCGCATAACACTGTCGAGCAGATAAAACCCTGTTGATCTAAGGGCATATAGGTTATCAATAGAAATCTATCCATAAGTCCATCTTGTTGATGATTATCTAAAAAGAACATCCACACTAAATCATCGTAGATTTGCTTATTATCAAAACAAATCCTATGAACTTAATGTATTTTTTTTAAAAGTTTTATTGGTCCGCCTTTAGAATTTCCTCAGGAAAATATTTTGAACACCGTGTGCAGTGCTATCTTATCTCGAATATTTCGGAATCGCTTCGTTGGAAAATAAGTTCACGGTGAACTGGAAGGGAAAGTGAGGTAGTATACAATTTTATGAACTACTCGTAAATTTTTAAGGCCATAGATTAGCTAAACAAAATTTTGAACTTTCGAAGAACTATTGAAATTTATTTATTGAATATATTTTTTAGCCACAAGACTAATTTACTGATTTAAAATTAACGGGTTTTTAAGTTAAGTTTTTGATTAAACATTATGTACACAGTAAAATTTCCATTTGACCTAACCACGTTTGTCAGTGGATTTGAAAGCCAAATCACAATAATAAACAAAAAAACCCAAAAAACTAGAAGAATAATAGCAATCTATAGATCGTCCAGATGTAAGTCAGATATCTCCAAGTACTTAGTTTTGAGATAATGAGGAAAGTGCTATTCGAATGCTCACCATAATTCTAGACACGACACGGCTACGACATTTTAAAATATCCCACTATTAACCCAGAAAACATCAATATTTTAACTAAAAGTTTTTCTGCATTATAATTGATTTGGTTATGTTTACAAGTGATCTGAGAATTTTACCAGATAGAGGATAAACTTCTACATATAACTGCAAACTCAATACAAATTTCGATGTTTTCGGAGATGTCTGACTAATCAACTGAACGATGAATAAACAAAGAATTATCGCAAAACTTATTGGGTTCGGATTTTTGAAATTCAAAATAGCATTCGTTGGAAACGGTTAGATGGGAGGCACGGCACGATCAAATGAATAACATTGTTGAGTCGGGTCTAATCGAGAGTCAGAATGGTGGAAGAGTATAAGTTGAACAATATATGAATTTGAATAAAGCAAGGAGTGTGTGCCCAAGTAAAGTTATGTGGCCGTCTTTCCTCACTGCCTACCTCTTGGGAAAATAGTGTGATTGTTGGGTAATTAGATTTTTAGAAATGGTTAAAATTATTAAAA
Source organism: Limnephilus lunatus (assembly GCA_917563855.2). Lineage (NCBI taxonomy): Eukaryota > Metazoa > Arthropoda > Insecta > Trichoptera > Limnephilidae > Limnephilus > Limnephilus lunatus. The sequence continues at coordinate 86,795,796 of OU830594.1, read as the reverse complement.
GTTTTTTTATTGTTGTAAAAACGAAAGTAATATAAAATCAGTTAACTTTTATTTAGTTTAAATTAGTGATATGTGTGAACCGTGCTTAAAGCACCTTCTGCAGTAAAAACTTGTGACTAGTATGAAAATATCTTATACTTTTTACTTTTATTTATCGATGTCGCAAAGCTCTTTTTATTATTTTTCTACGAAGGCTAGATGTATCGGCTTCGTAGGAAATATTGTAGGTAGGTATACATTAAAATTGCGCAATAAATCGAAAACTTTGAACATCCGAAATTCCCATACTTGAAAAGTTCCTTTCTAAAAGAATATCGGAATAATTTCAGGAAATTTAATTTATCTCAAAGTTGGGAGATTTCTCACCGAAATTCATTTATTAAATTTACGTGGTAACCCGTGGGATGTTTATTAACACAAGACATAATTTTGTACTGGAATAAACTTCTGTTATTATCACTGATTTAGCACATCCGAGACTGGCATCTCAAATTTGGCAAAACGTTTACATAGATTTGATAATAAATCCTTAAACAATATTAACGTATTTGACAACAATTTAAACTTGACAAACTTCAAACGTCCTATACTATTTCTGCCAGTTTTATAAACTTTTGTGAACCCCAATTTTAAACCAATTTTAAAAAATTATTGTTGATTTTGAGAATATTGGCAGATTATCAATTTTTATTTAACTTACAATCTATTTTGCCTAATGTTTCTATTTTTGAGACAGACAATTCACAGTGGAATTCCATTATAATATATATATTAGGGTGGTCCAGGCCTATATATTAAAAAAATATTATCAAATATAGATGTATCCACCCCTTTGATTTGTTACACGTACCATTCCTATTATATGTAAAAAGCTCCCTATCTTATATTAAAAGGGGTGCTCATCGAATTAGAAGGTTCTGACAAAATTTCAGGATTTTTAGTTAAACAGGTAATTTAAGGTTTATTAATATTACAAGTATTTTAATCACATAAATATAGAAAGTATTTAAATATGAACAAAATTTGGTAACAAAGCAATAATTAACATAATATTAGTCGCAATCTTTCAAAAATATGTTTGTTAACTCCTTTTTAGATTTTTTTTATCGCTTCCAAGTAAATAAGCACACACTCAACACTAATAATTACACATCATCGGATCTACTGGATCTGCCCTGATGATGGACACTGCAACGCTATCCGAAACGTCGGCTAAAGAAGGAGATAGCGCAACATGGCATAACATCCCAAAAACTAACAATGAAAATCCTTTTTAGATGTTTAAGTCGAAACGATTTTTCTGTTTTGTTCAACGAAGTGAAGTAAAAATTGCTTTTCTTCCTCATTCTTACTGAGTAACGTGTTGTAATCTTCAAACAGTTTAACACCTTTCTCCGCTGTATCATTAAAAACACGCAAATTTGTGACGTAGATTTTGCCTTGAAGGTAATCAACATTGTCATTCCAAGTCTCAGGAGGTAATTGCAAAAAAGATGAATATTTGTCAGCATCAGACAGCATGTCAGAAAACAAGGCAAATGCAACTAGTTCATCTGACAAATACCATAAGTGACACTCTAAGACACCCCTTGCTGCTTTACTGATTTCGGAATCAATGGCTTCGTACAATTTTAAGCTCTTCCAAAGTTGTAAGTCATTTACTGGTGCATCTGCTGTCAAAGGCTCTTCGATCCAAACTTTGGTGTAGATGAGCACAACAAAACTAACAAATCGAACGATTTGTTTTTCTTCTCTCTTGGTTTGTTTAATTATTCTTGTAAATTATTTCGAAAGAGAAAAATCTTCAAAGCAAACAGCAATTTCGCCATCCAACGAGCATGGTGAATCAGACCTGGAGCGCGCCAATGTATCTTCGTATGTCGTTTGTTCAAAACAATCATGAATCATTCTCTCCAGATAGAGCGGTTGTAAGACTCTCACGAGTATTTTCAGTGAACTGTTCTGCATTCTTATCGAGGTAAAGAGAATCGTAGTGCTTCTTCAGTAATGTTTCCCAAATATGGCTGAATCTTTTGAAAAGTGGGATTTAAGGAGAACTTGATGGCCCAAAACAATGAGTAAATATTTTTGAAAGCATTATTTCAAATACGTGATAACGACACGCAAGCCACAAAAGATCACGTCCTGTCTTTTATTCTAAAAGAGTGCAAGCTCCCTTTTTGGCACCGGTGTTAGAAGCAGTAGTGTCAAAACTCATAGCCCGGGCATTATTTGTGACATTCCACTGTTTTTTATTGAGAAATATATCATATTTTCATTAATAATGCATTTTACTTGTAAGGTTTTTCCCAAATAATATTGAAGTAAGGTTACAAGCCCGAGGTAAATAGGCCTACTGGAAAAAACCAAAATAATTAGAAATTAGATAGCCAAACACCACTTAGTAACAATTGTAAGAAAACACATATTTTCGAATAAAATCCTTGTAGACCACCCCTCTCCCCCTGCCCCACATTTGTGTACATGAGGCTGAAGATGGTCTTGACAGGTTGAAACCGGTTACGGTCAAATGAAATTAAGTGGTAAAAAGTTATATATTAGTTTTATTATAATATATTAAAAAGTACATATTAAGCATTTTCCACAAAAAAATCAAAAACAATACACGATTGAGCAACTCTTTTTAGTTGAGCTACCTCGCTGAAATTTTTTAATGTTATTACTATGAATACATGTAACAATGTCACGGGGTGGCCAAATAAAAAATAGTAAAAAAAAAATTTTGGACCACCTAAAGTATATATATTATAATAAAACAAATGTTTTTTTTTCCACTTAATTTTATTGACCGTAACTGGTTTCAGCCTGTCAAGGCCATCTTTAGACTGGTATGGTACCATCACTAGTCTGAAAATGGCCTTAACGGGCTGAAACCGGTTACGATCAATAATGGTTCACGTTGTTTGAAATACGGATTTTTAAAATAACTTTCGGATGCACCCACATACGGAAATTTTAAGTTATTTAAGACTTCCAATGTAGTTATACTATCAAATAATATATTGCATGAATTGGGATACTGGGTAGATAAAAAGTAAATACATGACAATTTCCTTTTTGTAAGGACATTATTAACAACAACCATTTTTTTGTGTTAGTTTCACACAGGAGGTGGAGAGGAAAATAATTCCCATCAGGGTCTAGGTCATCTTTTTGGATGTGTGGAGGGTATTTTAAGGAAACAAAGGATAGGAAGTTCAGGAAAGGAAACAAGTATAAGGGTTGGGTAGGTATCTGGGAGTCAGTGTCTCCAGGAATAATGGATGTATGAATCCATCCCTCCCTTTGCGGATGTTCGGAGAGAGCCCTACTGGAGAGATGAAAAGGTTTCCCTAAACTAGTCTCTCCCAATCCAGTCAGCCACACAGCTGGCAGACGGATGCATACACCGCACCCCATGAACCCGAGCACCCCTGATAAGTTTACTTGGGGTGACTTACGGCAAAGATGTTGGTAATCCAATCAATGTTTCCCAGGGCGGCGGTACCCATACCCACCTCCGAAGTCGATACGAAACCTACCTAATAATCAAAGCTAGTAGAATATATAATTCACAAATATGGGCACACTAATATTTAATGTATCATAATATTAATCTACGTTCAGTTCTATCATTGTTTCCCGTTGTCTATGCTATAATTTGGGTCACATGGTGTCGGTTACGACGTTTGCCAAAGTAAGCCGAACACAGGAAGGCAAGACATTCTTTTGCGAGAGCTTCTCAAACAAAGCTAGCTTCCGAGTTACAAGGACATATAAAAAACCATATTTGCATATGAACGAAATAGCAATAAACTTTCACTGTGATCTTAAAAGAACTGCAAGTCTTTAAAATCACAGAATATTATTCAGATACTGGCCAATACTAATAATAAAAAACAATATCTCTGCAATGGAGTACAGAGATGTTTTACACATTTCCAATAATAATTGATAATTGGCTTAGTAGGTTGTCACTCCAATAAATAACATAAACGTACAATTTAATTAAATAATACTATTATTTTGTTACTAACTATTTTGTTAACTTTATTGAAAATCATCTAGAATGTACACGGACGTACAAAATACGAGAATGTATTAATTTGAAACGACAAACATGAACATGATCCACGCATATTGCAATGGATTTATAATAATTTGTTCATTGAACAATACAATCAATTTAACGATTTAATTCCTTTGATAAAATATCTGTTGAACTCGATAAATGTAATTAATTTCACACATGGCAATTGGAATAATATTATGTACTTCAAAAATTAATTGATTTCATATTTTCCGTTACGATTTCTTCGCTTTATTTTTATTTTGTGTGTGAATACCGTACAATAGTCCAATTTGAGGTCCTTTCTGAGGTGGTTCAGAGTTGGTTTCATTCTGAGTTGGCATGGAACCGTATGGTTGTATGTAGAGGTGAAGGGTTTATTTCCAACTAATTTACGTTAATGTTAAAAACAAATGTGAAGAGTTCCATTTCAATACCTTTCATTTAAGCTTTTCAAAATGTTCTTTCATTTCTTATCCTCAGCCATATTTTTTTACAGTCATCCAGTGAGACGAAGTATAATTTAATTTATTTTCACAAGAGAGGCGGATGAGTAAAAATAACGACGAAAAGGGAAATAAAACCTTTAAGAGAAATCAGTACTGTAATTTAAAAATAAAAATAAAACATTGTATTGTGTAACAATCATTATAAGCAATAATTATAAGCCTGAAACACTCATCTATATTGAAAAAATCTCCCGAGAAAAGATACATGCCGCCGATGGGACTTGAACCCGAGTCCTTCTGATATCCGATCAACTGCTCTTTTATCCACTGAGCTACGTCGGCTTATCTCCTACCCACCAAATAATTCAATATATACTAGAGTTTCATTCAAAAATAAATAAATATAAATAGCCAAAAATAGGCCACTCGCTGTTGGGTTTCATGTTAAAAACTTGTTTAAAAATATTAGTTATTTGGCGGGTAGGAGAAAAGCCGACGTAGCTTAATGGATAAAAGAGCAGTTGACCGGATATCAGAAGGACGCGGGTTCAAGTCCCATCGGCGGCATGTATCTTTTCTCGGGAGATTTTTTCAAAGAGAAATAAAAGAACATTTTGAAAAACTTAAATGAATGGTTTTGAAATGGAACTCTTTACACTTGTTAATGACCGTTCTGAGGTGGTTCTGAGTTGGCATGGAACCATATGGTTGTATATAGAGGTGAAGGGTTTGTTTCCAACTAATTTACGTTAATGTTAAAAACAAATGTAAAGAGTTCCATTTCCATACTTTCAAGCTTAAATAAGCTTCTCAAAATGTTCTTTCATTTCTTATTCTCGGCCATATTGTTTTACAATCATCCAGTGAGACGAAGTTTAAAATAATTTATTTTTACAAGAGAGGCGGATGAGTAAAAATAACGACAAAAAAGGAAATAAAACCTTTAAAGGGAATCAGTACTGTAATATAAAAATAAAAATAAAAGCAGTGTAAAAAAAAAAAAATAAACAATTATTATAAGCCTGAAACACTCATCTACATTGCAAAAATCTCCCGAGAAAAGATACATGCCGCCGACGCGACGGGACTCGAACCCGCGTCCTTCTGATATCCGGTCAACTGCTCTTTTATCCACTGAGCTACGTCGGCTTATCTCCTACCTGCCAAATAATTCAATATATACTAGTGTTTCATTCAACAATTACTCCGTATTACATTTTTCCACCTATTTGGCGGGTAGGAGACAAGCCGACGTAGCTGAGTGGATAAAAGAGCAGTTGACCGGATATCAGAAGAACACGGATTCAAATCCCTTTTCTCAGGAGATTTTTTTCAATGTAGATTAGTGTTTCAGGCTAATAATTATTGCTTATAATAATTGTTACCCTTTGTGCTATGTATTAAAATCTTGTCTTAAACATTAGGTTATCAAATTAAATAATAATCAGTGTATTGTGTATCAAATTAAATAATAATCAGTATATTGTGTGTCACGAAAATTACTTTTCGTCTACTTTTTAGATTAATGAACTTCCATGCAATATAACTATCACACACACACACTGATTTCGATTGCCTTTGAGGTGCGTTATTCCTGCGTGTTGTTGTATGCAAGTTCCAAATAATTGCACGACACTAAAAAGTTATAATCAATAACAGCAACCATGGCGCAATCAACATGGAACCTATTTTACACTACGCAATTAGTTCCTTATAACTAGTGGTGCCATAATTACTTTCAAATTTTCTAATTCTGCAATAATTACATATATTTAAAAGTGTGCCGTGATTTTTCCCAGATCTGCGCTTCTCATAATAAATATATAATTATGTTGATTTTTTTCTCCATTACTTCTTCAAACTTCGCAAAATTACTTAGTAGCATCATTAATTATATAATGAATAATAGAACACTTTGCTCCACAATATTATAAATAATATCTACATATTTCGATAACAATGTTATGTTGATTTTTTATAAAAAATTCAGATGATAATAATATATCGTCACTGGGATCTCTCGTGCGGATGATTGTATTTACATAATTAAAATTGTATTGATTAATGTCATGTTGTTTTGTTGCTAGTGTAAGTAAACTTTCTATTTCAGATCTCCACATGTCTTGTATCTAGCTATTTATCTTGGTTTTGAATTTTTTTTATGATGTTGTGATATTTTTGATTGAGTGGATTAAGTTTATTCCTTTGGAAATTTAAAAAGCTCCCTTTGGTTGAAATATAACCCAAAGCGGGCAATTTATAATGATAATTTTTTTTTTGAAGAATTAATTCATGTCGTTTGCAAAATTGGAACTGATTTGTTAAGAATTCTGACTATCCCAAGATTCTCCACAAGTGTAAGATACATACTAAAATATAATAAATTTACCTAAATAGGTACTTAGTAAATATACTATAATAGGTACCAAAGTAATAACAAAGAACAAATACAAAAAACTCCAACCACCCTTTAATTCCGACATTGACATTTGTTTAAAATATATATGAATGGTGGTGAATAAAATTATTATTGCAAAAAATCTGAGTTTAAGATACAGTTTTATAGCACAAGGGTGTAGAGTAGTTGATTTCTTTAAAAATGGGGATTTTATTGCCCTGTGTAAAATCCGCCTCTTGACAAGACATAAATAAATCTTTGAATGCTCAGAGACTCTTCTCCGTTTGTTTTGATGTACATTTGCAATTGAATAATCGCTGGCAAATGAGAAAGGTAATTAGATTTTCCATCCACTCCGAAACCCACCGCAGAAAATAAGCCACCCGCTGTTGGGTTTCATGTAAAAAACCTTGTTTAAAAATTTTAGATAATTTGCCAGGTTTTCGTTGAGGTCAGAGTTAAGAAATAATATTGGACTGTAAAGTGTTTACGATCTTTAAAATGATTGTGCTATTCGAAGTTTTCTTGGAGTGAAAACAAATTTGAGTTCTATATTTATATGACCCAATTACCAGTATTGTGTTCCGGAAAGAATTAAAGGCGTAAGAGTACCTATTAAATAAGATCGGTACAAGAATATTGGTTTATCACGTACGTGGATGTATGAAAAATGGAAAATTTTAACAAACAATTTAAAAAGCAGTCAGTGAAGTTGCTATAAGAGATACCAATAAAATTGAGTACATTTTTAAATTATTGTGTGACATTTTGTATTACACATATTGTATTACATGCGTAATTCGGAAGAGAATGGTTGGGGGAAACCTTTTTACCTCTTCAGCAGGCCTCTTTCCGAACATCGCCTTGCAACGCAGTGAGATTAATACGCGTACATCTGTCAATCCCGGACACCAAATTCTTACCCACTCTTCTTACCTTTTTCATTCCCAACACTTCATCTACTCCCTTTTATAAAATTCCCTCCATACAGCATTCTCAAAGATGACCCTGACCAGCCACGAGGAGAATTATTTTTGCAATAAAAAAACCACGAAATGTATATAATTTATTAACACCAACCAGTTTCGCTTAACACACACATCGTAGGGGTACAAAATTAAACTAATTAAAAGTACATTGTGTGTACTTGTATATATACACATAGAAAGACACAAACATAATGTAGAAAAACGGTCAGATAGTATGTTATTAAAATCTAACACAGTAACAGCGAGAGACAGTTGTGCGCATACCGGGTTACCATATTAAATCTGAAGCGACAAAGTCACCCGACAGGTTATTAAGGAATTATTTTCCTCGGGACCTTCTTTGTGGAGTTAATAATATAAAGAAACGATAAAGAACACCTATTTCAAGAAAAAAAAAACACTTTACCTAGATCAAGAAATCATCTTTGCGAATGGTATATTTAGTTGACTCAATAAAACTTCCTCTGTACTTGTAAACTGCTCTTCTTTAAAGCCTTGTTAGTTTTCAAGTCATCGAGAGATAGAGCACTTTTATTCTCTGTATTCATAGTCCTTATGGTGTGATTCCCACGCTCGATAATACTTTTTTTCTTTCATTTATTCATGGAATGGAACGTAAACAACCCACGGGATAACATGTTTTGCTATTCTGATGGAAAAAAATTTTATTGGTGTAGTGATGCAGATATTATGTATTGTATACGTATCTTACAAATGTTCCCTCAATCAACTTATAACCCAATTACCTTTCCAATTCTGACAAAGTTGGAGTACATACCTAAGTGACCTTGCAATAATTGTACCAGTCAATCTGTTTAATCTGTCAAAACTTTTGCAATGATCAACAAAGTGATCCCTCAGTGACATAATATATATTATCATCAAAGCTTACTGTTTGTACTTTAATAATGGTTTTTACAATATGTACATTGTACATATATTGACAAGTAGTTTTATCCTTGATGCACTTGAATGAAAATATGTTTTATACTTTTATTTTCGGCGGTACTTCCTCTCTGCACACTCTTATATTTTGTGGGATACTTAGTTATATTTTGTGTAAGTAGGTTTACCTTATTTTCCTTAAACCGACTGGATATTTCATATATGTAAATATGCTAGAGAGCAAACTGTCGAAGTAGACCCTTTTTTTTCTTATTTAAAGACAAATATTCCCGGGTTACGAATAACCCAACAATGTTTGAAAATCTCCTACTACCTCCACATAAGTTATTTGGAGCTGATTATTGTGAAAAATGTGAAAATTCCTGAATAACATGTTGTAATATTAATAATCACATAATAATAGACAAATAATTTAATATGTTCATTTTAACAAACTCACAAAACGTGAATCAACTTGACCTAGATTTTCCATATCGCAGTTCTTTAAATAAATGGAATCAGCATACATTAGACATTTATGTTCGTCATGTCTCCACTCGTTGGGTACCTATATTAGTGAATTAGTTGTATAATCCCTTTGTTCTCTCTTTCATGAGCGGGAAAAGGTCTTAAGTCTGAAAATGGCCAAAATGACTTAAATATGTTCACAATCGCAATACAGATTTTTCGACGCATCGTTTGTTAAATTTATCTTTGTGATGAAGATCATATTTTAATAATATTAAAAAAAGCATTTTAGTTCTGTGTCATAAGTCAACTTACGACTTTTGGATCAATCTTATTGGTAGGTTCAACATTTTTACAATGATATGAATTCATGGTTCCTTTCACGTGAATAGCCCACAACGCGCCGATTCGTGAGAACTACCAAGTAGCTTAATAAATACATAAGATTGATGGGAAAACCCGTAATCTATATTTTACCTTTTTGCTACTTAGAACAGGTACTCGTACCAGCCCATTGAGAACGGCGTTTTTATGTCATTGTGGACGGAGCCATTCATTAATTCCATTTTAGCCTATTTTCTTAGGGTGTGGTTTTTGACTTGTGCTGTTTGTGTGGATTGTTTTAGTCAAATATACCTAATTAGACATGATACATAGGCTTGTATTTATGTTGATAGGACACAGGTTTTCGTGACAGCCTCCAAAAACATGAATATTAAAGTATGTACAAAATAATATTTTTTTTTGACATAATAACTTTACATTACATATTTTAAAACAATATTTGATAATACGGGCCTCACTGGGTGCTTTACTCGAGCTGAGGCCTCCATTTTAAAATTTAATAAAATTCAATAAACATATATTATGGAATAATAAATTGAGCAAAATTAAAATAATACTGAAAAGAAATAAAATACAAAATAAAATAAAAATTTTGAAATGCAATCTATCTGCTAAAAATTTAGTAAAGGCGATAAATACTTGGGCAATACCTCTATTAACTTACTCATTTGGCATAATTAAATGGTCTAATACAGATTTAGATAGCTTAGAACGATTAATTAGAACTACATTAACTAAATTTCATTGCCATCATCCAAATTCAGCTATAGAACGTATTAATTTACCCAGAAATTTAGGAGGTAGAGGTATAGTCAAAATAACATCTTTAAAACATAATCAGGTAGAAATGCTAAGAAATTTTTTCCATAGGAAAGCTGATAGTTCAGAAATGCACAAAATAATATGCAAGGCAGATAGAAATATTTCACCATTAAATTTATACGACGAGAATGCCAGCATTCTTATAAATACCAACCAGGAATTATTAGATTCCTGGTCAAATAAAATTCTTCACGCAAAACACTTCAATTATCTCAACCAAACATATGTTGACAAATTTTCGTCAAACAAATGGTTGAGTATTGGAGAGTTGAGCGCAGAAATAGAAGGCTTTATGCTTGCCATACAAGATAGAGTCATTAATACTAAAAATTATAGGAAGCATATCATCAAAGATGCAAATCAAATTGATGATTTATGTAGAAAATGTTTGGCTTTTCCGGAAACTATAGAACATATTATATCGGGATGTTCTGTATTAGCGCCGTCCGAGTATACATTTAGGCACAATCAAGTTTTAAAAATAATTCACCAAAGTTTGGTAATTAAACATAACTTGATTGACTGCCGTAATGTACCATATTATGAATATGAACCAAATTCATTTTTAGAAAATGAATTTTATAAAATTTATTATGATAAAACTATTCTGACAGACAGAACAATTAGTCATAATAGACCCGATATAGTTTTACATGACAAAATTAAGAAAATAACTTATATCATTGATGTCGCTATACCAAATTCTTGTAATATTCAGAAAACTGTTTCTGAAAAAATAAGAAAATATACAGATTTAGAAAATGAAATTTAAAGAATTTGGCATTCTCAGACTATAAAAATATTACCATTTGTTATTTCGGCTACTGGCATTATACCAAGCTCTCTCATTCAAAATTTAGGCGTATTAGATTTGTCAAAAAATTTGTACATAAAAATGCAAAAGTCGGTCATTTTAAATACATGTAGGATAACGAAAAATTTTTTAAATATTTATATTGAGGGATCAGTAGGATTTATCGGACCAGTTAGGATTTCATCAGAGCCGAACCCTCTGATATGAAAATATCTGGAGTCGGTGAAATATTTTCCCATTATGTTTCTGGTGGATTGACGTATTGTTCTTGTATTGTTTTATTCTTACATAGTGCAATTACATTGCGTTAATTTACTATATATTCATTTGTGGAAAAGTGTGTGGAAGGGTTTAGTCTTTCATTTGGGAAAGATTCAACCCGGACATGAAATCTGGAGCACCGTAAAATAGAATAATAGAGACTGTAATGATTTGTTTTAAACGCCAATTATTGTGAGGTACGGTTGAATACAATGAAGTTTGTTTTATGTAAGATTTCGTGTAATACGAAATTATGTTTTATTCTCTAACGTTTCAACATTGGGATTTTAGGTTCTTTAATCAGACTTTAATTTTTGTATTTATAATGTTTTTCGTTTCCCTAATTTTTCATATCGAGTGAAAAATTGTTGAATATTTTGATTGCCTGGTATTTATGTTTTCTTTGTCCAAAGACGTTTTGTACGCTTGTCTAACTGGTCTACTACGTGTTTGTTAAAATTTGTTTTTCGGTCGAAAATGTAGTTCAGTAGCGTTTTTTTAAATAGGTATAGTTGGCGTATATTTAGTACGTCAAACGCTTTGAATGTGGGTCAGTCATTCTAGGTTCCTTAAGTTTTACCTTTTTGATGAATTTCTGTACAATTTTCATTTAACCGATAGCTGAGTTTGTTGCTCCTCCCCAAACAATAATTCCATATTTGATTATGAATTGACAAAGTGAAAAATATACTGTTTAAGTGTGTATGTTTTCATTTATTTGCATCAATTTGCATTGTAAATTATATTAATATTGTTTATTAATTTTCAAAGTAAAAAGCCTTATGTTGTTTTACTTTTCGATTTCAAAATACTTTAAAACAAAGTACATAAATTGATATTAAAATAAATATTTTTGAATTTAAGGACTAAATTGATGAATGAATAAAATTAAAACAAAATATACACCGGTAGGTCATATTGAAAATGTTGGATTCTTGATGTAACGGAGGATTTAACTCCCTTGAATAATATTGATATTATTGAATTAAGACCGTTTTCCCGTCAATGAAAGCTTTATTCCTTCATTCTCTTCCATTATCTCCATTGTTTCTTATCCATCAGCCTCTCTTCGCTCTTAGAAGACCAGAGTAAATAATATTAGCATTACTAATGTATGTTGTACATCGTAATACATTATATAGTATATTTTCCAACATTGTTTTCCTGGGTTATGAATTAATGGAGGCTGTAGCGGAGTGGTGCACGCAATTTTCTTAAAGTCAAAGGCTTATTAGAATCGGTTCATGTACAACAAAAATACACTTATTTAAATATTAATAAAATTTTCCAAGGCCGTATCACTTCGGCCGTACGTATCTACATATGTATATAAACATTTAGGTTTCGTATGTTTGGGTCCGCAAATTTTGGAAAGTAATCAATAGGTTAACTCAATTTTTTGACAGAACATTTCATTTTAGAATAAAGGTGTTTCTGTATATAATGGTAAGCTCTGGCGTTTTCAAATTTGTATAAAAAATTTACTACAGGTGGTGAGGGAGACATGCAGAAAGAAACAATTTATTTCTTTGAATAGCATTGCAACGCATGCCGGGTACCAGCTACTTCTTATTAAAAAAATATTTATTCCAAATACCTATAATTTATGTTCGATATCATCCACTTGTTTCATTAAACATTTTGGTTGATTATCTTGTTTTTAATGAGTCTTTTTCTGTTGGCCTAAGTCATTGATTGATTCGTGACGATTATTGGATACAAATCCAGAGTTCCTGGGTTCAAATCAGTGCATTTTTTTTTTAAATTTATACTTTTTTTTAAATTAAAAACTATATTGTGTAGGTATATGACAAGATACAATATAAATATAACGGTAGTAAGTTGCTTCACCACAATTTAATGCCTTTAGAAGAGAAGCAGCTGTCATATGTAATAACAATTACACAACAGAACTTATTTGTAATAAACCGTGTATTAAAATTTACTTTTTTCAATATTCAAATGTTAATCAAACTCAAAATTATATATAAATCAAATTTACAGACGTAAAAGCTCTGTTGTAGCTTTTAACCCATTTAAATAGGTCGGGTTTGTTTTAACCTCTGGCATTAGCAGACCAAATCGAAATACGTTTATTTGCCTGGATCCGGGTAAATAATACCCTAAATCCTGATAATCCGTTACATGTGTAGCAGGGTTGCTCTGCAAGTCTTAAGTCCCAAATGGACCACTTTAAATCTGTAGAATTTTGGTGTATCATTTGAAATTTAACTGAATAATTTAGATAAGTCGCTGTTTTGAGTTTTTATAAAACACATTGGATATGCAAAATACATGTTTCGGGAGGAATTATATTTTGAAGACGTGTGAAAGGGCTAGTTTTTTAATCAATCCATATTTAACACTAGAAAGACCGTAGCCTTCATTTTGACGGCTGGCCGAAGAAATGTGACGTTATAATGCTTAATAATTATTGTTTTGGTGTGATTTTTTTTCACATTTCATGATTTATGATTTTACAACTATGGTGAAAAAAACAGGTACGGGTCTTATTTAGTTTTTGAGATATATTGACTTATACCTACAAAGACCGCCGCCGTCAATGTGACGGTTTGGGCCATAATGCTGAGTTTGTTTACAACCTTCTTTACCCAAGTTTACAACATGCCCATTCCTCCTCGTTTATGATAGTACCACGATAGTACTAATATGCCTCTCTCTCTCTTTCGCTGTCGCGTATGATATAATTTATAAAAATACCATAAAAAATATATCTCTGGCCCAAATTTATTTTATGGCTCGTCGGAGAACCAAAGACAGGGTATGCATACATATACCAGAGTTGGTTCAGCTGGGTTAGCTCCTGAAGAACTGACATAATATTTTTATTGAATAACCAATACCTCCGCCATAGGCCCCCCCTAAGAGGTTCGCTAAGTTTGGTGACTTAGGAGGGGTGCCCAGGTTCATGGGGTTAGGTATTTTTTTACATTAGCTAACAGGAGGCTCTGAGAAAAATAATTCCCCTCAGGGCTTATGTCATCTTTGGGGATGCTGTGTAGGGAGTATTTTTAGGAAAGGAAGGAGAAGAAGTTCCGGGAAGGAAAGGGATATTAGGGGTGGGTAGGTATCTGGGGTTCAGTGTGTCCAGGTGTGACGGACGTATGAATCCATCCATCCGCGATGATCCGAGAGAGCACGGCTGGAGAAGTCAAAGGGACTCCCTCAACCAATCTTTTCCGATCCGGCCTGCCATGCAGCTGATGGGCAGACGCATATTTATTTGTACAGCGTCCTTGAGGTGATTTTTAACAAAAATCGCGCAATATAAATTAGCCAATATTATTATTATCTGCCGCCAAGACCCGGACAAACCTCATACCATGAACCCGGGCACCCCTACTAAGTCACCAAACGTAGCGAACCAATTTTGGTGACCTATGGCAGAGGTGTTGATTATCCAATAAATGCTTCCCGGGGCGGTATTACCCATATCCGCCTCCCGAATTGGGAATTCGAACGGGGAAGGTGTGTTCGGATCTTGGTGGTGGATGCGTCTACCAAACGACTGCGTGGCAGGCCAGATCGGGAGTGACTGGTTGAGAGAGATCGTTTGACCTCGCCAGCAGGACTCTCGGAACATTTCCTTGCACCGCAGCGATAGGAATATATTCTTACGTCTGTCACCACACTGATACCCAGATTCCTACCCACTCCTCAAACCTCATTAAATTCCCATCACTTATACTTCTTCCTTTATCTATAGGTACCCTGCACACAGCATTCCCAAAGATGACAATGCCCTGAGGGGAATAAATTTCCTTAGGGTTTTTTTGTGGAGCTAATTTAAACGAAAAAAGAAAAGAAACTGGGCCCTATGCCATCTTTAGGAGGGTGCTGTGTGGAGGGTGTTTTTAGGGTAAGGAAGGAAAGGAAGTTTTGGGAAGGAAGAAGGTGTGAGGGATGAATAGGAAAAATTGGTAAATTTATCTAGGAGTGATAGATGAAGCAATCGACCTCTCCCACAGCGGCGCAAGGCGAAGGTTCGAGAGAGGTCCTGTTGGAGAGTTCTAGTTTAGGTCTCCCTCAACAAGTGTCTCCCGACCCGGTCGGCTACGCAGTAGGTGGGTAAATGTATTTACCACCTAGATCAGACAAACCTCACCAAATGAACCCGGGCACCCCTGCTAAGTTACCAAAAATAGCGCGAACCACTTGGAGTGTCCTCTAGCAGAGGTGTTGGTAATCCGATATTTGGTTTCCGGGGCGGCGGTGCCCATATTCGCCTACCAATTGGCAAAAAGTGATCAGCCGTCAAAATGACGGTCGTGGTCTTTATAGGTATGGAGAAGTACCCGGTCTTTCTAGTGTTAAAGTGAGGGCAAGTACAGCAAGCATATTTCATGCTTTTCGTTAAAACGCAACGATACAACATTTGATTAGGTAAGTTCTTAGGTAATCATCATTAAACAACCAATTCAAACATAATAATTTTGATGGAGAAAAATAATTAGTTGATAATAATGTAATTCTGAAATTTTAAAATATGAGATTGACAAATATGACGGCTTTGACAGAAGGTGGCAATAGCGAAATTGGTTAACGCACTCGTCCCGGTTAGACGGAGAGGTCTGGGTTCGAGTCCCAGTTGCGACCATTGTCTTTTTCTGTTTTTCTGTGTCTTGTTCTCTTTCATATTTTCGTTTAGATTATTATTGTTAACTTATTCTAATATAATAAATTTGGTTGCCCGTGCTGGGCTTTAGTCTTCTGTGAAATCTGGTTCACTGAACTCAAATTTTTTTTTAATTTAAGTTTCGTTTTTTCAAAATTATTGGAACTGAGTATGTGAAGCATTCAAATAAACAATGAAGTAGGTACCATTAATTAAATGGAGACAATGTTAGCGAAACTCAATCAAAAATCTTGAAACAGTAAAATCAGAAAAAGATATTTGAACTTCCGGTGCCAATATCTTTTTCTTATTTTTCTGATTACAAATTTTCGATTGAGTTTCGCTAACATTGTCCTCAGTTAATTCAATATTATAACATTGAGGTTTTACTCATAAAGTTAAAAGAAAAAAAGTAGGTTCCTTCCTATATGTAATATTTGTAAACGGATTTAAAAATTTTGCTGATTTGTTAAGATTTCCAACTACCCCGTGATTTATCACGGGTCTACGCTAGTTCGTGCTGATTCCAATTAAGGAGGTGGGTATGAGTAGCGCCGCACCGGGAACCATTTATTGGGTAACCTACACCTCTGCCATAGGTCATCCTAAATAGTTTGCTCCTTTTTGTGACTTAGCAAAGATCTCCGAGTTCATGGGTTAAAGTATGTCCGGGCCTTGACAGTGGATGTGTAAAACTTGTGTAAAAACAACTGCGTGTCATGCGGGATCGGGATTCACTGGTTGGTAGAGACCTTTTGACTTCTATGGCAGGGCTCTCCCGGAACATCACCTTGCACGGCGGCGGGAGGGGATGGATTCTGGATTTATTCGTCCGTCACTCCTGGACACTCCGACGCCCAGATTCTTACCCACTTCTCATTCCTTTTTCTTCCCTGAACTTCCTCTCCTTCCTCTTACGTCTTTAAACAGTACAGTAGGAATTCAGCGCATATATTTATTTAACATGTAGGTATAATTTTGATTGCAATAGTAGTGAATATAAGAAAGCCTCATTAAATGGGAAAAAGGCGTGAAAACAATTCGAGAAAAATGTAATCATGTGGAACTGTCAACTCAAAGTGTTTTTACACTTCCGTTACTAGCGCCCTCTTTGTGCCAGCGACCTCCACAGACAGCGTTGAAAACAAAGTGGAACAGGGATGGAAAACTAGCGGAATCAATGGAGAAATTTATAGTGGAATTACATGTGGAAGTAATAGTAGAATTACTGGTTAAATTTCGAGAGGAATGTCTAAGGTTGGTTATGTCGGAATTGCAAGATTTACCGCATCGCCCCTATCACGTCTTTGTGGTGTTTTATTCTTTTGCAAGTGCGAATGCTTCAACAGCTGCGAAATTTCAGTTACAGTATTCAAACACTAAGATGGGTTTCAAAGACGAGAAATTATCTACCATCTAAAATTGTGGTCTCTACAATAATTCACTGTGATTATTGCCACATTGATTGATAATATGTTTATGTCTTGATAATATATTTATGTCTCAATAGCATTAATAGGTTGTTATTAATCTATTCATGCAATGCTAAAATATGAATCTCGACAGCGTTATTTAAAAAAAAGAAACTTCATAACTCTGTCTTATCTCACACCGTAAATCTTCAATTATTTATCGAAAACATATACTTCAGCTATAATCAAAATGAGATCCTGAGGCGTACGTGAGTAAATACTTTGTATGATTGTGTGAGAAAGGTGGATGGAGATCCGCAAAGAATGCAAGGCTGGTAAGCGTAATGAGTAAAATTGAGAAAGGGACACTCAAAATGGTTTGGGCGTGTAGAGTGAAAGAACGAGGAAAGGAACGTAAGGAGAATATATGTATGAAGCAAATGTGAATGGCAGAAGAAGTCGGGAATACCCGAGGAAGGCATGGCACGACTGATTGAATAATATACTTGAGTTGGGCCATGTCATGAGTCAGAATAATAGAAGAACATGTATTAGACGATGTATGAATATGAACTAGGCAAGGAGTGTGTACCAAGACCAAGTTCAAAATCTCAATTTTATTATGTTTGTTTTACTATTGTTTGCAATTTGGCGTGCTGAAATGAATTGATAAATTTCTTTTACAAAATTTTAAAAATGCAAAATATTCACCTGCTTGTAAAGCGGAATATTCAAATAGTGTCAATAATTGCTCTATATCAGTCTATAATAGAATATGGAATAATTGCTTGGGGAGGAGCAACAAACTCAGCTATCGAACACCTGGAAATTTCGCAGAAAACTATCTTAAAGGTAATACTTAAAAACATAGACTTACTGATACTGACTAAATATTCAACCGTTTTGACGTAATAGATATACGACAATTATACGTTAAATCGCTACTAAATTACATTTTTGACCAAAAAAACAATCTCAACAAACACAAAATATTACAAACAGACCAGTTAGACAAGCATACAGAGAAAACTTAAAAACTCCGATGGTAAATACAAGCTTTGGATAAAGACACTGCCAATATCACGCTATAAAAGCATTCAACAGTCTAACAATTGGAAATAAAATTGAGGAAAACGAAAATAAATTTCGACACAAAATTACAAAATGGATAAAGACCAAAATAGACAATACTACCAACATATCATAGCATAAAATAATAAAAGTAAAACTCAAAACCAATATAAAACACAATCACCCACAAACACGCAACCCTTACAAAAAATATCGTTTTTAACCTTATATAATATTATTTATTTTTAATTTTACGTTAATTTTAAATCTCTAATTTTTAAGTTTAATTCATCTTAATCGTATGTTTTTTATTTACTTTTTTTATTTTTTTCACCAATATTATATATATATATATTTATTTCAAAAAACATACGGCACAACATGTACCATTAACATATTATATTTGTATATAACAGAGAAGGAAACATATAAATATAGCTCGACGTAGCTCAGTTGGTAGAGTAGTTGACCGGATATCAAAAGGACGCGGGTTCAAGTCCCGTCGGCGGCATTTATCTTTTCTCGGAAGATTTTTTCAATGTTGATGGGTGTTTCAGGCTAATAATTATTGCTTATAATAATTGTCACCCTTTGTGCTATGCATAAAAATCTTGTCTTAAACATTAGTTTACCAATTAAAAATAATATAAATATAGAGTTAAATCTAAAAACAAAAAGTAAAAAAAGGAGTTAAGGAAATAAGTAGTAAAAAAGTAAGATGTATAAAATGAAATTATAACATAAAATCTGAAGTAAAATTAAAAGTAAAAAGTTTAAATACAGAAAATAATATAGTAAAATGTACAGGCTACAAGATATCTTTAAAAATAATAAAAAACACAAAAGTTATAAATATAAAAAAGTAAAGAGTAAGAAATGCTCTTAGGAGCCAAAATAATAAAATAATAATATAAAATTTTAAAAACACAAAATGGTTTTAAAGTACCTATGATATGTTTCTAATCCATAGATATTAGAGTGCGTACTGGTAGGACACATTATGGTTACATGATTATTTTATGATTACGTTTTTATATGTATTGTGTATAATCTTGTATAGGAAATGGAGGCCTCAGCACGGCTAAACCACCCAGTGAGGCCAACATCATTGAATTGTGTATAAAATGTAAATATGCGGCATCAAATAAATAAATAATTGACAAATTTAACGTTAAACGTTGAAAACAAAGGCCAAACATTGATTTCCTATAGAATCTATTGTGCTTGTCATAATTAAAAGAAAAAAAATGGATTCATTTCTTCTCTAAGAACATTGTACATTCACTCAAAATTATAATCCATTGAAATCAGTAAAATTTGTGGTAATGTTGAAAAAAAAAAACAAATTAAAAGAATAAGTTTTAGAAAAAATACGAAGAAAAATTGCAATTAGTGGGAATGTCGGAATGTTAACTCAAGACCTTCCATCATCCAACCCATACTCTTATCAATTAAGCTTTCAAACCAACTTTCAGGTCTGCCATTAAACTTGAAAGATTTTGGTATTATGAACGTTTTTAACATCTTCACCGTATAAAACGGGACAAATTCAAAACGGCTTCTAAATATCAATGACTGTGTTTTTTCAAACGACGAAATACATTTTAAAAATTATTTATATTATTTACCATTTGAAACGGTTAATTCGTGATTTTTTCTCTTGTAATGATTTTATTGAAATTTGAAAAAATAACCTTTTTATCAAGTTCAAATTTATTTTTACCAACAAGTGTCATTGCCAAAATGTTTGCCAACCACTTCATTTGGTTCATGAATATCGGCTAGGAAAACAAATAAACGGAGCTGCCAGCTGTTTAACTGTGTATTTCCCCAGTTGATGCGTCATCAGGCGGAAGTACTTCCGGATTGCAATTTTCCGGACAAAAAGACTTCCTCACGTCATTAAAACAGCCCCTCCGCGACCAAACCGTTCCGGTATCGCGTCTGAACCGGTTCTGATAGGAGTAGGTACTCCACTGAATAAATAATACTTAGAAGTGTGACATACTCGTTTGTGGCTTTTAAATAATATGATGTTAGGTTAGGTTAGGTTAATAATATAGGTAAATATGGTGTTAGCCAATTTGCACGAGACTTTAGATGTCCAGGCTTCAGGCTGGTCAATAAAAAAAAATCCAATCCTTACTTCTTCAAACTTTGCAAAAAAACTTTGTAATATCATTTTTAATTAAATGAAAATAAATAACTCTGTAAAAGCCATCATGTAATATTTCGTAAACCAAGTTTTCATTGTCAAGAAAGGATTAATATTACAAACAAGTATAAACAAATAAGAAAGATAGACAAAATATTAAAGGAAGAATCAATAAATCACACAAACACAACGTGTTTACAATTAGATATTTTAGATATTAGAAAAAGTGTTAATAACCATACAAAAATATTTTTTAAATTAATAAATTTATTTTCATATCAATACTTCCATTATTTAAAATGATTTATTTTGTTATTTAGACTTCCTATTACCATTGTTTTTTTTTTAGTTCTTTTATAAAAGCACACATTCTTAAATATTTTTATAAATTTTATTTTAAATGTTTTTTTACGATACTTGAATTAATGAATCACCTCTCCCTTTAATATTTTGTCCATAGTACTTATTTGTCTGTAGTTATTCTGTCTTTGGTTATTTTTTTTATTTAACTTATCCTCACGACGAAAACTTGGTTTCGAAACATGTTGATAATATTGATTGTATAATGGTTTTAACAAAGTTATTTGTTCATTTAATTAAACCCAATGTTTTTTAATGAGTTATCATTTTCTCTAGAAGTAATGAAAATTTGAGCATACTTTTCGCACACAAAATCCTTGTTCTCGTTTTTACCTTCAGTGGCTTATTCCCTTTTGCCTGCTTTATAACTTGTGATTTCAATGATGAGAATATAATAAACATACCTACAACTTTTATATGAAATAATTATACATATTGCTGTGTCTGGGAATTCTTGGAAGAAATATTCTTGTTTGAGTTTGATGTTGCACGACAAGATAACTTAAAAATGAGTTAAATATGTAGTGATAGTGTATGATAAGAATATATTTTATTAATATTGAATTAAATGTGTAGTGATGGAGCATAATTAGAATATATTTTATTAATATTGAGTTAAATGTGCAGTGATGGTGTACGATAAGAATATATTTGATTAATATTGAATTAATTGTGTAGTGACGGTTAATGATAAAAAATATATCTTTAATATTGTATTAGGTGTGTGGTGAGAATAAACATAATTAATGTTAGGTAAAATGTATAGTTTTTTATGTGAATACCGTACAAAAATCAACTGCTTCCGTCTGGAGCCAGTGAGCCAATGGCATTCTCAGGTGGGGTGTATTGAGAGGCTGAAGCCATTTCACGCAACGTTTCAATTCTGAATAGTGGTATTATACTAGGGCAGTACTGAGACTATCTTCTACTCTGAAACATGCTGCAAATATCAATTATATTATTTTTAATTAATTAATTTATTGTGAAATATCACAAATAATAAAAAAATAAAATAATTTGCACATGCTATGATTCGAACTCGCGACCAGTCGAGAGCTTTACCCCTGGATTCCGTCACACGGAGGTTGTCATCATGGTGATGGTGAATGGTTAGAATGTCAGCCACACAAAAGTTGTGGTTCAATTAAACTCATCAGCCTATTTTATTTATGATTCAATTTCTTGATTTGCACTTTTTCTTTAATAATAATAATAATAATTGGATAATTTATAGAGCGCCGTTTTTGTGAAAAATCACCTCAAGGGCGCTGTACAATTTATTCATAATTCTTAGGTTCTATCTAATTTTAATATTTACAAATGGATGCAGAAACATACTTACCTGCAGGTCACTTCCGATAAACACTTTAATTAGAAAGTTTGTGCTTGGAGAAGATACGGCTTTGCTCGCGGAGGACATTATATTTAAAACACTGGACAGTGCACGATTTTACATTTGCTACCCCCATGACTATAAGTATTACATTTTAAAAGATTAGTGGCAAAAGTGGAGTTGATAATATCAAAATATGTATTTTAAAGTACTGGAGAATTTAGGACTCTTTAGGGCTGGAGAATGTTACTAAAATGACCTTTAAAAACGCTTACAAATAGTTTTTTTCTTTTTTTTTCTCTTTTTTAACAAATAGTTTTTTTTCATTTTTAGGTTAGTTATTTACAGTGTCGCGGGCATTGAATGTGAAGGTGAAAGAATTTGAGTTTATGGATACGACTGTCTGAAAAGGTGGGTTTTAAGTTTAGCTCTAAATTCTGCCGAGTCTGTGATCGTTCTTAAGTCATGTGGCAGTGCATTCCATGCTTTAGGTCCCGACACTCCGAAAGCGCGCTCACCGAACTTAGTATCTGGTGTGCGCTTTGGTTCCTTTAACCTTCCAACAGCTGATGACGCTGCTGACCTTAGGGTTGACTGTCGAGAGTTGGAATTTTCTGGAATACACAATTCTGATAAGTATGCCGGAGCCATTCCGTTAAGGGACTTAAATACCATCCAGCAGAGCTTGAACTGGATTCTTTCAGGACATTTGAGCCAGTGAAGATTTTTGAGATGCTCTGAAATATGGGAATATTTAGATACGCCGGTGATAAGTCTTGCCGCAGCGTTGAAAACGGATTGTAATTTGTTGATTTGATATTTTGGAAGACTTGCATATATTCCGTTGCAATAATCTAAACGTAAAGCAACATACGAATTGACTAGTAATTTAGTCGCTTCTGTTGGTAGATTTCTCATTACTGCTTTAATTTGCCTTAATTGAAAGAACCCCGTGCTTACGGTTCTGTTCACTTGAGTTTTAAGGGAAAAATCAGCGTCCAGATTGATAACCAGTAGTTTTATACACGTCTTTGGAGTGATGTCGCTTCCTGGAATGGTTATTGGGGAGTTATCAATGTTATGCTGACGTCTGCTTGTGGCGGTCCAGAGAAACTCAGTCTTTGACGGATTTAATTTCAATCTATTTGAGGTCATCCAGCGGGTAATTGCTTCTAGACACTCAATTATGCGAGTTTTTAGACTGTCTAATTCCTCTGGTAAGCAGTAAAAGTAAACTTGTTGGTCATCAGCGTAGCAGTGAAATAGAAGGCCAAATAATTCGATTATTTTAGCGACATCATTTGTGAAGAGGATGAAAAGAAGTGGGCCCAGAACAGACCCCTGGGGTACTCCAGATGAAAGGTTTGCATATTTTGATTGGTTTTTCCCCACCTTTACGGCTTGTAAACGGTTGCCCAGGTACGATGTTAGCCAGGTTTTAACGCCGCCGTTTAAACCAAAGGATTCTTCTAATCGTTTAATAAGAAAATCATGGTCAATCGTGTCAAAAGCGGCACTCATGTCCAAGACTGAAAGGAGTGCCAATTTTCCCGACTCGATAGCGAGAGTTATGTCTGACAAAACACGTAGTAATCCAGTTTCCGTTGAATGAAACCTTCTATATGCAGATTGGTATTTAGTCAGCAATTCATTTGAGTTTAAGTGACAGATTATCTGTGAAGCAGTGATTTTTTCTAAGATTTTGGAAATAAATGGAAGATTTGAAACGGGTCGGTAGTTTGAGAGATCTTCAGCGTCCAATTGCGGTTTTTTATTAGTGGAGTTACAACAGCTGATTTAAGGGGTTTTGAAAAATCACCCATGCTGAATGACTTATTGAAAAGATGAACTAGAAAGGGAGCTATTTCTTTGCAACACTTCTTCAGTAACCACCTTGGAATAGGATCGAGTGAACACTGCTTGTTCGGTGAAGTAAGTATTAACTTCGTTACTTCCTCGATGGTTGTAGGTTTGAAGGCAGAAAAGGTTCCGCTATTTCTTTTAGTAAACGATGGTGGTGGGGCGGAGGCTGTTAGGGCACGTATTGATTTGATTTTGTCAAGAAAAAATTTGGGAAAAATTTCCGGAGCTATGTTGGATGTATTTTGTGCACGTGCATCAGCAACGACTGTCTTAATAGAGTTCCATAGACTTCGCGGATTTTGACGCTCTGATTTTGATCCTATTTGTCCAATATTCAGATTTTTTCGAGCGAATTAGTAACGCGTACTCTTTTTGAGCCCGTATCCAATCGTCGCGTGAAGTAACGCCCGAGTTTAATATTACGGTTGTGTTTATAACCAAAGACCAGAGATCAATAAGTATATCATAACTTATTAGGTTGTCCTAACAACTAAGAATAAAATCGTCTCAGAACCTCATTTGAAAATTCATTAAAAGTTATAAAATATATATATAAAAAAATTATTATACATAAGTTTTCGTAAGGTTAGGGTTAATAGCTATTTTTAAATGCTTTTTTTCGTAGCATTTAATGACTTTTCAAAGAAGTGTCGAGTTGAGTTGATTCTGGAATGGAACCGATTGTGAGATAATTTATAATGTAGTAATTTCACATACCGTGTATGCCTTTTTTGACGACCTCCGTAGTCCAGTGGGTAAGACTCTTGACTCACAATCCGGGGGTCGCGGGTTCAAACCCGGCGTGCGCAAATAAATTTTATTTGATTAATTTGTGTTATTTCACAATTAATTCATTAAAAATATTATATAGTATATTTGCGGCACGTTCCAGAGTGGAAGATACTATCAGTATCGCCCGGTGTAAGACCACCATTCAGAATTGAAACGTTGCTTGAAAATGGCTTTAGCCGTGTTTGGTGACCAGATCTGAATAGCCAGGTACTTCCCAACCTTCCTCTTCCCCACCTCCTTCCCCTCCCCACTACCTTCAGCCTCACAACATACCCCAATTGGGGATGCCATAGTCTCACTGGCTCCAGACGGGAGCAGTTGAGATTCTTGTGCGGTATTCACTGTAAAAAAAAAATTAAAAAAATATCATTACTGTATTTTCCCAGAATGTGTACATACTGTACAACTGTACATCTCTACTGGGAATTCAATAAAACAAACAACTCTATGGCTTTTTCTCCAGTCTGCGGTATCTCTGAAGGATGACGCAGTTTATCGAATAACGACGGTGTTTTATTTTCCCAGACCAAAAATATGTATTTTGGCCACCTGCCGACACAAAGAGGATGACAATATTACCTGCATTGAAACAAACGGTACTAGGTTAGCTGCTTTATTAGATTATTTATTGTAAGTTTGCGGCATTGATTTGCGACCGTTTGGGCAATTTCAAGAATCGAATATACTCTCTGTATTGCCGTCATCGAATACCACAATTCAGAATTGATACGTTGCTTGAAAAGGCTTTAGCCGTATTTGGTTACTATATCTGAATAGCCAGGTTCCTACTCCACCTTCTTCTTTCTCATCCCTTTCCCTTCCCCCTATCACCAGCCTCACAACATACCCCAATTCAGGATTCCATAGTCTCACTGGCTCATGGCGGTTGGGAGTAGTCGGGACTCTTGTGCGGTATTCACATAAAAGAAAGTTTTTATTTTAAAATGTGGGTGTCTCCCAAGCAAATTATTAAAACCAAATTATATTTCTGATCAATTTTATTATTTTATTTTCCTTCCCTCCCATAGTTAAAGCCATTAATTTATCACTAGATGACTAGTACCCGACGATGCTCGGGGTTATGGAATAAATGGTTTCAAGAAAAAATTTGGCGGTTATGAAAACCGGATTTAGTTTTAAGGTGGAAATAATGTTATTATCATTTTAATACAAATAATTTTTGATTCATGTCTTCCTCGTGCGTCCCCGACTTTTTTTCCATTCACTTCATTTAGAGTCACGAAGTATAATACCTATATCGCATTGCAACTGTTAAAAAAAAACTAGATACATTATGTCGACTTCAATTCGATCTCCAGTATAGCCATAATATGAAATAATAATGAAAAAACATACAAAAAAGTTGCATCATTAGAAATAAATATCAAGAAAATAACCCAATTATAACTCTGTTTTATTATTGTTTCCTGTTAATTTGTTATGCCCGTGCAACAGAAAATGCTGCTTTTTTTCCTAAATCAATAATTTTAACGTTTTTTAAGAAAATATTCACCTTTTTGCTAGTCCTTTAAAGATTGCTAATATCAATGCCCAGAAAACTATTTTTTTTTTTTTTTTTAAAAAGAAAGACAAACATTCCCGGGTTACGAATAACCCAACAATGTTTGAAAATCTCCTACTACCACCACAGAAAGCCGAAAATGTTGCTTGTGTTGTGATGTAGGACTTAGCTAGCCGAGGAATTGAACATGCGACGCCCGGGTGGGACCCAAGCGCTATGCCCACTCAACCACTGACCGGTCAAATCGGACTATGCTTTACCTACTTACCGTGGCCGCGTTATATTAACTAAAATCGGTTTCGGTTGAAGCGGTTGATAAGATATTCTTATTATGTATGAAATAGATATTATCATATCGACTGATAGTCTTGTCCTCTCAGTGTTGGACTATGAAGACTCATTGTATGGTCAATCTTTATTTAAAAAAAGAACCAAAACAATTGCAGCTTGTCCAAAATGCATGTGTCCGATATTGCCACAATGTCCTAAGAGTCGGAGAGTGTCCGGAAGTTATCCTGAATGCATTGCTGGGCACTGACCTTTTGTCAATAGAATCAATAATAACTAAACGAAATGCATACAATTAACTAATAAATGTTTTTATTATTATTATTTTTAAATAAACAAAATATGTGCCCTTAATTAACTGCACAAAAACTGTAGGTTAGCTTTAATAATCATTATTAGTGTTAAAAATCTTAAACTTAGACATTATGTAAGAATATCAAAATAATAATAATTAAAGTGTCTAGTATTATTTTTGTAAGGCCCATCCTGTGATTTATTTTCCAACGACAACTCTGTACACCCTTGAACTTTATCACGACAAATAAAAAATATTGAGTCGTAGCTGCTTTTGAATGACGCAGCCATTCTTATTATTTCGGAGCCTGTTTATGTTTGCAATGAAAGCTTTGATGGTAAAAGCATTAAACATGTAAATGGTGATGTCATTTCATAACAACTACAAAATGGATTCTTGGAAATTATATGAACACAGACCTAAAAAATATGGTAAAGGACATTAAAAGCATTTGTCAAGTTAATATTTTTGTAAGACTGTAAAATTGCATGAACAAAACAATATCTAAGAAGTTTTTATATCTGATTATTCCTATAAAATAAGTTAGGTATTTTACTAGATAGAATTTATAAAATTTGACGTTCAAGAACAATAAAAAATAATATTATAATAAAACGAGGCTACTGCTAGGTAGTGGTTGAAATTGCTTTGAATGGTCCAAGTCAATAATATTAGGGTTTCGAATATCTTTGGTCCATGTGCATATTTATGCTTTATTTTCACACGGTTTTCAACAAAAGTATACATCATAATTGGGGATGATTCTGATGTGTGTGTTTTTTAACGTTTTGTTAGCTAAATAGTTTTTTGTGGATAAGTGGGATTTTTAGGAATTTCTTTAAATATAAAAATGAATGTTTCTTTACTTGTTGTATTCCTACACCATCCAACAGATTGCAATGAAACTTTGATGATTGGTTTTGCGTAGGCCCAAAAAGATTTCTAC
Organism: Limnephilus lunatus; assembly: GCA_917563855.2. Taxonomy (NCBI): domain Eukaryota; kingdom Metazoa; phylum Arthropoda; class Insecta; order Trichoptera; family Limnephilidae; genus Limnephilus; species Limnephilus lunatus. The sequence continues at coordinate 86,767,623 of OU830594.1, read as the reverse complement.
ATTTTATGGTGAGCTTGGGCGTCATGAAATTACTTCCTTTGCCATTTATCCGGTTGCGATGAAATTTTGGTGATTTTTTGTGTGCATGGGGTTCTGTTCATAATGCAGAGCTCTGGCGTTATGAAGAAATCTGTTTAAAAATGTTCAATACCCGCGAGTGTTTTGATCAATGTGTGTGGCAGAGGGAGGGATTGCAAAGGAGACATAATAGCGCTTGGGATAACAGGTGGTAAAATTTGAAAACTCCTGCTACTCACACGGACATAGTATGTGGCCTGCTCATGCATCGGAAAACCTTGTGATTTGTTCGTGTAAGCACCGAAGGAAAAATTAAAACATTTTATATCCCAAAAAACTTCAATAAACATAATAAAAACATATAATACTTTATTTTTTTGAGTGGGCATTGCAACGCTTACAGATTAGTCGCTAGTTTTAAAATATAAATTGTTCGTACCTATCATCATTGTGCCTTTATTTTGGATATATTAATTTGATAATTAGTTTGATTCCTTGGGAAATTTTGTAAAGCTGGATGAAGAAACTCGAAAGAAGAGATTTCGCCTGATATACTAGGCCTTATAAATAGCGCAGAATAATAGGACAATGAGAAGAAGATGTGATTAATTGATTTTATTTATTATAATTCGACTTAAATGTGACGGAGAAATGGAACTGCACAGGATGCATGAGAACCATACCCAGCTTTAAAAACTCTGATTGAAATTCCGGTGAGATAGACCCCGAACCGCCGCAGGTCGTGACCGTAAGACAATGCCAAGAATGTATTTATCTTATTTTTGGCAAAATCAGCTACGCGAACAGACAAAAAAAAACCTTGATTCGTTGAAATCAAGATAGTAAGTTGGAAACTGAAATAAAATACTTTTTATTTGTACTTCGTTCCAGGGTGGAATGTGCTCTCAGTAATACCCTGTTGAGAGACTACCATTGGATTGTAATTATGAGGTCCATTTTTTTTTCATTAACTTCACACAGAAGGCCCTGTGGAAAATAATTTCCCTCAGAGAGCCTTATCTTTGAGGGATGCTGTGAAGGGGTCGGAGGGAGGAAACGCAAAGGCCGGCAAACCTTCCAGCTGAGCTGTTGAACTCAAGAACGAGTAGTAGCAACAACCCGTCCTCATGGGACAAACGGAGTTAATGTAAAATTTTAAAAATAATTGTATTAAAATAAAATAATTTGTTTGTTTTTCTGTATTAAAATAATTTGCACAAAATTTCATTTATTTTAGCTTTCCTGTTAGCGCGGTTTGAACAGAGTCGACACCTTCTCTTCATGCACTAAAATTAGTCTTATTAATAAATCTGTGTCTAAAAATAAACCTTTTCTATTGTAAAGTACTTTGTGCGTATAAAATTCATTTGTTATATTTTTTTATTTATTAATTTATATATTCATGAGAAATTAAATTTTCATGTTACAATCAGATTAAACTCAAATCATTAAATACTAACATGCAACTTTGATCAGAAACTGTATAAACATATATTTTTATACAATATGAAACTTTTACGAGAGTGTAACTACTTGAGTGTAAAGGGAAAAAATTAAAATGTACAAAATAACAATTCAAAATTATAACACGTGCATGTATAAATATCTATATACGTACATAAATCAAATGTATATTAAAAAAAAAGTTCAATTTTTAAGAAAAACTTTCTTTTTATTACTTTTTTTAGGGTTATTCTTATCAGTGAAATATATCATATTAGAATAAGTTAACAATAATAATCTAAACGAAAATATGAAAGAGCACAAGACACAGAAAAACAGAAAAAAGACAATGGTCTCAACTGGGACTCGAACCCAGACCTCTCCGTCTAACCGGTATGAGCGCGACGTGGCAATAGCGAAATTGGTTAACGCGCTCGAACAAATTTCTCGAACAACAAAGTATGTATAATTTGAGTAGTTTTTAGTTAACATTATTAATCTCCATTTACTAATTTAAATAATTAAGTTGAGAATAATAATAATGCAATCGTAGTAACTAGCCAGCATTAATCGATTTAATCACTTAATTTTGGCCGCTTTAACCTTCCTAAACCGCGCATTGATCTCTCAGACCAACAAATCAATAATTCGTTATTTTCTCGAAAATTATCAACAATGGGACTTTAAGGTTTTTAATAGCCTCTTATTTTTTTGTTTGACATTGTTGTGTTCCTTTAGGTTAATATCTAACAATTAAAATCCAAAAATCCTGATAATGATATAATTCTTATTTTATAATATTTTATTATTGTTGATACTTTCATTTATTAGATTTCCGAGTTTTTTTTAAGTAACATATTATGGACAAGTTTATTTTTTATTATTTAAGTTAGAGTACCTATAAAAAATTATGTTCTTTAGAAGCTTAGTTAAAAGTCTGTTTCTACCAAATAAAGGATTTTTTTTTTTAATTTACATATACCCCCTTCTTTATAATAAATACCAATTATGCTTAAAAATAAAATAATTTAAATAATTCCTACGAGACGATATCTCGGTCTGAGATACCGTGCAAGAGTATACGTGTTATACCGTTGGGCGCGAGTATACGAAGGTTAAAGTTGATGGTTCAATATCAAAACATATCTTCTAAAAGATTATAGGCGTCTTCCAAGATATCCAAAGATAATAACACCTCGTTCACCATCGTCATCATCATCACCTGATAACTGGCTTTTTTAAATATTATTGCACTTGCCCTATCGTAATGTTACCCTGAACAGTAGATTGCTGAAAATTATTTTGGAGTGTGTGATCAATGAATTACTCGTCAGCATTTGCAAGGCCCTGCAAGCTTGGATTATTAACTTAGTATGATCGTATGACTAGCTCTGCAACAGATTCCATGGAAATTCAACTATATATATACTTCATTAAAGGTACCTGATTTATTTTCAGTTTCATCATAGTCATTCAATATAACTTTATGAAAACTTGTGATGCTTTTCAACTTGTTTTTCAGCGACAAGTTGTCTCTCTTGGAGGGCATTTTTGAAGTAAAAACTTCTTTAGCACCGTTCTGATTTAAAACTCGATACAACTAAAAACTGGCGACACTAAAAAGGGACAAAACAAACATCTGTTGGATTCAGCCTGTGAGAGAATGAGATAGTATAATCGGTTTCCTATTTGTGCGGTGCTTCGTAGCCTATCGGCATCTTCTTTTTGCGATGCTATGTAGCCGCCCCACTCTTGTCTACTTTAGTTTTCTGAATTTTTTTACGTCTACCGCGTGTGAATTGCACACTTTGATTTTTTTATATAAGGCCTCTTAGCCATGACCACTACCAGACAGAAACTAATGGTACTTTTAGAATTATGCTTACATTTAGATCAAATATTATACTAGTTTTACCTTGTATCTGACAGGCAACAGAGGGATATATAAATACATTTCAGCAAACTACTAAAATTTCAAGTTAAAAAGGACTATTATCTGCAGTTATTATTAAATAATATTATTATAAAGGAAAAAAAAACACCTCACCTCTAGGCGGATTCGTCCTCTTGATGTTTAGTAGCTAAATCACTCAAGTTTCTGCTGACTAGTGAATTTGATGACTAACAAGCTGACAGCAAAGGCGCCATGGTGACAAAAATACAATGTTTTGTCATTTTTCAGTATTTTAAAATGATTTATATCACAAATTTTGATATTTAGAGAAGGTTGATTTGCCGACACACAAAATTTTTAAATTATGATCATGTTGCATTAAGGTAGGCATTCAAATTTAAAATTAAACCACCAAGAGCTTTTATTTGGCAAAAAGGAATGGCCAACGTGCATCCATATTTTCTTATGTGGAAAGGTAGAAAGTCTTAAGTTCATAAATTGGTTCTTCTACCACACGAAAAAACGTCTTAGTAGACGTGTAATATTTCATGAAGGTTAAAGAAATAACTAGTCAATTAAACCACCACAAGCTAGCTTATTGAAAAAAAGTAAGAATTCAATATACTTGGCTTTTGAGACCACAAATAAAATAATAGTACCCTTATTAACGATGTTCCTATGTAATATTGACTCTTCCCACCGTTCTTCCCCTCCCCCAAAAACACCTGTCTCGCTACCCTCACCCAATTATATCTAATAATTTTTCTACTTGTATAGAATATTTAAGTTTGTTTTTAGTTTGCTAGTGAATGATACGGATGTGTCAAAACTGGTAGCAAAAAATTTGTATTGAAATAACAAATGTGCATTGAAAAAAAAAATCTATAAATTATGACATAGTCAATGCCCAAGAAAGCTAATAGCAAAATAGCTTGTTATATTTTTAACTCACATTCTGACGAAATGATTTGTTAGTCACTTTGCCTTTCTAACGTCAACATATATCGAAAAACAAAAAAAATCTTTATTTTTGTTAATTTTATTACTTTTTCAACGCCGTTCCATTTCCTATATTTGCGCCCTTGCCACTCTTTTATCAGTTGAATTACCCGGCAGGATAGCTGCTAGAAGATCCCGGGCAAAGTAATGAGGTTACCCCGGGATAAAACGCATTATCCCGGCTTTTTATGAATTATTAATGGATAATCGTACGGAAAGATGGGGCTACTTGTTAGAGAAGAGTGAACGTCTTATGTCTAAGGCCTGGTTTACAGTCTTAATAATAATATATATGTAACAGAGATTATGTTATTAGTAATGATTAGTGTAAGAGGGTATACTTTGAATCCAAGGGATTTACTTATTTATAAATATGAGGGATGGTTTTAGGTTTGGTTAATTTATTAGGTTTATTATAATATTCTGACGGCCTCTGTGGTTGGGTGCTTATGATCGTAGGCTCCGATTTTGGAGGTCGCGGGTCAAATCACGGCGTACGCATGAGATAATAATTTATTGGATTACCAGCACCTCTGCCATTGGTCCAAAACCCCAAGTGATTTGGTGATTTAGCAGGAGTACCCTGATTAATGGGGTGAGGTTTTCCGGATTACAACAACATATAAAACATCATCAGTGAAAAAATAAAAAAAAACAAATACTCCACCATGCAAGACGGAAAAATAGTATGCTAGGAAAAGTACAATACATTGGTGAGATAAGTCAAAGCAGAGCTACGGAGTTTGTTCAGTTAAATTAAATATGATATTATTTATGTTCTTAGAATTGTCAATATGCACAAAATTCCTTCTATCGATGTGTGTTTTTGATCGTCTTTAAAACCACACCCTTTTTATTAGTATTTTTTTAATAATTAGGTACATGGATGTTTGTTAATATATCGTTAAAGAACTGGCCAAAAAAATTTTTTTTTACTCTTTTGAAAGTATTAGACTAGTGTTAATCACAACAGGTATATCAAAGGAACTGCTATAGCTCCGGCTATCGAAAATGTAACCATTTAACTAGAGTTTTTTTTGTCAAATTCAACGGCGTATTGTTTTCATTAGAGGGTTTTCAGTTTTCAGGAATAAAAATCAGTTTTCTTTAGTTCGATCTGCGAGTAACGAGAAAAAAAATGGTGGGGCGTTTACAAAATACATACAAACATTATAACATAGCAACCTTTACCTACATATACATATATCTTATACGCTGTGCTTGTAGCTTGATTGTCACATGTTCCTTTCCTATCCAATCCTATCATGTTCCGTTTCCTACCCATCCATATATACCTGTCATTTAACATTACCATAACAATCAGTCGTCAATCAAAACTCGCCGCGTGAACATCTCTAACATTCCGCATCCCGCAAACTTAACCCCGCATACTGCGACTGATAGTCATACGAGTGCATCAACAAACCCAGCCAAGATAGTAGAGAGTCCCACAAGGTTCCACAGTAAGTCTTTTATTTCCTTCCCTCATGTTCTTTCTTTTTACTTGTGCAGTGATCTTTCATATATTTCAAAACACATTGAAGATTATTCGATATTCGTAGACACATAAACCACGCATCATATAAAGTTTTTGAAGTTATTTTCCACAACGGCAATAATTGACATCCGTTAATATTATTTTCTTTGTTGTGACCTCATCATTATCTTTATTAAATTTTCACCGATATCCACTTGTCGATACTACCTTTCCAAAAACAGAATCTCTCACAGACTAACATGTGTCACATCGACCTCTTGCAAAGTTGAACCCTTCCTTCCTGTTGGGAAGCCGGGGTGGAAGGTCGGGAAGTTGGCTTCCATTTGAGACAACTACAGCCCCCACCTATCTCCCCCTCACCACCCACAAAGACCGCAAATCTACCCATACCTACAAACACCCCCACAAGTTACATTCTCTTACAAGCGGTTTGGAAAAACTTGAACGAGAATCCTCTACCAGGAGTGCAGTTTTTCAATATTTTTCTTAATAAACCACTGAAAAAATTATCTATTTTTCATGGTTACCCGACAATCGATTCTCCGACAATTAATTTCCCGAAATGTTATTTACTATGAAATAATATTTTTTGTCGATTTTCTACTAATTTCAAACATAAAAGATATTCAGTTCGACTTCAAAAATACCTTTTATAATAAGTTGGTATGAATTTCAAAGGAATTTACTCACAGTGTCGATTTTTTTGTACTTATGCGCTGGTATATTATATTAAATAGAGAAGCAGATTTTTCTTTGATGCATTCGAATGAAAATATGTTTTATTATTTTGTTATTCGGCGGTACATCCTATCTGCACGTCCCTACGGGAATACTTAAATATACTAATTACACAAAATATAACGTTTTTTCCCTAAAGTGTCTGCACATTGTATATAATTAGGCCGGGTGACCAATTGTCGGCGGGACAACTGTCATGGAACCGTTTTTAATATGTCTGAATTTTAGAGTAAAAGTTAAATGAATTTCATAAAAAAAGGTTGGTTAGGTGTTTTTGGACGTTCCTTGTTTCAATAGGTGTAATCTCTATGAGTTATTTAGCCCTTGTGTAATTCTGTCCATTTGTATTTATGGCATATTATATTACCTATTGGTAAGTGGATATCTCACCTGCTGTGCAATTCTATCTCTTTTGTGGGATCGTTATCGAGATATCGGACGTGATCTCCTTTCAATTTTTTTTTAAATTTATTTATTTTTATTATTTAATGACAATATAGAAATACAAGGTAAACCAGTTTGTTCACAGTCCTCCTCACAAGGTATTCCTGTTCCGAAGCGGACTTTATGTTATTGTAAGGGTGCTGATCATGATTGCCTCATCTTTTGTTGATTTTCACAAAATAAACAAAAAAAAAGTTTTTATGTTTGTTGTCTATAGGTTGCGTTGGGGTTTCTTCAAAATTTTAATTATTTCCTCATTTTGTGTCATTTATTTGCCTTTTCCATGTACAGCGTACATTAAATGGAAAATAATCATGCATACTTGCAATAATTCGTGTTTTAAACGATCTTAACTAAATTATGTGACAGTGAATATGTAAAAAATCACACTTATATGACAGGAGATCACGTCCGTTATCTCGATAACGATCCCACAAAAGATATGGAATCGCTTGTCCGATTGTACTTTTTTTAAATGCTGTATTTGATCTCAACATTTATTTAAACAACATTTATATAATCAAAAAACATCAAAAATGTCACCGGAGACCAAAAATTAATTAATGTTTTTACTCCAAATGATTTAAAAAAATCACTGGTTAAAGTAAGTCAAGTACTTCCCTAAACATCCAGTAACGTTATTATAAAATAGATATGTTAAATTATTTCATCGTCGAAAATGGTAGCCGTAAAATAAATTTTAGTCTCGGGTTTATGGTTGAAAATGTAATGCGTCACTTTATTAACCTCAAAATTAGTGTTCAGTTCCCATGTTTTAGTGTAGGAGTAAGAATGTTGGAATATAAAAAATGTTAAAAAATTTATGAACAATTTTTCTAACAATTTTTCTACCATTGTAATAAATTAAATTTATTTAAGGATGCATTTCAGTTGACAAAACCGACTTAACACTTTCAAAATTCCAACACACAGGGGTAGCGTGGTGTCACTGGCTCGTACTAAAACAGGAAGAATGAAGAATAGGTACCTATGTATCAAAGTGTAATTTATTAGGGGAGCATGTGTTGTAGCGGGTTGGTTTGCCTCGCAAACTTTTGTATGTGGACTTATTCCAAAACACAACACGAGCGGCAAACGAATTTCAGATTTTGTTTGAAGAACTCCTTATAAGGTTGCCGAGATATTTATAGTATCGCTCTGATTTTTAAGATTAATTTTGTTTTCTTTTCCCATATTGATGTTAGTCTTTACGTAGCTAAAATAGAATTTTGGTAACGTGAAAGTGAAAGCAATCAACCATTTTATTAAGGCATCAAGACAGATTTCATAAAGGCATAATTTTTTTAATTAAAAGCTCAAAATGTGATAATATTCTTTGAACACAATGTAAATGCCAAGGATATAAATATTCTAGAACATAAACCAGTATTCAACCCTTAAAAATAATTCATTTATTCCAGGCCAAAATATCTCCAAAAAAATGGGAATGCTACATTGTCTAAATGCATAAAAAATATTAGCTAACCTCTTGGCGGAAGAATGATACAGTTAAATATGATCGAATCGGATGGGGACACATTAGCTCAGTTGGTAGAGCACTAACCCCCCAAGTCATAGGTCCTAAAAACACCACCACATAATAAATATTTTAACATGTTTCAGAAGCATAATTTTCTTCGTCAGGATAAGTTTAATATTAAAAATATCAAAGACAAACAGGTATGGACGGATAAAAACTATTCACAAAATACTAAAGGGGAGTGGTGATTAGTTACTTAAAAATATCATAAAAAACAAATATATGAAATTAAATACAAAAATTATTTTACAATGTGTAAAAATTGCATTCATATAACAAAAACTCTTAAAAAAAAGAGGAGAAAACGTCGTTTTCGAAACATGTTGAAAATATTGATTGTATAGTGGTGTTTTTACAAAGTTATGTTATACGTATTTTCAACATAGTTTTCACAATGTGTTTAATTTACATACTAACGGCCTTACTAAAAAAACCCGTGAAAATTATATTCAATTGACAAACGGCCGCGGATGTGAAAACATTACTAATTAAAAAATTGTTCTTGGAAAAAAATACACACCGTTTGCACAGCCTGGAAGGGTAATTTATCTCTGTTTTAGTGATGATGTTTGAACGAAATTTGGAATTTTCCAAAGTATTTTGAATGTTATATATATTTATTATTTTTGAAGGTGTCGTAAAAACAAATACCATTTATAAAAACCAGATAAAATTTCCTTTTAGATTTTTGTATTTGAAATAAACTTTAGTTTTTAAAAACTGCCATAATATTTGAAGATTCAAACACGAAAAAAAAATTTCTTACCAAAACATTTTTGATGAAAGTGTACAGAAATTTAAACAAATCTAAATTAAAAAAATACAGACCTTTTATATGAATTTGGAATGAAACTGTCACCTCACCTTTTCGTCGTGCATACAATAAAAAAATAATAAAAAAAATCTCTTTTTTTATTGCCAAAACAATAACCTAAAAATATCTCCGACATTTCAACACATTTCTTGCACCACTAAAGATATTAATTTCCTTGTTAAGTTTACCACCACATATATTAGAAGATATAAATATTTAAAAAAAACATCGCTTTTAAAAAATTCTCATGAAATAAAGATTTTAAAATGCATGAAAACCAACAGCTGTTTTTTGCACGGGCAAGAGACTACAAATTTGCAGGCGTGACGCCATCACCATCTAGCGGCTATGAATGATTTGTATGAAAAATTTTAAAAATTGCAGCGTTGCCAAATTTAAAACGTGTTTTAGAATCAAATTCTTTACTAGTAATATTTCGCGTTTATATAGTGTTTGAGTGAAAATGTGTTTTATTGATGTTGCTGCAAAAATACAGGCTATCGATAGTTTCTTAGTAAATTTATGTTTAAAAAATCTTAACGGTGCTGTAAAAATAAGCCAAGTGTTGTTACTATTATTAATAAAATACTTTACCATTCTTTTGAACGACGTTGTCAACAACGTGAAATGGTTCCCCAACAGTGCCATTCTGAGAAACTGAAAACCTCGGAAGTGCTTACGTTTTTAATTAGTAATGAGGCATTTTTTAAAATAACTTATTATAATCCCTCGTTGACGTCAAAACCTACCAACCTTGAAGACACGACCTTGAATAATTTATTGTGCTCTAAATAACTGGTCTAAACACATGCTAATCGGCCCATTTTGATATATATATATTTTTTTATTTAATGACAATATAAGATAAAGAAAAATTACACAATAAGTAAAAATACCAAGTTATGTGGTTTGTTTACAGTCCTCTTCACTAGGTTTTCCTGTTCCGAGGCGGACTGTATGTTGCTGAATGGGTGCTGATCTTTATTTCCTCATCTTTTAGTTTCTTGATTATAGATAAACAATATAAACAAAATAAACAATAAGTAAAATAAAAGTATTGGTTTGTTGTCTGCAGGTTGCATTGGGGTTACTTCATAATTTTAATGATTTCCTCATCGTCCTGTTTATTTAATGATAATTTGATATCTTTTTTAAACTTTTGTATCTCCATGGTGTTCATAGTTTCAATTGGAAGGGCATTATATAATTTTGTCGCTTGGAAATTATGGTTTTTCTGGCCAAAAGATGTATTTAATTGCGGGATGTTAGGTAGTTTTGTGGATTTCGACCTTGTAGTGTAGGTGTGTTGGTCCACAGGGTATTCATATTTTTCTTTAAATTTGAGTAGTGCATTTTTTGAGTATAATTTAATAATGCTGAACACATTAAAGTTTTTAAAGATTTCTTTTGATGGAGTTTTTATGGGTACTTTTATGATTGCTTTTTATTATTGGCTTTTGCGTTTTAGCTAGCTGCTTCATGTGAATGTTTGAGGCAGTTCCCCATCCTATAATTCCATATTCTATGCGTGATTGGCAAAGAGCATTGTATACTTATATAATTACCATGTTCTGCCATATCTTCTGCGGAACGTAAGATTCCCTAAATCCTAATAGCCTCCATAAACTCTTCACGATACGACTATACAAAGGTGATAAAAATTATGATCAACTGCTTATTATTAATATTTGAAATATAATACAAAATACATCAAACATATTTCGGTTATCTCTGCGTCCCCATGAAATACGGTTCAATGAACTCAAATTCGATTTGATTTTAAGTTTAAGTATGATCTTGAAAATAGGTACCAGCCTATAATTTAAACAGAAAATGATTTTTAAAGTTGTAAAAATTCGATGGTTTATCTGAATTCTTGTTTTTTTTTAAGTAATAATAAAATATCATGTCTTACGAAGGTAAGTTATCGTTTTTCTGAATACTTCACACGGAGAGTTCCACTTCACAATCCAAATTGTGAGCAGGTTATGGGTACTGCCGCCCCAAGAACCATTTATTGGATAACCAACACTGCTATCGTGGACCACCCCAAGTGGTTTGCAACGTTTGGTGACTTGGCAGGATTGCCCTTTTTCATGAGGGTAAGGTTTGTCTAGTTTTTTGTGGCGGATGCTTTTGCCCGCCTACTGCGTGGCACGCTGGATGGGAAGAGACTTTTTGAGAGATCTTTTTACATCTCCATTACGCTCTCAACCCATTGCCTCACACTTGATTGGGAGGAATGGATTCATTCGTTCGTCACTCCTGATCACACTGACTCCCAGATTCCTACCCAACCCCGATACCTTTCTATTCCGATTCCGATTCCAACCCAACCTTTTTCCTTCCCAGAATTTCCTCTCTCTCATTTCCCTAAATAGACCCTCTACACAGCACCTGCAAAGATGGATTTTTCCTCTAAAACGGACTTAATTTTGAAACTACATTTTAGGCGAATTTAAGTTTATTGAACTATATTTTACGCCCACGCAGAACTTACTAACGACAACCGAAAAGTTCTTATTATCCATTACACGATTATACCACTCATATAAAAGCCATGTAATCGTACTAGTACACATAATATATCTTAATATTTAAAAGTCGGGTTAGTTACACCATTTATAACTCGAGAATGTCTGGACCGATTTTTATGATCTTTTAATCGTTGGATTTATCTCCGCCCCGAATAGCTAAATTAATATTAAAACTTCGGAAAAATTCAGGAAAAAAAAATATGAAGAAAATTGTTTTCCTCATAAATTTTGTATGGAACGAATTCTCGTCTTTTGAAAGAGCTGCAGCAATATTGTGATATTAAATAGTGAATGATTTCTATTAATTCAAAAACGTCAAATGTCAATGTGCTGATTGTTCTGCTTTTGTTCTAAAACATATAATGCTGCCCCTCTTTCTTACACACTAAATGTCAACAGTTGAAAAATGAGACAAACGGTGAACGTACGTTTGCACCCCTCTAAAGAAAAAATACAATAATTATAATTAATCTCCCTCACACGTATAAAGAAAATATGTAATAAAAAAATACAAATCCGTACACAATACCATCTGTGATACTAACAAAAACAAAACACGGACAGTTGCGAATCGATAATTGCTTCATTGTGTAATTATTTACTTAACAAAAAAACTGAATTTAATTCAGCTAATAAGTTAACACAGAAGTTATTGATTCTGAGGTAGTACGAAGTTCACCGGGCCAGCTAGTATATTATAAATTGTAGACTTTGCATGAAATTGGAAACTATAATACTACATTTCAAACCTCTAGAGAAAAAGACTGTCAGACATGACAACATTATTTTCCATCAAAAAATATAACATTCGAGTCATGTTTTGCAACCCTCATCATCATGCGATGCCCTCAAGGGGAGGAGATGTGATAAAGTCATATCACAGGAACATAATATCATATATCTTTGCATGCATTTCTGTTTCAGACCCTCTCCGACTACTTTCCACGCGAAACTGAAATGGAGGTCCCATCCCGTCTAATTCCCAGGTGGGAGAAACTATGTTTTCAAAATAGAGTGGCGTTGACAAAGGAAAATTTAGTTTTTTCTGCTTCCTTGCACTTTCTTTTGGCGCGTAAAAATAATGAGATATCATGTTTCTACGTTAAGGCGAAGGCGGTCACAAAATGTTCTCACGTTTTGAAAATATTATAGGATCAACTACTACTATCATTCGAGACGTTGAAGATCCATGAAATTTGTTACAGCATAATTTCTAGTAGTTAACATTTTTAGCAAAGAAAAAAAATGATTTTTTAATGACTACTGTTGGGGATTTAACGAGGTACCCGCAAAGCAAAAGGAATGGGAATAGTCAAAGAATGTCGACTTACCCCGTTTTCTTCCTTCGCTTTTCTATAATCCGCCGGTTCATCAGATTCACAACTGAATTCACGAGCTCACGATAGTTCTTACCTATTTAGACACAGAAGAACAAAGGTTCCGTATTCAACACTCACAATATGTATTGACATATATATTTAATTTTGAACTGAGTACTATGGCACATGATTGTAGGAATTATAGGTTTTGAAAAAATGTACAAGTATAAATGCTAGGTACCAACAACTTCAATTTACCAAAAAAATTAAATGGATACATTTCGGTGTAGTCATAAATGTTCATTTTTAATTAATTTTTTTATTCCTTTTTAAATGTATATTTGAATTCATCAAAACCGAAAATAAACATTTCACTTTTTTTTACATAAACCCGACTCAAGATACCCTAGGTCAAAGGGTCCCCCTAAATCAGGCTTTCCCGCTCCGGCCCGCCAAGCATCTGGTTGACAGGCGCATCTGCCGTCAAGACTTGAATACACCTCACCTGATGAACCCGGGTCCCCTGTTAAGATCCCAATCGTAGCGAACAGTCTGAGGGAACCTCTTTCAGAGGTGTTGTTTATCCAACAAATGAACCCAAGCACCCCTGCTAAGTCAGTACGCGTAGCGAATGACTTGCGAGGACCTACGACCAGCGGCGGACTAAGAGGGAAGGGGGGACGGCCCGCCCGGGGCCCCCGGTCTAGACGGGCCCCAAACGCATCCATGTTCCTTTGACCAAATCCTAAAAGAGGCTTTAAGGGACCTAAAACTGTTAACTACCAACACCGTAAAAAATATATTTATATATATTATTTCATAAGATGCACTTGTTAAAAATGCTCTCACCAATTTTTTTAAAGAAATTCGAAAAATTGACGAAGAGATAGCATTTTATGTCAAACCGTTTGAAACAGTTTGTACTAAAAACTATACATCCGATTCTTATACAATTCGAAAAAAAAGTGTCTATGTAGGGGGGCCGTTATATAACAATCCGTACGTGGCGTCATAGTCAGGGTCAGATTAAACACGTCGGGGCCTCTAGGCAATGCACGTCTCGGGGCCCCTTTACCGTACAATAATTCAGCAGCAAAGTAATAACAGGTTTTTTTAAATGACGCTATATTGTGGAAAGAACACACCAGGCGATTTGACGGCCGGCGTAGCGCAGCGGTAAGACGTTTGATTCGCACACCGAAGGTCGCGGGATTGAATCCCGGCGTGGCAAATAAATTTTATTTGTTTAATTTGTATTATTTCACAATTTATCCATTTAAAATAATATATAGTATATTTTCGGCACGTTCCAGAGTGGAAGATACTCTCTGTATCGCCCTGGTGTAAGACCACCATTCAGAATTGAAACGTTGCTTAAAATGGCAGTAGCCGTGTTTGGTGACCAGATCTGAATAGCCAGGTACTTCCCCACCTTCCTCTTCCCTATCTCCTTCCCCTCCCCACTACCCTCAGCCTCACAACATACCCCAATTGGGGATGCCATAGTCTCACTGGCTTCAGACGGGAGCAGTTGAGACTCTTATGCGGTATTCATGTAAAAAAAAAAAAAAAAGTGGTTAGAAAATTATTCACCGTGGGTACGGTCGACGTGAAATGGTTCCAGCCTTTCTTTATAAAACGGTCACCGTGGGTACGTTCCACGTGAAATGGTTCCGGTCTTTCTTTAGAAAACGGTCACCATGGATAGGGTCCACGTGAAATGGTTCCAGTCTTTCTTTAGAAAACGGTCACCGTGGATACGGTCCACGTGAAATGGTTCCAGTCTTTCTTTAGAAATCGGTCACCATGGATACGGTCCACGTGAAACGGTTTCAGCCTTTCTTTAGAAAACGGTCACCGTGGATACGGTCGACGTGAAATGGTTCCAGCCTTTCTTTAGAAAACGGTCACCGTGGATGTTGTCAACCAGCTTGAAAAACGTGCTAAAAAAGTTTCGAGAAAAACGCATTGATAGTTTTGCTGAAGGATAATTCAACATACAAACTGCTTATAATGGTTTCACATAAAATACTGTCTCTCCATCAATTTTACGAATTTCCTGAAAATATTTGGTGAGTGTATCTTGAAATGCATCTTTTAGAATTTTTTTTTACAGTGTCCTGCCTGGTACCTTGAAGCCTTGTTTGGGATTTGATCAAGGGAACAAGGAAGGGCTTGGAGGACCCCCGGAACAAGAAGTCCGTGTGAATGAGTAAAAATCTTGTAAAATTATATCAACTATTTAAATTATGGGGGAGGGGGGGTCATTCAGCGGTGTTGTTTATCCAAAAAATGTTTTTCCGGGTCGGCGGTAGAAATAACCACCTTCCAAATTGTATTTTTTTTTTTTTTTTTTTTTTTAAATTCCTTTATTTTTCCCATATTTTACAATTTATATTTACATATTTGAAAATCATAACAATAATGTGGGAACCCACTAAGGCGCAGCCTGTGCGTGGGTAATATATTTAAAAAAAGTTTTTTTTTTAGTACCTAGAAAAAAACAAACAGGGGTATATAAAGCAAAAACAAAAATTGTTTAAAACATTTTGTACAAAAAGTGTATACAATAGTGTACGGTTAAATAAGTGTAAGTGTAATTAATGATATACATTTTAATAATAGGTGTAAAGTTTGTGAGAAAAGTGATATAAAACTAAATAAATAGAGTTTTTAGAAACATAAAGTGAAATAAAACTAAATAAATAGAGTTTTTACATCTGTATGGTTTAGCCATAATTTTAACTCTTTTACGAAATGCGGAAGTTTTGTTGCAACTTGAATATGTTTTATATATTAAATCAGTTTTTCCGAGCCGCATCGTGGCACTGCCAATTGTAGGTTAGTTCTACATTTCGGAGCAAAAAAAGTTCTTTGCCTGCATGCTCTTATGATGTTGTCGGGAACACAAAACTCAAATATGAATATGTTCGGAATACAGAAATGGTTATTCAGAAGGTTATGTGCTCTTATCAGCAAAGCAGTTTTCCTTCTTTCGGTGAGGCTATTAATACCCAGTGTAGCAAATAGAAAGGCTGAGGGATAAGACCAGGGATAATACCCGACATCGTATGTACAAATCTCAGAATCTTCTGTAGTTTTGCTTTTGTTCAATAACAGAAACTGTGGTAACCTGTGCAAAACAATAACAAAAATGTACATCTCTTCCTCGTCACTTTTGGATTCAAATTCAAATTCAAAAACCAGTTATTGCACAAAATTATGCACAAGTACAAAAGTTATTGTTTGATTTGACCTTTCTTAGCTTTTTGCAGAGCCGATTGATTTGTATTCCCCACAAGTGAATTTCATTTGAATAATCACAAATCGAAATATGTAAATCGCCTTCCTTTGCAAATTGTCCATATTTCAATGATCGTTATAATATTTTAAAGGGTTGGTGTAGAAATCTCCTAATTCTAATTCTAGCGGTGTCCTAGGGTCGAAAATACTTTCATTATATACGTGCAGAGGATTCACAATAACGATGTTTTTTATGTCGAAAAATTACTTTCAAACTATTTTCCACACTATTGGTTATAAGATAACTACTCAAGGACGCTAACAGCCCTCTGTATTAAACGTAAATGGTAATGTGTAATGAACTGTTTCACTCTCTTTGACAAACCCAACGCTTATGTAGTTGAAATATTTTTATGGAAACGCTCTCCCTCCCAAAATTTAAATTATTTAAAAAAGTTTTTACAGTTGATTTCAGAACTCAGATAGCGTTACAGCTATTTTAAGTAATTACAAGAATAGACTGCAAATATCATAAATTGCTCTAAACTCTAAATTATATACACCAAAAGCAGTTAAGTTTGCTATGAGATCTCAGAGACTTTTGTGTTCTAATAATATTATTTTTGATTGTATGTATATTAATGTCAAAAAAATGCAACTTCGTCAAATAAAGCGGTGATAAAAATATTTAAAAAGATATTTTACGTTAATTATAATTAAATGTTAATGATGTCCGGTATGTGAGAGAAATAATATTAAATTACATCAGAATAATATTAAATCATAAACAGAGTAAACAATTAAACTACATACACTTCTTATGATTAATGAATTTATAAAATTTTAGTGATGGAAATCTTTTTTTCCGGTTTGGTGTTTTATTTAAAATCTGATTTATTCTACCTCACGAACTTTCACATATTGGACAGAAATATGATATTATAGTTACTTTAATAATAAAACTATTATAAGGCTACGATGGCGGCACAATTTAACTTTCCATTACATAGAATCCATCACTTGGGAAAATTACAGATGTATAGTAATGATAAAAATTATATGTCGCTAATGGAAAATGAAGATAGCCGAACACACCCGATTCGCAGAAAGACACATTAAGAACGTAGAATTTATATAACGCAGTTTTGCGTTATTTCACTTCACCTTCAGTGACCATACCCCCTGCTCAAGATTAATGCAGAGCATACTTTAGAACGGATAATGTATTATATTTGACTTATTTTACCTTGCCTCCCATAAGCATTTAGCATTTACCTCATATTTTTTAGTTTGTTACATAATATATTTATAAATAATATGTATTTTTTTAACATTACAATTGTATTACTTAAACAAAGCACCATTGTTTGATTCATTATTTACACCCGTTTTTAACATATTTTTTATCCATTGTTGTTTTACAAGTGCTCTTTATTAATCATTTATCATAAGTATTACTGTTCGTGTCTGATTATACTATAAGGCGTTACTTTTACAAATGAACACATTATTATTTTCAATTGAACTTGTTTCACTTACCGTAGGGACTATAAACTGCGGGGTGAAGATTTCCCTGATGCTAGACAACCTCCGATAGGAGAAAAAATGAGGATCCTTTACTGAAGGTGCTTTAAGCATTCGTATAAATAAACACAATATCTCAACTAACGAAAATTACATTGACGTGTTATAATCAAACATCCAACTCATCTTTTCATACTCAAAATTCAAAATTGAATGACAAAAATCTCTGATATTTAACATGTAACCCTTATATTTTCCAGACGGTTGGATCATTCAAACAATGAAACTTTTAATGAACACAGTACGAACATAACTGCTTTTAAAAGATTGCGTCACAAAGCAGTCTACAGTGACCACTACAGCATGAAACAACCTCTTCAATTACTTTACCAAATAAAGGTACAAAGGGTCCGCAGAATTCAGTTCCCTCCATGAATATTCAACCAATTAGGGGGTAGTTGCCAGCTGGTAGTGCCCCTGAAGCCTTAGGGCGGAGCCCGCTGAAGCCTGTTGGAAATATATGGCGTTAATGGGCCGAAACAAGCATTTTCTGGCGTTCCTTGCAACTTTTGCAGGAGTTAAATGCAGCAAATTACAAGAAAGCTTGTGTTTTAATACTGTTTGAAGAAAGTTGTTGGGTGCAAGGATTCAGACTGCTAGGAGAAATGAACATTGTGTTGCTGCAGCTAATTTTAACAGCTTAATAGAAATAATTACGTTTTTGTTAGCAGGTAATACTTCTACAGCGATTTGTTTTTCTATTCTCATATACACATTACTGGTTATATACATATTTAGCGCAAGTACAGTTTGTCAAGAATATACGACGTAAATGTGTATGGTAGAACAAGTCGGGGACGTCCGAGGAAGACATGGCACGATCAAGTGAATCAGATACTTGAGTCGGGCCATGTCAAAAGTCAGAATAAAAGAAGAGAATGTATCAGACGATGTATGAATGTGAGTGAGGCAAATAGTGTGTGCCAAGACCGAGTTATTTGGCGGTCGGTCCTCTCTGCCTACCCCTGCGGGGAAACGGCGTGATGGTTAGTTAGTTAGTTACAGTTTGTAAAATAAGAGTAGAAACTATAGGAGGGCGCCACTGTTGTTCAAATGGCAATACCAAAAAAAACTCATGGTGAAAAAGTAAAGCTGTGTAACCTACATTTTTATAAAAAAATAAAAAGGCATTAAAGTGTAAAAAAATATTTTTTCATTTCAATACAGATACCTACTTGTATTTATATTATTATTATACCTTTGCAATTTTGTGTTAACATTAATAAGAGTAACGATATTGTTTTAAAATATAAAGCACAGTTTAGAAATTGCTCACGTTTATTTATCACTAGCTTATGTACCCAGCGTTGCCGAGGCTTTAGATCATGTCTCTAATTTTAGATCTGAATATATCAAACTCATTCAGATCTAAAATGAGTGCAACTAAACTCACCATTAGTGATTCTTCCTATCTACTTTCTGTTAATTTCAAATGTATTTTTTTTTTTTTTTTACATGAATACCTCACAAGAGTCCCAACTGCTCCCGTCTAAAGCCAGTGAGACTATGGCATCCCCAATTGGGGTATGTTGTGAGGCTGAGGGTAGTGAGGAGGGGAAGGAGATAGGGAAGAGGAAGGTGGGGAAGTACCTGGCTATTCAGATCTGGTCACCAAACACGGCCAATGCCGTTTCAAGCAACGTTTCAATTTTTAATGGTGATCTTACTTAATGGTGATTATTTTAAATGAATAAATTGTGAAATAACACAAATTAATCAAATAAAATTTATTTGCCACGCCGGGATTCGATCCCGCGACCTTCGGTGCGCGAGTCAAGCGTCTTACCGCTGCGCTACGCCGGTCGTCAAATGTATGTTGAATTAAATGAAAGCCAATCACTTTGTTAAACACCATTTAATCAAATTTATGTCATTAAGTGGGTACCTTAACAACAGTGCTTCTTCTTGATTTTAAGTTTTTTTTAAGAAAAAAAAAATTGTTTTTTAGATTTGTATACAGTGTTCTTAATTTTCAGTGTCATTACACTTTAAAGGAATATTTGACAGTTAATTTGGTGTTGCCAGCTTACAAATTAGGTAGTTCCAATTTTTATATTTTCTATTCTTATTTGACAGACTATAAGACCAAAATAGTCCTAATTTAAATCATGCTTGTAGACTAAAATAATAAGACTTTACTACCTACCTACATATTCTTTTTTTTTATTTTATTAAAAATTAGACAAGCATTCCCGAGTTACGAATAATCAGACAATATTTGAAAATCTCCTTCTACCATTACAGTAAGTCTAAAATATTGCTTGAGTCATTATAAAGGACTTAGGCAGCCGAGGAATCGAACACGGAACATCTGGGTGGGACCCAAACGCGATGTCCACTGAACCACTGACTAGTAATTTTTTTTAATCAAAATTTATCTGTCATATTATGTATATAAGAACTGACCCTTACGCATCAACTAACCAAAATAACGGAATCCTGTACAATCACCATCATAACACACCGCGGAAAGATTGCATTATTTTTACGGAAATAAATTTGTTCCAATAATAGCCAAGAATTAAAAGAAAATGTTAACAACAAATAAAATTTCAGTATGTCGAGAAGTGGTGGACGCATGAATCTATCCCGATGTTTTTTTTTTTTTTTTTTTTACAGTGAATACCGCACAAGAATCTCAACTGCTCCCGTCTGGAGCCAGTGAGACTATGGCATCCCCAATTGGGGTATGTTGTGAGGCTGAAGGTAGTGGGGAGGGGAAGGAGGTTAGGAAGAGGAAGGTTGGGAAGTACCTGGTTATTCAGATCTGGTCACCAAACACGGCTAAAGCCATTTTCAAGCAACGTTTCAATTATGAATGGTGGTCTTACACCAGGGCGATACTGATAGTATCTTCCACTCTGGAACGTGCTGCAAATATACTAAATATTATTTTTTAATTAATTAATTGTGAAATAACACAAATTAATCAAATAAATTTATTTGCGCACGCCGGGTTCGAACCCGCGACCTCCGGATTGTGAGTCAAGGGTCTTAGCCACTACACTACGGAGGTCGTCACGATGTATGTAGTATATGGCGATGTTCCGGGAGAGTCCTGCTGGAGAGGTCAAAAGGTTTTCCTCAACCAGTCTCTCTCTTTCCGGCTTGCCACGCAACTGGTGGGCAGATGCATCCGCCGCCAAGATCCGATCAAACTTCATCCCATGAACCCGGGCACCCCTGTCAAGTCACCAAACGCCATCGAACCACGTGGGGTGACCCATAGCAGAGGTGTTGATTATCTAAAAAATGATAATGCACAAGTCTTTTTGTTTGATCTATTGCGTGCATTGAATTTTCTGCGATGAATTGTGGGCGGTCAATGTTTCCGCGGTGAATGTTTCTCCTAAAAATGCAGCGAATGTTCATAGAACCCAAGTTAACATTTTTAATATTTTATAATTATCAAATTAACACGAAACAAATCCCGCAATCTTTGAATTTGCAGTCATTGCCGAAAGCTCCTCCGTAGATTTTAATCTAATAATATGAAGTTTCATTCTCTCAACTCGTTTTCAGTACTGTTTTAAAGAATACCTACCTGAATATTATATACCACTGCTTTAGTTTGTAAGCTCTGTCTCTTGCCTTAGAATTAATTGGAGAGCTTTGGAGGCCTTTGTTACTAATACCAGCTCCGACAGCTCGCTATATTGAAACGATGTTACAAACTAGGTGAATTTTACATTCTGCAATAAAAATTATTCTACGTCATTTTTGAAGTTGTAAGATTTCTTGAATGGTGTATTTGATATATAATTTTCACTTGTCTAGAATTCTACTACTAGGATTTTTATGGACTTTACGCGACAAATTGATACGAATTCATGAAAGTCGTTCTAGTTTGATTTAATTGACATTTATTAATGTGAATTCCGCACGAGAGCCCCAACTGCATCCAACTGTCCGAAACCCGTGGGACCACAATTCTCGAATTGACTGGCTTAAGGGTTTGTGAAGGGGAAGAAGATGGTGAATGATGAATACTTGGAGCAGGTGGATGAGTTTGTGTATCTGGGTAGTATGTTTACGAAAGATGGGACGGCTGATAGAGATATTGAAAGAAGGGTGAATGCAGGACTGAAGTTATGAATTAATGGAGGACTGAATGCCGTTGGCGGTAATAAAAAACTGTCCAAAGACGCCAAACTAGCCGTCCATAATGGAGTGCTGGTACCTACCCTGATGTATGGCAGTGAGGCATGGAACTGGCAGAGGAAGGATGAAAGTAGACTGAATGCTGTAGAAATGAGATCCCTGAGGCGAATGTGTGGTAAAACCATGTACGATCGTGAGAGAAACGTGGATATCCGCAAAGAATGCAAGGCTGATGTAAGCGTGATGTGTAAGATTAAGAAAGGGACTCTCCGATGGTTTGGGCATGTAGAGCGAATGAACGAGGAAAGGAGTGTAAAGAGAATATATGATGCAAATGTGAATGGTAGAAGAAGTCGCGGACGCCCGAGGAAGACATAGCACGACCAAGTGAATCAGATACTTGAGTCGGGCCATGTGAAGAGTCGGAATAATAGAAGAGCATGTATGAGACGATGCATGAATGTGAACGAGGCAAAGAGTGTGTGCCAAGATCGGGTTGTGTGGCGGTCCGTCCTCTCTGCCTACCCCTGCGGGGAAACGGCGTGATGGTTAGTTAGTTAGTTAAGAAGATGGTTAGGAGGAAATTCGGAAGTACCAGGATATTCAGATCTAGTCGTTCCAAGCAACGCAAATTGTGATTACGAAGGGTGGTGGATCAGAATGTACCTCAAAAAATACGTTCCTCCAACTGACAAATGGGCTATCCCTAAAATAGAATCTCAAAAATTGAACGGATGAACTTCTCTCATACATCGAGTAATCAATTATGTAATGATTATTTAAATAAATAAAATTTTAAGTCGAAAATTAAAAATTGTTCGGATCAATTTAACTAATACAGCAAAGAATTAATTATGTATTGATTATTTAAATAAATAAAATTAATTAAGTTCCCGGCATGCGTTGGTATGCAATTTAATAAAGAAATTAAATCTCCCTACGTGTCCTTTCCCATTCGTCACGTTCCCCTTCCGCCTCCCCTTCCTCTCCCGCCCTCTTCCTCCACCCCTTCCCCTCTCGCGTTCCCACACCATCTTCGCCACCTTCCCTCTCTCCATTCCAATTCCCCCCTTCCTCCGTCCCGCGAACCCCCCTCCTGAGTTCCTTTCCCCTTTCCAAGGCTCCACACCCCCTTACGCATTCAATACATTTAGCCCCGGTACATTCAGTTTTCAAACAGCTCGCGTGCCACCCAATGCAATTCTTTTAAACAAATTTCATGATGCCAAAGCTCACCAGTAGTTTTATACAAACCTTAACCTGACAATAACGAACACAAAATTTTTTTTTATTCAATTTGGTACAGTCCTTCGGAAGTTAATGTTTACGCTACGGCTACGAATAACCCAACAATGTTTAAAAATCTCCTACTACCATCACAGAAAGCCAAAAATGTTGCTTGTGTTGTGATGGAGGACTTAGCTAGTCGAGGAATCGAACACGCGACGCCCTGGTGGGACCCGAGCGCTATGCCCACTCAACCACTGACCGAGATAGATTTCCACGAAAATGATATTCTGTAGTCTTGCTCTGAATAATAACACGATATTCATTTACATGCGAACTTCGGTAACGTTTAAAATAATTTTACTTTAATACGTTTTCCCGACACTATTGTCAAGGAAATAAAGGCGGCATTATTTCACATTTCGACGAGCATTACATTTCGCACCGGGAAACTTCCGAAAAAGCTTTCAACGAATACGGTTGTGCAGTGCGTCTTACTTTTAGGGAAATGGGCGTTATTTTGCGAAAACCCTTACAATTTATATTCTATGATGGCTCTGAAAATGTTTTGGAATAATTCTTGGGAAATTAAATTAAAACGGATATCACTCAAGGACGGGAAACTATTATTGACAATTTTTGGGATAATCGCACAAGAATTTTGACAATTTAGAGACAATAGGAGTAAGGCAATCCAACTTGTTTTTTTTTTACATTACCTCCACGCAGGAGGCCCTAAAGAATATAATTCCAGTCAGAGCCTTTGTCATCTTTGGGGATGCTGTGTGGAGGGTATTTTCAGGGGAAGGAAGGAGGCGAAATTATGGGAAGGAAAACCGTGAGTAGGAATCTGAGCGTGTGTATCCAGGAGTGATGGATGAATGAATCCATTTCCACTCTGCGATGCAAGGCAATGTTCCAAGAAAGTCCTGTTGGAGAGGTCCAAAGATCTCCCTCAATCAGTTTCTCATGATCCGGCCTGCCACACATTTTGTGGGCAGACACATCCGCCACAAAGATCCGGACAAAGGTGATCCCATGAATCCGGGCACCCGTGCTTAGTCGCCACAAGTAGCGAATCACTTGGGGTGACCTATAGCAGAGTTATTGATTATCATATAAATGGTTTTGTTTATCAATAGGTACTGGTTATCAATAAATGGTTCCCGAGGCGGCGGTATCCATACCCACCTCCCAAATTTATTAATTAAATTAGTGTATTTAAAAGTGAAAAAGGATAATATGTAGATTGATACTTGTTACGTCTCCTATGTTCTCTCCCTAAACGTTCGTAAATTAGTAAGTTCTGGGTACTTTTGTAAGTATTCATTAGTACTTCAGGATGTTTAATGAAAAGAATTGGGTTCTTCAAACACAGTGACTGCTTACTGACGCATCTTAGTTTATAAAAACGAAAGTGCTTTAGACCACACGACCGAAGTAAAACTTCACTAACTTATATCTCCCTCTCAACATCCGTTCGCCTCGCCCGACCGTTCGCCTCGCCCGATCACACTTTTCATAACGCTCTCGTCACGCATTCATCAGCTTACTTCCCAAGTCAAGCGTTCGTAAAGGACCGACCGTTTGCCTCGCCCGATCACTGTTTGCCTCGCCCGATCATCGTTCGCATCTCACTTTTCGTAACGCATTCACCTGCTTACTCCCCAAGTCAAGCGTGCGTAAATAAGTTTTACTTCAATAATACTCCGGAGGACAAACATCCATCTTGGCTGAAAGCTAGGTTTGATCTGCGGAGTTCCTGAACTATAATGATTCCGCACATTTACCTTCGGCACAACTCAGCAACGAGACCATGTGACTGGAATGTAACAAACAGATTTACAGGCATTCAAATGATCGAGTTAAAACAGGACTTTGCCGAGTCAAAAATGTGACTAGATAACATTTATTTATCCGTTTCCAGTCGTTATCTCTATGTCGTGTTGTTCAGTTATGCTCCTCGATTTTCCAGGCATTTTAGTGGTGTTTATCGCATCCTCGTGTTCCCAACCGACGAATCCAGTTCGCTTTATGAAACGCGAACATTAATCTTTACGACTTCATTAATCATTGCTCGGGCCATACAAAACACACAGCCGTGGTTCGTTTAGGTGGAATTAAGTTAACACTGGAACCACTAATGGGTCAATCTGACATTAATTTGTAACATATTAATATTCTTAATTACCGTTGCAGGTTATAGGAAGCATATTTTGGCAGTTTTCGTCGAATTTTGGACTTCAAAAATGTTAAAACTTGTAATGAAATGGAATTCATATTTTCCCATTTGAGTTTCTATTCATTTTTTGGTGACCGGCTAACTCAGAATTAAACCAACTCACAACCACCTTAGAAAGGTCATTAAAAGTGATGAAATTTTTTTTTGTTAAATAGGTTAAGTTAGCTTAGGGTTACCGGCTATTTTAAAATTATTTTTTCATAGCTTTTACCGACCTTTCTTAGGTGGTTCTGAGTTGGTTTTATTCTGAGGTGGCATGGAACCTGTATTTTAAACCGTGCATTACCGTGCACATAAATTATTTAACGATTTTAAAAGTGGAAATACGATTTATTAATCTTACCTTTTGCATTAAATTAACATAGTGCAGAATTCTTAAAAAAAATTCTTTGTGGTTGAGGGTTTACGATTCTTGGCTATTGTCTACTTGTATCGCCACGGTGAAAAACCACGACTTATCCGTACTTGGTGACTATATTTGATTAGCTCAGTACTTCTCTTCCTTTCTGTTCCCACTACCTTCAGCCTCACAACATACCCCAAATGGGGAATACATAGTCTCACAGACGTTAAGGGAGCTCACGGAATTTTAAATAATACCTATAATAAAATATAATCATTTCTTTATAGTACACACAGGAGGCCCTGAACACACCTCCATACAGGAGGCCCTAGGGTAATTAATTTCACTCAGGGTCTATTTCATCTTTGGGGAGGGTTTTTTTGAGGTAAGGAGAGAGAGGAAATTCTGGTAAGGAAAAAGGTATGAGGGATGAGAAGGATTACAGGGGACAGCATTTACAGGAGTTACGAACATATGAACGTACCCCTTCCGCTGCGATGCAAAAAGTTTGGTCGAGAGATACCAACTGAATAGGTCAAGGGGTGTCTCTAAACAGACCTCTCCCGATCCCGTCCGCAACGCAGCTGATGGGAAGGCGCATCCGCCACCAAAGCACACCTCACCCGATAAACAGGACACTAAAAATAACATCCAATAAATCGTTCCTGGGGCGTACCCACACCTCCCAAAAGAATGTCGATTCACGAAAAACTTTATTTCTAGACAGTGTTGGGTGACATTCAATCCTAGCTGGTTTTTATAGTAAATTATATTTAAGCACTGTAACCTTCTACTCTTATATGGATGCGTTGGTTTATAGTTTGGAAGAGTATGTTATCAAATAATGAAAATACATGAAAAATAAATAAACCAACCTAAAAAGCATAAATCTTCAACAAAAATGGCGTTTTCACAACAACGATGCTCTCAAGTATCCCTTTCAAGTATTCAAGTGACTGGATATTGGATATTGTACCAAATAAACGATAACAGACGATAACTTTGCTATATGAGTTCAGAATAGGATATATCAAAACAGATCCAACTTTTAAAGTCCTATTTTTTCTGTATTTTGTTCTTGTATCCAATAGTTCAAAATAAATATTGGTGTTACGTTAGATTTTAAGTACCTAAATGTGATAAGCATGACATGATTTGTGATTTTTTAGGCCTGAAGTATTATCGAGATTTATTTTTGGAATATTGTGCCGCGTATCGCTACCTTCTTTTTTACCCAAGGTATTACACCCTATTACTCCCTACCCCTCCTCTCCCCCACCACAGTCCCGCCAATCCATTGACATTTTTAAATCTATTATTGTAAATGGTTTTACGTAAACCCTGATAAAGAAATATTAAAAAAAATGTTGTTTTTTTAAACAATAAAAGTGGTTAAAACCAGGTAAAACTAAGTACTTCTTAATTTTGATTCAAAATGGTGCCACAAAGTAAGTCTTTCTGTGTTTAAAGAAAAAGTAGATGCTTAATAGTAAAAAGAAATGTTTTTAATATGGGTTCATTTTTATATATTCATTTCCGGCATTCATAAAAAATACACATAAGGTATTTACGACCACCACATATATATAGCCCTTGCACGTAGTACGAAGATCAAACTTTTTATTCGTCGTAAAATGTTTGTATTAATAAATTGAGTATCTGAATCAATCAAATGTATCAAATATTAAATAATTTTTATAAGCCTTCTGGCACAAACTTTTAGAATTAGACCTCCGCCTCATTCCGCCTGTTCACACAGCTGGTAGAATACACTAATAAATATAAAACATTAAGTTTTTTGCCATACTATGTTGTGCTGCCTCCTTCTTAAGCCAAAATTCGGAAAGCCTTACAGTATCAATCATTAGGGTAGATGTGCAATTTTATTAAAATTATTATTTCACGAATTTATATTAGCTCCACGAAAGGAGGCTCTGACGAAAATAATTCCCCTCAGTGTCTATATCATCTTTGGGAACGTTAAGTGGTGGGTATTTTTAGGAAGATAAGGGAAGGAAGTTCTGGGAAGGAAAAAGGTATGAGGAGTGGGTAGAAATCCTTGTGTCAGTATGCCAGGAGAGACGGACTTATGAATCTATCCCTCCCAAGGTGCATGCCGATATTCATATAGAGCAGAGGTCAAAAGGTCTGATTCGACGTTAAAACATTCACCACCAAGATCTATTAAATTACTAAACATGGCAAACCACTTGGTGAACCTATGGCAGAGTTGTTGTCCAGTAATTAGTTCAAATACTACACCGCCCCGACGGTGGACACTGTAATGTTGTTCGAATTGTTTGCTAAATAATGAGGTAGCGCAACACGGCGTAATAACTTGATAATAAATAATAAAAAGGCTGAAGGTACTTTTTTCCAAAGATGTATTAAAAAATCTGCGAACATCGTGACCACTGTTTTCTTCAAAAACATATTTGACAATAACACGTCCACCATCAATGCCAGCTGTTTTAGTGTTAAGCTCCTTTTCAATTCGTTTTCAGATTTATACCTACGAGACTAATGTAAGTTTTATTATTTATTCCGTTTATCTCAACTCTGTTCATCCACAAGCGATCTTTTGTTGTCTGACATCTGAAAAATGTGTGTTGCTTTGAGTGATGGAAAGAAAGGTAATTATTACGCGGGGTTTAATTTAAAAGAAAATCTTTATAAAGCCATTATTTTGTTTGGTCTGTTACTTGTTTATTTATTTTTCAAGTTATTTGTAAATTGGTTATTTACCAATATATCATGGAGAATATTACAAATTAAAGAAGTGCGTGGGAACAGTTTTTATAATTTTGTGACATCTGTCAAAAGGTAATTGCTGAACTGTTTGTAAGTGATATTAAAAATTTCGTTGGTCAATGCAGAATCGTTAAGCAGTTGAGTCGCTCTGTTTATTGGCGCATTCTGACAGGCAGAAGTCCTCGCTTTTGGAGTATTGAAATCAAGCATTCGTGTTAAGAACAAGGATGAATTGATAGTTTGTATTTTCCCTCACATATAGGTAGCGCATCAACCTTTTTACTACTTTTTCTATTTCTAGGATATGGTTATGTTCAGAAGGGGCCCAAATAACGGAGCTATATTCCAGGATGCTGCGAACAAGTGTTTATGTTATATTTGTTCTCCGTATTTCAGTTCCATTAGTAAATGATCTTGCATTACGAAGAACAAATCCAACCATTTTTTGGAGCGTGACACAATGTCAGATATGTGGGATTTGAAAGAGAGATTTGCTCGTATCTCGATTTTGATTGTTAATATATATTTTTTAATGTGGTACGGGAATTAAAAAGGAGTCTTTGGATTTTGTAAATATAACGATACTGCATTTCTGGATGCTAAAGGGTAAGTTGTTCAATTCCAAGCATTTAAAAAGAGAATAAAGATCATTATGCAGAAGAATGGGATCGATATGACTTTTAGTAGTTCTGAAAAGTTTGATAACATCAGCAAATTTAACTAACTGAGCACCACGCCGTTTTCCCACAAAGGTTGGCTGAGAGGACTGACCGCTAAACAACTTGGTCTTGGCACACACTGTTTGCCTCCATTCACAGTCACTCATCGTCTCACATAAACGCTTCAATCTTCATCTTCGATTTTTTCTACCATTCAGATATGCGTTATATATTCTCCTTACACTCATATATTCATTCGTTCGCTCTACAGGCCTAAACCATCGAAGGTTCCCTTTCTTAATTTTAATCATCAAGCACACATAAACTTTGCATTCTTTGCGGATCTCCACGTTTCTCACGCGATTATACGTAGTCACCTCACATTCACCTCAGGAATCTCATTTCTACATCATTCAGTATACTTTCATCCTTTCACTGCCAGTTCCATGCCTCACTGCCATACATCAGGGTAGGTACCAGCACTCCATGGTGGACTGCTAAGTTGGCGTCTTTGGACAGTTTTTTTTGGTTAGCGCTAACAGCATTCATTTTGTTACCACATCCCACTAAAAACAATTTTTTTTTTCACTCTAAAATATTATTTTTTACTTCGAAACCAAACACGAATGTTAGTTCTCTTCATTGGTCTGGAAATACTTACAAAAATATGATTTCATAATTTCTTCTTATGCTATTATATTATTGTAACCATATTATAATTTAAATAAATAAAATAAAATTATATTTAGGTATCTATGCAGAAAATATATATAAAATGAGACTGGACTTATTATTTTTTCAAGGAGTACCTACGATGAGAATTCTTCCAATATCTCAGGTATTTTTGAAGTGAAAATTCTTCAGCCCTGTTAGTGATTTGAAATTCGGATGAAACAAAAATGCGTCACAAAAATTTATTATTAGACGGTCCTCGGTGCTAATATAATGCGGTAAATTCACGACTACGCGCGGGCCTCAAATAGCGCCACGGTATGAAGCGCCCGACTCTCATTGCCCAGAGAGACATCCAGCGAATGGAGGTTCAAAACCTACCAAATCAAAAAAATACATTAGTATTTATATATTTTTGTAAAATCAATATCCAATCTTCGAATAACTTTAAAATATGCAGGCAAATGAAAAGAAAGCGACATCTAGCGACCTGCTAGTTTCGCTTTTATTGCACTAATTTCTAATTGCACGCTGTGATTTTTTTTCCTTTCAATAATCAAATTCATTGGCCTTTAAATTGTGATTCCAAAATTGTTAATATTGTTTCTTCTTGACTTTAACCAGTTTATCGTATTAACCAGACAGTAAGAAGAATCAAACGTGAAATTTTCAAAGGTGAAGGTGAAAAATTGGATTATAGGTAAATTTCCTGGAGGCTATTCAAATTGCTGTTGTCATCCGGAGCCCCTTGAGATTTGATTGAAAGCTCGGAGATTTGGTCCAATTATGGCCACGCCTGTATCTTGAATATCTAGAAGCCATCAAAGGAATCGCAAACCTTTCTTGATCGTATAAAATGGTTTTCAGAACATTATTTTTGGTAGCAGATGTGGTTACAAATCGGTAAATATTTGGCTCTCGGGTCAGATATCGACGCTTAAAACCGATGGAGATATATTTTTCTCAAACGTTATACATAATTATAAATCGGGACCTTACCTGGAAAACGTTTTATTCAACAGAATATCCAAATATAAAAACCTTTGATTTATTAACATCCAGGGTGATTATAGTGTTTCCGTGGTTGTTTTATTGTATAGAATATGTGTACAACAATGAATGATATTTCAACAACTTCTTAATTTCTTCTTTCTTCTTCCTTGCGCTATTCTAGCACATTGCCTAGGCTGTTTCGGTTCTGAGTATCGCCTTTATCCATCCCATCATTCATTCATAAAAATGATATTTCGACAATTGCTATGGGCATATCAAATAACAGTAAAGAATGAATAAAAAAATAGTCTAGCACATTAAAGATACTTTTTTTACATTACCTCCGCATAGGAGGCCCTGAGGAATATAATTCCTTACGGGGCCTATGACATTTTTGGGGATGCTGTGTGGATAGTATTTTTAGGAAAGAAAGGAGAGAAGGTTCTGGGGATAACAAAGGCTTGAGGAATGGGTAGAAATCTGAGGGTCAGTGGGTCCATGAGAGATGGACGTACGAATACATTTCTTCCAATGCGGTGTAAGGGAAAATTTAATTTATACGTCGGGTCGAGAAAGTCCGCCTTAAGAAGTCAAACATTCTCTTCCGATCCTGTCTATAACGCATCTGGTGGGCAGATACGTCTACTATTAAGAATAATAGATTAGATTAACTTTTTAACCCCCGACGCAAGAAGGGTGTTAAAATAATAAAAAAAATAATAATAAAAATGTTTATTCCGGTATGTGGGGAGAATAGTGCAATCCCACACACTTCATAAGGGTTATAATACATACACAAAATATTTTAAAAAGAAGAGCTGGTGAATATGATTTTACATGAAACAAAGGTAATAACAAAAGAAAATCATAAAAATTAGCTTTTAGGATTCTGTGATCACATTAGGAGCCAGTATTTTTCTCCAGTGTGCATCAATGCTGGATGATGGACTGAGGCGGGCTTCAATGACAAGGATTTTTCCAAGGATATTAAAAAGTCTATCGCTGTTTGTGTTTCTGTCTGTGGCATCATGGCTATTAAATGAATGGACCGTTGGAGATGTGTTTTTTTGTTTGTTTGAAAGCAGACGTGATCGAGATGGTTCTTATCAAATTTATTATTCCTTAAAAAATCATTTTCTTTTCCCACCATATTCAGTTTATTTTCTATATCAATAATATTTTACTACACATAATATGAATTTAATTCGGAAACTTCACTGGTTCATTCAACCATATAATAGATACGTATTTCAATAAACTTTGTTTCCCTAATGAGCTGAAATAAAAGATAAAAATTTAAATTCAAATACCTCACCACATAGATGTAGGCACTTGCTTAGTCACCAAACTTAGCGAACCACTTGGATTGACCTGTGACAGAGGTTTTGGTAATTCAAAAAAATTGTTCCCTGGGCAGCAATACCCGTATCCACCTCCCAAATTAATATTTGTAACAAAATAAATCTAATATGCAAATCATATGGTTTTTTGAATTTTGATTTAAGTGTTAATTTGTTATTCATTGTTGATTTTAATTTTTGTAAACGTTTGAACAAATAACTTATATTAACAGTTTATAACGCATCATCGACCACTACCAATAATAATAAAATAAACTAAAGGAATCAAAAAAACACCACTGTACAAGATGATTTTTGTCCAAGTGGATACCTGCCAGAAGTTATCTACTTAAAAGAGGGCAGCTGGTGTTTACGAAAATAGGAGCTGCACGACTTACGTGTTCCTTCAAAGCACTTAGCAACTAATTAAAATCGAACACCTGCTGGGAAAACAGTAAACAAATTAACCGCCCTTTGCAGGTGCAGAGATTTAACAATAACATGTTTACCTCAAAAATTTAGAAAAAGCTGACTGAAAATAAATATTTTCTCAATTACAAAGTATCTCCCGAACCTAAGTTAAGATTGGTGTAGCCGCCTAAAATTTTACAGTATTGTATAGATCAATAAATTGGTCTCATGCAACCACAATAAAAAATGAACATTGAAAGAACATAGAACAATGAAGGATGCTTAGATTTATAGAAGTAGAGTGGTAAAAAGGTTATTCATACCATTATTTAAAAATTATCGGTAAACCGTTATTAAAAAATTATCAAAGTAAATTATCAAAAGCCTTACACGTGAAAAAGTAAGAAAAAAAATAATACAGACGCAACTATATGGGTTTCACCTTGTAATTACAAAAGAAAACGAAATTTTTAATACTTAGCTAGACGCCTTGATTTTTCAAACCATAGTTTCTGGGGAAAAAAATTAGGTAATTACTTTTTTAGGAAGATCATAAAGAATTCTACAATAATGGTCCCAATCATTTTATGACAAAGAATAATTACACAAAGAATTTAATAAAGGTAATCAAGCATATAACGAAGCATAAATAACTCCCAATAATTCAAAATGTAATAATGAAATAAATTTTGAAGAATAACAAATATTCTATTTTTTTAGATTTTTTGTTAGCACCACATAAGAGCCTCTAAAGAAAATAATTTCCTTCTGGATGTGTCATCTTTTGGGGTTGCTGTGTAGAGAGTTTTTTTAGGAAAATAAAGTAGAGGAAGTTCTGTGAAGGAAACCTCCCACTGCGGTGCAAGGCAATGGGTCGAGAGAGTCCAGTTAGAGATGTGAAGAGGTCTCCCTCAATCATAATGCTCCGATCCGGCTCGCTACGCAGTGGGTGGGCAAAAGCATCCGCCGCCAAGTCCTAGACAAACCCAAACTCACCCCATGAACCCGGGCAACGATCACGTCATTAAGTCACCAATCATAGCGAACAACTTGAGTAACCCATGGCAGGGGTTATCCAATAATTGGTCCCTGGGGTGGCGGTACCCATACCTGTCTCCTAAATTAAGCGTAACATAAAATTGAACTCCGGCCACTTCGAAAAATGAAGAAAAAACATGATAATGAGAAAATGGTTTGCAATCTGCATCCAAATCCCTTCCGTACATAATATTATAATAAAGCACTATCTACTGAGACAGATCAGATTGAAATGGTCCGGCAAATTGAATTAGAAATTCAATCGAGTTATTTGCCGGAGACAATGATTAAATCATTTGCATATTACAGCCTCATGAATACCATGGTCCTGCGATTGTACTGAGAATTGTCACACAAGACGTGAAGGCTTGATTCAATTTATCATTAATGCACTACCTGCCAGCGGCGGGGTACAAAGATCAATCAGATACCTGCCTGAGTTAGTTTAGATAAATGATTATTACGAGGTCGATCCAGAAAATAACCGTTATTTTGCTATAACTAACAAAATCTCGAGTTGATGCAAAAATTTTATCAAGTGACTCATAAAATTACAGCTTATCACTATTTTTCAAGATCGTCGTCAATTAAATTGAAGCACTTTTCATGGCGTTTCACCAGAGATATGTATGCTATGATGTCCACGCGACTGTCGGCGGACTACTACCTAATCGGAGTAGTTTGCATACGAAAACAATTTGTCCATTTTGATAATTTTTTTAAGGTGTGCATTAGTATGTGTTAAAAATATAGTTTGAATACGGAAAGAATTCGTTCATTTAGTTTAACGTTCGTTAAGTTTATTTATTCATTTAGTTTATTCGTTAATTGGTAAACAATATTGGTGACACCCGGAGGCGCAGTACCTTCCAGTAAAAACTGCGGATAGCACATCTCTTATATTTAAATATCTTTGCATTTCACCAATTTACAAATTCTTTCTGCATGAAATTCGACCACCTGGGGATGAAGCAAATATATTGCAGCATTTTGAGGATTTTCATCGTCGTTGAAGAGCTGGGCCCCAAGCATGTTCTTCACGTGGGTGAACATATTATGGAAATCATCCCTCATCCTAAGTACAGCACAGACTTGGCTCCTTCTGATAAACAGTCAATTACCTTGAAAAATACTTATTTGAAAAGAACCAATAAATTTTTTTTGTACCCGCGATTTTTTATACCACATCGATTTGCTCTATGAAACGCGCTACCAAATCCTCCAATCTAGGAGAAAATTGACCCTTAAGAGGCTTTTAAAATAATGCACTCAAAAAAAATAAAAAATAAAATTAATGCACTCACATAACTTGTTCGTATCAAACAACTACCTCCAGGGTTGGCACCAAGCCTTTCTCGGTATTCCACACAGTAGATCGGACATTCTTGCCCAGCATAGTATGACAAAAGGTATGGTACCTACTGCTAAATGATATCCATTGGTCTCTTGACACTTTATGTTTGCGGAATCATTTTAAGAAAGAACTCAAAAACTAATTATTGTTAAAAATTTTCATTTAACCACTGGGCGACAGCGCAAATTAAAACTGATTATAGTTCTATATATCCAATGAAGTCACCCATCTTTTGTCAATCATCACATATTCGTAGGATTTAAAAAAAAAATTGTATTATCGATAACTTCTACCTAATTACTTACAAATAAGGGAAAATTTGCCAGAATTGGCAGCAAAGCAATCCGAGGTGTTTTATATAGTGCCGTATTGTGACAAAAATAGCTCTAGTTGTAATTTATTTAAAGTCATGTAAAATATAACATGTCTATTTTAATAGAATCGCATTAAAGTAATATAAAATTTCCAAAAAAAATAATTTAAAAAAAAACACTTTAGGACGAACTAATCCACAGATATACTTACTTTAACCTGTTTAACAATGTTGCCTACTTCAAAAAAACCTACGTTAATACATTTTTTCTTCGAAGAAAGAAAAATTTTCTCTTCCCAGTGTCATTTTCCATAATCCCTGTAACTCCGCTCTCACTAGTTCAGTAGTTCGTTACAAATAGAATCCACGACGTATCGCCCTCACATTACTCCCTAATGGACATGGTCGTATCATCTTCTCCATTTGTCCTCCGTCAGAGATAACAATACGCGCCATCTGTCCTCGTCTCTCCGTCACCATGGAGACCATCAATCTTAAAGTCATCACTTTAAATCACACAGACACCGCGACCCGAAGATCAGTGAGATACTAGATACATGATGGGATACTTTAGGAGTAAGGATTGCAGATACGTAATATTCGTTTACATTAATACACGGACTTTCACATCTGATATACATGCATTAAAAAATTGTGGAAAAGTAATCATAAAGTAAAACTGTTTAATTAAATTATATCGATTTGGGAGGCGGTTATGGTTAACGCCGCCCCGGGATCCATTTATTGGATAACCAATAACCTGCCATAGGTCACCCCAGGTTTGATCGGGAGAGAATGCTTGAGGTAGAGCCGAACTCTCTCGGAACATTGCCTTGCACCGCAATAGAAGTCATGGATTCATACGTCCGTCACTCCTAGACTCACTGACTCCCAGATTCCTACCCCAGATTCCTTTCCAGAACTATCTCTCCTTCCTTTCCTAAAAAGACCCTCCATACAGCATCCCCAAAGATGACACAGCCCTGAGGGGAATTATTTTACTCCTTGTAAAAAAAAACTCCGTAAACCGAAGAACAGTAGGTATTATACAAACATTGTTAATATTACTAAGGTTTGTTACTATGGCCTGTTTTTAATGATTTTCCGTGCAGTCGAACACATCACTTCTGAAAAAGTATGCAAGAAATTTTGGTTCAGGCTTTTATCTTATAACTTAGTCCATTACTGTTGCAATTTAAAAGAATTTTAGATCTAGTAGTTCTTGTTGTTGTTTGAAAGGTAAGAAAGCTTAAATGAAGACTGTTTACAATACCATTAACAATTAACCAAATTGGGAAAATTTTGATTTAAAAATATTATCCCACTTCACCTTCTCCGCCTTCCTTCTTCCCTCTCCCTCTTCCCCCGTCCCGCGTTCTCCTTCCCCCTCCCGCGTTCCCCTCACCACTCCCATCGCGGGAATGACGCTCATTAAATCCCCAAAGTTTCATAGCGATCGAATGAATGGTTAGCAACGCATAGATAACTCACACGTATTTAGATTTTTGAATATTTATTTATGCCTTGAAGGCTTTTAAATATAACATTGGTAAGTTGTACAGGAACAATATAACAAGTAAAAGTACATAAATAATAAACTGAGCTTGAAAGACATAATCAGGCACATCCCAAGTAGGTATAAGAGTTCAATAAGAAATTTATACAAAGAAATTCAACAAACAGATTCGTAAATGGATATTAGGTATACCTACTATTGATATTTGAAGACTTTTGAACTTATTAGAAAAAAGTTAGAAAATATTGAAATCGTTCTAATGAATCATTAAAATTAATATGGATTTTTTAAAATAAAGTTTTTATCGGATAAAAACTGAAAGATTTTCACAAAGTGAAAAATCTACATACATAGATCTATTTATAAGTGAAAATAGGTTATTATCATATAAATGAATACAACAATCGTTATTGAAATTCCATACCAGGACTCTTGTAGGATATGGACTGGGTTGTCTCATTTAAAAAAAATTGCTATATTTTTGTTTGCATTGTGGCCAACCTCGTGTATGACTTATCCTTGACAGTAGCACAAATCTCTCAGACACTATTTGTACTACTTCAGTAGCAGATTTATTGATGGTGGGTAAAGGTCTTACGTCAAGTTTTCAAATTATTTTGTTATCGTTTTTCACGTAAATTATTAGAAGAAATTTCAATTATCTAAAAATAATTATCATTTTGAAAAAAAGGAAAATTATTTCTATAACTTTTGACCTTTGTTAAAATTAACCAATGTAATATATTTTCCAGTGTTCGACCAATTTTTTGTGAACGTGATTATTTAAAAAAAAAGAGCAGGGACATTTTCCAGGAAGTTTTTAAATAGTTAAACGGATATATAAATTATATTAATTTCGGTTTTTAACTCCAGTTCAATAAACTTTTACTTTGAATTAAATTCATTTTCAAAATGATTAGTAATTGCGTGGAGAATCCAAACAAGCGATAAAGTACCTCCGTAAAATATAACGTTTTTAACAGGAAATTATTTTAATTTCCATTTTCGAAATTAGAATTGTTTCTTCAGGAATTCAGGCTATCCACATTGATGTATTATATTTAGACACGAAGCAAAAAAATTGGTTCCATGTTTTTTTTATCTAGAATTTGTTCAAAATTAACCTCCTATGCTCTAACGCTGAATGACCGGAAACCATCGTATCCGGTCCCGCACACTGCTATTCGCGCGATAATTATGGAACACGTTTCAACTGTAAATTAGTGTGAAATAGCGCCTCTGTGACCATCCCGCGATTTTTCACGAGTCTGCGCTAGTATCAAACCTACACATAAAAAATGGTAAAATAATTTTCACAAAGCTCCTTGAAAATCCTTCAGGAAATATTAACTTGAAATTAACTAAATTTACAGTGAATTTCCTTTCACTGCAATTCCTGCTACAAGCAATCTCAGTACAGAACTTAAGTCAGATCAAGGGGATTCCAGTGAGATTACTCTTAGAAACTTTCTCCAAGAAATAAATTAAAAGAGACCTTAATATAAATATAAATACAATGCAATAATTATGACAACTTTCTACTTCTATTATAGAAACTTCTATTATAAACTTTCTCCAAGAAATAAATTAAAAGAGACCTTAATATAAATATAAATACAACGCAATAATTATGACAATTTTCTACTTCTATTATCTTTTATTTTTTATTTTGTGGACATTAACATTAATTCAATTTGGTAGGCGGGAATGGGTACCGCCGCCCTGGGAAAATTTATTTGATAACGAACTCCTCTGCCGTAGGTCACCCCAAGTGGTTCGCTACGTTTGGTGATTTAGCAGTGGTTTCCAGGTTCATGTAGTGAGTTTTGTCTAGGTCTTGGAGGCGGATGACCAGGACATACTGAACCCCAGATTCCTACCCACCCCTTAAACCCATATCCTTATCCGAAACCCTCCTTTCCTTCTTTTCCTTAAAAAACACCTCCACACAGCATCCCCAAAGATGACATAGGC
The DNA here is from genome assembly GCA_917563855.2 of Limnephilus lunatus. Classification (NCBI taxonomy): domain Eukaryota; kingdom Metazoa; phylum Arthropoda; class Insecta; order Trichoptera; family Limnephilidae; genus Limnephilus; species Limnephilus lunatus. The sequence continues at coordinate 86,728,618 of OU830594.1, read as the reverse complement.
CCTGAGGGAAATTATTTTCCTCGGGGCCTCCTTTGCGGAGCTCATGTAAAAAAAATTAAAAATAATAGTGATTTTTTTACATTAGCCTCGCACGGGGGCCTTGAGGTAAATTATTTCCCTCAAGGTATATGTCATCTTTGGAGATGCCGTGTGAAGGGTATTTTTGGAAAAAAAGGCGTGGTAGTTCAGTTAAAGAAAAACGTATAGGTAATGGGTAGGAATCTGAGGGTCAGTATGTCCAGGGGTGATTTTTTTTTATTTTTTTATTTTTTTTTATTTAATATTTGTTTGTTTTTACAATAATTATACATTTTTTTTACATGTTAAACAGATTTGTAATATTAATGTAATAAAAGCCTTTCCTCACCATAAAGAGACAAGGCTTTTGTGTTTGGTGAGTGAATTCATACTCAATTATGTTATCAATGTTATCATTTGAGTAGGTGAATAATAATATTGCAACTATTAACAATAGATATAGTAAGAGAAACTTGAGATGTGTCGATTAACAGATTTAAATGAACTGAAATAGTAATGTAACTCTTACAGTTGTTTCAGGTAATTTTTTAATTTAGTTTGGAATTTACTTTTATTTTCAATAATTTTTACATCTAATGGGAGTTTGTTGAAATAATTTATACCATGATACAGATAGGAATTTTGGAATGATGGACGTATTAATCTCACTGTTGTGCAAGTCAATGTACCTAGAGATTCCTGCTGGAAAAGTTAAAAAAGACTCCTTAAACTAGTTTCTCCCTGTCCGGCTTGCCACGCAATTGGTGGGCAGACCAGTACAAACCTCACCCCCCATGGATCCGGGAACCTCGGTTAAATCGCCAAATGCAGCGAACCCCTTTGGGGTGAAATATGGCAGAGATATTGGTTGCCCAAATGGTTCTCCTGGCGGCATTACCCATTCACGCCCCCCAAATTTTAAAATTGAATAAGAGTTTTTAATTAATTATATTGTATGGTTTAGTGTCATTATTTTTTCACTTTCAAAATAATTAATAATATTTTCATTTAGATACTCGTAATAGCCTTTAAGCGCAGAAGCCTACCCTTGGTTGGTCTTTAAAAGTGCTCATGAATCAAATAGATGAAGAAATATTTACCAAAAACTGTTGCTGAATTTGCAGTTAAAACCACTTTATAAATATGCTGTTGAGTGTGTTTGCCTTATTTGATTATGGAAATATTGATTCCATGCTGTTAGATACCGGACAGTTGACCCCTTGGACAGTTAATCAATCGGAAACTTATTCCCCCCCAAGAATTATATCTGTTAAACTTCCTCTCTAGTAACGTACGCAGGGAGGATATTATTCCGAATAACAAGAAATATATGATTTTTTTATTGACATATTTTTTAATTATTATTTTTTTACATTAACTCCATACAGGAGGCCCTGAGGAAAATAATTTCCCTCAGGGCCTATGTCATCTTCGAGGATCATCTGTGTGATGATCTCACAGATGACATAGGCCCTGATCTGATGTTTTGAGGAAAGGAAGGAGTGAACATGGGTCTTGAAGAGACCCATGTTATAGGAGGGAGGAAACACAGAGTCCGGTAAATCGTTCCACAGCCGAGCTATTGAACTCAAAAATGTCAACCATGTACAAATGTTGGGCGCGTATTTGGCGTGTTTCCCAACTATCCACCGGTGCCTAGGGGATCAATGACGCTAGTTCCTTGGAGCATCTTCCATTGTAATACCGGTAGAACAAGGACAGCATTCCCACCTGACGCCTGTGCTCTAAATATTTCAATCCGTCTGTTAAGATGGGAGAATCTATCAAACGGACCGCCCGTTTCTGCACAGAGTCAAGGGTTTTTAAAAGTATTTTGGAGCTCCAGACCAAAGGTGGCTGCCAAATTCAACCTTGGGGCGCACTTGCGAATTTTACAGGGTTAGTAGTTGTGTACTATTAAAGTATCTGCGGGCCCTGTACAGTACGCCCAGTTTCTGAGAGGCTAACTGAACTCTGGTTTTGATGGAGCCCCCATACCTGAGCTGGTCACTAAGAGTTACACCAAGCATATCAATGGAGGTCCTGTTCGGAAGAATGCTTCCGTTGAAGGAGACTAGATTATCATTTCGATCCCTTTTAGACGTTATCAAACATGATTGGGTCTTTGAAACATTAAATTAATTTGAAGAGGTTATTCTTACCCAAAGAGAAAATACTCTCGAGGTAACCGTCCATTTTTTGCTTCAAAGACCTCCGAGCCGTTGGGGTTTGTGTGCTCTTTCGGGGCTTGTCAAACAAAAAGCTATCATGGACTGTACTGTCATCCGCGTAACAATGAATCGGTGCACATGACAAGAGGTCGTTGATGTGCAACTGAAACAAAGTCGAGACAGAACCGATCCCTGTGGGACGCCAGCATTTATCGAATGCGAGGAAGAGGTGAAACCGTCAGCAACCGCCTGAATTGACCTCCCCCTCAAAAAATCGGCAACTCACGCACACAAGGATGCGGGAAGTCCGTAAGAACGCAGTTTGTTGACAAGCACTCGATGTCAAACCCGGTCAAAGGCCTTGGAAATGTCCAGTGAAACCGTTTGGGTCTCACCAAAACGTTCCAGGCACCGTCTCCAAACATGCGTCCCATAAACAAGAAGATCAAAGCTTGAGCGTTTCCGCCGGAATCCGTATTGACGGTCGTTAATAATTTTGTTCTTCTCGAGGTATGTGAGCAGTTTGTCATTGATCACACGTTCCATCACTTTTGACAGAACACATGTGATCGCTATGGGGCGGTAGTTGGCTTGGTTGGAGTGGTCACCCTTCTTTGGAATGGGGTGAATGATCACTTTTTTCCAACCAGAGGGCACAGAGCCAGACTTCAGGGACATTTTGAAAGCTGCGCACCTCTGCAATACCAGGGCAGGTATTCCGTCAGGCCCGTTAGCTTTATTAACGTCAAGCCTTCGTAAGACTTGGAGTACATCCCGATGCCGGATCATCAGCTCTTTCATACGAAAACCGCAGTGTGGAACCGACGGCGGGGTAGCATCTTGAACATCGAGGGTCGAGTTTTCCGCAAACATTTTTCCTAATATGTTAGCCTTTTTGGTGGCGGTATTTGCTGGAGAGCCGTCAGGTCTGGTAAGAGGTGGCAGACTGGGTTTGCAGAAATTGCGACCTATTAAGCCCGCAAGCGACCAGAACGCTCTGCTGCCGTGCGGGCTGGCAGCCAGCTTTCTGCTGATCTGCAGGTCGTGCTCGAATTTTGACCTGTTAATGATCCTCTTGCATTCCTTTGCCATTTTGTTATATACTATTCTGTTTTCGGACTTTCGAGATGTGTTATAAGCTCGGTAAGCCGCGTTTTTTCGTCGCACTGCTTCGGAGCATTGTCGACTGAACCATGGCTTTGAGCCCACACCAGTTTCTTTAACAGTGGATTGGATGAAGCTCCTCTCGGCGGATGATGATCTGCTTGGCCGGTATATCCTCTCCTCACGTTCTCGGACTTAATTGTTTGCATAACTATTTGTATTCCCGATTTTTATTCAAGATGATTGCAGATATAAGATCGTCTTTTGTTTTACAATCGTATATCCTTTAGTATGTCACCAGGGAGGAAGTGTAACAGAAATAATATTTGGGGATCAAGCGTCCGAGGGATCAAGTGTCCGAGGGTTCATTTGTCCGAGGGGTCAAGTGTTCGATGGGTCAAGTGTCGTGGGATCAAGTATTCGAGGGATCTTATATCCAAGGGATTAACTATCTGAGGGATCAAATTTCAGGGGATCAACTGTCGGGGGACCAAAATCCAGATTATTGGAAATAATCGCTGAACGGACTGTTTTCTTCTTTTTCTATTGAAATAATACGTTTGGTCGAAACAGCCCATCTCTTGCTTTCACATTCTATTTACTTTTACTGGATAATAATCCGCATCTTTAGGCATAAGCAGAGCGAAAAAGGGTGGCGGAGCAAATGGTTATGGAAATAATTGTACTAGTACTCACCGCATTACGTTTGTTACCTACGTATTGTGTCTCTAGTTTTTTCTGAACAACATTGTTTTCAATAATAATAACAACTTTATAATGTGTACACTTCAAAAAGATATTTTCATACTGTCATCGCAATTGTTATAGAAATCAATAAGTTTGCATACGCAGTGTTTTAAGATTTATGAAATATAATATTTTATGTCATTTCAACACAGGAAGCCCATAGGAAAATAATTCCTCTGAGGGCCTAAGTCGTAATTGTGTATTTTCAAGAAAGGAAGGAGATGAAGTTCTGGGAAGAAAAATTGTAAAAGGGGTGGGTAGGAATCAGGGGTTACGTATCTCCAGATGTAACGAAAGTATTTATTTATTTATTTTGCATGTTCTCCGTAAAACAGTTATACACTAGTGTATCATTTTTTTTTTTTTTACAGTGAATACCGCACAAGAATCTCAACTGCTCCCGTCTGGAGCCAGTGAGACTATGGCATCCCCAATTGGGGTATGTTGTAAGGCTGAAGGTAGTGGGGAGGGGAAGGAGGTGGGGAAGAGGAAGGTTGTGAAGTACCTGGCTATTCAGATCTGGTCACCAAACACGGCTTAAGCCATTTTCAAGCAACGTTTCAATTCAGAATGGTGGTCTTACACCAGGGCGATACTGATAGTATCTTCCACTCTGGAACGTGCCGCAAATATTCTATATATTATTTTTAAATTAATTAATTGTGAAATAACACAAATTAATCAAATAAAATTTATTTGCGCACGCCGGGTTCGAACCCGCGACCTCCGGATTGTGAGTCAAGAGTCTTAGCCACTGGACTACGGAGATCATGGAGGAGATTACAAATTAAAAAGTCCATTGGGCAGTTTTACTATTTTGCGACATGTGTCAAAAGATAGTTGCTGAACTGCCTGTAAGTGACATCGAAAATGTCGTTGGTCAATGCAGAATCGTTAAGCAGTTGAGTCGCTCTGTTTATTGGCGCATTTTGCGTTCTCGCTTTCGGAGCATAAAAAAGTGCGTGGATTCTCCCATGAGTATACTAGTTAGGGACATCGGACTTTATTATTAAGCTTACTTTTGAAATTTAAGAATCTTACGACCAGTACAACTTTGACGCCGCGCCTTATGCCATTCCGATTTTGTACATGGAGTTTACATGCAAATGTACTTTTGTAATTGAACCGAATTAAAGCAATGTCAAAAGATAGCGTCACTTACATTAATAGATCGCGTTTTTGCATCCCCTGGCAAGCGTAAGTACTACCGATTTGTAATTATTACTGTAACTGGCAGTTGTGAATAATAATATCATGCGGTTATTTATTACGCGGTTACTTTATCCTGGTGACTAGGTATCACTGGATCACAAAGGATCCGAGGAACCGGCTGTTTTTGGAACCAGTTCCTATCGGATTTACAAAATGGTCACCAACACTCAAATTGGGCAAAGCCAAAAGCAAAAGCCGCCCGCAGGGCCTTGCAGCAAAAATCTGCGGAGCGGGTTTTTAACTACTAACATAAGTTAAACTCTTTTAATGTATTCGGATTGAGGACAATAGTATGAGTTCATCCCTCCCACTGCGGTGCAAAGCAATGTTCCGAGAGAGTCCTGCTGGAAAGGTCCAAAGGTGTCCCTCTTAGGGTGACCTATGGCAGAGGTGTTGATTATCTAATAAATGGTTGCCGTGGGGTGATACCCATACCGCCTCCCAAATTGTGTTAAGATAACAACTGCAAAATTACGCTTTGATGAAAATTTACGCAAATCAAAACGAACGAGAAGAAAATTACACTAACCTTGAAAAAATTACCCACATTCATAATTTCAATTTTTCTTAATATATAATATTATTAAAAGCATAAGTTAGGTTGCCGATATTATTGTACCTAGGATACGTGAATTTTATAGTATTTTGGGGCAAATTTTAATCAAAACTGTAATGGTATTACTACCGTACAAGAGTGCTTATTGTCCGGAGCCAGTAAGTCTTGGGCAGGCCTAAATGAGGTATGATTGGTAAGAGAGGAAAGAATATCGGTAAAAACTGCTAAATCCATTTCAAGCAACGTTTCAATTCTGATACTGTGATCTTTCACTAGGGCGATACTGAAAGCATCTTCCGACGATAATCATCCTCCCTTATATAATGCTCCCGCGTTACTGTAATTTGAATATCTGAACAGAGATTCGCAGTAATTAAGCAATAGTTGAACAACAAACGGCGCCCTTGCGTGTAATTAGCTCGAGGAATTACCTATCTTGGAGTCATTTACCAACCAACTTTGTAACTTGTTAGCACCAGAGTTCAGTTGCCTAATCTATTTACTTCATTTTTTAACATATATCGCGTAATTAGTTTGTGAAACACCATTATATAACCACCTTTCATTTAATAAGTATTAAAGTATGTATAAAAGTGCAAAAGCTTAACTTTCTTCAGAAATAAAAATCCTGTTTTATTCGAATATTTCATCAATAACACAGCTTTAGAAAGAGTCACGGAAATGAGAGATCTTGGAATCATTTTGGATGAAAAACTTAGTTTCGCCAATCATATCCTTCAAATTGTGAACAAAGATATGAAAACACTAGGCTTCGAATAAAGAACAACTAAAAACTTTAATTCCATACAAGCCATTAAATTTTTATGTGTATCTCTAGTAAGAAGCCTAATGGAATGTAACTCAATAGTTTGATCACATTAATAACATCTATCAAATACAAGAAAAAAATTAAACGTTTAATAAATTTTCCACTAGAAGACTTAAAATATAATTTGTGAATAAATTTTCTAAAAATACACACACTTGAAGACAAACGTAAAATAAACGACTTAACATTTTTATTCAAAACATTTAACTCTAAATCCGACTGTTGCGAACTCCTGCAACTCATAAACTTACACTATTCTACTATAGCATTCATAAGCGGAACTAAATTGCCCACTCTCCAATACAACGATTTCACACTATGTGAAATCAGTACCTAGGTGATATTCAACATAAACTTGGCAAATTTTGTGGATCTTGTAAAAACTTTATTCCAAAACTATTCCTAAACATATTTGTATTTTTGTAAATCTATCAAATCACAGAACTTTTGCCTTGTGTGCATTTTTTATCTAATTTTATTTTTATTATTTTTTTATCTGTTTAAAAATCATCCGTCATAAATTAATTGTACTACCAAACATGTAAAAGCCCTCTGGGCGTTAAAAAAATAAATAAATATTTCACTCAATAAAAAAATGCATTTTCCCGAGACCAGAAAAGAAATAAGGAAGGTGGCATACATAAAAAAACAGATTTTATGTTTTGGGAAATGAAAGTCGAAATATTTGTGATTACTGATGATTTTAAAATATTCGATCAAAGTATTAGGGTAGACTGAAAAGTAATGCACATATGCTTGTAAAACAAAAAAAAAACAAACAGCAAGATCCGGCAAAAAGTACATTAAAGTGCTTCAAAATCATATACTTATTTTTCAACATAGTCACAGTTAAGGCTAACGCATATCTCCCAATGTGTAACAAGTTTTTTCATTACATAACTAGAAAATTCTTTCGTCATTTCTCGAATCCAGGACTTGACAGCTGCCTTCACCTCATCGTCCGAGGTATAACGATTACCCTTGAGGTGTCTCTTGAGTAGAGGAAAATAATTAAAGATGGCAAGGCTAAAGATCGGAGGAATGAGAAGGTTGTGGAATCGGTTCAAACTTCAGGTTTTACAGAGACTCTAATCGACGCTGTTTGTTCTCGTCTGTGAAACGGCGTGGTACCAATCGTTTACATATTTTACGGTATCCTAAGCAGCAATGAAACAGACACGTTCTTTGTTTATCCCATAATGGTTTGTGATACACTTTTGAGTGATTCGCCAGTCATTTTGAATCAAATCGTGAACGAATTTGGATTGTTTATCGTCCTTATCAATGATCGGACGTCCGCTGTGTATTTTATCAACAACTATTGCTTTTCCAGGCTAACAATCATGAAATTTTACTACCCATCGATTACCAGTAGACCTATCAACAACATCGTCACAATAAATATCTCTGAATTTCAGTAGGAGTCATTTTTTCGGAACTTAAAAATTCGATAACAGCATGCTGTTTACCTTGCGTTGACATAACGCTAAAACACGACTCCATACTTCCGATTCTCAAAATACACTGGATGAATTCAACAACAACAATCTTTGGTTTTTTAATTTTAATTTTATTTGAATAACTTTTTCATAACTTTTGAAATTTATACCCATCAATGTAAAATATCAGTGAAGAAGAAAATAATACTAATAAATACCTTTTTTTAAATTTTCTTTGTCTTGTTTTGCTTCATATTTCATTTAGTGTTATCAACTTCTTCAGTAATAAATTTAAAGTCGTTATCTTTTTATTGATAAATGATGTTTATTAGGGTGGAGGTATGGAAAAAAAGGTTTCACGGAAATTCATAATTTCAATAAAAAAACACATAAATTATTTGTTGTTGACCACTTTTATTTTATTAACACTACCAGTTTTGGAAGCACCCTTCCTTCGTCAGGATAATATTATAACACCCTTCCTTCGTCAGGGGAATATCATAACTTATATGAAAGGAAGGGTTCTTCCGAAACCGGTAGAATGTCCATAATGTACATAATATGTGTTTTTTTTTATTGTAAATTATGGCGAGCCACAAAGTTAATGCTTTTATAAATTATAATTTTTTTCTCTATGGACCTACATATAATATCACAAAAAATATTTAGAAGCCTTAAGTTTATAATTTTCTTTTATATTTATTTTTTCCAAATTTTTTTTGAATGAAAGATGAAATAATTATTCTCTCAGTTGAAAAATTTAAATTATCGGGTATGAAATAGGTTTCTAAATAATATACAGGTCTCTTAATAAAATATTCCCTAATTCAAGGTTAAGGTGTGGGTATAGTACATACCAGTCACAGTCACAGACTATGGGTCACCTGAACTTGGCCTAAAATTGAGAAATTTAAACAAACTAAGCTTATTTTCGTGAATTAGTGGCAATGGTACTGGAAACGACAAATGTAACAAAATCTTACCATAAAAACAACTATATTTTGACTATTTTATTGTGTTGATAAAAAAAAATTTTAAACTGCAGGCCTTTTGTTGGAGAATTAAATATTTTTTAATTTGACCGAATTTTTTTTGGTGTACATGAAAATAATTTTTTTTTGATGCACCCTAAAGTTTATACGTCTCGCAAAGATGTAAATCATAGAGTTAAATTATTTACCTTCAAATCCCCACTAAAAGTCAAGCAAATACTTGACTCGAATGAACGGCAATTTATTCAAAAGGTCCCACTATCGACTCTCTGAGCGGGCCTTTCACAGAAAGGGCAAGTGGAGGGGGGGATAAATAACCCCCTCACAAAAAGGCACCCCTAACGTGAAAGCTTTCGCATATTAAAAAGCTCTACAATGGAGTGTTGTAGCCTTCTTTGAACAACGATGTTAATACTTGTGAATATTCAAAGAGTGTATACCTATGGTGGTAGCGGTGATTGGATAATAATAGAGAATCTGTTAGTTACGAAGAACACTATTGCAAGAATTGCATTTTAGGGGGCTCAACTTTAGATATTAACACTACATAATAATAATAAGCTTTTGGGAGAATAACCCTCCATGTACCAGGTGACTAAAATTCTCGCCCCACACTTGATGGGGTTATGACATATCCCAAAAAAATATAAAAGTGGTAAAATAATTTATTTTTTTTCGGAAATTCGAACATTTGGTATTTATAATAATTTATTTAATATTTATAATTTATTTATATTACACAGTAATAATTAAGTTAAAGTAACAGTCTCAGTAGAAAGTTTGTATTAAAACATTTTTATTGTAAAGGAACTAAAAACACGACTTCTGTAATCTTTGTAACTTAACAATCATTTTCGTATGTACTCATTTAAATTGTACTTTTAATTATCATAATCGTTTTAATTTAGCAAACTCCAATATATTTTCTAATAATTAAACATATGAGAAATATAAACTTTTATCAACGCGCCGTACGAAGTGGGGTATATGATACCCATACACACTTTAGGGGCGTGTAACTCACTTGGCGGTTGCCACCGGACTGACTTAGCGACACTGATCGGAGTGGTAACGTCACATTTCCAGCTACTGAGAATTGGATCTTCGGCGCTATATAAGTTTTGAAATTATTGCGGTTTTTGAAGAACTGGGGTATGTTACACCCCACCTGGTACACGGAGGGTTAAAGAACGTTAAGCTTCTTGTTCCTGAAGGCCTGTCACGGATGATCGATAAAACCCTATATCAATACGGTATTGACTAAATCAATATTTGCAAGCACGGTCAACATTTGATAAGAGATATTCCGACCGACGCGACGATTGATAAATTTTAATAACAACTTCGGGACTATACTCTTACCTTTATTGCATGCAGTTGGCAATACTTTTTCAGAAGTATACGGAATATATTGAAAAAGAGGCTATAATAACACACCCCAATAATAATTACCTGTTAATCTTCTGTATGGGTTTCATATAATTTAATTAGCATATTTTACTCTATTATATCTATACTACAATATATCATATGTTTGTTAACCCGTAGGCGGATTATTAACCTTTAGCTACTGACGTGATTTTTTTTACATAAACTCTGACATGGGGGCCTGGGTGGCCTATTACTTTAAATGTTTATGTATTAGAGATCCATGAAAATTTTGAGGTTCAAATTATTATTTATTGGACAATTTAAATATATTTAAATAAAATAAAATCCCTTTTTATTGTTAGGTAACATGTATTTGATAATTTGGATATTATATTATCATATTATTGAAAATTCTATTTTAACAAATATTAATAAATTTTGGAATTATGCTAACTCCTTTCGGAAAAATAACTCTAACTTTCCTGGTACAATGTTTTACGGGAAAAAGGTGGGTCATGACAAGAACGACATTGTAAATTTATTTGCAGATTTCTTTAAGAGTGTATACGTTGAAGACAATGACAACATTTTATCTGATAAATCCCAATTTATCGAAAGCTCACTCAACTTGCATAACATCCATGTGGAAGTAAACGATGTTGTGACTTTTATCAAACAGCTGGATATCAGGTCGAATTCGGGGCCAGATATGATTCCCTCAATATTACTTAAAAACTGTGTTCATGTTCTAGCTCTTCCTATTACTATAATTTTCAATTTATCTTTATCTACAGGATGTTTTCCTGAAATTTGGAAAAATAGCTTTATAACACCTATTTTTAAAAAAGGATATAAAAGTCAAATTGAAAATTATAGACCCATATGTATTATGTCATCACTACCTAAACTTTTTGAAAAGATTACATTAAGTAAAATCATGCATCAAATTAAACCACTTATATCAATATTTCGACATGGTTTTATGCCAGGCAGATCTACGTCATCTAACTTATTGCTTTACGAAAATTTTATTTCTAATGCACTTTGATTCTGTTTCTCATCGCATTTTAATGGAAAAATTAGAACACTTGGGAATAAGCGGCAACTTTCTCGAATGGATTAGAAGCTACTTATCATATAGAAAATTATCTGTAAAAATTAACTCCACAACTTCATACACTTTTTTTGCCTTAAGTGGAGTCCCCCAAGGTTCCCACCTAGGACCATTTCTTTTCCTACTATTTATTAAAGACATTTCATTAATTTTCGATAATATTCACTTTCTTCTATTCGCTGACGATCTAAAGCTGTTTAAATCTATCGAAAATTCTTCTGATTGTTTAACTCTGCAAAGGAACTTAAATAAACTTTTAGAATGGTGCATCGTAAACAAATTATATCTTAATATCAACAAATGCCAAACGATCAGTTTCCATAGATCTAAAACTCCTTTATTATTCGACTACACAATTAACAATGCCACTCTAAAAAGAGTCTATGAATTCAACGACCTTGGCGTTATCTTTGACTCTAAATTACGCTTCTTGAATCACATTATTAGTATAACCAGTAAGGGATTACAAATGCTTGGATTTATTCTCAGAATTGCTTAAGACTTTAATAACATAAAAACCATAAAATCGTTATACACTTCTTTGCTTAGAAGTCAGGTTGAATACAATTCAAGTATTTGGTGTCCTCATTTCAACTCTCATTGTTTACAAATTGAAAAAATTCAAAATAAATTTTTACGTTTTATTAATTTCAAAATTGGTATTCCTATTATTGAAATCAATTATGTCAGTTTACGCAGTAAACTTAACTTATCGAAATTATCGGAAAGGCGAAAAATATTTGATCTCCTTTTATTGTATAAAATTATTCATTCAAGGTTGGACTGCCCTGACGCTATCAACTTGTTATCCTTACACATACCTCCAAAATATACTAGACGGAATATTTTATTTTGCAACAATAACTTCGCTACGAATTCTGCGGTAGAAAGAATACATAGGTTGGGTAATGAACTGACTGATGTCGCTGACATATTTAATTTAAACTTCCATTCATTTAAAGCCAAATTAGTCCACCACTTTTTAGATGTAAATAATGAATGAGTAAATTTTATTTTATTTCGATTTTCTTTTGTTTATGGTTTTATATTATTGTTCTTTCAATATGAGTAATTAAGTAAAAATAAATGTGTTTTGATTTTTTTCATGTTTTTGTTGTTCGTAGGTATATGAATTGTTGTACCTACGAGTTCTAAAGTCATCCATGTGGAATTAGCTTTAGATGGATGTACTCCTATTTTTTTATTATTGAGTTTATGCTTTATTTGTATATTTTGTAATATTTTTTTAAGTTTGTTATGTACTGTTGTTATAAATGTTATTTGTATTTTATATGTTAAAGCCCAATAGGGCGTCAATAAATAAATAAAAAAATAATAAAAAAATAAAAAAATATTATGATAATTTTTAATATATATATACTTAATATCGAACTAAACTAAATAAAAAACAATGAACTCACTTTCATTACAATATTTCAATAGTATCTCGAATAAACTATATATAGTTAAGTTATTTATGTTTATTTTTATATAGTATTTAGTTAATCAACTTTAAAAAAGTCACGTAAGAACTGACGATGGGTCAGAGAGGTCCGAAAAAATATAAATGAATTTACTTATAGAAATTAAGCGTTCCAACACGTACAACACCTCCCAGGGCTCTGGCATCACTAAATTCGAGAGGGGATTATTTCGATATTATTGTTTTTGCTAGAACGAAGCGGCCTTCATGTCAGCAGTTAAAGGTTAATATAATTAAAACAATAACAAAAAATACCTCATGGCAACCAAAGTTGTATTTTGCACCATGATATGCCGAATATTTATCTCACTGCTTAAATCCAGGCTCATAAATTATTAGGTTCGAAATTTGGCACATAATCATACCGCATTTGATAATAATTATTAAATAAGACGAATGTTACCACTGGACGTTTTTTAAAGGAAAATTTTGAGGAGTATCTTTGGACCGTTTTTAGAAAATGGATTTTGGCGCAGACATTACAACAATGAGCTATATACTCTGTTTAAGGATCTAAACGTCACAAAATTTATAAAACTGGGAAGACTTTGGCGGCTGGGTTATGTAGAGAGAATGACCGTGCATTAAGCACCAAAGCCCCTGCTGAACTCAAGACCGATAGGGCGAAGGAGCCTGCGAAGACCAAGATTAAGATGGAGCGACAACATCCTCAAAGATATATATACCTTGGAGCTTCTAAACTGGAGAAAGATGTCACAAAACCGAGATAAGTGGAGGAAGGCTCTTGAGGAGGCCAAGACCCACCAGGGTTTGTAGAACCAAGAGTGATGATGATGTTTAAATAAATAAAGAAAAAAAGTTGAATGTAATTCATCATTAAGCTGTTGCCCGCAGGTAAATAATCTCAGGGCGCAAACGTTTTAATTTTGCCGTATATTTTCAAGGGCTTAATGTGCTGTTGCTCTTTACCCCGTGTTTAACGTCTCTACGGAGATATTCTGAAGTCTGTTTATATTAGACACAGTTTAATATAAATACTAACTCATTTATTTAGCAAAATTTACAAGGACTACATCAGTCAATATTGGACTGAATTTGAAAGATTTAGGGGGTACAATGTTTCGTTTTTCATGAAACCTTACTGTTTTCATTTACCAAATGAAAAAGACTTAGAATAAGAGTCATTTGAGATATTAAAACAGAATTTTACTGATTTTAAATGAAATAGTATAGATCTCTTGGAAACATTCAGCTGTTTGAGACTTCAGAATTTCGTCGCTCACATTTATAACACCGCGTATCTCAAAAATTACGAAATTTTGTTTTCGAATTTCTCTTGAAACTGGCATGCGCCATGGTTTGAATTGGCAAACAAATGTTTTGACCAAGCACCACTCCGTTTTCATAACAAAATAATTCGTACTTTTTAATGGTAATCAGTAAATTTTTATACAAACGTTTAATTAAGTAATAAGAATAAAATTATCACAATTTTTTAATAATTATTATTGTTTTATTATTTGAAGAAGGTTGAAAAAATATAATATTATATTATTTCTCAGCGTTTTTTTGCGTATTACACCGCGAATGTCATTTAACAAAAATATTTTTCCAAATTACTGATCCCTAAATATTAGTCGACCCTGGTTTAGTATTATAAGTACTTCTACATTTATCCAAAGGTACTCTTCGATGTATTTTCAACTCCCATCGTTCTTCTCCTTTCCCCACAAAGCCTTACTTAGGAATCAGAAGAAAAAAAACACAAAAAAAATTACTCGTATGTATATTTGCCGGTTACAATATGTTACACACATGAAAAAAATACCGACATATTATTTGAAATGTCGTCGCTGTAGTGATCAAATCAATTATTGATACTTTTGCTAAATCGTTTTTAAACCTCGTTCTTAAATTCGTTTTTGGTGAACTGTGCCGTGACCAGTGGATGAAGGAACAAAAGCATCAAACATTTGAAGGTTGGCTTTATCCCGTCTTTCTTGTTTCCCATTGATAAAAATGCAATCGAATGCTCTTTGTTTGTTAGGTGTTTTACAGTCAAATTAAGTGCCAATAGTGCACTAAACAACCATTATTTCAAAGATGTGCTATTTTCATTAGGTAATAAAATATTTTGAGTTCCGACTAAAAACCTGCATAAAATGAGAAACGCGGTATTATAATTTGAGCGATGATTTGTAGAAACTCGAGTAAATCGCAGTCTGCAGGCTTACAACGAGAAGACTACGTTATTAGAAGATTTGTGGGGGTAGATTATGTGTAGACTGTAGGCATCCCACTATCACGCTTGTTTCTCTAATCAAGATAATAATATGCTTCGTAATAATATTTATTCATGCATGCAATCTAGGACTCCCTCGCGCGTGGTTTTACACGCCGATGCATCCCTCGTTTGGATGGAGTTCTGGGAACTTTAATTATTTGGATAGGAATTTGATGCTAGCACAAAGCGTCTTATCGCGTAGTATCTTCGTTTTAATCTTAGCTATTAAACATATATCCGACTTAAGTTTCTAAATTGTAGTTTAAAAGTATTATTAGACACTCTAAGGTTGATACCTGGTTTTAAAAAATAGCAAAGCAATTTGCTTCCCATTCAGTATTTTTTATTTGTTTATACAATAATATTTGGATGATTTGCATAGCGCCGTTTTTGTGAAAAATTACCTCAAGGGCGCTGTTCAAATTTATGATATTTTCTACAATCTTACTTCTAGCTACTGACTAGATAAACCAATATTAACAACTTCAGGTTAAAATATCGCATCCTTCGGTTCTTCGATAAAAAAACTATGTGTACAATGCATCTAAACCTGTATCGATCACGATAAAAAGATACATTTGTATTTTTTTCTTTATACTCTGCACAAGCAGAAAATAAACAGGACCATAATTGCCTGCTGGGTGACTTGAGATTAACATTGTTTATTTAGAGAATTTTAATAAAGAATTGCACGCAGAGGATATGATTGGGAACATATGATACAATTATTAATTCCTGTCGAGCGTTTCTATATCTTTTGTGGGATTGTTATGAAATCTCCTGTCAGATTTTTGTGAATTTTATGGCTGTTATTTTCTTTTCATGTGTACAACGTACATTAAATGAATAAATAATCATGCATAGTTGTAGGAATTCGGGTATAAAACGATCTTAATTAAAATATGTGACAGTAAATATATAAAAATCACACAAATCTGACAAGATATCACGTCCGTTATCGTATAACGATCCCACAAAAGATATAGAATCGCTCTTCTGATGTATATTTTAATATTTTTTTTCTATGATATTCCTTAATTAATACGTTTGGGAAAGCAAAAGCTAAATATTTTTATGTACGGTACAATAGTACATGAATTCGATTCGGATATTTATATTCCCTTTAGTCCCTCGGAAAGATTGATGTAACAAGAAAATGTTAATAAGACAAATTATACGCAATATATAAATGATACTATCGGATGGATATATTAATTTTAGTGTATGAGAGACCAAACAGGTAGGTTTTTTGTTTGGACCTAAATTCTGTTGGGCTTGTCATGTTATGTTCCGAAGGGGTTTATTTCAAGACTTAGGCCCATATATTCCGAAAGCACGATCTCCAAACTTAGTATTTGGCTTGCGTTTAGGTTCTATCTGACTGTCTACAGCTAATGATGTTGCTGATCTAAGGTTTGACTGCCTTGAACCTCTGTGTATTTTGTAAATTTGAGTGCCTAAAAGTGTTAATCTGTTTGAAACCTCTCTATTTAAATAAAGCATAATGAAGCTTCGCATCCTTTATCAATCAGCAGAAAATGTTATTTTATACCCGCTTTTTTTTTGCAAAAAAATAGAAAATTGATAAAATACCAATACATTGCAATAGCCATAAAGAAGAATTGCTCCGGTGCTAGTAAAACTACGACATCCCTAATTAGGATTTATTGTGTGGCTGAACGGAATAGGGAGGTAAATAAGATATGAAAAAGGAAGTTTGAAAAGTACCTGGCCAGTCACATTCAAATATGACCACTAAACATGACTATTGCATTTCAAACAATGCCAACGTTTCAATTCCAAATGGCTAAAATAATTTTTCTCAGGGCTTATGTTATCTTTGGGGATGCTGAAAAGGAAGGAGATGAAGATCTGGAAAGGAAAACGACATAAGGGTTGAGTAGAAATCTGGAGATCAGTGTGTCAGCCTCCAAGACCTAGACAAACCTCACCCCATGAACTTGGGTACCCCTGCTAAGTCGTCAAATGCAGCAAGCAACTTGGGGTGACCTACGGCAGAGGTATTTAAGGTAATAAAAAAATAATCCAAAAAGTTTAAAGGTTTGTCCACTATTTTTAATTTTTCCAATACGCTGGGCTATTTCTACAAACAGCGATTGAGGGTTGAGTACCTACTCTACAATGCGAGTTTAAATGAATGAACTAAATAACTAACTTAATAACATCATCGTGCTAGAGGGGTAAGGCTCTTGACTAGCAATCCGAAGTTCACGGATTCAAATCTTGTCAAAACAGATTTGTGTTATTTCACATTTTAAAATAATATATGGTGTATTTGCGGCCCTCTCAGGGTGGACGATCTCTCAGTATCTCCCTGGTAAAATACCACCATTCAGAATTGAAACGTTGCTTGAAATGTCTTGGTGACCAGATCTGAATAGCCAGGATCTTCCCCTCCTTTCTCTTTCCCATCTACTCCCCCCCCCCTACCTTCGATCCCATTAGGGGTGCCATAGTTTCAATAGCTCCTGGCAGTTGGTAGCGGTTGGTACTACATCTACATTGAAAAAATCTCCCGAGAAAGGTATGTAATAAGCAGTAATTGTTGAATGAAACTCTAGTATATATTGAATTATTTGGCGGGCAGGAAATAAACCGACGTAGCTCAATGGTAGAGCATTTGAACGGATATCAGAAGGATGCGGGTTCGAATCCCGCCGGCGGCATGTATCTTTTCTCGGAAGATTTTTTCAATGTAGATGAGTGTTTCAGGCTAAAAATTATTGCTTAAAATAATTGTTAAATATATTTATCTTATTATGAAATTCAAATTAATTAACCAATTTTGGTACGTGCAGAAACTAAGTGAAATTTCGATTATAATTTCGGTGGCATCAGTTATATACCTTCATTAAGTTTGCGCTTTGAAAACAATAGGAAAGACCTAGAAATGCAAATTGCATATAGTACGTAATTAATTGAAACATTGAAATAAATCCAGTACGAAAATCACTATTTCAGACCTATTGCAATATCAAGCAAAGTTTTCCATTTATCTCTGACCTGCTGATTTTACCCCAGGCAACTTTAAATGGAAAATTTGTTTTAAAACATTTTCGATCATAAAATCACAATCACAAAACCATTTCATCATTATTATGTAAACAATTTCAACTACAGAAATTCTTTTTTAAAATCAACAACAAAAGGTACACGATAACCCTATGCACAAAGTTACAAGGAATTTTAAATATAATTTCCTGGAAGTTCCCAGTAGAATGTTGGCTTACCAAAGTTGACTGCATTTCAAACAAAGGAAACATAAAAAAGTCCTACAAAAATAATAGAAACGCTACCGCAATGTAGTGCCGCGTTTCCTATTCCCGTTGTAAATAGTAAATGGGATAACTTTGTACCTAAACTAACGCGGTAATTAATTTCTCGTAGTGTAGTGTAGCTGTTTACACCTCTTTGCCAGTAGTGGGGTGCATTAATTGTCCAAGTTTCCACTGCTACTCCTCGCTTTTCAAAGTCCAATACACACGAGATAATGTTATCGTCACGCGCAGCAAACTTATCCTTATAGGGATGGCCTAAATCTATTAAATACCTATTGTGTTAATTCATGAACTTCCTTGGTTTATTCGCTAGTTATTTGACGTAAATACTATTATTATAATAAAAACTTAATTTCCGATTAAGAAATCCTTAGATTTGTCTTGATTTACATTTTGAAAAACCCCATAATCAATACGATAATTCCGTCATCTATGGTCAGTTTTATATATTTGCGAGCAAGTTCAACGATTTTTAGTAGAAATTCCGACCGATAAATTGACGTGACGACAGATAAATTTTAGCACGGCCTTGATATTTGAATACGTCAGATGAGTTTCGGTTAACTGTCAACTTATATGCATTTTTAAATAAATGTCTTTCATGGTTCAAAATTACTGATGTATTCAATGAACGGATTAAATTAACGAAGCTCTTAGAGTTGAAAGTCGTATACGCGATCCATAGATTTATACATTATAAAAATATTGACGACTTATAGATAAATAAACTTAAGACGCAATCGATTTAGACCGTTTGATCTTTTAGGAACTGAAATGGTTGAAATAAATACGATTAAAGACATCATGAATTATTTAACTTCCGTTCAGTTTCAAAAAGTAAAAGCATATTTAGATTAGTATTTCAATACTATAGTGCCAATTTATTAATATTTGTACGTAATGGATTGGCGTTTGACTTTCGGAATATGAATTCGTAGACAGATCCACTAGTATTGCTAGCGTATATCGACTATTTATTTATTCCATGTCAACATCGGTACCTACTGCTATCAAAAGTGCAATCATCTTCGGTATATCGATATAAGAGAAAGTTATGCTCTGATTTTGAAAAAGTTATTGATATCTCTGTGATTGACCCCCTGAGCCAATGGAACTATGTCATCCCCAATGAGATTGTCTCCAACAACGAAGTTTCGTGTTAATTGCAAAATTTTGATATTTTAGAAGAATTTCGCCTACTGGATGGAAAGCATATGACGTCAAAGTACGAAAAATGACTGGAATACGTTATATATACATTCGAATTGCGATATATGCTGAATTGTCAGGTAAGGTAACTACATAAGGTGTCTTTTGAGCGGTCAATTTACCAAAGTACACATAAAAGATCATAACTTCGTTATGTTTTGAGATACGGAAGAACTAATGTTACTGTCGTAATAAACACTCAAATATAATATATTTCATAAAAATAAAAATAAAAATACGGAACAATCGATTTAGATTGTTGAGGGCCTACACAAAACCACGGAGTGAAAAGGAAAAAAATAGATGGATGGCATCCCTAGTTGTGTTACGTTGCGGGACTGAAGGGCATGTACGGTGTGGAAACCTGGATCCTTAGAGCCAGCAAAAGAAAACGGATAGACGCCCTCAAAATGTGGTGCTGGAGAAAAAGTGCTCAGAATTCCATGGACAACCAGACGCACAAATGTGTCCATTCTAGAAGAGCTAGGCATCCACCATAGGCTTTCAACTATCTGCCTGCAACGTATCTAAAGATACTTCGGACATGTTGCTCACCAAACTGAGGACTCCATCTTGAAGAAACCCATAGCCACTGGAAGTGGAAGGCCAAAGCAGCAGAAAAAGGTCACCAATGCGCTGAAGTGATCAAATATTACTGGTTTCTGGTTCGGAGACCGCAGTTCTCCACGCAACGTAGAACCGCGAGGAATTGAGGAGCCTTGTCTACCACGGAAATTGGAGTAGGGGTTACGATCCTCAACAATGAGAAACCGTCCTGAGAAGAAGTGAAACTAAAGGAAAAGGGAAGGGAAAGAAGATGAGAGGAGTAAGGTCAAGTTGTGTACATGGCCCTTCAGATCTGGTTGTTATAAACATAATCTACTTCAAGCACAGCTTTACAAGTCTTTTCAGTGCGATACTGGAAGAATTTTCCGCTCTGGAACGAAATGCATAAGTAAAGCCCAAAGATAAGGAGCTTACAGCTCTGCCAATTAATAATAATAAATGCAAGTATATCAATTTAAAAGTTTTTTTTAATATAAATAGATAAATAATTACCATCTTTTAACGACGCAATTAAGTAATAAAATTACCTCAAAGGATTTTCTTCTAAAAAGTTTATTTTATTTTATTTTTATATTAACGTATCACGTTTTTTTTACAAGACACGATGCTTTTCAACACAATGTGAACAAATTTTTATTAAAACAATTAAAATTAGTTCATTACTTTTTGACAAAAAGTTTCTTTTATTATTTGTGCTGGTGCTCAGATGAAAGAAAAAATTTTTTTTTTTAAATTTCATTGTTTTGCGAGAAAACATAATAATGAATTTTTTTTTTTACATTAAGTCCACACAGGAGGCCCTGAGGAAAATAATTTCCCTCAGGGCCTATTTCATCTTTGAGGATGCTGTTTGGAGGGTCTTTTTGAGGAAAGGAAGGAGTGCAGACATACTAGAGAAAAATTAAATTAAAAAAATCTATTAAAAACATCATAGAAACTAAATAACGGAAAATCAAAGAAATCTACCAGTCCGCCTCAGCACAGGACCACCTAGTGAAGAGGACTAAGAACAAATGGATGAAATATTTATATCCATCATCATATCTTGTAATTGTCATCAAACCTGCAACTAAATAGTCACTAATAAAAAAAAAATAAAAAAAATATGAGTCTTGAAGAGACCCATGTTGTAAGAGGGAGAAAACACAGGGGCCGGTAAATGGTTCCACATCCGAGCTGTTGAACTCAAGAACGAGTCGTAAAAACGACCCGTTCTCGTGTGACTAATGTCAACCGTGTACAAATGTTGGGCGCGTGTTTGGCGTGTTTTCCGACTATGCACCGGTGATGAGGGGATCAACGACGCCAGTTCCTTGGAGCATTTTCCATTGTAATACCGGTAGAAGAAGCACAGCATTCCCACCTGACGCCTGTTCTCTAAAGATTGCAAGATGGGAAAATCTATCAAACGGACCGCCCGTTTCTGCACAGAGTCAAGGGTTTTTTTAAGGTATTTTGGAGCTCCAGACCAGAGGTGGCTGCCAAATTCAACCGTGGGGCGCACTTGCGATTTGTACAAGGTAAGCATTTGTGTACTATAAAAGTATCTACGGGCCCTGTACAGTACGCCCAGATTCTGAGAGGCTAATGTAACTCTGGTTTCGATGGAGCCCCCATACCTGAGCTGGTCACTTAGAGTTACACCAAGCATATCAATGGAGGTCCCGTTCGGAAGAATTCTTCCGTTGAAGGAGACTAGATTATCTTTTCGATCCCTTTTAGACGTTATCAAACATGATTGGGTCTTTGAAACATTAAATTCGACGAGGTTATTCTTACCCCAAGAGAAAACACTCTCGAGGTAACCTTCCATTCTCTGCTTCAAAGCCCTCCGAGCTATTGGGGTTTGTGTGCTCTTTTGAGGCTTGTCAAACAAAAAGCTATCATGGACTGTACTGTCATCAGCGTAACAATGAATCGGTGCACATGACAAGAGGTCATTGATGTGCAACAAAAACAAAGTCAGAGACAGAACCGATCCCTGTGAGACGCCAGCATTTATCGAATGCCAGAAAGAGGTGAAACCGTCAGGAACCGCCTGAATTGACTTCCCCCTCAAAAAGTCGGCAATTCACGCACACAAGGATGCGGGAAGTCCGTACGAACGCAGTTTGTTGACAAGCGCTCGATGCCAAACCCGGTCAAAGGCCTTGGAAATGTCCAGTCCAACCGTTTGGGTCTCACCAAAACGTTCCAAAAGGCACCGTCCCCAAACATGCGTCACATACACGAGAAGATCACCGCACGAGCGGTTCCGCCGGAATCCGTATTGACGGTCGTTAATAATTTTGTTCTTTTCAAGGTATGTGAGCAGTTGGTCGTTGATCACACGTTCCAACACTTTTGACAGAACAGATGTGATCGCTATGGGGCCTTAGTTGGCTGGGTTGGAGCGGTCACCCTTCTTTGGAATGGGGTGAATGATCGCTTTTTTCCAACCAGAGGGCACAGAGCCAGACTTCAGGGACATCTTGAAAAGCTTCGTCAAAGTTGGAGCTATTTCTACAGCGCACCTCTGCAATATCAGGGCAGGAATTACGTCAGGCCCGCTAGCTTTTTTAACATCAAGCCCTCGTAAGACTTGAAGTACATCCCGATGCCGGATCCTCAGCTTTTTCATACGAAAACCGCAATGAGGAACCGACGGCGGGGTGGCACCTTGATCATCGAGGGTCGAGTTTTTCGCGATCATTTTGCCGAATAAGTTAGCCTTTTCGGCGGCGGTATTTTCTAGAGAGCCGTCTGGTCTGGTAAGAGGTGGCAGACTGTGTTTACAGAAATTGCGACCTATTAATACAACAATAATACTTCAGTGATAAGTCTGTTTTTTGTTTGCTCCCGCAAAATTAAAAAAATATATTTAATAAAAGTGACAGAAACCATAAAAAAGTGCAGTAATTGCTGCTGGTATTTTAGTTCTGTCTTTTAAGTGTCTTATGTAGTCAAAACCATACGGTTTTACTCCAGTTATACAAAATCAAAACTAACCAAGCCAATGAAAAAGTGATATAATTTACGACATTTTTAATACAGTAAAAAGTTTACTCACTCCCTATTTTCAAAGTGTAAATATAATTTTAAACATAAAATTGATAGTATTCCATAATAAACAGTGACTTACTAAGTTGTACAAGTTAATTTATTCAACTTATAAAGTGGAAGTGACAGTTCGCAGTAAATCGGTCAAAGTTTTTTTAGTGCACATTGGATCATTTATTTAGCCCTATGTCCAAACCAACTAAAATCATGGAAACAAGGTCTAACAAAAATACCAAAGATGACCCAATATTCGAATTCATCAATTCAAAATTCGAGGAAATGAAATCAGTTATGTTTAAAAAAATAGAAACTGAGCTTCAAGAAATAAAAACGTTTAACAGCTTTATTAACGATAAATATGACGATATCCTAAACAAACTGTCGCAAATCATGGATACACCAAAACACATAAACAAACTTAAGGAAGAAATGGCAGAAAAGGAGAAAAGATTGGCTACGGTGGAGGTTCACCTGGCAGACATTGAACAATCAGCCCTGTTAAACAGTATTGAAATAAGCGGCCTTAAATTACAGGAAAACATACCCCCAGCCCATACTGTGAGCCAGATCGCTGAGCTCGCAGGCGTTACCATATCACCAGAGGACACCTTTAAAATTACAACTTCCAAACCAAACAACCAAAAAAAAATCACAATTAATTTTGTAGACAATAAAAAAGTACACATCATGTTAGCTGCTAAACATAGTGACCCAATAAAAAAATTCAACGGGGAAGGAGCCCAATACGTCTATCTAAATGCGGCATTAACACAGTACTACAAAAATTTACATTGGAACACCAAACAAAGAGCCCTAGAAAAAGAATATAAATATGTTTGGGTTAAAGATGGAAAAATTCTTATAAGAAAAACTAAAGACTCAAAGGTTATCGAAATAAGACATCTCAACGATATACCTAATAAGATGATTTAAAAAAAAAAAAAAACCCTATATACACTCCATCTACTCTATATATTTATAATGGCCTCTTTCACAACGGAAACACTTGAAAAACTGATACCTCAACCAATAATCACCACAAATACCTGCATGTTAAACCGTATACTCCAGGACGAGTTCCCGATCCTGAACATAATTCATCAAAACATTCGAAGTATTAACAAAAACTTTGAGGATTTCACTGTGCTGATAAATGAATTAAATTTAGAACCTGACTTATTAATCCTCACAGAATGTTGGATAAATTCCTCAACATATGTGCATAAAAACATCAACAACTACAAAGTCTTCAATACTAAACTTCACAAACATCAAAACGACGGAGTAATTGTATATTGTAAAATTAAGATGGAATGCAAAATAGAAGAAATTGAACTACAAGACGCAAACTGTTTGAAAATAAAACTCGATCAAGATACATGCATCTTCGCTATCTACAGATCGCCTTCATCTGCAAATTTATCACCATTTCTTGGATCACTAGACTCCATACTACTTCAAGAACGAAACATCAGGAACCTGTTCATTATTGGGGATATTAACATTAATATACTGGATACTGGAAGGCAACATCCACAAACACAGGAGTACCAATTACTCCTCCTCTCCCACGGGATGTCTGCCGCAATAAGGGAACCAACAAGAGTGGATCACAAAATGAATAAATCAATCCCCTCGCAAACTTGCATTGACCACATAATGGCAAAAACGAATAAAAAATACTCCACAATCATACATCAATCCACCATCACTGATCACTACACTTTAATTCTTAACATTCATGCAAAGAAAAATCGACCATCGACTCAAAATTTAACGTGGAATAAACGTGTTATAGACTATACAAAACTAAAAAAATCACTACAAACTGAAACCTGGGAGTCAATATATAAAGCTGAAGACATAGAAGTTGCTTGGAAAATGTTTATTGAACACTTGCAATTA
Organism: Limnephilus lunatus; assembly: GCA_917563855.2. Classification (NCBI taxonomy): domain Eukaryota; kingdom Metazoa; phylum Arthropoda; class Insecta; order Trichoptera; family Limnephilidae; genus Limnephilus; species Limnephilus lunatus. The sequence continues at coordinate 86,703,318 of OU830594.1, read as the reverse complement.
AAAATACAAAACCACACTTCAATAAAAACTTACACGTATTCACACAATAAAATTATCAAAAAAGCTTGGATCACACCTGGCCTACTTAAATGTATAAGAAAAAGAGACAAGATCCATCAGCAAGTAAAAAACAATCCTTATGACTTTTCTTTAAAACTATTTTACAAAAACTATAGAAACATCTGCTCCAATCTTACTAAATCGGCTAAACAAAATTACTACAGATCTAAAATAGATCAATCCAATAATAATCCAAAACTTATCTGGCAAATAATTAAAGAAATCACCTACACAGATCAAAACAAAACAAACCCATTGGAAGAAATCAACACAGATAACGGTACACTCTCGGTCAACAAAAACGTACATAAACTAATTAACTACACAAACAACTTTTTTGCAAACATAGGCTCGAATTTAGCGAACAAAATAACCAAACCTCAACACTATAACCCGAACATAAACAAACACCCAAATCCACAAAGTATTAAATTTGCCCTAAAACCAATCACCAAACAAGAACTAACACTAATGTTATCTAAATTCAAATCAACATCCTCATCTGGTAGTGATGAAATCACAATGAAAACAATAAAATTCTTACAAGATGAAATTACCGAACCGATACTCTTTCTAATAAACAAATCTATCACAGAAAGCAGATTTCCATCTCAACTCAAAATAGGGACTATTACACCAATCTTTAAATCAGGAAATCATAAAGATATCAATAACTACAGACCAATCACAATTCTAAACACATTATCTAAAATCTTAGAATTAACAGTTAAAACTCAACTCGTCGACTACCTAGAATCAAATAAACTATTATCACCAAAACAATTTGGCTTCAGAAAAAATTTAGGAACATCCAACGCCATAGCCTTAGTAATTGAATATATTAAAAATTCTCTAGACTCTCATAAAAAATGCATTGGCATATTTCTCGACCTTTCTAAAGCGTTCGACACAATAAATCACTCACATCTTTTTGAAAAACTAGAGAACATAGGAATTACTGATAATGAACTAATATTTTTAAAAAGTTACATGGAAAATAGAAAGCAAACTGTGAAACTTAACAACATAACCAGTGAGTGTATTGACGTCAAATTCGGGGTGCCTCAAGGAAGTATTCTGGGTCCGATTCTGTTCCTTATTTATATTAATGACCTATGCCACATAGAATGTGACGGAGAAATCATCAGTTTTGCGGATGATACTGTTCTCCTAATAAATGGGAAAAATTGGGCAGAAACATTTAAGAAAGCAGAAGACACACTTAAAAGAATTAAAAATTGGCTAGACTACCATTCACTTACACTTAATGCTAATAAAACCAAATTCATCACTTTCAAAATAAAAAATAAGAAAAACTCTGAAGAAAACCTGAACATGAAAATTCATAGTCAGCATCAATTAAATGAGCATTGTAATTGTCCTTCATTAGAAAACGTTGACCATATAACGTATCTGGGTCTAAAAATTGACCAAAACTTAAAATGGACCGAACACATTACCTATTTAAATAATAAAATTAAAAAACTAAGTTATTTTTTCAAAACTATCAGGAATGTCCTCATTAAAAAAGACTTAATCAAGATTTACATGGCTCTCTGCCAATCACTGTTAGAATACGGTATTATCGGATGGGGCAGTGCAAATAAAAACATACTAAATCCACTAATTAAAACTCAAAAATCCATAATGAAAATTATACTGAAAGTTCCTGTAAGAACTAGCACTGATGAAATCTTCAACAATCTTAACATCATGTCAATTAAACAACTGTATTCTAAAACTATACTCATTTACATTCATAAGTACAAAACCCAAGAAATGACAACTTACACGTACATTAGAAACACTAGATCTCATGGTCAAAAACATATCCAACAAGTAACTACTAACACAACATTTGGGCAAAAAAGCTTCTTGTATTATGGTATTAAACTTTTCAATAAAATACCACTCTCACTTAAAAACCTCAACAGTATAACATTTAAATCTCAAATAAAAAGCTGGATACTAAATATAGGGAGAACAGAAATAGAAAATATACTGATATCAAATACAGACTAAAACCGAATCTACTGATCTGAATTATAAAAAAAACACAATTTTATTTAATTTTTAATTATTTAACAAAATACTACATGATATCTATACGTTTATAACAAATTCATATTAATTTCTTATAATTAAAATATAATATGTAAATGAAATCCTCAGCACGGGAAATCCCAGTGAGGATATCATTATCTTTAGATGTTTGTAAAGAAAGAAAAACAATAAATCATTATTATTATTATTATTATATTATTGAGCCCGCAAGCGACCAGAACGCTCTGCTGCCGTGCGGGCAGGCAGCCAGCTTTCTGCAGATCTGCAGGTCGTTCTCGAATTTTGACCTGTTAATGATCCTCTTGCATTCCTTTGCCATTTTTCAATTTTCAATAAATAATAATTTTCCAAAAGAAGCAAACACATTGTGATTTGACATTTTAAATAAATAAAAAAAAAATGTTTTACGTCACTTTATTGATATTCAGCCCTATTATAAGTATGTTTCCCGCTATCCCACACTCCACTCCCCCACTTCCCTCCCACAACTGACGCACTGTCCCACTCTAATTTACTGTCCCTTTCTTTCTTAACAATTTTTATACATATATATTTTTATTACTCAGTATTTGTTAGTATGTTTATAACAGTCCTGACGATGGTACGGAGGAACCGAAACCTGTAGACAAAATATCAATAAAGTGACGTAAAACAAAGTATTTTCTTTTTATCTTCTTTATCTAACATCTTATCTAACACACTATGTAAAGAGTAATATTTGTTTGTTTGTTTGGTTGTTTGTGTGTTTGTTTGCATCGAATAGGCTCTGAAACTACTGAACCGATTTGAAAAATTCTTTCGCTGTTGAGAAGCTACACTATCCCTGAGTGACATAGGCTATATTATATTTTAAAAAAAAATAAGCATCTTTACTAAAACTTCAATAATGTAACCCAGGGTGTAAAAAAATTACCTAAAATATTATTTAAATCGCGTGCGCTGCGAAAACTATTGACGATAGAATAAAATAATGTACGACGACTTTATAGAACACATCATTATTTACAAAAAAAGTTGCGACAGCATATGTCTAACTATTATGGTTATGCCACAATAAGTATTCTTTCATTTTAAAATTTAAATTAATATGTCGCCGCTTGAAAAGGCTCTTTATTTGTAGCTTTGTTTTAATCCTTATCAAAATAAATTAATTCATATTCAAGACAGCTTCAATACCTTTTTTTAACTTTTTTAATTTTTCAATTCGGATATTTAATTAGAAAGATATCACGAGTTTAAAATTGTTAGTATTAGAAAAAAGTTTCGGCTACGGGCCGCGTGGGAGAGGAGTCAAGAAATGCAGTGCCAGGGGGGTTTGCGGGACGGTGGAGCGGGAGAGCGGTGGCGGGGAAGGTGGAAGTGGAACGCTGGAGGGGAACGCACGGGAAAGGACATGTAAGGAGTAACATTTTATTTATTTGAAAATGGCATGTATTATAAAAGAAAGTCCAAAAAAACGTGCAGCTCGCAAAAACTCAGAAACAAGTCCCGGTTCGATCAAGGGAGTTATATGGTGTGGTAGATCTCTATCCCCCCTACGAAATAAGGGTATCCGTTTTTACCTAAAGGCCGTGCTTTTAAAGATATAAGGGCTGAAAATTTCGCCCTCTTGAAATTTCTAGAACAGTCTTCCGGAAAGTTCTAGAAGGTTCCATAGAGCTGTAGAAAGTTGTGGAAGGAGTGGCGGAGTATGTCGTGGAATGATCAGGAATAGGAAATCGGGAACATCATTGTGCAACATTCCAGAACACTATCTTATTGTCCTGAGCGAAGCCGGGTAACCCAGCTAGTTAATATATAAAACAAATTCGGGTTAGTTACACTATTTGTAACTCGAGAACGGTCGGGCCGATTTTGATGATCTTTGATTTGTTGGATTTGTCTCCACCCTGGAAAGGATAATAACTATTAAAAGATCATAAAAATAACGAAAAATATAGTTATTAAGAAAAAAATTTTCCCCCCATACATTTTTTATGGAACGAATTCTCATATTTGAAAGAGCTGCGGCCATTTTGTGATAAGTACCTCTAATGTTGAATAGTGAGTTCCAAAAATTCAAACCATCAAATGTCAATGCACTGATTGTTTTGCTTTTGTTATTAAACTTTTTTTTTTAATTATTTATTTGGCTTTCACCCATTAAGGGTGTCCTTGGACATTTCTTTATTTTAAAAATTATTCACATATTCATTTTTTTCACATGGTCGGTTTTTTTTAAATTAGTGACATAGTCAGGTTCTTAAAATTAGTTACATTTTCAGTTTTTTACATGGAATAGATAAATTATATTAGCAAATATAGACAATAGACTAAGACAAATATTCATATGATTATGCAAGTTGTACTAACATACAGAGTTGGTATTGATAATAATTACAAAATAGTAGAGTAGGAAGATGTACAGGTTCCAAAAAAATAAAAACCTGTACAATTGTACTAATAACACTGCAGGAACAAATGCATACGTATGGAAGAGAAAGAAATGTGATTGATGCTTAAATGTTAAGGCCATTTTTACAAATAAATGTTGCTACCAAATAGTGAATTTCAGGAGAGTTGATATCTACTGATAAGGCAGGGTACACTGGTAGAGAATTCAGTTTTAGGTTTTACCAATTCATGTAGTTATGTAGTTTGGAAATTGGTAATTTATAGGACACTCAAAAAAATTATGGTCTAAAGTGTCAATCACAATAAGGCGAATTGACTATGTGGAATCAATTCAAACAATAAATGTGATAACTCTCATTTCACTACTTAGGCTATTAAGTTGCTAAATACAATCTTAATTTCGTTGTTTCCCCTTAAATTACAACCCTACCAACTGCTGAGATAGGTACTCTAAAATATTATTATCGTCGCGCTCAACTCGCTCTGTTTGCTTTTCGGCTGCGCTTAAACTTTGCAGCGTGGATTCAGATTTTCCTATAAACCGCTTAAGTCGTTAGTGCAAACAGCCCTCGTATTACATAGTTAGCTTGTTTTCAATTGCGTGTTGAATGGATGTTATGGTAGAGCGGAGACTGTGGTTAATTTGTCACGTCAAGTTTTTTTTTTCAAGTCCGATCTTCGCACACTTTAAGATGGTGATAACAATGCATAATAATATTATACAGCTCTGGGTTTCTCGTATAAGTAATTTCCGAAGTGAGAGTGTAAATTTTTTTTTTCCACGTAAAAAATGCCAAAATTTATTGCATTTTTTTAATTTAGGTGAAGGAATGAACGCAGTAGTGGTAAATAAAAAAAATATTAAAAAAGTGGACTTAGCAGGCCAAAACAGAGGACTAAAACCAACCTTAATATATGGCAGTGCGGCATATAACTGGAAGTGGAAGACTAAAAGTGGACAGACTATTGTTGAAATGTGATCCATTTGTAGTAAAACTACTTGTACTCCTTGATCCTTGATCCTTGATCCTTGATCCGTGATCCGTGATCCACGGTCCATGATCCGTGATCCGTGATCCATGATCCGTGATCCGTGATCCGTGATCCGTGATCCGTGATCCGTGATCCGTGATCCGTGATCCGTGATCCGTGATCCGTGATCCGTGATCCGTGATCCGTATCCGTGATCCGTGATCCGTGATCCGTGATCCGTGATCCGTGATCCGTGATGCAAGGAATCCGGAAGGAATGCAAGGCATCAGCCTAATATCAGTTAGTTCAATGACAAATATTAGGTAAGCATTACTTATATGGTTTGAACATCAACATCGAGCAGATGAATGATTCTTCTCCCTAGGAGTTTAAGGCAAAGAATATATGGCTCGATTGTCGAAAATAAGAGTTTGGATGAAACGATGTTCGAATGTGAATGAAAGAAGGAGTGTATCCCATGACAGATATGTGTTGCGGTACCTACATCCTCTCTGCCCACCCATGCGGAGAAACGACGTGATAGTTGGAGTGAGATTACTTCGTTGTTTGATTATTCACACACCGTCACATCTTATGTATTTAAACCTGTTTCTCACCAGATCATACTCTTTCGTGTCACATACATACCGAGGTTATTTAATTTTATATTTAGCCCGTTTTCCAAATGATGCCTCACCTTATTTTCCCAACAAGTGCTGCTACTTGTATAGGAACTCGAGGTTTATAGGGAAATTGAAATATGGAAATATTATAGATAAAACCAGCAATAGGAAATGCATTTCCTGAAAAGCTACCGGAAATAGATTTTCCAGTTTACTGAGCGAAAGGCAACCGCAACGCCGGCCACTTCTGAATACAGAATTGATAAGTGAAGTTGATTTCCTAGAAGCTTTGTTGCTCAAAATATGCTTTATAGATTATAAATATCGCAAAAGACTTAGAGGGTAAATCAAGATTTCTGTTCTGAGAACGGGTATCTTTGACTGTGATTTTTATGATAGAAAAATTGTTATCAGACGTGCGTGTGTATTTAGAGATTTAGAAACTCATCTTTGCAGACGGAAAAAAGTGTCTTGCTGAAGTGTTTGTAAATATACTATACATGTAGTTTCAATGTCTCTCAATCGATGTCGTTAGAGTATGTAGTTGATGATAATTTTTCTCAACAAATTTTGTTAGTGTATGCAGTTACAAATATGTATTTTTAAGGTGTCTCGTTACGTATCATTGGTAGTATTGTATAATATAGACAATAATCGTTGCCTCAGTTCTTAATTGTCCAAACGAACATTTTAGTTTTTGTTCAATCTCGACTTTAAAACTAAAAATAAAGCATAAGAAATGATAGTTTATCACTTAACTAAGAATTATTCAAACTAATGAGACCTTTAACTTTACGGAAATAGCTTTATCTTAAACACCTATCATAATGTTTTATTGAAAAAATGAGAGAAAACCTTCTCCTCCTGAATAATTTTCAAATGGTCGTTTGGACAAATAAGAACTGAGGCGACGAATAATTGCCGAACTTTGGGTCGCACCCCCGAATGATTACGAATATAGCCGATCATATCCGATTTACAGGCGGGTATCTGCAGTGATCGGTTCCCCCGCCACAGATTAACACAGAACATCCTATAAAACAAGACTCGTAATCTCTGACGAACCGAAGAATTGTTGAAAACTCCCGATTATCAGAATTATATTGTTAATCAGAGCAAATACCAGTACCCCACAATAACTATTGAACAAACTGTCTTCAGAGATATGATAGAATACGTTTTAGTAAATCATTAGCTATAAGTCAGATGAAATGCAAATTTTAGAAGTATTGCCTGTAAGACCATTTACGCACTACAGATTTTTCACTATTTTTTAAATATCTTCGCCTCATTTCTTAATTGTCCAAACGACCATTTTTGTTTTTGTTCAATCTTGACTTTGAAACTAAAAATAAAGCATAAAAATGATATTTAATTAAATGAAGACAATATTAGCGAAACTCAATCAAAATCTGAAGACAGGAAAATCAGAAAAAGATATTGGTTCCACTGGGACTTGAACCCAGATACCTTAGTATTCATGGCCAACTGCTCTACCGATTGAGCTATGGAACAAAAAAAATGATAGTTTATCACTTAACTAAGAATTATTTAAACTACTGAGACCTTTACCTTTACGGAAATAGCTTTATCTTAAACACTTATCATGATTTTCGTAGTTAGTTTTGGGGTGTTATGCCTTGTTGCGCTACCTCCTTTTATAGCCGACGTTTCGGACAGCGTTGCAGTGTCCATCATCAGGGCAGGTCAATCACACACTCTACACTAACAATTACACATCGTTGGATCTACCGGATCTGCCCTGATGATGGACACTGCAACGCTGTCCGAAACGTCGGCTATAGAAGGAGGTAGCGCAACACGGCATAACACCCCAAAAACTAACTACGAAAATGCTTTTGGCCGTGAAAATTTAAGAACTTATCTGACATATCATGATATTTTATTGAAATAATGAAAGAAAACCTTCTCGTCGTTTGGACAATTAAGAACTGAGGCGACGATATATAACCAGTTATAAGTTTATATAAATTAACTTATGATAGATTATATAAATTAACTTGTGATGTTCCCTTGAAGAAATTATTTTCATAAAAACGGTGCTCTAAAAATATTAATATTGAAATTATTAATTTATTAAGCAAATCTTTCACGGATAAATGCTAGTAGTCAAGAAGTTTCGTGGTTGAAGATTATCTCGATGACGCCCTGGTAGTAATATAATAAATGTAATCGAAACTTTGCCCTGAATACGTAAGTAATTTCCTACTTCTTTTCCCCATCGTACTCCCTTCCTGGTTGTGAGTCTGATTAGGGCTAAAAGGGAAAGTATATGGAGAATAAGAAATTTTGGGAAATACCTGGCTATTTAGAACAACCACGGTCAAAACCATTTTTCATTTTGAATGGCAGTATTTTACCAGGTCCTCTAGCACAGTCGATCGATAAGGATAGATAGGATGATTTTCGGTAACTTTTCATCGCCAACAAATTAGTAACCGTTCATAATGACTAAGTGTTTGTAATATATTCGACGACAACTATTTTTTATACGTTAGCGATCCGCAGTTATCCTACGGAATCATGAGAAGTTACAAAAAGTTATCCTATCAATCCTTATCGATCTACCATGCTAGAACCCCAGTACATTACTGAGAGACTCTTCCAATGCATTTTCAATCGTTAATCATAAAATAGGGTTGAATGCAGTGATTAAATTGCAGTAAAATAAGGTTCTCTATAGCTTTCAGCAGTAAAAAAAGGAAAAATAATCTTTTTTTAATATATTTCCCCTCGCAACTGCAAAAGACGTTTAGCAACTGGAAAAGTCAAGCGTCAAAGGATTTGATCCGCCTTTGCCCTGGGGCAAATAATTTATTGGAGATTGAAAAGCGCATTTTCATTTATTTTCCCTATTAAGTATGTTGGTTAAATTTCGTTTGAACTGCGAAAGCTGGTACTATATGTATAACAAAATTGTAAAAATGAAATACATATTTTATGAGTGTTTTTCTTAAAGGTATGTGAAGGTTAATTGGTACAAGTAGACTACGGGTTTTTGGTTATCAGATTTGAATATATATCATCTTCTTCCCATCTCATTTATAAATAAACTGATAAAAAATATTTATTTTATTAATATATATTTTTTTATTCTTAATTAGTAAAACCTCAAATTGTAACATTTAATTAATGTAGACAATATAAGTTATTATTACTCAATCGAAAATTTAGTCAGATCTTGGAAAAACTATTTTTTTTACAAAATTAAAATTTTATCTAGTTGATAAAATGGTATTTGTTTTTACGATATAAGAAATAAGAAATAAAAAGAAATTTCGTTCAGGAAAAATTCAGTTCAAAATAATATGTAGTATGATACGTTTTTAGATTTTCACGGAGAAAAGCATTTTCACTATTTGTTTTTGGGGTGTTATGCCGTGTTGCGCTATCCCTTCTTTGGCCGACGTTCCGGACAGTGTTGCAGTGTCCATTATCAGGGCAGATCCGACTAAAGAAGGAGGTAGCGCAACACGGTAAAACACCCCAAAAACAAATAACGAAAATATGTAGTATATTTGCGGCACTTTCCGGAATGATAGATATTCTCAGTAACCCTCAGGTGTAAGACCACCATTCAAAATTGAAACGTTGCGTGAAATGGCTTTAGCGGTGTATTATATAATAGATAAACAACTCTTCTTTGCTAGATAACCAAAGTTTACAATTTTCAAACATTCTCGGATTACGAATAACCCGACAATGTTTTCAAATCTACTCTACCACCACAGTAAGCGTAAAATGTTACTTGTGTCATGATGAGGGTCTTAGCAAGCGATGAATCGAACACGAACATCTGGGTGGGACCCAAATGCGATGCCAACTCAGCCACTGACCGGTCAATCATCTTTTCACGACTTTGTTTGTGTCAGGTTCTATATAAGTGACGTTTTAACACACCCGGTATTTTATCAATAGTATCTATAAAAATAAATATTCACGATTTTTTTAAAAATAAGGCTGTATTTCTCTAATAACTAAGAGCCTAACCACCACCCCTTTCCACGTATATTTGTGGCATATTGGACGGCCTCCTTAGTCCCGATTTTTAATTTGATTAATTAATTAATTAATTTTTAGTATTTTATAATTAATTCAGTTAATGTAATATATAGTATATTTGCGGCATGTTCCACAGTGGAAGATACATACGTAACGTAAGTATCGCCATGGTGTAAGACCACCATTCAGAATAGAAACGTTGCTTGATATGGCTGTAGCCGTGTTTGGTGACCAGATCTGAATATTCAGGTACTTCCCCACCTTCCTTTTCCCATCTCTTTCCCCTCCTCACTACCTTCAGACTCACAACTTACCCCAATTGGGGATACCATAGTCTCACTGGCTCCAGACGGGAGCATTTGATGACTTTTGTATAGTATTCATTAAAAAAAAACGAGTGTGCTTTAAACCACATGACTGAAGTAAAACTTCACTAACTTATATCTCCCTCTCAACTTCCGTTCGCCTCACCCGATCACACTTTTCATAACGCTCTCGTCACACATTCACCAGCTTACTCCCCAAGTCAAGCGTGCGTGAAGAAGTTTTACTCAAATTTAAAAAAATATATATTTTTCCGGTATGTACACTTCTTTCCTTTTACAGTTGTCATTCAAACCCTAGTCCGACACAAGTTGATAAATTAATATAGTAAAAATGGAAGTTTGAAAAGTACCTGGCCAGTCACATTCAAATATGACCACTAAACATGACTATTGCATTTCAAACAATGCCAACGTTTCAATTCCAAATGGCTAAAATAATTTTTCTCAGGGCTTATGTTATCTTTGGGGATGCTGAAAAGGAAGGAGATGAAGATCTGGAAAGGAAAACGACATAAGGGTTGAGTAGAAATCTGGAGATCAGTGTGTCAGCCTCCAAGACCTAGACAAACCTCACCCCATGAACTTGGGTACCCCTGCTAAGTCGTCAAATGCAGCAAGCAACTTGGGGTGACCTACGGCAGAGGTATTTAAGGTAATAAAAAAATAATCCAAAAAGTTTAAAGGTTTGTCCACTATTTTTAATTTTTCCAATACGCTGGGCTATTTCTACAAACAGCGATTGAGGGTTGAGTACCTACTCTACAATGCGAGTTTAAATGAATGAACTAAATAACTAACTTAATAACATCATCGTGCTAGAGGGGTAAGGCTCTTGACTAGCAATCCGAAGTTCACGGATTCAAATCTTGTCAAAACAGATTTGTGTTATTTCACATTTTAAAATAATATATGGTGTATTTGCGGCCCTCTCAGGGTGGACGATCTCTCAGTATCTCCCTGGTAAAATACCACCATTCAGAATTGAAACGTTGCTTGAAATGTCTTGGTGACCAGATCTGAATAGCCAGGATCTTCCCCTCCTTTCTCTTTCCCATCTACTCCCCCCCCCCTACCTTCGATCCCATTAGGGGTGCCATAGTTTCAATAGCTCCTGGCAGTTGGTAGCGGTTGGTACTACATCTACATTGAAAAAATCTCCCGAGAAAGGTATGTAATAAGCAGTAATTGTTGAATGAAACTCTAGTATATATTGAATTATTTGGCGGGCAGGAAATAAACCGACGTAGCTCAATGGTAGAGCATTTGAACGGATATCAGAAGGATGCGGGTTCGAATCCCGCCGGCGGCATGTATCTTTTCTCGGAAGATTTTTTCAATGTAGATGAGTGTTTCAGGCTAAAAATTATTGCTTAAAATAATTGTTAAATATATTTATCTTATTATGAAATTCAAATTAATTAACCAATTTTGGTACGTGCAGAAACTAAGTGAAATTTCGATTATAATTTCGGTGGCATCAGTTATATACCTTCATTAAGTTTGCGCTTTGAAAACAATAGGAAAGACCTAGAAATGCAAATTGCATATAGTACGTAATTAATTGAAACATTGAAATAAATCCAGTACGAAAATCACTATTTCAGACCTATTGCAATATCAAGCAAAGTTTTCCATTTATCTCTGACCTGCTGATTTTACCCCAGGCAACTTTAAATGGAAAATTTGTTTTAAAACATTTTCGATCATAAAATCACAATCACAAAACCATTTCATCATTATTATGTAAACAATTTCAACTACAGAAATTCTTTTTTAAAATCAACAACAAAAGGTACACGATAACCCTATGCACAAAGTTACAAGGAATTTTAAATATAATTTCCTGGAAGTTCCCAGTAGAATGTTGGCTTACCAAAGTTGACTGCATTTCAAACAAAGGAAACATAAAAAAGTCCTACAAAAATAATAGAAACGCTACCGCAATGTAGTGCCGCGTTTCCTATTCCCGTTGTAAATAGTAAATGGGATAACTTTGTACCTAAACTAACGCGGTAATTAATTTCTCGTAGTGTAGTGTAGCTGTTTACACCTCTTTGCCAGTAGTGGGGTGCATTAATTGTCCAAGTTTCCACTGCTACTCCTCGCTTTTCAAAGTCCAATACACACGAGATAATGTTATCGTCACGCGCAGCAAACTTATCCTTATAGGGATGGCCTAAATCTATTAAATACCTATTGTGTTAATTCATGAACTTCCTTGGTTTATTCGCTAGTTATTTGACGTAAATACTATTATTATAATAAAAACTTAATTTCCGATTAAGAAATCCTTAGATTTGTCTTGATTTACATTTTGAAAAACCCCATAATCAATACGATAATTCCGTCATCTATGGTCAGTTTTATATATTTGCGAGCAAGTTCAACGATTTTTAGTAGAAATTCCGACCGATAAATTGACGTGACGACAGATAAATTTTAGCACGGCCTTGATATTTGAATACGTCAGATGAGTTTCGGTTAACTGTCAACTTATATGCATTTTTAAATAAATGTCTTTCATGGTTCAAAATTACTGATGTATTCAATGAACGGATTAAATTAACGAAGCTCTTAGAGTTGAAAGTCGTATACGCGATCCATAGATTTATACATTATAAAAATATTGACGACTTATAGATAAATAAACTTAAGACGCAATCGATTTAGACCGTTTGATCTTTTAGGAACTGAAATGGTTGAAATAAATACGATTAAAGACATCATGAATTATTTAACTTCCGTTCAGTTTCAAAAAGTAAAAGCATATTTAGATTAGTATTTCAATACTATAGTGCCAATTTATTAATATTTGTACGTAATGGATTGGCGTTTGACTTTCGGAATATGAATTCGTAGACAGATCCACTAGTATTGCTAGCGTATATCGACTATTTATTTATTCCATGTCAACATCGGTACCTACTGCTATCAAAAGTGCAATCATCTTCGGTATATCGATATAAGAGAAAGTTATGCTCTGATTTTGAAAAAGTTATTGATATCTCTGTGATTGACCCCCTGAGCCAATGGAACTATGTCATCCCCAATGAGATTGTCTCCAACAACGAAGTTTCGTGTTAATTGCAAAATTTTGATATTTTAGAAGAATTTCGCCTACTGGATGGAAAGCATATGACGTCAAAGTACGAAAAATGACTGGAATACGTTATATATACATTCGAATTGCGATATATGCTGAATTGTCAGGTAAGGTAACTACATAAGGTGTCTTTTGAGCGGTCAATTTACCAAAGTACACATAAAAGATCATAACTTCGTTATGTTTTGAGATACGGAAGAACTAATGTTACTGTCGTAATAAACACTCAAATATAATATATTTCATCAAAATAAAAATAAAAATACGGAACAATCGATTTAGATTGTTGAGGGCCTACACAAAACCACGGAGTGAAAAGGAAAAAAATAGATGGATGGCATCCCTAGTTGTGTTACGTTGCGGGACTGAAGGGCATGTACGGTGTGGAAACCTGGATCCTTAGAGCCAGCAAAAGAAAACGGATAGACGCCCTCAAAATGTGGTGCTGGAGAAAAAGTGCTCAGAATTCCATGGACAACCAGACGCACAAATGTGTCCATTCTAGAAGAGCTAGGCATCCACCATAGGCTTTCAACTATCTGCCTGCAACGTATCTAAAGATACTTCGGACATGTTGCTCACCAAACTGAGGACTCCATCTTGAAGAAACCCATAGCCACTGGAAGTGGAAGGCCAAAGAAGCAGAAAAAGGTCACCAATGCGCTGAAGTGATCAAATATTACTGGTTTCTGGTTCGGAGACCGCAGTTCTCCACGCAACGTAGAACCGCGAGGAATTGAGGAGCCTTGTCTACCACGGAAATTGGAGTAGGGGTTACGATCCTCAACAATGAGAAACCGTCCTGAGAAGAAGTGAAACTAAAGGAAAAGGGAAGGGAAAGAAGATGAGAGGAGTAAGGTCAAGTTGTGTACATGGCCCTTCAGATCTGGTTGTTATAAACATAATCTACTTCAAGCACAGCTTTACAAGTCTTTTCAGTGCGATACTGGAAGAATTTTCCGCTCTGGAACGAAATGCATAAGTAAAGCCCAAAGATAAGGAGCTTACAGCTCTGCCAATTAATAATAATAAATGCAAGTATATCAATTTAAAAGTTTTTTTTAATATAAATAGATAAATAATTACCATCTTTTAACGACGCAATTAAGTAATAAAATTACCTCAAAGGATTTTCTTCTAAAAAGTTTATTTTATTTTATTTTTATATTAACGTATCACGTTTTTTTTACAAGACACGATGCTTTTCAACACAATGTGAACAAATTTTTATTAAAACAATTAAAATTAGTTCATTACTTTTTGACAAAAAGTTTCTTTTATTATTTGTGCTGGTGCTCAGATGAAAGAAAAAATTTTTTTTTTTAAATTTCATTGTTTTGCGAGAAAACATAATAATGAATTTTTTTTTTTACATTAAGTCCACACAGGAGGCCCTGAGGAAAATAATTTCCCTCAGGGCCTATTTCATCTTTGAGGATGCTGTTTGGAGGGTCTTTTTGAGGAAAGGAAGGAGTGCAGACATACTAGAGAAAAATTAAATTAAAAAAATCTATTAAAAACATCATAGAAACTAAATAACGGAAAATCAAAGAAATCTACCAGTCCGCCTCAGCACAGGACCACCTAGTGAAGAGGACTAAGAACAAATGGATGAAATATTTATATCCATCATCATATCTTGTAATTGTCATCAAACCTGCAACTAAATAGTCACTAATAAAAAAAAAATAAAAAAAATATGAGTCTTGAAGAGACCCATGTTGTAAGAGGGAGAAAACACAGGGGCCGGTAAATGGTTCCACATCCGAGCTGTTGAACTCAAGAACGAGTCGTAAAAACGACCCGTTCTCGTGTGACTAATGTCAACCGTGTACAAATGTTGGGCGCGTGTTTGGCGTGTTTTCCGACTATGCACCGGTGATGAGGGGATCAACGACGCCAGTTCCTTGGAGCATTTTCCATTGTAATACCGGTAGAAGAAGCACAGCATTCCCACCTGACGCCTGTTCTCTAAAGATTGCAAGATGGGAAAATCTATCAAACGGACCGCCCGTTTCTGCACAGAGTCAAGGGTTTTTTTAAGGTATTTTGGAGCTCCAGACCAGAGGTGGCTGCCAAATTCAACCGTGGGGCGCACTTGCGATTTGTACAAGGTAAGCATTTGTGTACTATAAAAGTATCTACGGGCCCTGTACAGTACGCCCAGATTCTGAGAGGCTAATGTAACTCTGGTTTCGATGGAGCCCCCATACCTGAGCTGGTCACTTAGAGTTACACCAAGCATATCAATGGAGGTCCCGTTCGGAAGAATTCTTCCGTTGAAGGAGACTAGATTATCTTTTCGATCCCTTTTAGACGTTATCAAACATGATTGGGTCTTTGAAACATTAAATTCGACGAGGTTATTCTTACCCCAAGAGAAAACACTCTCGAGGTAACCTTCCATTCTCTGCTTCAAAGCCCTCCGAGCTATTGGGGTTTGTGTGCTCTTTTGAGGCTTGTCAAACAAAAAGCTATCATGGACTGTACTGTCATCAGCGTAACAATGAATCGGTGCACATGACAAGAGGTCATTGATGTGCAACAAAAACAAAGTCAGAGACAGAACCGATCCCTGTGAGACGCCAGCATTTATCGAATGCCAGAAAGAGGTGAAACCGTCAGGAACCGCCTGAATTGACTTCCCCCTCAAAAAGTCGGCAATTCACGCATACAAGGATGCGGGAAGTCCGTACGAACGCAGTTTGTTGACAAGCGCTCGATGCCAAACCCGGTCAAAGGCCTTGGAAATGTCCAGTCCAACCGTTTGGGTCTCACCAAAACGTTCCAAAAGGCACCGTCCCCAAACATGCGTCACATACACGAGAAGATCACCGCACGAGCGGTTCCGCCGGAATCCGTATTGACGGTCGTTAATAATTTTGTTCTTTTCAAGGTATGTGAGCAGTTGGTCGTTGATCACACGTTCCAACACTTTTGACAGAACAGATGTGATCGCTATGGGGCCTTAGTTGGCTGGGTTGGAGCGGTCACCCTTCTTTGGAATGGGGTGAATGATCGCTTTTTTCCAACCAGAGGGCACAGAGCCAGACTTCAGGGACATCTTGAAAAGCTTCGTCAAAGTTGGAGCTATTTCTACAGCGCACCTCTGCAATATCAGGGCAGGAATTACGTCAGGCCCGCTAGCTTTTTTAACATCAAGCCCTCGTAAGACTTGAAGTACATCCCGATGCCGGATCCTCAGCTTTTTCATACGAAAACCGCAATGAGGAACCGACGGCGGGGTGGCACCTTGATCATCGAGGGTCGAGTTTTTCGCGATCATTTTGCCGAATAAGTTAGCCTTTTCGGCGGCGGTATTTTCTAGAGAGCCGTCTGGTCTGGTAAGAGGTGGCAGACTGTGTTTACAGAAATTGCGACCTATTGAGCCCGCAAGCGACCAGAACGCTCTGCTGCCGTGCGGGCAGGCAGCCAGCTTTCTGCAGATCTGCAGGTCGTTCTCGAATTTTGACCTGTTAATGATCCTCTTGCATTCCTTTGCCATTTTTCAATTTTCAATAAATAATAATTTTCCAAAAGAAGCAAACACATTGTGATTTGACATTTTAAATAAATAAAAAAAAATGTTTTACGTCACTTTATTGATATTCAGCCCTATTATAAGTATGTTTCCCGCTATCCCACACTCCACTCCCCCACTTCCCTCCCACAACTGACGCACTGTCCCACTCTAATTTACTGTCCCTTTCTTTCTTAACAATTTTTATACATATATATTTTTATTACTCAGTATTTGTTAGTATGTTTATAACAGTCCTGACGATGGTACGGAGGAACCGAAACCTGTAGACAAAATATCAATAAAGTGACGTAAAACAAAGTATTTTCTTTTTATCTTCTTTATCTAACATCTTATCTAACACACTATGTAAAGAGTAATATTTGTTTGTTTGTTTGGTTGTTTGTGTGTTTGTTTGCATCGAATAGGCTCTGAAACTACTGAACCGATTTGAAAAATTCTTTCGCTGTTGAGAAGCTACACTATCCCTGAGTGACATAGGCTATATTATATTTTAAAAAAAAATAAGCATCTTTACTAAAACTTCAATAATGTAACCCAGGGTGTAAAAAAATTACCTAAAATATTATTTAAATCGCGTGCGCTGCGAAAACTATTGACGATAGAATAAAATAATGTACGACGACTTTATAGAACACATCATTATTTACAAAAAAAGTTGCGACAGCATATGTCTAACTATTATGGTTATGCCACAATAAGTATTCTTTCATTTTAAAATTTAAATTAATATGTCGCCGCTTGAAAAGGCTCTTTATTTGTAGCTTTGTTTTAATCCTTATCAAAATAAATTAATTCATATTCAAGACAGCTTCAATACCTTTTTTTAACTTTTTTAATTTTTCAATTCGGATATTTAATTAGAAAGATATCACGAGTTTAAAATTGTTAGTATTAGAAAAAAGTTTCGGCTACGGGCCGCGTGGGAGAGGAGTCAAGAAATGCAGTGCCAGGGGGGTTTGCGGGACGGTGGAGCGGGAGAGCGGTGGCGGGGAAGGTGGAAGTGGAACGCTGGAGGGGAACGCACGGGAAAGGACATGTAAGGAGTAACATTTTATTTATTTGAAAATGGCATGTATTATAAAAGAAAGTCCAAAAAAACGTGCAGCTCGCAAAAACTCAGAAACAAGTCCCGGTTCGATCAAGGGAGTTATATGGTGTGGTAGATCTCTATCCCCCCTACGAAATAAGGGTATCCGTTTTTACCTAAAGGCCGTGCTTTTAAAGATATAAGGGCTGAAAATTTCGCCCTCTTGAAATTTCTAGAACAGTCTTCCGGAAAGTTCTAGAAGGTTCCATAGAGCTGTAGAAAGTTGTGGAAGGAGTGGCGGAGTATGTCGTGGAATGATCAGGAATAGGAAATCGGGAACATCATTGTGCAACATTCCAGAACACTATCTTATTGTCCTGAGCGAAGCCGGGTAACCCAGCTAGTTAATATATAAAACAAATTCGGGTTAGTTACACTATTTGTAACTCGAGAACGGTCGGGCCGATTTTGATGATCTTTGATTTGTTGGATTTGTCTCCACCCTGGAAAGGATAATAACTATTAAAAGATCATAAAAATAACGAAAAATATAGTTATTAAGAAAAAAATTTTCCCCCCATACATTTTTTATGGAACGAATTCTCATATTTGAAAGAGCTGCGGCCATTTTGTGATAAGTACCTCTAATGTTGAATAGTGAGTTCCAAAAATTCAAACCATCAAATGTCAATGCACTGATTGTTTTGCTTTTGTTATTAAACTTTTTTTTTTAATTATTTATTTGGCTTTCACCCATTAAGGGTGTCCTTGGACATTTCTTTATTTTAAAAATTATTCACATATTCATTTTTTTCACATGGTCGGTTTTTTTTAAATTAGTGACATAGTCAGGTTCTTAAAATTAGTTACATTTTCAGTTTTTTACATGGAATAGATAAATTATATTAGCAAATATAGACAATAGACTAAGACAAATATTCATATGATTATGCAAGTTGTACTAACATACAGAGTTGGTATTGATAATAATTACAAAATAGTAGAGTAGGAAGATGTACAGGTTCCAAAAAAATAAAAACCTGTACAATTGTACTAATAACACTGCAGGAACAAATGCATACGTATGGAAGAGAAAGAAATGTGATTGATGCTTAAATGTTAAGGCCATTTTTACAAATAAATGTTGCTACCAAATAGTGAATTTCAGGAGAGTTGATATCTACTGATAAGGCAGGGTACACTGGTAGAGAATTCAGTTTTAGGTTTTACCAATTCATGTAGTTATGTAGTTTGAAAATTGGTAATTTATAGGACACTCAAAAAAATTATGGTCTAAAGTGTCAATCACAATAAGGCGAATTGACTATGTGGAATCAATTCAAACAATAAATGTGATAACTCTCATTTCACTACTTAGGCTATTAAGTTGCTAAATACAATCTTAATTTCGTTGTTTCCCCTTAAATTACAACCCTACCAACTGCTGAGATAGGTACTCTAAAATATTATTATCGTCGCGCTCAACTCGCTCTGTTTGCTTTTCGGCTGCGCTTAAACTTTGCAGCGTGGATTCAGATTTTCCTATAAACCGCTTAAGTCGTTAGTGCAAACAGCCCTCGTATTACATAGTTAGCTTGTTTTCAATTGCGTGTTGAATGGATGTTATGGTAGAGCGGAGACTGTGGTTAATTTGTCACGTCAAGTTTTTTTTTTCAAGTCCGATCTTCGCACACTTTAAGATGGTGATAACAATGCATAATAATATTATACAGCTCTGGGTTTCTCGTATAAGTAATTTCCGAAGTGAGAGTGTAAATTTTTTTTTTCCACGTAAAAAATGCCAAAATTTATTGCATTTTTTTAATTTAGGTGAAGGAATGAACGCAGTAGTGGTAAATAAAAAAAATATTAAAAAAGTGGACTTAGCAGGCCAAAACAGAGGACTAAAACCAACCTTAATATATGGCAGTGCGGCATATAACTGGAAGTGGAAGACTAAAAGTGGACAGACTATTGTTGAAATGTGATCCATTTGTAGTAAAACTACTTGTACTCCTTGATCCTTGATCCTTGATCCTTGATCCGTGATCCGTGATCCACGGTCCATGATCCGTGATCCGTGATCCATGATCCGTGATCCGTGATCCGTGATCCGTGATCCGTGATCCGTGATCCGTGATCCGTGATCCGTGATCCGTGATCCGTGATCCGTGATCCGTGATCCGTATCCGTGATCCGTGATCCGTGATCCGTGATCCGTGATCCGTGATCCGTGATCCGTGATGCAAGGAATCCGGAAGGAATGCAAGGCATCAGCCTAATATCAGTTAGTTCAATGACAAATATTAGGTAAGCATTACTTATATGGTTTGAACATCAACATCGAGCAGATGAATGATTCTTCTCCCTAGGAGTTTAAGGCAAAGAATATATGGCTCGATTGTCGAAAATAAGAGTTTGGATGAAACGATGTTCGAATGTGAATGAAAGAAGGAGTGTATCCCATGACAGATATGTGTTGCGGTACCTACATCCTCTCTGCCCACCCATGCGGAGAAACGACGTGATAGTTGGAGTGAGATTACTTCGTTGTTTGATTATTCACACACCGTCACATCTTATGTATTTAAACCTGTTTCTCACCAGATCATACTCTTTCGTGTCACATACATACCGAGGTTATTTAATTTTATATTTAGCCCGTTTTCCAAATGATGCCTCACCTTATTTTCCCAACAAGTGCTGCTACTTGTATAGGAACTCGAGGTTTATAGGGAAATTGAAATATGGAAATATTATAGATAAAACCAGCAATAGGAAATGCATTTCCTGAAAAGCTACCGGAAATAGATTTTCCAGTTTACTGAGCGAAAGGCAACCGCAACGCCGGCCACTTCTGAATACAGAATTGATAAGTGAAGTTGATTTCCTAGAAGCTTTGTTGCTCAAAATATGCTTTATAGATTATAAATATCGCAAAAGACTTAGAGGGTAAATCAAGATTTCTGTTCTGAGAACGGGTATCTTTGACTGTGATTTTTATGATAGAAAAATTGTTATCAGACGTGCGTGTGTATTTAGAGATTTAGAAACTCATCTTTGCAGACGGAAAAAAGTGTCTTGCTGAAGTGTTTGTAAATATACTATACATGTAGTTTCAATGTCTCTCAATCGATGTCGTTAGAGTATGTAGTTGATGATAATTTTTCTCAACAAATTTTGTTAGTGTATGCAGTTACAAATATGTATTTTTAAGGTGTCTCGTTACGTATCATTGGTAGTATTGTATAATATAGACAATAATCGTTGCCTCAGTTCTTAATTGTCCAAACGAACATTTTAGTTTTTGTTCAATCTCGACTTTAAAACTAAAAATAAAGCATAAGAAATGATAGTTTATCACTTAACTAAGAATTATTCAAACTAATGAGACCTTTAACTTTACGGAAATAGCTTTATCTTAAACACCTATCATAATGTTTTATTGAAAAAATGAGAGAAAACCTTCTCCTCCTGAATAATTTTCAAATGGTCGTTTGGACAAATAAGAACTGAGGCGACGAATAATTGCCGAACTTTGGGTCGCACCCCCGAATGATTACGAATATAGCCGATCATATCCGATTTACAGGCGGGTATCTGCAGTGATCGGTTCCCCCGCCACAGATTAACACAGAACATCCTATAAAACAAGACTCGTAATCTCTGACGAACCGAAGAATTGTTGAAAACTCCCGATTATCAGAATTATATTGTTAATCAGAGCAAATACCAGTACCCCACAATAACTATTGAACAAACTGTCTTCAGAGATATGATAGAATACGTTTTAGTAAATCATTAGCTATAAGTCAGATGAAATGCAAATTTTAGAAGTATTGCCTGTAAGACCATTTACGCACTACAGATTTTTCACTATTTTTTAAATATCTTCGCCTCATTTCTTAATTGTCCAAACGACCATTTTTGTTTTTGTTCAATCTTGACTTTGAAACTAAAAATAAAGCATAAAAATGATATTTAATTAAATGAAGACAATATTAGCGAAACTCAATCAAAATCTGAAGACAGGAAAATCAGAAAAAGATATTGGTTCCACTGGGACTTGAACCCAGATACCTTAGTATTCATGGCCAACTGCTCTACCGATTGAGCTATGGAACAAAAAAAATGATAGTTTATCACTTAACTAAGAATTATTTAAACTACTGAGACCTTTACCTTTACGGAAATAGCTTTATCTTAAACACTTATCATGATTTTCGTAGTTAGTTTTGGGGTGTTATGCCTTGTTGCGCTACCTCCTTTTATAGCCGACGTTTCGGACAGCGTTGCAGTGTCCATCATCAGGGCAGGTCAATCACACACTCTACACTAACAATTACACATCGTTGGATCTACCGGATCTGCCCTGATGATGGACACTGCAACGCTGTCCGAAACGTCGGCTATAGAAGGAGGTAGCGCAACACGGCATAACACCCCAAAAACTAACTACGAAAATGCTTTTGGCCGTGAAAATTTAAGAACTTATCTGACATATCATGATATTTTATTGAAATAATGAAAGAAAACCTTCTCGTCGTTTGGACAATTAAGAACTGAGGCGACGATATATAACCAGTTATAAGTTTATATAAATTAACTTATGATAGATTATATAAATTAACTTGTGATGTTCCCTTGAAGAAATTATTTTCATAAAAACGGTGCTCTAAAAATATTAATATTGAAATTATTAATTTATTAAGCAAATCTTTCACGGATAAATGCTAGTAGTCAAGAAGTTTCGTGGTTGAAGATTATCTCGATGACGCCCTGGTAGTAATATAATAAATGTAATCGAAACTTTGCCCTGAATACGTAAGTAATTTCCTACTTCTTTTCCCCATCGTACTCCCTTCCTGGTTGTGAGTCTGATTAGGGCTAAAAGGGAAAGTATATGGAGAATAAGAAATTTTGGGAAATACCTGGCTATTTAGAACAACCACGGTCAAAACCATTTTTCATTTTGAATGGCAGTATTTTACCAGGTCCTCTAGCACAGTCGATCGATAAGGATAGATAGGATGATTTTCGGTAACTTTTCATCGCCAACAAATTAGTAACCGTTCATAATGACTAAGTGTTTGTAATATATTCGACGACAACTATTTTTTATACGTTAGCGATCCGCAGTTATCCTACGGAATCATGAGAAGTTACAAAAAGTTATCCTATCAATCCTTATCGATCTACCATGCTAGAACCCCAGTACATTACTGAGAGACTCTTCCAATGCATTTTCAATCGTTAATCATAAAATAGGGTTGAATGCAGTGATTAAATTGCAGTAAAATAAGGTTCTCTATAGCTTTCAGCAGTAAAAAAAGGAAAAATAATCTTTTTTTAATATATTTCCCCTCGCAACTGCAAAAGACGTTTAGCAACTGGAAAAGTCAAGCGTCAAAGGATTTGATCCGCCTTTGCCCTGGGGCAAATAATTTATTGGAGATTGAAAAGCGCATTTTCATTTATTTTCCCTATTAAGTATGTTGGTTAAATTTCGTTTGAACTGCGAAAGCTGGTACTATATGTATAACAAAATTGTAAAAATGAAATACATATTTTATGAGTGTTTTTCTTAAAGGTATGTGAAGGTTAATTGGTACAAGTAGACTACGGGTTTTTGGTTATCAGATTTGAATATATATCATCTTCTTCCCATCTCATTTATAAATAAACTGATAAAAAATATTTATTTTATTAATATATATTTTTTTATTCTTAATTAGTAAAACCTCAAATTGTAACATTTAATTAATGTAGACAATATAAGTTATTATTACTCAATCGAAAATTTAGTCAGATCTTGGAAAAACTATTTTTTTTACAAAATTAAAATTTTATCTAGTTGATAAAATGGTATTTGTTTTTACGATATAAGAAATAAGAAATAAAAAGAAATTTCGTTCAGGAAAAATTCAGTTCAAAATAATATGTAGTATGATACGTTTTTAGATTTTCACGGAGAAAAGCATTTTCACTATTTGTTTTTGGGGTGTTATGCCGTGTTGCGCTATCCCTTCTTTGGCCGACGTTCCGGACAGTGTTGCAGTGTCCATTATCAGGGCAGATCCGACTAAAGAAGGAGGTAGCGCAACACGGTAAAACACCCCAAAAACAAATAACGAAAATATGTAGTATATTTGCGGCACTTTCCGGAATGATAGATATTCTCAGTAACCCTCAGGTGTAAGACCACCATTCAAAATTGAAACGTTGCGTGAAATGGCTTTAGCGGTGTATTATATAATAGATAAACAACTCTTCTTTGCTAGATAACCAAAGTTTACAATTTTCAAACATTCTCGGATTACGAATAACCCGACAATGTTTTCAAATCTACTCTACCACCACAGTAAGCGTAAAATGTTACTTGTGTCATGATGAGGGTCTTAGCAAGCGATGAATCGAACACGAACATCTGGGTGGGACCCAAATGCGATGCCAACTCAGCCACTGACCGGTCAATCATCTTTTCACGACTTTGTTTGTGTCAGGTTCTATATAAGTGACGTTTTAACACACCCGGTATTTTATCAATAGTATCTATAAAAATAAATATTCACGATTTTTTTAAAAATAAGGCTGTATTTCTCTAATAACTAAGAGCCTAACCACCACCCCTTTCCACGTATATTTGTGGCATATTGGACGGCCTCCTTAGTCCCGATTTTTAATTTGATTAATTAATTAATTAATTTTTAGTATTTTATAATTAATTCAGTTAATGTAATATATAGTATATTTGCGGCATGTTCCACAGTGGAAGATACATACGTAACGTAAGTATCGCCATGGTGTAAGACCACCATTCAGAATAGAAACGTTGCTTGATATGGCTGTAGCCGTGTTTGGTGACCAGATCTGAATATTCAGGTACTTCCCCACCTTCCTTTTCCCATCTCTTTCCCCTCCTCACTACCTTCAGACTCACAACTTACCCCAATTGGGGATACCATAGTCTCACTGGCTCCAGACGGGAGCATTTGATGACTTTTGTATAGTATTCATTAAAAAAAAACGAGTGTGCTTTAAACCACATGACTGAAGTAAAACTTCACTAACTTATATCTCCCTCTCAACTTCCGTTCGCCTCACCCGATCACACTTTTCATAACGCTCTCGTCACACATTCACCAGCTTACTCCCCAAGTCAAGCGTGCGTGAAGAAGTTTTACTCAAATTTAAAAAAATATATATTTTTCCGGTATGTACACTTCTTTCCTTTTACAGTTGTCATTCAAACCCTAGTCCGACACAAGTTGATAAATTAATATAGTAAAAATGGAAGTTTGAAAAGTACCTGGCCAGTCACATTCAAATATGACCACTAAACATGACTATTGCATTTCAAACAATGCCAACGTTTCAATTCCAAATGGCTAAAATAATTTTTCTCAGGGCTTATGTTATCTTTGGGGATGCTGAAAAGGAAGGAGATGAAGATCTGGAAAGGAAAACGACATAAGGGTTGAGTAGAAATCTGGAGATCAGTGTGTCAGCCTCCAAGACCTAGACAAACCTCACCCCATGAACTTGGGTACCCCTGCTAAGTCGTCAAATGCAGCAAGCAACTTGGGGTGACCTACGGCAGAGGTATTTAAGGTAATAAAAAAATAATCCAAAAAGTTTAAAGGTTTGTCCACTATTTTTAATTTTTCCAATACGCTGGGCTCTTTCTACAAACAGCGATTGAGGGTTGAGTACCTACTCTACAATGCGAGTTTAAATGAATGAACTAAATAACTAACTTAATAACATCATCGTGCTAGAGGGGTAAGGCTCTTGACTAGCAATCCGAAGTTCACGGATTCAAATCTTGTCAAAACAGATTTGTGTTATTTCACATTTTAAAATAATATATGGTGTATTTGCGGCCCTCTCAGGGTGGACGATCTCTCAGTATCTCCCTGGTAAAATACCACCATTCAGAATTGAAACGTTGCTTGAAATGTCTTGGTGACCAGATCTGAATAGCCAGGATCTTCCCCTCCTTTCTCTTTCCCATCTACTCCCCCCCCCCTACCTTCGATCCCATTAGGGGTGCCATAGTTTCAATAGCTCCTGGCAGTTGGTAGCGGTTGGTACTACATCTACATTGAAAAAATCTCCCGAGAAAGGTATGTAATAAGCAGTAATTGTTGAATGAAACTCTAGTATATATTGAATTATTTGGCGGGCAGGAAATAAACCGACGTAGCTCAATGGTAGAGCATTTGAACGGATATCAGAAGGATGCGGGTTCGAATCCCGCCGGCGGCATGTATCTTTTCTCGGAAGATTTTTTCAATGTAGATGAGTGTTTCAGGCTAAAAATTATTGCTTAAAATAATTGTTAAATATATTTATCTTATTATGAAATTCAAATTAATTAACCAATTTTGGTACGTGCAGAAACTAAGTGAAATTTCGATTATAATTTCGGTGGCATCAGTTATATACCTTCATTAAGTTTGCGCTTTGAAAACAATAGGAAAGACCTAGAAATGCAAATTGCATATAGTACGTAATTAATTGAAACATTGAAATAAATCCAGTACGAAAATCACTATTTCAGACCTATTGCAATATCAAGCAAAGTTTTCCATTTATCTCTGACCTGCTGATTTTACCCCAGGCAACTTTAAATGGAAAATTTGTTTTAAAACATTTTCGATCATAAAATCACAATCACAAAACCATTTCATCATTATTATGTAAACAATTTCAACTACAGAAATTCTTTTTTAAAATCAACAACAAAAGGTACACGATAACCCTATGCACAAAGTTACAAGGAATTTTAAATATAATTTCCTGGAAGTTCCCAGTAGAATGTTGGCTTACCAAAGTTGACTGCATTTCAAACAAAGGAAACATAAAAAAGTCCTACAAAAATAATAGAAACGCTACCGCAATGTAGTGCCGCGTTTCCTATTCCCGTTGTAAATAGTAAATGGGATAACTTTGTACCTAAACTAACGCGGTAATTAATTTCTCGTAGTGTAGTGTAGCTGTTTACACCTCTTTGCCAGTAGTGGGGTGCATTAATTGTCCAAGTTTCCACTGCTACTCCTCGCTTTTCAAAGTCCAATACACACGAGATAATGTTATCGTCACGCGCAGCAAACTTATCCTTATAGGGATGGCCTAAATCTATTAAATACCTATTGTGTTAATTCATGAACTTCCTTGGTTTATTCGCTAGTTATTTGACGTAAATACTATTATTATAATAAAAACTTAATTTCCGATTAAGAAATCCTTAGATTTGTCTTGATTTACATTTTGAAAAACCCCATAATCAATACGATAATTCCGTCATCTATGGTCAGTTTTATATATTTGCGAGCAAGTTCAACGATTTTTAGTAGAAATTCCGACCGATAAATTGACGTGACGACAGATAAATTTTAGCACGGCCTTGATATTTGAATACGTCAGATGAGTTTCGGTTAACTGTCAACTTATATGCATTTTTAAATAAATGTCTTTCATGGTTCAAAATTACTGATGTATTCAATGAACGGATTAAATTAACGAAGCTCTTAGAGTTGAAAGTCGTATACGCGATCCATAGATTTATACATTATAAAAATATTGACGACTTATAGATAAATAAACTTAAGACGCAATCGATTTAGACCGTTTGATCTTTTAGGAACTGAAATGGTTGAAATAAATACGATTAAAGACATCATGAATTATTTAACTTCCGTTCAGTTTCAAAAAGTAAAAGCATATTTAGATTAGTATTTCAATACTATAGTGCCAATTTATTAATATTTGTACGTAATGGATTGGCGTTTGACTTTCGGAATATGAATTCGTAGACAGATCCACTAGTATTGCTAGCGTATATCGACTATTTATTTATTCCATGTCAACATCGGTACCTACTGCTATCAAAAGTGCAATCATCTTCGGTATATCGATATAAGAGAAAGTTATGCTCTGATTTTGAAAAAGTTATTGATATCTCTGTGATTGACCCCCTGAGCCAATGGAACTATGTCATCCCCAATGAGATTGTCTCCAACAACGAAGTTTCGTGTTAATTGCAAAATTTTGATATTTTAGAAGAATTTCGCCTACTGGATGGAAAGCATATGACGTCAAAGTACGAAAAATGACTGGAATACGTTATATATACATTCGAATTGCGATATATGCTGAATTGTCAGGTAAGGTAACTACATAAGGTGTCTTTTGAGCGGTCAATTTACCAAAGTACACATAAAAGATCATAACTTCGTTATGTTTTGAGATACGGAAGAACTAATGTTACTGTCGTAATAAACACTCAAATATAATATATTTCATCAAAATAAAAATAAAAATACGGAACAATCGATTTAGATTGTTGAGGGCCTACACAAAACCACGGAGTGAAAAGGAAAAAAATAGATGGATGGCATCCCTAGTTGTGTTACGTTGCGGGACTGAAGGGCATGTACGGTGTGGAAACCTGGATCCTTAGAGCCAGCAAAAGAAAACGGATAGACGCCCTCAAAATGTGGTGCTGGAGAAAAAGTGCTCAGAATTCCATGGACAACCAGACGCACAAATGTGTCCATTCTAGAAGAGCTAGGCATCCACCATAGGCTTTCAACTATCTGCCTGCAACGTATCTAAAGATACTTCGGACATGTTGCTCACCAAACTGAGGACTCCATCTTGAAGAAACCCATAGCCACTGGAAGTGGAAGGCCAAAGAAGCAGAAAAAGGTCACCAATGCGCTGAAGTGATCAAATATTACTGGTTTCTGGTTCGGAGACCGCAGTTCTCCACGCAACGTAGAACCGCGAGGAATTGAGGAGCCTTGTCTACCACGGAAATTGGAGTAGGGGTTACGATCCTCAACAATGAGAAACCGTCCTGAGAAGAAGTGAAACTAAAGGAAAAGGGAAGGGAAAGAAGATGAGAGGAGTAAGGTCAAGTTGTGTACATGGCCCTTCAGATCTGGTTGTTATAAACATAATCTACTTCAAGCACAGCTTTACAAGTCTTTTCAGTGCGATACTGGAAGAATTTTCCGCTCTGGAACGAAATGCATAAGTAAAGCCCAAAGATAAGGAGCTTACAGCTCTGCCAATTAATAATAATAAATGCAAGTATATCAATTTAAAAGTTTTTTTTAATATAAATAGATAAATAATTACCATCTTTTAACGACGCAATTAAGTAATAAAATTACCTCAAAGGATTTTCTTCTAAAAAGTTTATTTTATTTTATTTTTATATTAACGTATCACGTTTTTTTTACAAGACACGATGCTTTTCAACACAATGTGAACAAATTTTTATTAAAACAATTAAAATTAGTTCATTACTTTTTGACAAAAAGTTTCTTTTATTATTTGTGCTGGTGCTCAGATGAAAGAAAAAAATTTTTTTTTTAAATTTCATTGTTTTGCGAGAAAACATAATAATGAATTTTTTTTTTTACATTAAGTCCACACAGGAGGCCCTGAGGAAAATAATTTCCCTCAGGGCCTATTTCATCTTTGAGGATGCTGTTTGGAGGGTCTTTTTGAGGAAAGGAAGGAGTGCAGACATACTAGAGAAAAATTAAATTAAAAAAATCTATTAAAAACATCATAGAAACTAAATAACGGAAAATCAAAGAAATCTACCAGTCCGCCTCAGCACAGGACCACCTAGTGAAGAGGACTAAGAACAAATGGATGAAATATTTATATCCATCATCATATCTTGTAATTGTCATCAAACCTGCAACTAAATAGTCACTAATAAAAAAAAAATAAAAAAAATATGAGTCTTGAAGAGACCCATGTTGTAAGAGGGAGAAAACACAGGGGCCGGTAAATGGTTCCACATCCGAGCTGTTGAACTCAAGAACGAGTCGTAAAAACGACCCGTTCTCGTGTGACTAATGTCAACCGTGTACAAATGTTGGGCGCGTGTTTGGCGTGTTTTCCGACTATGCACCGGTGATGAGGGGATCAACGACGCCAGTTCCTTGGAGCATTTTCCATTGTAATACCGGTAGAAGAAGCACAGCATTCCCACCTGACGCCTGTTCTCTAAAGATTGCAAGATGGGAAAATCTATCAAACGGACCGCCCGTTTCTGCACAGAGTCAAGGGTTTTTTTAAGGTATTTTGGAGCTCCAGACCAGAGGTGGCTGCCAAATTCAACCGTGGGGCGCACTTGCGATTTGTACAAGGTAAGCATTTGTGTACTATAAAAGTATCTACGGGCCCTGTACAGTACGCCCAGATTCTGAGAGGCTAATGTAACTCTGGTTTCGATGGAGCCCCCATACCTGAGCTGGTCACTTAGAGTTACACCAAGCATATCAATGGAGGTCCCGTTCGGAAGAATTCTTCCGTTGAAGGAGACTAGATTATCTTTTCGATCCCTTTTAGACGTTATCAAACATGATTGGGTCTTTGAAACATTAAATTCGACGAGGTTATTCTTACCCCAAGAGAAAACACTCTCGAGGTAACCTTCCATTCTCTGCTTCAAAGCCCTCCGAGCTATTGGGGTTTGTGTGCTCTTTTGAGGCTTGTCAAACAAAAAGCTATCATGGACTGTACTGTCATCAGCGTAACAATGAATCGGTGCACATGACAAGAGGTCATTGATGTGCAACAAAAACAAAGTCAGAGACAGAACCGATCCCTGTGAGACGCCAGCATTTATCGAATGCCAGAAAGAGGTGAAACCGTCAGGAACCGCCTGAATTGACTTCCCCCTCAAAAAGTCGGCAATTCACGCACACAAGGATGCGGGAAGTCCGTACGAACGCAGTTTGTTGACAAGCGCTCGATGCCAAACCCGGTCAAAGGCCTTGGAAATGTCCAGTCCAACCGTTTGGGTCTCACCAAAACGTTCCAAAAGGCACCGTCCCCAAACATGCGTCACATACACGAGAAGATCACCGCACGAGCGGTTCCGCCGGAATCCGTATTGACGGTCGTTAATAATTTTGTTCTTTTCAAGGTATGTGAGCAGTTGGTCGTTGATCACACGTTCCAACACTTTTGACAGAACAGATGTGATCGCTATGGGGCCTTAGTTGGCTGGGTTGGAGCGGTCACCCTTCTTTGGAATGGGGTGAATGATCGCTTTTTTCCAACCAGAGGGCACAGAGCCAGACTTCAGGGACATCTTGAAAAGCTTCGTCAAAGTTGGAGCTATTTCTACAGCGCACCTCTGCAATATCAGGGCAGGAATTACGTCAGGCCCGCTAGCTTTTTTAACATCAAGCCCTCGTAAGACTTGAAGTACATCCCGATGCCGGATCCTCAGCTTTTTCATACGAAAACCGCAATGAGGAACCGACGGCGGGGTGGCACCTTGATCATCGAGGGTCGAGTTTTTCGCGATCATTTTGCCGAATAAGTTAGCCTTTTCGGCGGCGGTATTTTCTAGAGAGCCGTCTGGTCTGGTAAGAGGTGGCAGACTGTGTTTACAGAAATTGCGACCTATTGAGCCCGCAAGCGACCAGAACGCTCTGCTGCCGTGCGGGCAGGCAGCCAGCTTTCTGCAGATCTGCAGGTCGTTCTCGAATTTTGACCTGTTAATGATCCTCTTGCATTCCTTTGCCATTTTTCAATTTTCAATAAATAATAATTTTCCAAAAGAAGCAAACACATTGTGATTTGACATTTTAAATAAATAAAAAAAAATGTTTTACGTCACTTTATTGATATTCAGCCCTATTATAAGTATGTTTCCCGCTATCCCACACTCCACTCCCCCACTTCCCTCCCACAACTGACGCACTGTCCCACTCTAATTTACTGTCCCTTTCTTTCTTAACAATTTTTATACATATATATTTTTATTACTCAGTATTTGTTAGTATGTTTATAACAGTCCTGACGATGGTACGGAGGAACCGAAACCTGTAGACAAAATATCAATAAAGTGACGTAAAACAAAGTATTTTCTTTTTATCTTCTTTATCTAACATCTTATCTAACACACTATGTAAAGAGTAATATTTGTTTGTTTGTTTGGTTGTTTGTGTGTTTGTTTGCATCGAATAGGCTCTGAAACTACTGAACCGATTTGAAAAATTCTTTCGCTGTTGAGAAGCTACACTATCCCTGAGTGACATAGGCTATATTATATTTTAAAAAAAAATAAGCATCTTTACTAAAACTTCAATAATGTAACCCAGGGTGTAAAAAAATTACCTAAAATATTATTTAAATCGCGTGCGCTGCGAAAACTATTGACGATAGAATAAAATAATGTACGACGACTTTATAGAACACATCATTATTTACAAAAAAAGTTGCGACAGCATATGTCTAACTATTATGGTTATGCCACAATAAGTATTCTTTCATTTTAAAATTTAAATTAATATGTCGCCGCTTGAAAAGGCTCTTTATTTGTAGCTTTGTTTTAATCCTTATCAAAATAAATTAATTCATATTCAAGACAGCTTCAATACCTTTTTTTAACTTTTTTAATTTTTCAATTCGGATATTTAATTAGAAAGATATCACGAGTTTAAAATTGTTAGTATTAGAAAAAAGTTTCGGCTACGGGCCGCGTGGGAGAGGAGTCAAGAAATGCAGTGCCAGGGGGGTTTGCGGGACGGTGGAGCGGGAGAGCGGTGGCGGGGAAGGTGGAAGTGGAACGCTGGAGGGGAACGCACGGGAAAGGACATGTAAGGAGTAACATTTTATTTATTTGAAAATGGCATGTATTATAAAAGAAAGTCCAAAAAAACGTGCAGCTCGCAAAAACTCAGAAACAAGTCCCGGTTCGATCAAGGGAGTTATATGGTGTGGTAGATCTCTATCCCCCCTACGAAATAAGGGTATCCGTTTTTACCTAAAGGCCGTGCTTTTAAAGATATAAGGGCTGAAAATTTCGCCCTCTTGAAATTTCTAGAACAGTCTTCCGGAAAGTTCTAGAAGGTTCCATAGAGCTGTAGAAAGTTGTGGAAGGAGTGGCGGAGTATGTCGTGGAATGATCAGGAATAGGAAATCGGGAACATCATTGTGCAACATTCCAGAACACTATCTTATTGTCCTGAGCGAAGCCGGGTAACCCAGCTAGTTAATATATAAAACAAATTCGGGTTAGTTACACTATTTGTAACTCGAGAACGGTCGGGCCGATTTTGATGATCTTTGATTTGTTGGATTTGTCTCCACCCTGGAAAGGATAATAACTATTAAAAGATCATAAAAATAACGAAAAATATAGTTATTAAGAAAAAAAATTTCCCCCCATACATTTTTTATGGAACGAATTCTCATATTTGAAAGAGCTGCGGCCATTTTGTGATAAGTACCTCTAATGTTGAATAGTGAGTTCCAAAAATTCAAACCATCAAATGTCAATGCACTGATTGTTTTGCTTTTGTTATTAAACTTTTTTTTTTAATTATTTATTTGGCTTTCACCCATTAAGGGTGTCCTTGGACATTTCTTTATTTTAAAAATTATTCACATATTCATTTTTTTCACATGGTCGGTTTTTTTTAAATTAGTGACATAGTCAGGTTCTTAAAATTAGTTACATTTTCAGTTTTTTACATGGAATAGATAAATTATATTAGCAAATATAGACAATAGACTAAGACAAATATTCATATGATTATGCAAGTTGTACTAACATACAGAGTTGGTATTGATAATAATTACAAAATAGTAGAGTAGGAAGATGTACAGGTTCCAAAAAAATAAAAACCTGTACAATTGTACTAATAACACTGCAGGAACAAATGCATACGTATGGAAGAGAAAGAAATGTGATTGATGCTTAAATGTTAAGGCCATTTTTACAAATAAATGTTGCTACCAAATAGTGAATTTCAGGAGAGTTGATATCTACTGATAAGGCAGGGTACACTGGTAGAGAATTCAGTTTTAGGTTTTACCAATTCATGTAGTTATGTAGTTTGGAAATTGGTAATTTATAGGACACTCAAAAAAATTATGGTCTAAAGTGTCAATCACAATAAGGCGAATTGACTATGTGGAATCAATTCAAACAATAAATGTGATAACTCTCATTTCACTACTTAGGCTATTAAGTTGCTAAATACAATCTTAATTTCGTTGTTTCCCCTTAAATTACAACCCTACCAACTGCTGAGATAGGTACTCTAAAATATTATTATCGTCGCGCTCAACTCGCTCTGTTTGCTTTTCGGCTGCGCTTAAACTTTGCAGCGTGGATTCAGATTTTCCTATAAACCGCTTAAGTCGTTAGTGCAAACAGCCCTCGTATTACATAGTTAGCTTGTTTTCAATTGCGTGTTGAATGGATGTTATGGTAGAGCGGAGACTGTGGTTAATTTGTCACGTCAAGTTTTTTTTTTCAAGTCCGATCTTCGCACACTTTAAGATGGTGATAACAATGCATAATAATATTATACAGCTCTGGGTTTCTCGTATAAGTAATTTCCGAAGTGAGAGTGTAAATTTTTTTTTTCCACGTAAAAAATGCCAAAATTTATTGCATTTTTTTAATTTAGGTGAAGGAATGAACGCAGTAGTGGTAAATAAAAAAAATATTAAAAAAGTGGACTTAGCAGGCCAAAACAGAGGACTAAAACCAACC
Source organism: Limnephilus lunatus (assembly GCA_917563855.2). NCBI lineage: Eukaryota > Metazoa > Arthropoda > Insecta > Trichoptera > Limnephilidae > Limnephilus > Limnephilus lunatus. Next base: position 86,668,633 of record OU830594.1, on the reverse strand, counting down.
TTAATATATGGCAGTGCGGCATATAACTGGAAGTGGAAGACTAAAAGTGGACAGACTATTGTTGAAATGTGATCCATTTGTAGTAAAACTACTTGTACTCCTTGATCCTTGATCCTTGATCCTTGATCCGTGATCCGTGATCCACGGTCCATGATCCGTGATCCGTGATCCATGATCCGTGATCCGTGATCCGTGATCCGTGATCCGTGATCCGTGATCCGTGATCCGTGATCCGTGATCCGTGATCCGTGATCCGTGATCCGTGATCCGTGATCCGTATCCGTGATCCGTGATCCGTGATCCGTGATCCGTGATCCGTGATCCGTGATGCAAGGAATCCGGAAGGAATGCAAGGCATCAGCCTAATATCAGTTAGTTCAATGACAAATATTAGGTAAGCATTACTTATATGGTTTGAACATCAACATCGAGCAGATGAATGATTCTTCTCCCTAGGAGTTTAAGGCAAAGAATATATGGCTCGATTGTCGAAAATAAGAGTTTGGATGAAACGATGTTCGAATGTGAATGAAAGAAGGAGTGTATCCCATGACAGATATGTGTTGCGGTACCTACATCCTCTCTGCCCACCCATGCGGAGAAACGACGTGATAGTTGGAGTGAGATTACTTCGTTGTTTGATTATTCACACACCGTCACATCTTATGTATTTAAACCTGTTTCTCACCAGATCATACTCTTTCGTGTCACATACATACCGAGGTTATTTAATTTTATATTTAGCCCGTTTTCCAAATGATGCCTCACCTTATTTTCCCAACAAGTGCTGCTACTTGTATAGGAACTCGAGGTTTATAGGGAAATTGAAATATGGAAATATTATAGATAAAACCAGCAATAGGAAATGCATTTCCTGAAAAGCTACCGGAAATAGATTTTCCAGTTTACTGAGCGAAAGGCAACCGCAACGCCGGCCACTTCTGAATACAGAATTGATAAGTGAAGTTGATTTCCTAGAAGCTTTGTTGCTCAAAATATGCTTTATAGATTATAAATATCGCAAAAGACTTAGAGGGTAAATCAAGATTTCTGTTCTGAGAACGGGTATCTTTGACTGTGATTTTTATGATAGAAAAATTGTTATCAGACGTGCGTGTGTATTTAGAGATTTAGAAACTCATCTTTGCAGACGGAAAAAAGTGTCTTGCTGAAGTGTTTGTAAATATACTATACATGTAGTTTCAATGTCTCTCAATCGATGTCGTTAGAGTATGTAGTTGATGATAATTTTTCTCAACAAATTTTGTTAGTGTATGCAGTTACAAATATGTATTTTTAAGGTGTCTCGTTACGTATCATTGGTAGTATTGTATAATATAGACAATAATCGTTGCCTCAGTTCTTAATTGTCCAAACGAACATTTTAGTTTTTGTTCAATCTCGACTTTAAAACTAAAAATAAAGCATAAGAAATGATAGTTTATCACTTAACTAAGAATTATTCAAACTAATGAGACCTTTAACTTTACGGAAATAGCTTTATCTTAAACACCTATCATAATGTTTTATTGAAAAAATGAGAGAAAACCTTCTCCTCCTGAATAATTTTCAAATGGTCGTTTGGACAAATAAGAACTGAGGCGACGAATAATTGCCGAACTTTGGGTCGCACCCCCGAATGATTACGAATATAGCCGATCATATCCGATTTACAGGCGGGTATCTGCAGTGATCGGTTCCCCCGCCACAGATTAACACAGAACATCCTATAAAACAAGACTCGTAATCTCTGACGAACCGAAGAATTGTTGAAAACTCCCGATTATCAGAATTATATTGTTAATCAGAGCAAATACCAGTACCCCACAATAACTATTGAACAAACTGTCTTCAGAGATATGATAGAATACGTTTTAGTAAATCATTAGCTATAAGTCAGATGAAATGCAAATTTTAGAAGTATTGCCTGTAAGACCATTTACGCACTACAGATTTTTCACTATTTTTTAAATATCTTCGCCTCATTTCTTAATTGTCCAAACGACCATTTTTGTTTTTGTTCAATCTTGACTTTGAAACTAAAAATAAAGCATAAAAATGATATTTAATTAAATGAAGACAATATTAGCGAAACTCAATCAAAATCTGAAGACAGGAAAATCAGAAAAAGATATTGGTTCCACTGGGACTTGAACCCAGATACCTTAGTATTCATGGCCAACTGCTCTACCGATTGAGCTATGGAACAAAAAAAATGATAGTTTATCACTTAACTAAGAATTATTTAAACTACTGAGACCTTTACCTTTACGGAAATAGCTTTATCTTAAACACTTATCATGATTTTCGTAGTTAGTTTTGGGGTGTTATGCCTTGTTGCGCTACCTCCTTTTATAGCCGACGTTTCGGACAGCGTTGCAGTGTCCATCATCAGGGCAGGTCAATCACACACTCTACACTAACAATTACACATCGTTGGATCTACCGGATCTGCCCTGATGATGGACACTGCAACGCTGTCCGAAACGTCGGCTATAGAAGGAGGTAGCGCAACACGGCATAACACCCCAAAAACTAACTACGAAAATGCTTTTGGCCGTGAAAATTTAAGAACTTATCTGACATATCATGATATTTTATTGAAATAATGAAAGAAAACCTTCTCGTCGTTTGGACAATTAAGAACTGAGGCGACGATATATAACCAGTTATAAGTTTATATAAATTAACTTATGATAGATTATATAAATTAACTTGTGATGTTCCCTTGAAGAAATTATTTTCATAAAAACGGTGCTCTAAAAATATTAATATTGAAATTATTAATTTATTAAGCAAATCTTTCACGGATAAATGCTAGTAGTCAAGAAGTTTCGTGGTTGAAGATTATCTCGATGACGCCCTGGTAGTAATATAATAAATGTAATCGAAACTTTGCCCTGAATACGTAAGTAATTTCCTACTTCTTTTCCCCATCGTACTCCCTTCCTGGTTGTGAGTCTGATTAGGGCTAAAAGGGAAAGTATATGGAGAATAAGAAATTTTGGGAAATACCTGGCTATTTAGAACAACCACGGTCAAAACCATTTTTCATTTTGAATGGCAGTATTTTACCAGGTCCTCTAGCACAGTCGATCGATAAGGATAGATAGGATGATTTTCGGTAACTTTTCATCGCCAACAAATTAGTAACCGTTCATAATGACTAAGTGTTTGTAATATATTCGACGACAACTATTTTTTATACGTTAGCGATCCGCAGTTATCCTACGGAATCATGAGAAGTTACAAAAAGTTATCCTATCAATCCTTATCGATCTACCATGCTAGAACCCCAGTACATTACTGAGAGACTCTTCCAATGCATTTTCAATCGTTAATCATAAAATAGGGTTGAATGCAGTGATTAAATTGCAGTAAAATAAGGTTCTCTATAGCTTTCAGCAGTAAAAAAAGGAAAAATAATCTTTTTTTAATATATTTCCCCTCGCAACTGCAAAAGACGTTTAGCAACTGGAAAAGTCAAGCGTCAAAGGATTTGATCCGCCTTTGCCCTGGGGCAAATAATTTATTGGAGATTGAAAAGCGCATTTTCATTTATTTTCCCTATTAAGTATGTTGGTTAAATTTCGTTTGAACTGCGAAAGCTGGTACTATATGTATAACAAAATTGTAAAAATGAAATACATATTTTATGAGTGTTTTTCTTAAAGGTATGTGAAGGTTAATTGGTACAAGTAGACTACGGGTTTTTGGTTATCAGATTTGAATATATATCATCTTCTTCCCATCTCATTTATAAATAAACTGATAAAAAATATTTATTTTATTAATATATATTTTTTTATTCTTAATTAGTAAAACCTCAAATTGTAACATTTAATTAATGTAGACAATATAAGTTATTATTACTCAATCGAAAATTTAGTCAGATCTTGGAAAAACTATTTTTTTTACAAAATTAAAATTTTATCTAGTTGATAAAATGGTATTTGTTTTTACGATATAAGAAATAAGAAATAAAAAGAAATTTCGTTCAGGAAAAATTCAGTTCAAAATAATATGTAGTATGATACGTTTTTAGATTTTCACGGAGAAAAGCATTTTCACTATTTGTTTTTGGGGTGTTATGCCGTGTTGCGCTATCCCTTCTTTGGCCGACGTTCCGGACAGTGTTGCAGTGTCCATTATCAGGGCAGATCCGACTAAAGAAGGAGGTAGCGCAACACGGTAAAACACCCCAAAAACAAATAACGAAAATATGTAGTATATTTGCGGCACTTTCCGGAATGATAGATATTCTCAGTAACCCTCAGGTGTAAGACCACCATTCAAAATTGAAACGTTGCGTGAAATGGCTTTAGCGGTGTATTATATAATAGATAAACAACTCTTCTTTGCTAGATAACCAAAGTTTACAATTTTCAAACATTCTCGGATTACGAATAACCCGACAATGTTTTCAAATCTACTCTACCACCACAGTAAGCGTAAAATGTTACTTGTGTCATGATGAGGGTCTTAGCAAGCGATGAATCGAACACGAACATCTGGGTGGGACCCAAATGCGATGCCAACTCAGCCACTGACCGGTCAATCATCTTTTCACGACTTTGTTTGTGTCAGGTTCTATATAAGTGACGTTTTAACACACCCGGTATTTTATCAATAGTATCTATAAAAATAAATATTCACGATTTTTTTAAAAATAAGGCTGTATTTCTCTAATAACTAAGAGCCTAACCACCACCCCTTTCCACGTATATTTGTGGCATATTGGACGGCCTCCTTAGTCCCGATTTTTAATTTGATTAATTAATTAATTAATTTTTAGTATTTTATAATTAATTCAGTTAATGTAATATATAGTATATTTGCGGCATGTTCCACAGTGGAAGATACATACGTAACGTAAGTATCGCCATGGTGTAAGACCACCATTCAGAATAGAAACGTTGCTTGATATGGCTGTAGCCGTGTTTGGTGACCAGATCTGAATATTCAGGTACTTCCCCACCTTCCTTTTCCCATCTCTTTCCCCTCCTCACTACCTTCAGACTCACAACTTACCCCAATTGGGGATACCATAGTCTCACTGGCTCCAGACGGGAGCATTTGATGACTTTTGTATAGTATTCATTAAAAAAAAACGAGTGTGCTTTAAACCACATGACTGAAGTAAAACTTCACTAACTTATATCTCCCTCTCAACTTCCGTTCGCCTCACCCGATCACACTTTTCATAACGCTCTCGTCACACATTCACCAGCTTACTCCCCAAGTCAAGCGTGCGTGAAGAAGTTTTACTCAAATTTAAAAAAATATATATTTTTCCGGTATGTACACTTCTTTCCTTTTACAGTTGTCATTCAAACCCTAGTCCGACACAAGTTGATAAATTAATATAGTAAAAATATAGACTAATTCATTGGTTCGTGCCGCAACTTCTTTGAACGCCCCCGACTTTTGTTTCATTCATGTTCAACTAAGTAATTTTCTCAAAATTGTGCCACCCTTACATCGGCATTTAACATTTTTATTGAAGTAAAACTTCTTTACGCACACTCGACTTGGGGCGGGGGGTAAGCTGGTGAATGCGTTACGAAAAGTGTGGTGCGTTACGAAAAGTGTGATGCGAACGGTAATCGATGCGAACGGTGATCAATGCGAACGGTGATCGATGCGAACGGTGATCGGGCGAGGCGTGCATAATGCACAACTAAGGTAAGGCGTACATACTAAGTAAGGTAAGGTGTCATATTTCACCCCAATGTCACCCCAATTTCATATGTTCTTTAATAAGTTAGTGAAGTTTTACTTCAGTCGTGTGGTCTAAAGCACACTCGTTTTTTTCCATTTAATTCCTTTTATCGCCAATTTACCGAATTACTTTCCCATTAGGTGTACTGTACAGTAGTAGACTAAACCCAACTGAATATTCGCACGTAAGGGAAGGTATTTTTTACTGCCAGTAGAAACATTTAGTTGGAATTTGTAGGGGCGATTGAAAGGAATGTGGTGTTAACGTTTTGGAATGGCTGCTAAGTAGCAAAAATGCACCCTCGTTTCAAACTGCCGTCGAAAAAGGGGTGATTTTGGAGGCACTTTGAATTAAAATGGGAAATGCTATTTAGTGCCTTTTTCACATTAAATTCTTTGAGAGCGGAGTTTTATTTATTGTTTGTATCATTTATTTATGATGCAATCCTCTTAAATTTTAATGATTGTTTGTGTGCAATCTATGTCAATATTTGAATAATTGTACTCAGTGCTTTTTACGGTGCTCCAGATTTTATGTACGGGTTGAATCTTTCCCAAATGAAAGACTAAACCCTTCCACACACATTTCCACAAATGAATATCTAGTAAATTCACGCAATGTAAGTGCACTATATAAGTATAATAAATACAAAACAATACAAGAACAATACGTCAATCCACCAGAAACATAATGGGAAAATATTTCACCGACTCCAGATATTTTCATATCAGAGGGTTCGGCTCTGATGAAATCCTAACTGGTCCGATAAATCCTACTGATCCCTCAATATAAATATTTAAAAAATCTTTCGTTATCCTACATGTATTTAAAATGGCCGACTTTTGCATTTTTATGTACAAATTTTTTTGACAAATCTAATACGCCTAAATTTTGAATTAGAGAGCTAGGTATAATGCCAGTAGCCGAAATAACTAATGGTAATATTTTTATAGTCTGAGAATGCCAAATTCTTTTAATCTCATTTCCTAAATCTGTATATTTTCTTATTTTTTCAGAAACAGTATTCTGAATATTACAAGAATTTGGAATAGCGACATCAATGATATAAGTTATTTTCTTAATTTTGTCATGTAAAACTATATCGGGTCTATTATGACTAATTGTTCCGTCTGTTAGAATAGTTTTATCATAATAAATTTTATAAAATTCATTTTCTAAAAATGAATTTGGTTCATATTCATAATATGGTACATTACGGCAGTCAATCAAGTTATATTTAATTACCAAACTTTGGTGAATTATTTATAAAACTTGATTGTGCCTAAATGTATACTCGGACGGCGCTAATACAGAACATCCCGATATAATATGTTTAGCTTTATTATTATGTTTTTATTTTTTATTAAATTATTGTAAAACTCCATATCTCGATACAGGAATGCCCTAGTGAGATGTGCAGTTTATGTTTTTATGTTTTTCTAATTTTTCAATAAAAAAATAAATCTATTTTATTGATTTTATATTATCGGTAAGGCACTCGACTTGCAATCCGAAGATCGCGGATTTAATTTTTTTACATTAACTCTACACAGGAGGCCTGAAGGAAAATAATTTCGCTCACGGTCTATGTCATCTGAGATGCTGTGTGTAGTGTAGGGTCTTTCCAAGGAGAGGAAGGAATGAACATTAGTCTTGAAGAGACCCATGTTGTAGGAAGGAGGAAACACAAAGACCGGCAAATCGTTCCATAGTTGAGTTGTTGAACACAAGAACGAGTCGTAGAAACGACCCGTTCTCATGTGACTAATATCAACCGTGTAAAAATGTTGGGCGCGTGTTTGGCGTGTTTCCCGACTATGCACCGGTGCCGAAGGGATGAATGACGCTGGTTCCTCCGAGCATCTTCCATTGAAATACCGGTAGAACAACAATAGCATTCCCACCCGACGCCTGTGCTCTAAAGATTGTAATCCGTTTGTTAAATTAGGAGAATCTATCAGACGGACCGCCCGTTTCTGCACAGAGTCGAGAGTTTTTTTAAGGTATTTTGGGGCTCCAGACCAGAGATGGCTGCCAAATTTAACCGTGGGGCGCACTTGTGCTTTCTACAGGGTTTCAGTTGTGTCCTAAAGTATCTGCGGGTCCTGTAAAGTACGCCCAGTTTTTGAGAGGCGGCTAACTTCACTTTGGCTTCGATGACGAATGAATTTTATTTGATTAATTCGTATTAGTTTGCAATTAATTAGGAAAAAAGTAGCATATTTGCGGTTGCTGCACTTTCCGGGGTGGTAGATATTCTCATCAAGGTTGAGTGCTTATCAATACTCAGCCCAAGATATTTTTCCTGTATCAGGATTTACAAGTGGTTCTTTTCACTTTGACGGCCTCCGTGGTCGAACGGCTAAGATCCTCGACAACGAATCCAGTGGTCGCGGATTTGAAACCTGGTTATTATTTAATTAACATATATAATTACACATCTATGCATATCATCTTTACGGTAAGTGTTTGGTGACCAGATCTGAATACTGAGGCACATCCCAACCTTGTTCTACCTCCTATCTTATTACCAACCTCTTTCAGCCTTCCAGCATACTCCAATTGTGGTTGCCATGGTTGTGGTTGTGGCTCCGGGCAGTTGGAAGCAGTAAATTTATATATTTATGTCTGTAACCGATGGTGTAAAGGATGGATGGTACCACTAGTTTGCCATATTACATGAGATTTAATCATAGATAAAATAAATTACATTTCAAGAACAAAATTAAATTATTAAAGTAATAGAAAAAACATAAAAAATCGGTACCTGCAGTATATTGAAAGAGTTTATATCAGATACTGACAGATGCCAGCAGGGAGAGAGCTTATATCAGTTGCCGATAGATGTCAGTAGAGGTAGCCGGGTAGCAGTGGCTGTCGAGAGCGGTCAATCGCCAGCCTACCGAGCAGATTCAATTAGCATCCAATATAGACAGGTCGTGCGACCATAAGTATAATTATTGTAAATACGTAAACTCATAATAAACCAGTTTGCATCAAGGACTTATTGTTAATAAGAAGTACTCCCACAGATCAAATAGTGTTTGATTGTAAATAATACAAACGTTAGAGTACCTAACGTTAACTTAACACAAGTAAGTACACATAAGAATAAAAATAATAACATAAATAAATACATACATTTATGAATGAAAAGATCGTCCTTCAGGGAGGTCGCGACATACATCACTCGTTGAATGAAGAGCTGAACCACTCGGAAGCAGCCGCGACAATGACGTTGATGACTTCCGTGTCGTGCCCCAGAAGCTGATATAGCGACAATGCTGGCCGTAAAAGTCAGCAATGTGGGGTAGTATGGCGGGCAATGAGTTCACCCTACCTTCAATGAACATCTTAAAAGCACTGCAGAACCTTGAAAGCTGCTTAAGTTTCATGTCTCTTATTATAACACAACCATTGCATTGCTGGGTATTGTCAATTCTAGTTTGGTAATTACATTAAACGTATATAAAAAATAATGTTTCATTGTTTGTCCCTTACGTGGTCCCAAAACCATTGATCCGTTTGGGATGAAACTTTGGTGATTTGTTGTACGCACACCAGCGATGGTTTCTATATATAGTAGTGAGCTCTGGCATTATGAAATTATTTCCCATACTATTCATGCGATTGCTATGAATCTTTGGTGAGTTATTGTGCGCACACCCACAATGGTTTACATATATACAGGTGAGCTCTGGAATTATGAAATTTAGCAAAACAATAACTTAATTTTGGAAAATAGCAATAGATGGCACGCGAGCCGTGGAAAACTGAATGAATGGAACGCGAAAGGATGAAGTGGAACGCGGGAGGGTGGTTGCGGGACGGGGGAAGCAGGAGAAGAGAAGGAAGGGGATGCGGGAGAGGATGTAGAATCGGAAGGGAAAAGGGACGAATGGGAAAGGATAAGCAGTGAGAAAAAAATTCTTCATTGCAAGAATGCCGGGAAATCGCTAGTAAAATATAAAAGAGGCATGCACACTGCTAAGTCACCAAACGTAGTAAGCCACATAATAGCAATCAATATAATGTTACCTTAAGAAAGTTTTTAAAACAGAATTACGTCTTTCGATGTTTTCAAAAATGTATGACAAGTTTTTCGAATAAAAAAACCTAAAAATTTACTTATTAATAACTACTTCCAAATCTAACAATTTTAAAGGTAAATTTTGAAAAACCCTTACGTTTTAAAGAGTAATTAATTTATAATGTCACTCCATGAAGGGTTACCCTTTGTTAAAAGTTATAATATTGGCCACGTGCCACCCCTACTTTAAGGTTGTTCTTGTTTCACCGTGTTTGCCCTCACATAACCTCTCTAATACACTTATCGGATGTTCACACATCGCGAGCACATTACCTAATGTTTTGTAATGCACAAAACAAACTAACAGGGAAGTTTCTTGGAACAATATCATTAAACTTACGGAATATTTAGTTTAATTTCTTTACATTATCTTTACACAGGAAGCCCATGAGGAATTAATTTCTTTGTCACCTTTAGTGATGTTTTTTGGAGGGTACTTTAAGGAAACTAATAAAAGGAAGTTCTGGAAGGCAAAAAGCTACAAAGATTGGGTAGGAATCTGGGCCTCAGGGTTTCCTTGATATTAGCCGTCAACACCTAGATAAACCTCACTCCATGAACCCGGGTACCCCTGCTAAGACACCAATAACCAATAAATAGTGGGACGCGTTGCCGCCTTCCAAATTGTTGCTGATAGATATACCTTTACTTCATACCATTTTAAACCATTATCATTATTATTATCAATTTGGGAAGCGGGTATTGGTATCGCTTCCTCAGGAACCATTAATTGGTTAACCATCAACTCTACCATAGGTCATCCCAAGTGGTTCGCTGCGTTTGGTGACTTGGCAGGGGTGTCCGGGTTCATGGGATGGGGTTTGTCCGGGTCTTGGCGGCAGATGTGTCTACCCACCTGCTGCATAGTGGGCCGAATCGAGAGAGACTGTTTGAGGGAAGCCTTTTGACTTCTCCAGCCAGACTCTCTCAACCCATCGCTTTGCATCACAATTGAAGGTATGGATTCAAACGTCTATCACTCCTGGACAGACCCCGAATTTCTACCCACCCCTCATACCTTTTTCCTTCCCAGAACTTCCTCTCCTTCCTCTCCTTAAAATACTATCAATACAGCTTCCCCTAAGATGAAACAGGCACTAACGGAAATCATTTTCCTCGGGCCTCCTGTGTGAAGCTAATGTAAAAAAAATCTCATTTACCAAACCACGTGTTAAACCATATTTACCACAATATAAGCCCTTGAGGTGAATTTTCTCAAAAACGGTGCTATAAAATCATATTGTGGAGGTCGAACAATGTCATCATCTGCAGGCGGCGATCCGATTGGTCCCCCAGCGACCAATAGGAATTCAATCTCTGTCACAGAACTTTCGCTCGCGCTGCGAGGCGGGTATAACTCCGATCCAAAAAGTGAACCGAATCTTTCGTCAAATCATAAGTCCCCTTCGATTTGTTTATGGTCCCCGGCTACTAAATCAACCAATAGGAATATTTTGTTTTTGTTGCATTTTTTTGCTTTATTTACGTTTAATTGAAATTTACATTTCCGACTCAATAAGTACGAATATGAATTTTGGGAATTCGCGATGGAATGAAAAATGGGAGAACAGGACCCGCAATTGGAACAAAATTAAAGGTGGGAGTCTTCCTTTGGTTGTTATTTCAGTGTTCCTAAAGTATTCTTTGAAATGTATTGCGTAAATTGTATTTTAAACTGTGTTGTACATGTACATGTTTCCGTTTTCAGAACATATTTATGTTTAACCCGGGATCTAATAATTGACGCTGTCCAACATCACGATTACATCTTAAAAAGGTATACATGTTTTCTATATTGCACTTTCTTGCAATTGCTGTTCTTATTTTCAACATTTTTTATATTTTTATCAGTATATTAATAAATTTATTCCTACTTTTCAGTGGAATCTGAACCGAAAAAACTTTACTTGTTTACAATATAACATTTTTTATCCACGCTCCAATATATTCGCTTTTATTTCTGGAGATGGTTACATGAGGTTAAGGCAAATACTATCAGTCATGGTGCATGATGCAGAGGTAATTATTATTTTTGTAACTTTCATTTTACAAAAAACGTCAGACAAATTTAATGCATTTGAGTGGGTTTCTTTATATAAGTAATTAGGTATCCTTGAACTTGGTTTGATATGAGAGTTATCATAAATTAAAAGTTAAAAGACATGGGAGGAAATGTAACTACATACATGCATAGGTATGCACTATAATACACATATACAAATACAATAAAAATTGCATAATTTTACAAATTTCCATAGCTGAACCAATATAGTTTTTAGAAAATATAACCTATCGGTTTTTTTATGATTTCAGGGAAAATATGGTGAGCTGAGCTATAATAATTGCCAAATAAACATATATAATGTTTTTTTAAGCCCCTTATGAAGAATCAATTATCTTATGCAAAGTAATGTCTCCTTGGACCTTGATTATATTATCTTGGAAATATGATAAATTTATTTTAGACCTGCCGAAAGATATAATAGGCACGTTCAAAAGAGAAACTTATATTTAAAACAACGTCTTCATGTGGCAATTTGCTACAGAAATATAACCTGCTTATATTGTATTCTTATTTAAAAAATGTAGGTACATGTATTTCTGAGTTTTACATTTTTCTGTTATAAGATGAACATTTTTATAAATTCAGTAGTTTTGTGAAACGCATAATCATATTTTAATTATATATTCTTGTATTTCCTGTTTCTACGTGTCTATAATAAAATTATTATCATGTAATTACGAGTTTTATTTTTTAAATAATATTTTAGGCTAATGATTTGGGTGATATTGGATAGGCCCCAAAAGAAAATTATATTGTCTATGGTCGCGCCATTTTATGTTGTTGCTTACTCTATCTTCGTCTATGGTGCGTGACGTCACAAGTGATAAGTAAAAAAAGAAGTGGAAAAATTATTGCATTTTGATGGTGAAATAGTGACCAAATTTTTCACGTACTAGCCTATGCTAAGGCCCGAAGTTATCGATCTAATGGGTGGTTTGGTATATTTATGTCACCGATCATTCTGCTTTAAACTCCCGGTCAAGACACAACTTGTACCTATACCGTATTTTTTCGCCCTTCACATTCATTATTATTGTTAATATTTAACTATGGAATTGAATTATGTGTCTGTTGTAATTTGTAAATAAACTTGTAAGTATTGTACCGACATCTTGCTTATTTACTTTACCACACACTTTACACCTTTGACATACGTGAACTCTTCCATAATATTATAAAAATGGAATAGCGCACAAAAGTCCCATCTACTTGGAGTAAGTTGGACTACGTCATCATTGATTGAAGTAGGTTTTAAGGCTGAAAGAGTGGGGAAGAAAAAAAAATGGAGTACAAAAAACTGTAGCAGAACTTGGCTTTCAAATCCAGTTCTGAATGATTTTCACCATGGCGGTACTGAGAGTTCCAAACGCACAGATTAAATCAAATTATTTCTATCCACTCCAGCATTAATTAAAATATGACTATTATTATTACACAAGAAGATGATGAGAACGGATTTTCTGATTCTGCGAATAAACGATGTTTAAATATTACAATATTTACCGTAGTAAGTAAATTTGACGTTGAAATGAATTTCTATAAGAAACTTTGAAAACTTTCATTTGTACGTAATAAAAGTTTTTTATCGCAGCAAGTTTCCTGGCTAAACTAAACAGACTAAATTAATATTAAAATAGTTTGCATTCTTGTGCAAATTTTAAAGCTAGGACTTATTATTCATGTACTTAAAATTATAATAAAAACAAGTTGAAAAGAAACTTGATTAAATATTGGAATAAAATATTAGATTTACGAAAGATTTATTAAATATTTATATTGAGGGATCAGTAGGATTTATCGTTCCAGTTAGGAGTTCTACCGAGCCGAACCCTCTGATATGAAAATATCTGGAATCGGTGAATTATTTTCCCATTTGGTCTCTGGTAGATTGACATGTTGTTCTTGTATTGTTTGGTTTTTATTATACTTATATAGTGCACTTACATAGCGTGGACTGACTAGATGATCATTTGTGGAAAAGTGTGTGGAAGGGTTTAGTTTTTCCTGTGGGGAAGATTTAAAAAAGGAATGCAAAGGAAGCATTAAAAAAGGAATGAAAGATATTAATATTTGAGAAATTGAAAAACTTGAATTAATGAAAACACAATCATTTTTGTACATTTGCACAACACTAAAAGTTTACCACTTCCTAAACGATTGAAGATATTAATCAATATAAGTGTATCTTAGGCGTGTCTGTGTGACCGAAGTAAATACTTTTTTTCTCACATTTTCATTAATGTGAGTAAAAACGAACAGATTATCTATTTAATTGGCCTTGCTTTTTTACATTAGCTCCACATGAGAGGCCCTGAGGAAAAAAAAGATTCCCGCAGGGCCTGTGTCATCTTTGGGGATGATGTGTAGAGGGCCTATTTAGGAAAAGAAAGGAGATGAAATTCTAGGAAGGAAAAAGGTATAAATGGGAACCGGGGGGTCAATATATCCAGGAGTGAAGGACGTCTAAATCAATCTCTCCTACTATTCAGGTTAAGTTTCCCTTAACCAGTCTCTCCGACCCGACCCGCCACTCATTCGCCGCCAACACCTATATAATCTTCTCTCCAGAACCCAAGAACCACCGAACGACTCGGGGTGACCTATGGCGGTAATGGATACTCGGGCCTCTTAAATTTACTGGGACCTGGCGAAGTTTTATTGCAAATAGGTATACATCACACTTTTTGATAATTTCAGTAAATCGAATTTACAAAATAATGGAAACAGTAAGTTTCATAATTCTTCACATTCTATAATATCGAACTTACAGTATAATTGAAACAATTAGTTTCGTAATTTAGATCTTTAAATTAACAGAAAAACATTTTAAAATTTCTAGAATGGACAATAGAGAAAAATTTTAATACTGTTCTAGTTGAAAACATGGTCTAAATTTAGTGAGCCACTTTAAAATTTCTTAGGAAATTACGACAATGGAACGGTAGCTTACTTATTATATTTACTAGCGGGCCTCTTAATTTTATTATCGTAAAAAGACATTGAAGGCTTTCAAGTATTAGAAACTATTTAATTTATACAAAAAATATTAAAGACAATTTTTACTTGGAAAAGTTTATCTTTTTAAAATTTTATCACGTTCAACGAGGACAAAGTGGATCTGTGATAAATCATTGATATTCCATTAGATACTAAATTATTAATTTTACGATTTTTTTTTCGTATTGTTTTACTGATTGATAATAACTTCCTTGAATGCCTCAAGTCCATGTTTCCATTCCATAAAATAATATCGAAAACACGCAGTGCCTGACTATTCGCATACGTAATCCAAGGTTGAGATCATGAGTGCAGAACATCTTTTTCATGCGGATAAAGGTTGGACGAGCTTGCTCAATGCGGCATTTGATTTCAACCTAGTCCAAGTATACAATACTCTGAACCTTCTCTAGTTTCGTTCCAGCAATATAAATAACTAGATACTTTTAATGGAAATATTTATTTATTTTATGAAATATTTTCAGAATGTCAATAATTATTACATTCATAAAATTGCTTTTGAGACGTGCATAGATCAAAATTCAGGCCACGAGGTCAGATCTAAATTCAGGCCTTCACGTATCTTCACCAATTATCTGTGGTACCTACTGTAAAATATCCTTTTTTTTATTTGAACGCGACCTAAAATATCGTATAGTGAATAAATATAAGTAAATAAAAATTAAATTATAGTGTTAAAATGTTCTTAGAGAACGGCGTGATTCCTAAAAACTTGCATACATGAATATTTTGATAAAAAATAATTAATTTCATATATTAAACAATAAACTACAAACTAAATGACAAACATCACGGATAAAAAGTAGAACACACGTGCTAATGACACACAGATTTAGTGCCTACTTAACAGTCTTTCAGTCTTTAAAATAAGGGGCTTCATCACATATCAGCTTGGTGTGATTATTGGTAAACTTTTTTTTCAAAAAAATTTATTGGGTCATATAACATATATTCATTATTATTAGAGCAGAGTTTAGTCTCATGAGTTCGTGGTAAATGAGATAATTATCCCGTATTTTTATTTTATAGGAAATTTCTTTCATCTTCTGTATCAGTGGATAAGTAAATTTGGGATAAAATATTTGGTACATTAACTGATACACGCATTATTTTAGTTGGAAGCAATATATCAAAAGTTTACGTTTGGCTTTTAGAGAGCATAGTTTATAGTGCTTATAGTTTACAGTTGCTTGGAATTGTCATAATTATATTGGTAACTCCATTAGACTGTAATAAAAAACTCTGCATGTAAAAGTTTTATGAATTAGTGGAGAAGTTGGATTGTTATTTTGTTGGGCAAGTGATGCAATGTGCATCAGTGTGCAATGCGCTGTGCACTCAGTGCTCAGTGTGCAGTGCCGCTGCAGAAAGTTTATCTGTTGTCTGGAGTAGGGGTTGCTGGGTCCAGGGTCTAGGGAGATGTTTCTCAATCTTCATTACTGACTTTGTTAAGTTAGCTTTTTCAGGAACACATTAAATGTTAAGTTTGTTGATACGCCTCGAGTTTTGTCCCATGAGGTGCGGGTTTGCTACCAGGGTGAGAAAATTAAAGAGTTTGATTTTAATCTTTTATTATCGTAGAAAGCAAACACTTTGTGGCTTGACATTATATAGAATGAAACAAGTACTTTGTTTAAAAACCACTTTATTTGTATTTATATTCGTCGACCGGTTTCGGTTGAACTCAACCTTCTTCAGGACAATAAACATATATGTTTATTGTCCTGAAGAAGGTTGAGTTCAACCGAAACCGATCGACGAATATAAATACAAATAAAGTGGTTTTTAAACAAAGTACTTAATCTTTTATCATTAACTTACGTGAAATTTCTATTAAAGCCAAGATGTTGTTTCTCCATAAACCATAAACAAGAAGAACGAATTTAATTTTTTTATTCTCTTGGAAAAAATGTTTTAAATTATCGATAAATATTCTCAGAAAGGGTGTTTGTTAGAAAAGATATTTTTTAACTCGCACGAATTTGGGTTCTCTACCTGGCTCATAATATATTTTCTCCAAAGTATTGAGTTGCTACTTTCTGTGACTGAAGAGGTACTCGGGTACCTCCTTAAATCCTTATCAAGTTTCAGGAAGGCAAATGCCAGAATGTATAAAAACGAAGGTGAATGTTAAAACTTTCAAATAATAATACCCATTTTAATTTGTGCATCTTAGAAAACTTGAAAATTAATAAAAAAAAATCAAAATTCAACACCCCGTAAATAACCTTTGTCAGGCATGTTTCCTTGTTATTTTGATGAAAAAATATTATAAATAGAAATTGAAGTGTACTTTCATACCAGTGATAAAGATTACATTAATTGTAATTAATTTCCAAATAAGATCAAGGTTTGTTAAGTTGCAAGTTACTTTATTTACGTTTAGCGTAACATTTACAATGAATATTTAACTGGACCAGATGTCCTTTCTATAGGAAGCTCTAAGCTCTAAGCTCTAAGTTATTCTGCGGCTGGACTCGCGACACTGATGATGTCAAGCCGTACATCATATATAACTAACTAACCATCACGCCGTTTCCCCGCAGGGGTAGGCAGAGAGGACGGACCGCCACACAACTCGATCTTGGCACACACTCTTTGCCTCGTTCACATTCATACATCGTCTCATACATGCTCTTCTATTATTCCGACTCTTCACATGGCCCGACTCAAGTATCTGATTCACTTGGTCGTGCCATGTCTTCCTCGGGTATCCCCGACTTCTTCTACCATTCACATTTGCATCATATATTCTCCTTACACTCCTTTCCTCGTTCATTCGCTCTACATGCCCAAACCATCGGAGAGTCCCTTTCTTAATCTTACACATCACGCTTACATCAGCCTTGCATTCTTTGCGGATATCCACGTTTCTCTCACGATCGTATATGGTTTTACCACACATTCGCCTCAGGGATCTCATTTCTACAGCATTCAGTCTGCTTTCATCCTTCCTCTGCCAGTTCCATGCCTCACTGCCATACATCAGGGTAGGTACCAGCACTCCATTATGGACGGCTAGTTTCGCGTCTTTGGACAGTTTTTTATTACCGCCAACGGCATTCAGTCCTCCATTAATGGAGTTACCGGCATTCACCCTTCTTTCAATATCTCTATCAGCCTTCCCATCTTTCGTAAACATACTACCCAGATACACAAACTCATCCACCTGCTCCAAGTATTCATCATTCACAACTATATTGCATACTGTTTTCGTACTCTCTCTTTCAAACACCATGACTTTAGACTTACTTCGGCTATTACCGTAACCATTCGTACATTAGACACGAATGACGATAGATGATACTCTTCTAAAGTACTACTTAAGACATCATGACGCCACATTAATGTTAGTTGTAGGTTTACAAATAATTTTTATGTTGGATTTAGAAAACATATTGTTAAGCATGACTTTTTTGTTATTCATTTATATCGCGTGTGAGATAATTTGCAAATCAAAGGCATTATCACAGAGATTTACAAAAAACCATCACACTTTAACAATCCTTAGTATTTTCTTTCTCCACTTGTGACCGTCGTTTTCTGTTCCTTTGCAATACCCTACACAGGTCACAGTATATACCGCTAGGCGGGCCGTTATACTGGGCGGCAGAAATAGTTTTTCTTCTCCTTTTGTTCGTGGCACAGAGTAACCGCATTATAACTATGCCGCGCACTGCTCTGAAGAACTGAGACTTCATTTGAAACAATCTGTATATAGGGCTTATTTCATAAGAATGTATTTAAGATGTTTAGTGATAAAAACGAGAAAAGAAAAAACTTTTTGTTGTATGTTGTTTCCATATTTATTTTCGCTGAGTATCGCTAAGCAGCTATCTTTATCCGGCGTTAGATGGGATTATCCAAGTCACGTCAAATGTACATTTTTATTTATGTATTTAATTTAAAAGCCCATAGGGAGTCAATGGGTTTCGGCAGTTATTATTTATAATTTTTGAGTAGGTCTATATGTCCCGTCATAGTTTGATAGAATCCTGTCTCGAATCCACTCAAATGTCCTCTGTGGACGAGTCTTTACGATCTTTGACTCTGAAACCAGAGGTTGCGGGTTCAAATCCCGACGTGCGAATATAAATTTTATTCAAACATATTTTACATTATTCACATAAGTAAGTGGTGGTTAAACCTTTCAACTGTGTGGATAAAGGACCCCAAGGTTGCTTCGAAAATTGAGTATAATTTTTTACAAAAGTTCCACGCTTTTTGAGTAGCCCAACTAAATTGAACATTTATGAAAATTTCTAAAATTCACACCCTTACTCACTGACTTTAGTGCCAAGGTCACAAATGAAGAATTTTTTTCCAATTTTTTTTGTTTAAATTATTTTTCAACAGTTCACCATAAACAAATCTGTTTTAAAATATACTCTGTTGTATTTTTTAAGAAATGGTATCGCGTAATCTGTTTACTTTTTATAAACGAGGATTTATACTATAATTTTAGATAACGATTCGATACAGAATTAGTTTTAATAAATTGAGTTAATAATAATTAATGAAGAAGGGTTTCAATTCAATTGAGGTAATAATTAGAGAATAAGTGTTTTAACTGTCCCAAAAATCTTAAAAATATATCAACCATACCATTCAAGGTAACACGCTTGCAAACCAGGGTACTGGATACTCTCATTGTCGCTTTGGAGAAAGACCAACATTCAGAATCAAAACGTTATATGAAATGGTTTTAGCCATGTTTATTGCCCAGATCTGAATAGCAAGATACTTCCTCACCTTTCCCTTCCCAATCTCATTCTCCTCTCCTTACCCAAGCCACACAAAACAACTCAATTGGGGATTCCATAATCTCACTGACTCCGGAGAGCAAGAAGAAGTTGGGACTCTTATGCGTTATTCACATTAAAAAACCATTCAAATAGGCATACCTGATAATGCGTGCATACAAATGTAGATGAAAATCAGGAGTTTTTTATATGGTTCTGTTGAAAACCACTACACCCACAAATATTAATTTCAAAGAATCAAAACTATTGCACTTATTACCATCTCAAACACTATTTTAATTGCTGACTGAATAACAAGAAGAAATTAACATATTTTTATCAAACATATATACAATAAAATGCCCCTACACTTTAATATAATTTTCTTTAATATTTCACGAGAGTCACCCGGGAAACAAAATGTAATACAGAACAATAATGCACCAGTTCAGTTAGAGTTCCACGACTTCAATATTAACCCTCGAAATATGAAGCCACTTTGGTGGGTTACAAGGATATAAGTCTGTGTTATTTACCTCAACTCTGGCGGTCTATGAAATAAAGGCATTAAGACAAGGCTGGCGCAGCATCCCCACCCCTGATACAGCGAACCACTGATGAAATAACAACGAAATAATAATTTTTGAAAACGTTACGGAAATTGAAACTAAACGAAACACTGATTTAATTAAAATTATTTTAATTATAATAATAATAATTGGACAATTTGTAGAGCGCCGTTTTTGTGAAAAATCACCTCAAGGGCGCTTAGATTATGGCATGATTCATGTCACTAATAAATTATCACATACATTAACTTATAACTTACGAAGAGAGAGGTATACTTTACAATTCTTTAATGGTTGAGGAGAAATAAAGGTAATTTTTAACCACCTTACCTCTTTTTAAATTTTTGTTTCTTTATTATAAGCACCCGCTTAACTGACAAAACAGTTTCTCAGCAGGATAATTTTGCAATATTAGTACGAGGTCTGTCCGTAAAATAAGGTCTCCATAGAAAGTTTTACGCATGATCCGGTAACACTGGCGTATAGCCTGATTCCCCCATGCTAAATCCTTACCATCCAGCACTCTCTGCCACGCTTAGCCTCGGCGAGGCGGACGTTCACGATGGAACTTCCACTCGCCGCACCCGCCAGTTGTAAATTACGCTCTTTATGTGGTGGGGATTTAACGTTGATGTATCAGGTACACGCCTGCGTTGCCGGATCGCGCTTAAAATCGTTCCTCGTGATCGCAGTACCTTGAAGACATTATTTTACGGGCAGCCCTCATAAAATAACCACGTTATAGAAAATAGATATTGAAAAATAAAATTTCACGCGACTGCAATACGATGGCATAAAATACATAAAACACATAAATATGACACGTGTACCATGCTCATAGTCATACACACATCCAAAGGCACAAAACATACTCGTAGGCACACTTATACATAAGATTATAAGCATTCAATCAGTGAATATAGGTACTAACAATATCAATTTAAAAAAACTTAATCGTTTAACCGTTTTTTTAGCTTTTTTGAGTTCGGTGGTGCCATTTGATTATCGACATATGCGATGCATTGAGTAATATATAAAAATATCTTTTTTGTACCTAGTATCTGTACGATCCCTTGAAGGTCTCTGGAAGTAAACCGAGCTACATTTTGTGACTTCTTTCGTCTTCCAAAATACGGGGTTGACGCAGAGTATTCATATGAATTACTCGCGTTAAATTGATACTTGGTTTGATATGTTAAATTATATTTATTTTGTTTAATTGCTTATAAATAGTTCCGATAAACTTGCAAAAAAGGTGAGATGATTTTAGATGCTGGCTGTGAGGCTTTTAGATGTAATGATTGAATTTTTGCAAATAATTCATATTAATAGTTTTTTTCAATGACTTGACACTTGTGTCTCTCAATAAAGCATAAACAAAATGATGCAGAGTCAATTTTGTTGTGTAAAAAGGAAGATTAAATGTGACACAAGCGTGTAATTAACAAAAGAGTTCATAGACGGAGATGAATAAAGATAAATTTGAATGTAAAATGACAGGTAATGAAGTTAAATATATAAAATAGGACGACACAACAACATCCTCTGCATTTGGTTAATCAAAAAAAGGTGCATATCTCTCGTCTCCTTTCGTAGATGAATAACTGCACCCATTAATATGATAAATTGCAGCCAGTGTTTGCATTCTGCTTCATCGCTCACAGACCAACTTTTCATTTTGAATTATCCATCGCGGTTTGGGCTTCAAGCAACCCTTTGGGACCAAAGAAGTGTTTTGGAAATTGCGCCAATATTTCTATTTATTTACTGACTTTATGTTTTCACCTAGTTTAAAATAATGGTTTTATGTTTTTTTTTATTTAGTGAAAAAATAATACATTTACATTTTTTGTATTATTTCACCGGTCATGCTAGAGATATCCCTATAATATTGCGGGTGATTACAGATTGATATTCTACATGATGTACCTGATAATAACGCAATAATCTTAATATATAAAGCAAAGTCGGGCTAGTTACACCATTTATTACTCAAACGGCTGGTCCAATTTTTATGATCTTTGATTTGTTGGATTTTTCTCCACCGTGAATAGCAGAAAACAGCTATAGAATAGCTATTAAAACATCAGAAAAATTCACGAAAAAAAATTGTGAAGAAAATTCTTTTCCTTGTTCATTTTGTATGGAAGGAATTCTCATCTTTTGAAAGGGCTGCAGCAAAATTGTGATAAATATAATATCGAATAGTGAGTAAATTCAAAAAATTCAAAAATGTCAAATGTCAATGCGCCGATTGTTTTTCTTTTGTTCTTAAACATATAATGCTGCCCCTCTATGTTAAACACTACGGCCTTGTTAAAAAAAAACCACAGCGCGACCGATTACCTGTGTTTTTGTAATATCATGGATACAAAAAATTTACCCTAAAACACGAAATATTATTAAAAAAGAATTTCACTCTAAAACACGTTTTAAATTTGGCAACACTGCAATTTTTCAAATTTTCTATACAAAATTTTTGTTTTCATTCATAGCCGCTAGATGGTGATAGCGTCGCGCCTGCACATTTTACTATCTTGCCCGCGCAAAAA
Organism: Limnephilus lunatus; assembly: GCA_917563855.2. Taxonomy (NCBI): domain Eukaryota; kingdom Metazoa; phylum Arthropoda; class Insecta; order Trichoptera; family Limnephilidae; genus Limnephilus; species Limnephilus lunatus. The sequence continues at coordinate 86,645,875 of OU830594.1, read as the reverse complement.
ATAGCGGTTTAGTTTTGAATGTGGCGGGAATATTTCTAGTAAATATTGAGATTTTACTGAATGATTTCTATTAGAGCGACCAATTCACTCTTCTATTCATGTAATTAATATATTTTCCGTGTTATTTATGTGGTTTCACATCAGTTTTATCAAGTTATTGCACAACAAACAGTACTTTAAAAGTTGAACTGTCAAAATATTGTTTTGGGTTACATAAAAATTCAAATTTACGTTTTTAAATCTTGATTTTATGTGAATTTCTTAAATGTGGTGTTTTTTTTAAATATTAATATCAAATTCACGTGTTGGTAAACTTATCAAAGAAATTAACATCTTTAGTGGTGCAAGAAATGTGTTGAAATGTCAGAAATATTTTTAAGGTTATTTTTTTTGCATTAAAAAAAAATTTGAAATTTTTTATAATTTTTTGATTGTATGCACGAGGAAAAAGTGAGGTGACAGTTTCATTTCAAATTCATTATATAAAAGGTCTGTATTTTTAAAATTTTAATTTTTTTAATATTTCTGTACACTTTCATCAAAAATGTTTTGGTTAGAAATTATTTTACATTATTTTCCGTGTTTAAATCTTAAAATATGGCAGTTTTTTAAAACTAAATTGTATTTCAAATACACAAATCTAAACGGTAATTTTATCTAGTTTTTAAAAATGGTATTTGTTTATACGGCACCTTCAAAAATAAGAAATATATAGAACATTCAAAATACTTAGGAAAATTCCAAATTTCGTTCAGACATCATCCCTAAAACAGAGATAAACTACCCCCCCAGGCTGTGTAAACGGCGTGTATTTTTTTCCAAGAACAATTTTTTAATTAGTAATGTTTTCACATCCGCGGCCGTTTGTCAATTGAATAAATTTTTCACAGGGTTTTTTAGTAAGGCCGTAAATGTCAATAGTTGAAAATGAGGCAAACGGTGATCGTATGTCTGAACCCCTTCAAATGAAAAATATGATAATTATAATAAATCTTCCTCACACGTAACACAATCTCTGATACCGATAAAAACAAAACACGGACAGTTGTGCATCGATAATTGCTTCATTGTGTAATTTTTAACTTAATAAACAAACTGAATTTATTTCAGCTAAAAAGTTAACACAACAGTTTGATTCACAGTTTTTTATTGATTCTGAGAAGGTACGAAGTTCTTCGGGTCAAGTTATTACTAGTTTACACAAATTTTTATTATCGTAATAAATATTTTATATCGTGTTTAAATTAGGAAAATTGGATAGGGGATGTGCAAAATATTTTGTAATACCTCCAATGTCATCTCCAGAGATATGTCGTTATTTGTAAGTACTAGGACTATTATTCTCCAGTACTATAGGATGATCATTGAATATTAGGTTGTTTAAATCACAGTTACTGTTTATTGACGTAAAGTAATTTATAATTATACTTCGCAGGACTAACTTCCTTCCGTGCTGAAAGCTAGGTTTTATAGGCGGAGTTCTAGAATTATAATGACACTGCACTTCTACCTACCTTCGGCACTACTCGAAAACGACACTATGTAACCCGAAGAGCCCGTAGACAACTAAAGTAATGCGGGAACTAACTATAGACCAATACGATACAATACATATGTGAAAGGAGATTAGGTGGTTAGAGTGTAAAACGTACGGGTATTCTGATTGAAATTTATTTGAAATGTAAGAATCTACAGCGTTATTTGAAGTGCTTTGAGTTGGGATTCGGTTTTTAGGTTATCACGGAAAAGATTGAAGATTTTAGGCGCAAGGAAGATGAATTGTCTTTGTGCTGACGTAGTATGTATTTTAGGGTAACCGACGAGTTCATCGAAAGCAAATTCATCGAAAACGAGTTCATCGAAACCTAGTTCAACGAAAACGAGTTCAAAGAAAACGAGTTCATTGAAAACCAATTCATTGAATGATCAATACATCGAATCGCCAATTCATCGAAAAGAAAATTGTAGATATTAGAGAGAAATGCTGAAGGGACCAAGAAGTAAAAAAGCAGTTGAAAGACTACACCTAATCTAATCCAATACACCAAGTATGATAGTTGTTAGATTTAGTGTAGTTTTTCAACTTTTAATGATGTAGAATTCGTATCCAAAACAAATAAAAAACACTTTCGTCGGTTGTTGGATGGTTTATTGTAGAACAATCCTATAAAATACTCACGTTTCACCTACTAATTGTGGGCTTCCTCAGAGCTGAAAAGAATCAATTTCTAAGTTCGCAGGTTACACATATAAGGTATGTATGTAAAAACAAAGCAAAAAACAATCAAAAACATATGTATATATATATATATATGTATATATTATTAGAGAATGTATGAGCTTTGTACTGAGCACATTATATATTAAATGAAAATATTATAAAATTACTGTAAATAAAAATTGCAAAATCAATCCAATCGTATCTCATAATACAAAAAACTATATTATATTTTTAAAAAAATTACTAAGACTTTGGACGTCTGTTTTATTTGTTTATGAAAACCATTTTACTAATATAATAAATCTTTTATGTAAATTAGTTTCCTTGTCCAAAGTTTTATTATCAACTTTTATTGACCAATGCTTTTTTAACTTTCCGTTCCGCTCGGCATTTCTCTCAAATATGTACAAAATATTTTTTTCGATGGCGATTTGCTAAATTGATCATTCGATGAATTGGTTTTCGATGAATTGGTTTTCGATGAATTTGTTTTCGATGAACTAGTTTTCGATGAACTCGTTTGCGATGAAATCGTCTTCGATGAACTCGTTTTCTATTAAGTCGAATTAAGAACTCGCCTTGAACCGTATTTCAGGTACATTTTGGTGTACGATGATTATAATTCTGGTGGTGTGATTGTGTTGTAAAAGTGTTGTTTTGATGATGAGAACAGGGCACGATTTTAGATTTTCATGGCGGAAAGTATTATCGGTTTTAATTTTTGGGTATTTATGCCGTTTTGCACTTCTCCCTTCTCTAGCCAACGTTTCGGAGAGCATTACAGTTTCCATCATTATCTGCCATATAAAAATGGCCCCAAATTAATCACAATGATGAATAATAATTTATTCGTCGTTCTGCGAATGTCAATTATGTTTTTTTTTTTTTTTTTTTTTTTTTTTTTTTTTTTTTTTTTTTTTTTTTTTATATATTCAATAATTTTATTATTAAATTAATAAAAACAGTTTATTTAAAGCCCTAAGAAGGCGAAACAGCTGTCACGCGTAATAATAATTACCAGCAGAACTTGTTTATAAATAAACTGTTTTTATTAATTTAATAATAAAATTATTGAATATATAAAATAAATAAAAATTAAATTGGAATTCTACAAATTAAACTTGATAACAATAAATTAATTATGTTTTTATATTCCGAAAATAAGTTAATCAGAGCTCAAAAAGATTATATTACAAACGAAATAATTTATTGAAGGCCAGTTGTTTTGCAGAAATTCAAATAAGCGCAAACACTTTGCGCCATTTTATTTTTTAGATATTTGAAATGTCCCTGTCAAACGCCGGTTTCAGCATTCTACAAACATCATGGTAGTTGCTTTCTTCCGCTGATCGCAATTTGTTCAAAAGCAGAAACGGACTTCTGTTATTATCAAGTATACTGTGAAACATTCGTCTCATTATGTAATAATAAAAGAATTTAGATTAAACTTTCGCAGAACTTGAATTTTAACTTTGAAATTTTATAAATTGTTCAAAATCTGTGAAACAATCCCTCCTTAGAATAGCCATTTAACCAAAACATTTCAACGTTTAAAAAAAGTGGCTCTAAGTGGCCATTTGATGACTTTGTCACGTGTGAAATTAGAGATACTTAAAATATTTTTTTCAACTTCACATGAAGTACGGAAAATGTTAGTTTATTCGGTCACACAGATACTACACCCTACACCTACAAAAAATACTGACTTTATCTCTTCCGTGGCAAAAAAAAAACAGATAAAGCCCTTCTTAGCAAAGTTTGGATTCTGAATGGAAGAATTCTTCAAGTCCTCGTCGGGACTGAAAGGGATGAACTTTTGCATCTCCGCCCGTCTCCAATTACAACTAATGACGTTTACTCAATAAAGATCCGGCAAGCGATGATAAGTTACTAACTTTATACTTCATTCTAGACATTCTAGAGCTCACTTTACGTGAACGAGATAATTTCACAGCGGAAAATACCTTATCTTCTTTGACGACGCTTTATCATGGAAAATTGAGGTGGTTTGACTGCGATCATAACTCTGTGGAACAGCTACTTTTCTCATTAGCACTTACTGGTAAACATATTTTCGACTAATTACCAGTAAGTGCTAATTCGTATGCATTGCATAGGTCCAATTAGACCTGGATTCAATGTAATTCAAATGAAATGTGTCTGCGTTTCTCGTACTTTGAGAAAACGCTGTCCGAAGATTATTTGATGAATTTTTAAATATTTGTCAGAAATCGAACAACTCCAACGTATACAAGTTTTTGAAGTAAAACTTCTTTACTCACGCTCGACTTGGGGGGTAAGATGGTGAATGCGTTACAAAAAGTGTGGTGCGAACGGTTATGATGCGAACGGTGATCGGGCGAGGCGTATATAATAATAATAATGTGCCTTTTATTCTGGGCTTTCGTTAGGTATGAATATAAGATATGTTTTGTTTGTTCTAATATATCCCAAAGCTCAGTTTGCCTCTTGGTATAGGCCTCCTCTAACATTTTCCATTGGGATCTGTCACGTGCTACTCTTCTCTATCGATGTCCAGCCGTGAGTTTTAGGTCGCCTTCCCAATTTATGTGTTGAAGTCCTCTTCTTTTCTTGCCATCTCTGGGATACCAGTCAGAGACATTTTTGCATCGTTTCTCTTGTGGTCGTGGATCATGTGACCTGTCTATCTCCACTTAGTTGATCTATTCGGGTTTAAATTTAGTTTTTTCTCTTATTACGCTACATCTCACTCTGTCCTGTTTCCTTATTCCTGTCAAACTTCTCTCCATGATTCTCTGGCAGTGTTCCAACTTTTCTCTGTGGCGTTTGGTGAGTGCCCAAATTTCAGATCCATAGGTGATGACTGGAAGTATACACGTGTTGAAGACTTTCCTTTTTATTTGCATTCTTAGCTCCTTGGATTTCAAGACTTCTTTCAAAGACCAGTATTTCTTCCATCCATTTGCCACTCTTTGCTCGATTTCTTTAGTGGTTTGATCTTTGTGAGATATTATTTATCCTAAATAAATGTAATCTGACACATTATCGAGTGGTAGGTTGTCAATTTTTATCGTTACTAGTTCAGAGTTTGTAAGCAATTTTTTTATGTCTTTGTTCATGCATAGGCCGACTTTCACACTTTCCTCGTTTAGTGATTCTATCATTCTTATTAGGTGCGTTGGATTTTCTTCGAATAAGACTATATTGTCTGCAAATCTTAGGTGGTTCAGTTTTACATCTTGCATGTTAATACCATATTTCTTCCAATCTAGTTTGCGGAAGATACTTTCCAGAGCAGCCGAGAACAATTTTGATGTTAGAGGGTCTCCTTGTCTTACTCCTCTCTCGATCTTGAACTTTTTTCTCAAGGTTTCTAGTTGGATCCTTGCTTCACAATTCAAGAATATGTTCTTTATAATATTGATGTAGTTTAAAGGTATTCCCTGTAGTTCAAGGCTATCCCATATAGCTGTGCGTTTTATGCTGTCGAAAGCTTTGGAATAATCGATGAATGCCATGTATAGTTTCTTATTATACTCATTATATTTTCATACTATTTGTTTCACTGTGAGTATACTGTATGTGGTCCAGGGTAGAATATTTTTGCCTAAAGCCGGCTTGCTCCCGTGGTTGGTTTTGGTCTAACTTTTTACTTATTCTTTCCAGGATAACTTTGGAAAATACTTAGTAGATATTTGACATCAAACTTATTAGACCAGTTATCAGTATTTTATTGAATATCGAAGTGAGTATTGGTACCTAGTAGTTCTTCCAAGGTATCTTTAAGAAGTTCGTTTGTCACTTTGTCTGGACCTGGAGCTTTTTTTCATCTTCTGACTGTATATGGCTTTTTCTACTTCTCTGGAAAGTATTTTTGGTTCAGTATTTTTCTAGGTACATACTGCACAACTAAGGTAAGGCGTACATACTAACCGAAGATCGTAGGTCACCCCAAAATCGTAGGTCACCCCAAGGTCGTAAGTCACCCCAAAATCATAGGTCGCCCCAAGGTTGTAGGCACCCTAGGGTCATAGGTCACCCTATGGTCATATGTCACCGCAATGTCATATATTCTTTTATAAATTAGTGAAGTTTTACTTCAGTCGTGTGGTCTAAAGCACGCTCGTTTTTTTTTTTATCTGTAACATGCGTTGGTATTCCACTTAATAAATAAATTATTTCTCCATGCATATCCTTTCCCATTCGTCCCGTTCCCCTTCCGCCTCCTCTTCCTCTCCCGCTTCCCCTTCCCCTCACACATTCCCACTCTACCTTCCCTCTCCCCACTCCCCTCTCCCGCTTCCCCCATCCCGCGAACCCCCCTCTAGAGTTCTCCTCCCCCCTCCCGCATTTCATGCATTCAGTCCCGGTACATGCAATTATCAAACAGCTCGCGTGCCACCTATTGCAATTTTTGTATACAAATTTCTTAATTCCAGAGCTCACCAGTACATATAGAAAACCTTAGCAGGCGTGCTAACATCAAATCCCCAAAGTTTCATCGCAATCGGATGAATGGTTAGCAACTCATAATTGCATGACACCAGAGCTCAACATTGTATACGGAAAGAGTGAACAAATTTTAAAAATAAAAAACGTATTTTTAATGAAAATGAGTTTTGGATTATAAATATATTATTTTTTTTTATGTGAATAACTCAAAAGAATCCCAAATGCTCCCGTTTTGAGACAGAGAAGCTATGGCATCCCTATTATTTGTATGTTGTGTGGCTGAAGGTAAGTTAGGAGAGGAAGGTGTGATGATCTCGCCTTTGGGCCTACGAAATAATTCCTTTAAAATTGAGAGATCGATTTAGAAATATATTCAATTTTGTAACATGAAATGTTTTCAGCATACGATTCTCTGTTTCAAATTCATGGGGGTGATTTATGGGTCCTTACCACTAAATAACCACATGTGTTTGCGTAGTGAATTGAAGTGCGCCACTGAGCTCTTCTTTTAAGCGCTATTGGGATAATTTATGACTTCGGCGCAGACAAAATTAGTTTGTATTCTGTTATCTAAAGGTTACACACAAAAAAATAGCAAACATGAAAGTTGCACTGATTTCTTGGAATTTGGGATGTAATGTGACAGAACACTATTAAAACGATTGAAATATGCATATTGGGAGATGTGTTTATCACTTAAGATTTGAAGAAGTGGCTAATATATTATTGAAACCACACAAGTAGATGGGTGGGAGTCGGGGGGCAGAGAGTTGGAACAAGACAGTCAGGGAAGGAACCTAGGGCCGCGCAGACGGGATAAAAATCATCGAGTTTTGATAAACGGCAGAATAATAATTTGGTGCGCGTAAACCGGGAATAATTCAGATAGTAATATATAATAAGAAAGCACAGTGAGGGAAGGAACCTGGAGGCGCGCGGACGGGATAAAAATCATCGAGTTTTGATAAACGGCAGAGTAATAATTTGGTGCGCGTAAACCGGGAATAATTCAGATATTAATATATAATAATAGATAGTCGGGGTAGAGGAGTGTTAGAGGACAGTCAGGGAGAGATCCTGTTGAGAATTAAGATCGTCAAGTTCTGAGAGTCGCGAGGAGACCAGCTCGGTGCTTCTAAATCATTTTAATTAAACAAAGAATAGTTCGTCTTTATTAAACAAAAAGAGTCCACGCGAATAAGGAAGACAGAGATTGCGGCTTGCGAGTTCATGAAGTTAAATAATATAATTTGTAAATTAAGGCGGTCAATGTTAATTTAATATCAATACAAAATGCACTTTTGGGGCGTTTGTCAGGGAGGATAAAATTTAATACAAACCGACGCGAAAGTTAGACCGAAATAATAAGTGCTTTAATTAGTGATTAATCAATCAGTGCACGAGGGATGCTGGTTTTGGATTGTGATTCGTGCATGTCAAGGTTCGTGTGCATGAGAGGGGTAAGTTTGACAAATTGAATTAATTATTAACAACATTAATGTTTGGATTTCGTACAAACTAGGGTTAAAACAATAGAATCATCATTACTCCCGAGTATTTTAATTGGTTATAATTGTTCGTCTAGCTTGTATTTTTCTAGATTTTTAAACATGTATTATAGTTATATAGCGCCTTGAGGTGTTTTCCATAAAATCGGTGCCATGTGGATCGTTCAAATATTAGTATTATTATTATGGCTGCTTTAATGGGGCCTTTAATAAGGAACCATGTCATCTAAGTCGGATGATTTAATCGGAAAATTATAACGGTAACATTTAAAAAGCTATCGGGTAATTGTCGGTAATCGTAAAAAAGGGAGCGTTCCCTCCGTAAGTCGATCCGGAGCTGCCTGATGTTGACCGGCGACGATTCTTGAGACAATACCGTTGTAAAATAATAATTTGGGGTTCAATGAACTAAAATACTATTTGAAGCACAATAGACACTTTCGGGCAATAAATCTTAGACGAGAGACTTCATTTAAAAGACGGGATTTTGAAACCACAAAACAATAATAAAATCCTTTAAAAGTGCTTTGTTGGTGATCTAGAAAACTAGGTTACTGGGTATGCTCCAATACATAACGGGTAACAAAATACAGAGGTATAGAATATAGGTATAAATTAATGTGTAATGCGCCTTTGAGGTGATAATTATTATTTACGAGTTTCGTAATAATATTTTTAAACGTAGCTAGGGGACTATATTCAGGAAGGTTTTTTTGAAAAGGCATTGGGTAATATAACGGTTTATGAAGGGTGCGTAGCATGGGCATTTTGATTACTAACAAAATCTGACATAATTGAATTCCCATTCAAAAATTTCCTACACCTTATTCCAAATTTTAGGTATCACAACAAGTCTACTACATAGGACTTTGCATAAACTTGGTTCGATATCTTATCATATAACCACCTTTGGTTCACGTTCAGGTATATCTCTTTCGAAATATTCGATTTAGCAAAAAACGTTCATATTGTCGGTTGAATGAAGCCGTCGGTAGGTATTCACATTTTAGCGTAATGCGCTATATCCACCTACTTAATTAACAAACTCTTTTTTCTTCAAACTTAATTGAGCGGGTTACGACTCGAGAATGGACGGCGGTTGTCGAATGGATCTACAGGTCCAGCTTTCCTATTTCACCATGAGGAAGTATCTCACGCGACTTTATCGGGGGGCGATGTGATCGAAATGCAGGTGGGCTTACACTATTTTTCTAATGTGGAGGCGAAGTAAGCGATGGTCGTGTCTGGTCCGAGCAAATTGGAATCCCTTGTGATCACATCTCGGTAACGTGGATCTCGTACCCGCTCTAGACTGGATTGGAAGCGTGGCCGGAGCCATTTCATGATGTCGACGTATGTACGTCACTAAGGCATTGGGGGACTTCAGGAGAACAAAGGACGTGCACCCATTTCGCCCTCCCTCTACCGCCGCTCCGAGGTACCAGCGGATAAAAGTTGTCGTCGCGGGAGGCCAGTTTGATGCAGGACGAAGATTACGATCTGGCCGGACTACCTTCGTCATGGGGGAAACGAAGTGACGAAATTTGCGTGGGCTTCACTACCTTTTAGGTTACGCTCGTGTGGGGTCTGCCTTGTCGGCGGAACGAAGGGAACATGACATATGGAATTGTTTGGCAACCGATCGGCGGTTCTTTGTTGGAATCCGGATAAGTTTTCTTAACTACTTTTGGTTTACGCTTAGGTAGGTATATTTCCTTCGATATTCGATTTAGCCAAAAACTTTCACATTGTCGGTTGAATGAAGCCGTCAGTAGGTATTCATATTTTAAGCGTAATGCGTTATATCCACTTACATAAGTAGCAAAAGTTCTTTTAACTCCATCACAATAGGAATAGGGATCATCCAGCATCAGGGTGGGAATGTACTCTGGACGAAAGGGCAGCCGGGAAAATAGAAGGGAGGGAAGCCAGATTCACGACCTGGTGCCTTTCATTCTTGGACCCAGCACCCTGGACGCCGAGCTTGACCTTCCTTCTTTGAGCTGATATTTGAGTTTGAGCTTGGGGTACGCCTATCGTAGAGCATATGCCCGTAACACATATAGGGGAAGGTCCCAAGTTACGCTTGTGTATGTTATGCGAGAGGACGTATTTTTCATTCAAATCAAATACCGATGACCATCGCGATTGCAGGCTGGCGCATGTTTTGTAGCGTGCCTAGGAAAAACGTAATCATTATTTCTACTGGTTCGAGGCGGCGTGCTGGACGGAGAACGGGACTGTTGAGGACATGAGTGACTGCCAAGGCGAGGATCGGTGACATCAAAATCTTCTTTAATTAAATTCATACATCGCCAGATCAGAGGAGAGAGCGGCCCCACCGATCTCCTGACATTGCCGATTGTCTAATCAACTTCGGTTTAATGTTTATGCCGATGCTTTAGGAGTTAATGGAACTCAAGTCATCGGCATGCTGAAGAACTTCAGAATCAACAACATCATCATCAATCCAGAGTGGGACGTCACGTTCCAAAACCTCGTGCCACCCACACATTTCCTGAACAGTTCCTGACATCGGCTATCACGCCATTAATCGGAGCAGACCCTCATATCAAACGGTATGAGATGACCTCTCATCATCATCATCAACATATTTATAATTTGTCAGCGTATTGGTCGATATTATTCCCATTATCACTCTATGATCCAGAAACACACATCAAACCCTTTCCCGACAGAAGGCAAAACATGTCGATTTTCATTCGTCGCTTGCGACCTTAACATTCTCCGGAGGCGTTGGAATTGGAAGCTGATTCGGCGGTCTATGACCATCACCTTATCAGTTGGGCTATGGAGGAGTCCAATTATTTAAACAGCACATGTTCTGTCTCATGTTAATCCAAAATACCTACCCGTAGAATCAAATTAACAAAATAAAACAAGCTAGCTAACTAACAAACTGCATCTAGAACTGTGAGTGTAGAATTATTGCACTCCGTACTGCTTTGAGTGTAAATCTTTTGTTAGAATATAAATAAATGTCAAATTATTTTCATGATAGCATTCTATACAGCCGCAGAGAGTACGCGCCATCGCATCGAAAGGTAGGATCTTCTCAATTCGCCGTTTGAATGTAAATTTATATACTAGATGCTAGGAGGGAAAATGCAGATTACTTCAATAAAATTAGTCGTCGATGAGCGTAGGTGTATAACAGGTGCTAGGGGAGGAAGCTGGATGAATATAGATAGATAATTAGTTAATTTTCAAGCTAGTCAGACTCAGTCATTGTTATTCGAAGCCTTGCAAATTGTAACACGCCATACCTAAAAGAACAAGGGTTTACCACAAACAAATTATTAATTAAATTGGATTAACTATACCAAACCACTAAAACAAAAAATACACAACGTTGTGGGGTTAATTACAATTGATTAATTAAGAGCATCTCGTCACGTTTGCATAAAAGTATTACGTGATGGGGTTGAAAAGGCGCTGCAAAAGAAATGCAGGGGAGAGACGCGAGAACGGGCGAGCTACGAGCTTTTAAAGGCCGACCGGGGTTGCGCCTGTAGCTGTAGCACTGTAGCAGCATTTGGAAATCAAGAGGAAGGTTTTACTTCGTAGGGGGGGGGGAGTTTATCACAAAGGAGACGACGAAGAGGAAGGTACCAAATTACCCGATTATTCAGATCTAGTCACCAAACACGGCTGAATCCTTTTCAAGTAACGTTTCAACTCTGAATGGTGGTCTTTACTAGGGCAGTAGTTAAAGTTTGTTCCACTCTGTAACGTGCCGCAAATATACTTTATATTTTTTTAATTATTATAATGTGAAATATCACAAATACAATTAACTTGCGAATGTTGGGATTTGATCCCACAACCTCCGGATCGCTATTTGAGAGTCTTACCCCATGGCCACGGAAACCAGCTTTGAATTCATATAATATATTGTTTAAGTTAATTTCTTAGTTATAATATATTAACTAAGAAATTAACCATGGTCTGTAATGTTTTGATCCGTTGGTATTTATTTGTCTATAATTGTTTGTCTTTTGTTATTTTAGTAAATGTAATTTTTTTCCTAACGAAGAAACCATTGGCTTCGAATCTCGAAGTGCCTTGTTTCCAATTCATTAAAAGTACCCACAGAATTATTACTATTGTTATTAGAACATGATTAGATTTGTATATCACGACAGGATAACTACAATAAAATATATTATCTGTTTCACTGGCAACGTACGGTTGGGAGTAATTGGGACCATTGCGCATTGCATTTTATTATAGGCATATAAAAAAGTACTTAGACGTAAATCAGTATATAAAAAAGTACTTACTTTAAGTTAGAACATGTCACAATATTCACTTACAGTATATGTGGGTCAAACCTGAGTCGAGAGAGGACGCGTGCATTTTTGTTCTGCGGCATTCCGTGTGATAATTGTGTTTACCGGCTGTGCACGGGTCCCGAAGGGATCAATGATGCTAGTTTCTCGGAATATCTTCATTGACATACCTGTAGAACATTCTCTCTAGCATTCCCATCCAACGCCTGTGCTCTTAATATTGCAATCAATTTGTTGAGTTAGGAAAAATCTATCAAACGAACCGTCCGTTTCTGCACAGAGTTCAGGTATTTTTTCAGGTATTCAGGAGCACTAAATCATACTTCATTGATCATGCAAATCAATCGACGATAGGTAATATGCTTTGACAAAAAAACAACAAATCAATTCTGCTACCATTACGACTGTTTGCGCATTATTATATGGGATTGGTTGGGTATTGCATTCGCAGACTTGGTGGGTAGAATATGTCAAATTCCTGATTTTATCCCACCTACCTAATATTCCTATCCCAAAATGTCACCTTGAAAAAGAGCAATTGTTGAAAGAAGAAGAGGTGACACTATTTCAAGCTCAGTACAAATTAATGTCTCAGACAGGGAGCACGTATTATAACTGTTGCAAAAATAATATTGCAAGTTAATAAACATAGTGAAGTGTACACCAAAACCTGGAGATCAGAGAGGCCCCATCTGAGTCCTATTTTCCTTTTCCGTTCTGGGCTTGTCTGATTCTCCAAAAGCCCAGATCTAAACATCGACTGACTATCCATCAGGTTTTGCGAGTGCATGCTATCTAATCGTCCCATATAACATAGCGACCACGTAGTTATCGGGACTGGTTCTTTGAGGGTTGCGTTGGGGCTTTGCTTTGCAGCACAACCGCCAATTGTATAGTGGAGTCGCAGTTTCGCGACACCAACGACTATATTTTTTTTTCTATATTATAATATTTACTATATTCACAAATTAACTTTGTGGCCTCATTTTTAATTAAATAAAAATAAATTACTTTGTATGCACCACTTATTTAATCAGAATTATCAACGTGTTTCAAAACCAATGTTGTCTCCATTTAAAAAAAAAATTCAATCCTGATGAAGAAACAATTGATTTTCATACATGTTGATAGTTGTGATTAAATATTTAGTGTATTCAAAGTAATTTGTTTCATATAATTATAATTTTTTCAATCGATTTTCACAATTTGCTTCCTAATAAAATTTGTATAGAGACCCAATTTCTCTAGATCGTTATTATGTCAAAATTTCTAAAATTAATCACGTTCATAATATTTATAATTTATTCCACTATTCTAATTTCTTCTACAAATTTTCATTGGTAGATCAGGCAATGAAGATAAACGTCGATAGAAGTGTATCATGGACTTATCTGTATGACTGAAGTTGTAAATTTCTTCCTTAGTAAAAGTAATTGATCAAACCTTTTCAAATACCAAAATAATGATTATTTCTGAAAATCGATCTCTGGTCGAGCAATAGTCGGTAGATCTTACCAACTTTGACGACAGTTTTCTTTCAAATCCTTATAGATTATTTTGTTGAACAGGTTAGACGAATGGTTCAGCAAAAAAATACCTTTTCCGAATTTGCAATAAACTTATCAGTAAGGCGATGAACAAATAAACTTAATTCCATATCAAAGTTTTCCCCAAATGCAATTTGACTCTATTTGCAATCTCTTCCATTCCTGCAACTTGACAGGTCCGAATTATTCTCGAATAGTTCCCAACCGAAATTAAAGTAGCTACCCACTCACTGGCAACTTTCGACTACTGATCCCAACTGCATCGGTTGAGTGTATTAGCTTTCCAACTGTCGACTACTGTTTGAGTTGTTAAAGAATCTTCCAACTTTAAATACTATTTAACTCTTCAAAACAAAATGTTTAAATACTGTGTTTTACTTGAACGTGAAGGTTGAATACTGGGTTGGAGTGACGTCGTGTGGATTTTTTTTTATTTGGGCATTGTAAAAACAGAAAAATATGCCTAATATCATCCACACTCCAGTTAAAAAATATTTATCTCATATATTTTATATGTCTTCAGCCGGCAATCCGTCGATTTATCGGAGTGAAATTCATACATTTCGCCATTTTTTTGCGAAATTTGTCATAAAATTATAATATTAAAAATTGAGTGGATTAGTTTTAACCGCAGAGGAGGTAACCCGCTAACAATTTGCAGTTGATTTTCCATCACATCATGTAAAAGCTCCTAAAAAGGGCGTAAATAAATAAATAAATCACCTTTTCTGATGTTACTAGGGTATGCTGAAAAGTAATGCAAATAATTATGCTTGTAAAACACGAACAAAAATAGAGAGCAAGATCGGGCAAAAACTACATTATAGTAAAAATTTTAGACTTTCAAATGAAATATCAATTTTTCAAAATAGTCATCAAGCAGTGGCGTGCACAGAGCTTTTGATCAGGGTAGGCAGTAAGAAAACCGCCGAATTCATTAAAATAAATAAAAAAATAAACTTACCACAGATAACTTCCTTCGTACAAGTTTTCGCTAAATGTGCTTGCTGCTGGCTGCAGATGATGTAGGTTTGGATTATCTAAGCCACATCAAATATCCAATAATAATATTAATAAATAATCGCTTCATTTGTGCATATTATCACAAGCCAATTACTGGATATCCGAGGTGGCCTTGATAAAGGCCGTTGGCGTTGTCTCACACTCCATACTTCAGATAACAACAGATGTCACTGTATAATAATACTAACAAAAAAAACTCATAGAAGCAAATTCAAAACGACAGTTCTACTCTATGCTACGTGCATTTCGTAAACATTGATATTATATCTTGTCTGAAGTTAGCTCTAAGCAGAAATAATTCCTGCTTAGCCCGCATTTTAGTGATGCAGTCCATAGTTTATAGTTACAGTGTTTGATGTGGCACTCGCGTAGTTTCGGTTGCTCATCTTTGTCGCGCTTATTTTTGAAAGTGTGTATTTATTTTTAGCAATAATTTAATAAATTATAATATTATTTACATGCTTATGTTTTACAAATTCGTTAGGGTAGGCAGTGCTTATGTGCCTATATGGAGTGCACGCCCCTGTCATCAAGTGTAACAAGTTTTTTCATTTCGAAACTCAAAAATTCGTCTGACATTTCTCGAATCCACGACTTGATAGCTGCCTTCACCTCGCCATCCGAGGTGTAACGATTATCCTTGAGGTGTCTCTTGAGTAGAGGAAAGAAATAAAAACTGCAAGGCGAAAATCGGGGGAGTGAGAAGAGTGTGGAACTGGTTTAAACTTCAGGTTTTGCAAAGGTATAAACAACAAACTTATAAAAGAAGAGAGAACTCTCTCTTGCTCCTACAGTGTGATACAGACAATAGACCTGCACTGTGTCTTAGATATACGAAACGTAACTGGCTATGAGAGAAAGAGAGAAATAAAATTTGTGCTCGCACCTCTCTCTCTTGCCCCTACATTAATATACGAAATGTACATAACTCTCTATCTCTCTCTTTCTATCTTCACAAACTTATATCTCCCTCTCAACTTCCGTTCGCCTCGTCTGATCACATTTTTCGTAACGCTCTCGTCAAGCATTCACCAGCTTACTCCCCAAGACAAGCGTGCGTACAGAAGTTTTACTTTAAAAGTTTTACTTCAAAAATTTTACTTCAGAAATTTTAAAAAATGTTCTCTTTTATCGATCAACATATTATTGATCGGGTTATTGGCAGTTCAGAAAAAAATGCTATTACAGTTGAATTACAGAAAATTTCTTAAAAAACCTATTACAATAATTTACATTTTCAATCGGGTTAAAGCGATGATTTTAATGACAGGTGAACATACCGTTCACCCCGGAATTTTCAGTGTGTCTATAAGTTATTATACATTAAATAAAAATTATATTAAACTAGCTGATTCCCGGGATGCGTTGCTACGCCATTTAATAAATAAATTATTTCTCCCTGCGTGTACTTTCCTGTTCGTCCCATTCCCCTTCCGCTTCCTCTTCCTCTCCCACGCCCCCTTCCTTTCTCGCAATCGCACTTCGCCTCCTCCACCTTCCCTCTCCCCACTCCAATTCCCCCCTTCCCCCGTCCCGCGAACCTCCCTCCTAGGTTCCCCTCTCCCCTTCAAGGTTCCCCTCCCGCGAACCCACTAGCCCGGTTCCCCTCCCCCTTTCCCCCCTCCCGCATTCCATAAATTCAATCCCGGTACATTCTGTTTTCAAACAGCTCGCGTGCCACCTATTGCAATTTTTATATATAAATTTCATAATGCCAGAGCTCACCAGTAGTTTTATACAAACCCGACAATAAAAAATACATAAATAAAATATTTTATTCAATTTGGTGCAGTCGTTCGGAAGTTATGCGCGTACATACATTTCGGCGATTCATTTTTATTTATATAGATAGATAGATTAATAGTCTGATTTATACCGATTCTGAAAGATATGTCGATTCCTTGGCTCCGGACAGGCTAAATAAGCTATTAATATTTCAATAAAAATATGGTTAGTAAACAGTTTTGATCAATTCGCACGAAGTAAGTGAAAATTGAACTTACTTCTTCTCACACAGACATACCTACCTACAACACTTTTCTTTGAGGAGACTATAATCCCACTGACTCTGTTATGTAAAACTCTTGTGCTGTATCGTTCAAATGAACAAGTGTCACGAGATAATATAAAAAAGAGAATTAGATAGAATTTTCAATTTGGGAGGCGGGTATGGGTACCGCCGCCCCGGGAACAATTTTTTGTAACCTACACCTCTGCCATAGGTCACCTCAAGTAGTTGTCTACGTTTGGTGGCTTAGCAGGGGTGTACGGGTTATCCGGATCAAGGCGGCGGATGCATCTGTACACCAGCTGCATGACAGGCCAGATCGGGAGATAATTGTTGAGTGAATCTGTTTGACTTATCTAGCCGTACTCTCTCGGAACATTGCCTTGCACCGCAGTTGGAGGGGTGGATTCATACGTGCCTCACTCCTGGACACACTGACCCCCAGAACCACCCCTAATAAAAATTTTCTTCCACTCCTTCCTTTCCTAAAAATTCCCACTATACAGCATCCCCAAAGATGACATAGGCTCTGAGAGGAATTGTTTTCCTCAGGGCCTCCTGTGTGAAGATAATGTAAAAAAAATCAGAGTGTGTAATTCACACGCGGTAGAAGTGAAACTAGAAAGTCGCTAGATGTCGCTTTCTTTTCTTTTGCTGGTTTATTTTAAAGTGGTTTGAAGATCGGATATTGATTTACAAAAATTAAAAATTAATATTTTTGGATTTCGTAGGATTCGAACCTCCGTTCGATGGATTTATTTGGCAACTAAGTTTTGCGACGCGTTATACCGCTGCGCTACAGGACGCTCGCGCGTAATTGTGAATATACCAAATTATATTAGAACCGAGGACCCATCATATAATAAATTTCAGTGACCCATTTCTATTTTATCCAAGTTTCAAATCACTGATGAGACCAAAGAAGTTTAACTTTAAAAAATTAGCATTATAGCAACCTCTTTGTCAGTAACAGAAAACAGAGCTATTTTTAAAAGTAAACACAGAAGACACGCCATACATATCATTAATATCTACTTCCAAAGTTAACCCTTCCATCATTCGTGATTTGATACACGATGCGATCCACGAGTAAATGATGTACGTATCGCACCTTGGCTGCGATAACGCCCATCAAGGAAAAGATAATAGAGGGATTGCGTTACCTGTGGATGAATAGCGCCATAAATAATATCTAATGACGGTGGCATTGATCAAATGCATGACAACTCACTACCGACTCGATTGTTCGTGATACAGTGGCTCTAAAACACTTATATATTTTTTAATATTTTTTTTATGTAAAACTAACTAAAGAAGTAAAACTTTTTTTACGCACGCTTGACTTGGGGAGTAAGCTGGTGAATGCGTGACGAGAGCATTACAAAAAGTGTGATCGGGCTAGGCGAACGGAAGCTGAGAGGGTGATATAAGTTAGTGAAGATAGAAGTTTCGTTCTCTCACAGTTCAGGCCTATGTCTGTATCACACAGCAAGAGAGAGCAGTGCGCGTGCACATTTTCTCTCTCTCTTCTTTTATAAGTTAGTGAAGTTTTACTTCAGTCGTGTGGTCTAAATCACAGTCGTTTTTAAAGTAAAACTTCTTTACGCACGCTCGACACTTGGGGGTAAAATGATGAATACGTTATGAAACGATACGAAAAAATATGAAATAACGATTGTTGTTACGAACAAATGTGAAAAGCTAATACATATGAAACGCTTATCAATGTGAAACGCTAATCAATGATATGAGTTGAGTTGAGTTAAGTTGCATTGAGTTGAGTTGAGTTGAGTTGATTTGAGTTAAGTTGAGTTGAGTTGAATTTAGTTGAGTTGAGAGTTGAGAGCTGAGAGCTGAGAGCTGAGAGCTGAGAGCTGAGAGCTGAGAGCTGAGAGCTGAGAGCTGAGAGCTGAGAGCTGAGAGCTGAGAGCTGAGAGCTGAGAGCTGAGAGCTGAGAGCTGAGAGCTGAGAGCTGAGAGCTGAGAGCTGAGAGTTGAGAGTTGAGAGTTGAGAGTTGATAGTTGAGAGTTGAGAGTTGAGAGTTGAGAGTTGAGAGTTGAGAGTTGAGAGTTGAGAGTTGAGAGTTGAGAGTTGAGAGTTGAGAGTTGAGAGTTGGGAGTTGAGAGTTGAGAGTTGAGAGTTGAGAGTTGAGAGTTGAGAGTTGAGAGTTGAGAGTTGAGAGTTGAGAGTTGAGAGTTGAGAGTTGAGAGTTGAGAGTTGAGAGTTGAGTTGAGTTGATGGGGATGTTGAAGGGATGGGGATATATTTTTTAACTTTACTTTCACACAGGACACACTGAGGATGGTAATTCCCCTCAAAGCCATGTCATCTTTGGATATATTGCGTGGAGGGTCTTTTTAGGAACGGAAGGAGAGAAAGGAAGGAAAAAGGTGTGGGGGGTGGGTAGGAATCTGGGGGTGGGTAGGAATCTGGGGGTTGGTGTGTCCAGGAGTGACGGACGTAAAAATCTATCCATGCCACGCATTTTAAATAATGCCTTACATATTAAATAATGGTGAGACAAAAGACGAGACGCACAAAATACGTGTGACTGTTTTCTCCAAAGTACCTACTACTTTTTTCTTTTGGAGGAAACACATATATCTTTTCATGGCTCAGCCATAGCGACAGGAATTACGTTTCATTTTCTTTAAACGTTTGAGGTAGATGTATGATCATGTTTGTATATTTCCTTTGGAGGGGAGGTGCCAACATACGTTCACCGTTTGTCTAATTTTCGACTGTTGTTATTTAGTGTGTAAGAAAGAGTTGCAGCATTACAAGTTTAAGAACAAAAGTCAAACCATCAGCGCATTGACATTTGACGTTTTTGAATTTTTGGAATTCACTCACACTTCAATATAATCTTTGTAACTATACTTCATGCTACGGTCTACGGAGATGTCACAGTGTAATGTGTAAGAGAGATGCAAGAAAATGATTACATTTTTTTCCTTTGGAGGAAATAGGCCTACGTACATTGTATATATCATATTTTGAAAGAGTTGCAGCATTATTGTGATAACGAACGAACGTGTATTGATATTTTATGCCATCACGGTACCGTAATCGTAAATTGTCACGGTAATGATAAAATCGCTCAAAAAATGAATACCGGATACTTAAAAGGGTGTAAGTGCCATTCACAGAAAGGAGGTAGACGGAGATTTAAAGTTTGCTCCAACCTTAAAAAAAACCCTAATTTATTTTTATGCCAAGTAAAAAAATGAACATATTATGTTGGCATAAAAATTAAATAGGGTTTTTTTAATGTTTAAGCATGTTTTAAATTCCCCTCTACCTCCTTTTTTGTTAATAGCACTTACACCTTTTTAAGTTTCCAGTATTCAAATTACGAAAAGCACGCCAAACACCTTAAGAACCATTGGAATTCGATGTTCAAATGACCCCAGGCGATGTAGCTTCTGGTTATAGCTGTAAAGTAATAAATCATTCCTGCGAACAAATTCTTCGCTGTTATTATTTTCCTGGGGTATAAGTCGCCTGGGAACAAACGATTGTCTTTATGGGGTAATAAAATGCACTGTATCTTTTGTTAAGGTTAAATAAACACCCTGGGCACGCGATGGGTTATAATGACGTGTTAATTTACCTAAGTTTCTTGAATCGTTAGGATTGCTCAGATTAAATTTTAATATATCTATGTTTAAAAAATACGTTATTAGAAAGAAACATGTTCGCTTTCGATGCAGTGTCAAACTTTATTCGTGTTCTTGTCACAGAAAATTCAAATAATAAAATTTGTTCATATTTTCCATATTAGAAAACTTAAAATGTAATTTATATTAAAGGGTTATTCTAGACCAGATATGAATATTGTAGTTATTTATTCAAGTGCAATAAAAAATAAAAAAAACCAATTAATATTTTTATTAGCCATTATTTTACGAAATATTTATTAAACATTAAAGAATACTTACAAAAAAATCAAACGTAAAAATTCAAAATTCAAAAAGTTACAGGGTGCTCAAGTAAGAGGTCTCAAAAAAATTGTCGCGCCCTGGTTGACACGATTGAAACCCTCCTAGTAATCAGAACAAAAAAAAAAACAAATTATTTCTTAATCCAAACAAATGCTGTTATGGCCCCAACTAAGAAAAAGTAAAGAGATTTTTTTTTCGCAAAATTGCGGCTGTCTGAAATAAAATGATTTTTTTTTAACAGTTTTTTTTTACTTTTCAGATTTTTTTAAGAATTGTAAAAATCGATATTTTGTTATATTTGTAGTTAGTGCAATAAGTAATGTGTAGAAAAAACTCACATCAATTTTCAAGTAAATTGATTCAGTAGAACTTGTGATTATCATATCAACCGTCTCGAAAAAAGTAGTTTCTAATTCTATGTTTAAGGTACGTATTCATATTTTCATTACATGATTCATAATTTAGATAATTTAGAATAATATTAAAATAAAAAATATATACATAAATAAATAAATAAAAATATATATAATAAATTAATTAATCAGATTTAAAAAAATGTTAAGAAGTTTAACAGCAATAAAGGCTAATTATATTTTATTTATTTATTTATCTGTTTCATTCATTCAATCATTCATTCATTCAATCATTCATTCATTCAATCATTCATTCATATGATTCCGTCAAAACCGCGACACTAAAATGGCTTTTAAAATTATTCGAATTTAGAAAAATCCTTAAAATCCTTTAAGTAATTTTGAATATCGAAATAAGGAAAAAAAAACGAATTCACAATTTTCAATAGAAAAATAAACTACTGATTTTTATTTAATTTCAATATCTACGTCTCGCCGTTTTGTACAACTTATAGAAAAAATTCTATTTTCACTTTTCTACATTAAAGTAAGCTGAACCTACGCATTTTTTCTTTATCGAAATGTCAAGATTCTATTTTAAGCCGCTTAAAGGTACTATTTTTAATTTTGACGGGAAGAGGTTTTTAGCTTAAAAATAAACTTAATTATATGAGGTCATACTTCACGTACTTCATGACGTCATTCGGAAAAAAACTGTAAGCAGGTATGATGTATTTATTCTCAGTATTTTAATGAAGATCACTATTCAGATTCAAAATATGGTTTGAAATGGCTTAAACCATGTTGGTGAACCGATCTGAACAGCCATGTACTTCCCAATCGTCTTCTATTATCTTTTCCCCATTCACTTAAGCCTCATAACCAAATTAAATGAAAATAACCGATAATAATAAATTGTATTGCTTAAATAATTACGCCCTGTTTGGGTCTTGTGAATCGTGAATTTTGAACACATGTGAATTCTAAAATTGTACAGTTTTCTTCTTCTTTGTATACATAACTGAACTGCCCCAGCAGGAATCTGTTTTTCAGGCCCTATCCACTTCGGTCATATTTAATTGTGTCGTGCTTCGACTAAGAACTACTCAATTTTTATACAACTCTCTTTTTATAACTTTTAATGGTTAGGTTAGTTAAGGTTTCCCTTTAATGTTATTTTGTCCCGGTAAGACGAGAAGTTCTGGGTTCGGGTCCCAGTTGCGACCGTTATCTCTTTATTTTTCTATGTCTTGTTCCTTTTCATATTTTCGTTTAGATTATTACTGATATCTTCTTCTTCAATGATACCAACGTTATCTTCATTTTCTTAACGTATATGTTATAAATAAATAATGACTTTTGTCATGATGTAATTTTAAGTGTCATAAATTTTATAGAACGAATCTATCTTTGAGAGCATGAGACAATGAGAGTATTACAGTGATCTTTTTTTGTGGACATTAAGCAGGCGGCTATGTAAAATACCTTGTATGAGGAGAGATTATTTAAATGTAATACTAAAGTGCTTAGACACAGTTAAGTGAATTTATTGAATTGAAGTACAAATAGCAAACAGGACTAATTTAAATACTGGGCATATTATGGAACGTTGGTACCGTTTTTCTTGAGGAGTTGATGTGTGGACGATGCCATAGGCGAATTATGCTGCTGCCTTTGGAGGTATGTGGTCTGCTCCCTCCGCTGCTGACATATGCTGAAACGGTGGGCTGGAGCAAGATAAAGGTCTCCAGCCCCGCGGTTTCCCGGCGACGTCAAGTCCCAGGGCGTTTTCCAGCCAGCCGACTACGTTGATGACCTCTGCGATTTCCTCTGGCTCCAGGTGAAGTTGGAAGGTCTTATGATGGCTGCGTCTGCCGATGATGGATTTTATTACATCCATAAATAATGTTTTCCCATAGTACTTTGCTTCTGATCCAGGATTTTAATGAGTTTGCTGAATCTCTTGAATTATGGATGCCGCTGATGGGCGCGGATTTACTGATCTTCACATGATGTACAATAATGACAAACTATGGCTAGGTGATGCGTCGACCCACCACAGAGACGGTGGCCCAAGGTCACCTGTGGCTGGTCAAAGAATGGGGACCTTGAGGCCAGTCCTGCCTAGTGAACTCAGTTCTCAGTATCACCAACTGAGCAGAGATCATTGGCAATGTTGCCAATATAAAAATAATATAATATTTGTTGAATGTTCATTAACTTCGTACCTAAACGTACCCATTCACAGAGATACATTATAGTTACATTATTTTTTATGTAACATATACTTTCATTAGCTGCTATCTCTTTACTCGTTATATTAAAATGAATTTAAAACCGATCTTTTGTCCACTTATTCGTCATAATTACATTAATTACTGACTTAACAAAACTAATAACATTTCGATTTCCAAATCGTGACACGAGACTTCCATAGCTGTTCTTTGTTTATCCGTCTAAAACTAACTATTTCATGAAGCCCCTAATCCAAAGACTACATAGGCTTAGAAATAAATTCAGTTCGGTTGATATTTTCATTTATCCCTTACCTAAATTTATATCAGAAATTTCTAAAATTATAAAGTTAATTTTATTATTATTCTTCTAATATTGTTTTGGTTGTTATTTCCTTTTACTTCGCTGACAACACTGTCCTGCTATTCCAAGCGAAAGACTGGCCTACCGTTTATTCGCAAGCGGAGGAAGGCAATCGAAAGGTTAAATACTGGCTTGACTCAAACACACTAACTCTCAATATACAGAAAACAAAATACTTACTGTTTAGTCTCACCAATATCACAAAACCAAACTTCCACCCCCAATTAAAAATACACGAATATAAAAACTCATCTCCGAACCTGACTTGTAACTGCCCATGCCTTGAACAAGTAAACATTATAAAATATTTAGGAATAACCTTTGATACACACCTAAATTGGAAGCAACATATACTTAACACTACAAACAAAATCCGCAAATCCATATACTTTTTCAAACAAACACGTAATTTCCTCAACCTTCACCTTTTAAAAACAGTGTATTACTCACTGTGCCAATCACACATCGAATATGGAATTTTATCTTGGGGTAACACTTATTCTAGTGCCCTCGACCCCATCATTAAAGCACAAAAACTGATAATAAAAATAATCCTTAAACTTCCTCTTACTACCAGCACGGATACGATCTTCAACACCTTCAACGTTATGGACATTAAACAGCTCTACGCAAGATCCATCTTAGTTAATTTACATAAAAACAACATAACCCTATACAAAGCAACACAATCGATACACAATACCCGAGCCAAAAACAAAGAACTCTTCCAAACTCCCTTTTCTAAAACCACCTTTGGACAAAGACACTTTAAATACATAGCTTGCAAACTACACAATACACTACCAGCTACGATTAGACAAACCGAATCAATGACCAAATTGAAACAAGTTGTAAAGAAATGGATTATAAGTACTGGTCGTCACACTATTGCAAACATCTGTAAAATAAACTACAAATAGACAGAAATATCCATCTACATACGTCCTTACCCATATAAAACATATTAAAATTATAAAATCCTAAATAATCTAAATCCATAAATAGATTTGACAGGATTTACTACTGTACTGTATCTCTTCCCTCATTTATAAGAAAACTCTCTTTATGTGATTTACCCACACTTTCAATCATCTTTATATTTAATTGTTAATTATATTACTCTTATATATGATATGTAATTATGTACCTCTACGCCTGTCTCATCACAGGTATACCCTAGCGAGACAGGCATCGAATAATATATTGTAAACATCACGTATATAGATCAATAAAAAATAAAAAAATAAATAAAAAAAATCTGCTTATATCCTTAATGTTCAGATTTTTATGTTATATACATGCTTATAATTGTACTCATGAATAACTTTATAAATCTACAATAACGTGATATTGTAAAAGCCTTCAAGGCGTGACTAATTAAATAAATAAATATTTTCTTTTATCCATTAGTACTCTGGGCAATGAGGAAGACATGACATGCGTGGTAGTTAGTCCATGATTTCAAAACAAACCTTAAATATGACAAACGAAAAACTTACCTTTCTGCGAAAACCTCGTATCATACCGATTTCTCGCTACCTCTGTCGAGGGAAAGAAAAAGTAACGCTTGCACTCGTGCATAATTTACAGGGCATGAAATTTTTATTGCTTAGACGGACGGTTTTGTCCTTCGGAACCAACTTATTATCAACCTTGGACAGTGGCGTGACTAGATTGTGGTGACTTTGGAACAGAGGACTAGAATGCTTTAAAAAAAAATTATTCATTTAACCCTTAGCAACACCCAGTGGACATAGATCCCCCTGGAATTTATGCTAGATAATAAAATAAGCACCTTTTTGAAATTTATTTATTGAAAATTAATGATAGACGTATGTAATGACTCCAAGAAAACTATTTTTTTTAATTTGTTAAACAAAAATGTGACATTAATGGGAATTCTAAGCGGAGTCATTTAATTTTTAATAATAATAATTAAGCAGAACCTCTTAGGCCAAGGAAAATGCACAATAATGTTTTGCGCTTGAAGTCGTGAACTCACTCGATAGCGGTGATTTTCCCCATTTATACCTGTTTTTGCCAAAAATGCTTACTTACTTACTGTCACTCAGATTTACATTATCCAGGCTAACATTAACTAACGTAACTAAATTAGATATACAATAAAGATAAATAAAAAATAGAATATAGATTACGATACAACAGAACTAACATATTATGTTTAAATTTATTAAATTGAAAAATAACTACTTATGAAATTTGATGAATTGTTTACTAACTAACCATCACGCCGTTTCCCCGCAGGGGTAGGCAGAGAGGACGGACCGCCAAATAACTCGGTCTTGGCACACACTCTTTGCCTCACTCACATTCATACATCGTCTCATACATTCTCTTCTATTATTCTGACTTTTGGCATGGCCCGACTCAAGTATCTGATTCACTTGATCATGCCATGTCTTCCTCGGACGTCCCCGAATTCTTCTACCATTCACATTTGCGTCGTATATTCTTCTTACACTACTTTTTTCGTTCATTCGCTCTACATGCCCAAACCATCAGAGGGTCCCTTTCTTAATCTTACTCATTAAGCTTACATCAGCCTTACATTATTTGCGGATATCCACATTTCTCACACGATCATACATTGTTTTACCACACATACGCCTCAGGGATCTCATTTAAACAGCATTCAGTTTTTTTTCATCCTTCTTCTGCCAGTTTCATGCCTCACTGCCATACATCAAGGTAGGTACCAGGACTATATTGTGGACTGCTAGCTTCGCTTGTTTTGACAGTTTTTTATTAGCGCCAACAGCATTCAGTCCTCCATTAATGGAGTTACCGGCATTCACCCTTCTTCCAATATCTCTATCACCCTTCCCATCTCTCGTAAACATACTACCCAGATACACAAACTCATCCACCTGCTCTAAGTATTCATCATTCACAACTATATTACATACTGTTTTCGTACTCTCTCTTTCAAACACCATGACTTTAGACTTACTTACATTCATCATTAACTCATTCTTCATACATACTTCGTTCATCCTAGATACGAGAGACTGTAGATCTTCTATAGTGTTACAAATCAGCACCGCATCATCAGCATACAACAGGCAACATACTTTCAGATTACTTAATTTCGCGCCCAATCCCACTTCTTTCTATTCTTGCACACAATTATCCATGTATAGATTGAATAACCATGGTGACATTACGCAGCCTTGTTTAACACCTTTTGTGATGTCAAACCACCCCGTAAAACCACCGTTCACCCTAACACATGCCACGCTCCCCTTGTACAGAGACGCAATTGCCAGTATGAGATTTATATTGAGAATTGTTTAAATTCTGTGAAACAAATCGCCCTTATTAATTACACTGTGATTTGCTAATAAACTATATTTATGTATATATAGCGAGTTTCCGGTAAGCGTTACTATGCCACTAAATAAAGAAATTGTTTCTCCCTGCGTGTCCTTTCCTTTTCATCCCGTTCCCCTTCCGCATCCTCTTTCCGCCTTTCTCATTCCGCCTTCCGCCTCAATCCGTTCTCATTCCGCCTTCTCCGCCTTCCATCTCCCCACTCCCTTCTCCCGCTTCCCCTGTCAAGCGAACCCCCCTCCCGAGTTTCTCCCCCCCCTTCCGCATTCCATTCATTCAATCCAGGTACATCCAGTTTTCAATCATCTCGCTTACCGCCTATAGAGATTTTTTAACAAATTTCATAAAGCCAGAGCTCACTATTATATATAGAAACCATCGCGGGCTTGAGCACATTAAATCCTTAAGTTTCATCGCAATTGGATGAATGGTTTAGCAACGTATAGACAACACATATACACCCAGGCAAGCATATTTTGATTTTTATATATGTCGGTAAACTTGGTAAGTACAAGTATATATGATTCGCAAGAAAAATACTACGTTGTTATTTGTCAAAGAATTTTCTCAAAATAAGGTATGTTAAAATCACAAATCCATTCCCCAACCAATTAATTCCGATACTCCACTGGCGTGCCTTCTCACAGTGGTGTGTTTATTATTATTGTGTAAGCATGTAGTCAAGCTCTCCTAGTGGGAGTTTCATTAAAATATTCAGCAGAGGCTTCCCGCAATGCAGGCTATACTTGCTAGCTGGTGGCTTCAAGCTACCAGCTCTCTGCTTCGAGTAGTTCCTGTCTCCCAATTCGTCGCTCGTCGCCCGTTCCGAGAAAAGGCGAAAAATTCCAAAAGCAAATGAGTCGAGTCAACGCTTTGTGACGTTACAAATTTAATCATGGAATTATTTAAATAGAACTCGTACAAATGTCGCAAGGAACTTTTTATTCGGTGTTAGTACATAGATGTTAAATTAAGTTTATTCTGAAATAATTTGATTCAAATAATTTTTTGCAGTGGAGACTTCTTTAGCATCGTTGTGATTTGAAACTCGATGAAACGAAAAATAGCGACAAAAGGTAAAAACACATGCATCTGTAGGATTTAGCCTGCGAAATAATGATATAGTGTAATCGGACTCCTCATTGTGCGTTGCTTCGTCGCTTATCGGTTTCATATTTGTGCGATGCTTCGTAGCCTCCTTACTCTTGTCTACTCTAATTTTCTGAAGTTTTCACTTCTACCACCTATGAACTGCACACATTTTTTTTAAATGAATACTTTTTTAGCACTATTGTGATTTGAAACTCGATGAAACCGAAAAATAGCGACAGTAGGTAAAAATAGACAAACATATGCAATTGTAGGATTTAGCCTGCAAAAGAATCAGATAGTGTAATCAGTCTCCTCTTTGTGCGCTGCTTCGTAGCGTATCGGTCTTCTATGTGTGCGTTGCTCTTGTTTACTTGAGTTTTCTGAAAGTTTTACTTCTACTGCATGTGAATTGCGTAGTTAATTTTTTCATACAAAACTTAAAACCAAACATAAGTATTATTTTTTTATCAAAAAGTTGCAGCTAATATGTAGTTCGGGCATGTGTTTCTTTATTTATTTGTTTTTTAAATTATAAAATAGAGGCCATTAGAGTAGTCAATTTTTCAAGATTTTATCGGCAAATAAGAATTATTAAATAGGGAGTAAACGATAAATATTTATAAAACCAAAAAAATGCCCAAGGTTCTTTGTAAATATAATTAATTATAAAATAAAGTTAGGCAAGTTCCTCCAAAGGGGGAAAGTGCAGCAAATATATAAAACTGATATCTGTTATTTTATTTAATGAATTTGTGAATTAAATTATAATATAAAGTCCATTAAAGAATTCCAATTTTCATGATTTTTGAGGCAACTTTGGCAATCGTTTGTGGGGTAATGATGATTAAATTTACATTTACCTTTTTACTACAAATATATAATGTAAAAAAATATTAAAAACTCATAACACTTCTTTCAAAGAATTTGAACAATTCATTAAAGCACGAAGTTAACTTTCAAGCTGCTGTGTAAGTTCTAATCAAATTCTGTTATTATATCTATAATGGTCAGTTTTTACATAAAACTGATATAATAAAAGAACTTTCACTTAACTTGAAAATTAACATCGAAATTTTTTGAAGAATTATGAAAATTATTTGAAACAACCAGTCCTTGGAAAAGTATTTCGTTGGGCTTAAGCGTGTAAATTTAATCAACTCAATTTTCTTTGAAAAAATGCCATTAATTTTGAACTTATTGTGCGAAGAATGCATAATATTATCACACGTGCAAATTTTGGCTGTCTGTGCTGTGCATTAGTCTTGCTTCAAATTTAGTTTAATTAACTCAAATATGCTTTGAAAGTAAATGTCGTTTTAAAATTTAGAACGTATTGTGTGAAGAATTCAGATGTCAAACATACTGATTTCGCTGCCTTTTTTGTGCGATAGGCATAAGTGAAATTTGGTTAAGTCAACTAAATTTGCTTTTGAATTTAGTACCATTTTCAAAATTGGTATTGCTTGTGTGAAGAATTCATATGATCAAACGTGTACTCATTTCGGCTGTCGTTATGTTGTGCATTATTCGTGTGTGAGATTTTGTTTCATAAACCCAAATTTGCTTTGAATTTAAGAGTAATTTTGAAAATTGGAAGTTATTTGTCAAGAATCAAAAACTGTCCCGTGATTTTTCACAGGCCTGCGCCAGCTAAACTTAAAACACGTTGTATTCAATAGACAAATTGCTAGAAGTGTGTTGTTAATGTTTATGGGTTCCGGAAATAAGGTAAATTGTATCTTAGTTCTGCTTTTTTTTTGTGAATACCTCACCAGAGTCCCCTTCTTCTACCGTCTGGAGCCAATGAAACTACGGCAACCCGAATAGGGGTATGTTGTGAGACGGAAGTTAAGTGGGAAGGGGAAGGAGGTGGGGAAGTACCTGGCAATTCAGATCTAGTCACCACACGGCTAAAGCCATTTCATGCAACATTTCAATTCTTAAATGAGTGGTTATAATAATTCATAAAATCAAAGACATGTTTCTGTGAAATATTTGTAAAGTGATTCTTCATTGATGTATGTTGCTTCTGTGAAATGTTTTGTAAAATTTTTCTTCACATATTGTGTCTGCATATTGGGTTGGGTTGGGTTTAACTTTTCAAAAGTACCAATTGACGATTCCTTAATGAGTTTTGAAAAACTCATGGGAGTGCAACTTCGTTGTAGGTTTTATTTAATAAAAAATCTTTTTTTCAATGGTGGTGTTACACCAAGGTGATTCTGAGAATATCTTCCACTCTAGATCGTTCATAAATTTATTTTTTAAGTTCCGGTTTCGGTTTAAGTTGTTGGCCGTTTTAATAGTTCAGTATTTTTTTTTTTCATTAATGAAATCGTCGTGTTTACTAATTAAGTAGATAGGTAGGTCAAGTAACTACTTGCACTTACAATTTTTTTTGATTTCAGAGGAAATTTTGATTTTGACTTAATCTTCTTAATGTAATAAAATGAATGTTTCTTTGTTTGGTCCTCTAAGCCAGTGGTCTTCAACCTTTTTGAGCCAGCGTACCCCTTGTCTCCCACTACAAATTTATTGTTCCCCGTACCCTCTATCTATTTTTTACACGTGTAATGAAATATAATCTAATATATGAATTTAACAATCAAGTCACACAATTGCAATGAAGTAATGCAATTTTATACAGAGTGTAACACGACTTCAGGCATTTTAACCAGTGATTTTACATACGTGCCACGTTATTGCGTACCCCTGATTTGGCTTCGCGTACCCCCAGGGGTATGCGTATCACAGGTTGAAAACCACTGCTCTAAACCATTCTTTTG
Organism: Limnephilus lunatus; assembly: GCA_917563855.2. Taxonomy (NCBI): domain Eukaryota; kingdom Metazoa; phylum Arthropoda; class Insecta; order Trichoptera; family Limnephilidae; genus Limnephilus; species Limnephilus lunatus. The sequence goes on along the minus strand of OU830594.1, from coordinate 86,614,697 downwards.
ATTGCGATGAAACTTTGGCGAGTTGTGGTGTGCACACCCGCGATGGTTCCTATACATAATGGTGAACTCTGGCATTATGAAATTATTTCACATCCCATTGCGATGAAACTTTGATGTTTGTTTGTGTGCTTTGGCGTTATGAAATTTGTAAACAAAATTCACTATAGGTGAATTTCGGTGTTTAAAAAAATGTGTGTATTTCTTGTAGCTTAGCGGCATGGTGGAAAGGCGGGAGGGGGAAGGAAAAGCGAAAGGGGGGAGTGGAACGAAGGAGAAGTTTCATACAGTTTAGCAGCAGGGTGTGAAGGCGTGATAAGGAAGGGAATCCGGGAGGGAGGAGAGGAGAGGAGGAGGGGATTGCAGAAGGTGAATTTGGAAATCCATGCTTCTCACACGAACAGCTAGCTTTGTATGGCCTGCTCACGTGTCAAAAAAACAAAAACAAAAATCCATCCAAAAGCATTTCAATAAACAGAATTAAAACGCAAATATTTTCTCTCTTTGAGTGGCTTTGCAACGCATGCTGGGTACTCGCTAGTAATAAATAAATAAGAGAAAATTAGAAATACATCTTTTTGCGGTGAAGAAATAAAAGTTCATTTCTCAGTCTTGCAGCGAGTGATCGATTTTTGCAAATTTAAAAATAAATAAACTTAAATAATAAATCAAGAAACTTGAAGCGGTTCGAAATCCGACCGTTTAATAATGGCATGTGAATATGAGGAACGACATCAATTATTTACAATGAAGCAATTATTATCAGTTTCCATGCATGGACAGTACGGACTGTGCCGCTGTTTGTTGCAATTACTCAAAGACAATAACAGTACACACGAGATTGCACGTTTATCGCCAGGAACGCCAGAACATTTGTGTATGACATTTATAAATAAGAATTATTCCTATTTTTAATAGATCTTCTGGCGTCCAACTTTAGACGTTGGTCATCCTCAAAAACATAAAAAATAAATAATTTTAATGGAAAGACCGCTCTAGGTAGTGTCCATTTGCCTTCAGTCAGTGGGGAAGAATTTGGTGGAAGTTCCTACCTATTCTGACCGTGGAAACCAGACAAATCTAAAGCCATTTCCTCTTGACATTATATTTTAACTTCAAAGTAGAAAAATTGTTTTTAAAAATTTGATTAGTTGTCTAAAACACGGAAAACCATAAAACGGTAAATTCATAGCCAAAATATTGGCTTAGTTTTTTGTCAGAATTTTTTAGGTCAATTCAACAATTTGTGTTAATTAAACAACTAAAAAATTTGTCATTATGCCAATTTTTCACAGTGAAATATTTTAAAATAAGGGTGTTAAAAAAAGTAGAAAAATGATGCTTGTAAATTTTTAATTAAAAGTGCTTTTGTACCATAATACGTAACTTTAATCCAAGGTTTCAAAAGTGACAACAATTTGCTTATTATTTTTGGTTGGGGTATAATATTGATAAAAATGTAGATTCAAATATTACAGTATATTTAAAAATTACTTTTATGTTCCAAAACATGTTTAAAAACAACTTTTTACACCACATAGCACAACCAAAACATTTAAGCCTGTGTTTAGCGGCAGTTTTCCTGGATCTATCGATCTTCTCTTGGAGGCTGACTCTTATAAGAGTCAGCCTCCAAGACATCATATCGCCTTCGTTATAATCGAATACGATATCCTATTATATGATTCGTTGAATATAATATACTCCCGCCGTCCGGTGTAGGGGAAATAATTGCATACATACATTTGAATGACTTACCTAATCCAATTATATATCCCTGGTCACATCCAAACTTGACGATAAATCATCCAAATATATGAAGGATTCACACTGGTCGATGCTTATTAGCACCAGTGCTTAATGGAATCAATTATTGCAATGGAAATAGTTTCCTATTGCGTCCATTGAAATAGTGCAGGGATACTATAGCATCCTTGTGTAACACTTTTTTCGTAGGCAAATATGAAAGTTTTAAATTATGGTTTTGTTTGCAAAAAAATTCTGTGCAATTCTGCTGAAAACAATATGTCGAACTCTATTTATAACATCGTTATGCTGGAGTATAAAGGTGGTAATTATATTGCTTGAAATTAAACTTAAAAAATAATAAAGTTTTTTTAATTTCAGCTGAACGGAGCGGTTAGTGCAATACTCTTGACTACTATAAAAAAATAAATATTTATAAAATTACAGGAAACGAAATTGAATACAAAAAAAAAATAAAATCAAAAATTGTTAAATTGTTAAATTTTCCTCTTATGGTGTATGGGTGCCCCCTGCCACTGAGCAAAGGCTGTAGCGCTGACTGAAAAAAAACCTATCGGTGAGTACCAAAATTATTTTTTTTATAATTTCTATTTTATGTCAGTGCATAGGAAAACATAGTGCCCAAAGTCTAAGTTCATAGTAATTACAAAATAATCGTCTAAATATATAAAAGTAAATGTAAAACAAGAATTGATGAAAGGTAGCATTCGAATTGGTTCACAGACATTTTTTTTATTGACACCTGTGCTGAGGGTTTACTGATCCGGTAATAAGCATTTTTAAAATGTTTGACTGATAAAACTGTATTTTATGGTGAACATAAACGAACTAGTACGCTTGTTATTTTACATTATTATTAAGCATTTTTAAATCTTCAATCAATATTAGATATTTTAAAAAAACATACCTTTTTGGCATCCCTTTGAATTTATTTTTAAGTACTCAATACACATTAAAATTCCTTCAAATATTATTATATCCGCTTATTTGACTCAAAATAACATTCGATTACAATAACCATTGCTTCTAACTTGTGGTTCGAATTCAGTTCCCCCACGAGTGGTTCCAAGTTCTCGTTCTAGTTCTAGTGTGACGGAGGTAGGTACTGAGCGATCCAGCAGAGCATAAATTCTCAATGGATTCAGAACATGGCTGTTCATAAATTCTAAATTGACGTAATAGAACGTTTGTTCGGTTCATCCTACTGCTTTGAACCAGAGACATAAATCCTTGGGAGTTTTTTGTCACTTGCATATCGCTCGTGAGTGGTGTATTGATAACATGAGAAGTTAGGATTGAATCAGAAACATGTTGATATTTTCATCGCCTTTTTAGTTTTTCTGACACTTACCTACAACTTCTAATATAAGGCAATATTTCTACTGTGCGAAAATTTCTGTGACTTATTATTTAGTTGTATGGCAGGTTGAAATATAAAAGTGAGTAATTATTTATTTTTTTTGTGTTTAATTCATACAACTCCATTCAATTTTAAAAAAAATTAACCATAATCAAATTACACGTAAATAATGTTATTAATGAGTTCTGCAAGTGTTTTAGATTTTTATTATTGTGACAGCTGTCTCGGTGTTCAAATCCATTTTCAAAGTGTCAGACCTCAACACTGTTTAAACATAGTCTTGAAAGCTGAAATAGTCGAAGCTATCACATTAATAAAAACACCAAAATTCTCACAGAACTTAATAATAACGTAATTTCATTTGGTTTTGCATTAAATTTGAGAAATAAATAAAAAGTGAGTGGTGATATTTATTGCAAGGAAATTTTAGCTTTTTCGAGCTGTGCGGAGGATCTTTTTAGGGAAAGTAAGGAAATAAAGTTCAGAGAAGGTAAAAGGTATGAGGGGTGGTTAGGAAACTCGAGGTCAATAAATACGTCATGAACTTATGAATCCATCCCTCCCACCGCGGAACACAGCGACGCGACGGGTAGAGAGAGTCCACCTGGAGAGATCAAAGGGTTTCCCTCAACCAGCTCTCCCGATCTGGCCCGCCACGCAGTGGGTGAGCAAACGCATTCGCCACCAAGACCTAGAGAAACTTCAGCCCATGAACTTGGGCAGTCCTACTAAGTCATCAAACGTAGCGAACCTCTCAGGATGACCTACGGCAGGGGTATTGGTTATCCAATAAATAGCTCATGGAGCGGCGGTACCCATATTCCAGCCGAATCTCTCAACCCATCGCCTTGCACCATAGTTGGAGATATGGATTCATAGATCCGTCACTCTCGGACACACTGACCTCCAGATTCCTACTCACCCCTTATACCTTTTTCCTTCCCAGAACTTCCTATGCTTCCCTTCCTTAAAAAAACCCTGCACACAGCATCCCGTAAGATGACATAGGCCCTGTGGGAAATTATTTTCTTCAATCCAATCCGTGTGGATCCAATGTAAAAATAAACCCAATAAACCTTCATGAAATGATGCCTCTATTTAGAAGAGTAATACCATCTTAACATATGGTAGTTATTTCTAATTATTATTCCGAAGCACCTCCTCGTGGGTTAGTCATTATTATAAATGAAATGACAGTGTATTCGTATGTAACCCTTCGTACTAAGGATTTATGTTCCGTGATAATCTCCATCCCCTATCATTTGTTGATCTTAGGGAATGAATAGAGCCTTGATTGCTTAGGCCATATTTCTTCATGGAACTCGGGAGGCTATGAGAAATTTAAATTACTCTGTGTAATGAATTCTGTTCGGGAGTTGGTACTTATTTGGAATTTTAATGTTTTCCACGTATTTGCAATACAACAGAACTGATTTACACACTTTCCTCTACTGGCGGCCAGAGAAGTAACTAATAAACGAACTATTTCTTTTTTAATATAAAACTCTTCTTCACCTATTTGCTTTTTTAATTCCCTTTCATTTAAACAATTTTTATGTTTACATGAACTACTAAAATCCTGTCCTCCAAACACGGAGATCACGTGTTTGAGGACAGATGTACACAAATAAATAATAACTAGCAGTTAAAAGCTCACTCCGCAGTTTTTTGCTGCCAAGCCCTGTGGGCGGATTTTGGTTCGGCTTCGCCCAGTTTGAGTGTTGGTGACCATTTTATTAATCCGATAGGAACTGATTCCAAAAATAATCCGTTCCTTGGATCCACTGTGATCCAGAACAAAATAAACGCTAAGTTAATGACATCATAATATGTAATATATAGCCGAGTGATACTATTATCCACAACTCTAAGTATTACCGTCAATCTGTCCATATCCTGAGAGATACTCAAATTTACAAATCCGTAGTACTTATACCTGCCAAGGGCACGTCCTCAAGCGTTTGCACGTGAGTGGGGCTATCGTTTGACGAATTATTGAATTCGAGACCGAGCTACAAAAATAGCTTTTTATGAAAATGGTTTTGCGTACGTTGCGGCATTAGGGTTGCATTTAGCTTAATAATAACGTTCAATTTGTCATTTTACGTAAATATAATAGATACCAAATAATTATAAATATCTTCTGTTTATTGATTGGAAGAAACTAACAGCATCACCCTGGAGAAAGACTACCATACCGTAACTTTGCTTGATCTGATATTAGCCATATTTAGTGAACATATCTGAGTAGCCAGGTACTTTCCAGGTTCTTCTTTCAAATTTCATGACTCACCCAAAAACGAAAATCTCATACATTGTCCTACAGTTGAGATTCTGGTGCGGTAGTGAAAAAAAATCGAAGGATTACATCTGAACATATAATTTTTGAACGATTTAACGTAGATTCCTCCCGTGATGAATAATTATTACGAATACAAAAAGAATACGCCAATGATTCTGTTTCTATTTTATCAAAATTGGTGGTTTGTGTTTTAATTTCAATGACAGAACAATGCATGATAGCGTTCAAACGCCGTATGCTACATCCAAGCCGAATTAATCAAAAGCAAAAAAAACTTGCGTACAATCGGATTTGGTTTGTATTGGAAAATTATTGTATTGCACAATACCCGAATCTTTTTATATTTAACGCCGAAGCTTGAATGTTATTCTGAAATATATTATTTTATAATGATAGCCAATTTCTTCTCACACACGATAGGTAAATGACAATGATCATTGTTATGGGTACATTCATGTACAATGCACCACAGATTATTTTATTAAACTTTATTAACATTTAGAAAGTCAGTAAGGAACACAACACCCTTTCTAAAGAGCATGGTATATTTTAATAAGGTACATATTTACGTTTATATATTATACATTTCCATCTCGAATTATTATTATTTTTCATTGCATGCATCGTTGTGATTGTAATTTAAAAAAATTGGATATATTATATGGCGCCGTTTTTGTGAGATATTTCTTTATAGGCGCTGTTCTGTGGACGATTCGACTACTGGATCAATGCTATATATATTTTTAAGTAAATTGGAAGTAATTGATTTTATTGTTTATCCGGAATATAAGATTTGAAATAATTTTTGATCCTACGATATTAGGGACACCCGAACAAAAATTTGAAACAGAAAAAAAAAGATACAGTCGCATCTAGGAATTGAACCCAGAACCTTGGCCTTGTCGAGGCTCTGCTCTGGTCACTGAGCTAATGCCACCCTATCTCTTTCGGTTATATCTAACTGTATTCTTTGAACTACCAATATTATCCTAATTTTCTTTAAACATATTTTTATTGATTGCTATCTTAAATTCTGATTGCAAAATTCTTCCCGAACTAAATGCTGTCTAGATAGTGTCTCTGATAAATTTATCATTTTTTTTCTTTTAGTATATTACATGTAATGATTTTTTAACAAGCCTAAGAGGAATAATTTTTTTTGCAACAAATTAATGTGTAACATCTCAAACTGTAATATTTAATCATGGAATACAATATTAGCAAATCTCAAACAAAAATTCAAAATAGAAAAAAATTCAATCACATCTAGGAGCTGATCACTTGGACTAAGTTAGTCAGAATTAAGTTATTAAAAACAAATTGAAATTATTTTTGTACCCTGTGATTTATTTTGAGGTATTATTCTGTGTTGCGTTACCTCCTTCTTCAGCTGACGTTTTGATATCATTGTTGCATTCGTCATCATCATCATAATATCGTTCCATAATAAATTCTTTAAACATCCGCCCTGATGATAGACACCCTAAGGCTGTCCGAAACTTTGGCACAGAAGGATGTAGCGCTATAATATCCCTAAAATAAATCACGATAATGCTTTTGGCCATGATGAAAATCTCAAAACATTTTTTAAACCTAATAATAAAATTGTCAGGACGGGCGAAATTCAGAAATAACCGCCTAACTAAAATGCAAGATTTCTGCAACATCGAAATTAAAACTGATAATCATTTATTGTTAAGTTTTATAAATTTAACTGTAGTTTTGCTCACATAAGCGATTAATAAGTTTAGTGGAAAAAATATTTTCTTTAATAATTGTTTGTTTTCGCTTTCGCTGGCGGATTACGTAAGTTCCCCAATCACAGATATTTAAATATTTTTGATCAAGTTACCCAGTTATTTTGGTACTTTTGATTTAATTCCGATCACACCTAGAAATAATGCTCCCACCAACAAATAAGTATAAATGCATTCACTTCAAATAGAGCTAATTGCGAATTTGATTTGAGCCAGAATTGACTAATGTACCTATGTTCATTTTTCCAATAATTAATCGTTTCGCGGCCTTATAATTAGGTGCATTTGGAAAAGTGGTTTGTTGAATGATTACATCACTAAATAAATAATGTCAAATGAAATATGAGTTGCAACGAAGATTTATTTTTAATTATCTGACCTCTGATTCGCAAATGAAATATTCCATTTAAAAAAAAATCGTATTCACATTGCAATTGCAAACTATGCAAATGCTTTAATAAGTAGATACCTGTATTTTTAAAGTAATATCCAAATGGGTGTGCAGAGAGGATTTACCCCCGAATAAAAAAATTATAAGACATATTTTCATCAAATGTGTAGAGTATGAAACTACTTGCCTAATAACCAGGGTATTATACAAAATATCGACACTGGAAATAAATTCGTTTGATATCCGTAGTAACCTATTAGGCTATTTTAGAAACGATTTTATTTTTTTAATATGAATACCGCACAAGAGTCTCAACTGCTTCCAACCGCTTGGATTAAATGGGGAAGATTAGGTTGGGTTTAGGAAAGTGGGAAACTACCTGCACCACAGATAACTGAAGCCATTTCTAATAACGATTCGATTAAGAAACTTATGTTATAGAGTATTCTTGTCATTATCCTTGTCCATACCCGTAATTAGTCCCATGAACATGATAACAGTATTTCTATGCATTGATTGTGAATAATAAAATTATGAGTTACGTGCAAAGCCTTCAAAATTACAATTGGTGATGAAAATTATAATCTGTGCAAATTGACATCATTATACTGCCCTATCCTTTTTTTTCCTCCCCTTTCAGAAAATTTGTAACATTTTCCACTCTGGAGTATTACTAGTACAATAAACAATAAAGATATTATATTGAAAAAATTGAGTAAAAGTCTACCAAATTTGATATTAATTTATTTATAAATTACATGATACATTACATCACCATACTAGGCGGCTGCCTGTTTCATGGTGACCAATGGAATATAGTTACATACTTTGTGGTGTCTAGTGTGAAAAAATTGATTAAATAAATAAAAATGTTGAAAATTGGAAAAACTATAGTAGAAAGTTTATAGTAAGAATTATTATTTTTTAATAGAAACTTGTTAATAGAAAATAAAAGAAAAAAGTTATGCATAAGATTATTAGATCATATTCAAAAACATAATTCTCGTTAATAGTTTTTGTGTGTGCATGCATGCATAATTGTGAAATGCATGAACACAAACATACACCCTCACATACATATTTGTATCCATACACTTACACAAGCATGCGTTCATATGATATATATCTACTGACAAAAGACACAAAACAAAACAGAAAAAGAAAACAAAAATCTAAAAGCAATAATAAGTAACATCCCGATTTCTTGGCCAAGACAAGTTGCAATATCTCGTTACTAGCGACATATTGCTCGACCACTACTCGTGTGCTCGCTACTTATGGAAACCGTGTGCCGAGCAACGGACGGGGATAGACACTCGCAACAGCTTGGGACAGCGGTGGCAGCTGAAGGGCTGGCCTTATTGGGAATCGAACGGAGGATCTCTCGAGTGCAGGCGACAAACTATGAAGTGCAACACAGGGCTGTGCTAAAAATATTATGAAAATTGTTAAAAAATACAAGATTATTTTATTATATCATATTGTTCTTTCGTATAAGTTGGGGCTCTCATTTAACAGATGAATGGTAAAAAAGGCACCGAAAAAAGTGAGCAATTTTACTAGGAACGAAAATACAAGGTCACAGGCGAAGTTATTTTGAAGGGAGGTATGGGTACCACCGGTCCGGGAACCATTATTGGATAACCAACACCACCTCGAGTGATTCACTTCGTTTGGAGACTTAGCAAGGGTGCTCGGGAGCATGCTGCTAGTGGACAGGATCGATAGAGACTAATTGAGGGAGGTCTTTTATTCTCTCCAGCCATAATATCTGAACTCACCATCTTGCACCTTAATTGAAGGAATGGATTCATATTTCCGTCACTCCTGGACACACTGACCACCAAATTCCTACCCACTCTTCATGCCTTTTTTTTACAAATTCCCTCTCCTTTCTTTCATGACATAGGCTCTGTAGGAAATTATTTTCATCAGGGCATCCTGGGTGGAGCTAATGTAAATAAAAATAAACATAATGCAACACTGAAATGTAAGAGAAATGTTAAGGTGTACTTTGCTTAAGGGAGACCTTTTGATCTCTCCAGTGTTATGAAGTACTTTCTTGAATCTTTACTTCCAAACCCTGTACGATGATTTGCGCTAGGTACTAAATTCAGTATTATTTTTTTGTAATGTTTGCCACACCGACGTTGCCTTGATTGGCCCAGATTTCGGTGGGAGGGGGTAAGTAACGGAGCCGAAAAGCTTCGGGCACTCTCCAGGCACTTCTGGTCTTAGCTTCCCTAGGGGTCGGTCACGACACCTTTGTGGTTTGCTCGGATCCTTAATATCACAACAGTTTTTTGTGTTTATAGATTAAAATAAATTCAGTGATGTTTTCTGACGAGGAGCCAGCTCTGCAGATGTAACCCGTGCTAGATAACGTACGTAAGCCTTATTTAATTATGTTATCAATTCATTCCTTTTATTGTGGTTTAAAATCATTAACTTTCCGTTCACAAAGAGATACACGCTTTTTCCTAGTAGAGACACAAATATATTTTTCAGTATTTAAAGCGACAATCAATCTTTTATCTTATTACAACCTTACCTGTATTTATTTTTTTTATTTTTTATTTATTGTTTTCAAGATACAATCCCGTTAAACCGCAATAAAGCAGTTTGTCAACAGGATGTTAATGTTCAATTACAATTTAAACATACATACATATTATTATTACTATAACTATACAAATAGACACAATTAACAAACATTAATTAATATAAACAATCTCTATTTAGTAACCATTGTTTCAGCATATATCTGAATCTATTTGTAGAGTCGCAATTTTTTATATTAATTGGTAACATGTTAAATATTTTTGGCACGTTAAATTCCAGGGTTCGCCGTCCGTAGTTATTATTATATTTTGGAACTATCTACCAATTACATTCTACCAATGAAGCGATGATTGTTCTGAATCAAGTACCCGAGCGGACTGCAAACACGATAATCTACCGAATGAGCTAGCGGTGAGGATTCGTAAGTATTTGAATACAACAGTGTGGTTTTATTCTTCATAAATTTACCTATAACTCCGTTATCAAGCGGTTCAAAACCGTAATTATGTAACACCAGCAGGACTCTCTCGGAACATCGCCTTTTCCCGCTATGCGAGGGTGGGATTAATAGACCCCTACCCATCCCGCATTCTATTTTCTTTCTCAGAACTGTCTCTGCTCCCTTTTCTAAAATGACCTTCACACAGCATCGCCAAATATGACAAAGGCTCCGAGGGGAATTATTTTCCTCGGGGTTTCTTGTGTGGAGGTAATGTAAAAAAAACCTGATCACTGAATGGAAGTGATCGGGGATCCCCACGGAAGTCATGACACTATCAAAAGAATTAAGATCATAATAATAACAATAAAATAACTTTGTTTCATTCCAACTTATTATATTTTTTTGAAACCAATCGGTTTCGGTTCTACATTAACTTTTCTCAGGGTGAATAAAATATATTTAATAAAATACAAGATTACAAAGTATTTGAATGGCAGAAGAGTAAAAAAGAACATCAATTTGGTGAGGGTCGAGGGAGAGGTACCCAAGAGGGAGGGGGTAAAAGTAGGCGTGGCTAATGGAAATATGTAAAAAATTGGGCTTTTTGACATATCTAACTGTTTATTTAGTAAGAAGGTTTATTTATTCTTAAAGATTTTTTTTTATTATTTCAAGAGCTTTTAAATCAGTGGTTCTTAACCTTGTTGAAGGTGTTGAGCCTCATCAGTTTCATATGCGCATTCACCGAACCCTTCTTAATTGGAAATCGAACAGTATCATATGAGTCGGGAGTATGTCTTGAACTCCGCCGAACCCGCGAGACTGACTCACTGAACCCCTGGGGTTCGAACGAATGACTGTGCTCGATTATGGTGTAGCGTGTAGACCTATACCATTTCTACATAGTACGTGTATACCCGATAGATAAAAGATGAGAAAATTTAAAAAAATATATCGATTATTACTGTCGTCAAGTGCAGTACTTCGTATGACCTGATACAAAGACGTCTTGATCGGGTGGGGTATAAAAAAAATGATCAAATATAATTAGTAATTATAAAAAGAGCAGCACTGTACTTGTATTTTCGTCCCTTATAAAACTTGATAATTTTATGAGGAACGAAAATACAAGTTTACTCAGAATTTCTGAGAAGATGGATCAATTCGTATTACTAATTATAGTTACTAAAACTTATCTGCTGTTACAACATAATTCTATTTGGAAATTTGATTGAAAAAACCTTTTCGGCTCTATTTTGAGTTTAAAAGGATGGACACGTGGGACTACTTTTTTCTAGAATCCGAAATACTGGCGTAAGATAATGGCGCTCTTATTAAAGGTACCTAACTAATTTTAGTCTTAAAAATACTACTTAATATATACGTCGCTTTGCACTAACGATGCTGTATCCCAAAATAGTTGTATGTTTTGTAATACTCTTGGAAGGTCACACAAATACAATTTACCAATCTTAATCTGTTTCTTAAATTGCCAATTTAATCTGCTTTATGACGGTATCACACCGAAGTATCATTAAGAAGGCTTCCCCATACAGGTTCATTACTCGTCTTATATAGGACAATTCTCTCATTACAATAATTTCCCCGTTATCTCCCGAGTCAACCATTTCAAGATTCGATTTAGCATTATCACATCATTGTGCAAAATGTCTACGATACTCGCGAGAAGCGGTTAAAACGGCTCCTGAAGCTGTTCTCATAACGGTAACGGTTATTGATGCGTTATTGGTGTGATTGTCAACCCTAGAGTAATGTTATGATATTTTTTTAGAAAAACTTCTATCCACCATTACTTATTTTTTCATTATTTATTTATTAAATTGGCTTACTTTTAAGCGGTTATTCCATTTTTATTATTTTGGCTACCTCTCCTATAGGGGGTTGACTATCATTTGGGCAGTATTTTCCCTACGTACTAGTAGAACAATTATTCTGTGATGTGGCATCATCTACATTTTTCCGTTTTTTTTTATTTGCACAAGGGTTCCAATTTATCGTAGCCAGTAGAACTATAAAATAAAAATAAAATATATCACTGTATTAAAAGATATTCCAAACAATCCAACTATATTATTTCAGTAACAAAAACCTCAATGGTCCAATTACAGTTTAACTTGCTTACTTTGAAAATCTTTAATAATTTACCAATTGAAATAAAGACTGTAGACGAATATCAAACTTTCAGGAAGGCGATTAGGGACTTTTTGGTGACCTGTTTCTCGTTCTCAGAGAGAACAAATGTCTATATATATATGTGTGTAAATTTGAACGTAGACGTAAATGTATGTACGTATAGGTAAATGTATGTGTGAGCATTTATATTCACGCATGTGTACGCGTATAATAATAATAATATTTGGCTAATTTATATAGCGCCGTTTTCGTGAAAAATCACCTCAAGGGCGCTGGATTCATATATGTATTATAGGATGTATGTATGTGTGCAGGTATTTGCACATGTATGAAACCAAAATAATGTATTTTCCAGTTTCTATTATACATATTTTTTTAAACTCTAACTATAAACTTTTTACTATAATTTTTCCAATTTTGAATATGTTTATATATTTTAATTAATTTGTTTATACTAGAGACCATAAAGAAACAAAATTAGATTGGTCACCATTAAACAGGTATGGTGATGTAATGTATCATATAAATATGTGAAAATCTTCTAATATTGAGTCATGACATGTATTTTTTACAAATTTAAAAAAAGTTATGAAATACAAATTTAAAAAAAAAAAAAAACTAAGTAAAATGTTCTTGCGAATGCCGAGAAATAAACCCACGAACTCCGGATTGCAAGTTGAGAACTTTATCGTACATAACTTAGTATTTATTGAAAAAAAACCGTTCAGTATCTTCATGGGGACCAAGATTTTCTATAGTAAAAATCTGAGTAGAAAAAGATAGTTGTTCATTTTTTGTCTACCCTTTTCTATATGTTTTTGGTTTTTTCCTTCAACAATACCAATGGTACATTGCCTTTTTATAATGTCCCTTTATTTAAAAATCACGTTCTAAACCATTTGATTCGTCGAATTACTTATAAGTTTTAAAACTAAGACGGCGTATGGAGACTTCATTTAATCTTATAAAAATACCGATACCGTTAATCAAGCGTTATCGGTATCGATGCCAACCCTGTTAACAAAATCATAGTTCCACTACCACTCGCTTACGTACAATACGTCTTCTCCACTGTCGACTCTTTCCCAGACACTTTTCTTCCACTTGAACCGAGTCTGAACCCGCGCGAGAGCCTCACTATATCAAATGTATGGGCGAAACCTTCTCACAAGGGTTGCTAATTAATCTACCAGATGTTTTAATTAGTTCGGGGATCCAGAATGTTCGGAGGAAGTTTTTCTTTCAAGGTTACAAGGCTGCTTATAGTCGGTTGGAGTTCCGCCGCTGGTTTTTTTTCTGCGTCATGAGATATTGGATTTTTAATGGAATATTTAAGTAAGATGTTCAACTTTGGAATTTTAGGATACGATAATACACATATAGGAAATTATTTTTACATTTAAAACAGGCTGGTGATTTGAAAGGCTCTTTAAAAATAATTTCGTCCCTACTCTGATAGAAAATGACAATTAAAGATGGTATGTTATAAATTGCCACTACTTTTTTACAGTAGCTCCAAACACTTGAAGAAAATAATTCCCCTCCGGACCTATGTCATATTTGAGGCTGCTGTGTAGATGGTTATTTTTTAAGGAAAGACAGAGAGGTGGATCTGGGGAGGGAAAAGTCATGAGGAATGGTTAGGAATCTGGAGAATAGTATGTCCAGTGACTTCCACTGCGGTGCAAAGCGATGGGTCGAGAGAGTCCTGCTGAAGATTTGAAATGGTCTCCCCTAACCTGTCTGTCCATATCCGGTCCACCACACCGTAGGTGTGCAGACGCATTTACTGCTAAGACCTGGAAAATCCTCACCCCCGGGACCTGTGAACCTGAGCACCTCTGGTAAGTTACTAAACAAGGCGAACCTTTTGTTGTGACCAGTGAATTGAGAATTTGAGAGGCGGGTGATACTTTGACGTCTTGGAACAAAATTACATTGTAAAACTCAGTTTCGACATAAATATTAGGTAATAATTATTTTATCTCTCAATTTTATTATGACTGGGCAGACCCGCGAAATGTCACGGAATATTAAAGAACACACATTACAGAAAATATCCAAATTTGATTTTAACAACTTTTCAAAGATTTTACCCTCAGAAATTTCCACATACAACGTAGGATCTTTTATTCAAAAATGTTTTAAAAAGAATCTCAAGAATTCAAGACCAATTACCATTGAACTCTACCTACAAAATGTTAAATTCAAGTTGTTGTAAAACGGCATTAGATTACTAGTATGAGAATGTTTTGATATTTTTTGCCTTTACGTAATGTATGCTCAATCCATTCTTTGAAAAAATTAATAAAAGATTCAAAGTGTGTGCTTTTTTCTTCTTCGTTTCTCTGTCCAATATAGAACTGCAGTGCATTTTAAAAATAATATTTTATTAATATTGACTTCCTAATTTAAAAAACGGCACATGAATTTTTGCTTTTATAGTTTGTTTAAATATTTAAAATAGTATTTAAAGATTAAGGCGGTCCAGGAAAAAAATCGAATTCGGAATTCACGCCCCTTTATAGGAGTTTAAAAATACTTAAGAAAAAGCTTTTGGAAAGGTTGGAAAAGGTATTTGAGAAAAAAAATTACATCTTTATATTGTAATGGCCTGTAAAAAACATTAATACCTTTTTTAAGCTTTGTTTATTGTAATAAAACGGAAATTTAAAATTGATTTCAAGGAACCAAGCGGCGCGGAGCCCAATGCGTCTATTCTCCGTCGCGGCCGGGGCGGAACTGACACAAAAATAGGTCTGTAGTCCTTCGGTGGACGGCATGGGGTCCACTTCTGAAAATTCAAAATCGTCGACTGCCGGCCGTATTTCAAAATAGCACCGCAAAAATAGATATTTTATTTTATTTCACGAAGTTCGAGCCTAAATATCATTTTTGATTACGATAATTATAAAAGTAACTGAATTTGCCACATTATACAATAAAACCATATCCGAAAAGGGGTTTATAAGTAGAAGAGTTTGAACTTAAAAGTATTTTTTATAGACTTAACACTTTATTTTTTCTAGACTTATTAAAGGACTTATTAAAAAAATGACCGACATTTTTAAGGGCCAACATATGTTCTACACGCAGTATTTAATTGAAGCATCTAGGTATAATACTTCTAAGCGATCAAATTTTCAAAACAAAAACATATGATTTTGTATGATTTTGCATTATTTAGTATGGCTTCATTTAAATGTTTCAATGCCTACTAAAACGCTTGTGACCTCATAAGGAGACATGTGACGTAACAAAAACTTATTTTTTTATCAACGGGGTCAACTCAGTACTGAACTGAGACGGACTCGTAATAAAATCGTTATTTTTCCTTTTGTATTACGGTGTAATAGATTATGTAAGCTTTGTTAGAAAAATGTAACTTTGTGCTTCGTATTTGCATCTAAAAGTTTACCATACACTTCTAAATTATTGTAATATAAGTATTGCAAAATAAACAAATATATTATTTACATGTTCGTCCAAGTTTTTCTATAAGTTTGTGTATTTTTTTTATATAAAAAGGAAAAGAAATGAATTAATGATAACCTTAATAATATATCAGTTTAATTATTTTTTTATTTTATTTTAACAAAAAGTGGTATTTCCACAATTTACAAGAAAAAAATATCGGTTAGCGATTATACAATTTTTAAAAGATTCGTCAATTTTTAAAGTCAGTTATTTTTTTGTTTAATTGCATACGTCCGTTTAGAATATAAAAATCTGAAACACTCTCTCACCTGCTTTCAAAACCACTATTTCATTCTGGTATACTCTAAATAATAGCGAATCTATTAGATTCACCCATTTCTAATTAAAAAAAAATTAAAATTTTCCATTTAATACTTGAATTTAAAACCCGCGGAGACCCGCGGCGTGACACTGGAAACAGCCGATAGAGTGATGTTTATTCATTTTAAAATAACTTTATTTTAGTTTCAATCATTTTATTAGTATTAAAAGGGAGTAACCAGACAAAACCGGAAATATGCCATTTTTAAATAATTTTAGACGTATGACTCTTTTCCACAAAAAATTATAAATTGATTTTGAAAGACTATCCTTTTATCTAGTAAAGCTATGTTTCAAATTTTGAGAAAATATGTTCATTTTTAGTACAATAAGGTTTTACCGTGGGTCGTTGGCAGATTTGATAAATTTTCAAACAAAATTTTGAATAGATCCGTACACGTTTTTTGTGACGAAAATACTTCAGTTCGTCTATTTAGTTATGGTCTTACAAATTTACATAATACATAAGATTTATTTACATTCTTGTTTTGCTTAGACATTATTGAAAATTAAATACACTTATAGTCAAAAAATAATTACAAATTTTAATAGTTTTATCATCACGCCTTTCAGCATTTTTGAATTTAGGTACAAATTAAAACAATTTTAATAAAAATTGAAATAAAATCGATAATGAGTTATTGTTTTAAAAGGCTGGTACAGAGAATGGTTCATCTTTCTCATTGGAACTGCCATGTATGATCGTAAGAACACCTTTCAACGAAATATGCATTCTCGGCCACTGGCTGGTTAATGCTTAACTAATTGTACAAATGCCCTTAACTAATTGTACAAATAATTATACGCAATAAAACGTATGCTTTCGGAATCGACGTTTAATGACCTAAATATATAAAGGTGTTTTTTTTTAAGCCATAATATTTTTTACAGGAGATCCTTATTTTCATATTTTAATTAATTATTTTTGCATCTATATAAAAAGGTTTACATTTTTTTTGGCCTTGCCTGTCTCACTAGGAAATCCTGTGTCTAGACAGACTAGTTTACAAATATTTTAAAAATATTAAATAAAATACATTTTTCAATTAAGTAAAAATATTTGACAAAAAATTTCAGGTTGGTAGGTAGTGGTAACAATAATGGGATAAGAGGATTATATTTGGATGAGATTACTAATTTATTGCACGACCTTTTTCGATTATCCATTGTTTGATCAGAATTTTGTATTTGTTAATATTGTTCGATTGTCTTGTTTTGTCATGTGGGTTATTGTATATTTTAGATGCAATGTATTTGAAATATCTTTGACCAAATGTGGTGTTTGTTTTAGGTATTTGTATGAGTTCTTTGGTTTTGTGCCGCGTGTTTACAATATTTTGGGTATTTTCATAAAATGTATGTGTTTTGTTATGTAAATTTGTAGAATATCTAATACATGGAATTTGTTGAATATATCTACAGAACTTGTTATTATGGGAACTTTAAGAATAACTTTCATAATTAATTTTTTTGCCTTCGATAATGAATCTATAGCTGATAGTGTTGCACTTCCCTATGCGATTATTCCATATTCAATGATTGATTGACAAAGAGAGTAATTCTACGCCCAAAGAATATATAGATCATAACTTCAAGCGAAGATTATGAAAACTTTACCGGTTCACAAGTTCAATCCGAATTGCAAAGTTCCCAATGCTTCGTGTGGCGGTAGGTACCTATGTAGTTTAAGACTTATTGTTTAGAGTCGCGTAGTTCAGTCTGGCTGGGCTTGCGGCTGTAGGCTGTAGGTAGCGGCGGGCTCTCCACCCCCGGGGGCGCTCGTTTGCGGGATCATTAAAGTCCGGTTGGGAGTTAAAGAAAAAGAAATGGTTTTGATTGCTCTTCAAAGACAAAACTTTATTTGTTCGAGATGGCTGGAATCAGACTTGTTTCCATTATCGGAGAAGTAAAATTGAAAGTTAACGAATGGAATTTTACTTACAGGTGGGTAAATTTTGTGCCTGTCTTTGTCATGGAAAATGATGGTTTTATTCTCTTTGTGACCATCCAAAATAGAGTACAACATGGTACATTTCTTTAATTAACGGTCAATTAGACCACTTATAAATTGTTTAAAAATCTTCAGTAGGTATTAGAACACACATTTACTACTAATAATTAATAAAAGTGAAAGATTGTTGTATTACGAGACGCAAGTAACGCAAGAACCAACATAATGTACTCGTAGTTACCTATCTATAATGATATTAAATATAAAAAAATACGAACAAACAAGTGTTGATTTTCATATATAAGATAAATTTTACCTTATATATAAAAATCAACATTTGTTTGTTCATATTTTCATCCGATCGCGTTAACTTTGGTGATTTTTTGTGCGCACGCTCGCAAATGAGAGTACATACATAATGTGGTTACATATCTAAAGTGATATTTATATTCTTATAAATAAAAATCAATATTATTTGTTTGTTCGTATTTTATGCGCTGCCATACCGTTCATCCAACTGAGATGAAATTTTGGTTAATTTGTTGTACGCACGCCCGCAAAGGCTATAGGTTATGTAATACCTGTCTTTGTATTATAAACATGTAATGTAAAAGCCCACCAGGGCGTTAAAAATTAATAAATAAAAAATGAATAATGGTAATCTCTGGCGTTATGAAATTTGTATAAAAAAATACTACAGGTGATGCGCAAGTGGTTTTAAAATGTTTATAGTTCATATATTTTAGCGGCAGGGATGGAAGGCAGGAGGGGGAAGGTAACGAATGAGGTGGGGTTCGCGGAAGGGGTAACGAAGGAAGGGAATGTGGGGAAGGTGGAAGGGGAAAGCGGGAGGGGAACGTGGATGCATGGGAAGGGAATGCAGGGACAAAAAATGCCGGAAAGTCGCTAGTATAATATAAACATCAAAGTCTCTTGATATAAATAATATTTCAACACTAAGAAAGGTCGGAAAAGGGGCGTCTTACTTTTCATACTACCAAATCAAATTTTATAGAGTTTTTGTTGCTATGTGTGTTCATTTACGCTTGATAAATAACCTTTTTCACAATAATTGACCTTACCGTGTAAAATGGGCAGCTTGACGCGGATAATTATTTTAAGGTTAAAAAGGACAATTCCCCCTAATAAATGTTTTATCTGCATAAAAAAGGACAGTTTTCGTTGAAAATTTAACTTACTGTGTAAAAAAAGCAGTTTCCCACAAATGACCTAATCGTATAAAATGAGCAGTTTCGCTTGATAAATGACATAATTGTTACTTCGTTCTTAATGTAAAAAAGAAGAAATTAATTTACCATCAAGAACTGTTTTTAGACCTTACTGAATAAAAAGACAGTTTCCCATAATAATTTACATTACTGTGGTAAATGGGCAGTTTGACACGGATATTGTTTTTAAGGTTAAAAGGGACATTTTCCTATCATAAATAATCTTTCTGTATAAGATGGAGGGTTTTTTTGTTGAAAATTGACCTTACTGTTAAAAATTAACAGTTTGACCCAGATAATGTTCAGTAGGGACACTTTCCTATTATAAATTTACTAACCATAAATCACTTTTTTTAGACTTTACTGAATATAAAGTCAGTTTCCCATGATAATTGATCCTACTGTGTAAAATGGGCAGTTTGACACGGATAATATTCTTAAGGATAATTCCCATTATAAAAACATTTACCATTAAAACTATTTTTTGACGTTACTGAATAAAAAAGACAGTTTCCCATTTTAATTCTATTTACTATATAAAATGGGCAGTTTACACGGATAGTGTTCCTAAGGATAAAAAGGACAGTTTCCCATTATAGATTTATTTACCATGAAATACTGTTTTAAGACCAAACTGAATAAAAAGACAGTTTTCCATGATGATTGACGTTACTGTGTAAAATGGGAAGTTTGACATGGATAAATTTTTATGTTAAAAATCACAGTTTCCCATAAAAAAATTTTTTACCAAAAATTACTGAATAAAAATACAGTTTCCCATTATACCTTTAATTGACCTAACTGTGTAAAATGAGCAGTTTGACACGAAAAATGTTCTGAAAGCTAAATAGGACAGTTTCATTTACAGATCATTTACCATGGTAAAACATCATTTCTATTTGGCATTATCATAAACCATAAAAATAAAAATCTCTTAAAAACTTTTTTGCATGGCTAGGTCGATTATCATGAAAATCTCTTGTTTTACAGTACGGACATTTTCATGGCGAACTATATATTTTTAAGAGTAAGATTATGTAACATAATTTTTATTTGTACGGCTGCCGCGTGGTCATTTACCATAGAAACCGTTGTTTTATACTTAGGTAATTTATCATGGGACCCTGTCATTTTTATTTGGTATTATTAATAAATAATTACAAAAACTTTTTTTACACGGCGATGTTGTTTAGCATGAAAATCTGTTTTTTATGGTACTGATATATTCATGGGGAACTATTTTTTTTATACGGTAAGACAATTTATCATTTAAACTTTTTATTTTGCACGGTGGGGTCATTTACCATAGAAACCAATTTTTATGGTAAGGTCATTAACCACGGGAAACTGATAATTTTTGTTATTAATATTAACAATAAAAACTTTTTTATTATAAATTTATTTTATGGTTAATACTAAAAAAAAATACAGTTTCCCATGGTTAATAAACTAAATATAAAACAACGGTTTTCAAAACTCAAAGCTCAAGGCTAAAAGATCAAAGCTCAAGGTTCATAACTCAAATCTCAAAGCTCATAGCTCAAAGCTCAAAGCTCAAAGCTTAAAATTCTAAGTTTAAAGTTCAAAGCTTAAAGCTCAAAGTTCAAAGGTCAAAGCTAAAAAACTTGTTTTGCACGTTGCACAGTTGGTAATTTTGAGTATCTAGTTCGACTTATTTCAGTTTTTTTTGGGACAATAAAAATTATCATTATACGAAAAAATATAATGTGCGATTCAACCTAATACAGCCGTTTTTAATACCTACAGAAATTTATATACATACAAATTTAGTTTCAATATGTTTGGATTCGCAGATCTCAGAAAGTAATCGATGGATTGATTCAAAAATTTTACAGAACATTGAACTTTAGCAGAAAAGTGTTTCTATATAATAAGTTCTGGCGTTATGAAATTTGAATAAAAAAATTACTACAGACAAAAATCATCTTGGTGCTAAAAAAATTTAAAGTTATTAGTAAACCCTGAAATATCACAAAACTAAACTTGATGTGACACATGTATATCCATTAATCACAGAAAACATAAAATTTTGCCGGATACATTTTTAAAAGTCTCCATGAATTTAAAACTTAAAGAAAAAATCCGTTTTGAAAAATCGTTTCTTCAATATTTTTTTCACACTAAAACACAAGTTAAATAAGTTTAAGTTTAGTTTACACAAAAAATAGTTAACTATTTAAACTATATTACAGAAAAACACAGTAGTTAAAGTTAAATTATCACGATGACGTGCACATGTCCACCTGCGAAGAGATCTAAACTTGACTGATATAAAATTACTCGTTCGCGTTTCGAGGTAGTGCGTATTTGCGATGTGCCATAGGTTGCAAGCAGCTAATATATTTATATTTTTAAAATTCTAACAAGATTAGACATTTAAGCACCCAATTAAACTAAAATGAAATCCATAAAAAAACCTATGATTTTATAATATAGTCGAGCTAGATACACCTGTCTCAACACAGGTATACCCTAGCGAGACAGGCATCGAATAATATAATGTGATTATCCCTTATATAGATCAATAAATAATAAAAAAAAAGAATTGTTAATTGTGCGGCGAGGTCATTTACCATAGAAACCGATTTTTTATGGTAATATTAACCATGGTAGACTGAATGCTGTAGAAATGAGATCCCTGAGGCGAATGTGTGGTAAAACCATGTACGATCGTGAGAGAAACGTGGATATCCGCAAAGAATGCAAGGCTGATGTAAGCGTGATGTGTAAGATTAAGAAAGGGACTCTCCGATGGTTTGGGCATGTAGAGCGAATGAACGAGGAAAGGAGTGTAAGGAGAATATATGATGCAAATGTGAATGGTAGAAGAAGTCGCGGACGCCCGAGGAAGACATGGCACGACCAAGTGAATCAGATACTTGAGTCGGGCCATGTGAAGAGTCGGAATAATAGAAGAGCATGTATGAGACGATGTATGAATGTGAACGAGGCAAAGAGTGTGTGCCAAGATCGAGTTGTGTGGCGGTCCGTCCTCTCTGCCTACCCCTGCGGGGAAACGGCGTGATGGTTAGTTAGTTAGTTAGTTATATTAACCATGGGAAAATGTAAATTTTTTTATTAATATTAACCATAAAATCTATTTTACCATTATGCAGAATAAAAATATAGTTGCCTATGAAAATTTGCGTACCGTGAAAAAACAGATTTTCATGGTAATCGACCTCGCAGTGCAAAAAAAAGTTTTTAAATATAGTAAAAAAAGTTTAAATGGTCTATAATAATACCACATAAAAATGTCAGTTTCCCATGGTTTACCTAAGCATAAAACAACGGTTTCAATGGTCGTGCAAAAAAAAATTATGATAAATTATCTTACCGATTTAAAAAACATATACATACAGCCTTGTCGTAATCCACGCTTAATGGCGATTACATTAGATCTCTCAGTCAAATGTCTTATTTATGCTGTTTGGAACCAATACAGGTTTTTAATGAAATTCTAGATTTGGTGTCAACGTTACAATACGCAAGCATTTTCATTAAGTGAGCATGTTTTACCCTGTCAAATGCCTTTTAGTAGTAAATAAAATAGGCGAAGACTTCCTTTCTTTGGTCACGACACCTTTGCAATGGTACGTTGACAGACAATAATGCTACACGCGCCCCAAACGCGTTTCTGAAGCCAAACTGAGAGTCACCAGAATCACCACAGATAAAAGAGATTATAAACACAAAAATTCATTGCAGTATTTTAGTAAGAGGTGGCAAAGACTTAAAAGTTTAAGGTAAAAGGCTCTACACATAGAGATTAGGTAAATGAGAAAATTAAAAGTGTTCAGTGCTAAATGACGTAAATATGAAAGAGAACAACCACAACACGCAACATCCAACACCAGTTTCGGAACAACCCTTCCTTCGTCCGAAGAATATTAGAACTGAAAGGAGAATATAAAAACTGAAGAAGGGTTCTTCCGAATTATGAATAAAATTAAATTATAGGGGTTTTTTACAAATTCATATGTTTTTATTGTAAATTATGGCCAGCCAGAAATTTAATGCTTTTACAAATAAATAATATTGTGATTGTGCAAATCTTATGACTTAATTCTTTGTAATAGGTTATGTCGCATTCTCTCATGAACAAGCCCTAAAACATTTAAGTATATATATCTTAGACCCCAAACCATGCCACTTAACGTCTTATAATTGAAAAATTTCATGTGTTCGCCAAAAATATTCTTACGTAAGTTATACCTGAGATGTTCTTAGTTTATATAGTGATTTAATCAAATCAGAAAACTTTCACAGACCGTAGACAGTTTAAATATGCAAATCGGTTCTAGTACGTAGTTTAAGTTTGTTCAATAGATGTTAATATCAGATCATTTCTAAGGTAATTTAACTAAAGTTTTGAGTAAATTTTCAAACATTATACAGCTCTCCCGAGATTATATTTTACACTCGTTAAGCTATTAAAATATCCAAGCAGGTGATGTAATAATATTAAACTTGAATTTATAAAGCGCAGTTTTATGATAGTTCACCTGAAGTACGCCGTGAATGTTTATTATATAGCTTTTGCTAGGTAGGAAATACTTTGAATTTGGCAGCCATCATTCAACGATTCTCTTTCCATTCTCTACTCATCTTTCTATCTATTCTACTTCATCAAAAATTCATTATTGGGATTGTCATAATTATGTTTACAAATAAAGTTGTTGCCGTACAAAAGTAATTAAATTAACATATATGTTTCGTTTATAAAGTTCATTCAATAACATCACTTCTCTTGTCAGGCTGAGCTGTGCTAGAACATCTGTTCTTCCATGTTATACATAGAGCAAGTCGTGACAACGACCGTGACTGAAGTTTTCATTCCAAGGTTCCTTGGCTAGGTTTGGTCCAACGTACATTTTTTGCGATGGAATAATTTTGACTCGCTGGTGTATTTTTCAATTTTATTGAACTACAACATTCTTTTAAATAATATGAATATGCTTAAACTCTAAAACGGATGGATTTTCATTAACCTATTATTTCTATATTATCCATTTGGTAGCCCAGAATAGCTTGGATTGATACAAATTCCTCTTCATAATCGTACAAATCCACATCGGACGAAAATAAGTATACCATGTCAGTGGACGTCTTCAGCTTATCTTCTTCTTATTCCTTGCGCTGTCCCAACTCATTGCCTAGAAAGGCTGTTGCGGTCGGCTCTCCTCGTTTTCAGGTTGTGGCTTCTTCGGTTCTGAGTATCGCCTTCATCCAGGCAGTTTCTTTTAAGTATTTTGGAGCATTGAGTTATCAAGGAGTTCTTTGGTCTTCCTCTGGATGACTGTTGATGAAGCTCCATAGACATTGCCTGCTTCACTGTGTGGTCTGATGGTCTTCCTTTTATGTGCCCATACCATCTTAACTGTCGTTCCTTCAGCTTACCTTTTATATCCATGACACCCAGACTACCACGAATGCACATCTTCAACTAATCATTAAACAAATATAAAAGATTGTTACTGAAGCAGTTCAGTTATGTATAATTTTTAAAAATTGGAATACAAAAACCAATAGACAGATGTGTTATAACCTTTTTTGAAATGTAATATCAATCTTTAGTTATTTCACACATTAAAACACGAGTTTTTCAATGTCATAAACCCATATAAGTTGATTTTAATCAAGTAGGTGTATACACGTTACACAACTGTCTGAATAGTAATAAACAAGGGAACTAAGACCTTACCTCATTGCCTATTCTCAAAATAATGAACACTTCTGCTCCATAAAGGGGATTTAATATTCATTCAAATTGTAAACAAAGAAACTAACAGACAACAGGTACTTGAACTCGCGGTTCATGAATGTTTTAAAATAATCATTTATCCACTGTACTTAATACAAAATAAATTGTACCGAAATTTCAACAGCGCAATACATTTCGTATGACGCAATTTGAATAAAGTTCGCCTGAATGGAGAAATTTTAGCAATTAATATCAACTCGCGTATTGTATAATTAAGTAAATTCAAACAAAAGTAACCAATTACTTGGCGTGAAATTCAAAAGGGAAAGGTTGTCGCTTTTTACAATGAAATTGGTAGAATTTATAGCCCTTTGTTTATTAAAATCCATTTACTTAAAAGGGATGTAAATTAATGATCTGGCGAACCTGAGTAGTTACGTTTTTTGACGCTGGATTAAAGACAGGCAATTTTATAAATTTATTACATTTTAACCTAGACCTGTTTGTATCTAGATATTTATTTATAAAGTATATGGACACACGCAAAAATTTGGTGCTGCAGAAAAATAAATGTTCAAGGTTTCAAGGTCAGCCAGACAGAAGAGCTAGGCGTCCATAATAGGCTTCCAACTTGGACTCCAACTTGGAGAAACTCATAATCACTGGCAAAGTGGAAGGCAGAAGAAGCAGAGGAAGGTCATCAATGAGTTGGAGTGAGTATCACTGGCGTCTGGTATGTCGGTGTCCTTGGCTCTCC
This sequence comes from Limnephilus lunatus, assembly GCA_917563855.2. NCBI lineage: Eukaryota > Metazoa > Arthropoda > Insecta > Trichoptera > Limnephilidae > Limnephilus > Limnephilus lunatus. The sequence goes on along the minus strand of OU830594.1, from coordinate 86,588,505 downwards.
ACGCAGCGCAGGACCGCAAGGAGTGAAGGAGTCTAGTCCTCCATGGAAATTGGAGAAGGGGTCACAATCCTTAGCAAGAGTAACCGACTTGAAATGAACGCCTTTTACTACCCATGTTCTTATGTCCTTATTGTTTTCGATGAGTACCTAACTAGAAATTATTTAAATGTATCATTTGTCAATCCACAGTGTGATAATGCCTTTAGAAAGCGAAACATCTGACACGCGTTATAATAATTACATAGCAGAACTCTTTTATAACAAACAGTTTTTATTTATAAATTTGAAAATATTAAAAAAAAAAATGAAAATGGAGTTGTACAATAAACTTGATAATAGTAAATATATTTTTTTAAATAATAGTAATCCCAGGTTAAAAACAACCTGACAATTTGAAAATCTCCTACTACCATTGTTATAAGCGTGAAATGTTGGCTGTGTCGTGAAGGGGAACTAAGCCAACCTAAGAATTGATCTCACGACACCTGGTGGGAACTAGACGCAACGCTCACCCTGCCACTGACCGGTCATGTAAATATATGTTAGGTATATATATAAATATGTTCACTTTGAAAATCTCTGATATAAGATAATACCTCATAAGAGATGATAGTAGTTTTCAAATGATTTGACATTTTTAACTTCATGTGAAAGTAGTGTTATGAAAATAACTACCTTGCCCCGGATTAATAATGTAATAGGTACTTAATAAATTTTAACTGACCACTAATGGATACACCTTTTCTCCGGAAGAGTTAAACTTTCAAACCATGTTCTGTGTCATGATACGGTTTCGACAAGTCAACAAAATGGGCTGTCAAATAATTATTGAGTAATCGGCGGCATTTTTAATAAATAATTTAAATATGTGATCGTAACGGTAAAATTCAAAGCCGGTAGAAAGTGATCGCGTCTGTTGAAGTAGGTATATTTAGCGGGAAATCCGAGTTTAAATTCCCGATATATTAATGGCGGCATGTCCGACGTAGTTTTAATAGAATCGAAGTTTACAGTTATCATCCATCGACCAAGGAGATGGATAAAAGTTAATTTGACTACACATAACCTAGCCGTATCTTCAACGCCGAGTATTTTCACAATCTGTTGGATTGTTTTACCGCTACCTACCACATGTTAGAGGACGTCGTGGATCAAGATGTTCTCAATCCACTTACTCATCCAGGAAGGAGGGAGGAGCTTGCAGACCAGACGATGACGATATGAGAGGGAGATGGATACTACTCATTTAGAATCCCGAATCGTCGCATCAAATGTTGATAGACTCTAGTTAGATATTTCATGAGTAGGTTGGTCCACAGGTGTGAAATTTAATATGTTTTATATTTTCAATACAACTTTTATTATCAATCCATTATTTTATTTAACTTTTCCATAATTCACAATAAATGATTAAAAAGCAGTGCCCATCTTTGAAGATGGATTCTCATGCTTACCGCAAAGTTCAGCATACTTTGTCACTGACAAAGTTTGGCGTCCTAGTTTTCATTCGAAAACATAGCTGACCACTGTGATAATTAATTCTACCATTTACCGTAATATTATTAAGCATCCACTTAACAAGCGATGTTTAAGTCATTTATAACATGTCACACAAAGTAGGTAAAACACATAACAGTGCTATTGCATCATTGCATCACAACCTATTTCATCTTTATTTCTACCTTTACTTAGCAAGTAGCCCAGTACTTATCAATTTGGGCCCTACGTAGAATTATTCTTATTTCAGTCGGTATATACAAAATGGTAAGAAGACAATTTAATTGTATGAAAATGATGATAAAATGTGAAACAGGCGTTAAATTAAGAGTCTATAGACGGAAATGAATTTAAATGTAAAATAACACGTAGAAAATTAAGTTAAATATTTCAAATAGGACGAAAGACCAATCAGTACTAATAATTTATTCAATCTATAAGAAACTCCTTGAAATAATTAATTTTATCCGCAGTTTTAAGCTATATTCTAGATTTGTAAAGCACTTTTTAACAAAAAGTATTCCACGAAAATTATCCAAAATTTGATATTATTAATGTTGATCAATATTCTTTGTAGAACTATAAAAACCTCCTAGTTTATCAAATTATTATTTAATTCACTTCCAATACCAGCCCTCGGAGAATGGTACCCTTTCAAACTACCCCCCTTGGCCATAAGTTGACCTATTTCCCAGACTGAGGGTGATTAACGTAAATCACAGGAACATATTCCAATACTGATCACAACAAAGTGGCTATTACCGCGCTGCGTAAGAAATCCCTTTGCTAGCTAACCCAACCCAACCCCAACCAGGAATCTACAACGTTTGGCCTGTAGGGAATGTGAACAATTTATTGTAGAAGGCTCGACAAACCTATGTGGCCTGGAGTTAGTTTTTTCAATCCGCTTTAAAATTAAATACTTCCTGAAATTATTTTACGATCAAATTATTTATGATTTGTCAATAACGTCTTAGCAAAATAAGTATGTAAAAAAATGGTATTAAGAAAAAAATAAGAAAAAATATCTACTAATCTATTTATGTGAGCGGCTAATCTGTGTGTGTGATGAAATCACATCTGCTGAGAGCTTACATGCATATCTCACATAAATCTTAATGCATATTTGTTATACTTTTACTCAATTTGTAAGCCGGTATGGGTACCATTGCACCGACAACTATTTATTGGATAACCAACAAACCTGCCATTCCCAAGTGGTTCGCTTCATTTTGTGATTTAGCGAGGGTCCCCGGGTTCATGGGGTGAGGGTTGTCTGTTTCTTGGCGGTGGATGCTTTTGAGAGACTGGTTGAGGAACCTTTCCATCCGGACTCTCTAGTCATTGCCTTGCACCGCACCGTGAGGGATCGATTCATACGTTCGTCACTCCTGAACACATAGAACCCTCATACCTATTTCCATCGTCTTCTTCCTTTCTAAAGACTCTCCATACAGCATCACCAAGGATGACATAGGGCCTGAATGATTTTTTTCTCAGGGCTTCCTGTTTAAGAAAATATATATGGGATAACAAAAACATTAGGAGAAAATAATGCTTATGTTTGTCTTTTAACTGATATTATTCGAATTTTTTGAATATTGTTATTACAGTGAATATTTTTTTAAATCACAACATGAAAAAACGCGTAGCTACCGATGAAATTAAATAATATATATTATAAAGGTTTTAAAGTACCTACTCAACAAACTCATTACGAAAAGGAAACTAAAAATTTTGAACTTATATTTCAGTTTTATTGAATTCAAATTTTTATTAAGGGTTATTTCATAGCGTATTCCAAGGATGCCATGGACAGCCAGAAGCACAAATATGTCCATTCTGGTATTTTATGATACTTTGGACATGTTGCTCGCTAAACTGAGGACTCCAACTTGAAGAAACTCATAGTCAAAGTGGAAGGGAGAAGGGGCAAATGAAGATTATTAATGCTTTGTAGTGACCAATTATCACCGGTACGTCGGTGTCAGTAGCTCTCCAACCGCGAAGAGTGGAGGAGCCTTGTCCAATATGGTAATTGGAGTAGTAGTCAAGATATTAAGCAATTGAGGAACCGACTTAAGAAGAAGAATATTATATTTTTATAAAAAAGTTAAATACTAGAAGCAAAATGTAAAATTTTATAAATAAATCAAAAATTATATTTTTTAAGTAAAAATAAGTCTACTTAATTATAGATACAATTTTCCTTTATCTGGACAAAGGAGAATTGTGAGAAAAGTGTTCGGAAAATTATAAATAACAGAATTACGAGGCTTGTCGACTTAAGTCAAAACGTTGAGTTTTTTTGTGTAAGTCTAAATGTTTTTGTCAATCCTACGCAAATAAATACAACATTATTTGGACTTCACCAAAACCTTTTTTTCAGATTTTGGCAAGACGTTATCTTTTTCATATTTATTTTTGTCTTACATATTTGTCACAACTCTACTCATGTGTACTCTCCTTTCAGAGTCATCTTTGTTTTTCTTTTCAATTTGTTTGATGTTATATTTTAATGGACAACTTACACGTTAAATAATAAATAAATAAATATATCCGAGGTACAAAACTCAAAATTAAATAAAAATCTGTTGGTATTAACCACTGACTTGAAAAAAAATTGCGGTGAATCCGGGTAATTATATCGTGCATATTTTCAAAAAGTGTAACTTATTCCACGTGTTATTTTTCTCTTGATATTTCAGGTATGTTTTCTTCCTGTTTAATTTCGTTCTTACTCTGATGTTACAGTGTTAATTTAATATTAACCCCAGGAAAAAATTAAATTAAATATTCCCCAGTGAATAATGTTGTAATCTATGTCGTTGGTCTTGCAGAACACCGGCAGATATATGAAACTATATTTAAGTCCTCCCTTTGATTAGTAATACAATTCTGATGATTTGGAGTTTTCAAAAATACTTCGGTTCGTCAAATTTTATTTATTACCGTTTTTAATGTTTATTACCGTATCTTATTTACAATGAATATCTAACTGGAATAAGTGTTGATGAATATCTAACAACAGTTCTAATGCTCTTTTTTAATCTGCGTTAGAGGATTCGCTCACTGAATAAGCCCATCTGAAGATCGGATATCATCGGCTATATTCGTAACCGTTCGGGTTTTAGACCTAAATGTCCGACAGTTGTCTCTATCATGTAATTCTGTCAGTGATATTTATAAAGACACCTAAAATCTACTTTCAACTTTGTATTATAACTAAATCTGTTGAAAGACGTTGAAATTGCATAATCTAATACATTGAAACTACATTTATATTCCGAAACACTCCAGAAAGCAAGATATTGTAACTTTGCTGTAATTATAGGATGGCGGAATAATAAACTGGAATTAAAATTATGTAACTCAAAAATGACTGCATGCTCTTTTCGTACCTTGCTTTATGCCTTGTCTCTCATACAAGTCTTCAGTCGCAAGGTAGTCACAGTTTTAGGTCTCCGTGATCGAGGGGTAAGGCTCTTCATAATCTGAAAGTCACGGGATCGAATACCGACGTGAGCAAATAAATTGAAATAGATTAATTTGTTTAATTTCACAATTAATCATTTAAAAATTATATATTCTAAATTTGAGGCACTTTCCAGAGTGGAAAATGTTCTCAGTATCGCCCTGGTGCAAGACCACCATTCAGAATTGAAACGTCGGTTTATATGGCTTTAGCCATCTTTGGCGACTAGATATGAGTAGCAAGGTACTTTCCCGCATTCCTCTTTCCCATCTCCATCCCCTCGCTACTTACCTTCAGCCTCAGGGGATATTGTTGCTCCCCATTTACCTTCAATAACCCAATTGGATGCCGTAGTCTCACTTGCTCCAGACGGGAGCAGATGGGACTCTTATGAGGCATTCACATAAAAAAATATTTAATGAAAAAGAAATTTTAATTACGGTTGACGACCAATGCTAGCCAAGTAGGCTAGTTCACCTAGCCAACCCTTTTTCAGGAATTATGCTATGCTGAATCCTTATATCTTGTAACCTATGTTTAACCTAAGGAATAAGTAGCGAGATATTGATTTATCCCGATCACCGCTCGGCTTATAACAAAAATTAATATGTATATCGAATATCGTTATGCGATACATTTGTTTTCTGAAATCCTGTGGCAAATTGGCAGGGTTGCTTTAAATAATGGGGTAATTAGAGGGATTTTAGTACAACAGTGAAGATGTTGCCATTTAAGCGGTAGGTTATAAATTTTACGGGGGTCACAGGTTGATGTTTATTTGCCACCAACGGTGAATACAATTTGGTTAAATCGCAATTAGTAGTCTTGTTGAAACAAATTTACCTTCAAATAAGATTTGAAGTTTGCTCGGCCAACTTCTTCCTTAGACAACGTTTCGGAGAGCTTTATAGTATCCATCGGAAGGTCGCGAACTCAAATCCTGGCACGAGCATTTTTTTAATGAATTGTGTTATTTCCCAAATTAATCAATTGAAATAACTTAAGAAGGTATATTTTTTCAACGTTCCAGAGTGGAAGAAACTCTCAGTATCGTTCTAGCGTAAGACCACTATTCATAATTGAAACGTTGCTTGAAGTGGCTTTGGCTGTGTTTGGTAATCAGTAGTCAGTAACTTTTCTACCTTCCTCTTTCGCGTCTCTTTAATCTCACTGGCTCCAGGCGGTTGGAAGGGGTAGAGATTCTTGTGCGGTATTCATAATTTTTTTGTAATGTAACAGATTCAAAAACGCTGGCTGTAGAAGGAGGTAAAGCAAGACGGCATAATATCCCAAAAATAAATAACGAGAAAACCTTCAAACACTATAAAATTATTGGATCAATACAATAGAGAAGTCCAGTCCATTTTTTTTATTTTTTTTTATGAAAAATGACCTTCTAACTTAAATTACTGCATATTTTTTTTTTTTTTTTAAGTTAGTTTTAATAGTTAAAATAATTTTCAAAGTTTTAATTTTTGAAGATCCCTCGAAAACACCCATATCTATGGTGAATTTTGTGACGTCATCTACTAAAATAACGATTCACTATTTTATTATTTTTATGTTGGTTTTCTTGAATCTCACATAGATTTGCGCAGGCGCGCGGCAATCTTGTTTATTATAACGCGTTGATTGGCTAATGGCTTATTTATTGCAAATGGCGAAATCAAATTCTTTGCAAAACAATGAATGACGTTGATGAATTTTACATGCAGTGTTATGTTTTTGATGATAATTTTCGTTTAAATGATTAATTCACTGTGATATTAGTGTAATTCAGCATAAGTACCAATGCTGCCTTTACTTTTTTTCAGTTTTAGTCCTTAAATAATGTTTTGTTGGTGATTTAGTTTCGTTTGGTTTTTAGGTTACTGACATTACATAATCAAAGGTTACTTATCTATAATTTTTATGACTTTTCCGCGTGAATTTAATAAAACTTCCATAAAAGTAATATTATTTAATAATGTAAAAGCCTTATGCATGTGTAAATAAATACAAATTCGAGAAATCAACACATTATAGCGTAAAACCGAGTCCAAGATGTCGGATTTTTTCAGTTATTTTTTCGGAATTATTATAATATTTTTTTATCGTTTTTAATTGTATGAACGAGATAAAAAGTGAAGTGACAGTTTTATTCCAAATTCATAAATTAAGAGGACTATATTTTTTAAATTTTGAATTTTCCTAATTTTTTCGACCATTTAATAGAATATGTTTACAGTCAGCCGTTTTTTTTTAATTTTTTCATTTTGAAACTTAAAATACTGCATTTTTCAAACACAATCGTGTATGTCAGATACAAAAATCTAAAAGGCAATTCTATCAACTTTCTATAAAGGTATATGCTTTTACGACATCTTCAAAAATAAGAAATATATAGAACATTCGCTTGTGTCATACCTAAATTCCTATATAAATGACCCAAATGAATAACAGTGAATCATCAGTGAATCTTCCATCGTGACGTCACCATGACAGCATTACACAGCATACCAACCTGACGCCTTGTTTTAACGAGAATATTAAAAATGCACTTTTTAATATTTTTTTAAAAACTGTACGTTTAATATTATTTATTAAAACTTATATAATCAGAATCAGCGTTTATTGGTCTATATGAACATATTTTTTTAAAGCCATAATATTTTTCACTGGATTTCCTTATTGGAAAAACATTCAACAACTCATAAATGGTCTGGTGTGCGGGCTGGTGCCTTAACATCTTTTTGTCTTATTTACCATTTTGATTTCTTATTTTTAACAACAACATATATGGTTTGAAATCATTTATACTGCTTCAACTTATTTTCCAATGTATTTTTATTTTTAAAAGGCGCCATTTGGTTAAGGAGTCACTTGACTAAGGTGCGATTTTTACACGAACCTTTTTTATGTTCAATTTGAAGCCGGCTCCGTTGACTTAGACGTCATTTGAAACAGGCAGGCAAATTAACAGTACACAACTGTTAACTCCGTACGACAGTAGAATTTGGCAGCCACTTTTGGTTTTGAGTCCCAAAATACCAACCTATGACTATGTGCAGATACGGGCGATCCGTCTATCTTAACAGCTGATTTCTTCATCACAAACTATATATCAAATGGCTTCATGTAGATATTATGTCCTTGTTCTACAAGCATTATAATGGAAGATGCTCCAAGTAACAAGCGTAATACACTTGGCAACGGTACGTAGTCGGAAAACACGCCAAACGCGCTATCAAACATATGTACACATGACATCTGTTCTTATGTGACAGTTTCACATTTGTCACATAAGAACGGATGGCTTCTACCACTCGTTCTTTAACAGCTCGGATGTGGAACGAATTTCCAGCCCCTATGATTCCTCCCTCCTACAACTAGGGTATCTTCACGACCCATGTTCACACCTTCCTTTCCTCTCCAAAGGTGATATAAGCCTTGAGGTAAAATAGCCTCCTAGAGATAATGAAAAAAAAATAGCTCAGGTGCTATATAGCTTTGGAACCAGCTGTAATTTTTCAGAGTGGTCATTTATCTCAGAAGTCATATGACCCGAACTTTCCCGCAGGATCAATGTTTCAAAACTTTAGAAACAAATCGTAACGTAAAATCTTGTTTTCCATTTTGTGATGCTTACGCCGTAACTTTTCTAATAAACATTTTTTGCCTTCAGTGTAAAACATAATATAATAACATGTTCCAAGCACTCGACAACAATGGAATATTATAGTTCCAACGTAGTCAAAATTAATTTCCCCAGTCAGCGGTTTTTCTTTAAATTATTTCCAGTGAAATTTTCCAGCAATATGATTATGTATGATATTTTACGAATTTATAAAAAACCTGAAGGTGTTTCGTTTGATTGGAAAATTTGCATTCGGTTATGAAAATCGTTTGCTCCGAACCAATTTTACTGAATTGGCGCACTTCCTGTTGTTCGGTTAATAACTGGATTTATTTTTCGTATTATTTTGTGATTTATTATGCTCAGCTTTAAAAATGTACCTGCAGGTATACAAGGAGGGACAATCATTTGAATTTTTTCCCGGAAATTGGCGAAATTTTTCTTTTTGTTTTGACGGGTTAGTAATTATACTCACAGTATAGCCCTGGTTGGAGATCATTTTCAAACTGTTGTTAAACCACTTTAAGACAACTTATTTATAAAAATTGATTTTTAATGTCAATTTATGAAGGTATCTAAATTGATTTATTACCGGTTAAACCAATTTGCTGATATACTAATTGAGACAGTGGACATTCTATTATGTGGGGTTAGGAATCTGTTTTCCCCGCACTAAATGTTAGGGTTTTCTTAATTGTCTAATAATGACGTTACTGTGACTTATATAATAAATTAAGAAAAATTGGTATTTTAAATCGTATAAATAAGTCATCTCAAAGTTGCTTAACATGGCCTCGTAAGCAGCAACAGCTGTAACAAAAATAAGTTATAAGATACCTGATGAAAGTTCACTATTCATAATCGAAAAATTGCTTGAAATTACTGAAGCAGAGTTTGATGACCAGATCTGAATAGCTGAGTTTCCCAAGCTTTCTCTACACAGCTACTTCCTTTCCTCGTTCTTTCAGCCTCGTGGTGGTTGGGAGCAGTTGGGACTGTTGAAAGCGTGAAGGCAATATATGGTTCAAAGAATTCAGTGTACATTTTCCTGATATGCTAATTTAATGGTTTTGTCTCGCTTTATTGGAATACATTAAATTACCAGAACAATGGAAATTACTGGAAAATAACTAAATTACTTGTAAACAAAGTCAATATCAGCAATTTGTAATTGGTAGGTGTGGTTCCTACCTATAAGATACGAGTCATCAAAATATTTGAGATATTAAAAATTATTATTTTGTCAAACGAATACAAATAAATAATTTACACATTTTATACTATAAACCAGCCATGAAATGAAGAGAAACATTTTAATTTCACCTAAGCAAACGTTTGGTAAAAAGGTTTTCAAAAAAATTTCCATCAAATCATTTATTTTATCATTTTTTTCAAATTCAACACGGAAGTCATTTATTTGTATGTATTTTCATAGACTTACGTTAAAGTTTCTTGGAAACTTAATTAAATCCTAAGATCGATAACGAATGAAGGTCAATTTTTAAAAATTTGTGGTATATTTTCCTCGGATATGTTACTGAGAAATAAACTGTTTGAAGAATATTGCTATTTGATATACATACATAGAGTTATTGTACATATAAACATATTTTTTTGTTTTAAAATTTAATTTTTAGAACTTTATTTTAATTTTAAGTACTTCTCTAATATTTTAATAAATAATATTATCATTAAATTAATTTATTTAATTAAACGTTCTGCATAATTATTACAACACTTGACAGCTTTTTCGCTTTATTTGATAGTGCCTTCAGATGGTGAAACAGCTCTCACGCGTATTTTGATAACAGTTGAAAGTTAAAATATATATTTATTATATTTTATTGCATGTGAATTAGCAGTTTTTTACTAATGCCCTACATAAAAGGAATGTGTTTATAATTACAAATTATTTAAAAATTATGGACGTTTCGATAAAAAAAAAGTAATTTTTTTTCAAAACAAACATCTCTAAAAGAATTATTTCAAGTTTTCTAAAGCAGTTCTCCTTTTTAAGACAACTTCGTAGATAATAAATTAATAACACATTTAAAATACTTCGGAAGCATTCTGAAATTCCATGAAATTTCACCTTGTCATTGGGACTTACAGGTTAAAAATAATTTAAAGAATGGAGGGTTAAAAAACTGTATTTGGTTTATCAAAGAAGTGTATATCTAATATTACAAGATCACAAAGTAGGAAACACCCGATGATATGGCTCCTGCTAGAGAATGGTAGAATGACAAACCTATCTGTGTTGGCGACCAAAGTTTGTAATATAATAATAGCCAAAAATTATGTATGAAATTAATTTTAATCAGTAATTAACAGTACCTAACCATTTGGAGGTCAAAAATTCAAAATGTGGCTGATCATCAAGTAATACACATATAGTGTTTAAAACACCAAACTTAAGATGTGATGATGATCATATTCGTCTGTCATCGTGTCGTACAATAATATTTTTTTATTTCATTAAATAAATAAATAGATAAACTTAAAATCCACAAAAGAAACGTAAACAATGCTGCAATGCGATCTCGAAAAAACATAATATTATCCAAAATACTACAAATAAAATAACATACAAATAACAGAAAGTCAAATATTACAAAGAAAATTAGTAAGATTAATGAGAAAGACCTGAACACACTTATTGCTACTAAGAAAACATAAATAAAAACACATTTATTTTTGTTTCATTACGCAGAAATGAATATTCTAGAAAAAACACACTCGTTTAATTGTTGTGTTTTCATAGGTACCATTGAAAAGGTAAATACCCGGAATTAAATGTGGAAAATTTGTGTTCCATGACGGTATTTAACGTCGTGGGGAAAAAATCTTTTGTAAAGAAAATTCCAATTTGATTTTTTTGGAGCGGAACACAATGCTTCTCATGTAATTATGTATAGACTTTTGAAAATAATTGTGGTGAAACATGAAAAACTAAAAGAAAATAAAAAAAGCAAAGAGGAATGAGGAAAATTCCGAAGCTTTTGTCAGGAAGTTTCGAATGAGTTCACAAAAAAATTATCGATTGAGCTTTTAAATTTTAACAAGAAATAAAGCTTTTCCATTCATGAACTACTACAATTTTTGAGTGTGATTTATTATTTTATTCTTGAAACGTGAATTGTCTTTGAAGCGTTACTGGTTCGGTTTCCAAAATGTAATGCTTTGGGAGAATGTTTACAAAAATTATGGCTCGACTGTCGAATTTGAAAATATACATAATATTCAAAATCTACATAAAGCAAGAAATTGTCCTTCGTGGACTGATTTTATTCCCACTTTTTTGGAATAGGTATCCACATATATTTTATATCGTTTTTTCTATTTAGTTTACTAAATTGTTCTGTTATTTGCAATTAAGATAATTTTAAACATTTTTTCCTCTGCCAATATGTAAGTTCTGGTGAGATTTAAAATCGAAAAGTTTGCTTGAAACAGTGAAGAGCCAAGAACTTCCCAAATCTTCTTTTTTACTTTTTCTTCCCCTCCGCACCTATTTCTTCATTTTCTATATTCACTGCCATAGATTCATTCGCTCTGAGCAGTTAGTAACAGCTCTGGTTCGATAGTCATAACGTGTAGCTTTTACAAGGATCTTGCTGTCTTCAAAAGTTGAAAAATTGTCTCCAAAATTTTGGGTTGGCATACTCTTAGTTTTCCAAAAAGAATACATCTGATCTCCATCTGTGAAGTACGTTAATCCATACAAAATTTTCAAAATGTGCATACTTTCAAATTGACAATATTATGTCACAATATTCACATAACAATCATTTTATTATTAAATATGTACCTAGATCAGTCGAATTGTTTGTGAGGTAAATGATTTATCTTTGTTTGACGCTTTTCATTGATTTTAAAATTTAAGTGTCCTTCGATGAATATTTAAATTTGGGTAAGTAGTTTTTCGCTCTTATTATTGACTTATCTAATTGTTGAAGCCAATCCCTTACTAATTTACGGAGTAAATCTGGCCGTTTTGTCAAGTTACAGGTATAATTTTGTACAATTTTGGCCCTAAGAATGAAAACTGTCTTTGCCCGAGAGATATTTTGTTTATAATTGGTACAATTGTATTACTCTATGGATGCCTTGTGTCAAGAGAGTGTTTGATAGGTGGGTATATATTATTATTTTACTCATGTATATTTGTATAATGTTTTTTTTTGTATTTGTAGTAAGCCCATTGTAATGATTTTCGTGCATTTGCTAAGGGACCTAAAATAGTTTTGCACAGCCGCCTAGCGAATGGATGCATTTTTCATTAATTTCATGCTCATAGCGTTGTTTACAAGAGGTAGAAAGGATAATAGAGATATTGAAAGAAGGCTAAATGCAGTTAACTCCATCAATGGAGGACTAAATGCCGTTAGCGCTAATAATTTGTTTTACAAATAAGCGAAGCTAGCAATCCACAACGGAATGCTGGTACCTACCCTGATGGATGATGATGGCAGTGAAGTATGAAACTAGCAGAAGAAGGATTAAATAAGACTGAATGATGTATAAATGGGATCCCTGAGGCGTATGTGTGGTAAAACCATGTAAGATCGTGTTACCATAAGAAATGCAGAGATCCGAAAATAATAAGCGTAATAAGTAAGATTAAGTTAGGGACGCTTATATGGTTTGGGTATGAAAAGCAAATGAATATAAAAGGAGTGTTAAGCGAATATATTACGCAAATGTGAATAGTAGAAGAAGTCGGGGATGACCGAGGAGGACAAGACACGATCAAATAAATCAGATACCTACTACAGTCGGGCCATGTCGAGTCGGAAAAATTGAAGAGATTTATGAGACGATTCATGAATGTGAATGAGGCAAGGAGTGTATGCAAAGACCGAGTTTTTTGTCGGTTCATCCTCTTTCCCTACCCCTGCGGGGAAACGCCGTGATGGTTAGTTAGTTAACATAGCGTTGTGAATAAGTGTTAAATCTTTCACACTTACAACATTTTTAATTGACATAAACACATGGGAAAGCTTCCTAATGTTTGTGGTGACTAGGTCTCTTTTTACAAACAATCTAAAAAATTTGTCAATTATGCAATTGTGACTCCTAGATATTTTATATGTTCCACGCATTGACGTTAATTGATCGATGGTTCCACGTAATCTAAGCTGTGGCAGAAACAGTTCTTATTTATTATTAATACAAAAACATTAATCCTTTTCATTGCAACTGTTCGTTATACCAGCCTAACACCGGTTGGTTGGATGTGAATTGTATGAAACACAACACGAAATATTACGGTGTTCGTTATCATTTATTCTTACGCTTTTTTGTAAGTTGATCCGCGGATCGGGTACTGTCTTATTGTGTGTACAGCAGTACAATTATTAATCTCAGAGCTCGTCTTGGGAAATATATAAATACGACGGGTGATGCGAAATGTTAAAAATATATTTTGATTTATTTAACAAAAACCTTATAATTTTCGTCACGACCGTAATTATTGTACCTCGTTCATGGGTTGAAGATTCCTAAGTACTTTCGTAGAGAGAGACTACGATTTGCAATTAAAACTAGAAATAGCTTCAGCTATTTTTTAAAACAAGTCATTATTCCTGCTAACTTTCTTCTTTCGCTTCTCCTCTCCGAGTGCTCAACCTCATAAAATTTCCTTAATGTTATGTTGTTTTGCTTTGCTTTGACTATCCCCGCAAATAAATATATATTTTAAAGAAATAAGCAAGCTTATATTTAAATAAAGCAAACAATCAATTACCTGGGTAAAATTAATAATTTTTATGATAGCAATCTTGAGCTAGATCACAAATCATCTTCTGTGTTAATGATTTACTAACATAACATATAATATAAAAGACACTAACATTTTGTCAAAAATATTATTTTTTAAATATTTTAAAAAAAAAGTTGTCCAATAAATTACAAAAATAATAGGTACCAATTATTGTGGGAGACATATTTTCTATCGATTTTTCTTAATTTTTCTTTTACAGTTGTTTGGCTTGTTACATAAGAAATTTCTATGCGCTTGATTTTTTCCTTATTGTCAGTCTAATTATTTTTGTTTAGCATTTTCTTCGTGTGTCCGTATATCACAGTAACAATCACATAAGAGTTCCTTACACATAGTCACTTCATCACCTCATGTATATAAATATGTACATTTAAATTAATCTTGTCAAAAGTTATAATTTTTTTGTTTTGCGTTTTTGTTTTTTGCTATATTTGATCTGCATTTTTTGAGAAGTTCAGTTTTTAATGAATAATAACAAAAAATAATAAAATATGAATAAAAATCATCAGTTATTTGTATAAATATAATATAATGTTATAATATAAGTTCTAGCTTTTCTCTACAACCCGGCTTCGCCCTAAATTTAAATAACACAATAATGTGGAACAATTTAAGTTACTCACGGATATTTGAAAGTTCAATGGTGAAGTCTTCTTAGAGCAGCACATGTTTATCTAAGTCTTGGCGGCGGACGCGTTTGCCCACCTGCTGCATTGCGGGCTGGATCTAGAGAGACTGGTTGAGGGAGACCTTTTGAGTAGGACTCTATCAACCCATTGTTTTGGATCAGTGGATGGATAGATTTGTACTTCCGTCACTCATGCATGGAAACATTATCTCCCAGATTCCTTCCCACCCCTCTTATTATTTTTCTTTCTAGAACTTCGTCTAATTTCTTTACCTAACACCACCCTCCACGCAGCATTCTATGAACGATTTTTAATTTTAAAAATACTATTTTAATTACACATCTGCTCTGATGATGGACACTGAAGAGTAGGAGGTAGAGCAACGTGGCATAATACCTCAAAAATAAATCAATATTAGAATTGTTTAACTTTTTAGTTTATAGGTTACTCAAGTAGTTTCAGCTTTCTTCAAAGGATATTGTTATAACCTAATGCTTACGCACTTCTTTTTCTCCTTTCCAATTTCTACTTTTTATAATATATTTTTTAAATTTTCAGCACCATTATATACTAAATCCATATGTTTACACTATACTTCCTACAAAGTAATTAATACTCCATTGGCTACCATGAAACAGGCACCCGCCTACTATGGTGATTTAATGTATCTACTCTATGTAAATATCTTAATTAGTATTTAAATAAATAAAAAATATCCAGAGCATAGTTAGTAATACAAAGATTTGCCATATCTCAACAAATGGCAACTGTTAAGTACGATATCAGAAGAGTACCATCTATCGTAGGTCGTGTCTTCGGTACGAACGGTTACGATGGTTACCGAAAACATCGCAGAATTGAGCAATTATTTTCAAGCCTTGACTAGTAATACATATTGTAATACATGTATATACTATATTTATCAATCAACTAGCCAATATATCAACGAACCTCAAACTGATTTGAAAGATACACAATATGTCTAAAGTTGTATAAATATTAAAATTAACCGACACAACAAACTTTATTTTGTACCACCCACTACATTGCCGGGTTGTGATTTACTTCCATTGTGAAATTTGAGATGAATATCTCTCGCTTCAGCTTCTCGTAAAGACGCTTCTTCTCCCCCTAATATTACACAATAACTTAGCCGAGATGCTGTACCCCGTACCTTCCCCACACCCAGTGCCCACCCAGTACAATACACTACAGTAGCCTGTTTACCCGCTGACTTTATTAGTCGCATTTAATACGTCGTATCCTCACTGGCTACGCTTTAAGTAATGAAAAATTATGTAATGAAAATATTTCAAGCATGAAGTAATGAATAAGAGATTCAGGCGCTGCTTGACGGTACTGCGGAGTCATTTCAACGAAAATCATTATAAAGATAATATCACGACGTAAAATAATAATATTTATATTAGTAGACAGTTTTATTTTGATATGTTTTATATTGCCATGAAATTAAGACTCAAATTTCTACCAATTTATATCTTACTTTCCATGAAAACTTTAAGTTTTTAAGCTAATAAAAAAAAAAATTAATTCTTCAAGATAATATCTATGCATTTGCCACAAGTGTTTCATGAAATGCTACTTAAGCCGCCGCTACCCGAATTTCTACCGATTTCTTACATATCTTCCTTAAACACTTTAAATTTTAAAGCCCTTAAAAAAACATATGTTATTCTTGAAGATAATATCTAGACATTCCCCGCGCCGAAACGCAAATTATATAAAATTCCCTCCATAGAAAAAAATCGCAAAGTATGCTCCAAAAATTATTATAAACACCTTTGTTTCAGTTATTTTACAATTTATATGTAAGAGTTGTGTTTTACTAAAAATGTTCACAATTTTCGCATCGATTTTATCGCTTTAAATATTAGAGCGTTTCTTTAACATTCGTAATTACATATCTCTCCATCTTCTTCTTTTTGAGCCCGGTTACGGCACCTTAAGACCTTTTCAACGAATTTGTTGCTCTACATATTTTAAAAGTGTCGTGTTTTATGAAACATTTTATCAATTTAACTTATTATTGTTTGTGATAGTAGCGCGTTCCCTCTAATATTCGTATTTACTTATCTTCCCTTCTTCTTTTTAAACGCTTACTACCGGGCTCAGTGCAGCCTTTTGTATGCAAAACTCAATTTTGGATTTTACCCAAAATACACAACCAAACCTAAAAAAAACAATTTTTTTGGCAAAAGATTTATATTTATTTCATAATTTATCTAGTACGGATGTATGCTTTTATTTATTTATTTGTATTTAAACTAAATAAAAAAATCATCGTTTATAAAGTTTTTTTTGTTGTTTACGGCAATTCACCTTAAATAGAGTGCTATGTGCCTTCTAGAGTTATTACTATCATCTTCTTCTTTAATAAATAAATATTATATTGTTGGGTATGTCCTTCTAAGGTTATTAAATAGGTTAATCCAATAAAATTTAAGTTCAATGTTCATGAATGCACGGTGAATATGTCTTTCAATGGATTGAGATTTACAATTTTAGCCAAAATATATCCTTATTATAGGTGGACTTCCTCTGAGAATATTCTGGTTGGTACATTAAATGAATAATAAAGTAGATAATAACAGAAAGTGCCTCTTTACTTATAACGGTAGGCACCTCTTGTAATATCCAAGTGCAGCTAATACGAAAAATGAGATGCTTGCACCGCAAAAAAGGCCTTAAGAATTTTGTGTGGTTGTCGAGAATTTCAAGGATGCTCTTTTAAATAGTGCTGGAAGCTATTTTTTTAATGCGTTACCATCGGAGTATAGATGATAGCGATATTTGTACCCAAAACAACTTCAAAGGGACTTAAAATGAACTGTAAATACTAAAAAAAAACGAAACAAAATGGTGTTTACTGGAATTGGGTGATAGTTTGTCTAGAAAAAAACAAGATACGCAAGGAAAAAGGACTGACCTATCTTTTACTACTGTATCACGCTATGTAATATCTCGAGGTAATCTACCGCAACGAAACTAATGGGTTAAAAACGATATTATATACTTCCGAGATGGTCAAATTTCATATTTTTAATGAAAAACGAGATATTTTACTCAAAAAAAATCAACGACTTACTTCCAAGATAGTTGAAAATCTTTTTTCTGTTTTCAAGACAAACGCACTAAAATTTGCACCATTTTTTCAAATTTCAAATACCTTTCCAGCAATTTGAAGGTTCCGGAGAGGTGGTTAGTTACTGGATAAATAACATCCCAGTAGGAATCAAACCGATATACTGATTTCAAAACCAAAGTGCGACCTCCCAAACAAAATATATTGGGCAATTGAATTGAATTAATAATCTTTGTTTATTTTGACGTTTGGTGAGCTATTTAAGAGAAGTAGGAAGAAATGAAGTGCCGCCACAATCTGTCATTATGTTATTTTTTTATGTTTTCATACTTATTGCTGCGGCTTCATCTGCATATGGTAATGCGCGTTTTCATCCCGCGACAAAACATCCTCGACAAAATATCCTCCGACAAAACATCCCCCAACAAAATATTTACTAAAATTTTACCTAACCTAACCTAATCTAACAAAAAAATGGGTCAAAAATAATACAGATGTCAATAATTTGGTTCCATGCCAACTCAGAACCACCTCAGAAAGGTCATCAGAGCTATGAAAAAATAATTTAAAATAGCCGTTAACCCTTACCTAACTTAACCTATTCAACCAATTTTATTTTCATCACTCTTAATGATCTTTCTGAGGTGGTTCTGACTTGGTTTCATTTGACCGGTCACCTAATAATCTATTGTCTTTACAGGATGTCTGTATTATTTTTATCCCATTTTTCGTTAGGATAGGTTAGGTTTTAGTAGATATTTCATTTGAGGATATTTTGTCGTGGATAAAAAGTCGCGTAACCCTTAAAAATTGTCTCATAAATACTCTTCTGTTAGTCTAACTCTTGACCCGACTAGAGTATTTTATTCATGAATCGGTCCTGCGAAGAGACGGCTGAAGAACTACAAAGTTATTGAATTCTTGTAATTCTTCTACTAAAGTTATTCAATTCTTGGAAAAAAAAACACTTTTCACTGACGTGGAATGTGAGCCTAACTTTGTGTGTAACCAATAATGTTTTACCGAGAACTTTCAAAGTTTCAAAGTACATAAATACTTGACAATAGTTTGTAATATTTCGCTGAATCATTCAGCATTGAACAAGGGATTCATCAATCAACCATTCATTCATGGAACGAATAACCACAAAAAATATTGATCTTATATTGTTAATGGAAGTAACTTTCTGGTACTTGTTAAAACACCTTGTTCCTAATAACTTTATTGTCATAGTGATGTGTACAAAAAACCTTTCACTCTAAGGTTTGTATTTGGTTTGAAAATCCCATTAATAAATCGCAAAATTTCAGGGACAAAGAGAAACTTTTTAAAAATTCTAACTTGTTCTTTCATCAAACCTTGAAAACGACATTCGTTAATGAATTAATTTTTACTTCAGAAAATACGTAGATGTTTAGTAAGCCTTCATTATAAAGAATAACAACAAGTTTTAGTGCCCAGCAACTTCTAACATTTCAGTACCATGAATAAAAGTGGGGTCGAATATTTTAACTATTACAAAACCGCTTAGCTCATGAGGGAAATTGGGTTAACAGAATTAGTAGAAAATTTTTATGTACATCAGATTTTGAAGAACTCTGCGAAAAACCCTTATATCTTAGACGACTTTTTATGAAATTTGAGGCTTCACTCCAAATGAAACGCTATTTAAAAATATATATTTCCAGTAATCGTTGCTACGTATGGAATAGACAATACGAGGTCTTCGTGATAGATAAATTAACATATCTGAGCTTAGAACCTAATGAAAAAGAAATTATGTAAGGTGTCCTATTGAGAGAGGCATCGAAAATCCTAATAAAAACATACCTTATGTAGATAAGTAATTAAAATAAAATAAACTATTTAGTTCACCTAGAAATATCAGTCCAAAAACCTTGTCAATTTTCATGATGCAAGTTAGTGTAATGTTTTAATTCCTGAAAAACAGGCCTTTCCTTTGCAGAAACATATTTGTAGTACATTGTATTGGCTGTCTTGTAGCCACCATAGTTTTATTACAATTAGAATATGAAACCATATATTGGATAACCAACACCCCTGCCGTAGGTTGCCCAAGTGGTTCGCTACGTTCGGTAACTTAGCAGGGGTGCCTGAATTCGCCAAGGTCTTAGCGGCGGATGCATTTGCCCATCTACTGCACGGCGAGCCGGATCGGAGAGACTGATTGAGAAATGACCTTTTTTCCTCTCCAGCCGGACTCACTCGACCCATCGCCATGAACCGCAGAGGGAGGGATGGATTTATACGTCCATCATCCCTGGACACATTGAACCCCAGATTGCTACCCACCTTATATTTCTATACCTCAACCGTTACCAGTACAACTCCCCCCCTTTCCATCAAAAGACCATCCACACGCATCTCCAAAGATGACGAAGTCCCTGAGGAAAACCGTTTTCTTAAGAGCCTCCTGTGTAAAGCTGTTGAAAAAAATGTCAGTTATTGAAAATTGAATTTTTAATACCGCCGCCCCGGAAACCATTTATTGGATAACCAACACCCCTGCCATAGGTCACTCCAAGTGGTTATCTACGTTTGGTGACTTAGCATAGGTTTCCGGGTTCAGGCGGTGAGGTTTGTCTTGATTTTGGAGGCGAATGCATCTGCCCACCAGTTGCCTGGCAAGGCGGATCGGGAAAGAATGATTGAGGGAGTCGGAACATCATCTCGCACCGCAATGGGAGGGATGGATTCGTACGTTTGTCACTCCTGTACACACTGACACCTAGACTACCCATCCCAAATACCCTTTTCCTTCCCAGAACGTCCTCTCCTTCCTTTCTTTAAAAGATCCTCCACACAGCATCCCTGAAGGGAATTCTTTTCCTAAGAGCCTACTGTGTTTAGCTAATGTAAAAAAAATGTATTGTTCGTAATGGAATTCCATTACAATAATAATATATTGAAACACGTTAAAATTTTTAATACATTTTCACAAATAATTGTTTTGATTAGTGAATGAAAACATGGGAGCGAATTTTTTTTCATTTAGGTTTTTTACTTTGGTTTGTTATTGCCTCTGACAATGAAGAAAAATATTATTGTACCTTGACAAATCGACCATTCCGAAATCAGAATACAATTGTCGTTTCCCCAATCGAAATCCTTTTATCAATTTCGCATTCAAAATACCAAACGTATTGCAATGGAACATTGATATAAAACAGGCAAGATACAACTAGATAAATCTCGCCGGAATTATATCAATAAAGTTCTGTTAGAACAAATCAAAAAGTTTTAATGCTGTTTGACAACCTACTGCGTCGTTTACATAGTTTGTGTATATGATTTCATGAATAACTGTTTCGTACTAACTTTGCCTCTAACTTGTTCCTACCAGATACCTTAATAACGCTGCAAAGTTGAAAATTTTAAGTATCTAGTTCGACTTTATTATTTTAATACAATTTAATCAAATACTTTGTTTTTACCACTATAATTGACTATAAAAAAGCGACATGTTTCGTAAGCCAAGCTTACTTCATCAGGGTTTTAATACTAATTTTTAAAAATAGACATTGAACATGGTGTCAATTGAAAAATAACAAATATAGACAAATAATAAACATAGACAATGGTATCAATGAAATGAGTATGGGTAGGGACAATATGGAACAATTTACAAAGGAAATAAGTTTAATATTGGATCATTTAAAAACAATTTTTGATTATTAATAATATTCAAATTCTTTCTGATCTCTAAAATATCAAGTTTATCCAACTGAATACCTTTGACATTATAATGCATTAATTCTATTATAATCACTATGTAACTGTTATATCTATTGTTAGGGTTAACAGACAGGGTAGTAAATGGTTCCATTTTGATTAAGACGCGCGTGGTCGAGTTATATCACTTATTTATTGCACAACGGGAATAATTTAATAGGTTTCGTCTATCTGAGAACTGGCAATTGAGAGAGAGAGACTAACTACTACAACCCATTATATACTATGACATATTCTGTCTCGCTCATGTACTCTGGTATTCAAACAAGCCACTAAACATTTCTTCAGTAACTGTCACTATTGTTAATTTTTACTCAAAATTATTTTGCTCACTGTATAAACGTCTTTGTTCGGAACTCGCTTATCTATAAATTAATTTTAAATAATTAATTCTACTCTTGTTTGAAATACAATCTGATTTATTCTAATTCGTCTACTCTGCACCAAAGAATTCGCCAAACTGTCATGGTTTAAATTAAAATATTCCTCAAAAAGGACAATTTTTTTATTTGTTGTATGAATGTCCTCTAGTGAATTCCACAACATTGCAATAATTATAATTGGAAATATGTGACCGGGCCGGAGGCGGACGGAATCCCTAAATTCTCTTTCCCTAGGTTTTTGTTTGAATTGGACCCAAAGTTTACTTGTCCGAGCTCTGCCAGGACTAAACCTATGCCTTATTCATGTGCCTGGGATTTCCAAAGATTTTCCAGGATTGGAAAACAGAGATAATGACCCATTTTTGAAGTCGGACGGCACTCTCAAGCAGTAATGTTTCCTAGTATTGAGACTTAGAGAAATACATATTTCATAAGATAATAAATAGGTATATTTCAATACGTTTTTATTAAATAAATTAGGCCATATTTTCCAAAGAATTATTGAAAAAATATAATACCTAAGCTTTTATCTTTCCACTCCACAATTTAATTGCGATAAGATAAACCGAAATTCTTAAAAATATTATTTAATGTAGATTTATAGCAGCAAAAAAAAAATAATAAAAGAAGTATTTATTGCTAAATATAGTTTTTTACTCGTAGAACATTCTTGGTAGAAATATAATAAATTTTATCTGTGAGATTTTTTTTAAATCAAAAAGTTCTCTCTACAGATTTTTTTAAAGGAAAGGTTTTGCCTTTCTACAGAAAAACTCAGGGACGTTATAATATATCGTTAACTACCTCGAAAGTTGCAAAATATTCCACTACACAATAAAGGAAGGCTCTGGAGTAGGTACAAAATTCTTGGAAAAATAGATCGATTTCTTCAATTCTTTCAACTATGTTTTAACACATTTATAAAACCTTGAATCTTGCTTTGATGGAAATGGCTTTTGCTATATTTATTAAATGGATGCAAAAAGCTAGGTACTTTGAATTCCACGTATCTTTCTCTTCAACTTATCTCACTAAATTTAGCAATACAAAGTTTAGCAACAATTGTGATTAGGCATCATAATATGTTTTGGTTTTGATCTCGATAATAACTTTATTTATTTATACATTTATAAACAGAAACAAACAGTACATTAGTTACATTGGTGAAAACTATTTACAATTAATAAGTATTTTTCATCGTGGGTACCTATTATGTATTTCATTGTAGTGTCTTATTTACCGTATGCATATTAAGTAATTATCGAGTGATGCGTGTAGTGGGAAGGTGTAGGTGTGTGTGTGTGTGTGTGAGTATGTGTGTATGTATGTATGTATGTATGCGCATTGAACAATTTATTGACTTGATGCTCTTTTTTAAATTTGGGCAGTGAATCTTTAAAGTTTGGCGCTCTCTATGTACTTTCAAGGACATTTATATATATTTACTGCATATGAAACACAAATGGACCACAGATGGCGTGCAAGTGCCGCTTTAAACAAAAAATTGAATAATTCAAATGATTATCATTGTGACTCGAAAAAACTCAAGCCTGCAAATCATTGTGAATTTTGCTCTTTGCCGGATCATCTCATGTTAAGGACATAACCTGTTTTCTGTCACAAAATATTATTATTTTGCGTGATAATTCTAACGCGAGGAAACCATTTAAAGACCGCCTAAGCAGAAGACGATAGCTCTATCTCTATAAGGTAAGTGTCTTTGTTGTCCATTTAGATTTTTTTTTGTATTTCTTGGGCATTGACTTTCTATCAATTTCTAGACATTTTGCTTTTAAAATTTTTATTTTCTATGAATATTTGTTACTTTTTTTTGCAACCGGTTTTGACACATCCGTGTCATTCACTAGCAAACTTAAAACTCAGTTTTACGTTAAAAATTCAAAAATTAATTACAAAACCATTTTTTTATTATTTTATGTTACAAATGTACATAGAAACTTTTCAAAACAAAATGGTCTAGAAATTGTTAGATAGTCAATGCCCAAGAAATACAAAACCAAACATTTAGATCAATGATGATTGCCATTTTTTTTTTTATATAACTTGTAATTGATGAATTTTGCGAAAGTAAATTCATCAACCTATAATTGATAGGGAATAATGCTCGTCATGTTTGGAGTTATTAACATACTCGTACCTCAGACTTATATAAATATTATGATATAAATTGGGACTCATAGTTTCGGCGGCTGCGAATTTGGGAGTACGTAATATTACAAAAACAAGGAGAAACAAGTCTTAAATAATATATAATTTATTTTTTTTCTCAATTTTAAACGTTTAGAATCTCTGACAGCCATTGTGTTTGACTTAAAGACACCATTTGATTTCAAAATTGTTTATCTTTTGACCTTTGCGGGCCGAACCTAAATGGGAATAAAGTTGGGAAGAATAAATTAGGGGAAATAAAGCGACGGAAGTAGAAAGGAGTTTGAATGAAAGTTGAGTGTGGGATTACCGGGAACTCGAAACTGGAAAAACTCTCCAGGCACTGGGAAAGTAGAAGGCAGTTAGTAAGAGTAAAGGAATATCACGGATCAAATGATTGAGGAGTCTTATGACCATCAAAATTTCGTTGTTGACAACTCTTTGGGAACGCGACACGAGAAGTGAAGTTCAATAAAAAGAACAGTAGATATTTTGATACCACTGTCTTTCGATTCTAGATAACCTCAATGCGAGAACTCCAACAAGAAAATTCTTTGGCCTTTTTTTAAATGTAAAACCAAACGTAAACAACTTCTCGGGTAGACCTATGGCAGGGATGTAAGTAGGTTATCCAATAAACGGTTTCAAGGACGGTGATACCCATACCCGCATCCCAAATTACTTATCCCGCATGTTAAGTGTTGACGAATAATTCCACCCATATGTCTGGTACTGTTTAAACATTTTTTATTGACCTTACATAATGGAACCTAAAAAAAGATACCTATGTCACGAAATTACGACAATATTTATTCGCAAAAGTTAAAATAATTGAGTATTTTTAGCAGGACAAATGTTTATATGCGTTATTTATTCTGAAACCAGTAAATTGAAAAAGGGACAAATTCAATTGAAGATACTGAATATTTTCTCTTTGAAGGACTGCTTAGCTTCTAAGATATTCTGTTTCAAACATCTCTTTGTTCTTACATTGCTAATTTAGTTACATTGTCTTTTCTTACGATCGTGTTGTTTATTTATAGCCAAGACGTAATACGATTGTTAGAATTAAATAATTACATTTTTTCTGGCTTAGCACCATAGTACTTTTTAAAGTTTTTTTTTAATCGAATTAATTATACACGATTCAATATTATTTTTATACCTATAAGAACGGCTGTTAAAACATTCAGTTCAATAAATTTTCGACACAAAGGGCACCTCTCACAAATTATATTATATTTCTTAAAAAATAATGTAGGATTCCAACTAGAACCGGCGGAAGCAAAATTCACAATAATAATCGCAGGTTATTTAAATTAATGTTACAAAAATACATCTGCATCCAAAATGTTATCCAATCGTTACAATGTGATCTATGATGATGCATTTCAACTAGCACCAAAATTTTTGTGAAACATTAAATGTATGGAGGCAGGAAATTAGTTAGGTATTTGCAGGATTTATACGATTCAGTTTTGTACAACGTCCAACGTTATTTTAATAAAATACTATCGTTTGAATCCCAGGCTCATTTAATTATGATACTTTTTTTAAAAATGGGATGGGTGCTCGGGAAAAATATAATTATAGAACAAAGATTCCCAACCTTAGCTGGCTCACCGCTCACTTTCTAGTACATTTTTCTTCAATGCCCCACCCCCCCTCCATTAACAAAAGTACGAAAGCACAGAAGGAAAAAGTGCCGAAGGTGTAATTTTTTAAAAAGTGAATGTTATATGACATTTGGAAATAAAGCTCACCACGTCGTGGTTTTGCAGTATCATGACATACCTGTTGCTAACGAGGTAGATATAGGATCACGCCTGGGTGTTGCAGTTTCGATCCTCTACTAGTCTACCTTTTAGCCACGTGTTCAGCTTATGTGGTTGGAAATGAGTAAATTTTTAATATTCCGATATCATTTGTGACCCGAGATTTTAAATTACAAAAAAAGAATTCAGTTGATATTTATACATTGTTTTAATGATTACTGAAAAAAATATTATTGAAAAAAATCTATTTATCCGTCAATAGTGACTAATCACCAATTGAATGGATTTTGTGCAATATTTTGCGATTATATACCTTTGACTTATTTGAATTCTTAGGAAAATTTCTATAACCTCCATAACCGTCCCCTTGGAGCCTTTCACCGCCCACTATTTGCTTTCGATATTACCACCGCTGAGAGATCGCTTTTGCAACTATTAACTAGGAACATTTTACCAGGGAACTTTTTGACCCGGGGTCATTTTGGAGAGGAAAATTTTAACGGGATATTTTCACTATAAAAATTTTGACAGGGAACATTTTTACCGGCTCGGTCTAAGTACCAATATTGTAGTGTCTAGGTAATCTAGTTAGTTTTGGAAAATCTAGTGAAAATACAAGTATATTTTAATTTAGTGTCATCCTTGCGTCATAAAACCCCTGAATTTCAAAGAGTCTGAAAAAATCTATGTATTAAATAAATATTTTAAGGAAAAAAAAAGTAATAAGCAGTAATTGTTGAATGAAGCACAGTATATTTTGAATTATTTGGCAGGTTTTAGATAAGCCGCCATAGCTCAGTACTAGAGCTCCTGACCGGAAATCAGAGGGACAGGGGTTCGAGTCCCATTGGCGGCCAGTATCTTTTCCCAGAAGATTTTTTCAATGTAGATGAGTGCTTCAGGCTGATAATCATTGCTTATAATAATTTTAACCCTTTTTGCTATGCATAAAAATCTTGTCTTAAACGTTAGTATATCAATTAAAAATATTTTAAATTTAACTTACTTAATTATTGCCAAACGTATCAGCCAAAGCTATGAAAGATGCTGGCGGCGTCGATTCTGAGAACCCAACAAATTAAATTTTACCCAACAAGTTGAAGACCGTCTGCAGGAATTAAAGAATCATCTAATAGTGGCATCAAAGAGACGAGTAATTAGAGACAAAGCAATTACGTACATTTCCCCAAGTCTAAACGTTAAAAAACAGTGCGCTTTTCCTGAGGCCATTTGGTTAGTTTAACGAGTTTCAGATTATATCCCGGGGACTAAGTGATGGTTAGTACTGCTTTAAGTATTTCTGGTATAAATTTTAAAGCCTCTTTTTATGGGATTTTTAATTGAAAACATTGACTGCGAGAAGCTGAGCGAAAGACATGTCATAAATATGGTATATGAAAAAACCCCTGCAACCAGTATAAAAACTTAAAGGCCTTTCAAAATACCTAACAGTTTTTATAAAAGAATGAAGAATTCTATGGACAAATCAAAGATTTTATCTTCAACCTTAACAATTTCTCTTTGTGTTGTCATTTTTAATTAAATGAAAACAATATCTAAAACAAACACCTAAGATTTTTTTAAATGTGATTGCCGCATAAAGTTCCAACTGTTCCTTGCTTTTGGCATACTAATTGGGGTAAGTAGTAAGTTGTGAGGCGGTGGTGTGGAGGATATGGAGATGGGGACGAGAGAGGTCCGAAATTACTTGGCTATTTTGTTCGCTCAACACGACTAAAGTCATTTCAGGCCAAATATTATTTCTGAATGGTGGTCTATCTAATTTATAATTAAACTTTCAGTTCAATTTTGTTTATTCATTTTAAAAACATTAAAAAAATTATAATTTCAAGGCGTTTTTAAAGAGAAAAATATTTATATACTGGGTGTCGTTTTGTCCACACAAACGTATTCCCCGATTTCTTCTACTCATATATTTATATATTTCAGTCAACGAAGATGTTCATTGAGGTATTTAGCAAACGTAAAATAATTTTATGTCTACATAAATAAAGATAAAACGTAATGATGTTAGGCAGCAGGGCTATATTTTTCTAGGTTGCCTACCTGGTAAGGTTAGGTTAGGTTGCATTAGTTTACCAAGTGGGTTGGAATCTGGAGGGCAATTTGTCCAGGAGTGACGGACGTATGAATCCACCCCTCCCACTATGGTGCCGCTCGAGAGAGACTAGCCGGAGAAGTCAGAAGTTCCTCAACCGGTCACTCCCGATCCCTTAGACGGGAAAACTGGACAAATCTCATCCCACAAACCCGGGCACCCATGCTAAGTCACAAAACATAGTGAATCACTTGGGGAGACCTATGACAGAGGTGTTGGTTATCCAATGGCGGCTGCAACCATTTCCGCCTCGCAAATTGAAAAATCCAATTAAAACCATCCAGGATAATTCGGGTTGCTAATTGTAATTGCATAAAATAATTCATTAGTTAATATTTTTGCAATCATTGCCTAATTAACCGTAAACACTTGATCTAATCGATTCGCATTCAAATAATATTTCACCGTAATTAGCAAAATTAATGTAATAACAGGTAGTTTGGTTGTCAATGAACAAGCAAGACTTGGCAATTAGTGTGGGGAGGGTATGTAATATATTACTACTGTATTTCCACTGAACAATCTCAATAAGTATGATGTATTCGAATTTGAAAGAAAGCTGATGTCACAAATTTATATAAGATTTTCTCCACGTAGTCCCAAGACATCCAATTGTTGTTGATAATCTGTCTAAGAAAGAAATTCTGTATTCGAATATCTTTGACGGGTTCGACGATTTCCATTGTCGAAAGGTTAAGATTCTCGACTACGAATTTTGGGGTCGGGGGTTCTATTCCCAACTTGCGCCTAAATTACTACAAGGTGAAGTTTCAATTTAATTAACATAAAATAATATGGAAAATATTTGCGGCACATTCCAGGGTGGTTAATGCTCTGTGTATCGCCCCAGTGAAAGACTACCATAGACAATCAAAACTTTGCCTTATTCTATTGGTATTTCAATGGAAGATTATCGAAACAAATAGCGTAATTGATCCCTTTGACAGTGCACAGCCGGGAAACCAAATGCGTGCCCAAGATTTGTAAACAGTTGACAATTGTCACACGAGAACGGGTCGTTTTTACCACTCATTCTTAGCTCAACAGCTGAATTGTGGAACGACTTCCCGGCCTTCGTGTTTCCTCCCTCCTTTAATAACTTTAGCTGTATTTGGTGATCATTTGGAGGGCCCCGCCGCTTTCCCGCCCTGGCATAAGTAACTTAAGGTTACTCCTTCAAGGCTCTCGCAAGGACTCTAATTTTTGTTGAAGAACGATTCGGTATAAATGAACAAAGCTAAACCTCCAAATTTTTCAGCATACAGTGTTAGGAAGCAGTATGCAAGTGCTTACAAAAGTACAGGACAGCAAAGTGTTAGCAGTCATTAGAGTGTGTATTTGGTGATCAGATCTGAATTACCAAATAGCAAGTTGCAAACCTTTCTCTTCCCAATCTCCTTCCCTTCTCCGATTCTTTCCACCTCATAGCATACGCCATTTATGCCACAAACCAGTGCCATCTTTTGCGGTATTCACATAAAAATAAAATTGAAAGGAATATATAATAAAATAAAATACTGTTTTGTTTAAAACCACGAGTTTTATTAATTAGAAAGGAATATAGTAAAATTATGTTTGTGCTTACTGCGAGCACACTTGTGACCCCCATACTACACTTCTATTAGCTCATCTCTTCAGTGCAATTTACCAATACAATCAGAACACCAATTATTGACCAGGGATAGTTTAAGGATTATCTCCAACAATACATTAGTCGGACAATTTCAATTTGATTGTTCACTCGTAAGCAATTTAGATAAGTTGCTGAACGGACCGCAACTGACGTGTTTATGGAAGCTTAGATACCAAAAAATTAATGAAGTGTAACTTTCCACCTTGATCTCAAATCAACTAATTTATAGTTACAAAAAATGTAAGAAAGATGCATCACGAATAATTTATAAATGATATGGTTCTGATATGTGATTTAACCGCTCGAGCGAAAGCTACCCAGAATTGGGCAGGTGTTTCTTTGTAAATGTATGTAGTTTCAACACTTTCAATAGATTTGTTATTATAGTTAGTTATACAAAGTTTCGTCATTGGAGGGGAATCCACCACTTTCTCAACGGCGTTATAAGGAAACATATGGTTTCCTCCTTCACTGTACACGTCAAGACTCTATTTTATTTGAAAGAAGCTCCACCACTTTCTCAACGGCGTTATAAGGTAACATATGGTTTCCTCCTTCACTGTACACGTCAAGACTCTATTTTATTGAAAGAAGCTACATTTATTTTAACGATTCTAGACCGTCCAATATCCATGCATTCGGGGTTAGAAAGCAGTATGCAAGTACTTACATTAACATAATACAAAAGAATAATAAATGTGGCAGCCCATGGAATATTTCTTCTGAAATCTATAGAAAAAATATATACAGATAAAAGTGTTAGTAAATAAATAGAAAAATAAGAGCTGCGCACGGTCGAGGAAGCCTGGAATAAGAGATATAACGAAAAAATAACAGTTATAATATAATGCAAGTATTGACAATAACAACAGAGAGAAAATGAAATGCATAAAAAGAAAATATTCATTTACAAGGAATGTATTCCACAAACCACCAGGCAGTTCCAATAACAATGTGCATGGCTATAGACACGTTAATCGAAAGTTTCATGATGTCCCAACAGATTTCAGTTAAGTATTATATTTATTAGAACAGTATTATCTATCGTCGTTCATGTCTAATGTAAGAACAGTTCCGATGATAGCCGATGAAATCAGGTAGTCAAGCAGGGACCATCAGTCTGGCGACTTTGAACATCAGAATAGCTTAACTCCTAGTTAAATATCAATAGGAAACTTTACGATAACGTAAATAAAACAACGAGTATCTTATTTGGAAGTTTTCCAACACGTCTCAAATAGTCTTAATCATTGAAAGTAACAGATACTCCTCTTTTTACAAAACCTAAAAATATGGAATGAACTGTGAAATCCAGGTAGATTCGTTAGTTTAAGCCGCAGTAAGCAGTTTACATCATTCCGTATAAATATTATTAATAATGAATCTAAAATCTAACTCCTGGAAATCTCTGTCGCTTGAGTGGTGAAAATTACGTAAACAATTGATTAATAATGTTAGACTTAGCAAGATGAGCCTAAATATAATCACAAATATTAAAGTTTCTAAAGCTAATGCATAAGTAGTATCAAGGGAAGATCCAACACTAGAGTGGTAACGTCGCACATCTCATTGAAAACGCACACAATCAATAAAATTACGAAAATGGTTAGTTTCGCAGTTTAATCAAATGCTTAAATAAACATTTCTACCTGAAAACTACCTTAAAACGTTTAAATTTCAAACCAAGTCATGTAACAAGTTATTTAAAATCATCTTCCGAAGATACTGCAGTATATTTTAGATATTTTGCACGTTATAATGATAGCATTCAAATAATGTGAAAACATACGTGATTAATTAGTTCCACAAAATAATTTCCTTCGGGGCCTATGTCATCTTAGGGTTAGAAAGGTATTTTTAAGGAAAAGGAGGAGAGGAATTTTTGGGAAAGAAAAATGTATAAGGGGTGCGTAGGAATCTGGGAGTCATTGCGTCCAGGAGTGACGGACCTCCAACTGCAGTGTAAGGGGTTTGGTTGAAGAAATTCCAACTGTAGAGGCCAAAAGGCCTACCTCAACAAGCCTTTTCCCAGATCCAGATGCAGCCAAGACCTATATAACCTCACCACCCCATGAACCCGGGCCAAACGTAGCAAACTAGAATTTTCATAATTATGTAATGAACAGCGAAAAATTTAATAATGGGCAGTTTTACCATATTTTGGACGAATGTTCATACTTCCACCGCTACATACTATAAATAACTCAGTTACTTATTAGACTTCCTTATCTTCTTCAATTTAATTGTTTGCACTTTTGTCAAGATAAACCAATTAGAAATTATTTTGACAAACCTTCTTTTGAACCGTCAATCTCGCGCTCGCTCCTCCCAAGGGTGAATTTTGTTTTCATCAGTCCCGGCCCACAAAAACAACATATACCAAAATCGCTTCTTCTTGACCTTTTGTAGGGCAAAGGCCTGTTTTGTCCCCACTGACGAACTATTACCATAGTAAACAAATTAGTAGCCAATAGCAATACAATAACTAATTATAATTTAAACTGTAAACTTTGGGACTTAGGTACCAGGCAAGCTTTGTCGCTGCGTACGTCACAACACATCACCACCTCCAACCTTCACCCATTATTGACGTGTCATTTATTTGTAATCACCCCAACTTCATTAATTAAATATCACGGATCATAAACCCTTAACAACAACAACTACAACTGCTATTATTACTCTGCTAGGCTTCTAATCGGCTCAGCGTTCCGCCCTGTGTGTTACGCGAAGGTTTACTTGGAAGACGTACGGGGAAGCGCCGTGCATGGAGTTGCTTTATTTGGGAAATTAATGAATAAGGAACACTAGTGCCTACTGGCCTTGTAAGCGATGGGGAACCGATTAAAACTCCATGATAATAACGTGACAATTATTTATTATTATTTTATTAAATTTTCAAACATAGCAATCACTTTGTAGGCATGCAGCTAGTGGGCAGACGCGGAAAACCTCACCCCATAAAACGGACGCCCCTTCTAAGTCATCAAATATATAACCAAATGATAACCATAGCAAACCATATGATGTGACCTTTAGCAGAGGTGGTGTTTTTCCAATAAATGTTCCCCGAGGCAGCGATACCCATTCCCGCCTCTCGAATTGAAGTTTTGGTTGGGAGCAATTAGGACTTATATCAGGACTCAAATAAAAAAAAATCTCACGCTGTAGAAGTGAAACTAGAAAGTCGCTGGATGTCGCTTTCTTTACTTTTGCCGGCTTATTTTAAAGTGGTTTGAAGATTGGATATTGATGCTACAAAAATAAAAAAAAGTTTATTTTTTGGATTTGGTAGGTTTCGAACCTCCGTTCGCTGAATGTCTCTCTGGGCGCAGAGACTCAGACGAATCATACCCTGGCGCTATTGGAGGCCCGCGCGTAGTCGCGAATTTACCACATTATATTAGAACCGAGGACCCTCAAATAATATTATTTGGTGACCCATTTCCGTTTTATCCGAATTTCAAATAACTAGTGGGGCCAAAGAAGTTTCACTTCAAAATAATTAACAATTAACTTATATTCACCAACCACTGATACTCTTCATAGAAAAATCACAACTGAGGTGGCTTGGCCACGTACCACAGTTAGTAATTTGAGGTATGTAGCTCAACTTTATTATAAACTTTTAAGTACCTTTCCAGATTTAATTTTAATTTAATTGAGTACCTAACGGTCTAATTTTGTTTAGAAATTAAAAAAAAAAGATTTTAGCTGTTTAAGACGTCGCGCGACGCGGCAACTCCGGAAATAGTTACTACCTCGAAACGAGTAATGTTATGTCAGTCGAATTAGGATCTCTACGCGGGTGTACGTGTGCACGTCATCGTGATAATTCAACAATAACTATTCCGAATCTTTATAATGGAATCTAGGAAATCAGGGGATTATTATGTGAAGTTGTGTTTTAGTGTGATAAAAAAATATTGAAGTAACCATTTTTCAAATCGTATTTTTTTATTGAATTTAGATTTCATCGAGACTTTTAAAAATGTTTCCGAATGTATCCGACAAACTTTACATATACTGTATTTAATGGACATTAATGTGTCAAATTAACTTTAGTTTGGTGATGTATTCAGGGTTTACTTCAACAACTTTAAATTTATTCAGCACCAAGGTTATTTTTGATATACAGATCGATATATACAAATTTCATAATGCCAGAGCTTACCATTATATGTATTAAAAAAACTCTTCTGCTAAAATGCAATATTCTGTAAAAAATCTATCGATTACTTTCCGAGATTTGCCAAAGCAAACATACGGAAACTAAATGTTTATATATATAGATTTCTGTAAGTACCGGGTTGACTGTGTTAGGTTGGACGCGCGATGCATTTTTAATTTTTTCATATCAATGATAATTTATATTGTCCCAAAAACATACTAAAATAATAAAGTCGAGCTAGATACCTCAAATTACTAACTGTGGCGTACTAAGAATGTCAGATGACCGAAATCCTAAGAAAATAGTGAATGCGATTTCATATGGTAGACGTCCAGTGGGCCGCCCCAGATACAGTTGGGCGAGGCAACCCCAGAAACTGTGTGAGAAGAGGATGGGACTGCCATGGACGGAGGACGCACAATCAGCGAAAGACAGGGACCAATGGAGACGCCTTGTCGATACAGTCGGTCTCCGACCCGAATAGGATGAGGGGAGGAAGATGCTGATGATGAACTTATATAATTTTTTTAAAAGGTGAAATTAAAAATATTTTTAACATTAATAGTATACGTATACAATATATAATATAAATGTAAATCACTATAAAGTTTAATGTATATAAATTATAATTGCAATTTTGTTAAAGATGGGACAATTAAAAAGTAAATACACAAAGATATGAGATTGTGAAACAAAATAAAATACTGTTGTACAAAAATACAGTAGCTTTTTGCCGCATAGTTCATCACTGGAAAATGTAAGTAAAACTGGTAAACTTCCAACTCTCTAAAAACAAACCATATGAAATTCTCCCTAACATTTTCTTAAATGAAAATTTAGTTTTTGAAGGTCAATTTTGTTTTCAATGTCAGTTTCTACTCGGAATGGTATTTCAACAAACTGTTCAACGAAACATAAAGTTTTTTCTAAATCTAGTCAGGTTCCTGTTACTTTGATAGTCAAAGGTTGTTAAAGTCTGCTGCCCGACAAAGTAACAGTCTACTTCTAGTGGTAGGGGTAGTAGGAGGGCGGGGGGAGAGGGATAAGAGGTAGGGCGGGTTCCTTGGTCCCACCCCTTTGTTTGGAGAACAATCGCGACGCGGGGGAGGGTGGCGTGACATTAAGTTCTGTGTGCTAATTTCCACCCTGTCAATCCCGGGTACGCCTAACTTGGTTGAAATTGGAATAGCCAGAAAAGAACCTTTTATTATGTCATTACTCAATATTTCGAGGTGATTTTGCACTTAAATGGCGCTATATGTTCTTTTTACATATTATGCCCCCGCATTCCGAACTTAATAATGTATTTCCCCATTTGCCCCGTTGAACGGTAACGATTTGAAATTCCCTCAATAGAAAAAAATTGCAAAGTGTGGTCCGAAAATTTTTGAAAAAACTTTTTTTCTGCTCTTTTACAATATATGTATATGTATGAAAGAAACCACAATGTTTCTTGAAATGCTATTTAAGACATGTTCCGATATTTTTTTATCTATTTTAGACGAGTCGCATTTCCGCTTAATTATTATCGTTTTTTATAAAAGCGCGCTCCCCTAACATTCTTTTTCTTTTTGAGCGCTTACTACCGGGCCTTATTATCAACATAATGTCTTAGAATGGGTGGTTTCAAGAAATTTGATGAATTCATAAAATATTTAAAGTTAACTTTCAAGGTATGTGTACATAAGTTCTATTCAAGTTCTGTTATAATTTCAGTTTAATGTAGCAACTGGTCTATAATGATATAATAACATAACTTGAACCTCTACAGAACGTGAAAATTAACTTTAAATATAATCAAATATAAATATTCATCAAAACTTTTGAAATAACCCATCCTTTGTGTGCAAGTGACATTTTCAAACTTTGAACTTTTGTATGTTTTCAAATTCGGACAAGGCCGTTAAGTACCTACCTTTCATAAATTTATATAAATTTTACAACGATATTTTTGCTCAATATTTAAAATGTTTTTGTAACATTTTTTGAATCTGTAGAAAAAAAATTTCTGTTTTCGTCTTGGTAAGTTACATCTTACACCCCGTGATTTTTCTGTTGTGGTAATAACTAATTTTAATTAAAAAATAATTTTTGGAACATCTACGGCATACAAAAAAACGATTAATTTAACAATAAAAATTAACGAATGTTTGAAAGAACGCTTTTGCGACCAGAGCAGATACAGCAAATAGCAATAGACATCATTTCTTTTTTTTTTAATTTTTAAGTAAATATTGACAATAAATACATATTACATTTCATATCAGACATCACTTTTTTTGGTTACCCAATTAGTAGAGAAATGTTCTCGGGTCTAACTAGGGAGCTATTCTATGTAATTATATATATATAGATAATAATATGTATAGTTACAAAAACGGAAAAATATATTTTTTTAAATACTGCAAAATATTACAAAATATTGTACAGTAAGAAAATTACATATAATTATAGAAACAGAATATCAACAAAAATCAACATTTTATTATCAGTATTTTTAGTCTCTAGAGCAGGGG
Organism: Limnephilus lunatus; assembly: GCA_917563855.2. Taxonomy (NCBI): domain Eukaryota; kingdom Metazoa; phylum Arthropoda; class Insecta; order Trichoptera; family Limnephilidae; genus Limnephilus; species Limnephilus lunatus. The sequence continues at coordinate 86,551,881 of OU830594.1, read as the reverse complement.
TGGGGAACTTGGGTTTTTTACGGTGTTTCAGATGCATTTTTAAGACGTTATTAAAAAAACTTTACTAGAAAGTAGTTTATATACATAAAAAAACGTAATACAACATCCCATTTTACTTTTATTTTAATTTATGATTGTGAAACGAAAGTGAAATTCCATCGGTACTTTCTTGTACGGGACTGTTCCAATATTTCAGGTAACTATTGATGGTAACTCTTATCGGAGGTGAATCTTAGGCAGTCTATCATAAACACTATTTTCAAGTCATCATTGCGGAAGTAAAGTGGATAGTAAATCATTAAAATCCTAATGAAGACTACTAATGCAACTACGAAGAAAAAATAAGTATAAACTGAGTAAAACGTGAAATCATTTGAAACTAAATTAAGCTGTGAAAAGTACAACTCGAAATGAATAACACGAAACATTTTCCAACACTGCAAGGATAAAAGCTTTCTAAATAGTTTGAAAACGCTGGTTAAGCGAAATTAAGTGAGGCATATAATGAGCGATTTAAGGACGTGAAAAGCAAGCAAACGGTTTTGAACATATTTGCTACACCGTTCAAGGTGAAATCATCGAATTTACCTGATGATCTTGTAATATTTTTATTTTCGTATTTTTATGTATGTTAAAATGGGTTAGAATTAATATTAAAAGTTTTTCTAAGCTTTTCAAAGGAAACCGTTCTTGCGTTCCGATTGCAAAAAATCGGAGGAAAATCAATTTGGTGTTCTAGGTAACATATTAATTAAAGCTGGGAACAATTCAATTCGATCTAGCGGTAAAACCAGTTTTGTGTACAAATGCAATGAAAAATTTCGACGTGTGGTTTCATCTGCTTATGCATTTCGTGGAAAACCGTTCTCTTTTTTGAAGTGCATTTATAAAATTCTAGTTTTTTGTGCTGTCAGTATTGAAGAAAAGCCACTTTCATGTACTGAGTGTAATTTTAATTCCCCGCGTACAGATTCAACCTATAACTAAAACCACTTCTGTGTTTAGAATACAACGAAAACACTTGAGGTGTATTTTCATTTGCTGACACATTTATTGTGTTGGAAGTGCATTTATAAAATTCTTATTTCGTAGTTTGTGATGCTAGAATCAGAGAAAAGTCATTTTCACGTTGTTAGTGCAGTTTTAATTCCCCGCATCCAAATTCAATCAAATTAAAACTAGTTTTGTGTTCAGAATGCAACGGAAAAGTTCACATGTTGTTTCATCTTTATGCATTTTTACGGAAACTATTTTCGTGTTCAAAGTGCAGATATAAAATTCTAATTGCAGACTATATGCAGCTAGAATTGTAGGAAAACCATTTGCATGTTCGGAGTGTAGCTATAATTAAAGAGTGTAGGCAGTTATGTAACTAGTTTTTTTTTATTAGTTCTAGCAAATACAGTTCTTTGTTTCGAATGTGGCTTACGGTGATGGAAATCGTAGTGCGGCCCGCGGGTTGAAGTATGATCATTCAAATGGCCCGCGACGCTAAAAAGGTTCCCCACCCCTGCTCTAGAGTAACGAAAACACTAAAATTATTTGGTTTTTCATTTTTTGTAATTCTTGATAGTTTATAAGAAACTGATTATTTAAGTTTCACGTCGGTTACATGCGTAAATATGTAAATATCTTTCTTCGCTTTAATCTATGTAAGGCAATTTGAATACAGTAATTGGTAATAAGACTTAAGTTTTAAGTTTTTAAGACGATAGTTTCAAGGTAATTTAACAAGAGAATTTTTGTTAACTTTGTAAAGCACCCCCGAGGAAACTATTAATTAAATTGCCAGTACGGAAAATACCCTTTTTACTTTATGTAAATAAGTCTGTATAACATTATTCGCCAAATTTATAATATACATTGTATTTTTTAAGTTCATCTCTTTTAAAAAGTATACAATTGTTTTTTGGAATGAACGAACTGTAAGTATAATAGTTATTTTTTAATGAGTGAAAATGATGTACTTATGTATTTTACACCCAGGTCCTGAGATGGGAAGACGAGGTAAGAGGGGATGCAGCACATCTTCTCCAGGTACCAAACTGGAAGTCGGCCGCTGAAGACAGGAGGAGTTGGAGGCGAATGTTTTGGAGGGTCAAAGCTTGATATGGGCTGTAGGGCCATCGAAGAGAGAGAGAGAGAGAGAGAGAGAGAGAGAGAGAGACAAAATTGAAGACCACTAAAAACCACAATTCGTTAGAAAATGTCGAACTTAACTAAACTGTGTAGCATCACATGTGGTTCCATGTCAGTGGATCTCCCGGCTGTTGGTCCCCGGTGTACTTATATACGTTATACCACTGGTTTAGGTCATACCTATTCACACAAAATATAACTTAGTACTTCCGAAGATATTGGTTCAGAGAGGATGCGCAGTTTTTTGTTTATAACAAAAGTATAAAACGTATTTTCATTCAAATGCATCAACGAAAAACTACTTGCTTATGTACTGTGTCATGTATAATGTATATACCAGCGTGTAACTACAGAAAATCGACACCGTAAATAAATTAATTTGATATCCATATTTAAAGGAAAACTAAATTTTTAAAGTATTTTTGAAGCAGATTTTAGATTTGAAATTAATAAGAAAAAATTAATGCACAAAAAATTATAATTTTATGATAATTATAATTTCGGGTAGCCAACTGTCGGGGGTCAATTGTAAGTTCACCGTCACGTATCATCGCTAGTGTAAACTAATTAGTCAATTATCCACGTTTCACGAATAGTTACTAAAATTGTTAAGTTATGGTGATTTTTAAATAATTATAGATTTTCCAGATTATCGATTTTCATGGTGCTCGCACGGTGTTATTTCATTTTTTTTTATTTGATCATAAAAATACAGACACATTATTAGAAAACTTTGACTGTCCAACTAGAAGTATTTCCGTTTTAGGACAGTGAAATTGCACAGTTTAGTTCACATTAGATAGCTCGCATTTATCGAATCACTTAAAATTTCACAGTAATAAAATTTCAGTAGAAATAATTGCATAATGTTTTCAAGCGCAAAAACACCTATATATTTTTAATTGACTTGATGATTTTGTATTATTTTAAACATTGTATTATTAATTTACCCCATATTTATCTATGATACAAGTCGTAGTTTAAACTACAGTACACAATTATAAACACATTAATCAGCTAGTTGAATGATTGCTGATTTCTTTTTCTAAGACTAAGTGAATAATGAAAACGAGGGACAAGATAACATGTGTGAGAAATTATATTCAGGTTTACAATATAAAATATACAACTGAGGTAAGTATCTTAGTTCTTCGTTTTTTCTATGTATAGCAATTTATACATAAATTTTTTTTAAAAGAATTATTTAGATTTATATGAGGCATATTTATAATACATATTATGTGAATTGTAAGAGGTGTGATAGTTATTAAAAACACTGTGCACTAAATTGTACAGATTTATTTTTACTACTTCTAAACTATGGTTTTTCCTTATTTCGTGTTCGCAAACAAATTGCACAAACTAGATAGTATCCAGCATAAGGTAGCCGTTCCCACGCCCGTAATCCAAATAATAATAATTATCGATTTATCCTCACCTTGCTACAACAACCTTAACCAGCCGTCAACACACCGATACGGCGATACATATAAATACAAAATGGTTTAGTGAATAGTTTTCGTTCTCCGACATTAATCTCTTGACGAAAGTTGGGGCCGCGGATCAATTAGTCTAAATAGCCTTCAATCATCCCTAATTCAGAAACATGACCTTCTTACACAAAGAGCGAGCAATTAACCTGTATTCAGAATATATATTTAGGTTATACGGGAACTAATTTACCTGCGAGTATACCGCCCACCGAAGGGATGAACTAATAGAAGCTTGTATTGGGTGCTTTTGTGTATTAGGCACGAATCGTTCGCTCTTCCTTACCTCCATTGAAATGGATAATATATTTACGACTTTCGAAACTTTTTCCTATGCAATGTTAAATAAAAGTATTTATAACAAGGTATGTATACCCTTTTGTACACGCTATATCCATGGTCTCGGTGTGTGGCAACTCCAGTACTTGTTCATTGATAATTGGGCATTGATCAGGTTGCCAGCCCTGGAATATTTTGGATTGGATCACTTGTCAATCCTAAAAGCACGTATCGTTAAATCTTCTAATTTACTAACTAGACATCTAATGTAGCCCGCGTTTACTCGATCAGCACTCCCGGCGATCGATTAGAACATGATTTTCTAAAATTATGTGACAGGTCGGTTTGTAAGCTGCCCGCTCTCTGCTTGCAAACCAAAAAAGTGGAAACGGAACTGCCTGTCACCCTTCGCATAGACAAAACCGAAAATAAGTATTGCCAATATATTTTTTTAAAAGCCGCAGCTTAAGAAAGTACTTGACAAAATAACACATTTAAAATTGCTTCATAACAAGCTGGCGACGCATGTTGAATAAAGACTGACCATTAGACAGCAGACGCACCATGGTGCGGAATCTTGGAGAACGTTTCGAAAGGTCTCCAGGCTCTCTAAGGTCAGCGCTATATCGTCGCACGTCCAGACGTCCAAAAGCCTTAGAAGTTTTGAGTCGGCGTAACTTGATGCTATCGTATCACTAGTAAATCGACGATTCATTGGGCTATTGCAGGGTTGCCGCAGAGCTCGAGTCCATAGCTGGAGTGGACAACCTCAATGGCGCTATGCATTATTTATTATATAATATTGTACCTGGGTTATATATTTGGCGATTTCAGTTTTCTTTCAAATCAATTTTGATCGCACTTCTATAGTTTAGCTACTCAGTGGTGTGAGTACCTATAACACCCCATCCCCTAAGAATAATTACTTATTCGTATGGGCTAAACCTACGCTTTAGATATTTTAGTAGCAATTAAACTAACTTAGATTATTATTTTTAATTGAACGATTCTAGGAAAATGGATGTTTAAAAAAATGTGTTCGTTTCGAGCTTTTTTAGCAAAAAATAAAAAAAATACAATTTGGTGGGGCGTAAAACCCATTTACAGCGGGTAACAAATCAACACTTTACTGAGAAAAAAAATGCCCAAAGAATTAAGGATAAGGAAAGGGAAGCCAAAAACTCAAGTCCACCTTCTTTGGTAATTTTCTGCTGGTTATTTTAGTCCTTGTAACAGTTAAAATGGTTCATTTTTCCTTGTAAAAATTTAACACACACTGGAGATCAAATGCGTTTTGATCAACGTCGGGCGAAATCAAACATGTTACATTGACCTATTGGCGGGTAAGAAACAAAATAAAAAATGCGATATGCAAGTATTTATTTTAAAACGATGTATTTTTTGTGGAAGGCTGAAGTGTGCTTCATAAAAAATTCAATTTTAATGTGAAAACTTTGTAGTGTAGAGGTTTAAACATTGGACTTGTATGGAGAGGAAATGGGTTATTTTCTTGGCTGTAAAAACTTTTACCGAAGTCATAACTATCTCACACGACAATTTTGGCGATCTTTGTAATCAAGTGGTTCAGAGTCTTGGCCCAGATCCTAAAGTCATAAGTACTAAATGAAATGATATTAAATAATAATATTTTACTTACTAAAAATAATACCTTAATAATTTATGTAGCACCCGTAATTACAGGAAAATAAAATTGTGGTGAAAGACCATCATTGAGAATCGAATTGGCGGCCTCTATGGTCAAACGGTAAAGCTCTCGGCTGGCGGGCCATAAATCGCGGGTTGAAAGTAAATTTTATTTGTTGATTGTGTAATTTCACAATTTAATCATTTAAAATAATAAAATTTATATTTGTGGCACTTTCCACACTTTCTGTAACACCCTGGTGTATGATCACCAATCAAAATTGAAACTTTGCTTGAAATGGCTATAGCCGTATTAGTGACTACATCTGAATATCCAAGATAGCTTCCCTACCCTCCTTTTCTACCATTTAATTCCCCTCTCTACTTACATTCACCCTCACAGCATACTCCGATTGAGTATGCCGGAGTATCACTAGCTACATGCAGTTGGGAGCTATTGGGACTCCTACCTATTCATATTATAAAAGAAACATTTCTTTGCTCAAAATGGCTTTAGCCACCTTTATTGATAGGTATATCTTAGCTAGACAGGCATCAAAAAATATCTGTAATGAAACTTTATATAGATAAATAAATAGATTTAAAAACAAGTAAAAATATTAATCGGTATGCAGAACCATATTTTTCTCTTATCAATTCCTAATTTCTTCAAATTGTTTTTTTTAGCTCCTCAGGGTTGGTTGTAAAAATCGATTGTGGACAGCCAGCCACACTGTTTTTCACATTTTTTGAGACCAGATAATGCGTTCATTTCAGCATTAATGTCGTCTCTCCCAACAATCAATATTTTTTCATTTTGTTGATATCTTTATCAGCTTAATTATTTTTCAAGAACATTATAATATTGTCTTAGTAATTAAAATGAATCCCGTGTGTTTACTTTAATATCCAACAAAACCAAGTCCCTAAAATTTTACAAATTGGAAAAACCACCCCATCAGAGGAAACCATTGACTTCCGGTATGGTGACGACGATGGCGAAAAATGACAAATTTGTGCGGAAATGGCCCATTTCCCGTTCATCAAGAGACCGACTGACCTGCGGCCGGATGAGCGTTGCGGCACCAAATTGAATCCGGATACTGATCACGGTCTAGGAATGGAATTATTTAACAATTTGATGGAATTTATTCCCTCGATTTTACTTGTAATTAGATATTAATTTGCAAAGCGTTGTTTTGTGAAAATCACCTCTAAGGCTTTGATCATTTATTTTAATAAATTTGTCGGAGATTATAAATGATGGTGATAAAAACTAATCAGTGTATAATATTTAAGGTTAACAACAAAAGGTTATTAATGCCCTTTTTTGGTATCTTTTGGCTTTGTTTCCTTAAAGGTGGTACACCTAATTCTTGTATTATGTTTGTTGTTCTATATTTGACTTTCAAAGGCCGATTACAAAACGGGGTTGCGAATAAAGTAATCTGTGCTTTTAGGTCATAAAATATTACACAATTTACAAATTTCTTAATATTTCGATGGTTTTAAATTTTAATTACTGATTATTAAGTGTAATATGAATTGAATGCAAATTTGCGAGGAATAAATCATAATTTTATAAAGACAGTTTATTGAGCATTGTATGAAATTCCCTAGATAGAAAAAAATCGCAAAGTGTGCTTCAAAAATTATTATAAACACATTTCTTTCTGTTATTTTATTGTTTCTCTAAATGCTATTTAAGACATTTTTGATAAGATTTTTTCTCTATTTTCGACGAAACGTGCTTTGTTAAACATTTTCACAATTTTCGCTTAGGTGTTACCGTTTTTAATATTAGCGCACCCCCTCTTACATTGGTATATGCATATATCCCCTTCTTCTTTCTGAGTGCTTACTATTGGGCCTTAAAGTACCAGTCTGGAGATGCTCTAATCTCAGTCTTAAAAAAAAATTATATCGAAAATTTTTGCTGTTCTTTAAACAAGGTATAAGATTTGGTTAGATGGTGTGTTGATACCTTTATTATTTATTGTAAATATTGTAATAAGTAAGGTAAAAAAAAAAGATATTCAGTTAGGTTGGGAATTTACAGCGAATAAACAAAGAACGGAGTTTAAATAGAATATATATGATGCAAATGGGAATGGTAGAAGAAGTCGGGGACGCCTGAAGAAGACATGGCACGATCAAGTGAAATCTTTGAATGAATGAAATGTGAATCTGACCATGTCTTGTTCAGAATAATAGAAGAGTATGTGTTAGACGATCTTTGAATGTGAATGAAGTAAAGAGTGTGTGCCAAGCCTTCTTTGCTTACCCCTACGGGAAAATGTGATGGTTTGTTAGTTAGAAAATATGGAATAAAACATTTTCCTTTTAATGTTTCAATTCGATGGGCAGTATGTATATAATTATGTATAGTATATTGAATTGTATGATAGATTTCAAACCTATTTTTAGGGCAGTCACTGACCCCAGACATCCCTTCGTTCACAAATTACACCCAAATGCTTAAGGGTTTTCTTGTGGTTACGAAAAAGGTCCTTCCCTAGAGGGAATCGGTTCCTGATGACTCAAAACGTTGATGGCATTTTAATTACGTAAACCAAAATGTAAAAAAATTCGTCGTATTTTTGTACAAATAAACGAAATTCCCTCCCTAAACAAATATCTTGTTTTCTATCAAGTCTTGTCTAGAAACTCCTTTACCGCATTGAAAATGTCTGGCTATTCAGTTCTATTCAGTGCAGATATTTATTTATTATTACAGAAATTAGTTTTAGAGAAGATATCTGGTATATCACCATTCACAAACCAAATTCCAAATTATTGTTGTAAAGCTTAAGCAATATTTAGTAATTAGATCTGAATTAATAGATATTTTCTAAACGGTGACCGAACAACTCAGAACCTTCTTTAAAAGGTCATCAAGAGAGACGAAAAAAAAATGGTTAAATGGGTTACGTTATGGGTAATTTTAAAATATTTTTTTTCGTATTTTTAATAATTTTTCAAAGAGTTGTTGAGTTGACTTGATTCTGAGTTTCGATTCTCCGTTTCTTCGCGTTTCTCTTCCCATTCACAATATCCTCCTTGTTTATTAATTTATTACGGGTTCACACCAGGATTTTATAGATTTTCTCACTTACGTGAGAAAAATCCATTTAAATATACAGATAGGTTACAAATTACACGAAATCAATCAGTCGAATTATACCTTTGCAAATATAAATTTCTTTGATTAAAAAAATAAAAATTATAATTACTTACTCACAACATTCTCCTTATAACCTTAAAACTGTTAAAATAATTGATTTATAATTAAAACTGTTAAAATAATTGAAACTGTTAAAATAATTGATTTAATACTGTTAAAATAATTGATTTATTTTATTTTTATGTTTCAATTAGTTTTGAAACTATTCGTGGCTTCATCGCCGGGACAAATTTCATAATAGTGTCAAATGCATTTGTACATTAAAATAACAACAAATTTAAAACAATCGGACACCCACTACGAAAAATTACTACACTAAGACATTTTCCATGATTCCTTGCATACATACAAAACTAATTTATTCAATTTCTTGGCGTGATATAAATACATATAAACACTAAATCTTCATCAGTCAATTACAATTATTGAGCATATAATTCTTGATTTCAAAATAATTCTTTCTCTTCTCCCCCTCCTTTCTTTCTTTGTATTATTATTACTTGTTCATTCACTAATTTAGTTTTAAAAACAGTTCATATGTCAGGTGAAACTACTAAATGACATTCTATAGACTTACGTAATAGTTACAAAACCATGTTTAAAATTAATACCTCATAACTTGTATTATAATTTACTGTGTATGTCTTATCTTGTTTGTTCGTTTGCATTGAATAGGCTCCGAAACTACTGAACCGATTTTAAAAATTGTTTCACCGATAGAAAACTACATTCTCAGGGAGTTACATAGGCAGTGTATATTGGTAAGCTCTGGCGTTATGAAATTTGTATAAATGAAAATATTTTTATTTCATATATTTTAGCGGCAGGGAGGAAAGGCAGGGGGAAAGTGGGATTCGCGGAGAGGGAAGAGACGAGGGAGGGGGAAGGGATATGCAGGGAGAACCAATTTATTTCTTTGAGTGGCATTGCAACACATGCCGGGTACCAGCTATAAAAAAATAATAAAAATTGCTTCAGGAATCAAATTAACATTATACGCAAGCAATACAAAGACATTACTCCGGAAAGAGTTATTCGTAAAGAGACAGAATATAATATTTCTAATCAAAATTTTAAATTAGTGTTACGTCAATCCCAGAAAAAGAATCTACTTTTAGTGTTCTCGGCGAAAACTGTGAAGGTTGCGACATGAGTAATGAGCAATTTGACCATGTCCAACGTGCTTAAAAATTCAGTCAGCAAAGTATGAAACGTATTTCTAGGACGTTAGTTCGTTTCTTTTATATCCTTGCATAACTCAAGCAAGTTTTTTCACTCCGCCGAGAGCTTTTTATAAATTGTGTAATACTAAACATAATATTTCTTACCGCCCTAAAACTGTACATCCTTTCAAAGCATTCCTCTGTGACAAGCTATCAAGCAAATTTTCAGAGCTATATAAAGAGGATAGAATGCCAAACAATAATTTTGTGGCACAAACTCCCTGCTTCCTTCACATATATAAATTTACTTGACTCGATTTATGTTTGTATTCAATTGGTTGTGCCACGCTATCTATCCATGGTCGGCCTGGGACTTCTTAAAGTTTCTTCATTCGTTTCCAAGATATTCGTAAAATATTCTGGTTACATTTGGTTCTTTCCATCCGTATTTTTTTTTTTTCAATTTATTAGCTCGCCAACAGAATACATCACATTACAATTATAACTTTAATCTACATTTTCGATGTTGTTATAGATATGTTTCCAATTAAAGGTGAGCACACCATTCATCTCACCATTCTTAATGTGACAACAAGTGTAGTTCATTTTTATATTTATTCAAAAAAATAATGTAATACTTAAAAATATAAGCTGCACATATCACTAGGACAGTTTTTTTAACCTGTGGTCCGCGGACCCCTGAGGGTCCGCAAATACATCGATGGGGGTCCGCAGTCTCATTGTTGGACCATTTAACAATAATAAACAAATGCTACCAAAAGTCTCGTAATCTCGTAGTACCCGACAAAAAAATGCATATTAGAGACCATTTCAACACAGATGTTACTGGCTTGAGAACGGTACAAGAAAACCAATTAAAAGAAATTCCTGTGATTTTAATTTTGAAACGTAATTTCAAAGAAGCATTTTTATCAAGTTTTTGGGTTTATTTTTTTTTTATTGTTTCAAGATACAATCCCGTTAAACCGCAATAAAGCAGTTTGTCAACTTTTGTGAATGTTAAGAAAGATTATAAGGAAATATCAGAAGAAATACTGAAATATTTACTGCTTTTCTCAACCACATACCTCTGTGAAAAAGTATTCTCTGCTGTTGTTAATTATAATAAAAACAATACAGAAACAGATTACAAGTGGAATCCGATTTGAAAATTTAACTTAGTAGCAACATCAACCCAAATATCACTAATTTAGTTGCAAAAAACACCAACCTTCGCATTAATTAACCGTTAATTAATGTGAATGTTGGTGTTCCTGTTGTACGTCAATTATTAACGTTTTTAATAAAATAAAATAAATTGTTCATGTAGTACTTACTAAAAATATATATCAGATTATGCTATTCACAGGCAGTAGAAGTGAAACCTTCATAAAATTAAGGTAGACAAGTGTGGTGAGACCGATTATACTACCTCATTCTCTCACAGGCTATGCATAGGCATTCTCTTCTATGGATGTGTGTGGATGTATTTTTCGTTTCATCGAGTTTCAAATTATAACGGTGCTAAAAAGTTTTCACTCAAAAAATGGTTCGAAATTAATTGTTATTTTTTTATTGGGGGTCCTTGAAAATTGACCTTGATTTCCTAGGGGTCCGTGGCTGAAAAAGGTTAGGAAACGCTGCACTAGGGCTGTACTAGACGTTTGTACATAAATTGCAAAATAGGGAGCTGGACACAACTTGGCACGCCAATGTCTTTTACTTCTGGATTAATGACTCTAAGTTAAATTAGCAAAACTGAATCTATTACTGTTGTAAAACATTGAAAATTGATTCTAGTTATAATGGCCAAAACTGAATTTAGTTACTTAATTTAATATTGATTTGCACTTTGGAGACTTTTGGAGACTGTTGGGGTCAGGATAATGGGATACTGGGAGAAAGGTAGAACAGAATTTAATACTGATTAAAAACACTTTTTAAGTAGGTTAGAACTTGGAGACTTCAGTTTCTTGGAGACTTGTTACTTCTTGGCTGGTAGTTTTTGAACTGATTTCCTACCGGTTTGCCGTTTGTTTTATAGGGCAAATCCGGGTTGGACTTTTGGAACACAGAACCTCCCTGTTTCTGAAGGGTGCTTGCGTTTACGTATTTTTCCCAATCGCTATGATTTTCGAGCAGATGTGTTAAAATTCCGTGTGATAACCTTTGGCAAGACAGTCCTGTTCCAATAAACCGAAGTCTCACATAATTTTTATTGTTTCAACAAGAAAAGGTACAAGTTTACAAATGTGATACAAGATACAATATCTAGAAGTAAATATTTTCTTAAAGTGCAATAATCACTGGTAGACGACAGTTTTTTGAGGTTTTATTGTAGTATATACCTATTTTTAGGTGATGATATATATTTCTTGATTCAAATTATTCCCGATTTCCCGAAATTTAGCTCCGAGTTTTTCGGAATGTAAATTGGCTGTCGTAAATATTTACGATTCAAACATTTCCTTTGTTCAGTATTGACCAATGGCGCCGCGTCTGGTAGCAGGGTGGGGATAACGTAAATACTCAATCATTTCCTTGATTTTGATCATTGCTGTCTGGGGTCCCTGGTGGAAGTATTGTTATGATGCAGTACAAATCCGTATTACTTTAAATATAATTATTAACATCTTTATTATTTGTACTGCATCCTAACAACCCTACCCGTCGAAATCGTAATTAGGTAGGAACTTGTTATTAATTATTAGTGTGCCAGCTTTGATTTGATCGACGGCCTGGGGCGACATCTAGACAGTTCCGGCGATATACGTCACTTCTTGCGTGGGTAGATTCGGGAGAGTTGGGCCCCGTGTCTAACCACGCGACAGTCAAGAGTTTTTGTGAGAAACTTAGTATTTGAACGGGAAAATAATTCCTTTTTAACTTTAAATAAGGTCGGGCGGTGAAAGTATTAATGGGTACGCATTGTGTGTTCGGAAGGATTGAATCTCTGTATTGGGATTAGTCGAGTTTCCTGCAACGTAAAATGGCGGCAGGCGTGCTAGAAAACCCGGGATATATTTGAATCGAGATGTAATACGTGCGATCACACTGGGGACAGAGCCCTGTTTTGACGGATGACCGGTGTACCGTTAGCCCGTGATGTAATTTGCCGTTCTTTGTGAGGGAGAAGTAAATTTACGCCGACCTTGACTCTCGTCTGGACTGAGGGCGGTCTCCCTCCTTCATAATTCTTCTAGCGACAGGCCCCCCGATGATTTCCCTTTGGCGGCGGGAGGACTTAACTAATTTGATCGTGGCGTAAGGCCGCTTGATGTTTCAACTTTGGCGGCGGAACTGTCTCCAGATCTCGGCCTCGTGAGGGCCATCCAGATCCTGCATGGGGAAAATGCTGCCTGGGCCTAGCAGCCACTAGATGGACAGTTTCTTAGTTAGCTAGCGATAGTATACACAATAAAAGAGGTCGGTTCATGGGGGTAAGTGAAATGACATATTTAAAAACCCTGATTGCCATTTGTTTTATAATAATTATAAGCTTGTTCTCACAACTCTGCCTTTTAAATTATGTACCTGACACACCATTCCTTTGGAGAGCGACACACATCATGGTTTAGAATCCACCCCCTGAGCATATTTGGGAACCACAGGTATTCTTGACGGGAACCATAACCCGTCCAGAATTGGCGCTTCCTACGGGATAAAATCTGTGGGTACCTGATCATCACTATAACACTAAAGTTGTTTTATTAAAATGTATTACTTGGCGAAAAACCCACGTAACAATTTGGCTACCAACTAAAAAATGGCTATATGTGTGTCGCGCTTCAAGTGTTGTGTGTTTTATCTTTAAATTCATCTGTTCACACTGAAGTTTATGAACGTTTATTAATGGCATAACCTGTATGCATTATATTTCAAAGTAAAGATGCCACAGGTATGTGTTATTTTAATAATCCTTGAAGATTATAAATTATTTTGTACCTGTACTTTTGCTTGCTTAAGTCTTGAATTAAAACAAATATTAATACCGGATATTAATTATGGTGAACAATAATATGTCTAGTCTATTACAAAGTTATCGACATTAACTCCATCTGTGGCCTTTACGAAAATTCAGGTCCGCCTAGCTTTGGTTTGCGTCTCCGCTACATTACGGCGGATATTTGATTAATAAAGGTTGGAAATAAAATCAACTACTCTTGTGAAATAAATGGGCCACATACATATTAATTTAAATGGTATTTTGTAAAAAAAAAAATATAGGGGCTACTTACATATTCATTTAATTGGAATTAAAAAAAAAATATATATATATTTTCATGTAAATGGGGAACATACATATGCAAATAAAATTTCATTTTTTTTTGAAAACGGGAATAACAAATGAAATATTTTATGTTTTAATTTTTAAGTACAGGGTTGTCAAATGAAATACTTTATTTTATTTTCTTGTTTTTTTTAAACAGGGTTGACAAATTTTTTTTTATTAAATTAATTTTTTTTATCAAAAATTTTTATCAATCATCAACAACAATATCAATGATCAATTTCAACGTTAACAATAACAACAATAATGAAAACAAAACATCGATAATAATAACTTTTTTTTTCTATCGTAATGAGTATTTTTAAATGTTGTTTTTTTTCAAATTTTTCAATTTTATACGAATCAACATTAACAAATCTAGTACAGATTTATTATGCAAACTGAATTTAACTCAGTTTATTGTCATTCGTGACAATTTTATAAATTTTATATTTATTATCGATAATTTCAAAAACGGGCGTAATGTTTTTGGTAATTTGTGGACTTGGAGAATTTTTTTTGTTTTCACAAAAAATTTTTTTAGGGGACATTGATGTAGTTATTCTGGTAATTGTTGTCATGCTGTACTTGAGGTACCGCGAGAAACATCAGTTTAAACATCATCAAAAAAAAATTATGGGAGTACAATTTGAAGATTGATACTTTATACCATAATTTTTGTCCACATATTCCGAAGATGAGAGTAGTGTATGTTGCTACCTATTCGTAACGATTCGAATTGATCGAACGTTCATCATAATTCCGGGAGGCGAAGTACCTATGGGCAGATAAGGGATCTGTTCATGGGAGGGTCGTTGCCCGACGTTTCGGAATCGGTATGCTCCAGCATCAGGGTGAAGGCGGAGGATCTATTGCCGCAGATGATTAGGCTGCCGGAGATAGAAGGTCCGTTGTCACGCTGATCATTATTGGACATACTACAAGTGATTAAATTAATCACTTTATTATTCTCACAATGCAAGTCAAAAATATACACAATCAAATCCTTTACATTATTTTATATTAGACTCTTAAAAAGAGCCAATTATTTGTCAAGCCCATACAATCAGTAAACGATATTAAATAATAAAAAAGTAAGAACGGTAAATAATTCAATCAATAATTTAATGTCACACACTTGACGTGTAATTTTTTTTGCCATAAACATGGAGGATTTAATCCAGTTTCTATTTCAACCAGGCCTGATCAACCGGGTTGAAGAATTCCTAGCGTTCTGACAGGCTCTTCTCCTGTCCTAGGTTCATTTCGGGGAAATTCTTGTTAACTACTCCGCGTGGGCGTATTTATAAATCTAATATTTTTATTTCATAAGTTACTCCTTTGAAACATAACCATCAACTCCGGTAATAGTACTCGAATTGAATGGATTAGAAATATACCTTATTAGCATTAGTTTTAGTTATAAACAGATTATGCGTATAATAGACTTCAGGTGAACAGATGAATAGTCAGTTTAATGCTATTCTGAATCGTGTATGTTGTTTTACAAGAGCATAACAGCATTTCTCTCTAAATAAGTGCCTTAGGTTAATTTGTCGTACTATGTAATATTTGTTTGTATACATTTTGAAATGCAAGTAGTTACAACCCGACTGTCTCCTTCGTTTCAAGATGGGCAAAATAAGGAAGCCTTGTTTTCCACTATATGTGTACAAACGCTGATTGTTCTTGTTTCATCATTAATATTGATATGCATATAGTGACATGGCTTTACAAAAGATGTCTCGACAGGTCCAAGATTCAAATTTTAAGCCCGCATCAAACGGTGCACATAAATATTAAATTTAGTAATTAAATTAGACTTTCCAATAATAAAATATAAATAAAAATTCGCTTTCCTGCTGATGAAACAAGATACATATCTTCCTTATTTTTTCTTTTTTAGTCTAGGACAAGCTTATAATGTGGAACGACGTGCCAACTCCGTTCCTTCCACATTGTAAGTCACTTCAGTCATATTTTTTTTTTTTTTGTATCTAATTTTATTAAAGAGTCCAGAGCATATGTAGATGTTGCGAAACCTTTCCTTGTGTTCTGAGTTTTTTTTTCTTTTCAAAATATTGTTAATTTGTATTTGTTGCTTACTTATTGACCTCTTGATAGTCATTTTGGTGAACACACTAGTTGTTCTTGCATAAATAATATTTAAAAATTGCAAAAAATTTTCATTGTATTTAGTTATAAGTAAGTTTGGTTATGGTTGGATTGACCCTTAGAATAATCAAATTTCATTATTTATTTTGTTACTCTTCTTTATAGTTTATTTATATAATTAATTAATTTATAACATGGAAGGTTTCATTAAAATAATGCGTCTAACCTATTAACGGTTCTTATACTGATGATAGTGGCATATCACTTGACCCGATTGCACCTTCTATATTGATGGATGTATACTGTATACATTATTACATTGGCACCATTCTTATGCGATGGTTGTTGACAATTTAACACTCTGTATTAACTACGCCATTTCTCTGGTATGCACCCCCATGCGACCTAGTTAGATAGGATAGTTAGGTAATCAACGAAGTGTTTTTCTTATCTCCTATGGAGAAGTAGAGGCAGTGTTATGTGAGGATTGGTTTTCCATCCTAAAAAGTGATGCCTATGTGGCTTCTTTAAAAACCTATTTAAGGAAAGTGTTGCCTTAAGGCATTTAAGTGTCGTTGTTGGTTCAAAAGGTGTTAGATTTTAATTATTTCTTATGTTTACTGTTAAGTCCTTATTTTCTTAAGTTGTATTATTGTATTGCAGTGGTAACGCTAACGGCAGTTCGTGGCTTAGTTCGGTTTTCAACACTCATTGTACTTCATACGGCGAGTGCTTGAGGACTCCGTTCGCGTTACACCGCTTCTTTCTATGCTTCCCAGCATCATTATTCGTAAGCCTATTATAAAAAGAATGGTTGTTTCGTAAACCTGGCCATCCGGCCTTAAGCTTGATGGAGTGCGACTGGAGTTGCGAAACACCCATTCGAAATAAGTTGTTGACAAATCTAATATATTTTTTTTTTCTTTCTTGTCATTTACTTTTCCAAATTTTACTGCTCACTGCTTGCTTGTATTTTATAATTTTGTTTTGCTGTTTTAGAAATCCCGTGGACCGATCTAGACAGCATAGGATCAGGTTGTTTTGTGTGAATTACATGTTTGGGGGCAAACATTTGGTGGCGAGGGGGGTAATGTTATGATGCAGTACAAATCCGTATTACTTTAAATATAATTATTAACATCTTTATTATTTGTACTGCATCCTAACAACCCTACCCGTCGAAATCGTAATTAGGTAGGAACTTGTTATTAATTATTAGTGTGCCAGCTTTGATTTGATCGACGGCCTGGGGCGACATCTAGACAGTTCCGGCGATATACGTCACTTCTTGCGTGGGTAGATTCGGGAGAGTTGGGCCCCGTGTCTAACCACGCGACAGTCAAGAGTTTTTGTGAGAAACTTAGTATTTGAACGGGAAAATAATTCCTTTTTAACTTTAAATAAGGTCGGGCGGTGAAAGTATTAATGGGTACGCATTGTGTGTTCGGAAGGATTGAATCTCTGTATTGGGATTAGTCGAGTTTCCTGCAACGTAAAATGGCGGCAGGCGTGCTAGAAAACCCGGGATATATTTGAATCGAGATGTAATACGTGCGATCACACTGGGGACAGAGCCCTGTTTTGACGGATGACCGGTGTACCGTTAGCCCGTGATGTAATTTGCCGTTCTTTGTGAGGGAGAAGTAAATTTACGCCGACCTTGACTCTCGTCTGGACTGAGGGCGGTCTCCCTCCTTCATAATTCTTCTAGCGACAGGCCCCCCGATGATTTCCCTTTGGCGGCGGGAGGACTTAACTAATTTGATCGTGGCGTAAGGCCGCTTGATGTTTCAACTTTGGCGGCGGAACTGTCTCCAGATCTCGGCCTCGTGAGGGCCATCCAGATCCTGCATGGGGAAAATGCTGCCTGGGCCTAGCAGCCACTAGATGGACAGTTTCTTAGTTAGCTAGCGATAGTATACACAATAAAAGAGGTCGGTTCATGGGGGTAAGTGAAATGACATATTTAAAAACCCTGATTGCCATTTGTTTTATAATAATTATAAGCTTGTTCTCACAACTCTGCCTTTTAAATTATGTACCTGACACACCATTCCTTTGGAGAGCGACACACATCATGGTTTAGAATCCACCCCCTGAGCATATTTGGGAACCACAGGTATTCTTGACGGGAACCATAACCCGTCCAGAATTGGCGCTTCCTACGGGATAAAATCTGTGGGTACCTGATCATCACTATAACACTAAAGTTGTTTTATTAAAATGTATTACTTGGCGAAAAACCAGTATTACGTGGTTATTCAGATGTGTTTTCGAGTCCAATGATGCTGCAGCATGTATTTATTATCAATTGCGTTTATGTTTTCAATTGATAAGTTAATTGTAGAATGTAATAGCATTGTAGACATCATTCCAAATGCACAGTGTTTCGTTGGCCAATGAGAGCACTCCCTTTGTTTCGTAGGTTATTGGAAGGGGTAACGCGCAGCGGCACGGTATTATGTGGAAGCGTAAATTCCATTCTTGAATTCTCAGGGTTGTCATACGCTTTCGTCGACACGTTCGATACACTCCCCCCAGTGCAGTCTCGACTGTGCTCAGCTACTTCGTCGGGCGTGTCCTTTTCCGATGTCTGAGTTCTGAATCGGGTGTCTTCGCAACTGGTACAGTTTCGTTAGTTGTTGGTGTGGCAGGCAGGATGACGGCGATTTTGACTGCCGGCCTTACGTATATCCCAGTACTGGTTTGGATCCGAGCAGTTCTGACCTGTCCATCAGCTGCAGGTGTTGCTTCGAGGATACGGCCACGTGGCCAACTGTTTCGAGGCAGTGCTGGGTCCATGATGATCACTAGGTCATCCTTCTTAATTGGTGTAGTTGGATGGTGCCATTTTTGTCGGGCAGCCATGGTAGGTAGGTATTCGTGCAGCCATCGCCTCCAGAAGGTGTCTGCAAGTTGTTGTCCGATGCGCCACTGGCGGCGTAGGCATACTTCCTCTTCTTTTTTGTCGTAGAAGGATAATTGGGGGCGCTTCCCAGCCGATCCCAGCAAAAAGTGGTTGGGTGTTAGAGGTTCTTCATCACGCGGGTCGACTGAAATATGGGTGAGTGGTCGGTTATTTACCACAAACTCGGCTTCTGCAAGTGCTGTGCGTAGAGTTTCTTCTTTTGGTGCTCTTTCTTTGAGTGTTGCGCTTAGGGCTTTCTTTACTGATCGTACTAGTCTCTCCCAAGCTCCCCCCATGTGGGGACTCAGCGGTGGTATAAAGTGCCACTCGATGCCCTGGGTAGCTATTGCGTCAATCATTCTGGCGTCTTGACTTATTGACAGCAGGGCGTCCCTCATCTCGGTGTCAGCTCCGTGAAAATTTGTTCCGTTATCCGAGTACATGGCTGTGGGTTGTCCTCTGCGGGCGGTCATTCTTTGAAGGGCCATGATGGCCGAGTCGGCAGTCAGTGAAGCAGCTAGTTCTAGGTGAATGGCGCGCGTTGAGAGGCAGGTGAAGATGGCTCCGTATCGTTTTTCTTGATGCCTACCGACCGTGATAGCCATAGGGCCGAAATAGTCAAGCCCGCAGTGTGTGAATGGACGGACGTGATGCATCAGGCGGGGTGGTGGTAATGCGCCCATCAGAGGTGGAGTCGGTTTGCTGCGTCGTATGAAGCAAGTGGGGCAGACGTGCGTTAGTTTCCTGATTGTTGTGCGTATTCGTATTATGAAGAAATGATTGCGTATTTCTGCAATTGTTTTCTCAGTACTAGGATGATCCGCCTTTTTGTGGTAGTGGCTGTTTAGGAGCCGAGTGTAGGGTTCGTCGCCGTCCAGTATTATGGGGGTTCGGGCCACACTCTTTGTTCTTTCCAAGGCTCGTAGTCGGGTCCCCATTCGTAGAAGGTCGTCTGGTCCAAAGAAGGGGTTCAGCGAGTTGAGGCGACTGCCAGTAGGTAGTTTTTGACCTTGTCGGATGGTGTGTAGATCAGTTGTGAAAGCGTTTTCCTGGGACCTTTTGATCCATTTTTGTTCTGCTGCTTTTATCTCCTCGGCTAGTAGTGGGCCTTCTAATGGTTTGTTGGGCCCCATCTTGCATCGTCTGATAAAACGGAGGATCCAAGCTGTGGAGCGGATTAGCCGGTGCCATGAGGAGAACCGCTCTACTGATGGGAGTGCTTCGCCCTTGGTGGACACAAGGCCAACGTAGTGAGGTTTGACTTCTAGTGTTAGGTCGTCAGGCCTGTGGGCGGGTGCCCGTTCTTTCGGCCATGCACCCTCCGGGGAAGTGAGAAAGGCTGGGCCGGTAAACCACCTTCCTTCTGGTGTTAGGTCTGGCACCTCTAAGTCTCGTGTTCCTATATCAGCTGGATTGAGTTTTGTGGGTACCCATTTCCAGTCGGGTATGTTGGTTAGTTCGTCTATTTCGCCCAATCGGTTTGCCACAAAGGTTGAGTAGGCGCGTGGGTCGGTGCGTAACCAGCATAGTACAGTTGTGGAGTCTGTCCAGAAGCAGGTGCGGGATATCAGGGCTTTGCTTTCCTTTTGGATCGTCTGGGCTAGTCTCGCTGCTATGAGGGCGGCTTGAAGCTCGAGGCGTGGAATGGAGAGAGGCTTCAGTGGTGCTACCTTGCATTTACTTGCAAGGAATGTTACTCGTAAGGATCCATTTATTTCTTCGGTGAAGTAGGCCACGGCACAGCAAGCTTGCTCCGATGCGTCGCAGAAGAGGTGTAGAGTTACGTTGTTCTGTTTGTTTGAGAGGCAACGTCTCGGGATTGAGATGCTGTTTGTGTGCAGCAGGCTCAGCCAGTCTGTCCATCTCTGGGCGTGTTCGGGGGTAATGGGTTCGTCCCAGCCGACGCTTGAGCGCCACACTGCTTGCAGTAGCATCTTAGATCTGATGGTAAGGCAGGCAACGAAGCCGACTGGGTCAAAGATCTTCATTACTATGGATAATAGTTGCCGCTTGGTAGGTTGTGTGGCCGTGTCGGGGGAGATCGCCTCGCGAAATGAATACAGGAAGCGGTCTGTGGTGGGGTCCCAGATCAAACCAAGCACTCGTTCTGTCTCTGGACCTCCACTGCTGATCTGTATCGCGGAGCTGGCACGGTCTTCTATGGGTACGCCAGCTAGGGCCACCGGGCTATTAGACGCCCAATTTGTCAAGTGGAACCCTCCTTTCGCGAGGAGGGCACTTACACTTTGGGCTAGTGTAGCAGCTTCATTGGGTGTGTCTGTTGCATCTAGGTAGTCGTCCATGTAGAACTTGGTGCGTACGGCTTTTGCGGCGGCCGGGTACTCGTGCTCGAATGTTTCGGCCACTTTATTTCGGACGAATTGGGCACTGCTTGGGGAGCAGGTGGCTCCGAACATCATTGATGACATTTGATAGGTGTCTGGTTCATGATGGGGTGATGTCCTCCACAGGAAAAGCTGGGACGGCTGGTCTTCTCGCCTTATTTTTATTTGCAGGAACATTTCTTTGATGTCTGCAGCAATGGCGATGTTTCCTTCCCGGAAGCGTATTATATTCCCCAGGAGGGAGGACAGCAGGTCAGGACCAGTAAGCAGCTGATCATTGAGGGAGGTTCCTCGGCATCGGCTTGCAGCATCGAATACCACTCTGATTTTTCCTGGCTTATTTGGGTTGATTACTGCGAAGTGAGGCAGGTACCATTTGCGAGGTGTGGTGGTGGAAGCTTCATGGCCTGATAGCTTCTTGGCATAGCCTTTGTTGAGAAGTTGACTTATTTTGTCATTGTAGGCCACTGCTAGATTTTTGTCTTTTGCTAGCTTTTTCTCCAGAGACAGAAGTCGCTTCAGCACACACTGCCGATTGTCAGGTAGCGAGACTTCTGGATTGCGCCATAGTAGACCAGTTTCCCACTTCCCTGTAGGAAGAGGACGGGTAGTTGCATTCATAAGTGCAATGGCCTGTTGTTCGCTTGCATTGACTCTGGTGGCTGATGTTACTCCGAGCGAGTCGATGGCGAAGTTGGTTTTTACTAGCTCCCTCAATTGTATGTCTGCGGCCGTTTCTGATTGTAGTGCCAAAGTGGTAGTCGTGTTATTATCTCTGGGGTTGACTCCCCCATGAGCGATCCATCCTAGTGCGGTGCGTGATGCTATTCGCGTAGTATCATTGCATTCACGAACTTCCCTTGACACAATTAGGTGAGCGTTGTCTTGGCCTATTAGCAGCTTCGGGACGACAGACCTTCCTTGGATCTGTTGCTCCGGCAGGTTGAGGTTGCTTATTGTGCTGGCAGAGATGTGGTATGTATTACTGTTGCCCGCACCTCGTATTCTTAGTCTCACTCGTTGGGAGAGATTGTCAGAGGTGCACATTCCTTTGGCACCGTGGATTCGCAGTCCGTGAACTGGGCCGTTTGCTCCGACTTGTATTGCGGTGTCAGTGTCAACAAGTGTTACTGTGGATCCTTCGTCCAGGAGAGCAAACACTGACACTTCTTCTTTGTTGGGAGCGCTTAAAATTACTGGCGCAATTTTTAACAGTACTCTCTGTCCGGAGTCCTGGCGTCACAAGTTGACATTTTCCACGGTGCTTTTTCGTACGAACTCGGGATTATGTAGCAGGGGGTGGTGTGGGGATCGGCAATCCCCTACTTTGCACCATTGGTTTATTTTGCAGCTTCGTGAGTGGTGTTTTTCTAAGCACTTGCGGCATAACCTTCCCATGCGTACAGTTTCCCATCGAAGTTCAACATCTTTGGCTGCGAATTCTTTGCATTCGCGGGTTTTATGATCGCCGCCACATTGGGCGCAGCTTTCGTCGGCTGTTTTTCTTTTTCGGCTTGGTCCAGGGTAAGTATGTGCCTCATTCATTTTGCGTTTCATCGGGGCGATCTTTTCTTTTGGGCCGTCCCCGATTTCTTCTTGATGTCCGGCATGTATTTGCTCATGGCTCGGTAGAAGTCGCATGCGATCACTATCTTCTTCCTCCTGGTACCCGGCATGTATTTGTTCACGGCGTGGTCGGGATCGTATGTGGTCCACCATCCCGCTGTTTGGAATTGCGTTTGATACCTCTTTCAGAAAGGCAGCGAGCTGGGTTATGGTGGCCGGGGCATGTTGTTTGCGGATCTCGATTAGCCATGCCAGCCGCAGGGAACTCGGCATTTTGTCAGTGACGTCGTTCAGTAATGCAGGATTGGTGAGATAACCTTCGGTTTTTAAGATCCGGAGGGATGCCACCAGGTTTTGCACCGTCCCGGAGAAATCTGCCAGGTCCTCGAGTGATACCTCGGTCGTGAGGTAAGGTAGCTTTTTAACCTTGTCTAGCATAAATTTTGCTATGGAGTTAGCGCTGCCGTATCGCTGCTCGAGGACGCTGATGATCTCTGGGACTTGCGCAGGATCCATTAGTAGGGGACCCACGGTATCTCGCGCCTTGCCTTTGAGGGCACGCTGCAGCCGGATGAGATTTTCGCTCGGAGTCAATTGGCAGGTGGCGGTGGATTGAGCGTACTGTGCCTTCCAGGTAGGCCACTCGAGGGGGTCTCCGGAGAAGGTAGGCAAATCTTTTGCTGTGGATTGCCTGGCGATTAGGGCTGCCATTCTTGAGTCATCTTCTAATGTGCGAGGGCTATCTTGCGTTCTGGAGGAGCGGAGCGCCTCTGCCATCACAGAGGCGATCTGGGCCAGTGGGTCGTTGCCGTGCTGCAACCATTCTCGGGTGTGCCGTGCTGTCTCGTTGGCTGTATGCGGTGGTGTAAACAATGGGGAATCCTGGCCGGAGGAGGCTGGCTGTTGCTGGTACCCCGTTGTATTGTAAAGTGGGCGCTCGGGTCCGAGATGGCTGTATTCGGCCGTAGGGATGTTCTTTGCAGGGCCCGTCAGTAGTGTGTAGCCTTGGGTGGCGGCATATCCAGTTGGATCGGTTACTGTAAATTCATTGGTAGGCTGACCGACTGGTGTGTGCATTTGAGTAGTTGCATATCTCGTTGCAAACTCTCCGGCTGGCCTTTTTACTTGAGTGGCATATCTCGTTGCGAACTCATTAGTAGAAGGGCCGGTCGGTGCGTGCACTTGAGTTGTTGCATATCTCGTTGCAAACTCTCCGGCTGGCTTGTTTACTTGAGTGGCATATCTCGTTGCGAACTCATTAGCAGAAGGGCCGGTTGGTGCGGGCACTTGAGTTGTTGCATATCTAGTTGCAAACTCTCCGGTTGACGGGCCGTCTGACGTGTGTACTTGAGTGGCATATCTCGTTGCGAACTCATTAGCAGAAGGGCCGGTTGGTGCCTGGACTTGAATTACTGCCTGACTGAGGTTGGCTCGCAGGGTCGGGCTGGTTGGTGCTGGCTCCTGGGCAGGTTGGCTGACTGCTTGGCGTGTCGCAGCGTTCAGGGCTGCGAGCAGATTGGCTGTCTGCTTGGCGTGACGTCTGTCCCGAATGCGCATCTCTCGGCGCAGTAATCGCAGGGAGTCTTCAGTTGATTCAGAAGTTGTTTCGCTGCTTTTACTGTTGGATTCGTGGAGGCTCTCGGAGACAGATTCTGGAGCAGGTCGGTCAAGCGTGATGAGATCAGGGTTCCTGGCTGGGCTCGCACTAGATAGATCGTGGACCTGGCGGGGTCCTCTAGATGGCGTCTCATCGGTGTCTACGGTGTGTGGGCCCGGGGTCCGTCGGGGCGCCACTGGCATATTTCGGCTTGTCCCCGGGGCGTCAGGTTTAGATTTAGACAGCGATGTATCAGAAGATGTCGGGGTCTTACGGCCACTGCGAAGAGACGGCATTTCCACTGGGTAAGACTGAAGGCGTGTTATGTGTAGATCCGGCACGAAGGACCAAATGTACTAGACGTTTGTACATAAATTGCAAAATAGGGAGCTGGACACAACTTGGCACGCCAATGTCTTTTACTTCTGGATTAATGACTCTAAGTTAAATTAGCAAAACTGAATCTATTACTGTTGTAAAACATTGAAAATTGATTCTAGTTATAATGGCCAAAACTGAATTTAGTTACTTAATTTAATATTGATTTGCACTTTGGAGACTTTTGGAGACTGTTGGGGTCAGGATAATGGGATACTGGGAGAAAGGTAGAACAGAATTTAATACTGATTAAAAACACTTTTTAAGTAGGTTAGAACTTGGAGACTTCAGTTTCTTGGAGACTTGTTACTTCTTGGCTGGTAGTTTTTGAACTGATTTCCTACCGGTTTGCCGTTTGTTTTATAGGGCAAATCCGGGTTGGACTTTTGGAACACAGAACCTCCCTGTTTCTGAAGGGTGCTTGCGTTTACGTATTTTTCCCAATCGCTATGATTTTCGAGCAGATGTGTTAAAATTCCGTGTGATAACCTTTGCCAAGACAGTCCTGTTCCAATAAACCGAAGTCTCACATAATTTTTATTGTTTCAACAAGAAAAGGTACAAGTTTACAAATGTGATACAAGATACAATATCTAGAAGTAAATATTTTCTTAAAGTGCAATAATCACTGGTAGACGACAGTTTTTTGAGGTTTTATTGTAGTATATACCTATTTTTAGGTGATGATATATATTTCTTGATTCAAATTATTCCCGATTTCCCGAAATTTAGCTCCGAGTTTTTCGGAATGTAAATTGGCTGTCGTAAATATTTACGATTCAAACATTTCCTTTGTTCAGTATTGACCAATGGCGCCGCGTCTGGTAGCAGGGTGGGGATAACGTAAATACTCAATCATTTCCTTGATTTTGATCATTGCTGTCTGGGGTCCCTGGTGGAAGTATTACGTGGTTATTCAGATGTGTTTTCGAGTCCAATGATGCTGCAGCATGTATTTATTATCAATTGCGTTTATGTTTTCAATTGATAAGTTAATTGTAGAATGTAATAGCATTGTAGACATCATTCCAAATGCACAGTGTTTCGTTGGCCAATGAGAGCACTCCCTTTGTTTCGTAGGTTATTGGAAGGGGTAACGCGCAGCGGCACGGTATTATGTGGAAGCGTAAATTCCATTCTTGAATTCTCAGGGTTGTCATACGCTTTCGTCGACACGTTCGATACAAGGGCATTCTCGTATCGAGATGTAAAGCTTAACAATTATAATGGGAAATTTAAAAAATACGTCTAAACTAAGTAACACATATAATAATAAAAATATAACAGTAAAAATACCTTAAAAAAGGTTTGAACATGCATAAAACTATTTAAATGTCCCATTCTTAAACCCGTTCCCTAAACATACATTTTTGAAATAGAGGAAGGAAAAAATTCTTATTCAAACACAGCAAACTTATTTTGTGGCACCATTTTAATTTAAAAATAATTAATGCCTAGTTTTAAACTTTTTTTTTCCTTTTTTAATAAGTTAACAATAATAATCTAAACGAAAATATGAAAGATAAAAATATGTAATGACCGTTATGCCTCCCGATGTTATTTTATAGAATATTTAATATGTAAAAAACGGACATGTGTAAACAATATTTTATTTATGTATAGTGAGCATTCGGTTATTGTTTTCCCCATTATCTCAAAACTAAATATATGGAGATGTCTGACTATTCAACTGAAGGATTAACATGTTAATATTTTGAAATCGTTGATCAATATGCCACAAAGGTCAACACTTATCTTTATTGGAACTTGAAAACACAAAACCAAAGATCATTCTGTTCTACAACGCGGGCTGTCAAAAAGGTTAACCAGCAGTTTGTATAATATTATCTTGCTAGTAAAAGTAACTAAAGTTCGTCTAACTTTGTGACGTGTTTTCACGTGCAGGATTGTTGTTTCAGCCAACGTGAACTAAACACTGCAGTATTTCATGCGTACCACTGTTTAATGTTCGCTTATCGTCCTACACTATTGTCTAGGGTGTCTTCTATTATTTTAAGCTTAACAAATTGCTCTTCTTTCGGAAAAATAACAACAAAAAAATTATGTATTATGGGCGGTCCATTTGAAATTGACCAAAAAATTTCAAATGCTTAAATTTGAAATTATTTTTTTTATGTGAATAAACTAATTAGGTATGTTGTGAGGCTGACGGGTAGAGAAGTGTATGGGAAGGTTAAGATGGAAAGAACTCCAGAAACTAAGATTTTTTCACTACACACTAAGGTGGTACACGATTGTATGGGATTTTTTTCTTGTTTTGATTTATCTAATAGAGAAGAAAAGGGTGCTAAATGAAGGTATAAAACATGTGATTTTTTTAATAATGTTTGGATATCATCTTCTTCCTCCAGATTGACTTTGAAATTTTACATAATAGAGAAAAACCCACCCTTATTAAATCTTAAATGTTAGATAAACCATTAAAATGAATAATTTTTCAATAAAACATAAAATAGAGGGAATATTTTGATATATTTATTTTAAAAGTATTTGAATATAATTTAAATTATCTCTAGGCAGTGTATTCAAATACCAGCAAAATCTCAAATTTCGGCATTTTTTTGCGAGACTCAGTTTTGGGACTTTTGTAAATAATTTCTTAAACATAATTTACTTCATTTGTTATGGAAGATAACAAAAAAATATGGTTTAAAGTATTCATAGTAACTTTTATATCCACTAGAAAAAACCCCTTAAAATGAAAATTTTGAACACATTTTGCACCCTATTTAAATGATTTTTTTTATAACCCACCTTACTAAACACGGCTATAATAATTTCAATCATGGAATTTCAACAGGATGATGCTTAGAGCACCTAGCAATCCGAAATGTGCCGCAAATATGCAATATATACATTATTATAATGTTCATGAATATTTATGTCGTTTCAATGTCTTTCATAGATGTCGTTTGTGTAGGAAATTATATGTGGTTTGAATGTGTCTCGCCAAAGATCTGAAAAATTGTACTATGTGAAACAGCCCGTTCGGCTCTAATACCCGAATGGTTACGAAGATAGCCGATTACATCCGATCG
The DNA here is from genome assembly GCA_917563855.2 of Limnephilus lunatus. Classification (NCBI taxonomy): domain Eukaryota; kingdom Metazoa; phylum Arthropoda; class Insecta; order Trichoptera; family Limnephilidae; genus Limnephilus; species Limnephilus lunatus. The sequence goes on along the minus strand of OU830594.1, from coordinate 86,523,744 downwards.
TCAGGTGGACGCCTTCAGTGACCAGGTCCTCTGCCACAGATCAACACATAGTATCCATTAGATAAATATTAATTGAAAATAAAATTATGATAAAAACGACTGATAACCTGACGAACCGAAGTATCATTGAAACTCCCGATATCCGAGTTGTATTTTTCACCAAAAAAAATCACAGTAGGCACCAAAATTATTTTATAAGAATGCCTACTATTATTTTATAAGAATTATTTTTTTCTTATTATTTATTTACTTCGCTACTTATTATCAATTTCAATATCTGTCTGGGGCCTTGGAGTTGGGAGGTATAGAATAAATTCATGACATTAATTCTACGATCACATGTTTAGTAATTATCTATTTTACGCAGTCTGGGCACATACAAATGAACTTTTTGACTGTTTCTGGGAAATCAAAATGGTTTATTTTGGTAAAGATCCAATCGTCTCCATCTTAATAATAATAATATTGATTGCATTCAAGTACAGTCGTAATCCTAATTACAGAAAAGCGAAACCATTATACAACTCATGGCTAACAAATTGAATCCACCGGTTCATCGATCACCGATACAAATACAATGCATTGGACCAATGAACGCGATGCTGCGTTAAAATGGACATTTATGTTTGTATACCTACATGTATTTGTCTTTATACTCTGTTCAGGCAGAACATACTCGTATAGGACCATACTTACCTAATCGGTCACTTTAGATTAATAATATTTATTTAGATAAATTAAGTACAACTTGCACGCAGAGGACATGAAGCACATAAAGAAAATATTTAATCCTGGTGTATTTTTTAATAATAATATATATTTATACTGTGCACAAGCAGAACATATTACAGGACGATAATTACCTGGGAAGTCACTTGAGATTAACACCATTTATCGCAGAAATTTAAATACAGTTTTCACGCAGATGACATAATTGGGAATACATGTTGGGAACATTGGAACACACAGGAGACGTATTGAAACCCATATTCTTATCACAACAATTATTGTCGTAAAGTGAATAAATCTTTATTTTTATTCTTCATTTAAGGTACCCGCTAAACTGCCAAAGTATTAATATAACACTAAAGCATAAATATAGCTATAAACCACAATATAAAATATAGATACAGAAGAATAAATTTTAAGTAACTGCACTATAAAGACATTAAATTGTAAAATACGCAGACAGACAGATATAATAAAGTAAAATTACCCATGATCATATATTGTTTATATTGATATTGTTTGTAATCATATGAATACAAACAATATCAATATAAACAATATCAATATAAAACAATTATACAGATATTAACAATATTTATTAATTGTCATAATAACTCTCTTGTGATAATAACTTTTGAAGGTTATTCCCATCAATGAATGAATAACTATAAAGTAATCTTATTTTATTTTGCTTTAAAATATTCTAAAATGTCGTCTTTTCACAAAATTATGTACCTACCTATGCAATCGGAATGCAAGAGTCATCCTGTATATTTGTGAAAGCGAGCGTGAAACAACTGCAAGTCTGTTTTAAACTGTTTATGGGCTGATGGACTTGTGTGGCTGTAGCGGTGTTGCAACGAGTTATCAGCATAAATGTACCAGTACAAAAATATTATTACAGTGTTATTAAAATTCCAAGCAGAATCCTAATCTGTAGATCATCTGCTGGAAGGTTTAATAGGAAATCAAATAAGAGCAGAAATAAAATAAAATTTTATAAAACCTAAGCAGAAACCACCCCCCAAATAAATAATTTTGAAGAGAAAACTTTTTAACGCCGTTGTGATTTGAAACTCGATGAAACGGAACCAGCGACTCTAAAAGGTGACAAACACATACATCTATAGGATTAAGCCTGCGAGAGAATAAGATAGCAAAAAAAAATTATTTAATTCACGGGTACTCGATTCCAATTTAATATGATAAATTAACAGGAATGCACGAAATGCTACGAAATGCTACGAAACCCAAAAAAAAAAAAATTTAAATATATATTTTTTAAATTTTCTTTATTCATTGCAAAAATATGGTGTTTACATTTTTATGGATTTTACGACCACCATGCTAGGCTGATGCCCTTGTTATGGTGGTCAATTTTACATACATATAGTGCAATAAAAATCACACATTTGTGTAATATTTTAAAAGAAAAACACTGTAAAACCCATTCAAACCGAAATGCTTACCTAGCCTTCAACATAAATATGATAACATTCTATCTGATAAGTACCTATAGATATTTTTAATTGTGACGAAAATAAATATAAAAATAATAAAAGCCCTGTCAAGAGTGCATTAAGTAAAAATGTATTAAATGAGTATAAAACTGATTAAATGTAATGATTTATTATGTAATGACATATATTTTGTACTACTTACCACCTTTTAAAATAGTGTAATATTTTTTGGTTGCAAGATTACTGTCATAAATATACCAAACTACCCACATTACTGTTTAATTTCTAGACACAATCTAGTATGATGAAATTTATAATTGGTTTCTCAGTTACGTAAATTATATATGTATAAATTATTTCAATTTTAAAATGTTGATTTCCCTAAAATAGATAACAACTAAAAAGAGTTTTAATTTTTAGTAATTTTTGTACAAATAGATTCATGTTGAACTTATTAATACTGCAGTGAATTCTTATTGTAACAATTTTTGTCTCAGCAGAATACAAACGGCAGTAGAGTACATCGGACATATCAGTGATACCGAATATTATTTAGAAAAACGAAAAAAAATTCGAGTAGTCACTGAATGTTTTGAATTATACGGCTAACCATTTAGTAGCGTTGAATATAGTTTTTGAATCCCACTCAAACGTTGCTCATTTATGTTATCTCGCGCACCGAAGGTCGCGGGATCGAATCCCGGCGTGGCAAATAAATTTTATTTGATTAATTTGTGTTATTTCACAATTTATTCGTTTAAAATAATAAATAGTATATTTGCGGCACGTTCCAGAGTGGAAGATACTCTCTGTATCGCCCTGGTGAAATCCCACCATTCAGAGTTGAAACGTCGCTTGAAACGGCATTAGCCGTGTTTGGTGACCAGATCTGAATAGCCAGGTACTTCCCCACCTTCCTCTTCCCTATCTCCTTCCCCTCCTCACTACCCTCAGCCTCACAACATCCTCCAATTGGGGATGCCATAGTCTCACTGGCTTCAGACGGGAGCAGTTGGGACTCTTGTGAGGTATTCATGTAAAAAAAAATAAAACAATAAAAAATATTCCCAAGAACTAGATAAGAAAAAATCACTGTCACCGATGGTGCGCCTAGTTGTATATATATATATATATATATATATATATATATATATATATATATATATATCTATCAATGGATGGGAAGAAATAATCGTCCGTTTAGAGAATCTTATTTTGTGGGCCACATCTAACACGCTGGCCTCCAAGCCGATCGCTGATATAGGGGTTATATTTGTTTATCATTGATACGCTAGCAGTATCTGTTGACAGTGTTCAAAATATTATTTTTTGAAGTAAAACTTCTTTACGCACGCTCGACACTTGCGGGTAAAATGATGAATACGTTATGAAACGTTACGAAAAAAATTGAAACGTTACGAAAAAATGTGACACATTACAAAAAAAAGTGACACGTTACGAAAAAAAAATGAAACGCTAATCAATATGAAACGCTTATCAATGTGAAACGCTAATCAATGATATGAGTTGAGTTGAGTTGAGTTGAATTGAGTCGAGTTGAGTTGACTTGAGTTGACTTGAGTTGACTTGAGTTGAGTTGAGAGCTGAGAGCTGAAAGCTGAGAGTTGAGAGCTGAGAGCTGAGAGCTGAGAGTTGAGAGTTGAGAGTTGAGTTGAGTTGATGGGGATGTTGAGGGGATGGGGATATTTTTATTCCTGTTATTGTTATATTGTTATTGGACGGCATAAGTTAGTGAAGTTTTACTTCAGTCGTGTGGTCTAAAGCACACTCGTTTTTTTGAAGAAAAAATGTAGAAAAAATTGCGATGAAAAGGTAATTAATAATGCAATCGTTCAAAATAGTATGACCGTAATAAAATTCGCGATAAATTCGTGGAATCTTTATTAATTTTAGTAGATGTTGATCGGTTATATTACTTGACTAAAACAAGAATTATAAAATATCCACCATCCCAATATTGTTCATAATTTCAAAGGAACGCAATAATAATAATTTAATTGGTTAGCAATAACATTTCCATTTCAAAATTGTGCAGTCATTAATTTACCTGTTAATATTCAACATTAAAATGTTTTTGATTATATAATAATGGGAACATATTTTGTTGAGTTCACATTTTGAAATGTGTTTAATTGTAAATAATATTAGTACAGTTCAATAATTACCAGAATTATATCAACACATGCTGGTCTGGTCACTTAATAATATAATGAGTTGTTTCAATGAAACATGCGTACTTGTTAAAAACATTGCGCAAACGCCATGTTTATTATAAATTGCAACATATTTATATTTATACTTCCACTGTTATTTTGTGGATTGAAGTATGATGATAAATATATGTTCAAATATGACAAATATTGCAAAATTTTGAAAGTTATATTAAAAAAACTTACACAACATTTTTATGTAACATCTTCAATCGGGTATGTTTTGAGGCTGAACGTAGTGAGTATGGGAGGAATATGGAAAAAAAGGTGGGGAAATACCTGACTATTCAAATCTGGTCACCAAACACGGCTAAAGCCATTGAAGCAACGTTAAGAAACGTTTCAATTCTTCATGGTGGTCTTACACTAGGGCAAAACGGAGAGTGTCTTCTACTCTGGAACGTGTCGCAAATACGTTTTATTTAAGTGAATAAGACTTTTTGTTCTTAGTGTCATTAGCCAAATTCAACAGTGCGCTCCACTATTGAATTCGACAGCCACCTATAGTCTGGAGCCTGAAAATGCCAACAACAAAAAACCTCGACTCTGTGTAGGAAAAGGTACCGCCTCGGGAAGCATTTATTGGATAATCAACACCTCTTCCATGTGTCACTCCAAGTGGTTTTCACTACGTTTGGTGTCGTGGCAAGGGTGCCCATGGGCGAGATTTGTCTAGGCCTTGGCGGCAGACGACCTTGGCACACTGAACCACAGAATCCAACCCACCCCTCTTTATAATAACTTTTTCTTTCCCATAACTAATTCTCCTTCCTTTCTTTAAAAAAAAAACTCAACACCGCATCCCCAAAGATTACAAAGGACCTGATAAAAATTATTGTCCTTTGGACCTCCAGTATGGAGCTAATTTAAAAAGGGCCTCTTCCGTTTTTAGATTTTTAGAGAAAGTATGTTTCTGATATTGTTTTACCAAACAGTTGTTTTTGTATTGTGTTGTGGATTATTACGAAGCTAACTTTTTGGGTAAATTTTAGGTTATATCTTATCAATAAATCTAGCGCAATTTTTTTCGTAATTTTTGTTGTGTGGTTCATTAGGGGTCGTCCATTGATCACGTGGGGCTCGAAAGGGGGGGGGGGGGTCGGAAAAAATCATAAAATATCACAAGGGGGGGGAGGAATTTTATGAGATATCACGTGTATTTATTTTTCGCTGACCGCACGATTTCTAAACCAAATACCAGTCAAAACAACCTGCAACCTTGATGTCTCTCTGGAATTTTTTATCACGATGCTTAATTTTCTAAAATTTTATGAGATTTTACCTGTATTTAAAGATAATATTCTGAAAAATTCGATATACTTTGTACTAAAAAAATACACGTGATTTTGGGTATTTCTACGCGTTATCATTCTCTAATAAACTTTTGAAGTTTTAAGTCTTCCCTTCTGTTAAAAATAATAACCAGCTAATACAGGAAACAAATTTATAATAAATATATTATTGTTTAAAATGGTTCGGCGCTTGGCTTAACCCCTGTTGTGTGTTCTAGTCACTAATCCTCAGATGGTAAAATAGTTACCTAATTCAGCTGGTCACGTCTCTTTGACAGTTGTGTGTTGTTTATTGTGTTTGTGTTGGTTCTTTAATCTTCCATCTTTTTAACCGAAGCAACCAGCGAACTTGTAGTGTTTTAGATTCCATGATCATATTTAATGTAGAGTCAAAGAATAGTGCAAGTCAAGTTATAAATAAAACTGTTAATGAATTCTGTCGAACACTTATTTGAAAAGGAGTGCCTTTCATTTGGAATGAGACCCTCAGAAATTTATACATCCCTTCTACGTCTTCAATAATAAAGATAAATAAGGTTTACTGGTAAGTCAACGTTTGGTATTTTTTATTGTTTAAGTAGGCACTTTCAGTAATCCCCAACTAACACCCGCTTAAGACAAAGAAATAACCGTTAATTATTTCTAGCCTTAGGCTTTTAATTTCAGTTGACCTAGAAGAGTTTAAGTACCTCCCTAATGAGGCCATTAAGCGGTCCTCTTTAAATGTCCACATAAAATTACTACGTTTCACGGTCTAATCCCCCAGTTTGTTCGTAAGCCTGTTTATTCCTTTTTAAGGAAAAGCCGATGGAAATCGTAAAAATACAACAATAGAAAAAGTATTCGGTAAATCGGTATTTATCTGTTAGATTTGTTTTTTTTTTAAATTTTAATTTCTTTTAGTATCAGTTTTTTTTAGTGAAACTTCTTTAGAGCCATTTAGTGATTTGAAATTCGGATGAAACGGAAATGCGTCAAAAATGTATTATTTGGCGGTCGTCGGTTCTAATATAATGCGGTAAATTCGCACCTCGGCGCGTGCCTTCAAGAGCGCAGTAGGCAAGTCACCTGACAAGTCTCAGCGGCCAGAGAGACAGACATCAAGCGAACGGAATCCGGGTTGTGAATCTAGTGCAGCAACCTAATATAAAAAATAAACTTTTTTTTTCATAACACAATACTAACTTTAGTAACGTTACTATTATTTATTCAAGTCGTAAACAGTGACAAAAAATAAAGCAAAATAATATCAAGAAAATAGGTGCATGCTTAATTGTAATCACATTTCATTGTAAAAACACATTTGTAGTAATTAGGTAACAATGAAAAGTAGGACCAGTACACCTGACCAGAACCCGCTAGTCTACTACTACTTGGAATGACCTATGGCACGCCTCCCACATTGATTCGAAATGTTTGTCGATAATTTCCAACAATATTATTTAATTCAACAAAATAATCCCAAAAACCGTTGAAAACCGACTACATATTTATTTTGTTTGTTGGCTCGCCAACGGAATTTCACCCAACGCCAACTTCACATATAGTTATTATCTACATTATTTTACAATTTGAATATGGTTACAGTAATAATTCAAATTAAAGGTAAGCACAGAATAAATAAATAAAAATCAGAGTGTGCAATTCACAGGCAGTAGAAGTGAAACTAGAAAACGCCGGATATCGTTTTCTTTTCTTTTGCCTGTTTATTTTAAAGTGATTTGAAGATTAGATATTGATTTAACAAAAATAAAAATGTTTTTTTTTGGATTTGGTAGGTTTCGAACCCCCGTTCGCTGGATGTCTCCCTCTGGGCGCTGAGAGTCGGGCGCTTCATACCGCGGCGCTGTTGCAGGCACGTGAATTTACCGCATTATATTAGAACCGAGGACCGTGAAATAATAAATTTTTGTGACGCATTTCCGTTTCATCCGAATTTCAAATCGCTAACGGGGCTAAAGAATTTCACTTGAAAAAAATATATTCAAATATCAGACGACATTTAAAGAATGTGATATTCAAAATGATACAAGGTTTACATATCTTTACACTTTAAAGTCTTCAAAACGATACATTTCACAAAAAGAAGGAGAATTTCTTAATTATTTGAAAACATTATCTAATATTTCCATACAAAGATAAACGATCCCCAAATAACAATGAATAACGATGTTAAAATACGCCGTTTAAATGCCGATTTCACGGAATTGTGAATAACTTTGAGATACCTACTTTATCTTGCTTGCCTTTGAAATTGAGCATCTATTTTATAAGCACACCATTCCGAAACATTGTTAGCATTTAGTTTATATTAAGTACAATGTAAAGTTCTGCCGGCTACAATATTTTTATTCCATTTGTTCAAAGTTTCCAAATAAATTCGATGCAAATGCAATGGACAGCTCGTCGACAGCTGAAACTTCAAGACTTGAGCTAAATAAATACCGAACCGGTTCTAATAAAACTTGGACTTGTGTTTTTGTGATTAGATGGGTGGGTACCTTTAAAAAAATTACCAGAGTTTACATTTTTGAAGTGCTCTGTGAGAAATTTATTTGGAAACTAATTTATATAAATATTTCAAGAATTGGCCGCAAATTGCTTGTAATTGCTTTATTGCTTTTTACAAAGCCTTAAATAACAAGTGAATTTTAATCATATAATTAATACTAGACGACCCGGCGAATTTCGAACCGCCTCAGAATCAATAACTGTTGCTTTTACTTAAAAGCTGAATTTTATCCTCTACAATACAGGTGAACTCCTAGTGTGGAGGACAATATACTATACCTTTGTAATGTAAATATACTAAGAATAAATAAATAAATAAATAGTTTATTTTTTTTAAAGTTACAAATTACACAATGAAGCAATTATTGATGCGCAACTGTCTGTGTTTTTTTGTCAGTATCAGAGATGGCGTTGTTTAATGATTTATATTCTTTATGATTACGGGAATTGTGTTTCATTTTCTTTATACGTGTGAGGGAGATTTATTATAATTATTGCATTTTTCCGTTGAAGGGTGCAGACATACGTTCACCGTTTGTCTCATTTTCGACTGTTGACATTTAGTATGTGAGAAAAAGGGACTGCATTATATGTTTAAGAACAGAGGAAAAACAATCAGCGAATTGACGTTGGAAGTTTTTTAATTTTTGGAATTCACTCACTATTTAATTTTATACTTATCACAATATTGCTGCAGCTCTTTCAAAAGACGAGAATTCGTTCCATTCAAAATGTATGAGGAAAATAATTTTTTTCATAATATTTTTTTCGTAAACTTTTACGATGTTTTAATATCTATTCTGATATTCATGGCGGAGACAAATCCAACAAATCAAAGATCACAAAAATCGGTCCAGTCGTTTTTGAGTTACAAATGGTGTAACTAACCCGACTTGTTTTATATATTAAGATTATTTAATTAATTTAACAATTTCTAATAACACTTGGACCTGTGTTTTGCATGATTAGATGGGTACCTTTAGAAAATTTACCAGAGTTGACACCCTTTAAAGTGCTTTGAGAGTAATTTACTCGGAAACTAATTTATGACTAAATATTTCAAGAATTGGCCGCTATTAACTTGCTTGTAATTGCTTTTGCTGCTTTTTTACAAAGGCTCGAATGACAAGTGTATTTTGGTAATACAATTTATAAAATTCAATAACTAACAATATTGGTTTTATGACAGTAAAAAAATAATCCTATGAATAATTAATAAGCCAAACAAATTAAATTACTTATATAGGAACATTGTTTTTTGCAGAATTTAAACACTAGCGAGAAGTAAACCAAAATTTTATTATCGAATCCAGCCATTATATTATGTATTATTACCAAACAAATAGCTGCCTTCAACCACACAACATATCCCAAATGAGGATGTCATTGTCTCACTGGCTCCATTCGGTTTGTAGCAGTTACTACTCTTGATTCTTGAAGGGTAGTAGATACTTACTTTTTTTTAGAAAAAAAAACATCACTCATAGGTATATGGATAAATCGCCATTTAACTCGGGTTTGGCACCCACTCTTTGCTAAAAATCCCTACATGCATTCTCTCATCTTGTTATAACTCTTGACATGACCCCCCCATAATTATTTGAACTGTATTGCAACATAGCTTTTTAGGGCGTCCTCGACTTCTCCTATCATTCACTTTTGCGTAATGTATTATCCTTACACTCATTTGCTCGTTCATTCGTTTCACATGCCAAAACCATATTTGCCGAGTTTCCCTTTCTTAAACATATCCAATACGCGTACACGCGTACAATATGAGTCTTGCAGTATATGGATCTGAACATTTTTAATATTGTCATAAATGATTTTACCACATAAACGCCTCATAGATCTCATTTCTTTAGTATTCAGTCCACTTCTATCCTTCCTCCGCCAGTTCCATGCCTCACACCCGATGTATGTCAGAATAGGTAACCGCACCCCATTGTGGACTGCTAGCTTCGTTTCTTCGAACTGTTTTTTAAGCGCCAACTGTGTTCAGTCGTTTATGCAGTTTTCTGCAATTAGGTACCTTTCTTTCAAAATCTTTATAAGCCTCCGAATCTCTCGTAAACTACAAAAATCCGTAAAGTCTGCAATCTTTGTGGCCTCTTTTTTAATGAAATGAAAACAAATCACTTTTAAAACAACATTAATTTAATCATATTTATACGCGTGCTTCAGAACCAAAGGTTTCATATATAATTAATTAATTAATTATTTTAATTGTGATTAATCTTATCCTGACAAAGAAACTTTAAAGATAATTTTGATGAAATAATTGGTGTTTTACATAGTGATTTGTTTTCATTTGATTAAAACCAAAAAATTTCTTCTAAATAAAAATATCGAGTGCAGTTCATACACGCTAGAAGTGAAACTTCACCCACACCATCTCAACCAATAAGAGCCTTGAAAAGTGAGCTCATAATCAAACCGGCCAATGAGCGCAGCTTGACGCTTCTTTTGTACTGAAAGTAGGTAAGGTTTTATTCTGTATCATTCTCTGAAAAGGTAAATGTTATAGATGTACATATATGTGTGTCTATTTTTAGTGTCATTCCCCTTTCATTGAGTTTCAAATCAAATTAATATAACATGCCGTGTGAATATAGGTAAGCCAAAATTTCATTTTCATATAATAATATGTTCATTTCATTCAACAAGCACCCATATTTTTTTTAACCTAACACAAACATTTACCTTTGATAATTAAATCATCCGGATATAACTCCCAGGCAGTACGGGAATTGCCTGCACCTGTAAGACTACAGATTACGTGGGTGGGTACCTCCACTTGGCTTGTAAAACACTTCTGAGAACATCTGTACATTAAAACCACACATGCAGAGCCAAGACTAGCACAAACTTAATTCATTACCACGACTTGGAAATTACATCGTGGGAAAGTCGGAAGATGCCGCAAGGTGAAACGTGTCAACCAGGACCGCTGAAGATACCACTCGTACTAGTACCCACTTACTAAGCCATCTTACTGTCAAAATAAAGAATGAGTATTTCTTAAGAAGATACATGCTAACAATTTTAAAAGGGTACTTACTAAATCTTCTCGGATTGAAAGTAAAGAAAGATTTTGTTAACGCCTCGGGAATTTGTGATTATGATATTGTCAAGTAATTTTAAATGACCAATCAGATTCATGATTTATTTAGAAATATTACCGGTTAGCATTAATTTTCTAATAGATTCGCGGATTTTGAAGGTATCCTAAAATGAAATATCTAAGATCCTTTAAGGTACGTACGTTCATGCAATTAAAATATTATCATGTTTCTAAAATAAAAACATATTTAATTGCACAAGGATACTGCAAAGAGGATTTTATTTGTTGTCTCATATGAAAATAATTAATAAAACATTCGCGCATTGTCAAATATTTTGCAAACATGCAAGCAAGGCGGTCGATGACTTTTCATGATACTTGATCCATCGACAGTTGTCCCCCCGGCATACTTATATACAATATGCAGTCGGTTTAGAGAAAAAACGGTTTACCTAATAACAAAATTAACTAAGATATCTCGAAGGAATGTGCGGAGAAGATGTACCGCCGAATAACAAAGAATACAACATATTTTCATTCAAATGCATCAAGAAAATCTACTTGTCTATATACTATGTAAACCAGCGCAGAAGTACAAAAAATTGACACTTCATATAGATTCGTTTGATATTCGTACCAACTTATTATTAAGGTCTTTTTTAAGTCGATTTTACGTTTGAAATTGGTGAATAATGCAGTAAAAATTATAATTTTATTGTAAATATCATTTCGGGGGGTTAATTGTCGGCGGATTAACTGTCACCCATTTCGGAATATATTACAATTATTTGGAAGTGTCCATGGTTAACTATGAAGTACAAATAAAAAAAAACGTGGTGTTGCTTCTTTTCAACACTGCTTAAATCATGTATTTTACAGTAATACAAAAGGAGATAGAACCACTTTTATGAATCCGTCTCAGGCGCCGTAAAGTACAAGGTGCGGCAAAACAAATAGTGCAGTTTTGAAAGGCCAGTGCATCACGTGTGGTGGGAGTAGAAACGGGAGAGTCATGCCGTTTTTAGTCGTTGCCATGATTTGTCGGGACAACACCGGGGCTTTGCCGTCCGCACATATCTTGAAAATGGCCAAAAATGGTGAAGTGACGATGCCTACTTCCATCTCTCTGGAGCGGTGAATAAACCAAATTTTCAGTACTGGGCTGAAAATAACCCAAGGCAACCTCATGAGAAACCTCTTCTCTCCCCAAAAGTGACCGTGTGGTGTGCGATTTCCAAATTTGGGGTGATTGGGCCGTATTTTTTCGAGGAGAATGGATGAACCACGACTGTCAACGCTAAACGTTATGTTTCCATGTTATAATTTTTTTTAACCTCAATTGGAAGAACTAACGGAGGAAACAGATCTGGGAGGCATCTGGTTTCAATAGGAAGGTGCTACGGCTCATACTGCTCGAGTTTTAATGACGAAACTGCGACAGATGCTCCCTGCGCGCCTCGCTTCTCTGAGGGGTGGCCCCCGCGCTTACCTGATTTAAGCATTTGCGACTTCTTCCTTTGGGGCTATTCTAAGGAAAAAGTTTTCAAACATCGGCCCTATACCTTGGAAGAACTCACGGATCGAATTCTGGAGGAAATAGCCGCTATGCCCATCGAGATGTGCCAAAATGCAGTCAAAAACTTCAGAAATTGCCTTCATCAATGTATCGCTTCTGGGGGGCGTCATCTTTCTGGTGTCATTTTCAGGACTTAATGCATAAAACGGCATGATGTACCAAGTAAAATAAAATAAACCCCATTTCTGTAGGAAGCACCGTTTTTTTTAATAGCCTTTCAAAACGGCGCTGTCTGATTTGCCGCACCCTGTACATAAAAAAATCTCTGCTACTTTCAACGCACTGAGTATTAAAAGTCCATTGGGTTAAAAGATACAATTTAGCGATTTAGGTTAAATTTCCTCATATTTTAAGAAAAAATGTAGATGACTTTAGAAGACTATAAAATGCTCCATGACGATGCTCAGTACATTTGTAAGCTTTTTGAACACTGCTTCTAAACGCGGTACTTTGCATTCCAGGGTGAACTTTTTGAGCAAGTGGAAGGAACTAGAAAACTTTTTTACGAAGAATTTTTTAGAAGTGGCACTCGACATAGCTACTGTCGTGGGTGTTCCTAAAGAACGGTTGGGTTAAGTTGCTCTTAGAGCAGAGATGCCGAATAAACTTTGACCATCTTAATTCACTCCACATCAAAATTAAGTTAACAGTGGAGCAAAAAAACCAAGATAAAATCCTGACTTTTACAGACATAGCGCCGAGGTGGTGGAAAAAGAAGATAGTAGACAGGGCACATTGCATATAATAAAAAGGTCTAATCAGTACGTTGGTGACCCGAGTGACCAGAATATGCGAGGAGCCGAACGTCTGATTGGAGCTTATAAAGCTAACCGATGATTTAAAAGGAAACGGTTATCAAGTGATATAAGTTATCAAGATAAAGCAGTTATACATACCTATGTTATCGGATTATATATATCTACGATATCGGATGTAAAGGCGTAACTTTCGATGTTATTAAATCGAAACCGATTACCCAAGAACGTTTTCACCGTTGACAGTAAATCGATATTGACAGAAAGTACCTAAATAAGAAAACGATATATTATGCTGGCAACACTCTGAAGATTTTTTCCTAGAATTTACATTACGAAATTTCAGATGCCAAGTAATTACGTCAAAATATAAATAAATTGGCCACGTTGAATTGAAGTACTAAACTAAATATGCATTTTCTTTTTGACACTGAACGGAAGATAATTAGTTAGGACAGGTTGTTTTAAAAAAATTGATGAAGTCATCAAATATTTGAAGTTATTGTTCACGTTCATCTATCCGGAACTAGAAAACGAAATAAATTCAAAAAAATAATATTTATTTGTACATTTTGTACGTCTTAAAAGGAAGCCACAATACGAAAATGTGTATATTCTTAGTATACATTACATATTGTTTGTGTGCCAATTAGCTCGAATACATATTATTATGTAGGTAACAGGTAATAAATAATTGCTTTGCAAAGGGAAACTAGAAATACTCGATTTTAAGCGCAGAGTGTTTTTATTTATTTTGTGAATAGTTTTTATTAGATAGAAAAAAGTTAATAATGGAAACTGTCACAGAAATATAATCTTAGTCATTGTATTGCTTTTGAAGTAAAACTTCTTTACGAAAGCTTGACTCGGGGAGTAAGCTGGTGAATGCGTGACGAGAGCGTTACGGAAAGTGTGATCGGGCGAGGCGAACGGTAGTTGAGAGGGAAGTATAAATTAGTGAAGGTAGAAAGAGAGAGAGTTATGTACGTTTCGTATATTACTGTAGGGGCAAGAGAGAGAGGTGCGAGCATACATTTTCTTTCTCTCTTTCTCTCATAGCCAGTTACGTTTCGTATATCTAATACACAGTGCAGGCCTATTGTCTGTATCACATTGTAGGAGCAAGAGAGAGCAGTGCGCGCGCACATTTTCTTTCTCTCTTATTTTATAGTGAATTTTTACTTCAGTCGTATGGTCTAAAGACTCTAAAGCACACTAGGTTTTTAAAGTAAAACGCACGCTCGACACTTGGGGGGTAAAATGATGAATACGTTCCAAAAAAATAAGAAACGTTACGAAAAGTGTGATTGTTACGAAAAGTGTGATTGTTACGAAAAATGTGATTGTTACGAAAAGTGTGATGCGATCGGTGATCAATAAAAAAGGAAACGAAAGCATGTTCAACTTTTGCCCACACTTCGTTTCCTTTTTTAATGTGTTTCAATGTCATATGTTCTTTTATAAGTTAGTGAAGTTTTACTTCAGTCGTGTGGTCTAAAGCACACTCGTTTTTTTTAAAGTTGTTTCTTATTTGCGCGCATGTATTTCTAATGAAGTAATATTTTTTAAAGTGTATGCTTATATTTTTAACAAATTAATTAAAAATATATATTGAAACTCTATTCAAAAGTTTGAATTTATTCAAAGCATAACTTTTAGTATTCAGAATATGAAACGGCTAGCAGTAAAGATTAATCTAAATAGTAATTTCACGCGCCTTGCCTGTCACAAAATCTACGTTATGCCCTTGAAACATTGTTCTTGGTCGATTATACATTTTGTTCTTCAATTTCGAAACCGTATTTCTCTCTAGTCGCAATCAAAATCTATCCAAAAATGAATATGAATAGCCTTGCTCGCAACGCCGCGTATCACGTATTCCAATAGCCTCATTTAGAATACGTACATTCCACATTGGCACATATACGTACGGGATTTGCCACATTCGGTACTGGCACCCGTTGCGATTCTCCACATTTGATACTGGCACATTATGAAACAAGCACTTCTATTACTGGCACGGCGGAATAACTCTGTTGAACCCATTAGTCGCGACATATCCGCCAGACCGCCGCTACGTGATGGGAAATATCCGCGGAGGATTTTAGATGACAGAGAATTCGGTGCATTGTTAGGGCAAAACGCGGCCACTGCATTAGACTGTAATCATTTATAATTTAATAGAATTACTAACCTATTTTGCACAAGGTGTTATGGTACAATGCTTTCAGGGTTTTGTTGCTCGAAATGATTTTACCCGTGTTAATTGACCAGTTCTGAGGGCCCAGGTACTTCTCAAACTTCCCGAGCCCTTCTTTATCCAGCCTTACAACATGATACAATTTAAGCATTGGATGGAAAGGAGATGTTTTCGGCCTAACGCGCCGTTTATACTGTTATTCGCTCAAATGATAGTTTATTCCCTGTTTTACCGCCTGAAAAAAACTCATTTCAATCTGACAGTCACAGATGTCTCGGTGCCTGTAATTTGTTTTCTATTCGGTTTTTTTAAATCCAAAATATAATATTTCCAACTTTTTTTTAAGTGAAAATTTCTTTTGTGATTTGAAACTCGGTGAAACGAAAAATTGTGACCCTAAAAAGAGACAAACACGTACGTCTTTAAAAGTATAGTCGGTCTCCTCTTTGTGCAGTGCTTCGTAGCCTGTCGGTCTCCCCCTTTGTTTGGTGCTTCGTAGTCTCCCCACGCTTATTTACTTTAGTATTCTGAAGGTTTCACTTCTAACACTTTGAATTGCACGCTCTGATTTTTTTAAATGTTTTTTTATTGTTTATTCTTTACTTTTCATTGTAATAAATTTTATTTTATTTTATTACAATGAAAAGTAAAGAATAAACAATAAAAAAACATTAAAAAAAATCAGAGTGTGCAATAGTACTTACAACATCGCTTAATTTTGTTCAATGGGCTGAAAAAGGGCATCTTTAATTTTTTTATATTAGATCGATACTTTATATTATTATTATTTTATATTAGGCTTTGAGGGAAATAATTTCAATCATGGCTGTTGGTAGGGTATTTTTAAAGAAAAGAAGGAGAGGAAGCTCTCGGAAGGGAAAAGTACGAAAGGTTGGTAAGAATCTGGGGGGTCATTGTGCATCAAATTCCATCCCTCCAACTACGATGCAAGGCGGTGGGTCAAGAGAGTCTGGCTGGAGAGGTCAAAAGGCCTCCCTCAACCAGATCCGGATAATTCACACCCCGTGAACCCGGGCACCTCTGCTAATTTACCAAACGTGGTGAACCACTTGTGGTGACCTACGGCAGAGGTGTTTGTTATTCAATAAATGGTTTCTGGGCCAGCGGTACCCGTACTCAACTCTCAAATAGTACCCATGTCCAATAAAATGAATTTCATCGTCATAAAATCTATCTCACGGGATTTAAAATGCTCTGTAATATCACTATAGAATAAGCTTAACAACGAGTTACATCGTTTTGCTACCGACTCTATGTTGGCTGAAGGGTCGTGTAAAGTGCAAGTGAATTGGTCCTGAGAGAAATGCACACAGAGTGCTAAGACCACTGATATTGATTCTATATTGTGATCAGATTTGCATTCCTGCCCGGGAATACTGCTATCTAGTTTGTATATTGTTCTATTTGATTTCAATCTCACCCGTGTCATCAATTGTAATCACAACCTAAGGGTTATGTAATTATGTGAGATGTTAGTCTACGTGATTTTGATGGGATTGTTGTTTTCACAGCATGGCAGTTGCAACATAAATCAACTACCAGCACGAAACGCTTGTAATGCCATCTCATGCTATTAATATACTGCCAACCGGACAACTTTAGAAACACCTTATTTGAAAAATCATTAAGAGTGATAGAACTTTTTTTTAAATTGGTAAAACAGATTACGTAAACCTATTAAGGTTATTTTTCTATTTTTTTCATAACTTTTGAATTAAATTGTCGTGGAACCTATTATACTATAACGAAACTCACTTGGAAAGCAATAATTGCTTTCAGCAACGAATTTTTGTTCGAAAAGAAAATTACGAAATTTACCTTTTTTAAATAATAGGCCACTTGCATGGATTCCATGACGACTTGGAAAAAATCGTGTGGATAGATTTTTTTTACTTAAATTACAAAATGTTAGTAAAAATTTTTAGAAATGTATAGTTTCTTTTATTTTTAAATAAATAAATCGATTATTTGAGCTCGTGACGTCACAGCATTAAAATGTCCCGTCTCCGATTATGTTGCCTTAATTTTGTAAATTTCTCACTGATTATTTTTTTTACATGGCAACACTTAATTTCCAACGATTTCCGGCGAATTTTTAAATTTGCGTTTAACGTTCACTAGATTTATCGTTAGTTCTATGCGAACTTATCCTGTGGTTTGATTTTTTGATAAAGATGGCGGTGTTTTTACAGATGTTACGAAAAAACTCCGTATAATTTATTGCTATTCGTGTGGAAAACGTAATTTTTTTATTGATTTTCTTCTATGTAATTATCGTTTTTTCGCACCCATAAAATTATGTCCCGTCTTTCCGGTTTATAAAAAATGGTCTGATCTTCGGATTGAAATTTTCAAAAAATCGCCAGGTTTTCAAAAATTCGATTAAAAAAAATATATATAATAACCAAAAAGCAGAAGTGGTAGATATTTTTAATAGCACACTACATAATTAAAAAAAAAAAAACTTATACTCTTATCTGTGAAAAATTACTTCGTTTCATCATTTCAAATAAAAAATTTATTACCAACATTGCATTGCATTGGTGCGTAAAAGCACCTGCCGCCAAGACCTAAAAAAACCTCACCCCTTGAACCCGGTCACCCTTGCTAAAACACAAAATGTAGCGTACACCTTGGGGTGACTTATGGCAAGGGTATTGGTTATCCAATTAATAGTTTCTGAGGCGGCGGTATTGCCTCCCAAATTTTTAACTGCTGTTTTAATAAAAATTATCAACATATTTCAAAACCAAAGCTTTCTTCCTCAGAACGCAAACAGTACATATTATTCATTTATGAGGTTTTTCTTGGTCTTGGAGGCGGATGACCAGGACACGCTGAACTCCAGATTCCTACCCACCTCTTAAACGCTTTTACTTCCCAGAATTCTCCTCTCCTTACTTTCCTTAAAAAAAACTCCATACAGCATCCCCAAAGATGACACAAACCGTGAGGGAAATTATTTTCCTCGAGGCCTCCTGCGTAGAGCTCAAGTATAAAAAAAAAACGAGTGTGCTTTAGACCACAGGAATGAAGTAAAACTTCACTTACTTATGCCGTCCATTAACAATATAACAATAACAGTTATAAAAATATTCCCATCAATTCAACTCAACTCTCAACTCTCAACTCTCAACTCTCAACTCTCAACTCTTAACTCTCAACTCTCAACTCTCAACTCTCAACTCTCAACTCTCAACTCTCAACTCTCAACTCTCAACTCTCAACTCTCAACTCTCAGCTCTCAGCTCTCAGCTCTCAGCTCTCAGCTCTCAACTCAACTCAACTCGACTCAACTCATATCATTAATTAGCTTTTCACATTGATAAGCGTTTCATTAGCGTTTAATTAGCGTTTCACATTTTTTTGTAACGTGTCACTTTTTTTCGTAACGTGTCACATTTTTTCGTAACGTTTCATATTTTTTCGTAACTTTTAATACCGTCTTCATCATTTTACCCCCAAGTGTCGAGCGTGCGAAAAGAAGTTTTACTTCAAAAAAAAATTACAGTCTCATCATATAATTATTTTGTCTTATAATAAGAAACAAAAACATTCCCGGAATACGAATAACTTGACAATATTTTAAAATCTCCTACTATCACCACTATAATCGAAAAATGTTGCTTGTGGTGTGATGGAGGGTTAAGCCAGTCGAGGAATCAAACTCACGTCACATGGGTGGCTCACAACTTAGCCACTGACCGGTTATTTTGGTCAATTTGGTCATTTTGACATGTTGACACTATTTATAATAAATGTTTTGTAAACATTGCTTTATACAGGATATCCGGGGGTAAAGTGCACTAACTTCAAGAGGTGATTCTACATGATGGTAGGAGTAAAAAATATGAACGACTTTTTCCGAAATTCCAACATTTTTTTCCCATACAAAAAGAGGTCACTAATAAAAATCCTAAGTGTGAGGTACGATCTTACTTGCTGAGAGCCTGCCGGGCACGATTGTGGCAACATCACATGGTTGCGATAGGCCCGTTTACCACAAAACTACCCCTAAAAGTTGGAATTTCGAAAAAAGTTATTCACCTTTTTTAATTATAATATCATTAAGAATGTAGAATAATCACGTCTCGAAGTTAATGCACTTTACCTCCGGACACCTTGTATAAAAAATATTTATTCTGTGTATATAAAGCAGTTGGAAAATACCGTAGATAAATTATTTCTTTGGCGTCGGGTGTTATTTATCCTAACCACATTTATTTACGACCTCTGTGATTGAGAGGTTAGGCTCTGGACTAGAAATCCGAGGTCGGGGGTTCAAAACCTGGCGTGCGCGTATTAATATATGCGCGTGTTATAGGTCCAACGCTCTTCCTAATATACATTAACGAGTTGTGTAACCTAGATATCGATGCCACTATTGTCAACTTCGCTGACGACACTGTCCTGCTATTCCAAGCGAAAGACTGGCCTACCGTTTTTTCGCAAGCCGAGGAAGGAATTCAAAAAGTTAAATACTGGCTTGACTCAAACACACTAACTCTCAATGTACAGAAAACAAAATACTTACTGTCTAGTCTCACAAATATCACAAAACCAAACCTCTACCCCCAATTAAAAATACACGAATGTAAAAACTGATCTCCGAACCTGAATTGTAACTGCCCATGACTTGAACAAGTAAACATTATCAAATATTTAGGAAAAACTTTGACTAAATTGGAAGCAACATATACAACAAAATCCGCAAATCCATCTACTTTTTCAAACAAACACGTAATTTCTTCAACCTACACCTTTTAAAAACAGTGTATTACTCACTGTGCCAATCACACATCGAATACGGAATTTTAGCTTGGGGTAACACTTATTCTAGTGCCCTCGACCCCATCATTAAAGCACAAAAACTAATAATAAAAATAATCTTTAAACTTCCTCTTACTACCAGCACTGATACGATCTTCAACACCTTCAACATTATGGACATTAAACAGCTCTACGCAAGATCCATCTTAGTTAATTTACATAAAAACAACATAACCCTATACAAAGCAACAAACGATACACAATACCCGAGCCAAAAACAATGAACTCCTCCAAACTCCCTTTTCTAAAACCACCTTTGGACAAAGATACTTTAAATACATAGCTTGCAAACTACACAATACACTACCAGCTACGATTAGACAAAACGAATCAATAACCAAATTCAAATAAGTTATAAAGAAATGGATTATAAGTACTGGTCGTCACACAATAAAATAAACTAGAAATAGACAGAAATATCAATCTACATACGTCCTTACCCATATAAAACAAATTCTCAGTATCTCCATTCTCCATGGTGTAAGACTATCATTCAGAATTGAAACGTTGCTTGATTTGGCTTTAGCCGAGGTAGGGACCAGATCTGAATAGTCAGGTACTTTTTCACCTTCCTTTTTACCATCTCCTTTCCCTTCTCACTACCTTCAGCTTCACGACATACCCCAATTGGGGATGGTATAGTCTCACTTGCCCCAGGCGGTTGGGAATAGCAGGGACTGTTGTGCGGTATTCAGATAAAAATATAAAAGTCCCCGCGTTACCCAGGCTGCACTCATTTTTATTTGAATCAGATACGGACAACATTTGGCCCATAATTTTTAATATATTTGAAACCCAGGAATTTTCTTCCTCGTTATGAACGGACGCCAAGGTGCCACTAACTCCAAGCAAAGATGCCAATTTTAACTCAGATAGTAATACTTACCCAGAAAATACACCCTTTGCAGTCTTGGAATGATTTATCTTTAAGTTGTAAACGGTTGGTTATGAAAATGTATAAAGTTTCCAGAGAAAAAATCTTATACTGTAAGCTTTAAGTTATTTATGAAATGTACTGGAATTCAAGGTAAAGCGTTTGAAAATTTCTTTACTGATTATGAATTTCATAAAATTAAAAGATTACAAAATGGAAATTGTGTCATTGGAAACCTAAAATATATTAAAACGTAATTGTAAACTACCTGTTTAGAATTTACAGATAAATAATTTATATTATTACTGTTAGCAGACTCAAAAGTAATACTTAAAGACATTTTTGGTTCTGAATCTTAATAATAATTTTTGTTTTTCGAGACTTTATTTAAAGGTTAAATTAAATGACTGTCGATAGATTAATTCAAATATAAGCTGCAATTATACGAAAATATAACAAGTTTTACTTTAGAAGCTGAAGTAAGACGAACCTACAAGGTCTGTGGGTTTGTTTTTAAACCCACAGACACACCTACAGTTATATTCCGAGATTAATATTTTTTTTCAAACTTAAATTCTGAAAAAAGAAGAAAGGCACTATCTCCAAGAGATTTTGAAAAGCAGGGTGCTTCATAATTATTATGTCCAGCCAGCGAGTGATAAATAAAATTATTTTAAACGAAAAATGTTTCAATAAAAATACAAATTTGTTATGGATTACTTTTATTTTAAAAAACTTATTCAAAATAGAATTATAAGCTTGAAGTTGTTCATCTTTGAGTTTTGCAGCCGTCGATTCACCTAAAGTGTTTTCCGACATTACATTAAAATCAGCCTCTTGTCCGAAACTGCAACTTTCATCGGGTTCAGGTAAGCCCTGCATTCTGCAAGATGAATTCTCCTTCATAAGCATATCCTGTACATTTAAAAGACAAAGATTTATTTTTATTTTTTTATTTATTTAAATAAAACATACAACGAAGTTGCACTCCCACTCCCACTCCTCACTTGAGAATATTATAACTGTATATTATAACTTTGTGTATTACTGAGAATAATATAACTGTGAATATTATAATCTGTTGTAATAATCACCTGGTAAAGGAAGGGTGCTTCCGAAACCGTTAGAGTGTGAATAAAATAAAAGATGTCTATAACAAATTTATGTGTTTTCATTGTAAATTATGGCGAGCCACAAAGTTAATGCTTTTGACAAATATGAAAAATGTTTCGTGTGTTATGATGAAATACTAAACTCGAAAATGACTAAACCTGGGTGGGGACTTTTTACATTTCAGGCAGGCAAGTAACTACTACAAATCAACTAATTAGTCAATCAACACACAAGACATCCCTAAGAAATCAATCAACATCCTTCAATACATTCACATTTCACCCTCTTAAGCAATCTATTCGAATGCTGAAAATCACCGAAACAATTTGTGGAAGTAATTACCTTCTGATGTATAAGACCAGTTATCGCGTGGGAAAGATCACAGCCATCGTAAATAAGCCTCAATATTTTTTCTACATCTTGCAGTTTCCTCTTTCTTCCAAGGAAATGGGAGAAATAAGGAGAAGGTGGTTTCTGGAGAGAGCCTGAAACTGACGTCACATTAATTACGACCAATGAGAGGCTGCCAATCCCCCTCCCCCTTCGGTTCTCACCCCCATAACGCCACCACAGTATTGAAGGTTAGACAAGAGATAAATGAATTTACTTATTTGTGCCTCCCGAGCTATCTCTCACGTTTTTTCTTGATTGTGTGTTAAAAACGAAGGTGATTTTTTTCTTCTTTTTTATCCCAGTTTAAAAACATGTCACAATTACCAAGGATGTGGTTCAGACGCAAAACTATTTCGCTGCAGCATTTTTTATTGTTTTTTTATTTTATTTTTAAAGTCTCTTCTCGTGAATACAACTAACGTACGTTTCTCTCATAATGCATGGTCTATTAAATGAAGCTAGTATACGCTACATATCATAATCCATTTGATAGGCTTTAGTAGAGGCGGGAAAATAGCGTAAATGTTCAAAAACATTTTCCGATTTGACAAAAACATTGTCCAAATAAGCAAAAATGTTATAAGGATGAGCATTGATTTATCAAAATGGATGGTTCATGAAAACAATTAATCGGTATCACTTCTACGGATTTAAACACACATTTCTCCACAATCTACACGTCTGCCCTGGTGACGGAAACTGTAACGCTGTCCGAAACGTTCGCTAAGATATGATGGCATGATAACTCAAGCAGTATTTTGATACTTTATCGTGAAATTTTAGAAACTTGATATTCAAAATTATAGTAAAATAATTACTGACTACTAAGTGTCAACAGATTTCAAAAAGTTGAGTTAAGCCCGTGCAACGCTGGAGACTTAAGGTAATAATACTATATATATAAAGATAACTGTCTGTGGCTTTCTTTTTTTAAACAAATCATCAGTTGTATTTCCGAGATTAACAAAATTTTACACATTTGACCTTCAGAAAAAGAGGAATTCGTAATCTCTAGTAGATAAATGAATTTACATCCCATTTACATATTAATACCATTTTCACTAAAGCCACCCAAATTTTAGGATTTATACTACGAACATCAAAACTATTTTATTATCTCGATATATTTATTTTGTTATATTATATCTATGTTCGTCCGCACCTAGAACACGCCTCACAAATTTGGAATCCAAGATATATAACATATGTTCATAGAATAGAACATGTTCAGGAAAAATTTCTCTCGTATATCTTCGGAAAATTTTCTCTCGTTTCTTGACGTATATCTTCATTCCATTCAAATGAAGATATACGTCAATTCTTTAAAATCCCGAAATTAAATTGTAGAAGAATTATTTCTGATCAATTGTTATTGTACAATATCCTAAATAATACGGTATCTTCCCCGTATCTTAAACAAAAAATAGATATTAGAGTTCCCGGTCGTAATAGTAGAAACGTATCCCTTTTTTATAACAGCCGCTCCAATACCAACTACTTACAAAATGAATTCATACACCGAGCCTGCCATTATCATAACACACACCTCATATATACAGACATCTTCAATATAACTTTCAACAAATTCAAAGCAACACTATTAGATAAATGTAATGCATCACAACACACCCCTTAACATCCATATTTATATTTATTATATTATTAATCAGATTTCTTTTCCTAATTTGTAATATATTTACATATTCCCTAATTACATACATATCATCCTTATACTCCTACAAGATTATAAGCTTACCATTTATTGTGTTTTTCTATATTCTTATCATGCATATTTAAGTATTTAGCTTCTCCTAACTATTTTTTTCTTAGTTTTTTTTTCTTTATGTTTTATTTTAACTTCTATTAACTATAGTTTTAGTTAGTCTTAGTTTCTTAGTCTTAGTTTTTCTTTATGTTTTTCTTGTCTAATTACTAAAAAAAAAATTATCAGCGAAAACATGTTTTTAGGCTTACTGTTTTATTTTAGCACCCTTTCTTTTTATGTATCTTTGTAAATCTGTTTATTTTACAAATAAAGTTATTATTATTATATCTACTTGAGATTACGAAAAACCACCCCATCCGCTTTCCCCACACCTTAAACCAGAATGTTTGAACTTCAAGAAGAAATTTTGCAAATTTTACAATAAAAATAAGAGGACAACTGCTGTCCACATCTGATTTCAAAAAAATTGCGTTAAGCCCAGGCAACGCTGGGACTTTTTTTCATTTTTATGTGAATACCGCATCCCCAATCGGATTATGTTATGAGGCTGAAGGTAGTAGAGAGGGGAAGGATATAGGGAAGAGAAAGGTGAAGAAGTACCATTTCTAGCAACGTTTCAATTCTGAATAGTGGTATTCCACCAGGGCGATACTGGGATTATCTTTCACTCTGGAACGTGTCGCAAATACACTATATATTATTTTTAATGAATTAATTGTGAAATAACACAAACCAACCACGGAGGCCGTTATATGCCAACTGGGTTAGTAGGTTTGTTTCTTATACAATTATAGATTGATGATCTTTCAAATGACGAGCGAAGTCTACTTGAGATATTGAAAATGCGGAATAAAGCTCGACCAACGCTGGGTGTTTTGACTAGTAGAATTTCTATGTCCGACCAGCAAGTTCAAAATATAATTACCAAGCCTGCTCCAATCCATTGATAATTTACACACCTTCTTTTGTACGAGGATATGTGTATTTTTTTATTCTGCGTATAAAAATCAATATTTGTTTTTTTAGTTGTTTTTTTGTTTGTTCTTATGCTATGCGCTGCCATACCATTCATCCGATTGCCATGAAACTTGGGTGATTTGTTGTGCATATTTCCACGAAGGTTATAGGTTATTTATATTTGTAAGCTCTGTCGTTATGAAATTTGAAAAAAATGAAAATGAGTTTATCTATCTATTTACATAAAAATCAAAATACGTTTGTTTCTGGGTTTGTATGTTTGTATGGGGCCTATGCGATGCTAAACCATTCATCCAATTGCAATGAAACTTTGGGGATTTGATGTGTAAACTGTGCATGCCCGCGCTGGTTTCTGTATACAATAGTGAGCTCTGGCGTCATGAAACTACGCATCGCTAAACCGTTCATCTGATTGCGATGAAACTTTGGGGATTTGATGTGCGCATGCCCACGATTGTTTCTGTTTCTGTATACAATAGTGAGCTCTGGCATCATGAAATTATGCATTGCTAAACCGTTGATCCGATTGCGATGAAACTTTGATGAGTTGTTGTAAGCACATCAACAAAAGTTTATATATATATATATATATATATAAACAGGTGAGCTCTGACATTATAAAATTTATATAAAAAATTGCAATAGCTGGCACGCGATCTGTTTGAAAAATAACTAACTACAGGGACTGAATGTGTGGAAAGCGGGAAGTGGGAGGGGAAATTGGGAGGGGAGTTTATGGGACGGGGGAAACGGGAGAGGGGAGTGGGGAGAGGGAAAGCGAAGAAGGCAGAGTGGGAACGCGTGTGGGGAAGGGGATGCGGAAGAGGAATAGGAGGCGGAAGAAGAATGGGACGAAGGGAAAGGACATGCAGGGAAAAACAATATATTTATTTAGTGGCATAGCAACGCATGCCGGGAACTACAAACCCAGAAACTAGCATATTTTGATTTATATATATAGATTTCCCCTAAAACTACGTGAGGGAAGCCGCGGGTAAAAGCCAGTAACTTATAAAAAATAACCATCCTTTAAGGTCCTGTAATATTTTTCTACGGGACGGGAAATCATGAAGTATAAACATGATGAAGCTATAAAAAAGCCAATATATGCTGGGATTAATAATTCATTATTATATGAACACCATTAATACTCAATAATCCCTTTTAATAGCTTACATCCATCCCCACTTAGAACACAACACACCGGTCTTGACTTCTTTCTATCAAGTTCGTGCTGAAAGATATAAAAAATATATTTTAAACACTTAAATTTTAACCAAAAATTTTACATTTCAAATTACACCGAATCTATTAATTTTCGTTAATTCAACCCCCCTTATACACGACGCGACATTTAATTTTCTGCCAAATCTTATAATTAAAAATTGTGACTAATGGCTTGAACTCGCCAAAGCTTGCCAAGTGAATAAAAATACATAATCTGTCAAGATCAATATAACAATCCAATTTATTTCGTAAGTCCACAACTAACATTAGAAAAAAATATTCAATTACCCCTATATGTGCGCAATATAACAAAAACCCAATATAGGCATTTTTGCAATATCCTTCAGAAATATCGAATAGAAGCAATGCGTACGATCAAAAATTAATACAATAGTGTGGAATTTATTAGGAGCATCTCCTATCCTTATCCTATATTCCTCTTCCTCTCCCCCCTCACCTCAAATAAAACTCCTTCTCCAATTTAATATTAGAGACTTTTTGGATTGTAACATATATTATATATATTTGTCTGTATTTTATGTATAAGATTTTATTGGTTTTATGTTTGTCTTTTACAAATAAATAAATTATGAACTAAATCGTGAATCAGAATCTTATAATTATAATGATAATTTTTTAAGTTTGTTGTTAAAACACATCGTAACATAATCCATCATTTCTCAAATAAAACTTTTCTTAGAACTCCAAATTATAATATTACCATAATATTATACGCACCAAAATCTGAAGAAGTAGCATTAATCATGATTAAATCGGCAAAGTAATAGAATAGTCCCTTAAAATAATTAAAAACCTTTTAAGGACTCTGTTTGGCTTTCGTCCTAATTTTGAATAAACTTTAATTATGGATTTTTAAATTACCCGGCTGCTTTTTCTGTTGAAATTTTTAGTCTCCTTTGTCAATCGAGGCTTTACGTAGTATATAAAAGAAGTGCCTGACAAGAAGCCTTTCCGGATGGGATTTATTTCTGAGCAATTTAAAGTTTGAGTTTTATTAACCCCGAATCTGATTTCATGTAAAATGGGGGCAATAACATCGCTTTTTCCTTTGATATGAACAGAAAAAAATAGTTAAACTATTTGAGCTGGGTTTAATATTTTTAGAGTACTTCTCTGTGCTCATATGGGGCATTTTACCTAATTATGTCATTTACGATTAGCTGGGCTGTTACAGTGACGATGTGGTTATTACTAGCTGGTTCACGCCATGCGTTGCTATACCATTTAATAATGAAAAAAAATCTCCCTGAATGTTCTTTCCCATTCTTCTCGTTCCCCTTCGGCCTCCTCCACCCCCTCCCTCCTCCCGTATTCCATACATTCATTTCTGGTACATTCAGTTTGCAAACAGCTCGCGTGCCACCTATTGCAATTTTTTATATATAAATTTCATAATGCCAGAGCTCACCGGTAGTTTTATATAAACCTTATCCTGACAATAACGAAAACAAAAATAAAGAATTATCCAATTTCGTACAGTCATTCGGAAGTTATGCGTCTATATACATTTCAGCGATTGATTTGTCGCCTTTGACGCCTGAAATAAAATTATCCGCAAATATATCGACTTCGTTTCCACGACTACGATTTGGTTTGTTTTTCTTCTGAGGTTGGCAACTCTTTTAGGGTCAGAAAACGTATAATAAATTAATATTTATAATTTCATAACGCCAGAGCTTACCGTTATACTAGCATACAGTCTATTTTACTCGCATATAATGTAGCTTTCTATTTGTTACAGAATTTCTAAAATCTTTTAGCGGTTTAAGCGTGATAGCGTAACAAACAAATACACGCACTTTCGCATTTATAATATTTGTATAAATGTGCGTATTTGAATTCTTCGAATACTCTGTATTATACATGCGTTTAGTTATTTTGTTCCTACTTTATAATAAATTATTTCATCTATCTACATTATTTATATTTCCTACATTGGTAATATAGACAATCCCCTATGTACACTGATTTCACGTTTCATTGTTATATTGTATTATTATATGTTTAAGCCTTTTGAGGCGTACAAATAAATAAAAAATAAATTATTTAATATCCACATAGACTGAAAGTTTCTGAAATGAGATCTCTCAGAAGTATGTGCGTAAAATCAAAAATGATATTGTTAGTTGTTACAGTTATTGTGGAGATCAAGACAGGATACAAAGCACAGTAAGTTAAATTAAAAATTGGTTGGTTAGATGGTTTGTACATTGGAAATGGAAAAGTATTGCTAGAAGAGTATTAGAACTTATTTATTTATTAGTCTTAAATTAACCCACATCGTCATGTATGTTCATGATAATTGTAGGTATAACCTGTTATAATCAGGGCAAATGTGGACATTTTAAAGCGGTTCAAAACGTTGATCAAAGAAGGAGGTACCGCAACACGGCATAATACCCTAAAAATAAATCACAGTAAAGCTTCTGGTCATAAAAATCAAAGTTATAAACAATCAAATAAGCTCGAACAATCTAAATGGAAAGGCTAAGTCATCTAACGTAGCTAACCACCTGGGGTGACTTATGGCAGAGTTGTTGGTTTATCAAATCACTTGTCATTACTGCCCGGTTTTGCCCATGTTTCAGAACTCTTTTATGGAATGTTTGAACTTGTTGAAAAATGTGTAACAATTATATTTTCCATCTTGTCGCATTGCAAGCTAAAACTAGTTGCAGTTTGTTGTAATTTCAGACTGAGAAGAGGTTGAAGTGTTGAATTATGTTTGAAAAGACCTGAGAAAACCACGAGATAATATAATAGAGAATTCCAGTTCAAATTTTTTTTTTTTTTATGAATAATGACCTTCGAACTTAAATAACTGCATTTTTTTTTTTAGAGTTAGTTTTAATAGTTAAAATAATTGTAAAGGTTTTAATTTTTTGAGATCCCTCGAAAACCACCACATCTTTGATGAATTTTGTGACGTCACCTACTAAATAACGATACACATATTTTATGATTTTTATGTTGATTTCCTTGAATCTTACATCAATCTGTTTCATCTTGTTTATTATTACGCGTTAATTCGTTTATTTATTGCAAATGGCGAGATTAAATCCTTCGCAAAAAACAATATTTGACTTTATGTTTTTGAAGATAATTTTCGTTTAAATGATCAATTCACTGTGATATTAGTGTAATTCAGCATAAGTACCAATGCTGTTGTTACTTTTTTTTCGTTTTATTCTTTTTAAATAGTGTTTGTGATTTATTTTCGTTTTACGATAGGTTTAGGTTACGTCTGAAAATTTGTTTAATGAATTTTCCGCGTGAATTTAATAAAACTTCCATAAAAGTAATATTATTTAATAATTGAAAAGCCTTATGCATGTGAAAATAAATACAAAATAGAGAAATCAACACATTAATTGCGTAACACTGAATCCAAGATGTCATATTTTTTTTATTTTTGTGATTTAACGAGAATATTAAAAATGCACTTTTTAATATTTTTTTCAAAACTGTACTTTTAATATTATTAAAAAAGACATATATTCAGAATCAGCGTTTATTGGTCTATAGTCTATATGAACTTTTTTTTAAAGCCATAATATTTTTCACTGGAGTTCCTTATTGTATGATTGAAAATTGCATTAAAAAGTGTAGACCACAGAAAAACCACGAAATCTGACTACAATGAGATCAACCCATACAAAATTACAAAAAAATAGACATTTCAAATATGGATTTTAAATAATTTTCTGGTCAAAAATATCTCAATTTTAGTAGTTTTATCGCGGTTCTGAATTCTTTGTACATCAGTTCCAATAAATAAAGACAAAATAAATTAATGAGGGTTTTTTGGGTACTTCATAGCTGGTCTGAATTCCTGGCACACTCAGTTCTGATTTTTAAATTTTATAGTTGACACTCAAATTTTAAAAAATAACTGAGTTCAGAACGAGAGTAACAATCACACACAGACCCACAACAGAATTTAGAATGTTTGTTGATGATACCAAAATTAACTATTTTATGAGGTCACTTGATGCCAAAAAAATACCACTCATAACACTTAAATTGGGATTTTGTTTTGTAAACCTTGCATTTCCTTTTCTGTGAAAATAATCAATCAAATGCTGGCATTTCAGTTTCAGCGCTTAGGAACAATGTAAAACAATAGGCCACTTGCATGGATTTCACAACGACTTAGAAAAAAATTGTATGAATAGATATTTTATAAACGTTATAAATTTTTTTTAGAAATGTATATATATATTAGACTTTGCGGTATTGAACATACAGCAACTGTACATCAAAATTATAGCTACACATTACCGAAAGACAAACTAAACCATCACACTGCACAACACAATTACGACACAAGACATAGACATCAACACATGACTCCGAAGACAAAAACTAGGTACATATGGACAAAGACATTATCATAATCTGGCTCCAAAAATTTTTAATTTAATCAAAAATGCAAAACACAAAATTTATTCGTGGATAATCGACAACGGCATTGCATACTACGGTCAGATAACCTGAACAATACAAGAACACACTCCACGCCTGTATTTTTTCTCTTTTCCTCTCAATTATTTTTATGTCTCTTATTTGTTTCATTAATATTTTTTCTATTTTACTGTTTTCTTTTTATTTTCCTTTTATTGTATTTATCTATGTAAATTAAAATATTTTATTTTTTTATCTAATTTTTCTTCCAAGATTAAGATATCAAAATTACTTTAAATTCCTGTCACCTCGGAAGTCACCTCGGAACAGGCTCAGCCTAGTGAGGTGGTTTATACCAAAAAACAAAAAAACAAAAAATGTACATTGTATTTTGTATGTATGTATTGCAATATCTTGGATAATAAATAATTTTAAAAAAATATATATATATATATAATTTTTTTTTAATAAATCCATTATTTGAGCTCGTGACGTCACTACATGAAAATATCCAGTCTCAGATTATGTTTTTTTTTTATATGGCAACACTTTGGTTTCCGTCGAATTTTTGAATTTGACGTTTAACATTCACTAGATTTATTGTTTGTTCTCTGCGAACTTATCCTTTGGTTTGATGATTTGATAAAGATTTGATGATTTGATAATAATGGAAGAATTTTTGAATTTGACGTTTAACATTCACTAGATTTATTGTTTGTTCTCTGCGAACTTATCCTTTGGTTTGATGATTTGATAAAGATGGCGAAGATTGACAGATGTTACGGAGAGGACCCCGTACATTTTATTGTCATTCGTGTGGAAAACGTTATTTTTTAAAAAATTATTTTCGGCTATGTAATTATCGTTTTTCCGCACCCATAAAATTATGTCCCGTCTTTCCGGTTTATAAAAAATGGTCTGATTTTTCGGATTTAAATTTTCAAAAACTTGCCTGGATTTCAAAAATACGTTAAAAAAAATACGGAATGTCTTAGAATATTTGCCTAAACCGGAAAAAAAATTAAAAAATGTGATGCAAGTGGCCTATTACTAGAGTTCCTGATACAGACATAAAGGTCTTTAGGAAAATTACTAATTTTTAAAATAAAAGAGATTGGCATAATTCTCAAATACTTGTTCTCTAATATGTTTCATCATATTATTAACATTGTTAAAATGTGTATAAAATATCTTAGTTTCTTCGCGAAACACGAGATGAAACAAACGGGAAACACTCTTGCAAATTGATAAATTGCCCTTTGCGAGTCCGTTGGCAACGATGCGTTAGATTAAGATAAATAGAGGGGAGAGATGAATATATGTATTCTTGGTAGAACAATATAATTCTGGCTGCTGATAAATAAAGTAAAATTTTATGTTAAAATCTTTGGTTTTAAATTGTCTGAGAAAATCTGAAGGATAAAATACGCGGGTAGGTAAAATTTGTAAAATAATTTATGAACATCAATTTCATTTCATGGTTCCTTCAATCTATATATTCACTAATCAATCGTTCGTTCAGTTGAGTACTAAATTTTGAAATAATGAGAAAAGCAGTATTCGAATATTCATCGTAAATTAAATTTTATTTACACGCGTCTGAGTTGTATATATTAAATATGCTATAAAATACCACTGTGCATAACGTTCCAGTACATTTGCATAACAATTTGAAAAATCCTACTAGTGACATAAATAACATCAAAATTTCGTTTAATTCGTCCCCACTTGGAACACTGCACGCCGATCTGGACTCCTTTCTACCAAGCCCATGTTGAAAGAATTAAAATAAGTTTTAAACACAAATTATAAACAATACTTACACTTTTTAAATATACAGAATCTTTAAACTTTCACAGCTTCAACTCCCTTTATACACGACGCGACGTTTAGTTTTTGACCAAACCTTGTTATTTAAAATGAATAATGGCCTGGACTTGCCAGAGCTTACCAACTCAGTAAAAATTCATATTCTGGCAAGATCAACAAGACAATCCAATTTATTTCATTTGCTCACATTCAGAACTAACATTAGAAAAAAATCCGCAATTCCTCGTATATGTGCGCAATATAATACAAAATTTAACAATATGGACATTTTTAACAGCACCCTTCAGAGATAGCGAATAGAATGATAATAATGTTTACCGAATCGAATAATAATAAATAATTTTATCAATAATAATAAGTAAAAAATCACCTCAAAGACGCTAGAAGAAGTAAGTGAGTCCTAATCCTATTTTCCTCTTCTATTCCACATCTAAAATTAATTTTAAGATATAATACAACTCTATCTCCAAGTAAATCTAACATAGGAGACCTTTTTGGCTTGACTTAATTTAACTCTGTATAGGCATATGTATTTCTGTATTTTTATGTATAAGCTGTTTGTCTCTTACAAATAAATGAACATTTAATTCACAAAAAAAAATTCTAAAATAAAATGGTTTTTTTTTATGCGGGCTCCACACAGGAGGCCCTGAGGAAAATAATTTTCCTCAGGGCCTTTGTCATTTTTGGGGATGCTGTGTGGAGGTTTTTTTTAAGGAAAGCAAGGAGAGGAGAGTTCTGGAAAGGAAGAGGGTTTAAGGGATGGGAAGAATCTGGTGTTCAGTTTGTCCTGGTCATCCGCCTCCAAGACCTAGACAAACCTCACCCAATGAACCCGGGCACCCATGCTAAATCACTCAACGTAGCAAACTACTTGGGATGACCTATGACAGCGGTGTTGGTTATCCAATAAAAGTTCCCGGGGCGGCGGTACCCATTCCCGCCTCCCAAACTCATTAACTTATACATACTCGTATATTTAAATATAATTTGTTTGTTGTTGTTAAACTACGTCCAGTCTGCACGGACTATCAAAGCGGTTATGTAAAGAAAGTCATGCATTTGTTATGTAGGTTGAAACATAGGTGAGATACGCTTAGAAGTAGAACAGGTGAACAATTTTGGCGACATGTGCGGTTCGCGCGTTTTTATACTAATTTCCATTATCCCTATTTCTGTATGTATGACTATAACATCACTAAGGTATTGGAGATTTCTTCCTGTAATGTAATATTGCATATTCTCACTCGTTTATTGAAGAACCGCCGCCATCAGTTATCCAATCATCTCTCAAGGGTATTTCGAAGATGCTCGTGTACACCCATTTCAGCTGCTTATATTTCCCTTGTTTTTATAATAAAATTCCAGGTATTTTCCGAATATTTCCCCGCCAACCCCGGGTAAGAAGTAAGAAGCAGCAAGAAATAATATATAGAATAAAGAAGAAAGGGAGCGGGAGTTAATTTATTAGTTCGCACCCCATCTGTTAGATGGCAGCACAGTGCAGCGAGGCGTTAAATTTCTTAAGAGAAAGAAAAGGAACGAGATCAAAGCAAAGGGGGCGGTGGCGGACTGTGATTAAATCTTATCTGGAAGGAGACATATTTATTAGTGGATCTTATATGCAGGACCTAAGTGAAATAATTATGTTTCCGGAAAACGCTAGATTGCTTTCTTTTATCTTTATATTCGGAAATAAATCGCACGCTTTCTTTGCAGAAAGGAAAAAATATACTGGCAATATTAAAAACACATATATTTTAATCGAAGTTATTATGAATAGGACAGTTGCGGAAATCGGTGTCTAAATACAAAAAATCTTTCAAATGGCTGATAATGATTTCTTTTTTTTTTACGTGAACCTCATACAAATAATAAAAAGCCGTTCACCTTTATCAAGCTTTTTTATAACGAATATTAGCATTTAAAAGTTTTTCTAATTAAATTTATTTTTTAGATTCTTTTCTGGGCAAATAAAAGCTTTCAAGAAAAAACCCATCAGAAACTGACTTAAAATATTGTCATGCTTTCTTACAACATTTCTATATTTCATAATTTGCTGCAAAATAAAATATGACAAAATCTTTTATTTGCTATCTAAAATAGTTATTTTTGGAACACGTTTAAAAAATATCGATTATTTTTTATATTTTATTAAAATTAAATTAAAATTCTGTGACATAGCTTTCCCAGATAATTTATTGATTTGTTTCACTGCTTGATTATATGATTTGAAATGTGTGTTGTATCATACAAAATTTTGTTTGAAAATTTTACAAATATGCCTACGACCTACGGTATAACCTTTTTATGATAAAAATAAAAATATTTTCTCATAATTTAAAACAATTTAAAACATAACTTTACCAAATAAAAGAACAATCTTTCGAATTTTTTGTAGAAAAGAGTCAACACGGCTAAAATTTTATTTAAAACTGACATATTTCCGGTTTTGTCTGTTTATTCCCTCTTAAAACTGATTTGAAAAAACGTATTGTGTTATCCCCTATCAGTAATAAAATGAAATTTACTTATTGCATCTGCGATTCGAACCCACGTCCTCCAGTTTCACATCCGATAATCTTAACCGCTTGGCCACGGAAGCCGTCATACATTTATTACTCACCAAGGTTCCTGTCAAATAATGACGGACCGCAGTATGTATCTTTCCCTTTCAAAGAATACATTAAAATTATATCCTTAAATTTTACCTATCCTACATGATAGATCGAACATAATAATATTAATATAATAATATCACTGCTACTAACAAGTAAGGGAAATCATTGTTTCCGAATATAGCGGTCGTGTTGGTATCTATCCACTGTCTTCATTACATGAATATAACTACTGTTTACACGTGAAGTAATATTATGATATATATAACGTTCATATTTCTTCACGAAACAAACTTTCACGAAGCCGTTTCAACTAAGTAAGCTTTGGTTGAGGCAACTTCAACCCGCTTCAATAACTCGAATCTTCGCCACAACAACTACTTCATTAAAACTAACATTTTCTAACAAGATGTGCTGTGAAATTAAAATCGGATGGTTAGGTGGTACTGAAACGGGGTAAAAGGGGGTGAAAATTGATTTGGAAAAATTAATATAAAAAAAATTGAGATATATTTTCTTTAAAATACTTACTAAAGTTAGTCAAATGCATCTCCGATAATGATGAACCGAGAAAGCTGTGATTCGTGAATTCATAACCGTAGATAATAAAAGTGAGTAAATTAAAGTAATAAGTAAATTTAAGCTTATATTATACTAGCGATTACCCGGCATGCGTTGCTCTGCAACTGAAAGAAAGAAAGAATTTTATTATAATTTACCCCTGCTATCCCCTACCGCTACTACGCCTCCTTTGCAATCCCTCTCCCAGCCCTTTATCCACCCTCCCGCGAATCCTGTCATTAAACTATATGAAATACACACATTTTTCAAACAATTTCCTCGCCGCCTATTGTAAAAAAAATATGCAAACTGCATAATGCCATAGCTCACTATAATATTTGAAACCATCGCGGGCGTGCGCACAACAACTTATCAAAATTTCATTGAAATTCGGTTAATGGTAGGTACAAGTGTATGAACGCTTAAGGACAAAAAACAGAGATATATTCATTTTTATATATTAAGATAGAAGAGTGTCCCGGTGTGGGTTAGTTTCTTAAACAAATTCATATTTTTATTCAGAGATTGATGAAATTTCGAACCTTTTACTTTCAAAACAAGAGAAACACTGTCTTCTTCAACCTTTCACCTTCATAGCCCGCGACATTTTAAGTAACTAATTGGGTGAAAATGTACGCAAAAAGAATTAGTTCGCTTTTTAAATGTCATTTCATAAAAATTCTCCACTCCTAAAAAGTCTAAATTCTCCAGTCTTTCAAAATAAATATCAACTATACTTTTTCCGCTGATTTTCTCATAAATGTAATACTTACAGTGACGGGGGTAGCAGATGTTATGTCATGTAATTTCCAGTGTTCTAAGTGTAGTGTCCTCTGCGTGCAAAATCGTTTATGCCTGCCAGGTAAATATAATGTTTCCTATATCTTTTTGTATATAATAAAATTAATTAGAGCCTTATGAATCATAATAAATGTATAGTGCCATTTAGGTGATTTTTCACTAAAACAGCGCTCTATTACACTAATTATCCAATTATTTTTCTATCTGGACCCTTGGCATTCAAAATATGAAGAAGTAACTGTCTAAACCTGTTTCGAAAACCTCTGTGTAACGCCTGGGCAACGATGAGGACTGCAGCTGGTAAACAGTGCAATTGACGCACGTTTCAAGGTTCCAGTATGTGTTCAGTAACCAGATCTGAATAATAAGGTTATATTAGATAAATAAAGATTCTAATAAAAAAAATGTATGTAAAAAAATTTGCTTGCATTTGAGATGCTTTGTTTGTTCGTCTAGTATTTCCATGAAATGTTCTCTGTTTGTATTATTAATTAATACGTCAGTCAAAGATTTGCGTAGTGTGTAGCATACATAGTAAATGGTGTTGAAAAAAAACGCTTTACGCCAATATCAACTGTGGGCAGGAAAAACGTGGGTAAAAGTTAACATAAACATAAATTATACATAAAAAAATTATTATATAAGAAAAAATGTATATTTTAACATATATATATTCCATTAGACGATAAAAATTATATTTTAAAAGCACTGGTAAAATCTCTGAAATTGAATATGTCTGTTGCTGCCGACATCAACTATAAACTGGAAAATCGGAGAAATTTACATAAATTCGCTTAGGTTATTAAATATGACCCTTTAAGATTTGCATAAGATGATGTAAATCAGTTTTCAAAAGCAATGTCAGGTCTATTAGGACCTCAATTATTGAATAAGCCTCCGGATCTAATAAACTTCCGTTCCTCACTGTTTCCGGTCTCCGTCTTCCACTTCCGGTATGCAGCCGGAAGCCTTTATTAATTCTCCTTTCGCGCTAATTTGCACCCTCAACTTTCAGCTTCAGATTCTTTTCAGGAAATTCATTATTTTCATAGCTGTTACAGAAGTTGTTGGTTGGTGCTTGGTTCAAACGTCAAATTTATCTATTTACGTTCATAACCATCTTTAAATCGCTAATGATATTCATAACTCTTTTTATGGGTGAAATTTGCAATAAACATATTAATAATGTTCTTTCCCGTAGCATTCCTGATTCATTCTTGTATTGTAATACAAACAACATTAAAAATACTCATTTTGTCTTTCATTCTAAAGTGAAAATGACAAACCTTAAAACAAATCAATTATTTCTTAAAGTTGGCCAACTGAATTTTTATTTGACATTTTTTTTTTAATGCTTTAAATTTAATTTTATATTTGTACCTATTAAAGAGACAACATATAAAAACACAGAACTTTCTTGATTTACAGTTTCTATTTAATTCTTCTTTACTTTAGTGTTATTAAATTTATTAAGTAGTTAATATTATTCTTTATTTGTTTATTGTTCAACTTTACGTTTGACTGAAGAATTTTTTCTTGAAATTACCAAAAAAGTTTTATTAATCAAGAGAAAATATGGTTTTTAAGTAATAATTATTTAGCAATTTGTTAACTTTGAGGTACAAAATAAATATATTTTACTTATGTTTAAAAAAAAGTTTAATGATATTTATTTACGTTATCGTTTTTTTGTTTTTGGGGTGTTACGCCGTGTTGCACTACCTCCTTCTTTAGCCGACGTTTTGAACAACGTTGCAGTGTCCATCAGGGCAGATCCGGCAGATCCGACAGATGTGTAATCGTTAGTGGTGAAATGTGTGCTTATTTAATTATAAGCGATACCATGTTGCCAGATCCACTCCACTACGAGCTGGTAGGCATTACAATATACTTCAAAATGATTGTATATTTCAATTGCCTCCGTAATCAGGCGTGCTACAGTAAGAACTGGTTCCAAAAAACTGTTTCTCGAATCTAATTTCCTCCATTGATTGCTAGTCTAAAAGGTTTCTGATTTTTTGTACTACAGTAGCTAAACGTATTTGGAGACTAGTTCAAGAAATAATTTATATGTTCTGTTAGTGACTTTAAGCAAGTACTAACCGGCTAGCCTAGCCATGAAATTTCGGTGTGCATTTTTACAATGTATATATGGATGTATGTATGGATATGATGGTTAGAAATAAACATAATACTATAATATAACAAATAAACATTTTTTTGTGTGCCGTTATATAAATAAAATTATAAAAATAAATTTATAATTTCCAGTCAAAGCTATAGATGTAAGATAACTAGTAATTAATCTTAGTTAACTCTTCCGCAGCCAACTGGGGCCGAAGGTAGACATCAAAATCACTATCCTTCTTATATCTACTTAAATAAATGAAATATATTTTTAGTATTTTAGATATTCCTGCGCAAATTATTTATTAAGGATTTTAAAGTGCAGTTTAAAAAAAATGTGAAATAATCGTTGATGACAGGAAAAGATATTTGGTCAAATATATGTAATATTCCCTATACAGGTAATATTCCTCGCCAATAATAATCAAATAAAAAAATTAAAAAATTAAATAAAAAATAAAAGGGGATTTCTGTGGTTGAAATGCAAAAAAAATAAATTCATGGGGTCGTTGACCGACCCACTTGGTCACGGAATTTATGTTTGGCATCTTGGTCTATCGAGAGTTATTAGTCACTAGTTATAAATCAAAGTTATAAGTCTAAGTGATAGGGTATAGGTTAAATTTATATGTAGGTGTTTTCTCACAAAAACAGCGCGATAGGGTCGATTCGAATATTATTATTATTATAATTATTAAAGATAGAATTCTTTGTAGTATATAAATGAAAATCACTCTTTCCGTATTAGAAATCACCACAAAAACTGAGCAAGGCTAAAATGACGGCTTAGAACCGAACAGGACACTTGTAATACTGTTTTAGGGTTTTCGTTTATTTAAAGCCTCTATTGTTAGTATTTTCTAAGATGCTTATATTCTTTGAATGGACTGTCTAGACAGAAATATTTCAAGCTTAGCAAACATTATGGTGAAGTTATTAGTACTTTAGTGTTATTATTTTCACACATTTTCTATATCTGTAAATAAAATCACCTGTTTGTTTGTCTCCGTAAAAAATCTGTGCGTATCATAAATACTTTGATATTGTAATACTTAATGGAACTTAATTTGTTTGTAATCTTTTTTTACAAAGTTTATCATTTTTTTTGCAACGACTGCTTTTTTCCTAAATAAAATAAAAAAAAACTCTTTCATATTATTTCTTCACTAAACGAAGAGGGTGTTTTCAGAGAAAGGAAGGAGAGGAAGTCCTGGGATGGAAAAGGGTATGAGAGGTGGGTAGGAATCTGAGAATTGATGTTTCCAGGAGTGACGGACGTATGAATCAATCGCTTCCATTGGGGTGCAAAGCGATAAAGTCCGGCTGGAGAGGTTTTTATTAGGTCTCCCTCAACCAGTCTCTCCTGATCCAGCCCGCTACGCTGTAGGTGCGCAAATGCATTCGCCACCAAGACAAACCTCACCCCATGATTCCGGGCACCCCTGCTAAGTCAATAAACGTATCGAACGACTTAGGGTGACCCTTTTTTTACATGAGTTCCAAACAGGAGGCTCTGAGGAAAATAATTTCCCTCAGGTCCTATATCATCTTTGAGGATGATGGCGGAAGGTTTTTTTTAAGGGAAAGAAGAAGGGGAGAGTTCTGGGAAGGAAAAAGGTGTAAGTGGTGGATGCTTTGATCATCCACCTCCAAGACCTAGCCAAACCTCACCCTATGAACCTGGGCAATCCTGCTAAATCACCAAACGTAGCGAACCACTTGGGTTGACCTATGGCAGAGGTGTTGGTTATCCAATAAAGGTTCCCGGGGCTGCGGTACCCATTCCCGCCTCCCAATTTGACCCAAAACGGATGTTTTGGTTATCAAATAAATGGTTCCCTGGGCGGCGGTACCCATACCCACCCGAAATAACCTCAGGTTAAGGTTTAAGGTAAGGTTTATTACTAAACAGTGATTTAAAAATTGACCATCATAAAAGTGAGTTGTAGTTAAACCAATTTTTTTTAAGTAGATCATGCATTTACAAATAAGTATTGAAAAACTTCTAAGATAAAAGCAATTTTGTTGGCCTCACTAAGGTTTGCAAAAGTATTTATTCAACCCGGTTTGGATTACAATTCTATCAATGTACTTGTTTTAAATTCTATAAAAAATATTTTCTATATACATACCAACATATTACGTGAAGGCATAACCATAAAGCAATCAGAGTTTGTGTTAATTTGACTTACATCAGTGCAGTTTAGCTAAACTTTGATTTATAGTGTACCAATATCGTTCGCCGTAACCACAAATATTTACTTCCAATCCCTTAGGACGGGGAAACTCGTTTTCCATACCCAAGAGCGATCACCGCAAGCATAATATATTCGATGGCTACCTCCGTAGGAATGCTTTTCTCTGCCCATTGCACCATATTTTGAATTCCTTATACAAAAAATTATAATGGATTAAAGTGAATGGATATGTGGTTAATGGAGAGTAGTATCACTTTACCGTCCTAACATTACCATTCTTTAAACGATTTCACTTTAACGCGGGTTTTCATTCTGCGACAAAATATCCTAATAACAAAACAATATCTACTAAAACTTAACCAAACCTAACAAAAAATGGGACGAAAACAAAACAATCATCCTGTAATTATTGTTCAAAAATAGCAAAATGGGACAAAAAAAACAGATAACAATAATGTATTTATTGTCTTTACAGGATATCTGTATTACTTTTGTCCCACTTTTTTTGGTTAGATTATATTAGGTTTAAGTATATATTTTGTTGGAGGATGTTTTTGTCCGTAGAACATTTTGTTGGAGAATATTTTTTTGGGGATATTTTGTCACGGGATGAAAAGTAGCGGAATCTATTTAAACATTTTTCAGAGTAAAAAGTCAAATGAAATAAAAATCTGATCGCAAGCCATTTTTGCCTATGATTTTTAGTAGTTAATTTGAAAAAACACACACTTACGGCGCCAGAGCTCATAAAAAGTAGCGTTCTTTCCCAGAAAGGAGTCAACCGCCGGAAAAATTTCTCCCTATTTTTAGTCTAGCACCAAAACCCGAAAAGTTTTCAGCTTTGATAATGAAAAAAAAACTTTGATTTAGAACAGTAGTGGTAATACAGAATTTCGTAATAGAATCGTTAAATCCATACCAACTACCCGAGATAATTTAAATATATTTTGGGTTCCTGAAAAGAGATGGTTGCCAAATTCAATATTGGGGCTTACGTGCGATTCGTGGAGGGACGACAGTTGTGCATTGGTATCTGCGGACCCTGTACAGTACGACCAGCCACTTTAAATTTATTTATTTCATCCAAAAAAATTTCCTGAATTTATATAAAACAATATCATATTATAGTCGTGTTTTGGTTACATTTTAGTATATTTTCCCTTTGTACTTTTTATTTTCTTCCTTTCCTTTTACACAGTAGTAAAAATAACATATCTTAATGACAATAATATTCATTTACTTACAAAGTTAAAAACATAAGGTTATAATGCGTAAGTAAGTTAATATATATAGTTTTATTACATTTTTGAAAGAATAATGTTATAATAATTCATGTCACTAGAGCAGTATCAAAATAAGAGAAAGAATAAATATATAGGTAAGAACTGTTATATAGAAGTAACATAATTTCGCCTCACTAGGCGAACCAGTATTGAGTTAGATTTTTTAGTCAATTGTTTCTCGTAATTTTGTCTATGGTTTACTTTACAGCAATACTTTATTTCAGTTTGCATATATACAATACAGAAACAACAAGGTTATTACTACAATAACTGTCAATGATAAGGCGTTTGGGTGAGGGCACCAGTAAAGGCTCGATCATTAGAACATATCCAAATTTTAACATTTTTTTAAAACTCTCTCTGTGTTTGACTCAGTTTGATATTTTCTGGGAACATGTATTCTTGTGGCAAAGTATCTAAAACTGCGTTGACTAAAGGTAGAAGAGAGTGCTGGAACTTGCAATATGTCTTTTTTCGAATTACGTGTAAATCTTAAATTTTTTTTCGTCAAATACGTGTTTGTTTTTAAAAAAAAGCATGAGAATAGTTTTTACATAGAACTGTCGAACATCGAATACTCTGATTATGTTGAATATTAAGTCACTGTTTGCAGTTAGAGAAGTTTGAGAAAAAATTTCATAATTATTTTCTGCGCCTTTTCGACAGGATCTAGAGCTGATGAAGTAACCCCTCCCCATGCAATGATATCAAACTCAATGATAGATTGGGTGAGTGCAAAATAAATCATTTTTAGAAGTTGTAAGTTAAGAAAGTTCCTTATGGATCTGAAGAAATGTATTGTTTTTCTAATTTTATTTGCAATGATCTGAGTATGTAGATTCCATTTGAGGTATGGGTCAATGGTGAGGCCGAGGTATGAAGTGCGCTCTATAATGGGGCACTCACTGCATTCACTAAAATTCGTACAGCTATGTATTTATATGGAATAATCATCATAAGGTTGGCATGTAGTATTGATGCTTGAAGTGACATATTTTATTTTCTTCGTGTTAAGGATAAGAGTGTTGTCAACTAACCATTTTTTAACGAAGTTAATATTTCTTTCAGCTTTTTAAATACAGCTAACCAATTGGAGTCTTCGAACAATA
Source organism: Limnephilus lunatus (assembly GCA_917563855.2). Classification (NCBI taxonomy): domain Eukaryota; kingdom Metazoa; phylum Arthropoda; class Insecta; order Trichoptera; family Limnephilidae; genus Limnephilus; species Limnephilus lunatus. The sequence goes on along the minus strand of OU830594.1, from coordinate 86,479,812 downwards.
GGACAGAAGCGTCTGCAAAGCTGACAATGTTTCCCTGAATTTCAAGGTTGCAAAAGTTGTTAATATATAGTAAGAATAGAGTCGGTCCCAAAACTAACTAAACTAACCTCCTCTGGAAGGCTAACTTGACTCTGGCTTCGATATAGCCCCCGTGCCTAAGCTGGTCACTTACGTCGGGTTTCTAGCGACCAAATATTTTAAAACATCGGACCAAAACAAAAACATTGGCTCAAGGCCACATTGTTTTCAGTTTTTCAGCAGCCACGGAAAATATAAACAGTGGCCCTGCCCGATGTTTCACGTTTTATCAATTATTACGATTTATTTTGACAAAATGTTTAATTTCGGAGGAAATCGAAAGTATCATTAATCCAACAAATGTTGTTAATAAAGAAGGCGGAAATAATCTAAATAGTTCTTGGTATCCGGTAATTGACGACTACACCAAAACTAAACGCTAAAAACCAATTTTAATTTTACTGTTAGAACGGTTCTTATAGGTTTGGAGTTGGCAATACTGTATCGCATCTACATACATACATAACACACAATAATTCACAAAATCTTTGAAAACAAATCTGCCTAGATGATGAATACTGTAATGCTGTCCGAAATGTTGGCTAAAGAAGAAGGTAGCGCAACACGGCATAGTAACCTAAAAATATATCACTAAAGTACTTTGGCTGTGAAAACCTCAAATCATACCCATTTGGTTCAATGTTTATGGTAATGCATGTGGAAACGCATCGCAGGCGACTCCCTTTTTAGAATTACACAAAGCACATCAATGGAAGGCATGTCGGGAAGATTGCTTCGATCGAAGGAGATTAGATTGTCATTTCGATTCCCTTTATACGTACTCTGATATAGTCGGGTCTTTGACACATTAAATTCGACGAGTATTACCTCATAATGATAAAATCTCGAGTGAGACAACCAATAGCTTTAGAAACCATTTTCCTGTTCTGCTATCTCTAACGACCAGCTGAGGTCATCAAAACGCCTGAACTTCTTGCTTAAAAACAATTTATAACGTAGTACTAATTCTAGGTGTTTGACTAGGGGAATGGTAGATAGGTATTGTTAAAAATGGTACCCTTACAACTCGGCAAAGAACTTTTTTTTCATAACTTTTCAAAAGGGGTGTTGAAATTGCATGATTCTGAGTTGTCATAAAAGCGTTATAAATATAGTTTTGTCTGAAAATAAATAATCATTTTATTTGTTTTTGGATTAACTTGAAGAGCAAAATCTCAAATTGAAATATTTATTTATTGAAGACATTGGAGGTTATTCACCACTTACCCGCCCTGGTGTAAGTAACAGATGGTTACTCCTTCAAGGCTCTCGCAAGGACTCTATTATTTTTTTTAAAGAACGAAGCTACATTTAGTTAAGAACGAATTTAGACCTCCAATGTCCCTGCATACATTATTAGTAAGCAGTATGCAAGTGCTTAGCGGTAAATACAAGATACAATTTATTGAAAGTCCACGAGGTGGCAAGCGCTGGGTGATTGTGTCCAGCGTATCCCACAAGCAACTGTTTGGGAGGAAGACACAGTAATAAGGGCATGGCAAATGGTTGGGAGTCCTCTCCAATCGATTAATAGTCCCAGCAATATTATTCAGCAGGATTCTGCTCTGACCACTGAGTTAATTCGATCCAATCCCCTTCTGTAATATTTAACTGTATCGTACTTCGACTAAGAACTGCTAACAGTATCTTCATAACAAATATTTTTATTGGTTGTTATCTTTATATGATTTATATGATATATGATTTACAAGATTCTTCCCGAATGCAATCTAGATAGTAGGTAAATTGATTTTTTATTTTTTTTATTTTCATACAACTTATGTAGTAAAACCTCAAGTTTTAATATTTAATAATTGAAGGCAACGTGAGCTTCTCTCAAAAGCAATCAGAAGAAGATTCGATCACATCTTGAAATTGAACCCAAAACAATTGAGCTCAATAAAATTCATATATTTACCCTAGACTTGTAGAAAAAAGTCAATAAATGTCGCAAATTGAAATAAAAATGGATATATTTATCTTGTGTAATGAATACGAGGCATAAGTAATAAGGCAATGATGTTAAAAAGTAATTCAATACCAAGTGTACTAAAGCAAAAAGCAACCAAAATACCTCATAAGGTTTTTCCAGCCATGTAAAAAATTGTCCTTAGCCACAGGTGTCCATTTCAAAACAGGATAAAGCAAATAAAAATGCATGAAATTAATGTATCTTTAAGTACCTACTGGTTTATATAAAATTTAAATAATACACACAAATATATAATTCAAACGTTAATTCTTGATTTATGTTGTAATTTTAGCAAGAAAACGATGTTATTATACTTCATCGGGGCTTGTATGCTTCAACTCCTAGACACACTGTCCCAAAGAATCATTCCCACTCCTTCATACCTTTTTCTTTTCCAGAACTTCCTCTCCTTCCTTACCTTTAAAATATCCTCCGCAAATCATTCTAAGAGATGACAGAATATTTTTCTCAAGACCTCCTACGTGGAGTCAATGTTAAAAAAAATTGAATATTTTTTACCCATTTTACACCCAATGCCGACCATATTTCAGTACTACAGTAGCTTTTTTTTCACTAGAACTCAACAGGAGGCCATGATAGAGTAAATATTTAACTCATCTAAATATGCTACTACCATTTAATATTGAAAGTCAAGATAGAAGGTCGCTGAGGGCCTGGTAGGAGACAAATGTCTTGGCTGCGAAATATACGAGAGTGGAGCGGCATTAGAAGTGTGGAGAAGCTATTCTGGGCAGCGCAAGACAGAGAGACATTTTCAAGAGTGATTGCCAACGTCGGAGGGACCTGATAGGGCACACAAAGAAGAAGAAATATGCTGCGATTTTAGTGAAACCTGGTCGGCAATAAACAAAAAAAATGATGTTAACAAAGTTATTGCTTTATTTCAGTCGAAAATTCAGTTAAATTTAACTGTAAAAAAATAAATGCTCATTTTTTGCGGATTGTCATTTCCTACATAACGTTCATTACGCTAAACAATCATAAAATTGACAGTCCAGAAGAAAAATGTTTCTGCTGATTTACTGTTTTTTACTTTAAGAAATACAGCATGGTTTTTAAATTTTTGGAAGATCTGACGTTATTCTTCGGGACCATCAAAATATTTTCACTCTTTTCTTTCCAATAGAACAACCATCTCTGTTTTACTTTTCTATGCGTCTATTGCGCCACTGATTTGGTTTCCTTTCAAAACCAAACAAACAGAGGCTTTATTTTCCATTTGCTAAAAAACCCCAAAAATATCATTCATCCCCTAGCGTAAAAAACGTTTTATTAAGTCGGGGTAGACTATTTAACTTGAGCTCCTTTCTCCCCTACGACTAGCGATTCATAAGGAAACCCCAGCGCAATTTCTCTTCCTTCTCTCCTTACAGCATCCCTATTTATCTGGATCACTTCTCCCTCGATAGGGAATATTTATTCCCGAATTATACCGAGCGCATCCAGCTCCCGGCTGCACAACACGAGGTGCTGAAAACTTTGGCCTAGAAAACTGTGGGATGCAGTTTTATCATGAAAAAATAATATTCTATTTTAAATCATTTTTTGCAACTCTAAAATGAAGGATAATGGGTGTTGTTAGATCACATACTACCTGAAGGACGTCAAGGATATGACGAGACAAAGAAGAGCAATATCAGTTAGAGCAAAAATGCTCTCGAGGCATAAGGCATTCGAAGGCTTCTAAGTTATCCAAGCGTTTTCCTTTACACAGAGTTTTCGGAATCAAACATAGACAGTGACCTTCCTTTGCATGCAAATCAAATACACACCGCCTGCCTGCCAGCCCGCTCGTTAGACATTCTCCTTTATGTATTATATATTTCAACTAATTTACACAAAACCTTGAAAAAATTATATATGTACCTATAACTTCCTCATGAAATACTCCATGACAGACAGACGCGGAAGAGGACTTTAATCTTACTAATATTATAAACGTGAAAGTTTGTACAGATGTATGTGTGTTTGTTACTCTTTAACGCAAAAACTACTGAATGGATTTGAATGAAACTTTACAATAATATAGCTCATACATCAGATTGACATAGACGCTTTTTTTACATGGACTCCACACAGGAGGCTCTGAGGAAAACAACTTCCCTCAGGGCCTATGTTATCTTTTGGGATGCTGTGTGGAGGGTTTTTTTAGGAAGAATGAGAGAAGAGTTTTAGGAAGGAAAAGGGTTTAAGGGGTGGGTAGGAATCTGGAGTTCAGTGTGTCTAGTCATCCGCCTCCAAGACCTAGAAAAACCTCACCCCATGAACCCGGGCACCCCTGCATAAATCACCAAACGTAGCGAACCACTTGGAGTGACCTATGGCAGAGATGTTGGTCATCTAATAAAGGTTCCCGGGGCAGTGGTACCCATACACGCCTCCCAAATTGAAAATATGATTTATAAAGCTAGCTAGGAAGGGGACGCGGGAGGAGACCGGGGACATACGGGAAAGGTGATTCAGGTGGAAGCAATGTATTTCTATGAATATGGCCTTTCAACGCATGCCGGGAACCAGATAGTTTATAATATGTAGAGATAAGAAGAATATTAATCCCTTTATTTTTTTTTCAAAACTATGGTTACTTCCAATGAATCGGAAAAATTATTATGATGAAGACGCCTTAATGTTCTTTGATTATAATTTACAAAGTACGAGTAGTTTTCCTGATTTAAAATTATGGGAAAGTAATTCTAAAATCAACGTTTAAAAAGTTGTTTCTATATGTATAATATAAACAACTGAAAAGACGAAATCTTCAGTTTCCATAGATTTTTCGTCACCCACTAAAACCCTGAATTTCCCGAAGTATAAGATGAAAAATCTAACAGCTCATCCGATTATACAGCAGCCTGTAAAACTGTTACAAACGAGAGATTCTCTCGATAAAGGGAACCCGGAATAGTAAAAAGAAATAAGCCTCATTGAGTTAAGTTATCTGTATAATTCAACACCGTGAAAAGCACTCAAATCTCTGAGAAATTTTCTTTTATATTTTCAATAAATTCTTGTACTGATATAAATATAATGAACGTTGTCAAAGAGATTATTACTATGAAGAACACATTATGGAAGATTGTGCCCCTAATCAGTTTCCCGAAGTGATATCTTTAGTGAACCAAAAGACTTCCGATGCCGTCGACTGCCTAAATCTCAGCATCCAACATTCAATTTTATTTATTTCTTTAGTAGCTGGTTCCCGGCATGCGTTGCATTGCCATATTCAAAGAAATAAATCGTTTCTCCCTGGATATCTATCTCCCTGCATTCTCCCGCGTTCCCTTCCACCTTCCCCGCCTTCCCACTCCCCTTTCCCGCTCCGTCGTTTCGCCAACCCCTCTCCCTAGTTACATATATTTAGTCAAAGTATATTCAATTTTCAAACAGCTCGCGAGCCAACTATTAAATTTTTTTTATTAAAATTTTTATTTTTCATAAATTAAAATCGGTGCTAAGCAATGCTATAGAGACATTTGCATTTCATTATCTCTCTGATTTTTCATTATATCAGATAGAAAATAATTAGTTTTGATCCCAAAAAATATAAATATTTGAAAATAAGTATATTAGATTACGTAATAAATAAACTGCCAGTAAACCATAGGTTATTTAGATAAATAAATAGGATATAAAAAATCTCTTTTGTGAAGGCTCCAGTAACCAAGGTAAACAATAATATTTGAGATTAATTTGTAATATATTTTAAAGGTAAATTTAATTACATATATTTTATTTTGATAGCAGTATTCTAAAATATAATATATTATAGATTTGTAACGTTGAAAGGTAAAAGGTTTAAATTAAAATATTTTATTTGGGCATTTTGAAAATTATTTGTTGACAATTGACAATTAACAAATGATATTACTAGGTAACGATAGTTGCTTGGTTACTGGAATGTAGGAACTAATAATAATAATCATTTTCGTGTTGTTTTGTAAATTGATAATATGTCATTTACAACCAACCGAAATGAAGAGCGGTCTGTTATGTCATCTACACAGATGAACAATGATAGTCTAAGACCACCAAAAACAAAAGCAGGTATTCCTAGGCAGCGTATGAAATGGACGAACGATGTCAATATGTTCATCGTTCGTTCATATTTTTATGTAACTAAATTAGAAACAGATATGTTATTGTATAGGAAAAAATTACATTTAATTTTCTCACAAAATTATCCGATTCCCCAAGTAAACGAACAAAGATTAGCAGACCAAAAGAGGGCAATTTTCAAAAATAATTTAATTCCTGTAGTAACATTAGATCAGATAAAAAAGGAAGTAGCAGATAGATTGCAATTAGAAAATAATTTAGAGCAAGTTAATACGAGTAGTAATGTTATATCAGATACATTGAACGTAGATAGTTCAGATAATATTCTAGTCGAAGAATCCAATGATATTACAGTAGACTCAAATAACTTAGACGTTATTTATAATCTTAGGGAAATCAACATTGCAAATTTAAACTTACTAGATGAAAATATTATAGAATTAGCTAACTTACTTCATAATAATATAAATAGATATATAGATATAGAGCCCACAGTTAGACCAAAATTACCAAAATTACATACGTCAAAGAAATTATCTAAATTAATTTCTGAATTAAATAATATAATTTTACCAAAAATTATATTTGATGACATTAGTTTTTTAGATCTTCATACAATAGTGTATGCTAGTGCTATCACTATATGTAACAAGTTAGGAGTTAAATTAACGTCTTCTGATGATAGATCATATAATTATAGAAAACCAGAATGGCAGAGTAGATTAGAAAATGATGTAGTATTTTTAAGAAGTAGCATAGCTAGAGTAATAGAGTATAAAAATGGAAATAGAAGTAGGAATATTTTGAGACATGTAGATGTAATTGGGAGAAAATTTGGTTATAGCATTGGTAGTAATAATAATGAAAATATAATCAATGATTTATTAGATTTGTTAAAACAAAAATTAGGTGTAAAAGCTAGTAGATTAAAAAGATATAATTATACGTATAATAAAAAAAATAATAATAAGTACCTAGATTATTTCAGAAAAATGAGAAAATATATTATTCCAAACTTGACGATAAACAAAATATTATTTCGAATAATAATAATCCGTTGCCATCTGAATCAGATATGCGCGATTTTTGGACAAATATTTGGAGTAAAGATATAAAACATAATGAGTCAGGTCCGTGGATAGAAAATGAAGAACTCAATTGTTCAGACATTGAACAAATGAGTTTTTCTGATATATCGGTTGAATTGTTAGCCAAAATTATAAAAAATACTCATAATTGGAAAGCCACGGGTTGCGATTGGATACATAATTTTTGGTATAAACGTCTGACTACTTTACATCCCCTTTTGGCAAAAAATCTTTCAAAATTTGTCAGAGAACCTCAAAATTTTCCAAATTTTCTAACTAAGGGCATTACTTATATGTTGCCTAAAAGCGAACATATTAATAATCCCTCTCAGTATACACCCATTACATGTTAACCGACAATATATAAAATTTTAACCTCTTGCTTGACAGATTTAATATACACTCATTTAGATGAAAAAAATGTTTTATCTGAACAACAAAAAGGTTGTCGCAGAAAACATATGGGATGTAAAGAACAATTAGTTATTGATTCTGTAATTCTAAAACAGATTCAAACCCAAAAACGTAATTTACATATTTGTTATATAGATTACCAAAAAGCTTATGATAGTGTCCCGCACTCGTGGCTGATAAAAGTTTCAAATATATACAAAATTAACCCAATTATTATTAGCTTTTTGGAAAAAATTATGGCATTTTGGAATACCGATTTGCTTTTGAATTTGAAAGATAAGAAAATTATAGTACCGGGCATTTCAATAAAAAGAGGGATTTTTCAAGGAGACTCATTGAGTCCTCTTTGGTTTTGCTTAGCATTAAATCCTCTATCTAAAATGTTAATTAAAAGCAAGTTTGGAATAAAAATTAAAGGTAATACTAGAGAGAGAAATATAATTTCTCATTTATTATTTATGGATGATTTAAAATTATAATCAAATTCTGAACCAAATTTAGAGAAAATGATTAAAGTAGTTAAAATTTTTTCAGATGATATTAAAATAACTTTTGGTTTAGATAAAAATGTAGAACGATCCATATAGAGAAAGGTAAAATTGTAGATGGAGACGAGGGTATATTTAGAAATTTCAAAATTGAAAGTATGAAAGGGGGTGAGGTTTATAAATATTTAGGATATCCGCAATCAAATAGATTAGATCATACTAGTATTAAAAATGATATTAGGATTAAATTTAAAACTAGGATCAGAAAAATTTTGAAATGCAATCTATCTGCTAAAAATTTAGTAAAGGCGATAAATACTTGGGCAATACCTCTATTAACTTACTCATTTGGCATAATTCAATGGTCTAATACAGATTTAGATAGCTTAGAACGATTAATTAGAACTACATTAACTAAATGTCATTGCCATCATCCAAATTCAGCTATAGAACGTATTAATTTACCCAGAAATTTAGGAGGTAGAGGTATAGTCAAAATAACATCTTTAAAACATTATCAGGTAGAAATGCTAAGAAATTTTTTCCATAGGAAAGCTGATAGTTCAGAAATGCACAAAATAATATGCAAGGCAGATAGAAATATTTCACCATTAAATTTATACGACGAGAATGCCAGCATTCTTATAAATACCAACCAGGAATTATTAGATTCCTGGTCAAATAAAATTCTTCACGCAAAACACTTCAATTATCTCAACCAAACATATGTTGACAAATTTTCGTCAAACAAATGGTTGAGTATTGGAGAGTTGAGCGCAGAAATAGAAGGCTTTATGCTTGCCATACAAGATAGAGTCATTAATACTAAAAATTATAGGAAGCATATCATCAAAGATGCAAATCAAATTGATGATTTTTGTAGAAAATTTTTGGCTTCTCCGGAAACTATAGAACATATTATATCGGGATGTTCTGTATTAGCGCCGTCCGAGTATACATTTAGGCACAATCAAGTTTTAAAAATAATTCACCAAAGTTTGGTAATTAAACATAACTTGATTGACTGCCGTAATGTACCATATTATGAATATGAACCAAATTCATTTTTAGAAAATGAATTTTATAAAATTTATTATGATAAAACTATTCTGACAGACAGAACAATTAGTCATAATAGACCCGATATAGTTTTACATGACAAAATTAAGAAAATAACTTATATCATTGATGTCGCTATACCAAATTCTTGTAATATTCAGAAAACTGTTTCTGAAAAAATAAGAAAATATACAGATTTAGGAAATGAAATTAAAAGAATTTGGCATTCTCAGACTATAAAAATATTACCATTTGTTATTTCGGCTACTGGCATTATACCTAGCTCTCTCATTCAAAATTTAGGCGTATTAGATTTGTCAAAAAATTTGTACATAAAAATGCAAAAGTCGGTCATTTTAAATACATGTAGGATTACGAAAGATTTTTTAAATATTTATATTGAGGGATCAGTAGGATTTATCGGACCAGTTAGGATTTCATCAGAGCCGAACCCTCTGATATGAAAATATCTGGAGTCGGTGAAATATTTTCCCATTATGTTTCTGGTGGATTGACGTATTGTTCTTGTATTGTTTTATTCTTATATAGTGCAATTACATTGCGTTAATTTACTAGATATTCATTTGTGGAAAAGTGTGTGGAAGGGTTTAGTCTTTCATTTGGGAAAGATTCAACCCGGACATGAAATCTGGAGCACTATAAATATTTTTTTTGTGGATTATTAAAACAATCAATCGAATTTGATACCTAACATATCTGTAATTCTTGATTCGATTCCAAGTACATACATAATATATTAGGCGAATATTTATAATAAATTCATTAATTTTAAAGAGTTTTGAAAATTGAATAAGAGTTTTAACAATATTTTTTAGCAAAACGTCACTTTCAAATTTTGAATTTTTTATCAGTTTCGCGAGAGTATTTGTAATGATTAAAAAACATTTCGGATGTATTTTCATGTGTTGTAATAATCCAGAAACTTTTGCGGGGATTTAAAAAAGGCATTTTGAAAATTTCAAACATTTCCTACTCATAATATAGCAATACATAGACACCGCATGTTCATATTCATATTCTCATATATAAACATATACTCAAGAAAGCATATTTTGATTTTTATATATACATAATGATTTTATTTTAGCAATTTGTACATCCAAGTTTACAAATTACTATTTAAGTATAACATGTTAACTATATTTTCTCCTGGTGAACTTGGCTCCTACAATACAACTTTAAGCTACTGATTGGCGTCGATTTTAGAGTTTCTAGCAGCGTATTATAATACTTCTGTCCTTTATATTCCTTTTTTTGTTACCCTGATTTCGTTTCACTTCAAGTCTTTGTGTTTTAACTGTGAATGTGCTTGTTGTGCATAATTTTATTTGATCAATATTTTGGGAGAAGGTTATTCATTATTTTATATATAAACTTGCTGACCCAACGAACTTCGTACCGCCTCAGAATCAATAACTAAGTCAGTTTTTTTATTAAGTTAAAAATTACACAATGAAGCAATTATCGATGCGCAACTGTCTGTGTTTTGTTTGTCAGTATCAGAGATGGCGTTGTGTATGGATTTATAATTTTGGTGATTTTCTTACTTTTCCACTAACTTACGGGAATTTATTGGATAAACACCAACCATTTATTGGATAAACAACAACTCTGCCGTATGTCACCCCTAGTGGTTCACTGTGTTTGGTGATTTAGCAGGGGTGCCCGGGTTCATGGGGTGATGTTTGTCCAGTCTTGGCGGCGGGTGCGTCTGCCCACCTGCTGCGTGGCGTGCCGTATCGAGAGAGACTGGTTGAGGGAGGCTTTTAGACCTTTCCAACTGGACTCTCTTGACCCGTAGCCTTGCACCGCAGTTGTAGGGATGGATTCATATTTCCGTCACTCCCAGATAGTAGGGGAGGAAATAACGCTAAATGGGTAGTTACTCGAGCGTTGTGGGGACCTATTGGATTGCAAAGATTAGATGCTAAAAAGAAAAAAAAGTTTATGTGATGTATGCCCTTTCAGTGGTGGGGGGAGCTAGTATAAATGTTCAAAAATGTAAAAAAAAATCGTCACAATGACTTACTCGAGCGCGTCAGATATTAATAGCGTATACGCCCTACGTGTTTTTGGTAACGGAGAGATATTAATCTGACGAGTTGAGTGGTGGAGGTGGCCGTATGAAGAGGTAGAAAATTGAAAAAAAAAATGGATTTATTCGAGCTTGTCAGATTAAGGTAATGTGAGTTAATTACATGCAGAAAAGTTTACATTTCAATAATCTGATGATTTGGACGTAACCTAAACTCGTGGCAGATTTTTGAAAATGTAAAAAAAAATCGTGACCTTGATATACTCGAGCGCGTCAGATTTTTATACGGACGGTTCAGTTTGATGTCCTTGTTGTGCTGACCTATAATCTGACAATTACGTGGAGGGGTTTTCTTAATCTGACAGTTTTAATTTTTTAAATTTTTTTTTTTATTATGAATAGAATTACAATGAACAAAAAAAAAATATATACCTATTTTAATGATAAAAATAAAATCGCTTAATTAAACTTCTTAAAAATTTCACTTATTAAATTTCTTTACACAATGAATAAACAAAAGCGTTGTACACGAACGCGCGGCCTAAGGGCCTCCGGCTCTGCGACAGAATATAAAACAAGCAAGCGCCTATCAACGTACGACTCGACCATAGACATATGAATATTACTAGACCTGCCCTAAGTGATTAAAGCGGTCTGCCTATATATATAGAGGAAAGATTTGATTGTTTGTTTGTTTGCATTGAATAGGCTCCGAAACTACTGAACCGATTTGAAAAATTCTTTCACTGTTAGGAAGCTACACTATCCCCGTGTGACAAGGGCTATATTATATTTTCTAAAAATTAGGTCTCCCTACTAAAACTCCAATAACGTTACCCAAGGTGTAAAAAAATTACCTAAAATATTATTTACATCGCGTGCGCTGCGAAAACTATTGATGACTGAAATTGTGATTGAAAACACATCATTATTTACAAAAAGTGTCGCGACAGCATATGTCTAACTATTATAATAGTTATGCCACAATAAGTGTTATTTTATTTTTTAAATTTAATTAAAATGTCGCCGCTTGAGTCGTAGTAATTTTTAAAATCGGTTCAGTAGTTTCGGAGCCTATTCAATGCAAGCAAACAAACAATCAAATCTTTCCTCTTTAAAGATAGACAGACCACTTTTATCACTTAGGGCAGGTCTAGTAATATTCCTATGTCTATGGACTCGACAATTAGTAGGCAGTTCTCAGCGCCTTCAGCCGCTGTACGCTCCACACTCAGTGATGATTTTAGCTTCTTCGGCATATTGAAATCGTCAGCTTATATTATTTCTGTGATCCTTACATTATTTCTTAACTTTGTGACTAGCTAATTTTCTTACGTCACGTTCAAATCGTCAGATTATTGAAATGTAAACTTTTCTGCATGTAATTAACTCACAATACCTTAATCTGACACGCTCGAGTAACTACAGGGATCGATTTTTTTTTACTAATCTGATCGGTTGCCCTAGCCGCACCCACCAATATTATTGGTTCATAAATGGTGGTAGTCCATAACAGGGTCGGGAGGTATCTCCCCTTAGTTAATCTGACGCGCTTGAGTAAATCCCAAAATCCCTGCTTCGCCTCCCCTACTAAGACATACTGACCCCCAGATTCTTACCCACCCCTCATACCTTTTTCCTTCCCGGAACTTCCCATCCTCCCTTTCCTTAAAAAGACCCTCCACACAGCATCCCCTAAGATGATTTAGGTCCTGAGAGAAATTATTTTCCACGTGAAAAATAAAAAATTAATTTCACAGATTTTGTATAATTATTGTATTTTACCTTTGGAGTGGTGCAGACATAAATATACTAATCCCTAGATCGATATCTTCGGGCTTTCTCCATACTAGTGATGTGGTCGTCAAACTTAACTGTCAAAATGACTTGCGTGGCGCGAATTGACTAAAAGATAGAGGAAGTTTATTTGTCTACCATAGACAATATAATCGCTCTATCCTACTTCATGAATTCATTAGCCCAATAAATTATATAAAAAATAAAAATGCTTTATAGCAGCAAAATTTGAAATTTTGCTTGCAGAAAAATGAAAACTCGGGGTACATGTTTAAATATTATTTTTATTTTCATAAATACAATGGATAAATGGATAAGTGTTCCAAAAACACAAAATGCTTTATACAAAAATATGAAATACCTTCCTTGGATATATTTCAGCCATCTCACAGCAAAAACTGCAACATGTCTTCTGAAATAAATATGTCACATTAAACAAAGTTTGGGAACGGAACATAGAATACTTGTGAATAGTTTATATGCGACGGGCCACTTTAAGAGTCAGAATAGTATGTGTTAGTCGGTTTACATGAGTTCGGTGAATCCAAATAAGTGAGAGGCTTATGGCGGAGAGCAAGTTGTTAATAATCGTCTGCAACAGGACCTTTCTTTCTTTATGGTGGAGGAACGAGAGGTTAAACTAAAGCTCTACGAGCATTATTTGACCCTATGTATGTGCAAGTAATCATAGCAAATAGAGAAATAAACAGTCACCTTTCTTTGGAATCATGCGACATGTCTTCAGCTGGGACGTTGAACTCTCCTCTGGTGTTCCTGTTATATCTGAAAATTGAAAACAGTTTTTACAATATTTGTATCTCAAATATTACTTAAGATTTAGCATGACAACTGATAAACTTATGTTCACTAAACAACATTTTGTATTGAATGCTACCATTTAAATACACCACATACATTTAAAGTAAAATTGAACAAGGCAAGGATTGTATGCCAAGACTGAGTTGTTTGGCGATCCGTCCTCTCTACCTATCCTGCGGGGAAACAGTGTAATGGTTTGTTTTAAATCATTATCAATTTTACCTTGTATGAGGTCTTGTATGAAGTCTTGTATAAGATGGGCATTTTTAACGTTGACATTTCAAGCCTCCGCCTATCTTCTGGGGTGAGAGACGATCGTCGGATGAGTCTTTCTCCTTCTGTACAGAGGGTTTTCGGGACTTCAAGCGACATGCCAGGTGAGAGACGACATCATCGCATCCCCAGCCACAATGTATGATCTCACAATCATGGTCACAAATCTGACGTTAACAATGTTCCTAAAGTATAGGCTTCGATACGTTTTTATGAGGTGGTAGAACATTTTCTGAAACGAAATATGGAAACACATTAACCACTAGTACCAATAAGCTTGCCTTCACGATAAATTAAGTATTTCGTTCAAACATCATTCCATCTCTATATTTTAACCTCAAATATTGATTTACAGATAAATTAAGGTGAATGATAATGTTTTAAGTAATTAATTACCTGATTTCTTGATCAACATAAACACTTTTTTCACATCTAGAATTTATGTAAGCATTTTTTTAATAAAATATGTTCATCGATTCATCGGCAAATTACCAAAACAACGGCGGCGTCTGTAAAAACATGGCGGATGGCAAATCCATAGATGCGATTTCCTGCAGATAGTGCGATGTGCGGTTTCCTGCATTTGGTACCATAAATAATACATACATTTGGTACCTTTTTTTTAGTGACGTAGGTGTATGAGCATCTCTTTCTGACACACGTAGAGAGCGAGAGATGGCGAAAATCAAAATTACAGACCTATCTAGAATTCAGCTTTGTCTGTGGTGTGTGGCACTTTCGCTAGAGTAAGAGTTATTTATGGTCACAGGACACAAATTTTGACAGAGTTATACGCCCCTGGGTGCAGATAAACGTTCACCGTTTGTCTCATTTTCGACTATTAACATTTAGTGTGTAAGAAAGAGAGGCAGCATTATATGATTAAGAACAAATGCAAAACAATCAGCGCATTGACATTTGACGTTTTTGAATTTTTGGAACTCACTCACTACTCAATATTATAGGTACCTACCTATCACAAAATGCCCGCAGCTTTTTCAAAATATGAGAATTTGTTCCATACAAAATGTATGGGGAAAAGAATTTTCATAATAACTATTTTTTTCGTTAATTATTGTGATGTTTTAATACTTAGTTACTATGTTATCCGGGGCGAAGATAAATCCAACAAATCAAAGATCACCAAAATCGGCCCAGACATTCTCGAGTTCTAAATAGTGTAACTAACTCGACTTTGTTTCATACATTAAAGATACCTTCGTGTAAAAGTTCAGCATCTGTTTCACTGTGAGCCAATTTAGTTCCTTTAACATTTAATTTACTTTTGAAAATCTATTTCTCTAAGTGTTTCTCACATTTACCTCCAAAAACAACTATTCCCCACCAGACGAATGAAAAGAAGAATCGCAATACATTTTGTTTCTGTTTTTGATAATACGTGCTTTTTAACAAATTTGGCCATTAAAGAAAAAGTGTAGGAAAGGGGTGGGTGTTTTCGGGATATTCAATAGTGGACAGTTGGATAGAGAGAAATAGTCTCATGACGAACTATGGCAATGTGTACCAAATATTTTTTGTTAGGAAATTATAAGTAAATAATAAACAGAATATTAAAATATTACAAAACTTTCACCATTTTAATTACTCGGTTTACAAATAATCTGGAGTCCAACTGAGGAGCTAGTCTATTTATTAATACATATTTAGAAACAATAAATGTACACCAAACTGCTTGTAAATAGAAAGTACAGAAACAAAAACATTGCAGTGTCTAAGATATTAAAATATATTGGACAGTAGGTAAGTAGAAATACGTAGAATACATAATCGCAACAAAATATTTCTGAAAATCATCAGTAAAGTAAATCGATACCTTCGGTTATTTAAAATGTTAAATTTATATTTGTGAGGCGGATATGGGTAACGCCGCCCCGTGAACCATTTTGTCGCCTTGGTTCGTATTTGTCCAACAGACCATTAGAAATTTTTACAGGAGGGGAAGGTTTTCTTTCATTATTTCAATAAAACATTATTAAACAGGTGTTTAAGATAAAGCTACTTCCGTAAAGGTAAAGGTCTCACTAGTTTAAATAATTCTTCTTTATGTTATTAACTATCATTTTTTATACTTTATTTTTAATTTTAAAGTGGAGATTGAATCAAAACTAAAATGTCTGTTGGACAATTAAGAACTGAGGCGACGATTTGTAGGATAACCAACCCCTCTGCCATTAGTCACTCCAAGTGGTTCGCTTCGTTTGGTGACTTAGCAAGGGTACCCGAGTTCATGGGGTGAAGTTTGTTCAGGAGAGAGACTGGTTGAGGGAATTTTCTGAATTTTCCATAAAAAACGAAAATAAAATTATATCAAAATTCCCCTTGGTAGTGACACTAGATTTTCGAACAGTTTCCTAGTTTACCAGTTTACTTGTGCATGCATATCGGTTGTATAGTTTTTTTTTAATAACATATTTTTCCATCCAGAAAAAATACGTTAAAAAAGTTACTAGAAAAACGTAGGTATTTAATGTTTGGCTGTGAAGGATTGAAGGATAGGTTATTCAACATACAAACTCTTTCAAACGGTTTCACATAAAATGATGTATCTCCGTCAAATTTTTCGAATTTCTTTAACAATTTTGGTGCAAGCTTTCTTAACAATTTTATCTTTCAGAAAATGAAATAAAAAAGAGATTTTTTACAATGTCCTGGTGCCCAAAAGCCTTGTTTAGGATTTGATCAAGGACCCCCCCCCCCCCCCTCAAGCCCGGTCGTTCTTATTCCGCCACTGAGAAGAAGTGTTGGAATTTTTACTTCTATGAATTGGTGAACGAGAAACAACAAGCAACATTAGTTTATTATTGTTTTATTACTTGAACATGCAAAACGTACTGTATTATATAATATGATACTTTATTTTAACAAGCAAATCTCACATGAATTTCGGTTAATACGCGTGGATAAAAGTAAACATATCTATTAATAACACCAAAACACTCGTATATAATATTATATTATTGGAACATCAGCATAAAGCATAATATGCTTTATAATATAATAATTACCTACGAAATATATTACGACGATTTTTAGATTTGTCGTGAATCTATGAATATAAACCAAACTAGATATATTTCGGTTCTCCAGGTGTTCGCGCCAATTATAAGCGGAAACCCGGCGAATAATTTTGTGTTTTGTTTGGGAATAAATATTTATTCTACAGCAGTGATTTTTTCCCTTCTCCGCTCCCCACTTTTCACCCCGTGAATTAAGTTTTCACAAGCTACCGCCGCGGCAACGATCTCCTCGTTAATTTATAAATCGCGTATAAACACGTATTGCAAGATTCATTTGGAAACTATTATTTATATTCGAAGTGAAATCAATTTTAAAAAATAGTGAACGTTACGCAGAGAAGTCATCTCACCTTTAAATTGCACAGAATTAATCCCACCTTCACTTGCCGTAAATAATAGAGTTTATAGTAGTTATAAGTATAAAGAATTCATTGAAGAAGAAGATAACAATAATAAACTAAACGAAAATACGAAAGAAAAAAAAACACAGCAAAACAGAAAAAGACAATGGTCGCAACTTGGACTCGAAACTAGTCCTCTCGTCTAACCGGGACGTGCGCGTTAACCAATTTCGCTAATGCCACCTTCTGTCAAATCGTCATATTTGTCAATCTCATATCACATTTTTTTAAAATTAACAACTTCAACTAATTATTTTTCCATATTATGGGCAACTACCCTTTTTATTGAAAACAAAAATTCTAAGAATTGGTTTGTAACCTGAATAGCGTCTCGGATAAACATATCCGAATTTATTCATATGGAACTATTGGCTTGAAGAAGAAGATAACAATAATAATCTACGAAAATATAAAAGCGAACAAGACACAGAAAAATAGAAAAACACAATGGTCGCAACTGGGACACGTCCCGGTTAGACGAGAGGTCAGGGTTCGTGTCCCAGTTGCGACCACTATCTTTTTTTATTTTTTTTTGTCTTATTGTCTTTCATATTTTCTATTTGATTATTACATTGATGGGAATAACCTTCAAAAGTTATAAAAAAATAGTTTTTCTTATAAAAAATTTAATAAAAAATTCATTTTGCCGTGAGTATAAAACCCTAAGCCGAAACACGAGGTTTCTTCTATAAAAACAATTAAAATTCTAATATCTCGACTGTAGCAAAAGGATATTTCCAATAATTTAGGTTCTAAATGGACATCTGCAATTAACCAAATTATAAATAAATAATGTGGCATAAAAATATGAGCATCTTTCATCTGCCATCGAACACCAAATCACTTTTGCCATATAAATAATACGGATTTTTACAAGCTGTTTCAAGCTCTGAACATTTTTTAATTGAATTTTTCTCATATATTATAAGCCACATCTAATATGACATATGACTTAACATTGAAAATACTTTGTCCTTTATCATCACTTTTATATTTATATTTTTAAAGGGGTGTTAAAATGCCACTTTGTTGAGTTGTCACGGAACCATTCCGTCTCACTTATAATCACCTGAAATTGTAGATCTTCATTCTCCATCCCATTTGAATTTCGAAAAAACAGTTTTGCATGGAAAAGCTGGCCCAAATTGGGCAAATATTTGGACCACGAAGTACGCTCAAAAAATACTTCTTGTGTTATTCTATGCATATATTATATTATTATGATGCTTGACGTAGCAAAATGAGAGCGGTAATACATAAGGATTATAAAAAGCTACTAAACATTTCAAATATTTTATTGTCTATTGAAAGTACAGCCCTACAATACTGATAAAGTGCACAGAACACAAAATTGTGAGCATCCACTCTGATGGTAGTCGTTCCTTTATAATAACATGTTAGTATTATAAAAGATACTGAGTAGTTTAATTTCACTAAGAGCAACAATAGTACAAAGGAAAAATGGACTGGGTCTGATAGCCACCGCTTAATCATTTTTATATAGCCACAAAATGAAAGTCGCCATTTTGTTATGTGGCTTTTGTATGATAATTATTATTTCTAGTTTTATCATCTCGTCACAGACGTATGTGACTTGTATTATCTTATCTGCCTGAAATAAAATTGACAAAATGGGTGAATAATTAAATTATTAATTCATCAATTGTAACAATCAATATCTATTGATAATTGTTATTAAGATGTCTAGCGGTTAAGTGCTGTAACTTTGGGAGGTGATTCTACGTAAAAGATTTTTTTTAAAAATATATTATACATTTATTTTGTGGGTTCCATAGTTTCCAAGAATAAAGATCGTTTCCATTCCCGGAACATTTATAGGATAAGTTCGTTCTTACATGCCAATTAAAGAAAGAAAGTGTTTTTTATCTTGGATTTTCTGTTTAGCACCCTGAAATCCGCCATCCTCCCCCGCCATCTTTTTCCACCTTCCCTGCCTTTTCCCCGCTTGTTTCCCCCACCCATCTTCCAAGTTCCCTTTCCACCACTCTCGCCTTTCCCCTTCTCTCGTCCCCCCTCCAGCAATTCCCCTCTTTTTCCACCCCCTCACCCTCCCTCCTTCCCCACCACCACTAAACTATATGCAATACACATATTTTTAAAACTACTCCAAAAAACTACGCCACATACTTTTAACGTTTTTCATACAAATTTCGTAACACCATTATATACAGAAACCTTCGCGGGCGTAACACAAATACCAAAGTTTCATCGCAATCGGATGAATGGTACATACATTTTTACATATCTCGTCGCTTCAGTTCTTAATTGTCCAAACGACCATTTTAGTTTTTGTTTAATCTCGACTTTAAAACTAAAAATAAAGCATAAAAAATGATAGTTTATCACTTAACTAAGAATTATTTAAACTATTGTGACCTTTACCTTTACGGAAATAACTTTATCTTACACATAATGTTTCATTGAAATAATGAAAGAAAACCTTCTCCTCTTGCATAATTTTCAAATGGTCGTTTGGACAATTAAGAACTGAGGCGACGATCTATAAAGATTTTGGGACAATATTTTAAATAGTTCACCACTATACAAATAAAATATCTTTGTGTTTGCTTCTAGGCTTCATCAGCTATTTTCCATAACCTCTCTTCTACTTGTGTTCTAATCTGTTCAACAATGTAATATTTTTATGCTATGCAGATAAAGGACGTTGGTGGCAATAGATCAAACCACACGAACAGTGGCAATGTGATATAATAATACCGTCTTTGAAAATTAAAATATCAGATGGTACCAAATCCTTTATGTGAATGAAGAGATACCAGTAAGTCTTATCGACTGAAACTTCGTGACATATCCACAATGGTGTAAATGAACAATTTAACCTTTGAATAAGTGGAAGGTGCTGCGTGGGTGTAAAACGTGGGTTATTAAACTCACACTTGGTATCCAGGTAACTCTTCAGTCACGAGAAGATTTTATTTTTCTTTCATAGAAGGGTTAATAACAGCTATAACTACTTGCAGATAAAAATAATTCATTTTAAAACATTGTCAAATTGCGCATTTTAAAGACAAACGGGGAAATCCTAATTTTGGTAAAAATATTTACATCCGCTTTTTCCTTGAAATAGATAAGAAGTGTTAGCGTGAAATCGGATATCTTCGAATGTGCGTCGGTTTGGTACCAATAAGTTTTCATTGCAAATGATTTTTTTTTATTAAATGTTACAACCATTATGATAATAAATTAATACATATATGGTGTTGAATCAACTCGCGAAGAAAAAAAAATGAATTGACTTAAAAATTCTTTCAAATACTACTTTTTATATATTTTTTGTCAATTCCCCACCATCATTTTATAAAAAAAATATTCGCAACTGTAATGTATTGCAACTGTGTACTTCTCTACTTGGCCAACAGAGGTGCCATGCCGGCGACGCCTCTGCGAACTCGATTATCGGCAACGCCGCCTCTCCCAGTTGAGTCGGCTAACTTGTAGCCTTGTTATTAATAAAACATTTTTTTATTAAAAATCTACTGATAAATTTTTTAAACCTTAACAAGTCAAGTTCATCTAAAAATTACCGAACACTACAATAACTAAATCATTGCGAAATCACAACTCTCAGCTGCATAACACAATTCAGATTCATGATACACACGTTCACATACATACACATATACATATACACTTTTATATCATTAACTTTTTTTTAAATATTATGCCATTTATCTATAATCTTTACCCTAATCATTTCTTAGCATGTAAAATAAAAGGAAGCCCTCACCAGATATTTAATTGAGACACAGCATTGCTACCGATCCATTTGATAATGACTAAGGTCTCGTAAAATATTAACCACTCATTTTAATTATGTGGGTTGGTGAATAAAAAATAAAAAATATTTAATCATATATAAGTCATAGTTCAAAATACATAAAATAAAATACACAGAATGCATTGATCTAAAATGTATTTTTTAAATTGTATGAATCACCCTTTAAATATAAGTAAATAGTATAACGCCTGCTATGCGTGAACGAGTCTATAAAAGATGACTTCCATCGCTCCTTCCATAAACACGTTGTTCGCCGCTTAAGCATGAATATTCCCACAGTCAGATTATTTTTTTGTGATTTTTTCAAAGTTATTTTTACTATTCTCACATTTACTTCTTATGTTTGTGCTGTAAACAAGTGTTGCCCAGAAAGTCAAATTTTCAATAAATATTACTCTTGTGTCGATGTGGAAAGTGTAAGAAATCTATCAACGTTGGATAACGAATGGCGAAACTGGACAACAGAACAAAATTTTCAAGTAACTTCTACATTTCTACCATGTTTTCAGAATCTTTCGGACGCTGTACGTTTCAATCAAACCAAATTATTAGGAAACGGAAAATTATTATTGAAAAAGGAATCAGTTCTTTCGGAATCAGATTACTGCTTTGAATTTTACCCAGATCTAACTTCCAATTCAAAATTGTTGAAAATTGTTTATTTTTGTCCGTGCGTTGACCTTTTATGCATTTGGAAATGTTGCCTCCCAGGAAGAAAACTCCATTTTACTCATAAATCTAAGTCTTCAGAAGCCGAATGCATTAAAGATTCAGACGACAATGAGTGGAATATCAGCAAAATGAACATTTCGAAGGTGCCAGAGTATGGCAAAATAAAATATAACTTAAAACGATGTGATCAACCGACGTCTTTCAGCCTTAAATTAGGAGGAAAACATAAATACAGTCTTGAAAACCACGGATCCATTATAAGCTATGATTACGGAGTTGAAATTGGGAAATTTGACTATTGCGGAGATATGGAAATAACTGATAGTGGAACTTATGAGCCGGTCGTGATAGCTTGTGTGCAATCATCCCCCGGTAAAAAAAAGATTCTGATAGATGGTATCTTTAATAGCATTGGATCATTCTTCTTGTTTCTAACTATAGTACTCCATATTTGGTTACCTGAACTACAGAGTCTTCCTGGAAAGTGTCTAACCTGCCACGCCTCCTGCCTTCTTGTTGCTCTTATTTGTGTTTCTATTAACCAATTGATTATCACTTCACCATCTCCGACTGATATTGAATGCTGCATTTTGGGTAAGTTTACCGAAAAATTAAGTGAAATTTATGATTTTTTTCATGAATTACTTTAAATTGTGTAAATGGCGTTACATTTTTGATATTACAACTAGTTTAGATCAAATCGTGCTGTTTTAAGACCAGATAAAAATTAAATCTATTCAAAATATTATTTTAATGGAAAGAAACAAATAAGAAATGATTGGGGAACCGAAGTATAAGCGAGAAACAATGGCTGACAAGGTGGTAAGAATTTAAGAAAATATCTACAAGTTCAAAATTACTGTTTTTCTAGGAACTATTAGTTAGGTTCGGTTGGTAAAGAATTATTATTGCTGTCTTTCTTACAATAATGAAATCTCACTTTAAGCTTTTCGTCTCTTCTCTAAAAAACAAAAGTTCGATTGTCCCGAAACTGGTTTTCGTATCAATAAAGTACTACCTTTACTTTTTTTTTAAAGTGCACTTAGTAAAAACTTTTTTTCTTTAAATGTCTCGAAATTATCTTACTTCCCAAAATATTTTTTTTGTAATTTTGTAAGATGTTCCCTCGATTATTATATGATTAATCAAATTTTCTTATTTTTAGGTTTTCTAATGCAATTTTCATTCCAATCGTCATTTTTTTGGTTGACGGTCATATGTGTTCGTCTTTCAATGAAACTCGCTAGCATGAAGTCAGGGCTAAAGAACCAACATAGATCAGAAAAGAAACAATTTGTTTGGAATTGTATATTTTCTTGGGGCGGAGCAATGGTGGTGACCATTATTACGTTGCTGATGGAATATGGCTTTGGCTTATCCGATGACTCTAATTTTAAACCAAATATTGGGAAGACAAGATGTTGGTTTGATGGTGTGTTTTAACTTTTATATATTACTAGCTTTTACCCGCGGCTTCGCTCGCATGGTATTAGTGGGAAATTACTGGTATAATTATTGGCATAATTGTTATTATTCTTGCTTTTTTGTCTTAAAAAAATAATTATTGTTTAAGAGAAAATTTCAAAATTTGAGAATGATATTTCGTCAATAAAAATTCTATTTTAGAAAATATTTAAATTATATAAATTTATTTTAAGTACCTACTCCCCTAATTTATTCTGATGATTTCGCCTCAAGTAGGAATTAGTATTTTATTCATATTTAAATCCAGGGTAACCTAAAGAAATAACAAAATTACAGCCCACGTCAAATAATTACATAGCAACGCTATGCTTTTCGTCCGGACAATAAACATTTTTAGAGATAGGTAGATATTAACTATGACGCCAACAAAGCACAATTTTTAGGGTGAATTGCCTAATTAAAAAAAAAAAAACATTGTTTCCAAGGTAGCAATTTGATTGACGTTTGCAATAACTCGATTTTGTTAGGGACAGAAATAATTGCATAACGCTACAGCTTATTCATAACGCCAGAGCTTACCTATATATATATAGCCTATGTTACTCGCAAATAATGTAGCTTTCGATTAGTGAAAGAATTTTAAAATTCTTTTCGGTGTTTATTGCGTGAAAGAATAACACTCATCCATACAAACTTTCGCCTTTATAATATCTATAAGATAAGATTATGTCAAATATATTTACCTACCATAACTTTTGATGTGATTTATTCTCTAAATGGGCTACTAATTAAGTCTTACCGTTTGTTATTATGAATCTTTAATTTATAAAAATAAACGTGGACCCAAACAATAACCTTGTGGAACTCTATCAACCACTACAGAAATTGTTTACGTGGTTTGTATGCTTTACAATTAAATTTTTTTATGAGTTATAATACTTTTGTATCGCATCTAATGACTTCAAAATGACGCGATTGTCTTAAATGCAGTTTCTCTGAGTTTTTTTGAACTGTTAAACATAAAGTGACGAATCTTCTTAGAGTATTAACCTCAGATAAGATAGCGCATCAAAATCCGATGACATGGTTTCGTTTAGTCAAACAAAATTTCTATCATTCCTTTTCTGGATGACTTTATATTTTATAGTATACTTTTGCCCTTGACTTTATATTTTATAGGTTGATGATATTGTTGTTTTTACTATGTTTGAATTATGAAGCTTTAAGAGAGAAAAGCACTCATTACCTCATGGTTGACACAAATCTATAAGTTATAGTTTTATCATGATTTTAGGTGACTCCGCTTTGGCGCTCTACTTCTATTTACCATGGTCAATACTTTTGACCATGAATGTTTTGACGTACATTATCACTTTATCCAACATAATATCTTGGAGCAAGGATTCACGTGTTCTGCAACAGGCAGACAGTTGCTGTGATTCGTTGACAAATTCGCAGAGAAAAAGGTACTTACCAATCAAATAAATTATTTTTTTATAAGACGAGCTCTTTTTTATAATTTTTTAAGGTTTAATGAAATAAATAATATTGACTTTCTTAGTTACAGAGGTTGTTTTGACTTGTGAAATTTATATTATGGCTATGGTAGCAAAAAAATGTTGAAATACAATAGATATGTCACGATGGCCGCCCGGCTGTTGGCAAAATACTTTTTTTTTATTAAAAAGAAAGACAAACATTCCCGGGTTACAACGAATAACCCGACAATATTTGAAAATCTCCTACTACCTCCACAGTAAGCCGAAAATGTTGCTTGAGTCGTGATGGAGGACTTAGCCAGCCGAGGCATCGAACACGGAACGCCTGGTTGAGACCCAAACGTGATGCCCACTCAACCACTGACAATTTGAATATGGAAATAAATAATTCGTTCATTTCGTTGATTTTTTTAAATTATGCAGTAGTATAGGTTAACAATATCAGCAACGCCATAAAATATAGTCCCACCCTGGAAAAACTGCGGATCTCTTATATTTCAATATCTTTGGTAGCATAACAAATGTATTTTCCTTCTAAAAATGTAACAAGTTATTTTGATAACGAAAAAACTTGAACCACGAATATGTAAGTTAATCTACCACCAATTAGTTTTACCATAGAATTGAAAATTTTAAAGTTTGGTGATAATAAATAATTATTTTATATATATCATGTAGATAACATTACAGCGAAGTAGACACAAATAGTTTTTCAAAGAGATAAATTACATCCTACTTCGAATATTCGGTTAAATAATAATAATTTTATTAAATAATAAAATTGTAGATGGAGACGAGGGTATATTTAGAAATTTCAAAATTGAAAGTATGAAAGGGGGTGAGGTTTATAAATATTTAGGATATCCGCAATCAAATAGATTAGATCATACTAGCATTAAAAATGATATTAGGATTAAATTTAAAACTAGGATCAGAAAAATTTTGAAATGCAATCTATCTGCTAAAAATTTAGTAAAGGCGATAAATACTTGGGCAATACCTCTATTAACTTACTCATTTGGCATAATTAAATGGTCTAATACAGATTTAGATAGCTTAGAACGATTAATTAGAACTACATTAACAAAATTTCATTGTCATCATCCAAATTCAGCTATAGAACGTATTAATTTACCCAGAAATTTAGGAGGTAGAGGTATAGTCAAAATAACATCTTTAAAACATAATCAGGTAGAAATGCTAAGAAATTTTTTCCATAGGAAAGCTGATAGTTCAGAAATGCACAAAATAATTTGCAAAGCAGATAGAAATATTTCACCATTAAATTTATACGACGAGAATGCCAGCATTCTTATAAATACCAACCAGGAATTATTAGATTCCTGGTCAAATAAAATTCTTCACGCAAAACACTTCAATTATCTCAACCAAACATATGTTGACAAATTTTCGTCAAACAAATGGTTGAGTATTGGAGAGTTGAGCGCAGAAATAGAAGGGTTTATGCTTGCCATACAAGATAGAGTCATTAATACTAAAAATTATAGGAAGCATATCATCAAAGATGCAAATCAAATTGATGATTTATGTAGAAAATGTTTGGCTTTTCCGGAAACTATAGAACATATTATATCGGGATGTTCTGTATTAGCGCCGTCCGAGTATACATTTAGGCACAATCAAGTTTTAAAAATAATTCACCAAAGTTTGGTAATTAAACATAACTTGATTGACTGCCGTAATGTACCATATTATGAATATGAACCAAATTCATTTTTAGAAAATGAATTTTATAAAATTTATTATGATAAAACTATTCTGACAGACAGAACAATTAGTCATAATAGACCCGATATAGTTTTACATGACAAAATTAAGAAAATAACTTATATCATTGATGTCGCTATTCCAAATTCTTGTAATATTCAGAAAACTGTTTCTGAAAAAATAAGAAAATATACAGATTTAGGAAATGAAATTAAAAGAATTTGGCATTCTCAGACTATAAAAATATTACCATTTGTTATTTCGGCTACTGGCATTATACCTAGCTCTCTCATTCAAAATTTAGGCGTATTAGATTTGTCAAAAAATTTGTACATAAAAATGCAAAAGTCGGTCATTTTAAATACATGTAGGATTACGAAAGATTTTTTAAATATTTATATTGAGGGATCAGTAGGATTTATCGGACCAGTTAGGATTTCATCAGAGCCGAACCCTCTGATATGAAAATATCTGGAGTCGGTGAAATATTTTCCCATTATGTTTCTGGTGGATTGACGTATTGTTCTTGTATTGTTTTATTCTTATATAGTGCACTTACATTGCGTTAATTTACTAGATATTCATTTGTGGAAAAGTGTGTGGAAGGGTTTAGTCTTTCATTTGGGAAAGATTCAACCCGGACATAAAATCTGGAGCACCGTAAATAATAGTTTATTCCAGAATAAAGAAGAATGGAAACACAGAACTGGAAAGAGGACAAAATCTGACGAGTCCGTTAATTAATGAACCTTTTTTTGTATTTCAAGACACAATTTTGTTGAATTTTAACTGAACGGTTGATGACTGTAACTTATTGATTAAGTTGTTATTGAGGGATATAAAAGTGATGTAACATTTTTTTTTTTTACTCTATGTGTAAAATCTCAAATTATAATATTTAATTAAATGAAGACAATATTAGCGAAACTCAATCAAAAACTGGAGACAGAAAAAGATATTTTTTCCACTGGGACTCGAACCTAAGTCCCTTAGCTTACATGGCAAGTGCTCTACCGATTAAGCTATGGAACCCATTTTCAATTCGGTCACTTTTAACTGTTTCATACCCCGACTAAGAACTACAAACATTATCATCATTTCATTAACGCACATATCATTGGCTGCTATCTTTATATATGATTGCAAGATTCAACCCGAACTAAATGCTATCTAGATAGTGTCTGGATAAATATTTATCCATTTTATTTTTAATACGCGACATCTATTGACTTTTTCATCAAGTCTGGGATGAATATTTTTATTTTTAACTTTATGAGTAAAATCTCAAATTGTAATATTTAATTAAATGAAGACAATATTAGTGAAACTCAATCAAAATCTGGAGACAGAAAAATCAGCGGGTGGAATCTTGCAATCATGTATAAAGATAGCAGCCAATTATATGTGCGTAAATGGAATGAAGATAATGTTGGTAGTATTTTGTCGAAGAATGATACAGTTAAAAGTGACTGAATTGGAAATGGGTTCCATAGCTCAATCGGTAGAGCACTTGCCATGTAAGCTAAGGGACCTGGGTTCGAGTCCCAGTGGCATCAATATCTTTTTCTGATTTTTCTGTCTCCAGATTTTGACGAGTTTCGCTAATATTGTCTTCATTTAATTAAATAACTTTTTATTACTCATCGATCTATTTCTTTGCACAGGTTCATCGTTTACCTGAAGATTTTCTGTCAAGTTGGACTACTTTACATCATGGAGGTAGTTTCTTGGTTAGTAGGTGGTCCAGAAGCGATTTGGTACATCACAGACGCTATTAACTCTCTCCGTGGTTTGCTAATCTTCGTGATTTTCTGCTGCAAACCGAAAGTCTGGAAAGGTATTCAAAGAAAAATTCACTGGATTCTGAAAATTTTAAAATTATTCAAAAATACTGCAAAGATGGAGATTGCTGGAGTAAATACAGATGAAAAATCTGACAAAACTGGTTCAAATGAAGCTGTGGAAACACCTTTAGAAGAATACAATGAACTTGACTTCTCAAAAAAAACAACAAAGTAAAGAAGCTATTAAATTCCAATCTGTGAGCATCCTCCAGTGTTGCTAATATTTTTTAGGATTTGTATAACAGAACCGAAGTCTGGGACTTGTAAATAACCCCAAAGTTGGTGGGTTTTATACCCTAATAAAATTATGGATTGATAAATTTACTTGCGGACAAAAATATATCAAAAAATGGCAATCAGCAATGGTTTAAATATACGACAGAGACACTAATCTTATAGAGCGATAGTCTGGTGCATAGACGGTTTTCACACCAAAATTAAATAATATTTTGTGACAAAAAACAGGTTAGGTCGTCAATATATGTTGATCCGGCAAGAGAAAAATTCACAATGATTTTTCAGGTATTGTATTTGTGTGGCAATGACGTTATTTGAAACACTCAAATTATTATTCAAAAAGACACTTGAATGGATATTTGATCCCTCTGTGATCCATCCGCAGTTCAACGAGCACAATATACTTTAAGTCCCTGAAAATATATAGAGACCACCAAATAACCATTATTATAAAATACTTCAATTACTTCGAGATCAAATCAAAAACATATAACGATGCCTGGTGGTGCGAATCAATTAACCTAACCTAACCAGGATTTCTTCTTTCGTGCTTGTAATAAAATATTTTCTTTTGTGTGGTTGTCTAGCATAAATCATTTATTTTTTTATAGTGGATATAAATAAAAAAAAACTCGCAATCCTGAGCTATTGGAAAACAGTTTTATTATAATATAGTTATGTTAGTAATATAGTTATGTATAGTAATATAGTTATTTTTAGTAATATGTATAGTTGATATAGTTATGTTAGGAGTTAGTCTTGCAAAGAAGAAGATTAAAAGTAAGCGACTGCTGTTGCGATTTGCAACATGGAATGATACATAGGCCTTGAAGATCAGGACTATCGATTAAGTTATGTGTAGTTTTAAATAACATTACCGAATCTGCTATATTTTTTCGCCAAGTTAACGTCTCTATATTGAAGAACTTTGCATAGTCTTCATGAAGAGTGGAAGTTGAGGTACCTTAAAAATCTATTTTGAACGCTTTTAATTGTTTTTTTGTGTGCTCCATAGTTAAGTGATTTTATTTTATTTAAATTTAGGTAAGACTTTATAATATTTTCAAGAAACGTGATGAAAATACTATTATTTTTATTCTTCATCGTGTCTTTACAATGATACGGGCATGAGTCTAGTGACGAGTCACTAAGAGTTTTGTAATCAGAGTTTAGTAATCACTAATGTTCTAATAATACTATAATAAACCTTTTTTAATCTCTTAAGGTTTCATTCTTTGGGACAATAATCAATTGTGTTCTTTCATGACTGATTCTGAATCCTTTTCATCAGATTCTTCGGTTTCTTTAACCTGTTTAAGTTTTTCCATAAAAATGGCAAAGGTCTTGAGTGAAGGAAATTTCTTTACAATTCCATGCCAAACCTTTGGCTTCCAGCAGAAGATTAAGAAGATGAAGAAACCTCGGAGGCTGTTGATGGAATCGGTAAAGTACCAGATTTCTTCAGCTCCCGCTGCGAGCCAAGATACAATCTCCATAATCCAACATATGCCCATCAGAGCAAAGATCTTCATGTAAATGATATATCTAGAAATAAACAATGTCATAAATATGTTCAGCAAAGAATAAAAAAACACTTTTTAAAGACAAAAAACAAGAAAGCCGAGGGAAGATCATAGTTTGAGAGGATGTCGAATTAGTACAATTAGATTACAAATCTGTTTAGCAAAGTTTTCTCGCTTTTCAAGAATTTTATATATCAAAGATTCTCAAATTATTCAACGAATTACTTCAGCTGTCCTCTTTTTACCACTTTTTTTTTCGAAAAATACGCATATAAATAAATATTCAAAATATTATTAAAGAGAGGTAGTTTATTTCTATCTTACAAATAACCTGGCAATATTTCATTATTATACATATATTATGTGTTGTATAAAGTTATGTACAAATTGTATATAACTACCCCTACACCCACAATTAAAAGCAAACACGGTTTGTTTTGCATTTATGTAGAAGCATGCAGAGTTTAGAACCCGACGCTTTAGATCACACAAACCAGTCATATGAATACACTATCACTCTAATCAATACTACATTACCTCTCTAATCAATACTTGAAGAAAGAATGCTGTTAGAAAAATGATAAATATGCTATCACTCTTCTCCAGTGAATACTTGAAGCCGGAATTTCTAAGAAAAATTATAAATACACTATCACTCTTACTTTTCTAATGAATACTTAAAACAGGAATTTCTAAGAAAAATTATAAATTCACTATCACTCTTACTTCTCTAACGACTACTTGTAGCAGAAATGCCATACGAAAAATTATCAAGAATATTCATTTTACGATTAGGATGAGGGTTTGAAAGAGAACTGACCAACTTAATTAGAACATAAATTTTAAAAATTAGATGTTATAATTTACATATTAAAAATTATTTTCTTCAGGGCCTCTTGTGTGGAGTTAATGTAAAAAAAATACCTCTTGAAGTCTGCTCTTGATTTCGATTGGCGGTCATTCCGACCACTCTCTGAATGACTGAGAATTTTGGTTCCTCGGTTAATTGTCCAAATTCTGCAGATGGTAAAATTGAACAGGCATAAGTTGATCAGTAGAAGAACTGCCATGGGGCCGTAGAAGTAAATTCCTATTGCTTTATCACCTAAAAAAAGACGAAAAAAACCTTGCAAATTTTCTAATATCCATTAATTCATTTAAGTTACTGAAATTAAAAGTAATGACATCACAATGTAGAAGGTAAGTGTGTGTGAATAAGTTTTGGGAAGGAAGTATATCAATATATATTATAAAATAAAATGTACTACTTCGTGCGTGCCACAGCTATAAGTACCACAGCTATAAGTAAATAAAATATAAGTGTCTTTCAAATACTCACTTAGAAACCAGCAACGTAACAGTCCAATATTTGGTTTATATTCTGAATAAATTGGTAAGCCAGCTCCGTATTCCGCGATCATTGTAAGCAGCGTTATCAAAAGTCCTCCTCCCCAAGAATATAAGGAATAAAGGGCGAAACGTTTCTTATATACTTGGTGACGGTTTGCAGAGCAGATCTGCCTCGATATGCGAAAAGCCAAAGACATGTCGATGCACATGATGTTGAGCCAGAAGAAGGATGTAAGGTAAGAGAACTGCATGAGGAAAGCTGAAAGGTAAAGAAAGAAACATGGAGTAAAGTTCTGCAAATGGCTAACGAAGGTCGTAGGACTCTCAGAAGTTAGAATAAAACTGAGAAGATGATTTTGTAAAATTGTTGACAAGATATTATTAATAATAATATATTCCAAGAATAGCAAAGGGGAAAACGTCACAGATTAGATAAAAGATTATCTTCCGACCGATACTCGAACCCAGGATCTCTGAAGAAATTTTAATGCGAAGACTACCACTTGACTAATTTAATTAAAGTAGTGTAGGTAAAGAAAAGTGTTGAGAAGAATATGTGGACCCGTGAAAGAAAGGGTACGGTGGCGCATCCAGTCCAACAAAGAACTATATAATATATATACTCCTCAGGTTGAGATGGGCTGGGTATGTACAGAGAATGCCGGACACACGCGTTTCAAAAATAATTATTGCTGGAAACCCAGGTGAAAAGAGAAAAGTGGGAAGACCCAGAATGGGGTGGGAAGCCGGGGTATGCACCACAGCTTCTCCAGGTAACAAACTGAAAGTCAGACGCTGAAGACAGGATGAGTTGGAGGCGAATGTTTCCAGAGGCCAAGGCTCGATATGGGCTGTAACGCCATCGGAGAGAGAGAGAGAGAGAGAAAGAGAGAAAGGTACGAGAGTGAGGATTCGAAAAAGGAGAATGAAAATAGACGTTCTTAGAAAATGTTTTGAAAATAAAATAACAAAAAATGTAAGCTTCTTAATGGGAGGATATGTCAGTTAAACAAAAAAATTATAAAATCCCTAAGCTTCCGAGCAAGCAATCAGGAAATCCATTTTATTTGTGGAAACATCACACTGCCTGTACCGAAATACACTCGTGCGAGGAACAGCCTATTGTGGCACATTCAATTTGAAAAGCGCGTGAGGCAATCTAAATATCGCCGGACCAAATGCATCGCCCGAATTCGGCACCAGCGGAATTTGTAAATCGACGGATTGACATGGTATGAAGCCAGTCTGGCGTGGCCGAACATTTTGTATGAAAGGATATTGTGAACAACGTAATACAGTCGTCTATTTCGACAGGTGTGACAATTCCTGAAATACACAGAAAACGTTGAAACTTGGCCAATATTCAAAGCTTTTCATTTCTATGAAATTTATGTAGCTCATTACTATTGTACCATAATCCTTTTTTAAAATAGCCATTCTGCAGGACTAACAAAGTGATTTATCATTCTTATTATAATAAAAAAATTTAATTTTTTTTTACATATTTTCAAAATTTTCCCACTTGGCAAAAAGTAAATAATCCTTATATATAAAAGTGATTTTTTTTTGTCCCGTGTGCATTTTTAAACCATTCATCCAATCGTGATGAAACATTGGCAAGTTGTTGTGAGCACACACGTGAAAGTTTTTATATAATATAATGGTGAGCTCTGGCGTTATGAAATTTGTAAAAGATATATTAAAAATAGATAGCGAGCTAGCTGTTTGAAAAATATGTGTATTTCATATATTTTAGCGGCAGGGTGGGAAGGAGGGATGGAGAGGGGAATGAAGGAGGAGACGGGAATGAAGGAGGAGAGGGGAGGTTCACGGAGGTTCACGGTAGGGGGGAAGGCGGGATAGTTGGAAGTTGATTGCGGCAGGGTGGGAGGTTCGCGGACCGGGGGACGCGACGGGGGGCAGGAAGGCGGGGAAGGTGGAGAAGAAACACGTGAAGAGAAGAGGACGTGGGAGGGAAACGGGAGCGGGAACGGGACGCGTGGGAAAAGACACGCAGAGAAGGTGTCGGGGAGAGGGAGGGATTGCAAATGAGACGTGGTAGCGGTAGCGGACAGCAGGTGGCAAATTTGAAAAATCCATGATTCTCTCACGGTTATATGTACGTAGCCTGCTCACGCATCGGAAAAACCTTCTGATTAATTCCATGCACACCAGACGGAAAAACAAAAAATATTGTGTGTCCAAAAGCAATTAAGTAAATATAAATAAAAATCAAACCCATTTTTTCTTTGAGTGGCAATGGAACGCACGACATGTACTCGTCGGTATATTTTTAAAACAATTGAGTTGGGCTGTTTGGTAAGGTAGAACTAAATATTAGGAAAAATAAAGCTTGTTCGAAGTTCACAGCAGGTTTATGAGGCTTTGAGGTTTCGTTTAAACTACATTTAGGTATTTTAATATCGTATAACGCCAATCAATTATGTTAAAAAAGTATTCACCCAAAAAGCAACATCCCAAATCCGGAGTTGGTGAAGTAATTGCAAACTGGTTGATCGTATTGCAGGTGAGAGCAACCATCAGACACGATGCGTGATTTGTCAAACACATTCCTGGTAACCCAGCCAGCTCTGGAAGCCAAATGTGAAGGACAATTGTAACCAGTAAGAACACTGAACCAATATTATTGAGAATACCATAAATTAACACTTTGCTCCTTTGTTCTGGTAAAGACACACAAGCAATCAAAATTGGTTCATATTTTCCTTTTGTAGTCGTACGCATATCTCCACAATAATCGTGTTTACCAATTAGGACTCCAAAGTTATAACTCACAATTGAACCGTTGTTTTGAAGACTGTACTTGTGATTTCCAACATGTTTTAGCAGAAACGAATTTTCTTTACCATCGCATGTTTGAAATTTGTATTTTTTGTCAGTAGAAATCAATGTTTTGGTTTTATTCAATTTTGTTTCATCCCATTCTTCATTAGTCTTATTGATCTTTTCAATGCACTTTAAAGTTTCAGCATTGGTGCTATTTTCTTCCAAGACAGTCATTTCATGTCCTGGTAAACAACATTTGAAAATACATATTTCTCTAACACACGAACAAGAGTACACAACTTTTTCGAAACTTAAACCACCTCCTACCTCATACAAATCAACACAATATTCATATTCAGGTATCAATGTAGATTTGTTTCCATAAACTATGGTGTCATTTTCAAGTATTTGATAATCACTAAAGCGTTTTAGAACTGGTCCAAAATTGGGACAAGGGAAGACACAGTCTTTTGTGCAAAGTGTGTAATTTTTCAAGTTTTTGGTTGATTCTTCAATGAGTAGTTTTTGAACGTCCGTTGAATTTACAAAATTCAATTCGACGCACTTAAGTTTATTTGATAAATATTGATTTTTAGGGCAACATTTATTCATGCCAAACGCACATGATGGAAATAGTACAAATATAATGATGTACACTCGTAGATATATAATAAAAAAACGGAATCGTTCCATGCTTAACCTTATCCTTAAAACAATTACGTTGCTTTGCTATCCTTAAACGCTTGATCATCCTTTATAGCATTTTTAATTGCTTTATGTTTATCCTTATACAGTGTGTGGAACTTACTATAACCAGTAATTTCTGGCGTTATTTGGAGAAACCAATTTAAATAAAATTTTGATTTCCAGTGAATGATATTTTTTTTCTTCGAAATAAAAAAAAAAAAAAAATTGTTCCACATGTCGAAACTGGTCACTCAGCCCAGGAACCGACAAACCCCTCACCCGACTGTGAAATTTTTTTTTGTTAGCTGTCCAATAACTAGGTACAATTTCATTATATTAAAAAAAAAAAACTCCAACGTCTGGTCTGATCCGTTTCCCCCCAAAAAGTGATTTTAATGAAATCATTAATTTATTGATAGTTTTTCTTTGCAAATTACATGTAAATATTTTTCGGCACCCAAAATTTCTTTTTAGTTTTTTTTTATTCAAATAATGTCAGGAATCGGTTAAAATGAGTGAAGTACGTCTCTTAACATTGGTTGAAAATCTGAATAATTATATTTTATTCTGTAATGATTTAAGGTTTTCACGGCCAAAAGCATTATGATACAAAAGATTTATTTTTGGGGTGTTTTGCCGTGTTGCGCTACCTTCTTCTTTGCACTACGTTTCGGACAGCGCTACAGTGTCCGTTGTTAGGGGAGATGTATAATTTTGAACATTACATACTGGTTTTGGACATATAATGCGCTGAGAAACGTTGGCTAAAGAAGAAGGTAGCAAAACAAGTCATAATTACCCAAAAATATATTGTGATATTAGTTTTATTCTGATTTAAGGTTTCAAAGGTATAATTTATTTCTCTGAACAGACTATCCTAAAAAGTCTCTATAGATAACTTATGATAGTAAAGGATTTTCATCGTGCGACTTGACCAAATAAAAACAATGTAATTCGGCGAACCGGACACGCCCAGCATACTTTCAGAAGTAATTTTGTATTTTAAATGCATAAAAAAAATGTTATAACAAATTCTGTTAACGTTTTAAGTCGTTTTGAGTTAGTTGTTTTTAAAGGCAGTAGTATTGGCACAAGCACATTGACAAAGTTTTTATCGACAATTTCGACTATTTTTCAAAGTTTGTAATTGCACCACGTTTCATTGTAACTCAATCTTATAATCTATACCTGCTCAACTTTAGATAACAATTTAAAAAAAAAAAAAATTAATGATGGTTTTCAAAAATGAAGATGTATTTTTTTGACCTCCCTGTATCCATATATCCAGAAACTATCGATTTAGCACGTAAAAAATAGTTTTCTTAGAAAAGACTAGTCGAAATGATTTTGATAGCATAATCATTAATATAACCGCATTGATAGTTAGCCTACTTCTAACCTCAATAAAAAAACTTAAATTTCCCTACCTATCTCAATAGGCGTCGGATCAGCTAAACCTCTTTAAAAAATCTATGTCAACGACACCATACGCATCAAGCGTTTTTGGGCATGGCCTGTAGAGATTATAATATGTTGTGGTGTCACACGAAGCTAAAATATTCCTCTCCCGCCCTTAGCAAGTGCTAGAGAGAGAGTGGGAGAGCACAGAATATCATTTATTTTTACGGGCTCTGTCACCTTGACATCTTCTGACAGCCGCACGACCACGGCAGCTCCCTAATTAGTATAACCCCTCTCCTGCCGAACCGCATCATTTTCAAATATATCCCGGCTAGCTGAACATGGCAGATCATCTAGGCCACACCCATACTTATAAGATAACATCAACAGTCATGTGTGACATGTCTGTACGAGATTGAATGGCGAGCGATATTAAAATATAGGCCAAGCCCAAAAGACGTTTGATGCGTATAGTGTCGTCTGAAAGTAGCGTAATGCGGTTTTTTCCTCCCGATACAGTTTGACACGGTTAACATTGCAGTCGGTGACATCGCTAGTATAGATTTCATGAATAAACATTTTCTTTCTTTGAGTGGCATTCAACGTATGCCGGATGCTTCCGAGTTTATTATAATTATTTGATGAAATTTTTTAAATAATACGATATTGATACTCGTAATCAACAGAAATAATAAATGGTAAAATATATGTAATTTTAGTTTTCCTTAATATCATGTTCCTAGTTTTCTACCAATGGAAATTAATATATTTTCTTTTGTGTATATTATTTATTGTTTTTCTGAAATGCACACTAACGAGGGATTAACAGATCAAGCGCACATTACATGAGGTTAAGATAAATACTATCAGTCATGTTGCATGATGCAGAGGTAATTATTATTTATATTACTTTCATTTTACAATAACGTCAGATAAATTTAATTCATTTGAGTAGGTTTCTTTATAAAAGTAAGTAGGTATCCTAGAACTTGGTTAAATACGATAGTCATCATAAATTAAAAGACATGGCAGCAAATGTAACTACATACATACATAGGTATGCACTATAACACATATACACATATACAATAAAAATTGCTTAATTTAACAAATTTCTATAACTGAACCAATATAGTTTTTAGAAAATATAACTTCTTAAGTCCTATTTTTTATGATTTCAGGGAAAATATGGTGAACTGAGCTAAACTTAACTCCAAATAAACAAATATAATATTTTTTTGAGCCCCGTATAAAGCATTAAACATCTTATGCAAACTAAAATGTCTCCA
This sequence comes from Limnephilus lunatus, assembly GCA_917563855.2. NCBI lineage: Eukaryota > Metazoa > Arthropoda > Insecta > Trichoptera > Limnephilidae > Limnephilus > Limnephilus lunatus. The sequence continues at coordinate 86,441,990 of OU830594.1, read as the reverse complement.
TGAACCTTGCTAATATTATTATCTTGGCAATAAGGTAAATTTATTCTAGACCTGATGAAAGATGTAATACGTTCAAAAGAAAAATTTATCTTTAAAACAATGTCTTCATGTGGCAATTTGCTACAGAAATATATCCTGCTTATATTGTATTCTTGTTTAAAATATGTATGTACATATAAATCTGTTTTTTTTTCTATTATAAGATGATTTTTTTTTAAATTCTGTAGGTTTGTAGGAACGCACAACCATATTTTAATTATATATTCTTGTATTTCCTCTTTCTACATGTTTATAATAAAATTCTTATCGTGTAATTACGAGTTTTATTTTCAAAATAATATTTTAGGCTAATGTTTTGGGTAGGTTTGAGTAGCTTCCGAAAAAAATTATATTTTCTATGGTCTCACCTTTTCATTGTTGTTGGTTACTCTATCTTCGTCTATGGATAGATAAGTTAAGTAAAAAAATTATTGCATTTTGTTGGTGAAATAGTGTATGCCGTTGACCGTCGTGCTGTCAACAAATTAACCCATTCAGACCCAGTGGTAAAATGGATAATCAGCCGATATGTTCAAATACATTATCACTTATTACAAAGAACAAAAGAGGACAGCTCTCACACAGGGTTATATGATAAATAATAAGAACCAATGTACATGGTAAATGTCATTGCTAGCGAAACCAACAAAACTATGCTCCGATTACTTCCTTAACATTGCTAATTAAATACGATCGAATTGGTATGACCCATAATAAAATAACATGTTAAAGTTAACAATATCTTCTTAAAAATAAATGCCTAAGAACACCTTCGCAAGAAGGTATCGGAAAAGTTAGATCAGGGTATTTGAGTAATTTTATTCGACATACTCGTATTATTGATATTAAGCGATAATTTTGGTATGCCAGTGAATCATCTGAGGTTTTTTATAAAAAATAACAATGATGATATTTTTAGCTTAGTGGCTAAGACTCTCGACTCACAATCCGGAGGTCGCGGGTTTGAACCCGGCTTTTTCTTGAAATTTTATTTGATGAATTTGTGTTATTTCACAATTAATTCATTTAAAATAATATATAGTATATTTGCGGCACGTTCCAGAGTGGAAGATACTATCAGTATCGCCCTGTTGTAAGACCACCATTCAGAATTGAAACGTTGCTTGAAAATGGCTTTAGCCGTGTTTGGTGACCAGATCTGAATAGCCAGGTACTTCCCAACTTTCCTCTTCCCCACCTCCTTCCCCTCCCCACTACCTTCAGCCTCACAACATACCCCAATTGGGGATGCCATAGTCTCACTGGCTCCAGACGGGAGCAGTTGAGATTCTTGTGCGGTATTCACAGTAAAAAAAAAAAGTAATGCTTCGTTATCTACCTACTATTTATGTTTTGCATGTAATTCCTTCGCATTTTGAACGCCAGTACCTACCTCGAGTTCATATTAACTGGCTGGAAAATTATGCATTGTCGATGCAACTGCATTTTTGGTAAACATCATAATAATTGTAAAATTTAATGCATAATTGTAAATCATTTTTAACGAAATGCGGAACATATTGCAGATTTAAAAGTTTCTAAAACTTGTATTCTTGATATTTATTCAAAAACATCTCCGGCAGAACGTGTTTTCTTTACGTAATCTTTAATTCCGTAATGCCTCTTTAAACCATGTCAAGCGTGCGTAAAGGCCCGACCGTTCGCATCGATTACCGTTCGCATCACACTTTTCGTAACAATCACACTTTTCGTAACAATCACCACTTTTCGTAACAATCACCACTTTTCGTAACGCATTCGCCAGTTTACCTCCAAGTTTCGAGCGTGCGTAAAGAAGTTTAACTTCAAAAATGAAAGAAATGGTTGGTAGAAAAAAATGAAAGAAAGGAGAGAGAATAGAAAATAAATGTGCACAATGATTAAAAATAGTTAAAGAAACCAAAGATTTGTCACTTTACTGAAGCAAAATATTGTTTTGGATTTATAGCTAAAATATGGAACTAAAGCGATTGATATTTCTAATGGTATGAGATATTATTGTTAGCGGTTCATTTTTATGGTAAAAAGCTTAAATAGATGTAGTACCCAGTTTGTTCTTTGAATATGGATTGTTCCTAAAAAAATTGAACCGAAATTAGTGGTCCTTAAAATATATTTGTAGAATGGTTGTCGATATGTATTGGAAGGTGCCTTTGCTTTGGATCAGGGTTGGGATATCTAGGGAAATTTTCCTAGATATAGACTAGAAAAAGAGAGAGAAAAGGGAAATCAGCACAAATCTAGGGAAATTTCGAACGCTGACGGTTGATTTTTATTTTACAAAATGACGATGGCGGTGCCCCCGAAATCTAGGGAAATATATATATATATATATATGATGAATTCCAAGTACCTACATTTAAAGATTTATATATTAGAAATTCATTAATTCAAATTATAAAAGAAAAAGATAAATATCAATTTTTAAACGAAAACAGAACGCGACTTAAACATGTTTTTATATGCCCAAAACTAAATACGTCTTTTGCACAACACCATTACACTTACCAGGGAAGAACTTTTTTCAATCGTCTACCAGAAGAAATCAGAAGCATTAATGATAAAACCCAAATACTGCTCTCTGTCAAGAGACATTTTAAAAATATTCTGAAGAAAAAAACTAATGCCACTTAATTATCCTTACAAATATCCTTAGTTTTCCATAATATTCTTTCTTTTATTTAAATGAATACAAATATCCTTGGATCTCCATAATATTCTTTCTTCTCTTTAAATATATACTATTATATACGATTACAACACACATATATTTATGTAAATGAATTATTTAAGTACTAAGTAATAACCACATTTATGTACACTCCTTTTCCATACACAAGCATATGCTTTAAATGGAAAAGTAGTAAAAAACCTAAGATGTAAAATTATCATTTAGCAACATGTAAAACATTTTAATGAAAATAAAAAATAATTAAACAAAAAAAAAAAAAAAATATATATATATATATATATATTTAAAGTTTTCTTTATTCATTAAGAATTTTTTTTTATTAGATAGATTGGGGATTTTTCGACCACCATGTTAGGCACATGACCGTGTTGTGGTGGTACTTAATTAATACCAACCCTGATCTGGACCCATTCATCGAGTTATTTAATTAACATTTATTTAAGCCATAAATCAAGGTAATTAAACCCGGCGTGTGGGTAAATATGATTTTTATTTATTTTTTTAATAACTAATCTTGGAATACAATACTAGCGAAAATATGAAATAATATATTTATTTTAAAAATGTCGCATTTAGGAATTGTAAAGTAATTTGTATTTCTTCAATAATCGCTAATTCATTTTATGGCGTCATTTTAAAAAAAAAAAACAAATCACTATACCTAGATGCACCACTTATTTAATAAAAATTATCAATTTGTTTCGTTACCAATGGTGTCTTTGTCAGGTTAAAAATAAATTATTTTTACCCTAACGAAGAAATCCATCGGTTTTGATACATATTTATTGATAATTTTGATGAAATAAGTAGTGTATACAAGTGATTTGTTTTCATGTAATTTAAATTTGTTGCTATTTTTGTTATATTTGTAGTTAGTTTACATAAAATATATTGTTTGTAAATAAAATACGTAATATTACTTCTTATTTTAGTCAGTGGTGGATATTCACATTATAAATTTTCCGCGACACTGATATAGATGACATTGCAGTTTGTAATACAATTTACCTTGTCGTCATATTTAATCCCAATTTAATGTCTTCAAATGGTCAGTAAATAACAAGTTCGTATAAAAGTACATTCAAAACATTGGCACTTCGCAAAGGAACCCAATTTCGACTACTTAATTCATATATAAATAGAAAAATAATCTTCCTTTTTTGTTTAATTCTATCCAAACGTTGATAAGTCCATAGTGTGGTGTTCGGTTTCTCGCAGTCATTATCTTTCCATTTCACTGAACAAATTGCTGAATGGGGCTAAATAATGCTAGTATTTTCATTGGGAAGCAATTTGTATTGACTGGGTCTGAATAGATTGGATTATCTGGTCTTTTTGCTTACTTCTTCTACTTAACTGTGTGATGAATCGCAGTGGATACGAAAATATAGTAGCTTCCACCTTACGAATGAATAAATAATAATTCAGAATTATAACGAAATCAACACACTAGCGACATCTAGCTGATTAAGTTTGATTGGGCCATGGAGACTGCAGAGATCTATAATTATTAAATTAATGTCAAGTTTTGATAAATAGAACACAGAGGGATCCAATTATAAACACTTAAGATTGATCTACCAATCAGAGAAGGGGGAGGTTACCTTTTTTCAAGACAAAGAGATGGACTTTGGACTAGACCATTAGTCTGAGATTTATGGGGTAAAAATCATCATCAACCCGAGAGATCAATACGCTTTAAGATAAACACAATCCCACGTTCGGTGCATTTGGTACAATGACCCTAATTTTAAAGGTAAATATTGAGTACAACAGAGGAATCGACAACCGCAGTTAACGAACAAATAAATCCATATTATGTTGAAAAAATGATGCAATAAAATAGCAAGGAAATATAATGAACGGAAAATTAAAGAAAAGACCTGGAAAACGTGGGAAAAGCTACTGTAGGGATACTCAATTGCATAACGAGAACGTGAAGAACAAAAGGAGGCCAGATTCAGAGGAAAACGTACGTTTGATATTTAAAAGAAAGAAAAACGATGGAAATTAGGAATGTCACTTTTAAATGAAGCAATACGGTCAGGGAAAACGATTTGAAAAGAAAATCTAATAAAAAAAAAACGGACATTTAAACGGAAGTATTTATTGAACAATATAAGATTTCGACTTAATTTTGCGTTTCAGACGAGTTTAAATAGATATCGTTATATATTTGAAATAGGATGGTTATTCTAGTTATATTACGTTAGATTAATTCAAAGGAAGGGATCGTTTTACGTCATTTGCTATGAGAAAATACTATAGACGATAGAACAAATTGCTGAGGCAATTGATGAAAAAAAAGGTTGTCGAGCTCACACACGATTTTGTTGTTTAAACAATAATATTTCCGACATGGTTTTGGGTGATTATGATAGTCTTTATTGCTTTTGGGGCAATAAAAGTTAACATGGAACTTATGCAATATTTGGATAAGATAAAAGAGATTAAATTTAACGAGTTAATATTAATTTATTATTTACGACCAAGTACGTAGAAATCGAAAACATCAACATATGTCAGCGATGATACTTTATGGGGTTTTGGGATGAAACGAGACACAATTTCATACGTTTTTATACAAAGCAATTAACCGGACACATATCCCAGAGTCAAATTGGAATTTTCTTCTATGAAAATTATGAAAAAATAGCAGATTGAATATTTATGACTAGAAGGTGAAGTTTCTAAGAGAAGATAAGCAATGGAAATTATGCAAATGATGGTAAAGAATGAAGTAAAGACAGTTTAAAGACGATTCCGTAAGGAAAAACTCATGAAAATTCAGAAGTATTGATGAAAACAGTAAATTTGGCTTGGAATATAACTAATCATATAGTTATGGACAATGACATAAGAATGAAGCAGAGAAATCATAAAAATAACGTCGTATATAAAATATAATTGAAGAAAATAAGAAAATTCAAGTCTACGACATAAGTAGAGACAATACAGCTTAGAATTGAATTGATTCATATAGGAAACATGAAAATGTGGGGAAATTTAGGGAAATGAAAATTGGAAAATGCGTAATGAAGATTTCGACATGAGTTTGTTCGTGTTCTGGTAACGATAAACCAAATTGAGAATTACATACAGTTTATTGAAGACGTACCTATTATATATTGAGAGAAAAAAGGACACGAAAATCATGATATTTTAGTTAAATTTGTAAGACCTGAAGACAAAGGAACGACGGGGCAAAATTTGACATAATGGTAGGTTCGACACTGGAACAATTTACGTAAGAGACGGAAGATTTCTAAAATCAAAGGGGCCGGACTTAACACGTTGATACGAATATAACAGAATTGATATATGAAATCTCGAGTTGTTAGAGTTTGAATTAGAAAATCAATGAACGCGTAATTAAGATGTTCTAATCCTGGAGGTACATATAAAACCTAGGACTTAGAAGAATCGGGGTCAGTTTTCGGTGTGAGTTGTCGTGAAGGAGTCGTCGGGGACCAATCGTCGGGTTAAAACGTGGAAGTTACGTGACGTAGCGTCTAAAACGGTTATTAGTTGAAAATTTCTTAAGTGTTGTAAAATTTTGAGACTTAGAAAAATTCGGAGTGGGAATTCTGGGACTTATAAAAATTACGGTCGTGATTAAATCTGTGGAGTGTTGAAAATTAAATAAAGTGTTTTATATAGTTTTACAATAAATTCAACTTGTCATTAAAATAAAAAGTTTATATAGTGTAGCGAATTTAAAAGGAAACAACAGTGTTTAAAGAATTTTATAACAGCAGTGAATAATAATATATTTATTTATAAATTCAACTTGTCATTAAAATAAAAAGTTTATATAGTGTAGCGAATTTAAAAAGAAACAACAGTGTTTAAAGAATTTTATAACAGCAGTGAATAATAATATATTTATTTATAAGTTCAACTTGTCATTAAAATAAAAAGTTTATATAGTGTAGCGAATTTAAAGAAAATCAACAGTGTTTAAAGAATTTTATAACAGCAGTGAATAATAATATATTTATTTATAAATTCAACTTGTCATTAAAATAAAAGGTTTATATAGTGTAGCGAATTTAAAGAAAATCAACAGTGTTTAAAGAATTTTATAACAGCAGTGAATAATAATATATTTATTTATAAATTCAACTTGTCATTAAAATAAAAGGTTTATATAGTGTAGCGAATTTAAAAAGAAACAACAGTGTTTAAAGAATTTTATAACAGCATTGAATAATAATATATCTATTTATAAATTCAACTTATCATTAAAATAAAAAAAGGGGTCCTTCGACAACTGGCAAGGTTGATTAAAACGTCGCGCATGTTGTGAGAATTACCCTGGTAATTAATTAATAGAATCTAGAATCAGTTTTATACTTAAAAATTTCAGTGGTAAAATAGAGTCTACAATCAGTTTATACTTTGATAAAACAGGGAGTGAAGTGTCCGGATAGGGTTAATCGTGCAATTTAACGGAGTGTATGATCTTATAATAAATCTAAAATCAGTGTTTGCAATAATTTCCGATTCAATAAAATCTAATAATTAATTAATTAATTACAAATTCAATGCGGGAGGAGTTTAATATAGTGTGTTTGAATTGCTTTAAATTTGTTCTATGAAGGTTAAAATAGAGTTATTTAGTCCGAGGTTATATAAAGAAAATTACAGTCTAATAAGTTTCATTAAATAAAAAAATTTACGTTTAGGTCGAAAGTTGGAAATTTTATTACGAGATATTAATTATCGTTAGGTGACAACGCAATAAAAATAATTGATCCGAAATCTGGAAAATACTTAACGCATAATTAGATAGGATCGTTCTTCTTCAATAATAACGGCAGATATTAAAGGAAAACGTGAGGATTTTTTACATCAGAGATCTATTCAAAGGAGGAAGGAAGGAGATGAGTTCCGGATCTTGTAGGATTAAATCGTTAAAAGTGGGAAGTCGAAATAAAAGTGGTTACACAGGTAGTCTGGATGCTCTAATAAGTTTCTCGCCGATGATAGTAACCCGGTGGAGCTGAAATTAAGACATTAGAGCTTGGTGAGTCCTTACAATATTTAAGCTTTTACAGGTTCCTGTGGATATCCTGACACTGATGGACGTAACGCCAAGTAAGGGTAAATAAATAACTAACCAATTTATTAGCATTCGCATGTCACACCTCCCATACAGAATGAAATGTTGCTAAACAAATACTTAACACATAATTAGATAGAAACGCATCACTAAATCAATTTTGGTATCTTAGCGTATTTGTAAGACAAATACCTATCGTTTCTTTTCACTAGCACGATTAGGGTATGGTTGTATGACCTTCGATAGTGTACCAAAATTACGATTTGAGTTCAAGGCCATCCATTGACCCAGTCACCTAAATTCATTAACGAATAAACAAAACAAAACTTAACGTCAGGGACAAGTTTATCAATTATAGCTTGAGATGAAATCTGCGGTCAATATGTGAAGGCGACATTGACGTTTAAATTCACTCAATTCTAAACGACTTGATTTATCTCATTTTAAAATCTTTCTTATAGGAAGTAGGTATCCAAGAACCCATAAATACCCATTATCCTAAATACCTAACACACGAGGAGCTAGTGACCTCATTTAAACAACACTGGTGTTCAAATACTCATACAGTCCTGAATCCTAACTTGTCTTCGAACGTAAACTTCAAGGCTTCTGTATGTAGGTATGAGCCATCTGGAAATGTAAGTGTCAACCTTTCTCGAACGGACGGCTTTGATCTTGTGGCGGTATTGTCGAGGTGGGCATGCGGGGAAGAGGAAGGACGTATGCGGACAGTACGCTGACGCGGCATTAAAGCCACAGGTTATTTGCATACCGTGAGTCTTGTCGAACCTGAAAGCAAACATAAGGTTCACGAGGTGAGTTTTATGTCAGCTAGTCAGAGGTGGAATGTAACGCTGGGTCGGTTACGTGGGAGGAAGGATCTGCCCGTCACAAGCTTACGCCACATTTAACGGATAGAGGCATGATAAGGGAAGACATGAAATACCCCTTCTAGACTCAGTAGAGTTAAATTCAATCCGGCGGAGATGGAAGTCGGAGTGAGGCAGAAAAACGGCATGAAGACTTGGTATTCCCCCATCTGGCGTGAAGAGTCCCTTTCGTAACAAGAGACGCTCGTCGAAGAGAGTAAAACTCGGACTTAAGGATAAGCTTAGCAAACGTACTTGGGAGAATCCGGTTTGAAATTGTTGTTCATCGGTTTTCACTTGGTTAGCGGAGGTGCCGACTTTTAAGCAAACATATTATCCCCTCCCCATATCCCTCCATTCCTGCTCTTTCAACAATTTTGCGAATACTAACCAATAGCACTAACTATGACTACAAACACATTATGTTAGGAGAAGTTGCAGACAAGGACTTCAATTGAGAAAACTGGACCTTCGAGTTCGATCATCCTAAGGTAAGGTTTGCTTTCTTGAAATGTTTAATTTATTAACTGTTGTTTATGTTATCGATGTATCAGCGGTGATAGGAAGAATTAAATAAACACACTAAATTCCTATGGAAATCAAATAGACACAAGGTTTAGGGCGGGGGTAGTTTATCAAACTCGGTTAAATATTCTAAAATAATAATAAATAAATTGATCGGAAAATTCTCACCCTTTCTCTAAAAGAATCTATGGGTTACCACACGTAATACATTATCTTCTCTACATATGTGTGCATATTAAGTATGCAAACAGATGTAAAATCTAAAACAAAAAAATTACACAACGCAGATTATAGAAATAATGTGAACAAAAATCTTAAATCTTGATTACTGTGAGAAAATCGCAGGGATTTAAGAAGATAGGGTAGGTTTAGCTAGATTATAAGGTATAGGGGTTTAGAAATCACGAGCCTGAGGTAGAAATAAACCGAAAGGAGGGTTGAGTCAGGCCATCATACCTAGTGGTGTGATCAGTAGGACATAAGGGTAGAATTATGAGCGTGGCTACGAGACAGGAGCTACGAGATTTAAACTACGAGGTAGAAGCTTAGAAAAGTAAATCAGCTAGGTAGGGTTCATCACAATTGGAGTCAAAAGCCAAGTAGTGGCACCTCATTACAACTGTTGCCGCGTGACCAGGAGAGTAAAGGTTACAAGTTGAGAGAATTCTGAGATATTATAAAAATAAAATAGAATGAACAAATAAATGAAATTATAATTAATTGGAAAAAAAAAGTGAATATTTTAAACGAAAAGTGAAAAACGTGCCATTAAAACAACTTCAGATTACATAAAACAAGTGGAATAAAAAATTCGCATCATTAAATTATACAGTAGAAATATAACAATAAATCAAAAAAATAATTTAAACGAAAAGTGAAAAACGTGCCTTTAAAACATCTTCATTAAACGTGATACAAGTGGAAAAAAAAAACGTACCATTAAATAAAACAGTCGAAAAAAAAAATAATAACTCAAAAACCAAATATTTTAAAACGAAAAGTGAAAAACGTGCCTTATACCAGATAAAAATCATAAATCACATAACGCCTAGGAATGTTGACCCAGAGTTAGAAGGGTGGTGCGTATTGAAAAAAAAAAAGCCGTTATATAAATAAAAGCGCATTCCTTCGGTGATCAATAAAATTATCATTCAAATTGGTTCATTGACTGAAGCCCGAATGTAAACAAGCGATTGAATAGACACCGTCGCGAGGGTATGTTTGTGTTGCCACAAACATAAGTGGTCTTACTGATAAATATGTTCGTAACAGAATAGATAAATCTTTGTTATGTTCGCATTGGAACATCTCGAGATATTACTTTAAATAATAAAGAGATACTTAGATAGTTAATCAAATGACGTTGTTTATGTTAATAGTGGTCGAGGGTATTATTGGTTCCTTCGAGTTGAAGGATTTTATAAATAAATACTTCTTTTGACACGGCGACATAAAAATAAATAAAATCAACATAACATACAAAGCAAAGGACGGATAAAAATAAAATAAAATATTACACATAAAACATAAAAGTGAGCTTTTCAAATCGTTGCATTCAAACATTTAACAGGGGTGGATTGGACCTTTAGATACACCATTACATAGATGTCAGCTGAATAAATTAGAAATTTAGCCTTACTGGGGGTTGGCATATTTCTCGGGTGACCGGTTTATTTCCGATTTGCAATAAAGAGCAAATAAGCGGAGTGGTTTAAAACGCATACGAATTTAGGAGGGGGGGGCTTGTTTAAAACGGGGTTTAGGTACATTATACAATTGTGTATACGTGCAAATAAATAAATAAACAAACAAAGCCGGTGTGGAAAAAAAAAAAAATGAGATAGTAAACGTTATGGAGTGCATTCGGATGAGTAAACATACAACATAGATCAAATAAACCTCAGATAAAAGATAAATAAGAACAGCATATGAAGAGATTACATAAAAGTTGATTCCCTCAAGAGGTTTCTAGTAAACATTTTGAAACGAATAAACATCTCGAATTAATATTTGATTCTAGTGTGTACAGTTGGGTTAGATGCATTTGGCATTATCCTTTCAGATGTTCAGATGTTTGTCGTATTGTCGATTGTCTCAAACTAATATCGCTGCAGTTGAATGCAGATAAATGATATGTCAATTAACGTATTCAGAACTTGGAAGGCTGTCTTAAATGAAAAAAAAAAAATTGCGCAATTATATTTAGTATTTCGAAGTGGAAATAGTTAGTTTGGGTACAAGTGTTTTAGGAGCGGGGATTAAATCACCTGCGGTTAAACAAGTTAAATTATACCTAAACTGTTTTGAAGTGCAAGAATAAGTGTATAGGGATGCTTATATATGTGTATATGTATGTGTATATATATGTATGTATATATATATATATATATGCGTATGTGTGTGTGTATGTATATATATACATGTGGATATGTAAATTTTTCAGAAAAAAAAAAAAATAAGTGTAAGCAAACGAAAATTGGAAATTTAAATAAGTCAATCTCTGTCATCGGGTTTTAAAGGGAAAAAGGAATATGCCTAGGAATAAACGTTGTCCTGAGGCAAGGCAGGAGAGGGAACGCATAGAATTTGTGGCCGCCGTCGAGAATGCTGCGAGTAACAATGTTCAGATGGATGTAGGGAAAATTACCCTAATCATACAGCAGGCCTTGGGTCCGTTGGTCAGTAAGATACAAGAAATGGAGAAACAAAGGGAGGTTATGCCGGTGACAACCACGACAGGGGAGGGAAGTACGGCGCGAAACGTACTTCAACTCGTAGAAATGATGCCCACGCAGGAAAAGCCCACTTTCAGCGGGGGGACTCAGAACCCAATAGCTTTTCTAGAGGACCTTAAGGATTATGCAAAACGTACGAATCGCACTGACATCATGATGGTAGTTAAGGAGAGTTTAAAAGGAGGTGCTAAAAGCTGGATGAAGCTCTATTCTAAACGTTGGAATAATATGGAAGATTTCGAAAGGGATTTTATTGCCAATTATTGGGGTGATATATGTCAGAAAAACATGAGACGTAGGCTATCAGATGCAGTATGGGAGCCAAAAAAGGGAATCACCATGCTGGCGCACTTTGCGAAGTACTGGGAGCTCGCCAAAGCACTAAAAATCACCGACACACCATTAGGAGTAATTAATGAGATAATGAGGCATTTCCCGAAAGAAACCCAGGCATTGTGGTTTTCACGCGAGCAAGGAGATGAGTTGGACGCGGCGGAATTCCTGAGAAAACTGGATAATATGGTCTGCGCCCCGCAGGACAAAACTACAGAGAAGAGGGGTAGGGATGACAGGAATGGACACGACAACAGAGACCGTCGACACGCGATACGCCCGAAGGTTGGGGTTATTGAGGGAGCACCACAGGCGACGGGATGCAGGACGTGCTGCGGGCCAAGTACGCAACCAGCAGCTAGCAGTAAAACAGCACCAATCAGCGGGAAGGAGGTATGCAGAGTTGAAGATGCGGGAAACGACAGCGAGTCGGTCCAGGAGCTCTGAGGATTACGACTCCAGAAGAAATAAGAGCAGCGACGCCAAGACACAACGTAGCTTTAAAAATAATGTTGAAATATAATTGGGATGTTACAAAGGGTTTAGGGAAAAACGAACAAGGAATAACAGCACCAATAAAAGCATGCAAGGCGGTACGCAGAGACGAGAGTGCAGATGATGAAAAGACGTATGAAAGGGGGGAAGTGACTGCGTGTGTGAACTCTTTGCAACAATTAAGCGACGTGTGGAACGCGGTGGAGATGTATGAAAATGACATAGGAAGAGAATGCATCGGATTTAACACCGTATTTGAAGACGAGGATTATGAAGAGATAGGACGGGGAAGTACATTACCGCAATTACCAGAGGCTAGGGCTTACATAGATGAATTAAAGGTAAATTGTTTGATAGATACGGGTAGCCAAATAACGTGTATTGCACAAGAATTTTGGGAATGTCATTTGAGCGATCAATCGCTATATCCAATCATGCCGGTAGCTTCAGTACAAATTAAGGGGGCTATGGGACAGAAAAGTCAGAAAATTTCACGGTTAGTACTAGTACCATTACGTTTTGGGGATATCCGAATCAACACATCATGTCTCATAGTATCAGGGTTAATAAGATCTATAATACTAGGGGTAAACTGGCTAGATAATTACTCGGCAGAAGTAAAGTGTGGGAAAAAGCGGGAATTGATAGTCACTACTGAGCGGGGAAGAAAAAAAATTAAATTAATAGATTCCGGGGTTGTGAGAAGTGAATTAGGAAAGCAGTTGAGTGAGGAAAACACAAATAGTGCAACCCAGTCGATAAACGTCATAGAGAATAACCAACTTTCGGATTTTGCGGAGGAGACTAAACAGCGAATTGCGGCAATGGTAGCTGGTTTGGAACTGGATGACGTCAAGAAGGAAAAATTAAAGAAGGTACTAGACAAACATAATCGAGTGTTCCTAGGTAAACCGGGGCTAACAAATATGTATATCCATGAAATTAAAATGATAGACGAGACGCCATTTGTAAAGAGGTCGTATCCGGTCCCCTTCGCGTATAGGAATAAGGTGGATGAGAAAATTGACGAATTAGAAGCTTTAGGCATAATCAGCCGGCGGGCGACTCCTTTCGCGAGTCCCTTAACCTATACAATGAAGAAGGACGGTACTGTGCGTATATTACTTGATGCTCGCGAATTAAATACGAGGATGTCCGGGGAAACGGAGAGACCACCACTTACATCGGAAATATTGCAGCAATTCCACGGGGTTAAGCACGTGACTACTCTAGATTTGGACTCGGCGTATTTCCAGGTACCCTTATGTGAAAGTAGTCGTAAATACACCGGTTTCGTCTATAATGGCAAGTCATACGTCTACAACGTATTACCGCAAGGACTGAAGACATCGGTTGGGAGCTTCTCCCGCGCCATGAATAAAATTCTGGGTAGTGAGATGAAAGCGTTTTGCACTAACTATTTAGACGACCTAGTCGTGTTCTCATCTGGAGATTTTGACGAGCACCTAAACCATTTAGATGCAGTTTTGGGAAGGTTACAAACAGCCAATATGACCTGCAAATTGGAAAAATGCCAATTTTTGTTCACGGAAGTAAAAATGTTAGGCCACATTATAACGCCTTATGGGATACTCATGGACCCAGGGAAAGTTTCGGCGATTAAGAACTTCCCAGCGCCTAAAAAAGTGAAGCAGGTAAGAGCATTTCTGGGGTTGTGCAATTATTACAGGAGATTTGCAGATAGATATGGGGCTTCAACACAGGTATTATGCAATTTATTAAAGAAAAATAAGCCTTGGAGGTGGACTGCTGTAGAGCAGGAAGCATTTGAAAACGTAAAAACTTTATTCCTTGAGTCTGTGATATTAACTCATCACAACCCCAACAAAAATTATTACCTACAAACTGACAGTTCGGGGTTCGCCATCGGGTCGGAATTATATCAATTAGACGACGAGAATAATCATCATGTGATCGGTTTTGTTAGCAAATCACTAACCGAGGCCGAGTTAAAATGGACCGTTTCCGAACAGGAGTTATATGCAATAATCTATTCGTTACGCAAATTCGAAACCTATCTGCGAGGCGCGCAGCTAATCATACGTACGGATCATCAGGCGTTATCGTTCTTAAAGACTTGGAAATTATACAGCGCTAGGGTGACACGGTGGATTTTATATTTAAACCAATTCAATTTTAAAGTCGAGTATGTAAAAGGCAAGGAAAACATCGGACCCGATATCTTGTCTCGCTATTCTCAGGATGCGGTAAATGTGCAGGAGGAAAAAGTAGTATGCCCTGAAGTGGCCGCATTTGCAGTGAGTGGGAAACAGTTAATAAAATCGCACTTAGAAAATCTAGAACAATTACAAAATCAAGATGAGTTTTTGGGAGAGGTGATAGAACATTTGGGAGGTAAGTCTCGCAAGACACCCACAAAAGGAGTGGCTAGGTATTTGAAAAATTACAAGTTAGACGGTAAGACATTATATTACAAAACGAGAAATGACGGTACGGTATTAGCTATACCTAGTAATTTATCCGGAGATCTTATCGAACTGGTACATCAGGAAATTGGTCATGCGGGCGGGTTAAAGACAGTTCAAGCGTTGAAAAGTAGGTACTTCTGGCCGAAGATGTATAAACAAGTTAAATGGGTTGTGAAAGCTTGTCATCTCTGCCAATTAGCAAAGCGCGAAATTCGGCCAACGGTAGGACCGGGTAGGTCAATCATAACGAAGAGGGTAGGAGAATTGGCCATGGCTGATTTATACGGGCCGTTGCCTAGGAGCATAGGGGGGGTGAGGTTTATTTTTGTGGTCCAAGACTCTTTCAGTAGATTCATTCAGTTGTATAAATTAAAGGTTGCCAACACTAGTACCGTATTGAAGTGCGTAGAGCTTTTCATAAAACAGGTAAAGGTTGAGGCTATGTTAACGGACAACGGGTCTCAATTTTCCTCAAAGAAATGGAACCAAGGTCTGGAAAGGATGGGGATAAGGGTCATGCATACGTCGGTGCGAAATCCTGGACCAAACATCACGGAAAGGGTGAACAAGGAGTTGGGACGGATTTTTAGAATATACTGCCATGAAAAGCACACTAAGTGGCCAATGTTTCTAAAGGACATTCAAAGAACATATAATAACACAGTACATTGTACGACTGGATTTTCACCTAATGAGGTAGTATTTGGAAAACAGCCACAGTATAGCTTAGATAAATATATGCGTCAAAGTAACATACCTAAATTAACAGAAGAAGAGATTAGGAACGCGGTTCAAAAGAATCTAATAAGAAACGCCGAAAAAAGACAGCAATTCTACAATATAAAGAAAAGGCTAGAGACATATGAGGTAGGAACATTTGTGAAACTCAAAAAGTACACTCAGTCAAATTTACTCAGGAAGCATACAAAAAAATTCGCCCTTTTGTTTGACGGTCCGTTTGTTATAGCAGCTGTGCCCTATTCCAACAATTACACGCTGATGGATCCAAAAACAAAAGAGATACGAGGCGATTACAGTGCGATCCACCTGGCTAGATATTATTTTAATGAAACGGAAAAACAGCAGAAGGAAATACAGGTGATAGAAATTGACTAGAAAAAAAAAGGCGAGGTTAGGATAGGTTCGGTTAGGTTAGGTGTAGAATAAGAAGAAGTGGGGATAGTTATTTTGCGAGATTTCGAAATTTGGTGTGATCATTTTGGATAAGGAAAAAAAAATGTAATTTAGAAAAATTCGAAAAATAAAAACGTTTTATTTAATCTATAATACCGTCTTTTAGGGATATTAGGAGGGATTTCACCATGTTATGTTATGTTAGAAAAAAAAGGGGAAAGATAGCGAGTTTAGAGAATAAAATAATATGTTATGCTTAGGAGGGGGGGAGAGACGGGAAAACAAAGGTTATTTTAAGAAATGTTAAAATACAGATTATGGCAAGGAGAGAAATACATATTAAGATGTTTCAGCTAAATGGCAACTCAGTAACTAATTTTAGGCTTAGGAAACTATAAAATTAAGAATTCAACATTAGGTTTAGGAAAACGGAAACATAGAAAATGAAGAATCTAACCTTAGATTTAGTTTGTGTGACATTAGATTTTAGGAAATTACAAAAAAAAAAAATGTAACTTGAGATTTAGGAGAATAAAAGATTAAGATTGCAACGAAATTTTAAATAGCTTTAGGGTTTTCAAAGGAAAAAGGGGGGAGGAAGGAGACGTTCGAGTGGAGAAGCATGCTTGGATGATAAAAGGGTAACCCACTGAACGAAGGGGATGAATTCGGACAGAGAGAGAGAGAGAAAAAAAAAAAAAATAATAACACAGATAGGATAAGAAAAAAAAAAGAAAAAAAAAAAAAAAAAATTCTTGAAAAAAAAAATATCTCTACATATAGTAACATGTAAACCAAATGAGGCACGGGCAAATTGCGAAGGAGTATAATAAATAAGGGTGCTCACATGAGTACAGTCAAAAAAAAAAAAAACAACATCTAAAGGGAAAATTTTTTTTAACAACTGAATAACTTTCTGCAATTCACCGTAAATCATATGGTCAATAGGACCGCGAGATTGATTCAATCTTTGATTTGACCATGTACAGGAGGCTCTGGTCCAACAGGTTGGGGGTCACTGGGACACGCGAGTCGAGGGGCGTGCCCATTCAAAAAAAAAAAAAGGGGTGTGTATGTGTGCATATATGTGTAATACGTGTATGTTCATATGCGCATTGTTGCCATTAAAACGTTCCTGCGAGAAAAATTCGTGTGGAATTCTAGAATCGCGAAAAAAAAAATATATATATATATGAATAAGGAAAATCAAAGGTTGGAAACCGTCTCGATGAAGAAGAGGGAGTAAGGGTCATAGGGGGGAAGGTATAGGGGTAAGAATCTTAGGGGGGTAGGACAAAGAGTAGGGACAGCAACTGACGTAAGTTAGCCGACTTAAATAGGCCATTGGGTAGACAAGAGTAAATTGAAAAATGGTTTCAGCTCAGAGGAACACCGAACAGGATTCTACGATATGAAATAGTGAAAGGTAGGGGCGCGCAACCAGTTAGAATTTCGAAAAAAAAAAAAATGCAAATAAGAATAAAGAAGACTTAAAGAAAATTGTAGAAAATTAGATTGCCTATGTTTAGTTTTAATTCCATCAACTAACACTAGGAGGCGTGTTTACCGCTGGAATTATAACTATAGGGGGGCTGTGATGAATCGCAGTGGATACGAAAATATAGTAGCTTCCACCTTACGAATGAATAAATAATAATTCAGAATTATAACGAAATCAACACACTAGCGACATCTAGCTGATTAAGTTTGATTGGGCCATGGAGACTGCAGAGATCTATAATTATTAAATTAATGTCAAGTTTTGATAAATAGAACACAGAGGGATCCAATTATAAACACTTAAGATTGATCTACCAATCAGAGAAGGGGGAGGTTACCTTTTTTCAAGACAAAGAGATGGACTTTGGACTAGACCATTAGTCTGAGATTTATGGGGTAAAAATCATCATCAACCCGAGAGATCAATACGCTTTAAGATAAACACAATCCCACGTTCGGTGCATTTGGTACAATGACCCTAATTTTAAAGGTAAATATTGAGTACAACAGAGGAATCGACAACCGCAGTTAACGAACAAATAAATCCATATTATGTTGAAAAAATGATGCAATAAAATAGCAAGGAAATATAATGAACGGAAGATTAAAGAAAAGACCTGGAAAACGTGGGAAAAGCTACTGTAGGGATACTCAATTGCATAACGAGAACGTGAAGAACAAAAGGAGGCCAGATTCAGAGGAAAACGTACGTTTGATATTTAAAAGAAAGAAAAACGATGGAAATTAGGAATGTCACTTTTAAATGAAGCAATACGGTCAGGGAAAACGATTTGAAAAGAAAATCTAATAAAAAAAAAACGGACATTTAAACGGAAGTATTTATTGAACAATATAAGATTTCGACTTAATTTTGCGTTTCAGACGAGTTTAAATAGATATCGTTATATATTTGAAATAGGATGGTTATTCTAGTTATATTACGTTAGATTAATTCAAAGGAAGGGATCGTTTTACGTCATTTGCTATGAGAAAATACTATAGACGATAGAACAAATTGCTGAGGCAATTGATGAAAAAAAAGGTTGTCGAGCTCACACACGATTTTGTTGTTTAAACAATAATATTTCCGACATGGTTTTGGGTGATTATGATAGTCTTTATTGCTTTTGGGGCAATAAAAGTTAACATGGAACTTATGCAATATTTGGATAAGATAAAAGAGATTAAATTTAACGAGTTAATATTAATTTATTATTTACGACCAAGTACGTAGAAATCGAAAACATCAACATATGTCAGCGATGATACTTTATGGGGTTTTGGGATGAAACGAGACACAATTTCATACGTTTTTATACAAAGCAATTAACCGGACACATATCCCAGAGTCAAATTGGAATTTTCTTCTATGAAAATTATGAAAAAATAGCAGATTGAATATTTATGACTAGAAGGTGAAGTTTCTAAGAGAAGATAAGCAATGGAAATTATGCAAATGATGGTAAAGAATGAAGTAAAGACAGTTTAAAGACGATTCCGTAAGGAAAAACTCATGAAAATTCAGAAGTATTGATGAAAACAGTAAATTTGGCTTGGAATATAACTAATCATATAGTTATGGACAATGACATAAGAATGAAGCAGAGAAATCATAAAAATAACGTCGTATATAAAATATAATTGAAGAAAATAAGAAAATTCAAGTCTACGACATAAGTAGAGACAATACAGCTTAAAATTGAATTGATTCATATAGGAAACATGAAAATGTGGGGAAATTTAGGGAAATGAAAATTGGAAAATGCGTAATGAAGATTTCGACATGAGTTTGTTCGTGTTCTGGTAACGATAAACCAAATTGAGAATTACATACAGTTTATTGAAGACGTACCTATTATATATTGAGAGAAAAAAGGACACGAAAATCATGATATTTTAGTTAAATTTGTAAGACCTGAAGACAAAGGAACGACGGGGCAAAATTTGACATAATGGTAGGTTCGACACTGGAACAATTTACGTAAGAGACGGAAGATTTCTAAAATCAAAGGGGCCGGACTTAACACGTTGATACGAATATAACAGAATTGATATATGAAATCTCGAGTTGTTAGAGTTTGAATTAGAAAATCAATGAACGCGTAATTAAGATGTTCTAATCCTGGAGGTACATATAAAACCTAGGACTTAGAAGAATCGGGGTCAGTTTTCGGTGTGAGTTGTCGTGAAGGAGTCGTCGGGGACCAATCGTCGGGTTAAAACGTGGAAGTTACGTGACGTAGCGTCTAAAACGGTTATTAGTTGAAAATTTCTTAAGTGTTGTAAAATTTTGAGACTTAGAAAAATTCGGAGTGGGAATTCTGGGACTTATAAAAATTACGGTCGTGATTAAATCTGTGGAGTGTTGAAAATTAAATAAAGTGTTTTATATAGTTTTACAATAAATTCAACTTGTCATTAAAATAAAAAGTTTATATAGTGTAGCGAATTTAAAAGGAAACAACAGTGTTTAAAGAATTTTATAACAGCAGTGAATAATAATATATTTATTTATAAATTCAACTTGTCATTAAAATAAAAAGTTTATATAGTGTAGCGAATTTAAAAAGAAACAACAGTGTTTAAAGAATTTTATAACAGCAGTGAATAATAATATATTTATTTATAAGTTCAACTTGTCATTAAAATAAAAAGTTTATATAGTGTAGCGAATTTAAAGAAAATCAACAGTGTTTAAAGAATTTTATAACAGCAGTGAATAATAATATATTTATTTATAAATTCAACTTGTCATTAAAATAAAAGGTTTATATAGTGTAGCGAATTTAAAGAAAATCAACAGTGTTTAAAGAATTTTATAACAGCAGTGAATAATAATATATTTATTTATAAATTCAACTTGTCATTAAAATAAAAGGTTTATATAGTGTAGCGAATTTAAAAAGAAACAACAGTGTTTAAAGAATTTTATAACAGCATTGAATAATAATATATCTATTTATAAATTCAACTTATCATTAAAATAAAAAAAGGGGTCCTTCGACAACTGGCAAGGTTGATTAAAACGTCGCGCATGTTGTGAGAATTACCCTGGTAATTAATTAATAGAATCTAGAATCAGTTTTATACTTAAAAATTTCAGTGGTAAAATAGAGTCTACAATCAGTTTATACTTTGATAAAACAGGGAGTGAAGTGTCCGGATAGGGTTAATCGTGCAATTTAACGGAGTGTATGATCTTATAATAAATCTAAAATCAGTGTTTGCAATAATTTCCGATTCAATAAAATCTAATAATTAATTAATTAATTACAAATTCAATGCGGGAGGAGTTTAATATAGTGTGTTTGAATTGCTTTAAATTTGTTCTATGAAGGTTAAAATAGAGTTATTTAGTCCGAGGTTATATAAAGAAAATTACAGTCTAATAAGTTTCATTAAATAAAAAAATTTACGTTTAGGTCGAAAGTTGGAAATTTTATTACGAGATATTAATTATCGTTAGGTGACAACGCAATAAAAATAATTGATCCGAAATCTGGAAAATACTTAACGCATAATTAGATAGGATCGTTCTTCTTCAATAATAACGGCAGATATTAAAGGAAAACGTGAGGATTTTTTACATCAGAGATCTATTCAAAGGAGGAAGGAAGGAGATGAGTTCCGGATCTTGTAGGATTAAATCGTTAAAAGTGGGAAGTCGAAATAAAAGTGGTTACACAGGTAGTCTGGATGCTCTAATAAGTTTCTCGCCGATGATAGTAACCCGGTGGAGCTGAAATTAAGACATTAGAGCTTGGTGAGTCCTTACAATATTTAAGCTTTTACAGGTTCCTGTGGATATCCTGACACTGATGGACGTAACGCCAAGTAAGGGTAAATAAATAACTAACCAATTTATTAGCATTCGCATGTCACACCTCCCATACAGAATGAAATGTTGCTAAACAAATACTTAACACATAATTAGATAGAAACGCATCACTAAATCAATTTTGGTATCTTAGCGTATTTGTAAGACAAATACCTATCGTTTCTTTTCACTAGCACGATTAGGGTATGGTTGTATGACCTTCGATAGTGTACCAAAATTACGATTTGAGTTCAAGGCCATCCATTGACCCAGTCACCTAAATTCATTAACGAATAAACAAAACAAAACTTAACGTCAGGGACAAGTTTATCAATTATAGCTTGAGATGAAATCTGCGGTCAATATGTGAAGGCGACATTGACGTTTAAATTCACTCAATTCTAAACGACTTGATTTATCTCATTTTAAAATCTTTCTTATAGGAAGTAGGTATCCAAGAACCCATAAATACCCATTATCCTAAATACCTAACACACGAGGAGCTAGTGACCTCATTTAAACAACACTGGTGTTCAAATACTCATACAGTCCTGAATCCTAACTTGTCTTCGAACGTAAACTTCAAGGCTTCTGTATGTAGGTATGAGCCATCTGGAAATGTAAGTGTCAACCTTTCTCGAACGGACGGCTTTGATCTTGTGGCGGTATTGTCGAGGTGGGCATGCGGGGAAGAGGAAGGACGTATGCGGACAGTACGCTGACGCGGCATTAAAGCCACAGGTTATTTGCATACCGTGAGTCTTGTCGAACCTGAAAGCAAACATAAGGTTCACGAGGTGAGTTTTATGTCAGCTAGTCAGAGGTGGAATGTAACGCTGGGTCGGTTACGTGGGAGGAAGGATCTGCCCGTCACAAGCTTACGCCACATTTAACGGATAGAGGCATGATAAGGGAAGACATGAAATACCCCTTCTAGACTCAGTAGAGTTAAATTCAATCCGGCGG
The DNA here is from genome assembly GCA_917563855.2 of Limnephilus lunatus. Classification (NCBI taxonomy): domain Eukaryota; kingdom Metazoa; phylum Arthropoda; class Insecta; order Trichoptera; family Limnephilidae; genus Limnephilus; species Limnephilus lunatus. Next base: position 86,419,370 of record OU830594.1, on the reverse strand, counting down.
AGATGGAAGTCGGAGTGAGGCAGAAAAACGGCATGAAGACTTGGTATTCCCCCATCTGGCGTGAAGAGTCCCTTTCGTAACAAGAGACGCTCGTCGAAGAGAGTAAAACTCGGACTTAAGGATAAGCTTAGCAAACGTACTTGGGAGAATCCGGTTTGAAATTGTTGTTCATCGGTTTTCACTTGGTTAGCGGAGGTGCCGACTTTTTAAGCAAACATATTATCCCCTCCCCATATCCCTCCATTCCTGCTCTTTCAACAATTTTGCGAATACTAACCAATAGCACTAACTATGACTACAAACACATTATGTTAGGAGAAGTTGCAGACAAGGACTTCAATTGAGAAAACTGGACCTTCGAGTTCGATCATCCTAAGGTAAGGTTTGCTTTCTTGAAATGTTTAATTTATTAACTGTTGTTTATGTTATCGATGTATCAGCGGTGATAGGAAGAATTAAATAAACACACTAAATTCCTATGGAAATCAAATAGACACAAGGTTTAGGGCGGGGGTAGTTTATCAAACTCGGTTAAATATTCTAAAATAATAATAAATAAATTGATCGGAAAATTCTCACCCTTTCTCTAAAAGAATCTATGGGTTACCACACGTAATACATTATCTTCTCTACATATGTGTGCATATTAAGTATGCAAACAGATGTAAAATCTAAAACAAAAAAATTACACAACGCAGATTATAGAAATAATGTGAACAAAAATCTTAAATCTTGATTACTGTGAGAAAATCGCAGGGATTTAAGAAGATAGGGTAGGTTTAGCTAGATTATAAGGTATAGGGGTTTAGAAATCACGAGCCTGAGGTAGAAATAAACCGAAAGGAGGGTTGAGTCAGGCCATCATACCTAGTGGTGTGATCAGTAGGACATAAGGGTAGAATTATGAGCGTGGCTACGAGACAGGAGCTACGAGATTTAAACTACGAGGTAGAAGCTTAGAAAAGTAAATCAGCTAGGTAGGGTTCATCACAATTGGAGTCAAAAGCCAAGTAGTGGCACCTCATTACAACTGTCACACTCTTTCATCTACCGAAAACCTTCGTCTCAGAATAATAATTTCGTTGGTACTAAATTCATAGATTGTGAGTTCTAAACCCCGTGATGGCAAAAAAAGTATGTTTGTATTTATAATTACACTCAATTACTAATTTGTTTTTATAATTACCTTTCCATCCAGAGTGATGGACACTCTCAGTATGACCCTTTTGATGGACGTAACAAGACGTTCCTTGTGCAAATTAAAGCGTGTAACATTCGTAATAATCAGCAACTCCCATTTCAAAGTTTAAGAAGCTTCCATTATCACCCTGGTGAAAAACCACCATTTTGAATTTTATTTATTTTTATTTGTTTGTTTATTTATTTTTTAAAAACATTACATATTACAATAATCTTTGGCTGTCCAACTAGGAAATTTACCCGTTTTAGTACAGTCAGAATGAGCGGATTTATTACATGAATTATTGTTTTGTCTATTATATTGACTATTACTTAGATATTACACTCAATGGATAATATATTATGACAATATATTATTGAGTTCTATTCCTTGTGATGATGATTGCTTTATTATTTTTTTCTGTTTTATTGGTTTAGTAACATATGAGTAAGAAATATTTTTGTTTTTATATTTTTGCTTCTATGCTTGTAAAAGCCCACTAGGGCGTTAATAAATATAAATAAATGAATAAATATTTAAGTTTTGTTGGTATGTTGCTTATAAATGTAAATAATATAGATATTTTAAAATAATATATACAATATAAAAGTAGAGAAGAGAAATAAAAAGAAAATTCAAAAATAAACAAAATATTATAAACGTCTATGCTTTTCAACCATTCCATGAAATTTTAGTTTTGATTTTGATGAATTTATGAACTAGAGAATCGATAAAGAAATGGAAGTAAAGAAAAATGAAATAGAGAAACGCTAAATGCAAAAAAAAAAAATCGGTTTTTGAAATTACATTGTATAAAAATAATATGAATGTATCAAATATATAATACCGATATATAAGGAGGGGCAAAAATAAAAATTAATGACCGTTATTTAGCATATTTTTGCATTCAGCTCTCCCCAAGACCAGAAGCCAATCATTTACCAGATTTCGCAGAATGCTAGCACTTTTTGATTTCCATGCATCGGGTATAAGATTAAACAATTTAGGGCCTAAGTACGAGAATCGTCTTTGAGCTAAAGATGAAGAAGTGGTGGGAGGAACTACTTGGTTCTAGTACTGGGCGTTGACGATAATTCCATCCAACCATGATTTTCAACTGTTGAAAATAACGTCGACTTTGACGCAACTATAGAATAGACGCGTGATAAGCCAGTACAATCAAACATCAAACTAAGCATATAGAAGATCGACACGATACTAAGAAAAAAAATCAAACAAAAAATAGATCAAAATCGTATTAGGGAATTCCTTTTTACGCGTGGTTCCCCGGATCATTGTATTGGGTGTATTATTATTATCTTTATGCCCCACATACGTAATAATAATCCTTAATAACGTTGAAAGTTGAAACTGTTGGAAGACGTTGGTTTCGGTGTTGAAAACATTCAAATAAAAAGGTTTAAGAGTTTGCACTTCGTGAACAACATTACTCGATATTTCAAATGGTCTTTTGGTGATGTATGTACCTACTGCACTTTTATTTCCATATCCAATAAGGCCGATGTATTGCGGATCGGCGGTGTCAGATGGGAAAATCCAAAAAAGAGTGTAGTATGTGGGTATATTACCAAAATACCATTTCAAATTAGGTATAATATCGTTCACGAAGTGTGATCTCTTGACCCTTTTGATTTAACATTCCAACGCCGTTGAAAAAAATAGCTGTTAGGCGGCCGATATTGATAAATTATCAATAGGTTATTTTTTTTGCTTATGGTTGATAAATTTGATTGTCCCATGGCGCTGCGTATCGGCCGTATTGGATGGGAAAATAAAAAAAAACGTGCAGTAGCTACGTACCATACCAAAAGACCAAATTTAAAATATCGAGTAATGTTGTTCACGAAGTGCAAACTCTTAACCCCTTTTATTTATTAGGCAGTTGAATCGTTCACTGCGTTGAATAATATTCGCATGTAGGTATTATATTTCAACTATTGGCGTTAATTATTATCAACAACGTTGGACGTTGAAACAATATAAATATTGTTTCCAATGGCTAGTTATATTTTGATACAGTACTACTGGGTTCCTCTTTGCATTTCTGGTGTCGTGATAATGGTCTACCGAAGTATAGTGGTGACGCTGTTTTTGAGCTTGTAATATAATTTTCCTAATGTTCAATTATTGTCTTACATCAAGAACACGAAACTCTTCGAACAATGAATTGAAAGGTTGTTACAAAGATCTGAAAAGCCTGATATTTTTCCATCTCCCTCGTCCCCGCCTTCGTCCCACTTCCTTCAACATCGCATCATTCCCCAATTCGGGATTCCATTGACCCGGTCGGTGTCTTGATTGTTTAGGAGCATTTGAAACTGGTGCTGTATCACATAAAAATAAACTTCTATTTTTAACAGCCTGTTAGTTGCTTAATTTTTTCATTTTTTTTAAACTTCCAACTCCAAATAAAGTGGTAGTTATAATATTGCTTCAATTTTAAATACTTGAAGATTTGGATTTTACCATACAGGATGATACGAGACGTACTTGACTTACTTTAATCAGTGGTGCTTGAATTTCTTTGTGGTTAAAAAATGTATACAAAATTTTGATCTCCGGTGACTTTTTGAAATGTTTTATTTAAAAAAAAAATTCCTTTCAAAACCCAAAAAAAAATTCTCCAGTTATCACTGGTTACCTAATTGAGTAAAAGCCCAACTTCTCACAATGATCCTAACTGTCCAATACCTACTGATTTTTTTCAATATTTAAGTTAAAAAAAAAAAACAAAAATACCTATCACCGAAGACCAAACTTTTTTTAACATTTTTTATTCAAAAGAATATCAAGAATCAGTGGTTAAAAGTCAAGTGCGTACCTTAATACCCTTAATACCCCTTATAATAATGGTTTTGCTCTTCCCTGTATACTACCAATGAAACTAATAATCTAGATAGATTGTTTTCACATTATTATTCATTGTTTTTCAAGGAATCCAAAATGTTTAATTATTGTTATTTCATAATAATAATATGTCAAAGTTCCACGTATTAATTATTAATCGCATCAAAAATTCAAGCAAAGCTTGTTATGTTCAACAGAAAATAATCATTTTGCTATCTTATTAACATAGTAGAATTAAGTTACCCGAGGTAAAGCTCTTTGAAATAATAATATAATATTAATGTGATATAAATAATAGCATTATGAAGTGGTTACCTTTCGTAGCAAAGCAAATCCGCCACAAGCTTTGGATTTAATTGAACCAACCTACCTTTGTACCTTTATGTTATTTGATGATTTTCAGTGTGGTTCAGTGAAAACACACATTATTATGTGAATAACTTTATTTATATGAATTAAAAAATTACCATTTTAGTTTCCGTTATTTTTCATTTAGGATATGTTTATAATTATTTTTCAAACTTACCTGTTTAAACCATAAAACTTTGTTCCCAAAACCAATCTTACATTTTTGGCATATGCGATTTTTTTATTATTCAGAAAATGTGAAACAGAAAAGAAAAAAAGGTTTGATTGCATCTGGATATTGAACCCATGATATTTGTATTTTAGGGGCATTGTTCTGACTACTGAGCTAATTCGAACATATCAACTTCTACTATCTCCATCAATCACGGGGTTGAGAATATTATTAAAAATCAGTGAAGAATATGCAAATGATCACAACATGATGTTACAACTCCAAAATACAGAACTAATCGCTTTCCACCACGGAAAAAAAAACATCCCGTGAAGATGCTCCGCGTACAACTTAAAGAGGTAAACATAAATTCAACTAAGACCTCTCGAATGATGGTGATGTTAAACTACAAATTAGACGTATCAGTCTACTGTTTATACGATTGCCTGGAGAGTCTTTCAATGCAGCAACAATGTAAAAAATATATTTTTCAATCCATTTTGATCTAGTCTGTACACGTGTGAAACTTGGTATCGCTACCAAATCAGCTCGATGGAACAACTCTGAATTCAATATTATAACACCAGCAGAATTATTTTTGAATACGAAAGGTAGAGCAAAGCTTCGATAATGTTTTGCGAAACTAGGACTTAATGGATTGGCGGGCCTGAAGAGGCACCTGGTCACTAGAGCCTGGATGCGGATAATGGCCTCCGACAACACGGTGGTGACCGCAGCGCTCCTGCACCAAGCGCTTCTCCTGAGTGAGCGCAAGGCGCGAACCCATTCAAGACCACGCCCTTCAAAATTGATAATTTATTATATATGTTCTACTTATTTGATTTTCTTGAAATTGCTGTATACACATATTACCTTACAACTTTATGGAATGTGTGGGATTGCGATATCTTCTCCAAATCCCGGTGTACAAATTATTATTATAAGTATACTGCAGTACCTATACATTGACTATGAATTACCTACATGGTCTTAATTTTCTAAAAGAATTTTTTTGACTGATATCCATACATACTATGGATGCTGTATATTCTTTATTTTCTAGTTTTAAAATAAGTATAATAATAATTATTTTGCATTTATTCCGAATTAAAAAGCCTTAAATTTATTTTTTATAGCCGCAAACCGCACTAGATACTGCAATAACGAATCCGCCACCGACCCAAACTCAGATACCAACACCAACACGACATCAGGACACCAGGTCAAAATATATATCTAATATGTATACATTATCAATGCTCGAACGTCGCGTAAACTCACCAACACCAGCAAAACTGTGGATGCTCCGTTCATTCCGCGTCCACGACGCAGTAACGACTGTGATATTTTTGATATTCATGCCTGCGCGTTAAGGCAAGCATACCATGGTTGAAGGAAGGCCGAATACGGATTCCATTGGAGCATCCAACATACAAAAAACGACTTAAATGCTTATGGGCATAGTGCATAGAATACCTTATCGGAAGCGAGTGGATTTACTACCATTAGAGATTTGTTTGTCTGACCACCTTTCGACAGTTATTTGTGGTATTGAATGGCCGAATCCGATTGATACATTAAATTTCTTTCAGAATATATATTTAACTACATTTAATTAGGGAACTGTAATATTTAATGTGAGGCATAAATGTTGTATAGATCTAATTTGACAGACTATTTTGGTCGATAAATGCATCTTGTTCATGGGCTAGTCCATGGACTTTTACATTTGATATTAGGTATATACTCCAGTATCCCTTATACAAAAGTCACCTACCGCCACTGCTATCTTAGAAAGAGCAACGACCCGGCAAGGCAGAATTCCTGGGATCAATTCCAAAATGCGACCGAGTATTTTTCTACCATTTTTAATTGAAATTTTTCGTTTGAGGGTGGTTAATATTTGTCATCAATGATTTATTCTATTGGCAAAAGGAACCAAGGAATGAGTCAATGTTCAATAAATGCATTTTTTTCTTTAGTTGCTGTATACCAAGAAATATAATAATATAGATAAATGTTTACTTATTCAAAAAAGGTTTTACTGAAAAAACTGTTTCACTATAAAGAATAAAAGATTTAAAAATAAATAATTATTTCTTCAGTCACACTGTACCTAATACTAATGGGGTTCATAAGCTAAGATATTGTGTATTTTCTTTGAACAAAGCTTAAATTATGAATTTTTAAGTATTTTCATTAAATCGCGTAAGCCTTCCAAGATAAACTGCGAAGTCTTTAATAGCAAGGCTTAGTTTGGTTATGTTATAGGCTTGCTGTCGTAGATTCTTGGGGAGTTGAATTTCGAAATAGACACTCATTAATAATCATTACGCGGCTCTCTTCTTAAAGATGATCCTTTGGATAATTAGTGATTAAGAAAAATTGTTGAAAATTAAGTTCTGTTGTCAGAAATATCCGAAATGGATTTTTTGTACTTATCTATTTTTTTACAATTAAAAAGGCAATATTTAGGAACGTGAGACGAACGACTACCCAAGCTTTTTCATACTAAATTTGGATACCGCCGCCCCGGGAACTGGATAATTAACGCCACTGCCATTGATTACCTCAAGTGGTTAGCTACATTTGGTAACTTGGCAGGGGCTTCTAGGTTCATAGGGTGAGTTTTGTTATGATCTTGGCGGTAAACGCGTCTGCCTACTGGGTGGAGAGACTGATTGAGGGAAACAGCAGAACTTTTTTTTACATTAGCTCCCCACAGGAGGCCCTGAAGAAAATAATTCCCCTCAGGGTCTATGTCATCTTTGGGGATGCTGTGTGGAGAGTCTTTTTTAGAAAAGGAAAAAGAGGAAGTTTTGGGAAGGAAAGGGGGATAAGGGGTGAGTCATCAATCTGAGGGTCAGTATGTCCAGGAGTGACGGACTTATGAATCCATCCCTCCCACTGCGCTGTAGGGCGATGTTCCGAGAGAGAGTGGTTATAGAAGTCAAAGGGTATACGATTATAGGACTCCCTCAACCATTATCTCTCGATCCAGATGCATCCACCGACAAGATCCGGGCAAACCTCACCCCATAAACCAGGGCACTCTTCTTAGTCACCAAACGTAGCAAACAACTTGGGGTGACCTATGGCAGAGATGTTGGTTATCCAATAAATGGTTCCCGGGACGGCAGTTCCCATACCCGCCTCCCAAATTGAAACTTACACCTCAGTAGGAGGGATAGATTCATACGTCCATCTCTCCTGGATGTACTGAACCTCAAATTCCTACACACCCCTCATAATTCTTTCCTTCCCAGAACTTCCTCTACTTTCATTAAGTTGCTACATATTTCAGCCAAGAAAAGCAATGTTAGTATGCATGTGCATATGTATGTATATTTTAAAACGCTTTATTATTGTACGAAATAAAACCTGTTTTGATCTTAAGGGTAAATTATAACAATGTATCGGTTACAACATCTCACGAAAAATATGTTCGCGGTAATTTTTTTTATGAAAGGACTTAAAGTGATGGCGACAAGAATCTCAAACGTGACATTACAAAAAATATTGAAAATCGGAACCAAAATGTCTGTAGCAAACTGGAAACAAAATTTATATAAAGGTCAATACAATAAATCCAATTTTAAAAAAAAATTCAGACTAATCAAGGGTTAGCATCTCGCGTGGAATAAAACAAATCATCAATTTAATTAATTTCAATTTTGATCTTTATTTAATGTAAAAATCAAAATATGTATGTTTCTGGGTTTGCATATATTATATGAGATGCCTATATTGCCTGTGCGTAACCAAACCATTCATCCAATTGCGATGAAACTTTGGGGATTTGATGTGTGCATTCCCGCTATGGTTTTTATACAAAATAGAGAGTTCTGACATCATGAAGTTATGCATTTCTAACCGTTCATCCAATCGCGATGAAACTTTGGGGATTTGATGTGCGCATGCCCGTGGTGGTTTCTGTATACAATAGTGAGCTCTGGCATTATGAAGTTTGTATTAAAAAATTTCAATAGGTGGCATGCGAGCTGTTTGAAAACTGAATGAATGGAATACTGAAGGATGGAGGGGAACTCGGGAGGGGAGTTCGCGGGACGGAGGAAGCGGTAGAGAAGAGTGGGGAGAAGGAAGACGGAGTGGGAACGCGTGAGAGGAAGGGGATGCGGGAGAGCAAGATGAGGCGGAGGAAAAAGGGACGAATGAGAAAGGACACGCAGGGAGAAACAATATCTTTATTAAGTGGCATAGCAACCCATACCGGGAACTCACTGGTGAATTATATTTTCTTTTTTTCTGTAAAGATGCAATATGAATCAATATGGTACTTGGATACATTTTTTTTTTAAAATTATTTATTAACCAAGATAATATAAGCACAAAATACATTTTTATTTTTTTACAGCTTGAAGTACAATATCTTTTTTTTTATAAACCACCTCACTAGGCTGAGCCTGTTCCGAGGTGGCAGGAATTTAATAAAATTTTGGTTACTTGATCTTGTAAGATAAAATAAATTTAAAAAATTAATTGGCATTTGCAAAAGATAAATTTGAATGAAGTGAAAATAAAAAGAAAAGAACAAGAAAAGTGATGAGAAATATAACAAATAAGAAATATAAAAATATAAACAATTATTTAAGAATAATAAGAAATATAAAAAAATATATTTTTTGATTGAAGTTGTTGTTATTTTGTATAAGTTATCTGCCCGCAGTATACAATGCCTTTGTTGAATATCCACGTATGAATTTTGTGTTTAAGATAAGTATTTTTTGTCACATCAATATCTTCAATATCTTTTTCAATTAAATTTAAAAAAATTGTAGCCAAATTATGGTAATGTCTTTGTCCATAGGTAGTATTTGTCTTTGACTTCTTTGGAGTCATGTGTTGGTGTCTGTGTCTAGTGTCGTAATTATGTTGTGCAGCATGATGGTTTAATTTGTCTTTGTGGTAATGTTTAAATATAATTTTGATGTACAGTTGTTGTATGTTCAATACAGCAAAATCCTTAAATAACTGTCCTGTCGAAAATCTATAAGGTTTTTGTGTAATAACTTTAATTAAAGCTTTTTGTGCTTTGTCGAGAGGGTCCATATTAGTTTGAGCAGCACCACCCCAACCAATCATACCGTGAGTGATAATTGATTGGGCTACTGCGTAATAAATCATTTTCAGAGTCTTCATTGGCATTATGTTTCGTATGTTTCAAAAAAAAAATATTTATCTAACTTTACCCGCAGTTTTATTTATTTGTTATGTCCATCTAAAATAGTTATCAATATAAATGCCTAAGTACTTGATTACCTGAGTCCGAGTTAGTGGGTTGCATAGACAGTTTTTTTTTTGATGTGCAGTCATGTATGGTTAAGCTTTCATCAAGTCTTGGTTGTCATCTGGAATCTATGCTAAATGTCATGTACTTTGTTTTGTCATTATTTATTAAAATCTAACATGTTTAACTGACGTTGCATAAATTTCTCAATCGATGGTTTTGGGGCACCTTCCCCAAATTCAACACGATTTTCCTAGTATTTCGTGGTTTACATATTTATAAATATTCTATCCTTCTGTATTTGATATTTTTCTCATGATTTGCGTATCATTTTTTTACCATTTTTCTGTATTTATCCCTTTTTCTGGACTGTTGATTTTATAAAGCACGTCTAATGGAATAGGTGAAAAATTCTGACGTAGTCAACCACAAATCAAACTTTAACACAAAACAAACTTAAACACAAATGTATCTACCTATCTACGTAGATTCAATTTTTTTTGTCACTGTAATATAATATTATAAAAATGAGTTATTCCTTATTTTGACTCACATTTTGGCACACTCCATACATATATGTGCATACATGTACATACATAAACGCACAGATAATATATACATTTATACACATATTATAGAGCCAATGCATAAGCAGGTAAAATATTCAATAATTGCAATGCGGCTCTATGTGAGGAGATCGTCAGGTATATGCAAGTATAAGTTACTTCTAAAGCTAGTGATTGAATTCTAAAATATATCCAAGTCTTCGTGTTCGCAGTATTTATTGTAGGTATACTCGAATCATCTTGACGTTGCGATGGTTTTAAAAAACTAGTATTACTACGGTAAGTATCGATCCAAAAGGTTTCAAGGTTTTTTGCGAGTTTTGGTTTTATACTCGTATAATAATTATTTTAATTAATTAAAGATGAATCATGCATCTTGTTAGTGATTTTAAGTAGAGAGATTATATCTCAAATGTTTCTTCTTTTGGCGAGTGCGACTACTCTAAAGTTAGTAAGTCTTTCAGCATTGTTGATGTATGTGTATGGGTATGGGAGGGTTGATGGGATTGGGCGTTATTTCCCACGGCTAGTTATAATTTGATACAGTTCTGCTTCAATGCCTCGGTGAACGCGCGGCTTTTTCGCAACAAATCGAAAATTATGAGTTTGGGGCATCAGTAAATCCATCGCTTTGCACCGATAACGATATGTAAATGGGTTAAATTGGTAACATATTTTGAATGTAGTATCTGCTTTGTGGGAATGTTTTGGATTACGAATTTTATTGATCAATGATTAAATAACCATTAGTTGAACTAAAAAATAATGATGTTTAGTTGATTTTTAATGCGCCGTTTTTGTGAAAATCACCTTAAGGGCTCTGTACAAATTTAAATTATATTTCTGTTATTCTTACTTCTAACTAACCATTACAACAAATGTTGGTTAAAAAATTTCAACTACCGGTTCATCGATCACTGATATAAAACTATATCTACAACGCGATGCTGCGTGTAATTTTTTTATTTTTAATTTTTTTGTTTATTCATTGTTTTGATGTAAAATGTATGAAATATATGTAGTGTTTCTGTACTTACAGACATATTACAGAACCATACTTACCTAGGAGGTTACACGAGATTAACATTTTTTATTGTTTATTCAGATTAATTTTGTTATAGTTTGCATGCAGAGGACGTAATTGGGAAATTGGAAATGCCATTATTTAATTCTGGTATATATATCAATAATAATGTATGTATATAGTATTTTCTACAAGCTAGTTAAAATTATTTTTTACTGATTCGGATAAGCAGGATGAAGCGTCAATAATTATTTAACTTTAACTTGCATTTCTTAATTCATCAACATAAATATGCATTTTTTTAATTTTTCATCAAGATTTACATACATTTCTTATTTCATCAACATTAATATACATTTCTTATTTCATCAACATTAATATACATTTCTTATTTCATCAACATTAATATACATTTCTTATTTCATCAACATTAATATACATTTCTTATTTCATCAACATTAATATACATTTCTTATTTCATCAACATTAATATACATTTCTTATTTCATCAACATTAATATGCATTTCTTATTTCATCAACATTAATATGCATTTCTTAATTCATCATCATTAATATGCATTTCTTAATTATTCATCAACATTTATATAATTGCCTTCCAGATGATATCAAAAACGAAAAAAGTATTTGCAAATTCAAAAAAAAATTATTCATGTTTATTCACAAAAAACAAAGTAGTGAAAGTGAATAATATCGTACGGTAATATAATGTTATGTACTGCAATCCAATGTAATTTAAGTTTATGAAATGTAAAAACTATGTATGAATTAAATATTCTAGTTAAGTAAGTGAAAATATTATTTTCTTTTTTACTGGAATAAAAACTAATAGAAAAAAAACATTAATAAGTATTTCTTAATTCATCAACAATAATACATATTTTAAAAAATCATAAACATTAATATGTTGATGAATAAAGAAATGTTATAGTTATTCTCAGTATATTCCTGGTGAAAGAGCACTATTCAGAGATGAGAGGTTGCTTCGAATGGCTTCAAGGATATCTACTGGATCTTAAGACATCCATCTTATTTCTCTACTATACTCCCTTCAATTATTCAACATACCCCATTAAGGGATGCCATAGTTCCATTTCTTCTGGTACTCTTTTGCGTTATTACATATTTGGTATATAGAATTCCACCCATTATAATGTTATTATTATGTTCCACTAGCTCGTATTTTAGATTTTGATATTTCAGTTTTTTAAATATTATTTTGGCGTTCAAAGCTCTTTTCAAACTGGTAATTATTCTGTAATATTGTCACAGCCTTAATAATAAATGTGTTTTAAATTTTACCCAACTGATAAATAACTGTGTACATATCGTAAAAGGATTTTAATCAGTTTTGTAAAATTTTAAAAATACCTTTAAACTTGTAAATGCTAATCCGTACGTTACTTAATGTGTAATTCACAAGTGTAATTGAACTAGATAACGCTTTCTTTTCTTTTGCCTATTTATTTTAAAGTGGTTTGAAGGTTGGATATTGATTTCACAAAAATTAAAATGTATTTTTTATTTTATTTCGTAGTATTCGAACCTCCGTTCGCTTTATACCTGTCTCTCTGGCCTCTGATGTATATCAGGCGCCTTGCCCACTGCGCCGAGGTGCGAATTTACCACATTATATTAAAACCGATGACCGCCAAAAAATAAATTTGTGACGCATTTCCGTGTCGTCCGAATTTCAAATCACTTATGGCGCTAAAGAAGTTTCAATTCAAAAAATTTCATTCAGAAACGAATTTTACTTCCCTTTGGAATGATACTAAAAGTCTTAATTTGATCCCATACCAACCCAAGAGATACAATAATTTATAACCGGAGATATAATTTAAGGCCGCGATAAACTCTCATAAGCCGCGATATACAAAAGGGGAGATTATGGCCTTAAAGATCTACGTCGTATTCGAGATAAAAATTGTACTTATTCCGAAAAAAATTGAAGTTTATTTATAGGTTGTGGTTACTGAGGTAATTTTTGCTAAGTTTTGTTGAGTCAGCGCGCCTGTAATACCGCCCTATGTAATATAAGAATACCTACCTCTCAAATATTCAGATGTTAAATTCTATACAGCTGATTCGACTTATTCGGGTCTACTAAGGCCTAACTTATATTGAGGGGTTGGATAAAATTACATTAAGGGTGTGGAGGAATAAAAAAAAGCTTATCGTAGGTACTGAATATATTATTTATTATGAAGGATAGAAAATACTATACATATCGATGCGATTTGTATAGATTTAATTATTTTTTGTTTGTTTTTAATTGAATGATATCGGTCCCTCTCAGATTTTTCTCACTTTTGTAGCTAGTTACTTACACGATCGTAGTCAGTATGTCAGGGACGGACACCATTTTTCTTACTAATAAAAAAATCCACTCAGCAATTCCCCATGGATCGAATCCAGGATCCCTCCTCTTTCTTTTATTCGTTAACGACATTGGAACGAATATTAAACGCTCAAAATATCTCCTCTTCGCTAACGAAATCAAACTTTTCATAGCTATCAAAAGTCCTACCGATTCCATTATTATACGGATCATGATTCTTTTACCAAATGGTCAGAACTGACCAACATACCCTACAGCATCCATAGACTCAGTGCCGTTACATTCACTAGATCCAAAGACAAATTACTGTTTCACTACCACATGAGTAAACATAAATTAATTCGTAAATAGGGGATTATTATGGACGTGGCATGATTTTCGAGGAAAATCTTTCAATGTTTCGTTTATATAAACGTGACGTAACCTCCCTTCATAAAAATGCTTTGATTTGTAATTGTTATTTATTCTTCGTAATCCGAGACCATTTACTAACGGAAAAGCAATACGAAGAACCAACGCAATACTTATATGCAATCCTGAAGTATAATTCCAATATTGTGCCCTTTTCAGACAGACCAGTTTCTCAAATTATGTAGAAAGAGTACAAAAAGGCTTATGCGTTACCTTTATTACTCGTACCTCCAACCTCCATCCATCCTACTTCACGGGAGTGCTTGATTTTAACACCTTTGAAACCCGCTCTATTTCCTCCTAAAAATTCTTCACTGCTCTATTTACTACGAACCTTTCTTAGCTGTACTAATACTATGTAACATGATAATGTTATCTCGTGCATGTTTATTTGATATGGTTGTCTTTGTGGTTTAAAATTTTCGGTACTCACAAGATGTGTATTTAGATTCTTCTACTATTTATCACTACTTCTACTTGTTTCTATTTGTTCATCACATCTCATTAACAGTACCTTTATGTTCTAAATTTGTTATCTCTGTAATATTACGAGTATAAAAAAAGGTGAAGAACTGTTTTATGGAAACTATGAAAAATAAATATATAAATTAACTAGCAAATTTAATTTTAGTAAGAAATTTCGTTTGAGTATACATTAAACGGGGAACATATCCAATAAGTAGAATCCATCAGGGACCTTGGGGTGATACTGGATGTTTAAACTTTATACTACACACTGATGAAGTCATCAACAAAGCCAACAAAATGTTGTGATTTATAATTCGTATAGCAAAACCTTTCCGCAACATTAAACCTCCATATTCCCTTTACACAACGTAAATCCATCTCCCTTTAGAAAACTGCACTCCTCTGAACTCTTTTCTACCAAGCCAATATTGAAAGATTCGAAAGGAAATAATAACAATTTATAAACAAAACATACACTTTTCAAATAACACCGAATCTTTTAATTTTCACGATTTTAACTACCTTCATAAACAGCGTTTATTTTTGACCAAATTTTGTTATTTAAAATTCTGAACAATGTCCTAAACTCGCCAAGGCTTACCAACTTAATAAAAATTCATATTCCGTCAAAATCAACACGATCATCCATTTTATTTCATTTGTCCACATGTATAACCAACATTAGGAAAAATACCTAATTCTCCGTATATATAATACTAGCTGTTTCCCGGCATGCGTCGCAATGCCATATTTAAAGAAATATAATGTTTCTCCTTGACTGTCCTTTCCCGTGCGTTCCCCTCCAGCGTTCCACTTCCACCTTCCCCGCCTACGCTCTCCCGCTCCCCCGTCCCGCCAACACCCCTTCCGCGTTCCAAATATTCAGTCCTAACCGGGTACCATAGCCGTACTGTACCGTACTGTACCGTACCGTACCGTAGCCGGTGACCATAAACAAATCGAAGAGGACTTATGATATCAACAAAGATTCGGTTGACTTTTTGGATCGGGTTATACCTGCCTGGCTGCGCGGCACTTCATTTCTTGACTCCTCTCCCGCCCGGCCCGTAGCCGAGCGGAGTGACCGCGACCACAACTTTTTTATAATACTAACATTTTTAAACTAATTTTTATACTAATAATATTAAAGTAACGCTTATGATCGAAAATTAATTCGAGAGTTTAAAGTTTAGACTGTATCGGGAGCATCTCCTATCCTTATCCCATTTTCCTCTTTTTTTCCCCTTACCTAAAATTAATTTTAAGAAACTATAAAGCTCTTTCTCTGATCAATTTTAACACAAGAGGTTTCTTTGGTTTGACTTCATTTAACTTAATGTACATATATTTATATCTGCATTGTATGTATAAGTTGCTTGCCTCTTACAAATAAATAAATTAATTAATTAATCAAAGGTTACGTTTAAAAGTGTATGTTTTGTTTTTTATAAGAATTCGTATACGAAGAAAAAATTCTATTTATGTACGAATAATGTACCCTAGACTCTCAGGTCTATGTTTCTACCAATAATCGCCTAGTTTTCCACCCTCTGACCCTTCCATTTTGTACTTTCACCCACTGCAGTAATTCTTACTTATTTTCTCCTCTAGGGATACTTTTTGTTTTTCCAAAAACCTTTGGTTTCAATGGGAGATATAACGATTTTCGTAGCGTTGATAGTTGTAGATTCATTATATTACTTTCCCAAAACTCGGATGGTAGAGTAAATAACCTCAAAACAAGGAACCAATATTATGTATTATAAAAATCAAGGAATTGTAGTATTAGTCTAAGTGTCACACACAATGTATTGTAATACAACAGATAGCTAGCACCTGGTGTGGCCAATCTGAAAACTGTGCTTTAAAGACTTTATTTATTTTTATTTTTAACTTAATGAATAACACAAATGAAGACCGTGTCAGCGAAATTCAATTGAAAATCTGAAAACAGAAAAAGATATGGGCATATCTGGGACCTTCGGCTTTCCAGGCCGGGTTTCTAGCAACTGAGCTAATGTGTCCCTATTCGAAACGGTCATTTTTAACTGTGTCATACTTCGAATAAGAACTACCAACATTATCTTCATTTTCTTAACCCATATTTTATTGGCTGAAATCTATATGTATGATTGGGTATACTTGGTCGAAGATATTATGATTGCAAGATTCAACATGAACTAAATGCCTTGGTATTAGATAATGTCTTGGATACATTTATATTTGTTTTAATTTTTACTTTGCGACATCTTTTGAATTTCCAGTCCAGTTTGAATACATATTTTTATTTTTAACTTTATGAGTAAAATCTCAAATTGTGATATTTAATTAAATGAAGAAAATATTAGCAAAACTCAATCGAAAGTCGGTTAACAGAAAAATTTACGTACCGAATTTTCTGTTTTCAGTTTTTTTTTTCAATTAAAAAACTTTATTTTTTTAAATCCACTTTATGGAAGATATAGAAGGAAAATATGTCAGCTACAATCTAAAATTCCTTCAATTGATTGCTTTTTAATATCCTATAGACCCGAAAAACTAGGATTTTCCTTATAGTATTTTCTCCCAGAATCTAAAATAGCTAATTTCATAGAACTGCAGGGATTTTTAATATATGTTTAGTGTTAGTACGTTCCGTACAAAGTTCCTTAGCTAGTGGGATTGTGAAATCTACAATTTTGGGAAAAGTGAGATTGAGTGGAAGTAGGAAATGATGGAAAAGAGTACGATTGAAAAGTTCCTGGCTTTTCAAATTTTTCAAATATTGTCACCAAACACGGTAATTTATAGATCAATGCGCTTCGCTTCCCTCACGCTAATCATCCATCCCGGACGATAATAGCCTAATTTTACACGATCATTAATCACGGACGAACACCACCAGTTTCCCCATCCATAAATAATAGTGTGTATTAGTGTAATCCAGTGCGACCGTTCAACATACGCAGCGAAGCCTGCAAACTGCATAAGGCCAATTGAATCACTCAGTCATTCGAATATTGGGATCAGTTTAGATCCTATTGTGCCGTGATATTTAGAAGTAGAGATCCCCTTAAATGTAACTCTATTTCTTGATAAAATTACTGAAAAGTGACAATATGGACCACCTGTTTAAAAACTTTAAAAAGGCTCGTAGGTAAATGATAAGGTATCATTTATTTTTGACTAGCGAGTTCCCAGCGTGCGTTGCTATGCTACTAAATAAATAAATTGTTTCTCCCTGCTTGTCCTTTCCCATTCGTCCCGTTCCCTTCCATCTCCACTTCCTCTCCCGCGTCCCCTTCTCTTCACGCGTTCCCAATCCGCCTTCCCTCTCCCCACTCCTCTTTCCCGCCTCCGCCGTCCCGCGATCCCCCTCCCGCATTCCAAACATTCAGTCCCGGTACATTCAGTTTTTAAACAGCTCGCTTACCACCAATTGTAATTTTTAATACAAATTTCATAATTCCATGGCTTACTGTTATATATACACGGATATGCACACAACAAATCTCCAAAGTTTTATCGCAATCGGGTGAATGGTTAGCACCGCAATATTTCATTATAACAGAACTCACTATTATAATATTTAGAAACCATCGCGGGTTTGTGCACTTCACATCCCCAAAATTTAATCGCAATTAAGCAAAGCATAGACAATTTAAATATACACATATATATTTATAAGCAAGCATATTTTGTTTTTTATGTATCTATACAGATTTATATTCATTGTCTTTTCAAGAAGGGCCCAAATAAATCGTTTCAGAAGCAAATTATCTCAGACAACTATTAGGAAAATATTAAATTTATTTGTGGAAATGAATTTTCAATTGTGTCGTCTGCTTAAAAAACAATCATTAAAAGGGTAAAGTTCTTTTTTATACAGTTTTTAATTAAGGCTCATTGAGGATTATAAATTTATACCAATTTATCTAGTACAGGTGCTTATTAAGCACCAACTAATATAAAGTTTCTTCAAGAATTGGTAAACCTCTAATAATTTACAGGTTCCCATACAGAAGACCGAGTAGTGCTCCAAAATTTTTTATTCTAGGTTTCTAAAAATAACTCTTCAACAAAACGTTGCTTGAAGTCTATCTATGATGTTAGCCCTCTATATTGTTACTGGTTTTACATAATCAGGTATTTTCATTCCCCTTTTTACCTCTTGTTTTCACTTATTGAAGTAAAAACTTATTTAGCGCCGTTGTGAAAACTCGATGAAACGGCAAATAGCGACACTAAAAAGAGACAAACACATTCATCTATAGGATTTAGCATGCGAGAGAATGAGATTGAGTAATCGGTCTCCTCGTTGTGCGGTGCTTCAAATCCTCTCCACTTTTGTCTACTTTAGTTTTTTGAAGACATCATTTCTACCGCGTGTGAATTGCACACTCTGTTTTTTTTTCAGAATTTTAATCATTCATATCACTGCCTCTACATAGATGGAGAACTTTTGTATTATATTCCAAATAAGTGTTTGAAAAAATTGTTCTAATTATTATTAGAGATAAAAATAAAATTTTAGTTGAATTAAAATAATTATTAATTTAAAAAAAAAGATTAAAACTTTTATAAAAGAGGTATGAACTCTTTAGCTTAATTTAGCTTACTCATAAAAGCGTGGCAAATTTGAATAGTTGCTTCGTTAAATGCTTCGTTAATGTCAGACGTGTCATATCAGTTCTTTATTATTATTTACGGGACTGCATAATGCATAGGCGTGACGGCATTTAAATTTGATAGTTTTGGTTAAGAAAAAAAACTAATTAAATTCTTTTGCAATACATTTTTACTCGTAAATAACTGACGTTTTAGCGTCTGATACGTCTGGTATTTACGAAGCTATCTCGGGTAATAACCGAGTGGATATCGCACAGGTTTATATATTTTTATGAATTTTACTGACAGGTTTTATTTTTTGATATTTAAAAATTCACATATTAATTTACTTTTGTTACGTTTTGTGACTTCAACTTCGCTTTCCTTGAGGGAAACCAACACACAAAATGTCATTTTGAAAGGCTTTTAATAATATCTGTTCGATAGTTCAAATATTATTTGTAATAAATGTTTAATTTTATTCACAATTAGTTTTATTCCATGGAGTACTTACGCCTGTACTCCTTAAGTATTGTTCGTATACTTGCTAGTATTTGTACGGTTCTTGGATTGGTTCTAACTTTAAATTCATTGATTAATTAAATGAATTTATAAGGTAAAATAGCAATCTTAATTTATTTATTTTTAATTCAATATATTTTTTCTGACAGTTTACTTCGCAAGTCAAAAATGACACGTTCTGTTGAGAAAAGCTCTCCATTCAAGATCCTAAAGACGTTATCTTCCTCCAATGCAAAAATTATAAAATTTATTTATTTTATTTCTATTCTTCAACATACACGTTACAGATTATAACATTGGTTAACATAGATATTAAGTTTAGAAATAAGAAAAAAATGTTAATTATCCGTAACTGTAAGTACCTTGTAGTATTTTGTGAACACCTCACTAGGCGAACCTGATGATGATATTAAATTTGGATATCGTAGTAAATTAATTTTTGTTATATTGGTACTAGGAGTAGCGGAATTCACCGGAAGGTATTTTACCGGTATTCCAATGAATGATGCTTTGGAAAACTTTCGAACACTCTTAGGAACACACGGTTGATTTTTCATTGTCTTTTCGGTTTTTCGTGGTCTCATGGTTACCAACCCGTTATGGAGCGTGTTTTAGTGTTTACTCCCACCTATGATTTGGATATCTGCAAGACAGTGTTCACCTCTTCTTCAATTTTATTTAAAATTGACTACCTGACAGCATCTCCGTAAATGTCCTGTTTAAAGACAATATAAAATATTAGTATAGTTGCTTTCTATAAAGCTGTCTTTTTATGAGAATTGCTAAAGTATAATAGAGTCTCGACTACCGAAAACCAGTGAGATCATGGCATCTCTAATTAAGGCATACTGTTGAGTGTAGAAGGAGATGGGTGAGAGAAAGGTTGGGAATTGATATTCAAATCTGATCACCAAGAACGACTTTTTTTTACATTAGCTCCACACAGGAGGCCCTGAGGAAAACAATCCCCCACTTTCTATGCCATCTAAGGAAAACAAGTGTACTTTTGGAGAAAAAAAGGAGAAAAAGTTCTTTGAAGAATAAGGTATGAGGGTGGGTAGAAATGGGGTCAATGTGTTGTTGTGAATCCATCCCTCCTACTGCGGTACAAAGCTGTGGGTCGAGGGAGTCCGACTGGGGAGGTCTGGGTTAGGTCTCGCTCAACGGGCATCAGCCTAGCATGGTGGTCAAAAATCCACTAATAATGTAACCCTATTTTGTATGTAATGAATAAAGAAATATTTTTAAAAAAATACAGTTTCTCCCCATCCTGCCCACAAAGCAGTAGGTTGGCAAAAGCATTCGCCGACAAAAACTAGACAAACATCACCCCACAAAATAGTCACCCCTTCTAAGGTCACTAAACGTAGCGAACCACCTGTTTATCCTCTTAATTTGGGGGGCGGATATGGGTACCGCCGCCCCGGGAACCATTAATTGACTAACACCTCTGCCACACTTCACACAAAATGGTTCGCTACGTTTTTTGACTTTGCAGGGGTTCCCGGATTCATGGGGTGAGGTTTTTCCGGATCTTGGCGGCGGATTCGTCTGCCCACCAACTGCGTGGCAGGCCGGATCAGGAGAGAGGGGTTGAAAAAGACCTGTAGACCTCTCCATAAATTTCTCCCTTGAAATACCGCCTTACCCGCGGTGGGAGGGATTGATTTATACGTCCGTCTCTCCTAGACACACTGACTCCCAGATTCCTACTTATTCCTTATACTCTTTTCCTTCCCACTACTTCCTCTCATTCCTTTCCTTAAATAGACCCTCCACACAGCATCCCTGAAAATCACATCGGCCTTGAGGGGAATTATTTTCCTTAGGACCTTCTGTGTGGAGTTATTGTAAAAAAAAAGATTCCCGGGGCTGCGGTATCCATACACGCTTCTAAAAATAAAAATGAACGCAAGGACAGCGTCGACTTGCCACGTGTAAAAATAAAATGGTACAAGTTAATAAAATAATCATGTTTCGTTATAAAATGGATCACCTCAAATGCTTTCAAACATATTACGATTATTATATTTTGCATCGATCGTCAAAACAAGTTGATTGATCGACGTGATAAAATAGTTGCAAAGCTTATAGAAAACATTGTTATAAAATAAATACATCTACAAAAAAAACTATACAATGATACCTAATTTTTCGTCGACAAATCCAATTTTCGAAACCTTTAAGGGCGTTTAACCATCCAGCGGCCGAAAATCCACATTTCGCCGAAAGACATTATAATTATTAGGTATTAAGACATTATACATTTTTTAATTATAAGTATTTATTATTTTTTAATAATGTCTAAGCAATATAAAAATGTAAAATAATTAAAAATATATTATTTTTTAAGTGCGCAAATAAATATACAAACGGACCAATTTTCGTCATGTACGTATATATTTTTTAATAATTTTATTTAAACAAGAATTAAAATTTTGAAACATACGTTTACCAGATAATGTATTGATTTATTTTACTGCATGATTATATGATTTGAAATGGGTGTTATATAATACAAAATCTTTTTTGAAAATTTAACGAATCTGCCAATGACCTATGGTATAACCTTATTATATTAAAAATAAACATTTTTTCTCAAATACGTTTACTAGATAAAAGAACAAACTTTCGAAATCAATTTATATTTTTTTGCGGAAAACTGTCAATACGTCTAAAATCTGATTTAAAAATCACATATTTTTGGTTTTCTCTGGTTATACCCTCTTAAGAGCCGTGCTTTTTCCACACTGTGCGTCCCGGATTAATTTAATTCAGACTTCCGGCCCGCAGAGATCAAACGCCATCTGCCGCTGTCTGCCAAAGTTTCCGTGTCACGTTGTGCCAGAGGCATGTGACGTCACCGGGTCCGCCTGCCGACGATCCTGTGAACTAAATTAGATTCCCATATCCTTTTCAAACAAGTGTCGCTGCCCCATCCCAATATTAGAAAGCTACTATTTGCTGATCTAATCAAAATGGCACGTGACTTTTTTTTATAGTGACGTGGACTTGTATTATTATGTAAACAGGAACATTTTATATTGTATTTTTGACTGGAAAATAATAGTCAAGAGTATTTTATTGGTTTTTTGGAAATACTTACACGTGAAATCTCTTGAAAATTCGCTTCTGTTTCGTATATTTTCATGATCGCAAATCAAAAAAACTGTTTTGAGAACTTATTAACTTTTAATATTTTGCTGTTCAATCTGGAGGTTCTGAGGAAAGCCACTTTTCTCAGGGCCTATATTAGCTTTCGGGAAGCTATCTGGAGAGTATCTACCATATCACTACCATATACGAGGATATGCCTAGTATGGCAGTCGAAAAGCCTGTTTTTAGATTTTATTTTACGAATAAAGGAAAGAAAAGGTTCATAGGTGCTTAGAAGACCCGTGATGAAGGAGAGAGGATACGCAGAAGTCTTAAATTATTGCGGTGGTTTCTTTATGTTATTTGGGTAACAGTTTGGACCTCTGCCATAGGCCACCCTACATAAGTGGTTCGCTGCGTTTGGTGACTTAACCGGGGTGCCCGGATTCATGGGGTGAGGTTTGTGTGGATTTTGGCGGCGGATGCGTCTGCCCATCAGATGCAGGCAGGCCAGATCCAGAGAGAATGGTTGAAGTAGTCCCTTTGACTCTACAGCTGTACTCTCTCGGAACATTGCCTTAAACTGTAAAGGGAGGGATGGATTCATCCGTCTATCACTCTTGGACACACTAACTTCCAGATTCCTTTTCTTCCAGAACTTCCTCTATTCCCTTTCCTAAAAAATCCCTCCACACAGCATTCCCGAAGATGACATAGGCCCTGAGGGGAATTATTTTCCTCAGGACTTCCTGTGTGGGGCTTATCTAAAAAAAAAAAAATTTATGTCATCTCGTTAACATAATTAAATAATTTACTTCACCACAACCTGATGACATTGTTATCATCATTACATAGTATAAAATGAAGTCGGTCAAAATGGATGTGCGCTTACATCTTTTAAACTACGCAACGGATTTTCATGCGGTTTTCAACAATAAATAGAGTGATTCAAGAGAAAGGTTTATATGTATTACATGTTTATTATAGTAGAGAAAAGCCGAAAAATTCAAATATTCATCATTACATAGTATGGAATGAAGTCCGCACACCGGTGACACACGCTATATGCATGCAACATTTACGTCGTCACAATATGCATGCTACATTTTGCTTTGAGTATATGTGTCGCATACACGCACACCGGATGCACAGTTGTGGTTTATACCTACTCAAAAATGTCGACATTATCTGACGACTCGGATTTCTTGATGTGGTAATTAATGAGAAAAAAAAGTCGTTATTGGATTCACCCATTTATTCAATTTACGTTTTACCCATAGACATACAAATAACTAGACGAGAACTTACAGATGAGGGGTAAAAACCAACTATGGCGGGGCGAAGAGAGGAAAGAGACTTGTGATTCGCCAATAAATCAATCTAACAGTATATAGGCACCTCGCACTATAATATCACTATTTAGTTCTTGATAGTAAAATCTGCTTTTGAATGAATAGACCTTTTTATATGGGAGCGCGAATTGCATGCCACGGTATGAACAGATGTGTAAAATCCAAATTCGCAAAGTAAGGTTCAGAGTATTTTCATAGTGGAATATTTTGTTGCCGTAGACACTTTTACAAATGTTTCATGATTTACTTAACCCAGTAAACAGCGGCTTTGTGTTTCGCGTCGCTATGTATGTCGATGTCTAAGTATGTGTTTCATAGACCTACAGCGTCCGTGCGTAAAATGTACGATGAGAGCACGACACTGGTCCGGACACGCCCAGCCGGTTCCGAAAAATGGTTCCAATGGGAGGGGGAAATAACACGTTTTTTAACACGTGAGGACATGTCCATATATTTTGTACGTCCGTGGTTCTACCCCTTTCATTGAATTTTTCGCCGATTTTGGACCAGATGATTTCTGTAATCCGTCTATTGCTAAAATCACCGAGTCCATGGTTAATAATAATAATAATAATAATATCATCAAAGATACAAATCAAATTGATGATTTATAGAAACTATAGAACATATTCTATCGGGATGTTCTGTATTTGCGCCGTCCGAGTATACATTTATGCACAATCAAGTTTTAAAAATAATTCACCAAAGTTTGGTAATTAAACATAACTTGATTGACTGCCGTAATGTACCATATTATGAATATGAACCAAATTCATTTTTAGTAAATGAATTTTATAAAATTTATTATGATAAAACTATTCTAACAGACAGAACAATTAGTCATAATAGACCCGATATAGTTTTACATGACAAAATTAAAAAAATAACTTATATCATTGATGTCGCTATTCCAAATTCTTGTAATATTCAGAAAACTGTTTCTGAAAAAATAAGAAAATATGCAGATTTAGGAAATGAGATTAAAAGAATTTGGCATTCTCAGACTATAAAAATATTAGATACCATTTGTTATTTCCGCTACTGGCATTGTACCTAGCTCTCTTATTCAAAATTTAGGCGTATTAGATTTGTCAAAAAATTTGTATATAAAAATGCAAAAGTCGGTCATTTTAAATACGTGTAGGATTACGAAAGATTTTTTAAATATTTCTATTGAGGGATCAGTAGGATTTATCGGACCAGTTAGGATTTCATCAGAGCCGAACCCTCTGATATGAAAATATCTGGAGTCGGTGAAATATTTTCCCATTATGTTTCTGGTGGATTGATGTATTGTTCTTTTATTGTTTTGTATTTATTATACTTACATAGTGCACTTACATTGCGTGAATTTACTAGATAATAATTTGTGGAAAAGTGTGTGGAAGGGTTTAGTCTTTCATAAAATCTGGAGCACCGCAATAAATAACGTTTTTTCATCAATAGACTTAACATACATTTTCTTCTCTTATCATTGATTCTATTGATGAAAAGGTCACTGGTCAGCTACAATTCAGGGTTTCTCCTGGAAAGCATTTGGTTTTCAGCAATGCCTTCAATATAAAACAGGAAATAAATAAATAAAAGAAAATAAAAATTAATTATAAAAATAAATTGAATGAAAATAAAATAAATAAAATTAAATTATATTTCATAAAAACTAATTAAATCCATATCAAATCTCTTATTCAACGCTTAAAATTTAAATAATAGAAGTTTAAATACAAAAATAAAATATTTAATTAAAAAAATAAAAATAAATTAATAATGTTAATCGGCATTCAAATTAAAACCAATAATCTTATTATTAAAACTTCAATACAGAATAAAATCTATTGAATTAAAATGTAATCAATTCAAATTAAATTAAATTCAAAATAAAATCAAATTAATTATAAAATATAATCAAAAATGTAATCAAAGTAAATAATAAAGTCAATTCGTAAATAAATAAATGAAAATGGTTTCATAATATAGGAGTTTTTTCAACCTCTGCAATAAACTTGACATAAAATTCAGTATTGTCGTTCATTTTTGCAAACCACTGCGCCACAAATAACGAACGCGTTCTATCTTGAAAACATGTAGTTCGGCTATCGTCTCGCCACAAACTGCACCCGCTACAAACGTGTCCTTGGTGTGCGTGCTTGCGTTCAAATATAGGGGGCGTTAAATGCGTTTCAAATGAGGCGCCACAGTTATCGTAATACAAATGTATGTCTGGTGTGTGGCCTGCCTAACTGCACTGCAGTAACTTGCACTGTTTGGACGTAGCTAACGACTAACTCGTACATGCGAGTTGGACAGTAGCTAACCGAGTTACTTCAACATTTTTTGTTTTCACTCTCATGCTCGCCCAGCAGCAACTCGCACATGGCATCAGCTCGGTCATCACGCGCATCGTTTGGAGACGTTCGGCAGTAGCTCGCCAGTGCCAGCCGGACAGTTGTGAGCGGAACCTGTGTTTTTTTGTGAGCGTTTTGCGAATTCAAAATGGCCACGGAAAGATGGTCTTCTCATAATAATATATCATTCATGAAACTCTACAGAGAACAAGAAAACCTATGGAATTGTTTCGATAAAAATTACAGAAATAGAGTGATGAGAAAAGCATCTTTGGAACACATTGCTTAAGAAATGCGTCGTAACTAAGAAAATTAAAAATTTACGATCTATCTACAACCAAGAAGTCATTAAAATTGAAAAAAGTAAGAATAGTGAGTCCTTGTCACAGTTTTTGTAATTAAAGCACGTTCACTCGACATCGCGGTAACTTGCAAGACTGGGCAGCAGCTACTACTTGTCGTGTAGACAGCTAAAACGAGCCGAGATACTGGCGTACGAGTAGACAAGCCTGTCTATTTGTACGCCATAGCTCTACCGGCTAAGCAGCAGCTCGCACTATGTAATCAGCTTTATGCGCTCTCTACTCGCTGAAGCAATCAGAACCATTTCTTGACCGATAGGAATGGTCGGTTGTGGCGAAATAATTATTATTCATTGAAATATAGTCGAATATTATATTAAACAGCTTTCATTTCTGACGAGTTTTCCTATAGAATCCTACAACTTATGTCAAGTTATCCCAACCAGAGAGATTTTAGAGAAAACGTCGTTTTAACCGGGAACCTTTCGGGAACCATGTATTGGATAACCAACACCAATGCCATAGGTCACGCAAAGAGGTTAGCTTGGTGACTTAGCAGGGGTGCCGGGTTCATCGGGTTAGGTTTGTCTAGGTCTTGGCGGCGGATCAGTTATCCCACCTTCTGTGTATCTCGCTCAATCGGGAGAGAATGATTGAGGGATACCATTAAACCTCTCCAATTAGACTCTCTCTATCCATCACTCTGCACCGTAGTGGAAGGGATGTATTCATTCATCTGTCACTCCTGGACAGACTGACCCCCAGATTCCTACCCACCCTCAAACCTTTTTCCTTCCCAGACCTTCCTCTCATTCCTTTCTCTAAAATTGTCCACCCTGCATCCCCAAAGATACCATAGGCCCTGAGGGGAATTATAATCTTCAGGTCCTCATGTGTGAAGCTAATGTAAAAAAAAAACATAAGCCAATTGTGCTATCTCCTATTTTACCTCAATCCTTTAACAATAACCCAGTCCCTTTAATAAAGTTTTACCAGAGTTGTCGTTGGATATGTGGCTAAGTCTTATGGATCTACGACAACTTAAAACAAAAACAAATATCTAGCACACTTAAATTAAATCTGAAGCATTCCGAAATGCCATAAAATTTCACCGTGCCGTTTGGACTACTTGGTAAAAATATTTTAAAGAATGAAGGTCCCTTGCGATGATTTTTCCCAAAGACGGCATTATATAAATTAGCCAAATATTTTTAATGTTTAAGAATCGGACCACTGCATTTTGGGTCATTGCAAGGTCATTTTTATTGCAACCCCTTTTCACCCCAAGATACTTTGCTTAATCCATAGCTTTCGGGACACCATGTACAAATGTACATATACCCTTATCTCAACGTTGAAGCAAAATGAGGAACTCAAACATCGTAATTTATGGACTCCAGACGTCTGGGTTAATATTTACGATAGGCAATCTCTCTCTCGGGGCCAATCACAATGCTCCTCAGTCACGGAGATACCGAGTCCCGACTGTGTCTGCAGTCACGTCGTATCGAGATGTATGAATGTTAATGCGGATATTCGGGAGCTAGGAACTAGGAGATTAGTCAGTTACTACACTGAGATTGAATTCAGTGACTTAAGAGATTGATAAAATGTAAAATATATAATATATAAATATAGAATAGACGTAAAGAATCTGTGCTTGTTAACACAGAATACATAACTAGCGCAGATCCGTGAAAAATCACGTACAGTCTGAATTCTCAAAATCAAAGACAAATCAGATCCAATTTCGGAAATGGTGATGAAACTTAAATTCAAAAAGGAAATCTTAGTACAGACACAAAGCCGAAATTATTTTTTTTTGTAATAATAACTACATATATATTTAGGTTAATAATATAATAATACAATTAAACTAAATGTAACAGAAAACGAAAATATTAAATTTACACATTGAAGACTCTCAAATGAAAATAAATAACAGAAAACCATAAAATATTTGGTCGCCAGAAAAATATTTGGTCGCATCTAGAAATTGAACCCAGGAACTTAGCCTTGCCTGCGCTCAGCTCTAACCTCTGTGCTAATTAAACCCTATCCCTTTGAGTCATATTTAATTCTATCACACTTCGACTAAGAACTACTACACAATAATCATGTTCACGCTAATTATTTTGCCTGCGTCTTTAAATACGATTGCAAGATTCTTCCTGAACTAAATGCAATATACTTAGAGAGTGTCTGGGATGCATGGGCGTTTTTCAAAAAAATGTACATAGATAAAAGTCAGTGTCCGGTCACTTTCAGGATCGATAACTTTTATTGTTTCGGTTTTTATGACCACCCATATATTTTACCAATATAATAAATACCTTTATGGACTAAAAATTATGAATGAATCTATTAAAATTCTACATGATTTCAAAATAAGTAAGACTACCGGTCACTGTTTTTGGTATGTCCTACAACTACCGCTACCAGTTAGAGTTAAAAAAATAATATTATTTTATGTTATCCCAGTATTAATTTCTAATTTTACAAATACTATACGATTGTATTTTCGATTTGAAACCTTAATATAGATTAATTATCGTGCAAAATAATTTAAATACCAGATTTTAAGTTGTCCTGCGAAATAGCGTATGATGGAATTTCCGCCTATGTGACCACATTATTGACATCTTCCAGACAAAATTTTGACAAATCGATGCATATTTTCTAAAAAAGCAACATTTTTTAGTACATATATGAGGGCGGCTATGTTTGATATTTGACAGCCAGTTTGCCAAGAATTCGCAACAAAAGCGGTCGCTCTCGGCTGGTGCTAAAAAGTATTCCACTAACGATTCCATATTTCTATCGAAGTTAACAATATGATTTGACTCTATTTTGTATTAAATTTATTCATTTATTGTTTTATAAAATGTTTAATTAGAATAAACAGAAGTTTCATAATTTATTTTTAAATGAATGGAACTGAAAAGTAACGTAATGGAATTCTAAAGTTCCATTCACCTGATGGCTCTCTGCCTGTCTGCACAGTGTATTTTTAAGTGCTTTAAAATTTTCTAATTATTTACATTTTTTTATGTATCTACACAATGTAACGTATTACCTATAGGTATGGGGGTTGAGTGATATAGCACTGAACAAAAAAGCACAGAATAAATAAAAAGAAAAAATCTTATATTACATACACATATTATAAGAATTTAAAATTTTATTTTTATTAATTCTAAAAGGTTAATTTTGGAAGAGTCGAAATGGTGTTGAAATACTAATATTGATGGCAATATGGACAAGTATTATTATAGTTGAAATCTCTGAAATCCCGTATGAAATCATCTGGTTCAAACAATTTTAATAATATAATAAATAATATTATATCTTAATATATATAAGGAAAACAAACAGCTTTACAAAGATACATAAAAATAAAGAGTGCTAAAATAAAACAGTAAGCCTAAAAACATGTTTTCGCTGATAATTTTTTTTTTTCGCCGACAAGAAAAACTAAGAAAAAAACAGTTAAGAGAAGCTTAATTAAAACATAAAGAAAAACTAAGAAAAAAATAATAGTTAAGAGAAGCTAAATACTTAAATATGCATGATAAAATATAGAAAAACACAATAAAGGGTAAGCTTATGATCTTATAGGAGTATATGGATGATATGTATGTAATTAGGGAATATGTAAATATATTGCAAATTAGGAAAAGGTTTCTGATTAAAAATATAATATAATAAATAAATATAAGTATGGATGTTCAGTGGTGTGTTGTGAGGCATTACATTTATCTGATAATGTGTTATACTTCCTGGGGCCAGGGTGATACTGAAGACACGTAGGGTCCAGTGTAATACTTCTGGTCTCCAGAAATATGTCCCTCCCGGGGGGGGACAAGTGTTAAGCAGGCCCCCCGGGGGCCATATGCCTCGGCTTGGAAGGCTCAGCTCAGGGTAGTAGGGCTCCTCCGAGCCTGTCGATGGTTGACTCCAATGAAACAAGGTTTAGTCACAATTCAAATGTATTCAATAATGCAAGGGTGAACATTACAGGCAACCAGGTAAGCAGTTTAAGGCCTAGCATTAGAGAGAGTGAGGCACTAGAAATGCTACTGAATTTAGGCTCGGAAAGACTATAAGAGGGTTTAGAATCTCACGTGGCGTCGGACGGATGCAGACAGCTTCCCTACGAAGTGGAGAGGTCTAGAGCAAAGCTCACGGACCATGTGCAGGAACGGGGTGGCTCGGGGTGCGTGGGCGGCTTCTCGGCGTCATGGTGGGCGGATTCGGCCAGCTTACCGAACCGGTGGTGATAACGGTGAATTACGCGGCTATCGGCAA
This sequence comes from Limnephilus lunatus, assembly GCA_917563855.2. NCBI lineage: Eukaryota > Metazoa > Arthropoda > Insecta > Trichoptera > Limnephilidae > Limnephilus > Limnephilus lunatus. The sequence goes on along the minus strand of OU830594.1, from coordinate 86,388,213 downwards.
TGTAGGCGGATTAAAAGCCGGGCGCGTCTGGGCGGCCATGGTAGGCGGCAGTGGTGAATTACTCGGCTCGTCGGCACGTAGGCGGATTAAAAGCCGGGCGCGTCTGGGCGGCCAGGGTAGGCGGCCGTGGTGAATTACTCGGCTCGTCGGCACGTAGGCGGATTAAAAGCCGGCGCGTCCAATGTTATGGTATTAAATAGGCGGCAGTAGGATTATACAGGCGTCTGTGGTGATAGCGCCATACTTGGATCGTAGGTGAAGACTTAATTAGTCGCGTCGAAGGGTGGCATACTGCCCCGACAGTACGTAATAGTACGTACAACCGCTCGCGCTGCTGTCTGAAATATGTCTGTTGCTTCGGCGATCGGTGGCCGGAGCTCTCTGCCCGTGATGAGCGAGACGGATGACTCGAACGTGTGCCCTATAAGGTAATGTCTTCTGCCATTGGCTGGAATCCGCGCCGTGTGGCCATATAAGGTAATGCTTCTCCTAACCTGAGAGGGACAGCAATAATCATGCGAGGCTGTACATGTACTGTGCACGTGACCACAGCTGCCTGCCGCTTGTAGAGTCCGTTCGTACGATTTATGGGCAACCCATAACACTACCCTCCTCCCCCTGAAAAATGAAGGGAAAAGGCAGCGAGGCTGATGCAGGGGACCACGACCTTCCATACAGCATGTGATGCGATGGTTGCCACAATGTGAGGTACAGAGCTACCTCTTCACCAGGATTTAAACACTCCCTACCTAAGAGCCAACAAAATTTTAACTACCTGTGAGCCAAGCTAAAAAAAACTAGCAATAAACTGAACAAAGGTTGCCAACTCTCTCAAGAAATTAAAAAAATATGACGTACCTAGTGCGATACAAGACACGCTAACGAAGGTGCATGAAGAAATAAAGAAAACATGACCCTTCCGAGAAGGATTACTACCATGTAAAAATCTTAAAATTAGACAAAAATTTCCAACACTATTCCTGTTATGGAATATTGTACGCTGACCAATGTCATGAAATGATCGAAACCAACTCATATTCGCGTCTTACAATAAAATTCTTAAAATTATACAACTTTGTTTTTATACACTTTATTCCTGTTATGGAATATTGTACGCTGACCAATGTCATGAAATGATCGAAATCACTCATATTCGCGCCTTACAATAGAATTTTTTTTTTTTAAATTATACAACTTGTTTTTATACACTTTATGCTATTTTCACAATTCAATTCCAACCCAAATGTTAGTTTCCCGCACTCTCAGCTTGTCATGGTTTGTCTGGTTTGCATTTAATTATCAGGCATAAACGACCATCCTCTCATGTTCGCATATAATTGTAAGGTAATGCTACAAAACCTATCATGAATATTAATTTTCAGGCATAATATGAATCCTCTCATGTTTTCTCGACTCACCCTCGGTGACCCGTACAGCGCTGTACTTGGTATACTAGAAATACACCCTTGCCGCAACGACATAGACAACCGGATAGATCCCTTGGAATCCTCACGGTGAACTTGCGTTCGACGAAACCACATAGGACACCCTCTAGGTGTTCCCACCAAATAACCAGACGAACCGTAATGACCATAAGTGCAATTACATTATTCTCTAATAAGAACAATAAGACCCGAATGACATAACTTTATGACATTACAGAGCTAATTTACTCAACTGGGTGCATACTCTTAAATCTTCTTACTACGAGAAGTACTACTCCTTATTTGAATACAGTGATATAGCAAGTTACAAAACACCGTACAATTGCGTCCTGATATGGCAAGGACTTTACACGCTGGCTTACCATATTGATACCGAAGTAATCAATTACGTGTTTACAAAATATTTATATAGTAATTTAATTAATTACATTTATCATAATTAAAACACTTGAATATACATTTGTTTACCCACCAAAAACTCTATGTGTGTGTGTACAATTTTGTTAAATAACTTTCCATTCGAGTTTGTTTCAACTCAACTTAAACTCTCAGGGTTTGACTACGTAAGGAGAGAAAAAAAAAATTAAAATAAATAACAACAACGCCACGTATTTTTACACAAAAAATACGAAAATTTAATACTACCGACAATGTTATTAGAAGAGGAAAAATTTTTCTAATTGAGTAACGAATTTCTTCCTAACACCGGAATCATATATACTTTAATTGTTCGGAAATTCGCGTTTCCAACAATCTTCCTGCTCTAATTCTAAGGAGTTTAGCCATCCTATCACGCTTTGGATTATAGTTACCTGCCGAATGACACGTTAGATCGATACCCAAGTTCCATCCTATCGGAACTTGTAACAGCTTTATAATACCACACAACGAGTAACCGTTGTTATATGATGGCGGAAGAAGGTTAAAATTCGATACCACCACAACCTATGTGAACCGAATAGTGTTGTCTATTGGGCCTATTCTGATAACAAAAATGTGGTAATATTATTATTACATTGCCTTTTCATCGTGAATTCACTCCAACATATGCTAGAATTGAGACATACCCCGTTAAGGAGTGGGTAACTACCCGATTGTGAACGTTTTACCGCCCCAATTTCTCCTATATCGTAACGTGTGAGATGTCCAATACTATAACGATTTAACCTACATGTGAGAATAATTCGACAATGAAAGAGATTGAAAAACCCGAAAAAAAAAGACAAAAAATAAAATTAAAATTAAAATGATATTTCCAATTTATACATGACCTTTTATTTTATATACAGAAGGTTATTTACAACCATCAGGTTCCTAAGTTTCTTACTACTCAATGACGTACCCCAGTATGAGAACTAGGTGCCTTTATACCTACCACTTGTACAAGAATTTTCTTATGCCGTCTCTTGTCAACGAAAAGAAAAGAATATGCTTGCATATTCTTTCATTGCAACTAAAATTAAGTAATTTTTAGAATGCAAATTGTTCCACGAAAATAGAAATTAGGTCTCTACTTCGGTCCCGGGCAGGATACTGAATACCTAACGCAGTTTTTTCTAATGAAAAACCTAGCCTAATTTAGGGTTCCTTGAACTACGCCCTCAATCAGTGTATTGTGCCGTGTTTCTTAGACGAATTTATATACTTATGTAACCATATTCATATATAAATTTAAAATTTTTTTTTTTTTTTTTTAAAAAAAACAACCTAAGTGGCTACGCACTAGGATGGAAAAGTAATAAATTATTACTACCAATAATAGTCATTACAATAAATGAACTAAATATCGCATCAGTAATTTCACTAGTGTAAGGTGAGTTACCTCTTTTTTTATAATAAAAATAATAATAACAAGTCTTCACGTGGAGACATACCGGCGTCCCGGATTGTCAACACTTGTGATGACGATCCATTAAGAAGGGAATTGTATACTTCTCTAATAACAAAGGTTAAGTTATATGCGTTATAACCTCGTACTAACAACAAGGGTTCATGACGTCCTTGGGTTATATATAAAGGACAATACAATACATGTACCTCGTGAATAAATTTACAATTTTTTATTAAGGTCATCCAATGATGGACAATAATGCTGACTAAGTCATGTAATCAATGAAAATGATACATATTCGCATTTTACAACCTTATGTAGAGGACAATACAATACATGCACCTCGTGTTTAAATTTACTGTGTTATTATAATTTGTAACCAATTTCTTTTCCTACTGATGGACTGATTTCCATACTCTGTTCTGTTTTTCTGTTTTCCTCTCCGTGTAATTCTCAGGATACGCCTCCTATAGCGTCGGTCATATTATAAGGATACCTCCTATAGCGTTTGGCATATTATAAGGATCTCTCCTATCGCGTCGTATAATTATCAGGCTATACTATAATCCTCTCGTGTTTTCAAGAGATACGTTTGCAAACGTCTATCTCCGTGTGGCCACACCGTTACGTTCAGAGAACCGTAACCTTGCCTTAGTTCACCAACACAAATGAGAAATTACCTTCCTCAAATGCCTGTGCTTCGGCAAAAAACAACACATAAAAATAACACAATATCCAAAAAAACAGAACTTCATTAATTATTTTAAAATTTATGTTACTACAATTTCTATAAAATTTCTCTTTAAAAGGTTACTCTATATTTAACAGGAATCGTTTCCAAATTTTAATAACACAGATTTTATAACACCGCTATACGATGCGTAATACACACTGACTAAGTCGCTCAAATACCTAAGTATTCAATTCGTGTGTTTACCTTTAACATTACATGTTATAAGCTAACAATTTATATACATATTTAAAAAAAATAAATTCGAATCATAATTGAATTGCTAACGACGTTGCTTCTTACTATAACTTCCAAAATTTAAAACTTTTAATTGTTTGACTGATTATTTGAAATTCCTTTTTAAAAAATTCCATGTCTATTATTTATTTACTTTTTAATTTAACAATATTATCCAATGATAACTTTTTTACTAATAACTTTCCACTATAAGTCTCAGCTTAATCTCAACTTTCTGCTCATAACTTTTTTTTTCTAATGTTTACTTTACTATTATTTTGTTTTAAAAAAAATTCCATTGTATTTAACTTTAAAGGGCGCCATGACATTTTTCTAAAATAGCTATGTCAAAACTATACGAATTTACAATTACCTATAGCTTACTTGAGGGGTTAATTCTCCATTTCCAATTCTTTCCTATATCACAAATTTCTTTTTTTTTTTTTGTTCAAGATTTCACATCTTAACAATCCCACTTTGCCCTTATTCTGAGGAAGGCATTCCTATAACGGTTCGAAACCAGAATTGTATACGCGGGTACCTATGTATCCGTAGTACATTTCTTGAGTCTATTAACTCAATATCTAATATGACATAATTTCCTAACAACGATCACGTTGACATATTTATGAATACGAGAAAAAATGAAGAAGACAATTTCTTATAATTTTATAACCCTTTCCTTTATTACAAGTAAGACATTAATAATTGGATTCTATTCACTATTTATTTTTGTTACTAAATGACAATACCTATTTAACTGTCGTAGTTTGCTTTTTAATTCTATGTTTTAATAACTTTCCACAGATGTTTTCAAAAAAAAACTTATTTATCTTTTCTATCCTGAAGTCCATTATACTGTTATTCATTCATGTAAATTTGTTGCCGAAATCATTCCTAAATTCTTATGAAAAAAAACTTAATTGAAGCTAAACATTTAAATGTTCTTTGTTCGAGAGTTTATTCTGTTAAATTTGACAAGGATTTCACTATAAAAATTCTTCGTTATTTTTTATTTTTAATCGATAATTTGAACATATGAAGCTATTCACTTGTTTCCTCTGAAGTGTCTTTACCTACGATGGTCTATTTTATTTTCCGCATACTACTATTTAGAGTGGGATAGTCCCGATTAAAAAACAATGTATGTTCTAATACTGTCTCTATGGTAAATACCTATAGCATATACAAAATTTTATTATTAAACCTTCCTTAGATAAACATTCGAAAAATCAAGTATCTAGTAACATATACCTTGTAGTTTGGAATTTATTCTTTTAATGATGTTCTACTGTTTTTCACTAATTTATTTAATTTTCTACCACTTTAGTACGAAAGCAATTCAAATAGATTTCAAGAACTTAAACTAACAAAAAAAACACTTAGCCAATTATATACATTGATATACACGTTGCCTTGTTTATATACATTTTATATACAAGTTTGTTCCTTTTCCGAACGTTTATTACTTTAACAACACTGTGTTTTCTAATTTGTGTATTATGACGTATTAATTCAATGATATACGATCCATAATCGTGGGTTCATGACACCCATGATTTTCAAACGAAACATCATTAAACTTCTAAGAACTTTACTATTTTTAACCGATCTATTATTAACTTTAATAAACGTCTATAAATTTCAACCGATCTGTACCTAAACTTTTGTTTCTTAAAAAAAACTTTTGACTGAATTTTGTTTATTCCTTTTTTCTTCTAAAATTTATGTTATTAATCTACATTTGTCCTGAACTGTTCATTAATCCAATACGCAGTTAGCTACTCTGTTTCTAGATCAATCAACAATCAAAATTACAATTCTAATTTATTCTAATGTATTAACAATAAATCAAAACTTCTATGAAGAAAAATAACAATTGTGGCTTTAACTATTATTACAAGGGAAGCTCTCCATATTAACTTATTCTGTTTTGAAAATTATAATTCGTTGCTTTAAATTTCTCTTTTACAACATTATGTAACGTCGTTTTCCATTTTGTGTTTTAAACTTCCTATTGAGAGAAACGGAAACTAACTTTATAACTTGTACTCATTATTTATTGAACTTTTCATTTGACGTTTATTCTATAATTCAACTTCCGGGATTCGTTAAACTCAACATATTGTTTCCGTAAAGTCAACAAAGCCCTTTTGGGGACTACGCCTCCATCTAACAACATTCTTCTTATTACCGACGCGTTTGCTTTCTCGAAATTTAATAATCTATCCATTATTGGTATGGTGGCCTCCATGTTATTGCGTTATTATAATGAACAAAGCAAAAAAAAAAAAATTTCGGACGAATAATAGAAGACGAGAGCAGTTGCTGGCAGTCGTTATTATATCCTCCTATTACAGGGAAACGGATGTGGACGAGCACAATCCGACAGCAGTTACTACCTTTTATTGGAAACAACCACTGCTCTTCAAGGAAGAAATAATACAACTTACACAGCACCCAGGTGGAGATTTAAAATAACGAGATTCATTACTCAATTAAAAAAAAAAATCCCGCCCGAATGACGAACAACTCTGACTGCCGCGATAGAAACGTAATAGCGTGAGAATGTTACGGTAATAAGCGATGTTTAAAATACCTAACCTCGAATAGCACTAGCCGACGGACTCGCGACGTTTGGAATAATTCACACAGAACTACCGTTGTTGATGGGAGCACAAATAAAAAATATTTATAGCTAAGATTACATAATTATGTTTCTAGGGAGACAACAATCGACAAGACTTCGGCCCAGTTGGCGCGCCAGTGTTATACTTCCTGGGGCCAGGGTGATACTGAAGACACGTAGGGTCCAGTGTAATACTTCTGGTCTCCAGAAATATGTCCCTCCCGGGGGGGGACAAGTGTTAAGCAGGCCCCCCGGGGGCCATATGCCTCGGCTTGGAAGGCTCAGCTCAGGGTAGTAGGGCTCCTCCGAGCCTGTCGATGGTTGACTCCAATGAAACAAGGTTTAATCACAATTCAAATGTATTCAATAATGCAAGGGGGAACATTACAGGCAACCAGATAAGCAGTTTAAGGCCTAGCATTAGAGAGAGTGAGGCACTAGAAATGCTACTGAATTTAGGCTCGGAAAGACTATAAGAGGGTTTAGAATCTCACGTGGCGTCGGACGGATGCAGGCAGCTTCCCTACGAAGTGGAGAGGTCTAGAGCAAAGCTCACGGACCATGTGCAGGAACGGGGCGGCTCGGGGTGCGTGGGCGGCTTCTCGGCGTCATGGTGGGCGGATTCGGCCAGCTTACCGAACCGGTGGTGATAACGGTGAATTACGCGGCTATCGGCAATGTAGGCGGATTAAAAGCCGGGCGCGTCTGGGCGGCCATGGTAGGCGGCAGTGGTGAATTACTCGGCTCGTCGGCACGTAGGCGGATTAAAAGCCGGGCGCGTCTGGGCGGCCAGGGTAGGCGGCCGTGGTGAATTACTCGGCTCGTCGGCACGTAGGCGGATTAAAAGCCGGCGCGTCCAATGTTATGGTATTAAATAGGCGGCAGTAGGATTATACAGGCGTCTGTGGTGATAGCGCCATACTTGGATCGTAGGTGAAGACTTAATTAGTCGCGTCGAAGGGTGGCATACTGCCCCGACAGTACGTAATAGTACGTACAACCGCTCGCGCTGCTGTCTGAAATATGTCTGTTGCTTCGGCGATCGGTGGCCGGAGCTCTCTGCCCGTGATGAGCGAGACGGATGACTCGAACGTGTGCCCTATAAGGTAATGTCTTCTGCCATTGGCTGGAATCCGCGCCGTGTGGCCATATAAGGTAATGCTTCTCCTAACCTGAGAGGGACAGCAATAATCATGCGAGGCTGTACATGTACTGTGCACGTGACCACAGCTGCCTGCCGCTTGTAGAGTCCGTTCGTACGATTTATGGGCAACCCATAACAAATGTTGCTTTGAATTTGTTGAAAGTTATATTGAAGATGTCTGTATATGTGAGGTGTGTGTTATGATAGTGGCAAGCTCGATGTATGAATTCATTTTGTAAGTAGTTGGTGTTGGAGCGGCTGTTATAAAAAAGGGATACGTTTCTGCCATTGCGACCAGGAACTCTAATATCTGTTTTTTGTAAAAGATACGGGGAAGATATCGTATTATTTAGGATTCTGGACAATAACAATTGATCAGAAATAATTCTCCTACAATTTAATTTCGGGATTTTAAAGAATTGACGAATATCTTCATTTGATTGGAATGCATAAAACGACCGAATACCCGAATACCGACGCAATTTTTTGATCTAGTAAATATAAAATGTAGTTTGTTTGTGAAATGTAGTTGATCCTGTAATTAAATTTGTGTATATTAACGAGTACTTTAATACCATTTCAGCTAAGTGCCCCATTTCAGGCTGCGGTAGGCACGTGTAGCCCATTATTAAATATCTAATAATTTATGCATTTTGCTAAATAATGAATTTTAATTTTAGGTTCAAATATGCCGTTGACAGTTGCGGAAAAATCCAAAAAGCACAGAGTCAAAATTAAAAACGATCCTGAACAATATGAAGCCTTTATAAAAAAAGATTTTCAAGGACAAAAAAAATTAAAAAATAAAAAAGAGCTAATCGAAAAAGATAAAATAGAAAAGACATTGGAGAGAACAGAAATGAAAACAAAAAGAAAAGAAAAAAGAACAAGTGTATTAAAGTATCCGATACTTGTCATTCGTTAAAAATCATAATACAGAAAACTTTTTGATTAATTATTATATCTCAAAGAAATTAGTTCTATTTTTTATAGATATAGTTTATGGTTAGTTTTAAATTTGGTATAATTAAACATTTGTAAGACAAAAACTTACATTTTTCTTCCTGGACCGAATAATATATAGTACAAAGTATCCAAAAATAAAGTAAGAGTATATTTTTATTCAAAAACCTAATATTTAATTCAATATGCGTGATTATTTATATTTTTTAGAAGACTGGTTATGTTTTCAATTAGTAAATAAAGACTTTAAATTTTCTTTACAAACTTTATGATATAAGTGACGTAAATGAATTTCTTACCAACAGTATTAAACTTAAATTGCAATTATTTTAGAAGTTTATTGATATTTTCTATAATAAATACTAAAGTCATGAAGTTCATACTTTCCTTAATAAATTTACGTACATTTTTAATCGAATTGCAGAATCTCACTTAAGTGGAATTCTTCTTACTTCACCGACATCTTTTTTGGAAAACGCCCAAATACGAGTTTATACCTTTTTTATTTTAATGTGCGACATCTATTGACTTCTCTGCAAGGCTAGGATTATATTTGAATTATTATTCCAAATGCATGATTTTTCAATGATATGTACATATAATTAAAGACAAAAATTTATTAGTCTTTTCAAAATAATAATCAATGCAATAAAACGCACTGTTTATTTCAATTTTTGTTGCAGTAAAATGTAAAATGGTACTTTCATCTTTCCGTAAACTTTTCGTGAATTTTTTCCTTGTTTGATGATGTCGGTCCACTTCCGAGAATCTATTTCCTTTTCTCAGTAATCATTTCCAAATTCCTTAATGAATCGGAAAAAAATTATATCTTATAGGTTAACCGAGATAACAATTTATTTTTATTTAAACAGGTAAAACACATCAGAAATTGAATTTTCCTGAAATCCCGAACATTTTTGTGTAAATACTCTAATTTTTTAGGTATTTATATATAACTTATTCTTAGAACCTTGTGACTCTCCTTGATTTATCGTTAATTATTGTTAACAGTAATTTTATAATTATTTTTAAATAGTTTATTTCGGTCCAACTTTAACACACGTAGTAATTTTTTAAAAACATTTAGTAAATTCGATTGTAACAATTAACTCCTTTTTCATAAAATAGACCATCTACACAGAACAATTAAAGATGACACGCCTGTGGTATTGATGTTTAAAAAAAGGGCAAAGTTTTCAAACAAATTCCAACAATTTAATTTTTTTTTTTACACTGGAACAGTTATAAAATACATAATAATAAAATGAAAATACAAATATGTAAGGAAAAATAAGTGTAAACAAACAAAAAAATCCACGAAGGCAGACTATGCTTGGGTATTTTTTAATTTTTTAATGTATTTCTAACATTTAAGATTTTAAAATTATACATTAAATATTACACACCCTTGATTGTCTAGGAAAATTTATATAAAATTTAAATTTAAGAAAATATCGTAAATTATTATTATTAATAATAATAATATCGTCTAATAATAATGTATGTTATTGATTCTGTAATAATAAGAACAATTAGTTATTGATTCTGTAATTCTAAAACAGATTCAAACCCAAAAACGTAATTTACATATTTGTTATATAGATTACCAAAAAGCTTATGATAGTGTCCCGCACTCGTGGCTGATAAAAGTTTTAAGTATATACAAAATTAACCCAATTATTATTAGCTTTTTGGAAAAAATTATGGCATTTTGGAATACCGATTTGCTTTTGAATTTGAAAGATAAGAAAATTATAGTACCGGGCATTTCAATAAAAAGAGGGATTTTTCAAGGAGACTCATTGAGTCCTCTTTGGTTTTGCTTAGCATTAAATCCTCTATCTAAAATGTTAATTAAAAGCAAGTTTGGAATAAAAATTAAAGGTAATACTAGAGAGAGAAATATAATTTCTCATTTATTATTTATGGATGATTTAAAATTATATTCAAATTCTGAACCAAATTTAGAGAAAATGATTAAAGTAGTTAAAAATTTTTCAGATGATATTAAAATGACTTTTGGTTTAGATAAATGTAGAACGATCCATATAGAGAAAGGTAAAATTGTAGATGGAGACGAGGGTATATTTAGAAATTTCAAAATTGAAAGTATGAAAGGGGGTGAGGTTTATAAATATTTAGGATATCCGCAATCAAATAGATTAGATCATACTAGTATTAAAAATGATATTAGGATTAAATTTAAAACTAGGATCAGAAAAATTTTGAAATGCAATCTATCTGCTAAAAATTTAGTAAAGGCGATAAATACTTGGGCAATACCTCTATTAACTTACTCATTTGGCATAATTAAATGGTCTAATACAGATTTAGATAGCTTAGAACGATTAATTAGAACTACATTAACTAAATTTCATTGCCATCATTCAAACTCAGCTATAGAACGTATTAATTTACCCAGAAATTTAGGAGGTAGAGGTATAGTCAAAATAACATCTTTAAAACATAATCAGGTAGAAATGCTAAGAAATTTTTTCCATAGGAAAGCTGATAGTTCAGAAATGCACAAAATAATATGCAAGGCAGATAGAAATATTTCACCATTAAATTTATACGACGAGAATGCCAGCATTCTTATAAATACCAACCAGGAATTATTAGATTCCTGGACAAATAAAATTCTTCACGCAAAACACTTCAATTATCTCAACCAAACATATGTTGACAAATTTTCGTCAAACAAATGGTTGAGTATTGGAGAGTTGAGCGCAGAAATAGAAGGCTTTATGCTTGCCATACAAGATAGAGTCATTAATACTAAAAATTATAGGAAGCATATCATCAAAGATGCAAATCAAATTGATGATTTATGTAGAAAATGTTTGGCTTTTCCGGAAACTATAGAACATATTATATCGGGATGTTCTGTATTAGCGCCGTCCGAGTATACATTTAGGCACAATCAAGTTTTAAAAATAATTCACCAAAGTTTGGTAATTAAACATAACTTGATTGACTGCCGTAATGTACCATATTATGAATATGAACCAAATTCATTTTTAGAAAATGAATTTTATAAAATTTATTATGATAAAACTATTCTGACAGACAGAATAATTAGTCATAATAGACCCGATATAGTTTTACATGACAAAATTAAGAAAATAACTTATATCATTGATGTCGCTATACCAAATTCTTGTAATATTCAGAAAACTGTTTCTGAAAAAATAAGAAAATATACAGATTTAGGAAATGAAATTAAAAGAATTTGGCATTCTCAGACTATAAAAATATTACCATTTGTTATTTCGGCTACTGGCATTATACCTAGCTCTCTCATTCAAAATTTAGGCGTATTAGATTTGTCAAAAAATTTGTACATAAAAATGCAAAAGTCGGTCATTTTAAATACATGTAGGATTACGAAAGATTTTTTAAATATTTATATTGAGGGATCAGTAGGATTTATCGGACCAGTTAGGATTTCATCAGAGCCGAACCCTCTGATATGAAAATATCTGGAGTCGGTGAAATATTTTCCCATTATGTTTCTGGTGGATTGACGTATTGTTCTTGTATTGGTTTATTCTTATATAGTGCAATTACATTGCGTTAATTTACTAGATATTCATTTGTGGAAAAGTGTGTGGAAGGGTTTAGTCTTTCATTTGGGAAAGATTCAACCCGGACATGAAATCTGGAGCACCGTAAAAAAATAATTCACCAAAGTTTGGTAATTAAACATAACTTGATTGACTGCCGTAATGTACCATATTATGAATACGAACCAAATTCATTTTTAGAAAATGAATTTTATAAAATTTATTATGATAAAACTATTCTGACAGACAGAACAATTAGTCATAATAGACCCGATATAGTTTTACATGACAAAATTAAGAAAATAACTTATATCATTGATGTCGCTATTCCAAATTCTTGTAATATTCAGAAAACTGTTTCTGAAAAAATAAGAAAATATACAGATTTAGGAAATGAAATTAAAAGAATTTGGCATTCTCAGACTATAAAAATATTACCATTTGTTATTTCGGCTACTGGCATTATACCTAGCTCTCTCATTCAAAATTTAGGCGTATTAGATTTGTCAAAAAATTTGTACATAAAAATGCAAAAGTCGGTCATTTTAAATACATGTAGGATTACGAAAGATTTTTTAAATATTTATATTGAGGGATCAGTAGGATTTATCGGACCAGTTAGGATTTCATCAGAGCCGAACCCTCTGATATGAAAATATCTGGAGTCGGTGATATATTTTCCCATTATGTTTCTGGTGGATTGACGTATTGTTCTTGTATTGTTTTATTCTTATATAGTGCACTTACATTGCGTTAATTTACTAGATATTCATTTGTGGAAAAGTGTGTGGAAGGGTTTAGTCTTTCATTTGGGAAAGATTCAACCCGGACATAAAATCTGGAGCACCGTAAATATGTCATTAATACTAAAAATTATAGGAAGCATATCATCAAAGATGCAAATCAAATTGATGATTTATGTAGAAAATGTTTGGCTTTTCCGGAAACTATAGAACATATTATATCGGGATGTTCTGTATTAGCGCCGTCCGAGTATACATTTAGGCACAATCAAGTTTTAAAAATAATTCACCAAAGTTTGGTAATTAAACATAACTTGATTGACTGCCGTAATGTACCATATTATGAATATGAACCAAATTCATTTTTAGAAAATGAATTTTATAAAATTTATTATGATAAAACTATTCTGACAGACAGAACAATTAGTCATAATAGACCCGATATAGTTTTACATGACAAAATTAAGAAAATAACTTATATCATTGATGTCGCTATTCCAAATTCTTGTAATATTCAGAAAACTGTTTCTGAAAAAATAAGAAAATATACAGATTTAGGAAATGAAATTAAAAGGATTTGGCATTCTCAGACTATAAAAATATTACCATTTGTTATTTCGGCTACTGGCATTATACCTAGCTCTCTCATTCAAAATTTAGACGTATTAGATTTGTCAAAAAATTTGTACATAAAAATGCAAAAGTCGGTCATTTTAAATACATGTAGGATTACGAAAGATTTTTTAAATATTTATATTGAGGGATCAGTAGGATTTATCGGACCAGTTAGGATTTCATCAGAGCCGAACCCTCTGATATGAAAATATCTGGAGTCGGTGAAATATTTTCCCATTATGTTTCTGGTGGATTGACGTATTGTTCTTGTATTGTTTTATTCTTATATAGTGCACTTACATTGCGTTAATTTACTAGATATTCATTTGTGGAAAAGTGTGTGGAAGGGTTTAGTCTTTCATTTGGGAAAGATTCAACCCGGACATAAAATCTGGAGCACCGTATAAGAATATAAAAAGGATAATTTATAGAGCGCCGTTTTTGTGAAAAATCACCTCAAGGGCGCTGAATCACCTCAAGGGCGCTACTTGAACTATGTCATTATTTAATTTTATTGGAAGAAATATTTTAAGTTTATACCCAAAGATATGTAAAAGTTATCCTTGGGTATTTATAGTTAGCAAAGTAATATAAATCATTGAATAAGAAGATAATACTAATAAATCTAAACGAAATATGAAAAGAACTAATTTGTCTGTCGATTAATTAGGTTTGAAATTTAGTATTTATTTTAATGATATTATGTATGTACTGATATGTTTTCTGCCTAAATTTTCGACATGTGTTATATTTGTAATACCCCTACAGGCATTTAATAAATAAATATAGAACAAGGCACAAAAAATAAAAGGAGATTCGAACCCCTAATCCCTGTCTTACAGGAACGACGTCCACAATCCACTATGCCATTAAGACAGTAAGACAGAGATCCTGAGTTCGATTTCCAATTGCGACCGTTAGGTATCTTTTTATCTTCTTTGTCTTTTTTATATGTTTGGGCATGTAGAGCGAATGAACGAAGAAAGTAGTGTAAGAAGAATATACGACGCAATTGTGAATGGTAGAAGAAGTCGGGGACGTCCGAGGAAGACATGGCACGATCAAGTGAATCAGATACTTGAGTCGGGCCATGTCAAAAATCAGAATAATAGAAGAGAATGTATGAGACGATGTATGTATGTGAATGAGGCAAAGAGTGGGTGCCAAGACCGAGCTGTTTGGCGGTCCGACCTCTCTGCCTACCCCTGCGGGGAAACGGCGTGATGGTTAGTTAGTTAGTTAGTTAGTCTTTTTATTTTGTTTAGATTTATTAAAAATACCGATTAATATTATTATTCTTGATTTATTGTCTTTGTTGTTGATATATACTCATATTTTTGGAATAAGTTCATTAAAAAATAAGCTTTGTATGTTACAAGTACGGAACTCTAATGCTTATAAAACGCTTGCGTGACACGAATTATAGTGTAATCCCTCTTTCTGAATAATTACGACGTGCGAAACCATAATTATGTCGTTAAAAAACCACTACTTGTGGGTAATAATTCATATTTAAGCGTCCCTTTATTATCTATGATCTAATTACAATTGATAGCATGATACCGCGGAAAACGGAGCTATTTATGAATCTACTTATCTTTTATTTAGTGGTTTATAAATAAATTTGATATTATTAAAATGACACCTAAAAACCATGTCGCTATCATCATTATCGCCGCCTTCTTAATTTACGAAGTCCACCCTCTGATTGGTCACTCTTTTCCGGAGTAGAAGTCTCCTGGTAGGTACTTTCTATGGACTGGTTGGATCTGTTGGATTGGTAAATAAATGTGTGTGTACATTTCTTGGTCTTATAGTATGTTTTCAACGATTCGGCCAAAAGGTTGTTAAATCAATAATAACGTTCTTGTTTTGTTTAACATGTTTTGGTATTAGATAACAAAAAAACGCATGAGACATGAAATTATTAATTTTAATACCTCTTGCAAATATGAAATCTCCAAAAAAATTTTCCAATTTGATTGGTTTGTCCAAAACATGTAGTAGTTCAATATTAAAGAATTTCATAAGGTATGCACGTAAAAGAACGCATTCGTTATAATTTCGGGCCCTCCGTTTTGGGTGTTTGGATTTTTTGGTTCTACGCGATCGTACCCGATTTTAGAAATTGTAGTAATACCACTTTTATAATTGTGGCTAGCGAACAACGCAACACATTCATGATGCGATTACTTCTATTGACTGATTGTTCTCAAATAGTGGACACAGAACTTGTACCCTAGCGGCGGGTGCCGAATAAAAAGAAAATTCATTATGTTTCCAATTGCCAAGTGTTGCTAAGTGTTCACTCCCCAATTTTCTGTAAATAATTACATAAATCTAAATTATGGTTCTAAAATATTCTTTGATAAACCTGTAAGCACAGAGTTTGGCTTATTTGATTTACAATCATCATACACATTCATTCCCCAATGCTTTCAAATATCACGACATTTTAAGAAAATCGGAAATTCTTCCCCTCCTCAACATATTCACGTATATCCCCAACATAACGATTGTTGCCATAGTCACATTGGCTTCTGACGAATGAGAGCAAAAAATATATCAGCGAAAATACAATACATGGCAAAATTATAAAATATTATGAACTTGAAGCCAGTATTTTACCGCTATAAATCTCGCTGTTAATACAACAATGGAATTTTTTCGTACATTGAACAACCCGCCACCGTAAAAAAAAACTATGACAAAGCATTGTGTCCATTGTCTTTATTATCTATGTTTCCTTTGTTCGTCATTTGGGGTTATTTTATCAATCGTTTAATCCAATCTTGCGTATTTTAAATCGATGTGATGGCGGTGATAATAATATTACGTAACTTTGAAAGATCTAAGATTGATTATATGTTAAAAAGGCAAAATTCCCTTAGAACCTACGTCATTTTTGGGGATGCTGTGTGGAGGATATTTTTAAAGAAAATTAAAAAAGAATGTTCTGTGGAGGAAAACGTATAAAGGATTGGTTGGAATCTGGGGGTCAACTTGTCCAGGAGGGATTAGGAATCCATCCATACCACTGAAAAGCAAGGCGATGGGTCGAGAGAATTCCGTTGGTGATGTCAAAAGGTGTCTCTCAACTAGTCTCTCCCAATCCAAACCGCTACGTATTGGATGAGCAAATGCATCCACCGCCAATACCTAGACAAAACAAGACCCATTAAATATTTATATGTAAAAGTTTACCATCTACCTGCTGCACTACTTAGATTACTCATAAACACCACCAAATCAATTATAATGCAGAAAAACTTGTAGCGAATAAAACACCATATTGACCTTGTCTAGGTCACTAGTCATTAGTAGGATATTTCAAAATATCTTACTAATGCACTGGACCGTCCGACCGTCATAACTCCTGGTGTTACTTATCATAAATAATTTGTAAAACACAGACACGAATAAATAATATTTGAAATCATTAAATTATCCATGTATGATCGTGTGAGAAACGCGGAGATCCGCAAAGAATGCAAGGCTGATGTAAGCGTAATGAGTAAGATCAAGAAAGGAACGCTCCGATGGTTCGGGCATGTAGAGAGAATGAACGAGGAAAGGAGTGTAAGGAGAATATATGACGCAAATGTGAATGGTAGAAGAAGTCGGGGACGCCCGAGAAAGACATGGCACGACCAAGTGAATCAGATACTTGAGTCGGGCCATGTCAAAGAGACGATGTATGAATGTTAACGAGGCAAGGAGTGTCTGCCAAGACCGAGTTGTTTGGCGGTCCGTCCTCTCTGCCTACCCCTGCGGGGAAACGGCGTGATGGTTAGTTAGTTAGTTAGTTAGTTAGTTAAATTTTTTCAATAATAAAATGTTGCCACAAAGTGAATTTGCAAAATTTGAAGAAATAATATTTGATTTATGGTGAGCATTCGAATATTGCTTTCCTCATTGTCTCTGATGAACGACTAATCAACTGGACGATCAATGTATTCTTTGGAGAAATTTGACGACGCAGCGTGGTCGAGGAGTAAGGCTCTTGACTTGCAATCCGAAGGTCCCTGAATCGAATCTGAATGAATCGAAATGATTTTTTTTTTATTAATTTGTGTTATTTCACAATGAATTAATTAAAAATAATATGCAGTATATTTATGGCACGTTCCAGAGTGGAAGATACTCTCAGAATGACGACCTCCGTAGTCCAGTGGCTAAGACTCTTGACTCACAATCCGGAGGTCACGGGTTAGAACCCGGCGTGCGCAAATAAATTTTATTTGATTAATTTGTGTTATTTCGCAATTAATAATTTAAAAATAATATATAGTATATTTGCGGCACGTTCCATAGTGGAAGATACTATCAGTATCGCCCTGGTGTAAGACCACCATTCAGAATTAAACGTTGCTTGAAAATGGCTTTAGCCGTGTTTGGTGACCAGATCTGAATAGCCAGGTACTTCCCAACCTTCCTCTTCCCCACCTCCTTCCCCTCCCCACTACCTTCAGCCTCACAACATACCCCAATTGGGGATACCGTAGTCTCACTGGCTCCAGACGGGAGCAGTTGAGATTCTTGTGCGGTATTCACTGTAAAAAAAAAAAAAGAATCGCCTTGTTATAAGACCACTATTCGGAATTGAAACATTGCTTGAAATGGCTTTAGCCGTGTTTGGTGACCAGATTTGAATAGCTAGCTAATATTTTTCCCAACCTCCCTCTTCCTCCTTTTCCTTCCCCTCCTTACTACCTACTCTATTTGGGTATGTTGTGAGCCTGAAGGTAGCACTGGCTCTTGTGCGGTATTCATATGAAAATAAAAAAGTCCCAAAATCTCGTAAATTTTAGGCTTTACCTGCCAATTCTAGCATCAAGCGAAATGGTTTTGTAACAATCTAAAATCAAAACTTTAGTTAAACAATATAACCTAACCTTACCAAATTGAACACCTTGTTTCATAAATATTTTAAATGACGCCACCATTTCAGTAAACGCCAGTAAAATATAAAATTTTGCAAAATCGTGCTTTTTCGATAATATATTTCGGAAGCAGATAACATGAGATATCACACATTTATTAAATGGAGGCTGCCAAATTCCTAACGAAAGGCAATCAATAATCCAATTCCTTATCAAGGTTTAACAAAAGGAAGCTCCATTCGCGTTTTTGTGCCGAGTTCTGATTTTTGCTTTACGTTTGGGGCTGATTTGATATTTTTTGATGTCTTGGTTTGGTGTACCTTTTTCATAGGCGCCTTTTGTAGGTGTTCAATCATTTTCTCGTATATCCATTCTAAATATGGCTATTTTTTTAAACATACTATTAATCATATAAATGCAGTGTAGGCAATCATGTTTGTTTTATGGTGGTGGAAGGTTATTTACTAGAAGTTCTGTGTGCAGTGAACCTAGCGTCCAAAAAGATGGCTCCAATATTCTCTTATTTAAATACTAAAATCGTAATTTTCAATGAAACAAAAATATTGTATTTCTCCTTTTTATTTCAA
The DNA here is from genome assembly GCA_917563855.2 of Limnephilus lunatus. Classification (NCBI taxonomy): domain Eukaryota; kingdom Metazoa; phylum Arthropoda; class Insecta; order Trichoptera; family Limnephilidae; genus Limnephilus; species Limnephilus lunatus. The sequence continues at coordinate 86,368,840 of OU830594.1, read as the reverse complement.
GGAAGGAAATATCCATTTATTGGATACTCAACACATCCGTCATAGGTTACTCCAAGTGGTTCGCTATGTTTGGTGAGTTAGCAGAGGTGCCTGGGTTCATGGGGTGAGGTTTGTCCGAATCTTGGTGGCGGATGCATCTGCCCACCATCTGCGTGGCAGACCGGATCTAGAAAGACATGTTGAGAGAGACCTTTTAATTTCTCCAGCAGGTCTCTCTCGTCAAATTGCCTTGCACCGCAGTGGGAGAAATAGATTCATATTTCCGTCACTCCCGGACGTCGTGACTCCTAGTTTCCTACCCACCCCTCACATATATTCCTTCCCAGAATTTCTTATCCTTTTTCTAAAAAGACTCTTTCTTATACTTTTTCTAAAAAGGCAGCTTTTTCAAAGATGACTTAGGCCCTGATGGGAATTATTGTCTTCAAGGCCTCCTGCTGAGTGGCGGGCTGGATCGAGGGAGACACTGGTTGAGGGAGGCCTTTTGATCTTTCGAGCCGGACTCTCTCAACTTGCCTTGCACGACAGTTGGAGGGATGTATTCATACGGCTGTTACTCCTGGACACACTGACTCCCAGATTCCTGCCCACCTATTATAATTTTTTCCTTCCCAGAACTTCTTTTTCCTTCCTTAAAAAGACCCTCCACACAGCATCTCCTAAGATGACATATACCCAGAGGGAAATGATTTTCCTTAGGGTCTCGTGTGTGGAGCTAATGTAAAAAAAAAAAAAAAATCGACTGCTTAACGGAATATTGAAACCCCAAAACTATTATTTAATAATTTTTTCTTATATTTCGTGAAATTTTATTTTAACGCATTGATGAAACTTAGTCTAAATTTCCTTCGAATAGTGTGAGAAAGAGATCTTATGATTTTGCATATTCAAATTAGGGTTTTCCACATACGAAGTTACTAGACTAGTTCATGAGGAATTTTCGCCAAAGGGAGGAAATACCTTCAATAGTTCTATTTTTTATTCTGAAATTCGTGGCGCAATTCGAAATTAATAATATTTATAAACAATTTTCCACTTTTTTAATTTCTGTCCAAAGATGGAGACACAATTTACAAGCTTTTAGCTATCGATTCTTAGGTAGTTAATAAATGAGGAATTATAAAGTCACCTGAAAAGCCTGAATAAGTAAACATTTTGGTTCCCACATGTGGTGCCAAAAAGGTTTTGGAGGAATTTGAATAATTTGAAAGTCCCACGTCCGTTAATTGAAGTTTTGATAAAGTTGTTTGTGTTTAACTACGGAATATTATTTACACGCAATGTATATTGACTCTTAACAATTTATTAATTTTTATTTAATTATCTGTATAAAGTTTGATTATAGAAGTTTGTTCGATACCTGTCTCACTAGGATATACTTATATTTGTGTCGAGACAGGCTTAGGAGGTACATAAAAAATGTATACTATACCGTTTTAGTTTTGATTTACTAAATAAGAAAAAAAATTAAGTTTATTTTTTGAAAGCGAGGTCTACTCTTCCACTCCTAATAAAAAAAAATTACTAGGACACAGGAGAACCAGAAAAAACACAATTTCCCAAGGAGCCTATGTCATCTATAAGTATGCTGTGTGGAGGGTCATTTTAGGGAAAGGTATAAGAAAAAGTTCTGGGAAGTAATAAGGGGTGGATAGGAATTCGGGGGACGATGTATCTAGGAGTAACGGACACATGAATCCATCCCTCCCACCGCAGTACAGGCTGCCAACAGGGTCCGGCTGGAGAGATAAAAAGGTCTCCCTCAACTAGGTCTCTTCCGATCCGGCACGACAAGCAGTAGGTGGACAAAAGCATTGGTAGCCATGACCTAGACAAACCTCACTCCATGAACCCAGGAACCTCTACTAAGTCACCAAACCCACCTCTTTTTTTTTCAAAAATTCATAAAATTCTCCATTATCCCTCGATCACTGTTTCAGTTGACGCTTTGTCTCTGTTAACCCGAAAATATATTAAATAAAAACCCTTATTTCTAAATAATATTATTTCTCCAAAGTTTCAAGTTTGTTACTCGTAAAAAAATTTATAAAAAAACAACAACAAAAAATCGTTTAACTGAAATGAGTTTGATGTTGTTACTTCGTTCTCGAAAACTAAGTCTCACAACCTTTTAAAAGAAAATTAATATCACTTGCGACACACAAAGAGAACAACAATTCCAGTTTATCTTACATTTGCAGTGACTTATGAAAGATGACAACAATTCTTTACAGCTGGGTCTCAGTGAAAAAGCGCTCGGTTTAAACAACTTTTATCGTTTGAGCGATAAAGCTCAAAGCCGTAAGTAATTTTTATGCATTTATTTCTCGTCTTCAGTGGGAATTACTGCAACATTAAATAATTGTGGGTTGAAACATCAGTCAGGAAGAAAAATGCAGTAATAAGCATTGTTATGGTTGAATGCAGGGCTTAACCAGTTGTTGCCACTGTTCTACTTACATAAAATGAAACAAGTTATTTTTTCTTGCTTTGTTGGATAGAGAATCAAAGACTCTGTTTATTTTTTACGAGATACTGATATTTAAAAAAAAAATTGTCTGTTGGGACAATATCTTTCCCAATTAGACATTAATATTGTGTATTAGGATTTCTATCTTTTGGAAAAAAATCATTTTTTAGACAATGATTATTTGATGTTATAAAACCAAATCTGGTCCGTTCTGGCTGTTTGCTGATTTCGACGGAATTTGAGGATTTTTAAATAATAATAATAATTACAATTTCACAATTAAAATATGGATACCGCTGCCCCGGAAACCATTTATTGGATAACCAAAACCTCTGCCATAAGTTACCCCAAGTGGTTCGCTACGTTTGGTGATTTAGCAGGGGTGCCCGTAAAATAGAGTGAGATTTGTCATGACAGGTAGGACATGTCATGATCAGCTGCATAACAGGCCGGATCGGAAGAGACTGGTTGAGTGAGACCATGTGACCTCTCAAGCAGAACTCTTTTGGAATATCGCCTTTCACCGCAGTGGCAGGGATGGATTCATACGTCCACCACTCCTGGACCCACTGACCCCCCAGATTCCTACCCACCCTTGTACCTTATCCTTCCCAGAATTTCATGATCTTCCTTTCCTTAAAACAACCCTCTATACAGCATCCCAAAAGATGAAAAAGTTCCCCAAGATCCAAAGATGACAAAATATTTTCCTCAGGGCCTCATGTGTCTATTATTAAAAAAAACATACTGATTTGTGTGGCGCCGTTTTTATGAAAAATCACCTCAATTGCGCTGTACAAACTTATAATATATTTCTACAATCTTACTTCCAACTACAAACTAGAAAAACTATTATAACAACTTGTGGCTAAAAATTGCAACAACCGCACCGGTTCATCGATCACCGATAAAAAACTATATATATGTACAATGATTTGACCAATAAACGGAGATGCTGCGTAAAAATGTACATAATATCCATATTTTTTTATCCAATTCAGTGAAATATTTTATGTGGTCATTAGTGAATAATTATTTGTTCAAAACGGCTAAAGAACTTAAAGAAATGAAAAAATATTCTCAAACATCCCCAAATATTTTGCAATGGGACGGAAAAAGGTCATAATAATTTTATTGGCCTAATTTGTCTGTAGTTATCTGTGATACTAATGATTTACTTCAATCATAAATACTATTGAATTGCTCTTACTACCTAAACGATTTTAAAATTAATAGAATTCAGCTTTTTTAAATTAATCACTATTTCAGTTGATTTTACCATAAAATTCCACAATCAATAAAGCAGTAATATTGGATACGATGACATAGGTTTTCTTTGCTGAAAATATTATTTTGTATTCTGCAAAAATAAACTAAAAAGAAATGTTTTTTTTTAAACTTACTTTGATAATTATAATGAAATATTTTGTTCAATTCTTTAACAAACGCGAATAAATTAAACATGTTCGTGCAATTTGGCAACGTATTTGTGTTCACAATGGCTCTTAAAATATCTTACAAGATTACGCAGATACGAAATCCTCAAGATGTGCCCCAAATGACTTTTCTACATTCTGTGACCGGACTTAGCGAATTCCTGTTCTAATTCTACTGTTTTTTTTTCATAATTTTTTTTTTGTGTAATTTTTTTATATGTTCCGTTTTCATTTGAAGATGGTGGCCGTTGTCATAGTTGATTAAAAAAATCCTTTTTTATAACAATTTTTACTGATGCCATGCTTTAGATCTATTGTCACAGTTAATAATATTATAGAATAATATAACTTTAAGGTGGTAGGTATCAGTACTTGCGGCACGTTGTAGAGTGGTAGTTACCCTAGTGAACAATCCCATTCGGAATGGAAGCGTTGACGTTCCTTGAAATGGTTAATGTCTAATGGCTATGGTCGGTGACCAGATCTGAATAGCTACGTCCTAAATAGGTACCTATCTCCTTCCCATCCTTACTCCCTTCTGTCCGACAACATATCCCAATTGGGGATGCCATAGTTCCGCTGGCTCTGAACAGTTGAGGGTATTAGGGACTCTTTCGCGGTATTCACAAAAAATATCCTCTAACTTTACTCTCCGCTAAACTCTCCATAAAAGCAATTATGAATGCGTAAAAAATTATCTCTTGTCAAAGTTAAAGTGAGGGACGATGATTATATTTTTTTCATCTAAAAAGTATTTTTTGGGGGTTTTTATTGAGTGACTTTATGTTGCGAGGACTTAAAAGTCTGTATTATTTAAACTTTACTTTGGAATGCATGTTTTTCCAAGAAACCGCGAGGGTATTTATGTTTCTAATAACTTAACTTTAAAATGAGAATCTTTTGAAATTGTAAAACATGACCACTCCGTGTTTCTCTGAATATTTTTTTGCTTGTTACTCTGGATATTTCCAGAGAAACAATTTAAAATATGCATAAGTACATCTTATATAGAATACTAGCTTTTACCCGCGGCTTCGCTCGCATGGTATTAGTGGGAAATTACTGTATAAAGAATTTTCCCACGTTAATGAAAAAAAAATTCCGTGATAAAAAGTAGCCTATGTCATTTCCCATTCCTCCAATTTTCTCTGTTTAAAAAAATCACACAATATAAACAACAAATATATATAAGACAAATAAAATTCTCGTACCAACTTGTTTTATTTTATTTTAATTTAACATTTTTTTTAATGTTTGCATACAAATAAAATATTGAACATCTGAATCGAAGTAGTAACTTATTGAAACTGCGATATTAATCCAAATTTGGGAGGCGTGAATGGGTACCGCCGCCCCGGAACCTTTATTGGATAACCAACACCTCTGCCATAGGTCACCCCAAGTGATTCGCTACTTTGGTGATTTAGCAGGGGTGCCCGGGTTCATGGGGTGAGGTTTGTCTAGGTCTTGGAGGTGGTTAACTGGTAAATATTGAACATCAGATTCCTTCCCACCCCTTAAACCCCTTTCCTTCTAAGAACTCTCCTCTCCTCCCTTTCCTTAAAAAAACCCTCCACACATCATCCCTAAAGATGACATTAGATGGAAAATTATTTTCCTCATCGTCTCCTATATGGAGCTCATTTAAAAAAAAATTAATATATAAAACAAAGTCAGGTTAGTTACACCATTTATAACTCAAGAACGGCTAAACTGATTTTTATGATCATTGAGCTGTTGACGGCGAGCTTGGGACTGTTCTGGTGTCTCAGCAGCCCGTTGAGATGATAGATATTCAGCATGCTGTTGACGGCGAGCTTGGGATTGTTCTGTTGACTCAGCAGCTCTGTGTGCTGCCTGAAACAAAGCATGTTTAAGTTTTCAAACTTAAGCTTGTGGAAATGTCTCTTCAAGTCTTGCAACTTTCATAGCTCGAGCTTTATTAGAGCTTTTGCTTAGATTCGACTTACGCTTTCGTGTCATAATTGTTATTATTCTTGCTGAAAATAATTATGGTAGAAAATTTCAAAATTTGAGAATGACATTTCGCTAATAAAATTTCTATTTTAGAAAATATTTAAATTATATAAATAAAAAAATTATTTTAAGTACCTACTCCCTTTATTATTATTTTATTCACATTTGAATCCAGAAAAACCTAAAAAATAGTCCACTTCAAACGCTATGCTTTATAGCAACGTTATGATTTTTGTTCGGAGAATAAACATTTTTAGAGATATGTAGATATTAACTACGACGCCAAAAAAGTACTCTTTTTAATCACAACAAAGCACTCTGTTTAAGCCTAAAATTAAAAAAAAAAAAACATTGTTTCCAAGGTACCATTTTTTTTGACGTTTGCAATAACTCGATTTTGTTAGGGACAGAAAACGTATGATACATAATTTCATAACACCACAGCTCATTCATAACTCCAGAGCTTACCAATACATAAAGCCGTTTTTATTCGCAAATAATGTAGCTTTCGATTAGTGAAAGAATTTTTAAATTCCATTCCATATTTATTGTGTGAAAGAGTAACAAACATCCAACCAACCATACAAACTTTCGCATTTATAATGTTAGTAAGATAAGATATTAATATTGAGGATTTTTAACTGTTTATTAATGTTTCAGTGCCACGCCGTAAATTGGGAAGAACGAAGGAACACTTCTTCAAACACGTTTTATTGGAAAATGCCGCATAAATAAATGTCTCTTTTTTACAATAAAATATTATATTTTATTTTGGTTAGCGGAATTGTGTAGGCAAAAATCTGGAAAAATATTTTGGCACTTGACTAATAAGCCATTTATTTTACCCCAGTAATCCTTTTTGTGAATATTTTGTCACCTATATAAAAAAAATAGATGACTCTAAAACTGGTTTTACCAACCTAGAATGGCAGTACATAATCTAGAAAAAAATATGGCAAGAAAAATATTCTTGACCATAGCAACTGTTATATTATTTAATAAATTTTGTATTGCTATTGTTGTTTTATTTTGTTTATGACTTAGAAGGTATTTATTGTCCACTGTACAGAGGAACAAGTACTGTCCAGAGAAACATTATACAGTGACCAGAGGAACATTCAAGGTATTGCTTCTCAGGACGAAAAACAAGTTTTATTTCAATTACGTTTATTTCACAATGTACAAAAAAGTAGCAAATACAAAATTGAATTACAAAAGAACGTTTATCTGACCTCCAAAATATGCTATTTTATAAAATAAATTGCTAAAAGTTTTGAAGAAAAAATGAAAAGTTTACTAAAAACTGGGAAATTTCCAGAGGAACACATTTTGCCCGTATATAATATAAAACCTAAAAATATGGGATTAATGGTGATGTCTAGGTAAAATTAAGAGCTTGTTTTTTTAATTCCCACAAAAAATCATAATCTTTGAAGTACGCAATAACAGCACGAATTTAAAAAGAATAATTTCCATGATTTTTTGTAACTGACAGGGCCAACCTAAGGTCATTTTTAACGCAACTCATTTTAGATTAATACAGAATGACTTTAAAATATGCAGGGCCTAAATATTTTGAAATTCAAGGGAAACATTTATTTTAATGAATTCAAAGTTTCTTCCTGAAACTTACAAATTAAATTCATTTCACAAGAATTATCCAACCCGGTTAAAAACGTTATATTAAAATAGCTTAGACTAATGTAAACGCTTTAGTGCATTGTTGTTTGACTAATTAATACATATTTATTTTTAAATGTTAAATTATTTTTCTTAAATAATTTTCCAAAACATATTTATACAGGTACATAGTTCTTCATTTCATTACACTTGAGATCATAAAATATTGTATTTTTAGACATTCTAATTGAAAAGCAGGAAGATGATAAAATATATACTTCACTATTGAATTTAATTACTTGAATTTTATCTATCTATTTCAATTATTGAATTGGTCTCCGTAATCGAGGAGTACTGGACTACCAATCCGATGATGGCGGATTTGAATGCCGGCGTCCAGTATAATTTTTTTTATTTAATTGTTATCATAATTTAATAATTTAAAATAACATAAGAATTGTTTACGGTGGGTGGGGAAGACAATTCAGAACATCTTAGTTAGAATTTAAACGAAATACCGTAACGTTTAGCTTTTTATATTCGTCTTCGAGGTAATTTATAAAAAAATGTATGGAAATAATAAACAATGAAAAAATAAAATTTTCCTTAAAAGTTGCTATTTATATACATATATTTTTTTTATTTTTTGTTGATGGGGGTAGTGCGTCAACACAGTTTTCCTTCTATCGGCGAGGCTATGAATTCCGAAGCTACGCACACCAGACAGAAATACTGATGGATATAACGAGGGATAATACTCGAAGTCTCTGATATAAATACCTCGGAAACTTTATTGTTCTTTCTCTACCATAAAGAAAGTTAAATTCACTAGTCCCTATATTATTGAGCCACTTCCAAAATGCTACTTACTAAACTATAGTACCTAGTGTTGCGCAACCTCCTTCTATGACTAATTTTTCGGGCAGCATTACAGTGTCTACACGTTGACTAAAAAATAAGGAAGCGCAACATGGCATAATAATTCAAAAACAAATCATGATAAAACTTTTGTCGGTGAAAACTCATATCATATCTAAGTCACGAAGAGCTATTTTAATGAATAATTCAAATCTCATGCTTTTATTTTAGTAAAAAAAAATCCTCTTGACCATACCATCAGCATTTTTAAACATCGTCACAAGAAAAAATGGATGGTGTTCAAAAACAATAAAAAAATACCACTAATAATGTGCTAGATTTTTATTTCTATTGACCAAAAGTCAGTGAAAAATTCGAATCGCCAGAGGTTTCAGTTGTTCATTTTTCAATATGGTTCCCAAATGAATAGAAAAAAAAACTCTCGTAGACCTCTGGTTTGAACTTTAATTGGCAATTAATGGAAGGTCTTTGATTGGGCAGCAAACGGAGAACCGGAAACTTTGTGGAACGAATTTTAATCTACGTCATATTCATGAAAAAATCATTGGAATTGTGGAACTAGTTTGGAATCATTTCACGCTCTCTTATTGAGACGCATGTAAATTTTCTTATTTGACCAATATTTCTATGCAAGCATAAGAGAACCTACAACAAAGAATTAGTTTTTTTTTTGCGGAGAAAAACTAACCATGAAATGCGTGTCTTTCCTCTGCTTCTCCTTCCTTCTTTAACAAGTTAAAATTATTACCCCGACGAAGCTTACAAATAGCTTAAAAATAGTTTTTTTTTAATATGAACAGCAACAGTCAAACAACAGTCCTAACTGCTCCCAACCACTTGCAGCCAGTGAGACAATGGCTTCCCCAATCGGGATATGTTGTGCCGCCATAGGTAAGTGGTGAGGGGAAGGAGATTGGGAAAAGGAAAAAAAACGGGAAATAGGGACATATCTGGCTATTCAGATCTAGTCTCCAAAAATGGATGCAGTTATTTCAAGCAAAGTTTTAATTCTGAAAGGTGGTCTTACTCCAGGGCGATTCTAAGAGTAGGTATATCTCACTCTATAACGCGCCGCAAATATACTTTAAATATTTTTTTAAATGATTATAATATGGTGAAAACACAAATCAATCAATTAAAGTGCATATTATGTTACAGATAAAACCCATTCTAAGTTACAACGCGTTTTTTCTAGTATAAACTAGTTTTCACTAAATGTCTTTGTTACAACTAGAATTAACTGCTGAATATCATTGAAAACTAGTTTTCTCGAAATGATTCAGTTAAAACTGTTTCAACCGATGTCAAAGTTCATCGTGCTGATTGATCGAGTGACATCAGGTAAGGTTAGGTTTTTAATTAACAGTTATTTAATATGTTAATAAACAGTATCTGTATTTTCAATCCCTATTTCAGTTTTAACAATGGCAGTTAGTAAAAACTAGTTTTAACTAGAGAAATACGTATACTAGAGAATAACTAAAAACGTGTTTTAACTGTAACACATTCACTGGGATTTGAATCCGTGATCTGCGAATTTCTAGTCGGGTGCCTTGCCCCTCGACCAAGGAGGCTGTTTGTTTAATTTAATGAATCAAGTTATATTATTTACAAGTCTCTTGAAACCTTCAAGGTTGAAGATTTCAAGATAATGTTTATTCAAACAGAGCTATACACCGTATCATGCTACGCTGAGCAAAAACGTCTGTTCTGCCGTACGCTATGCATATCAGATCAAGGTGCCGCCCCCGGCACTAGTTGTTTGGTACAAACAAACTTATAGCTTGCCGAGAGGTATGGACTTTCTATCAAATTATGCATAATTTTATACGCTGTTACTGCAAGGGCTCTACTCCTTCTCGACTGGAGACTTTGGTAGCGCGTCTCAGAGAGTAAATCTTCATGCATAAATTGCGGGTACTCGCCGTGCATTCTCATAAATTGAGTAATTTTAGTTTTTTGAATTTTACATAGAAAATCGTATACATTCCTTGACTCAGTAGGTTATTATAATTTTATGTACTTATTTTTATCTGATTTATTACGGCTTACGTGATAACATCTGCAAAACCCAGAATAACTATAATAATAAAATACGGTTTAGATAATATTAAGGGTAGGGTTTGGAAAACATCGCTCCGCATTATCAGTAGCATCCGCATCTAGTAGCAGCAATACTAGAAAATTATATAGGGGTAGTTAGAAAAATGTGTAAAGTTACTAGTGATTAAACTTTTTTTACTGTAATCTTACAAATTCTATAAGTTATACATGCTGCAACTTTAGTTAAAACGTTGAAAAAGGCCTTCGCCATTATCTCTCCTGAACCTGTTGTAAACGTTTTTAACAAAAATCCTTCCGTAATCTCAGAGTAAACATTATGTTAAAACACGCTATTAAATTTAAAGCACTTCAGTGTTTCTAGATTTTTATTGTAATTCGCCTAAACTTTCTGAATTTTTCAACTATCCTCCGCCATACAAAAATGTATGGCGGAATAATCGCCGCGCGATGATGTCTAAATGTCTATTGAATTTCACAGAATTCATTCAGTTGTGAGAAAGCGGTCACGGCAGGAGCACGCATATTTTTTTCGCGGCAATTTTGTTCGCTGTGTCTTTGATTTTTGAAGGAATCATTGAGGAGATAGGTGTTACAGAAACCGGGTAAGTAGAAATAAAATATATTTATTATTATCTAATAAATTATTTTTAACTTGATTTACAGTTTTACAGATTTTATTTATTATTATTTTTTTTAAACTTCAGGTACCTTCAAAATGGGTAAAAATAAAGGAAGCCTTGCTTACCGTGCCATAAAAATAGACCCACCCACTGGAAGAAAAGGAGAATAAGTTAATAATGTCAACATTTAAATTTTTTACTGATTTCTATCAAAGGTAGTTTGAAGGTGGACTGAAGTCATTTTGCATTTTGACATCTAAAAATTTCGGCATCCATCTTGAATTTCTCTAGTTATCTACCGATTTGGTTCAATATCAGAATTCTGGCGTTTAGAAGTGCACTGAACTCGAATCTAATGTCAAAATGCAAAATTTCGGCATCCATCTTGAATTTCTCGTGTTCTCTACCGATCTGGTTCAAAATCAGTATTAGGGAGTATTGGCGAGCACTGAACTCGGATCTAATGTCCAAATGTAAAATTTCGGCATTCATCTTGAATTTCTATAGTTATCTACCTATTTGGTTCAAAATCAGGATAAGGGCGTTTGGAGGTGCACTGAACTCGGATCTAATGTCAAAATGCAACATTTCGGCATCCATCTTAAATTTCTCTAGTTATCTACCTATTTGGTTCAAAATCAGGATTAGGGCGTTTGGACGTGCACTGAACTCGGATCTAATGTCGAAATGGAAAATTTCGGCATCCATCTTGAATTTCTCTAGTTATCTACCGATTTGGTTCAATATCAGGATTCGTGCGTTTGGAAGTGCACTGAACTCGGATCTAATGTCAGAATGCAAAATTTCGGCATCCATCTTGAATATCTTAAGTACTTTGACGATTTGGTTCAAAATCAGGTTTGAGGAGTTTGAGGTTCACCGAACTCGAATTTAATGTCAAAATGCATAATTTCGACGACCATTTTGAGTTCTCTACCGATTCCGTTCAAATAGTCACTAAGTTTTATTGAAAACAACGGCTGTCAGATCCATTGATAAATCGAATGAATTTCGATGTTGGGTAAATTCTGGGTTGTATTATTACAAATAAATTTATTTTAAATGTTTTTTTAGGAAAGTGTTGACTGCAATTTAAAACAAACCATATATGAACCAGAAATTTTTTCCACATCAAAACACCATGAGATTCTATGTCACATTGAGTCAAAAACTAAGACGTCTGTAAAGGTCCAGGGGCTAAAAAAAGTCTATGTATCCTTGACCTTGCATAATATGATTTATAGTCTGTCGATCTGTATCAATTATGTTGCAAATAAATTAATTTTTTTATAAAGCAAGTGTATTTTTATTCCGTATTTTATCTAAATGCTGACCAGTTGTGCCTGAATCTAACCAAAATACACAGTAGATCGAGCGGCTGGCACGCGGCTGGCACGCGGCTGGCACGCGGCTGGCACGCGGCTCGCGGCGGCCGAGCTTGTTTGCAACTACCAAAAATACCTAACTGCAGTGAATGGGCAGTTTGACCCAGGCGCAAATGTCTCTATGAGCTATCCACGCTATTCCACAATATGATTCTTAGTATGTTAAGCTGTATCCATTATAGTAGAAACTAAATTTTAATTTTATAAGGCAAGTATATTTTTATTTCGTAAGTCCGTAGTGTCTAGTATACCCACATCTCCTCTAGTCAGACGCAGGCGGCCAGCTGCGGCCGTGTTTGTCTACAAGTACAAGAAATACCTAACTGCAGCGTTAGCGCGGTTTGATACCTGGCCCTTAACAACTAATGTCAAACGAAAAATATGAAACTGGAAAATAGTTTGTCGCGTCTACGAATGGTCCTGGATTCATTTACTAGTTGCGAACGATTTTTATTTTTTTATTTTCCTGATCCTTATTTTTTTTTAATGCCTCACTTAAGTCCCAGCAGCTCCCGCCTGGAGCCAGTGAGTCTATTGCAACCCCAATTGAGGTATGTTGTGAGGCTGAAGGTAGTGGGGAGGGGAAGGAGATGAGGGAGAGAAAGGTAAGAAAGTATCTGACTATTCAGCTCTGGTCACCAAACACGGCTAGATGGTTGTCTTACACCAGGGCGATAATAAGAGTATCTTCCACTCTTGAACGTGCCTCAAATGTAATATATATTATTTTAAATGAATTAATCGTGAAATCACAGAAATTAATCAAATAAATTTTATTTGCCCACGCCGAACTTCGGATTGCGAGTCAAGAGCCTTACCGCTAGACCACGCCACCCGTTTGAGTGAGATTTCACTCTGTAAATCATTCCACTGTAAAAATATTCAATATAATAATATATAATAAGGAGAACGTATTACATCAGAAGCAACCTTATAATGAGGTTGAAGTCGTGGCTCAGGTTTTGGTAAGCTGTATTCTAGATCTTATGAAAAACCCTAAAGGTGCTTATAAACAGGTAGGTATTACCGCGAGCCGAGCCACGAATTACGGAAAAGGAACGATGCAACCGCAAGCGGCCTCCATGGTTACTTCGTTCCTATCCCGTAATTTGGGGCTCTATATGAGTTCATGCTCGCAGCATAATAAAATATAGCACGTTGTTAAGAACTGCAGTGCATGGTCTGAAGACGTTATTTTGGAATCCTTGGTAGATTTTACAGGTGACCATTATTATATCTACCCTTATTTTACAAATACCTTCATTTAATTAAGTTTTTTTAACGTCTCATAATAAACATGTGTTAAGGTATAATTAATTAATTACAATATAATGAATTCTTCTTTCCGCTTCTCCCATACCCATTCCCCTAATTTCCAAATAGGGTGATTTTTTTGATAAAAGACTTTTCCAATAATGTTGTGTAGTATATGTATAAGAAAAACTATTTGAGAAGAGACGGAAGTGTCATTAATATATTAATTCTTAATATTTATGTTCAAAATTGTAAATGGTAGAATAGACAATCCTGATTAACCTAAGCTCACTGAATTTCATATTCCCACGAGAACCACTTGTTCTAAAATCCTGTTTAAATGCAACAATAACAGGACTGAGTATACAAAAAAACACTCGCTTGTACTTAGGTTACATTAAGTTACTAATAGATATGCAGATGTGGCAGATCTATTTAACTGCATGGAAGGTAGGTACAAGAGGGTTATTCTATCAATTTTTTTTAATCAATATTAATTTTATTTTCACTATAGATTGTAATTGTATCTCTGGTGTCGCTTCTCAATTTAATCAGTCTTTAAAGTAAATTCTTACCATTTATATTATGTAAATAAATATAATTTTGTCCGTACAAGAGAAACTACTCGTACCTTTAAAATACACTACCTCCATTTTATCCGCTGTTTCGAAATAATTATTATAGAGATTAAAAGCCTTATTTTCTAAATTTAAATCCTTAATATATTGTTTAAAGAGAGGTTTTCTTTGTTAACGTTATGATTTTAATAGACTGGCGTATGAAAAAATTATTTACTCAATTACTTACGGCAAATAATCTTGTTAGCATTATAAGATTTATTACAGGGCATTATTTTGACCACAGCGTATTACGAAGGTTAACAATTTTAGCCATTCGTCAAACTACTAAAAATGAGATTATGTGGGCTTTTTAAATAATGATTTAGTTTAGTAGCACTTCATTTTTTTATTTTATAGTTTTTCATTGTACTTAATGCCAACCGGGTGTCGTTAGAATCGTAGCTTCTTCAGGGCAGTAAAATGCTCAACTAAACCCTAAAATCAACAAGTTACATGTGTTATAAATATATTATGCTTTCAAAGTAGGTTACGAAAATGGGCTGAGCTCCGGTGGAGGAGGTAGGGGTAAGTAAAAGATTGGGAAGAGAGTGTTCTTTGTCAGTAAAGAACAACCTAAGTATCGGACTTTTATTTAGGGTCATTTGGTTGTTGACGATTTGTTATTAATATTTTTCGCTTTTCGTAACATTAAGGCTTCTAAGTTTTCCAGTCTTATCCCTATTTCGTTTTTATATAGTAGACTGACTCCTGTATTTTTATGAAACGTATAGTCTGTTTCACACTGTTAGCTAATTTGGAGAAGCCATTCTTTTTTAAACATCTTATATTATGCTCTTTGACACGAGTTTTAAGATTACGCGACTTTTTTCCAATATAAAATGCATAACCACAAAAAAATTCCCATTTTTCTCCTTCCCATGTATACCAATGCAAAAGCAGTGCCTATGTCTCTGTAGAAAAAGTTCTCAGCCTTACCAAACTGTAGGCCGGATTTCGCTTAAGGAACCCGGTGGCGCCTAATTAATTCTAATTCTAAAATAAGCCTTCAGCCTTGACATCATTTTGAGCCTTAGAGCCATACATGGCTCACCATGATCACCCTTAATGCATCATAGTAAAAATTAAGTCGGCGTTCAGTACCTTTTCATATACAGAAAAGATTTTCGCCATATCTTTTCCATGAAAATACATGGTGATCTGCAGTTTAAAATGTTATTCTGTAAATTGTCTATTAATTTGTCTACAATGAGGATGAGACGTTGGGGCTCCCATGCAAATACTAATATCATCACTTGTGTCTTTGTTATCACAAGAACGCTTTACAGTGGACCCAATAAAACCTTTAATCATTCAATGAAATATGAATAATAGGCGTTGTAGTTTAAATGATGTAGCAAAATTCTAGAGTATTAAGAAATCTATCATCAATTGAAGATTTTAGTCTAAAAAATTTTTTGCTACGAAAGACAAATTCCCAGGTTACAAATAACCTAATAACATTGGAAAATCTCTTAATAGTATCATGGTAAGTGTAAAGTGTTGCTTGCATCGTGATAGATAACTTAGCCAGCTAGTGATATGAAACACAACACCTGGATGGAACCCAATTATGCCAACCTAACCACCGACCGTTCTGAATGTCCTACCTTATCAATATGCATTATTCTGCGAAATTTGGTGTTCTGAATCTCAAATTATATTCATAAATTCCATATGATGAACATCTAAACCGAGTGAGTTATGTGAATATTGTGATGATAATCTATAAGGTGCATGTATTCAACAACTATATAATTTGAGAATTGGAAAATAGAAAACGTTTAAAAATTATATCAGCATTCGCGTGGTAGAGTTGATAACAACACGAAATTACAAAGTAGGTACACATAATTGAATTTCACGTATATTATACTGCCAAGTTACACTCTAACGGAATTGCATGTGGAGAGAATTACATCGACTTACTACACCTACTGGAATTACACTTACTAATCGCTCCAAATTTTTGTTCATTTTATCAAAAGTGAAATTTATTTATTGGACACTTAAAACACTTAAAAAATTATAAAATTTTAAAAACACAATGCGCAACCCCAGCGCATTCTTCTCTACGTGTAATTTCTTCCTAGTATAATTCCGTCGATTTGTAATTTTTGCAGTGTTATAATGAATATCGGTAGGTTCAATTTAACGGATTCCATGACAACTCAACACTGGCATTTCTGGCTCAAAAGTCATCAAAAGTAATGAAAAAAAGCCCATAACCTAACGTAACCTATTGCTAAGTATTTTTCATCAATATTAATGACTTTCAAAGGAGTGATAAAGTTGCCCATTGTTAGTTGTCTGGTCACCGTTTAAACGCAGCGTTCGTAGGTCAAATGCATTGTACTCGTATAGTTATAAACTATAAAGTTTCGTATTATTGTTCGTGAACCGGTGGATGTAATCTGATAGTCATAAGTTTTCATAAAAGTTTGTTTAGTCTTTAGTTGGTAATAAGATGAATTACAATACACATATATATTTATTATATTTTAATAAAACAAATATGAAACTAATCTCCACTCTAATTTACTGTAACCGGTTTCAGCTTGTTAAAACCATCTTCAGACTAATACAAATTATTCTTATCCTACGGTTTATGTATGTTAGTGTAAAAACTCCTAAATTGGTTAATTTTAGGTTTTATTAGTAAATCTAAGGATATACCAACATGACTTTTGCCATTAAAAGTTGGTAAATCTTAGAATTTAATAGAAAATCTTAAGATTTACCGTAGTACGGGCTTTTACAGTAACATATACATAAAATATGGGGGAAGGGAAGAAGGGTGGTCTACAAGGATTTTAATCAATTATATCAATATATATTAAATATTACAACATTGATAACAATAATTGATAACAATACTCTTGAGACATTAACAAAAATTAAAGACTTAGGCATCACTTTTCAATCAAATCTTTCATTTGTTAACCACATAACAGAAATTTCTAATAAGGGCTTAAAAATGTTGGGATTTATAATTAGGCTAACTAGAAATTTTAAAAATATAAAGTGTATTAAACTGTTATATTTCGCATTTGTTAGAAGTCAACTTGAGTACAATTCTCCCGTCTGGAACCCATATTATAATACACATGTACAAGCTGTTGAAAGAATACAAAATAAATTCTTACGTTTTCTAAATTTTAAAATGGGTATTCCAGCAATTATGTTGAACTACAACACTATTTTAAATGATATGAATATGCTCAAATTGTCAGACAGAAGAATTTTCACAGACTTGGTATTTCTTTATAAAATTCTAAATGATTTAGTTGATAGTCCATTTTTGCTTGAATTAATAAGCTTCCGGATTCCTCTACGTAATACTAGAAGTCAGGATTTATTTCAGTGCAGAAATTCTGGAACTAACTACCATATGTATTCCTCTTTGCCCAGAATACTAATGGAGGGAAATAATTTTACCAAGTCTGTGGACATCTTCAATTTATCCTTAGACAAATACAAAATGCTGTTACTGAGGCAGTTCAGTTATGTAAAATAAATACTGTATATTTCTTAGTAAAAGAAATATATACCTTTTATATTTATTGGTAAAAGAAATATATAGTATTTATATTTTATTTAATCAAGTGTAATTTTTAAATTGTATATGTAAAAGCCCCGAAAAAGGGCGTAAATAAATAAATAAATAAATAAATAAATAAATCAATTACATTTGTTACTAAATCGCTTTCGATTATCGAATTTATAATTATTGTGGTTATTCCCAGTATGCTTAATTACTTCGGATTTGTAGCTACTTCGATATTTTTCGGGAATTGAAGCTTACAAGTAATATGAATTATTGATGACCTAATTTTATTTTTGTCAAATCGTTATTATATTTTTGATTTATTTTTTTAATGTTTTTTTTACAACGCCATTAAGGTGGTTTTTTACAAGAACAGCACTAACATATCATCCAAATACTAATAAATATAATTATTGTTATTATGTTTACGTGAATTTCACGCCTGCGCAATGTCATCCTGAAACCCAACGTAACATATTATAAGGAAAATGGTTGAGTTTAATACCTCAATTTAGGTCAGTAAAGTACTGAGTAGGTGTTATTGGACAGATATCCGCTAACACGGGGTGGTTTCTATGGCAGAATGGTGTGTGTTTGCTATGTCCTCGACATTCTCTTTGCTGACGTTAGTTTGTGGTCGCGTTGCAAAGTCCAACGCTGACCGGAACGTGCTCTGAAACGTTATACGAGGATGTCGAAATATCTACAACACGCTAAACCTTCACTGGGGTAATATAACCTTATAATAGGAAATAGTGTTAAAAAACTGAAAAGAAAACTGTGTTTAATATGCTACATAAAATAAAACACACTATTATCTACAATCTCTGACAGCCAGACGTAAACTTTTTGATGTATTGCTTCCATCCAAAAATGTGCATGCATTAATTAGTTGATACCAGAATCATTCTATCCCAAATTGACTTACACCCACCATAAAAATAAACAAAAAGACGAAAAAAACGAAGAAATTTCTATATTAAATCCTATCTCACAAATATGGGATATTACTTTCCTGTTCCGCAAATATTATTAAATAAATTGTCACACAACTTTTTTTTAAATGACTTAAACCTTTTTAATGATCTGTTTAAACACTTAAAAAAAAGTTCTACCAAATCACACACTTACTATTCAAAATTTTTATGATAAAACGGTTTTCCCGCGGGTTCTACAATTTTTTCTTAATTTAATAAACATAACACGTAATTATTTTGTTGTTGAATTTATTTAAATTTAATTTCACAACAACTTCCATCAACTATATTGCCCTCTCGCTCTCCTGTTCTGAATTTGTCTACTATTGAGGTGCAGCTACTTCATACATCACATTTCCACTATTTCTTCCCTGAATTATCATTTTTTTAAGGTTTCACTCGGGAATCATTTATTGGATAACCAACACCCCTTCCCAAATAGTTTGCTAGGTGACCTGACTTCATGGGACGAATGTCTAGTTCTTACTGGCGACGTTTTTATTAGTTTACCCACACATTGACCCCTAGCGGCCAACCGAATCCTCGTACCCTTTTCCTTTCCAGGACTTTCTCTTCTTGCTTTTCCTAAAAAGACCTTCTACACAGCACCCCGAAGATGATATATACCATATGCGCCTGTATGAATCCATCCCTCAAGGCAATAGGTCTGTCAATGGGTTGGAGAGGTAAAAAGGTCTCACTCAACCAGACTCCCTATCCCAATCCTCACCCGATAAACCTAGACACCCCTGCTAGGTCGCCAAACGCAGCAAACTACTTGAAGTGAACTTTAGCAGGGGTGTTGGTTATCATCATAGGATATAATGTCATTGGAGCATTGACGTATAATATCATTGGAGAGATGAAGTTTACTTACATTCTAGAGGCAATTTTTTTTTTTTTTTTGGATCAGAGCTTCTCAAATCCTGTGATTTTCCACGGGTCTGCGCTAGTTAATAATGAATTCATCGCCGCTCAAAAAATTATAAATTTATTAATTTTATGTAGGTAAGCAATACAAGTCTCAAAATTTGTAAAGTATTCCCTTTTCTCTTATCAGCTTTAAAAATATATTATGTCCTTAAAAAAATAATGTTCTTTCTTTTAGAGAAGAATGAAAGTACAAAACGGACGGGTAGGAATTTTACTCCGAAGCGATTTCGGCCAATCCGAATTATCCTGGATTTCATGTGGCAACGTATTACATTCTCGGGACTTGTTTTGGCGACATTTTTTCAAATTAAAAATCCGTCTGTCTTATCTAGTTTGTAAGGGTTTGTCACACCCTCGAGGGATACACATTTATAAGAGGGAGTCCCCTATTTTCTTGTTTTGGGGCGGGCACAATGCTCCGAGAGGATTTTTAGATTTACGAAACATTTTACCTTTGCTACAGAAAATATTTAAGTTCTAAAAAAGTAAAGGTACCATTTCGAAACATTCATAAAATGGAAATGAATTAATATAATATAATACTTGCCTGGAGCCTTTAGTAAAGATTCAAAAACTAATTTTGAAGGTTATTCTTAAAGTCCGGTTGAGAACGAGAACTTATTTTATTTTTAAGACACTAAATGTTCCTAACCAGGAAAAACTGTATTAAAAAAATATCCACCTTCACCAATTTAAAAATACACACTTGTTTGAGGAACGAATAAGCACTAGAGCCCTAAGAGAGTCAAATGTAAAATCTTTTAACATCCCACTTTGTCAAACCTCCTATGCACAAAGAACTTTTAAATATAATACAACAAAGCTATTAAATTCTCTACCTCCTGAATTAGAAACACTCAAACCAAAAGTGCATTTAAAAGTAGAATCATTGATCACCTCAAATAAACATATCTATCAGGAGTATTTAATAACATACTTACCTTTATGCCTACTGTGTGTAAATATGTAACCATGTACCTACTGCAATCTTCTATATATATATTACATGCTTGAATTGTATATTTTTAAAAAAAAGATTTTATATCAAGCTGTCATTTTCATAATATTTTTCATAATATTGCTTAAACAAAATCATAGATAATAATGTCAAATTGTCATCTCAAAACAGGCGTTTTACACCTAGTGAGATGGGCACTACGTCATTATTATAACCTAATGTAATATGAAAATAATTAAATAAATAAAAATAAAATTCGTCATTAAAAAAACATTTGTTTCTGAATCGGTAAAAACTCTCGAAAACCGTGAACTCTCTAATAATATAACCCAAAAATATCAAGGAAACGTTCTTACATATTTTCAGCAGGCAGTATTATTTCCATCTTGCAGTGTAGAGCCTTTAAATGCTTCTGTAACTGTCAAGAATAATACCTTACGCCATACTGTTCTGGTGTTGCCAGTTGTTACACTTTTTTTAACCTTAGAAGGAAATGCACATTTATTTGTGAGACGGGTAGGGGTACCGCCGATATCCAACACCTCTGCCATAGTTCTATGAACAGGTTCATGGGGTGAGGCTTCTGCAGGACTTGACGGCGGATATGTCTGCCCACCAGCTACGTGACGGGCCAGATCTGAGACGGTTGAGAAAGACCATTTGACCTTTCCAGCCAGACTCTCTCGATCCCTAATCTTACACCGCAGCGGGATGGATGAATTCATACGACCCTCCTTAGATTCCTACCAATCCCATCATACATTTTCCTTGCCTGGACTTTCTCACCTTACTTTCCTTAAAACTCTCCACGCTGTATCTGCAAAGATGATATAGGTCCGGAGGCCATAAGGAAAATTATTTTTCTCCTGGTTTTCTGTGTGAATTTAATGTCAAAAGAACCTTTCTTGGTTTGAAGTAAATTGAAACGAAGAATTATTACCGGATGTTTTTAAATTAAAGATTAAAGTTACCTCTAGAAATTACCGTAAAACTTTCTAAGGCGTCCTTCAGAGAGATGATCGTTAAAGCGGCCGAAGCAAATATCGTTGTAATATAATATTATTATTTTAACTATTAATTAACCTTATGCTTACCTTTAGAAACTAAACTTGTGAAAGTATTATATTCGGCCTTAGAACATTCCTACATTGAAAATTCCATAAACCTTTTGGCTTCGTGCAATAGGATTCCTTAGTTCAGTGATACAATGAGTATAAAAATGGAACCAGGTTTTCTTTTTTAATAATATGTACGTATTTGAAATAAAGGACAAAAAATACCACAATTTTTTCAGGAAAAACATCAAAAGTAAAAAAAAAAAGGTTTTAAAAATGTAGCTGTGGTGTATAGGATTATATTTGTAGTTTCAACAGTCTTCTGTAGATTTCGTTAGTTTAGATAGTTATATGTAGTTTTGAGGTGTCTTAACAGATGTCAGTTAAGACATCTCAAAAGAGTGTATGTACCTTAGAAGAGTGTCCACTGTCATCATTTGTGTCGAATGCACGAACGGTTGCAGAAATAGCCGATAATACACGATAGATAGTTGGGCTCCCGCAGTGTCAGATTTTCAAATTTCAGAATAATTTAAAGCTTCCAAAAGGACAGATGCTTAGTCCAGTTAAATATGCATTGTTAACCTTACGATAACGTAAATAAATCAATTTGTAATCTCGACGAACCCAGATATTTATTAGAGTTTTCTCGGATACATTTCAAGTAATCCTAATCACTAGGATTGAAAAACAGTACAGAAGCATTTATTTTATTTTTTCCTAGATACACTTTCATAAATTCTCACCAGGCCAAATAATTTTACGGAGCTTCAATAATTTATTATAAATAAATAATAATAATTTAATTTAGGTACACCAAAATTTTGAACAACACTTCTTTGATGTTGAATTTCTAACAAACCGTCGTACAAAATTGATTATAGGCATTTATATGTATTACTTTTCAATGCAAAAAGGATTTCATTAATAATTAGATTCCCGAAGTAATCTGGTGAATATTAACCACTTCTCTTAACATTTCTGAACATCACGCTAACGTTAATGTGATGACCGAATGCGACAATCTGATATTCTGGACTCCAATCTATTGATGGATCCAGATTCCTTGATGATTCTCAGTACAGGGTGTAGATACAATAATAATTTGTGGGTAAACTATTTACGTTTATTTCGAGATATGTACAATGTGGTTCTTCTAGGAAGCCCATAGACAAAGAGGACGAGTAGACAACAATGGAGGCGTATACTAATATCCAAAGGAATTCCAAAAACTGAACAAATCGGACTAATATGTATGAGAACCAAAGTGAGGACGAATATCTACAGCTCAAACTGCTGACTAATATCTATGAGAACCCAAGTGAGGACGAATATCTACAGCACTGGCAGAGGTTGGATTTTGCAATTATGTGTAGCATTTTAGAATAACGTAATATTGCGTATGCAGTTTGAAAAACATAATTTATGTATGTATGTATGTAAAAATCCCTAATATTGGACTATTGGACACATTTAGCTGATTATTATGGATTTTCTCAGCTGCCCTTTGTAGATATTAGTCACACCTACGCTCCATAGATATTCGTCACCACTGGGACATGTCATAGATATTAGTCCGATCTTAGCTCTATAGATATTAGTCCTCACTCTGAAGTTCATAGATATTTGTCCAACATATGAGCTGTAGATATTCGTCCGACAAACAGGCTGTAGATATTAGTACCTGGAATCGACAACAATGACACCCTTTTATATGTCACTACTGCTGTCTCACTCATACACGCACGTCTCTTTTATACCTTAAGACATACGTTCACTACACTTAATATTAATAAAATTTCACTTTAATTCAACAAGTTATTCACCTACATGCGTTTCCCTTGAGAAGATTCTAATATTTCATATATAACGGTCGCTCTTCAAAATTGGGGGGTATTAAAAGCATTATTCTCATTTACACCCAGAAACCTTTCTCAATTTATATTCTGCCGAACAACAAATATGAATAACAACGAATTCTCTAAACATTGCGACCGGCCCAAATAAATATAGAATTTGCCAGAAATACCGCCGGAATCCGAATGCCGCCCTCGAGTCCTTTGTTACCCCCGCAGCAAACGTCAACGGCCGTGACGAGGGTGGAAGTTCACGGCGTGTATTACACGCCACTAGGCAAGCGGCGTGGTCCACTGGCCCCCCATACTTTAAGGCTATACCACTGAACCAATAATCTCTAGAATCTAAATGGATTTAAAGAAAACTGTTGCCAATGCTAAGAAAACGCCATTTAAAGGCAGATGTTTCGACTCAAATAAAAACTCTCACGTGGATTGTGAGAAAGGTTTTTGGTGGTACTCTTGCTTTCTAATATGCAAGAGCGAGACGGCAGATGCATAATATAAAAAGGATGTTTGTTACTGCTCGCTGTCCTTTAGCTCCTATAGCTCCTTTAGCTGGTACACAGCTGTACAATACATTCGTGTCCTAATTGTGCAAATACATATCATACTCGTCCACGCGCGTTA
Source organism: Limnephilus lunatus (assembly GCA_917563855.2). Lineage (NCBI taxonomy): Eukaryota > Metazoa > Arthropoda > Insecta > Trichoptera > Limnephilidae > Limnephilus > Limnephilus lunatus. Next base: position 86,344,562 of record OU830594.1, on the reverse strand, counting down.
TTATTTAAGATCAGTAATGATAATCATCATCCTCTACACCATAAAATAACATATGGTATAGGGGATGATGATGATGTGGATAATTAACTACTCTTCCTTGCCTAGAAGCAATGGGACCATGTCATCCCCATTTAGGATATGTCGTGAGGCTGACAGTAGTGGATAGGGGAAGGAGGTAAGGAAGAAGAAGGTGGGGAAGTATCAGGCTATTTTGTCCTAGTTTCAAGCAACGTTTCAATTCTGAATGATGGTCTTACACCAGGGCAATACTGGGTGTTTCTTTCACTCTGAAACTTGCCGCTATCACACCTCAAATGAAATAAAGCAATCGGGTATTTCCACTTTTTTTTCTTAAAAAAAATTAAGCAAAAAAGAACGATGATTATAGCTATTTTATTGTATTTTTATGTTGACGAATAAATTTTCTACAGTGAGTTAAAGTTTTCCATTTTTGAGTTACCGCTAAGATATTTTGGGGCGTGGCTATCGTGTGACGTCATGAGTGCGGACGTTCACTGACAGTGTTTATTTATGCTGGTTCAGCTGAGCGTAGCTTGTGACGTCACAATCCTATTAGCCAACTACGGGCCGTTTTGATTTTGTCAGTTTTAGGGCGTTTTTAAAATCAATTACATGGAATGAAAACATAAAAAACAAACATTTTTAGTAAAATGATTAAAATCAAACAAATGATCTTAAAATAGTCCGTACATTTTCAATAGAATCCCTCGTTTGTGGAAATACCCCATTCAAATAAAATTTACTTGGATTTCTTCATTTAAATTAGGGACTTGAACCCGTAGACTTCGGATTGCTAATCGAGAACCTTACCCCACGACCACGTGGTCATCAAATATAAGGAATAACCTTACGAATTACGCACGTTTCCCAATTGCCTATGGTCGGTAAGTAGGTCCATTATCTGTCGATTTAATCAGTCGAATCCTCAAAAGCAATAAAATCAAAACTATTTATAAATCAGAAAATAAAATTTCGTCTCTATTAAAAAGTCCGAAGGACCACATTCCACTTGAGTCACATGGTATTTATAAAATACCTTGTGGGGCATGTGAAAAGGTGTATATTGGACGATGTAATAGAAAAATATCTTGTAGAATTGCAGAACATAAAGTAGATGTCACTAATAAACGCTTAACTTCATCCATAGTTCAACACGTCCTTAATGAAGGTCATAAAATAGACTTTAATAATACAACAACAATAGCTTGCATTTACAATGAACCAAAAAGAATTTACCGCGAAGCGATAGAAATCTATAAACATAAAAATAATATGAATGCTAGATATGACTCAGTCAGAATTCCCAACACCTGGAAAGTCATAATCGATGAAAATCCCCCAATTACCAGTAGTATCTCCAATTAGCTTAACCAATCAGGTATCTACTGCCGGCCCCGCCCCCAACCCCCTCCACTATCAATCACCTTCAACCCGGGTACTTCGTTCTAGACATAAGAAGTGACTTGCACTCACTTAAGTCTTAGCTTCTGGACCGAACAGATATGCGAAAGCTATCAGTTTGAGACAAAAACTCAAGACATAAGGCCTCTGAAGATGGACAGTGTGATCTGTCCGAAACGTCAGGAGTTAAAAAGTCCTTTTAAGGACTACGTTACGCGGGTAAACCAAGAAAATTGTTCTACATCTTACACCCGTGAAAACCTTAACCATAACATAGTTATATATATACTGAATATAAATTAGCAGACGGGGCTTCGATCAGATATAAAGTGAAACCAATACAATGAAATAAAGGAAATTAATTAGGGCAAATTGTTTTGGAATGCATAGTGTAAACAAAAACACGTGTCATTTCATGTACTTATTCGAGAGTATGTTATTGGGTTAGTGGGTCACGAAGTCAGTGACGTTTTGTTTATGAATTCTAAGGTAACATAAATAATTGACATTCTTAAATTGCTTCGGGCTAACATTACTACGATATCAAAATACAAAAGGATTAAAAACCAATTTATATAAAATATAGATCATCTATTTGAAACATTAGGAAAATTCACGGGATAGCAGCGAAATATGATTTGAGGAATTAACAAGAAGATTAAATTGCAGTTTAAAATTACATTTGACATTTTAAAAAAAACACGGGATAGTAGTATAAAGATGAATTGAGGAATTACATGAAAACATTTGAAGTTATGGGAATAAAAAAAAAAAACCTCACACGTATCAATCATTTACATGACACTTTTGAAAAATCACGGGATAGTAAAAGTCTATATCAAAGAGTTGAATCTGGGGAGGGGGAAAATCTAGAATAACAGTTCAACAAAACAAATCAAGAAATCAATAGAGATGGCAATCTCTTAAATAAAATTGTCAACCAAACAAATCAAGAAATCAATAGAGATGGCAATCTCTGAAATAAAATTGTCAACCAAACAAACAAAAACCGGAGTTATTAGTCTTCATTAATAAAACTAATGAATATTCTTAGTTTATTCTTATATATTGATATTTCCTACTCTTAATATGTATATATTCGGTCATCGGCTAAGGTTTTGTGCAGAATTCCTTTTCACGAAATCCGAGCTTGGAATGCGAGGCTAGCTAGCTTCACATTGCGAGTTATAATCCTTCCCAAACGTATGTATACATATATATCTTCTTATGTACTGTACATTGGAAAATGCGGACCCGCATACAGTTTGCGTTTAAGGTCTGTCGGATCGTCGTCGCATTTTCTCTTGTATGCGAGAATTAGAATTCACGACTCGAACTCTTGCAAAGACCGTGTGTATATGATTGTGTATAGAACGAAACCGGTTCGCTCTAAGTAAATAGTAGACTTCGGAGGAGTTGGAATTTGGAGATTTCGGGGCTTAGAGAAAGACCTGAGTAACGTACACGACGACATGGAAGATTGACAGAACAAGGTATAAAGGCCCTCTGGAAAATCGCGTCGGCTGACTGTGCGAAGTTCTAGTTGATTTTTGACCACCCTGTTTATCTGCAGGAGGAATGGAGCCAAATTATGCAAGCAAAAGAGCATTTCTGAGTTCGTTCTAAAAGACAATCAATAAACAACAATAATCTACTAAAACAATGTCATATGTACGTTATAGCATCAGGACCAAAATAGGGGAGAGCCAAGCAGTAAATAAATCTTGAGTAGCAAAAGACTTCATTAACAATTAACCGTTTGAGTCATTCTTAATTATACAAACAATTGAACAGGTAAATGTCATTAATTGCAGGTACATTACGAATTCATTAGAGGTAGGGAATCGAAATAGTGTTTAGGGAAAGTTTAGTTCCTAAAGAAAATAAAATAAAATTTAGAATTGCAAGAAATAGGCCAGTCAAATTCGATGCTCAACGCTCCTTTCAGAATCAAAGGGTACCACAAAACAAAAGTAATTAAGTTCCCACACCATAAATCAAAAAATAACACAACGTTTGGTGGAATTTATTTACAACGTAAATACGAAAATTTACGTTCAAGGTCGTAGATAACGTATTAATTAATTAAGTACTTATATCTATAAAGATATGTAGTACAAGGGAGTTTTAAATAGCTTCCTGTAGTAATCAAAGAAAATAAGGGTCACATTTTCATGAAGGCTTGTGTGTCATACATATAAAGCCTTTGAGAAAATTAAATATCGATCAGAGCCAAAAGAAAAGTTTAAGAAAACTTGAAAGGATGAAAGAATTCAAAAATAGTAAAATTAAAATGGAAAAATATAAAAAAAAAAAAAGAATTCAAAAGAAGAGACGAGAGAGAGAACGAGTTTATCACAATGGTAATAATAAGAAGCCTATCTCTTGGTCAACATATCTTCGCTTTTGACCCTCCCTTAATCAAGGAGCCAGTCGTTGATTAATTTGCGCAAAACATTAGTACTTTTCGTTTTCCAAGCATTAGGAATGATATTAAATAATTAAGGTCCTAAGTACGAAAATTGACGTTGTCCAAGGGACGTCGTGGTTTTTATTGGGACTATTGGATTGTTCCTTGAATGTCGGGTGTCGTGAAGGTGGTCAATGGAAGGGTAGTGCTGGCGTCGTTTTTGAGCATGTAATACAATCTTTCTAATATATAATTGTCTAACTTCGAGAACTTTAAATTCCGTGAATAATGCATCACTGGGGTACCTGAATGGTTTTTTAAGGATGACTCTTAGTAAAGATTTCTGTGCTTTAGCCAGGGAGTCCAATGTTGTTTTGGCACATCCACCCCATCCTAGGGATGCATATTCAAGTAAAGAATTACACATGGCATAGTATATTGATTTCATGTCTTTTACAGAGAGAATATTTCTGATGGGAATAAAAAGGTGAGTAAGTTTTCTGACTTTTGAGGCAGTTGAGTTAATGTGTTTTTCCCATCTCAGATATTTATCTATGATGATTCCTAAATATTTTAAACTATCAACGCATTCTAGTTTATTGCAAGTACAAGTGTTCGGTTCATTGCAAATGTGAATAGTAATATTAATAATTACCTTGGGTTGTCCCGCTTGTGTTGCACTAAAGCGTATAAATTTGGTCTTATCCGTGTTAAGAGTAAGGAGATTATTGTCTAGCCATTGTTTGACATTGTTTATTCCAATTTCGGCTTTTCTATGCGCTTCGTACCAGTTTTTGCCCTCAAATATTAAGACCGTATCGTCAGCAAAAATGATGATATGATCGGCAAGGTTACTGTTGCAAAGTTCATTGATATAGATATTAAACAATATCGGTCCTAAAGTACCTCCTTGTGGTACACCAAATTCGATATTTGCTGGATCGCTTAGAGTATCATTAATATTAACTCTTTGGCTCCGATTTTCTAAATAGCTTCCTAACCATTAAAGTAACTGCCCCTGTATACCGATTAGCTGTAATTTTTTCAAAAGGATTTTGTGCGAGATGGTATCGAAAGCTTTAGCCAGATCCAGAAAGAGCGCGATGCTTTTGATTCCTCGATCGATGTTATTAGAAACAACTTTAGTCAGATTGCCAATGGCATTTTCTGTACCTAAACCCGGTCGGAAGCCATATTGTCTCTCAGAAAGAATGTTATTATCTTCAAGGTAAAAGCTGAGACGGTTTTTAACAATTTTCTCGATAATTTTTGACACCGAATTGACCAAAGATATCAGCCTGTAATTTTGAATCGCAGATTTATCTCCATTTTTGTGCAGTAATACAACAATTGAATGTTTTAGATGGTTAGGGAATGTTCCTGATTTGAGACTTAGATTGGAAATGAACGCTATCGGAGATGCTATGAATGATTTGATTACTTTAAGCAGATTTGTCGAGATTTTGTCTGGTCCACAAGCGTTAGATGGCTTTAGGTCGTCAATTATTTTCAGAACTTCGTTCGTCGATGTTTGTATATTGTCTATTTTATGGACGAGGTTAGAGGTGACCAAGTTGGCAAGATCGTTTTCAGTTTTATTACATTTGTCGAGAATTTTTTTGGCAAGTGTGGATCCCACCGATGTGAAATAGTTATTAGCGAAATTCGCCATATTTTTAGAATTAGAAGAGTTTATGTTACCGATATCTAATGATTTGATTTCGGAAGACCTGTTGATTTTTGTTCTACTAATATTACGAAACGCTTCCCACATACATTTTGGAGAATAAGAAAATAAATCCCAGATTAACATAAAAGAACTCTATTCTTTCCCAAGAAGTAATCTCCTCCCACGACGAGTTGGAGAACTGTTTGCCTGAACGCAAAAATATACATGACCTTTCAAATCCTAACCCTCAGATTTATGAATCAAATTGACAATCTGTTTCAGAAAGCATGTTACCTATTATATTCTGATGATGCGAAACTGATTTCTAACAGTATGGAAGATCTACAGTCTCTCATATCTAGGATGAGAGTAGGCACATGTCTAGGACGAACGAGTAGAGAACGAAAACAGGGTGTAATATAGTTATGAATGACAAAAATTTGGAACAAATGGATTTGGACTTTGTGTATCTCGGTAGTATGTTTACCAGAGTTGGGAAGGCTGATAGAGATATTGAAATAAAGGTAAATGCAGGTAACTCCATTAATGGAGGATTAAATGCCATTGGCGTTAATAAAAAACTTTCAAAAGAAGCGAAGCAATCAGTCCACAATGAAGTGCTGATACCTACCAAGATGTATGGCAGTGAGGCATTGAACTGGCAGAGAAAGGATGAAAGCAGACTGAATGCTGTTGAAATGAAATCCCTAAGGCGTAAGTGTAGTAAAACCAAGTATATTCGTGTGAAAAATATTGAGATCCGCAGTAAAGAATGCAAGAATGATGTAAGCGTAATGAGTAAGATTAAGAAAGGGACCCTCAGATGTTTGGGCATATAGAGCGAATGAACGAAGAAAGTAGTGTAAGAAGAATATATGACGCAAATGTGAATGGTAGAAGAAGTTGGGGACGCCCGAGGAAGACATGTCACCATCAAGTAAATCGGATAATTGAGACGGACCATGTCAAGCGTCAGAATAATAGCAGAGTATGTATGAGATGATGTATGAATGTGAATGAGGCAAAGATTTTGTGCCAAAACCGAGTTGTTTAGCGGTCCGTCCTCTCTGCCTACTCTTGCAGTTAGTTAGTTAGTTTCATAGAGAATGTCAAAGCTTGAGTGGTTTGTTTAATTAGTTGTAAGATGAAATTAAATTTGGTGTTTTTGAGCATAGCGACACGCCTTCAGTACACTTCTACTAGTTTATATTTTCAGTGGTCTTGATAGTGTATCATTTGGGCCATTTGGGGTGACTTTCCGACCACCTCGCACCGCCCCGATATTTCCACTTGGTAATTAGAACACTTGACCAAATTTATCTGCAGCGTGAATCTAAGTTATCCATTATTTGAATTTACTCGACAAAGTGTGGTAGCTTTCAAGGGAATGCAGTAAAATATAGCGAAACCATTTTATTGAACTAATGATAAACATAACATGTGCCATTTTAAATGTCTATGAAGTTATCTGTAACGTCTAAATGTCATGCAAAACATTTCCAAAACAAAGAAGGCAGTCAAAATGATCATTTTGAGTGTAGTATAAACATTGAAGGCTATCGTCATTAAAGATTATTATTTATATACTTAATACGTACCCGATTATTAAATGTTTTTATTGTGAGTTTTCTTTCTTCTTTTATGTGTATTTATTATTCTTGTATTATAATAAAATAAAATATGTATGTATCCTTCTATCCAGATTTTTTGGTTATTTAGAACTATTACAATATTATCAAAACATTAAAAAGGAAAACGTCGTTTTCAACAATGATTTTTTAACCTTTAAGGTGTAGAGAGCCGAATCAGAAAATATTTAGCACACACTCAAGGGCGCATAAGTACAAAAAAATGACATTGTATGTAAATTCCTTTAATGTTAATACCAACTTATTATCAAGGGTATTTTTGAAGTCTTACTGAATATCTTTTACGTTTTAAATTGGTAAATAATGCGCAAAAATAATAATTTTACAGTAAATATCATTTCAGGGGATCAATTATCGTATCACCGATTTCAAGAACGTTTCGATTCTGAGCGGTGATCTTTCATTAATTCACCTACATGGGCTCCAGTCTGACAGAGAGCAATGAGGATCCAGCAGTAATCAGAAGGAGAATAACAGCAGCCAACAAAACATACTTCTCTTTGCTGCCAGTGTTTAAGTGACGTAGTGGCCACAGAAAAACCAGGTAACCAAAGTAACCATATACATATAAGACCATTGTCAGAACTGTATTGCCTTATAAATGTGAGGCGCTGACACTGACGCCAAAGATTGCTGAAATGCTGGATACTTTTGAAAGAAAAGTGTTAAGAAGAATATGAGGACCCGTGAAAGAGGGGGAACAATTTATATTTTAATTATCAAATTGTCTGTTGCTCAAAACGCTTTGTTCCCTTTATACACCCCGCCCCACTTATCCATTCCTTTTTGCCAAAGACCTGTAAGGTTGCCAGAATTGCATATAATTTTGTTACCAGACATTATTGAGTATATGGCTCGCCATTGTATTTTGACCCGCCGGTGTGCAAGCAACGTGTTCGCACAACGTATAGTATTTGTTCTCGCCACGCGCAAGTGTATTTGACCGCCCGATGTGAAACATCGTGATTTGCCGTGTATTAATTATACTGTTTTGTGTTCATTGTGAATAAAGACATTTGATCTCGAGGAACCAGCAACCAAAAAGAAGAAAGAAGAACGAGAAAGGCAAGGTAGGTCTTTGGCATTCTTCCTTGAAACCTACCCCTTCTTCAAGGCATTTTGAGCAGTTTAGTAAATTTTTTATTTGTTAATGAGACGCATCCGTAAACGAATGGATTTTAATTAATTCGCCCTACCATCCGGCACTACAAAAAACTGTATGATATAATATATATAAGGCCCCTAACACAGCCCAGTCATATTACAGTCCTGAGAATGTTTTAGCAGTTATAGTTATATATTAATGTTATAGGCATTCTCTATGCCCAGCCCATCTAAACCCCAGGACTGTCATATGGGCTGAAGTGTTAGGGGCCTTATATATATTATATCATACAGTTATTTGTAGTGCCGGATGGTAGGGCGAATTAATTTAAACCCATTCGTTTACGGATGCGTCTCATTAACAAATAAAAAATTTACTAAACTGCTATGACACACGCGTCCAAAAACGAATTATGAGTGTACACACAGGAGGAAAGAGAAAAGTGGGAAGGTCCAGACTGAGGTGGGAAGACGAGGTAAGAAAGGATGCAGCAACAAACGTAACAGATTCTCCAGGTAACAAACTGGAAGTCAGCCGCTGATGATAAGAGGAGTTGGAGGCGAATGTTTCAAGAGGCAAATCTCGATATGGGCTGTAGCGCCAACGTAGAGAGAGAAAAAGATCTTTCACCAGGGCGATACTGAAAGTATCTGCCTCTCTGGAACGTGTCGCAGAAGTAAACATTATTTTAATTCAAAAGTAACAAAATACAACATTTATTTATATACTAAAAAGACTTAAATATTTATGCTGCTCCAATAAAATAATTCAACAAGATTTTTCTGAGTAGGGTTGTCTATTAATTGGAAGCTTAAAATATTAAGAATAATGTTGTGTTTGCATATTATCAGTAATATTTTTATTTATTTAAGCAAAGTAGCTTTAATGAAAATAACGTATATTTAATATCCTCGAACTTATTACCAACTTCGAAAATAATAATGTATTAACGGAATAGAATCTTTATTTCTGGCAACGTTTAGGTTTTGGAATAATGTATACAGGGAAAATCCTCAAGCTTAATCCAAAACCAATGTTTTCATAATTTAATAAAATTTTTAAAATAACCTCTTTTTTAAACATTTTATGGGAAAGGATTTTTAAAAATGAAAAGTTAATGTTTTAGTTTCTTGTTTATCTGCATTTCAAAATTTACTAAACTACAGTAAACCTAAAAACTTACCTTTTTTGGTTTACGCAATGGAGAAGGTAGGTCAACTTTAGAGAAATTCGTATGTGTGCGTGTGCCATGCATCATTCTATCATTTATCAATATGTTGATAAAATGCTTTATCATTGACAAAGAATCTATCTGCCGAGTTTCAGCTCAATAGAATGTCGGTAAATGGGATAATTTACATTCTTTAATTTATAGATTTATTCACGAAAACAAAATGAAAATAGATATTGGTACGTTGCATTTACGGTGAGAAGTAATATTCGCGCCATAAGTTTGAATTTCCTAAAGTCGCTACTTTGACCGGTAGAAGGAGGAACCGGAACCGGTTCAAGGAGCGGGCGATCGATCCACTCTTCGCCAACGGCCGCAGCACGGCCGGCAGTTCAAAACCAACCTCCATACGCAACGGTCACGCTCGACCGGTAAGCGAAGCCCGCGCACCCACGCAACCAACCACCAAAACGGCCGCCCACGCGAGGCTCGAAATGAAATAACAAGTGTTTCTGAACCGTAGAGATGCTATCCCCCACTTTTGATGTAGTACCGCGTATTACGGAGAAAGTCAAGGTGCCATGGGACCATTTGCCAGGAGAAATGCATGCCTCCAGCTTCCCCGGATTGCTGTAATTTCCGCTCCGTTTTTCACCCATTGTGTCCATCGTAAATTCCTGTAAAAATTCATCTACGCGACCCTGGACCCCGGGAGAGTTTTGAGAGAGAACTGCTAGGTATTACTTTTAGCTAGGCCAATTTTTCCTGTTTAATATGTCAATGTACCCGCCTCGGCGATTGTAATGAATACTTGTATTACATGGTTCGGTTTTTACTCGAACAATCTCTTTATTTTGATGGAAGCTGCACGCCTGTGGAGCATTATTGTATAATTTTCTGTTAGCACCCCAGCGGCCCATGGCCCTGAAATTGCAGATAAAGAGTACTTACGCCGGTTCCTAACGAGCTAGTCCGGAACGTAAAGGTAAGCTGGCCACCACCTCTGGAAGCCCCCCTAACACTGGCGCTTCCAAGTGGGCCCCCAAGTTAACAATATAAAAAACCAATTCAAATATTTATGAAAATGCTGCATTTCTGTGTTAGCTGTCAAATTTATACAAAAATAAGCAAGATACCTTTTTTAATCTTTCTTTTTGATGTTGGGCATTATCAAATTTTATGTTTTTACAACCCATATTAAAGATTTACACCGTAAGATAACTGATTGTTTTAAATCTAGAAACCGTTATTTTCATTGCTTGTATTAAAACAAACACCTTGATGTGAATCCTACTGGTGATCTTCTTGGGTTATCTTTCCCTCTGAAGTCGTGGACACAGTCACTGGTATTTTGAACGTAAAATAGTTCAAACCATGAATAGTTATTTGCCTTTTTATCGTTTTTCAATTATAATTTTTTATGTTATTGAAACTTTGGTACTCTGGGAGAAAATATTTAAGATACAAAATTCTTCCTACACATAATCAATTGGTGTAATGCGTCACCTGAAGGACGAAAAATTTGGACTGCCATATTAAATGGATAAAACGAGGATATATTTTGCCTATACTACTGCAGAAAGGCTATTCATATATTTAAAATTTTGGAATAATTTCGGATGAGTGCAAATTTCATTATACGTTAAGCGATCCTTGACCATATTTTTTTTAAATGAGAACGCCGCGTACGTAATTATTTATTTGTTATTTTTCTTAGAGTATTAACTTCGCCTTTGTTGAGGTTATTAACACGCTCTCCTACAAATAATCCCGTATTACGAATAACCTGACAACACTCGAAATTTCTTATTAAAATTATTATAAGCCAAACAATGTCGCATACGCAATGATGGCGGACTTAGCAAGAAGGAGACTGAACTCACGACGTCCTTAGTTGGAACTCGACACTATGGACCACTCGGATATCTATCATCTAATAAATTAAAGTAGTAAAAGGTAGTTATACTAATATTTCACATTTAAAAGAAAATTTCGTGTTATTTTTCAACATGTTAGCTATCAATCAATGTTAATTATCAAATTGTCTGTTGCTCAAAACGCTTTGTTCCCTTTATACATCCCGCCCCACTTATCCATTCCTTTTTGCCAAAGACCTGTAAGGTTGCCAGAATTGCATATAATTTTGTTACCAGACGAGAGTGCAGTTCATTATTGAGTATATGGCTCGCCATTGTATTTTGACCCGCCGGTGTGCAAGCCTTTAAAAGAAAATTTCGTGTTATTTTTCAACATGTTAGCACAACAAAAATCTGCATAAAAAAGTAAGAAAAAATATATTTAAGGTATAATACCTCGTTTTTAAGCAACCCGACGTACCAATTAGAATAAGCCACACGTGTGTAAGTAAGCTTTACCGTTAGCCGACACGTGTCCCCCTGAATGACACCTCATTAACATTGCCAACATTCCCCGGAAACCCTTGGTCCGTGAAATTTTCCGGTCAAACCAACTCAAAATTATTACATCAGCGGAACTGTCCGTATTATTTATTTTACTCTGAAATCATTGACTTGGAACGTACGTGAATGGCCTGTACAATACAGATTTGACCACACGCGAATATACCGAAACACCTATTCGTAACTGTGGTGATAATTATGTTGATTTTTTACACCGGAAAAATGGAAAATTACGATAATTTTAATTTTTACGAAATAGGAATTCAAATGAATAATTTTTATTTTCTCAGTAAAGTACGTTGGAGATAATCCACCAATTACTCGCCCTGGTATATATAATAAATAGCATATGGTTAATCCTCCAAGGCTCTCGCAAAATTGTAATTTTGTTTGTTAAACGAAGCTACATTTATTTATTTTTAACAAATCTAGACCTCTAGTGTCCCTGCATACGTTGTTAGAAAGCAGTAATAAGCAGTAAAACAGCATAATTAATAAGTGCTTTGTAGGAAAAAAACATAGTAAAACAATCAGGTTAGTAATACAAGCAAAAATAATAGTTAAAGCAAAATAAAACTCGAAATTACAGTACTGTACAGTACAGTAGAAGTACTTTTCTTGAAATAATTAAGTTTAAACGAAGTGCAATTATGCATATTAAGAATGCATCTGAATAGTAACGCTTTTCCGCCAAGTCTTGCATCATTACACAAGAAACATTTTCCGTTTTTAATTATGATAGTAGGAGTTTTGAATATTATTAGGTTATTCCTAATCGAAGTTCGTAATAAGTAATGTAATATGAGTCTATTATTAGTTACCACATTACTTTAGTTGTCTATGGCCTCCTCGAGTCACATGGTCTCATTTTTCGAGTTGTGCCGAAGGTAGATGTGCGGAATTATTATAATTCAAGAGTTCCGCAGACAAAACCTAGCTTTTAGCCAGGAAAGACGTTTATCATTCGAAGTATAATTATAAATTACCAAACATCATAAACAGTCACTGTGATGCAAAGAACCTAATTCTTTAAATAATCATCATTTTTACTGGAGTGTATCTACAAAAAATAAAGAATGTAAAATACCACCATTACATTACGTTGACTTAAAAATCAGGCCAGAACCTGACGTCGAATTGCTTATTGTTCTACCATTTTAGTATATTTAATCAACTTTTTATATTGTTATCACCAACTTGCACTCTAATAAGAAAAATAACTTTAGCTAATAGAACCATTTAGCCAAATATTTATCAGTGCCGCATGGTCGTACATATATGCGAGGTGATTTTTGAAACTTCAATTTTGGTTTCGAATTTCAGGGACATGATGGCAAAATGGCAAGGTTATTTCGTATTCTCTAGAATATTATGACTTATTTATAAAGGTAACAGCCATTATTATTTGTAGATAGGAAATAACTCTTTATATATTTTTTTAAGATAATTTCCTTACGAAGCCAAACATGAGAAAAACATAAATATAAGCTTCTTCAAATTTTGCAAATTCACTTTATGGCACCATTTTATTAATCAAATAATTAAAACACTTTGTTTTCACCACAATAATCTTTATTTAAAAAGTCGACATATTTCGAGAACGATGTTCTCTTCATCAGGACATTATACTACATATAATGTCCTGATGAAGATAACATCCTTCTCGAAACATGTCGACTGTTTAAATAAAGATTATTGTGGTAAAAACAAAGTGTTTTAATTATTTAATTAATAAATATAAGCATTTGAGATTTTACTCTTAAAGGTAAAAAAAAATATATGTATATATATATATATTTAAGCGTTAATAAAAAATGTGCCAAAATATATATATTTGATAATTTTAATTCAATTTAATAAAATACTTAGTTTTTACCACTTTTATGGTTTATAAAAACCAACAATAAACAATGAAATTGGTAATTTGAATTAAAATGGTGCCACAAAATAAGTTTGCAGTGTTAGAAGGAGATACTTTTACACACGGATAAAGTGATACAATAGTACAGGAGCACAGGGATAAGGGGATATAGGTACACAGGGGTACAGGTATAGAGATATACTTTGATGTAGGCACACATAGAAACAAGGCCGGGAGGATATGAGCATACAATTATGCAAATATAAAAGTACTAACTAAACTAGGCTGCAAAGATACAAGGATTAAAGAGGCAAGCACAGCCAAAAAGATCCAAAAATAGACAATAAGATCCAAGAAGAGCCGATAAGAGGCAAGAAGAAGGAAGGCGAAAAGAAAGGAAAAAATAAAACGACCAACCAATTATTTTATTACTGCCATCCCAAATTCCAACATTGACTTAACTTACGGGCATTTTAATTATTTGATAAAAACCTTGCACTTTTGTCCCAGAAAAAGCATTAAGTCCTTGTAATACATTACTTATCTTTTAATTTGACTTAATTAGAAACTTGTCTAAAAGATTACATTTTTCAATTCAACCTTCGTATAAAATTAACTTCACTTTCAAGATTTCAACTTACCTATAACTTTATTATCTTTTCATCTATTATTCTTAAAATTTCCCTAAAAATCTCATGGGAATAATTAGCACCAATTTCAACTAGCAAAGTCCGAATTCTTCCAAAGTTGAAAAGTTAATAATGATATTCTATACATTTATTATTTATTATTATTATTATACTAAAGGTGGTTTTACAGCTATTCATTTGAATACCTTAGATATAAGCACCTAAATCTTACATTATTACCGTTTTAACCCCTCAGGCTAATTTGTTTGTTTTTCGGAACCAAGTATGTAGGTCTCATGGAAATCATTATAAACGGCATTATCCAAAATTTACAATCCCCTTTTGAAAAAAAAAAATTTATTAAGGGAATTTTTAATTAATTATTTTTACACGAAAGTACACAAAAGAGTTGAAGATAACGTTTATAATACACTTGCACAATAAAATGTGTGTGGATTTTTTTTATTATCAGTAATTTAATTTAGTGTCTGCGGGCCTGAAGTGAGGTCAATTTTCCCGTATTTTGCAACAGATTCCTTGACCACTCTTCGGGACTTATTGTCTTGCAAATTGAAGACATCAATATTCATCTCACTTCTAATTTTTTTTTTGTTCAGTGCACTCAACGATATTTATTATGGCACGGCGAAAACTCCGGAGTTTAGTTTGGGGGAAAATGGGACGATTTGTTTATAGGCAATTAAGCCTTAACGAGATGTACAACCGCAATTAGATACCGCGATACCAAAAAAAAAGACATTTTTATTGTTTTTCTGCCATTTGATAATCAAGGCGGATGGCATACCGAACGGGTAGATATTTAAAAATATATTTTTTATAACAAATCCTATTGAATTTCCATGATGGTCATCATCAGGGCAGATGTGTAATCAAAGATTGTGGTGAAGTGTGTAGATGCGATACCGTGTTGTCAGCTCTAATCCTCTAAGAACTGGTATTACAGTAAAATTTTAAAGTGTTTTCTGCGTTTAGTTTTGGTGTAGCCGTCAATTACTAGATACCAAAAATTATTGATCTTGGCCTTCCAGATAAAATAAAGTAATTTTTCATTTAAATTATAATATCAAGCCGTAAAGATATTGCCGTCTTCGGTAAATTATTAACAAAATACTTTACAAACAAATTTTTAATAAATTAAATAATTCTAACAAAATAATACGGAAAATAGTATGGAACACCATTTAAATATAAAGCCGAATATAATAAACCCTTTATAGAAAAATGTGAAACAGAAAAGAAGGAAAAAGGTTCGGTTATATCTGGTAATTGAATTGCTTTGACTATTGAGCTAATTTGACTACATCAATTTCCGTAATTTAAAACTGTTTCGTACTTCGATCTAAAGCTATTAACATGATATTCATTTTTCTTAACGCATATTTTCAAACAAAATATTTTCATTTTCACTATTGACGTTTTCAGGTTGCTAAAATTGTCCTCAATTATTAATTATTAAAATTCAATGTTTTATTGAATATATTCTAGTCCTCTATAAATCTGTAATATATCCTCCCCATCTGCACATTTTTATAGAGAAACTCATTTAAACGATTGGTTAGAACCAAGAGTAATAAAATGGGATGAACTTGGATCAATTATAAAAACCAATAAAAAAACAACTCCAACAGTTTTCAGAAATGGTCCTACAAAGTCATTCAATTTAACATCCAAACCAAATTAGTAACTTCGATCGCCCAATCCAGCGAAAATCCATAGAATTTGGTTGCATCGAATTTTATTTCTGTGGAAATCTAAGGAAATTCTTCGATTCGGACTTTGTAGAAACGGAAGGTAGTAAATAACTCCGGGGCTAACAGTTCCACAATACTGTTTCGTTAGATTCAATCGAGTTAAAGACTTTTTCGGAAAAAAAATTACCCGGTTTTACGCTTCGGAAATGGAATTAAAATGACGTTGAATTTTACGCTTTTTCCGCCTTTCCTAGTTGTTTCTTATTTATTTTCGGTTCCACTGGTTTGGATGGCGAATGAACTGGGAATTTTTTTAGAGTATTATTTCTTAAATAAAACTACATATTTACAAAACATTTAACGATATTTAAAAATATTGAAATGTGTAAGTTTACTTCAATTATACAACATTGAATTGTTTTTGGTGGAATGACTATTTTAAATTAATGGCTATTTTAAATAACTATAATATAATTAATTATGAAAACAAATACATAATAAAAATAAAACTATTTTAAGATTGTAATGAAAAATACAGCTTTCAAAAACAAATAAAAAAATTAGTAGAGTCAACAAAAAGAGATTTCATAAAAAATAAAAAGGCAATAGAAATAACACATACATAAGTGAATATTTTTTTAAAAATAAAACAAAAACTTTGTAAACACCACTTTTATTTTTTTATACTTTATGCCGACCGGGTTTCGCTACAACCATAGCTTCTTCAGGGCAGTATAATACTCTACTAACATTAAGTTACACGTGTTAGAGATAATATATGATTTAACAAAATGGAATGAAAAGCTGAATGTTTATGTGAATCATAAACATTCAGCTTTACATTCCATGATTCACAGATTGGTTACAGTCCCTTTATCAAATATCAACTTTGCAATTGAACTATCTATGATCAAACAAATCGCAATAAATAACGGTTACAATCCAGATATAGTCAACAACATTCTAAATAAAAAATTATCCACAATTTTTATACGACAGTCCACCTCATAATAGTAATGATAATCAACCTAATCAATGGCGTAGAATCTTGTACATCAATATTTTTTCTCAAAAAAGCGTATCAAAGCAGCATTTTACATTATAATAGTATAGGTAAGCTTTTGATGAATGGTAAGGACAAAGAAGATAGTCTATCTCACTTAAGAATTTATTCACTCCAATGCAATGACTGTCCTTTTTTTATATAGGCAAAACAGCACGCAACGTAAACACCCGTGTCAAAGAACATCTTAGATATTTACTTGATCAAAACACATCATAAATTTGATAGAAACTCTGGCGCTACCCTGATCCATAAAAACGATATGGGCATAAAGTTGGACAATTTAGAGGCACTTGAACTAAGGAAAGCCATAAACACTAATAGTAAGGTAGTATTATAACCAACTAAATATATATGACTAATTCACTCTTATATTCATATAATTGATATATTTACCGTGTTTTTTGTGGTTTTTCATAAGTTTAAGTGAAGTTATAATAACAATAATTGTTCTTTCAAAGTTGAAATGTCAAAAAGTTTTTTATATGATACATAAAAATTCATATTTTCTAAATATTAATATCAAATTCACGTGTTGGTAGGCTTATCAAAGAAATTAACATCTTTAGTGGTGCAAGAAATGTGTTGAAATGTCAGAGATATTTTTAAGGTTATTTTTTTGGCATTAAAAAAAACTTTGAAATTTTTTATAATTTTTTTATTGTATGCACGAGGAAAAAGTGAGGTGACAGTTTCATTTTAAATTCATTAAATAAAAGGTTTATATTTTTTAAATTTTAATTTTTTAAATATTTCTGTACACTTTCATCAAAAATGTTTTGGTAAGAAATTATTTTACACATTTTTCCGTCTTTAAATCTTAAAATATGGCAGTTTTTTTAAACTCTACTGTATTTTAAATACACAAATCTAATAGGTAATTTTATCTGGTTTTTATAAATGGTATTTGTTTTTACGGCACCTTCAAAAATTAGAAATATATAGAACATTCAAAATACTTTGGAAAATTCCAAATTTCGTTCAGACATCATCCCTAAAACAGAGATAAACTAGCCCCCCAGGCTGTGTAAACAGTGTGTATTTTTTTCCAAGAACATTTTTTTAATAAGTAATGTTTTCACATCCGCGGCCGTTTGTCAATTGAATAAATTTTTCACGGGGTTTTTTAGTAAGGCCGTAAATGTTTATTTTTTTCTTAATTGATACATAAAAATGTAACTGTCTTATTAACATACCAAGAAGCTGAGAACGAATAATTTTCCTTACTTTATTAAATAATAAATGTTAACTTGTCCTAAACGCATTTTGGAAATTGCCTTGAACGCCGAAACAGCTGCCACAATAATGAAAAACTAAAATACTTGCAGAACTTAATAATAACATTATTCAATTTCTCAACGAAGAAGAAGATATCACTAATAATCTAAACTTTAGACTGTTATCTACTTCTTTAATATATATATATATTATATAGTATTGCTTGGTTTTTCAAAAAACTCACTTTTTCCTTGATGCGAAAATCGACCTCACCGCCCCTCGCGTTTCACCAACCTCAAGGTTCACTTTGGCTCGAAGTCTAGAATTGTCCCTTCGGCTGACACGCGAGAATGGACATTAGCGCTCGCTATTTTGGAACGCTTCAAAGTTCAAAATCCTTCGAAGAGTCGATTATTTTCCAGCCACTAGCAGTTGTTTTTTTTTTTGTTAGGGGAAACATTTTTCATCGTTATCAATATGTTTGCCAAAACTTTACGGGAGACATCTAGCGGTGCGGAATACAAGTATGGATTATTCACATTAGAAAAAATCAAATGTCTATCGAATACTGTTGTAGTTCTATTTTCATCCGTTCGAAATGGCAGCTTCGTCTGAATTTAAATAAACACGCTAGCTTCACGATTTTCACAAAAAAAATAGACTAGACAGGAAACTCACATAAAATTGAATTGACACATTTTAAGAGCGAAAAATTATTTAAATTTGCGGCGAAAACTGGAACTACTCATAAAATCACTCAATTCGGCTAGGTTATATTTCCCGCCGACAGGTTCGCCCCTTTAAAAACGTCGGATCGAGAAGGGAAGTAAAAAAAAGTTAGTTTCCCGTACAAAACTGATTTTGCTAGGAATTTATTCTAATTAATTAAACGGCTTCGAGAAAGTTCTTTAGAAAAATTGACATTTTATAGGGGCATTACGGAATTAAAGATTGCGTTAAAAGTACACCTTCCGGCGGAGATGTTTTTTAATAAACATAAACAATACAAGTTTTAGAAACTTTTAAAACCAAAACATGTTTAGCTCCCCCTTGAAAATGTTTCACAATATTGCATTCAAATTCGACATTTTTCTGACATTTGCGAAAAATTCGCTTTCATCGATAAATGCAAATCGTTTGCAGCCTGTAAAATCGGCTGGTATATTAAAATTTTATAATTTTTCTCGAACTTTGCAACACTGAAGATGGAGTCGTGATGGCGTTAAAATCCACTACCACCTTAAAAAAAAGCAGACCCCGCCCTAATAGGTTTTGTATGAAGAATTTTTTTTTTTAATGGCGGATTTCAAATTGCATAGCTCGACAGGGCCTTAATTTAAGCAGGAATTGTGCAAATTTGTGCATCGGTCTTGCCTGTTTAAAAAATATAATTATGGAATATTATCTGTCTGTGTATGATATAGTATAGGTAAGTACCTAATACAAAAGCGCTAGATTTACCCGCGCTTCAACAGCAAATTGAAATGTCAAAAGAAAACGGATCTCTCAGCGGTTTGGGTTGTTGTTTTTCGGGAAACGGCATTGCGGCCGGAAAAACGATTCCAGCTTGGATGTTTTTGAAAAATACGGTACCCGGCAATATTAGGCAACTTTTAAGACCAAAATTTTGTGTTAGTTCCATGTAAAAAATTTCAGGGTCGCCGAAAAACCTATAAAATTTTCCAAAAAAAACAAGAAAATTGGTGTCCATAGATTCACTTCAGTAGGGTGGATATTTACCGGCCAAATTGAAATGTTATTAATTCAGGGTAGGTACCTACTTATCTCGGTAGTATTGCAAATATGACGAGAAAAGCAAAAACATTGCCGGAATTTTGTAAGGAAATGCGCCGGTACCTGCCGGAATGGGTAGTTGGACAATTATTTAGGTTTTTGATGCAATTTAATTTACTAAGGTAATGTTGTTTCCACGTACTGAATAATTTAACAATTTTTTAAAGTTCATTTTCACGTTCTGTGTAAGTTGTGTTTTTTTATCAGTAAATGCCAGTTGCATCATAAAACTGAAATATTTACAGAACTTGAATAGAATTCGAACCGAACTTTTACAGAACGTTAAAATTGACTTGAAAAATTAAAAAAAAATTTATTTCGTTAAACAACCCAGCCTAAATATGAGTTCTTTTTTACGTATGTATGCAAGTACCTATACTCAGAATATAAGTAGGTTCCTACCTGCACATAAACACTCGATATCATCCGACGATATTGCATACGTATTAGTTTTCTAATTTTACAATGAAATTACTCGAAGTTGAACGGAATATTTTTTAAAAGTATTAAATTCATATAGCGCTTTATTTTAAGCAGTAAAACTACTGGTGAGTTCTGGCATTATAAAATTTGTATGAAAATGTACGTACGCTCATAACTTCCGAAGGACTGCAACAAATTGAAAAATTCTTTTTTTGTTGTGTTCGTTATTGTTAGTACAAGGTTTGTATAAAATTACTGGTGAGTTCTGGGATTACGAAATTTGTAAAAAAAAAAATTATAGATGGCGCGCGAGCTGTTTGAAAAATAAATGTACCGGGAATTAGTGTATTAATAATGCGGCAGGTGGGGGGGGGGGTGGAAACAGGAAGGGGGGGAGGGGAACTCGGGAGGGGGTTTACGATACGGAGAAGCCTAGGAGTGAAGTGGGGGTGAGCTCTGGCAACACGAAATTACGCATTGCTCAACCGTTCATCCGATTGTGATGAAACTTTGGGGATTTGATGTGTGCATTTCTACAATGGTGTTTATATACTAACGTATAGCAGGTTTTTGCTGCTAGGTCCTGCGGACGGCTTTGTACATGGTTGTATGTTTAACCGCTAAGCGTTTCTAAACCATTCATCCGATTGCGATGAAAATTTGAGGATTTGATGTGTGCATGCCCACGACGGTTTCTGTATACAAAAGTGAGCTCTGGCATCATGAAATTACGCATTGCTAAACCATTCATCCGATTGCGATGAAACTTTTAGGATTTGATGTGTGCATGTCTACAATGGTTTTTATATACTAACGTATGGCAGGTTTTTGCTGCTAGGTCCTGCGGGCGGCTTTATACATAGTTGTATGTTTAACCGCTAAGCGTTGCTAAACCATTCATTCGATTGCGATGAAAATTTGAGGATTTGATGTGTGCATGCCCACGACGGTTTCTGTATACAAAAGTGAGCTCTGGCATCATGAAATTACGCATTGCTAAACCATTCATCCGATTGCGATGAAACTTTGGGGATTTGATGTTTGCATGTCTACAATGGTGTTTATTTACTAACGTATGGCAGATTTTTGCTGCTAGGCCCTGTGGGCGGCTTTATATATATTTTTATGTTTAACCGTAGGTACCTACCAGCTTACTATGGTTTTTTTTCTGTTAGTTAGTAAGTCAAGTTAGTTTTAACCCGTTAGTTGCATTTGCAACAGGCATAAGCTAGTTATATAGTATTGCTTGGTTTTTCAAAAAACTCACTTTTTCCTTGATGCGAAAATCGACCTCACCGCCCCTTGCGTTTCACCAACCTCAAGGTTCACTTTGGCTCGAAGTCTAGAATTGTCCCTTCGGCTGACACGCGAGAATAGACATTAGCGCTCGCTATTTTGGAACGCTTCAAAGTTCACAATCCTTCGAAGAGTCGATTATTTTCCAGCCACTAGCAGTTGTTTTTTTTTTTGTTAGGGGAAACATTTTTCATCGTTATCAATATGTTTGCCAAAACTTTACGGGAGACATCTAGCGGTGCGGAATACAAGTATGGATTATTCACATTAGAAAAAATCAAATGTCTATCGAATACTGTTGTAGTTCTATTTTCATCCGTTCGAAATGGCAGCTTCGTCTGAATTTAAATAAACACGCTAGCTTCACGATTTTCACAAAAAAAATAGACTAGACAGGAAACTCACATAAAATTGAATTGACACATTTTAAGAGCGAAAAATTATTTAAATTTGCGGCGAAAACTGGAACTACTCATAAAATCACTCAATTCGGCTAGGTTATATTTCCCGCCGACAGGTTCGCCCCTTTAAAAACGTCGGATCGAGAAGGGAAGTAAAAAAAAGTTAGTTTCCCGTACAAAACTGATTTTGCTAGGAATTTATTCTAATTAATTAAACGGCTTCAAGAAAGTTCTTTAGAAAAATTGACATTTTATAGGGGCATTACGGAATTAAAGATTGCGTTAAAAGTACACCTTCCGGCGGAGATGTTTTTTAATAAACATAAACAATACAAGTTTTAGAAACTTTTAAAACCAAAACATGTTTAGCTTCCCCTTGAAAATGTTTCACAATATTGCATTCAAATTCGACATTTTTCTGACATTTGCGAAAAATTCACTTTCATAGATAATGTTAATTGTTTGCAGCCTGTAAAATCGCTTATAAAATTCGGCAGATATTTAAATTTTCCCCAACTGTGCAACACTGAAAATGGAATGATATTCCAATTCTCAACATACCACCTCAAGCCCTCGGCAAGGCCAGGAGAGCTTATTTGTATGGAATTTTTTTTAAAAACGATGCCTTTATTCGATTTTCAGGCCTGGTTTGAGGTGCTTTTTGACAATGTTTTCCGTTGGTCTTGCCAGCATTGAAAAAAATAATTTTAGAATATTGAGATGAACTAGGTAGGGACCCGATAAATTATATCTACCAGTATTTATTTATATTATTATTACATATGAATTGTCGAAATATGTCCGCACATAACTTCCAAACGATTGAACCAAATTGAATAATTCTTTTTACGTTGTGATCCTTATTGTTTGGACAAGGTTTTTATAAATTTACCGGTGAGCTCTAGCATTATTAAATTTGAATAAAATGAATTACCGAAGTTTATGTACGCTCATAACTTCCGAAATACTGTAACAAATTGGAAAATTCTTTTTTGTTGTGTTCGTTATTGTTAGGGCAAAGTTTGTATTAAACTAATGGTGAGCTCTGGCATCATGAAATTTGTATTAAAATGAATCCCCGAAATGCATGTACGCTTATAACTTCTGAACGACTGCACCAAATTGGATAATTCTTTTTATGTAGTTATTGTTATTGTTAGGACAAGGTTTTTATATAACTAATTGCGAGAACTGGCATTATGAAATTTGTACAAAAATTAATCGCCGAAAAGTATGTACACGCATAACTTTCTAACGACTGCACTAAATCGGATAATTCTTTTTATGTTGTGTTGGTTATTAGCTGGTGAGCACTGTCATTAAGAAATTTGTACAAAAAATTTCAATAGGTGGCACGCGAGATGTTTGAAAACTAAATGTACCGGGAATGAATGTATGAAACGCGGGAGTTGTGGGAAGGGGAAACAGGGAGGGGGGAGGGGATTTCGGGAGGGGGTTTACGGGACGGAGATGGGGGGGGGTGATGTGAAGGGGGGGGAAGGGGAGGGGGGTGGAGTGGAAATGCGAGAAGGGAAGAGGACGCGGGAGAGGAAGGGGGGGGGGGGGATGGGGAACGGGACGAATGGGAAAGGACACGCAGGAAGATTTTTTTATTAAATGGCATAGTTACGCATGCCGGGTAACAGGTATCTTTTATATATGTAAAAATCAAAAAATGTTTGCATGTATGTATGTATGTCCGCTTAGCGTTGCTAAACCATTCATCCGATTGCGATAAAACTTTTGGGATTTGATGTGCGCATGCTTGCGATGGTTTCTGTATACAAAAGTGAGCTCTGGCATCATGAAATTACGCATTGCTAAACCGTTCATCCGATTGCGATGAAACCTTGGGGATTTGATGTGTACATGCCTACAATGGTGTCTATATACTAACGTATGGCAGGTTTTTGCTGCTAGGCCCTGCGGGCGGCTTTATGTTTGTTTGTATGTTTAACCGCTAACCGTTGCTACACCATTCATCCGATTGCGATGAAAATTTGAGGATTTGATGTGTGCATGTCCCCGACGGTTTCTGTATGCAAAAGTGAGCTCTGGAATCATGAAATTACCCATTGCTTAACCGTTCATCCGATTGCGATGAAACTTTGGGGATTTGGTGTGTGCATGCCTACAATGGTGTCTATATACTAACGTATAGCAGGTTTTTGCTGCTAGCCCCTGCGGGCGGCTTTATATATATTTGCATGTCTAACCGCTAAGCGTTGCTAAAACATTCATCCGATTGCGATGAAACTTTGAGTTTTGAATTTTTCGCCTTATCCACATTCAAACGTCGTTTTTTTCTTCATATATTTAGTTAAACACCCGCTCTTCGCTTCATCCACGTTCACACGTCAAATCGCATAGTGTTTTAACCCGTTAGTTGCATTTGCAATAGGCATAAGCTAGTATTATATAGTATTGCTTGGTTTTTCAAAAAACTCACTTTTTCCTTGATGCGAAAATCGACCTCACCGCCCCTCGCGTTTCACCAACCTCAAGGTTCACTTTGGCTCGAAGTCTAGAATTGTCCCTTCGGCTGACACGCGAGAATGGACATTAGCGCTCGCTATTTTGGAACGCTTCAAAGTTCAAAATCCTTCGAAGAGTCGATTATTTTCCAGCCACTAGCAGTTGTTTTTTTTTTTGTTAGGGGAAACATTTTTCATCGTTATCAATATGTTTGCCAAAACTTTACGGGAGACATCTAGCGGTGCGGAATACAAGTATGGATTATTCACATTAGAAAAAATCAAATGTCTATCGAATACTGTTGTAGTTCTATTTTCATCCGTTCGAAATGGCAGCTTCGTCTGAATTTAAATAAACACGCTAGCTTCACGATTTTCACAAAAAAAATAGACTAGACAGGAAACTCACATAAAATTGAATTGACACATTTTAAGAGCGAAAAATTATTTAAATTTGCGGCGAAAACTGGAACTACTCATAAAATCACTCAATTCGGCTAGGTTATATTTCCCGCCGACAGGTTCGCCCCTTTAAAAACGTCGGATCGAGAAGGGAAGTAAAAAAAAGTTAGTTTCCCGTACAAAACTGATTTTGCTAGGAATTTATTCTAATTAATTAAACGGCTTCGAGAAAGTTCTTTAGAAAAATTGACATTTTATAGGGGCATTACGGAATTAAAGATTGCGTTAAAAGTACACCTTCCGGCGGAGATGTTTTTTAATAAACATAAACAATACAAGTTTTAGAAACTTTTAAAACCAAAACATGTTTAGCTCCCCCTTGAAAATGTTTCACAATATTGCATTCAAATTCGACATTTTTCTGACATTTGCGAAAAATTCGCTTTCATCGATAAATGCAAATCGTTTGCAGCCTGTAAAATCGGCTGGTATATTAAAATTTTATAATTTTTCTCGAACTTTGCAACACTGAAGATGGAGTCGTGATGGCGTTAAAATCCACTACCACCTTAAAAAAAAGCAGACCCCGCCCTAATAGGTTTTGTATGAAGAATTTTTTTTTTTAATGGCGGATTTCAAATTGCATAGCTCGACAGGGCCTTAATTTAAGCAGGAATTGTGCAAATTTGTGCATCGGTCTTGCCTGTTTAAAAAATATAATTATGGAATATTATCTGTCTGTGTATGATATAGTATAGGTAAGTACCTAATACAAAAGCGCTAGATTTACCCGCGCTTCAACAGCAAATTGAAATGTCAAAAGAAAACGGATCTCTCAGCGGTTTGGGTTGTTGTTTTTCGGGAAACGGCATTGCGGCCGGAAAAACGATTCCAGCTTGGATGTTTTTGAAAAATACGGTACCCGGCAATATTAGGCAACTTTTAAGACCAAAATTTTGTGTTAGTTCCATGTAAAAAATTTCAGGGTCGCCGAAAAACCTATAAAATTTTCCAAAAAAAACAAGAAAATTGGTGTCCATAGATTCACTTCAGTAGGGTGGATATTTACCGGCCAAATTGAAATGTTATTAATTCAGGGTAGGTACCTACTTATCTCGGTAGTATTGCAAATATGACGAGAAAAGCAAAAACATTGCCGGAATTTTGTAAGGAAATGCGCCGGTACCTGCCGGAATGGGTAGTTGGACAATTATTTAGGTTTTTGATGCAATTTAATTTACTAAGGTAATGTTGTTTCCACGTACTGAATAATTTAACAATTTTTTAAAGTTCATTTTCACGTTCTGTGTAAGTTGTGTTTTTTTATCAGTAAATGCCAGTTGCATCATAAAACTGAAATATTTACAGAACTTGAATAGAATTCGAACCGAACTTTTACAGAACGTTAAAATTGACTTGAAAAATTAAAAAAAAAATTATTTCGTTAAACAACCCAGCCTAAATATGAGTTCTTTTTTACGTATGTATGCAAGTACCTATACTCAGAATATAAGTAGGTTCCTACCTGCACATAAACACTCGATATCATCCGACGATATTGCATACGTATTAGTTTTCTAATTTTACAATGAAATTACTCGAAGTTGAACGGAATATTTTTTAAAAGTATTAAATTCATATAGCGCTTTATTTTAAGCAGTAAAACTACTGGTGAGTTCTGGCATTATAAAATTTGTATGAAAATGTACGTACGCTCATAACTTCCGAAGGACTGCAACAAATTGAAAAATTCTTTTTTTGTTGTGTTCGTTATTGTTAGTACAAGGTTTGTATAAAATTACTGGTGAGTTCTAGGATTACGAAATTTGTAAAAAAAAAAATTATAGATGGCGCGCGAGCTGTTTGAAAAATAAATGTACCGGGAATTAGTGTATTAATAATGCGGCAGGTGGGGGGGGGGGTGGAAACAGGAAGGGGGGGGAGGGGAACTCGGGAGGGGGTTTACGATACGGAGAAGCCTAGGAGTGAAGTGGGGGTGAGCTCTGGCAACACGAAATTACGCATTGCTCAACCGTTCATCCGATTGTGATGAAACTTTGGGGATTTGATGTGTGCATTTCTACAATGGTGTTTATATACTAACGTATAGCAGGTTTTTGCTGCTAGGTCCTGCGGACGGCTTTGTACATGGTTGTATGTTTAACCGCTAAGCGTTTCTAAACCATTCATCCGATTGCGATGAAAATTTGAGGATTTGATGTGTGCATGCCCACGACGGTTTCTGTATACAAAAGTGAGCTCTGGCATCATGAAATTACGCATTGCTAAACCATTCATCCGATTGCGATGAAACTTTTAGGATTTGATGTGTGCATGTCTAAAATGGTGTTTATATACTAACGTATGGCAGGTTTTTGCTGCTAGGTCCTGCGGGCGGCTTTATACATAGTCGTATGTTTAACCGCTAAGCGTTGCTAAACCATTCATCCGATTGCGATGAAAATTTGTAGATTTGATGTGTGCATGCTCACGACGGTTTCTGTATACAAAAGTGAGCTCTGGCATCATGAAATTACGCATTGCTAAACCGTTCATCCGATTGCGATGAAACTTTGGGGATTTGATGTGTGCATGCCTACAATGGTGTCTATATACTAACAGATGGCAGATTTTTGCTGCTAGGCCCTGTGGGCGGCTTTATATATATTTGTATGTTTAACCGTAGGTACCTACCCGCTTACTATGAATTTTTTTTCTGTTAGTTAGTAAGTTAAGTTAGTTTTAACCCGTTAGTTGCATTTGCAACAGGCATAAGCTAGTTATATAGTATTGCTTGGTTTTTCAAAAAACTCACTTTTTCCTTGATGCGAAAATCGACCTCACCGCCCCTCGCGTTTCACCAACCTCAAGGTTCACTTTGGCTCGAAGTCTAGAATTGTCCTTTCGGCTGACACGCGAGAATGGACATTAGCGCTCGCTATTTTGGAACGCTTCAAAGTTCACAATCCTTCGAAGGGTCGATTATTTTCCAGCCACTAGCAGTTGTTTTTTTTTTTGTTAGGGGAAACATTTTTCATCGTTATCAATATGTTTGCCAAAACTTTACGGGAGACATCTAGCGGTGCGGAATACAAGTATGGATTATTCACATTAGAAAAAATCAAATGTCTATCGAATACTGTTGTAGTTCTATTTTCATCCGTTCGAAATGGCAGCTTCGTCTGAATTTAAATAAACACGCTAGCTTCACGATTTTTACAAAAAAAATAGACTAGACAGGAAACTCACATAAAATTGAATTGACACATTTTAAGAGCGAAAAATTATTTAAATTTGCGGCGAAAACTGGAACTACTCATAAAATCACTCAATTCGGCTAGGTTATATTTCCCGCCGACAGGTTCGCCCCTTTAAAAACGTCGGATCGAGAAGGGAAGTAAAAAAAAGTTAGTTTCCCGTACAAAACTGATTTTGCTAGGAATTTATTCTAATTAATTAAACGGCTTCGAGAAAGTTCTTTAGAAAAATTGACATTTTATAGGGGCATTACGGAATTAAAGATTGCGTTAAAAGTACACCTTCCGGCGGAGATGTTTTTTATTAAACATAAACAATACAAGTTTTAGAAACTTTTAAAACCAAAACATGTTTAGCTTCCCCTTGAAAATGTTTCACAATATTGCATTCAAATTCGACATTTTTCTGACATTTGCGAAAAATTCACTTTCATAGATAATGTTAATTGTTTGCAGCCTGTAAAATCGCTTATAAAATTCGGCAGATATTTAAATTTTCCCCAACTGTGCAACACTGAAAATGGAATGATATTCCAATTCTCAACATACCACCTCAAGCCCTCGGCAAAGCCAGGACAGCTTATTTGTATGGAATTTTTTTTAAAAACGATGCCTTTATTCGATTTTCAGGCCTGGTTTGAGGTGCTTTTTCACAATGTTTTCCGTTGGTCTTGCCAGAATTGAAAAAAATAATTTTAGAATATTGAGATGAACTAGGTAGGGACCCGATAAATTATATCTACCAGTATTTATTTATATTATTATTACATATGAATTGTCGAAATATGTCCGCACATAACTTCCAAACGATTGAACCAAATTGAATAATTCTTTTTACGTTGTGATCCTTATTGTTTGGACAAGGTTTTTATAAATTTACCGGTGAGCTCTAGCATTATTAAATTTGAATAAAATGAATTACCGAAGTTTATGTACGCTCATAACTTCCGAAATACTGTAACAAATTGGAAAATTCTTTTTTTGTTGTGTTCGTTATTGTTAGGGCAAAGTTTGTATTAAACTAATGGTGAGCTCTGGCATCATGAAATTTGTATTAAAATGAATCCCCGAAATGCATGTACGCTTATAACTTCTGAACGACTGCACCAAATTGGATAATTCTTTTTATGTAGTTATTGTTATTGTTAGGACAAGGTTTTTATATAACTAATTGCGAGAACTGGCATTATGAAATCTGTATAAAAATTAATCGCCGAAAAGTATGTACACGCATAACTTTCTAACGACTGCACTAAATCGGATAATTCTTTTTATGTTGTGTTGGTTATTGGCTGGTGAGCACTGTCATTAAGAAATTTGTACAAAAAATTTCAATAGGTGGCACGCGAGATGTTTGAAAACTAAATGTACCGGGAATGAATGTATGAAACGCGGGAGTTGTGGGAAGGGGAAACAGGGAGGGGGGAGGGGATTTCGGGAGGGGGTTTACGGGACGGAGATGGGGGGGGGGTGATGTGAAGGGGGGGGAAGGGGGGGGGGGTGGAGTGGAAATGCGAGAAGGGAAGAGGACGCGGGAGAGGAAGGGGGGGGGGATGGGGAACGGGACGAATGGGAAAGGACACGCAGGAAGATTTTTTTATTAAATGGCATAGTTACGCATGCCGGGTAACAGGTATCTTTTATATATGTAAAAATCAAAAAATGTTTGCATGTATGTATGTATGTCCGCTTAGCGTTGCTAAACCATTCATCCGATTGCGATTAAAACTTTTGGGATTTGATGTGCGCATGCTTGCGATGGTTTCTGTATACAAAAGTGAGCTCTGGCATCATGAAATTACGCATTGCTAAACCGTTCATCCGATTGCGATGAAACCTTGGGGATTTGATGTGTACATGCCTACAATGGTGTCTATATACTAACGTATGGCAGGTTTTTGCTGCTAGGCCCTGCGGGCGGCTTTATGTTTGTTTGTATGTTTAACCGCTAACCGTTGCTACACCATTCATCCGATTGCGATGAAAATTTGAGGATTTGATGTGTGCATGTCCCCGACGGTTTCTGTATGCAAAAGTGAGCTCTGGAATCATGAAATTACCCATTGCTTAACCGTTCATCCGATTGCGATGAAACTTTGGGGATTTGGTGTGTGCATGCCTACAATGGTGTCTATATACTAACGTATAGCAGGTTTTTGCTGCTAGCCCCTGCGGGCGGCTTTATATATATTTGCATGTCTAACCGCTAAGCGTTGCTAAAACATTCATCCGATTGCGATGAAACTTTGAGTTTTGAATTTTTCGCCTTATCCACATTCAAACGTCGTTTTTTTCTTCATATATTTAGTTAAACACCCGCTCCTCGCTTCATCCACGTTCACCCGTCAAATCGCATAGTGTTTTAACCCGTTAGTTGCATTTGCAACAGGCATAAGCTAGTTATATAGTATTGCTTGGTTTTTCAAAAAACTCACTTTTTCCTTGATGCGAAAATCGACCTCACCGCCCCTCGCGTTTCACCAACCTCAAGGTTCACTTAGGCTCGAAGTCTAGAATTGTCCCTTCGGCTGACACGCGAGAATGGACATTAGCGCTCGCTATTTTGGAACGCTTCAAAGTTCAAAATCCTTCGAAGAGTCGATTATTTTCCAGCCACTAGCAGTTGTTTTTTTTTTTGTTAGGGGAAACATTTTTCATCGTTATCAATATGTTTGCCAAAACTTTACGGGAGACATCTAGCGGTGCGGAATACAAGTATGGATTATTCACATTAGAAAAAATCAAATGTCTATCGAATACTGTTGTAGTTCTATTTTCATCCGTTCGAAATGGCAGCTTCGTCTGAATTTAAATAAACACGCTAGCTTCACGATTTTCACAAAAAAATAGACTAGACAGGAAACTCACATAAAATTGAATTGACACATTTTAAGAGCGAAAAATTATTTAAATTTGCGGCGAAAACTGGAACTACTCATAAAATCACTCAATTCGGCTAGGTTATATTTCCCGCCGACAGGTTCGCCCCTTTAAAAACGTCGGATCGAGAAGGGAAGTAAAAAAAAGTTAGTTTCCCGTACAAAACTGATTTTGCTAGGAATTTATTCTAATTAATTAAACGGCTTCGAGAAAGTTCTTTAGAAAAATTGACATTTTATAGGGGCATTACGGAATTAAAGATTGCGTTAAAAGTACACCTTCCGGCGGAGATGTTTTTTAATAAACATAAACAATACAAGTTTTAGAAACTTTTAAAACCAAAACATGTTTAGCTCCCCCTTGAAAATGTTTCACAATATTGCATTCAAATTCGACATTTTTCTGACATTTGCGAAAAATTCGCTTTCATCGATAAATGCAAATCGTTTGCAGCCTGTAAAATCGGCTGGTATATTAAAATTTTATAATTTTTCTCGAACTTTGCAACACTGAAGATGGAGTCGTGATGGCGTTAAAATCCACTACCACCTTAAAAAAAAGCAGACCCCGCCCTAATAGGTTTTGTATGAAGAATTTTTTTTTTTAATGGCGGATTTCAAATTGCATAGCTCGACAGGGCCTTAATTTAAGCAGGAATTGTGCAAATTTGTGCATCGGTCTTGCCTGTTTAAAAAATATAATTATGGAATATTATCTGTCTGTGTATGATATAGTATAGGTAAGTACCTAATACAAAAGCGCTAGATTTACCCGCGCTTCAACAGCAAATTGAAATGTCAAAAGAAAACGGATCTCTCAGCGGTTTGGGTTGTTGTTTTTCGGGAAACGGCATTGCGGCCGGAAAAACGATTCCAGCTTGGATGTTTTTGAAAAATACGGTACCCGGCAATATTAGGCAACTTTTAAGACCAAAATTTTGTGTTAGTTCCATGTAAAAAATTTCAGGGTCGCCGAAAAACCTATAAAATTTTCCAAAAAAAACAAGAAAATTGGTGTCCATAGATACACTTCAGTAGGGTGGATATTTACCGGCCAAATTGAAATGTTATTAATTCAGGGTAGGTACCTACTTATCTCGGTAGTATTGCAAATATGACGAGAAAAGCAAAAACATTGCCGGAATTTTGTAAGGAAATGCGCCGGTACCTGCCGGAATGGGTAGTTGGACAATTATTTAGGTTTTTGATGCAATTTAATTTACTAAGGTAATGTTGTTTCCACGTACTGAATAATTTAACAATTTTTTAAAGTTCATTTTCACGTTCTGTGTAAGTTGTGTTTTTTTATCAGTAAATGCCAGTTGCATCATAAAACTGAAATATTTACAGAACTTGAATAGAATTCGAACCGAACTTTTACAGAACGTTAAAATTGACTTGAAAAATTGAAAAATTTTTTATTTCGTTAAACAACCCAGCCTAAATATGAGTTCTTTTTTACGTATGTATGCAAGTACCTATACTCAGAATATAAGTAGGTTCCTACCTGCACATAAACACTCGATATCATCCGACGATATTGCATACGTATTATTTTTCTAATTTTACAATGAAATTACTCGAAGTTGAACGGAATATTTTTTAAAAGTATTAAATTCATATAGCGCTTTATTTTAAGCAGTTAAACTACTGGTGAGTTCTGGCATTATAAAATTTGTATGAAAATGTACGTACGCTCATAACTTCCGAAGGACTGCAACAAATTGAAAAATTCTTTTTTTGTTGTGTTCGTTATTGTTAGTACAAGGTTTGTATAAAATTACTGGTGAGTTCTGGGATTACGAAATTTGTAAAAAAAAAAATTATAGATGGCGCGCGAGCTGTTTGAAAAATAAATGTACCGGGAATTAGTGTATTAATAATGCGGCAGGTGGGGGGGGGGGTGGAAACAGGAAGGGGGGGAGGGGAACTCGGGAGGGGGTTTACGATACGGAGAAGCCTAGGAGTGAAGTGGGGGTGAGCTCTGGCAACACGAAATTACGCATTGCTCAACCGTTCATCCGATTGTGATGAAACTTTGGGGATTTGATGTGTGCATTTCTACAATGGTGTTTATATACTAACGTATAGCAGGTTTTTGCTGCTAGGTCCTGCGGACGGCTTTGTACATGGTTGTATGTTTAACCGCTAAGCGTTTCTAAACCATTCATCCGATTGCGATGAAAATTTGAGGATTTGATGTGTGCATGCCCACGACGGTTTCTGTATACAAAAGTGAGCTCTGGCATCATGAAATTACGCATTGCTAAACCATTCATCCGATTGCGATGAAACTTTTAGGATTTGATGTGTGCATGTCTACAATGGTGTTTATATACTAACGTATGGCAGGTTTTTGCTGCTAGGTCCTGCGGGCGGCTTTATACATAGTTGTATGTTTAACCGCTAAGCGTTGCTAAACCATTCATTCGATTGCGATGAAAATTTGAGGATTTGATGTGTGCATGCCCACGACGGTTTCTGTATACAAAAGTGAGCTCTGGCATCATAAAATTACGCATTGCTAAACCATTCATCCGATTGCGATGAAACTTTGGGGATTTGATGTTTGCATGTCTACAATGGTGTTTATTTACTAACGTATGGCAGATTTTTGCTGCTAGGCCCTGTGGGCGGCTTTATATATATTTGTATGTTTAACCGTAGGTACCTACCAGCTTACTATGGTTTTTTTTTCTGTTAGTTAGTAAGTCAAGTTAGTTTTAACCCGTTAGTTGCATTTGCAACAGGCATAAGCTAGTTATATAGTATTGTTTGGTTTTTCAAAAAACTCACTTTTCGCTTGACGGGAAAATCGACCTCACCGCCCCTCGCGTTTCACCAACCTCAAGGTTCAATTTGGCTTGGCGACGCAAAAATGCCGCTGGCACGCCAAAACGACCTCTCCGATCCTCGAGTTTCGCACACCTCAAGGTTTAATTTTGTTCGAAGGAAATTGTCCCGACGGCTGACACGCGAGAATGGACATTAGCGCTCGCTATTTTGGAATGCTTCAAAGTTCACAATCCTTCGAAGAGTCGATTATTTTCCAGCCACTAGCAGTTGTTTTTTTTTTGATAGGGGAAACATTTTTCATCGTTATCAATATGTTTGCCAAAACTTTACGGGAGACTTCTAGCGGTGCGGAATACAAGTATGGATTATTCACATTAGAAAAAATCAAATGTCTATCGAATACTGTTGTAGTTCTATTTTCATCCGTTCGAAATGGCAGCTTCGTCTGAATTTAAATAAATACGCTAGCTTCACGATTTTCACAAAAAAATAGACTAGACAGGAAACTCACATAAAATTGAACTGACACATTTTAAGAGCGAAAATTATATAAATTTGCGGCGAAAACTGGAACTACTCATTAAATCAACCAATTCGGCTCAGTTAAAGTTCCCGCCGACAGGTTCGCATTAAAAAAAAAAAACACAAATTAGGCTTTAGTTTCAATGCAATGGAAAATACTAGAGAGAATGTTGAGACAGGTCAGTTATCCGAGATGTCAAAACAAAACGGATCTCTCAGCGGTTTGGGTTGTTGTTTTTCGGGAAACGGCATTGCAGCCGAAAAAACGATCCCCGGTTAGATGTTTTTGAAAAATTCGGTACCCGGCAATATAAGGCAACTTTTAACACCAAAATTTTGTGTCCGTTCCATGTAAAAAATTTCAGGGTCGCCGAAAAACCTATAAAATTTTCCAAAAAAAACAAGAAAATTGGTGTCCATAGATTCACTTCAGTAGGGTGGATATTTACCGGCCAGTAGGTACAAATTGAAATGTTATTAATTCAGGGTAGGTACCTACTTATCTCGGTAGTATTGCAAATATGATGAGAAAAGCAAACACATTGCCGGAATTTTGTAAAGAAATGCGCCGGTACCTGCCGGAATAGGTAGTTGGACAATTATTTAGGTTTTTGATGCAATTTATTTTACTAAGGTAATGTTGTTTCCACGATACTGAATAATTTAACAATTTTTTAAAGTTCATTTTCACGTTCTGTGTAAGTTCTGTTTTTTTATCAGTAAATGCCAGTTGCATCATAAAACTGAAATAATTACAGAACTTGAATAGAATTCGAACCGAACTTTTACAGAACGTTAAAATTGACTTGAAAAATTAAAAAAAAATTAATTTCGTTAAACAACCCAGCCTAAATATGAGTTTTTTTTACGTATGTATGCAAGTACCTATACTCAGAATATAAGTAGGTTCCTACCTGCACATAAACACTCGATATCATCCGACGATATTGCATACGTATTAGTTTTCTAATTTTACAATGAAATTACTCGAAGTTGAACGGAATATTTTTTAAAAGTATTAAATTCATATAGCGCTTTATTTTAAGCAGTAAAACTACTGGTGAGTTCTGGCATTATAAAATTTGTATGAAAATGTACGTACGCTCATAACTTCCGAAGGACTGCAACAAATTGAAAAATTCTTTTTTTGTTGTGTTCGTTATTGTTAGTACAAGGTTTGTATAAAATTACTGGTGAGTTCTGGCTTCACGAAATTTGAATAAAAAAATTTAATAGGTGGCGCACGAGCTGTTTGAAAACTGAATGTACCGGGAATTAGTGTATGTAGTATGGCAGCTTTTTGCTGCTAGGTCCTGCGGGCGGCTTTATACATAATTAGTGTATTAATAATGCGGCAGGTGGGGGGGGGGGTGGAAACAGGAAGGGGGGGAGGGGAACTCGGGAGGGGGTTTACGATACGGAGAAGCCTAGGAGTGAAGTGGGGGTGAGCTCTGGCAACACGAAATTACGCATTGCTCAACCGTTCATCCGATTGTGATGAAACTTTGGGGATTTGATCTGTGCATTTCTACAATGGTGTTTATATACTAACGTATAGCAGGTTTTTGCTGCTAGGTCCTGCGGACGGCTTTATACATGGTTGTATGTTTAACCGCTAAGCGTTTCTAAACCATTCATCCGATTGCGATGAAAATTTGAGGATTTGATGTGTGCATGCCCACGACGGTTTCTGTATACAAAAGTGAGCTCTGGCATCATGAAATTACGCATTGCTAAACCGTTCATGCGATTGCTATGAAACTTTGGGGATTTGATGTGCGCATGTCTACAATGGTGTTTATTTACTAACGTATGGCAGGTTTTTGCTGCTAGGTCCTGCGGGCGGCTTTATACATAGTTGAGTGTTGAACCACTAAGCGTTGCTAAACCATTCATCCGATTGCGATGAAAATTTGTAGATTTGATGTGTGCATGCCCACGACGGTTTCTGTATACAAAAGTGAGCTCTGGCATCATGAAATTACGCATTGCTAAACCGTTCATGCGATTGCGATGAAACTTTGGGGATTTGATGTGTGCATGCCTACAATGGTGTCTATATACTAACGTATGGCAGATTTTTGCTGCTAGGCCCTGTGGGTGGCTTTATATATATTTGTATGTTTAACCGTAGGTACCTACCCGCTTACTACGAAATATTTTTTTTTCTGTTAGTAAGTCAAGTTAGTTTAACCCGTTAGTTGCATTTGCAACAGGCATAAGCTAGTATATTATATAGTATTGTCTGGTTTCGATCGACCGCTCACTTTTCAGTCAGTGCGAAAATCGACCGTACCGCCCCTCAAGTTTCACCAACCTCAAGGTTCACTTTCGGATGAACCATTTTAATCTTTTTTATGGATCCGAAAATGACCTCTCCGCTCCTCGAGTTTCAAAGACCGCAGAGACCATTATCGGATCCAGGAGAGTTCACCTAAATCGTGTCCCGATTAAGGACCATTTTTCATACAAAAAAACAGATGCACGGTTAACAGCGCACCAAACGGCGAAAACTATAATTAAATCTATCACCTTCGAAGAAATTCGGCCTTAGTTCTATTTCCTGCCGACAGGTTCGCCCATTAAAAACCGTCGCGTTTTTCACGGAATGTAATTAAGACTTTTTTCCATACAAAACTGATTTTGCTCGGAATTTATACTAAATAATTAAACGGCTTCGAGAAAATTCTTGAGAAATTATTTACATTTTACAGGGGCATTACGGAATTAAAGATTACGTTAAAAAAACACCTTCCGGCGGACATGTTTTTGATTAAACATAAGCAATACAAGTTTTATAAACTTTTAAATCCACGACATGACCGCATGTCATTCAAAATGTTTGACAAATTTGCATCAAAGATTGAAATAATTCTGACATTTGTTGAAATTAATCTGTCCTCGACAATGAACAATTTTGCGGCCAGTTAAAATGAATTCTTGGTAGGTACCTACCGGCGTTGAAAGGCGAATAATTTATATGCAGAAAATAAATAGTACCAAGGTATATGAAACCAAATCGTACTACTACGAAGGTATTCAATTCCATAGAAAACTAAATAAAACGATAAAGATTTTATAATGCTGCATTCACATTTAATTCGCCAGTACGTACTTATCAGTGGGAACGGATTTATCGCAAAAAATGAATAAAACGCGTGGCCATAGAACATTCTGAAGTGGAAATTTTTACTTAAGGCAGCATCACAATAGGTTTTACTTAAGGCAAATTCACAATAGGTTTAAATGCAATACTGAGGTTGTGTTGTTTCCACGACACTAAATAATTCAACAACATTTTTTTAAAGTTCATTTTCACGTTCTGTGTA
This sequence comes from Limnephilus lunatus, assembly GCA_917563855.2. Lineage (NCBI taxonomy): Eukaryota > Metazoa > Arthropoda > Insecta > Trichoptera > Limnephilidae > Limnephilus > Limnephilus lunatus. The sequence continues at coordinate 86,306,660 of OU830594.1, read as the reverse complement.
AGTTCTATTCAAGTTCTGTTATTTTATCTGTACATGCCAGTTGCAACATAAAACTGAAATAATTATAGAACTTGAATAGAATTTGAACAGAACTTTAAAATTGAAGGTTTTTTTTTTTTTTTAAATTTTTTTTTTTGCCAAAATGAGTAGGTACTTATGCAAATTATGGGTTGTTATGGCTTCTTATGACTTCTTATGGGTTCTTATAAGTTCTTATGGGTTCTTATGAGTTCTTATGGATTCTTATGGGTTCTTTTCGGTTCTTATAGGTTCTTAAAAGCTCTTATGGGTTCTTATCGGTTCTTATGGGTTCTTATGGGTTCTTATAGATTCTTATAGGGTCTTATGGGTTCTTATAAGTTCTAATGAGTTCTTATGGGTTCTTATAGGTTCTTATCGGTTGTTATGGGTTCTTATGGGTTCCTATGGTTTCTTATGGGTTCTCATGGAAACTTATCGGTTCTTATGGGTTTTTATAAGTTATTATGGGTTTTTATGAGTTCTTTTGGGTTTTTATGGGTTCTTATGTGTTCTTATGAGTTCTTATGAGTTATTATGTGTTCTAATGGGTTCATATGGGTACTTATGGGTTCTTATGGGTTCTTATGAGTTCTTATGAGTTCTTATGAGTTCTTATGAGTTTTTGTGAGTTGTTATGAAATACTATGAATAATAATTTTTTTCTGTAATTTTTTTAACTGCAGTAAATCAAAGTTTCTTGGAAATTCTGATTTACACATTTTTATAATGTTTTTTGTAAAAAAATACAATAAGGGCAGTAGGTACCTACCCGCTTACTATGAAATATATTTTTTCTATTATTATTTAACTCCGATAAATTAAATTTTATTTTGTAAGAAATTAAAAACAATACCTACTAAACACGTACCCGCTTACTATAAAATAATATTTATTCTGTAATGTTTTTCGTCCCGATAAATCAAAGTTTTAGTTTTTATGAAATTCTGAATAATACATTTTTATAGCGTCGATTTTGTGGAAAAGCACAATAAGGGCAGTAGGTACCTAGCCGCTTACTATGAAATAATATATTATCTGTAAGTAAAGTTAGTTTTAACCCGTTAGTTGTTTTGCGACGGGCAAAAGCTGTCTCAAAATAAATTGATGTACTCAGTGAGTATGTACTGAAAGTAGGAACTATTTTTTGATTTATCCACATTCAAACATAGTTTTTATCTTTATATATTCAATATAACACCCGCTCCTCGCTTTATGTTATAACCCGTTAGTTGCTTGCAACGGGAAAAAGCTGTCTCAAAATAAATTGGTGCCGTCAGTGAGTAGGTACTGAAAGTATGAATTAATTTTTCGCCTTATCCACATTCAAACGTCATTTTTTCTTCATATATTTAATTAAACACCCGATCCTCGCTTCATCCACATTCACATGTCAAATCGCATAGTGTTTTAACCCATAAGTTGCATTTGCAACAGGCATAAGCTAGTTATATAGTATTGCTTGGTTTTTCAAAAAACTCACTTTTTCCTTGATGCGAAAATCGACCTCACCGCCCCTCGCGTTTCACCAACCTCAAGGTTCACTTTGGCTCGAAGTCTAGAATTGTCCCTTCGGCTGACACGCGAGAATGGACATTAGCGCTCGCTATTTTGGAACGCTTCAAAGTTCAAAATCCTTCGAAGAGTCGATTATTTTCCAGCCACTAGCAGTTGTTTTTTTTTTGTTAGGGGAAACATTTTTCATCGTTATCAATATGTTTGCCAAAACTTTACGGGAGACATCTAGCGGTGCGGAATACAAGTATGGATTATTCACATTAGAAAAAATCAAATGTCTATCGAATACTGTTGTAGTTCTATTTTCATCCGTTCGAAATGGCAGCTTCGTCTGAATTTAAATAAACACGCTAGCTTCACGATTTTCACAAAAAAAATAGACTAGACAGGAAACTCACATAAAATTGAATTGACACATTTTAAGAGCGAAAAATTATTTAAATTTGCGGCGAAAACTGGAACTACTCATAAAATCACTCAATTCGGCTAGGTTATATTTCCCGCCGACAGGTTCGCCCCTTTAAAAACGTCGGATCGAGAAGGGAAGTAAAAAAAAGTTAGTTTCCCGTACAAAACTGATTTTGCTAGGAATTTATTCTAATTAATTAAACGGCTTCGAGAAAGTTCTTTAGAAAAATTGACATTTTATAGGGGCATTACGGAATTAAAGATTGCGTTAAAAGTACACCTTCCGGCGGAGATGTTTTTTAATAAACATAAACAATACAAGTTTTAGAAACTTTTAAAACCAAAACATGTTTAGCTCCCCCTTGAAAATGTTTCACAATATTGCATTCAAATTCGACATTTTTCTGACATTTGCGAAAAATTCGCTTTCATCGATAAATGCAAATCGTTTGCAGCCTGTAAAATCGGCTGGTATATTAAAATTTTATAATTTTTCTCGAACTTTGCAACACTGAAGATGGAGTCGTGATGGCGTTAAAATCCACTACCACCTTAAAAAAAAGCAGACCCCGCCCTAATAGGTTTTGTATGAAGAATTTTTTTTTTTAATGGCGGATTTCAAATTGCATAGCTCGACAGGGCCTTAATTTAAGCAGGAATTGTGCAAATTTGTGCATCGGTCTTGCCTGTTTAAAAAATATAATTATGGAATATTATCTGTCTGTGTATGATATAGTATAGGTAAGTACCTAATACAAAAGCGCTAGATTTACCCGCGCTTCAACAGCAAATTGAAATGTCAAAAGAAAACGGATCTCTCAGCGGTTTGGGTTGTTGTTTTTCGGGAAACGGCATTGCGGCCGGAAAAACGATTTCAGCTTGGATGTTTTTGAAAAATACGGTACCCGGCAATATTAGGCAACTTTTAAGACCAAAATTTTGTGTTAGTTCCATGTAAAAAATTTCAGGGTCGCCGAAAAACCTATAAAATTTTCCAAAAAAAACAAGAAAATTGGTGTCCATAGATTCACTTCAGTAGGGTGGATATTTACCGGCCAAATTGAAATGTTATTAATTCAGGGTAGGTACCTACTTATCTCGGTAGTATTGCAAATATGACGAGAAAAGCAAAAACATTGCCGGAATTTTGTAAGGAAATGCGCCGGTACCTGCCGGAATGGGTAGTTGGACAATTATTTAGGTTTTTGATGCAATTTAATTTACTAAGGTAATGTTGTTTCCACGTACTGAATAATTTAACAATTTTTTAAAGTTCATTTTCACGTTCTGTGTAAGTTGTGTTTTTTTATCAGTAAATGCCAGTTGCATCATAAAACTGAAATATTTACAGAACTTGAATAGAATTCGAACCGAACTTTTACAGAACGTTAAAATTGACTTGAAAAATTAAAAAAAAAATTATTTCGTTAAACAACCCAGCCTAAATATGAGTTCTTTTTTACGTATGTATGCAAGTACCTATACTCAGAATATAAGTAGGTTCCTACCTGCACATAAACACTCGATATCATCCGACGATATTGCATACGTATTAGTTTTCTAATTTTACAATGAAATTACTCGAAGTTGAACGGAATATTTTTTAAAAGTATTAAATTCATATAGCGCTTTATTTTAAGCAGTAAAACTACTGGTGAGTTCTGGCATTATAAAATTTGTATGAAAATGTACGTACGCTCATAACTTCCGAAGGACTGCAACAAATTGAAAAATTCTTTTTTTGTTGTGTTCGTTATTGTTAGTACAAGGTTTGTATAAAATTACTGGTGAGTTCTAGGATTACGAAATTTGTAAAAAAAAAAATTATAGATGGCGCGCGAGCTGTTTGAAAAATAAATGTACCGGGAATTAGTGTATTAATAATGCGGCAGGTGGGGGGGGGGTGGAAACAGGAAGGGGGGGGGAGGGGAACTCGGGAGGGGGTTTACGATACGGAGAAGCCTAGGAGTGAAGTGGGGGTGAGCTCTGGCAACACGAAATTACGCATTGCTCAACCGTTCATCCGATTGTGATGAAACTTTGGGGATTTGATGTGTGCATTTCTACAATGGTGTTTATATACTAACGTATAGCAGGTTTTTGCTGCTAGGTCCTGCGGACGGCTTTGTACATGGTTGTATGTTTAACCGCTAAGCGTTTCTAAACCATTCATCCGATTGCGATGAAAATTTGAGGATTTGATGTGTGCATGCCCACGACGGTTTCTGTATACAAAAGTGAGCTCTGGCATCATGAAATTACGCATTGCTAAACCATTCATCCGATTGCGATGAAACTTTTAGGATTTGATGTGTGCATGTCTAAAATGGTGTTTATATACTAACGTATGGCAGGTTTTTGCTGCTAGGTCCTGCGGGCGGCTTTATACATAGTTGTATGTTTAACCGCTAAGCGTTGCTAAACCATTCATTCGATTGCGATGAAAATTTGAGGATTTGATGTGTGCATGCCCACGACGGTTTCTGTATACAAAAGTGAGCTCTGGCATCATGAAATTACGCATTGCTAAACCATTCATCCGATTGCGATGAAACTTTGGGGATTTGATGTTTGCATGTCTACAATGGTGTTTATTTACTAACGTATGGCAGATTTTTGCTGCTAGGCCCTGTGGGCGGCTTTATATATATTTGTATGTTTAACCGTAGGTACCTACCAGCTTACTATGGTTTTTTTTTCTGTTAGTTAGTAAGTCAAGTTAGTTTTAACCCGTTAGTTGCATTTGCAACAGGCATAAGCTAGTTATATAGTATTGCTTGGTTTTTCAAAAAACTCACTTTTTCCTTGATGCGAAAATCGACCTCACCGCCCCTCGCGTTTCACCAACCTCAAGGTTCACTTTGGCTCGAAGTCTAGAATTGTCCTTTCGGCTGACACGCGAGAATGGACATTAGCGCTCGCTATTTTGGAACGCTTCAAAGTTCACAATCCTTCGAAGAGTCGATTATTTTCCAGCCACTAGCTTTTGTTTCTTTTTTGTTAGGGGAAACATTTTTCATCGTTATCAATATGTTTGCCAAAACTTTACGGGAGACTTCTAGCGGTGCGGAATACAAGTATGGATTATTCACATTAGAAAAAATCAAATGTCTATCGAATACTGTTGTAGTTCTATTTTCATCCGTTTGAAATGGCAGCTTCGTCTGAATTTAAATAAATACGCTAGCTTCACGATTTTCACAAAAAAAATAGACTAGACAGGAAACTCACATAAAATTGAACTGACACATTTTAAGAGCGAAAAATAATATAAATTTGCGGCGAAAACTGGAACTACTCATAAAATCACTCAATTCGGCTAGGTTATATTTCCCGCCGACAGGTTCGCCCCTTTAAAAACGTCGGATCGAGAAGGGAAGTAAAAAAAAGTTAGTTTCCCATACAAAACTGATTTTGCTAGGAATTTATTCTAATTAATTAAACGGCTTCGAGAAAGTTCTTGAGAGAAATTGACATTTTATAGGGGCATTACGGAATTAAAGATTGCGTTAAAAGTACACCTTCCGGCGGAGATGTTTTTTAATAAACATAAACAATACAAGTTTTAGAAACTTTTAAAACCAAAACATGTTTAGCTCCCCCTTGAAAATGTTTCACAATATTGCATTCAAATTCGACATTTTTCTGACATTTGCGAAAAATTCACTTTCATAGATAATGTTAATTGTTTGCAGCCTGTAAAATCGCTTATAAAATTCGGCAGATATTTAAATTTTCCCCAACTGTGCAACACTGAAAATGGAATGATATTCCAATTCTCAACATACCACCTCAAGCCCTCGGCAAGGCCAGGACAGCTTATTTGTATGGAATTTTTTTTAAAAACGATGCCTTTATTCGATTTTCAGGCCTGGTTTGAGGTGCTTTTTGACAATGTTTTCCGTTGGTCTTGCCAGCATTGAAAAAAATAATTTTAGAATATTGAGATGAACTAGGTAGGGACCCGATAAATTATATCTACCAGTATTTATTTATATTATTATTACATATGAATTGTCGAAATATGTCCGCACATAACTTCCAAACGATTGAACCAAATTGAATAATTCTTTTTACGTTGTGATCCTTATTGTTTGGACAAGGTTTTTATAAATTTACCGGTGAGCTCTAGCATTATTAAATTTGAATAAAATGAATTACCGAAGTTTATGTACGCTCATAACTTCCGAAATACTGGAACAAATTGGAAAATTCTTTTTTTGTTGTGTTCGTTATTGTTAGGGCAAAGTTTGTATTAAACTAATGGTGAGCTCTGGCATCATGAAATTTGTATTAAAATGAATCCCCGAAATGCATGTACGCTTATAACTTCTGAACGACTGCACCAAATTGGATAATTCTTTTTATGTAGTTATTGTTATTGTTAGGACAAGGTTTTTATATAACTAATTGCGAGAACTGGCATTATGAAATTTGTATAAAAATTAATCGCCGAAAAGTATGTACACGCATAACTTTCTAACGACTGCACTAAATCGGATAATTCTTTTTATGTTGTGTTGGTTATTAGCTGGTGAGCACTGTCATTAAGAAATTTGTACAAAAAATTTCAATAGGTGGCACGCGAGATGTTTGAAAACTAAATGTACCGGGAATGAATGTATGAAACGCGGGAGTTGTGGGAAGGGGAAACAGGGAGGGGGGAGGGGATTTCGGGAGGGGGTTTACGGGACGGAGATGGGGGGGGGGTGATGTGAAGGGGGGGGAAGGGGAGGGGGGTGGAGTGGAAATGCGAGAAGGGAAGAGGACGCGGGAGAGGAAGGGGGGGGGGATGGGGAACGGGACGAATGGGAAAGGACACGCAGGAAGATTTTTTTATTAAATGGCATAGTTACGCATGCCGGGTAACAGGTATCTTTTATATATGTAAAAATCAAAAAATGTTTGCATGTATGTATGTATGTCCGCTTAGCGTTGCTAAACCATTCATCCGATTGCGATAAAACTTTTGGGATTTGATGTGCGCATGCTTGCGATGGTTTCTGTATACAAAAGTGAGCTCTGGCATCATGAAATTACGCATTGCTAAACCGTTCATCCGATTGCGATGAAACCTTGGGGATTTGATGTGTACATGCCTACAATGGTGTCTATATACTAACGTATGGCAGGTTTTTGCTGCTAGGCCCTGCGGGCGGCTTTATGTTTGTTTGTATGTTTAACCGCTAACCGTTGCTACACCATTCATCCGATTGCGATGAAAATTTGAGGATTTGATGTGTGCATGTCCCCGACGGTTTCTGTATGCAAAAGTGAGCTCTGGAATCATGAAATTACCCATTGCTTAACCGTTCATCCGATTGCGATGAAACTTTGGGGATTTGGTGTGTGCATGCCTACAATGGTGTCTATATACTAACGTATAGCAGGTTTTTGCTGCTAGCCCCTGCGGGCGGCTTTATATATATATTTGCATGTCTAACCGCTAAGCGTTGCTAAAACATTCATCCGATTGCGATGAAACTTTGAGTTTTGAATTTTTCGCCTTATCCACATTCAAACGTCGTTTTTTTCTTCATATATTTAGTTAAACACCCGCTCCTCGCTTCATCCACGTTCACACGTCAAATCGCATAGTGTTTTAACCCGTTAGTTGCATTTGCAACAGGCATAAGCTAGTTATATATTAATGCTCAGTTTTTCGAAAAACTCACTTTTCGCTTGATGCGAAAAACGACCGCACCGCCCCTCGCGTTTCACCAACCTCAAGGTTCACATTGGGTTGGAGACGCAAAAATGCCGCTGGCACGCCAAAACGACCTCCAGGCAGTTTGATTTTCGCACACCTGAAGGTTCACTCTCCCTCAAAGGCCCGCGGCACACCCTTTGTATGGGAAAAATTCAGCCAAAAAATGTGCCAGTCTTCTCAAACGAGAATGGACCTCGGCGCTCGGCATTTCGGAACAATTTAAAGTTCACAATCCTTTGAATTTGTTTGACACTAGCTTTTGTTTCTGAGAGACCGTTTACTGAGGAGGTGAAATTCAATCGCGGAAATAGAGTATTTTGTAGACAAAAAAACGTCGCTAGCGATTTATTTTCTCATACGAATTAACGGCGAAAACTGGAACTTCTCATTAAATCAACCAATTCGGCTCAGTTATAGTTCCCGCCGACAGGTGTCAGGTCTCAAAAAAATATTTCAAAACAGGCTTCAGTTTCAATGCAAAAGAAAGAGCTAGGAATATTGATTTAGTTCAAGATACTGAAATGTCAAAACAAAACGGATCTCTCAGCGGTTTGGGTTGTTGTTTTTTGGAAAATGGCATTGCAGCCGAAAAAACGATCCCCGGTTAGATGTTTTTGAAAAATTCGGTACCCGGCAATATAAGACAACTTTTGATAACGATATAAAGTGTCCGTCCCATGTAAAAAAGTTCAGGGTCGCCGAAAAACCTATAAAATTTTCCAAAAAAAACAAGAAAATTGGTGTCCATAGATTCACTTCAGTAGGGTGGATATTTACCGGCCAGTACATTGAAATGTTATTAATTCAGGGTAGGTACCTACTCATCTCGGTAGTATTGCAAATACGATGAGAAAAGCAAAAACATTGCCGGAATTTTGTAAGGAAATGCGCCGGTACCTGCCGGAATGGGTAGTTGGACAATTATTTAGGTTTTTGATGCAATTTAATTTACTAAGGTAATGTTGTTTCACCGATACTGAATAATTTAACAATTTTTTTAAGTTCATTTTAACGTTCTGTGTAAGTTCTATTTTTTTTATCAGTAAATGCCAGTTGTATCATTAACAAAAATATCTATAGAACTTGAATAGAATTCGAACCGAACTTTTACAGAACGTTAAAATTGACTTGAAAAATTGAAGAATTTTTAATTTTGTTAAACAACTCAGCCTAAATATGTGTTGTTTTACTCACATTTTTTGCACTCGGAATTTAGGTAGGTACCCACCTGCACATAAAAACTCGATATCATCCAACTATATTGCATACGTATTAGTTTTCTAATTTTACAATGAAATTACTCGAAGTTGAACGGAATATTTTTTTAAAAGTATTAAATTCATATAGCGCTTTATTTTAAGCAGTAAAACTACTGGTGAGTTCTGGCATTATAAAATTTGTATGAAAATGTACGTACCCTCATAACTTCCGAAGGACTGCAACAAATTGAAAAATTCTTTTTTTGTTGTGTTCATTATTGTTAGTACAAGGTTCGTATAAAATTACTGGTGAGTTCTGGCATTACGAAATTTGTAAAAAAAAAAATTATAGGTGGCGCGCGAGCTGTTTGAAAAATAAATGTACCGGGAAGTAGTGTATGTAATGCGGCAGGTGGGGGGGGTGGAAACAGGAAGGGGAGGAGGGGGACCTCGGAGGGGGGAGGGGAACTCGGGAGGGGGTTTACGATACGGAGAAGCCTAGGAGTGAAGTGGGGTGAGGGAAGGTGAGGGAGGCGGAGTGGAAAGGGGAAGAGGACGCTGGCGAGGAAGGGGGGGGGGGGGGAAGGGTATCGGAACAAATGAGAAAGGACACGCAGGTAGAAACATTTTCTTTATTAAATGGTATCGCAACGCATGCCGGGTACCAGCTATCTTCTATATATATAAAAATCAAAAAAATGTTTGGCTGTATGTATGTCCGCTATGCGTTGCTAAACCATTCATCCGATTGCGATGAAACATTGGGAATTTGATGTGCGCATGACTGCTATGGTTCCTGTATACAATAGTGAGCTCTGGCAACACGAAATTACGCATTGCTCAACCGTTCATCCGATTGTGATGAAACTTTGGGGATTTGATGTGTGCATTTCTACAATGGTGTTTATATACTAACGTATAGCAGGTTGTTGCTGCTAGGTCCTGCGGACGGCTTTATACATAGTTGTATGTTTAACCACTAAGCGTTGCTAAACCATTCATCCGATTGCGATGAAAATTTGAGAATTTGATGTGTGCGTGCCCACGACGGTTTCTGTATACAAAAGTGAGCTCTGGCATCATGAAATTACGCATTGCTAAACCATTCATCCGATTGCGATGAAACATTGGGGATTTGATGTGTGCATGTCTACAATGGTGTTTATTTACTAACGTATGGCAGGTTTTTGCTGCTAGGTCCTGCAGGCGGCTTTATACATAGTTGTGTGTTTAACCGCTAAGCGTTGCTAAACCATTCATCCGATTGCGATGAAAATTTGTAGATTTGATGTGTGCATGCCCACGACGGTTTCTGTATACAAAAGTGAGCTCTGGCATCATGAAATTACGCACTGCTAAACCGTTCATCCGATTGCGATGAAACTTTGGGGATTTGATGTGTGCATGCCTACAATGGTGTCTATATACTAACGTATGGCAGGTTTTTGCTGCTAGGCCCTGTGGGCGGCTTTATGTATATTTGTATGTTTAACCGTAGTTACCTACCCGCTTACTATGAAATTTTTTTTTTCTGTTAGTAAGTCAAGTTAGTTTTAACCCGTTAGTTGCATTTGCAACAGGCATAAGCTAGTACTATATATTAATGCTCAGTTTTTGAAAAAACTCACTTTTTCCTTGATGCGAAAATTGACCTCACCGCCCCTCGCGTTTCACCAACCTCAAGGTTCACTTTGGCTTGGCGACGCAAAAATGCCGCTGGCACGCCAAAACGACCTCTCCGATCCTCGAGTTTTGCACACCTCAAGGTTCAATTTTGTTCAAAGGGAATTATCCCGACGCCTGACACGCGAGAATGGACATTAGCGCTCGCTATTTTGGAACGCTTCAAAGTTCACAATCCTTCGAAGAGTCGATTATTTTCCAGCCACTAGCTTTTGTTTCGTTTTTGTTAGGGGAATCATTTTTCATTGTTATCAATATGTTTGCCAAAACTTTACGGGAGACTTCTAGCGGTGCGGAATACAAGTATGGATTATTCACATTAGAAAAAATCAAATGTCTATCGAATACTATTGTAGTTCTATTTTCATCCGTTCGAAACGGCAGCTTCGTCTGAATTTAAATAAATATGCTAGCTTCACGATTTTCACAAAAAAAATAGACTAGACATGAAACTCACATAAAATTGAACTGACACATTTTAAGAGCGAAAAATTATATAAATTTGCGGTGAAAACTGGAACTACTCATAAAATCACTCAATTCGGCTGGGTTACATTTCTCGCCGACAGGTTCGCATTTAAAAAAAAAAAACACAAATTAGGCCTTAGTTTCAATGCAATGGAAAATACTAGAGAGAATGTTGATACATTGAAGCTTTCACCCACCTATTCCCACCCCGGTATAGGCGACTTATGGTCGCCCCTTCGGAGTTCTCGCAAGAATCTAATTTTTTTAATGAACGACTCTACATTTAAAATATGTAACGATTCTAGAACTTCAATGTCCCCGCATACGTTGTTAGAGGGCGGTATGCAGGCGCGCCTACAGGAATGTACTGTGATGGTCAATTCTAAAATTCTAAAGCCCATGAAGGTAATCACTGCTAAAGCAGTGAGCCCCATGGACAGTCAAACAAGGTGTTAGTAACAAAACTAGGTAATAGAGAAAATATAAGGAAAAAACAAAATGAACGACAACCGTCATGAGTGGGAAGCTCATGGCGGCGAAGGACCACACAATGATCCAGCAGGCAGCACCGTGCACTGTACATAAAAAAAGGAAGAAAAAATAAACGTATATACAATGTAGAACTGGTGTTACCGAAATCCAGCCACCGGCAGTCCCAGAGACAGTGAAGAAGGCTGGTTGTCAGGCCTCCCGATAACCGGCAGCATCGTCCGTAAGCCAGCTACCCGGTGGTGCCTAGACGAGGAGTGTGTGGAAATCAAAAAGAAGACCCTAGGGAGAGAAGCGTCGGGTCGCTGGAGGCGGGACGGACAGCTTTCGGATGACGTTTAGCCCTCTCCCCAACCTCTTCATGTCACGAGGGTTAGCGCGGTGGCCGGGTGCAGCCCCACCAGTTCCAAGAGATCGGCCATGGCACGTACACGGGGACACGTTCTAGGGTCCAACCCCTTAAATGGGGATAAGGACGATACAAAACGGGCAACGGAGTTCAGTTCTCACTCGCTAAACAAAACTAAAAGAAATGACAAAATAAAAATAATAAAAAACAGTAAGGCAACCAAGAAAACCAAAATAATATGAAATAGGCATGTGCGTTTAATTACGCTATATGTATCAGGAACCAAAGAGCCTAAAGTATAAATAAAAATGTTTAAGAAAATATGTGTAAAAAAAAAAAAAGAAGACATGAGCGTAAAATCACGCGGACATGTGTGAACATAATAGTGCTAATAGAAAAATCAAGATGTAAAAAATAAAAACAGCATAAAATTACATATGCAAAAAAAAGCAAACTGTAAAAAAAACCTAAAAAATAAACATACTGTACAGTATTCAATTATAAAAGTCGAGGGTATAAACAATAAACATAAAAGTGTAAAATAAAAAACAAAGAAAAAAAAACAAAAAAAACTGTACATCCTTGGCAAATTAAGATGATAGAGTCATATGGGATAGTCCGTGGTAAAACAGGAACAAGTACACCTGGTGTCAAAGTAAACTAGTCAGCGACTAGTCAGTTCAGGCCATCTCTCAACCCAGATCCTTGCAAATTTCTTCAGACACTCGAAGTTCGTCTTATTCGAAACCAGATCAGTATTCCATACTGGTCTGATAGGTACGTCCAAACCATCGAGCATTTCCTCTCTCGCATCCGTCAAGATCTCACAGTGCCACAGAATGTGCTCGGCTGACTGGTTCGTCGATCCGCATGCGCAGTTGAGGTGGGGAGACAGGGCGAGGGTGTAAAGTCTCCCCCTGAATTCCCCATGCCCGGACAGAAGCTGGGTGATGTGGTGGTCCAGTTGTAAATATGCCCCTTTTATTCTGATTTTAACTGATGGGAAGAAGGAGAAGGTCCATATTCCCATATTCAAGCTATCCCAACGGACCTGCCACTCTTGGAGCGACAGATCCCTCATTTGACGGAGCAGTCCAGGGAGGGTCCCCGGCCCGCCCGGTGTCAGAACAACACCTAGGTGAGTGGCCGGCGTTCCTCTAGTTAATTTCTGCTTAGTGAGCACTTCCCTAATTTCCAGATCGATTGGCAATATGCCAGCCAAAACGGGTAAAGCGTCCGAAGCAACGGTTCTATACGCGCCAGAGAGTGCCAGCAAGGGGGTTCGTTGGCCACGCCTGAGAGCTAAGAGAATCAGCGAGTTGTCCAGGCGGTGCTCCCACACAGAGGCGGCATACGAGACTTGCGCCACGTACACACACCTATATAGCGTTCGCAAAGCCGGATTTCGCAATCCCCACTCAGATGTAGAGAGTCTCCTCAGCTTCAAGAAGAAAACCTGGGCCTTGCTGGATACTTCTTTAACGTGAGCCAGAAAAGAGGACGATCGATCTAGTGTAACGCCTAAATATTTAACAGTTTCGCAAAATCGGACAGTAGAATCCCCCATTTTGATGACAGGATTTCTTTTTCTGCTGAGAAAGCCCTTCATCAGGAGGCCCTGGGTCTTGTGGGGAGCGAAGGTCATCTTGTTTCTTTTCCCCCAATCGAGGAACATGTTCAAACCTTCACTGCCTTTGCTCTCAACTTCCTTTCTGCTGTCCCCAGCGACCAGATACGTTTTGTCATCAGCGTAGTCGACAGCGATACATCCTTCAGGCAAGGGTAACCTGGAGGAGTCGTCAAAGTTGATGTTCCACAGGTCAGGTCCAAGAATGGAGCCCTGCGGGCATTCCATGTCAGCTTCCCTCTGGATCAAAAAGTCTCCGAAGCAAATCGTGATAGTACGATTGGAAAGGTAATCGTCGATTGCTTGGAACAAAAGTTTGGAACACTGCCTGTTTTTCACCTTTGTCCGTATCATGTCCCACCACGCGTGATCGAAGGCACCAGTGATATCGAGGAAGAGTGCAACTACATACCTCTTTGGACAAGCCTTCACCCAGTCAAGCACATACGACAGGGCGTGCACCGTGGATCTACCGGGGACGAAGCCGAACTGCAGGTCACTTGCCGGAGACAGGGTTTGCCGAAGTCGCTCTCGTATCAGTTTCTCCAGAATTTTGCCGAGTACTGGGAGGAGGGTAATTGGCCGGTACGCCTTGATGTCGGTCAGTGGTTTTCCGTTCCCCTTTGGTATGATCCGGAGCACGCCGCGCTTCCACTCGGAGGGGAAAACTCCTCTCCTCAGGCACGTGTCCATCACCTGGAAGAGCTCTTCCTTGGCGTGGACCCAGACTTGCTTTGCAATCACGCCATTGAGCCTATCATGCCCTGGTGCCTTCTTAGGACCCAAACCCTTAATTATCACATCAATTTCAGCTTTAGTGACTCTAGTGAAGTTAGCCTCTTGGGCGAGGTCTCTAGGTGGTAGCCGTGCTAGATTTCTAATCTGTTTATGGTGGTCACTTTCCCCAACTACTGACTCTAAAGGAACTAACTCGCCCAATAGTGTCTTGAGAGTGGAGGCCACGTCCACAGTCTCAGCGTTCCTCCCATCTGTGAACCCAATTACTGTTGACAAATACCGATCAGAACCTTTCCCGGATTTTCCAATCGCGCTGTGGATTTCCCACGGGTTGGCGTTACCCACGTCTTTAACCCAGTTATGCCAAGCAGCTCGTTTCGCTCGAAGGACGGCCCGTTTGAAGGCCGACCTGGCAGACCTGAGGCTCGCCTGAAGAGCAACCGTCTCCTCCTCCGTACAGTTGCCACTCCTGGACAGCCCTAGCGCCCTGCAGGCCCTCTTGAAGGCCCCCTTCAGCGAAGTCAGCTCAGGTGACCACCACGGCGTTTTAATACTCGTCTTCGGGTTTAATCTTCCTAAAGACGAGTTGGCGGCAGATACAACCGCCCTATTGAAAAAATTTCCCAAATTGTCCGGATCGGTAGCTGCTACGTGTTGAAAATCCCTTAAAGTATCTTGTAGCGCTTTCCCAAAGTTATCCCAATTCGCCCTAGTGGTGTTGAAGTTCCAGGAGGATCTTGGAGCTTCTGTTTTCCTAACACCAACTGTAAAAGTAATCAATCTATGATCCGAATTTATTGCGCACTCATGGACTGTCCACTTTGAAATCCTTGTCGCAACAGATCCAGAGCAGAGAGTTAGATCAATGTTGCTCTCACCATGAGTGTTCGAAAATGTATAAAAAGAACTCTGTTCATTAATGATACTAAGACCTTGCGCGGCAATCAGGTCCTCAACGGCGTCTGACCGTTCCGTTCTACAATCACTAGTTTCGAACCATAATGGTGAGCGTGCATTAAAGTCACCTCCGATAACTATGTTACGGCCTTTAAGCGCGTTGAGCGCGCGCGTCAGACTCAGGATGTGGGGTCCTACCGGGTTCCCAAATTTAAAGTAGACTGAGATCAAGAAGATCTCAGTATCGCCAAATCTAATACATACACAGGTTTGGAACTCGTCAGAGAGACCAGCCAGAAGGAGGGGACTGATCAACGAAGTGTTGACCAGGACACCCGCCCCCGGCGAGCGGCCCACTTCAAGTACCGCACCCGGAAAATTAATGGGGGTGTTACCTTCCCAAGTGTACTGTTCCTGAATGTGCATGATGTCGATGTGGTGGTCAGACATGACCTTTAGCACCTCCAGCGTGGCCATTCAGGATCTCTGAAGGTTAATCTGGCCAAAGGAAAGGGGACTACGAGGATCCATAGTCCGTCATGCGGAAGGCTGCTTCAACCGCTGCTTTCTGGGCCGGACAGTCCCTATCACCTGTTGGGTGATCTGCCGGTTTTTTAAAGCGCGTACAGGTGGCGCAGACAGCGGGTAGTGCCTTCTTGGAGCAATCTTCAAAGCCATGACCCACTGCGGCGCAGTGTCGGCAAGATTCCTTCTCTTGAGAGCAACTTTTGGAGATGTGACCATATTGGTGACATTTGTAACACCTAGTGGCTCCAGTGTAATCGCGGGTCCGACAAGCATTCCACCCAAGGAAGCACATCCCGCTGTCTATAAGTACCTTCCTGGCAGCCGGGTGGCACGTCAGGACCATGTTCATGGTGCCGGTGTCTCTCTTTCCAAAGAGGGACACCCTCCTCATCGTACAGAGGTGGTCCTCCAAAGTCAGGGGGGTACGTCCTTCCAGGTTGTTATCGAAGATCTCGGTGAAGAGAGCTGGATCAGCAGTGGATTCTCCCTTTGGTACATTGTACAGGACAATCTTTGGTAATCGTCCTAGAGGGTTAACTATTTTCAAGCCGCTAGCTGCCAACTTGGATCCAGCCTTCAATATGTTCTCCAGATCCTTTTTTCTTTTGGCTTGGAGAGCCATGCCCGCACCTTTTATCTTCCTGACTCTGACGACTTGGAAGTCATCAACCCTAGGGTTAATTACTTTCTCCAGGTGCTTTTGCGTTCCCTCGGAGGTTTTCCCTTCTGGAACATCCGGATACACCAAAACTGTAAGAGGTTTGGGCGGCAAAGGGCGTTCATACCCGTTAATCAGGACCTTTTTGGACGAAGGTAGGCCGGCCGCGGCTGTAGCGTATGATCTAGTAGGGGGTGCGTTAGCAGTGAGTGGACGCGTCGTGATGGCTTTATCCAGTTTGACGTTCATGAGCTCCTGCGCATGAAGTAGATCTTCAATTGTGGTGTTCTTGGTGTTGGAGGTGTTCAGATCTAGCATGAGGTGTGTTATGCCTGACATCAATTCATCAAGAATGTCATTCAGAGCACTCTTGTCCGCTTTGTTAAGCCTATTGGATCCATCCATAATTATAGTACGGATCCTGTGGCATTTAGCCATAGCCGGAATCACCTTCTGTTGGTTGACATTAGGGGAGTCAGACAGACGCTGACGCTTCTTATTAGCTAAGTTGGGAGAGATGTGTTGCACTATTGTGATGGATTCACTACTGCGACCGGGGTTGGCGGCTTCCAGCTCCATTTCCGACTCTTCTTGGTCACTCCCAATGTCCTCGACGTGAGCAATTCTGTTTTTTTTTTTTTATCTTTTTGGATGTCCTCTGACTGATACTAGGGGCACATTCACTAATCTTCTTGCTAAGATCATCCATTTTTAGTGAAAGTCTTTGTCGTTGCGCTTCTAGCGATCGGACACGGTCGGGACCAGGTCCATTTGAGTCGCCGGACGATTCTGAGTCCGAACCCATCTTTACTTTTTTTCCCTAGAATTTCCCTCGAAATTCTAACATTTCCCCAAAAATGGGGAAAAATATGGGGAAAAAATATAAAAAATGGGGTGGGGGGGGAGTTCAAAACTGGGGGGGGGGGGTAGCACAGTTACGGACAGACGTCCGAAATCGGTGTCCAAATGGGCGACAAATGGTAAAAAACTTTAGCTGCTAATAAGTCGCGCAGGAGTAACACTACAAAAATGTATAAAGTATCACTAGACGCGGAATTGTGTACCGCGTCGATTGGGATATATCCCGGGTCCGATGGAGCACGTTGATGGAGAATGTTGATACAGGTCAGTTATCAGTTATCCGAGATGTCAAAACAAAACGGATCTCTCAGCGGTATGGGTTGTTGTTTTTTGGAAAATGGCATTGCAGCCGAAAAAACGATCCCCGATTAGATGTTTTTGAAAAATTCGGTACCCGAAAACATTCCGCCACTTTTGATAACAATATGACGTGTCCGTCCCATGTAAAAAAGTTCAGGGTCGCCGAAAAACCTATAAAATTTTCCAAAAAAAACACGACAATATGCGCCCATAGATTCACTTCAAATTGAAATGTTATTCATTCAGGGTAGGTGCCTACTTATTTCGGTAGTATTGCAAATATGATGAAAACAGCAAAAACATTGCCGGAATTTTGTAAGGAATGCGTAGGTACTTACCGTAAAGGGTAGCTACACAATTATTTAGGGTTTAATGCAATTTTATTTACTAAGGTAATATTGTTTTCACGATGCTGAATAATTTAACAATTTTTTAAAGTTCATTTTCACGTTCTGTGTAAGTTATGTTTTTTTTTGATCAGTAAATGACAGTTGCATCATAAAACTGAAATAATTACAGAACTTGAATAGAAATTGAACCGAACTTTTACAGAACGTTAAAATTGACTTGAAAAATTGAAGAATTTTTAATTTTGTCAAACAACCCAGCCTTAATATGAGTTCTTTTTTACGTATGTATGCAAGTACCTACACTCAGAATATAAGTAGGTTCCTACCTGCACATAAACACTCGGTATCATCCGACGATATTGCATATGTATTAGTTTTCTAATTTTACAATGAAATTAACTGAAGTTGAATGAGGTATTTTATTTAAAGTATTAAATTAACATAGCTTTTTTTTAAGCAGTAAAACTACTGGTGAGTTCTGGCATTATAAAATTTGTATGAAAATGTACGTACGCTCATATCTTCCGAACGACTGCAACAAATTGAAAAAATCTTTTTTTGTTGTGTTCGTTATGGTTAGTACAAAGTTTGTATAAAACTACTGGTGAGTTCTGGCAATACGAAATTTGTATAAAACAATTTAATAGGTGGCGCGCGAGCTGTTCGAAAACTAAATGAACCGGGAATTAGTGTATGTAATGCGGCAGGGGGGGGAGGGAAACAAGAAAAGGGGGGGGGAACCTGGGAGGGGGGAGGGGAACACGGGAGGGGGTTTACGAGACGGAGAAGGGGAGGAGTGAAGTGGGGGGAGGGAAAGTGAGGGAGGCGGAGTGAAAACGCGAATGGGGAAGAGGACGCGAGTGAGGAAGAGGGGGGGGGGCGGAAGTGGATCGGGACAAATAAGAAAGGACACGCAGGTAGAAACATTTTCTTTATTAAAAGGCATAGCAAGGCATTCTGGGTACCAGCTATCTTCTAAATATAAAATCAAAAAAATGTGTGCATGTATGCATGTATGTCCGCTATGCGTTGCTTAACCATTCATCCGATTACGATGAAACTTTGGGGATTTGATGTGTACAATGGTGAGCTCTGGCATCATGAAATTACGCATCGCTAAACCGTTCATACAATTGCGATGAAAATTTGAGGATTTGATGTTTGCATGCCCACGACGGTTTCTGTATACAATAGTGAGCTCTGGCATCATGAAATTACGCATTGCTAAACCGATCATCCGATTGCGATAAAGCTTGAGGGATTTGATGATTGCATGCCCCAAATGGTGTCTATATACAACCGTATGACAGGTTTTCGCTGCTAGGCCCTGCGGGCGGCTTTATATGTGTTTGTATGTTTAACCGCTAAGCGTTGCTACACCATTCATCCGATTGCGATGAACCTTTGGGTTTTGATGGGTGCATGCCTGCGATGTTGTCTATATACTAACGTATGACAGGTTGTTGCTGCTAGGCCCTGCAGGCGGCTTTTTATGCATTTGTATGTTTAACCGCTAAGCGTTGCTAAACCATTCATCCGATTGCGATGAAACTTTGGGTTTTTATGTGCGCATGCCTACCATGCCTGCAGGGCAGTTGGTTGCCTACCCGCTTAGTATGAAACAATATTTTTTCTGCAGTTTTTTTAACAACAATACATCAAAGTTTTAGTTTCTTAGAAATTCTGATTTATACACTTTTATAGCGTTGTTTTTGTGAAAAATTATAACAAAGTATCTATTAAGTACCTACCCATTTACTATTAAATAATATTTTTCTGTAATTTTTTTAACTGAAATAAATCAAAGTTTTAGTTTCATAGAAATTCTGACTTATACATTTTTATACCGTCGTTTTTGTGAAAAAATACAACCACGTTCCTTCTAAGCACCTACTCGTGCACTATGAAATAATTTTTTTCTCTAAGTTAGTAAGTCAAGTTAGTTTTAACCCGTTAGTTGCTTTGCAACAGGCATAAGCTAGTTTTATATTATAATGATGTGAATAACCTTCAAAAGTTATTAAGGATAGTTGTTCTTATAAAAAAATGATGAATTTTGATTTACATTCAATTTTAAATAAATTAAATTGAGTTTTACGAACTAAACAAAAAGGCTATTAATAAATAAACTAGATTTTGCTCATAATCCACCTTCACAATAACTAGCAGGCAGATTAAATATCATGTTTTTCCATGGCTTCTACCATCGCTCTATTATGATGGTCAGTTTTGTGCTAAGGTTCTTTCACCCGGTTTCAAATCAATTTTTAAAATGAATTATTTATTGAAACACTTTCTGTTCAGGTTTTCAGATAAAGAGAATTTTCTCTCACGTGTCATCACGGCCATTCCAAGACCACTAATTTGTCTCCACAAAGGAAAACCATCAGTATAATAGCGTTCCCATGGAGAAATGGTTCTCTTAACAACCAAAGACAATATGAAGTAGGTAAACAATGGAGACAGTATCAAGGCTAGGATTGGGTTGGATGAGATTTGTTGAGGGCAAATACCCAAAATGGATAATGCTCTAAATGCCTGGAATGTGAATGACACAGTTAAAAAAACTGTACATTATTGATTTATTATTTGATTGTAACTTTTGCAATTATAAAATTTCGGCACAACCGTGTCTTCATTTGGGAAATGTAATAGGAAAATGCGACTGTGTCGAAACCATTTGTCTCGTTGTTTTAAATAAATAACAACTAGCTGACCCGACGAACTGCGTACCAATGTTTTGACAGCTATTCAGCTATTCGGGCGGAGACAAATCTAACAAATCAATGATCATAAAAATCGGTTCAGCCGTTCTCGAATTATAAATGGTGTGACCCTACCCAACTTTTTTTAACATATTAAGATATTATAACATTTTGTTTTGTTGCGTCATAATTGGGGACGTTCTTGTATTAAAAATATAAACATTTCTTTTTATGAAGCAACCAGCTATCGATTTTTTATTCTACACGGTTTGATGTTTTCGAGGGATGAAACATAAATTCAATTTTAATAAACTTCAGCCTAAAAGAATATTTTAATATTTGACATAACGTAAAATAAAAAAATTGAAATTCGAAGCTTTCTGTTTCGAATATTTTCTTTTCCTTTAGGTAAGCAAGAAGACATTTCTAATTAAAAAAAAATCCATGTTTTTTCATCGAGCCACATCTTTTAATGTAAATGTTTCTAGTTTAATGGTGAAATCTTCTACTACCGAAATCCTTTACTATTATCCTTTGTTAACAGCTTCTGTTGGTAAAAAAAGTAGATGTAGGTACAACATATTGAAATTTTATGTCGGTTTAAAAATTGAGAATTTAGACTTGCTTAAATTTTATCCAACAATTCTATTAGATTAATCGTGCGACTTTTTTCAAAGTACGAGATAAAAAAGGAACTTAATATTACATTACATTATTTTTTTTAATTCAAAATATTATTTTATAACTCTATAAAACATTATTGTACTATAGTTTATGTAATATGGCAGACTGGGATTGCACTTCCCTCCCAACTCCGCTGGAATAAAAACATAAATAAAAATAACACGTTATACATTTTTAATTTCATAAATTATTTTATTTTAACTACAACATTTTTACCTTATAAACAAGATATTTATCATTTATTGCGCTTTATTTCACCGCCCCGGACACCACTCATTGGAACACCTCTGCCACTGGGTCACCCAAAGTGGTTCGCTAAGTTTGATAACTTAGCAGGAGTATCACAATTCATGGGGTGATATGCCATATTTGGAGAGGCCAGTTGAGGGAAAGCTGGTCGCTCGATCTGTCTCCTAGCACCGCAGTTGGAGAGATGGATGCATACGTCTTTCACTCCTAAACTTACTGACTCTCAGATTCTTACTCACTTCTTACACCCTTGTCCTCTTTAGATAATCATATCATGCATTTACTTAAAATACCCTTCACACAGCTTTCGTAGAGGTGATGTAAGCCCTAAGATAAATTATTTTCCTCATGGAATACTTCTTAAATCTGATGTTAAAAAATCATTTTGGTCTTGCATTATTTATCATATTATAAAACATTAATCTTGTTTTTTAAAAAATACCCGAATTATGACATTGAGAGTAGCAAATCCACCATTAGTCGATATAGGTTCCAGAATTAATGGTATGTATCAGGGTTCCATTTTCGATGGTCATTTCAGGCCGCTGGCGCTGGTTCCGGAGAAGGGGAGGGAAAGGTAGGAGAAGGAAGGGGTTTGGGGTTGGGCTTTAACGAGGAGACGGCTCTGTGTGGCGTTGACAATTCGACTAAAACAATTATCATTTTATATAAAGGACCAAGAGGTATTCGGGGATGTATGAAGAGTGAATGTTTTCGGCCACCAACATTACATAATTACTTCCTTTACCAACAAACGAGAAATCAAAATATTTAAAAAAAATAAATTTAAGACATTATCTTCATTAAATTCTGCTGTCCAAATCCAAAAATATTTTTGAACTCCTCCTGCACGTCGCTTTATACGTCAGAACTTTGGGTTTAGTACACTGCATCCCAATGATATAAGATAAAAGTCGCCTACAATAACTCTTTTCGCAAACTTTCCGCCTGGTAAGTTTATGGCGCAGATTGCGCCAACGAATAATCCAATCATCACCTGGCCTTCTGGAGTCAAGAGACGGTAGAATACCATCCGTAAACATCTTTTTGCCTTTATTTTAGTGTTTAATTTTTTTTCAGTTTCTGATTTCATGTTTTTAATGCTTATTCATTTTTTAAATTTTATTTATATTTTGCTTTATACTTTTAACCTCGTCTTATTGATTATCTTTATTTTAGTATTTATAATTATATTGCACTACCCTTGCATATATTATGGATTAAACTTTTATTATTAGTATCATTAACTCCATGTAAGAGGCCCTGAAGAAAATAATTTCCCTCTAGTCCTATTTCATCTTTGGGGATATTGCGTGGTGGATTTTTAAAGGAAAGGAAAGAGAGAAAGTTCTTGGAAGAAAAAAAGTATGAGGAGTGGACAGTTATCTGGGGGTTAGTTTGTCCAGGAGTGACGAAAAAAAGAATTCCTCCCATTGCGGTGCAAGGTGATCTTCCGAGAGAGCCCTGTTAAAGAGATCAATAATTCTCCCTCAACCAGTCTCTCCCAATCCAAACTGCCACATTTTTGTGGGCAAATGCATCTTCCACCTTAACAAACCTCACCCCCATGAAGCCACGCACCCCTAAACGTAGTGAACCACTTATGGTGACCTATGGTATAGGTGTTGATTATCCAATAAATGGTTCCCATACCATGGAATCCATTTTGTTTGTTGGCAAAAAAAATATTTATATATAATTTACAATATAGGCTAGTCGTTGGGGTTTTTGAAAGAAATAATTTATGTGGCTGGATGGTGTGGACGCGATAACTGTGGCCTTAGGCATGGCGAAATGTGGGGAAACAACAATAAAATGTCATTTAGAGATGTATTGTGAAGATGTGACTAGGACTTTCTATGATGCAAGATATCAGAGCAAAAGAGTTTAGCGTTCCATCGTGTAATGGTCCACCACTCTTGAGCTTTTGACTCCAATTGTGATGAACCCTACCTAGCTGATTTACTTTTCTAAGCTTCTACCTCGTAGTTTAAATCTCGTAGCTCCTGTCTCGTAGCCACGCTCATAATTCTACCCTTATGTCCTACTGATCACACCACTAGGTATGATGGACTGACTCAACCCTCCTTTCGGTTTATTTCTACCTCAGGCTCGTGATTTCTAAACCCCTATACCTTATAATCTAGCTAAACCTACCCTATCTTCTTAAATCCCTGCGATTTTCTCACAGTAATCAAGATTTAAGATTTTTGTTCACATTATTTCTATAATCTGCGTTGTGTAATTTTTTTTGTTTTAGATTTTACATCTGTTTGCATACTTAATATGCACACATATGTAGAGAAGATAATGTATTACGTGTGGTAACCCATAGATTCTTTTAGAGAAAGGGTGAGAATTTTCCGATCAATTTATTTATTATTATTTTAGAATATTTAACCGAGTTTGATAAACTACCCCCGCCCTAAACCTTGTGTCTATTTGATTTCCATAGGAATTTAGTGTGTTTATTTAATTCTTCCTATCACCGCTGATACATCGATAACATAAAAAACAGTTAATAAATTAAACATTTCAAGAAAGCAAACCTTACCTTAGGATGATCGAACTCGAAGGTCCAGTTTTCTCAATTGAAGTCCTTGTCTGCAACTTCTCCTAACATAATGTGTTTGTAGTCATAGTTAGTGCTATCGGTTAGTATTCGCAAAATTGTTGAAAGAGCAGGAATGGAGGGATATGGGGAGGGGATAATATGTTTGCTTAAAAAGTCGGCACCTCCGCTAACCAAGTGAAAACCGATGAACAACAATTTCAAACCGGATTCTCCCAAGTACGTTTGCTAAGCTTATCCTTAAGTCCGAGTTTTACTCTCTTCGACGAGCGTCTCTTGTTACGAAAGGGGCTCTTCACGCCAGATGGGGGAATACCAAGTCTTCATGCCGTTTTTCTGCCTCACTCCGACTTCCATCTCCGCCGGATTGAATTTAACTCTACTGAGTCTAGAAGGGGTATTTCATGTCTTCCCTTATCATGCCTCTATCCGTTGAATGTGGCGTAAGCTTGTGACGGGCAGATCCTTCCTCCCACGTAACCGACCCAGCGTTACATTCCACCTCTGACTAGCTGACATAAAACTCACCTCGTGAACCTTATGTTTGCTTTCAGGTTCGACAAGACTCACGGTATGCAAATAACCTGTGGCTTTAATGCCGCGTCAGCGTACTGTCCGCATACGTCCTTCCTCTTCCCCGCTAGCCCACCTCGACAATACCGCCACAAGATCAAAGCCGTCCGTTCGAGAAAGGTTGACACTTACATTTCCAGATGGCTCATACCTACATACAGAAGCCTTGAAGTTTACGTTCGAAGACAAGTTAGGATTCAGGACTGTATGAGTATTTGAACACCAGTGTTGTTTAAATGAGGTCACTAGCTCCTCGTGTGTTAGGTATTTAGGATAATGGGTATTTATGGGTTCTTGGATACCTACTTCCTATAAGAAAGATTTAAAAATGAGATAAATCAAGTCGACATTGAATCAATGACCTCCTGAATAATTGTGATGTGCTCTCTTAGAGTTTGAAGCTAGTCGCAGTACTTTACTTTGCGAAATTTTTGCATGCTGAATCAATGCTAACTATTGGCGATCGCTCTAGTAAAATCAAGTCGTTTAGAATTGAGTGAATTTAAACGTCAATGTCGCCTTCACATATTGACCGCAGATTTCATCTCAAGCTATAATTGATAAACTTGTCCCTGACGTTAAGTTTTGTTTTGTTTATTCGTTAATGAATTTAGGTGACTGGGTCAATGGATGGCCTTGAACTCAAATCGAAATTTTGGTACACTATCGAAGGCCATATAACCATACCCTAATCGTGCTAGTGAAAAGAAACGATAGGTATTTATCTTACAAATACGCTAAGATACCAAAATTGATTTAGTGATGCGTTTCTATCTAATTATGTGTTAAGTATTTGTTTAGCAACATTTCATTCTGTATGGGAGGTGTGACATGCGAATGCTAATAAATTGGTTAGTTATTTATTTACCCTTACTTGGCGTTACGTCCATCAGTGTCAGGATATCCACAGGAACCTGTAAAAGCTTAAATATTGTAAGGACTCACCAAGCTCTAATGTCTTAATTTCAGCTCCACCGGGTTACTATCATCGGCGAGAAACTTATTAGAGCATCCAGACTACCTGTGTAACTTATCGCACTTTTATTTCGACTTCCCACTTTTAACGATTTAATCCTACAAGATCCGGAACTCATCTCCTTCCTTTCTCCTTTGAATAGATCTCTGATGTAAAAAATCCTCACGTTTTCCTTTAATATCTGCCGTTATTATTGAAGAAGAACGATCCTATCTAATTAATCCCGACAACCCTCACCTCCCTCCCCTTTCCTTCCATATTTGATTCCAATCTAAAGAGGGGAATCGATTCTTAATAATCGTTCGCTCGAATATTATTTTATTATGTGGTATATGACTATACCTATTTCCTCTTTAATAAATTAATTTATTAATTTGAATTTCCTTTAAATTTGTATTATTCCACTTTATAAAAATATTTAAGTTTTATTTATTTTTTCTCAATTTAAATTATATATTTTTTTTCATAACAACTAAAGATTTTCTTTAAATTTGAATTATTCCACTTAAGGACAAAGCTAAAGTTTTATTTATGTTTCCAATTTGAACTAGAATCCCTTTGTAACGAATAACTAAATATTATTCGTCACTCAGATTACAACAAAACTGAAAGAACCCCTTCCACTTTATTTTATAACACTTTTGTTTAGCAGCAAATTAATCACTTGGATTATTCATTTAAACTTCGGCTAAGTATTTTCCAGATTTCGGATCAATTATTATTATTGCGTTGTCACCTAACGATAATTAATATCTCGTAATAAAATTTCCAACTTTCGACCTAAACGTAAATTTTTTATTTAATGAAACTTATTAGACTGTAATTTTCTTTATATAACCTCGGACTAAATAACTCTATTTTAACCTTCATAGAACAAATTTAAAGCAATTCAAACACACTATATTAAACTCCTCCCGCATTGAATTTGTAATTAATTAATTAATTATTAGATTTTATTGAATCGGAAATTATTGCAAACACTGTTTTTAGATTTATTATAAGATCATACACTCCGCTAAATTGCACGATTAACCCTATCCGGGCACTTCACTCCCTGTTTTATCAAAGTATAAAACTGATTGTAGACTCTATTTTACCACTGAGTTTTTTTTATAAGTATAAACTGACTTTATTTTTCCACTGTATTTTTAAAGTATAAAAACTGGTTCTAGACTCTATTAATTAATTACCAGGGTAATTCTCACGACGTGCGCGACGTTTTAATCAACCTTGCCAGTTGTCGAAGGACCCCGAATCATTCCAAACACGCTAATTTATACCCATCACAGCTCCAAAAGGGCATAATCGTATATTCCTTGACGAGGAATTATAATCTGTATTCACTCGAAATTTTTTGAAAACCCCATCTCGTTATCGCTTGTTCCTACATAAGATCTTTCGATTTTCCCTCTTCCTCAATCTCGGTTCGTCCCACAACTTTGTCTCGCTTCTCTAAGGTTTTTAGTCCCGGACTTAGTAAGCTGCCATCCAGTTTGCCCATTTTCCACATGTCTTCTGTCTTCATAATATGTTTTATAAACATGGTTTTAATCTTGTTTTTTTTTTTTCCAATTTGAACATGCCCATAAGTGATCTGCTAAAACTGTGTTTTAATTGGCATAAATATTAGGGAAAACGTAGATTCTTCAGTCTCCTAGTTTTAAACGCTAGTTGTCCTGTATAAATTTCCACGAAAATTATTTCTTTTCCCCTAGTCTACGTAAGCAATTATGTCTCAGAACCGTATTTCCATTATTTATGTGTCATATTCAACTTTTCCATTTTCCCACCTAATTTACCTTCAAGTAACGGCGTTTTAACAACTATTCTTAAATGATTTTCCCTTCGTTGTTAATAAGGAATCATATCCTGGTTCCGTATCTACTCTACTTATAACGTTTTGAGTTTTTCCCATTTCCTTATCTGAGTTTTCCGGTTATGTCGGTTTTCCGTTCTCTCCCCCCACCCCTAACCCAATGATCCCTTATTGAAATTTGACGTTTGCCTTTTTGCCGTGATTCCATCTCCCGCTAAAACCCTTTTTTCCCTTTTTGATATATTATCTATGGTGTTTTCCGGCCCACTAACTATTCCTATCCTGGGATATCTATCAAGTTAACTACTTCGATCAAATTCCGCCCAATTTTCCATCTCTCTCTTGTTCAAAATCCCATAAACTGCAAGCCCTGACGTGTGTATACATTACGATTTCTACATACTTGGCGATAAATCCATTTTAATGTGTTTATAATTAAATTTTACGGAAATTCTATAATCTAAATACTAGGTAAGAGCAATGTTAATTTTTATGACCCTTTTTAATGGATAATGGGCCTTAAATAAACAAAAGGCATGTTCGAATATTCCTTGTTTATATCAACAATATACATGTGGGGTCGACAACCCTTTTTTACATCAATTGCCTCAGCAATTTGTTCTATCGTCTATAGTATTTTCTCATAGCAAATGACGTAAAAACGATCCCTTCCTTTGAATTAATCTAACGTAATATAACTAGAATAACCATCCTATTTCAAATATATAACGATATCTATTTAAACTCGTCTGAAAACGCAAAATTAAGTCGAAATCTTATATTGTTCAATAAATACTTCCGTTTAAATGTCCGTTTTTTTTATTAGATTTTCTTTTCAAATCGTTTTCCCTGACCGTATTGCTTCATTTAAAAGTGACATTCCTAATTTCCATCGTTTTTCTTTCTTTTAAATATCAAACGTACGTTTTCCTCTGAATCTGGCCTCCTTTTGTTCTTCACGTTCTCGTTATGCAATTGAGTATCCCTACAGTAGCTTTTCCCACGTTTTCCAGGTCTTTTCTTTAATCTTCCGTTCATTATATTTCCTTGCTATTTTATTGCATCATTTTTTCAACATAATATGGATTTATTTGTTCGTTAACTGCGGTTGTCGATTCCTCTGTTGCACTCAATATTTACCTTTACAATTAGGGTCATTGTACCAAATGCACCGAACGTGGGATTGTGTTTATCTTAAAGCGTATTGATCTCTCGGGTTGATGATGATTTTTACCCCATAAATCTCAGACTAATGGTCTAGTCCAAAGTCCATCTCTTTGTCTTGAAAAAAGGTAACCTCCCCCTTCTCTGATTGGTAGATCAATCTTAAGTGTTTATAATTGGATCCCTCTGTGTTCTATTTATCAAATCTTGACATTAATTTAATAATTATAGATCTCTGCAGTCTCCATGGCCCAATCAAACTTAATCAGCTAGGTGTCGCTAGTGTGTTGATTTCGTTATAATTCTGAATTATTATTTATTCATTCGTAAGGTGGAAGCTACTATATTTTCGTATCCACTGCGATTCATCACAATCGTTACTTCAGAAAAATGGCGTTAAAATTAATAATTAGTTACATTTTCTCCTGGCTCCTTGATATAGGCAAAAAAGATAGCACTTAGTAGGTAGAAGATGGAATAATCAGTCAAATTTGCCTTTGAATAAATTAAAATTTAATTACGAATGTCCATGAAAATTTTTGCTTAAATATGGTTATTTTTTAAATAAAATGTAAATTTGACATTTTAAAGGCTCTTCACATAATATTAGGCCTTCGAAGAGTTCATTATTTTTTTAACGTCCTGAGCAAGTTTTCATCAAAAAATCCTGAGCAAGTTTTCATCTAAGAAAAGAAGCGTAAATTTTTAGGTAAAATTATTTTTGAGGTCAGATGGTATTTCTTGGTAAACGCTTCTTATCCTTTTTGGCTTTATTATTCTTCTTCTCTTTTCCTTCAGCCCTAAGTATATTCTAATTTTGAGTGATATAGCCTGTTTCCACCGGACAGTTGAATCTTGCAATCATACATAAACATAGCAGCCAATAAAACTAAGGGATAATGAAGATAATGTTGGTAGTTCTTAGTCGAAGTACGACACTGTTCGAATATGACCGAATCGGATAGGGTCACATTAGCTCAGTTGGTAGAGTTGCGCCCCAGCAGGACTAAGGTCCTGGGTTCGAGTCCCAGATGTGACCGTATCTTATGCCGATATTTCTGTTTTCAGATTTTCAGTAGAGTATCGTTAATATTTATTGTCTTCATTTAGTTAAAATGTTTTTAATCTTCGATTGAATCCTATACTCCATAAAAGCATTTGGTTGCATGTTTTGGATAACCCAAACTATTTAAAATTTCAATTGAATATTTAGCCATGATGGACTGTAATAAAAGTTTCTTTGTGATGACTTGTGACCTCTAGTAACTTTAATTCTTATTTTGCAAAGTTTAAATTACAAACTAAACCGTGTACATAGGGCGGAGATAGGTCGCTCAAGAAGTTAAATCCTAGTATATTATCTAGGCAAAGAAATTATGCAATTCTATCGTATTAAATGTGAAATGGAAAGATAATTTAACAAAAAATTTATCGTTACAAATTGCTTTTGACAAAAACGACACGTTCTCGTAACATAAATAAATCAGTCTTTTCCATCACGAAATTTAACAAAACATTAGGCAATATTAACACTTAAAATTTACTTCAAAAATATTTTCCTGACATTGTTTATATGTTTATATTTATATCACCAAGGCTTCAGCATCTATCTAGAGCCTTAGAACACCTCTTGTCATTTTGAATATTATAATGTAGGGATTTCCTCTCGTATAATCATACTTCATAATGAAGAGAATGTTCTCAGAGACATTATAATATTAGCATTAAAATTTTACAGTGATTTTTCGCCGAAAGATCTGAGACGTAAGACGTAATCTTGAAGGACGCTCCCGAGTAAGGTTTTGGGGGGATTTGATAAGCCTTGACGGGGGAGACATAACAGAGAGTAGGGGGAGAAGGTTATATCGGGCAGGTAGGGGTGAAAACATACTCATATCTTCTGAGTAAACTGTTTTTGAAAAATCTTTACTATTGTATATATTTATCTCAACATAAAATCTGTTTGTTTGTAAACTTTACAAATCTCTCTAATGGTGAGTCCTTGAATAATGAGTAAGTTTTTTAAATTTGCACAGATTTTTCCATCTGGAGTTTACATATCAACACATTACTTGTTTTTCAGGTGGCAGAATATATGTAATGAAAAACAATTTTTAAATTTTTCAAAAGTTAGTTGAGTTCTTTATAAAAATTGTGCTGAAACAGCAATGTTGTAAGTTACTACATGTTTATTATTAAAAAAAAAAACAATTTTATCTTAAAACCGCATAAGAGTCGCATGGTAACCGATGAGTTCGTCGAAAATCAATTCATCGAAAGCAAATTCATCGAAAACGAGTTCATCGAAACCGGGTTCATCGAAAACCAATTCATCGAATGATCGATTCATTGAAACGCCAATTCATCGAAAATTTTTTTTGTAGATAATAGAGAGAAATGCTCAGCGAACCAGGAAGCTAAAAAAGCAGTTGAAAGACTACACTTAATCTAATAACTATCGTACTTGGTTTATTGATAACACTGAGCTACAAAATTGTTAAATTTGGTTAGGTTAGGTTAGTTTAGGTTAGGGTTAGATTAAGTTAGGTTAGGTTAGGTTAGGTTAGGTTAGGTTAGGTCCAAAGATTTATTATCCTTTTTTTTAAATAAATTTTATATAATTTGCATTTCGGCGCGATAAATGTCTAGATATTATCTTCAAAAATAACATATATTTTTTTAAGAGCTTAAAAACTTCAAATTTTTAAGGGAGGTTTGAAATAAATCGGATGAAATTCGGAGAACCGCCTCTTAAGTACGCAGGGATTTGAACTTGACTTTCGACTTTGACCATCGGATTGCTAGTCAAGAGTCTTACCTCTCGATCAGTCGTTTACCACATATTTATTATTAAACTAGCGCAGACCAATGAATTTCTTAAAAAAAACGAATGTGCTTTAGACCACGCGACTAAAGTAAAACTACAAGACAAACCTCGCCCCATGAACCCAGATATCCCTGACAAAGTTACCAAACGTAGCGAACGGGTTGACCTATGACCTAGGGATGACATATGAAATTGGGGTGAAATATGACCATGGGGTGACCAACGACCTTAGGCTGACCTACGACCTTGGGGTGACCTACGACCTTGGGGTGATCTATGACCTTGGGGTGACCTACGACCTTGGGGTGACCTACCTATTCGGAACACAATTACGAATGTTGCAATTACGAAAATTTCGAAAGAAATTCAACATCACAATTACGAAAGACATGTCAGATTCCATCCCTTTTTGTGTGAGCTACGTTGGTCACTTCTAGGAAATATCTTTCAGATCAAGTCAGGTACCAATAAGTAGTGTTGGATGTTAAACTCGTTAGCCAAAATAGTTTTAACTGGGTTGTTATAAATTTCAGTTTCCGAAAACGTGTGATTGTTCTATCCTGGTGCTTTGACCTCAAATTCAAAGATATGACCATTTTTTTGTATTTATATATTTTATTTTACGTATATTCTATAATATTATTATTTAATCTATAAAAAAAGTTTGTCATAATTAATTTCATAACGACCAGACTAATGACCTTCAGTCAAATTTAAACAATGCAGTAATTGGGGAAACTTTATAACGATAATAACCATTAATAATTTCAGTCACTTTATTCGGAAAATAATAAGGACATGGGTAATAAGTAGTTATATAGAAATGATATAGATACATCGCCTGTATGTGGTATGACCATAGTTTGTAAATGCCTTCAGAGGGCGAAACCACTGTCACTCTAATAATAATAATTACGTAGCAGAACGTGTTATAATAAACTTCTTTTATAGATTAACCAATCATTTTATTGAATATACGTATAAAAGATATTAAAATTAAAAATGAGTTCTCCAAAATAAAGTTGATAAAAATAAATAAATGACCATTGTTTGGGAGCTCGGCTATCGCAACTTTTCTGAATGACCTAATTTGCATGTCGGTACTTGCTCATGAACCCTTCTCAAAAGTCAACCGAAATCATAAAACTGTTGACCCTCAGAACCTTTTCACGTCTGCTCAACTTTTTTAATGTATCAAGCAATAAATATTATGAATATTAATTTTTTTCGACTATTGGATATTTTATATTATGTATTCATTTTATTTTTAAGCTTTGGCAATATTATTTTTTATTTATTTTATGCTTAATTTAATGAGTAACATCTCAACTTGTAATATTTAACCACTGAAGTCAACAAAAATTTGAAATAGAAAAAGCAGAAAAATCTCGAATCCAAGATCTTAGCTGAGCTGTTCGAACTTATCCCTTTCGGTCACATTTAGCCATAACGTACTTCGATTAAGAACTATCAACAATATGTTCATTTTCTTAAGGCTACATATACACGAACCGAGGTAGTGTCATGGACAAAAACATATATTTTTATTTTAAGTTGCGATTTTCCGTAAGTCTGGCATTTTTTTTTTCTTTTTGGAATCACTCTTTTAAAATCATTTTAAAATTGTTATATTTAGTTTTCCGACTTCCTAAAGAAAGCGCGGTTGTATTGAAAAAGTCGGCATGATAATTTAAAATTAAATTGGTTTGCCAAGTTTTCAAGTTCTTGGTAAGGTTCCGTTACTAATATACATGTTTTTAGTATAGTTTACATTTGTTTTAGTTTCATATCTTTAAATAATAATTGATGATTTTAATTACCATGTGAAATCATAATTTAAAAAAAATAAATCAATTTTCAATTTCTATAAAGGTCCTACTCAAGTTATTTTATCATTTCTGTCCTATAAATTGGCCCATTATGGAATAAAAACAGAACTTTCTCAGACCTAGAAAATTAAATTTTAAATTTTAAGAATTGTTTAAATTCCGTGAAACAACTTGCATTTGACTGGGTTAATGGTGCAATACCCAATCTGCCGTATACTATTACCAAAAAAGATTTTTGTTTTTAGGTATCAGCTCAATAAAATAAGGGTACGCCAAGTGTGGTTCAAGGCATTACTTGTAACCAATTGAAAACATGTGAACGGTGATCACTTAACCTGACTTCATCGCTGACTTGTTCTCATGTTGTAAGTATACTTACTACACAAGTCACCGAAACCAATGTTTCTCAATTATTGACTGAACTGATTTTCTCACTCTGGGGGCGGGTTATAAACCACTCTAGGGTAGTTTATATCAATTAAATCACCTGTCAATGCCATAATAAGAAAACTTTTCTCTTTTGAATTTCTGTTTCGACGACTTCAAAGGCAATAAAATAATGTTCTTTCGGTCGGATATATTGGCGGATAGGAACAAAGAGAAAGTTTCCGAAAGAAACTCTAATGTAATTACTTTAGTTAAAATGCGACCGAAAGTCTTCGGTTTGACGAAATAATGTTTCGAGTAGTCGTGAAGTTGGAAAAAAGTTTGTGGAACGGATTGAATCTGATATTTTATATACATCAGTTAAAAATCTGGCTTCGTTTTCCATATTTCTTTATACAGAATGTAAAATTATTGTTATTTAATCATTTGTATTTCATCTCTATTTTGAATTTGGTTTTCTTTTTTTTGCTTTTATGAACTTCTGTTCTTGACAACTATGAAATTGAATGATAAAGATAACTCGGATGATGCAACAGTTTTTTTCCACCCTGTTTATTTACCTTTAAGTACTTCACTTAATTTCACCAAACTCAGTGCTGTGATTTTGAAGGTTATTTAAGTACATTCTGCACTTACGCACCGTTAAAAAACCAAAAAATAAAATAAAAAACAAATGGTTTATCATCTTAAATCTTTTTTTCCATTTAACTTTGTCCTTGGTGACTGAAAAAGTGACTGATAACAATAATTTTGACACTGCAAGAGTTTTCTGCCACCCTTTTTATTAACCCCTTCACTTAATTACATCAAACTACACTTAATTTCACCAAACGACAATACTTCACTGGGTCCATACGGTCCCGTGATTTTGATAGTTTTTTTTTCGGTCGGGTCCGCATGGACCCAGTATATTAATTCAGTGTGGTGAACTGTTGTTTCATCTAATTAACAAAGCAATTCTGACGATTGGCAGGTTTTAATAATACTTCAGTTCAACAAAGATTACGATTTTTGTTTTAATCGTCATAATAACAATATTTTATTTATTGGACAACACCCGTTCTAAATTATGCTCTGTGATAATCTGCCAGCGAGCAACTGTCTAATGTCATGCTCGCTGTCAATTAGATATAATCGATTGTCTTCGTACAGTTGTCTCTATCATATAAAACAACTGCTTAAAACTGCTGACATCTATTGAGACACATTACAACTACATAAAACTTTTTTACTAATGATATCTGTTGACAGACATGGAAACTTAATAAATATTGATATAAACTACATTAAGAGTATGAGCCCTTGCCCGGAATAATGTTGTATCCAACAAAACTATATGGTGTTGAGTTATTGATGCAATATGTCCGGCATATTAATATGCATTTTTAAGGTAGAGATTATCGTAATGACATTTTTTTAGCCCTGTGGCAGCCTTTTAAAGTTCAATTGGTGGAAGAATGTTGCATAATTTTTGGGAATGTTGCTTAATTTTTGGGAATAAATTGAGAAAACAAATGTCTTATGACTTCAACTAGAAAGTCTTGAAAGCCAAGAAGCCGAAGAATGCAGGAAAGTAGAATTTGTCAAGAAAAAATATTTTAAGCCTTTTTTTAGCCGTTGAAACAGTTTTGTGGAAAAATGTTGAATGTTGATCTCAAGTCAGAACGTAAGAACGTCTAGAAGTAATTGGTTTCATTTATTCATATCGTTTTGTTGCTTTATAAGCTCAAATACATCAATGATATATGTAGGTTCATTTATGTTAGAAGCAGCGGCGGTTTTCTCTAAAGTGCGTTTGTGCAGTGAATCCCCATTAAAAAATCATAAAATAAAACTAACTCGTTTAATAATAATATATAATATTATTATAAAACAAGTTTGGAATCGTTATAAACCAAGTTTATAATCACATTATAAATAGGGCTCCATTAAAATCCGTATTTTAAACTCGCGCACCGCGTTGAAATCGGTACCTATGTCCATTTGGTGCGTGATGTGGTTGCGCGCAAAATTCTCCTTACAAAAACATCCTGGCCCATACAGATCCCTCTGACGGTGATTTGAACGAAACTATCCATTTATTTGCCAAATTCATTCCCGCTTTGTGCGCCGCGATCCCGTGTCATGGATATCACGTAATCTCCGATCTTTCACGAGTATTACCGATCGAGTCCGTCGGAGAGTGACAAGATGCTTTTGCACCGGATGCAACTATACGATGAAACTATACGTGAACTCCCATTTAGATACTATTTAGTTTAGATTAATCTTTACTACGAACCGGTTTACATTATGAACATCAAAAAATATGCTAGGGATAAATTGAAGCTTTTCCTACCTTTTGAATGGATTGGAATTACAATAAAATTATTATTTATGTTACAAAAAATATAAGCGTAAACTACTAAAACAATGTTTTTCATGACTTAAGTAACTATGAAGTAATACGAGAAATACTTTTTTTAAAATACCCCTTTATGGCTTAGACTATTTTTGACGTTTTGTATGATCTAACTTTTTTTCAATCTTATAAACTTATGCACAAAATAAATTTAAAAAAACACTTTGGCGCTTACTTGCCTCGTACAAAACAAAAGGTCGATTTTAAATTTTGAAGGCGTGAGAATTACAATATTTCTAGCGTTTATATTCCTCTTTTTTAGATTATTTTCGGCAAACGTCGCATTGTTGAGTCGCTAGTTAGGTAATTTTGTGTTGAACTTACTTCAGTATTGTTTTGGCCATAAATATACCAAACCACCCACCCACCCACGTTGTCGCTAATATTCTGTCTATTTATATATTTTACACAATCGCTGAATGCAGTGTTGTGTACATAAAAAATAATGCTAATATTCATTAAAAAAGGTTGGAAAATAAAAATAAAAAGGCCTCCGCGACCACTTATATATTCCACTTAATTATTCTTGTTGTAAAAACAATAATAATTATTAACGTGCATTGCTGTAAAAAACATTAAACAATTTAATTCCTCTGAAAGTAAATTTTGATTAGATAAATCTTCTCTTGGATTTCTGAACCCCCTGTGAAAAAGACCACGAACCCCCACTGGTTAGAAGAGCATGCTCTTTTTGTAAGGTACGAAGAGTGAAAAAATGCGTTTTGTGGAATAATGTTGTGTGTGAAATTTTTGTATACAACCATCAATGTATACAACATGTGATGATCTCGCCTTTGGGCCTACGAAATGATTCTTTTAAAATTGAGAGATCAATTTGGAATTATATTCGATTTTGTAACAGGGAATGGTGTCAGCATACGACCCTCTGTTTCAATTCATGGGGGTGATTTATGGGTCCTTACCACTAAATAACCACATGTGTTTGCGTAGCTCTAGTGCATGCGAGCCCCGGCAAAGGCCATTCCTCACAAAACTAAGAAAGGACCCAGAATAACATTTAGAGGGATTTTTTTCAGGTTCATTATCAAGTCAGGGGCGGCCGATGGATATTTGCCCGAGTGGTGATTGACCTTAACGCGAGCAGATTGGATTTACGAAACAATTATATGGTGCATTTTCTATGGCTGTAGGAAATTGAAAACTAGGCAATAAAGATTAATCTTGGTGCATTTAAATATACTAGCGCGACGCGCCGATTACGGGTTGAAATATTTGACATATTTGTCGAAATAGGATTGCAGAATTCGTTAAATAGTGACGCACGTAGAAAGGACAAAAGCGTGTTCGGACAAAGATATATAATGTTATTATATAACCAATAGTCAACGCAAGTATTGAGAAAGAGTAGTGAATTGAAGTGCGCCACTGAGCTCTTCTTTTAAGCG
Organism: Limnephilus lunatus; assembly: GCA_917563855.2. Taxonomy (NCBI): domain Eukaryota; kingdom Metazoa; phylum Arthropoda; class Insecta; order Trichoptera; family Limnephilidae; genus Limnephilus; species Limnephilus lunatus. The sequence continues at coordinate 86,269,270 of OU830594.1, read as the reverse complement.
TTATTGGGATACTTTATGACTCCGGCGCAGACAAAATTAATTTACACCGGAAAAAAAGCGAACATGGTTCCTTCACAAAATTCTCTGAAATAATAGTTAAAGTGTGACATTTTGACTATTAAAGTTGATATATGCATATTGGGAGATGTGCTTATCACTTAAGATTTGAAAAAAGTGACTAATAAATTATTGAAACCACACAAGTAGATGGGTGGGAGTCAGAAGGCAGGGGGTTGGAACAAGACAGTCGGGGTAGAGGAGTGTTAGAGGACAGTCAGGGAAGGAACCTAGGGCCGCGCAGACGGGATAAAAATCATCGAGTTTTGATAAACGGCAGAATAATAATTTGGTGCGCGTAAACCGGGAATAATTCAGATAGTTATATATAATAATAAAGGAAGTCGGGGTAGAGACGGGTTGGAGGACGGTCAGAGAGAGATTCTGGGGACGCACGATCTAGATAAAAATCATCGAGTTGTGATAAACGGTAGAATAATAATTTGGTGCTTCTAAATTTGGGATATTTTGAGAGATAACAAAAAAAATTAATTCACGCGAATAAGATAGTCAGGGAAGGAACCTGGAGGCGCGCGGACGGGATAAAAAATCATCGAGTTTTGATAAACGGCAGAGTAATAATTTGGTGCGCGTAAACCGGGAATAATTCAGATAGTCGGGGCAGGGAAGTGTTAGGGGACAGTCGGGGGAGAGATTCTGGAGACGCACGGGCGAGCGAAAAATCATCGAGGTTGAATACACGATAGAATAATAACTCTGTGCGCGTAAACCGGGAATAATTCATAAAATTAAAGGAAAATAGTTCACGCGATTGAGGGGAGTCAAGATTTGGTCGTTGGGAAGCAAGGTTTAAATTAAGGGATCGAGGTTCGATAGTCGCGAGGAGACCAGTTTGGTGCGCCTAAATCGGGGATATTTCATTTAATTAAACAAAGGAAATTCCGTTTTATTAAACAAAAAGAGTCTACGCGAATAAGGAAGTCAGAGATTGAGGCTTGCGAGTTCATATCTGTGAAGTTAGATAATATAATTTGTAAATTGAGGCGGTCGGGACGTACTTACGGGGCACTTAGCAGAGTCAGGATAAAACAAATCAACGCGAGAATTGTGTTCGACGGCTGCATCTTGGAATAAATAACTGCATGACGGGTTGTGGTTTAGAAATGCTTGTTTGAGTTAAATATTGGAGTAGTGAATTGATTTGTGAAATTATTTTGTGCAACAAGGCGAATTTGGTAAGTTTGTATAAAATTATTAACATATTTAGTACGGGCCTTGCAGGAAAGAGTCAATTAGGGTTTATATACAAGCCTTAGGAATCTAGGACCCTTTTTTTTGTCGAGCGGAGCATTGCACGTTTCCGGGTTGACCGGCTAGCAAGTACCTTTGTTGGGTGAAGTTACTCTTGAGACAAGACCGTTGTAAAATAATAATTTAGTTAACTAAATAGCAGTTGAAACACAAAGTGCGCTTTCGGGCAATAAATCTTAGACGAGAGACTTCATTTAAAAGACGGGATTTTAAAACCACAAAACAATAATAAAATCCTTTAAAAGTGCTTTGTTGGTAATCTAGAAAACTAGGTTACTGGGTATGCTCCAATACATAACGGGTAACAAAATACAGAGGTATAGAATATAGGTATAAATTAATGTGTAATGCGCCTTTGAGGTGATAATTATTATTTACGAGTTTCGTAATAATATTTTTAAACGTAGCTAGGGGACTATTATTCAGGAAGGTTTTTTTTTGAAAAGGCATTGGGTAATATAACGGTTTATGAAGGGTGCGTAGCATGGGCATTTTTGATTACTAACAAAATCTGACATAATTGAATTCCCATTCCAAAAATTTCCCACACCTTATTCCGAATTTTAGGTATCACAACAAGTCTATTACATAGGACTTTGCATAAACTTGGTTCGATATTTAATCATATAATCACCTTTGGTTCACGTTTAGGTATATTTCTTTCGACTTAGCAAAAAACTTTCATATTGTCGGTTGAATGCAGCCGTCGGTAGGTATTCACATTTAAGCGTAATGCGCTATATCCACCTACTTAATTAACAAACTCTTTTTCTTCAAACTTAATTGAGCGGGTTACGACTCGAGAATGGACGGCGGTTGTCGAATGGATTAACGGGTCCGGCTTTCCTATTTCACCATGAGGAAGTATCTCACGCGACTTTATCGGGGGCGATGTGATCGAAATGCAGGTGGGCTTACACTATTTTTCTAATGTGGAGGCGAAGTAAGCGATGGTCGTGTCTGGTCCGAGCAAATTGGAATCCCTTGTGATCACTTCTCGGTAACGTGGATCTCGTACCCGCTCTAGACTGGATTGGAAGCGTGGCCGGAGCCATTTCATGATGTCGACGTATGTACGTCACTAAGGCATTGGGGGACTTCAGGAGAACAAAGGACGTGCACCCATTTCCTCCTCCCTCTACCGCCGCTCCGAGGTACCAGCGGATAAAAGTTGTCGTCGCGGGAGGTCAATTTGATGCAGGACGAAGATTACGATCTGGCCGGACTACCTTCGTCATGGGGGAAACGAAGTGACGAAATTTGCGTGGGCTTCACTACCTTTTAGGTTACGCTCGTGTGGGGTCTGCCTTGTCGGCGGAACGAAGGGAACATGACATATGGAATCGTTTGGCAGCCGATCGGCGGTTCTTTGTTAGAATCCGGATAAGTTTTCTTAACTACCTTTTGGTTTACGATTTAGGTATATTCGATATTCGATTTAGCATAAAACTTTCACATTGTCGGTTGAATGAAGCCGTCGGTAGGTATTCATATTGTAAGCGAAATGCGTTATATCCACCTACATAAGTAGCAAAAGTTTTCTTAATTACCTTTTGGTTTACGCTTAGGTAGGTATATTTCATTCGATATTCGATTTAGCAAAAACTTTCACATTGTCGGTTGAATGAAGCCGTCGGTAGGTATGCATATTTTAAGCGTAATGCGTTATATCCACCTACATAAGTAGCAAAAGTTCTCTTAACTCCCTCACACTAGGAATAGGGATCATCCAGCATCAGGGTGGGAATGTACTCTGGACGAAAGGACAGCCGGGGAAATAGAAGGGAGGGAAGCCAGATTCACGACCTGGTGCCTTTCATTCTTGGACCCAGCACCCTGGACGCCGAGCTTGACATTCCTTCTTTGAGCTGATTTTTGAGCTTGAGGTTGGGGTACGCCTATCGTAGAGCATATGCCCGTAACACATATAGGGGAAGGTCCCAAGTTACGCTTGTGTATGTTATGCGAGAGGACGTATTTTTCATTCAAATCAAATACCGATGACCATCGCGATTGCAGGCTGGCACATGTTTTGTAGCGTGCCTAGGGAAAACGTAATCATTATTTCTACTGGTTCGAGGCGGCGTGCTGGACGGAGAACGGGACTATTGAGGACATGAGTGACTGCCAAGGCGAGGATCGGTGACATCAAAATCTTCCTTAATTAAATTCATACATCGCCAGATCAGAGGAGAGAGCGGCCCCACCGATCTCCTGACATTGCCGGTTGTCTAATCAACTTCGGTTTAATGTTTATGCCGATGCTTTAGGAGTTAATGGAACTCAAGTCATCGGCATGCTGAAGAACTTCAACATCATCATCAATCCAGAGTAGGATGTCACGTTCCAAAACCTCGTGCCACCCACACATTTCCTGAACAGTTCCTGACATCGGCTATCACACCATTAATCGGAGCAGACCCTCATATCAAACGGTATGAGATGACCTTTCATCATCATCATCAACACATTTATAATTTGGCGGCGTAGTGGTCGATATTATTCCCATTACCACTCTATGATCCAGAAACACACAACAAACCCTTTCCCGACAGAAGGCAAAACATGTCGATTTTCATTCGTCGCTTGCGACCTTAACATTCTCCGGAGGCGTTGGAATTGGAAGCTGATTCGGCGGTCTATGACCATCACCTTATCAGTTGGGCTATGGAGGAGTCCAATTATTTAAACAGCACATGTTCTGTCTCATGTTAATCCAAAATACCTACCCGTAGAATCAAATTAACAAAATAAAACAAGCTAGCTAACTAACAAACTGCATCTAGCACTGTAAGTGTAGAATTATTGCACTCCGTACTGCTTGAGTGTAAATCTTTTGTTAGAATGTACATAAATGTCAAATTATTTTCATGATAGCATTTTATAGAGCTGCAGAGAGTACGTGACATCGCATCGAAAGGTAGGATCTTCTCAATTCGCCGTTTGAATGTAAATTTATATACTAGATGCTAGGAGGGAAAATGCAGATTACTTCAATAAAAATAGTCGTCGATGAGCGTAGGTGTATAACAGGTGCTAGGGGAGGAAGCTGAACGAATATAGATAGATAATTAGTTAATTTTCAAGCTAGTCAGACTCAGTCATTGTTATTCGAAGCCTTGCAAATTGTAACACGCCATATCTAAAAGAACAAGGGTTTACCACAAATAAATTATTAATTAAATTGGATTAACTATACCAAACCACTCAAACAAAAAAGTACACAACGTTGTGGGGTTAATTACAATTGATTAATTGAGAGCATCTCGTCACGTTTGCATAAAAGTATTACGTGATGGGGTTGAAAAGGCGCTGCAAAAGAAATGCAGGGGAGAGACGCGAGAACGGGCGAGCTACGAGCTTTTAAAGGCCGGCCGGGGTTGCGCCTGTAGCTGTAGCATTGTAGCAGCATTTGGAAATCAAGTGGTAGGACTTACTTCGTCGTTAGGGGGGGGGGGGGGTTTATCACAAACATTATTCCATAAATTCAACGTAAATTAACTCAAATTTAATTTCCTTTGTAGATGACTTTTCATTTAAAACTCTTAAGAATTGTATGTTTTGTGTATATTAAATATAAAATGTTATGAAACATAACTGGTTTCGTTTTTTTCAATTTTTCTCGGAACACGAATATTGTTGGATACAACATTCTTCCGGGCAAGGGCTCTTCTCGGTCTACTTTATTCTTAAATAATAAATAAGTTATATGCAAATAAAAATATAAGCAAGGAAGCCAGGTAAAAAATGCGCAAAACTTTATTACGGTTATTTGTTGTTTGCCTCATCCCAACGATTTGAAAGATAAAACAGTATGTCAACAAAACTGGCAAGTCTCAAATTCACAAAAATGTTTTTGGAAAATGTTTGTACTTTTTTTACTGAAGATTATGAATAATTTAAAACATTTACGATTTAATTTCACTTTCAACGAAAAGTACAACCCCCTAGAGCCGATTTCAAGAAAATTTAAAATTTTAGAGAAATATTTCATTTAGAAGATTTGGCACTAAGTATAAATTTTTATTGGAGTTTTCGTCTTTTTTACAACTTTTTGACTAACGATTTTTGATGAAAAACTTCTAAATTTGTTTTTATTTTAAGGTGCTAAAAATATTAATAATACATTAAGAAGTTGCCTTTCAAAAGATGTTGTTTGTTTTTCCACGATTTTAAAATAATATTATTAGTCCAAATTGGTTTTCTGACCACCTGTCATTTAGGTTTTAATTTATTTTATAAAGTACGTGATATATGATATATAGAATTTTAAATATTTATTTATTTGCAAAAACAGCATAAAACCAATACATTGCAAGAGCGGTAAGAAAAGATACATAATAAATACATTTATAGTTAAAGTAATACATTTCGTTAAAACATAAGTGCTATTTCACGCTTAAAATCATTGTAGGTAATAGATTATGTTTTGAATCACCGTATCTGTTTCATGGGGACCAGTGGAATACTTGTCAGTAAAGTCTATGTATTGTTTTTTTTTTGTTGCACATCAACGTCCCATTGTCGTGTGCACCAATTCATGGTTAGGCGGATGTCCATGATAGCTTTTTGTTTGACAAGCCCCAACAGCTTGGAGAGCTTTGAAGCAGAAAATAGACAGTTACCTCGAGGGAGTTTCGTGTAGGGGTAAGAATAACCTAGTCTAATTTAATGTTTCAAAGACCTAATCATGTTTGATTAATACTAAGGTGATTGAAATATCAATCTAGCCTCCTTCGACTAACGCAATCTTCTAAACAGACCGTCTATTGATTTGCTTGATGTTATTAAGTGACCATCTCAGGCAGGGGGCTCCATCGAAGCCAGTGACAAGTTAGCCTGTCAGAAACTGGGCGGTCTGTACATAGCCCGGATATAAGAGTACACAACTGCTGACCCTGTATAAATCGCAAGTTTGCCCCACTGTTTAATTTGAAATTCCTGAAAAAAAACCCATGATTCTGTGCAGTAACGGGCGATCTATTTAATAGATTGCAGTTTTTAGAGTACAAGCGTCAGGTAGGTATACTGCACTTGGTCTACCGGTGTTACATTGGAAGAAGCTCCGAGGAACTAGCGTCATTGATCCATTCGGCACCGGTGCATAGACGGGGAACATGCTTAACATAGCACACGATTAACATTTGCCACATGAGAACGGGTGCTTCTATGACTCGTTCTTTAGTTCAACAGCTCGGCTGAGGAACGATTTGCAGGCCTATGTTTCCTTCCTTCATGGGTCTCTTCAAGAACCATGTTCACTCCTTGCTTTCATCAAAAAACCCTCACAAAGCATCTATAAAGATGACATGGATCCTTAGTGAAATTATTTTCCTCAGCGCCTCCTGTATGGATTAAAAAGTGTTAAACTTTTTAATATCCGTGAATGAAAAAATATCTCACATATTTTTCCGATGATCACACAAGAGAACTAACTTTCCCAAGGCAGTGAAATTACGACGTTGTCAATGTTGTGGTGCTGTGAGGCGTAAGGAATAGGGGAACAGAAAATGGATGGGAAATGATTCGAAGGAACTCATTTTGCCTTTTTTCAGACGATATATTTAAGACGGTCAGTTTCACAGTTAGAAGGGGTACGAATGCACATGAATTAAGGGAGAAGAATGCGGTATCGAGATGAAACCAGGCCACGCTGTATTTTCTGGTAACGAATGCTATGTGGGAGAAAAAATTTCGGTTTCGGTTTAAAAAAATAAAAAATTACCCAAGAAAAACAAAGAAAAGACCCTTTTATAACTATGATGATATACAGTAACGGTACCATGACGGCAAAAAAGACAACACAACTTACGTTTCTTATCGTTATAATGCTGCAGTTCTGTATTACACAAGATGAGACAAAAGATGAGATACACAAAATACTTCTTTTTTTAAAAATACTGTTTTTTCCAAAGTACTACATTTTTCTATGGAGGAAAGAGATATATTTCATTACAGCTCTGCCACGGCGGCGAAGGAAATTTTTAATTTTCTTTATATGTTTGAGGGAGATGTATGATAATGACTCTATGTTGGGGGGTGCAGACATACCTTCACCGTTTGTCTCATTTTCGACTATTGTTATTTAATGTATAAGAAAAAGCTGCAGCATTATTTATTTAAGAACAAAAGGAAAACCATCATCGCATTAATATTTAAGGTTTTTAATTTTTGGAATTCACTCACACTTCAATATTGTCCTTGTAACTATATTTCATACTTTCAAAATTTTCTTCTATTATTCTATAGACGGTGCCGTGTGCGACGGTGTGACGGTGTGACGGTGCCATGTGCGAGAGAGATGCAAGAAAATAATAATATTTTTTTTCATATTAAATGAAAAAACACACTTTGTAAAACACCACTTTATTTGAATTAATAATTATTTAACAGCCAACCAGGTTTCGCTTAGCTCAAGCTTCATCAGGGATATTATATTAACTAAGACTTTTAGTTAATACTAGCTGGGTTACCCGGCTTCACTTAGGACAATAAGATAGTGTTCTGGAATGTTGCACAGTGATGTTCCCGATTCCCTATTCCTGATCATTCCACGACATACTCCGCCACTCCTTCCAGAACTTTTTACAGCTCTATGGAACCTTCTAGAACTTTCCGGAAGACTGTTCTAGAAATTTCAAGAGGGCGAAACTTCCAGCCCTTATATCTTCAAAAGCACGCCCTTTAGGTAAAAACGGATACCCTTATTCCCTAGGGTGATAGAGATCTACCACACCATATAACTCCCTTGATCGAACCGGGACTCGTTTCTGAGTTTTTGCGAGCTGCACGTTTTTTTGGACTTTCTTTTATAATATATGTTATATTCAAATAAATAAAATTTTATTCCTTACATGTCCTTTCCCGTGCGTTCCCCTCCAGCGTTCCACTTCCACCTTCCCCGCCACCGTTCTTCCGCTCCCCCGTCCCGCCAACCCCCCTGGCACTTCATTTGTTGACTCCTCTCCGCCCGGCCCGTAGCCGAAACTATTTTTTAATACTAACAATTTTAAACTCGTGATATCTTTCTAATTAAATATCCGAATTGAAAAATTCAAAAAGTTAAATAAAGGTATTAAAGCTGTCTTGAATATTAAGTAATTTATTTTGATAAGGATTAAAACCAAGATACAAATAGAGAGTCTTTTCAAGCGTCGACATTTAAATTAAATTTTTAAAATAATAGAATACTTATTGTGGCATAACAATAATAGTTAGACATATGCTGTTGCAATCTTTTTGTAAATAATAATGTGTTCCATGAAGTCGTAGTACATTATTTTATTCTATCATCAATATTTTTCGCAGCGCACCCGATTTAAAGAATATTTTTAGTAATATTTTTTTACACCCTGGGTTACATTATTGAAGTTTTAATAAGTATGCCTATTTTTTTTAAATATAATATAGCCTATGTCACCCAGGGATAGTGTAGCTTCCCAACAGCGAAAGAATTTTTCAAATCGGTTCAGTAGTTTCGGAGCCTATTCGATGCAAACAAACAAACAAACAAATCTTACCTCTTTATATAGTGTAGTTGAAGTAGATAATAGCCCTGATGAAGCTTGAACTAAGCGAAACCTGGTTGGCTGTTAAATAATTATTAATTCAAATAAAGTGGTGTTTTACAAAGTGTGTATTTTCATTTAATATATAATGTCACACCACAAAGTATTTGCTTCCTTCGATAATTTTTTTTCCTTTGGGGGAAACAGACCTACGTACATTGTGTATCTCATCTTTTGAAAGAGCTGCAGCATTATTGTGATAAGGAACGTATGATTATTTTTTATATGCCGTCATGGTACCGTAACCGTGAAACGTCACGGTAATTTTAAAAGCGCCCATTGATTCTTTTTTGATATTTTGTTTTTTTAATGATATGTTACCTTAAAATTCTGATTGATGTATTATGTGTTTATGATGGTGACAGCGGTTTTGCCTTCCAAATGGCAAAAATGTTGTTAAGTTGCGTAAAACCAGAAGTCGGCATTTGATTAAGTGCAGAAATTCTAAAACTTACTAATATAATTATGTCAAATTAGTGACCATCTTCAATTTATCACTGATTACATACAAAAGCTTGTTGCTGGAGCAGTTTAGTTATTTATTGAAGTTATATATAAAAGTAAGAATAAAACTGTAAAATTTCTTGTTACTACTTAATTTTAAAAGCCCCCATAAGAGAGTTAATAATTAAACAACTGAAGAAATGACAAACAATACATACTTGAAATATTAATTCATACTTTATTCACACAAAACTTAGAAGTTACTGCATGTAAGCTACAAAACTTATTACTTATTACCGAGAAGGATGTTTGTTTGAAGCGTTCACCTCACTCACGACGCTAGACCTTCAGAGCTCCTCCAAAGTTATAAAATGTGTTTCAAACTTAGATAAATGTTTAAATAATTAGTATTTTGGTCGCCGCAAGGAGGACGTAGGATGAAGGACCAAGTTTCTAGGACATCCTCTTTGGCGTTGAAGAAGCAGCAAGTGTCGGAACGTGTCGGCTTTGACTTGCTTTGATGCGGGTCAGGAGACTCGGGATATTTCCGACATGGACACAAGACAGGAGATACAAGACACGAGACAGGGGATACGTGGGGACTTTGAGAGTTGTTCTACAAGGTAGGTGCAGTTGCAAAACAAATATGTTGAACATCCGTTCCGAAAACTAATGCATTTTTTTAATAACCTAACATGAACGGTACATAATATTAATAGGGTTCTTTCAAAATGCGCTTTTTTAAATTCCATCCCTCGGAGCATCCCTCCAATGATATGTACACCAATATAAGTTTGGGTTATATGACAACTTAGAATCAAGACAACTCGGAATCACGAGAACTCTTTTGTAAAGTCATTAAAAGCTAAGAAACAAAAAGAAAACAAAAAATTGCCTATAACCTCACCTAACGTAACCTGTTTAACCATTTTTTCATCACTTTTAAAGATTTCATTCTGAGTTGTAGAGTCACCAGAAATTTGGTATACTTATTAAGTGAAATAAGATTTTTTCTACTTTTTATATAGATTTTTGTTATGAATACCGCACAAGAGTCCCAACTGCTCCCGTCGGGAGTAAGTGAGACAATGGCGCACTCAGTTGGGGTACGTTGTTAAACTGACGGTCGTGGTCACCAAACACTGCAAAAGCAATTTCAATCAACTTTTCAATTCTGAATGGTGGTCTCATACCAAGGCGATACTGAGAGTATCTTCAACACTGGAACATGGTGCAAATATAATTTATATTATTTTTTAATCAATTAATTGTTTTTAGATTTTAGCTTATTCCTGTGAAACGATAATACATTCATCAAACTGTTTTTGGTACAATTCCTACATAAAAATATATTTTTGCCGTTAGTAAGTTCTCATAAATTTCGTTATTTCGGCAAATAACTTTAGCTTATAAGTTTGTAAACCAATATTTCCGTGAAAGAAGTTTTTTTATGTTGTTGAATTTTATAACGGAATTTAATATTAAACTAGTGAATAACTACTACCTATTCGGTTTTCGCCATTTTTAGGCTGAAAGTTTTTTTAAATGTTCTCAAATTATGCCGAAATGAAGAATAATTATTTTTCCACGAATCAATTTGAGAGATGAGAAACACCTTGTTTAGTGTACCACCTTTATGAAATATGCCTTCACAGAATTTTTTTACACAAATCTAGGTTTTGCTTGGAAATATTTAGTTTATTTTTAAAAAATATTCTGTAAAATTTAAACAATATTAAATAAATAGTCAATAGTATGTCATAAATTTATATTCAAATATCTTCTCCCTCTTATCTCATTCAGATCGGGGACCCCTCGCATCGACAAAACGCCTCCAGGCGTCCCCGTTCGACCCAATCTCTCGTCGCACAGCCCATGAAATAATTGTTTCACCTAACTATGTCTACGATTTGCGACTTAGCAGCGGTGCCCGGTTTCGTGATATAGGGTATAACTGGGTATTGGCGGCCGATATGTGGCGGGCCGGATTGGGAGAGACTGGTTGAGGGAGATCTTCTGTAGTTTCCAGCCGGGCTCTTTCAACCTATCGCTTCGCCTTTTACCATAGTGAGTGGGATGGATTCATACGTCCGTCATTCCTGAACACAATGACCCCCAGATTCCTACTCAACCCTTATTCCTTTTCCCTTCCCAGAATGTCCTCTCCGTCATTTGCTTAAAAATTTAAAAAAATCCAGTCAAGCCTTACACGCGCTAGAAGCGAAACTTTACCAAAACAATCTCAACCATTACTTAAAAAGTGAGGTCATAACCACAGCGACCAATGTGCGTAGACCAACGTAATTTACGTTTCATATCTCAACCAGTAGGAGCCTTTAAAAGTGACATCATAATCGAAGCAGTCAATGAGCGCAGTTGATGCGTCGCAGGTGCAGTAATTGTCATTTAGGTTCATCCGAAATCCAAATCATATCGGGGCTATAGAAGTTTCACTTCAAAAATTGCTGAAGGAAACGATGCGTACAAGGGAACGAAACCTCCTTACACCTAGATACGAATTATTTTATTGAGTAACATAAAAATGTTAAGGCATTAAATTATTCTAGTTGAACATGCTGTAATCAAAACCACACGATACTTGTGACTTGTGACATAATATTGTAGAACTTGGATAAAAAGTTTCTGATTGATGTCTACTTAGGCAAACAGCCAACAATTCAACTTGCCGAGTGCTTCATTTGTGAATAAACCTGAGTATTAAATTTGATTGTGGAAATTTCTTTCATCAGATAATTCACTCCCGGAAATTGATGGATCAAAAATTCTTTTGTCACTTATTGTTTAGTTAAATTATTGTGATGTTATTTATTTATGTTAGATTTTTGCTGTGGATTAAAGTTTAAAGGAATCGATTCTAAGAAATACAGGAAATACCGGAAGGTAGAAATTGTGGTATACCATAAACTGAATTATCTTTGAAAATTTTATTATTGGAGAACCTTGATTCAATTAAGAATCTTGATAATTTTTTTTATGTGAACACCTAGTGAGTGACCCAACTACCTGGTAGTAGAGGTAGCATTCACAATTATAAAATGTTAAGGGCTTAAGAAAGAGGCGAAGCCCGTAATAGAGAGAAAAAACCGAGAATGATCACTTAACGGTTGCCATAATAATATTTTAAAACGCAATGCGTCATGGGGAATTTCGTGAATTTATGAGAAAAAAGATGCGGGTTTGATGTCTTAGTAGAGGTACCTGGATTCATGGAGTGAAGTTTGTATAGGTTTTGGTGGCGGATACGGTATTGCGTGGCGGGCAGCATCGGGGGAGAGTAGTTGAGAGAGGCTATTTGGCCCTTCCAGTTGGTCTCTCCCGTACCATCGTCTTGCACCCCGCCTTGGAAGGGATGGATTCAAACGTCCGTTATTCTTGGACACACTTACTCCCAGATTACTACCTACTCATTTTTCCTTCCCAGAACTTCCTCTTCTTCCTTCCCTTTAAAAGACTCTCCACTCGGCTCCCCGAAGATGATAAAAGCCCTTAAGGTAATTAATTTCTTCAGGGCCTCCTGTCTGAAGATGCTTTAAAAAATAACAGTTTGTAAATGTTCTTAATGTAAGCCGAAACAGCCGTCACAATAATAAATTAATAAAAATTTAAGTACTTGCAGAACGTAATAATAATATTAAGAAGTAATTTTAATAAATGAAGTAAACACGGGTTGGTTTAGACATTTTTATTTTATTTATATTGGTAAAAAATAATTATAAAAACACACGTTATAATATAATAATTGATTACTCAATATGCCTTTTTGTATAAATCTCTAAATTTAAATTATTCACACTTGACGTTTAAAATGAGAGTCTTATTATTTCTACGTTTATAAATATTTAATAGACTTCTTATAATTTAAACATAATATAATAGGTTTAATCGAAATCCTAAAAATATTTGATTTTCCCTTAACATTTATATTTTCTGAGTACTAAAATCTTACTTCTTATCTATCACTCCTATTATCTATTATTATATGTGTATTTCAACAGGAAATCGAATTCTTATAAAAAAGCATCTCCATTGTGTAAATAATATAGGCAAGTATATTTATTCCTAGTAATATTATATTCCTAGTTTTAAAACATTACAAATCAAAGCAAACCTTGAGATGGGGCCTGCCAGCATAGTTTGATTACAAATAGATCCACTATCAGCACAATTGTTGTTTGTCACTGAAATATTCAGGACGTTGTAATGTACGCGTGTTGTAGTTCGCTATGCAGATGACACGAGCCAACAATAAGTGTGTTCATTCATCTTTAATGACTGAGGCGATGAAATTTCGTAGCATTGTAGTAACTGTCGTGGAGTGAGGACTTACTAAGTAATTTGATTATTTATGAAACAGGTATCTGAGAAGACTAATTATTTTGACAATCGCTGCAACTTAAGATGGCTTATTTACAGTACTATTATTTGACGAGATTGAAGATCAAGTGAATCAAAGATTTATGATTTGTAAAACCCTTATTCTGTCTGCTTTAGATTGCTTATCCCTGAGCAGCTAATCTTTATTTTTAAACACGTAAAAAAACTCTCCCCCTTTTAAGGTGTTTCCATTATTCAGTATTAAAATTTTATTTAGTTTCGTTCTAATTTACAAGATAAATGAAAAGTATGCGCATCTGTATGAAGCAGACCATGAACCAAAATAGAGATTGTGTTTGTTTTAAAAATTTGTGCCTTTTAAAAATGACATGACGGTTTTGGGTTAACTTAAAATATTTCATAATCCACTCTTTCATAGATGGCGGAAATTTTATCATTTGAGAAAAAACCCCTTTTTTGAAATTATGCTGTAAAATATTAACCAAGGCAGCACTGAAACAGTTATGTTTAAATATTTTTTTTGGTGTCATGGTAAGAAAAAACTACATAGTAACATAAAAATATTTTTTAAATCCATTTGGAGGAAGGCGGTGTTCCAATTATGGTACGGATGGGTTATGGTTATCTTACATATTTAATTTAAATTATTTTTCAATTGTTTATCAGCGCACCAAAAACTAACTTTTCTGGAAGAAGATAATGGTGAATGCAAGCAAATAAGCTGTGAAGGCCATTTCTGACCTCACTAAACTAGATTCTGAGGTAAGATATGAATTAAAAATTTATAGGGACCACTGTTTGAAAATAAAGCATTTCTGGAATATTTCGATGATGACGAGTGGTCAACTGATGACGATATTTCTTTTTAAATGCAATTTTGAATTATCACTGGTTCAAAATTGAACTTGAATGCCCTTTTTCAAGGAAATGGGTTTTTAGTGCGTTTTATTATTATATAAACAAAACTATTTATTCATATTCATATTGCGTATTTATTGGCCCAATCAAACTACACTTGAGTTTTTTCGTAAAATTTAAAAAAAATACCACCATCTATTAACGATCAGAATAATTATTATTTTAAGTTTAACCTTAATAATTCTTAATATTTACGATGGCTAAATCAAAGAAAAGTTGATGGTTTCCGGGGTTGAGTGAATCTTTCCCTACCTATCTGCAGATCACGAGTTTAAATTCCTGTGAGCGCAATTAAACTATTTTTGTAAATTTGGGTTATTTCACAATGTATATTCATTTAAAATATTTAAGCTTCTGTGTAGCCCTAATGAAAAGTCAGAATTCGGAATCAAAAAGTTGGGATTAAAATGGCTTTTTCCATATTTGGGGAGCAGTTCTGAATAGCCAGTTTTTCTCCAACTTCCTCTCCTCCATTTTCTTTCCTTTCCACTACCTTCAGCCTAAAAATATGCACTAATTGGGGATTCCATAACCTTATTGATTCCAGACGGTTGGGACACTTGACGCTTGACTTTTTTCCTTTTTTAAAGATATGAGGGAGGGGTGGGTAGGAATCAGGGGTCAATGTGTCCGGGAGCAACTGATGTATTAATCCAACACTCCTACCGCGGTGCTAGCCAATGGGTCAAGAGAGTCCAGCTGGAGAGGTCTAGGTTTTCCTCAACCAGGCTCTCTCTATCCAA
Source organism: Limnephilus lunatus (assembly GCA_917563855.2). Classification (NCBI taxonomy): domain Eukaryota; kingdom Metazoa; phylum Arthropoda; class Insecta; order Trichoptera; family Limnephilidae; genus Limnephilus; species Limnephilus lunatus. Next base: position 86,253,912 of record OU830594.1, on the reverse strand, counting down.
TTGCTATGTGGGCAAACGCATTTGCCGCCAATACCAAGACAAACCTCGCCCCAAGAACCCGGGTACCCTTGCTTAATCGGCACACGTAGAGAACCTTTTGAGGTGACCTATGGCAGAAGTGTTGGTTATCCAATAAATGGTTCCCGGACCGGCCGTACTCACACCCGCCTCCCAAAATAAAAAATAAAACTGGTGTTCACATAAAAAACCTTTTAAAAATATATGTATTTGTTTACACGTAGAAAAACTCATCTTAAGAAAGTCTTAAAATACAACTCAGCAGTTATGTTGATCTTCTCTCTCATATAAACAAGATTGTTCTGTTTAAATTTAAATTTAGCAGAGTATTGTTGAGATTTGATTATAAAAAGCAAGTTTTCATTTGCCACGTGCGTCAAACAAAGTGTTGAAACGTTTTAGAATACACAGAGCGTTCCTTCCATTATTCTTATCGTAGTTTCCCACGCATCTGCACGTACGGCGTACGTAGTACGAAAGTTGTATCGTTACTGGGTATTGCCTCAAAATGGACTAGATTGGTTTCTACGGTGCTGGGTATGATCTACGTTATTCAATCTACGATTCAAATTGAAAACTTCGTGAAACTGTAGCAACCAGATGGCCTTCAAACATTTTTACATTAATTATTTGCTTTTATATTTATTTTGTAAAACTCCATTCATTTGCATATTGTTATAATTAAGTTCTGCAAGTATTTTAGTTATTTTATCTTTGTGATAGGTGTTGTGTGTTGTGATTGTTCTATTTCAAATATTTTACTTAATTTGCACTGAGCGCTCCTCATTTTATCATTTTTTTTAGTATATTTTTTCAGTTTTAATTCTACAATATTTTATTTTACAAATCTTACGAAACTGATCAATCAGTTTGATTGTAAGAAATCTCTCATTTTTTCTAATTAATTAATACAGTATTCTTTTCAGTTTTACATAGTAAGTACTTAATATAATACTTAATATTAAAATACTAACAAAATACTAATTAAAATGACATTTTGTCATTTTTACGTAGGTAAAACTTGCAGAAATTTTGAAACGAGGATTAAGGAACACTTGAGATGTCTAAATAAATATTTATTCGGAATTTGCTAACCATCTAATTGAATTTAACCATTCATTTGATATAAATACTGGTTTTAAAATTTTACACACTAACGTTAGTGGTTTTCAATTAGATATTTTAGAAATATTAGAAATTAGGAAAAATGTCAATAGAAATTTAAATATTATTAATAACCAAATTAATTTTGTGAATAACCCTATCTTAAACATATTTCCATTGTAATTTTGTCTATGATCTTCTAAGCAACCCCCTCCCCCCTGTCTATCTTCTAAGCTCCTCCTCTTTCCACCCCTCTTCCCCCCCCCCCCCCTCCAACTAATTCCATTTCCACCCACGCCTGTCTTTCTATGCTTGATAATTTAGTTTTTAGTACATATAATGCCCTGATGAAGAGAACATCGTTCTCGAAACATGTCGACTTTTTATATAAAGATTATTGTGGTAAAAACAAAGTGTTTTTAATTATTTAATTGCATTATTTGATTTCATGTTCTACGGAGGTAGAAAGATTAAACTTTTATTTTGATTTTTGAATAAGATGTCTCTTTTTGATATTTTCAGGTAATGCGTTAAATATTTCCGGAATTTTACGCCTTTTTGTTCTATCACCGTATACATTTTGAGATTTATTTAAAATAAATATTTGTGCTTCTCTATGCCTAGTAGGGTATTTGTGGTTTACACGTTTCATCACATTCATCTAGCGTCAATAATTGGTGATCTACCTTACTGTGTATAGAGAGGACATACAAAGAGAACATTTTTTCATAATCGCCTTCACATAACTCAACTTTTTTTTGCCCGATATCAATTTTAGGAAACGGATTTGTAATTTTTCTATTTTATTTAAGTATGTTTTGTACGTTAATTTGTAACTATTTTTCCGTATCCTATAATAGATTCTGCTGATGCGTTGTATATACAGTATAATATATTTTTATAAACAAAGTTTTTTAGGTGGTAAAATTTTCCTAATATGGATCCTAATCTATTACATCTGTACATTTTCAATATTATTTGATCAGTTAAAATTGACATCTATTGTAAGACCAAGGTATGTATATTTGTACACTTTTTCTATATTTGGGCAATTACACTGCTGGGATTGGTTTTTTGTGTGCAAACAATCATATGAATGACTTTTTATATGCAATTGCTTATCCTGACAACTTGCATATGGTGAGTGTATAAGCATATATTTGTTTTTTTGCGTTAATAATAATGCCATTGTCGTGGTACCAATTAATTATGTTATTTAGGTCTGTTTGTAAGATTTCTTCAATTTTTTGTGGATCTTTGTCAGCACATATAATGCAAGCATGGTCTGCAAACCTATAGCATTTACAACGTTTAATTACATTTGGTAGACTGTTTACTTGCATTATATAACATGTAGGCCCGATATCGACCCTGTTGCTACTCCAGTGTTTGCTAACATTTCATCACTTAAAATTTCATCAATTTTAACTTTAATTTTTCTATTTAATAGATAATTTTTAATAATTTTTTAAGACCTCTAATACCACATTTTCTAAGGACTCTTGCGTATATTTGAGTCCACGAAACTATCCTCTAACTTTTACCATTGTTATAAAAAGGCTCTAATTAGTTTAAAATGTAATTACCCCAGAAAATCACTAAATTTTGTTACGGAAAATCACTAAATGTGGAACGGTTAACTGGCCCTATTCAAATAAAAAATTTTTTTTTTATATTTTTGTCTAAAATTTATATTGAAACCTTGTTGGAAGGAAATTTTTTTTGATATATTTTGACCAAAAAAAGTTATATTTCGTTTTATTAAAACATTAGTTCGGTAACATTATTTGTTTAATAAAATTGTTACTCACAAACTCGCAAAACATTGCCACATTTGCCTCTAAAATCAAAAGAAAACTATTTCTTAAATGGCCTGAATTTTATATTAAAAAATATAAATAAATTAAATTACACCTTTTTATATTTCTCATAATTTTTTTTAATTATTCGATTTGGTTGGGTATTTTGGCCTCAAATCCAAATACAGTTTATTATAAAAGTGGTTGCTCAGCCGTTCTTCTTATGTCAGGATTAAAAACCCCCAAATTAAGATAAGTACAATTTCTGACATACCGGTCAGAAATATGGTCACCCAATTAAAATAGGTAACTATTTCTGACCACTCAAAAACTATCGTAAATCTTTTGAAATATATTCTTTTCCGTTTTAAATGTATAAATACAGTCAATACTCTATTGAAAAACATACAAAAACATTACCGAACTGTATGTGAACAAAATGTGATGGCGAACTGTGCCATCACATTTTGTAAAATTTGGTTTATTCGCAGAAAAAGGTGAAAAAATAAATGTGCGAATTCACAAAATCACCAAAATCAAATATTAAATAATATTTTGGTATAAACGGATGTCAAATAGTTTTTTGACTAGACATTGGTTAGAGGGAGAGGGAAACAACTTTCGAATATATGAATATACGTAGGAATGTTACTTCAGTTGGTAAAATCGTAATTTGTGTTCAGGGTCAGAAATGTGGTGTTTTACCTAACTAGTTTTAATTTAGAATAAATCAATTTATTTTCAATAATTTACCTTTTTTTATTTAAATCCTTTCTAAGTACCTCTTTCCCTATCGCAACTCCTGTTATATAATGGTCGGATATTTTGTTATTCACAATATATGAAAATACAGTATTATTACGGTTACGAATTGCAATATGGTCAATATATGAATAAACATTTTACCGTTTAAAATTTCATTCGAGGTCACATCTAATATTACATTTTCTAAGCCATTTTCACTGAGTAAATTTTGGTATTCTGTAATTACACTAATTTTGGTATCCAATAAATTCATGTTAATGTCACCACAGTCCAAGTAGTTTAAATCAGATGAGGTCAAAAGCTCGTAATATTTACTCCAAACAAATTAAACAACATAAATGTGATTATTATAAGCAAAAATTAGAAACACAACAGAAAAAACCAAGAAAACTTTGGATAACACTAAAAGAAGTCATAAAGGGTAAACAAAAAGAAATTGTAAAGTCAATTGATTTCCCAGATGGAACTGAAGAAGAAGTAGAGAAGATAGCGACTAAATTTAACAAGCGTTTTATTTCGAGCATAGATCTTATAATTGAAAGTATTCCACAACATCCTGAGAACCAACTAGACGAGCCCATACGCACCGATGAAAAACTGATGTACGTTCTAAAAAGAGGGTGCTGAGTAATATGAAATCGAAGGAATTTGCAGATGGTATTACAATATATATAATCAAAGACTCTATAAATATTATACACGAATCGATGCTCCAAATTATCCATGAATCTTTGAACAGTGGAGTATTCCCCAAAACTTGGAAGAAATCTGTAATAACTCCTATCCCGAAAATTGATAACCCAAAAAAATTTGACGACTATATGCCAATCAATTGTTTACCCAAATATGAACAAATACTGGAATACATTGTAAAGGAGCAGCTAATTGAATATATTGAGGAAAAGCAGATATTAGTTCCACAACAATCTGGTTTTAGAAATAAATGTTCTTGTGAAACCACTATTAACCATTTAATAGATGAGTGGAAAAATTTTAGAGAAAAAAAACGAAAATTATTGCTGTATTTCTAGACTTAAAGCAGGCATTTGAAACAATCGAGAGAGATAGATTAATAAAAAAACTTAAGTAATTTTGGAATTAATGGTAAAGATTATAAGTGGTTTGTTAATTACCTATCAGAAAGAACACAAATAACAAAATATGGTGGTATAACATATGAACTACATGTACTAATAAAAGCTTTTCGCAGGGTTCTGTCTTAGGTCGATTGATATTCATTATAAACATAAATGTTATTATCAAAGTATTAAAGCATTGTGCAATTAAACTATTTGCTGATGATACGTTGTTATACATAGCCAGTAAAAATTTACAGGACGCCTTTGAAAAAATACAAACTGATTTAAATTATGTAGAGCTTTGGCTTCACCAAAACAAACTAAAATTGAATGTTACGAAAACAAAGTTTTTATTGTGGATAGCCTAGGTGGAAACGAGCAGGCAATACTAAAAATTGATAATGAAAACATAGAAGGGTTAGCAGTATTAAATATCTGGGTGTAATATTGGATGATAAATTGAAATTTGATGAACACTTAGAATACATAACAAAGAAATTTGCTAAAAAAGTGGGATTCTTAAAAAGGATCAGAAATAACATGGGTCTCAAGACAACTGTTTACAATTGTTTTTGTGCATGGATCTCAAGAGAACTGTTTACAATTGTTGTTGTGCCTTGTTTACAATTCTATTGTAACTCCGCATTTAAATTACTGTTCTAGTGTTTTATTCCTATGTAATGAAGTCCAAAATAATAAACTACAGGTTATACAAAATAGGGGGATGAAGACAATTTTAAAATGCCACATATTTTACTAGTGTTAAAATTATGTTACAAAATTTAAATATTATGACAACAAAACAGCATTTAGTATATAATACATTAACAATGATATACAAACTTTAAATAATATGCTACCAAATTATCTGCATAGTAACATTATGTTTCACGAAAGTGCTCACATCTATCCTACGAGAAGACGTGGAGACTTTAGGCTCCCAAAACTAAACTTTTGTGCACACAAAATAGTTCGTTTTATATTGGGCAAAAACTTTATAATAGCCTGCCGAATGCCGTAAAGGAAGCCTTAAATCTTAGCACTTTTCGTAGTATATGTGCATTATATGTGTAGAATGTTTTTTGATTTGTAACAATCTTACCAATTTTATAGTCACATAGTTATTTGTTTGCCTTAAAATGTATTTTTGTCTAGTTATCTGTTTTTTCTTCCTCTTAAAATGTAACTGTATCTTTAAATTGTATTTTTTGTATATATTTTCTTACTAGATGTATGATAACTTACTAATATTTAAAAACAAAAAAAAAAATGTAATATTTGTTTTAATTCCTTAAAATATATTTTCTTTTACTTAATCTCGATGTATAGAGTCCTTCACTCATAACTTTCGCGTCTATGTCACCCTTTACGAAACACGTCAATGCATTTTTTGTCTACGTACTTATTTTTGTGTGGTCAACTTGTCATTTCTCTTTGTTGTGTAAAAAACTGCTTGTTTTCATTTTCGTAGGTCGTTATTCCTACAATTCTCTCTATATTTTACAATTTGCGTGTTTGACTAAGAAGGGATGCCTCAAATTATAACCTCTCACTGTACGTTTCCTGGGTTTGAAAACGAAAGTAGTCAATGATGGTGCTCATTTTATACTTGACGGTAGACTGTCCGGAGACCAGATCCTGGGAACCTACGCAATAGGTACCTACTCGTAATTCAGGCAATTTTCAAACCGTGGTAAATCGAATAATTTTGGATTATCAAAAAATGTTTTAAAATATAAGTTATCGAACCAAATAAATAAATAAAAAGGTTTGTCAAATTTACACAATACATTATAAACAATTCCATTTTGAATATTTTCCCCATTAACCAATTTACCTTCTAACGACCATGTAATTCCCTAAATAAATTCCCCCACTCCTACCCCTACCAATCTAACATCAATTCTTCTGCCGATTTGGGTTTGTTTCCCCCCTTCCCGCCCTCTTACTCTCTCCCAGTGTTAATAGATCATTCATTATTATAGAAAAATGCAGATTTTCTATCTAATACTAATAAGTTGTGTAAACAATGCAATACTTTGACTTTACAATACGACTTTTTTTCATTAACTACTAGATGCAGTCCCCGGTTTTGATGGGCCTTTACGGAGAGTTTCTGGAAATAAGACATGGTCAGCGATTTTCCTCATCTTTTGAAGGTCAAGTATGAAAAATGTCATCAACCTAGGAATAAAACTGAAGGTTTGAAAAACCAAAGTCAGCCTTGTCATGCGGCCGCCCGCCACAGACACTCTTATTTATGTAAGTAGATAGATGAGCTATCTCCGGCGTCGTCCGGTAGTTTTTTCAAAATCTTATACGGACAGTGGTGATCTTCCTGTTTTGAAGGTCACGCCATCCGTCTGATAACCGTCACTCGACGGCCCAGCACCGAAACTATTCTTTATAGAAGTATATTTCATCACAAAGTAAAAATAGATTTATAAGAAGTATTCACCAAAAAAATGATATTTTAAAAATAATAATAATTCTGAATCATATTTTTGGTTCTTCACTCCCGGCTCATCTAGTAGATTTGCAGTCAATGTTTCCAGCATTATTTGGGAGTTTGTTGTTTGATAATTTGTTGGCAAGAAAGGCTTACGCAATTCACTGTCGATCGAGCGGATGATTATTCTGCCGCTCGGGCGTTCGTGTCAAACTTGGCGTTCCCGTGTTAAATGCCAACTGGTTCAAAGGAAGAAGGCTGTAATCTATAAAAACATAAATATTGTAGATCTTCAACGCTCATACCGCGAAATTTTGACTAATCCAGAGCTTTGTTTATTCCAGAAAAAAACTTTAATAAATTTATGATTACTCTCCTATTTCCGTGCTTTTACAAAGCGTTTATATAAACACACCTCTATCGGATGTTATTAATAGCCCAACGACTGTACTGTTGACATTTAAGAACCTGATTTCAAATCATCTCTGACGCCATCTTCGTAGTTAAAGTTTTTTTAAAAAGCTACTTTTGTAATAGAACCGAATTCAAGCAAGTAGCCAATAATGCCAAAAGATGGCACCACTTACGTTAATAGCTAGCTAGAGAAACGTCCGCTGTCAGGCGTAAGTACTATTGGATTTGTAATTTCGTGACTCTCTCCAGTAGGAGAGATTGATTTCAAAGATTATTATTGTAAATAGCAGTTAAGACTAACAATACCACGCTTCTATGTATTAAAAATGGCGTTAATTTGTCCCAGTGGTATTTTTTGTCACTGGATACAAAGAACTTGCTATTTTTGGAACCAGATCCTCTCGGATTTATAAAATGCTCATTGATACTTAAACTGAACGAGGCCGAACCTAAAGCCGCCCGCAGGGCGAAGCCTATCAAAAAATTATCTTGCTCTATAAAAATAACGTTCAATGTTTTTGAATTTATACTGTTTAAATTATCTTTTAAACAATAATCTGTGTTGTACATAATTCCTCAGATAAGGACGGCTAAAGTAAATTGCGTCGCCAAACCATTTCAAAATGAACCCCAAGAATTTATTTGGTAAACGCAACCCAATTGCCTGCAGATGTTTCCAAAGTTGAGTTATCTTCGCGCAGCCAATATTGATTAGTTGCACTCCATGGTTGCAACTGAATCATTGAGTTACTACGCTCTTAATTTTTTTTCTATTTTGAAATCAGAAAATTTTAAAAATGGGTTTCAAAGCGTCAAGGATTTACTTTGCTCTGCAATTATTGTTAACGTAACATTTATACTTAAAATGGATATAATATATGATTTATGAAATATATAATGAGATTAGAGTTATACAAAAAGATCCACAGAAATTCACTCCTCTTTTTTACGGGTCCGAAAAAATATCTCAACTAATATAAAAATAAAAAAATTAAAACGCAAAAAAATTAAAATTAAAATTAAAAATTATTAAATATATATTATAGTCTCGTATGCACCTCTCAGATATAGTTTAGAGGGAGCGGACTCCGGATCGACAGAGACGGGTAGTGAAATGAAAGGCGTCAAGTCGATGTAGCAAGTCAGTCGTTTATTGCGGAGCTACGTAGCGAGGGTCGGTGAAGCGGCAACACGAAGTATGAAGAAGTGCCGTAGAGTGTTGTAGGTGCACGGAGGTGATGGTGTGGTGAAGGTCGTGGTGATGCATCGGAGCGAACCTCGGGTCTGCAGGTCACCGGCGCGTTGCTCGACACCGTGGCGGTGGAGATAACCAGATCTTCCAGGCCGTTGCTCGACGCGGTGAGTCGCGGAGGTGAACGGTGAGTGGCTCTATGAGCTAAACCACCAGCGGGTAGTCCTGGCGAGGCGGAGCGTGTTTCCATGGCAGTGAAGCGCGGTGGGCTTCGGATTGCCATTAAATTGTGAGCTGATCCCTGAGCTGAAGGTGGCGTTGAACCTTGCAAGTCGCAGGATATAGCTGTTCTCTAGAGCTGGACACATTGGGCCTTATAGTTGAGACATGGTGATAATCCTCGAGAAAGCTGCCCTGGAGAGCGTAGAGATGCCATGCGAGAGCACTTGTTACATGTTGTGCAGTTGACCGACTAGACTGGACTGAGACTGACTAACTCAGCGTTGAGTCGCTTTATTTATATAGGCGCAACCGATTGAGTAATTTTCCATTCGCCGGCAATGTGTACGCAGGAAGGTACTTGAACATACCCGGTGCATAATGCTCAGGCGGCTGCTGAATCGCAACCTTTCTAGACGGTGGCGATATTATTATTTATAGAGACGACCAGTCGCAGTGTACATCGCGTATGGCGTAGGTAGGCAAATAAGTAAGTAGCTAGCCGGCACCGCGTAAATATAAGATGGTTCTAGTGTATTATTTTTGATGGTGAAAAGATAATAATGCGTCGCCACAGTTTTATTAATTAAAATTGGAATTTTTAAAATCTTTATATGCCTTATTAAGTGACTGGTTCTGAATAGTCACGTTCATCTTTATCATCATCTTCCCCATTTCCTTCCCCTCCCCAATACTTTCGGTATTAATAATTAGAGTACAGTGAGATTATTCCAGAAAACTCATCTAAACCTTTACTTTGACCATGACAAACAAAAAAAAATTCTAAAAATAAATAATTGTTAATTATAATGTTCTCGCTGTAAATAACAGCTTTTGTTACGAGAAGAACACAAGTTTCTAGAGCATTAATCCATAGCCTACGCTAACCGAGTTTTAAATCCAATTTTAATCATCTTAATCGGATTTGTTCTTGCTGTGAAGTGCCGAAGCGTCCTTAACCCGTTAAATGGCAGAAAATATTTTAAAATTTTAACATTAAAAGGTAGGTGCTTACTTTTTCATCGGTGGCCAATGAGAAATAATATATAAGTTTTGTTATCTTTTATTTATGCACTCGAATACAGAAACCAAATATTACGTTTATATTATGAACTACTAATCCGGTTTAAAGCTAAATCCACTCAGATTTCATCGTATTTCCTTTATTTTTGAGTTCAATAAAAAAAAAATTATAATTCGTAATTCATTTTAATTTATAAAAATCACCCAAATTTCGGTAACTATCCCTTGAGTGGATAAAGTAGAAAATTTATATATTTTTTATGATGTAGGTTAGACGTTAGACAGTCGATTTTAAATACATTTTTTTATTAATTTATTTTAATGAATGTACGTATACACAGGCTTTTAGAAACATGTGATATGCGTCATAATTTTGTTTAACAGTAATCATAATCATTCTAATTAAATTATATAGAACCCAAGCAAAAAAACATTAGGTATTTTTATTTGTTACTTTGATTATCATTATTGAGCTTTGTTACTATAACCTGTTTGTAACTTATTCCGTGCAATTGAACACACCTACGAGTACTTATAGATTTCTAAGAAGTACGAAAAAACACCCAACAATTCTATTTAAACTACGATTTTGAAAATTTTAAGAAAAAATTTAGTATTTTTAACTACCCCTGATGGAAACGTAATTGTTAAATCTGTGACTCTTGGTTAGAAACCCTTCGCTTTGGACCACTCGGCCAAAAACCATTCTAGTCGTTTTCGTATGAAATTTTGTACAACATGAAATTCGTCTTTAATATTAAATGTTACCTACACGTTCGTCCACTATTATTAATTATTCATAATAATCAATTTATATTTATCATATGGCAACATTTTTGGATATCTTTTTCTGAGAAATAACTTAGTTCTAAACTAATTAACAGACATACAGACACATATTATTCAAGCCGTATTCTAGGAAGAAGGCGTAGTAAATGTATGTACCTAATCTTTCTATGAAAAGTATTTTGGAATGTCGTGTTACGGATTACTATTTGACATTAATAATAATGTTATATTCGTGGAATGTTTTCAGAATTTAACTATGAAATTGGGAAAAATGAGCATATAAGGTGTTTAAAAAATAATAATTAAATAGATTTGCTGTTAGATTACTCTTACTAAGAGTAGCCATTTAGACAAATAGAAATTTTATAGTAAGAAAGAGTGTCAAAATAATTTTAAATATTATAAAAATCCGAAAAAATATTTTTAAATGACCAGTTATCAATTTTTTCCCCTTTGTGAACTACGCACTGTTACCTCCGTCCCCCTTACCCGCCCATTGACATCTTTAAATACATTGTTGTTATTAATTTATATTATTTACAGACCATGTTCCGTATGTTAATACTCATCCTAATTTGACTGTCCTAAAACGGGAATCCTCCTAGTTTGGCAGTCAAAAAATTTCTTAAATAATGTTTATAAATGTATAATCTTTTACTAAATAAAAAATAAAAAATAAAAATAAAAATAAAAATAAAATAATAAAATCACAAGTAAATCCTATTGAAGTAAGCTTTCCTTACAAATCATGTTTCTTTTTTAAACAAAAAAAAATGGTTACCAAGGACGGGTTGTTTCGGAGAATTTGAACATTTCATCAAATTTAACTTTCAAGTTCTGTGAAAATTCTATTCAAGTTCTGTCATTATTTCAATTTTGTGAAGCAAATGGCCTACTCTGCTTTCATAACAGAACTTGAGTCTGTCTTTCACAGAACTTGAAAATTTACTTTGAAATGATGAATTGTTCAAATTCTCCGACCCAACCCGTCTAAATATTTTATTAATTTTTAATTAAAATGTATTTCCTTTTATGTATATGGATCATAACACATTTTCGAAATCTAGTCGTAATACTTGACAATATAAATCGATACGCCACGCTGGTAGATTTATATTACAGCTTTTGACTTTTCTATCGCGTTTCTCCTACTCGAAATGAAATTCCACCGCACAGTGCAAAGTGTGTAGTATGTAAGTATACCGCACCAACGGTAGTATTATTGACCGCAACGGCATGCGGCATGCTGCCTCCGCGGCACCCGCTTGTGTCATGCCCAGTAAGGAATGTTGCACTGTGCGGTGGTCCAACTTTGCTTTTGTCCGGCACAATTATCTCACTGTGCGTTCACTACTGAAAGGAAAATCCGTGGAACAGTAATACCAATTTGCAAAACAATAATTCATGTTATGACCAAATTAGTATTTCTGTTCAGCTTTCATTTAAAATCAATATTATTGTAATAATGATGAATTGGCATTACGTTTGGGATCCATCCAGGCGTCGAGTCGTTTCAATTCCTCATCGTTTCAATTCCATAATAATACAAGCAACATTTTCCGCTTACTATAGTGGTATATTAGTTTTCACTCAACTCAGTCACTGACTTGGCAAATAATTTTTTAAGACTTGTCGATTTCTGGGATCCAGGCAGGCTAATGTAATTAACTATATTATTACTTATATCTTTATGATCATGGATACTCGTGGAAAGAAGCGGATAGATGCCTTCGAAATGTAAGGCTGGAGAAACATGTTCAGGATTGGATCTGGACAGCCAGACGCACAAGTGTGTCCATTCTGGCAGAGCTAGACATCAACAATAGGTAACTGTGGTAAACGTATGTCTTGCGGTATGAAAGAGACATGCGTGTATGAGTGAGACAGCATGAGAAACGAATAAAAGGGTGTAATTGTCGTCCATTTGTTCTCTTTACCTTAAGACTTCCTTAGAAGAATTACTGTACATAATCCCGGAATAAACATCAACAGACTACCTACGTCTTCTTATTGTCATACAACCTGTACTGAGATCATAATAATCAGAGGAATCTGGATACATCAAAGGGAGTCCAGAAATACATGAGATAACCGGCCACGGTCATCAATTATTAAAATCAAACAAGCTTGAAACACTCATCTACGAGGACATTGAAAATCTCTCCCGAGAAAAGATACATGCCGCCGACGGGACTCGAACCCGCGTCATTTAAAAAATATCGACCGGATATCAGAAGGACGCAGGTTCGAGTCGGCGGCATGCATTTTTTCTCGGGAGATTTTTTCAATGTAGATGAGTGTTTCAGGCTAATAATTATTGCTTATAATAATTGTTACCCTTTGTGCTATGCATTAAAATCTTGTATTAAACATTAGTTTACCAATTAAAAATGGGCTTTCAACGGTTTGCCTACAATGTATTTAAAGATACCTACGTTGGACACGTTGCTCACCAAACTGAAGAGCACAACTTGGAGAAACTTATAGTCACTGGCAAAGTGAAAGGCACGAGAACTTCAGAAATTCGGAATAGACTTTTCTGATTTTAATATGTAATAAATGGAAAAAAAAATATGAAGTCGTCACGGTAAAAGGTCGTTGCTCTGAATCTTAAACTTGCTTGAAATGACATTAACCACGTTTTATGACTACATTTGAAGAGCCAAGCACTTCCAAACCTTCCTCTTCCCCAACTCGTTCCCTTCCCAAAATCACATTACAAGCATAATATTTTGTTTTGTGACGTTAAAATTAAAAATAAAACAATAACTAATTTACATTGTTCTCCATTGGTAAAGAACACTCATTCCCCAATCCTCCACCTACCCTTACTCCTACCTTCTCCACTGCAGCTCAATATATTATTGTTTTTAACACGCTGGTAGATTTTAGTGGAGTATAATGCCCCGAAGAAGCTCCGGTTTCAGTGAAACCTGGTCAGCACTAAGTATATGAAAAATAAAAGTGGCGTTCAATAAGATATTTTTTTATACATTTTTTTAATTATTATTTTTTTTTTAAATAAAAACTTAGCTTAGTTCAGGCGCACCGACACACCCACAACGCACTTCAATCGGCGTATATAATTATCTTCTGTGTCGTACACACCATTTCACACATTCGCAAGTTTGCTATTATTTAGCGCCCACAGTCTATCGCATCGTCACACCGCCACAGTTTAGTATTTAGGTAGGGACACCGTTTAATGCACACAAAGTTTTTATGTTTCATACATTTAAGTTTCACACATTCAAAGCATCACAATTTAACTTTAACAGTAATGTGTACCTTGTACGTTTTTAACCTTTTTTGTTGATAAAGAAAGACAAATATCTGGGACAATTTTATTTCACCCTCCCCAATATATTCAGCAGAAAATTTTGCTTATACAACCATGAAGGATTGTGATTAACAACACAACAGATATTAAACAATAGACAGATCATATATTTAAAATATTTTTAGAACCTCCTAATGCATGCTTTCCCATTGGTACAATTTACTTTTTGTACTTTTACTTTAAATGTAAATAACATTGTTGTTGTTGTCCTTATTTTTATGTTAAACTACTTATGCTAAAATTCGCCTGCTCTCAACACAGGAAATCCTAGTGCGACAGGTACAGCACAATCACGTATGTAACTTGATAAATAAAGATTATAATAAAAAAAATATTTAAAAAAAGAAACCTGCAGTGACCCTTGAGAAATAACGGTAAATACTTAATGCAGAATTTGTGAAACTGCAAGCATTTATGAAAGAAATCATATTGATCGATTATGTATTCGGTATTATTTGATATTTTTTAAAAATTCGAAAAGTTCTGTCTGTTTTTTCATTAGTTCTACGCAAAAAATCCCTGAAGAAAATAAACTGTATAGAGGTTTTTAAGGAAAGGAAGTTCTGGGAAGATAAAAGGTGTGAGGGCAGTGCAGGAATCTGGAATGCGGGCTTCAGTGAAACAAAGTCATTCACCGCCAAGACCTAGACAAACCTCACTCCATGTTGAACGCACACTGGGACTGAACTAAATCACCAAACGTAGCGGAACTCTTGGGGTGACCTATGTCAGAGGTGTTGGTTATACAATATATATATATATATTGTATAACCAACACCTATACGGGAACCAGGGCGGCGGTGCCCATTCCCATTCCCAAAATGTATGCTTTAATTAATATGACATTTGAAAATTAAACGAAATTGCATTGTAGGAGACAACCTCATTGGCTTTATATCTTTGGTTATCAGATCTAAATGTCTAGGTTTTCTCTAGCCTTTATCTTATCCATTTCTCTCTTTCTCCTCTCAAGCCTAACAAAGACTAGGCCATACATAGTTTTGATGCTACCGCGGGCGTACTGGGTGTGCCCACCCAACTTCCCGATACCATCGGCAATCATCGTAACCGTTCGTACCTAAGACACGAATGACGATATATGGCACTCTTTTGATATCATACTTAGCTGCCATCTGCAGAGATATAGCAAAACTTGGTATTGCTGATAAGCTGTCAACATCTATTGCAGGAAGCTGGAACTACATTAATACATATGGCTAATAGAGGTCAATTAAAAAAACCCTAATTAAGTGACTAAAAACGTCAGAGAAAATAAATAAACTATAATTATATAGATAAGTTTTTAGATTTTCACGGTCAAAAGCATTTTCGTTGTTAGTTTTTGGGGTGTTATGCCGTGTTGCGCTACCTCCTTCTATAGCCGACGTTTCGGACAGCGTTGCAGTGTCCATCATCAGGGCAGATCCGGCAGATCCGACGATGTGTCGGCTATAGAAGGAGGTAGCGTAACACGGCATAATACCCCAAACACTAACAACGAAAATCTAATTATATAACTTTAGTCCACCTAGGCACAGGACCTTCTAGTGAGAAATACAATATCTATACTTAAATTCACCTTTATATTTTATACCTAAATACAATTATTTTATATAATCTCTAAAATAAAATAATAAAAACACTACAATTATTTCGTATAAATTTTTTTTAAAGTCTCAGATATTCCATTATTAATCATCTTAATATACAAAACAAAGTCGGGTTAGTTCCTCCATTTATAACTCGAAAACAGCTGGACCAATTTTTATGATCTTTGATTTATTAGATTTGTCTCCGCCCCGAATAATAGAATAACTATTCACAAAAAAAATAATTACGAAGAAAATTCTTTTCTTATACATACATTTTGTATGGAACGAATTTTCATATTTGAAAGAGCACCAGGAACATTGTAATACGTATAATATTGAGTAGTGAGTGAATTCCAAAAATTCAAAAAACCTCAAAAGTCAACGCGCTCGTTCTTTTTTTGCTCTCGTTATTAAATATTTTATATATTAATAATAAAGGGTCACAATTAGCAAAGAAAACCGGATAACCAATTACTAGCATTTTACCAGAAGAAAAGAAAAGTATGAACCAGATAGATAAATTAAAGTTAACTGATGTAACAAATACTGAAATCAGAAACGCAATTGCATCCCTTGATGTTAATAAATCATCGGGAAATGATATAATCTCAAATAAAACAATAAAACAACTACAAAATGAACTGACCTTCCCATTGACATACTTGGTCAATCTGTATATATCTACAAATGTATTCCCCTTCATGCCTTAAAAAAGCTACAGTTATACCCATGCATAAAAGTGGCAACAACAAGGATATATATAATTACTGACCCATAAGTCTCTTAAGCTCTTTTTCAAAAATCTTGGAAACTGTAATAAAAAAGCAAATTGTTCAATTTCTTGAACAAAACAAATTATTATCACCATTCCAATATGGCTTTAGGGAAAATCTAAGCACCAATGATGCCATATAAAATCTAACAAGCATAGCCATAAAAAACATAGATGATGGGAAAAAATCTTTGGCTTTATTCATAGACCTTCACAAACCTTTGACACAATAGACCATAAAATATTACCAACTAAGCAAAAAAAAAATAGGAATGGCAGAAACAAAAAAGAACCTATTGGAGTAATATATAACAGGGCGAGAACAACAAGTACAAATTGGCAAACAAAAGAGCAAACTAATCTTTAACTATGGCGCCCCTTAAGGAAGTGTACTGGGACCGATTCTATTCATTATCTCCATACATCAACGATTTAACTATGCGCAGCCCATACAAATCTTAGATTTGGATTAGAGATCAAAATACCCAACCAAAATGAAAAATTATTTTTGTAATCAAAAGGTGTATCAAATATCTCGTAAGGATGTCAGCTACTTTATTTATTTTTGCTTTAAATTATAAGATATGGGCCATTAAAGATTTTAATATTTCTGGATTTAAAAGAATAAACTTGGAATAAAGAATATTAGTTTATATATTAAAATTACAACCCAAATAATGCATTTTTAAATTTTTTTTATTTTTATTTTATTTTTCATTATATTTTAAAAATAAATACTTATAGTAAAATTATTTTTTTACTGTTTTTTTTTTACTCACAAATAATTGCCTAAGTTACCTTCAAAATCATGAAAAACTAAAATCTTTATTGGTCTATATCTTATAATTTAAAGCAAAAATAAATAAAGTTGCTGATATCCTGACTAGATATTTAATAACCTTTTGGTTACAAAAATAATTTTTCAGTTTGGTTGGGTATTTTGATCTCAAATCCAAATCAAAGATTGGTATAAAACGCATCGAAATGGGCCGCGCATACGTTCCCCTTAAAGGAAACATAATTAGTTTCGCTGATGATACTTTTTTATTATTTCAAGAAGAAAATTGGACGGATATATTTAATGAGGCTGAAAAAGAGCTTAGTGCACTTAAAAATTGGCTTAAAATCAACTCGCTTACCCTTAATATAAGCAAAACAAAATACATAACATTTTCAATGAACTCAAGGAGCCAACCAATATAATCACTAGAACTAAAATTACACGAATGCCATGGAAATAATATATAATGTTACTGCCCCGTCATCGAAAATATATAAAATATCTCGAAGTAATAATTGACTAAAATCTCAGATGGGACCTACACATCAAAAAAAATACGGAAAAACTCACAAGCCTTATATATTTCTTTAAAAATCTTAGAACGTGGTAAATAAAAAGGATATGAAAAATGTGTATTACGCGTTTTGTCATTCTCAAATTGAATATGGAATCATAGGATGGGGATCTGCTACACATACGTACCTACACAATCTGAATACGATTAAAAAAGGAATCATAAAAACCATACTGAATGTACCAATTAGAACGCCTTCAATTGATATTTTCAAAAGCTTTGATTTGACAAATAATATTCCAAAAATATATTATTGAAGCTTTTCAAAAATAATGAATCCTCTACTAGACCGTGTATACATAACACTAGATCGAATAAAAATGATTTTAAAAAAAATTCCAAGTTATTAAACCACATTCGGACAAAGAAACTATACATACTTTGCAACAAAGCTCCATTACATCCTTCCCTAAGACATAAACTATTAAAAAATCGTATTTAATACAAATCAAGAATAAAAATATTGCTGAAAGAAATCATTAAAAAAACCGTAATGGAGACACTAAAAACGAAATAGAAGACAAATAAACTATATTTAAATAACTTTAGTCTACCTCGGCACAGAACCCCCTAGTGAGAAGGACTAAGAAATACAATATTCTGTACTTAATTTCACCATTATATTTTGTACAAATAACATTTGCTAACAAATAGTGATTTTCAAGAGAGTTGAGAGTAAGAAGGCAGGAAAAACTGGTAGGGGATTCAATTTTAGATTTTACCAATTCATGTATGTAGTTTGGAAATTGGTCATTGATAGGACACTCAAAAAAATGGTCTAAAGTGTCCTCTGAACCACAATCACAATTAAATTCATTGGTTAAATTATTAGCTGAAAAAAATTTATACAAAGAAAGGCATAATATTCCATACTTTTATCAGAGTCTCAAAGTTCTTTCAGTCAGAGCAATTCTGTGGTACAAAATTATATTTCAGCACATAAATAATCCTTTATATATTAACAGGCTGGAACACAACCATAATACTCGTTTTAACTTTAATGAAGGGCTAATTGTACCTAAGCATACAAATAAATATGGACAAAGAACGTTAAATTACATGATTCCCAGTTGTTTAAATATGTTACCTGCTGAAATTAAAAACTGTGCCCAAAACAAACAATTGATGAATTTACTGAAGACTTGGCTTACGGAAAGAATTAATTTGTATTAGCTCACAATGACATATTATTCTAAAAACTTTAAAAATGTTATTTATGTTTTCAAAAATTTATTTTTATCTATATTTCTGTAAAAAATTAAATTTTATTTTATATAATTGTAAAAATGTAACTATTAAATCACTATAATACGATCTTTAACGTAAAGAACCCGTTAGACAAACTGCTAAAAAGTAGTTTATCGGGACTTTTTGTCTTGTATTTGTAAAGTGTATAAAATAAAAAAAAATAAAAATAAAAATAAAAATAAAAAAAGGCGAATTGACTATGTGGAATCTGGCGAGATGGCTAAGACAACAAGTATAACCTAGACGCATTGGAGTTATGGAAGGGATGTATTTTTTAGGCATGGAAGTATATTTGTGAAACCAGGGCTTGACTGGTGACCTTTTATCAGAGAGGATTATTTCCATTCAGAGGACCATTGGCATAGTCCCTTATTTTTTAAATGGGAAAATAGTCTCTAACAGGAATAAGTATACTACTTAATGGACCATGAACAATGGATTCCTTAGCAATACAATCAGTCTTTTCATTTCCAACAATACCAAGTTGTCCTGGGATTCAGGCCAAGACCACTGACACTTGATCCAGCGATATGGAATGCAGGAGGTCCCTGATAGAGAATGTAAGAGAGTCGCTACTGGAATTGAGAGGGGATGCGCTTATTTTTTGTAGTGAGCTAAGTGAGTCTGAAAGGATGAGAGCATTTCTAATGTTGAGAGATTTGACGGTTCGTAAAGATTCTATGGTAGCTATGCATTCAGCGGAGAAAATGAAGACACTTTTTGGAAAGTCTGTGTGGGAAACACAATTTCCTGTGAGGTGCATAGATACTGGCTCAGAACGGGAGTCCGAACTGAGGAAATCTGTGAAATGAGTTTGAATCTGTGAAATTTTTTAATATAATTTCGTCAGTTATCTTCAATAATTTTGTTGAATTCTGCATTACTGGATTGAGCTAAGTTTTTTAAATATTTTTTTTACATATTCCTATAACTTGATATACCTTTGGATAGAAAGTAAGACTTTCATAGTGATATGAGTATAAGGGAAGAGATTTATTGCAATAGTAGATTGTGAATACATTCAGAAAAGAGTTGAAATAGGAAAGAGTTGTTGTTATTATTATAATGTTGGTTTTAACATTAAAAGACTTTGTTCTTTGAGATAACATTTATTAGGATTTGTCGACATACTTGAAAGGAAAGAGTACACCAAGTGACCTTCCGTTTCCGGATTTGACATAGACTTTAATACATAACAAAAACAATTTTGTCATAGACATTTTTATACATAACATCTCCCTTTTTTATTAAAAAAATAAATTTATTTTACATGTATCTGTCAGGAATCTTCACAACTCTTCCTGATCTGGTTACGACTTGACTTGAGGTAGATGGAACCGCAAAATCTAAACTTGGAAAATACATTTGACTAGTATTCTGACTTTTATTTATTACTTCTGATGATTGACTTTTTTCTTGGCTATTATTATTATTATTTTTATTTGACTTATCATATCTTAAATGAATTCTATTTCTTCTAAATATACTTCCATTTGAAGTTTCAATGACATATGACCTTGGACTTTTATTCCACAAATCTTTTACTATTGCTGGCTCCCAATGACTTTCTGGTTTTCTTTTAAAAACTACTTTATCCCCAATATTTAAAGGTTTTAAATCCTGACTACCTCTATCGGCATATTTCTTCATTTTATTTTGTCGATTTACTATTTCTTTTTCATATTCTTTAAATTTGACTACTTTTGGTCTTAACTGACTTTTAGTTGACGGTAAGTTACAACGAAGTTGTCTTGACATTAATAATTGTGACGGAGACGGTAAATTCTCTTTAGGTGTCGTACGATAATGTAATAATGACAAATATGGATCGGTTTTATCTTCATGACATTTTTTAAAAATATTTTTTACAATTTTGACTGCACTTTCTACTTGTCCATTTGACTGAGAATGATACGGAATTGTTGTTATATGATATATATCCCATTCATATGTAAATGATTTGAATGCAACTGAATTAAATGGTGGAATAAAATTTAAAATACCTAAGTCATTATTAAAAAACACAAATGCTAGAGTTACAGCATTTGGGGGGTTCAATATACCTATAATTGGAGAATGTAATTTAAAATGTCATTACAATGAAAACAAAAGTCAAGTAATAACATTTATAGTATGTAAATTTAAATGTCAAACAATAATTGGTTTAAAGATGTCAGAAAAAATGAATTTAATTAAAAAAAATTATCAAAATTCTTTTGTAAGCTATAAGAATACTGAAAATTTATTAATGCAATATAACGATGTGTTTCAGGGTCTTGGATGTATACCGTACACATGTCATCTGTCAGT
Source organism: Limnephilus lunatus (assembly GCA_917563855.2). Taxonomy (NCBI): domain Eukaryota; kingdom Metazoa; phylum Arthropoda; class Insecta; order Trichoptera; family Limnephilidae; genus Limnephilus; species Limnephilus lunatus. The sequence continues at coordinate 86,232,444 of OU830594.1, read as the reverse complement.
GGATCCGAACGTAATTCCAACAATAGATGCTCAACGCAGAGTTCCTTTTAAATTAATGGACAGACTAAAAGAGGCACTAGATGGAATGGTAAAACAAAACGTTATAGAAAAAATTACAAAACCTACAAAATGGGTGAGTTCGTTAGTCATCATAGAGAAGCGTGATGGTAAATTGAGGTTATGTTTAGATCCCAAAAATTTAAATATGGCATTACAAAGATGACATTATCCATTACCAACATTTGAGGAAATTAGATATAGAGTTCACGGAGCAAAAATTTTTCTCATCTTGATGCAACATCAGGATATTGGTCAATTCCGTTAGATGAAGAAAGTGCTGAATTATGTACATTCAATAGCCCATTCGGGAGATATTTTTTCAAACGTCTACCTTTTGGTATTAAAAATTCTTCAGAAATATTGACTTTTGTTTTCATTGTAATGACATTTTAAATTACATTCTCCAATTATAGGTATATTGAACCCCCCAAATGCTGTAACTCTAGCATTTGTGTTTTTTAATAATGACTTAGGTATTTTTAATTTATTAAAATTTTCTAATGAAATCATATTTGCCATCGCTCCTGTATCGATTATGGCATTTATTTTACAATTATTAATTGTTATTTCAATTATCCAATTTGTATTTTGCAAATTATTAACATTTTGAATATTAATATGACTTACAAATAATTCCTCATTCACATTGTTAGACTCTGACATGATTTTAAAATCATTAATTGGAATTTTTAAATTCGACATGTAACAATCATAACTTTGTTTATTTACATTTGAATTGTTATGACAGACATTATGTGCATTATTATTTGAAATCAGCTGACAACTCTTATTTGTTGAATTATTTTGACAAAATTTATCTGAATTACTCAACTCTAAATCGATTGTATCAATGTTAAAATCTGAATCACTATTATTATCAGAAAATAACATTCCTACATTATTTTTAGAATTAATAATTTTACTGTAGCACATTTTTGAAAAATGACCAATGGAATGACATTTGTGGCACTTAACTCTCATTGCAGGACATTTGGTACGATGAATTTCTCCACATCTTTTACATGATTGTTCTTTTGAATGACTTCTCTGCCAGAATTGAAATGATTTTTCCTTTCCGACTGGATTATGACTTGTGTACTGGTTTGACTGACTTCCGAATCGATTCCTTGATTGACTTCTTTGGTTTATTGACGGACTTCTTCGGTTTCTTGACGTATTCCTAAATTTATCTCGACGACTCTGAATATTATGTATTTCACTAGTAGAATGAAATTCTTCCTGAAGTTCTAAAATAGCCTCATTTGACAATAACATATTTTGAGCAATATTGAATGCTTTGTCAGTGTCAATATCGGGTTGTTGTAATAGATTTTCTCGAATTCTGAAGTGTTTTTTATGCATATTTATGATGAAAATATCTTTTAAAATATCATCTGTCATATTTCCAAATTCACATGACGCAATGTATTTACGAAGTGACAATAAAAAATCTTGAAAATTTTCATCTTCTTTTTGTCTTCTTGTGAAAAAATTATACCTTTCCATTTTTTTATGTTTTTTCGGCATAAAATAATCTTCAAACTTTTTAATTACTACGGCGTATTTTGCTGTTTTGTTATCGACATCAGTCCATGTGTTGAAAATTTCTATCGCGTTTTCTCCCATCGAAAATAAAAGTAGAGCGACTTTTTTCGAATCCGTGGCTGTTTCATTATTGCTTGCTTGCATAAACAGTTCAAATTTCAAAATCCACTTCGACCAATTATGTGATAAATTTCCATTGAAATCCATTGGTGGACACGCAACACTCGTCATTTTTAATTTTATCACTTTTAATCTTTGCAATCCGTGTAATTTATTATTTTAACAGAAACTTTACACTTAATGATTATGTTTTTCACTTCTGACACCATATTATAATGTTGGTTTTAACATTAAAAGACTTTGTTCTTTGAGATAACATTTATTAGGATTTGTCGACATACTTGAAAGGAAAGAGTACACCAAGTGACCTTCCGTTTCCGGATTTGACATAAACTTTAATACATAACAAAGACAATTTTGTCATAGACATTTTTATACATAACAGTTATTAAACATACATATAATGCTGCCCCTCTTTCATACACACTAAATGTCAACGGGAAAAATGGGAAAAACGGTGAACGTATGTCTACACTCCTCCAACAAAGGAAAAATACAATAGTTATAATAAATCTCCATCACACGTATAAAGAAAATGAAACCCAATTCCCGTAAGTAAGTCGAAAAGTAAGAAAATCACATAAATTATAAATCCGTACACAACGCCATTTCTGATACTGACAAAAACAAAACTCAGACAGTTACGCATCGATAATTGCTTCATTGTGTAATTTTTTATTCATAAAAATACTAAATTTAATTCAGCTAATAAGTTAACTCAACAGCTGTTGATTCTGATGCCGTACGAAGTTCTCCAGGTCAGCTAGTTTGTATTAAAAGAATCTCTTAAATTTTCTTATATTTTAGATTTTTCCACGTTATTCTATTTTCGTTCTCATTTTAGTGTTCCACACTTCCACACACATTGTATAGTTGAATAATTCCACACATGGAGGCATTTGGGTTGTGATGAAATATTATTCCACAAATTAGTTTGGACAAGTACCCACGTGACGCGAACTGGAAGGGTTTTCCGTCATCTGTGAACAGATTTCACTTAATATGATAATGTAACTAACTAACAATCATGCCATTTCTCCGGGATACGCAGATATGTTGGAGCGCCAAACTATTTGGTCTTGGCGCACACTCCTTGCTTTATTCACATTCATACATCTTCTCTCAGTTACGTTTTTGTTATTCTAATTCTTGACATGGCCATTTCCAAGTATTTGGATCATTGGACAGCCTTTGAGGTCGAGGGATATGGCTCTTGACTCCCGGCGTGCACTAGAAAATATTATTTGATTAATTGGTGTTATTTCACAATAATTTTATTAAAAATAATATTAAATATATGTGCGACATGTTCCTGATTAGAAGATACTTTCAGTATCGCCTTAGTGTAAGACCACCATTCCGAATAGAAACGTTAGTTGAAATGACTGTGGCCGTGTTTAGTGAACAGATCTGAATAGCCAGGAACATCACCACCTTCCTCTTCTCCATACACAGCAAGGTAGGTACCTGCACTTCATTGTAGTTTTTTTTTTTTTCATTAACTCCACACAGGAGGCCCTGAGGAAAATAATTTTCCATAGGGCCTATGTCATCTTTGAGGATGCTGTGTGGAGGTCGTTTTTGAGGAAAGGAAAGAGTAAGCATGGGTCTTGAAGAGACCCATGTTGTAGGAGGGACGAAACACCGAGACCGGTAAATCGTTCTACAGCCGAGCTGTTGAACTCAAGAACGAGTCGTAAAAACGACCCGTTCTCATGTGACTAATGTCAACCATGTACAAATGTTGGGCGCGTGTTTGACGTGTTTCCCGACTATGCACCGGCGCCGAAGGGGATCAATGACGCTAGTTCCTCGGCGCATCTTCCATTTTAATACCGGTAGAACAATTCCTGTAGGTAATTCCGGTAGGACAGCATTCTTCAGCGTCTGTTAAGATGGATTGTTATCGCCAACCGCGGGATGTCCTCTATGAATGGAATTACATAAATTTAATAATACATACATTTATAATGATGTATGTATTACGTAATGTTTAAAATTATGTTTATGATGAATCGTTTAATATTTTAAAGGTTTTTAAATATTAGCTCCACACTAGAGGCCCTGAAGAAAATAATTTCCGACGGGGCCTAAGTCATCTATAAGGGTGCTGTGTATTGGGGAATTATTTTTGTGGAAGGAAGGAGAGTAAGTTCTGTGAAAAGGTATGTGAAGTGGATAGGAATCTGGGGGTCAGTTTGTCCAGGAATGACAGACGTAGGAATCTATCCTCCCCATTGCGGTGCAAGGCAATATTCCGAAATAGTCCTGCTGGAGAGGGCAAAAGGCCACACAACCAGTCTCTCCTGATCAGATCTGTCACGCAGTTTACAAGCTGATGCATCCGTCGCCAAGATCCGGATATACCTCACCCTATGAACCCGGGCATCCATACTAGTTCACCAAACATAGCGAACCACTTGGGATAATTTATGGCAGAGGTGTTGGTTATCCAATACATGGTTCCCGTGACAATGGCACCCATATCAACCTCCCAAATTGGTTTATGTTTAAGATTTTTTGCCAATTGCTTCATGTCAGCCGAAAATTATGATTTTTAGAAGTTATCTTCGTTGATATATTATAAAATACGATTAAATGGACATAGTATTAGCTTCTTAAGAAGTCATTCAATTTTCTGTCTATCTATCTAACCATAATGCTATTTTCCAGTTAGGTTAGTCAGAGAGGATTAACCGCAATACAAGTCTGTCTTGAGACACATTTCTTGTATTATTCACATGCATGCATCGTCTCATACATACTAACTACATCTTACATTATTCAAACTCTCGACATGACTAGACTCAAGTATTCGATACTCTTGGAATATTTACTCGTCTTGCTTTGGAGAAATGCTTAAATACTAGACGTTCTGAAAATGTCGACAAACAGTTATCAAATTATTATGTTTTACGCCCAGCTTGGTATTGAATACTTTCTTGTACAAAGTTTTTATAGAACCATTAAAGTTAAATAGTAAATAAAAAAAATAAACGAATAAATATTATATCAGACATAATTTGAGGTTTTCATGTCCAAAAGTATTACAGTGATTTATGTTAGGGGTTTTATGCATTGCTCGTTTTTATTTATTCAGCTTTTCGGACAGCAATACAGTGTATATCATCAGGACAGATGTGCAATCGCAATTCGAATCCATTACCTTGGTATTATTCCGGAAGTTCTGGGAAGACCTAAAACATATAAAGCACACCTAATTACGGAGGCAATTGAAATTGAGAAAAACCACTTTAACGTTAATAAAGGGATGGCAGGGCTAAGCTCAACAGTTCTTTGTATCTGGCAATTGACGGCTATACCAAAACTAAACGCAGAAAATTATTTTAAATTATACACTAATAGGGATTCTTTACCAGGATATGAGCTGACAACGCGGTATCACATCTAAATAAATGAGCACACACTTCAAACCACAATCTTCGATTACACATCTATATTGATGGACTGAAATGCTGTCCGAAAAATTGGCTAAAGTAGGACGTAGCGCAAAACGGCGTGATACCCCAAAAATAAATCACCACAGTATAAAGTATTTATTTGATTATAATTGAATGGTGGTGTTTTAAAATTGTGGGGAAAACTTAAGAAAGATTAAGCTTTTCTTTGGAGAGAAGCTTGCGTTTCCTTTGAAACGCTAATTCAATTAGGGCGTTGAGAATCGAATTCTTAGAATAAACGGAACGAGTTCAATACACTCAGCGAATTATGAATAAGTCATTTTTTCTGGGATTGCTTATAGGAAAATTCCTTTTTTATTTATTTTTTACTTTAACTTCATATAGGAGGCCAGAGGAAATAATTTCCCTAAGTTCTAGGAAAGGGAGGAAAAACGGAGGCGGGCAAATCATTCCACAATATAATATTTAGATGCACAAATAAATAAAAATAAAATAAACAATCATGCTGTCCTGTTGATATGAAAAAAGAGTTATAAACTTACGATTAAAATTTAAATTTTACGATTTAAATACCAACGTGTGTTTTCCGACTAGCACCGGGCCGAAGTGATCAATGACGCTAATTCATTAACGCATCTTGCATTGAAATGCCGGCAAGTCAAGAAAAGCATTAAAAAGAACTTTTTAAAAATAATATATTTATAATAATAAAATAAATGTAAAAATTATTTCAAATTATTTACAGTGAGGATATGACTATCTCTATTTGTTACCAAAATGGAAAATATATACATATATATATATTTCTGACTTGTCTGTGACACCTATCTTCTGTTGACGCCTGAGCCCTTAGGCATGAAATCAGTCTGTTTTGGGGATTCTATCTAACGGACCTCCCGTTTCTGCATTAAGTCAAGGTTTTTTCAAGAATTTTGGGGCTCTAGTCAAGATGTGGCTGCCTTATTGAACAGAGGGGCGCACATGAGATTTGTACAGTGCATTCAGTTGTGTACTGTTAACTAACTGCGGGGTACGTACAGGGCGCATAGCTTTGAGGGGCTAACTTGATTCTGTCTCCGATGAAACTATAAATCCTGAGATACCGTATTCTTTGGGTTTCATTCAATTGACCAACTGTTCTACAGAAATGTCTCTACATATAGTGAAGGTATCTTTTTTTACATAAGCTCCACACAGGAGGCTCTGAGGAAAATAATTTCTCTCAAGGCCTTTGTCACCTTTGGGGATGCTGTGTGGAGAGTTTTTTAAGGAAAGGAAGGAGAGGAGAGTTCTGGGAAGGAAAATAATTTAAGGGATGAGTAGGAACCTGAGGTTCAGTGTGTTATGCTCATACGCCTTCAAGACCTAGACAAACCTCAGCCCATGAACCCGGGCACCCCTGCTAAATAACCAAACATAGCGAACCATTTGGGTTGACCTATGGCAGAGGTGTTGGTTATCCAATAAAGGTTCCCGGGGCGGTGGTACCCATTCCCGCCTCCCAAATATAAATTATTAATTTATTCAAAATTCCGGACATAAAATTGTTATCGTTTCATTCCCTTTGAAAAAATGCATAAATATATCACCAATCATTTTTATTTAAAAAAATAAATTAAGTCCGAATTTTATATTTTGACTTCTACATTTTTAATTTGGAATTTAATTAACTTTTATTTTAATTAAAGGGTGTTCATTACAAAATACCATATCCCTCAAAGGTCGTCGGTCAATTAGTACTTCTTTTACAATTAAATTCTTTTCATTTGTTGGAACGTTTCATCCCTTCAAAGGAAACAAAACGCAGCCTATTTCATTTAAATTTTCCTCGCGATACTGCCACTGATGTAGAACAACCTAGATTTACCCCGAACAATTTATTTTGCGTTCTAAAATGACAATTTAATCATCATAAAAAATACTAATTTCAGTTGTTTGTCAATCTGTTTCAATGAACTCAAATTTGTAAGGAAATGTAATTTTATAAAATTGAAACTAATTGGGTGAAGAATTCCGACATGCGATAAAATACCTACCTGTAAGGATAACATTTTAAACGGAAAATTATTTTAATTGCATATTTCGAAATTGGATCTGATTTGTCGAGAAATCATACTATCCGCAGATTTTTCAGGGGTCTGATTATTATAGTCTAGTTTTTATAAAACATTAAATCGGTTATATGTGCTGTGCGTTATTTAGTCAAATTCATCATCACATAAACCTCTTCTGCTATTATTATCTACTCTAGACATTATTTAATATTGGATTCAATTCATGTCTTCCTCGGTCGTCCCCAACTACTTTGCTTCATGACTGTTATGTCTTCCATGGTTACCACCATTTCGTTGCTTCGTGTCTGCCATGTCTTCCTCAGTCATTCCCGACTTCTGTGCTCCATGTCTGTCATGTCCTCCACGATTACCCCCAATTCTTTGCTTTGTGTCTATCATGTCTTCTTCGGTCGTTACCAAATGTTTTGCTCCCTGTCTGTGCTCCTCGATCATCCTTAACTTGCATCATGTATGCAATCACGTCATTATTTTTGGTCATTCCCTACTTTCTTGGTCCGTGTCCACCATGTCTTTCTCGCTTCCAACATCTTATTTTACCATTTACTTTTCTGTCCTAATATTACACTCTTCTTACATTACTTCCTTCATTCATCCTCTCCACACGTCGAAACTCTAAATCTAAGTGCCCCTTCCTTAGTATAGCTTCTTTCAAAGAATTTGAATAATTCATCAGGTTTCAAAATTAATAATTCAGTTCTGTGAAAGTCCTATTCAAGTTCAGTTAATATTCAATTACTGTGAAACAATCTTTCTTGGGTAGAGATGAAATAATAACAAAACTTCAATAAAATTCTCCATACTATAATATCATGGTCATATACGGTGTTTTCCACACGTATCGCGGCTAGCAATCCACAATGGTGTGCTGATACCAACTCTGATAGCATGGGACTTGCAGAGGAAAAATAAAATGCTATTGTAATGGTAATGAATGATTTTGACTTTGTAGTGGCTACGTCACAGGCACCATCACCTCAACATTGTCGCAATACATTTTACCGCTGGGACTAACCAGCCAGTCATTAAACGCACTAGCTCTGAAGTAGACGTGTTATTCTTTTAACTCCCAATGTGTTTCCTCCCACACACACAACCAACATAGAGGTACCTACTGTACACCTCCAAAGTGGTGACCCCGACGTGATCTACAAGTGTGTGTGTGGGAACAATAGAGTGATAAGAAAGTGCAATATTATCTCGTGAACATTAAACAACAAGTGAGTCAGAGACATCTAAAACAATGGCTTTCAGCCCAAGTAGTGTGTCCAGGGCTGCCCCCGAACCCGAGTTGAATGTGGTTTCTATAAATATTAAAATTTCGGAGTTTTGGAATGAACAGCCACGACTGAGGTTTCATCAGCTAGAGGCAATTTTGACTCCACAAAAAATTAGTGAGGATAATCGTTATCTAATTCTCGTCGCGAAATTAGGAAAAAACGAACTGCGACAAATCAGTGACATATTAAACAATCCCCCGGCAGAAAACAAATACCTGGCGGTGAAGACCAGACTCCTTCAGGTCTATGAAGAGTCAGAGGCCCAGCAACTCCAACAACTCCTTGGAGAGCTGGAACTAGGCGACCAGAAGCCTTCGCAACTCTTGCAAAGAATGAAAGAGTTGGCGATAAATAAACTTTCGGACGAGACGCTCAGGATTCTTTGGCTGGGACGCCTTCCGCAGACGGTTCGTGCCGTTCTGACGGTCAGCGAGGTGAAAGACATGGAAAAGCTATCGCAATTAGCTGGCAAAATACTGGACACTACAAGAACTTTTGAGGTAGCTGAGGTTAGAGAGCAAACATTTTCAGCCATCGAGACGTTGACTCGGACCGTTGAAAAGTTACAATTGGAAATAGCGAGCTTACGCAGAGAACCACGAGGCCGCGAGCGACAACGTTTGACTTCCAGGGGCCGCCGGACAACTTCTCTAAATCGTTTCCGTGCACCACAGCCTGGAGATTCCAACTACCTGTGCTGGTACCATTATAAATTTGGTGCTAAGGCTCAGAAGTGTCAAGATCAATGTACTTACAAGGCAAAAAACGAACATTGACGCCCGCGATCGAGATAGTTGGCGTTGATAATACATCTCGATTATGTGTTACCGACCGCAAAAGTGGTATCAGATACTTAATTGATACAGGCGCCGATATTTCCGTCCTTTCTTCTCGAAAATTTCACTCATCAATACCTACCGATTACAAACTATATGCAGCAAATGGAACCCAAATAAATACGTATGGTGAAAAATCTCTCGTTCTCGATCTAGGACTACGCAGACCTTTCCGGTGGACGTTCATCGTTGCTGATGTCAAACAATCTATCATTGGAGCAGATTTTCTACAGGCGAAGCAGCTACTTGTAGATCTTCATGGAAGGAAATTGGTAGACAAGGTGACAACCCTAACCACCAATACATCCATTACAAAGGATTCAAATGAAAATATTTACGCAGTAGACATAACAAACCCATATCACAAGTTATTATTGAAGTATCCCGAGTTAACAAGACCGGAATCTTTGAAAAATGCACCGAAACATGATATTTGTCATCATATTGTGACTACAGGCCCACCCATTCATGTTAAGGTACGTCCACTAAATCCTATCAAGTACAAAGCAGCCAAACAAGAATTCGAACACATGCTCGAGCTCGGAATCTGTCAACAATCCAACAGTCCGTGGGCGAATCCCTTACACATTGTAGATAAGGCAGACGGCGCAATTCGACCTTGTGGCGATTATCGCTTATTGAATGCCAAGACAGTCCCGGACCGATATCCGATTCCTCGCATATTAGATTTTGCTTACGCATTGCACAAGCGACAAATATTTACAAAATTGGACCTATGCAGGGCATATCATCAAATTCCAATTGCAGCCGAAGACATTCCTAAAACAGCAATTTTAACTCCTTTCGGTTTATACGAGTTCACTAAAATGAATTTTGGTCTCCGCAATGCGGGTCAGACTTTTCAAAGGTTCATAGACATGATATTTCGTGGACTGGACTTCGTTTTTGCTTATTTGGATGACATACTAATAGCGTCAGAAAACGAAGAACAACATTTACAACACCTTTAACAGGTATTATCCCGTTTGGACGAATTTGGTTTAACAATTAACGCAAGCAAATGTGAATTCGGAAAAAAGGAGATTAATTTCCTTGGTTACTGCGTGACAAGTGATGGAGTTACCCCTAATGAAGAAAAAGTTAAGGCTATTGTCAATTTCCCTCAACCCAGCACTATCGAAGAACTACGTCGATTCCTGGGAATGGTGAACTTCTACCGTAGTTCTATCCCTAAAGCTGCACAAATGCAAGGCCAGCTCAACGCATTCTTGCACAACTCCAAAAAGAAAGACAAAACACGAATTGAATGGACAGCATCTGCCAATGAGGCATTCCAACAGTGCAAAGATAGTCTAAAAAGCACTGCTGCACTGTTTCACCCGGCTCTCGATGCAGGTTTAGCCCTAATGACGGACGCTTCTGAGACATGTGTCGGAGCTGTATTACAACAACTAGTCAAAAACAGCTGGCAACCACTGGGTTTTTTCTCGAAAAAATTGAGTGAAACCCAACAGAAATACAGCACCTATGATCGTGAGCTGTTGGCCATTTACATGGCAATCAAACACTTTCGCAGCATGACGGAAGGAAGAGAGCTGACGATATATACAGATCATAAACCTCTTACTTTTGCTCTTACAAAGAAAATTTCAACATCCGACACACCTCGAAGAATCAGGCAACTAGATTTCATTTCACAGTTTTGTTCTCAAATTAAATATGTTCCAGGTGGTGACAACCCTGTCGCAGATGCTCTTTCACGAATTCAAGAAATCACCTTACCTAGCTTGTTTGACAACAAAGAACTCGCAGACGAGCAAATTAAAGACAAAGAATTACAACAGCTAAAAAAGCAGAGTAACGTTCAATTTAAACTGATTACTTTGCCAAATTCAAATTGTCCAATAACTTGTGAAGTTTCAACAGCACGTATAAGGATATATCTACCAATGAAATTCCGCGAAAAAGCAATGGCCTCCGTTCATAACATGAGTCATGCGGGCATCAAAGCAACTCGAAGTTTGATTACGCAGCGTTATTTCTGGACTTTAATGTACAAAGATATAGCAGTGTGGGTAAAAAAATGCTTACTTTGTCAAAAAGCAAAAGTCAGTAGGCATACCATATCACCGCTTGGTGAATTCCATGATGTATCTCGATTCGAACATTTGCATATCGACATCATCGGACCGCTTCCAATTTCACAAGAAAACCGATATTGTGTAACGATGGTAGACAGAGAAACATCATGGCCAGAAACGATTCCAGTTAAAAACATTTACGCCGAAACGATAGCTGACGTTCTGATTGTTCATTGGATTTCAAGATTTGGTTGTCCGACCTTTATCACGACTGATCAGGGCCGGCAGTTTGAGTCTGACTTATTTAATCAACTGGTAAAGAGACTCGGCATCAAAAAGATTCATACTACCGCTTGTAACCCAAAAGCCAACGGGAAAGTAGAACGCTATCATCGTACTCTCAAAGCTGCTATCATGGCAAAATGTGAAGGTAACGCACATTGGGTACATGAATTACCAATCATACTATTGGGCCTCCGATCAGCCGTCAAGGATGATAAAGGCTACAGCCCAGCGCAAATGGTGTATGGTACATCTTGAGCGATTCCTGGAGATATTTTCGTGCCTTCTAAGCCGAAAATAAATGACACAGAATTCAACAAAAGACTGATGGACCATTTCCGAAACGTATCATGGCCAGAGGGAAGAGTCGCTACAGACCAAAGACACATTTTTATTCACCCTTATTTAACAACTTGCTCCCATGTTTTCCTCAGAAACGAAGTAAAGAAAGCTCTCACTCCACCGTACAAGGGTCCGTATGAGGTTTTCGAAAGAAAGGAAAAGTATTTTAGCTTAATAATAAATTCAAAAAAGGTAAACGTGTCTATCGATAGACTTAAACCGGCAATATATCAACCTATTAATGTTTCCGAAAAAAATAAATCAGCTGACCAAACATTATTCAGGGCAACTACTGAGTCAGCTGTAGACAGGGCAGGACGATCAACCGAAGTGGAAAGTGAACCGGTACTCTTAACCCCGTCAGCAAAATACGCTACACGTGCCGGACGAACCATCAAAAAACCAGTACGCTTCTCCTGAAAATGTTCATTTCTAATTTCAACGATCACAAGATAGCATCATGGGTGCACAGTTAACGAAAGAAGAAGTTATCATCGCCCCGGCCGGTGGAGGGTCCTTCAGCCACAACACATCACATATCATTGGTCTCATTGGTATTAGTGTGCACCATCATCTTTATCGCCCTTGCCTTTATGGGGTGGAAGTTTTGCCGCAACAGATTAACGACCAGCATCATGGACAGGGTTGGAGCAGGGGACATTCCTGCTAACTTTCCCCGTCAACATCCCGTACATTTATAGTTTAAAAGGCGAATGCGCTCAGTGTAAAAAAGTGTACAATTAAAATTTTTCGTGCTATTTTGTGATAAATATTTTGAATTATTTTTTTCCTTTTTGTGTGTGTAATCATTCTTATGTTTTATAATGACACTTTATTTATTGCTTGTGGTTTTATGGCATATGATTTATCTTCGACAATTTTAATGCACCATTACAAATATTTTGTACAATGTATCCTTTACGATATTTAAATGTATTATGTATTTTTCGCAAATTTTGAATACTTTTTGTGTTTGTTTTACAATCCTTGACAATGTTGTTTTAATTCTATTTTGTTCGTGTAATATGTGACCATCTCACTTGGAGGGGAGGCATGTAGTGGCTACGTCACAGGCACCCCCACCTCAACATTGTCGCAATACATTTTACCGCTGGGACTAACCAGCCAGTCATTAAACGCACTAGCTCTGAAGTAGACGTGTTATTCTTTTAACTCCCAATGTGTTTCCTCCCACACACACAACCAACATAGAGGTACCTACTGTACACCTCCAAAACTTGTTTTCAGCTCAGGATCCAGGGAGAGGGGCAAACCGGGGATAATTTATGGATTTGAATGAAAAAAAAATTGATTCGCAAAGCGCCTGGCGTCCTGCGAACATTGTTTTATCGATTATTCAATTGATTTTAAAACGTCTAGTTGGTTCTTTAACACATCCTAAGTAGATTTATGAACGTATCCCAAGTTATTTTTGCCACCATCAAGTTTCTGCCCGGTTCGAAAAAGTTGTAGATCGGATATGCTTGTTTTGTAATAACATCTATCTAGTTTATTACATTTCAATGCATTTACAAAATTCCAATTTTCATTCAAGGCTTTATCGACGTTCAAACAACGATAAAGTACGATACCTTACCGGAAATAGAGCATCCGCCATTGTTTTGTAACTTCCGCTGGTCACGCCATTTTGTTGAGGCAAAGCATATCCGCTTCCGTGACCGATCACGGTGCCTGTGGTGGTATTGCGATTGATCTGCTCCTAATTACATCAGAAAGGTTGTGTTTTTAATTGATCACGGTTTAATGGCCGCGTGCATCACTCGATTTAAAACGTAAAGCCTTTAAACCAAAGGATTGTAATAACGGTGGTTAAAGCGTTCACTCCGATCTCGATAGTCCATGAATAAAAAATTGATTAGTGATTTTTAAATATTAATGAATTTTAAATGTATTTGGTTGCATGTTTAATAAATGATATGGTTGTTTCATCTGTTTAAAATACTCGTATGTCCATGAATTAATTTATTGTTTGTTTTGTATTTACACCGAGGTTTCACCCTACTAAGTCACTCGAGATAAATATACAAGTTGAACAATGACGTAATATACAGTTTTATTTTGATCATGTTGGACTATGGCACCCACAAACGTTTTGATGTTTTCCTACTTTCAAACACTTTTATTTTTTATAAATAATTTTTGGGGTTAATGAATGAATGGGGTTGTCTGAATGCATTTTTTTTATTTTAATTTTATGCATCTATATAAAAAGTTTTGCACATTTTTTTGCGTTGCCTGTCTCACTAGGAAATCCTGTGTCGAGACAGACTAGTTTACAAATATTTTATAAATATTAAATAAAATACATTTTTCAATAAATTAAAAATATTTGACAAAAAGTTTCAGGTTGGTAGTGGTAGCAATAATGGGAGTAGAGGATTATATTTGGATGAGGTGACTAATTATTAGACCTTTTTCGATGATCCATTCAGAATTTTGTAGTTGTTAATATTTATTTTATTTATTTGAAAATATTATATTAGATAATAATTTTAGGATTCAATGAGCACATTAGGAGCCAGTATTTTTCTCCAGTGGCCATCAATGCTGGATGATGGACTGAGGCGGGCTGTCCCTCATTCCTGCCACCCTGGATCTAATAAGGGCTGCGTAGCCGGGAACTTGCCCCTCCGTGAACATCCGGGAAGCGCTGCAATATCTGGGGAGACCAAACATTATACGGAAGGCGTTGATGTACTGCACCCGAAGTCTTTCTATATTACTTTTCTTTTAGTTTGCCCAGAGTTCGCAAGTATAAACGTATGAACCTATCCCTCCAACTACGGTGCAATTAAGGTCAAGGTCTTCCTCAACCAGTCTCTTCCGATCTGACCTAAACGCAGATAGTGGGCAGACGCATCCGCAGCAATGATCCGGACTAACATCACCCCTTGAATCGGTACCCCTGCTAAGTCACCAGCAATTACTCTGGTGACCTACGATAGCCGCCTCTTTAAATAAAATAAAATAGAGGAAACTTTAGGTCAATTAGTAAAAGATGCGTCCATAGACAAAATAATTGTAATATTGTAAACATGCGGCACAAAACCAAAGAACTCATACAAACACCTAAAACAAACACAACATTTGGTCAAAGAAATTTCAAATACATTCCGTCTAAAATATCTACCTGACAAAACAAGACAATCGAATAATATGTACATTTAAAAAAAAAGTTATTGTTAAATATATAATTAACACTTATAAGTATCTTGTACATAACTTGTATTCTTTTATCTATCTTCAAAACCTTAATATTATTTAACAAGTGTTATATTTAACTATCACACTAAATACATGTACAAAATTCTTCTCATTTTGACTATTCTAAAACGGGCAAATTGCCTAGTTGGACATCAAAAACTCATTATAAAATATAATATTATCTAATATAATTTAGTTGATTATTATTCTTAGGACTAACATATTATCTTGATGAAAAAAATACCATAACATACTTAATTTTATACAAAAAAAAAAACTAAAGTGCACGTGAACTGAATGTTTGTATACATATACAAGACAATTTTTTTTGTCCTTCGGATCGGTGATATAACAACCATAGGTGAGGATTTTTTTACATTAGCTCCACACAAAAGCCCTTGATGAAAATAATTCCCCTCAGGGCCTATGTCCCCTTTAGGATGCTGTGCCTACCTACTCCCTATTTTTTGTCTTTCAAATATTTTGTGTATGTATGTGTATATTATACCCTTTTGGAATGTGTGAGATTGCACTATTCTCCCCACATACTGGAATAAACTATTATTATTATTACACGTTTGTCACTCCTGGACACACCGACCTCCTAATTTCTTCCCAACCCTCATACATTTTTCATTTCCAGAACCTCATCTCCTTCTTTTCCTAAAAAGACCCTCCACACAGCATCCTAAAGGGGACATAGGCCCTGAGGGGAATTATTTTCATCAAGGGCTTTTGTGTGGAGCTAATGTAAAAAAATCCTCACCTATGGTTGTTATATCACCGATCCGAAGGACAAAAAAAATTGTCTTGTATATGTATACAAACATTCAGTTCACGTGCACTTTAGTTTTTTTTTTTGTATAAAATTAAGTATGTTATGGTATTTTTTTCATCAAGATAATATGTTAGTCCTAAGAATAATAATCAACTAAATTTTTGAGTAAAAAGCATTAAAAATGATACGTAAAATGCATGGGGTAAGTGAGTCACCCCTCATGAAAAAACCAGTTTTTATTTTTATTTTAGCATGCCCTTCAACTGAGATTCCGCCCACTGAACCTCATAATCTTGACATTTTGCCAACACTTTACTCCTCTAAACCAAATTTTTAAAAAATACGTGAATTCGAAGTTTCTTTTGTATTTATTTATTCATCAACGGTGGTAAAGATGAACAGTTCACTCAGAATGATGAGAGTTTAATGTATCGTTAGGAAAAGCAATTATCTCCATGTATGCCTGCCTACTGACTCTTATATGTACTATACTAGATGGATTTGGTGCCCGAACTTGCTACGGTGATTTGTTAAGAACCCCCACAAATCGAAATTAGGATAGACTTAAACGATTGCAAGTACATTGTACCATCGTCTCTAATAATCCGACGTTATAATTGGGTTCCAATACCTATTCAAATAATTTTCTAACATTATTTAAAACCTTGGCTGCAGTTCACTGAAATTATCACAAAATGAATGGTACTTTTGACGTCCAGTGAGAGTATGTTAAAATTAATTCGAAAGGCAATTCGAATAATTAAAAATACTGGTTTTGGTTGTGGACTAAAAATACTGATCTGTCTGTCTGTGTAACTCTGGATGAATGAACTCAGATTTGCTTTGAATTTAAAAGTCACTTTCGAAATTGGAAATGTTTTTTTTTTAAATTAGCTCCACACAGGAGGCGCTGAAGAAAATAATTCCCATCAGGGCCTATGTCATCTTTGGGGATGCGGTGTGGAGGTTCTTTTTATGGAAAGAAAGGAGAGGAATTTTTGGGAAGGAAAAAGGAAAGAGGGGTGGGTAGGAATCTGGGGAGTCTCCGGGAGTGACGGACGGATGTATCTATCCCTCCGACTGCGGTACAAGGCAATGTCCCGAGAGAGTCCTGCTGGACAGGTCAAAAGATCTCCCTCAACAAGTTTCTCCCGATCCGGCCTGCCAAGCAGTTGGTGGGCAGACGCATCCACTGCCAAAATCCGGACAAACCTAACCCCATGAACCCGGGCACCCCTGCTAAGTCATCAAACGTAGCGAACCACTTAGGGTGATTAAATGGTTCCCGTAGTGGTGGTACTCATACCCGCCTCCCAAATTTAGAGTAAAGAATTCAGGTTAGCGATCTGCAGCGGGAGGGATGAATTCATACGGTTGTCACTCCTGAACACATTGGCAAATTCCTACCCACCCCTCATTTCCTTTTCCTTCACAGAACTGCCTACATTTCCTTTCCCTAAAAATTCTCTCCACACAGCATTCCCAAAGATGACATAGGCCCTGAAAATTTTTGTTCTCAGTGTCTCCTGTGAAGAGATAATGTAAAAGAAAGTTTCATATTAAAAAAACCTTCAATTTTTTGTTGTTGTTGCGTGAAATAATTTTTGTTTACAGTGTTTTACAGTATTTTCGACTACTGTCTATATAAACTCATAAAAAACCACTGGAAATTATGTATATTCATTTTTTCATGGGTTTCACAAAATGGTTATTGGAAATCGCGCACTGTATAAAAAAATGTATGTAACAAGCTTCTAATAGGATAAGAGTTATTTTTATATGTTCGTTAGATTTTGCTCCTTCTTAAAACACGGGTCTTCTTTGAATTTGAAACGTTTTAGTCACCAGTATCCACTCTTATCTCAGATTTTTATTCTTATGAGTTAAGTATCCTAAAATAAATCAATCAAAACAGACAAGTTCCTAACACAAGTTCAGATACCATAACCTGTATTTCAGATGCGAAAGCCTCATTCCGAATATGTACAGTTTTGTAAACCCACCGAACTCTAATTTTATTGATAACATTGAGGTTTGATATAATGGCAACGGAAAGCCGTATTGACAGGCTGTTAACGAAATTATTTCAATGTGATTGACTTAATTCCACGAACCCGGTAAATCTCATTCCAGGCTCTATTCAGGAATATAGTGAACATCCATTTGAATTCGATTCATTAAAGTAATGCGACAGAAGTTCTCGATTTAACAGTAATTATTCGAATTAGGCTCGTAAACAGGTTTTGTGTCGTCCTTGTTATAATAATAATGAGAGCTTAACGGTGCTTTCTGAATCTGATTCCAAATTATCTGTTATACATAATATGGTCTAACAAGGTTTTTTTACATTAGCTCCACACAAGACGCCCTACGGAATTGTCTTTTTAGGTAACGTAAGGAGAGGAAGCTTTTGGAAGGAAAAGAGGGTGGGGTGGGTAAGAATCTGGGGGTCAATGTATTCAGGTATGGTGGACGTATGAATCCAACCCTCCCACTGTGGTACAAAGCGATGAGTCGAAAGAGTCTGGGTGAAGAAATCTGGGTTGGGTACCCCTCAACCAGTCGCTCCCTATCCAGCCCGCCAAGCAGTAGTTGGGCAAACGCATTCGCTACCAAGACCCAGATAAACCTCATACCATGTACCAATAAATGGTTCCCGTGGCGGCAGTATCAGTATTCTGATCTGGTCACCGACGTCTAAAGTCATTATAAGCGACGTTTCGATTCTGAATTGTGATCTTTCACCGGGCATATTCTCAGAAAATAAATCGCTTAAAAAGAAGAAAGGTAAAACACTTCAAAAAGTATTCATTGAGTATAATGTTAAATTGATTTTATTATATCCACTTCAATAATACGTTGGAGTTCTTCTAGTGTTCAGTAATAAAAAATAGAGTCCACAAAGTGTTGAAATCTTTATTTGAGCATGGTATTGGCTAGTTTAATTCCACGGAACAGTTTTCAATTCCGGCAACTACACAAATCTGTAATAAATACATTATAAAAATTGCACCATCGACAGCACGCCACAAAAAACTTACGTTATTTTCCGAAACCCGATTTGGCTCACACCTCTCCAGTTTATTTTCCAATCCAGTCCGGAATTTAACGTAATCGCCGGTTTCCCGATGGAAAATCGTTCGGCCAACTATTTCGTGAATCCTCGAGAAACTTCGGAGTATTTCGGCTGTTTCCGTAATCCCGGATAAACCTGGAAAATCATTCGGAAACGGAGCCTAACCACTTCCAACATTTCGTTCTTTTACGTAAAAGTGTTTAATGGAATAAGGCCTGAGATACTTGTAGATTGCAGGGTTTGTAATTCTTTCTCTTTGTTTTGATATTTTTGAGTGAAATCAGATAATAAACGTGCCGCAAATATACCATATATTATTTTAAATGAATAAATTGTGAAATAACACAAATTAATCAAATAAAATTTATTTGCCAAGCCGGGATTCGATCCCACGACCTTCGGTGTGCGAGTCAAGCGTCTTACCGCTGCGCTACGCCGGTCAATGGGTTTCTTAATGGGTGCTTTTACTTTGAAGTAAAAAAAATAAAACTTATATGGAGTTCGATATTTTTTTGTATTTTATGTCTAATACAAACTAATTATTTTGGTGAGCCAATTTTTAAATACAATATTTGTTTTGTTTTTTGCTTTTGTTTAAAAGCTTAGTTACGATTAGTCATTCATTTAAAGTAAAACGAGTATTATATGTGTGGTCCAGTCTATTTATGTATATGGGGCTATTCATATGCTCAAAAATAATTTTACGCCACAGAATTGCTCTTACTGAGAGAATTTTGAGATTCTGGTAAAAGTATGGAACATTATGCCTTTGTTCGTATAAATTTTTATGAGCTAATAATTTAAGTAATGAATTTTGAACTGATTAATAATTATAATAATATTTGGATGACTTGTATAGCGCCGTTTTTTGTGAAAAAACGCCTAAAGGGCGCTGTACATTTTTTTATAATACGTTTATACAATCTTATTTCTAACTATAAACTAGACAAACCACTACAACAACTTATGGCTAAAAATTGCATCCACCGGTTCATCGATCACCGATACAAATCTATATGTTCAATGATTTGACCAATGAACGCGACGCTGCTGTAAAAATTTACTGTACAGGCAGAAAATATATACAATACCATTCTTACCTGGAGGGTCACTAGAGATTAACACGGTTATTTTTTATTTAGAGAAATTAAGGCACAGTTCGCACGCAGAGGACAAAATTGGGAACTATAATATATATTATAATATAATACATGAACATGATTTAAATTTGTTTTAGAGTAAAGTCACCAAGCTGCAATTCTGTACCTTATAATAGATTCAGCTAGTGATAAATAAATTATTCTAAGTGTGCACATTGGAACATAGAATTTAAATTTAGATAATCTACTAACAACAGATCTCAGTCGTTCACAAACTTTATTTATTTGTAAATCCCATTTGAAAAAGCAGTCAATAACACCTATTTAAACACATGGTTAAAACCAGTTCAATATTTTCACATGTACACAATGCATGGATACCAATATAGAAGCAATCAGAACCGTGTGTTTTTATTTGTGGTGTAATAATATTTGCCTTGGCGTTGGGTGATCTAATATGTATCAATTTAGTTTTTTTTGCATTTATGATTAAACCAGAGTCATGAGAATGAATATAACGTAATGATAACGAAACGTTTCTTAATGGTAATGAAATATAATTTCATGGTAATGAAACGTTACGTTATGATAACGTAACGTTACGTAGTGGCAATAGGTTTTTACGTGTTGATGAGAAACGTTACTTAGTGGTAATGAGCATCACGTGATGAAAATGATACGTTATTAAGTAGTCATGAGATGTAACGTGGTGATAATGAAAGGTTACTTAGTAGTAATGAGATGTGACGTGGTGATAATGAAAGGTTACTTAATAGTAATGAGACGTAACGTGGTGATAATGAAAGGTTACGTGATGATTGTTCAGGATCTCAACTTCCGCTCTCCTGACAGAGCAATCCGGCGCGGTAACACCAGATTCCGAAAGGAAGTGTGGCTGGAGTAACTCTTCAATAATAACTCCAGCTCTCGAATATCGGTCTTTATTGAAACAATAAAAAGACCCGCAGGGTAGCTCATGTACGGTGAGCCCAATATTGCTATCTCTCTCCGCGGTTTTATAACCCACATGAAGTGAAAACCTGGCAGCAGACGTTTTGCCAAAAAACGACCCGCCCAAGACGGATGGTAACAAGAGAAGAAGGAAAAATCCGTGGCAATACGAAATCATCCTGGCAATCGCCAACACAAAAATGTTGCCACAACCATTAGGGTGACAATCACAAATATTAATATTTCAGTACCTGAAATCTTAACATATTCCCGCCCCAAAACGGATATTAAGGAATAGTCGTTTTTCATAAAATAATGTAGAAAGAGATTGCAACATTGGTACTCAGAATTTACCCAACGAGTTCACATACAAAAATAAACAATATTCAATATATGCATATCAAAATAATAACAAAAAACTTATAACTAAGTACATAACCCTATGTCAGACTTTTCATTAAAAAAAAATAAAAGTCTAATAATGTAGAATCTTCTGGTGCGCTGCACCCACTTATGAGACAATAGTTTATCACTTGGCACTGATGAGCCTGACAGCACTTTGATTCACACATCACATCACTTTTAGCGTTGTAATTGGTTCTTAATCCAGGTTGGAGGAAGGATCCTCCATGGGAAGTAGACAGAGCTGTGTCACGGCTCTTTTGGTGACACCTCTGGCCGTGCT
The DNA here is from genome assembly GCA_917563855.2 of Limnephilus lunatus. Classification (NCBI taxonomy): domain Eukaryota; kingdom Metazoa; phylum Arthropoda; class Insecta; order Trichoptera; family Limnephilidae; genus Limnephilus; species Limnephilus lunatus. The sequence goes on along the minus strand of OU830594.1, from coordinate 86,210,628 downwards.
CAAGGAGACGACGCGGACGCGTCCGTCTTGGCCAGGGTGGATCTCCGTCACTCGCGCCATCCTCCAGTACTGCGGAGGTAGCTGGTTGTCTTTGATGATGACCATGTCACCAGGCTGTAAACTGCGTTGACGTCCTTCTTGCCATTTGACTCGGTTCTGCAATTCTGCTAGGTATTCCCGGCTCCATCTGCGCCAAAAAGATTGAACAACAGTAGACATCTTTTGGTAAATATTAAGCCTGTTTGTAGGCAGATGATGGATATCAAGCTCAGGCAATGCTAACAGGTTGTCGCCAATAAGGAAATGTGAGGGAGTGAGTGCGTTTAAATCATTTGGATCTGATGTTAATGGAGTCAGAGGACGGGAATTTAAACAAGCTTCAATCTGTATTAGTATGGTATTCATGCCTTCGTATGTCAAAACAGTTGACCGCATTGCCTTTTTTAAATGTAACTTGGTCATTTTAACTGCACTTTCCCAAAGTCCCCCGTGATGCGGTGAGCGGGGAGGCAAGAAACTCCAGCTAATATTCTGCTGGGCTAAAAAATTATGGATTTCTTTATCGGATGCCTTCAAAAAATCAAATAGTTCAGTAAGTTCCCTATAACTTCCGGTAAAATTAGACCCATTATCACTAAAGAGTCGTGAGGGTTTACCCCTCCTAGCTATAAATCTTTTCAATGCATTCATAAATGCCATTGAAGTTAAATTAGTCACTAATTCTAGGTGAATTGCCTTCGTTGAAAAACAAATAAATAAACATATGTAAGATTTTACACTCTTAGCATTTCTGGTTAAACCAGACTTAATTAAAATTGGACCTGCATAATCTATGCCGGTTACATAAAATGGTCTTTGGATTCGAAATCGGTCAGCAGGAAGGTCACCCATGAGCTGGCGACACTCGCGCGGACGGACTCGAAAACATACAATACATTTATGCAGTGCTCGCTTCACTGCGTTTTTACCAAATATTGGCCAAAAACGTAAACGCAGTAATGCGAGCAGAGCATTACATCCTAAATGTAAATTCTCATAATGCAGATGGGTTATTATTAAGTCAGTCAACTTATGATTTTGTGGTAACAAAATTGGATGTTTTTGAGAGACCGAGGTAATATCTGATTGTGATAGTCGACCTCCAACACACAACAACCCATCCTGCATAAAAGGATTTAGTGCCTTTACCTTGCTCCGCCTAGATACAAATCCTCCATTACTCACAGACGCTATTTCATCATGAAATGCGAATTGCTGAGCGTTCAAAATCAATACATGCATGGCATGTTCCAGTTCGATTACAGAAAGCTCGTCGACCCGCATCGGTCTTCGTTTAGAACAGTTATGTATGAAACGTAACATATAAGCAACTACGCGCCTCAGTCGCCTTAATGAAGAATAATTATTAAATATTTCCCAATCGACAGGACTACTAGTAACCAAAACTATCCTCGCCGTTTCTGGCAATTCCGTGGGAGTATCAAATGTAGAACGTGGCCACTTATCCTCGTCGGACGTGAGCCATGGTGGTCCTGACCACCATAATGAAGATGTTTTCAACTGCTGAGATGTTATTCCTCTGGAAATTATGTCAGCTGGGTTTTCAGTTGAACAAATGTGACGCCATATAGCGCCATCACCTTCACGTTGTATTTCTGATACGCGGTTAGCAACAAAGGTAGTCCAACGGTACGATTCTCCTGCAATCCAAGCCAACGTTATTGACGAATCACACCACAAAGTGGTGTCAACAGTTACTTGGAGAGCTGCCGTCACCCGCTTCATTAATTTAACTAATAATTGTGCTCCACATAACTCAAGGCGTGGTAACGATAAATTTTTTAGTGGGGCTACACGAGATTTAGCACATATTAACTGTGATTGGTGAATGCCGTGTTCATCGGTAGATCTTAAATACAGACAAGCGCCATATGCTACTTGAGATGCATCGCAAAAACCATGTAAGCTAAAAGATTTTTTATTAAAGCAGAAAATTTTCCTTGGTACCCGAATATGATTTGCTTTACTGAGACTCAGCGTGTAAGTCTGCCAGGCCAATAAAAGGTCATTGGGTAGCTTGTCATCCCAGGATGTTTTTAGCTTCCACAATCTCTGCATAATTATCTTACCGACAATGATTACTGGGCCTACCAGTCCTAAAGGGTCAAACACTTTTGAAATTAATGATAAAACTTGACGTTTTGTTACTTCTAACTTTGAGTCTATGCTTTCTACCTGATAGGTAAACTCATCAAGTTTGGTGTCCCATATTAATCCGAGAATCTTAGCTTCATTGGATTCATTTGGCAATAATTCCAAATTTTCTTTAGAATCATTAATCGAGGGCGCATTAGACCTCCATTTTCTAATCTCCATGCCTGCTGTAGCAAGCGCATTAATGATTTGTGATTTAAGCAAATGACAAGTATCAATGGAATCACTACCAGAAAGAAAATCATCTACATAAAAATTTTCCTTAAGGGATTTACTAGCTAATGGATGAGTAAATGAAACGTCATTACCTAGCTGATGCAGACAACGTATTGCTAAATAAGGCGAAGGAGCCAAACCATATGTCACCGTGTTTAGCGTATAGTGTTTCGAACAATCCTCCGCATCCCTTCTCCATAATATACGTTGGTAATTTCTGTGTTCCGGGTTAATATTAATTTGGCGGTACATCTTTGCAATATCTGCGGTGACTGCATATTGATGTTTTCTGAAAAATACCAAGTGACAAAATATATCATTCTGAATGGTGGGCCCAATCATTAGAGCGCGATTCAAAGAAATCCCTCGAGCGGGTTTAGCCGACCCGTCAAAAACAACACGAATTTTAGTAGTTGTGCTTGACTCTTTAAATACAGCGTGATGTGGTAAATAATAAGTAGTTTCATCGCGTTTTGGAGGTTCACATTCAGTCATGTGACCTAACGCAAGATACTCATCAATAAATTCCGAGTATTGTTCCTTTAAACTAGGTTGTCTTAAGAATTTCCTTCCCATTGACACTAATCTACCTTTAGCAATACTAAATGAATCTCCTAATTGAGATAGGTTAGATTTAAACGGTAAGTTGACTACAAATCTACCGTTTGCATCGCGTTTATGCGTGCCTTCGAAAATCTTTTCACATTCACTATCTTCCAGAGAGTGATGCTTACTATTTTCGGTTTCTTCAACCTTCCAAAACCTTTCTATTTGGTTCTGCAAAGAATTTAATGAAATATGACAAACTTTAACTGGCCTCGTATTATGACGCCTCTGTACAGCTCCTGATATTATCCAGCCTAGCTCCGTTCGATGCAATGTAGGTTTATCCTTTCCTAACTGTATCTGATCCGTACGAAGCACCTGCCAGAACATCTCTGCTCCGATCAGCATATCAATAGAAGCTGGCTGGTAAAACTGCGGATCAGCTAACTGGATACCGTCTGGAATGTTCAACATTTTTGGGTTAATCAAGGTCTGCGGAAGATTGCAAGAAATCTCATCCAATACCAAACAAGATATTTCATCCTGGTATTGAGAACATAATGATTTAAATTTAATGTCAACTGTTTCCTTTACATGAATTAAATTATTATGCAAACCTGAAACAGGTATATTCAACTTTGTACAATGCAAATTTAATCTTTTACAAGTATCCTTTGTAATAAAATTAGACATTGAACCCGAATCCAAAAGTGCGCGTATTTTGTGTGTTCCACCATACGCGTCTTCTATTTTTACTATTACGGTAGATAGTAAAATTTCTCGCCCGTTCATGTCGCTATGACATGCTAAATTTACTGGTGCCTCCGACTGACTCTTGCCAGTTGAAGTACCCGCTTGTACATTATCAGTATTGATATGTAACAGAGTGTGATGTTTTCGATCACAAACACTGCATTTTTCCTTCCACCTGCACAACCTTGAAGGGTGCCCCGGTTTTAGGCAATTATAACATAAATTGCTTTCTGAAACGAACTTTCTTCGTGCCGCTGGTTCTTTGTTAACAAATATTTTGCAAGAATATATGAAATGACTGTCATTGCACAGCATACACTTAACGTTGCTTGACGCTAACGTAACCTTGTTTGTAGAATTCCTTTCCTTAAAATTAAAAAACTTTGGTTTTGTCGCAACTGGTTCTACTTTCTGTTGCATTCCACCAATACCACCTTGGATAGTTTCCAGGATCTGAGACCTTTGTGAAATAAAATTGCTAAACTGCTCGAACGTAGGATAAATTTTATCGCACTCTACTGATTCCCAAAGGCTACGTGTGTGATTATCTAACTTTGAGGTTAACATATGTATAATTAATGTATCCCAATGTTCTGTTGGAAGCTTTAAATTATGTAAAGCTCTCAAATGAATGTTTGCTTGATCAATTAAATTTCGTAATTCATGATGATTCTGTCGTTTTAACGGTGTAAAATTAAATAAGAAATTCAAATGTCTATTTGCTATAAGTCGGACATTTTCGTATCTAGAAATAAGCATAGTCCAGGCTGCACTATAATTATCCCCGGTTATTTCTAGAGAACTAATCAAATCAAGTGCGTCCCCGGACACATAACTAATAAGGTAATGAAATTTCTGAACATTATTTAATTTACTGTTATCATGAATTAAGGCAATGAACGAATTTTTAAAAGTCAACCATTTATGGTTGTCACCTGAAAAAACGGGTATACAAATTGGTGGTAAATTTACTGAAGTACTTGGGACATTTTCAATCTTCTTAAATTTTGATAACATTTCCTGTCCTAATGCAATTACATTAAAATATGTACCTTCAAAATTATCCCTCGCGTCATCATCTTCTGATTTGTTCAATAAATCAATCTCCAGCTGAATTTTGGAGAATTCTATCAGAGATGGTTTGATGGCATCTAACCTGGATGACAATACGCCAGGTCTAATATCATCTTCGTTGCTTAAATAGGTTTCGAATCTCGTTAATGAACCTTTCAAAACCCCGCGCCGTTTAATCAACCTGTCGAGTTCCATTTTTTAGAAACGAAATGACACAATAACTTGATTTAAAAACTGAATACACAACACGCGACAACACGGCAGTTTGACGTAAACAATAAATCTATGGATAATGGATACTATGGATTATAGAGAAACCAATCGCAATTCTATGGCATGCAAAGACGTAGCTTGCAAACGCGTGGCTAGAATTGTAGGTAGGCAGAAGCAAAGTTATTCGGCAGTCTGAATACAACAATAAAAATTATTATCACCAACAAATTTATGCTAAATTGAAAGCATCTGATTATGAACACCCGAATATAATTCGATATAATCAATACGAAATAATGTGGCATTTACACAGATTTTTAGCTTTTTAAATGGAATTTGAAAGGACAATGAAAGGAAGGCTACAACCTGATTTGCTGTGCATGCGAGCGTCGTGATGAGGCTCGCTTGATCAATCCAATGATGGTGATGAGGACGCCGACTGGACCACTCCCGATGATGATGAGGCCTGACTGGGCCACTTCAAATAGTGATCTTCCGTCTCAAATGGATCAATCCAAATAATGATCATACGGCTCGAATGACCAATGTTCAGGATCTCAACTTCCGCTCTCCTGACAGAGCAATCCGGCGCGGTAACACCAGATTCCGAAAGGAAGTGTGGCTGGAGTAACTCTTCAATAATAACTCCAGCTCTCGAATATCGGTCTTTATTGAAACAATAAAAGACCCGTTGGGTAGCTCATGTACGGTGAGCCCAATATTGCTATCTCTCTCCGCGGTTTTATAACCCACATGAAAGTGAAAACCTGGCAGCAGACGTTTTGCCAAAAACGACCCGCCCAAGACGGATGGTAACAAGAGAAGAAGGAAAAATCCGTGGCAATACGAAATCATCCTGGCAATCGCCAACACAAAAATGTTGCCACAACCATTAGGGTGACAATCACAAATATTAATATTTCAGTACCTGAAATCGTTAAGTTACATAGTCAAAATGTGGTTTTACTTCTTTTTATGAGAAAACGTTGCGCGGTGATAATAGGATTACCGATACTGTAATGCTGTCCAAAACGCTGACTAAAGAAGGAGGTTGCGCAACACGGCACAATAACCTAAAAATCAATCATCATATCCCCAATCAAGTCGTAGTAATTCTGGAACATCATTAAAAACATTTTATGTTTATATAAATACTAGCTGGTACCCGGCATGCGTTGCTATGCTATTTAATATAATAAAAATTCCCCCGCGCGTCCTTTCCCATTGGTCCCGTTCGCTTCCTCTTCCCCTTCCTCCCCCGCGTCCTCTTCCCAGTCCTGAGTTCCCCTCCCCACTCCCGTTTCGCCTTCCCCCTCCCGAGAACCATCCACCTTCCCTCTCCCCACCCCACTCCCCCATACCCCCCCCCCTCCCGCCATCCCCCTCCCCAACCCACCTCTCACATTCCACACATTCCACACATCCCGGTACATTCAGCTTTCAAACTGCTCACGTGCCACCTATTACAGTTTTGTTTACATAATAACGAACAAAAAAATAAGAATTATCCAATTCGGTGCAGTCGTTTGGAAGTTATGCGCATTCATACATTTTGGCGATTCATTTTTAGAGATATATTTGATATTAACTAAGACGCCAGCAAAGCACTCTTTTTATTTTGAATTTCCTAATTCTGAAAAAAAAAATAACGTCGTTTCCAAGGCAACACCTTCCATGTTTTTTTTGACGTTCGCAACAACTCGATTTTGTTATTCTGAATAGTTTATATGGGAAAATGAAAATGTGGTTTTTCCTTTCTTGCTCGCAATTTTTCCATATTTTCTCACCTTTTAAAGCTTTCCTTGACTACTACAAACATTTCAAAACAAAACCAGCTAAATCGGCCTAGCCGTTCTCGAGTTTTAGCGAGACAAACGAACACCAATTGATTTTTATTTAAATAAATATGATGGTTTTCCGGTGTGTGTTTTTTGAAGTGTTTGTTCTTTTTAATCAAAGTTTTCCGAGATTTATGAAATTTTGCATACATGACCTTTAAAACATCAGGAAGGTTACTGTAAACATGAGATTTCGAAATACAACCCCTCCCCATTTTTCTATCCCCAAAAGTAGGAGTGATGAAATTTCGCACACTTGGTTTCCAAAATACTGTATTCATCCGATTTCTAAAAACTCTTCGCAAAGACAGAGAAATGCCGGGGACTTCAGCCAGTTACGAATAATCCAAATGAAAATATTTCAGTTAGATTCAGAAATTTTAATATACTCGTAGTCAAATAAGTTATTTCTTTGTTCATTATACATTCGCATAATTATTTCGCTAATGAGGGTAGTTGTACAATCTTTATCAAACGTGATCTTGTTTCTACCCATGTCACTTCTCATTATCAGAATATATTAGAAATACAACATATTATTTCATAAATGTACCGGAGAGGAATATTCAACCCAAAAACATGTACATATATCCTGTGGGTATTACAAACCACGAACATAGGTAATAGGCATAAAAAATTCTCGGCAAATGGAGTCTACAAATGTATCATATAAAAGCAAAAGTTGGTATATTAAGTTGTTAAGTTATTATTTTAATGTAAATACCGCACAAGAGTCCCAACTGCTCCCGTCTGGAGGCAGTGAGACTGTGGCATCCTCAATTGGGATATGTTGTGGGAGGCAGAATGTTGTAGTGTTTTTATGAAAGTAATTAAAAATTGTATTTTGTATTCAAGCAAAGCTATACAAAAAGCATAAATTAATTCACAAAACGTTTTTCGTGTTCATAGTGTAAACCGGTTTGTAAAAAAAATAACTCGAAAATTTCACTTTAAAACTTGTCGAGATGTGAAAAGATGATCAATTTATAATTTCATAATTTTCAAGATTTAATAACTTATCATCATCATTGTTAGAGTCCCCGATGTTGGCTACCAAACCAACACCAGCTCTGGGGCCCCCAAACATGTCCCATGGCTAGCTCTCAGCGGGAACAATGGTACTCTCTATTCAAGGGGTGAGTCGCTCAAAGCTATGGAATTTCTCTCTACCTTCCGGCGTCCAACGGGATACACTCTGGTCAATAATCCTCCTGCCGCAGCAGAATAATAACAAAGTTAAATCTTTAGGACATGTATTGTAAACTCAAACACAGTACATAGGTTTCTACAGTACAATTCAATACAAGAAGTGCAAATTACCCAAGCCTAGCTAAAGTGTTTAATCTCTCATTGTCTCTCTCTCAAAACGAAACTCTCCGAGTGGTGATTTTCGCGGGGCCCTACATTTCACTGATTACGGACACATTCAAAAGAGGAAATGAAAGATACAGCTTACATGTGGATTTGCAGGATCCTCGCCTCATGTGGAAGTTCAATCAGGCACTTTTGTAGTCTGAATAGACCGAACTATACGGCGCGGCGAAGGCCGGCTCTACTCGTAGGTATTTCAATAATACATCGCGGCTACATTGAATTTGGTCCGCTCGGCCACAGGCCGCGTAGGTCCGTTCACAAAGGCGCTCGAATCTCGTCTGGCGAGTGGCAGCGGAATGGCCAGTGGCCGGGCACGGGGGAGGGAAGCGGGAAGCAGGAAACAGGGGGGGGAGAGGGGAGTTGTTGTGTGGCTTGTCTGCTCGCGTTCTGGAATTTGAATCTACTCGCTGCAGGGGCGTATCGTAACACTTCCCCCCGCGCTTGGAAAAAAAGCGACGTGGCAATGGAGCTGTAGGAAAAAAAATCCTCTTAGCTTCCATTGGGGTTTTTGAGAGATTCGTTGCTTGAGAGATGCCTAGCTAGAACATGCAATTTATGTTATAGTTTAGGTCACAATGTTTGTAGGGAATGGGTGAGGGGTACATACAATGTTTGGAAAAGAACAGTTTTGGTAAAAGTACATGGTGTGAAACAACATACAAGGTTATGCAATTGAAAGATGACAATACATGGTTATGCAATTGAAAAAAAATAACAATACATGGTTATGCAATTGAAAAAATAACAATTCATGGTTATGCAATTGAAAAATAACAATTCATATTTGTACAATAGAAGAACAAAAAGCAAAAACAAAAATGCCTGTGTGATTCTAAGGTTTCATTGGTCTGGGAGCTGAGTTTGCGAAGCGTGGATTTGTTTGGTTTCGGAGAATTTCGAAGAGGAGGACGTGGTTTCACAGATTCTAAGGATTACATTATCACTGTAATCAGACCCCTTTGAGATAACACTCAGAAGTACACTTGGGCCTTAGAAAACACTTGGTTTCGTCGAAGACGTCGAAGTTCACGAAGTGCAGACTGTGGTTGCTGTGCCGCGACTATGGTTACAGAGGTCATTGAAGAGGAGAATCCAGTGTCTGCAGACATGCCAGTGCGAATCCTAAGTGTTATTAAGGTAAACACGGATCGTATATAATGGTTATTGAAGCCTAATGTAGCTCAACATAACTTGTATTGGTACGCATTCAGCGAATACTGGGGGTCAAGGTAATGATGGTTTACACATGACGATATATGCGTCACTGCATGACAGCGCAAGAGACGACATGGTTGGCATTGATAGCAAGAGTAAGAACAAACCTAGGAGCTAGCGTGCCCGAAAGGTGGTTCAGAGTGTCATAATGTATAGTGGGACAACTCAACTTGCTGTGGCACGACAAAACAACATACATATGAGCGGTATGGTCTGTGCTTTCAGGAACAAATGCGTAGAAAGATGGCAGCAGGAGGGACCTAGTAACCACAGCGCGTGCTGTCAGGAAGTGAAGCTCAGCTTGGCTGTTGGTGATGACATCCGCCTGGGCTTCTTTTTAATCTGGGAGAAATTATTATTAGAGCAAAATTCTTGAAGTTTACCTGCCTAGGGACCAATGAAGAAAAGGTTTGGAGAGAAACAAAATGTGTCCAGATAATGAAATAAACGAAATTTTAACCACCGACCCAGAGAGTGACGAAGAGAGAGTTTTCTAACTAAATTGTGATTACATGAGCATTTTCCTTTACCAGGATGACTTGGCGTTTGCCGAGTGACAATATGTCTTGGTTAAAAAACAACCGGCCCTCTATGGCCTATGTTAACATAAAGGTGGTAACATTTTTTGTAGAATTTCAAAAAACAAGACAAAGAAGTCGTGAATGAGTCACGGTAAAAGCAGAGAAACCAATTCATGAATAAAGGTTGTCAAAAGGAGACAGACGGTACGCCAAGTGCATATCGTACATATTTAACATTCATGAATGTGTTTCGTAAAATTGAGACAAGAGAACAAAAGGTGAGACATATGCAGAGAGTGAGGGAGAAAGCCTGCTGATAATTGGTCAATTTACCGATTCGCACTTCCAGTGAGGGCGAATTATGGTCAACAACAGATTTTCCTCTTCATAACATATACCTGAGAACATGATGGTGAGGAGAAAGGAAAGGAAAAGGAAAGGAGTTGAGTGACGAAACTTGCTAGAGACTGGACTAATTTCCACTTCAAACTCCATGTGAGAATGAAACATGATCAACCAGCAGATTTCCTGACTCTTTACATTTGTCAAAAGGATGAGGAGAAATTTGAATACACATTATCAAAGAGACTAATCTTTTGCGTGTATTGGGCAAAAGATTAGGGGTCATTTTAAAAACTTCTGCATGATTGTGAGAAAAGACAGACCCTTGCTCCAATTTCACAAACCTGGGGGTTTTCTTATCCGTTCCCCAGACAACGAGTTGGGTGGTTTTGTGCTCAATCGATTAACTCCCACAGCACTATGCCCCATAGTTAGCAGTGAAGCTACAAACTAGTCCTTTTGGGATAGTAGATATTCCTGGGCTTCTTTCCTTTTTGCAAAGAAGTAAAAAAACAGGAGGTCCACGGGCATTGGCGTTGAATGACAACAAAGGGTTGTGGACTACATTTCGTAGATCGTACACAAAAGGTTTGATATTATTTCGTTCGCACGAATCACGGTGAGTATTTTCACGTCTTCACGTATGGCGTACAAAACATGTAAGTACATACAAGATAAAACTCAATTATAGACAGAAGTCAAGAGTTTATACAATGCCTCTTAAAGAAGATGGCAAGGCCGATATTATGTCGTTCGCACGAATCACGGTAAGTGTTTTAACGTCTCCACGTATAGTGTACAAAACATGTAAGTACATACAAGATAAAACTCAATTATAGACAGAAGTCAAGAGTTTATACAATGCCTCTTAAAGAAGATGGCAAGGCCGATATTATGTCGTTCGCACGAATCACGGTAAGTGTTTTAACGTCTCCACGTATAGTGTACAAGGGTTGTACACAATTATACATACAGGCGGTACTCATGACAAATTAATGACACACGACCAAAATACAAAAGCGGTACTCATGACAAATGAATGACACACGACCAAAATACAAAAGCGGTACTCATGACAAATTAATGACACATGACCAAAATACAAAAGCGGTACTCATGACAAATTAATGACACACGACCAAAATACAAAAGCGGTACTCATGACAAATATGTCACACGACCAACTCAATAACATTTAGCTATGAGCAAAAGTGATTATGACGAACTTCTCGTATCGTGGCAGGTATTTTAAGGATCCCTCCTATGACGGTGGATGTTCTAAGGATCTCTCCTATAACGGTGGATTACGTTTAAATACAACACAATAAACGTTAACGATGCTTGTTTTAACACATAATATGAAGATTTGTTAGATTAACTAACTCCGTAGCCCAAGAGCGTACGACAGAGAAGATAGACAATTTGATGTTACTTCATGTGTTACAAAGTACAAGGGTGATGGCAGAGTATAATTCTACTTACACCAAGTATTTAAAACAAAGACAGACCTATAATGGTGTGATGATCTCGCCTTTGGGCCTACGAAATAATTCTTTTAAAATTGAGAGATCGATTTAGAAATATATTTAATTTTGTAACATGGAATGGCATACGATTCTCTGTTTCCAATTCATGGGGGTGATTTATGGGTCCTTACCAATAAATAACCACATGTGTTTGCGTAGTGAATTGAAGTGCGCCACTGAGCTCTTCTTTTAAGCGTTATTGGGATAATTTATGACTCCATCGCAGACAAAATTAATTTACACCGGAAAAAAAAGCGAACATGGTTCCTACACAAAATTCTCTGAAATAATAGTTAAAGTGTGACATTTTTGACTATTAAAGTTGATATATGCATATTGGGAGATGTGTTTATCACTTAAGATTTGAAAAAAGTGACAAATAAATTATTGAAACCACACAAGTGGATGGGTGGGAGTCAGAAGGCAGGGGGTTGGAACTAGACAGTTGGGGCAGGGAAGTGTTGGAAGACGGTCGGAAAAAGAACCTGGGCACGCACGGTCGGAAAAAAAACATCGGAGTTTTGATAAACTGTAGAATTATAATTTGGTGCGCGTAAACGGGAATAATTCATTTAATTGAAAAAAGGTAGTTCACGCGATTGAGGGGAGTCAAGATTTGGTCGTTGGGAAGCAAGGTTTAAATTAAGGGATCGAGGTCCGATAGTCGCGAGGAGACCAGTTTGGTGCGTCTAAATCGGGGATATTTCATTTTAATTAAACAAAGGATATTTCGTTTTATTAAACAAAAAGAGTCCACGCGAATAGGGAAGTCAGAGATTGAGGCTTGCGAGTTCATGTCGGTGAAGTTAAATAATATAATTTGTAAATTGAGGCGGTCGGGACGTACTTTCGGGGCGTCTATCAGGGTCAGGGTGAAATTTAAAAAAAAAAGAAATCTACGCGAGAATTGTGTTCGACGGCTGCATCTTGGAATAAATAACTGCATGACGGGTTGTGTTTTAGAAGTGCTTGTTTAATTAAATATTATTGTAGTGAATTGATTAGTGAAATTATTTTGTGCAACAAGGCGAATTTGGTAAGTTTGTATAAAATTATTAACATATTTAGTACGGGCCTTGCAGGAAAGAGTCATTTAGGGTTTGTATACTACAAGCCTTAGGAATCTAGGACCCTTTTTTTTGTCGAGCGATGGGGAGCGAGGGGCTTTGCACGTTTCCGGGTTGACCGGCTAGCAAGTACCTTTGTTGGGTGAAGTTATTCTTGAGACAATAACGTTGTAAAATAATAATTTGGAGTTCAATGAACTAACTAGCATTTGAAGCACAAAGTGCGCTTTCGGGCAATAAATCTTAGACGAGAGACTTCATTTAAAAGACGGGATTTTGAAACCACAAAACAATAATAAAACCCTTTAAAGTGCTTTGTTGGTGACCTAGAAAATTAGGTTACTGGGTATTCTCCAATACATAACGGGTACCAAAATACATAGGTATAGAATGTAGGTATAAATTAATTTGTAAAGCGCCTTGGAGGTGTTAATTATTATTTACGAGTTTCGTAATAATATTTTTAAACGTAGCTAGGGGACTATATTTAGGAAAGGGATTTTGAAAAGGCATTGGGTAATATAACGGTTTATGAAGGGTGCGTAGCATGGGCATTTTTGATTACTAACAAAATCTGACATAATTGAATTCCCATTCCAAAAATTTCCCACACCTTATTCCAAATTTTAGGTATCACAACAAGTCTATTACATAGGACTTTGCATAAACTTGGTTCGATATCTAATCATATAATCACCTTTGGTTCACGTTTAGGTATATTTCTTTCGACTTAGCAAAAAACTTTCATATTGTCGGTTGAATGCAGCCGTCGGTAGGTATTCACATTTTAGCGTGATGTGCTATATCCACCTACTTAATTAACAAACTCTTTTTCTTCAAACTTAATTGAGCGGGTTACGACTCGAGGATGGACGGCGGTTGTCGAATGAATTAACGGGTCCGGCTTTCCTATTTCACCATGAGGAAGTATCTCACGCGACTTTATCGGGGGCGATGTGATCGAAATGCAGGTGGGCTTACACTATTTTCCTAATGTGGAGGCGAAGTAAGCGATGGTCGTGTCTGGTCCGAGCAAATTGGAATCCCTTGTGATCACATCTCGGTAACGTGGATCTCGTACCCGCTCTAGACTGGATTGGAAGCGTGGCCGGAGCCATTCCATGATGTCGACGTATGTACGTCACTAAGGCATTGGGGGACTTCAGGAGAACAAAGGACGTGCACCCATTTCGCCCTCCTTCTACCGCCGCTCCGAGGTACCAGCGGATAAAAGTTGTCGTCGCGGGAGGCCAGTTTGATGCAGGACGAAGATTACGATCTGGCCGGACTACCTTCGTCATGGGGGAAACGAAGTGACGAAATTTGCGTGGGCTTCACTACCTTTTAGGTTACGCTCGTGTGGGGTCTGCCTTGTCGGCGGAACGAAGGGAACATGACATATGGAATCGTTTGGCAACCGATCGGCGGTTCTTTGTTGGAATCCGGATAAGTTTTCTTAACTACTTTTGGTCTACGCTTAGGTAGGCATATTTAATTCGATATATTCGATTTAGCAAAAACTTTCACATTGTCGGTTGAATGAAGCCGTCGGTAGGTATTCATATTTTAAGCGTAATGCGCTATATCCACCTACATAAGTAGCAAAAGTTTTCTTAACTCCCTCACACTAGGAATAGGGATCATCCAGCATCAGGGTGGGAAAGTACTCTGGACGAAAGTGCAGCGGGGGAAATAGAAGGGAGGGAAGCCAGATTCACGACCTGGTGCCTTTCATTCTTGGACCCAGCACCCTGGAAGCCGAGCTTGACATTTCTTTCTTTGAGCTGATATTTGAGTTTGAGGTTGGGGTACGCCTATCGTAGAGCATATGCCCGTGACATTTCGGGGAAGGTCCCACGTTACGCCTGTGTATGTTATGCGAGAGGACGTATTTTTCATTCAAATCAAATACCGATGACCATCGCGATTGCAGGCTGGCGCATGTTTTGTAGCGTGCCTAGGAAAAACGTAATCATTATTTCTACTGGTTCGAGGCGGCGTGCTGGACGGAGAACGGGACTATTGAGGACATGAGTGACTGCCAAGTCGAGGATCGGTGACATCAAAATCTTCCTTAATTAAATTCATACATCGCCAGATCAGAGGAGAGAGCGGCCCCACCGATCTCCTGACATTGCCGATTGTCTAATCAACTTCGGTTTAATGTTTATGCCGGTGCTTTAGGAGTAAATGGAACTCAAGTCATCGGCATGCTGAAGAACTTCAGAATCATCATCATCATCATCAATCCAGAGTAGGATGTCACGATCCAAAACCTCGTGCCACCCACACATTTCCTGAACAGTTCCTGACATCGGCTATCACGCCATTAATCGGAGCAGACCCTCATATCAAACGGTATGAGATGACCTCTCATCATCATCATCAACATATTTTTAATTTGGCGGCGTAGTGGTCGATATTATTCCCATTATCACTCTATGATCCAGAAACACACATCAAACCCTTTCCCGACAGAAGGCAAAACATGTCGATTTTCATTCGTCGCTTGCGACCTTAACATTCTCCGGAGGCGTTGGAATTGGAAGCTGATTCGGCGGTCTATGACCATCACCTTATCGGTTGGGCTATGGAGGAGTCCAATTATTTAAACAGCACATGTTCTGTCTCATGTTAATCCAAAATACCTACCCGTAGAATCAAATTAACAAGATAAAACAAGCTAGCTAACTAACAAACTGCATCTAGAACTGTGAGTGTAGAATCATTGCAATCCGTACTGCTTGAGTGTAAATCTTTTGTTAGAATGTACATAAATGTCAAATTATCTTCATGATAGCATTTTATAGAGCTGCAGAGAGTACGTGACATCGCATCGAAAGGTAGGATCTTCTCAATTCGCCGTTTGAATGTAAATTTATATATTAGATGCTAGGAGGGAAAATGCAGATTACTTCAATAAAAATAGTCGTCGATGAGCGTAGGTGTTTAACAGGTGCTAGGGGAGGAAGCTGAACGAATATAGTTAGATAATTAGTTATTTTTCAAGTTAGTCAGACCCAGTCATTGTTATTCGAAGCCTTGCAAATTGTAACACGCCATACCTAAAAGAACAAGGGTTTACCACAAATAAATTATTAATTAAATTGGATTAACTATACCAAACCACTCAAACAAAAAAGTACACAACGTTGTGGGGTTAATTACAATTGATTAATTAAGAGCATCTCGTCACGTTTGCATAAAAGTATTACGTGATGGGGTTGAGAAGGCGCTTCAAAAGAAATGCAGGGGAGAGACGCGAGAACGGGCGAGCTACGAGCTTTTTAAAGGCCGGCCGGGGTTGCGCCTGTAGCTGTAGCAATGTAGCAGCATTTCATAACCAAGAGGAAGGTTTTACTACTTAGTAGGAGGGGGGGGTTTATCACAATGGTTTTACATACTGTCTGTTGTGGCAGCCTACAGTGAGGGAGACCAAAGAAAAGGGACCAATTACGGTTTTACATACCCTTTGTGCAGTTACAAACATACCAGGTTATGTGCAATTTGGGTTGCAAATACTTGGTTAAATGAACACCTAAAAGTTGTGAATTCCAAAATCAGGATAACCGTAAGGTTTTATTAACCTGTCTCGTAGGGTTGAAACGTGCCATACAAGACGTACGTAACGTACAAGCAAAAAAGCAAAATAACAAAGAACAGTGACTTTGTTATAACAACCAAAGACCGGATGATTCGGTTTTACGTACTTTAGTTGAAACGAGCCAAATTGATTTATATACAGGGTTATAAAGACCAATCATTGGTTTTATAAATACGAGTTCCAAAATGGACGTGTCGATATCCAATTTGGGTACAAGAGCATGAATTTGGGTAGGACGCCATCAATTTTTAATTTAAGAAGAAAAAATTGAAAAAACTTATATACACGAGAGGCGACTATGTAAGTAACCACTGTTTGATTTTCATGCTAAAGATACCTCGGAAGGTTTTACAACTCATGATGAACAAAATAAAAGGGAGAAAATTGTAAAAATAGTTAACTGGTTCTGAGTCGGAATTTAACACTTTGGAATTTACAAAACCCGACTTCTAGAACGACACGCCGATGGGCAATTGTGTCAACTACTTTACATGAACAAAATAAACAGGTGAGAAAGTTCCTTTCCACACGACAAAAATGCAACAAAAAAATAGGAGAAAAATTACAAGATTACATGACAAGGCAGGATATGACATGGCATGAACATTGCATAGTGTATGTGTTGAGACAATAAATGGGCTCGCGACTTCCCAAACATTGAAACTCGAAAAGTGTCTCCGTTCCAAAGTGATCAGTTTTAGAACAGGTGAGAAAAAAAATAAAGAAAAAATTGCCGTGAAGGAAATAAAAAAACAGTGCAAAAACAACATTTGAAAGTAACTTCAAAGAGAGTACGCATTAATTTACAAAATAATTTACAACTTGTTTCATTAACGAAACGATGGGCATGTGATTGACACAATACACGCCTGACGTAGTAAGACTTTGTAAGCTTACAAAAAAATGTGATACATACTGGATCATTTTAAGTTTGCTGAGATAGTGGGGGCAGTTTTACTTGACTCCTCACTTCCAGACTTTACAATGTCCTTAATGTGGTAATTACCAATGTGCTTTCCAGATGAGTCAGACAAGGAGTACACTAGGTCTGATATTTTCCTTAGGACTTGGGCCTTCACGAAACGTGGTGCCAGCTTGGCAGAGAAATACATGGCTCCTTGGGAAAGTGTGTTGTTCTTTCTCCAAACTATGTCTCCTGTATTGAAGGTGACATGTTTCCTACGTAAGTTATATCTGTCCGCACTCTTTTGGTGAGCCAGGAGCAAAGCATCAGTGACTTCACTGTAAATGGCCGACAGTTCTTCCAGGCGATGGGCATAGTCTGCGGTAGGGTTGCTTGTGGTGGCAAATGACGTAGAAAAGTTTGTGTCCCTATGTAGAGAACCATGGACGACTTGTTCCATACCGTGTTTTAAGAAGAAAGGTGTGTAACCAGTGGCCAGATTAACAGTGTTGTTCATAGCGGCCTGAATTTTATCTAGGTTTTTACACCAAGTGCGTTGATCTTTATCAACTAGAATAGCTAGAGCTGTGTTGATTGTTTGGTTGTAACGTTCGACAGTGTTATTTTGGGGAGTGTACAAGGTGTTATAATAAATGTCCTTGATTCCGTATTTGGCAAGAAATTCTTTGAATTCTTGGGCAATAAACTGTTTTCCGTTATCAACAATTACGGTTCTGGGTGTTCCGTAAGGTATAAAAATGTGTTTTTCCAGAAGTTTGATGATGGCGGACGCGTTGGCTCTTTTTAAAGGGAAGATCCAACAGAATTTGGTGAAAACATCCACTACACTAAGTATGTGCATGTGTCCGGCATAACTTCGAGGAAAAGGTCCGACGAGGTCCATTGACAATGACTGTAGGGGTCTGTCGGCACGTTTGGAGTTACCCATTAGGCCGGCAGGTGCTGCCGTGCTATGTTTATAAGCTTTACAAATTTCACATTTAGAGATGTAATTGCGAATTTGTTTGAAGAGACCAGGCCAGTAATACTTCAAGGAAATCTTTTTATACGTCTTGAAAGTTCCTGGGTGTATAGAGTCGGGAGCACTATGATTGTCAATTATTATTTGTTCTCTTCCTTCGAGGGGAACGACAAGTTTCCAAGAGTAATCTTCGAGGATGGATAGTGGTACCTTGCAATTACGGTATAGTTGTCCTTCTTTTATGATAAAATTAGGAAACTTTTGTTGATTATTTTTACAACCTTCGAAGATTTTCAAGTACCATTCATCTTTTGTAGATGGAGGGGGGGCAATTGTGTCAACATTTAATGAAGCCAGTTCAATTCTTGAAAGAGCGTCGGGAACAATATTGTACGCGCCTTTACGGTGTACAACATCAAAATTGAATTGAGACAAACGGGAGGCCCAACAAGCGAGTCTACCGGAGGGATTACTTAAGGAGATCAACCATTTCAAACTACTATGGTCTGTGACTTCAGTAAATTTGCTACCGTCTATGTAACCGCGGAAATGGTGAACAGAATCCAATACAGCCAATAACTCCTTTTTGGTAATTCCGTAGTTTTTCTCGTGTTTATTTAATGTACGGGAAAAATATGCTACAGGGTGTTCGCCATCTGGGAACTCTTGAGTTAGGACTCCACCGATTCCTACGTTGGAGGCATCCGTGTGGAGGGTAAAAGAGAGTGCAAAATCCGGGCAATTCAGAACGGGGGCTTTTTGAAGGGCATTTTTTAAAGTTGTAAACGCTTCTTCAGTTTCAGCAGACCATCGGAAATTGCTGACACCTTTACGGGTGCCGGTAATTTTATTTAAGGGGGCTGCAATTGTGGAAAAGTCTTTGATGAATCTCCTGTAGTAACCTACAAGTCCAAGAAAACCTTTGACTTCCTTCGCGTTTTTGGGTCGGGGAAAATTTGCCATGGCTTCCACCTTAGCGGGGTCTGTTCTTAGACCTTTTTCGTCGACAATGAATCCCAAATAACGTAGACGGGACTTACAGAATTCAGACTTCCTCAAGTTGATGGTTAAACCAGCGAACTTGAGTTGTTGAAAAACCTTTTCCAGCATTAATAGGTGTTTTTCAAAGGTGTCGCTGACGATGATGAGGTCGTCAAGGTAACAAAACAGGCTGTTATCGACTTCAGGACCGAAGAGTTTGTCCATCAGTCTTTGTAATTCGGCAAGGCTGTTCTTTAGACCAAAGGGTAATCTTTTAAAATGGAACATTCCCCTACCAGGTACAACGAAAGCAGTTTTTTCACACGATTCTGCATCCAAAGGTATTTGCCAAAAAGCTTTGCTTAGGTCAACAGAGGAGATGAACTTGGCGTTGCGCAGTTTGTCTAAGGTCGCGTGGACGTAAGGTAAGGGGTACGCGTCAGCTTCCATGCAAGAGTTTAAACATCTACTGTCAAGACAGAAACGTGCAGAGCCGTCTTTTTTTGAAACCAAAAGAGTTGGGTTGGTCCATGCACTTCTGCTGGGAACCACCACACCCATTTTTAACATTTCATCAAGTTCTTTTTCTAAAAGTTTAAGCTTTTGGGGGGCTAAATTGTAATAACGTTGCTTTATGGGTGGGCCATTGGTTTTAATGTGGTGTTCTACCAAATTTGTCAAACCCAATCCACATTTTTCGAAAGATATTGATTCGAATTTATTGACCATTTCCTTTAGTTGGAGAGCTTGGTCCGTGCTTAAATTTTCGTGAGGTATTATTGTGCGGATCTCACTAATTTGAGCAGCAGTGGAGGTTTCGCCAAGAGTATTAAATACTTGGGGAGCAACGTTGAATGCCTTCCAGAAGTCAACGCCAAGGATGAAATTCTGGGATATAGAGGGCACTATTAGAAAATTGATTGTAACTATCTTATTGTTACAATTAATTGGCAGGGCAAGGGTACCGATGACCGGCTGGGAAACATTATCCGCAGTCGTCAGGTGTGTTGTTTGTGGCAAAATTCTAAAATCACTGTTAACAAAAGGCAGGTGAGCATTGTTGCCAAGACAGCTGACAGATGCACCGCTATCAAGTAATCCGGAAAAGGGCACATTTTTAACAGAGAAAAGGGCATAGGGTCTCCCATCTTTAGCTTGTTTGCAACAAACCGAGGAAACATTTAAGGCCTGGTTAAAATACTTAATGTGTGATAACCAATCAGTCCATTCTTTAGACCTTGGTTCAGAATGGGTGCCTGAGAGGTTATTATTTAGTTTTTTGGCCTCTTCATGTAGAAATTTGGTGGGGGCTTGGAGAAATCCACCTGAGGTCTGACATCGCTTGGGTTTTGTAACCTTTCTGCATTGTGCCTTGATTTCTTGAAAATGTTGCGCAGTTCGTCGCGTGGAGGAGAGCGGTCCATAGAGTGGTGTCTTTTGGAGGTTCGGGGTTCCTTGGATTCCAGAAGTCTTGCTTGCTTGAAACAAGTAGCGGCCAGGTGGCCTACTTTTTTGCAAAAGGAGCACACTTTTTGGTTGTCGAATTCTGGTTTTAAACCAGACGAACGGCTTGGCACAACCACATTATTCGACACATTCTTTATGTTCTTCCTATCCTGGTACGATTCCAGGAGGAGACAGACTTTGTTTAGCTGGGCCAGGGATGCAATTTTCTGTGAGGTGATGATGTTCTCGTATTTGCTTAAAAGGCCATCAGTTATGACTGGTAATAGTTCAATTTCCGGAACAGGATGTGAAAGCTTGATGTTGATGGACTCAGCCCTTTCTATGAATGTTGCCACAGGTTCATCTACTAGTTGTTTAATAGATAGTAAAGATAGTTTGATCCGGTGCTGGGCCTCCTTTTTTCCAAAGCTAGAGATTAGGGCAGATCTGAGTTTACTCCAATCTTTGCATTTAGTCTTTTGGATGCGGTGCCACGGAATTAATTCTGGGGAGATGAGTTCTATAAAGTTCCTCCGTAGAATCTCGAATGGGATATTTTTGATTGTAGCCGTTTCTTCAATACGGTCAATGAAATCCAGCACATCGGAGACGCCATTATATTTGACTTTCCAAGAGGATAAATCGTAAGTTTTATCTTATGTCGAGATGGGTGCGACGTCCTGTTTTATCATTACATGCGGCATAGGTCCTTTGTCAAGATTATCCAAAACTTGCGTAGCCGAACGTGAATTATTTTCGTTGGAGGGAGCGAGGTTTATTCTCCTAATGTACTTTTTGTTAAATAAAAGTGCATATGCCTTCAATGTAGATTTAGATTTGCTTGATGGCGAGAGTCCTCTATCCCTTAAAGCAGCTTGTAAGTGGGCTTTGGATAAACTGTGTACATTGGGAATGGTACCCAAGTTGGATGGTGTAATGGCTTGATTGTCCTCCATTGTGAGTTTCCTGGGTGGTGAGAAAAAAATTGGCCAGGGGTTTCCTTTAGAAAGCGCAAAATTAATTTTTGTGAGGCACTTTTCACTTGGTAATCACTTATTAGCACTTCCAAAATATGGTTACAGAGATTCCATATTACAATTTGGTATACATGACACCAGAATTTTTGTCAAGGGAAGGCAGACGAGAAAAAATTTTGCGTGGAAAGACCTTAGTGGTAAAGGTTTTTGTATTTCACTGACCACTTTTGAGAAAATTGTGAAATTCACAAGTATTTATTTATTTTTGAAAAATTTTGCCAGGACTGACTTTTAGAAAAAAGGTTTTTTATTTTTCACAAATCACTTTGCACTGAGAAAGGCACTAAAGTTCACAAAAGGCACTTTTCTGGCAAATAAAGGACGAACTTCCGGATGAAAATAACTGAATATGGGATTCATTAGTCAACCACATTAAAATTATTTTATTTATTCATGGAACCAATCATTGGCTTTATTATTATTCCACTTTTCACTTATGTAAGGGAAAAAACACAATTCACTTTCACTTATGCTGAAAAAAAAGCAGTACCTATAATGTAGAATGGGGAAAGAAAGTCATTATTTTGTCCATTTGGAGAAATATTAAGTTGTACTAATTTGACAGACACAAGTGGGCCAATTGGTATATTGTGCAGAAACAACAAAAATACGTAAGTCCGAAATTTTTGATTAAGGAATTCGCAAAATAACTGGGGTTCCAGAATCAGATTTATAATAATTTCCGTTGCTATCCGGTTCGGTCATAAAAAAGGCGGTTTGAATTTAAACGCTGCCTAGCAACAGTCAATTGTTCATTCCGACGGGCTTTTCCGTTGGGATTTTGGCGCGGGGCAAAGCATTTGCGCGCGCAATCCAGAGAATAGGTGGCTATTTATCGCGTGAAACATCGGCCGTTGAGATTGGCGCGAATAACTGTTGCTACCCGCCCGTTGTTTCAAAATGGCCGTGTTTTCAACTGCGATGCAATTCATAATTTCAATCAGATCTGTGTTATGGATCTAATTTACATATTGGTTTCTGTGGTTTATTCACAGGATTCACTGTACACTGGGTGTAGAATATCAAGGCATAATTAATGTTTACAAAACAGTTGCCATGCGGGGAGGGTTTCGACAAGTAATGTCCCGCAAAGCGACCGGGATAGAAAAAAAATTCCAGCCCCACGTTCTAGCGCCAGTTGTTAGAGTCCCCGATGTTGGCTACCAAACCAACACCAGCTCTGGGGCCCCCAAACATGTCCCATGGCTAGCTCTCAGCGGGAACAATGGTACTCTCTATTCAAGGGGTGAGTCGCTCAAAGCTATGGAATTTCTCTCTACCTTCCGGCGTCCAACGGGATACACTCTGGTCAATAATCCTCCTGCCGCAGCAGAATAATAACAAAGTTAAATCTTTAGGACATGTATTGTAAACTCAAACACAGTACATAGGTTTCTACAGTACAATTCAATACAAGAAGTGCAAATTACACAAGCCTAGCTAAAGTGTTTAATCTCTCATTGTCTCTCTCTCAAAACGAAACTCTCCGAGTGGTGATTTTCGCGGGGCCCTACATTTCACTGATTACGGACACATTCAAAAGAGGAAATGAAAGATACAGCTTACATGTGGATTTGCAGGATCCTCGCCTCATGTGGAAGTTCAATCAGGCACTTTTGTAGTCTGAATAGACCGAACTATACGGCGCGGCGAAGGCCGGCTCTACTCGTAGGTATTTCAATAATACATCGCGGCTACATTGAATTTGGTCCGCTCGGCCACAGGCCGCGTAGGTCCGTTCGCAAAGGCGCTCGAATCTCGTCTGTCGAGTGGCAGCGGAATGGCCAGTGGCCGGGCACGGGGGAGGGAAGCGGGAAGCAGGAAACAGGGGGGGGAAGAGGGGAGTTGTTGTGTGGCTTGTCTGCTCGCGTTCTGGAATTTGAATCTACTCGCTGCAGGGGCGTATCGTAACATCATCATTAAATAATGTATATTTCAGTTATATGTGTGCATTATCTAACTCCGGTTCAATGAACTCAAATTTGCTTTGAAATTAAGTGTCATTTCAAATTAACCAGAAAATTATTATTTGTTGTATTCATAATTGAAACAGATTTGCCAAAAAATTCAAACTCTCCCGTAAAATGTCCTTTCAACAGGAATAAGGGTATTTTCAAAATTTTCACTTCTCACACTCACGTTAGAGTTAGCAGAAAGTGAACTAAAATAGTAACAAAGCAGAAATCTTTCTGAGAAAGAACAGATAATAGTAATAATTATTACAATAATTTGATAATTAGAGAGCGCCGTTTTTGTGAAAAATCACCTCAAGGGCGCTAATATGTGGTTGCTTGTTGTTATTTTTTTGTGCAATTGGTATCTTTAAAAAAATAGCCTACATGCTAACTACCGATTTCACAAAGTCCATAAAAAACTTTTGTGTATCTATTTGTATTGACATAAAAATGGACATTGTCAAACTGCGGTAAATCACATTTAGACGATAATGTACCATCATTGTATCAGAAACCTTCATGGAATTCAAAGACAATGAATGGGAAAAATTGAAAAACCTTTTCAGAAATAATTGCTCTGTTTTTAACTTTTCTTGTAAATGATATTTGATAAATACTTCAATCATTTTTTCCAATTTAGTCATAGTTGTATTCATTAAAATATTAAAAAAATATATCTATCTTTGGTTTTATTTTGTCTCATTTCAATAGAGGCTGTTTTATTTATTTTTATGTGATTACCACGCAAGAGTCTCAACTACTTCCGCTTGGAGCCAGTGAGACTATGGCAACCAATCGGGGTAGGTTGTGAGTCTGAATGTGTTTTAGCAATGTGGGTTATGTTTAGATATTATATCCAGAGGGTTTGACAGTTTACAGGCCATGTTACGTCTGTAAACAATTTTCAATAATAACTCTTGATTAACGCGAGTAAAATATATTTACACTGAAACTTTATGTTACAATAAGTTAACACAGATTTAACAATTATGTCGTTTAGGGGAAAATCAGGTGGACGGAACGCACGTTAAAACCGTAATAAGTTTGCATCGTCATGCACTAGACTGGAGAGCGGTGCCCGGTGATACCAGTCTATAAAATCAAATTTGAATAATCTTTTTAAGGTTGTTCGTTGCGTTACAGTGTAGAAAGTAGGAGAAGGTGATGGGCAAGAGGATGGTCTGGTCATTAAACATGTCTAAAGCCATCTCAAGCAAAGATTCAATTCTGAAAAGTGGTCTTTCACCAAGGCGGTACGGAAACTAACTTTAACTTTGGGATGTTTCGCAAATATACTTTATTTTATTTTTAAATGAAATAATTGCGAAGTAACTGATATTAATTAAATAAAATTTATTCGCGTACGCCATCATACGCATGCGCATAAGTAGGCCGTCAAAAGACTTGAAAAAAATTGTCACACTTATGAAGTAAACAAAATAGAATAGAAGTATTTTCAATATCTAGTTTGTGTAAAAACATTATTCCGGATTATGTTTAAATTTTTTATTTAAAAATCTGAACATCCTGGATTAAATTGGCGTTTTAAGTGATAATACCTCATAAGGGTTTCATTTTTCCGTAGTCAGTAGGACTATGGCATCTCAAAATGGGTTACTACGTTATGAGGCTTAGGGGAGTGGGAAGGGAAAGGAGATAAGGAAGAGAAGGTTGGAAGGTATCTAACATTTTATGGGAATACCCCACCAGAGTCAACCATCTGGAGCTAGCAATTCTACGGCATTTCAAATGGGGTGTGTTTTTAGGTTAGAGGTCGTTGAAGATGGGGATGAGAAAGGTTGTATACCAAACACGTTCAAGCATCATTTGAATACACCAGTTCGATACTGTGAGTACCTTTTGCTCTGCAACGTGTCACAAATACAGTATATATTATTTTAATTTAATCAATTGGGAAACACACAAATTAATTAAATAAAATGTACATGCGGGATTTTAACCCGCGTTGTTAGTAGAGAGCCTTGCGATGATGCGATTAAAAATATGGTTCTTCACCAGAACGATACCACTCATAAATATGTATTTTTTTTTAAGAATAACTTTATAGTAGCTAAGTCTGGCTTGTGTTAAGTTAGGTCGATAGTTGTCCAAAATCATTTTAAGTGAGCCCTTCCTGGTAGACAATAAATTAATAAGAACCATAAAGCCAGTGGGTACCAACTAATGCGACCTTTGATGTCACCACAAGTTCACTGCAGAGAAGTGGTTACTGGGTATACTGGAAGTATATTACATGTTGGGTAGGACCGTCCTTTAGAAAATTCAACCCCTAGCCGCAGATTTCATCCCTAACCCACAGCGTCATCCCTCGGGCACTCAATCGTCAAAATTCATTACAGCCTCCGTCACCTGGAGGCTTTCTCCACAAGAGCCTACGAAAAATTTAACGCGGTGGATGCGGTTTTAAACCAGGATATGCCACTTGAGTAGATATATTACTCGTTGGAGTTTACTGCGGGTTTGTACAGCCTTGAAGTAAAAGATATATGTGAATTAAAGAGTTAATATGGAATTATGTATGAGGTATGTGAGTATGTTGCGGTTCAGTTTTATTTACCACGGGAAAGTTTGTTAAAAATGTTTATTTAGTCGAGTGGTTAAGATATTCAGAGATCACGGGTTTTAAACCCAAGTTTTCGAAAATAAATAACGTTCCATTGAAACGCATTATTTCACTTTTAAACTAATATTTCTGTGGGCAGAAGTAAGAAAAAGACTTCGCGTCCGAAAAGTATGTTTCAAATGTTATCTTCTTACTACTTACTAATATTATAAATGCAAAAGTTTGTATAGATGGATGGTCCTTACTCTTTCACGCAATAAATACCGAATGGAATATAAAAATTCTTTCACTAATCGGAAGCTACATTATTTGCAAGTAACATAGACAGTAATATTTTGGTAAGCTCTGGCGTTATGAATTAGCTGTGGCGTTATGAAATTATTTATTATACGCTTATACGTTAAATGTTTGACGTAAGCTGTCATTTAGTTATTTGTTTATGTTACTATGGAGATTTCTTTTATAGCGAAAATTCAAATATGAATATTCTAATATGAATATTAAATTTAAGGTATATACAAATATAAAATAGGTACTAATCTACATTTTGACCTAAGCCAACAGCTATACTAATATTATGAATGCGAAACGGAGAGTATTTGATTGTTGATTGATTGGGGGAGGGGGAGGGGTAGTGCGTTGGGTGAGGGGGGGAGAGTTGAGGGTGGGATTGGGGGGAGTGGGGGGGGGGGGGGACGTATATGCGAGCAAAGCCGGGGGCAAAAGCTAGTATTTAATGAATCAAAAATTTATTTCCTCTAAAACCATAAGATTTGTAGGTAAATGCTTAAATACCTAGCTATTTAATTATGAATTATAGACATTATTTTATGTAACTTTTTTTATTGAGTTATACAATTTGTCCAAAGAAACTTACCTACCTCAATGACAATTATTTTTTCCAAATTTCCTCCGGCAGGTAGATAATGTTGATTTTTTTTCAATAAATAAATAAATTATTCTGAATTAACAGCTGTTCGTAGACGCTCACCCTCAGCGAACTCTGTCGGGATAAAAAGGCTGCCACCATCTTGAATCGGAAACGGAACGTACAAACAAATTTACAGAGGGATGAAATGCCGAACGGTCCAATTAAAACAAGCTACTCTTATTAAATAAATCTTATATGTAGAAATCAATATTTGTGTTTGTTCATATTTTATGCGCGTTCATCCGATTACAATTAAACTTTGGTGAAGCACGCTTGCGAAGGTTTCTATATATAATGGTAAGCTCTGACGTTATGAAATCTGTAGGCGGGGAAGTTAGAAGGGGAACGCGGGAGTGGAACGGGGACATGCAGAAAGAAACAATGTATTTCTTTGAATGGCATTGCAACGCATGCCGTGTACCAGCTATTACAAAATAATTTATAATTTATCGTGCTGCACGTTTCAGAGTGGTATATCTACTCCTGAGAGTATCTTTATTCCCATCTTTCCTCTTCCCCATCTCCTTCCATTCATCAAACCTGCTGTCCAAAGTTGGGAGCAATATTTGCTACTCTGTTTTATGAATTATTCGTATTTTCAATAAGTAGATATCTACACAAAAAGTGTAATTTTAATTCGCGTATAAGTTTTGTTTTACTGCCGAAATTCTACTTAAAAAAAACACGAGCCTTTACAGTAAATCTCATTTTTAAAACCCAAAAATAATCTCTTAGTAAAATCTCAAAATTCTTCTCGGCATTTCTCTTTCTTTTCCCAAAAACTTATCCCTTCAAAATTGTTTGTGTTTTTCCTAATCACACTAATTATGCAAATAAAAGCAACCCTTCTTAATTTGCGTTCATAACTTAAATCGTATTTTTAAACTTTATTTTTTTTTGTTTATAATTCTTATCCGTTTCAAAGGGGGCATCTTACATTTATTTTTTGGTGAAAGTTGTTCATAAAATGTGTCGCGTTGAAGATAAAATAATGGCTCAAAAGAAAACTTTTAAAAGCATCCTCGACAATCTGTAGGAAGCTTTCCAGGCTCTTATTTATTATTTTTCTGTTTTGGATAAGGCTTTGGATGACTGAACCTTGTGAATTTGAATCATGGATTTAATTAAGGGTATACGCTTCGTGAAAAGAACAAAGAAGAAACCATTGATTTAAAATTAGAGATTTGAAAGTATATAAATGTGTTGTAGTGTTAGCGTATTTCAAGGGATGGTGCTTGATCGGTTTTATACCGAACGTCAACGAGTATTGCCGAGCGTAAGTAGCTAGAAGCGAGCGGTCTCCAATTTTGGCTCGCTGAGTTCAGAATCATTCCATTAGGCTTAGATATAGGTCATTTGGGATTGAGTAATTATTTATTATTGATGCGTTTAATATAATAAACTTTGATTTATTTACGATTTACAAACATTCTTTGAACATAAGCAGAAAAAATTAGAACGCCATACTATTCTATCTCCCCTTATTTATTTTTTTTATTTATTTTGCAGAAACAAACAGTATAAAATTACATATTAGAAAGTAGTTACAAATTGTAGAATTAATACAATAATTGGTACCAATGACATGTCACAGTTATATAATATATGTTTTTATGTGACAAATTATAAATTTTAGCTATATTAAATTAGTAAATTATTGAGAGAGGGGTGTGTGTGTGTGTGTGTGTGTGTGTGTTTATATGTGTGTGTGTGAATATGTGTGTATGTATGTAATTATGCGCATTAAAAAAATTATATGATTGACATGATGCTCTTTTTAAATTTGGGCAGTGAATCGGAGAAAATGTCGATGTTATAATTTAGATTAATATTATTGAATATATGAAGAGCACGACTGATTGGCGAATTAGTTGCTGCATTTGTCTTGTAATTAAGCGTGTGGAATAGTTCTGTATGGTATATTAAAATTAATTAGGGAAAGTAGTTCGGTACAATCGATGTTATTATTTAAAATTTTGTGTATAAATGTCAAATCAGCAATTACTCGTCTTTGTTGCAAAGTTTGAAATGTGCATTCATAGTTAAGCTTTATGTTTCATTCTTCACAAATCGTCACCAACATTTTCATTTATACAGTTGTTTTTTTTTAATTTAATTATATTTTGGGGTGACCTTGCCTAGCACTTGCCTTTTAAACCAACTTTCATTGACTTTACCGTCACCTTCCATCAAAATAACTTGTTGTAGCACTTTGCTTGTACCCTCTTAAAAGCGATACGAGACGAGTATACCTCTTGTGACGTGTAACTTAACAAAACATCTCCTTGGTACATCTTCAAGTCTTGGGAATGTTGTGTCGCTGAGAAGGTTCGCTAAGAGACTTGTTGACACAATTCCGAAGAGACTCGGTTTATAATATGGACGCAATTGCTCCACAATGGAGTGCTGGTACCTACCCTGATGTATGGCAGTGAGCCATGTTACTGGCAGAGGAAGGAAGAAAGTAGACTGAATACTACAGAAATGAGATCCCAGAGTCATGTGTTTGATAAAACCGTGTATGACGGTATGAGAAATGTGAAAATGTGCAAAAAATGGAAGGCTGACATTAGCGTAATGGGTAAGATTAATGATTTGAGCACGTAGAGAGATTGTAGAGCGATTAAATAGAATAAAGGAAGGAGTTCAAGGGATATATATGAGGCGAATGTGAATGGTAGAAGAAGTCGGGGACGCCCGAAGAAGATATGACACCATCAATTGAACCAGATACAATGTATGAATGTAAATGAGGCAAGGAATATGCGCCAAGACCGAGATATACGACAGTGATGCCTGGTACCGGTGGTTCCATTATAACTAGAAATCAAGCATTTTAACAACCCTTTGAAAAGTCATTAAAGGTAATGATGAAAACCTAACCTAACGTAACCTATTTAACCATTATTTTCATCACTTCTATAACTTTTCAAAGGAGGTTTTGAAGTTGCACCATTCTAAGTTATCTAGTCATCGAGGAAGAATGCAAGTAGATTGAATGCTGTAAAAACGATATCCCTGAGGCGTATACGTGGTACAACGTGGAGATCTGCAGAGAATGCACGGCTGATGTAATTAAGAAAGGGATGCTAAGATGGTTTGGACATGTTTTTTTATGCGAAAAAAGTCAAATAAGTACTTCGCTGTACTTGAAATAATGACAAAAAGTTACTACAAATTCCTGGAACGCATGCTACTTTTTCAAGTGTCATCATTAATCACTCGATCGAGTAACCACTCAACCCCTTACCCTGACCCTACCTGTCCAACACCTACTGGTTTTTAAAGTTTTATGTTTTAAAAAAACTTCCAAAATGTCAACGGAGACCAAGATTTCATTTACATTTTTTCCCCCAAATAATGTCAGCAATCACTGGTTACTATAAGTCAAGTCCTTCCCTTAACACTCTGTATATAAATATCCTCTTTGTTCCTGCTTCTGTAGTGTGTAGTACCTACATAAATTCGAACCTCCTTCATCCTACCTCTTTACCTACATCTCCTCACAATTTCCTATCCATTGTGTTGCAAAACGTGAAAGTTCTATAGAATTCTCCAGCCCCAAGACATTTCTTGTGTTCCTATTTACTATACAAATAAATATATTTTTTGTTCTGCACGCGGACCGCTTTTGTAAGAAATGATAATATTGGACCCGGAAATTTCTGATTTAGGTCAACCGATTGAGGTCCTACCAACTGGGATTAGGGTATGAATATAGAATTGATTTAACCCTTTATGCGGCCCATACAAATATTATATAGCACAAGGTCGAAAGGGGATTACGTTATAAGTAATAATTTCGATGAATTTCAAATGTGCTTAATGTTCGTAGGTATTCTTTTATTCATTGTTTAGATAACTGTGATTTTTTTGTAAGGTTACTATTATTATTTTAATGAAGAGATAAATAACTATGTTTACATCATTTTTATTAATATACAATCAACATCTTCATGAAGTATGTTGATTGTGTATTAATAAAAGTGATGTAAACAAAGTTATTTATCTTTTCATTAAAATAAATAATGCCATCACAGAGTGAAAACCTTTCCGAAGAAGTTTTCTTAGAAAAATTACTATTATTATTTTATTAATGACTTTTTTATGCATTATTTCTTCAAAGGAGGCCCTGTCAATGTGTTCAGGAAAGACGAACTGACGAATCTATCCCTCCCACTGCGGTGCAAGGCAATAGGTCGAGAGAATCCGACTAGAGAGGTCGAAAAATTTCTGTCAACCAGCCTCTAAAACCTAGACAAACCTCACCCCATAAACCCGGCCACGTATTCCCAATATCGGTAGAGCGACTGAAACGCGTTAGGGATTAGAATGTATAAATCACCTTCCTAACACTACCGCGTTTCGGTCGCCTTCGCGCTTTGTTGCTCTCTGTTTCTGTGAGGGTGACGACCGTTATTATAGAAGGGTAAGCAGAGAGGAGGGACCGCGTTTTTTGTAGGTATTTACAAAATCTTTTTTTTGCATTTAAAATATTTATTTTTAAATAAAAAAAAAAATTTCGTTTTTTTTTACTAACGCATTTCAGTCGGTAGAGCGACTGAAACGCGTTAGGGATTGGGAAAACGCAACCCGGTCACCCCTCCAGCAGAAGTAAATGGTTTCCGGGTGGCGGTAACACCCGCCTCCCATTTTGTTTGTAATGAACATCTTATTTTATTTTATTTTATATATGTAACTTACAATAAAATGGAGGTTATAAAGGAAACTTGAAACAATAAAAAAAATCAGTGTGTGCAATTCTCACGCAGGATAAGTGAAACTTGAAAGTCACTAGATGTCGCTGTCTTTTCTTTTGCCTGTTTATTTCAAAGTAGTTTGAAGATTGAATATTGATTTCAAAAAATTAAAAATGTTTTTTTTTTGATATCGTAAGATTCGAACCTCCGTTCACTTGATTTCTGTCTCTCTGGCCGCTGTGACTTGTCGAGCGCCTTGCCCACTGGGCTATCGAAGGCCCGCGAATTTACCGCATTATATTAGAACCGAGGACCGACAAATAATAAAATTTTGTTGCGCATTTCCGTTTCAACCGAATTTTAATCGAAAGAAGTTCACGTCTAAAATTAAATGAAAAATATTTTATTATTACAAATGTATTAATACTCGTACCTCACAGAAATCTCAACTCCCTTGCTAGGAGGATTGTGACTTCTTCAATAATAAATGATTACCCAATGTAGACCTATTTCTCCAGTACGTGTATTTTATGTTACGTTTATGATCATCGTATTTCTAACGTTTATTTCTCTTATTTCTCGAATGCACTTCACTATACATAATATGTAATCCTGATGCTTTCCATTATGTTTCTCTTATATTCCTATCACGTTTATCGGAGAAATCTCGTTTGATTCGTGTATGTTTCTATAAAATTATCTCTCTGAAATTGGTTTGACGGCAGATTTGTAAACACGTATGATAGAGGGAGCGCGACACGCCACCAATGTAAACTACATAATTAATAAAGATGAATAATAAACCTTTTTTATTATTGATAAAAAAATACAATTTTTTTAAAATGGAGCAAATACTTTTTCCATTTTCTAATTAAGTAATAGTTAAAGGCCTCGTCAAACAGAACGCATAATTTTACCACTGTCAAGCAATAGCGTCCGGCGTTAAACAAAAATTTGTAAAAAAAAACAACACGACCTAACGCCGCGTTAGAGTATCGCGTGATGCTAACGCGCTCGCTCTGTTTGACTGGTCTAATAATGTTCAGTACAACACAACGCAGCGTTATTAACGCGGCGTTATTCACGCCTAACGCCGCGTGGATCACGCGTTCTGTTTGACGAGGCCTTTAACTATTACTTAATTAGAAAATGGAAAAAGTATTTGCTCCATTTTAAAAAAATTGTATTTTTTTATCAGAAGTACTGTGAATTTTTTCACACCTGTAGCATTGTTGAAAAGATAATCAGAATGGCGATTCTGTATCTTTTGTGGGATCTTTATGAGATAACGGACGTGATCTCCTGTCAGATTTGTGTGATTTTTACACATTTACTACAACACATTTTTAGTTTAGATCGTTTTAAACACGAATTCCTGCAAGTATGCATGATTATTTGTTCATTTAATGTACGTTGTGCATAGAAAAAGCAAATAACAGCCATACAAAATCACACAAATCTGACAGGAGATCACGTTCTTTAGGCGTCTCATAACGATCTCACAAAATATATATAATTGCTCTTCAGAAGAGTTATTCTCTCTCTTTTTGGGAACATTATCGAGATAACGGACTTGATCTCCTATCAGATTTGTTTGATTTTAACATATTTACTGTCAGATATTTTAGTTGAGATAGTTTAAAACACGAATTCTGCAAGCTTGCATGATTATTTATTCATTTAATGTACGTTGTACACAGAAAAAACAAATAAATCACACAAATACGACAGAGATTCACGTCCGTTATCTCGATAACTATCCCACAAAATATAGAGAATAATGATGGGTTTTTTATAATTTTTGATGAAAAAAAATTTTTTTTTCTAATTTTTGATAAAAAAAAACCCATCTACAGATGGGTTTTTTATAATTTTCGGAACATATTTTGCAATTTTTTCTATTGAGGGAATTCATCTTTCAACTCGACACCTGAATAGAATTTATCTTTAAAAAAAAAACAAATTTAGTTTAACACTTCAAATTTAAAGTGTTCAAGGAAAATATGTTATAATGTGGAGCTTCATGGTTACCTAATTTACTGGAATAAGGAGTAAGCTTTAAATTATTAATGAAAAAAAAATTCAAAGTAGGATGAGGTATTTTTTTTTCTAATTTTTTTTTCTACTTTGTCTAGTGGAGGAGTTGGTGGAGGAAAAATTGGAATGATGAGATTATTCGACTAGTCGACGGCATCAGAAATTAACTGATTAAGCACGGAAGTGCCACCTCGAAACTGGTGTTTTTTTATGTGAATACCGCACAAAAGTCCCAACTGCTCCCGTCTGGAGCCAGTAAGCCTATGGCATCCCCGATTTTGGTATGTTGTGAAGCTGAAGGTATTGGGGAGGGGAAGGAGATGGGGAAGAGGAAGGTGGGAATGTACCTAGCTATTCATATCTGGTTACCAAACACGGCTTAAAGCCATTTCAAGCAACGTTTCAATTCTGAATGGTGGTCTTAAACCGGGACGAAACTGAGAGCATCTTCCATTCTGGAACTTGCAAATATACTATACATTATTTTAAATGAATTAATTGTGAAATAACACATATTAATCAGATAAAATTTATTTCCCACCTCAGGATTCAAACCCGCGACTTTCGAATTGCGAGTCAAATGCCTTATCGCTAGACTACGTCGGCCGTGATAGTATTCCCCTATGATATGTTCTAATGATTGTATCTGTCCACATTCATATTTATCAGAACAACTCGGATACATTAGTGCATCATATGCGAACAACAATAATTGTGATTGCACGGGATGAGGTTTATTGAGATCCACTAAAGGTGGTAGATATTTATCCATAAATATTTCAAACCTCTTTCACTTCAGTTGAGTTCTGAAAACAAACCATTTTTAGACGCTTACGTTTCTGGGAATTTTAATATATATATATATATATTTTTTTTTTTTATGTGTATTACAGACTATATGTCCATTTACAATACACATGTGACACATGCTACTCCTTTATGTGTAAATAAAAGATAATAATGTATCACAACGTGTATGATTTAGTTCTTTTTTACTAATGTGGGCTCTTCGGGGCACATGGTATCGTGACCGAAAGTAAATGTATGGAGATATAAATGCACGAAATTGTTAGGTTTCAGCAGCTCTGCAAATAAGACTAGCCGTCATCCTGAAAAGACGTTTTCCTCAGAAGTATTATTATAATTGGTGACCCGACAATTCGTCCGGCGACAATTCATCCGGCGACAGTTCATCCGGCGACAGATCATCCGGCCGACAGTTCATCCTGCCAACAGTTCATCCTGCCGACAGTTCATCCGGCCGACAATTCATCCGGCGACAATTCATCCACCTGATCATTTAGAAAATTTTTTCTTCAAGTAAGTATGCAAAGAGGATATACGGCCGTACAACTAAAATCGATATACTTATATCTGAAGGCATCTTGAGTGGAAATCCGCTGTAAAAATATTTTTACTAACAATAATTTCGACTCTCCAGAGAAGCATGCGTGAATAACAAAATACGACATACTTATACGTGCAGTCGGCTTAGCAAAAAACCGTAAAGATTCCTACTTGCATATAATATAACTTTTTTATCTGAAATTAACACCATCGTTTTAGAGTGAATTGACTAATTTGTTAGGTTAGGTTAGGTTAGTTTGGTTAAGTTAGGTTAGGTTAGGTTAGGTTAGGTTAGGTTAGGTTAGGTTAGGTTAGGTTAGGTTAGGTTAGTTTATGTTAGGTAAGGTTAGGTTAGGTTAGGTTAGGTTACAGCGGATTTCCACTCAAGATGCCTTCAGATATAAGTATATCGATTTTAGTTGTACGGCCGTATATCCTCTTTGCATACTTACTTGAAGAAAAAATCTTCTAAATGATCAGGCCGGATGAATAGTCACCGGATGAACTGTCGGCAGTATGAACTGTTGGCCGAATGAACTGTCGCCGGATGAACTGTCGCCGGATGAATTGTCGCAGGATGAACTATCATGGAACCATGATAATTACATTACGACAATAAACAGTCACTGTGTTATTCCATTCAATAAGCATCCTTTTTTTATTTTTTTATTATTCATCATTATTAATTTTAGACAAACAATTTATTTTATTATATGCCTGTCTCACTAGGTTATTTATAAGTATTATAATGGCAATATAATAACTTTGCATAATTCCCCTTTATTTTATTTTTTTAAACCAACCGGTTTCAGGTCAACCTGTACCTTCCTCAGGGTGAATAACGTATATTAATTAAAATACAGGGTTATAGAGCATTGAAATGAAAATCAGAAGAGGGAAAGAGAACATCAATTTTACTAGGGGCGAGGGGGAGTACCTAAGGAGGAGATAAAAGTAGGCGTGGGGAAGGGAAGTATGTTAAAAATGGGGCCGTTTGACAAATCTAACCATTTATTTAGTATAAGTATATATGTTTATTATTATATCATTTACATATATACTGGAAAACACAGGAATTATTACGTATCGTATTACAATATTAATACAATAAACGGATACTGCTAACCCAGTACAAATCGCAAGTGCGCCCCACGGTTGAATTTGGCAGCCACCTCTGGTCTGGAGCTCCAAAATACCTAAAAAAAACCCTTGACTCTGTGCAGAAACGGGCGGTCCGTTTGATAGGTTCTCCTATCTTAACAGCCGGGTTGCAATCTTTAGAGCACAGGCGTCAGGTGGGAATGCTATCCTTGTTCTACCGGTATTACAATGGAAGATTCTCCGAGGAACTAGCGTCATTGATCCCCTCGGCACCGGTGCATAGTCGGGAAACACGCCAAACACGCGCCCAACATTTGTAGACGGTTGACATTAGTCACATGAGAACGGGTCGTTTTTACGATTCGTTCTTGAGTTCAACAGCTCGGCTGTGAAACGATTTACCGGCCTCTGTGTTTCCTTCCTCCTACAACTTGGGTCTCTTCAATACCCATATTCACTCCTTCCTTTCCTCAAAAAGACCTTCCACACAGCATCCTCAAAGATGACATAGGCCCCGAGGGAAATTATTTTCCTCAGGGCCTCCTGTGTGGAGTTAATGTAAAAAAAGTTCTTGAAGTTGCCTAGGTAGCAGAAGACATAAAACACAGATGCCAGCCAACCATTCGTCGAGCTTTTGATCATTAAAACCAGTAGTAAATCGACCAATTTCCAAATACCAAATAATGCAATTCATATATTCTTATACCGCCAGTTTGTGGGAGCACCATCCATTGAAATGCTGGCAGAACAAGCACAGCATAAACCTTTAGACTAGATACGATTAACAAAAGTGTTAATCGTATCATCAATGAAAAGGTGGAGACTAAAGGGAGATATATCTATTATATTATCAGGGTATGTATGCATAGTGTGTGAATGGGGTCAGATTATCAGCTACGGCCTTATTGGACTTTCTCCGCATTCAGCTATTTATAAAGGGACCATAGAAACCTTATCACGGGGAAATAGCCTGCCTTGTATCCTCAATTCGTTTCCAATTTGTGTTCAGTATACACGTATACAGGTCATTTCAATTCTTTCTAATAATTTATTTATTTACTGTTTTATATTTTATTTAATAAATATATTTATTAAAATTAGTGGGTTTTCGGAAAATACGTGAAATTAATAATGAATGCATCACTAATAAAAGCCATCATTTTTTACAGAAATCAAAATGCAATAATTAGAATAATATTATTTTACGGTGCTCCAGATTTTATGTCCGGGTTGAATCTTTCCCAAATGAAAGACTAAACCCTTCCACACACTTTTTCACAAATGAATATCTAGTAAATTCACGCAATTTAAGTGCAATATATAAGATAATAAATACAAAACAATACAAGAACAATACGTCAATCCACCAGAAACATAATGGGAAAATATTTCACCGACTCCAGATATTTTCATATCAGAGGGTTCGGCTCTGATGAAATCCTAACTGGTCCGATAAATCCTACTGATCCCTCAATATAAATATTTAAAAAATCTTTCGTAATCCTACATGTATTTAAAATAACCGACTTTTGCATTTTTATGAATACATTTTTTGACAAATCTAATTTGCCTAAATTTTGAATGAGAGAGCTAGGTATAATGCCAGTAGCCGAAATAACAAATGGTAATATTTTTATAGTCTGAGAATGCCAAATTCTTTTAATCTCATTTCCTAAATCTGTATATTTTCTTATTTTTTCTGAATATTACAAGAATTTGGAATAGCGACATCAATGATATAAGTTATTTTCTTAATTTTGTCATGTAAAACTATATCGGGTCTATTATGACTAATTGTTCTGTCTGTCAGAATAATTTTATCATAATAAATTTTATAAAATTCATTTTCTAAAAATGAATTTCGTTCATATTCATAATATGGTACATTACGGCAGTCAATCAAGTTATGTTTAATTACCAAACTTTGGTGAATTATTTTTAAAACTTGATTGTGCCTAAATGTATACTCGGACGGCGCTAATACAGAACATCCCGATATAATATGTTCTATAGTTTCCGGAAAAGCCAAACATTTTCTACATAAATCATCAATTTGATTTGCATCTTTGATGATATGCTTCCTATAATTTTTAGTATTAATGACTCTATCTTGTATGGCAAGCATAAAGCCTTCTATTTCTGCGCTCAACTCTCCAATACTCAACCATTTGTTTGACGAAAATTTGTCAACATATGTTTGGTTGAGATAATTGAAGTGTTTTGCGTGAAGAATTTTATTTGACCAGGAATCTAATAATTCCTGGTTGGTATTTATAAGAATGCTGGCATTCTCGTCGTATAAATTTAATGGTGAAATATTTCTATCTGCCTTGCAAATAATTTTGTGCATTTCTGAACTATCAGCTTTCCTATGGAAAGAATTTCTTAGCATTTCAACCTGATTGTGTTTTAAAGATGATATTTTGACTATACCTCTACCTCCTAAATTTCTGGGTAAATTAATTCGTTCTACAGCTGAATTTGGATGATGGCAATGAAATTTAGTTAATGTAGTTCTAATCAATCGTTCTAAGTTATCTAAATCTGTATTAGACCATTTAATTATGCCAAATGAGTAAGTTAATAGAGGTATTGCCCAAGTATTTATCGCCTTTACTAAATTTTTAGCAGATAGATTGCATTTCAAAATTTTTCTGATCCTAGTTTTAAATTTAATCCTAATATCATTTTTAATACTAGTATGATCTAATCTATTTGATTGCGGATATCCTAAATATTTATAAACCTCACCCCCTTTCATACTTTCAATTTTGAAATTTCTAAATATACCCTCGTCTCCATCTACAATTTTACCTTTCTCTATATGGATCGTTCTACATTTATCTAAACCAAAAGTCATTTTAATATCATCTGAAAAATTTTTAACTACTTTAATCATTTTCTCTAAATTTGGTTCAGAATTCGAATATAATTTTAAATCATCCATAAATAATAAATGAGAAATTATATTTCTCTCTCTAGTATTACCTTTAATTTTTATTCCAAACTTGCTTTTAATTAACATTTTAGATAGAGGATTTAATGCTAAGCAAAACCAAAGAGGACTCAATGAGTCTCCTTGAAAAATCCCTTTTTTTATTGAAATGCCCGGTACTATAATTTTCTTATCTTTCAAATTCAAAAGCAAATCGGTATTCCAAAATGCCATAATTTTTTCCAAAAAGCTAATAATAATTGGGTTAATTTTGTATATATTTAAAACTTTTATCAGCCACGAGTGCGGGACACTATCATAAGCCTTTTGGTAATCTATATAACAAATATGTAAATTTCGTTTTTGGGTTTGAATCTGTTTTAGAATTACAGAATCAATAACTAATTGTTCTTTACATCCCATATGTTTTCTGCGACAACCTTTTTGTTGTTCAGATAAAACATTTTTTTCATCTAAATGAGTGTATATTAAATCTGTCAAGCAAGAGGTTAAAATTTTATATATAGTCGGTAAACATGTAATGGGTCTATACTGAGAGGGATTATTAATATGTTCGCTTTTAGGCAACATATAAGTAATGCCCTTAGTTAGAAAATTTGGAAAATTTTGAGGTTCTCTGACAAATTTTGAAAGATTTTTTGCCAAAAGGGGATGTAAAGTAGTCAGACGTTTATACCAAAAATTATGTATCCAATCGCAACCCGTGGCTTTCCAATTATGAGTACTTTTTATAATTTTGGCTAACAATTCAACCGATATATCAGAAAAACTCATTTGTTCAATGTCTGAACAATTGAGTTCTTCATTTTCTATCCACGGACCTGACTCGTTATGTTTTATATCTTTACTCCAAATATTTGTCCAAAAATCGCGCATATCTGATTCAGATGGCAACGGATTATTATTATTCGAAATAATATTTTGTTTATCGTCAAGATAAATATTAATTAATTACTATTATAATAGTTAATTAATTTATTACTATTATAATAGTAATTAATTAATTAATTAATTAATTAAATCGGTGCTTAGCAACGCTATAGAGACATTCGCATTTCATTAGCTCTCTGATTTTTCATTATATCAGATAGAAAATAATTAGTTTTTATCCCAAAAAATATAAATATTTGAAAATAAGTATATTAGATTACGTAATAAATAAACTGCCAGTAAACCATAGGTTATTTAGATAAATAAATAGGATATAAAAAATCTCTTTTGTGAAGGCTCCAGTAACCAAGGTAAACAATAATATTTGAGATTAATTTGTAATATATTTTAAAGGTAAATTTAATTACATATATTTTATTTTGATAGCAGTATTCTAAAATATAATATATTATAGATTTGTAACGTTGAAAGGTAAAAGGTTTAAATTAAAAATTTTAATTTGGGC
Source organism: Limnephilus lunatus (assembly GCA_917563855.2). Taxonomy (NCBI): domain Eukaryota; kingdom Metazoa; phylum Arthropoda; class Insecta; order Trichoptera; family Limnephilidae; genus Limnephilus; species Limnephilus lunatus. The sequence goes on along the minus strand of OU830594.1, from coordinate 86,169,768 downwards.
ATTTTGAAAATTATTTGTTGACAATTGACAATTAACAAATGATATTACTAGGTAACGATAGTTGCTTGGTTACTGGAATGTAGGAATTAATAATAATAATCATTTTCGTGTTGTTTTGTAAATTGATAAAATGTCATTTACAACCAACCGAAATGAAGAGAGATCTGTTATGTCATCTACACAGATGAACAATGATAGTCTGAGACCACCAAAAACAAAAGCAGGTATTCCTAGGCAGCGTATGAAATGGACGAACGATGTGAATATGTTCATCGTTCGTTCATATTTTTATGTAACTAAATTAGAAACAGATATGTTATTGTATAGGAAAAAATTACATTTAATTTTCTCACAAAATTATCCGATTGCCCGAGTAAACGAACAAAGATTAGCAGACCAAAAGAGGGCAATTTTCAAAAATAATTTAATTCCTGTAGTAACATTAGATCAGATAAAAAAGGAAGTAGCAGATAGATTGCAATTAGAAAATAATTTAGAACAAGTTAATACGAGTAGTAATGTTATATCAGATACATTGAACGTAGATAGTTCAGATAATATTCTAGTCGAAGAATCCAATGATATTACAGTAGACTCAAATAACTTAGACGTTATTTATAATCTTAGGGAAATCAACATTGCAAATTTAAACTTACTAGATGAAAATATTATAGAATTAGCTAACTTACTTCATAATAATATAAATAGATATATAGATATAGAGCCCACACTTAGACCAAAATTACCAAAATTACATACGTCAAATAAATTATCTAAATTAATTTCTGAATTAAATAATATAATTTTACCAAAAATTATATTTGATGACATTAGTTTTTTAGATCTTCATACAATAGTGTATGCTAGTGCTATCACTATATGTAATAAGTTAGGAGTTAAATTAACGTCTTCTGATGATAGATCATATAATTATAGAAAACCAGAATGGCAGAGTAGATTATAAAATGATGTAGTATTTTTAAGAAGTAGCATAGCTAGAGTAATAGAGTATAAAAACTGAAATAGAAGTAGGAATATTTTGAGACATGTAGATGTAATTGGGAGAAAATTTGGTTATAGCATTGGTAGTAATAATAATGAAAATATAATCGATGATTTATTAGATTTGTTAAAACAAAAGTTAGGTGTAAAAGCTAGTAGATTAAAAAGATATAATTATACGTATAATAAAAAAAAAATAATAGATTATTTCAGAAAAATGAGAAAATATTTTATTCCAAACTTGACGATAAACAAAATATTATTTCGAACAATATTAATCCGTTGCCATCTGAATCAGATATGCGCGATTTTTGGACAAATATTTGGAGTAAAGATATAAAACATAACGAGTCAGGTCCGTGGATAGAAAATGAAGAACTCAATTGTTCAGACATTGAACAAATGAGTTTTTCTGATATATCGGTTGAATTGTTAGCCAAAATTATAAAAAGTACTCATAATTGGAAAGCCACGGGTTGCGATTGGATACATAATTTTGGCAAAAAATCTATCAAAATTTGTCAGAGAACCTCAAAATTTTCCAAATTTTCTAACTAAGGGCATTACTTACATGTTGCCTAAAAGCGAACATATTAATAATCCCACTCAGTATAAACCCATTACATGTTTACCGACAATATATAAAATTTTAACCTCTTGCTTGACAGATTTAATATACACTCATTTAGATGAAAAAAATGTTTTATCTGAACAACAAAAAGGTTGTCGCAGAAAACATATGGGATGTAAAGAACAATTAGTTATTGATTCTTTAATTCTAAAACAGATTCAAACCCAAAAACTTAATTTACATATTTGTTATATAGATTACCAAAAGGCTTATGATAGTGTCCCGCACTCGTGGCTGATAAAAGTTTTAAATATATACAAAATTAACCCAATTATTATTAGCTTTTTGGAAAAAATTATGGCATTTTGGAACACCGATTTGCTTTTGAATTTAAAAGATAAGAAAATTATAGTACCGGGCATTTCAATAAAAAGAGGGATTTTTCAAGGAGACTCATTGAGTCCTCTTTGGTTTTGCTTAGCATTAAATCCTCTATCTAAAATGTTAATTAAAAGCAAGTTTGGAATAAAAATTAAAGGTAATACTAGAGAGAGAAATATAATTTCTCATTTATTATTTATGGATGATTTAAAATTATATTCGAATTCTGAACCAAATTTAGAGAAAATGATTAAAGTAGTTAAAAATTTTTCTGATGATATTAAAATGACTTTTGGTTTAGATAAATGTAGAACGATCCATATAGAGAAAGGTAATTGTAGATGGAGACGAGGGTATATTTAGAAATTTCAAAATTGAAAGTATGAAAGGGGGTGAGGTTTATAAATATTTAGGATATCCGCAATCAAATAGATTAGATCATACTAGTATTAAAAATGATATTAGGATTAAATTTAAAACTAGGATCAGAAAAATTTTGAAATGCAATCTATCTGCTAAAAATTTAGTAAAGGCGATAAATACTTGGGCAATACCTCTATTAACTTACTCATTTGGCATAATTAAATGGTCTAATACAGATTTAGATAGCTTAGAACGATTAATTAGAACTACATTAACAAAATTTCATTGCAATCATCCAAATTCAGCTGTAGAACGAATTAATTTACCCAGAAATTTAGGAGGTAGAGGTATAGTCAAAATAACATCTTTAAAACATAATCAGGTAGAAATGCACAAAATAATTTGCAAGGCAGATAGAAATATTTCACCATTAAATTTATTTATTTATTTATTTATTTATTTATTTACGCCCTAGTGGGCTTTTACAACAGAAATTAAAAACATAAAAAAATTAAACATCATAAAAGAAATGAAATACTATGAGTAATAAGAAAAAATCAGTAATAAGACCAGAAATACAATAAAGTGCAATGTGTAAAAGCTAGTTTGTAGGTATAAACAAACAATTATATGTGTATAATAATGAACAATGATAAAACAGAACTAAATAGAACAGCAAAATAAAATAAAATAAGGTTATAAATTACTGGTAAGATTTTAAATGAGAGGAGGTTTTATGAAAAGAACAAAAATAAGAAAAGTTAATTATTAACAGATAAAATAGAGATGAGTTGTCTCTTGAAAATTGCAAAACTGTCAACACCAAATATATCTATAGATTCACAATGTTTATTTGCAAGGCTATGCATTCTAGGGATTGGTGAATTAATAGAATAGTTAGTATTGAGGGTATTGTTAAAATTGAAAATATCTTTATTGCGAGTTAGTCTAGCAGGTACATTAATACAGATTAATTCTAATAAATTAGGGCAGTCAACTAAAGATTTGATAATTTTGAATAAAAATAACAAATCAATTAACACTCTTCTATCTGATAATTTAAGGAGTTTGGTTTCTGCGCGTAAGTTATTATAATTTATAAGTTCAATTGGAATTTTCATTTTAAAATTAATATACCGAAGGAATTTGTTTTGTACCTTTTCCAATAATAGAGAATGGATTTTGTAATATGGTGACCAAATGGTGGAATTGTACTCTAATTTGCTTCGTACTAACGAGCAATACAGATTTTTTAATGTTGATACATTTTTAAAATTTGCACCCATTCTCAAAATAAAACCAAGAATTCTCATTGCATCACTTGTTATTTCATCGATGTGAATATTGAACTGTAGACTCTCATGGAATATGATACCAAGATCACGAATCTGTGATACACGAAGAAGATTAACACCATTCATATCATAGGAAAACTTAAGAGGATTTTTACCTTTGTAAAAACTAATAATCTGACATTTACCAATGTTTAGTTGTAAATCATTGACAGAACACCACGTAAATAGATTGTTCAGGTTCAACTGCAGAATGGCGCGATCATCATCATTTTTGATTGTTCTATATATCTTCAGATCATCAGCAAATAACAGAACTTTAACATTACTAAAAATATTAACTATATCATTAATGAATAAGCAAAATAATATCGGGCCTAAGTGAGATCCCTGTGGTACTCCGCTCGAGGCTGCAAATGTATAAGAAGTAAACGAATCAACCTTGACCGCTAAGTACCTTCCCAATAGATAACTATTAAACCATTCCAAAATATTCCCTCTAAATCCCAACAATTTCAGTTTTCTTAATAAGATTTTGTGGTTTACTTTATCAAATGCCTTACTGAAGTCAGTATATATGGAATCAGTTTGATGTGATGCAATCAAGGCATTAACAATATCATTCGTATACAATATTAAATTGGAAAGGGTTGATCTTCCTTTAATAAATCCATGTTGAAGTGGTGAGATGGTGGGATTAATTCGGGATATCAACTTGTCTAGTACTAGACTTTCAAAAAGTTTGAGTAATGTAGACATGGTGCATATTGGCCTGTAGTTTTTTACGTCCCTCTTATTACCTTTTTTGAAAATGGGCGTCAAAAGACTAAACTTCCAAAGATCCGGGAACACACCTGATGAGAGTGAGTTTGTAAATAACTTATGTATAGGATATGACAATGTATGTATACAATTAACTAAGAACATGGGTGGAACTTTGTCAGGTTCTGCAGATTTACGGGAATCAAGACTCTTTAACTTGGATATAATATCACCAATAGTTACAGTACAGTCAGATATATCAAGAGTCTCAACCGACGAGAATGCCAGCATTCTTATAAATACCAACCAGGAATTATTAGATTCCTGGTCAAATAAAATTCTTCACGCAAAACACTTCAATTATCTCAACCAAACATATGTTGACAAATTTTCGTCAAACAAATGGTTGAGTATTGGAGAGTTGAGCGCAGAAATAGAAGGCTTTATGCTTGCCATACAAGATAGAGTCATTAATACTAAAAATTATAGGAAGCATATCATCAAAGATGCAAATCAAATTGATGATTTATGTAGAAAATGTTTGGCTTTTCCGGAAACTATAGAACACATTATATTGGGATGTTCTGTATTAGCGCCGTCCGAGTATACATTTAGGCACAATCAAGTTTTAAAAATAATTCACCAAAGTTTGGTAATTAAACATAACTTGATTGACTGCCGTAATGTACCATATTATGAATATGAACCAAATTCATTTTTAAAAAATGAATTTCATTAAATTTATTATGATAAAACTATTCTAACTGACAGAACAATTAGTCATAATAGACCCGATATACTTTTACATGACAAAATAATAAAAAAATAACTTATATCATTGATGTCGCTATTCCAAATTCTTGTAATATTCAGAAAACTGTTTCTGAAAAAATAAGAAAATATACAGATTTAGGAAATGAGATTAAAAGAATTTGGCATTCTCAGACTATAAAAATATTACCATTTGTTATTTCGGCTACTGGCATTATACCTAGCTCTCTCATTCAAAATTTAGGCGTATTAGATTTGTCAAAAAATTTGTACATAAAAATGCAAAAGTCGGTCATTTTAAATACATGTAGGATTACGAAAGATTTTTTAAATATTTATATTGAGGGATCAGTAGGATTTATCGGACCAGTTAGGATTTCATCAGAGCCGAACCCTCTGATATGAAAATATCTGGAGTCGGTGAAATATTTTCCCATTATCTTTCTGGTGGATTGACGTATTGTTCTTGTATTGTTTTGTATTTATTATACTCATATAGTGCACTTACATTCCGTGAATTTACTAGATATTCATTTGTGGAAAAGTGTGTGGAAGGGTTTAGTCTTTCATTTGGGAAAGATTTAACCCGGACATAAAATCTGGAGCACCGTAAAAAATTGGCATTAATCTCTAAAGCAAAAGTGCTTATTTAATACAATATAATAATACTTATAATAATTCCTTATGATTCCGGGCAGCTGAAAATAAATGGAAATGTTTGGAATTTTTTACTAATTTGTAAGTCTTTGTATTATGTAGGCCATGCATAATTTTAAATTTTAAACACGAGCTAAAAAGAGGCTCTCACGCATTACATTTTTGAACTTATTTACTATTCTTTAAAGTTAATTATTTAGGCAATAAACATGGCGATCTGTGAGAAAATTATTAAATTCGGTTCAATTTAGACGTCTGTTTTTACTGGAAAATATTAATATTTTCAAAGAGTAATTTTCAATGTATATTGCATCTAATTACGCAGCATCTATTTACTTATTTCATACTCTTGGTGTTCTTATGTATGCTACGTAGGATCCATACGCTTATTATTTATTTATACTCTATAGCAAAAACTTTCTATGATAATTAATCTACATGGGTGGGTACAGCAACTCCTTAAGAGGCAGGTATTCGAATTTGTACCGATTTCTTGCAAACCTCCCTTAAGCATTTGAAGTTTTTAAGCTCTTAAAAAAATATTTGTTATTCTTGAAGATAATATCTAGACATTAGTCGCGCCCAAACGCAAATTATATAAAATTCCCTCGATAGAAAAAAATCGCAAAGTATGCTCCAAAAATTATTATAAACACGTTTGCTTCAGTTATCTTACAAGTTATATGTATGAAATTATTTATAGCGTTTCTTTAAATGCTGTTTAAGACAATTATCGCGAGATTTTTGCTTTATTTTAAACGATTTGTGTTTTATTAAAGATTTTCATGATTTTGGATTGATTTTATCGTTGTTAATGTTAGCGTGCTCTTCTAACATTCGTAATTTCATATCTCTCCGTCTTCTTCTTTTTGGGGCCGGGAACTGAGCCTTAAAATGTAAGTGGATACTTACATTATCTTACCTATTTCTGTTAAATTTATTGTTATTATGTTAGCTGTTAAACACCTTTTTTGTGACCTTACGCTTTGACGCAAATATATATATCTCCCTTACTCCACCAAATCTGCTATCCATGTACCTGTCAGTCTGTCACCAACACGTCTTCATAAATGCAATTGATTTGGGTGGCGGGTTGGGTCCCGCCGCCCCGGGAACCATTTATTGGTTTACCAACACCTCTACCATAGGTCATCCCAAGTGTTTCGCTACATTTGGTTACTTAGCATGGGTGCCCGGGTTCATGAGGTGAGGTTTATCCAGGTCCTGGTGGCGGATGCGTCTGCCCTCCTGCTGCATGGCGGGCCGGATTAAGAGAGACCTCATACCTTTTTCCTTCCCAGAACTTTCTACCATTCCCTCCCTTAAAAAGACCAACCACACAGCATCCCTTAAGATGATATAGGCCCTGAGGGAAATTATTTTCCTCAGGGCCCCCTGTGTGGAGCTAATGTAATTTTTTTTTTATAAAAATCAATATGTTATCCATGTCATTTAACGCACACAAGGTTTTTAACACTTCAAATACATTGTTAATCCAAAAGAGTTAAACAATGTATCTCTGAATCTTTTTTTCACTTTTCCTTCTATAAATGTAGATGGAAATTCCCCACCACTCCCACCCCTTTCCCCGACCCGCTAACCCCCCTCCCGAGTTCCCCTCCTCCCTCTCGGTTTTCCCTCCCCCCATCCCATGAACCCCCTACCCGAGTTCCCCACCCCATCACCCCTCCCGCATCCCATACATTCAGTCCCTGTACATTCATTTTTCAAACAGCTCGCGTGCCACCTATAGCATTTTTTTATACAAATTTCTGAATGCCAGAGCTCACCAGTAGTTTAATACAAACCTTGTCCTGACAATAACGAACACAAAAAAAAATAATTATCCTATTTGGTGCAGTCGTTCGGAAGTTATGCGCGTAAATACATTTCGGCTATTCATTTTTTATTTATATGGAAGACAGAAGATACATTGACAGATATGTTTTTATTTTTCTTGTAATTGTTTTACCTACACATGTCTTCTCACGTAATATGTCAGATGATTTGGCATTGCACCAGCCACCTTGTCTTGCTTGAATACGATATTAAATGTATTTAGCCTTTAACTGAACACCAGCTACATTCCGGGTCCGGAATATACAGCTGAGCAGTGACTTTTTGTTAATATTGCAAAATTGCTGTAGATTTTTTTGGAATGTTATTATTAATAATGAAGTAGGTAAGTTTTACATCAATCAACCTTGTTTTAATATTAAATGTTTTCAATCATTTTTATTTCATTACCTCCAAACAGGAGGTCCTGAGTAAATTAATTCCCCTCTGGGCCTTTGTCACCTTTGGGGAAGCTGTATGGAGGGTCTATCTAGGAAAGAAAAGTGGCAGTTCTGGGAATGAAAAGGGTATGAGAGGTGTGGAGGATTCGGGGGTGAGTGTTATCAGGAGTAATGACGTATGAATCCAACCGTCCCACTGGGGTGTAAGGCAATGTTCCGAGAGAGTCCTGCTGGAGAGATCAAAAGGTATGTTTATACCAGTCTCTGTTGGTGGGCAGACGCATCCGCTGCCAAGACCCGGAAAAACCTCACCACCACGAACCCGGATACCCATGTTAAGACATAAAACACTTATTTTTTTTAAACTTTAATCTCAGTGTCTACTTCATCTTAGGGGATGCTGTGTGGAGGGTCTTTTCAAGGAAGGGAGGGATAGGAAGTTCTGGCAGGGAAAAAGGTATGAGGGGTGGGTAGGAATCTGTTGGTCAGTGTGACGGACGTAAGAAACCGTCCCTCCGACTGCGGTGCGAGGCGATGGGTCGAGAGAGTCCGGTTGGAAAGTCGAGGGTCCTCCCTCAACCAGTATCTCTTGATTCGGCCCGCCAAGCAGCAAGTGGGCAGAAGCATCCGCCGCCAAGATCCGGACAAACCTCACCCCATGAATCCGTACACCCCTGCTAACTGGCCAAATGTAGCGAACCACTTAGGGTGACCTATGGCATTGGTGAGGGTTATTAAATGAATGGTCCTGGGGTGGCGGTACCCATACCCGCATCAAAATAGAAAATATAATTTGATTAATTATAATAAACATTGAAATTTATTTAAATTATCAAAAAATATTTTTTTAATATGATGAAGTTAGTATTGCTTACGAAACATGTTGGTTTTTTAAACAATAAACGTGGTTAAAACTAAGTATTCTATTAATTTAGAATTCTGTTCCATCTCAGAACCTTCCAAAATGAATTTGGATGGGTATTTGTGCATGAACTGGAAAAAAATTAACATTTTAATAATTGATTGCGTTATACGGGTTTTATTCAATTTCCCCACAAACATTCTTACAAACGTCCATATAAAATGGAACCCACAGAACGGCACAAACAACGTATATTTTCCTTTTCCTGAGTTCAGAGCAATCGCAATTCCGAAAATGCGGCACACAGTAATTGTGTTGAAATTCAAAAACCAAAATTGAGGTGTGAAATTTAAATTATATCAAAAGTTAACGCCTGCGAACCTAACAACAGTGGTTGAATATTTAAAGCCTGAAAATGTTTCTTTGTTTATTTGTACGCTGTACTATAGCTACCAATCGTGTGAAGCCAGTGAGTCTATTTTTATTTATTTATGTATTTATTTTAATTTAACATTTGATTTCAGTAATGACGTATTGCCCATATCACTAGGTGTAAAACACCATAGATTTTGTTTGCATAGTAGGTATTATGAAAATATCAGTATTTTTTACATAAAAAAATTCAAGAATGAATGTAGAAGATTAATACAAAATTATTTTTAAGCAATCAAATTTCATATTTAATTAAATGAAGACAATATCAGCGAAACTCAATCGAAAATCTTGAGACAGAAAAATCAGAAAAAGATATTGGCACTTCTGGGACACGAACACAGGACCCTTTGCTAACATGGCAAGTGTTCTATCAACTGAGCTACGGTACCTATATCTAATTCGAATTAATGTGAATGACCAAATAACCAAGTGACCGAACCAATTATGATTATGAACAATAATTAATTCAGGACCGTATTCATAAAAAAAAGGTTATGCTTATACTTTCAGAATATAAAGGAAATCTTTCAGCTCGCATTCATAATATTCCGAGTAAAACCTTATAAGTATTTGGTTATTCATAAACGATACCTTTTACTCTAAATAAAAAGGATATCCTTCAATAATTTCGAGTGTGGTCAGTAGCAGACTCAGCCGTGTAGTGATCAGTTGTAACGATGGCAGGTGTTGTGGAACTGAGAGTTTAAACACAACAAGCAGTTTTTATCAACACCTGTTCGTGATAACAAAGAATTATACCAGTTTGAAAAGGAAAATGTGCAATGGCTTGCCAACAGATTTTTGGGAATAAATTAATAATCCTGAAACTCGAGAAGGTGCGTTATCGTGCGTCCTGAAAACACAGATATGTTTACGCTATCTCAGTGACCCTGGGTATCAGAAAGGCATTGGCCAAGACCTGGGTGTAAGTCAAGCTACAGTATCTCGTCCAACATGCCAACAACCTATTAATTATTCTTAATTATTAATCATTATTCTCCTACCTTTTTCTTAAACTCAAAACCTTATACTTCTACCTTATACTTACAAGGATATCCCTTAGTTTTATGAATACGGCCCATGAGTGAACGAAGGCTTCAAGTAGATTCATTATTAACTAACTAACTAACTAACTAACCATCACGCCGTTTCCCCGCAGGGGTAGGCAGAGAGGACGGACCGCCACACAACTCGATCTTGGCACACACTCTTTGCCTCGTTCACATTCATACATCGTCTCATACATGCTCTTCTATTATTCCGATTCTTCACATGGCCCGACTCAAGTATCTGATTCACTTGGTCGTGCCATGTCTTCCTCGGGCGTCCCCGACTTCTTCTACCATTCACATTTGCATCATATATTCTCCTTACACTCCTTTCCTCGTTCATTCGCTCTACATGCCCAAACCATCGGAGAGTCCCTTTCTTAATCTTACACATCACGCTTACGTCAGCCTTGCATTCTTTGCGGATATCCACGTTTCTCTCACGATCGTACATGGTTTTACCACACATTCGCCTCAGGGATCTCATTATTCCTTCATAGTATTTCATTCATTATTCCTTCATAGTATTCAATTCCCGAAGAAACTAAATAAGATTCAATTTAATGTACCTGCGCGCTGCACACGCTCTTCTGTCCTATTGAAAGTGGATCAATGCATAACAAACTGCAAACAAAATTCTTGCTTGAACAGACAATTTAATAAGTACAATAACATGATATCATAAGTGGACATTTTCAAATGCGAGTTGAATAAATATAAACGTCCATAAAATAATGTTTTTCTGAAATATTATTTGTAACTTTTCTATTTTTGTTTCTGCAATAGTGTTATGAACTTAATTTGCCATAAATACATGATGTTGTGGTTTTTATTGAATATAATTAGTGTACGTTAATTTCTTACCACTACGAGGAAATCTATATTTGATTTTATTTTAGGTATAATGTAAAAAATGTACAAAAAGGTTAAATTCAACTCCCGATTTTTCAAATATTTTTTTTTCATTAGCTCCACACAGGAGGCCCTGAGAAAAATAATTTACATCGGTGCAATCTCAAGGAATGTTATGTAGGGGGTCTTTACAAGGAAAAGAAGAAGAGGAAGTATTATGCAGGCAAAAGATATGAAGGGTAGATAGGAAGCTGGGGTGACACACTGACCCCCCAGATTCCTACCCACCCCTCATACCATCTTTCTTCCCAAAACTTCCTCTCCTTCCTTCCCTAAAAATACCCTCCACACAGCATCCCCTAGTGAAATTGTTTTCCTCAGGCCACCTGTGAGGATCTAGTGTAAAGAATAACTTTTAACTCATAACTTATTTCCACAACGTGGAAATACGTAATTTTTTTAACGTTAGAAAGAAAAATTATCATTCTTCTCATATTCTCTCAAATATATATACATATACTAGAGTTCATGAATAAAATGCTGGAGCGTTAAAAGCGAATTATTCGTGCTATTAACATAACAGATTAACATTAAAAGAAAGACGAACATTCCCGGGGTACGAATAATCATGCAATATTTTAAAATCTCCTATTACCATCGCACTATGAAGAAATGCAAATTGAATCGTGAACTGAATTGAATTGAATTTTGGAAACTCAATGCCAACTCAGCCACTGACCAGTCATTATTACAATGAGAGATTCGAGGTAATAGCTCAGTAAGTCATCACAAAAAGAAAGTTAACACATTGCGGCTCATACGAATGTTAATATAATTCCGGCCACATACCTCTAAACACTATATTACCTACTCGTATACTAGAAAAACTTCCGCAATATCATGCGAGGCAGATAACAGTATTAAATAAACGAGGATGTTGTGTACCAGAATCAAGGATGCCATGAACAAAAAATAATTTCATTTTTTTACTTTTAAAACCTATGGCTATTTATATAAAAACAAGCACAATATATAAATACTAATGTTGCAATGCCGCCCAAAGAAAGAAATATTTGATGTTTTTCAGTCTGGTGCATACACGAATACATCAGGTTTCCCAATGCATGAGCAGGTCACAAACAGCTTTAAGATGAAGCCATGCGAAAAAATCCAAAATCATACAAAAAAATGTATTTTTACTTCTTCAAACTTCGCAAAATTACTTTGTGGCATCATTATATCAATGTATTTTGTTTTGATAATTCGATCGCTTAGAATTTTTATGGATGCTTCAATTAAATAATGTGTGTAGAACATATCTTGGTCTTTAAAAATATTGGTAATTTTTTTAATAAGCCTAGAAAAAAATAAAGTATTAGTTCTATAAAAAAATAGTTTCAAGTGCAAACTCTTCTACTTATAAAAAAACCCTTTTGGAATATGGTTTTATTGTATAAAGTGGCAGATTTAGTTTTTTTTTTGTAATAATCGCAAAAAAAATAATATATACCTACGCCCTAAGTTGCATTGCACAAACAAAAAATGCATTTTTTTGCTGTAATTTTTGATATCAATCAATACGGCCAGTACTTTTCAGACGAATTTGGAATTTATCAAGTTAACCTTATGCTATCGGCGCTAAGAACCATGCACTTGGCACACCCATTTCGTATCAGTTACGCCCCGCTTGCGATTGGGAATAGACGTCTTAAACTCCACGTCCCTTGGTTCCGTGAAATAAATTTTAAATATCCTTATTACAATAAACAATGCGTAAAAGAGGAGTTAATGTTTTTTACATGCCTTTTCGAACTCAACCTGCAAAAAAATTTTAAATACGTTTTCAAAACCTTTTTCTCAAGTATTTTTAACTCCTCCCAAAAAGAGGCGTGGATTCCGATTTTGGTTTTTTCCTGATCTATTGAATCACCTTAAGGTGTGAAAAGCATAGATTTTCCAAATTTTCCCTTTGCTTACCCCTGCCGCTACTATTTTTCCTTTGCAATCACTACCTCTGCACCTCCTTCGCTCTCACCCCTCCCCATCGTATCATTTCCCACGCGTCCCCGTTCCGGGCCCCCGTTCCCTTCCCGCGATCCCATCCCTTCCCCCCGATTTCCCCTTCCACTATCCCTGCCTCCCCCCCTCCGCTGAACCCCTTTCCGCAACCCCCTCCTTCATTCACCCCCCCCTCTACACGATTCTCCTCCTCCTCCCGCCGTCCCTCACAGCCACTTAACTAAAAGAAATCCACACGTTTTTAGAACAACTCGCAAGCCACCTTCAACTGCAATTGCAATTTTTTTGTATGGAAAACGTTTTTTATCTTATCTGGACAACGAAATGGATCTGAATATAGCATAGTTGCAAAGGACGGTTTGTATAAAAAAAATTGACTGATTCATCAAATATTTGAAGTTAATTTTCACGTTCTGTGTAAGTTCTACTCAAGTTCTGTGGTCAGTTATTGGTATTCTGTAGTACTTATTGGTCAGTTGTTTCATACAACTGAAATAATCACAGAAATTGAGTAGAACTTACACAGAACGTGACAATTATCTTAAAATATTTTATGAATCCGTTATTTTTTTTTTAAAACCCGTCCTTAGTAATTATATTCGACGATTCAATCAATCCATTATCAATCAATCTATTAAATTCGGTAAACCTTGAAGTTTAAATCCATTGGTGTAATGCTGGCAATGTAAATTGTACACATATTTTTTGCGTGTGTAATTTCATCGCATAACCACCAACATAGCCCATGTTAGGATCCTCACCCGACCAAATCCTTTCCCTCATCCTCAAGTACTCATGCGTACTAAACACCCACCCCTCTCCAGCATGCAAAGATATAAAGTAAACACAAAGAGTAAAATAAACTCATAGATGAAAATAAACCTTGATAAATAATAAGCAAGGTAAATAATAGAAAGAACATTCAGAAAAAAAAAAAAAAAAAAAAAAAAAAAAAAAAAAAAAAAAAAAAAAAAAACCACCAACATTTTGTTTACTTACAAAAATCTTAGAAGTCCGATTTTGAGAACCCTGCAACGGAGAAAAATATGAGCCAGTCGTCGCTCATAAGTCTAATGAATGTATTTCCTCGTGTCTGTACATTACACTGAGAAAGAAGGGGCCCGTAAATAACAAAGACACGCTAATAAAAAGAGTTGATTTAGGGAAACGGAGGTTGTGGCCATCGCCATCCCAGCCTTCCCTTTGTTACTTGCATTGTTACCGGGTGGAGAGATATTTCATTCGGTGACTCTTGTTTAACGCTGTTTTTTGTTGTTTTGTGTGTATTTTTGGATTTTTCTTGAACAAGACTCAAAAGGAATTAGGATTGTGCCAAGTTTTTATTTAACATCATATAGATAAACCGATAGTATGGTTTTTTTTATTTTTGTTTTAACTCGCTCTGGGAACCATTTATTGGATGATCAACACCCCTGACATAAGTCACCTCAAGTGGTTCGCTACATTTGGATACTTAGCTGAGGTGATCGGGTTCATGATGTGAGATTTGTCTAGGTATTGGCGGCGGACGCGTTTGCCAACATATTGCGTGGTGAGCCGGATCTAGTTGAGTCTGGTTGAGTGAGACCTTTTGGTCTCTCCAGACGAACCACCGTTGAGGGAGCGATTTATACATTCGTTACTCGTGAACATATTGAGCCCCAGATTCCTACCCACTCCTCATACCCTTTTCCTTCTCAGAATTTATTTTCTTTCCTTTCCCTAAAAAGACCCTCCACACAGCTTTCCTAATGATGATATAGGCCCTTAGGGAATTTTTTCCACCGTGAATCCTGATAAAGCTGATAATTTAAGCTAATAATTTCATTCAGGGCCTAAGCCATTTTTGAAAATTTTCTGAATCAAATTGGCTCAAGCGATATGTATGGAATTGGTTGGGTATGCAATGTATGCATTCGCAAAGACTTGGTGGAAAGTAAATGTCGAAAAATCCTGCAATTATCCCACCTACCTAATCTTTCCATCCTTAAATGTCACCCTGAACAATGTTTCAAGTAAAGTACCTAACTTTGAAAAATAACACTGTGCTCATTGGAACTGACAGGGTAAGATAATAGCAGAGCCAGGGCGAACTATATCTAACATAATATCAACTGTAGAAGAAACATTATGATTTCGTTTTTTTTTTATTTATAATATTGTCAAGTGAAGCACCAAAACCAGGAGACCAGTCTGGCCATATCTGCGACGGTGAGTGCTTGTTCCTATTCTCCAATCTGGGCTTATCTTATTTTCCAGAAGCTTAGATTTGAACCATCAACTGACACTGTCCATCAGGTTTTGCGATTGCATGCATATTTAATCGTCCTCGAAATCGTTTCGGAACTACACTAACTAATACAATAGAGCCGTAATTTCACGTCACCAAAAATTGTAATAAAAAATAATTTTATTGTATATATTGATAGTATTATAAAAAAGTTATTGGCGTTTCCAAATACATCGTAACTTCTCTTCAATGTCTCATTTTATTCAGAACTTTCTTTTCAGAAGACATTAAGCAAAAAACTGGTCTTTTCTATACATTAAAAAATATCATAACCTCATGTTAGCCTAGTAAAAGCTCTTAGATTTACATATCTTATAAATAATTTTTCATTTCTCCACAATGAAAAAGGAATAAATTAATATTCGATTTCAAATAACATATTTGCGTAATGTCAAAAGTTTAAATGAAAATTAAACAACGTCCGTAGCCAATAAATATTTGGCAGATAATTATTTTTCTTCTTTTTTTCATCTTTCAATTACGTCATTTACATTTTTAGCGGAAACCATGTTAAGATTTGACAAGTGTACAAAAATTACAGAAATTAAAATGTTTCCTCAAATGTTATTTTATTCGTGTTATGGCTTACAAAATCAACATGCCATTAAGAATTCATAACACTCAAAGAGCAGAATGTTATTTTTTTTTTCGTAAGAAGCAAACAGCTTTTATAATACGAAGATATTTATAAACATAATCAGTCTTACTAAAAACGTCCTGAAAATTTTATTCAATTGATAAACGAAAATGGATGTGTAAACATTAGGTACTAATTAAAAAATCACAAATTGTTCATGTAAAGATTACATCGCATTTACAGCCAGTGGGGATTGTTTGTCTATTGTATATGCTTGTTTTATTTATAATTTCGGAACGAACTTTGGAATTTTTCCAACGCATTTTTAATGTCTTGTATATATATATAAATATTTATTTTTATAATGTCTTAAAAACAAATACAACCTTTATAGAAACGAGATAAAATTACCTTTTAAATTTGTGTGTTTGAAATATACTTTCGTGTTAAAGTTTCAGTATATTAAAGCTTCAGGTTAAGGTTGAAAAATTTTGGAAAATAAAATTTTTAAAAAAAAACCCTGTTATTTAATGAATTTGAAAGAAACTTCACTTTTTTCTCGTTCATACAATCAAAAATTATAACAATTGTTCCAAGAGAGTAACTGAAACAATCTGACATTTTGAATAAATTTTTGGACAATGTAAACGTTGATAACTCGAATTTGGTATTTATTTACATACGCATAAGCCTCTTATGTTATTAAATAACATTACTTTTATGGAAGTTTTGTTAAACTTAAGCGGATAATTTTTTTTTTCCGAAATTACCAATATTTTTATGTTGACAAAACAGTAACAACAACAACAGAGACTATGAAAGCACGGAAACTTCCTAATATAATAGTGAATTGATCAGTTCAACTGAAATTCTGTTCAAATTCAATTAATTAGCTGTGCGTAAAATCGCACAGGTCACAAAAGAAATCTTACCGCGAATTATTGAAAAAAATATCGCTGCCACTGGCGCTGCGCATGCGCAAATCAAGCAAAGGTCCATGCAGCCAACATAAAAACATCATCATCTTATTTATTAGTAAATCTGTTAAAATGACGGTCACCAATTTTATTATCCTTTTAACGGCCGTCTATATGGTTACGAATAACCTGACAATATTTGAAAATAATGTTTATTACTTTTCTAAAAAAAATATATGTATATAGGTATGTGTATAGAAGCGCACGAATTTAAATTTGAACCTGTGACCCTCGGTTTCATAGTCAAGAAAAATGATTAAATAAAATCTATTTTTGTAAATAGTAAACTAAAATATTACGTAATTTCAAATTTTTCTGAAACATCTTTCTAGAAAATAATAATTTTCTCCATCAACTAATAATAATAAGCCCAGGGGGTGGTTTCAGAACGCAGTTATTTAAAGCTCAAAGCGTGTTTCATTTTACTATCATAATATTACGCGCTGACGGATTTGCAAGAGAATTCTCGCAGAAATGTCCCAGCCTTTGATAAATAATAAACGATGCAATATTTATAATCAACAAGCCGAGAACCTTGTACCTTGTACCGACTTCTCATTTCTTCAGAGTTCAGAAAGAAAATAATTTATACGATGGGGCAAGTATACAAGCTTTGACACTAGTACTTATTTTGTATTTGAAGCTCCCATCGATATGAAAATTAATGTTCATCATGATTGGTGTTTCATCCAAAACTCCTTACGAATTACAGTTTCAGTGATTGGGTGATAATTTGTGTTGAAAAAACTAGGGATGAAAGGAAAAAGAATAACCAATCACTTACCACTGTACCTCTGCAAAGGAGCACACAACACAACCACCGCGATACCTCAAGATAATTATCGCCACAACAACAATAAGTGCAATACGATATTGTTTATTTTCTAGAATCTAGAAAAAATCCCCCCCCCCCCCCCTCCCAAAGTCAAAATTATTTGATGGTACGTCTATGATCTTATTATAAAACATTTATTTAGAAAAATGGCACGTTAATACGTAAATGTTCGCCATCCCTGTTCTAGATAATCAAATACATTATTTTTAGTTCAAAAAACGAGATTACATACCTACACTAAAAACACTAACAACTTGCCCCAAATGGAAAAAGAAACCTTCTTCCTAATTTCAAATACTTTTCCAGTAGGGTTAGGGAGAGGTAGAAACTGGATGATTCCGGGTAGGATCTATGCATATTCTCATCTCAAAACCACACACCTATTAAACCATTTTTTTTATATTTTTTGCACTCCACAACATTTTAATATGTAAAATTGGCGATAATCATGGATTTTTTTTTAATCTATTAAGGTTGACTTTAAGCGCTAGTTTTTCGTTATTTCGAATTAGGTTTTAAATCAAAAAGATTTTCAAGTTTTTTATTATCATTTAAACCGTGTTATTTATTCAAGATTTTCTTTTATGAAAATAGTAATATTATTATAATAAAAACACATATAAATTTCAATTTTTATAAGAAAAACTTTCTTTTTATACTTTTTTGAAGGCCATTCCCATCAGTGAAATATATCATATTAGTATAAGTTAACAATAATAATCTAAACGAAAATATGAAAGAGAACAAGACCCAGAAAAACAGAAAAAGACAATGGTCGCAACTGGGACACGAACCCAGACCTCTCCGTCTAACCGGGACGAGTTGCGACCATTGTCTTTTTCTGTTTTGTCTGTGTCTTGTTCTCTTTCATATTTTCATTTAGATTATTATTGTTAACTTATTCTAATATCATATAAATATATTTTTTTATTTATTTATTTATTTGTAAAAAGCATTAACTTTGTGGCTCGCCATAATTTACAATAAAAACATATATAAATTTGTTGTAGACCACTTATAGACCAATAATATTATTATTGAATTAAAAATAAACAGCTCTTTTACGAAAAAAAGTAAAAGTACCTATGTAATTATTGTTAAAGTACCTATGTATAGCTGTTTCTCCTTCTAAATGCATTTTCATTCTGTTGTGAAACCACTTACAGGCGGTATATTTATATAATTTCCATATAAGAACTTATAATGTAAACCAAATTGCTTTTATTTTTATTTCTTAAGACCTTATTGTTTTCCGAGTAAATTGTCCAAAATTATTAACAGTTATCAATTTAGGTTCACTTAAAAGTTTCTTCACTTACGGTAGTAGGTAAATTTTACTGAAGGTGTTTCCGACAATATTTACACTATATAGGAAAACTGTAAAATCTATTTATTAACCAATAATAATTTTCGCATAACATTTAACCATGAAAATTTTCGCTCTACATAAAACAATTTTTGTTCCCACATCCTAAATACCAATGATAGTAATTTAGATCAATGGTAGGAATTTAGTTCAATGGTAGGAATTTAGATCAATTAATAGTAGGAATTTAGATCAGTGGTAGGAATTAAGATCAATTTTAGGAATTTAGATCAATGATAGAAATTCAAATCAATGGTAGGAATTTAGGTCAATAGTGGAAACAAAATAGTCGGAGTGGAATATACTCTCAATATCGCCCTGGTGTAAGATCATCATTCAGAATTGAAATGTCTAGATCTGAATAGCCATGTGCACCCCACCTTCCTTATCTCCTTCCCCTCCCCACTTACCTTTAGCCTCACAACACATCTATTGAAATTGGGGATACCTTAGTCTCACTGGCTCGAAACGGGAGCAGACGGATATTGGGTATCTTGTGAGGAATTCACGTAAAAAAATAGTTAACAAAAAATGACAGAATGTAAAAATGAAAGCTACACCAACTGTTTGGTTGTGAGTGATGTTATAAAAGCATTTCTGTGTTGATAAAGTATAATTTTAACGAATGAAACGTTATGGTGTCTTATGCTGCGTACAAACACATTTATTAGAAAGGAACGAAGCAACCGCAAGCGACGTTGCGCGCAGTTATATGCAACAATAAGATCTCGGCGTATAATAAAAAGTACGGGAGCCAAGTATGGTGCCATAATATTGTTTGGTTATTTTTACTTTTGTTGTAAACTGCGTTTGCTCTCTACACAGGGTTTCCTAATGAGCTCACCACCAATATTATGTAATTAATAAAGATGAATAAATATATAAACAGAGTGTGAATTCTTGATGTATCTTGTGATTCCCATAAAGTCAGACTATAAATATAACTAAATAGAGGTTTAAAGCTGCTCAGGTAATATGGCTGCATTATTGATATTAAGAAGTTAAGGGACTTAACTGAAAATGTTACCTTCTCGTTTAAGTGCATAATTAATGAACCAACTCTTTGACAAGAAACCAAATGTCAAACATTTTCAAATTAAATTATTAATTGCTACGAAAAAAGGTTAAATTGACTTTTGTAACGAATGAAACTCCAAGTCCCATACGGTTAAAAGTTTCAATGATTTGAAAGTACAATCAATTTATTAATATTACAAGAACTCAAATACTTTGTGGGTTGATACTGCATTTTGATTAAAAACCTGATTTATTTTAACATCCCTTCATTTGAGCGACCAAATTAGTTTGTAAGTAGTTCAAAATATAAGACCCATTGAAGTAATTGTGCGAGCTGTAAGGAAAAAATGGGAGTTCATCCGTGCTAGACTTAAAAATATATATTCATTTTTTATTCAACTTCCATGTTATAATTTAAAACCGAATAATGATTATTCAAAATAGCCGGGAAATGTTAAGACATTCATTACCACGCTTCTGTAATACATTGCATGTTTCTCTCCAGTTCAATTTGGAAAGATGGTATTGGTACCGCTGTCCGGGGAACCATTTTTTGGATGACCAACACCCTTTTCTCTACATTATCTACATTTTGTGAGGATGCTCGGGTTCATGGGGCGAGTTTTGTTTAGGCCCTGACGCGGTGGCGTTTGCACATCTACTGCGAGGCAAACCACATCGGGGGATACTTCTCCAGTCGTACTTACTCGACCCATCGCCATGCACCGCAGTGAAAGGAATGAATACATACGTCCATCACTGGAAGGAATGGATTGAAGATTGAATGGAAGTTGACATAGGCCCTGAGGAAATTATATTCCTCAAGGCCTCCTGTGTGGGGGCATTAAAAAAAACAAGTGTTCCTTAGACTTTAGACCACACGACTGAAGTAAAACTTCACTAACTTATAAAATAACATATGACATTTGGGTGACATATGACATTGGGGTGATATATGACCACGGGGTGACCTACGACCACGGGGTTACCTACGACCATGGGGTGACTTGCGACCTTGGGATGACGTACGACCTTGGGGAGAACTACGACCTTGGGATGACCTACGTCCTTGGGGTGACCTATGGCGCTGGGGTGACCTAAGACCTTGGAGTGACCTACGACCTTGGGGTGACCTACGACCTTGGGTTAGTACGTACGCCTTACCTTAGTTTCGCAGTATTTTCGCCTCGCCCGATCACCGTTCGCATCGATCACCGTTCGCATTGCACTTTTTCGTAACGCATTCACCATCCTACCCCCCAAGTCGAGCGTGCGTAAAGAAGTTTTACTTAATTCTGAGAAGCCCAAGTTTCCCAACCTTCTACTTCGACTCCTCCCACTTTATCCAGTTCATAATATTCCTTAAAAAGTGGATACCATCGTTCCAATAGCTTCCATCACCATGAACAATATGACATAACAAATCAGAAGAGAAGGGATGAGAAAAAAGTAAGACTGATTTCAAAGTAGAAATCCATTTCCTTGAAAGAGCAGAAAACGGAAGGTATTATATCAAATTAAAAAATCAACCCCACAATGAAAGCAAACTGCAGCATTTTATTTTATTGGCTACGCCATAAAAAATCAAGGTGGTTCCTCACAACGCGGTTTCCCGCCTATAAAAAACAAATAAATTTATAATGTATGCAAAATGTCTACCCGGTCCCCGGTGTATAAAAGATCATGGGCTGGACACATTGGAACAGGATATGCTAGATTGGGTTATACGAGATAAATTTTGACATCAACTTCATGCCGTTCAGTTTAGTATGGCGGTGAACATAGGTCACTCTCGTTGTGTCACTGAGAGCTTCGTAGTAATCTTTCTTTCTGTTGTATGCGTTACTTGTGAGACAGAGGGAGACGTTACAACAGACCTATCAGCAGAAAAATGTTATCATTATAAAGGATTTAATACTGATAAACCATCCACTGAAGTCCATAACAAAATTTATTAATGAAAATTTAAAATAGTTTTTAGAAATAAATTCAGTTAGGAAACGAAAGGAGGGGAAACCTATTATTTATTCTTTTCCGACAACAAAACAGCCTCCGTGGTCGAGGGGTAAGGCCCTCGACTGGCAATCCGATCGTGGGTTCTAATCCCGGCGTGCGCACGTAAATTTTATTTGGATGATTTTTGTTATTTCAAATTCATTTAAAATAAAATAAAATATATTTGTGGCACATTCCAGTATGAAAGATACACTTTAGTATCGCCCTGGTGTAAGACCATCATTCGGAATTGAAACTTTGCTTGAAATGGCTTTAGTCGTGTTTCATAACCAGATCTGAATAGCCAGATACTTCCCCTCCTTCTTCTTGCCTATCTCCTTCCAATTTCCATCTCCTTCCACTCCCATTTACCTTCAGCCTCACAATACCCCAATTTAAGTTGCCTTAGTTCCACTGATTCCTGGCGGTGGGGAGCAGTTGGGAGTCTTTGGCGGTATACGCCAAAACTAATCTAATTCAATTTCAACTGGACCAACAATTTGGAAAGCGGAATATTTGTCTTTTGAGAATGTTTGAATCCGGAACGAAAATCATCAACATATATCAATCGAATAGTTGTTCGAGTGGTTCAAAGCGTAGGGTTCCTGCCCAGGCATCTCGGGAACAATCTCTTAATAGTTAAGTTCTTTATCATTTAAAAGAGCAAAATTTTCGATCTATTATCTAGGTTATAAGAGGAATCCAAATATTGTCAGATTATTTATCACTTTATCTTTCTTTTACAGTTCAACATATTGTAAAAAAAAATTACTATCCATCACATTTATTCAATTTCTTAATTACCAAAGAATAGCACATCTAGTGAATGTCGAACCAACGTCCCTACACGTCTCAAAAATTACAGCGAAAAGTTGCCCCGGGGACCAATGTACCAAAAGTAAAATTACATATTTTCACGCCCAGTCACCATTTTGTTTTCATAACGATTCCAAAATGGCCGGAAACAAAATACTCCGGCAACAAAATATTTATACTCTCGTAAAGAAATAACGAATGCACTCGGCTTATGAATTTCGTATGAGTTGACTTATTTATCAGGTTTCGCTTCCCTCTTTACGGTGAGTGAAATAGATGTTTATTATTTTGATGAACAATATTTTTGTTACATTAGTGAAGTTCGCTTGTTTAAATTTGGTTTAGGTAAATAACTTTTCGGAAACTTCCTGAAATATTCTGAACCCTATACAAAATTAGTAGTATATTTCAACGAACTATTTTTCTTTTTTTTTCTCATTTGTTTATTATCTATGTGAATCATTTATTACAGTACCAACACCTCTGCCATAGGTCACCCCAAATGGATCGCGACGTTTGGGTCTTAGAAGGAGTGCGCGAGTTCATGGGGTGGGGTTTTTCCGGGTCTTGGCGGTAGTTGCGCCTGCCCACCTACTGGTTGAGGGAGACCATTTGACCTTTCTAACAGGACTTCAGGACATCCGCCTTGCACTGCAGTGAGAGAGTTAAATACCTAAAAATCCTTGACTCTGTGCAAAAAAGCACAGGCGTCAGGTGGGAATGCTGTCGTTGTTCTACCGGTATTACAATGGAAGATGCTCCGAGGAACCTATATTCCTTTTTTCCTTCCCAGAACTTCCTCTCCTTCCTTTCCTAAAAAGCCACTCTGCACAGTATTCCCAAAGATGACATGGGCCCTGAGGAGAATTATTTTCCCATTTTCTTAATTACTTGGGTTTCCTCTTAAGATCTCGCATTCCGATTTTCTACTGACGTGTAATGTGACTTATCTTGAACACTTTAACACCCTTACTAATAAACGTGTTTTAAATTTTACACAACCGATAAACAACCATTTATCCTACACTAAGATTGTTTATTGGTTGTGTAAAATTTTAATAATAAAATAAATATTAGTAAGTTATTTTAATTTAGTAACGTGCCATGTTTTTGTGCAAAAAAAAATATAATTTGCAATCGGTTTGGGGAAAATAAGGTACACCTACTTACACAAAATAATAAAGAGATACACAGAATAATAAATAACTAAGAGTCCCGATTGAGCTTGTGTGCAGAGAGGATATATACCGCCGAATGGCGAAAAAATAAAACATGTGTTCATTCAAATGCATCAAGGATAAAACGACATGTCTATATACTGTATATACCTGCGCATAAGAACGAAAAACGGACAATGTAGGTATAAAAAATCGTTTGTTTTCCATACCAACTTATTATTAGAGGTATTGTTAAATCAATTTTAGGTTTGAAATTGGTAACTAATGCCCAAAAAATTATAATTTTATAATAATTATAATTTGGAGGGGAGAATTTATCCCACCTTAACTTGCCGTGAATTCCTTCCTTACAAATACAGTTTATTGTATTTTTATAATAAAAACGTTATTTTTTATACTTTTTTGAAAGTTATTTCCATCAGTGAAATATATCATATTATTAAATATACAATTATGACGTTTTGACAGAAGGTGGCAATAGCGAAATTGGTTAACGCGCTCGTCCCGGTTAGACGGAGAGGTCTGGGTTTGTGTCCTAGTTGCGACCATTGTCTTTTTCTGTTTTTCTGTGTCTTGTTTTCTTTTATATTTTCGTTTAGTTTATTATTAAAAAAAAAAAAACTACCTACCTCAAAGTGACAGGTGTATGCTTTTGTTTTGCTTCGATAAAATTAATAATATAACTGTTCAAAGTGACAGAAATCTTTGGAAAAGTGCACAAATTCAAGTGATTTCAAGTGATTTCAAGTTATTTCGACAGAAATCTTCGGAAAAGTGCACAAATTCAAGTGAATTCAAGTTATTTCGATCAAGTGACAGTTATTGCGAACTCCAGTGGTTACTTGTGTATAGAGCTGTCACGGTCATTTACTCGAAAATGAATTCAAATGCTAATGCTCTCTCGTCAATAAATATGGCAAAAGAGCTACTGGAAAGCATCCATAATGCCATAACTGATCCATCTCTAAAACTAACAAAAGATCAGATGGCAAGACTTCTGGGTAAATTATCTAATCTTTCTGGGGTTATGGTTGACGTTGGAACAAAAGTTGGAATCCTTGAAGGTAAATTAATGACTTACGAAAAGATAGCACAACAATCACCCCAGATAACTCCTCTTTGTGATATGTTAGCTGAAATGGAGAAACGTAAGGTCCGTTCCAAGAATGTGATCCTACTAAATGTCCCGGAATGCAACTCAAATTCGACTGCAGAATGCATTACTGAAGATAAAAAACATGTCATGTCTACATTAAGTTTGATGAATGCAGAGATTAACTTTGATGAAATGAAGATCTATAGAATTGGCAGAAAAATATTGGATAACGTGAGACCTATAAAAATCGAACTAAAAGACACCATGCAAGCTAAACAGTTTATATTTAATAAAACCAGATTACCAAATGGCATTCGACTTAAACCTGATAGGACGCTCCAGCAAAGACAGCAATTAACAGATTTGTGGAACAAAATGGAGGAGCGAAAGAAAAAAGGAGAAACAGATATACTAATCAAACATATTAATGGTATACCCAAAATCGTTAAGGCTCATTCAAAAAACTTCCCACAAAACTAACATTCTACTACCAAAATGTTAGAGGTTTACGCACCAAGCTCAACACCCTAAGATGTAATATTCCAACGTTAAACAACGATGTGTACTGCCTAACAGAAACCTGGCTTCATGAAAAAATATCTTCCCCTGAATTAGGCTTCACCAACTACGATATTTACCGGCTGGATCGTGAAAATATTACTGGCGGAGGGGTTTTAATATCGATCAGAAAGTTGTTCCATTCAAAACTATTAAAACTAAAAAATAAAAACATTGAACAAATAGCTATATTAGCGAAACTAAAAACGACAAAAATAATTATTGTGTGTGCATACATCCCCCCCCCAAGCTAGTGTTGATGTGTATTGTAAACATTGTGATGAAATTGAATCATTGAAATTGAAATATCCTGATGCAAAATTGATAATTTTTGGGGATTTTAATCTTCCAAATGTAAACTGGGCACAACCCACTGAATCTTCAAATCCCATTTCTGCCAAAGCCCAATTAATCATTGATACCATTAATTTTATCAATCTTAAACAATTAAATCATGTTAAAAATATAAATGATAGAATTCTTGATCTTGTCATATCAAACATTAATAATAGTAATATCAGCGAATCGCAAGAATCAATAGTATCCATTGACTCTCATCATCCCCCATTACAAGCGATCATTTATTTGGCCCCCATTGAACTCCTTACCCCCCAATCTCCTATTCACGCACCAAACTACAAGAAAGCTGATTATAAACAAGTGCGATTATATCTGTCTTCAATCAATTGGTCCCCCATTTTTATGTCAACAAATGTAGAAGAAGCAACAAATGTGTTTAATTCAATCCTTTATAATACCATTGAAAATTGCATACCAACATCTATTGTAAAACGAAACGATTGTTACCCAAAATGAGTTAGTACTGAACTAAAAAAACTCATTCAATGTAAAAAAAATAGCTCACATTAACTATAAATCCAATAACTCTATTGACTGCTATAAATTTTTTTCTGATTAACGAAATAAATGTAAAAGTCTATCTAAAAAATGCTATTCAGATTATATTACGGATGTAGAGCAGACTATCAAGTCAAATCCAAAACATTTCTGGAATTATGTGAAGTCTCTTAAAAACAATAACGGCTGTCCTAGATCAATGTATTCAGGGCGCAAACATGTTGACAATGATCAAGAAATAGTTGATCTCTTTGCTGATTATTTCTCAAGTGTTTATGAACACAATAATGATAATGTGACTTTACCTGAATTTAAATACACCAATGTAACTGATATATCAACATGCCACATTTCCCTGGATGATGTTAATAAAAAGATCAGATCTCTAGATTGTAATAAGGGGTCAGGTTCTGACAAAATTCCACCGGTATTCATAAAGGAATGCTCTCAGTTTATAGCAGCTCCTCTTCAACACATATTTAATCTGTCACTCCGAACTGGAATATTTCCTGGTCCTTGGAAACTTAATCACTTGACACCTGTATTTAAATCAGGTGAAAAAAATTGTGTTCTAAATTATAGACCAATTTGCATACTGTCTACCATCCCGAAAATGTTTGAAAGTATTGTCTTAGATAAGATTGCTGTTAAGTTTAGGCATATTATTACTCCAGAACAGCATGGTTTTGTAACCGGTCGGTCAACCACAACCAATCTTCTATTATATGAACACTATATCTATGAAGCTTTCACGTCTCGTGCACAAGTAGATTCAATATATACTGACTTTTCAAAAGCCTTTGATAAAGTAAATATTGATATCCTTCTCGCGAAACTGCAAGCCCTTGGTATACATGGATCATTCCTAAAATGGTTGAATAGTTACCTCTGTAACCGTGAACTCATGGTAAAATTAAATAATAAATTTTCGTATAAATTTAAAGTAACTTCGGGAGTTCCTCAAGGCTCTCATCTGGGCCCACTTCTCTTCATTTTATTTATAAATGATCTATCTTTATGTTTCGATGATGTCAAATTCATTCTATTCGCAGATGACCTAAAGCTTTTTAAGATTATAAAATCTTTAAATGATGCACTTATCCTTCAGCAAAATTTAGACAGACTTGCTAGCTGGTGTGAAATAAATAAATTATTCCTAAACGTAAAAAAATGTTTCCACATGTGTTTTTACCGCTCACGGATTCCAATATCTACATCGTATTTAATTAACAATAATGAAATTGCATTAGTACCATTTATCAAAGACCTTGGTGTTATTTTTGACCGGAAACTTACATTTGATCGTCACTGTGAAACAATTTCCAATAAGGCCATGCAAATTCTAGGTTTTGTAATACGTAACACAAGGACTTTTCAAAACATTGAGTCAATTAAGCTACTTTACTGCTCTCTTGTAAGATTGCAGCTGGAATATGCATCTCCTGTATGGTCACCGATTTATACTTAACTAGCTGTAACTTACACCGTTTGGAGAGAGCACAAAGAAAATTTCTTCGATATGTTCAATTCAAATTGAGACAGCCTGTAATTGAAATACGCTACAATGCATTAATGTCTGATCTGAACCTACCACTACTTTCTACCCGGCGTACTATTAATGACATTCTTATACTTTTTAAATTACTGAACAATCTCATAGACTGCCCTCAAATGTTAAGTGTTATAAATATTCGTGTCCCTGTTAAATCAACTCGACTCCACCACCTTTTCCACAGTGACAATCATAGCACTAACTATTCCTATCATTCACCGTTAGTGCGTTTTCACCGAACTGCCAATACGTATACAGACCTTTTCGATATTTTCAAAACCTCATCATCTTGCATCAAAGCAAAAATAACTAGTTATTTATGTAACTCATAGATTCTCAACCTTTTTTTGCCCACCGCCCACTTTGACAATATATTTTTTTCTAGCGCCCCCCAACTGCTTTTACATACCATCTTGGGGGGGGGGGGGGGAGGGGCGATGGGTTTCCTCAAAGTCCGTTTTTATTTTTTACATACTAGGTACCTAGTATGTAAAAAATAGTCGCGAATCTGAAACAGCTATTGCCACGATTATAATTAAACGTATAATTACACTGTAATATTACGTAATCGTAAGAAAGGCTATGACTCCTATCATATTTCTGAGAAGAAGATTGTTTTAATGAGAACAATTAAAACGCATACTTAATTATATAGAAAAGTATTTTTATTGACATTGAAAAGATATTGAATTTATAACTTATCTTATCAGATGGTTGAATTTGATGCGTTTTAAGAAGTTTGTTTACATTAGGCTCGATTTTACTTAAAAACAAACGTAAGTCGCCGCATTCAGTAATATGGAGCCTATTTTTCTTTTTGGTTACCAACGTTGCTACAGCACTGGATTCACGTTCAGCTTAATAGGACGATGGGAATGCTAGTAAAAATCGTTGAACTATCGACCATAATTCTGGGTACAGTTGCGAAATCGGCTTCTGCAGCCAAAATTATTAGTAGCCATTCTTAAATTAAATTTTTAATTCCTCATTTGTCGTCAGTTCTATTAGTTCTTCTTCTAACTGGGATGATCCTGCTGTGTTGACATTTGAAAAAGGATCCAAAACCCAGTCTGGTAAATTTAATTTTTCATTCCTCATTTGTCGTCAGTTCTATTAGTTATTTTTCTAACTGGGATGATCCTGCTGTGTTGACATTTGAAAAAGGGTCCAAAACCCAGTCTGGTATGTCCACGTTAAATATCCTGGAATCGTTCCTTGAAATCACTGTGGAGGTTTTCCAAGTGTTGACAGTAAACAAGCAAGTTGTCGTTCTGGAATCATACTTTTGACGACCTCCGTAGTCCAGTGGCTAAGACTCTTGACTCACAATCCGGAGGTCGCGGGTTCGAACCCGGCGTGCGCAAATAAATTTTATTTGATTAATTTGTGTTATTTCACAATTAATTCATTTAAAATAATATATAGTATTGTGGCGACCAGAACGGTCGCCCTCTTTTGCCACAATCCTTGCGCCGCCACTGATACAGCCAGCGTATTCTCGAAAGTGTACAATCTACCTACAGTTGTAGTGTTTCCACGCCGCACACGGCTAAACATTTCGGGAAGCGCAGCGAAAGGCCTCGACACAACAGCCGTCACATTATTACGGCCGCGGAATGTTCCAGAGGCTTCTCCGCTTTGCGCGGTGGCTCAACATTACTTGACGTTCCGGGTACTCACACGGTCGGCTATATAAAGCGCAGCGACACCGCGCTAGTCAGTCAGTCAGTTCCAGTCTCTTGTATCAGTAACAGTCAACCAACACATAGACAGTGCATCGAGTGATAACGTCCAGTGCGGTAACCGCCAGGTCCACGGCGACGTGCCGGACCTGTGGCGGTGCATCATCATATCATCAACCTTCGAGAACGCAACAAGCGACACAATTGCCCACGACAAGTCCCACGGCGGGCCTTCTTGTCACGTGAGCGGCAACTCCTCAGGTTCACCGCAGCCATCTCGGCAACACCGCGTCGAGCATCCATCCTGGACGTCAAGGTCTTCTCCACCAACGCGGTGCAGAACAACATGCTGGCGACATGCAGACACGAGTTCTGCTACACCACTGCATCACCGACCTTCATCACATGCATCACCTACGAGCCACATCATCATCGCTCCTGTCTACACTGTTACTCTATACCAACTTTACCATCGCTACGTAGCAGCAATAAAGACTGACTCATACATCGACTGACGCCTTTTCATTCAATCGTCCCCCGTCTCTGCCGATCGCGCGTCCGCTCCCTCAACTGGAGGCCCCGACGAGATCGCGCCGGCTCCCTCAACTGGTGACCCCGACGTGATCACGCCAGCTCCCTCACTGGTGACCCCGACGTGATCTGAACACGCAACCTTCTGCGACAAGCAACAACGCAACACGCGAGCAACACGCAACGAGCGCGACAAGCATTGAGCACTGCAACGAGCAACTCAGCGACAAGCAACAAGCTACAGGCAACAAGCCATATGCAACAAGCAACATACAACATGCATCATGCAACACGCAACACGCAACACGCGAGCAACAAGCTACATGCAACATGCAACATGCAACAAGCATCAAGCAGCAAGCAAAAGCAGCAACTGAGGGAATCGGTAGAGACGCATCAGCAGCACATGGACGCATCATCATTATGGACGCACCGACCAGCATCAACCCGGCATTCCTGCGATCTTTGGCATCTTACAACCCTGTACTCCGTACACTGGAAAGGGGGTGTGTGGCGACCAGAACGGTCGCCCTCTTTTGCCACAATCCTTGCGCCGCCACTGATACAGCCAGCGTATTCTCGAAAGTGTACAATCTACCTACAGTTGTAGTGTTTCCACGCCGCACACGGCTAAACATTTCGGGAAGCGCAGCGAAAGGCCTCGACACAACAGCCGTCACATTATTACGGCCGCGGAATGTTCCAGAGGCTTCTCCGCTTTGCGCGGTGGCTCAACATTACTTGACGTTCCGGGTACTCACACGGTCGGCTATATAAAGCGCAGCGACACCGCGCTAGTCAGTCAGTCAGTTCCAGTCTCTTGTATCAGTAACAGTCAACCAACACATAGACAGTGCATCGAGTGATAACGTCCAGTGCGGTAACCGCCAGGTCCACGGCGACGTGCCAGACCTGTGGCGGTGCATCATCATATCATCAACCTTCGAGAACGCAACAAGCGACACAATTGCCCACGACAAGTCCCACGGCGGGCCTTCTTGTCACGTGAGCGGCAACTCCTCAGGTTCACCGCAGCCATCTCGGCGACACCGCGTCGAGCATCCATCCTGGACGTCAAGGTCTTCTCCACCAACGCGGTGCAGAACAACATGCTGGCGACATGCAGACACGAGTTCTGCTACACCACTGCATCACCGACCTTCATCACATGCATCACCTACGAGCCACATCATCATCGCTCCTGTCTACACTGTTACTCTATACCAACTTTACCATCGCTACGTAGCAGCAATAAAGACTGACTCATACATCGACTGACGCCTTTTCATTCAATCGTCCCCCGTCTCTGCCGATCGCGCGTCCGCTCCCTCAACTGGAGGCCCCGACGAGATCGCGCCGGCTCCCTCAACTGGTGACCCCGACGTGATCACGCCGGCTCCCTCAGTATATTTGCGGCACGTTCCAGAGTGGAAGATACTATCAGTATCGCCCTGGTGTAAGACCACCATTCAGAATTGAAACGTTGCTTGAAAATGGCTTTAGCCGTGTTTGGTGACCAGATCTGAATAGCCAGGTACTTCCCAACCTTCCTCTTCCCCACCTCCTTCCCCTCCCCACTACCTTCAGCCTCACAACATACCCCAATTGGGGATGCCATAGTCTCACTGGCTCCAGACGGGAGCAGTTGAGATTCTTGTGCGGTATTCACTGTAAAAATACTGCTGATAAATTTGGGAAGTTATTAAATTCCCGTATATGAGGGTTTTTTAGAAAAAGGAATGAGAAGAAGTTCTGGGAAGAAATAATGTATGAGGGGTGGGTAAGAATCTGTGGTCGGTGTATCCAAGAGTGACGGACGTATGAATCTATCCTTACCACTGCGGTGCATGGCAATATTCCGAGAGAGTCTTGCTGGAGATGTCAAAAGATCTCCCTCAACCAGTCTCTCCCGATCCAGCTTGCCACACAGTTGGTGGGCAGACGCACCTGCCGCCGAGATCCGGACAAACCTCCTCCATGAACCCGGGCACCCCTGCTTAGTCACCAAATGTAGCGAACCACTTGGGGTGACCTATGGCAGATGTGTTGGTTATCCAATAAATTGTTCCGGGGCGGCGGTAAAATTGCACTCATTGGTACTTATTTGTGCAAAGAAAATGAGAATGTGAATATCCTGGAATCATTCCTTGAAATCACTGTGGAGGTTTTCTAAGTATTGACAGTAAACAAGCAAGTCGTCGTTCTGGAATGATACTGCTGATAAATTTGGGAAGTTATTGAATTCACGTCTGCCGATATTTCTTTTGTATAATAGTAGTTTGAATACAAAAGCTGCAACGCAATTTTTTGTTTTAATCAAATTTAAGTAGTCGCCTTGAAGTTGGAGATTGACAAACAATTAAACAATTTAAAAAAGGTCTGTCAAGTACGCAATGTCGTTCTTCGATGAGGTGAGGTTGTCGCGCAGTTCTGGGTCTTTGTTTCCTAGGAACTCTATCACAGACTCAAACAGATTGTAAAATCGAGTCAAACAAGCCAGCGCACCTCTGTGTGAAGCAGCAATCGGTTGAAATCTTCATCATTGGCAATGCAAAGCTGACTAAATAATCTGTCATTCAATGAGTTACTTCTGATTTTATTAACTGCTCTGATAACATATTGCAGTGATGTATGTAGACGTTCACTCAGATTTTTCACAACCAAATGCAGGCGATGAATTACGCAATGCACAGCAAGCAAGTCAGGAACTTAATTTTTTAAGCACGCTATGAAGCCTTTGTGACGCCCTGTCATAGCTGAAGCGCCATCCGTAGCAGCTGACAAAATATT
Source organism: Limnephilus lunatus (assembly GCA_917563855.2). NCBI lineage: Eukaryota > Metazoa > Arthropoda > Insecta > Trichoptera > Limnephilidae > Limnephilus > Limnephilus lunatus. The sequence goes on along the minus strand of OU830594.1, from coordinate 86,136,397 downwards.
ATTAAAAGGATTTTTTTTTCCAATGTATTAAATATGGTTTCTCCTTTTTCATCTGTTTCCAAATTTGTAACAAACAATAGTTCTTGACATATTTTCTCATCTTTGATGAACCCCACGTATGACAATAGCAATGCTTCATTGGTTCGTAAAGTTGACTCATCCAGCTGAATTGAAAATCGACAAGACTGCAGATGATTGCACAATGATTCTTCAATGTTTTCAGCCATTTCATCAATTCGTCTTTGCACAGAACTATTGCTCAAAGGAATTTTTCGGATAATATCTGCAGCTGGTTTATGGAGCGCAGTGGTAATTACTTCTGGCTGGTAAAATTAAATCTTCCCCAATAGTATGTGGTTTGCCTGTTTTAGCAATCAACAATGAGATATTGTACGAAGCTCGAAGTCCATCATCGTCATGCTTAGAAGCTGTTGAAAATTATTTTCATATAGTTGGCTGAATTTTGTACTTCTTTTTTATGACTTGAAAATAGGTCACATCTATGTCTTTCTTATCCGGGTGGATTTTATTAAAATGATCTTGAAACCCAGAAGGCTTCGTCGCATGGATTTGTGGGATCTTCGATAAATCCGTATTTAATATAATCCACACCATATTGCCGTATCTTCTTTTTAACTTCCGACATTGGTTTTTAATAACAAAAATTAACCAATATTAAAGTTTACTTTGCTTTATTAGTATGTGATTAGAGTGTTCTGTTTGTCTTTTTTAGATCATATTTTTTTACTTGCGAACGCCCCCCTGTGCTATCTCAACGCCCCCCAATTGTCTCTGGATCTTCTACCGCCCCCCTGAAGGTCTCAAACGCCCCCAAGGGGGCGTTATCGCCCACGTTGAGAACCTATGATGTAACTGATATGTTTGTAAAATGATAAATATTTGTTGTACTAATATACATCGTATGTATGTACTGTATGTTATTCTATATATATATGTAATGTTTGTAAATGTTCGATACACCTGTATTATGTATGTAATAGCCATATGTACGGGCGTTTAAATAATAAATAAATAAATAAATTGTCAACTTATTCTAATATGATACAGTTTATTTTCATTGTGAGAACACAGAAATCATTTTGTCGTGGAATGTACTAAAAACCACCAGCCGAAAAATTTATTAAATAGTTATTTTCCGGGTGGTTAGGAACGATAGTTATTAATAACTCAATAATGAAATCTCTACTTTACTATAGCGTTTGTTCAAGAAACAAGGCTTGAAGTATTATCGTGATAGAGACTTTGATGGCTTACTGGCAGACTGTGTGTCTTAAAAGGGTGTTATGACTGTGTGTGTTGCTTTCCATTAATCTAAGTCTAGACAGAGGTCGATGCAATTCTTGCACTTGGAGAGTGCATTTTAATTCCCATGAGAAATTAGATTTTTGTCTTTAGAGTGTAAATAATTAAGCTGTGTCTGATGGTTTGAAGAATTGAAAACTTATCTATCTATAATGTATCAAAAAAAGATTTTTCATTGGATTAAAAACATGGATATCATGAATATTTTGTTTACCTGTGGGTGTGAGAACCGCACTACTTTCCCAACTGCGTTATAAGGAAACATATAGTTTCCCCCTTCACAGCACACGTCAAGGCTCTATTTTATTGAGCGAAGCTACATTTATTTGAACGACTCTAGATCCTCCAATGTCCATGCATATGAGGTTAGAGAGCAGTATGCATGTACTTTTATTAACATAATACAAACGAATAATAAATGTGGCAGCCCGTGGAATAATTCTTCTGAAATCTATAGAGAAAAATATATACAGATAAAATGGTTAGTAAATAAAAAGAAAAATAAGCGCTGCGCCCGGTTGAGGAAGCCTGGAATAAGATAAATAATGAAAAAAAAGTAATAATATAATGCAAGTATTTATAATAATAACAGAGAGAAAATAAAATGCATAAAAAGAAAATATTCAGAGAAGGTATTCCACACACCATCAGGCAGTTCCAATGACAACTTACATGACTATCGGCCCAACCGCAGAAAAAATTTTGCCTCGAAGAAATATATGTGGAAAAGAAGAGAAAGATTTAGAAGACTCTGGGAGAAGAATGCTACACGGAACAATGCGCTGTTTCAAGCATACTTTTGCTAAAGTAATAGTTATTAGTGTGGCCAGTGGCCAGATTAAAAGCAAAACATTCCTCTAAATTACTTAAACACACTGCTTTATTTTCATTTTTTCATCAGCAAACTATTTTTTAATTTTCCAGAAATATCACGCAACAACACACGACGTCATAATATTCATTTAAATTTTGCAAGTTTTTCAAAAATATATTGTGTCAAATCTCTGGCAAAGTCGGGAAATAAACCCACTCACATATAAATTTAATGAGATTTCATAAGGTTGAGTAGTAGGTACATTTCGCATAACATTTGCAAATGTAATTTTAATTCCACACAGCAACCTCGTAAATAGTTTTCCTTGAAAAACTCCCTCCATTTCTCCATAAGCAAGTGAAAATAATGAGTTCCACGAAATAATTTTTTTAAACACATCTGTTTGAATTTCACTTTTGTTTTCTTGATTTAATGAATGTTTGAATGAAATGGGATCTTGAAAGTGGAAATAAATCCACTCCCATCATCCGATCAAGCTGAAACACGATAAGTACTCGTAATCAACTTTTGGTGGCCAACACGCACACACACGCAGACATCAACTTATCAACTCGTATTTGGTATGGTTAGTTGCGAGGTTTTTCTTACATTAGCTTCTCACGAGAAAATAATTTCCCTCGGGGCCTATATCATCATAGGGGATGCTATGAGGAGGGTCTTTTTAAGGAAGGGAAGGATAGAAAGTTCTGGGAAGGAAAAAAGTATGAGGGGTGGGTAAGAATCTGGGGGTCAGTGTATCCAGGAGTGACGGACGTATGAATCCATCCCTTCAATGCGATGCAAGGCAATGGATCGAGAGAGTCCGGCTGGAGAGGTCAAAATACCTCCTTAACTACTTTCTTCTGATCCGGCTCGCCACGGAGCAGGTGGGCAGAAGCATCCACCGCTGTGATCGGGACAAACCTCACCGCGTGAACCCCGGCACCCCTGCTAAATCATTAAACTTAGCGAACCACTTGGAGTGACCTGTGACAGAGGTGGTGGTTATCCAATAAATAGTTCCCAGCCGGCCGTACCCATACCTGCCTCCCAAATTGATTCCAATCACTAGGGTAGGAAGGTTCAAACCTCAGTCAAAACAAAATAAAGTTAAAAATTAAGTTTTAAAACACATTTAAAAATTTATGATTTACGGCAAAAAAGATTTGTTTTTAAGGGTTGATTTTTTTATAGTTTCACTAGATGTTTTTATCCATGAAGATTCATAAGCTCGATTTTGTTTACCCAGTTCTGTAAACAGCGATAGATATGACTGTAGGCTCTAAAGCAGATGTGCGCTACTGTGTCCAATTAATATTATGATATTCATAATCTACTCATGGAAATCATTGAATACTTGTACGCACTGTAATTGGAAATGATAGAGAAGCTACTATACAGCGCGACAAACAGTATTGCTCTGCGAGAAGCAAGTAATACTGGAATAGTGGTATAAGTTAAAGAAAAATGCATTTTAATAATAAAATATTTTAGTGCATAAATTTTATTTATTTATCTGATTTATTTTACAAATAAATTTACAATTTAACAAAACATTTTAATGTGATTGTAAATAAATATCGTGAAATTTAATTCAGATTTATATTTTAAATTTAAGGAAACTTATACTTGAAAATTTCAACATTTCCACAAAGGCAAATTATTAATCTAATGAGGAAATTTCGTTTTGGAAACCAAACCACATACCTACAACTGATTGGCAACTCAATTCACGGTGCATTTCAACTTTACGATTTCAGTAAGCATATCAGTTTGTTTAACAAAAATATTATTTATTAATAATAAATCTTTATCCGTATGAAAAAGATGTTCAGCAGTCTTGATCTCAACCTTGGATTACGAATGCGAATGGTCATATTCTACGTGTTTTCGGTATTATTTTATGGAATGGAAGCATGGACTCTTACTGAAGAACTGATAAATTGACTTGAGGCATTCGAGATGTGAATCTACAGAGAAATACTCAAAATAAGCTGGATGAAGAGAGTTACGAATGAAGAAGTTATGGTTCGGATGAATAAACAAAAGTGAGTTTTTAACAATAAAAATCCTAAAACTTCAAAATCTAGAACATGTAATGAGACATCCAGAGAAGTACGAGATATTGCATCTCATAATGCAGGGAAAGATTGCCGGAAGATGGGGCCATGGAAGAAGGAAAATATCATGGCTGAAAAACCAGAGAGAGTGGTTTTGACAGTCTATTTGTAGAGCTGTTCCGGGCCGTAGTAAACAAAGTTCGCATAGCCAACATGATAGCCAACGTCCATTGAACGGACAGGGCGCTAGAAGAAGAAGAATAATTTATCAATTATCTGATTATTTTAGCTGATAGGCCCTGCGAGCGGCTTTAGGTTTCCGCTTCGCCCAGTTTGAGTATTGGTGACCATTTTAAAAAATCGTATAGGATTTTCGATACAGAAAAATCGCCAAGCACACTAAAACACGGCTAACCTTCATATCTGTCAAAAATAAATTAAAAATGCAAAATGGCTGATAATGTCATCAAATGTTGGGGACATGTGTACCAACATAACCAAAAAAAAACTTTCTAAAATAGTATGCACGTGGCTCGCGAAATTTTAAAAGTAGCCTTTTTTATAAAACTCTTATTGCTTAAGAAGAGTTACATACTTTAAATTCCTTTCCTCTCAAAATGACGGAGAGGTTTTTCTGAAAATATATTTTCATTTGAATTCAGCGTAGCTTTCAAAGCACCTCCGTTCAGAGTGGACGTTCTCCTAAGATCCAAGCCTGTTTTTTCAAAAGCTCAATCTTTGAAGTATTGAAATCTGTTTCTAGAAACTTCAGATACTTGATGTCTTTGCTAAGGTGATTATCGTAGGCCTTTAAATGTAATTGACGCTCTGAACACCTTTGAAAAAGTGTTTCACATTTAATCTTGTGTGGTGCTTTTCTTACCGTAAAATCTATTATCTAAGAAGAATGTAAAATCTTGTTGTGTTCAGACAAACAGTTCTCCAACTCGTCTTGGGAGGAGATTACTTCTTTGGAAAGAATAGAGTTCTTTTGTATTAATCTGGGATTTATTTAATACTTCTCGTGTACAAGTGGTGACTATAATAGTCGATCTAACTAGTAGCTGGCTAAATGGAATCTGAATCGAATAAGCTCATGTAGACTGTACCCGGGCCCTTGGCCCCCCCTAGTGCCCAAACTCCGAACTAAACTAACTGCCATCTAGCAGACTTTCGGGACAGCTCTGAGCATTGCCCCCCTATGTGACAAGCTCGGAAACTTTAAGATCAAACAACAAACACAAATCTCTTATCAAGGAAGGATAAAATCTAGGAAGGTGAAGTAACATAATATACCTACCTACTCGTATAAGAAAGACATGGAAGCCTGGAAGCGCTTTGTCCAAGCGATGGGTCCAAGAACCAAATCGGTTAAAAATAAGAAAATTATGATAAAGGTAAACTTGGTATAATTTGGCGTAATAATTCATATTTATTGGATAACCAACACCTCTGCCATAGGTCACCACAAGTGGTTGGCAACATTTGGTGACTTAGCAGGTGTGCCTGGGTTGATGGGGTGATGTTTGTCCGGGTATTGGCGGCAGTTGCGTCTGACCGCTTACGTAAGCCGGATCGGTAGAGATTGGTTGAGGGAGACCTTTTGAATTCTCCAGCCTGATTCTCTTGGAATATCGCCCTGCACCGCAGAAGGAGGTATGGTTTCATACGTCCGTCTCTCCTGGACAAACTGATTCCAGATTCCTTTCCTAAAAAGGCTTTTTAAGACAAGTTTAAGTATCTGTGTGCGAATTTCCTGTCAATTCCAAAATTTACCAAAAGAGTTTAAATCATTAGTTTTACATTACATTATCATTTTTTTTTTTACTTTTTGGACTTGTCGCACTATTCTCTCTGCTTCGGTTGTTTGCCTAATAATCCTAGCTCATATTTAATACCAAACAAAGGCATTTGCCTACAGTCAAGTTAAATGGTAAAAGCTGTTCCCTAAGCCTCGCGCGAACTAAACAGCAAGTAAGTACTGCGATAATACTAAAATAAGTCAGTTTTTATCCACTTTAAACTTATTTACACTCTCGAGAAGAGGGCTTACTTAACATAGTTAAATAAATTAACGTTATTTGAGAGTCTGTTTATTTTAAACGTTTGGATACAAAATTTATGGAGCTGTGATAAAGGGTTGGCGTTTTTTTAACATGGAAAATAGAATTAGAGACTTTTCAAGGATTGGACTCGTTTCTCCATAACTAACGCAAATTAACCATTATTTACAGGAATGCTTTTTGCCACAATATGGCACTATTTAAAATACCTCGGATTGATTTGCAGCCAATTTTGGCAAATTTTCCCTTATTTGTAACTAATTAAGTAGAATTACAAATTTATATTTTTGTTTTTTTTTTTAATCCTACGAATATGTGATATTTGACAAAAGATATGTAAATTCTTTGGCTGTGTAGAGGTATAATCAGTTTGTATGTCTCTATATAAAAATTCGGAGGCACGATTTTATTTTTATGTGGGTGGAAAATATTCAAAATGATTAACAACAAAATCTCTAGCAATCGAAGAAAAAGTTTTAAATTATGCTCTTGCTCCAGTGGTTATGAGCTTTCAAATAAATTAATCATTTGGCTTATGAAATAACCGTTACTTACTTTGGAAATTTTAACAATATTGCAGGTCAGTTAGTTTCTTATATCTAGACCCAGAGATGGAACTACGCCTAAACACGCCTAACACGCCGTAACACCCCATAACACGCCTAAATTCAATTCGAACGGCGTGTAAGCATCACTATTGAGATAAAAAATCACGTAATCAATATGAATTATAAAAGAAAATATTTTTAAAAAACGTGCGCCCCATCCATGAAGAAGGTTCCCGTCTAGAACTTTCAAGTTTATTTGAGAGCATTCCACAACATTTCTGGAACGTTTGGGAACATCCCGGAACATCCCAGATCATTCTGAAATATTTCAGAACACTCTTGGAGGTTGTCGAATGTTCTGGATCACTGTGACTATTCGGTGGGTGAGGCTACCCATTGGTGGGGCTACCCATTAGTGGGTCGTGCGTTCGAACTTCAGTTCAAACTCATATCAACTCCGGAAAGCCGGGTACCCCGGCTGGTATTAAAATAGAATAAAACATTTAAAATCTTTTTAGCATTGCAAAATACGTTAACAACTTACGATTTATGTTTAACTAACTGATGTCCCCGGCATTGCCCGAGCTTTTCTAAGTTTTTCTTAATCTAATGTAGAAATTTTCGAAGTTTTTCTTAATTTAATGTAGACAGCAGACAGTGACCTTCCTCTCATTTAATTTTTTTAAATTTTTATTTTTTTATTCCAGTTGAAAGAAATTACATTTTCACTTATTTAACTAGAAATAATTATACACATTAAGATAAAATAAATATTTCAATACAGCGCTATTCTATTTCATGATTTTGTTTATCGAGTATAAATATTAATAATTTTTTCTTAAATTTACCCAGCTTCTTTTCGTTTTTAATGTCATTTGGGAGGCAATTATATAAGTTAACCCCCTCTTAACCAATGGATTGTTTACCATAGTTAGTTTGGATGGTGTTTAAATGTATGTTATCGTGTTATCGTGTTGTCGTGTAAAGTGTTTATGTACTTGAGACGTTTTAATGAATTCAGTGTTTGTGTGTACGAGATTATTTTGTATATAAGGAGACATGTATTGTATTCATATAGTTTTCTTAATGTTAATAGTTTTGTTTCCATATATAATTTTTTTGTATATGTTCTGGGCTTGTAGTTAAATAATTTTTTGATTATCTTATTTTGTATTACCTGTAATTCATTTATGTAGGTTTCACATGCGTTTCCCCAGATTTCAATCAAATAATTTTAATGTGAGTGAACGAGACTATAATATAAATCTTTTTTAATTTATTTGGCAACAGATATGATAGCCGGCTAAATACGCTAATTAAGAGGGTGATTTTGTCTTTAATACCTTGTATGTGTTGTTTGAATGTCAAATGCTGATCAATGCACAGCCCAAGATATTTTTCCTGGATCAGGATTTGCATGTCGCTGTTCTCAATTTTTAAGGGTACATGAGGAGGAATTATTTTACGAGTTGAGTTTAAGATCATGTGTCCGGTTTTTTTAGCATTCATTGTTAAAATATTTTATAGGAGCCAACTGATCTATTTGTGCATTTTCTAGTAAGATATTTAAATCTTTACCCCAGCAGAATATTTAAGTATCATCTGCATATAAAAAGAATTCACCATTTAAAATTATTTGCGAAATATCAATGATGTTAATTTGGAACAGTAGTGGACCTAGTATGAACCCTGCGGAACTCCATAGTTTATTGCTATTTTGATTGTTAATGCTAACGAATTGCTTTATATTGCCAATATATATGATTTGATTGTATTAAGAGCAGGACCAACTACACCAATTTTCTCGAATTTCTTGAAAAGTCATGACTAACTGTATCAAAGGCTTTTTGAAGGTCAACTAATAATAATAATAATTGGCTAATTTATATAGCGCCGTTTTCGTGGAAAACCACCTCAAGGGCGCTATGTAGATAAATATAGATAAAATATAATTTCCACTATCAATTTCGCTTCCAAGTTTACTGATTAAGTCATTTATTGCTCCTAGTGTGTTCGATTTTTTCTTAAAGCCGTATTTTTTTTTATATAAGAATTTTTTTGTAGCAGAAAATTGTTTAATCTTTCGTAAAGTACACATTCAAAAATTTTAGATAAAATTTACAAGATTGAGATGGGTCTGTAGTTTGAGGTATTTGTTTTGGACCCCCCTTTTTGAATTGGTATCACCTTTAATGGTTAAGTGTTCAGAATTTCATCAACCTCGGAATAAAACTGTAGCACCGTATAAAAATTAAATGCACACCGCCAGCCCGGTTTCCGCCATAGACACTCATTTTTACACCAAATAGATAGAAGACAGATAGACTCAGAAATCTGGAAAAACAGTTAATACCCAATAATAATAATTATTTTCGGTACTTTTCTTGTCATAATGGTTTACATAACGTTATGTTTGTTCGTCTATCATTTCGATGTACGTATTATTATTTGAAATTTCACGTCAAATGTTCAATTCTACACAGTGATTTTGGTTCTGATTCTGTATTTTAAAGATTTCTTGTTAAAATTAAACATTTTCATTACCAATGATAATTGGTAATGGTTAAGTGTTCAGAATTTCATCAACCTCGGAATAAAACTGTAGCATCGTATAAAAATTAAATGCACACCGCCAGCCCGGTTTCCACCATAGACACTCATTTTTACACCAAATAGATAGAAGACAGATAGACTCAGAAATCTGGAAAAACAGTTAATACCCAATAATAATTATTATTTTCGGTACTTTTCTTGTCATAATGGTTTACATAACGTTATGTTTGTTCGTCTATCATTTCGATGTACGTATTATTATTTGAAATTTCACGTCAAATGTACAATTCTACACAGTGATTTTAGTTCTGGTTCTGTATTTTACAGATTTCTTGTTAAAATTAAACATTTTCATTACCAATACTGAAATAAATTCTGAAGATAATTATAGATTTATGTAGATGTTATTCTTCCTGAGGATAAATTTCAGAAAATCTCTGACCGTACGTAGTAGAATTAATATCGTGATCGATTCTCATTCCAGTTTTAATCATTCTGTTTCTTTTTCATCTCTGGCTTACGCCATTGAAGTAATAATCATAAATTGTTTCATAGTTTTTTTTTGTATGTGAATTCCGCACAAGAGTCTTAACAGCTCCGCTTTGGAGCCATTTATGCTATGGCGTCTCCAATTGGGGTATGTTATGATGCTGAAGGTGGTGGATCGGGGAAGGATATGGAGAAGAAGAAGGTGGGGAAGTACCTGACTATTCAGATCTAGTCACCAAATATGGTTAAAGCCATTTTAAGCGACGTGACGTTTCAATTCTGAATTGTGGTCTTACATGAGGGCGATGTTGAGAGAATATTCCATTCTGTAACGAACTTATTTTTTAATTAATTAATTGTGAAATAACGCAAATTAATCAAATAAAATTATATACATAGAGGTATCTCTATTTTTTTAATGCAATACATAACAAAATTCATAACTCACTTACTTCGTAGAAAAAAAAATTGCAAGTTCAGTCTAAAAATATCTCTGCTTCAATACCGAATACATTATTATTCCTTCCCCGAATAACTTGTTCCATCGAATATTAAATCATATTGCAGGATCGGGATCGTACGTTATTATGAGCATCTTTGCAAGGAGAAGGTATAAGGATCAACGTATGTTCGTGGTTCGGTAAAGGGGCGTAAGCGGCCAGCTTTTTAACGGAATGAAAAGCAAATAAATTATTACGGGATCGGTAGATTCATAGGCTTTGCGGGTAACGGGTGGATAAAGGTATTTTGGAAAAAGCAGTTTTTGTTCTTGCTTTTAAAATTTGCAGGGTCGTTCTTCAAAAAATAAACACTCCACGAGATTGAACAACTGAGTTTTATTCACAATATTTGGTTAACATGACAGAATTGTGACTAATTACTCATTTACAGCCTGGTTTCAGATTGAAGAGGCGAAAATGAAAGGGGAATAAGCCTTCTTTGTTATTCAAATATTTTACAGAAAAAGAGGAAGAATTTCAGGAAACCGGCTTTTTTATAAAAATCAACATACCAACACATCATAAAGGTATTTAGAAGAAGCGACACCCTGTTTTACCGTTCCATAGTCTGTCCGTACACAATGGCACTCTTAGCGAAGGCTCGAACCTTTTAAGAAGGATAGAGGGCAGTTATTACATATGAGGGAGCAGACGCGCGGATCGGCAGAGACGGGGACGATTAAATGAAAGGCGTCAGTGGAAGTATTGAGTCAGTCTTTATTGCTGCTACGTAGCGATGGTAAGTTGGTGTGGAGTAACAGTGTGCTGACAGGAGCGATTTTGATGAGGCACGTAGGTGATGAGTGATGAAGGTCGGTGATGCGTGGTGGAGCAGACCTCGGGTCTGCATGTCGCCAGCATTTAGTTCTGCACCGTGGTGGTGGAGAAGACCTTGACGTCCAGGATGGATGCTCGACGCAGTGAGTCGCGGAGATGAGCTGCGCCGAACCTTGTGAGGAGGATTGGAGTTGCTGCGCACGTGACAAGAAGATGCGGCGGGCCTTATGTCACGGTCAATTGAGTCTCTTGAGCTGATGGTGCGATGGACCATGTTAGCTGCGAGATGTTGCGTCCTCAAAGGTTATTGATGCACCGACACAGGTCCGGCATATCGCCGTGGACCTGGCGGGTTACCGCACTAGTACATCATGATGCACTGTATATGTGTTGGTGAACTGTTACTGAACTAGAGACTGGAACTGACTGATTGACTAGCGCTGAGTCGCTGCGCTTATATAACCGACCGTGTGAGTAGCTACCCGGAACGCCAAGTAATATTGTTGCGTGCCCGCGCAAAAGGGAGAAGCCTCTCAAACCTTCCGCGGCCGTAACTATGCAACGGCTGTTGAGTCAAGGCCTTTCGATGTGCTTCCCGAAATGTGTAGCCGTGTGCGGCGTGAAACACAACAATTGTATGTCTGGTAATTTCTTCCAGTGGTGGCGCAATGATTTTGGCTAAAGGGGGCGACCGTTCTGGTCGCTACACATATATAATAATAATTTATAAATAAATACACTTGCGATAAACGAGCCCTTGCCCAGAAGAATGTTGTACTCGACAATATTCTAGTTCCGAGAAAAATTTAAAAAACTAAACAAATTATGTTTATTAACATTTTATATTTAAAATAAATAAAAAATACAACTATTAAGAGTTTTAATTGAAAAGTCGTCTATAAAGGCAATTAAATTAGAGATTATTACTAGAATTCACACTAAATTTTTGGAATAATGTAGTATATGAACGGTTTACCATACAATCTTATTCCATAAAATGTTTTTTTTACTCTTCTTACCTCTTACCTCTACGTTCTTTTAAAAGCAAAAAAAATATATATATGAATAAATTAAACCATTTACGTTCTCGATATTGGTTTGATATCAACATACAACATTATTCCATAAAACTGTTTCAACGGCTAAAAAGCATGCTAAATAATATTATTTCTGGACAAATTCTACTTTCCTGCATTCTTCAGCTTTTTGGCTTCGAAGACTTTCTAGTTGAAGCCAAAAGACGTTCGTTTTCTACATTAATTCCCATCAATTGAACCATAAGTTGTGATTTTTATTAATCAATAAATCAACAATGATGGATTTGTTGGATACAACATTCTTTCGGGCAAGGGCTCATAACGTTAAAGTAATCACGCCAAATGGTTAATACATCGTTGGGAAGATGTTTTTATCATCTTCATCAGCGGATATATTCGGTGATACTACTTTTCTTTACATTGACTCCACACAGGAGTCCCTGAGGAAAACAATTTCCCTCGGAGCCCATGTTATGTTATTGTTTGCGGATCGTAGGAGAGGGTTTAGAGTATTTTTTTGGGAAAGAAAAGAGAGGAATCTCTAAGAAAGAAAAAGGTATGACGGATGTGTAGGAATCTAGGGGTCAGCGTGTCCAGGAGTGACAGACGTATTAATTCCTTCCACTGCGGTGTTTTTTTTTCTAGATTAGCTCCACACAAGAGGCCCCAAGGAAAATAACTTCTCACAGGGCCTATGTCTATCTTAGGGGATGCTGTGTGGAGGGGCTTTTAAGGAAGGGAAGGTAGAAAGTTCTGGGAATGAAAAAGGTATGAGGGGTGGGTAGGAATCTGGGGGGTCAGTTAACTTTTCGCAAAATGAATTTCAGATAAGTTAAAAATAAACCCAGAAGAAGCGAGAAGAATTCTTGTGCGGTATTATATGAATACCGCACTAGAGTCTCCAACTGCTCCCGTCTGGAGCCAGTGAGACTGTGGCATACCCAATTGGGTTATGTTGTGAGGCTGAAGGTGAAGGGAGGGGAGTTGTGGGGGAGGGGAAGGAGGTATTTAAGAGAAAGGTGGGGAAGTACCTGGCTATTCAGATCTAGTCACCAAACACGGCTAAAGCCATTTCAAGCAACTTTTTAATTCTGAATGGTGGTGTTACACCAGGGCGATACTGAGAGTGTCTTCCACTCTGGAACGAGCCGCAAATAAATTATATAATATTTTTAATTAATTTTTCATGAAATACCACAAATTAATCAATTAATATTTATTTGCGCACATCGCGTCGGGTTCGAACCGAGCAAACCTTATTTGCAACAAATTACTATTCATCAGTTTCATTAGCACAGCACTATTTTCATTACAATTAAACTTAAATTTCAATAGTTTTTTGATGTGATGATAGCATAGATCAGGGTTTCCCAAACTTTTTCTGCAATAGAACACTTTGCAAACCCGTAAATTTTAACGGAACACTTAGGTGATTTTTAGGTTGTGTAATTTATAATAGTCAAAATTTAAAAAAAAATTATTAAACTTATTATTTATTTATTATATAAAAAAATGAAATATAAACAAAACAAAAAAGCAGGAATAAATAAAGAACCTAATGACTTTGATGATTTTGAGTCCGTGAATTGCATAATTTCTTGATATCAGACACAATATTGGTAAGTCGGATTCTAATATCTGATGTGACGTCGAGCCTTTTCCTACACTCTGACTTAGTTGCAGCATAATTAGAAAATCCTGCTACTCTTGTTTTGATGAATTGGGGTACTCTTCTGACAAACTCACCCAGAAATCATTTAAAGGCTGATCTTTGTACTTTTGTTTCGTCCTTACCAGTTTTCGACAAAAATGGCAAATAGTTTGTTTCAAGTTGAGTACGAATTCTAAAAAATTGTTTGGAAACCTCTACAAATACATTAAAATTAATTCATTCAAACATTCGTGTAAGACTGCCGTGGTCTAGGGGTAAGGCTCTTGACTCACAATCCGAAGGTCGCGAGATCGAACCCCGGAGCTCGCAAATAAATTTTATTTGATTAATTGGTTTTATTTCACAATAAATTCATATAAAAATAATATTTACTTTACTTGCGGCATGTTCCAGAGTGGAAGATACTCTCAGTCTCGCCCTGGCGCAAGACCACCATTCAGAATTGAAACGTTACTTGAAATAGCTTTAGCCGTGTCTGATGACCAGATTTAAATAGCCAGGTACTTCCTAATCTTCATCTTCTCCGTCTCCTTTCCCTACCCACTACCGTCAGCCTCTTAACTTACCCCAATTGAAGATGCCGTTGCCGCACTAGCTCCAAACGGTAGCAGTTGAGACTCTTGAGAGGTATTCACATAAAACAGTTTAAGAGAAAAAATAACAAAGACAAATCAAAATGATTAGAATGAACTGATGAAATCCAAAATTATAATTTTTTTTCATTTTTTCATCAAAATTTACAGCACCATCCGCGTTCATAGTTCGACTAACGAGGATGTAGTAAGACTGATTGATTTTTACATTTCTGAACTTTCAGGTAAAGTGGATTTCGAAAAAAATATGGTCGGGTGAAATTTCGTGAAACACATGCAGATCCGTTATCCCGTTGTTGTTGTTTCCGCATCGCACAGATGTTTCTATTAGTGACTCTTATCACAGTATTGCACAGCACCGTTATAAATTTCAGATATTTTGTTTTGTTTTTAAAATGAAGAATTTTAGCAATAAGTGCATAAACGGCTCTTTAAACTTCCATAAAGCATAGTCTCTGTACCTGGAAGGTTATAGTTCTAGTACCTTACTTAAGAACTATTGTAAAATATTTATACAAATATTATTTTTTTGTGAATTATTTCACTGCTGTTGTTAAGAGTGTATAACCAGAGAAAACCAGAAATATGTCATTTTTAAATTAGTGTTTAGACGTATTGACTCTTTTCCACAAAAAATTATAAATTGAATTCGAAAGATTGTTATTTTATCTAGTAAACGTATGTAATAAATTTTCAGAAAAAATGTTTATTTTAAATATAATAAGGTTATACCATAGGTCGTTGGCGGATTTGTTAAATTTTCAAAAAAGTACATGTATTATACAACACCCATTTCAAATCATATAATTATGCAGTAAAATAAATCAATATATTATCTGGTAAACGTATGTAACAGACTTTTGATTTTAGTTTAAATAAAATTATTAAAAAATATATAAGTACATCTGTTTCTTGACGAAAATTGGTCCGTTTGTGCATTTATTTGCGCACTTACAGACTAATATATTTCAGATTTTTTTACATTCCAATTTTGCTAAGACATGTAATGGAGTGCCACTACTGGCTTTCGACTCCAATTGTGATGAACCCTACCTAGCTGATTTACTTTTCTAAGCTTCTACCTCGTAGTTTAAATCTCGTAGCTCCTGTCTCGTAGCCACGCTCATAATTCTACCCTTATGTCCTACTGATCACACCACTAGGTATGATGGCCTGACTCAACCCTCCTTTCGGTTTATTTCTACCTCAGGCTCGTGATTTCTAAACCCCTATACCTTATAATCTAGCTAAACCTACCCTATCTTCTTAAATCCCTGCGATTTTCTCACAGTAATCAAGATTTAAGATTTTTGTTCACATTATTTCTATAATCTGCGTTGTGTAAATTTTTTGTTTTAGATTTTACATCTGTTTGCATACTTAATATGCACACATATGTAGAGAAGATAATGTATTACGTGTGGTAACCCATAGATTCTTTTAGAGAAAGGGTGAGAATTTTCCGATCAATTTATTTATTATTATTTTAGAATATTTAACCGAGTTTGATAAACTACCCCCGCCCTAAACCTTGTGTCTATTTGATTTCCATAGGAATTTAGTGTGTTTATTTAATTCTTCCTATCACCGCTGATACATCGATAACATAAACAACAGTTAATAAATTAAACATTTCAAGAAAGCAAACCTTACCTTAGGATGATCGAACTCGAAGGTCCAGTTTTCTCAATTGAAGTCCTTGTCTGCAACTTCTCCTAACATAATGTGTTTGTAGTCATAGTTAGTGCTATTGGTTAGTATTCGCAAAATTGTTGAAAGAGCAGGAATGGAGGGATATGGGGAGGGGATAATATGTTTGCTTTAAAAAGTCGGCACCTCCGCTAACCAAGTGAAAACCGATGAACAACAATTCCAAACCGGATTCTCCCAAGTACGTTTGCTAAGCTTATCCTTAAGTCCGGGTTTTACTCTCTTCGACGAGCGTCTCTTGTTACGAAAGGGACTCTTCACGCCAGATGGGGGAATACCAAGTCTTCATGCCGTTTTTCTGCCTCACTCCGACTTCCATCTCCGCCGGATTGAATTTAACTCTACTGAGTCTAGAAGGGGTATTTCATGTCTTCCCTTATCATGCCTCTATCCGTTAAATGTGGCGTAAGCTTGTGACGGGCAGATCCTTCCTCCCACGTAACCGACCCAGCGTTACATTCCACCTCTGACTAGCTGACATAAAACTCACCTCGTGAACCTTATGTTTGCTTTCAGGTTCGACAAGACTCACGGTATGCAAATAACCTGTGGCTTTAATGCCGCGTCAGCGTACTGTCCGCATACGTCCTTCCTCTTCCCCGCATGCCCACCTCGACAATACCGCCACAAGATCAAAGCCGTCCGTTCGAGAAAGGTTGACACTTACATTTCCAGATGGCTCATACCTACATACAGAAGCCTTGAAGTTTACGTTCGAAGACAAGTTAGGATTCAGGACTGTATGAGTATTTGAACACCAGTGTTGTTTAAATGAGGTCACTAGCTCCTCGTGTGTTAGGTATTTAGGATAATGGGTATTTATGGGTTCTTGGATACCTACTTCCTATAAGAAAGATTTAAAAATGAGATAAATCAAGTCGACATTGAATCAATGACCTCCTGAATAATTGTGATGTGCTCTCTTAGAGTTTGAAGCTAGTCGCAGTACTTTACTTTGCGAAATTTTTGCATGCTAAATCAATGCTACCTATTGGCGATCGCTCTAGTAAAATCAAGTCGTTTAGAATTGAGTGAATTTAACGTCAATGTCGCCTTCACATATTGACCGCAGATTTCATCTCAAGCTATAATTGATAAACTTGTCCCTGACGTTAAGTTTTGTTTTGTTTATTCGTTAATGAATTTAGGTGACTGGGTCAATGGATGGCCTTGAACTCAAATCGAAATTTTTGTACACTATCGAAGGTCATATAACCATACCCTAATCGTGCTAGTGAAAAGAAACAATAGGTATTTATCTTACAAATACGCTAAGATACCAAAATTGGTTTAGTGATGCGTTTCTATCTAATTATGTGTTAAGTATTTGTTTAGCAACATTTCATTCCGTATGGGAGGTGTGACATGCGAATGCTAATAAATTGGTTAGTTATTTATTTACCCTTTCTTGGCGTTACGTCCATCAGTGTCAGGATATCCACAGGAACCTGTAAAAGCTTAAATATTGTAAGGACTCACCAAGCTCTAATGTCTTAATTTCAGCTCCACCGGGTTACTATCATCGGCGAGAAACTTATTAGAGCATCCATACTACCTGTGTAACTACTCATCTCCTTCCTTTCTCCTTTGAATAGATCTCTGATGTAAAAATCCTCACGTTTTCCTTTAATATCTGCCGTTATTATTGAAGAAGAACGATCCTATCTAATTATGTTAAGTATTTTCCAGATTTCGGATCAATTATTATTATTGCGTTGTCACCTAACGATAATTAATATCTCGTAATAAAATTTCCAACTTTCGACCTAAACGTAAATTTTTTATTTAATGAAACTTATTAGACTGTAATTTTCTTTATATAACCTCGGACTAAATAACTCTATTTTAACCTTCATAGAACAAATTTAAAGCAATTCAAACACACTATATTAAACTCCTCCCGCATTGAATTTGTAATTAATTAATTAATTATTAAATTTTATTGAATCGGAAATTATTGCAAACACTGATTTTAGATTTATTATAAGATCATACACTCCGTTAAATTGCACGATTAACCCTATCCGGGCACTTCACTCCCTGTTTTATCAAAGTATAAACTGATTGTAGACTCTATTTTACCACTGAAATTTTTAAGTATAAAAACTGATTCTAGATTCTATTAATTAATTACCAGGGTAATTCTCACAACATGCGCGACGTTTTAATCAACCTTGCCAGTTGTCGAAGGACCCCTTTTTTTTTATTTTAATGATAAGTTGAATTTATAAATAGATATATTATTATTCAATGCTGTTATAAAATTCTTTAAACACTGTTGTTTCTTTTTAAATTCGCTACACTATATAAACCTTTTATTTTAATGACAAGTTGAATTTATAAATAAATATATTATTATTCACTGCTGTTATAAAATTCTTTAAACACTGTTGATTTTCTTTAAATTCGCTACACTATATAAACTTTTTATTTTAATGACAAGTTGAACTTATAAATAAATATATTATTATTCACTGCTGTTATAAAATTCTTTAAACACTGTTGTTTCTTTTTAAATTCGCTACACTATATAAACTTTTTATTTTAATGACAAGTTGAATTTATAAATAAATATATTATTATTCACTGCTGTTATAAAATTCTTTAAACACTGTTGTTTCTTTTTAAATTCGCTACACTATATAAACTTTTTATTTTAATGACAAGTTGAATTTATTGTAAAACTATATAAAACACTTTATTTAATTTTCAACACTCCACAGATTTAATCACGACCGTAATTTTTATAAGTCCCAGAATTCCCACTCCGAATTTTTCTAAGTCTCAAAATTTTACAACACTTAAGAAATTTTCAACTAATAACCGTTTTAGACGCTACGTCACGTAACTTCCACGTTTTAACCCGACGATTGGTCCCCGACGACTCCTTCACGACAACTCACACCGAAAACTCATCCCGATTCTTCTAAGTCCTAGGTTTTATATGTACCTCCAGGATTAGAACATCTTAATTACGCGTTCATTGATTTTCTAATTCAAACTCTAACAACTCGAGATTTCATATATCAATTCTGTTATATTCGTATCAACGTGTTAAGTCCGGCCCCTTTGATTTTAGAAATCTTCCGTCTCTTACGTAAATTGTTCCAGTGTCGAACCTACCATTATGTCAAATTTTGCCCCGTCGTTCCTTTGTCTTCAGGTCTTCATAATATGTTTTATAAACATGGTTTTAATCTTGTTTTTTTTTTCAATTTTGAACATTCCCATAAGTGATCTGCTAAAACTGTGTTTTAATTGGCATAAATATTAGGGAAAACGTAGATTCTTCGGTCTCCTAGTTTTAAACGCTAGTTGTCCTGTATAAATTTCCACGAAAATTATTTCTTTTCCCCTAGTCTACGTAAGCAATTATGTCTCAGAACCGTATTTCCATTATTTATGTGTCATATTCAACTTTTCCATTTTCCCACCCAATTTACCTTCAAGTAACGGCGTTTTTAACAACTATTCTTAAATGATTTTCCCTTCGTTGTTAATAAGGAATCATATCCTGGTTCCGTATCTACTCTACTTATAACGTTTTGAGTTTTTCCCATTTCCTTATCTGAGTTTTCCGGTTATGTCGGTTTTCCGTTCTCTCCCCCCACTCCTAACCCAATGATCCCTTATTGAAGTTTGACGTTTGCCTTTTTGCCGTGATTCCATCTCCCGCTAAACCCCTTTTTTCCCTTTTTGATATATTATTTATGGTGTTTTCCGGCCCACTAACTATTCCTATCCTGGGATATCTGTCAAGTTAACTACTTCGATCAAATTCCGCCCAATTTTCCATCTCTCTCTTGTTCAAAATCCCATAAACTGCAAGCCCTGACGTGTGTATACATTACGATTTCTACATACTTGGCGATAAATCCATTTTAATGTGTTTATAATTAAATTTTACGGAAATTCTATAATCTAAATACTAGGTAAGAGCAATGTTAATTTTTATGACCCTTTTTAATGGATAATGGGCCTTAAATAAACAAAAGGCATGTTCGAATATTCCTTGTTTATATCAACAATATACATGTGGGGTCGACAACCTTTTTTTACATCAATTGCCTCAGCAATTTGTTCTATTGTCTATAGTATTTTCTCATAGCAAATGACGTAAAAACGATCCCTTCCTTTGAATTAATCTAACGTAATATAACTAGAATAACCATCCTATTTCAAATATATAACGATATCTATTTAAACTCGTCTGAAACGCAAAATTAAGTCGAAATCTTATATTGTTCAATAAATACTTCCGTTTAAATGTCCGTTTTTTTTATTAGATTTTCTTTTCAAATCGTTTTCCCTGACCGTATTGCTTCATTTAAAGGTGACATTCCTAATTTCCATCGTTTTTCTTTCTTTTAAATATCAAACGTACGTTTTCCTCTGAATCTGGCCTCCTTTTGTTCTTCACGTTCTCGTTATGCAATTGAGTATCCCTACAGTAGCTTTTCCCACGTTTTCCAGGTCTTTTCTTTAATCTTCCGTTCATTATATTTCCTTGCTATTTTATTGCATCATTTTTTCAACATAATATGGATTTATTTGTTCGTTAACTGCGGTTGTCGATTCCTCTGTTGTACTCAATATTTACCTTTAAAATTAGGGTCATTGTACCAAATGCACCGAACGTGGGATTGTGTTTATCTTAAAGCGTATTGATCTCTCGGGTTGATGATGATTTTTACCCCATAAATATCAGACTAATGGTCTAGTCCAAAGTCCATCTCTTTGTCTTGAAAAAAGGTAACCTCCCCCTTCTCTGATTGGTAGATCAATCTTAAGTGTTTATAATTGGATCCCTCTGTGTTCTATTTATCAAAACTTGACATTAATTTAATAATTATAGATCTCTGCAGTCTCCATGGCCCAATCAAACTTAATCAGCTAGATGTCGCTAGTGTGTTGATTTCGTTATAATTCTGAATTATTATTTATTCATTCGTAAGGTGGAAGCTACTATATTTTCGTATCCACTGCGATTCATCACAGCCCCCCTATAGTTATAATTCCAGCGGTAAACACGCCTCCTAGTGTTAGTTGATGGAATTAAAACTAAACATAGGCAATCTAATTTTCTACAATTTTCTTTAAGTCTTCTTTATTCTTATTTGCATTTTTTTTTTTTTCGAAATTCTAACTGGTTGCGCGCCCCTACCTTTCACTATTTCATATCGTAGAATCCTGTTCGGTGTTCCTCTGAGCTGAAATCATTTTTCAATTTACTCTTGTCTACCCAATGGCCTATTTAAGTCGGCTAACTTACGTCAGTTGCTGTCCCTACTCTTTGTCCTACCCCCCTAAGATTCTTACCCCTATACCTTCCCCCCTATGACCCTTACTCCCTCTTCTTCATCGAGACGGTTTCCAACCTTTGATTTTCCTTATTCATATATATATATTTTTTTTTTTTTCGCGATTCTAGAATTCCACACGAATTTTTCTCGCAGGAACGTTTTAATGGCAACAATGCGCATATGAACATACACGTATTACACATATATGCACACATACACACCCCTTTTTTTTTTTTTTGAATGGGATCAACTTTTATGTAATCTCTTCATATGCTGTTCTTATTTATCTTTTATCTGAGGTTTATTTGATCTATGTTGTATGTTTACTCATCCGAATGCACTCCATAACGTTTACTATCTCATTTTTTTTTTTTTCGCACCGGCTGTGTTTGTTTATTTATTTATTTGCACGTATACACAATTGTATAATGTACCTAAACCCCGTTTTAAACAAGCCCCCCCCTCCTAAATTCGTATGCGTTTTAAACCACTCCGCTTATTTGTTCTTTATTGCAAATCGGAAATAAACCGGTCACCCGAGAAATATGCCAACCCTCAGTAAGGCTAAATTTCTAATTTATTCAGCTGACATCTATGTAATGGTGTATCTAAAGGTCCAATCCACCCCTGTTAAATGTTTGAATGCAACGATTTGAAAAGCTCACTTTTATGTTTTATGTGTAATATTTTATTTTATTTTTATCCGTCCTTTGCTTTGTATGTTATGTTGATTTTATTTATTTTTATGTCGCCGTGTCAAAAGAAGTATTTATTTATAAAATCCTTCAACTCGAAGGAACCAATAATACCCTCGACCACTATTAACATAAACAACGTCATTTGATTAACTATCTAAGTATCTCTTTATTATTTAAAGTAATATCTCGAGATGTTCCAATGCGAACATAACAAAGATTTATCTATTCTGTTACGAACATATTTATCAGTAAGACCACTTATGTTTGTGGCAACACAAACATACCCTCGCGACGATGTCTATTCAATCGCTTGTTTACATTCGGGCTTCAGTCAATGAACCAATTTGAATGATAATTTTATTGATCACCGAAGGAATGCGCTTTTATTTATATAACGGCTTTTTTTTTTCAATACGCACCACCCTTCTAAATCTGGGTCAACATTCCTAGGCGTTATGTGATTTATGATTTTTATCTGGTATAAGGCACGTTTTTCACTTTTCGTTTTAAAATATTTGGTTTTTGAGTTATTATTTTTTTTTTCGACTGTTTTATTTAATGGTACGTTTTTTTTTTCCACTTGTATCACGTTTAATGAAGATGTTTTAAAGGCACGTTTTTCACTTTTCGTTTAAATTATTTTTTTGATTTATTGTTATATTTCTACTGTATAATTTAATGATGCGAATTTTTTATTCCACTTGTTTTATGTAATCTGAAGTTGTTTTAATGGCACGTTTTTCACTTTTCGTTTAAAATATTCACTTTTTTTTTTCCAATTAATTATAATTTCATTTATTTGTTCATTCTATTTTATTTTTATAATATCTCAGAATTCTCTCAACTTGTAACCTTAACTCTCCTGGTCACGCAGCAACAGTTGTAATGGAGTGCCACTACTGGCTTTCGACTCCAATTGTGATGAACCCTACCTAGCTGATTTACTTTTCTAAGCTTCTACCTCGTAGTTTAAATCTCGTAGCTCCTGTCTCGTAGCCACGCTCATAATTCTACCCTTATGTCCTACTGATCACACCACTAGGTATGATGGCCTGACTCAACCCTCCTTTCGGTTTATTTCTACCTCAGGCTCGTGATTTCTAAACCCCTATACCTTATAATCTAGCTAAACCTACCCTATCTTCTTAAATCCCTGCGATTTTCTCACAGTAATCAAGATTTAAGATTTTTGTTCACATTATTTCTATAATCTGCGTTGTGTAAATTTTTTGTTTTAGATTTTACATCTGTTTGCATACTTAATATGCACACATATGTAGAGAAGATAATGTATTACGTGTGGTAACCCATAGATTCTTTTAGAGAAAGGGTGAGAATTTTCCGATCAATTTATTTATTATTATTTTAGAATATTTAACCGAGTTTGATAAACTACCCCCGCCCTAAACCTTGTGTCTATTTGATTTCCATAGGAATTTAGTGTGTTTATTTAATTCTTCCTATCACCGCTGATACATCGATAACATAAACAACAGTTAATAAATTAAACATTTCAAGAAAGCAAACCTTACCTTAGGATGATCGAACTCGAAGGTCCAGTTTTCTCAATTGAAGTCCTTGTCTGCAACTTCTCCTAACATAATGTGTTTGTAGTCATAGTTAGTGCTATTGGTTAGTATTCGCAAAATTGTTGAAAGAGCAGGAATGGAGGGATATGGGGAGGGGATAATATGTTTGCTTTAAAAAGTCGGCACCTCCGCTAACCAAGTGAAAACCGATGAACAACAATTCCAAACCGGATTCTCCCAAGTACGTTTGCTAAGCTTATCCTTAAGTCCGGGTTTTACTCTCTTCGACGAGCGTCTCTTGTTACGAAAGGGACTCTTCACGCCAGATGGGGGAATACCAAGTCTTCATGCCGTTTTTCTGCCTCACTCCGACTTCCATCTCCGCCGGATTGAATTTAACTCTACTGAGTCTAGAAGGGGTATTTCATGTCTTCCCTTATCATGCCTCTATCCGTTAAATGTGGCGTAAGCTTGTGACGGGCAGATCCTTCCTCCCACGTAACCGACCCAGCGTTACATTCCACCTCTGACTAGCTGACATAAAACTCACCTCGTGAACCTTATGTTTGCTTTCAGGTTCGACAAGACTCACGGTATGCAAATAACCTGTGGCTTTAATGCCGCGTCAGCGTACTGTCCGCATACGTCCTTCCTCTTCCCCGCATGCCCACCTCGACAATACCGCCACAAGATCAAAGCCGTCCGTTCGAGAAAGGTTGACACTTACATTTCCAGATGGCTCATACCTACATACAGAAGCCTTGAAGTTTACGTTCGAAGACAAGTTAGGATTCAGGACTGTATGAGTATTTGAACACCAGTGTTGTTTAAATGAGGTCACTAGCTCCTCGTGTGTTAGGTATTTAGGATAATGGGTATTTATGGGTTCTTGGATACCTACTTCCTATAAGAAAGATTTAAAAATGAGATAAATCAAGTCGACATTGAATCAATGACCTCCTGAATAATTGTGATGTGCTCTCTTAGAGTTTGAAGCTAGTCGCAGTACTTTACTTTGCGAAATTTTTGCATGCTGAATCAATGCTACCTATTGGCGATCGCTCTAGTAAAATCAAGTCGTTTAGAATTGAGTGAATTTAACGTCAATGTCGCCTTCACATATTGACCGCAGATTTCATCTCAAGCTATAATTGATAAACTTGTCCCTGACGTTAAGTTTTGTTTTGTTTATTCGTTAATGAATTTAGGTGACTGGGTCAATGGATGGCCTTGAACTCAAATCGAAATTTTTGTACACTATCGAAGGTCATATAACCATACCCTAATCGTGCTAGTGAAAAGAAACAATAGGTATTTATCTTACAAATACGCTAAGATACCAAAATTGGTTTAGTGATGCGTTTCTATCTAATTATGTGTTAAGTATTTGTTTAGCAACATTTCATTCCGTATGGGAGGTGTGACATGCGAATGCTAATAAATTGGTTAGTTATTTATTTACCCTTTCTTGGCGTTACGTCCATCAGTGTCAGGATATCCACAGGAACCTGTAAAAGCTTAAATATTGTAAGGACTCACCAAGCTCTAATGTCTTAATTTCAGCTCCACCGGGTTACTATCATCGGCGAGAAACTTATTAGAGCATCCATACTACCTGTGTAACTACTCATCTCCTTCCTTTCTCCTTTGAATAGATCTCTGATGTAAAAATCCTCACGTTTTCCTTTAATATCTGCCGTTATTATTGAAGAAGAACGATCCTATCTAATTATGTTAAGTATTTTCCAGATTTCGGATCAATTATTATTATTGCGTTGTCACCTAACGATAATTAATATCTCGTAATAAAATTTCCAACTTTCGACCTAAACGTAAATTTTTTATTTAATGAAACTTATTAGACTGTAATTTTCTTTATATAACCTCGGACTAAATAACTCTATTTTAACCTTCATAGAACAAATTTAAAGCAATTCAAACACACTATATTAAACTCCTCCCGCATTGAATTTGTAATTAATTAATTAATTATTAAATTTTATTGAATCGGAAATTATTGCAAACACTGATTTTAGATTTATTATAAGATCATACACTCCGTTAAATTGCACGATTAACCCTATCCGGGCACTTCACTCCCTGTTTTATCAAAGTATAAACTGATTGTAGACTCTATTTTACCACTGAAATTTTTAAGTATAAAAACTGATTCTAGATTCTATTAATTAATTACCAGGGTAATTCTCACAACATGCGCGACGTTTTAATCAACCTTGCCAGTTGTCGAAGGACCCCTTTTTTTTATTTTAATGATAAGTTGAATTTATAAATAGATATATTATTATTCAATGCTGTTATAAAATTCTTTAAACACTGTTGTTTCTTTTTAAATTCGCTACACTATATAAACCTTTTATTTTAATGACAAGTTGAATTTATAAATAAATATATTATTATTCACTGCTGTTATAAAATTCTTTAAACACTGTTGATTTTCTTTAAATTCGCTACACTATATAAACTTTTTATTTTAATGACAAGTTGAACTTATAAATAAATATATTATTATTCACTGCTGTTATAAAATTCTTTAAACACTGTTGTTTCTTTTTAAATTCGCTACACTATATAAACTTTTTATTTTAATGACAAGTTGAATTTATAAATAAATATATTATTATTCACTGCTGTTATAAAATTCTTTAAACACTGTTGTTTCTTTTTAAATTCGCTACACTATATAAACTTTTTATTTTAATGACAAGTTGAATTTATTGTAAAACTATATAAAACACTTTATTTAATTTTCAACACTCCACAGATTTAATCACGACCGTAATTTTTATAAGTCCCAGAATTCCCACTCCGAATTTTTCTAAGTCTCAAAATTTTACAACACTTAAGAAATTTTCAACTAATAACCGTTTTAGACGCTACGTCACGTAACTTCCACGTTTTAACCCGACGATTGGTCCCCGACGACTCCTTCACGACAACTCACACCGAAAACTCATCCCGATTCTTCTAAGTCCTAGGTTTTATATGTACCTCCAGGATTAGAACATCTTAATTACGCGTTCATTGATTTTCTAATTCAAACTCTAACAACTCGAGATTTCATATATCAATTCTGTTATATTCGTATCAACGTGTTAAGTCCGGCCCCTTTGATTTTAGAAATCTTCCGTCTCTTACGTAAATTGTTCCAGTGTCGAACCTACCATTATGTCAAATTTTGCCCCGTCGTTCCTTTGTCTTCAGGTCTTCATAATATGTTTTATAAACATGGTTTTAATCTTGTTTTTTTTTTCAATTTTGAACATTCCCATAAGTGATCTGCTAAAACTGTGTTTTAATTGGCATAAATATTAGGGAAAACGTAGATTCTTCGGTCTCCTAGTTTTAAACGCTAGTTGTCCTGTATAAATTTCCACGAAAATTATTTCTTTTCCCCTAGTCTACGTAAGCAATTATGTCTCAGAACCGTATTTCCATTATTTATGTGTCATATTCAACTTTTCCATTTTCCCACCCAATTTACCTTCAAGTAACGGCGTTTTTAACAACTATTCTTAAATGATTTTCCCTTCGTTGTTAATAAGGAATCATATCCTGGTTCCGTATCTACTCTACTTATAACGTTTTGAGTTTTTCCCATTTCCTTATCTGAGTTTTCCGGTTATGTCGGTTTTCCGTTCTCTCCCCCCACTCCTAACCCAATGATCCCTTATTGAAGTTTGACGTTTGCCTTTTTGCCGTGATTCCATCTCCCGCTAAACCCCTTTTTTCCCTTTTTGATATATTATTTATGGTGTTTTCCGGCCCACTAACTATTCCTATCCTGGGATATCTGTCAAGTTAACTACTTCGATCAAATTCCGCCCAATTTTCCATCTCTCTCTTGTTCAAAATCCCATAAACTGCAAGCCCTGACGTGTGTATACATTACGATTTCTACATACTTGGCGATAAATCCATTTTAATGTGTTTATAATTAAATTTTACGGAAATTCTATAATCTAAATACTAGGTAAGAGCAATGTTAATTTTTATGACCCTTTTTAATGGATAATGGGCCTTAAATAAACAAAAGGCATGTTCGAATATTCCTTGTTTATATCAACAATATACATGTGGGGTCGACAACCTTTTTTTACATCAATTGCCTCAGCAATTTGTTCTATTGTCTATAGTATTTTCTCATAGCAAATGACGTAAAAACGATCCCTTCCTTTGAATTAATCTAACGTAATATAACTAGAATAACCATCCTATTTCAAATATATAACGATATCTATTTAAACTCGTCTGAAACGCAAAATTAAGTCGAAATCTTATATTGTTCAATAAATACTTCCGTTTAAATGTCCGTTTTTTTTATTAGATTTTCTTTTCAAATCGTTTTCCCTGACCGTATTGCTTCATTTAAAGGTGACATTCCTAATTTCCATCGTTTTTCTTTCTTTTAAATATCAAACGTACGTTTTCCTCTGAATCTGGCCTCCTTTTGTTCTTCACGTTCTCGTTATGCAATTGAGTATCCCTACAGTAGCTTTTCCCACGTTTTCCAGGTCTTTTCTTTAATCTTCCGTTCATTATATTTCCTTGCTATTTTATTGCATCATTTTTTCAACATAATATGGATTTATTTGTTCGTTAACTGCGGTTGTCGATTCCTCTGTTGTACTCAATATTTACCTTTAAAATTAGGGTCATTGTACCAAATGCACCGAACGTGGGATTGTGTTTATCTTAAAGCGTATTGATCTCTCGGGTTGATGATGATTTTTACCCCATAAATATCAGACTAATGGTCTAGTCCAAAGTCCATCTCTTTGTCTTGAAAAAAGGTAACCTCCCCCTTCTCTGATTGGTAGATCAATCTTAAGTGTTTATAATTGGATCCCTCTGTGTTCTATTTATCAAAACTTGACATTAATTTAATAATTATAGATCTCTGCAGTCTCCATGGCCCAATCAAACTTAATCAGCTAGATGTCGCTAGTGTGTTGATTTCGTTATAATTCTGAATTATTATTTATTCATTCGTAAGGTGGAAGCTACTATATTTTCGTATCCACTGCGATTCATCACAGACATTATTGAAAAATAATAAATAGGTATGATCAAAAAATAATTACAAAAAGTACATAATTTTATTAGTTTTATCGTCACGCCTTTCAGCATTTTTGGATGCAGGTATAAATTGAAGCAACTTTGGAAGGAAATAAAATCGATATTAAGTTATAATTTTAAAAAGCTGGTACTGAGAATACCTTATCTTTCTCTTTGGAACCGCCCTGTACGATCGTAAGAACATCTTTCGACGAAATGTGGATTTTCGTCCGCTGGCTGGTTATGCGCTCTTAATATGAATATATGTTTATTAATTAAATGAAATTCTTCCAACAAATTGTCGCGGAACCCCTATTCAGGTTCAGCGAAACCCTAGTGTTCCGCGGAACACAGTTTTTGGAAACCCCGGATAGATTAAATGTAATTTATCAAAACTAATTTTTTTTATTTTTAACTTTATGAGTAAAAACTCGAATTATAATATTTAATTAAATGAAGACAATATTAGCGAAACTCAATCAAAATCTCAAGACAGAAAAATCAGAAAAAGATATTGGTTCCACTGTAGAACCAATATCTTTTCTGATTTTTCTGTCTTGAGATTTTGATTGAGTTTCGATAATATTGTCTTCATTTAATTAAATAAAAAATAAAAAAACAAAACTAAATTATTAACTAACTAACTTATTTTAATAATAATTCAAAATTATTAACTTATTAAAATAAAAATTCAGTAAATTTTTTTTGGGCCGTACCATAATTTTCATCCTTACCATAATATGAACCTTCATATTTACCAAACGGTTCTATAAATCTTTCCTGCAAACCCAAGTTTGATTTAGTTCGAGGAAAACCGTTTTTATGATTCGAACGCTTTTCGACGTCAGTTTCCCTGTTAAAGTATCTGCCGATAAATATTAATACAAGGTTATTTATTTTATATGAAAGTCAACCATTTTATATGAAGTTGGTACCTAAGCACTCCAAATAACGTTATTTTTACCGAATTTTTGAAAAATCGAATAATGGAAATACAAGATTTACCGGCAAAAGGGATAAACAAAAAAATTATTTTATGAATTTAATTATAAATGTCTCATATTACAGAGAAAACTGACTACATAATAAGCCTATCGTATTAATTTTATTTTATTGTATGCTTATATGTACAGCGCCCTTGAGGTGATTTTTCACGAAAACGGCGTTCTATAAATCAGCCAAATATTATTATTTTTATTTATAATATACTGTATTATCGAGTGTGCACCAAAACTTATACCGCGAAACTTTAGGGGTTATTGATTGATTGTTCTTGAAAAACTTTTTGTTAGTAATGCGCCAATAATTTTTTTTTAATAAATTAATTAATTTATTATATGGTTTAAAAAGCGTCCTTTCAAAAATCTTTTATAATATAATTACCTACCTACATATTTCTTCGCACTCAGTCAGCTTTTCTAATTAAGATATGATTTTTTTTTTTGCGGAAACTTCACTGGTTAATGCACCCACGTAATATGTAATTAACTTAAAATATGTACAACTGTTTGTTTCCCTAATAAACAAAAACAAAAAACAAAACAAAACAAGAAATGAGAGACTGGTTGTTTCGTTATCCGATAACTGCATTACTAATATTTTTTGGTAATTAGAAGTTAAACGACAAGAATTAGAGGTCCGCTACGTTTGGTGACTTGGCAGGGGTGCCCGAGTTCATGGGGTGAGGTCCGTCTAAGTCTCGGCGGCGAATGTGTTTGCCCACCTGCTGTGTGGCGGGCCGGATTGGGAGATAATTATTGAGGGAGTTCCTTTGACATCTCCAGCCGTATTCTCTCGGAACATCACCGCCCACCGCAGTGGGAGGGATGGATTTATATATCTGTTGCTCCTGGACACACTGACCCCAGATTCCTACCCATACCTTACACCTTTTTCCTTCCCAGAACTTCAACTCCTTTCTTTCCCTAAAAAGACCCTCCATACAGCTTCCCCAAAGATCGCATAGGCCCTGAGGGAATTCTTTTTTCCTCAGGGCCTCCTGTATGGAAAAAAATGCTTCGTTTGAAAAACCATGTTAGTATTAAGGCTCACTTCTACGACTTGTTCTTTTTGCCGATTCCCGATTTAGCCTCTCTGGGTTTCCTCCCTCCTACAATATTGGTCTCTTCATGACCCATATTTACTTCTTCCTCTCCTCAGAAAGTCCCTCCACACAGCATCCCTATAAATGACATCCCTGAGGGAAATTATTTTTCTCTTAAATGAATACCTTGCACTAGTCCTGGCTGCTCCCGTCTGGAATCAGTGAGATGTATGTTGTGAGGCTGAAGGTGGTGGAAAGGGGAAGGAGATGAGGTAGAGTAAGGTTAGAGTGTACCTAGCTTTTCAGATCTGGTCACCAAATACTGCTAAATCTATTTCAAGCAATGTTTCAATTCTGAATTGTGGTCCTACACCAGGGCGATACTGAGAGTATCTTCCTCCACTCTGAAACGTAGCGCAAGTATACCATATATTATTTCAAAGAAATTAATTGTGAAATTTCACAAATAAATAAATAACACAAATAGTCATGGAGTCAAGAGCCATACTCCTCGATCATAGAGTCTGTTAAATGTTAAAGGCCATCTATTAGAATTGCTTTAATTAATTATAATACTGCATTAGTATAGTTTTCTTGTATTATATTATCATGAAAACCGTTTTTCTTAGAATTTTTATTTCTTTTGTATATTCAATAATTTTATTATTAAATTAATAAAAACAGTTTATTTATAAACAAATTCTGCTGGTTATTATTATGCGTGACAGCTGTTTCGCCTTCTTAGGGCATTATAAAACTGTTTTATAATG
This sequence comes from Limnephilus lunatus, assembly GCA_917563855.2. Classification (NCBI taxonomy): domain Eukaryota; kingdom Metazoa; phylum Arthropoda; class Insecta; order Trichoptera; family Limnephilidae; genus Limnephilus; species Limnephilus lunatus. Next base: position 86,104,838 of record OU830594.1, on the reverse strand, counting down.
CCCTCAGAAGGCGAAACAGCTGTCACGCGTAATAATAATTACCGGCAAAACTTGTTTATAAATAAACTGTTTTTATTAATTTAATAATAAAATTATTGAATATATTAAAAAAATTAAAATTAAAATTAAATTCTACACATTAAACTTGATAACAATAAAAAAATAAAGTTTTTATTATAATTATAAAATCAACAAGAGCTGTATTTTATTAAATACATGATTTATTTTCGCCTACAATTGTATTTTCATTGTGTGCCACAAATTTTTGAAATACTGGAAAAGTGGGTTTTTATAATAGCCTTCAAATAAATATTTTTCATACATCATTTTCTTCATCCCATAATCAAAAACTAACTATGCACAACATTCATTTCTCAGAAGGTCAATTAACTGAATGTTTATTTAAAAAAGCTTTTAATTACGAACCCTCTACCCCTGCTGTGTGTTATTTTCGCATTTTCATTAATTTTTTTATTCTTGTTCATCTTTAAAAATCATCAAATGTTTTAAAAATGTGTTATTTTTGCAAAGAAACATAGTTTAATTTACTCTAATGTAAAATGGTAATATTTTTATTAAAAAACTCCACTTTATGTTTTTTAACCATCTGTGTTTTTCTGTACATAATATGAATTTTATGCGGAAACTTAGCTAGTTCATGTAACAATGCATCACTTAATTATTTTAATAAAACATGCATAACTGTTTATTTCCCTAATAAACTAAAATTAAAAGTACATAAACCTCATCACTGCAATAGAAATCAAACTCACAACCTCGTGATACAGCCAAACTATAAAATTCTATTTGTTCATATGAAGCAGTTACTTTGTGATGTAACATTATAATTTAAAATAAAACAATAACTTTGTAAACACCACTTTGATTTTTTATACTTTATGCCGACCGGGTTTTGCTGCAACCGTAGCTTCTTCAGGGCAGTACAATCTCTACTAAAATTAATTTACATGTGTGTTATAGCTAATACATTATTTAACTAAATGGGCTGGACTCCTCAAGTAACGGAGGAAGTAGGTATAGGTTTAGATAGAGAATTGGGATGGAAACGGGCGTGTTTTTTGTCAATAGGGAACAATCTTATTTTGGGACTTTTATTTAAATTTAGATGGTTATTAAATACCTTACTATAAGTGTTTATGGCTTTCCTTATTTCAAGTGCTTCTAAATTGTCTAGCCTAATAGCGATGTTGTTTTTAAGAATTAGTGTGGCGCCTGTCTTTTAATCAAATTTATGGTCTTTTTTGATCAAGTGGTTTGCACATTCCGAAAATCCAGAGCTTTGTAAACATCTAAGGTGTTCTTTTACTCGGGTGTTTATATTGCATGCTGTTTTACCTATGTAAAAAAAGGACAATCGCTGTATTGGAGTGAATAAATTCCCGTTCCCTTCCCAATTCTCCATCTACACCTATACCTTCTTCCTTCGTTACTTGAGGAGTCCAGCCCATTTAGATAAATCATGTTTTAGCTATAACACACATGTAAATTAATTTTAGTAGACATTGTACTGCCCTGAAGAAGCTACGGTTGTAGCAAGACCCGGTCGGCATAAAGTTTAAAAATTAAAAGTGGTGTTTACAAAGTTATTTTTTTTATTTTAAATTATAAAATTCTAGTTTCATACATTCTTGCATTACCTAAACATGACTATTTTCATGATCATTCGATCTTCTTACAACATCCCTGACTACTTCCTACATCTACGGCGCGTAATTCAAGGTCCCGATACAACACCCCCTTCATACAGCTGACGTACGTGTCCAAACCATCAAGGCGTCTCTTTCTTAAGTTTGTTCATTACGCTTACGTCGGCATTCCTTTTGAATCTCCTCATTTGCAATTCGGTCAGACTGGGCTTAGAGACATAAGCCTGTAGCCGGCATACGAAAACATCAAGTTAATTCAATTATTTATACAACGTTATTTTGACTTCTCTGGAAGCAGGCTCTTCCAATCTACGGGTTGCAAAATGTTCTTTTTTTGGATGGCGGATATGGGTACCGCCGACCCGGAAACCAATTATTTCATAACCAACACCCCTACCATAGGTCACGCCAAGAGGTTCACTACGTTTGGTGACCTGGGCGGGGTGCCTGAGATAATGGGGTGAGGTTTGTCTAGATCTTGGCGGCGGATGCATTTGCCTACTTACTACTTGGCGGGTCGGATCTGGAGAGACTGATTGAGGGAGACCTTTTGACTTCTCCAAACGGACCCTCACGACCCATCTCCCTCCACGGCAGTGGGATAAATGTATACATACGTCCGTCGTTCCTGGACTTACTGACCCCCAGATTCCTACCCACCCCTTATACCTTTTTCCGTTCCAGAACTTCCTTTCCTCCCTTTTCCGTAAAAGACCCTTCGCACAGCATCCCCAAAGATGAAATAGACTACGAAGGAAATGGTTTTCCTCAGTACCTTCTGTACGAGCTGATCTAAATGAAATCAAATATTAAATTATTTTTCCCCTTTTTTATGGTAAAAACTCAAAATGGTAAAATTTAATAAAAAATATTAACGACTGTCTAACGAAAATGAGAAACGAAAAAACAAGAAATTGAACCCCGAACCTTTTCCTTGTCGAAAAAGTGCTTTAACTACTGAGCTAATCCGACCACAGTTGTATCATACTTTGACTGAGAACTACCAACATTATCATCATTTTCTTAACCAATATACTGCTTTCATCATCATAACGCATTATAAACGCAGCCATATACAGATAGCCACCATGTACAGATAGCAGTCACGTACAGATAGCAGTCACGTACAGATAGCGGTTATATATCTCTAGATAGCAGTCATATACAGATAGCAGTCATATATAGATAGCAGTCATATATAGATTGCAGTCATATACAGATAGCAGTCATATACAGTTAGCAGTCACTTCAGATAGCAGTCATATACAGATATCAATCATATACAGTTAACAGTCATACACAGATACCAGCAATATGTGTTAGCAGTGATAAACAGGTAGCAGCCATATCTAAGTTTAAAAAAGTCCAGGTAAAGCAATGTTGTTGTTCTCAGATCTTATTTGATATTTAGTCAATTTAGTAGTCACCATTAAATTTCGTGTAACGGCGAGGAACGCAAGACGTTATGTAACATTTTTTTCTGCAACGAACTGGGCAACTAGTTGGGGCTTTATTTTGATATATTTAAGGACCCCTTTTATCGAATTAAACATAACTTTACCAGAGCTACGTTGAATCCTCCAAATTATATCCTTTCTTGAATCCTACATGTTTCACTGTTATTTTTTTTTCTTTTAAGTTTATCAATTTTACATTACTTCATGTTTTGAAAATTGATTTGTGAAATTTTCGGTAGCTCATTACTCACTAGGTATATTTGTTGGATGTTGTGTGCTGTGTCCTATTTTATATTTAAGGTCATTTAGCACTGAACCCTTTTAATTTTCTCATTAACCTAATCTTGATGTGTAGAGCCTTTTACCTTAAACTTTCATGTCTATGCCACCTCTTACTAAAATATTGCAATGAATGTCTATAATCTCTTTTGTCTGTAGCCGCGTCAGCTTTCTATTTTTGTCTATAAATAAGCTTGTTGATGATTGCAATGTAATTTTTTTCTCTATTCTCTCGATTCAATTCAGTTCTCGAATTAACTACAAATCGCCAGTCAAGTGGTCAGAATCAAACTCTCTCTCTGTAAATTTATTCGCTGAATAAAACAAAGTTTATAACAATGTCCAGTACAAACATGGGTGTTTTACTTACAAAAGGATAACCTCTCAAACATTAAATCTCTTTCATACTGTACGCCAATCTTTGGCGTGGAAACGAATGAAGTCATCAAAAGCAGCACAGTTTACGCCTGACTGCAGATTTCTTGAGAACACGACCCAGGACGCTACGCATGTTATTATAATCTATGTAGAAGCCTTGCTGGGCGTAAAACCAAATAAAATAAAATCTAGGTGATAAAAAAAAATCAATTAAAAAACAAATAACTTCGCAATTTTTAGAAATGCATCGCAACACTTTATTTTAGAGATAATATAATTAAGTAAGTCAGAATGACTTACCAACTGACTAAGGTGTCATAGCAAAAGTGAGGAGGATCTGAAAACGTAGCGAAAGGTTCCACCAAGTTTAAGAATCCCTATTCTAGAGGTGAAACTCCAGAAGGCTTACCCAGATCTAAAAGGTCGGTCACTCGGATTTTTTTAGTTGGATTTGCCCAAAAGTCATGACCTCGAAATCAATATTTTTAGGAATATTTAATAAAAAAAGGTTAAAGATTTTTAAATATACTACAGAAGATGAAATCAAAAAAAGGAAATGGTATTTTAATGAGTGAATGTAAGTAAGTCTAAAGTCATGGTGTTTGAAAGATAGAGTACGAAAACAGTATGCAATATAGTTATGAATGATGAATACCTGGAGCAGGTGGATGACTTTGTGTATCTGGGTAGTATGTTTACAAGAGATGGGAAGGCTGATAGAGATATTGAAAGAAGGACGAATGCCGGTAACTCCATTAATGGAGGACTGAATGCCGTTGGCGCTAATAAAAAAACTGGCAAAAGAAGCGAAGCTATCAGTCCCAATGGAGTCCTGGTACCTACCCTGATTTATGAGGCATGGAAATGGCATAGGAAGGATGAAAGTAAACTGAACGATTTTGAAATGAGATCCCTGATGATCGTGTGAGAAATATGGATATCTGCAAAGAATGTAAGGCTGATGTAAGCATAATGAGTAAAATTAAGAATGAAACCCTCAGATGGTTTGGGCATGTAGAGCGAATGAACGAAGAAAGTAGTGTAAGATGAATATACGACGCAAATGTGAATGGTAGAAGAAGTCGTGGACGCCCGAGGAAGATATGACAAGATACTTGAGTTGGGCCATGTCCAAAGTCAGAAAAATATAAGAGTATGTATGAAACGATGTATTATGAGTGTGAGTGAAGCAAGGAGTGTGTGCCAAGACCTTGTTGTTTTGCGGTCCGTCTTCTCTTCATTTTATAAAATTAGACGACAAAACTACCTCTCATTTAAATATACTTCACTAGAAACTTGCGCAGACCCGTGGAAAATCACTGGATATTATAATTGTAGGTTTGATAATAAAATGTAAGATAAATAATAACGTGTAATAAGTTTGATAATAAGTGCATGTTAGCTAAAAACACAGACTCTTAAAAAATCACCTAACCTGACTTTATTTATAAGTTACAAACATAAGAAATTTTATCTAAATAAATTAACCGGTCAGTGGCTTTATGAGCATCGCATTTAGGTCCCACCTGGGCGTTACGTGTTCGATTCCTCGGCTGGCTAAGTACTCCATCACGGCACAAGCCACGTTTTCCGCTTAGTGGGAGATTTCATACATTGCTGGGTTATTCGTAACCTCTGTTACGTGTTCTTCGTATAATTCTTATTCGTGCCTCTACGATTAAAAGGTGATTTCGCGGGATCGAATCCCCTTCGTTGCAAATACATTTTATTTGAATAATTTGTGTTATTTCACAATTCAATTATTTAAAATAATATATAGTATATTTGCGGCATTTTCCAGAGCGGAAGATACTGTTAGCATCGCCCTGGTGTAAGACCACCATTCAGAATTGAAAAGTTGCTTGAAATGGCTTTAGCCGTCTTTGGTGACCGGATCTGAATAGCCAGGTATTTCCCCTAGAGCCTTTTAGGGTTATATATGACCGGGCGTCCATGCATTACAAAAGTATTTTTATATGCTGATGTGATTTTTTTTTAATGTTGTTATGATAAATATGAGCCTGAAACACCCATCTACATTAAAAGAACATGTCACCGACGGGACTTGAACCCGCTTCCTTCTGATATCTGGTCAATTGCTCTGACCACTGAGCTACGTCGGCTTATCTCCTACCCGCCAAATAATTCAAAATATACTAGTGTTTCATTCAAATTTAATGCTTATTACATTTTCCCGACTGCAAACAACCAACTTTTTTTACCAACTTATAAGAATTATTACCCTTTGTGCTATGCACACATAATCTTGTCTTAAACATTAGTTTATCAATTAAAAAATAATAATTTAAATATGGGTTTTAACTGTAAGAACTCCTATCTCAGATGTGGGCCTTGTGTGGGCAGCTGTGTGATATATTTGGTGTGAGCAGGGATTATAAAGTTAAACATTAAGGTGCTTTAACATGGACCAATCTGTATATATTTATTAACATAAATATATGCACGAATAAAATGATATAGTGTTGATGAGGGCTAGACTATAAAATTGACTGGGCAATTAATAATGGAGCGGCAGTACCATAGGTTTGTTGATCCAGTGAGTTGACGCTCGTGTGTGGGCGATCCAATTTGCAGCTACTTTTAACAGCAATGTTTTTTTTTTAAATATTAATAGCATACCTTTACCTGAAAGATAATTTACCCATGTTTTTAAAACCTTTTTTTTAATTAAAAAAAAAATATATGTAAACCACATTTTAAATACATTTAACACACATAATAAACTGGAAAAAAAAAACATTGAAATATTGAAAAGCCTAAGGGGTTAATCAGTTGAGTTGTATTATTCTTTTGTGATACCCGTTTTAGACCAAATGTCACGAATTTGAAAAGCAACTCTTTGTGATATTTCCACTACGGTCGGTTCTTTTCACCTTATTTCCGGTTTCAATTCACGTTTGACCCGAAGGTTGTATTTCATGACGTCACTTGGTATGTGGTTGATAGGAGGCTCAACTTTGGGCGTGCCAAATGTGGGTTGATTTATCATATTTCTTGTCTTTATTTGAATGTAGAGAAAAATATTTAAAAAAATGTAAAACATAGTAAATAATAGAGATCTCTAAATATTTCAATTTCGACCAACATTTGACTTTGGAAACCACCACTGGGCTAGAACTTCCAAATTCTTAAGCCATGTATTCATTGTAAACAATGTTTTGGAAACAAAGTTAATGAAACTACACGTAGATGTTTACAGAAACCATGTTTCGGGAACTTGGCCGACCATGCTCAGTTGTTTCAATTCTATTAATTTAAAAACGATGTTATCGTCCCACACTACCTTCATGTTTATAAACAACTGAAACACACGTCCACACTTGTAAACAGCTATTGCGAAATTGATTTTTTCCGTGCTCTCCACTCCAATCGGGGAGCACAGAAACATCGCGAGAAACACGTAGTGCTTCAAAAAAATATTAATTTTTTTCAGAAACCCGTAGATTTTGTTTCTGAAATAGTATTTATAAACAATCGTTTCTAAGTGAATACACGCCTTTCGTAAACCTCCTTGATTCTATGAAAAGGTGGGTGGTTCATCTGGTTGACAATATTTTGTTTGACGCAGTGTAGATGTAGTGAGTCCATTCTGCAGATATTGCAATAGAGCATGTTCAATGGAGCGTCTAAGAACTACCAACATTATCTTCATTTTGTTAACGCATATTGTTATTACCTGCTATCTTTATGTATGGCTGGCTAGTTCCCGGCATGCGTTGCTATGCCACTTATTCCTTTCCCGCATCCTCTTCCCCTCACGAGTTCCCACTCCGCCTTCCCTCCCCACTCCCCTCTCCCGCTTCCCCCTCACCACGAACTCCCCTCTCGAGTTCCCATCCTTCCTGCCGATTTCCCATCTCCCCTCCCCCATTCCATACATTCGGTCCCTGAACATTCCGTTTTCAAACATCTTGCGTGCAACCTATTGCAATTTTTTTTTTTAATTTCGTTTGGCCAGAGCTCACCGCTTCTTTTATATAAACCTTGTCCTGACAATAACGAACACAAAAATTGTTTATCCAATTTGGTGCAGTCGTTCGGAAGTTATGCGCGTACATACATTTCGGCGATTCATTTTTATTTGTATAGATTATATAGAAGATAGATAGATAGATAAATAGATTGCAAGATTCGAGCCCAAACTGAATGCTTTCTAAATACTCTCTTATTTTTTTGATATTTCTGTTTTCTGATTTTCGATTGAGTTTTGCTAATATTGTCTTCATTTAATTAAATATTTGGTAGAATTTGAGGTTTTACTCATTATGTTAAAAATAAAAAAAATGAAATTAAATAAATAATTAACAATAATAATAATGTAATTATTCCTTTAAACTGTGGAATTAGAGTATCCCTGTCTATACGTGAGGTGTCATATAAACAAGTAAAGAATTGTGTAAAAAGTCTTCTATGTTTGGGTTTTTAACTTAAACCTTCTAGAACACAAAAGAAAATCATCTGAATACTGATCAAAAGTTTTCATTTGTATTTACAATGGAAAGTAATAAATCTACAATGTGACTTGCAAAACAAAGGCTTAGGTAACCCATCAATTTAACTAATGTAGCTATAATATTGTGTTTAAAGACAATGAAGATATCGTGTGGTCTAGACATAGACTCGGTGAAATATGATTATCCATAGACATGTTCATTGTTCACGGTTATACCTATTAAAATTATTATAGTTAAATTAGTTAGTTCAGGTAACAACGTGATACAAACGTCTTTAAAATCCTCTCAGACCTTTGTGCTTAAAATAACCCAATAATGAAACAATGTTAATTTTGCCGAAACCAGGACATCAAGGTCAAGAAATGCTTTAACTTGTATGTATTTTAAGGGAAAATTAACATACTATTTTTTATGAATTACCTAAATTACAAAGTACCTATGCGATTTAGAAACAACTTGGTTATTGCACAAAACCGTCATTTGGGGTATGTATGTTACTCACCTTAGGAACGAGTGGTAAAGATAACCTACTTAATTCTGTGCAAATGAGTGCGGTCCGTCTGATTAACAATAGGTTGTTTACAGAAACAGAACGGTTTTCATACCTATTGCACAAGCTGAAAGACTTTTCACATTAAAGAACCTGCTCGAAGGAGCTAGCAGCATTGACCCCTTGGGCACCAGGGCACGCATGCAAAACTCGACAAACACGAGCGGAACACACGTTAAAAGTTCATATTAGTTTTCCCGCCTCACAACACTGTGGGTAGCGATATTGTTTCCTTATCCTTACACTGTCCATTCTGGAAAAAATTCACAATAGGCTTTTGACAATCTGCCTACAACGAATCTTAAGATACTTTGGAGACATTTCTCGCCAAACTTCAACTTGGAGAAATTCATTTCACTGGAAGGCAGAAGAAGCAGAGGAAGGTAACATTGGTTTGGCATTGGTGAAGGAGCAACCAAGTATCATCGGCGCGCGGCGCGGCGTCTGGTACTAGAGTGTCGACGGCTCTCCACGTAGAGCAGAACCCAGAGGAATGGAGAATTCTTGTCCACCGCGGAAATTGGAATACGGGTCACAACCTTCAGCAATGAGGAGCCGACTTGAGAAAAAAGAAGGCACTATTCAGACAGGGGCACTCTTGTGAGGTGTAAATTTTTTTTTTAAATTAGTCAAAAAGACATTTTGAATCCTTGAATTTTTTTTGACAGGTTAAAAGTTTAAAAATAATTAATCCCAATATATTTGTATCCACACCAGATTGAACCGAAACCGGTTGGATAAAGAAATAATAATGTGTTATTAACATAAACTTATATTACTATATCATTAAAGAATAAGATAACAATAATAATCTAAACGAAAATATGAAAGAGATCAAGACACAAAAAACAGAAAAAAGACAATTGTCGCAACCGGGACTCGAACCCAGACCTTTCGTCTAACCGGGACGTGCGCATTAACCAATTTCGCTATTGCCACCTTCTGTCAAACCGTCATATTTGTCAATCTTGTACTTCAAATTTTAGACTCTATATAATAATAACAATAATCTATATAAATATAAATTAATCGATGTACGTACGGCATGTACGCGCATAACTTCTGAACGACTGCACCAAATTGGATAATTCTTTTTTTTGTGTTCGTTATTGTCAGGAAAAGGTTTGTATAAAACAACTGGTGGGCTTTTGCATTATGAAATATGTATAAAAAATTACAATAGGCGGCACGCAAGCTGTTTTTTAAACTGAATGTATCGGGAAAGAATTAATGGAATGCGTGAAGGGGAGTGGGGTGGGGAACCCGGGTAAGGGGTTCGAGGGAGGGGGGAGGAAAACCTGGGAGGGGAGGGGAACTCGGAAGGGGGGTTCGCGGAACGGGGGAAGGGGGGAGTGTTGTGGGGAGAGGGAAGGTGGAGGTGGCAGAGTGGGAGCGTGAGAAGGGAAGGGGATGTGAGAGAGAAAGGGGAGGTGGGAGAGGAAGGGGGGGCAGAAGGGGAACGAGACGAATGGGAAAGAACAAGCAGGGAAAAACAATTTATTGATTAAATGGCATAGCAACGCATGCCGGGTACCAACTAGTTAACAATTTTATATTTAACTAATTATTTTATTATATATGATAGAAATAATCTTGAAAAGTTTTTTTAATATTATTGTGATTATTATTTAAAAATAACCTTTTATTCGAGCAAAGCAATTCCTGTCACTACTTCTACCGGAATATTTCAACAATTGTTGCAGTCCATCTTATCAGTCTACTCATTTGGAGAAATGGCATGATCGTCAGTAAATGAATAATTTATTTCGTAAGCCTTTTCAAATTCGCAATAATCATTGGTCCATAATTAATGTGAAAACTAAGTAAAATGAGAATAACTACCTACGAAATAATAATTAAGTTATTTTAGATGGATAGTCTGGGTATCCCGTAGACTTTGTTTTGAATAATGTAAGCTTGTTTGGAAAGCTCTTTAGAACGTGATTCTATTGGAAAGTGAGAGGATATTTCCCTAAACTAATTATTCTATCAGGTTCTATAAATCAACTGAATCCCACAATCTCACATTTAATCTGCCTGACCGTTGAAACTAATGGTCAGAAGGCTATTAATTTCGAAACTACTTACTAAATTACTTGACCATCGTAAATGTATACATTGCTTGTAATATTTTTATGGCCTACTAACAAGTAACATATTTATTTTAGCTGAATACCGCGAAAGAGTTTTAGTCAACTGTCTGGAGCTGGTGGGACTATGGCATTGTCATTTCGGGTGTTGTGAAGATAAAGACAGTACGAACAAGAAGAGGTGTGAGACGGTTAGGTTAGGTTATAGCTAGCTATTCAGATCAACAAACACTACTTTCTATTTTACGAAACATTTTGATTCCCATAGAAAAGTATCTACCATTTTTTTAACATCAGCTCCACACAGGAGGCCCTGAAGAAAATAATTCCACTCAGGAACTGTGCCATCTTTGCGGGTTGGAGGGTTTTTTTAGGAAAGGAAGAAGAGGACGGTCAGAGAAGGAAAAAGGTATGCACGATGGGTAGGCATCTGGGGCTCAGTATATTCAGGAGTGACGAACATATGAATTCATCCCGCCCACTGCGGTGCAAAGTTATGGGTCGATAAAGTCCTGCTAGAGTGGCCCAGAGGTCTCCCTCAACCACTCTCTCCCAATCCGGCCTGCCACGCAATTGGTGGGCAGAAGTATCCGCCGTCAAGACACGGACAAACCTCACTCCCATGAACCTGGGCATCTCGGTGAGGGCTATCAAACGTAGCGAACCACTAGGAGCGATCTATGGCAAAAGTGTTGGCGATCCAATAAATGGTTACCGTGGCGGCGGTACCCATACAAGATTGAAACAAATTTATTTTTTATTTTGTCAACAGTGATTTACATCAAAGCTTTCACAGATACAATTACACTAAACATGGTTGATGCTATCACTAATTAAAGACAAACACAACATTGATAATATAATACTTACATATGTATACAATCATTACATTATATTAATAAGTTTTTGCAACAAGTTTTTAGAACAATAATATTATAATATAAGTTTAAAGGCTTAGTTTATAGGTTTATAAGTTTATATAACAATATAAAAGGGAGATTTAAATCTTGCTAAGAGAAGATTTGAAGTTGACCAATGTTGACATTTTCAAATTAATGGAATGTTTTTTATAAGCCTCATTAAAATTACGGCACATTCTTGATAAAGCTAAGTCATACCCAAGCTTAGTTCGATATTTTTTAAATATGTAACTGAACATAATTTATAAGTCGTGAACCAATTCTAGGAACATTGAACCTGATTTGATGAAGTAGAAAAGGGCAGTTTATTAAACCATTAACAATTTTGAAAAGAAAATTTAAATCTGTATTTAGTCTTCTCTTTTCAAGGGTGCGTACATTGTAGAATTTTAGTCTATCGGTGTAGTGAGGAAGTGATCGAGCTCGCTTATCGGAATACGCTAGGTGGTACATAAAATGTTTTTGAACTCGCTCTATTCGCTGAATGTGAACTTTGTAGGTTGGACTCCATACAGCACTTGCGTACTCCAACACGTTGCGGGTGAAGGAATTGTACAGTGTTATTTTTGATATGGGGTTTTGAAAATGTTTACTATTTCATTTGATAAATCCTAGCATTTTCAAGGATCTAGAAATGATGTTGTCGATATGAGGTGTGAAAGTAAGTTTTTTTATCAAATAACACGCCTAGGTCCCGAATGGTTGCGACTTCCTGGAGTTTAGTACCGTCGATAAAATATTGAGTTGGAAAGGATTGTGTTTACGTGTAAAAGTTATGTGAACACATTTTAAAGAATTTAGAAACATTCTATTGTTGTTGCACCACTTTGAAACTCTGTTAATATCATTTTGGAGAAGTATTGAGTCTAGCGATGTATGGATAATTTTGAATATCTTACAATCATCAGCAAACAACTAAATTTCAGAATCCAAAATAACATCGCACAAGTCATTTATAAAAACAAGAAATAAGATTGGGCCCAAATGGGACCCTTGCAGCACTCCAGATGGCACGTCTAAACCTCTTGACTCATAGCTATCAAATACTACTCTTTGTATGCGGTCAGTTAGATAGGAGTAAAACCAGTTTAGCAAGGTACCATGAACACCCATTTGTTTAAATTAAAGTAGAAACTTTCGTATTGAATAACCAAAAGAAGCGCGTGGTACTAATCATCTATGTTACCAATATCTTTCACAACTCAGTATCTTTGATATAAGGACAAGTCGATCATCCAGTTGATTAGTCAGACATCTCCAAATACTAAGTTTTGTGATAATGAGGAATGCAATAATCGAATGCTAATCATAAATCAAATATTATTTGCACGGGACTTATTATACATATTAAAAACGGGAAGCATAACGGTCCGGTACATTAGTATGACATTTTAAAATATCTCACTAGTGATCCACAAAACATCAAAAAATTGTTTTATTCACTACAAGTTTTTCTGCATTATTTTTTACGATGTTTATGAGTAATCTGAGTATTGTACCAGATAAAAGATACACTCTTACAAACACATGACTGCATACTCAACTCAAATTTAAACAATTGAGGTTTTTTTTTAATAAACCGAAAAGAAATACAAACATTCCCGGGTTACGAATAACCGTTAATATTTGAAAATCTCCTACCACATTAATATGTATACCTAATATCGCATAATAAACGAATATTATTCAGAGCCTGCAGTTCACATGCGATAGAAATGAAACCTTCAGTAAACTAAAGTAGAAAAGAGTGGGGAGGCTGTGAATCGCCGCCCAAAGAGGAGACTGATAGGCTACGAAGAACCGTACAAAGTGGAAACTGATTATACTATCTCATTCTCTCGCAATCCTACAGACGTATGTGTTTATCTTCTTTTAGTGTCGCTATTTTTCGTTTCATTAAGTTTCAAATCACAACGATGCTAAAGAGGTTTTCACTTTTTCACAAAAAATTCCTCTAGAAAAAATACAAATTTCTAAGACATAAGAAAATTGAAGTGTTCCTTAATTAAGTTGTATCTAACAAAAACTAAATTCAATTATTCTTAACTTTAATGTATTTACAAAGCTAGCTGATGGTATTTATAATTCATTGAAAATACAACGATAAAAACGGGTAGGGTTCTGTCAGATTCATTAAAAACTTTTGAGTCGTTAATTGTCTTGTTCAATCAGTGATTTAGTGTGCTTGTTTAAATTGTAACGGAGTTGTGTTTGATTCATTGCCAAAGTTTCTGTTCATCAATACATAAATTATTGTTGATTGATTGAGTATCTTTTGGTTCGGAGAATTAATCGAAAAGCGAGTTTTGCTTGAGTCTAATGTTGTGGAAGTCGAAAAAGCTCAAAAAACGTTCGGGATTTCTTTTGATTTTTTTTCGGGTTGGTAAATAGTTGTTTTATTGTTAAAGTTTTTTTATTAACCAAGATATGAAATGTACAAATATAATTATGTTTTGGTATAAATGACCTCACTAGGCCTAGGCTATATATAATATCAATCTATAATATCTTAAAGGAAATACGAATAACAAAATAAAATAGTAAATTTAGAATAGATAACTAGAAATGAAAGAAATAAAAACAAAATAAATGAGAGAAACAGAAAAGAAATGAAAAAAATAAATAAATGAAAAGAAATTAGAAGAAAGAAGAAAAATGCAGGCTCGGAGTGTGTTGTTATAATAGTTGTTGTAGAAGGTATCTGTCCACGGTACGCAATGCCTTTGTTGACTGCCCATATGTGAATTTTTGGGTTTTAGATTTACATTTTTCGTCAGATCTTTAATGTCTATTCCAAACTAAACAGTTTTGGAACCAGATTATGAAAACGTCTTCGTCCTTAGTTGGTATTTGTTTTCGGAGTCATTTGGTGATCTCCAAGTGTTGTTTCAAAATTATGTTGAGCAGTATGATGTTTTAGTTGGTCTTGTTGGTGGTGTATAGATATAATTGAAAATTGTAATATTGATTTATTTATTTCTAAATACAGGCACCACATGTGCCATTAATATAGTTAACTTATAAATAGTATCTTTCTATAACAACAATATTAATCTAATATATATAAAGTATAGTGTAAAATTTAAAGTAAAAAATAAATAGTATAAAGTTTTTAGTAAAAGGTAAAATATATTTAAAAGGTACAAAGTTTTAAATATAAATTACAAAACGTTATAAAATATGAAAAGTTATAAAAAGTAATAAATCCTCTTAGAGGCAAAAATAAATTAAATAAGAAGTAAAATAATTAATTAAAAACGTAAAATAATTAATAGGTAGGTATTATAGATTATGTCAACTTGATGTCAACGATGTGAACCGATATGATAAATTTTACAAGCAGGTCTATCTATGATTTCTAAGTGCAAGTCATGTGCAAGTACTGGTAGGCATATCATATATGTTTACGTGATGTATTATGTTTACGTGCTAGCAGACAAATTTTGTTTGATACATCTTTTGTATGAGGCCAGATTATTGGCAGCGTGATCAATATTAGCATATTCATTGCCTCAAATATACAATTGGTTTGGGCGTGTAGAGTGAATGAACAAAGAAAGGAGTGTAAGGAGAATATATGACGCAAATGTGAATGGTAGAAGAAGTCGGGGACACCCGAGGAAGACATGGCACGACCAAGTGAATCAGATACTTGAGTCGGGCCATGTGAAGAGTCGGAATAATAGAAGAGCATGTATAAGACGATATATGAATGCAAACGAGGCAAGGAGTATGTGCCAATATCGAGTTGTTTGGCGGTAACTAAATTCTCAGACCAGGCGTAGGTACAGTTTTTGCTACGATCGTGATTTGAGATCGACATATATGGCTAATCAGATATCAAACTATCGTAAAAAACCTTCAGATCCCCTTAATTTTCCAATAAACAATTTTTTTTTTTAATTTTCACAGTTAATGTTTTCGTAAGTAATGTTTTTTTTATCTAACTACTTTAAAAACTCAGGAGTTTGAATCCTGGTTGCAGCTGAAAAACGAATTTCATAAACTATATTTTATCACATCACAAAATAAAAATGCGACCACCCAACTTAAAATTCTATTTCTCAACACAATTTCTCTCATAATTTTTCGATGAATTTTTATTTTTGTTATTTACTTTCTAGACTAATCTTATTTTCAAACAACAAAGTCCACCCCATTATCAAACATCTATTTTACACAGGATTTCTCAGCGAGGCAGGCACAGCACGTCGCCCATGCACTCATTTACATTATAAAGATGAATGAATGAAAAATTTAAAAAAAAAATTTTTTAATAAAGGCAAAATCCCGGGTTACGAATAACCTGACAATATTTGAAAATCTCCTACTACCACCATGGTAAGCGGAAAAGATGGAGGTCTGAGCCAGCAGAGAAATAGAACAGGCGACGCCTGGGTGGGACGCAAACGCGATGCCAACTTAGCCATTGATCGGTCCGTATACAAAATATACATATATTGGAATACAATTGTTTTATGAGAACCGAAAAAAGATTGTTGTTGAAACTTACCCCTAAGGGGGAAGTAAACAATAATTGTATTTTAAGTAAATAATAGATTTACAGCAGATCCAAAAATTCTTAGAATTTGAAACCTTACTTCTAATAATCAACCATTTCCGTAATCCTATAGCAAACCCCTGAAAATTTTTCAAATCGATCATAGTTAAACAATAATATCTATCATCTATTTCCACTTTTGGATTTAAAGCCAAATAATATGATTTATTCCAAACCTAGTTATAATCACGTTAAATCCATACGAAAATAATTATTAAGTCGTAAATTTGGCTAAGCTCCTTATAGGAGAACATAAATGATATGGAGTGGGTGAAAGTATTTTTGGAGTATTATTGGCTCTTACCTTTCACAATTCATTGGTATTTAAGTCGTCATTTCAGTTTGTGTGTGTTTGGTAATGTAAAGTAATATTATTTAAAGGCAATTAATAGGGGGTGTTATCGCCCACGTTGAGAACCAAGTGTAGTCGAATGTAAAAAGTTTTTCCTTTGTAAGTGTAATATTATCTTTTTAAATTAAATATTTAATTTAGGGCTTATAAAAATATATTAAGTCGAGTAAAGTTTTCAGTTAAAATTGTTTTTGTCTTTTTCTTCACGATTGGTATTATTGAATTTTCTAAGTATAGATCTTTCAAACGTTTAAAAAATACATTTGCAAGAAAAAAGACAAGTTAATTGCTTTATTTGATACTCGTGTTTTTACTGGAAATTGCGTAAAACTAATTCGTCGTCGAACATTATTTTACGTATAAAATCCATTCCACTCGGCCACGATGATACATTTTAATAATTGGAGCAGGTGGATGAGTTTGTGTACCTGTATGTATGTTAACGAGAAATGGGAGGGCTGATAGAGATATTAAAAGAATGATAAACGCAGGCAATTCCATTAATGGACGACTGAATGCCGTTGGCGCAAATAAAAAAATTGTCAAAAGAAGCCCAATGGTGTCCTGGTACCTGCCCTTGTGTATGAAGTATGAAAGTAAACTGAATGCTGTTTAAATGAGATTCCTGAGGTGCATGTGTGGTAAAACATGTGTGATCGTGTGAGAAATGTGTATACCCGCAATTATTGTAAGGCTGATGTAAACATAAAGAGTAAGATTAAGAAAGGAACCCTCAGATGGTTTGGGCATGTAGAGCGAATGAAGAAGAAAGTAGTGTAAGGAGAATATATGGCGCAAATGACAATGGTGGAAGAAGTCGGGAACCACCAAGGAAGACATGGCACGATCAAGTGAATCAGACACTTGAGACGATGTATGATTTTTTTTTTAAATTATTATTGTACAACAGAATAATTCCAATTACTGTAAAATTTAGTTACCCTGTCAGCATATAGGCAAGTGACTCTTCAATAATATTTTTAAGGCATATAAAGAACAGTCACTTACATCCAAATGGTTTGCAATTTCATTTAACAGCACCATTCCCCTCGTCATGCTATTCTTTGACAAGACGTCTGTTCTGCCGTTCGGTACTTTAAATAAATCATGATGTCGACTTCGGCTATAGTGGTCTGGTACATATAAATCATAGCATCCAAAGAGAAATGGGCTATCGATGAAATTGTTCTAAATTTTGAAAGACAGAATAGCAAGACTTGCTTTCCACCTAGTTTCTAGACTCACGGAATCAGTTTCCTCAAGTAAGCCGATATGGTGCATGAACCTTGGATAGGTTCCATGCTTCCGCATGTAAACATACCTGAGGAATTTCTTCTGGATTTGCTCTAACATATCAATGTACTTCTGGTGGTACGGTTCCCAAACATCGCTTGCGTTTTCCAGCTTGCTTCTCAGTATGCCATGGAATAACGCTAGCATAGCTTCTTGGTTATCAAACTGCTTATAAGTCCTGATGATGAACCCAAGAAGTTTGTAGCAAGACTGAATGAGCTGCGATATATGGCAAGAGAATGTCAGTTCGGAGACGACACCGAGATCCTTCACGGATTTTACACGTGATAACGTTTCGCCTTTTATTTATAATCTTAAACTATAATGTTTTAAACAACGAGTAAAGGACATTGTGACACTTTTTTTTTTATTAAAATCTAATTTGTTTTCCAACGACCATTCAGATAGTGCATCCAGATCAGTTTGCATTTTAAAGCAATCTTGTTGGCAGCTTATTTCCATCATAATTTTAAGATCATCAGCAAATAGTAGACATTTTCTTTTCCTAACACAGTTTTGGATGTCATCTATTAGTATTAGAAACAATATAGGTCCGAGGTGAGACCCTTGAGGAATTCCAGATTGCGCTTGGAATTTTTGTGAATTATGTCCATTTATCGAAACAAATTGGCTTCTGGATTTTAAATACGATGAGAAAAAGTTCAGTGTTGGTAGATTGAAGCCTATTTTAAACATTTTCCTTGGAAGTATATCATGGTTAACACGGTCAAATGCTTTGGCAAAGTCGGTGTAAACTGCATCTGTTTGGCGCCGTTATGTTAGTGAGGCAAAGAGTGTGTGCCAAGACCAAGTTGTTTGGCGGTCCGTCCTCTCTGCTTACCCCTACGGAAAACGGCGTGATGGTTAGTAAGTTAGTTGTAGCTGATAGTTATCAAAGAAAGAGTGAGGTTTGTCTACTGATGAGACTGGTTGAGGGAGACCTAGACAAAGGCAATTTCGTTAGTGTAATAATTGTGAATTTTTTAAACAATAACTAGTGATAATAAAATGACGTCTACGTGTTTGAATTATTACACTTCAGTGGAAAACTGCTCAGTTAGGAAATTTAATTTAATATGAATTTTGCCCTGGTAATTCAAATGATTTTCACAGTACTGAAGGCAAAAGTTTCGACAACCATATAAAAGCAGTTCACACTATTCACCAGTCAATGAAAGTAGTTGGAAATCACAATTTTCAAGCCAACTAAAGTTATTTTGTTAACTCGAGAATATAATACCATTCAAAATTCATCTAAAAGTGACGCGTAACTTTGACGATGCATTGCGGAAATAATTTTATATATTTCCTCCACGAATTGCGATAATAAATTTTAACCCCTGTTTCGAAATTACATTTTAATATTTTGAGAGTGCAACTTATTTATTTATTTATTTAATACATGAAAAATCGAAAGTATATATAGTTTTTTTATGATATTTCACCTTCCATGCTAGGGATGACCCTGTGTTATGGCGGGTGAAGTTTACAGTTTTCGGATTACATTCATTAGTATTGGTTGAAAATGTTCACTAATTAATACTATGCACACAGATTCTTCTACAATAAGAGAGTTTATGTTAGTATTTTGGATTATAAGAATAAGGTAAAGAAGTTAAAGAGTTATTGGAAAAAAGTTATTTTTAATATATTAAGTCACAGAAATCAGTCTTATACATACATACAAAGCTGCTTAGATAGTAAATAAAAATATGTAAAAAATTTATCATGTTATGCCTGCTCTTAATACTATGCACACAGATCTTCTATAAGAAAATGATATATAGTTAGGTTGGGTTACAAGAAAAAGATGAGGAAGGTAGAGAATTCTTAGAAAATGAAAAATTTAAGGAGTTGTTAGATATAGATCACACTAATTTATTTATCAATTAACCTATTATACCTACAAAAGTATTCTAAATCTTTTGAATTGGCTTATTTATGACTTTTTTGCATGAGCTCCACACAGGAGGCTCCGAGGAAAATAATTTCCCTCAGGACCTATGTCATCTTTGGGGATGCTGTATGGATGGGTTTTTTTAAGGAAAGGAAGTAGATGATATTTCTGGGAAGGAAAAGGGTTTATGGGGTGGGTAGGAATCTGGTGTTCTGTATGTCCTGGTCATCCGTCTCCAAGACCTAGACAAACCTCAACCCATGAACCCGGGCACCCCTGCAAAATCACCAAACTTAGCGAACCACTTGGGGTGTCCTATGGCAGAGGTGTTGCTTATCCAATAAAGGTTCCCGGGGTGGCGGTACCCATTCCCGCCTCCCAAATTGAATTAAATTATAGTGACTTTGCATGGTTATGATTTGAGATTTTCACGGCCAAAAGTATTACCGTGATTTATTTTTAGGTTATTATGCATTGTTGCCGTAGGTTCTTCCTTCTTTAGCCAACGTTTCTGACAGTATTAAAGTTCCATCATTAGGGCAGATGTGTAATTAGTGGTTGATAAAGATTACACAATAATATATAATGATATATCTATATCTGAACCCGCTGACCAGTCTCTTACAGGTAGGCCAGAGTATTTGATTACCTGTTCAAGAAATAATAACAATAATTGAATCCAATAATAGAATTTAAGTAATTGAAATGTCAATAATATGTTTTTTTTATTATTGAAACACGTATTAAATCGGCCGTATACGACTCATTTTACAGATTTCTTGATTGCGGTGATCCGTATCGCGTTAACCAGCTAAATTCTGCGCTACACCAACTTTTAAAAGTAGTAAAGTCTAACGCCAGAGACGATGGCGCGTTTGTCGCGTGATCCTCATTAAAGCCAGATAAGTGTTCAAAAAGAAGAAAATAAGGCAAGGTATGTAAATGTAAATACGGGTGACTGGACAACTCAACAACAAAAAGAAATCAACTCAACACTTCCTTTGAAAAGTCATTAAAATGAAAATATTGAACATTGAATACACATTGAAAATATCTCAAGGAAGGGTTTAAAAATGTTAGGTTTTGTACTAACAGTGGTTAAAGATTTTACCAACATTAAAACATTAAAACTTCTGTACACATCACTTGTGAGTAATCAGGTTGAATATAACTCAACTGTATGGTCTCCTTACTATAACGTGCATTCTCAAACAATAGAAAGAGTACAAAAAAAATCCTAAGCTTTAAATTAAATTAATTAATTTTTCAATTATGAACTAAAAATACCAAAAGAACAATTAAACTACACCTATCTTCTACGTTTATTTAATTTATTAAATGTGAGTGACAGAAGAACTGTTTTAGATCTAGTATTTTTATTTAAAATATGCATAATAAAATTAACAGCCCTGAAGTTTTGGAGCTCATAGATTTTAATGTGCCAGCCAGAAACAAAAAGTCAGTACTACCGTTTTATTGTGGCAATACTACGACCATATCCATACCACTACACAGAATTCAAAACATAGGCAGTATGTTTTCACACATAGGAGTATGGAATGTGTCACTTATAAAATATAAGCATGAACTAATAAATAATTTATCCTCTTTAAGTTAAGTTATTTGCAT